>CM057074.1:35757365-41657365 GCA_029379335.1 Thymus mandschuricus
AACCTTGAAATCATGTTGTAAGAGAGAACAAAGGAAAGTCATACAGCTTTAGGCTCTTCGCATCTTATTGAACCATCCTTTGATCCTCCTGAAATCCCGTTCAGTTCCATGAATTTCGAAGTTCTGTACTGAACTAGGGAGAATGTATGCCATTCACCAGTTTTACTCACTTCACACAAGATAGACTTGGAGGACCGGAGACTGCAGATCGGAAGAGACGGACGACGTCGCTGGATTTCTGGTACATCCTCTTGTTTGCATCTCATTCTGCAATTCTTTTGAGAGATAATCTGTCCCACAATTCTTGTTTTTCATATAAATATTTTTTGGGATCATTCATGAGAATATTTTACAGTTTTATTTTTTGTAAATGCTACAAATTTTTCCAATTTCGGTTGTGACAGAGTAATCTTGATCTATGAGGGATCATAGTTGTGTTATTTATTTTTGTGGCCTTTTTTATGGGTCCATAATTTCCGTAAATTTAATATTTTATACTTCAATATCACTTATGGACCGAGTAACGTTTTTAAAATAGGACTGAAAGTTGAACAAGAGAGGCCCAATTCAAATGGTTGGACCAGAAACCAGCCAGTTCATGCAGGTTATGTAGGACTAGAAAATTAGGTCCATTCTTGGTTGAATTGGTACACAACTGGTCCTTACAAGAGGATACATTTTGATACGTTTTCAGTAAAACAATACAATTCCTTAGTTGGTAAAGAATTATTAAAGGCTAAACAATTTTTGAACATTTACCTTTCATTTTAATACACAACTCACAATTTATTAAAGGGCAAAGGGTCAAATACACCCCTAAGACTACCATTATCGGCGGCAAGATTTTGCCAACCTCAACCTTTTCAATTAAAAAAAAAAATACAAATTAATTTATATTCTTGGTTTGGAGGTTGCATATAACCCAACCACAGACCATCAATATTTTGATGGTTGGGTGCAATATATTATTATTTTATTTGTATAATATTATAGATAAATGATATTTTTTTTATTTAATATAGTTTATTAGTTGTTTATTTAATTTTGTGTTTTAATTGCTATTTTTTTGTGATGATTTGAAAATATTTATGTAATATTTGTTCATATTTGCAAAATACTTATTTTTTTATTTCTTTATTTTTAAATATTATTTAAATATAATTAAATTATTATTAAAATTATATTTTAAAATTATATATAATGTTGGGGTTGAGTAATTTTGAATGGTCATGGATAAACATATAAAAACAAAAGTGGTTGAGGTTGGATGAATAGTGAATTAGTAAAAGAGTGAGAAACTAATATAATAATGTGAAGGTTGAATGGTTGGGGTTGCTGATAAACATAGTTTAATGTTTGCTCCAAGGGTCAACTAAGCCCTAAAGTTGTTAGAGGTACAAGTAAGCTCTTAAAGTTTCTAATTCTTAACATACAACATACATGCCCCTTCTTATAATTTTTACTTAAATTATGTCAAAATGAAGTTCTTTTATTTTATTTAACCTTATGTTTTCTCCGATCTCAAGCTATGCAATTTTATATAAATAATTTAGATCGATTATTATTACTATTGAACATTCAATAGTAATTTTACTGAATCCGATTATTTTTATTAAAAGATTTTGACTTAATCAATCATTTAACTTATCCATTGGTTTACATTATCCATTGGTTTACATGACATTAAATGAAAATAACAATTTATTAGGTTAGTTATTTTCTTAATATTTGTAGCATTAAAACTAGCTAATAAATTATATTGTACAATTATTTAAAGCTCGATTTTGTATAATAATAATAATAATAATAATAATAATAATAATAATAATAATAATAATAATTTTAATTTTTTTTGTTGTGGATAAGCCAAAACGCGGATCATATGATTGAGTAAATTAATTGTGTTTTGGACCTTTTGGTTACTATAATATTTCTTAAATATTTATTTACATAGTATTAGTAGTAATTGATCTAAATAATTACTATAAAATCACATGGTTACAAATTAGAAACAAAATAAGAATAAATAAAATAAAAGAACTTTTTTGAAGCATAAACTTAAATTATGTGAATAGAAATAATAAAAAGGGGCCTAAAATCTAAATGTTAAAATTCAGAAACATTAAGGGCCTGTTTGGTTGGCAGGAATATGTCCTGGGAAAGTACAGTAAAACCTCTATAAATTAATAACCTTGGGACTATGGAATTTTATTAATTTAAAGAGATATTAATATATCTATAAATTAATATTTTATTAATTAAAAGAAGTATTTTTTAAATTAAGCAAATTTAGTACATATGTATAAAATAAATAAATAAATTCATATATGTTTCATTGATTTTATCATTTATCAACAAATTCCCTAAAATTAATTAAATTTAATTATATATAATATCAATTATTTGTATGCAGTCAACTATTATATTTCTTAACGCGTGTATTAAGTTATTGGAATTACTTGAATATAAATGTATACATTAGTTCGTTGCACTTAAATAACTATTATAACCAATTAAATATATGCATGCATGAAGAGTGAAGCATATATATAAATCTCAATATATAAATATAATCATTTATAACACTCAATTATGTCTTCTCATCTAAAAGGCATTGCAAAATCATCTATGAATGATCAAACGCGTACAACATCATGTGAGTAAAAGAGATCCTCTTATGTGCACTCAAAAAATTTTACAAGAGTAAGTTAATGAAAATTATTGTTTGAAAGTTGGTTAAGGTACAAAAACCATAATATTTAAAATTTAAAAAAAATAATGTAACAATATGTTCATATTTTAGCAAATTACCAAAATATTTATAATTATTATATTTCTGAATTATTAATTTAGAGTTTTGATGGGACCTAATATTTATAAAGGGATTTTCTGAAAAGTTATTATTTTATTATCTTATCGAATTTGATGATTTTTTACAAAGGCCCGAGTCGGGACCGGAAGAGTTTATTATTTTAGAGAGGTTATTAATTTATAGAGTATTAATTTAAAGAGGTTTTACTGTAGTATGATTCCGAATTATTGAATTACTATGTTTGGCGCTGCAAGGAAAGTAATTAAAATTCGTTAAATTTCCTTGTTTGTTTCAATTTTAATAAATTTTAGGAAAGTAATATGAATCCTAAAACTAAGGAAAGTAGGGCCAAAATTTTAGGATTCTTATTCCCTGCTCTAACCTAGTTATTCTTTTTCCTAGGGATTTTAATTTCTTCCTCTTCTCTCTCGACGCTCTGCGCGCATCTTATCTCATACAGTACGTCTCTCTCCCCGTCTCAACGCTCTATGTCGTCTCTCTTCCTCTAACTCTCTCTTCAATTGTTGGTAAGATTATATGTATGCGTGCGTCTCTCTTCCTCTATCTCTCTCTTCAATTGTTGGTAAGATTATATGTATGCGGGCGTCTCTCTTCCACTATCTCTCTCTTCAATTGTTGCTTTGATTGATTTTTCCCATAGCTGAATGATGAATCAATTAAATATGTGAAAATCCTCCTTACTACAATTGATTGGTTAAGATTCAATCATATTTTAAGTGGAATTCATGCGTAATGCTCATGTCCACAATTTATTTAATTTAAAATAATGCAATTAATGGATTGGAGAATGAATAATAACGAAAAGGATAGCATTAGCAAACACGAATGCACGATGATATATTTTCTTGTATCTTGATTTTTTTTTTTTTAATGAACACTTCAGATTTTGGTCCGTTTATGTGATAATTAATTTATATGTTTGTTTTTGTTACTTTAATAGCTAAAGATAATGCTCATGTAAGTTATAAATTTTGTTTTATATGTGCATGACATAATTTAATTAAGTCACTCTTCATTTGTATGAATTATTGTATAGGTGATATACAATTCAAAGAATGTCAAGGTTGGATTCAAATAGGAGGAAAAAATTATTGTATTTGATAATACATATGCACATGGAGAGAATGAACATGTTAAAGTTAATGATGTTTCTTCACGAGGAATCCAAGCACCGGAGAGTTTTTGATCAAAGGGAGGACAGAGGTAATGCTGCGTACTGTGATTTAAAATATTTGTTGTAGTTCGGTTGAATTGTTATATCTAAATCTGAATGATGACTAGTTGGTTAGACTCTGTTAGACTAGTGTACTTGACCATACATTATTCACTACTTTTCTCAATGATAACGAATGCCGTGTATGCACATTAGAATCTTAATTGTTGTCTTGATATTTTGAAGCTGAAGCTGAAGCTGCTAATGAGAGTAAAATGTCCTTTCAAACACTCAGTTGCCATGCTGTATTGACTACATGCTCGATCCTCTATCAGTGCAATGGGAAAAAATTATTCCGATAAATAAATTGCAAAATTTAATTTCCTAGAAGTTGATGTTTTGAAAATTTGTAAGTCAGTCTATTTTTTTATTTTTTTTGGTGAGAGTGCAGTGGAGTTTATTTCTTCGGGAATTAGGAGGCTGTTTCCTTGTCGTAATGTTTTTGATGAATGTTTGAATTTGCTGAGAAATGTAACGTGAATATGCACCTGGTAGCCTTATTAATTTTAATTATTGTGCTCAGGTGGAACAGCTGCACGGGATTTGCAAGTTATGTGGATTTACTAATATTGCAGACTGAGAGCTGTTGGCAAGACAAATGCAGACGGTGTGAAGAAAACTCGAAGAAGCTAATGAAGATTTTGAAGAAGTTCTGTTCTGAATTAGGGAGTAAGTAAGCCATTCACCAGTTTTACTCACTTAACACAAGATAGATTTGGAGGATCGGAGACTGCAGATTGGAAAAGACAGACGACATTGCTGGATTTCTAGTACGCCTTGATGACGATTCATGTAGGATATCGAAATAGATGTTTTCAGATAGAGCAGAAAACCATAATAAAGGATCTAACTTCATCTCTTTTTTTCATGTAATATTGAGAGGCTATGCAGGCTCTTATTCTTCAGATATTGTAAGGACAATATAGAACTTTCACTAATACATTTTATAATTATTTTTAAATAGGGGGCTATAAAGAGTAATTTGGGGGTTATGTATAGAATTCCCGTTTTAAAAACCGGACTGGAAGTTGAACAAGAGAGGCCCGGATTTTTACATACTAGGGTGTCACTCTAGGAAGGTTCATACTAGTAAAGTAAAGAAATTCACAACACAATAAGTGAGGGAAGAACTAAAAAATGTTGTACTTATTATTTATTTATTTTTAATTTTTTTTTTTAAATAAGAATACAATGACATAGTGTAATTATTTTGAGGATCTTGGTAATGTATATTTTTTTTAATATATATATATATATATATATATATAGGGTTGGGATATGGTGAAAACCACCCTTAGTGTGAAATATAGAAACCTGTAACAACCCTTGATTAAAGTTGAATCAATGGTCAAGATTAAAACTAAATTTATCAATTTTAGATTTAAAAATGCAATAAATTAAATCTGAAAGGGTAAAGTAGGTATATTTTTATAGGGATTTTGATCTTAATTAGGTAGTGGCCATATTTTTAGCGATTGAGTCAAAACACAATATTGAAAAGATATTGAAAAAGAAAAAACGTCCGTCCTCCTTCAGCCTTCATCGACGGCTCCTCCTTCATCCTTCATCGACGGCGCCGAGAAAATCTTTCTGCTATCCCCAAAATAATCGAGACCAAGGTATGTAGTTTCTCTCACTCTCGATTCTCTCTATGGGTCTCTGAAAATATAAATCAATTAGATTTGTAGTTTATCTCACTCTCGGGACCAAGATATGTAGTTTCTCCTGCATCAATTCCATCGATTAATTGCTGTAATTTTTAGAAGATTTATTTCAAAGATTGGTGCATAAATTTGTTTTCCTTTGATTATTTGTGTTTGTGAATACTTTATTTGGGTGGCGAATAAAGAATAAAAAGATGAGATAAAACATGTTAATCTAATTTGAGTGCTAGCAGTTTCTGAGAGTTCATCAAGATACGCAAGAGATTCATAGATGACTAAAAGGGACTATAAATTGAAAAAAATTAGGCTAGAGCAGAACTAGTTTAGTTTCCAATGCAACAAACCCAGATATCGAGCAACAAAACCCCTTGGTGAACGGAATTTCATACAGCCAGATCAAGACTTGAAATTATGAAAGGCGCAATCGATGATGGACTACCAAGGAAACAAATATGCAAAATAATGGATAACCACACATTTATTTGTGATGCATATAAGGTGTTCGATGTAATGCATAAAAGAAATTTTTGCTTAAATTTGATAATAAGTGCTTGTGATATTTGATATGGTTTCTTTTGGTTGGATGATGCTTCACAGCTAATTTGAACTAACTTACTGGTTTAGATGTTCTGATCTCATATTGGGACCTTTGTTATAATCTTATTTGGTGATATTTCGTGTGTTTAAGAGCTTGAAAGATACTCATAGGGTTGTTCGTGAAATTTCTGAACAACAGAATCTGATGTTTGAAAATGTATAACCGTAGGCAGCATATTAATTAAGGTTTTATTGAAGTAGATGCATTAAAAGAAGATTGTTGCATAAAATTGTTTCCCTCTGATTGTTTATGTTTTCGAGTGCATTTTTTTGTTGAAGATGCAAAAAATTTGAGTACCCTATACATATATATGCGATACATATGAGGTGTTCGATGTAATGCATAAAAGAAAATTTTGAATGTAGGGTTCTTGCTTAATGCTCTGACATTGTGAGTGGCTGTAATTAAAAATATATTGTATAGAATAAAGTTGTGATGGAGACGAGAATGAAAAGGGGATTAGAAGAAATTAGGAAATAAGGGTGCTTGAATAATGCTCCTAATCAGCTTTTAGCAAAGGAGGGGCTTGACAGAGTTTCATGGTAACCAGCTTTCAACTTCAGTAGATTTTGTGCGTATGAGTGTGGAAAGGAGTAGGAAATTATAATTTAGGTTGATGCATATTCGTGTTGAAATCGATGCATTTTTTAATTTATCAGTCAATTAATAATTTTTTTAATTACTCACTGCAGACCAATAACGTGGTGTGGTGCCAGATACTTACCTGCAAGAGAAGAGATACGATAAAAAGGGGAAAGCAAAGGTACATGATCATTTTACAACTTATTTAAATGCCTGGATGAAGTAGTTCTTGTTTAACTTTAAAACTGATGTAATACAGGCAAATAACCAGGTGCCAGGAAATGACCTGCCAGAGGATAAGTCCGAAAAGATAGTAAAAACTAAGGTATGATTTAAATGATGCATTAACTGATATTATTGATGCATTTACCAATGTAAAAAGATGCATTTTTCCGTTATTTTGATGCATTTTTAACTATTCACATATTAGATAGTATTTGTCATTGTACATGGTCATTTTACAATGTATTTGAATGCTTGAATGAAGTATTTATTCTGTAACTTAGAAAATGATGTAAAACAAGCAGACAGCAAGGTGCCGGGAAATGACCTGCCAGAGGAGGAGTTTGGAAAAACGGGGAAAGCTAAGGTATCATTTAAATGATGCATTAACTGATATAATCAATGCATTTATAAATGTACAACGATGCATTTCTTCGTTTCGTTTGATGCATTAACAGATTAGCAGTTGAGGTACTTAAGGGCAAAGTATTGTGCAGCAATTGCAACTGCAGGATGCAACGAAAAACGAGTTGCAAATGTGGAAAGTGCTTCTTGCTACTGCGACCTTGTTCAAGGGACAGATCCAGCAGAAATAGAAAGAACGATTATAGATTGGGTATGTAAGAGTCACGAAATGTTTAAGGACAAATAGTTTTAGTCTCTTATTTGCATTCTACTGGTTTAGACATTTTAGAATGTCATGTATTTGGATGGTTTTAAATATAATTGTTAGCTTTTTGACGATTTAATGCATTTCTTACAACTTCGTAGTGTTAGTAATGTTACATTGTAATAAAATTATAGTAGTTAACATGGTTTTGAATGGCTATAACCTGCATTATAAAATATAGTGTTATAATATGACATGCGAATATGCAGCAAAATGTATTATAAAATGCATCGACACAGAAAATATATGCAGTCACATGTACAAAAAAAACGTATCGCAATAGTGTAAAATCTTAAAAATGCATCATCTTATTGTATTGTGTTAAAAAATGCATCAATTTCAACACAAATATGCATCAACATTCTTTATGCATTTCTTACAACTTCGTAGTGGTAGTATTGTTACATTGTAATAAAGTTATAGTAATTAATATGGTTTTGAAGGGCTATAACCTGCATTATAAAATATAGTGTTATAATATGACATGCAAATATGCAACAAAATGTATTATAAAATGCATTGATACAAAAAAAAAATGCAGTAACATGTACAAAAAATACGTATCGTAATAATGTAGAATTTTAAAAATGCATTATCTTATTGTATTGTGTTAAAAAATGCATCGATTTCCACCGAATCTCAATATTCGACAACTATTTACATCCAGATTAGGAGAAACATTAGAGTTTCTTACAAGACATTTTCTGGAATACAATGAAAACGAAAGATTGAGGAGAAGCAATATAAGAATGTCCCTATCGTAACTTATCACCCTCGCCACCTTGTTGAAGTAACCTTCAAAAAATCTCGATAATATTGAAAATCAAAATCATGATTTAAGAAATCAAAATCATTAACGATTAATTACATTATAAGAAATCAAAATCATAATTAATTATTCAATTCAAAAAGAAAAAGGTTACTCACAGTGTGTGTGTACGGCTTTGAGAGAAAGAGAAGAAAGAATCTGGAAATTTTTTACGCAAATCAAAACCTAAGAAAATGAAAAATATTCAGTTACCATATAATAGATTCATGGAGTTAATAAATCCCATATTTTTAGGAACCTTTTAAAATAATATGGTGTAATTTACTTGTTTGCCCCCATCTTCCAATTAATAATTCAATAAACCAATTAAAAAATCAGTTATACCATTTATGACGTGTCAAAATCATATCCATCGGATCTGCGAAATCAACGGTATCTATCGGTTTTCATATTTCACCAAATATTTAGTTTTCATTTGATCCACTCCCTATATATATATATATATATATATATATATATATATATATATATATATATATATATATATATATATATATATATTGAAGAAGAAAACCGGATAGGTATAATTAAACACTACAAACAATATCCAAATTATGTAACATAAGTATGTACGTGTTTATCAATTAGAAAAAGGTCAAAATAGTAATTAATGGATTTGGGGTGATGTACTGTACATAACAAATTGCATGTTCATGGATCCTAAAATTTTGCCGCCTAAAAATTCGGACAAAGATATTGATCCAACTGCTGATTTGCTCCCTGTAGACGTATAAATTTTATAAATAAAATATTTAATTTATGGATATAAATTATATCACATAAAATTAAATATATGAAATATCAAATATATCTATTATTTATATTTTAGGAATTTAAATTAAAGATAATTCTTGAATTAAATAATTAGATATTGATATTTAAAATATGGAGATTCTCGACCAATAAGAAGTTGACACGTGTCAAAATCTGCACATAATATTTATTATTTGATGGAGATAAATACGAAATATTAAGAACCAATCAGATTGTGACACCTCATCATGGAGGCCCAATATGGAGCCCAAAAGCCCATCAAGCCTGCTACTTCTACACCTATAAATAGGGGTCAAATGAGAGCTCAAAAATCACACCAGAATTCATAAGTTCCAACTCTAAACAAGAATTGGAATTTACTACGAATTCTCTCAAATATTCAAGCGTTCTTCGTAGAACCAATATCGTTCTTCGTAGAAAGCTCCGAAATTCCACCAATATTCAAAGTGTTCTTCGTAGAACCGATTGCGTTCTTCGTAGAATCCAATAAAATTAGCGTTTGATCCGGAAATAAGGCGGAAGCCCTCCGAATAAACGTTATAAAAATTCAAGTGCTAGAGCCAAGGAGATCAAGGAGAGATAAATTCTCCATAAATCTCGGAAGCTGTTCAAACATCGTTCAAGCATCAAGTTGAAGAGAAGAATCAGAGGAAGAATAGAGATCGCGACCCGCATTAATTTCGATTAATCCATAAATTTGGATTTGTAAACGAATTTGTATTTATTTTATTAAATACAATAAAATTTGTGTTTACAAATTTTGGCACGCCCAGTGGGACCTCTCTACCTCTCATCCCTCCTCTTCACTCGAACGATGTTACCTCCAAGTAAGTCCTCTTCAGAAAATCATTCGGAGAGCTTCGGAATTCTCACACGAAGCATGGCGAGAAAGGCAAAAGAAAATGCTGGGTCCTCATCTGCCACGGAAAATGTGTCGCCATTTACGGCTTTTAAAGAGACGCATATCAGTTTTTCGAACAACCTTTTAAATCCTCTGTTGGAAGCCCCTGCTATGACGACAAGTGCTTCTACCATAGAAGAGCAACTGGCCACTCTAACAAAAATGATCGAAGGAATGAGTCATCAAATAACAATGCAAGATGCAAAGATTGCACAACTAACGAAAGAAAGAGCGGGTCAAAATGGAGAAGACGAAGAAGAAGACGAAAACAAAGATGAGGAACGACCCAAACATGAAGATGAAAAGTCTCATATCCATGTTTCTGCCGATGGCTTTATTCAAGTAGATCAATTGAAGGAATTCATTGAAGGGACTATCAAGACTAAATATGATGGGAGTTCTAAATCGTTGGCATACTCTAAGCCATACACTCGAAGGATTGACTGTCTAAAAATGCCCCTCGGTTACCAACCCCCCAAATTTCAACAATTTGATGGAAAGGGTAATCCGAGACAACACATAGCTCATTTCATTGAGACTTGTAATAATGCTGGCACTTATGGGGATCACTTGGTGAAACAATTCGTTCGTTCCCTCAAGAGCAATGCATTTGATTGGTATACAGATTTAGAGCCAAGTTCAATTGATAGTTGGGAACAACTAGAGCATGAATTCCTCAACCGCTTCTATAGTACTAGGAGAACTGTTAGCATGGTAGAACTCACAAGTACTCGTCAATGGAAGGAAGAGGCAGTGATCGATTATATCAATCGATGGAGAAACCTTTGCTTAAACTGTAAAGATCGTCTCTCTGAATCGTCAGCTATTGAGATGTGCATTCAAGGCATGCATTGGGGCCTACAGTATATTTTACGGGGAATCCAGCCCAAAACATTCGAAGAATTGGCTACTAGGGCTCATGATATGGAAATAAGCATGGCGGCAAGTGGAATTGAAGTACCGCCGATTCAGGAACCACGAAGGTTCAAAGAAAAACAAGATTTTAAGAAAGGGGCAAATGTTTTTGATAAAAATTCCAAGAAAGAGTCAATGGCAGTAAAGGCAACATCAGTCAAATTCTTGAGAAAGGATAAAGATGAAAATGATAAACCGAAAAGTCATCCAGATTTGGGGCAAAAAAAGTTGACCTTGAAAGAGATGCAACAAAAACAATATCCTTTCCTAGATTCTGACGTCTCTGGAATATTTGATGATCTACTCAGAGAAGGACTTATTGAGTTACCAGAAATGAAGCGACCAAATGAAGCTGGGCAGACCGATGATCCTAAATATTGCAAATACCATCGATTGGTTGGGCATCCAATTCATGATTGCTTCATATTTAAGGATAAGATCATGCAGCTTTCCCGCCAAGGAAAAATATCTCTCGAAGAAGATAACGTGACCACTAATGTCGTCATCGAGTTTAATAACATGCTTGAAGGCGTCGGAACTTTATTTGATAGCAAACAGGAAACAGAAGTGAAGGCAGTTAATGTAGATGCTTTGACCATCACATTTACTGACGAAGACTTGCAGCTTGGATATGAACCCCACAACAGGCCGTTATTCGTAAGTTGTTACACCAACGAACAAAAGGTAAACCGAATACTCATTGATGGAGGATCTGCGGTCAACATCTTGCCACTCAGAATGTTGAAAGAGTTGGGAATTCATACGAACGAACTGTCTAATAGTCAATTAATGATTCAAGGGTTCAACCGCGAAGGACAAAGAGCTCTCGGTACTATCAGATTGATTATGTTAATGGAGGATATGAATTCAACAGCCCTTTTCCATGTAATTGATGCGAGGACATCATATAACATGGTCCTCGGCCGACCATGGCTACATGAATATGGTGTGATCCCATCAACTTTGCATCAATGTTTCAAATACTGTCAAAATGGCGAAGTAAAGATGGTAATTGGTGATCATAAACCATTTACCGAAGCAGAATCACACTTTGCCGACGCCAAGTATTATGTGAGTAAGACAAAGATTATGCAAGGGGAGCATAAAAATGGAGATACAAAGGCTAAGGAGGAAAAGATGAGAGCATCTCTCTCTGCCAAAGAAAAGGCTTTAGAAGGATTCACTGTGCCATTGACCAAGATTGATATGGATACTCCGACTTCCCAGCCACTTGAAGGTTTTATAAGGCCAGAGAAAGGTAGCGCAATAGAGCATGGAGAACTTTCTGACCAAGAGGTTTCAAAACACTTCGGTCCAAAAGCATATGACCTTCTTCTAAAAGCAGGTTATAATTCTCAAGCGTCTACATTAAGATCCTCAGTTAAGAGAATGCAGGATAGCAAAGTTGAAACTGCTCAAGACATGATCAAGAGCACAATCATAGCTCCAAAAGTAAAAGAAGGATTAGGATTCGTCCCACAAAAGCCTGTCCGTATCGCTATCAAAAGGGCCACTGCCAACTATATCATTGAAGAGGAAGTAGAAGAGTCATGTGAGAAGGAAAAAGAGCAAAGAGTATCTGTTTTTAAAAGACTTGGTAGAAAACCGACTCATGGAGTATCAGTTTTTGATAGACTCGGTAAAACCAAGAAGGATAGTCTACAGAGCAAGGAGAATAAAATGCTACGGACAACTCACAAATTGAGGAGTTTAATACCTTCCCGTATGAAAAGACGTACTACGTTGACCATATCATGTGGAAGGGAATTAAAAGCCAAAATGAAAACTATCATCTTCACACAAGCTGATAAAGAAGTTATCCATGAATACACTTTTGAAAATGAAGATGATAGGGAAAGTGTGGGATCATCCAATTTCGTCATAGCATTGGAGCAGAACACTTATGAAGAGATCTCAATGTCATACCATATCACATTGTGTGATGAGGTGAATATAGAAGAAGATGCACAGATAGCACCCCCGCAGTTTGAAGAAGGTGTTAAGGCCACTATTGATGAATTGAAAGAAGTTAATTTGGGAACTCTTGACGATCCACGACCCACCTACATTAGTGCCTTATTAACTAATGATGAAGAGTTGTCATATGTTGAGCTGTTAAAAGAATTCAAAGACATATTTGCATGGTCTTACAAAGAAATGCCAGGATTAAGTCCAAAAATAGCTGTTCATAACTTAGCTATAAAGAATGAAGCAAAACCAGTTAAACAGACTCAACGGAGATTTCGGCCCGAATTGGTTCCACTGATTGAAACCGAAGTAAACAAACTTATTGATGTCGGATTTATCAGAGAAGTTAAATACCCTACATGGATTTCCAGCATAGTTCCGGTAAGAAAGAAGAATGGACAAATCCGGGTATGTGTAGATTTCAGGGACTTAAACGAAGCTTGTCCCAAGGATGACTTCCCTTTGCCAATTGCCGAATTAATGATTGATGCCACAACCGGGCATGAGGCATTATCATTCATGGATGGATCGTCAGGGTACAATCAAATCCGCATGTCACCAAATGATGAGGAGCTGACGGCATTCCGCACTCCTAAAGGAATATACTGCTACAAAGTTATGCCGTTCGGATTAAAGAATGCTGGTGCTACATACCAAAGAGCCATGCAGAAAATCTTTGATGACATACTTCACAAGAATATTGAATGTTATGTGGATGATGTGGTTGTTAAGTCAAGAAAGAGAAGTGAACATTTGAAAGACTTAAGAATCATCTTCGAGCGATTAAGGAAGTATCAATTAAGGATGAATCCGCTCAAGTGCGCTTTTGGTGTAAAATCAGGGAAGTTTCTCGGGTTTATTGTTCGACAACAAGGAATCGAAATCGAGCAGGCTAAGATCGATGCAATTGTGAAAATGCCCGAACCCCGTAACATCCATGAATTGAAGAGTCTACAAGGAAAATTGGCATATCTGCGAAGATTTATCTCAAATTTAGCAGGTCGATGTCAACCCTTTAGTCGGATCATGAAAAAAGGAGTACCATTTGAATGGGATGAAACATGTAGGAATGCCTTCACAAGCATTAAAACATACTTAATGAAACCTCCTGTCTTAGCTGCACCAGTTTCTGGTCGTCCGCTAATCTTGTATCTAGCCGCTCAAGAACGATCGATGGGGGCACTTCTCGCTCAAGAAAATGAAAATGGAAAAGAGAATGCATTATACTATTTGAGTAGAATGATGACTCCAAATGAGTTGAAGTACTCCCCGATTGAGAAGTTATGTTTGGCTTTGATCTTTTCTATTCAAAAATTGAAACATTACTTCCAAGCCCACACTGTACGCTTGATCTCTAAGGCAAATCCATTGAAATATGTCATGTCTAAACCTGTTCTATCTGACAGACTCGCTAGATGGTATCTCCAGCTACAACAATTTGAGATCATTTATGTCCCTCAAAAGGCTGTTAAGGGGCAAGTACTGGCTGACTTCTTAGCCGATCATCCAATACCTGCCGAGTGGGAATTAACTGACGATCTCCCGGATGAGGACGCGCTCGTAGTTGAAATAAGTCCTCCATGGTTAATGTACTTTGATGGGGCGTCTCACAAAGAAGGAGCTGGTGCCGGAGTTGTGTTTGTAACGCCAGAAAAAGAGGTGTTACCATATTCCTTCACTTTGACTGAGAATTGTTCTAACAATATAGCCGAATATCAAGCTCTCATATTGGGGCTAGAAATGGCCATGGATGCAAAAAGGTTGCATATAAAAGTCTATGGAGACTCGAAGTTGGTAGTAAACCAAATACTTGGATTATACGAAGTAAAGAAACCGGAACTACTACCATATGTCGAGTATGCTCGAAGGATGATTGCATGGCTTGGAGGAGTAGAACTTGGCCATATCCCAAGAAGTGAAAATAAACAAGCAGATGCATTGGCCAAACTCGCTTCGGCAATTGCTATACGCAAGAAGGATATTTCCATACCAATTTGTAAAAGTTGGGTGGTACCGCCTCTCTTTGGTGATGAATACGATGAGGGAAGGGAAATCAACGTCGTGCAAGTGTATGAAATCGAAGAAGAAGAAGATTGGCGACAAGTGATTGTTGATTACTTAAAATACGATAAGTTGCCAAATGATCAACGTCAAAAAGTCGATGTTCGACGTCGGGCTACACGGTTCATATACTTCAAAAGCATACTATATCGACGATCTTTTGATGGAGTCTTTCTAAGATGTTTGAATAAGGAAGAAGCAGCAAAAGCGATGGAGGAAGCCCATTCTGGCATTTGTGGTGCTCATCAATCCGGTCCAAAGTTGCATTTTAGAATCAAGAGGATGGGCTACTATTGGCCAACGATGGTAAAAGATTGCATGGAATATGCACAAAGATGCCAAGCGTGTCAATTCCACGCAAATATCATCCTTCAACCACCCGAACCGCTACATCCTACAGTGGCATCATGGCCTTTTGACGCTTGGGGCATGGATGTCGTCGGACCTTTGACAAAATCATCAGGGGGCCATTTATATATCCTAGCGGCAACGGATTACTTCTCCAAATGGGCAGAAGCCATACCCTTGAGAGAAGTAAAAAAAGAAAACGTTGCTGATTTTATCAAAGGCCATATAATTTTTCGTTACGGTATTCCTCGATACATCATAACCGATAATGGAAAGCCTTTTAGCAATGCTTTCATAGACAAGCTGTGTGAAAAGTTCGGCTTTAAGCAAAGGAAATCTTCAATGTACAATGCAGCTGCAAATGGGTTAGCCGAAGCATTCAATAAAACCTTGTGTAACTTATTGAAGAAAGTTGTGGCGAAGACCAAGCGTGATTGGCACGAACGCATTGGAGAAGCCTTATGGGCTTACAGAACGACATACCGGACACCTACCCAAGCAACTCCTTATTCTTTGGTTTATGGGGTAGAAGCCATAGTTCCTCTTGAACAACAAATTCCGTCCTTAAGAATTGCTATTCAAGAAGGTCTAACTGTTGAAGAAAATGCGCGTCTTCGCCTTGAAGAGTTAGAAGCCTTAGATGAAAAACGATTAGAGGCACAACAGAGGCTCGAATGCTATCAAGCGCGCCTTTCAAAATCTTACAACAAGAAGGTACGGCCACGTTCATTCCAAGTGGGAGACTTGGTTCTTGCTCTAAGGAGGCCGATCATCACCACCCATCGCGTTGGAAATAAATTTATGTCAAGATGGGACGGTCCATATGTCGTCAAGGAAGTCTATACCAATGGGGCATACAAATTGATTTCAGAAGACCGTGTGAAGATTGGCCCGATTAATGGGAAGTTCTTGAAACGCTACTATCCCTGAAAAAAAAAAAAAAAAAAAAAAAACGCTCCGTGACGCACGAGGATAAACTGCATGTTACTCCTGGCCCGCATGAGTATAAACTGCGTACGGTATCCACCAAAGAAAGTGCATGTGGTTAAACTGCTAAACTTCTCCCACCAAATGGTATATTTATGTGGCTAAACTATTATATATTTCACTTTGTCTATATAGTGATTAAATAAATAGTCACTCCTGGCCCGCATGAGTATAAACTGTGTACGGCACACCCCCTCAAAGATTTTAATTAATCTTTTGAACTACGTTTTGACTTGATCCCTTTCAAAAGGGTACGTAGGCAGCTTAGATAAATTCTAAGTTCAGTCATAATTCACTTTTTATTTATGTCAGATGGTTATGAGTATGATTATTATCAATAAATAAGATTGGATAATCATAACATACGAATATTCAAGCCAAGATAAAGACATATATATAAATAAAAAAAAATTATATATATGCTTTAAAAAGTATCCATCATGATGAAACAAATAAAAGCATGTGCGAAGAAAACAAAGGAAACATTCAAAAAGGAACTACTAAGTCTAAATAAAAGGATCTTGATCCTCTAAAGCCTTCTGAGCAGATTCCAAAAGACTTTGAGAGTTCTTCAAATCCTCCAACACCTTGCCATCAACAGGAGGAGTGTTCTTGAAATGATTGACTTTTTCTTCAAGCTCTTGAATTTCACCGCGAATGGTGTCAAGCGATGTCTGGTGTTCCATCAAAGATAAAGTCAAATCCGATTTTCGCTTCTTTATCTCCGCAAGTTCTTTCTTTATAGGTTGAATGTGAGCAATATCATCCTTCTCTTTAAGGCGAAGATTACGAAGTAAAGCTTTGGCCTTTTGAAGCTCTTGCTCGGAACCCTCTCCAAGCATCTGAGACTTTGATCTCGCTTCATCATAAGCCTTTGCATTAGCAAAAAGTGTATCGAGACTTTTCTCAATATACGAAAGATCAAAATTATGCTTAACTTCCTTCATTCGAGAAAGGCCATATCGAATTCCTTCTTCAATGGATGATAGCGAATCAACAGGAGTCCTCGATATCTTGCTACGAATGTTGCGCCAAATCTCTTGAAGACATGATCTCACCACAGCATCAACCATATTATTGCCGTTAAACTCGGAAACAGCTCCAGCACGAGGCAAAGTAGGTGTATTAGCTTCCACATCCACGAAGGTGTTACCTTCCGGACCAGATCCGCTCATAGCATGACTATCATGAGAGCTGTCTTCGTCATCAATCCCAAGAACATCCTTTTTCACCTAAAAATAAAATGATATACAAAGGTATATAGTGAAAAAGGAAGAAGAAAGATGAAGAAATGAAAAGATATACATATAATAAAGCAAGGATAGAAAGAAAACCTTATCTGCATATGATTGGTATTGATCGCTTTCAGCACAACCTTCATCGAGAGTTGGTAATTCAACAACTTTCTTCCTCTTCCAATGCCGATCGGTACTGCTGCCAACAGAATCTTCTATATGGATTGGGGCCGTTTTCCGCTTAGCATCATAACGACCAGTATGTTGATCTTCAACCCGCTCCTTAGGATTGCTCTTTGCTTTGAGCTTGGGGGCTACAACGATGTTTTCCTCCAAAGAACTTTTATACACTCGATCCCACCAACTTTTATATTCATTGCTCGAAAATTTCTTCGCGTTCGAAGTTAGGCATGGGAAGCAAACCTTCAGCATGGTCTTGCGAAGTACACTAGAGCGCCAATACTTGAGTCCACTATCCAAAGACGTTTTGCGAATATCTCGAGAAAGAACACCTGGCAGAGTCTGATAGTATCCGAATTGGCGGCTGAATCGATGCGGACTATACGGTTCTATAATAAAACCATCATCTTTTCGCCGAGTTAAGTAGTGAGACCGAATGGCTATAAAGAAACATTGATCACTTTCACTCGCACCGTCATCATCAACAAATGAGACATCTTTGTTCTTGGTAAACATGGTACAACTCCAAGGTATCTTATCCCATTTTGAAATCCTTTCACGGGCGTCAGCGGACTCGAAATATCTTGCACCTCCTTCACCAGAAAACTGAACCATCTTAGGACCACTAGGACATTTCTCCAAGGCATGATGAGTTTTAAAATAAAGAGCCATCCAAGCATAGACAAAGTGAACCGGGAACGCCACTCGAAGTCGGGAAGGTTCGACAGATCTTGAAAATTCATTCAAACCTCTGAAAATGCTGGTCAAGACCGGAATCGTGAGAGATACCCTTTGACAATTTGCCATCAAGCTCGCCATCTTAAAAGTACTCGGACGGATTAGGCTAGCATCTCCTTCGGGAAGAACAAAAGTACATAACCAACAAGAGAGATAGGCAGCTAAATATGTCTCGTTCCAGTGCTTCTCATTAACTCCGAACTTGGTGAAAACGCCCTTCTCCATCGAGGTCCATGATTCGTGAGCCTTAATAACTCCGGTAGGATTGTAAGTCGATTTAGGGCGTCCCGATTTTCTTTCTTTACGAACAGGGGGCATTAGATATCTAGCATTCTGCTTCGACCAAAACTTAATCCACTCTTCAATTGTAACTGAGCAATCTGGGTCGTCGCCTTTACCATTTCCGATAAGGTGATAGGCATGGAGTAAGTACTTACAACTCGTTGGAGTAAATGATTTGCCTCGATCCTTACAATCCAATTCCTTCAGAGACGGGACAACTTCGTCATAAGGTATCCCGAACGTTGGAAGGCCGGATAGAAATTGCAAGTCCCATAATGAGATTGATAACTCGCCAGACAAAGTTACTAGGGTGTTAGTAGTCTCACTCCAAAACTCAAAGAATGCTTTGGTCATCTCAAGGTTTCGATCGTATGTAAAAAGGGAAGCAAAGACGGACTCGTAAATTCCACTACGTCGGAGCTCATTTTTGCATCGGCTGAGAACATCCTCGCTCCATTCCCAATATCCTTTGAAATAATGAAACTCTCCAAAGAATTCAGTATTGTCTCCCCATTTGGCATTTCCTTCTGCGATACGTCGATTCAAAGTCAATAAAGGGTCCACATCTTTTGAAGGATGATGATGAGCCGACTCCAAAGTCCAAGCCACTGACGTTTTTGTCATATTAATTTCTTCGGTCCATGTCAATCTGTGTAATGTATTTGAAAGTCTGGGCCAAGACTCTGCATAACGACCGATCAATGGCTTGTGTACTTGAAGATGAGTTCCTTTGTCTAGAGGTTGTTCCTCGCTATTGCGAATCACAAGGAAATCTTGGTTGTCTACAGTTTTGTCCTCGAAGTAAACCATGGTGTAGCTGTTAAGAAAAATTGAATATTAGTATTCATGAAAAATCCTTGACAAAGCACCAAAATATCAGAGAAACATAATTCTCTATAGGGACAAGAGATTTGAGAAACATAATTCTCGACAAAGAACCAAGATTTGAGAAACATAATTCTCTATGAGGACAAGGAACCAAGATTTGAGAAACATAATTCTCTATGGGGACAAGGAACCAAAATTTGAGAAACATAATTCTCAAATAAGGAACCAAGATTTGAGAAACATAATTCTCTATGGGGACAAGGAACCAAAATTTGAGAAACATAATTCTCAAACAAGGAACCAAAAAAAATTTGAGAAACCAAAATTTGAGAAACATAATTCTCAAACAAGGAACCAAAAAATTTGAGAAACATAATTCTCTATGGGGACAAGATATTTGAGAAACATAATTCTCAACAAGGAACCAAGATATTTGAGAAACATAATTCTCAACAAGGAACCAAGATATTCGAGAAACATAATTCTCAACAAAAGACCGAGATTTGAGAAACATAATTCTCAACAAGGAACCAAGATATTTGAGAAACATAATTCTCAACAAGGAACCAAGATATTCGAGAAACATAATTCTCAACAAAAGACCGAGATTTGAGAAACATAATTCTCAACAAGGAACCAAGATATTTGAGAAACATAATTCTCAACAAGGAACCAAGATATTCGAGAAACATAATTCTCAACAAAAGACCGAGATTTGAGAAACATAATTCTCAAACAAGGAACCAAAATTTTTGAGAAACATAATTCTCGATGAAGGATCAAATATTGAAGGAATATCCTTAGTGACCTATATATACCCCGTAAAATCTAAAAGCCTGAAAAAAAAAAAGGAGGAAAGCAAAAGTTGACATAAAAAAAAAAAAAAAAAAGGGGTTAAACACTCCGTACCTCAAAGCTTGGTTCCAGCCGAGTTTGTTTGCTTCAAGTAGTTCAAGAACTACAAGATACAAAAGAACAGACTAAATCATCATCCTTATAATAATTGATGAAAAGAACAGAAAGAATAAAAAAAATCGATATATGTTTCATACACATGAGGCATGCAGGAATTAATGAAGGTGATACGTTGACCTATATATCATCATAATTAATGAAAAAAAAGTAGAAGGTGACGATTAAATATATATATGTATGTTACCTCTGCTGTACACAAACCAATCGCAAAAAAAAAAAAAAAAAGCAATGAAGAAGAAACAATTGTGCGAAAAATATGTCGCATGAGGAGGGTATTTATAGGGGTTTGATTAGTGTTTGATTGGACGAAGAATCCTAATCAAATTAGAACTCCTATTTTTTTTACGTATATGAGAAGAAGGCCATATAATCAAATCTTATCGATATGCATGAGTTTATTTCATGCTAATCTATTTGGACGAAGAGCAATCCAAGAGTTGTACGTGTGAAAATTAAATATCCCTTATGTTTAAATATATATTAAATAAATAAATGAACTCCTAAATACGAGTCTAAACTATTTATAAATTCCAAATTAAAAACTCCTAAATACGAGTATAAACTATTTATAAATTCCAAATTAAAGAGCTCTTGAATATGAGTTTTAAAACATATCCAATTAAAAATCATACTTTGAGACTCATTCATTTCCAAATATAAATATTGTCTATGAACAAGTCTCAAAGGGGGCATTTGTAGACGTATAAATTTTATAAATAAAATATTTAATTTATGGATATAAATTATATCACATAAAATTAAATATATGAAATATCAAATATATCTATTATTTATATTTTAGGAATTTAAATTAAAGATAATTCTTGAATTAAATAATTAGATATTGATATTTAAAATATGGAGATTCTCGACCAATAAGAAGTTGACACGTGTCAAAATCTGCACATAATATTTATTATTTGATGGAGATAAATACGAAATATTAAGAACCAATCAGATTGTGACACCTCATCATGGAGGCCCAATATGGAGCCCAAAAGCCCATCAAGCCTGCTACTTCTACACCTATAAATAGGGGTCAAATGAGAGCTCAAAAATCACACCAGAATTCATAAGTTCCAACTCTAAACAAGAATTGGAATTTACTACGAATTCTCTCAAATATTCAAGCGTTCTTCGTAGAACCAATATCGTTCTTCGTAGAAAGCTCCGAAATTCCACCAATATTCAAAGTGTTCTTCGTAGAACCGATTGCGTTCTTCGTAGAATCCAATAAAATTAGCGTTTGATCCGGAAATAAGGCGGAAGCCCTCCGAATAAACGTTATAAAAATTCAAGTGCTAGAGCCAAGGAGATCAAGGAGAGATAAATTCTCCATAAATCTCGGAAGCTGTTCAAACATCGTTCAAGCATCAAGTTGAAGAGAAGAATCAGAGGAAGAATAGAGATCGCGACCCGCATTAATTTCGATTAATCCATAAATTTGGATTTGTAAACGAATTTGTATTTATTTTATTAAATACAATAAAATTTGTGTTTACACTCCCACCACTAAAAATTTTACTCATATTTCTACCAAAACTAAAACTAATTGAAACCCCAGAAATCACAACCCTAAAATTCATATTCAGAGATGAAGAATGGCACAGCCCCCATGATTTGCAGAAGAATAATTCTTTCCTATTCTTCTTGCTTCAAATCTTCTTCTTCTTATTCTCTACAATACTATTCATCATTTTTTCAATCCCCTTTCCATTTCAATTCCTTTTCGGTTGATGGTATTGAAATTAGGCACTATTCTTCTTCCAAACCCAGAAGAAGATTCTTGATCGATTTTGGTCGCATTCGTAAGGCCGATGATGCTGTTGCTCTATTTCGACAGATGGAGAGAGCCCAGCCGCTGCCTTCCGCTATTGAGTTCACCAAGTTGCTGAGTTGTGTGGTGAAGACCAAACAATACGATGTTGCCCTCTTCCTATTCAACAAAATGCTTCAAAGGGATCTTCCTATAGACCTCTACACGTTTAATATTGCGATGAATTGCTTTCGCCGCCTCCATCGATCCGATTATGGATTCGCTATCTTAGGCAGCATCTTTAAGCGTGGATACGAACCGGATGTGATAACATTCAACTGTCTCATGGATGGGCTCTTCTTGGAGGGAAGGATTTTAGAAGCAAGAAAACTGTTGCTGAAGATGATTGGAGAGAATCTATGCGAGGTTAACGAGGTTACATACCTTGCCGTCATCAATGGACTTTGCAAAGCGGGTCTCACTCTCGCGGCCCTTGATCAGCTCAAGTTATTCGAAAAACAGAGATGCAAGCCTGACATTCATGTCTACAGTGCTCTAATTGACGGTCTATGCAAGGATCGGATGGTTGACGAAGCCCTCCAGATCTTCTCATCTTTGGTTGATAAGGGCATATTACCGAATGTCGTGACATACAGTTCGTTGATTCAGGGCTTGTGCAATTCGAGTAGATGGAAAGAGGTCGAAGAGTTGTGGAATGAGATGGCTGCTCGTGGGGAATTTCCGGATCTGCTTACTTTTAACATTTTAGTGGATGGCTATTGTACGGAAGGACGGGTGGAAGAGGCCGAGCAGATTATAGAAATGATGAAGCAAAGAGACATTCAACCTGATATCTTCACTTATAATGCTTTGATGGGCGGATACTGTCAGCGAGGTGAGATGGAGAAAGCCACACAAGTTTTCAACCTTGCAGTGGATTCTGGGCTCAAGCCTTGTATCGTAAGCTATGGCAGCTTAATGAATGGTTTTTGCAAAAAGGGCCAAGTGGATGAGGTATTGCGTCTCTTTAATGAGATTTCTGCCAAAGGATTAAACCATACGGTTGTTTCCTACAACACAACACTTCAAGCCTTATTTCGTGAAGAAGGCAGATATGACGAGGGCCTGGAGTTCTTCACAGAGATGCAAGCTGGACCTGTGGCTCCAAACACAAGAACTTACAACATCTTGTTGCATGGCCTGTGCAGTGCTCGTTGTCTGGATGAAGCATTTTCCTTCTTGAATGTGATGGAAACTGAAGGTGTTACTCCCAACATAGTAACTTACAATATTCTCATTCAGGGATTGTGCAGTGATGGGCAACTTGACAGTGCAAAGGATCTTTTCAATGAACTGGGTTCGAAGGGTTTGGAGCCTAGCGTTGTGACATTCCGCATCATGATTGGTGCGCTGTGCGATGAAGGGAATATGGAGGAGGCTCTGGATTTTGTGATGCAGATGGAAAAATACGGCTGCTTGCCTAATAGTGGGAGGTACAGTGCCTTAGTTCGGGGTTACGCCAAAAGGAATGAGATTGACAATGTAATTCCACTGCTGGATGAAATGGATAGGAGGGGTCTCATATTGCATCCAGGTGCTTTAAAGATGTTATTGGAACCTCTACATGAGCATGGCAAAGATAGCATTCTTTATGCTAAGGTTAACAAACTCGTCCCGAAAAAACGTGATCCATCAGTGCTAATGCTTTTGCAATAGGTGAAAAATGTTATATCATTTTCACTGTTACCATTTTACGATGATGATGATAATGGCAAAGAATGTTCAGTTTGCATAAAACTTGTTTCCATGTCTTTTGCTCGTCTGTCTTGTTAACCTTTTGTAAATGGGAATCAAGAAATGAAAGTTTGTTTTGGGTTTAATATTTGCTCGGCTGAATTCAAGTTATGATTTGGGCATTTGAGCGGACTTGTTTGCTGGGATGACAGAGGTAATGCTGCGTACTGTGATTTACAATATTTGTTGTAGTTCAGTTGAATATATTTTTTTGTAATGTTATATCTAAATCTGTTAGACTAGTGTACTTGACCATACATTATTCACTACTTTTCTCAATGATAACGAATGCCGTGTATGCACATTAGAATCTTAATTGCTGTCTTATTAATTTTAATTATTGTGGAACGTGATTTGCGAGTTTTGTGGATTTACTAATATTGCAGACTGAGAGCTGCTGGCAAGACAAATGCAGACGGTGTGAAGAAAACTCGAAGAAGCAATGAAGATAATGCCTGCGCCCCTGAAGCCAATGCAGAGCTGCAATCAAATCTTCATGTATGCCAACATAAAATTTTTCTTCCTCTTATGTTCTTATAGTTATTTTTACCATAAGCTTGAAATCATGTTTTTCCTAACCAAATTTACGAAAATTTCCCTTGAAAATTGATACTACCCCCGTCCACCATTTACTGACACAATTACTATATTGAGACCCATTTACTGACACTTTTCTTATTAGGACGTAGACCCCATAATTACTTTAACACTTTATCCATCTACTTTTTATTACTTTAACATTTTAATACTATTAAAAAATTCAAACGGACCCACAATTATTCCACTTTAACACTTTAACACATTAATTTATTACTACACCATCAAAATGTAAAAAAAAAAATGTGCCCAAGAAAGTGTGTCACTAAATCATGGACGGAGGGAGTATTAGAACTTTCTAAGAGCCCTCTTCACTAAATCATGGACGGACGGAGGAGAATACTTGTCTGCCTATGTTAAAAGTAGGAGGGGAGAAGAGTTCCCATATTCTTCAGGTGCACTAAATCTTCCTCTTTGGACTTGTTTCCGACTCCCTTTTGGATTTCTTTACTCTCTAGCTTATATTTTGTTACTTTTCGATAAAGCCCTTGCATCGCAGAAGTACAATTCTAGTTGACTAAAATGAAAAGATATTTTAAAAGT
This sequence comes from Thymus mandschuricus, assembly GCA_029379335.1. Taxonomy (NCBI): domain Eukaryota; kingdom Viridiplantae; phylum Streptophyta; class Magnoliopsida; order Lamiales; family Lamiaceae; genus Thymus; species Thymus mandschuricus. The sequence continues at coordinate 35,782,859 of CM057074.1, forward strand.
AAAATGATTATTTAACCCTTAATATCCCGTATAATCTATCTCAATTTTCATTGGGTGGGACCTTATTCCACTAGTACTTAATTTAATTCACTTTTACTCTCCTTTTATTAAAAAACTATTAAAAAGATGTGTCATTTTTCTCTATACGTTAATATGGGGTACGAAGCGAGAATAATCAAACAATTCCTTGCTTAAAAAAAAAAGATTCAAGCGAATTCATAATAGTTTGAGCATAACAATCGTTATCTATTGAAGAATAAAAAATGGTTGTGTATATTGTTTTCCATTTGTGTGTTAATTATCTTAATAATTCTTGATTTTTAAATAAAGGAGTTAGAAATTTTGTAGTTGTTAATAAAAGAAAGTTATTTATAAATTTCCTTATTTCTTAAAAAGAAAATTTTCTCTAATGTTCCTACGCTTGCATGTGTGTTTTTAATTGACGAACCGGTACATTTTTTTATATATATATTTTCGTACTATTATAAGCAAGTAAGTTTGTTTGGATTTCGTACCATTCAATGAAGATTTATTCTGTTTTTTTCCACCGGTTTTTATACTATACCATGACAATAGTCTATTTTCATTTATTCTGTTTTTTTGCAGGCAACGCCATCTTCTGTGTTTGTTGTCCATGGTGGAAAGTGGTATTACGACAAGTATGAGGGTGGTATAAAGGATTTTATCCCCATTCCCCCAAGTGGTGTCACGTTTGAAGAATTGTTGGTCAAACTTGAAGTGCGTTTGAAGAAGAACCAAAATACCCATTTGTTCGATTTAGATGATTGGATACAGCCTTCTGTAGGTGATGGTTTCAAAATGAAAATCACGGATAATTATGAGTGGCCTTGCTTACATGACGTCCTTTCATATACGTGACGGTTTGTGAGAAGAACAATGAATTTGAACAAAGTATTATTATTCCATTTTTTTCTATGAATGTCCAAACCAATAACTATGTTGGGATTGATTTATGCATGGTCCCTACTTTACATAATTCTAGTGACGGTAGTTCTGCACATCACAATAGAACAAACAAAGGGTTATCCTGGGTGCATCCTACCAAGCTTCTTCCATTCGACGATATTGTTGTACAACCCGTTCTTGTCAGAGGTGAGCTTGTTGAAGGTTTTACGTTCAACGGTAAGGAGTTGATGACCTTAGCTATTGGTTTATATCACTTGAGAAATTGTTTGGAATTTCAACCGAATGTTCGGATATAGATAGATACTACATTGTTTGCAAAAAAGGAAAAACGTGTATGTTTAGCATGCGGAGTAAAGCAATTGGGGTGTCATGGAGGATACATGAGTGGGCCCCTCACACGTGTACTTATGATTTGAGGACTAGTACACAACCGAAAGTTTCATCCAAAACTATAGTTGTGCGTGTTGGTGCGAATTTGACGGAAGATGTATCGGTTCTTAGGTTGCGGAACATTCAAGCGCAGCTATTACGAGAATTTGGAAGGAATTGTCGGCCGGAAAGGTGGTGTTTCCGTCGGCGAAAGAAAAATCGCAGAGAGTGGTTGAGAGAGAGAGAGTACATGGGAATTGTATTGTCGGGTTGTGTTTTTTGAGGGGGTATGATTATGCTGTTACCGAGGTTGAGTAGATGTGAGATCACATGAAAGGACGCCTTTTCTCCTCAGAATGGCAATATCGTCCCATTTTCGAAAATATGGGTATTTTTTATATTTTTTAACATTCAAATCTAAAATTGATATTTTAACTTCATATAGGGTATATTATTTTTTGTCTCTTTAAAAGTAAGTAATTGTTTTTTCAGAAATTATTTTGAAAAAAAAAAATCAAAATTTTTTTCAATAGTTTTTCAGTTATAACTTTTTACTTTTTTGAATTTTTAATCTTAAAAACTTTATTTAAATTTGAAAATATTCTTAAATTTGTTTTTTAAAATTTTAGTTTTTAATTTCTTGGTTTTTTTTTTTTGGGGTCAAAATACAGTCTACAAGTAGTATATTAAAAATCAATATGTATCATTGATTTGTTATGGTGTTCCCGAGAAATAGTAAAATTCTAGTGATACATGAAGCATCATTTGTAGTCTAAGGTTGCGTTCTCTTTGATGCGAAAGAAAATTAGAGAAAAGAGAAAAATACCCTATAAATTCCACCATTTTTCTCACATTTTCTCACCTTTTATCAATGATGAAGGATTTTACTCCTTAAATTGGAGATAATATTTACAACACCAAAATGGAGAGATAATATTTTCTCTCCATTGTAGTGCAAATGAAGAGGAAAAAATAGGAAAGGTGAGAAAAGGTGAGAAAAGGGATAGAATTTAAAGGGTGATTTTTTCTTTTCTCTCATTTTCTTTCGCATCAAAGATAACGCAACCTAAATAATAAAAACATTAACCCCAAATGAATTTGTATATAACTTCAACAATTAACAACAAGTAAAGTATTTGTGCGTATTGGTTGAATGGTAAAGTCAATTCATTAGAGGTGGAAAAATAAAATAAAATGAAAAATGAAAATCTAATTTCTGGCAAAAGCAAATTGAAGCCCTAAAATTCACACAAAAGAACCCTAAAATTCACTGAGATGAATCGCACTACAGCCATGATTTCCAGAAGAAAAATTCTTTCCGATTCTTCTTGCTTCAAATCTTCTTCTTCTTCTCCTCTACAAGAACTATTCTATCCATCATTTGTTCAATCCCCTTTCGTTTTCAATTTCAATTCCATTTGGGACGATGGTATTGATTCCACTCACCGAATTAGACATTATTCCTCCAAACCCAGAAGATTCATCGATTTTGGTCGCATTCGTAAGGCCGACGATGCTGTTGCTCTGTTTCGACAGATGCAGAAATCTCAACCGCTGCCTTCCGTTATTGATTTTACCAAGTTGCTGAATTCAGTTGTCAAGATCAAACAGTACGATGTTGCCCTCATCCTATACAACAAAATGCTTCAAAGGAGGGATCTTCCATAGACCTCTTCACGTTTAACATTGCGATGAATTGCTTTCGCCGTCTTCTTCGATCCGATTACGGATTCGCTGTTTTAGGCAGCATTCTCAAGCGTGGCTACGATCTGAATGTGGTAACATTCAGCTGTCTCATCGACGGGCTCTTCTTGGAGGGAAGGATTTTAGAAGCAAGAAAATTGTTGCTGAAGGTGATTGGAGAAAATCTATGCGAGGTTAACGAGGTTAATTGTCCCGGATTAGATTAATTGTCCTGCTTTTTTAATTAGGTCGTCCTATTATTTTTTATTAAAATGGAAATAATTAACTACTTTTCAGTATAAACTCTTCACTTTTCACATTTTCTTATCGGGTTTGTCCCATTATTTTTTATCAAAATGAAAATATAAAACCTTATTTTTTAATACAAACCGTTTAATTTTTACATTTTAAACATTGCTTAAAAAAAATATTTTTAAAATTATATATCTATACTATTATAAAAAGTGTCTTGTTTACAAAATTTGAATTGCCTCTTTTACCCTTATCATTAGAATATTTACCCTATCATTATATAAATCTCTAGAATATTAAAATTATCAATATTTGAATTATCCAAATTTTGATTATAAATCATTACATACTCTAATTATGTAAATGTCTTTAACATTAAATAAAACATATCATAATTCTAATATATAAATAATTTTTGAACTACCAAAATTTGATAATTATAAAAAATATCGACTATAAACACGTTTGGACTTTGATAATTCTAACTAAAAGTTAACGAATCATTATATAATTTAAACAAAGAATAAAATTTTAAAATATTAAAATTACAATATTTGAATTATTAAAATTTAAATTATAAATCATTATATAATTGGAATATTGACTATAACTACGTATACCTCTTTGACATTAAATAAACCATATCATAATTCTAATAAATAAAGAAATCTTGCTACATACTATAATGAAAGACCTAATTCTATATTGATGATTTATTAAAGTTCTTGTGGATACTCGTATAATTCTCACAAGCACACATGTTTTTTTTTTTTTTTTTTTTGTTCGACAATGCTCAAGTCAAACTCATTTTAAGGTAGCTTTTTAATTTAGTCATTATAGAATTATTTGTAATACAACTGCATAGGTATGCAGGCAGGTCAATCCATATGCTAAAATATTTAATATATTGAAGGACTACACTTCCATGAACAATGTTCAACTTCGTACTTCAAAATGTGAGTTTAGATCAACTTATATATAACTCTCCACAACCTGATCAAGTCGCAACTATATGGGTTGAAGGGAATGGAGAAAGTGTTCCACTAGAGAGGGATATTGTAGTTCATGCTCATCCAGGTGAGAGACATAAAATAAAGCATAATGACAATATCCACTCTTGTTTCCAAGAGGCGAAAATGGTTGGCATCAAAACATAAAAATGAATATTGGGTCTATGTCTTTCGGCTCATAGAACAATAATCTTGATGCCCATTCTACAATACCAAGAATCACGACTGTTAATGATATAATTTTCCAAGAAGAACAAGGTACGTCTATTTAATTTTTTCTATAAAATATAATAATCTGAATTTAATAATGTTAGATAATAGATAATATTCATACCTTCGATCAATCTTTCCTTTTGATCAATCAATATTGATGTAATGAATTAATTGAGTGGTAGATCATCACCATTGGCATATAAGAAAACACATAAAGTCAATAATAAATCTGAATTTAATAACATATATAGTAATATACATGGGGTGAATAATTGGGCTTATATGATTAGTCGAACCAACAATGCGATATACATTTTTTTGATGTCTATAAAAGAATTAGTATGTGATGAATTCTTTACAAGTAGTAATAATATTAATTAAATGAAAAGGCCACATGGGCCCATCTTATGATGATGAAATAAAACTCTACCATATCACATGTTATTGCATGTATATTCTTTTATCTAGCGAAGCTAAATTTGTATAGTACATGATTGGTGTTTAGTTGTTAGGTTTTTCGTTGTGTTTTCGTGTTCGTTTTCGTTGTGTTTTTGTGTCTTTTCGTGTGTCTTTGGCTATGAATTGGTTGTTTGGAGTTTTTGGTACTTGTAGGATGAAAAGGGCGGAAACGAGAAGAAAACGAGAAGAATGATTGTTGAGCAATCATTGACCTCGAGTTCTAACCTCTCATGATTTTATTGAACATTCATTTTGGATGTAATGAAAGCATTATATCGAAGAGGGGTTCGATAGGAGCACATAGGCGAAAACGGAGGTCAATTTGGAGTTCGGATGAGGAAGATACGGCCGAAACAAGAGAGTCGCGCGCAATCGTCCAGTGCTTGATTTGGCCGATCGGCCAAGTCCTTCACAAATCTGGCCAATCGGCCAGATGTCCGTGTCCAGCTGTTGTTTCCTTATTTAATTAGGTTTTTCTTCCTAATATATATACTAGTACCTTGGGACGAATTTGTATCATCTTTTATCATCTTTATCATATTTTAGCTTTAGTTTTCAGCACTTAAACACTTTAGATTAGTTTTACTTTGTTCGGATCCGGATTCTTAGTTTGTTGCAATTCAATTCAAGTCTTTTCTTTTACTTCGCGTTCTTCGTTCTTCGTTTAATTCTCGTAAGTTATTTATTGCTTTCGTTTACTTGCTTTAATTGCTTTACTTAGTTTTAGATTCGTTTTCTTAATGGCTTCTTTTAATCTCCTTAGTTTAATTTCGTTCTTTCGATTTCAAGTTATAAGTTTAGATTCGTTTTTCTAGTTTCGATTCTCTAGTTTTTCAAAGCTTTCAAAGTTAGATTTATTTTCTTTTAAATTTCCAGATTTCATTCATTATGTCTAGATTAGTTATTGCTTTCTTTGTTGCTTTCTTTATTGCTTTCCTTTCGATTCTTGCTTAGGTAGTTTAATCATTTTCTTAGTTTAATTCTTAGATTTATTTCTTGCTCTTTAGATTAGTTATTTACTTGCTTTTATTTATTGCTTTGATTTATTTTATTTGCCTAGGATTTAAAACAAAAAACCCCAAAATCTTATTTACTTGCTTTCCTAGATTTAGGCTAGATTAGGATTTATTACATGATTAATTGCCCTGTTAAGTTTTCCTTCAGATTCGATACTTAGGTTTTACTTGCTAGTGCTACGATAGATTTCGTCTATTGCAAACACTTTTTAGTGAAACAAATTTTGGCGCCGTTGCCGGGGAAAACTTTAGGCGATTTATTGTGTAGTATTTTTATTTGTTTTATTTTTATTTTTATTTGTGTTTCTTCGATTTTCTTGTTTTTCCCACTCGGTGCGTTTAACCCTTTTGTTGAGTGTTGTTTATGCATGGTCGCCGAAGTCTTCAAAGGAGTTTAGCGCCCTACTTCGACAACATCCATCAAAGGAAAGCGATTTTAGCCGCGAAGGAGAAGGAGGAGATCGATTCTCAAGACTTTGGTTTAGTCTTGTTGTTTGCAGAGCCCGAAGCCATGGCAGCTAGAGTCATGGGCGATTTTGCTCGCCCCACATTCACAGCCACCACTTCGGCGATTGTCCTGACGGAAGCGGTCAGGAATCATGAGCTTAAACCTCATCACATGGCGTTGCTCCCATCCTACCTAGGGCTGCCCCACGAGGATGCTTTGACATTCATCCGAGAGTTTTGCACGGTGGTGCAAACCTTCCCACTCTCGGGACTCACGGAGGATAACTTGAAGATGAAGTGCTTCCCGTACACCCTCAAGGATAGAGCAAAGTCATGGTATTTGTCTCTCCCGGCCAACTCTCTCACCACATGGAACGCGGTGTGTGAGAAGTTCATGCTCAAGTACTACCCGAACCGCAAGACGCAAGAGGTGCGATCGAAGATCATGAACTTTTCCCAAGACCACGATGAGCCATTTCATGAAGCATGGGAGAGGTTCCAAGAGCTACTTCAACAATGCCCTCATCATCAAATGGCATCGGAGTTGCTTTGGCAATATTTCTACGACGCCCTCAACCAAACTTGTCAGTTCATGGTGGATAGTTCGGCCGGAGGCAACATAGCGGTCAAGACAGCTGACGAGTTGAAGGATATTTTCGAGACGCTCGCTGCGAGTTCTCAACAAAAATCAGCTAGACCGAGGAAAGTGGAGGCGAGTGCAATTTCGATGAGCCCCGATTTGAAGAAGCAAATGGCCGACATGTTAAGGGATCTCGAAAACTTGAAGATGAAGCAAAGTGCACCGGCCCCGAAGGAGGAAGAGAGGAAGCCGGACCGATGCGAGATTTGTGGAGAGCTTGGACACATCAAGGAGGTGTGCCACAACATGGGGGAGTTTCCATACGAAGGAGGAGCCGAGGTGTACGCCGCTCAAGGATACCCACCTCAAATGCCTTCACCTCAAGGATATCAAGGGGGATACAATGGACGCTACCAAAATCCGAGGCCGACACAAGGGCAAGGTAACCCTCCTACCTATCCAAATAGGCATCCTCCACCATATAATAACCCCTACCCTCCTCCACCAAATCCCTACTACTCTCAACCTCCACCATATTATCCACCTCCTCAATACCCTCCAAATCCCTACTATCCACCACCTCCATACTACCCCCCTCCCCCAATCTACTCCTACACCACCCCCAATATATCCAAATTCTCGTCCCCAAGGACCTCCACAAAAGCCTCCCGTCGATGAGAGCCTCTCCACATTCCTTCATGAGGCTACATTGGCTCGAGAGGCTCAAGATGCTAACATAAAGAGGCTCGAGATGGCCATTGGCCAAATTTCTGGTTCCATGCACCTGATGCAACAACCGGGGCGAATTCCGAGCCAAGGGTTCAACCACAACAAGCCAACGAGGTGCAAGCCCCATACCCTCCATATGTCCCTCCCGTTCCACCTCACCAAGCCCATGCAATCACGGTGTTACAACGCAATGGAGTGACGATGCCACCTCAAGCGCGCATGGGAGATAGATGGGGCTCGAGCCCCCGTTGGAATGGTCCGAAACCGCCGGCAGCACCACCTCGCCAACAAAACCGTCCAGTCCCTAATCTGGCCGGTCGGCCAGATTTTGGCCGATCGGCCAACACGCAGGAGTTCGAGTCTCGTCCAGTAGATGATCTGGCCGGTCGGCCAAACCCCTAAACTCGCGAGATTACCCAGTAACTAATCTGGACGATCGGCCAAGTCACCCCGACTCTGGCCGATCGGCCAAATCAGGCGAGCAGCACACGGAGTCCGAGGATGATAAGAAGGATGCTCCCGTTCTCCACAAGACGCCCGATCCGTACGTCCCCCCTATTCCATTCCCGAGTAGAGTGAAGAACAAGAAGCAAATGCTCAACCCGTATGTTCCACCTATTCGGAGTATCGTGAAGAAGGAGACAAAGGACCCCAAGCCTATCAACTCATTTCCTAAAAGAGGGGATCCGGGAGGCTTTGACTTGAGTATTATTTTGGATAGCGGAGAGACCGTTTCGGGATTGATGGATTTAGGAGCTGCGGTGAACCTAATGACGTATTCTATTTTCGAGAAGATGAATTCAAGAGTCCTTCAAGCTACCGACATGCGCATTGAGCTAGCAGACGGCACCGTGAGTAGTCCATTGGGAGTTGTGGAAGATGTCCCTGTCCTCGTTGGTGGAATCCGAGTCGTTACCGACTTCGTCGTGCTTCATGAAGGCAAGGGAGCTAAGAGCACAACCGGACATCTACTCTTGTTGGGACGACCGTTTATGGCCACTACTGGAGCTCGGATTGATGTAGGTACCGGCACATTGAGCATGGCCGGTGAAGGAGGCTCGGTAACCTTTTCGGTCTTTGGAAATTCACCTTCTATTCCAACTTCTTCTCTTCATTCATGCTCTTTTGTTAAGCTTGCTAACCCTCTTGTTGAGGTAAATGTTTGTGAGGTTTCTGATAGGGTAGCAGCTCTTGAAGATGACGAATTCTTTAGTTGTGTGGATGAAGAAGAGGACATTATCGAGGAATTTCTACAAAATTTGGAGGAGGTTGATGAGGTGAAAGAGGAAAGATCGACACTTGCGCCGAATGAAGAAGAGGACATAATCGAAGAATTTCTACGGAATTTGGAGGAGGTTGATGAAGTAGAAGAGGAAAGCTCGACATATGCATCGAATGAGGAAGTGATCATTAACTCTTTTCTTTCTAACGTCACCATTTGTGAAACATCTTTCTTTGCAGAGTTTAACTCAAAGATGTTGGACAAGGAGTTTGAACCAAGTGTGGGGGAGTCGAGAGTTGTTAATGACCACGTTCTGAATCTTCGAGATTGTTCGAGAAGGGAGTGTGAGTGTGTCTCAAGGAGCATCAACACGTCGCTTGGTGCTACGGGCTTAGGTTGATCGTATCCTTCGTCAAGCTAATGACGTTAAACAAGCGCTTGGTGGCAACCCACGTAAAAAATTAAAAATTAAAAAAAAATAGATTTTTATTTTTCGTAGTATTTCTTGTTAATATTTGATTTTTCGTGTTAGTTAGTGTGTTTTTGCAGGAATAGGCGTCGGACATCCAGTCTCTGATCTGGCCGATCGGCCAGATTCCCTTAGGGAATCTGGACGATCGGCCAAGGCTGTGTAAACGAATTCTGGCCTGGAGGTATTCTGGCCGATCGGCCAGATTCCTTAAGGAATTCTGGACGATCGGCCAAACTTATGGGAGCCCTCTTCAATTCTAGTCAAACTCGCTTTTGGCCCTCATGATCCTCGTTGGGATGATCCCCAGTTCCGAAGCCCTTTCAATTGACCATAGCCTTGATTTGTGTCCTTTTCGTTTTGTTTTGAGTCTTTTATTTTGATTTCTTTATTTTGTTCGGTTTTACGCTTTTGTGTTTTGTGTTGTGTTTGTTTTGTAGGTGCTACTTGGAGTCTCTCGGGATTACAAGTGTTATGGTTGGCTTCGTGCGATAAGTTTCTCTTATCTCTTCTCTATTTTATTTTCTTGCAATGAGGGCATCGCTAGATTTTAAGTGTGGGGGGAGGCTTGAAACTTTTGGCATGAAGTGTTTGTATTTGTGTCTTGATCGAGTCTTGTTTGGTTTGATTGAGTCTAGTTGATCGAGTCTTCATGTTCCCTCACTTAGGAATTTGTTTGATTTTGAGCTTATAAGCATGTAACTTAGGATCAATGTGAATGATTCAACGATGGAATCTTTAGTTGTTGGAATTGATTTGAGCATAAATTAGGTTGGTTTAATCTTGAGTTGTGATATATTATGATTCGATGAATTGTGAGGCATGAATTGATTTGAGTTTGAGGAAAATGATTTATGATTTTTGGATTATGAGTGATAAAAAAAAAAAAAAAAAAAGAAAAAAAAAAGTTGTGTTTATGTGAATAAAAAGAGTTGATAGGATTCTGCTCCTCTTACTTGTAACGTATGAAAATACTAGAGTAATGAGCATGGGAAACCACGTGAAAAGGCTTCGAGAGACCCTCGAATGATCATATTTCATGAACTATGTCCTAGATGATACTCGTGTATATTAGAATAAAAGTGTTCGTATGCATTCTACCCCTCTTGACAATGGGTACGGGAAACCGCACTAGGAGGCTCTATGGGACCCATCGATGATTAAACCTAGTGAATTTTGTGCCATAGACGTTCACATGTTTTAAAAAAAAAAAGAGTTGTTTATTTGTTGAATAAAAAGGGGAAGTAGGCTAGTCGTCTAAAGTTGTGGTGATCAAGATATTGTGAGATGTGTGTTATCATTGCTTTTCCTCTTACTTGGATTGATTTATAAGCCGCATAGTTTGTTGATGATGATTGTTCGTAACTTGGGATTAAAGTGACCTTGTTTGAGTTTGTCGATTCCGGTGATTAAATGTTCTATGATTTGGATTGTTTGGATTGAATCTAAGTTGTGTGTTTATATTGCTTGAGGACAAGCAAAGGTCTAAGTGTGGGGGATTTTGATTGGTGTTTAGTTGTTAGGTTTTTCGTTGTGTTTTCGTGTTCGTTTTCGTTGTGTTTTTGTGTCTTTTCGTGTGTCTTTGGCTATGAATTGGTTGTTTGGAGTTTTTGGTACTTGTAGGATGAAAAGGGCGGAAACGAGAAGAAAACGAGAAGAATGATCGTTGAGCAATCATTGACCTCGAGTTCTAACCTCTCATGATTTTATTGAACATTCATTTTGGATGTAATGAAAGCATTATATCGAATAGGGGTTCGATAGGAGCACATAGGCGAAAACGGAGGTCAATTTGGAGTTCGGATGAGGAAGATACGGCCGAAACAAGAGAGTCGCGCGCAATCGTCCAGTGCTTGATTTGGCCGATCGGCCAAGTCCTTCACAAATCTGGCCAATCGGCCAGATGTCCGTGTCCAGCTGTTGTTTCCTTATTTAATTAGGTTTTTCTTCCTAATATATATACTAGTACCTTGGGACGAATTTGTATCATCTTTTATCATCTTTATCATATTTTAGCTTTAGTTTTCAGCACTTAAACACTTTAGATTAGTTTTACTTTGTTCGGATCCGGATTCTTAGTTTGTTGCAATTCAATTCAAGTCTTTTCTTTTACTTCGCGTTCTTCGTTCTTCGTTTAATTCTCGTAAGTTATTTATTGCTTTCGTTTACTTGCTTTAATTGCTTTACTTAGTTTTAGATTCGTTTTCTTAATGGCTTCTTTTAATCTCCTTAGTTTAATTTCGTTCTTTCGATTTCAAGTTATAAGTTTAGATTCGTTTTTCTAGTTTCGATTCTCTAGTTTTTCAAAGCTTTCAAAGTTAGATTTATTTTCTTTTAAATTTCCAGATTTCATTCATTATGTCTAGATTAGTTATTGCTTTCTTTGTTGCTTTCTTTATTGCTTTCCTTTCGATTCTTGCTTAGGTAGTTTAATCATTTTCTTAGTTTAATTCTTAGATTTATTTCTTGCTCTTTAGATTAGTTATTTACTTGCTTTTATTTATTGCTTTGATTTATTTTATTTGCCTAGGATTTAAAACAAAAAACCCCAAAATCTTATTTACTTGCTTTCCTAGATTTAGGCTAGATTAGGATTTATTACATGATTAATTGCCCTGTTAAGTTTTCCTTCAGATTCGATACTTAGGTTTTACTTGCTAGTGCTACGATAGATTTCGTCTATTGCAAACACTTTTTAGTGAAACAAATTTTGGCGCCGTTGCCGGGGAAAACTTTAGGCGATTTATTGTGTAGTATTTTTATTTGTTTTATTTTTATTTTTATTTGTGTTTCTTCGATTTTCTTGTTTTTCCCACTCGGTGCGTTTAACCCTTTTGTTGAGTGTTGTTTATGCATGGTCGCCGAAGTCTTCAAAGGAGTTTAGCGCCCTACTTCGACAACATCCATCAAAGGAAAGCGATTTTAGCCGCGAAGGAGAAGGAGGAGATCGATTCTCAAGACTTTGGTTTAGTCTTGTTGTTTGCAGAGCCCGAAGCCATGGCAGCTAGAGTCATGGGCGATTTTGCTCGCCCCACATTCACAGCCACCACTTCGGCGATTGTCCTGACGGAAGCGGTCAGGAATCATGAGCTTAAACCTCATCACATGGCGTTGCTCCCATCCTACCTAGGGCTGCCCCACGAGGATGCTTTGACATTCATCCGAGAGTTTTGCACGGTGGTGCAAACCTTCCCACTCTCGGGACTCACGGAGGATAACTTGAAGATGAAGTGCTTCCCGTACACCCTCAAGGATCGAGCAAAGTCATGGTATTTGTCTCTCCCGGCCAACTCTCTCACCACATGGAACGCGGTGTGTGAGAAGTTCATGCTCAAGTACTACCCGAACCGCAAGACGCAAGAGGTGCGATCGAAGATCATGAACTTTTCCCAAGACCACGATGAGCCATTTCATGAAGCATGGGAGAGGTTCCAAGAGCTACTTCAACAATGCCCTCATCATCAAATGGCATCGGAGTTGCTTTGGCAATATTTCTACGACGCCCTCAACCAAACTTGTCAGTTCATGGTGGATAGTTCGGCCGGAGGCAACATAGCGGTCAAGACAGCTGACGAGTTGAAGGATATTTTCGAGACGCTCGCTGCGAGTTCTCAACAAAAATCAGCTAGACCGAGGAAAGTGGAGGCGAGTGCAATTTCGATGAGCCCCGATTTGAAGAAGCAAATGGCCGACATGTTAAGGGATCTCGAAAACTTGAAGATGAAGCAAAGTGCACCGGCCCCGAAGGAGGAAGAGAGGAAGCCGGACCGATGCGAGATTTGTGGAGAGCTTGGACACATCAAGGAGGTGTGCCACAACATGGGGGAGTTTCCATACGAAGGAGGAGCCGAGGTGTACGCCGCTCAAGGATACCCACCTCAAATGCCTTCACCTCAAGGATATCAAGGGGGATACAATGGACGCTACCAAAATCCGAGGCCGACACAAGGGCAAGGTAACCCTCCTACCTATCCAAATAGGCATCCTCCACCATATAATAACCCCTACCCTCCTCCACCAAATCCCTACTACTCTCAACCTCCACCATATTATCCACCTCCTCAATACCCTCCAAATCCCTACTATCCACCACCTCCATACTACCCCCCTCCCCCAATCTACTCCTACACCACCCCCAATATATCCAAATTCTCGTCCCCAAGGACCTCCACAAAAGCCTCCCGTCGATGAGAGCCTCTCCACATTCCTTCATGAGGCTACATTGGCTCGAGAGGCTCAAGATGCTAACATAAAGAGGCTCGAGATGGCCATTGGCCAAATTTCTGGTTCCATGCACCTGATGCAACAACCGGGGCGAATTCCGAGCCAAGGGATTCAACCACAACAAGCCAACGAGGTGCAAGCCCCATACCCTCCATATGTCCCTCCCGTTCCACCTCACCAAGCCCATGCAATCACGGTGTTACAACGCAATGGAGTGACGATGCCACCTCAAGCGCGCATGGGAGATAGATGGGGCTCGAGCCCCCGTTGGAATGGTCCGAAACCGCCGGCAGCACCACCTCGCCAACAAAACCGTCCAGTCCCTAATCTGGCCGGTCGGCCAGATTTTGGCCGATCGGCCAACACGCAGGAGTTCGAGTCTCGTCCAGTAGATGATCTGGCCGGTCGGCCAAACCCCTAAACTCGCGAGATTACCCAGTAACTAATCTGGACGATCGGCCAAGTCACCCCGACTCTGGCCGATCGGCCAAATCAGGCGAGCAGCACACGGAGTCCGAGGATGATAAGAAGGATGCTCCCGTTCTCCACAAGACGCCCGATCCGTACGTCCCCCCTATTCCATTCCCGAGTAGAGTGAAGAACAAGAAGCAAATGCTCAACCCGTATGTTCCACCTATTCGGAGTATCGTGAAGAAGGAGACAAAGGACCCCAAGCCTATCAACTCATTTCCTAAAAGAGGGGATCCGGGAGGCTTTGACTTGAGTATTATTTTGGATAGCGGAGAGACCGTTTCGGGATTGATGGATTTAGGAGCTGCGGTGAACCTAATGACGTATTCTATTTTCGAGAAGATGAATTCAAGAGTCCTTCAAGCTACCGACATGCGCATTGAGCTAGCAGACGGCACCGTGAGTAGTCCATTGGGAGTTGTGGAAGATGTCCCTGTCCTCGTTGGTGGAATCCGAGTCGTTACCGACTTCGTCGTGCTTCATGAAGGCAAGGGAGCTAAGAGCACAACCGGACATCTACTCTTGTTGGGACGACCGTTTATGGCCACTACTGGAGCTCGGATTGATGTAGGTACCGGCACATTGAGCATGGCCGGTGAAGGAGGCTCGGTAACCTTTTCGGTCTTTGGAAATTCACCTTCTATTCCAACTTCTTCTCTTCATTCATGCTCTTTTGTTAAGCTTGCTAACCCTCTTGTTGAGGTAAATGTTTGTGAGGTTTCTGATAGGGTAGCAGCTCTTGAAGATGACGAATTCTTTAGTTGTGTGGATGAAGAAGAGGACATTATCGAGGAATTTCTACAAAATTTGGAGGAGGTTGATGAGGTGAAAGAGGAAAGATCGACACTTGCGCCGAATGAAGAAGAGGACATAATCGAAGAATTTCTACGGAATTTGGAGGAGGTTGATGAAGTAGAAGAGGAAAGCTCGACATATGCATCGAATGAGGAAGTGATCATTAACTCTTTTCTTTCTAACGTCACCATTTGTGAAACATCTTTCTTTGCAGAGTTTAACTCAAAGATGTTGGACAAGGAGTTTGAACCAAGTGTGGGGGAGTCGAGAGTTGTTAATGACCACGTTCTGAATCTTCGAGATTGTTCGAGAAGGGAGTGTGAGTGTGTCTCAAGGAGCATCAACACGTCGCTTGGTGCTACGGGCTTAGGTTGATCGTATCCTTCGTCAAGCTAATGACGTTAAACAAGCGCTTGGTGGCAACCCACGTAAAAAATTAAAAATTAAAAAAAAATAGATTTTTATTTTTCGTAGTATTTCTTGTTAATATTTGATTTTTCGTGTTAGTTAGTGTGTTTTTGCAGGAATAGGCGTCGGACATCCAGTCTCTGATCTGGCCGATCGGCCAGATTCCCTTAGGGAATCTGGACGATCGGCCAAGGCTGTGTAAACGAATTCTGGCCTGGAGGTATTCTGGCCGATCGGCCAGATTCCTTAAGGAATTCTGGACGATCGGCCAAACTTATGGGAGCCCTCTTCAATTCTAGTCAAACTCGCTTTTGGCCCTCATGATCCTCGTTGGGATGATCCCCAGTTCCGAAGCCCTTTCAATTGACCATAGCCTTGATTTGTGTCCTTTTCGTTTTGTTTTGAGTCTTTTATTTTGATTTCTTTATTTTGTTCGGTTTTACGCTTTTGTGTTTTGTGTTGTGTTTGTTTTGTAGGTGCTACTTGGAGTCTCTCGGGATTACAAGTGTTATGGTTGGCTTCGTGCGATAAGTTTCTCTTATCTCTTCTCTATTTTATTTTCTTGCAATGAGGGCATCGCTAGATTTTAAGTGTGGGGGGAGGCTTGAAACTTTTGGCATGAAGTGTTTGTATTTGTGTCTTGATCGAGTCTTGTTTGGTTTGATTGAGTCTAGTTGATCGAGTCTTCATGTTCCCTCACTTAGGAATTTGTTTGATTTTGAGCTTATAAGCATGTAACTTAGGATCAATGTGAATGATTCAACGATGGAATCTTTAGTTGTTGGAATTGATTTGAGCATAAATTAGGTTGGTTTAATCTTGAGTTGTGATATATTATGATTCGATGAATTGTGAGGCATGAATTGATTTGAGTTTGAGGAAAATGATTTATGATTTTTGGATTATGAGTGATAAAAAAAAAAAAAAAAAAAGAAAAAAAAAAGTTGTGTTTATGTGAATAAAAAGAGTTGATAGGATTCTGCTCCTCTTACTTGTAACGTATGAAAATACTAGAGTAATGAGCATGGGAAACCACGTGAAAAGGCTTCGAGAGACCCTCGAATGATCATATTTCATGAACTATGTCCTAGATGATACTCGTGTATATTAGAATAAAAGTGTTCGTATGCATTCTACCCCTCTTGACAATGGGTACGGGAAACCGCACTAGGAGGCTCTATGGGACCCATCGATGATTAAACCTAGTGAATTTTGTGCCATAGACGTTCACATGTTTTAAAAAAAAAAAGAGTTGTTTATTTGTTGAATAAAAAGGGGAAGTAGGCTAGTCGTCTAAAGTTGTGGTGATCAAGATATTGTGAGATGTGTGTTATCATTGCTTTTCCTCTTACTTGGATTGATTTATAAGCCGCATAGTTTGTTGATGATGATTGTTCGTAACTTGGGATTAAAGTGACCTTGTTTGAGTTTGTCGATTCCGGTGATTAAATGTTCTATGATTTGGATTGTTTGGATTGAATCTAAGTTGTGTGTTTATATTGCTTGAGGACAAGCAAAGGTCTAAGTGTGGGGGATTTTGATTGGTGTTTAGTTGTTAGGTTTTTCGTTGTGTTTTCGTGTTCGTTTTCGTTGTGTTTTTGTGTCTTTTCGTGTGTCTTTGGCTATGAATTGGTTGTTTGGAGTTTTTGGTACTTGTAGGATGAAAAGGGCGGAAACGAGAAGAAAACGAGAAGAATGATCGTTGAGCAATCATTGACCTCGAGTTCTAACCTCTCATGATTTTATTGAACATTCATTTTGGATGTAATGAAAGCATTATATCGAATAGGGGTTCGATAGGAGCACATAGGCGAAAACGGAGGTCAATTTGGAGTTCGGATGAGGAAGATACGGCCGAAACAAGAGAGTCGCGCGCAATCGTCCAGTGCTTGATTTGGCCGATCGGCCAAGTCCTTCACAAATCTGGCCAATCGGCCAGATGTCCGTGTCCAGCTGTTGTTTCCTTATTTAATTAGGTTTTTCTTCCTAATATATATACTAGTACCTTGGGACGAATTTGTATCATCTTTTATCATCTTTATCATATTTTAGCTTTAGTTTTCAGCACTTAAACACTTTAGATTAGTTTTACTTTGTTCGGATCCGGATTCTTAGTTTGTTGCAATTCAATTCAAGTCTTTTCTTTTACTTCGCGTTCTTCGTTCTTCGTTTAATTCTCGTAAGTTATTTATTGCTTTCGTTTACTTGCTTTAATTGCTTTACTTAGTTTTAGATTCGTTTTCTTAATGGCTTCTTTTAATCTCCTTAGTTTAATTTCGTTCTTTCGATTTCAAGTTATAAGTTTAGATTCGTTTTTCTAGTTTCGATTCTCTAGTTTTTCAAAGCTTTCAAAGTTAGATTTATTTTCTTTTAAATTTCCAGATTTCATTCATTATGTCTAGATTAGTTATTGCTTTCTTTGTTGCTTTCTTTATTGCTTTCCTTTCGATTCTTGCTTAGGTAGTTTAATCATTTTCTTAGTTTAATTCTTAGATTTATTTCTTGCTCTTTAGATTAGTTATTTACTTGCTTTTATTTATTGCTTTGATTTATTTTATTTGCCTAGGATTTAAAACAAAAAACCCCAAAATCTTATTTACTTGCTTTCCTAGATTTAGGCTAGATTAGGATTTATTACATGATTAATTGCCCTGTTAAGTTTTCCTTCAGATTCGATACTTAGGTTTTACTTGCTAGTGCTACGATAGATTTCGTCTATTGCAAACACTTTTTAGTGAAACAAATTTTGGCGCCGTTGCCGGGGAAAACTTTAGGCGATTTATTGTGTAGTATTTTTATTTGTTTTATTTTTATTTTTATTTGTGTTTCTTCGATTTTCTTGTTTTTCCCACTCGGTGCGTTTAACCCTTTTGTTGAGTGTTGTTTATGCATGGTCGCCGAAGTCTTCAAAGGAGTTTAGCGCCCTACTTCGACAACATCCATCAAAGGAAAGCGATTTTAGCCGCGAAGGAGAAGGAGGAGATCGATTCTCAAGACTTTGGTTTAGTCTTGTTGTTTGCAGAGCCCGAAGCCATGGCAGCTAGAGTCATGGGCGATTTTGCTCGCCCCACATTCACAGCCACCACTTCGGCGATTGTCCTGACGGAAGCGGTCAGGAATCATGAGCTTAAACCTCATCACATGGCGTTGCTCCCATCCTACCTAGGGCTGCCCCACGAGGATGCTTTGACATTCATCCGAGAGTTTTGCACGGTGGTGCAAACCTTCCCACTCTCGGGACTCACGGAGGATAACTTGAAGATGAAGTGCTTCCCGTACACCCTCAAGGATCGAGCAAAGTCATGGTATTTGTCTCTCCCGGCCAACTCTCTCACCACATGGAACGCGGTGTGTGAGAAGTTCATGCTCAAGTACTACCCGAACCGCAAGACGCAAGAGGTGCGATCGAAGATCATGAACTTTTCCCAAGACCACGATGAGCCATTTCATGAAGCATGGGAGAGGTTCCAAGAGCTACTTCAACAATGCCCTCATCATCAAATGGCATCGGAGTTGCTTTGGCAATATTTCTACGACGCCCTCAACCAAACTTGTCAGTTCATGGTGGATAGTTCGGCCGGAGGCAACATAGCGGTCAAGACAGCTGACGAGTTGAAGGATATTTTCGAGACGCTCGCTGCGAGTTCTCAACAAAAATCAGCTAGACCGAGGAAAGTGGAGGCGAGTGCAATTTCGATGAGCCCCGATTTGAAGAAGCAAATGGCCGACATGTTAAGGGATCTCGAAAACTTGAAGATGAAGCAAAGTGCACCGGCCCCGAAGGAGGAAGAGAGGAAGCCGGACCGATGCGAGATTTGTGGAGAGCTTGGACACATCAAGGAGGTGTGCCACAACATGGGGGAGTTTCCATACGAAGGAGGAGCCGAGGTGTACGCCGCTCAAGGATACCCACCTCAAATGCCTTCACCTCAAGGATATCAAGGGGGATACAATGGACGCTACCAAAATCCGAGGCCGACACAAGGGCAAGGTAACCCTCCTACCTATCCAAATAGGCATCCTCCACCATATAATAACCCCTACCCTCCTCCACCAAATCCCTACTACTCTCAACCTCCACCATATTATCCACCTCCTCAATACCCTCCAAATCCCTACTATCCACCACCTCCATACTACCCCCCTCCCCCAATCTACTCCTACACCACCCCCAATATATCCAAATTCTCGTCCCCAAGGACCTCCACAAAAGCCTCCCGTCGATGAGAGCCTCTCCACATTCCTTCATGAGGCTACATTGGCTCGAGAGGCTCAAGATGCTAACATAAAGAGGCTCGAGATGGCCATTGGCCAAATTTCTGGTTCCATGCACCTGATGCAACAACCGGGGCGAATTCCGAGCCAAGGGATTCAACCACAACAAGCCAACGAGGTGCAAGCCCCATACCCTCCATATGTCCCTCCCGTTCCACCTCACCAAGCCCATGCAATCACGGTGTTACAACGCAATGGAGTGACGATGCCACCTCAAGCGCGCATGGGAGATAGATGGGGCTCGAGCCCCCGTTGGAATGGTCCGAAACCGCCGGCAGCACCACCTCGCCAACAAAACCGTCCAGTCCCTAATCTGGCCGGTCGGCCAGATTTTGGCCGATCGGCCAACACGCAGGAGTTCGAGTCTCGTCCAGTAGATGATCTGGCCGGTCGGCCAAACCCCTAAACTCGCGAGATTACCCAGTAACTAATCTGGACGATCGGCCAAGTCACCCCGACTCTGGCCGATCGGCCAAATCAGGCGAGCAGCACACGGAGTCCGAGGATGATAAGAAGGATGCTCCCGTTCTCCACAAGACGCCCGATCCGTACGTCCCCCCTATTCCATTCCCGAGTAGAGTGAAGAACAAGAAGCAAATGCTCAACCCGTATGTTCCACCTATTCGGAGTATCGTGAAGAAGGAGACAAAGGACCCCAAGCCTATCAACTCATTTCCTAAAAGAGGGGATCCGGGAGGCTTTGACTTGAGTATTATTTTGGATAGCGGAGAGACCGTTTCGGGATTGATGGATTTAGGAGCTGCGGTGAACCTAATGACGTATTCTATTTTCGAGAAGATGAATTCAAGAGTCCTTCAAGCTACCGACATGCGCATTGAGCTAGCAGACGGCACCGTGAGTAGTCCATTGGGAGTTGTGGAAGATGTCCCTGTCCTCGTTGGTGGAATCCGAGTCGTTACCGACTTCGTCGTGCTTCATGAAGGCAAGGGAGCTAAGAGCACAACCGGACATCTACTCTTGTTGGGACGACCGTTTATGGCCACTACTGGAGCTCGGATTGATGTAGGTACCGGCACATTGAGCATGGCCGGTGAAGGAGGCTCGGTAACCTTTTCGGTCTTTGGAAATTCACCTTCTATTCCAACTTCTTCTCTTCATTCATGCTCTTTTGTTAAGCTTGCTAACCCTCTTGTTGAGGTAAATGTTTGTGAGGTTTCTGATAGGGTAGCAGCTCTTGAAGATGACGAATTCTTTAGTTGTGTGGATGAAGAAGAGGACATTATCGAGGAATTTCTACAAAATTTGGAGGAGGTTGATGAGGTGAAAGAGGAAAGATCGACACTTGCGCCGAATGAAGAAGAGGACATAATCGAAGAATTTCTACGGAATTTGGAGGAGGTTGATGAAGTAGAAGAGGAAAGCTCGACATATGCATCGAATGAGGAAGTGATCATTAACTCTTTTCTTTCTAACGTCACCATTTGTGAAACATCTTTCTTTGCAGAGTTTAACTCAAAGATGTTGGACAAGGAGTTTGAACCAAGTGTGGGGGAGTCGAGAGTTGTTAATGACCACGTTCTGAATCTTCGAGATTGTTCGAGAAGGGAGTGTGAGTGTGTCTCAAGGAGCATCAACACGTCGCTTGGTGCTACGGGCTTAGGTTGATCGTATCCTTCGTCAAGCTAATGACGTTAAACAAGCGCTTGGTGGCAACCCACGTAAAAAATTAAAAATAAAAAAAAAATAGATTTTTATTTTTCGTAGTATTTCTTGTTAATATTTGATTTTTCGTGTTAGTTAGTGTGTTTTTGCAGGAATAGGCGTCGGACATCCAGTCTCTGATCTGGCCGATCGGCCAGATTCCCTTAGGGAATCTGGACGATCGGCCAAGGCTGTGTAAACGAATTCTGGCCTGGAGGTATTCTGGCCGATCGGCCAGATTCCTTAAGGAATTCTGGACGATCGGCCAAACTTATGGGAGCCCTCTTCAATTCTAGTCAAACTCGCTTTTGGCCCTCATGATCCTCGTTGGGATGATCCCCAGTTCCGAAGCCCTTTCAATTGACCATAGCCTTGATTTGTGTCCTTTTCGTTTTGTTTTGAGTCTTTTATTTTGATTTCTTTATTTTGTTCGGTTTTACGCTTTTGTGTTTTGTGTTGTGTTTGTTTTGTAGGTGCTACTTGGAGTCTCTCGGGATTACAAGTGTTATGGTTGGCTTCGTGCGATAAGTTTCTCTTATCTCTTCTCTATTTTATTTTCTTGCAATGAGGGCATCGCTAGATTTTAAGTGTGGGGGGAGGCTTGAAACTTTTGGCATGAAGTGTTTGTATTTGTGTCTTGATCGAGTCTTGTTTGGTTTGATTGAGTCTAGTTGATCGAGTCTTCATGTTCCCTCACTTAGGAATTTGTTTGATTTTGAGCTTATAAGCATGTAACTTAGGATCAATGTGAATGATTCAACGATGGAATCTTTAGTTGTTGGAATTGATTTGAGCATAAATTAGGTTGGTTTAATCTTGAGTTGTGATATATTATGATTCGATGAATTGTGAGGCATGAATTGATTTGAGTTTGAGGAAAATGATTTATGATTTTTGGATTATGAGTGATAAAAAAAAAAAAAAAAAAAGAAAAAAAAAAGTTGTGTTTATGTGAATAAAAAGAGTTGATAGGATTCTGCTCCTCTTACTTGTAACGTATGAAAATACTAGAGTAATGAGCATGGGAAACCACGTGAAAAGGCTTCGAGAGACCCTCGAATGATCATATTTCATGAACTATGTCCTAGATGATACTCGTGTATATTAGAATAAAAGTGTTCGTATGCATTCTACCCCTCTTGACAATGGGTACGGGAAACCGCACTAGGAGGCTCTATGGGACCCATCGATGATTAAACCTAGTGAATTTTGTGCCATAGACGTTCACATGTTTTAAAAAAAAAAAGAGTTGTTTATTTGTTGAATAAAAAGGGGAAGTAGGCTAGTCGTCTAAAGTTGTGGTGATCAAGATATTGTGAGATGTGTGTTATCATTGCTTTTCCTCTTACTTGGATTGATTTATAAGCCGCATAGTTTGTTGATGATGATTGTTCGTAACTTGGGATTAAAGTGACCTTGTTTGAGTTTGTCGATTCCGGTGATTAAATGTTCTATGATTTGGATTGTTTGGATTGAATCTAAGTTGTGTGTTTATATTGCTTGAGGACAAGCAAAGGTCTAAGTGTGGGGGATTTTGATTGGTGTTTAGTTGTTAGGTTTTTCGTTGTGTTTTCGTGTTCGTTTTCGTTGTGTTTTTGTGTCTTTTCGTGTGTCTTTGGCTATGAATTGGTTGTTTGGAGTTTTTGGTACTTGTAGGATGAAAAGGGCGGAAACGAGAAGAAAACGAGAAGAATGATTGTTGAGCAATCATTGACCTCGAGTTCTAACCTCTCATGATTTTATTGAACATTCATTTTGGATATAATGAAAGCATTATATCGAAGAGGGGTTCGATAGGAGCACATAGGCGAAAACGGAGGTCAATTTGGAGTTCGGATGAGGAAGATATGGCCGAAACAAGAGAGTCGCGCGCAATCGTCCAGTGCTTGATTTGGCCGATCGGCCAAGTCCTTCACAAATCTGGCCAATCGGCCAGATGTCCGTGTCCAGCTGTTGTTTCCTTATTTAATTAGGTTTTTCTTCCTAATATATATACTAGTACCTTGGGACGAATTTGTATCATCTTTTATCATCTTTATCATATTTTAGCTTTAGTTTTCAGCACTTAAACACTTTAGATTAGTTTTACTTTGTTCGGATCCGGATTCTTAGTTTGTTGCAATTCAATTCAAGTCTTTTCTTTTACTTCGCGTTCTTCGTTCTTCGTTTAATTCTCGTAAGTTATTTATTGCTTTCGTTTACTTGCTTTAATTGCTTTACTTAGTTTTAGATTCGTTTTCTTAATGGCTTCTTTTAATCTCCTTAGTTTAATTTCGTTCTTTCGATTTCAAGTTATAAGTTTAGATTCGTTCTTCTAGTTTCGATTCTCTAGTTTTTCAAAGCTTTCAAAGTTAGATTTATTTTCTTTTAAATTTCCAGATTTCATTCATTATGTCTAGATTAGTTATTGCTTTCTTTGTTGCTTTCTTTATTGCTTTCCTTTCGATTCTTGCCTAGGTAGTTTAATCGTTTTCTTAGTTTAATTCTTAGATTTATTTCTTGCTCTTTAGTTTAGTTATTTACTTGCTTTTATTTATTGCTTTGATTTATTTTATTTGCCTAGGATTTAAAACAAAAAACCCCCAAATCTTATTTACTTGCTTTCCTAGATTTAGGCTAGATTAGGATTTATTACATGATTAATTGCCCTGTTAAGTTTTCCTTGAGATTCGATACTTAGGTTTTACTTGCTAGTGCTACGATAGATTTCGTCTATTGCGAACACTTTTTAGTGAAACAGTACATTACAAGTGTGAGGATATAAAATGATAAAAAAAAGTAACATGTCGAAAATATATTTGTTACAAGCTACGAATAAGAAATCTAAGGCAATCTGTACTTTATTAACCAGAAGATTGTACAACAGCTCGATGTTGACATGTATATAAAATTGGAAACGACGAGATTAGATTTTTTCCGTCGAAACCAATCAAATATGAGAGCAGAGTTGTATTAAGGGACATTGGACATTGTTGTTAAAGGAGAGACAAGGGGAAATGAAGTTTGGAAGAGAATTGGTTTCCTGCAACTTTTATTGGAGGGGCAAGAGATATGCGACGTAAATATATTGATGCGCTGGCATTGGTCAAAATTTTGGAAAACCAGATCTATTCATTAAAATGACTTGTAACCTGGAAAGAAATACAAGACTCATTGAATGAAGGTCAAACAACTCAAGATCGTCTAGATTTAACTTGAGGAGTGTTTCAAGCGAAGTTACAAGACATGAAAGATCGATTATTTGAAAGTGAGATTTTGGGTGACGTAGCTATACACGTGGATGTCATTGTATTTCAATAAAGAGGTCTACCACATTTAAATATGTTGGTAATTTCAAAAAAGAAGGAATTGATAAATTCGTGAGTGCACAGTTACCCGAGAAGAGAATAACCCTCAATTATTTGAATTGGTGAAAAACATATGATGCACGGACCATGTGGACGGGATAATCCAAGTAATTCGTGTATGGTAAAAGGAAATTGCAAATATCATTACCCACAATCATATTGTATATACAAAATACATGGAAAAGATGGATATCCGGTTTATAGAAGAAAAAATATCGGGACAACAATATGTGTTCGAAATAATAATATTAGATAATTGTGAATAAATATTCTATTTTACTTTAAATATATGTTATATCACCGCACATACAGAATAACTCTAAATGTTATAGAAGGGGATTATAATGCTCAAGTCACAATGTTTGAATATGTCGTCGCAGTATATGTAGGATGCTTCGTGGATGGATATATTTTTTCAATAAAGGAGGTTAGTGTTTGCTATAATAAGTATTCTATACAAATTTTACTTTATAATTTTACGAAAAGTCTGTAAAGATTTCTAATTATAAGAAGTACATTTCTCTAGAATGAAAATGAATCAGTATACTATAGAGGTTTGAGCTTACAAAATTCAACCAAAATCCTTTCATGATTGCGATCAAGTTTGTCAAGATTGATAACAGTGGTAACCTAAGTATCACAACCAACGCAATACAAAGGGTTAACTGCATCAACACTTGTGGACAAACATCAATTCAAGAGTACATATTAAATCAAACTGAAGAAATGCAAAATCCAGCCAAGAGATCGTAAAGTAAAATGAAGTTGAAACAACTCAAGTTGGAGAAAAGAAAAAATTAGCCAAGAGAGTAAAGGCGGCAGGAAAAAAAAAAAAAAAAAATCAAGCCAGCTCAAGTGAAAGAAAATAAAAAATTAAATGGCGAGGTGAAACTTGATGAAGTGCAAGGAAAGGGGAAAAGAAAGATAGTAATAGAAAAGAAGTTTGAAGATTGCA
Source organism: Thymus mandschuricus (assembly GCA_029379335.1). Classification (NCBI taxonomy): domain Eukaryota; kingdom Viridiplantae; phylum Streptophyta; class Magnoliopsida; order Lamiales; family Lamiaceae; genus Thymus; species Thymus mandschuricus. The sequence continues at coordinate 35,808,372 of CM057074.1, forward strand.
GTGATATTCTTAGCCACGATGATGACATCACGTTGGACAAGCTTGTGCGGAAAAGCAAAAGGATCTGAAGGTGTTCTTCGTACATAAAAATCAAACAAGAAAAGGATTGGTGTGAATAAACATCCAAATATAATTTGAATGTTTATGTTTTAGACATTGAGAATAGTATAGTTTTTATTTTTATTTTATTTTTTGTAAACATAAATATTATAGTTTTATTTATTAATTTAAAATTTATGATTCATGTTTGTTAAGTTTTTAAATTATTAATTATTCATTCTTCATATGTACATCTAAGTTAAGTAGATAGAAAAAATATTACAAATCTGACTTGCCGGATCGTTTTTATGGGGACGAGATTAGAAGCACGTCTGAAAGAGATAGAGAAGATGTTGAAAGGTTTGAAGGTAGAGTTCGATGGAAAAGTTTCGTTGATGCAGAGAACTGTAGAAGAGCATACAACCATGTTCGAAGCGATCATGTCAAAAATTAGCATAGATCCCTACCTCTTTAAAGCCGAAAAAGCCTAAAGATGGTTCCACAAAGGAGATGGAAAAACCTAAATATGGTTTGACCAAGGAGGGCCCTACGTAGTGGCGAAGCCAGGATTTTTACTTTGGGGGTGCAAAGTCGATGCCACTCGATGGTGTTTATTGTGCATCGGCGGTGTGACGGTGGTTTGGAAGATAGCAATAGTGGGTAGTGGTGGGCAAAACTTGAATGTGCTATTTTTTTTTGTTCTACCCGAGCTGCTAACACAAACACAAAATACTATTTATTTATTTTGCATTTTAGTTTAAAGTTAAATGAATTGTTTCTTGTTAAATGTTAGTTAATTTAAAAAGTATTTATTTGTTTCGAGCTTATAACTTATGGTGTGTTAGTGTGAAAATTTTAAAATAAATTATTTTAAATGAAATATAAACATGAATGTTAGTTTTTCTTAATTAATTTTAATTTTATTTGTAATATTTTTTAAGTTTGAAAATCATTATTTGTTCTTTATTCATCGGTACACCTAAAATAAGGAGATAATAAAAAATTACGGATCCACGTGCAACGCACGTGATCTCCACTAGTATTATGAAAAATGTTGTTGTATGGTCGGCACATTATTGCTTAAACAATAGTGCTGCAATATCCTCAAAGTGCTATGTGATAATCATAAAAACCAAAAGCATATGATGTAAAGATAGTTTAATGGTGACCTTCCAAAAGAATGTTACAAGGAAATCAATAAGAAATCCTCCATCACCCAGAGGCCTCCTCCCCGTAAACCGAAAATAAAATCGAAAGAAGTTTAACTTACCTTGGCCAGCATCTGTCAGATCAAGAAACAAAGAGGATGAAAGGACTCAAAAGCGTGCAGCCAATGCCAGTTTTCAAACAAGTGATAGAATAATCTTCACCGAAATCTATATCTATATCTATATATATATATATATATATATATATATATATATTAAAACAAAACGAAAAGGTAGTTACTTTTTCCCGGCAATTTTAATAATAATTTTAACCGTTTGTTTCCCATGATATTAGGAATATGATAATCGTGGGTTTAGTTATTCAGTTGTGATCACTGCAATTATGATTTTGATTCAAAAGATCGAGACCTTTCAAATATTAAAATTGTTAAACATATACTATAAATTAATTTTAGATCTAAAAATTAAATTGCAGATTTGAAAATTAAAGTTGTTATCAATTATCGTATATAATTAATTAGAAAAGTTCATAATAATATATACAGTAATTAATGGATTTCGGGTGATGTACTGTACATAATAAATTGCATGGTCATGGATCCTAAAATTTTGCCGCCTAAAAATTCGGACAAAGATATTGATCCAACTACTACTGATTTCCTTTTCCATGAAGACGTGACTAGACTATGCCTCGTCTCGGCTTCTCATTGACAATGCTTTGATGGATGAATTCTGTCAGCGAGGTGAGATGGAGAAAGCCACAGAAGTTTTTTTGACCTTGTGGATTCAGGGCTCAAGCCTAATATCATAAGCTATAACAGCTTGATGAACGGCCATTGCAAAAAGGGGCAACTCGACGAGGTACTGCGTCTCTTTAATGAAATTCCTGCCAACGGATTAAACCATTCACTACAACAAAATTTACATATGGGGACTTTTATAATAGGACACTTAATTGAAAAGTGTCCTAATATTATTTTAATGGGACACACTCAACTGTGTCCTAAAAAAATGTTGTGAATGGGGGTTGAACATACAATCAATGATATTTATCATTTTTTTTTTTAAAATCGCAAACCATCAATTAACTATTACCAACTTAATTTGAGTATTTCCAATTTCATATTACTCCCTTTCGTCAAACACGTTTGCAACGCCTCTCTCTCTCATCACAGTCATCAGCCACCTCTCCCCCAGCCACCGCCCACGCTCTCTCTCTCTCTCTCTCTCTCTCTCGCAAACGATCAATCAAACGTTCGATGAAGGTGAAATCGAGTTCGAGTTCAGCTCAATAACCTGCGGAACTTTTGCTTTGGGATAAATTGGGGGATTAGCGAAATTTTGCTCTTCTTCGACGATTTGGGGGTAAGTTTCCTAAGATGAATTTCTCACAACAATTGTCAATTTTCGAGATAATATGTTCAGGCTTTGATTTTAAGCTTGAATTCGTTTCATTCCCTTCTTCATTTATGTGGATTCAGTTTAGAGTTCTGTCTAAAGGAGCTGAGTGATTGGCTTTCTTGTTTTCTATTTGTGCTGGTATTTCATCGGGCCTGTCCTACTGACTTCATGATCAACATGTGTGTATTTGAGAATTGAGAGAGAGAGATGTATGAGTGTTGTTTATTGTGTTGTGATGATTAATGATTGTTCTTCTGGTTAGATCCCCGGTGGCTTCATTGTGATATAGGATTTAGTTTGTGTTGCATTGAATTGTATGTTTATGAGTGTGTAATATCTTGTTTTAAGTGTTCTGGTTGGGCTTGATGGAGGATCTACCATATAATGTTCAATATATATGTATCATTTTGTAGTAATAATTCATCCGATCATAGTTTTATCAACCATCAGATTGTATTCCTCAAAATAAAATAAAACAAACAAACAAAAAAAGAACACACAAAAAGAAACTGACTGTAAGAATTAGGATGGATCACCAACCACCACCTAATTCCTGTGCACTATAGCTGCATACTCAAGGTAGCAATTACCTTTCTTCATTAGATATTAGCTATATTTCACAACACTAAGCTCTCACAGTTCTGGTACCTTATAAGGTCAGTTTATCTTGAACATCAACGTATCTTCAAGCATAGCCACGTAAATTTTAAAAATTGTCAATTTATACGCGGAATTGCCGTAGTAAATTTTCCACTATTTCAATTTTCCGGCCAAATTGAATCCTAGGTGGCAAAATTAATCAGACGTGGCCAAAATTAATCCAACATGGCGCTTCAGTGTCTCTTCCCTTATTAAACGACGCTGTTTTTTCATGATGAAAATTTAAAATAAACTTTAAAAAAATATATCCATGTCAGCCATCGTCACCCAAATCCTCATCGGCAACAACTTAGAGGTCCTAATATTCCTCATCTCTTGACTGTCGGCAGCCATCTCTGTCTTCTTCGCTTACCCCATCCACGAGCTCAAGGTAGTGCGCCATAATTGAGACGAGCTCAAAGTGTTATACTACTTCCACTGATCTCCAATTTTGAATCAACGAACCGGAAACGAAATCAATTTCGTCGCACATTCTACGGACAGGGCTGGAGTTTAACCACCGATCACAAACTCGACGTCCGTGGCGGAGGTGCTTAAGTCAGAAATCTTCATTCTCTCCCTCCATATCAGTCCATCTCCTCCTCCAGTTTCAGTATTTAAAAGCCAATAACCCTTATTTTATTTTATTTTTTTGCGCGTTATACAGTATGAGATAATTTTAACTAGGAATGTTAATTATTATCGGTTATATTAGATTGTTTGTAACATACTAATAAATATATGAGCTATTTTTGTTCACATAAATCATTTATAATCTATATACTAATAGCAGCACCGGGCTGCCTTATTTAGTAACTTTCATAATTTATAAATAGTAACTTTATATATATTTATCAATTTTTGAAAACTAATTACTTTGATAATAAAAGCATAAATTTACAATATTTTAATCCACCTCAAATCATTAAAATGTAGAATATTTATAAGTAGTATATACGTTACATGCATGTACTAATATTTAATTATAATTAAATGTACAATTGATGTTATAGAAAAGGTTACGTACCTTAAATTTTTTATTCTTACCATATATTGTTCATTTGCATATACGATGAAGTCAACTCCTCCCACAAATTAGCCATATGATATGCTCAAAAGAATTCCAAGAAATTAATTCTTTTCAATTAACCTCCACAATTATGACTCAAATTTCTCTTATAAATAAATAGACACATTGACATTTAGTTTTCTCAAGAAAAATGTAATATTCTATGGTCTACAAGAAATCTTACTCATCGTGCATGATGGAGGTGATGCTCGAAAGAAGCGTCAATGAAGATATCAAGGATGTTCATTATAAAGAAACAACGATGGGGGGTTCTATAGATCAAATTCTTCCTATACTTTTAAGATAGACCTCCATTGTCATTTTCCTATGTGAAGAACTAACATTGTGACATTCATCATTAATTTTCTTTTAGTACAAATGAGTATATAGTTTGTGATGTAAATTTCTTTATGAAATTAAAATGTTAGTACAATCTAATAAGAATTATAAAATGCGTATGGAAACTTTAAATGGAGCGTGAAACCTTGAAATTTATAAACTCCGTGTAAACAATTAAGTTTTATAAATGCAATGATTTAATTTCATATGTAATTAAATTTCAAGTGTTCTTGCTATTTTTCTTTTTTTTTTTTCATTTTTTGAAGTATTTGTTCGTGAACATGTTGTACTCTCTAGGAGTTAGCTACCTTTGAATTATCATATTGTTGGATTAAATAATTCTATATAATATCATTATCCTCATCATTTGCAAAGTGTAGTGTTGTTTTGTCCAAAAGGGTTGCTTGGTATAGCAAATGTGCAATTCAAGCATAGTTCATAAAATTAAATGAAAGATCTTATAAATATTTTAATCTAAATCTATATACTAATAGCAGCACCGGATCACTATTTTTAGTAACCCCTATATTCTATAAGTATTAACTTCTTTTTTGTATTAACTTTAATTTTATATTTTTACAATAAATATCTATTATGATATATCATAATTGTCTTTTAATATTTACTAACCAATAAGTTAATTGAATGTAGATGTTACAAAAGTAAAATAATTAGAAATTATTAATTTCTTTTCACTCTTAAATATTAAAAAACAATTATGATATAACATAATATACATTTATTTAAAATAATTAAGATTAAAGATGATAAAAAAAAAAAAAAAAAAAAAAAAAAAAAAAAAAAAAAAAGTTAAAATGCATGCTAAGAAGATAGTTGCACTTTGTAAAATACTCATGGGTACTTCAATATCGGTTTGTGCAAATCGGGCAAATGATAATTACTCCCTACGTCCCACTTAATTTGTCCCATTGAATATTCATATGTGAGGTATATAATATTCCAATGAGACTTATTAAGTGGGACGGAGGGAGTACTAGATTACAATACGGAGTAATAGAAATCTGTAATTCGTCTTTTTGATTATATTTTTATATTCTATAATTCACAACTTTTATGTACTTTTCCATAGTATAAAACAAATTACATAATTAATTTAATTGATATAGCCGTGACTATGCATGAATACATAGCTCATATTTATTGGTTAAATTACATGATTAATTTAATTGATAAAGCCGTGACTATATGCATGATACATTGTTAACGTTAAATCATATTTATTGGTTTTAAAGTATTACTGGCAAGTTCAATAATTTTCATTATATATGATAACAGTTATCCAATCAAGGCCTTAATTATAGGAAAAATCTTTAACTCCATTCGCTTAATTCTCACTATAAAAATTTCTCTACTCAACCTCAAATGTGACTAATGAAAAGTTGTAGGCGGAAGGATCGGAACAATTGGGAAAGGAAGGTTGGAGGAGATGAGCTTAAGGAGTGGACATTTATGAGCAAAGTTTAGAACTTCATTCACATTGAAAAAGAATTAGCAGAAAGATCATATATATGAGTTTACATGTATGTGATGTTGTATAGTAATTTGTTTTTCTCGTCCTAAGAGTTGAGATCAAGAAGTTGTATATTTGTTCATTTTTTATTGAGTTTGTTTAGTTGTTGATTAAGTATTATACATTGCTTAGAATTCAGTAATTTTTGTTTCTTTTTTGCTAGCTTCTTCCACTATTTAGCTTCTTCCACTATTTTGTTCAAATTTAGAGATTTCTCATGATTTCGAAATAAGAATTTCGAAGAATTGTCTATATATGTGCTCATCAATATTGTGAATGTCTTTTACGCTTCCATATGTACTAAATCTCTTTTATTTTTGTAAATTGTACATAAAGAATTTAGCATATAGAAAAATACAATTGTTATTGTACAAACTATTTTTCACTGTAAGAATACGATCGATTGCTTGATTTGTGCTATATAATTTATTATTGTTTGAAAGAATTGTGTCTATATACGTATTTTTTAATGGCACATTAATTCTGAATCAATCAATAAATAAAATAAGTTACGAATGAATAATTATGGCTTTAAATTTATTTATTTTTTCCATTTTCATACTATTTTATGCCTATATATTTCAGATTTTTTCTAAAACATACCCACACAATTTATCTGCTTTTGATTTATGGTTCTTCATTCCCTCTTTTCCAAAAAAGAAGAAGCACAAGGTTAGTGTAGCGACAATATCAAGATTCTAAGCTTCAAATAGGATGCATTTTGGGTGAAGAACATGATTTAGAAATCTACACGTTTATGTAGGGATTTTCACTATTGCAATAATCTTATACCATATGTTATTGTTGATGCGATATTGCAACTAATAATTATAAAATTAAGCTTATTATTATTTGGTTGTATGTTTCGCTATTGCAATAATCTTATACCATATGTTATTGTTGATGCGATATTGCAACTAATAATTATAAAATTAAGCTTATTATATCTTATTTGGTTGTGGTTTCGTTTTTTCAAGTTCAATGTAATCACTAATTAATCCACGAATTAACTTTTATGTAATCATCAACCTGTATATATATTTAGACTTGTGGTATTCCTCCTCGCCAAAATCACTAATTTAAATTGGGAGTTGTAATATTACCCAAAATCCAAACTCAAGTTTATATGTCATTTTTTTAACAGATTATACATATTCCAATTGTATATACAGTATATCAAAGGTGCATTGTGGAAAAATCGAGCAACAAATCAAAAGGGCACAAATTAATGATTTGACATTTTTGCATAACTTACAATATAATATTTCTTATATCTATATACTAATACTAGCTAAGGGCTGCTTTTTTTTTAGTAAGTCTTCTATTCTATAAGTAGTAACTTTTATTTTGTATTATTTTTAATTTTTATTTTTTTTTTGAAATAAATGTACTACGTATTCATGATTGTATTACAAATTATTAATTTCCTTTCATTTTTTATATTCTTTTGTCTATAATTTAATTGTTCTTTGAAATTGAAATTATTATTATTTTTATACAATGCAATATTTAAATTATATTAAAATGTATTATGATATGTATTGCAAACTATTAATTTCTTTTAATTTTTTAATATTTTTTGTCCATAATTTAATTATTTTTTTGAAATTGAAATAATTACTTTATTTATATAATGCAATATCTAAAGTATAAATTGATTTTTAGTATAGTGTTATAATACATAGACGTAATATATATAAAAATGTGAGTTATGCTAATTCGATTGGTTTATGTGAACATTAATTACATGCTATACGTGATTTAAGGTATAAATCATGGTACAAATGTATCAAAATAAATGTTCTATCTCTCTACAAATTTTACTACCTCCGTCCACCATTTACTGACACAATTACTATATTGGGACGTCCACCATTTACTGACACTTTCCGTTTTAGGACGTAGACCTCACAATCACTTTAACACTTTAACACTTTAACACTTTATCCACCTACTTTTTATTACTTTAACATTTTAATACTATTAAAAAATTCAAATGGACCCACAATTATTCTACTTTAACATTTTAACACATTAATCTATTACTACACCATCAAAATGCAAAAAAAAAAAAAAACTGTGCCCAAGAAAGCGTGTCACTAAATCATGGACGGAGGGAGTATTATTGTTCTTATTGACAAAAATCTAATAAATTATGGTTTTACGTTCTCAAACTAAAAGTAAATCGCGATCTTATTTCATGGCTAGATATGTCCAAGCTCTATCCAGATTGATATGAAAATAAAGTATTTGAACTTTGAAGTATGAATAGAGATCAAGGCTCTCATCCATGACGACAATGAGTTGTGCATTGATAATCAGATACAATATTTTAACTGGGTAAAAGGTCAAAGTAAAAAAATAGGAAAACACCAAATAAATGGCTAAATGAAAAAAAAATAGGAGATAAGGAAAATTAACAGTTGCTTATCTAAATTAAAGTGTGATGAAAATAATGGAAATATGTGTTCAATATTTATTTTATTTATGAAATAACTCAGTTATGAACATTTTCTAATGATAAAATAATATTTCCTCTCTCTCATAAGACTTATATAAACTTTTTTTTTTTAGCAATGGTCAATCATGTGATATTATTTTGAGGGGCTTACTCATGTCAGTTCGGCCCCATCTGTTGGAGACACTTATATTAATGGTAATAAACATATTCTAATTGGATGTGCTTGAGATCAAACTCAAAATTTTTTTACATACTTAAAATCAACTGATCGTATAACATATAAAATCCCCACGCATCGCGTGGGTGTGTTACTAGTAATAATTGAAAAGCCACAACAACATCAACACTATATGGTTAGTGATCAAATGATATCCTAAACCTTAGCTGTTAACTAGGATTCAATCCACACCAACCAAATAATTAGATCAATGGTATGTATTTATTTTGACTTTTGCGTTCTTTAATTGACATTAAAGGAATTGCAATATGATTGTAACTGCTAATCTCCACTAGGGATATAAACTGATTCTTATAAGCTGTTTAAGAGCTTATAAGATGTATCAGGGTAAAAGTTTATAAGTTCTTCAAGTGTTTGGATAAAAGAGCTTATAAGCTTGAAGAGATAATAAAAAAATAAAATCTAAAAATATAAAAAAATTTATTATTAATATTATTATTATTATTATTATTTTTTGAAATCATAATGTTGTAACATCAAATGGAAGTGCATATAATATAAATATAAAAATAAAATAGAATTATAATGGTAAATAAGCAAATTTTAAGGAAAAAAAAGTTGTGGTGGAGGAGCTTATTTTTTGGAGTGCTTATAATCACTTTTTGCTTATTTTTGCATCTTATAAGCTCTTAAGGAGCTTATTTTGCCAAACACATTTAGAATGCTTATAAGCAGTCAAACAACTTATAAGCAGTCAAACATCTTATAAGCTAGCTTATAAGCTTAGCCAAACACCCTCTTAGCCTACTCTTTTATTACTTATTGTTTGCTGAGAAATGCTTATTTTGTAGTACAATATTGTACAAACAATATGCAAATTATGCATCTAAATACATACAACTATGCATTAAAAGCATATAATTAAGCACTAGAAACAATATCCAAATTACGTATCATAAGTACGAGTTTATCAATTATCGTATATAATCAATTAGAAAAGGTCAAAATAATATGTATGTATATATGTGTATATATATTAATTAATGCATTTCGGGTGATGTAGTGTACATAATAAATTGCATGGTCATGGATCCTCAAATTTTGCCGCCTAAAAATTCGGACAAAGATAGATATTGATCCAAGTCCAACTACTGATTTGCTCCCACCACTACATTACTCATATTTCTACCAAAACGAATTGAAACCCAGAAATCACAACCCTCAAATTCATATTCAGAGATGAAGAATCGCACTACCACCATGATTTCCACAACAACAATTCTTTCCATTTCTTCTTGCTTCAAATCTCCTTCTTCTTCTTCTTCTTCTTCTTCTTCTTCTTCTTCTTCTTCTTCTTCTTCTTCTTCTCTATGTGTTACATCCCCTTTCAATTTCAATTCGGATGATGGTATTGAAATTAGGCATTATTCTTCCAAACCCAGAAGATTCTTCGATTTTGGTCGCATTCGTAAGGCCGATGATGCTGTTGCTCTATTTCGCCAGATGCAGAGAGCCCAGCCGCTGCCTTCCGTTATTGATTTCACCAAGTTGCTGAATTCTGTTGTCAAGATCAAACAATACGATGTTGCCCTTTTTCTATTCAACAAAATGCTGCAAAGGGATCTTCCTGTAGACCTCTTCACGTTCAGCATTGCGATGAACTGCTTTCGCCATCTTCGTCTATCCGACTACGGATTCGCTGTCTTAGGCAGCATCTTTAAGCGTGGCTACGAACCGAATGTTGTGACATTCAGCTGTCTCATTGATGGGCTCTTCTTGGAGGGAAGGATTTTAGAAGCAAGAGAACTGTTGCTGAAGATGATTGGAGAGAATCTCTGCGAGTTTGATGAGGTTACATACCTTGCCGTCATCAACGGGCTGTGCAAAGCAGGGCTCACAGTCGCAGCCCTTGATCAGCTCAAGTTATTTGAAAAACAGAGATGCAAGCCTGACATTTTTGTCTACAGTGCAGTGATTGACGGTCTATGCAAGGATGGGATGGTTGACAAAGCCCTCCAGATCTTCTCAACTTTGGTTGATAAGGGCATATCACCGAATGTCGTGACCTACAATTCGTTAATTCAGGGCTTGTGTGATTCGAGTAGATGGAAAGAGGTCGAAGAGTTGTCGAATGAGATGGTTGCTCGCGGGGTATATCCGAACCTATTTACTTTTACCATTTTAGTGGATGGCTATTGTAAGGAAGGACGGGTGGAAGAGGCCGAGCAGATTATAGAAAGGATGAAGCAAAGAGACATTCAACCTAATATTCTAACTTACACTGCTTTGATGGGCGGGTACTGTCAGCGAGGTGAGATGGAGAAAGCCACACAAGTTTTCAACCTTGCAGTGGATTCGGGGCTCAAGCCTAATATCATAAGCTATAACAGCTTGATGAATGGCCATTGCAAAAAGGGGCAACTCGACGAGGTATTGCGTCTCTTTAATGAAATTCCTAGCAAAGGCTTGGAACTTGATGTTATTTCTTATAGCACAATGCTTCAGGCGTTATTTCGTGAAGGCAGATATGATGAGGGCTTGAAGCTCTTTGCAGAGATGCGAGCTAGGCGCGTGGCTCCTGATATAAGGACTTACTCTATCTTGTTGCATGGCCTGTGCGGAGCTCATCGTCTGGATGAAGCATTTTCTTTCTTGAATGTGATGGAAACAGAAGGTGTTACTCCCAGCATAGTTACTTACAATATTCTCATTCAGGGATTGTGCAGTGATGGGCAACTTGACAGTGCAAAGGATCTTTTCAATGAACTGGGGTCGAAGGGTTTGGAGCCCAGCGTTGTAACATTCCGCATCATTATTGGTGCCCTTTCTGGAGAAGGGAATATGGTGGAGGCTCTGGATTTACTGATGCAAATGGAAACCAATGGCTGTCTGCCGGATAGTGGGGCGTACAGTGCCTTAGTTCGGGGTTACGCCAAAAGGAACGAGATCAACGACGCAATTCCACTGCTGGATGAAATGGATAGAAGGGGTCTCATATTGCATCCAGGTGCTTTAAAGATGTTATTGGAGCCCCTACATGAGCATGGCATAGATAGCATTCTTTTTGCTAAGGTTAACAAACTCGTTCCGAAAAAACGTGATCCATCAGTGCTAATGCTTTTGCAATAGGTGGAAAATGTTATAGGAGTATTATTTTCACCTTTACCATTTATGACTATGATGATAAAACTTTTGTTTCCATCTATATTTCTCGTCTATCTTCTTAATCTGTCGTAAACCTTTTGTAAATGGGAATGTAGAAATCAAAGTTATTGGATATTGAGTTTTGTGTAATTTAACATGATACTCTGAGACCATCGGGGCAAAGTGAGATTTGGAAGACATGAAAAGTGCAAACGGAATGATGCTTGATGATACTAAACTAACTGCGTCTGATCTGAAAGAGCTCGTCAAAGAATACTTGTCTGTCTATGTTAAAAGTTGCATGGGAGAAGAGTTCCCATCAGCCTCAGGTTTACGTAATCTTCATCTTTGGACTTGTTTCCGTCTCCCTTTTGGATTTCTTTACTCTCTAGCTAATATTTTGTTTGATTTCGCCTGTTGCTAGATTCATAGAAGAAGCTGGAGTTGGTTGTGAAGGCAGTTTTTGACTCGTGGGGTACTTCTAGTGTGAACAGATATAGTAGAAGCATAAATCAAATAACAGGGTCAAACACACTCGCTGTTAATATTCAGTGTTTTCTTGACAAGGATTCCGAGCACCGGATAGTTTCTGATCAATGCTCAGCTGAATTCAAGTTAATAATGCATGTTTACGTGGAGAATGTTCTGCCTTTCTTACTTTCTACCGCACAGCTTTTGTGTGATCCTCCTCAGGTGTACTAACATCTTCATCTCTGGAATCTGAGCACCGGAGAGTTTCTGGTCATTGCTCAGCTGAATTCAAGTTCAAAATTTGTGTTTTCGTGGAGAATATTACCCGCCTTCCCTGTTTTTGCATTCTCCTTACCTACGGTGCCAAAAGGCAAATGGACGCTTTGAACAGAACGAACTTAGGAATACATGGATGTATTCATCCTTTTTTTTTATTTATTTACTTTTGTGCCCCTAAGTAGAAGCCTAGAAACCACACAGACGAGACAAACGAGTCTTATGAAAGTATTAAACTTGCTCATATGAAATGATACAGAAGCTTGAATTCAACGTCTAACCAAAGAAAGAAGAAATTACTAGTGATGACTATGTAGTTAAATTTCATGTATCTTCAACGTTTACTTTGATCTAAGTCTCCTATTTATATGTTAGTTAACAGGAACATTGTATCGACAGTCAATTTGGTCTGTAAATAAGATCTGAAAGCTATAGCATTGCAGGCGCGTAATACAGAATACAATCCTAAGGTGTGCTATGTTCCATAATGCATACTAGTCTCTGCTTGTAATGATTGTTTGACATCGTGAGCATGGAAAACAGCAAGCAGATTGATATCTGTTTGTTTGGTCATGTTTTTCAGGTGGGGCTTCTACGTCAAGAAGAGTTGCTCATCATGTCTATAAGTTTGATCAATGCTCAGCTGAATTCAAGTTAATAATGCGTGTTTTCGTGGAGAAATGTAAATTCTATTTTGGATTAAGGCATGTGTGACTTGTGATTTTGTCGGATGAATTGTAGGTTAAAATTAGTGGCTAAACCTGTATAATTATATTTGTGTTTTTGGAATCGGTAATTGACCATACGTTATTGGTTACTTTTCTCAATGATAACGAATGCCATGTATGCACATTAGAATCGTAGTATTTGTCTGGATATTTTGAAGCTGAAGCTGAAGCTGCTAATGAGAGTAAAATGTCCTTTCAAATACTCAGTTGCCATGCTGTATGGACTACATGCTCGATCCTCTATCAGTGCAGTGGGAAAAATTTATTCCGATAAATAAATTGCAAAATTTAATTTCCTAGAAGTTGATGTTTTGAAAATTTGTAAGTCAGTCTATATTTTTATGGTGAGAGTGCAATGGATTATGCTTACATGTGTGAATCGGAGTTTATTTCTTTGTGGAAATGTTTTTGATGAATGTTTGAACTTGCTGAGAAATGTAACGTGAATATGCACCTGGTAGCCTTATTAAATTTTAATTATTGTGCAGGTGGAACAACTGCACGGGATTTGCAAGTTATGTGGATTTCCGTCTGAAGAGTATTGTATAATGTCGAAGCTACCACAACTAGCTCGTATGCTCAGATATTGTAATTTTGTTTGATTTCGCTTGTTGCTAGATTCTGTTACTTGATTTAACGAAGAAGCTGGAGTTGGTTGTGAAGGCAGTTTTCGACCCGTGTGATGCCATCCAGATCTTCTCAACTTTGGTAGATAAGGGCATATCACCTGATGTCGTGACCTACAATTCGTTGATTCAGGGCTTGTGTGATTCGAGTCAATGGAAAGAGGTCGAAGAGTTATCCAATGAGATGGTTGCTCGTGGGGTATTTCCGGATCTACTCACTTTTAACATTTTAGTGGATGGCTATTGTAAGGAAGGACGGGTGGAAGAGGCTGAGCAGATTATAGAAATGATGAAGCGAAGAGACATTCAAACTAGTATTCTAACTTACACTGCTTTGATGGGCGGATACTGTCAGCGAGGTGAGATGGAGAAAGCCACACAAGTTTTCAACCATGCAGTCGATTTGGGGCTCAAAACTAATATAATTAGTTATTGTACCTTGATGAACGGTCATTGCAAAAAGGGGGAAGTGGATGAGGTATTGCGTCTCTTTAATGAAATTCCTAGCAAAGGATTGGAACATAGCGTTGTTTCTTACAGCACAATGCTTCAGGCGTTATTTAGTGAAGGCAGATGTGATGACGCCCTGGAGCTCTTCATAGAGATGCGAGCTCGACATGTGGCTCCTAACATAAGGACTTACTCTATCTTGTTGCATGGCTTGTATGGAGCTCATCGTCTGGATGAAGCATTTTCTTTCTTGAATGTGATGGAAACCGAAGGTGTTACTCCCAACATAGTAACTTACAATATTCTCATTCACGGATTGTGCAATGATGGGAAACTTGACGGTGCAAAGGATCTTTTCAATGAACTGGGTTCGAAGGGTTTGAAGCCTGACATTATAACATATCGCATCATTATTGGTGCACTCTGCGATGAAGGGAATATGGAGGAGGCTCTGGATTTATTGATGCAAATGGAAACCAACGGCTGCTTGCCGAATAGTGGGGCATACAGTGCCTTAGTTCGGGGTTACGCCAAAAGGAACGAGATCGGCGACGCAATTCCACTGCTGGATGAAATGGATAGAAGGGGTCTCATATTGCATCCGGGTGCTTTAAAGATGTTATTGGAGCCTCTACGTGAGCATGGCAAAGATAGCATTCTTTTTGCTAAGGTTAACAAACTCATCCCGAAAATACGGGTTCCATCAGTGCTAATGCTTTTGCAATAGGTGGAAAATGTTACATTATTTTCACTGTTACCATTTACAACGATGATGATAATGGTGGCGAATGCTTAGTCTGCATTTAACTTTTATTTCCGTCTCTTTTGCTCGTCTGTGTGGTTAATTTGTCGTAAACCTTTTGTAAATTGGAATCAAGAAATGGAAGTTCGTTTTAAGTTTAATATTTGCTCTCTCCATTTGATAATGGAAGTTTATGGATGTTGAGTTCTTTGTGGAATTAAGAAATCTAAAGGGGGGGAGGGGAAATGTTGAGTGTTGTCGTATTGTACTTGACGTCACCCTTTCTTATGCTTTGATGGATACCTCACAATTTGCAAGTGAATTGTGTCTTGGATAGAGTATTTTGGGTGAATCATTCTCGTAACTGATTTGTCATCTATAAACAAGGAAAATACATTTTGTACTCCTCACATGGAAATGTCTTTTGAATGTGCAAGTACCTTCATAAACTCTTTAGGTTATGCCACAAGAGAAGTTGAGACTTCAGAAATCACATGAAAGAAGTATTGAAATTGCTATTCATTTGATTGTTTGACACCGTGAACCGGGGAAAACAGCAAGCAGATTGATATTTGTTGGTTTGGTCATGTTTTTCTGGGGCTTCGAGTTGTTCATCATGTCAATAAGTTTGATGACGATGGGGTGCATTTGCCTTGTGACACATCGTAAATCTGCATAGTTACATGACCTTTATACATATTGTGTTCTATTACTGAATCCCCTGACATGGATGGATTTGACAGGGCTTGGAAAGAGAAGATATAAACGAAGTCCCCACGCCCAAAAAAATCAAGCCGGACAAGAAAAAGAAAAAGAATCAAAAGAAAAAACAAAAGGTATGATTCAAGCTTGTGAATATGTGATTCATCTGTAGCATGCCTGCTCCAACTTATATATCAAACAGGCCGAAGAAACAGTTCAAACTACAAGCCTCTTGAATTTTGGTATTACTAATATTTGTTAGCTATTCAAGTTAATGATATTCGATTTTTATGTCAATGCTACTAAAAAGATGCTGATCTTTTATCCCCCCATTTTTCGGAAACTCATTAATACCCATCAAAAGTAGATACCGATAATTAGAAATTCTGCCTGACAGAACTTTATCATTGTTTATCTGTACTTTTAGCATTTTTCGGAAACTCATCCAGAGTTCGTTTTCGCCATGGATGCCTATTGTGCAATTTTTCTTTGAGTTCGTCTTCACCATGGATGCCTATAGTGTAATTTGGGGAACTCTTTTCTGAAAACCATAAGCATTTGTTAGGGATATTCTTGAAGTTCATACCGACTCAATAAACCGGAGCATGATATAATGTTGTTGTGTGTATAGTTGAAATTAGTTTGGCCATATACTTGAGAGAAATGTGTCACGACTGAATTGATTAAGTTAAGAAAAAAATAACTTTCAATCATCTTCCAAGTTCTCGAAAGGATTGATCATTTGATCGCATTAGTATTGTTCTCGGCTTATTTGATTCTACCAAACAGGAACCATATTGAGAAATTGCAATAGTACAATACACATCTATTCACGTTCCCTTCACTCAGTATTCTACTCGTTTTAACACAAACAGTTGTTCACATCTCAATTATAAACGTGCAAGAAAAAAAAAAAACACTCTTGTGATGTCCAAATTTGTTGAAAGTTAATATGTATAAGTAATCCTCCGTCCCGTTCAAGACGACACGTTTATCTTGGGCCTAGAAATTAAGGAGGGAGTGATAAGGGAGGGTGGATACTAAATAAAATAAAATAAAATAAAATAAAATATTTTTTCGTCCCGTATCGACTGTTCTACTTTCGTAATCGGATCGTCTCATTATTTCTTATACGTTTTCAATATAAACTCTTTATGGGTAATTCTATCCACAGCCCCCATTTTAATTAACTAGCAAACGTAACATGACATTTGACCTCTATTTTAATTTGAGTAAAATTTTATTTCTAACTAATTAGCACCGACATTTGCACCTGCATATTATTTTGTAAATTTATCACTAATGCTTGTTATTACATTGATTCATGTCAATGTTAGTTCTTCCATCCCTTAAAAACTTACGATAATTTACTACAAAAAATAATATGAAGCACCACAGAAAACATGCACAAAGTATTAGAAAAACAATTAATTTTTTCAACGTTTATATAATACATTAAGAATTATATTTATGTTTTAGCAACCACCTCTCTTTAATTTATATTATCTCATTCAAATTACATTAGAAATATACAGTATAATCTAATTCGAAAGATTTTCAACCATCTAACCATTTTCTTATAAGATGCGAATACAATAAATTGAAATAATAATAATAATACCTCCTCGGTTACTTACTATTAGTCCAAGAGTAATATTTTATACCTCATATATGTGTCATCAATGTGTGTGGGTATAAAAGTAAAGTAAATAATCAATTAAGCACTTATTTTGTGGACGATCGAGAAATGCATTAAAATATCGTATGTTGCAGAAGAAAAGGAGTAATATTTTTATAGCGACACATTAGAAAGAATGACTTTGGATATTATATTATTTACCAAAGTCATTCTTTCTAATGTACTGAATAATTAACAAAAGAAAATAAAAATAAATCTTCTAAATCAAGATCTCATGACATATGTTAACTAAAAATTGCATGCCACAAGCTTTTGCTAATTAATATCTCCTAAATTATTGCGATTATATTCTCCAAGATTTTCGAAAAGAGCAGTATATAGTCGCTTATTTAACAGTAGAAGACAATCACACATGAAAAACCGTTATATTAATTGAATAGTATAAATAAAATTATTTTATATTCCCTCCATCCCTCATCTATAGATCTAATTTTGATTACACTTAGAAGGTATAAACTAATGTGAATTTCATTTTATTACTGGTCCACTATCCATAAAGGAAATAGTTGAAGATGTTTGACAATCAAATAAAAATTCCAATGTCTATAGATTGTGAATGTATTTATATATAAAGTTATTTTAATTTTTTTTTTTAAATAACTATTCTAATTTTGATGTGTACTATGTAAGCTAAACCCTATCAAATAACTTACGCAAGAAAATAACACGATTATGACTCACTGAATTTCAAAATTAGAATTTAAAATTTTATATACTAATATTCAAATCAAAATAATACCTCTATTTAAACTTATGCTTCATTCTTCCCAATTATAAAGAGCCTATGAATTACATAACAGACACAATTTTATTAAATTGAGTTCTTTATTAATGAGTAAAGGAAGTACAAAATAATAAAAAAATAAATAAATCAAAGCAAAAACCGAACACCTTAACATTTAGTGACCAGTTTATTTGTATTAAAATGTCGCCATGCAATTGTGAATATTTTAGGTCATCAATTCAAGTGTAAAAAGAAAATAGAGAGAAAATAAACTAAAATTAAAAATTCATGTTTAGATTAGTGTTTCAATTAATAAACATATTACTTAACAATAACAATGGAACAAAGAAAACAATTAAAAAATAAATAAATCAAAGTCCAGTTTAGTAAAGTAAAAAGACATAACAAGTCACATAGAATTTAAAAAATAAAAGAAATAAATAAATTGAATCATCTAATGTGTAAGTACTAAAATATAAAACTATGGGAAAAAATATTCTAAATTAGGTAAACAAGTCTCCTTTTAGTTACCTATAGATTTTTTCTTATATTATTTTTGTATCTATATTTTTAATTTATGTAAATACAATTATATTTTTTTACCTTAATTAAGATTATAATTTGTTACTTAATTATCCTTGATTTTAAGTAAACTTGAAGGACATTATAGGCAATACATTATTTTGTAACATAAGAGCTCTTTTTAGTATAGGTATAGATTAAATGTAAATATGAGTCAATGTACAAATTTGTCCTCACAGCCCCACGAGAATACAATTCTCCCGACTTCACAGCCACCGCCTTTTTTCTATAGAATATTGGTGAATGATAATTTTACTCAACACACTGGAGGCTTGCACATTAGTGGCTTAGTAAGCGCATCTGCAAGCTGATCTGCCGAGGAGACATGTGAAACTCGAACTTTGTTTGCACGTATCAACTCTCGAACAAAGTGATAATCAATAGCAATATGCTTCACACGAGAATGAAAAACTGGGTTGGCACAAAGGTATGTTGCACCGATGTTATCAGAGTAGATCACAGATGAAGCTTCCATGGGAAATGTAGCTCGCCAAGAAGAGAGCGTATCAACTGCAGCTCCGATGCAGCAGCAGCTATTGCTCGATATTCTGCTTTCGTTGAGGACCGTGCAAACGAGCGTTGTTTGCGAGAGCTCCACGACACGGGATTGGGACCAAGGAAAGAGATATAAGCCCCAGTTGAAACACGATCATCATTGTTTCCCGCCCAGTCCGCATCGGAAAAACGGTGAAGATCTAAGCCTCGGTACTTAGGAGTTTATTGTGCAACTCATCAAATCCGATTGGCTGCTCACGGGCCTGAATAGGACTCGACATTTCACGGTAGGAATCATCAAGGCCATTGAGGATCTTGAGAGTGATCGAGGTCCTCAACATCAGTGGCAGCGCCTATGAGTGCAAGTTCGTCAACGATGCCCTTGATTTCCTGAAGATAATTGATAGGGTGTATTTTTAGCCTATTATCTAAGTGTTATATAATCTTTTTCTTTTCTTATTTTGATATTTTAGCTCATGTTTTGTATTTTTTACATTATTTCAAGCTAGATTACGTTTTTGGGTTGTTTTGAGTGTTTTTAGGGCTTTTGAGTTGAGAAAACCCAAGACAAGACAAGAGACGATGAAACCAAGGAAGATGATGAAGTATTGATCCCAAGTTCTGACTTCTCACGATGTTATTGAAGAGTTATTTTGGAATAATGGAAGCATAGAATTGAAGAGGGGTTCGATACGAGCATGTAGGCAAAAACGGAGGTCAATTCGGAGTTCGGATGAGAAAGATACGATCGAAACAAGAAAGGTGCGCAAACTGGCAAGGTGCTCGACCCAGTGCTCGACCGAGTCACTTGTCGAGCCAACTACACTGCATCTAGTGCTCGACCGAGCATATGGTCGAGCCAAAAACGGGATTTGCAATTTTGTGGGCTTTTCGACTTTTTATTGATTCATTTTACACTTAGGTTTTAGATGTAAACTTTTCCCCTATAAATACCTCTAATTAAACTTAGCATTGTAAGAGAGATCTCTCGAGTCCCCAACCTATCTTAGATTAATTTTTATTATTTTCTCTACACTTTTATACTTTAGATCTAGATTTAATTCATGTATTTCTTGGAAGACACTTAAAGATTGAAGATTCATCAAGATTCAAGAGTTTTTCTATCTCTTTCTGTTTTGTTTATGTTTTTTATTATGTTTATTCTTCCTTCTACTTTTCTTTTAATTATGTCTAGCTAATTTATTTAGTTGATTTTAGGGTTTGTATGTCTAATTGACTCTATGTGAGTACTTTTAATTGCAATTAGCCAGCCAATCTAGATGTATGTTTCATGGTGCTTATTTTCATGCTTGATTTGATCACTAATTATGTATGCTTAGTTATGTTTTTATGCCTTAGCCGGATAATTGCATAGTGGATCTCATGAATACATGGTATGATGATTTAATTGTCTTAGCCGAAGTTAGATTATCATAGGTCAAGCATATAGTTGATATAGGTGTCGTAGCTGAACCTTGTTGATTATATCTATCGATACTTGTTATGTTTTGCATTCGATTTAATTTCTATGAGATCGAGAGGAGATTAGGATTTTATCGAGTGACGATCTATACTGCCTTAGCCGGAGTGTTAGGTTATTTTCGTGTATCGCATCTAGGTTGGATTAAATTGGTTAATTGGGTTAATTGTTACTAGCATAGATTTGATTGGATAGACTTCCCTAAAATCAACGTTTGTTTCTTAATTATTTGATTTTTCTTAGTTGATTTATTAGTTGATATATTTGTTTATTTGCTTATTTATTTGTTGCCTTAATTGTGTTCTTTTATTTGTTTTATTTATTTGCCTAGGATTATAAAACCACATTCCGAATTCTTAATTGCTTAGACATCAGTTTAATTCTAGAATAGAGGTATTGTGTGTGATTTCAACTTGTCAATCCATGTGGATACGATACTGGTACTTATTCTATATTATACCTATTTTGTGTGGTTGAAAATAGTGCGATCAATAATCCGTAATAGATTTAGCCCCTTTCACCGGATTGTGAAGACGGTTTCGTAGAGCAAGAATGCGACCACGAGAAGGTTTGCCATAGGTGTTGGCTAGAGTGATCAACGCATCACGCGATGTCTTCGCCGATGCGATAAACGGAATCAACGTCGTGGAAAGTGTGGAGATGATGGCACTAAGGATAAGTTGATCCTACCGAATCCAGAGAGAGTACGCCGGATTATCGGCCGGAGCAACAGTACCAATGGCAACAAGAGATGTAGCGGATGATGGAATAGTGGCGGAGGGGCAAGGCGTTGAGCTGGTGACGTAGCCGATTAGGTTGTATCCGGTGAGGAGGGTTTGGAATTGAAATTTCAAAAAAGTGTAGTTCACTTCGAGCTAGTGAGTTTGAGAGGGGCTTGCATCGCATAATGAAGGGCGATGGGTGTCCCTCCTCTTTGCGGGTGACCGACGGTATTGGAGTATATTAGCTAGGGTTTCTATTCATGTCAATAGTTAGTTAGTTGTGATGAAATGTTAAAATAACCACACTAGATAGTAAAAGATAAATTATAGCCACTAACTTAAAATTTATAAATTCTAATCACTTTCTAATTAAAGTGACTAATTTACCCTTAACGAAAAATTAATTAAAATTAAAAATAATTATCAACATATTTTTTTCTCTCTCCCACCATTCTCCTCCTCCAACTGCCGACGTCATTTTTTTTCTTCTTCTTCGCCCATGTCCGTTGACGTTGCCAACAACATTGCTGCCACCGTCGTCGTTGCACCACCCTCCACCGTCGCCACCCTCCACCTTCTTCTTCTTCTTCTTCTTCTTCTTCTTCTTCTTCTTCTTCTTCTTCTTCTTCTCCTCCTCCTCCTCTCCTCCTCCTCCTCCTTCTCCTTCTTCTCCTCCTCCTTCTTCTCCTCCTCCTCCTCCTCCTCCTCCTCCTTCGCCACCCTCCACCTTCTTCTTCTTCTTCTTCTTCTTCTTCTTCTTCTCCTCCTCCTCCTCCTCCTTCTCTCCTCCTTCTCCTTCTCCTCCTCCTCCTCCTCCTACTCCTTCTTCTTCTTCTTCTTCTTCTTCTTCTTCTTCTTCTTCTTCTTCCTCACTTCGAGAACTCTGAATCGGTTGTCGGAACCGCTCTAGGGCCACTCCACCCAAGTCATTGCCACCTTCTTTCCGATGCCTCACTTCGAGAACTCTGAATCGGTCTTCTTCTTCTTCTTCTTCTTCTTCTTCTTCTTCTTCTTCTTCTTCACTTCGAGAACTCTGAATCGGTCTTCTTCTTCTTCTTCTTCTTCTTCTTCTTCTTCTTCTTCTTCTTCTTCTTCTTCTTCTTCTTCCTCACTTCGAGAACTCTGAATCGGTTGTCGGAACCGCTCTAGGGCCACTCCACCCAATTCATTGCCACTATCATCATCACCACCGCCGTCGTTGAAGCATGACTCAAATGAAGGCCCGATCGGCCCTGTAGATCTATCTGTGCCTATCGAGTTTGATCGAGCCATAGTGTAAAATAGCACTAAGGCCCGATTTATCTCGAGAGGCTCGATCGAACCTCTTGTGCTTAATGGAGCCTTTGTATAACAATGACTCGATCGAACTTGTTTCATTAATTCGATTTGTCCCGAAAGGCTCGATCGAACCTCCTGTGCTTAATGGAGTCTTCGTATTACAATGGCTCGATCAAACTTATGGAGTCTTCGTATAACAATGGCTCGATCGAACTTATTTCATTAGATAGGGTTTATGGTTTATTTTTTAGAGGGTTAGGGTTTAGGACTTCTCTCTCTTCCCCCTCTTCATTTATGGGCTCGAACGACCCCTATTCAGTGAGTGCGAAAGGATGGATCGAACCCATCTATAGGATGACTTGATCGAGTCTCAAGGTAATATTACATTGGGCACGATCAAGCTCATCTATAGAAGTGATCGATCGAGGCTCGAGGTAAAAAACATTAAGGCTCGATCGGGATCATTAAGGGTAATTTTGTCTTTACATATCCGAAATGGCTAGAATTTATAATTTTTAAGTTACTGACTAGAATTTATCTTTTGTTATCTAAAGTGGCTATTTCACTTTTTTTTTTTTCCCCCTAGTTAGTTTGCCATGTCATCATCTATTAGTTGAGCATGTGCGTCTTACGTGAATACTAGCTAGGCATGCTGCGCATGCTCCTTCTCTCTCTTTTTCTATTCTTGTATATAAGGACACATACCTCACATTCTATGAATCAAGTTAGCTTCCATTTCAAGCATATTTCATAGCTAGTTTCTCTCTCTAACTGACGGCAACCATCACCGTGATTCGTGAAGCTATATAAAATAGACGAAACTACTATAACTACAGATTATGAAATCTTTGAATTTCCAATCAATTTCTTTTTAAATTCTCAACTACTGCCCTTTACCAGAGTCGTTAGTTGCACAATCTCTGTCTTTTTTTTTTTTTTTTCATTATTCTTGGACAGCCAACTTAACCGAAAAGAGTTTTAATGTCTCTCACCGTTGCCGACGAGTCCTCCGCAATTTTAATTAATGTAGTTCTTCGTGAAATAAATCAAACCACAAACCGTCCCAAAGATTCCTAGGTTTCGGCCTCCCAAAGATTCAATATATCATAAGGGAAGAAGAAGAAGAAGAAGAAGAAGAAGAAGAAGAAGAAGAAGAAGAAGAAGAAGAAGAAGAAGAAGAAGTAGTATGTTTTGTAGTTACTAGTTAGTGAGAATATTGTGAAGAGAATCTGAAAGATGCGAGGAATATAGGAGGGGAGGGCTGAACGCAGAAGATGGTGAAGAGAAGCGTTGGAATTATTTGGGGCTGTAAGGGTATTATAGTATTAAAATAATAGGGGGCTGTGGGGAGTAAAACGGGGGTTGTGTATAAAATTACAAACTCTTTACGTTGCTTTCAAATATTTTGTGTCGAAATAATATTTGAGGACAACTAGGAGTACTAAGTAAATCTGGCATGATGGAAATTATGGTGAAATAATGAAAGCCGCAACAACATCAGCACAATATTACTAGCCAACCCTAAAATTTTAGAGAGAAGAATCGCACTACCACCATGATTTCTAGAAGAAGAATTCTTTCCAATTCTTTCTTCAAATCTTCTTCTTCTTCTCTACATATTGCATCACCTTTCAATTTCAATTGGGATGATGATACTGACTCCACTCACCAAATTAGGCACTATTCTTCTTCCAAACCCAGAAGGTTCTTGATCCATTTTGGTCGCATTCGTAAGGCCGATGATGCTGTTGCTCTATTTCGACAGATGGAGACAACTCAGCCGCCGCCTTCTATCTCTGCATTCACCAAATTGCTGAGTTGTACTGTCAACATCAAACAATACGATGTTGCCCTTTCCCTATTCAACAAAATGCTTCAAAGGAGGGATCTTCCTATAGACCTCTACACGTTTAATATTGCCATGAATTGCTTTCGCCGTCTCCATCGATCCGATTACGGATTCGCTGTCTTAGGCAGCATTCTCAAGCGTGGGTACGAACCGAATGTGGTAACATTCAGCTGTCTCATGGACGGGCTCTTCTTGGAAGGGAAGATCTTAGAAGCAAGAAAACTGTTGCTGAAGGTGATTGGAGAAAATCTATGCGAGGTAAACGAGGTTACATACCTTTCCGTCATCAATGGACTGTGCAAAGCGGGTCATACTCTCGCGGCCCTTGATCAGCTGAGCTTATTTGAAAAACAGAGATGCAAGCCACATGTTAATGTCTACAATGCTATAATCGACGGTTTGTGCAAGGATGGGATAAGGGCATATCACCTGATGTCGTGACCTACAATTCGTTGATTCAGGGCTTGTGCAATTTGAGTCGATGGAAAGAGGTTGAAGAGTTGTCGAATGAGATGGTTGCTCGCGGGGTATTTCCGGATCTACTCACTTTTAGCATTTTAGTGGATGGCTATTGTAAGGAGGGACGGGCGGAAGAGGCCGAGCAGTTTATAGGAATTATGAATCAAAGAGACATTCAACCAGATATTCTCACTTACAATGCTCTGATAAATGGATATTGTATGCGAGGTGAGATGGAGAAAGCCTCAAAAGTTTTCGACCTTGTACTGGATTTGGGGCTCAAGCCTAGTATCGTAAGCTATGGCAGCTTAATGAATGGTTTTTGCAAAAGGGGGCAAGTGGATGAGGTATTGCGTCTCTTTAATGAAATTCCTGCCAAAGGATTAAACCATACGGTGGTTTCCTACAACACAACACTTCAAGCCTTATTTCGTGAAGGCAGATATGACGAGGGCCTCAAGTTCTTTTCAACGATCTGGGGTCGAAGGGTTTGGAGCCCAACGTTGTAACATTGGACATCATTATTGGTGCGCTTTCCGATGAAGGGAATATGGAAGAGGTTCTGGATTTTGTGATGCAGATGGAAAAATACGGCTGCTTGCCGAATAGTGGGGCATACAGTGCTTTAGTTCGGGGTTACGCCAAAAGGAACGAGATCGACAATGCAATTCCACTGCTGGATGAAATGGATAGAAGGGGTGATACGACTAGTATCAACGAAAGGACAATTCGAGCACCAATTGATACGACTAGTATCAACGAAAGGACAATTCGAGCTGCCTAACCTCCATAAACGAAAGAAAACGGCACTTCGAGCGGCCGGAGCTCCAAATCTTCTCGAGAGAAGCCAAATGTTCGTTCACAATTCTATTTCGATAATCTGACGGCCAACATACATGGAACCTTAAATAAGGTTTGACACTTACCCTAGTGGGCTTATAAGTGGACTCTAACCTAGGCCCAATAACAATACTAGAATTAAAAGACATTACATAATTTCCTCGATTTCTTGGTCGTATCAAGGGGTCTCATATTGCATCCGGGTGCTTTAAAGATGTTATTGGAACCTCTACATGAGCATGGCAAAGATAGCATTCTTTTTGCTAAGGTTAACAAACTCGTCCCGAAGAAACGTGTTCCATCAGTGCTAATGCTTTTGCAATAGGTTCAAAATGTTCTAATGTTTAGTTTGCATCTTTTCCGTCTCTTTTGCTCATTTGTCTTGTTAATCTGTCGTAAACCTTTTGTAAATTGGAATCAAGGAATGGAAGTTTTTGGATGTTGTGTTGTGTGTAATTTAACATGAAACTCTGAGACCATTTGGGCAAAGTGAGATTTGGAAGACATGAAACGTGCAAACGGAATGATGATTGATGATACTGAACTAACCGCGCTTGATCTGAAAGAGCCCGTCGAGACTTGACTGTGTATGTTAAAATTAGCATGGGAGAAGTGTTCCCATCAGCCTTCAGGTGTGCGTAATCTTCATCTTTGGACTTATTTCAGTCTTGCTTTTGGATTTCTTTACTCTCAAGCTTATATTTTGTTTGATTTCGCCTGTTGCTAGATTCAAAGAAGAAGCTGGAATTGGCTGTGAATGCAGTTTTCGACTCGTGGGGTACTCCAAGGGCGAACAGATATAGAAGCATAAATCAAATAACAGGATCAAACAAAGTTGCTGTTAATATTCAGTGTTATGTTTTTGGAAACCTGGGGAACACTTGAGTAACCGGCAGTTTCTTCACAGGGATTCCGAGCACGGGAGAGTTTCTGATCAATGCTCAGCTGAATTCAAGTTAATAATGCAATGTAGGTGGAGTTAGAACAGCGGAGGATATTGAAGTTATCAAGACTTGAACGATAATCGGTTCTCCCTTCCTTACTTTCTACTACTTCCTTCAAATCGTGTCAAAACAATCTATTTATTTAAAATTCAAGCCTACTTAAAAATACATGCCTTTCAAAGAGGAAGTTGTGCTTGTATATTATTATTTGCTACTGCAGTAATTTAATGACTGTCTGTCCTATGAAATTGCAGATCGAGAGCTGCTGGTAAGACAAATGCAGATGGTGTGACGTGAACAAGCAACGAGAAGAATGCCTGCTCCTGAAGCCATAAGCTTGAAATCAGTTTTATCATAGCCAAATTAATTTACGAAAATTTCCCTTGAATTTCGATATTAGAAGATTTCTCATATGCCATGGAACCCATACAAACATGGTTGGGCCCTTTAGCTGATCCTGCTGGAGACGGTGCTTCTAGAAGGAAGTCGAAGATAGATTTGGAGGATCGGAGACTGCAGATACGAAGAGACAGACGCCTTCGCTGTATTTCTGGTACATCCTCTTGTTTGCATCTCATTCTGCATTCTATGACGGGAAACTTGACATTTTCATAATTTTCATTTATATTTTACTTTAAAATAACGTTATAAGGTGATTCGTATCGAATTCTGAAAGAATACAAATGCACCTACCATCAACATATTCTCTCTAAAACTTATTTTCTTATAAACACGAGTAATGGGTGACTTTATATAATTATGTATTTTTCTACTATATTTTTATTAAAAATTCACTAGGAAAAAAATGTTGGTAAAAAGTTTCCAAATGCAAGAATGACGATAACTACATCAGATCAAATAAAGAACCTGATTAGATTGCAAAAGAGGCAGAATAACTACACGCGTATCTTTCGAATTTTAAATTTGTCATACAGTTAAAGGTAACAAAACAATGTAGTCACGGATGTTATGCTTATAATAATAATAACTACACGCGTATCTTTCGAATTTTATATTTGTCATACATAATATAAGTTTAATGTAAAAATTATATTATGTCAGTAACCAAGTTACTTGACATTGCATATATTAGTATACCCTCTGTGCCAATTCAATTACTCGCTTAATTTCGACACAAAATTTTAAGTACAATATTAAAATTGAAAAGTAAGGGTACACATTGAAAAGTAAGAGTTAATCTTTCAATTTTAGAAAACAAGCTAATTGAAGTGGGACGTCCCAATTATATAAGATAACCAAGTGAAGTAAGATGGAGTGAGTATATCACAATTATAGCCACGTAGAAAAAATTATTTTAAGTAAAACAAGTACTCCCTTTGAACTTTTCAAGTTGTTAAATTTCTTTTCAGCACTAGAATTAAAGTATGAGTGTTTAGTAGTTTAAGTAATTTGTTAATTGAGGAGAATAATGAATAAGAATTATAATTAATATTTATTTTTATTAAAAATTAAAACAGAAAATTTAATAATATTTTTATTTTCAATTTTCACTTTATAATTAATTAATTTTTTAAAATTAAAAACTAAAATTTATTAAAAATAATTAGTGCCCAATTATTTTATTAAAAAAACTAAAATTTAATAAAATTTTTTTTGATTTTTCAGTTTATGATTAATTAATTAATGATTCTTTTTGTTAAGAAAATAATGGCCCAATTAGTTAGCTCTAAATTCTAATATCTTCACTAATTGTGTTGCTAATTTTTGTCATACAAGAAAATGTAACAACTTAAAAGGGGCAACTTAAATGGGAAAGTGTAACAACTTGAAAATTTATGGGGAATATAATTTTAATTTTAGAAGAATAATCTTAGGCCTACCACGCCCTTTTTAAAAAAAAAAAAAAACTTTACAACAAAAATATTAAAAACCGTGAAAAGAAAGACTCGAATCCGAAGCATTTGGTCTCAAAACATAACCCCCTACATATTTTTTTTTGCGCGTTATAATATATATGATATTTTAAACTATGGGATGTTAATTATTATCTCTCATATTAGAATGTTTGTAACATACTAATAAATATATATATGAGCTATTTTTATTCACATAAATCAATTATAATAATCTATATACTAATAGCAGCACCGGGCTGCCGTTTTTAGTAACTTTGATAATCTATAAATAGTAACTTTTATTTTGTACCACTCCGGTCCACACATATTGACTCATTTGCTTTTTGCACGGGAACTAAGACGAAAATGTTTAGTGTATAAAGTGTATTTTGTAGGGAAATGTAATGTGGTTTATGTATTTGGACATATTTTAGAAACAGAGCATCATAGATGCATAAAAACATGTTCTTGTCTGATCTTAAATGAAAGATCGTATCAAGACCTTTAATTTGATATAAAAATCATAAAAATCCGATAACAAACGAGCAAGTTATAATAATTTAAACTTTCAAAATTTAAATTATATTGAACTACGTGCAGAAAAATGAGTGGATGAGATTTAAGTATGGAATGTTAAGTGTAATAAGGGGTTTACTAATTGTACTTATTATACTCTAATTATTTCTAAAAAAGGAAATGAGTCAATATGTGTGGGACGTACCAAAAAGGAATATGAGTCAAGAAGCCTGGACCGGAGTGGTATATTTTTATTTTAAACTTTTTTTATAAATAAATGTATTCATGGTATATCATAATTGTCTTTTAATATTTTTTAACCAACTAATCAATTGTATTTAGATGTTACAAAGTTTAAATTTATTGCAAATTATTATTTTATTTTCGTTATACTTTTTGAGTGTGTCTACAGTATCATATACTCCCTCTGTCCATTTCAAGTTGAGTCATTTCTTTTTGCAGTTTTTCGGCACGCTTTTCCACGCTTCTAGATGATGAATTTTAAAATGGATTTTTGAAGAAAATTTTCTTTTACGGGATACTACAAGTATTGTAGTATCCCGTAAAAGAATTATTTTTTAAAAAATACATCTTAAAATTCATGATCTAAAAGCGTGGAAAAGCGTGCCGAAAAACTGCAAAAAGAAATGACTCAACTTGAAAGGGACGGAGGGAGTACTGTATATATTAGTATGAAATTGCATTTCAAATGTTAATTCGCATACAAATTCAAAGAAACATGTTTCGTAATTGTTTTTTTAAGTGAAAGAAAAAAACAATTATTATAATGCAATATTTAAATTATATTTGAAAATTGATTTTTTGAATCTATATTACTAAATTTTAATCTATATTTAGTAATTAACTATATTTATTGGTAATTTAGTATTTTAATTTATGAAAATAAATTTTACAAATTAATAATATGTCATAATTGTGTATCAATAGTCTATAATCAATACTTAATTTTAAACATTACAATGCAAAATTTATGCCACCAAATTAATGTTACTCCCTCCGTCCTCCATTTAGTGACGTTAATACTATATTTGGACGTCCTCCATTTACTGACAATTTCCGTTTTAGGACGTAGACCTCACAATCACTTTAACCCTTTATCACTTTATACATCTACTTTTTATTATTTTATCATTTTAATACTATTAAACAATTCAAATGAACTCACAATTATTCCACTTTAACACTTTAACACATTAATTTATTATTATACCATAAAATGCAAAAAATCTCGTGCCCATACTCCCTCCGTCACTAAATGGAGGACGGAGGGAGTATTATTTAATTTCCTATTTTTATTTATTTCTTTGCCTATATATTATGAAACTTCCCAACAACACATGTAGAACACCTTAATTTTGTAATCTTTTCATATTGTTGTCCTTTTCTTTTTTCATCCGTATTCCATTATTTGGGATGAATAAGTCGGCATAACAACATATGTCATGATGAATGAATTGGCAAACCAACGGTTTATTCTTTGCATGATTCGTGAAGTTATGTACGTACTTTCATCATTTTAAATTCATGGAAATTTAATTTTTTATATTTATATGCATAACCATGCAAATATTGATTCTCTTATCCTTCTCATTTTCGTGTGTTCGTCTCCATCGATGTAATAATAATTGTCACACTAAAAATACAATAAAGGATATCACATCTATCTATCACCTTTAGCTTTTATGGTAGAAGGAACTTCTGTGTATATTTTTTTCTACACTTATATGTATTGTATCAATTTTTAAAATTTTAAATGATTGAAGATATATAGTAATATATTTGCTCTCCAAATTGTTTAATTCTTTTATAGAAAAGAAAGTTCAAAAGCAATTTAAGTGATCAATAGCGGAGAGGAAAATTTGCATGATGTAGCTCGATTTGAGCTTCACATGGGAGGAAGAAGCAGAGCATGGAGGCATTTTTATGTATCGAAACCTTATTGGATTTTATATTAAATTTATCATGCATCTATAAGATCATATTGCACATTTTCCTATTATGATGATTTCGGTATTGCCATTTGTTTAAGAAAACCAATGTATCCAAATCATGTAAAAAGATTGTCGATGTAATTCATTTATATTAATAGAAATATGTTATCTTATGGTAGAAGGATGAGTACTTTTTTTTTTTTTTTCTTTGTATATTTATGTATCAATTTTATTTCAAAGTGGTTGAGAACCTATGGTCAATTTGTTTTTCAAATTGTTGTTCTATATAGAAAAGAAAATGTAAAATCTAATTAAGTAAACACTATTCTCGTGATTATGATAATTAACCTTGACTTTTTTGCTGATAAAAGTTTTGAAATTCAAAAATTTATTACTCTAAAGTCATTGGATATGAACAAACGAAACTAATAACTTTATCTATGTCTTCTCCATATTCAAAGATGTCTAGCAATCAAATTCTTTAAAATCCAGCAACAACTCTTAGAATTATACTATAATAACATCAATTGTACTAAGTGTTATTTATATAGAAAAAATGAGACGAAAAATGAAACTACCGAGTTAGATGCTTATTATCTATACTAACTTACTATTTTTATTATTTTCAAATTTCCATTTTCAGAAATTATATATGTAAATGACATCATAATTGTAAATTAATAGTTTACAACCCCAATTAATAGTTAATTTACAAAAAACGCATATGAGACGTACGGAATATGAATTGAGTTTTCATAGAGAAGTCAAAATTAATTCATTTTTGGTCTAAATAATATTCCATATAATAACGGTTACGTAACTGTCACGATTGGTAAGTTTTGTCTTCTGTAAATAGTAACTTACACAAATTTTATTTATTTACTGATAAGATTTTTTTTAATGATTAAGTAAATGTAATATTGATATCATATACTCAATAATTAAAATGTACATCTATAAAGTATAATTATTGAGACATTTTAATGATAATACTTTTTTTTAAAGAATTTTTGCGGATAATTAAATAGCATAAATATTAATATACACTAATCCTTTTATATCATTTTGCCATAGTTATATGGATACTATTGTAAACATATTAATACCTATGTATTAACCGTAACATACATATATATACGCATTTACAGATTTTAAGTGTTTATCTATTATTAAAAAAGAATTCGAAATTAGTTTTTGAAAAGAAAAAAAGCAATACTTTATAGATTAATTATCATTTTATGTGAATTAGTGTAATTTAAGGAAATGTATTAGAAATAAATACAATTTCATATGCTATACAATGCAATACCAATCTATATATCTTTAACATAAATTAATTGCATAATTAGGCTAGATAGGACTAGCTAGCAATATTGTATATATTAACATTTTGGATGATTACTTAATATGTATGAATATAAATGGAGGGAGCAACACACTTTCATCATACTTGAGATCAAAGGCTCACATCCGCGACATCAATGAGTTGTGAGTTGATAAAGAAATATTTAATTGGATAGAAGTTTAAAGTGCAAAATAGGAAAGCGCCAAAAAAAGTGGCCAAATGAAAAAGGAGGTGATAAAAAAAATTAACGGTTGCTTATATAAATTAAAGTGTTATGAAAATGATGGTAATATGTGTTCAATATTTATTTTATTTAAGAAATAACTTAGCTATAAATCCTTTCTAATGACAGAATAATATTTCATCTCTCTCATAAAACATATTCGCACTTTTTTTTAGCAATGATCAATCATATGTGATAATATTTTAAAGGGCTTACTCATGTTAGCTCGGTCGCATGGTTCGGTTGAAGACACTTATATTAATCGTAATTAACATATTTTAATTGGAATATGCTCAAGGTGAGACTCTTGAAATATTTTTACACACTTAAAATCAACTAATTATATAACGTATAAAATCACCACGCATCGCGTGGGTGTGTTACTAGTAATAATTGAAAAGCCACAACAACATCAGCAATATATGGTCAGCGATCAAATGATATCCTAAACTTTAGGGGTTAACTAGGATCAAATCCACACCAACCAAAAAATTAGATCAATGGTATGTATATATTTTGACTTTTAAGTTCTTTAATTGACATTAAAGGATTAATATATATCGTAATAGGATTAATATATATCATAATTGCAAAATGATTGTAACCGCTAATCTCCACTAAACAAGGGATATTAACTGATTCTTATATTTTCCTCTCTCTTCATCAAATTTGTACTTTATTATATACATATTCTCATAGTACGTACTACGTAATTAGCTAAAAACATCTTTACTACTATGATACAGTAATATGTATCTTCGTTTTTTGTACCACTGTTTTTTTTATTATGTTTTCTTTTTAATTTCTGAAATTGTTTGTTGATATTTTAATTGGATTCGAGGTTTAGTTTATTGCAAATGTTTTTGCATGTGTGGTGCTCTACTGTTTTAAGTTCTCGATTCTTAACTACTACTCTTTTTTTTTCACTTATTGTTTGCTGAGAAATGCTTATTTTGTACAATATTGTTCAAACAATATGCAAATTATGCATCTAAATATATACAACTATGCATTAAAAACATGTAATTAAGCACTACAAACAATATCCAAATTTACGTAACATAAGTACGTGTTTGCCAACTATCATATATAATCACTTAGAAAAGGTCAAAATAATATATATATATTTTTAATTAATGCATTTGGGGTGATGTTCATGGATCCTAAAATTTTGTCGCCTAAAAATTCGGACAAAGATATTGATCCAAGTACACTGATTTGTCCCTACTCAATTTGATGAACGATATTTTGATTTTATTTAATTTTAGTGATTGGATTAATCTAAGCCATTTAATTTAATGCAAATCAAGCGATTATATTGGATCCTAGTTATTACCTGGGCTCCCGGTACTATATTTCTCATATTTCCAGTAAAACTGCAAAACAAATTGAAACCAAGAAATCACTAACCCTAAAATTCTTATTCAGAGATGAAGAATCGCACTACCACCATGATTTCCACAGCAACAATTCTTTCCAATTCTTCTTGCTTCAAATCTCCTTCTTCTTCTTCTTCTCTATGTGATACATCCCCTTTCAATTTCAATTCGGTTGATGGTATTGAAATTAGGCATTATTCTTCCAAACCCAGAAGATTCTCCGATTTTGGTCGCATTCGTAAGCCCGATGATGCTGTTGCTCTATTTCGACAGATGGAGACAACTCAGCCGCTGCCTTCCGTTTTTGATTTCAATAAATTGCTGAGTTCAGTTGCCAAGATCAAACAATACGATGTTGCCCTTTTCCTGTTCAACAAAATGCTCCAAAGGAGGGATCTTCCTGTAAACCTCTACACTTTTAATATTGCGATGAACTGCTTTCGCCGTCTCCATCGATCCGATTGTGGATTCGCTGTCTTAGGCAGCATCTTTAAGCGTGGCTACGAACCGGATGTGGTTACATTCAGCTGTCTCATCGATGGGCTCTTCTTGGAGGGGAAGATCTCAGAAGCTAGAGAACTGTTGCTGACGATGATTGGAGAGAATCTATGCGAGGTTAACGAGTTTACATACCTTGCCGTCATCAATGGGCTGTGCAAAGCAGGGCTCACACTCGCGGCCCTTGATCAGCTGAGCTTATTTGAAAAACAGAGATGCAAGCCTAACATTCATGTCTACAGTGCATTAATTGACGGTCTATGTAAGGATCGGATGGTTGACGATGCCCTCCAGATCTTCTCAACTCTCGTTGATAAGGGCATATCACCGAATGTCGTAACCTATACTTCGTTGATTCAGGGCTTGTGCAATTTGAGCAGATGGAAAGAGGTCCAAGAGTTATCAAATGAGATGGTTGCTCGCGGGATAAATCCGAATGTACTTACTTTTACCACTGTAGTGGATGGCTATTGTAAGGAAGGACGGGTGGAAGAGGCCGAGCAGATTATAGAAACGATGAAGCAAAGAGACATTCAACCTAATATTCTAACTTACACTTCGTTGATGGCCGGATACTGTATGAGAGGTGAGATGGAGAAAGCAACAGAAGTTTTCGACCTAGCAGTGGATTCGGGGCTGAAGCCTGAAATCATAAGTTATTGTACTTTGATGAACGGTCATTGCAAAAAGGGGCAAGTGGATGAGGTTTTGCGTCTCTTTAATGAAATTCCTGCCAACGGATTAAACCATACGGTGGTTTCCTACAACACAACACTTCAAGCCTTATTTCGTGAAGAAGGCAGATGTGACGAGGGCCTCAAGTTCTTCACAGAGATGCAAGCTGGACCTGTGGCTCCAGACACAAGAACTTACAATATCTTGTTACATGGCCTGTGCAGTGCTCGTCGTCTGGATGAAGCATTTTCCTTTTTGAATGTGATGGAAACTGAAGGTGTTACTCCCGACATAGTAACTTATAGTATTCTCATTCACGGATTGTACAGTGATGGGCAACTTGACAGAGCAAAGGATCTTTTCAACGATCTGGGGTCGAAGGGTTTGGAGCCCAACGTTGTAACATATCGCATCATTATTTGTGCCCTTTCTGGAGAAGGGAATATGGAGGAGGCTCTGGATTTATTGATGCAAATGGAAACCAACGGCTGCTTGCCGAATAGTGGGGCATACAGTGCCTTAGTTCGGGGTTACGCCAAAAGGAACGAGATCGACGACGCAATTCCACTGCTAGATGAAATGGATAGAAAGGGTCTCATATTGCATCCGGGTGCTTTAAAGATGTT
Source organism: Thymus mandschuricus (assembly GCA_029379335.1). Taxonomy (NCBI): domain Eukaryota; kingdom Viridiplantae; phylum Streptophyta; class Magnoliopsida; order Lamiales; family Lamiaceae; genus Thymus; species Thymus mandschuricus. The sequence continues at coordinate 35,844,479 of CM057074.1, forward strand.
ATTGGAGCCTCTACATGAGCATGGCAGGGATAGCATTCTTTTTGCTAAGGTTAACAAACTCGTCCCCAAAAAACGTGTTCCATCAGTGCTAATGCTTTTGCAATAGGTGGAAAATGTTACATTATTTTCACTGTTACCATTTACGACGATGATGATAATGGTGGCGAATGCTTAGTCTGCATTTAACTTTTATTTCCGTCTCTTTTGTAAATGGGAATCAAGAAATGAAAGTTCGTTCTAAGTTTAATATTTGCTCTCTCCATTTGATAGTGGAAGTTTTTGGATGTTGAGTTGTGTGTAATTTAACATGATATCCTGAGACCATTTGGGCAAAGTGATATTTGGAAGACATGAAACATGCTAACGGAATGATGATTGATGATACTGAACGAGCTCGTCGAAGAATACTTGTCTGTCTATGTCAAAAGTAGCAGGGAAGAAGAGTTCCCGTCAGCCTCAGGTGTATGTAATCTTCATCTTTACTCTCTAGCTTATACTACTATTTTGTTTGATTTTGCCTGTTGCTAGAAGAAGGTCTGGAAATTTTATTGGTGTCAAGTGTCTATTATGTATTCCTTTCAAAGAGGAAGTTGTGCTTTTGTATATTATTATTTGCAACCGTAGTAATTTAATGACTATCTTATGAAATTGCAGATTGAGAGCTGCTAAGACAAATGCAGATGGTGTGACGTGAACGAGCATCGAGAAGAATGGCTGCCCCTGAAGCCAATGCAGAGCTGCAGTCGAATCTTGATGTACGTCACCTTAAATTCTTCTTACAAAAGCTCCTCTTATGTTCTTTTAATAATTTGTGCCATAAGCTTGAAATCAGTTTTATCATAGCCAAATTTACAAAAAATTCCTTTGAAAATCGATATTAGAAGATTTCTCATACAAACATGGTCGGATCCTTTAGCTGATCCTGCTGGAGTCAGTGCTTCTTGAAGGAAGTCGAAGAAGAGTTCTGTTGTGAATTAGAGGAGAAAGTAAGCTGTTCACCAGTTTTACTCACTACACACAAGTTTAGATTTGGAGGATCGTAGGCTGCAGATTGGAAGAGATGGACGACGTCGCTGGATTTCTGGTACATCCTCTTGTTTGCATCTCATTCTGCAATTCTTTTTGAGACAATTTGTCCCACAATTCTTGTCTTTTACATAAATATATTTTCGGGATCATTCATGAGAATATTTTACAGTTTTAGTTTTTGTAAATGCTACAAAATTTTCCAGTTTCGGTTGTGACAGTAATCTTGGTCTATGAGAGATCATAGTTGTGTTATTTATGTTTGTGGCCTTTTTCTTGGGTCCACAATTTCTGTAAATTTAATGTTTTATTCTTCAATATCACTTTTGCAAGGGAGGGCAATTCGGGTGGCACGTATGGGCCGAGTAACGTTTTAAAATCGGACTAGTTGAACAGAAGAGGCCCAGTTCAAATGGTTGGACTGGGACCATAACTTATCAGAAACCAGCCAGGTCATGCAGATTATGTTGGACCAGAAAATTAGGTCCGGTTCTTGGTTATATTGGTAGACACAGCTGGTCCGGTCCGGTCCGGTCCGATTTTTACTGTTATCAAGTGGGGAGGGAGCTAGGGTGCCATTCTAGGAATGTCCATACTAGGAAAGTAAACAAAACCAAAACAAAATAAGTGAGGGAAGAACTAAAAAATGCAACTCATAGAATGTTAGAAATTTTGTCATGAAATATGTACTTTCTAAAACGTCATAGTCATATCATGGAGAACTCGAACTCAGCACCTTCGGCCCTAAAACTTAATCCGCTACCACGAGACCAACACACAAATATCTTCTTTTTGCGTTGTGGATGTTATAATTTTCATATAAGAAGGAGACTAAATTTAGAAATCTTGATCAATAAAATAAAAGAGTGATGCTATTCGGGCATAATGTGACCGGCCATAATTTAACTTTTTTTATTTTTTTTAGTATAAAAAAATTTATATATTTATGTCAAAATTTTTTAGATTATATAAAACTCAAAAAGCGATACTCCGTATTTTTTACGTATTTTTTAAAATTAATCCTTTAATTATTTGATAATTTTTACTATTTTAAAGTATTTGTTACCTTTTTATCTAGAAAAAAAGAGAAAAATATGTTTTTTTTTTTGGGGGGGGGGGGGGGGGGGAGGGGGGAAATATTTTTAAATTAAAATATTAAGGAAATAAATTATAGTTACCATTTACTATTTTTAAAATTACATATATTATGAAAAATGTCATTGTGTGGCCGGCCACATTATGGCCAAATAGCATTATTGAAAATAAAATTCATAATGAATATCATTGACTATCAGTCTATCAAACACTTTTCTAATTTGTAAAGTTTTTTCATTTTTTTTAATGTAAAATGAATGAAAATACACAAACTTAAGGTTGATTTTTATTTTTAACAAAATCTTTCAAATCTTCAAAAAAATATATCAACTTTTACATTCGTCCAATTTTAGCACAAATTCAATCTGACATGACAAATTTAATGTCGACTGGGCGAACCCCTCCGGTATCCTTATGCTGATCAGGCAAACACATAGACCTTACCCTTTTCTCCCCCAAATCTCTTCTTCTACCCTCTCTTCTCCTCTATCGAATTTCTCACTCTCTCTCTCTCTCTCTTTTTTTTCTTGGATTTGAGGTGTTGCAAGATAGATGACGGAAAGGGGTAGGTTGATTTTATTTTTCTTAATTATGAATTTTTTTTTCAGCTAGATTAATTTTTCCATATCATTATATAAATTTTGACATATCAGATTGAATTTGAACAAACGTCAAATTTGTGTTAGAATTGAACATATATAAAAGTTGGTGTGTTTTTTTACAATTTAAAAGATTGTCTTAAAATGAAAATCAACCAAAAATTTATATATTTTATGTATTTAACCTCTTCTTTTAACAAAAAAAATTGTACTACTATTTCACATTGAACAAATAATAATTTAAATAATAGTAAAATTTTATTATTAAAAGTCCATAGTCATCAATATATTTATAAAAAAATAATGATAAATGTAAAATTCATTTTACCCTACGTCGGCAAGGGTGTGTCTAGTAAAATAAGATAATCATTTCGTACTTACAATAGGATAGATACATTTTGATACACTAGTAAACGTAACGTGCGTTGCACATTTCACCTTTATTTTAATTTGAGTAATTTATATTTCTAACTTATTAATAAGTGTCTATCCATAGTTGTTAAATCATTATGTACGTCATCATCTTAATTAAAATATAATAGAATTTCACTTTTATATAAGTAATCAACATAACTTTTACAGGAAAATTTATTGTATTATACTTGTCATTAACCTTTAAAAAGAATACGAATGTGCTCTCTTTGATAAAAATAAAATAAAAATGAGAATACTATGTGTGATATAATTTTTTAATACATTTTTATCTGACCATTTCCTTTCTATCAGGAGAATACACACAATTGTATGGTGGGGATAAAGCTAATAGACATACACATAACATAACATTCTTCTATAAACATACACATAACGTAATTAAAACCATGATATAATTATAATTCATATTCAAAGCTATTTAATCATAAAGCCAAAATTGATCAACGGACTTTTTAATAAAAAACACATATCACATATGTCGTAGAAAAAGAGAGTAATATTTTTATAGTGACACATAAATGCTGAAATAAAATGTGGACTTAGTAAAAAAACACTATCATAATTTTATGTAAATCAGTAATTTAAAAATAAAATCAAAAGTGTTTTTTAAGATATTATGGACATTCTTTACTTATATCCTTATTAATGAACACACACACACAATGAGGTGTTTGTGCCATAAATAGATTCTATAAAATTTAGTTCAAGATTATGCATAACAAATTTATAGAAACTAAAACATAAGTAAATGCATAATTACAGTTATTCAATATGGTTCAATTTCTCGATGAATATTCTTTATTTTCTACATTCAAGGGAAGTGACTTAGCTTCTTACAACTTGAGAGCTAAAGTAATAAGTTTTACAGCGAACAAGTCTAATCTTCAACCCTGACACTTGAAAGATTCACAGTTTTCCAACAATCAACTCAACACTAAAACACAATCTTAATACTCACTCAAGTTTGAGTGTTATTTAACTACGAGTATCTCTTTACAAGAATAGGATCATAGTTTAATAGGCTTTTGATATGGATTTGAGTAAATCTTGGGATGGTGGAGTAGGTCTCTAAACACAAAGAACAATCGATAAATAATCTAAGAATTTGATGTTCTTGCATATCTAGTTCGAGAGCAAAATGATCTACAAGAGAGCTTGAATACGATGGAGAACTTGAACATATTGAATTTTGTGTTTATTTTTTAACCCCCGGCCCATAACCTTCATTGAGTGTTGAACTCTATCTAGTTTTAAGATAGACTCGTAAGACTACCTGTTGCATGTTGTAGAGATAGTCATTTGAATATTCTCTTTGGAGTGTGATCAACTGCAATAAATGAAGTTATCATTTTTAGCTAGGTTACATACACTCTTTCAAGTAGTTTTACTACAATTGCTAATAATAATAAGGTTGTAGTTCTAAGTTGAATTTATCACTTTAATAGGTTTTTCTTTCGTTAGGATTAGATTGGGCTGACAAAAGTTTATTCTCGTAGGTTTAGCACAAATTATAAGTACAACAACTATTTAACTTGATAAGTTTTAAGTCATTGCACATAATCACTTTAATAAGTTGTTGATTTCAAGAGTCTTCTTTTATTTATTTGTTAAGGAAAACACACATACACTCAATCACGAAAGACAAAAGAACACAAGATTTGTTCACCTAGTTCGTCTCACAACTACGTACGTCTGGGGCGATGTCAAGTCAGGATTTTCTCACTATTTTTCAGATACATAATACAAAGAGTAGACATCTATTTATACTAATAGCAGTAAAACTTAACCCTAAATCAATTAGGATTAACTGGTCTGACTTAAACTTGTTCATTTCATACATGTAAATAATTAAAGCATTCAAGTTCACATAACTCTTTTAATTCAATAGGTTAAAACCTGTCATAAGAAAAGAGTTAAAAGTGTTCTCCATTCCATCTAAGAGTTTATTAACGTTAGACGCACACACACAAATAGTTACCTTAGTTACTTCATATTTCATTCACTTTATACATAGTTTTTTTTATTGCAAAGATGCTACGTCATTCGACTCACGTGCAAGCGCTCGCCCCGTTATACAAACAGAATTAACAAAATATATTGCTCAAAAAATACACTTTCTTGACTTAAGGATCATCTTAAATTATCTGAGCTTAGTTACCATGTTCCAAAAAGAATATTCTTTTAGGTAAAATCTTACCCTCTACCCCAATCTAAACAGTACTTATATTACTCCACCAACTTAACTCATATTTTCCATGACTCTTAAGATCTAACCATCACATAAACCCATATATCAAGACTTAGGAGTATTAATAATATATCAAAAAAATGTCTCGATATATTGAAGACACAAACATATAATTTCAATTGATGCATTCCAATCTTTTATATTTTAAGATATGGAGAAAGACATTTATCAGTATTATTCAAAACAAAAAAGGAAATGAGAAAGAAAATAAAATTAAAGAGTAGCAACTAAGAAGAAAACTATCGCGGTCGTAGATTAAATATTAGTATTGTGAGAACTAAATATACATAGATCAAATAATAAACTTTAGTCTAAAAAATAATAATTCCTTACAATCTCCAATGTTCAATAGCTAACTTTAATTAACTTGACTCTATTAATTTATAATACACAATAAATTATCATAGTAAACTAAATAAATACTTTTGTAGTAATAAATTATAATTACAGTTTTTTCTTTAATTATTGAATTCACAGATCCTTATTACATGCAAATATTGTTGTAAATTATATATCAATTTTTTAATAAAATAAATTAATAATGTTAATTTTTATATCACAATTTAGGAATAATAACAATTTATATAAAGAATTTATTTCCTATAAGAATTATAATTAGACTTTAGGAATAATAAAATCATAATGTTAAAGTGACTTTAATTAGATTATTAAAAAAAATATAAAGTAATAAAAAAAACTCATGAAATTTGAAGAGAAAAAATCATTATTTATTAACTACTGTACATCGCATGAAATTTGAAAAAAAAAAAAAATTACAATAATGAAATTGAAAAGTGATGATTGCTTATTACATTTTCTTTTATTTTTCTGATAATACTCATATGTAATATTTTTATTAAATATTTGAAGAACTTCCCAAAATTTTATATGTGTGCGGTAATTAATGTAAAAAATAACGAACAATTAAAAAATCTAATTAACATAGAAAGTATTAAAGAGTAATATGAATTTAACTTTGATCAAATTATAGTACTACTTTAATATATCGAGACATATAATTGTAGTAATAATTTAATATATAATTGTAGTAATGAATTTAATATAAGATATTACACAAATTTAAAAATAAATTTATATTAAGGACATAATAGGCATTACATTATTTTGTAACATAAGGCTCTTTTTAGTATAGGTATAGATTTTCATTAAAACAATATGTTTCATTGTTTTGGTAAAGAATTATTAAAGGCTCACACTAGCGACCCTTGATCAACTGAGGTTATTTGAAAAACAGAGATGCAAGCATGATGTTCATGTCTACAATGCAGTAATTGACGGTCTATGCAAGGATCGACAGGTTGACGATGCCCTCATGATCTTCTCGTCTTTGGTAGATAAGGGTATATCACCTGATGTCGTGACCTACAATTCGGTAATTCAGGGCTTGTGTGATTCGATTAGATGGAAAGAGGTTGAAGAGTTGTCGAATGAGATGGTTGCTCGTGGGGTATATCCGGATTCACTTACTTTTACCATTGTAGTGGATGGCTATTGTACGGAAGGACGGGTGGAAGAGGCAGAGCAGATTATAGAAATGATGAAGCAAAGAGACATTCAACCTGATATCTTCACTTACAATGCTTTGATGGGCGGATACTGTCAGCGAGGTGAGATGGAGAAAGCCACACAAGTTTTCAACCTTGCAGTGGATTCGGGGCTCAAGCCTAATATCATAAGCTATAACAGCTTGATGAACGACCATTGCAATAAGGGGCAACTTGACGAGGTATTGCGCCTCTTTAATGAAATTCCTGCCAAAGGATTAAACCATACGGTGGTTTCCTATTGCACAATGCTTCAAGCCTTTTTTCGTGAAAGCAGATATGACGAGGGCCTCAAGCTCTTTATGGAGATGCGAGCTAGACGCGTGGCTCCAAACACAAGAACATACAATATCTTGTTGTATGGCCTGTGCAGTGTTCATCTTTTGGATGAAGCATTTTCCTTCTTGAATGTGATGGAAACTGAAGGTGTTACTCCCGACATAGTAACTTATACTATTCTCATTCACGGATTGTGCAGTGATGGGCAACTTGACAGAGCAAAGGATCTTTTCAACGATCTGGGGTCGAAGGGTTTGGAGCCAAACGTTGTAACATTGAACATCATTATTGGTGCTCTGTGCGATGAAAGGAATATGGAGGAGGCTCTGGATTTTGTGAGCAGATGGAAAAATACGGGTGCTTGCCGAATAGTGGGACATACAGTGCCTTAATTAGTTCGGGGTTACATCAAAAGGAACGAGATTGACAATGCAATTCCACTGTTGGATGAAATGGATAGAAGGGGTCTCATACATCCGGGTGCTTTAAAGATGTTATTGGAACCTCTACATGAGCATGGCATAGATAGCCTTCTTTTTGCTAAGGTTAACAAACTCGTCCCGAAAAAACGTGATTCATCAGTGCTAATGCTTTTGCAATAGGTGGAAAGATTGATGTTTTTTCACTCTCACGATTTACAATGATGATGATGATAATGGTGAACAAAATGGCAATTGGCAAAGATGACAATGGCAATTATTTTAAGCTGAAAGCGAGTTGTTTTACGACACCTATAATGTCAGTTATTTGCTTTTGATGAGAGGATTAAGGCTGTAAGAAAGATGACAATGGCAGCTACAGTTGAGCAGGGGGAGGATGCTCTTGACTTGTTGTTCCCTTACTAGACGATTGATTTCAAGGGATTTTTCCATGCCCTGGTTGGTCTGTTGTCGCATCTCAGCCTCGTCTATCACTAAAGACTAGTCCTCGGACAATAAGAGGTACGGAGATCCATTCTGTACAGCATAAGTTTTTGAATCACCCTAAGCTCAAGAGTAAATTTTTGAGCTGGCGTGTTCATGTGCCAATTTGCCTCAACAGCCAAAGTAGTCAAAGTTGGATTAGGGAGATGGAAAATATAATGAGGCTTCATCCTCATGCCAAGCCTGCGTCGTCCACCGCCAAGAATTATCTGATGTGAATGCAGAAAATCTAAGTCCACCATTATGTCCTTATCCTGTGCTACCGGCTTCATCTTCGAGAGATCAATACCCAAACTCATGGCAATCGGTGTGATGAATCCCCCAATGCAAAGCTTGCTCGGAACGTGAGTAGTTAACAGACCTTGCGTAACAAATTGGTCGGCTATGTGAGCTCCCACATTCATCGGGATGTTTGATATCAAACAGTAAAAAGCAAGGAGCTCATCCCCCCTTACACTTCCAGTATTGTCTCGGGTAAAGATAGTGTATGCTAACACCTTTTGGATGTAGCGGAATACCGGATTGCGAATGGAAGTGGCCTTGGCACGCCCGCTCTTGTACTGTTGCTCTCGGTCAAACTCTGGGAGGGCCACCTTTTGCCACATCATATCTGAACTGAAACCCGATAGAGTGATGATTCCATTATCACAGGGGCAAGAAAGGGCGGCATTGAGTTGGGCAACGGACATCTCCCGATCTTGATTTCCCAAACGAAACGTGAAGTGTGATGGGTGTTTGTTTGCTTTGTGGACCTCCACCGTGGATAAGAACTCTAAGACCAACTCTTTATATGTAAGCCACTTGGCTCTTAAGAAATTGCTCCAACCAAGGTGGGTAAACAGCGCCCATACATCATCGTATATTCCCATAGCATGCAACGACGTGTCACAAGGATACCGGGTTGCCCTAATCGCTATGTGGCACAGATTCTTGAACCTCTGTTGATGTTCCGGATCCTGAAAGTCGAAGCCATAGAACTCGGGGTCGAACTCCGTTGGTGCATTACGGGAAGACGAAGCACCACCACGCTTTTTCCTCGGAGGCATGATATCTGGACCGGGCCGAGTCGGATGCAGTGGGCTTGGGCCGAGCTTTGCCACTCGGGCTGGCCCACGCGGGTGAGAGGGTAGACGAGCGCGGGGGCGTCGGGGGGCGCGTCGCAGGCGCGCGGAGAAGGCCCCCCTGGACGCGGATGTGGGCGGTGTGAGACGCGGCGGCGTCGCTGGTGGGAGCTGATGAAGACGCGGCCGGAGGGGAGAGGGCGACGTGACGGCGTCGAAGGCGCGCGGAGACCCGGCTCCTGGATGAAATGGATAGAAGGGGTCTCATATTGCATCCAGGTGCTTTAAAGATGTTATTGGAACCTCTACATGAGCATGGCAAAGATAGCATTCTTTTTGCTAAGGTTAACAAACTCGTCCCGAAAAAACATGTTCCATCAGTGCTAATGCTTTTGCAATAGGTGGAAGATTGAACAAAATGGCAATTGGCAAAGAAAGTTGAGTTTGCATTACACTACTTTCCATCTCTTTTGCTTATCTGCTTTGTATCTTTGGTAGAAACTTGTTGTAAGATATGAAAGGTTTTTATGAGTTTAATATTTGATATTCCCCCTTTGAAATAGTCTTTCTATATTGAGGTGTGTCTAAGTTAACATGAAATCTGATATTTGTATACAAGTAGAGGTGTAACTTAAATCATGCATCGGGCGGAAGTAAGATTTTGGGCCATGCTTTGTTTCACATCCAAATACAAGAAACTAGTATATTGTTTACTTTGCTTTTGGTGAGAGGATTAAGGCTGTAAGAAAGATGACAATGGCAGCTACAGTTGAGCAGGGGGAGGATGCTCTTGACTTGCTGTTCCCTTACTAGACGATTGATTTCAAGGGATTTTTCCATGCCCTGGTTCTGTTGTCGCATCTCAGCCTCGTCTATCACTAAAGACTAGTCCTCGGACAATAAGAGGTACGGAGATCCATTCTGTACGGCATAAGTATTTTGAATCACCCTAAGCTCAAGAGAATTTTTTTACAAGAAAAAGGCCCTAATTGATGGAGATTTTCTTTCATCCTGATCGAGAGCTGCTGGTTAGACAAATGCAGATGGTGTGAAGAAGACTCGAACACGTGAACGAGCAACGAGAAGAATGCCTGCCCCCTGAAGCCAATGCAGAGCTGCAATCAAATCTTGATGTACGCCACCCCACCTTAAATACTTCTTTCACAAACTCATCTTATATCATATACTACTAGTTTGTGCCATAAGCTTGGAATCATGTTTATCATAACCAAATTTACGGAAATTTCCATGAAAATCGATATGAAAACATTTTCTTAGAGATCTCTGCCTTCAATTTATGGCCATAATGTGTGAATTATTACAAGTCATTCTTTTATGTTACCGATTATATAAAACTAATGAATCTTATTGCTGTAGAGATTTCATAAGCTTAGGAATCCTTCTAAATTCTGAGAAAACCTTTTCCTTTCCGTACATTACACTTGTCTTGTCCATCCATGACTTCTAAGCAACTTTGTTTGACTCCTTGAAACAGAGGTGACGCTTGATCAACCATGCAAATGCATACAGCAAAAGCGAAAAATTTCCTCCTCCACACCAAGATGGAGGAATCAGTTACACTTTAGGCTCTTCACATTTTATCGAAGGAACCCATGCAAACATGGTCGGTCCCTTTAGCTGATCCTGCTGGAGTCAGTGCTTCTAGAAGGAAGTCGAAGAAGAGTTCTGTACTGAGTTAGATGAGAAAGTAAGCCATTCACCAGTTTTACTCACTTCACACTAGTTTAGATTTGGAGGATTAGAGACTGCAGATACAAAGAGACAGACGACGTCGCTGGATTTCTGGTACATCCTCTTGTTTGCATCTCATTCTGCAATTCATTCTTGTTTTTTTCTACACATATATTTTATGAGAACAACTTTGGTTTGTGACAGAGCACACCTTTATAAAAAGGTTGCTATTGCAATAGAAGAAAAGTGAATGGTTCAACTCCTTCAAGTGGACAAGTTTCAAATATTTTAGGCAAGATTTGGTAAAATAAAAATAATGCAACTTGTACAATATTCAAGTGGTCTAATTATTTTAGAAGAATACAGGCGTATTTTATTTGGTTAGTTTGTCACACTATTTAATCAAACCACCCTATAAATTTTTTTATATAACTTGCAGTAAACCCTTCTTCTACAAGAAACTTTCTTGTGCGTAGAGACTCCTTCCCTTTCTCACCCATCATCTCTTCCCTCTCTCTAATATTTCATGGGGAAGGTCTGCTGTGAGTCCAACGACGGGGAATCGACGTGCAAAGACTCCTCGTCGTGCTTTTGATAGCACTGATACTGATGGCCTTATGCACTCCTCCCCCACGGAAACGAGTTGCGTTTGTTTATCATTGTTGATTCACTTAAATCGGTATGGGTTTTTGTTTAGTTATATGTTCTGTTTTCCTCCCTTTTAAATCTTCTTGAGTTTGAAATTACTAATTGTTGTTCCTTTTAGATTTCTGGGCTACCTATCAACTTTTGCTGGGCATATTGTGGAATAAATTTGTGGCCTCTCTTTTATTTAATGTCTTAAAAAAACTCAATTATATAGTAATTATCTCATTAAATTTCTATATGATTTTTTTTTTTTTTTTTTTAATTTCTTGTATTGAGGAAGATTTGAATTCCCAATTGTATTTGTTTTAGACTATTGCATCACACCCTGTATCAAATATTTAAAGTGATTTTTTTAAAAGTTTTAAGGACAGATATTTAAGGATCGCGTTGCAAAAGACTCAACCTCGAGATCTTTATTCGTAAAACTTACCCTTCACCTTCACCGCTAGGACATAACATGCATTGCTTATATTTTTAGGGCTTGTTTGGTAGGTTAGAGTAGATAAGAGAAGGTTAGATAAAAACCAAGATACTTATCTTGGTTGATAGGATAGCTTCTCTTATCAACCCTGTTTGGTAGAGCAGTTTAAATAAGAGATACTTCCTCCGTCCCAGGATTCTCGCCCCATTTCTTTTCGGCGCGGGAATTAAGACGGAAGTAATTAGTGTTTTAAGTGGATGGGTTAGGTATTGATTGTAGTTTAGGGTATTTATGTTTAGGGTATTTAATCCAATATATAATCTGTAATTAAATTTTTTTTATTTCCAGAAATTATTTTTAAAATATTTACTGCTGTATTTAATAAAAATTTTAATTACATAATTTTTTTTTTCTTCAAATCAGTTAGACAAATTAACTAAGTTACATGAATGAGAAAAATAAATTGCTTATCAAATTAGAAACAAAAGCTTTTATTTATAAAAATAAGGCAAATTGTGTACATGTTGATAAACTAACTATCCCATCATGAACATTTTTAAGAGGGAAATTAACAAAACAAGAGTTGGGCGCCACTTTCAAATCTGAAAAAGTACTCCCTCAATGTAATACCCCGTCTTTTGCCATAAGATTTTATATAATTTAAGATATTCACTTAGTCGTTCTTAGTATAAGATGGTTTTACAGGTGTGCTTATTTATTTGACATCCCCTTTAATCACTTATTTTTAAGCATGAAATTTGTTGAGTAGAATATTGAGTTGTTTGTTCATTTAAGGTGTAACCATAATAAATGAAAACACTTAGTTCTAAATACTTTAGTAGTATACATATCGTTTATGTTTGGCCTAAACGGTGACTGTTGGTACGGCTTGTACGTAGGTATAATTTAGTATAAGTATCACTTAATATATAGAAATAATATATGTAGGTATATATTAGATAAAGTGTATGTATATATATGTGTGCAGAGACATGTGGATCACATTTGAAATTTAGTAGAATTATTGTATTGTGTAAAGAAAAAAAATATTTATTTATTGAATGATATATCTATTTCATAGGACACCATCAAATGATTAAATATTATATTATAAATAAATGAAGACACACACCATAGCTACTCTCTAAAGAGGATCGCCCATTTCCCCTATTAAATAAAAAGAAAGAAAAAAAAAAGAAAAAAAAAAGAGAAAAGGTCGAGCAAAGGTAGAGAAAATCGGACATGCCTCAGTAAAAGAAAGTGGGATATTTTTCCATTACTAGAATACTACATATAGGTGAAATATATTTTTATAATAGTAAAACTATGGCCTTAAATTTATCCACTTCACCCTATTCTTTTACCACACAATTTTAATAGATAGAAAAAGAGAGTTACCCTTACCCTCCCACTTCCCTCTTCACTGTCGAAATTCAGCCAAAAAGAAATGTAAGAAAATTTCATAGGAGAGAAGGAGAGTGAGAAATGTAAGAAGAAATAGAGAGAGGAAGATAGGGAGAGAGAGGACGAGAAAGAGAGGAAGAGGAAGTCGACGTTGGAGCCCCTGTAATCTTGACGAAGGAGAATCTGCAAGGTGTAGATCCTCTTCTTTTATTTTCTTGTAGTAATTATCACTTTTGGAAGCTTACAAGAGAATCATTTTAATGTAGAGGTTAACTACTTGAAGTTATATTAATTATATACTATTGGGTGAATTCTTAATAAAAGAGGTAGAAGATATATTATTGTTGTGCTTTAAGATGTAAAAATAATGATGTTTCAAACTCTAATTTAGGTTTGTTTATATGTTAACTTTTGGGACATGAAGATAAATATGATTGGACAAAGACTTCTTTTGAAGAAAATGGCTAGGTTATGAAAGAAATAAAATAGACTTTGTTTTCTTTTAGATGATTCTTTTATTGCTATATCTATATACATGTAGTGTATATGATCACTGAAGGAGAGGAGATAATTTAACTAAATTGTTCTGTAATGGAACATAGTTAATAATCTAAATCATATACATCCAATATTAGAAATAAGGACATCAATTAAATTGGGATGATATTATTCTTGATTAAACTTACCATTAGGAAGAGTTTAATTTTAGTAAAAATATATAATTGATGCCACTAACCAAGTTAAGACTTCCATAGCATACTAGACACATCTCTAAATAAGCTCAAGACTAAATTTTCAAACTTAATTGTTTTCCAGAAAAGGTGTGGAGTATGTCAACTAAATTAGAATATAGACAAAATGCATATATGATTTTGGCTAAGTTAAAATAAATGTTATGTGAGAACTTTATAGGTATGTAAAATAGTCATATGAAAGTATTTTTTTTATTTTAAAGTGAAGTTACAATATTGTTGGGATATAAATAGAGAAAATGGACTTTATTTAATTAGTTACCAAAACCCGGGCATAGCAAATCTAGAACTTAGTCATCCCTTAATTCTTTGAATTGTCTTGGGAAGCAATTAAGTGTAGGCCTTATCTTGTAGGACCTTTTGAGGACGAGAAGTGATTACTCGGGAAGGAGTTGTCTTTTATCTACGGAATTAATCCTTTAAGGTGGGCTCTTTACTTTCCAAACATATTTTGAGTTATATTATGCTCTGATATTTACAAAATGAGAAAATTGTTTATCCATAAAATGTTTTGTGCGCTCTACATGTTTAATGCTCTGAAGTTAATCGATCGAGGTTCATTGCTTGTCTAACACACTAGCTTTGAATTGTGTATACACCCTGGTAGTAATGCGGAGGTTGATCTCTCTCGTGTTCTATCTTCGACTGGGATTCTCTGGGTTTCGACCCGAAATCTAAAAATGAATGTTAATGGATCCGACAGTGGCTAGAGGTCCGGGATCACAGTAAGAGTAACTGTAGAGTGTGACAAATGGGCGCCAAGGAAAATGATAATGTTTTGACATACTTAGATGCATTTCTTTTACAAAACTTCTAAGTTATGTCTTATGATGATGGATAAACTGTATTTTGTTTTATGTATGTATACCAAATGTTAGCCCACTAAGTACATTAGTACTTAGCCCAAATATTTTCCAAATGTTTTCAGGTTAAGTGACGGTGCTGACGGGGCGGAGCTGAGGCTAGGGTTCTCCTATTGTATTAGCTTCCGCTAGTTTCTTGTCATTTGTGTTGAACTCTAGATTGTATTTCTTGAACTCATTATGCCTCTTGTTAGTAGACTCTTTAACTTACTTCTATGTATAGAGTCTATCCTTAATAACTATGTCGGAGCCATTTGAACTTGAAAAGATCCTTATGGTATCAATGAAAGTATATGTTGGATATCTCTTGTTAATTTTATTTAGGTTAACTCTTATATCGAAAGTGTTGTTGCTCAAATCTTGTTGTCATTGTTTTTAATATAATTTATTTGATTAAGATAAGACAAGTTAGTTTCCCCCATTCTTTCCCCGCTTCTTTTCTCCAACCCCAGTCACGCCTCATTCGTGTCTCTTCCTTAGAAAAGTTGGGGTGTGACACTCAACAACTCTATATATCTACACTCTCTCTTCTTCCTACTCCATTTTCCAGCAGCCACACTCAGAAACCAGAGGAAAAAAAAACAGAGAGTGAGAGGGAGAGGAAGGCTGAGCAGTTTAGAAGTTTTGAAGCAGACAGAGAGCAGCTTCTGTAAATTCTTCATGGTGGGAAGAGGAAACGATCTCACCAACGAAGAGAGGAATCTCTGCGTGCAGTTTCTCTTGCAAGGCTCTTCAAATGGAAAGCCTAAGAGAGGGAAAATCAACGAAGCAGCAACCAAGTTTGGTATCACAAGATGGACAGTAAGCAGGCTTTGGAAATCTGCAAAAGATCAACAAGATAAGGGGTTAGCAGTGTGCATAGTCTCCAAAAAATTAGGCAGAAAAAGAGAGAAAGTAATGCAGCCTAATTACACAGTGTTAAAGGGGTTAGATGTATGTGAGAGAGGCTGTTACAGATCCATGGTAAAGAAGATGGGGGTGAGTAAATCAACACTGCACAGATGGGGGCAGGCAGGTTTGTTTAGAGTATTTGCAAGTTTTATCAAGCCCTCACTCACACAAGACAACAAATTCTTGAGGATTAGGTTCAGTTTAGAAGCCCTTGAGCTAGACAGGGTCATGAACACACTGAGGTATTCAACTATGCACAATATAATGCATATAGATGAGAAATGGTTCTTCATAACCAAAGGGAAAAACAGGTAATGTTTTTCCAGTTTGAATTTCCATTTCTAAGGACCTCAGCTCATAACACTTCATTGCATCATTGGTCACAACAACAGATTAACTTACCAGCAATTCAAAATTACAGGTATTACCTTGCACCAGATGAAGAAGAGCCTTACAGAGCATGTAAATCAAAAAGGTTCATAGGGAAGCTGATGTTCATGTGTGCTGTAAGCAGGCCTCTGCTAAGAGATGATGGGAGTGTGCTATTTGATGGTAAGACAGGTTGTTTCCCTTTCACTTGTCAAAAACAAGCATTGAGAAAGAGCAAACATAGAGACAGGGGCACATGGTACACAATAGCAGTTGAATCAGTTACAAGAGATGTCATAAAGACCACCCTTCTTGAACAGGTAGTGAGTAAGAGCATTATAAACCTGTTTTTATGCCACAACACTTCAAATATTTCTAACTAATGCAAGTTTCTGTCCAAAAACATACCAACACCAGGTAATCCCAGCCATAAGAAGCAAATGGCCAGCAGAATTAACAAAGAATATCATTATCCAGCAAGATAATGCAAAGCCACACATAACAGATTATGATCCAGAGTTTAGAGAAGCAGCAACACAGCAAGGATTCAACATTAGGCTTGTTCAACAACCACCAAACAGTCCAGACACTAACATCAATGATTTAGGCTTTTTCAGTGCCATTCAATCTCTTCAACACAGAAGAGTATGCAGGACAGTAGATGATTTGGTGAAAGCAGTGAAAGAAGCATTTCATGAGCTACCTCCAATGACATTAAACAAGGTTTTCCTCACATTACAAGGCTGCCTAACAGAGATCATGAAGGTGCAAGGTCACAACACCCACATGGGAAAGGACAGATTGCTTAGAGAAGGAATATTACCAGTTAGTCTCACAATTCCCATGGAATTGGCAAGGGCAAGCATAGATTATCTTGTTGAGCATGGACAGATTAGAGGAATAGAGCAATTGTGTGTCAGATTAGGTTTAGAACAACTAACAGGCCTAGAAGCAGCCTTCTCAACATTTGGGATGCAACATATTGAATGAAACAAGCATGCAGATAAGACACAACATTCAAAGGTCAAGGTTTTTTGGTTTTTTGGTAGATGCATATGCAATAGTATGAACATATGTTGTTTTGTATGCATTTTGGCTTTCAAAAGATGTGTACTAACCATCTTTTGACATAGAAAATGCAACTTTTTGATATATCTCTGATGTATATATGAAATGGCAGTAATGTACTTAACTTTTGCCTAGGAAAGTATATAAATTCATCCAACAGAGAGTATTTCCCAAGATCAAGATCAATTCATCAATTCATCAGCAATTTATAACACCAATTCATCAATTTATCAATTCATCAGAACACCAATTCATCAAGAGGACAGAACACCAAACCCTAAACAATTCAGAACACCACTTCATCAATTCATCAGATCACCAATTCAACACCTGCCATCATCAAGTAAATAAGGCCTAACAGAGTATTGCCCAGAACACAAATATGAACAAACCCAAATTGACAGAGCCACCAACAACTCATCAAACATAGAGTATTTCCAAAGACACACAACATTAATTCATCAAGTAAATAAGGGCAACAACAGAGAGCAGAACTATCAGAACAGCAATTCATCACCTACATTCATCACCAAATCATCAGAGACAAGAACCCATCAACAATTCATCAACAATTTGATACACAGATCTCATAGAGGACAGATCTCACCCATTAGCTACATCATCACAAGCCCGTTCGGCAGCAGCATCACATGCGGCCCATTCATCAGTTGTAGGATGGAAGGGAAAATACACAGGATGGCCATCACGGTAGTAGTATACTGGACAATTGGCCATGAGATCGCTGTCCACGGAGCCTTCCTCATCAACGGCGGTCTGCGGCGGCTGAAGATTAAGGGCTGGTGGATTCAGATCTGCACTTGGGCCGTCATCAAGATCCCACGGCCGCGCCGGCCTCTCCGCCGGCCATTGATGGGTTGCATCCAAGAGTATTTCCCTCCGAACGAAGCCGTCCCCAGATAGGGGCTGTGGCGGCGTCCAAGAGTTTTTCCAGCCAGGAGGCAGTGGCGATCGGAGTTCGCCGTAGCGGCCGGGTGAGATGGGAAGCTTGATACGAGATGGAGGGGGTGGGGGGCTTGGGCTGTAGTCAGTAGGGTATAGAGGGAAGAAGGCGTTGGATTTGCGCCGATTAGGACCACGGCGGCGGCCTCGCCGTGAACTATCGGCGGGGGGGTTACGGTTGCGGGTCGTTCTCCACGCCGGCGGAGGCGAGGGAGTACGTTCAATGGAAGGAGGCAGATCGCAGAGAGTGAGGGGGGGAGGGGATGAAATTAGGGTTTTCAGTCGATAAACACAAGTGAGAGTGGAGGAGAAGTGAGACAAATTCGAGTAATTCAACAGTTTTTCCCCAAAAAAATGGTTGGTGTAATAAATGTGAGTGGGTGGAATAAATTGTTGGTGGAATAAATTGTTGGTGGAATAATGGAGTAAATAAATCAGTTTTTTTTTTTTTTTTTTAATTAAAATAGTAAATTATTATTGTTAATTGTAATAAGGGAATTACTAATTGCACAATTAACACTCTAATTATTTCCCAAAAAGGAAACGGGGCAAGAATCTTGGGACGTCCCAAAAAGGAAAACGGGGCAAGAATCGCGGGACAGAGGAAGTAATAGTTAAAAATACCCACTTTTATAAAAACTAGTACTTCTATACCCACATTATAAGAAGTATAACTTCTATACCCATTTTCTATTGAAATGTCAAATATATCCTCCAACTTATCAAATAAAACAAAAGTGTTATTCAAAAAAACAAAATCTGAATTTATGTCGTGGGCCCCACCCGACATAAATCCAAAATTGAATATTCTCTAACTACCCCACCCTCCCCTATCTCTCTCCCTCTCTCTCTTTCTCTCTCACGATTCCTCCAAATCGAACAGTCGTGTACTAGCCAAAAAATTACCCCATCGGAAAAAAATTACTACTCGCCGTCGCCGTCGCCGATATGTCTAACCAAGACGAAGCCGGGCCCTCAAACCGAGCCCCCCCACGCCGACGGGCCGCCTCCCGTCGTCGCCCGCAGCAGCCGGCGGAGCCCCCGGTATACCCCGACCCCCACCGCCGATAAGTTCGTTGTTCCACTCTATTTTATTGTTTTCGAATGCAAAGCATGTTATGGTTTCGAGCACATTGTTAATAAGCATGAAGCATAATATGGTTTACGTCGATTCGAAATTTTCTGAAATTTTTTTTGAGTTCATATGTACACGATTAAAATTGTTAATCAATCGTGTAATACACGATTAAAATTGATAATCAACCGTGTAAAGTCAACAATTTTGACTTTTAAATTGTTGACTTTACACGATTGATTATCAATTTTGACCTTTAATCGTGATTTTCACGTTAAAACTTTGTAAATTGACGTGTAGTTTGACTATAATTGGTCGAAATTGATTGTTGACTTTGACTTTACACGATCGGGTTGTATATTCAACGTGTAATACACGAACACAATTTCTATTTAATCGTGTAAGTCAACGATTTTGACTATAAAAGTCAAAATCGTTGACCTTACACGATTGAATTGGAAATTCAACCGTGTAGTACACGACTGAAATGCAAAATCAGTCGTGTAATCTGCTGAACCTAATGCATGAAATTTTCAAAAAAAAAAAATTTAATTTGTTTTGTTTCTTCTCGATTTGCAGCCTAGGTTTCAATGGATGAGGGGCCGAATGCAAGGGTTTAGAGGGCAAATAAACCTCTACATACGGGACGACGTGATCTAGTCGATTCCGCGCGTGTTGCGTCGCGTAGGCGGTGTACGCTTGCTCGACAGATTTAGGGAAGGCCCTTTTCGATACCTCCTCGAAATTCGGAGGAGCAGGAGTGCGAACAACGCCCTCCACGAGCTTCTAGCCCGAGAGCTCGAGGATGACTCGATTCCCGAGATGGAGAGGTGGTTCCACGTCGGTGGCCACGACATACGCTTCCGTGCCCAAGAGTACGCCATTGTGACGGGGCTGGCTTTCGGGGAGTCGGCATTCAACCCTAATGGCCGGCACGTCCCTCCCAATAGGAGCCTCCTTCACACGAAGTACGGGGGCAAATCCCCTAGGATAAATCAGTTGAAGCAGGACTTCAACGACTACAAGAATGTACTGGGCACGTAGGACCAGTATCTGAAGGCGGCCAACCTGCTCATGTACTATCTCATGTTACTCGGCCACGACAACCCGACAATCGAGGACTGGGCATGGCACCTGGTGGAGTTCGAGGAGCAGTGGAATTCATTTCCATGGGGAGCGTGGTCGTTCCAGATCCTCCACTACCAGCTGTACGTGATGAAGAGGGACCCCGCCCTCATTACGAGCTTGCGGGGTGCCTATCACCTGTACGGGCCGGTCTGGGCCCTGAACATTTGGGCCTACGAGGCGATCCCCCTAATGGGGCAAGCATGCGGCCGACGGGGTCGTCCGACACTGTCCCCCCGCCTCAGGAGATGGGCCACGTCCACCTCTTCCTGCGTCTTCAGACAATTCTTCGATAATCCCGAGGTAATTGATTTAGTATTTTTTTGTCTTGTTTAATTTATTTCACGTTCAATTTCTGTAAATTTTGTCGTGTAAGTGAACAATTTTGAGTTTAAAAGTCAAAATTGTTGACTTACACGACAAAATTGTAATTCGATTGTGTAAATCACGTACAAAATTACAATTATGTCGTGTAAGTCAACAATTTTGACTTTAAAAGTCAAAAATTGTTGACCCTACACGACCAAATTGTAATTTTGTACGTGTAGTACACGATCGAATTACAATGTTGTCGTGTAAGTCAACGATTTTGACTGTAAAAGTCAAAATTGTTGACCTTACACGAATGAAATTGTAATCCAATCGTGTACTACACGACTGAATTACAATTTCAGTCGTGTAGTTGGCCGCAGGTTTTGGGTGAATTTAAAAAAAAAAAAAAAAAATTGATTCCTAACACCTCTTGTTTTATTTTTCGTTGTAGCTCGAGGTTCATGAGACACTGGAGGTGGATGAGCACGATGTTCTCGAGTATGCAGTCCATTCTCTCGACAACATCGAGCCGATTGGCGTGGCCTTTGTTCCCTCCAAGCGCCACGAACAAACCAATCTCCCGCCCGAGCAAAGGGTGTCGAAGGCGAAGCGCGAGATGGCAAGGGCCGTGGAGAAGCTCAAATGCAGGGACGCTCCTCAGGCAGTGGCCCCTCGTCGTCGTGCTCCACGAGCGGAGCGAGCTCACTCCGACGGCGGGGTCGAGATGCCGAGGCAGAGTGTTGAGAGGAGGCCCGAATCATGGGCCTCGAAGAGGCCTCGGAGCGAGCACGCTGACCCCCGGCCCTCCGGCTTGATCTGCTGTGCACACGGAGATCCGTGCGAGCGCGGTCCCCTCGGTGACGACTTCTTGGACCGATTCGGGGACCGTCTGGTGTCCTGATGGGAGCAGGATCGCTCAGGGACTGGATTTCTAGGCCGACTGGCGAGGGCTATTGCCGGGGAACTAAAGAAGTTCGTATCGAAGAGTCCGAGCCGGAGCCGTTCTTCCTCAGGGGGCGAGGGACAGTCCCGTGTTGGTGAGCAGTCGTTTGCGGGGCTCAGGGATGTCCGGGTCAGTGAGCGCTCGCTTGGGGGGCTCAGGGATGTCCGGATCGAGACGGCAGAGGTGGACCGCCTCATGGACCGTGTCGAGAGTCAGAGGCGTTCGGAGAGACGGCACTCCGGTGCCGAGAGTCAGAGGCGTTCCGTGAGCCGCGCCTCCGGTGCTCACGTCTCAGACCGTCATGAGGGTTCGAGGCGCTCCCGAGGCTCCCATGACCCTGATCTGAGTGGTTTCGCTGACGAAATCGAAAAAATGACCTCAGAGGAGGAAGGCTCCTCTCACACTGTTCCGGTAGGCCAGGTCCGGGCTTCTACGAGGGTGGTACGCCCCTCTACATCTCTACGTTCTCCATACGTAGTAGAGCCTCCACGATCCTCTCTGTATGAGAGGTTTCGAGCCTCGGGAGTCCCACACGTGATCATGAAAGAGACTGGGTACTACCTGACCCAAGAGATCTTCTCAACGATCGAGGACGTGACGAAGGAATTCACGGCCGAGGTAATTTAATTAATTTTTAAAAATTTTGTTATTTTTTATTACCTTTGTTCTAATTAGCGTACTAATAACAAAATTTTGAAATGAATATAGGTGATGGACCTGTATTGGAATTACTGGAAGTTTAGGCTCCAACAAGGGTTCCGCCTCGGGAACGATTAACTATGAGCAGCATATAGTTATGCCCCTTGATTTTTACGTAAGTTGCGTTGCCTATTTAATTATTAAATTATTTTGCTATTTTGCGAAAAACAAAATCTAATATGTTGTAATGTTTAAATTAATAAAGGAAAAACTCTTGGCCGAGTACAAGAATTTCCACGGCAAAACTGACACTAGCATGGGCTTGGCAAACGTGACGAAGAAATACACGACATGGCAAATCCCCTACGATTTCATAGTCGGCTTGGATGGGATTGGCACTTACCGCCCTTGGATAACCGGCCAATACGTAAGTAGTTTGGACGTCTACCTTAATTATTATTCGGTAATATCGTATTTAATTAATTTATTTTTTGGTTTAGTTTGTCGTCATGTGCCATCTGTCCTCCGATCATTGGATCGTGTGCCGGGTCAACGTGCCAAAGTGGACAATTGAGGTGTACGACTCGTTTGCTTGGAAGTACGAGGGTGAGAAAAACCTTCCTCTCAAGGAACAACGAACCGTGCAATGTTTGCCATTGTCCAGGCTCTTCTCGAGGATCTTGGTGTGCAAGCCCCAATACTTCACGAGGCATAACCCTTATTTGCAAAACCACGGCACGCGATTTATGGAAATCGAGTTCATGCCTCCGGAGTGCCAATATGTTCAAAATGATGCGGTAAGTTGCGGGCCGTACGCGTGTATGTATTTGGACGCGCTCCTTGGGAAGCACAAGCAGAACCAGGGTGTCGGTAAAGAGGAAAGGCAAGTGGTATCCGAATTCCGAAAGAAGATGGCCAAGAGGATTTTTAAAATGTCGATTGGGCATAAAAATTGGTGAACAATAATTTATTTGTATTGATCATTGGAATTCGAATTGATTTAATTTAATTTAAATTGTTTGTTGATTTCGAAATGTTTTGTTAATGGTTTGTTGAATTCGTATTGTTATGTTAATGGTTAATGTGTTGTTATGTTCATGGTCAATGTTTTGTGTATCAAATAATTGAAAAAATGGTGGGGAGTGACATTTTTTGGGCAATTTCTCACAAACCCTTCGGCAGGGTACACGGTTGAATGAGCAATTCAACCGTGTACCCAAGAACCCTAGTCGTGTACATAAGAACCCCCTTCTTTTTTTCTTTTTTTTTTTTTTTTTTTGGATTTTTCAATTCGTGGGGCTCAATTGAGTTGGAATCACTGTTACTTTCATACATTGTGCAATCTTATGATTCGATCACGTTACGTAAATTACACGTTTGTAAGAACATTACGTTCGTAAGTTAGTTCTAGATCAAACGTAACCTTAGTAGTTAGACTATATAAGTGACACTCACTCTATACTTCATACTTACATAAGATATCCTTCGTTTCAATTGATTTTTGGCTTAATTGTGACATAACTTAAGTTTTTACACGTTTATAAAACTTAATAGACTCGAAATACACGAGAAAATCAAATGAAACACGAGAATTTTTGGAATTTTGGCTTAATTTTGACTTTTTGGCTTTAATTTTGACTTCTCACGAAAAGGGTACACGGTTAATTTCAATTGAAATCGTGTAGAGTCAACAATCGTGTAGAGGGCATTGACTTTTATTTAATTTTGACTTTTTTGACCTTACACGGTCAAAATGTAATTTCAACCGTGTATACACGGTCAAAAATAACATTTGACCGTGTAAGGTCAATTTCAATGTTGACTTTTATTTTTTGACTTTACACGATTAATATGATAATTATACCGTGGATACACGTTTAAATCAACTATATTGTCGTGTAGTTGGCCGAAGGTATCCATGTTTTAACACAAAAAAACTCAAATTTTCACCAAATGATCAAATCAAACACAATCTGATAAGATTACATCCAAGAACATTCTTAAACATCCAAAAACGTTCATTAACATCCAAAAACGTCAATTTGTATAAAATAAAAATATATATATAATCAAGCATCGGTATCGAACGGACATCGGGGCCTAGTATGCTCCTCGCTCTTGCAAATGCTACATTTTTTCTTACCTCTTGGACGTCGAGGGGGAGCATTTAGATCAACTCCGGAAATGGGAAGCGGGGCGTGGCAACTCCGTCGCTTGTGCCCGTATTGTCCGCATCTTGAACACATTTGCCGGTTAGTTGAGGATTCTCCTTCAACGGCCGATCGAGCTCTTGCCATCGGTGGTCGTCCGGCTTGCCTAGGTACAAGAGGGGGTAGCACCCTCCATCGTGAAATGAATTCGGGAACACTCCACGTCTCGGGATGAGGAACCGGTTGAATCTGAGGAGAATACGTAGCAACTAACGTGGATTGCCTGAAATAATGGCTCACGTAGTCAGTTGCCCGCCCACCGGAGTGCCTGTAACAACATACAAAAACGTTTAGAAATCCGATTGAAATACGACAAGCATGAAACTAAAATAAAATGAGAACTAGTCGTACCTTATCGCCGCACAAGCGTGTCGACAAGGGATGCCGTCTAACTCAAACTCACGGCATTCGCAAGTCGAGTTTTGGAGATCGACGAGGTAAGTCTGCTTTTCACCTTCGACTCTCCAAAGGGTGGGCGTAGGCGTTCCTCTGACGGAATAGCGACGGCCCCATTCCGACGATGCCGACATCTTCGTATAGGCCTTCTCGGTGAGTTCATGTTGGCGAGCTAGGGCACTAGTCCGATGTTCGTCGAACCACTTCTCGACGACTATCCGATACACCTCGATCATGGCACAAATCGGGAGTCTCCGAGCCCACAACAACCGAGCATTCATGGTCTCGGCGGGATTCGAAGTCATGAAGCTCGTACGTCGGACGGGAAACTTGCACCTCGCCCACCTCGGCAGGCCAATGTCGCTCAACCTCCTGTAGATCCCGCCTCCCTCCCTGCTTAGGTCCCTCAGATTCCCCCAATATTCATCGAATTGGGAATCACGATAGGCATAGGCTACAGACTCGAATATAGCCCCTGCATGCCTTCCGTACCTAACGAAATTCCTCTGGAGGTGAACGAAGCAGAGGCCGTGAGCAGCATGCGGAAAGACGGACTCGATCGCATTTGCGATGCTCACGTGCTGATCGGATACGATCAACAAGTCCGAGGGCACCCCGAAACTCTCTCGCACTTTGGCCAAGAACCACGTCCAAGATTCGTCGTTCTCTATGGGACCGAATCCAATGGCAAGGGGGAACACTTGCTCGTTCCCGTCTTTCATCACCGCCACAAAGAGCATCCCCTTATTCTTCCCCTTCAAGTGCGCCCCATCTACTACGATCACGGGGCGTAGCAAACCATTTCCGAATGCCTCGATGGAAGGACCAAAGGCGAGGTAGAAGTAGGTCAGACGGTCGGTGGCGTGGGAGGTGTGGATGTCGTACTCGGTGCCCGGATTCATCTCCTTCAACAGGTAGAGGTAAGAAGGGAGCCTCTGATAAGACTCGTCGAAGGCACCGTACGTCATCTCTATAGCGACGTTCCTCGCACGGAGAGCGAACGGGTAGTCAATCTGAATACCGTACTCACTCCGTAGCTCGTCCACCATCTCCTTTGGCTTCAACACTGCGCCCTCGGTGATCAATCGACGATTTTAGAATGCTCCTAATACCATGGCCGGCACCTGTCGTTTGTTGTTCGAATTTAAATCAACTAGACACGTGTGATCGGCCTCGTACTTCTTGATCACCCAAATCCCGCCTTTCTGCGTTGCATTCAACTTGAACTCGCAATCCTTCCCCGAAGTGCACCTAAAACCCACACGGCCTTTGTAGGAACGAGGGATACAATACTCCTTCCGGAGATCCATGTGCAGCAATCCGACGGCTATATGCAAGTCATCCTTCTTCTTGAAGTATCCGTCCTTTCGCAACTGACCCAAGGCCGGT
Organism: Thymus mandschuricus; assembly: GCA_029379335.1. Taxonomy (NCBI): domain Eukaryota; kingdom Viridiplantae; phylum Streptophyta; class Magnoliopsida; order Lamiales; family Lamiaceae; genus Thymus; species Thymus mandschuricus. The sequence continues at coordinate 35,870,867 of CM057074.1, forward strand.
GCCAAGTCGGGATCGATCCATCCTAAAGGGAGCGCGGTGTCTAGATCGACGTGCGGTATCAACCAATGTCGAACCGCCTCCTCGTTAGCGCGAGCACGAGCTTCGTCGTCACGGGGCTCTTGGTTTTGTGAGTGCATGCTACGAAGCCCGATAACCCTATCAATGTGGCCGGGCTCGCGGATCCATGCTCCGAATTCAGCCGTTAGGCTCTCAAATAATTGGGATCGTTCCTCCACATTCCTTGCTTCCTCGCCCTCGGACTCGAGAGACTCTTCTTCCGACTCCGGCTCTTCTTCGTTGCCTACTTCGGCTTCAATTGCATTTGAACTCGGCAACGACTCCTCTTCGACGTTATGGTTCTGAAAAATCATCGATCGTTGGGTAGTATGGGCTGCCCGATTAGCTCTACTAATGACGTAGATCGTCGACATCTCCCTTCTCGCGATGCACATCCTAAGCAAATCCCCGGTGCTCTTTAAAACGGCCTTCACCGTCTCCCGCTCGTTGAGGTTCGTCAAATGGAATAGCAAGTACTCCGATTCGTCTCCCAAGTAAATTTGAATGTCTCGTACTACGTTTTCATAGCTCAAAGTCGATATGGGATAAGTGACGAGAAAAGAGTCTCCTCCTACGTACGATATTCCCTCCCAACGACCGCTATGACGGATAAGAATTCTCTGATCACCCATCTCGATCTGTAACGAAAAAAAAAAACAAAAATTAATAATCTGAAAATTTTTTGTTCTTAGTTACACGATTATTTCGTGTCAAAAATCGTGTATACACGATTAATTGTACAAAATTGTCGTGTAAAGTCAATAATTTTGACTTTTAGTCGTTGACTTTGTTGACTTTACACGACTATTATGTACAATTAATCGTGTATACACGGTTGAATTCACTGTTCAATCGTGTATATAAGAACACATATTTTCTATTTTTTTTTTCCGCATATTATAAATAATAAATAAACAAAATCGTATATTACCTTGGTATTTGTCTCGAAAAAGGTCTTGAATCGATTCAAAATTTTCCAGAAAATCGAGAATGCCTACAAATTTTCTCTCTCAACGATATTTCTAAAATTTAGTGTTGTGATGAAATTAATTAGGTCTATGCTATTGCTAGTTTTCTCACTTTTTCTGATTTTTCAATAAATGTTATGCTAACAACCTCTATTTTGAATCAATTTGGGAGATTTGGTGGTTGAAAGTTAATAAATGCAATTTAAGATTTTACAAAATTACACGCCAATCTCCTATTTTGAATCAATCGTGTATGTGTTTTTCGTGAGCTCCATTTTTAATTTCGGTTTCTGATTATTTTTTTTTTAATTTCCATGTCAGATATGGATTGAAATTTTTTCAATCCACGAAAGTTCAATCGTGAATTGAGAGAGTAAATCGTGTACAACAAAAATTGAATTGAATTTTCTAGTGGGCCCCACGTTTGATTTATATATTTAGTTGATTTTTTGTTTTATTAGACAAGTGGGCCCAAATAGTAAGGGTATTTAAGACATTTCAATAGAAAATGGGTATATAAGTTATACTTCTTATAATGTGGGTATAGAAGTACCCTTTCTTATAAAAGTGGGTAATTTTAAAGTTGACCCTTTAAATAATGTCTTATCTTAACTAGTGTGTTTGGTTGCACACACATGATGAATGATGAAGTATGATAAGAAGCATTTTACCAATATGTCCTAACTAATTTATTCCTAAAACCCGAAATTCCACCTTTCCCTATTTATATCCCCTCGTATTTTTCATCAGAAAGTCTTCCCAAAATTCCGCCGCAGTCAAGGAGAAGTAACCAAAGCTCGAAGCACCTCAGCTTCAAATTACGGCGCAGGTGGCTCTGGGATTCGGTCCGACCACACATTCTAGTGAACAATCTCCTTCAAGACACATTCCATGGCTGGTGGTAGAGGTGTTCAAAAGAACCGGAACCGGCGGTTAAAACCGTAACCGTAACCGTAACCGGCGGTTTTTTAACCGGATCCGGAACCGGCGGTTCGGAACCGGAAAAGGAACCGGTGGAACCGGCGGTTCGGTTAAGGTTCCTAAGGCTTGGAACTGTAACCGGCGGTTCGGTTCTGGTTCCGGTTCCAAACCGGCGGTTCCAAATTTTGGATCCGTCCAATTTATATAAATTCTATTATTTTTATTTTTTTCTTAAATATAATTTATAAACAAATATAACATTATTTGTTAAACTTCATAAATAATAACTAAATATATATATATATTTTGGACTTTTTTCAATTATATAAGTGCTACTCTCAAACATTCATTTGTTATTTCTTCATTGTGAGATATGTTTATTGTTTTTATAAGAGTATTACACTTTTCAAGCTTCTTATTTATTTGATATGTGATATCTAAAACATCCCAAACTATGAGAAGAGTTGCATGAGAAACACCTATAAAATTAAAAGAATGTTCAAAGCCTTATGAAATAAAAAAGTTTAAAATTAAAAAAAAAATAATAGTTGTCCGGTTTTTCCGGTTAGAACCGGAACCGGCGGTTCCGGAACCGGAACCGGAACCGTGTGTTTGCGGTTCGGTTTCGGTTCCTCCCTCGACGGGTTCGGTTCCGGTTAGAACCGGAACCGGAACCGTGGGCACCTCTAGCTGGTGGCACAGGGTTTTCCTTAAACTCTACAACCGTTTTTTCATGTAGTCTAATTCTTTAGATGAATTTGTGCATCAACTGAATTTACATTACACAATCAAATTCACCATGTGCCGGGCACCGTAGCTTCAAATTATGTTTGATATTAAACTTAAAACCAAGAATATGAACACGAGAAAGGGGGATCGAAAACCTAAAATATGAGATACTCGTATGAGTACATTTGAGAAATGCTTATTTAATTTGTACAATATTGTACAAACAATATGCAAATTATGCATCTAAATATTTACATCTAAGCACTATAAATGAATTAATTAAGCAGTACAAACAAATGCAAATTAATTAAGCATCAGATAAGTATAATTAAGCACTACAAACAATATTCAAATTACGTAACATAAGTAATATACAACTAAGCACTAAAAAAGTATAACTAAGCACTGCAAAATACAAACAATATGCAAATAAAGTATCTAAATATTTACATCTAAGCACTATAAACGAATTAATTAAACAGTACAAACAAATGCAAATTAATTAAGCAACGGATAAACACTACAAACAATATCCAAATTACGTAACATAAGTACTTGTTTATCAATTATCGTATATAATCAATTAGAAAAAGGTCAAAATAATATGTGTGTATATATATATATATATATATTTTAATTACTGCACATAATAAATTGCATGTTGATAGATCCAAGTACTGATTAACTCATATTTCTAGCAAAACTGCAAAACGAATTGAAACCCAGAAATACACAGAAAACGAACAACCCTCAAATTCATATTCGAATCGCACTACCACCATGATTTCCAGAAGAACAATTCTTTCCATTTCTTCTTGCTTCAAATCTTCTTCTTCTTCTTCTTCTTCTTCTTCTTCTTCTTCTTCTTCTTCTTCTTCATTTCTACAATACTATCCATCATTTGTTCAATCCCCTTTCATTTTCAATTTCAATTCCATTTGGGGTGGCCAAATTAGGCATTATTCTTTTTCCAAACCCAGAAGATTCTTCATGGATTTTGGTCGCATTCGTAAGGCCGATGATGCCGTTGCTCTATTTCGACAGATGGAGAAAGCCCAGCCGCTGCCTTCTATCTCTGCATTCACCAAATTGCTGACTTGTACTGTCAAGATCAAACAATACCATGTTGCCCTCATCCTATTCAACAAAATGCTTCAAAGGGATCTTCCTGTAAACCTCTACACTTTCAGCATTGCGATGAACTGCTTTCGTCGTCTCCATCGATCCGATTGTGGATTCGCTGTCTTAGGCAAAATCTTTAAGCGTGGCTACGAACCGGATGTGGTGACATTCAACTGTCTCATCGATGGGCTCTTCTTGGAGGGAAGGATTTTAGAAGCAAGAGAACTGTTGCTGAAGGTGATTGGAGAGAATCTATGCGAGGTTAACGAGGTTACATACCTTGCCGTGATCAATGGGCTGTGCAAAGCAGGGCTCACACCCGCGGCCCTTGATCAGCTGAGCTTATTTGAAAAACAGAGATGCAAGCCTAATGTTTATGTATACAATGCAGTAATTGACGGTCTATGCAAGGATCGGCTGGTTGACGATGCCCTCCTGATCTTCTCGTCTTTGGTAGATAAGGGCATATCACCTGATGTCGTGACCTACAGTTCGTTGATTCAGGGCTTGTGTGATTCGAGTAGATGGAAAGAGGTCGAAGAGTTGTCGAATGAGATGGTTGCTCGCGGGGTATATCCGGATCTACTTACTTTTAACATTTTAGTGGATGGCTATTGTAAGGAGGGACGGGCGGAAGAGGCCGAGCAGATTATAGAAATGATGAAGCAAAGAGACATTCAACCTAATATTCTAACTTACACTACTTGGATGGATGGATACTGTCAGTGTGGTGAGATGGATAAAGCCACACAAGTTTTCAACCTTGCAGTTGATTCGGGGCTCAAGCCTAATATCATAAGTTATTGTACCTTGATGAACGGCCATTGCAAAACGGGGCAACTCGATGAGGTATTGCATCTTTTTAATGAAATTCCTGCCTAAGGATTAAAGCATACGGTGGTTTCCTACAACACAATGCTTCAAGCCTTTTTTCGTGAAGGCAGATATTATGAGGGCTTGAAGCTCTTTACTGAGTTGCGAGCTCGACATGTGGCTCCTAACATAAGGACATACTCTATCTTGTTGCATGGCCTGTGCGGAGCTCATTGTCTGGATGAAGCATTTTCTTTCTTGAATGTGATGGAAACCTAAGGTGTTACTCCCAACATAGTAACTTACAATATTCTCATTCACGGATTGTGCAATGATGGGAAACGAAATCAATTTCGTCGCACATTCTACGGACAGGGCTGGAGTTTAACCACCGATGACAACCTCGACGTCGGTGGCGGAGGTGCTTAAGTCAGAAATCTTCATTCTCTCCCTCCATATCAGTCCATCTCCTCCTCCGGTTTAAGTATTTAAAAGCCAATAACCCTTATTTTATTTTATTTTTTTGCGCGTTTTGTTATAATGTATGAGATAATTTTAACTAGGAATGTTAATTATTATACTCCCTCCGTCCATGATTTAGTGACACTCTTTTTTGACACAGTTTTTTTTTTTTTTTTGCATTTTGATGGTGTAGTAATAAATTAATGTGTTAAAGTGTTAAAGTGGAATAATTGTGGACCCATTTGAATTTTTTAATAGTAGTATTAAAATATTCAAGTAATAAAAAGTAGATGGATAAAGTGTTAAAGTGATTGTGGGGTTTACGTCCTAAACAGAAAGTGTCAGTAAATGGTGGACGTCTCAATTTAGTAATTGTGTCAGTAAATAGTGGACGGAGTAGTATGTCATATTAGAATGTTTGTAACATACTAATAAATATATGAGCTATTTTTATTCACATAAATCAATTATACTAATAATAATTGAAAAGCCACAACAACATCAACAATTTATGGTTAGTGATCAAATATATGGTTAATTAGGATCCAATCCACACCAACCAAATAATTAGATCAATGATATGTACACCCTACGTCCCCTAATAAGTGTTCCGAGCCGCCAAAATTTTTGTCCCCAAATAAGTGTCCTATCACATTTTTCAATGTAAAAATTTAGCTAAACTACCAATTTTACCCCTGCTATCATTACATTTTTTTACTTTTACAATTTTCTATGTAATGATTAAGGGTTAATATGGTAAAATTATACACTTTCTTGGTTATTGCAATTTGACGGCTCGAGACACTTATTAGGGGACGGAGGGAGTATTTATTTTGACTTTTACATTCTTTAATTGACATTAAAGGATAATAATTGCAATATGATTGTAACCGCTAATCTTCAGTAAACAAGGGATATTAACTGATTCTTATATTTTTCTCTCTCTTCATCAAATTTGTACTTTATTATATACATATTCTCATAGTACGTACTACGTAATTAGCTAAAAGCATCTTTACTACTATGATACGGTATGTTGAAGATATGAAGAAATGTTGAAGAGAATCGGGAGTACAGGAGGAAGAAGATGACTTCATTTTATATCATATTTTTGTAGTTGAGAGGATTCGATCCTGCTCTTAATTTCTATTTCCGTTTTTCAGTTATTTCCATGAGATGGACACGTGTTGTTCTCTCATTAGTTTTAGGGTTGAACATTTAGTCGTGTTTTACTTTTGGTTTAGCGACTCTGTTTTTGCTTGATGTAAAAGCCACTTCAGTACTATTCCTGCGCCACCTTTACGCAGATGAATTTGAGGAAAATATCTTAGCTCGTCTTCTTCTTCTTCATTTCTTCTGCAATTTATCTTTCATTCATGTCGAAATCTTCAATATTTCTACATGGTATCGAGAGCCAGGTTACGATCTAGGCTGCTCTGTTATTTCTGAGTTTCTTTTTCTAGTCTATGGTAAAATATATCAACAATCAAAGCCTTGTAGCTATGGTTGATGCTAAGCACGGTGGTGATGATTCACCGCCACTCAGTCCACGGCGGCGAAGGAAGAATAGACGCAACGATTATGATGAATCAGACTCTGATGATGATGGAGACCTTGTAGATCTAGAAATCAAACTCAAACATAGGCAGATCGGGGAAATTCTTCAGCTCCCTGCAGCCGATCATCCTGGTATGACTCTGGTTAGTGCTCAACTTACTGGTTCGAATTTTCTTAACTGGAGTCGGTCGATTAAACGGGCACTTGCTGCTCGAAGCAAGCTTGAATTCCTAGATGGAACTTTTCTAGAGCCGGATCCAAGTTCTAGGTACTATAAAAAATGGCTGAAAGTGGATTTCATGGTGTCTAACTGGATCATCAATTCGATTTCTAAAGAATTGGTGAATGCTTTTAATCACATAGATCATACATACAAACTCTGGTGTGCTCTTAATCAGCGTTTTGGGGGTTCAAATGGTCCCAAAATTCTTAAGCTAAGAAGAGATATCTCTAGGTCTGTTCAAGGGAATCAAAGTGTGTTGATGTATTTCAATCAACTTAATGCTCTATGGGATGAAATGGACATGCTCTTGCCTTCTCTGAATTGCACTTGCTCTGCGAAACCTCTTGTTGATAAACGTGAGAATGAGTCCAGGCTTCTTACCTTTCTTATTGGGCTCAATGATAGTTATGATGCCACACGAACACAGATTATGCTTATTAAGCCTCTCCCAGATCTTGATACTGCCTATTCCATGGTGGTGCAAGTAGAGGACCAGAGACAACTTAGTGAGGGCTCACAAGATGGACGGCATATTATGACAATGAATGTCAACAAACAGCCAACTTATGGGGTTCAGAATCAGCCACAACCTCAGTTTGGAGGAGGAAAGCAGAATGCCCAAAATCAGAGTACTATTCCATTTAAGAAGAAGATAAGTAAGGAGGACAAGAAGAAACTTAAGTGCACCCACTGTCAAGCAATGGGGCATGAGATGGAGGAGTGCTTTAAGCTACATGGGATACCTGAATGGTACACAGAGTACAAAAAGAACAGACCACCACGTCCACCACCTAGAGCAAATTTTGCAGATGCTGGAGTTCAAGAAGGATATGGTGGACAGTCAGATCAAAAGGATTCCTCTCCAGATATGACCAAGATCATACAAGCTGAGCTCTCTAAATGTATGGAGAATTTATTACAACAGCATTCAGGATCTGGAAAGATTAAAAGTGATGCAAACCATGTGCATAACAAAACAGGACAAGCACACCCTTTTGAAGGTCATTATGCTTTCTCTGCCATGCCCAGTATGGAGTCCAAACAATGGATTATAGATTCTGGTGCCAGCTCCCATATCTGCTGCAATCCTGAACTCTTGCACACTACATACAAGATGGAGAAGCCCACTGTGATATTCCTGCCAGATGGATCTTCTCAATCTGTATCTTATGCTGGCACTGTCAGAATTAATAAGGATATCCTACTGGTGGATGTATTATATGTACCTGGTTTCACTAACAATCTGTTATCTGTGGCACATTTGGTCAGGACAGTTAACCTGAAATGCATTTTCTATCCCACACATTGCCTATTTCAGAGAGAGAAGACAGATGAGATAGTGGGAATTGGAAAGATGGAGGGAAACTTATACTTTGTTGAATCAGTTTTGGAGAACTATCATTATTCCTTTTATAATGCTAAGAATTTGTCTGCAGCAGATTGGCATGCCATACTTGGGCATCCTTCAGTATCAACAATGCAGCATTTGGATGTGGGAGAAGGGATGTTTACTATGGAACAACTGGAAGTCTTGAAGGAATGTGAAATCTGTTGCAGAGCTAAGCAAACAAGAGTTGAGTTTCCACTGCTTAACAGAAGATCTAATTCTCTTTTTGAAATGATCCATGCAGATCTCTGGGGTCCTTATCAAGAGTTCAATATCTGTCATGTTAAGTATGTTCTGACTCTTGTGGAGGATCACAGCAGGACCATATGGACCTACCTCTTGCAAACTAAGGATGAAGTGTTCAGTGTGGTGACCAGTTTCATCAAGATGATTGAGACCCACTTTCAAAAGAAGATTCAATACTTCAGAACTGATCATGGCACAGAGTTTCTGAACAGAAAAATGACTCAGTTGTTTCATGATAATGGTATCTTACACCAATTATCCTGTGTCTACACACCCCAACAAAATGGGATAGTAGAACGCAGACATAGAATGCTTCTCAACACTGCTAGAGCACTCATGTACCAGTCTGGCCTCCCTATGAAATTCTGGCCTTATTCAATCCTCACAGCTACTTGGATAATCAACAGAGTACCCTCACAGGTACTAGATTGGAAGTGTCCATACTTTGTTCTATTTGGAGTACATCCAGATTACAACAAACTGAAGCCCTTTGGTTGCTTGGTCTTTGCCACTAACTTATCACCCAATAAAGGTAAATTTGATTCAAGAAGCTTGAAGTGTGTGTTTCTGGGTTATGATTCATCACATAAAGGATATATCCTCTTTGATCTTGATCATGATAAATTGATAATCAGTAGGGATGTTAGGTTTTTCCCTCATCAATATCCTTTCCTTTCTTCATCTGATGAAACACCAGAACCCTCATTAACTCTACCTAATATTCCTGTTTCTTCAGATGAGGACATAGAAGAAGTGTTACTTGATAGTACACAAGATGCTGAAACACCATCCCCTTCCCCCACACCACATAGAACAGAACCAGAAACATCAAACCCTATTCCAAGTGCAGTTCCTCTAAGGAGAAGCACAAGAATTCGTTCTGAACCTGTTTGGATGAAAGATTATGTGGCTAATGTGACTCTCCCCCAACAGATCAGTCTCACTTCCACTATCACACCTCCTACCTTTCCATATATCATAAGTCATTGTCTTACCAGACCTCACATTACCTATTTATTCAATCTAAGCATGGTCAAAGAACCTTCCTCATACAAAGAAGCCTGTCAGCATCCTGAGTGGGTCAAGGCAATGGAAAGTGAGCTTCAAGCCTTGAACAAGAATCAAACATGGGAGATCACAGAACTTCCTTCTGATAAGAAGGCAATTGGTTGCAAATGGATCTACAAGATCAAACTCAAATCTGATGGAACTCTTGACAGGTGTAAGGCCAGGTTGGTTGCTAAGGGATACACACAAAAGGAAGGAATTGACTACACAGAAGTTTTCTCTCCTGTGGCTAACTTAGTCACAGTGAAGATTTTTATCTCCATGGCAACCATGAATTCCTGGCCTCTACATCAACTTGACATTAACAATGCCTTTCTTCATGGGTTCCTCACTGATGAAATATACATGTATCCAGCTAAGCCAGATCTTACACTAAATGCCTACACTGATGCGGATTGGGGGACTTGCACAGATACAAGGAAGTCTCTTACTGGATTTTGTATCTTCCTAGGATCTTGCCTTATTTCTTGGAAATCCAAGAAGCAGAACACAGTCTCCTCATCCTCTGCCGAAGCAGAGTACAGGGCCATGGCTACGACAACTCGAGAGTTGATTTGGATCACTAGTATACTTACTCTGTTTCAGGTATCCATTCATTTTCCTGTCTCTCTACATTGTGATAACAATGCTGCCATCCAAATTACAAAGAACCCGGTCTTTCATGAGAGAACCAAGCACCTTGATATAGATTGTCACGTTGTACGTGAGAAATATGATGCTGGTTTTCTCATTCCTTGTGGCATCACTTCTAGTAATCAATTGGCTGATTTCTTCACTAAGCCACTAGCTAGTCCTCGATTTCGAGATCTACTATGCAAGATGGGTCTGCTGGATGTTCACCATCTCCATCTTGAGGGGGGGTGTTGAAGATATGAAGAAATGTTGAAGAGAATCGGGAGTACAGGAGGAAGAAGATGACTTCATTTTATATCATATTTTTGTAGTTGAGAGGATTCGATCCTGCTCTTAATTTCTATTTCCGTTTTTCAGTTATTTCCATGAGATGGACACGTGTTGTTCTCTCATTAGTTTTAGGGTTGAACATTTAGTCGTGTTTTACTTTTGGTTTAGCGACTCTGTTTTTGCTTGATGTAAAAGCCACTTCAGTACTATTCCTGCGCCACCTTTACGCAGATGAATTTGAGGAAAATATCTTAGCTCGTCTTCTTCTTCTTCATTTCTTCTGCAATTTATCTTTCATTCATGTCGAAATCTTCAATATTTCTACAAATACACCCTCCGTCTTTAAATAAGTGTCCCCCTCCGTGAGAGGGGAGGGGACACTTATTTAAAGACGGAGGGAGTATGTTTCTTCGTTTTTTGTACCACTATTTTTTTTAGTATTTTTTTCTTTTCAAGTTCTGAAATTGTTTGTTCATATTTTAATTGGACTCGAGGTTTAATTTATTGCAAATATTTTTGCATGTGTGGTGTTCTACTGTTTTAAGTTCTAGATTCTTAGTTCCTGTTGTTTTTTTGTCTTTACGGTTACTTAGCCTACTCTTTTTTTATTTATTGTTTGCTGAGAAATGCTTATTTTATACTACTACAATATTGTACAAACAATATGCAAATAAAGCATCTAAATATTTACATCTAAGCACTATAAATGAATTGATTAATTAAACAGTACAAACAAATGCAAATTAATTAAGCATCGAATAAATATAATTAAGCACTACAAACAATATTCAAATTACGTAACATAAGTAATGTTACGTGTTTATCAATTATCGTATATAATCAATTAGAAAAAGGTCAAAATAGTAATTAATGGATTTCGGGTGATCTACTGTACATAATAAATTGCATGTTCATGGATCCTAAAATTTTGCCGCCTAAAAATTCGGACAAAGATATTGATCCAACTGCTGATTTGCTCCCAGCACTATATTACTCATATTACTACCAAAACTAATTGAAACCCCAGAAATCACAACCCTATAATTCATATTCAGAGATGAAGAATCGCATTACCACCATCATTTCCACAACAAGAATTCTTTCCATTTCTTCTCGCTTCAAATCTCCTTCTTCTTCTCTATGTGTTACATCCCCTTTCAATTTCAATTCGGTTGATGGTATTGAAATTAGGCATTATTCTTCCAAACCCAGAAGATTCTTCGATTTTGGTCGCATTCGTAAGGCCGGTGATGCTGTTGCTCTATTTCGACAGATGGAGACAACTCAGCCGCTGCCTCCTATCTCTGCATTCACCAAATTGCTGACTTGTACTGTCAACATCAAACAATACAATGTTTTCCTTTACCTATTCAACAGCATGCTTCAAAGGGATCTTCCTGTAAACCTCTACACTTTTAATATTGCCATGAACTGCTTTCGCCGTCTTCTTCGATCCGATTACGGATTCGCTGTCTTAGGCAGCATCTTTAAGCGTGGATACAAACCGAGTGTGGTGACGTTCAACTGTCTCATCGATGGGCTCTTCTTGGAGGGAAGGATTTTAGAAGCAAGAAAACTGTTGCTGAAGGTGATTGGAGAGAATCTATGCGAGGTTAACGAGGTTACATACCTTGCCGTCATCAATGGGCTATGCAAAGCAGGGCTCACACTCGCAGCCCTTGATCAACTCAAGTTATTTGAAAAACAGAGATGCAAGCCTGACATTTATGTCTACAATGCTGTAATTGACGGTCTATGCAAGGATCGGATGGTTGAGGATGCCCTCCAGATCTTCTCGTCGTTGGCTGACAAGGGCATATTACCGAATGTCATGACCTATACTTCGTTGATTCATGGCTTGTGCAATTTGAGTCGATGGAAGGAGGTCGAAGAGTTGTCGAATGAGATGGTTGCTCGCGGGGTATATCCGAACCTATTTACTTTTAACATTTTAGTGAATGGCTATTGTAAGGAGGGACGGGCGGAAGAGGCCGAGCAGATTATAGAAATGATGAAGCAAAGCAATATTCAACCTGATATTCTAACTTACAATGCTTTGATAAATGGATATTGTATGCGAGGTGAGATGGAGAAAGCCTCAAAAGTTTTCGACCTTGCACTGGATTTGGGGCTCAAGCCTAGTATCGTAAGCTATGGCAGCTTAATGAATGGTTTTTGCAAAAGTGGGCAAGTGGATGAGGTATTCCGTCTCTTTAATGAAATTCCTAGTAAAGGCCTGGAACATGATGTTGTTTCTTATAGCACAATGCTTCAAGCCTTTTTTCGTGAAGGCAGATATGATGAGGGCCTGAAGCTCTTTACAGAGATGCGAGCAGGACGCGTGGCTCCAAACATAAGGACTTACTCTATCTTGTTGCATGGCCTGTGCGGAGCTCATTGTCTGGATGAAGCATTTTCTTTCTTGAATGTGATGGAAACCGAAGGTGTTACTCCCGATATCGTAACTTACAATATTCTCATTCATGGATTGTGCAGTGTTGGGAAACTTGACAGTGCAAAGGATCTTTTCAATGAATTGGGTTTGAAGGGTTTGAAGCCCGACACTCTAACATATCGCATCATTATTGGTGCGCTTTGCGATGAAGGGAATATGGAGGAGGCTCTGGATTTTGTGATGCAGATGGAAAAGAACGGCTGCTTGCCACATAGTGGGGCATACAGTGCTTTAGTTCGGGGCTACACCAAAAGGAACAAGATTGACAATGCAATTCCACTGCTGGATGAAATGGATAGGAGGGGTCTCATATTGCATCCGGGTGCTTTAAAGATGTTATTGGAGCCTCTACATGAGCATGGCAGAGATAGCATTCTTTTTGCTAAGGTTAAAAAACTCGTCCCGAAAAAACGTGTTCCATCAGTGCTAATGCTTTTGCAATAGGTTGAAAATGTTCTAATGTTTAGTTTGCATCTTTTCCATCTCTTTTGCTCATTTGTCTTGTTAATCTGTCGTAAACCTTTTGTAAATTGGAATCAAGAAATGGAAGTTTTTGGATGTTGTGTTGTACATGTGTAATTTAACATGAAACTCTGAGACCATTTGGGCAAAGTGAGATTTGGAAGACATGAAACGTGCAAACGGAATGATGATTGATGATACTGAACTAACCGCGCTTGATCTGAAAGAGCTCGTCGAAGAATACTTGTCTGTCTATGTTAAAAGTAGCATGGGAGAAGCGTTCCCATCAGCCTTCAGGTGTACGTAGTCTTCATATATCTTTGGACTTATTTCTGTCTCCCTTTTTGGATTTCTTTACTCTCTAGCTTATATTTTGTTTGATTTCGCCTGTTGCTAGATTCAAAGAAGAAGCTGGAATTGGCTGTGAATGCAGTTTTCGACTCGTGGGGTACTCCAAGGGCGAACAGATATAGAAGCATAAATCAAATAACAGGATCAAACAAACTTGCTGTTAATATTCAGTGTTATGTTTTTGGAAACCTGGGGAACACTTGAGTAACCGGCAGTTTCTTCACAGGGATTCCCAGCACGGGAGAGTTTCTGATCAATGCTCAGCTGAATTCAAGTTAATAATGCAATGTAGGTGGAGTTAGAACAGCGGAGGATATTGAAGTTATCAAGACTTGAACGATAATCGGTTCTCCCTTCCTTACTTTCTACTACTTCCTTCAAATCGTGTCAAAACAATCTATTTATTTAAAATTCAAGCCTACCTAAAAATATCCACACCGCTAGAAGAAGGTCTGGAAATTTTAGTGGTGTCAAGTGTCTATTATGTATTCTTTTCAAAGAGGAAGTTGTGCTTTTGTATATTATTATTTGCAACCGTAGTAATTTAATGACTATCTTATGAAATTGCAGATTGAGAGCTGCTAAGACAAATGCAGATGGTGTGACGTGAACGAGCATCGAGAAGAATGCCTGCCCCTGAAGCCAATGCAGAGCTGCAGTCGAATCTTGATGTACGTCACCTTAAATTCTTCGTACAAAAGCTCCTCTTATGTTCTTTTGATGATTTGTGCCATAAGCTTGAAATCAGTTTTATCATAGCCAAATTTACAAAAATTTCCTTTGAAAATCGATATTAGAAGATTTCTCATACAAACATGGTCGGATCCTTTAGCTGATCCTGCTGGAGTCAGTGCTTCTTGAAGGAAGTCGAAGAAGAGTTCTGTTGTGAATTAGAGGAGAAAGTAAGCTATTCACCAGTTTTACTCACTACACACAAGTTTAGATTTGGAGGATCGGAGGCTGCAGATTGGAAGAGACAGACGACGTTGCTGGATTCCTGGTACATCCTCTTGTTTGCATCTCATTCTGCAATTCTTGTTTTTCATATAAATATTTTTTTGGATCATTCATGAGAATATTTTACAGTTCTATTTTTTGTAAATGCTACAAAAATTTCCAGTTTCGGTTGTGACAGAGGAGTAATCTTGATCTATGAGAGATCATAGTTGTGTTATTTGTGTTTGTGGCCTTTTTCTTGGGTCCATAATTTCTGTAAATTTATTGTTTTATACTTCAATATCACTTTTGCAAGGGAGGGCAATTCGGGTGGCACTTATGGACCGAGTAACGTTTTAAAAATCGAACTAGAAGTTGAACAAAAGAGGCCCAATTCAAATGGTTGGACTGGGACCATAACTTATCAGAAACCAGCCAGGTCATGCAGATTATGTTGGACCAGAAAATTAGGCCCGGTTCTTGGTTGTATTGGTAGACACAGCTGGTCCGGTCCGGTCCGGTCCGATTTTTACAGACTACTGTTATCAAGTGGGGAGGGAGCTAGGGTGCCACTCTAGGAAATTCCATACTAGGAAAGTAAACAAAACCAAAACAAAATAAGTGAGGGAAGAACTAAAAAATGCAACTCATAGAAAATGTTAGAAAACGTTGACGATGGACCATGGACGGACATAGAATTTCATGACAAGGTTACACATTAGACTCAACATGACACAGGCCTACAGAACGTAAACCTGCTCTGATACCACACTGTGACGCCCCGATCCCGGAGGATTAAGACGTCACCACACACGAAAGAAAAAGAGAAAAGAGAGAAAAAGAAAAGAAGAGACAGAACAAAGATCTTCAATGAGGACGTATCGAATCAAGAAAATTTATAAGGATTTCCAAAGCATTTCGTTGAAAAGTCAACAATCGCGCTTACAAGGCACCAATCAACCACAAGTCAAATAAACAGTTGACTAGTCAAAGATTTCAAACAACACGTATGCAATAAAAATCGGTCAACAATGAAGAGTCTTACGTGTCAACAACTAAAAGAGATCAAATACGATATAATTGATGAATACGTATCAATCGACGACTCGAATGATTTAAAGGAGTTCATCAACGAAGGATAATCAAGGCAAGAAGCATAGTCGAGGTTCAAACTACAAGTGTTGACGTGCCACATCAAAATCAAAGTACGACATTAGTCTAGTAGTCGAAAACTAAGCGGAAGCATACAAGTTCAAAGGAATTGACCATAAATTACATTGACTCAACAAAAGATCAAAGAGTCAACGTTCACAATTAAGTCCATTGGTCCACGTCGCTCGTCCGCCTTCACTCTTTACCTGAAAACATTTTAAAATATTTGGGCTGAGTGTTTGAACACTCAGTGGGAGTTCTAACATGCTTCGTCCATCATAAAAGTAAACGTAAAATTTGAAACATATTTGGCCAAACATAATATTCATCATGAGCTCAATTCATAGTGGAGACCGACCTATGTGATCACATACTAGACATATCATATTTCATATTCGGAATTCCTCATACTGGTCAAGTCCAATCCACAATGAGCTATTGAATATACATAAAATCATTTTCATAAAAGGACATAAGCTTTTAAAACATATTTTTGAGTTAGAAAACCCACCTCATAAATGAAGCATGCTTGCTACACTCGTTACGGGAATCCTAATCTTGAGGTCCTCGTATTGGGCCTACAAAAATAAACCTACTCTTAGCATCGCCGTATCGATCTATAATTCGGACTAAATTAATAAAGCTATAATATAATGTAATCCTAAGTTTGGGCTCAATCGGACATCAATTAGGGCTTAAAACGGGTCAAAAATATGGATTGGGCCTTAAAGGGCTAGTGGGCCTAAGCCCAAATTGAATTCGTTTGGCTTAAAACTGAAATTGGGCCAAAACGGTTCGTCAAAATCAGAAATTGGATGCGCCATTGCGTCCGGAATAATTTTTCGAGTGAGAAAGGTGTAAACTGATTTTTCAGTGATTTGGCCCAATTTTTCGAAAATTCTAAACTGACCCCTAAACTTAGTCAAATTCTGAAAATGGCACCCCAGAATTTTCTGCAACTTTGCAGTTTGACCCCAGAATTTGGGGCAGCCGGAAAACACTATTCCGGCGACGTCCCGACGCCGGCGACCCATCCCCATGCTCCGAAATTTATGGGGAACACATATATTTGGTCTATTTAATCAAATTTCCTCAAAATCGAAGTCGAAACCTCCGTAAACATGCTCATTTTCGCGCACAAAATTGCACACAAAATTTACAGACTTTAAAAGCTCCTACAAGGTTCGTTACTTATCCAAATGACCTCAAACCAGTGGCATTAGAACCGTATTTCAAAGGGGAACAAGAGCCCTCAATCAATTCTCCAAAACAGGCTCAAATCGTAGGTCAATTTAACGAAAACCAGATCTGGTGCGATACTAGGGTTCTTCGTTCTAAACTAGAAATTGGAGGCTCAAATCTTAACGAAATCAGAAATCGAAAGAAGATTTAGAAATCCCATGAAGTGTAGAATATTTTACCATATTGAGTCATCAAAATCGAAGCTCCGGCAAGGTCGCCGGCGGCCGTGGCGGCGGTTCGGCCTTGCATGGCCGGCCTCCGGTCATCCTCTTGAAAAACCGCTTCCAGATTCGGAATCTACACGTCTTGGCGAAGCTTGGGTGAAATTTTGGAGGAAAATGGTGGCCGGAAAAAGTTCGCCGGAAAACGGTGGTGGCCGGCGGTTTTTGGCTTGCATGGCGGACCTCCGGTCATCTTTTCGGGAAACGGACTTCGGATTCGGAATCTAGAGGGAAAAAGGAAGCTCGGGTGAAAGTTTGGTGGGAATCGGCCGCCGGAAAATTTTCCGGCGACCGGCCGGCGGTGGTTCCCGGCGACGGCGGCAGCAGCTGCTCCTCTCTCTCTCTCTACTATTTTTGGAAGTGGGTGACAAAATGCCCAAATATGGTATGTGTGGGTATTTATATAGGTGCAAAAATTTTCTCGGGTTTTCGTTTTCGACTTCGGAAATTTGCAGAAATCTCGTACGACGTCCGATTCGGGTGTTCTTGGTGTCTATGGACTCTTCTCGACGCGTATTTTAATACTGTGAGGGCCTATGGTCAATATAAAATATATTTTGGGTCGAGACATGTGAAATACACTCGTATTATGTGTTGGGCTTCAATTGGAAACATTTTGGGCCCATAAAATATTCAAACGATGTCCGATTTTAACGAGCCTTATATCAACGGATTCATCTCAACGAGCCCTATAATTTGATCATCATATTGGGTCCATATCAATCATATTTCTAGACGATGCTATTTAATTTCTCATATTGGGCCTATAAGCCCATGAAAATTTGGGCTTCTGAATTGGGCTTAAGCAAATTCTTTTTCCTAATGGGCTAGGCCCAACGTTTCACTTTTCGGGTGTTACAGTGTGCCTACGGGATCATTCATGAGAATATTTTACAGTTTTATTTTTTGTGAATGCTACAAAATATTCCAATTTCGGTTGTGACAGATAATCTTGATCTATGAGAGATCATAGTTGTGTTATTTATGTTTGTGGCCTTTTTCTTGGTTCCACAATTTCTGTAAATTTAATAATTTATTCTTCAATATCACTTTTGCAAGGGAGGGCAATTCGGGTGGCACTTATGGACCGGGTAACGTTTTAAAAATCGGACCGGTAGTTGAACAAGAGAGGCCCGGTTCAAATGGTTGGACTGGGACCATAACTTATCAGAAACCAGCCAGGTCATGCAGATTATGTTGGACCAGAAAATTAGGTCCGGTTCTTGGTTGTATTGGTAGACACAGCTGGTCCGGTCCGGTCCGGTCCATTTTTACACAGACTACTGTTATCAAGTGGGAAGGGAGCTAGGGTGCCACTCTAGGAAAGTCCATACTAGGAAAGTAAACAAAACCAAAACAAAATAAGTGAGGGATGAACTAAAAAATGCAACTCATAGAATGTTAGAAATTTTGTCATGAAATATATACTTTCTAAACCGTCATATCATGGAGAACTCGAACTCAGCACCTTTGGCCTTAAAACTTAATCCGCTACCACTAGACCAACACACAAATATCTTCGTTTTGCGTTGTGGATGTTATAATTTTCATCCCAAATTGACGGGTTAGTGTAAGCTTATCCATGCAGTTATGCACTCTTCGAATAGGAATCCGTTTTCTGAAAGATCCTGGCTTTCGTACTTTGGTGGGTCTCCGAGATCCTTTCGATGACCTATGTTGTGTTGAAGGGATATCTATCTAATCCGATCGATTGCGTAAAGCCCGCGATAGCAACGGAACCGGGGAAAGTATACAGAAAGGGCAGTTCTTTTCTATTATATTAGTATTCTATAAAGTTTTTTCATTTTTTTTAAGGTAAAATGAATGAAAATACACAAACTTAAGGTTGATTTTTATTTTTAACAAAATCTTTCAAATTTTCAAAAAAATATATCAACTTTTACATTTGTCCAATTTTAACACAAATTCAATCTGACATGACAAATTTAATGTCGACTAGGCAAACCCCTCCGATATCCTTATGCTGATCAGGCAAACAAAGGGATAGACCTTACCCTTCTCTCCCCCAAATCTCTTCTTCTACCCTCTCTTCTCCTCTATCGAATTTCTCACTTTCTCTCTCTCTTTTTTTTTTTTTTTTTTTTTTTTTTTTTTTTTTTTTTTCCTTGGATTTGAGGTGTTGCAAACGGAAGGCGTGGGTTGATTTTATTTTTTTTTAATTATGAATTTTTTTTTTCCAGCTAGATTAATTTTTCCATATCATTATATAATTTTGCCATATCAGATTGAATTTGAACTAACGTTAAATTTGTGTTAGAATTGAACGTATATAAAAGTTGGTGTGTTTTTTTGACAATTTAAAAGATTGTGTTAAAAATGAAAATCAACCTAAAATTTATATATTTTATGTATTTAACCCCCTTTTTTTAACAAAAAAATTGTACTACTATTTCACATTGAATAAATAATAATTTAAATTAATAATTTAAAAGTCCATAGTCATCAATATATTTATAAAAAAATAATGATAGGTGTAAAATTCTTTTTACCCTACGTCGGCAAGGGTGTGTCTAGTAAAATAAGATAATCATTTCGTACTTACAAGAGGATACATTTTGATACATTTTCAGTAAAACAATACGCCTCCCTGCTTTGTTAAAGAATTATTAAAGGCTAAACAATTTTTGGACACCCATAAATACACAAACGAACAACCCTAAAATTCATATTCAGAGATGAAGAATCGCACCGCCACCCTGATTTCCACAAGAATAATTCTTTCCATTTCTTCTTGCTTCAAATCTTCTTCTTCTTCTCTACAAGAACTATTCTATCCATCATTTGTTGAATCCCCTTTCAATTTCAATTCCATTTGGGATGGCCAAATTAGGCATTATTCTTCTCCCAAACCCAGAAGATTCATCGATTTTGGTCGCATTCGTAAGCCCGATGATGCTGTTGCTCTATTTCGACAGATGGAGAGAGCCCAGCCGCTGCCTTCCGTTATTGAGTTCACCAAGTTGCTTAGTTGTACTGTCAAGATCAAACAATACGATGTTGCCCTTTTCCTATTCAACAAAATGCTTCAAAGGGATCTTCCTATAGACCTCTTCACGTTTAATATTGCCATGAATTGCTTTCGCCGTCTTCTTCGATCCGATTACGGATTCGCTGTCTTAGGCAGCATCTTCAAGCGTGGCTACGAACCGAGTGTGGTGACGTTCAACTGTCTCATCGATGGGCTCTTCTTGGAGGGAAGGATTTTAGAAGCAAGAAAACTGTTGCTGAAGGTGATTGGAGAGAATCTATGTGAGGTTAACGAGGTTACATACCTTGCCGTCATCAATGGACTGTGCAAAGCCGGGCTCACACTTGCGGCCATTGATCAGCTGAATTTATTTGAAAAAC
Organism: Thymus mandschuricus; assembly: GCA_029379335.1. NCBI lineage: Eukaryota > Viridiplantae > Streptophyta > Magnoliopsida > Lamiales > Lamiaceae > Thymus > Thymus mandschuricus. The sequence continues at coordinate 35,891,511 of CM057074.1, forward strand.
AGAAATGCAAGCCTGACATTCATGTCTACAATGCAGTAATTGACGGTCTATGCAAGGATCGGATGCTTGATGATTCCCTCCAGATCTTCTCGTCGTTGGGGGACAAGGGCATATCACCTGATGTCGTAACCTATACTTCCTTGATTCAAGGCTTGTGCAATTCGAGTAGATGGAAAGAGGTCCAAGAGTTATCAAATGAGATGGTTGCTCGAGGGATAAATCCGAATCTACTTACTTTAACCATTCTAGTGGATGGCTATTGTAAGGAAGGACGGGCGGAAGAGGCAGAACAGTTTATAGAAATTATGCTGCAAAGAGGTATTCGACCTGATATTTACACTTACAATTCTTTGATGGATGGATACTGTCAGCGAGGTGAGATGGAGAAAGCCACACAAGTTTTCAACCTTGCAGTGGATTCGGGGCTCATGCCTAATATCATAAGCTATAACAGCTTGATGAACGGCCATTGCAAAAAGGGGCAACTTGACGAGGTATTGCGTCTCTTTAATGAAATTCCTGCCAAAGGATTAAACCATACGGTGGTTTCCTACAGCACAATGCTTCAAGCCTTTTTTCGTGAAGGCAGATATGATGAGGGCTTGAAGCTCTTTACTGAGATGCGAGCTCGACATGTGGCTCCTAACATAAGGACTTACTCTATCTTGTTGCATGGCCTGTGCGGAGCTCATCGTCTGGATGAAGCATTTTCTTTCTTGAATGTGATGGAAACCGAAAGCGTTACTCCCAACATAGTAACTTACAATATTCTCATTCACGGATTGTGCAATGATGGGAAACTTGACGTTGCAAAGGATCTTTTCAATGAACTGGGTTCGAAGGGTTTGAAGCCCAACATTGTAACATATCACATCATTATTGGTGCACTCTGCGATGAAGGGAATATGGAGGAGGCTCTGGATTTATTGATGCAAATGGAAACCAACGGTTGCTTGCCGGATAGTGGGGCGTACAGTGCCTTAGTTCGGGGTTACGCCAAAAGGAACGAGATCGACAACGCTATTCCACTTCTGGATGAAATGGATAGAAGGGGTCTCATATTGCATTCGGGTGCTTTAAAGATGTTATTGGAACCTCTACATGAGCATGGCATAAATAGCATTCTTTTTGCTAAGGTTAACAAACTCGTTCCAAAAAAACATGTTGGATCAGTGCTAAAACTTTTACAATAGGTGGAAAATGTTATATTATTTTTCAGTGTTACCATTTACGGCGATGATGATAATGGTGAAGAATGCTTAGTTAGCATTTAACTTTTATTTCCGTTTCTTTTGCTCGTCTGTCTTGTTAATCTGTTGTACCACCTTTTGTGGATGGGATTTAAGAAATGAAAGTTCGTTTTGGGTTTAATATTTGTTATTGGATATTGAGTTGTGTGTAATTTAACATGAATCTCTGAGACCATCGGGGCAAAGTGAGATTCGGAAGACATGAAAAGTGCAAAAGGAATGAAGCTTCGGTGATTCTGAACTAACCGCGTCTGATCTGAAAGAGGCCGTCGAAGAATAATTGCATGTCTATGTTAAAAGGAGGGGAGAGGAGTTCCCATCAGCCTCAGGTTTACTTAATCTTCATCTTCGGACTTGTTTCCGTCTCCCTTTACGATTTTGTCCATTTTTTAGCTTATATTTTGTTTCATTATGCCTGTTGCTAGCTAGATTCTGTTATCAGATTCATAGAAGAAGCTGGAGTTGGCTGTGAATGCAGTTTTCTGACCCGTGGGGTACTCCGGTGGCGAACGGATATATTGAGTGTATGGTTTTTCGAAACATCGTTTTCTTCACCAGGAATCCGAGCACCGGAGAGTTTCTGATCAATGCTCAGCTGAACTCAGGTTCAATATTCGTGTTTCCGTGTGTAGCTGGAATTCGAGCACGGAGGATGTTGAAGTTATCAAGACTTGTTTACCTGCCTTTCCTACTCCTCTATACTCAAGCATTCTCCTTATTAAGGTTTCCATAACGCAAATGGACACTTTGAACGAAACGACGGGAATAATAACTTAAGAACAGTATTTACAGTTTCTTATCAACAACCCAATTTTACAACTACATTGATTTTTCCACACTGGTAATTTCTAGTTATTTTCAAGCCTACTGTAAATTAAAATATACATCATCCACGCATTAAATTAACAGGCTATACATATACAGAGTAGAGCAAATCAAAGAGTTTTTCATTTCCTCACCCTGAAACAAATTGATCAACAAAAGCAAACTGATCATATTTCATACATCGTTCTGGAACATAAATGGAGTCAAAGTTGGTGATTCTTTTAGGGCAAGTTGATTTTCCAATCGAAATTTTGTGGGAACATTTGATCTCGATAATTGCAAGAAACATTTGGATGTAGATGCGGATGTTTTCATGAAATGTGATGATTCCAAGTTCTCTGATCAAAGCTTAGTTTAGTAATAACGAGGACAGAGAAAGGTCGAAGTCAATCAAACCAAAATAGTCGTCGAGTTAATTCCAAAGCGCATTTAAATACAGATTTACAAAGTACTGAACTACTTATTATTACACAGAGAAGCATTCATATGCATGAGAATTGATTACTATGTATACCATTCTACTCATCACAATCCTCGAAGGTACGAACAATTCTTTAATTTGTTTCAGAATGTATGTCACTTATTTGCCAATCTAAAGCAAAACGTAAAATCAGACAAGATGATAGAGAGAGAAAGTTACCGGAATTCCAAGCCAAGTGATGCAGTAATGCAAGCCAATCAAGTTGAGAAACACATCAAGCGTCGGTTTGAGAAAGAACATCTCAACATCTTTGAATCCAAACTGATGCGAATTCATTAATTATCTCGACTGCCTCCAAGTAATTCCCAACCTCGATTGAATCACAAGCAAGATCAGGTGATCGAAGGCTCGATATAGAGTACTCGTAAAGTCGTAAGTCGAGATTCCTCTCATCTATTCACCAACTTACTAACCGCGCCCAACTGCAGATCAGGTGGTCGTTCTTTTGTGAAAGAAACAGTTTTGCCAACATTTGAGCTCTTTCCCAGTTCACGAATTTGAGGTCGTGAATTCACTCACATAAATTTTTGAATTCACGAATTTACGTTGAGGTCGTGAATTCACTCACATAAAATCTGGTAGTGAATTCACTAAAAAAAATGTCTGAAATCACGAATTCAGAAATTTGAGGTCGTGAATTCACTCAAAAAAATGCCTGAATTCACGAATTCTCAAATTCAATTCGTGAATTCACTCACATTAATGTCTGAAATCACGAATTCACGAATCAAATTCGTGAATTCAATAATTCTAACTAAAAAAAGCAAATTATGTTTTAATTATATTTTTAATGATTTTAATCATATTAGTTTAGTTTATTTTTATAATTATTTTTATAGGGTTTTCTAATTCCATTTAGAGTTTATACTTATTTTAACTATTTAATTTAATTTTTATTAATTATTTTAGGATGAGTATGATTATTAAAAAAAATATTTTTATATTAATTTTTTATTAATTATGTGATATATGTGTGTGAGAGAGAAAGGGAGAGAGGGTGTGTGTGTTTCTGTATGTGTGTGTGCGAGAGTGTGTGCGAGTGTGTGTTTGTGTGGTGAGTGTGTTTTGTGTGTTTAAATAGAGATTTGTTTGTCTTACAATTCATTAAGGGTATTAAGGGGCAACCACTAAAATACCCACATTGGAATAATGAAATAAAAAAGTACCCACTTAGATAAAAAAGATAAATAATACCCACTGTTACTAAAATACCCTTACTACCACACTTTTTCTTAATTTAACAAATAATAATAAAAAACAGGAAATCAGAAAAGGAATTACAAATCACGAATAAAAGAAAGAACAAAATCACAATACACCAAACTCAGAGCCGCCGCGCCGCCGCGCGCGTTCATCTCGATTCGGCGGCGGTCGTGAGAAGCTGCCACCCCTCACGAGAAGTTGTCGCCGCCGCCGCCGCCGGTGAGAAGATACAGAGGTCGTGAGAAGCTGTCGCCGCTGCCGCGCCGGTGAGAAGCTGCAGTCGTCGCCGAGATTTCGATTCTCCAGATTTTCCGTCTACTATGCTGAAATCACGAGAAATCATCACGAACAAGAATGTATTCCGATTCTAATTTTGAAGACGTGCCTCAACCAAAGAGAATCATCCAAACAAAACAAGCAATGAGGTAAATCTGGAAAAACACAATTCATGAATTATTATCTTTTTAGTCGTGAATTAACGGACACAATTCACGAATTCAGAACAAAAGTCGTGAATTCTACAATGAAATATACTGAATTCACGAATTAAACAATATGAGGTCGTGAATTCTACTATAAAATATACTGAATTCACAAATTAAAAAACCCTAGGTCGTGATTTCTATAATAAATAATCTGAGAGGGAAAGAGAGCACCTTTGAAGATAAAATTGAAAGTCTCTACAGCCCGCTTCTGATGCGGCGCCGCCGCCTCCGACGTATTCTGGCCGCCGCCTCCGCCGTTGGTTTCCTCCGACTCCGACGTATTCAGCCGCTGGCTTCTTTGATATAATAATTTAAGAAAATAGCAGATTGAGAGGAGAGAGAGAAGCGCGATTCTGTGTTTAGTGAAATAATGTATTACCCACTTGTTTCATTAAGGGCAATTTAGTATTTTAATACTAAAAGTGGGTATTATTTATCTTTTTTATCCAAGTGGGTATTTTTTTATTTGACTATTGCAATGTGGGTATTTTTACCCATTTCCTCAGGGTATTAATGTATTTTTGTTTAAAAATTGGGTAATTTTTATCTTTTTTATCCAAGTGGCTAGATTTTTATTTCACTAAATCAAAGTGAGTATTTTCCTACTTGCCCCAAAGAAAATGTAACAACTTAAAAGGGGCAACTCAATTGGGAAAGTGTAACAACTTAAAAATTATGGGGAATATAATTTAATTTTACGAGAATAATCTTAGGCCTACTACCTTTTTTTTTTTTAACTCTACAACATAAATATTAAAAACCGTGAAGAGAAAGACTCGAACTCGAAGCATTTGGTCCCAAAACATAATCCCTACATATTCTTTTTTTGCCCGTTATACTATACATGATAATTCTAAGTACGGATGTTAATTATTATGTGTCATATTAGAATGTTTGTAACATACTAATAAATATATGAGCTATTTTTATTCACATAAATCAATTATAATAGTATTAATCAAAAAGCCACAACAACATCAGCAATATATCAAATGGGATCTAAACCTTAGGTGTTAACTAGGATCCAATCCACATCAACCAAATAATTAGATCAATGGTATGTATTTATTTTGACTTTTACGTTCTTTAATTGACATTAAAGGATAATATTGTAATTGCAATATGATTGTAACTGCTAATCTCCGCTAAACAAGGGATATTAACAGATTCTTATATTTTTCCCTCTCTTCAATAAATTTGTACTTTACTTAATACATACTCCCTCCGTCTTTAAATAAGTGTCCCGAGCCGCCAAAAATTTTGTCCCTAAATAAGTGTTCTATCACATTTTTCCAAGCAAAAATTACACAAAAGTACCAAAACTACCCTTCTTGAAAATCTAAAAGTGGGAGAAATACAAAAATAAATAAATAAATAATCAAGGATTTTAAGGGCATAAGTGTCATTTTAGCATTCTCCTGGTTTTTTCAAATTGGCGGCTCGGGACACTTATTTAAAGACGGAGGGAGTATTCTCATAGTAGTACTACATAATTAGCTAAAAGCATCCTTACATAATAAATTGCATGGTCATGGATCCTCAAATTTTGCCGCCTAAAAATTCGGGCAAAGATATTGATCAACTACTGATTTGCCCCTACTCAGTAACGGATTATATTGGATCCTAGTTATTACTCATATTTCCAGCAAAACTGCAAAACAAATTGAAACCCAGAAATACACAAACGAACAACCCTCAAATTCATATTCAGAGATGAAGAATCGCATTACCACCACCATTTCCACAACAAGAATTCTTTCCATTTCTTCTTGCTTCAAATCTCCTCCTTCTTCTTCTCTATGTGTTACATCCCCTTTCAATTCCATTTCGGTTGATGGTATTGAAATTAGGCATTATTCTTCCAAACCCAGAAGATTCTTCGATTTTGGGCGCATTCGTAAGGCCGATGATGCTGTTGCTCTATTTCGACAAATGGAGACAACTCAGCCGCTGCCTCCTATCTCTGCATTCACCAAATTGCTGACTTGTACTGTCAACATCAAACAATACAATGTTTTCCTTTACCTATTCAACAGCATGCTTCAAAGGGATCTTCCTGTAGATCTCCACACCTTCAGCATTGCGATTAATTGCTTTCGCCATCTTCGTCTATCCGATTACGGATTCGCTGTCTTAGGCATCATCTTTAAGCGTGGATACGAACCGAGTGTGGTGACGTTCAACTGTCTCATCGACGGGCTCTTCTTGGAGGGAAGGATTTTAGAAGCAAGAGAACTGTTGCTGAAGGTGATTGGAGAGAATCTATGCGAGGTTGATGAGGTTACATACCTTGCCGTCATCAATGGACTGTGCAAAGCAGGGCTCACACTCGCAGCCCTTGATCAGCTGAGGTTATTTGAAAAACAGAGATGCAAGCCTGACATTCATGTCTACAGTGCAGTAATTGACGGTCTATGCAAGGACCGCATGGTTGACGATGCCCTCCAGATCTTCTCAACTTTGGTAGATAAGGGCATATCACCCGATGTTGTAACCTACAATTCGTTAATTCAGGGCTTGTGCAATTTGAGTCGATGGAAAGAGGTCGAAGAGTTGTCGAATGAGATGGTTGCTCTTGGGGTTTTTCCAGATGTACGTACTTTTACCATTTTAGTGGATGGTTACTGTAAGGAAGGACGTACGAAAGAGGCTGAGCAGATTATAGAAATGATGAAGCAAAGAGATATTCGACCTCATAATCTCATTTACAATGCTTTGATGGAGGGGTACTGTTTGCGAGGTGAGATGGAGAAGGCCAGGAAAGTTTTCGACCGTGTGGTGGATTTAGGGCTCAAACCTAATATCGTAAGCTATAACTGCTTAATGAATGGGTTTTGCAAAAAGGGGCAAGTGGATGAGGTATTGCATCTCTTTAATGAAATTCCTAGCAAAGGCTTGGAACATAATGTTGTGTCTTATACCACAATGCTTCAGGCGTTATTTCGTGAAGGCAGATATGAAGAGGGCCTCAAGTTCTTCACAGAGATGCAAGCTGGACATGTGGCTCCTGATATAAGGACTTACAGTATCTTGTTGCATGGCCTGTGCAGAGCTCATCGTCTGGATGAAGCTTTTTCTTTCTTGAATGTGATGGAAACCGAAGGTGTTACTCCCGATATCGTTATTTATAGTATTCTCATTGATGGATTGTGCAGTATTGGGAAACTTGACTGTGCAATAGATCTTTTCAATGAACTGGGTTCGAAGGGTTTGAAGCCCGACATTGTAACATATCGCATCATTATTGGTGCACTCTGCGATGAAGGGAATATGGAGGAGGCTCTGGATTTATTGATACAAATGGAAACCAACGGCTGCTTGCCGAATAGTGGGGCATACAGTGCCTTAGTTCGGGGTTATGCCAAAAGGAACGAGATTAACAATGCAATTCCACTGCTGGATGAAATGGATAGAAGGGGTCTCATATTGCATTCGGGTGCTTTAAAGATGTTATTGGAACCTCTACATGAGCATGGCATAAATAGCATTCTTTTTGCTAAGGTTAACAAACTCGTTCCAAAAAAACATGTTCGATCAGTGCTAAAGCTTTTACAATAGGTGGAAAATGTTATATTATTTTTCACTGTTACCATTTACAACGATTATGATAATGGTGAAGAATGCTTAATTTGCATTTAACTTTTATTTCCGTCTCTTTTGCTCATCTGTCTTGTTAATCTGTTGTAATCCTTTTGTAGATGGGATTTAAGAAATGAAAGTTCGTTTTGGGTTTAATATTTGTTATTGGATATTAAGTTGTGTGTAATTTAACATGAATCTCTGAGACCATCGGGGCAAAGTGAGATTCGGAAGACATGAAAAGTGCAAAGGAATGAAGCTTTGATGATTCTGAACTAACCGCGTCTGATCTGAAAGAGGTTGTTGAAGAATAGTTGCATGTCTATGTTAAAAGGAGGGGAGAGGAGTTCCCATCAGCCTCAGGTGTACTTAGTCTTCATCTTTCGATTTTGTTTCCATCTCCCTTTTCGATTTTGTTTCATTATGCCTGTTGCTAGCTATATTCTGTTAACAGATTCATAGAAGAAGCTGGAGTTGGCTGTGAAGGCAGTTTGCTGACCCGTAAGGGTTCCATAAGGCAAATGGATGCTTTGAACGAACGAAACGACGAGAATAATAACTTAAGAACAGTATTTACAGTTTCTTATTAACAAACCAGTTTTACAACTACATTGATTTTTCCACACTGGTAATTCCTAGTTATTTTCAAGCCTACTGTAAATTAAATTTTACATCATCCACGCATTACATTAACAGGCTATACATATACAGAGAGCAAATCAAAGAGTTTTTCATTTCCTCACACTTGAGCAATTTGTTGAGACCAAGAAGTGAGGGTTGGCTTAGGGGCAGAAATCTGAACACGGAAAACCTCGTGAATCACTCCACGGTGGAGGACGCTGAGGATTTCTTCGTTGGATGCAGCTAAATCTCGCAGTGAGACATGTCTAGAGTGGAACTCGTCCCTTAAACGAAAACCATAGAACCATCTCCCGAGTTTCCACCATTGCACGCATACTTGCCTTTCGGAGATTTGGCTACGATCTAGTGCTTCACTCACATGCTCACCCTGAAAAAATTGATCAACAAAAGCAAACTGATCATATTTCATACATCGTTCTGGAACATAAATGGAGTCAAAGTTGGTGATTCTTTTAGGGCAAGTTGATTTTCCAATCGAAATTTTGTGGGAACATTTGATCTCGATAATTGCAAGAAACATTTGGATGTAGATGCGGATGTTTTCATGAAATGTGATGATTCCAAGTTCTCTGATCAAAGCTTAGTTTAGTAACCTCGATTGAATCACAAGCAAAACCTCTTTCCACCAAATTCGCAACCGATCCTACTTTTCCTGCCATATCTTTGTGCTTGCTTATGTACGGACCTCTCCATCCCTATAGCAATCAAACATCACAAGAACACAACTTAACAATCCGAAAGAGCAATGTACAACACAACCAATACAAGATTAATCACTACACCAATCAAGATAAAGAAATCACTGGCACAACTAATGCAGGATTAAACTAAAATCGGTCGTAGACTAATCAAGATCAACATGTTTGCCTCTTAACAAGTCCACCTCAAACAATCACATCCCTTTCTACCACGATAGAAACTTCAAGCAACGCAGAAATTAAATAAACCGGAGGCTTATCATCGTAAAAATGTATAGCCATCATATAAAGCTTCTATCTATCAATCAAAATGAAAACAGAGAGCCTCAATATCCCTAATTCCCACTTTAGACAGCCAAATGCAGGAATCAAGCATGGCAATAGGCATCAAAACTGAAAATAGGCACTTAATTTCAATCAAGACAAGAACATTAAATACAAATGAGTCAAAACCTAATAAAAATCAAAACTCTAGAACACAAACATGAAAAGGGGCAAACCCACAAACTAAACACAAAATTGTAAGAGAAAATAACCATCTTATTAGAATTGGAGGTCAATTTTCATCAGAAAAAAATTGGGGCCACCTGTCTTTGCATAGGGCCTTCCCACACACAATCAGACCCACAAAGCTCCCTCCAAAACCTAGAACAGCTGCCTAATGAACACACATCAAGAACCTGCAAAAGAGGGGCAAAGATCAAATCTTTTTCAAAACCCACTGATCAACAACAGACTAATTAGCACTTTCAAAACACACATCAAAATCGATTTAAGGAAAGAGAAAGGCTAGAATTAAGTAATTCGTGTATGGTTTACGAAAAATACGTTAATAATGAATATTAATTTCATGTTATGGAAATAAATAATACTCCCTCCGTCCTTTTGGAGTTGTTACATTTCTTTTTAACATTTGTCCCAGGCGTTTTCGAGAATTTTATTGATGAGTTTTAAAATAGTTTTTCAAATATTTTTTCCTTTTATGAGATACTAAAACACTTGTAGTATCTCGTAAATTTAAAATTTTCACAAAAAGATATTATGAAGCTTATTATCAAGACGCTCGAAAATGCTTAAGACAAATGCTGAAAAGAAATGTAACAACTCCAAAGGGACAGAGGGAGTATTTATATATATATAATAATATAAACCATAATATCAAAACATTATAATAAGAAGTAGATAAAAAAATATAAAATTTTCGATATCAAATAGATTGACACTTTCATTCAAAACAATTGACACTTTTATTCATAAAGATTGACACTTTTGCTGGAAAATTATATATCCTAAGTTTCAATTTATAATCCATATTCAACCTTATAAAATTGAAGTTAAATACTCCCTCCGTCCCACTTCACTTGTCCTCAATACTATTTTCGTCCGTCCCATACCACTTGTCCTCTTTCCTTAAAAGGCAAAAATTAACCCTTACTGTTGGTCCCGGTTTGTTAATAGGGGAAATACGTAGGGGGGGGGGGGGGGGGGGGGTGAATACGTCTTTCAACTTTTTCAACTTTTTCCCTTTAACTCAGAGTGACAAGTAAAGAGCTCGCTTGAAACTTAAGACCTAGCTGAAGCTAGATCTACAGTACGTAGCTTGCCTGCTTGACCGAAGTAAGGACTTGATCAAGAGGGAGTCTTTACTCGTGTATGCGGAAATTCGGTGAGCTAAAATCTTTCCTAAGTAATTAAAACTTTCAAGTTGAGTTTGTTTATATGCAAGTGCAATGAATAACCAAAGTAGAAAGATTAGGGTTAGAGAGATACGACACCGAGAATTATAGTGGTTCGGAGATAAAACTCCTACGTCCACTTCGTTGCACACGGCAACTGTTTCTCTTCACTCAAGAAACTTGAAGATTACGGGCTCTTCAAAAGCCTGGTCAAGATCGGGCTTCAGGGTTCACTACCAAAACCTAGACAAGACTGGAAGCTTCACTTGCTTCAGTCGAACACAGACAGGGAGATTGCGGACTCTCCTTACAGCCTAGCTTCGATCGAGCTTTACACAAACGATGTAAGTGCAAGCTTGGATCTAGACTATATGATCGAGACTTCTACGATCGATGAAGGTAGAGCCTTGGATCGAGACAACCTAACGACGACTCAAAAACCTAACAGACAGAGTTTAGGGTTTTTGGTTGACGAACACACTATGAAGAGCTCTTTACAGTAGATGCAAAGATGGCTAGAGCTCTTCTTCTAAGCTTGGATATATGAAGTGGACTTAGACTCTAAGTGTGAAGGCTGTGAAGACGAGTTCCGATGAACTGGAAACTCGGAGAACACTTGGAAACAAAGACTCGAAGATTTGCTCAAAGGCTTGGGAGTGTTTGTTTGCTGTGGGCGCTCGAATGCACAAGTAGTGTTCTACTTCTTCACGTCTTGGTCCTTCACTATTTATAGGCGGAGAGATGGCCGAGATCCGTTGCTTGGTTGGTGGCTTTGTCCCTCCTCCTCTCGACAGTACTTTGCGCAGGCAGTTGCTTTTGCAGGTGCGCAGTTTGTCTCTTTGCCGAAATTGGCTAAGTTACAAACTTAACAGTAACTGGAGCGAGCCAGTACTGTAGCGGTGCCCTGTCGGCCTGGCAGTCAACTCCTCTACTCCATTCTGCTTTCGACACGTGGAGATCTTGTAATAAATGCGACGATCTCATTGTTGACTGTAGTTCAAAATTTGGGCGGGAGTTGTGCTGTCGCTTTCTGGTAGGTGATGGCTCGCTTCGCTTTGAAGTTGTAGCGGCCGCTTTGAAGTGAGTCGCTTCAGGGTCAATTTGTAGTGAGTCGCTTAGGAAACGAGGTTCCGGAGTGACCGCTTTGACCAGCGTTGACTCGCTTCGACTTTCCTTTGTAGCACTCGCTTCGCTTCGCTTTGGTGGACTCGCTTTGATTCCACTGTAGCGCTCGCTTCGCTTTGCTAACTTCGGCACGCTTCACTTCAGCTTCGATAGACTAGCTTCGCTTGGAAAACACACTCAAGTGAGTGGCCTTCACTTGGATTTTCTGCAGTCTAAAAATCTAAGCAAATCAAAGCCATCCTAACAGTATAGGCTTAGAAAAATTCTAACATATTTTCTACATCAAAGTGGGTCGCTTGGGAACAGGACACTTGGGGTTTTGGGATCAAATCAAAACAAATTACTTCACTTATGAAATGTCCCATGTAGTTCCCCCTTAACAAATTGGTCCTTAACAATTCCCAACAATTTCCCCCTTTTTGATGATGCCAAAACCCAAAGACTTAAGATAATTGCAATCTAGTCTATCTAACCGTGGAAGGAACTTCAAGCGACTGCTTCCTTTGCAGCTTCGTTTGTATTTTTCTTTTAAGTTCCTTTCCCCTTTTTTTTTCGGTTAAATAATTGAGTTTTGTAGCATGAAAGTAAGGTCATTCACAAAGCGAGTAAATGACACAATTTGACAGGAATTGAAATTTGGATATATATGAACAAGCAGTTCACACAAGACAAAAATATGAAACTTGAAACTCAAAGGTTTCCTGCAGTTTCATCACGTTCCTCTTTCTCCTCTTCTTTCTCCTTATCTTCTTCTTTCTCCTTCTCCTTCTTCTCATCTTCAAAGTAGTAAGCAGACAGGACATTTGCCTCCATCGTCCTGATGTTGTATTGGCTTACTCTCCATCTTTTCTCCAATCTCAGAGCTTCATTCACTTCAGCGTCAATTATCTTCCGATAAGGAATATTTGAATTCGGTTGGAGAGGCATGGGAAAGTCCTTCACTGCTGGCACTTTGACGATAAGAGGTAGGGGCTTTGCTTCCTCTGCCAGCGTAAAGATCTTCCGGCGCAACCTCTCATTGTATTGACGCAAGAAGTTATTGAAGGCCTCCATCCTAGAGCACTTGTCTTGGTACGGCACTACCTTCCACCAGTAGTAGGCCTTTATGAACTTGTCTTTCAGAATCAGCCAAGTGTCGAGGAGGTCTCTCGGAATGAAGTCCTCGATTTGCCTCAAATCAGGATGATGATCTCTTCGAGTTGCCAGCTCCTCCTCCGCCCTGCTCTTCATTTCTTTCATGATTGAGTTGAATTGAGCACTGGCGTCACTGCTCCACTTGGGACTCATATCATTCAGTCGCTTCCGAATGAAGTCATGTTCTTCGGGTGGGTAGCGACCGGAATCGATCATCTCCTTCAGTGTTACTCTGCCAGTGTCCATCCAGGCTTGGAGACGAACAGCTTCAGACTCTTCAGGCAAGTGAGGAACATAGGCACTGCGTGCGATGGCGGATTTGATGAGCCTCACTTCATTCCAGTGGGACTCGATCCGTTCATCCAGTTTCCTCAGCCTCTTCTCCCTCACTTCCTCATCCTTCTCCTTTCTCTTCTTCTTCTCCTCTTTCTTCTTCTGCTTTTTCTCGAAGCGACTAGCCCTTTCTGTGATCATATGCTGCAATTTTTGGCGTTTGGCAGCAGGATCGTCTTCCCTGGATTCAGGCATCGACCGCTTCAAGGGAGCTTTCTGAACAGGAGGTGGTGGAGGTGGCATCACAGCAGCAGCTACACTGGCTGAAGTGAGTGCAAGTGATGAAGCAGCTACAGAGACCGAAGCGGGCGCTGCGGCTGAAGCGGGCGCTTTGGAACCTGAAGCACCTGCAGTTCTCAAATCAAATTGACGTTCCAACTCCCGAGCCATGGCCTCATCCCTCTCTATTAGCTTCCGCCTTTCCTCCTTGGTCAGCACCGTAACAGGGGGATGACGTGCGATTGAAGCACTAAGCACTTTTTCCTCAATCGGCATGCTGGGCTCTTCGTGCTTCTTCATCAGCTCCTCCTCAGTGAGCTTTATTTTGCCCTTCTTTGCAAGCTTCGCCCTTGATTCTTCATCCATCTCCTCCTCTCCAGTTCCTCCTGTGATCAAGCCACTGGCTTCGATCACTCTTCCTTCAGTACTCGACCCTCCAACTTCTCTAGTTTGAATGGCTGCTCTCTCAATCATTTCCCCCCTTTTGGCATCATCAAGACTGCCGGGGGTGGTTGTAATCACCGTTCCGCTGATGGATTGGTGGATGTTTGTCAGTTTGCTTAGCACATCATGTAGCATCTTTTCTGTTCATGCTGCAAACACATTTTCCTGAGAGAGGACGAGCTCTGCCGTCTTTGCAGAGATTTCTTCAAGAAGATATTTGCACTGATCCTCTCTCTCCTTTACTGACCGCATCAAGTTTTCCAGCGGTTCTACTTCTCTGAAGCGAGCGTCCAGCTCCGCTTCAATCTCATCCTTCATCCTCTTCCTTTCCTCTTGCAAATTGAAGTACCAGAAATCCTTGGAAGCAGCAAGTTCTGCTTTGTCAGTAGTAACGGCGTTCTCTCTTTGTTTCAACATGACATAGAATTGAGCAGCGCCGGCCATTCTGACTGAGAAATCTCCTGCCAACTTCTCTGCCTTGCTAATTTTGACGGCAAGTTGAGCTTGTTTGAGAGCCACATCAATTCGTGCTTTCCTCCGGCTCTTCAACTCGGCATTCGCTTCATTAAGTCTGCTATTGAGGATCTCAATCTCTTTCTCAAGACCGTGAGTTTTCAGTTTTTCTCTTGTCAGCTCACTCTCCAGCTTCCTTATCTTTTCTTCATTGTTGGAGATTTGCTTTTCCATCTTTTCAACATTTCCAGTTGCTTTGTTGATATTTTCCATGTATCTACTCCTCATGTTCCTTTTCTCTTCCTTCTCTGTCTCCACCTCCTTCTCTAACTTCTCCTTCTCTCCACTCACTTCCACCATCTTCGTGTTCACTTCCCTAAGCCTGCTCCTCTCAGCATCTAGGGATTGCTTAAGATCTTGGGTATTTTTCTCCAACTCCTCTACCTGCTTCGATTTCTCCTCTACCAAGCTTGTCTTCTCCTCCGCAAGCTTGGCTTTTTCCTCCACTTTCTCCTCCAGTTCCTTCTTCCTTCTGTCAAACTCTTCACGCAAATTCGTGACCTCCAACACCTTTGTAGTTAGCTCAGCATCCTTCTTGGTGATCTCACTCTGCAGATTAGAGATCACCACCTCCTTCACTCCAACTTCGGCTTCATGCTCCTTGATCAGTCGGAGCTCATGCTGTGACGGCTCACGATCTGGGATGGACGCATCAGGGTACTCCTTCTTCACTCTTGCGTCGAGCACCCCCAGTAGTTAGCCTCGTTGATGAAGGTATGGAAGCCATCAACTCCGGCAAACTTGAGCACTTCCACTTCTTTGGCCTCGATTACCTCTTCCTCCATTGCCTTGCGCAGATTGAAAATCTTGTAGTACTCTGTTCCTCTGTACGTGATCTACGTGAGGAAGTCTACAGCGCTGGAGAAAAAGCTATCGGACATCTCCAAGGAGGGGTAGCGTTCGCGGATGATCGCTCAGCCGCTTGCTCCCGGTCCTTAGAATAGCGCTCGAGGATCTTTTCTTCCTCAGTTGGAGATGAGGGAGTTTCTGGGATGACGGTGGGGATGGTTTCGGCTGTTTTGGTTGTTTGGGCGGTATCAGCGCTTTCGGCTGATGAGGATGGAGAGCTGGGAGTGGAAGCTTCAGTAGCTTCAGGTTGGGTGGTTTCTGTTTGAGGAATAAGTGGGTGGAGAAAAGTTTGTAGGCATCGGTGAGATCCATGCCTAGAAAAGGTAGGTTAGGAATCTGAAATGATGAGTGGGTTGATTCCTGTGGTGAGGATGGTGTTTGAGTAGTGGGAATGGCGGTGGTTGACGTTTGGGGTTCCGGTGGAGGCTGGGTTTGGGTTTGGGTTTGGGTAGGAGGTGTTTGGATTTTGGTTGGTGAAGGCTGGGGTGGCTCTTTTTCCGGTGAGGGTTGGGGTTGTTCTTCTTCAACTATCTTCTCGAGCGGCTGCTCCTCAGCCTCGCTCGTTTCGATAATGGTTGTAACACTTCTCAATCTCTGAGGTCGCCTTGACCTCGCTTTCCTCGATACTCGCTTCGATGATGAAGGAGTTTGGACTTCTTCTTCCGCCTCGCTACAGGATTCAGCGACTGGAGCGGAAGGGAGGACTATTACATCGATGCAATCCCGGTCCATCGGGAGCTTCTCAGTCTTCCATGAGTCAAAGTAAATGGTGTTTTTCTTGTATGGAGCTGTCTCATTCTTGCCTGTCCACCTCAAGTTTTCGAACAGTGTCTCCAGAGCGTAGGAGATCCTGGAGAAAAACTTCAACTTTCCCTTGCGGACGATTTCACTGGTACTTCCCTCCTCGTACTTGAAATCCGCCGCAACTTCATGAATCTGGTTAATAAACCAGCGATGCCAGTTGAAGCTTGTCCCTGTCAAGCTATCAACTATGACAGAGGTGGCGTAGATCTTGGTGTCTGACAATTGGCTCAGCGAACCAACTCCACAGAGCACGAACTTCGTGTACAGCTCGCAGATCAAGTTGAACGGAGCCTTCAAGTCATTCCTGATGTTGCTCAACTTTGGATTCCCAAACTTCACTCCTCTTCGTTTGGCAAATCGAGCGTACTCCACTTGGGTTGACATTTCAAGTTCCGTCAGAGAAACTGGTCCGACCATCGGCAGGTCGAACACACGGGCTAGACGGCTCAACTCAATCGTCACAGGTCTTCTCTCCTGTGGATCGGTGAAGGTTGATGTTTCTTCTCCTTCTTTGAGATTCAAGAGAATCTCTGCGACGGCTTTGGCCAGAATCCGCTGTGGCTTCGCTGTCACGAACTTCCACAGGCCGGCCGTGGTCACAGCCCTGCGGAAGAAACCGTTCTCCATTTCCACGTCTTCATCAAGATGCGGTTCAATGAAGACGTTGTCGTTAAGGGTTTTGAGGAAGTCCTCCATTGTTTCGGTTTTCTCCTTCTTTCCCATGGTTAAGGCTTTGGGGGGTTTGAGACTCGTGAGTTGCAGGAGCGCAGATCTTGCACGAGAATGGCAATTTTGGAGAGATGTAAATTTTTCTGCAGGTCTTTGGCGTTTCATATATATCGAACTAGGGTTCGGCTGACGAGGCAGGGGCAAGATAGTAATATCTTTGAAGATCCTGTGCGGAGGCGGCGGACTCTCGGTGATGGATCTGATGTGTCCGGCGTCATCACAGGAAAAGTGAACCGCCAACTTGACTTGGCGTTGCCACGTGGCAGCCTTTGATTCGTCTCTCCAGTAGGCGTCGATCCAGCGGTTGAGATTTAAAAACTGTTCAGATTCGACGGCTGGATTGAGGGCGATTTTCCCGCTTTTCTCGGCTTGACGTGCACGCGCCTGTCGTTTCTCTTTCTACGCGCCGCTGCATTAAATGCTAAAGTGAAAAGTGAAATATTGCACTCGAGTGCTGACAGCTCATACGCTTCGCTTCGTATCCGCTCGCTTCGAGTGTAGCCGCTTCGGCATTCACTCGCTTGCGAAGTACTCGCTTCACGTGACTGTTCCGCACTCGCTTGCGATGACTTGCGGAGTGACGTGGCACTCGCTTCGCCATCTGTAGCGACTGGACTAAAGAAATTAAATTTCTTTGCTTAATTTAAAATGTTTCTGACTTACATACTTCGAGGATAAATAAGAGTGTTTTCCTCTTTGTATTTGTGTCAGATTCATTTCATATTTTCCACATAGTGTGTGAAGGTTTCTAGCACACTTCAGCTCACTTAGTGTATTTAAAATTGAAACACTTACAAGTCAATCTCACTTCGTAGGAGATTGATACCACTTATTGAAGACACCATTTGGACACCACTTGTTGGTCCACTTGATGAATTTGATTGAAGCTTCTTGATACCACATGTTGCTATTTGTTGGATGCTTCAACTTCTTGGCATTCATCTTCATGGCATTCATCTTCCTCTACGAATTAGAGCGTCCTCCATCGAAGTGAATGAGGGAGAAAATGAATATAGTACACAAGCTTACTACAACCCAGAGGGGAGCATCACGTAAGTGTACTTATTCACGACGAATGGGGGATGAGTACAAGTCCTTATCTCAGATCGGAATAGGACAGGATGACAATGAGAATGCTCTGACAAGACAATCTCGTATTTTACGCAGAAGCATGTCACCAGCCCTGCAACCTTTTGTAGAAAAAGGTAAACCTTCAAGCTTTCCTACGAACTAGAGAATGAATTTGCAATCGACTCGCTTGACCCAAGGAATGGTAAGATGAAGCGATGCAAGATTCAAGGTAGCAGCATTCTTTGCTCGCTTTGGAAGTAGCTTGCTTCGAGAGTAAGCACTAGTTCCCCCTTAACCATATACTTAACAATTCCTATAAGTTGGTAGGGAACTTCTTCCGATACTCCACCTTTCTCCACCTTATTTCTCCTTCTTCAAGCGAGTGGAATTCTGAAGTGGCTCGCTTGAGTTGGTGAAGATCCGAAGCGAGTGACGCTAAAAAGAACAAGCGACCACTCCTTCGTGCATCCTGGTTCTAGCACTCTTCACCAGGGTCTAGCAACCCTAATTCCATGCATAGCTGATTGAAACGAGATTCAGCTAAGGGCTTGGTGAGGATATCGGCTCGCTGGAGATCGGTATGGATGATCTCGAGCTTGATATCCTTTTTCTCGACATGATCACGAATGAAGTGATGTCGGATTTCCACATGCTTGCATCTGGAGTGAAGCACTGGATTTTGAGAGATGCAGATTGCGCTGTTGTTGTCGCAGAATATAGGAATTTCATTCGCTTCAACATTGTAATCCTTCAACTGTTGACGAAGCCATAGAATTTGAGAACAACAGCTTCCAACGGCCATATATTCAGCTTCAGTTGTTGAAGTAGCTACACTCGTCTGCTTCTTCGAAAACCATGAGATCAGCTTGCTTCCCAAGAACTGACACGTGCCCGAAGTTGACTTCCTATCAATTCGGCACCCTCCATAGTCAGCATCTGAATATCCAGTGAGCTCCAAATTGTCCTCCGCTGGATACCACAGCCCCATATTGATAGTGCCCTTCAAATATCGAAGAATTCTTTTGGCAGCTTCAAGGTGGTTGTGCTTGGGGTTGCTTTGGAAGCGAGCGCAGACTTCGACTGCAAAAGCAATATCCGGCCTACTTGTAGTGAGATATAGAAGGGATCCGATCAATGCTCGGTAGTCTGTAGCATCCACAGACTTCCCATCTAGGTCTGGCTCCATCTTCCAGTTGCTGTTCATTGGAATCTTCACAGCTTTAGCATGTTGAACACCGAACTTGGCAAGCATATCTCGGGTATACTTAGCTTGATTGATGAAGATTCCATCATCCTGCTGCTTCACTTGGAGACCTAGAAAGCAGCTCATCAAGCCAATCATCGACATCTCATATTTGGTCTTCATGAGCTCTCCAAACATCTCACTAAGCGACTGGTTTGGTGATCCAAATATGATGTCATCCACGTAGATCTGAACCCATAGCATATCCTCTCCATGATTGATAGTGAATAGGGTTCGATCTATCTTTCCTTTGTGGAATCCATTATCCACTAGGAATTGAGATAGGGTATCATACCAAGCTCTGGGAGCTTGCTTCAACCCATATAGGGCTTTCTTCAAGCGATACACCTTATCTCCTTGCTCGAAACCCGGCGGCTGCTCCACATACACTTCTTCCTTCAATTCACCGTTGAGGAACGCGCTCTTCACATCCATTTGATAGACTTTGAATTTCTTGGCTGCTGCATAGGCTAGAAATAATCTGATCGCTTCGAGTTTAGCTACTGGAGCGAAGGTCTCATCGAAGTCGATTTCTTCCTCTTGGCAGTAGCCCTTAGCGACGAGTCGCGCCTTGTTCCTCACAACGTTGTGATCCTCGTCCGTCTTGTTCTTGAACACCCACTTGGTGCCAATAACATGCTGGAATTTGGGACGATCCACGAGGTACCATACATCATTTCTGGTGAACTAATTCAGCTCTTCTTGCATGGCGATCACCCAATTGGAATCAGCTAGGGCTTCCTCTACGCTTGATGGCTCGATGTTTGAGAGAAAGCAACTGAACATGGCACTTTCTCCAAACACTTGACTTCTGGTCACTACACCCTTGGATGGATCTCCAATGATTCGACTTGGTGAGTGATCCTTGAGCCATGCTCGCTTGGATCCGCCAGCTTCATCTTCATCTTCTTTCTTGTCACTCGCTTCATCATCTGAAGCGACTGGATTGGGTGCTTGGCCAGCACTCGCTTCAGGACTCTTGGGGGCAGCTTCACCTTCTCCTTTGGGATTTTGCTCGCTTGAATCTTTGATCTCATCATCTTCTTCGAGCATGTCCCAAGTGAGTGAATTTAAGGGTTCCTTGCTTGAATTCTTCTCATTCGCTTTAGCCTGTTCCTGTGGAAGACTTAAAGAAGATTCATCAAATACGACATGGGGTGATTCCTCCACAATTAGGGTTTTACAGTTGAACACCCTGTAAGCTTTGCTAGATGTAGAGTATCCTAAGAATACTCCTTCATCAGCTTTGCTTTCAAAGGCTTTCAGCTGCGACTTCCCATTGTCATGGATGAAGACCCTACAACCAAAAATATGGAAATAAGATATGTTAGGAATTCTCCTTGTCCATATTTCATATGGTGTCTTGTCGTGCCGTTTGCAGAGAAGCGTTCGATTCTGTGTGTAGCATGCTGTATTGGCAGCTTCAGCCCAATACTTCATTGGAAGCTTCGAGTCTGCAATCATGGTTCGAACGGCTTCTTTGATGATTCGATTCCTTCTTTCAGCAACTCCATTCTGCTGAGGTGTGCGTGCTGAGGAAGTTTGATGTGCTATGCCATGCTCCGTGCAGTAAGCTTCAATGGTAGAGTTCAAGAAATCTGTGCCTTTGTCGGGGCGTATGGTCACAATCGCTTGATTCTTTTCCACAGCCACTCGCTTGAGCAGTTGTGGTAGCATGGTCAGTGTCTCCTTTTTACTGAAGAGAAATACAACCCAAGTGTAGCGAGAGAAGTCGTCGACTACAACTAGAGTGTACTTCCTTCCATTCACACTAACTGGAGTGAC
This sequence comes from Thymus mandschuricus, assembly GCA_029379335.1. Lineage (NCBI taxonomy): Eukaryota > Viridiplantae > Streptophyta > Magnoliopsida > Lamiales > Lamiaceae > Thymus > Thymus mandschuricus. The sequence goes on from CM057074.1 coordinate 35,912,599, forward strand.
TGGACCAAACAGATCCATATGAAGTAGCTCGAGCACTCGCTTGGATGAGGCTTCTTCAAGACTGGCGAAGTGCTTCTTCGTCTGCTTCCCTCGTTGGCATGGTGAGCATGGATGATCTTTAATAAAGACTTCATTTGGTATGCCTTGCACCAAACCTTTTCGAGCTAAGCGATTTATGGCTTTAAAGTTGAGATGGTTCAAGCGTCTGTGCCATAGGCATCCAATTTCTGTAGCACTCCTTGCAACTAAGCACGTCTCCTCTTTGCAGCTGTCCCATTGTGCTATGTAGACGTTCCTTTGCCTAACTCCAGTGAGCACAATCTGGGACGTGAGCTTGCTCTTCACTATGCACTTGTTGGAAATGAATTCCACCTTGTATCCCTTGTCACAGAATTGTGAAATGGATAGCAAGTTGTGCTTAAGTCCTTCCACGTAGGAGACTTCTTCGATCGTAAGCTTTCCAACTTTCAGTGCGCCATATCCTTTGGTGCTTCCTCGAGAGTTATCACCAAATGTAACGTGTGGACCCTTCTTCTCTATGTAGTCATGAAGTAGAGATCTCATGCCGGTCATATGTCTTGAACATCCACTGTCCAAGTACCAGATTTGATGACCCTCACTTGGCATGGGATCCACAGCGCTCACCTACAATTAGACAGATTTTGGTACCCAAATCAGTTTGGGTCCTTGCAGGTTAGTTCCCTTAGGTACCCACACTTGCTTCACCTTCTTTTGAGATGAAGCTTGTGTCTTGGGCTTCTCGACCTTTGAAAACTTGGTGTACTGCTTTGAAGCAGCTTCACACGTGCAACAGTGTGTGCAAGAGGGGTAGCGGCTCGCTTCAGTCCTACCTATGCTCTTCCCACTTTGCTTATATCCTGAAGCGACTCGCTTCGGATTAGCTACGGTTTTAGAGACTGACTTAGGGTTTCTAGACTGTTGAAGCGGCTCGCTTGGTTTCCTCGAAGCGGTCAAACTAGGGTTTTGACCCCGACTCGCTTGAGAAACCTTGGGAATCTGAAGCGACCTAGTGGAAGCTTCAAAATCTTCCCCCTCAACGTTAGTCCGGTTGGACCATCTCCAGTCCGGATAACGTGACACATAGACATTACTCCTCTTTTTAGGAGGTAGATCCTTTGTCTCTCGTGTCTTGGCTTGAGACTTAGAAGCGTCAGCAGTTTTCCCATTACCCTTGGAATGGTAAGCTTTAGCATTTTGAGTGCTAGGGACTGTTGAGTTTTGCTTGCCCTTAGGATCTGCCCTTAAAGATATAGACATCTTCATAGGCTTCCTTTTAGGGTTCTCAGCCACTTTGCCTTTGTCTTTGTTAGTGGTCGCTTTGGATGCAGTGGGCATTTCCCAAAGTGACTGATATGGTGTAATGTTTGAAGCACTAACAAAGACAGTCGGCTTGGAAGGTCCACCCTCATATCCGAGTCCTCCCTTTCTACCAAAAGGTAGAAGCGAGCTCTCTAGTGCCTGCCTAGCATATGAAGCTTTGTTCAAGTTGGCAACTAGAGCGGATTGGGTTTCATACCTTCCTTCCAAGCTTTGATGTCTAGCGAAGAGATCCTCGAACTTACTAGACATAGCCCTTAGATTAAGTTTGACTTGATCAAGCTCAGTGGCTAGCTTTCGGTTCTCCTTCTCGCTTTGAGACATAGCTTGTTTCAGCACTTCGTGGTCGCTTGACAGTTTAATGTGCTTGTCAAGCAACTCACTCCATGTCGAGGAATTGGATTCCTCTTGGTGAGTGTGTGCGAGTGTAATTGAACTAGGTGAGGGATAGATGAATACCTCTCCAGTTTCCTCGTCGGTGAGCGCCATGAGTCCAAGATCCTCACCCTCACTGGAGTTGGGATCTGTGAATGCATCGGAGTCGCTTGATGGATCTTCAGTTGAAGCGACCGGCACTTCACTCGCTACGAGCGCTCGCCTTGGAGCATCCCTCTTTGCTTTCAGTTCCTCTCGTTCCTTCGCACTCAGCTTTGGGCAATCGGATTTGTAGTGGCCCATCTTGTGGCAGTGGTAGCACTCCACTTCCATCATGTCTCGCGGGATCGGCTTGGTCGTCTCTTCTCTCTTCCCTTTTCCTTATCGAGCATCGGTGCTCCTCCCCTTGTACTACTTGTAGAATCTTTTGTATTTGCCCACACGTGAGTTCATCTTGTTGAAGTTCTTTGATAGGAATGCGATCTGCTCTTTCAGTTCCTCTCTAGACATCTTGGCTAGCGACTGGTCGCTTGGCCCTTCAGCAGCTTTGAACGCTACGCCTTTTGACGTCGTGGGAGCTTCTTCCTCATCGTCGAGACTCATTCAATTTAGATCAAATTCATGGGCTTTAAGTTCGGAGAACAGCACTTCTGGCGTGAGCTTCGTCAGATCCTTGGTTGCTAGATAGAGCTCCTTTATGGTCTGCCACTTCCTCGTGAGAGCACGGACTATCTTCAGATTCACTTCCTTATCTGTGAGTTCTTTTCCAAGTGAGTTGAGAGTTGCAGTAATGTTGGTAACTCTCAGCTCGAAAGCATCGATGGACTCTCCTGACTTCATCACAAGATTTTCAAACTCCCGCATCTGCACGACAAGCTTGTTTTCTTTGATCTTGTCTGTGCCTCGAGAAATGAGGGCTAGGGTTTCCCACATTTCTTTGGCAGTCGCACACTTCCTTATCCTCGGTAGATAGGCGTCCGACACGGTGCTCTGCATCGTGTGGCGTGCGATCTTGTCCAGATTGGCGATCTTGAAGTCATTGGGAGTGTACTCATCTTTGTCCTTGTCCACATACTGTTGACGAGTATGGGCTGGTCGTCCTTCCGCTGCTGGGACGTCCACAGTGATGACCTTCTTGATTTCTATTGGTCCATCTTCTATGACCTCCCACATGCGATCGTGGACGGAGCATAGAAAGCTCTCCACACGGAAGCTCCAGATCTCATATCCTTCAATAGAGAACTGTGGAAGACTAGAAGCATTCATGGTAAACTGTTAGTAGCAAATGCAGTATGCGTGGGTGAGATTTTGATGCACTTAGGAAAATAGGATCCGGTTCAGTGAGACAACGTGAAGCGAGTGGGGGCTCGCTTCAGGTTTGCAAAGCAGAGGCTCGAAAGAACCGCTGTTCTGATACCACTTGTTGGTCCTGGTTTGTTAATAGGGGAAATACGTAGAGAGGGGGGGGGGGGGGGTGAATACGTATTTCAAGTTTTTCAACTTTTTCCCTTTAACTCAGAGTGACAAGTAAAGAGCTCGCTTGAAACTTAAGACCTAGCTGAAGCTAGATCTACAGTACGTAGCTTGCCTGCTTGACCGAAGTAAGGACTTGATCAAGAGGAAGTCTTTACTCGTGTATGCGGAAATTCGGTGAGCTAAAATCTTTCCTAAGTAATTAAAACTTTCAAGTTGAGTTTGTTTATATGCAAGTGCAATGAATAACCAAAGTAGAAAGATTAGGGTTAGAGAGATACGACACCGAGAATTATAGTGGTTCGGAGATAAAACTCCTACGTCCACTTCGTTGTACACGGCAACTGTTTCTCTTCACTCAAGAAACTTGAAGATTACGGGCTCTTCAAAAGCCTGGTCAAGATCGGGCTTCACTTGCCTAGATCCGACGACAGATGCAGTGATTACGGGTTCACTACCAAAACCTAGACAAGACTGGAAGCTTCACTTGCTTCAGTCGAACACAGACAGGGAGATTGCGGGCTCTCCTTACAGCCTAGCTTCGATCGAGCTTTACACAAACGATGTAAGTGCAAGCTTGGATCTAGACTATATGATCGAGGCTTCTACGATCGATGAAGGTAGAGCCTTGGATCGAGACAACCTAACGACGACTCAAAAACCTAACAGACAGAGTTTAGGGTTTTTGGTTGACGAACACACTATGAAGAGCTCTTTACAGTAGATGCAAAGATGGCTAGAGCTCTTCTTCTAAGCTTGGATATATGAAGTGGGCTTAGACTCTAAGTGTGAAGGCTGTGAAGACGAGTGTGAAGGCTGTGAAGACGAGTTCCGAGGAACTGGAAACTCGGAGAACACTTGGAAACAAAGACTCGAAGATTTGCTCAAAGGCTTGGGAGTGTTTGTTTGCTGTGGGCGCTCGAATGCACAAGTAGTGTTCTACTTCTTCACGTCTTGGTCCTTCACTATTTATAGGCGGAGAGATGGCCGAGATCCGTTGCTTGGTTGGTGGCTTTGTCCCTCCTCCTCTCGACAGTACTTTGCGCAGGCAGTTGCTTTTGCAGGTGCGCAGTTTGTCTCTTTGCCGAAATTGGCTAAGTTACAAACTTAACAGTAACTGGAGCGAGCCATTACTGTAGCGGCGCCCTGTCGGCCTGGCAGTCAACTCCTCTACTCCATTCTGCTTTCGACACGTGGAGATCTTGTAATAAATGCGACGATCTCGTTGTTGACTGTAGTTCAAAATATGGGCGGGAGTTGTGCTGTCGCTTTCTGGTAGGTGATGGCTCGCTTCGCTTTGAAGTTGTAGCGGCTGCTTTGAAGTGAGTCGCTTCAGGGTCAATTTGTAGTGAGTCGCTTAGGAAACGAGGTTCCGGAGTGACCGCTTTGACCAGCGTTGACTCGCTTCGACTTTCCTTTGTAGCACTCGCTTCGCTTCGCTTTGGTGGACTCGCTTTGATTCCACTGTAGCGCTCGCTTCGCTTTGCTAACTTCGGTACGCTTCACTTCAGCTTCGATAGACTAGCTTCGCTTGGAAAACACACTCAAGTGAGTGGCCTTCACTTGGATTTTCTGCAGTCTAAAAATCTAAGCAAATCAAAGCCATTCTAACAGTATAGGCTTAGAAAAATTCTAACCTATTTTCTACATCAAAGTGGGTCGCTTGGGAACAGGACACTTGAGGTTTTGGGATCAAATCAAAACAAATTACTTCACTTATGAAATGTCCCATGTAGTTCCCCCTTAACAAATTGGTCCTTAACAATTCCCAACACTTACTTTTTGATGTGGACCCCTTACTTTTTCAATTTAACACTACGCATAAAATCCCGTGCCGAAAAGAAAGAGGACAAGTGAAGTGGGACGGAGGGAGTACTAAACAATAATTATTAAAACCCTAAATTGATATATGAACCCTATAAAATAATTTTAAAATTAATACATACATACAAATTACGTATAAATTTTTATTTATAAGATTGACACTTTTGTTCATAAATATTAGCACTTTTATTAATAAAGATTGACATTTTACCTAAACGGGTCGGGTCAACACGGACCGGGTCGGGTTGCTGGATTTCTGGTACATCCTCTTGTTTGCATCTCATTCTGCAGTTCTTGATTTTATATAGATGTTTTTTGGGATCATTCGTGAGAATATATTTTACAGTCTCATTGTTTTATAAATGCTACAAATTTTGCCATTTTCGGTTGTGATTTCAATATCGAAGAATGCTTGTCTGTCTATGTTAAAAGGAGTGAAGAAGAGTTCCCATCAGCCTCAGGTGTACTAAAATCTTCATCTTTCCGTCTCCTTTTCGATTTTGTTCATTTTTTAGCTTATTTTTTGTTTAATTATGCTTGTCCATAGAAATAGTTGGTTTAAGTATGCTTGTTGCTGGATTTGTTACTAGATTCATAGAAGAAGCTGGAGTTGGTTGTGAAGGCAGTTTTCGACTCGTTGGGTACTTCTAGTGCGAACAAATATAGAAGCACAAATCAACTAACATGATCGAAGAAGCTTGCTGTTAATATTCAATGCATGGTTTTCCGAAACACTTGGGGAACTGGCATTTTCTTCACGAGGAATCCGAGCTCCAGAGGGTTTCTGATCAATGCTCAGGTGAAGGTCTGGAAATTTTATTGTACCTAGTGTTTATTATATATGTCTTTCAAAGAGGAAGTTGTGCATATTAGAGTAACAGTGTGAATTAATGAATATCCTATGAAATTGCAGATTGAGAGCTGCTGGTAAGACAAATGCAGATGGAGTGAAGAAAACTCGAACACGTGAACGGGCAATGGGGAGAATGCCTGCCCCTGAAGCCAATGCAGAGCTGCAATCGAATCTTGATGTACGCCACCTTAAATACTTCTTTCACAAGCTCATCTTATATCATATACTACTACTAATTTGTGCCATAAGCTTGGAATCGTGTTTATCATAACCAAACAATGAAGCTTATTGTTCTAGAGATTTCATAAGCTTTGGAGTAATTCTAAATTCCGAGTAAACCTTTTCCTTTCCGTATGTTACACTTCTCTTGTCCATCTATGACTTATAAGCAACTTCGTCTAACTCCTTGAAACAGAGGCGGCGCTTGATCAACCGTGCAAATGTAAAGAGCAAAAGCGAAAAATTTCCTCCTCCCCACCAAGATGGAGGAATCGGTTACACTTTAGGCTCTTCACATCTTATCGAGCCATCCTTTGATCCTCCTGAAATCCCGTTTAGTTCCATGAATTTCTCGTATGCCAAGGAACCCATACAAACGTGGTTGGGCCCTTTAGCTGATCCTGTTGGAGTCAGTGCTTCTAGAAGGAAAGCGAAGATTTCAAAGAAGAGTTCTGTACTTGACTAGGGAGAGAGTAAGCCATTCACCAGTTTTACTCACTTCACACAAGATAAACTTGGAGGATCGGAGACTGCAGATTGGAAGAGACAGGACGACGTCGCTGGATTTCTGGTACATCCTCTTGTTTGCATCTCATTCTGCAATTCTTTGAGAGATAATTTGTCCCACAATTCATATGAATATTTTTCGGGATAATTCATGAGAATATTTTACAGTTTTATTTTTTGTAAATGCTACAAAATTTTCCAATTTCGGTAGTAATCTTGATCTATGAGGGATCATAGTTTTGTTATTTTATTTTTGTGGCCTTTTTTCATGGGTCCATAATTTCTGTAAATTTAATGTTTTATACTTCAATATCACTTTTGCAAGGGAGAGCAATTCGGATGGCACTTATGGACCAAGTAACGTTTTAAAAACTGAACCGAAAGTTTAACAAGAGAGGCCCAGTTCAAATGGTTGGACCAGCAACCAGCCAGTTCATGCAGGTTATATAGGACTAGAAAATAGGTCCATTCTTGGTTGAATTGGTAGACACAATTGGTCCTTTACAAGATGATACATTTTGATACATTTTCAGTAAAACAATACATTTTAATATATATAGTTGGTAAAGAATTACTAAAGGCTAAACAATATTTGAACATTTACCTTTCATTTTAATACACAAACTCACAATTTATTAAAGGGAAAAGGGTCAAATACACCCCTAATGTTTCCTCCATGGGTCAACTAAGCCCCTAAAGTTTTTAGAGGTACAAGTAAGCCCTTAATGTTTCTAATTCTTAACATACAACATACATGCCCCTTCTTATAATTTTTACTTAAATTATGTCAAAATGAAGTTCTTTTATTTTATTTAACCTTATGTTTTCTCCGATTTCAAGCTATGCAATTTTATAGAAATAATTTAGATCGATTATTATTACTATTGAACATTCAATAGTAATTTTACTGAATCCGATTATATTATACTACTATACTGTATTAAAAGATTTTGACTTAATCAATCATTTAACTTATCCATTGGTTTACATGACATTAAAAGAAAATAACAATTTATTAGGTTAGTTATTATCTTAATATTTGTAGCATTAAAACTAGCTAATAAATTATATTGTACAATTATTTAAAGCTCGATTTTGTATAATAATAATAATAATAATAATAATAATAATAATAATAATAATAATAATAATAATAATAATAATAATAATAATATTTTAATAATAATATTATTATTATTATTATTTTAATTTTTTTTGTTGTGGATAAGCCAAAACGCGGATCATATGATTGTTTTGGTTACTATAATATTTCTTAAATATTTATATACATAGTATTAGTAGTAATTGATCTAAATAATTACTATAAAATCACATGGTTATAAATTAGAAACAAATTAAGATATAAAATCACATGGTTATAAATTAGAAACAAATTAAGAATAAATAAAATAAAAGAACTTTTTTGAAGCATAAACTTAAATTATGTGAATAGAAATAATAAAAAGGGGCCTAAATGTTAAAATTCAGAAACATTAAGGGCCTGTTTGGTTGGCAGGAATCTGTACTGGGAAAGTAGTATGATTCCGAATTATTAAATTACTGTGTTTGGCGCTGCAAGGAAAGTAATAAAAATTCGAAATTTTAAATTCCCTTGTTTGTTTCAAATTTAATAAATTTTAGGAAAGTAATATGAATCCTAAAACTAAGGAAAGTAGGGCCAAAATTCTAGGATTCTTATTCCCTGCTCTAACCTAGTTATTCTTTTTCCTAATATTGTACATGGATTTTAATTTCTTCCTTTTCTCTCTCGACGCTTCTGCGCGCATCTTATCTCATACAGTACGTCTCTCTCCCCGTCTCAACGCTCTCTGTCATCTCTCTTCCTCTAACTCTCTCTTCAATTGTTGGTAAGATTATATGTATGCGTGCGTCTCTCTTCCTCTATCTCTCTCTTCAATTGTTGCTTAGATTGATTTTTCCCATAGCTGAATGATGAATCAATTAAATATGTGAAAATCCTCCTTACTACAATTGATTGGTCAAGTTTCAATCATATTGATTGGTGTCTAGATGTTAGGTTTTTCGTTGTGTTTTCGTGTCCGTTTTCAATGTATTTTTGAGTCTTTTCGTGTGTTGTTGGGAACCCCTTGCAGTTTGATTTTGATGATGTTTATCGAAACCACACTTAGGCATATTTTACTTGTTTAGGGTTAAGGCCGATAGATCGACCTGCTACCTGTTAGTGCAGGTCGATGCTCTCTATAGTTTAAATGCAAGTTCGATCCACCCTGTAAGAGAAAGGTCGTTTATCGACCTGCCTCACTCGGATCTTCACTGGCATATCTAGCTGTCTATCGACCTTCCTTATCAAGCTTCCAGCCCGCTTTGACTTAGAAGATTTCAAGAGCTGGATTACTATATCAAGGTCGATGCTCCGCCTTCATGGAGCAACACGACCTGATCCTTGCCACGTCGTATGCCAGCAAGGACGAATCTTCCCAACGGCTAGAAGTGAGTCAGCCTCCAACGGCTAGTGCCATGTCATCCTGACTCCAACGGCTAGTTTTTCAAACTGCCTATATATACTTCAAGCCATTATCGGATTCAAGTACGGGAAACTCAAGTTATCAACGCCAAACTCTGCAAAAATCTCTCTCAAAGTTCTCATCCATTCAAGTGTTCGAAATTCCACTAGTTTCCCAAACACTTGACAAAGAGAGATTTTCAACTCCGATAAAAGCCACAACGACGAAGCGTTCACTGCTGCTTGTCGTTGATTCAAACAACTTCTTCTCCGACTCGTTCGAAGTTAGAAAGTTTGCTTTGTGTTCTTCGCCATTATAGAGTTAGTCAAGCTCTGTAATTCGTGAAAGGTTGTTTGTACGTTTCTGTACGAAAGTTTGTAAGGGTCACGACCCAAAACTCGTGTCTAGATATATTCAAGTTAGAGTGTATTTAGAACTGATACTCAGTCAGTATAAATAAGAGAGAGGTTGAATCCAAAGGTAAAGGGATTCTCAGGTCGAGTCGACCTGACGTGGACGTAGGAGGGTTTCTCCGAACCACGCTAAACTGCGGTGTCTCTGCCTCTCTCTCTTTACTTATCGCCCTTTCAATTTATTATCAAACTGACGAGCATCAACCTGCATATTTAGCATCAACCTGCATTTCTGTATCAACCTTAGATTTTTCAAAGAGTAAATCAACCTCCACCAACTTCCGCATAAGCACAGTTTGATAAATCAAGCTTGTTCCCAAACGAGCTTGATAGATCAACCTGTCTCTGATAAAGATCGACCTTGACAATCGATCTTTAGATCGACCTGATTTTCAAAAGTCAAAAACAGTTGGTTATTGGTGTATTCCCCCCCCCCCCCCCCCCATTACTCTTTCCCAGGACCAACAAGTGTGTCTTTTGCTATGATTCGTTTGTTTGGAGCTTTGGTTATTGTAGGAGCAAAAGGTGAGAAATTGGAAGAAAACGGGACGAAAAGTGCATGAAGTGAAGGAAGAGAATCGTGAGGGATCAGTTTCGGGTTTGGCCGATCGGCCAAGTCCAGCTTAGCATCTGGACGATCGGCCAAGTACTTAGGCTCGAGGCTCAGCAGTTCCTGATCTGGCCAATCGGCCAGAATTCTTTCAGCATCTGGACGATCGGCCAAGTACCTATGTGAGGGTCAGCAGTTCCTGATCTGGCCGATCGGCCAGAATTCATCCCGCGTTTGGACGATCGGCCAGATGTCCGCGTCCAACTGTTGTTTCCTTATATAATTAGGTTTTTCTTCCTAATATATATACTAGTGCTTTGGGACGAATTTAAAACCATCCTTTATCATCTTTTAGCATATTTCAGCTTTAGTTTTCAGTACTCAAACACTTTTATTAGCTTTCTATTGTTCGGATCCGGATTCTTAGTTCGTGCAATTTAATTCAAGACTTTTCCTTTAGTTCGTGTACTTCGTTCTTCGTTTAATTCTCGTAAGTTCTTTATTGCTTTTATTTAATTGCTTTACTTGAGTTCTTTAGTTCTAGATTTAATTTCTTAATTGCTTTGTTTAATTTGCTTAGTTTAATCTCGTACTTAGTTCGATTTTCAAGTTCTAGTTTAGATTCGTTTTTCTTACTTTCAAATCTCTCGTTTTTCAAAGTTTTCATAGTTAGATTTATTTCCCTTTTAATTTCCAGATTTCATTAAACTTGTCTAGCATAGTTATTGTTTTCTTCGTTGCTTCCTTTATTGCTTTCTTTTCGATTCTTGCCTAGGTAGATTTATTGCTTTCTTCTAGTTTAATTTTCTAAGTTTATTTAGTTCGATTTATTTCCAGCTTTTTAGATTAGATTTATTTGCTTTGATTTTAATTGCTTTGATTTATTTTATTGCCTAGGATTTTAAAACCCAAAACTAGGGGTGGTTCGGTACGGCATACCGTAAATTTTTCGTCATACCGTATACCGTACCGTTAGTTGCGGTATGAGATTTTTCATACCGTTTCTGTACCGTACCTTTCGGCATACCAATGTTCGGTATACCGGAAATTCGGTATGAAAAAAATCCATACCGTTATCATACCGTATTTTCGGTATACCGTACCGTACTTCGGTATGGTACGGTACCAAAAATCATACAAATATCAAACATTATGTTATTCCAAATGTTTCTATTTAAGTTTTTTTCCACACAATAAAGTCAATGAATAATTAAAATCTATAAACTAATAATGCAAGTGTTGATTAAATTTGCTACGTAGTTAAAATGTAATTCAATCTTCATACAATCATGTTCATACACTTTCATACAAACATACTTTAAAAGTTTTAATACGTAAAGATTAACATATTATATATGTTAGTGTATTCATTAATCATTATAAATCGTAGCCATTAACTATGATTATAAGCTAGTAGTAGTAATACTGATACATTCAAGAGACGAGACTTTATTTTGTATGAACTAATGTGCATATTATTTTCTAGGTACTAAAATATAAAGAATATTGTTCTATAAAACTCTTTAATTATATAACAAATTTCAGAATATATTCGGTAATATACCATAAAATACAATGTATACCATAAATTCGTAGGTACCGAACATTCGGTATCTTTGGTATATATATACCGAGCATTCGGTATATGCCGAATGTTCGGTATATACCGTAAATTCGGTATATACCGCGGTACGGTATTTTGCGGTATACCGCGGTATTGCAATTTTAGATACCGTTACCGTACCGAAATTTATCGGTACGGTATGATACCGTACCGAAACATCGGTATACCGTCTCTTTCGGTATTTTCGGTTTTTTTTCGGCGCGGTATGTTCGGTATTTCAGCGTATCGGCATCCCGACCCACCCCTACCCAAAACCCAAAAATATCTTTTAATTGCTTTCTTAGTTTTAGGCTAGATTAGGTTAGGTTTTTACTACATAATTATTTGCACTGTTAAGTTTTCCTTGAGATTCGATACTTAGGTTTTACTTGCTAGTGCTACGATAGATTTCGTCTATTGCGAACACTTTTTGGTGAAACAAATTTTGGCGCCGTTGTCGGGGATAACTTTAGGCTATTTAATTGTGTAGTATTTTATTTATTTTATTTTAGTTTGTTTTTACTCGATTTCTTGTTTCTCCCACTCGGTGCGTTTAACCCTTTTGTTGAGTGTTGTTTATGCATGGTCGTTGAAGTCTTCAAAGGAGTTTAGCACCCTATATCGACAACATCCATCAAAGGAAAGTGATCTTAGCCGCTAAGGAGAAGGAGGAGATCGATTCTCAAGACTTTGGTTTAGTCTTGTTGTTTGCAGAGCCCGAAGCCATGGCAGCTAGAGTCATGGGCGATTTTGCTCGCCCCACATTCACAGCCACCACTTCGGCGATTGTCCTGACGGAAGCGGTCAGGAATCATGAGCTTAAACCTCACCACATGGCGTTGCTTCCATCCTACCACGGGCTGCCCAACGAAGATGCTTTGACGTTCATCCGAGAGTTTTGCACGGTGGTTCAGACTTTCCCACTCTCGGGACTCACGGAGGACAACTTGAAGATGAAGTGCTTCCCGTACACCCTCAAGGATCGAGCAAAGTCGTGGTATTTGGCTCTCCCGGCCAACTCTCTCGCCACATGGAATGCGGTTTGCGAGAAGTTCATGCTCAAGTACTACCCGAACCGCAAGACTCAAGAGGTGCGGTCAAAGATTATGAATTTCTCCCAAGACAACGATGAGCCATTTCACGAAGCATGGGAGAGGTTCCAAGAGCTACTTCAACAGTGCCCTCATCATATCAAATGGCACCGGAGTTGCTTTGGCAGTATTTCTACGACGCCCTCAATCAGACTTGTCAGTTCATGGTGGACAGTTCGGCCGGAGGCAACATAGCGGTCAAGACAGCTGACGAGTTGCAAACGATATTTGAGACGCTCGCTGCGAGTTCTCAACAAAAATCAGCTAGACCGAGGAAAGTGGAGGCGAGTGCAATCTCGATAAGCCCCGATTTGAAGAAGCAAATTGCCAACATGTATAGGGATCTCGAGAATTTGAAGATTAAGCAAAGTGCACCGGCCCCGAAGGAGGAAGAGAGGAAGCCCGACCAATGCGAGATTTGTGGAGAGCTTGGACACATCAAGGAGGTGTGCCACAACATGGGGGAGTTTCTATACGAAGGAGGAGTCGAGGTCTACGCCGCTCAAGGATACCCGCCTCAAGTGCCTCCACCTCAAGGATATCAAGGGGGATACAATGGACGCTACCAAAACCCGAGGCCAACACAAGGGCAAGGTAACCCTCCTACCTATCCAAATAGGCGCCCTCCACCATATAATAACCTCTATCCTCCTCCACCAAATCCCTACTACTCTCAACCTCCACCATATTATCCACCTCCTCAATACCCTCTGTAGAGGGTGAATTCTACAATTACAGTTTGGACCGGTTCGACAGGTTCGTCCGGTTGAACGGGTTGGGCACTAGCAACCTGTCAGCACAAGCAGCAAACGTAAGAACCCTTCGAGAGCACCGGTGGGGGTGTCCGGTGAAGGGCCTCCGACGCTCAAGTCAGTTGGGCTATAAACGTATTTATGAAACGTAAATCAAACGGAAATAATAACGAATATCAATAATGGAGCCGGAATGATAAAAGCAAGAGTAATGGAAGTGAGAGTAAGGGTGACGGAGTGACGGTCTCTTCATGCTAGACTGCTTGCTTGGGCTAGCCTGCTTGGTTGACGGCCGGGAACCCTAGGCGGAAGCGGTTAGAGCGTAGAGAGAAGATGGAGAGAGCAAGTAGGAGAGTGGAGAGTTCATGTGTCAGATCGTGTCTTCAACGGGTAGGGTTTCATGTATTTATAGGACGGCTTGGACCGTCTAGGGTTTTCTGTCTTCATCTCTCCAGGCGTATCCGCTAGGTCCGTCTCTTCCGGTTGGTTCCGATATTGGTGGAAACCCTCAATTTGACCGTTTTCTTCCGCTTGTGCAGGAGTCGCTTGTTCCGCTTACTCCGTTTGACGTGAGTGAGATCTTTAAACTGGGCCTTTATGCTTCTTGTGGGCCGGAGGCGTAAATGAGCCCAATTACTGACGGTCGGGCTAGTCCGTTTGGTCTATTTAGCCCGTTGGGCCGTTAGACGAATTTTGCCCAGTACAGTTTGTCCCCCACTCTTCAATTGAAATAATTCAACCGAAGAGTATGTATCGATTTGATGTATATAATCCGTAAACCAAATGAATGCAATTAAATATCGAATACTTATCACTCGAGTGAGCCTTAAAATCGAGCCACGTGGGCTCAAATGAAAATTATAAAGCACGATTAATCAAATGCGAAATTTCACCAAGGGATTGGCCCAATATAATAATAAAATAAATTTCTTACTTTATAATTTTGAAAGCTGATATTCTTGGCTAGAAAGTGGCGACTGATGCCTTCAATATTTTAATCTTTAATTGTCAACTGCTGCTCCAAGTTGCGCCGCTTCGCCGGGTTGGTTTGGTCAGTGTAACTTTTGAAGAGACTAGTTTATTGATTAAAATCAGATATAAGTCCTCCATTTTGCTGCTTGCTGCTTGCTGCTTGCTGCTTGCTGCTTGCTGCTTGAATAGGGTACAGTCCACCTAAACGTAGTGATCGACTCTAGTTCAGGTATTAATTGCATAAGTACATCTTTATAAAAAATGGGGCCAAACACTTGCTGACTTTTTGAATGTGCTGTCCCTTTTCATTTATCCACTGCGTAGGGGAAAAGAGCAGCTGGCGTATTTCATTTCGAAAGCAACAGGTAAGGGAACTTCCGTTCGGTTAGCTTGAACAAGTTGCATTGTTGTTCGGGATAATATATTTTCAATGTTCAAACGAAAAGCGAGAGGCGGGTTCGTCCGCTTGAGCTGCTGCCACAACTCCAATTTTTTCCTTGCATCTGTAACGAATGAACTCTCCTCTTCTTCATTTCAGCTTAGGTTTTACGGAGGCTTGCTCCCCTTCTCTATTCTTTGTTTCGTACGCTTCGACGAGTCTATCTCTTCTCGAGTGCGTAGCTGTAGCTACGGTTGTTCTCAACAACCGCATCTTTCGCCGTCGATTATCACAATGTCTCTTTTATCTCCGTACTTTCTTCGAACGGTTAACGGGCGCTGAAGAGGTAGGAATTCTTGAGGTTTGTTGCAGCTGGTTCGACCGAACGGAACGTTAATTAGAGAGTTTAAGAAGTTGAATAAACTAATACATGCGTCGCTTGCAACCGAGATATCAATATAGAGAATTCAAGCAAGTTTCCTCAATGTTTTTCATTACCCATCAGATATATATGAACAATTAGAGCGAAGATAGTAGCAATGTAGCATCACATTTATTATGAAGTTACTACTGCTATAACTAGCTTTTGTAGCATGACAGGTTGGTCTGCCTATTCTGCTTGTGCAGCTACGACTGCTTGGTCAAGCTGCTTCGACTGCTTGGTAAGTTTAAACATCCATTTTCTTTCCAAACTAATGGGTGGGCCATAGCCTTCTAGGTTGGACAATTTTTGACCGCTTCGTCAGGTTGAGCAGGCGGAGCTGCTGCTACATCCAACAGGTTGGGCAGGTTGAGCTGCTGCTTGCAGCTTGCATGTTGGGCAGGTTGAGTTGTCGCTACAGCTTGCATGTTGGGCAGGTTGGGCTGTTACTACAGCTTACAGGTAGAGTTTTATTTCTCTTTCCTTTCACATTATTCGTATCTTTTATTTTCTTA
Organism: Thymus mandschuricus; assembly: GCA_029379335.1. Classification (NCBI taxonomy): domain Eukaryota; kingdom Viridiplantae; phylum Streptophyta; class Magnoliopsida; order Lamiales; family Lamiaceae; genus Thymus; species Thymus mandschuricus. Next base: position 35,928,370 of record CM057074.1, read on the forward strand.
TTTCATTGTTTTGCTTCTTTCGCAGTCTGAATTTTGGTATGACCTACCATGGCTACTCGAGCGAGATGTGAATGGCGGTTTCGTCCGCTTGGAAAAGGAGAATTTCCTCAATAATATTACATACAGGTTGGACTGCTTCAGGGAGCTTTCCCATTCTTTTCAGGAAAGTCGTGTGCCGTTTCATTGGTCAAGGCAGTCAAGTTTGCAAAAATAAGTTAGTCTTATTTTCACATAGATAAGAAGATAGCGTTTCCGCTTGGGAAGTTACATAAAGAATAGTTGCATGAATGAAAAGTGCATTCTCTTGTAACAATAGCCTCAATTGAATTTTACATTGCAGCAACTTAGTCAAGTTGTACAGACGGCCTACAGTGGTAAAATATGTTTTAGACTGAATCCAACATGTCAGGCTTGTCACCTTAGCCTGACTTACGACTGCTTCAAGTCGTAAGTCAGCTACAGCTTGCATGAGCGCTTGCGTCAGTTAGCTATATAATCCCATCCTTGTGAAAACTAGGAGGATCAAGAGGGTTGTATCTTTGAGGGCTGCACTCGTTAGAGCTGCCTACATACCCTATTTAAGGGATCAAGCCCGAATGTAGTTTTGACCTGCATATACGGTCAAGTATGGTCAGAACTTGTTAGAGTTTAACGATAGGGTGGTCTCGTAAGACTAATAAGATATTTGTATCTCTTACTTGAATGTGGGGACTTGTCCCTTGTTTTGTATCATTGCCCCCATCTCACCCTTGGTCAAGTGAGGGAAGCAGTACCGTTTGGTCAGGTTGCGCTCCGTGGAGCTGACTGCCATTTTTTATGGTGCAAGGAGGCAGTGCCGCTTGGTTGGGTTGTGCTCCTTGGAATCGACTGCCTATTTTAGTTGTAAGAAGGAGGTGGCGCCGCTTGGTCGGGCTGTGCTCCTTCACTTAGAAAAAATGCGATTTGGAGGGAGGGGTAGGCTGAACTCCTTTTGAGCTGCCTACATACCCCTCATGGGGATCAAGCCTTGATGTAGTTCTGTCCTGCATTAAAGGTTAGAACCAACGTAGAAAAGAATAGTAAGCCTCGGAAGGCTGAACAAAATATTAAATCAAGAGTTTAAGTTAGGAGTGATAATGCCTGAGGTGGATGGCGTTCCAGCTGTTTGCTATGTCACGCTCATCCCTTGCTTGAAGTTTGTACGCTCCGTGGCCGACCACTTTGGTGATCAAGTAAGGGCCTTCCCATGTCGGGGCAATTTTCCAGCTCCAGCTTCCTTTGTGTTTTGAAATACTCTTCGTAGCACCCGGTCTCCTACTTTGAACGTCCGGGTCCGTATGTGCTTGTTATACTGCTTGGCAATGCTTTGCTGGTTGGATGCAAGCCTCAACCTAGCCTTGTCCCTTTTTTCGTCAAGCGTATCGAGCTCGTGGTAAATGCCCTCAGAATTGTGTTGCTCTGATGTGAGCTCGAACCTTGCTGTAGGTACTTCACTTTCGGTAGGAATGACAGCTTCCATCCCGTAGGCTAAGGAAAATGGAGTTTCTCCGGTTGATGTTCGGGCAGTCGTCCTGTAAGACCATAGAACGCCGGGTAGCTCTTGTGCCCACATTTCCTTCGCTTTCTCGAGCCTCTTTTTCAGAGTGTTCATGATTGTCTTGTTTGATGATTCCGCTTGCCCATTCGCCTTTGGGTATCTCGGAGTTGAGAAGCTCAACTTGATATTCCAAAATTTGCAAAAGTCTTGGAATTCAGCACTAATAAATTGAGACCCGTTGTCCGTGACGATCTCTTTGGGCACTCCAAACCGGCATATCACATTCCTCCATATGAAACCTTTGACTTCCTTATCTCGAACCTGGTGGAACGACTCAGCCTCTATCCACTTGGTGAAGTAGTCGGTAACGGCTAGCATGTACACCTTTTGTCCGGGTGCGACTGGTAGCTTGTCTACTATATCCATCCCCCACTTCATGAAGGGCCATGGTGAAGTGATGGTCGTCAACGGTTCAGGGGGTAAGTGAGACACTTGGGCGAAGCGTTGACATTTATCGCACCGTCGAACGTACTCTTTTGAATCCGACTTCATGGTAGGCCAGTAGTATCCGCTTGTCAAGGCTCTGTGGGCTAGGCTTCTTCCACCGGAGTGGTTCCCGCATTCGCCTTCGTGTAATTCCGCAAGGATGTACTTTGCCTCTGCAGGGTTAACACATCTCAAGTATGGGCCAGAAAATGAACGCTTATAAAGTTTACCTCTTATGATAGAGAAACGAGCCGATTGAGCCTTGATTCGACGGGCTTCATTTTTATCGTCTGGTAGAGCATCTTTCTCCAGGTAATCTCGTATAGGGGTCATCCAGGTCGGACTGTCTGAGATGTCGCATACTTGTTCCTCTTCGTTCTTCCAGACAGCCGACCATTGTAGGTAAATTATGGGTACCGTCTTTGACTCTGTTGTTTGGATAGCTGAGCCCAAGTTCGCCAATGCGTCTGCATGGTTGTTTTCGCCTCTTGGGACTTGGTTGATCACGAACTCTTCAAAATGAACTTGTAGCTCCTTTGCCTTGTTGAGGTAGGCGGTCATCTTGCTGTCTCGAGCTTGGTAGTTGCCTTGCATTTGGTTGACCACCAATTGGGAATCACTGGTAACGTGGATTCGCTTGACGCCTAACTCGTTGGCCAGTTTGAGTCCGGCTATCATTGCTTCGTATTCTGCCTCGTTGTTCGTGGCTCTGAATCCGCACCTTACTGCTTGCTCTATCACGTCCCCCTGTGGAGAGATTAGGACTAAGCCAAGTCCGCTTCCTTTGGCATTGCTTGATCCGTCTACGCTAAGTTTCCATATACCAACTGGTTGGTCTTCCGTTAAGCAGCAAAACTCCTGTTCAGCCTGCACTTGTAGGTTAGGAGTAAAGTCAACAATGAAATCAGCCAATACCTGCGACTTCAAGGAAGTCTTGGGCTTGTAGGTGATGTCATATTCAGTGAGCTCTACCGCCCACTTGGTTAGCCTGCCTGATAGTTCCGGTTTATGGAGTATAGTCTTCAGAGGAAAGGTGGTGAGAACCACAATAGGGTGGCATTGAAAGTACGGGCGGAGCTTCCGGGCAGCATGCACGAGCGATAATGCTAACTTCTCAAGCTGACTATACCGAACTTCCGCATCTATCAGGGATTTGCTCACATAATAAATGGGAGATTGTTTCCCAGCATCTTCCCGAACGAGAACTGCGCTGACTGTCGTTTCTGCTACAGCTAGGTACACATATAGAGTTTCACCATCCTTGGGTTTGGACAGCAATGGAGGGTTGGTCAGGTACTGCTTGAGCTGCTTCAAAGCTTCCTCGCATTCTGCAGTCCACTCAAATGTTTTTGATTTCCTCAATGTGTTGAAGAAAAGGTGGCACCGCTCCGAGGATTTTGATATGAAACGACTAAGGGCGGCTACCCTCCCTGTTAACTTTTGGACGTCTTTCACGCAAGTTGGGGAAGCTATCCGTAGAATTGAATCGATTTGGGCCGGGTTAGCCTCTATCCCTCTTTGCGTCACTAAGTATCCGAGGAACTTCCCTGCGGTAACACCAAAAGAGCATTTAGTAGGGTTAAGTTTCATATTATATTTTCTAAGAATGTCAAAAGATTGTCTGAGATGGTCGATGTGGTCGTTCGCGTGGAGGGACTTGACTAGAATGTCATCGATGTAGACCTCCACCGTCCTCGCAATCAAATCATTGAACATCTTGTTAACCAAACGCTGGTAGGTTGCGCCTGCATTTTTCAAACCGAACGGCATGGCTTTGTAACAAAATATGCCCAGGTTGGTCATGAACGTCGTCTTCTCTTGGTCCTCTGGGTGCATTAGGATCTGGTTGTATCCCGAGTAGGCGTCCATGAAGCTCAGCAACTCATGTCCGGCCGTCGCATCAACGAGCATGTCTATGTGGGGCAGTGGGAAGGAGTCTTTCGGGCACGCCTTATTTAGGTCGGTGAAGTCTATGCACACTCGCCATCTGCCATTCTTCTTCTTCACGACCACCACGTTGGCTAACCAATCCGGGTAATGAACCTCTCTGACTAGCCCGCTGTCAAGCAGCTTCTGGACCTCTTCGTTGATGACTTTGTTCCTTTCGGGAGCAAACTTTCTTCTTTTTTGTTTTTTAGGAGGGTAGTCTGGATCAACCTGCAACCTGTGAACAATTACGTTTGGGTCAATGCCTGTCATGTCCGCATGGGACCAAGCGAAACAATCATAATGATGAGATAAGAATTTGATAAGCTCTTCTCTGAGGGTTGGAGTTAGTTGAGCTCCAATTCTGACTGTGTTGTCTGGATGGTCAGGGTGGATTGGAACTTCATCTAGTTCAACCATTTCTGGTTCGTCAGGTTGGGTTGGCTTCTTCATGTTGAGGTCAGGTGATCCAGGTTGCTGTAATTGCTATAAGGTAGCATGTTTGGCCTTCATGGTTGTTTGATAGCATGCTCGTGAATCCTTTTGGTCTCCTCTTATCTCCTTCGTTCCCCATTTGGTCGGAAACTTTAAGATTTGGTGGAAGGTTGAAGGTACGGCTTCCATCTCGTGTATCCATGGGCGTCCAAGTATAACGTTGTAGGCAGAAGGGGAATCCACCACCATGAAGCGGGTGCATAAGTTGACGCCTTCTGCATAGACATGTAGTTCGATTTCTCCCACTGTGTTTTTGTGCTCCCCGCTAAAACCGATCAAGACTGTCGTCTTTTTTACTATCTTTGATTCCTCCAGGCCCATCTCCCTGAAAGCATCTAGAAATAGGACATTGGCAGAGCTACCGTTGTCAATTAGTATACGTTTGGTCAGACAATTAGCAATAAATAAAGAAATGACAAGAGCATCATGGTGAGGATTGAGTAGCCTGGTTGCTTCCGAAGTGGTAAAATGATCGTTTGAACAGGTGCGTCTGCTGCGCTTTCTTCCAAGTGGCTAGAGCTCCTTTGTGTTTGGGTTGCTTGTCTCGCATGCCTCTTGGCTGCTGAGTGGGAGACTCCGCTCACTTCGGAACCGCCTGTTATAACATTAACGGTTCGTTCATGTACTGGTGGTATTGGTGGGGTAGGTTCCCTGCGGTTGTCTCGTCTGTCTCTTGCTTCATGAAGAGTCTGCTTCCCTTTGTCAGTGAGAAGGTCGGTTAGGTAACCTTGTTTCAGCATCTGAGCCACCTCCAGCTTCAAAGCGATGCAATCGTCTGTTCGATGTCCATGATCAGCATGAAATTCGCACCACTTTGACCTGTCTCTTTGTTCTGGTGGGGTCCTCATCTTTTCTGGCCACTTGACTCGATTGCCCAATTGTTTGAGCGCCGCTACCGCCTTGACAGGTGAAATGGACAGATTGTATTCTGGCGCCTTAGCTCGTTCTCGGGGGCGCGTTTCAGATGTTGATCCATAGTCCCTTCTTTTGTTGTCGAATTTGCGTGGTACGGGGTAAGGATCGGAACGTCTATCATTGGACCGTCTGTCCGGCCTGGTATCCCTCCTCGAGCTCCCGTAAGGGGAGGACCTCTGGTTGTTGTATTGGTCCTCCTCCCATTTGATTTGTGCCCATGCTTTGGCTAGGACATCCTCCATCGTTTTGCACGGGTACTTTGTGAGCTCCTTGTAAAGGTCGGAATTAGAAAGGAGGCCTTTACGGAAGACTGTTATGGCGGTTTGCGGGTTGCAGTTGGTTATCGAAACCTTCTCCTTGTTGAAGCGTCCAACGTAGTCACGGAGAGGCTCTCCCTGTCGCTGGACTATCACGTACAAGTCTTCTGAGATCTTTTCTACTTTCCTGCTACTAGCATATTGCTGCACAAACATATCAGTTAGTTGAGCAAAAGAAGATATGGAATTATTGGGTAGATTGGTATACCACTGGAGGGCCGGTCCTATCAGACTAGAACCGAACCCCTTACACATGCAGGCTTCCCTCGACTGACGAGGGATGGCCACCGTGAACATTCTCTGGCGGTACTGAGCGATATGGTCGTCCGGATCGGTAGTTCCATCAAATGGTTTCATGTGGGGGAAGTTGAACTTAGGAGGCATCTCGACCAACGTAATTTCATCCACGAATGGTGAGTCAGCATAGCAACTTGCAGCGCTCTTCTTGATTGGTGCCGGCACTCCGGGGATACGTTGAATCATTGCCTCCATCTCGGCTAACTTGTAGGCCAGATCAGCATCAAGGTTCATGTAGGGTCCGACCGCAGCTGTCCGGACTGGTTCGCTAGCGATGAATTGGTTCTGATGGGCGAAGCCAAAGTTCTATTCGGGTTGCATGGTTCCAGCTGTTGGGACCGCAGTAACGGTTGCACCCTGAATTGGCTGTTGAACGCCCGCATGTGCCGTCAGACCCATTTCTCCAGTGACTGCTTGGTTCTGATGGATTGATTCGGTAGCACCAGCTGTCGGGACGGTCGGGCCAACTCCAGCAGATCGTATTGTCCGTGCCACGGTTCGTTGAGGTTCGAGATCAAGGGATACTGGGTTGCCTGTAAGGAAAGACACACGAGTACGATCAGGATTAAACTGATGAAAACTTTGATTCTTTACCAGACCGGTTGACCCTCCGGGATTGACATCGTCGGGCTCTTCGTCATCAGTGAAGTGGTCTTCAAACTCCAGGGATTGCATCGGATCGATCGGAGCCTTCAACCGAGAGGTCGGAGTCTTTTGGGTTTGATCTGCGGCCGCTTCGGGGCGTTTGAGTAAATCGGTATTCTCCCTCTCCCTAGCCTCCCGCTCTCGGTTCATCTGTTTGGTCAGGGCCGCAAGTTGAGCGGCAAAATCGGTCCCCACAGGCGCATCGGACATGTGGTGCTCGTCACCCATAGTCGGAAATTCGAAAGCTTTCGGATCATGCTGATTCGCTTGATTGCTAGGGCCCCACGGTGGGCGCCAAATTGTAGAGGGTGAATTCTACAATTACAGTTTGGACCGGTTCGACAGGTTCGTCCGGTTGAACGGGTTGGGCACTAGCAACCTATCAGCACAAGCAGCAAACGTAAGAACCCTTCGAGAGCACCGGTGGGGGTGTCCGGCGAAGGGCCTCAGACGCTCAAGTCAGTTGGGCTATAAACGTATTTATGAAACGTAAATCAAACGGAAATAATAACGAATATCAATAATGGAGCCGGAATGATAAAAGCAAGAGTAACGGAAGTGAGAGTAAGGGTGACGGAGTGACGGTCTCTTCAGGCTAGACTGCTTGCTTGGGCTAGCCTGCTTGGTTGACGGCCGGGAACCCTAGGCGGAAGCGGTTAGAGCGTAGAGAGAAGATGGAGAGAGCAAGTAGGAGAGTGGAGAGTTCGTGTGTCAGATCGTGTCTTCAACGGGTAGGGTTTCATGTATTTATAGGACGGTTTGGACCGTCTAGGGTTTTCTCTCTTCATCTCTCCAGGCGTATCCGCTAGGTCCGTCTCTTCCGGTTGGTTCCGATAATGGTGAAAACCCTCAATTTGACGGTTTTCTTCCGCTTGTACGGGAGTCGCTTGTTCCGCTTACTCCGTTTGACGTGAGTGAGATCTTTAAACTGGGCCTTTATGCTTCTTGTGGGCCGGAGGCGTAAATGAGCCCAATTACTGACGGTCGGGCTAGTCCGTTTGGTCTATTTAGCCCGTTGGGCCGTTAGACGAATTTCGCCCACTACACCCTCCAAATCCATATTATCCACCACCTCCATACTACCCCCCTCAACCTACTCCTACTCCACCACCACCATACCCAAATTCTCGTCCTCAAGGACCTCCACAAGAGCCTCCCGTCGATGAGAGTCTCTCTACATTCCTCCATGTGGCTAAATTGGCTCGAGAGGCTCAAGATGCTAACATAAAGCGACTCGAGACGGCCATTGGTCAAATTTCTGGGTCCATGCACTTGATGCAGTAACCGGGGCGAATTCCGAGTCAAGGGATTCAACCACAATAAGCCAACGAGATGCAAACACCATACCCTCCATATGTTCCTCCTTTTCCACCACATCAAGCCCAAGCAGTCTCGGTGTTGCGGAGCGGGAGGCACGTGGATAACAGAGTGACGATGCCGCCTCAAGGACGCATGGGAGATAGATGGGGACCGAGCTCGCGTTGGAATGGACCGAAAATGCCGACGGCACCTCATAACCGGCACGTCCGTCCAGTTTCAAATCTGGACGGTCGGCCAGATGTTGGCCGCTCGGCCAAAACACAGGATATCCAGCCACGCTCAGTAGATGATCTGGCCGGTCGGCCAGATCCTGGCCGCTCGGCCAAACACCCAAGTTCGCGTGACAACTCAGTGTCCAATCTGGACGATCGGCCAAGTCACCTCGACTCTGGCCGATCGGCCAAATCCGGCGAGCAGCACACGGAGTCCGAGGAGCCCGAGAAGGAAGCCCAACCTCTTCACAAGGCGTCCAACCCTTATGTTCCTCTCATTCCTTATCCAAGCCGTGTGAAGAACAAGAAGCGCGATCAACAATTCATGGATCTCTACAAGCTTCTTTCAAAGGTGGACGTGAACTTACCTCTTCTAGATGTTATTCGCAACGTGCCACCATTCGTGAGGTTCGTGAAGGAGTTGACATCAAGGAAGAAGTCGTTCGATGAGATGGAGACGATTGCGGTATCGGATGGCGACATTTATTATGCAACACCCTCTTCCACCTAAGCAACGAGATCCATGTTCTTTCATTATCACTATCTCTTTAGGTAATGGTAAGGAAGCATGTGGTATGTTAGATTTAGGTGCCGGTATTAATCTCATGCCTTATTCTATCTTTAAGCAATTAGAGTTAGGAGAACTTAAACCCACTCGCATGAGCCTTCAATTGGCGGATAGGTCTATTAGGTACCCTATAGATATTATAGAGGATATACTTGTTCGTGTGGGGGGGTTAATTGTTCCCGTTGATTTCGTGGTTTTAGAGATAGGTGAGGTACAAGAGAATGGTATTGAGCACACACTTTTGCTAGGTCGTCCTTTCATGGCTACTACTAATACTTTGATTGATGTGAAGAGTGGTGTGATTAAGATGTCCGTTTTGGGTGAGGATGTCTCGTTTTCTGTGCATAAGAGTCGGCCTATGTCATCGGTTAATTTAATTGATAATTGCTCTTTCATCGATAAGGTTGATGCCTTGGCCGAGTGTTCTTTTGTGCAGGATTTTGATACCGAGGAGGTATGTTGGGGATCCGGAGATCAAATGGAATAGGAGCAAATGGAGAGAGACATCGGGATCAAACTCCCGTTTCCCCCTCAAGACCCCGAGCCCGGCTCGAAGATTCCGGAGCCGTTAGAGTTGAAAGAGCTACCATCGCATTTGAAATATGTGTTTTTAGAGGGAGGAAATCAAAAACCCGTAATAATTTCTTCTTCTTTGTCTCTTGCAGAGGAAGGAGCTTTGGTGGGCATACTCAAGGAGAACAAGCTCGCTTTTGGATGGAGCTTGGCGGATATTCGAGGTATTAGCCCGGCCACGTGCATGCATCGCATCAACCTCGAAGAAGGCGCTCACCCCAAACGAGATGGACAAAGGAGGCTTAACCCAATGCTCATGGAGGTCGTGCGCAAGGAAATCTACAAGCTATTGGCGGAGGGTATCATCTATGCCATCGCCGATAGTGAGTGGGTTAGCCCGGTGCACGTCGTTCCAAAGAAGGGAGGAATTACGGTGACAAAGAACGAGAAGGATGAGTTGGTCGCTTCGCGCCCGGTTACCGGGTGGAGGATGTGTATCGATTATAGGAAGCTTAATGCTTCCACCAAAAAGGACCACTTTCCTCTCCCTTTTATTGATCAAATGCTTGATAAGTTAGCCGGGCAGGAATTTTACTGTTTTCTTGATGGCTTGTCAGGTTACTATCAAATCGCGATAGCTCCGGAGGATCAAGCAAAGACGGCCTTCACAAGCCCTTTCGGGACCTACGCTTATAGGAGGATGTCATTTGGTCTCTGCAATGCACCGGGTACGTTCCAACGATGCATGATGTCCATTTTTTCTGAATTTATCGGTGATTTCGTAGAGATCTTTATGGATGATTTTTTCTGTTTTTGGGTCGTCTTTCCATGATTGCTTGATGAAAATAGAGAGAGTCCTTAAGAGATGCATTGAGAGTGGTCTTACTTTGAGTTGGGAAAAGAGTCATTTTATGGTTAGAAGTGGAATTGTTCTAGGCCATGTAGTTTCGAGTAAGGGCATAGAGGTCGACAAAGCGAAAGTGGAGGTGATTGAAAAATTACCACCACCTAGTGATGTCAAAGGTATTAGGAGTTTCCTTGGTCATGCGGGCTTTTATAGACGATTTATTAAGGATTTTGCTAGAATTAGCCAACCTCTTTGTCGTTTACTTGCTCAAGACGTGCCTTTCCACTTTGATGATTCTTGTATGCATGCTTTTCTCACTTTGAAAGAAAAACTCATCTCTGTGTAGTTGGTCCCGATTGGTCATTACCTTTTGAAATTATGTGTGATGCTTCGAATAATGCCGTAGGGGCTGTTTTGGGCCAAAGAGTCGATAAGATGCTTCGTGTGATTTACTATGCTAGTTTAACTCTTAATCCTGCTCAAGTGAATTACACCACCACCGAACAAGAGATGCTTGTTGTTGTCTTTGCCTTAGATAAGTTTAGATCTTACATCATAGGGTCTAAAGTGATTATCTATAGTGATCATGGTGCTCTTAAACATCTTTTGACTAAAGCCCAAGCAAAACCTAGGTTGATTAGATGGGTCTTATTATTGCAAGAATTTGATATTGAAATTCGTGATAGAAAGGGTAGTGATAATCTTGTGGCCGACCATCTCTCTCGACTCGATTCACCTCCTCCTTATGCTTCTCTTGATGATATTTGTGATGCTTTTCCCTTTGAGAATGCTAATGAAGTGAATGCTACTCCTTGGTTTGCCGATATTGCTAACTACTTGGCCGATAAGGACACTAAACCCGTCCTTAACGCTCAAGAAGAGAAAAGGTTTCTTCGTTTGTGTAGGCAATACTATTGGGAGGATCCTCACTTATTCAAGCTTGGGAAGGACGAGGTGATTCGAAGGTGTGTCCCCGATCATGAGCAATCCGAGGTGTTACGACATTGTCACGAGGAGCCGAGTGGAGGACATTTTGGAGGCCAAAAGACTGCTCATAAGGTGCTACAAAGTGGATTATATTGGCCTACTTTGTTCAAGGATGCTCAAGCCTTTTACCTCGCATGTGATCGTTGCCAACGCACAGGTTCCATAGGTCGCCGTAATGAGATGCCCCTTAATCCTATTATAGTGGTCGAAGTTTTTGATGTGTGGGGCATCGATTTTATGGGACCTTTTCCTAAATCCCATGGTTTTGAATATATTTTACTTGCGGTTGATTATGTGTCCAAGTGGGTTGAAGCCATTCCCACAAGGACATGCGATTCTCATATTGTTTTGAAGTTTGTGCAAAAAAAATTTTGTGTAGATTTGGTTTCCCTCGTGTGATCATTAGTGATGGGGGAAAACATTTTTGCAACAAATTATTCGACAAGTTGATGAAGAAGAACGCTATCACTCACAAGGTGGTGACTCCATACCCTCCATAGACTTCGGGACAAGCCGAGACGAGCAATCGACAAATCAAGGGGATTTTAGAGAAGACGGTGAAGCCATCGAGGAAGGATTGGGCCGACAAGCTAAACAACGCTCTTTGGGCTTATAGGACGGCATACAAGGGAATCTTGGGGATGAGTCCTTACCGTCTCGTCTATGGAAAGTCGTGCCATTTACCCGTGGAGATCGAGTTTAAGGTGTATTGGGCCCTCAAGCGCATCAATTTCGACCTCAAGGATGCACATGATCGAAGAGTTTTGCAAATGGAGGAGCTTGACGAGCTTAGGAACGAAGCCTACGACAATGCCAAGATCTACAAGGACAAGGTAAAACGTCTTCATGATAGACGCATAGCCTACAAGGAGTTCAAACCCGGAATGAAGGTACTTCTCTTTCACTCTCGTTTTCGTTTATTTCCGGGTAAGCTTAAGTCTAGGTGGGGAGGTCCATACACGGTGGTACAAGTCTTTCCTCATGGTGCGGTAGAGATCAAGAATGAGGATTCGGGATACATCTTCTCGGTCAACGGGCAACGATTGAAGCCGTACATCGAAGGAACGACATTTCCTCACACGGTGGAGACGATTCTCATCTCCTACCCCCCACTCTCCTTTTGAGTATTTGGTACGTCAAGCTAATGACGTAAAACGAGCGCTTGGTGGGAGGCAACCCACTAAAAAAAAAAAAAAAAAAAAAAAATTAGATTTTTATTTTTCGTAGTATTTCTCGTTCATATTTGATTTTTTGTGTTAGTTAGTGTGTTTTTGCAGGAATAGGCGTCAGACACTCAGTCTCTGATCTGGCCGATCGGCCAGATTTCCTTAGGGATTCTGGACGATCGGCCAAAGCTGTGAAAACGAGTCCTGGCCAGTAGCTATTCTGGCCGATCGGCCAGATTCCATAAGGAATTTTGGACGATCGGCCAAAACCCGTGGGCCCCACTCCCTTGCCGAGTCAACCTCGGATTTTGGCCCCCCATCAATTCGTTTTTGACCTACCTTCCCCCCACCTCTCTTTTCTTATCTCTTTTCTCGTTTTTTTTTTTTTCCTCCCACAGCACACACCAACGCCACCGCCGTCATCCGCCGTTGTTCGCCGTCAGCCGCCGTCAGTTGCCGCCGTAGCAACTTCTGCCGCCGTTGCAACCTCCGCCGCGTCAGTCACCAGCCGCACCACAGCCGTCCACCGCCGCACCTTCGCCGTCAGCCACCGCCGCAACCATCACCGTCAGCCCCGCCGCCGTCGCATTGCCACACCGCCGCCGTTAGCTACCAACGCCGTCACCGTCAGCCACCACGCCGCCGCCGTAGCAGCACCGTCGCAGCTTACCGCCACCGCCGTCTCCCTTCGCCTTCAGACACCGTCACCGTCGCTCAGCACTCGCCGCCGCCGTCGCACCTCCGCGCTCGGCCAACCTTCCGCGACCGGCCAGAAATCCAGTTGGCCGATAGGCCAGAATCTCTACACGAACTTGGCCGATCGGCCAGATAGGGAGCTGCCCAAATTTTCACCTTTTTCGTTCGTGCTCCGTTACGCGTGAATTTCCTCACACACCACCACCATGCCACCTTCATATGCACGGAACCTCACTCGCCATACCCCGGGCGCAAACGAGCAAGAATATGGACAACAAGAGAACGTTCTGTTCGAAACCGATAGGTATGAAACTACAAACCTCTATCTTCGGTTAAATGGTCTTGCTATACGTCCTCCTAGGCATTACAACATGGATTTCTTGAGGCGTTTGCCTATTTTTGATACTATTCGGGAGTATGCTCTTCGTTTAGGTTTAATGCAATGCATGTCTAGGGAATGGGATTCGCATGATAGTTTGTGTATGGAGATGTGTTGTAGCTTTCGTTTGTCTAGACGTGGTAATGAGCCTGTTATGGTGTGCACTTTTCGTGGTGTTTTGTGTGAAATTTCTAAGGAGACAATGAAAACGGTGTTTGGCTTTCGTGCGAATCCGAATATTTCTGATTGTGTGCCTTCTGATTTCAATGTTGATGAGGCTTGGTTGGAATTGTCTGGTGTTAATAATTTCAAAACTTCAGGTGTCTCTAGTGCCTTTTTACGCGATGATGCTTTGATCATACTCCATCGCTTCATATCTAACATGATCTCTGGTAAAAAGGAGGTCAGTAAGGTAACGAGCATGGAGGTTTATTTGTTGTGGTGTGCTAGGTTCAATAGAAAGGTGTGCTTGGCTCCTTTCATATGGACGCAGCTCTCGAACGTGCAATCAAAGAGAGGCGCCCATCCCACACTTGGATATGTCGCGACGACTCTAGCTCGTCATTTTGGAGTAGATATCTCGGAGGCCGAAGGATTGGTGCAGAGTGTGGAGATTGCCCCTGCCGAGTTGATCAATGCCCACTTGATGAGGAGTCCGACCGAGTTTACTCGTGTCGAGGACCGAGCTTCGGTTCGAGCTTATTATGCCGACCCACATCGTATCCGAAGAGCCGAGCAAGAAGGGGGAGAGGAGGAAGAAGCCGAGCAACAAGAGGAGGAAGAAGAAGAACCCGAAGGGGATGGAGACGAGGAGGAGCAGCAGCACGTCCCGGGCGACAACGAACGATTAATACATTACTACACTAGGAGAGATCGCTTCCGGGCTCGTCAGAATATGGAGGCCGAGGTTCCACCCTATTGGGCCGACTTTAGGACTGATTTTACACACTTTCAACAAGGTGTGTTTGATCGGTTCGATTCTTTGTCGACCCAAGTGACGGGTTTGGATCGGAGGGTGTCGAACATCGAGAGTCACTTGATGCGGTACACCGACTTCTCGATTGGCTCTACCTCAGCTCCACCGAACCTGAATGATCCCCGCTATTGGTCACCGCACGATCCCCGATGGAACGATCCACGATTTCGAGGTCCATTCAATTCATAGCTTATTTGTGCGTTTTTTTTCTTTTTGTTTGAGTCTTTTATTGTTTTTTCTATATTTTGTTCGATTTTACGCTTGGGTATTTGTGTTTTGTGTTTGTTTTGTAGGTGATACTTGGAATCTCTAGAGATTTTGAGTATTTGGTCGTCATATTGCGATAAGTTCTCTCTATCCCTTTCCTTTTTATTTTCTTGCAATGGGGACATTGCATGATTTTAAGTGTGTGTGTGTGTGTGTGGGGGGGGGGGGGGGGGGTCTTTGAACTTTTTGGCATGTAGTTTTTGTTTTTATGTCTTGTTGATCGAGTCTTGTTTGGTTTGATCGAGTCTAGTTGATCGAGTCTTCATGTTCCCCCACTTAGGATTTTGTTTGATTTTTAGCCCTATAAGCATGTAAATTAGGATCAATGTGAATGATTCAAAGATGGAATCTTTAGTTGTTGGAATTGATTTGAACATAAATTAGGTTGGTTTAATCTTGAGTTGTGATATATTATGATTTGATGAATTGTGGGGCATGAGATAATTTGAGTTTGAGAAAAATGATTTATGATTTTTGGTTGAGTGATAAGTCTAGATTGTTGTAATTTGGATTGCTAGGTTACTTTCCCCTTAGAAAAAAAAAAAGAAAAAAAATAAAAAAAAGAGTTGTGTTATGTGAATAAAAGAGTTGATAGGATTTTGCTCCTCTTACTTGTAACGTATGAAAATACTAGAGTAATGAGCATGGGAAACCACATGAAAAGGCTTCGAGAGACCCTCGAATGATTAAATTTCATGAACTATGTCCTAGATGATACTCGTGTATATTAGAATAAAAGTGTTCGTAGGCATTCTACCCCTCTTGACAATGGGTACGGGAAACCGCACTAGGAGGCTCGATGTGACCCATCGATGATTAAACCTAGTGAATTTTGTGCCATAAACGTTCACATGTATTAAAAAAAAAAAAAAAAAAAAAAAAAAAAAAAAAAAAAAAAAGAGTTGTTTATTGTTGAATAAAAAGGGGAAGTAGGTTAGTCGTCTAAATTGTGGTGATCTAGATATTTGTGAGATGTGTGTTATCATTGTTTTTCCTCTTTCTTGGATTGATTTATAAGCCGCATAGTTTGTTGATGATGATTGTTCGTAACTTGGGATTAAAGTGACCTTGTTTGAGTTTGTCGATTCCGGTGATTAAATGTTCTATATTTTGGATTGTTTGGATTGAATCTAAGTTATGTGTTTATGTTGCTTGAGGACAAGCAAAGGTCTAAGTGTGGGGGATTTTGATTGGTGTCTAGATGTTAGGTTTTTCGTTGTGTTTTCGTGTCCGTTTTCAATGTACTTGTGTGTCTTTTCGTGTGTCTTTTGCTATGATTCGTTTGTTTGGAGCTTTGGTTATTGTAGGAGCAAAAGGTGAGCAATTGGAAGAAAACGGGACGAAAAGTACATGAAGTGAAGGAAGAATCGTGAGGGATCAGTTTCGGGTTTGGCCGATCAGCCAAGTCCAGCATAGCATCTTGACGATCGGCCAAGTACTTAGGCTCGAGGCTCAGCAGTTCCTGATCTGGCCGATCGGCCAAAATTCCTTCAGCATCTGGACGATCGGCCAAGTACCTATGTGAGGGTCAGCAGTTCCTGATCTGGCCGATCGGCCAGAATTCATCCCGCGTTTGGACGATCGGCCAGATGTCCGCGTCCAGCTGTTGTTTCCTTATATAATTAGGTTTTTCTTCCTAATATATATACTAGTGCTTTGGGACGAATTTAAAACCATCCTTTATCATCTTTTAGCATATTTTAGCTTTAGTTTTCAGTACTCAAACACTTTTATTAGCTTTCTATTGTTCGGATCCGGATTCTTAGTTCGTGCAATTTAATTCAAGACTTTTCCTTTAGTTCGTGTACTTCGTTCTTCGTTTAATTCTCGTAAGTTCTTTATTGCTTTTATTTAATTGCTTTACTTGAGTTCTTTAGTTCTAGATTTAATTTCTTAATTGCTTTGTTTAATTTGCTTAGTTTAATCTCGTTCTTAGTTCGATTTTCAAGTTCTAGTTTAGATTCGTTTTTCTTGCTTTCAAATCTCTCGTTTTTCAAAGTTTTCATAGTTAGATTTATTTCCCTTTTAATTTCCAGATTTCATTAAACTTGTCTAGCATAGTTATTGTTTTCTTCGTTGCGTCCTTTATTGCTTTCTTTTCGATTCTTGCCTAGGTAGATTTATTGCTTTCTTCTAGTTTAATTTTCTAAGTTTATTTAGTTCGATTTATTTCCAGCTTTTTAGATTAGATTTATTTGCTTTGATTTTAATTGCTTTGATTTATTTTATTGCCTAGGATTTTAAAACCCAAAACCTAAAAATATCTTTTAATTGCTTTCTTAGTTTTAGGCTAGATTAGGTTAGGTTTTTACTACATAATTATTTGCCCTGTTAAGTTTTCCTTGAGATTCGATACTTAGGTTTTACTTGCTAGTGCTACGATAGATTTCGTCTATTGCGAACACTTTTTGGTGAAACACATATTTTAAGTGGAATTCATGCGTAATGCTCATGTCCACAATTTATTTAATTTAAAATAATGCAATTAATGGATTGGAGAATGAATAATAACGAAAAGGATAGCATTAGCAAGCACGAATGCACGATGATATATTTTCTTGTGTCTTATTTTTTTTTTTTATGAACACTTCAGATTTTGGTCCGTTTATGTGATAATTAATTTATATGTTTTTTTTTTGTTACTTTAATAGCTAAAGATAGTGCTCGTGTAAGTTATAAATTTTGTTTTATATGTGCATGACATAATTTAATTAAGTCACTCTTCATTTGTATGAATTATTGTATAGGTGATATACAGTTCAAAGAATGTCAAGGTTGGATTCAAATAGGAGGAAAAAATTATTGTATGTGATAATACATATGCACATGGGGAGAATGAATAACATGTTAAAGTTAATGATGTTTGTGATTGCAAGTATCACAACACATTATTATCAAAAAATATTGTTTAAAGACCTCTTATTCTTTGAGCGAGTATGATCGATCCCGTTACATCTACATGTTGGTTTATGAGAGTGACACTACGTGTCATAATGAATTGCGTATGAATAGGAAATGTTTTAGAAAACTAGTGCATATGCTTGAAAGTATTTCAAAACTAAAAGCATCGAGGAGCCTTGCAGTTGACGAGCAAGTAGCTATTTTCTTGTACATTTTGGCATACCATCAAAAGAATCGTACAATGAAAATAAATTTCTTACGTTCAGGAGAAACGATTAGTAAGTATTTCAATAAGGTATTAAATGCAGTGATCTTAAGCTTCAAGGTCATCTACTTAAAGCTCCTTCACTTGACCCTGAGGTATCTACTGATTTGAAATGGAAATGGTTTAAGGTAAAATAATAACTCTTTATTTTTTGTAAGTTTTTTTTTTTTCCATAATTATTGATTGTATATGTATATCCAGTATTTGTAGAATTGCATAGGAGCTCTCGATGGTACCCACATTGATGTAAAAGTAGCTGAAGTTGACAAGTCTAGGTATCGAATTAGAAATGGTTTATTTGTACCTCCAAAAACTTTAAAGGTTTTAGTTAACCCTTTGAGGAAACATTAGGGGTGTATTTGACCCTTTTCCCTTTATTAAATACTACTCCTAGATGTAAATATCTGGATAGATAATGTACCCCTTGTAAATTGAAACCCCTAGCTAGAAACGCAGAAATACACAACCCAAAAATTCAAATTCAGAAATGAAGAATCACACTACCACCATGATTTCCACAAGAAGAATTCTTTCCAATTCTTCTTGCTTCAAATCTTCTTCTTCAAAGAGATCTTCCTGTAGATCTCCACACCTTCAGCATTGCGATTAATTGCTTTCGCCATCTTCGTCTATCCGAATACGGATTTGCTGTCTTAGGCAGCATCTTTAAGCGTGGCTATGAACCGGATGTGGTGACATTCAGCAGTCTCATCGATGGGCTCTTCTTGGAGGGGAAGATATCAGAAGCTAGAGAACTGTTGCTGAAGGTGATTGGAGGGAATCTATGCGAGGTTAACGAGGTTACGTACCTTTTCGTCATCAATGGGTTGTGCAAAGCAGGGCTCACACTCGCACCCCTTGATCAGCTGAGCTTATTTGAAAAACAGAGATGCAGGCCTAACATTTATGTCTACAATGCTATAATTGATGGTCTATGCAAGGATCGGATGGTTGACGATGCCCTCCAGATCTTCTAAACTTTGGTGGATAAGGGCATATCACCTGATGTCGTGACCTACAGTTCATTGATTCAGGGCTTGTGCAATTCGAGTAGATGGAAAGAGGTCGAAGAGTTGTGGAATGAGATGGGTGCTCGTGGGGAATTTCCAAATCTGCTCACTTTTAATATTTTAGTGGATGGTTATTGTAAGGAAGGATGGGTGGAAGAGGCTGAGCAGCTTATAGAAATGATGAAGGAAAGCGATTTTCAACCTGATATCTACACTTACAGTTCTTTGATGGATGGATACTGTATGCGAGGTGAGATAGAGAAAGCCTCAAAAGTTTTCGACCTTGTAGTGGATTCGGGGCTCAAGCCTAATATCATAAGCTATTGCAGCTTGATGAACGGCCATTGCAAAAAGGGGCAACTCGACGAGGTATTGCGTCTCTTTAATGAAATTCCTGCCAAAGGATTAAACCATACGGTGGTTTCGTACAGCACAATGCTTCAAGCCTTTTTTCGTGAAGGCAGATATGATGAGGGCTTGAAGCTCTTTACTGAGATGCGAGCTAGGCACGTGGCTCCTGATATAAGGACTTACAGTATCTTGTTGCATGGGTTGTGCGGAGCTCATCATATGGATGAAGCATTTTCTTTCTTGAATGTGATGGAAACTGAAGGTGTTACTCCCGACTAGGGGTGAAAACGGATCGGATATTTCCCGACCGATCCGGAACCGTATCCGGTCGGTATCGAATTCGGTTTAAAAAATCAGTATCCGGTCGGATACGGATTCGGATACGGATAGTTGAATTCGGATATCGGATCGGATTCGGATTACATAGTATCCGACCGTATCCGAAATTTACCGTATTTTTTTGGATATTATCCGGATACATAATCCGGATATCCGGATATTTTAATATTTTAATATATTTTATTTTTTATTTTTTATTTTTTATTTTTTATACTCTCTACCCACTTCCATTAACTATCATTTTAAATGAAATTGGCCTTTATTGTAATTAATTAATCTTTAATCAGTTCCTAAACAACTAAAGTAACCCTACCCACTTCCGGTCTTGATTCTTCTTCTTCCCACCCCTGCCGCCGTCTCCACCTCTGCGCCACTCTGCCGCCGCCGTGAGCAAACCGTCACCAGTTTTCCGCCTCTACATCTCTCCCTCTCCGCCGCCGTCTCTCCACCTCTGCCCCTCTCCCTCTCGGCCGCCGTCATTTGTTCGTATATGCCCCTCCCTCGCCGCCGTGACCGTCAAAGCCCTCCACTCTCTCTCCCCTGCCGGTTGCTCCATTCCATTTCTTTACCAAACCCGCCGTTGCTGGTAGCGCCATCGACAACCTCCGTCTCCCCATCGGTTCCTCCTCTCCCTTTATTCCTCAGATCCAGCGCCCACCTGCATCCCATCTCTATCAAAATCCCTAATTTAAAACCTTAAACCCCTATTTGTGTCTCCTTCTCCCTCTCTCTCAAGTCCTCTGCCCTCTTCTCCGACGTTGTTGGCGGCGATGTCGACAATGACGGTGATGGCGGCAGTCGACGTAGGAGACGGAGAATTATGCGGATGAGAGAGATCGACGATGAGAAATCTAAAATAATTTTTCAAAAAAAATAAATTAAAAAATTATTTTAGTTAATCAAATGTTTTTTAATTAAAATGATGCTAATAACTTCATATACTTAATACTTTAAACGATCTTAATTTCCATAAGGTGTCATTTTTAGCAGGATGAAAGGAGTATAATATGATCAATTTCTAATTAATAAAAAACTAATACTATTAACAAAAAGTGAAAATAATAAGACGTAAGTGAACATAAGAAATATTGAGTATAAAGTTTTTTTATTTGTTCGAATCACATCTTGATTATTTTCTTATGAAACATAGTATCCGACTATATTTATTCCAATTCGGCCCGAATTCGTTCCGTATCCGTTCCGTATCTGTATACCGAATATTCCGAATTCGTATCCGAATCCGGCTTTTCCGTATCCGGTTCCGTATTCGAGAAAAAAATATGGTATAGGATATGGTATAAGGACTATCCGTCCGTATCCGATCCGTTTTCACCCCTAGACCTTCCCCTTTCTCCCCCAAATCTCTTCTTCTCTCTCTCTCCTTTTTTTAAAATATATATATATATATATATATATATAGGGGAGAGATCAAATAAAAAATGCTCTTTGCGTAAAAAATGGGAAACATTTTACACCATTCAGATTTATCAATCAATGGCCATGATTATTAGGAAATAATCGTCTAAAATAATACCTTATTTATAATAGAGGGGCCAAATTTGTACTTTTACCATAAGACAAATTCAGTTACATGAATAAAAAAAAAAAATTTAAATGCATATTTTATCTCTGTGTATCTCTATGTGTATCTCTGCGTATATTCACAGTTCTTTTTTTCACCGAACAAATTTCTCTGTGAGTTCATCTGCAAAAAAGATTTCTCTCGGTTCGCTGCGTCAAGCTGGTGGCTACAACCATCATCTTATCTGTTATTTTGATATCGCAATGGAATCACCCAGTAACATTTTTATTTTTTTTTTGTGCATAAGAAGATGAATTTGGATTTCAATTGACGTTAAGCAATGGGAGTCTACTTAAATTAATACAACCCAGAATATGACTCGTCAAGTCAATTTTTAGTCGATCGAACACAGAGGTGATTTCTTAATTGGCGGAGAAAGTTATAAAGTAAAATTGGGGCTGGAGTTTGTTGGGTTATTTTCTAATTTTTGACATGCTTGGAGTGAAAAGTACCTTTTCCCACTCATGTCACCATTGCAAAGAATTTGTTGCGTACATTGTTTGTTGGATTTGCTGTCCGTCATTGTTAATATGTGTGCATTAAAATATATTTTTTAGTTGTTTGTACATTATATCATTATTTTCCATGCATTAGAATATCATGCATTATGGATTAAGTTCTTTGCCACACTGAGAAGCCATTCACCTGATGTAATGACTATGTAAATTGCGATGTATTTTCTATTATTCAATATTAGAAATTATTTTTACAGATTCTCGTTGCATTGTTTTGAAGTCGATGTTCATTTATTCTTAAACAGGTATAGGTCAAGGTAGTTCTCTTCAGTTTACTCCAGATAAGGACAAGGTAGAACAAACCATTTTTCCAGAATGTCATGTTGAGTTGAAGCCACATGTTGGTCAGAAATTCAATTTGTTAGAAGAAGGATTACAGTTCTATAGACTTTTTATTTTCTTCTTGTCGAAGAATTCATGCCACTCCTGTAACAGGTTGGATGCATCATGCTTTTTTGTCCTTATAATCAGTCTTTCACCCCTTGGAAATCCAAAGACCCTAAATACATCCTCTTCAACTATGTGGAGTCTACTGTTGTTCAACAAAGCGAGTTCAGAGCTTCTTGGGTCGAAATTGTCTACTACCCAGTGTCCTAGTTTTGTAGGTTTCTCTGAAATTTTCATGAACAACAAGTGAGAAAAGCCTAACTCTCTTACAGCTACTTTCTGTCTTTCATTCATTTTGTCTATTGACTTGTTGAGTAGGCAATATGGACTAGTTCCGCAAGAGATTTTTGGGAAATCATCACAAACATCTGGTTTGTTTTTCCCTTTATAACTTGCAACCATTTTTGTCTTATTCTTCACCTGTGTACCCTTTTGCTTCTTCTTCTCCACCAGTTTAGAAGATTCGTCTCGTTTATTCTTGACGCATTCTACAAAATCATCATCTGCATTTTCCGTTAAAGGAGGTTGCTTGTCATGCTTGAACTTGATTCGCTCTGTGCACAATTATAACAAAAATGCTGAAAAACCTCAAATAATAAATTTAATAAAAGCCAATTTATAACTTATGAGTGACCATAGTAAAGGATCGTAAGAAAAATCAAATGATTGTTGAATTATGCATTATAACATATTTAATGTATAATGCAGACAAAAATTCAAAATGTCAATAAAATAAATATTGTTAAAATTATTCTTCCAAAGTAATAAGAAATAAATAATCATCCTATAAAAAGCAGCAACTAAATATATAGAATTGAATATCCTAAATGTTGGGTTCTAGGGCCAACATTAAACAAATATTAGAACTTGACGCAATAGCTGACATAGACGACTGCCACGATGAAATTCGAGTCATGAATTACGAGAAAAATAATTAACTTAGTCAAAAAAATACAAAATCCGAGACGATAGCTGCCACAACGGAAGGGAAGTGGGTGCATTATACAAAAATCAACTTATGCATTATACAAAATCAATATATGCAAGATAGTTTATGCATAATGCACTATATTGATCAAATTATACTAGAGTAAAGGAGCTAGAAGGCATTATCAAATTATAGAGAATCTGAATTGTCAATAAATAAAGAGAAACTTCACTATAACTTCAAATTTCATAAAGTATAGGAGACTAACAATTCACATGAGATCTAGTGTAGATTTAAAGAATCAAAGGCCTTAATAACAGCCAAGAACTAGAGTAAAAGAGCTAGAGTGCATTATCGAATTATAGAGTATTTGCATTGCCGAAGAAAAAAGATAAACTTCACCATAACTTTGCACACTAATTCATCATATACAACAAAAACATTACTTATACTCAAATGCATCAATTTTTGAATAGTTGAAAACAAAATAACATTGCTTTATCATATCATCACACAATAAGATATATGCAATATACTTTATGAATAGATTTCTGCATTATACTTTATGAATACTGCATTATGCAAAAATAGTTTGTGCATTATACTCTATGAAATGCATTATACAAATAGATATATGCATTATACTTTATGAATACTGCATTATGCAAACATATATATGCATTATACTTTATGAATACTGCATTATGCAAAAATACTTTGTGCATTATAATCTATGAAATTCATTATACAAATATATATATCAGCCATACTTTATAAGGCAACCAGACAATAATTCACTATTTAAAATGCATTATACAAAATAAATATATGCATTATACTCATCAAAACAATACTCATTATTTGAACTACATGAAGTCATCCTGAATTCTACGTTCTGCATATAATAGTCAACAAAGATTCTTCATGTAATTCTAGATTATTTGATTCCTTATTCATGATTTAATGTATATAATAATCAATATACACTACATTGATTGACTCAAGAAACAAACTAAACAAGTTAATTTCACCACAAATCGTGCACTACACAAACAACTTTCATACCTTCCTCCCTTTGTCGTTTCTTCGATAGTTGCTTGGGAGTCATTAGTTCTTCAGTTGATTATTCAGTAGTAACGCAGAATAGGTTTCGATGGAGAGCAATAATCTAAAATATATTTTCATCAAAATATTTCATCCCTCTCTCCAAGATAATGCACTACAATTATCTGCGGAATATGTTTTTAGTGCAGAATATATTTTAGGGATTTGAGAATCTGCAATCCCGCCGTATCCGCCACTCTCCAGGATTATTTATTTTAATTTTACTTCTTTACCCTTATTATTGATTTAAAAACAATTTTATCATTAATTTATTACAATGCATCTTTTATTTTAGTCCGTTAGATTGGTTATGATCTATGGTTCTAATTATTTCTTATTTCTTACTCTAAGGGGTCTTTTTACCAGATCTCATCCCTATATATATATATATATATATATATTATTTTATTTTATTGAAATTTATTTTTGTTTCCATGTCATTATAAAAATTGTCATGTGAGATTTAGTTTCGACAAAGTTAAATTTGTGTTAAAATCGGACATACGTAAAATTTGGTGTATTTTTTTAACAATTTAAAAGATCGTGTTAAAATTGAAAATCAACCATAATGTTACATTATGTATTTTATGTATTTAACCCCTTTTTTAACATAAAATTGTACTCCTATTTCACATTGAATAAATAATAATTTAAATTATACTTCTTCTGGCTCACGATTACTGACACGTTTCTTTTCAGCATTTTCGTCAAGCATTTTTTAGCATCATAATGATGGGTATTAAAATATTTTTTTAAAGAAATTATTATTTTTGTTCTAGTATCGCGTAAAATAAAAAATTCTTTAAAAAGATATTTTAAAATCCATCATTATGATGCTCAAAAATGCTTGAAGAAAATGCTGAAAAGAAACGTGTCAGTAATCGTGAGTCAGAGGAAGTAGTAAATTTTTATTATTAAAAGTCGATAGTCATCAATATATTTATTAAAAAATAATGATGAATGTAAACGGGTAGGAATGCTGAGTATGTAAACGGGTTGGATCATGTATCCCTAGAAACACAGGCATACACAACCCTAAAATTCATATTCAGAGATGAAGAATCGCACCGCCACCATGATTTCCAGAAGAATAATTCTTTCCATTTCTTCTTGCTTCAAATCTTCTTCTTCTTCATTTCTACAATACTATCCATCATTTGTTCAATCCCCTTTCATTTTCAATTTCAATTCCATTTGGGGTGGCCGAATTAGGCATTATTCTTTTTCCAAACCCAGAAGATTCTTCATCGATTTTGGTCGCATTCGTAAGGGCGATGATGCTGTTGCTCTATTTCGACAGATGGAGAGAGCCCAGCCGCTGCCTTCCGCTATTGAGTTCACCAAGTTGCTGAGTTGTGTGGTGAAGACCAAACAATACGATGTTGCCCTCTTCCTATTCAACAAAATGCTTCAAAGGGATCTTCCTGTAAACCTCTACACGTTTAATATTGCGATGAATTGCTTTCGCCGCCTCCATCGATCCGATTATGGATTCGCTATCTTAGGCAGCATCTTTAAGCGTGGATACGAACCGGATGTGATAACATTCAGCTGTCTCATGGACGGGCTGTTCTTGGAGGGAAGGATTTTAGAAGCAAGAGAACTGTTGCTGAAGATGATTGGAGAGAATCTATGCGAGGTTGACGAGGTTACATACCTTTCCATCATCAATGGACTTTGCAAAGCGGGTCTCACTCTCGCGGCCCTTGATCAGCTCAAGTTATTTGAAAAACAGAGATGCAAGCCTGACATTCATGTCTACACTGCTCTAATTGACGGTCTATGCAAGGATCGGATGGTTGACGAAGCCCTCCAGATCTTCTCATCTTTGGTTGATAAGGGCATATTACCGAATGTCGTGACATACAATTCGTTGATTCAGGGCTTGTGCAATTCGAGTAGATGGAAAGAGGTCGAAGAGTTGTGGAATGAGATGGCTGCTCGTGGGGAATTTCCGGATCTGCTTACTTTTAACATTTTAGTGGATGGCTATTGTAAGGAGGGACGGGCGGAAGAGGCCGAGCAGATTATAGAAATGATGAAGCAAAGAGACATTCAACCTAATATTCTAACTTACACTGCTTTGATGGATGGATACTGTCTGCTAGGTGAGATGGAGAAAGCCGCACAAGTTTTCAACCTTGCAGTTGATTCGGGGCTCAAGCCTAATATCATAACCTATTGCAGCTTGATGAACGGCCATTGCAAAAAGGGGCAACTCGACGAGGTATTGCGTCTCTTTAATGAAATTCCTGCCAAAGGATTAAACCATACGGTGGTTTCCTACAGCACAATGCTTCAAGCCTTTTTTTGTGAAGGCAGATATGATGAGGGCTTGAAGCTCTTTACTGAGATGCGAGTTAGGCGTGTGGCTCCTAATATAAGGACTTACAGTATCTTGTTGCATGGGTTGTGTGGAGCTCATTGTCTGGATGAAGCATTTTCTTTCTTGAATGTGATGGAAGCTGAAGGTGTTACTCCCAATATAGTTACATATAATATTCTCATTCAGGGACTGTGCAGTGATGGGCAACTTGACAGTGCAAAGGATCTTTTCAATGAACTGGGTTCGAAGGGTTTGGAGCCCAGCGTTGTAACATTCCGCATCATTATTGGTGCGCTTTGCGATGAAGGGAATATGGAGGAGGCTCTGGATTTTGTGATGCAGATGGAAAAGAACGGCTGCTTGCCGAATAGTGGGACGTACAGTGCTTTAGTTCGGGGTTACATCAAAAGGAACGAGATTGACAATGCAATTCCATTGCTGGATGAAATGGATAGGAGGGGTTTCATACTGCATCCAGGTGCTTTAAAGATGTTTCTTGAACCTCTACATGAGCATGGCAAAGACAGCATTCTTTTTGCTAAGGTTAACAAACTCGTCCCGAAAAAACGGGTTCCATCAGTGCTAATGCTTTTGCAATAGGTGGAAAATGTTATATTGTTTTCACTGTTACCATTTTACGACTATGATGATAATGGCAAATAATGTTTAGTTTTCATAAAACTTTTGTTTTCATCTCTTTTGCTCGTCTGTCTTGTTAACCGTTTGTAAATGGGAATCAAGAAATGAAAGTTCGTTTCCATGTGATAATGAAGTTTTTGTGTGTAATTTAACATGAAACTCTGAGACCATTGGAGCAAAGTGAGATTTGGAAGACGAGATAGTGAACTAATCTCGTATGATCTGAAAGAGCAAGTTGAAGAATATGTTTCTGTCTAAGTTAAAAGCAGCGGGAGAAGAGTACCCATCAGCCTCAGGTGTACTGAATCTTCATCTTTGGACTCAATGCTCAGCTGAATTCAAGTTATGATTTGGGCATTTGAGCCGACTTGTTTGCTGGGAAGCCTATTATGACAGAGGTAATGCTGCGTACTGTGATTTACAATATTAGTTGTAGTTCAGTTGAATATTTTTATGTCCAAATCTGTTAGACTAGTGTACTTGACCATACATTATTCACTACTTTTCTCAATGATAACGAATGCCGTGTATGCACATTAGAATCTTAATTGTTGTCTTGATATTTTGAAGCTGAAGCTGAAGCTGCTAATGAGAGTAAAATGTCCTTTCAAACACTCAGTTGCCATGCTGTATTGACTACATGCTCGATCCTCTATCAGTGCAATGGGAAAATTTTATTCCGATAAATAAATTGCAAATTTTAATTTCCTGGAAGTTGATCTTTCGAAATTTATAAGTCGGTCTATATTTTTCTGGTGAGAGTGCAATGAATTATTCTTACATGTGTGAATCGGAGTTTATTTTTTCTTGGGAATTAGGAGGCTGTTTCGTTGTCAAAATGTTTTTTGATGAATGTTTGAACTTGCTGAGAAATATAACACCTGGTAGCATTATTAATCTTAATTATTGTGCTCAGGTGGAACAACTGCACGGGATTTTCGAGTTATGTGGTTCTCTGTCTGAAGAATATTGGAAAAGGTCGAAGTTACCACATGCAACCATATTCAAGCCCCAGCAAGCTTACAAAAGGCGTATAGCAGAGGCATTTAAGGATTTCCCACAGTCCTCACTGCCTCTGATTGAGACACTACTTTCGATTGATCCAGCTTAGCGTCAAACTGCTTCAGCCGCTTTAAGGAGTACGTTAGCTCTCTCTCTCTCTCTCTCTCTCTCTCTCTCTCTCTCTCAACTCATTGAAAATGCCCTAACTTTAAATCTCCAAACACCATGTCTATGCTAGGCGAGTCTCCTCATGCATGATATTCTTGTCTCCCTATCCTTTATCTTTTACATGCGTTCACACAACTAGATAGTATGCTCAGATGTTGTACTAATATGCTACTAATATTGCAGATTGAGAGCTGCAATTGCAGACGGTGTGAAGGAAACTCGAAGAAGCAATGAAGATAATGCCTGCGCCCCCGAAGCCAATGCAGAGCTGCAATCGAATCTCTATGTAGGCCACCTAAAATTCTTCTTCTTCTTCTTATGTTCTTATAGTCATTTTTACCATAGCTTGAAATCATGTTTTTCATAACCAAGTTTACGAAAATTTCCCCTGAAAATTGATATTAGAACTTTCTAACAGCCCTCTGCCTACAATTTGTGGCCATAACCTTGAAATCATGTTGTAAGAGAGAACAAAGGAAAGTCATACAGCTTTAGGCTCTTCGCATCTTATTGAACCATCCTTTGATCCTCCTGAAATCCCGTTCAGTTCCATGAATTTCAAAGTTCTGTACTGAACTAGGGAGAATGTATGCCATTCACCAGTTTTACTCACATCACACAAGAGACAGACGACGTTGCTGGATTTCTGGTACATCCTCTTGTTTGCATCTCATTTTGCAATTCTAGTTTTTATATAAATATTTTTTTTGGGATCATTCATGAGAATATTTACAGAGTAATCTTCTTCTACGAGAGATTTCAATATCGATAGCAGCAGTTGGCTTCATCTTTGTTCATATGTTGATATCATAGTTGTGTTTATTTTTGTGGCATTCAAAATATACTTTTTCATGGGTCCATAATTTCTGTAAATTTAATTTCAATATCACTTGGCAAGGGAAGACAGTTTGGGTGGCACTTATGGATCGTTACCGAGGTATGTATTAAAAGCCGGACTGGAAGTTGAACAAGAGAGGCCCGGTACAAATGGTCCGACTGGAACCAAAACTGATCGGAACCAGCCAGTTCATGCAGGTTATGTTGGATCAGAATTAGGTACGATTCTTAGTTGAACTGGTAGACACGGCTGGTCTGGTCCGGTCCGATTTTTATAGACTGCTATCGGGTGGGGAGGGTGCCACTCTAGGAAGGTAAAGAAAAAAACTAAATAACCACAAACTAGTGAGGGAAGAACTGGAAAATGCAACTTGTTAGAATTTCTTAATTGGTAAAATTATTTAGAATTTAATTTTGTCACACTATTTAATCAATCCACCCTCCTTACTCCTTACCACCAAATAATTTTTTTTTAAAAAAAAAATTATTTGGCAAGTTTCTTTTTTTTTTAAAAAAAAAACCTGAAATTTATTTTATAAAGTATTTAAATAAAAAAAAATTTGCTCATTTCTTCACTTTACCTAACTTTCTTTTCTAATTAAAACGTCTCACTTTAATCGTTCGTGTCTAAATGAAACAAACTAATTGAAATAGGGACACGGGAATGTGACGTACATAAAAAATAGTTATAACGACAGGATAGCTAGGGTTTCGAACGAGAAGCAGAAACAACATAAAATTTGCTATCATGATTTGGAGAAGAATTCTTTCCAAATCTTTCTTCGAATCTTCTTCTCCTCTACAATACCATCCATCATTTGTTGAATCCCCTTTCATTTTCAATGAGTCCACTCACCAAATTAGGCATTCTTCTTCTTCTTCCAAGCCCAGAAGATTCATCGATTTTGGTCGCATTCGTAAGGCCGACGATGCTGTTGCTCTGTTTCGACAAATGGAGACAACTCAGCCGCTGCCTTCTATCTCTGCATTCACCAAATTGCTGAGTTGTACTGTCAAGATCAAACAATACGATCTTGCCCTTTCCCTATTCGACAAAATGCTTCAAAGGGATCTTCCTGTAAACCTGTGGAAATATGCAGAATATGAACGTTGAGGAGGTGATGCAGTCGGTGAGAGATGCAGTTAAGCAAGAGGAAGAAGAAGGTGTGAAGAAGATGAGAGTTATGTAATTCATATTTTTGTTCTTAGTTGGATTCGATCTGTGTTAGCTTTGGAAGAGTTGTAATAATAGCCGTTGATCATTATGTGATCATACGGTGTAGAGTAGAATAGCGTTTCTTTTAGTTGCACACGCTTTTGCCACGTAGATAGTAGTTAATACTGTATATACAGTATTAACTACCTTTTCTTAGCTGATTTTTGCTGTAACTCTGAACTAATCTTTTGAGTTGAAATGAATTCCCGTTTTTCTTCTCTCCCTCGAATATTTCTCTCTCGATTTCTTCATGGTATCTAGAGCAGGATTTAGGGTTTCTTCTCTATTTGATCTTCGATTTTGAGCTGGATTTCGATCATTTCTGACCTTGAATCTATTCAAATATGGTGAAACAACAAAGGCGTGAGGTATGGGAGAGGCGAGTTGAAGACGAGCAAGGTGAAGGTTCTGGTGTGAAGGATCCTCGATATCAAACACTTCATACTGATTTTTTCGTTGGATCTGGACCGTTTGGAGGACCGAACGGCGGTGGATCTGATGGTGGAGACGATGATGACATAGATCCACCTACTGGATTTACAGTCAGGCAAGTGAAGGAGATTTTGCATCTCGAGAGATCGGACCATCCAGGGATGCAGTTGGTTACGGCTCAGCAGGTACTAACTTCGTGAACTGGAGTAGATCTGTTAAGCGTGCGTTGGCTACTAGAAGTAAATTGGAATTGATTGATGGCAGTTTTCCTATACCTGATTCTAGTGTGTCTTATTATAAGAGATGGTTAAAGGTTGATCTTATGATTTCTACTTGGATTGTGAATTCGATTTCTAAAGAGTTTGTTAATGCTTTTACACACATAGAGAATACCTTTAAGTTGTGGAAAGCTATTACTCTTAGATTTGGACGAAGGAATGGACCTAAAGTGTATAGGTTGCAAAGAGAGATATTCAAATATACACAGGGCTCACAGAGTGTGTTAGAGTACTTTAATAATCTGGTAGCTCTGTGGGATGAATTAGATGCTGTGTTGCCTCCTATTGAGTGTATATGTAAAGCAAGGGAACAAGTAGTGGCTAGAGAAGATCAGCAAAGGCTAATGAAGTTTTTAGAAGGATTGAATGAGGAGTATGAGTCTGTTGCTGATCAGATTATGATGATTGATCCACTTCCAGATCTGGATAGGGCATACTCTTTGATTGTTCAAGTGGAGGATAGGAAACAAATGAATCAATCCACATATGATACAAGTGGACTGTTAAGTATGAATGCAGGGCAGTTCATGAGGCAAGGGTACAAAAGTGATGGAGGGAAGACAGGACAGTTTAAGCCTAGAATCTCTAAAGAGGATAAAAAGAAGTTGAAGTGTTCATACTGTCAAGGTACTGGGCATGAGGTGGATGATTGTTTTAAGTTGCATGGAGTTCCAGAATGGTATAAGAAGTTGAAAGAAAATAAAGGACAAGGAAGGATAAATATGGTAGAAGTGGATGAAGAGTCTGTTTCAACTAATGAAGGATCTATGCAGAAAGAGAACAGTCAAGAGATGAGTAAAATCATTCAGGCTGAGATTGCTAAGTATATACAGGCACATACGCAGCAGAATGGACAGATGAAACCTAAGTCAGAGGTGAATTTTGTTCATGAAGCAGTGGCTCAGGATTCCCCTTTTGATGGACACTTTGCATTTAGTGTGTTGCCTAGCATGGGAAAGGATATATGGATAGTTGATTCAGGGGCTAGTGATCACATAGTTTGTGATCCACTACTGCTTTGCACAACATACAGACTGGATAAACCAGTAAGTAAGTATACACCTACCTGATGGATCTTCTAAAATGGTAACTCATGCAGGAAAGGTCAAACTGAATAAAGACATATTACTGGTAGATGTCTTGTACATACCTGGTTTTACACATAACTTGCTATCTGTGGCAAGATTGATACAGGAGTATGGGATAAGATGTTTGTTCTACAAGCATCATTGTGTTTTCCAGTGGGATAATTCAGATCAGGTTTTGGCTATTGCACAGATGAAAGGGAATCTCTACATACTGGATGCAGTAAGTGAAAAATATTGCTGCAGTTTGTTTAATCCAAAAAACATTTCATTGCTTGAATGGCATATTGCATTGGGGCATCCTTCTTTGACAACAATGAAGCATATGAGGGTGTTAGAAGGCAGAGTTATGAAGGATATGGAAGAGATTATAGAGAAGTGTGAGGTCTGCATTAAGGCTAAGCAGGCAAGGACTCATTTTCCAGTTCTTAACAGAAGGACTGAGCATTTATTTGACTTAGTTCATGCGGATCTGTGGGGACCCTATACTGAACAGAATCTGTGTTCAGTTAAGTACATGCTTACTCTAGTTGAGGATCATAGCAGAATGATCTGGATTTACATGTTGGCCAGCAAGGATCAAGTAGCTAATACTCTCAAGGCTTATATAGCTATGGTTAAGACACAATTTCAGTTTAATATCAAACAGTTCAGGACTGACCATGGAACTGAATTTGTGAATCAGTTTGTGAATAGAATTTTTACTGAGAATGGGATCATACATCAGAAAAGCTGTCCATATACTCCACAACAAAATGGAACTGTGGAGATAAGGCATAGATACCTACTTCAAACTGCAAGGGCCTTGATGTTTACAAGTGGAGTGCCCTCAAAGTTCTGGCCATATTCTTTACTCACTGCAACTTGGTTGATTAACAGGATACCTAGTAGAGTTGTAGATTGGCTGTCACCCTATGAAGTGATGTTTCAGGCACAACCAGATTACACAATGTTGAAGCCTTTTGGTTGCTTGTCTTATGTGGTGGATCTTAATCCTACAAGAAGTAAGTTTGATAGTAGATCAATTAAGTGTGTTTTCTTGGGTTATGATCTATCACATAAAGGGTATTTACTTTATGACTTGGATAAGTCTAAAGTTTTTATTTCTAGAGATGTGAAGTTCTTTACAAATGTTTTCCCTTTCCATGCTTCACACTCTAGTACCATTTTTCCAGAAAATCCTTCTTTGCCAGAAAGCAATACTTTACCTCTCATTTCTTTACCCATTGAGAATACTACACCACAAAAGATTTCAAATACTGATGATGTTGATATAGAGCATGCTAGTAATACAGATCAAACTGATAATGATAGTGATCAAGAGGATATTTCTTCCACAGACTCAAATTTTGATATTGATGATTCTGCAGTTGATGTCATTGTAGAGAATCCTTTACCAGTTGAAGGAAGGGGGGCTAGGAATCGTAGAGCACCTACATGGATGGATGACTATGTGTGCAATAACCTTACCACACATATTTTAGGTACACCACCTTCTAGTACTACTCCCCCTACATTCCCTTATCAAGTTTGTTCTGTCTTATCCTCATCTTACACTACCTTTCTCTTTAACTTGTCTTTGATCAAAGAGCCTGCTAGTTATAAGGAGGCATGCATTACACCAGAATGGGTGGAGGCCATGGACAAGGATCTTGAGGCCTTAACTGCTAACAAGACTTGGGTTCTGACTCAACTTCCAGCAGGGAAGAAACCTATGGGATGTAAGTGGGTATATAAGGTGAAGCTTAATCCTAATGGTTCAGTTGAAAGATACAAGGCAAGGTTGGTTGCAAAAGGTTTCAACCAACAATATGGAATATATTATACAGAGGTTTTCTCACCTGTTGCAAAAATCGTTACTGTGAGGTTTTTGTTTGCTATTCTGCATCTAACTGGCCTATCCATCAGTTAGATGTCAATAATGCCTTTCTACATGGTTTTTTGAAGGATGAAATCTATATGTCTGTTCCACCAGGGTTGAAAGAGACTCAACCCAATCAGGTTTGCAAACTTATGAAGAGTTTGTATGGGCTCAAACAGGCTTCAAGGGAGTGGAATGCAGAATTCACTAAGCAATTGCTGGGATTTGGATTTGTGCAATCTAACAGTGATCATTGCTTATTCCTCAAAGGTTCAGGTGATGCTTTCCTTTGTCTACTTGTTTATGTAGATGATATATTAGTATGTGGACCTTCTCAGTCACTCATTGATGAGTTAAAGGGATTTCTGCACTCAGCCTTTACCATTAAAGACTTAGGGCCTGCTAAGTATTTCTTGGGAATGGAGATAGCTAGGGGGGATGCAGGTATATCACTCAACCAGAGGAAATATGTTCTAGATATAGTGACTTCTGCTGGTCTTATTGGGTGTAGGCCTGCTCTTACTCCTTTACCTCCTGGTTTATCTCTTCACAAGCATGATGGTGATATGCTGCATGACCCTGAGCCTTATAGGCGTTTGGTTGGGCAATTGTTGTATCTAAATCTGACTCGGCCGGATGTATCTTTTGCCTCCCAGCAACTTAGCCAATTTGTTGCTAAGCCTAGAACTGGTCATTGGAATGCGGCTTTGCATGTACTGCGTTATCTCAAGGGTTCTCCCTCTCTTGGAGTGTTTTATCCTTCATCATGTGATTTCAATCTTCGAGCATACAGATGCAGATTGGGGTAATTGTAGTGACTCTCGCAGATCAGTGACTGGTTACTGTATATTTCTTGGCAAAGGGTTGTTGTCTTGGAAATGTAAGAAGCAACCCACAGTTGCTTCTTCTACTGCCGAGGCAGAGTATAGAGCAATGAGTGTCACAACTCGAGAAATGGTTTGGATTTCTTATTTGCTTCAGGATTTTTGCATTCCACTTGCTCTGCCATTTCCCTTGCACTGTGATAATGATGCTGCCATTCATATCACCAAGAACAGTGTCTTCCACAAGCGCACTAAACATATAGAGATCGACTGTCACATTGTGCGGGAGCGCTTCAAGTCAGGTTTCTTAACCCCTGTTCCAGTTTCTTCTTCTCTGCAGCTTGCAGATTTTCTTACAAAATCACTGGCTTCACCTCGGTTTCGTTCTATATTGTCCAAGATGCACTTGTTGGATGTCCACCAAGTTCATCTTGAGGGGGGTGTGGAAATATGCAAAATATGAACGTTGAGGAGGTGATGCAGTCGGTGAGAGATGCAGTCGAGCAAGAGGAAGAAGAAGAAGGTGTGAAGAAGATGCGAGTTATGTAATTCATATTTTTGTTCTTAGTTGGATTCGATCTGTGTTAGCTTTGGAAGAGTTGTAATAATAGCCGTTGATCATTATGTGATCATACGGTGTAGAGTAGAATAGCGTTTCTTTTAGTTGCACACGCTTTTGCCACGTAGATAGTAGTTAACACTGTATATACAGTATTAACTACCTTTTCTTAGCTGATTTTTGCTGTAACTCTGAACTAATCTTTTGAGTTGAAATGAATTCCCGTTTTTCTTCTCTCCCTCGAATATTTCTCTCTCGATTTCTTCAAAGCCTCTACACTTTTAATATTGCCATGAACTGCTTTCGCCGTCTCCATCGATCCGATTACGGATTCGCTGTCTTAGGCAGCATCTTTAAGAGTGGTTACGAACCGGATGTGGTAACATTCAACTGTCTCATCGATGGGCTCTTCTTGGAGGGAAGGATTTTAGAAGCAAGAAATCTGTTGCTGAAGGTGATTGGAGAGAATCTATGCGAGGTTGATGAGGTTACATACCTTGCTGTCATCAATGGGTTGTGCAAAGCCAGGCTCACTCCCGCGGCCCTTGAACAGCTAAAGTTATTTGAAAAACAGAGATGCAAGCCTCATGTTCATGTCTACAATGCAGTAATTGACGGTCTATGCAAGGATCGGATGGTTGACGATGCCCTCCAGATCTTCTCAACTTTGGCGGATAAGGGCATATCACCTAATGTCGTAACCTACAACTCGTTGATTCAAGGCTTGTGCAATTTGAGTCGATGGAAAGAGGTTGAAGAGTTGTCGAATGAGATGGTTGCTCGCGGGGTAAATCCCGATGTACTTACTTTTACCATTTTAGTGGATGGCTATTGTAAGGAAGGACGGGTGGAAGAGGCCGAGCAGATTATAGAAATGATGAAGCAAAGAGACATTCAACCTAATATTCTAACTTACACTGCTTTGATGGATGGATACTGTCAGCGAGGTGAGATGGAGAAAGCCTCAAAAGTTTTCGACCTTGTATTGGATTTGGGGCTCAAGCCTAGTATCGTAAGCTATGGCAGCTTAATGAATGGTTTTTGCAAAAGGGGGCAAGTGGATGAGGTATTGCGCCTCTTTAATGAAATTCCTAGCAAAGGATTGGAACACAACGTTGTTTCTTACAGCACAATGCTTCAGGCATTATTTCGTGAAGGCCGATGTGATGATGCCCTGGAGCTCTTCACAGAGATGCGAGCTCAACATGTGGCTCCTAACATAAGGACTTACTCTATCTTGTTGCATGGCCTGTGCAGAGCTCATCGTCTGGATGAAGCATTTTCTTTCTTGAATGTGATGGAAACCGAAGGTGTTACTCCCAACATAGTAACTTACAATATTCTCATTCACGGATTGTGCAATGATGGGAAACTTGACGTTGCAAAGGATCTTTTCAATGAACTGGGTTCGGAGGGTTTGAAGCCCAACATTGTAACATATAGCATCATTATTGGTGCACTCTGCGATGAAGGGAATATGGAGGAGGCTCTGGATTTATTGATGCAAATGGAAACCAACGGCTGCTTGCCGAATAGTGGGGCGTACAGTGCTTTAGTTCGGGGTTACACCAAAAGGAACGAGATTGACAATGCAATTCCACTGCTGGATGAAATGGATAGAAGGGGTCTCATATTGCATCCGGGTGCTTTAAAGATGTTATTGGAGCCTCTACATGAGCATGGCAGGGATAGCATTCTTTTTGCTAAGGTTAACAAACTCGTTCCGAAAACACGTGTTCCATCAGTGCTAATGCTTTCGCAATAGGTGGAAAATGTTACATTATTTTCACTGTTACCGTTTACAACGATGATGATAATGGCAAAGAATGTTTAGTTTGCATAAAACTTTTTCCATCTCTTTTGCTCGTCTGTCTTGTTAATCTGTCGTAAACCTTTTGTGAATGGGAATCAAGAAATGAACGTTCATTTTGGGTTTAATATTTGTTATTGGATATTGATATGTGTGTAATTTAACATGATACTGTGAGACCATCGGGGCAAAGTGAGATTTGAAAGACATGAAATGTGTCAAAGGAATGAAGCTTCGGTGATTCTGAGCTAACCGCGTCTGATCTGAAAGAGGCCGTCGAAGAATAGTTGCATGTCTATGTTAAAAGGAGGGGAGAGGAGTTCCCATCAGCCTCAGGTGTACTTACTCTTCATCTTCGGACTTGTTTCCGTCTCCCTTTACGATTTTGTCCATTTTTTAGCTTATATTTTGTTTCATTATGCCTGTTGCTAGCTAGATTCTGTTATCAGATTCATAGAAGAAGCTGGAGTTGGCTGTGAAGGCAGTTTTCTGACCCGTGGGGTACTCCGGTGGCGAACGGATATATTGAGTGTATGGTTTTTCGAAACATCGTTTTCTTCACCAGGAATCCGAGCACCAGAGAGTTTCTGATCAATGCTCAGCTGAACTCAAGTTCAATATTCGTGTTTTCGTGTGTAGCTGGAATTCGAACAAGGAGGATGTTGAAGTTATCAAGACTCGTTTACCTGCCTTTCCTACTTCTCTATACTCAAGCATTCTCCTTATTAAGGTTTCCATAACGCAAATGGACACTTTGAACGAACGAAACGACGGGAATAATAACAAACCAATTTTACAACTACATTGATTTTTCCACACTGGTAATTTCTAGTTATTTTCAAGCCTACTGTAAATTAAAATATACATCATCCACGCATTAAATTAACAGGCTATACATATACAGAGTAGAGCAAATCAAAGAGTTTTTCATTTCCTCACATTTGAGCAATTTGTTGAGACCAAGACGTAAGGGTTAGCTTAGGAGCGGAAATCTGAACACGGAAAACCTCGTGAATCACTCCACGGTGGAGAACGCTGAGGATTTCTTCGTTGGATGCAGCTAAATCTCGCAGTGAGACGTGTCTAGAGTGGAACTCGTCCCTCAAACGAAAACCATAGAACCATCTCCCGAGTTTCCACCATTGCACGCACACTTGCCTTTCGGAGATTTGGCTACGATCTAGTGCTTCACTCACATGCTCACCCTGAAAAAAATTGATCAACAAAAGCAAACTGGTCATATATCATGCATGTACATAAATCGAGTCAAAGTTGGTGATTCTTTTTCGGCATTTGACGCCTTAAGGCAAGTTGATTATCCAATCGAAACTTCGTGGAAACATTTGATCTCGATAATTGCAAGAAACATTTGGATGTAGATGCGGATGTTTTCATGAAATGTGATGATTTCAAGTTCTCTGATCAAAGCTTAGTTTAGTAATAACGAGGACAGAGAAAAGTCGAAGTCAATCAAACTAAAATAGTCGTCAAGTTAATTCCAAAGCGCATTTAAATACAGATTTACAAAGTACTGAACTACTTATTATTACACACAGAAGCATTCATATGCATGAGAATTGATTACTATGTACACCATTCTACTCAATGTGCGCACTCATCAAAATCCTCGAAGATACGAACAATTTCTTAATTTGTTTCAGAATGTATGTCACGTATTTGCCAATCTAAAGTAAAACGTAAAATCAGACAAACTGATAAGTGATAAGAGAGAGAAAGTTACCGGAATTCCAAGCCAAGTGATGCAGTAATGCAAGCCAATCAAGTTGAGAAACACATCAAGCGTCGGTTTGAGAAAGAACATCTCAACATCTTTGAATCCAAACTGATGCGAATTCATTAATTATCTCGACTGCCTCCAAGTAATTCCCAACCTCGATTGAATCACAAGCAAGATCAGGTGATCGAAGGCTCGATATAGAGTACTCGTAAGTCGAGATTCCTCTCATTTGGTTCCATCTATTCACCAACTTATTAACTGCAGATCAGGTGGTCGTTCTTTTGTGAAAGAAACAGTTTTGCGATGAATGGTAGGCAGAGAAGAGATATAGGATTACTATAAACATTGTTTAACAATTCACTATTAAAATTGTAGCCTTAGCCTGTATTGCTCCCATTCTTGATGCAACTATGATTGTTTTTTAGGAAACTAGTGGAGATCACGTGCGTTGCATGTGGATCCGTAATTTTTTATTATCTCCTTATTTTAGGTGTACCAATGAATAAAGAACAAATAATGATTTTCAAACTTAAAAAATATTACAAATAAAATTAAAATTAATTAAGAAAAACTAACATTCATGTTTATATTTCATTTAAAATAATTTATTTTAAAATTTTCACACTAACACACCATAAGTTATAAGCTCAAACAAATAAGTACTTTTTAAATTAACTAACATTTAACAAGAAACAATTCATTTAACTTTAAACTAAAATGCAAAATAAATAAACAGTATTTTGTGTTTGTGTTAGCTGCTCGGGTAGAACAAAAAAAATAGCACATTCAAGTTTTGCCCACCACTACCCACTGTTGCTATCTTCCAAACCACCGTCAAACCGCCGATGCACAATAAACACCATCGAGTGGCATCGACTTTGCACCCCCAAAGTAAAAATCCTGGCTTCGCCACTACGTAGGGCCCTCCTTGGTCAAACCATATTTAGGTTTTTCCATCTCCTTTGTAGAACCATCTTTAGGCTTTTTCGGCTTTAAAGAGGTAGGGATCTCTGCTAGTTTTTGACATGATCGCTTCGAACATGGTTGTATGCTCTTCTACAGTTCTCTGCATCAACGAAACTTTTCCATCGAACTCTACCTTCAAACCTTTCACCATCTACTCTATCTCCTTCAGACGTGCTTCTAATCTCGTCCCCATAAAAACGATCCGACAAGTCAGATTTGTAATATTTTTTCTATCTACCTAACTTAGATGTACATATGAAGAATGAATAATTAATAATTTAAAAACTTAATAAACATGAATCATAAATTTTAAATTAATAAATAAACTATAATATTTATGTTTACAAAAAATAAAATAAAAAATAAAAACTATACTATTCTCAATGTCTCTAAAACATAAACATTCAAATTATATTTGGATGTTTATTCACATCAATCCTTTTCTTGTTTGATTTTTATGTACGGAGAACACCTTCAGATCCTTTTGCTTTTCCGCACAAGCTTGTCCAACGTGATGTCCTCATCGTGGCTAAGAATATCACTGCAATCTTCAAACTTCTTTTCTATTATCTTTCTTTTCCCATTTCCTTGCACTTAATCAAGTTTCACCTCGCCATTTAATTTTTTATTTTCTACCACTTGAGACAGCTTGATGTTTTTCTTTGCCCTTTTATTATCTGCCGACTTTACTCTCTTGGCTGATTTTTTCTTTTCTCCAACTTGAGTTGTTTCAACTTCATTTTACTTTATCTCTTGGCTAGATTTTGCATTTCTTCAGTTTGATTTAATATGTACTCTTGAATTGATGTTTGTCAACAGGTGCTGATGCAGTTAACCCTTTAGATCCTTTTGCTTGTCCAACGTGATGTCATCATCGTGGCTAAGAATATCACTGCAATCTTCAAACTTCTTTTCTATTACGTATCTTTCTTTTCCCCTTTAGTGAGCTCTAATTTCTTCACTAATTATGTTGCTAATTTTCGTTAGATAAGAAAATGTAGAGTAACAACTTAAAAGGGGCAACTCAATTGGGAAAGTGTAACAACTTAAAAAATTATGGGGAATATAATTTAATTTTACGAGAATAATCTTAGGCCTACTACCCTTTTTTTTTTTTTAACTCTACAACATAAATATTAAAAACCGTGAAAAGAAAGACTCGAACCCGAAGCATTTGGCCCCAGAACATAATCCCTACATATTCTTTTTTTGCCCGTTATACTAATATATGGTAATTCTAAGTACGGATGTTAATTATTATGTGTCATATTAGAATGTTTGTAACATACTAATAAATATATGAGCTATTTTTATTCACATAAATCAATTATAATAGTAATAATCGAAAAGCCACAACAACATCAGCAATATATCAAATGGGATCCTAAACCTTAGGTGTTAACTAGGATTCAATCCACACCAACCAAATAATTAGATCAATAGTATGTATTTATTTTGACTTTTACATTCTTTAATTGACATTAAAGGATAATATTGTAATTGCAATATGATTGTAACTGCTAATCTCCGCTAAACAAGAGATATTAACAGATTCTTATATTTTTCTCTCACTTCAATAAATTTGTACTTTACTTGATACATATTCTCATAGTAGTACTACATAATTAGCTAAAAGCATCCTTACATAATAAATTGCATGGTCATGGATCCTCAAATTTTGCCGCCTAAAAATTCGGGCAAAGATATTGATCAACTACTGATTTGCCCCTACTCGGTAACGGATTATATTGGATCCTAGTTATTACTCATATTTCCAGCAAAACTGCAAAACAAATTGAAACCCAGAAATACACAAACGAACAACCCTCAAATTCATATTCAGAGATGAAGAATCGCATTACCACCACCATTTCCACAACAAGAATTCTTTCCATTTCTTCTTGCTTCAAATCTCCTTCTTCTTCTTCTCTATGTGTTACATCCCCCTTCAATTTCAATTCGGATGATGGTATTGAAATTAGGCATTATTCTTCCAAACCCAGAAGATTCTCCGATTTTGGTCGCATTCGTAAGCCCGATGATGCTGTTGCTCTATTTCGACAGATGGAGACAACTCAGCCGCTGCCTTCCGTTATTGAGTTCACCAAGTTGCTGAGTTGTACTGTCAAGATCAAACAATACGATGTTGCCCTTTTCCTATTCAACAAAATGCTTCAAAGGGATCTTCCTGTAAACCTCTACACTTTTAATATTGCCATGAATTGCTTTCGCCGTCTTCTTCGATCCAATTGCGGATTTGCTGTCTTAGGCAGCGTCTTTAAGCGTGGATACGAACCGAGTGTGGTGACGTTCAACTGTCTCATCGACGGGCTCTTCTTGGAGGGAAGGATTTTAGAAGCAAGAGAACTGTTGCTGAAGGTGATTGGAGAGAATCTATGCGAGGTTGATGAGGTTACATACCTTGCCGTCATCAATGGACTGTGCAAAGCAGGGCTCACACTCGCAGCCCTTGATCAGCTGAGGTTATTTGAAAAACAGAGATGCAAGCCTGACATTCATGTCTACAGTGCAGTAATTGACGGTCTATGCAAGGACCGCATGGTTGACGATGCCCTCCAGATCTTCTCAACTTTGGTAGATAAGGGCATATCACCCGATGTCGTAACCTACAATTCGTTAATTCAGGGCTTGTGCAATTTGAGTCGATGGAAAGAGGTCGAAGAGTTGTCGAATGAGATGGTTGCTCTTGGGGTTTTTCCAGATGTACGTACTTTTACCATTTTAGTGGATGGTTACTGTAAGGAAGGACGTACGGAAGAGGCTGAGCAGATTATAGAAATGATGAAGCAAAGAGATATTCGACCTGATAATCTCATTTACAATGCTTTGATGGAGGGGTACTGTTTGCGAGGTGAGATGGAGAAGGCCAGGAAAGTTTTCGACAGTGTGGTGGATTTAGGGCTCAAACCTAATATCGTAAGCTATAACTGCTTAATGAATGGGTTTTGCAAAAAGGGGCAAGTGGATGAGGTATTGCATCTCTTTAATGAAATTCCTAGCAAAGGCTTGGAACATAATGTTGTGTCTTATACCACAATGCTTCAGGCGTTATTTCGTGAAGGCAGATATGAAGAGGGCCTCAAGTTCTTCACAGAGATGCAAGCTGGACATGTGGCTCCTGATATAAGGACTTACAGTATCTTGTTGCATGGCCTGTGCAGAGCTCATCGTCTGGATGAAGCTTTTTCTTTCTTGAATGTGATGGAAACCGAAGGTGTTACTCCCGATATCGTTATTTATAGTATTCTCATTGATGGATTGTGCAGTATTGGGAAACTTGACTGTGCAATAGATCTTTTCAATGAACTGGGTTCGAAGGGTTTGAAGCCCGACATTGTAACATATCGCATCATTATTGGTGCGCTTTGCGATCAAGGGAATATGGAGGAAGCTCTTGATTTTGTGACGCAGATGGAAAAGAACGGCTGCTTGCCGAATAGTGGGGCATACAGTGCCTTAGTTCGGGGTTATGCCAAAAGGAACGAGATTAACAATGCAATTCCACTGCTGGATGAAATGGATAGAAGGGGTCTCATATTGCATTCGGGTGCTTTAAAGATGTTATTGGAACCTCTACATGAGCATGGCATAAATAGCATTCTTTTTGCTAAGGTTAACAAACTCGTTCCAAAAAAACATGTTCGATCAGTGCTAAAGCTTTTACAATAGGTGGAAAATGTTATATTATTTTTCACTGTTACAATTTACAACGATTATGATAATGGTGAAGAATGCTTAATTTGCATTTAACTTTTATTTCCGTCTCTTTTGCTCATCTATCTTGTTAATCTGTTGTAATCCTTTTGTAGATGGGATTTAAGAAATGAAAGTTCGTTTTGGGTTTAATATTTGTTATTGGATATTGAGTTGTGTGTAATTTAACATGAAACTCTGAGACCATCGGGGCAAAGTGAGATTCGGAAGACATGAAAAGTGCAAAGGAATGAAGCTTTGATGATTCTGAACTAACCGCGTCTGATCTGAAAGAGGCTGTTGAAGAATAGTTGCATGTCTATGTTAAAAGGAGGGGAGAGGAGTTCCCATCAGCCTCAGGTGTACTTAGTCTTCATCTTTCGATTTTGTTTCCATCTCCCTTTTCGATTTTGTTTCATTATGCCTGTTGCTAGCTATATTCTGTTAACAGATTCATAGAAGAAGCTGGAGTTGGCTGTGAAGGCAGTTTGCTGACCCGTAAGGGTTCCATAAGGCAAATGGATGCTTTGAACGAACGAAACGACGAGAATAATAACTTAAGAACAGTATTTACAGTTTCTTATTAACAAACCAGTTTTACAACTACATTGATTTTTCCACACTGGTAATTCCTAGTTATTTTCAAGCCTACTGTAAATTAAATTTTACATCATCCACGCATTACATTAACAGGCTATACATATACAGAGAGCAAATCAAAGAGTTTTTCATTTCCTCACACTTGAGCAATTTGTTGAGACCAAGAAGTGAGGGTTGGCTTAGGGGCAGAAATCTGAACACGGAAAACCTCGTGAATCACTCCACGGTGGAGGACGCTGAGGATTTCTTCGTTGGATGCAGCTAAATCTCGCAGTGAGACATGTCTAGAGTGGAACTCGTCCCTTAAACGAAAACCATAGAACCATCTCCCGAGTTTCCACCATTGCACGCATACTTGCCTTTCGGAGATTTGGCTACGATCTAGTGCTTCACTCACATGCTCACCCTGAAAAAATTGATCAACAAAGGCAAACTGATCATATTTCATACATCGTTCTGGAACATAAATGGAGTCAAAGTTGGTGATTCTTTTAGGGCAAGTTGATTTTCCAATCGAAATTTTGTGGGAACATTTGATCTCTATAATTGCAAGAAACATTTGGATGTAGATGCGGATGTTTTCATGAAATGTGATGATTCCAAGTTCTCTGATCAAAGCTTAGTTTAGTAATAACGAGGACAGAGAAAAGTCGAAGTCAATC
Organism: Thymus mandschuricus; assembly: GCA_029379335.1. Classification (NCBI taxonomy): domain Eukaryota; kingdom Viridiplantae; phylum Streptophyta; class Magnoliopsida; order Lamiales; family Lamiaceae; genus Thymus; species Thymus mandschuricus. The sequence continues at coordinate 35,972,997 of CM057074.1, forward strand.
AAACTAAAATAGTCGTCAAGTTAATTCCAAAGCGCATTTAAATACAGATTTACAAAGTACTGAACTACTTATTATTACACAGAGAAGCATTCATATGCATGAGAATTGATTACTATGTACACCATTCTACTCAATGTGCACTCATCACAATCCTCGAAGGTACGAACAATTCTTTAATTTGTTTCAGAATGTATGTCACTTATCTGCCAATCTAAAGCAAAACGTAAAATCAGACAAGATGATAGAGAGAGAAAGTTACCGGAATTCCAAGCCAAGTGATGCAGTAATGCAAGCCAATCAAGTTGAGAAACACATCAAGCGTCGGTTTGAGAAAGAACATCTCAACATCTTTGAATCCAAACTGATGCGAATTCATTATCTCGACTGCCTCCAAGTAATTCCCAACCTCGATTGAATCACAAGCAAAAGCTCTTTCCACCAAATTTGCAACCGATCCTACTTTTCCTGCCATATCTTTGTGCTTGCTTATGTACAGACCTCTCCATCCCTATAACAATCAAACATCACAAGAACACAACTTAACAATCCAAAAGAGCAACGTACACCACAACCAATACAAGATTAATCACTACACCAATCAAGATCAAGAAATCATTGGCACATCTAATGCAGGATTAAACTAAAATCGGTCGTAGACTAATCAAGATCAACATGTTTGCCTCTTAACAAGTCCACCTCAACCAATCACATCCCGTTCTACCACGATAGATACTTCAAGCAACGCAGAATTAAATAAACCGGAGGCTTATCATCCTAAAAATGTATAGCCATCATTTAAAGCTTCTATCTATCAATCAAAATGAAAACAGAGAGCCTCGAAATCCCTAATTCCCACTTTAGACAGCCAAATGGAGGAATCAAGCATGGCAATAGACATCAAAACTGAAAATAGGCACTTAATTTCAATCAAGACAAGAACATTACATAAAAATGAGTCAAAACCTAATAAAAATCAAACCTTTAGAACACTGAAACATGAAAAGCGGACAAAACCCACAAACTAAACACAAAATTGTAAGAGAAAATAACCACCTTATTAGAATTGGAGGTCAAATTTTCATCAGAAAAAAACTGGGGCCACCTGTCTTTGCATAGGGCCTCCCACACACAATCAGACCCACAAAGCTCCCTCCAAAACCTAGAACAGCTGCCTAAAGAACACACATCAAGAACCTGCAAAAGAGGGGCAAAGATCAAATCTTTTTCAAAACCCACCTCATCAGAATCGATTTAAGGAAAGAGAAAGGCTAGAATTAAGTAATTCGTGTATGGTTTAGGAGAAATTACCTGAAGGGATGAGGTGATTTTGAGGGCAAGATCATAAGGGAGGGAATTCTGTATGCTGGTTGATCGTTGCATGTTGGTGGGCTCTCGAGTTTCTTGAAAATAATTTCACATAAAGGAAAGGGGATAAAAGAGGGGGGTGATGAATGATGAAATTTCTTGAAAATCACGAGTGGAGTTTCGTATTTCTTGATGTTTTCCTTTTCTTTCTGGTTGTCTATCGAAGTCGCAGGTGGAAGGGAGATTCTTACAGTAAGTGCACACGTGGCATTATTCCGAATCAAGGAAAAAGCATCACTCTCTCTCTCTCTCCACCAAAAAGTCAAAATTGATTGAGTATGAGGGAAAATTAAGCCTTAATTAGAAAATACGTACACAAAACAAATTTGCAACTCCATATGAAAGTAAGGTGTTTACTGTTTAGATACATGATTATTTCAAGAAGAAGAAGAAGAAAATTCATTTCAAATTCTTTTATTCGGTCCCTTTCTTTGTTTTGCAATCAACATATAACATACTCCCTCCATCCCACTGGTATATGGACCTTTTTTTCCGGCGCGAGAATTAAGACGAGAATGGTGATAGTGAGATAAAGTGAAAGGTAGTGGGTTAAAGTGATGTGTCAGAATTTTAGTAGGTTAGAATTTTCCATTCTAGGAAAGGTCCCTATATCAGTGGGACATCCCGAAAAGGAAAAGGTCCCTATATCAGTGGGACGGATGGAGTATTCATTTAAGCAGAAGACCCTTTCTCATGTTGTCCATGTTCAATGTACCATTTGCACTTAATATATACACACTCATACACAACTATTAAATACTTCTCATCATCTTATTTGACTCGCTTCGTTATTTTATACTCTCTCCCTTCCATCTATTCATCCACATTCCTTTTTTTTTTTTTTTCGTTTGTCTCAATTTATTAGTTCACTTTCCTAAAAGGGAAATAAATTAACATACATAGATACCTTTTATACTCATTATTTATGTCTTTCTTGTTTACTAGCCACACCTTAGGTGGCCTAATTAAGTGGAACGGAGTGAGTAACTCACACATATTCAACAAACGCGTCAACTAAGATGAGACGGAGGGAGTAATGTTAATACTCTCACCATCACATTTCATTAGTCTTGTTTACTATTTTGGGTCGTCTCATTTTACTAGTCATGTTTCCTTAAATTGAAAGAATTAACCCTTCATTTTCAACATAGACCCCTTACTTTAACTTTTAACACTTGCACATAAAATTTTGTATCGGAAAAAAACACGACTACTAAAATGGGACGGAGGGAGCAGTAGAAAACAAATTTGCAAGAACTATCCAAAAGAATTGAGATAAAATTGGGCTTTGTATTCATAAATTCTTCTCAATATTTTGGGCCGAGGCCCAATTCTTGTAAGAGGAGAGATTTAACAACTGCTCATAATTTTCACAATCTTCATCCCCTTCCCTCCAAATATCAGCCATTCATTTGGATTCTACCATGATAGAACCACTAGTTTATGCTAATTTCTCCCATCACCCCCTTCAGATTTTCTTCAACTCTTGGACCCTTCTTCACAAAAGGGAAAATGCTTCAGAATCATAAACCCAATTTCCCCTAAAAACCCAATCAAGAAACCAAGAAAAAAATGCCTACTTGCACACCCTTCAACTGCACCAATGGCCTCACCTTCAGAAACCTTCTTACATCTCAGTTCATCAATCAGTTTCAGGTAACGACAATCCCACATTCTTTCCCCCTCCCTTCACTTCGCTTGTCCGAATCTTTCAACTGTAGTAGAAAAAGATTCAATCTTTTCACAGCCTCAGCTGCTCCTGCTGTCGAAGCCCCAAAAGCTTCGTTCAGGAGCAAGAACCCTAAAGATATTAACATTCTGGTAGTGGGTTCCACCGGTTACATTGGGAATTTTGTGGTGAAAGAGTTGGTGAGGAGAGGGTTCAATGTCATAGCTGTTGCTAGAGAGAGAAGTGGGATAAAGGGCAAGAACAGTAAGGATGAGACTCTAGGGTTATTGAGTGGCGCGAATGCTTGCTTCTCTGATGTGACAAGGTTAGAATCTTTGGAGAAAAGCGTTGAGAATCTTGGGGTTTCCATTGATGTTGTTGTTTCTTGCTTAGCTAGTAGGAGTGGTGGGGTTAAGGATTCTTGGTTGATTGATTATGAGGCAACTAAGAATAGTCTAGTTGTAGGCAAGAAATTCGGGGCTTCGCATTTCGTGCTGTTGTCTGCGATCTGTGTGCAGAAGCCCCTCCTCGAATTTCAACGTGCCAAGCTGAAATTCGAGGCGGAGTTGATAGAGGAATCCGAGAGTGATGAGAATTTCAGTTACAGCATAGTTAGGCCTACTGCATTTTTCAAGAGCTTAGCAGGGCAGGTAGAGCTGGTTAAAGATGGGAAGCCTTATGTTATGTTTGGGGACGGGAAGTTGTGCGCGTGCAAGCCTATTAGTGAGCCCGATTTAGCTTCTTTCATCGCGGATTGTGTGTTGAGTGAGGATCTGATCAATAAAACTCTGCCTATTGGTGGACCTGGGAAGGCAGTGACTCCATTAGAGCAAGGGGAGATGCTGTTTAGGCTTGCCGGGAAGGAGCCCAAGTTCTTGAAAGTGCCTATACAGGTTATGGATTTTGCCATTGGAGTTCTTGATTTTCTTGTGAAGATCTTTCCCTCATTGGAAGATGCAGCTGAGTTTGGGAAGATTGGGAGGTATTATGCAGCTGAGAGTATGTTGGTTTGGGACGATAAGAAAGGCGAATACGATGCTGATAGCACGCCTAGTTATGGGAATGATACATTGGAAGAATTCTTTCAGAGGGTGCTGGAAAAAGGAATGGCTGGGCAAGAATTAGGAGAGCAAACAATCTTTTGATTGAAATTGTTTCAAGAATTTTGCTTGTGATGTACCTATTTTACGAGATATGACCATTCTTTGTTGATGCCAGAATTTTCGAAAAAAAGCATGTTTTCCGTCTGAATCATTTCTTGATCTATGATTAGTTGCAGCAGGATGTGATATGAGAGTATGACTTGTGTGTTCGGTGCTTGTTATTTCGTTCTACGTTTCATCTTACAACACGGAAACCATTTGATGTGCTTGTTTTTATGATGAGTGTGCAAGAAAGGGTGAATGGGAATAGAATGTGTATGCTCTTGGATTCTGGATTGTGTTCTTTATACATCGCGTGATGTTTCGTCTTCGAACATGATGAAGTATTCTGCTGATCATTGAGAAAATACTGTTTCTGGTGTAAATAATCACATCCTATTTGCAGAAACTATATGCTTGATTCATGATGAGTTGCAGAAAAGGTGAATTTAGCCTAAAATGTTTGTGTTCTTGAATTCTGGTTTCTTACTTTTATTGTACTCACTCTGTTCCGTTATTCTTGACACGTTTATTGAATACTATGTGAGTGTAAAATAACAAGAAACGTGTCAAGAAAAATTGGACGAAGGGAGTACTACGTAACATAAGGCTTCTGCACAAATGATCATAAATAACAGACATCTATTCAAATTCATGTCCCAACATTCTTCACAACACAAATCTGTGGCACACTATGAATAAAATAAATACACAAAATGAATACAAGATAATGAATTCTACTTCTGCAAACTGCACAAGAAACCACATCTACATGTACACACACAAGCACAGGACTCCATCATCATCATCGACAAGATTCAATCTCGTATCCGAACTGATGAATGTCTGAACATGATCCACATCTGGCTCAATGCGCGTGGTTGTGCTTCGGTATTTTCTTGGAGAGGGAGTGGACAGAGAGAATGACGAGCAGCACCAGAACGACCGATCCAAACAAAGCGACTGCAACCGAAGCTCCAACATGCTTGCAGAAATCGCCATAAAGGTCACAGATTTTGTTCCATTGAACATGTTTGTTTCCCTTCAACCCGATGTACGCAACTCCGCCTGCTGCTCCAGTTGCTGAAGCCACAATTCCCAGCAACAGCTGCAAAATGTATGCATAAGTTGTTAGTAATGAGCCTAAATTTTCCAGTAGGGACTAATTTCGGGACTAATTTCTCGATCTTTTGCCACGAAAAAAAGACGGATTCGGAGAGCTTACGATGTCGAAAATGATGAAGTGGGAGATGAGCTTGGTGTGGTTGCCAGGCTTGAGGAGAGCAAAGAATGAGATGATAGTTGTGATGAGGCCATAGAAACCTGCAAGTGAAAGTGCTGCTACAAAGAATCTGCATTTTTATTCAATCAGAAATCAGTCTCAGTTATATTTAATACTCTCTCCGTCCTCGTATTAGTCTGAAGAGAGAAACGACATTAGTCTTAAAAACACGATAGGTAAAAGTGCAGAAAAGTAGGTAGCAGTGAAATAAGGGTCGACCCAATGAATAGTAAGAATTCTAGGATATTAAGGGTAAGATGGTCATTTTGCTGAGGGAAATTTTTTTCTTTTCATCACACTAATATGGGGACGTCCTGAACGAAAAATACCCACATATGACTGAGAAAATGAGGGAGTCTTGGATACTTATGGTTAGTAATTAAGAGATTAAGCTAAATAAAAGGCATTATTTTTAATTATGTGATGAACTTGTCAAACAATAATCTTTCTTTATTAATAGTTAACCTGCAATCATTGACATTTCCAATAATTATTTAGTTTACCAGATAAAGATAAAGATAAATTTATTCAAAAGAAAACAGGAAAAAAGGATTGAAATTGTTGAATATTATTACTACTACTATAAAGCAGCTAAAAAACAAAAATAAAAAAGTAACCACCATCAATTAAATATAACAGCCGCCAAATTAGAACTCCAATTATTTTATTAAACTAACAAAATAATTTTAGATCTTAACCATAGCTTGAGGCAGTCAAATTATCTTCTTTGAAACCATGATCGTATAAAATAAACATAACACACATGCAACCAATGTTTTAAAAATCGAAGCAGATGTAAAACTGGTAAAATCTCCGATAGTGGCAGATTTAGGGGGGAGTTGGGGGAAGCTCCAACACCCCTTCTCCGAAAAATGGTTTCTCTTTTTTAATCTTATAATTTCTTCTTTTTTTTAATCATAATTTTTTCCCTTATAACTGAAAACTATTACTACAAACGCCACTGGTCTCCGTTTTCCGGTTTTTTTTATTGAAGCGTTGTCGAACAGCTCAAAATTGGAAAAAACAAAAAAAAACTATCAACGAAAAACATGATCGCTTCATAGTTCAACCAATTTAACCGCCGGTCCGGTTCGATTTTTAAAACACCGCATGCAACATGCAAATTAAAATGAAATAATAATCTCAAATATAAATATATATGTATTATGTTAATTACTCACATGAAAGCTGGGGAATGGACGAATTTAGCAGTTCTGTAAACAACAAAGGGAGGAACTGGAATTTGAGCAACGATTTCTGTTTCTTTGCTAGTCACCATCACCACCACTGCCACTAAGCCTGATGCAAACAGTAGAAATCTCAGCACCACATCAACAAAGGGGAAGTGCTCCTTCTTTGCTGGAGACCTGACCTCCGGCGCAGGCGCCGGGGGCGCTGCCTTCTCGACGTGTGGTTCCGCCGTCGCCTTTTCGTGTTCCGTAGCTGCGGAGGCCATGGTTCTGATGATGATGTGTGTGTGTGAAAGGGAAAGTTTGGAGTTTGATGAGAGGAAGAGTTGAAGATTATGGGATATAAATAGTTGGTTTTAGGAAGTTAGAGGGGAATTGACAATTATACCCTCGTGAGAGATTATGGAAACATCTAAATTATTAGTGGGAATATAGCTAAGTTTAGGGTCCTGTTGGTCTGGACACAATTAATTTTATTTTATTTTATTATATATAAGTGGCCGTTATTATGGCGCGAGCGACTATTCCAATTTTAATTATATAAAATATGCATGTTATATTTTTAGATAAGAATGCACTGCTAATTAGTATTAGTGAATATACAGATTTTATTTATTTTATTTAAATAACAATAAAATAAAAATGAAAGAGATAGATAGACGGATAAAAGGCTATTGATAATTTGTACTCTCTTCGTCTCGTTTCACTTGACTCATTTGTATATTTTAATATTCACGTCAGATGGAACAGAGGGTGTATAATGCATGACCCACTAGTAAATAGTGAAAAGTGATAACGTTAATCTATCCATATTTCACGATAATAGTATCATAGTATTGGACTATAATTAGAATATTAATTGTTTTAGCGCCATTAATTAATCTAGACAACTCACTTTAGGTAATCATTGATTTTTGAATTGATCTAATTGGAGACCCTAAAAGAAGATGATTGTAGGTAGGGGTGACTAACCGGTACAGAACCGGTTTACCGGTACCGGAAAAATGGCATTTTTAGGAACCGGTTACCGGACCGGTTAGTTTACCGGGTAACCGGTACCGGACCGGTTCGGTACCGGTTAACCGGTAGAACCGGTTAAGGAACCGGTTTTTAATATTTTATTTTATTTTTATTTTAAATAAATAGTATTTTAAAAAATAATTTATATATTTGAATGAAAAAATTAATAAAAAAATTGATAAACAATTTTTAATTAACTATAAAAATCACTTAAACAACAAAACTATAAAAATAACTAATATTATTACAATAATTCTAATTATATAATTAATAAATTAAAAATTAAATGGTAATAATATTAATAACTATAATTAAATGTGTATAAATATATACATATTTATTTAAAATTTAATTAATATAATATAAAAACCGGTTCCCGGTTCCTTACCGGTTCGGTACCGGTTAACCGGGAACCGGAAAATTTTATTTGGGTGGTACCGGTTACCGGACCGGAACCGGTTTTTACCGGTACCAGCTCCCGGTCCGGTACCGGTTCGGTACCGGTTTTCCCGAGGAACCGGTTACCGAATAGTCACCCCTAATTGTAGGCTTTGAACGACTATATATGCATTTCTTTAAATTATTATTATAAATGATTTAAAGTAATTAAAATAAAAAATCAAACGGAATGGATAAAGTATTGTAAATGAAAATTAAAATTGTACATACATCATCAAATTAATGGTTATAGAAGTGCTAACTAACATTGTAGTAGTATCACGTCGATAATTTTATATACTTCTAAAACTTACTTTATCTGATATGATTTAATTTTTTCGTAGAGTTTACTTCTAAAGTTATATTTGTAATATCATTCATACACGAGCAGTATGTCGTCTACGGTGGCGAGTAAAGCTAAGCAATTACTCATCAAATTAAGGGTTGGATGATAATAATTTGTCGTCAAATTACATACTACTCCCTCTGTTCCATTTATATTGTCTCACTTTATATTAAATAGAGTCTATTATAATATTCAAATGAAATATCATATATGGGACGGAAGGAGTACATATTTACAATCTCCAAATCTCAATAAAGAAACCAGCTAGATCGATCTAGAGAGAGAGAGATTTGGTTGGATATTCTTAGACGCCAAGCAACTAATTTCTAGTATAATATTTGTTTTAAATTAATAAAATAATGAGATAATGGTGACATAGAGGATGAATGATGCTTGACCATGACATGTTTTAATTGATTAATTAATTAAGTGGGAAAACAAAAGCAAGTATATATGTTTGTGTTAATTATATCCAAAGATAACGGTTACAGCTAGGATGCTTAATTCTTGATTTCACAATATTAAAATAAAAGCCATACTTTATATATGAGTATGAACATTGACCCTTTTTTTCCGAATTGAACATTTTTATTTAATTTTTTTTCCTTCTTCAAAATGGAAGATTATAATTTTGATTTTGATTTTGTGTTTGTAGTACTGGTGTGAACGTGAATTTGTCAATGATAAATGGTGGTCAATATCTATCTTTCAAGTTGACAAAATCAAATAATTTAATTACCAATATCAATTATAGTAATCAAAATCCAGATATTTCATGTTTGACTGTCATTTTTTATTTTATTTTATTTTTCTTAATAGAAACAAGTCGAAGTATTATCTACGCAATCGCCTGTAACCTAGGTGGTCACGTTATAATACGGTTAAATAATACTAGTATAAAAAAAATGCTCTTTTCATACTACTATTTTTTTTTCCAAAATATGTAATAGTAATTTCTTCAAGATTAAATAAGTGAAAATATAACAAAATTCAATCACTATAGTTACGTTGTAAGAGTTGCTCGATTATGTGAGTTGTGGATGAATTGATTTTGGTAGCATATATTGATTGAATATTCAAAATTTTCTTTCCCCGATCAAGGAAAAAGGAATCGCTCGGCCCCCTCCACTTCCACTTATTTACTGTGTATATAATAGCGATTGGATTTTATAATTTAAACAGTCGGTATAGTAATAAACAAGCAATTTCCTTAAACTAATCTGGTGTTAAGACAGGTAATTATTAATTAAATTAATTAAGTTCATCAAATTAGAGACAACCAATTTGCCATGCTCATCATTGGAAGACCCCCAACTGTAACACATTATTTAACTAGATAAATAAATAGTTTGGTACAACTAGCCACGTTAATTTTCTTCTACAAGCTAACTTGTGCTACATTAATTACTTCAATTTGTTGCCTAATATATTGCTTAATTTGGGGTTCTAATCGAAGTTTTATATGTGAGGCTGTCTTTTAGAGAATCGAGCTCAACCTCCGTTGAACGTGAACGTTACTAATAACATGTTCAGTCTTGATATGATAATGTCAATATGATCACGGTTGAAATGAATGGAGAGCCGAGAATTTACATGAAAAAATAAATCACGCTAAAAAAGCGTCGAGAAAAATTAATCCCTAGCTAAGCCGTAAATTTAACAACAAAATGTTGATTAGGACACTAAAGTATTGACCTAATTAATTAAGAGAGTTAATAAATGACCCATCAATTTCTTCCTAGGCGCTTGAAAAGTTCTATATGCTACATTCGAAATTACTCTCTTGCCCTTGAATATATGGATTAATATGTGATTCATATCTGCAAAAAGCCTTCTACATAAATAAGCGATGATAATTTTATTTGTGTAGATGATATTTCAGTTGGACCCCTTCCCCGCCGGGTAATCCACGCCCCGCCCCGTATGAGTTTAAACGGGATATCGATGCAGGTGCAGGATTGGGAAATCAATACCCGACCTTGCCTCGCCCCTGTTGCCAGCTTAGTTGGACTTGTAAAATTCTAAAATTTTGGCGATACAGCCCAAAATCCATCAAATTATTTTTGTAATAAATTTTGGTTTCCATAAACCTAATGAGGGCCGATCTAAATGGGCCAACTTATTTAAAATTATTTGGGCCGAATTTATATATTTTGCTAGAAACCTAATTCTACTTAGGCAGAATACAAAAAAAAAAAAAAGAAACCTTACTATAAATGAATGTTTTGATAGAACATACCTCCGTTTTTTTTTTCAGATGACCTGTTTGCTATTTTGGGAATTTTTTTTTTTTTCTTTTTTCAGATGACCTATTTTCTTTTAAGGCCTAACAAACACTACTTCTATCTTTAACATTATATTTATCTTTAAATCACATATTAACTTTTTATTATATTTCTTAAATATCGTGCCGAAAAGAAACAGACCATCTGAAAAAACCAGATGGAGTATGTTTTTATCATGTGTCCAGATATTCATCATAAAATAAACTTAACAATATACGAATACGCAAATACTCCATTCGTCCTATTTCATTTCTCCGACTCTGTTACTTCATACATACCTCATAATTAATAGGTCAAACGGAAGTTAAAAGACAGTAGTAAGATACAAGATAAGACACGATGCATGCATGATGAATATATAAACAAGATTCAAAACTCCTTCTCCTTACATTATTAGTTAACGTGAGCTCGTAATTAATTGCGTTTAGGGACTCTTTTAGAGAGAGAGTGGACGGAGAGAACGACGAGCAACAAGAGAAGAGCCGATCCGAACAAAGACACAGCAATCGAAGCTCCGCCGCGTCTGCAGAAATCGCTATAAAGGTTGCAGATTTTATTCCACTGGACTTCCTTGTTTCCCATCAACCCTATGTATGCAACCCCACCTGCTGCTCCAATGGCCGATGCTACCATTCCTAGCAAAACCTGCATGCATGCATGTATAATCTTATTTTCACTTTGAATTTTTGGTGGAATTAATATGTTCATCACGAGTAAAGGGACTTATAAGTTATAAGCATGTTATAAGATCTTAATTACCGTGTCGAAAATTATGAGACGAGAGATGAGTCTGGTGTGGCTGTCGGATGGTTTGAGGAGAGAGAAGAAGGAGATTAGGGTTGTTATGAGTCCATACAAACCTGCAACTGAGTAGACTGCTGCTACGTAGAATCTGCATGCATCACCAATTATCAATAAATTTTGCTAATTAATTAAACTCATGCTTAATGCTAAATTGCTTTGAAACTAGTGAAGGAAAAAAATTGAAATCTTGAATACGAATATAATGTTCAGTTTACTGATCATAAATATATACTCTAAAAATTAAACGGTACAAAAAAAAAAACCCTACTCAAACCGACAACATTAACGAAGTATACCTACTCTGGGCAGGTGAGCGTTTTTATAGTTGATCGAGCTAAACTAGACCATTCTTTTTTTCAAGTGATGAAAATTTTAGTTTATATCACAAGAGCAATGTGTAAAATGAAGAAATAAAGAAAAAATATATATAATATGTTACTCACATAAAAGCTGGAGATTGGGTGAATTTGGCAGTTTTGTAGAGAAGAAAGGGAGGAACTGGTATTTGAGCAACGGCTTGTGTTTCATTGTTAGTCACCATCACTAAAGAAGCCACTAAACCTGAAGCTAGAAACCTCAGCACCACATGAGCCAGAAGAGGAAACTGCTCTTTGGCTGCCGATCCTCCCGCCTTCTCGGTCGCCATGTATTCGGGTTCCATAGCTATGGAGGCCATGGATGTTGTGTGTCTGTGTGGGTGTGTGTTTGGTTTTGAGGAGTTGGAGTTTGATGAAAGGATGATTTCAAGATTATGGGATATTTATAGATAGTTTTGGAGACTCACAAGTGACTATTATACCCTTGTTCCTACTGCCTACATTATGGGAACATCTCAATGATTAGTTGGGAGCTAGGGCTGTAAATGGGCCGAGCTTGAGCCTCGATGCACTCGTTATTTGTGCTTGAATTTGGCTCGTGATGTACATAAGTATGAATTGAAGCAAGAGCGTGTGGCTTAAACTATCGATTTACATATTGTTTTTGACTTAATTAACAAAAGTTTAAAGATATATTATACGAATCGACTTATTTTGAGCTTAAGATCGAGGCCGTTCAAAAAAGAAATTTTATTAATTCGAATAGCCCACTTTTCGACTCGTTAAAGTAGAAGTGTGCGTAAAATATTACTACAAAGTTTAGGTCCACACTTTTAAAGATTTATTTCTTTAAAAACGGAAAAAGTAGACGATTTGAACGAGATATATGGAGTATTAAACTTTAACCAAATCATTAATTACATAGTTATCCATAATTATTGATCGCACTATTTTCTACCACACAAAATAGGTATAGTAAAAGGGAAGTACGAGTATCGTATCCACAGGGATTGATGTATCGAAACCACACACAATACCTCTACTCTAGAACTAAACTGATGTCTAGGCAATTAAGAATTTAAAGATGTGGTATTTATAATCTAGGCAAAGAAATAAAAGGGCACAATTAAATAAACAAGGAAATAAACAAATAAGGAAGCAATTAACAAATAAGACAAGTAAACAATTAAGGAAACAATCAAATAAGGAAAAGCATTGATTCTAGGGAAGCCTACCTAATCAAATATATGCAAGCAATTAATGAGTACAATTAACCAATTTAATCCAATCTAGATGTGATACAAAAAATTAACCTAACACTCCGGCTAAGGCAGTATAGATCGTCACCTAATAAGATCCTAATCTCCTCCCGGACTCATAGATATCAAATTAAGTGCAAAATAGAACAAGTATCAATGATATAATCAACTAAGTTCAATCACGACACTCAAATCGATTATATATAGACATATGATAATTCAACTTCGATCAAGACAATCAAACTATCATACCATGTATTCATGAGATCTATTATGCAATTATCCGGTCAAGGCATAAACACATAACTATGCATACATAATTAGTGATCAAGTAATCATGCATGAGAATAAGCACCATGAAACATGCATCTAGATTGGAAGGCTAATTGTAAACAAAAGACACTTACATAAATTCAATTAGGCATTCAATCCCTAAAATCAACTAAGAATTTAGCTAGACATAATTAAAAGAAAGGTAGAAAGAAGAATAAACATAATTAAAAGCATAAAGTAAAAAGAAAGGGATAGAAAAACTCTTGAATCTTGAATAGATCTTCAATCTTCAATTGTCTTTATACATGGATGTAAAAACTATAGAGAAAAGAATAAAAACTAATCTAAAGTATGGTGAAGAATAGAGAACTCTAAACTATGAAAACTTATGAAAACTTGTAACTTATGAAAACTTGTAACTTATGAAAACTTATGACTTATGTAAAACTTGTGACTTATGAAAACTTGGATACAATGATGAATTTTGGGGTATTTATAAGGTAGGGGATCATAATTGTTACCTAAGTGGGCAAGGATTAGGTTAAGGAAATAAAAATAGCCCAAATTTAGGATTTCCGTGTGTTTGACTCGGCCAATGACTCGGCCGAGTGCTCGGCCGAGTGGAGCTACTGGTTCGGAATCGCGAGTTCACTCGGCCGAGTGGGTGTCCGAGTGGATTTGCCGGTTTGCGCACCTTTCTTGTTTCGGCCGTATCTTTCTCGTCCGAACTCCGAATTGACCTCCGTTTTCGCCTACACGCTCCTATCGAACTCCTCTTCAATGCTATGCTTCCATAATTCCAGAATAAGTCTTCAATAACATCATGAGAAGTCAGAACTTTGGGGTCAATACATCATCGTCTTCCTTGCTTTCATCGCCTCTCGTCTCGCCTTGGGTTTTCTCGACTCAAAAGCCCTAAAAACACTTAAAACAACCCAAAAGCGTAATCTAGCTCGACATAACATAAACAATACAAAATATGAGCTAAAATATCAAAATAAGACGAGAAAACGATTATTAAACACTTAGATAATAGGGTAAAAGTACACCCTATCAATTATCTAAAGGGAATAGGAGTACTACTTTTCTCCAATACATAATGTATGAAAGTGTATGGATTATACTAAAAAAAAACAAAAAAAAAAAAAAAACAGAACACCAATTGAAAAAAGAGTTATTATAATAAACTACCCAATATGGGATAACAATAACAATATAAGGACACTAACTTAAAAAACTCAAAATATACCCATTTTTGACGCGAAAAGACACAAATACCCTTACTTTTCTCTAAAAACTTATTTTTCCCTCCCTCTTTTTCGCGCTCGGTATTTCTCTTAGTAGATTTCTCCGCCTCTCAATTCTCTCTCTATTTCTCTCTCTAAACTTTAGCTAGAAAACCTCCCCCTCCCAACCACCGTCCCCCACTCTCTCTCTCTCTCTCTACTGCTATCTCCACCTCCCCCTCCCAACCACCGTCCCCCACTCTCTCTCTCTACTGCTATCTCCGATCTCAGCGACGATGCCTGAGAGCATTTTCTCGAAGCTATCGGAGGATGTAATCCTCAACATACTGTACAAGCTCGACGACGACCCACGGATTTGGGCGCGGATCGAGTCGCCGGCGAAGGGGACGGCGGGGAGGTGTCGAGCCGTTGTGATTTATTCTATTCGTGTTCGTATTCACCGAGCTATTTCTCTCATTTTCCCCAATTTTTTTATGCTATTTCAGCTAATATTCTCATGTTTTTCGATTTGAATTTGAATTGAATTTCTGAATTTGGTTTGGGTTCTACCGAGGGACCTATAGCCGAGAAGCGTATTTCGGATGCTGATTTGGCCAAGTTTACCTTCGGAAATTGATTTGTATTTTCTGAATTTTGATCGCCGATCCGTATTTACTTTCCGTTCCTGTTAGGTTCTCCATATCTTCAGACATTTCTCCGTGAATGTTTCACTAGATTCATATATTGTTTTGTGATTTTTGTTTCCGATTATTTCTGAGAAAAAACGCGAGCGAAGGTTCCCAGCGGAGAGGAGTGCTTCAACTTGTATACACAAATATATTTATATATATGTATATGTGTGTATCTATACGTATGGATACATCTCTGCATACAATCAACTCCTTTTTCCTCAATAGACATCCCATGGAGGTTGTGCCATGATTTCATCATTTTTTCTCTGTCCATTATTTTCGGCTCTCCACTTTTTCTGCCCTTAAATTTGTACTTATTATCTTTCTCTCTCCCACAATTCATCCCTAGTTTTTAATATAAATTTCATATTTCGTTCCACTTTGTACCAATTTGATTAATTTTGTTTGTTTGTTTATATTTTTTATATTCAATCTGTTACTAAATATTATGTATTTCTTATTCGATACTGATACGAATTTCATAGTTCGTACCTCTTCCTCGTGGTAAAATAAACCATTTTCCTAAAGAAAACACATTATTAATGTTACGACTTGTTGATTTCGTACTTCCTTAATAATAGTTTTGTTACAAATTTTTTATTTTTGTATCAACTTATAAGATAAAAACTGAGTGTGTTAAATATTTAGAAGAGAAAGAATATTTGCACTATTATCCAGTACAAATAACCATATTTCGTACCGATTTGACATTAATTTTACAATATTTTTACTAGAATTTCGGTTTTGTTTGTGCATTGAAACTATGTTTATTGAAAATCATCGCCAGAGTTTTAGTTTGTTTGTTTAAATCTGGTACGCAATTTTCTTTTCGTACCTGGTTAAAATGCACGATGTGGTTTAGATTTTCTATATAGGATTTGGATACCTCAAATAGGGTTTAGATTTTTCAAATAGAGTTTAGATCAACCGAATAGGGTTTAGATTTTTACAAATAGGGTTTAGATTTCTGTAACAAATTTTAATATTCACCGACAAGGTTTAATTTTTAGTTTCAGGGTTTAATTCCTCATTAGACTTTAGTACGAAGTGAATCTATTTCGTACCAATACATAGTTGCTTTAGTACGAAGTGAATCTATTTCGTACCAATGCATAGTTGCTTTAGTACGAAGTGAATCTTATTCGTACCAATAACTGCATAATTGCATACTTAAATATGTATTTAGTAATTCTTATATATAATTGGTACGAATTTGTTATATTTCGTACCTCCTTAAATTTATACGAATATCACAGCTACAGTAGTCAGAAAAAAAAATTAAAAAATTAAAAATTCAAAAATTTTAAATTTTAAAAAAAAATTTAAAAAAAAAAGAAAAGAAAAGAAAAGAAAAAATAATGAGGAGAGAATAGACACGTGGAAAAGGGAGAAGGAAGGGGGAGGAGAGAAGAGTGGTGTTGACTAATAAAAGTCAAAGTCTATTAGTAAGGCTATTTGTGTACTTTTGCGTCAAAAATGGGTATATTTTGTGTTTTTTAAATGTGTGTCCTTATATTGATTTCCTTATCACTAAATGAGTATTTTATTTTTCCACTCTTGAAAAAATACTTTAAGATAATTAAGGATGTGAAAATGATTTAAATCGAAAATGATAGTCAATTTGTTATATTCCACATTTGAATTCTACAAACTATTTTTTTAATTTAATTTACTATAATGGTCAAAATGAGGATGCAAGATCTTTGACCATGATAACATAATTAGTCTGCCAAGAGAGAATATATACACACTATACGTATATAATACGGAAACACTCTCTCGCCTACCGTGAGAACTCTTAATATGTACTCCCTCCGTCTTTAAATAAATGTCCCCAGCTGCCATTTTGTGCAAACCAAGGAGAAGGGTAAATTGACATTTATGCCCTTAAAATTCTTGAATTTTTTTATTTTTTGTGCAAACCAAGGAGAATGGTAGATTTTCAAGAGAATGGTAGTTTTGGTACTTTAGTGTAATTTTTGCTTGGAAATTTGTGTGGGGACACTTATTTAAGAACAAAAATTTTGACGGCTCGGGACACTTATTTAAAGACGGAGGGAGTACATCGTTGATGTAGTTGTGTCACATCTACAATTTTTCTACAAAAATTTACCTTTTTATACAGTTGGTGGATAACCGCGTACGTAATAGTACTACCGCATCATTCGTTAACATATTAAATTTGCTCTCGATGGACATTAGATCATTCGTTTGCGTAATAAGTATTTGCTAGACCTGCTCACGGTTCAAGGCCCGCTGGTTCGGAGGCCCGGCCCGCCGGTTCACGGTTCAAGAAAATGTGAACCGTAACCGGCCCGCGAACAGTGCCCACGGTTAGGGGCCGGTTAATTTAACCGCCGGTTCTGGGCCGGTTCAAAACCGGCGGTTTTAGGCGGTTTTGGGCCTTTTTTTTTTTTTTTTTTAATTCCGGTTTTAGGCGGTTAACCTCCGGTTAACCACCGAATTTTCACTATTCATTCAGCATTGATTTTCAATTTTCATGAATGTCTACTGCCTTTTTTTTTAAATATAATTTTTTCAATATTGATCTTGTGTTAATTTTTTTTGTATTAGATGATGTATTGATATATCTTAAGACATTGTAAATAAAAAAAAAATCAAAAATATAAAGAATTAGTATTTATAAAAAATTAAATACAAATAGCTCAAATAATGACAAGATTGTAACATTTTCATACAACTCCAAGAAAAAAATACATATCATTGCTTTAAAATTACAATAAAATCTAAACTAGCTTTTGAACACTTCATTTTACATTTGTGAAAGGGATTATGAAAAAAATTAAAAAATAAATAAATAAGGATTTGAGCTCAATTCCAATAATGAAATCGAGTTGCCTACGTATCCTCGTAGAGGAATCAAAGTCCACGTAGTTCGGTTACATTATTCATTTGCCTTCTAGTTCTCGTCCGCCTCCGATCGCTCTCGCTCCGACTCGGTGAACTTCTCTTCGTCGCTCTCATAGCATCATCCCAATCATTTTCTTAGAGTCTCCTTTCGGCTCTCGACCAATCATCGAGCAACATTGTAGCTTCAAGATTCCTTGGAAGCAAGGATGATCTCCTTTGATCTAAAACAAGTCCACCAATGCTAAAAGCTTGTTCGACCGATACGGTGGATGCCGGGACGACAAATAACTCTTTCGCCATGATGGAAAGAATTGGATACTCCGATCTTTGTGACCACCACCTCAAAACGTCGATGTGTGGACCGCTATCTTCAACACCAAAAATATGAAGAGAACCCAAATACAAATCTAATTCACTATTACCTTGGCCTAAAGGAGTAGTGGAGGATCTATCTTCATACATGGATTGTAATTGAGCAACTAAGGGATCCAAAGAGTTAAATTGAAGTGGAAAATATGAAGAAGTATTAGAGTGTGATGGAGGTTCGTTCATGTTTAAAATGCTACCATGAGTCATCCTATATTCGGCAAAAAGAGTTCTCAATGTTCGTTTTAAGTTCTCTTTTATTTCTCCAACATCCGGAAGATCAAAGGCAATTGGCTCATCACCTATACTATCATTAAAAAGTCCATGGAAGTGAAACAATTATAATAAACATCCAACAATCCACAAACACCCTAAAGCTTCCATTTAGGATCTAAACACTTAGCAAATAAGAAAACATCCGGAATATAAGCAAAATATTTGAGCAATTTTTTAACCATAAAATAAACAACACCTTGCAAATTTGTTTTATTGAAACAATTTTTAAAACTAAGAGCAATATATGTGCAGTGATCTAAAACGCGAACTGAAGTACAATAATAAACACCCGATAATTGTAGCAACATTAAAAACCTTTAACAAATTATATAATTCCATGCATTGATCCCAATGAGAAGGCAATAGAGTCAATTGAACAACACTAAATTCTTTCCTAAAAAAATCACACAAATGATCCTTAAACTCTAAAGTACTATTAATCATGTCATATGTTGAATTCCAACGATGGGATACATCTCTATGAAACTTCCTATATGGAATAGATTTTTGCCTACAATATTTTTACCATTTTTTCCCCAAAGTCATAATACTATGCAACATATATACGGCTTTTCTAATTGGCAAAACCGCTTCTTGAAAAATATCTAATGCATCTTGAACACACAAATTTAAAATATGACAAATGCATCTACTATGAAAATATTTTCCTTGAAAAGAAGGGGTACATGCTTCGATAAGTTCGGGAATAGATGCGGTATTGGCCGATGCATTATCAAATCCAACCGAAAACACTTTATTAATCAAGCTATATTCATTCAACACCGTAATAATCACCAAAGCAATGTTGTGAGCCGTGTGTGCATCATTAAACTCCCTAAATGCAAGTAAACGTTTTTGTAACATCCATTTATCATCAATCCAATGGCATGTAATTCCCATGAAATTATTTCTTTGAAAACTATCGGTCCAAATATCCGCACAAATTGAAACTTTATGATCTAAACGATCCAAATACTTCATTAAATTTTTTTGCTTATCAAAAAATTGTCTCCTAATTCGAACTTTTTTCGCTTGAGGTTGATATTTTTTCATATACCACTCCCACGTTTCTTTATCGGCATGTGAAAATGGTTGTTTTTCCATAGAAACATATTGAGCTAAACAATCTTGTGCTTCATTTAAATCAAATTTAAATAGAGAATGCGTACCCGTCACCGAAGAGGAACCTACACCACTTCCACGAACAATTTGTGCTTGCCTTGCATCGATGCCGTACTCCGTCGGATGGATAGTCTCCATGTTCCGCCTTAGTGTTCTGTAGCCACCTCCTTGTTGCCATTTGTAGTGTCTTGAGCAATAGTTGCAATAGGCGGTGTATTTCTTCTTTGACGGCACCTCCGTTTCCCCCGGTTCCAATGACTTTGGCACCTTCTTGAAGTGTTTGAGGAAGATATCCGAATGAAGTGGTCGGGAGGGAACTTGTTGAACTTCGGGTGCCTCGTCGTCGCGTTCTTCATCGTCATCATCGGAAGCATTGGGATCCCCCTCGCCTAGCTCTTGCTCTTGTTCACGAACACGTCGAGCATACTCGGCATCTTCTCGAGCTTGTATTTCTTGGGCATACTTCAAGGATATCTCCTCGGCTATCGCCGCACGTCGAGGTCGAGATCCCCTTCCGATTCCGGGATGGACGGAAGTGCGAGAAGCAATTCGAGGAGAATCGTCGTCTTGTTGCGTAGCCTTTCCCTTGCCCTTATCGGCACGAGATTGAGAACCCGATGATGATGAAGGATGAAGAGTGGAGAGTGGAGAGTGGAGAGTGATGTAGTAGTGGTGGAAATTAAGAGAAACTATCACAAAACTAGAAAAGAAATATTGAATGAGAGATTGAGAGCTTGAGTGAGAGAGTTTTAACAAAAAATAAAAATGAGAGCTTGAAAGAGATTGAGACTTGAGTGTAAGATAGTTGAGAAATTGTTTGTAAAAAATTAGAGGAAGAGTGATCAATTTATAGTAGAAGAAGAAGAAGGGGAGTGGCCGAGTGGGAGGAGCCGTTGAGTGAGAGAGAGGCTGTTGGAGGCTTGGAAAGTTGGAGTTGGATTTTGAGCCGTTGCTCTCTGCATGACTGCATGCATGCAGCTCATGCTCATAAATTTAGGGGTGGTGGGGGTGGGGCCCGGGGGAGGGGGTGTGTGGACAGTGTGGTGGCATGCAGCTCTCTGCATGACTGCATGCATGCAGCACTTCTGTGTAGCAGAACGACTACTATTAAAAGTATAGCCGTTGGAACTGGCACTTCCACGGTTAACCGGCGGTTCCACGGTTAATCGGCGGTTCCAACGGTAATTTACGAACCGGCGGGCTTTTTACGAAACCGGCGGGCCTAAACCGACGGTTAACCTCCGGTTCACGGGCCTACCATAATACGAACCGTAACCGGCCCCTTGTTTGGCGGTTCCGGGCCGGTTTTTGGCCCGTTGACCGACGGGCCGGTTCCGGTTCGGGCCCGCCGGTTCATTGAAAATGGGCAGGTCTAGTATTTGCCGTCAATATTTATTTAAAGATAACGGTTACGACACGAGTAGCGATGCTTACGAGTATTGACTATTTTTAATTTTCTAAACTATGGGAATATTGTTAGTCTGTTACGGTTTGAATTTCTTCCTAAAATAAGAATATATAAAAGGGGCATTATTTGATATGTCCAATTTCAGTTTTTAAAAATAAATTTTGTCCACAAAGATAAGGTTCAATAAATCATGTCCATATTTTGTATTTTAGGACAAAATTGCCCTTGAAATTTTGAATTGGTTTTTCTGCTAAAAATCGGACGCGGCTTCTTTTTCCCCATTCAATTCTCATTCATTCAACGAGCAGCAGCCACTCTCAAACCCTCTCCCCCAAACCCGTTCTGCCTCATCGTCGTCGCCGTCCCGGTTGCCGTCGCCGTCGCGAACCTGCCCAGCCGTCGCCGTCGGCGTCCAGTCGCGAACCTGTCCTGCCGTGAACCTGTCCAGCCGTAGCTCTCTCTAAAACCCTCTCTCCCAAACCCTCTCTCTCAAACCCTACCCCTAAACCTCCGATTCCCATTCATTGCGGCGACTGGACCCCCCGGCGGTGGCGGCGGCGGCGTACCTCTGTGTAAGCTCCCCAACTTCTCTTCTTCATTTCGGTTTTATGATAATACATTTAATTGCCGCGACCTATGATAAGTAAGCACTTGTTCGCGCTTCAATTCTAGGGATTTTGCTCGCGAAATCGCTTCCTCTCTGCTAGTTTTATAGGTAAATCATGAAATTATTGGGCTTCAGATTTTGAGATTGTCTTTTTTTTTTCCAGTTGATTAAGAGTGTTTGCCTTGCTTATCAAGATCTTCCCCAATTTTTAGAGTTACATTTTCGATAAATTTACCAGTCGACCTGTTGCATTTCTGTTGGCTATCGGTATTTTAGTTGGATGGTTTGACGAAACAGGGTTACCTTTTCTTTGAAAGTCTGCCAATTTTCTCGTGATTCGATTAATTCTCTAGGTTTTCTATCACATTACAGTGTCGTATCATGCTATCTGTATTTTTCTGTGTCTTCAGACTTCTAGTTTTGTGCGCGGTGAATACTTAGTTGCTTAGTTTGCTGTTATCTGCCTGAGATCATGTTTTTTTAGTACTTGGTAGTTGGTACGTAAGGAGATTATGTGGATTATGTTTGTCCGACATTATTCTTACTTATTTAGGTTAATACTAGAGGCATGTTTGGTTATTAATGGTTGAGAGAGTGCACAATTCATGAAAGACGGGTGCCATAAAATGTGATTGGGATGGGAGTAACAGTGGCCTTCGTGCAGGAGTTCACATCACTAATTTCATCATTTCTCCCTGCTTCTTGATTTTGAGGATAATACCTAGGCACATGTTTGACATGCTATTTTTTTTCTACCTAGTCCGTACTCCACAGATTCAATTCTGTTAAGTGAAATGAAAAGGTGGATTTAGTATCCTTTTGTGTTGCAAGTAAATAAAATACTGATATTATGCTTCCCAAGTCAGGGCCATGAAGATAAAGCTTGGAGAACGAAGCAAAGCAGTGTACAACTACTAGGTGCTATGGCTTACTGTGCTCCACAGCAACTGTCTCAGTGTCTTCCCAAGATCGTGCCAAAGTTGACTGAGGTATATGCAGTACATAAAAGTGTACTTTTGCCTCTGGCTGATTCTATCTACGCAAGACTTAATACTTTCACTGGGGTGTGCCTAAGTTCTTGTATTTGAGCAGTTTTCTCGATTTTACTGCAGGTTCTCACAGATACTCACCCCAAAGTCCAGTCAGCTGGACAAACTGCTCTCCAGCAGGTAAGATAAATATTATCAAAGCTCAATTACTGCCATGATACATATTTTAATGAGTTGTTCAATTAGGTCGGGAATGTGATTAAAAATCCAGAAATAGCAGCTCTTGTCCCCACCCTTTTGATGGGCCTCACAGATCCGAATGAATATACCAAGTATTCTCTTGATATACTTCTCCAGGTAAATGCATCAACTGCATTTGTTTTGATGGTTGAATGTATTCAATTTCGATCATCGCATTAGATTTCAGTGGTTTCTGGGTTTGCAGATTACTAATGGCTTCTCAATTTGCAGACTACGTTCATTAATACTATAGATGCTCCTTCTCTTGCACTATTGGTGCCCATTGTCCACAGAGGACTCAGGGAGAGGGGTGCAGAGACAAAAAAGAAGGCTTCGCAAATAGCTGGAAACATGTGCTCTTTGGTTACAGAACCAAAGGATATGATTCCTTACATAGGCTTGCTTCTACCTGAAGTGAAAAAGGTAACCTCTTTCAGTCGTGAAGTTTCTATTACCATGAATTATTTTTTTTTCTGGTGAAAGTTACTATGTTGTTTTGTAACAGGTCCTGGTTGATCCAATCCCAGAAGTTAGAGCAGTTGCTGCTAGAGCCATCGGTTCCCTGATAAGAGGAATGGGAGAATATAACTTCCCGGACCTTGTTCCCTGGTTATTGGAGACCCTGAAGTCTGATGCTAGCAATGTTGAGCGGTCTGGAGCGGCTCAAGGGCTGAGTGAGGTTAGAACATTTTATGAATTTCTATATCATCTTTGCTGGAGTTTTGCATTAGTGAGGTTAGAACATTTTATGAATTTCTATATCATCTTTCTCATGGACGGGCTATTATTGAAGTACTTGGAAAAGATAAACGTAACGAAGTTCTTGCTGCATTGTATATGGTTCGAACTGATGTCAGCTTAGTTGTACGCCAGGTACCGTGCCTGAATTCTTAAACTTGTCTCCTCTTCAGAGAGGAGACAAGTTACTTATCAAATCCTCGTTTTATAAGATTATCAATGACAGAGTACATATTTTTTAAATTGCCCCCCATATGATAATCAGGTTGCCGGAAGATCATTGGGCGAGCTTGTCAGGAAGCTTGGTGACAGAGTGCTTCCTCTAATTATTCCTATTTTGTCTGAAGGTCTAACTGACCCCAATCCAAGCAGAAGACAAGTGAGACTTTCTTCCCTCTCTTTATCCCTTCTATCAAATATTGTTTTGCGCATTTCAAGTAAATAAAATGAGGTGTCTTTGCAAGTATTGCAGTGTCCTTTAGTTGATGATTAACAAATAATTTTTCCCTTTACTTATAAACTGATGCTGGGGATTTTTTTAACTTTTATGTTTCTGTGTCGTCCTTGTTTTGTTTTTTGTTTTCCCGTTTTCTTTTTTGTTTGCCTCATTTTCTTTGATTGAAGTATTTACCCTGGATGAGGTGCACGGTGTATGTATTGGCCTGAGTGAAGTGATGGCTAGTGCTGGTAAGAGCCAGTTGCTGAATTTAATGGATGAGCTCATCCAACAATCCGGACTTTCACTTGGCTCACCCAGCCAGTTGCTTTTCAGCATTTACTGGTTGCCTGATTATGGCTAACTTTCGTACTGGTCAAGGCCAGTTGATTTTTGGTGGATTAGAATTCCGTTTAATTGGTTGGTTAAATTTATTTTTTCTGTGGATTTTCAAGTATATTACTGGATTTTTGGTTGATTTGCAACCTATCAATTTTCTCTCTCGCCTGCTGCATGTATTGTGCTGTTTGCAGGTGAGGCTTCTCATGGATGCTCTTAAATTCCCAAACAACTTTTGACACCAGAGGCTATACTACTGCTGCCCCTAGGCAGCTACCGTTCAACTACTCGAACAGTCTTGCGATCAGAGCTTTTCTTTTCTTGGTTTTTGATTGTAGGTGTTTTGAGTAGTACTAGGATCCTAACCATATTTTTAAACTTTATAGCTAGAGATGTTGGATATTTTGTAATATATGAACATGACACAAATATTTGGAATTATTACATTCAGTTTCTGTTGGATTATTGAATGCCGCATTACTATATACCTATGATAAAGATAGATCGTATGGAAAGATCCACTCTTGGTGGTTAGAACATTTTGCAATTATGTTTGAAAATAGTTACAATAGTTCCAAGTGTTAATCAGAACTATATAGCATGGACGAAAGCACTTGGAACAATTGGAACTATTATGCTTAGTACACTTGAAACAATTGGAACTATTGAAACTATTATGCTTAGTACACTTGGAACAATTGAAACTATTATGTTTAGTACACTTGGAACAATTGGAAATATTGGAACTTTATACTTAGTACACTTGGAACAATTGGAACTATTATGTTTAGTACACTTGGAACAATTGGAAATATTGGAACTATTATGCTTAGTACAGTTGGAACAATTGGAACTATTGGAACTTTATACTTAGTACACTTAGAACAATTGGAACTATTATGTTTAGTACACTTGGAACAATTGGAAATATTGGAACTATTATGCTTAGTACAGTTGGAACAATTGGAACTATTGGAACTTTATACTTAGTACACTTGGAACAATTGGAACTATTATGTTTAGTACACTTGGAACAATTGGAAATATTGGAACTATTATGCTTAGTACAGTTGGAACAATTGGAACTATTGGAACTTTATACTTAGTACACTTGGAACAATTGGAACTATAATTCGTAAACTAGATAAATAGTTTAAAGATTAATGACTAAAAATTCTATTCTCGACGAAGGTAGAATTTTTGTAGAAAAAGACTTGTTATATTAGTCGATTTTAATTAGAAGAATGACCCCTATAATTAGTTGATTAAAGAATATGATTACTATAAATGATTAATTCATTGAGTAGTAATTTCAATTCGAAATCAAATAGTAATTTAATTAATCATTTCTATAATAGTAAATATATCATTGATTTACGATAGTATCGATTTTACATTTCATATTGATTTGTATAATTCAAAATCGATCAAGAGCGAAAGTTGTGGTACAACAAATTAATTTATATTATGGGCCAAGCCCATCGGTTCATGATCGAACCGTTAGATAATAATCGAACCAAGCATTCGATTAATACTTTTATTAAATCAAAATCTGTAATTATTAATAAAAGCAAGAAATATTAAGTGTATAATAATAATGCAATTGCAACAAATAAAATAAAAGAGAATTACAAATAATTAAAGGATTACAATAATAAATAAAAGAAAGGGGAACAAATAGCATGCAGCAGCTAGTAGTGCTTCAATAAAAAAAAAAAACAGAGAAAGGGGAACAAATAGCATGCAGCAGCTACTGCCGTTGCGTGAAGCCAACAAAGAAAAAAAAAAAAAAAAAAGGGAAAGAAAGAAAAATAAAAACAGAGAAGCAGCAGAGAGGGGGCAGCAGCAGCAGTAGAGAATATCCCTTCCAGTTTTCCAGCTTCATTCTTCACCCCTACACTTTCTTGAGCCACAAGAAGAACAGAAAAGTGGCAGAGAAGTGGCAGCTGCTGCAGATAATGTTCCTTCCAAATTTCCAGCCTCCTTCATCCCCCCTTACACCATTCTTGAGCCCCAAGAAAAGCAGCACCTTCCTCAACCTTTCCTTCAACTTGCAACCTGCAAAAAAAGATAGGATTAGAGAAGAAATCAGGAAAAGAAGACTCTATCTCTTACACCTAACTAGACTTGCAGAGAACAAAAGGAAAATTAGTAGTGAAAGGATGGAGGAAAGCAGATTTTCCTCCAACCCTTACCATCATGATGTTGCTACTTTCATCACAAAATCAGCCCTATAAATACCTCCACACTCAACTATTTCAGTTCCTTTCTTTCACTCTCAACTCACTAAAAACATTAGAGAATAGAGAAGAAGCAGCAGATCAAGAAGAACAAGGAGGGAGTGTGGCGAGTTAGCAACAACAGCACTACTAACTTCTAAGTAAGTACCCAAAACCCCAACTATCATTAAAACAATAATCAAGTTTCAAATATGAACAAGAAGACTAATTTTCAGTTCATGAGCATGCTAGAGATTTAGTTTGTTAATAGACAAAGCATGCTGAAAATTTACCCTTTCGACTAGACGAACATGCATTTAAGTTTCCCTAATTAAGCTAAGCAACCACCAAAGAAACCAAGAATTCAGCACCAAGCCTTGGTCATTTCCAAGCCTCATAACCAAGGTAAAAGGGCCTCAAACATACATATATAGTTACATGCTTTACTAATGGAAATTCGACAAATTTTAGATTGCTAATAAACGATTCATAAATCGCCAAAACATATGCCTATCGATAAGAACATAACACTCAAAAACACTATGGAATTAAACCCCCAATTACTACAGCATATGTGTGTTTCCCTTCAAACAAAAAGGATAAATCGAAAGCTGTAAATCCACAACGATTTGGTGTAACGATAAACCGAAATCTGTAAATCCAAAC
The DNA here is from genome assembly GCA_029379335.1 of Thymus mandschuricus. NCBI lineage: Eukaryota > Viridiplantae > Streptophyta > Magnoliopsida > Lamiales > Lamiaceae > Thymus > Thymus mandschuricus. The sequence continues at coordinate 36,000,582 of CM057074.1, forward strand.
TATATAGATATTGCTCTTGAGAAAATAGCAATCCTAATCTAACGCTAGTAAGCAAGAAAATCCAAGATGAAAGAAATACAAAAAAAGAGAAGGGGGGGGGGACTTAGCTTAGAAGTAGCAGACGCCACCTCCGGTCGGAACCCTCCGACTCCGATGACGGAGCTATCGTCGAGGACGAGAGGACGAAACTGCACAATATTTAAACAAGCAAACAATTAATTGACTGGAGATAAAAAGGGGAGATATGAGAAGGGGAGGGGAATGCAGAGGGAATCGAACCCCTTACCTCCGGCGACTTTCGGCAGCAACGGCGGACGGAGACCCCTTCGGCAGCAGCGACGACGGCGAATCCGGCAGCGACTGCTGACGGAGCTTCCTGGCGCGACGTCGATGGCGAACTCCCTCCGGTGTGTATCGTGGAACCACTGCCGAAGGTTCCCGGCGAAGGAAACGCCGGCGAACGGGGCGGCAGGAGAGGCTTCGGCCGCGAGAGAGAGGGGCTGTGGTTGTCGGGTTAATGACAGAGGAAGAAAGGAAGGGAAAGAAGGAGAGGCTGCAGCCGACGAAGAGGACGCCGGTGCCGGCAGCTCTCAACGCCGGCGAGCAGCAGTGCGGCAGAGAGGTATCCGAGAGAGGGGGTTAGGGCACAATCGAGAGAGGCAAGGTCGAGAGAGGCAAATGAGAATATTTCACCAAAAATTTCACCAAAAATTTCAGCTCAAAAATCCGAGCTGAAGGGGGGGGAAACGGGTCAAAAATTTGGAGAAAGTGAGAAAATTTCAGGGGCATTTTCGTCCAAAAAACTAAAGTTTGGACATAATTTATGTAAGTTATCTTATCGGACGGAATTTATTTCCCGAAAGTCATTTCGGACATTTCGCATGATTGTGAGTATATAAAATTAGTCCGAATTTCCTCTATTGAAGAGGGACCATCTTGAATTTTATAATATATTGAAACTTGAAACGTGTCGAATATAAATTAAGATGATATGGGTCACATATCATTCTCTATAGTTGACAAAAATTAAATAATTTGGAATCCTAATTTATGATTAAATATGACTTTCTCTATTTTCCCTTGAACCCGTCTTGACCGTTACTATTGTATATTGTTCTTCGTCCATTCAATTTCTTCTTTTCCGTTTCTCAGGAAATTCTCGTGTTGGTTTATGTGTACTACACTCACCCTTTACACGTGAAAGGTGGTACAGTACGCCCACATTCATTTAAGAATAAAAAACCTTTTTTTTTTTAAACTGCTACAATTTTATATCTACCATTAATGATATCGTTGAATCCATTTGAGAGGGAAAGAAAAGTAGTACGGCACGTTTTAGATTTTTTAGAGAAAATTTTAAAAATAATATAATCCAATATGTAACGACCCATTTAATTTTAGGATTGATGTAGGCCGATTTATTTTATGGGCCTATCTCATTAGGCATAATAGAGAAAATAAAAGATTACTTTCGAATACTATTCTCTCTCACCATAACTTTTTCTTCATTGAGGCCCATTTTACAAATACGCCGATAGTACTTTCTCTGTTGATTTATAACAAGTCCATCTTTCCGAGAACGAAAATTAAGACAGTCTTTAAGTATATATAAAATGTATAATTTAATATTTTAATCCCTGTTCCAATTTTAAAATTAGAGATTCATAAATTCTTTAAAACTTTTGATGATTGATTTTGAATGAAGATCGGAAATCGAAAATCATTAATTTAATATAAAAATCGGAAATTTGAAAAAATAAGCAGGTAAGTTACAATAATTTAAATTCAAATTACATTCGGACACATGCAAATGAGTGTGTTAATTATTATTATTATTATTATTATTATTATTATTATTATTATTATTATTATTATTATTATTATTATTATTAATTAAAGACATTTTTTTAGTGTCAATAGGTAAGTCCTAAAGTGAGATTTATAGTTCATTATTATCATTTCAATGAGTAGTGAAATTAAATTATCGCAAATTGGATTTTACTCCCTCCGTCCCCCATATTAGTATGGAGAAATAAACGATACATGTTTTAAGAAAATAGTAGATGAATGTGAAAAAAAATAAGGGTCTCACCCCGTGAATAGTGAGACAATTTTTTTAAAATAGTATTAAGTATAAAAGGGTCATTTTGCTGATAGAATGTTTCCGTTTTAGTTTATCACAATAATAACGGGGATGGAACGAATATTTAAAAATAATGGGGAGAATTGTCATAATCATTTGCCAATAAATTTGAAAGGAAAGCAGCAATCAAATTCGTAGCATAGTATTAAATTTGGTGAAATCCATTTCAAATAATTGGAGTAATTTGTAATCAAGATTTAATGCCATTTCCTTTTCTTCCTTGTATAAATAATTGCCCTTGGTGTATACCATTTTCTTAAAAAAAGAAGTTGAAGAAAATCTTTTTCAGGTATGATTAGCCTCAAGAATTTCTTCCCATTTTCCTTTTCATAGTATATCTCATTTGATAAATTATCAAAATTATTGCATTTGATTATATGTCAATTGACTTGGTAATTTTACATGTTTTTCAATATTTTGTCCCAATAATTTCTGTGTAGAGGGTGGATAGTTTTAATCTTTTCATATTTTGAAAGGAAAAAAAAAATTTGGATCTTCTTCAAAAATATATCATGTTCAAGTTCCGTTTTGTATAGCATCTCCTATTAAAGATCGCACTTGTCCACAATATTTCCAAATTAACGAGAATAACAAATGAGTTTTGAAAATATTGTGGGCACGTGACCATCAGTTGTCGAAGCGATCATATATACGTCACCGAATTGCATTTTTTAGGTTTTCAAGTTTTTTCTCACCTCTCATTGATCCAATCATAGGAAATGGAGAGAGAGAAACAAAGATTCAAGATTTTGATGTTCCCATGGCTAGCTCATGGCCATCTCTTCCCCTACTTTGAACTCTCCAAAAGGCTCTCCCAAAAACACAACCACCACTTCACAATCTACCTATGCTCCACCAAAGTCAACCTCAACTCAATCAAATCCAATGATGGTGGTGCATTAGTCAACCTAGTAGAACTTGAGATGCCAACTTCCCCTCCTAACCTCCCTCCACACCTCCACACAACCAAGAACATACCCTCCCACCTCCTCCCAACCCTCATAACCACCTTCCAACAATCCATCCCCACCTTCTCACAAATCTTGGATTCTTTGAAGCCTCACCTCCTCATCTACGACGGATTCCAGCCGTGGGCTCCGAACATCGCCTCTTCCAAGGGCATACCTTCCGTTTACTTCTCAGCCAACGGCGCCTCGTCCATTTCTTACCTCCACCATTTGCACACGAAGGGGACTAGCGAACCCTTCCCTTTTCCGTCTCTATACCTGCATGACGACGCGGTTGAGAAGATGAAGAGTGGGGTTAGGCCGAGTATTGAGGATGAGGACGGCGACTATCCGTGGGGGAACTATAGAAAATCGACGGACATCGCGTTGGTGAAGAGTTCTAGGTATGTGGAGGCGAAGTATGCAGAGTACCTCTCTGTTTTGTGCAAGAAGAGGATAGTTTGCACCGGCCCTTTGATCTCGGAAGATGGTGAGCACGATGAATTCGAGAGGTCGGAGATCATGAGATGGCTGAATGGGAAGGGGCATGCCTCCACTCTTTACATCTCCTTTGGGAGTGAGTGCTTCTTATCCAAGAAACAGATTGGAGAAATAGCAAAAGGGCTTTTACTTAGTGATGTGAGCTTTCTTTGGGTGATAAGGTTTCCTCTCGAGGAGAGAGAGAGGAAGATTGAGGAAGAGCTGCCTCAGGGATTTCTTGAAACTGTGAAGGAGAGAGGGCTAGTAGTTCAGGGATGGGCTCCACAGACTAAGATATTAGCCCATGGAATTATCGGTGGATTTGCGAGCCATTGTGGGAGGAGCTCCATCACCGAGAGCATGTACTTCGGTGTTCCGGTTATAGCACTACCGATGAACGTCGAGCAGCCTCTGAACGGCCAGTTGATGGTTGAGCTCGGTGTAGGTGTATGGGTGGAAAGGGGAGAAAACGGAGTTTACATGGCAGACGAGGTGGCGAAAGCTATCAATAAGGTGATGGTGGAGAAGGCATTCTACGAAGGTTTGAGGCTAAGAGCTCGAAGATTGAGCGAGACGATAAAGGAGAAGGAAGACGAAGAGGTGAATGAGGTAGCCGAGCAGCTTCTGAAGATTTGTTCGAAGAACACGAAATAAGTTTCGACGCATGTTTTCGCATCTCTTCTTCGATTTTTGCAAGCCCCAACTGTTTCTATTTTATAATCTGTTCAAGATTTTTCTTAATAAGATTTCTTCTTCTGTTCTAAATCGATCACTGTACTTGCCTCCGTGTTTCTTACTCCGTCTCATCCATCTTGGCCTCTTTTTCGTATTCAAACGAGTCTATTATGATGATGTCGACTCTTACCAGAAAATAATTGGGGAAAAGCAGCGACTACTTTTTCAAGTGAATGATTGAAGAAAGCAGACAAAATAGAGACCTGACTTTTAGCCTAACAACTGTTTGTATTATTGCCTATATGAAGAAACAAAACCAGACCTCAACTCCCATTCAACCATGGCGGAAGAAGATGCTCACTTCACCATTTTAGTGTTCCCATGGCTAGCTTTTTCGCACGTACACCCCTTCTTCGAGCTAGCCAAGCACCTCTCGAGCAAGAAATTCCGCATCTACTTCTGTTCTTCCGCCGTCAACCTCGATTCGATCCGAAACAGAATCGAACCCGGTTCGTCCATCGACTTGATCGAGCTCCATCTACCATCGTCAACTGAGCTCCCTCCCCACCTGCACACAACCAAGAATTTGCCGCCAAATCTCCTGCCGAATCTCTTAGACGCATTTCAACAAACACCTCCCGCCTTCTCCGAGATCATGAAACGATTAAGCCCGGATCTGCTGATCTACGATTACTTCCAGCCATGGGCGGCGAAGCAAGCTCGATCTCTCGGTATACCCTCCGTTTACTTCGCGACGGCCGGCGCCGCGCCGTTCTCGTACTTCTACCACCTCTTCGTCCATGGCGGCAACCTGCCCTTCCCTCACGAGGAGATATTTCTCCACGATCACGAAAAAGTTGGCGGCGGTGCGCCGGTGGAGTTGGTGGTTGAAGATGCGGATGAAGATGCTTTCTCGTTTGGGGTCTTCGATCTGTCCAGCGACGTCGTTTTGGTGAAGGGGCTTCGAGGTTTTGACGGGAAATACACCGATTATCTCTCTCAACTCTGCAGGAAGAAGGTAATCCCCACTGGCCCACTCGTTTCCGATCCCGGCGATTACGTCGACGAAGAATCTGCAGAAATTCTTCAATGGCTGAGCGGGAAGGAGCGATCGTCGACCGTTTTCGTCTGCTTCGGGAGCGAACACTTCATATCCGTGGATCAAATTCTGGAGATTTCGAAGGGGCTAGGGCTAATTAAGGCGAATTTCATATGGGCGGTGAGGTTTCCGCCGGAGGCGGAGGGGGTTTCTGCAATTGGGGGATTTTTAGAGAGGGAGAGAGAAAGGGGGAGAGTTGTGGAGGGATGGTTGCCTCAAGCTAAGATCTTATCGCATTCGAGCATCGGCGGCTTCGTCTCTCACTGTGGGTGGAGCTCGGTAATGGAGAGCCTGTACTTCGGTGTTCCGATTATAGCGATGCCGATCAAGTTCGACCAGCCGTTGAACGCGAGGCTGGTGATGGACGCCGGCGTCGGAGCGGAGGTGGTGAGGGGCGGGGAAGGTTTTTTCGCCGGGGAAGAGGTGGCGGCGGCGATAGATAGGGTGGTGGTGGAGGAGAGCGGGGAAGGGATCAGGCGGAGGGCGAGGGATATGAGAGAGAGAATGAGGAGAGAGGAAGCGGCGGCGGTGGAGGAGACGGCGGAGGAGATTCTGTTGCTGTGCAAGAAGAGTAAGCAGAGAAGGTGACTTAATTTTGTAAGAAATTAATTTTGTGTTTATAAATTAAAAAAATAAATGAAATTAATCTGACGAAGATATTTTTGTTTTATGGACAATGGACGGCCCGGCCCGAAATCTAGTTGGGCTGAAATTGCTAATGGGTAGCCCACTCTTGCGTGGACCCATTAGGCCCAAACCGGCCCACATTATAATTACGGGCTTTAAAAGGTCAATGCTCAAATTGCAAAGTGCAAACACATCAAAATCCTTTAGCTTGTATTATCTCCGTCTCGTTCTACTAAACACGCTTATTAGATATATGTTGGATGTAATATAATGGAAGAAGCTGAGTCTAGTTGAATGGGACATGGGAAGTTCGATGCAACACGACAATAGCTTGCTTGTAAGTTGTCAAGCATGTTTTTGAATTTGGATAATGGAGCTTATAAGTTAAAAACAGGATAAGAAACAAAATTGACGATTGAAGAAATATAATGAAAAATGAATGTTTTATTTTGGTTGATAAAAATCAAATGAAAGCTTATAAACTCTTTTTATGGAAGCATATTGGCTATTGGTGCTTATTTTGTGATCATAGAAACCCTTACGGAGTTTGTTTTGCCGAACATTTTTTTGAATAGTTTAATTTTTGTATATTAGTGAATGGTTATTTTATCAACAAAATAGTGCAACAAAATATGCAAACTATCATGTGTATAATATAATTAGAAGTGTTTATTTATAATAAAGTCATAATTAATGCTTTTATGTGTGGGTGTGTGTGAATGTATTGAATCTGAATCATAATGAGAATTTATTGTATATATGTTGCTGCAAACTCTTACAAGTTGAGGTCAATTATCATTTATTTAATAATAATAATAATTAAAAAAAAAAAAACAATTTGATATCTCAATCAATTTGAAAGGAGTGTGAAATAATTGATATGTCAACAACCTATAAAGTCGATCCATAAAGATATAGAAGAGCAGCTTAGCTTCAATAAATATGATTTCGACTAAAAACTACCCAATTTTAGAGGCGCACGTCTAATATCGAGCCTCTTAATACTCGAACCTTATAATGTCTAACTTTTTATATTGTTAAGCCAACACATGCGCACATCCATTCCATTGTGTTCATTCTTTCATCTATGCAAAAAATACGAATATTTGAAATTCCAAAATAATTTATTTTTTAAATTGCAGATTTAATTGAGTATGGCATGAACATGGGTTTCGTCAACAACGAGCAACCTGCATAGTAATCCCAAAAATAATTAAATAGCCAAAATAATACAGTATACATTGCTTAATTAATGATACAGTTGAGATCCTAAATTTGATGCGATTTTCAGCAACAAGATGCGTATATTTGTACGCCTTACTTCATTAGTATTGATTATTATCTCAAAAAAATTATTTTTTCTTTTAAAAAAAAAATATATTATCTCAAAAAATTTATTTTTTCTTAAAAAAAAAATTATTATCTCAAAAAAATTTATTTTTTCTTTTAAAAAATAATTATTATCTCAAAAATCTATGCTAAATGATTAATAAAAGGTGTCGACAATTTGACACCAAAATATTATTACTTCACGAAAGGAAAGTCCACTAAATGCGACAGCTTGCTGAATTCGCCATTCATTCCTATTTAACACTCAGTTTTGAATTCCCATTCTTGCCTTTTTTGGAGCAATTCTTGCAAACTGAATGTGAACAAATTTAAGTACATATTGGTAGATTTCACGAACCATTCGACTTTGTAAATATTAGTCTTGCCCATCCATACTTCTTTAGACGACCATATAATCTTTCCGCGTTAAAACAATAATAATGAACCGAAGGAACTAGTTTCGTGTGCGTATAGCCGAGCAATAGAAGGTTAAACAAATAAATAAAAGGAAGTCAAGTAACTATTTGGTAGGTAAGATTATGCAAGATAAGATTAATAGTCTAGACTTATACGGCGTTTGGTAGCCTAGATTATTTAACTCGGGGGCCCTAGATTAACAGCAAGCCCATGCCTATTTCACTATTTGAGCAAGACAATATATCCTACCTTTACCCCTCCGATTATTAATCCTGCTTTGAACAGTACCTAAGACTAAACTTTTTTTTCCTTTCTTACCCCTTAGCATGATCGATTTCTACAATATTCATTTGGGAGTTTGCTTGGAAGTTTAGATATTACTCCAGATTTCCATATTTTATTATTTATCATAGTTAGTTTTTATTAAAAGACGGTTTTGGATATAATTTTATAATTTCATCAATTATTCCTAATATAACACTTTTCAGGTATTAACAAATGTATTTGAAATTACAAAAAAAAAAATCAATTCATATACGTTAGAAAAATGTAAGGTTATTTTGGTAAATTCAAATTTAATATTGAATTATATATATAATACATATTAGAAGCACAAAATATCAATGAAAGAAAGTATTTCCATTACTGAGGAAGAAAGGAAGTGCAGCTACAGTGTACATTTATAGAACAGAGGAAAGAGATCACGTGACACGCACACGCTCGTAACTACCTAGCTGAGGTGGACTAGCTTACAAGCCAAGCTAACCACTATCTATTGTTATTGGTCCAGCTGGCCACAGATTATACACCAACATACCCCCAACAACAACAACTCCTAATCCTCTGCCTCTTCACGTAACAGCTGCTGCATCATTTGCATCTTCATTTCCTGTTCGTAAACACAACCGGCTGCGAAGGAGATTAAACCTTTCACATGTAAGTGGTTTTGTAAAAATGTCTGCTACCTGATCTACACCAGACACATGTTCTACCTCCAAGAACCTGGACTGCACACGCTCCCTTACAAAATGAACATCTATTTCCACATGCTTTGTCCGTGCATGAAATACAGGGTTAGATGAAAGAGACACAGCTCCTGTGTTATCACACCAAATTCGATGAGGAGGATCTACTTTGATTCCCAGCTCAGAGCACAAAGCATCCAACCAAATTACATCTGCAGCTGCATTGGCTAGAGATCGATACTCAGCCTCAGAACTACTTCTTGAGACCACATCTTGCTTTTTGGAATTCCACACCACCAGATTAGACCCAACAAACACACAATGACCTCCTGTTGAGCGTCTATTATCTGAGCAACCGGCCCAATCTGCATCCGCAAAGGCCTCAAGACAGGAAGAAGAGGAAGGAGTGAACACCAAACCAGCAGAAGCTGTGCCTTTAAGATACCTCAAGAGACGTTTACAAGCACTCCAATGATCCACAGATGGGGCTTGAAGAAACTGACTAAGTTTATTTACTGAGTATGCAATATCTGGCCTTGTTAAAGTAAGATATTGCAAGGCTCCAATGGTGCTTCTATACAACAAAGTGTTCTGAAAAGAAGCTGCTCCATCATACTTTGATAATTTGGTGTTCACAGCCATGGGAGTAGGACTTGAATTACTGCTTCCCATCTTGGTTTTCTCTAACAGCTCAACAAGATACTTATGTTGAGAGAGCACAAAATCAGAACCACTAGTAGTTACTTCAACTCCCAGAAAATAATGCACATCACCCATGTGTTTAAGCTTGAACTTTGACTTCATGGTGTCAATTACTTCCATAACAGTTGCATGATCATCACCACATACCAAAATATCATCAACATATACTAACAATAACAACAACCCAGCATCAGAATTTTTGAAAAACAGAGAGAAATCTGAGGTGCATCTCCTGAAACCCATATCAAACAAGGACCCCTTCAAAGTATCATACCACGCCCTTGGAGCTTGTTTAAGGTCATAAAGGGACTTTTTCAGACTGCAAACATAATCAGGATTAACAATATCCTCAAAACCCTGTGGCTGCAGCATATAAATTCTATCCTCAAGTATACCATTCAAGAAGGCATTATTTATATCTAATTGCTGCACATTCCATTTCCTTGTTGCAGCAAGAGCAAATACAAATCTAATTGTTGAAGCCTTAACCACAGGACTGAGTCTCCATGAAATCAACTCCAGCAAACTGTTCAAACCCACGAGCCACAAGCCTAGCTTTTAACTTGTCCAAAGAGCCATCAGCCTTAGTTTTGACCTTGAATATCCACTTATTAGAAATTACCTTCATATCAGGTGTGTATGGTACAAGAGACCATGTACCATTGTCTATCAAAGCCTGAAATTCACTTTGCATAGCAGCCTTCCATATGGGTGATTGTAGGGCATCAACTGTGGATATAGGTTCCACAGGGAGAACAGAACTAGTAGTGAAGCATTGCTTAGGTTTAAAGATGCCATCCTTGGCCCTGGTAATCATGGGATGAGACTTAGGCAAAGAAGGAGACACAGGCACAGAAAAATCAGAAGACTGAGAAGAAAGAGGAGAAGAACAAGATGAAGCTGAAGAGACTTGTAGTGAGGACTGAGATGCAGAAGTGTGAGTGTGATTCAATTGTCCAGTGGGAGTAGAACTCTGAGAATTATCATGCTGATGCTCATAAGAAGAATGAGAAGTAGTGTGTGGAATGTGATGTGATGAAGGAGAAGAAGATAAAGCTGATGAATGAGTAGTGTGATGAGGGTGATGTGAGGGAGAAGAAGAAGATAGTGAAGGAGTATGAACATCAGTTAAAGGACACTGAGGAATGATATAAGGCATAGAAGTTTCAGAACAGGTAGACTGCTCAGAATAGGTAGACTGCTGTGACTGACCATTACCTTCACCATTTGAAGAAGAGAATAGAGAGGAATATGGAAATTCAGATACATTAAAGTGAACCGTATCTGCAATATAGACTCTCCCAGATGGATGTAAGCACTTATACCCCTTATGATTATCACTATACCCAATAAAGATACATTTGGAAGATCTATACTGGAGTTTAGTGTTATTGTAAGGCCTCAAGAAAGGAAAGCAAGCACAACCAAAAGGCTTGAGAAACTTATAATTGGGAGTAGCAGAAAACAGAAGAGAGAAAGGAGACTGAAACTGAAGAACAGCAGAAGGCAGTCTATTTATGAGATACACTGTAGTATGGAAAGCTTCCCACCAATATGAGAGAGGAAGAGAAGACTGACTCAACAAAGTTAGGCCCATATCAACTATGTGTTGATGTTTCCTCTCAGCTCTACCATTTTGTGTGTGGATGTAAGGACAGGGGTGTTGAAAATGTATACCAGCAGACTGAAGAAAAGACACTAAAGGCCTATACTCACCCCCCCAATCAGATTGAATTGATTTAATTGTGGTAGAAAATTGACACTGGACATAGGCTATGAAATTCTTCACAACCTGATTTACTTGGGACTTAAGAGTAAGAGGAAAGATCCATGTAAATCTTGTGAAATCATCAACAAAATGGATATAGTATCTATAACCATGAATGGAAGATGTATGAGCTGGACCCCAAACATCTGTATGAATCAAATCAAATGGTTTAGATGATGATGAAGACTTAGTTACATGAGGGATCTGATGCATTTTCCCTATTTTGCATGCTTCACAAAATGACAACTTATGATCAGAAAAAGGAATCTGTAGAATACTGCAAACTTTAGACAAGATATTACTATTAGGATGCCCAAGAATCTGGTGAAGAATATTCAGATCAGTACAAGTAGAAGCACTAAGTGCTTGAATAGATCCAGTGGTTACATTAGAATTACCAATACTAACAGAGTGGCCACTTAAGGGCAGAGAACTAACAGAAATACCACTAGATGGCATAGATGATGATACATTGAAAGCATTACAAGATCCTAAAGATTTATTTGTACTGGAACTCAAGCTGAAACCAGGAGGAGCTGCAGACTTGAGAGATAACTTGGATAGATCCAGTTGATAGAGACCATTAACCAGATGCCCTTTCAGCAGAACCTTGAGGGAGGTTTTGTCCTTAACAAGGCAACAATCATTATGAAACTCAATCAGCACATTATTATCATGAGTAAACTGAGAAATACTAAGCAAGTTTTTGGCTATAGAAGGAACATAGAGAATATTATTAAACAACAATGACTGAGAAGCAGAAATAGGAGAAGCAGATTTAGGAATAGCAATAGATGAAGAACCTATAGAAGAAATAGGAAGAAGATTACCATCACCAACCATAACACCTTCAGACCCAGCATATGCAGCACACATAGTCAAATTCTCCAGTTCATTGGTGATATGATTAGTGGCACCACTATCTAAGAACCAGCCATTAGAACCATCTGCATCCTGTGTAACAGACTCAACAACAAAAGCTTGTGGAGGAGCACTAGTCTTATCAGTGGAATTCTCAGCAGTAGATCCAGATCCAGTGAAATGCACATCAAATCGCTTAAAACAACGCAAAGCTACATGACCTGCCTTTCCACATAACTGACATATAACAGATTTTGAAGCAGCAATAGCCTTCGACAGACCACCACGCATACCTCTACCCAGAACACCCCTACCACCACCATAGTATGCAACATTCGCAGTAGGAGGATCAGAGAAGGTCAGAGATGCTACCTGTTGAGCGAGGCGGAGTTCATACGCCTGAAATGCCATCTACATATCCTGCAGTGTTGGTGAATCAGATCGCTGCATGAAATTGACCACCAGTGCTTCATACTCAAGTCCAACCCCAGCCAAAATGTACATCATGAGGTCTTCATCCGTCACAACTTGCCCTATAGCTGAGAGCTGATCTGCGAAACCTCGCATCTTCAGAAAGTACTCTTCAATCGACATAGCTCCCTTCCTCGTCGTCTGTAGCGCCATTCTCAACTGCATAGTTCGCGCCTTGGACTGAGAAAAGGATAGACGCTCAAGGATTGCCCAGACTCACGCGCAGACGAGCAACGAACAACATGTCCAAGCATAGATTCACTGATAGAGGCAAGCATCCAGCTCAGCAGAAATTGATCGCGACGAATCCACACCGCATACTCTGGATTAGGACGCGGCGGAGCACCAGAGGGAGACGGCAGAAGCGGCGAAGGCGGCATCGCAGTCGGAGAGATGAAATCATCAAATCCATGCGCACGAATCGTCGATAGCACCTGAGCACGCCAAAACACAAAATTCGAACGATCGAGCTTAAGCGGAACAAGATGAAATTGAGGAAGCGGAGAAGCGGAAGCAGTTACAGGACGATCCATAACCAGAATCAGAGAGAAAACAGCTAAAAACAGAGAAATTGCAGCCAAAAAACGAAGAGAAAACTGTAGATCTAGACCGATGGAAACGGAGGTGATAGAAACACCCACACTAGATCTAAACACGAGATAGATTGGCTCTGGATACCATATTAGAAGCACAAAATATCAATGAAAGAAAGTATTTCCATTACTGAGGAAGAAAGGAAGTGCAGCTACAGTGTACATTTATAGAACAGAGGAAAGAGATCACGTGACACGCACACGCTCGTAACTACCTAGCTGAGGTGGACTAGCTTACAAGCCAAGCTAACCACTATCTATTGTTATTGGTCCAGCTGGCAATCCAGCTGGGCACAGATTATACACCAACAATACAAAATATCTATTTAACTTATCTCACCTTTTAAACTTACCTACCAAACACTAGTTAAGATAACTAATCTTACTTCCTATTCATACTAATAATCTCATGATTATTAATCTTACTATATCCTATCTTACCTACAAATGAGTGGTCAACTGCACAGCTCGCTATGAACATACTATTCACATAATAGACACGTTCATGCTTATTTTATGTTAATTACTCAGATCTTATAATTAATTCCATTTTTTTGGATCTTTGACGTCCATAAAATCCCTACGATTGTTTTTCTTTTAGTAATTCAAGAAACGAAAGGTACAAGGGGTACCTGACAGTCACAGCAAGTATCTAAAACTCAACCAACTTTTTATTGGATCAATTTACAAAACGATTGGTTTAATCGGCCACCTTTTTAAAAACGCACATCAACTTCAGAACATACATTTAATTTCTTCATCGATCAATTCTCCTAAACTCCCATTCCTTGTATTACCATGCATGTTTCCTATGATTGTATAGTCTACACTATTGAAATACACTTGCTGAGGCAAATATAATAATTTCCAGTTACGGCAATACGTAGAATAATCCTAATTAAGTAAGTAATTAAGTAACACGTGAAGATTTGAAATGTTACCAAATTAGGTGTATCGTGTACTCCCTCCGTCTTTAAATAAGTATCTCGAGCCGTCAAAAATTTTGTCCCTAAATAAGTGTCCTATCACATTTTTCCAAACAAAAATTACACAAAAGTACCAAAAGTACCCTTCTTGGAAATCTAAAAGTGGGAGAAAGACAAAAATAAATAAATAAATAATCAAGGATTTTAAGGGCATAAGTGTCATTTTAGCATTCTCCTTGGTTTTTTCAAATTGTCGGCTCGGGACACTTATTTAAAGACGGAGGGAGTATGTATATTTAAATAAAAATGAGGTACAGTACTAGATTAGATGTGAAAATGCACTATCCTATCTATATCTCCATTCTCCTCCACCGAATGGGAACGCCGCCATATTCAAATTAAATCACACGTCTCTCACTCGGCTGCCACGTGTCCACCTCGCATGCCACGCACTCGTCCCCACACCCGCACCTCTCGTATTCTGCTGATGCTCTTACAAAATGTACTTTATTTAGACGATACAACATTGTCAACTAGCTACGTCGACGAACAAGTTAGATATGTAAATGATGCTATAAGATCTGAGAATCACTAAAAATATAAAACTATACTGGTACTATATATGTTTGATTTAGGAATAATTAACAGTTTGTAAAATATACATGGGGGAGATGGCTTACTTGGAACTCTTTATTGTTTTGTGAATACACACTATGTCTCTTTTACTCTTTTTTTTTGTTTTTTTTAAAATAAATTTGAAAGAAATGGTGATATTTCATTTTCCACAAAAAAGACAAGAAAGGGGGGAAATTTCATTTTCCACAAAAAAGAGAAAAAACAGGGTGATGTTTCATTTTCCACAAAAAAGAGTTTTTTTCTTACTATAAATATTGATGAGATTCTTTGTCTCCAAACTTATGTTACAATTGTGTATCTAAGTAAAAACTACGTAGTTTTGTTCTTGTATTTTTAACTGGCTATTATAAATTTAAGAATTTCTTAAACTAACAAAACAACTTAGTTTTACCTTGTTTACACAATTGAAACATAAGTTTGAGGACATAGGATCTCAGTCGGTAAAAGGTAGAAGGGATCAATTAAAAGTTTCATTTTCCCTTTCAGACTTTATAAAGACGTTAATACCCTTGCCATTTCGAGATAATCTACTTTAATAGAGGAATAAACTAAAATGCCGGTACTTTTTAGTCAAGGGGCAATATGGTCATTTCCTCAGATACTTAATTACGTACATACCAGCACAAACAAAAGTGGAGTCTTGATTCACATTAGCTATAGCATTTCTCGTCTTCTATAAAACCTCACATTCTTCTCGCTCCTCTCTCATCAATTCTCTCTCTCTCTCTCTCTGCATTCTGTCCCCTCCATAAAGAAGGTGAAAGGGAAACAAGAAGAAGAAGAAGATTTAAATAGAGATGGATGGTCAGAACAAGAGCAACGTTGGCTATGGAGGCATAAGTACTGAGGGAGGCGTGAGAGAGAGGGACGTGGCGGTGGCTAACAAGAGAAGCATGAGG
This sequence comes from Thymus mandschuricus, assembly GCA_029379335.1. Taxonomy (NCBI): domain Eukaryota; kingdom Viridiplantae; phylum Streptophyta; class Magnoliopsida; order Lamiales; family Lamiaceae; genus Thymus; species Thymus mandschuricus. The sequence continues at coordinate 36,016,120 of CM057074.1, forward strand.
GGCTGCGACGTCGTTTTGAGGTTCTTGGCCTTGGCCCTCTGCCTCGCCGCCGCCGTCATCCTCGGGGTCAGCAAGGAGACCAAGATGGTGCCGGTGCAGCTCGTCGCCACCCTGCCGCCGATCAACATTCCGGCCACCGCCAAATGGCACTACTTGTCGGCCTTTGTGTAAGTTCACACTTAATTATACTATTATCTCATGCATTTACTAATTTTATACTATATGGGATCAATATTAGGAAATAATTGGAATAACCATTTAATGGTCCTGAGATCTTTGGTCTAAAACGTTAACGTTAATACTGCTAGATCAATTCACGCACAAACTTTTCACGGTTTATTGTTTAATTGTGGTTCTTAAAGTGAGTTACGATCAATTGTTATAGATATTTTGAACTAATTAGTATAAAGAGATTTAATTGTGGGAGCTCCCACATACTACTATGGAGCTAGCTAGAGAAGAAGAAATGAATGGAAAATTCTGGTTATAGTTTCGGATTAGTAGATTGTATCAAAAGCTAATTAATTTTTTTACTAATGGAGTAATGGATTAGTTAAAACACTATTTATTAACATAATTATTCATTAATTAGTTAGTTAGGTATTACTACTGATTAATTAATATTTCAATTATATACATATTTAATTTTAATTTGATTTTTATTACTATTGCAATCTTGCAACAAATTTCCAGAAAGACTATAATTAATTGTGTTGGTTGTGCAGCAACCATCACATTCAAGTTTAGATAAGATGAGTCTTGACTATATTTACTCCTATTTTATTTTTTTATTCGAAATTATCTCGAAAATATTCAAATTTTCAAATTATTAATCATATACCCTGAAAATATGAGAGAGAGAGAGACTGAGAGAGAGAGTTTCGACCACTCGTTAATTTTCCACATAACGTGACAATAAAGTCATTGTCGCGTGCAAGACCTAAATTTAGTTCGCAGTCGGAATTTTAAGGCTCAAAACAATTTCAAGAATTTCCAATTGTTCAATTAGCAGATTACTGCTCCCTTCGATTCTTTCCATTTGACTCCTTTATTAGATATATAAGTAGTATAAAATAATAAAATGGACTAAATGAGAAGAAGTGGAGGAAGTACATGTTTGCATCATATTATTATTGTGAAGAGTACAAACAAAATTCTTCACTCTATTCATGGAATTACCTAAATTCCAACATACAAATCCATTTAAAATTAATTATGGGTAAAGTCAGTAGTCGAGTGAGAAATACTTTTTTATTTACTGTGAGTATACTTAACGCGTTCTGCACATATCATTTCTCTCGGTAGTATAAAGCATGACCAATTACAATAATGCTATTTGGCCATAATGTGGCCGGCCACACAACAACATTTTTCATAATATACGTAATTTCAAAAATAGTAAATGATAACTATAATTTATTAGTTTAATATTTTAATTGAAAAATATTTTTCCCCCAAAAATTACATATTTTTCTCTTTTTTTCTAGATAAAAAGGCAATAAATCCTTTAAAATAGTAAAAATTATCAAATAATTAAAGGATTAATTTTAAAAAATACGTAAAAAATACGGAGTATCGCTTTTTGAGTTTTTTATAATCCAAAAAAGTTTGGCATAAATATATAAATTATTTGATACTAAAAAAAATAAAAAAGATTAAATTATGGCCGGCCACATTATGGCCGAATAGCGTCACTCGACCAATTATTCACCAAAAAATTTCTTGTTTCAGGTTCTTTGTGGTAGCAAACGCCATAGCATGTGCCCATGCAGCAATCTCACTAATCCTAACCCTAGCGAATGGGAAAGGTAAGAAGGGGATCACTACATTGATCATCTTCTTTGACCTAATAATGGTGGCCCTCCTCTTCTCCGCCGTCGGGGCAGCCGGAGCCATCGGCCTCATGGGCTTCCAGGGGAACTCGCACGTGCAGTGGAAGAAAGTGTGCAACGTGTTCGACAAATTCTGCCACCGGGCGGCCGCGGCCCTGGGCCTCTCGGGCGCCGCCTCGATAGCCTTCTTCTTGCTGGTGGTGCTTGCGGTCTTCAACCTCCACAAGAAACACTAGATTGCATGGGGTGTTGAATGTTTGCTTTGTGAGCCTTGCAAAATTAGGTTTTATCAAGAATTGAATTCTTGATAATGTATAAACTTTGTATTTGATTTGATTTTTTTTTTAATGAAATGATGTGTTTGGTGTTTTATTTGTTCTAATTAAGGCCCAATTTCTAAGGATTTATTTGTGTAGACAAGCCCATAAATTTATATAATATTAACTCAAAATGTTGGGCCCAAGCATTTAGTGGGTTATTGAGTCCGATTATAAACTGCACTACATAAATCATGACTCGTAACATGTGTTCAATCTCCGATCAAAGATTAAATCGATGAGATCTTCGATTTCTTAAGTTATACTATCTCTATCTATCTTCGTTTAACCCTGTTGTATTTTTTATAACTCATACATTGAATATATAGTATCCAAATGAAGATAAGCGGAGGGAGAAAAAGGGGTCATCAAATTCATGAATATTTTAAAATTCAAACCAATTGAAAATAAATAATTGTCCAAATGAAAAAATTCCGATTATACATGTCACTTTTCAATTATTTACAAAAAAGTTACTCTCAAATGTTTTTACTTAAATAATACTCCCTCCGTTTTTTTTTATAAGTCGTTTTAGCCTTTTGTCTTTGTTTTTTTTTATAAGTCGTTTTCATATTTCAAGATAAGATTTTCAATTTCCAACTAACTATTCTTCACTTTTTCTCTTGTTTTCATTATCTTCATTTATCACAATTAATGTTTATCTCTTCTTCCAAAATAATTTCATCTATTTTTACATGAAAATGCGATTTACGAGGAAAAAAAATGAACAATAAAGAATAGTCATTAAGTTTTATTAATTCGTGTGCTTGAACTAAAAATGACTTATAAAAAAAACGGAGGGAATAATAATAATAATAATAATAATAATAATAATAATAATAATAATAATAATAATAATAATAATAATAATAATAATAATAATAATAATAATAATAATAATAAGTCAACTCACACACTCTCAACCCTATATATTCAAAAGACAACGAAGCGCAACTCAGTTGGTAAGACGCTTCGCCTTCAACCGATAGGCCTGGGGTTCGAGTCATAATAAGGGGGAAAATGGGGAACCATTATTGATCCTCTTTTAGAAAGAAAAAAAAAAAAAACCCTATATATTCAAAACCAACGGTCCAGATCAATCCAAACGAAATTCTTCATGCAAAGTATAAATTCGCGGACAAAACACCACTCTATTAAAAAAAGGGCCGTAGCTCTAGCATTTTCTCGTTAATCTCTCTCTCTCTCTCTCTCTCTCCCCAAAAGGAAAAACGATCACTCCATACAAAGTTAGAGATGGAAGACCAGTACACCAATGGAGAAATCGAGAGCGGCGCGGGAGAGCCAACGGCGGCCGCGGAGGTGGTTGAGAAGAGAAATATGAGGAGATACGATGTCGTTCTGAGGCTGACGACGCTGACGTTCAACCTTGGCGCCGCGGTGCTCCTCGACCTTGATAAGCAGACGGAGACGGTGACGGCGAGGGTGGACCCCACGCGGCCGCCGGTCAGCTTCATGGCCACCGCCAAGTGGAGCTAGCTACTTGCCGTCCTTTGTGTACGTACACTTATAGTATACTTAATATATACTCCTATATATTTTCATAATATTATACCCAAGATCAAAACTTTTGTCCTAATTTCGATGTTTCAACCGTTCGATTATTATACTATGCTTTATGTTTTATTATAGAGTCCATTACATGAATATACGTGAGTCGTAAAATATTGATGTAAGGTTTGATAGGACAAATGAGGTATTTTTTTATAAAAACTAAAATTATATAGAGTATATTAAATCATAATATACTTAATTACATTTTTTTTTTAACTAAATAGTTATTTACTAAATACTGTGTATGGAATATATATACAATTTGAAGTTTGTTTGATAAGTGTTTGCACATTTGACCTAATAGTAGAGATTAAATTTCGAAACCAAAGATCACAAGTTCGAGTTCATGTTTATAGCTAGTTGATAGTAGCTAGGTAGGAGAAATATTCATAGTTATTGATGTTCTTTCACTTGTGGAATTGATGGGACAAAACACATATATTTTAGCCATATATAATTAATATCAAGACACAAAATTAGGTAAATGTAGCAAGTGTAATTAAGGCCCAATTGAATTTAATCATCATAAGTGGTTTCCATTGATTTATTTATACTGCATGCTTACCAAATTCATGAAAACGCTAATTAATTATAAGTTGTACTAGTACTTAATTAGGTCATATACAAACTAGAAATTAATCTTAGCATTATTAAAGTAGTCGATGACAATCAACCCTTATATGTTTTACGATATAGTTGCAGTATACAATAAGCATGACAATATTTCGTATTGTAAATGAATAATCATGATCGTAAAATAAGCATCGTTACATAGTACTCCCTCCGTCCCGGCCGACTTGGCCCCTTTCGTTTGGACACGAGTTTTAAGGAGGGGAAAATTAGGAAGTTAATTACTTTGAATTAGTAGTTCCCAATTAGGGCCGGTCCTGTACTCGGCTAGGCCCTAGGCCAAAAAAAAAATAAGGCCCTTTAGTAATTAAAAATAATATATATATATATATATATATATATATATATATATATATATATATATATATATATATATATATATGAAAAGGACCGTAAAAAATATAACTATAATTTTTAGGTTATGAAAAACTTAAAAAGCGATACTTCGTATTTTTTACGTAATTTAAAATTAATCCTTTAATTATTCGATAATTTTTACTATTTTGAAGAATTTTTTACCTTTTTATCTTCAAAAAAAGAGAAAATAAGTAATTTTTGGGAAAAAATATTTTTAAATTAAAATATAAAAGTAATAAATTATATTTATCATTTACTTTTTTAAAAAAATACATATATTATGAAAAATGTCGTTACGTGGCCGACCACATTAAACTAATTAACTTTGAATACTAGTACTCCCTCCGTCCTCCATTTAGTGACGTTATTACTATATTGGGACGTCCTCCATTTACTGACATATTCCGTTTTAGGACGTAGACCCCACAATCACTTTAACACTTTAATACTTTATACATCAACTTTTTATTATTTTAACATTTTAATACTATTAAACAATTCAAATGGACCCACAATTATTCCATTTTAACACTTTAACACATTAATTTATTATTATACCATAAAATGCGAAAAAATCCGTGCCCATACTCCCTCCGTCACTAAATGGAGGACGGAGGGAGTACTTTTTTTTTATGGGCCCCCAAAAATTTTGGGGCCCAAGGCATGGGCCTAGTGAGCCTTGTGTCAGGTCCGGGCCTGTTCCCAATAAAGGTGAACTAAAAGTCTAGAACCAGGTTCTTAAAATTTATGGGCTAAATAGAATTAGGAACTAATAAGTGGGCCATGTTGGGCCTAAAAAGTAAAGGTGCCAAGTTGGCTGGGACACCCCGATTAGTAAAAGGGGCCAAGTCGGTCGAGACGGAGCGAGTATATGTTTAAGCACATACATATTTTCTCACCAATCTCACGATATGATTCATATGTATTTATAATAACTCGATCATGTAAGGTCTACTATAAATAAATATATATAAAGTAATTTATTTTATGTAAAATTATAAAGCACGTTTATCATAATGCATTTTCCGTATCATTATAAATAATTAACAATCGGATGATACCATATCTTACTTACTATGGAGTGGAACCTTTTCTTTACATAATCTCTCTTCTCTATACATGCCTAACCAAATTCTTCCACAAAATTGTAACAATATTTATTTTTTTATTACAAATATTTGGTGGTTGTGAACAGTGTATCAAGTGTGTATGCATCAATCCTAATAACCCTAACCCTAGCAAACAAAAATGGGGAAATAATCAGGATCAATGGAGTGTGGATCTTCTTCTTGGATCTAATAATGATAGGGTTCCTATTTTCCGGAATAGGAGTCGTCGCGGCCATCGGGCATTTGGGGTACAAGGGAGATGCGCATATTCACTGGAACAAAGTATGCAAATCGTTTGACAGTTTTTGCCACAGAGCAATCTCCTCGATAGTCCTCTCCTTCATCTCGGCCCTGGGCTATTTCTTGTGCGTGCTTCTCGCTGCCATTAACCTCCATAGGAAACGCTAGTTACATTTGAGCGTTATGTACATCATTGTATTTTATTTTAAGAATCTTTCGGATGGGACACTCTGTTCCAATTTTAATTTAATAATTTTGCTATTTTATAACTAAAAATTCAAAAAATTATATCCATGTGTACCTTAATCTTGAATGTAATTTATCAAGCTTATTTTAACTAATAAAATTGAAATTAAATTCTAAAACATAGTCGGTGAATTCTAGTCGATGATTGTACAATAAACTAAAGCATAATATTATTGAAATGAGTAAAAAAAAAAAAAATGCATACAAAATTATAAAAACACCGATTTTTTCGATACGGCCGGTAAACACTAAATTTGGTACAGATGATTCAAAAAATTATCCCATATTCGAAATGAGTAAATTTGAGTATTCATTAACATAATTATATAATTGAGTTATTGAATATTAACCTTGGACTAACATTGAATGATCAAAAATTGAAAAATAAAAAATAAAAAGCTAATAATATAGTAATATTAATCATGTTATTGATTAATTGAATATTTATAAATAATAAATAGAATAGAAATCATTATACATTTACAGCACAGGGGACCTCAAATCTCTCTCTCTCTCTCTCATGCACGCACTCAGTCCTCTGCAGCAAAGATTCTAACTGTTTTCTTGGCCGGAAAGATTTCCCTCTATGGAAAAATTTACTCTCACACGCATGTTATATGTATGCCCTTTTACAGCAAACAGAGTAACATGCATAATTGAGCAGAGAAAAACCGCGAAAAAATTCGCGGAAAATAAGCGTCGACGGTGAAGATGAGCGAATTAGGAGAGGGGAAATCGGAAAATCAGAAGAATAAAGAGGATGAATTGAGAAATTTGTTTCTGGGAATCATGGAGGGGTACACCGATTCTTCAATCCCACCATTGTCCTACTTCTCCACCCCCGATGAAAACGAAGAGAGCAGCTCGAGCTCGAGAAAGAGGCAGAGGAATGAGCCCGGGAGATTGGAGGATGAACGCAGGAGAAGGGATCGAATGAATGGGATGTTCTCTCTCCTTAAATCGATGGTGCCTTCCCTTGTGGAGGCTAGTAAGGTCAGGACAGTCGTCCATCGCCATCTCTTTCTCTGGGATTTTGTTCTTTTTTTTGTTGAATCGATGGGTATGATTGTTGCTGTCAACATGTTTGATTAAATGCTAATGTGAAGGGAAGGTTGGTTGGGGTTGAATTATGCATTTTCGATTCGGTTCCTTTTGTCTAGATCGACTGGATCAGTGCAATTCTGCTTGAAATTTTGCTTTGAATGATTATTGTGTTAAGAATATGATCAGCTTTGTTCTGTTTTTGGATGTTATTGCTCGATTTTGAATGCCTGTTTCGATTTCTTTGCTTGTTGATTCTACAGATATAATACGAGGAGGCTTGTATGCATAGTTGTGTGTGTTTTTGTTGAGAGAGAGAGAGAGATGGAGTTTTTCAAGAATTCTGGGACTGGATATGTGTTCAATGGGAGATTCTATATCTAATTTGTGTGAGATGGAACTTTGATCCTTATCTCTTGATCATGATCTATACTGTGTGGTATACGTTGAATGGAAGATTATGCTTCTAATATGCATGTGATAGAACTTTGATGGTATTTTTCCATTTAGTACAATTCTTGACATTCTGAAACTGTTCCATAAAATTAACAAAAACTGAATTCTTGATTTCGATTTGTTTCAGCCCTCCAGGGAAACGATTGTAGTCGATACATTGACCTACATAAAACACCTTCAACAAGAGACAGAGAGGTTGGAAAACCTGAAGAAATCTCAGACGCAAGTGCAGAAAGTGTTGGAAAGGCGTAGTCTAGCAAAATGTGGAAACCACAATTCTGTGAACATTAGCATCTCCGGTCCTGTGACGTTCCTAGTCATTCAGTTTCCCTCTAGGCATGGCACAGTGCTCGAAATACTCAGGATTCTCGAGAAGCATAAGGCTGAAGTAATGGAGGCAAGGATCAACATTGAGGAGAACGTGAAGACATTTACAGCAACAGTGAGCTTTGGGAGTGATAGAGGCAGCTCTATTGATAAGGTGAGGCAAGACATACTAACTTCATTAAATTTATCGTACTGATTTTTTTGATCCTGGATTGCTTTAGAAATTTCAGTTGCAAATTGATATGCGGTTACAGTTTTTTGGAGAGGGTTTATAGATTATTACAAGTATACGCGGTTGAGTTTATATTATTGGAACCTTTGAAGTAGTTTGTCGTTGCAGAGCATTGATTTTATTCAATCTTATGGTTTCACTCATTTCATTTATTTCATTCATTTCATAGCATTTAGCCATAGCTAGAAAAATGGATGAAATCAAATACAAGAAACTGACTGCTACTTCATTAACCTTTACTTAAGCTGCTTGGACTCCATACAAATCCTCCTCAGTTGCTTCGCTGCTTCATGAATCGCAGTTTCATCTTCCCTCTTCATCTTCTTACCCAATTCCTTAGCCCTAACCCTCAACACCTCACCTTTATTCCCCACCATCACCTCCTTCACGGAGGCAGCAAACTCTCTGCTTCCGAAATTCCCATCCTCGTCCCTAGCCACCTCCACCGCCACCCCGACCTCCACCATCAACTTAGCATTGTACGGCTGATCAAGCTTGATCGGTATACCTATAACTGGCACGCCATAATGTATACTCTCTAGAGTTGAGTTCCATCCACAGTGGCTCACAAATGCACCCGTACTTGAATGTTCCAGAATCTTATGCTGTGGTGCCCATTCCACTATCCTCCCTCTCTTTCTAACCCTGTCGAGAAAACCCTCTGGCAGCACCGTCTCTCTCTCTACTCTGTCTCCTCTTGGAAACCTAATGACCCATATGAAGTTTACATCACAAATCTCTAACCCTTTTGCTATCTCATGCATTTGATCATTAGTTAAGTAGTTCTCACTTCCAAATGAGATGAAAATTGTCGAAAACCTTTTCTTCTTGCTCAACCATTGTATGATCTCATAGTGTTCATCATCATCCAAACCTGTGGAGGGTGTGACAAGAGAGCCAACAGCAATCTGATTTCTTCGGGTTATGTGAGACAAGTAGTCGATGTACTTAGCTTCTAGACTCCTGCATGTCTTGATCAGTACAATCTCCTGAGATTGTGTGTAGTGTGCAAATCCATGGTCCTGATCATCTTCTACGATGTCCTTGTAAACGATTGTGCGCTTAAAAGCTTTCTCCTCATAGCCACGAAGGTATATTGCATCGTAGGGATAAGGTGGTTTCATTCCAGTGTAGCGATGGAAGTGAAACGAGCATATTGTGGCTGATAACAATCCGAAATGGACGGCTGGGATCGAAAGAGAGGCGGCGATTGAGCCCGCCCACGACTGAAAGATGTCGTAGATCAGTAGATCGGGTTTGAGATAAGAGATGATGGAGGTGAAGTTTGATTTTGATTGGTGGAAGGCTTCGTGGAGCTTAGGCATGAGATTTGGGGGTATGTTTCTGGTGGTGTGGAGCTCTGGTGGGAGCTCTGGCGAAGACGGGAGGTGGAGCTCGATTAAGCGGATTGAGACATCGATTGTGGAGTTCGACTGGATGGATTTGAGATTGATTGGTGTTGAGCAATAGTATATCTGGAAATCATGTTTGGAGAGTTTGTTGGCTAGCTCTAGGTAGGGGAAGATGTGACCATGAGCTAGCCATGGAAACATTAGAATCCTTAGCTTAGTTTGGTTTGTTTCCATGGAGATGGAACCCTTCTTTTACCCCTTCATTGGAATTCTAAAATAAGAAGAAAATCAAGTGTCATGTATACATATATATGGTTTAAATTAAGGTAACATATGGAATTGAAAATGAAAGATTTTGCATGCAGTGAATCATGTTCACTTATATACAAGTATACAACATTACTTTTTTGACACAAAAATTAAGATAATAGCTGATAATGAGTATGATGTGCATTGACTAATAAGTTTCTATTGTACATATTTTTTCCCGCTTTTAGAAATACTAAAATATTATGAAGTTTCTTGGAACGTCCCAAAACAAATTTTAGTCATTTATAAATGATTCGAATGAAGTATTTTTACGGACTACAACAAATAAGCATACGACTTTTAAGAAATCGCGTACACGAAACTAACTGATGAATTCAAAAAACAAACAAACATGGAAGCACAATTAGCATAGGCAAAATAGAGGTTTCAAAATCATGCAATAGATTAATACTAAAAAGAATCAAATGTGAATATTAAAGATTGGTAAAGAATAGAAAATAAATAAATAAACGAAGAAGGAAATAATAATGATACCTGAAAATGGAAGCTCGAGTTCTCTGGAAATACAAGAGAAGAGATACCACACCAGTCACCAGTATGAGTTCTTTAATTTATAGAGTGAGTTAGGGAAAATGGCATTTAATTTTGATTGCGATTTTTAATAATTGGATTTCAAAAAATATTACAAAATGCTACAGATTCCAATTTCTGATTATGAATTTTTTATAATCGGAGTCTTATATTGAAGTGAATTTGCCAAATGTAGATGAATTACTTTGTCTTTTTTGCATATGCCACGATTTGAAATTATTACTCGATTCCTTCATTTTCTACTGCACGTGTCACCTATCTCACGTGCGATCCTTGTGCAAGTCCGCAAATTTTTTTAAAATCTTGGAATAGAGTTGAAAGTATTTAATTGAAATTTTAAAGGTGGTACTATAAAAAATTCAAATTAAAAAATATTTAACTAAAGATATTAGCGTATAAATTAGACCAATACACATACATAATTAATGTTTGAATTATTAGATATGTACCAAACTAATACTTGCAAATAATAATAATAATAATAATAATAATAATAATAATAATAATAATAATAATAATAATAATAATAATAATAATAATAATAATAAATAATGAGAGATTAAGTTACTAATTGATTTAATTAGTATATTCATTTTGCAGTTAATTAAGTTCAACACTATAAATAAAAGTAAAAACACAAGATGATCTCGGATGGGATCATTTGTCCCTAAACTAATGTTTCAATCGTGGACCTTTGTCAAAACTACGCAGTTTTGACTTGGGTATACAATTGGAACATAAGTTTAGTGTCTCATCCGAGATGATCTCATGCAAATCAAATGTTCATTTTTTTTTAACAAGTTAAACAACCTCCATTATTTCCTCTCTCCCACATAATTTAGTCACATCGTCGTTATTACATAATCATATGACAACTCAAAAATAAATTTAAAACATTACTTAAATTACTATATTTTGACTATCGAATGGAATAATATATAGGATTAATCTATGACTACTTAGACTTCATGCAAATCCTCCTCAGTTCCTTTGCCGCTTCAAAAATGGCACTTTCTTCCTCCCTCTCCATCCTCTCACTCAATTCCTTAGCCCTAACCCTCATCTCCTCCCCTCTCTTCCCCACCACCACCTCCTCCACGGCAGCCGCAAACTCCCGGTCGCCGAAATTCCCATCCTCGTCCCTCGCCACCTCCACCGCCACCCCGACCTCCGCCATCAACCTCGCGTTGAACGGCTGGTCGATCTTGAGCGGTATCCCGATAACCGGCACCCCAAAACGGATGCTCTCGAGAGTCGAGCTCCATCCGCAGTGGCTCACGAAGCCGCCTGTGCTCGGATGCTCTAGTATCTTGTCCTGTGGAGCCCACTCCACTATCCTCCCCCTCCCCCCAACCCTGTTGAGGAAACCCTCCGGCAGCGCCGCCGCTCCTTCTCTCTCCGCCGTTTCTCCCCCCGGAAACCTAATCACCCATATGAAGCTAACGCCGCAAATATCCAACCCTCTTGCTATTGCATGCATTTGATCGTTAGTCAAGTAGTTCTCGCTCCCAAATGAGATGAAGATGGTTGAAAACTTCTCCTTGGCGTCCAACCATTGCATGATCGAAGAACATTCGTCTTCGTTTGAGTTCGTGGTGTGAGAAATAAGAGATCCGATGGCGATCATTCTTCGTTGAGACAAGAGCGACAAGTAGTCGATGTACTTGGATTCAAAACTCCTGCACGTCTTGATCAAGACGATCTCTTGAGAGTTCTTGAAGTGCGCGAATGCACGGCCATGATCGCCTTCCTCGATGATCTTGGCCACGATTGTGCGGTTGAAAGCCCTCTCCTCGTGGCCACGGAGGTAGACCGCGTCGTACGGGAAAGGCGAGTGCTTCCTCGTGTAGAGATGGAAGTGGTATGAGTACATTGTGGCTGAGGCTACCGAGAAATGGACAGCCGGGATCGAAAGGGAGGAGGCGATCTCGGCTGCCCACGGCTGGAAGCAGTCATAGATGAGTAGATCGGGCTTGAGGGAGGAGATGATGGCGGTGAAGTTCGATTTTGATTGGTGGAAGGCCTCGTGGAGTTTGGGCATGAGGTTTGGGGGTGTGTTCTTGGTGGTGTGGAGCTCCGGTGGGAGCTCCGCCGAAGGCGGGAGGTGGAGCTCGATTAAACGGATCGAGACGTCGGTTTTAGGGTTCGATTCGAGGGTTTTCTCAATCGATTTGAGGTTGATTGGGGTTGAGCAATAGTGTATTTGGAAGTTGAGATGGGAGAGTTTTTTGGCTAGTTCAAGGTAGGGAAAGATGTGGCCATGAGCTAGCCATGGGAACATTAAAATGCTCAATTTAGGTTGATTTGCCTCCATTTGAAACCCTTAGCCTATTGAGAAATAACAAGAAATCCATCATGTACGTATAATTTGTGGGTTTATTATATAGTGTGAAGATAATATCAAAGCTAAATAATCTAAAGTAGGAAATTAGTACTCCCTCCGTCCTCCATATATTGACATAGTTTTATGGGCACGGTTTTTTTTTCATTTTGATGGTATAATAATAAATTAATGTGTTAAAGTGTTAAAGTGGAATAATTGTGGGTCCATTTGAAATTTTTAATAGTATTAAAATGTTAAAATAATAAAAAGTAGATTTATAAAGTGTTAAAGTGTTAAAGTGATTGTGGGGTCTACGTCCTAAAACGGAATATGTCAGTAAATGGAGGACGTCGTCCCAATATAGTAATTATGTCAGTAAATGGAGGACGGAGGGAGTAGTACATTTTATGCAATTATATACTCCCTCCGTCCCTTTGGAGTTGTTACATTTCTTTTCAGCATTTGTCTCAAGCATTTTCGAGCGTCTTGATGGTAAGTTTCAAAATATCTTTTTGTGAAATTTTTAAATTTACAAGATACTACAAGTGTTTTACTATCTCATAAAAGGAAAAAATCTTTAAAAAGCTATTTTAAAACTTATCATTAAAATTCTCGAAAACGCTTGAGACAAATGCTAAAAAGAAATGTAACAACTCCAAAGGGACGGAGGGAGTAATTCTCATGATTTTTTAATACTTAGCGCACTATCACATCACATCAGCCGTTAACAAGTTATCTGCAGATAATATAGCATTCATACCTACATGTATACATCTAGCTTATAGGAGTTGTTGCAAAATTATGATATAGAGAATTGAGCAGCTCGGGAATCAAATTAAGTTGGTGATCTAAAATATTTGTAGTATTTTTTTTCGAAAAAATATTCTCCCTCGGCCCCCCTAAAAAATAATTTGTTTGATGTATAAAATAATAAAACGTATCATTTTAAAGGACAGATGGAATTCAACATTTTTAACATGAAGGAAAAAAAAACACTATAGAGGAAAATGAGAGCATTTTATACCTGAAACTGAAATCAAGAGATTTTTCTTCAACTACTCTGAGAATGCAAGACACCAAATCAAACACCAGTTCTATAGTATATAAAATTACGAGTGAGAGAAATGATAGGGTACAACCCAAACATAATCGATCAAGAAACTATATATATTAAAATTTAATTGCACATTTAGTAAACCAAATTATGGCATTCGTTACCTCATTTATAAATATTTCAAATTCCAATTAATGATTTTATTGGAGATAATCATACCTTTACAAATAAAGCATATAGTATTTAATTATTAACGAAATCTGATTTCAGCATTGAAATGAATTTGCCAAATATTAAGAAATGTTGATTCCTTTATTAAGGTAACAAATCTGTACGTTAATTACAATATGCCATTATATATTTTGGCATTATTTTGTTGTTTGTTTCTTTTGAAATTCTAGTGCACCGTTTCAACTAAGTCATTATTTGAGGCAAAGAGTTGAAAACTATATTGTCTCTATCCAGTCAGATTATGATGCCGATTGAGTCGATCAATATAATATGTACATTTTTATTTTATTTTTTTGAAACATATATATCCACTCTTTTTTTCCCTAATATGATGCTCTTATACAAATTATTTTACCTTACTTTCTATTATTTCAACTTATCAATTGACATAAATTACATTATTTGATACTTTATTTTGTAGATACGAAAAAAAGACGCGATTAAACGGGACAGGAGAATGTTAAACCATGAAAGAATTTTGACCAAGATTTCCAAAAAATTTATTATACTATTAGAACTGAACTGTATTCTTTTCTTTTTAATTTTTAATATTTCATCTCATTTTTTCCTGGACATTCGTCATATTTTCTTGCAATAAAATAGGATATTTTATTTTCACGCCTTTTTTATTTTGGAAAAAAAAGGGAGAAACTCATATTTAGCCACTTTCACTATAAGTGTAACTTATATAGCCACAAGTTTAAAAGTATGAGTTTTATAGCCACTTTTGCATGAAAATACATAAATACTCTTACTTTTTAATTGGGACCCACCTCTTTTATTATTTTCTTTTATTTTTCTAATTATCAAGACACTTTCTCTCTCTCCCCTATTTCTCTCTCTTTCCAACCGTTCAACACGGTTGATTGGTTTTTTTTTTTTTTTTTTCAATTTCAAGAAATGAAATAGTATTTAATTTATTTACCTTTGTAATTTTTAATTAATGTCCTTACCGTGTTCATTAGTTGAACACGGTTGATATTTTGTTTTTTTTAATTCTTATTTCACAAATATTGTAATTATTTTATAAAAAAAATCAATAACTAAATAGTAATGCATTTAATTTATTTTCAACTACCAAATCTGTTTTTATTCTCTTCATTAATTGAAAAGAGTAGATAGCAGTAATAAATGTGTCAAAAATTGTGTTGAATACAACAATAGCAACAACAACATTCATTCATTCGAACATAACAAAAAAATTAGAGAGAGAGAGAGAGATTTTTTTTGCAAAAAATTATATTTTTCGTCTATTAATTTCTGGGAAATCGAGGGACTATTTTCGGCCGTGGAATTGGGAATATTCAAGGTTTTCCAACTAATATAAAGGTACGATCGTAATTTCATTTCGTTTCGCATATTTTCGATTATTTTTTTGCTCAAAAAAATATAAAATTGAAATTGTTCTTCATGGCACTGTTGAGACCATAGTGACACTGTTGGATCATAGTGGCACGGTTGGGCAAACCATGCCCAAAATTTAAATTTTTTTTTTTTTTTTAAATACGGTAGAGGCACGGTTGGTTTGGGATTTCAACCGTGTGACACGGTTGAATCCCAAACCAACCGTGCCTTATGTAATTAATTTTTTTTTTAATTTTTTAATGATGGCACGGTTAATTTGAGATTTCAACCGTGTAATTTGAGATTTCAACCGTGTCACACGGTTGAAATCTCAAACCAACCGTGCCCCTACCGAAAATCTAACAAAAAAAATCTTGTGTTTTTTCAGGATGTCGTATCAGAGAATCCTCGTGCATCACAGTGGGCATTGGGAGAGGACCTCGTACGTGGGAGGTGATAGTTTCCTCGTGCACTTCCCCATATTAGGAATTACACGTGATAAGGTGCTTAGGGAGATCCGTGATCAATTGGGCTCCGAATCGGAGTACATATTGTACTACTTGACGGACCTAACCGATCATGGGAGGATGAAGGTTGTTCTGAAGAACGACACGGATTTGCTTAGGCTTATCGTCGAGCAGAACGATTTGCCAACCGTGTATGTGATCGAGAAGACACAGAACATCAACTTTCGCACTCCTACGACACAACAATCCACGATTTTTCAGAACTTGAATATTGGAGGTCCTAGTCATCAATAATCGGAGTCTTCGGATGAGGAGACGGGGGATGAGGAGGCGAGGGATGAGGAGGCGAGAGATGAGGAGGCGAGGGCTGAGGAGGAGAGAAATGAGAGGGCTGAAGAGGCGATTGATGAACAACAGAGGGCCGACATGTTTGAGTCGTTAACTACAGAGTTTAGAGCATGGATTCAAGAGCCGGGGCGTGTTGATAGGATCATCGGGCACTGAAGCATACATTCAGATAATCAAGACGGAAGATCCGATGATACTCGTGCCACTCACGAAGCCATAAGAAATTGGTTGATTCCGTACGTCGACCTAGAAACGGCAGAGCCTCTAGGCTTTATCGAGCCCGATTACAGCCCCTCACTTGGCAAATTGCGTGTGGGTGGCCTCTTCAAGGAGAAAGATGAATTGCAAATAGCCATGGGCCTCTATCACATGGAGAACCGTCTAGAGAATACCACCGAACGCTCAAACAAAACGCGTTTGAATTTTGTGTGCACCCAGGATGATTGTGCATATTTTTTGCGTGCACGACAAAGGGGCGGGATATGGAAGGTTAGGAAATATGAACCCAACCATACGTGTCAAGTGGTTCTAGACGGAAACAAACCGCGACAGATTTGTGCCAAGGTTTTATGAGCATTCTTTGCACGTAGACTGGTCGTCGAGGGATCCGTGTTGAAGCCGAATGAGATGATGAATGAGCTATAAACTCAGTACGACATTCAGATAGGCTACAGCTTTGCACTGCGTGCCAGAAACGTAGCGATCGAGAGCATGTACGGAAGTTACGAAAAGTCGTATCAGAGGCTACCGTCTTACCTCTACCTGCTGAAGGAGAGAAATCCGGGAAGTGTGTACGATATGGTGACATCGCATGCTGACGATCGACTAGTGTACATGTTTCTTGCCCTTGGACAGTCCATCCAAGCCTTTCAAAGTGACTTGCTCCGTCACGTGATTGTTGTTGACGGGACACATCTGAAAGGAAAGAACAAGGGGACCCTCTTTGTAGCTGTGACTAAAGACGGGAATGAGTGATCGCACTATTTCTACCACACAAAAATAGGTGTAATATAATGAAGCACGAGTATCGTATCCACAGGGACTGACAAGTCGAAAACGCACACAATACCTCTACTTAAGAACAAATATGATGTTTAGGCTTTTAAGAGTTTAGGATGTGGTATTTATAGACTAGGCAAATAATAAAAAGACTCAATTAAATCAAATAAGGAAATAAAGTGTGCAGGAAAATAATTAGTCAAAATTAAACAATTTAAGGCACAAGCAATTAAGTAAATAAGGAAAGTGAACAATTAAGGAAAAGTGTTGATTCTAGGGAAGCCTACCTAATCAAACTTATGCAAGCAATTAATGAATACAATTAACCAATTTAATCCAATCTAAATGTGATACATGCAAATATAACTTACACCCCGATTAAAGCAATGCAAGTAGTCACCTAACAAGATCCTAATATTCTCTCGAATTATAAGAATCGAATCAAGTGCAAAATAGAACAAGTACCAATAATATAGTCAACTAGGTTCAACTACGACACCAAATCAACTATATATAAACATATAACAATTCAATTATCAATCAAGAGAATTAAACTATTATATCATGCTTTCATGAGATCGATTATGCAATTATCCGATTAAGGCATAAACACATAATTATGCATACACAATTAATGGCCAGTTAACTATGCATGAGAATAAGCACCATGAAACATGCATCTAGATTGGAAGGCTAATTGTAAACAAAAGCACTTACATAAATTCAATTAGGCATTCAATCCCTAAAATCAACTAAGAAATTTAGCTAGACATAATTAAAGTAGACATGAACACAAAAGATTGAAAGAACATAATTAAAAAGTAAGAGTAAGAAAAACTTGGAATTGAATCTTGAACACGAAGAACTTCGAAACTTGAATCTTGAATAAACTTGAAAAGCTCCAATGTAAAATACAAAACTCTAAAATAAAAGTATGCTAGAAAATATGGTGTTTGCTAGATTAGGTTTACAATGCTAGAATAGGAGTATATATAGGAGAAATTTACATAAGGAAAACCTAGACCAAAAAGGAGTCTAATTAAAATAAGGAGAAAAATCCTCGGCTGGACACCTCTCGACAGACCTCTCGATCGAGAGGTCGATCGAGAGGGTATA
Organism: Thymus mandschuricus; assembly: GCA_029379335.1. Classification (NCBI taxonomy): domain Eukaryota; kingdom Viridiplantae; phylum Streptophyta; class Magnoliopsida; order Lamiales; family Lamiaceae; genus Thymus; species Thymus mandschuricus. The sequence continues at coordinate 36,034,574 of CM057074.1, forward strand.
AATTCTGCTCTCGATCGATAGCTCAAACAGAAGGCACCTCTCGATACCTCTCTCGATCGAGAGGTCGATCGAGAGGCCTTCACTCGAACTCAAATCTTGGATTTCAACTTCGATCTTCACGCCTTTTCTCGTCTCGGGGTTTTATCATCGATTTATCATCAATTTATGCCTGAAAACACAGAAAAACACCTACAAGCATAATATTGTCCCATATACTAAAAACCATATAAAACATAGACAATACTATAAAATCGAGACACAAAATTGACTCTTTTTGGCTATGAAAACAAGGTAAATTTCACCTATATCAAATCCCCCAAACTTAAACATTGTTCGTCCCGAACAATACCAAAACATAAACAATAGACTCTAGCATTGTGAACTATATAGGCCTCAAAAACTTTTCAAAACCAATACTCATAATCATGATCCAAACTATGCATACAACCTTAGCATCAATAACACAACCTATCCAACAAATTCGAAACATGTCAATCTATCAAAGAACACTCTCCAAACATGTGAGATTATGCATACAAGTGAACTCTCAACTCTCTCAAAGAAAAGATGTAATATAACGTACATCATGGGGTTCACTCAACATCAATGTAATGCAACATGTTTACCATATGCTTGCCCCTAATCTCAACATCTCCACCTAATGTAATATTCACAAACTAAGATCAAAAAGGTCTTTATAAAGCTTGTAATGTAGGGACATTGGTTAAGGTAGGGAATATTTAGGCCAAGTGACTCAAAATTCTCCAAATCATCAACCTCTTTTCAATTCCAACTAAAGTATAGATTTTACTCCATCCTCTACCATCCAACACCAACTACAAAACTCAATTTCAAGATGCAACTTATACAATCCAAGCTAACTATCCCCTTATGCTTATTTTCATACTTTTTTTTTTTTTTTTTTTTTTTTTTTTTTTTTTTCTCTCTAGAGCTCAACTAATGAATGTTCTTTCTAACAATGAACAAAGGCTCTATATTTCTTTTCTTTTCTCTTTTTTTTTTTTTTTTTTTTCTTTCACAACTATTTTTTTCTAAGCTCATAGGGATAGCTAACTATACTTAATCAAGCATCTCAAATTCTTTTCTTTTTCTTTTCACACCACATCAAGATAATCTATTCAACTCCTTCCCACATCATCAACTAACTCCACTAAAGATACCCTTATCCATCCAAACCTCCTATCATCCAAGCTTAAGAAAGAAAGGCTCATAGCAAGGCTCAAAGGGGGTAAACAAAGATAATGATCAAGGTTAGTGTATGGGATTCATGTGGCTACGAAAGAATGGCCTAATATCATCTCCTAGTTCATAAATATACTAAGGTCTTGACGGAGAAATAGGGCAAGTTCTAGAAACAATGAAACATACACGATCACTCAATCAAGAAAATAGGCATCAACATGCACCAATAGCTCAAAACTCACGGGCTCAAACTAACTAGTTCCCGACTTCATGACATGCTTCAATTTCATCAAATAAAATCGCGTCGCTTCGCCAAGGTTCCATGCATAATAAAGATCATGAATTTTCTCCAAAAATCAATCAAAAATTTTCTATCATTGGCCAAATTCACAACACTATCGTCACATGCTTACTTGACTCAATTTAAACCTAAAACTCAAAACAATAAAAGACTCTAACATACCCCAAAATAATACTAACAAATAAAAGACTCTCAAAGCAAGAAAACAATAAAAGTAATTAACTTAGACACTCTTTCCCTCCCCCAAACTTATTTCAAAGCATAGCAACGAAATAAGTTTAAAGAAAAGAAGTAGGCTAAGTTAAAAACTGACCTCATTGAAATGGCGGCGGGAAGGGAGGGTTGTCGGGGTTGTTGGGGTCGAATCGTTGATGGCTCTCCGGGTAGTGAGGATAGAAATAGTGCATCTCATGCACCATCCTATTATAATTCTCCAAGTATGCTCGTTCATCCTCACGCCTCTTCGCCTCCTCTTCTCGAAATCTCCTCTCATTCTCAATGTAGGCGTCGAGAGTATCAAAACGACTTCCAATAAATGTGCGAAGATCCCCTACCTCGGTTCTCAACGTTTGTACTTCTTCGCGAACTCCTCTTACTTGGGATTCAACAAACTCCCTACTATCCCAATGATAGTTGTCCATTGCTTCCATTGACTCCGTGTGCCAATCCCGCATCGTAGAGAAATCCGGAGCTCTCATATGAAAACCGGGCTGTGGAACACCCTCGTATCCTTGCTCAAAAGCATCTTCCCCTTGATCAAATCCCCTCTCATATTGCTCAGCCTCGTCGTCATCTTCCTCCTCTTCATCATCATCACCACCTTCGTCGGGTCTTGGACCTCCCTCAGCCCACATAAGCTCCTTGTGTTGAGGAGAATCCATCTTTCCATTCCCTCTCCGCAACTTATCGTTCCCGATCACCTCCGTCAAATAATTGTTCGGAAGCGGAAAGAGATAAATGCCACTCATCCCATGCAACTTGAAAAACCACCCGGACGTGTCATATGAAATCATCCTCGCAAGCTCCAACGTGCGTCTATCTACGAAGCTGGACGTAGATACGGGCTGCTCTCCAATTGGAATGTTGAAGTGTTGGGCAATGGGAGTGACGAAAGCTCCTATCCCGATCTTTTGCCCCCCGAACAAGTATGCTTGGCTCTCCATATGATCGACGAGATAAAGGGCTGCATTTTGTGAGTGGCCTCGATATGAGGTCCAAATAAGATGAGCGTCGGTGGCAAGGAAGGTGCCGGAGTCATGACGGGAGTGGATGGTGCACGAGATCAGCCTATGGAAGTAGCGAATCGTGGGATTCCGAATTGAGGTGGCCTTTGCTTTCGCCGGGTTGTAGGATCTCGTTCGTTCCTCCTCGAAATCCACGAATTGTGCCCACAAATCTTGCAAATCTGGATGATTGTTGCCAATATACTCACCACGCTTGTTTCCTCCGATGATATCGTTAAGTTGATCCATATCTAGCTCTCTCGGTTGACCACCGAGTTGGAAACGAATGACGTGGGGCACTTGATTGACTCGCTCCACTACCAATGTTGAGAGAAACTCCACCGTGAGAATGTGGTAGGTGAAGTGATTCCCTTGAAATATGTTGGTGAAGCCTCCTCGTTGCATCAATTGCGTGATCTCATTAGCTATCCCCATCGCTGCCACCGTCTCTTGATGTAGGAACCGGCAGTGCTTGGGCTTGAGTTGCACAAGGTGAGACCATCTCCTCTTTGACTCCGCCGTCGTGAGCTTGAGTTTGAACGCTTTAGGCTCCAAACTTGAGGGCATCGACCTCACCGGCGGTATCCTTGTCTCCGGGATAGTTCTATCATTCTTCCATGTCTCCTTTCCCTTGCTCGAAGAGGTGACCTTTTCTTTTCCTTTGCCTTTGCCCGACGAGGTTGAAGCAACATTCTTGCCCTTGTCTCTTGCCATCGTTAGTACCTTTTGACGAATCGAAGAAAGAAATCGAGAGAATTTGTGTGTGCTAGAGAGAATTTGTGAGTTATGAAAGTATGGTATGTGAATTGTGTGCAAAAGGTGTATTTAAAGGAGTGAATAAACCTGGTCAAAGTCGGAATGTGCGCCGTCAATGACCCTCTCGATCGACCTCTCGATCGAGAGAGGTATCGAGAGGTGCGTACTGGAATCTGAAATCTGACCTCTCGATCGACCTCTCGATCGAGAGACCTGTCGAGAGGTAGCTACTGGAATCTGACATTTGACCTCTCGAACGACCTCTCGATCGAGAGAGGTGTCGAGAGGTGCTGCTCTTTACATACTGACCTCCCCTCTCGATCGAAAACACGGGGTCTCGATCGAGAGGCTTCACGTGACACACCTGGGAATCAACAATTCAAAACCTCTCGACCGACCTCTCGATCGAGAGAGGTGTCGAGAGGTCCTTACTGTATGCCAAAATTTCACCTCTCGAACGACCTCTCGATCGAGAGAGGTGTCGAGAGGTCCTGCTCGACTTTGTTTTCTACACAACTTTTAACATTCGTTAGTATATTAAGGGGTTCGACTCTAAAATACGAAATTTGACTCAAAACTACGAAAAATAAACTACTTAAAACTCTAAAATGTAAAACGAAACAAAATAAAAACGGGATACGAATATTGGGTTACCTCCCAACAAGTGCTACGTTTTACGTCTTTAGCCCGACGATACCTCCTTTCTACTTTGGATCATCGAGGTGAATGGCCGCTTTCTTAGGGAATAGAGGCATCGGCTTGAAGTAGTGCTTGAGGCGATGTCCATTCACTACGAATTTCTCACCGTCGTTCTTCAACACCTCAAATGCACCATTCTTCAAGTCCTTGTAAATGACGTACGGCCCCGACCACTTACTTTGCAATTTTCCTGGAAACAAACGAAGTCGAGAATTAAAAACAAGAACATCATCACCAATTTCGAACTTACGCTTTTTGATGCTCAAGTCGTGGAATCTTGCAGCTCGTTCCTTGTAGATCCTCGAATTTTCGAATGCTTCGTTTCTCCATTCATCAAGCTCCAACAAGTCGTCACATCTTTGGCCCATGGCTTCTTTGAACTCAAAGTTAATCCTTCTCGTCGCCCAATAAGCTTTATGCTCCAACTCCATTGGTAAGTGGCAAGACTTGCCAAATAGCAATTGATATGGCGACCTCCCGATTGGTGTCTTGAAAGCCGTCCTATAGGCCCAAAGTGCGTCATCCAAGTACTTCGCCCACTCCTTTTTGTTGGTGACAGTCTTCTCCAAGATTTGCTTGATCTCTCGATTAGCTAACTCGGCTTGACCGTTTGCTTGAGGGTGGTAGGGCGATGTAACTTTGTGCTTGACTCCGTATTTTGCAAGAAGCGATCCTAACCAACGATTGTTAAAATGGCTCCCCCCATCACTAAGCAAAGCCCTCGGAGTTCCATACCGAGTCAAAATATTTCGCTGGAGGAATTTGATCACCACCTTCGAATCGTTGGTCGTAGTCGGAATGGCCTCGACCCATCTAGAAACATACTCCACCGCAAGTAGAATGTAGGAGAACCCTTGAGACTTGGGAAAAGGACCCATGAAATCAATCCCCCAAACATCGAAGAGCTCCACTTCCATGATAGTTCGTTGCGGCATCTCGTCCCTCTTCGTGATATTCCCCATCCTTTGGCATCGATCACATGACTTGATGAACTCATGGCAATCCTTGTAGATCGACGGCCAATAGAAACCACTATGAAAGATCTTGAGGGCGGTCCTATTCGCTGCAAAGTGTCCCCCATTCGGAGCGCTATGGCAATCTTCGATGATCTTCTTCCATTCCGATTGTCGAACACATCGCCTTATAACTCCATCGGCACACCTCCTATACAAGTATGGATCATCCCAATAGTAGAACTTACAATCGTGGAGGAACTTCTTCTTTTGGTGAGACGATAGATCCTTGGGCACATGATGGATCACCAAATAGTTGACGATGTCGGCGAACCAAGGTGTCAAATCGTCCATCTGAAAAATCTGCTCATCGGGAAAACTCTCCTTGATTTCAATTTTCGAATCCTCTCCTTCCACGGGCTGCTCGAGTCTCGAGAGATGGTCGGCCACCACATTCTCGCATCCTTTCCTATCCTTGATCTCCATGTCGAACTCTTGAAGAAGCAAAATCCAGCGAACTAACCTTGGCTTCGAGTCCTTCTTGTTGAATAGATAGCGAATGGCGGCATGGTCGGTGTGCACAATCGTGTGAGATCCCACCAAATAAGGTCTAAACTTATCAAAAGCGTAGACCACAGCAAGTAACTCCTTCTCCGTGGTGGTGTAATTCCTTTGAGCCGAGTCCAACGTCTTACTCACGTAGTAGATCACTCGGAATAGCTTCTCCCTTTTCTGCCCCAAAACAGCTCCTACCGCCCAATCGCTTGCATCGCACATGAGCTCGAACGGGGCACTCCAATCCGGTGACACCAAGACGGGAGTAGAGATAAGCGCCTTCTTTAACGTCTCGAAGGCTTCCAAGCACTCATCATCGAACACGAACTTGACATCTTTCTCGAGCAATCCACACAACGGCTTCGTGATCTTTGAGAAATCCTTGATGAATCTCCTATAGAAGCCGGCATGTCCTAGGAAACTTCTCACCGATTTGACATTGGTTGGCGGTGGCAACTTCTCGATGGCTACAACTTTGGCTCGATCCACCTCCAATCCATATGAAGACACCTTGTGACCTAGCACAACTCCTTCTTGAACCATGAAATGGCACTTCTCCCAATTGAGAACGAGGTTCGTCTCTTCGCATCTTTGAAGCACCGTGGCGAGATTCTCCAAACATTGGTCAAAAGAGGGGCCAAAGACTGAAAAATCATCCATAAACACCTCCATGATATTCTCGATCAATCCGTGGAAGATGGCCATCATGCATCTTTGGAAAGTGGCCGGTGCATTGCATAATCCGAACGGCATCCTCCGATAAGCGAAGACTCCATATGGGCATGTAAATGCCGTCTTGTGTTGGTCCTCCGGAGCGATGGCGATTTGATTGTAACCGGAGTATCCGTCGAGGAAGCAATAATACTCATGGCCGGCTAGACGATCGAGCATTTGATCTACGAACGGGAGGGGAAAGTGATCCTTCCTTGTTGCTGCGTTGAGAAGACGATAATCAATGCACACTCGCCATCCCGTGACGAGCCTTGTCGCGATCAGCTCTCCTTTCTCGTCGTTGATGACCGTCATGCCTCCTTTCTTTGACACCACTTGAGTAGGGCTCACCCACTCACTATCCGAAATAGCATAGATCATGCCGGCATCAAGCAATTTCAGCACCTCCTTCCTCACCACTTCTTGCATGGCTGGGTTCAATCGTCTTTGGGGTTGGACTCTTGGGCGATGGCCTTCCTCGAGCAAGATCCTATGCATGCAAATCGTAGGACTAATACCTTTGATGTCGGCAATCGTCCATCCAATTGCAGATTTGTGCTCCCTTAACACCCTCAATAGCTTGTTCGTGTTTGCCTCCGTGAGATGAGAAGATACAATCACCGGGTACGTCTCTTCTTCTCCCAAGAACTTGTACTTGAGGTGCTCGGGTAATGGCTTCAATTCCACCTTAGGGGCTGCATCCTTCTTCTCTTCCTCTTCGAAAAATCCATCGTCCACCTTCTTGTTAATGTCAAGATATGAAACCTCCTTGTGGTGACTCGATGGTTGATTAGCCTCCAACTGATTGAGATACTCGAGAATCTCGTCGCAAGCTTCATCCAACTCCTCGTAGGCATAGAGAGAATTCGAAATACAATGGTTAAGCGCCTCCTCCGAAGTAGGTGGTATCAATGTCTCGATGGAGAAGATATCCTCACGTTGATCGTCGGGTCTCTTCATAGCTTCGTAGATAGAAATTTTCAGTTCCTCCCCGTTGACTCGAAATGTGAGGTCTCCATCTTGCACATCGATCAACGCTCTCCCCGTTGCTAAGAATGGCCGCCCCAAGATCAATGGTTGATTTGTGTCCTCGGGCATGTCCAAGACTACGAAATCTGCCGGAAAGACGAGGTTGTGCACTTGAACGAGAACGTCCTCCACTATCCCCCTTGGATATGAAACTGATCGGTCCGCCATAAGTAGAGAGATGGTTGTTGGCTTCATCCTCCCGATCTTGAGCCGGTTGAAAATAGGGAGAGGCATCAAATTTATGCTAGCACCAAGATCGCATAGCACGTTTTGGAAGATTTGATCACCAATTTTGCACGACAACGTGAACCTCCCGGGATCCTTTTGCTTCAATGGTAGCTTCCTTTGGATCACCGCGCTGCACTCCTCCGTGAGATTGATCGTCTCGAACTTCCCCCACTTCTTCTTCCCCGAAACCGCATCCTTGATGAACTTCATGTGGTTGGGCATGTCTCGGAGAGCATCGAGAAGTGGTATGTTGATGTTGACCTTTTGTAGTATCTCCATGAAGCGTTGATACTTCTCGTCTTGCTTCGTCTTGGTCAATCGTTGCGGGAAGGGAGCCTTCGGAGTGTACGTCGGAAGTTGGTTCGGCTGCTGGGCCTCTCGACCGACCTCTCGATCGAGAGAGGTGTCGAGAGGTCCCTTCTGACTTTGCTGTTTGACCTCTCGATCGACCTCTCGATCGAGAGAGGTATCGAGAGGCTCCATCTGTATCTCCTCGTCATAGACCTCTCGATCCTCCTCTCGATCGAGAGGGGTGTCGAGAGGTGGTTGCTGACTTCCAGGGTGGACCTCTCGATCGACCTCTCGATCGAGAGAGGTGTCGAGAGGTCCTCGCCTCGGCTCTTGTATCCTTGTTTCCTCGAGCACTACGTTCTTGAAGTTCCCGACTCCTTTCTTCTCAGCTTCCAAGGATGGATTTGTGTATGTAGTGCCGCTCCGAAGCTCAATGGCATGAACATGATGGTTGTTCTTCGGGTTTTGCTCCGTGTTACTTGGGAATTGGCCGGGCTTATGGACTCCTCCTTGAGCGTTTGCTATTTGACTCATTTGCGTCTCCAACATTTGCATTTGTTTGGTCAACGCATTGATGCTACTCGCTAAGTTGTTGGTTGATGTACTTTGAGTGAGCTCCAACGTCCTCAACTTTGCATCTTGTTGTGTCATCCTCATCTCCGATTGAGCCATATATTGACGAATTAAATCGTCGGTGGACATCTCCTTCTTGGGCTCTTGGATGACTCCGTTCTCAACATGGAAGCCGGGAGGTGGTTGCAAGGCGTTGTTCGGATTGGCATAGGAGAAGTTCGGATGATTTCGGTTGTTGGGAACATATGGCTTCTTGTACCCTCCTTGGTAGTTCGAACCTCCTTGTCCTCCTTGCCCTCCTTGCCACTTGTTTCCTTGATTCGGTTGCCACTTGCCCCCTTGTTGCACAAAATTGGCATCTTCCTCTTCGGTTGGGTTTGCTTGATCGTCCGTGATAGCATCGCACCGAAGCACTCCACTCTTGATAGAATCCAACTCATTCGCTGTTTTTGTATACTTCTCCATCAAGTCCTCGTAAGCATCGATCCCAATGTTGGCAACTCTCCTTCTTCCAAGCCGTCGATCGGTAGCCTCTTCATAGCTTGAATTTACGGTCAGCTCAATAATCTCCATAGCCACTTCGTACTCATTGTTCAAGAATCCTCCCTTCGAAGCGTAATCGAGCTCCTTCCTACACAACTTGTTCAAACCACGATAGAAGCACGTGATTTGATCCTCCTTGCTAATCCCATGATTCGGGCATGCTCGAAGTAACTTCTTGAATCTCCCCCACGCCTCGTAAAAGTGCTCATCCTCATATTGTTGAAATTGGTTGATCTCATTGATAAGCTTTTGAGCCCTCGAAGGTGGGAAGAACTTGTTGAGAAACTTCGTGCACATGTCAGCCCAAGTAGTGACCTCCGTCTTGTCCAATCCATCTAACCACTCTCTTGCATCGTCCTTGAGAGACCACACGAAGAGACTAAGTTTGAGGTAGTCCGAAGATACTCCATTGGCTTTGTATGTAGCACATATGTCCAGAAATTGTTTCAAGTGCGCATTGGGATCCTCTGCCGGTGAACCTCCATATTGGTTGTTTTGCACCATGTTGATGAGGGACGTCTTGAACTCATAGTTGTTGGCTTCGGTAGTCCCCCATCCTCCTTGCTGAAATTGATCAACGACCGGCTTGTAACGGTCGTTCAAAGTCCTTCTCCCCGCTTGATCCCCCATCGAATCGAAACTCCTTGGTGAATCGGGTGGTGAAGAGAGGGGTGTATCGATCTTCTTTGCCTCCTTTCCTCGCCTCAATGCTCGAAGAGAGCGCTCTAACTCCAAGTCTATAGGAATAGGATTTATCCCTTTAGACCTTGTGGTCATGCACTACCTAAAACCAAAGAAGAGAAAAGAAAAACGTGAGATCAATAAACCGAAAACAGAAAATAAAAGTGCCTAAATCACCTATTAATTCTATTTCAAAATATGTGTATGAAATCTAATCAATCCCCGGCAACGGCGCCAAAATTTGATCGCACTATTTCTACCACACAAAAATAGGTGTAATATAATGAAGCACGAGTATCGTATCCACAGGGACTGACAAGTCGAAAACGCACACAATACCTCTACTTAAGAACAAATATGATGTTTAGGCTTTTAAGAGTTTAGGATGTGGTATTTATAGACTAGGCAAATAATAAAAAGACTCAATTAAATCAAATAAGGAAATAAAGTGTGCAGGAAAATAATTAGTCAAAATTAAACAATTTAAGGCACAAGCAATTAAGTAAATAAGGAAAGTGAACAATTAAGGAAAAGTGTTGATTCTAGGGAAGCCTACCTAATCAAACTTATGCAAGCAATTAATGAATACAATTAACCAATTTAATCCAATCTAAATGTGATACATGCAAATATAACTTACACCCCGATTAAAGCAATGCAAGTAGTCACCTAACAAGATCCTAATATTCTCTCGAATTATAAGAATCGAATCAAGTGCAAAATAGAACAAGTACCAATAATATAGTCAACTAGGTTCAACTACGACACCAAATCAACTATATATAAACATATAACAATTCAATTATCAATCAAGAGAATTAAACTATTATATCATGCTTTCATGAGATCGATTATGCAATTATCCGATTAAGGCATAAACACATAATTATGCATACACAATTAATGGCCAGTTAACTATGCATGAGAATAAGCACCATGAAACATGCATCTAGATTGGAAGGCTAATTGTAAACAAAAGCACTTACATAAATTCAATTAGGCATTCAATCCCTAAAATCAACTAAGAAATTTAGCTAGACATAATTAAAGTAGACATGAACACAAAAGATTGAAAGAACATAATTAAAAAGTAAGAGTAAGAAAAACTTGGAATTGAATCTTGAACACGAAGAACTTCGAAACTTGAATCTTGAATAAACTTGAAAAGCTCCAATGTAAAATACAAAACTCTAAAATAAAAGTATGCTAGAAAATATGGTGTTTGCTAGATTAGGTTTACAATGCTAGAATAGGAGTATATATAGGAGAAATTTACATAAGGAAAACCTAGACCAAAAAGGAGTCTAATTAAAATAAGGAGAAAAATCCTCGGCTGGACACCTCTCGACAGACCTCTCGATCGAGAGGTCGATCGAGAGGGTATAAATTCTGCTCTCGATCGATAGCTCAAACAGAAGGCACCTCTCGATACCTCTCTCGATCGAGAGGTCGATCGAGAGGCCTTCACTCGAACTCAAATCTTGGATTTCAACTTCGATCTTCACGCCTTTTCTCGTCTCGGGGTTTTATCATCGATTTTATCATCAATTTATGCCTGAAAACACAGAAAAACACCTACAAGCATAATATTGTCCCATATACTAAAAACCATATAAAACATAGACAATACTATAAAATCGAGACACAAAATTGACTCTTTTTGGCTATGAAAACAAGGTAAATTTCACCTATATCAATGAGCAGGTGTTTCTTCTTGCAATAGGATTAGGTCCGAAGGAGAACGATGAATCATGGACATGGTTTTTGTCGAAGGTGAAGAGTTGTTTCGGGGCGCCGGACGATCTATTGATCGTTTCTGATCAACACGTGAGTATCATCAATGCCGTGAACGCCGTTTTCCCTAACCGAGCACACGGCCTCTGCTTCTACCACATCACGAAGAATCTGAAATCGTTCGGGCAACATGCCTTGGGAATTTTCAAAGAGGCGGCCTACGCAAATCAAGATTCAACGTTCGATGAAAACTTCGATGCCTTGAGATGCTTCGGCCATGAAGGGGGCGGAATTTATAGAAGGTTGTGTGATATCGGCCCTCCGAAGTGGGCGAAGTCAAAGTGTCCCGTCCCACGCACGAGTTTCATGACTTCTAATCCGGCCGAGACAATGAATGCACGGCTACTGTGGGCTCGTCGGCTGCCGATATGCTCGATGCTTGAGATGTATCGCACGATCGTAGAAAAGTGGTTTGACCAACACCGTCAAAGTGCCCTTTCTCGGGAGCACGATCTCACTCCGAAGGCGTACGAGAAGATGTCGGCAGCCCATGAATGGGGACGTCGCTATCCGTGTAGGACGACAGCGACTCCCAATTTGTATAGGGTAGAAGGCGAGAACGGCAATTACCTCGTGGACCTTCAAAACTCGACGTGCTCGTGCCGTGAGTTTGACTTGGACTTGATGCCTTGTCGACACGCCCACGCGGCTCTAAGGTACGACATATTCTTATGTGAGTTATACATAGACGAAATTGAATGGTACGACTGATTTATTTATTCATGCTCAATCAGGTATTCAGGTGGACGAGCAAGTGATTACGTGAGTCACTATTTCAAACAGTCTACCTTGGTAGCCACCTATACACCAACCATCGAACCCGTCCCTCATCCGGAGTCGTGGGACGTGCCCGACTACGTGACCTCATGCGTTGTGCGTCCACCTCTAGTACCTAAGCAAGCCGGACGACCAAGGGAGTCACGTGCAAGAGCCGTAGGCGAAGAAGGAACGTCAACATCGACGGCTCGACAAAGGTGCACTCGATGCGGACAAGCTGGGCACAACAGGAGAGTGTGTAGAGCTCCAATTCCGATTGGCGGTGTCGACTTGAATGTACCGCCCCAAGATGCGGAGCCTGGTAGAAGAAGGAAGAAAAAATGTAGCATATGTCAAAGCCAGGAACACACGAGACCTCGATGCCCCTTGCGAGTGGTAGAATAATTTTTCGATTATTTTTATTTCGATAGATTGAATCTCATGTTTGGATTGAATTGAATGTTTGGATTGGAATTAATTTCAAATGTCGATTGAATGTTGTACTAGGTATAGGAAATAAAATGGGCATGGTTGATTTTTGGACTTAGAAAAAATTTGCCATTTTTTCCCCCATTGTCACGGTAGAGGCACGGTTGAAATGAAGATTCAACCGTGCCTCACACGGTTAAAATCTCAATTCAACCGTGCCTTGCCCTCTGGACGATTGACTTTCGAGGCACTGTTGACTTTCTGGTTTGACCGCGTACCCTAACCGTGCCTACAGTCAAGGGGCAATTTTCGAAAGTCAACCTTCTAAAAAATCGTTAATTTCGATGTTAGTACGTAAATTAACCGTCAATTACACATTATTTACTAACGATACATCAATTATACGCCGTTAACAACAACAACGAACTCAAACGACACTCGAATCTTTGGATAATGAGGTAGGGGACCATATACATTGTAGGAGTGTTTCATCTTAGGAAGTGCCGATGCATTAGATAGATTAGATTACACTATTTTAATCATTAAAATCCAATGTTTTCCGCTTTATTTGTTGTTTTTTAATCAACTATGGCATATAATAGTGACGTCACACGCTAATTACGATCAAAAAATCGAATTTTGTACAATTTGATCAATTAGGCACGGTTGGTGTTCTTAGCGGCACTGTTTGGCACGGTCAAAGGGAAAGTCAACCGTGCCAGACGGAAGTCAACCATCTACAGTGTGAGGCACGGTTGACTTCCCATGTTGACCGTGCCAGACACGGTTGAAACTGCAATTCAACCGTGTCTGTACCGAAGAAAATGGGAAAAAATGGCCCAAAATTTTGCTAAGTCCAAATTTCCTCTAAGTCCTACTCTTTGCACATTTGATATTTGTTCGATGATTCCACATTCGATAATCTAATACGATAATTGCAAATTGACAACGATTGCACATTCGATAATCTAATACGAGAAACGAATTCCATTAACAAGTTCGATAAATAAGAATCAACAAGGTTTTTTATAAATCTACATCAACCCTCAATAGATCGATCGGACCGTCGATAGGATACAACGAAAGACTAAAGATTCTCCTAGCCAATATCTTTCGTTGCCGCTTGATGAACTTCTCCTCATCAGTATTTCGTAGAGGAGCTGCACTCGAGGCGAGGATACGATCCAAGTACAAGCATGCGTATACGCCGCAGCTCACACCGTCGACTTGGATGTACTGTTGATCTTCAGGCATGAATTTTATTTCCATAAAGTCGGTCCTCTTCTTCCCTATAGTAACCTGTTGGTTCCAAAAGTCGGTCTGGGCAAGGACTTTAGGGAAGAGGCGACTTATGCATAGGAGTTGTATCGTGCGATGATCTCCAGTCTCGCCCTTTTCGAGGCGATACAATATTGAATCGTACACCTCAACCCTCCACTCTGGGACGCAGACGCGAGCGACCACGTAATGATTCGTTGAGACATGGCAAACCATGATAAACTGTAACAAGCTAGCTATAATTAGATGCACACTAAAGTCGGGAAAAGAGAGGAAACCACGTAATGAATCGTACTTACATATTTGGCATGCTTCCAAGGGATGTACGTATTTGTCCCTTCGAAAACCTCCAACAGGTCTTTTTTGGCCTTCCATCTCTGATACGTCTTGCCCGCTTTCAAGCCTAGCTCAGGATCGTTCTTGTGCTCCGCTTCGAGGGCTCGATTCAACGCCTTCTGTATTTCCAACAACAAGTTACAATGTGAGCTAGACTTTGTATGTAATAAGGTAATTCAAAAAACGTTAATTAATAATACAACTTACGTAGTAATCACACCCCGCCAGTATGACATGACCTTGTCCTACTCCGGGAGCTAAGGATTTTCGACGGCGTAATCGAGCCCTCCAATACAGGATGTAGAGGTCAATAATCTGAAAATGCACAAACAAAACACAAATTAATGAAATCTCAAATTGTTTTCTAAACACACAAATATAAACGAATTCCATAAACACTTACCGGCGCTTCGATTTGAGTCTTCAGGTCCTCGATTTCATCAAAGAGTTTTTGCCCCATCTCGAATCCATGCTCTTGACAGGTGTACACTACGGCATCCTTCCCCGCAGCTCTATGTGCACGATAAGCTTGTTTCACAGTCCGCATAGAAAGCCGTGAGTCTGTGTTCGCCATATACGGACTCTGGAGGAAGGCAGAAGGCTTGATTTGCCGGCCGGCTTGAGTAGAGATTAGCCTTTGCCCGGCTCTCGGATCAAACTCTAAGTCCGAACCCTCCGATTCGGGTGATTCTCGACCACCACGAACAGGCGAGGGGATATCTCGTTCAAGCCCTCGGATGTAGGATGAGTGAGAGGACGAGGCTTCCCCTCCTCGGACCGGTTCTTGAGTCGGTGTCCGACTCCTCGACCTCCTAACGGCCTCCTCGATCCTCTGACTGCCCCCGCCCACGTGCGAGTGATACGACGCCTCGGGAGACGGCCTCCTCGATCCTCGGCCCCCGAGAAGGCCCTTAGCACGTTCGACGACGGCCCTGGCAAAACGAGCAACAATGCTGTTCTCGTCTGTATCCCGAACCAGTCGATCACCGAACCTCTCGATGAACCGGTCCATCGACGCATCGTCTCCACGACATCCGAGCCAGCACGGATCCCCGTGGATGCAACAGACGACGTCGCTCGATTCCTCGTGACGAGATGGCTCGGCTCTCGGGCGCTTCGACCATCCCTCGTCTCTACGGCGCCTCGACTGCGCCTCGTCAAGCGTGTCCCGATCCAGGGCTCCGAGACGGAGAGGACGGGTAGGCAACTGTCCCTCGGAAGAAGCCCGGGTCGCTCGACGGGGAATCACGACCTATTCAGGGTCCCGACACATCAACCTCTCTACGACCCTGGCCATATCTCGGGCCGCCTTCGATCTCCTCTGCTCCGGCTCCGCTTTCTTGTGGGCGTGGCGTTTCGGAGCATCGTACTCCAACACCAGAGGGTTCGGGTTCTCAAGACTGAGGAGATAGGGCTGTCGTTGCTCTTCCTCGGATGGGCGGAGCCTCGCGTGTACCTCGAGCTGTATACACGTATGAAATTCATTAGTTAACAACGTACGCATGAAACGACTAAATAAGTAAATAATTTTAATGCAAAGTCAAGTCATTAATTACCTCGGGGTTGTCGAAGAAACCGACAAAGCTCGAGTACGTCGAATAGGTCTCCCACCTCCTCAGTCGGGGCATCAACTCAGCTCTCTGTGGAGCTTTGTAGCCACAGGCTTGTCCCAAAGCCGGAATTGCCTCGTACGCCCATAAATTGAGCCCCCAGACCGGCCCGTACAAGTGGTATTTTTTTACCTTGTTTTCGATCTCCGATGGATCTTTCTTCACAACGTCCAACTGGTGGCAAAGGATTTGCCACGACCACGATCCCCACGGGAAATCCCTCCACTGCTCCTCGTTCTCTACTAGCGCCCAAGCCCAATCATCGATGGGCGCATTGTCACGGCATTGTAGAATCAACAAGTAGACGAGAATGTTGGCGGCCTTCAAGTATTGCTCGGCCGTGCCTAGCCGACTTTCCCGGGGATGTTTCAAGAAGTCATCCCTCAATTGGTTCGACTTGATCTTCTTCTTCGAGCGTCCATACTTCGTGTGGTACAGGCTCGACAACGGTATAATATGGTTTCGACCGTAGGGGTCGAAAGCGGAAGGCCCGAACTTTAATCCGGTCACAATGGCCCACTCTCGAGGGCCGCATATTATTTCACGCCCCCCAATCGAGAACCACCTCTCGTGCTCCGGGATCAACGAGTCTTTCAACTCCCGGGCTAGAAACTCGTGTGTGGCACTGATTGTCACATCTCTCCTGTTGAGCTCCATGATGTAACGGAAGGGGCTCTCCTCTAGAAATCGATCGAGGAGCGGCTGTCCCCCGACTTCTATCAATTGATCGTGGATATCTCGAAGAATGTGGACCCGTGTGTATAGGAGTACTTTGCCGGCATATCCTTGCATTCGAGGTCTCATCCACTCAAACCTAGGCTGAAAATAATACAAACAAAACATATTAGTATAGTTATAACAAAAAAAAAAATGAAAAACGGATTAAAAAAAAAAATCTCACGGTAAGGACACGGTTGAATTGGAAATTCAACCGTGCCACACGGTTGAATTTCCAATTCAACCGTGCCTGGTCAACGATTTGGCACGGTCAACCATATGGCACGGTTGACTTGGTTTTTTGACAGTGCCAGGCACGGTTGATTATTCAAATCAACCGTGCCTCTACCGTATAAACACCAGTCGACATTTTTCTTATATTTTCTCATTATCGAATCATATTCATCATTTACAAACACTAAACCCTAAAATGTGTCCTCAACAGTGTTCAAACTAAACCCTATACCAAGAACTAAACTAATCGAACGAGAGATTTAAAATAAAATTGAGAAATTATTTATAAAACTCACCGGCGGCGGAGGCATCACCCATTCTTCGCTTTCGGAACCGGAATGTGCGTCTGACATTGTCTCCGGTGGTGGCGGCGGCGGCGGCACAAAGTAACGTTCTTGGCGGCGGCGGCAAAGGTGGGAGCCGACGGCGACTGGTGTTGAAATGGGGGTTTCTTTTTTCTTCAAACACGTCGAGAGAGAGAAGGAGAGGGAGAGGGTGGTTGTAAGATTTAAGTGGTGCATTAATGGCCCACAAAATCTTACTTTTTGTATTTTTCAGAATATTCCTTTCCTTCCTTTTTTTTATTTATGTCAATGATGACATGGAACATCTTTTTTAGGGTAAATGTGTCTTTTTACTTGAAAGTGGCTATAAAACTCATACATTTAAACTTGTGGCTAAATAAGTTATAGTTATAGTGTAAGTGACTATTTTTATACATTGAGACAAAAGAAAAATCATAAATAAATTAAATGGACTAAAAATTCATGATACAAATTCGCCTTAGGTGCTCCGCCGCTTCGGCCGCCGCAAACTCTTCCTCGGCCCTCATCGCCGCCCCCATCTCCGCCGCCCTAGCCCTCATCCCCTCCCCATCCTCCACCACTTTCTCAATCGCCGCCGCCACGTCATCGCCTCTGAAATCTCCGGTAAGCTCATCCCTCTCCACCTCCACTCCCACACCCGCCTCCACCAGCAGCCGCGCGTTCAACGGCTGGTCGAGCTTGACCGGAACTCCGATCACCGGCACCCCATAGTAAACGCTCTCGATCGTCGAGCTCATTCCGCAGTGGCTGATAAACCCGCAGATGTTCTCATGCGCCAAGATCCTTGCCTGCGGTGCCCACCCCTCCACTACCTTCCCCCTCTCTCCAACCCTCTCTAGAAACCCTACCGGAACGCCGCCTTCCTCCGCCTCCTCTCTCTCTCCTTGAGGAGTTCTCAACACCCATATGAAGTTCGCCTTCGAAGCTTCTACAGCTTTCGCCATTTCTTGAATCTGATTCTTGGATAGGTAGTTTTCGCTTCCGAAGGAGATGAAGATGGTGGAGAGTTTGTCTTTTTCTGCTAGCCAATGCATGATGTCGGAATCTTCGTCGACGCCGCCGGCGGCGGCGGCGGCATCCGGAGTTGTTGTCGGAGGTGTGATGAGTGGGCCCACGGAGATGATCTTCTTGTTGCTTAGGAGGGAGAGGTAGTCTATGTACTTGCCCTCGACGGCCCTCGAGGTTTTCATCAAAACGACATCGCGGGAGCGGCTGAAGTGCGGGAACCCGATTTCTCCGATCGGATCGTCGTCGTCTTTGAAGCTCGAAGTGTCGACGTTTTGCAGCGCCGCCCACTCGCGGCGGCGGAGGAAGAGGGCGTCGTGGGGGAAGGGGACGTCCCTCTTGGTGGACATGTGGAGGAAGAAGGAGTAGGCGGCGGCGCCAGTGGTGGCGAAGTGGACGGCGGGGATGCCGAGCGCGGCGGCGGCGTTGGCGGCCCACGGCTGGAGGGCGTCGTAGATGAGGAGGCTAGGGTTGAGGGAGGCGAGGAGGGCGGAGAAGGCGGGTCTGGAGGCGTGGACGGCTCTGCGGAGGAGCGGCATGAGGTGGGGCGGCGCGTGCTTGGTGGAGTGGAGGTCCGGCGGGAGGTCCGGCGGCGAAGGGAGGTGGAGTTCGACGAGGGTGATGGGGAGGGAGGAGGTACGGCCATGGAGGGATTTGAGGATGACGGGAGTGGAGCAGAAGAAGATGGTGAAGTTGTGTTTGGAGAGAAGCTTGGCTAGCTCGAGGTAGGGGAAGACATGGCCATGAGCTAGCCATGGAAACATCAAGATGGACAAACTTTCTTCCCTTTTCTTTTCCTCCATTGATGCTCCTCTCTCTCTCTCTCTCTCTAGAGTAAGGAGATTAGTAATTTTGATGATCTATGTATGTACAAGTCGGCCGAAGAAGAAGAAGAATGTAATATTGTAGTGTCTTACTCTCTTTGTTCCGTTTATAGTGTCTTGTTTCAATTGTTTATGTAAACTTAAAAGTTGAGAAGTGGACTATTTTTTTTCTTTGATTTATCTTATTGCTACATGCCTCCTACGTAAATATGAAATGAATGTTATTTAAAAAGAATGCAAGTAGTAATGAGTAATTAATGTTATACTATTAGGTCGGCGACCTTATTCTAAAATTATAAAAAATAAAAATAATACAATAAGAAAGAAAGTAACGTTTTTTATATCTTCTTCTTCTTGGGGTTGTGATCAATTTGGTGATATTCTACACTTTTTTACACAAGAGGACCCACCACCAGATCACTAATTCTTTTTCTTTCTATTTACAGTATTGTCAAGTCCATCAAAATTGTTGATACATAAATATTCCCTCGGTTCCATTCTAAATCTGCAAATTTACAGTATTATATACGTTCTAAGACATCTCATAAACAACGTCTGATTTCTTTTGAACACGAGATTTAAGAAGAATGTGTAAATGCAAAATTTTGATAGAATTTGTACATTTTAAATAATTAATTGTGTTCAAAAATTAAAAAAATAACATAATTTGTGGAAATAACGTGACACTATCTATGTCAAATATACTGTAAACTTATATTTCCTCCATTTCACTTTACTTGTTTAGTTTGTTATTTTGTGTCCATTTTACTACTTTTATTTTTTAAAATAGAAATAATTTAACCCTTACTTTTCAGTGTGTTGAGAGTTGTTTTCATGCAACTCACATGCTCTCTTGAAGAAGTCGTGCTTTCCCATTTTACGTTTTATAGTTTTTCTTTTTTTATCCAGTCAGTTTAGATCTGAACCGTTCTTTTCTTTAACCTAAAATGAAGGGCTAGGATTTATTTCCCTTTACAGCACATTAAAGTTGTTTTTTGGTAGTTTCACGCTTTTGAGCTAGGAGAGTGGAAAGCATATAAGCTCTGTACTGTACTTGGCTTGGGATTGAAGCAAATGAAAACTTTACACTGTTCTATCGAATTTATCTCTCTCAACATGGTATCCAGAGCGCAGGCTCTTTCATTCTTCTAGCTTAATGGTTAAAATCGTTCGTGATTCTTTTGAAAACATGGTTGTCGAAGGAGATGATGGTGGTTCTTCACCCAAGAAAAACAAGGAGGATAAGAAGTTCAAGCCAAAGAAGGAAAATCCGACAGAAGATGATGATCGCGAGCTAACGGAAGCTCAAATCGAGGAGATCCTCAACCTACCGGTCACTGATCACTCCGGGATGCAGCTTATCTCCGGCATACTTAATGGATCGAATTTTCTGAACTGGAGCAAATCCATCAAGCGTGCTCTCGCTGCTCGGAGCAAACTGGAGTTCTTAGATGGTACCTTCCCTGAACCAGAACCTGAATCTCCATATTATAAACGTTGGCTCAAGGTGGATTATATTGTTTCAACTTGGATATAATTCTATATCTAAAGATCTGGTTGATGCTTTTTCACACATAGAGAACACATATAAATTGTGGTGTGCATTAACTCAACATTTTGGTGGGAGTAATGGTCCCAAAATTCTGAAATTACAAAGGGAGATCTATGCTTTTAGGCAGGGAAATCTATCTGTCTCTTTGTATTTCAATCAAATGAATGCTATGTGGGATGAAATGGATATGCTCATACCACCTCTTGATTGCACCTGTCATGCTAAGAGGAAATCTATGCAAAGAGAGGAGCAGATGCGGCTTGTGGCCTTTCTGGTAGGATTAAATGAGGTTTATGAGTCAACTAAGACTCAGATTATGTTATTAAAACCCTTGCCAAATCTGGATCAAGCCTATTCTATGGTTGTTCAAGTTGAAGACCAAAAGAAATTGAGTGATCAAAGTGGAGAGAACAGAAATCTGATGGCTATGAACACACAGAAAGTCAACTATGGTGCAGCACAACAACAACAGTATACCAGCAAGCCCACTTATCAAGGACAAGGAGCAGGTCCTTATAAGAAGAGGTTGAGCAAGGAGGAAAAGAGGAAATTAAAATGCTCTCACTGTCATGAGATGGGCCATGAAGCTGATGTATGTTTCAAGCTTCATGGTGTTCCAGATTGGTATAAAAAGCTTAAGGAGGGGCAGAGGTCAAACAGGGCAAATTTTACAGAGGCTGCACCAGATATGGAAGTATCCACAGAAGGATCAGGGCAAAGAGAGGCAGGGCATGACATTAACAAGATCATACAGACAGAAATTGCAAAGTGTATGGGGCAATTCATGCAAAACCAATCTGGAGCTGCTGCAAAGAAGGCAGATGCTAACATGATTCAGAATTCTGGACAGAGAACCAGCCCTTTTGAAGGGCATTATGCCTTCTCTGTCTTGCCTAGTATGGATAAAGCTGAGTGGATAGTTGATTCAGGGGCTAGTACACATATTTGTGCTAACCCTGAGCTGCTATACACTACTTACAAGTTAGATGTTCCTACAGTCATCTACTTGCCTGATGGAACTTCAAGAACTGTGGCCTATGCTGGTAAGGCTAAAGTTAACAAGGATCTTATTCTTGATGAAGTATTATATGCTCCTGGCTTTACTCACAATCTTATTTCAGTAGCAAAGCTTATTGAATGCCTCAACATTAGGTGTGTTTTCTTCCCAACACATTGTGTTTTCCAAAGGATGCATACAGATCATATTGTGGGAGTAGGCAAGATGAGAAATAATCTTTATATTATGGAGGCTGTGGCAGAGCAACATCTGATCAGCTTTTTCAATCCTAAGGACATGAGCCTTATGGATTGGCATGTATTTATGGGCCACCCTTCTGTTACAGCAATGAAGCATATGCAGATTCCCAGAGGGAAAACTTTTGATGAAGCTGTTAAGTTGATTGAAAGTTGTGAGGTATGTATTAAAGCCAAGCATGCAAAGGATCATTTTCCTACTCTACACAGGAGGACTAACTCCCTTTTTGATATGGTTCATGGGGATTTATGGGGACCATACACACAAGACAATATCTGCAATGTCAATTATGTGCTTACTCTTGTTGAGGATTATAGCAGGCTGATATGGACTTTCTTACTGCAGTCCAAAGATCAAGTGCATATGGTTCTTGCTGATTATATTGCTATGATTTCCACACAATTTGACAAGAAGATTAAGTGTTTTCGTTCAGATCATGGTACAGAGTTCCTCAACAAGAATGTTTCTAGGCTTTTCCTTGATCATGGTATCATTCATCAGAAGTCTTGTGTATATAGTCCTCAACAAAATGGTATAGTAGAAAGGAGGCATCGAAATCTTCTTTCTACTGCAAGGGCTCTTATGTTTCAGAGCTGTCTACCAATCAGATTTTGGCCATACTCTATTCTAACAGCAACTTGGTTAATAAACAGAATTCCCAGTGTTGTTCTTGACTGGAAGACACCATATGAATTGCTATTTGGTCATCCTCCAGATTTCAGAATGCTTAGGCCATTTGGGTGTCTAGCTTATGCTACTAACCTTGTTCCTAATCGAGGTAAATTTGAATCCAGAAGCATCAAATCTATCTTTCTTGGCTATGATCTGTGTCATAAAGGTTATGTACTTTTTGATTTAGAAAGACAAAAGGTTTTTGTCTCTCGAGATGTTAAATTTGTCACAGACTCATATCCATTCTTGAATCCACCACTTCCTACCACTGAACCTATTGTTTCTTATCCTACAGTGAGCACTCAACCTCATCTTTCTGTCCCACCATTGGATGTGGAACTTGATGTCTCTTCAGACTTGGATAATCATATTATTCAATTTGAATCCCCTGAAACAATAAGCCCTCAACTTGATCCAGAGAATATGTCTTTGGATCATACTACCATCCCATCTCCATCTGCTGAACCAGTTTTGAGGAGAAGCACAAGGCAGAGAGTTCCACCCACTTGGATGCAAGATTACATAGGTTCTGCAGTTTCTCTTCAACTGCTCACACCTCCTATTTCCATTACACCACCTACATTCCCATACTCCATCAGTCCTGCTCTTTCTCAACCACACACTAGTTTTCTTTTCAATCTCTCTATGGTGAGAGAACCTGCTTCTTTCAAAGAGGCCATGCAATATCCAGAGTGGATTGAAGCAATCAACCATGAGCTGGATGCTCTTGCTAAAAATGACACTTGGATTGTGACTGATCTTCCTGCTGGTGTCAAGCCCATTGGGTGTAAGTAGATTTTTAAAGTCAAATTGAAAGCTGATGGTTCTTTAGATAGGTGCAAGGCCAGACTTGTTGCCAAAGGGTATACACAAGAGTATGGTGTTGATTATCTTGAAGTTTTCTCACCTGTGGCAAATCTTGTCACAGTTAGATTGTTCTTTGCAGTGGCTACAGCTAATTCTTGGCCTATCCACCAGCTTGATGTCAATAATGCGTTCCTACATGGTCATTTACAAGATACAATATATATGAAGCTTCCTCCTGGTTTGGCAGATTCACACAAAGGAAAGGTGTGCAAACTTCAGAAGAGCTTATATGGTCTTAAACAAGCTTCTAGGGAGTGGAATGCAGAATTTTCCAGATTTCTTTGTTCCCATGGTTTCACTGCTTCTGTGCATGATCCTTGTTTGTTTACAAAAGGCACTGGTTCTTCCTTCCTAGCTCTGCTAGTGTATGTAGATGATGCTATCATTACAGGTCCTACTCTTTCTCTTCTCAATGACCTTAAATCTTCTTTGGATGATGCTTTCACCATCAAGGATTTGGGTCCTGCCAAATTCTTCTTGGGTATGGAAATAGCCAGGGGAGTGGATGGTACTGCCCTCAATCAAAGGAAATACATCCTTGATATCCTTTCTGCTCATGGCCTTCTCTGTTGCAAACCTACTGCTACTCCTCTTCCTCCTGGCTTAGTTCTTTCTCAAAGTCCTACTGATTTGCTGCCTGATCCAGAGAGATATAGAAGTTTGGTTGGCCAACTTCTATACCTCAATCTTACTCGCCCAGATTTGTCTCATGCTACTCAGCAGCTTAGTCAGTTCATGGCTAAACCATCTCTTTCACATTGGCATGCAGCTGTGCATGTTCTGAAATACTTAAAAGGGTGTCCATCTCTTGGTGTTTTCTATCCATCTGCTAATGATTACCATTTTCAAGCCTACTCGGATGCAGATTGGGGTACTTGCAGTGATACCAGACGGTCCTTAACTGGCTATTGTGTTTTTCTGGGGAGTAGTCTTCTTTCTTGGAAATGCAAGAAACAATCCACCACTTCTTCTAGTTCAGCCGAGGCAGAGTATCGTGCTCTTGCTATGACTACAAAAGAGCTTGTCTGGCTTCATAATCTTATTGGAGCTTTCAATATCCAGCCTCCTACACCTATCCCCATCTTTTGTGATAACAAGGCTGCTATTCAGATCACTCGTAATCCCGTGTTTCACGAGCGGACTAAACACATAGAAATCGACTGCCATATTGTAAGGGAGAAGTATATGCAGGGTTTGGTGATTCCCAAAGGCATTTCTACTGCTGAACAGGTTGCGGACTTCTTCACCAAGCCATTATATGGTCCACGCTTTCGTTCTCTGCTGTCCAAGATGGGGGTTCTCGATCTTCATCACCTCCATCTTGAGGGGGGGTGTTGAGAGTTGTTTTCATGCAACTCACATGCTCTCTTGAAGAAGTCGTGCTTTCCCATTTTACGTTTTATAGTTTTTCTTTTTTTATCCAGTCAGTTTAGATCTGAACCGTTCTTTTCTTTAACCTAAAATGAAGGGCTAGGATTTATTTCCCTTTACAGCACATTAAAGTTGTTTTTTGGTAGTTTCACGCTTTTGAGCTAGGAGAGTGGAAAGCATATAAGCTCTGTACTGTACTTGGCTTGGGATTGAAGCAAATGAAAACTTTACACTGTTCTATCGAATTTATCTCTCTCAACACAGTGGAAACTCCTTACTTTTCTTTTTTGACACTTGTATATAAAATTTCGTGCAAACAAAAGGATCGGTGAAGTGAAACGGAGGGTGAGTACATAACTAAGCCGGCCGCATTGTTTTTTCTTCTTTGGTTGCGATTAATTTGATACAGTTTTGTACGTACTCACACCTCATTATCACCGATGAACCGTTATTTAATATTTGTATACACACAAAATGTAATTTCTCGTTTATAATTTAATCCCAAACTCCATATATCACATCATCACATTAATATTTAACGTATCAAGTTGATAATAAATAGTTTTGTATTTATATATTTTAAGGCGTAAAGAGACCAACGAATATGAAATTGCGTTTAAAATGGATGAAATGCGCACGATTTTCGTAGATGACCACCGAAAAGATAGATTAAAAATACAACGAAAAGATAGATTAAAAATACAACGAAAAATAGATGGGATATTAATTCTAGGTGAGAGATCAAATGAGATCCTTATCCTTAGGTAGTAACTAGGATCCAATCTATATCGTTAATTTTTTTTAGATCAACGGTTACTCTTTTATTATTGTTTATTATTAAGTTATAATTTTTTTGTTATCTAAAAGGGTAGTGCAGTAATTTGAATTATTTTCATAACTAAATTTCCTACATTTGTGGATGTTTTCATGCATGTAATTAATCATTTAATTGACGAATGACTATTTTAATTTTTTTTTTTTGAAATATTCTCTGTCCAATAACTATTGAAAGAAAATTTTATTGTATTTTTTTTAATTTTAAATTTTATTCCGAGTCGAATACAACTACGCACTTACAACAAAAAATTAAGTGCTGCAAACAATATGTAAATTAAGCATCTATATATGTACAACTAAGCACTATAAACAAATTAATTAAGGTGCACAAAACAATATGTCAATTAAGCATTTAAATATATACAACTAAGCAGTAAAAATGAATAGTTAAGCACTATGAATAATATGCAAATTAAGCATCTAAATATTTACATCTAAGCATTGTAAACGAATTAATTAAGCAATATAAACAAATGCAAATTAATTAAGCATCTAAATATATACAACTAAGCACTGAATAAGTATAATTAAGCACTACAAACCATTTGCAAATTACGTAACATAAACACATGTACGGGCGTGTTTGATAGACCATATAAACCCATACTAATTTATAGTATGGAGTTATAATGATGTTTGGTAGGTATACTAATTAGTATAGAGGGCCCTGTATTAGACAGGGCCCGTTACTAAATTCACTATTACGTCAACGCTAATAATACCTCCTACCCCTAGTATTAAACCCATATAAGAATACTTTCTTCTCTTTGCACCCTCATAAATTTTAGTGCATCATACCAAACACAATATTAATATTAGTATATGTTTTTATGTTATCCTACCAAACACAATATTAAAGTTATTTATAAAGTTTATCTTATTGCTACATATTATTTTTATCTTGAGATTATTAATATGGGGTTTTGTAGAGAGTCGTACCAAACATAAGGTGGATATATCATGTATATATATATTATTTAAAATTAAAAAATCATAAGTTAATTTAATCCCTATTCATGCGGCATTAATTTGTTAGTTATGTTAACATATAGCACATTTTACCCTTCCGTGAATTTATGGCATAAATATAATCAAAATATATATTTTGTTATTAATAAATCTCAACCGCCCATATCTAAGAAATCTACGATTAAGAATGGATCCTAGTTCCTATTGGATCCGCTCCCTTAATTCTATCTTTAATCTTGTGTTTCAATCGTGTACTCAAGTTAAAACTACGTACTTTTGTTAGTTTAAGAGATTCATAAATTTTTGACAATTCAAAATATCAAAACAAAACTATATAGTTTTAATCAATATACTATATAAAAACAAAAAACAAGGGACATTTTTGTATTTTCACTTCTATTTTTAGGGGCATTTTGGTATTTTTACTTATTTATATGAAAAACGGTATAAGCTAGCGTATCTTCAATTTTCTTATAACACCCTTTCCAAAAGACACAATCATTTGTAAGGATATATCGAATTCTATAAATACTTTTTCACTGTGACTTAATTGCATGATGCTCACTCCTTGAACATGCCTCCCTTCACAACATCTGTCAACCAAACACATACAATTGCATGTGAGGAATTAAGTATGCCCATTTATTGCACGAATAGTTTTATTCGACCATTGATTTTTAACACATGCCTCTCTTAATTTGTTGTTTTGATTCATAGATCGTCAACGTCGACGGACACAACTTTTTATTTAGATGAAAGTACACAACTTTTGAAGAAAGGACCGGGTAATTATATATTTTTTAAATTTTTGTACGAATTATGTTTACACAATACACACCTCTTCATTCTACATTTCAAATGAATTTTGTTACTACATGCCTCTTCGTATATATTTCATCACTCGATCTAACATTTTCGTCTTCAGCCGTCATGCTCGGGTTAAAAACAAAACATTTTTTCGAATTTTGTTCATCCTTTTCATGTAATTTCCTCTCATTATCCTATATTTTTCATTTTTAACTAGATACCTAAAGAAATTGACGATGATAAACAGACAAACATCAGCCGGTTTTACTGCTTCTTAATTCCTCAATCTGGTGGCATTTACGGCTTGCATTCAAGAATCTTGGTTGAGATGTCACTCATCGTGGTGCGCGATGAATTTTGGAGAAGCGTTGATAGACTCAAGCGGAAAATGCAGCCTCCGCGTTTTCAATCAGAATCAGTTTTCCCCCACCAAGATTGCAGTTTCTTGCGCAGCGCAACCACGTGTGGTCACCGAAGGATCAAGTTGTCGGTCGTGAGCAGCGGCGATCATCAAACAGCGATATATTTTTTTTGTTTGTCAAGAATAATCATAGGCCAGGCTCAATGAGAAGAGAGGAAGAGAGGTTCACTGAGAAGAGAGGAAGAGAGGGTGTTAGTTTTATCGGATCTTCAGCCAAGACCAGATCACTCTAAGCTACCAATATAAAACCTTCTTTAATTTTGGTTGATTTATGTTCAATGTGCGTTTTCTTTGTTTACATGTTCACCGAATATTTTCTTATACTTTTCACATTGAATTTGAAAGGAAACACTTATTTAATAACATGATTTTAATAATTCCGAACACTTATTCTGTATGAAGAGAGTTTAAAAATTATTTTAAGGCTGCCGACAAAAGTGTAACCAATACTCCCTCCGTCCCGGCCGATTTGGCCCATTTCGTTTGGGCACACTTTTTAAGGAGGAGTAAATTACATTAATTAATAACCTTGAATTTGTGTTCCCAATAAAATAAAGGAAAATTAAAACTAGCCAATCAAATTCATTCTTAAAAATTTAAAAGTATTAAACTAAAAAAGTGAAAGTCAAATGTTGGTCCCAAAAAGGAAAGAGGCCAAGTCGGCCGGGACACCCCGATTTGGAAAACGGGCCAAATCGGCCGGGACGGAGGGAGTAGTATGTACTCCCATCAAAAGGTGAGATGATTTATTTTTCTTAAAATTATCATACGATTTTATTTTTAAATTTAACATTTTAAAATCTGGATGTAAAAGAAACTGTGAAGATCTAACTCGATAGAGATCCAAGATCTTAGCTCACACAAATCGGAGTTGAATCTAAGCTCGAAAAAGAAACTTAAAACGAAACGAAAACGTAATCGACACCGGATTTACGTGGTTCGGCATGGAATGCCTACATCCACGGGAGAAGAGAACCAACAACTTTACTATGAATCAATGTACAATCGAGCTACAACAAGTATTCAAAGAAGAGAAGAAGAAATCTGCACCTATCTACAGAAAATCTTAACCTTTCTGCAGAAAAACCCTAAGCTATGAACTCTAGCTTCACACCTTTCTCACTTTCTCTCTGAAACTTCAACTACTCGCGAAAAATGGCCCTTCAACTAGATCTGATCACAGGTTATATACCACCGGTGATGGATCTAAACTGCCGAAGCAATCCAACGGCCAAAGATTTGTTGATCAAATCGGTCCCCACATGAGCTGTAACCTCCCACATGCATGCATGAGTTAGTTATAACTAACTCATCCCACATCAGCATGCTTCCATGTCATCTGCCATGTCACTGCCACACCATCATCTCCTACACACTTGTATTGAGTTGATTAGGCACACCAAATTCCCAACAATCTCCACCTTGACTATCAACCTCATAGCAAGTGTTAGCCTCTTCTCCATCCCATTTCTCCATTACTGAGAAACCACACCAACTAAACTCAGACAATATCTGAACTTAGTTGATGATAAAGCCTTTGTTAACATATCAGCTGCATTCTCCTCTGTCGAAACCTTCAACATCTTCACTGTCTCCTTCTCAACTTCATCTCTCACAAAATGCAATCTCACATCAATGTGCTTAGATCTTTCATGAAAGACTTGATGATTAGACAAGTGTAAAGCACTCTGATTGTCACACTTGATGGGAACTGAACCCTGCTCAATCCCAAATTCTGCAAGAATTCCCTTAAGCCAGATCCCCTCCTTCACAGCCTCTGTGATAGCTAAGTACTCTGCCTCTGTAGTTGATAGAGCCACCACTGATTGCAAGCAAGACTTCCAACTGACAGCAGATCCATACAATGTGAAAATCCAACCTGTTTGAGATTTCCTTGTGTCTAGATTTGCTGCATAGTCAGAATCCACATAACCAATCAAACTATCATCTCCAGATCCTTCCATTTTCTGATACTTAATCCCAACCCTTGAACTGCCCTTTAAGTACCTAAGTATGTACTTTAAGGCCTCCCAATGGTACTTACCAGGATTCCCCATGTATCTACTTGCTACACTCAAAGCATGAGCAACATCTGGCCTAGTACAAACCATAGTGTACATCACACTACCAACAACATTTGCATAAGGAACTTTACTCATTTCTCTTACTTCTCCATCAGTTTTAGGCACATGCTGTAAACTCAGTTTGAAATGCTGTGCCAAAGGAACAGAAACCTCTCTGGATTCATGCATCCTAAACCTCTTCAAAACTTTCTGAATATAATCATGCTGAGTTAACCACAACACTCCATCATTCCTGCTCCTGGATATATCAATCCCAAGTATTCTCTTTGCTATTCCTAGATCCTTCATATCAAATCTAGAGCTCAGATCAACTTTCACTTGCTCCACCTCAGATAGACTATCACCAGCAACTAACATGTCATCAACATATAACAACAGATATGCAACTACAACTCCATCCCTCTTCTTAAGACACACACAACTGTCATACAGAGACTTCACAAAACCTATGCTCACAGCATGCTCATCAAATTTCAAATACCATTTTCTTGAACTCTGCTTCAAACCATATAGTGATTTCTTAAGAAGACATACCTTGTTTACAGTATCTGGAGTTGAGAAGCCCTCTGGCTGTGTCATATAAATGGTCTCTTTCAAATCACCATGTAAGAAAGCTGTCTTTACATCAAGCTGGTGAAGCTCCATATCTCTCTGAACAACCAAAGCAAGCAATATCCTAATGGAACAATGCTTCACTACTGGAGAAAATATCTCATTAAAATCTATCCCTTCCTTCTGAGTAAATCCCCTAGCAACTAACCTTGCTTTAAACCTCACTCTTTCTTTATCTGTCACCTCCAATTTCTTCTTGAATATCCATTTGCAGCTGACTAATTTCTGTGATTTTGGTTTATCAACCAATATCCAAGTCTTGTTCCTTTCCAAGGAATCCAACTCTTCTCTCATGGCCATAAGCCACTTCTCACCATCACTACAAGCAATAGCCTCTCTGTAGTTATTTGGTTCATGATACTCCATATTCTCTGCAACATTTAAAGCAAAATAGATCATATCTGTCATTCCAAATCTGCTTGGTGGAGTGATGTTTCTCCTTGCTCTGTCCCTTGCAAGCATATAGTTTCTGAGATCATTTGCATCATGATCATCTTGATTTCTGATAGGATCTTCCTCCCTTTCCAGAATTCCCCCATCACTCTCCACCGCAATTCTAACAGGAGCACTTTCTTTGTCCTTAACCACAGACAGATATGGCATTTCCTCCTCCCTGAACACAACATCCCTAGATATTAATATCTTCTGCTCTCCAAGTTCAGTGCACCATAGCTTATAGCCTTTTACCCCCTTTGGATAACCAATTAGCACTGCTTTCAGTGCTCTAGGCTCCAACTTATCCTGCTTCACATGTGCATATGCCCTGCAACCAAAAACTCTCAAGTAACTATAGCCTGTAGATCTTCCATACCAAAGCTCATCTGGTGTCTTATGCCCAACTGCTGCTGATGGACTTTTATTGATTAGATGACATGCAGTATTTGCTGCTTCCCCCCAAAACTTCCTGGGCAAACCTGAACTGAACAACATACATCTGACTTTGTCAAGAATAGTTCTATTCATTCTCTCAACAACACCATTTTGTTGAGGATTAGCAGGAACTGTCCTATGCCTTTTAATGCCCTTATCTCTTCAGTACTTCTGAAATTCTTCAGACAAGAACTCCAATCCATTATCAGTTCTTAAGCATTTGAGTGAAGAACCAATCTCCACCTCAACTTCATTACACCAGTCAATGAACCTACTCAAAGCATCTGACTTAGACTTCAGTATATAGATCCATAGCTTCCTAGAGTAGTCATCCATTACTGCCATGTAGTATCTCCCTCCACCAAGAGTCTCTGTCTTTGAGGGCCCCCATAAATCTGTATAGGCATAATCTAGTGGTGACTTTGAGCTGTGAGTACCCACCCCATAGGATTGTTTCTTGCTTTTTCCTAACACACAATACTCACAGTCATCAAGACTTGCACCAGAACATTCACCTAGCAACCCTTGCTTCATCAGTTCTTTCAAGCCTTTCTCACCAATATGCCCCAATCTTCTATGCCACAGATTTATGTCATGTACTACACTTAACTCAGATTCACCAACAATGGACACAGCATCAAGATAATAAAGACTATTGTTCCTGATTCCTCTCATAACTACATCACTACCTTTCAAGACATGCATTACTCCATTCACAGATTTGAAATGAAAGCCTTTAGATTCAAGCATGCCTAGAGATACCAAGTTTCTCTTTAGTTGAGGGATATCCTGACTTCAGACAAGACTTTGATGGATCCATCATGCATTTTAAGCTTGATATTTCCAATTCCTTCAACTGGACAGACTTGATCATTCCCCAGTAAAACAGATCCTGCTCTTTCTTCTCTGAAATCATTGAACCAACTCTTGTGTGGACACATATGGAAACTGCAACCTGAATCCAGCACCCATTCATTCCCTATGGATCCATCCACCACATTTAACATCTCAGCTCCCTCACACTTTTCTGTGACCTCTACAGCATCCTGCTTGACCCCCTTCTGCTCCATTTTCTTCTTGTATGCAAAACAGTCTTTCTTCAAGTGTCCTTGCTTCTTGCAGTGGAAACACTTTCTTGATTCTTTATCACCTTGATCTTTCCCCTTCTGATTCCCAGATTTCTTTGAATCTTGCCCCGGTCTCTTGGTTTTACTCCCCTTGAATTGTTTGGACTTGATGTTGAGACTTTCCCCTGCCTGCGAATCAGATCTGTCCTCAACTTGCCTCTGCAATTCCTTCGATCTCAATGCGTTTTGCACCTTCTAGAGTAACCGTTCCATCCCTTCCATATAACATGGCATCCTTCAAGTGCTCATAAGATTTAGGGAGAGAATTCAGAAGAATGATCGCCTTATCTTCATCATCGATCTTCACATCGATGTTCTCCAGATCATCGAGGAGCTTGTTGAAATCATCGAGCTGATCCAGTACTCCTTTTTCTTCGATGATCTTGTACGAGTACAGCCGCTGCTTCGCATACAAACGCGAGGCGAAGGTCTTCGTCATGTACAAGGATTCCAGCTTCGCCCAGATCGCAGATGCAGTCGTCTCCTTCGACACTTCTCTCAGCACCTTGTCCGATAGGCAAAGAATCAGTGCACTGTGAGCCTTCTCCGCCGTTTCAATCTGCTTCTCCGTCGGAACCGTCGCCTTCTTGGACTCATCCTCCGACTTGATTGCATCTGCAAGTCCTTGCTGCACCAGTAACGCCTTCATCTTGATCCGCCATAGCCCGAAATCATTCAGCCCAGTAAACTTCTCCACGTCGTACTTCGCCGCCGTCATCTTCTTCCTTAGATCCGATTCCACTCCTTTCTTCCCACAAACGGCGCCAATTTGTGAAGATCTAACTCGATAGAGATCCAAGATCTTAGCTCACACAAATCGGAGTTGAATCTAAGCTCGAAAAAGAAACTAAAAACGAAACGAAAACGTAATCGACACCGGATTTACGTGGTTCGGCATGGAATGCCTACATCCACGGGAGAAGAGAACCAACAACTTTACTATGAATCAATGTACAATCGAGCTACAACAAGTATTCAAAGAAGAGAAGAAGAAATCTGCACCTATCTACAGAAAATCTTAACCTTTCTGCAGAAAAACCCTAAGCTATGAACTCTAGCTTCACACCTTTCTCACTTTCTCTCTGAAACTTCAACTACTCGCGAAAAATGGCCCTTCAACTAGATCTGATCACAGGTTATATACCACCGGTGATGGATCTAAACTGCCGAAGCAATCCAACGGCCAAAGATTTGTTGATCAAATCGGTCCCCACATGAGCTGTAACCTCCCACATGCATGCATGAGTTAGTTATAAACTCATCCCACATCAGCATGCTTCCATGTCATCTGCCATGTCACTGCCACACCATCATCTCCTACACACTTGTATTGAGTTGATTAGGCACACCAAATTCCCAACAGAAACAAATAATTTTTTTTCGTGTTCAATTTTTCAAGAATCATGATATAGAATCTTAAGTATTTGTTCAATATGAGGTGGAGAGTTTACTTTTTAGATTTGATATCAAAAAAAAAAAAAAAAAACTATAAAGTAAAAAACTACTAAAAGCCAATATGCTAAGAAATGAAAAAAGAAAAGAAAAAAGTGTATATCGTAAAATTAACTTATTATGAAATAATGCTCATAATTTACAAATAACTCTTTATGAAATAATTCGAAATAATATATTTACGTAATCTATTTCTCAAATTTACATCTTATCCTCATGAAATTGCTTGATTAAGTTGAGTGAATTTTAGATGTTTTTATCATAAAATTAAAACCAAAATAATCGACTATTTTTTATTATTATTTCAAATTATGTAGCCACGCTTTTTATAGTTGAGCAAATCTGAGAAATAGCTATTGCCTAAATTATAAATTCTTAATCATATAGTATTTCACAAATACTTAAAATTTAAAATTATTACTATTTGAAAAATTATTTAATTAATGATCTAAATTTGAATTTAAAAAATTAATATGATAAAATGCTTTAAGTTTAATTCAAATTTATTAACCAAGATGTATTTGTAAGTACGGAGTATAATTTATTATTAACATTCAGTGAGTGTAAAAATTTGACCGCGCATCGCGCGGGTAAGTATTCTAGTTTTACTTTACAATTGAAACACAACTTTGAGGAACTTTGAGGATGGAGGAGATCTGAACGAAGGTAGGGAGAGGAGTATTTTTCAATTGAGCCAAGACTATCGCATAATGCACCATAGTTGGGCCTTGTCATAAATTAAGGCCCAAAATCCAAATCGGGTCGGGCCGGGTCGTCATCCTCAATCTAAGTCTGTTTCTTGAAGCAAAGCTGCCATAGCTGCTCTGCAACTTCATCCAGCGCCTCTCCCTCCTCCATTTCCATCCTCTCCCCAAGCTCCTTAGCTCGCCGCCTCATCCCTCCGCCGCCGTCCTCCGCCGCCATCACCTTCTCGACGGCCCTCGCGATCTCCTCCCCTTCAAAAACGCCGCCGTCCTTCCTCGCCACCTCCACGCAGGCGCCGGCCGCCGCCAGCATCCTAGCGTTTACCGGCTGGTCGACCTTCACGGCCATCGCCACCACCGGAACCCCGAAGTGCATGCTCTCCATGATCGAGCTCCACCCGCAGTGGCTCATGAAACCGCCGGTGTTTTCATGGGCCAGTATGCTCGCCTGCGGCGCCCATCCGGTCACCACCAGCCCTCTCTCTCCTCTCTCTCTCTCATCCTCTCGAGGAACCCACGTGGCAGCACCTCGCCTATGCTGCGATCTTCTCCCGATGGGAATCTGATGATCCAGATGAAGTTTATACCGTCGCTGCATAGCTCGAGCCCTTTCGCTATCTCTGCGATCTCGTCTTCGGACAAGAAGTATTCGCTTCCGAAGGAGACGAAGAGTGTCGAGTTTTTTCTTTTCTTGCTCAGCCATTTGACGATGGCGGAGCTCTCGTCTTCGTCGTTCATGGCGGTGCGATTGATGAGAGGGCCCACGGGGAGTATTTTTCTCTCGGACATGGTGGAGAGATAGTCTATGTACTTCCCCTCAAACCCTTTGCTTGTTTTCACCAAAACGACGTCGCGGGATTGCTTGAAGTTCCCGAAGATGAAATCTTGATCGACTTCGTATATGTTAGCGAAGAGATAGTCGATGGTGGAGTTTAGGTTTCTGAGCTCGTACTCTTGGAACTCCATATCGGGGAAGGGGAAGGGTGCTTCTTTGAAGGTGTGTTGGTGGTGGAGGAGGGCTAGAAAGGCGGCTCCGAAGATTGAGAAATGGACGGCCGGGATCCCTTCCGAGGCGGCGATCTTGGACGCCCAAGGTTGGAAGATATCATAGAGTACTAGGTTCGGTTTGATGGCGGTGATGATGTTTGAGAAGCTTGAGTTCGATGCTTGGAAGGCCTTGATGAGGGGTAATTTGAGAGAGTGTGGGAGGTTTTTCGTACCGTGGTATTGAGGAGGGAGATCGGGAGATGGCTCGAGCTCGAGCTCAACTAGCTTGATCGAGCCGTGCAATGTGTTCTTGTTGATGAAATTGTTAATCGGTTCGAAATTGATGGAAGTCGTGCAAAAGTATACAATCAGAGTTTCTTTCCGGGTTATGAGGGCTTTGGATAGCTCGAGGTACGGGGAAATATGGCCGTGGGCCACCCATGGGAACATCAGAATGCTGAAATCGGATTCCGGTGTTCCCATTAATTTCAGACAAGTAACGAAGCAAATGAAGATTGGGAATTGTAGGGATGGAGAGGGGGAGAGAGAGATTAATGTTACACTATAGTTTGTAATGATAATACTATGTAATAACGTTTAATTGTATGATTGCATTCTCCACTATTGTTAGTCAATTTAGACGTCTCTCATTTGTTCGTTTCATTTGTCAAAAGGTAATAATATGGCTGCATTTTGATTTGAGAGTCAAATTATTATACTAATCTTTTTCATAAAAGAAAATGAAAAATGTAATAATTCTGTCACATAATCTTAAAATATTATTTTTGTGGTGATTGGCTTGACTATTTCCAATATGTATTAATGCATCATTAAAGTCTCGTATTTTTTTTTTATGCCATTAACACTTGTCTCATGTTATTGAAAATGACAGCTTACCTCTTAATCTCGAATTAACTTTTATGGTCGTCCTTATATTTGATTATTCTTATGAGTATATAGTCTTCTGATTCTAGAGTTATTATATAAGATGCTCCCTCCGTTTTTTTTAAGTGTCATTCCAGTTGTTTTGTTATTAGGTATCTCGTTTTTGAATCCGATAGTAGAATGCATATGGGTAAAAGTTTATCATTGTATCCTGTAATTAGTGTCATATATAAGTCGATATTCAGAAACGGGGGATAATAAATAAGGTTAAAATTAATAGACATTTAAATAATTTATTGGTATGCATAATTTGATAAAGAGGACACTTGTACAGAAAACCGAGGGAATAACTAGACATAGAATAAGATAAATATAACATTATATGGGAAAACAAAAATAGTTTTGTTGTGTCTTTCTAAGTGTATATTCAATTACACTGTTATAGTTCTGTTGTATCTCGATCTATAGAATACTTAGCAGCATACGTGTATAAATGCGTCAGGCCAGGATAACAAGAGATTGCAAAGATTAGCACGATGAGCAAGTAACAGTAAGAGCAAAAATGATTGTCGTCTCTTTCATGAAGAAAAGTAATGCAAAGATAACTAGACTGCCAAAATGTTCATGATGGAAAACAATAGACACGAAAATGCGAAGAGGGGAAGGAAAAGTGTTCAGATCAAAGATACAAAACCCTAAAAACATACAACGTTGGACAAAAGGTCAACCAGAAAAAACAAGCTCAAGTGATAACTATGACAAACAACGTTGGACAAAAGATGTGAAGAGTAGAAGGAAAACAACAACTTAGAATCATATATAACCCATGCAAACAAACTTAACAATAGGAACAAGAAAAATTATCGGTATCAACACAAATCCCAAACAAAGTTTAAAACGGTAACAAAGAACACTTTATCGGTATGTACACGAAGATGAGCAAGGCTCTAATTTAATTCAAACTGAGATTAGGCATAGAATATTAATCGAAGATGTGAACTTATATACATTTCACTTAGAATATGTTACTACTTATATGTGAAACCTCTCTCTCTAACATACTTATCTTTTCAGGAGCACAAGTATAATTTTCAATCCAAGAAGAAAAAATAATAGTAAAGAGGGTGTTGCTTAAAAAATCTAGAACATAGATAAAAATGATAACTATTGTAGTAACATGAGATGGTTTAAAAGTATACCTGAAACCGTCATAGAAATGATTTTCACAATTCAACTACCTCAAAAGGGTAGGGGGGAACTCCACAAGAATCAACAATGAGTCTTTCCAACTCCATAAAAGTTTTCAGCTTTTTCATGGCTGATTCAAGCTCAGTCTTGAACATGCTTATACACTTGAGGCACCTACAGGTCATCACATGGATAAATTTAGTATGCTTTCATGAGAAGAACTGTTTGTTTATTGAAAGGCCGGGAGGATCTCACTTCTGGATATTGTCATCATTATAAAATGAACGAAGAACGCCGGTGATCTTCTCCAATTTTGTGGAACCCACGCTCTGACACAAACCAGTCAGTTCAGTTATACATGATACAACTTTAACGGATTCCACATCTTCCGATTGAGTCAAAATATATGAATCCAAGAACCCAGAGATATAGCTCGGTAAGGTACATCTCTAGTTCATTAACGGTCAACATGACCATTCAATCACCCATTTGTTCAGTTCTGCCAAATTCGGTGAACTCCACGTAATCTAATAAAGACGGTTGATCCAAAAACAATCTTGTAGCAAACTCAACGTATAAATGTTGTTGGCCTCCTCCTATATCTCCTCCTTGAACAACAAATATAATTGGAAACATTTCAAGCTCCTCATTCTCACATAATCTCTATTTTAAAATGGCTGGTCTGCTCCTATCCTCAAAGATATGCGCATTATCATGAACACAAGCCTTTTGATTTCAAACATCATAGCACTTTTTCAAGAACGGGTGCGATAGAAGCTCCTCTGCTTTCGGCCTTTTCACCGGGGTTTCGTTCAAATGGCCACCAACAAATTTGGTTATCATTCAATAATAAATATTGAAAATAATTTAGCCAATGTTTAAAAAACCGGACCGGTCAATTCAACCGATTAGAATAAAATACCATGCAATAATCGATTTGGTTAGCATGTCAAAATCGGTGGTCAAGTTGAACTATGTATCAGGATTGCTTGAAGTTCTTGAACATGAAATTTTGATCGACTTCATATAAAAAACCTTAAAGTAGTTTTTGTAGAACATATGAGATAAATATTGTTGCGTTTCTGACCTTTCAATTGGTCTTCGCTCAAACAAGAACCCACAAAGTTCTTCGGTGTCAAAGAAATTCTCTTCAATTCGTTCACAAGCAAGTTTTGATGATAGTACGATCAAGATTTTATCTTTGAGAACTTCAAGCAATCCCGAATCCACAAGGCAAGGAGCAATAACTATTATGTAGTTTATTAAAGTGTCAAAACAATCTTGATCTATGCAGTGTTGTAGCAAGAGGATGTTGATATACAACAACTTGAGGCTCCCCATGTTGCCAATCAATAAAATACAATAGTAGGAAGATAAGTAAATACTCCATGATGTACAAATTGCAACTAAAAACCACAAATTAAAGCCCTTGTTAGACTTTATGTCTGTCAGCCATATCACTCAGCTTGACAACTTGCTCAATTACTTTGTGGAACTCAACCTTTTCTTTGTGTTTGCACACTGTTCTGGTCCAAAAACGACAGTCTTTAAAATGCAGAGAGGCTCAGCTAGATAAATCTCTAGCTCACCAATAGTTCTCTCAGTTTGTTTAAAGAACATGATGATGCATTGACTAAAAATCCACGAAGACGATTTCAATTGCCCTTGATACTCCTTAGTTCAACAAATTCATCAACATCCAACAATGTGGGTTTCCTCTTAAACAGCCTGTGAACATACCTGACATACATTCTTGCAACATGACCTGCTTATCTTCATCCACTCATTCTTTGGTGAACAATGGTGGGTACAACTTAAATTTCTTGTTCACAAAAAATCATTATTTGACTAGTACACTAAACTCATACTCAGTACATGGCACACTATCCAAGATGCACAATACCTTCAATTGAGGCCCATAATGCAAGTATTTCAGTACTGTTGCAAGAGACATCCAAGAACGGATGGCCTAATAGTTCTTGAGCAATTGGCCTAAAAGTTGGGTCAAGAAGCAACGAACAACCGGAACGGTTTTGAAAATCTTGTTACCGACTCTCGATCGTCGCAGCGACTGGCCTTCGGGATGAGGGTCGAAGGCCTCTCGAGCCTAATTCTAGTGCCAATATCCCCAACCCATACACATCATCCTTTTCTCCAAAATACGCCTTTTCAGGTGGTTGCCATTACGGGTGATCCACCCGATCACGATAAGAATTTTAAAGGTAATACGATGACGGAATTCCCGTATCCGAAAGCTTGAATGTGTCGCCTACGAGTAGCACATTTGTTGGCTTCAAATCTTTGTGAACGATATGAAGTGCGTGTAAATATGTCAGCCCCTCGCATACATTTTTTTTCGCAGTCGCTACACTATTGCGCACATCAATGTTGTTGCACTTTAATTTTGTCGTGAGATAAAACTGAAGACTAAATTATAAATGTACAAAAATAACCTTGCATTTACATTTAAAATCATGTATATATTTAAGCATACAAAAACCTAAAAATAATCTTGCTTTAGAGGTGATGCTCTTTTTTTTCTCCTTCTGTATTTGTATTTATTGATGTACATTTTATAATTTTAATCGTGCTTATAATTTATCAGTAAAAAGGGA
Organism: Thymus mandschuricus; assembly: GCA_029379335.1. Lineage (NCBI taxonomy): Eukaryota > Viridiplantae > Streptophyta > Magnoliopsida > Lamiales > Lamiaceae > Thymus > Thymus mandschuricus. The sequence goes on from CM057074.1 coordinate 36,074,904, forward strand.
AGGTATTATAGTAAGTTGTTGCAGAATGAATGTTGCAGAAACCAGAGAGAAAGAGGGATAGAAAAATAGAGAATGAATGTTGCAGAAACCAGAGAGAGAGAGGGATAGAAAAATAGAGAAAGAGAGAGAGAAAGAGAGAGATGCCAATAAAATGGTAAAAGTAGAATATTGTCTTGACTAATGTTGAAGTAATGCAAACTTATCGGAGGGGCGGAGGTGGTTTTAGTTATCCTAACAAAATAGTGATTTAAGCATGGGCCCAGCTACAATTTCGAGCCCCTAAGATAAACAATGGTGCATACCAAACACAAGATAACCCAAAATAAATAGTCTTATCTTGGCTTATCTGCCCTATCAAACATACCCTAAAATCTATCCACTATTGTGATGAATTTCCCAATATAGTCATTGTCTTATGTATCAGTTTATGGGCCCCAGCTTACTAATTGGGTTTTACGATGTCAAATGTGTAATTTTCAATCGCAATTGAGTGAAATATTTATGTTTGAACTGTTTATTGGAAAGAACTATTTTATTAAGCATCAAGAGGCACCAATCCTTACAAATTAGATAATATTCCACAAATCACAAATTCTTAAGGTGTTCAGCGATCTCGGTATATCATTCGTGCTTAAATTGTCAATTTTGCATTGTAACTTTTTCTTCGATGTACTCCCTCCATCTCATTTATGTGATACATTTCTTGTATATATGTATGTGAGTGTACACGTCATCTTAAGTAGGACGGGGTGAATGTATAGAACTATTGTTGCTAAAATGAATTTTCTTTTGTCTTTCAATTTTTTTAGAAAATGTATTAGTGTGTCAAATGGTTGTCTTCATTTAAAGATATTTCCTTCTCTTCACTATCAAAGTCGTAGATTTGATAGGGTTCTACGAACAAGGGTAGTTCTCATTATGTTCTTTAAATTTGGGTATTTTTTATTAATACCACATAAAAATAGGAGTCTATGAGTATCCACTATCAAGGCTTCCTTTTGTGCGTGTGTGTATCTATCATTATTTGCTAGTTTGCTTCGTTAATAGATAGTTCGTAAAAGTTAAAACTTAGCTTAATTATAGAAGCTCACATGACAGAGTACCATACATTTAAAAATCAAGCGGGGACGGGAGAAAAACCGAGTGAAGAACAAGAAACGCTCGTTGAAGAGATTGTGTATTGTTGTCCTTCAACTTTTAAAGCAGACTTTTAGCACGGATTTTAAATATTTAAATATATTTTAGTTGATTTTTAAAGTGTTGGTAGAATAATGAATATTGTGTCTACGTTTTTTACAAATGGAACGAGGAACGAGGGAGTAGTAAGGAACTGGATTGAATAAGGCATAATAAAAGATTAGATGCAGATTCACTCTACTAATCAACAAAGGCCATGGCTCAGGAAGAATTGCACATACAAGTAGACGAAGACCGTGTCATGACCACGAACAATCTCCTAGAACAAGTTGAAGCAGAATACAATACCCAAATCTACCTTACCAAACAGCAATGAAGATGATGAAATGGTGCAAGGTAGCAAACCAGAACTACTTTCCGATAACATGGTACAGAACCGCCTAAAGAACTGGTAAATCCAAGTGCAAAAACTATAAACAAGCAGAAAAATCAAGTACACCACACCTGTTGAAGCCTCATTCCCATTCAGCAGAAGCAGCCAGCCTTCAGCGATTAGCCTCGTCTACAGGTTCAACGATTTTGAATTGCTTTGAGCTGAACTCTAAGATATACCATGGGACTTATTTGGAAATAGGAAACTTCACAAACTGTACCGAGCAGGAGCAGAATCTGCCATGGCTTACAAACACACCTGCAGCTCATAGTGGTTGGAACGGGGAGCCCTGAGATAATATTTGATATAGCTGAAGTGATGTTAGTCGTTACTGTTAATCGCTTAATATGCTAATACTCTGGGCATCTGAGAATATAGATGACACCTTACACACATTAATTACTAGAGTAACTAGTGTATTGCCCCTCCTCTTTTTTTACCGGGCTTGGGACCGGCTGTGTAGAGTAAACCCCTATCACAGGCAGAGTTACACAATTTTATCTAAAAAAAATTAAACTGGGAACGTAAAGTCGTAGACACTAATCAGCAAAACTAGAAAGGACAAATCCCAAAGCAGATCACCAATAGATAGAAGGCGTATAACAGCAAAGATGGGCAAGTGATGGGAATGCTGAAGTGCTACCTCAAAAATATAACCGCAATTCTCCATGTGGTGTCTACAAGAGCAAAGAGGCCAGGGACAATTGCATACAAATTGAGGAATGAAAACGAAATAATCTGAACGATGAAAGCTGAATAATCTTCACCATCTTTCTTATGACTTCATGAAATCCCTTTCAACCTCGTGACTCCCTGCACTCACATCCCGAAAAAAACAATCGTACAGCCATGATTGCACAAACATAAGATTCCTACAGCTAGCTGCAAACAAGTCGCATAAAAGAATAGACTGATAGCAATTACACACCATATTTTACTAGAAGAGCAGAACAATGGTCTTCACATATACCAATTCATTCAGGTGTGTTGTAGAACTAGCACAGCAAGAGAACGCAGACCAACAAATCCCAGCCCAATCAGACCGATAAAGTACCTCGATACATCAGTTGATGACTGAACTTGGAATTCACTGATGCAACCATGTTATGACGGAGTACAATCTCCTAGAGCAAGTTCAAGCAGAAATAAATACCCACATCTCGCTTACCAGAAAGGGAAATAAATATATATATATATATATATATGTGATGAAATGGTGCACAGGGTACATGGTAGCATTCTAGAACATTCCGATAATATGATACAGAGCCACTCGAAGACCTGGCAAAATCGAAGTGCAAATACTATAAACATGTAGAAAAAATCAAGTAGAAGATATTATGGACAAAAATAAATATACCACTCATGTTGAAGCCTCATTCACATTCAGCAGAGGCAGCAAGACAGATTGCTAACCAGAGCCACCCACTCCATCACATCCAAGGATATCCCAAAGCAAGCTACAAAGAGATATACCAAGCAACTGGAAGAGATGTAGAGAGTACAGTATAGATGAGAAGAGCCCTTGTGAAAATTCAGAATGAACAAAAGGACGGAAGTAGTTGAGCAAGCACAATCCGATCTTTCACCAGTAGCCCATAACTTTGAAATGCGTGGCCAGCATACAGAACTCAGCTAAGGAGAACACCTAAATTATTAGCAATTTGCATAAAATGGTCAAGGAAGGTTGAGGTAGCACATCCAAACCAATTCCTATGTGTTACTGATGCCACTATGTCAGAGCTTCAAACCAAATAAATGGACATGAATGAATAATCAAAACTGCATGTAATGAAGAAAAAGTAGATTGTAAACAATCTTGTCCGTCCTTTTACACTGCTCCCCAAATCAGTCTCTGCATTATACCTATCTAGCACCCAGAAAAAACACATTACCTTAGACCGCCTATAAAAAATAACTGAACACGCCCACTGTAACTACCTTAGTACACGCAGAGCAGTAGATCCAAAGCTCGAATAAGCTACCCAGTACAAAAATTACCTTGCTAAAACTATGGACCTTTATTGGGCATAACAATATTATTACTGCAGAGTATTGCTGGACTTCACCACAGAGTTCCTGTCCTCAGATAGATAGGTCAACTACACAAAATGAGACAGAAAACAAACCAGAACTGCTTATTATTACAAACAGAAAGGCCGGTGAGACTGGACACAACCCGACTGCTTTCCAATGAACCTATAGTCAACAAAAGCTCAGACTCTGGAGATTAAGGAGCATAAATAAGCAAGGGGAGAAGGCAGGTTACAACAAAATGGACTGCAACAACTACATCATTCCATTTATCACTCTGTTGATAGAGATTTCATTGAGATGCCGGCCAACGCAGCAAACACACTCATCAGACAAGGTGGACATCAAATAGACAGCTCCAACAAATATAAGATGGCCCCAGGTGCTTAGCTACAGCAGACACTGAAACAAGAATCAGACAAAACTTGGACATGATGAGCCCTTAAAATTTCAACAAGAACAAGAGGAATCTGTCAATATTATGGAAAGAAACCATTTGTCAACCATCAATGTCCATCAAGTCAGAGTCAAGATAAGGAGCATAAAATTGAACAACAAGCAAACAGCTCGATTCTGCTTCCATGTAGAGTGCTCAAGGTACCACAGCTCAACAAATCCCAAAGTTTAACCTATATCAGTTACTCAGTCAGAGCTGCAGATCAAATAAATGTATGTGAATGAAGAGTGAAACCAATAGTACAGAAGGTTGTAACTTATACGGAGATCGAAAAACCATTATCCTTTTCCAATCCCTTTTGACTTGTCAACTCTTCAATAAGATAATCATCAGCCATCAGCCATATAAACCTAATGCTGAACCATGTGAAATAATGCACACAAAGAAGACAAAGTGGCCATGTATATTGCTGCCACAAGCATCTCCGGCTATAAGTAACATGTCCACATACCACAAGCCATAGCCAGCTAAACACGCCACAGAAATATCAAACCTCAGTTTATTTTATCAAGTGATCAAGTAAAAAGGAGACAAGCCCATCAAACCATAACTATCCCAGTGCATCACCAACAAAGATCCACAGAACACTGACCTCTGAAATTTGAGGAGCAAGAGATAAGCCATGGGAGAAACAAGGCAAAAATGATAGAACAATCAAGAGACAGCTGTACTCCCCTATGAACACTATATCAATGCCTGGATCAACAGTCAGTCCACAAAGCAGATTTGACAATTAGACAGAGATTAATATTTGACGGCTAGCTTCACTCAACAATGCCCTAAATTAAATAGATGAATACTCAACAGAAAATTGATAAATTGTAGTCCCCTTATCTCATCACTGGAGCTTCTAGAGACACGGGAATATGATATGCTACACACACGAAAGGTCAACCTACAAAATCAAACCAGATCATAAAGCCAGAAAATCCTGAGGGGGCAAGATAAAGAGAAACACAATATAACCAGTCTTCTAAATATAAGCATAGATAGCCAAAAATACCTGAAAACCAGAACATAGGAAAACGAAAAATCAACAAATAGCAATATGCTCCAAACGGTAATACACACTCAATGAGCACAAAACACAAACACACACTCCAGATAGAAAAGAAGAAACCTCAACTAATTCCTGAATCACGAATCTTCAACGAAACTATCAGCTTTGATTGAGCTCAACTAAAACGACACCTGATAAGAGAATAATACCCAGAAACATTACTTCAAGCATTGTCGGTTGGACAAATCAAATGAAGCAGCATCACAGCACTACTGTGACTGTAGTTAGATAAGGAAGAAATTTTTGGAGATGTAATAAGGCAGAAGGAAAGAGGGGTTAGAAAAGCTCATAACCAATCCTGATGTCAGCCTAAAAGATGAAGAAGTTTCCAACGACATGCGAGTCCAAGACGAATTTCTTACTTATTCCGGCAAATTAAATCTGATGCTCCCCTACAAAGCAGGTTACCATACACATGTAAAAGGTTTGGAAATAACTGAACAAAGAACTTTGGACAATTAACAAATAAAAAGGCGCAAAACTTAGGCAATTTCCCCATTCGCAGATGAAATGGGTGAAATACGTACGATTTTCGCAGATGACCAATGAAAAGATAGATTAAAAATACAACGAAAGATACTTCTATCAATTAAAAGTATATTTGAAACCAAACGGAAAGACAAAGAACTACCACTTCTATCAATTAAAAGTATGTTGCATTCAAGTATTATTAATACGTTGCATCCATATATAATAACTCTATCCTTCAGCCAAATATTATAAACAGGAGGAAGAAACAGACTGACCTAGAGATAAACCAACACACATTCTGCAAAACAACGCTTCTAGACAAATCCCAAGGATTTATCTGCTAGACCATTAAGCATTTGAAGCACCATGCCATAACAAAGAAGATCAACAGCAGATAGAAGGCGTAATACAGCAAAGGCGGCAAGGGATGGGCACGCAGAAGCGCTACCTCAAAAATGTAACGGCAATTCTCCATGTGCTGTCTATAAAAGCAAAGAGGCCATGTGAATTGCAAACAAACAGAGGAAGGAAAAGAGATAATCTGAACCTCGAAAGCTGAATAAATCTTCACCGTCTTTCTTCTGAGGTCATGCAACCACTCTCAACCTCATGATTCCCTGCACATACATCCCGAATAAAACAATCGTACAGCCATATTTGCACAAATATAAAAGTCCTACAGCCAGCTACAAACTAGTCGCATACAAGAATAGACTGATGGCAATTACACACCATATTTTCCCAGAAGAGCAGCAACGAAGAAAAATCTTCACAAATACCAATCCATTCACGTGTGTTATAGATTTTGCACACCAAGAGAACACGGACCAACAAACCCTAGCCCAATAAGACCAATAAAGTACCTCAATACATCAGTGGATGACTGAACTTGGAATTCACTGATGCAACCATCTCATAACTGCTTAAAATCTCCTAGAGCAAGTTCAGGCAGAAAACAATACCCACATCTAAAAATTAGAGGAAGAAAAAAAAAAAAAAAAAAAAGGCCATGAAATGGTGCACAGGGTACAAGGTAGCATTCCAGAACTTAAGGTAGCATTCCAGAACTTTCCAACGGTAAGATACAGAGCCACCTAAAGACCTGGTGGAATCAAAGTGCAAAAACTATAAACAAGTAGAAAAATCAAGTAAAAGATATTATGGACAAAAACAACCACGCCACTCCTGTTGAAGCCTCATTCACATTCAGCAGAAACAGCAAGACAGTTGAGAACCAAAGCCGCCCACTCCATCACATCCAAGGATGCCCCCTAAGCAAGCTACAAAGAGATGTAGACAGTACAGTAGTAGATGAGAAGAGCCCTTGTGAAAATTCAGAATGAGCAAAAATACTGAAGTAGTAGAGTGAGCACAACCCGACCAATAATGTATCAATATAGATAATAAAGGGGAGCAACTATACCCCACATTGTTCAAAGCAGAAAAAACATACCAACCTAATCGCCAACATCATATTCGAGCATATCTGAACAACAGCTTTACGCTGCTGCACCATCACCTTCTCAGCATCAAGAATGGATTCCAACTCTCCAACTCACCTTCCTTTTTTGCACAACCACATAATCCAATTCATTCAAATGCTTCAGTTATTCCTTAACTGATGCAATCCTCATAAGCAATGCCTTCTCTCTTTCACTCTCTCTTCCAATCAATCTCTGAGCATTCTATTTTGCCCAATTTTAGGTACAACATTATGAATGATTAATGATGTTTTCCATTTTCACAGAAGCTTACAAGTATCAATTTACTCTGTCCCTCTTATATCTATGCAAAAATTTAAATCGAGTACAATCTTGAACTAATCATGTCATATCATTCTCAATGTCCAAGGGTTTTTCATTACTATTAAAGCCTATAGAACCTTCAGATCCACTGGAAGGAATACTAGTTACACGAATAAAAATATTACAAACATTCTATAACCCCTTCAAGAGCACAAAAAATATAAGAAATGGATATAAAAGATAATACCTCAAGAATGAGAAATATCATAAAACATGGCAAATAGTTTTTCAAGAAGAAGAAAGAAAAAGAAAGAGAAAACAAGAGAATCATTCGGGTGCTAAAGGGTCTAGTGACCGAACCAATCAAGGTCACTACGTTCCTTCAATTCCTCAACTAGTCTCCTGCGAACGATCTCCACCAAGTATTCGTCGATCTGCTGGCGCCCCCAACAATTTTCCCAGATTGTCAACAACTTCGGGCGACACACGAGAAATAAATTATTGAGAAAAGCAGGGTACTTTTGTCCAAGCCCCTCTAGCATCAAATTCTCCACTGGAGGTAAAGGCAAACCATCTCCAACATATTTGTAGCCTTCAAGGTAAGTGTCCACAACTATGAAAAGAGAAACTTTGGATATAGTAGCCAACATTTTCACAAGCCTGCTCAACCTACCGAACCATAAGTCAACAACATTATGCTGAGATCGGGAGCAACTTGTGCGAAACTCTGACTCCCATTCCCTACTACGGATAGTCGATTTGAAACGGAGGCGAGACTTGGGACAGCCCTCGAACACAAATCTTCGAATATTCGGAACATCAAACACAGCATTCCAGACTCTAGCTTCTGATAAGTATATGCGTAGGATCTCAAGTGATGGGCTAGAAATTCTTATATTATTCCAGCTATTATGACCTTCCATAATCACCAACTCTTTCAAGCAATGAAATCTAGCCCTAGACAAGGTTTTTTTAGTATCCAAAAACATCAAAGCTAAATACTTGAGCTTGTGAAAGTCGAGTCCATCCTCCTCCTCCTCTCGAGGCAACCTCCTCTTCGTTAAAGAGGACAGCGTTAGTTCCTCAAGACATGGACATCTCGAAATCCAATCCTTAAATAAATCACCACCGTCTACAGTCATGTGGTCTATGAAAAGAGATTTAAGATTGGAATCTCTATTCAAATTCAACTTCTGAAGATCAATTGCGAAACGAGCAACGGATAATTTAACTAGGGCATCGGATCGAAGCAACTCATGGGGCAAAGAGTAGCGAGGAATGGCTAAATCGAGATCGAGCTCGGTAGCGCCAAATTTGATCGCTTTTCCGAGCAATTCATTGGCAAGGGAGTCGCCGCCGCTATTCGCTTCACACAACATCCGCAACCTCAAGGTATGAATGGTTAGGTTCAGATCTTCATACCTCTTCATAGTCTTGGTCGCGTGCTCGGTAAACTCTCTGCAACCGTGCCGATCGAGGACGAGGTTGGGGCGCGTGGACCACGCGTGGTACCAGGACTTGTTGAAGATGGCCGTTCGAGCAGCTTCTTTCCCGTCCAGAAAAGACTGTATATGGTGTATGATTTCTGGAGGAAGTTGAAGTTCACCGGCGGCCGCTAATCGTTTGTGATTCTTCGCCATGGGAACAAGAGCTCCGAATTCAATTTCGATGGGCTTCCTCTCTCTACAGTTATGTTGTGGGGGAGGGGAGCGCCTCTCATACGATTTATAGGCATGGCATGAGAGATCCTAACACGATTACGATTAAGACATAATTTTATTTTATTTTTTTCATTACAACATATGCAAACGCGCATAGCACGTTTCTTATAAAGACGCTTTTTCAGGAACACGTGCTTTACGTGTTGCTTAAAACTTTCACGTTTAATTATCTGTAGTAATATTTTTTATCGTATAAAAGAGAATTTATTAAAATGTTACATCTCAAATGAAATGTTGGCCAACGCATTCGTCTTCTAGCTTGAGAAAGTATAACAAAGATTTTCATCCCCTTTTGCAACACATCGATTTAAAAACCGACACTTAACTTCAAACTCTATTTTGCGGCCAAACCACACACGTGACACGTCCACAAGCCATTAAGTGTTTTTTACGGGAATTCCTTTCACCCAAGAGAGATTTGAAACACAATCGATATTTACTTACCTCTCTTGGCGATGCCCAGCTCGCCCCAATCCAACGCACCATGTTACTATTCAAATTAACATAAAATTTGAAGACCTTCAAATTTACTATCATAGATTAACCCGTACTAGTTGGAAAACTGGAAAGCTTCGCTATAAGAGTTTGATCCAGACATCCTTAATTTTTAAGTAACTGAAAAAACAATTCCATTATTATTTTATTAACAACACTAGTTCAGACAAATCTGCATGTCCATTATCAGAGCAGATCACTAACAGATAGAAGGCGTAAAACAGCTTAATAGAGCAGATCACTAACAGATAGAAGGCGTAAAACAACAAGGGATCCATAACAACTAAGAGACTAAGAAGAATTGCAAACAAAGGACAAAGATATGATCTGGATGTCGAAAAAGCTGAACAGTCATCGTACAGCCGTAATTGCATGAGCATAAAAGTCCTACTGAAGAACTGGTAAATCCAAGTGATGGCAATTACAACCCATATCTTCCCCCGAGAACAGAGCAATGAAGAACAATTGTCACAAGTACCAATCCATTCAGGCCAGCAAGAGAACACAGACCAACAAATATCATACCGCGGTAATACCGAAAATACCGATACCGCGGAAATACTGGTATATACCGATATCGTGGTATATACCGAACCTTCGGTATTGCCGGTATATACCGAGTTTTTGCTGACATTTTATATATTTTTATTTATATTATTTTCATATTTGACCAAATCTAAAATTAATATATAACCTTAATAACTTTGATAATTACATGGCATAAAACTCAATCATCACCCTCAACAACAAACAAATCACTAATCAATATTCACCAAATCAAAGATAAATCCATTTAACACGAAGGATTTTCGAAAGACTACGAAAACCGAGCCAAGAACTCGAAAAGTGGAGAGACAATACATTTGTGTGTCCAAAATAAGAAAAAACTTAAACAATTAAAAAAGAAGTCAACTTTCCAACTAAAAAACATACAATTCATATTTCTAAACAAGATCAAGCCAAAAACTTTAACAGTGGAGAGATTCCCGCCAAACACGAGCAATATAAAAAAAGATTCAATTTTTCCAAGCCCTTTGATTTCAGAAACATCACAACATTTTTCAAAAACGGGTGCGATAGAAGCTCCTCTGCTTTTGACCATTTCATCGAGGTTTCGTTCAAACAACAACCAACATATTTGGTTATCATTCAATAACAAATATTGAAAATAATTTAGCCAATGTTTGAAAAATCATACCGGTGAATTCAACCGATTAGAATAAAATACCATGCAAGAATCAATTCGGTTACCATGTCAAAATCGGTGGTCAAGTTGAACTATGTATCGGGATTGCTTGAAGTTCTTGAACATGAAATCTTGATCGACTACATATAAGAAACCTTAAAGTAGTGTTTCTAGAACATATGAGAAAAATGTTGCTCCATTTCTGACCTTTTCATGGGGCCAATGCTCACACAAGAACCCACAAACTTCTTTGGTGTCACAGAAATTCTCTTCGTTCAAAAACAAGTTTTGATGATTCATACGATCAAGACTTACTTTTCAACATCTTGATCTATGCAGTGTTGTAACAAGAGGATGTTGATATACAACAACTTGAGGCTCCCCATGCTGTCGATCAATAAAGACAATAAAATAGTAGGGAGATAAGTAAATATTTCATGCTAAAAACCACAAATTAAGCCCTTGTTGGGCTTTATGTGTGTCAGACATATCACTCAGCTTGACAGCTTGTTCAATTACTTTGTGGAACTTAGCCTTTTCTTTGTGATGCACATTGTTCTGATCCAAAAACGGCAGTCTTCGAATGTAGAGAGGGCTCAGCTAGATAAATCTCTAGCTCACTGATAGCTCTCTCAGTTTGTTTAAAGCAATGTTTTAAAAATCGGACCGGACCGGCCGGTTCGACCGGGAACCGGACCTGGACCGGTCCGGTTTGGACCCTAAAACCGGCGGTCTTGAAAAACCGCCATCAAATCGCCAAAACCGCCCAGAACCGGGTTGAACCGGGAACCGGACCGGTTTCTGCATAACCGGCCGGTTTTTGAAAATTCTAAAATTTATTATTTTTTTTAATTTATAATACTATTTTAAGCTTTTTAATATCATAAAATAAGAGTTAAATTAAAAGAAAACAAAAAATGCTCTATGTAAGGTTCGAACTCTGTACCTCTTGCATGAGTCAAAGGGCCAAACCACCTTGGCTGCACATATAGTTGCTATATTACACGACTTTTTATTAAAATAATAGTTGTTCTAGTATAATTTAATTATTGTCAATTATTTCTGTGTATATTTTCCTTAAATATATAAAATTTTATAATAGTAAATTGTATAATGCTACAAATTTGTTGCATATTATATCTAAATATATATTTGTATTTATATTATACTATAATTTATACTTATTAAATATATAAAATGTTATAATGTTACAATATACTTCAATTGTACAAATAATAATATATTACACCCAAATACATTTAATGATATTTATATTTATATTATAATATATACGTTATTAATTATATCGATATCTAAATTATAAATGTTATAAATGTATTGGTATTTTGATATTTATAATATAATATATAATTATTTTACTAATTTATTAGTAAACGGTTCAACCATGGTTCAACCGGTTCAACCATGACCCGAAGGACTCACCGGTTCAACCTCCGGTTTGGTTTTTAAAACATTGGTTTAAAGAACATGATGAGGCATTGACTAAAAATCCACGAAGATGTCTTCGATTGCCCCAAGACCCAACAATGTGGGTTTCCTCTTAAACAGCCTGTGACCACACCTGACATACATTCTTTGCAACTACGTGGCTTGCTTATCTTCATCCAGTCATTCTTTGATGAACAATGGTGGGTACAACTTAAATTCCTTTGTTCACAAAAACCCATTCTTTGACTAGTACACCAAACTCATACTCAGCACACGGCATACTATAGCCAAGATGAACAATCCCGTCAATTGAGGCCCATAATGCAAGTATTTCTGCACTGTTGCAAGAGACATCTAAGAACGAATGGACTAATAGTTCTTGAGCAGTTGGCCTAAAAGTTGGGTCTATGTGTAAACAAGAAGCAACTAACAACTGGAACTGTTCTGAAAATCTTGTTATCGACTCTCGATCGTCGCAGCGGTTGGCCTTTAAGATGAGGGTCGAAGGCCTCCCATACCCTAATTTCAGTGCCAATATCCCCAACTCATACACATCATCCTTTTCTAAAAAAAATAAAAAATTTCGGGTGGCAACCAATACGGGTGATCCACTCGATCACGATAAGAATTTCGAAGGTAATACGATGACGAAATTTCCGTATCCGAAAGCTTGAATATGTCGCCTATGAGTAACACATGTGTTGGCTTAAAATCTTTGTGAATGATATGAAGCGCGTGTAAATATGTCAGCCCCTCGCATACATATTTTTTTGCAGTCGCTACAATATTGAGAGCACATCAATGTTGTTGCACTTTAATTTTGTGGTGAGAAGTTAAATTAATTTTAGTATTTGTTATGCTAAATGTTTTTTTATGAACGTATTCTAATTGTATTCTAATTATGTAACTTAGTGCACTTGGCTACCGGACTCCTCTCTTTAATGAGTGACACAGAGGAGCGAATTTTGAGAGATATAAGGTGGCTTGAGAATTGAGAATTTTGAGGATATATATATAGGGGAAGTTGGGGTAAGGTGTACGGCCAAGATTAAATTTGGATCAAATTATGTTGGTTTGCATATATTAATATTATATTTCTTTTGCGTACGTGGATATATATAATATAATATAATATAATATAATATAATATAATATAAAATGTGATGAATTCAGATAAAAGCAGATCCTTGTCATAACGGTCAAAATTTTATTGCCGCTTCATCATCAAATCGACGGGCCCAGTCAGTCAATATTGTCCGACGGCCAATGGGTTGGGCCGATCTAACTCAAATAAACCGGCCCACGTAAGCCCGGCTGAATAAATCTGACCCGCCCACATATTTAGGGACGACCCGACTCATATTTGAGGGCTTCTGGTTGTGCCACTTTGAAAAATGTAAAAGGAGAGGGTGAAAACGTTTGTATACCTTTTATAAATTTAAAATTAAAAAAGAAATAAAAATCTATTATATACAATATATAAAAGCAAAATCATACCAGTATTTCACATTTCATTTTCCCGCCCAAACTCTACAAGTCCTTTCCAATTTAAATAATACTTTTTCCATATATTAATAATTGCTTTAATTCATAATTTTGATTATAGTATGAGCGTTATTGGGTTGCAACTGTCTGTAAGGATCAACTCAATAATGTATGTAACATAACTGCCTAATAATATATGTTGATTCAAGACATATTAACAAGTACTTTTTCTACGCCCAACACTTAGAAGCTTTCCGCAATAGACTAGAATTTACTTAATAGATCCGGTATTTGGTGGAATGTTCTAAAAGACTTTTGTATATTTGCAGAAAATGTAGAAGGGCCTACAACACTGCAGAAGGCCCAAGAGTTGCGTAGAGCATGATATTATGTAGAATGAGAGAATTCTCTTGAACATATGATATGAATTATCTAGAACTCATCCAAACACCAAGCAATTTAAACAATAAGAGTTCTATTGCATTAAACTCTCTTGAAAATTCTTAAAGTTTTGAGTATTATTCATAATGTATAGAATTTATGTTGAATAAAATATTATTTGTACAAAAAAAATTTAATTGGTGCAATGTTCGAGGACAAACAATACTAGTCCATAAAAGAAAGAAAAAAAATTAAAAATATTAACACGAAATATGTCAGGATATTCCATTTCATTTTTAATTGTAGCAACAGAAAACACAATTATCAAATCCTGTTTATCGACGTCACGGTGTGTCCTTTCTGAGCAACACCAAGTTGAAATAGCTTTTCAGTTTTCAATATGTCTATGTCCAAAAATTAGTTCATGCACAACTTAAACTACTTTTCTTTGATCCACAAAAGACGACACTCTTTTTTTTGGTCATCTCATATAAGACGATATTTCTTTTATTTAAAGATTTAGACATATTTAAGTAATATTTCAAACACCAACTCTACATACATCTTAATATAGTTTAAATTACAAAACTTAGAACTATCATAACTTTTTCGTTTATTGTTCGATTTTTACCGTTTATAATAAATTAAAGGTCTCAATATGTTCAACATCAAACATGAATGTGTTTAGAAGTTTAAAACATAGATGGAGTATTAAACAAGATATGACACATACACATTTAAAGGTTAAAACCCATAATTGCTAAACTCAACACTCTCTCATTAATTCTCGTGCACAAATATGTCGTGTTGGACGTACAGGACGAGTACCTCTCTTTCTTGTAGCGTGTCAGGTCGAAATTCGATGAGAAATCATTTTTGCGTTTTGATTTTTGATTAAAAAAGATATTCGATTAACCGAAAACCGAACAGTTCGGATTGTGGATATGATTAACCGAAAATCATATAAGCAACCCTACTTTTAAAGAAATGGAGTTCTTGAAATGGGATTGAAATTTATATAGTGATGGAGAACAAGCTAGTTACAATTTTCAATAGTAGAACAAATCTTGTTTTTTCCACAAACTTTCCTCTTTCCAAAATGTGTCAATCATGCTCTAAATGAATCAAAAATTTCTTGGATCCCTTTTCAGTCACTTTATTCTTTCATTTCAATCATACTATAATTTGACTCAGCTTAAATTTACAATAATTTGAAGCATCCACAAAGGAACAAAACCCTTTACATTTGATGCATTTTGTTAATCCTTGATTAAAAAACATGAAACTAGATATGCAATCTGATCGATCTAGTTTTCGTAGGCAATTAATGTATGAACGAAAATAAAAGAGTCACGAAAGGAATTTACGTGATTCGATCTATCGGAATAGATTTACGTCAACGAGCGAAGGGGATGATCTTTATTGATCGTATGAGTGTGAACTCTAATCTAGCTCATATTTATATACAAGTATATGGAGTTTGACTCGAAAGAGTTCTTCATGGGTCGAATCCTCTTTGAGCCGAACTGCTTCCTTGAGCCAAACTGCGTGGGCAGAGCTTACTGTTGGGCCTATTTATATTGGGTTCAATGCTTAGTTACAGTGATTGTGCCATATCCACAATCTAAAATACCAGTAATATAATATTCCTTGCGAGCATGTGTTCTTTTAATCAGTGAAACATTACTATAGTCTATAAATCTATTATTTTTGGTATAAGTACAGAGCCTCTGAGCTTCCATTCATTCATCCATGGCAATGGAAAAAGATCAAAACAATTTCAAGATTCTCATGTTTCCGTGGCTATAGCTCATGGACACATATCTCCATTCCTCGAGCTATCAAAAACACTATTGAAAACAAACCATTTCACAATATACTTATGCTCCACGTACTCCAGTCAATCTTGATACAATCAGAGCTAATCTCGTGCAAGATGCTGCATCGGTAGAGCTAGTCGAACTCCGCATGCCGTCGTCGCCTCAGCTTCCTCCTCGCCTCCACACGACGAAGAACCTGCCCCCGAATCTCCTCCCGACACTGATCAGAACCTTCCAAGAAGCAAGCACTAGCTTCTCAGAGATAGTTGACTCTGTTAGCCCTGATCTAGTGATATATGATTTCTTCCAGCCATGGGCTCCGAAGCTTGCTTTGAAGAGAGGTATCCCTTGTGTTTACTTCCTTACTTCAGCTGCATCGACGTTTTCGTACTACCATCACGTCTACACGAAGGGGACCGGTGCCTCGTTCCCTTATAAGGCCATGAGTGCATCAGATGGTGACATTGTCAGGGTGAGGGAATTCATCAAACCGAATATAAAGGACGACGGTGACGATGATTTTGCTTATGGGAACTTCACTAGATCGAGTGACATTGTGTTGGTGAAGAGCAAAGTACATTGACTACCTTTCTGCTTTGTCCAAGAAGAAGATAGTGTGCACCGGCCCGTTGATCGTGGATGGCTACGATTCCAACGAGGAAGAGAGTTCGAAGATCATGAGATGGCTAGATGGGAAGGAGCATGGATCAACATTACATCATTCAGTAGAAACAGGGCTTTGATAAACATAATAATACTAATACATTAGTTCAATCTTGATTTTGGTTTATTGTTTCATGCTTCAAGTGTATTTCTTCAAACACAGCTTCCACAGCTGCTCAGCCACTTCATCCACCACTTGTTCCTCTTCCTTTTTCAGCCTCTCCCTCAGCTCTCGAGCTCGAAGCCTCAGCTCTTCGCCTCCGTCTCCCACCACCGCCTTCTCGATGGCCTTGCCTATCTCCTCCCCTTCAAACACTCCTTTCTCACTCCTTGGAACCTCCACACAGCTCCCAGCCTCCACCAGCATCCTTGCATTGATAGGCTGATCATTCTTCATAGGCATGGCTACGACCGCCTTTCCGAAGTACATGCTCTCCATCACCGAGCTCCACCCACAGTGGCTGACAAATCCACCTACATTTTCATGGCCTAATATCTCATTCTGTGGTGCCCATCCTGTCACCACCAGCCCCCTCTCGCTCGATCTTTCGAGGAAGCCTCGTGGTAGAGCCTCGTCTAGGCTGGCGTCTGATCCTGAAGGGAATCTTATGATCCATATGAAGTTCACACTGCAGAGGTCTAGCCCTTTTGCTATCTCTTCGATCTCCGGTTTGGAGAGGAAGCATTCGCTTCCGAAGGAGATGAAGACAGTCGAGCTCCGGCCTTTCGTGTTCAGCCACTTGATTATGTCTGACTCTGAGCTTTCTTGATTGCTTTCTTGAGTGATCAATGGTCCAACTGGGACTAGTTTCTTCTGTGACAGAGTGGAGAGGTAGTCGATGTACTTCCCCTCGATCCCTCGGCTTGTTTTGATCAAGACTATGTCACGAGATTGCTTGAAGTTCCCAAAGAGGAAATCTTGATCATCACCATCATCATCAGAGCCATGGATGATGGAGGAGAGAGATTTCATGCCATCCCACAACTCTTGTAGCTCATGTTCATCAAACTTGATTGCAGGGAAAGGGAACTCGGCTTCCCCAAATGTGTGCTTATGGTGCAGGAGGGAGTAATCCGCAGCTCCGTAGATGGAGAAGTGGACCGAGGGGATGCCTCTCGAGGCAGCTATCTTGGCCGCCCAAGGCTGGAAAACGTCGTACATCACCAAGTCCGGCTCGGTGCTGCTAACTACGTCTGAGAAGCTTGAGCTTGATGTCTGAATGGCCTTGAGGAGAGTGAAGGTGAGAGACGAAGGGAGGTTCTTGGTAGTGTGGAGGTGAGGGGGGAGATCATGAGTAGGCTCAATGAGGAGTTCGACTAGCTCTATTGAGCCGTGCAACGAGTACTTGTCGATGAAGCCATTGATCGAGTCGAAATTGATGGATGTGGAGCAGAAGTGTATCTGGAAGTTCTCTTTTCTGCTCAAGATGGCCTTGGCTAGCTCCAGAAATGGAAATATATGGCCATGAGCCAGCCATGGGAACATGAGAATACTAAATTTAGGAAGTTTTGTTTCCATTGAAATCAAATTTCTTGTTATGAACTTGTGAATTCATTCATTCATCTTATTTATAACATTATTCAATTTAAATTTATTTATAGGCCGGCAACAAATCAAGAATAAATCATACAAAAATTAAAATTTCATGATTTAATATTCATAGTTTTTGTTATTTTCAGTTGTCTTCATATACTAAAGAAACTGACTTTTCAACAAACATAAGAATTTCTATAGAATATGTTTCAATGATTAAGACTAGTAGCAAAAGATACCTGTCAAAACTTATTTCTTGTTCTTCACACAGATCTTCAGCAGCTGCTCGGCTACTTCGTTCGCCTCGTCTTCGTCTTTCTCTTTCACCGCCTTGCTCAGTCTCCGAGCTTTGCTCCTCAAACCTTCATAAGATGCCTCCTCCACCATCACCTTGTTTATGGCTTTTGCAATCTCCTGTCTCATGTAAACTCCGCTGTCTTCCCTTTCTACCCCTACTCCGATGCCACTTTCCGCCACGAGTTGAGCATTTAGAGGCTGATCGGCTTTCATCGGTAGGGCTATGACCGGAACACCAAAATACATAGCTTCCAGCACAGAACTCCATCCACAGTGACTCAAGAAGCCACCAATGCTCCCGTGGCCTAAAATCTTCGTCTGTGGGGACCATGTCGACACCGTTAAACCCCTGCCCTTCACTGTTTCAATGAATCCTTGAGGCAACATTTCCTCCATTGCAGTGATCTTCGCCTCGAGAGGAAACCTCAACACCCAAAGAAAGTTAACTTCACAAAGGAGTAGCCCTTTTGCTATTTCTCCAATCTGATCCCTTGACAGGAAGCACTCACTACCAAAAGAAATGTATAACGTAGAACCGTGCTTCTTCCCGTCTAGCCATCTCATGATCTTCAATCTCTCTTCCTCGTTGCAGTCGAAGCTATCCACGATCAGTGGACCAGTGCACACCATCCTTTTCTTGCACAAGGATGAGAGGTAATCTATGTACTTCACTTCAATTTCACTGCAGCTCTTCACCAACACTATGTCACTCGATCTAGTGAAGTTCCCGAACGAAAAATCATCATCAGCATCTTTTATATGCGGTGTGATGAGATTCCACACTTTGATAACTTCACTGTCCGGTAGGCTTATAGCCTTATAAGGGAAGGTGACACCGGTCCCCTTCGTGTAAAAATGATGGTAGTACGAAAACGTCGCTGCAGCTGAGGTTAGGAAATACACAGAAGGAATACCTTTTCTCGAAGCAAGCTTCGGAGCCCATGGTTGGAAGAAGTCATATATCACAAGATCAGGACCAACTGAATCAACTATTTCTGAGAAGCTGGAGCTTGAATCCTGAAAGGTTTTTATCAAGGTTGGAAGAAGATTCGAAGGCAAATTCTTCGTCGTGTGGAGATTAGGAGGAAGTTGAGGCGACGATGGCATGTGAAGCTCTACTAGCTCTACTGGTACAGAATCTCTTACAAGACTAGCCCTGATGGAATCAAGATTGACTGCAGTACAGCATAAGTATATAGTGAAGTGGCTCGTTTTCGAGAGATTTTTTGATAGCTCGAGAAAGGGGAAAATGTGCCCGTGAGCTAGCCATGGAAACATGAGAATCTTGAAAGTTTGTCTCTCTCTCTCCATGGCTATGAATGAATGAATGGATGAAACTTACTCTGCCTGCACTCTGGACTGCAGATCAACTTAGGTAATGTATTTAGATCGAGAGACGAGGCTCGGTGTGAATGAAAATACTGTTCTTAGTTAATCATAGATTGACTCATCTTATGCTCAATAGATTAATCACAATCGTTGCAGAGTAGATGAAGGAGAGCTTTCAGGCCTGCAGTATTTTAATGTACTAATGCAAAATAAAAAACGTGTTGCTGATATATAAAATCGAAGCCAGCTTCGAGGTTTCTGATATATAAAATGGTTCGATCTGCATCAGTCGTGATTCGGACAAATCGCAGACACATAAACCCAAAATGAACAAGCCAATGAAACTTCTGCTACTACTGTATACATGAATCCAGAGTCACTTAGCTCTATATTTCTCCCACATTAATAGGAAGAATAATGCAGTATAATAATAACAGTTTACATCACACGTATAAAAATGACGAGAAACGGCAATATCAATCATATCGCACCGATTTTTTTCCGGTGCATCGAGTTGAAGGTGTTTTACTGAGGAAGAACAGGGGGAGCAATTGTTCTGGTATTATAGGATTCACAGTGGCTGCACTTTTGGCCAATTATGTGGAAGTAGACTTCAGTCGTATCGTTGCAGTCGTTGCACAGAATCCATACCTGAAAAATACGAAAAGAAAATACATAAAAGTTTTCTTTTCTGTAAACTATGCAAATTGGAGCAGATAGGGAAAAAGAGGTAGCTGCTGCAAAAGGAGTACCTTTTTATATCTGTATTCCTCAGGCATCATGGTTGCTTCGATCTGCACGTAAAAATTGTCGTTAAGTTACAAAATTTACGATCAAAATAAGGCAATGGTGCAAAAACTGTCCACGAGGATCTCGTTTGATAGTCTAATCCTTCACGTGCTCAAATCACATATAGTAGCAATCTAAGGAGACTTACTTCCTCGTCTATTCTCTTCCACGCTCTTGACATGTCCATGATCGATTTGGAACATATTGGGCAACAAAACCTATATGACTCCTCCGAATTAG
Source organism: Thymus mandschuricus (assembly GCA_029379335.1). Lineage (NCBI taxonomy): Eukaryota > Viridiplantae > Streptophyta > Magnoliopsida > Lamiales > Lamiaceae > Thymus > Thymus mandschuricus. Next base: position 36,095,630 of record CM057074.1, read on the forward strand.
TATAGGAGAAGTTATTTTAGCAGTAAAATCAACGGTAATAAGGCTGAGATGAGACAGTTTATATTACTTATCGCGCTTTATGAGCTCGTGGTAACATTCAGAATGCATAGTGTGCCCACATTTCATGACTGTTACATCTTTGAGAGTGTCGAAGAGATACTGTGAAGTTCAAGAATGTCAGTGATATGATTATCGAGAGCAGGGAGGAAGACAGGGAAGTCGAGAAGGTAACCTCGTAGCATATAGGGCAGTGATGCCTCATGGAATCCTCCACACAGAGGTGATTGTTGCGTAGACTAATTGAATAGCAAGATCCTGCAATGTTGAAAGAATGAGTCATCCATTTAGTCGAAGATCAACGACAGAATGATGCTATTGTGATGGAAACGAAGAATCAGAATAACGAAACAACCATTTTCAACACATACCACACTTTTTGCAATGGAAAAAATTCTCTCGGCCTCCAATCCTAACATCACGAGCAAATATCAGCACCAACGAATTCATAACTTGAAACAGAACTCTTTTGTTTTTTCAACATAAAACGAAGAGTGAATAATCGTGTTTTTTCACGAACCTGCAGATCCCACAGTCATCACAATGAAACTGTCCTTTCTCAATCTGCATCAATCAAGAATGCCTATTAGCATCAAGAATGCCATAATCGGGACGTCTCTTTTCAGTAACAGATAGAAAAAAGAAGGTAAGAACATAGAAGTTCTTATTACATCATCGTCAAAGAATTTGCAGATTTCGCAGAAATATTCTCCCATATTCACACCACAATTCACACAAACACGAGCAACCTGGATCAGAAGAGAACATATCAATAAAAAGATTGTAGGAAATAAGGAACAAAGCTCTCGGTATATTCAGGTTGAGATGAAGTACCGGCTGTTCAGTGTCGCAAACAGCACAAATAACCTGAAATCGAGGATTTATCCATTTTCAATCAAAATTCGAAGAAAATGAAGAGTAATACAGAGTTAACACAGAGTAGAAGCAAGAATAATACATTTCTGCAAATGACATACTTGTTTCACATCACACCGGACTAGATCATGACGATCATAAATCCTACGCTGCATATTCTGTTGAATCAACACCAACATCCAAAATTAATTCAAGCACAGATGAATAATTCTCACATTCTCAGTAGTAAGTTCACTAACAGTACCACGGCCTCATTGTGACAATGGCGGCAATCATAGACCTCGTTGCAGCACGGAGCTCGAATCTTACATCTTCTTCTATAATGCTTGCATCTTTGCAAATCAAGTGAGTAAAAGTCAGCAACTTTGATAATTACATGGCATAAAACTCAATCATCACCCTCAACACCAAACAAATCACTAATCAATACTAACCAAATCATAGATAACATGAAGGATTTCCAAAAGACCACGAAAACCGAGCCAAGAACTCGAAAAGTGGAGAGACAATACATTTGTGTGTCCAAAATCAGAAAAAACTTAAACATTTAAAAAAGTAGTGAACTTTCCAACTAAAAAAACATGACAATTCATATTTTCAGAACAAGATCAAGCCAAAAACTTTGACAGAGGAGAGATTCCCGCCAAACACGAGCAATATAAAAAAAGATTCAATTTTTCCAGCACAAATATGGAGAACATAACCAATATGAGTACAGCAATACAAAAAAAGATTTGATTATTTATGCATTTACAAACAGGGCATAATCAAAACATCAGTTTTCAAACACAGATGTAAGGATCTAAAAACCAGAACATCAATGAACATCAGTATACAAAACCCCAAATGAACATCTGTTAATCAGCCAACACCTATTTCTAGAGAGAGGGAGAGAGAGAGAGTATACCCATAACCCATCTTCCCAAAGGTGAGACGATCACTGGGGTTGCCTTCCATTAGCATTTCCAAGAATCCCAACAAGCAGAGACCCCAAAAATGGAAAGGAGCAAAAACCACACAAACTGGATGCAAGAAGAAGAAGATGAAGAATGAGGGGGGGCCTCAAAAACTCCAAAAGCCAAACAATAAATCAAAATTAAGAGGGCCCATGATGTGAAAAATAGACAGATGCAACTTTATATACACACACACACATCATGCCCATTGATGGCAAACAAACACCCCTCTTTATTTCGCTTATTATATTCCCAAATGGCCAGATTTGGAAAGAGTTTCGAGCATTATAGTAATGGATTGTTTCTGGGGAAGAGGATAAGGTGGCGTGAGAGTGGGGTGGCGGAGTGGGACCCATCACCGCTTGGCTTATCCAATCAGGATTCAGGCATTGAAAGCAATCTCTCCATGGAAAATTAAAGGTAAACTGCTGCTTTGGCGACAGTTAAAAAAAGAAAAGTGAAATTCTTTGAGTTTGTTGGTCAATTTCTTGGCCATGTGAATCCCCCACATTCAAGAACTCTCATTGGCTGGAAACTGGTTCTTGGATCTTGGATTTGTATTGAAAATTAGATGAAAGCAACTTTTGTTAATTATGGAAATAAGTGTGGTTGAGTTTTTGTTTAAGGTTTTCTTTGTTTTAATGCATGGATGGCTCTGTGCATTGATTTGTACTAATTATTTAGATGAGAGAAGGAGGTGTGAGTGAAGATAGGGACTTGCAATAGTCGCATGCATGCATGCATGGAGTATTATGCTCTTCGTTTCGTTGAAAACGAGTTCAAGTTATTATATTAGTGTTTGTTTTCAAGTGTTCCATTTCATAATTTGATGTAATTAATGTGATGTATAATTATAAGTTGACGTCCAGAAAATATAAATAAGGTTAAAATGTAGATTTGGATAATTTATCGGTATATATAGTTTGATAAATATAACACTTAAAAAACGAATGAAGTATTTAATAGAGTCGATTACTAAAGAGATGGAGCTAGAATTTTTTTTTATTAAATGCAAAATAAATATAGGCTACCCATATTCAAATTCCAATTATATAGGCCTATAATTTGATTCCAAAAATTTCAACACCTTTAATAATAAAATTAAAAATATCATAAATTATACTCGGATGCCGAAAAGGAAAGCAAACTTGATTGCTAGTTTCTAGAGTGAAATAATTTGTATTTTCATTTATTTGTTAGGCATGCTATACAATAGATATATTATTAATCTTCAACTTGATTCTAAACTATTTATTATCGGTCAAACACAATTCATACACGCACTCAAGATGAATTAAGCACCCGATTTCTTAGTTGGAAGATGATCATTTATCACTACAAGTTACTTTGTCGTCAACTACTCATATCAAGCTAAATTGTACTGTGCTTCGTCGTCATACTTCTAAACTATTCAAAATCGGTATTTCCAACAATCTCGCATCACACTATAACAAATAGTTGAAACTTTCCCATATTTAGGCATTCAATCTTCATGCAACCAAGGAAGTAAGCAACTTAAGAAACACGTGTCTTCTTCAAATACTTGGATTTCATTTTCTTGAAATTATTTTATATGTTTTGCTAAAAAAAAAATATTTAAATGTTTTTTGATTACTCCCTTTTTTTTGTTTACAATAATCGCGTTAGACATGTTTTCTTGAAAGCTATGAGCATGGCCAAGATTCCAAGAGTGTGATACACGAAAAATCGAGTCTTCATTTTTATCGTTATTTAAATAAATAGTAATACTATAATTTATTCTCTTCATTACTGTAGTATATTTGAGAATTTCTAGGTGCACCCAATTTGCACAAAATGCGTAAGCCCCTCTTGAATTTGACGAAGCAGCAGTTTTTCTTGAATTTTGAGCATTCAATTTATTGAAGATTTAAAATATTTATGTGACGTGGATCCTAATGTACAATTTATAAATCCATATTAAAATGACTCGAACATTCGACTTTTTGATTAGAGAGAAACGTCTTATCATTAGATTGTGCTCCATCGTTAATGTCCATGTTTTTATAGGTAATATTATATGAAAAAAAAATTGTGAAATTTTTTACTATGAATCTCTTATTGAATTTAATTATGACCATTGTTTATATTTAAAAAAAAAAAAAATCAAATTCGAAATTGTTTTTGGGTTCACTTGCATAGAATGGTTTCCAACTTTGAAGGAGACTGGGTTTTTGGTGAGAGGGATTTTTATAAAGTATGGGAACTATTTGCTAAGAGTATTCTTGAATTATTGATGAATATTTTTTTAATATATTACCTAAGTTTAATTTTTTAGTACACTTTATCCAATTGATTTTATTTATTTTTCTCGTTTTTGGTTAAAAGCGTCCAAATACCTACTATTCAAGTGGTACATTCAAAGCGGCCAATTTAATTCCAAAATTCTCATATTTGTAAATCGTAGATAAAATAAAATTGAGATTAATTTGGGATTTAACTCTAAAGCCCATTGCCACAACATAACAACACATGCGTATCTCAGACCAATATAGCCCATCATTTGGGCCCAATTGAGTACCTAACAAATGCTCCTAGTAAATAACGAAAGTCGAAACTCGAAAGTAATCGAGCCCTTCGTGACACGACCCTTAACATATTTGTTGTTGAAGCTTGAAAAAAAATGTACAAAATTAATAGAAATTAAGATTTACTACACAGTTAGAACACAAAATTCGAGACAGGTGATCCCAACTCAGTCGAAGAAGCTGGAGACTTTGAAAATAATTACAATTTTTTTATATGCATAAAAAAAAGTAGTTTGATGAGAGAAAAAGCCATGAACTTTGGTATCATCCATCCTTGAACTGTCAAATAGCCTGCAAAATAATTAAATTATTAATTTTAATTTTTGACTCTTTGTTCGTTTTATAGCCAAATGGTTGGAGGCAACAATGCTGCAATGTATATTCTCCTCCATATTTGTCTTATGCTTTATGGGCCTGCACCATTGAGAGAAAACAAAAATATATACTCCTTCCTCGTTCATAATATTTGTGCATATTTTTCGTCATTTGTAATACTGGTGTACAACTTATTTTGGAACTTTAATTTTAACCCTATCAACTTCTTTATTTTCAAAAGTCAACCGTAATATATTGCAGTTTAACGTAACATAGAAGTTGAACTCCAGACCTTTGAACATGAGTTTAATCGTTTAGAAATAATGATACTATTGGATAAGAATTGTGTCATATATTTTGGAAGTGTGAAGATTGAATTGTTTTGGCCCATAACTAAATTGTCTTGTCACAAAATGCAACTCTTTCTCGATTTATTAAAAAAGAAAAAATGTAAATATAAAATATAATTAATATTATATCACCATCCAAATTCATTGAACCAAAGTGACAAGAATCAAAGCTTCCAATAATCAAAACCCCCAAATTCTAGGGAACTCACTTCCCCAAAAACAAAAATCTCATGCATATCCAAATAATAACATTTCATTCATTATTTCTACATAAATTAATTTTAATGTTCATTATTTCTAACTATTGTATCTCAATCCACAAATATTAATATACAGATTTTCCATTACTAAAAGTAGCCACATCCATTAAATAATTATTTTGTATCAAATCCAATTTATGGATACACCATTCATGCCTAAAAAAAAAAAACATCTCTTAATCTAAAGTGGCCATAGTACATGCACGAAGTAGAGCTCTAATCTCATTTACCCCTCAAAATAGCTTTTATTTATTGCAAATTAACTTACACATCATTTGAATCAAATCTCATGTCTCCAAACTTGTGTTCCAATTGTATATCCGAAGTAAAACTACGTAGTTTTGATCTAATAGTACTTTTTATCTGCCTAAATTTAAGAATCTCTTAAACTATCAAAACCGATTACACAATTGGATAAAGGTTCTGAGCGTATTTGAAATAGCATAACACTATATATATGTTAAAAGATTATTAATTATGGCATACCTTTCTTGAACTTAAAATATAGTCCATCAATTCCCCTTGAAATGATTACAACCTTTGAAATACCAACGGAAAACCCGGTGCCTTCTCCCATTTAAACAAGTACACATTTCTAGGAAGAGAGGCTCAGGCTCTCTAAGAGAAATCAAGGGGGAAAAAAAGGAAAAACTAACTTTCTCCATTTTTTCCTCTAATTACTTCTCTTTCTTTGCCCCAATTCAAGAATCCATTTTTTCATTCTCATCCATTCAAATAAACAAAAAAGATTTTTTTTTAAAAAAAAAATGGGGTGTGGAGAATCAAAGCACGCAGTTGCAACACAGAGCACCATTACCAAGAGCAAGAGCAAGAGCAGGAGCAAGAACCAAGAACAGAATAAGCCTCTGCTTTCTGCAGAAATCCCAAAGGATAATGGCAATGTGATTGCGAATTCCGTTGCGGATTCGGATGTTTCGAACGTGAAGAAGGATGGAAAGATCGAAGAAACTGAGGCTTCCAAGAAAGTAGATGAAAAGGTGGGAGGTGTTGTTGTTCCTGAGGCCAAGGTTGAAACCGAGGTTAAGGCCGAGGCGAATGAGATCAAGAGCGAGAAGAAGGAGGATGCTGCAGCAGCCTCTGTGGAGGTTGAGGTTGTGAAGGAGAAGAAGGAAGAGATCAAGAATGAGGAAACTCTTGTGATCGAGAAGAAAGAGGAGGTTAAGGCCGAGGCGGAGGTGGCTCCTGCTGCTCCTGCTCCTGCAGCTGTGGAAGTTGTGCAGGAGAAACAAGAAGAGATCAAGATCGAAGAACCGAAGGAAGAGAAGAAGGACGAGGTTAAGATTGTCGATGATGAAGAGAAAGAAAAAGTTGTTCCTCAAGAGGCAGCAGCCATTGATTCTTCTTGTGCCAAGGAAGAAGAAAAAGGTTTGTGCATTTTTAAAATTTATATGCATTCATCTGATGATTCAGATTTGTGTCGTTGATCGTTAACTGTTCGGATATTTTATTTTCTTTGTAGACGAGGGCCTTAAGGTGGAGGAGAGCAAAGAGTTGGATCAAGAAACAAAACCTTCCGCAGAAGAGAATACACCTCTTGATCAGAATGTATGAATCCTTTTCTTCTTTCTTTTCTTTCGATCTTCTTATAATCTGGATATCACATTATTGAACTAATCGTGTTCGTTGTCGGATGATTATGCAGGAGGAGAGCAATGCTGCAGCACCATCAACAACTGATGTGAAGGAAAACTGAAGGATAAATATGCAGTCTTGAAGCTTTTAACACCTTTATACCTAAATTAATGTACTCGCTCATTCATAGTGGTGAAATTTGGCAGCTCCTACACCAAAATTTCATACTATTTATTTCTTGATGAGGGAAACTCAGTTCCTCTTGATACAAAATCTTGAAAGTTGTTGAATTTTCTGTGATGCTTTGACGTGGAAGTGCAGAAATACGTTTTATATCGTCCATTAACACGAGCGTACATAATCACCAAGTCGAGAATATTTCATCAGATGTAACATATGAATAACCCGCGAAATATCTATCAGATGATAACCAGGATAAATAAATAAACTCGTTTTCGATCTTGGGATATAGAGCTCGAGAGATAAGGATCGGCAGAAAGAAAATACCGAAAGAGGGACTTTATATAATAATAGTAATATATAGTGTGGAATGTTATTTACAAAGACATGAAAAATGTTATACTACATGTGAACAATTTGTATATACAGTTTTTCATTAACAATTAATATGAGCTGATTCTTAAAAATCCACCTCTGAGAAAATTGGGTTGGTTTTGCTTGAAGCAGCATCTAGACCGAGGTTCGTTTATCGCCTTCTGCATTTGTTTTCATGATCGGTTTTGATGGATCTCTTAATAAGACGAAATTTCCATCAAAATCTGTTCTTCCATACGCAGCAAGGCTCGGGTCCATCACAATTCTGCACGTGTTTGATGATTCGTTGCATCCCATCTCAACACCATAGTATGTTAAGTGATCAGCTATACTGTTTCCACTCACTGACCTGCAAGTTTTTTCCAGAAGGATGGGAGCGTTTCTCAGAAATAGGATGAACGCATTGATCTCTATCTAGTTAACCTAATTAGTGAGGGTGTACAGAAATTTCCTACTGCAGAAATCAAGAATGTTTAAAGCATGCATATTCTTGCAGTTTAGAGGGAAATGAATACTTGCCTACTACAAGTTGGGTCTTCTCCAGAACCATCACAAACTTTCTCGACTGTATAAACGAAGCTTCCTAACGCAAGAGTATTGATCCACACCTGAAACACGAGGGTAATACAACTCAAAAAAGTAATAATTTGGCAAAAAGGTGATAATATGGCAAGCAATCCAGGGAATCTATGCATAAACGAAGCAAGAAACTCAAAGCAATTGAGAAGATTTAAGCAAGATTTGACGGAAGGACTCTAGGTTTTGTCGTCTTCATACATGCAAGCAACGATGCATAAAATAATTATCTATTCTCTATAGGTGTTCGACTAGTGGTTGGCAGGGGATTTCTTAGAAACCTAAAGGATATTTTAACTCAAGAAATGGTAACAAAGATTTATATAAATACCCATGCTTGTCCATACACATATATAAATGTACATATCAATGTAATCATGGTGTAAAAGAATTACCTCTCTAGGAAAGTGATGGTATGTCTTCTGCGGAAAATAATAGTAATAAGGGGGTAGATGAGGCACAATATCATGTCCATGCGTGACACGAATAGTCTCCGGCACAATTTGGTTATAGTAGGATGCAAAAACAGCATTTCCAATCCTAGGTTGCCCAAATGTCATAACCTGGACATTCTGCTTCTCTCCAAGAGTGAGCTGAAATAAAGGAGAAATAATTTCAAAGATTTATTCTCATCGGAAATAGAATAAAGATACCAGTAATGAATTCACCACCCAACGTGAAATCATAGTTCATATACTGAAAAGGCAAATATCCAAGACAACTTCACATATTATTTGGTATATATGTATTCTGTTTCCTTCATGAAAAGCAAAACTATTGCCAAAATGCATGCTAATCACAGACAAGAATTCGAGGTTTTGGATAATTACTTTAAGATCAAGTCCGCATAATGCAGCCATTGCTCCTCCCATCGAATGCCCAGTCACCATGATGTCAGTGTCTCCATACAACTCCTTGGCTACTTGAATAGCACTTAGGACTCCAGGTCGTAATGAAGAATCGTTATAAGCATTATAAAAACCATGATGAACCTGAAGCAATTGAAGACGAGTTGAATGATATAAGCACCCTTCAAATACAACAAGAATTTTAGAAAGAAAACTGAAATGGCAAAGAGTGGATGGCACACACCATTGCACCATCAACACCAGGGTAATTGATATCGAGCTGCTTCCAAAACAAATCTTCCACCCAATTCTGAATACTGCAATCATAACGAAACGATATATGTGAGAAATTGAATGAAATATTTCAGGCACAATCTTTGTTATCCAGACAGAACTTTATCATGGAATTATTGAGAACCTAGTAAAATAAATTTGGTACTTCGGAAAGTTAATGATACAAAATAATTTCCATCAGTTTTAAGTAGTTACATAGATGGAATTTGGACACTTCAACTTGAAACAACTTTGAGGTAGAATAAGAATTCATGGAGGTGATAGAACACAAGAAACGTAAGAGAAAGAGCAAACCTGGTTTCCTGAGTTCCCCTAAAAGCAATCACAACGGAGTTGAGGTTAGGTGCAAAACCAACAAATCCCTGTCACACAACAACCCAATATTAGAACTTCTTCAAAATAACATTGATAAAAAGTAATGTCTCGACCGGACTCAAGACATAACATTCAAGGGAAGTAGACAATAAACATATGCAAAGGGAAACTCAAATTCCTAACCTGAAGACACCATTTCACATCAACAATCAGCTCAATTATTTCAAACCCCTGGATGCAAGAGCAAACAAATCAACAGTTATAGTCAGGCAAAGTCAGCTAATTGTGTGGCTACATAAACTATCAATGAAATTCTACCTCAGTTAGACCATTACATCTTGAGCAAGTCCATGTAAACAACTCAATCAAGTCTGACATATATACCTGCAAATGAAATTGTTACTTGGTAAATGTGTCGAGACTCAAGATTCTAGAACGATCATCAAATCCACATATGTTATCTACTGAAAATTGTTTCACTACAATCAAAATACTCACAGAAACTGTCAAACTCAATGCATTCATAGGAACAATTGTGTCAAAAACCAAATAATCAAGCACGGAAAATCAACTTTTCACGCCCAACAACAAAATAATGAATTTCAAACTGTATCTTACAGCTGAAGCATATTCCACCAGTATTGTTGCAAGAGTATGATTGTACGTTGCCAATGGATGCTGCTGAGGCTTGTGCTTGTGCTTCACAGTCACCTTGAGTTCTACAATCATTCAATCACACGAGGCAGTAAACGATGAATCTCCGCACGCAAGAGAGATATACAAATTCTTTCAATCATTAATCCTATATCCCCAACTATTTGGCCAACAGAATCTCACAAGATTTACAGCTTTGAAAACAAAATCTTCAAAGATACTGCTAAGAACATAAATTTATGACAATTTCAAAACCTTCAAATCAAATAATTCCAACTCCATTCAATCCTCGCATAGAAGCAAACTCGATTCCACAACCACCAAAACACTAAATCAACATTCTACTTAGAATTGAGCAGGGATAAAAAAAAAAAAAAAAAACCATTACCTCTACAAGATGCCAAGGCCACCGAACAAATGAGAATCGCAATAATAAACCATCTCCTTCTTTCCATGCCCTGCGCAAGCAACCGGCATATCAAATTCAGCCCCAATAATAAACTCAAAATTCCAAGTTTGACTTCAGTCCTTCCAAGTAAAACAAAATTCGTGAAGTAATTAACCTAATTAAACGTTCCCAAAACCGAATTGCGCGCCCCAATTTGAAAACGGGCGGTCGTTTTCCGGCGACCGTGAGCCGGTGGAAGGCTGCCAAGTGGTGGTGAGAAGCGGCAAAACGACGTCGGAAAGGATCGGTAATCCAATTAATTTAGGGCTCTTGCGAATTTTCCATAATTTCGTCCAAACTTTTAAAAATCAAACACGAATTTCATTCTGCCCAAACTACCCAAACAAAAGCGAATATTCCCGGAGCGGCACGCGCTCGCGTGAGGGGATTCCGAATTCTCTCAGGGTCAAAATAGTAAAACGACACAACGTTGCTTCCTTTTCTGTTTCTGGATAGAAAACATTATGATGACTACGGAAAAACCATGACGAATCACGCAAATGATTGACGCGTGCACGGCACGTGGTAGTGGGGGTTTTTATTGGGCCGTAATTTGGGCCTAGCAGAAGGTTCCACTCACGGGCCCAATTAGAAAACGGGGGCCCATTAACCAACCCAGTGCGCGGGAATCTTCAATTTCCTTTTTTCACCTCAACAGATGGCGGGAAATAATATCCAAAAAAAAATAAATTCCCGAAAGATATTTCGGGCAGGGTATATAAACCCAACCCGCTAACCTATTTGGTCGGCTCCATTTCGATTTTTCCCAATTTAAGTATTTTTCGCTTTTTCCTTTTTTTCCTTCCCCGCTTTTTCCCCCAAATTCCCTTCCTTACTGTTCGAAGCGGGGGCTGAAGTACAGAAACCCTCGAAAAATGGCGAAACCCTCGCGCGCGAAGGACTCCTCCGACGACTCGATGACGAGCTCCTCGGCGGAGGAGGAGACGGTCAAGGATCTGGCCAACGACGAGGACGACGACGAGGAGCTCGAGGCGGTGGCACGCCCCGCCGCTGAAGATTCCGACGAGGACGAGGATGCGCCTAATGCTGCGGCTCAGGATGACGATGACATTGAGGTTTTATTGGTTTGAAATGTGCTCGTTTTGAGTTTACTTTTTTTTTTTTGTTTAATTTTTTGTTTTTTTTTTTTATTGTTGCTCGGCATTGCTCGACGGATCTGTGTGCGGTTTGTAGTTGAATCGCGTTTTCTCTCTTTTGTTGTATAGTTGAGGGTTTGTGGGACTTGAGTTTTCGAGGTTTGGATGGCGGAGGGTTCTGTCAGTTTATAATTTCATGACTTGGATAGTGGGTAGTTCAGTTGTTCAGAATTTAGTAACTACAGACTAAGTTTGGTTGTTATTTAAAGAATTGTTCAAATCGCTATTAACTAAGATTGTATCTTGTTCCTGTAAAAATGAAGATTAGTATCTAAAACAGTTAATTATATCTCTTAAGCTGGATTGCAGGTGCTATTATAGGCTTTATAGCCTGTTTATCTATGGTTCTACATATACATGCTTTATGTGGTTGGAATGATGGTGCTGAAGGTGTTTTCTTTGTTATTTCAGGAAGAGGATGTCGTTGCCAATGAAATTTCAAAGCGTGAAAGAGCAAGGTTGAAAGAAATGCAGCGGGTTAAAAAGCAGAAAATACAAGAAATACTTGATATCCAGAATGCTGCTATTGAAGCTGACATGGTGTGTTTTCTGGAATGACCTGTTACTTAAAATCCGTACATTTTTTATTTTTATCATCTTGGAGATGATTTATAATCTGGTCTATCTTTGCACAGAACAACAAAGGGAAAGGTCGTTTGAACTATCTATTACAGCAAACAGAGTTATTCGCTCATTTTGCAAAGGGTGACCAGTCTGCTTCACAAAAGAAGGGAAAAGGGAGGTTGGTGATGCTGTTTTGACTTAATTATGTTTCCAGTTGGCTGCATGTGCTGGGACTTCTGTGTGAATGTTTTATATTGGTGGATTAAGTATTTCACCATGTCATCTTGTTACACAATATGTGTAGGCATTAGGAATTTTAAAGGAGCTTGAGCTTATTTGAAGTCATTGAAAGAGTTGTCAACATGACATGCCTTGGTAGTAATCTTTTAAGGAGTTTCTTGGTAGGCATGCATAGTTCTGTAATAGATGAAACTGGATCAGGGGATTTACTTTATTATTAAAGCAGTTATTATCAGTAACCCTGAAGTTGCTATCATGAATTAGTTCTTATATTTATTGTGCTTTCTAATTGCATTTTTCAGGGGCCGCCATGCGTCGAAGATAACTGAAGAGGAAGAAGATGAAGAGTGTCTCAAAGAGGAAGAAGATGGCCTTTCTGGCACCGGAAACACTAGGCTAGTGACACAGCCCTCTTGTAAGATTTTCTTTTTCCTTCATGTTTTTGTTTATTCGACTGTCTCTGCCATAATATTACTTTCAGTTTTGGCTTCTAAAATACTTCACTAGTATTATTGTTACATTTACTATAATCCTACATATATCCTTTTATTTTCTATCTTTGGTGGCAAGTCTGAAGTTGACAAATCCATGTTATGTTTTTTATGTGAATAGTGTAAAGTCCTAAATTATTTTTTCTCCTTCCCGTTGCAGGTATTCAGGGAAAGATGAGGGATTACCAGCTGGCTGGTTTAAATTGGCTGATTCGGTTGTATGAGAATGGCATTAATGGGATACTTGCTGATGAAATGGTAAGAATGGGGGGTAGTTCGTTTTCCAACATATTGGTGCATCCTTTCACCTTCTATTGATAATGGTTTCCTATACTCATATTAGATTGTTGTATTTAATTTAGGGTCTTGGTAAAACTTTGCAAACAATTTCCTTGATGGGATACTTGCATGAGTTCAGAGGAATTACAGGTCCTCACATGGTTGTTGCTCCAAAGTCAACACTTGGAAATTGGATGAACGAAATTAAAAGGTTTTGTCCAGTGCTGCGTGCTGTTAAGTTCCTTGGAAATCCAGAAGAAAGGGTAAGCCTGCAAATTTGATTTTAGGCATTGTTTTCCTGGACTTATGTTCTCAACTAATGATTGTAAAAATCTTACTTTGATATTTTCCAGAGATATATTCGTGAGGAATTGCTTGCTGCTGGAAAGTTTGATGTTTGTGTTACAAGTTTTGAGATGGCTATCAAAGAGAAGACTACCTTACGCCGATTCAGTTGGCGCTATATCATTATTGATGAAGCGCATAGAATCAAGAATGAGAACTCCCTTCTTTCAAAAACAATGAGGCTCTACAATACTAACTATCGACTTCTTATTACAGGAACGCCTCTTCAGGTAATAATTTCTTGCAATACAATTGCCAAGTCCTTTTTGTAGTTTTTATGATCTCCGCAAGAAACATTTACTAGTTGGCTTCTAATTGGGGGTGAGGTGTACTTAAGATGTAACAAGAAATACAATTAGCTTGAGTAGAGGTTAATATTCTTTTGGGAGCTCACATACATCTTGAAATTCATTCCTATTAATGTTCAATGTTACATCTCTAGAGAATTTTTTGTTAGCTTTGTTTTGCTTATAATTTCTGTTGATGTATGGATTATTCAAAAGCAGTTTTATGTTTGAGTATTATATGTCATTTGAGGTGTGATATTAGTTTTAATGTTACCTCATGTTCTTGCATTGTTGCAGAATAATCTTCATGAACTCTGGGCTCTTCTCAACTTTCTACTTCCAGAAATATTTAGTTCTGCAGAGACATTTGATGAGTGGTTCCAAATTTCTGGTGATAATGATGAACATGAAGTTGTCCAACAACTTCATAAGGTATACAGTTGTTTTGTTGTCCCAAGATAATTCAAAATGATGTCGTATCTGCTAAAAAATAGCGAAGTGCATGACAGTCACAGGCTGTTCAAATTCATTAGTATTTCAGAGCTCTACTCTTCATAATGTTTTCATGGTCAATATTATCCATTGTTGTGCTCCTCCTTCTCGATTTTCATTTCCATAGTGATAAGATTCTTCACGATAATTCTTTTCTTCTGGTGGCACACTAGGTTCTCCGGCCTTTTCTTCTTAGAAGGTTAAAATCCGATGTTGAGAAAGGGTTACCTCCCAAAAAGGAGACAATCCTTAAAGTCGGTATGTCCCAAATGCAAAAGCAATATTACAAGGCATTGCTTCAGAAAGATCTCGAGGTGGTAAATGCTGGTGGAGAACGCAAACGCCTTCTAAATATAGCCATGCAGCTCCGCAAATGTTGTAATCATCCATATTTGTTTCAAGGTGCTGAACCTGGCCCACCATTTACAACAGGAGATCATCTCGTCGAAAATGCAGGTAACATTTTCTTAAAAGACCAAGGAGGAAAATAAGCTATATACTTTCTTTTTTGGGTTCTCCTTTCTCAAATTTATTTAGTTTCATAGTTGTCTTTTGTTATGAGTGCAGGCAAGATGGTTCTTCTTGACAAGTTGCTCCCGAAACTAAAGGAACGTGATTCTAGGGTTTTGATATTTTCCCAGGTTGGAATCACTTTATCTCTACATTCATAAACTGCTTATAGATTCTTTACATATGATTCCTTTTTGCTTCTGAATCCCCCATAACGTGTCATTTGTTATTTCATAATTCATACAACAGATGACAAGGCTGCTAGACATTCTTGAGGATTACTTAATGTACCGTGGTTACAAGTATTGCCGAATTGATGGAAATACAGGTGGAGAAGATCGAGATGCTTCCATTGAAAACTTCAACAAACCAGGAAGTGAGAAATTTGTCTTTCTGCTCTCAACTAGGGCTGGAGGTCTTGGTATCAATCTTGCAACTGCAGATGTTGTCATTCTTTATGATAGTGACTGGTAAAGAGTCTCTCTCCCCCCCGCTCTCTTTTAGTTTTTTGAAGGGTAGCTTGCCTTTCAAAGTTTAAATGCTTGGCTCCTATTGTTTGCAGGAACCCACAAGTTGATTTACAAGCTCAGGATCGAGCTCATAGGATAGGACAGAAGAAGGAAGTTCAAGTATTCCGGTTCTGCACTGAGGTTTGTTTTTTCGTGATTGTTGATAGTTATATCAATTGCGCTGGAGGTGGAATGTGTATATGACTTATCTCTTCATGTCATGCAGTACACAATCGAGGAAAAAGTTATTGAAAGGGCTTATAAGAAGCTTGCTCTTGATGCCTTGGTTATCCAACAAGGGAGACTAGCTGAGCAAAAGAGTGAGTTTTTCTCATCTACTACACATCTCTTCCTTCCCCAGGTGATATCATTATGACATGGTTTGTTTAATAATTTTGATTTTTTTTAATGCAGCTGTCAACAAGGACGAGCTATTGCAAATGGTACGTTTTGGTGCTGAAATGGTTTTCAGTTCCAAAGATAGCACGATCACAGATGAGGATATAGATAGGATAATAGCCAAGGGAGAAGAAGCAACTGCTGAACTTGATGCCAAGATGAAAAAATTTACTGAAGATGCCATCAAATTCAAAATGGATGACAGTATGTTTCTTGTTCTAGGCCTCTTATGGTTTTGGTTCCATTTATGCATCTCTTCTTTTCAATTTGACTAATGGTTGCTTGGACTTTCTCCAGCTGCTGATTTATATGATTTTGATGATGACAAGGTATTTGATTCTGTGCTTATTGCTAACTGTTGTATTTTTTATATTATTCTCACCCTGCTCATCTGTATACCATTCATTTGCAAAGGATGAGAGTAAATTTGATTTCAAGAAAATTGTCAGTGATAATTGGATTGAACCACCAAAAAGAGAAAGGAAGCGCAAGTACGTCTCTTCAGTCTCTGAAATTACACTCTCAAGTGTCAATTTATCATTGGTTTGACTGATGTGCAATTTGCTTCTAATGTCTTAGTTACTCGGAGTCGGAGTACTTCAAGCAGACTATGCGGCAAAGTGGTCCTGCTAGGCCCAAGGAGCCTCGAATTCCTCGCATGCCACAACTGTAAGCTCTTTTGGTTCATTTGTTTTACCTGTTGATTACTGCATGGTTTATGCGTATTAGCTCATTTTGCATTTCTTTTCAGGCATGATTTCCAGTTCTTTAACACACAGCGTCTAAGCGAGTTGTATGAGAAAGAAGTCCGTTATCTTATGGTGCGTTCTAGCCAACTCACAAGACTCCCAATACTTATCTATTTGTGAATTGAGATTACTGACTTACTCCATCTTTGAATTCAGCAAACACATCAAAGGAATCAAGTGAAAGATACCATAGATGTGGATGAACAAGAAGGTTTGTTCTTTCCTGATAATGCCTTGGTTATTGATTTTACCCGAATTAAATGCTGAATATATTCCATGCTTAGATGTTGGAGACCCATTGACTGCTGAGGAGCAGGAAGAGAAAGAGCGGTTGCTTGAAGAAGTAACTTTCAACTTCCCTGTGACTTGAAATTTGTTTGAGATTACCTTGTCTTTTATTAATTTATTCTATTTTGGTATTTAGGGTTTTTCATCTTGGAGCAGAAGAGACTTTAACACCTTTATCAGGGCCTGTGAGAAGTATGGTCGGAATGATATCAGGGGTATTGCTTCTGAAATGGAAGGGAAAACAGAGGAAGAAGTCGAAAGATATGCTAGTGTATTCAAGGAAAGATATAAAGAACTGAATGGTGAGCATTGAGGTTTCAACTTTTAGTTGATACATTGACAATCTCGGGTTTCTTTTCTATTAATTTACCCATTCTCTTCAGAAAGTGTCTACTACCTTTGTGTGACTGCTGTGTGTAGTTTTTATTTTAGACACTGTTCATTGTTGATATGCTACTTGCTGAGTATGATAATAAATTATGATATGGTTTGTCCAGATTATGATAGGATCATTAAAGGCATTGAAAGAGGAGAGGCTAGGATATCTAGGAAAGACGAGATCATGAAAGCCATTGGGAAGAAATTGGACCGCTACAAAAATCCTTGGCTGGAATTGAAGATCCAGTATGGCCAGAACAAGGGGAAGTTGTACAATGAAGAATGCGATCGTTTCATGGTTAGATTTAATAAATATCCGGACTCTCAGATAAGTTAAATTTCTTGTGTGTTAATTCCTGTAGTAATGGCGATTTTTTATACTTCTCAGATATGCATGGTTCACAAGCTTGGATATGGAAACTGGGACGAGCTAAAGGCAGCCTTTCGTACTTCACCGTTGTTCCGCTTTGATTGGTTCATAAAGTCTCGCACCACTCAAGAACTTGCAAGGAGATGCGATACACTAATAAGGCTGGTAGAGAGAGAAAACCAGGAATATGATGAGAGGGAGAGGCAGGCACGTAAAGAGAAAAAACTGGCCAAGGTACGACTACTATACTATTATAATCTCTCGTTAGAGGAATAAAACCGCTAATCCTTCTGTTTTGTCTCTTCACAGCAAAACGCGACCCCATCCAAACGTGCTGCTTCTAGACAAGCTGCAGAGAGCCCTCCATCCACTATGAAGAAGCGAAAGCAAGCATCAATGGACGACTATGTGAGCGCGGTATGATGTTTGGTTAAAATAACTGAAAATATCTAAAATATATTTCAACCCATGACATTCCCGGTTCAACATAATATGGTGGCGACTGCTGAATTCATGCATTGATACCTCGTATTCTCCAACCTTCATGCAGGGAAAGAAGAGGAAATGAAGACGGGGCTTCGCTTTTGGCATTTGAATGTTGTATGGCTTTGGTTATTGATAGATGCATTAGTTGTATAATTTTAGAATACATGTAAACGAGGCGATGGTCCATAAACTCTGAGAATCGAGCCTCGACGAACTGCTAACAAGCAAAGCCACTACTATTATTATGTACTATAATTAGAGATACTATAAGTGAAATTTAGATTATGATGAAGATTTTATACTCTCATGGTATGTAATATGTGTGTTAGGCATAATTGCTCATTACTTGAAGCACTCTTTGCAGCGTTGTGAATGTTTTTTATGCAGTTATATATATGGTTAGCTCATGACATAAAAAGAAATTGATCCGTTATCGATCAGAATCGACCCATCGCAACCCTAATTAACACTAACCCACCATCACTGTACATGGATATATATTATATGCATGCAAGAATGTATATTTGTGTGTGACCTAAACAAAGTAGTTTGTGGAAGTGGAGACGGAGCAAGATGGCAATAGAGGATCTCATCTGTTACGTTTTTCAAATCATCAAGGATATGAATCCATGGTTTGCTCCTAAGTGACAAGGCATGGAAAAACATGTCCATAGCCACCAAAATCGGAACCACAGGTCTTTCTGCAAAACCATTGATACGAGAGTTTTCTACTTTACACCTCGAACTCGAACTCGAATCTGAGCTTCATACACCCAGACAGTAGCCTATGCCTCTCTCTTTATACTACTCTCTTCATTATATTCTAACATATACGGACGACTGAATTGCTTCATACACTCCTTTTAATATAAGAAAAACACAAGTACTGTCTCTCTCTCTCTTCTCTTTATCTTTCTTTGTTGAGAGAGAGAGAGAGAGTTGATTATAAGCAAGCAGTGAATAACGAAGAAGAGAAAATGGTTTGTTGAAATGTAGAGAAAAACCAATTGAGTTGTCTATCCTAGCTAATTCTCAGGATTATATAAATCTAGGCATTATTTGCAGTAAACCCTAAAAAAATTATAAGACTATGAGCGTGAGGAAGCAGATAAGGGCATACACGTAATTCCAAATATAAACCGAAGCAAACGATCAAGACATGTCTCAAAAATCTCTTCGTATATGCCCAAACATTGCCACCAAATTGGACAATTTTAACCTCCATGCAAAACATGCGTTCCCAAAAAAACATTCATATTTTCAACAAGAAAAACATTCTGCCTATTTAAACGAATCATCAACCCCGGCCCTCATTTCTTACACTCCCTCCACCAATTTAAAAGGATCTATTCACACGACGGCGCCGTCGTCGTTGTCGTCGCCCCCCTCTGCCTCCCTCACGCTGTCTGCCCACGCTTTCACCTCCGCAGCAGTGCGCTCTCTTTCAAGTTCCGCATTCCTTATCAGCATCTCCCTTGCCCTACTGGCGCTTCTCGGCCTCAAACCCGACGCATCGTCCTCGTCCTGCTCACTGCTCTGTCCCGACACGGCCCCTGTCTTCTGGCTCCCCTGCTGCTCAGTAGAACTCATGTCTGAGTCCCACATGCTCGATGATGTCGAGGGGCCCGCCCTTCCCCTACTGGCGCTTCTCGGCCTCAAACCCGACGCATCGTTCTCGTCCTGCTCACTGCTCTGTCCCGACCCGGCCCCTGTCTTCTGGCTCCCCTGCTGCTCAGTAGAACTCATGTCCGAGTCCCACATGCTCGATGATGTCGAGGGGCCGGCCCTTCCCCTACTTGCGCTTCTCGGCCTCAAACCTGACCCGTCGTCCTCTTCCTGCTCACTGCTCTGTGCCGACCCGTTCCCTGTCTTCTCACTCCCCTGCAGCTCAGTAGACGAGTCCACCAACAAGGAATCAGATGTGTTCATCCGTATGATCCGGGGGCGCGATACCGTCGTGCCCGCCCCGTCGCCCCACGGGTCCGGCTTCTTGGGGTTGAAATTCTCTGCTGCTATGCGCAGGTACGTCAGGGCGCTGACAACATCCCCGATCGAAGGCCTCTTTGCGGCCTGCTCCTGCACGCACATGGCAGCCACCAGGATTGCTTGGTAGAGCCCACGTTTCGGAAAGATTCTCAGTCTAGGATCAACCATATCTTTGAACTTCGCCAGGTCCTTGAATTGCGGCCTTGCCTGTTAACCGTTCCAATAACAAAAACAAGTGATCAGAAATGAGGAAGTGGCTCTCACCTATATTTCCGGCCTTAAAATTCTAACGTGGAAGGCAACGTCGTTTCGATGCCTGCATCGGATTTCAGACCTTCCGTGCCAGAATTTGGAGGTCGGAAATGTAGGTTTTAGGACATATTTGAAACTCCGACCAACGGTAAGACTCACAAGTAGTATAATTTCTCAAGAGCCTATATAAATAGCATCAATTTTAGCAAAGCAGAAATAACTATATATTGCAGGAAAAGCAGATTTAAACACATACCCATTCAACAATATCCCAATCATTTCCAGAACTTCTTTTCTCATATGCCCATCGACCCGTGATAATCTCAAGCAGGACGACTCCGAAGCTATATACATCAGATTTTAGCGTGAGCTGACCTGTCAGTCCATACTCAGGAGCACAGTAACCATATGTCCCCATCACCCTTGTAGTGACATAAGTGTCATCACCGACAGGACCCAGTTTAGCAAGCCCGAAATCGGACAACTTGGGGAAATATTTACTGTCAAGAAGAATATTAGAAGATTTTATGTCTCTGTATATGACTGGTGGAGATACTTTCTCATGCATGTATTCTAATCCCTTTGCTGCACCAGCAGCGATCCTCATCCTTGTGGTCCAATCCAAAACTTCTAGAGCATCTACACAGAAATAACGCAATGAATTAGTGGCTACAGTGAGGTCCAAATCCTACACGAGGAAGTCAAGAAAAGTTGCAAGTTTCCAAGAAGTTCAAGAGGGATAGAGGCTTTTTACAACTTAGGTTCAGTTATCAATCCTACATCATAACTAAATCGCATATAATCATGTTCTGAAATGATGATTTAATTCAAGAAAGACATACTATGAATAGCAAAGTTCTTTTCCTGAAAAAGGTTACACGTACATGTAAGCAATGAAGATGCTCACTGTTTATGTCTGAACAAAACTATGGCCTAATGCACTCTTACAAAACTACAGCGAGTCATAAACTAAAGACAGTGCATCAGAAAGAAATTATACGAACAAACAAGTTCTAGAAACTGAACTAATGTTTTTATGCTAGCAACAGGTTGTTATTCGTCAACAACTTAAGGATTAATAGCCAAAGTCTGACAATCAGATCGAAAATCAAATTACTTAACAAAAATACGTCAAGTCCCAGATCAAGTTAAAGTGCACAAAATCCAAATATCTCCTAAGCCTATAAGTTGTGAGGGCAAGATCAATGAACAAGAGTAATGCAATGCAAATTCATAACAAATTAAAAATTACAGCATTTCAAAATCACCTGTATCACAGAGAATGCACAGAATAAATTTGAAAGTGCAAAACAACATAACAAATCAGTACTATCGAAATAATTTAAACTTCTATATTGCATAAGCATGTTACAATGTATGCAGAAATTTATAACAAATCCAGATCCATTGGTTATAATATTTGTATGATCACTAAGGGACCTAATTCAGATCATAATGTTAAGAGATCACTCGAAGCTTTTACTTTCTCGAATCTGAACTTGCCAAGTAATTAACAAGTTGGTACATTTGGAGCAGAGACACTAAGTTCAATGATCAAATGCTATGTAATATGACTCGTGAATCGTGATATAATTAAGGTAATGAAGAGCCTGAAGTGTGAACTCTTTGCTCAACTAAAAGCAGAGAAGGCTACATTGGCAGTGTATTTCATAGAAATTAAAACGCTCCAGCAAGTGCAAATTATTCCATAGTATCGTTGCCTACACATATGAAAACTAATACTGCTTCGCATGAGAATATCAGATAGCTATCTAGAGGGAAAGTTATTGAATATTTGATATTCATGAAACATTAATCCTACCAAAGTACGTGCATGATGATAACTATTGCAGATAATAAAGGCATTTTCTTCAGAATTACTAACCATGTAAACGATCTTCCAACGATCCCATGGGCATGTACTCATATACAAGT
This sequence comes from Thymus mandschuricus, assembly GCA_029379335.1. Lineage (NCBI taxonomy): Eukaryota > Viridiplantae > Streptophyta > Magnoliopsida > Lamiales > Lamiaceae > Thymus > Thymus mandschuricus. The sequence continues at coordinate 36,117,990 of CM057074.1, forward strand.
ATACGTTCGTTTCGTTGAGCACAATATCCGACCAATTCAATAAGATTCGGATGGTGCAAGATGCTAAGCATGAGAAGTTCCACCAAGAACTCCCGATTCCCTTGCTTGTCCTCCACATACCGTTTAACTGCAACTCGCTGCATAACAAAAGATAACTACTCGTAAGAACTTCATCACAAAAAAAATTCCCCCAAGAACAAAAAGGAAGGAAATCAAAAACAATTTCGCCGTATCGAGTCATACACAAATGAACCAAGAAAACTGAAATTCCAATATGAAAATCATTCATGTGATGGAGGTAGGCAACCTGTCCTGTGTCTGGCAATTGACCTCTGTATACATTCCCGAATCCACCGCTACCTAAAGAACCTTCTCGTCTGAAGTTACCTGTCATCTGTATAATCTGGTTAAATGTGAATACTTGTACATCCCCCTCTTCTGCATTTGCTGTTTCCATTATGGCTTCTTTACCAGCCAGCCCCGATCGATCTGTGAAAATACCAAAGTATTCGAAGAATCAATACAACATGAAAATAACTAGGGATCCCATTCTCATCTTGTACACAGAATGCATCTGCACCACTTACTCCACCTTCTACCATTTCAATCCCATCAAATTCAACAATGGCGGAAAGAATCAGAGAACTAACAAACACTAATTCATCCCAACATTAATTCAAACCCCAAATTTCCACCCAAATTCCCCAAGAAACTGCATAGCTCATAGATCAATACAGCGTGAAAATAACAAGGCATGCCATTTCTCAGTTACATACACAAGAGTAATTCCACCTTCTACCATTTCAATCCCACCAAATTCAACGAAGAAGGAAAGAATCGGAGAACTAACAAACACTAATTCATCCCAACATTCAAACCCCAAATTTCCACCCAAATTCCCCAAGAAACTGCATAGGTCATAGATCAGTACAGCGTGAAAATAACTAGGAATGCCATTTCTCAATTACATACACAGAGTAATTCCACCTTCTACCATTTCAATCCCACCAAATTCAAGGAAGAAGGAAAGAATCGGAGAACTAACAAACACTATTTCATCCCAACATTCATTCAAACCCCAAATTTCGACCCAAATTCACCAAGAAACTGCATAACTCATAGATCAATCAAAACTTCTCACGAGAAACTCAGAACACCAGCACGACTAAAAATCACAACAATGCGATAAAATCGGAGGAAAATCGGCGGAAAATCTAACGCTACCTGGAAGTTCGGTACCAGCATCCTTTTCATCTTCCGTGTCTTCACCATCTGAGCCTCGAAAACAGGGGAGACACCTCCTTATCATTTCCACTCACTGGACGGAACCAAAAAAGAAAGAAACTCTCCTAAATTCTATCGCTACTCTCGTTGATTACGTATCGGTACTTCAACCTACAGAAACCTAGGCCATCAGCAGCGTGTTTCCGTGCATTTTCTAGAAGAAGAAAAAAGAAGAAGATGAAGGTGAAATGCGGTTACAAGCAGCTCTCGAGACCCACCGGTTTCGAGAGTAGAAACAAAAAAAGAGCGGGTGAACGAAATGAAGAAAGTGTCGATATTTGGAGAGAGAGAGAGAGAGAGAGAGAGAGAGAGAGAGAGGGGAAGAAGAAGATGTTAACGGAACAGAAAAACTGCCAGTGAAACGGATTCTTGGGAGAAATTTGAATTTTGGAAGGAAATTGAAATTAGGTGAATTTCTGTTTTCTTCTTTTGCTTTAACCGCTTTTGACCGTCGCAGTGGGTAATTAATGCATCATTATTTTTTTATTATTTTTTCGAATAAATAAATAAATAAAAGTTAATTGTGTAATTAATGAGTATTTTTACCCGTATATATTTTGTTCTGGATTGAAGAATATCGATATACTCCCTTCGTTTCACTTCATTTAATATCATTTTCTAACTGAGACGTCCCATTTTAACTGGTTTGTTTTTTATTGCAGTTTGTTCGTTCCATTTCATTTGAACATTTCTTTATCGAGACGTCCCATTTCAATTGATTTACTTCCTAAAGTGAAAAGAATTAAAGCTTACTTTTTAATATAGACCTTACTTTTGACTTTTAACACTATAGTTAAAATTTCGTGTCAAAATAAAATAGATCAATAAAACTGAGACGGGATGAGTATTATTGTAAAGAAAATGTCGCCTATTTATAATTGGAAATTTAAATTATATCCAACTATATAGGATTTGTGAAAGTTACGTTGCATAAATTATAGTGAGATTTCAAGACTCATGCAGCCATGCAAAAATTCAATAGTAGTGGAGTACTATTAATTAATTTTAATAAAATGATACGTGTAGATAAATTTAGCATTTTGCTCTTGGACAAGTGGCATTCACATGCTTAACACGTGGAATGATTTTGCTCTAGTGGGATTTGCAAAACATTCATTCTCCATTTTTATTTATTTTGATTTCACCTCAAGTTATTTGTGTTTGTTCTCGTTATTTTCTCCGTTTCACTTTATTTGGTCTATAATATAAATAAATGTGACGTAAGACAATGGAATAAACTAAATAGTGTGTGAAATAGAGTGAGTATATTAGGGCTGGGAATCGGTACCGAAATAATCGGTTATAACCGAACCGCTAACCGCGCGGTATCGGTTAACCGCTAACCGCAATTGCGGTTAGCGGTTCGGTTAACGGTACGGGTTTCAAAATTTTTGCGGTTATCGGTTACCCGATAACCGTTCGGGTAATAACCGCATAACCGCAAATAATTAAATAATATAATTTTTATATAATATGTATTTAATAAATAAAAACATTTAATAATTTGTCTAGAAAATAGAAATCCCAAATTCCCAATTTCATAAATTAGAAAAGTGGTGTCTTCTTATGTCGTCATTGGCCTTGGAGATGTATTTTTTTATCTAACATTTTTATTTTAATTCGAAATAAAATGATTTGAAATACTGAAATTTAAATTATTTAATATACATATATAAATATATATTTGTAACTTTGTAAAATCGTTAATTCGTTCAAATATTTCACTTTAAGACGATGAAATATAAAATATCAATATATCATAATAATATATATGACAAAAAGGTGTGAAATAATGAAAGGAGTTAAATGGAAAAATAATTCGAAATTAATATATTAAATAAAAAAAACACTTATTCGGTTATCGGGTAACCGATTACCCGAACCGCAAAACTGCATGCGGTTAGCGGGTAACCGATTACCCAAAACGGTTCGGGAAACGGTATGATTTTTATGGGATTTGCGGTTCGGTTAACCGCAAATTGCGGTTCGGTTACCCGTAACCGCACCGATTCCCACCCCTAGAGTATATGGTTTAATAATGAAAAATAAGAGGCGAACGACAAAAATGAGTTACTATCTTTGTCCCATTCAAAATTTCTTGTTTTTTTAATCAGATCGTCTGTCATATTTCCTACTAGAATGGAAAGATCACCTCTTACTTTTTTCATATGAAACCTCCATACTTTTAATTTTTAGCTCTGTACATAAACTTTTATGCTAAAATAAAACATAACGATTTAACTGGACGGGGGAGTAATTTGCTCCATTTCAAGAAAGTGAAAAGCTAGTGTGAAACAGTCTAATTAAAAAAACATGGATTGTTGGTTTGAAACGAATAGAGTAATATTACTATACAGAGAAAATTATTCTTATAACTAATCATTATTTGATAAATATTAGAGCTTTTGGAAATACTTCTTCCGTCCCGCAACAATTGTCCACAATGGAAAATATATGTAAGGTATATAATAATAAAGATGGACAATTGTCATGGGATGGGACGAAGGGAGTATATACCATTAATTTGGATTTTGGAACAATCAAGTCGAACAAAACCAATGTGTTACCAAAACAACAATATAAACCGTAAATGGGCTTTGAAAGTATTAATGGGTTTCATTAAATAATTTTAGCAACAGATCCTCGCCGAGGCCCAAATACTGTTTGTTTTAGCCCAAATACCAAAATGTATACTCTCCGCCCCGCTTTATTTGACTTGTTTCATTTCCCGTCACATTACATTAGTCTTATTGGATATTCATATGTGACGTATAAAATATAGCATGTCTCGATATAAAAAAATTAAAATTATTAAGTGAATACATGTAGGAATGGCGGAAAGCTTGATTTTATGCTGATTTCATTGCACAAAAAAATATTCATTTTCATGTTGCATGCAATCTTTCCCCAGATTTTGTTTCAGCAAAATATTATTCAAACAGTCTAGAACAAGAATATATTATATTTTCATGCTGGTAAAATTTAATACGAGAGGATGATCGATGTGCATCAACAACTATATATATTCAATTCGTTTCTGAAAAGATGTTTTACGATTACAAAACATGTATTAAGCTCATGTTGTTATGATAGTAATTGACCCTAGTCTACGGCTGCGTAATACCAACTGAAATACGCTTCGTCGTTTATAACAAATAAAAATAAGGGATTCTAGAAGCATCGGGGGATTTGGCAACAAGTTGTGCAAACTTTTGTATGCATGCGATATGATATGCCCAGTGACGAAGCCAGACATTTCATTGAGGGGGGTCCAACTTTAAAAAAAAATTAATATAACTATAATGTCATTCTAATTTCATTACATTGATACTAAAAAAAAAAAAAAAAAACCTTAATAACATCATAATATCACTTTTCGATACTTCATTTGTTGGAACCGCTCCACAATAGCTTCATTAGTGATGTTTACAAGAACATCCTTCTCGACGTAAGGTACCAAACAATCATTAAGCATCTCATCTCCCATGCGATTGCGTAGATCACTTTTTATGATCTTCATTGCTGAGAAAACCCTTTCAACTGTAGCAGTCGCAACAGGTAAAGTTAAGGATAACTTGACTAACAAATAAATCATCGGGAAGATCTTATCTTTCATTGTAGAAACCATAGTCCGAGCAAGATCTCCAATCCCTGATAGCTTTGAAAACCTCTCATCAATGCGCACATCAACGATAAAGTTCTGAAGTTGATTTTCAAGTTGATACAAATCAACTTCTGAAAAATCTGATGGATAAAATTTTGCCAAACGAAGTAGCTTCGTAGTATCAAATGCAGAAAAAGAATTCTTAGGATCAAAACATGACATGCATAGAAGCAATTCTGTGTTGACTTCATCAAATCGTTGATGTAACTCAAAAGCTTGCACATCAATCACAGAATAAAATACCTCAACTCGGTAGTAGTGGAGATTTGTGATTTTCTCTTTTCTACGCCTCAGTCTTCCTCGAGCCCCATATTCTTCTTCCATAACTATCATGGATATCTTATGTTTGCAACAAAAGCTAGAAACATCAGCCAATAAAGCCTCCCAACCCTCATCTCTCATGACTTGCAAGCGTGTTTTTGCTACCTTAACAAGATTCATAGCATTGACAATATCTTGATCTTTTCTTTGCAGCACTTGAGAAAGATCATGTGTTATTCCCAAGACATGTCTCATGAGATGTAGCAGAAAGACAAACTCAAATCGATTGATTATATCTAATAAATCATTAGCTTCAGCTCTTTGTGAATCATCAGAGCCATGATCTTCCAAAAACTCAAGAACATCAATAACAGAAGAAAACAAATGCATCAAGCTTATTAGAGTACCGTAATGAGAACTCCATCGGGTATCACCAGGCCGTTTCAAAGCCATCTCTTGATTCAATCCCCTTCCAGTCTCAATCTCATTACTTGCAATGCCTTCAACAATCTTCTCTCGTTGGCTATCTCGTAATATATCTCTACGCTTACATGATCCCCCAACAACATTACATAAGCGTGAAATAGTATTAAAGAAAGACCCAACACATATATGTTTTTTAACAACTGCAACAATTGTGAGTTGAAGCTGATGAGCAAAACAGTGAACAAAGTAAGCATTGGGGTTCCTCTTAAGTATCAAACTTTTTAGTCCTTTGAACTCACCTCTCTTGTTGCTTGCACCATCATATCCCTGACCCCTCAAACTAGAAATACTCAACCCGTGAGTAGAAAACAAAGAATCAATACCCTCCTCTAGTGAGATTGCAGATGTGTCAGTAACATGTACAACACCCAGAAATCGTTCAATAACATACCCTTTCTCATTTACATAGCGTACAACAATACCCATCTGTTCTTTGACAGAAACATCCCGACATTCATCAACTAATATAGAGAAAAATGAATTTCCAATGTCACTAACAATAGCATTAAGTGTCTCAACTGCAACTGCTTTGATGATATCTTTTTGAATATCTGATGATGTAAGTTTATGATTCTGAGGAGCATTTTTCAATACAACCTTAGCTATATCATCATTGCAAGAAGCCAAAAGTTTCAATAATTCAAGAAAGTTTCCCTGATCCAAGGATTCTTCTGACTCATCATTTCCTCGAAAAGCCATTCCTTGCATAATAAGATAGCGTATACACTTAATCGATGTCTTCAATCGACAAAGGTAATCAATCTTGAACTGTTTTGATACTCGAGAAAGAGTTACTTCAATGTGTTGAGATTGATTCATCAAATTTTCACATAGCATTCTACATCTTGTATGTTCACTCTTATGATCTCCAATATGGACTCTCAATCTCTCTTTCTTACGCCAAGAATTAAAACCCCCAGATATAAAAGCATCATGTCCCTTTCCACTAGAAGCCGTAGAAAAAAGGTAGCAATTCAAACAAAAAATTGCATCTTTTGCAACGCTATATTCCAACCACGTACTAAATTCATCAAACCAAGCTACTACAAACTTGCGTTTTCGATTTGCTTCTACTTTTTCAGGAAAATCATGACTACGCGGTTGACAAGGACCTTTTAATAAATAAGCTCTACGCACCTGCTCGATTATATTTGGTGGATAGCTCATTATATCAGGTCTTAGTCCTGGATCACTTGGAAGATTTTCCAAATCAAAGTCGGTGTTGACTTCTTTTGATGATGGGTGAGGTTGAGGATCGCGTACGATATCCACTTCCTTTAATGATTCTTGAGGTTTGATAGATTGAGGTCCATCAACAGTTGAAGAGGAACCCTCCATAGACACGGGCTTAAAATATCGATTCATCCTGTACACAATAATCAACCAATTGTAAATTGAACACTTACATTAAATTGAACATTGAATTGTGTCAACAAAGTTGCACTGGAAAATAACATCCAGAATTGAGTTTGAAAGAAGCTGTCCTGACAGATACGAAAACAGGGGAAAACAAACAAATTCTTTTCACTACTTTCAACATGTTCACAACCATACTAAGCCTCAACTTACACGAATTGAAGCTAAAGACATAAAAAAATCTGAAGAAACAATTAATCTTCATGAAACATTCGAACCCATAGCTGCCCTACGAATTTCACCTCCACACAAATATATTCCCCAATTCATATAAGATAGCATAGAAGATTAGGGTTATCAATTAATCGGAAAAGATTCATACCTTACTGTGTGAGGATGGAGAGAGAGAGATCGACCGAGAGAGAAGAAGCAGAGGAAAAGAGAGAGGGAAGGCGGTGAAGAAGAGAGAGACGAGAGAGATATAAGACTATAAGTTCTACCATTTTCTTCTCCTTTCCTTTTTCTTCTTAATTCTAATTATTATTTAATTCTTTAAAAGATTATATTTAAATGGGGTATTTTAATTAAACTACTATTTGAAAATTTCTGGGGTATTACAATAAGAATGGTATTATATTAATTTAATTTAATTTAATTTAATATGTAAAATTACTAAAATACCCCTAAAAATTTTCAAAATTTCAGTGGGGCCCATGGACCCCACTGCCCCCCCCCTGGCTTCGTCCCTGTCGAGAACCGACCTCGAATCCTAATTTTCCCTTTGCATACAAATCTTGACATTCTCAACTCTCACATCTCATCCACTCATTTTTTCCAATTTTTCTTATTTTAATATATCAATTCTACGTATGCCAACTGCACGAATATATGTTCTAAAAATACTTTCATATACTTTTTCATTTATTTATGTATGTTATAGCATCTCCAACCCATACTCTTAAATGGAGTATTACTTCATTTTGAAGTACGGAGGGCATTCCAACCGTACTCTATTTTACAGCAAGAGTATAGAGTATTGAACAGTAAAACTCTATATATGGAGTTTTACTGTTCAATACTTCATACTCTATTTTCACTATTTGAACAATATTAAACTATAAAAAAAATTTTAACTACATTTCATTAATATAATTTGATTTATAATTTATTGTATTGTATATTTTATTTATAACTAAATTTTATAATTTTTATTTAATTTAACATATTTAATTTTATATAAATAAAAAATTAGCAATCCACAATATACTTAAATTATGTTATTTAAGATACAATTTTATTAATTATTTAATATTTATGATACATTAGGACATGTTAATTATGTAAAATAAATGAAAAACTACAAATAGAGTATATATATAAAGTACGTGGTTGGAATGAATTTCTAAAATAGAGTATGTCATACTTCATTTTGAAGTGTAGCATACTGCAAAATAGAGTATAGGGTTGGAGATGGTCTTAGTATAAATTACTCCGTTTGTCCTTATTATTAATCCCATTTGAACGAGTATATGAACCAAAGAAGGAAGAGATACACGGTTGTTATTAATTTTTATGGAGAGAGAATTAATTGTAGCCAAATATATATTCTTTATCATTTTAGGAAATAAGACTAATAAGTAATAAGTGAGACATGCGAAAATGACAAATGAAACTAATAACAAGAGACATAGGTATTATATCAAAGGAACTGTTGCAACAAGTACCAATGCAAGTGATCATACCAGTACGTATGATATCATCTGTTTTAGGTTAAATACTTATGGTTTCGCTTGTCGGTACTTCCAAAAAAGCCTCGTATATATTGTTATAACGAAATAGGTAACGGAGAACCAGGGCCGGTCCTGTACTCCGCTAGGCCCTAGGCCAAAAAGAAAAAAAAAAAAAATGGGCCCTTTAATAATTATAAATGTATATGTATAAAAAGAATAGTAAAAAATATAGCAATAATTCATTGAAGTAGAGCAATAAGGTTTGAGAATGAAAATTGCAGTGCGATGCGCCGACGCCGTGAGCGAATCGGGAATATAATTTTGAGGTTAGGGGATGGCGCAAGATTCTAGTAACTTATTTTTTAAGAATGAGAACGATTCTCGTTTGCTGTACTGCTGCGTTGTTGCATTCTGTATAAAAACTAATTAATTTTAAATACAAATACTAATTATTTATTTTGATGGGCCCCTAAAAATTTTGGGGCCCAAGGCATGGGCCTAGTGAGCCTTCAGTCAGGTCCGGGCCTGCGGAGAACAGATTGTACTATGACGGCTTACATAGTTACAGAGTTTGTGCCCTATTTCTATATAAATAGAGTACATCAGACAGGCTAGGCCCAATACGCCAATTAGGCCCAACTAAACAGACAATCCATACCATCGACGCCCAGCTCTGCGAAGGGGCAGCTGATTCAAGGCATACTAACATATATACTTAGTATCTTCCCCGTTGTTTCGAAAATAGACCTATAATTATTAATAATCTACAATTATAAAGTCTTTATAATTGAGAAGGGGTAGGGGAAAGAGGTAAGAATGGGGATATTAACCAACCCTAGAAAGCGGCCTTTGGGGCATGTTTAGGGCCATTAGACTATCCCCATCCCCAACCCAACCCAACCCAATCTACAAATAAAATATTATTTTCTCTCTCCTCCACCTATACAATCTACAATCCAACCCAATTTCACAATCTACACCTTTTATCAATGATCCAACCTAATCAAATATAATTTCTTATATTTTTGAAGATCCATGCTGACATTAGTGCTTTATCCTCGGCCACACACCAAGGTTTTTTTGCCACCACTTTTTCTTTCGGCTGAACCTCAGCAATATCATCTAGAGAAAACTCAGTGTTTTGATAATATTGAGAGTTTTGCTCGTTCTGAAGATTTTGATAGTTTGGTAACTCAACAGAAGGCTGGGAGTATGGATAATCTTGAGAATTTGGAGAATTATTGGAGCTTGGATAATTTTGGGAGTTTGGATGATTAAGGAAATCCATAAAATTTTGAGAGTGAGAGAAATCATTTGGATCATTTGAAGCCATAATTTACAAGGATTGTAAAAGCTCCAAACAAAAACACCAAATAATAAAAAGAAAAGATGAGAATAGAGAAGATTTTTTTTTTGATTGAAAGTATAACAATATTGGTGTCCATTTATAGAGAATTGAAAATCATAAATTTTGATAAAATTTTTAATTTATTTTAATAAATAGTTATCCATAATTTTAGATTGATAAGATTTTATCTAATAAAATTACACTATCCAATAAGAGTATAACATGTGTCATCTTCCTATTGGATAACCTAAATTGCACAATAGATTGGTTCATGTATTAGATTGCCGACCTCTTCTTAATTTTCCTTTTTTTTTTTTTTTTAACAACTCTTTTGTCCTATATGGACAATCTAAAGATAGATTGGGGATGGGGGTAGTCTTATGGGCACTTGCTCTCATCAATTCAACTAAATATGCTCTTTTCATAGTAGTGTATACATATATATATATATATATATATATATATATATATAGTAATGAAAATAACCATTTATATATGAAAATATATTCTCACACTATAAGGCTTTGGAAATTTGAGGGGACAACATTTTAAGATTCCATAGTGGTGATGAAAAGCTTTAGGGAAAAAGGAAGGAGACTTTTCTTCTCTCTCTAGGGAAATACTACTATACTACATTAATTGAAATAGTTTTTTTCTCCATGCGAAAAGAAAATAACAAATTAGGAAAAGAACAATTGATTTTATTGTAAGCTAGCTAATCGTTTCTCTCTACTCCATCTCCCTTCTCTCACTCTTCGCTGTCGGGATTCGCGTATTCCTTCTCCCCGCTATCCTAAGCTATCAAGAAACCCGAAACACCCTTTCTAAGAGTTTTCTGAGAGTTTATAAGCTTAGTGAAACACCTGTATTACATGAGGAAACCTCATGCATGCAATTGGTAAGCACTATAATTCATAATTAATAACTACTAGTACTTAGTTAAATAACTTAATTAATGTGGCAAAAAATGGGTAGGGTTATAATTTGGACAATTCACATAGAGACACACGGAAATCAATAAAATTCAATCTTTTGACATTCTTGTCCTCGGAAAATGACAAAATTACATAAATACTATATATTAAATTATAATATATGATGTCACATTATTATATATATATATATATATATATATATATATATATATATATATATATATGAGAGATCATATAAAAAATGGTATTTCCATAAGAAATAGGAAATCATCTAAACCCTTCATTTGACAAGATCAAGGGCTAATACTTCAGAGAAAATTTACGTCAGTTTTACAAATGAGGGGTTAAAGATGTAATCTCATATAATCCTGAAAATTATGGCATTTATTTATTCCTCAAATTATGAGATTGCTTTAATTAGTTACCATATTATTTAAAGATATTTTATCAATAGTAATAATAAATATTGCAGCAAATATTATTCATATTTTAAAATAATGATATTTACTAAATCTAATATACGTCAAACTTACATGTTAAATATTCAGTAGTGGTAGTATTTATCTATTTTAATTTGCATCGAAGCAATATATTGCATTATATTAGTATTTTACTAAGTACTTTTCGTAATGCAAATGTGAAATAAAATAATGCATATTATGCATTGTAGGTTCAAAATAATAATAATAATAATAATAATAATAATAATAATAATAATAATAATAATAATAATAATAATAATAATAATAATAATAATATATAATTATTATTATTATTATTATTATTATTATTATTATTATTATTATTATTATTATTATTATTATTATTATTATTATTATTATTTCGCCAAAACAAAAATCTGATGCATTACAATCTATTTGGATATGCATTATAATGTAATGGTGCATGCATTGTAAGAAATTTCTTTGATTTCAAAAACATTGATTTTAATTTTCAATGCCAATCACGAGTAAATGGCATAATTTTCTTTTATACTATTTCAATATATTTTAGTAATGCATTTAGCAAGATAATAATGCATTGTACGTTTGCAAAAAAATAATAATGCAGAAATATACTAATGCATTATTCCGTCGAAAAAAAATCTAATGCATGATAATCTATGATGATATGCATTATAAGGTACTGGTACATGCATTATACAAAGTTTCCTTAATTTGAAATCTTTTTAAAATTTTCACACCAGTCACGAGTTTATTGCATAATTGTTTATTTATTTTTTTAAAGATTAATAAAAATAATTTTAGATTGCAAGAACTCTTATCAACATGTCACTCTTATCATCTAAAATCGCCACTCATGTTTTACATAATTACCCCTCATTCGCTTTTGTTAATATATATAAGGAATGTGCATTAGTTGCAAATTTAATGGAGGCTAAATCCAGTCCGTTTATTTTGTGATAATCAAAGGTTAGGATTATTTCTTATTTTATACTCTGAACTAGTTTTGTACATGATCTCATCCCTATATATATATATATATATATATATATATATATATATATATATATATATATCAAAAGGCAAATTAAAGAAGATTATATTGTGGGTAAGGGGACCTCACCTCACCTTACATATGCACTCTCTTTTATCTACTCCCTCCGTCCTCTATTTATTGACGGAGGGAATATGGGCACAGGTTTTTTCGCATTTTATGGTATAATAATAAATTAATGTGTTAAAGTGTTAAAGTGGAATAATTGTGGATCCATTTGAATTGTTTAATAGTATTAAAATGATAAAATAATAAAATGTAGATGTATAAAGTGTTAAAGTGTAAAAGTGGTTGTGGGGTCTACGTCCAAAAATGGAAATTGTCAATAAATGGAGGACGTCCCAATATAGTATTAACGTCAATAAATAGAGGACGGAGGGAGTATGTTTCTTTATTTCCCTTTTTCTTTTCTTTTTCTATTTAAATTTACAACCAAACAAATTTTATTTTTTGACAAATTTTAACTTCCCTTGTACTAGATCAAAATAAATATTTATATGTGTAGTTGAAAATTTCTAAATCTTTCTTCCTTGTATTTTATATAGTATAACCTATTACAAGTGTTATCAATTTTGATGAGAGCAAGAAATTCTATCCCCATTGCATGGAATAGAATCCTTTTTGTTGTTGTTGTAGAGAATAGAAAAAGAAATACACACACACAAAAAAAAAGAGGGTCCCAAATGGATAAATCCAACTTCAATTCATTCTCCAACTCACTTAGATTCCTCAAAGAAAGCTACTCAATAAATCTTTTTTTTTTTTTTCAAAACATATAAACTATACTAATTACTACGTACATATAATTAATTTTTGTCTATCTTGTTAACGGATGAATATTACCTAAAATGACAAAATTTAATCCACTACTATTTACTTCCGTCTTAATTTGTGTATCGGAAAAAAGTTACACCCGTGCATTTATAATATTTTTAATTGTGCTCAATTCTGCTAGATCTACATAGTTCATAGTCTTCATAGGTTAGTGTACTTGTTTAGAGATTATAATTAAATAAATATTTCATCATAGTAGTATAACAATTAATAGTACTCCCTCCGTCCTCCATTTAGTGACGGAGGGAGTTTGGGTACGCGTTTTTTCGCATTTCATGGTATAATAATAAATTAATGTGTTAAAGTGTTAAAGTGGAATAATTGTGGGTCCATTTGAATTGTTTAATAGTATTAAAATGTTAAAATAATAAAAAGTAGATGTATAAAGTGTTAAAGTGTTAAAGTGATTGTGGGGTCTACGTCCAAAAATGGAAATTGTCAGTAAATGGAGGACGTCCCAATATAGTATTAACGTCACTAAATGGAGGACGGAGGGAGTAGTATAAAATAAAATGAAAACGAAAAGCATAAAATGAAATACGACAGCAAGGCCGTACTGGGGACACGTCTTCCTCCATTGTTTCCGTATATATGCAGAGATTCGTTATCGTGAATTCATCCATCCCTTTCATTCTTAATTAAATTAATTCCCACTTATCATTACTCAATTCCATCGAATCACTTTCCCTAACACCCCCGAGATTTTCTATATAAACAAACCCCATGCACCTTCCATTCTCCCACAACCAACACAAGAAACCCTACTTCCAATTCATCTCTCTTCAAACAAACAAGCCCTCTTCGCTCTTCGTGTTCTTCGTCTTCCTACAACCTAGCTCGTTCTTGAGATAATGGACAGAGTGAGCAAAATGGTGTCGGAGAAGCCGGTGGTGATCTTCAGCAAGAGCTCTTGCTGCATGAGCCACACCGTCAGATCACTCTTCTGTGACTTTGGGGTCAATCCGACGGTGTATGAGCTCGATGAGATCTCCCGGGGCCGGGAGGTGGAGCAGGCGCTGTCGAGGCTCGGGTGCAACCCCACGGTCCCCGCGGTTTTCATTGGCGGGGAGTTTGTCGGCGGGGCCAACGAAGTCATGAGCCTCCACCTCAAGAGGTCCCTCAAGCCCATGCTCAAGAGGGCCGGGGCTCTCTGGGTCTGACTCACCTCCTATATACCCTTTTTTTTTTTTTTTTTTTTAAATAAATATATTTCTTTTATGTTTTGTGTTGAGACTAGATTTAAAGAGAGAGAGAGGGAGGGGTTTTTTGGGCAAGAGAGTTTGTGACCATGGCATGGACTGTGGTTTTTACTTATGTGTACTCAAATCATATCAGCTTTTTTTAGTAAAGCTATATGTAATGAGTTTAATTAATATAAATGCTAATTAATTAACGTTCTGTTAAATTCCAATGTTGCTGTTTCGTTGCTTTCGTTGTTTCTACTTTTAAGTTTTAACAGAAGAATATGGAGTTTAATTAACTAAATTGAAAGTTGTTCCACTTTTAAGGAAATTAATTGAGATGTGTAATTAAAGTAATTAATACTAATACTTTAATGATTTTTTAATTATAATTAAGTTGAGTTTGGGTTAATTTTATAGTACTTTTTGACTTGGTATATTATATAGAGTTAATTAATTAAATAATGAAGATTAATTGTGACAAAATCATGGATATATATATATATATATATATATATATATATATATATATATATATATATATATATATATATATATATATATATATATGCAGGTGATTAAGAGAGGTGCATGAATATTAAATAATAGAGTATACTCGTAAATGTGTTAATTATATATATATATACTCTCTTATCTACAAGAGAATCTGATGTCATCAGCATAAATATATCTCCTACATATATACATAATGCACGATAGTGAGCTTGAGAGAGAGACGTGGCCTAAATCATATTGAATAATATAATCTCAAAATAATAGTTTTGACCTAAGTATGTATCGTAATTAATCTTGATGATTAATTTATTATTTGTGCGTCTTATCATTTAAATTATTTGAGACACACTAGTCTACTCTCATCGACCCAGATCGATTTTAATGCTTTGGTCGCCCCAATTTTCATTTAAAAAGAAAAAACCATACTACTATACTACTACCTCCATCTCACAAAAGTAGTCCCCTTTAAATAGTAATTTTTTCGGCACGCATTACCACCGAAACCTAGTAGGGTTTAACGATACAATATTAAAATATTATTTCTTTTACGGGATACTACGAGTGTCGGACTATCCCGTAAAAGAAATAATATTTCAAAATTATATCGTAAAACTCATACTAGGTTTCGGTAGAGATGCGTGTCTGTCATGTCAATAAAGAAATGAGACTACTTTTATGAGATGGAGGTAGTATATTGTAAACTAGAAAATACTTCCGTCTTTTCAAGTGTCTCGTTTTGAGTTTGTTTTAGTGTCCTAAGAATTGATAGTAAAATAACTAAAAATTTGCCATTTTATCCATATATTAATGTTATACTCATAATAAATTATAGAATAATATTAAATGAGATTAAAATATAAATTTCCACCATTTTTTCAGTACATATATGATACTACCTCCATCCCGTTTAAGTTGGGACGTATTCCATTTCGAGACGTCTCATTTATTAGACCTGTTTCCATAAAAGGAAATAATTTAACATCACATCACCATCTACATCACACTTAATTAGCCTAAATTAATTTTAATTAAAAATGGATGTGAGTAGTACTAATAATTTAAATTAAATTAAACTCTAATTTACCATCACATCTCCATCACATCACCCTTTTATCCCATTTTCCTTGGCTCTTGTGCCATTTAGAAACATCCCAACTTAAACGGGATGGAGGTAGAAATACATTGAATGAGAGAAAACTATGCGCGACACATTCGTTGCTAGTAATTTTACTACTATTTGATTTTAATTATCACTACATCTAGTAGGAGTATATTTTAATAGATATATTGAGCAAAGGACAAAGCATAGGCCATGCTTCAAGTACGATATATATAAAAGGCCAAAACCAAAAGTATGATCTCATTTTGATCTCCAACACAAAGAATATAATATAAAGATTTAATTTTGTAGAATATATAAATAGATAAAAATCAAGAATAATATATATATATATATATATGGGTGAGATCCTGTACAAAATATGATTATCTTAAAAAATAAAAAATGAAGCATTATATGCATATAATTATAATGCATGATGCACATAATTATAATGCACAATGCATTATAATGCATTATCTATTCAATCATAATGCATTTTAGTAAAATCATAATGCACCAGTTAATCTACACCGTAGATCACACAGATCAATGGTCCAGATCATTTCTCATTTCTTACAGAACATGTCTTTTGTATGTGATCTCTCCGCTATATATATATATATATATATATATATATATATATATAGGGGTGAGATCCTGTACAAAATAGGATTATCGTAAAAAATAAAAAATGATGCATTTTATGCATATAATTATAATGCATGATGCACATAATTATAATGCACAGTGCATTATAATGCATTATCTATACAATCATAATGCATTTTAGTAAAATCATAATGCACAAGTTAATCTACACCCTAGATCACACAGATCAATGGTCCAGATCATTTCTCATTTTTTACAGAACCTGTCTTTTGTATGTGATCTCTCCGCTATATATATATATATATATATATATATATATATATATATATATATATATATTGATCCGTAAACAAAATAAATAAATGTGGAGTAGTATGCACAAGTCAATTTCAAACCAATGTTTTGAAACCCGGACCGGAGACCGAACCGGTCATTCAACTGGGTCATCGGGTCACCGGGTCGACCGGTTGACCCGTTCTTAAAAAACCGGATGACCCATATATATATATATATATATTACTCCCTCCGTCCCATGGCAATTGTCCATGTTGCTTTATTGAGACGTCCCATTTAATTGTCCACTTGCCTAAAGTGGAAATATTCCACTCTCACAACCAATATAATATAAAATCCCCTATCCCTTGTGGCATTGGTTATTGTGCCACTTTCCTAGTGGACAATTGCCATGGGACAGAGGGAGTATATTGTTTAGTATTTCATATATTTATTGTAATTTTAGAACATACATGTGAAGTTAGTTCAGTTGGTAATTATCTTAGACTAACAAATTAGAGGTTACAAGTTCGAATTCTATTGAACACAAAAAAAATATTTTTTTTAAGTGAACCGGTCACCGATTCTGACCGGGTCTTGACCGGTTCAGACGGGTTTGACCGGGTCTGACCGGTTCACGCCGGGTCAGTGGAGAGGTACGAAAATCAAAGACCCGGACCGGACCAGGGACCGGTTCCCGGGTTTTCCGGTCGGACCGGCCGGTCCGGGTCGGGTTTAAAAACATTGTTTCAAACATTTAAAAAAGCATAAATTAAAGCAAAATGATACACCATCCATCCCACTCATAAAAGGATAACTTGTTTTCGACACGAGAACTGAGACGAGAGTGATAGTCGTGAATAAAGTAGTGTGAATTGGTTTTAGTGGGTAATTAAAATTTTGCTATTTAAGATGATATCTCTATATGAGTAAGACGGATGAAAATAGAACTTATCCATTTATAAATGAGACGCAGAGAGTATATATATGCATATTATATGTATATAGTTTCTTCTTTATCCACTTGCATACCCAACATTATCTTTCTTGATAACCAAAAATCTCTTTTTGGGTTTATATATATGCAATGAAGCATCTTTAGATGTTCATGTTCCTCCCTCACCTTTTTCTTTCTTCATTTTATTTTACTTTTACTTTTCCCTATCATTTTCTATGAGTTGGGAGGCATTCATTTCTAGCATGGTTTTATTAATAATTCGATTTAAATTATTTAATGAGCTGCAAAAATATAATGTGTCTCAGTTCAGACACTTGAACAAATTTTTGTACCAAAATCATAAAACTGTACTATGAATTAGCTCCTATCCACCGAACTGCAGACGTTTCGGTATTTTATACATGTCACATATATATACATATTCAAGAAACTCCGATGAAACGAGAGAGTATTATTCTTAAAGAAAATGATGATAAAACTATACATATATATGCATGGGAATCTCAGAAAAGTAAAACTTGACGCGTACAATCTTGATTATGAAGAATAGATCAATCCTTCGTAAAAAGTCTCCATATAATAAACACGTGGCTTTGATAAGTATTCTCTCTATATGTTTTCTTCAATTATTCTTTTTTGTTAATTATACATACTTACATCAAAAAAATAAGAGAGAGAGAGAGAGGTGATAATGAGTGTGCATGGGATGCTGAGAACCGCACTCGTACATAAGTTGACATTTTTCACACACACACCCACGTGTGTTACTGTGTGTTCTATATATGCATGGCGAAGTTGGTCTCTCGATAAGTACTAGGGTTATACCTACCTATCCTATGCATGAATGTTGTCCAACCTGTCTCGATCTCTTGTCCTTTGGGAAGTTTTATGGCCACTTACATATGGACACTTGCTCTCCTTCTCACCCTTTGGATTATATTCTCTAGCCTAGATCGAGTGAAAGAGGAATCGAGGGATCGATGTTGTCGTTTCGGTTGGATTCCCTTGCCTCTGATCGTGTCTCGTTTCTATTAGATTAGGGTTAGTGAATTAACGACGATTGTGATATCATGATATCGTCTAAGATATGCACGTGATAGAGAATATGTCGTGTTCAGTTAAAATTACGATTTTGTGCATGGTACGTGTAGCTGTTTGGACGGTTGCAGATCACGTCTGTACATAATGGTAAAGTCGATTTTTTTCTTCTTCCAACAAAGAGAGTAGATTCTAATGTGTGACGAAAAGCAGCATAGTCGAATGGACGATGCCTTTCTTAGCTTTCACAAAAAGAAGTTTCAAAACTTGTGTGCCCACAAGAAAAACCCTAGCTATAGCTAGCCAAATATCAATTTATTTCTACTTTAATACAAAACATACGTACAACATGATTCGAACTCCAAATCTTTTGTTGAATCGAAGGAAAATATTGTATTGACTGTATATATAATGAATTCAAACTATTATTAGATGTAGATGAATGATCATAGAATTCATCGATAAAGTGAAGGTTTTCGTAAATGGTAGTATATAATACTACTAAACCATAAAAGGCCCTTTCTCGAATTTGGTCATGTGCAAATGAATAAATCCAAATTGCAAATTGGATTTATGAAAACGATGGAAGGAATTTATTCGTTTGTACGAAATATGTCGAAAAGCCTATGAGCTCACAATACATACTATAAAATTAAATTCAAAATTACAAAAAGAAAGATATAAAAAGCAAAGTGGATATAACGTGTATATATATATATATATATATATTAAGTTGCACCTAGTGTAACACGTTAAAATCATCAATAGTGAAATGGAACCAAATTAATTAATAGATGATGAGACATAAAGCAGAATCCGAACTTAAGAATTATTTGGATTTTATTATCACTAAACAAATATTATTCCATCCACATTGCCTATACTTTACTATTATTATAAATGTATGTATATTGGAATATTTGTTTTTGGAAAAAAGAAAAGGAAAAGATGTTTTTGGAAAAAAGAAAAGGAAAAGAAGAGGTCCCAATTGGATAAATCCAACTTCAATTTCCCTAGATGCCTCCACCAAACTTACACCACAAATTTTAATTGGACCACCTATATATAAATATATAATACCTAAAAAATGTCAACAAAATTAAAAAAATAATAATAAATTTGCAACATTTAGAAATGGGAATTTGGGTTTTTGTTGAACAATAATGGTTCGTTCACTTTGATGCGAAAGACTAAGACCATCTCCAACCCAATACTCTATTTTACAGTATGCTATACTTCAAAATAAAGTATCTCGTACTCTATTTTAAAAATATATTCCAACCACGTACTCTATATATTTAATTTATTATTCTTTTATATTTAATTTTAATAACTTAACAATATTGACAAACATTAAATGAATAATACTATGATTTATTAACATATATTGAAAATTAAATAATAACTAAATAAAAAAATTACGGCTTCTTAAAATATTAAATTGTAAATTCATCCTTTTAAAGAAAAATATTAATTATATTAATCATCATAACATACATTATAAATGAAATGAAACAAAATATAATTTATGTAATGTTAATTTTTTCTAGAAATACTTTAAATGTGATTTTTACAAATAGGAGTAAATGAAATAATATGATATATGAATTAGTATAATTATTTACAATGAAAAATATAATTAAATAAGTCAATATCTACAATTAATTTTTTTTGAATAGTGAAAATAGAGTATGAAGTATTGAACAGTAAAACTCCATATATAGAGTTTTACTGTTCAATACTTTATACTCTAACTGTAAAATAGAGTACAGTTGGAATGGCCTCCGTACTCCAAAATGAAGTAATACTCCAATTTGAAGTATGCATTGGAGATGCTCTAACAGAGAAAAGAGACGATCATTCTTTAAATCTCACCTTTTTTTTTTTGGGTCACATTTTATCACCTTTTATCAATGAGGAAGAAATTTGCTCCTTAAATTGAAAAAAATATTCACAACACCGTATTGGTGAGGTAATATTTTATCTCCATTGTAGTGAAATGAAGGAGGAAATGAGTAAATGTGAGAAATAATTAAGAAAGATTTAACGGGTAAATATCATTTTTCTCTTACATCGTACGTACCCTAACAGTATGTATAATCACAAAATCTCATTGCATGACCATATCGTCAAGAAAAATACCAATCTTTTAAAGTGACAATCATAACAAAGAAATCAAAAATCTATAAGAGTAAACATTATCATGAAATGAAGATAGTAACAAATTTTCGACGATCCTGAAAAGGTAACAATTGTGACTGATATTAAACAATTTCAACAATTTCAAAAAATTAATACTATTATAAAAAGTGTCTTGTTTACAAAATTTGATTTTCATTTTTTATCCTTATTATTAGAATAAATGTTTAAAATATTAATATTATCATTAAAACATTAATTCCAAATATTTTAGTTTGCATTTAATAAAGATAATTCTTGCGCATATTATTAGAATAAATTCTTAAAACATTAATATTATCACTAATATATTTATTTATATTAATATATACTAATATTTATAATAAACCAATTACATTAAAATAAAACATTACATATGCAAACGAGATTATACGTGCACCGCACGTAATCTCCGTTAGTTTTTAATAAAAGTATCAATTCAAATCGATCGAACCATCAAATTAAGCACTACTTTTCCTATGATCAATTCAACTTCTTAGTTTGAGAGATTGCAAAATCAAATCATAATATACGTTTAGAATAAAGTAAGATTTGATGGATAATAATAATCTCATGAATAACATTAATTGACTAATCACGAATACGAAATATTCTTACAGCATCACATGTTTTAAAACAATGAAATTACATACAAACACATACACATAAATGGGAATATTTCTTTTAGAAAATTGTGGCCATCATAAGACATATCCTAATCCTTAAAAATTTACTAACATTTAACTCATGGTTCGTGGGTGTGAGTTACCCGTACAAAGGACACCTTCTATCGTATGCATAGATTCGTCGTCGTTTCCGACTTTTTTATTCCCTTGTTTATTTTATGCTCTAGGGTACATCAATCGCTCTCATTAATTTAAAACAAAATGAAAAAAGAGAATTATTAAAAAACTCAAAAAAGATAACTCAAATATCCCATATCAAAATCTTGAATTCTAAATGATCCCTCTAACCCCAAAATCCCAATTTTACCCCCTAAACTCTTCCCTATATATATCCTCCCTTACTCCACACATTCATCGATCACATCAAAACAAACCATCCTACACATACAAATCATCTTAAAATCTTCATCAACAACACATTCTTGAAATCCTTACTCGATTTTACTCAATTGCAATGTCGATGGAGAGATTGAACAAGCTGGTGTCCGAGAAGCCCATCGTGATCTTTAGCAAGACGCAATGTTGCATGAGCTACACGATCAAGTCCCTCTTCTATGATTTTGGCGTGAACCCCACGATTTACGAGCTAGATGAGATGGCATGGGGCCAAGAGATCGAGCAAGCGTTGGCCCGGCGAGGCGGCAGTCAGACAGTACCTGCAGTGTTCATCGGTGGCGAATATGTGGGCGGGGAGAATGAGGTCATGAGCCTTCA
Organism: Thymus mandschuricus; assembly: GCA_029379335.1. NCBI lineage: Eukaryota > Viridiplantae > Streptophyta > Magnoliopsida > Lamiales > Lamiaceae > Thymus > Thymus mandschuricus. Next base: position 36,140,661 of record CM057074.1, read on the forward strand.
TCTCCAAAGGTCCTTGAAGCCTATGCTCAAAAGGGCCGGTGCTCTATGGGTTTAATACTATCGTAGCACGTGACAAATGTGCATGATTATAATATAATAATTTGGTAAAACTATAATATGAGAGACGATCGGAATATTTAGTTTAGCAAGAGGTATATAGGAAGAGTGAGCCTTTTTGTGCTTCAATTTTTCCTAGCTAATTACAACTAGTATAATGTGTGTGTAACGTAGCTTCAACCTTTTTGTATTGGAGTTGCACTTTATATAATATGTATTATGAGAATTATAAAACTATAAGTTTTGAATAATTCGTGATTTTTCTTGATCCGATTTTCGATTAAGCTTCTATGTGCACTCGTAAAATATGTAACTTAAATTATTAATTTTTCGGGAAATTTATAACTAATTAGCACACTATATAAATATTCATACTATAAAATATACTTAATTAAATATATTTATCAAATCATGCATGGATTTTCCAAAGCATTATGCATAGGCAAAAATATTACATGCAAGGAAACTACAAGGTGAAAATAAGATTTAATCATAGGGCGCCTCAATTTGCAAATGCTATTTCCTTTTAGTTCTTGTAGATACACACGTAAAGATGAATGTGACGTCGAATTATTGTACAGGTTAAGATCCATATTTTCAGTGATCATTATTAAATATCGACAAGTACCTTCGTCTTCGGATATAAATAACTTGTAAGGCACAAATATTTATGTGAGAGTATCTATAATGCATAATCACCAATGTCAAAACTCTTTGTATTGTAACCAAAACATTAATTTTCTCAAAAATTAATAAGCGAGATGGATGGATTACTATTTTGAATTTGTGCTCAATTCTGCTCAACATAGTTCAAAGTGTACTTGACTAAAGATATATATATATATAAATATTTCATCATAGTAGTATAACAATTAATAGTAGTATAAAATAAAATGAAAACGAAAAGCATAAAATGAAATACGACAGCAAGGCCGTACTGGGGACACGTCTTCCTCCATTGTTTCCGTATATATGCAGAGATTCGTTATCGTGAATTCATCCATCCCTTTCATTCTTAATTAAATTAATTCCCACTTATCATTACTCAATTCCATCGAATCACTTTCCCTAACACCCCCGAGATTTTCTATATAAACAAACCCCATGCACCTTCCATTCTCCCACAACCAACACAAGAAACCCTACTTCCAATTCATCTCTCTTCAAACAAACAAGCCCTCTTCGCTCTTCGTGTTCTTCGTCTTCCTACAACCTAGCTCGTTCTTGAGATAATGGACAGAGTGAGCAAAATGGTGTCGGAGAAGCCGGTGGTGATCTTCAGCAAGAGCTCTTGCTGCATGAGCCACACCGTCAGATCACTCTTCTGTGACTTTGGGGTCAATCCGACGGTGTATGAGCTCGATGAGATCTCCCGGGGCCGGGAGGTGGAGCAGGCGCTGTCGAGGCTCGGGTGCAACCCCACGGTCCCCGCGGTTTTCATTGGCGGGGAGTTTGTCGGCGGGGCCAACGAAGTCATGAGCCTCCACCTCAAGAGGTCCCTCAAGCCCATGCTCAAGAGGGCCGGGGCTCTCTGGGTCTGACTCACCTCCTATATACCCTTTTTTTTTTTTTTTTTTTAAATAAATATATTTCTTTTATGTTTTGTGTTGAGACTAGATTTTAAAGAGAGAGAGAGGGAGGGGTTTTTTGGGCAAGAGAGTTTGTGACCATGGCATGGACTGTGGTTTTTACTTATGTGTACTCAAATCATATCAGCTTTTTTTAGTAAAGCTATATGTAATGAGATTAATTAATTAACGTTCTGTTAAATTCCAATGTTGTTGTTTCGATAGATGCTTTAGTTATTTCTACTTTTAACAGAAGAATATGGAGTTTAATTAACTAAATTGAATTTAATTCCACTTAATTGGTACATTAATTTGATCCTTTAAAGGGAGAAAGTTGTTCCACTTTTAAGAAAATTAATTGAGATGTGTAATTAAAGTAATTAATACTAATACTGTAATGATTTTTATTTATAATTAATTAAGTTAAGAAGGGCTGTCAATTTGTGCGTGTCTGGTTGTTATCGTGTCGACCTGATAACGACCCGATCTGTTAAGTCCAAACCCGAACCCAACCCGTTAAGAATTCTCCAAACCTGAACACGAACCCGACCTGTTAAGGTTCAGACCTGAACCCGACTCGAACACGATTAAATTCGTGTCGACACGAACACGATAGCGACACGATAGGAACCAAATATATCATAACACGAAATAACCCGATTTAACATGCTAAAATTATAAATATCTATCTTATACAAACGAGTTCATTACTTCATGGAAACTCGTCTCCGACGACGATTGAAGGGAAGGGGGCAGAGTTGGGTAAGGGAGAGGCGTCGGGAACTCGTCTCCGACGACGATTGAAGGGAAGAGGGCGGAGTTAGGTGAGGGTGAGGCGTCGCCGCGTCGGGGTTGGGTGAGGGCCTGAGGCAGAGGCGTCGTAACTTCGTGCCGTCGTCAAATTAGAAATTATGAGGGAAGGGGGCGGGCGGCGGGTGGGACTGGGTATTTGGATGAAATAACCTAGTCCCTAATTACTAATTAATTAGAAATTTAGAATTTAACAAAATATCATAATACATTAATAAAATAATAAAATAATTAATATTTAAATTAACAGGTTACACGAACCCGATACGAAATTTTCGGGTTCTTATTGGGACAACCCGTTAACGACACGAACCCAATAAGCCTCAACCCAAACCCGTTAATTCTGTGCGTATTCGTATCGGGTTATCGTGTCGGGTTGAAAATTGACAGCCCTAAGTTAAGTTTGGGTTAACTTATTATAGTTCTTTTTGACTTGGTATATGCAGTTAATTAATTAAATAATAGTATATGAAGATTGTGACAAAATCATGGATATATATGCAGGTGATTAAGAGAGGTTCATGAATATTAAATAATAGAGTATACTCGTAAATGTGTTAATTATATATATATACTCTCTTATCTACAAGAGAATCTGATGTCATCAGCATAAATATATCTCCTACATACATTTTGCATGCATGATAATGAGAGAGAGAGGGACGTGGCCAAAATCATAAAACTAATTGAGCGTTAATCATTAATTATTAAAATAAATTACTATAGTCTCATAATAGTTTTGACCTAAATATGCATAGTAATTAATTTTTTTTATCAAAGAAAGGAATTTGATTAAAACCAGAGAAGAAAAGAGGCATAAGAAATGCCAGTAGATACAAGAGGAAGAGGTTAGCTACGCAACAGCACCTCACAAAGAGATGCATAGTAATTAATCTTGATGATTAATTAATTTATTATTTGTGCGTCTTATCATCTGAATTATTTGAGACACCCTACGTACTCTGTTCATCGACCCATATCGATATTAATGCTTTGGTCGCCCCAATTCTCATTAAAAAAGATGAATCAATTTGTACTATTATGAACCCCCATCAATTTTATCATGACATTTTACTGTTCAATCTTCAAGTTTGTTCTAATTCTCTAGCTTTTAAGTGTCCTAAAAATCGTAGAATAAGTCATAGCTTATCATTTTTATCCATATATTAACATTATGCATAAGTTCACTACAAGAAAACAGTCATTTCTGTTGCGGAATCCCGACGGAGAAAAATTACGCAGCCAATCTATTGCAGATTCGTTGCGGATACTTACTGCTTGCAGATCCGTGGCGGAATAGCTACATAATTTGCTGGCGGACTAGTTTCCGCCACAGATTTGATATAGGATCTAAATCCTTGCAGATCCGTTGCGGAAAAGCTACTGAACAATGCTGGCGGACTACTTTCCGCCACATATTTGATTTAGGATTTAAATCATTGCAGATCCGTGGCGGAATAGCTATACAATTTTATGGCGGACTATATTCCGCCACAGATTTGATTTAGGATTTAAATCTTTGCAGATCCGTGGCGGAATAGCTATACAATTTTATGGCGGACTATATTCCGCCACAGATTTGATTTAGGATTTAAATCTTTGCAGATCCGTGGCGGAATAGCTATTCAATTTTATGGCGGACAATTTTCCGCCACAGATTTGATTTAGGGTCTAATGTCCTTGCATATCTGTGGCGGATTAGCTATTGAATTTTTGTCCGTCGGCATTCCGCAACGGTATTCATTTAAAATATTCTCCCCCCCTTTCTTTTCATCTACGCGCGAATTCTCCAAACTTGCAGCCGCGCCGTCGCCGAAGCTTCCTCAACCATGCCGGAAAAATTGTTGCCTTAACGTTTGCACTTTCGAATTTCCCCTTGTACTTCCTATCTCCTACATAATGTACCGATTAATTTCTTTTTTTTTGGTTCTAGGGTTTAGGGTTTTCTACAGCTACTACTTCGCCTGCCTTTTGCCGGAGTCGCCCCTGCCTTTCGCCGGAATCGCGACTCCCTTTCGCCGGAGCTTCTCTGCACTCGCTTGGTCCAGTCCCGTCGCCCAGGAAGAAGCCTATCTAGTAAGAGCTCCCTTGTCTCTGCTGGCTCTCTCCACCGTTTGGTTTCTTCTTCATATTTTGCTTGGGAAATCGTATGAAATTGAGAGTTAGTACCTGGGAAATGTGATTAGGGTTCTTCCTTTTTTCTGCACATGCTTCATTTTGAGAGTTTGTGCATCTTGATGAATGCGAGGTCCGATAAACTCTGATCAAGTTCTTCCCTCGATTTCAGTATCTTCGACACCTGAGCGAAGAAGCTGAAGAAGTTTGTGACGGCTGCGACGAGGGAGAGGGCGATCGGAATCCACGAGTTCCGGCAGCTGGTGGAGGAGGAGGAGGAGAGGGTGGTGGAGGCCAGGATCACTGCCTGAAAGATAAAGTAGAGGTTCACATTTTGCACTGCTTTTGCTTCTAGGTTTCTTATTCTGTGTTCTTGTTTCTTGTTGATTTCTTCTTCCCTCTCTACCTCATTTGCCGTAGATACAAAATACAAGATCGGGAGTTGCTTGAGGTAAAGGCAAAGTCAGAACAAGCAAGGAAGAATCGATTCTCCGAGCCGGCTGGACCAGGAACAGGCTATTTTATTCACCATGGAGGATCTAAGTGTGCTGAGCTATATGCATAGGAGATTGTAAGTAATCTAAAGTTTTTTCACATTATGAAGTTATGTATACCTTGTTGAAAATTAATGTTATGTATACCTTGCTGAAAATTGCAGGCTCGTGAGAAGAATTGTTCCCCGACAGAATGTCTCATTGATACGCACATTCACTTTCATTATAAGGACGGTGAATGGACCGACAAGAGAGCACAATGGGTTATGGTATGTATCAGTCCTTTTGATATTAAAAATTAGCACCAACTAGCATTAGGGTTGTAAAGATTGCTTTGGGTATGAAAAAAACGAGTGAAGGTTGACATTATATGAGCTCAAGTGCTAATCTGTTGCTTATAAGTGTGCAAATTGAAGTTAGGCAACTGTCTAATTCACTTTAATTTCTCACATAATGTTGATTTCATGATTCTCATTGTAAACCAAATAGTTAGTATTTTAAGTGTCAAGTTTTTAATAAATGTAATTGGCTTTACAAGAATATATCTTAGTTTTACCCATCACCACACAATTATTTCCTTTATTTGAAACTACTGGAGTTTAAATTCTTCACAAGGAGATAAAAAGTGTTGGTATTAGTAATACAAAAGGTTTAACATCTCACCTAGTCTGTCTATATTACTACTTATACTAAAGGTGATCTTAATTACTACCCGATTTTGCTCTTCATTTGTTTACGATGCAGTCATACATTAATGTTTGGATTATAATGAGTTTTTGATGACTTCTTGTAGGAGGAGTTTGAACGCAGGGTGGACGAGTTGCCACAGCCCGTGTCAATAGAGGAGAGGAACAAAATCTACCTACAAGTCAACCGAATGAACAAAAAGGGACGAATAATTGGTCAAGGTAACTTGTCACAGTTTCATGCTTCTAATTCTAGATCCCAACACACTTCCATGACTCAGCCAATCGATGTGTCGAGCAATCCGACTGTTCTAAAGTTGCAAGAAGAAAATCAGAAGTTGAGGAGTGAGTTGACCGAACTTCGCCAAGAGGTGAGGGAGTTGGGAAAATTCATGATGAGTCAGACGGGAAGTGAGATGGGATATACTTCTCTCTTAAGATCTCCAACTGCAGATCCTTCGGACCCCACTGAGTAGTTTAGTATTAGTATTTTGGACTATGAAAACACGTATTTGGATTAAGTAGGACTTGAATGAAGTATGTAGTATTATATGTGTATTTGGAATTCTAACTATGCTTTTGTTGGTATTAGATGATTCCAAAAATGCATATTGGCATATTTATTTAATGTTGTTTGGTGTGAACAGAATTGAACAACAGGGATGCAGAATTTATTATTAAAAAAAAAATTATATATTTGCTTGCGGATTGCCTACGGATATCAAAAATAGAAACAGTAATCCGTTGCGGATTCGTGACGGATATCAAAAATAGAAAACTATATTCTACTGCAGAATCTTGGAGGATTCCCGTCAATTTAATTTCCGCCACAAATCTGCCACGACAGTCCGCAAGCATTCTGCCATAGATCGGACAAAACACCTGACACACCTCCACCACAGATCCGCCACGAAAGTCCGCAAACATTCCGCCACAGATTTTCATTCCGTCGCGGATCCGCAACAAAAAATCGCTGGCGGAAATATCCGCCACAGATTTCATTTGCCGACGCGCCTTACTGCTGCAACCAGCTTCCGTCGCCGATCCGCAGCTGCTAGCGATCTGTGGCGGAATTCATTAATTCTGTTGCGGAATTTTCCGCAAGAAAAAGGCTGTTTTCTTGTAGTGACGTGATGTTTAAATTATAGAATAATAAATGAGGTTAAAATATAAATTTACCCCAAATTTTCAATGCATATATATAATATATTAATTATCAAATTTCACTTTTATATAGAGGTAGAAATACATTGAATGAGAGAAAACTATGTGCGACACATTCGTTGCTAGTAATTTTAATACTACTTGATTTTAAATATCACTACATCTACATCTAGTATAAATATTTTAATAGATGAGCAAAGTACAAAGCATAGGCCATATATAAAAGGCCAAAACCAAAAGTATGATCTCATTTTGATCTCCAACACAAAGAATATAATATAAAGATTTAATTTTGTAGAATATATAATTAGATAAAAATCAAGAATAAGATATATATTGATCCGTAAACAAAATAAATAAATGTGGAGTATGCACAAGTCAATTTCAAACATTTCAAGAAGCATAAATTAAAGCAAAATGATACACCATCCGTCTCACTCATAAAGAGTGATAGTCATAAATAAAGTAGTGTGAATTGGTTTTAGTGGGTGATTAAAAATTTTGCTATTTAAGGTGATATCTCTATATGAGGAAGACGGATGAAAATAGAACTTATCCATTTATAAATGAGACGCAGAGAGTATATATATGCATATTATATGTATATAGTTTCTTCTTTATCCACTTGCATACCCAACATTATCTTTCTTGATAACCAAAAATCTCTTTTTGGGTTTATATATATGCAATGAAGCATCTTTAGATGTTCATGTTCCTCCCTCACCTTTTTCTTTCTTCATTTTTATTTTACTTTTACTTTTCCTTTTTCCTATCATTTTCTATGAGTTGGGAGGCATTCATTTCTAGCATGGTTTTATTCATATTTTTATTTATTTATGTAATTCGATTTAAATTATTTAATGAGCTGCAAAAATATAATGTGTCCCAGTTCAGACACTTGAACAAATTTTTGTACCAAAATCATAAAACTGTACTATTAATTAGCTCCTATCCACCGAACTGCAGACGTTTCGGTATTTTATACATGTCACATATATATACATATTCAAGAAACTTCGATGAAACGAGAGAGTATTATTCTTAAAGAAAATGATGATAAAACTATATATGCATGGGAATCTCAGAAAAGTAAAACTTGACGCGTACAATCTTGATTATGAAAAATAGATCAATCCTTTGCAAAAAGTCTCCATATAATAAACACGTGGCTTTGATAAGTATTAATTCTCTGTATATGTTTTCTTCAATTATTCTTTTTTGTTAATTATACATACTTGCATCAAAAAAATAAGAGAGAGAGAGAGAGAGGTGATAATGAGTGTGCATGGGATGCTGAGAACCGCACTCGTACGTACATAAGTTGACATTTTCACACACACACACACCCACGTGTGTACTGTGTGTTCTATATATGCATGAAGAGGTTTGGCAGATTCGATCCTAAAGACGGAAATAATTGTCTTCTGTGCCTGCCCCCCCCTAATCGCCGTCCACGTGTCATATTTTTCATTTGAACATTTCAGCAAATTAATGCTCAGTACAATAAATAAAAATGAAAAAGTCAGGTTTTCTTAGTAGGGCCATCCACCCACCCCCCGGCCCACCCCCACCTCTTACCCCACTATCCATCTAAATACTCAAGTATATATAATTTTTTAATGAGCACTTTATATAATTTTGAAATAATAAATTAAATTAAACAAATCACTACTCTAAATACTCATATATATATATATATATATATGGGATAAAAAAGTTAAATACTGACTTTAATTATATTAACTCAACCTCAACCTAATTTTCATTTTCTATTGACTCAATTTCTTCATAATTATTTCTATTAATATAAATAATCATGTATTTTTCTAATAAAATATTATTTAAAAATTAATATAAAGTTTTATAAACAGAGTACAAGTTTGCGCTATTTATGTTAATATTATACTCTTCGTTCCATGCTACTCCTAATTCTCCAATATAGAATCGACACAATAATTTATGCAATAAGAGATAAATGAATTTATATTATTAAGAGTATTAATAGTTATGAGAGTATAGAGTTTCTATTTTGCGTAAGTGAAATTAAATGAGACATCCTAATAAGGAAATAAAAAACAATTAAATTGAGATAAATGGAGTATTAAACAATGGGCTAACGGGGAAATTATAATATTTATGCCTTATATTTTCTTAATAGAGTAACAATAGTTAGGATCAAATGAGAAATCAATTTAACAATTTATGGACTTATCATTCAGTTACAACTTATTTCGTTCTTCGAACAAACAACGACTACATATATCGTTTAGTCAATGAACAGACGGGCGGTTGCTATTAAATACTCACTTCGTCTCACTTCACTAGTCCAAGATTATTTTGGTCTGTCCTTCATTACTAGTCCACTTTCCTAAAATGTCAAAAATTAACATTTACTTTTTGATGTGGACTCTTATTTTTTTATTTTAACACTGCGCATAAAATCTCGTGTCGAAAAGAAAGTGGACTAGCGAAGTGGGACGGAGGTCGGAGGGAGTACAATCTAAATAAATGTTAATTTTGTTGCATTTATCCAATAAAAAAAGTGTAATCGTCCAAACACGTAACATATATAATAAATACTAGAATGTTACCCATGCATCAAATGATGCAAGTAATAAACATTCAACCCTGTTGGTTAATCGAGTGTCTTCAATATATATACTATTAAAATTATATCTAGTATGTTTGAAATGTTTCATAGTCTCATATTATATCTAGTATGTTTGAAATATACGACTAGTATTTTCGCTCTTCCCACCGAATAGTGTTCGTCTTTATATCTATTTCTCATATATATTTAAGAAACGTCCACTATTCAGTAGTACGGAGGAAGTATATATTTATTTTTGCTCATTAAGTTGGTATTGATTCTTCCGATTGATACTGCAAGTGTCGAGAGAGAAATTTTCAAAATAACCTAATGGTATATAATTTTTTTTTGCACCCCCGATTTATAATTTCTGAAATAGCTACTGAGAACACTTCATCAAGAAGCGTGGAAAAACGTGCCAGAAATTGACAAAAAGAAATGTAACGTCTTTGGCGGTAGGGATGGAAATTCGGGACGGGTCGGGTACCCTTCCCGAAATTTTCGGGTACCCGAACCCGAAATTTCATGAATTCACTTCCCGTTCCCAGACCCGAATATGTTTTCGGGTATCCGAATACCCGTTCAAGTATCCCGTTCGGGTATTCGGGTACCCTAAAAAATCTCGATTTTTATTCTGAAATAAATTTTTCGATTCATTCAACATTAAAGAAAAAATTGCACAAAATTTTCACCAAATGTCAAGATAAATAAACATTGAAAACAAATAGTCACAATTCAAAAAGTTCAAAACAACAAAAACTACGAATTCAAAAATCAAAGTGTAAAATGCAAAAACGTTCACTACCACGAATCAAAGCTTAATAAACACAAATAAGCAAATTCCTTTTATTCCCTCCAAGACGATGACAACCGATGCACCAATGTCAGCCGCCTTATGGTTCACAATTTTAGAAAAGCTGATGATCTTCTTGTGCAATCTCCAATCTTTTCCAATGCAATGTGCAGTAATACAAATAAAATTGCTTTATGCCTCACAATTATTATTATTATTATTATTATTATTATTATTATTATTATTATTATTATTATTATTATTATTATTATTATTATTATTATTATTATTATTATTATTATTATTATTATTATTATTATTATTTTCGGGTATTCGGGAAATATTATTTCGGGTTCGGGAATTCCCGAAACCCAAAATTTTCAAAATTCTATTCCCGATCCCGAATCCGAACCCGAATTTTTCGGGTTCGGGTATCCGAAATTCCGATCGAGTTCGGGAATTTTAGTACCTACCCGAAATCCCGAACCCGAATTTCCATCCCTATTTGGCGGGACGGAGAGAATAGTATTTTATACCACCTACTTCCTCTGTCTCACTTATAATATAGTAATGATAGATAAAGTAGTGTGAATTAGCTTTGGTTGGTTAAAATTTTGCTATTTAAGGTAAAATTCATATACGAGTGGGAAGAGCAAAAATAAAATTTATCTCTTTTATAAATAGAACTGAAAAGTATATAATAAATAAACGGGTAATGTCAGAGAAAAAGAAGGAAGTGCTATCTTCTAAGCAGCTTATATTAGTGTTTATCTAACAAGGGATATGCGAATTTGATATGAATTTAAGTGCTAATAATTAGTAATTAGATTATTTTGATTGAAATTTATAATAAATTAATACCATAAATTAATTTACACATATAAAAATTTGTACGAAATTAAACTAAATTACACATCTATATATATTTACTACTTAATTTAACAAATAATCATAGTGTGGGTCCATCTTGATGTGGGGGATGACCGCCTACAATGGAAACACCAATAACTTTACACGTGGACGCACAGATATGGGGGAGGCACAGAAGACGTGGGAAGGCGTAGGCAGGATCGAAGCTCCCGAGAGGTTTTTAGTCTCTCGATAAGTACTAGGGTAATACCTACCTATCCTATGCATGAATGTTGTCCAAGCTGTCTCTCTTGTCCTTTGGGAAGTTTTAGGGCAACTTACATATGGACACTTGCTCTCCTTCTCACCCTTTGGATTATATTCTCTAGCCTAGATCGAGTTAAAGAGGAATCGAGGGATCGATGTTGTCGTTTCGCTTGGATTCCTTTGCCTCTGATCGTGTCTCGTTTCTATTAGATTAGGGTTAGTGAATTAACGACGATTGTGATATCATGATATCGTCTAAGAAAGATATGCACGCGATCAGAGAATATGTCGTGTTCAGTTAAAATTACGATTTTGTGCATGGTACGTGTAGCTGTTTGGACGGCTGCAGATCACGTGTGTACATAATTGTAAACGTCGATTTTTTTCTTCTCCCAATAAAGAGAGTAGATTCTAATGTGTGACGAAAAGCAGCAAAGTCGAATGGACGATGCCTTTCTTAGCTTTCACAAAAAGAAGTTTCAAAACTTGTGTGCCCACAACAAAAACCCTAGCTATAGCTAGCCAAATATCAATTTATTTCTACTTTAATACAAAACATACGTACAACATTATTCGAACTCCAAATCTTTTGTTGAATCGAAGGAAAATATTGTATTGACTGTATATATAACGAATTCAAACTATTATTAGGTGTAGATGAACGATTATAGAATTCATCGATAAAGTGAAGGTTTTCGTAAATGGTAGTATATAATAAACCATAAAAGGCCCCTTTTCGAATTAGGTCATGTGCAAATGAATAAATCCAAATTGCAAATTGGATTTATGAAAACGATGGAAGGAATTTATTCGTTTGTACGAAATATGTCGAAAAGCCAATGAGCTCACAATACATACTATAAAATTCAATTCAAAATTACAAAAAGAAAGATATAAAAAGCAAAGTGGATATAACGTACATTGCGCGCGATTGGGATTGGGACTTCCATCTTCCTTCAACTATTTGTATTTTTTAAAAAATTATTTTATTTACGTCATGCAATATATATATATATATATATATATATATATATATATATATATATATATAGCGGAGAGATCACATGATAAACATAAAGAAAATTGAAAAAATTCTTCCTAATAATAAATACCTATAAAGCTAAAATTCTACTTAATAATGAATGCCTACAAAGAATAACCTATGAAAGTTCTCCACCATTCCTTGAGGTCTCGTGATAAACTTGTCGGCTTTGAAATTCTTCTTAATGGCTCTCGATCGTTCTCTCTCGATCGTTCTTTTTATCACCATTTTCTATACAAGCCAAAAAATAAAACAGAAAAAATTATAATAATACAAAAGAAATGGCAGACAATAAGTGACTGCCTATCTAATTTTCTGTATAATTTTGAACAGGTGTCTAAAAATCTCGATGTGTATCTGGTATGGTGTCAATACTTCCATAACTTTGCGAGTCTTCAAACATAGGGTTGTCTTCTTTATCTGTATTAATTATTGCATTTTCTTCATCAGTAAGACTATCACCTTCTCCACTGAAAGGAAGGATCATTTTCCAGTTTGGAGTGACCCAAATTTGTAAATAATGTCCTTCAGCAGCAAGTCTGTATTTCATCCATGACTCAAATTTTGGAATATTTTCTGACTTTTGGAAAATTTTAATTTGTTCTTGAGCATGCTGGAATGAGAAATTATCAGGCTCCGTCTTCATGAATAGAGTCTTGAGATATTTTCCAGCATATTCCCTGTCTGTCAAATATATTCTTTTTCGAGCAGGACGATATGTATAAGCTGTAGCTTCAGGAAAAGAAGCCAATATTTTGCTGTATACTTTTGGATTTAGAGCTGAATAAGAAATATTCCCAGCTATGATTAGGAATTTTTCTCGAAACTTATTCATCAGGTTTTCAATCTTTTCTGTGTATGTAAATTCCATGAAATCAATCATACCATTATGGTAAAAATTGATTATCATATCATCTGGCATATCTGTTTTGTTTAAATCAATTTGTAACAACAGAGGTCCAGGAATTTTTTCTTGTTCTTCCATCAGATTTCCATCCTGTACTGTGTAATCAGGTCTCTGTATAACTTTTATTCCTTTATATTTTTCTTCATTAAAATAAATTTCCACAAGTTTCTTTTGTAAATTCATAATAACTTCAGGAAATTCATTTAAAACTTTTTCAGAAATAATATCCTCAAGGGCAGGAATAGTGTTTAAAATTGGTTTCATGGTTTCTCTCCAAGGAACGTCAAGAATTCTGGTTTTAAAACTTTCAAAACTTCTTGGAGAAGGGGAATAACCAGATTTATTTTTTAAATTATTAATTTTTTCATTTAACTTTGTAATAGTTAACTCCATAATTGAAATCGTCTGATCTTTAAAAGTACAATCATTTTGTAAAGTTTTTAAATGATTGTTCAGATCAGAAGTTTTTCTTTGAAATTCCACAAGTTGTGATTCATAGTTTTTTAATAAAGCAGATTGCTGCTGAATCACACCACTTGGGTTTTCTTGAGCAATTTGAGCAAAACTTTTTACTTCCTCTGGTTCTATATAAAAATCTTGTATACCAAAGGCTTCTCTAGCATTTGCTAAAGCTTCTGAAAAACTGTAAAAACCTTTATAAAGTGGTTTGGGACAGCAAATATATTTTCTAACTGTATTAAAATTATGAAAAACTCCAATTTTTGTCCCTCTGAAAATCACATAATGTGTAAATTTCTTTTGTTGCTCTGGTTTTTGGTTTTGTTCTGAAAAATAAAATGCCAGAGCATTTAAAACTTGCACTTTAAAAGCAGTGGCTTTTGGAAGAGTTTGTATATGCCACAAATTATCAAGAAGAACCTGTTGTTTCTGTGTAACTCTTGAATTTGCTCTAAATTGCATAGCAGGGTTAGAGCATTGTTGTAAAGTTACAGTTCCAAACTGTATATCATTTCTAACTTCTCCCAATTTTGTAAGCTGTGTAATCTTTCTGTTGTCTTCATCTGAAGAAATATCCATTCCTTCTGATCTCGAACTTTGAGACTGTATAATTTTCTCCTTGCCTTTGGAAGGTTTAATAATCCTTTTATCCATTTTCTACATAAAAAGACGATTTATTTTTCGAGATAAGAGATCAGCAATATTATTATCTTGTCCTTTAATATGTTCAAATATTATTTTATAATTATTTCCTTGAATTATTTGTTGTAAATTAATCCATCTTGTTTTATTAACCTTTTTACTATTAGCATTATTAATAAATTTTACAATAGCTTCACAATCTGTTCTAACAGTAAATTCATTTTTAAGCCATATTTTAAATTTTTCTAATGAATTAATTAAAGCCTGGATTTCATAATCTAAAGATGTCCAATTTAATCCTGTTTTATTAAAATTACCACTAGCATAAGCAGCTATTTTTTCTTCACTTTTTTGACTATATTTATGAGGTTTACAAATTAAAACTGCTCCCCAACCTTCTTTACAACCATCACATTGAATAATTTTATAACTATCATCTGTAGGTAACTCTAGAGGTTTTATATTTTTTACTTCATTTTTAATTTTTTGAATTAATTTTTCATCTTCTATATTAAAATGCCGTTGACCATTTTTAGTGGTCTTACTATATAAAGGGCCAACTAATTTACTAAGATTTGGAATAAATTTTCTAGCATAATTGACAAGTCCTAAAAATGATTGTATTTGTTTTAAGTTAGTTAATTTATTAGGAAATTCTAGAATTTTTGTAGCTATATGGGGTTGTAATTCTATTTTTCCATTCCCAATTTCTAATCCTAAAAATGATATTTTTCTTTTAAATAATTCCATTTTTCTTTTACTAACAACTATACCATTTTGCTCAATTTCTTTAAAAATAATATTTAAATGTTCTTCATGCTCTTTTAGATTATTACTTGCTACAAGAATATCATCAATATAAACAAGGCAGAATTTATATTTTAAAAATATTTTATCCATAAATCTTTGAAAAATTGCAGGTGCATTTTTTAATCCAAAACTTAAAACATTCCATTCAAATTGTCCTTCAGGACAAGAAAATGCAGTCCATGGTTTAAACCATTCTTCTAACTTTAGCTGATTATAACCACTTTTTAAATCAAACTTGCTAAATATCTTTTTGTCTTGAATTAATGCTAAAAGAGTTTCTTTATTAGGTATATTATAACCATCATCTTCACAGTTATCATTTAATCTTTTATAATTATAAACTATTCTAGGTTTTCCTCTTTTTATTTCAGAATGATTTCTTACTATAAAAGCTGTAGACCTATGAGGACTTTCTGAATGTCTAATTAATCCTTGTTTTAACATTTCACTAATTTGTTTTCTAAATTCTTCTACATCTTCTGCACTATATTCTCCATTTTTAGTTCTTATTGTTATTTCTGGTAATTTTATATTTATTTTACAAATATAATTAACTCTTGTTTTAGTAATATCTTCTCCTATTAATCCTAATTTTTCTAATTTCAATATTATAGGATAATTTTTACTTTTAGTAATATCAGGACCCTTTTCTAATTCTTGTGAAATAAATTGTGATAATAACATTATAGCCTCATTTTCTATAAAATTATTTTGTTTATTTTGAACTTGTTTTAAAAAATCTAATTCTCCTAGTCCACCACGCTTTCGAGCAAACTCTGATGTATGTGTATATCTATGTGTTGGAAAACTATAAACTTGTTTACTTAACGTAATAAAGTTTTTTGCAATTGTAAGGTTACCATTTAAACTAGTGATAAAATTTAATCCTAATAAGAAATCTTTAGAATTTGTTTCCTTTGGATTTATTATAACTTGAGGTAAATCATATTTAAGACTATAGTTTCCTGCAAAATTTAAAAATTGTATTCCAGCCGGTTCTAAACAATGTGTTATTTTCATTATTCTATTTTCAACTGTTCTTGTTTCCATTTTATAATTTAATAACTTATGAAATTTAGGATCTACTAAGCTATATCCTATTAAGCTTTTAGTACTTCCTGTATCTAATATAGCATTTAGATCTACATAATTTTTATTATCTATCCATAATCTACATTGAATATTTATTAATGTTGCTGTAGCTGGATTTTTAATATTGCTATTGTTATTATTATTTATTAAAATTTTCTCTTCTTCTCCTACTTGTTCTGCCATTTTATTTATTTCAATATTTTCAAATTTATTATATTCATTGAACATAAATTCTATAGCTTCTACTCTTTTCTGTATTTCATTATATTTACTTTCTAATTGTAAATATTTATACTTATGTAATTCTAACATTGCTTCATGTTTTTCTAATTTTTCTATATATATATCTTTACTCTTATTTTCTCCAATTTTTGCTTTTCCTTTTAATTCTGTTTTTATTCCAAAAAGTTTTTCTAAACATAAGAAACAAATTTCTTCAAAACATTTATTACATTGATATCTACGTGAAATTTCAGGATATAATTTACAATTTATACATGGTATATGATTATTTCCCTTTTCCCTAATCCATTCATGTATACAATTATCAAGTGTATTCATATATGTATAAGTTACTACTGTAGGATCTTTTTCTACCTCATTTTCATATTCTGTATATATACTGTAGATTGATTCATTATCAGATTCTTCCGAGTTTATAACTTCTATGTTATATTCTCCAATTTCTTCTATTAAATTTGCTCTTTCATAATTTTTATTTTTATTAGGACATTTATTAGCTAAATGTTTCTCAGAGTCACATATAAAACATCTACATTTTCTTTTATAAGGTTTTTTAACATATTTATTTTTATCTCTATTTTTGTTATATTTATAAGTAGTACTTTTTCTAATTCCTTTTTTATAAGGTTTTTTATAATACCCATAAGCTTGAGGTGTATATATAGCTGTTTTACAAAATGCCCATGCTTGTCTTTTTATTTGTTCTTTTATTACTGCATCTTTACATTTCTCTTCTAAATATTTAAATGTAAAAGTAATTCTTGGTCCTATTCCTAGATTTATAGTATTCTTTTCAGTATTTTCCCATGCTTCATGTATTTGTTTTCCTAAATCTCCTGGAAGTTTTATAAAATATTTATTACATAAATTATCTTCCATTGCTCTACCAGTTTGCGATAATAGTCTAACAAAATCATTTGTAAATTCTCTTATATATTTAAAATCTGAAATACTTAATTGTTCTAGATTTCTTATTGCCGTATCTTGTAAAAATGTATTATCTTTTGCTGGATCTATTCCTATTATTAATAATCTTATAGCACTTGTAAAATTATAAGGATTATCTCCTAATGCTTTTAATTGATTTATTTCATCAGGAGCTTGTGCTTTTTTACTCTGCCATAATCCTAAAGCAGTTGGTCCTAAAGTTGTTTCTAAATAAGAAAACATATCCATATCTACTCTTTTTTCTTTTTCCCAATTTCTTACTACAGTTTGTTCCCAAACTAAAACTTCATCTCCCCATAATTGTGGGCTTTGTTGTTCTATATATAACATATCTCCACTATATATTTTTCCTATTGGAGCACGTTTACCTTTTCCAATTATTGTAGATTCTCCTTCATATTGGGTTTGAGCTGGTATCCAATTTTGTCTACCCTGTCCAGTTATACTACTTTCTCCTGGTTGTGTAAATTCTAATTTTGGTCTTTTATTACTAGAATCCATAGAAGCATCCATAAAATTAGTTTCTATATTATTTTTTGATTTATAAAATTCACTTATCATAATTTTTCCTTGTTCAATATCTTGGACTAATGGCAAATTAAAATATTTTTCTAATTCTTTATAAGCTTGATTAGAATCCATTCCTAATTCGGTAATACATTCTATTAACATATCATCTACTTGATCTTGTAAATTTAATTCAGTAAATTTTTTATTAATTATTTCATCTATATTTGTTTTTGTTTCTTCAAATTTAAATCCTATTTCAGTTTCTAAATTATTTTCTAAATAATCGTACTCTTCATTATTAAATTGACAATATCCTATCATTTCTGTTTCAGTTAATTCTAATGTATTTAATTCTTCAGGATCAGTATCATAAATAGGTTCTGTATCATAATATTCATTCATAAAACTATGATTTATTTCTACATCATCATCTTCACTATCTTCATTTTTATTATCTTGTTTAATAAAACTTGTAAATCTTAAACTAGCTAACCCATTGTTGTCATAAATAACACTTTTTTGTGGTACTAAAATTTCATTCTCATTCTTTTTTAAATCTTCTAAATTCCATTCTAGTCCTGCTAATTCATTAGGATCAATTTTCTGTGGTTCTATCATTTTAATTCCTTTTGAAGCAATAACTTTTATTATTTTTTCAATATTAACTTTATATTTCATACTTGATGATGTACTCATTTTGCCTAATGTTCCAATACTTATGACTAAGTTATTTCCTTCATAATTTGTATATCCTTTCGTTTGTATAGCTATTTTTATTTTACTAATATCTCTAGTATCCTTTAAAATATTTGGAGCACAGTAAAATAATGCTGAATTTTTACTTAAATCTACTTCCATCCCTGCTATAATAGCTCTTTTAATATCTTGTTTCCAAGCTTGATCTATTATTAATACTAAGGCTTTAGTCCCTGTTTCTTGCCTTCCAAATGCTTTTATTCCAATTATTATTAATCCTATATGTGAAAATAATTTATTACTCTTTATTAATTTCTTTATAGTTTCTGGTGATAATATTTCTATAAATTCTGTTGTTCCATCTATTATTCTAGTACTTACTTCTCTACTTCCTTTTATAAAACTTGTATTTATGTTTAACATTCCAGCTTGATATAAAACTCTTGGTTGTAAAATATCAAAACTATGATTATTATAGATTTCTAAATTTCTATTAACATCTATTTCTTCTTCTAATTGTATAGTATTTTGAGAGCTATTACTTCCAGATCCCCTTCTAGAATTTATTATCCTATGTAAAAATGTATCTGAAGTAATAATTTCATTTATATTACTAGTAGAATTTCTTCCTTGTTGTATAGTATGTGATCGTCCTGAGAAAGATCTAAAATTACTCATTTTCGAGGTTTCCAATAATTATATAAACTAGGAGTTGTTTTTCTAGGTCTATCTGGTGGTCCTAAATTTAGGTTATTAATAGCTTGTGTAATATTATCTATATCTTGATTTATAGATTGTTTACCTAATCTTGTTTCTAGTTTGTTATCTGGTGGTCCTAATCTTGAATTTATTATCTATATATATATATATATATATCGGAGAGATCACATACAAAAGACATGTTCTATAAGAAATGAGAAATGATCTGGACCATATTATATATATATATATATATATATATATATATATATATATATATATATATATATATATATATATAAGGAGTGGTTCGTGTGCAAATAAATCCTTGCGTGAGAAAATGAGAAAGATGCTTAAAACTATACAAAATCATGCTTAAGTCAGTATATATTTATGCTTACAACACCATTATGCTTTTTAATGTACAAATTCATGCTTAAACCTAGTCATGCTTATAATACCTTATAATCATGCTTAAATCAATTACAGCCATAGATCATATTAAGATCAATGGTCCAGATCTATTCTTATTTCTCACACCAGGACTTATTTCTATATGATCCATCCTCTATATATATATATTTTAACATTTAAATATTTTATCTACAAAATTTATTTTAAAATATTTATACTATGATTATCGATTTTTATGTACTTACAAACAATAAAAAGAATTTAAGAATTTAAGAATATTAAATATGAAGAATCAATTCAATGCATATTTATATAATATTTAAATCTTCGACGTTTAGAGACTTATAAATCATATTGGTGCCAAAAACGACAAAGTCAAGTTCCACGTGAAATATAAAATATGTATTTAAAAGTAATACAAAAATACTTATAAATGAAACAATATGAAAATTATATAAGAAGTTCGGATCAAAATAATATGCTCGGCTCCTCTTCTACAAAGCAGTCATCGTTATTCTATAAGTAGGGAAGTCAGGTCGGGTACCCGCCCATTAAGCACTTCCCAAACCCAAACTCGTTGAGATTTCGTATACTCATACCCATTCCAAACTCGTTAAAAATTCAATTTAATACCCTTATACGGCCCCAAACCATCAAGTAATACCCATTTATTAACCGTTAAACACAAATAAAATTAATAGTAATATTTTTTTTATAAACAAATTATAATTTAAACAAGTGTATCTCAATAAATGCTAACGAACGATATACTAAATGTAAAACAAATACTATCAAATTAAATGTTAACAAATAACAAAACTAACGATATACTCCCTCTGTCCCACTGATAAGGGGCCTTTTTCCTTTTCAGGACGTCCCACTGATATAAGGACCTTTCCCGAAATAAAAAATTCTAACCCAATAAAATTCTGACACATCACTTTAATCCACTACCTTTCACTTTAACCCACTATCAGCACTCTCATCTTAATTCCCGCGCCGAAAAAAAAGGTCCTTATCCCGAGGGAGTATGTTTTTATTTTACCAAATAGATTTTTTTTAGATATATCCTTTCAACTTTGTACTACCTCCGTCCCGCCAAAGACGTTACATTTCTTTTTGTCAATTTCTGAACGTTTTTCCACGCTTCTTGATGATGCGTTTTAAAATAGATTTTTGAAGAATTTTTTCTTTTACGGGATGCTATGATAGTTGTATTATCCCGCAAAAGAAAAAATTCTTTAAAAATCTATTTTAAAACACTTCATCAAGAAGCGTAGAAAAACGTGCCAGAAATTGACAAAAAGAAATGTAACGTCTTTGGCGGGACGGAGGGAGTATATATTAATAAAAACCTTAAAATTACTAATAGTAATAATTTTTTTAAAATATAAATATAGTTTTTATATACATGTGAAATATAGTAATATATTTACCATATATATAAATGGGTTAAGGTAGTGGGTATCTAGAGGTGTATACCTATACCCGACCCAAACCCGTTCCGCGTATCTACCTTATTCCCAAACTCGTTCCAAACACAATTTATAATACTCAAACTCGTCCCAATTAGATTTGGACAAGGCGGGTACCCACAAAAACCCGACCCATTGACATCCCTATCTATAAGAATAATATTTCAATAATAGGTATAAGTAAATTCGACATGAATAATTAATTATTTGGTGCTATTTTTAAGCAAACATAAAAGGAGAATATTAAAATAATTTAAGATGCCCGTTGTTTATTCTAATAAAATAATAATGTCGAACATACATAGAAAATATTAAAATAAGGTGTCATCATTCCAAGGTGCGAGTTAATTGTAATAATAAAAAGTAATAAATCAAGTCATCCATTGTTTAATTTTATAAAAAGAAAACGTCAAATAAGTTCTCAAATGGTTATATCGTGAGTTTACCTGTCACAAAATTCAACCCAAATAAACAAAAACTCGACCCATTGACATCCCTATTTATAAGAATAATATTTCAATAATAGGTATAAGTAAATTCGACATGAATAATTAATTATTTGGTGCTATTTTTAAGCAAACATAAAAGGCTAATATTAAAATAATTTAAGCTGTCCGTTGTTTATTCTAATAAAATAATAATGTCGAACAGACATAGAAAATATTAAAATAAGGTATCATCATTTCAAGGAGCGAGTTAATTGTACTAATAAAAAGTAATAAGTCAAGTCATCCGTCGTTTAATTTTATAAAAGGAAAATGTCAAATAAGTTCTCAAATGGTTATATCGCGAGTTTACCTGTCACAAAATTCAACCTATATTATTTTATCTATTTATTTACAGTGTTTTCCGTGCACGTAGATTCTATTATTTTTCCTCTTATATGAATTGTAATTGTTATATATGGAATTGTAATTGTTATTGTTAGTTTATTATAAATAAATAAATAAATAAATAAATAAATAATATATTAAAATCTATTAATGTATGAATAGAATAATATTAAAGATAACTATTAAAGATATAATAATATTATTATAGATCATAATAATTATTATATATAATATTTTTTATTATAAATAAAATGAATTTTAGATAAATAGCATGATTTTAAATTACATTATAAAAATATAAAAAGAATAATTATTTTATAATACGTGTTTGTTGATATAAATACAATACATTATTTGATTTTTTATTATTTTATGTAATTAATCTATTATAAATTACATGGGATATACATACATGATTTACAATATTATATATACATGATTTACGTAACAAAAAATATAAAAATAAAATTTTTATATAAATAGGAGCGGAGAGTATAGAGAGTGTCACGTAGGCACGTGAATTAACGTGGGGCTCCAAATCCGCTTTGCTATTACATATAAAAGGATGTATGTATATTGGAATATTTGTTTTTGGAAAAAAGAAAAGGAAAAGAAGAGGTCCCAATTGGATAAATCCAACTTCAAATTCCCTAGATGCCTCCACCAAACATACACCACAAATTTTAATTGGACCACCTATATATAAATATATAATACCTAAAAAATGTCAACAAAATTAAAATATTAATAATAAATTTGCAACATTTAGAAATGGGAATTTGGGTTTTTGTTGAACAATAATGGTTCGTTCACTTTGATGCGAAAGACTAACAGAGAAAAGAGACGATCATTCTTTAAATCTCACCTTTTTTTTTGGGTCACATTTTATCACCTTTTATCAATGAGGAAGAAATTTGCTCCTTAAATTGAAAAAAAAATATTCACAACACCATATTGGTGAGATAATATTTTATCTCCATTGTAGTGAAATGAAGGAGGAAATGAGTAAATGTGAGAAATAAGAAAGATTTAAAGGGTAAATATCTTTTTTCTTTTACATCGTACGTACCCTAACAGTAAATATAATCACAAAATCTTATTGCATGACCATATCGTCAAGAAAAATACCAATCTTTAAAAGTGACAATCATAACAAAGAAATCAAAAATCTATAAGAGTAAACATTATCATGAAATGAAGATAGTAACAAATTTTCGACGATCCTAAAAAGGTAACAATTGTGACTGATATTAAACAATAGTTTTCAACAATTTCAAAAATTAATACTATTATAAAAAGTGTCTTGTTTACAAAATTTGATTTTCGTTTTTTATCCTTATTATTAGAATAAATGTTTAAAATATTAATATTATCATTAAAACATTAATTCCAAATATTTTAGTTTACATTTAATAAAGATAATTCTTGCACATATTATTAGAATAAATTCTTAAAGCATTAATATTATCACTAATATATTTATTTATATTAATATATACTAATATTTATAATAAACCAACAATAAAGTTATTTGGCCATAATGTGGCCGGCCACACAACGATATTTTTCATAATACCAATTACATTAAAATAAAACATTACATATGCAAACGAGATTATACGTGCACCGCACGTAATCTCCGTTAGTTTTAAATAAAAGTATAATTCAAATCGATCGAACCATCAAATTAAGCACTACTTTTCCTATGATCAATTCAACTTCTTAGTTTGAGAGATTGCAAAATCAAATCATACTATTCGTTTAGAATAAAGTAAGATTTGATGGATAATAATAATCTCATGAATAACATTAATTGACTAAAATCACGAATACGAAATATTCTTACATCATCACATGTTTTAAAACAAAGAAATTACATACAAACACATACACATAAATGGGAATATTTCTTTTAGCAAATTGTGGCCATCATAAGACATATCCTAAAAATTACTAACATTTAAATCATGGTTCGTGGGTGTGAGTTACCCGTACAAAGGACACCTTCTATCGTATGCAATATGCATAGATTCGTCGTCGTTTCCGACCTTTTTATTCCCTTGTTTATTTTATGCTCTAGGGTACATCAATCGCTCTCATTAATTTAAAACAAAATGAAAAAGGAAAATAGAAAAAAAAAAATAATGATAAAATAACTCAAATATCCCATATCAAATCTTGAATTCTAAATGATCCCTCCAACCCTAGCTAAAATCCCAATTTTACCCCCTAAACTCTTCCCTATATATATCCTCCCTTACTCCACACATTCATCACATCAAAACAAACATCCTACACTTACAAATCATCTCCATATCTTCATCAACAACACATTCTTGAAATCTTTACTCGATTTTACTCAATTGCAATGTCGATGGAGAGATTGAACAAGCTGGTGTCCGAGAAGCCCATCGTGATCTTTAGCAAGACGCAATGTTGCATGAGCTACTCGATCAAGTCCCTCTTCTATGATTTTGGCGTGAACCCCACGATTTACGAGCTAGATGAGATGGCATGGGGACAAGAGATCGAGCAAGCGTTGGCCCGGCGAGGCGGCAGTCAGTCAGTACCTGCAGTGTTCATCGGTGGCGAATATGTGGGCGGGGAGAATGAGGTCATGAGCCTTCATCTCCAAAGTTCCTTGAAGCCTATGCTCAAAAGGGCCGGTGCTCTATGGGTTTAATACTATCGTAGCACGTGACAAATGTGCATGATTATAATATAATAATTCGGTAAAACTATAATATGAGAGACGTTCGGAATATTTAGTTTAGCAAGAGGTATATCGGAAGAGAGTGAGCCTTTTTGTGCTTCGATTTTTCCTAGCTAATTACGACTAGTATAATGTGTGTGTAACGTAGCTTCAACCTTTTTGTATTGAAGTTGCAGTTTATATATTATGTATTGTGAGAATTATAAAACTATAAGTTATGAATAATTCGTGATTTTCTTGATCTGTTTTTCGATTAAGCTTCTATATACGTGCACTTGTACGTAAATATGTACTTTAAATTATTAAATTGTCGGGAAATTTATAATTAATTAGCACACTATATATATTCATACTATATGAAAATATACATAGATATATTTAATTATCAAGTTATGCATGGATTTCCCACAGCATTATGCATAAGCAAAAATATTACATGCAAGGAAACTGCAAGGTGAGAATTAGATTAATCTTAGGGCGCCTCAATTTGCAAATGTTATTTCCTCCTAGTTCTTGTAGATACACACGTAAAGATGAATACGAATACGACGTCGAATTATTGTAACTACGTTCCTCGGATATGAATAACCTAGAAGGTACAAAAATAATTGAAAGTCATGTATAATGCATAACATATCTCCATACATAATCACCAATGTCAAAACTCTTTGTATTGTACCCAAAAACATTAACTTTCTCAAAAATAGGAAAAAGAAAAGGGAAATATTAACACAACGAATTGGGCTCTGTACCGAGGCCCATTAACTGTAATGTGGCCATGTGGGCTATTCGGCCCAATTTAAGGCCCGAACTTTGGTAGAGTCGCTATCTCAGAGTAGGCCCGAACTGCTAAGATGTTGACACGTGTATGAGATCTAGAGATAGATTCGATCAGCCCGTTTCACAATTTCCAAGATCTTAAGTGGGCCCCTGTTGGGCCCACAAAGTTCCCGTAATAAATGCACCTCGACTCTTTCCTCTCGTCTCCTATCAAGACTTGTCACAAGCAACGGTCAAATGGCTTTCTCTCCGGTTTCTTTCCCTCCTCTCTTCTCCAATTATTTCTCACTAAATTACAAAATCTTGTGTGATTGTGTATTACTCCCTCCGTCCCATGGCAATTGTTCATGTTTTCTTGTTGAGATATCCCATTTAATTGTTCACTTACTTGAAGTGGAAAAGTTTTACTCTCACAACTAATATACTCCATTATCTCTTAAGACATTGGTTATTGTGTCATTTCTCTTTTACACAATTGTCATGGGACAGAGGGAGTATTACACCGTCTCTTTCTTAGTGATTCATTTATGTTTATATGTGAAGTATAAAATGATAAAATGGTTTACTTAGAAAGTAGTGGAGCGAATAGTATTAGATATATGAATTATTGATAGTTTTTCAAAAAATTATTCTCCGTCATGTTCAAGACAACACATTTACCTTTTGGAACGTAAATTAATGAGGAGGTGCATGGGTGGTGAGTCTTAAAGAATTATGAATTTAAGCGTGCATGTTTCATATCTCGTTTAATCAAGGTTTTAAAGCTCTAAACATATTGGTCTTAATTTAATATAAATTTGTTATAAATCGAAAAGTATCCGAACAAATTGTGATAATTTTATGTTTTGTAATTCTAAACCCAACAAAATAAGAAAATCATACTTACATACCTTAATCACTGTATTCACTTGATAGAGCTTAAGAAGAAGGGGACGGAAGAAATAAAAGTGATAAGAGATCGAGTTGAGCTGAGTAATTTTTGGGGAGGGAAGGGGCAAAAATATACAAGTATCTTATAGAAGTGCGACAAAATATTATGGTAGATTCTACGTACTATGTCTTCATGTAACCATTTAACCTATAATATTGTACTCCTATACACTAATTTACCCAATTTATGACGATTGAATAATTAAGTTGTATCATTTGAGACTAGTAGGAGGGGATCCATAAACCATCTCCACTAGAACCCGATTGGGACACACGGTTTTGTACCCGATTCTAGCCCGAATTTTGTAATTACATTCCGAACCAATGATTTGCCGACCCTCGTATAGAAGTTGGGAGAATATTAATCTTATTCACACACTGACTGGAATACATAATGCAAGTATTTATACACAGAGAGTCCAAAAACTAGCTGCAGGAAAGCCTAACAGAAACCCTATCAAACATGGCCACACACAGCCCATAACAGAAATAATAAGAATTAATTAAAAACTAATTATTATCTAATCCAATACGCCCCCTCAAGATGACGTTCTTTCAAGTAATGCCAATCTTGGTCATAAGATATTGAAGTCGAGAACTCGACAACGCTTTAGTGAGAGCATCAGCAAGCTGATCGGCAGAAGAAACATGTGCAACACAAACCTTGTGAGATTGAATCAATTCTCGCACGAAGTAATAATCAATAGCAATATGTTTCATACGAGAATGAAAAACTGGATTT
Source organism: Thymus mandschuricus (assembly GCA_029379335.1). Classification (NCBI taxonomy): domain Eukaryota; kingdom Viridiplantae; phylum Streptophyta; class Magnoliopsida; order Lamiales; family Lamiaceae; genus Thymus; species Thymus mandschuricus. The sequence continues at coordinate 36,167,989 of CM057074.1, forward strand.
GCACAAAGATACGTAGCACCCACGTTATCAGAGTAGATAACCGACGAAGAAGAAGGAGGCAACCGCAACTCAGAAAGGAGAGAGTGAATCCATTGTAGTTCGGATGCAGCAGCAGCAATGGCTCGATATTCGACTTCGGTTGAAGAACGTGCTACCGAACGTTGCTTACGAGAGCTCCACGAGACAGGATTTGAACCAAGAAAAGAGATATAGGCACCGGTAGAGGTGCGACCATCAATTTCACCTCCCCAGTCCGCATCCGAGAAGCAGTGTAGCTCAAGAGATGACGAGCATTTGTAGTGATACCCCAGATTTCGAGTACCATTCAAGTAGCGAAGTAGGCGCTTAACTGCACCCCAATGAAGTTCCGACGGAGCATGCATGAACTGAGAGAGCTTGTTGACAGCAAAGGCTATATCTGGGCGAGTAAACATGAGGTATTGAAGGCTTCCGAGAATGGCGCGATACCTTGAAGCGTCTGTTGCAGGAGCTCCATCTGCTAGAGACAAAGACGCAGAGGTGGAGAGAGGAGTTTGCACAGCCTTGCAGTCAAGCATATTATATTTGGCAAGAACATCGGTCACATATTTCCGTTGCGACAATATACACTCGGATTTGGAGCGAATCACCTCAACACCAAGGAAATATGATAACGGACCTAAGTCCTTGAGAGAGAACTGAGACGCAAGCATGGTGGCCACTGTCTGAAGAAAAGACGAGTCGTTGCCAGTGAGGATCAAATCATCCACGTACACCAAGAAGTAAGCCACAATCTTTGCATTACTATACACAAATAGGGAAGCATCCGATTGTGTGGGGGCAAAACCCATTTGGCGAAGAGCAGCGTGGAGCGCCATGTACCAAGTCCGTGGCGCTTGCTTGAGACCATAGATAGACTTACGAAGCTTGCAAATGTACGTGGGAAAGTTCGTATCTGAGAACCCCGGGGGTTGAGACATGTAAACATCATCGGTAAGAGTGCCATGCAGAAAGGCATTATTAACGACGAAGAGGCCAGTTCTGTGAGATGGCGAGACAGATTAAGATACGAACAGTGGAATGCTTGACCACGGGACTATAGGTAGCAGTGTAGTCAATTCCTGGTCGTTGGTGAAAACCCTTGGCAACGTGACGAGCTTTGAATTTGTCGACAGAGCCATCGGGCTTTCGTGTTATGCGAAAGAGCCTGAGATACAGTACGAGGCTCAATATATGATGAAACAGTTGAGAGCAGACCGTACCTTGGATTAGGTTTATGAATGTTGTTCCGAGCTCGAGTTGTCATGGAGTGAGTAGACCCCGTTGGAACCGGTGAAGGAGGACGAGTAGGGGACAATTGACGAGGCGGCGACGTAGGCGGTGGCACAAGAACAATGGGAGGTGATGGAGGTACGGGAGGAGGTGTGGGAACGTCCGAGATGGACGTAGAGGGTGTGTGAGAGGGAAAATCAGATTCGGAGTGAGTAAGGGAGCTAAATGGGAATACATCCTCGATAAAATTCACATGACGAGAGGTGTATAATCTGTTGGCAGAGATGTCTAGACATAGGTACGCACTTTGAGTTAGAGAGTAGCCCACAAATACACACGGACGAGAGCGATCGGAGAGTTTGTGAGAAGAGTATGGACGAAGCCATGGATAGAATTGACACCCAAATACACGAAGTTTCATCACATTGGGAGGACGATGAAACAAGATTTCAAAAGAGGAGCGCATGGCAAGATTAACCTTTGGAAGGCGATTGATGAGGTACGTGGCAGTCGCAATAGCGAACGGTGCCCAGTAGGTAAGGGGCATATGGGCAGAGTGTAAGAGAGCTAGAGTTGTGTCAACGATGTGCCGATGACGACGTTCAGAGAGCCCATTGTGTTCAGGTGTGTGTGGTAGAGTAGTAAGGTGGGTGATGCCATGAAGAGCAAGATGAGGACGTAAGGCTATATATTCCCCCCCCCCCCCCCCCCCCAATTGTCAGTGTATAGAGTGATGATTTTGGCATTAAGATACTTTTCAACTAAGGCTTGAAAGGAAGAACATCAGACTTTCGCTTTAGAGGATATAGCCAGACATATCGAGAGTAATGATCAACAAATAAAACATAATATTTGTAGTATCCATCACTTGATAAAACAGGAGAGCTCCAAACATCTGAAAAAATAACCTCTAAAGGAGAGTTTGATTTTATTGAAGAATCATTGAAAGGAAGTTTGTGGCTCTGCACGCAGTTGCAGGCATTACAAGAGAAATTAGGCAACCTAAATGTACTCAACTTATTCGTAGAAATAACATAATCTAGAATTCGTTTGGAGGGGTGTCCCAAACGAGCGTGCCAAGTAGATAAAGACTGCCTAACGGATGTAAGGGCTGTGGGAGTGGGAGCAGAAGCGGAAGCATAGATAGACGGCCAGTAATAAAGCCCATTAACGCGCTGGCCGCGAAGGCGAATGTCCCCCGTGCGTCGATCCTTCACCTGAAATTCACAAGAGGAGAAAGTAACATCAACATTATTGTCCATGCATAGACGAGAGACAGACAGAAGATTTCGCGACATGTGAGGAACATGTAAAGCATTCGAGAAGTGTAGAGAATCAGATTGCGGAAGCACAAGAGATCCCATATGAGCAATGGACAAGCTTTTACCGTCACCAATTAGTCAGGGCCCGTATAGGGAGAGTGCATTGACAGGTTGGCTAGATCAGTGGTGATATGGTGTGACGCACCAGAATCAAGGACTCCGAGGAAGTAGGGGAAGTTGTGGCTGCATGAGCAGACGGAGAAGAGTACGCCTGGCGGCTTGGCTCCGATCTTGCAGTGACGTAGGTGAATGACGAACAACGACGAGCCGAATGTCCCGTTTCACCGCACAGTTGACACTTTCCAAGATAAGGGCGTGGGCCGGAGTTGGAGGTGCGAGGAGTATTGGCCATAGTTGGAGGACGAGGCGGAGCAGAATATCCATTGGAGCCTTGTTTAGGTTTGGAGGTGATAGTGTTGTTATGCACACCAGAGGGAGCATTCGTATAAAATGTCATCGTCGGCTGCGCTGCTGCGTTGGAGGCGTGAGACGCCAAGTGAGCTTCGGTGCTCAAAAGTTTGTCGTGAAGTTCTTCAAACTCGATAAGATGTTCACGAGCTTGGATGGCCCCGGAGATTTCACGATAAGAATCATCAAGGCCATGAAGGATTTTGAGAACTAGATCCTCAGAGTCGGTAGTGACACCGAGAAGTGCGAGTTCATCAACAACTCCTTTGATCTCCTGGAGAAAATCGGTGACAGATCTAGCTCCTTTGACCGGATTGTGGAGTTTATTCTTGAGAGCAAGAATTCGACCCCGAGACAGCTTGCCGTAGGTATTGGCAAGCGTGAGCCATGCTTGACGAGATGTGGTTGCAGCAGCAATGAACGGAATGAGAGTCGGCGAAAGAGTGGAGATGATGGCACTGAGGATGAGCTTATCCTGACGGATCCAGAACGAGTGATCTGGATTGACGGTAGGAGATGCCAGAACAGTAGCTGCAGCAGCGGGAATGGTGGCCGACGGACATGTGGTTGAGCTATCAACATATCCCATTAAATCGTAGCCCGTGAGGAGGGTTTGAAACTGAAACTTCCAAGATGTATAATTGGAACTGTTCAGTTTGAGAGGTGCTTGTATAGAGGCATTGAGGGCAATGGGAGAGGGAGGAGTGACGGCCATGATAGCGGCGGGATGGAGGATCTAAGAGGTGTTAACCTAACCTGGCTCTGATATCATATAGAAGTTGGGAGAATATTAACGGGAATACATAATGCAAGTATTTATACACAGAGAGTCCAAAACCTAGCTTCTGGAAAGCCTAACAGAAACCCTATCAAACATTGCCACACACGGCCCATAACAGAAATAATAAGAAATAATTAACTACTAGTTATTATCTAATCCAATACCTCGACAATCTTACAAAGACCTGTTCAATTGAAAAGTGATGAAGGGATAACTTTTTTATACTACTAACTACAAAACAAACAATAACTCAAGACAAAGAGCCCCAAATTATCATTAGATGATGGAAGTAGTTGCCAAGTCACATTCTCCTTATTATGTGGAAACATGTTATAATAATTTTCAATTATTTTTGTTGAATTTGTGACCCGATTTGTGCCTTTGTTCCCTTATTGTCTCATGTTGTGATACCATGTCCAATAAGCAAGGGTTGTCGTATAAGTAATGAGTTTAATAGACTCTCCAACAACTGAATATTGGACCACCTAACGTAATGGACTCCGACTCCGTGTACCCTAATGCAAGTCATAAATTAACAATCTTATTCAACACACGATGGATCAAGATCTACTCTAAGGCCCTGTTTGGTAGGCCTGTTAATGCTAGATAAGCATTGTTATCTGGGCTAATTCATGTGTTTGGTATACATGTTACAAATAATGGGGGCCTGTGATTATTTCTCGGCCCGTGAGTAATACACTGTTCTTCTTAGTATTGTTATCTGGGTAAATACACCCGATAGTAATCCTGGGAACCCAGTTAACATGCGAAATACCAAATTTACCCCTTATGGATGGATAATGAATTACGTGTCCTGTTCCTGTAGCCAAAAATAGGAATTAAATAAATTAGGGCTCAAAATTCATCTCTTTCGCTGCGCATCTGTAAATCGAAGGGTTTTCCGGCGAGGTTATCGGCGAACTTCTCCGATTCCGTCCTGCTCTTCACTCCGCTGATCGCGACGAAACACATCGAGGCTGAAGATTGCAGTAGGCGAGGACGGCCCTACCTTGATAGCACAAACAACTACGCTGGCAAATCTGGGAATTCTACCTGAATGACGACTTACCAGAGCTCCGGGAACTGGTGGATAAAAAGCCCGCTGCGAATTTTGGGCCAACTGCGAATTCTCCTCTCTTTTATTTTTGGCGATTTAAACAAATGGATTGAATTTGAGTTTTTTTTATTGCTGCTGCTTTATCTTCTTCTTTCATGGCGTAGAAGGGGCGATTGGGTGGAGGAAAATGATTCAAGGACAAAATCGTAAAATTCTATATCTATCATGTTTTTTCTTTTTTCATGTCTGACTTCTAATGTTGCATACCAAACATCAACTATAAAACTCTAATCATGGGTAGTATGATAACTATCTTGATTTGTATCTTAACGGGCCTATATCCCAACTTGCCTACCAAACAGGGCCTAATAATAAGGCAATTAAACTTAATTAATAATTAGAATGAAAAGCGCGTGAAATTTGGATAAGAAAGTGTAGTTAAGTAAACTTTCTCTTTCTCCCTTTTCTTAATCATTGATTTCTGATTTCACCTTTCCACTGCCAAAAAGTCGACCCTCGTAAAAAGGTTGAAGTCCAACAACAACAAAAAACACAGAACTGTACACAAGGAAACCGCACGTGAACAAGTCCACATCGCCCCCCCTCGGCGCACGTTATCCTCCACCCCTCAAGCATGTGTGGCTACGTCGACACAGTGCACGCTAACATGCGCTGCTGCTGCTGCTGCTGCTGCCGCCAGCCTCTCTTTCTCTCTCATTCATTTAGTAATTACTGCAGCGCTCTGCTACCATTGCCATTACATACACTTTCCGTATGTATCTACACCCCCTCGTAATACGACGCCGTACTTGGTCCCAAATAACCCCACCCTTCTCCTTCCTCCCTCCCTTCCTTCCTTGTTCTCTAGCTCCGAACGAAATCTAAGGTGCGTGACTGTGTGTAATCGTGTGTGGGTACAGTTTTGCTGTGTGTATCGGAGCTAATGCGGTAATGTGGGGTTTTGATTTGGTTTTTTTCCTTGCGAAGGTGTGATCGGCAGTGATTTTTGGCCTTTGAAGTTGCGAGATTTCGGGAAACATGTTTGGATTTTCGAGGAGGCGGATGAAGCTTGGGAGGTAGCTTCTGCATTACATTGTGTGTGTGTGTGTGTTTTGTGTGTGTAGTTGGTTTGTTTTTCGATTTTGGTTCGTTTGTGTGATGAAAGCAGCTGGAATGGTGGAAGTTCGAAGCGTTAAATGTGGTTGTTTTCGTTTGATTAGGTGTAAATTTGTTTCTTCACAGTATTGCTATCGTTTATGGTTGAGAAAATTGTGAAGCATCTTTGGCTCTCTCTCTCTCTCTCTCTCTCTCTTGTGGAGGACATTTAGGGCCAAGTTTTTGAGATAATGTAGTTCGTGGGATTTTCGTGAAAAGTGATTTAGAGGTAGTTTGTCTCTAGGAGATATTGTTAATTTTCTTTCTTTGATAGTTTATTCCAAATGAAGTCTTTTAGACTTTAGAGTTCGTCATTTTGAAAAGTGCTATACTTCTTTTTCAGCTGAATCACATTCGACAGTTATTTAGGCCCTTCCTTCTGATATTTGACTTCATATGATGTGATGATCTTTTGTGCTAGAATAGAAACATTAGAAACTACTATGTAGGAGAGACTAGCGCAAGATTTGAGCAAACTATCAATGTAATTTAGGGCATGTTCCACTGCCAGCTCGAAGTTTTATAGTAGTTGTTTAAATTTTACGGGCTTATAGCAGCTTGCCGCAGTTATTTTTTGTATGGTATATTGTAATTCTAATTTATGTTTGAGTTTCGCATAAGTCTTCATGTTCTTTTTTGTGTTTCAATCAGATTAAAAGTTCAACTCTCCGACACTGCACAGGGAACAAGAAGTCCGATAAGGCCCACTAAGCGATTTAACAGTTCCAATGTAAGGATTTAATACATTCCATTTATGATGCTTCATCAGATTCACTGCTCACTTAAGGTCTTCTGCGATGGTAGGGGGAAGGCGTTGCAGCTGCAAGTGGCGAAAGTGATGATCTGAACTTCCATTCGTCATCTAATGGAACAGACCTTAACAACTGTACTTCTGGTGGCTCTGAGAATTGGATGGTGCTTTCAATCAGTGGAGAGAAGCCTACACCCCGGTTCAATGTGAAGTACTTTGATCCTTCAATTTGAAAGCTAAAATTCAAATGAAAAGCTGTGATAAATTTCTCTGTTCAGATTGAACATTTGATAATTTTGGAAATACTTTCAATAGCATGCAGCAGCAGTCATAGGGAACAAGATGGTGATAGTTGGTGGTGAATCTGCAAATGGGTTGCTAGACGATGTCCAGGTATCATGATGCAGATGTCTTTCTCTCTACTAAATATAGGCACTTATTTACTCTAGATCTCCATATATCTACACTGTTACTCTGTATTATGGTGAATTAGAAGAATCTGCAATTATTTTCTATTTTTGTCAGGTACTGAGTTTCGATAGATTTTCCTGGACTTCCGCTTCGTCAAAGCTTTACCTGTCTCCTACTAGCCTTCCTCTAAAAATCCCAGCATGCAAAGGCCACACATTGGTAAAACATTTTCAGCTTCTTTACTATACCGTGTATCTTAGACTTCTGGCTGCAACATTTTGAGCCTCTTGATACTAGTGTTATTCTGTACATTTACCATTAAAATAGGTACTCCAAATGCTTCAGCACATTGAAAAATCCTAATACATGTCTTAGTGCAATAATCATGTGCATGCGCGTGTTTGTATTGGTGTGTTTATCTTCCTCATAAGTTGGGCTATTAAGTAGATACTTTAGCATATTCAAATTCCTTATTGGACTATCATCATAATAAAGGAATTGGTTGTCAACATCAAAGACTGTAATTGATCCAATAGTATACCATGGAAGCGAAACTATTGTAGACTGAATCAGCCACTTGCATGCTTCTAGGATAGGAAATTCACTTAACTGCCTTCTTAGTCCTTTCGACTTTTTTTCTGAGCCATGCATATGGATTCTTGTAGTCTCTCCAATCTTTTCATAATGGCACTTAGTATGTTGAAATATTGTGCATTATTCTTCACTAATCGAAGCTTGTCAATTGCTAGGTCCCTTGGGGCAAGAAAGTGCTTCTTATTGGAGGGAAAACCGAACCTGTGAGTGACAGGGTGTCAGGTCGTGTCCTCTCTCTAGTCTGCTATCGTTATAACTGCTTTAGCTGATCTATCAAATCTAACTCTAAATTTAGCATCCTCATACTTTTAATCTTAAAACAGTATGGGCATTTGACATGGAAGCAGAATGTTGGTCACATATTGAAGCGAAGGGAGACATTCCAGTAAGTTTCCTTCACCGTGAAGATTGAGAGCATAGACACAAACTGTTTGTTAGAGATATTTGTTTGTAGACATATATCGTTCTAACTGAAGCTAATACAAAACTGCAGATTGCACGTAGTGGCCATACAGTTGTTAGGGCAAACTCTGTCCTTATCTTATTTGGAGGTGAAGATTCAAAAAGAAGGAAACTCAATGATCTGCATATGTTTGATCTAAAATCTCTAACATGGCTTCCTCTTCATTGCACGTAAGTCAGACACAAACCTGCAAACTGTTAAGTGATTGGGGCTCTCTAAATATCTATCTTGGCTTCATGTTCTTTGTGATTCCGCTATGCATAGAAGATTCATTCATACATTCAGATTTTAAAGTAGAATTTCATGTGCAGGGGCCCAAGACCATGCTCAAGATCAAATCATATCGCAGCTCTTTACAATGATAAAATGCTATTTGTTTTTGGTGGGGCATCAAAATCTAGGACCCTGAATGACTTGTACTCTCTTGATTTTGAGGCGGTATGTAAACACTCTCTATATACGATGTATCAAAAATATGCTGCATTCTCAGATTACTATTAGTTGATTATCAGAATATCAACTATAGCAGTCTGCAGACTTATACTCATGCAACAAATTTTTCCTCAGATGGTATGGACGAGAATTAAAGTGCGAGGATTTCATCCATCGCCAAGAGCTGGTTGTTGCGGAGCATTGTGTGGAACAAAATGGTACATCACAGGTGGTGGTAGCAAGAAAAAAAGTAAGTAATCCCATTGTCATCTTAAAGTTTTTTCGTGATGCTGTATACTTTCTTTGGCCAAGCTAGAGACCAATTTGAGAACTTCTAGTTGCTTTGCTTGTTGTGTATCAGTCTTGAGCTCTTGTCTTCTTCTAAGAAAACTCATCTTTAATACAACTAAAGTCTTGTACATGAAATCTCCCTTGTACAGGGCCTGCGGAGACGCTGATATTTGATGTTTTGAAGTATACATGGTCAGTTGCTGTTGCATCGCCTCCATCTTCAATCACCACAAACAAGGTGACTTAAATTGCTCAAAAAAAATGTCACTGTGTATTTGTCCATATTTACATTATCTTTTAGTGTTCATGGCACACTATTGTCATTTTCGATGTTATATAATTTGGAGGAGTCGGAACGGGTATGTGAGGTTCAAGAGTTATTTTATCCATAAAATCTAATGAAACATTGCAAGTTGCTGGAATCTATGTTTATTTTAGGGAAATTGGGCATAAATTGTTTGAAAAATTATGACATATTGCTTTCCTGTTATCTAAATCTCAGAAAGGGAATAAATACTTCAATCTTTTCCACGCTGCAGGGTTTTAGCCTTGTCCTCGTGCAGCATAAAGAAAGAGATTTCCTTGTTGCATTTGGAGGTACCAAAAAAGATCCATCAAACCAGGTACTCAAGTTCAATTTTATCTATTTTAGTGCCTGGATTTTTTCATATAGGTTTTAACTCCTAATTTGGTGATAGGTTGAAGTACTTATCATGGAAAAAGTTGAATCATCGATGATCCGGAGATCAACTTTAAGTAAAGTTGCTGGAACCTTATTGTCTGAGAATAATAATAGTAGTAACTCAGCTCAACAAGGCAATGGTTCTATAAGTAATAATTTTGATACTATTTCAAGACTTAATTTAGCATCTGCTATCGAACAACATGGATCGGGTCGAAAGTCCTTGTCAGAATCCTTACTCGTTGACCCGAATTCTGCCCCTGGTAATGTTTCTCTTCGAAAACAATTTTATAATGAGGAAGAAACTGCAGAGGTCACCGCGACAAAGAGCTCTGAAGAAAGAAATTCTTTTCGGGTAAAACTACAAATCTCTCCTATTTTAATATCTTAATTGTTATGCTCTGGTTGGAAACAAAGAATTCTATCGATCCTTTTCTCGTGATGAATCATTTTTCCTTTCTGAGGAATCTCGTGGGAAAATGGTCGTGTTATCTTATTTTAATGTTGAACATACCAATGCAAGTATATATACTTAAGAAATGTTGTGAGATGACATTTAGTTCAGATGAAATTGAAATCAGAATCTTGATACTTCACAGATAACGGAGCAAGCCACAAAAACACTCGACTCGGGCACTGGCGCAAGCTACAATCAAGATAGAAATGCCGAAGAAGCATCTTCCATTGCTGAATCTGACAGGTCGAGCCTCGATAAACAAGGAAATGGCAGCTTAGGATTAGAAGGCGAAGAAGAAGCCCACTGTAAATCAAGATCAACAGCTTCAACCGAGGCAAAACTAGCCAGCCTAGTAAGGAAGAACGGGATTCTTGAAGGACAGCTGGCAGCTGCCATAGCTGCTCGTGAAGCAGCAGAAAAGAACTCATCATCTGCCATCAGAAGTCGACAGGAAATGGAGAAAAGATTGGGAGAAACGATGAAGGAATTGGAACTGCTCAAAGAGAAGCTAGCTAGTGTTGAGTTGGCACATGAGGAAGCTAACAGCCTCTCTAACATTGTTCACTCCGACAACGTAAGACTAGAGCATGACTTGGCTTTTCTCAAGGCTGTCTTGGATGATACACAAAAGGTATGTACTTAACCTGTTGAAGATAATAATCGATCCATTTCATTTCATAATTTTTTTATTTTGTTTTTTGTTTCCTTTCCAAAATTTGTTCGTAAAGGAACTACATTCGACTAGAGGAGTCCTTGCAGGAGAGCGAGCAAGAGCCTTCCAGCTACAGGTACACTCACGTTGCAGTCAGTAACTATAGAAGAAAACGTTATGTTTTTTATTTAACTTTGCATATTCTGTCAACCTTCAGATCGAACTGTTCCATCTGAAACAACAAAGGTTACAGTCTCTGGATTCTCGAGCACCAACGCCTAGGAAACCGTACCAGATGTAGTATGTTTGTAGGTCTTGTAATATCAGTGTTACCGTAGGAACGTGGCCAGATTTTGTCACATTGTAGTGTATGTATTGGTTTTTTTTTTTGACAGTGTATATATTATTTTGCCCAGCCTCAGAATTTTCCAAATCCGTGACAGAATTTCGATGTAATGAGGTTCGGTTAATAACCGCACGGGATAACTAGAGGCCTAAGCTAAAATTATCGAATATTATAGCATGGAAGAAGATTTTGTAACAAGATATTGGTTTTATTTTTGCTGTAATCCTGTGTTCTTGTACATTACAAAATCAACATAATATTACATTCTCCGGCGACAAAATTGATGAATAGGATGATGGAAGTAGTGAGGATTTGATCATAAAAGCTCAGCCTCTTCTTGATCTCCATCTCCGTCATCAACCTCGTTATCTTCATCTTCTTCGGGTGCATCAGGATCGACTCCCTAAAAGAGCAAGATTAGATGATTAAGTTACACAGGAAATTCATACCGAGATATCGAATGCTAACTTCCAGAATTTGACCAAACAACGGCGTTTTCAAAGATGAAAAGCGATGTGACAGTGCAGACCTTCATTTGCTTCTCCAAGCGCTCTAATCCTTTCTTTGCAGCTTCATTTTGGGAGTTTATTCTGAAATGGGTTGTGAATTCAGCCGATTTTATTTTCCCAAATTGTGTGTGTGTGTGTGTGAGAGGGAGGGAGAGAGAGAGAGACCTCAGAGCTGCTTGATAATGTGAAAGGGCATCTTGTAGCATATTCGTAGCTGCAAAAACTTGAGCGAGCTTTACGTGCAAGCAATCATCAGCCCAATCTTTTAAATAACGCTGCAAGAGTTTGACAGCGTCTCCATTTCGACCTTCCATTACATGGAGTTCAGCCAAAGCCAATGCAGCTCCAAGAAAACCTGGCTCGAGTCTTAGGGCTGATTCATAAAACTTCTTTGCCTGCAAACAATATACAAGGGCGTTTAATGATGCCTAATTAAAAGTAATTCAAACATAGTCATCAGGATCACTAGTAGATTAAAACTAAACACCCACATACTCAAAAGGTATTAGGAAAGGATTGAATACATTATGCTGCATCACTTTCAATGTTTAACAAAAATTCTATTTTTTACGGGATGTCACGCCTATCTAGGTAAATTTAGTGCCAGTATGATAGAACTTGAGTACGATTCAATAATAAGGCATACCTTTTCTCTTCCACTTGTGCTACTAGCATGTACATCCCCAACCAGTTTCAGAGCCTTTGCGGATTGAGGCATTGCCTTCATTGCCTCTCTTGCTGCAAATAAAGCTTCTTTCATATTGGAAAGAGCTAGAAAAGAACGAACTAAACCTGCAATACTTTCAGAGTTTCACTCTTTGCCCCTTATTTCCGTGTATAGATTATATATCATACTTATTCACTTTGGAACTGCATTAGTCAGTTGTCTTTTGACATACCTTGATATGAGCGAAGATCGGGCCTTAATTCTTTTGCTCCCCTAAAGGCAATGAGAGCTGCTTCAGGCCGATTCAGTGACAAGAAAAGGTTTCCCTGGATAATCTCAAATTTGTAAGGTATACATATCCTAACGTCTAATAATCCAGAAAAGACTGAAAATAAACTGTGCTTCATCATATAGATATATGCAGTACTCGAAATAGATCATCATACCTTCATTATGTAACCAGCTACATGCCTTTCATCAATTCGGATACTCTGTGTATAAAAATAAATAATGATCATATAGTACTTTTATCAATCTAACCAAATTCAAGGAAACGGAAGTAACCTTTTCAGCATAAGATAAAGCTCCTCTCTCATCTTTCTTTTCCCACATAACAGCTAAGGCCACTAAAACTTCAGGTTTTGTAGGATCGATGCTTAAGAGATCATGAACTAACTTATTTAACTTGGACTGATCAGACTTGAGCTTCAGAAGCATTGCATACTCATCCATATATGTAACAACATATGGATCAATTGACAAGACCTGCACAAGTTATTTGATAATTTATGTATGAACTATCAAGAAAACATGTTGCTTTTTAAATATAAGTAAGCATCTCACTGTTTCGAAATCCATAATGGCTTCATCATTTTTTCCAATGACAGCTTTAACCTTCAGAAAAAAGCAACGAATGAAAATTGTAAGCAGTAAGCATTATTATCATGACAAAAATGACATGCGTGGAACATAAATCTGTCAAATAAGGGAAGTTCCTCTTCATTAGCCATGACGAGACATGTTCATTATGTTTATAAGTTTCATTCAGTAAATAACATCGTCTACTTACTAAGAGTCTAAGGCTCAACATTACTTGGCTTAACAAAAAAAATACTGACTAGCATTCAGTTAGTTCTATTTATTGATTCGATTGGAAAGTGGTGAATGAGCCTCATTACACAAACCTTGGCCATTTCGAGTAATATGTGGATGTTGTTAGGAAATCTTTGTAGAAGTTCTGAAAATAGTTCCAGCCCACCTTTGTAATCATTTGAAGCAATACAGCATTGGGCTTCAACATAGCGCTGCACCGGAAGTAGGGAATACACTATTATAAAAAACTCAGCAATGTATAGTTCATAATCAACATTGTCAGGAAACACAATGTTATGACAGCATTAGATAATCGGAATGATCAAAATTAACATCAAAAGTTGCAAATAATTGTACTGTTAAAACTTACTGGCAACCAGCGACTTGAATCAAAATGATCAACAGGATTTCTTCCACTTCTACTCGGTGTCTGAGATGCCAAAAGATAAAATTGTCAGGGTAAACAATTTAGAATTTTATTTTAAAGTACCTAATGAGCATAGTTCATGAAGCAATTAGTGCACATGCAGCTTCTATAAGGAAAAATATTGCAGTGAGATATACATTACCATTTATATTGACACAGGTTGTTGTATAAATACAGAAAATGACAGAAGAGTTCAGAGAATTGCTTGGCAAAAACATCGGGAATACATATATTTCTGGAGAACATATTCATCTAGCTTCAAAGAGGCAACTATATGGATCACACACTAATTAATGAGTTAAATACATGCTTAACAAGATTAGAGCTTTAACAAAAGAGACCCCCATAAAGGCAAATTATTTGCTGGTAAATCATGATGAATCCGATACCCATATTTAATTTGAAGGTAGTACAATTATCAGAGGAAAAGATTATTTCTATTTTAGACCATAATCTGAGCTGACTAGCCCATGATAGAAGATTTAACTTGCATAATGAGAAAGTTGTGTACCAAATGTCTATAAGCACCAACATACATATTAAACTGGGAGGCACAAAATCCGAGATTGAGGAAACTAAGATAAAAAGGAATTGGATATATAGACCACTAATATCTTGAACAAACCTGAGGAAACAATGATACAATATCCTTTGCGGTAACACCTAATTCAGCCAACGCTATGATGGCCTCAAATATGTAAGGACAATTCCTGTCAAAAACAATGATAAACAATGCTTGACAAATTCTTTCCAATAATGAAAATCGCAAAAACAAACCAACTCAGTAAGTATATACCACAAGTTCGCATACACAGGAAAAGAGACAGATAATTAGCATCACATTGTCCAAAGTTGGACCTTTAACATAATAGCAGATCATCAAATGTCTCATTTGACATAAAATACAGGTTTGCTTTATGATTCATGATAATCTTGAGAAATCAAAAGCATCAATTCTCAAAGGATTTTCAGAAAGAAATCTATTGGTTGAGTAACTATCTTCCAAGAAGGTGAAACATTTATGCAAACAATTTTTTTAGCACTACTTAAAGAAAGCAAGAAATTTCCAGATTGTATAAAACTGTTATACCAAGGTAGCAGACCTCAAACACTCCTTAAAACACCCAATTGCAGCTCGAGTATGCCTAGAATTTCGATAAAGCTTTGCCAACATAAGATTCATCTCCAGATTTCTTGATTTGCTTGGGATTCCTTCCATCTGTTAATTTATCTCAAAATATGTCAACACTCAACATATCTATTGTGATACAAAAAACTACCCAGGTCTTGTCCAAAAGGACAATATAGAAACAGGGCAAACATAACTAGCTCGTCGCAGATAAAAAGCAAGTACACACCTCAACAATAGCAGCTCTGTTCTCACCGAGTGAGCTATGACACGTGGCAATCTTGAATTTTACCTGCATTGAGATAAACAGAAATGATACAGATACCTTGTTTGATTTTAGCAAATTGAAACTTCAGGAAGAACTTATGAATTGAATTACCTCATTTTCATTTATCGCTGAAGTGTTGCAAGAATTTGGAGAAGAAGATCTATTCGATGCTGATAATGTGCTCCTAGTTGTTGGAGTTGTTATTGCACTTTGCTTTGGTACTATTTTATGGTACTGCAGCGCTTGCTTATATGCTTGCTGTAAATTATGCAAGAAACTTAGATGGAAATACATAACCTCCTCATTTGCCATCTTTCTAGCATATACTAAGAAATGAAGAGGCCGAAAAGATAAGGTGCAAATTCAAATTCCTACACATGCTTGCCATTATAGATAATGCCACATAAATAAGGCCAGCAAGGTGTGTCTATTCAGGATATTGTACTAAAATACAAATAAAACATGAGAAACTTTCCATTGATCATGAACACAAATAAAGCATCGACAGTAAGCTCAAAATAAGCATAATCTTACAATTGCCCTTCGATGCTCCTTTTCTCGAAAGAGCGAATCCCCAAATAGAACCTGTAACCAGGCAGCCATTACCAAAACAAATTCCTCCAGCTTAAATAACAACTAACTAAAATAAAACAGTAGAAATTGCAAAGTACCAAGCTTTCAGCTTTCAGATGTGGGCTCGTCTCAGGATTTACAGACGTCGAAGATACCGCAAAACTACCCTATTTTGAGCAAAAACAAACATAATCTTCCCGTAAAAAAGCTACTTATGGAACAAAAAAACTCGAATAAAAAGTACAATCAGCGAGAATGCGAGCTCAAATTTTCAGGAATTGATTCAAAATAGCAAGAATTGTACCAGAATTTGGGCGGAAGAGTAGAGGCCGTGATCCAGAAGAGTGTGCAATTGGTCTTTGGGGACATCCATCGAACAGTTGGAGTGCTTCGTGAACTATGTGTAGTTTGTGAAATTAAGCTTCTGGGAGCGATGGGAGTGAAGCGCTCTTCTAATTTGAAATCGCTCTCCGGTGACCAGTTTATTTACTATCAAGGCCATTCTAACCCCAAATCTTTTGGAATGTGACTTCACTTGGGAAAAAAATAAAAAGTGGTTACAAACACCACAAAACTTTGGTTGGATTATGTAATAAATGCATTTCCATTGGTTCCAACTATTTAAAATTTGAATTTTGAGTAATGTGTTGAAAATAGAAATAGATAATGCTTAAAATTGACATCACCACGGGGGACTCGAACACAGACTTTTAGCTCCGAAATTTAACTCTTTATTATTAGGTCAACACATGCACACTGTTTATATTGTCATTGACACGTGAGGGTGTCATCTTCGATTGAAATATATATGTTGATATGCTTAGGGGTGTTTGATTAAGTTTGTTTGAAAGAGCTTATGAACCTTATGAATTTATAAGATGTAAAAATAAGTTGGAATGAATAAACTTATTTTTAAGAAGCTTATAATTTTTTATAGCTTATTTTAAAAACTTATAAGCTCTTAAGAAACTTATATTTCCAAATCTATTTTAGGACTTATAAACAGTTGAACAACTTATAACTAATTTGATTTCTTCGTTGACGTAATAAGGACAAAGAAGAGTAGAATCTTTGTCCCAGCAACTTGTTAAGGTGCTTTTCTATCAACTAGCAAAGGTAACGTGCATTCGCACGTAGACAAAATGATTGATACATAATATTTGCTTAGTTTAATTTGTATTTCATTTATAATTTTCCTTATATTTTTTTTTATTGAACTTAATATAATTTCTCAAAATTATATTTGTGATTTTAAATAAGGTTAGAAATAAATAATGGAGTAGTTAAAATATTTTATTGTAAAGGGGATTCAACCTTTACATTTATTACTGTTTTATTTAAGGAATTATAAAAAAAGTTAAATAAAAATTGGATTTGTCCTCGTTAATATAATTACTTTATACAATAAGATAAGTTAAAATACTACCCCCATCTCACGAAAGTAGTCCATCTTTCCTCTTTGGTCCGTCTCATATATGAGTCCACTTTCTAAAAATGGTAAAGAATACTTGGCTATAATTAACTCTCTCTCCTCAGAATTAATTATAACCACATATTTTCTTCTTTATTGTTCTTTATTGGTTCTTGTACCAATTCAAAAGTGGACTACTTTCATGAGATGGAGGTAGTACAATTTCATACAATATATCAATAATTTAAAGAACAAAATGATTATTCTATATTGCTCTCTTTCTGGTATGTTTCATGTAAGACGATAGATTTTCTTATTGTGTAAAAAAAATACAAAAGAAAATGTTAAGAATGATGCGGCCGCCAACGTCACACCACACACAATAAATTTAGTATGTAGACAAACACACGAACTAACAAAAATCAAGAAGACGAAATTTAACGTGGTTCGACAATATGTCTACGTTCATGAGAGAAACGACTAAAACGATTCACTAAACCAACGACAACGATTACAAGATTGGGCAAGAACTCACTCTCTCTAATCCTAAGAAATGAGTCGATGATCTATATCTCCCTCTCTCTTGATTTTATGCTCTCATCCTTCTCACAGTCTCGTTGAACCAATTACAAGATGAACATATTTATAGCTCTTACCAAATCCTAATCCTATAAGGTATCTACTTCCTTATAGATTAACATGGTAACAAGATAAACATGAAAATGAATCACTCAACAAAATCCTAATTCTAGCTAATCTCCGTATTTCGAGCAGTTGATGAAACCCACAAATAAGCCCAAGATCTAAATGTTCTTCTCAATGCTGCCACAACATCTGGTTCAACACCGTCAACAAAAGAATTTAACAATTCACACACCTCATACAAAAATACACTTTTTACATATGTCTCCACAAATTCATCATTATTTTATTATCGTACCAAAAAAGAATCATCTCATCTTAAAAGGAATAATTTGATATGCATATGGTTGAGAAATTATAAACATACACTATTTTTTGAAACCCCACTTAAAGTTATGTATTACTATGTACTTCTTACATCATCTGTCTTTAGACTTTATTGCTTTATTGGGACGCGTGTTCATCATCTTTTGAATATTCTATATGCTACCCCATTTGTAATGTCTTCCCTCTAACATGGAATACGATAAAATATATTAATATTTTATTTTATGTGAGAGGGTAAGACAATGCCTCATCTTTTGACTATTTTCTTTTTTTTGTTGGAGGCCTCGTAATACACTTTAACACTTTAGCATTTTAATATTTTACACCTTAAAACTATATCAATTAATACAATTAAAAATTCTTATGAGTACAACATTACTCATTTGACTCGTTAATTCATTACCACATCATCAAACACGTTAAACTCTGTACCTAAAAGTTACTATTCAAAGATCATTGACAGAAGGATTATCAAAATGGAGTATGTGTTTTCACTTAGAGTGTACTCCCTCCGTCCCATGGCAATTGTCCATGTTGCCTTATTGGGACGTCCCATTTAATTGTCCACTTACCTAAAGTGGAAACATTACACTCTCACAATCAATATAATATAAAATCTCATATCTCTTATGGCATTGGTTATTGTGCCTTTTACATAGTGTACAATTGTCATGGGACAGAGGGAATAATATATAGTGTGATCTTGTGAAAAATAATATGTACATATACCTTAGTATGGTAGCTAGAGAGCACAAGTTGTTATAATATACTCCATTTGTCCATTATCTTTGTGCTTTTAATTCCATTTTTGGTCGTCCACCATCTTTGTGCTCGTTCATTTATAGATGTGGACTTCATATACTTATGGTCTTCTAATCTTTAGGGTCTTTTTCTTATCTCGTCTGTTGACAATCTTTAGGGTCTTCTAATTTTAGGCAGTTGGCCCCACATAAAAAATTATAACCATACTCTTTAAACACCACTTTAACACATCATCACCACACATTACACAATACATTAAACTTCCATGCGAACTCCTTTGAACCCTAAATCTCACGGAAGGAGGGAGTTAAATATTCATTTCATTTTAATACTCACTCATATTAAGTGGGATCCAAAAAACCATTTTAACATCAAATCATCATAAAAATTAAAATTTGTGTGATGAAAATCATAGCAAAATAATGTACTTCATCTATCCTAGTAACAAATTTTCTTTGGCACATAAAACGTGAATAAAATTAGTGGATTAAAGCGTTGGGTATGATTTTAATTGATGATTTTTTTTAGAAAACATATCATGAAAGGAATAGTTCGCTTCTACATAGCCATTGGAGATGCCTTCCACCACATGAGAGAGCACAAGTTGTTATAATAGTTCGATATATCATGAACGTGAATAATAGTATGATTTTGATTGATGCTTGATTTTTGTTTGATGGATTCAATTGTATCAATATAGTCAAATTATTTATTTAGATTTTCCTATTGTTCTAATGCTTAGTTTAGAGATAATACAATAACCTTATTTATTATTATACCAAATCATAAGAGGACTATTTATGTTATTATATAATCTACTATATTAACTTTAATCTAAATTTAATAAAAAGGGTATAATAGGAAGTCTACATTTTGTAAAACAAGACTCTTTTTATATAAGTATAGATAAAATCAACTATATTTGTGAATCAATGCCACCCGGGCTCTCATAAATAACATCTCGATTTTCAGTTGTCTCACCTCACTTGTTTCGTTTTCTTTAAAAAAAAGTTAAAATTTTCAAAGAACATGAACCCCATCAATCACTTAGTTTTTGTATTTTACTTGCCCGTGCAAAAAAAAGAAAACTAGAAGTTACAAGAGTTACGAGATACTCTCTCGTCCACTAATAATTAAGATGGCCATTAATCTTTTCAGTTTGAAAATTAAGACGGGAATAGTAATTATAGCGGATTAAAGTGATATGCATATATGATCCATGTATACAGTAGATGGAACGTGTAAAAAGGAAAATTGTCCAAATATAAATAAAACGGACCAAGTATACGATATTAGTGAGGGGAAAGGACTGAAATGATTTTTCATGGTTTTTAGGACCATCGTTTAGGACGCATACTCATGAAAAAAGATATGCTATAATCTAATCTAAACTATTATAAAAAGTGTCTTGTTTACAAAATTTAATTTGCCTATTATACCCTTACTACAATATAATAATTAATATTATTCACTATTATACCCTTACTACAATATAATAATTAATATTAATATTGAATAGGTTGTTATTCAAATTAAATTCTATTCACTCCCTCTCAAGTAATTAAAACACTTTTATATTTAATTTTTATAATAGTATAGATTTCATAATCAATAATCCCATCATCAATTTGTTTTAATTTTTCATATTGTAATTCGTTAAAGCCGGTTGAAGTATTAATATATTATCATCAATTTGTTTTAATTTTTATTTTTTTTAATTTTTAAATGCATTTTAATTTATTTTTCGTATACTTACGTTATAACAATGAAAATAAAATCTACAATATTATACTTTGATTTATGTTGGAATAAAAATAATATATTAGAATTAGATTTATTATTTACTGTAGTTATCGGAATATAAAATTTAATTTAAAATAAATTAATAATTTATTAGGATTAAGTTTATTTTTGGATGGGTGGCTTAAAACATATAATGCATATCATACGTTATAATAAATATTAAAGTTATTGAGGAATCCTCCCTTACCTACTGTTGCATTTTTAATATGCTCACGGATGACGTTCATACTTATTAATGAAGAAAAAAGATTTAAATATATATATACCATAACCTATTTAAGAAAAAGGTAAACCCTATCACTGATTAGTGGGACGTTAAGAGTATCTACGGAGGGCAGGAGAACATTTCTGCTAAGTTATTACCATGAGGATTCAAATTTATTACCGTGAAAAGACGTTTGATATATACTCCATCCGTCCCACTTCCATTGACTTGTTTCATTTTGCCACGAGATTTTATGCTCAATGTTAAAAGTGAAAAGTAAGGAGTTCACATCCAAAAGTAAGAGTTAATTCTTTTCATTTAAGGAAACAAGTCAATTAAAGTGGGACGTTCCCGATTAGAAAAGGAAGTTAAGTTAAGTGAGATGAAAGGAGTACAAAATTAGCCAGACTTAAAGTATGGGTAATTTTTATACTATACGACAATATAGTACTTCGTCTATCCTACTTTAGTTGTCATGTTTCATTTCGAAACGAAATTTTAAATGGAGTGTTAAAAGTAAGAAAATAAGGGGTCTATATTAAATTGTGAAGACTAATTCTTTCCATTTTAAGAAACATGATCATTCATGTGAGACGACCCCATTAGGAAAATATCACAATTGAATTGGGACGGAAGGAGTATTACTTTAAGAAAGTGGAGTGATAAGTAAAAAGATTTCTCTACCCTCATATACCAATTTTTTTTAAAAAATATTAACAACAACTTTCATATTTTATCCGTTATATTATTTCAAAATAATTATATTATCACTCAAAGTAAAGGTGATATAAAAGTTGTAAGTTCGGTTGTTTGTTATAAATTTATTTCACATTATATTATCCCCATTTATCTGTTTACATATAAGTATAAAAAGTAAATGAACCATTATTGTATATAATTTATTATTTTTATATTTTCTTACCTTGTATCATGATTGAGTTAATGAAGAAGATTATTGTTTCCTGTAAAAATATTCATCATTTTATATGCACTATAAGATGGTGAATCTTGTAGATATGAGAATTAAACTACATATGAGGACATATATTTTGATGGATTGTTTATTTAAGAATTGAGAAATATTGGGATAAGGTACGTGATATAATAGGATTAGGGAAATGATATTGTAAACACAAATTTTATTTATTTAATAAAATAAATATACAAAAGATGTGTACAAATAAATATTTGAAGATTTGAGTAATTTGCGGGTTGCTATCTCTATAATTCCTCTGATTCTCTCTCCAATTTGATGCGGGATTTGAGCGACTTGACGAGATGTTTGAAGAATTTCGCCCTTCTTAATCTCCTCAATTTTGATGTGTGGATTTAGCAATGATCCGAAGGTCTTTTGACTTGTTTCCGGATTAAGTGCTGATTTGGGATGATTTGGCGAAGAACGCGTTGATTCCGAGGACATCCGAATCTAGCGTAGATTTGAGCAGACTTTGGCGACGCACGCGGAGCTTCGGAGGACGTCCGAATCTAGCGTAGATTTGAGCAGACTTTGGCAAAGACGCGACGAATCCACGAGGAACACGATGATGGATGATGACCGACCACTTTGAATATTGTAGAGGAATCGTAGAGAAGAATTTATATTCTTCTCTTTAGAGCTCTCTAACTAATTCTTGTAGTAATTTATGAATGCTCTAAGCACCCTTATTTATAGGTGTAGAGAATTTCAATTTAGGCAAATTAGGGTTGAACTTTTAGGCTTGAGCCCGTAAATAATGAGCCTAGGGCTGACGTGACATGATTTAATTGACTCCTTCAGATTTATTCCTTTATTGCACATATTTATTCTATATATTTAAATACCAAATATATATCTATTTAATTTTGGAATTATATTTAATTTAATCCCAAAAATATTAATAGAAGATATAATTAAGTATTTAATTATTTTCCTTAAATTTTGTGTGCCTGGAGATATGTATTTGAGTTGAATTCACATTGTACAATTAGTTCTAATTCTGAGAAAAAATTGAGGGTCGTCCTAACATGTACTTTGAGATAACACTGATTTGCAATCTTACAAAGTAACTATAAAATTATATATATTGACTAAAAATTAGTCAGTCCATTCTTACGTACGAGAATCATTGAGTTTTACGTCACTTGTAGTGGTTTTCTTCTCTATTAAGCAAAAGAGACTTCAATCGAGGTTATGAGCTCAAATGCTTTTGAAATCAAAGAGTAAGCTTCAATTTCATGTTCTAATAAATGAAATGAAGTAATCGAGCATGATAAAGGATTGGAAAGCATGGTTTGAACTACCAAAATCGAAGAACGTAAGGTAATTGGTCAACCAAAGCTATGTTGAGCTTCCGGAGTCAACAGATGGTCGAACGACCTCGAATTCAATGCGCTCTTCATGAATAACCTCTAATTCTATACAATATATCAATCGGTTGAAGTACGTACAAGAATCATTGAGTTTTAAGTCAGTTATAGTGGTTTTCTTCTCGATTAAGCAAGAGAGACTTCAATCAAGGTTATGAGCTCTAATGCTTTTGAAATCAACGAGCTAGTAAGCTTCAATTTCATGTTCAAATATAAGAAATGATGTAATCGAGCATGATAATGGCTTGGATAGCCCGGTTTGAACTTCCAAAATCGAAGAACGTAAGGTAATCGGTCAACCGAAGCTATCTTGAGCTTCCGGAGTCAACAGATGGTCGAACGACCTCGATTTCGATGCGCTCTTCATGAATAACCTCTAATTCAATACAATATATCAATCGGTTGAAGTACGTACGAGAATCATTGAGTTTTAAGTCACTTATAGTGGTTTTCTTCTCGATTAAGCAAAAAAGACTTCAATCGAGGTTATGAGCTCTAATGCTTTTGAAATCAACGAGTAAGCTTCAATTTCATGTTCTAGTATAAGAAATGAAGTAATCGAGCATGATAAAGGATTGGAAAGCACGGTTTGAACTACCAAAATCGAAGAACGTAAGGTAATCGGTCAACCGAAGCTATCTTGAGCTTCCGGAGTCAACAGATGGTCGAACGACCTCGAATTCGATGCTATCTTGAGCTTCCGGAGTCAACCGAAGCGTCCGCATTTAATGCACCTGACAACTTTATGCGTCTTCGGCGGACCTCCTACTTCGCACTTCGCCATAAACCGAGTTCCGATCTTTCGAAGGGGTACGTCAAGTATGAGTTCGGCTAATCTCCCTAGGCCCAAGACCATTACCTTGGAGGCCCAGAGCCCAGTTGTATCACCTCGGCTCAAGCCCAGTTCGGCGCAGGCTCAATCAAGACAGGCCCAACACCAGTTCGGCCCAGCCCATATCAAATGCAGGACCAGGGAGTTGAGCCTTAAACCTCCAGTACGTGGGTTGATGGAGTAAAAGTCGGAGCAGGAAAACTACCACTACATCCACGTTCTCACCCCAGCAACCGGCGTCGATGTTAGCTATAAATAGGAGAATCATTTGTATTGTACACACTGATGCTATTTTAAATACATAAACACCCTCTCCCCCCCCCCCCCCCCCCGCGTGGACGTAGATCTTACGATCGAACCACATAAACCTTGCGTCTCTTACTATTTCCGCATACAAACTTCACACAAATAATTAATCTCATCGAGCAACAAATTGAGAGTTCATCACTGTCTAAACAATAGTCCTCATTTAACCGTCCTATTAATGTATAGCGATTTTTTAAACATTGAATGTATCTTATGATTAAATGAGACTCTCAATAACTAATCTAGAAGATTGCCATAAACAAATCAGCACCAAGAAGAATATTCCATACTGCTTGATCGCGAATAAAACGGCGACGTCTAGTGATTAAGACCTCTTTGACTTTGTCAAAGCGATAACGAACTTCGAAAATATTGGTAAAAAGCAGTTGAAAATCAGTAAAGCTCAGTGAGAAGTGGGTAAGATGTTTTGAAGCATGGATGAACCACGCTTGCTGAAATTTCATTAAAAATGTTATTCTAGATCACTTGGACCGTCTGTCCCGATTTTATTGTCTCAACCGTATATTAAATATTAATTTTAATTAGCAGTGGTTTATTAGAACTTCAAGCACAAAATTAGAGTATGCATGTGATTATTTTTAGCATTTAATTTTATTTAATTAGTTGGATTAGTAATTTTATTTAATTAGTTGGATTAGTATCAATAAATCTAAAACTAGGACATATTATGTTTAAAAATTCTAATTTTTATTTCTAAATGAATATTATGAAAAAAAAAATTATAATATTGATGAAAATTAATCTTTGAGGTACTATTGAAATATTGATATTGGGATAGATGATCTCATTCGAAAAATAAGTAGCAACAACATGCCAACAACAACAATAATAATAATAGCCTTAAAAGAACCCATCTCCCGAATTTCAACTTGCATGCATATGATACGAGTTTTTCTTTAGCATAAGTTGAACATATCTGGCCTGATTAATTTGATTAAAAGAAATAGTATCCACTCTAATTCAATGATTAATTTGATTAGTATCTTCTAAAAAAAGAAATACTCACTCTAATTCAACCTAGAAACTATTTTGTATTTAAAATGGTTTTAAAATAATAAAATGTGCCTATTCAATATTATTGGGGAGTATAAA
The DNA here is from genome assembly GCA_029379335.1 of Thymus mandschuricus. Classification (NCBI taxonomy): domain Eukaryota; kingdom Viridiplantae; phylum Streptophyta; class Magnoliopsida; order Lamiales; family Lamiaceae; genus Thymus; species Thymus mandschuricus. Next base: position 36,193,454 of record CM057074.1, read on the forward strand.
TAGAGGGAGGAATGCCCTCATGCTCATCGTTGTCATACTTAATAATAATACATCCACGGGTGATGTGACAATGTTTTACTCCCTCTGTCCCTTTGGAGTTGTTACATTTCTTTTCAGCATTTGTCTCAAGCATTTTCGAGCGTCTTGATAATAAGTTTCATAATATCTTTTCGTGAAAATTTTAAATTTACGAGATACTACAAGTGTTTTAGTATCTCATAAAAGGAAACAATATTTAAAAAGCTATTTTAAAACTCATCAATAAAATTCTCGAAAACGCTTGGCACAAATGTTAAAAAGAAGTGTAACAACTCCAAAGGGACGGAGGGAGTATTTAAGAAAAATGTAATTAATATATTATACTCCCTCTGTTCCACTGATAAATGAACTTTTTCCTTTTTGGGATGTCCCACTGATATAGGGACTTTTCTCAAAATGGAAATTTCTAATCTAATAAAATTCAGACATATCACTTTAACTCACTACCCATCACTTTAATACACTATCATCACTTCCTTCTTAATTCTCGTGCCGGAACAAAAGGTCCTTATCCCAGTGGAACGGATGGAGTATATAATAGCCCTACTAAATATAACTAAACCCTACCACAAAATAACTACACCCTAAATGGAAAAATTGTAGACGTGATCGCTGCCGCGTCAGCAGTAAGCATTCTTAATGTTATTGGTAGGGGAACTCCTAAATAGATACTCCCTTCGTGTCACTTCAGTTATTTTATTTTCATAATCGGGTCATCTTATATGAAATGTCATGTTTCCTAGAATGGAAAAAGACAATGTAAACTCCTTATTTTTTACTTTTAATACTGTAGATCAAATCTCGTGTTGAAATGAAAATGAATGATTAAAAGTGAGTTAGGCATCTATCCACAAGGCAATAGTTAAATACTGGGGGCGGTCTTCTTGGGGAGGGGAAGTATGTTGTTTGCACATAGTAATCGATTTCAATGGGCTCTCTACCCTCTTCCTTTCCACTCTTTCACTAGTGTTTGATGTTTCACTAAAAATTGCATTATCTTAGATTTTTTTGAAGCGTGGACTTTCTTATAGATAAGAATTGTTTAATGAGATATTGGTTATGTCTCGTGGCGCACATATTCACTTTGTTAGAGTGTAATAATTAAGCCTCCTATTGCATATCTTTTTCTTTCTTGTTCATACTCTTGATAGTTAGAGGAGAGGGTGTTTGGTTCGACTTATAAAGTGTCGTATAAAATGTTTGGCAAAATAAGCTTGTCCGTAGGAAATAGGAAAAATTATACCCCTAGTTTATTCTTCCAAAACCTACTTTGCACTGTTTTATTTTTAAATTTATAGCATAAACACTTCCATTTGATTTCAATTTAATTATAAAGTTCAAAATTTTCATTTTTCAACCTTTTATGTTAGATTTTAATCTTCCTAGCTCCTAATCTCTTTTAGTCTCATAAGCTCTATTAATATTCAAGCACTTTTACTTCAAGCACTTTTACAACTTACAAACTTTTTTTGAAGTTATAAATTTCTAGAGTATTTGATGAGAAATTATTTTATGGTAAATTTTGCCAATATAGGTTAATGCAAAAAGGTCACTAATGAGGAAAATATATGCAGTAATGAAAAAATAAAAATAAATATAAAAAAAAAAAAGGAGAGAGAGAGAGAGAGAGAGAGAGAGAGAGTAGTTATTTACTTTACTCAAAACTGGTTCCATACACATCTAGCTAACAAAAGTTCTCTAACTCTGCCTGAGATAAAGGTCACAGTTTTTAGTAATCTGTGGCTCAGTCTTTAACTTTCATTTAAATGTTTTAAAACAATTAAATAAAATAAAAAATATCTCTACTCAAGAACTATCAAAATTTTTCAAAATCTCTCAGGATGTCATTCGTCTATCAGAGAATGCAACTGCTTCCTGAAACATGATATCTTGCTAGCTTCAACAGCCATCACTAAACCCATCGCCCGATAATTCTTTAGCTGCAGTTTCGTCAAAATTCATATCAGCGAACCAATAATGCAATAAGATGTATACTATACATTAGCAGTTTTAAGAGATAAATAAGGGCCAAGAATGATGCGTACTCAAGAGATTCATAATCTAACAGAATACTGATGATATATAGCGGCCTTCACTTGACAAAACGATAATCAAGAAATAAAATGACTTATAGATGTCGTACGGATACTGAGAATACGTGCAGTTCAATAGATGTGATTAGTGATTATCAGTGAAGTTGTGATTCTTTAACAATACACATAGAGATATCATCTTTAAGGGCAACTGTAAATACTTGCCTCATGAGCTGTGACCTGTTGTGTGTGTAAGGGAAAAATGAAGGACCACGAGCTAAGCTGCAGAAGAAATTTAGAGAAGTATGGTTTAGTTTAGAAACTGATAAGGGAAATAGCAGCACCAAAAATGGAATCAACAATGACACCTCAAAGAAAATTTCATCTTCAGGTTTGCTATAGACTATAATTTCTTCTCCGTTTTTAGTGTTCCCTTTATTACCATCCGCGTGTTTGTGCTGCACACATTCATACAGCAAGAAAATATCAAACAATTTATGATAACACAGATATTTGTAAATATTAGTGTTATATGGAGAGAGAAATCTCCAACAACGTACCTTGTAAATTTTGCAAATTATCAGATAGAATTTGAAACGAAAGGAACTCCGGAGCTCTTCAGTGGGCTACAAGTAAAATGAATTTCATTAAGAGCAAACTTGAGATGATGACATCAATGAGAAAGCTAAGCCGTCACCCCCAGACTATTAATATGTATAACATGAATATGAAAGGTAAAAAAGGAGAAAGGAAAAGGATTAATCTCAAGCATCACAAGAGTAAATTCAACTAATATAACCGGATATCACAGTAGTATTGTCACAAACCTCATCTTCTGTAGCCCACTCCACTTCATCAAAGAGGCCATCGTAAAGCGGAGGCAAAAGCTGAGGTGGGAGATTTACAACACGTTGTGAGACTAAAAGACCAACATCATTCACATGCTCTCCAACTAAAGACTTGAGTTTAGCTGTCACATCCAGATCCTGACATACTTTCAGCAAGTAATCCTTGAGCTCAACCACACATGGGCTATCCTGATAGAAAGAAGATACCATGTTGGAACTCAAATTTAAGATACTTGATTATTGTGCCCATGTAATTTGGACAAAGTAAAAAACCTAACAACAATTTAAGGAGACATAACCAAGATAATTTTGGAAATTATGAGGGAAGGGGGACTGAAATTAATACATTTAGAAGAAAGGGGGAAGTTGCTTGCCTTATATCTTCCCAAATTAAGAGCGGATAAAACAGAATATACTCCATCATCTTCATCATTCTCAATCTTGACTACAGTACCAACAGTTGGCTGACCCAATATTAGGTCAACAAAGCCACTCAGGTCCCACTGTAAATTGTCAAGGTAGGTCTTTAGGAGGATCTTCGCCCCATGGAAGTCACTGGGTTTTGGATCGAAGAAGACAAAATCAGCTTGAACAACTCCCTAAACAAACAAATTGATTGATTGATTATAACAATCGAATGAACCCGGTGACTGTGAGATGAGGCTGACCAAAACCAACCTTAAATTCTTCATCATCAGAAGAGTCAGAGACCAGGGCTTTATCTTTGCCGTTGTTTTTTAACCCATTATCTATAAATAAGCAAACAGAAGTCAGGGATATTGCCACAGTAAGAAGACAAAGAAGCTGGAAAGTTGACAAGAAATCATACTGGAAGAGGTTGGAATTTCTTTACTTTGTAGCTTGGGTTTCCTAACATCTTCTCTGGCCCTCTGCCTCTGAGTAGCCATTGCTTTCGACCGAGAAAATGGAGAGAAGGTGAGTAGTCGTTGTCTCGAAGAATAGCCGTGGGTGTGCTTCTTTGGTTTCCGTGGCATTCTGTAACCTGTAGTATCATCATAGAAAGGAGAGAGATGGTGATGACTTAATTCAGGAAAACCCAATATGGGGGGGTTATATATTAATGTGGTTGAGTTACTATAATTTCAAGTTATCAGTAGGCACTGAGGCTGTCTAAATTCATGAGGGGAAGATATCATTTGAACTTTTTCTTTGGATAATAAACATAAAAAAGCTTGTAAATGTCCCTCTACAATTCCGTAACTGATGACAAATATAAAACAGTATCTGTCATTTTCCGGTGTTCAAGTAAATGAAACATGTGAAACAAAGTTCCTCGACTGGTGATATAAAACAGCATCTTTTCCCACCTATCCCACAATCAAATTACAAGCTCAAAGCATATCACCTCCGAATATATACGATTGTAATCATTAGCATAAAATATACACTGGCTTCCTGATAATTTTTTGAGTTTCTAATCCCTAGGGCAGCCATACAGTTCAGGTTGCTCTCGGCTGCGACCAATTTTGATCGGGGCTGCAAAGTTCCCGCCCTACGAGCCTTATTGTATAATGACCACATGACATTGTTTTTACCATCTCTGGTGCATCACATCATTGCAGGCTTGCAGCATCATTTATTTCAGATAAAGTATAAGTATGTGTGTGACAATCTACTTAGTATAAGACAACTTTGTCCCAGTCAGTCTCGAAAAAGAAATAAATGAGGCATCAAGCAACCACCTGTTTATGTTGTTCAAGTTCAATACAAGTGATAAGAGAGTCATTATCTTTCTAGTTGTTTAATTGAAATTTTGGAACTTTAACTTTTAATTTTGGAACTGACATACTGCGATTGAGTTCGGATACAGCAAATGAACACCAACTAGGAACGGGGAAAATCAAGAAGATACTAACTTTACCTAGCCAGTCAGATGGGATAATACAAGACTGATCTAGGTTCCCATAACTAAGGAATTTCTCAACAATAATGATTCGAATTACTCAACTTACTGTAGTGATTCAATATTTCGAGTTACATGGCATATGTCTTTAAACAAGTCATCTATGCTCAAAATAAAGCCTGTTGAACCTTTACAACTTAACCCTCCTATTCGTTACTGCCTTTATCACATATTCACAAGAAACGGGAAATGGAAATAGTGTGACTATTCAACAACAATCAGCTTCCACCAAGTCACTAAGGGCTTGGAGTAACCATCAATCTCTGTTTGCTCAGCAGTTAGTACTCGAAAAATCAATATCATTTGTTCTGCTTAGTGCTTTTCCTGTAACCCAGTAGATCTTGGTTAGCTGCTGTTATAACTTCTCAAAATCTGATGCCAGCTATTTTTAAATGGGTAGACAGCCATTATCTCCTACTCATATAGTACTGTAGAGTTTGTTCTTAGAGTTTGTATAAATCAAGCTAAAAGAGTAGCATGATCCAACAGAGAGGGGGTTGTGTGAGATTGTGTAGTACTCAAATTGAGTTGCAGTCATCATTCAGAATGAGTTCAAGAAACAACGACAATACAGTCTGAATTCCAATAACCCAAATACTAAACTGCCATAGCGAATTTGTAAGGGATTTTCCTAAAATCAAAGAACCAAATTGAAGTATAATTAACTTCAATGAAATAACATCAAATGAAATAAGAATATCTACCTTATCTTATTCCAATCACACATAATCCTTTACCTTGATATGCTATTTCCAGTCTTATTGATTCATTTCAGTCTATTTAACCTTATTAAAGAAAGATGGCGTTTAAGTAGTAAGTATAATGGTCAAGCCATTCACATTTTCATTTTCATTTTCAGAATGAGAACAAAATGTGAATCCTTACAGAAAGTGTCAATGCAGCCTGTATCGACAATCATTTCTAGCATCTATCAGCAAGAAAGAATCTAGCACCTATACTGATCTACCAACATAGCCATCTAAAGACAAGGAGAGCTATATAGTATGCAGTTCTTAGATTAATTACATTTACCGTCTATTTGCTTCTAGAAAGAAAACAGGATTAATAACAGTAACAGTAGCAGCAGTAGAAAAACAAATATTAACAATAAACAACACGACTGACACTAATAGAAGTTAAATACTTAAATTCCAAAGTTTTCAATAAAGAGTGCTTCAATTGCCTTGATCAGTAGGAAAAGTTAGCCATAATCAGGCAACCAGTAAGTGCTGAAGATCAACTAGTAAAGCTTACAATCGAAAGAACAAAGTGAACTAATCCTAGTGCTGTTACATTATGATTACCCTCTACTCAACTTTATTGCAAGAATATATATCACCACTATTTTAATAGTCTCTAAACCTTGAGTAAATGTAGCTTTCGGGATTTAAGTCTGAGAATCGATAAAACCGGAAAATAAACAATGCCTGTTAATGATGACTAAGTGAGCCAGAGTGCTGAAAATATCATAAGAAAATGCACTAAACCAATCGAATTACAAGAACCACAGCACAAGCAAAAGGAGTGAGCATAATACGAGGAGACTCTAAATCCATTAATCCAGGGGGAAAAAAATGGCAATAATTTTTCAATTCAACACTGATCATTTTACACAGAAGCACACAAAACAAGCAGCCGTCACCTACACGCTGAAGAACGGAGAGGCAACCAAAAAGAAATCCTTGGAAAAAAACAGAGTAAGAGGAAAAACTCAATGATATACTCCAAATAATAGAGAAAAATCAAACTGGTGAAGGAAGAATTGCCTTATCGATTAGATTCAGCGACGCGAATGTCAAACTAGATAAAAAGCACACTCGTCGGGCGCCAAGTCCAACAGCAGAGAAACTGGCCAAAGTTTAAGCAAAGCGAAGACGATTCGAGTTCGATAATCGGAGCGTTGTTCAGCGGTTACAACGGCGGCGGCGGCGGAGGTCGACTGAGGAAGACGGTGGGGGCGAGGGTTGTTTGTCAAAAAAGAACGAACAATTATAAATTATGCTTTTTTCTTGGAGCCATTTAAGCATAAAATCTGCAAAATAAATTTCGATTAGGAACGAACAACTATACATTTCAATGAGCAAATTAAAAAAAAAAAAAAAAACAGCCCTCTACCATTAAAAAAGAGACCAAACCCCACTGAAATTATGCATAAATATAATCCCAACAATCAAGACTGATGCATAATTAATTTGCATGTGAGCAGGGACATTCTTGAAATTCATTCCAATATCAACATCTTCCTTCTTACTTAACAGTATGCATATAATAAATTAACCTATAACCTGTTTGAAATTGAATGGAAGATGTGAACAAGAGTTGATCCTTGTGTAGATTAAATGATTTTCATTAATGAAATTTTAGGTGGAGAAATCACAGTAAACACCTATACAGTTCAACTCCCCAACTGTGTTCAACTTTAGAGAGCTACTAAGATACAAGCAGCAATTGTGATTCAGGATAGATTCACTTATAAATTATAATAGTGACAAATCAAATATTTGTTTTTCATTACCAAAAGAAACAAATTTGAGGAGCCAAAAGCAAAAACTATAGAGGATTGGAGACTAATCTCTTAGATTAAGCCATTGTTATGCCAGGCTGATAATTAGATCCAGAAATTTAAAGCTTGCCAGCATTATACCAGTTTTAAGAGTGAAAAGAGATGGTTAAGATATGAAACACAACATTACATAAAGTCATTGAGAAAACAAACAAAAATTCCTAGATATGAAATGATGATATATCAGCACAATTAAGCTTGGCAAGTCAGGTACTGTGCAAACTACAAAGGGATGATATCCCAACTGAATCAACATAAACTGTTGCTATTAAGGAAAATTTGGAAAATGCCGCTTATTATAAGGGAAGATAAAAGGTCCACCTAACATATGATGGCACTGAAATGAAACACAAATTTCACAAAGGAGCAAGTGTCTTGTTTCCTACTCTTCTACTCTTTACGAGTTCATATGTGCTCACAGCCAATGAGTGTATTCAACAGTGTTTATCATTTTAGAATACCTTTGGAGCGGCCATCGGATATTCCTCCGGTAAAAATAACTCCAGCTTAAAAATGAAGAGTGCTTAAGTCTTTTAGCACCATTACACTTAAATCTATAATAAACACAACGAAAACATCGAAAGCATCTAGCACATAAACACCAAATCATTAATACACTGTCAGCTAGCTGATTCCAACAGAGAATGGAACTCAATCATCACCAATTTCTCATACATTTTTGATTTCCTAGTTGAACTACCGGTTGATGTTCATCATAAATCACATTAAACCTGAAAATTCATAGATGAGAACAAAAATAGCTTACTCGACCGCCGGAAAGAACAGTAGCAACTGATAGAGCAATACACGAGTGACATTGCCTTACACGCAAATAGAGAGAGAGAGAGAGAGAGAGAGAGAGAGAGAGAGAGAGAGAGGAATTACTTACGCCGAGAATGGGGTCTTCCGGCGCACGAGTGACAGGAATTGCGGATCGAAAGCAGAAGCGGAAGGGCCGAGCAGGGGATTCTCCGCCAGCGGCTGAAACGAGAGCCTTCCGAGCTGCGCCGGCGAACAACTGACGGACGGCACCGGCGTCGACTGACGACGGACGGCGGCGAACGATTGGAGTGGTGGCTCTGAGAAATTGAAAGAGGTAAGCAGGGGGGTCTCGCGCGCATAATGGAATTGGGGGTGGGGGGAAAATTGGGGAAAAAGTTTAATTAAGTATTTTTTTTCTTTCTTAATAACAAAATTGAATTTTTTTGATAAATAACAACAATTGCATACAACAACAGTTAAAAGCAAACGTTGTTATAAATTACGACAACAATTTACTAAAGTGTTGTGATTTTTATATACAACAACACTAAACAACAACGGTTCATAAAACACTGTTGTTTATGAGCGTACTCCGTCGCTCATAGACAACGGTTTTTAAAACGACAACACTTTTCAGGGATATGACAACAGGAATTACACGGAACCGTTGTCTAATATGTGTTGTCTATGTGCGTTTTTGTAGTAGTGATTTCTCTTTTATGTTACCAAAATTACTTGATTTTGTTTATACTTTTAAGAAATAGTTTAGGCTATAAAATAACATATTAAGTCTATCTTGTAAGCTTTGCTCGAAATTCATTTGACAAAATATATAGTTAATAATATCATAAGATGTTAATATAAGATTTAAAATAATATATACTCCATCTATTTAACCGAGTTGATCTCTTCCTTTAATTTTTGTGAGTGTAAAATAATTGAAATATGTTGAATTGGATGGGGCGGAGGGAGTAATTTGATTTATTTTTTGTTTGTTAGAAAAACCTTTAGCCATATGAAATTCTATGTAATTCGGTACCTTAGAAAGAAATTATCTCATAAATAAAACTTTATATATTGTATCATTCTTTATACCATACAATAAGTCATATTTATTACTCTCTCCGTCTCACTTTACCTGGCTTCCATTTATAATTGGGACATCCCACTTGATATCTATAACGTAAGAATTTCTTCAATTATAAAATAATTTTGAATTGCAAATTTTGTTGACTCAAGTTCTGTGTTGGTTTGATTGTAGAAGATGGTGTACAGATTGTGTTAATCCATACGATCTTATCACTTAAAAAATAGAATTGGATAAGTAATTGCATATCGTCTGGTTTACAGATTATTGTCTGATTATATAATTGCAAATATTAAGTTAGAGTTATATTTTTCGTTAATATTGCATTATTAGATTTTTTTTAAATTTCCATTCATTATGTATTGTTCTTTCGTTAAAGAGACTCTTACAAATGAGAAATTATATCTTGTAAGTCAATCCATGCTTCTTAACGTGGGTTTCTCTATATTTATATTGATTATTTATGTCACAAGAATGAGACATGCATTGCATATATATGGGTGTATTTTATTAGTATATTTAAACTTGATTATAGCTTAATTTATCCTTTAAATTCATTGTTTCAATATTGTAAAGATGAAGCATGTTATAGACAATCTCAAAATAGTGACTTTATTTTATGCTCTATTGACACAACAAGAATTATAATTCTTAATATGTTATCAGGGTTAGTAGTAACAATGCATAGATTTTATCTTAGTTTTTTAAATTAAGATTGTATCAATTATATGATTGTCTTTACACCTGACAAAGTTTTATTATTTAATGCGAACGATCAATAATGTTATACTATTAGTGATTTTTTAGACTGTAAATATATTATAGAATAATATATGATAAATGAGCGGTTATACGCGCAACACACGTTTTCACAGCTAGTACTATAAAGTAACCAAAATTATTTCAACAAAATATCCAAAAGGAAGATATTTTGACAACCATAAAAGTAAATTAGATTTTTTTTTTTTTTTTGGGGGGTAGGTTTATTCATATCCAATCGCCATGCACCAAAGCCCTAATTGCTTGCGAAAATGATTAAGACAGCAAAGTCCAAATTAACTAAACATGGGGTTTCAAGAACAGATTACATATGTGTAGTACACTGTATCTCTCTCTCTCTCCAGATGTGTGGATGTGTCTCTCTCGTATGAGTCAGATGATGCTAAAGACGATAGCTCCCTCCCACCAATCGCCATCTCCTTTTCCGCCCAACAAACTCATCACTATCATAACATAATATCTGTATATATAAAAATCAATTAATAGTATACATGCAAGAAGAAATTAATTATGCTTACTTAATTTAGATAAAAGTGATAGTATAAAATATTGTGTGGAGGAAAAGTGTATATACAATTACAAATTAATACCACTCTGGTCCCATATACAGGGACGGAGCCACAATGGGGCAAGGGGGGCCATTGGGCCCGAGTAAGATTTTTTTTTTTTTTTTTTTTTTTTTTTTTTTTTGTATTTGACAAATTATATTATAATCAAATCCTAAAATTATAAATGACCGCATTTTTTTCCTCCAAATTTGATATGTGACGATACCATTACATGATTCCGACCTCCAATTTCATAACATGCAGATAAAAATTTCTCTCATTTTCAAATATTCACTACTGACTTTTGTTTACGAAATTTTGTCTTTAGATATTCACCATAATGAAAATAGTATTTTGATTGAGTACTACATTAGTACTATTTAATTGTTATTTTGTTTTAAAACTCTCATGAACTTCTAAATTAAACTTACTCCCTCTATTTTTCTTGCAACAGCTCTATTATTTTACACTTAAATATATTCTAAAAAACGCGTAAAAAAGAAGAAGGATGGAGTAACTATTTTGGACCCCCATGAGCAAATGTCTGGCTCCGTCACTGCCCATATACTTGACTCATTTGCTTTCGTAGTATCCCGTAAAAGAAATAATATTTCAAAATTATATCGTAAAACCCGTACTACGTCTCGGTGGAAATGCGTGCTGAAAAAGCAAAAAGCAAATGAGTCAAGTATTGGGGACCGGAATGGTATATACTACTGTATAAGAGAAGCTGCATATATATATGGTGCGGAAATAGATGGTTTGTTGACCCATCTTCTCTACAAAAGGAAAGGAAAGGAAAGAAAAGGGAAGGGAAACAATTACTCTTATTTGAATAACCTAGACGGTCAGTCCTCCAAGTTGTAATCTCTCAAGAAGAAGCGAAAATAAGGGAAACGGAGAATCTCCTCATAAGTAACTCTTATTGTTTCCATTATCTTACTTGATTTGATTTCATACCTTTTTCATTATTCAACTTGAACCAAACGGGTATTTAAACAGGTAGATTGATTCCATATGAGCAAGACAAACAATGACGTCATCTTCTACTCTTTTATCATTCCATGACATCATCACTACCTCTTATTCCAATGATAATATATACAAAAAAAAGTTCGCTAGAAATAACTAATGATATAAGAGAGACTCACGTCCTCAGAAAACACAAGCATGCATGCCTCTCTTTATCTGTTGGATATTTTAGTGTAATTGGATTGACTAGTTTGATCAGAAATATCATAATAATACTTCGTATGAGTTTGGAGGTGCGGAGTGCACGCTTATATGAATTTATTATGATTTTAGGGGCGAAGCCCCTAAAAGACGGGGGTTCGGCCCCGATAGCAGGGTCCTAGGGGCGGCAGCCCTGGCGGGGGTGCGGGGGCAACGCCCCTGAGCGGGGTCCAAGGGGCAGAGCCCCTGGCTGGGGTCGAGCTGGTCAGTTTGGAAATTTTTTATTTCCTATAAAGTTGTTGTGTAGGAAATTCATTGAAAACTTGATTTTCGGAATTTCGAGGACCATTTTGCAACTTTCGAAAATTGTGTTCGAAAGGGGGTTTTTCGAAAAGGTGTTTTCGAAAAGGCATATTAACCGCTTTTAAAACTGATGAATCAGTTTATTTCCGTTGGTTTTCTTTCTTCTATATATTCTGATCAATTATACTTCTGGTTTGATAATTTCATTCATCACATACTATAGTTCGACTCTGAATTGTATCCGATTGAATAATTCGATAGAACCGTCAAATTGATTCGATCTGAAAGTGCCTATACGCCTATCAGAGTATCCGATTTTGTTCGTTTTATATCTTCGTTCTTAATCTCCCCAACATTATCCTCAAAATATTTTCAAGGATAAAAGAAAATACATACTAGCTACTCCACACACACCCACGCACACGCAGAGAGAGAGAGTTGAGAGATGTTGGAAAAGGGTAGAGTGGGGGCAAGAAGAAAAGGTCGGTGAGTTGTCGAGCAATAAACGGAATACAATAATTGCTACCACTCCGGTCCTAGTTAGTTGAATCATTTGCTTTTTGACTTTTTCGGCACGCGTTTCCACCGAGACGTAGTACGGGTTTACGATATAATTCTGAAATATTATTTCTCTTACGGGATACTACGACACTAATAATATTTTAAAAATTATATCGTAAAACTCGTACTACGTCTTGGTGGAAACGCGTGCCGAAAAAGTCAAAAAACAAATGATTCAACTAACTAGGACCGGAGTGAGTGGTATATAGCAAAAGCAACTCCTCCAATTCGCTTACTTTTTGTTCTCATCTCATGTTAATCAATCTATATAGTACAGTATATATTATTTAGTAATCAATATCCAAACAATATGTTAGAATCAAAATGGCAATCGCTTCTTCACTGGCAGCTGTCATAGGCGCCGGAGCAGCAGCAGCCGCCCTAGCCCTCCTACTATTACTCTTGATTTTCCGATTCCGACGTCCAACTCATTCTTCCGACAAGCCCGCCTCCGCCTCCGACTCCGATCCATCTGCAGGTATATATATAACTTCGTAACCAATCATGCCATGAAATTAATTAACCATACATCATGAAGGTTTTGAACTAAGTAATTAATTAATTAATTAATTAATAAAGGTGCAGAGGTGGTTGATGAAGCAATAAGCAGGGCAAGGGCAAGGCAGTTCAGCATGGAGGAAATGGAGCATGCAACAATGGACTTCAACCCCACCAACGTCATTGGCACCGGAGGTTTCGGTGTGGTTTTCAAAGGCTTGCTTCGCGACGGAACCGCCGTCGCCATCAAACGCCGCCACGCCGCCGTTCCTACGCAACCATTTCCCCACCAGGTATCATTAATTTGGCGAAACATATGCAAAAAATTACTATTGAGAATTATGGAGAAGATAGGAGTTTAAAAATTAATTGCATGTAATAAATACAGCCCGGCCCAAATAAAACGGATATTGCCAGGCCCAATGGGCCCAAATACAGAGGCCTTTTTCCTAATTTTGGGGAAATCACGAGTTGCATTTGCAAATTTTAACTTTTTCAGTATTATTAACCCCGTCTTTACTCTGATTTAACTCATAACTCTTATTGGTATATTCCATTTATTAATCTCGTTATCTAAAAAGGGAAAAATTAACAAACAATGAGCATTAATTATTATGCTCATGCCTTGATCTTGATTATCGATTACTGTGTCGTCTCTTCAAGGACTAATAAATAAAGTAAGACTATTACTATAAGTTTGGCCATTTTTTCTTTCATTTTTTGTTGATATAAAGTAATGTGTTGATGATTGGAACACATACACAGGTGGGTTTTCTATCTTCAATTGAGCACAGAAATTTGGTAAAACTTGTAGGCTATTGTCAAGAAAGAGGAACTCAAATGCTAGTTTTTGAATATTTACCCAACACCACCATCTCCTCCCATTTATATGGTAACTACTACTCCTCTCGACTCATTTACTGTATATTGTCTCACTTTATATTCAATAGATTCTATTATAATAATAAAGCGAGACAGAGGGAGTACATAATTAACTACTTGTAGTCACAAATTAATTCCCTCTTTCCACTAATTAAATTCAATATTTTATCTTTTTTCTGAACATAGGGAATGACTCTTCAACAAAGCTTGAATTCAAGCAAAGGCTCTCCATAGCCATTGGAGCAGCCAAAGGTATATACTTCAAAGTAAAGTAAATAATAATGCAAAAGTCAAATGTTTCATTTTACCTCAAACTTTTTTTACTTTTTAACCTTTTTACTAGTGCAGGTTTATGCTATTTGCATGAGCTTCAACCTCCATTAGTACACAGCAACTTCAAGACATCAAATGTGCTGGTTGATGAGAACTTCATAGCCAAAGTTGCAGATGCTGGCATTCATCAACTACTCGACGACGACGACGAAGCAGCAGGTTCATCCTCCCCCTCCTTCAATGCTTTCAAGGATCCAGAGTAAATTAAACATTCCACCTGCATTTCCTAATAGATCGAGTTTACATCCCATCCTCGTATACTAATTGAATCAAACCATCCATCCGCCATCTCAGGTTTGAAGCACTAGCCCCGTTTCAAGATAGGAGCGACGTCTACAGCTTCGGAGTATTTCTTTTAGAGCTCATAACCGGGGAAGAGGCATCAAAATACAGCATATATCAGTGGGTATATATTACATTATCAATGATCAAAGACTCTTTTTTTTAACCTTTCTTGCAGCCTTAAATAATTACTACTTGTTCTGTTTTTGGCCTTAAAAAAGGTGAAAGAACATCTAGATTTGGACGATGCGATATAGATCAACGGCTGATAGGGAGCTTCACAGAGGAAGGGATGAGGGATTTGATGAAGCTGATGATGAGATGCACGAGGTTTCCAGGGAGGGAGAGACCGAGAATGGAGAGCGTGGTAACGGAGCTCGAACGTATACTCGAACACGAGGTTACACGAACCACGGACATGGGAGACGGCACTGCAACTGTGACTCTAGGAAGCCAACTTTTCACAACCTAGTAAAGAGTTGTGTATAAGAATGTATTATATGATTAAATGAAATCAAAATCGACTACTGCCCTTGTCTCATTTAGAATGTCTTGTTTTTTTTCCCAAACACCGTAATGAAGAAAATATATGTAAAATGTAGAAAAATAGAGTCCATGATTTTTCATGAGTTGACTTTATCAAGAAAAAAAGAAAGGAAAAAAAAAGAAGACATTCTAAACGAGTCAACTCGAAATAGAAAACAATACATTTTGAATGTAAATTTAAATTTATGGGTATTCAAATGAAAAAAATAAAAATAAAAAGGTACTTAAATGCAATTTTTTGAAAGTATAAAGATAAGAGAGTTTGCATAACTGAAAAAATCCTCTCTCTCTCACCTCTCTCTCTCCCTCTCTAAACTCCATTTTCGTTTCTCCATATTCATTCCTCAGTGCGGAGCTTCAATTCTTTATTCTTTTCCATTTTCATGGCATTTTCGGCTGTGTTTTCAGGAAGTGTTATGCATTTCAAGCCATTGTCCGCGTCTCGGCCCGAGACCAATTCGAGTAAACAGCGCGTCCCTACTAAAAACACCAGAGCTCGGAAGCTAAAACCTCAGAAATTCCGGCCGCCTCCGCCGCCGCCAACGCCACCCTCATCCGCCGTGGAAGGCGGGGATGCTACCACCTTCACCCGCCTCCCGCCTAGAGATGACTTCGGTTTCGATGATTTAGCCTTGCAGTCGGTAAGTGAAGTAATCAAGCTAGCTGATATTAAAGCTCCAGCTCCTAAAGTTAAACCCAAGAAATTCGATCAAATCCCTGCAGAAAAGAGTGTGTTCGATTCGATAATTGGCGCGAGTGAGGAAAAGTCGAGTGTTAAATATGTGGTGGATGATGAATTTGAGGAGGAGGAGGAGGGTATTGTTAAGAAAGTGGGGTATGATGATGATAATGGGAGATTCGAGCTCTATGAAGTGGGCAGCGATGATGAGTTTGATGATGATGATGAAGATGAGGTGGATGGAGAAGAAGGATTGATGGCGATTGGTGAAGAGGGAGAAGAGGAAGATGATGAGGAGGGAGTTCGAGAGAAGGAGAAAGGGGTGCCGGCAGTGATGAGGTGCTTCGATAGGGCAAAAATCTTCGTAAAAGCAGGGGATGGAGGAAATGGAGTTGTAGCTTTTAGGAGGGAGAAGTTTGTACCCTTCGGTGGGCCTTCTGGTGGAGATGGAGGGAGGGGAGGGAATGTGTATATGGAGGTGGATGGAACTATGAACTCGCTGTTGCCATTTAGGAAGAGTATCCATTTTCGAGGGGGGAGGGGAAGCCATGGGCAGGGGCAGCAGAAGAACGGTGCAAAGGGTGAGAATGTGGTGGTTAAGGTTCCCCCAGGGACTGTAGTGAGAGAGAGTAATGGAGATGTTCTCTTTGAATTGCTATATCCAGGGCAGAGAGCATTGTTATTGCCAGGTGGGAGAGGCGGGAGGGGCAATGCCGCGTTTAAAACGGGTACAAATAAAGTGCCCAAGATTGCAGAGAATGGAGAAGAAGGGCTTGAGCTGTGAGTGCCTTCTGTTGCTAGTATTTTGCTTTTGATTTATGGTTTAAGCATCTGTTTTTATGGCAATGGTTACTACAATCTGTGACAGTTCATCTTTTTCATATCTTTACTGCCTAGGCTAGTATGGGATTACTGGGGTTATGTGTTTAATGTAGGAAATCATGGAAAAGAGCACCTGATGAGTACATAGACTCGAGTTGATTTCTTTTAGTTGGTGTTAGTGTCTTTGATTGCTGGTCAATGGTTTTGATGTATACTCATTGCTTCCGTTTCGTATGGTTTGTGCTCTACATTAATCATGTCGATAGGGTCTATACTATCGCCATTAGTGTGCAATTAGTGAGATTTTGAGCTTCTTAATGTAGGAAACCAATAAAATGATGAGCTCCTGAGTTATCAGATCTGAGCTGCTTTCTTTTGATTGATATGACATCCGTGGTTTAGTGTCACTCTTTTCTTCTTGAAATCTAGTTAGCGACTAAACTAGCTACCTGAGTTCTCAGAGTTATGGTATTTGTAGTAGTAACTATGTGCCACTGTCATGTGCTCGAATGTGACTTTTTCTTTTCAACATCTGTTCAACATGCATCATCGTAATAGTTTTCTTGATTCCTGAATAAGTCCAGGTTTTAGTTTCCTGGCACCATTACTTTAGTATTAGTCCCAACTTGAGGGCTTTACTATGTATACTGAGACTTTGCTTCTGTAACAATGTCATGTCGTGATTAGGTGGCTTGATTTGGAGCTGAAATTGGTTGCAGATGTTGGGATTGTCGGAGCTCCGAATGCTGGGAAAAGCACATTTCTCAGTGTTATTAGTGCTGCTCAACCAAACATTGCAAACTATCCCTTCACAACTTTGCTCCCTAATCTTGGTGTCGTTTCATTCGATTTTGATGCAACAATGGTAGTTGCAGATCTACCTGGTCTTCTAGAAGGAGCTCATCGAGGGTTTGGGTTAGGGCATGAGTTTCTTCGGCACACTGAAAGATGTACAGTTCTGGTACAGTAGCAGACTTCTTCTTCATCTTCATAAGATTTAATTTTCATGTTATATTGTGATGATTGTTTGCATATATTATAACGTGAGCTTTTAGGAGAGAGTAGGAAATATTTGCGACTTATCAGTTAATTTTCTGCTAATTTAGTTAGCATTCATTTCAAGCATGCAGGTTCCTTTTGTTTTTATCACGTTTTAATTCATTAGTGCCACACAAATAAGTCTAGTCAATTGAGTGAATCCCTCCAGTTTCATGTCTAGTTCAACTGAAATTGGTTGAAATTTGATCGATCTTAGATCCAGACGTGGTTGTTCAAAATACAACTGCTTCAAAGGATTTAAATTACTGTTGTGCTCTATTCGTTTGTTCACAAAGAGGAGATGCACCGAATATTTGCTTCCTTGTACTAATCTAGCCGTGTTGGTGGATTCCGATGGTCCTTTTTGTTTAGATGATATGCTAGCGATCATTAGTTAATATGTTTGCTATAGGGATGCAGTATTTTTTCTTGGGATTTTATTTTGATGTTTAATTGATATTTGATTATTCTGAAACTAATTAGAAACTTCCAATTTTGAGAGTAGGTACATATAGTCGACGGCTCTTCATTACAGCCCGAATATGAGTTCGATGCGGTTCGCCTCGAGCTGGAGATGTTCAGTCCTGAGCTTGCTGAAAAGCCATATTTAGTAGTGTACAACAAAATGGATCTTCCTGAAACTTCTGAGAAGTGGCCATCATTCAGAGAAGCTCTACGAGCACGCGGATACGAGCCTTTTTGTATGAGTGCAGTTGCTAGAAACGGGACCCAAGAAGTTACAAATGCTGCGTATGAGCTCGTACGGCAAAATGCAGCAAATAAAGACGGTTTAAGTAAGCTACTACCTGTTCATGTTTACTAGTGTGGTGATTCCACATCTATTGAATGTGGAATCTACTTTCCATTTTATTACAGATACGGAGGAGAGTCTACTCGATCTGAACTACGTGGCTGATAAAATGAAGAAGCAAAGGGCGGCCCCTATAAACGAGTTTGAGATATTACACGATAGCAGCACCAGTACATGGCATGTGGAAGGACCGGGCCTGCAGCGTTTTGTTCAAATGACTAACTGGAGGTACAAAATTTCCTTTAATTAGGAGTATTATGTTTTCTGAAAGGACCTTTATTTGAATCTTTGTTTCTGTTAATTCGAAACATCAGTAGGAAAGTATATCACGTTCTACAGCAACATTACATTGTATACCCCATCCATCTTGTGCTTGAGCTCGATCACAAGTATACTCATTATAACTTGTTGTGCTTCTCCGGAACAGATATAATGACTCGGATCGAAGGTTTCAGCATGTTCTTGAGGCGTGTGGTGTCAATAAATCCCTCAAGAAACGAGGCGTAAAGGAGGGCGACACTGTCATCGTTGGAGGGGTATGATCAAAAATCTTTTTATCCGACGGAACATGCTAAATTTTAGATTCTTCTTCTTTTTTGTATTTTATTTTTTATTTTGGACCTTTGGTACTCATTCTTCTTATAATACCTTGTAGATGGATCTGGTGTGGTATGACAGCGCAGAATCCGGGCACACGAGTAGGCGGCAACGAGCAGCAGAATCACTCTAATGAACTCTACTCAGATCATCTCTCATGGCTAAATTATCTCCACTGATAGATTATTGAGAGGTATAGCTTCCTGAAAGATCCAAATCAGTTTATTTCTTGAAGTGGAAGCATCTTCTCTTTGTGAATTTTGTACACTTTCTCATGATAGGTATAGCATAGGTGTAAAAGCAGCTAACCTCTCTCTCTTCTCTCTCTCTCTCTCTCTAATGGTTGGGCCCGGCCCTATATCCAACGTTTGGGCCGGCCCAAAAATTGCACCCCAAAGACTAATTTTGGGCCTAGCAAGAACACCCTTTTTGAAGGAGATGCAAATCACTTCAGTTTTTGAAATTTATCAAATTTAAGTGGCTCAAGACTGCAGTAGTTATGTTTCATTTTCATATACCAATATATAATAAATAAATAACAAATTCAACAAACTGGTCAAAGTTACTAATCAAATCATAACTAAATCGATATAATTATGAGGGCAAAATAATAAATTTAGCTAGACAAATTGAACCTGAACTTTTAATGTGCAATAACTTTATTGTTATAATACCTCCGCCTCGCTTAATTATTTAACTTTGCTTCTGACACAATAATCAAGAAAAACAAGGATAGATGAGTTCAAAAGGTATTCTTGTGTGTTGATTTGTTTCCTTTTTAGGCAAGTGGACTAACAAATAAGACAGACGAAAAAAGAAAAAGATGGCCTAATTAAGTGCGATCGAGGGAGTAAATCAAATGTGTGATGATTTTGGTCATATTATGAATTTGAAATTTGTACTAGTAAATTTGTTACTAGATGAGTATTTACTTACCACTCCGGTCCCCTATACTTAACTCATTTGTTTTTTGGCTTTTTCGGCACGCATTTCCACCGAGACGTAGTACAAGTTTTACGATATAATTTTGAATTGATATTTTCTTTTCTCTCATAGGTTATTGATTGGATGCAGAAATGAGGATTGAGGGTTGGTTTAGTGTAGGGAGCAAATCTGAGGGGAACAGAGTACCCACAATCTTTGACTGTGTTAAGATTCACTTTTACTGTTTCTAGTAACCCCATATTTTTTTCCCCCTCCCCCAAAACAGTAGTAAAAGTAAAAAATATTTGTTTCTATTCATTCAGTACTAGGAATATAAATCGTATCTATCATTTGTGGTATTGGTAAAGTCGATCTTACACCCGACTCTTAAAAAGTTATATGTTATAACTAGTATATTGGAACTTGGAAGTGGAATTTATTTATTTATTATATATGTCAAAAAACTCTTGTGTTTAGAAGGAGTGTTTTTACACTAAATCTAGCATTCTCAAAAACCACGTCTAATCTATGATATTTCTAGTAATTCCAATTATTGGAATTTACTTTTTCAAGAAAATGAAGTAAATATTAAAACTTGTGATAAAGTAGTACTCTCACGTTTCACTTCAATTGATTTGTTTCATTTCGGTACGAGTCTTTAGGCATAGTGTTAGGGGTCAACATTAAGAAGTGGGGTTAATTATTTCCAATTTAAAAAACTAGTCAATTGAAGTGTGACATCTCGATTAAAAAAAGAAGCCAAATGAAATGGAACGAGAGAGATTATTATTTTACTTTCATTTTTTTTTTTCCTTCATAAATTACTATCCGTACTATGAATTTTATCCCCAAAAAAAAAAAAAAAAAAAAAAAAAGAAAAAAAAAAAGGGGGGTGAGTAACCTCGTACAGTCGTATGAGCATGATCGTGGTGAATTATTATTCGCTGCGCCGCGATTCACGTCTAGGTTGAGGGAGGTACACCCACTGCTGCATGGAGTACTACCTTCTGCCATCAGCAGTAGAAATCCCGCCTACGTGGCAGGAGAGGGAGCGGCGGGCGGTCGACACGTAGATGGCGTAGATTGCAATAGAACAGTGCTTACGTGTCAACTCGGTGACGTGGCTGTGCAATGCTGAATAGGAATTTGGTCACATAATCCGGGTACGTGTTTCCTAGGAATAGGCCAGTGTGTGCTGCTGTGCAATAAAATCTTTTTTTAATACATTATACGTATAATGTTAAAAATACTATTCTTTTTTTATAATTAATGTAATGAGTGAAAAAAATTCCTAAAATTGTAATTAGACTCTGCAAATTGTATTTTTTGGGTTAGTGGACTGTAAAATATGGATCATTCTAAGCTTTTTGATAAATAGGTTGTTTTGTTGATGATAAAGATTAACGAGATTCGGCTAGCTTCACATCCTAAAATAAAAAAGTACTCGACAGATTGCTTAACATTTAAAAAACGTGTACGTGACTCGAACTTGCGACATTAGCCTTGATACTTAACTTCCTACCGCTAGATCAACACGCGCACACAAATTCTGAACCTTTTGTCATATACTAGTAACTAAAGAGTTAAAAAAATGCAACACCATTACATTTTGAGGTTTTTTTTTTTTTAAATAGAATAATTATAATCAAGTATGTTGATGATCACTAATCAGTACTACCTCCATCTCATCTAATTAGTCCCACTTGCATAGTAACTTTTTCGGCACGCATTTCCACCGAAACCTAATACGGATTTAACGATATAATATTAAAATATTATTTCTTTTACGGGATACTACGAGTGTCGGACTATCCCGTAAAAGAAATAATATTTTAATATTATATCGTTAAATCCGTATTAGGTTTCGGTGGAGATGCGTGCATGTCACATCAATAAAGAAGTGAGACTAATTAAATGAGATGGAGGTAGTATAAGCGTTATTGCAGAATCCACTTTAATCACACTTTGATTTATTTTCTTATCAATCATTTCATAACGTTCATTCAACCTCTAACAATCATCGTCATCATCAAAATTAATCCTTAAATTTGTTTTGTTTTCATAGAAATTTGTCTTTCAACATGTAATAAAATCAAATTAATGCATATCGTAATTATTTCTTCGATGATGTGATGTATATATAATTACAAGCATTCTTACTTCATTATTAGCCCTATAAAGTCCACAGTTACAACCCTACTACTACTACTCACCCCTATTTTTATTTTATTTATTTATTCTTATCAAATTTATATTGAGACGATAATAATATATATATATGGATATTTATCCAAATATTTTTGAAATGCAGCACCAATCAAACTATGAAATGATAATTGAAAGACATTAGAGTATGAATTGTGTGTTGTGCATGAGTTGATCTAACGATAGAGTTAAGTTTTGAATCAATGATCCTGAATTTCCGTTAACTGTAGTGTAATTTTTAAAATTTCAATTAAAGCTTAATATGGTATGAAGGAATAATCTTTTAGTAAAAATGAATCAACTTCACACTCACCCAGTCAATCGTCAATCGTATAAATAACACGTTTTTTTTTTTTTGTAATTCTCGTGGTCAAATGAAATATTTTTTATATGGGATGATGGAATGTTTTTGTTTAGTTTAAGAAATTGCAAAACAAACATCTTATGATTAGGAGTTTTCAAATTCCTTTTCAATCAAAATGTTTTTGTAATATTTATTTTGAAGAAGTGGTCAAAGACATGAAAAGGAAAGAAAGAAAAAGAAATTGTGGATTCTAAAAAAAACAGTCAAAGTCCAGGTCTTTACTCTCCTTATAGAATGTCATAATCTTTTCCCCTAAATTCCGGATTGCCTTAAATAAATACTATATTAATTACTTACACAAAACCTTTTTTCCAATTTTTTGGAGATTTGTGCAATAATATTCATCTCAACCAAACCAATTTCTCTTGTCGTCACCATTTCAAAATAAAAAAATACTAAAATAAAAATAAAAACAGGCAGCCCCTCACCCCACTTAGAAAAACACTTACATACACAATCGTGCACACTCCGCTGATGTGTCATATTTACAGTTTTCTTTTTTAAAAGTTAGAGTGTATATTTTAATCATTTTATTTATAAATGGAATGTCACGTTATCTGTGGGCACATTAAGAATGTCCACGGCGGGTAGGGAGCATTCCTCACCCCACTTATATATTCACTTAAGGTTTAATATATAATTAATTGACATATTTTTAATTTCTAATAAAGGTTATCTTAATTAATGGGGTTTGATTAAGAGATAAAGTACATGATTAACAAGTTTTGTTTATTCATATTTCATAAGTATATCGATGCATCTTTCATGCTAATTCTTGACTGATCAAACATTTAATACTACACTTTTGATGTGATATAAAGTTTATTAATGAAAAGAAGTTTTTTTTTGGAGCCGAAAGCATATGTTAATATCATGTTACACCCAATTTTTCCTACCAAATTTATGGTCTAATTGTGTTCTCCAAGAATATTTAATTATTGCATTTTAGTGAATTCTTATAATAATCCCATTGCAATTATTAAAATGAATTCTTGATGCTATTCAGTGATGAAATGAGTTATCAAATTAATAATTGTAATATTTAAAAGTAATATTTTAATAATTAACTTAAAAACAGCCCAATTCTTAAGCTAAAAGGCATTTTAAAAGCTATATTTAAATTAGAGACCAAAATGAAGGTTATGGGATTCATGTGAATTTTTTTTTTAAATAATAATTTTTATTAAACTCTTTAAAGAATCTAGTGGAGGAGTCAAGGGGACTAGATCTTGTCCATGCCACAATGAAAAGGATTGGAAAAAGAAACTCATTAATAAAAACTATACTACTATTCATCATAGTTAAAACAACTCACTGTAAACACATTTAATGTACTCCCTTTGTCCCTTTGGAGTTGTTACATTTCTTTTCAGCATTTGTCTCCAGCATTTTCGAGCGTCTTGATAATAAGTTTCATAATATCTTTTTGTGAAAATTTTAAATTTACGAGATACTACAAGTGTTTTAGTATCTCATAAAAGGAAACAATATTTAAAAAACTATTTTAAAACTCATCAATAAAATTCTCGAAGCCGCTTGGAACAAATGTTAAAAAGAAGTGTAACAACTCCAAAGGGACGGAGGGAGTACATATTATTGATACGATAATGTTATATCGATACATTTTCTATTTAAAGTTTAGTTTATTTTAGCAAGCTGGCTTAGTTTTGTTCTGCACGGCATGATTTATTTATATCTATATTTATAATAAATATGATGGTTAGTGGAGCATTCACGTCGAGTTTATACAACACGAAATAATGATGCAACGATCTCAAATTTCTACTGATGGAATTTTTCTCAACCCTTGATCACTCTTAATAATGTGTTGTTGCCTCTACTTGATCTTTTAAAGTCGTCACGTAAGAGTTGAATTCGAAACTTTAGACCTGAAACGTAACTTCCTACCGTTATCTCAATACGTTCACACATTTGTGATTTTATTTGTGATAAAATGCAATCACAAACTTTATTTAAAACTTTATTTAATATTGAAAGAGAAGTGGGTGGCAATGATGATGGAATTTAGAAATGGCAAAGACAAAAAAGGGGTTGACCCTTTCATAATAACATATGGTTTTAATTGTTGTTTCCAATGCCATTTTCCCATGTGATTTGCTTAATCAACTTATCATTCAAAACACACAAATTATAAGCTAAAAGCTTCCCCTATTAACCTATTAACCTTAGAACTAATTATTAAATTATATTCTTATTTATAACTAAGTGGCCCCCTAATTACCATAATTATTATGGGATTTGTTTCATGCATTTTCCTTTAATTAATTATAATAATTAGTATTATTTTTTGTTTTCCTTTTCTTTATTAACTTTAACGATATAAATTTATAGACAAGATCACAGAAGATTCTAACTCGATACATTTAATTTTGAAACGTAATCATCTACTATTAGGTCAACACAAGCAATTATTTTTTGTTTTAATTTGTCTTTCTCTTAGCCTTTGATTGCCCTTTTGACTGCATAGCCTTTTTCACGTCACTTTTTAAGACAATAAACCGCTCCATGACTCATCAATTTCATTTTTCTAATTATTTATTTAATTCGTGGCCGATTAAACGATAATGCTATATAAATGAGTAGGAGACGTAATGTTGGTGTTCTTAGTTTTACCATTATTTTTTGATAAATCATAAGGTAATTAGCGTTTTCTTCATGCATAGATTATTTGTGTTTGTTATGCCGTCACGTATTTGTAAGAAATGTGAATGTTATTGTTGTGACAAACAGCACGTCCCACATCTGAAATATAAGGTGAGTGGACATTATATATAATAGAATACCGCTACATTAGTATGAGATCTTTTGGGTAGGAGCCCAATAGCAAAACCGTGCGGGCTTAGGCCCAAAGCGGACAATATCATACTAATGTGGTTTGGTAGCTCGTCTGGCGGTCCACAACAAGTGGTATCACAGCCGATGGTTCGATCGGGCCATCGTGTAGTGGACCGAGTCTGTAACGTGGGAGAATCGGGAGGCCTCTTGAAGCAACCCTCAACGAATCGGTGGTCTGAATTGGAGGGGAGGATGTAATGTGGTCCTCGTCTGTTTGAGGGGAGGGTTTGTTGTGACAAACAACACATATAAGGTGGGCGGACCTTACCACTACATTAGTAAAACCGTGCGGGCTTAGGTCCAAAGCGGACAATATCATATTAATGTGGTTTGGTAGCTCGTCTGGCGGTCCACAACAGTTACGTTGATAGTGCATAAAGAAAGAAGTACATATATTTCAACAATATAAAGATGAGCTAAATAAGGTATTTTTGATGATAATGATGTTAAATCATACAGAGATAATGGTGTGGTATCGTACAAAAATAAAAAGGGTTCAATCTAAAAAATTGTTCCGAAATCAAAAGAATATGTAGTCCATTGGCCTTTGCTAAAAAAATGACTGGAGGGTGCTAAAATCAATATTTCAACTATAGAGGATAATAATTTATTATTATTATTTTTTTTTTCTAAAAAAGTTTTACAAGGTAAAATAACCATTTTTCAGGGAAAGGGAGAGCTGGAGTGAGATCTGCTACCGACGTAGTCTGAAGAATCGAATGAAATAATGTATTAGTCGAGTTGAAAAAAATCCCATGATTTTATGAACTTTACCCACATTCTCTAAGCCTTGTTGCCATCCTCTAATTTGCATTTTTAGTGAAGATCACAAAATTTGAAATCCTATATACTATATCGTCCATCGTGAGTAGAATTAACATATTCAATGTCGATGTGGTGATGATACATTTAAAGAAAATTAAACTTAATTGTATTTAAAAAAAATTAAATTATAGACAAATAAAATAGACGACGTACTATTGTCTTATCAACGGTATACACATTAACTGTGTTAACGGCGGACGAAAGCAGTTGGACTTATGAAAAACACCCTAAAAAGGCACAACTAAACGAGTAGTAGCAGTAGTAGTAACAAAGTTCGAAAGAGTAACTTTCACTCCCAAAACAAAATTTCTTAATTTAATTAAATAATTTTCTCTCTAAAAGAGCCAAAATACAAAAAGGTAATTTCGAAGAAAGTCACAATTGTTAAAACGACATATAGCACGTACTACAACACAGTTACCTAGGAAAAAATCTACTAACTTATTCCGATGTCACAATTCAATTTACACATAAATCCAACCCCTTTTTTTTGCTTCTAAATTAATTATTGGGATTAATCATTTATATAGTAGTATTTTGGTAAGTGAAGATCCCTAACTGCCCCCCTTTGAAAAATGGTAGAAAAGGACAGATTTTTAAACTCGATTAATCATATATTAATCGCATCCAACGCGCTATAATTAACACATGCATGTGACCATCCTTACTAAACTACACTTTTTGTGTGCTTATTTTTCAAATTCTCGAGTCTCTCAAGAAAATATTTATATGCAGACAAAATACCCATCTTTGTAATTATCTCTTCGTTTCCATTAATTCTAATTTAATTTTTAATAATTGATCGACCAAGTGTTCCTTGCCCAAAACATTCTTCCCCGCCATTATGTGGAATTATAGCTCTAGAGGAAAATGCTCCCTCATCCACCACCACTAACACATTAGGAATGTTTATCGCTGATGTAGTAGCGTCACGTCATAAATTTTTCTATTTAGATTTATTTTTTTTTAGTATGGTTTAGTTATATTAAGTCTTCAGATGACGTGACATACCATTTATTAAAAAAAATGATTGAAATATATACCCTAACCCTCTTAAAAAAGGAAACTCTAACACTGTCACATTAACAGTAGACACATTAAGTATATCAACGATGGGTAGGGAAGCGTTTCTCGCCTACTATATACTACATGAGATGAGAACCTTACTTAGCTCTTTGTCAAGAACGAGAAGGTTGGCCACGTGGCATTCGATTTTTATTTTTTAAGGATTTTCTAGTACAATTTAAATGTTTTTTGGGAGTCCCACTAATTTTTTCTTCAGAATTCTTGTAACTCTATATTTTAAAAAAAAAATCATGATGATTAACCAATTTTGGTGAAATTAAACCCATGAATTAGTGAAAAGAGAATAGAATCTTGAAATCCTAGTCAATATCAAAAATCTGATACTCCGGAAAGGAAAGACTTACTTTTATCTCTTTTTCTCTTAATTTCCAAATATATACTTCCAAATAACAATCAACCCAAGTTTCAAACTAATATTATTATAATCCTACATTTTAAAAAAAGTTGCCTTTCAATCACTCAATTCATGCACTTCACATTCCAACCTCTCTCTCTCTCTCTCTCTCTCTCTCTCCACATACACTCCACTCCCTCCCTTTATATAACACCAACCAATTCACACACACTACCAAAAAAACAAACACAAACCCTTTCCTCCTATTCTCTTCACAAATTCAAGAAAACAAAATGTCATCACATTCACATAAACCCTCCTCTCAAGAGAACACCAAGCCCTTCACCCTCTTCGAGCCGATCCTCACCAACACCGGCTTCACGCTCCTCCAACGCAACACGGCCGCGGTCCAGCCGGCCGACCGGAGGGGCCGCAAGAAGCCGGCCGAGCCGGGGCGGTTCTTGGGGGTCCGTCGGAGGCCGTGGGGCCGTTACGCCGCCGAGATAAGGGACCCCACCACCAAGGAGCGGCACTGGCTAGGCACATTCGACACCGCCCAAGAAGCTGCATTGGCCTACGACAGGGCTGCCCTCTCCATTAAGGGCACTCAAGCAAGAACCAACTTCATCTACTCCGATCAGAACCAAACCACCTTCCACTCCCTCTTCACCCCTAACTTCGAGCTCCAATCCTTCCTCCCACCACCAAAAAGAACCACCACCACCACCACCACTACTACTACCAACATTCCGACGTCCCTCGAGATCCCGGCCCGATCGGAGAAGGACACGTGTCACTCCCACGAATCCTCGTACGGTTCATCATTGGACGATGACAATAGCACCCTCTTCAACCTGTCGAAATCTGACACTAGCTCTGGCTACTTGGACTGCATTGTCCCAAACAACTACTTGAACCCTTCTCCCTCTAAGAAGAAGGCCACAGAATATGATCACTGCACCTCGAACATGACCTTCTCGTCTCCGAATCTTCACGAGGAGAAGAGGAACGAGTCGGTGTTCGAGTCGGGTTCGGGTTCTTCGAATGCTGGTTCGGGGCTTTCGTCGTACGGGGAATTCGACTACGGAGTGTGGGACAGCCAGCAGCAGTGGGAGCTGAGTTCGTGTGAGCTTTCGGCCATGATTGGTGATAATCAAGCTATGGAAGGGAATGAGGGAGAGTTTAGCTATGGAAATGGAAATGGAAATGGTGGGGGTTTAGGTTTTGATCAAATGATGGGTGGTGCAGGAAGTAGTAGTAATGGGGGTGCATATTTTTTCCCTTGTTTTGGGGAGTCGGTTGACTTGGGACAATCCCTATTTTAATTCCACTGCTAATCAACTAATTATATATTTATGTAGCTATTTTGGTTTTAGTTTTATTTTTAATGTAGTTATTATATTAAGATCGTAAGTTTATAATAATAGTGTATTTTTCGAAACACAAGAAGTTATAATTAATAGCAGTGTTTTTTTGCATGGGCGGTTATATCTCTTGTACTATTTCATCGTTCACATTTTAGTTGCCCACTCCATAATAAACTCACTGAATATGAACAATCGACACGTTCAAATGTACTAATAATTATCAACGAAACAAAAAGAGTAGTCTAATCCCATCAGTAATATTTAGCACTCAACAAGCCAAGAGATAAAAACAAAGTGACAAGATTAGTAAATGTTGCACTCCGACTTTTCTTTTCTTTCCTTTTCTTTATCGAGGTAAAAATATCTAGAACGTTCTAGAAATGAGGAAATCAAAGAAGTCAAGTCTTCGATTCAGTTCTCTACACTTGAACCAACTTAAAATATTTTAATTTTTTTGAAGAGTAAAAGGGAAAAAAAGTGAAGAATTGAATATTTCAAGTTTGCTGTATAATTGAATCTTTTTTCTTAAAACAATTTAGGCCGCGCTATGGAAAACTCGAATTCGAACCTTCATAATTGAATTTTTGTGTACCTAAGGGCCAATGAATTTTGTTAATAATGCAATCGATGCAATGCTTGTACTTTTTCTGATGTACAACCTATATATACTGCATAATAACATGAAGAAACAAGAAAATTTAATCTAAATTCTCTAGATGTATTTGGCATAATTTATGAAGCAGCAGCATTGCAAGTAATTCATAGTCAGACAACATAACAACACATCTTACATACAAAGGAAGCATCTTAAACTGCTTCTGTATTTCTACCGGTTCCATCGTTTCCTGCAGAATAGAAATCCCCGAGCAAAAAAGTCCGGAGAAGAAGAAGAAGAAGAGAAGAAGAACCATGATGACCATTCCTACATCAACTTGTAAACACAGTTATGTCCATCTTTCCAGTTCTGGAAAAGATAGCATAAATAGACAACAAGCTCTGAAATTAGAGCAGCAGATGCAAATTATCTAAACCGGGAAGGTCGGATTTGGTTTTTTTCTTAGGCTTTTTTTTTTTTTTTAAAATCGAAAGACTAAGCTGAGAAGCTAGATGAGTTTTTTCAAGCTCTTTTAAGGGGTATGTATGGCTTATTCAAAAGGGGAAAAGGCGGCCACTGATATTTATGAACATTGATGGCAGTAGCTAAAGGATTGAAGAATTGCACCAAAACCTTTTTGAGTTTCTGGAAGTTCTTAGATCCTTCCAATTAGCTTGATGCGTGCGTCTCACCACCATGACTTGCGCCACTTCCACCACTCGAAGAGATCGAGCCCTGCCCAGATTGCTGAAGATTTGATTGAGGGAGAGAACCGGTTTTTGAGAAGATTGAACCAACTGATGCGCTTGAGCTGCTCATGGTGGACATTTGTGAAGAGAATGCGTCTTTGTTGAAGCCCGAAAGATGCTCGGGCCTTAGATCGGATGATGAGGAAGATGGGGCCAGGGTTGCGATTGTGGACCCCACAGGGTAAGGAGCAACTGGCATGTCCGTGAGAGAAGATGCAGAAGGACTGTAACTCAGAGTTCTCATTGGATGATCGAATCTGCATGAGGGCCCGAATTTGCATACTCC
The DNA here is from genome assembly GCA_029379335.1 of Thymus mandschuricus. Classification (NCBI taxonomy): domain Eukaryota; kingdom Viridiplantae; phylum Streptophyta; class Magnoliopsida; order Lamiales; family Lamiaceae; genus Thymus; species Thymus mandschuricus. Next base: position 36,224,154 of record CM057074.1, read on the forward strand.
ATTCTGCGCATAGTGAGAACAAAGCGGCGCCCCCTGAAAAATGGCGAGTGATACTTAGAAAAATAAGGTATGGTTCTCAACTGTGTATCTTATGCCCTACCAAAGGATGGGGGTTCAAAATAATAGTAAGAGAAAGCTACAGAGAATGATGAGTGAATTTTGATAATGTTGTGCATAGAATCATATGCATGCATATGAAAATCACCCAAATAAACATAGAATCATATGACTGCATATCAAAATCACCATCATTATTTGCAACAAAGAAAACCAACACGGTGTTGAGCTGAAACAATTTCATGCTACAGAGATTCAAGAATAGTGAACGATAAAAGTAGAATTTAAAAAAAGTCCAATTTGCTGCCGCCATTGCAAACTAATGGAAACATCAACTCCCTATACGCAGGTTTTGGTTTATCAAAAGCAAATGCATCCAATTAAAAGTATCACAGCAAATTAAGAAACAATGAAAACAGAGGGTGCTGATATGACACAAACCTCAAATCAGATCTAACTCAAGGGAAAAATTCAAGTTAAAACGAAATAACTCTTAGATGCTCCAGGACATTGCTTCAGGGAATAGAATCAAAGTAAAATGATATAACTCTTCCAAGATGAATACAAAAAACGAATAGTGATAATCCAAAGTACAGAAAAGGAGTGCACATATCATTGGATGACAATAAACATCAAAGTTAATCGATATGAAGGGTAAATTTTATGGTTGAATTTCTGTCCCCATATTTCCTATCCATTATGCCTTCCAGCATTTAAGTAGAAAAAGCAAAGAATCATCAGTAATATGAATGAAAGAGTTTAGAGATCCCAAGCAAGCATTCCACGCAAAACCAATCCGCCATCACAGATGCAGGAAAAAGGAAACATATCATCACATTCCACCATGTGTGAGCAATCCATAATTTCATGAGAGAAATTAGTACTTACTGGGCGTAGTGGCAAACCCATAGGGCTAAGTACGTAATTAGCCCTTGATGCACTCCACTCTGGTGGATGATGATATTTACATGTAACTCCAAATTTACAATCCCCGGTCCTTAAATAATATTGACAATCTGGTTGACCAGGTCTTTCTGGATATGCCTGTTCCTTTTGACCACCACTTGAGGGGCCTGCAGAAGAAGTGGTGGAGAGGTATTGTCCAGTGTAAGCAGTAGCAGAAGGAGACAACTGCGTTATCCCATAAATTGGAGCCCCACCAACTGTTGGTTGTGTACCTTGGGAGGCTGCAGGACTAACGGGTGCCTGTATGCGCACTTCAACAATTTAGCATCAAAAGAAAAGGGGAATCCAAAACTATGACAGCGCCATAAATTAGAACGAGGGGATCAGAAATTTGCTCTCTATATACAATTAAAATGATCTAACAAAATTCTAATAAAATACAACTTTTTATTAGTTATACAAATAGTCGCCCATTCATTAAGACGCCAAACCAAACCATTAGAAGGATTACCAAGTTTAAGATTTAATGATATACTATAAGATTCTCTAGGTAGTTTCTAATTCTAGATTACACATAAGTATTGGTTCAGTTCTTTATAAATTTACCTCATATTCTATATCATCAATACATATTTTCAAGGATACCTACTGATACGCATATTATTAGAAAATAATCTCCGATAAAACATATAGTGTCAGCAATGCCTACCGGATAAGGAGTCCAACCAGGAACAGGAACGACTCCAGGGGGGAGAATCATTGGACCATAACTTCCGGAAACATGAGAACCAGGAAGCAAAGCAGGCCTAGCAACTGGCCAGTTGCCTTGAATAACCCCATATTGTTGAGAAGTTTGAAGAGAAGGAGAAGGTCCCGTTGGATACATGGATGGTGCCTGAACAGCTGCTGAAGCAGCCAAAGGTGCGGGACCAGGCATTGGTATCCCTGCAGGCTGTGGATGATGATATTTACAGGTAACGCCGAATTTGCACTGCCCTGTCTTTACATAATATGAACATTCTTTTTCTCCCTGCAAAAAGTAGACCATGAGAGAGGTGGGAAGATGTATTTTCTCGAGAAAACCAGAGATATTAAAAAAAAGGATTTCAAGAAGCAGACCGGTCGCAGAGGATATCCGTAAAAGTTCAGTGCTATAGGGGCTGAAGATCCAACTCCTTGCTTCGGATGATGATACTTACAGGAACCACCAAATTTACACATTCCTGTCCGCATGTAGTACTACAAATTCGTTGCAAATGTGTGAATTGAACAAAAAACAACAGAATTGCCAAGAAGAAGATTTAATGCATTCACTGAATAAACTTTCATGATCATACTGGTTAGAAAATGCTGTGGAGTAATCCATGAAAAGAAGTAGCAAAATAACATAACAAAGCAATGTCCCTTAGGATCATCATCGATACAGAGGAGACTGCAACATGAATGCTTTTTATCTTTACTATAGTATGAAAGAACAAACATAAAACTTTTAGAGAGGAAACAGTAACTAAGCATTTTATTGATCCTCATGTTCTATGGTGAAATCCAAAACTACCTTGGACAAACTTACACTGGGTGTAAACAGAAAAGAAGCTCTGTATTTTAATAAAATGTTAGAGAAGAAAACAGAGAAAAGGACAAACCCATGGTCAAGCACATAGAAACTGGTTATTTATAAGCCAATGTATAATATTTGGCAGCATGTCGAGATGTATGTTTCACACTGTGACATTGCTTAGAAAGATCTGGTACTTCATGATCAACATGTGGCATTAGTTTAGGAAAGAACAACTGATGGTCTTTTGCAGAAGAATCCAAATAGAAAGAAAGGACAATACCAGATAATGACCAAATGAAGTGCCATGTGTCAAATACCATCATCATCACCATTCGTAAATTCCAACTATTAATTAAAAGTTCACAGTTTACCTCACTGACACACCAAATTTTCATTTATAAACTCTTATCAGGTCTGGTAAAGTGTGAGTTTTTTCTGTCTAAATGTATTGATGAACGAACCCCAAGCCAAAAAAATTGCACATAGTCCAATACCTGGCAGATTGGTTGGCCAACACGCTCTGGGTACTCACCTCCACCAGCTCTTAGAGCTACCATCGCCTAAGTTATGAAAAAAAAAATGAATCATGCATATTCCCCAAATTCAGATGATCGATGAATAGATATCTTTACTTTCATTTAAAGAAAAACAATAATAATACTCCATCAACATACATACACTTCAATCCAACTGACTTTCCCGAGGAACAAAATCAAAATCCGTACGGGACAAGAACACTGCTATTTACTGACTTGCATGTGAACCAGATACATAACCGCGGCTATTAGAAGCATGGAACTCAAAAAGAATTTTCACCTAGGTTAAAAGATGTAACTCACAGTAGCTAAACCAAATGCATGCGTAAAAAAATCATACAATCATTCAATAGTTCAGTGATATTGGAAGGAAACCGGATAGATCCCCTCAACCAAACAGGAATAGTATGAATTTTCCCAAATTAGAAACAAATCCACACAAAATCCCGCTAAATCGCCCTCTGAAGCGAATGATCACAGCAATCAAGTAGTCGAGAATCGAGTTTCTACACCGTAGCCGGAAAAAGATGAAGGCATTTTACCGTGCCACGGTCCCGGGGGTGATTGAACCGGCAGCGATTGCCGTATCCACAGAATCCAGTCCTCAAGTAATAGATACAATCGGGCTCATCGGGCCTCTCCGGGTACGATTCGGGCCCTCCGCCTAGGCCCAATTGCCACATAGGCTCTGCATTTGAAACAACCAAACCCCACACGAATCAACATTACAAAAGTTCGTGCTGAAATCAGTAAAATTCGACCGAAATTCAAGTGAAATTCAGATGAAATTCAAATGCAACTCGCCTTCAAGCCCCGTTTCTCCGCCCGGCGCCGCCCATTCCGCCACCGGATCCGCTGGAACACCCTCCATTGCCGGGATCCCGCTGTACCTCTCCATATTTTGTACACACACGCAAGCACACTCTCCCACACCCTCTCTCTCTCTCTCTACAAATATCTATATACTACAGTATCTACAATATACAGCAGAGGCGCGGAGATATTTACAGAGGCACTGTATACGTTACAGGTACAGAGACACACAGCAGCATGCGATTGTGTGTGTGAGTGGGAGAAAGAGGGAGGGATGGGGGGTGGTTTGATCGAGAGAGGGGGTTTGGTGGTTTTAGAGAGAGAGGGGTTGGAGGGAGAGAGAGGGGAGAGAGTTTTCTACCTTTTTTTTAGTGGTCTTTTAACACACACTCCTCATATATATATTTCACACTCAGTGTGTGCGTATGATTTTTCTGCACTTTTTCTGCGTCGTTTTTTCCTTTTTATTTTATTTTTTATTCGGCCTTTTTAGTGGGCTTTGCTTATTCTATTCAACTTGGATTTCCTCTCATTTTCCCTTAATTTTTGCAATTACTGAAATTTAATGTATTCCCCCATTAAAAGACCGTTTTACCCTCCGAACTTCCCCCGTCTCATTGATAAAGTAATGCAGTTAGCGCTGCAAACGAGCCGAGCTACTCGAAACTTACTCGGTGCTCGATTCGGTAAAAGCTCGTTCGAGCTCGAATCCGTTAACAAACGAGCCGAACTCGAGCCTGAATTCGAGCTCGGTTAACTTAACGAGCCGAACTCGAGCAGTAAGGTATTCGACTCGTTTTGCTCGCGAACATGTTCGGCTCGTATATTAATCGAGCATGTTCGCGAGCCTGTTTCACGAACTCTTAATCGAATCTCTAATCGAGCCCGTAAACGAGCTTTAACATTTATGAATAAAAAATTATAGGTTAAAAAAATGGAATGTTAATAAAATATGCTTAAATCATAGAGCTTTTAAACGAGTCCGAACTCGAGCTTTTCACGAGCCAAATTCGAGCTCAAGTCCGAACCGAGCACGAGCCGAACTCGAGCCGAATTCGAGCTCAAAATTTTTAACCCGAGCCGAGCTCGAGCCCAGATTTAAAGCTCGAATCGAACTCGAACCCGAGCCCGAGCCTATCAAATACTAAACGAGCCGAACCCGAGCAGACCAATACTCGATCAGGTTCGGCTCGTTTGCAGCCCTAAATGCAGTAATATTTTTTTGACACGAGAATTTAGACGAGAGTGGTGATAGTGAATAAAGTAGTGTGAATGAGTTTTAATGAGTTAAATTTTGTCATTTTAAGTCACTTATGTATCGGTGGAACGATCGAATTATAGAATCTATCCCTATATCAATTATCGGAGGGAGTACTAGTAATTAGCCCGTTTCATTTCATTCGTCTCACTCGTTGAACATATATATCAAAGGTGTCGACAAATACACATTTTTAACGTGCTACGAATGACATGACATGCTATTAATGAATAAACTTTTTATAAATGTATCACAATCCATCTGAAAAAAAGTAAACTTTATCATTACCACATCAACGATGAACACATCAAAAGTGTCGACGGTCGGTTGGAGAGCGTTTCTGTAACACAGTAATGTCACATTACATTTTTAAAATTTTATATCAATGTCATTAAAGCTTTTATAATGTGTAAAATGACAGCAAAAATAAGAAAAAAGGAAGAAGAAAATAAAGAGCAGGTGCAGAAATCAGGGAGTACATTACTAGTTATAACCCAATAAGGAAAAGACACGTGCCACTTTAAATCCCATGACGTCGACTGGCCCATGACGTGATGCTCGCGCGTGCCGAGCACGTGATCTTTGGATCTTAAACTTGATTAATTATGCCATTTGCTATTTAATAGATTTTTTTTATTAAAAAAAAATCATAAATAAAGCAATTTAACGGTGTGATTTGAGATTTAATCGCACTTAATGTGAATTTTATTTAGTCAAATATACAGTAAATGTTCATTAATTATGTTTGTACATTTATACTATTTTTTTCTTGTTATAAATGTATAAATGTAGAGCATTATACTACTATTGAAAAAACAAAAAGTACTTATGTACATTAGTATTATGTATCAAATTGCGAAAAGCCTAAGTGAGAATGGGGTTTAAAAAACGGTTAAAGAAAACTTAACTTGAGTAATTAAAAATCACTATTAATAGTTATACGATACGGAAAATGCGTAGCACGTATAATTTTACAAAATCAACGGCTCAGATTGTTGTCGTCAAAGGATGGAGGGCTGGGATCTAATCAATTCCACCGTCTTATTTTCTGTTTTTCTTACGTGGATAATAAAAACAAATTAATTTTGGTTGGTATTTAAAATGTGTGACTTTTGTGAATAAGGGTAGGTGTGTAGTCAATAAATGCAAAATTACATGCTTTGCTTACCGGTACCTTTTGTTTCAGTTTATTATTATTATTATTATTATTATTATTATTATTATTATTATTATTATTATTATTATTATTATTATTATTATTTGGGGAGGCCATTTTAGTAAAATTAGAAAATAAGTTTTGGAATTAGCATTAATTCAAATACTCCCTATGTCGGTCTCATGTTTTTCTAATCAGATCGTCTTACATGAATTATCTTGTTTTTTAGTATAATGAAAAGAATTAACCTTTACATCTTAATATGAACCCCTTTTCAGTTTTAACATTGCACCGAAAATCACGTGTTGAAATGAAATAGAATGACTGATCTGGATCGAAGTGAGTAATTTTATAGAGAATCAATTGTTATTTTGTTGCAATAACTATGTGGGGTGATAGGTGTATAATATACTCTCTTCATCCCATTGATATAAAAATAAGTTATATTTCCGTCCGTCTCATCACTCTCGTCTTAATTCTCATACCAAGAAAATGTTATCTCTATTATCAATAAGTATTTCAAACATAATTCTTGATGTTAAACATTATTGTAAGATATTTCACAAGAAAATTAGAGCATAACCAAACAATTAAAACATGACAATGACCTCAAATAAAGTAATATTACTATTATGCAAAGTTCAACACCAAAGTACTAGATTATCCTATATTAACTAGAGTTCATTTCACCGAATACAAATTTGATTTTCATCTATTAATCACATCAAAGCAGCTACTCATATCACTCTCTATAAGAAGAGACCTCAAATGAAATATACAAATATTATGCAGAATTCAACTTCAAAACACTAAGATTACCTATGTTAACTTTGAGTTCATTCCCATGATCGGTTGAGATTCAACCCTTTGTCGCTTCGATTAGTCCAAAAAAAAAAAAAAAAGAATTCATTACACCAACCAATCACATAGTAACACATCCATCTTCTCTCTAAAAGGCATTGCACACTCTCTTGAAAGCCAAAACATTTCCTACTATATATAGTACATTCAAGAGCTGATGATCTTACCTATCTCTCCACAATTCATCACAGAGTCCTCAATCGAAAAAGTTTCGTAAACACGCCAGCATCTCGAGGTCCTAGATCATCCCCTTACACAGCAAAACATGATAAGATGCACATCTGGGCACAAAATTATCTCAAAGTTCAAAGTCAAGATCTGAGGCTTTTGAACCAATTAATTCTTACTTCTACAGTTTTACATATAAATACAGAGAACAAGAATGACTTCTCTCAGAATCAACTGCAAAAAAAAACGAAGTAAAGAAGATAGTTTTAATTTCCCCTCATATTTATACATCTAAAATAATACTACAATCCTAAGTCCCCTATTCTCAACAGTAAAGGAACACATGTGTTGAAGCAAAGATGATCGAATTCATCAATCTGCATATGCTACTTCTTCTCTAATTTTCGTACCATCCAAAATCACGAGATATAACACGAAAAATGCAACCATAGGGAGATGAGTTTGGATATGTCACTTACCTACAAAATAGTAAGCTTCGTGCGATTGTTCAACTGAGTTTATCCCAACTGGCTCTGCATTGCTTATTGAAGCCAAATGTGGTCAGCATTTGTTACCTCTTACCTATGCTTTCAACTGACTGAAAATTTCCTCATATACCTTCTGGAGCTTAGGATCTTTCTCCACGAATTGCTCGACATATTTCTCAAAAAAACAAGCTTTGAGTAGAGATGAGCATCATGCCCAAGCTCGAGGGCCTGACCAAGCCTCTGGACAACAATGCCTGATAGAACGGAACAACTCTTTTCTCGAAGCTCAGTGACAATGTAGACGGCCTGGTCACGAAAAGAGAAACACCAAGCCCCATTTTCTTCATGATGAGATCCATAATTTTAGCTCTTGTCCCTTCGATACTGTCATGATCTGCGGACTCCTCCGGATGGTGTCCAGAAATTGATCCTCCAACCAACCCCACCTCGTGCAAAACTCAATCTTCTCTTTCCAAGACATTTTGCTTAACTGCCTCTTCACTTTCAACCCTAGGATGAAAGTCTTCGTCTTAGGAGTTAGGATTGATCCCCAGACCAAGAACATCCTCCGTGGTTAGCCTAAAACGCTCGGGGTCAAGAGCTATCCATCTACAACTAACTTTAAGCAAGTGTGCAATGTGGGATTCAGGCACCCCAACAGTCTCTTCTGCAAATTCTCTCTGAGAGGTTGGCACACAATCGAGGCCACGACATCTCTATCGGAACCGATGAAGCTCCTGAGGAATTCAACAACAGGAATTATTTGGCACTCGAAACTTCCACCCAGCAAACGCCCCTGCAATACCAGAATCTTCACCAACTCGGACCTCGACAGCCCCAAATTCCGGAAAAAACTCAAACTTGCGCGGGAAACTAGAATCAGGCACGGGACGGAAAATCATAGGCCACTGGTTGACGATACGCGAGATTTCGGAATCGGTAAACTGCTGATTCCTGAAGATTGTGATATCGGAAAGGGGCTTCTCAGGGGAATTGAATTTCAAGTACTTGGAATACGTTAGGGCTCGTTCTGGGGAAAAGCCGAATTCCTTCACTAGGTAAGCCGCGGAGAATGATTCTGATCTCGAATCTGATGAAGAATGGTGAATTGCGAGAGAATGAAATGGGCGAGTGATGGGAGAGAAGAAGTAGGAGTAGGAGAGATCCCTGCATCGTAGAATTTGAATCTGCGAATTCGATTGAACATGATTGAATGCGGAAGCTGAGAGCTGTTTATTTACCTCTTCGATTCGATTTACAGTTGCAGAATTTCAGAGATGAAGATAAACCCTAGGGTTAATGTTTTTACTCTATGATTTTGTGGAAATTCGAATTTGGCCCCAAATCTATTGCAAGAGTTGATAGAAAATTAAAATGCAACCAAGAAATAGAATTTCATTCCAAAATTTGCAACCACACAATTTTATTACTATATATATTTTTTAATTTTTATTTTTTTGTGAAACTTGAGTTTTCTTTTTGAAGAGGATGAGAGTTTCCGATAAAAGTTTAGATAAACAATAATTACTGTAACTCTACTGTATCAGTCGGTAAATTAATGGTGATCGTAATGAGTAAGGGAGCAATTCCGTAATTTTTATACTATTACATGTTTAGGTTTTAAACATGTAAACTTAAACATGTAACTAACCCCTTCAAAAAATGTTTTGAGAGTGAAAATTACATTAATTTTGCTAGCATTTAGTCTTGAAATGGAAAGCTAATGAATTAAAATACCCGTTGAAATCAATTTGAAGGCTCACTCCGTCCTCTTCATATTAGTGTAAGTATTTTCCGTTTCAGATGTCCCCATATTAGTATGATGGACTAAAACGGAAAGATCATGACAACAAAATGACCATTTCATCCTTAATATCTTAAAAAACTTGTCTTACTATTCATACTGTGAACCTTTATTCCACTACTACTTGTTTTTCACTTTTATCTAGTACTGTGCTAATACGGGGACGGAGGGAGCAGTAGTAATTATTTAGTGAAAAATCTTGGTACACTAATTAAAAATTGGACCAACGGCAGCTGAATTCAAAAACAATGGTGGCGGAAAGAAGAAAACAAAACAGTATAGGGACTAAAGTGCAAATAAGGTGCCCATTTAAAACAAATTTCCGAACACTTAAAATACAAATACAAAGAAAGTAGAGTTTCGCGGTTATTACTCTCACAGAATAAAATAAAATTAAAGTATAATTCATTCTCCTTCCCACCTCTCTCTCTCTCTAAAACACTCCCCTTTCTCTCTCTAGACTCTCACTCCTTCATCGCGGAAAAAATCGTAATCTCATCCCTCTCGCCTGCAATTCTCCGTAAATTTTCGAATCTGGAGCTTTCCTCGAATGCTGTAAATTTAATTTAGCGGGGAAGGTAAGGATGAAGAAGCGGAGTGTTTCTCTTTTATTTTTCTCTCTTCTGCTGATCCTTTGCTTTTGCCTTTTCAATTTGGTGTTTTGAGTGTTTTTCGCTTCGAATTTGAGCCCAGCGTGGGGGAGGTTCTGTCGCAGTAGTTTTGATTTGTTTTCTGGTTGTTTTTAGCTGATTATCAGTGATGAATGGTGTTTTTTTCTGGTTTCATTTTCGGGTTTTGTTGCTGAGAATTCGCTGCTCGCTTTTTTGCTGGTCCGATTGGAATTGGTGCCTTACCCGGAGATTTTACCCATGTTGCGGTTCTTTTGCCGGATATGCTTGAGGATCGTTGATTTGAGTTTTTGAATTCGATTAATTTTGAATTTTTTGAGCTGCTTGATTTTGAAAGAACTGCGCGTTTGTGCACGCGCTACAGATGACTAGGAATTGATGATTTGAATATGTGGGGGGTGTATAATTTGAGATCGTCTTTGTTAATCCTGAAGCTAAACTGGATACTCGTGTCTGCTGAACTAAATTAGAGTAATATTCCATTTAATTTGTACAAATAGTTCAGTGGGTTTTATTGCTTATATTGATGCGACAGTGTTCTCATGATTCGTGATTCGTTTCGGGACGTATAAAATGGTTTTGTTTGCTAATTTGACATTTCTGTAAATACATCTCAATAGATTTTAAATGTTGAAATGGGTACACATATATATGCCTTTCCTTTTAGTTCTGTTATTTTATTCGGGCCCTTATTTGTTGACATCTTGAGTATTTACTCAAAGGGTATGGGCTCTGATTATATTCCGGAGCGAAGTTAGAAGATTCTTCTCTGGGTTGATACGTACATTTGGATCAATAAATAGCAAGTTTATACTGTCTTATGATGACTAACTTTTTGACTACATAATAATATTTTTGTTGCTATTTTAGGTTCTTTATTTATCACATAATGGGACCCACCAGAAAGTCGAGAAGTGTGAAGCGTTATTCTTATATACATGAGGTATCTCCAAGCAAAGATGGAGATAGTGCCAAAAAAAGTAATAGTCGGGTGAGTTTCTGATGTATTAGTTTGTTTCAATTGCAACTACTTTCATTGAAACATCAATTCTTGCATTTGAACTTCTTCCTATCTTGTGTTACGAGTCTGTCTTTTCCCCTTAGTATAAACCATGAGAGAGAACCTTTTTTTTGTGCCTGGTAGAGCTATTATTTTCATTTCATTTAATTGCTTGTGCATGTTATCAAGAGAAGCAAAAAACAAGGCTGTCCAATTACAGAGGATAATGTTTAAGATGTTTAAATTAATTCTAGTAGCTTGAACTGTCATCATCACAAGCTGCAGGGTACCAGCAAAAATGTCTTACTGCTGATCCTTAAGTCCCATTTCTTTGGTTGTTTGTAAATTATCATGCATGCACTTATCAACACAATGATCCTAGCATTTTCTTTTAATTGCAGAAAAGAAAGTTATCTGACATGCTTGGGCCTCGGTGGACCATGGAAGAACTAACTCGTTTTTATGACTCTTACCGCAAGAATGGTAAAGATTGGAAGAAGGTAGGCCCGTCGATCCAATTGTGCATGAACGAAGTTGAATTTGTTACCGATTTCAACCTTTATAAATTATCTGATATGTGCAAATAATTATCTTCATTATGATTTAGATAACAATAGTATCAAAAGGAAAGATCAGTTTGGCTTGATCCATCAAGGATCAGTCAGTTAGAGCCTACTGTTCTTTCAGGACCCAATCTTGTGATTGCTAAAAGCTTGCCTTTCTCTTCTTTGCATGTATACAGGTGGCCAGTGCTGTCAGAAACCGTTCTTCGGAAATGGTGGAGGCTCTTTACTCAATGAATAGGGTAATTTTTCTATTGACTTGATCAATTGCGCCTTCTAGCTACAATGCATTTTAGCTCACTTATTCCAAGCTAGTTTTCATCTATGATATATCCGTTTGCCTTTCTAGAGTTCATCAAAAGGCTCATAGCATAGAGATTGGCTCTATGTGAGGCTCTAGAGTGAAAATTAATCGCTCTTAGAGATTCTTCGTTTGCCTTTGAGCATTATGATATCATCATCTGATGAACTCTTTTGATTTATCTGCTGAAGCATAATTGGAAACAAGATCTGTCTTGGTGTGTAATAGATGAATGAATAAGATTTTGGTGTCATTATGCATTGTATCAAGATCATATAACTTATTTGAGAAGAGAATATGAGACATTTATCAAAGTAGTTAGTATCTGTATTTTGATAATATGGACCATGAACTGCAATCTTTACTGGCATGAGATTGATGATGAATTTCATGGAAGGTTGGGTGATCCAAATCCTAGAAAGAAAATTGTTTAATTTAGCTAATTACAGTATAACAGACCCCATGTTGTTTTCTAGTATACCTGAAGTATGCTCAAGGGCTCTCTCTCCGTACATTGTTCTCATAGAAGTTAGGAATTTATGATTTTTCAACAACACAGTCTTGAATCTTTATATAGACGTTGTATATGCATTCTTCAACTACAGTTATCATATTTCTACTTATCTTTAACATTTTGATGTCAGGCGTACTTATCACTTCCACACGGAACTGCTTCTGCAGCTGGGTTAATTGCCATGATGACTGATCACTACAGCAATCTGGTGAGACTCCAATTTTTTAGTCACATTTTATGATGTACTTTCATGGTTTTGATGCTCGCAAGAATGCAAACTAGAAGCATGCTGTTGTCTGGTTCTTTTAGTATCCCCAACACTCATGCACACATATGTTTTTGTCTTCAGTATGTGTTCACTGCCCATATCCCTGACTTTGGGATAGTCAACTTCTAATACGTAAAGAGTGCTTGCTGACAACTTCTAACACTTGTACGAAAACCCAATATCTATGGAGTGTTATAGTAGTCGTCATTGTATTTGTATGTTTTACTAAAAAATGGCTTCTCTGCAATGGCAAATTGTTACTCGTAATTTATTCTTGACATTACAGGCAGGAAGCGAGGGGAGTGATAGCGACCAAGAGAACCATGATGGAGTGGGATCATCTCGAAAGACACCAAAGCGTGCCCGTGGGAAAGTACAGCCTCCTGCTCCTAAAGCATCAGAGGAGAAGTTTGCTTCACAATCTCCAATCACAGCTTCAGATTACGGCTGCCTATCATTGTTGAAAAAGAAACGGTCTGGTGGTATGTTAGAATCTTAATGAGTCGAAATTTAACAAGTGCATAGCTATAATGAAATTCCATGTCAATAGTATTTATTTGGAAATTTTATCCATGTCTATCTGCAGTGTAGTTCCTGATTTAGTTCTATGTAGGGCCCCTGGGTATAAGGAGAAGGAAGTAAATTGATTTATTTTAACAGTTAAGGGTATATGTATCTCAGGCACATTTCACTGTCTAGTGTGGAGTATTTTTTCCTCATTGTCATACACATGAGAAGATCCTTTCCATATCCTACTATGCTGTTTTTCTTCTGCCTGAATTATCTCATATCCCTCAAATATCTATTTGCCAAATTTTCTAGCCATTGGCCGTTTCATCTTTGATTTGTGAATTGTGTATAATGTTTTTATAGTGCACATCTTAAATCTTAAAATGTTCAATACGTTTGTTGACTCTGCATAACTTTTTACACTAATTGATGAGAGCATTCATAAGTTCCCCTCTCTGCCTGCTGCTATGCTGGTCTACAACAAGAAGACATCCACCTGATATATATGTTTGGTATTTTCTTGCAGGGAGCAGACCTCGTCCTGTTGGAAAAAGAACTCCAAGGTTCCCTGTTTCATTTTCATATGAAAATATAAATGTAGAGAAATTTTTTTCTCCGACAAGACAGGGACTGAAACTAAAGGCCAATGCCGATGATGATGAAGTGGCTCATGAAATAGCCATAGCTTTGGCAGAGGCATCACAGTCACAACGAGGTGGTTCTCCCCAGGTCTCTGGTACGCTAAATAAAAGAGCTGAAAGTGTAATGTCATCACCTTTTAGGCATGCTCAAAAAAAGGTAACTGTTTGACCTGGTCTAGTGAAACAATATATCTTACCCACTTACGGAACTGCTGTTGGTTACAGCATAATATATCAGAAATATCAAATGCCAAGCTCTTGGCAACAGACACGGATGAAGAAGATTTAGAAGGAAGCACAGAAGCCGACAATGGCGAGTTGTCTAGGTATAAGCCCCATTTGATTGAATCTGTAAGAACTGGTGCAGCGAGAAAGAAGGGGAAAAAACTTGAAGGGAGAAAAAGTGAAGTTGATGACATTGATGAGAGCCATTTGGATGACATCAAGGAAGAATGCAGTGGAACAGAGGAAGGTCAACTGTTAACTGCAATGAGAAGCAAATTTGATGTGGAGGTCAATGACACCAAGGTTTTAAGATCCCCCATCCAGAGGAAGAAAAGCAAAAAGGTCCTCTTTGGAAAAGGTGTGGGCAAATCTTTGCATACCTCCCATATTGCATTTCAAATCCTTGTCTCTTAAATTATAACATAGCATATATTGTGAGCTTCGCTTCTTTAGCTAGGTCGATAAGAGTAAAACCAATCCCATATGATGGCCGATAATCTTTAGTATGTAATTTTAGGGCTTACTTGCTTTTGTAACTAAGTTCCCTCAGGTAGAAAATGTTCTCATGCAACACTTTTTTGGCTTGTTTTATCCATTAATCTTTATAGAACAGAAACATCATACATAGAATAATATCTATGTAATTGAGTGAATTGCCTTGTTAAATGTGGATGCATTTCATGTCTAAGCAAACTGCCCAGCCTTTGAAGGTTAAAACGCAAAAAATAATAATCTATTTTTCCTTGCACAGACTTATTAAGCTGTGGTGTTAGTGGTAGTTTAACCAATCTATTTCACTCTATTTAGTCTTGATTAATATGGATCTTTGCAGATGAAGGACCTGCCTTTGATGCCCTACAAACACTAGCGGATTTGTCACTGATGATGCCAACAGAAAATGAAGAGGGTATGTGTTTCAGGTCTACTTTTCCTGTTTATTTCTTTTCTAAGCCTAAGATTTTCTGCAAAGATTTAGTTCTCCTGCAATCAAACAGATCTGGTTATTACAGTATTAGTACTTTTTAGCATGCAATTTTCTTAAAAGATTTTATTGATCAGTTATAGCCAATTTTCGTGGTTCGTCATCAAGCAGTTAATGAGTTAGGGGACAATTTTTTGACCAAACGGTGTATGCTTGTGTATTCACCAGCATCTAGTGGAATATTCAATATTTTTACGTGGAAAAGATACTATGAGTGCCCACTGTATGAAATTGTAAAAACTTTATTGTTGTGACATGGATATTCAGATGAGGGTTTAAAAAGTGTAGATCTTTTGCATCTGCAGAGTCACTTGCTACTTGAATTACTGCCTGAAAGTAATTAATTTAGAGAGCAAAACTAATTAGAAATAAAAAATCCAGCTTAGCACATGATGTTTGTGTCGAGATATGTTAGAGAAGTGATGGGAGCAAAAAACTTGGTATAGTGTGTATATCTGTAACAAGTATTATTAGTTGTTTCTCAGTGATCATATTCACATGACAAATTTTATTGTCAAAACTTTTAATTTTTTCAACTGTGTTCTCATTCATCAGAATCAAGGATGCAATTCAAAGATGAAATTCATGATCATGTCGATGAGACTGTTCCAATAGAATCTTCTCCAGCTAAACAGCCAAGAGAAAAACGTAGATCATCCGGGGTAAGAATGAAAGGACATCTAGCATCAGGTCTTGAAGTTGCTTCTAGCAAGGCATCAAAACCTGGAAAAGGTTCAGTTTTTGATGGTAGTTCTGTTCTTGAAGAAAACCAGGATTCCCATCAGTCTACCACCAAATCAAGGAAAAAACAGAAGGTGCCTGTGTCTAAGGTGATAAGGCATACATTGTTTATCGTTTAGTTGTTGATTTCTCACAATTATTTTATATTGACATGTCTCATTTGTTCAAATGTGTATGTATTGCAGAATCAAAAAACTGAAGTTCATGCCGATGTTCATCATCGTTGTGAATCCCCAGGCATTGAGGTACTTTGTTTTTAGTGCTCTATTATTTGTGTGACTTTTTTTACACAGTATGAGTATTGTAAGGTCTAATGAAGCTTTAGAATCTTTTACTTGGAAGAAGTATGCGACATATATACTATTTTAGAACACTATATTCTATTGGTCAATCTTGTCTATGTTTGCTGATGCTTTTATACTCAGCCTTCCTTGTACTAGTTCAGACTCTTTGAACTTGTAAGCAATTAGTTGGGTATCTCCTATTTGTCTCCTCCTTTAGTTTAATGCTCATCCAATAGTATCGGTTGTTTCCTTTAGGTTGGAGATGCAGGTAAGAAATCAATGAGCAGGAGTAAGAAATCTTCCCAAAACAGTTCTCCAAAATTAATGAAAGTTCCAGAAAACTCCTCTGGTGCTGATTTGCGGAAGGAAGGGAGTGACTCAGCCCAATCAGCCACACAAGTTCCTGTCAATCAGGTTAATTTACCTACTAAAGTAAGGAGCCGGCGTAAGATGAATATGAAAAAACCATTGCTCAAAAAGGACTTGAAAACTACTGAAAAGATCTCAAATGATGAAGCTAATCTGTCCCTTACTTCGCTCCATGATACAACATCAAGATTTAAGGTTTGGTTTGATCTAATTCCGTTTTATCCATATTCTGATAAGTTAACTATTCATACTCATTTTTCATTTTGTGTCTAACAGGACCTGTCTAATTGTTTATCAAATCAACGTCTAAGGAGATGGTGCACTTATGAATGGTTCTACAGTGCCATTGATTATCCATGGTTTGCAAAGAGGGAGTTTGTTGAATATCTACATCATGTCGGATTGGGTCATGTACCAAGACTAACTCGCGTAGAATGGGGTGTCATAAGAAGGTATGTATCCCTTTATTTTGCTCAAACTTTTCTTTACTGGGCTGTAACTAACTTATCTAATTCTCATGCAGTTCTCTTGGCAAACCACGGCGATTTTCAGAGCAGTTCCTGAAGGAAGAAAAGGAGAAGCTTAATCAGTATCGAGATTCTGTAAGAAAACATTACACTGAGCTCCGTGAAGGTCTCAGGAACGGACTACCACCTGACCTTGCAAGGCCTTTATCAGTGGGACAGCGTGTCATTGCTATTCATCCTAAAACTAGGGAGATTCATGATGGAAGTGTGCTGACTGTTGATCACTCCAAGTGCCGGGTTCAATTTGACCGTCAAGAGCTGGGTGTGGAATTTGTCATGGTGGGACTTTTGCTATTTAAGCTTTTCATACATAGGTTTGGTATCATATAATTCAGATAGTTATAGTATCAGTATGCGCATTTGCGGTTAGTAAAATGGCATACTTTTAGTTTGCCAATTTCTGCACTTAAGAAGTAAAACATCTTGTAAGAGAGAATCTGCAGAGGCTGTCTTCTAAGTATTTGAAAATGCATCAGCACCTGCAGTATTTTCTAAACACCTGCCGTGTGCTTCCCTCATTCTGTTCTGCATATTTTCGCTTGTTATTACTTTCGTTCTTACAGGAACTTTTTTCCGTGACAGGATATTGACTGCATGCCAGTAAATCCTTTTGAAAGCATGCCTGCAATGCTTGGGAGACACTCAATTGCCTTCGATAAGTTTCTTGAGAGCTTCAATGAACTAAAAGAGAATGGACGAGCAAAGGAGTACATTACGTTTTCTCCTGGTGACAACCTGGATAATATGGATAACTTAACTCGGTTATCTCTATTACCTAATCCTGTCAGTTTGCTGAATCAATCGAAGGCACAAATTCTCTTCCTTTCTGTTCATTCATACTGTCTTGGCTTATGTTAAATTATTAGACTTGACACAGTCATACATGACAAATCTGAGGAGTTATGCATGACGAGTTCATATCAAATTTATTGTTATTAGCTGACTTGCATTGTACCACTTGTGCTGATGGATCCACCACCATCTAATAATCTTTCTACATTTGGGTCTTAAACATTAAATTTTTCATGCCGGATCCTGAAGTATCTATTTATATTGTTTGTTCTACTGTTTAAAATATAAGATGATGTACTCACAGAACGATAAGTTGCTGTAGGGCATTAGTATCTAAAGTAGATCCTGTTCACCAGGTTGCTTGTGATGTTCCAAGAAAGGCGGGAGTTGGTGATACTGCATATATACATCCTGGTACACTAGCTCAGGTCCATGCAAAGGAAGCTGACATCCAAGCTCTTGCAGAGCTGACTCGTGCTCTTGATAAAAAGGTAGTACTGCCCTACCTTGGACTAGATAAACATTAGTTCCTGAACACACAGTAGCTATTAAGTTTGTAAATATTTTGCAGCTCTGGCAAATGTAACTCGTTCCTTCGCGTGTTTGAGTTATGTGGACATTTTAGTATTTGTAGTTTTCTAGCGGTGTACAGTGTACCTATTTCGTAATGAATGGGCTCATTGCTTATATGTATGTAGGAAGCGATTGTTCTTGAGTTGAGGCGTATGAATGACGATGTGTTGGAAAGTCAGAAGGATGGGGGTAGCCCATTGAAGGAAACGGAGACATTTAAAAAGCAATATGCTGCAGTGCTTATACAATTGAATGAAGCCAATGAACAGGTATAGGCCTGATTCTTATTGGCCAAATTCTATTGCATCAAAATATAAGCTTGAAGCGTACTTTTCTTTTTCAGGTGTCTTCAGCTCTACTCTGCTTGAGAGAACGAAACACGTATCAAGTAAAGCACCCACATGGCACATTGAGTTCTTTTGACCGTTCTGCATCTCAACCCCAAGAAGTAGGATCACATGTGAATGAAATCGTGGATAGCTCTAGAACAAAAGCCCGAACAATGGTGGATGCAGCATTGCAGGTAAACAAGTCAACACTAATCTTGGGCGATTGAAACCATCTATTACTTCTGCTCGTCTCCTCAGCCAGTATGCATTTCATACAGTTTCCTAGATGCTTGGTGCATTTTGTATTTTTTTTCCTTTTCTTTTGTGCAACTAATTACTGGGAGTCTGGGATGCAAATAATAACTCTTTGGCTCTTTGCTAAATATATCCACTTTACACAGAACACGTATATTAAACATTTTCATACTTTTGCAGGCAATATCATCACTCCGAAATAGGGAGGATACGATGGAGAAGATTGAAGAAGCCATTGACTATGTAAATGACCGACTTCCCTCAGACGATTCCTGCATACCGGCTGTGAGTCTTCTGCCTTACCTCTCTCTCTGTCTCTCTGATTTCATCACAGCCTTGATCATATTATGATGTTTTTGGATAATTTTTTAAAATCCGAAAACTATTGCAGAAAACTGATCTGAAACCAACAAATGCGTCTGATATTGAGGCTCAAATTCCTTCCGAGCTGATCACAAAATGTGTAGCAACTCTGCTTATGATTCAGGTGAACTATGTAAATATATCAAAGATTTTTTTTTGCTTTACATGAAGCAAATATGCCTTTTCCTCTCTTGAAAATTGATATTTCCCTCCATTTGTTAACACAAGATATATATTCTTTTTATTATTTCAGAAGTGTACAGAAAGGCAGTTCCCTCCATCTGATGTGGCACAGATACTAGATTCTGCTGTAACAAGCTTACAACCACGCAGTTCGCAGAATCTTCCTGTTTATACCGAAATACAAAAGTGCGTAGGCATCATCAAGAACCAGATATTGGCCCTAATACCGACATAGTTGCTTAACCAGAATTAGTATTTATGTGTGATTCCCGTCTCAGCTCTACCTTTTCTCGGTGCATTATAGCCTAGATATTGTTTCTAAATAGTTCTTCGTATTTACTCTACCAAGAGCAGCTAGTCTCCCTAGTTCTGGGAAATGAGTGAAGAACGTTTATATAAACATCTGTACATGATTCACCATCGACTCTATAAAGCAGTTGCTTCGACTGCATGTTTACATTGCGTAACAGATTGTAAATCAATTAGAGAAACAATGAAAGTTCAATAAAATGATCATCAGGTTTTGAGCAACAGCTAGTAATTTCTTCTTTCTTTGGTTAGACGGTGAATTCAAGCTTCTGTATCATTTCATATGAGCAAGTTTTAGCACCGTAAGTAAGGAGAACGCGAAAACAGGGAAGGCAGGTAAACGAGTCTAGATAACTTCAATATCCTTCCATGTTAGAATTCAAGCAACATTGGATTACAAAATTCTCCACGAAAACATGAATATTGAACTTGAATTCAGCTGAGCATTGATCAGAAACTCTCCGGTGCTCGGATTCCGCATAAAAACCATACACTGAATATTAACAGCAACTCCCTTGGATGCTGTTATTTGATTTATGCTTCTATATTTGTTACCCCTCGAAGTACCCACGAGTCGGAAACTGCCTTCACAGCCAACTCCAGCTTCTTTCTTGAATCTAGCTAGCAACAGGCATAATGAAACAAAATATAACAGACTAAAGAGTGAAGAAATCCAGGGGGGGGGGTTTACAGGGTCCAGAGATGAAGATTTATTACACCTGAGGAGGTTGATTGGAACTCTTCGACAGACAAGTATTCTTCGACGAGCTCTTTCAATCAGACGCGGTTAGTTCAGTTCCATCAACCTTTTTCATGCCTTCCAAATCTCACTTAAACCCCAAAAAGACAGTCATTTCTTGATTCCCATTTACAAAAGGTTAACAAGACAGACGAGCAATAGAGATGGAAACTAAAGTTTTATGCAAACTGAACATTCTTTGCCATTATCATCATCGTCGTAAATGGCAGCAGTGAAATAATGTAACATTTTCCACCTATTGCAAAAGCATTAGCACTGATGGAACCCGTATTTTCGGGACGAGTTTGTTAACCTTAGCAAAAAGAATGCTATCTTTGCCATGCTCATGTAGAGGCTCCAATAAAATCTTTAAAGCACCCGGATGCAATATGAGACCCCTTCTATCCATTTCATCCAGCAGTGGAATTGCATCGTCGACCTCGTTCCTTTTGGCGTAACCCCGAACTAAGGCACTGTATGCCCCACTATTCGGCAAGCAGCCGTTGGTTTCCATTTGCATCAATAAATCCAGAGCCTCCTCCATATTCCCTTCATTGCAGAGTGCACCAATAATGATGCAATATGTTACAATGTCGGGCTTCAAACCCTTCGAACCCAGTTCATTGAAAAGATCTTTTGCACTGTCAAGTTTCCCATCACTGCACAATCCGTGAATGAGAATATTGTAAGTTACGATGTCGGGAGTAACACCTTCAGTTTCCATCACATTCAAGAAAGAAAATGCTTCATCCATATGATGAGCTCTGCACAACCCATGCAACAAGATATTGTAAGTCCTTATGTCTGGAGCCACGCGCCTAGCTCGCATCTCTGTAAAGAGCTTCAAGCCCTCATCATATCTGCCATCACGAAATAAGGCTTGAAGCATTGTGCTATAAGAAACAACGTTATGTTCCAAGCCTTTGCTAGGAATTTCATTAAAGAGACGGAACACCTCATCCACTTCCCCCTTTTTGCAATGACCGTTCATCAAGGTACAATAACTAATTATATTAGGCTTGAGCCCCAAATCGACTGCATGGTTGAAAACTTGTGTGGCTTTCTCCATCTCACCTCGCTGACAGTACCCGCCCATCATAGCAGTGTAAGTTAGAATATTAGGTTGAATGTCTCTTCGCTTCATCATTTCTATAATCTGCTCGGCCTCTTCCACCCGTCCTTCCTTACAATAGCCATCCACTAAAGTGGTAAAAGTAAGTAGATCTGGATTTATCCCATGAGCAACCATCTCATTCAACAACTCTTCGACCTCTTTCCATCTACTCGAATTGCACAAGCCATGAATCAACGAAGTATAGGTCACAACATTCGGTAATATGCCCTTGTCAGCAAACGACGAGAAGATCAGGATGGCATCCTCAACCATCCCATCCTTGCATAGACCGTCAATCACTGCACTGTAGACATGAATGTCAGGCTTGCATCTCTGTTTTTCGAATAACTTGAGCTGATCAAGGGCCGCGAGAGTGAGACCCGCTTTGCACAGTCCATTGATGACGGCAAGGTATGTAACCTCGTTAACCTCGCATAGATTCTCTCCAATCACCTTCAGCAACAGTTTTCTTGCTTCTAAAATCCTTCCCTCCAAGAAGAGCCCGTCGATGAGACAGCTGAATGTTACCACATCCGGTTCGTAGCCACGCTTAAAGATGCTGCCTAAGACAGCGAATCCGCAATCGGATCGAAGAAGACGGCGAAAGCAATTCATGGCAATATTAAAAGTGTAGAGGTTTACAGGAAGATCCCTTTGAAGCATTTTGTTGAATAGGAAAAGGGCAACATCGTATTGTTTGATTTTGCCAACTGAACTCAGCAACTTATTGAAATCGAGAACGGAAGGCAGCGGCTGAGCTCTCTGCATCTGGCGGAATAGAGCAACAGCATCATCGGCCTTACGAATGCGACCAAAATCGAAGAAGAATCTTCTGGGTTTGGAAGAAGAATAATGCCTAATTTGGTGAGTGGAATCAACACCAACATCCCAACTGAAACTGAAATTGAAATTGAAATTGAAATTGAAAGGTGATGCAAGATGTAGAGAAGGAGAAGAAGAATTGAAGCAAGAATTGGTAAGAAGTCTTCTGGAAATCATGGTAGTGCGATTCTTCATCTCTGAATTTTAGGGTTCGTTGTGTTTCTAAATTCTAGGGTTTCAATCAATGTTTTAAAAACCGAACCGGAGGTCGAACCGGTGAGGTTTTCGGATCATGGTTCAATTGGTTGAACCGGTTAAACTATGTTTGAACCGTTATGCAATTAAATTAATTATTAAATAAAATTAATTATAAAAATACATAATATATATAAAAATATGAATAAATGTATACCTTATATGGTAAAAAATACATTAAAGTTATAACAAAAAATTTATTCTCGAAATCAATTTAAATATCATGATTTAAATATATTTTTTTACAATTAAAACTTATTAGTTATATTTAATTTTGTATTCCTAACTACCATATAAAGGTTTAAAAAATGTAAAATTATTTTTATTATCATAAAACATTATGCTAATAGGTCATTTCGGAGAAAATTAAGTGAAAAGTTATTGAGAAATTAGAAAGATAGAGTTAAAATAGACATTTATATAAAAATAATACTTTAATTACGTCAATTGCAATTAATATATTTCAATATCTTGTTTAGAATAATTGACTATTATAGCTCAGATGTTAGAGTTATTGGTCTTTTATTTAGTAGGTCATGGGTTATCCGGTTCGCCGGTTCTTCCGGTTTCGGCCGGTTTTCACCGGTTCGAGCGGTTCAAATCCGGTCCTATAGGACTTCCGATTTTATGGTCCGAACCGGACCGGATCAAGGCCGGTTCCTGGTCGAACCGGCCGGTCCGGTTTTAAAAACATTTGGTTTCAATATTGTGCTGATGTGGCTTCTTTCATTATTTCACCGTCATTTCCATCGAACCACATTTACTTGCTACTCCCTCAGTCCACGCATAATTTTTGACTCAGTATTTAAAATGTGAAAAATAAAGGATATATTATATTAAAAAGTATGGGTTAATTAGTTCAATTTTAATAAAAACGACCGATTAGGTGAGGTGAGGTGAAAAGTGAAGGGTTTATACTGAAAGTAAAGTAACAGTTTACTATTCCATTTTAATAAAACATAATGGGACAACCAGATTAGAAAATGTGATAAATGAAGAGTTTAAATTAAAAGATAAGAGTTTATTTATATTTTAATAAAAAAATAGAATATATGACTTAAATTTCATTCAATGATACAAAAATAATATTAATTATTAAATAATCATTTTCTTAATATTATAAAATTTCTTCAAAAAGGTATTCATTCTATAGACAAAGATATTATTTGTTAATTCTGCTTGATATCAATTCATATCTCTAGCCTTTATTATAAATCGTATTTTTGTTATTTGGTTGAAGGGAGATTTATCATGATTTTGCTAGTATGAATCTATATAATATTACTTCTACCAAATTTATATTTAAACCTAATATATACGGGAGAATGAAATAGTATATACCGATGTCACCAGAGGGTTTGAGTTATATAGATTTGATCATGAAGCTTGAATCAAGCTCGACTAAAGAAGGACAAGAACTCGAACACAATTGACATAGATGCATCAATTGAAGATGAAGAGGGTGAAGTTATAAGAGTGAAAGTGACAGATAAATTTGAGTGGTCCTTTTCGAAGTCTGTGAAGGTGTTACCTGTTTTATACGTTAACGCTTATCCGAAATGCAAGTCAATGACCTCAAGGCCAGCAAATAGGTTTGTGCTCGTGGATCCACTCGCACTCGACACCACTAATAAGTCTTGCCAAAGAAATGTCATGTAGCGCAATAATTTAGTCATATCCCAACAACCTGTACTAATCCCTATTAACGAAGGACCCATTACCTCTGAGCAAATTGAGTTTGGGTCAGTTTTTGTGAGCAAGGAACTGATGCTTTCTGCAGTGCATGCCTACCATTTAAAGAACCACCGTGGAGTTACGGCGAAGATTTCAGACCCTAGTAGGTACCATGCAGCATGCAAGTTCAAATTGTCATGTGTGTTTTTCTTGTGTAGTAGAACCATTCGTTGTGCATGGAGAATATACAAATTTATCCCCCACACATGTCAGAAAGATTCGAGGACCGGTGCTAAGCCCAGAGTTTCTGCTAAATCAGTTTGTGAGTATGTTAGTCCTAACATGAAAGGGGATGGTTTTGTCGTGAGGCCACTGACAAACATGGTTTTCATATAGTTTATGGGGAGATATTGTGTCGTTTTATATCCCCTCGTGCTTGTTGTTAGCGATTATCGTCTTTTTAACATCGAATTGTAGAGTCTTTCTTCTCGAGCTTAGTTTTTCTTATTTTTATAGGAAACGAGAGAATATTGGACAAAGAAAGTGAGTCCACGACGTAGCTAGGTTTGAGAGGAGTGCGTAGGTGAAAACGGCGATCGAATCGGAGTTCGTATGAGGGAGAACGAGGCGAAACAGCGAGACGACGCACGGCCGGGCACCGAAGCACCCGGGCCGCGCGCCGAGGCAGCACCGCAAGGCAGTGGCGAGCACCCGCTCACCAGCCCGCGCGCGCGCCTTGGAGCAGGGCGGGGCCTACCCTCGCGTGCCCAAAGGGCCGTTGGCCTGTGCCGCGAGGGTAGCCCGAGTGGGTGCTCCTTGTTGTCCAATTCGTCTACTCCTTCGTTATCTTCCCCGATTCTTCTCCTATTCTTATTTTCGACCCCATTTTCTGTTATTTTCCTCCCCAAACTTAATTGCTACTTAGTCCCTCTATCCTAGAACATATAAATACCCATTTCAAACCTCATTTCTAGGTAAACCTCATTATTTCACACACCAACACACTTTTTCACACACTAATCTCTACACCATCTCATCACCCATCATCATCATTCCACATTAATTTGGGGCTTCACTTGGGATTGAAGAATTGTTGGAGGAGAGAGTCTAAGGAGCAAGAATAGAAGATCAAGAGCTTGGATTTGATTCTAAAACCCATTTTTCTTAGTCTTTTATTTATGTCATCTTGGATTTGGTATTTGTGTTCATCATGAGTGTGATTGGCTAAATTCCTTTATTCTAGGGAGAAGGATAGTTGGATTTGTAATGGATTGATCTTATTTCCTATTAATGCATGATTAATTAAATTTATCTCCTTGTGATTCTATTTTGTATGGATGTTTTAATGCTTGATCATCATTGATGCATGCTTTAGACATTGAATTGAGTATTGAGAGATGAGATTCGATGTTGGAAACCGATCAAAAGGCATAATTGCTCGATAAACCGAGAGGGTGAGAGTATTTGTGAGGACAATTGATCCTAGGGGCTTTTAGGAGTTATAGGCTAGAGGTTTATAGGAGACTATGACCATGGCTTGTAATCTACGGTAGTTGTCGTTCGAGAGGAGGCAAATACGACTTCGAGATCGCCTAAGATAGAGATAATTGATTCATGTATTGATAGATTTAGGCTATATCCACTGCAATCCACCGATTCCGAACCCCTAGATTAACTTTACTTCATTGTTTCTTCATTAGTTCACTCTCGTTTACTTGTTTTTGTTTATGTGTTTTGTTTACTTGCATTAGTAGCTTAGAAAACCACTAAAAATCTCGTTAGCTTAAATAGATCGAAAGAACTTAGTAATAGTATTCACTATCGTTTCATTTAATTGGTCCGTGTGGAATACGACCTTACTTGCTCTATATTAGGATTACCCGTACTCTTGCGGTAGTTAATATTTAGCTCGTCAGCCACGCGATATTCAGGGACAATTATTACGAGAGATTGACGTTAGAGTGAAATATCCTACTACGCTAGCTGGTACGAATCAAGCTCTTAAAGAGATTTACGGAGACCACAAGAAATTATTCCATGTTAGATTCCTAATTGTTTTTTATAACATTTTTTTGTACGAAACTATGAGTATGGGTAACTTCTTGTTGCACAATTTTTATGTATGATAATGTTATTTAGTTTAGTTATAAATGCGCAGATTATTTTGTAAGAATTGGTTCGTAGATTGGTAAGATTGTATATAATGGTATTTTAGTTGATTGACATAAGTATTTTATTGTATATGTAACATCTGATCACCGTAAGATTTGTTTCGTTGATTGGTAAGATTTCATAATAAGTAAGATTTGTTTAGTAGATTGATAAGATATTTTGTTAAGATTTGTGTTACACGTATACGCATGTTATGTTTAATTTTTGGACGTGTTTAAATTTTTTGTCATATTTCTTCTGATGGTTGGCAAATACTTGTGCATGCTGGAACATACGAAACCTGGTTCGATGGTTGACTTGCAGACTTGTGAGATATGACTTTCCAGTATTTATTATTATTATTTTTTTTCCAAAGAGGTTGTCGTAAGAGCTTTTTGCGCATGTCGTCCGGTGATTGTCACTGACGCAACTCACCTTAAGGGCACATTAGGGTTGTTCTATTTGTTGTATCAACCAAGGATGTCAATAAACAAATAGTGCCTTTAGCTTTTGGTATTGACAATAAGGAGAATGACTCGTCATGGATCTGGCGATAAATATACATAGTTTTGAAAGACTTTACCTTTATTTGTTATGAGAAAAAAATTCATAATTTTAGTTCATTATTATGATTAAAGCTTATTATTTTCTTTTTTTAGTACAACATTTTCTACATTCACATATAACACACTAGTGCAGTGCCCGTCGAAAATCTACGGGGTTTTAATATTTTAATTTTAAATAAAATTATAGTAGAAAAATACATAATTATATAAAGTCTTCCGTTACTCGTATTTATAGGAAAATAGATTTAAAAGGGAATATTTTGATAGTGGGTTCATTTGTATTATGTCAAAATTCGATACGAATTACTATTTAACGCTATTTTAAAGTAAAATATAAATGAAAAATATTAAAACTTGCCAAGCTACAATTAGTATATTTTAACAAAAAGAAATATCATTATGTCAATAAAAGTTAAGATGATCGTTGTTTATTTTAATTAAAAAAATGTCGTTATGTCAAAATAAGTCAAGGCCGCCCGTTATTTATTTTAATAATAATAAAAATGTCGAAGAGAGTCTCACGTGGCCCGTTGTTTATAGTAATAAAAAGAAAATATTCGTTACATCAAAATGAGTCAAGGCCGTCCGTTGTTTATTTTAATAATAAAAAAATGTCGAAGAGAGTCTCACGTGGCCCGTTGATTATTGTAATAAGAAGAAAATATTCGTTAAATCAAAATAAGTCAAACCGCCCGTTGTTTATTTTAATAAAAAAAAATATCAAAGAGAGAGTCTCACGTAGCCCGTTATTTATTGTATTAAAAAGAAAATATCAATTTTATCGTGTAATGTCAACCTTTTATATGAATCACTTTATATTGCTACTTTTAAGAAAAATAAGAAAGAAATACAATGTACTAAAATATGTCAAAAAATATATTCATGGATATTGTGTCCTATTAAAATTCAACGTTCTACATAATACAATGCACGATGGAGACTTATTTATATAACTTATTTTAAGAAAAATATTTAGTAAAATATCAAAACATATCAAGTTGTCTATTATTTATTTCAATCAAATGCTTGGAAAAGTATTATTGTTTAATGACATAATTAAAGAAAAATTGTTATTAATATATAACTAAACCATATGTGATGCCAACTAATAATATAAGAGAAATTTTAAAACTAATTTTCGTTTAAAGTATGAGATAATTAAACTAATTTTTGCTTTAAAGTATTTTGTAATCGTCCTTTTCAATAATGGTCTAATCCAAAAGGAATTGGATCAACATTATTTTAATATATATATATTCACATAATTTGAAATCATTGAACTAATAAGTGGTGGATATGTAGTGATATATTTATATGAGTAGTTTATCTTTGTAGTTTGATAAATAATCGATGTGGGATAGTTGTAATTACATAGAATTAATGAATTAAAAATCCGAAGCTATGAGAATATAGGAAAAAAAAATCAAGAAATTCATACGTGATATAAAAAATCATACAATTTGGTAATGTTTTGTTGATTGAAATTTTATGTTTCTTCGCATTTGTTTGTTAATTGGAATTTCAATTCTTTGCTTGGTGTTGGTTGAATTTCACGTTTCTTTTTTTCGCATATGTCTGTCAATTGAATTTTTAACTTGTAAGAACTTATATACGAAGTAGGTATTTTATCATCAAGATTATATAAAAAATTCAATGTGGGATAAAAAGTCATTATTTTGAAGTTTCTCAAATTAAAGATGAATTTTGTTGGAAATATATGGATATTTATATAGGTAATACATTGTTAAGTTTTTGTAAAAAATCGATATGGGACAGAATTCATTAATGTGATATAATTGGATTAAATATATATAATAAGCCAAATCAATGAGAATATTGG
Source organism: Thymus mandschuricus (assembly GCA_029379335.1). Lineage (NCBI taxonomy): Eukaryota > Viridiplantae > Streptophyta > Magnoliopsida > Lamiales > Lamiaceae > Thymus > Thymus mandschuricus. The sequence continues at coordinate 36,253,278 of CM057074.1, forward strand.
AAAATATTCAAGAAAATCATACGCGATGCCACGTGGGATCGAGATATATATTGCTATTATATATATTGATATATACTTAAAAATAAAAAATAAAAATAATTAGAAATATATATATAATTATTCATATGAATATATTGTTTAAAATAGCCCACTACTTGTTGTGGTAGTAAAAAATTAGTGTAATTTTTCACTATTAAAAAATCGTTTGATTTTTGTTTTTGAGATTTTTACATTGATTATGTAGTTTCTCAAATTAAAGATGAATTTTGTTAGAAATATATGGATCTATTTATATAGGTAATCCATTGTTAGGTTTTTGTAAAAAATCGATGTGGGACAAAATTCATTAATAAGCCAAATCAATGAGAATATTCGAAAATATTCAAAAAAATCATACGCGATACCACGTAGGATCGGGATCCATATCGGTATTATATATTGATGTACTTAAAAAGATTCAAATATTTTGCGATAAATTAATTGAAATTTTATAAGCTAGCCAATAGTAATAATCTGTGGTGCTCATAGAATAAACGAAAATTTGTTATTATCGTTACTATTTTCTCTAAAGATATTTTGAAATTTATGAACATTTAATAATTAATATAATTTACTGTTTGTTCACTTTTCAATATTTTTTATCGAGAAAATAGCAAAACTCATTTTCTATAGTTTATAATTTTTTTAATTGTAGCATTTTAAATTGTTTCGTAGCACATAAGAGAACCCTATATAATACTTCCTCCTAATCCAAATTTTAATAAAAGAAACATTTCATTCGTAAATACAAATGATGCAACAAAAAAAAGTAAAAGAGAAAATGATGATAATTTTGATATTAAACTAAAACTGGGTAAAAGTTATGTTTTTATAAACATGGCTGTAAAATTATTTTTCTATCCAAAATCGCTAATTTAATACCACATATATATATGCAGAAATTCCTTTTACCATGAGAGAACATATATTACTATTAACTCCCAATCATTTAGAGTTAAATAATATAGTTAAATCGTAAAAGAATTACATGGACAATCTTTTACGTACACGATTTGAATACAATGCTAAACAAAAATGAATGACAACACTGAATTATCAAAACATCGAAATGCAAAACACGAACTCAAAAGTGGTATTATTTCAATACAAAGAAAATGTCTTTATGATCCGACATTCTTTCTCTACCGTGAAAATTGATCAAGTATGTTACATGACCGAAATTTCACAATTTATAGGAATTGAACAATACATAAATTAGGAAAATTATTAATGGATTCCGTTATAATTGCTTTTATAACGGTTTTTATTAATAATATCACTAAAAATATTAATACACATTTATTACATCCTATTCATAAAGAATATTTTCAATAATGAATTATTGAGATGAATAAAAATATGAATTACTAAAATAGTATTATTATTTAGATTTTAATTTTTTAAATACGTGAAACAAAAAAATGTATTTAATTTTATTAATTCTGGTTTTAATTTTTTTCTAATTCACTATATAACTAATTCCTATTTAAAATTAATAAATTAAATCACTATCTAAATTTTAAAACCTGAAATTTTAAATAAAATAAATGCACATGAATACTTTTAATAAATGAACTAAACCCTTCTAGATATAACTCGGGACTACTATTATATATTTATAGATGTGAAAACTAAGAGTTTATATTAAAAAGTAAATGTTAATTATTTTTATTTTAACAAATATAATGGGAGGATTAGATTAGAAAATGTGAAAAGTGAAGAGTTTATACTTAAACATATGAGTTAATTATTTTCATTTAAAGAAATAATGGGACGGCCCGATTAGAAAATGTGAAAAGTGAAGGGTTTATAATGAAAAGTAAGAGTTAATTATTTCCATTCTAATAAAAAATAATGGAACGACCCTATTAAAAAAGCGGGACAATTAATCTTGAACGGAGGGAATATTTTATTTCCTGGGTACTAGGTAATAATATTTTTCAAATTTATTGATATCTATTTCGACTACTGAAAAAGACTTTATTTTGTAAAATATTGTTAGACTTATTTTATCTATTATCCACCCTCCCTAATCACTCCCTCGTTAATTTCTTAGTCCAAGACAAATGTGTCATCTTGAACGGAATGAGAGACTACTTAGTACTTATACATATGAACTTTCAACAAATTTGGACATTACAAGAGCAACGTTTATAATTGAGATATGAACAATTGCTCGTGTTAAAACGAGTCAAATACTCATGGAGGAAACGTGAATAGATGTGTATTGTACTATTACAATTTCTCATAGCTTGAGAGCTAAAGTCATAAGTTTTACAACGGGCAAGTTATAGTCTAATCCTCAACTTTAATACTCAAAAGATACTCAATCTTCCAACAATTAACTCAGCGCTAATGTAAAATTACTTAGCTGCTCGGATTACGGATTAAGGATTACTGGTACAAAAACATGCGACTGAGTAAAGTTCTTGATTTTACTAACTATAATAAGGGAATAAAAGGAAGGTAAAGACTTCAAAGTGACAATGCTGTACCCATTAATCGCACCGAGCTTTGGCCAAACTAATTTCAACTACACACACAAAAACATTATATCATGCTCTGGTTTATCGAGTCGGTATGAACTTCACGAACATCCCCAACAAATGCTTATGGTTCTCAGAAAAGAGTCCCCCTAATTTTTCAAAGCATAATTACACAATAGGCATCTGTGGTGAAGATGAACTCAAGGCACAGTTACAAGATAGGCATCCATGGCGAAAACGAACTTGGATCTGCTACAAAATTTATAGAGAAAAGAAAGAAAGACAAAGTACAGTTAAACAATGCTAAACTAAGTTCGATGGATATCTAGGGCATTATCGGTATCTACTTTTGATGGGTATTCATGAGTTTCCGAAAATGGGGGGATAAAAGATCAGCATCTTTTCAGTAGCATTGACATAAAAATCGGATATCATTAACTTGAATAGCTAACAAATTAGTAGTAATAACAAAATTCAAGAGGCTTGTAGTTTGAACTGTTTCTTCAGCCTGTTTGATATATCAGCAATGCAATCGTCCAATTTCTGCAAAAGCAAGGAAGATCCGTGCCTCAGAATAAGTTGGAACGGGGACGAATCAAATATTCACAAGCTTGAATCAATCTGCTTATTGACATGATGAACAACTCTTCCTGATGTAGAAGCCCCGCCAGAAAAACATGACCAAACCAACAAATATCAATCAGCTATGCTAAGTAGCCTGGGATAAAGAGTAAGCAGATATGAGCTGTAACAATGGTTCCCTCCATCTGATGTGGCACAGATACTAGATTCTGCTGTAACAAGCTTACAACCACGCAGTTCGCAGAATCTTCCTGTTTATACCGAAATACAAAAGTGCGTAGGCATCATCAAGAACCAGATATTGGCCCTAATACCGACATAGTTGCTTAACCAGAATTAGTATTTATGTGTGATTTCCGTCTCAGCTCTACCTTTTCTCGGTGCATTATAGTCTAGATATTGTTTCTAAACAGTTCTTCGTATTTACTCTACCAAGAGCAGCTAGTCTCCCAGTTCTGGGAAATGAGTGAAGAACGTTTATATAAACATCTGTACATGATTCGCCCTCAACTCTATAAAGCAGTTGCTTCGACTGCATGTTTACATTGCGTAACAGACTGTAAATCAATTAGAGAAACAATGAAAGTTAAATAAAATGATGAATTTCTATGGTTTTTTCCAGCTACACAATCATCAGGTTTCGAGCAACAACTAGTAATTTCTTCTTTCTTTGGTTAGACGTTGAATTCAAGCTTCTGTATCATTTCATATGAGCAAGTTCAATACTTTCGTAAGACTTGTTTATCTCCTCTGTGTAGTTTCCAGGCTACTACTTAGGGGGGAAACGTGTTCCCAGTGCGCACGAAAACTGTCTTCACAGCCAACTCCAGCTTCTTCTTTGAACCTAGTAACAGAATCTAGCTAATGAAACAAAATATAACAACCTAAAGAGTAAAGAAATCCAAAAGGGGGGACGGAAACAAGTCCATAGATGAAGATTTAATGCACCTGAGGAGGCTGATGGGAACTCTTCAACAGACCAGTATTCTTCGACAAGCTCTTTCAATCAGACGCAGTTAGTTCAGTACCATCAAGCTTTTTCATGCCTTCCAAATCTCACTTAAACCCAAAAAAGACAGTCATTTCTTGATTCCCATTTATGACAGATTAACAAGACAAACGAGCAATAGAGATGGAAACTAAAGTTTTATGCAAACTAAGCATTCTTTGCCATTATCATAATCGCCGTAAATGGCAACAGTGAAAATAATATAACATTTTCCACCTATTGCAAAAGCATTAGCATTGATGGATCACCTTTTTTCGGGAAGAGTTTGTTAACCTTAGCAAAAAGAATGCTATCTTTGCCATGCTCATGTAGAGGTTCAAGAAACATCTTTAAAGCTCCTGGATGCAGTATGAAACCCCTCCTATCCATTTCATCCAGCAATGGAATTGCATTGTCAATCTCGTTCCTTTTGATGTAACCCCTAACTAAAGCACTGTACGTCCCACAATTCGGCAGGCAGCCGTTCTTTTCCATCTGCATCACAAAATCCAGAGCCTCCTCCATATTCCCTTCATTACAAAGGGCACCAATAATGATGCGGAATGTTACAACGCTGGGCTCCAAACCCTTCGAACCCAGTTCATTGAAAAGATCCTTAGCACCGTCAAGTTTCCCATCACTGCACAATCCGTGAATGAGAATATTGTAAGTTACGATATCGGGAGTAACACCTTCTGTTTCCATCACATTAAAGAAAGAAAAAGCTTCATCCAGACGATGAGCTCTGCACAGGCCATACAACAAGATATTGTAAGTTCTTGTGTTTGGAGCCACAGGTCCAGCTTGCATCTCTGTGAAGAACTTGAGGCCCTCGTCATATCTGCCTTCACAAAATAAGGCTTGAAGCATTGTGCTGTAAGAAACAACATCATATTGTAACCCTTTGGAAGGAATTTCATCAAAGAGTCGCAAAACCTCATCCAATTGACCCTTTTTGCAAAACCCATTCATCAAGCTGTTATAGCTTACGATAGTAGGCTTCAGCCCCGCATCAACTGCACAGTCAAAAACTTGTGTGGCCTTTTCCATCTCACCTCGCTGGCAGTATCCGTCAATCAATGCACAGAAAGTGAGAATATCAGGTTGAATATCTCTTTGCTCCATCATTTCTACAATCTGCTCTACCTCTTCCGCCCGTCCTTCCTTACACAAGCCTTGAATCAACGAGTTGCAGGTCACAACATCAGGTGATATGCCCTTATCCGCCAAAGTTGAGAAGATCTGGAGGGCATCGTCAAGCATCCGATCCTTGCATAGACCGTCAATTACTGCATTGTAGACAAAAATGTTAGGCTTGCATCTCTGTTTTTCAAATAACTTGAGCTGATCAAGGGCCGTGAGTGTGAGCCCTGCTTTGCACAGTCCATTGATGACGGCAAGGTATGTAACCTCGTTAACCTCGCAGAGATTCTCTCCAATCACCTTCAGAAACAGTTTTCTTGCTTCTAAAATCCTTCCCTCCAAGAAGAGCCCGTCGATGAGACAGTTGAATGTCACCACATTCGGTTCGTAGCCACGCTTAATGATGCTGCCTAAGACAGCGAATCCGTAATCAGATAGACGAAGATGGCGAAAGCAATTCATCGCAATGCTGAACGTGAAGAGGTCTACAGGAAGATCCCTTTGCAGCATTTTGTTGAATAGGTAAAGGGCAACATCATATTGTTTGATCTTGACAACAGAACTCAGCAACTTGGTGAAATCAATAACAGAAGGCAGCGGCTGAGCTCTCTGCATCTGTCGAAATAGAGCAACAGCATCATCGGCCTTACGAATGCGACCAAAATCGAAGAAGAATCTTCTGGGTTTGGAAGAATAATGCCTAATTTGGTGAGTGGAATCAACACCAACATCCCAACTGAAATTAAAATTGAGATTGAAATTGGAAGGTGATGCAAGATGTAGAGAAGGAGAAGAAGAATTGAAGCAAGAATTGGAAAGAATTCTTGTGGAAATCATGGTAGTGCGATTCTTCTTCTTGAATTTTAGGGTTGGTTGTGTTCCTAAATTCTAGGGTTTCAATTTGTTTTGCTAGAATATACTCCCTCCGTCCCACTTCACTTGTCCTCAATACTATTTTCGTCCGTCCCATACCACTTGTCCTCTTTCCTTAAAAGATAAAAATTAACCCTTACTTTTTGACGTGGACCCCTAATTTTTTCAATTTAATACTACGCATAAAATCTCGTGCTAAAAAAAAGAGGAAAGTGAACTAGAATGGAGGGAGTAAATATTGTGCTGATGCTGCTTTCATTATTTCACCATCATTTACATTGAACCATCATCATCATCATCATCATCATCATCATCATCATCATCATCATCATCATCATTATTATTATTATTATTATTATTATTATTATTATTATTATTATTATTTTTTTTTTTTTAAGTTCAAACAAATAATATTAAGAATATTAGTATATATGTATAACGGGTAAGCAAAACCCGTACAAGATCGAGTATGTCATTAATCTAACTCAAAAAAGTTTCATCGGACAACACGACATCGGATTAATGTACCAATCGTGAAAAGAGTAAATAAAGTAAGAATGGAAAAAAGATCGAAACCACTTCCAAGCACGAAATTTAACTCCTTTCAAAATTCTCGGTGGTAGTCCTGGTCCCCCTAAAGATTGTATCGTTTCTCGCTTTCCAAATGCTCCAACAGACACTCTGCCAAATGATAATCGGCTTCCCTCCTTGACCAGTAACAATTGACAAAAATGATTTATGAGGATATTGGAACCAACCATCTCAAAGTCAAGCCAATCAAAACATTTTCGACACACATCGTATGAAAAACTACAAGAACACAATAGATGGTCGATATCCTACAGAGGGCGATAGCAAAAAGTGCATATTTTATCCCCATCATCAACAACAATTCCACGTTTCAACAGGTTATTTTCTGTTGTAGTCCGATCGCGTATCGCTTTCCAAATAAAAGAAGAAACCTTACTTGGAGCTCCTCGACACTGTAGTCCTCTGGACACTCTGGTCCTCTAGGCACTCTGATCCTCAACACAAAATTTTCGACACAAAATTTTTGATGCAGTGTTTAAAATGTGAAAACTAAAGGAATTATATTGAAAATTAATAGTTAATTAATTTTATTTTAATAAAAAATAATGGGATGACATGATTAGAAAATGTGAAAATTAAAGAGTTTATATTGAAAAGTAAGAGTTAATTATTTCCATTTTAATAAAAAAATATTGGAACGATCCAATTAGAAAAGCAAGACATTTAATATGGGAAGGAGAGAATATCTTATTTCTTGGGTACGAGGTAATACTATTTTTCAAATTTATTGATATCTATTTGGACTACTAAAAAAGACTTTATTTAGTAAAATATTGTTAAGACTTATTTTATTTAGTATCCACACTCCCTAATCACTCCCTCGTTAATTTATGTGTTCAAGACAAAATGTGTCCGTCCTATTTGTTTTCGGCACATGAACCAAGTGAGTGGAGAATATGTGGTTGTAATTAATTATGAAGAGAGATAGTGATTGTGGTCAAGTATTCTTTGCCATTTTAAGAAATGAAACTAATAAGTAGGACAAACTAAAATAACAAATGAAACTAATAGAGTGGGACGAAGGGAGTATTAACTTTCAACAAATTTGGAAGTCTCAAGAACGTTTTTTTACTTGGCATGTTTACAATTGAGATAAGAAATACAGCAGCGTCGTCTCTTCCTATATGCAGAGGAGTTTTTGTAAGAAGAATTTAAGGTGGCCTGCATTGGCTTCAGGGGCAGGCATTCTTCTCGTTGCTCGTTCAAGTGTTCGAGTTTTCTTCACACCATCTGCATTCGTCTTATCAGCAATTAATAGGATGATCATTAAATTACTACGGCATCTATAATAGACACGAGACAACACTAAAATTTCCAGACCTTCTTCAAGCTGTGTGGATATTTAGGAAGGCTTGAAGGATCACCCAATAGCTGTGCGGTAGAAAACAAGAAAGGCAGAACATTCTCCACGAAAACACGCATTATTAACTTGAATTCAGATGAGCATTGATCATAAACTATCCGGTGCTTGGAATCCTTGTGAAGAAACTTCTGGTTCCTCAAGTGTTCCCCTGTTTGATCCTGTTATTTGATTTATGCTTCTATATCTGTTAGCACTAGAAGTACCCCACGAGTCGAAAACTGCCTTCACAACCAACTCCAGCTTCTTCTATGAATCTAGCAACAGGCGAAATCAAACAAAATATAAGCTAGAGAGTAAAGAAATCCAAAAGGGAGACGGAAACAAGTCCAAAGATGAAGATTTAGTACACCTGAGGCTGATGGGAACTCTTCTCCCCTCCTACTTTTAACATAGGCAGACAAGTATTCTTTGGCGAGCTCTTTCAGATTAGACGCAGTTAGTTCAGTATCATCAAGCATCATTCCGTTTGCACTTTTTCATGTCTTCCAAATCTAACTTTGCCCCGTTGGTCTCAGAGTATCATGTTAAATTACACAAAACTCAATATCCAATAACTTCCACTTCTAGAGTCCCATTTACAAAAGGTTTACGACAGATTAACAAGATAGACAAGCAATATAGATGGAAACAGTGAAAATAATGTAACATTTTCCACCTATTGCAAAAGCATTAGCACTGATGGAACACGTTTTTTCGGGACAAGTTTGTTAACCTTAGCAAAAAGAATGCTATCTTTGCCATGCTCATGTAGAGGTTCCAATAACATCTTTAAAGCACCTGGATGCAATATGAGACCCCTTCTATCCATTTCCTCCAGCAGAGGAATTGCATCGTTGATCTCGTTCCTTTTGGTGTAACCCCGAACTAAGGCATTGTAAGCCCCACTATCCGGCAGGCAGACTTTGGTTTCCATTTGCATCAATAAATCCAGAGCCTCCTCCATATTCCCTTCTCCAGAAAGCGCACCAATAATGATGCTATATGTTACAATGTTGGGCTTCAAACCCTTCGATCCCAGTTCACTGAAGACATCCTTTGCACTGTCAAGTTTCCCATCACTGCACAATCCGTGAATGAGAATATTGTAAGTTACTATGTTGGGAGTAACACCTTCAGTTTCCATCACATTCAAGAAGGAAAATGCTTCATCCGGACGATGAGCTCTGCACAGGCCATGCAACAAGATAGAGTAAGTCCTTATGTTCGGAGCCACATGTCGAGCTCGCATCTCTGTGAAGAGCTCCAGGCCGTCATCACATCTATCTTCACGAAATAAGGCTTGAAGTGTTGTGTTGTAGGAAACAACATCATATTGTAACCCTTTGGAAGGAATTTCATCAAAGAGTCGCAAAACCTCATCCAATTGACCCTTTTTGCAAAACCCATTCATCAAGCTGTTATAGCTTACCATATTAGGCTTCAGCCCCGAATCAACTGCTCGGTCAAAAACTTTCCTGGCCTTCTCCATCTCACCTCGCTGACAGTATCCGTCCATCAATGCACAGTAAGTGTGAATATCAGGTTGAATATCGCTTTGCTTCATCATTTCTATAACCTGCTCGGCCTCTTCCACCAGCCCTTCCTTACTAAAACCATCCACTAAAATGGTAAAAGTACGTAGATCTGGATTTATCCCGCGAGCAACCATCTCATTTGATAACTCTTCGACCTCTTTCCATCTTCTCGAATTGCACAAGCCATGAATCAACGAATTGTAGGTCACAACATTCGGCAATATGCCCTTTTCTGCCAAAGTTGAGAAGATCTGGAGGGCATCGTCAAGCATCCGATCCTTGCACAAACCGTCGAATACTGCATTGTAGACATTAACATGAGGCTTGCATCTCTGCTTTTCAAATACACTCAGCTGATCAAGGGCCTCGAGTGTGAGCCCGGCTTTGCACAGCCCATTGATGACGGCAAGGTATGTAACCTCATCAACCTCGCATAGATTCTCTCCAATCACCTTCCGCAACAGTTTTCTTGCTTCTAAAATCCTTCCTTCCAAGAAGAGCCCGTCGATGAGACAGCTGAATGTCACCGCATTCGGTTCGTAGCCACGCTTGAGAATGCTACCTAAGACAGCAAATCCACAATCGGATTGATGAAGATGGCGAAAGCAATTCATCGCAATGCTGAACGTGAAGAGGTCTACAGGAAGATCCCTTTGAAGCATTTTGTTGAATAGGATGAGGGCAACATCGTATTGTTTGATCTTGACAACTGAATTCAGCAACTTGGTGAAATCAATAACGGAAGGCATCGGCTGGGCTCTCTGCATCTGGCGAAATAGAGCAACAGCATCATCGCCCTTACGAATGCGACCAAAATCGAAGAAGAATCTGGGTTTGGAAGAATACTGCCTAATTTGACGAGTGGAATTGGAATTGAAATTGAAAGGGGTTGCAGCAAATGATGGATGGTATCGTAGAGGAGAAGAAGAAGAAGAAGAATTGAAGCAAGAAGAATTGGAAAGAATTCGTCTTCTGGAAATCATGGCGGCAGTGAGATTCATCTCTGTGAATTTTAGGGTTCTTTTGTGTGAATTTTAGGGCTTCAATTTGCTTTTGCTACAAATACAGATTTTCACGTTTCAAAAAAGAAATATAGATTTTCATTTTATTTTATTTTAATATTGAGTAAATTAAAATATAAATTATAATCATAATCTCGTCCATTTCTCAGATATTACTCACTTATGAAGCACAGATACGTCTAGGGGGGTGGCGTATTCCAGAAATACGTATTTAATACTAATACTAAAAAAATACGCTGAAAATACATTAAAGATGAAAAAAAAAAGTTTCTGACTCCTAGGGTTTAATACTGGTCTTCCCCAGCCACTCCTTCAATTTAATTTAAACCTACTTGATCCGTCAATTTAGTGGGCTAATATCAAAGTATAAATACTGATACATGCACTCAACACAAATACATATACATGCCTAATTTTATTTTATTTAATTATTAATAATATAAATACCTTTTTAAAAATATAAGCGTATTTTTAACGTATTCGTATCTATATTTTTTTAAAATTAACGTATTTTCGTTTCGTATCGTATTCGTATTGGTACTTCGTTCCCGTCCCGGTGCTTGTACATTAATCATGTATCAAGACGTTTTGACTCAATTTAAAGGGACGAAGGGATAAAACTTTATTCAATATACAATACAGTACTCCCTTCTTTTTTTTTTTTTTTAGATGACATGTTTTCTATTTTGGGACTTTTTTTTTTTTTTTTTTTTTTTTTCTTCGATGACCTATTTCCTTTTAAGGCCAAACAAACACTACTTTTATCTTTAACATTATATTTATCTTTAACTCACACCACATATTATCTTTTTTATTATATTTCTTAATTATCGTGCCGAAAAGAAACAGACCATCTAAAAAAACGGGGAAATATTAGAAATACCAAATTAAACGAAAAATATTAAATGAAACGACAAAAAGGAAAAATGAATATTTTGAATTAATATCATATTCCATCTACTGCAGGTTTAGATGACACCTTTGTCTTTTGAAACATACCCAACTAACCCTACATGTAACATTTTCTTTTTTAGAAATAATTAAATTTATGAATAACTTTCTTTTATTAACAACTACAAAATTTCAAACTCCTTTATTTAAAAGTAAAAAATTATAAAGATAATTAACACTCAAATGAAATACAATATGCACAGTCATTTTTATTCTTCAACGGATAACGATTGTTCTGCTAAGACTATTATGGATTTGCTTGAATCTTTTTTTTAAAGCAAGGAATTGTTTGATTATTCTCACTTCGTACCCCATATTAACGTGGAGAAAAAAATAACACAACTTTTTTTAAAAAAGGTAAGTAAAAGTGAATTAAATTAGGTACTCCAGTGGAATAAGGTCCCACCCATCAAAATTGAGACAAATTATATGGGATACTAAGAGTTAAGAAACCATTTTACTGAAAAATCTTTTCGTTTTAGTCAATTACAATTGTTTGGGGTACGTTCAGTACTCACACTAATATGAGGGATTGAGGCAGTCCAAAACAATGATAGTAATTTGGGACATTTTATAAAACAATAGGAAATACATAGAGTTTGCTTAGTTGATAAAGCTTAACTAACTCATTTGAACAGAATTTAAGAAGTATCATGGTTATGATCATTATAATTAAAAGAAAAATATACAAACTACTATTTCACTATTTTTCTGAGAGCCTAAAAGGGAAGAGTTTTAACGGCAATTGTCTTTGGAAAGATCAAACCCATCTCAACATCAAAACTTTTGCAACTCAGACTAGAAAGGCAAAACAAAACACAAAGAATTTCATACTGATTTTGTTGGATCAACAACGATAAACAAACGCAACTCGTTTTCGTGGGGGAAGAGACGATACACACAAGAAAGTTTCTTCCGGTTCAGCTGTGAATCAGACCTCATTATGATCCATCATAACCTGCATGAAGTGGCTGGTTCGGATCAGTTTTGGTCACGGTCAGACCATTTGAATCGAACCTCCCCTGTTTTTAAAACATAGCTCGATGGCAGTCCGTAATTGCCTTCCCTTGCGCAAAATATCTACAAGAATAAATTACACAACTATGATATGAAAATTTTGGAGCATTTACAAAAAGAAAAACCTGTAAAATATTCTCATGATCCCAAAATAATATTTATACAAAAACAAGAAATGTGGGACAAATTCTCTCTCTCTCAAGGAATTGCAGAATGAGATGCAAACAAGAGGATGTACCAGAAATTCAGCAACGCCGTCTCTTCCTATCTGCAGTCCGAATCTATCTTGTGTGAAATGAGTAAAACTGGTGATGGCTTACTTTCTCCCTACTTCACTACAGAATTCCTTACATTAAGATTCGATTGCAGCTCTGCATTGGCTTCAGGGGCAGCCATTCTTCTCATTGCTCGTTCAAGCATTCGAGTTTTCTTCACACCATCTGCATTTGTCTTCCCAGCAGCTCTCAATCTGCAATTTTTTAGGATAATCATTAGATTACTAGACACCAATCTAACTTCTTCATCTCGACGCTTAGCATCCATCTCCTTACTTGGTGGATATTTAGGAAGGCAGAACCGATTATCGTTCCAGAATGGTAGTCTTTCCTTTTCATTGACAGGTAAGCAAGTCTTGATAACTTCAATATCCTCCGCTGTTATAATTCCACCTACACTGGATCACAAAATTCTCCACACGAAAAACACGCATTATTAACTTGAATTCAGCTGAGCATTGATCAGAAACTCTCCCGTGCTCGGAATCCTTGTGAAGAAACTGCTGGTTCCTCAAGTGTTCCCCATGTTCCAAAGACAAAACACTGAATATTAACAGCAAGTCTGTTTGACCCTATTATTTGATTTGTTCGCACTAGAAGTACCCCACGAGTCGAAAACTGCCTTCACAACCAACTCCAGCTTCTTCGTTAAATCAGGTAACAGAATCTAGCAACAAGCGAAATCAAACAAAATTACAATATCTGAGCATACGAGCTAGTTGTGGTAGCTTCGACATTATACAATACTCTTCAGACGGAAATCCACATAACTTGCAAATCCCGTGCAGTTGTTCCACCTGCACAATAATTAAAATTTAATAAGGCTACCAGGTGCATATTCACGTTACATTTCTCAGCAAGTTCAAACATTCATCAAAAACATTTCGACAAAGAAATAAACTATGATTCACACATGTAAGCATAATCCATTGCACTCTCACCAAAAAAATATAGACTGACTTACAAATTTTCAAAACATCAACTTCTAGGAAATTAAATTTTGCAATTTATTAAACGGAATAAATTTTTCCTATTGCACTGATAGAGGATCGAGCATGTAGTCCATACAGCATGGCAACTGAGTGTTTGAAAGGACATTTTACTCTCATTAGCAGCTTCAGCTTCAAAATATCCAGACAAATACTACGATTCTAATGTGCATACATGGCATTCGTTATCATAGAGAAAAGTAACCAATAACGTATGGTCAATTACCGATTCCAAAAACACAAAATATCATTATACAGGTTTAGCCACTAATTTTAACCTACAATTCAACCGAATATATGAATCTGCACAAAATCATAAGTCACACATGCCTTAATTACCGATTGAACCAAAATAGAATTAACATTTCTCCACGAAAACACGCATTATTAACTTGAATTCAGCTGAGCATTGATCAAACTTATTGACATGATGAGCAACTCTTCCTGACGTAGAAGCCCCACCTGAAAAACATGACCAAACCAACAAATATCAAACAATCATTACAAGCAGAGACTAGTAAGCATTACGGAACATAGCACACCTTAGGATTGTATTCTGTATTACGCGCCTGCAATGCTATAGCTTTCAGATCTAATTTACAGTCCAAATTGACTGTCGATACAATGTTCCTGCTAACTAACATATAAATAGGAGACTTAGATCCAAGTAAATGTTGAAGATACATGAAATTTAACTACACAATCATCAGGTTTTGAGCAACAGCTAGTCAGCTAGTAATTTCTTCTTTCTTTGGTTAGACGTTGAATTCAAGCTTCTGTATCATTTCATATGAGCAAGTTTAATACTTTCGTAAGACTCGTTTGTCTCGTCTGTGTGGTTTCTAGGCTACTACTTAGGGGGGAAAGGTTTTCCCAGTGCGCACGAAAACTGCCTTCACATCCAATTCCAGCTTCTTCTTTGAATATAGAAACAGAATCTAGCTAGCAACAGGCATAATGAAACAAAATATAACAACCTAAAGAGTAAAGAAATCCGGGGGGGGGGGGTTTGCGAAAACAAGTCCAGAGATGAAGATGTTAGTACACCTGAGGAGGCAGATGGGAACTCTTCCGACAGACAAGTATTCTTCGACGAGCTCTTTCAATCAGACGCGGTTAGTTCAGTACCATCAAGCATTTTCATGCCTTCCAAATCTCACTTTGCCCCGATGGTTGCAGAGTAGTATCATGTTAAATTACACAATACTCGATATCCAATAACTTCCATTATCAAATATTATTAAACCCAAAAAAGACAGTCATTTCTTGATTCACATTTATGAAAAGTTTACGACAGACGGGCACTAGAGATGGAAACTAAAGTTTTATGCAAACTAAGCATTCTTTCCCATTATCATCATAAAAGGTAACAATGAAAATAATATAACATTTTCCACCTATTGCAAAAGCATTAGCACTGATGGATCACGTTTTTTCGGAACGAGTTTGTTAACCTTAGCAAAAAGAATGCTATCTATGCCATGCTCATGTAGGGGCCCCAATAACATCTTTAAAGCACCTGGATGCAATATGAGACCCCTTCTATCCATTTCATCCAGCAGTGGAATTGCGTCGTTGATCTCGTTCCTTTTGGCGTAACCCCGAACTAAGGCACTGTACGCCCCACTATCCGGCAGACAGCCGTTGAATTCCATTTGCATCAATAAATCCAGAGCCTCCACCATATTCCCTTCTCCAGAAAGCGCACCAATAATGATGCGGAATGTTACAACGCTGGGCTCCAAACCCTTCGACCCCAGTTCATTGAAAAGATCCTTTGCACTGTCAAGTTGCCCATCACTGCACAATCCCTGAATGAGAATATTGTAAGTTACTATGTTGGGAGTAACACCTTCGGTTTCCATCACATTCAAGAAAGAAAATGCTTCATCCAGACGATGAGCTCCGCACAGGCCATGCAACAAGATAGAGTAAGTCCTTATATCAGGAGCCACGCGCCTAGCTCGCATCTCTGTAAAGAGCTTCAAGCCCTCATCATATCTGCCATCACGAAATAAGGCTTGAAGCATTGTGCTATAAGAAACAACATTATGTTCCAAGCCTTTGCTAGGAATTTCATTAAAGAGACGGAACACCTCATCCAGTTGCCCCCTTTTGCAAAAACCATTCATTAAGCTGCCATAGCTTACGATACAAGGCTTGAGCCCCGAATCCACTGCAAGGTCAAAAACTTGTGTGGCTTTCTCCATCTCACCTCGCTGACAGTATCCGCCCATCAACGCAGTGCAAGTTAGAATATCAGGTTGAATGTCTCTTTGCTTCATCATTTCTATAATCTGCTCTGCCTCTTCCACCCGTCCTTCCTTACAATAGCCATCCACTAAAGTGGTAAAAGTAAGTAGATCTGGATTTATCCCGTGAGCAACCATCTCATTCAACAACTCTTCGACCTCTTTCCATCGACACAAATTGCACAAGCCCTGAATCAACGAAGTATAGGTCACGACATCAGGTGATATGCCCTTATCCGCCAAAGACGAGAAGATCAGGAGGGCATCGTCAACCATGCGGTCCTTGCATAGACCATCAATTATAGCATTGTAGACATGAATGTCAGGCTTGCATCTCTGTTTTTCAAATAACCTCAGCTGATCAAGGGCCGCGAGTGTGAGCCCGGCTTTGCACAGCCCATTGATGACGGAAAGGTATGTAACCTCGTTAACCTCGCATAGATTCTCTCCAATCATCTTCAGCAACAGTTCTCTTGCTTCTAAAATCCTTCCCTCCAAGAAGAGCCCGTCGATGAGACAGCTGAATGTCACCACATTCGGTTCGTAGCCACGCTTGAGAATGCTGCCTAAGACAGCAAATCCGTAATCAGATAAACGAAGATGGCGAAAGCAATTCATCGCAATGCTGAACGTGAAGAGGTCTACAGGAAGATCCCTTTGCAGCATTTTGTTGAATAGATAAAGGGCAACATCGTATTGTTTGATCTTGACTACTGAATTCAGCAACTTGGTAAAATCAATAACGGAAGGCAGCGGCTGGGCTCTCTCCATCTGTCGAAATAGAGCAACAGCATCATCGCCCTTACGAATGCGACCAAAATCGATGAATTTTCTGGGTTTGGAAGAATAATGCCTAATCTGGTGAGTGGAATCAACACCAACATCCCAGCTGAAATTGAAATTGAAATTGAAATTGAAAGGTGATGCAACATGTAGAGAAGGAGAAGAAGAATTGAAGCAAGAATTGGAAAGAAGTCTTCTGGAAATCATGGTAGTGCGATTCTTCATCTCTGAATTTTAGGGTGGGTTGTGTTGTGTTTCTAGGGTTTCAATATTGTGCTGATGCGGCTTTCGTTATTTCACCATCATTTACATCGAACCAGATTTACTTGATACGCCATCAGTCCTCGACACAAATTAAAATGTGAAAATTAAAGGGTTTATAATGAAAAGTAAAGGTAATTATTTCTTTTAAATAAAAAATAATGTTGGGTTTATACCGAAAAGTAAGACTCAATTATTTCCATTTTAATAAAAAATAATGGGACGGCCCGATTAAAAAATGTGAAAAGTAAAGAGTTTTTTATACTGAAAAGTAAGAGTTAATTATTTCAATTTTAATAAAGAATAATGGGACGGCCTGATTAGAAAATGTGAAAAGTGAAGTTGAAAAGTAGGAGCTAATTATTTTCATTTTAATAAAAAATAATGGACGACCCGAAAGTAAGAGTCATTTATTTCCATTAAAAAAAAAAAAAGAAGTAATGGGACGACCCGATTAAAAAAAAAAAGTAAAAAGTGAAGTGTTTATACTTAAAAATAAAGAGTCAATTATTTCTATTTTAATAAAAAATAATGGGATGACCCAAAAAAGCGGGACAATTAATCTAGGAAGGAAGGAATATTTTATTTCCTGGGTATGGGTATGAGGTAATAATATTTTTCAAATATATTGATAAGGGCATTCGCATCAGCATACACTTAAGAAGAGCGCACGCCACGTGGCGCTGACGTGGCAGCACCACGTCAGCGTGCGTACATGTCTGGACAAACGGATGCTGATGCGGGCGTACACGTGGCGTACGGTGTACGCCCGCGTGTACGCCCAAGCATACACTCGTGTGCAGCAGGCGTACGCCACGTGGCGGGCTCCCATTGGGCCGTCATTGTTGACTTTTCTTTTTTTTTTTTTCTTTTTTTTTCCGATTACAGTTTGTGTTTCCTTTTTTTTCCTTTTTTTTTTCTTTTGTTTTTTTTTTTCCCTTTTTTTTCCCTTCTTTCCGATTGAACTAGTGTTTTCTTTAATTTTCCTTTATTTTCTTTTCTTTCCTTTTTTATATGTTTAATTAAGTATTCTTCCTCATTTTTTTTCCCATATTTCAATTTTAATTTAAAGATTATGGATTATAATTTTAATTAGTTTCTATTTTCTTTTTACTAACATATTATTTCCTATTTTTTTGACTTGTTCACATTTTTAACAAGTTGTTCAATACAAATATTTTTTCTCCATTTTTCACCCTTTAATTGTTTTGTTTTTTATGTTTTAAAATTTTTGTATTGTTTTTTATCTAAAATTAATTCGATTTTCAAACTTTCATGATAATCAATTGTAACTAGTTAAGCTTTTATTAATTTTGACACGTCCATTTATTTCAAGTGTAAACAAGTTGGTGATTAATTTCCATTTTAAAACAAATATGGATTAAAATCGAATTGATTAATTTTTTTAACAATTTTTCACCTTTTAATTGTTTTGTTTGTTATATTTTAAAATCTTTGTATTGTAATTTTTCAAATGTACAATAGAATTTTATTTATTAAAAAAACTCGTATTCGAACGACAAGAAAAATATTAAATCGAAATAAGAATTAACAAATAACTAACAATGTCCAGTCAGCATAGTCTAGTCAGCACATAAAATAAACAGCATACACCGTACTCCACTGCACTACTTTTCAGCATACGCCGTACTCTGTCCTTGTCAGCACACTTTTTGTCCTAGTCAGCACACTTTTTAACCAGCATACGCCGTACTCTCGTATTCTCCCGTACTCCACTGCTAATGCTCTAACAACTTTATTTTATTTAGTATCCACCCTCCCTAATCACCCACTCGCTAATTTATGTGTCCAAGACAAATGTTTTCAACTTGAATTGAATGGGGGTACTTATACATACTACTTTCATCTCACTAAATAAGCAACATTTCAAAATGACACTAGTACCAAGAAAAAAATAATGTGTGGCTATAATTAAATATGATAAGAGAGAGTTAATTACAACCAAGTAATTTTTACCATTTTAGGAAATTTGTCTAATAAATGAGATGGACCAAAATGGCAAATGTTGCTAATTTAATGAGATGGGGGTAGTATTAACTTTCAACAAATTTGAACATCACAGAGCGACGTTTATAATTGTGATATGAACAATTGCTTGTGTTAAAAAGAGTCAAATACTTGTGGAGGGAACGTGAAATAGATGTGTATTGTACTATTACAATTTCTCACAGCTTTGAGAGCTAAATTCATAAGTTTTATGATGGGCAAGTTAGTCTAATCCTCAACTCAAAAGATACACAATCTTCCAACAATTAACTTAGCGCTAATGTAAAATTACATAGCTGCTCGGATTACTAGTAAAAAAACAATTAACTAACGATTGAGTAAAATTCTTGATTTTACTATCTATCATAAGGGAATAAGAGGAAGGTAAAGACTTCAAAGTGACTATGGTGTACCCATTAATCGCACCGAGCTATTGCCAAACCAATTTCAACTACACACACAAAAACATTATATCATGCTCTGGTTTATCGAGTCGGTATGAACTTCAAGAACATCCCTAACAAATGCTTATGGTTCTCAGAAAAGAGTTCCCCGTAATTTTTCAAAGCACAATAACACTATAGGCGTCTGTGGTGAAGATGAACTCAAAGCACAGTTACAAAATAGGCATACATGGCGAAAACTAACTCTGGATCTGCTTCAAAATTTATAGAGAAAAGAAAGACAAGGTACAGTTAAACAATGATAAAGTTCGATGGATATCTACAGACGAATCAAATACACACAAGCTTGAATTATACCTTTTGTTTTTTCTTTTGATTCTTTTTCTTTTTCTTCTTCGGCTTGATTTTGTTGGGTGTGGGGACTTCGTTTACATCTTCTCTTTCCAAGTCCTGTCAAATCCATCCATATCAGGGGATTCAGTAATAAAACAATATGCACCTCATCGTCACGAACTTATTGACATGATGAACAACTCTTCCTGATGTAGAAGCCCCACCTGAAAAACATGACCAAACTAACAAATATCAATCTGCTTGTTGTTTTCCATACTCACAATGTCAAACAATCAAATGAATAGCACTTTCGTCACAAATTATTTTATTCCTCTCATAATTTCAATACTTCTTTCATGTGATTTCTGAAGTCTCAACTTCTCTTGTGGCATAACCTAAAGAGTTTATGAAGGTGCATACACATACAAAAGACATTTTCCTTGTTGAGAAAGATGCACCCCCTATTAGCATTTCTTAATTCCATAAAGATCCAACTCTTATTCCATCAAGAAAGAAAAAAAGAAAAGGAAAAAAAGAAGCACAAGAGATATGAGGAATTTACTGCATTGCACAGTTTGTTTTGCGTTTCTCACAGCTAACTCAACGAGCTTCAGATTAACAGAAGCTAGCCCATTCCTGCAATAAGCAGAGTCGCTACACATTTTGTGATCAGCTCGGAAGGAATTTGAGCCTCAATATCAGACGCATTTGTTGGTTTGGGATCAGTTTTCAGCAATAGTTTTCAGGTTAAAAAACATAATCCAAAAACATCATAATATAATTAAGGCTGTAATAAAACCAAAGAGGGGGGGGGGGGGGGAGGGGGGAGAGAGAGAGAGAGAGAGAGAGAGAGGGAGAGGTAAGGCATTAGACTGACAGCCGGCATGCAGGAATTGTCCGAGGGAAGGCGGTCATTTACATAGTCCAAAGATGAAGATTAAGTGCACCTGAGGCTGATGGGAATCTTCCCCCCTCCTTTTAACATAGACAGACAAGGATTCTTCGACGAGCTCTTTCAGATCAGACGAGGTTAGTTCAGTACCATCAAGCTTCATTCCTTTTGCACTTTTTTATGCCTTCCAAATCTCACTTTGCCCCGATGGTCGCAGAGTAGTATCATGTTAAATTACACAATTCTCAATATCTGAAAACTTCCATTATCAAATAGGGACAACAAATATTATTAAACCCAAAAAAGACAGTCATTTCTTGAATCTCTTTTACAGAAGGTTTACGGCAAATTAAGAAGATAGACGAGCAAAAGAGATGGAAACAAATTTTTTATGAAAATCAACATTCTTCTCCATTATCATGTCGTAAATGGTAAATGTGAAAATAATATACTAACATTCTCCACCTATTGCCAAAGCATTAGCACTGATGGAACATCATCGTATGTAACCTCGTTAACCTCGCATAGATTCTCTCCAATCACCTTCAGCAACAGTTTTCTTGCTTCTAAAATCCTTCCCTCCAAGAAGAGCCTGTCGATGAGACAGCTGAATGGCCACAAATTGTAGGCAGAGGGCTCTTAGAATGTTCTAATATCAATTTTCAAGGGAAAACTTCGTAAATTTGGTTAGGAAAAACATGATGTCCAGCTTATGGTAAAGATTACTATAAGAACATAAGAGGAAGAAGAATTTTAGGTGTCATACATCAAGATCTGATTGCAGCTCTGCATTGGCTTCAGGGACGCAGGCATTATCTTCATTGCTTCTTCGAGTTATCTTCACACGTCTGCATTTGTCTTGCCAACAGCTCTCAGTCTGCAATATTAGTAAATCCACATAACTTGCAAATCCAGTGCAGTTGTTCCACAATAATTAAAATTAATAAGACAACAATTAAGATTCTAATGTGCATACACGGCATTCGTTATCATTAAGAAAAGTAGTGAATAATGTATGGTCAAGTACACTAGTCTAACAGATTTAGATATAACATTACACACAAATATTCAACTGAACTACAACAAATATTGTAAATCACAGTACGCGGCATTACCTCTGTCCTCCCTTTGATAAAAAACTCTCCGGTGCTTGGATTCCTCGTGAAGAAAATGCCAGTTCCTCAAGTGTTCCCCATCTTTCCAAAAACCATACACCGAATATTAGTAGCAAGTCCCTTAGATCCTTTTATTTGATTTTCTATTTGTTCGCTCTGGAAGTACCCACAAGTCGAAAACTGCCTTCACAGCCAACTCCAGCTTCTTCTTTGAATCTAGTAACAGAATCTAGCTAATGAAACAAAATATAACAACCTAAAGAGTAAAGAAACCCAAAGGATTAATAAACCTGAGATGAAGATGTTAGTGCGCCTGAGGAGGCTGATGGGAACTCTTCGACAGACAAGTATTCTTCGACGAGCTCTTTCAATCAGACGCGGTTACTTCAGTAACATCAAGCTTTTTCATGCCTTCCAAATCTAACTTTGCCCCGATGGTTGCAGAGTAGTATCATGTTAAATTACACAATACTCAATATCCAATAACTTCCATTATCAAATATTATTAAACCCAAAAAGGACATTCATTTCTTGATTCTCATTTATGAACAGATTAACAAGACAGACGAGCAATAGAGATGGAAACTAAAGTTTTATGCAAACTAAGCATTCTTTGCCATTATCATCATCGTCGTAAATGGTAACAGTGAAAATAATATAACATTTTCCACCTATTGCAAAAGCATTAGCACTGATGGAACACGTTTTTTTGGGACGAGTTTGTTAACCTTAGCAAAAAGAATGCTATCTATGCCATGCTCATGTAGAGGTTCCAATAACATCTTTAAAGCACCCGGATGCAATATGAGACCCCTTCTATCCATTTCATCCAGCAGTGGAATTGCATCGGCGATCTCGTTCCTTTTGGCGTAACCCCGAACTAAGGCACTGTACACCCCACTATTCGGCAAGCAGCCGTTGGTTTCCATCTGCATCAATAAATCCAGAGCCTCCTCCATATTCCCTTCATCGCAGAGTGCACCAATAATGATGCCATATGTTACAATGTCGGGCTTCAAACCCTTCAAACCCAATTCACTGAAAAGATCCTTTGCACTGTCAAGTTTCCCAACACTGCACAATCCGTGAATGAGAATATTGTAAGTTACTATGTCGGGAGTAACACCTTCGGTTTCCATCACATTCAAGAAAGAAAATGCTTCATCTAGACGATGAGCTCCGCACAGGCCATGCAACAAGATAGAGTAAGTCCTTATGTTTGGAGCCACGCGTCCAGCTCGCATGTCTGTAAAGAGCTTCAAGCCCTCATCATATCTGCCATCACGAAAAAAGGCTTGAAGCATTGTGCTATAAGAAACAACATCATATTGTAACCCTTTGAAAGGAATTTCATTGAAGAGACGGAACACCTCATCCACTTCCCCCCTTTTGCAAAAACCATTCATTAAGCTGTTATAGCTTACGATACTAGGCTTGAGCCCCAAATCCAGTGCAAGGTCGATAACTTTTGAGGCTTTCTCCATCTCACCTTGCATACAGTATCCATTTATCAAAGCATTGTAAGTTAGAATATCAGGTTGAATATTGCTTTGCTTCATCATTTCTATAATCTGCTCGGCCTCTTCCGCCCGTCCCTCCTTACAATAGCCATCCACTAAAATGTTAAAAGTAAGTAGATTCGGATATACCCCGCGAGCAACCATCTCATTCGACAACTCTTCGACCTCTTTCCATCTACTCGAATTGCACAAGCCATGAATCAACGAATTGTAGGTCACGACATTCGGCAATATGCCCTTATCTGCCAAAGTTGAGAAGATCTGGACGGCATTGTCAAGCATCCGATCCTTGCACAGACCGTCGATTATAGCATTGTAGACATTAACATGAGGCTTGCATCTCTGTTTTTCAAATAACTTTAGCTGATTAAGGGCCTCGAGAGTGAGACCCGCTTTGCACAGTCCATTGATGACGGCAAGGTATGTAACCTCATCAACCTCGCATAGATTCTCTCCAATCACCTTCAGCAACAGTTCTCTAGCTTCTGAGATCTTTCCCTCCAAGAAGAGCCCATCGATGAGACAGCTGAATGTCACCACATCGGGTATGTATCCACGCTTAAAGATGCTACCTAAGACAGCGAATCCATAGTCAGATAGACGAAGATGGCGAAAGCAGTTCATCGCAATGCTGAACGTGAAGAGGTCTACAGGAAGATCCCTTTGGAGCATTTTGTTGAATAGGATGAGGGCAACATCGTAGTGTTTGATGTTGACAGTACAACTCAGCAATTTGGTGAATGCAGAGATAGAAGGCAGCGGCTGAGCACTCTGCATCTGTCGAAACAGAGCAACAGCATCATCGGCCTTACGAATGCGACCAAAATCGAAAAAGAATCTGGGTTTGGAAGAATAATGCTTAATTTGGTGTGTGGAATCAACACCAACATCCCAACTGAAATTGAAATTGAAAGGTGATGCAACATGTAGAGAAGAAGAAGAAGAAGAAGAAGAATTGAAGCAAGAATTGGAAAGAATTCTTCTGGAAATCATGGTAGTGAGGTTCTTCATCTCTGAATTTTAGGGTTCGTTGTGTTTCTAGGGTTTGAATTTGTTTTGCTAGAAATATAAATATTGTGCTGATGCGGCTTTCATCATTTGTTTTACTCGGTACTCCCTCTGTCCTAGACATTCTCGTCCTTGACACAAAATTTATTGACATAGTGTTTAAAATGTTAAAAAAAAAAAATGAAGAGTTTATATAGAAAAGTAAGGGTAATTATTTTTATTTTATTAAAAAATAATGAAACGACCTGACTATATAATGTGAAAAGTTAGGGATTTATACCGTAAAGTAAGAGTTAATTATTTCCATTTTAATAAAAAATAATAGTTTGACCCGGTTAAAAAAGCGGGACAATTAATATGGGATGGAGAGAATATTTTATTTCCAGGGTACTAGGTTATAATATTTTTCAAATTTATTGATATCTATTTCGACTACTGAAAAAGACTTTATTTAGTAAAATATTGTTAGACTTATTTTATTTAGTATTCACCCTCCCTAATCACTCCCTCGTTAATTTCTTAGTCCAAGACAAATGTGTCATCTTGAACGGAATGGGAGAGTACTTATACATATGAACTTTCAACAAATTTGAACATTACAAGAGCGACATTTATAATTGAGATATGAACAACTGCTTGTGTTAAAACGAGTCAAATACCTGTGGAGGGAACGTGAATAGGTGTGTATTGTACTACTACAATTTCTCACAACTTTGAGAGCTAAATTCATAAGTTTTACAATGGGATAGTTATAGTCTAATCCTCAATTACACAATAGGCATCTGTGGTGAAGATGAACTCTAGGCACAGTTACAAAATAGGCATCCATGGGGAAAACGAACTCTGGATCTGCTTCAAAATTTATAGAGAGAAGAAAGACAAAGTACAGTTAAACAATGCTAAACTAAGTTCGATGGATATCTAGGGCATTATCGGTATCTACTTTTGATGGGTATTCATGAGTTTCCGAAAATGGGGGGATAAAAGATCAGCATCTTTTCAGTAGCATTGACATAAAAATCGGATATCATTAACTTGAATAGCTAACAAATTAGTAGTAATAACAAAATTCAAGAGGCTTGTAGTTTGAACTGTTTCTTCAGCCTGTTTGATATATCAGCAATGCAATCGTCCAATTTCTGCAAAAGCAAGGAAGATCCGTGCCTCAGAATAAGTTGGAACGGGGACGAATCAAATATTCACAAGCTTGAATCAATCTGCTTATTGACATGATGAACAACTCTTCCTGATGTAGAAAAACATGACCAAACTAACAAACATCAATCTGCTTGCTGTTTTCCATGCTCACGATGTCAAACAATCATTACAAGCCGAGACTAGTAAGCATTACGGAACATAGCACACCTTAGGATTGTATTCTGTATTACGCGCCTGCAATGCTATAGCTTTCAGATCTAATTTACACTCCAAATTGACTGTCGATACAATGTTACCGTTAACTAACGTATTATATAGGAGACTTAGATCAAAGTAAATGTTGAAGATACATGAAATTTAACTACAAAATCACAAAAAGGCACCAGCAAGCAGTTTTATTCAAGTTGTTCAAAGGCAGCCATCTGAAGCAAAATATGCTAAGTAGAATGGGAGAAAGAGTAAGCAGATACGAGCTGTAACAATGGTGTTTTTGAGCTTCTTAGAAAGGCAGTTCCCTCCATCTGCTGTAACAAGCTTACAACCAAGCAGTTTGCAGAATCTTCCGACATAGTTGCTTAACCAGAATTAGTATTTATGTGTGATTTCCGTCTCAGCTCTACCTTTTCTCGGTGCATTATAGTCTAGATATTGTTTCTAAACAGTTCTTCATATTTACTCTACCAAGAGCAGCTTGTCTCCCTAGTTCTGGGAAATGAGTGAAGAACGTTTATATAAACATCTGTACATGATTCGCCATCAACTCTATAAAGCAGTTGCTTCGACTGCATGTTTAAATTGCGTAACAGATTGTAAATCAATTAGAAAAACAATGAAAGTTCAATAAAATGATCATCAGGTTTTTGAGCAACAGCTAGTAATTTCTTCTTCCTTTGGTTAGACGTTGAATTCAAGCTTCTGTATCATTTCATATGAGCAAGTTTAATACTTTTGTAAGACTCGTTTATCTCCTCTGTGTGGTTTCTAGGCTACTACTTAGGGGGGAAAGGTTTTCCCAGTGCGCACGAAAACTGGCTTCATAGCCAACTCCAGCTTCTTCTTTGAATCTAGTAACAGAATCTCTAGCTAGCAACAGGCATAATGAAATAAAATATACCAACCTAAAGAGTAAAGAAATCCAAACGGGTTGACGGAAACAAGTCCAGAGATGAAGATGTTAGTACACCTGAGGAGGATCACACAATAGCTGTGCGGTAGAAAGTAAGAAAGGCAGAACATTCTCCACGAAAACCACGCATTATTAACTTGAATTCAGCAACAGAATTTAGCTAGCAACATGAATAATGAAACAAAATATAAGCTAGAGAGTAAAGAAATCCAAAAGGGAGGCGGAAACAAGTCCAAAGATGAAGATTACGTACACCTGAGGCTGATGGGAACTCTTCTCCCCTCCTACTTTTAATATAGACAGACAAGCATTCTTTGGCCAGACACGGTTAGTTCAGTATCATCAAGCATCATTCCGTTTGCACTTTTCATGTCTTCCAAATCTCACTTTGCCCGGATGGTCTCAGAGTATCATGTTAAATTACACAAAACTCAATATCCAATAACTTTCATTTCTAGATTCCCATTTACAAAAGGTTTACGACAGATTTACAAGATAGACGAGCAATATAGATGGAAACAAAAGTTTTATCATCATCGTCATAAATGGTAAAGGTGAAAATAATACTCCTATAACATTTTCCACCTATTGCAAAAGCATTAGCACTGATGGATCACGTTTTTTCGGAACGAGTTTGTTAACCTTAGCAAAAAGAATGCTATCTATGCCATGCTCATGTAGGGGCTCCAATAACATCTTTAAAGCACCTGGATGCAATATGAGACCCCTTCTATCCATTTCATCCAGCAGTGGAATTGCGTCGTTGACCTCGTTCCTTTTGGCGTAACCCCGAACTAAGGCACTGTACGCCCCACTATCCGGCAGACAGCCGTTGGTTTCCATTTGCATCAATAAATCCAGAGCCTCCATCATATTCCCTTCTCCAGAAAGCGCACCAATAATGATGCGGAATGTTACAACGCTGGGCTCCAAACCCTTCGACCCCAGTTCATTGAAAAGATCCTTTGCACTGTCAAGTTGCCCATCACTGCACAATCCCTGAATGAGAATATTGTAAGTTACTATGTTGGGAGTAACACCTTCTGTTTCCATCACATTCAAGAAAGAAAATGCTTCATCCAGACGATGAGCTCCGCACAGGCCACGCAACAAGATAGAGTAAGTCCTTATATCAGGAGCCACGCGCCTAGCTCGCATCTCTGTAAAGAGCTTCAAGCCCTCATCATATCTGCCATCACAAAATAAGGCTTGAAGCATTGTGCTATAAGAAACAACATCATATTGTAACCCTTTGCTAGGAATTTCATTGAAGAGACGGAACACCTCATCCACTTCCCCCCTTTTGCAAAAACCATTCATTAAGCTGCCATAGCTTACGATACTAGGCTTGATCCCCAAATCCAGAGCAAGGTCGAAAACTTTTGAGGCTTTCTCCATTTCACCTCGCATACAGTATCCATTTATCAAAGCATTGTAAGTTAGAATATCAGGTTGAATATTGCTTTGCTTCATCATTTCTATAATCTGCTCGGCCTCTTCCGCCCGTCCCTCCTTACAATAGCCATCCACTAAAATGTTAAAAGTAAGTAGATTCGGATATACCCCGCGAGCAACCATCTCATTCGACAACTCTTCGACCTCTTTCCATCTACTCGAATTGCACAAGCCCTGAATCAACGAAGTATAGGTCACCACATTCGGTAATATGCCCTTATCAACCAAAGTTGAGAAGATCTGGAGGGCATCGTCAACCATCTGATCCTTGCATAGACCATCAATTACTGCACTGTAGACATTAACATGAGGCTTACATCTCTGTTTTTCAAATAACTTGAGCTGATCAAGGGCTGCGAGAGTGAGCCCTGCTTTGCACAGCCCATTGATGACGGCAAGGTATGTAACTTCGTTAACGTCGCATAGATTCTCTCCAATCACCTTCAGCAACAGTTTTCTGGCTTCTAAAATCCTTCCCTCCAAGAAGAGCCCGTCGATGAGACAGTTGAATGTCACCACATCGGGTATGTATCCACGCTTGAGAATGCTGCCTAAGACAGCGAATCCACAATCGGATCGAAGAAGACGGCGAAAGCAATTCATTGCAATATTAAACGTGTAGAGGTCAACAGGAAGATCCGTCCTTTGAAGCATTTTGTTGAATAGGGAAAGGGCAACATCGTATTGTTTGATCTTGACAGTACAACTGAGCAACTTGGTGAAATCAATAACGGAAGGCAGCGGCTGAGCTCTCTGCATCTGTCGAAATAGAGCAACAGCATCATCGCCCTTACGAATGCGACCAAAATCGAATCTGGGTTTGGAAGAATAATGCCTAATTTGGTGAGTGGAATCATTGTTGGAATTGGAATTGAAATTCAAAATGAAAGGGAATTGAAAAAATGATGGATAGTATTGTAGAGGAGAAGAAGAATAATTGGAAAGAATTATTCTTCTGGAAATCATGGCGGTAGTGAGATTCTTCATCTCTGTGAATTTTAGGGTTCGTTCGCGTGAATTTTAGGCAATGTTTTAAAACCTGGCCCGGAGGTCGACCCGGGTCGACCTCCGGGCCACGGGTCAATTGGTCGAACCGGTTGAACCGGGGTCGAACCGTTCATTAATTAAATAATATATAAATATAAATATTATATATATATATATATATATATATATATATATATATATATATACTAATTTCATAGGTTTAGTAGTAATAGAAATTCATAAAATATAAATAAATATATTTTTCCAATAAAAATCATAATATCTTAGCTTATGTTTAATTTACTAGTTAAAGCTCTAAATAATAAAAAGTAGTTTTTTTTTTTTTTACGTATTTTATTTTCGATAAATACTATTAATAAGATTTAATTCAAATTTCTTACTACAATGATACAAATATGTGAGATATTTAACTTATTTGTTGTGTTAAGTACTTGTATGATAATTTTTTGTTTATCGAAATAATTTATATGTATAAATAAAGTTAAACAAAATAGTACAATGTATTAAAAGTGGTGGGATGGAAAAGATATTGGAATGTGAGTAGGAGGTCATGAGTTCAATTCTTGGTACACACATTAAAAACTTTAAAATTTTTGTAAAAAATTTGACCCGGCCGGTTTTCAAAACCCGCCGCCGGTTCGGCGGGTCGGCCGGGTCAACCCGGGTTTCCCGGTCCAATGCCGGTTCCCTGCTTCTGGCGGGTTAATGCTCGGACCGGACCGGTACCAGGTCCGGTTCCCGGTCGAACCGGTCGGACCGGCCGGTCCGGTCCGGGTTTTAAAACATTGATTTTAGGGCTTCAATTTGCTTTTGCCAGAAATATAGATTTTCATTTTTCATTTTAATTTTATTTTTCGGCACTCCGCGATCACTCCCGTCCCACTAATGTGTTGTTGAATATCTCTATCTGTCCTACTTATAAGTGCTAACTTTTTTTCGATATCAAAATTAAGACACGAGTGATAATGATAGATAAAGTAGTTTAATTTATTTCAGTTTATTAGAATTTTGCTATTTTAGATGAGTGGTACGGACAAAAAAGGAACTATTTTTATGAATGAGAAGGAGGGAGTATATCTTACCTTTTCTTTCGAACTCAAGATCACAGATCCAAAAACTAAACTTTTTACACCGTTCGACCAATACACATAGATACTTTACTTTTTGTTAATTGTTGGAGTTATATAAAAAACAAATTTAAGAAATTAGGATCTATACAACTAATTAGTCACAACTAATTGTAGACCTAATTTTTTCAATCAACAACCTAATTTAACAAAAACAACCAAGAAATTAAAAAAAATAATAAACCAAGAATTTAAAATTTTAAAAACAAATTTAAGAAATTTAAAAATTTGAAATTAAAATTTAAAAATTAAGAATATTTTCAAATTTAAAATAAAATTTTTAAGATTAAAAATTGAAAAAACTATTAAAAAAATATAACTAAAAAACTATTGAAAAAAAAATCTGATTTTTTTTGGAAAAATAAATTCTGAAAAAACAATTAATTAATTAATTTAAACATAGTGTAATATGAAAAAAAAAAATTAATAATGAAAACTATATATATATTTTGTTAATATTGAGTAATTAAAATATAAATTATAATCTTAATCTCATCCATTTCTCAATTATCACTCACTACTACATTAATCATGTACTAAAAAGTTTTGACTCAACTTGAAGAGACAAGAGAATAAAATTTTATTGAGTTTGCAATACAGTACAATATTAGAAATACCAAATTAAACGAAAAATAATTGATTTGAATGAAACGACTCAAATGGAAAAATGAATACTTTGAAGAAAAGGGAAGAGTTTAACAGCATTTATCTTTGGAAAGATCAAAACCATCTCAAGACAAGAAACTGCCGGTTCCTCAAGTGTTCCCCATGTTTCCAAAGACAAAAAACACTGAATATTAACAGCAAGTCTGTTTGACCCTGTTATTTGATCTGTTCGCACTAGAAGTACTCCACTGCCTTCACAACCAACTCCAGCTTCTTCGCTAAATCAAGTAACAGAATCTAGCAACAAGCGAAATCAAACAAAATATAAGCCAGAGAGTAAGGAAATCCAAAAGGGAGTCGGGAACAAGTCCAAAGATGAAGATTACGTACACCTGAGGCTGATGGGAACTCTTCTCCCCTCCTACTTTTAACATAGGCAGACAAGTATTAGTCGACGAGCTCTCTCAGATCATCAAAGCTTCATACCTTTTGCACTTTTCATGACTTCCAAATCTCACTTTTCCCCGATGGTCTCAGAGTATCACATTGAATTACACACAACTCAATATCCAATAACATCCATTATCAGATGGGGATAGCAAATATCAATTTTTCTATGTATGACTTTCCTTCATTCTCTCTTACAACGTGATTTCAAGGTTATGGCCACAAACTGTAGGCAGATGGCTCTTAGAAAGTTCTAATATCAATTTTCAAGGGAAATTTTCGTAAATTTGGTTAGGAAAAACATGATTTCAAGCTTATGGTAAAAATTACTATAAGAACATAAGAGGAAGAAGAATTTTAGGTGGCCTACATATAGATTTGGTTGCAGCTCTGCATTGGCTTCAGGGGCGCAGGCATTATCTTCATTGCTTCTTCGAGTTTTCTTCACACCGTCTGCATTTGTCATGCCAACAGCTCTCAGTCTGCAATATTAGTAAATCCGCATAACTTGCAAATCCCGTGCAGTTGTTCCACCTGAGCACAATAATTAAAATTAATAAGAGTCTAATGTGCATACACGGCATTCGTTATCTTGAGAAAAGTAGTGAATAATGTATGGTCAAGTACACTAGTCTAACAGATTTAGATATAACATTACATAAAAATATTCAGCTGAACTACAACAAACATTGTAAATCACAGTACGCGGCATTACCTCTGTCATAATAGGCTTCCCAGTAAACAAGTCGGCTCAAATGCCCGAATCATAACTTGAATTCAGCTGAGCATTGAGTCCAAAGATGAAGATTCAGTACACCTGAGGCTGATGGGAACTCTTCTCCCGCTGCTTTTAACATAGACAAACAAGTATTCTTCAACATGCTCTTTCAGATCATACGAGATTAGTTCAATATCTCGTCTTCCAAATCTCACTTTGCCCCAATGGTCTCAGTGTTTCATGTTAAATTACACACAAAAACTTCATTATCACATGGAGATAGCAAATATTAAACACAAAACGAACTTTCATTTCTTGATTCCCATTTACAAAAGGTTAACAAGACAGACGAGCAATAGAGGTGGAAACAAAAGTTTTATGCAAACTGAACATTCTTTGCCATTATCATCATCGTCGTAAATGGTAGCAGTGAAAATAATATAACATTTTCCACCTAATGCAAAAGCATTAGCACTGATGGAACACGTATTTTCGGGACGAGTTTGTTAACCTTATCAAAAAGAATGCTATCTATGCCATGCTCATGTAGAGGTTCCAATAACATCTTTAAAGCACCTGGATGCAATATGAGACCCCTCCTATCCATTTCATCCAGCAGTGGAATTACATTGTCAATCTCGTTCCTTTTGGCGTAACCCCGAACTAAGGCACTGTACGTCCCACTCTCCGGCAAGCAGCCGTATTTTTCCATCTGCATCACAAAATCCAGAGCCTCCTCCATATTCCCTTCATCGCACAGCGCACTAATAATTATGCCGAATGTCACAACGCTGGGCTCCAAACCCTTCGAACCCAGTTCATTGAAAAGATCCTTTGCTCTGTCAAGTTTCCCATCACTGCACAGTCCGTGAATGAGAATACTATAAGTTACTATGTTGGGAGTAACACCTTCGGTTTCCATCACATTCAAGAAAGAAAATGCTTCATCCGGACGATGAGCTCTGCACAGGCCATGCAACAAGATAGAGTAAGTCCTTATGTTCGGAGCCACATGTCGAGCTCGCATCTCTGTGAAGAGCTCCAGGCCGTCATCACATCTATCTTCACGAAATAAGGCTTGAAGTGTTGTGTTGTAGGAAACAACATCATATTGTAACCCTTTGGAAGGAATCTCATTAAAGAGACGCAATACCTCATCCACTTGGCACAGTCCATTGATGACGGCAAGGTATGTAACCTCGTTAACCTCGCATAGATTCTCTCCAATCACCTTCAGCAACAGTTTTCTTGCTTCTAAAATCCTTCCCTCCAAGAAGAGCCCGTCGATGAGACAGTTGAATGTCACCACATCCGGTTCGTAGCCACGCTTAAAGATGCTGCCTAAGACAGTGAATCCGTAATCGGATCGAAGAAGACGGCGAAAGCAGTTCATGGCAATATT
Organism: Thymus mandschuricus; assembly: GCA_029379335.1. Taxonomy (NCBI): domain Eukaryota; kingdom Viridiplantae; phylum Streptophyta; class Magnoliopsida; order Lamiales; family Lamiaceae; genus Thymus; species Thymus mandschuricus. The sequence continues at coordinate 36,286,733 of CM057074.1, forward strand.
AAAAGTGTAGAAGTTTATAGGAAGATCCGTCCTTTGAAGCATTTTGTTGAATAGGAAAAGGGCAACATCGAATTGTTTGGACTTGGCAACTGAACTCAGCAATTTATTGAAAACAAGAACGGAAGGTAGCGGTTGAGTTGTCTCCATCTGTTGAAATAGAGCAACAGCATCGTCGGCCTTACGAATGCGACCAAAATCGATGAAGAATCTTCTTCTGGGTTTGGGAGAATAGTGTCTAATTCGGTGAGTGGAATCAATACCATCATCCGAATTGAAATTGAAATTTAAAGGGGATTGAACAAATGATGGATAGTATTGTAGAGAAGAAGAAGAAGAAGAATAATTGGAAAGAAATCTTCTTCTGGAAATCATGGCGGTAGTGAGATTCATCTCTGTGAAATTTAGGGCTCGTTTGTGTGAATTTTAGGGCTTCAATTTTGCCTTTACTAGAAATATAGATTTTCATTTTATTTTATTTTACTTTTCGACACTCCACGATCCACTCCAATCCATTCACCTACTAATGAATTGACAAATTTCACACCCCTTCGTCCCATTAATATTTTACTTTTTCTTTAGAACTCAAGACTAGTGCTTCTAAAATTTAATATTTTACCATTCAATCAATTTACTTTTTGTAAATTGTTGAAAGTTATATACAAATTCGTTTGGAAAAAGGGGAAAAGAAAATGGTATTATTAGATTAATGTTTTTATTATTTGGACTACAAATGATGCTTCATGTATCACTAGAATTTTACTATTTCTCGGGTTCACCCTAACAAATCAACGATACATATTGATTTACTATATTACTCTCTCCTTATCTCTTTTAAGTTGAATCGTTTTTCTGCTAATATTAGATTACTAGTAAGAAAACATGCGACTGAGTAAAATTCTTGATTTTACTAACTATAATAAGGGAATAAAAGGAAGGTAAAGACTTCAAAGTGACAATGGTGTACCCATTAATCGCAGCGAGCTATGGCCAAACTAATTTCAACTACACACACAAAAACATTATATCAAGTCGGTATGAACTTCAAGAACATCCTTAACAAATGCTTATGGTTTTCGGAAAAGAGTCCCCCTAATTTTACTAAGCACAATTACACAATAGGCATCTGTGGTGAAGATGAACTCAAGGCACAGTTACAAAATAGACATCCATGGCGAAAACGAACTTGGATCTGCTTCAAATTTTATAGAGAAAAGAAAGACAAAGTACAGATAAACAATGCTAAAGTTCGATGGATATCTACAGACGAATCAAATATACACAAGCTTGAATTATACCTTTTGTTTTTTCTTTAGATTCTTTTTCTTTTTCTTCTTCGGCATGATTTTTTTGGGTGTGGGGACTTCGTTTACATCTTCTCTTTCCAAGTCCTGTCAAATCCATCCATATCAGGGGAATCGGCAATAGAACAATATGCAGATTTACGATGTGTCACAAGGCAAATGCACCTCATCGTCATCAAACTTATTGACATGATGAACAACTCTTCCTGATGTAGAAGCCCCACCTGAAAAACAGGGAAGGCCAGTAAACGAGTCTAGATAACTTCAATATCCTCCCATGTTAGAATTCAAACAACATTGGATTACAAAATTCTCCACGAAAACACGAATATTGAACTTGAATTCAGCTGAGCATTGATCAGAAACTCTCCGGTGCTCGGATTCCTCGTGAAAAACCATACACTGAATATTAAAAGCAACTCCCTTGGATGCTGTTATTTGATTCATGCTTCTATATTTGTTACCCCTCCAGTCGGAAACTGCCTTCACAGCCAACTCCAGCTTCTTCTTTGAATCTAGTAACAGAATCTAGCTAGCAACAGGCATAATGAAACAAAATATAACAACCTAAAGAGTGAAGAAATTTAAAGGGGGGGGAGGGGTCCAGAGATGAAGGATGAAGATTTATTACACCTGAGGAGGCTGATTGGAACTCTTCGACAGACAAGTATTCTTCAACGAGCTCTTTCAATCAGAGGCGGTTACTTCAGTACCATCAAGCTTTTTCATGCCTTCCAAATCTCACTTAAACCCAAAAAAGACAGTCATTTCTTGATTCCCATTTACAAAAGGTTAACAAGACAGACGAGCAATAGAGATGCAAACTAAAGTTTTATGCAAACTAAGCATTCTTTGCCATTATCATCATCGCCGTAAATGATAACAGTTAATATAATATAACATCTTCCACCTATTGCAAAAGCATTCTTTGCCATTATCATCATCGCCGTAAATGATAACAGTGAATATAATATAACATCTTCCACCTATTGCAAAAGCATTAGCACTGATGGAACACGTTTTTTCGGGACGAGTATGTTAACCTTAGCAAAAAGAATGCTATCTATGCCATGCTCATGTAGGGGGTCCAATAACATCTTTAAAGCACCTGGATGCAATATGAGACCCCTTCTATCCATTTCATCCAGCAGTGGAATTGCGTCGTTGATCTCGTTCCTTTTGGCGTAACCCCGAACTAAGGCACTGTACGCCCCACTATCCGGCAGACAGCCGTTGGTTTCCATTTGCATCAATAAATCCAGAGCCTCCACCATATTCCCTTCTCCAGAAAGCGCACCAATAATGATGCGGAATGTTACAACGCTGGGCTCCAAACCCTTCGACCCCAGTTCATTGAAAAGATCCTTTGCACTGTCAAGTTGCCCATCACTGCACAATCCCTGAATGAGAATATTGTAAGTTACTATGTTGGGAGTAACACCTTCGGTTTCCATCACATTCAAGAAAGAAAATGCTTCATTCAGCCGATGAGTTCTGCACAGGCCATACAACAAGATATTGTTAGTTCTTGTGTTGGGAGCCACAGGTCCAGCTTGCATCTCTGTGAATACCTTCACCCCATCTTCGTATCTGCCATCACGAAATAAAGCTTGCATCATTGTGTTATAAGAAACAACATCATATTGTAACCCTTTGGAAGGAATTTCATCAAAGAGTCGCAAAACCTCATCCAATTGACCCTTTTTGCAAAACCCATTCATAAAGTTGTTATAGCTTATGATATTAGGCTTCAGCCCCAAATCAACTGCACGGTCAAAAACCTTCCTGGCCTTCTCCATCTCACCTCGCAAACAGTATCCTTCCATCAAAGCATTGTAAGTGATAATATCAGGTTGAATATCTCTGTGCTTCATCATTTCTATAATCTGCTCTGCCTCTTCCACCCGTCCTTCCTTACAATAGCCATCCACTCGAATGGTAAAAGTACGTACATTTGGATATACCCCACGAGCAACCATCTCATTTGATAACTCAACAAATTTGGACATCACAAGTGTTACGTTTATAATTGAGATATGAACAACTGCTTGTGTTAAAACGAGTCAAATACTCGTGGAGAGAACGTGAATAGATGTGTATTGTACTATTACAATTTCTCACAACTTGAGAGCTAAAGTCATAAGTTTTACAACGGGTAAGTTATAGTCTAATCCTCAACTTTGACACACAAAAGATACACAATCTTCCCACAATTAACTCGGCGCTAATGTAAAATTACTTAGCTGCTCGGATATACTAGTAAAAACAATGCAACTGAGTAAAATTCTTGATTTTACTAACTATAATAAGGGAACAAGGGGAAGGTAAAGACTTCAAAGTGATAATGGAGTACCCATTAATCGCACCAAGCTATGGCCAAATTAATTCAACTACACACACAAAAACATTATATCAAGTCGGTATGAACTTCAAGAACATCCTTAACAAATGCTTATGGTTTTCGGAAAAGAGTCCCCCTAATTTTTCAAAGCACAATTACACAATAGGCATCTGTGGTGAAGATGAACTCAAAGCACAGTTACAAAATAGGCATCCATGGTGAAAACGAATTCTGGATATGCTTCACAGTTTATAGAGAAAAGAAAGACAAAGTACAGTTAAACAATGCTAAATTAAGTTCGATGGATATCTAGGGTATCATCGGTATCTACTTTGGATGGGTATTAATGAGTTTCTGAAAATGGGGGTTAAAAGATCACCATCTTTTCAGTAGCATTGACATAAAAATCGGATATCATTAACTTGAATAGCTAACAAATATTAGTAGTAATACCAAAATTCAAGACGCTTGTAGTTTGAACTGTTTCTTCGGCCTGTTTGATATATCAGTAATGCAATCGTCCAATTTCTGCAAAAGCAAGGAAGATCCATGTTCCTGTTAATTTAATTAACATATAAATAGGAGACTTAGATCAAAGTAAATGTTGAAGATACATGAAATTTAACTACACAGTCATCAGGTTTTGAGCAACAGCTAGTAATTTCTTCTTTCTTTGGTTAGACGTTGAATTCAAGCTTCTGTATCATTTCATATGAGCAAGTTTTAGCACCGTAGGTAAGGAGAATGCAAAAACAGGGAAGGCAGGTAAACGAGTCTGGATAACTTCAATATCCTCCCATGTTAGAATTCAAGCAACATTGGATTACAAAATTCTCCACGAAAACACGAATAATGAGCTTGAATTCAGCTGAGTATTATCAGAAACTCTCCGGTGCTTGGATTCCTCGTGAAAAACCATACACTGAATATTAACAGCATCTCCCTTGGAGTCAAAAACTGCCTTCACAGCCAACTCCAGCTTCTTCTTTGAATCTAGTAACAAAATCTAGCTAGCAACAGGCATAATGAAACAAAATATAACAACCTAAAGAGTGAAGAAATCCAAAAGGGGGGGCGGAAACAAGTCCAGAGATGAAGATTTATTACACCTGAGGAGGCTGATTGGAACTCTTCGACAGACAAGTATTCTTCGACGAGCTCTTTCAATCAGACGCCGTTACTTCAGTACCATCAAGCTTTTTCATGCCTTCCAAATCTCACTTAAACCCAAAAAAGACAGCCATTTCTTGATTCTCATTTACGACAGATTAACAAGACAGACAGGCAATAGAGATGGAAACTAAAGTTTTATGCAAACTAAGCATCCTTTTCCATTATCATCATCATCGCAAAATGCTAACAGTGAAAACAATATCTTCCACCTATTGCAAAAGCATTAGCACTGATGGAACAGGTTTTTTTGGAACGAGTTTGTAAACCTTAGCAAAAAGAATGCTATCTATGCCATGATCATGTAGAGGCTCCAATAACATCTTTAAAGCACCCGGATGCAATATGAGACCCCTTCTATCCATTTCATCCATAAGAGGAATTGCATCGTCGATCTCGTTCCTTTTGGCGTAACCCCAAACTAAGGCACTGTACACCCCACTATTCGGCAAGCAGCCGTTGGTTTCCATCTGCATCAATAAATCCAGAGCCTCCTCCATATTCCCTTCATCGCAGAGTGCACCAATAATGATGCCATATGTTACAATGTCGGGCTTCAAACCCTTCGAACCCAGTTCATTGAACAGATCTATTGCACTGTCAAGTTTCCCAACACTGCACAATCCCTCAATGAGAATACTGTAAGTTACTATGTTGGGAGTAACATCTTCGGTTTCCATCACATTCAAGAAAGAAAATGCTTCATCCAGACGATGAGCTATGCACAGGCCATGCAACAAGATAGAGTAAGTCCTTATGTCAGGAGCCACATGTCCAGCTTGCATCTCTGTGAAGAACTTGAGGCCCTCGTCATATCTGCCTTCACGAAATAAGGCTTGAAGTGTTGTGTTGTAGGAACCACCGTATGGTTTAATCCTTTGGCAGAAATCTCATTAAAGAGACGCAATACCTCATCCACTTGCCCCTTTTTGCTATGGCCGTTCATCAAGCTGTTATAGCTTATGATATTAGGCTTGAGCCCCGAATCCACAGCAAGGTCAAAAACTTGTGTGGCTTTCTCCATCTCACCTCGCTGACAGTAGCCGTCCATCAAAGCATTGTAAGTTAGAATATTAGGTTGGATATCTCTTTGCTTCATCATTTCTATAATCTGCTCAGCCTCTTCCACCCATCCTTCCTTACAATAGCCATCCACTAAAGTGGTAAAAGTAAGTAGATCCTGATTTATCCCGTGAGCAACCATCTCATTCAACAACTCTTTGACCTCTTTCCATCTACTAGAATTGCACAAGCCATGAATCAACGAGTTGTAGGTCACGACATCAGGTGATAGGCCCTTATCTGCCAAAGTTGAGAAGATCTGGAGGGCATCGTCAAGCATCCAATCTTTGCATAGACCGTCAATTACTGCATTGTAGACAAAAATGTTAGGCTTGCATATCTGTTTTTCAAATAACTTGAGCTGATCAAGGGCCGCGAGTGTGAGCCCGGCTTTGCACAGTCCATTGATGACGGCAAGGTATGTAACCTCATCAACCTCGCATAGATTCTCTCCAATCATCTTCAGCAACAGTTCTCTAGCTTCTGAGATCTTTCCCTCAAGAAGAGCCCATCGATGAGACAGCTGAATGTCACGACAGTCGGTTCGTAACCACGCTTAAACATGCTGCCTAAGACAGCGAATCCATATTCGGATCGATGGAGATGGCGAAAGCAGTTCATCGCAATATTAAACGTGTACAGGACTATAGGAAGATCCCTCCTTTGAAGCATTTTGTTGAATAGGATGAGGGCAACATCGTATTGTTTGATCTTGACAACTGAACTCAGCAACTTGGTGAACTCAATAACGGAAGGCAGCGGCTGAGCTCTCTGCATCTGGCGAAACAAAACAACAGCATCATCGGCCTTACGAATGCGACCAAAATCGAATCTGCGTTTGGAAGAATAATGCCTAATTTGTTGAGTGGAATAATCATCCGAATTGGAATTGGAATTGGAATTGAAATTGAAATTGAAAGGGGGTGCAGCAAATGATGGATGGTATCGTAGAGAAGAAGAAGAAGAAGAAGATTTGAAGCAAGAAGAATTGGAAAGAAATCTTCTTCTGGAAATCATGGCGGTAGTGAGAGTGAGATTCATCTCTGTGAATTTTATGGCTCTTCTGAGTGAATTTTAGGGTTCAATTTGCTTTTGCTACAAATATAGATTTTCATTTTCATTTTATTTTATTTTATTTTTTTTTTTTTTTTTTTTTTCGACACTCCATCCACCCACCAGTGAATAGTCAAATTTTATACCCCTTCTTCCCATTAATATTCTACTTTTTCGTTTGAACTCAAGAGTCAAAGATCACTGGTTCCATAATACTATCTATATCTCCGTTTCATTCGTAAGGGATAATTTTTTGACGGTACTACCGTACTGGAACTTTTTGATGGCACGGGAATTAAAACATGAGTGATAGTGATAGATAAAGTAGTGTGAATACGTTTTAGTTTAATGGGTTAAAATTTTAGTAATAATATAGCATTTTACCCATTTGATAACACAACTACAAAAATACCCACTTTCATAAGAAAGTGCAAAAATACCCAATTTATGAGTGAAGTGCCAATTTTACCCCTCACTTTTTGCATGACAAAAAAATAAAGTTGAAGGTGAGGTGCATCTTTTCAGCTTTTTCAGTTTTTTTTCAATTTTTGTGCAACTTTTGGTATTTAATGCTTTGACTATAGGGTTGAAAATCCAATTTTTCGTCCGTCTCTTTTTCCCACATTCTTCTTCCCTTATTTTTCGTTTGCGTTGTAGCAGTTTTGTCCGACCAAAATTCACTAAATCTCGTCGGAATTTCGCAAGAGTGTTGATCGAATTTACTTAAGATAGCTACTAGGATCTAAAATAAGTTGAAATTCCAAGAAATCATACCCTTTTACGTATTTTCCATCCGAGTAAATTTCAGTTGATTTTCTTCATATTTCATATTCCTCTACGACTGGAATTTGCTAAAAACACTCGGTAAACTCAATAATTTTTTGTAGGACACTGAAAAAAACTGAGATTTTCAGTCCACCATGGCTCTTCCATTAGGACACCAACATATAATTCGTGTTTATTTTGTTTTTCTGTAATTTTCCTGCCACTAATGTCAAATTACCATCGATGCGACTTTATTTTCCCTTCATTTGTTATAACTAATTTTGTCTGCTACAAATTATGTTTGAATAATATTTTAGAAATAATTGTTTATTGTGTCAATAAATCATTCATATAGATAAATTTAGTTTTTGAAGTAGCCAAAAAAAAATATACAGTTCGTATAAAATTGTTAATTATTATTGAATATGCAAAATTTTAAACAATGTAATCACGATTAAATTGAATATTAGCATGACTGAAATAAATTTTTAGAAGGGTTTTTTTTAAATAATTTTTACTCGGGCTAGCGTAATTGTCGTAGTTGTTAGAAGAGATTTTATTTTTGAAGGAAATAGTGATTTTATTGTCGTAATTGTCGTAATATTTAAATAAATTATAGATGAAATTATTATTATATTCGAGAATGATATTACATTCGTTATAATGAATTTTACAGCCGTATTTCGTTTCAATTAGGCCTCTAACGAACGTAAAATTGTTTGATTCGGCTGTAATTATGTTTTTTCCCCTTAATTATAGTATTTATGCACTAATTATGCTATGTTCATTTTTAATGAGGTTGAATTCAAAAGATCGGAGACAATCGACGTACCTTCAATAATCAGAACATACTATGAGCTTTCAGTCTTAATAAAAGTGAGAAAAACATTTATGGCCGTTGGAGGAAGACAACTTTTTTATCGTTTTAAGGAAGGATGCTTCGGAAAATTTCTTCGTTGGAATCCTACACAGGATTGTGGCATGGCTGTACACCATGTTTTGTCTCGAGAGATTATTATGTTCGGGGCGCAAGACAACGAGATGTGGTTCGAATTAAATGGGGCACACGTTCGCTTTGGCATATAGAATTTGCATTAGTAACGGGGTAAAAGTTCGGACCGTCGAAAGTGGACGCTACGGGCGAGATGACCTCTCGCACGTGCATGCTTTTCACTTGTTTAGTGGAGAGGGGATATCACAATCATCAAATTGTTCTAAAATTTTCGTGACGAGCGAAAGAGAGACTAGATGATCCGATTGGGGAGCCTTACTTTAGGGTAACACACGTCCTCATGCTTTACCAATTCTTGTTGGCATATGACCATAACCATATGGGATTTGGGCTTTGTTGGGCGATATGAAGTATTTTAATGATTTTTGGGGGCTTATACTTTCTTGACATTGGAGCATTATGTCAAAGATTATATCACATAATAAGAGGTATATATCATTTCAATGGAGTTGCATGGACCTTTCACGTTTGATCCCTTGAGATCGTGCCGGAATTAGCCGACTTCGTAGCTAAGAAAGTAGAGGATCAAGAGGACACACACCCAAGATTTTTAAGGTGGAAGTTTCGTTTTGAGAATCAAGGATAATATCGCCACAATATTCCAACATGAGGTATAATTTCAATCATTGATTAATTTTTCTATTCATAAATTACATATTTCCCTTCGTTTTTTTTATTGAAATTTCAAATTTTAAATATAGAAGTTCGTAATAATTGATATGCATGCGAATTAATTATGCAGATTAGATTTTCCAGTTGGTTGAATAAAATATACAGCAAGTATCACTTATTTTCCTGTCGTTAATAATTGATGTAGGCCGACTCTGTAGTGCCCATGAACATTGATGCAGAAGAGATGGTTTCTCTACATATGCAATCTGCTTTTGGCCAAGATCCATTTTGGCATAATGTTTCATTTTTATTTTTGTCCACGACAAGTGCTTGTACCCTCTTATTCGGGTACTGAAGAAGAAGAAGAAGAAGAAGAAGAAGAAGAAGAAGAAGAAGAAGAAGAAGAAGAATCGGCATCGGCATCATCATTCTCAAGACCAATTTCCGGGTCATCAGCTGTGTAGAAGGGTTGCTCAAGATTTAAATTCTCCTCATAGCTTCTGAACTCAGTGTCGTATCCAAATGGCGTTGGCTCGTGACTATCAAGAGAAGGAATATAGAAATCATGCTGCGAAAATTCACCTCGTCCAACATTTGAATTGTTATGAACAACATATACGGTTGGATATGTCTCATGCATGAACAATTCATTCAATTGTCGGTCAGTAACAAGGACAACTTTTTCACGAAGACCGCTGCGAGAATGTGATAGACAATAAAGCTTGTAATGCAGCCCCGGATTCGCAGCTTGCAAAACATTGTCAATGTTGTACCGGAGGTTCAAAATAGAACAACTGGTTCAGTCGATATACTCGTAACTTGTTCAGTTCCACCAATATATTCACAGCCGCCCCATCCTCCACTGGATTTAATGATTAAACATTTCCACGAATCCATATATATCTACATAATTACATGAACAATCAGTGAATATACGATTACTAAATTGCAAAACACAGCTGAAAAATACATATCTCACACAAAAGTGAATATTCCCGTCGTAATATATATATTTTGTACACCATATACGACCGTAAAATTCTAGAATTCGATCGAAATTTAATCATATGAACATAAACATATATGAATATGCAGTGATCAATCTCCTTTATTGTAGTATATTATTGATTCAAAATCGTTATTCAACAACGCATATCCATATATAAGCTTACAAGAATTAATAATGATATTTAGAAATCATAATCTAATGCAACAAAAATCCGTCCTCTAAACATTCAAAATAACACACACAAAAAAACAAGCTTCATTTAACTAATGGTAACTAGTCGACAGGAAAATGAGTAAAACGAAGGGAATTTGAGAATCAATTATGTTATTCCAAATAATTTGTTGCAATATTGCTTTAAAACGTTGAAATAAATACGAATGCATACCTTTTAAGTTGAGAGTAATGAAATATTGCTCGGAATTTTAAAACTCTCACGCACGTTTCTATATTCCAATCGAAATTGTAGCACAAATTGCAATCTTTATTTCCCCACAAGAATTTCACTTTCTTTTTCTCTGTATTGAAACCTCAAATGTAAAATGAATATGTTTGAGAAATATGAGGTGTTGAGTATTTGTTTACTAAAAAATTCACTATGATTAATTTTATGTTTGAAATCTGAGCATCTCTCACATGCTAACAGTCGGAAAATGTCATTTTCCCACTGTGTAAATGTGCAGCTTCAATTATTGTAGATAGTGCATGCAAAACTCACATAATCATTGTACAATCATAAACTCATTATTACACAAAACAACAAAAAAAGATACAAGTGTGTAAGATTGAAGTGTGTTGGCCGGTCAAAAATCATGAAACCACATAATTTTTTGTCTTATTCAAGGGTAAAATGGGCACTTCACATCAAACTTGGGTATTTTTGCACTTTTTTATAAAAGTGGATAGTTTTGTAGAAGTGTTATGGGATATGGGTATTTTTGCATAAGCCTCAAAATTTTATCTATTTAAGGTAACAGGCCCGTCTCAATGTATATTGAGGCCCTGTGCTATTATAAAATTAGGCCTTTTAAATTTTAGTAAAAATATGACTTAATATAATATTTAATAAAACGTAAGAGAAATGTACAAAGAGATCTTTTAAGAGATATCAAAGTTACTTGTAAATAAATAGTAAAAAGAAAAGTTAGTTTTGGGAGAGAAGAAAAAAATAAAAAGACAAAAAAAAAAAAGAAATAAGTAGGTTGGAAAAAAAAGCCAAAAAATCGAAAGAACAAAGGAAAGAGCTAATATCCCCACATAAATTGAGAAGAAAGAAAAGGAAGAGATAGAGATTTGGGCTTTAATAATAAATTGGGCTTGATAAGTGAAAAATTGAGAAAAAGAAGAAGAAAAAAGAGACATTTGGGCTTTAAAAATGGATTGGGCTTAATATTTTTTAGGGGCCCTATTTTTTAGGAGGCCCTGTTCTGTAGCACTTGTTGGGCCTCCTCATAGACGGGCCTGTAAGGTAATATCCCTTTATGAATAAGACGGACGAAAATAGATTTTATCCCTTTACGAATGAGACATAGTAAGTATTTTAACGTTCGACCAATACACACAAATACTTTACTTTTTTTTTTATTAACTGTTGGAATTGTATACAAATGACGCTTCATGTATCACTAGATTTTACTATTTCTCAGGAAAACCATAACGAATCAATCGGTACATATTAATATTCAATATATATATCATTCTCTCCATCTCTCTTTTTACTATTTCTTAGGAACACCATAACGAATCGATCGATATATATTAATTTTTAATATATTACTCTCTACATCTCTCTTTCAAGTTGAATCATTTTTCGATCGGTCGTTCTTTTCATATTTAGTCATCTTCTTTTTTGAAAAATTAGGATCTATACATCTAATTAGTCACAACTAATTGTAGACCGTATTTTTTTCAATTAAAAACTTAGTTTAACAAAAAGAAACAAATAAACAAAAATTGTAAAAACCCAAGAAATTAAAATTAAAATTTTAAAAAATAAAAAATACATTTAAGAAATTTAAATTTTAAAAATATGAGATTAAAATTTAAAAATTAAGAATATTTTCAAATTTAAAATAAATTTCTGAGACGAGGAAGCCAGTGATCATGGTGATGGAATGAGGTGAGTAACTTGCTTAAGGTATGTTACCATGTGTTTATGTATGCTTTATCAGCTGGATTCTTGAATTGATCCCCTTTTTGGTAGTATATTCATGTTCATCTACTGCCAAATAAGAAATGAAAGTGTCCCTTTTGCCGCCTTAGTTTTGCATTATTGTTTCTTAGAGTCTGCTTATTTGTTGAGAGAGAGAGAGAGGGAAGGGGAGGGGAGCTAAGCATGTCAATGTTGGTTTGGTTCTTGTGATATGTACTTGCAATAAGTTATTGTCCTTCATAATTTCGGGTCGGGTCAGACCTAGTTTGCCATCTGACCTAGCAGACGGGCCCTGAAAATACGCCCGAGGCCTAGCCATACGGCCAGTCTTACCAGAATCTCCCCATTGAGTCTTGCCTTGTGATCAAATGGGACTAGGAACTGATCTCAACCGTTGATTTTGCAGCTATCCTCACGTTCAATGCCCTTGTGCGTGTCACGTCATGTCCCTGTTATTTGTTCTAATGTCCTCAACTAATTGGCCTAATCAAACAACAGCACAAGCAAAAGATCTCTTGAAACATAATTTTGTAGGGTTCCACTACAAGTTATAGTACTAAATAATTTTGTATGGTGATTTGATTAAATAGTGTGGCTATGGTGTTTGCAAAAGTCGGGACCGGACCAGCCGGTTCTACCAGTTCAGCATCATAACCTGCATGAAGTGGCTGGTTCCGATCAGTTTTGGTCACGGTCGGACCATTTGAATCGAACCTCCCTTGTTTAACTTCAGCCCCTGTTTTTAAAACATAGCTTGATACCACTCCGTAATGATCTTCCCTTGCGCAAGTGATTTGAAAATAAAATATTTAAATTTAGAAAAACTATATATGTACCATTTACAAATAATATTTATACAAAAACAAGAATTGTGGGACAAATTCTCTCTCAAACAAGAGAAATACAGCAGCGTAATCTCTTCCTATATGCAGAGGAGTTTTTGTAAGAAGAATTTAAGGTGGCGTACATCAAGATTCGACTGCAGCCTGCATTGGCTTCAGGGGCAGCCATTCTTCTCGTTGATCGTTCAAGTGTTCGAGTTTTCTTCACACCATCTGCATTTGTCTTACCAGCAGCAGCTCTCAATCAACAATTAATAGGATAATCATTAAATTACTACGGCATCTATAATAGACACGAGACACCAATAAAATTTCCAGACCTTCTTCTAGCTGTGAGGATATTTAGGAAGGCTTGAAGGATCACAGAATAGCTGTGCGGTAGAAAGAAAGAAAGGCAGAACATTCTCCATGAAAACCACGCATTATTAACTTGAATTCAGCTGAGCATTGATCATAAACTATCCGGTGCTCGGAATCCTTGTGAAGATAACACTGAATATTAACAGCAAGTGTGTTTAACCCTGTTATTTGATTTATGCTTCTACTATATCTGTTCGCACTAGAAGTACCCCACGAGACGAAAACTGCCTTCACATCCAACTCCAGCTTCTTCGTTAAATCAAGTAACAGAATCTAGCAACAAGCAAAATCAAACAAAATATAAGCTAGAGAGTAAAGAAATCCAAAAGGGAGTCGGAAACAAGTCCAAAGATGAAGATTTAGTGCACCTGAAGCCTACTTTTAACATAGGCATACAAGTTTTCTTGGACGAGCTCTTTCAGATCATCAAAGCTTCGTACCTTTTGCACTTTTCATGCCTTCCAAATCTCACTTTGCCCCGATCGTCTCAGAGTATCATGTTAAATTACACGCAACTCAATATCCAATAACATCCATTATCAGATGGGGATAGCAAATATTAAACCCAAAACGAACTTTCCTTTCTTGATTCCCATTTACTAAAGGTTTACAGCAAATTAACAAGACAGACGAGCAAAAGAGATGGAAATAAAAGTTTTATGCAAACTAAACGTTCTTCGCCATTATCATCATCGCCGTACATGATAACAGTGAAAATAATATAACATTTTCCACCTATTGCAAAAGCATTAGCACTGATGGATCACGTTTTTTGGGGACGAGTTTGTTAACCTTAGCAAAAAGAATGCTATCTTTGCCATGCTCATGTAGAGGTTCAAGAAACATCTTTAAAGCACCCGGATGCAATATGAGACCCCTTCTATCCATTTCATCCAGAAGTGGAATTGCATCGTCGATCTCGTTCCTTTTGGCGTAACCCCGAAGTAAGGCACTGTACGTCCCACTATTCGGCAAGCAACCATATTTTCCCATCTGCATCACAAAATCCAGAGCCTCCTCCATATTCCCTTCATCGCACAGCGCACCAATAATGATGTTCAATGTTACAACGTTGGGCTCCAAACCCTTCGACCCCAGATCGTTGAAAAGATCCTTTGCTCTATCAAGTTGCCCATCACTGCACAATCCGTGAATGAGAATACTATAAGTTACTATGTTGGGAGTAACATCTTCGGTTTTCATCACATTCAAGAAGGAAAATGCTTCATCCAGACGATGAGCTCTGCACAGGCCATACAACAAGATATTGTAAGTTCTTGTGTTTGGAGCCACAGGTCCAGCTTGCATCTCTGTAAAGAACTTGAGGCCCTCGTCATATCTGCCTTCTTCACGAAATAAGGCTTGAAGCATTGTGCTATAAGAAACAACATCATGTTCCAAGCCTTTGCTAGGAATTTCATTAAAGAGACGCAATACCTCATCCACTTGCCCCTTTTTGCAATGACCGTTCATCAAGGTACAATAACTTATGATATTAGGATTGAGCCCCGAGTCGACTGCAAGGTCGAAAACTTGTGTGGCTTTCTCCATCTCACCTCGCTGACAGTATCCATCCATCAAAGCAGTGTAAGTTAGAATATCTGGTTGAATGTCTCTTTGCTTCATCATTTCTATAATCTGCTCGGCCTCTTCTGCCCGTCCCTCCTTACAATAGCCATCCACTAAAATGTTAAAAGTAAGTATATTCGGATTTATCCCGCGAGCAACCATCTCATTCGACAACTCTTCAACCTCTTTCCATCTACTCGAATTGCACAAGCCCTGAATCAACGAAGTATAGGTCACCACATTCGGTAATATGCCCTTATCAACCAAAGTTGAGAAGATCTGGAGGGCATCGTCAAGCATCCGATCCTTGCATAGACCGTCAATTACTGCATTGTAGACAAAAATGTCAGGCTTGCATCTCTGTTTTTCAAATAACTTGAGCTGATCAAGGGCCGCGAGTGTGAGCCCGGCTTTGCACAGTCCATTGATGACGGCAAGGTATGTAACCTCGTTAACCTCGCATAGATTCTCTCCAATCACCTTCAGCAACAATTTTCTTGCTTCTAAAATCCTTCCCTCCAAAAAGAGCCCATCGATGAGACAGCTGAATGTCACCACACTCGGTTCGTATCCACGCTTAAAGATGCTGCCTAAGACAGCGAATCCGTAATCGGATCGAAGAAGACGGCGAAAGCAATTCATCGCAATATTAAACGTGAAGAGGTCTAAAGGAAGATCCCTTTGAAGCATTTTGTTGAATAGGATGAGGGCAACATGGTATTGTTTGATCTTGACAGTACAACTGAGCAATTTGGTGAATGCAGAGATAGAAGGCAGCGGCTGGGCACTCTGCATCTGTTGGAATAGAGCAACAGCATCATCGGCCTTACGAATGCGACCAAAATCGAAAAAGAATCTGGGTTTGGAAGAATAATGCCTGATTTGATGAGTGGAATTGGAATTGGAATTGAAATTGAAATTGAAATTGAAATTGAAATTGAAAGGGGTTGCAGCAAATGATGGATGGTATCATAGAGGAGAAGAAGAAGAAGATTTGAAGCAAGAAGAATTGGAAAGAATTCGTTTTCTGGAAATCATGGCGGCAGTGAGATTCACCTCTGTGAATTTTAGGGTTCTTTTGTGTGAATTTTAGGGCTTCAATTTGCTTTTGCTATAAATATACATTTTCACGTTTCAAAAAAGAAATATAGATTTTCATTTTATTTTATTTTAAATTGAGTAAATCTATAACTATATAATATATAAATGTCAAATACAAGGGTTATTTATGTAATTTCACTTCTATTTTAAAAGGGTACTTTAGTAATTTTAACTCAAAATTTTAGTAATTTATTTTTTAATTGTTTCACAGATTAAACGGCTAAAATGGAAGGCCGAAATCAATTTGCAACCGCCTCCATACCCGCCTCCGAAACCTCGAACCCGCCCCGAAACTTTATTAAATCAATGCGGGTGTGGGGCGGAGTATTACCCGACGGGAGAAGGATACCCGTGCCGTCGAGTACCCAATTACAATTTTTTTATTTAAAAAAATTGATTTAAAAAATTAATTATTAATTTAATGTTAAAATTAATTATAATTTAAAAAGATTTTAATCAATAATATTAATAAATTGACTTTTTTTTACTAAAGATTACTAACGAAATATTTAATTTATTAAATAATAAATATAATTTTAAATTATAAATATTTAATTTCCTATCGGGGCGGGTACGGGGTGGGGACCCGCAAACCCGCCCCGCCCCGCCCCGAACCCGATTCGGGTATATGACCTCATACCCGAACCCTAAAATTCTCCCCCACCTCCGCCACATTAGGGGCGGGTACCCACGGATAACCGGGATTGTGGGCAAAATTGTCATCTCTAATCAAAATAAAATAACTCTAACATGGTTAAAAATGAAAAGTTAAAATGACATGATACATAAGCATTATAGTTGAGTGGCGGACATTATGCATGACAATTCTTTCAAGTAGCATCTCATAGCTATAAACGAAACATACATATGCCAAGTGAGGACAATAGATAGGGCGAGACCAAAATTCTCTGAGTTTTAGTGGATTGACAATAGAAAATCGAATGACATAGAGTAAGAATTACCAAGAAATTTATAACAAGTAACATAGAACTGGTCAAAAAAAAAAAAAAGAAATTATTATATTTTTGATGAAAAGAGAGAATAAAGATAGAGATGTAATTACAAGAGGGGAAGAGATGTGCTATTTGTAAGTTGTAACACTGGGATTTATTTTTGAAAAAAATTATATACTCCTTCCCGTAATTTTTTTTTATTGGAGGAATGACTCTTGTGTTGAGAAAATGAATTGTTAATCATAAAATTTGAAATGTACATTCTATCTGAATATGTATTTATGTCAAGATTAAAGTAGACAAAAGACGATGTGAATCAAGTGGCGTAGTTAACATGTTCTGTATCATTTAAGTTAGGGAATATTGTGAAAGTTAGCTTTGTGCAAACGATGTTATAGTTTTCATTTCATAAATGACGATAAATTTGTGGGCTGGCAAAATGTATGGGCTAAATAGATTATAATTTATAGATTTAGTTATTTCGGAAATGAAAAAAATTATAACAATATTTTGATGGATCAAAAAAGTGTTTGTTTTAATAAGCAACTTTGCATATTAAACATGAATAATGTCGTGAAATAAAATAGGGAAAAAAATCAAAAGGAATCATTGGAATTAATTAACACTTCTGAATTATATATATATATATATATATATATATATATATATATATATATATAGCCTAATAATGTAATAAATATATTTGACAAAGAATGTAAAAAAATAATAATTAATCTTACCCACGGCCAAAAGTAACACATATCGGTTGTCAAATAAATGAAATATTATAGTAACGGATAATTTTATACTCGCTCCCCCTTTATAAATCTCAATAGAATGTAACATAATAATCAAGGACAATAGAGATAAACAGGTTTTAGAAGGCGTTAATGTGTGTGTTAATGTGTTTCCCTTTTAGGATATGTAACTAATAAAATGAAGCAGACGAAAAACAAAAGTGAGACAAATTTTGGGGGGGGGGGGGGGGCGGTTTCGAGTACAAAATTGGTATATGAAGTTGAAATAGATGACACCGGTACCCCCTTAAGATCGTCCGGTGATATCATTTATCCCCAAACTTATGTTTTAATCGTACACCCAAATCAAAACTACATGGTTTTGATAATTTAAGAAATTATTGAATTTGTAGCCGTTAAAATTAAACTATCAAAACTACGTACTTTTGACTTGGGTATACGATTAGAACACAAGTTTGGGGACAGAGGATCTCATCTGTAAAATCATATTCCTTTATCCCGCACGTATGTGTCAAAGTTTCTATTTTATTGGACTTCTATTGGAATATATGTTTAGACATGTAAATGTGACATATTCTCCATCAATATTTTTATATATTTTATCCTTCCTTAAAAACAAAAATGATTTAAATTTTACATGTGCAAAGAAGACGGATGGAGTATCGTTTATGATACCTTTAAATATTTCTCCCTCCGTCCCGCCAAAGACGTTACATTTTTTTTTGTCAATTTCTAACACGTTTTTCCACGCTTCTTGATGAAGTGTTTTAAAATAGATTTTTGAAGAATTTTTTCTTTTGCGGGTAATACAACTATCATAGTATCCCGTAAGAAAAAATTCTTCAAAAATCTATTTTAAAACGCATTATCAAGAACCGTGGAAAAACGTGCCAGAAATTGACAAAAAGAAATGTAACGTATTTGGTGGGACGGAGGGAGTACTAGAAATATGATTTTTTTAATTATTTTTTATTGTGGATGAACGCAACATTTGAAAGCACCCATTCATGTATATAAATACACATACGAAATTTTGAAATTAATAATTTTGGTCCATGAGTCCATGACAATCGTTATACATACAATCATTTGCCAAATCATCCCTATCATTTATCCATTAATTCATCATCAACAACCTGTAAGACTGGTCACAAGTAGACGTGTTACCGGCCCCGGACCGCCTGTTCCGGGCCTAGGCCCGCCGGGCCGCGGTCCTGAAGTCGGAGGACCGGGCCCGAACCGGATCATGACGAGGACGGTCCCAGGCCGGGCTTGAGCCCGCCGGTCTCGGGCCGGTTCAAAACCGGCGGGCCACCCGGGCCAGCCCGAGGCCCGCGAATGCATGCATGGGAATTGGGGGTGGGGCGTGTGGCAGGGGAGGAGAAGGCAAAAACAGGGGAGCCTCCCCTGTTTTCAAAACACCTACGGCTTTTTGGCCTTTTTTTTTTTTTTTTTTTTTTTTTTCATTTTGTATTGCTTCTAAAATTTTATAAATGTAATAATTATTATTCTAATAATCTTATAAATAGAAAATGTTAACTTTTATATTTTAATTTTGAGTTTTTTTTAAAATTTTTTAAAGTTAAAAGAACTCATTAAATAGTAGTAAAATTTTGAGTAATTCACTAACTTCACTTAGAATTTTTCATTGATAATTTAGAACAAACAACTTAACTTCAATTTAAGAAATTTGACACTACAATAAGTAATAGGATGTTGAGTTGTTTGTTGACATTGAAATGAACTCATTTCAATGTAGTAAAATTTTTAAAGTTAAAATAACTCATTAAATTGTTGTAAAATTTTGAGTAATTCACTAACTTCACTTAGAATTTTTCATTGATAATTTAGAACAAATAAGTTAACTTCAATTTAAGAAATTTGACACTACAATAATTAATAGGATGTTGAGTTGTTTGTTGACATTGAAATGAAAAATAAATTTTATTAAGGGACTCGAGCTCAATTTATTTAAAAAATTGAGTTGCCTATGTATCCTCTAAGAGGAATCAAAGTCCACGTAGTTCGATTACATTGGAATGATTTCTACTCTCTACCGGATCCGGATTTACCACGATCCGATTCCGTGAAGGCTTCCGTGTCGCTCTCATTTCGATCATCCCACTCCGGTTCTTGAGTTCTAGTGTCGGCCCTACACCAATCATCAAGCAACATTGTAGCTTCAATGTTTTCCTCCTTCATGGTTGATCTTCTTTGATCTAGCATGAGTCCTTCGGTGCTAAAGGCTTGTTCAACGGACACGGTAGATGCCGGGACGGCGAATAACTCCTTCGCCATGATAGAGAGTATGGGAAACTCCGTTCTCTTCGACCACCATCGCAACATATCGATCGATGGAGCACTATCTTCAACACCATAAACAAAACGAGATTGCAAAAATATATCCAATTCACCATTACCTTGGGCCATTGAATTTTCATAGGTTCTAGTATTGTACATACCTTGCATTTGTTGAACTAAGGGATCCATTGGATCCATAAAAGGTAAAGCAAATGAAGAAGATGTCATAGAAAAATTAGAAGAAGCACTAGAGTTGCTAGAAGAATCGTCTCTACTACCATGCACCGAATAATATTCATCAAAAAGATTTCTCAAACTCCTATTTAGCCTAAGCTTGATTAGATCAACATCCGGAAGATCAAAGAAGATTTGTTCACCATCAATGACAACACCACTCATGTCCATTTGTTTAAAAGCATCATAATAAACACCCAACATTTGACAAACACCATCATATCTCCATTTAGGATCCAAACACTTAGCAAGCAAGAACACTTCCGGGATCTCCCTAAAATACTTGAGCCACTTTTGAACCATAAAATAAATCACACCCGTCAAGTTTGGCTTTAGAAAACAACTCTTAAAAGACAAAGCAATATACGTGCAATGTTCCAAAACATCAACCGAAGTAGGATAGTAAACACCTGATAATTGTTTAGTAGCATTATAAAAAACTTTAAACAATCCAAAAACCTCCATGCAAGCATCCCAATGAGACTCAGTAAGAACTAATTGAACGTCCCTAAACTCCTTTCTAAAAAATCACATAAATGCCCCTTATACTCCATAGTACCATTAAGCATTTCATACGTAGAATTGCAACGATGTGAGACGTCAACTCTAAAACACGTATACACAAGATTCTTTCGACGACAATATTTTTGCCATTTCTTTCCCACGACTTTTTTTGAATGCAATATTTTAATGGCATTCCGAATAGGACTAACGGTTTCATCTAGAATACTAAGCGCATCTTGAACACATAAATTTAAAATATGACAAATGCATCTAGAATGAAAATATTTTCCTTGAAAAGAAGGTGAACATGCATCAATGAGTTGAGGAATACTAGCCGTGTTCGACGATGCATTATCAAAACCAACCGAAAATACTTTGTTAACCAAACAATACTCATTTAAAACGGTAATAATAAGTAGAGAAATATTTTGAGCCGAATGAGGCTCCTCGAACTCCCTAAATGCAATCAAACGTTTTTTAACTTTCCATTTTGCATCAATCCAATGACAAGTAATTCCCATAAAACTATTCTTATTATAATTATCGGTCCAAATATCGGCACAAATAGAAACTTTATGCCCCAAACGAGTCAAATATTTCATCAAATCAACCTTTTTTTCCATGTATTGTCTCCTAATCCTTTTAAAAACATTTGACCTAGTGACTTTATTAGCATTGGGACTTAATCTCTCTTTAAAATTATCTTCATACTCTATCCTATCCGCAAAATTAAAAGGTTGTTTATCCATAGCAACAAATCTAGCAACCCTATCTTCATAACGATTTTTGTCAAATTTAAATAAAGGAGACGTACCCGGGTAATCCGTAGTCGAAGCGGCGGTACCTCGGATTTGAGCTTGAGAGGTTGATATTCCGGCCTCGAAAGGATGAACGTTATTGTTGGTCCCGGTTTGTTAGAGGAAAAACACGTAGGGGGGGGGGGGGGGGGGGGGGGTGAATACGTGTTTTGAAGTTTTTCAACTTCTTTTCCTCAAACTCAGAGTACTAAGTAAAGTGCTCGCTTGAACTACTATGACCTAGCCGAGAGCTAGATCTACAGTATTCGCAACTCTCTTGACCTAAGCTTAGAGCTTGACCAAGAGTGAGACTTTACTCTAAATGCGAATTTTCGTTGAGCTAAATATTTCCTAAGTAATTGAAATCTCAGTTTGTGTTTGTTTAAATGCTTGTGCAATGAATAATCAAACAGTAAGCAAACAGAGAGATTAGGGTTAGAGATACGACACAGAGATTTATAGTGGTTCGGAGATGAAACTCCTACGTCCACTTGTTGCACTAGGCAACTCGTTCTCTTCACTCAAGAACTTGAAGATTTCGGGTTCTTCAAGAACCTATGTCAAGATCGAGCTTCACTTGCTAGGATCTGACGACGACTGGTGATTACGGGTTCACCACACAAAACCTAAACTGGACTGGAAGCTTCACTCACTTCAGTCCGACGACAGGGAGATTACAGGTTCTCCTTACAACCTAGCTTCGATCGACCTTCACAATCGATGAAAGTGTAAGCTTGGATCTAAACTCTATGATCGAGGCTTCTACAATCAATGAAGGTAGAGCCTTGGATCGAACACAACCTAACGATGAACACACAAAACCTAACTGAAACTTTAGGGTTAGGGTTTTCTGTTTCGACAGAGACACACTAATGAAGAGTTCTTTACAACAAGTGCAAAGATGGCTAGAACTCTTCTTCTAAGCTTGGATATGGAATGGGCTTAGAATTCTGAGTGTGAAGGTTGCGAAGACGAGTTCCGATGAAACTGGAACTCGGAGAACATGATTGGTGTCTAGATGTTAGGATTTTCATTATGTTTTTGTGTCTTTTTTCGTTGTGTTTTTGTGTCTTTTCGTGTGTCTTTGGCTATGATTTGGTTGTTTGGAGTTTTTGGTACTTGTAGGATAAAAAGGGCGGAAACGAGAAGAAAAGCAATCATTGACCTCGGGTTCTAACCTCTCATGATTTTATTGAAGATTCATTTTGGATGTAATGAAAGCATTATATCGAAGAGGGGTTCGATAGGAGCGCATAGGCGAAAACGGAGGTCAATTTGGAGTTCGGACGAGGAAGATACGGCCGAAACAAGAGAAGCGCGCGCAATCGTCCAGAACGTGATTTGGACGATCGTCCAGAATCTGGACGATCGTCCAGATGATTGTGGCGTGAAGTACCAGTACCTGATTTGGCCGAGCGGCCAAGTCCTTAACAAATCTGGACGACCGTCCAGATGTCCGCGTCCAGCTATTAGTTTCCTTATATGATTAGGTTTTCTTCCTATTATAAATACTAGTACTTTGGGACGAATTGGGATCATATTTTATCAACTTTTACCTTAGTTTTAGCTCTAGTTTAGCATACAAATACTTTAGATTAGTTTTCCTTTGTTCGATCCGGATCGTTACTTCGTTCTTCAATTAATTCAAGTTTTTTACTTAGTTCTTCGTTCTTCGTTTAATCTCGTAAGTTCTTTATTGCTTTCTTTTATTTGATTTAATTGCTTCCTAGTTCCTTAGATTTAGTTCTTAATTGCTTAGTTTAATTTCGTTCGTCCGTTTTCAAGTTCTTAGTTTAGATTCGTTTTTCTTAGTTTTCGATTACTTCGTTTTCCACGTTCTTAGAGTTAGATTTATTTACTTTAATTTTTATTTACTTTAATTTCCAGATTTTCAGATTTAGTTTAATTCATGTCTAGATTCGTTTTCGTTTCTTTCGTTGCTTTCTTTATTGCTTTCTTTTCGATTCTTGCCTAGGTAGTTTATTTGCTTTCATCTAGTTTAATTCTTTAGATTAATTAGTTCGATTTATTTTCTTGCTTTCTAGATTAGATTATTTACTTGCTTTGATTTACTTGCTTTGATTTATTTTATTGCCTAGGATTTAAAAACCAAAACTCAAAATTCTTTTTACTTGCTTTCTTAGATTTAGGCTAGTTTAGGATTTTTGCTACACGATTATTTGCCCTGCAAAGTTTTCCTTGAGATTCGACATTGGGTTTTTACTTACTAAGTGCTAGGATAGATTTCGTTCTATTGCGAACACTTTTTAGTGAAACAGAACACTTGGAAACAAAGACTCAATGAAATGCTCAAAGGCTGGGAGTGTTTGTTTGCAGTGGGCGCTCAATGCTCAAGTAGTGTTCTGCTTCTCTTCGTCTTCATCCTTCACTATTTATAGGCGGAGGTTTGGCCGAGATCCGTTGCTTGGTAGGTGGCCTTGTCCCTCCTCCTCTCGACAGTACTTGCGCAGGCGGATAACTTTTCAGGCGCGCCAGTTTGTCTTTTTGCCAAAAATGGCTAAGTTACAAACTTAACAGTAACTGGAGCGAGCCAGTACTGTAGCGGCGCCTTGTCGGCCTGGCAGTCAACTCCGCTGCTCCTCTCCTCTTTCGACACGTGGAGATCTCGCAATTAATGCGACGATCTTCAGTTGACTGGAGTTCAAAATAGGAGCGGGAATCGGGCTGTCGTTTTCTGTTAGGTAGGAGCTCGCTTCGCTTTAGAATGGGAGCGTCCGCTTCAAATCGAGTCGCTTCAAGGTCATACGGTAGCGAGTACTTGGAAAATAAATTTCCCGAGTAACTGCTTTAGTATTCGTTGACCCGCATTGACTCGCTTTGGCTTGTTACTGTAGCGCTCGCTTCGCTTCGCTTTGGCAGACTCGCTTCGAGTCTACTGTAGCGCTCGCTTCGCTTCGCTATTCTTCGGCACGCTTCACTTCGGCTGGGTAGACTCGCTTCGATTGGAAAACACACTCAAGCAAGTGGCCTTCACTTGAATTTTCTGCAGTCTAAAAACCTAAGTGACTAAAGCAAAAACAAAGTCATCCCAGTATAGGCTTAGAAAAATTTCTAACCTATTTTCTACATCAAATTGGGTCGCTTGGGAATAGGATACTTGGGGTTTTGGGATCAAATCAAAACAAACATTTCACTCACTTCAAAGTGTCCCATATGAGTTCCCCCTTCACATTTAACAATTCCCAACAGTTATCCATGTGCCTTCGCAACGTGCCATAGCCTCCCCCTTCGATTTATTTTAAGCAAGATTGGCAATGGTTGCAATACGCATTGTATCTCTTTCGCGGATCGGGATAGGGAGGAAGACCTTCGGCAAGAACGACCTCCACTTTTTTAAAGTGTTTGAGGAAGATGTCGGATGAGGCATCTTCTTAGTCTTTGGTGGCGGAGGAGGAGGAGGATGTCTTCGTCGTTGCCCTCGTCGTTGCCTTCGTCGTCGTCTTCATCATCATCGACGTCATTGGTGGAGCCTTGGTATTCGTAACCGTGCTCCTCCATTTCATGAACCATCGCTACAAATTTCGAATCCTCTTCTTGTTGAAGACGCAAGGCCATTTGCCTATCAATTTCCTCCGCCATTGCCGCCTTTTTGGACCGCGGTCGAGATTCACCTTCGCTTTGAGTGGCAATGGCCTTACCCTTACCCTTACCCCTACCCAACATTCTTGACAACATTTTGTCTTTGGGAAAGTGAGTGTAAGTAAATGAGTGAATGTATGTAAGTAAGCTTGAAAGATAGAGAGATTGAGAGTAAAGCTTGAGTTGAGAGTTGAGAGATTGAGAGTAGAGCTTGAGTTGAGAGTAAGTAGATAGAGAGATTGAGAGTAGTTTGGGTGAATTATGTTTGATAAGAGTATGTATATATAGTGGAGAGTGTATAGGGGTGGTTTTGGGGTTTGAATGGGTGGGGTGGGGGGGTGCAACGGCTAGGAGCCGTTGGGCAACGGCTAGGAGGTGAAGAAAGCACCAAAAAAACGGCTAGGAGGCCCGTCGGCCCGGCGGTCCCAACGGCTCTATTGAGCCCGCCGGTTAACCGCCGGGCTACGGTTCGAAGCGAGGCAGCCCGGGCCCGGCACGGCTCATTCACGGTCCCGGTCCCTGTCCAGTCCAGGCCCGTTGACCGGCGGTCCGGGCTAAACCCGTTGACTTCCGGGCCGGTTCCGGGCCCGAACCGGCGGGCCGCCGAGCCCAGACACGTCTAGTCACAAGATGATAAGGTACGTACACAAATGAGATCGTTGCATTGCTTTTATCCTTTTATCAAGTTAATTTATAATGGATGGTGTCATATTTTTTTTCTTTTTATTTTCTAAAAGTAAAGTACATCAATATATATATAATACCGATATGGATCCCGAACCTACGTGGCATCGCGTATGATTTTCTTGAATATTTTCGAATATTCTCATAATTTTGAATTAATAATTCATTAAATCTATCTAATTATTATCAATTGTCCCACATCGATTATTTATGAAACATACATGATATATTACCTATATAAAAGGAGCATCACATATACAAGGAGAAAAAAACATCACATCTCACATTCAGAATTGTTCCAAAATAAGGAATTGAATTTTGAATTTTAGTTTTTTTTTTTTTATACTTTTACGTCACAATATTAAGAATTGTTTGTTAATTTTTATATTTTGACTACATCACAATATTAAAAATTGTTTATTATACGTATATTCCCCTATGTTTTCACACCCCTCACGTCCACAAACTCAAGAATCTTATTAATACATCAACAATATTTGTATTACGTACTATCTTTGAATATATAATATTTTATCAAAATTATTTTGTTCATCTTTTTAAAAGTATTATTATTATTTTTTATACTTATCACAAATATTATACTTTATATATATTTAATCCAATTATATCACATTAATGAATTCTGTCCCACGACGAATTTTTACAAAAACTTAACAATGGATTACCTATATAAATAGATCCATATATTTCCACCAAAATTCATCTTTAATTTGAGAAACTACATAATTAATGTAAAAATCTCAAAAACAAAAATCAAACGATTTTTATATGTGAAAAACTACCCGTTGATTATATATGATTTTTACAAGAAATTAGTGACAAAGTACATATATAAATAGATCATGTATCTTCATCAAAATTCATTTTTTATGTGAGGAAATGCATTACTAATTTATGCTAATGTGATATCGAACAACGGACTAACGGAAAATTTAACGGGCAGATATGCACTATTCATGCTAACGTTATATCGAACAACGGGATAACAAAAATATTAACAGACAAATTTGCACTATTCATGCTAACGTGATATCGAGCAATGAGCTAATCGAAAAATTGTGATATTACATCTTAACATTTTTTTTTAATGTCACAAGTAACGGGCAAATTAACTGTTATAATAAATAACGGGAGGTTTGACATTAACAGGCATATATGCACTATTCATGCTAACGTTATATCGAACAACGGAATAACAAAAAAATTAACAGACAAATTTGCATTATTCATGCTAACGTGATATCGAGCAATGAGCTAATCGAAAAATTGTGATATTACGTCTTAACATTTTTTTTAATGTCACAAGTAACGGGCATATTAACTGTAGTAATAAATATCGGGAGGTTTGACATTCATATCACATATAATTATTTGAGAAATGTTAGCCTTTATCGACATATTTTTATTTCAAGATACATGTTCGACGGGTGCTTTAGATATAAAATAAATACAACTTTTTATCAGTTTCATCGAAATAAACAACGGGTGACTTGATATATTTTGATATTTTTCTTTTATATTTTGCTTAAAATTAACAATATAGAGTCGAATTTTGGCGTGACTTAGTAACCCTAAGTATCCCTTTTTATTTGGTCAAAAAGATCCATCTGAAGGATGTTTTAGTTAATATAAAAACGGGACGACTTAATATATTTTTATTTGAAAATTTAACGGGCAGATTTGCACTATTCATGCTAACGTTATATTAACGGGCTAACAAAATTGAAAAATTATAATATTACGTCTTAACATATTTATTTTTCTATCTTCACACGTAACGGGCAGAATAAAATAATTTATATAGATGATTATGTATTTTATATTAAAATTTTATGTAAAATCATAAAATAAATTGAATCCCGTCGAATTTCGACAGGCACTGCACTAGTACAATTTTAAACGTTTAATTTAAATACATACATGTTCTCTTTGTAAACATATAATACATTGTGTGTCTTCTGCCAACAATTTTGCGGTACATATATATTTGGTAACTTTTCGCATTTATGGAGCAACAAACTTCAATAATTGAACGACGTTATTGAAATTATATTTCATTTGACAAAAGTAGTAAACAAAGGTGAAGAAGAAGAAGAAATAACGGTGATGTAATGTGAATTCGGTGGTTTATATTGCTCCCACTATTATATAATTGTATATATATCTTTTCCATTATTCCTCATTTAAAAGGTATTGATTATGTTTGGAAGTTGAATTTTTTTATATTTGTTATTTTAAAGAATAGTTAAATATTTCCTCGAGACAGAATATCGTAAAAGAAATTACGGTATCACACACATTATTTCTTCAAGAACAAGATATCAGTAAACTATTTCCCTTTCTAAATCTAAAAATACACCTTTTAGATTATAATAAGATTGTAATTAATATTAATAGTAAATGTGATCATGTTAAATAAGATTGAAATTAATAAGATTGAATTCTTAGTTTGGAGAATTCAATTGCTCGAAAACCTTTCTTATTTCTCACATTTTCTCACCATTACTCTTTTTTTTTTTTTCATTATTTTTACTCTACAGTAGAGAAGATAGTATCCGACAAATATGGAGTGTAAATATTTTCATTCTATTTAAGGATTAAAATTTTCATCATAGACAAAAGATGAGAAAATGTAAGAGATGAAGAAATTTTAATGAGCGAGTTATCTCTTTTCACTCTTTTTCTTTTGTATTAGAGAGAACGAACCTTAAGTAAAAGAGATATATAAATGAAATAACAAAAATTATATCAAATAGTAATGGTGTATTGGTAAGGTTTGTATCTATAATTTAGCTATGATGTATTTGCATAATACCAAATTAAACGAAAAATAATCAATTTAAATGAAACGACTCAAAGGAAAAATGAATATTTTGAATTAATATCATATTCCCTCTACTGCAGGTTAGATGACACCTTTGTCTTTTGAAACGTACCCTACTAACCCTACATGTAACATTTTTCTTTTTTAGAAATAATTAAATTTATAAATAACTTTCTTTTATTAACAACTACAAAATTTCAAACTCCTTTATTTAAAAATAAAGAATTATTAAGATAATTAACACACAACTGAAATACAATATACATAACCATTTTTTATTCTTCAACAAATAACGATTGTTCTGCTCAGACTATTATAGATTTGCTTGAATCTTTTTTTTTTTTAAAGCAAGGAATTGTTTGATTATTGTCACTTCGTACCCCATATTAACGTGGAGAAAAAAATAACACAACTTTTTTAAAAAAGGTAATTAAAAGTGAATTAAATTAGGTACTCTAGTGGAATAAGGTCCCACCCATCAAAATTGAGACAAATTATATGGGATATTAAGAGTTAAGAAACCAGTTTACTGAAAAATCTTTTTGTTTTAGTCAATTACAATTGTTTGGAGTACGTTCAGTAGTACTCACACTAATATGAGGGATTGAGGCAGTGATTGGTGTGTAAATGTTAGGATTTTCGTAGTGTTTTCGAGTCCGTTTTCGTTATGTTTTGTGTCTCTTTCGTTTGTCTTTTGCTATGATTTGGTTGTTTTGGAGTCTTTGGTATTGTAGGATAAAAAGGACGGAAATGAGAAGAAATTGAGAAGAAAGAAGCATTATATCGAAGAGGGGTCGATAGGAGCGTGTAGGCGAAAACGGAGGCCGATTTGGAGTTCGGACGAGGAAGATACGACCGAAACAAGAAAGGCGCGCAATCGTCCAGCGTTGGACGACCGTCCAGTGTACGGTGGACGAGCGTCCAGAGTAGAAAAGAAGCGCAGAGCGAGTGCGACGTTGGACGAGCGTCCAACGTACGTTGGACGACCGTCCAACGCTCCGGCCAGCTGTTATTTCCTTGTATAATTAGGTTTTCATACCTATTATATATACTATCCCTTGTGCACGAATTCTACACCCTTTTACATTAGTTTTAGCTTAGTTTTCAGCATTCAAATACTCTAGATTAGTTTTACTTTGTTCGGATCCGAATTTCTCGTTTAGTTCGTTTAATTCAAGTTCTTCGTTCTTCGTTCTTCGTCTTAACTTCGTAAGTTCTTTTATTGCTTTCGTTTATTTGCTTTAATTACTTGCTTTAGTTTTAGATTCGTTTTCTTAATTGCTTCGTTTAAGTTCCTTAGTTTAATTCCGTTCTTTCAATTTTCAAGTTCTAGTTTAGTTTTGTTTTCCTTCGATTTCAATTCTCTCGTTTTTAAAGCTTTCGTAGTTAGATTTATTTGTCTTTAAATTTCCAGATTTTATTTTATTATGTCTAAGGTAGTTTATGCTTTCTTTTATGCTTCCTTTATTGCTTTCTTTTCGATTCTTGCCTAGGTAGATTTATTGTTTTCTTCTAGTTTAATTTTCTAAGTTTATTTAGTTCAATTTATTTCCAGCTTTTTAGATTAGATTTATTTGCTTTGATTTATTTTATTGCCTAGGATTTAAAACAAAAACCCCAAAATATTCTTTACTTGCTTTCTTAGTTTTAGGTTTACTACTAATTAATTGCCCTGTTAAGTTTTCCTTGATATTCGATACTTAGGTTTTACTTGCTAGTGCTACGATAGATTTCGTCTATTGCGAACACTTTTTAGTGAAACAGGCAGTCCAAAATAGGGGTGGGAAAAAATACCGAAATACCGAAGATACCGTGTCGATAAAAAACCTAAAAAACCGAATTAATGGTATACCGATTTTTCGGTACGGTATTTATACCGTACCGAAAATATTCGGTACGGTATCGGTATGAATATTTCTCATACCGCGGTATACCGAGATATACCGAAAGTACGGTATGTACCGAAAGATCGGTATATACCGGCTTTTCGGTACATACCGTACTCTCGGTATACCGCGGTATATACCGAAAATTACTGAAATTAATATTATTTTTATTTATTTTACAAAATCATTTTATATTTACATATATTATTTTTAAAGATTAAACCTAAAATTTCGGTATAATATTCGGTATCAATCGGTATATTCGGTATACCGAAAAATCGGTACGGCATTCAGTATCACTTTGATCCATACCGAATTTTCGGTATACCGATATACGGTATACCGAAACCTTCGGCACGGTATTGGTATGGAATATAGCATACCGTTAATTTTCGGTACGGTATCGGTACGGTATCGAATTTTCGGTATACCGTACCGACCCAGCCCTAGTCCAAAATAGTGATAGTGATCTGGGACATTCTATAAAACAATAGGAAATACATATAGTTTGCTTAGTTGACAAAGCTTAACTAACTCATTTGAACAGAATTTAAGAAGTATCATGGTTATGATCATTATAATTAAAAGAAAATATACAAACTACTATTTCACTATTTTAGTCAGAGCCTAAAAGGGAAGAGTTTTAACGGCATTTATCTTTGGAAAGATCAAAACCATCTCAACATCAAAACTTTTGCAACTCAGGTTAGAAAAGTAAAATAAAAACACAAAGAATTTCATACTGATTTTGTTGGATCAACAACGATAAACAAACGCAACTCGTTTTCGTGGGGGAAGAGATGATACACACAAGAAAGTTTCTTGGAGAAGAAGGGTTTCACAACAAGTTATGTAAATAATTTATATGTTGATTTGATTAAATAATGTGACAAACTAACCCAGATAAACACACTTCTATTCTTCTTACAAATTAGACCACTTCAATATTTCTACACGGTGTTTGCAAAAGTCGGGACCGGACCGGACCAGCCGGTTCTTCCAGTTCAGCTGTGAATCAGACCTCATTATGATCCATCATAACCTGCATGAAGTGGCTGGTTCAGATCAGTTTTGGTCACGGTCAGACCATTTGAATCGAACCTCCCCTGTTTTTAAAACATAGCTCGATGGCAGTCCGTAATTGCCTTCCCTTGCGCAAAATATCTACAAGAATAAATTACACAACTACGATATGAAAATTTTGGAGCATTTACAAAAGAAAAACCTGTAAAATATTCTCAAGATCCCAAAATAATATTTATAAAAAACAAGAATGGTGGGACAAAACAAATTCTCTCTCTCTCAAGGAATTGCAGAATGAGATGCAAACAAGAGGATGTACCAGAAATTCAGCAACGCCGTCTCTTCCTATCTGCAGTCCGAATCTATCTTGTGTGAAATGAGTAAAACTGGTGATGGCTTACTTTCTCCCTACTTCACTACAGAATTCCTTACATCAAGATTCGATTGCAGCTCTACATTGGCTTCAGGGGCAGCCATTCTCCTCGTTGATCGTTCAAGCGTTCGAATTTTCTTCACACCATCTGCATTTGTCTTCCAGCAGCTCTCAATCTGCAATTTTATAGGATATTCATTAGATTACTAGAAACCATAACTTCTTCATCTCGACGCTTAGCATCCATCTCCTTACTTGGTGGATATTTAGAAAGGCAGAACCGATTATCGTTCAAGAATGGTACTCTTTCCTTTTCATTGACAGGTAAACAAGTCTTGATAACTTCAATATCCTCCCCTGTTATAATTCCACCTACACTGGATCACAAAATTCTCCACACGAAAACCACGCATTATTAACTTGAATTCAGCAGAGCATTGATCAGAAACTCTCCCGTGCTCGGAATCCTTGTGAAGAAACTGTCGGTTCCTCAAGTGTTCCCCATGTTTCCAAAGACAAAACACTGAATATTAACAGCAAGTCTGTTTGACCCTGTTATTTGATCTGTTTGCACTAGAAGTACCCCACGAGTCGAAAACTGCCTTCACAACCAACTCCAGCTTCTTCGTTAAATCAAGTAACAGAATCTAGCAACAAGCGAAATCAAACAAAATTACAATATCTGAGCATACGAGCTAGTTGTGGTAGCTTCGACATTATACAATACTCTTCAGACGGAAATCCACATAACTTGCAAATCCCGTGCAGTTGTTCCACCTGAGCACAATAATTAAAATTTAATAAGGCTACCAGGTGCATATTCACGTTACATTTCTCAGCAAGTTCAAACATTCATCAAAAACATTTCGACAAAGAAATAAACTCCGATTCACACATGTAAGCATAATCCATTGCACTCTCACCAAAAAAATATAGACTGACTTACAAATTTTCAAAACATCAACTTCTAGGAAATTAAATTTTGCAATTTATTTATCGGAATAAATTTTTCCCATTGCACTGATAGAGGATCGAGCATGTACTCCATACAGCATGGCAACTGAGTGTTTGAAAGGACATTTTACTCTCATTAGCAGCTTCAGCTTCAAAATATCCAGACAAATACTAAGATTCTAATGTGCATACATGGCATTCGTTATCATTGAGAAAAGTAACCAATAACGTATGGTCAATTACCGATTCCAAAAACACAAAATATCATTATACAGGTTTAGCCACTAATTTTAACCTACAATTCATCCGAATATATGAATCTGCACAAAATCATAAGTCACACATGCCTTAATTACCGATTGAACCAAAATAGAATTAACATTTCTCCACGAAAACACGCTTATTAACTTGAATTCAGCTGAGCATTGATCAAACTTATTGACATGATGAGCAACTCTTCCTGACGTAGAAGCCCCACCTGAAAAACATGACCAAACCAACAGATATCAATCTGCTTGCTGTTTTCCATGCTCACGATGTCAATCAATCATTACAAGCAGAGACTAGTAAGCATTACGGAACATAGCACACCTTAGGATTGTATTCTGTATTACGCGCCTGCAATGCTATAGCTTTCAGATCTAATTTACACTCCAAATTGACTATCGATACAATGTTCCTGTTAACTAACATATAAATAGGAGACTTAGATCCAAGTAAATGTTGAAGATACATGAAATTTAACTACACAATCATCAGGTTGAGCAACAGCTAGTAAATTCTTCTTTCCTTGGTTAGACGTTGAATTCAAGCTTCTGTATCATTTCATATGAGCAAGTTTAATACTTTCATAAGACTCGTTTATCTCGTCTGTGTGGTTTCTAGGCTACTACTTAGGGGGGAAAGGTTTTCCCAGTGCGCACGAAAACTGCCTTCACATCCAACTCCAGCTTCTTCTTTGAATATAGTAACAGAATCTAGCTAGCAACAGGCATAATGAAACAAAATATAACAACCTAAAGAGTAAAGAAATCCAGGGGGGGGGGGGGGGGGGGGGGAACAAGTCCAGAGATGAAGATGTCAGTACACCTGAGGAGGCAGATGGGAACTCTTCCGACAGACAAGTATTCTTCGACGAGCTCTTTCAATCAGAAGCGGTTAGTTCAGTACCATCAAGCTTTTTCATGCCTTCCAAATTACACTTTGCCCCGATGGTTGCAGAGTAGTATCATGTTAAGTTACACAATACTCGATATCCAATAACTTCCATTATCAAATATTATTAAACCCAAAAAAGACAGTCATTTCTTGATTCCCATTTACAAAAGGTTAACAACACAGACGAGCAATAGAGGTGGAAACAAAAGTTTGATGCAAACTGAACATTCTTTGCCATTATCATAATCGTCGTAAAATGGTAACGGTGAAAATAATATAACATTTTCCACCTATTGCAAAAGCATTAGCACTGATGGAACACGTTTTTTGTGAACGAGTTTGTTAACCTTAGCATAAAGAATGCTATCTTTGCCATGCTCATGTAGAGGTTCCAATAACATCTTTAAAGCACCCGGATGCAATATGAGACCCCTTCTATCCATTTCATCCAGCAGTGGAATTGCATTGTCAATCTCGTTCCTTTTGGCGTAACCCCGAACTAAGGCACTGTATGCCCCACTATTCGGCAAGCAGCCGTTGGTTTCCATTTGCATCAATAAATCAAGAGCCTCCTCCATATTCCCTTGATCACAGAGTGCACCAATAACGATGCAATATGTTACAATGTTGGGCTTCAAACCCTTCGAACTCAGTTCATTGAAAAGATCCTTTGCACTGTCAAGTTTCCCAACACTGCGCAATCCCTCAATGAGAATACTATAAGTTACTATGTTGGGAGTAACACCTTCGGTTTCCATCACATTCAAGAAAGAAAATGCTTCATCCAGACGATGAGCTCCGCACAGGCCATGCAACAAGATAGAGTAAGTCCTTATGTCAGGAGCCACATGTCGAGCTCGCATCTCTGCAAAGAGCTTCAAGCCCTCATCATATCTGCCTTCACTAAATAAGGCTTGAAGCATTGTGCTGTAGGAAACCACCGTATGCTCTAACCCGTTGGCAGGAATTTCATTAAAGAGACGCAATACCTCGTCGACCCCTTTTGCAATGGCCGTTCATCAAGCTGTTATAGCTTATGATATTAGGCTTAAGCCCCGAATCCACTGCAAGGTCAAAAACTTGTGTGGCTTTCTCCATCTCACCTCGCTGACAGTATCCGCCCATCAAAGCATTGTAAGTTCGAATAGCAGGTTGAATGTCTCTTTGCTTCATCATTTCTATAATCTGCTCGGCCTCTTCCGCCCGTCCTCCCTTACAATAGCCATCCACTAAAATGTTAAAAGTAAGTAGATTATTAGGATTTATCCCAAGAGCAACCATCTTATTCGACAACTCTTCGACCTCTTTCCATCTACTCGAATTGCACAAGCCCCGAATCAACGAGTTGTAGGTCACGACATCAGGTGATATGCCCTTATCCGCCAACGTTGAGAAGATCTGGAGGGCATCGTCAAGCATCCGATCCTTGCATAGACCGTCAATTACAGCATTGTAGACATAAATGTCAGGCTTTGCATCTCTGTTTTTCAAATAACTTGAGCTGATCAAGGGCCGCGAGTGTGAGCCCGGCTTTGCACAGTCCATTGATGACGGCAAGGTATGTAACCTCGTTAACCTCGCA
This sequence comes from Thymus mandschuricus, assembly GCA_029379335.1. NCBI lineage: Eukaryota > Viridiplantae > Streptophyta > Magnoliopsida > Lamiales > Lamiaceae > Thymus > Thymus mandschuricus. Next base: position 36,322,731 of record CM057074.1, read on the forward strand.
GAGATTCTCTCCAATCACCTTCAACAACAGTTTTCTTGCTTCTAAAATCCTTCCCTCCAAGAAGAGCCCATCGATGAGACAGTTGAATGTCACCACATTCGGTTCGTAGCCACGCTTAAAGATGCTGCCTAAGACAGCAAATCCGTAGTCGGATAGACGAAGATGGCGAAAGCAATTAATCGCAATGCTGAAGGTGAAGAGGTCTACAGGAAGATCCCTTTGAAGCATTTTGTTGAATAGAAAAAGGGCAACATCGTATTGTTTGATGTTGACAGTACAACTGAGCAATTTGGTGAATGCAGAGATAGAAGGCAGCGGCTGGGCTCTCTGCATCTGTTGGAATAGAGCAACAGCATCATCGGGCTTACGAATGCGACCAAAATCGAAGAAGAATCTGGGTTTGGAAGAATTATGCCTAATTTGGTGAGTGGAATCATTGTTGGAATTGGAATTGAAAGGGGGTGCAGCAAATGATGGATGGTATCGTAGAGAAGAAGAAGAAGATTTGAAGCAAGAAGAATTGGAAAGAATTCTGGAAATCATGGCGGTAGTGAGATTCTTCATCCCTGTGAAATTTAGGGTTCGTTTCGTATGAATTTTAGGACTTCAATTTGCTTTTGCCAGAAATATAGATTTTCATTTTTCATTTTATTTTATATTTCGGAACTCCACGATCCACTCCGTCAACCCAAAATTCATACTCCTCCGTCCCACTAATGTGTGTTGTTGAATGTCTCTTTTTGTCCTACTTATAAAGGGCTAACTTACAAATAACTTTCTTTTATTAACAACTACTCCCTTTGTCCCGCTGATATAAAGACCTTTTCATTTTCGGGAAGTCCCACTGATATAGGGACCTTTTTCAAAATGGAAAATTCTAACTCAATAAAATTCTGACACATCACTTTAACCCACTATCTTTCACTTTATCACACTATCATCATTCTCGTCTTAATTCTCGAGCCGGAAAAAAAGATTCCTATCCCAGTGGGACGGAGGGAGCACAAACTTTCAAACTCCTTTAGTCCTTTATTTAAAAATAAAGAATTATTAAGATAATTAACACACAAATGAAAAACAATATACACAATCATTTTTTATTCTTCAACAGATAAAGATTGTTATGCTCAAACTATTATGAATTAGCTTGAATCTTTCTTTTTTTAAACAAGGAGTTATTTGATTATTCTCACTTAGTACCCTATATTAACGTAAAGAGAGAAACCTCACAACTTTTTTAAAAAAAAAGGTGAGTAAAAGTGAATTAAATTAGGTGCTAGTGGAATAAGGTCCCACCCCAAGAAAATTGAGACAAATTATATGAGATACTAAAGGTTAAAAAGTTATTTTACTGAAAAAATCTTTTCGGTTTTAGTCAATTACAATAATTTGGGGTACGTTCAATACTCACATTGATATGGGGGATTGAGGCCGTCCAAAACAGTGATAGTGATTTGGGACATTTTATCTATTCTAACCATAAAACAATAGGAAATACATATAGTCCGCTTAGTTGACAAAGCTTAACTAACTAATTTGAACAGAATTTCAGAAGTATCATGGTTATAATCATTATAATTAAAAGAAAATATACAAACTACTATTTCACTATTTTTCTGAGAGCCTAAAAGGGAAGAGTTTTAACGGCATTTATCTTTGGAAAGATCAAAGCCATCACAACATCAAAGCTTTTGCAGCTCAGGTTAGAAAGTAAAAAAAACACACAAAGAATTTCATACTGATTTTGTTGAATCAACAACGATACGCAACTCGTTTTCGGAGATCATATGAGCTACACAAAGAATTTCATACTGATAGAAAGTAGATTTAATAAAACATTGTCAATATGCATCTTGAATTAAAAATTATAGGGAGTGCTTCAATTCAATATAAAAATCATAATTTTTGGAGATCATATGAGCAAATTATCATAATTTTTATTTAAATTATTATTATTATGAAAAATTAAATAATTAATTAAACAATAATACATACAAGTAAAATGATTAAATATATGAATATATATACATGTATATAGGTATAAAAATAGTGTATTTATAATGAGTTCTACAAAAAAAAAAGTTGAAAGTTGGGTTTATTGTTGAAGAAGAAAAAATAATGAAAGTTGAGTGGGGCCCAAATAATGATGTGGCATTTGTGAAAGTTGGGAAGTTAGGTTTATCATTGAAGGCACACTAAGGATTCATTATTCTTATTTTAATATAAAATAATGTGATGATACAACTATAAAATGTGAAAAGTGATGGGTTTATACCGAAAAGTAAGAGTTAATTATATTCATTTTAATAAAAATAATGGGACGACCTGATTAGAAAATGTGAAAAGTGAAGCTGAAAAGTAAGAGTTAACTAATTTCATTTTAATAAAAAAATTATGGAACGACCCAATTAGAAAATGTAAAAAGTGAGAGGTTTATACTAAAAAGTAGTAAAAGTTAATTATTTTTATTTTTAATAAAAAATAATGGGACGACCCGATTAGAAAATGTGAAAAGTGAAGGGTTTATACTGAAAAGTAAGACTCAATTATTTTTATTTTAATAAAAAATAATCGGACGACCCGATTAAAAAAACTTGACAATAATCTGAGACGGAGGGAATATTTTATTTCTTGGGTACGAGGTAATAATATTCTTCAAATTTATTGATATCTATTTCATCTACTGAAAAAGACTTTATTCTGTAAAATATTGTTAAGACTTAACACTTATTTTATTAAGTATCCACCCTCCCCTAATCACTCCATCGTTAATTTCTTAGTCCAAGACAAATGTGTCATCTTAAACGGAATGGGGGAGTACTTACACATATGAACTTTCAACAAATTTGCATCACGAGAGCAACGTTTATAATTGAGATATGAACGACTGCTTGTGTTAAAACGAGTCAAATACTTGTAGAGGGAACATGAATAGATGTGTATTGTACTATTACAATTTCTCACAACTTGAGAGCTAAAGTCAAAATTTTTACAACGGGCAAGCTATAGTCTAATCCTCAACTTTGACACTCAAAGATACACAATCTTCCAACAATTAAGTCAGTAAAAAACACATGCGACTTAGTAAAATCCTGATTTTACTAACTATAATAAGGGAATAAAAGGAAGGTAAAGACTTAAAGTGCATTATATCACACCAAGCTATGACCAAACTAATTTCAACTATACACAAAATAACATTATATCATGCTCTGGTTTATCGAGTCGGTATGAACTTCAAGAACATCCCTAACAAATGCTTATGGTTTTCAAAGCACAATTACACAATAGGCATCTGTGGTGAAGATGAACTCTAGGCACAGTTACAAAATAGGCATCCATGGCGAAAACGAACTATGAATCTGCTTCACAGTTTATAGAGAAAAGAAAGACAAAGTACAGTTAAACAATGCTAAACTAAGTTCGATGGATATCTAGGGTATCCTCGGTATCTACTTTTGATGGGTATTAATGAGTTTCTGAACTGTTTCTTCGGCCTGTTTGATATATCAGCGATGGAATCGTCCAATTTCTGTAAAAGCAAGGAAGATTTGTGCCTCAGAATAAGTTGGAACGGGCATGCTACAGACGAATCAAATATTCCACAAGCTTGAATCATACCTTTTGTTTTTTCTTTTGATTCTTTTTCCTTTTCTTCTTCGGCTTGATTTTGTTGGGCGTGGGGACTTCGTTTATATCTTCTCTTAATTTCCAAGTCCTGTCAAATCCATCCATATCGGGGGGATTCAGTAATAGAACAATATGTACAAAGGTCATGTAACTATGCAGATTTACGACGTGTCACAAGGCAAATGCACCTCATCGTCATCGAACTTATTGACATGATGAACAACTCTTCCTGATGTAGAAGCCCCACCTGAAAAACATGACCAACCAACAAATATCAATCTGCTTGCTGTTTTCCATGCTCACAATATCAAACAATCAAATGAATAGCATATAGTAATTTCGTCACAGATTATTTTATTCCTCTCATAATTTCATAACTTCTTTCATGTGATTTCTGAACTCTCAACTTCTCTTATGGCGTAACCTAAAGAGTTTATGAAGGTACTTGCACATACAAAAGACATTTCCATGTGAGGAGTACAAAATGTATTTTCCTTGTTTATAGATGACAAATCAGTTACGAGAAAGATGCACCCAAAAACTCTATCCAGGACACAATTCACTTGCAAATTGTAAGATATCCATCAAAGCATAAGAAATGGTGACATCGAATACAATGTGACGACACTCAACATTTTTCCCCTATTAGCTTTTCTTAATTCCATAAAGATCCAACCCTTATTCCATCAATAAAGGAGACAGATTTCACTAAGGAAAAAAGAAAAGTAAAAAAAAGAAACACAAGAGATATGAGGAATTTACTGCATTGCACAGTTTGTTTTGCATTTCTAACAGCTAACTCAACGAGCTTCAGATTAACAGAAGCTAGCCCATTCCTGCAATAAGCAGAGTTGCTACACATTTTGTGATCAGCTCGGAAGGAATTTGAGCCTCAATATCAGACGCATTTGTTGGTTTGGGATCAGTTTTCTGCAATAGTTTTCAGGTTAAAAAACATAATCCAAAAACATCAAAATATAATTAAGGCTGTAATAAAACCAGAGAGAGAGAGGAAGAGAGAGAGAGAGAGAGAGAGAGAGAGAGAGAGAGAGAGGTAACGCATTAGACTCACAGCCGGCATGCAGGAATCGTCCGAGGAAGGTGGTCATTTACATAGTCCAAAGATGAAGATTTAGTGCACCTGAGGCTGATGGGAATCTTCCCCCCTCCTTTTAACATAGACCGACAAGGATTCTTCGACGAGCTCTTTGAGATCAGACGAGGTTAGTTCAGTACCATCAAGCTTCATTCCTTTTGCACTTTTTTATGCCTTCCAAATCTCACTTTGCCCCGATGGTCGCAGAGTAGTATCATGTTAAATTACACAATACTCAATATCTGAAAACTTCCATTATCAAATAGGGACAACAAATATTATTAAACCCAAAAGAGTCAGACATTTCTTGAATCTCATTTACAGAAGGTTTACGACAAATTAAGAAGATAGATGAGCAAAAGAGATGGAAACAAAAGTTTTATGAAAATCAACATTCTTCGCCATTATCATCATCGCCGTAAATGGTAACAGTGAAAATAATATACTAACATTCTCCACCTATTGCCAAAGCATTAGCACTGATGGAACATCATCGTATGTAACCTTGTTAACCTCACATAGATTCTCTCCAATCACCTTCAGCAACAGTTTTCTTGCTTCTAAAATCCTTCCCTCCAAGAAGAGCCTGTCGATGAGACAGCGGAATGTCACCACAAAATTTCAAGGTTATGGCCACAAATAGTATGGCTCTTAGAAAGTTCTAATATCAATTTTCAAGGGAAATTTTCGTAAATTTGGTTAGGAAAAACATGATTTCAAGATCTGATTGCAGCTCTGCATTGGCTTCAGGGGCGCAGGCATTATCTTCATTGCTTGTTCGAGTTTTCTTCACACCGTCTGCATTTGTCTTGCCAACAGCTCTCAGTCTGCAATATTAGTAAATCCACATAACTTGCAAATCCCGTGCAGTTGTTCCACACGAGCACAATAATTAAAATTAATAAGGCTACCAGGTGCATATTCACGTTACATTTCTCAGCAAGTTCACACATTCATCAAAAACATTTCGACAACGGAACAGCCTCCTAATTCCCAAAGAAATAAACTCCGATTCACACATGTAAGCATAATACATTGCACTCTCACCAAAAAAAATATAGACTGACTTACAAAATTTAAATACATCAACTTCTAGGAAATTAATTTTGCAATTTATTTATCGGAACAAACTTTTCCCATTGCACTGATAGAGGATCGAGCATGTAGTCCATACAGCACGGCAACTGAGTGTTTGAAAGGACATTTTACTCATAAGCAGCTTCAGCTTCAAAATATCAAGACAACAATTAAGATTCTAATGTGCATACACGGCATTCGTTATCATTGAGAAAAGTAGTTATAACATTACACTAGTCTTAACAGATTTAGATATAACATTACATAAAAATATTCAACTGAACTAAAACAAATATTGTAAATCACAGTACGCGGCATTACCTCTCTCCTCCCTTTGATAAAAAACTCTCCGGTGGTTGGATTCCTCGTGAAGAAAATGCCAGTTCCTCGAGTGTTCCCCATCTTTCCAAAAACCATACACTGAATATTAGTAGCAAGTCCCTGTGATCCTTTTAGTTGATTTATGCTTCTCTATTTGTTCGCCCTAGAAGTACCCACACGTCGAAAACTGCCTTCATAGCCAAATACAGCTTCTTCTCTAGTAACAGAATCTAGCTTGCGACAGGCATAACTAAACAAAATTTTAGCTAAAAAATGAACAAAATCCAATAGGGAGACGGAAACAAGTCCAAAGATGAAGATTCAGTACACCTGAGGCTGATGGGAACTCTTCTCCCGCTGCTTTTAACATAGACAGACAAATATTCTTCAACGTGCTCTTTCAGATCATACGAGATTAGTTCAGTATCTCGTCTTCCAAATCTCACTTTGCCCCAATGGTCTCAGAGTTTCATGTTAAACTACACACAAAAACTTCATTATCACAGGGTGTTAGCAAATATTAAATCCAAAACGAACTTTCATTCTTGATTCCCATTTACAAAAGGTTAACAAGACAGACGAGCAAAAGAGACGGAAACAAAAGTTTTATGCAAACTGAACATTCATTGCCATTATCATTATCGTCGCAAAATGGTAACGGTGAAAATAATATAACATTTTCCACCTATTGCAAAAGCATTAGCACTGATGGAACACGTTTTTTCGGGACGAGTTTGTTAACCTTAGCATAAAGAATGCTATCTTTGCCATGCTCATGTAGAGGTTCCAATAACATCTTTAAAGCACCCGGATGCAATATGAGACCCCTCCTATCCATTTCATCCAGCAGTGGAATTACATCGTCGATCTCGTTCCTTTTGGCATAACCCCGAACTAAGGCACTGTACGTCCCACTATCCGGCAAGCAGCCGTATTTTTCCATCTGCATCACAAAATCCAGAGCCTCCTCCATATTCCCTTCATCGCACAGCGCACTAATAATTATGCCGAATGTCACAACGCTGGGCTCCAAACCCTTCGAACCCAGTTCATTGAAAAGATCTATTGCTCTGTCAAGTTTCCCAACACTGCACAATCCATGAATGAGAATATTGTAAGTTACTATGTCGGGAACAACGCCTTCATTTTCCATCACATTCAAGAAAGAAAAAGCTTCGTCCAGACGATGAGCTCTGCACAAGCCATGCAACAAGATATTGTAAGTCCTTATGTCAGGAGGCACATGTCCAGCTTGCATCTCTGTAAAGAACTTGAGGCCCTCACCATATCTGCCATCACGAAATAAGGCCTGAAGCATTGTGTTGTAAGAAACAACATCATGTTCCAAGCCTTTGCTAGGAATTTCATTAAAGAGATGCAATACCTCATCCACTAGCCCCTTTTTGCAGAGCCCATTCATTAAACTGTTATAGCTTACAATATCAGGCTTCAGCCCCGAATCAACTGCATGGTCAAAAACTTTCCTGGCCTTCTCCATCTCACCTCGCTGACAGTATCCGTCCATCAATGCACAGTAAGTGCGAATACTAGGTTGAATGTCTCTTTGCTTCATCATTTCTATAATCTGCTCAGCCTCTTCCGCCCGTCCTTCCTTACAATAGCCATCCACTAAAATGTTAAAAGTCAGTAGATTCGGATTTATCCCACGAGCAACCATCTCATTCGACAACTCTTCGACCTCTTTCCATCTACTCGAATTGCACAAGCCCTGAATCAACGAAGTATAGGTGACGACATCGGGTGATATGCCCTTGTCTGCAAACGACAAGAAGATCTGAAGGGCATCATCAACCATCCGATCCTTGCATAGACCGTCAATTACTGCACTGTAGACATAAATGTTAGGCTTGCATCTCTGTTTTTCAAATAACCTCAGCTGATCAAGGGCCGCGAGTGTGAGCCCGGCTTTGCACAGTCCATTGATGACGGCAAGGTATGTAACCTCGTTAACCTCGCATAGATTCTCTCCAATCATCTTCAGCAACAGTTTTCTTGCTTCTAAAATCCTTCCCTCCAAGAAGAGCCCATCGATGAGACAGTTGAATGTCACCACATTCGGTTCGTAGCCACGCTTAAAGATGCTGCCTAAGACAGCGAATCCGTAGTCGGATAGACGAAGATGGCGAAAGCAATTCATCGCAATGCTGAACGTGAAGAGGTCTACAGGGAGATCCCTTTGAAGCATTTTGTTGAATAGAAAAAGGGCAACATCGTATTGTTTGATCTTGACAACAGAATTCAGCAACTTGGTGAAATCAATAACGGAAGGCAGCGGCTGAGCACTCTGCATCTGGCGAAATAGAGCAACAGCATCATCGGCCTTACGAATGCGACCAAAATCGAAGAAGAATCTGGGTTTGGAAGAATAATGCCTAATTTGGTGAGTGGAATCATTGTTGGAATTGGAATTGGAATTGGAATTGGAATTGGAATTGAAATTGAAAGGGGATTGAAAAAATGATGGATAGTATTGTAGAGGAGAAGAAGAAGATTTGAAGCAAGAAGAATTGGAAAGAATTCTTCTCCTGGAAATCATGGTGGCAGTGCGATTCTTCATCTCTGTGAATTTTAGGGTTCGTTCGTGTGAATTTTAGGGCTTCAATTTGCTTTTGCCAGAAATATAGATTTTCATTTTTCATTTTATTTTATATTTCGGAACTCATTAATTGTTGGATTAATGTTTTTATTATTGGAGATTTTACAAATTTTTTGATCGGAAAAGGTAATGATAGTTAAAAGATGGTACAAGGGGTACCGCCCGTTTACAGAAGCTAATCACTCCATTGCTTATACAAACAATTTGTTGCCCAATCAACGTATCTAATATTGGTAACTCCGTCACCATTCGCTAAACACCAATTCCAAAATCGAGCTCTAATTTCTATATCCATTCTTTTGAAATCCCACTCCTTGCCTTCAAACGTGACTGAGTTCCGCCATTTCCACACCACCCAGATCACACAAATCCACAAACCGCCTAGCCTTCGTTTGCATTTGTTATTGCCCAAAAGGTTAGAGAAGCTTGAGAAATGAGCCTCAATTCCCTTCGGTGGCGCCCAGCTTACCCCAACCCATTTAATCATTTTCCTCCAAAAATCACACACCTGCTTGCATTTAATCATTTAATCATTTTACAAATTCATTTGGGAAAAGAGAAAAAAAAAAAAAAACTTGGATTAATGTTTTTATTATTTGGACTACAAATGATGCTTCATGCTAGAGGTGCCCACGGTTCCGGTTCCGGTTCTAACCGGAACCGAACCGCCGGTTCCGGTTCCGTCGAGGGAGGAACCGAAACCGAACCGCAAACACACGGTTACGGTTCCGGTTCTAACCGGAAAAAACCGGACAATTATTTATTTATTTTTTAATTTTAAATTTTTTTATTTCATAAGGCTTTGAACATTCTTTCAATTTTATAGGTGTTCCTCATGCAACTCTTCTCATAGTTTGGGATGTGTTAGATATCACATATCAAATAAATAAGAAGCTTGAAAAGTGTAATACTCTTATAAAAACAATAAACATACCTCACAATGAAGAAATAACAAATAAGTGTTTGAGAGTAACACTTATATAATTGAAAAAAGTCCAAATTATATATATATTTAGTTATTATTTATGAAGTTTAACAAATAATGTTATATTTGTTTATAAAATATATTTGAAAAAAATAAAAATAATAGAATTTATATAAATTGGACGGTTCCAAAATTTGGAACCGCCGGTTTGGAACCGGAACCGGAACCGAACCGCCGGTTACGGTTCCAAGCCTTAGGAACCTTAACCGAACCACCGGTTCCTTTTCCGGTTTCGAACCGCCGGTTCCGGTTCCGGTTAAAAAACCGCCGGTTCCGATTACGGTTACGGTTTTAACCGCCGGTTTCGGTTCTTTTGAACACCTCTACTTCATGCATCACTAGAATTTTACTATTTCTCAGGAACACCATACCTAATCACCAATAGTATAAATTTTCAATATGACTCTTTCCAAGTTGAATCATTTTTTCAATTGGCCGTTCTTTTCATATTTAGTCTTTTTTTTTTTTTTTTTTTTTTTTTTTTTTTTTTTTTTTTTTTTTATAAATTAGGATCTAGCAATACAGTACAACATTAGAAATACCAAATTAAACGAAAAATAATCGATTTGAATGAAAGACTCAAAAGGGAAATGAATGCATTGGATGAATATCATATACTCCCTCTACCGTAGGTTAGATGACACGTTTGTCCTTTTGAAACATCCCACCCTACATGTAACATTTCCTTTTTAATAAATAATTAAATTTACAAATAACTTTCTTTTATTAACAACTACAAAATTTAAAACTCCTTTATTTTAAAATAAAGAATTATTAAGATAATTAACACAGAAACGAAAAACAATATACACAGCCATTTTATTCTTCAACAGATAACGATTGTTATGCTCAAACTATTATGAATTAGCTTGAATCTTTTTTTTTAAAAACAAGGAATTATTTGATTATTCTCACTTCGTACCCTATATTAACATGAAGAGAGAAACCTCACAACTTTTTTAAAAAAAAGGTGAGTAAAAGTGAATTAAATTAGGTGCTAGTGGAATAAGGTCCAACGGTCCAACCCCATGAAAATTGAGACAAATTATATGGGATATTAAGGGTTAAAAAGTCATTTTACTGAAAAAGTCTTTTCGTTTTAGTCAATTACAGTAGTTTGGGGTACATTCAGTACTCACATTGATACGGGGGATTGAGGCCGTACAAAACAGTGATAGATTGGGACATTTTATCTACTCTAACCATAAAATAATAGGAAATACATGTAGTTTGCTTAGTTGACAAAGCTTAACTAACTAATTTGAACAGAATTTAAGAAGTACCATGGTTATGATCATTATAATTAAAAGAAAATATACAAACTACTATTTCACTATTTTTCCAGAGCCTAAAAGGGAAGAGTTTTGACGGCATTTATATTTGGAAAGATCAAAACCATCTCAACATCAAAACTTTTGCAACTCAGACTGGAAATGTGGAAAAAACACACAAAGAATTTCATACTGATTTTGTTGAATCAACAACGATAAACAAACGCAACTCATTTTCGTGGGGGAGGAGTGCATGAGGCCATGAGTATCAGTGCAATCAAAAGCACGATGAGGAGTCTTTGCAAGTCAATTCCCCCGTTGTCGGACTCACAGCAGACCTTCCCCATGTAAAAGTTTAGAGAGAGGGAAGAGATGACGAGTGAGAAAGGGAAGGAGTCTCTACACTAGGGGTGAGCATTCGAGTGGTTCGGGTCTAACCCGAACCAAACCGAAAAATCCATAACCCGAATTTTGTATTTTTTATAACCCGAACCGAACCAAACCAAACTAACATCGAACCCAAACCAAACCCAAACCGTATTTTACGGTTCAGGTTCGGTTCGATTTTGACCCGAATTTATACATGGTTTTTTTTATTTTTATTTTTTGAGCAAATAGATGAAAATTAGGGCTTAGATATGTGTAGGAGTTATGATGTGTATAATAATTAATAAATAAGGGCTTAAAAGAATGTGTAGGAATTAAGATTTATAATTAATAAATAATTATATATATATATATATATATATATATATAAATTATATTATATTATTTGTATATAATATATAAATTCGGGTTTCGGGTTAGACCCGAATTATTTATGCAAACCCATACCCAAACCATAATATTTTCGGGTTCTAAATTTCAACCCGAACCAAACCAAAGGGATATACAACCCGGACCAAACCGGCTAATTCGGTTTGGTTCGGTTCGGGTTGAACCATATTTTGCTCACCCCTACTCTACGCACAAGAAAGTTTCTTGTAGAAGAAGGGTTCCACTACAAGTTATAGTACTAAATAATTTTATATGGTGATTTGATTAAATAGTGTGACAAACTAGCCCAGATAAACAACACTTCTATTCTTCTTAAATAATTAGCCCACTTCAATATTTTCTACAAAGTTGCAATTTTTATTTCACCAGTTTCCTGACCAGCCGTTTCTACCAGTTCAACATCATAACCTGCATGAAGTGGCTGGTTCCGATCAGTTTTGGTCACAGTCAGACCATTTGAATCGAACCTCCCTTGTTTAACTTCAGCCCCTGTTTTTATAACAAATTACACAACTACGATATGAACAAAGATGAAGCCAACTGCTGCATCTACTAAAATTGGAATTTTTTGGAGCATTTACAAAAAGAAAACCCTGTAAAATAATCTCATGATCGCAAATAAATTCATACAAAAACAAGAATTGTGGGACAAATTCTCTCTCTCAAGGAATTGCAGGATGAGATGAAAACAAGAGGATGTACCAGAAATTCAGCAGCATCGTCTCTTCGTATCTGCAGTCACTGATCCTCCAAATCTATCTTGTGTGAAATGAGTAAAACTGGTGATGGCTTACTTTCTCCCTACTTCACTACAGAATTCCTTCCGGAAGCACCGACTCCAGCAGAATTCCTTACATCAAGATTCGATTGCAGCTCTGCACTGGCTTCAGGGGCAGCTCTCAATCTGCAATTTTATAGGATAATCATTAGATTACTAGACACCAATAAAATTTTAAGACCATCTAAGTTCTTCATCTCGACGCTAAGCATCCATCTCTTTACTTGGTGGATATTTATAAAGGCAGAACCGATTATCGTTCAAGAATGGTACTCTTTCCTTTTCATTGACAGGTAAACAAGTCTTGATAACTTCAATATCCTCCGCTGTTATAATTCCACCTACATTGGATCACAAAATTCTCCAAACGAAAAACACGCATTATTAAATTGAATTCAGCTGAGCATTCATCAGAAACTCTCCCGTGCTCGGAATCCTTGTGAAGAAACTGCTGGTTCCTCAAGTGTTCCCCATGTTTCCAAAGACAAAACACTGAATATTAACAGCATGTCTATTTAACTGGATAGAGGCATTATCTTCATTGCTTCTTCGGGTTTTCCTCACACCGTCTGCATTGGTCTTGCCAGCAGCTCTCAGTCTGCAATATTAGTAAATCCACATAACTTGCAAACCACGTGCAGTTGTTCCACAATAATTAAAATTAATAAGACAACAATTAAGATTCTAATGTGCATACACGGCATTCGTTATCATTGAGAAAAGTAGCGCATAATGTATGGTCAAGTACACTAGTCTAACAGATTTGGATATAACAACTAGCCATCATTCAGATTTAGATATAACATAACAAAAAAATATTCAACTGAACTACAACAGATATTGTAAATCACAGTACGCAGCATTACCTCTGTCATAATAGGCTTCCCAGCAAACAAGTCGGCTCAAATGCCCAAAACGAACTTTCATTTCTTGATTCCCATTTACAAAAGGTTAACAAGACAGACGAGCAAAAGAGATGAAAACGAAAGTTTTATGAAAACTAAACATTATTTGCCATTATCATCATAGTCGTAAAATGGTAACAGTGAAAACAATATAACATTTTCCACCTATTGCAAAAGCATTAGCACTGATGGATCACGTTTTTTCGGGACGAGTTTGTTAACCTTAGCATAAAGAATGCTATCTTTGCCATGCTCATGTAGAGGTTCCAATAACATCTTTAAAGCACCTGGATGCAATATGAGACCCCTCCTATCCATTTCATCCAGCAGTGGAATTACATTTTCAATCTCGTTCCTTTTGGCGTAACCCCGAACTAAGGCACTGTACGTCCCACTATCCGGCAAGCAGCCGTTGGTTTCCATTTGCATCAATAAATCAAGAGCCTCCTCCATATTCCCTTCAACGCAGAGTGCACCAATATTGATGCAATATGTTACAATGTTGGGCTTCAAACCCTTCGAACTCAGTTCATTGAAAAGATCCTTTGCACTGTCAAGTTTCCCAACACTGCACAATCCCTCAATGAGAATACTATAAGTTACTATGTTGGGAGTAACACCTTCGGTTTCCATCACATTCAAGAAAGAAAATGCTTCATCCAGACGATGAGCTCTGCAAAGGCCATGCAACAAGATAGAGTAAGTCCTTATGTCAGGAGCCACATGTCGAGCTCGCATCTCTGCGAAGCGTTTCAAGCCCTCATCATATCTGCCTTCACGAAATAAGGCTTGAAGCATTGTGCAGTAGGAAACCACCGTATGCTCTAACCCGTTGCCAGGAATTTCATTAAAGAAACGCAATACCTCGTCGAGTTGCCCCTTTTTGCTATGGCCGTTCATCAAGCTGTTATAGCTTACGATACTAGGCTTGAGCCCCAAATCCAGAGCAAGGTCGAAAACTTTTGAGGCTTTCTCCATCTCACCTCGCTGACAGTATCCATTTATCAAAGCATTGTAAGTTAGAATATCAGGTTGAATATCTTTTTGCTTCATCATTTCTATAATCTGCTCGGCCTCTTCCACCCGTCCTTCCTTACAATAGCCATCCACTAAAGTGGTAAAGGTAAGTAGATCTGGATTTATCCCGTGAGCAACCATCTCATTCAACAACTCTTCGACCTCTTTCCATCGACACAAATTGCACAAGCCCTGAATCAACGAAGTATAGGTCACGACATCAGGTGATATGCCCTTATCCGCCAAAGACGAGAAGATCAGGAGGGCATCGTCAACCATGCGGTCCTTGCATAGACCATCAATTATAGCATTGTAGACATGAATGTCAGGCTTGCATCTCTGTTTTTCAAATAACCTCAGCTGATCAAGGGCCGCGAGTGTGAGCCCGGCTTTGCACAGCCCATTGATGACGGAAAGGTATGTAACCTCGTTAACCTCGCATAGATTCTCTCCAATCATCTGCAGCAACAGTTTTCTTGCTTCTAAAATCCTTCCCTCCAAGAAGAGCCCGTCGATGAGACAGCTGAATGTCACCACATTCGGTTCGTAGCCACGCTTGAGAATGTTGCCTAAGAAAGCAAATCCGTAATCAGATTGATGAAGGTGGCGAAAGCAATTCATCGCAATGCTGAACGTGAAGAGGTCTACAGGAAGATCCCTTTGAAGCATTTTGTTGAATAGAAAAAGGGCAATTTGGTGAATGCAGAGATAGAAGGCAGCGGCTGGGCTCTCTGCATCTGGCGGAATAGAGCAACAGCATCATCGGCCTTACGAATGCGACCAAAATCGAAGAAGAATCTTCTCGGTTTGGAAGAATAATGCCTAATTTGGTGAGTGGAATCAACACCATCATCCCAACTGAAATTGAAATTGAAAGGTGATGCAACATGTAGAGAAGGAGAAGAAGAATTGAAGCAAGAATTGGAAAGAATTCTTGTGGAAATCATGGTAGTGCGGTTCTTCATCTCTGAACTTTAGGGTTGGTTGTGTTTCTAAATTCTAGGGTTTCAATATTGTGCTGATGCGGCTTTCATTTTTTCACCCTCATTTATATCGAACCAGATTTACTCGGTACCCCTTCAGTCCTGGACACCCTCGTCATCGACACAAAAAATTTGACGCAATGTTTAAAATGAAAAAAATAATATGACGACCCTATTAAAAAAATGTGAAAAGTAAAAATAAGAGTCAATTTTTTCTATTTTAATAAAAAATAATGGGATGACCCAAAAAAGCCGGACAATTAATTTAGGAAGGAAGAAATACTTTATTTCCTGGGTATGGGTATGAGATAATAATATTTTTCAAATTTATTGATATCTATTTCAACTACTAAAAAAGACTTTATTTAGTAAAATATTGTTAAGACTTATTTTATTTAGTATCCACCCTCCCTAATCACCCCCTCGTTAATTTATGTGTCCAAGACAAATGTTGTCAACTTGAATTGAATGGGGGTACTTATACATATTAACTTTCAACAAATTTGGACATCACAGAGCGATGTGTATTGTACTATTACAATTTCTCACAACTTTGAGAGCTAAATTCTTAAGTTTTACAATGGGCAAGTTATAGTCTAATCCTCAACTCTGACTCTCAAAAGATACACAATCTTCCAACAATCACTGCACAGTCCGTGAATGAGAATACTATAAGTTACTATGTTGGGAGTAACACCTTCGGTTTCCATCACATTCAAGAAAGAAAATGCTTCATCCGGACGATGAGCTCTGCACAGGCCATGCAACAAGATAGAGTAAGTCCTTATGTTCGGAGCCACATGTCGAGCTCGCATCTCTGTGAAGAGCTCCAGGCCGTCATCACATCTATCTTCACGAAATAAGGCTTGAAAGTGTTGTGTTGTAGGAAACAACATCATATTGTAACCCTTTGGAAGGAATCTCATTAAAGAGACGCAATACCTCATCCACTTGGCCCATTTTGCAAAAACCATTCATTAAGCTGCCATAGCTTACGATACTAGGCTTGAGCCCCGAGTCCAGTGCAAGGTCGAAAACTTGTGTGGCTTTCTCCACATCGTCGGCCTTACGAATGCGACCAAAATCGAAGAATCTTCTGGGTTTGGAAGAATAATGCCTAATTTCAATACCATCAACCGAATTGAAATTGAAAGGGGATGTAACACATAGAGAAGAAGAAGAAGGAGATTTGAAGCAAGAAGAAATGGAAAGAATTGTTGTTGTGGAAATCATGGTGGTAGTGCGATTCTTCATCTCTGAATATGAATTTGAGGGTTGTGATTTCTGGGTTTCAATTCGTTTTGGTAGAAATATGAGTAATGTAGTGGTGGGAGCAAATCAGTAGTTGGACTTGGATCAATATCTATCTTTGTCCGAATTTTTAGCGGCAAAATTTTAGGATCCATGACCATGCAATTTTTAGTACGTACTATGAGAATATGTATAAAATAAAGTACAAATTTGATAAAGAGAGAGAATAATATAAGAATCGGTTAATATCCCTTGTCTAGTGGAGATTAGCTGTTACAATTATATTGCAATTACGATATTATCCTTTAATGTCAGTTAACGAACGTAAAAGTCAAAATAAATACTACATACTATTGATCTAATTATTTGGTCGGTGTGGATTGGATCCTAGTTAATACCTAAGGTTTAAGATCCCATTTGATATATTGCTGATGTTGTGGCTTTTCAATTATTATTATTATTATTGATTCATGTGAATAAAAATAGCTCATATATTTATTTGTATGTTACAAACATTCTAATATGACAGATAATAATTAAATCCGCAGTTAAAATTATCATATACTATAGTATAACGCGCAAAAAAAGAAAATGTAGGGGTTATGTTTTGGGGCCAAATACTTCGGGTTCGAGTCTTTCTTTTCACGATTTTTAAGATTTCTGTTGTAAAGTTAAAAAAAAAAAAAAGGGGCGTGGTAGGCCTAAGATTATTCTCTTAAAATTAAATTATATTTCTCATAAATTTTCAAGTTGTTACACTTTCTCTTTTCTCATTTAAGTTGCCCCTTCTAAATTGTTACAATTTCTTATCTATAGTATAAAAAAAGGGAATCCACAATTGAAAATCAATTTTAAAATGACAATTTTGTAAATATTACTAATTTAAAGGTTAAACAAATAATATGAAACACAATTTTATCGGATAATTTTGTTGGCATGCGATTTAATTTCCAAAAGCATCAACCTTTTTTTTCTCTCTTCCTTTACAATTTTATTCTTTAACTTTTTTTTTTCTTGCGATTATTTTTGCATTTTTTATGAAGAAAACGTATGCAATATGCATCTTAAATTAAAGAGTACAAAATTTCCATTAAATTAATATATTATTTGTTAAACTCTTAAACATAGAATAAACAGAAATAAGTAATAATTATTTAAAGACGTAGGAAGACAAAATTTTTAATATGTATATTTATGGTACGTTGGATTGAAATAAATAAATTAAATAAATAAATAAATAAAACCATCATCCAAAAAAATCGCAGGGTTGGTAATTCCATTTTCTAATTTTTTTTAACATCATAATTCTAAGAGAATATATAGTCATATACCCAATTTCATCTAGTAAAACAAAATTTTGCTTTGGAAGTTTAAAACACAAAAAAATACCCATTTTTTGCTTCGGTAGACAAAAACGCCCCTGCTTTTTAGGTTCGGAGTACTATTTACTTTTTCTCTTTTTCCCTCTCCCTCAAATTCTGCTTTTATTATACGCACCATCTCCCTCTCCATCCTTCTTCGTAGTTTCTTCACTCTCTCTTCTCTCTCTCTTCTCTCTCTCTCTCTCTCTCTACCCCATGGCGCCGCCGCCTCTGCCGCTCAAGATTCCGGCCACCCGGAGGCCCGCCTCTGCAGTTCGTCGATGGTGGTTGTGGGGATTCTTCCGAAGCGCCGGCGCCACCAGCTCCACAGCCGCCCCACCGCCGTCCAAGAGTGAGAGAGGTGAGCTCCCGATTCCCGGCGCTCCGGCCATGCCCGATTCGGCCGCGTACTACTCTCTCTCTTTCTCTCTCTACCCCTCTCTCTTTCTCTCTCTATCGCCGGCTGTCTGGCCTCCATCGCCGCCGCATTCCTCTCCCTCACCTCCATCGTCCGCCGCCGCGTTGGCTCCGGCCAATCTGTACTGCACTAATGTCTTGATTTATGTTGAAATATAAATTCCTATCTGACTCTATTCCTTTTGCAGTTTATTTTCTCTACCGTAATCGATGGAAAAATAAAAGCATGGCTGTATGATTCCTTGGGCTCGAGAGTAGATTATGATGCTCCTGGGCTTTGGTGCACGACTATGGCACCATCACCTCACTCCTCGTCGCCACCATCACCTCCTTCCTCTCCCTCCCCTCCCACCTCCCCCTCCCTCCGCCGCCGGCTTCCGCATCCACCTGCCTCCTCGTCTGTTTTCTCCGCCCGCCGCAAAACCCCTCTCCGCCCCTCCTTGAAGGACTCCGCCGCCGCGCTCTCTCTCTCCTCTATTTTATTTTTTCACTCTCTCTCTCTTTCTCTCTCTACCCCTCTCTCTCTTTCTCTCTCTACCCACCGGGAATTGGGGGTTGCCGGAGCCTCATTTGGCTCGATTTGAACAACAACGAACTCACCGGCCCCCTTCCGTCAGAGCTTGCTGCACAATCCGGCCTCATTGTCCCTGGTGCGGTTTCAGGGAAGCAGTTTGCGTTTGTTTATTTGATTTTCCACTTTCCTTTCCTTTCTTTTCTTTTTGATTGTTTATTTGATTTTCGTGTTAATTTTTGTGGGTGATAATTTGGATTTTGGAGTTTGAATTTTGTTTTTTTTTTTTTGTTTGCGGGTTAACCGTTAACATTCCCCAATATTTCAACATTCAATTACTCTCTCTTTATTTCCACTTTTTTTCAGGGTGGAGAGAGAAAGAGGCGGTGGAGAGAGAAGGGTGGACTACAGGAATTCTTGTTCGTCTTTTCGATTTTTCCGATTTGATTTTGTTTTGATGTAATTTTTTTATGTGGGTTTTCTATAATTGTGGATATACGAGATGATTACTTGGTTCGATCGTGTATTAATTTGGTGAATACTTCTTCTTTTGATGAAATTGTTTAATTTGAAAGTCAATTGGGTTGGGTATGATTACTCGAAACAACATCAAACTTTGTTTCGTTTATTGAAATTTGAAAACTAAAGTGAGCACACTATCTACGAATGCTATCCTCTGTTCCGATTACTTAAGTACACAGTACGAAACACAAAAAAAATTACTAGTCTTGTGTAAGTTTTTGTTCAATTTACATGATATACTAAAGTACACAGTACGAAAGGAAGAAAATCTTACTGCGTACTTAAGTACACAGTACGAAAGGAAGAAAAGCTTACTGCGTACTTAAGTACACAGTACGAAACACAAAAAAAGATTACTAGTCTTGTGTAAGTTTTTGTTCAATTTACATGATATACAAAAGTACACAGTACGAAAGGAAGAAAATCTTACTGCGTACTTAAGTACACAGTACGAAAGGAAGAAAAGCATACTGAGTACTTAAGTACACAGTACGAAACACAAAAAAAGATTACTAGTCTTGTGTAAGTTTTTGTTCAATTTACATGATATACTAAAGTACACAGTACGAAAGGAAGAAAATCTTACTGCGTACTTAGGTACACAGTACGAAAGGAAGAAAAGCTTACTGTGTACTTAAGTACATAGTAAGAAACACAAAAAAGATTACTAGTCTTGTGTAAGTTTTTGTTCAATTTACATGATATACTAAAGTACACAGTACGAAAGGAAGAAAAGCTTACTGCGTAATTAAGTACACAGTACGAAACACAAAAAAAGATTACTAGTCTTGTGTAAGTTTTTGTTCAATTTACATGATATACTAAAGTACACAGTACGAAAGGAAGAAAATCTTACTGCGTACTTAGGTACACAGTACGAAAGGAAGAAAAGCTTACTGTGTACTTAAGTACACAGTAAGAATCACGTTTCGTACTTATTTGTATGGAACACAGTACAATTTGTAACACCAAAATTACCGGAAAGAGAGAGAGAGAATTGGTGGTCAAAGTCAAAAAGCAAAAAGCAAAAAGTAAAAAGTAAAAAGTAAAAAACATAAAGCAAGGGCATTTTGTTACAAAATTTGAAAATATGGGTATAAGTTGTGTTTTTTAACATACAAAGCAAAATTTTGTTTTTTAAGTTGAAATTGAGTATTTTCCTTTTTTCCTCTAATTCTAATCTATCACATGAGTCGCTCATTTTAGTTGGGCAACAAATCAAATTTTTGATAATTTAAATTTACAAATTATATAAAAATAAAGTGTTATTTTTTGTTTTAATTTGTTTTATTCAAAATTCAAAAGTTAAACAAATTGATATTTGAATTTTAAGTGATTTGTGAACTTAATAATGTTATTATAGTTTTTCAAATTTTACAATAAAGCTTAATGAAAAATACAAAAAGGAAAAATAAGATTAATTTGATTTGAGCGACATTAACTAGAGGTGACAAATATATTGTTTATCTCGATATATATTATATATGCAACTTTATTCATCATACCCCGCATGTCCTTGAAAACTCTTTATTGCACATGTTTTAAAATGAAATGATATAATTGACTTATATTGATTACTAATAGTGAAGATTGAGTCTACCACTTTAGTGTAATGTGATAGGTAAATAACCGTAAATGTGATAAATATGTTATGTTGAAATGACGTAGTAACATCTATCGTGATAATGAGTATATGTCCAATAATAGAAAGTAAAGAGTTTTGAAAAACAACCTAAAACGAAATTATATAAAGAGTTTTAAGGAATACAGGGAGTATGTTCAAATTCTCTTTTGAGAATATTATGTGTTTAGGGTTTTGGTCAACTTGGTCTTCAATTTAGATTTTTCAATATAAATTGATCCATTTCTATTTGATTTTACCCGAACCACTCTCTAAACCGTGCATCGCATGGGTGCAAAATCTAGTATAACAAAAATTAGCAACAAAATTAGTGAACAAATTAGAGCTCACTAATTGGGCCATTATTTTTTTTAAAAGAATCATTATTTAATTAATCATAAACTGAAAAATAAAAAAAAAATATTAAAATTTCAGTTTTTTTTAATAAAATAATTGGGCACTACTTCTTTTAGATAAATTTAGTTTTTTATTTTAAAAAAGAAAAAATTAATTAATTATAAAGTGAAAATTGAAAAAAAAAAATTATTACAATTTCTGTTTTTTTATTTTTTAAAAATTAAATATTAATTATAATTATAATTCATTATTCTCCTCAATTACCAAATTACCTAAACTACTAAACACTCATACCTTAATTCTCGTGCTGAAAAGAAATGTAACAACTTGAAAAATCCAAAAGGAGTACTTGTTTTAAGCAAAATTATTTTTTCTACGTGGCTATACTTGTGATATACTCCCTCCATCCTACTTCACTTGATTTTCTTTTCTAATTGGGACGTCCCACTTCAATCGGCTTGTTTTCTAAAATCGAAAGATTAACTCTTACTTTTCAATGTGTACCCTTACTTTTCAATTTTAACATTGTGCTTAATATGTTGTTTCGAAATTAAACAAGTCAATTGAAATGGATAGAGGGTATACTATTATATGCAATGTCAAGTAACTTGGTTACCGACAAAATATAATTTTTACACAAAACTTAGATTATGTATGACAAATATCGAAGAATCCTTTTGGCAGCTTCAAGATGGCTGTGTTTGGGATTGCTTTGGAAGCGAGCGCAGACTCCGACTGCAAAAGCAATATCTGGCCTACTTGCAGTGAGATAGAGAAGTGACCCAATTAGGGCACGATAATCTGTAGGATCTACAGATTTTCCTCCTTCGTCTGGCTCCATCTTCCAGTTGGTATTCATAGGAATCTTCACAGCTTTAGCATGTTGAACACCAAACTTCGCAAGCATATCTCGAGTGTACTTGGCCTGGTTGATGAAAATTCCATTATCCTGCTGCTTCACTTGAAGACCTAGAAAGCAGCTCATCAAGCCAATCATCGACATCTCATACTTGGTCTTCATTAGCTCTCCAAACTTCTCGCTAAGCGACTGATTTGGTGATCCAAATATGATGTCGTCCACGTAGATCTGGACCCATAGCATATCTTCTCCATGATTGATGGTGAAGAGAGTCCGATCTATCTTTCCCTTTTGGAATCCATTTTCCACTAGGAATTGAGATAATGTATCATACCAAGCTCTGGGAGCTTGTTTCAACCCATACAGGGCTTTCTTCAAGCGATACACTTTATCTCCCTGCTCGAAACCCGGTGGCTGCTCCACATACACTTCTTCCTTGAGTTCACCGTTGAGGAATGCGCTCTTTACATCCATTTGGTACACTTTGAATTTCTTGGCCGCTGCATAGGCTAGAAATAAACGGATCGCTTCAAGACGTGCCACGGGAGCGAAGGTCTCGTCAAAGTCGATTCCTTCCTCTTGGCAGTAGCCTTTGGCAACTAGTCGCGCCTTGTTCCTCACTACGTTGTGGTCCTCGTCCGTCTTGTTTTTGAACACCCACTTGGTGCCAATAACATGCTGAAACTTGGGACGATCAACGAGGTACCATACATCGTTCCTGGTGAACTGATTCAGCTCTTCTTGCATGGCGATCACCCAATTAGAATCGGCTAGGGCTTCCTCCACGCTTGATGGCTCAATGTTTGAGAGAAAGCAACTGAACATGGCACTTTCTCCAAACACTTGACTTCTGGTCACTACACCCTTGGATGGATCTCCAATGATTTGGCTAGGTGAGTGATCCTTGAGCCACGCTCGCTTTGATCCGCCAGCTTCATCTTCATCCGCTTCCTTGTCGCTCGCTTCACCGTCTGAAGCGACTGGATTGGGTGCTTGGCCTGCACTAGCTTCAGGAATCTTCGGGGCAGCTTTGACTTCTCCTTTGGGATCCTGCTCGCTTGAGTCCTTGATCTCATCATCTTCATCAAGCACGTCCCAAGAGAGTTGATTTGAGGGTTCCTTGCTTTGATCCTTTTCATTCGCTTGAGCCTGTTCCTGTGGAAGACTTAAAGAAGATTCATCAAATACGACATGGGGTGATTCCTCCACAATTAGGGTTTTACAGTTGAATACTCTGTAGGCTTTGCTAGATGTAGAGTATCCTAAGAATACTCCTTCATCAGCTTTGCTTTCAAAGGCTTTCAACTGTGACTTCCCATTGTTGTGAATGAAGACCCTACAACCAAAAATATGGAAATAAGATATGTTTGGAATTCTCCCTGTCCATATTTCATATGGTGTTTTGTCGTGCCGTTTGTTGAGAAGCGTCCGATTCTGTGTGTAGCATGCCGTGTTGGCAGCTTCAGCCCAATACTTCATCGGAAGCTTCGAGTCAGCAATCATGGTGCGAACGGCTTCTTTGATGATTCGATTCCTTCTTTCAGCAACTCCATTCTGCTGAGGAGTGCGTGCTGAAGAAGTTTGATGTGCTATGCCATGCTCCGTGCAGTATGCTTCAATTGTAGAGTTCAGGAACTCTGTGCCTTTGTCGGAGCGAATGGTCACGATAGCTTGATTCTTTTCCACCGCCAATCGCTTGAGTAGTTGTGGCAGTTTGGTCAGTGTCTCCTTCTTGCTGAATAGGAATACAACCCATGTGTAGCGAGAGAAATCGTCGACTACAACTAGAGTGTACTTCCTTCCATTTACACTAACTGGAGTAACTGGACCAAACAGATCCATGTGAAGCAGCTCGAGCACTCGCTTTGATGAGGCTTCTTCGAGACTGGCGAAGTGCTTCTTCGTCTGCTTCCCTCGTTGGCATGGTGAGCATGGATGGTCTTTGATGAAGACTTCATTCGGTATGCCTTGCACCAAACCTTTTCGAGCTAAGCGATTGATAACTTTGAAATTGAGGTGGTTCAAGCGTCTGTGCCATAGCCATCCAATTTCTGTAGCACTTTTTGCAACTAGACAAGTTTCCTCCTTGCAGCTGTCCCATTGTGCTATGTAGACATTCCTTTGTCTAACTCCAGTGAGCACAATCTGGGATGTGAGTTTGCTCTTCACAATGCACTTGTTGGAGATGAACTCCACCCTGTACCCTTTATCACAAAACTGTGAAATAGATAACAGGTTGTGCTTGAGTCCTTCCACGTAGGAAACTTCTTCAATTTTGAGCTTTCCAACTTTCAGTGCGCCGTATCCCCTGGTGCTTCCTCGAGAGTTGTCACCAAAGGTTACGTGTGGACCCTTCTTCTCTATGTAGTTGTGAAGTAGAGCTTTCATGCCGGTCATGTGTCTTGAACATCCACTGTCCAAGTACCAAACTGGTTGACCCTCACTTGGCATGGGATCCACGGCGCTCACCTGCAATTAGACAGATTTTGGTACCCAAATCAGTTTGGGTCCTTGCAGGTTAGTTCCCTTAGGTACCCACACTTGCTTCACTCTCTTTTGAGATGAAGCTTGTGTCTTGGGCTTCTCGACCTTCGAAAACTTGGTGTACTGCCTATAGGCAGCTTCACACGTGCAACAGTGTGTGCAAGAGGGGTAGCGGCTCGCTTCAGACCTACCTACGCTCTTCCCATTTTGCTTATATCCTGAAGCGACTCGCTTCGGATTAGCTTTGGGTTTAGAGACTGACTTAGGGTTTCTAGTCTGTTGAAGCAGCTCGCTTGGTTTCCTCGAAGCGGTCCAACTAGGGTTTTGATCCCGACTCGCTTGAGTAACCTTGGAAGTTTGAAGCGGCCTCTTGGTTGCTTCAAGTTTTTCCCCCTCAACGTTAGTCCGGTTGGACCATCTCCAGTCCGGATAACGTGACACATAGACATTACTCCTCTTTTTAGGAGGTAGATCCTTTGTCTCTCGTGTCTTGGCTTGAGACTTAGAAGCTTCAACAGTTCTTCCTTTACCCTTGGATTGGTAAGACTTAACATGTTGAGTGCTAGGGACTGTTGAACTTTGCTTGCCCTTAGGGTCTGCCCTTAAAGATATAGACATCTTCATAGGCTTCTTCTTAGGGTTCTCAGCCATTTTGCCTTTGTCCTTGTTGGTGGTCGCTTTGGATGCAGTGGGCAATTCCAAAGTGACTGATGGTAAAGTGTGTGATGCACCAACAAAGACAGTCGGCTTGGGAGGTCCACCCTCATATCCAAGTCCTCCCTTTCTACCAAAAGGTAGAAGAGAACTCTCTAGTGCCTGTCTAGCGTATGATGCTTTATTTAAGTTGGCAACTAGAGTGGATTGGGTTTCATACCTTCCCTCCAAGCTTTGATGTCTAGCGAAGAGATCCTCGAACTTACTAGTCATAGCCCTTAGATTAAGTTTGACTTGGTCAAGCTCAATGGCTAGCTTTCGGTTCTCCTTCTCGCTTCGAGACAGAGCTTGTTTTACCACTTCGTGGTCGCTTGACAATTTCTGGTGTTTGTCAAACAACTCACTCCATGTAGAGGATTGCTCTTCCTCATTGACAGTGTGTGCTAGTGTAATTGAAGTGATTGAAGGATAGAAGAATACCTCCCCAGTTTCTTCATCGGTGAGCGCCATGAGTCCCAGATCCTCTCCCTCGCTTGAGTTGGGATCTGTGAATGCATCTGAGTCGCTTGAGAGATCTTCAGTTGAAGCGATCGGCATTTCACTCGCTACGAGCGCTCGCCTTGGGGCATCCCTCTTGGCCTTCAATTCTTCGCGCTCTTTGGCACTTAGCTTTGGGCAATCGGATTTGTAGTGGCCCATCTTGTGGCAGTGGTAACACTCCACTTCCATCATGTCGCGCGGGATCGGCTTGGTCGTCTCTTCTCTCTTTCCTTTTCCTTCTCGAGCATCAGTGCTCCTCCCTTTGTACTGTTTGTAGAATCTTTTATACTTGCCCACTCGAGAGTTCATCTTGTTGAAGTTCTTTGATAAGAACGCAATGTGTTCTTCCAACTCTTCCCTTGTCATTTTGGCAAGCGACTGCTCGCTTGGCCCTTCGGCAGCTTTGAATGCTACTCCTTTTGACGTAGTGGGCGCTTCATCCTCGTCGTCGAGGCTCATTCGATTCAGATCAAACTCGTGAGCTTTGAGCTCGGAGAACAGCACTTCTGGCGTGAGCTTCGTTAGATCCTTGGTAGCTAGATATAGCTCCTTCATAGTCTGCCACTTCCTTGTGAGAGCACGGACTATTTTCAGATTTACTTCCTTGTCTGTGAGTTCCTTCCCAAGGGAGTTGAGAGTTGCAGTAATGTTGGTAACTCTCAGCTCGAAGGCGTCGATGGACTCTCCTGACTTCATCACCAAATTTTCAAACTCCCGCATCTGAACGGCGAGCTTGTTTTCCTTGATTTTGTCTGTACCTTGAGAGATGAGGGCTAGGGTTTCCCACATCTCCTTTGCTGTTGCGCACTTCCTAATCCTTGGAAGGTATGCGTCTGACACGGTGCTCTGCATCGTGTGGCGTGCAATCTTGTCGAGGTTGGCAACTTTGAAGTCATTTGGAGTATACTCATCTTTATCCTTCTCCACGTACTGTTGTCGAACGTGGGCTGGACGACCTTCAGCGGCTGGAACCTCCACAGATATGGCTTTCTTAATTTCGATTGGTCCGTCTTCAATGACTTCCCACATCCGGTCGTGGATTGAGCATAGGAAGCTCTCGACTCGGAAACTCCATATCTCGTATCCTTCGATCGAGAACTGTGGAAGATTTGATGCACTGTATGTAGACATAGCAAACTATCAGCAGTAAATGCAATATGCGTGGGTGAGGTTTTGATGCACTTAGGAAATAGGATCCGGTTCAGCGAGACAACGTGAAGTGAGTGGGGACTCACTTCGGATATGCAAAGCAGAGGCTCGAAAGAACCGCTGCTCTGATACCACTTGTTGGTCCCGGTTTGCTATAGGAAAAATACGTAGAGGGGGGGTGAATACGTATTTTGAAGTTTTTCAACTTCAATTCCTTAACTCAGAGTATAAAGTAAAGTGCTCTTTGGAAATGCAAAGACCTAACCGAGGGCTAGATCGAAAGCAATCACGAATCTCTTGTCCTAAGCTTAGAGCTTGATCAAGAGTGAGACTTTACTCTTTGTGCGGAATTTGGTGAGCTAAAATCTTTCCTAAGTAATTGAAAATCCAAGTTAAGTTTGTTTATATGCACGTGCAATGGATAATCGAATACTGTAAAAAGATTAAGGTAAGAGAGATACGACACAGAGATTTATAGTGGTTCGGAGATAACGCTCCTACGTCCACTTTGTTGCACGACGGCAACTGTTCTTTTCACTCAAGAACTTGAAGGTTACGGGTCCTTCAAAAACCTGGTCGGGATCGGGCTTCACTTGCCTAGATCAAACGACAGACGTAGTGATTGCGGGTTCACTACACAAACCTAACAAAGACTGGAAGCTTCACTCGCTTCAGTCAGACAGACAGGGAGATTACGGGCTCTCCTTACAGCCTAGCTTCGATCGAGCTTTACACAAACGATGTAAGTGTAAGCTTGGATCTCAACTCTACGATCGAGGCTTCTTCAATCGATGAAAGAAGGGCCTTAGATCTGAACAACCTAACGACGACTCAAAAACCTAACAGACAACAGTTTAGGGTTTTTGGTTGACGAACACACTAATGAAGAACTCTTTACAGTAGATGCAAAGATGGGTAGAGTTCTTCTTCTAAGCTTGGATATTTGAAGTGGGCTTAGAATCTAAGTGTGAAGGTTGTGAAGACGAGTTCCGATGGACTGGAAACTCGGAGAACACTTGAAACAAAGACTCGAAGATTTGCTCGAAGGCTTGGGAGTGTTTGTTTGCAGTAGGCTCGAATGCGCAAGTAGTGTTCTTCTTCTTCACGTCTTCATCCTTCACTATTTATAGGCGGAGGGTTGGCTAAGATCCGTTGCTTGGTTGGTGGTCTTGTCCCTCCTCCTCTCGACAGTACTTGCGCAGGCAGTAGCTTTTGCAGACGCGCAGTTTTGGCATTTTGCCAAAATTGGCTAACTTCCAAGTTTAACAGTAACTGGAGCGACCCAGTACTGTAGCGGCGCCTTTGTCGGCCTGGCAGTCAACTCCTCTGCTCCTCTCCGCTTTCGACACGTGGAGATCTCGTAATTAATGCGGAGATCTCCTGTTGACTGGAGTTCAAATTCGGAGCGGGAATTTGTGCTGTCGCTTTCTGGTAGGTAGTGGCTCGCTTCGCTTTGAAGTTGTAGCGGCCGCTCTGAAGTGAGTTGCTTCGCGGTCATATTTGTAGTGAGTCACTTGAGAAGTAAATTTCCCGTGACACTACTAAATAAAGTGTTGACTCGTGTTGACTCGCTTCGGCTTTTCTTTGTAGCGCACGCTTCGCTTCGCTTTAGTGGGTTCACTTGATTCCACTGTAGCGCTCGCTTCGCTTCGCTTTGGCAGACTCACTTTGAATCTACTGTAGCGCTCGCTTCGCTTTGCTTCGCTATGAACTGTAGCGGTCGCTTCGCTTCGCTTTGGCAGACTCACTTTGAATCTACTGTAGCGATCGCTTTGCTTCGCTATTCTTCGGCACGCTTCACTTCAGCTTGCTTGACTTGCTTCGCTTTGGAAAACACACTCAAGCGAGTGGCCTTCACTTGAACTTTTGAAGCCTAATCTAAGCAAAATAAAAGAGCCATCCTAACAGTGTAGGCTTTAGAAAAATTCTAACCTATTAACTACATCAAAATGGGTCGCTTGGGAAAAGGACGCTTGGGGTTTTGGGATCTAATCAAAACAAATGACTTCATTTATCAAATGTCCCATGAAGTTCCCCCTTAACAATTTAGTCCTTAACAATTCCCAACAAAATATATGTTTAATACATATATCTTATAAAATATATGTATTAAAAAATAATTAACTACAAAATTAATATAATATTTTATTTTATTTTATTCAATAATGCTATTTGGCCATAATGTGGCCGGCCACACAACAACATTTTTCATAGTATATGTAATTTTAAATATAGTAAATAATAACTATAATTTATTACTTCTATATTTTAAATTAAAAATATTCCCCCCCCCCCCCCCCCCCCCCCCAAAATTACATATTTTTCTAATTTTTTTTAGATAAAAAGGTAACAAATTCTTTAAAATAGTAAAAATTATCAAATAATTAAAGGGTTAATTTTAAAAAATACGTAAAAAATACGGGGTATCGCTTTTTGAGTTTTTTATTATCTAAAAAAATTTGACATAAATATATAAATTATTTGATACTAAAAAAAAATAAAAAATTTAAATTATGGCCGGCCACATTATGGCCGAATAGGATCACTCTATTTTATTTATTAATTTGTAGTTAATAATTATTGATTAAAAGGGATCCAATTTGGTAGTCAAAATTCAAATAAATGTATCAGAGATAGTAGTATATTATAAATTTATCATGATGCTTAAATACATAATCAAACTCGATACTCCATCTTTAACGCAATATTCCTCTATTTTCATTTGGATTCTATTTTTAATATTTATTTGGATATAGTTTCTAATTGTCTATTTTTCAATTACTACGAGCGACAACGGCAAGTCAATCAAATTTCTAATGAATAAAGACTATTTGAGAAAAAAGTTCACTCATTGACATAAGTATTTGATAAATTGTTTCTAATATCGACAAAGTTGACATATTAAATCAAAAAACAATAACATGAAATGATCCACACCGAATTTTGACGTGATATGATCAAATCTATTATATTCTTTTTTATTTTAAGTTTGTTTTAAAATAAGGACAACTAAGGGTAGCTCAGTTGGTAAGGCCCTTCACCTCCAAACCAAATGGTCAGCTTGCCTAAACAACATATGTATATTTTAAATAAACAACAGGCGGCTTAACAGTTCATTCCAAATTTATTAATATTGTGAATAGATAGATGATTAATATTTTCACAAGTTAAACTCGAATAATATATTATATATATCAATTCTACGTGTAGATTATTTTTCTAAATTCTCATAGCTTCGTCTGAACAACATATATTTCAAAGAAACAACAGACGACTTGAATTATTTTAATATGACGAATTGAAATATTTTAATTAAAAAACAATAGCATGAAATGATTCACATTGAATTTTGACGTGACATGATAAAATCTATTATATTCTTTTTTATTTTAAGTTTGTTTTAAAGCAAGGACAACTAAGGGTAGCTCAGTTGGTAAGGCCCTTTACCTCCAAACCAAATGGCCAGCTTGCCTAAACATATGTATATTTCAAATAAACAACGGGCCACATCGAATTTTGACGTGATATGATAAAATCTATTAATTATATTCTTTTTTATATTAAGTTTGTTTTAAAATAAGGACAACTAAGGGTAGTTCAGTTGGTAACGCCCTTCACCTCCAAACCAAATGGTCAGTTTGCCTAAACAACATATGTATTTTTCAAATGAACAACGAGCGGCTTGACAGTTCATTCCAAATTTATTAATATTGTGAAATAGATAGATGATTAATATTTTCACAAGTTAAGCTCGAACAATATATTCTATGTATCACTTCTATGTGTAGATTATTTTTCTAAATTCTCATAGCTTTGTCTGAACAACATATATTTCAAAGAAACAACGGGCGGCTTGACTTATTTTAATATAACGAATAAAAAATATTTTAATTAAAAAACAATAACATGGAATTAATGATCCACATCGAATTTTGACGTGATATGATAAAATCTATTATATTCTTTTTTATTTTAAGTTTGTTTTAAAATAAGGACAACTAAGGGTAGCTCAGTTGGTAAGGTCATTCACCTCCAAACCAAATGGTCAGCTTGCCTAAACAACATATGTATATTTCAAATAAACAACGGACGACTTAACAATTCATTCCAAATTTATTAATATTTTGAATAGATAGATGATTTATATTTTCACAAGTTAAGCTCCAACAATATATTCTATATATCAATTCTACGTGTAGGTTATTTTTTTAAATTCTCACAGCTTCGTCTGAACAACATTTATTTCAAAGAAACAACAGACAACTTGACTTATTTTAATATAACGAATTGAAATATTTTAATTAAAAAACAATAACATGAAATGATCCACACCGAATTTTGACGTGGCATGATAAAATCTATTATATTTTTTTATTTATTTTAAGTTTGTTTTAAAACAAGGACAACTAAGGGTAGCTCAGTTGGTAAGGCCCTTCACCTCCAAACCAAATGGTCAGCTTGCCTAAACATATGTATATTTCAAATAAACAACAGACGGCTTGATAGTTCACTCATTGTAAGAAGTACTTGATATATTGTTTCTAACATACACAAAGTTGTAATATTTAGTGTTTCGAAACTATTAATAATGTGAAAAGATAGATCATAGACGAATTAATATTTTCATAAGTTAAACACGAACAATATATTCTATGTACCAATCCTAAGTGAATTTATTTGAATTCTTCTCGATTGATTTTCTAAATTATCGTAGTTTTGCCTGAGCAACATATATTACAAATAAACAACGGGCGACTTGACTTATTTTAATCTAATGAATTGGAATATATTTTAATTAAAAAACAACATGAAATGAACATCTAATTTTGACGTGACAAAATAAAATCGATCATACACTCATTGACATTTTCTTTTTATTAGAATAAACAATGGACAACTTGACTTATTTTAATATAATGAATTGATTTTTTTAAAATTAAAAAATAACAATATGAAATTATCAACATCGAATTTAGACTTGACATGATAGATCGAGTATACCCTCTTTGACATTTTCTTTTTATTAGAATAAACAACGTGCGACTTAACTTAATTCTCTCAATATAACTCTTTCCGGTTGCTTAAAAATAACACTACGAATTATTCATGTCGAATTTTAATGAGATACAATGCACTTATAATCGAGTATATAATTCTTATTAACATATTCTTTTACTATAACAATTAACAGGCGGTTTGAAATCACCAAGTTATTTTATAATACTTTAAACGTCGAAGATTTAAATATAATATGAATCTGCATTGAATTGGTTCTTCACATTTATTATTCTTAACTTCCTCTTATTGTTTGTAAGTACATAGAAATGGAGGATCGTAGTACGAAATATTTTAAAATAAATTTCAGTGATAAAATATCTAAATGGTAAAAATAATTAGCACCCGTCGATTTTCGACGGGTCGTAAACTAGTTATTAAAGTATATCATCCATGACTACATTGTTTTGTTACCCTTAACTCATGATATATTATAAGGTCCCGTTTGACAGGCATGTGTAGCCTAGATAAGGATAGCTATCTGGGCTTAGTCGGATGTATGGTAGGAATGTTAACAAAATTGGGGGCCCAAGTTTGTTATCCGCTCGGAAAAAAAATAAATAAAAAAAAATCAGTGTAGCCTTTGTTCTATTCTATCGAGGATCCAACAAGGGATAGTAATCTGGGTTGTCTACAGTAACCTGTGAAGGTTTGGCAATGTCCAATCTACCCTCAACTACCATCACAATGACGTAAATTCACTTCTTCTTTTATTTCTAGGGTTCGAAAAATCTATGTGAGAAAACTAGGGTTCAACTACAAGAAGTGCGGCGAAGGAGAGCGACTCGCTACTAGAGAAATTTGTGCGAAAAGAAAACCTGATCAAAAAACTTATTCTCTTCTCAAGGTTTCTATCCCCTTTTCTTGAGTTCATTTCTTGAGTTCATTGCTTGGTTCAATCTCCATGTATATTTTTATTTTAAATTTTATTACGGCTCCTCAAATGTAGTCATACGAGTATCTCATATGTTAGGTTTTCGATCCATCTTTCTCGTGTTCATATTCTGGGTTTTTAGTTCAATATCAAACCTAATCTGAAGCTACGGTGCCCGGCGCGTGGTGAATTAGACCGTGTAACGTAAATTCAGTCGACGCATAAATTCATCTAAAGAATTAGACTATACGAAAAAAAAAAAAAGGTTGTAGAGTTAAAGGAAAACCCTGTGATGGAAATGTGTCTTGAAGGAGATTGTTCACCGGAATGTGTGGTCGGACTGAATCCCAAAACCACCTGCGCCGTAATTTGAAGCGGAGGTGCTTCGAGCTGTAGTTACTTCTCCTTGACTGCGGCGGAATTTTGGGAAGAATTTCTGATGAAAATATAAATAGGGAAAGGTGGAAATTCGGGTTTTAGGAATAAATTAGTTTCAAGGATATATTGGTAAAATGCTTCTTATCATAATTCATCATGTGTGTGCAACCAAACACACTAGTTAAGATAAGACATTATTTAAACTGTTCTACCAAACAGGGTTGATAAGAGAAGCCAAGATAAGTATCTTGGTTCTTATCTAACCTTCCCTTATCTATTCTAACCTACCAAACAAGCCCTAAAAATATAAGCAATGCATATTATGTAAAACATTGATTGTAAAATAAAAATTTGTTTTATTTATGCTTGTGTTGACCTAGCGGTAAAGGGTAAGCATACCAATTTTATTGAATCAACAACGATAAACAAACGCAACTCGTTTTCTTGTGTGAAGTGGGTAAAAGTGAATGGCTTACTTTCTCATCTAATTCACTACAGAAGTTGCTCAGAAGTCATGGATGCACAAGACAAGTGTAATGTACGGAAAGGAGAAGGTTTTCTCAGAATTTAGAAGGACTCTATTCTCGCATTATGGCCATAAATTGAAGGTAGAGATATCTTAGAAAATGTTCTCATATCGATTTTCATGGGAAATTTCCGTAAATTTGGTTACAATAAACATGATTCCAAGCTTATGGCACAAATTAGTAGTTAGTATATGATATAAGATGAGTTTGTGAAAGAAGTATTGAAGATGGCGTACATCAAGATTCGATTGCAGCTCTGCACTGGCTTCAGGGGCAGGCATTCTTCTCGTTGCTCGTTCACGTGTTCGAGTTTTCTTCACACCACCTGCATTTGTCTTACCAGCAGCTCTCGATCTGCAATTTCATAGGATAGTCATTTATTCACACTGTTACTCTAAATGAAATGTAAATAAAATAAAATAAAAACAAAACTATGGTTGCAAATACAAATGTGAAGCCTATATATAATAAAACTTCTTCATCTCAGCGAATATTGAACTTGAATTCACCTGAGCATTGATCAGAAACTCTCTGGAGCTCGGATTCCTCGTGAAGAAAACGCCAGTTCCTCAAGTGTTTCGCTTAATGTTAACAGCAAGCTCCTTCGATCCTGTTATTTGATTTATACTTCTATAATTGTTCCTCCTCGAAGTACCAAACGAGTCGAAAACTGCCTTCACAGCCAATTACAGCTTCTTCTATGAATCCAGTAACAAAATTTCAGCGACAAGCATATTTAAACAAAACATAAGCTAAAAAATGAACAAAATCCAAAAGGAGACAGGAAAGATGAAGATTTTAGTACACCTGAGGCTGATGGGAACTCTTCTTCCCTCCTTTTAACATAGACAGACAAGCATTCTTCGACGAGCTCTTTCAGATCAGACGAGGTTAGTGCAGTACCATCAAGCTTCATTCCTTTTGCACTTTTCATATGGTCTCAGAGTTTCATGTTAAATTACACCCCAAAACTTCCAGTACCACATGGAGATAGCAAATATTAAACCCAAACAAACTTTCATTTCTTGATTCCCATTTACAAAAGGTTTATGCCAGATTAACAAGACAGACGAGCAATAGAGGTGGAAACAAAAGTTTTATGCAAACTGAACATTCTTTGCCATTATCATAATCGTCGTAAAATGGTAACGGTGAAAATAATATAACATTTTCTACCTATTGCAAAAGCATTAGCACTGATGGAACACGTTTTTTGGGAACGAGTTTGTTAACCTTAGCAAAAAGAATGCTATCTATGCCATGCTCATGTAGAGGCTCCAATAACATCTTTAAAGCACCTGGATGCAATATGAGACCCCTTCTATCCATTTCATCCAGCAGTGGAATTGCATCGTCAATCTCGTTCCTTTTGGCGTAACCCCGAACTAAGGCACTGTATGCCCCACTATTCGGCAAGCAGCCGTTGGTTTCCATTTGCATCAATAAATCCAGAGCCTCCTCCATATTCCCTTCATCGCAGAGTGCACCAATAATGATGCGGAATGTTACAACGCTGGGCTCCAAACCCTTCGAACCCAGTTCATTGAAAAGATCCTTTGCACTGTCAAGTTTCCCATCATTGCACAATCCGTGAATGAGAATATTGTAAGTTACGATGTCGGGATTAACACCTTCAGTTTCCATCACATTCAAGAAAGAAAATGCTTCATCCATATGATGAGCTCTGCACAACCCATGCAACAAGATATTGTGAGTCCTTATGTCTGGAGCCACGCACCTAGCTCGCATCTCTGTAAAGAGCTTCAAGCCCTCATCATATCTTCCTTCACGAAATAAGGCTTGAAGCATTGTGTTATAAGAAACAACATCATGTTCCAAGCCTTTGCTAGAAATTTCATTAAAGAGACGGAACACCTCATCCACTTGCCCCCTTTTGCAAAAACCATTCATTAAGCTGCCATAGCTTACAATATCAGGCTTCAGTCCCGAATCAATTGCAAGGTCGAAAACTTTTGAGGCTTTCTCCATCTCACCTTGCATACAATATCCATCCATCAATGCACAGTAAGTGAGAATATCAGGTCGAATACCACTTTGCTTCATCATTTCTATAATCTGCTCTGCCTCTTCCACCAGCCCTTCCTTACAATAGCCATTCACTAAAATGGTAAAAGTGAGTACATCCGGATTTATCCCGCGAGCAGCCATCTCATTTGATAACTCTTGGACCTCTTTCCATCTACTCGAATCACACAAGCCCTGAATTAACGAGTTGTAGGTCACGACATTCGGTGATATGCCCTTATCCGCCAAAGTTGAGAAGATCTGGAGGGCTTTGTCAACCATCCGATCCTTGCATAGACCGTCAATTACTGCACTGTAGACAAAAATGTTAGGCTTGCATCTCTGTTTTTCAAATAACTTGAGCTGATCAAGGGCTGCGAGTGTGAGCCCGGCTTTGCACAGCCCGTTGATGACGGCAAGGTATGTAACCTCGTTAACCTCGCATAGATTCTCTCCAATCACCTTCAGCAACAGTTCTCTTGCTTCTAAAATCCTTCCCTCCAAGAAGAGCCCATCGATGAGACAGCTGAATGTCACCACATTCGGTTCGTAGCCACGCTTGAGAATGCTGCCTAAGACAGCAAATCCGTAGTCGGATAGACGAAGATGGCGAAAGCAATTCATCGCAATGCTGAACGTGAAGAGGTCTATAGGAAGATCCCTTTGAAGCATTTTGTTGAATAGGGAAAGGGCAACATCGTATTGTTTGATCTTGACAGTACAACTGAGCAATTTGGTGAATGCAGAGATAGAAGGCAGCGGCTGGGCTCTCTGCATCTGTCGGAATAGAGCAACAGCATCATCGGCCTTACGAATGCGACCAAAATCGAAGAAGAATCTTCTCGGTTTGGAAGAATAATGCCTAATTTGGTGAGTGGAATCAACACCAACATCCCAACTGAAATTGAAATTGAAATTGAAAGGTGATGCAACATTTAGAGAAGGATAAGAAGATTTGAAGCAAGAAGAATTGGAAAGAATTCTTCTTGTAGAAATCATGGCGGTAGTGAGATTCATCTCTATGAATTTTAGGGTTGGTTGTGTTTCTAAATTCTAGGGTTTCAATTTGTTATGCTAGAAATATGAATGTTGTGCTGATGCGGCTTTCGTTATTTCACCATCATTTACATCGAACCATATATACTCGGTTCTTCCACCGGACAGTATCGTCCTCGATACAAAATTTTTGACGCAATGTTTAAAATGTAAAAATTAAAAGGTTTAGATTGAAAAGTAATATTAATCATTTTTATTTAATTAAAAACAATGAAACGATCTGACTAGAAATATGTGAAAAGTTAAGGATTTATATTGAAAAGTAAAAGTTAGTTTTTTCCATTTTAATAAAAAACTAGTTTACTATCCGTCGAAAATCGACAAGTGCTAATTACTTTTAACATGTAGATATTTTATTAGTGAAATTTATTTTAACATTTTCTATTATAATTTTCGATTTTTATGTACTTACAAACAATATAATTTTTTTTAAGAATAATAAAGAACCAATTCAATGTCGGTTAATATAATATTTAAATCTTCGACATTTAAAGACATATAACTCAATTTGGTTCATGTGCTAACCATATTAGTTAGTGAGAACTAAGAACCAATCTAGACCTTCCATCGTAATAGATTGATGGTTATGATTTATTCATGAAAATTAATTAAATAAGGCATATTTTGTTTAGGAAAAGGATATTAATGTAATCTTCATTTATTTGTTCCATATTTTAAGGGATTAATTAATCACTCATTTAAAATTTCTCTCCCGTAATCTTCTTCTTCTTCTTCTTCTTCTTCTTCTTCTTCTTCTTCTTTCTTCTTCTTCTTCTTCTTCTTCTTCTTCTTCTTCTTCTTCTTAATTCTTCTTCTTCTTCTTCTTCTTCTTCTTCTATCTTGACATTTTCATCTATGTTTTTATATTCTGTTTTCTTTCTTTTTTTCTTTTTTTGTAATTTTCTTATACAAATTAGTAAGCATAAATAAATAGGAAGATAGCATATAAACATGATTATTTAAGCATATGAATAAATCTTAGTTGCATTCGAATATTCATCTATGTTTTTTTATTCTGTTTTTTGTAATTTTCATATACAAGTTATTAAGCATAAATAAATAGGAAAATAGCATATAAATATGATTATTTAAGCATAGGAATAGGTCTTAGTTGCATTCGAATATTCATCTATGTTTTTTTATTCTATTTTTATTTTTATTTTTTTGGTAATTTTCATATACAAGTTATTAAGCATAAATAAATAGGATCATAGCATATAAATATGATTAATTAAGCATAGGAATAGGTCTTAGTTGCATTCGAATATTCATCTATGTTTTTTTATTCTATTTTTTTTTTGTAATTTTCATATACAAGTTATTAAGCATAAATAAATAGGAAGATAGCATATAAAATGATTATTTAAGCATAGAAATAGGTCTTAGTTGCATTCGTATATTCATCTATGTTTTTCTAATTCTTTTTTTTTTTTTTTTTGTAATTTTCATATACAAATTATTAAGCATAAATAAATAGTAAGATAGCATATAAGTATGATTATTTAAGGATAGGAATATGTCTTAGTTGCATTCGAATATTCATCTATGTTTTTTAAATTCTATTTTTTTTTTTTGTAAATTTTCATATACAAATTATTAAGCATAAATAAATAGGAAGATAGCACATAAATATGATTATTTAAGCATATGAATAGGTCTTAGTTGCATTTGAATATCCATTGTCATTCACCGTATTTAAACATGAATTGATATTAAAAAAAAAAAAAAGCATGTAACTTTCATATACAAGTTATTAAGCATAAATAAATAGGAAGATAACATATAAATATGATATTTAAGCATAAGAATAGGTCTTAGTTGCATCGAATATTTATGTTAATTAATAGGATAATTAGTTTTAGGAAGTGGCGACAATCTTGTAACGCGTAATCTTTTTTTTTCTTTTCTTTCCTAAATTGTCCTTTAAAATTTGAAATAAATCATTAAATAAGTAAAATCGATAATTTGAGATTTAATATCAACCATTAGATTATATAAAATGAATGGATAAGATTGGTTCTTAGTTCTCAAGATTCATACCATCTCCCATAAGAACCCACCCCTATATATATATATATATATATATATATATATATATAGGGGCTGGTTCTCATGAGAACCATTCACTTCATGAGAACTAGGAACCATTCTAGTCCATTAGATCATGCGAGATCTATGAACAAGATTAATCCCTACATTAATTAGTATATTGATTTAAATCTAATTTTAATTATGCAAAAGGGTAGATTAGTCAATAACAAAGCAACACTAATCCACCTACCTTAATTATAGGATACGTTAGATTTGTTTAATATGCAGGCGGCCGATTCAAAATCAATTAGATTTCGACGACGAAAGCAAGCATCGACCAACCGCCGAAAACTGGTTCGCAGCGCGAAACGGAGCAGCAACCGGTCCGCCGAAACTTGCTTTGCAGGCGACTCTCGACTCCCGAATCTGCGTCGTTGGTTTTCGCAGCCGGCGAAACGGTGCAGAAACCGGCCGTTGAAATCTGCTTCACAGGCTATGAAATCGAGCAGCAACCGCCGCCAAAACCGAGCAGCAACCGCCGCCGCCGAAACCTGC
The DNA here is from genome assembly GCA_029379335.1 of Thymus mandschuricus. Lineage (NCBI taxonomy): Eukaryota > Viridiplantae > Streptophyta > Magnoliopsida > Lamiales > Lamiaceae > Thymus > Thymus mandschuricus. Next base: position 36,362,415 of record CM057074.1, read on the forward strand.
TTCGCAGGCAACGAACCGAGCAGCAACAGCCGTCAAAACCGAGCAGCAACCACCGCCGAACAGAGCAGCAACCGCCGCCGCCAAAACCTGGTTCGCAGCCTCCAAAACCTGGCTCACGCGCAGCCGGCGAAACCTAGATCGCAACCTACGATTTATGCTTATTTTTTGTGTCGTCGATTTTATGCTTATTTGTTGTCGAATCTGAAATTGTATAATCCCTACTTTGGTAGGTAAATGTAACCCAACACGTAACACAGATAGTAACACAGTTGAGAACACAAGTTGGTAACCCAGTTCGGTGATAACCACACCTACGTCTGGGGGAAGCTATTCCAAGAAATAATTCACTATGACGAGTATAAGGGTTACAAGATAAATGAACGTCAGCCACACTGAACGATCTCTCCTCACCCGACTCTACCCTCACCAATGAATCCTCACGGTAAACTCTCTCTAGTCTACCCGAATACTTTTCTCAGAATGAAAAGATGAAACCCGATCTTGAACAAGGAATTGTTCAAGATATTACAAACACTCACCAATGAAACTAACTACCCCAATTGATGAATGTAATGAATAAACTCAACTCTTGAAAGCACGAAGAAGACGAGCTCTCAATGATCAATGACAACGCTCAGCGGCTCCAATTGAAATCGTCATCCTTATATACTCCACGCAAAAACCCTAGGGGATAATTAAGGCATATCTAAAAGATATCCTTAATAGGGTAGATATAATCTTCATGCAAATCTTCTAATTAAGGATATAATATAATATACCTTGTAACCCTTGATCCACAAGGAATTCTACTCCACCAAGAATTCCTACGCATACATAAATTATGCCATACAAATATACTCCATGCAATCCATGCAGCAACAATCTCCCCCTTGGCATTTTATGTATGCAATCACTCCAACATATGCAACACACACAACTCCTCCAAGATACAAAGCACCCAATGCAAAATCAAGTAGGCAAGGAGCGCACCCACATAACCATACTCGAATGCATAGTGCATAAGACTCCCCCTTGCTACAAACACTCTCTAAAGTGAAGTACTAGTCAAGCGCACCCGAACTAGAATACCACACATAGAGAGAAAATAATCATACTGCATAACACCACTTATAACACCATATAGAACACCAGCTGATCAAACAATGCTTCATTAGAAAAACCAAGCATCACAAGCAGCAATTAGTAACCTAATTACTATTACAGACCATCAACTGAATATCCACCTCAGTATCCACACATCAGCAACAAAAACAGATTGTTCATCCATCCAACCAGAATAGCAAAGTATCATAACAACCAAATCGAATCAGCAGCAGCAGAGCAAGAAAATCAAAAAATACCTACAGATTCTCCCCCTTGAATGCACACATTAAATGCCAAGCTACGGCAACTCAGCTTCAAGCTCCTCATCAACAGCCTCATCATCAACAGCACCTTCTGCAGCACCATCAGAAGCAGGAGCAGGAGCAGCAGCAGCTCCCCCTGGCTGAGTTCCACCGGCCAAGACAAGCAGCTTTTTAATCTCCTCTTTCTTTTTAAATAGCATCCTAATCTGCTCACACGTCATTTCATATTCCAGAGAGATAGCCTGGAACATGAGCTTGGAAACCACTGGTTCATAGTGCGGGGGTGCAGGGCCAAATGGCAGCTGGATATCATCTACATTCACCTCATGAGGCATCGAGGAAGAGGATGCCTTGTCTGTCTTCGTGCTGAATGGAGGAGCCTCAGCCTCTATCCCTGTCTGAGCCTTAGTAAAACGCATGAACGGAGCAGATGGAGCTTTAGCACCTTCAGGAATTTCGAACTCCACAAACTTCTGAAAGTAGGCATACAGGATACGCGGAAAGCAAATTGCCTTATTGGAAGACACCACCTTCTCAGCATGCTCAGCAAGAGCTTCAAAAACCAATCTGCCAAAAGACACAGGAATACCCTGCCCAACCTTGTACAGCAGTGTGGCCAGAGAGAGATTAACATAGGTCTTGTGGGTTGTGGGAACCCAATTCCTGTTTGCAATGTAGTAAAGTGCCTTGTACTTAGGAGACAGAGAAGATGCCCTCAGTCTCTTAGCCTTAACAGGCCACTTAGCACCCTCCTTGTTCAGCAAAGTAGCAGCAATAACATTAGCATCAATGGGCTCGAAACTCTCCAACACCACTTCACCACAAACAAATGCATCAATCAAAGAAGGAGAGAAATTGAAGAACTGACCACGAACAAAACCTCGATGATAATCAGGGGACTTAATGTCGAACATAGACAAGCTTAGATTGGAGTAAAACTCCATGATTACATCCTTCACCCAGCAAAAACCTTCGTCTAAAGTGGTCAGCAGCTTAGCATCAAAAATGCAGTCAAATACCCCTGCCCTACGCAGATCAAACTCCCTGGCAGGCTTATCCACTATGATAATTTTCTCCGAATTAATGTCCCAAAACTTTGCATAGAAGGCGTCACGGAAGATAGGCATAAACTTATACCCAGCAGGCAAAGGTGGAACTTCTGTACCTTTAGAAGACGAAGGAGGAACAGCAGCTTCATCATCTGAATCGCTGAGGGGAGGAACCTCGTTCTCAGACTCCGAGTCCAACTCAATAACGGGCTTCTTGCCCTTTCCCTTTACTGATTTCGACTTCCCCTGGCCAGACGCAGGAGAGGCGGCCTTCCTCTTCCGATTCGAGCCTGAACGAGAAACACTGGGAGGCGCACGGGCTTGGGACCGCGTACGAAGAGCGACGCCGCCAACAGGGGGCGGAGGAGGAGGAGGAGACTTCTCCTTCCTAGCGACCTGCTTAATTCTCTTTCTTCGCTGAGGGGGCTCCACAGAAGAAGCAGAGGCCGAAACCCTAGGAGAGGGTTCTGATGGCGGCGGAGGAGGAATGGAATCAGCATCACCGAATAGAGGGTGAAGAGTCTCCTGGGTGACCTCGTCCCTGGGAGGAGATGAAGGAACGGAATCACGGAGAGGGGTTGAAGGAGCAACATCACGGCTGGAAGATAAGGGAGCCGTCTCCGCGACCAACCCAGCGCCGTACCACGGCAAGAGCTTGAGAGGAGGAGCAGGTTCGGCCAATTTAAACAGGGAATCAAGATCAATGCCCTCAGATATTTTGTAAGAAGCCATGGAAGCAGAGCGAGAAGAAAACTCCGGCGGGGAGTGGCGAGAACTGAGAGAGAGATTGCGAAAATCGGCGGAGGAAATTAGGGGAAGAAGAACCCTAACACAATTTAGGAGCAGAGAAGATATACTCTGCAATAAGCAAACGCCGGTTCGAAATCCAAAGAGCAACAGTAATAGCAAAAGGGCGCGCAGAAAAATAGCCCCTTTTCAACTGACAAAAATACCACGTCAGATAATAACCCAAGAGATAACACCAAACATAACACCATCCATCACACCACGAAATCCACAAATAGAAGAAATCAAATAAACATAATCTGAGCAGCTCAGATTATACACATCCCGAGTGACTTTCGTAGAGCCTCAAACCTTTCTCCATCTAAAGGTTTGGTGAAAATATCCGCAACTTGCACTCGAGTAGAGACATGCTGAAGAGATAAAGTCTTGTTTTCAACAAGATCTCTAATAAAGTGGTGTCTGATCTCAATGTGTTTGGCCTTCAAATGACTGACTGGATTTTTGGATAGATTGATAGCTCCAATATTGTCACAAAACAAGACATACTCTTTCTCATCGACCCCATAATCATACAACATCTTGGTCATCCAGATTAACTGCGTGCATGCACTCCCAGCTGCTATATATTCCGCTTCCGTAGAGGATAGAGAAACACAATTCTGCTTCTTGCTATGCCACGAGATAAGATTATCTCCCAAGAAAAAACATCCTCCAGTGGTACTCTTACGATCATTAGGATTTCCAGCCCAATCAGCATCACTGTATCCGGTAAGCTTCAGAGAACTTCCTTTCCCAAACCATAGGCCAATCTTGCACGTTCCCTTGACATACTTTATAATGTTTTTCACAACCTTGTGATGACTCTCCTTCGGATTTGATTGAAATCGCGAGCAGACTCCAACGCTGTAGGCAATATCCGGTCGACTGGCTGTTAGGTACAATAGGCTACCAATCATGCTTCTGTACACTATTTGTTCCACAGGTTTGCCTTCTCCTTCTTGGGTTAATTTCACCGATGTACCCATTGGTGTCCTCTTTGACTTAGAACTCTCCATGCCGAACTTTTTCACCAAGTTTTCAGCATACTTCTCCTGACTCACAAAGATGCTATCTTCGCACTGCTTGACTTGAAGCCCCAAAAAGAACTTCAATTCCCCAAACATACTCATCTTGAATTCAGAGGTCATCAATTTAACAAATTCATTCACAAGAGCCTCTGACTTAGAACCAAAAACCAGATCATCAACATATACCTGGACAATAAATATGTGACCTCCATGTTGCTTAACAAACAAGGTCTTGTCAGCACTTCCTCGAACATATCCCTTCTTCAGAAGAAACTCTGCCAACGTGTTGTACCAAGCTCTGGGAGCTTGCTTTAGACCATATAAAGCCTTGTTCAGCCTGTAAACATACTCTGGGTGCTCGGGATCTTCAAAACCCTTTGGTTGCTTAACATATACCTCCTCTTCTAAATTTCCATTCAGAAAGGCACTTTTGACGTCCATCTGATATAGCTTGAAATCTAAGCTGCTAGCCATACCCATCAAAAACCTCACAGATTCCAATCTGGTAACTGGAGCAAAAGTCTCTCCGTAGTCAATCCCTTCCTCCTGTGAGTATCCTTGAGCAACCAATCTGGCCTTGTTACGAGTGATGTTCCCTTGCTCATCTGTCTTATTCTTGAATATCCACTTCGTTCCAATCACATTAGCACCTTCGGGAAGAGAAGTGAGATACCATACATTGCAGCGCTGAAATTCCAAGAGTTCTTCCTGCATGGCAGCTATCCAGTTTTCATCCTGGAAAGCATCATTGACGTTCTTTGGCTCAATCTTTGAGACAAAACACATGGTAGCAATGTGGGAAACCAACTTCTTGAAATCTATCTCTCTCTTCCTGGTCTGCATCCCATCATTGATATGCCCAATCACATCTGAAGCAGAATGATTTTTATGAACTCTTGTTTCGGCCAGGTCCATCGTACCAGTTGGAGTACCATCTTGAGTACCCTCCAGAGTCATCTCCTCAACTTTCACCTCTTTCTCCTTGCTAGAAATCTGAGAACTCTCTGTAGTACTGGTGATCGGGACCTCTTCTTCAGTATTTGCGTCGCCTTCCACTGAGTCATCAAAAGTAACATTAATTGACTCAATAACAGTGCTTTGATTTTTCAAGTATACTCTGTAAGCACGGCTGTTTCTGGAGTAGCCGACAAAGATTCCTTCAATTCCCTTGTCATCAAGCTTTTTCCTTTGCACTCTATCATTTACCACAAAGCATCGTGAGCCAAAGATGTGAAGATGTTTCACATTCGGCTTCCTTCCTCGCCAGATCTCATAAGCAGTAACCTCTGTCTGCGGTCTGAGGTACACTCTATTGCAAATGTAGCATGCCGTATCAAACGCTTCTGCCCAAAGTCTAAGGGCAATATCTTTCGCCTTCATCATAGTTCTGGCAGTGCTCTGCAGGGTTCTGTTTTTCCGTTCAACTACACCATTTTGTGTAGGGGTGATAGGTGCCGAGAATTCATGTCTTATCCCTTTGGCTTGGCAGAACTCCATGAACTCTTGGTTCTCAAACTCACGCCCATGATCACTCCTGATGGCCTTGAGTTTGCTCTCCTTCTCTACTTCTAATCTCAGACACAAAACTCTGAATGCTTCGAACGTGTCTGATTTTTCTCGCAAGAATTCAACCCATGTGTATCTTGAGAAGTCATCTACGCAAACAAGAATGTACTTCTTTCCTCCTAAACTTTCAACTTGCATCGGTCCCATCAAGTCCATGTGCATGAGATCAAGGACTTTAGCTGTTGTGATTCGGAGTACTCTCTTGTGTACCTCCTGAGTCTGTTTCCCTTGTTGACAAGGTCCACAAAAATCCACATCTCCAAATCTGATCTTGGGAATTCCTTCAATGGCATTCAGTTGAATAAGCCTCTGAATATTCCTGTAGTGCGTGTGCCCAAGCTTCTGATGCCAGATTTCACTCATCTTTGAGGTAACCCTGTAGCTTGTGATCTTTGGAGTGAAGATGTAGCAATTATCAGCCGATCTGGTTGCCTCCAGAAACTTTTCTGTTCCTTTGTTGATGATGCAGCTATTCTTCCCAAAACTCACACTCATTCCATCATCACACAATTGGCTGATACTGACAAGATTCGCTTTCAAGCCTTCAACATATAGGACCCCTTCCAGAACTGGCATCCCAGGTACATTCAATGTACCAATTCCTCGAATTCTACTTTTTCCACCATCACCAAACACAACTGACTCATTAGAGCAACTTTGCACATTAATAAGGAGATCCATGTTGCCTGTCATGTGCTGCGAGCACCCACTGTCAATATACCAGGCGTTCCCCACTCTGGAGCTATTACTGGTGTGAACGACATAAGCTCTAAAGCCTTGGCCTTGATTTCTTCTACGTTGATATTTGATCATCTCCTGCCTCTTATCACCAAGGTAGAACCGGCATCTTGGTCTGATATGACCAAGTCTATGACAGTAATGACAGAGAGGAATGAATACTTCAGAATCAGGATTATGCTCGGGTACCTTGTGGTGTTCCTGTTTGGGTACCTCCTCTGCAGTTAATTGTTCTTCAGAATTCTGTTCAACATCAACTGAGGACTCGGTTAGTTTAGGCCTCCATTCCTCACGCCTAACCGATTTCCCACTAGATCGAGTTCCAACAAAGTCATTGGAATGTCTCCATCCTTCGACTCCTCTCTCTGGCTTGCTCCAGTCTTGTCTTTGAGCTCTTTGTTGATATGTGTATCCAACCTGTTGATAGTTGTTTCGGTTGAATCCAAGACCCTCCTTATCTGCAGCTCTCTTTCCAAGTCTGAGGATTTCATCAAGTTTTTCGGTGCTGGAATTCATCATCCTTATCAATTTCTGAATATGATTCAATTCTTCATCAGTCTCCTTTCTTCCGTCCTCGCAGTTTTTGAGCTTTTCTTGAAGAGATTCAACTTCAGATCTTTAGGCATTTCTTTCCTTTTCAAGATTCTGAATCTGCTCCGTAAGACTCTGGTTCAAGATCAGTGCCTTCTCACATGCATCCATCAACTTATCATAGTCCTCCTGATCTTCTACTTCTTCCTCCACGTCTTTAACCTTGAAAGGATCTTGATCATCAACAATAGACACGAGCCTTGGGCCATTTACTGTGGCCACATGTGCAGTATGAGACGTATCCTGTCCTTCTTCGAATTCAGTGTCAGTGACCTCTTCATCGCTGTGAGTGGCTTGGAACGCCTTCCTGCTGACCTTCTGATATCTGAAGGTATTTGCACATTCGCTTTTGATATGCCCAAAACCATCACACTCATGACACTGTGGTCCCCTATCTCCACTTTCTTTCTTTTCTGACACATTAGGTCCTCTGTTCTGAGAATTGCTTTGATTCTCAGACCGGCGAAATCTGGAGTTACCTTCACCATTTCCTTTCCTGAAGAATTTCTTCCCAAACCTCTTAGAGATATATGCAATGCACTCCGCCATGTCTTCGGCAGTCAGCTCCTCTTCAGACGGACTTGTAGATGAAGCTTTGAAGGCAACAGACTTCTTCTTTTCATTTGGGTTCACACGCAAACCCATCTCAAACGTCCTCAGGGAACCAATAAGCTCATTTGGTGATAGCTCATCCACATCCTTTGCTTCCTCGATAGTAGTAACTTTGTAGTCAAATCTCTCGGGGAGAGATCTCAAGATTTTCCTTACTATCTTAGCTTCCGTGAGCTTTTCTCCCAACGAAAAGAACTCATTCGATAGGCTTAGCAACTTAGCATAGAAGTCTGAGATGTTTTCATTCTCATCCATTCTGAGGGACTCAAACTGTGAAGTGAGTTGTTGTAGCCTCTGATTCTTCACCCGTTTATTTCCTTCATAAGTGATCTCCAAGATATCCCATGCTTCCTTGGCAGATCTGCACGTGGAGATAATAGCAAAAACCTCAACACTCACCCCGGCGTGAATAGCATTGATAGCTTTCTGATTCATTCCAGACAACTTTAGCTCCTCTTCTGTCCATTTAGTTCTCGGTTTCTCTGAGCCATCTTCGTCTTTAGGAGCACTCCACCCAGTTTCCACTGCAGTCCATGCAGCCTCGTCAATGGACCTGATGAACGAAGCCATTCTGATCTTCCAATACCCATAACTTGTGCCATCAAAAAACGGTGGTCTGACGGTAGAGCCACCTTCCTTGATAGTACCCATCGCAAGTACCACAAAAATACCAACGGATTATACCGATATCCCAGGATCTAACACCGCACCTCGATGACCTGCTCTGGTGCCAATTGAAATTGTATAATCCCTACTTTGGTAGGTAAATGTAACCCAACACGTAACACAGATAGTAACACAGTTGAGAACACAAGTTGGTAACCCAGTTCGGTGATAACCACACCTACGTCTGGGGGAAGCTATTCCAAGAAATAATTCACTATGACGAGTATAAGGGTTACAAGATAAATGAACGTCAGCCACACTGAACGATCTCTCCTCACCCGACTCTACCCTCACCAATGAATCCTCACGGTAAACTCTCTCTAGTCTACCCGAATACTTTTCTCAGAATGAAAAGATGAAACCCGATCTTGAACAAGGAATTGTTCAAGATATTACAAACACTCACCAATGAAACTAACTACCCCAATTGATGAATGTAATGAATAAACTCAACTCTTGAAAGCACGAAGAAGACGAGCTCTCAATGATCAATGACAACGCTCAGCGGCTCCAATTGAAATCGTCATCCTTATATACTCCACGCAAAAACCCTAGGGGATAATTAAGGCATATCTAAAAGATATCCTTAATAGGGTAGATATAATCTTCATGCAAATCTTCTAATTAAGGATATAATATAATATACCTTGTAACCCTTGATCCACAAGGAATTCTACTCCACCAAGAATTCCTACGCATACATAAATTATGCCATACAATATACTCCATGCAATCCATGCAGCAACAGAATCTATGCTTATTTATCATATAAACATTTTATTTAACACATTTGATGCTTAAATTCTTGATACTGGATGCTTATTTTGCATACAACTTGAATTTTGATGCTTATTTTTCTATGAACAACTAGTTTCATGCTTAAATATCATGCTTATTTTTATATGAAAAATTTTGATGCTTATTTTTGTGTCGTCGATTTTATGCTTATTTTTTATGTTGCCGAATTTATGATAATTTGTCTTCGAAATTATGCTTGTTCTTATAGAAACGTTTTATCGAACACATTTGATGCTTAAATACTTGATACTTGATGCTACTTTTTCACCTAGCTTGAATTTTGATGCTAATTTTTCTATTAAACATTTTATCGAACATTTTATGTGCATAGATTAAGCATGAATTTTGTCGAACAATTTTCGTGCATTCTTACAAGTGGTTTCATGCTTAAATATTTGTATTTTTATGTGGTCGATTTTATGCTTTTTTTTTCATAAAAACATTTTATCGAACACATTTGATGCTTAAATACTTGATACTCGATGCTATCTTTTTCACCCAGGTTGAATTTTGATGATTATTTGTCTATGAAACATTTTATCGAACATTTAATGTGCATAGATTAAGCATGGATTTCGTCGAACAGTTTCCATGCATTCTTAAATATTTGTATTTTGGTGTCATCTATTTTATGCTTATTTTTTCATAAAAACATTTTATCGAAAACAATTGATGCTTAAATACTTGATACTCGATGCTTATTTTTCAACTAGCTTGAATTTTTATGCTTAATTTTCTATGAAACATTATATCGAACATTTTATGTGCATAAATTAAGCATGAATTTCGACTAATGCAAGCATATTTTTCGACGTTTTTATTAAACAATACGAGTCATGCTTAATTATAACTAATAAAACACTCATTTGAGTTATAAGCATCAAATAATAGTTCGCAAGCAAGTTTTATGACGTTATTAAGCATCAAGTGGTTTCATGCTTAAATATTTGTATTTACTGATAAGATTGCTCATTTGAGTTATAAGCATCAAATAATAGTTCGCAAGCAAGTTTTATGACGTTATTAAGCACTGCATAAATACCCGAGTTTAGTTAAATTCCGAATAAAAATAAGTGTTTGAACCAAGCATTTATTTGATTCGTTCCAAATATACAGTAAATGGAAAAGGAAATCGAACAAGAAGCAACAATTAAACTACCCAATCCATACGAAGCTCCATCTCCAAGGAAGTAGTAATCCATTCCAATCTCCACTTCAAGGTTTGAACGGCGAGCTCAACCCTTCTCTCCTCAATCTCAAACACCACACGCATCTCGATCTTAGCCTAAACACTTTCGCCGGAACAATTCCTTCCTTCATCGGAGCCTTGCCGGGGTTGCAGTACCTCTCTCCTCAATCTCAAACACCTCACGCATCTCGATCACAGCCTAAACACTTTCGCCAGAACAAGTCCTTCCTTCATCGGAGCCTTGCCGGAGTTGCAGTACCTGGCCATGTCCCAGACAGCGGCTCACGACGTCTTGTTTCTATCTCGAACCCTTAATAAGAGAGAGACGAGAGTTAGAGGGAGGGAGAGATAAAAAAGAAGACAGGGAGAGAGATATCTAACCTGTACGGCGGTGAATGCTACTGTTTCGGTGGTCCGGTGGACGGCGACTCGACAGCGGCATCTCAGCCGGAGGTCGCGACACCTGCTTTCTCTGTCTATCAAAATACTAAAAACAAAAAGAGAGTGGAATAGGGAAGGAGAAGAAAGGGGACCGCGGCCGGAGTAGCGTTCCTCGGCGCCGGCAGCAGTCGTACGAGAGAGATAGAGAAAGGTTCGAAAGAGTGTGTGTGAGAGAGAGAGCGGCGCCGGCAGCAGTCGTGCGAGAGAGAGGTTCAAGAGAGTGTGTGTGAGAGAGAGAATGGGATCTTTAGTATCCCACGTTTTAAGGAACGAATAGAACATATTACAATATTACCCTTTCAATTTATAAAACTGCCAAAATTAATCAATATGATCTTCAAATCTCATCCGTTTATTCTCTTAAAATCAACGGATCATAAAGGTTCATAGTTCTCACGAAATGAAAGGTTCTCATATGATCTATTCTCTCTATATATATATATATATATATATATATATAGGGAGCGGTTCGTGTGCAGATAAATCCTTGCGTGCTAAAATGCGAAAGATGCTTAAAACTGTACAAAATCATGCTTAAATCAGTATATATTTATGCTTACAACACCATTATGCTTTTTAATGTACAAATTCATGCTTAAACCTAGTCATGTTTATAATACCTTATAATCATGCTTAAATCAATTACAGTCATAGATCAAATTAAGATCAATGGTCCAGATCTATTCTTATTTCTCACACCAAGACTTATTTCTATATGATTCATCCTATATATATATATATATATATATATATATATATATATATATATATATATAGGGAGTGGTTCGTGTGCAAATAAATCCTTGCGTGCTAAAATGCGAAAGATGCTTAAAACAATATAAAATCATGCTTAAACCGGTATATATTCATGCTTACAACACCATTATGCTTTTTAATGTACAAATTCATGCTTAAACCTAGTCATGCTTATAATACCTTATAATCATGCTTAAATCGATTACATTCATAGATCAAATTAAGATCAATGGTTCAGATCTATTCCTATTTCTCACACCAGGACTTATTTCTATATGATTCATCATACATATATATATATATATGGGTGAGATCCTGTACAAAATAAGATTATCGTAAAAAATAAAAAATGATGCATTTTATGCATATAATTATAATGCATGATGCACATAATTATAATGCACAATGCATTATAATGCATTATCTATACAATCATAATGCATTTTAGTAAAATCATAATGCACCAGTTAATCTACACCGTAGATCACACATATCAATGGTCCAGATCATTTCTCATTTCTTACAGAACCTGTCTTTTGTATGTGATCTCTCCGCTATATATATATATATATATATATATATATATATATATATATATATATATATATATAGCTAATGGATCAAATGGGATCTATATTCTAAGGTAGTAACTAGGATCTAATCCTAGCCTTCAATTTTTTAAGATCTATGGTTAATAATAATGTGAATATTTTATATAAATAAAATTTTGATTAAATGCAGAAAAGTTAGAGAGGTCATTTCGTCAATTTATTTTAACCGCTCCATCTTTTTTAGGAATTCATATCAAAATCTATATCTCTAATTCCCATCGTTCTCTCTTCTTTTTTTCTCCTTCTTATCTACCGAGTGCAGGGAAGAAAGAGTCTGGTTTCAGATTTTTGTTCACGAAGTACATTTGAAATTAAAATGAATTCTCCAGATTTTACATTTAGGTGTTATCTTCTTCCGTTCTTCTTCTCGAAATAAATTTTTCCATTCTTCCAAAAGAGCAGATGGTTGGGTTCTTTTCCTTTGAACAATTGATCTTTCCCCCTTCGGAAACCCAAGTAAACGATGCACGTCATTAGCTTCAACATGTAGTGTTTTATCATTTTGATGTCTGATCTCACAACTGTTTGCATCGAAATTGTCGAGAATCCAATAGCTAAGCATAGATGGCACCTCTTTTATTTGTAAGGATAAAATATGGCCGAACCCAATTTCTCTTACTTCTTTTTTTTTAACATCATTCAATTTTGTAATGGTGTTCACCAGTATCTTGAATTCCCTTTGATCTTTTATGAATATTAGTTTCAGAACCTGTTGGTTATGACATGAATGCATTAGGATTAATCACATAAGAACTTATAACAACATAATTAAGCTCCTGGAAATAAGTAATATAACAAATCGATAAATAAACATTTAAATATGTACGTTTAAGCACTACAAGCATGAATATTCAGCAACATGCAATTAAGATGAGAGTATTAATATGAATTAGTCCATTATGTAACACTCATGTTGTTTTCAACTTTACTTTTAGAAATGCATATCAACTGTTCGATAAAAGTGCTCAAAAGAAAATGTGATTGTTTCTCACAATATATAAAATTAATTTATTAGGATGCCTTTCAAGCACTTCAAACAACATAAATAAGCATTAAAAATATATAAAATTAAGCACTACATGCATGTATATATATTCATAATCATGCATTTCCCCTCTGCGTGCTTGACTTCTCTTCTAAACTCTTCTGCTCATCCTATATACTACCCTCAGACTTAGAAATTGATGCTTTCGGACAGTCCAGTTTTTTTAATCGAGGGCACTGATAGACCAGATAAGGTGCGCCATGAACATCCCCTAGAGATGCCCAATCTTGAAAGACGGATGAAGAGGAAAAAGAAGATGACAATACGACTGAAATTAGCACTACATGCATATTGGTGCTCTCTGCATGTTGCTTATTTAATGTGCTTATTTAAAGTAATTACTTAATATTCTAACCGTTTAACTCCATAAATTATGGGATTCCATATTAACCGAATAACCGTATTCTATCTCCTTCATCCTACAACCATTTTATTTAATTTTAGTTTTTATATTTTGAAATTATTTCCCATCATGCGATGGAGTTGCAGTATTAGGATCGTAATTAAAAAAATTATCCATACATAATAGAGAACTAAAGCAAAATGCTTAGAAAGCTTAAGAATTTATTTATATATAAGCACCTACATAAGCATCAACTTTAGATTAATAAAGCAGTTAGGATATGCAAAATAAGCATGAAATTATAAAATATTAAAATATGCATTTCACCAACATAAGGAGTAAATTTAGGTTATTTAAGCATTTGGCAAATGTAAAATAAGCATTTTACCAAATAAGCAAAATAAGTAATTACTAATTAGTATCACTCCGGTCCTAGCTTCTTGACTCATATTCCTTTTTGGGACGTCTCATGTTTGTTGACTCATTTCCTTTTTTGGAAAGAATTAGAGTATAATTAGTACAATTAGTAAACCCCTTATTACACTTAACATTCCATACTTAAATCTCATCCACTTATTTTTCTGCACGTAGTTCAATATAATTTAAATTTCGAAAGTTTAAATTATTATAACTTGCTCGTTTGTTATCGGATTTTTATGATTTTTATATCAAATTAAAGGTCTTTATACGATCTTTCATTTAAGATCAGACAAGAACATGTTTTTATGCATATATGATGCTCTGTTTCTAAAATATGTTTAAATACATAAACCACATTACATTCCCTACAAAATACACTTTATACACTAAACATTTTCGTCTTAATTCCCGTGCAAAAAGCAAATGAGTCAAGAAGCTAGGACCGGAGTGGTATATAGCAAAAATAAGATATAAATTTGAAATACTTAATAAATTAGAGATAATGCAAATTAAAGATAAAGTAATAAATTAGAGATAATGCAAATTAAAGATAAAGTAAAGTAAATAAATATTTAATTAAAATTTCATCAAAATAAGCAATAAATAAATTTAAAATAAGCATTTAATATCACCCACATAAGCACTATGTTTCAGGCTTTAGTATATGCAAATAAAAATGTTATTTAAAAAAAAATAAAGAACTACATATTTAGTTCGTTATTAGCAAAATAAGCAATAACCTTGGTTGTTTAAGCATTTAGAATGTACATAATAAGCATTGATGATAAGCATTCATTAAATTAAGATTTATAGGTAATGGATTAGAAATTTAGAGATAAGCAGCAAAATTATATAGTAAAATATTCGATTAAATCCCTATTTTTATGGAATTTTGTTAGTCATGTCGGATGTTTAATTTCAAGTTTACCCTTCGGTGAATTAATATAATTGAAGAAAAATATAACAGGTATAAATATTTAATTATTTTTAAATCTCAACCGTTAAATTCTATAAAATCTACGGTGAACAGTGGATCCTAGTAATATTTAATTATTTTTAAATCTCAACCGTTAAATTCTATAAAATCTACGGTGAACAGTGGATCCTAGTAATATTTAATTATTTTTAAATCTATTGTTTTAGTGGAAAGGGTAATTTTAATTTACTTTATTCTCTCTTCCTAATTTACCCTTAGTTTGCATGTAGACTAATGCATTAATTCACCTTTATCACAATTACGCGCTTTGAAAATTAATCATGATCGTAGATTTTACTTTAATCAATGGACTAGATTATTTCTTATTTCTCACACTAATAGTATTTTGTATGTGATACAAAAATACTAAGGGCCCGTTTGGTATCCATATACGTATATCAGATATGGGTATCAAAAGGTCTCATATCCATACCATGTGTTTGGCATATCAGTATATGGATATCAAATTGATATCTTTGATATACTGATATCATCTCTTTTAACTCTTTTCATATACTGATTTTTATAGAGGTATCACTCATATCTCCATTTCACTTAATA
The DNA here is from genome assembly GCA_029379335.1 of Thymus mandschuricus. Classification (NCBI taxonomy): domain Eukaryota; kingdom Viridiplantae; phylum Streptophyta; class Magnoliopsida; order Lamiales; family Lamiaceae; genus Thymus; species Thymus mandschuricus. The sequence goes on from CM057074.1 coordinate 36,377,958, forward strand.
ATAATAATAATAATAATAATAATAATAATAATAATAATAATAATAATAATAATAATAATAATAATAATAATAATAATAAATCGTTATAATAGTAGTAATAATTAATAAAAAATATTATTATATTAAATCGTTATAATAGTAATAATAATTAATACAAAAATATATTATTATTATTATTATTATTATTATTATTATTATTATTATTATTATTATTATTATTATTATTATTATTATTAGAACAATATGCACCAAACGCATATATCAGATATCAATTTCATACCCATATCTCATATCTGATATCCATACCCTTATCTGATATCTGATATACTGGTATATGGATACCAAACGAGCCCTAAAAGTAAATGAAACAATATGAAAATTATATAAGAAAAGATTGTCCTTGACTCTAATTTATTATTATAGCAAAGCAAACAGACAGTGGAAAATGCCTCTTTCGCAATCTAACCGGTAACTTAATTTGATCTGATGCATTAATCGTCATTCTTGCAATTGAAACTTCTTACCAGCATTTTTTTTCCTGAAAACAGAGTTTGTCATAAAAGAAAATGACAGTTATATCAAAATAAGTCAAGCGACCCGTTGTTTATTGTAATAAATAGAAAATATCAAAGAGAGTCTCACATAGTTAGTTATTTCCATTTTAATAAAAAATTATGGAACGACCCGATTATACAAGCGGGACAATTAATCTGGACGGAGGGAATATTTTATTTCTTGAGCACTAGGTAATAATATTTTTCAAATTTATTGATATCTATTGACTTTATTTTGTAAAATATTGTTAGACTTATTTTATTTAGTATCCACCGTCCCTAATCACTCCCTCGTTAATTTCTGTGTCAAAGACAAATGTGTCATCTTAAACGGAATGGGGGAGTACTTATATATATGAACTTTCAACAAATTTGGACATCACAAGAGCGACGTTTATAATTGAGATATGAACAACTGCTTGTGTTAAAACGAGTCAAATACTCGTGGAGGGAACGTTAATAGATGTATATTATACTATTACAATTTTTCACAACTTTGAGAGCTAAATTCATAAGTTTTACAACGGGTAAGTTGGAGTCTAATCCTCAACTCTAACACTTAAACATACACAATCTTCCAACAATTAACTCAGTGCTAATGTAAAATTACTTAGCTGCTCGGATTACTAGTATAAAAACATGCGACTGAGAAATTCTTGATTTTACTAACTATAATAAGGGAATAAAAGGAAGGTAAAGACTTCAAAGTGACAATGGTGTACCCATTAATCGCACCAAGCTAATGGCCAAACTAATTTCAACTACACACACAACAACATTATATCAAGTCGGTATGAACTTCAAGAACATCCTTAACAAATGCTTATGGTTTTCAGAACAGAGTTCCCCAAATTTTACTAAGCACAATTACACAATAGGCATCTGTAGTAAATGTTGAAGATACATGAAATTTAACTAAAAAATCACAACAAGGCACCAGCAAGCAGTTTTATTAAAGTTGTTCAAAGGCAGCCATCTGAAGTTTAATACTTTCGTAAGACTCGTTAGTCTCGTCTGAGTGGTTTCTAGGCTACTACTTAGGGGCACGAAAGTAAATAAATAAAAAAAGGATGAATACATCCGTGTATTCCTAAGTTCGTTCTGTTCAAAGCGTCCATTTGCCTTTTGGCACCGTAGGTAAGGAGAATGCAAAAACAGGGAAGGCGGGTAAACGAGTCTAGATAACTTCACTATCCTCCCATGTTAGAATTCAAGCAACATTGGATTACAAAATTCTCCACGAGAACACAAATATTGAACTCGAATTCAGCTGAGCAATGACCAGAAACTCTCCGGTGCTCGGATTCCAGAGATGAAGATGTTACTTGTTAGTACACCTGAGGAGGATCACACAATAGCTGTGCGGTAGAAAGTAAGAAAGGCAGAACATTCTCCACGAAAACCACGCATTATTAACTTGAATTCAGCTGAGCATTGATCAGAAACTATCCGGTGCTCGGAATCCTTGTCAAGAAAACACTGAATGTTAACAGCAAGTGTGTTTGACCCTGTTATTTGATTTATGCTTCTACTATATCTGTTCACACTAGAAGTACCCCACGAGTCAAAACTGCCTTCACAACCAACTCCAGCTTCTTCTATGAATCTAGCAACAGGCGAAATCAAACAAAATATTAGCTAGAGAGTAAAGAAATCCAAAAGGGAGACGGAAACAAGTCCAAAGATGAAGATTATGTACACCTGAGGCTGATGGGAACTCTTCTCCCATGCTACTTTTAACATAGACAGACAAGTATTCTTTGACGAGCTCTTTCAGATCAGACGCAGTTAGTTCAGTATCATCAAGCATCATTCCGTTTGCACTTTTCATGTCTTCCAAATCTCACTTTGCCCCGATGGTCTCAGAGTATCATGTTAAATTACACAAAACTCAATAACCAATAACTTTCATTTCTACATTCCCATTTACAAAAGGTTTACGACAGATTAAGAAGATAGACGAGAAATATAGATGGAAACAAAAGTTTTATCATCATCGTCATAAATGGTAAAGGTGAAAATAATACTCCTATAACATTTTCCACCTATTGCAAAAGCATTAGCACTGATGGATCACGTTTTTTCGGAACGAGTTTGTTAACCTTAGCAAAAAGAATGCTATCTATGCCATGCTCTTGTAGGGGCTCCAATAACATCTTTAAAGCACCTGGATGCAATATGAGACCCCTTCTATCCATTTCATCCAGCAGTGGAATTGCGTCGTTGATCTCGTTCCTTTTGGCGTAACCCCGAACTAAGGCACTGTACGCCCCACTATCCGGCAGACAGCCGTTGGTTTCCATTTGCATCAATAAATCCAGAGCATCCACCATATTCCCTTCTCCAGAAAGGGCACCAATAATGATGCGGAATGTTACAACGCTGGGCTCCAAACCCTTCGACCCCAGTTCATTGAAAAGATCCTTTGCACTGTCAAGTTGCCCATCACTGCACAATCCCTGAATGAGAATATTGTGAGTTACTATGTTGGGAGTAACACCTTCTGTTTCCATCACATTCAAGAAAGAAAATGCTTCATCCAGACGATGAGCTCCGCACAGGCCATGCAACAAGATAGAGTAAGTCCTTATATCAGGAGCCACGTGCCTAGCTCGCATCTCTGTAAAGAGCTTCAAGCCCTCATCATATCTGCCATCACGAAATAAGGCTTGAAGCATTGTGCTATAAGAAACAACGTTATGTTCCAAGCCTTTGCTAGGAATTTCATTAAAGAGACGGAACACCTCATCCACTTCCCCCTTTTTGCAATGACCATTCATCAAGGTACAATAACTAATTATATTAGGCTTGAGCCCCAAATCGACTGCATGGTTGAAAACTTGTGTGGCTTTCTCCATCTCACCTCGCTGACAGTACCCGCCCATCAAAGCAGTGTAAGTTAGAATACTAGGTTGAATGTCTCTTTGCTTCATCATTTCTATAATCTGCTCGGCCTCTTCCACCCGTCCTTCCTTACAATAGCCATCCACTAAAGTGGTAAAAGTAAGTAGATCTGGATTTATCCCGTGAGCAACCATCTCATTCAACAACTCTTCGACCTCTTTCCATCTACTCGAATTGCACAAGCCATGAATCAACGAAGTATAGGTCACAACATTCGGTAATATGCCCTTGTCTGCCAACGACGAGAAGATCTGGATGGCATCCTCAACCATCCCATCCTTGCATAGACCGCCAATCACTGCACTGTAGACATGAATATCAGGCTTGCATCTCTGTTTTTCAAATAAGCTCAGTTGATCAAGGGCCGCGGGAGTGAGACCCGCTTTGCACAGTCCATTGATGACGGCAAGGTATGTAACCTCATCAACCTCGCATAGATTCTCTCCAATCACCTTCAGCAACAGTTTTCTGGCTTCTAAGATCCTTCCCTCCAAGAAGAGCCCATCGATGAGACAGTTGAATGCCACCACACTCGGTTCGTATCCACGCTTGAAGATGCTGCCTAAGACAGCAAATCCGTAGTCGGATAGACAAAGACGGCGAAAGCAATTCATGGCAATATTAAAAGTGTAGAGGTTTACAGGAAGATCCCTTTGAAGCATTTTGTTGAATAGGAAAAGGGCAACATCGTAGTGTTTGATTTTGACCACAGAATTCAGCAACTTGGTGAACTCAATAACGGAAGGCAGCGGCTGAGTTGTCTCCATCTGTCGAAATAGAGCAACAGCATCATCGGCCTTACGAATGCGACCAAAATCGAAGAATCTTCTGGGTTTGGAAGAATAATGCCTAATTTCAATACCATCATCCGAATTGAAATTGAAAGGGGATGTAACACATAGAGAAGAAGAAGAAGAAGAAGAAGAAGAAGAAGAAGAAGAAGAAGAAGGAGATTTGAAGCAAGAAGAAATGGAAAGAATTGTTGTTGTGGAAATGGTGGTGGTAATGCGATTCTTCATCTCTGAATATGAATTTGTTTTGCAGTTTTGGTGGAAATATGAGTAATAACTAGGATCCAATATAATCCGTTACCGAGTAGGGGCAAATCAGTAGTTGATCAATATCTTTGCCCGAATTTTTAGGCGGCAAAATTTGAGGATCCATGACCATGCAAGTTATTATGTAAAGATGCTTTTAGCTAATTATGTAGTACTACTATGAGAATATGTATCAAGTAAAGTACAAATTTATTGAAGAGAGAGGAAAATATAAGAATCTGTTAATGTCCCTTGTTTAGCGGAGATTAGCAGTTACAATCATATTGCAATTATAATATTATCCTTTAATGTCAATTGAAGAAGGAAAAAGTCAAAATAAATACATACCATTGATCTAATTATTTGGTTGATGTGGATTGAATCCTAGTTAACACCTAAGGTTTAGGATCCCATTTGATATATTGCTGATGTTGTTGTGGCTTTTCGATTATTACTATTGTAATTGATTTATGTGAATAAAAATAGCTCATATATTTATTAGTATGTTACAAACATTCTAATATGACACATAATAATTAACATCCGTACTTAGAATTATCATATATAGTATAACGGGCAAAAAAAGAATATGTAGGGATTATGTTTTGGGGCCAAATGCTTCGGGTTCGAGTCTTTCTTTTCACGGTTTTTAATATTTATGTCGTAGAGTTAAAAAAAAAAGGGGTAGTAGGCCTAAGATTATTCTCGTAAAATTAAATTATATTCCCCATAATTTTTTAAGTTGTTACACTTTCCCAATTGAGTTGCCCCTTTTAAGTTGTTACATTTTCTTATCTAACGAAAATTAGCAACATGTTATAAATATTTATATATTGTGGACATTACTTAGTAGTTAAGGTTTTATATCTAGTATATATATCTCATTGTACTCTATTTGTAAGATGCGGCAGAATATGAAATTAATGAGAAACCCTATTTCTTGCGCCGCTCCTCTCCTCTATCGTCTTCTTCTTCTCCGTTTTCTTCTCTTGTATTTTCCGTTCTACAATATACTTTACAACACAACACAATTAGTGAAGAAATTAGAGCTCACTAATTGGGCCATTATTATTTTTTTTTTTAAAAAGGAATCATTAATTAATTAATCATAAACTGAAAATTCAAAAAAATTAAAATTAAAATTTCAGATTTTTTAATAAAATAATTGGGCACTAATTCTTTTAAATAAAATTTAGTTTTTTTATTAAAAAAAAAGGAAAAAATAGTTAATTATAAAGTGAAAATTGAATATTAAATATTAATTATAATTCATTATTCTCCTCAATTACCAAATTACTTAAACTATTAAACACTCATACCTTAATTCTCTTGCTGAAAAGAAAATGTAACAACTTAAAAGGTCCAAAGGTAGTACTTGTTTTACTCAAAATTATTTTTTCTACGTGGCTATATTTGTGTGATAACTCCCTCCATCCTACTTCACTTGGTTTACTTTTCTAATTGGGACGCCCCACTTTAATCGGCTTGTTTTCTAAAATCGAAAAATTAACTCTTACTTTTCAATGTATACCCAAACTTTTCAATTTTAATATTGTACTTAAAATTTTGTGTTGAAATTAAACGAGTCAATTGAAATGGGACGAAGGTATAACATAACATATTGTAAAAAGGAAGAAATCAGCGAATAAAATTTCCTAAAAAACAATCATAGTTGCATCAAGAATGGGAGCAATACAGGCTAAGGCTACAATTTTAATAGTGAATTGTTAAACAATGTTTATAGTACGTAATCCTATATCTCTTCTCTGCCTACCATTCAATTACAGAGCTCAAATGTTGGCAAAACTGTTTCTTTCACAAAAGAACGACCACCTGATCTGCAGTTAGTAAGTTGGTGAATAGATGGAACCAAATGAGAGGAATCTCGACTTACGAGTACTCTATATCGAGCCTTCGATCACCTGATCTTGCTTGTGATTCAATCGAGGTTGGGAATTACTTGGAGGCAGTCGAGATAATTAATGAATTCGCATCAGTTTGGATTCAAAGATGTTGAGATGTTCTTTCTCAAACCGACGCTTGATGTGTTTCTCAACTTGATTGGCTTGCATTACTGCATCACTTGGCTTGGAATTCCGGTAACTTTCTCTCTCTATCATCTTGTCCGATTTTACGTTTTGCTTTAGATTGGCAAATAAGTGACATACATTCTGAAACAAATTAAAGAATTGTTCGTACCTTCGAGGATTGTGATGAGTGTGCACGATGAGTAGAATGGTGTACATAGTAATCAATTCTCATGCATATGAATGCTTCCGTGTGTAGTACTAAGTAGTTCAGTACTTTGTAAATCTGTATTTAAATGCGCTTTGGAATTAACTTGACGACTATTTTAGTTTGATTGTCCTCGACCTTTCTCTGTCCTCGTTATTACTAAACTAAGCTTTGATCAGAGAACTTGAAATCATCACATTTCATGAAAACATCCGCATCTACATCCAAATGTTTCTTGCAATTATCGAGATCAAATGTTTCCACGAAGTTCCGATTGGATAATCAACTTGCCTTAAGGCGTCAAATGCCGAAAAAGAATCACCAACTTTGACTCGATTTATGTACCAGACATGATGCATGAAATATGATCAGTTTGCTTTTGTTGATCAATTTGTTTCAGGGTGAGCATGTGAGTGAAGCACTAGATCGTAGCCAAATCTCCGAAAGGCAAGTGTGCGTGCAATGGTGGAAACTTGGGAGATGGTTTTATGGTTTTCGTTTAAGGGACGAGTTCCACTCTAGACACGTCTCACTGCGAGATTTAGCTGCATCCAACGAAGAAATCCTCAGCGTTCTTCATCGTGGAGTGATTCACGAGGTTTTCCGTGTTCAGATTTCTGCCCCTAAGCCAACCCTTACTTCTTGGTCTCAACAAATTGCTCAAGTGTGAGGAAATGAAAAGCTCTTTGATTTGCTCTACTCTGTATATGTATAGCCTGTTAATGTAATAACTAGGAATTACCCGTGTGTAAAATTTGTTTGTTAATAAGAAGGTGTTTGTATAGCACATATATCTGCTTTCTCGACCTAAAACTGTAAATACTGTTCTTTAGTCGTTATTATTCCTGTCGTTTCGTTCAAAGCGTCCATTTGCGTTATGGAACCCTTAATAAGGAGAATGCTTGAGTATAGAGAAGTAGAAAAGGCAGGTAAACAAGTCTCGATAACTTCAACGTCCTCCGTGTTCGAATTCCAGCTACACACGAAAACACGAATATTCTTCACGACCATACACTCAATATTAACAGCAAGGGAGACGGAAACAAGTCCAAAGATGAAGATTAAGTACACCTGAGGCTGATGGGAACTCCTCTCCCCTCCTTTTAACATAGACATGCAACTTTTCTTCAACACAGCCTCTTTCAGATCAGACGCGGTTAGTTCAGAATCACCGAAGCTTCATTCCTTTTGCACTTTTCATGTCTTCCGAATCTCACTTTGCCCCGACGGTCTCAGAGATTCATGTTAAATCACACACAACTCAATATCCAATAACATTTATTAAACCCAAAACGAACTTTCATTTCTTAAATCCCATCCACAAAAGGTTTACAACAGATTAACAAGACAGACGAGCAAAAGAGACGGAAATAAAAGTTAAATGCAAACTAAGCATTCTTCACCATTATCATAATCGTTGTAAATGGTAACAGTGAAAATTAATATAACATTTTCCACCTATTGCAAAAGCATTAGCACTGATGGATCACGTTTTTTCAGAACGAGTTTGTTAACCTTAGCAAAAAGAATGCTATCTTTGCCATGCTCATGTAGAGGTTCCAATAACATCTTTAAAGCACCCGGATGCAATATGAGACCCCTTCTATCCATTTCATCCAGCAGTTGAATTGCATCGTCGATCTCGTTCCTTTTGGCGTAACCCCAAACTAAGGCACTGTACACCCCACTATCCGGCAGGCAGCCGTTGGTTTCCATTTGCATCAATAAATCCAGAGCCTCCTCCATATTTCCTTCATTGCAGAGTGCAGCAATAATGATGCCATATGTTACAATGTCGGGCTTCAAACCCTTCGAACCCAGTTCATTGAAAACATCTATTGCACTGTCAAGTTTCCCAACACTGCACAATCCCGAGAATATTGTAAGTTACTATGTTGGGAGTAACACCTTCGGTTTCCATCACATTCAAGAAAGAAAATGCTTCATCCAGACGATGAACTCCGCATAGGCCATTCAACAAGATATTGTAAGTTCTTGTGTTTGGAGCCACAGGTCCAGCTTGCATCTATGTGAAGAACTCCCGGCCCTCGTCATATCTGCCTTCTTCACGAAATAAGGCCTGAAGCATTGTGTTGTAAGAAACAACATTACGTTCCAAGCCTTTGCTAGGAATTTCATTAAAGAAACGCAATACCTCATCCACTTGCCCCCTTTTGCAAAAACCATTCATCAAGCTGTTATAGCTTACGATACTAGGCTTGAGCCCCAAATCTAGTGCAAGGTCGAAAACTTTTGAGGCTTTCTCCATCTCACCTCGCATACAATATCCATTTATCAAAGCATTGTAAGTGAGAATATCTGGTTGAATGTCTCTTTGCTTCATAATTCCTATAAACTGTTCGGCCTCTTCCGCCCGTCCCTCCTTACAATAGCCATCCACTAAAATGTTAAAAGTGAGTAGATCCGGAAATACCCCGCGAGCAACCATCTCATTCCACAACTCTTCGACCTCTTTCCATCTACTCGAATTGCACAAGCCCTAAATCAACGAATTGTAGGTCACGACATTCGGCAATATGCCCTTATCTGCCAAAGTTGAGAAGATCTGGACGGCATTGTCAAGCATCCGATCCTTGCACAAACCGTCGATTATAGCATTGTAGACATTAACATGAGGCTTGCATCTCTGTTTTTTGAAATACACTCAGCTGATCAAGGGCCGCGAGTGTGAGCCCGGCTTTGCACAGTCCATTGATGACGGAAAGGTATGTAACCTCGTTAACCTCGCATAGATTCTCTCCAATCACCTTCAGCAACAGTTTTCTTGCTTCTAAAATCCTTTCCTCCAAGAAGAGCCCGTCGATGAGACAGTTGAATGTCACCACACTCGGTTCGTATCCACGCTTAAAGATGCTGCCTAAGACAGCGAATCCGTAGTCAGATAGACGAAGATGGCGAAAGCAGTTCATCGCAATGCTGAACGTGTAGAGGTCTATAGGAAGATCCCTTTGAAGCATTTTGTTGAATAGGGAAAGGGCAACATCGTATTGTTTGATCTTGACAACTGAACTCAGCAACTTGGTAAAATCAATAACGGAAGGCACCGGCTCGGCTCTCTGCATCTGTCGAAACAAAACAACAGCATCATCGGCCTTACGAATGCGACCAAAATCGAAGAAGAGTCTGGGTTTGGAAGAATAATGCCTAATTTGGTGAGTGGAATCAACACCATCATCCCAACTGAAATTGAAAGGTGATGCAGCAAATGATGGATGGTATCGTAGAGAAGAAGAAGTTGAATTTGAAAGAAATCTTCTTCTGGAAATCATGGCGGTAGTGAGAGTGAGATTCATCTCTGTGAATTTTAGGGTTCTTTTGTGTGAATTTTAGGGCTTCAATTTGCTTTTGCTACAAATATAGATTTTCACGTTTCAAAAAAGAAATACTCCCTCCGTCTTTCATTTAGTGACATTGTTTTCTGGGCACAGATTTTTTTTGCATTTTATGGTATAATAATAAATTAATGTGTTAAAGTGTTAAAGTAGAATAATTGTGGATCCATTTGAATTTTTTAATAGTATTAAAATATTAAAATAATAAAAAGTAGATGTATAAAGTGTTAAAGTGTTAAAGTGATTATGGGGTCTACGTCTGATGAATCATATTTTCCTAGGGCAATAATCGAAACGAAAGAAGAACGACAAGAGGATTTACGTGGTTCGATCTTTCGATCTACGTCCACGGAGAGAAAGGAGCGGCGGTGTTTTTATTAGGTATCTCGAAAGAGATTACAAAGAGCCTCTCTATCTTTTACAAAGAATCTATCTTCTATTTATAACTATTTTCTCCTCTCTCCATAAATGCTTGTAAGTGGGGATGTTAGTGGCGGCTCCATGATCCCATGTTCTTCTTAGTGGGTCTCTTCTTGGGCTTGGGCTCCTCATGGTTTGGGCTTAGGAGTTGGGCCTATTCTTGAAAAGCATCCGAGTCTTCTACGTTTGAATGAGTCGCTTCTCATGGGCCGAACTACGTGGGCCGGGCTTTGTTGTTGGGCCTAGTAGTTGGGCCGTATCCTATCACATCCCCTCCCAAAAAGACGTGGAAGCGAGGATGTGATGGTGATGATGATATAGTTGAGTCGAAGTCGATTAGCCCGCCAAAGTAATAGATTCTGACAAAGTCGAATTGTAGTTCCCCGTAGTATTTTTGATGCCGATGGCTTTAATGGATTTTTGACGAAGTGACAAAGTCAATCCAACCGAGGTGGATTTTTGACTAAGTCAAGCTGTCTCTCACCTAGGTGAGTGTTGCCGAGGTGACGAACTCACGAGGTCACGAGGTGACGAAGTCAATCTGTTTTATCTCACCTAGGTGGATTTTGACGAGGTGACGAGGTCAATCCAACCGAGGTGGATTTTTGACTAAGTCAAGCTGTCTCTCACCTAGGTGGGTGTTGCCGAGGTGACGAACTCACGAGGTGACGAAGTCAATCTGTTTTATCTCACCTAGGTGGATTTTGACGAGGTGACGAGGTCAATCCGTTTTATCTCACCTAGGTGGATTTTGACGAGGTGACGAGGTCAATCCAACCGAGGTGGATTTTTGACTAAGTCAAACTGTCTATCTCACCTAGGTGGGTGTTGCCGAGGTGACGAACTCACGAGGTGACGAACTCACAAGGTGACAAAGTGACGAGGTCACGAGGTGACGAAGTCAATCTGTTTTATCTCACCTAGGTGGATTTTTACGAGGTGACGAGGTCAATCCAACCGAGGTGGATTTTTGACTAAGTCAAGCTGTCTATCTCACCTAGGTGGGTGTTGCCGAAGTGGCTTTTGAGCCGATCATCGGGTTTTCCGAAGTGGCACTAAGGCCTATCATCGGCTTCCGATGTGGCACTTGGGCCGATCACCGGGTCTTCCGAAATGGCCCGGAGGTCCGACTTCGGCTTCTGAAGTGACACTTGGGTCAATTCTCGGGCTTGAGATGGCTAATAGCCTATCGTTGGCGGCCGAGGTGACGCTTGGGTCGATCATCGGGTTCCTGGTTTGTCGGCGAGGCCGGTAGGGGTGGTCCCCTGGTACTTCTGAAGTGACACTTGGGTCAATTCTCGGGCTCGAGATGGCTAATAGCCTATCGTTGGCGGCCGAGGTGACGCTTGGGTCGATCATCGGGTTCCTGGTTTGCCGGCGAGGCCGGTAGGGGTGGTCCCCTGGTACTTTGCCGAGATGTATCGGTCTTAGATGTGCCGAGATGTATCGGTCTTATATCTTATTTCATATCCGAGATACGTGTCTCAAGGATAACACACTTTCCTCGTCAGGATAGTGTGGAGAATAGATGAGGGGTGGTATGCATAGGTAGTAGAATATGCGTTACCGGACTGACCCGACAAAGACTTGACTCAAAAGACAAAGACTTAAAAGACTGACTCAAAACATGAACTCTCTACTCCTATGCATAGTACCGCTTGAGATGAGATTAATTCTCGAGTGCCGCGTGGCTTCGAGCTTACTGAGCTTGGCCGCTTTAGGGAGTGGAGAGATTACACGAGTGTGTTGAGACATTGGTGGCGTTGTTGGCGACGGGCAGTGCGGCTTGGTAGTTGTTCCTTTGGAACTGACATTTTTTCGAACACCTTAAGCCCAATAACCACCTTTGTCTTTTATTTCTTTGGAACGGGCATTTTGTCGAACACCTTGAGGGCATCTGAATATAGCTCTTCCAAAGTGGAAGAATTTAATTTCGAGCTCTCGCTCCTCTAGCTTCGCAGGAACATTCTGAGTTTGTGAGTGTGCCCCACCTCCTTTATTCTGTAGTGTGAGCGGTGAATGACTTGAGAGAGACTCCCTCTCTCTCTCTTCTCTCTTTTCTCCCCACGAACCACCGTCAATGGCGGGAAGCTCGTTGCCGGCGAGGTAAAGCTTGTCGGCAAGGTTGAGGTGTGGCACGACATCGTCGATGTCCTGCCGCTCGTGGAGGGACAAGGACGCCGGGCTGTGGAGGTCGGAGCTGGAGTTAAAGTCGGCGAAGTGGTGAGGCCGAGCTGAAGGGTGAAGGCGAGCTGGAGTTTTTCTCCCTCTCTAGGAAGTTGCCGAGGTGGCCTTCTCTGCCGGGGAGGGAGTTGAGCCGAGCTGCGGCAAATCCAGGTGGCCGATTTGGGCTCGCGCGGTTGCACGCCAAAGCACCTTGCAGCGGCGAAGGGAGAGCTATTAAATGTGTCGATGCCGAAGACGAAGGCAGGGTTTGCGGCTTTGCTGCCGCCGATGGGGAAGCCGGAGCTGGACTCCTGGAGCATGATGGCGCGTGGCGGAGTGGAGAGTCCATCTTCCATTCATGATGGATATAGCTCAATGCTCCTCTCTCTAGATGGATGATGTAGGTGATGTGGTTTTCTCTCTCTGAGTTTGAAGTAAGACATGGACGAGGAGATTATTGAAGCCTTGTTCGCCGAGGTGGGTGTCTTCGGTGCGCTGACGAGGTCCTTGTTCCGAGGTGGTCGAGCCGAAGTGGGCTAGAAGGTTGCCATGGAGCTTCTCCGCCTAGGTGGGTGACGAAGTTTGAAGAAGATAGCGGTAGAGCTTCGGCTCCGACCGAGACGAGTTGGAGGTGGTAGCGAGCTCATTCATGGCATCGTCCTATCGGGCCGAGTTGGGACTGAACTTTGAGGTTGTGCTGCTTGATTATCTTCACGGCTCCTCTTTTGTCAATCATGCATCCCGCACAACAAAAATAAATCTCTCTGTTTTGTCAACAGAAGTACGAGTTCTCTTGGAGCTCTTGCGGTGGGCCTCGCTGGTGCGATGAGTCACTTGGATCTCGGATGGATCCTTCAGAGCGGAGTTTGAGTGGACGCGGAGGTGGTGGCGTCGAAGTGGCGCTCGGCAGCAAAGTTGGCCGGAGCGGAGCTCGATTGCGGAGGGGGGTGGCTGGAGCTCGCAGCAAAGTAAAGCTCGAGCTCGGTGGACTGAGGCCGAATTAGAGGTTTTTCTCCCTCTAGGAGGTTGCCGAGGTGGAGCTTCTCTGCCGAGGAGGGAGTTCAGCCCGAGGTGGGAGAGCCGAGGTGGGACTCGGCCGGGGTGCTGCAAGCGAGAGCTGGAGTGGATTTCGGCGGTGCTGCGAGCAAGGTCTGAGGTGGAGCTCGTCGGCGCTTCTGAAATTGCTTTCGCCACCACCGTCGTCGCCATAAACCAATGATTAATTTTTCTTTTCTTTTCGAATTTCCTCGGTTGATAGCTGGGAGAATTGGAGCTTGGTATGTTCATGGCATGAATTTGAGAAAACACATATTTATTCATCCAGCACGTGTCTCTCTTCTTTTTCTCCCTTATCATGTGTTCTTCTCCGAGACGATTATTTGCCCACGAGAACATTGATTCGAAACACAAAATTTATCGTTTCCCACAGACGGCGCAGTGATGAATCATATTTTCGTAGGGCAATAATCGAAACGAAAGAAGAACGACAAGAGGGATTTACGTGGTTCGATCTTTCGATCTACGTCCACGGAGAGAAAGGAGCGGCGGTGTTTTTATTAGGTTTCTCGAAAGAGATTACAGAGAGCCTCTCTATCTTAATTTACAAAGAATCTATCTTCTATTTATAACTATTTTCTCCTTTCTCCATAAATGCTTGTAAGTGGGGATGTTAGTGGCGGCTCCATGATCCCATGTTCTTCTTAGTGGGTCTCTTCTTGGGCTTGGGCTCCTCATGGTTTGGGCTTAAGAGTTGGGCCTATTCTTGAAAAGCATCCGAGTCTTCTACGTTTGAATGAGTCGCTTCTCATGGGCCGAACTACGTGGGCCGAGCTTTGTTGTTGGGCCTAGTAGTTGGGTCATATCCTATCAACGTCCAAAAACGGAAATTGTCAGTAAATGGAGGACGTCCCAATATAATAATAATGTCATTAAATGGAGGACGGAGAGAGTATAGATTTTCATTTTATTTATTTTAATATTGAGTAAATTAAAATATAAATTATAGTCATAATCTCATCCATTTCTTAGATATCACTCACTACTACATTAATCATGTATCAAAACGTTTTGACTCAACTTGAACGGACGAAGGGATAAAACTTTATTCAATTTACAATACAGTACAGTTTTTCCTCCGTGTTTTTTTTTCAAATGACTTGTTCATAATTGTGGGAAGTTTTTTTTTTTTTTTTTTTTTTTTTTTTTTTTTTTCAGATGACTCATTTCCTTTTAAGGCCCAACAAACACTACTTTTATCTTTAACATTATAATTATCTTTAAATCACACCACATATTAACTTTTTTATTATATTTCTTAATTAACGTACCGAAAATAAACAGACCATCTAAAAAAAACGGATGGAGTATTAGAAATACCAAATTAAACGACAAATAATCAATTTGAATGAAACGATTCAAAGGAAAAATGAATATTTTGAATTAATATCATATTCCCTCTATTACAGGTTAGATGACACCTTTGTCTTTTGAAACGTCCCACCCTAACCCTACATGTAACATTTTCTTTTTTAGAAATAATTAAATTTATAAATAACTTTCTTTTATTAACAACTACAAAATTTCAAACTCCTATATTTAAAAATAAAGAATTATTAAGATAATTAACACACAAATGAAATACAATATACACAACCATTTTTAATTCTTCAACAGATAACTATTGTTCTACTCAGACTAGTATGGATTTGCTTGAAATTTTTTTTTTTTAAAGCAAGGAATTGTTTGATTATTCTCGCTTCGTACCCCATATTAATTAACGTGGAGAGAGGAATAACATAGTTGTTTTTTTTTTTTTTTTTTTTTTTTTTTTTTTTTTTTTTTTTTTTTTAATGCTAGTAAAAGTGAATTGAATTAGTTGCTAGTGGAATAAGGTCTCACCCCATGAAAATTGAGACAAATTATATGGGATATTAAGGGTTAAAGCTCATTTTACAAAAAAAAAAAAAAAAAAAAAAAAAAAAAAAAAAATCTTTTTGTTTTAGTCAATTACAATAATTTGGGGTACGTTCAGTACTCACATTGATATGGGGGATTGAGGCAGTCCAAAACAATGATAGTGATTTGGGACATTTTATCTATTCTAACCCTAAAACAATATGAAATGCATAGAGTTTGTTTAGTTGACAAAGCTTTAACTTAACTAACTTGAACAGAATTTAAGAAGTATCATGGTTATAATCATTATAATTAAAAGAAAATATACAAACTACTATTTCACTATTTATACAAAAACAAGGATTGTGGGACAAATTCTCTTTCTCTCAAGAGAAATATCCCATATAATTTACCAGAAATTCAGCAGTCACTGATCCTCCGAATCTATCTTGTGTGAAATGAGTAAAACTGGTGATGGCTTACTTTCTCCCTAGTTCACTACAGAATTCCTTACATCAAGATTCGATCGCAGCTCAGCATTGGCTTCGGGGGAAGGCATTCTTCTCATTGCTCGTTCAAGCGTTCGTGTTTCTTCACACCATCTGCATTTGTCTTCCAGCAGCTCTCAATCTGCAATTTTTTAGGATAATCATTAGATTACTAGACACCAATCTAACTTCTTCATCTCGACGCTTAGCATCCATCTCCTTACTTGGTGGATATTTAGGAATGGTACTCTTTCCTTTTCATTGACAGGTAAGCAAGTCTTGATAACTTCAATATCCTCCGCTGTTATAATTCCACCTACACTGGATCACAAAATTCTCCAGACAAAAAACACGCAGTTCCTCAAGTGTTCCCCATGTTTCCAAAGACAAAACACTGAATATTAACAGCAAGTCTGTTTGACCCTGTTATTTGATCTGTTTGCACTAGAAGTACCCCACGAGTCGAAAACTGCCTTCACAACCAACTCCAGCTTCTTCGTTAAATCAAGTAACAGAATCTAGCAACAAGCGAAATCAAACAAAATTACAATATCTGAGCATACGAGCTAGTTGTGGTAGCTTCGACATTATACAATACTCTTCAGACGGAAATCTACATAACTTGCAAATCCCGTGCAGTTGTTCCACCTGAGCACAATAATTAAAATTAATAGGGCTACCAGGTGCATATTCACGTTACATTTCTCAGCAAGTTCAAACATTCATCAAAAACATTACTCCGATTCACACATGTAAGCATAATCCATTGCACTCTCACCAAAAAAATATAGACTGACTTACAAATTTTCAAAACATCAACTTCTAGGAAATTAAATTTTGCAATTTATTTATCGGAATAAATTTTTCCCATTGCACTGATAGAGGATCGAGCATGTAGTCCATACAGCATGGCAACTGAGTGTTTGAAATGACATTTTACTCTCATTAGCAGCTTCAGCTTCAAAATATCCAGACAAATACTAAGATTCTAATGTGCATACATGGCATCCGTTATCATTGAGAAAAGTAACCAATAACGTATGGTCAATTACCGATTCCAAAAACACAAAATATCATTATACAGGTTTAGCCACTAATTTTAACCTACAATTCATCCGAATATATGAATCTGCACAAAATCATAAGTCACACATGCCTTAATTACCGATTGAACCAAAATAGAATTAACATTTCTCCACGAAAACACGCATTATTAACTTGAATTCAGCTGAGCATTGATCAAACTTATTGACATGATGAGCAACTCTTCCTGACGTAGAAGCCCCGCCTGAAAAACATGACCAAACCAACAGATATCAATCTGCTTGCTGTTTTCCATGCTCACGATGTCAAACAATCATTACAAACAGAGACTAGTAAGCATTACGGAACATAGCACACCTTAGGATTGTATTCTGTATTACGCGCCTGCAATGCTATAGCTTTCAGATCTAATTTACACTCCAAATTGACTGTCGATACAATGTTACCGTTAGCTAACATTTTGTATAGGAGACTTAGATCAAAGTAAATGTTGAAGATACAGGAAATTTAACTACACAATCATCAGGTTTTGAGCAACAGCTAGTCAGCTAGTAATTTCTTCTTTCTTTGGTTAGATGTTGAATTCAAGCTTCTGTATCATTTCATATGAGCAAGTTTAATACTTTCTTAAGACTCATTTATCTCATCTGTGTGGTTTCTAGGCTACTACTTAGGGGGGAAAGGTTTTCCCACTGCGCACAAAAACTGCCTTCACATCCAACTCCAGCTTCTTCTTTGAATATAGTAACAGAATCTAGCTAGCAACAGGCATAATGAAACAAAATATAACAACCTAAAGAGTGAAGAAATCCAAACGGGGGGGTGGGGGGGAACAAGTCCCAGAGATGAAGATGTTAGTACACCTGAGGAGGCAGATGGGAACTCTTCCGACAGACAAGTATTCTTCGACGAGCTCTTTCAATCAGACGCGGTTAGTTCAGTACCATCAAGCCTTTTCATGCCTTCCAAATCTCACTTTGCCCCGATGGTTGCAGAGTAGTATCATGTTAAATTACACAATACTCGATATCCAATAACGTCCATTATCAAATATTATTAAACCCTAAAAAGACAGTCATTTCTTGATTCACATTTATGAAAAGTTTACGACAGACGGGCACTAGAGATGGAAACTAAAGTTTTATGCAAACTAAGCATTCTTTCCCATTATCATCATCGTCGTAAAAAGTAACAATGAAAATAATGTAACATGTTCCACCTATTGCAAAAGCATTAGCACTGATGGATCACGTTTTTTCGGAACGAGTTTGTTAACCTTAGCAAAAAGAATGCTATCTATGCCATGCTCATGTAGGGGCTCCAATAACATCTTTAAAGCACCTGGATGCAATATGAGACCCCTTCTATCCATTTCATCCAGCAGTGGAATTGCGTCGTTGATCTCGTTCCTTTTGGCGTAACCCCGAACTAAGGCACTGTACGCCCCACTATCCGGCAGACAGCCGTTAGTTTCCATTTGCATCAATAAATCCAGAGCCTCCACCATATTCCCTTCATCGCAGAGTGCACCAATAATGATGCGATATGTTACAATGTCGGGCTTCAAACCCTTCGAACCCAGTTCATTGAAAAGATCTATTGCACAGTCAAGTTTCCCAACACTGCACAATCCCTGAATGAGAATACTATAAGTAACGATATCGGGAGTAACACCTTCGGTTTCCATCACACTCAAAAAAGAAAAAGCTTCATCCAGATGATGAGCTCTGTACAGGCCATGCAACAAGATATTGTAAGTCCTTGTGTTTGGAGCCACAGGTCCAACTTGCATCTCTGTGAAGAGCTCCAGGCCGTCATCACATCTGCCATCACGAAATAATGCCTGAAGCATTGTGCTGTAAGAAACAACATCATGTTCCAATCCTTTGCTAGGAATTTCATTGAAGAGACGCAATACCTCATCCACTTGCCCCCTTTTGCAAAAACCATTCATCAAGCTGTTATAGCTTACAATATCAGGCTTCAGTCCCGAATCAATTGCAAGGTCGAAAACTTTTGAGGCTTTCTCCATCTCACCTCGCATACAATATCCATTTATCAAAGCACTGTAAGTAAGAATATTAGCTCGAATACCCCTTTGCTTCATCATTTCTATATACTGCTCTGCTTCTTCCGCCCGTCCCTCCTTACAATAGCCATCCACTAAAATGTTAAAAGTGAGTACATCCGGATTTATCCCGCGAGCAGCCATCTCATTTGATAACTCTTGGACCTCTTTCCATCTACTCGAATCGCACAAGCCCTGAATCAACGAGTTGTATGTCACGACATCAGGTGATATGCCCTTATGTACCAAAGACAAGAAGATCTGGAGGGCGTCGTCAACCATCCGATCCTTGCAAAGACCATCAATTATAGCATTGTAGACATAAATGTTAGGCTTGCATCTCTGTTTTTCAAATAAGCTCAGCTGATCAAGGGCCGCGAGAGTGAGCCCGGCTTTGCACAGTCCATTGATGACGGCAAGGTATGTAACCTCATCAACCTCGCATAGATTCTCTCCAATCACCTTCAGCAACAGTTTTCTTGCTTCTAAAATCCTTCCCTCCAAGAAGAGCCCATCGATGAGACAGCTGAATGTCACCACATTCGGTTCGTAGCCACGCTTGAAGATGCTGCCTAAGACAGCGAATCCATAATCAGATAGACGAAGATGGCGAAAGCAATTCATCGCAATGCTGAACGTGAAGAGGTTTACTGGAAGATCCCTTTGAAGCATTTTGTTGAATAGGGAAAGGGCAACATCGTATTGTTTGATCTTGACAGTACAACTCAGCAACTTGGTGAACTCAATAACGGAAGGCAGCGGCTGAGTTGTCTCCATCTGTCGAAATAGAGCAACAGCATCATCGGCCTTACGAATGCGACCAAAATCGAAGAAGAATCTGGGTTTGGAAGAATAATGCCTAATTTGGTGAGTGGAATCAACACCAACATCCCAACTGAAATTGAAATTGAAATTGAAAGGTGATGCAACATGTAGAGAAGGAGAAGAAGAATTGAAGCAAGAATTGGAAAGAATTCTTCTGGAAATCATGGTAGTGCGATTCTTCATCTCTGAATTTTAGGGTTTCAATTTGTTTTGATATAAATATTGCGCTGATGCGGCTTTCATTATTTCACCCAATATTTTAAAAACCGAACCGGAGGTCGAATCGGTGAGTCCTTCGAATCATGGTTGAATCGGTTAAACCGGTTGAACCATGGTTGAACCGTTTATTAATAAATTAGTAAAATAATTATATATTATATTATAAATATCAAAATACCAATACATTTATAACATTTATAATTTAGATATTGATATAATTAATAACAAGTATATATTATAATATAAATATAAATATCATTAAATGTATTGGGGTATAATATGCTATTATTTGTACAATTGAAGTATATTTTAACATTATACTAACATTTTATATATTTAATAAGTATAAATTATATTATTATATAAATACAAATATATATTTAGATATAATATGCAACAAATTTGTAGCATTATATAATTTACTATTATACAATTTTATATATTTAAGGAAAATATACACAAAAATAATTGACAATAATTAAATTATACTATAAGAACTACTACCTCCATCTCATTAAATTAGCAATATTTGTCATTTTGGTCCATCTCATTTATTAGACACATTTCCTAAAATGGTAAAAAATATTTGGTTGTAATTAATTCTTTGTCATCATATTTAATTATAGCCACACATTATTTTTTTTTTGTACTAGTGTCATTTTGAAATGTTGCTTATTTAGTGAGATGGAGGTAGTATTATTTTAATAAAAAGTCGTGAAATACCATATTGATATATGTAGCCAAGGTGGTTTGGCCCTTTGATTCATCCGAGAGGTGCAGAGTTCGAATCCCATATAGAGCAACTTTAATATTTTTTTGTTAACCGGTCGGTTTCTTTAAAACCGGTCCGGTTCGAAGTGATTTTGTCCGATTTCAGCAATTCTATCCCGGTTCAACCTGACCTCCGGTTCTATGACCCTAACCGGGCCGGCCTAGCCCCGGTTTCCGGTTCGATCGGTTCAACCGGGCGGTCCGGTCCGGTTCTTAAAACATTGATTTCACCATCGTTTATATCGAAATCGAACTACGGTTAATTCTTTTCATTTTAAAAAATAATTAGAATATTAGCCCGCACGATGTGCGGTAAAATGATTTAATAAATAACTTGTGCAGTGCCCGTTGAAATTCTCGACGGGATTCGATTTATTTTGTAATTACAAATAAAAGTATTGATAAAAATTAAATAATTTTTTATATTAATTATTTTAAGTAGCCCGTTACCCGTCGTAAATATGAAAATGAGTTAAGAAATTAATTTTACGATAGATTTATTTTATATTTTATCCCGTCAAATTTTAATATGCAAAATGTTATTTTAAAACAAATTTTAAAATAAAATAAAAATATATAGTGTCTTGTTGTTTATTTTATCTAAACACCTTCAGATGTATCAATACATGCCAAGACGCGTGTTTTTAATTTCATTGAAACTGGTAGAAACTTGTATTTATTTTATATTTAAAGCGTCCGTCTAACATGTCTATTTGATATAAAAATACGTCAACAAAGATTATCATTTCTCAAATAGGTATATGTAAACTTAGATAAATACTCATCTACAACTGTTGATATACTTAATATGCACACAGATGGTGTGACAATAGCATACTTAAAGAAAATTGTTATCAATATATGCCTTTAAAAAAACTAATCCTACTTAAAAAACTAAACCCTACTAAAAAAAATTGAATTCTAAAGGAAAAATTGTTTGAAAACGAATTATATCGAATATATGATATCTTCTATATGAATAAATAATCCTTTATCCACCGCGTCATTCTTAATGTGTCCACAAAAGACGTGACGTACTATTAATGGATAAAAGATCTAAATATATACACTAACCTATCTAGAAAAAGTAAACTCTACACCTGCCACATTAGCAACGGACACATTAAGAGCGTCCACGTGACGGGTAGGGGAGCGTTTCTCCTTCTATATGAGTTTTTTGTTGATGAAATCTTATACGTAAGAGTTTGTAATTTTCCCGTTAGCATGTTGTGCGATATAATGTCAACTTGAATAGTGCAAATTTGCTCGTTGTTCAATATAATGTTAACATGAATACTGCAAACCTTCTCCTTGTTCGATATAATGTTAACATAAATAATGCAATCCACCCGTTATTTATATAATTGTATGAATTTTTTTCCCGAAATAAAACTATTTTTTTCCGATATAATGTTAACATGGATAATGCAAACATGTTCGTTGCTCGATATAATGTTAACATGAATAATGAACATACCCGTTGTTTTATATAATTGAAGGATAGAATGTCCGACCTCCCATTATTTATATAATTGTATGAATTTTGTTTTTCCGAAATAAAATTATTTTTAAATATTTAAAAAAGTAACAAATCGATGTGGGATAAAATTCTTTGATGTGATAAAATCGGATTAAATTATTAATATTATTAATTAATAAGCCAAATCAATGAGAATATTTGGAAAATATTCATGAAAATCATATTATATATATATATTGATTTTATGTAAATAATTTATCTGAATACGTCAATTATTAAAATATTATGCTAATACATTACACCTTATGTATACAACTCTACCAATAAATCATACCATCTCAAAGTTCATGTAATTTTGTAAAGTAATATCGAAGCTAAATTTTCATATGCATCACAATCATCATTTTTTTCATTAGAGAGAACGAACTTTTTTCAATGGAATTGAGAATCTTAATTATACAAAATATTTCATGCATAAATCACGGTTTCCCCGAGGGAAAAAAAGAAAGAAAGAAGAAGTTAAACATTTCACCAAAATAAAATAGAAATCCACTTGTTTAAAATTAATCGGCATACAACCTATGACGGATGAAATTCTTTGTCCTCATTTTTTTATACCAATTGTATACCAATTCATTATTTTAATTATTTTTATAATGTTTTTGATAAAATAAAAATAGAAATATTATAACAAAAATAAAATAAATTTGTATGACAAAAAATTAGAATTAAAAAGTTTATATACCCCAACTATAATTTATCAACTCTATTTTGGCAAATAAAATTGAAATTAAATGCTAAAAAAATAATTATAAACCCTAAAATGGATGGATGAACCCTAGAAATAATTGTAAAATTAACACAAATCATAATACGCTGAAATTGTTACAAGAAAATACATAAAAGTAATAAAAATCAACATTCGATAAACGAAAGTAGGGATAGAGGATCTAACCTGAACCTAACATTATTAATGTTACCTCCTTAAAATTTTATAAAAGAGTAAATTTTAAGAATTATTGAAGGGCATACATCAGATACTAAAAATAAATAAAATAAATGACTAATAACTTAATTTTATTTAGGGGCAGAAAATTATAATACCACTTTTATTTATGCATTAATCTAAATATTATGTTGTTACCGTTATTTTTTATATTTCCCAATACCATGATGCGATTATTGTGCATTCGTCATTTTCATTGCAAAAGGAAATAAAATAGAGAGATAAGTCATTGTTAGGAGAAAAAAATAATAATAACTAATCTAGATTAATACTGCAAGAATCTTCTCGTGGAAGGATGTGCCAGCTCATAAATTTTAATAAATTGAAATAATACTAGTGCAGTGCCCGTCGAAATTCGACGGGATTTAATTTATTTCGTGATTTTACATAAATTTTTAATAAAAATACATAATTATATATATATATATATATATATATATATATATATATTAATTAATTAATTATTTCAAGCAACCCGTTACTCGTGTTAATATGAAATTAGTTAATAAATTAATATTTTTATGATTATTTCATCCCGTCAAAATTTGACATGAATCACTTTGTAAATGTTATTTTAATCAAAATATAAAATAAAATAAAAATATATTAAGTCGCCGCTTTTTATTTTAACTAAAGCACCCTTCAGATGGATTTTTTTGACCAAATAAAAAGGGATAGTTAGGGTTAACATTTCTGAAATAACTATATAATTTTACTAAGTCACACCAAAATCCGACTCTATATTGTTAATTTTAAGCAAAATATAAAAGAAAAATATCAAAATATATCAAGTCACCCATTGTTTATTTCGATAAAATTGATAGAAAGTTGTATTTATTTTATATCTTAAGCACCCGTCGAACATGTATACTAATATAAAAGTACGTCGATAAAGGCTAACATTTCTCAAATAATTATATGTGGTATGAATGTCAAACCTCCCGTTATTTATTATAACAGTTATTCTCCTCAAAATATATAAACTTAGATAAATAAATTATTACAAATTATTATAAATTATTTTAATCTGCCCGTTAGTTGTGAGTTTGTGACAATAAAAAAAAATGTTAAGACGTAATATTACAATTTTTCGATTAGCTCATTGCTCGATATCATGTTAGCATGAATAGTGCAAATTTGCCCGTTAATTTTTCTGTTAGCCCGTTGTTTGATATAATGTTAGTATGAGTAGTGCAGATCTGCCCGTTAAATTTTCCGTTAGCATGAATTAGTAATGCATTTCTTCACATCAAATATGAATTTTGATGAAGATACATGATCTATTTATATATATATATTCTGTCACTAATTTCTTGTAAAAATTCTATATAATCAACGTGGGACAAATGATAGTGAATAGATTTAATGATTATTAATCCAAAATAAATTATTACAAATTCTTGGTAGATTAAAGAAGTTTCTTATCTTTTAGATACATGTACAATTGTACATGATTAGTATATCAAGTTGCGTTATCTTTTTAGTGAAAAATATGTTAAGGATGGAGATGTAATCGAGTAACGGTATTTTAGGATATTAAGTTGCCCGTTGGTTGTTACGTTAATGAAATATGTTAAATGTTAAACTAAAAATAAAAATCTTAATTAGTTATTGTTCTCTTAACACAGAACCTATTGTTGCTTCATATAGTCTCATAAAATAAATTACTTAAGCAGTACTTCAAATTATAGGCCTTTCTCGAACTGGTCATATCCCATGTGGCGGATGCAGATCGATCAAACTCTCGGACTAAGCTGCTACATTCTCAAATAGATATACCATTAAAATCTTAAGTCATTTTTTATTTATTTATTTGAATAGCATCTTTAAAATGCAATTCACGTATTATACCTATTAGTTTAAACATGAGAAGTATCAAATACTATATTGTAATTTTGCAACAATTGTATGACTTAGTAAAAAAAAAAAAAATCAACTCACAATATAGTTTTTGAGATTTTTACATTAATTATGTAGTTTCTCAAATTAAAGAAATAAAATGAAGAGTGAAATTTTAAACAAATAATAATCGTTTGATTTTTATTTTTGAGATATTTACATTAATTATGTAGTTTCTCAAATTAAATATGAATTTTGGTGGAAATATATGGATCTATTTATATAGGTAATCCATTGGTAAGTTCTTGTAAAAAATCGATGTGGGACATAAATTGTGAATAAATATAAAATAAGCCAAATCAATGAGAATATTCGAAAATATTGAAGAAAATCATACGCGATGCCACGTATGATCGGGATCCGTATCGGTATTATATATATATTGATAAGCATTATTGAATTTAAAATTAATAATATAATTATATTCTATGAAAATGTAAAAATAAATTAACTTAATGTGGTAGAAAATTATTTAGCATATAGCTAGTAATTATTAGGAAAGCATTGCAATATTTCGTGTATATATTAGATTCTTTATTACAAAAGTTGAATTAAAAAAAAAAAAATGAATGCATGAAAATACTATCACTAATTCTGTGGAAGATGAGTTAATTTTTTTTTTTTTAAATCACAATTAGAGCAATCATATCTTATAAAATACTACAGTACAACCATTATTGGTGTCCTCAAACTTTAAAATGATAACATATAGTACTATTTTATTCCATTTTTTTTTAATATTGTGTGAAAAGTAATACAGCCGTTTGCATATTCACGGATACATACTATCTATCTACGATTGTTTTCCATATATTTTTTTCTTCTCTTAAGGCTTTGTTTTTAGTACCTACAAGATTAATAATTAAATCTCATACGATCATAAAGCCATAAATAGCTTTTAGATTGTTAGAATCGGAGTCGAAATTCGAGAAACCTATACAAAATACGATAAACGAAAAACAGAAATTAATCGATACATCGTGGTCGAACCATTGACCTAAAAGCTATTTCCGGCAGACCCTCCATGCCAAGTCTCAATGCCGAAAACACTCTCAAACGTTAACACAAACACTCAATAATGACGCGCACTCGTAATAATCAAGTTGGATACGATTTTTGGAGACGAGGATTTAGCAGAAAAGAAGAACACTGTTAAGAAGAACAACATATACTTTTCCTTCTTCAAGTATACTTTTGAACTTCACGATTGTTGTGTGTTAATCGACGCATGAATGCGGGTACCCTGTAAAAAAAAATAAAAGGAATGATGTTAGTATTTGTTATATTCAAAGGCACTATTAAATCCATATATATTCACTACATTACCACTTTGTGATGAAAAATACATTCATGACTATATATTTCATTGCGATTCTTGAATTCATGTACGTTGTAGTGGCGAATTAGTTGAAGTTGCAGAGCCACTTTGGATTTTCTGGCTTGCAAATCGATGGCTATTCCGAATAGTCGAGGCATTTTTTTTTTATTATTTTTTTTATAATTGTCGATGGAATTGGAATATGATGGGAATGAGAATTGCGTACGATGGGAATGAGAATTGTCAATGGAATGTATTTGGTATGGCAGTATTTATTGATTGAGAGAAACGTGTCCCTTCAAAAAGTCACATACGTTGACGAAAATCTTTAAGAATCATAAGACGGTGTGGAAGGAAGGGCGTTGATTTTTTAATTAAGATTTGCTGATTTAATGGAAGAGATAAATCCACTCTTTGAAACTTCGGTTTGCATCCGTTTTGCCACGGACCAAGCACCATTTTCAAAAACGACACTTAATTTCTTCCACGATCCTTCTAGCATCCTACTCTTTTTGTTCGAATTTAATCGCATTTCGCCATTTCCACCAAACCTAAACGGTGCAAATTCAAAGACCACTCATTTTATCCTTCGATTTACCATCTCCAAAGAGCTCGGTAAAGCATTCGAAGTGATCGACGATCGCTTTCGGCGCTGCCCAGCTGACCCCGCACCATTGAATAATGGTATTCCACAGCCTTTAAATTTTATTTGTGAAAATTCACGAAATTTGTTAGGTTTTGCTTGTGAAACAATTAATCAAAAGTTTTTATTTTTTTATTAGTTATTATAATAGTATACTATCCAATTAAAAAAAAAAGGGAGATTACCGAAGGCTTACCTTTTCTTTTTTAATTAACTATATTAAAAAAATCTTAAATTAACTAATCGGTGGCATATAATCAAAGTGATTCAACAAATATGTAAAATTAAATTGCATGCATAATTAAGCGTGAAATTTTGCGATAAATTGAAAAGTTGCTTTAGTCTATGAAAAAGAAACTATTCGCTATAATTTTTTTAATTAATTGAAAATTAGTTAATAATTAAATAATTTATTTGACAAAAATGCACTTAATAATTTAGTAAAATTACGAAATGCCACCCGTACTCTGCTTTTATATAGTATATAGATGAGACAATTCGATTAGGAAAGTTAAAAGATTGATCCGGGACCGATGAATATTTAATTTTCTTTAATTTTATTCTAATGATAATATTACTACACTTGAAGATAAATAAAAAAATAATATAAGTTGAATATAAATTGAAATATATCCGGAATTAATATTCTAATAATAGTATTAATATTCTAATGATTTATTTTAATTGTAACGGAAAAATAGGCAAATCAAATTTTGTAAACAAAACACTTTTTATAATAGTATATATAGATTAACGGTCAACAAATTTGGAAGAATCAAATAAGTCGAGGATAATACTATTGCAATCAAATGACCAATCCTTTCGAGAACTTGGAAGATGGTTAGATAGACTACAATCAATTATCTCATATACGTATAGAAAAGGTAGGCCCAAGGTTATGCTCTGTTTCGTCGAAAGTTTTTATCAATTTCAAGACTATGTATATTTCGTAATTTCAACTATACACACAACAACATTATATCATGCCCCCGGTTTATCTAGTTGGTATGAACTTCAAGAACATCCCTAACAAATGCTTATGGTTTTCAGAAAAGAGTCCCCCTAATTTTGCAAAGCACAATTACACAATAGGCATCTGTGGTGAAGATGAACTCAAGGCACAGTTACAAAATAGGCATCCATGGCGAAAACGAACTTTGAATCTGCTTCACAGTTTATAGAGAAAAGAAAGACAAAGTGCAGATAAACAATGCTAGAGTTTGATGGATATCTAGGGTATCATCGGTATCTACTTTTGATGGGTATTAATGAGTTTCCGAAAAATGGGGGATAAAAGATCAGCATCTTTTCAGTCAGTAGCATTGACATAAAAATCGGATATCATTAACTTGAATAGCTAACAAATATTAGTAGTAATAACAAAATTCAAGAGGCTTGTAGTTTGAACTGTTTCTTCGGCCTGTTTGATATATCAGCGATGGAATCGTCCAATTTCTGTAAAAGCAAGGAAGATCTGTGCCTCAGAATAAGTTGGAACGGGCATGCTACAGACAAATCAAATATTCCACAAGCTTGAATCATACCTTTTGTTTTTTCTTTTGATTCTTTTTCTTTTTCTTCTTCGGCTTGATTTTTTGGGCGTGGGGACTTTGTTTATATCTTCTCTTTCCAAGTCCTGTCAAATCCATCCATATCGGGGGATTCAGTAACAGAACAATATGTATAAAGGTCATGTAACTATGCAGATTTAAGATGTGTCACAAGGCAAATGCACCTCATCGTCATCAAACTTATTGGCATGATGAACAACTCTTCCTGATGTAGAAAAACATGACCAAACTAACAAATATCAATCTGCTTGCTGTTTTCCTTGCTCACGATGTCAAGCAATCAAATGAATGGCATAATTTCAAAACTTCTTTCATGTGATTTCTGAAGTCTCAACTTCTCATGTGGCATAGTTTATGAAGGTACTTGCACCCAAAAACTCTATCCAGGACACAATTCACTTGCAAATTGTAAGATATCCATCAAAGCATATGAAATGGTGACATCAGATACAATGTGACGACACTCAACATTTTCCCCCTATTAGCATTTCTTAATTCCATAAAGATCCAACCCTTATTCCATCAATAAAGGAGACAGATTTCGCTAAGGAAAAAAGAAAAGGAAAAAAAGAAGCACAATAGATATGAGGAATTTACTGCATTGCACAGTTTGTTATGCATTTCTCACAGCTAACTCAACGAGCTTCAGATTAACAGAAGCTAGCCCATTCCTGCAATAAACAGAGTTGCTACACATTTTGTGATCAGCTCGGAAGGAATTTGAGCCTCAATATCAGAAGCATTTGTTGGTTTGGGATCAGTTTTCTGCAATAGTTTTCAGGTTAAAAAGCATAATCCAAAAACATCATAATATAATTAAGGCTGTAATAAAACCAGAGAGAGAGAGGAAGGGAGAGAGGGAGAGAGAAAGAGAGAGGTAAGGCATTAGACTCACAGCCGGCATGGGGACGGTGGTCATTTACATAGTCAAAAGATGAAGATTTAGTGCACCTGAGGCTGATGGGAATCTTCCCCCCCTCCTTTTACCATAGACTGACAAGCATTCTTCGACGAGCTCTTTCAGATCAAACGCGGTTAGTTCAGTATCATCAATCATCATTCCGTTTGCACGTTTCATGTCATCCAAATCTCACTTTGCCCAAATGGTCTCAGAGTATCATGTTAAATAACACACAACTCAACATCCAAAAACTTCCATTATCAAATGGAGAGAGAAAATATTAAACTTAAAACGAAATTCCATTTCTTGATTCCAATTTAAAAGGTTTACGACAAATTAATAAGACATACGAGCAAAAGAGATGGAAACAAAAGTTTTGTGAGAACTAAACATTCATTGCCATTATCATCATCATTGTAAATGGTATCAGTGAAAATAATGTAACATTTTCCACCTATTGCAAAAGCATTAGCACCGATGGAACACGTTTTTTCGGAACGAGTTTGTTAACCTTAGCAAAAAGAATGCTATCTTTGCCATGCTCATATAAAGGTTCCAATAACAACTTTAAAGCACCTGGATGCAATATGAGACCCCTTCTATCCATTTCATCCAGCAATGGAATTGCATTGTCAATCTCGTTCCTTTTGGCGTAACCCCGAACTAAGGCACTGTACGCCCCACTATCCGGCAGACAGCCGTTGGTTTCCATTTGCATCAATAAATCCAGAGCCTCCACCATATTCCCTTCTCCAGAAAGCGCACCAATAATGATGCGGAATGTTACAACACTGGGCTCCAAACCCTTCGACCCCAATTCATTGAAAAGATACTTTGCACTGTCAAGTTGCCCATCACTGCACAATCCCTGAATGAGAATATTGTAAGTTACTATGTTGGGAGTAACACCTTCGGTTTCCATCACATTCAAGAAAGAAAATGCTTCATCCAGACGATGAGCTCTGCACAGGCCATGCAACAAGATAGAGTAAGTCCTTATATCAGGAGCCACGCGCCTAGCTCGCATCTCTGTAAAGAGCTTCAAGCCCTCATCATATCTTCCATCACAAAATAAGGCTTGAAGCATTGTGCTATAAGAAACAACATCATGCTCCAAGCCTTTGCTAGGAATTTCATTAAAGAGACGGAACACCTCATCCACTTGCCCCCTTTTGCAAAAACCATTCATTAAGCTGCCATAGCTTACGATACTAGGCTTGAGCCCCAAATCCAGAGCAAGGTCGAAAACTTTTGAGGCTTTCTCCATTTCACCTCGCATACAGTATCCATTTATCAAAGCATTGTAAGTTAGAATATCAGGTTGAATATTGCTTTGCTTCATCATTTCTATAATCTGCTCGGCCTCTTCCACCCGTCCTTCCTTACAATAGCCATCCACTACGGTGGTAAAAGTAAGTACATTGGGATATACCCCGCGAGCAACCATCTCATTCGACAACTCTTCGACCTCTTTCCATCTACTTGAATTGCACAAGCCCTGAATCAACGAAGTATAGGTCACCACATTCGGTAATATGCCCTTATCAACCAAAGTTGAGAAGATCTGGAGGGCATCGTCAACCATCTGATCCTTGCATAGACCATCAATTATAGCATTGTAGACATTAACATGAGGCTTACATCTCTGTTTTTCAAATAACTTGAGCTGATCAAGGGCTGCGAGAGTGAGCCCTGCTTTGCACAGCCCATTGATGACGGCAAGGTATGTAACTTCGTTAACGTCGCATAGATTCTGTCCAATCACCTTCAGCAACAGTTTTCTGGCTTCTAAAATCCTTCCCTCCAAGAAGAGCCCGTCGATGAGACAGTTGAATGTCACCACATCGGGTATGTATCCACGCTTGAGAATGCTGCCTAAGACAGCGAATCCACAATCGGATCGAAGAAGACGGCGAAAGCAATTCATTGCAATATTAAACGTGTAGAGGTCAACAGGAAGATCCGTCCTTTGAAGCATTTTGTTGAATTAAAAAGGGCAACATCGTATTGTTTGATCTTGACAACAGAATTCAGCAACTTGGTGAAATCAATAACGGAAGGCAGCGGCTGAGCTCTCTGCATCTGGCGAAATAGAGCAACAGCATCATCGCCCTTACGAATGCGACCAAAATCGAATCTGGGTTTGGAAGAATAATGCCTAATTTGGTGAGTGGAATCATTGTTGGAATTGGAATTGAAATTGAAATTGAAAATGAAAGGGGATTGAAAAAATGATGGATAGTATTGTAGAGGAGAAGAAGAATAATTGGAAAGAATTATTCTTCTGGAAATCATGGCGGTAGTGAGATTCTTCATCTCTGTGAATTTTAGGGTTCGTTCGCGTGAATTTTAGGGCTTCAATTTGCTTTTGCCAGAAATATAGATTTTCATTTTTCATTTTAATTTTATTTTTCGGCACTCCGCGATCACTCCCGTCCCACTAATGTGTTGTTGAATATCTCTATCTGTCCTACTTATAAGTGCTAACTTTTTTTCGATATCAAAATTAAGACATGAGTGATAATGATAGATAAAGTAGTTTAATTTATTTCAGTTTATTAGAATTTTGCTATTTTAGATGAGTGGTACGGACAAAAAAGGAACTATTTTTATGAATGAGAAGGAGGGAGTATATCTTACCTTTTCTTTCGAACTCAAGATCACAGATCCAAAAACTTAACTTTTTACACCGTTCGACCAATACATTGATCCAAAAACTAAACTTTTTACACTGTTAGACCAATACACATAGATACTTTACTTTTTGTTAATTGTTGGAGTTATATAAAAAACAAATTTAAGAAATTAGGATCTATACAACTAATTAGTCACAACTAATTGTAGACCTAATTTTTTCAATCAACAACCTAATTTAACAAAAACAACCAAGAAATTAAAAAAAATAATAAACCAAGAATTTAAAATTTTAAAAACAAATTTAAGAAATTTAAAATTTTGAAATTAAAATTTAAAAATTAAGAATATTTTCAAATTTAAAATAAAATTTTTAAGATTAAAAATTGAAAAAACTATTAAAAAAATATAACTAAAAAACTATTGAAAAAAAAATCTGTTTTTTTTTGGAAAAATAATTTCTGAAAAAACAATTAATTAATTAATTTAAACATAGTGTAATATGAAAAAAAAAATAATAATGAAAACTATATATATTTTGTTAATATTGAGTAATTAAAATATAAATTATAATCTTAATCTCATCCATTTCTCAATCATCACTCACCACTACATTAATCATGTACTAAAAAGTTTTGACTCAACTTGAAGAGACGAAGAAAATAAAATTTTATTGAGTTTGCAATACTGTACAATATTAGAAATACCAAATTAAACGAAAAATAATTGATTTGAATGAAACGACTCAAATGGAAAAATGAATACTTTGAATAAAAGGGAAGAGTTTTAACAGCATTTATTTGATCTGTTCGCACTAGAAGTACTCCACTGCCTTCACAACCAACTCCAGCTTCTTCGCTAAATCAAGTAACAGAATCTAGCAACAAGCGAAATCAAACAAAATATAAGCCAGAGAGTAAGGAAATCCAAAAGGGAGTCGGAAACAAGTCCAAAGATGAAGGATTTAGTGCACCTGAAGAATATGTGAACTCTTCTCCCCTCCTACTTTTAACTAGGCAGACAAGTATTCTTCGACAAGCTCTTTCAGATCATCAAAGCTTCATACCTTTTGCACTTTTCATGCCTTCCAAATCTCACTTTGCCCCGATGGTCTCAGAGTATCACGTTAAATTACACACAACTCAATATCCAATAACATCCATTATCAGATGGGGATAGCAAATATCCAATAACATCCATCTATGTATGACTTTCCTTCATTCTCTCTTACAACGTGATTTCAAGGTTATGGCCACAAACTGTAGGCAGATGGCTCTTAGAAAGTTCTAATATCAATTTTCAAGGGAAATTTTCTTAAATTTGGTTAGGAAAAACATGATTTCAAGCTTATGGTAAAAATTACTATAAGAACATAAGAGGAAGAAGAATTTTAGGTGGCCTACATATAGATTTGGTTGCAGCTCTGCATTGGCTTCAGGGGCGCAGGCATTATCTTCATTGCTTCTTCGAGTTTTCTTCACACCGTCTGCATTTGTCATGCCAACAGCTCTCAGTCTGCAATATTAGTAAATCCGCATAACTTGCAAATCCCGTGCAGTTGTTCCACCTGAGCACAATAATTAAAATTAATAAGATTCTAATGTGCATACACGGCATTCGTTATCTTGAGAAAAGTAGTGAATAATGTATGGTCAAGTACACTAGTCTAACAGATTTAGATATAACATTACATAAAAATATTCAGCTGAACTACAACAAACATTGTAAATCACAGTACGCGGCATTACCTCTGTCATAATAGGCTTCCCAGTAAACAAGTCGGCTCAAATGCCCGAATCATAACTTGAATTCAGCTGAGCATTGAGTCCAAAGATGAAGATTCAGTACACCTGAGGCTGATGGGAACTCTTCTCCCGCTGCTTTTAACATAGACAAACAAGTATTCTTCAACGTGCCCTTTCAGATCATACGAGATTAGTTCAATATCTCGTCTTCCAAATCTCACTTTGCCCCAATGGTCTCAGTGTTTCATGTTAAATTACACACAAAAACTTCATTATCACATGGAGATAGCAAATATTAAACACAAAACGAACTTTCATTTCTTGATTCCCATTTACAAAAGGTTAACAAGACAGACGAGCAATAGAGGTGGAAACAAAAGTTTTATGCAAACTGAACATTCTTTGCCATTATCATCATCGTCGTAAATGGTAGCAGTGAAAATAATATAACATTTTCCACCTAATGCAAAAGCATTAGCACTGATGGAACACGTATTTTCGGGACGAGTTTGTTAACCTTATCAAAAAGAATGCTATCTATGCCATGCTCATGTAGAGGTTCCAATAACATCTTTAAAGCACCTGGATGCAATATGAGACCCCTTCTATCCATTTCATCCAGCAATGGAATTGCATTGTCAATCTCGTTCCTTTTGATGTAACCCCGAACTAAAGCACTGTACATCCCACTATCAGGCAAGCAACCGTTCTTTTCCATCTGCATCAATAAATCCAGAGCCTCCATAATATTCCCTTCATCGCAAAGTGCACCAATAATGATGCGATATGTTACAATGTCGGGCTTCAAACCCTTCGAACCCAGTTCATTGAAAAGATCCTTTGCACTGTCAAGTTTCCCATCGCTGCACAATCCCTCAATGAGAATACTATAAGTAACGATATCGGGAGTAACACCTTCGGTTTCCATCACATTCAAGAAAGAAAAAGCTTCATCCAGGCGATGAGCTCTGCACAGGCCATGCAACAAGATAGAGTAAGTCCTTATGTCAGGAGCCACATGTTGAGCTCGCATCTCTGCGAAGAGCTTCAAGCCCTCACCATATCTGCCATCACGAAATAAGGCTTGAAGCATTGTGTTGTAAGAAACAACGTTACGTTCCAAGCCTTTGCTAGGAATTTTATTAAAGAACCGCAATACCTCGTCGAGTTGCCCCCTTTTGCAAAAACCGTTCATCAAGCTGCAATAGCTTATGATATTAGGCTTGAGCCCTGAATCCACTGCAAGGTCAAAAACTTGTGTGGCTTTCTCCATCTCACCTCGCATACAATATCCATTTATCAAAGCATTGTAAGTGAGAATATCAGGTTGAATATTGCTTTGCTTCATCATTTCTATAATCTGCTCGGCCTCTTCTGCCCGTCCCTCCTTACAATAGCCATCCACTAAAATGTTAAAAGTGAGTAGATCCAGAAATACCCCACGAGCAACCATCTCATTGGATAACTCTTCGACCTCTTTCCATCTGCTCAAATTGCACAAGCCCTGAATCAACGAATTGTAGGTCACGACATCAGGTGATATGCCCTTGTCCCCCAACGACGAGAAGATCTGGAGGGCATTCTCAACCATGCGATCCTTGCATAGACCGTCAATTACAGCATTGTAGACATGAATGTCAGGCTTGCAACTCTGTTTTTCGAATAACCTAATCTGATCAAGGGCCGCGAGAGTATGACCCGCTTTGCACAGTCCATTGATGACGGCAAGGTATGTAACCTCGTTAATCTCGCAGAGATTCTCTCCAATCACCTTCAGCAACAGTTTTCTTGCTTCTAAAATCCTTCCCTCCAAGAAGAGCCCGTCGATGAGACAGTTGAATGTCACCACATCCGGTTCGTAGCCACGCTTAAAGATGCTGCCTAAGACAGTGAATCCGTAATCGGATCGAAGAAGACGGCGAAAGCAGTTCATGGCAATATTAAAAGTGTAGAAGTTTATAGGAAGATCCGTCCTTTGAAGCATTTTGTTGAATAGGAAAAGGGCAACATCGAATTGTTTGGACTTGGCAACTGAACTCAGCAATTTATTGAAAACAAGAACGGAAGGTAGCGGTTGAGTTGTCTCCATCTGTTGAAATAGAGCAACAGCATCGTCGGCCTTACGAATGCGACCAAAATCGATGAAGAATCTTCTTCTGGGTTTGGGAGAATAGTGTCTAATTCGGTGAGTGGAATCAATACCATCATCCGAATTGAAATTGAAATTTAAAGGGGATTGAACAAATGATGGATAGTATTGTAGAGAAGAAGAAGAAGAAGAAGAATTGGAAAGAAATCTTCTTCTGGAAATCATGGCGGTAGTGAGATTCATCTCTGTGAATTTTAGGGCTCGTTTGTGTGAATTTTAGGGCTTCAATTTTGCCTTTGCTAGAAATATAGATTTTCATTTTATTTTATTTTACTTTTCGACACTCCACGATCCACTCCATTCACCTACTAATGAATTGACAAATTTCACACCCCTTCGTCCCATTAATATTTTACTTTTTCTTTAGAACTCAAGACTAGTGCTTCTAAAATTTAATATTTTACCATTCAATCAATTTACTTTTTGTAAATTGTTGAAAGTTATATACAAATTCATTTGGAAAAAGGGGAAAAGAAAATGGTATTATTAGATTAATGTTTTTATTATTTGGACTACAAATGATGCTTCATGTATCACTAGAATTTTACTATTTCTCGGGTTCACCCTAACAAATCAACGATACTTATTGATTTAATATATTACTCTCTCCTTATCTCTTTTAAGTTGAATCGATTTCTCAATTGGTCGTTCTTTTCATATTTAATCATTTTTTTTTGAAAAATTAGGATCTACACACCTAATTAGTCACAACTAATTGTAGACTGTATTTTAACCAAAAAAAACCAAGAAATTAAAAACTAAAATTTTAAAAACAAATTTAAGAAATTTAAAATTTAAGAATATTTCAAATTTAAAATAAAGTTTTTAAGATTAAAAATTGAAAAAACTAAAAAGTTATAATTGAAAAACTATTGAAAAAATTTTTGAAATTTTTTTCAAAATAATTTCTGAAAAACAATTAATTACTTAATTTAAAGAGGCAAAAAATAATATACCCTATATGAAGTTAAAATATCAATTTTAGATTTGAATGTTAAAAAACACAAAAAATACTTGTGTTTTCAAAATGGGACGAGATTGCCCTTTTAAGGAGAAAAGGCGTCCTTTCATTTGATCTCACATCTACTCAACCTCGATAACCGCATAATCATACCCCCTCAAAAAACACAACCTGACGATACAACTCCCATGTACTCTCTCTCTCTCTCAACCACTCTCTGCGATTTTTCTTTTGCCGACGGAAATACCACCTTTCCGGCAGACAATTCCTTCCAAATTCTCGTAACAGCTGCGCTTGAATGTCACGTGGCCTAAGAACCGATACATCTTTCGTCAAATTCGCACCAACATGCACAACTATAGCTTTGGATGAAACTTTCGATCGTGTACCAATCCTCAAATCATAAGTACATGTGTGAGGGGACCACTCATATATCCTCCATGACACCCCAATTCCTTTACTTCGCATGCTAAACATACATGATTTTTCTTTTTTGCAAAAAAAGAAGTATCTATCTATCCATATCTGAACGTTCAGTTCGAAACTCCAAACAATTTCTCAAGTGATATAAACCAACAGCTAAGGTTATCAACTCCTTATTGTTGAACGTAGAACCTTTAACAAGCTCACCTCTAACAAGTTCGGGCTGTACAACAATATCGTCAGATGGAAGGGAAGCTTGGTAAGATGCACCCGGGATACCCTTTGTTTGGTTCCATTGTGATGTGCAGAACTACCGTCAGGGACCGTGCATGAATCAATCCCAACATAATCATTGGTTTGGACATTTAGTTATATCTTATTATTTAGAAATTCAATTTTTTTTAATTGTTCTTCTTAAAAATAAACAATATTCAAAAAATCTATTTTAAAGTCCATATATTATTTTTCTGCTAATATTAGATTACTAGTAAGAAAACATGCGACTGAGAAATTCTTGATTTTACTAACTATAATAAGGGAATAAAAGGAAGGTAAAGACTTCAAAGTGACAATGGTGTACCCATTAATCGCAGCGAGCTATGGCCAAACTAATTTCAACTACACACACAAAAACATTATATCAAGTCGGTATGAACTTCAAGAACATCCTTAACATTTGCTTATGGTTTTCAGAACAGAGTTCCCCAAATTTTACCAAGCACAATTACACAATAGGCATCTGTGGTGAAGATGAACTCAAGGCACAGTTACAAAATAGACATCCATGGCGAAAACGAACTTGGATCTGCTTCAAATTTTATAGAGAAAAGAAAGACAAAGTACAGATAAACAATGCTAAAGTTCGATGGATATCTACAGACGAATCAAATATACACAAGCTTGAATTATACCTTTTGTTTTTTCTTTTGATTCTTTTTCTTTTTCTTCTTCGGCATGATTTTTTTGGGTGTGGGGACTTCGTTTACATCTTCTCTTTCCAAGTCCTGTCAAATCCATCCATATCAGGGGAATCGGTAATAGAACAATATGCAGATTTACGATGTGTCACAAGGCAAATGCACCTCATCGTCATCAAACTTATTGACATGATGAACAACTCTTCCTGATGTAGAAGCCCCACCTGAAAAACAGGGAAGGCCAGTAAACGAGTCTAGATAACTTCAATATCCTCCCATGTTAGAATTCAAACAACATTGGATTACAAAATTCTCCACGAAAACACCAATATTGAACTTGAATTCACAACGCTGGGCTCCAAACCCTTCGAACCCAGTTCATTGAAAAGTTCCTTTGCACTGTCAAGTTTCCCATCACTGCACAATCCGTGAATGAGAATATTGTAAGTTACGATATCGGGAGTAACACCTTCGGTTTCCATCACATTCAAGAAAGAAAATGCTTCATTCAGACGATGAGCTCTGCACAGGCCATACAACAAGATATTGTAAGTTCTTGTGTTGGGAGCCACAGGTCCAGCTTGCATCTCTGTGAATACCTTCACCCCATCTTCGTATCTGCCATCACGAAATAAAGCTTGCATCATTGTGTTATAAGAAACAACATCATATTGTAACCCTTTGGAAGGAATTTCATCAAAGAGTCGCAAAACCTCATCCAATTGACCCTTTTTGCAAAACCCATTCATAAAGTTGTTATAGCTTACGATATTAGGCTTCAGCCCCGAATCAACTGCACGGTCAAAAACCTTCCTGGCCTTCTCCATCTCACCTCGCAAACAGTATCCTTCCATCAAAGCAATGTAAGTGATAATATCAGGTTGAATATCTCTGTGCTTCATCATTTCTATAATCTGCTCTGCCTCTTCCACCCGTCCTTCCTTACAATAGCCATCCACTAGAATGGTAAAAGTACGTACATTCGGATATACCCCACGAGCAACCATCTCATTTGATAACTCAACAAATTTGGACATCACAAGTGTTACGTTTATAATTAAGATATGAACAACTGCTTGTGTTAAAACGAGTCAAATACTTGTGGAGGGAACGTGAATAGATGTGTATTGTACAATTACAATTTCTCACAACTTGAGAGCTAAAGTCATAAGTTTTACAACGGGTAAGTTATAGTCTAATCCTCAACTTTGACACACAAAAGATACACAATCTTCCCACAATTAACTCGGCGCTAATGTAAAATTACTTAGCTGCTCGGATATACTAGTAAAAAAAATGCAACTGAGTAAAATTCTTGATTTTACTAACTATAATAAGGGAATAAGGGGAAGGTAAAGACTTCAAAGTGATAATGGTGTACCCATTAATCGCACCGAGCTATGGCCAAACTAATTTCAACTACACACACAAAAACATTATATCAAGTCGGTATGAACTTCAAGAACATCCTTAACAAATGCTTATGGTTTTCGGAAAAGAGTCCCCCTAATTTTTCAAAGCACAATTACACAATAGGCATCTGTGGTGAAGATGAACTCAAAGCACAGTTACAAAATAGGCATCCATGGTGAAAACGAACTCTGGATATGCTTCACAGTTTATAGAGAAAAGAAAGACAAAGTACAGTTAAACAATGCTAAATTAAGTTCGATGGATATCTAGGATATCATCGGTATCTACTTTGGATGGGTATTAATGAGTTTCCGAAAATGGAGGTTAAAAGATCACCATCTTTTCAGTAGCATTGACATAAAAATCGGATATCATTAACTTGAATAGCTAACAAATATTAGTAGTAATACCAAAATTCAAGAGGCTTGTAGTTTGAACTGTTTCTTCGGCCTGTTTGATATATCAGCAATGCAATCGTCCAATTTCTGCAAAAGCAAGGAAGATCCATGTTCCTGTTAATTAACATATAAATAGGAGACTTAGATCAAAGTAAATGTTGAAGATACATGAAATTTAACTACACAGTCATCAGGTTTTGAGCAACAGCTAGTAATTTTTTCTTTCTTTGGTTAGACGTTGAATTCAAGCTTCTGTATCATTTCATATGAGCAAGTTTTAGCACCGTAGGTAAGGAGAATGCAAAAACAGGGAAGGCAGGTAAACGAGTCTGGATAACTTCAATATCCTCCCATGTTAGAATTCAAGCAACATTGGATTACAAAATTCTCCACGAAAACACGAATAATGAGCTTGAATTCAGCTGAGTATTATCAGAAACTCTCCGGTGCTTGGATTCCTCGTGAAAAACCATACACTGAATATTAACAGCATCTCCCTTGGAGTCGAAAACTGCCTTCACAGCCAACTCCAGCTTCTTCTTTGAATCTAGTAACAAAATCTAGCTAGCAACAGGCATAATGAAACAAAATATAACAACCTAAAGAGTGAAGAAATCCAAAAGGGGGGGCGGAAACAAGTCCAGAGATGAAGATTTATTACACCTGAGGAGGCTGATTGGAACTCTTCGACAGACAAGTATTCTTCGACGAGCTCTTTCAATCAGACGCCGTTACTTCAGTACCATCAAGATTTTTCATGCCTTCCAAATCTCACTTAAACCCAAAAAAGACAGCCATTTCTTGATTCTCATTTACGACAGATTAACAAGACAGACGGGCAATAGAGATGGAAACTAAAGTTTTATGCAAACTAAGCATCCTTTGCCATTATCATCATCATCGCAAAATGCTAACAGTGAAAACAATATCTTCCACCTATTGCAAAAGCATTAGCACTGATGGAACACGTTTTTTCGGAACGAGTTTGTTAACCTTAGCAAAAAGAATGCTATCTTTGCCATGCTCATGTAGAGGTTCAAGAAACATTTTTAAAGCACCTGGATGCAGTATGAGACCCCTCCTATCCATTTCATCCAGAACTGGAATTGCATTCTCGATCTCGTTCCTTTTGATGTAACCCCGAACTAAGGCACTGTACATCCCACTATTCGGCAAGCAGCCATATTTTCCCATCTGCATCACAAAATCCAGAGCCTCCTCCATATTCCC
This sequence comes from Thymus mandschuricus, assembly GCA_029379335.1. Lineage (NCBI taxonomy): Eukaryota > Viridiplantae > Streptophyta > Magnoliopsida > Lamiales > Lamiaceae > Thymus > Thymus mandschuricus. The sequence goes on from CM057074.1 coordinate 36,419,625, forward strand.
TTCATCGCACAGCGCACCAATAATGATGTTCAATGTTACAACGTTGGGCTCCAAACCCTTCGACCCCAGATCGTTGAAAAGATCCTTTGCTCTGTCAAGTTGCCCATCACTGCACAATCCGTGAATGAGAATACTATAAGTTACTATGTTGGGAGTAACACCTTCAGTTTCCATCACATTCAAGAAGGAAAATGCTTCATCCAGACGATGAGCTCTGCACAGGCCATGCAACAAGATAGAGTAAGTCCTTATGTCAGGAGCCACATGTCCAGCTTGCATCTCTGTGAAGAACTTGAGGCCCTCGTCATATCTGCCTTCTTCACGAAATAAGGCTTGAAGTGTTGTGTTGTAGGAAACCACCGTATGGTTTAATCCTTTGGCAGAAATCTCATTAAAGAGACGCAATACCTCATCCACTTGCCCCTTTTTGCAATGACCGTTCATCAAGGTACAATAACTTATGATATTAGGATTGAGCCCCGAGTCGACTGCAAGGTCGAAAACATGTATGGCTTTCTCCATCTCACCTCGCTGACAGTATCCATCCATCAAAGCAGTGTAAGTGAGAATATCTGGTTGAATTTCTCTTTGCTTCATCATTTCTATAATGTGCTCGGCCTCTTCTGCCCGTCCCTCCTTACAATAGCCATCCACTAAAATGTTAAAAGTAAGTATATTCGGATTTATCCCGCAAGCAACCATCTCATTCGACAACTCTTCGACCTCTTTCCATCTACTCGAATTGCACAAGCCCTGAATCAACGAAGTATAGGTCACGACATCGGGTGATATGCCCTTATCAACCAAAGTTGAGAAGATCTGGAGGGCTTCGTCAACCATCTGATCCTTGCATAGACCATCAATTATAGCATTGTAGACATTTACATGAGGCTTGCATCTCTGTTTTTCAAATAACCTAAGCTGATCAAGGGCCGCGAGTGTGAGCCCGGCTTTGCACAGTCCATTGATGACGGCAAGGTATGTAACCTCGTTAACCTCGCATAGATTCTCACCAATCATCTTCAGCAACAGTTTTCTTGCTTCTAAAATCCTTCCCTCCAAGAAGAGCCCATCAATGAGACAGTTGAATGTCACCACACTCGGTTCGTATCCACGCTTAAAGATGCTGCCTAAGACAGCGAATCCGTAGTCAGATAGACGAAGATGGCGAAAGCAGTTCATCGCAATGCTGAACGTGAAGAGGTCTACAGGAAGATCCCTTTGGAGCATTTTGTTGAATAGGATGAGGGCAACATCGTAGTGTTTGATTTTGACCACAGAACTCAGCAACTTGGTGAACTCAATAACGGAAGGCAGCGGCTGAGTTCTCTGCATCTGTCGAAATAGAGCAACAGCATCATCGGGCTTACGAATGCGACCAAAATCGATGAAGAATCTTCTGGGTTTGGAAGAAGAATAATGCCTAATTTGGTGAGTGGAATCATTGTTGGAATTGGAATTGGAATTGAAATTGAAAGGGGATTGAAAAAATGATGGACGGTATCGTAGAGGAGGAGAAGAAGATTTGAAGCAAGAAGAATTCGAAATCATGGTGGCAGTGCGATTCTTCATCTCTGTGAATTTTAGGGTTCGCTCTTGTGAATTTTAGTGCTTCAATTTGCTTTTGCCAGAAATATAGATTTTCATTTTTCATTTTATTTTATATTTCGGAACTCCACGATCCACTCCGTCAACCCAAAATTCATACTCCTCCGTCCCACTAATGTGTGTTGTTGAATAGCTCTCTTTGTCCTACTTATAAAGGCTAACATTTTTTCGACCAATACACTAATCCAAAAGCTAAACTTTTTACACCGTTTGACCAATACACATAGATACTTTACTTTTTGTTAATTGTTGGAGTTATATTCATTTGGGAAAAGGAAGAAAAATGATATTCTTGGATTAATGTTTTTATTATTTGGACTACAAATGATGCTTCATGTATCAGTATAATTTTACTATTTATCGGGAACACCCTAACAAATCAACGATATATATAAATTTTCAATATATGACTCTTTCTATTTTTCTTTTAAGTTGAATCATTTTTTCGATTGGTCGTTCTTTTCATATTTAGTCTTTTTTTTTTTTTTTTTTTGAAAAATTAGGATCTAGCAATACAGTACAATATTAGAAATACCAAATTAAACGAAAAATTATCGATTTGAATGAAACGACTCAAAAGGGAAAATGAATGCTTTGAATGAATATCATATACCCCCTCTACCACAGGTTAGATAACACGGTTGTCCTTTTGAAACATCCCACCCTACATGTAACATTTCATTTTTAATAAATAATTAAATTTACAAATAACTTTCTTTTATTAACAAAGAATTATTAAGATAATTAACACACACATGAAAAACAATATACACAACCATTTTTTATTCTTCAACAGATAACGATTGTCATGCTCAAACTATTATGAATTAGCTTGAATCTTTTTTTTTTTTTTTAAACAAGGAATTATTTGATTATTCTCACTTCGTACCTTATATTAACGTGAAGAGAGAAACGACACAACTTTTTAAAAAAATGTGAGTAAAAGTGAATTAAATTAGGTGCTAGTGGAATAAGGTCCAACCCCACGAAAATTGAGACAAATTATATGGGATATTAAGGGTTAAAAAACTATTTTACTGAAAAAGTCTTTTCGTTTTAGTCATTTACAGTAGTTTGGGGTACGTTCAGTACTCACATTGATATGGGGGATTGAGGCAGTCCAAAACAGTGATAGTGATTTGGGACATTTTATCTAATGTAGTCATGAAACAATAGGAAATACATATAGTTTGCTTAGTTAACAAAGCTTAACTAACTCATTTGAACAGAATTCAAGAAGTATCATGGTTATAATAATTATAATTAAAAGAAAATATACAAACTACTATTTCACTATTTTTCCAGAGTCTAAAAGGGAAGAGTTTTGACGGCATTTATCTTTGGAAAGATCAAAACCATCCCAACATCAACTTTTGCAACTCAGACTAGAAATGTGGAAAAAACACACAGAATTTCATACTGATTTTGTTGAATCAACAACGATACACAAACGCAACTCGTTTTCGTGGGGGGAGGAGTGCATGAGGCCATGAGTATCAGTGCAATCAAAAGCGCGATGAGGAGTCTTTGCAAGTCGATTCCCCTGTTGTCGGACTCACAGCAGACCTTCCCCATGTAAAAGTTTAGAGAGAGGGAAGAGATGACGAGTGAGAAAGGGAAGGAGTCTCTACACACAAGAAAGTTTCTTGTAGAAGAAGGGTTTACAAGTTATATAAATAATTCTATATATATGGTGGTTTGATTAAATAGTGTGACAAACTAACCTAGATAAAATACACTTCTATTCTTCATAAATAATTAGACCACTTCAATATTTTCTACAAAGTTGCAATTTTTATTTTACCAGTTTCTTGCCTCAAATAACCCTGTAAAATAATCTCATGATCGCAAATAAAATGTATACAAAAACAAGAATTGTGGGACAAATTTTCTCTCTCTCTCTCAAGGAATTTGCAGGATGAGATGAAAACAAGAAGATGTACCAGAAATTCAGCAGCGTCGTCTCTTCGTATCTGCAGTCACTGATCCTCCAAATCTATCTTGTGTGAAATGAGTAAAACTGGTGATGGCTTACTTTCTCCCTACTTCACTACAGAATTCCTTCCGGAAGCACCGACTCCAGCAGCATTCCTTACATCAAGATTCGATTGCAGCTCTGCACTGGCTTCAGGTGCAGCTCAATCTGCAATTTTATAGGATAATCATTAGATTACTAGACACCAATAAAATTTTAAGACCTTCTAACTTCTTCATCTCGACGCTAAGCATCCATCTCTTTACTTGGTGGATATTTAGAAAGGCAGAACCGATTATCGTTCAAGAATGGTACTCTTTCCTTTTCATTGACAGGTAAACAAGTCTTGATAACTTCAATATCCTCCGCTGTTATAATTCCACCTACACTGGATCACAAAATTCTCCACACGAAAAACACGCATTATTAACTTGAATTCAGATGAGCATTGATCAGAAACTCTCCCGTGCTCGGAATCCTTGTGAAGAAACTGCTGGTTCCTCAAGTGTTCCCCATGTTTCCAAAGACAAAACACTGAATATTAACAGCAAGTCTATTTAACTGGATAGAGGCATTATCTTCATTGCTTCTTCGAGTTTTCTTCACACCGTCTGCATTGGGCTTGCCAGCAGCTCTCAGTCTGCAATATTATTAAATCCACATAACTTGCAAATCACGTGCAGTTGTTCCACAATAATTAAAATTAATAAGACAACAATTAAGATTCTAATGTGCAAACACGGCATTCGTTATCATTGAGAAAAGTAGCGCATAATGTATGGTCAAGTACACTAGTCTAACAGATTTGGATATAACATTACAAAAAAACATTCAACTGAACTACAACAGATATTGTAAATCACGGTACGCAGCATTACCTCTATCCTAATAGGCTTCCCAGCAAACAAGTCGGCTCAAATTCCCAAATCATAACTTGAATTCAGCTGAGCATTGATCAAAAACACTCCGGTGCTTGGATTCCTCGTGAATATTAGTAGCAAGTCCCTTTATCCCTTTAATCCTTTTATTTGATTCATGCCTAGAAGTACCCACAAGTCGAAAACTGCCTTCACAGCCAAATACAGCTTCTTCTTTGAATCTAGTAACATAATGCAACCGGCATAACTAAACAAAAATTAAGCTAAAAAATGAACAAAATCAAACAGGGAGACGGAAACAAGTCCAAAGATGAAGATTCAGTACACCTGAGGCTGATGGGAACTCTTTTCCCCGTGCTTTTAACATAGACAGACAAACATTCTTCAGCGTGCTCTTTCAGATCATACGAGATTAGTTCAATATCTCGTCTTCCCAATCTCACTTGCCCCAATGGTCTCAGAGTTTCATGTTAAATTACACACAAAAACTTCATTATCACATGAAGATAGCAAATATTAAACCCAAAACGAACTTTCATTTCTCGATTCCCATTTACAAAAGGTTAACAAGACAAACGAGCAAAAGAGATGGAAAAAAAAGTTTTATGCAAACTGAACATTCTTTGCCATTATCATTATCGTCGTAAAATGGTAACGGTGAAAATAATATAACATTTTCCACCTATTGCAAAAGCAATAGCACTGATGGATCACGTTTTTTCGGGACGAGTTTGTTAACCTTAGCATAAAGAATGCTATCTTTGCCATGCTCATGTAGAGGTTCCAATAACATCTTTAAAGCACCTGGATGCAATATGAGACCCCTCCTATCCATTTCATCCAGCAGTGGAATTACATTGTCAATCTCGTTCCTTTTGGCGTAACCCCGAACTAAGGCACTGTACGTCCCACTATCCAGCAAGCAGCCGTATTTTTCCATCTGCATCACAAAATCCAGAGCCTCCTCCATATTCCCTTCATCGCACAGCGCACCAATCATGATGCGGAATGTCACAACGCTGGGCTCCAAACCCTTCGAACCCAGTTCATTGAAAAGATCCTTTGCACTGTCAAGTTGCTCATCACTGCACAATCCCTGAATGAGAATATTGTAAGTTACTATGTTGGGAGTAACACCTTCGGTTTCCATCACATTCAAGGAAGAAAATGCTTCATCCATATGATGAGCTCTGCACAACCCATGCAACAAGATATTGTAAGTCCTTATGTCTGGAGCCACGCGCCTAGCTCGCATCTCTGTAAAGAGCTTCAAGCCCTCATCATATCTTCCTTCACGAAATAAGGCTTGAAGCATTGTGTTACAAGAAACAACGTTATGTTCCAAGCCTATGCTAGGAATTTCATTAAAGAGACGGAACACCTCATCCACTTGCCCCCTTTTGCAAAAACCATTCATTAAGCTGCCATAGCTTACGATACTAGGCTTGAGCCCCAAATCCAGTGCAAGGTCGAAAACTTGTGTGGCTTTCTCCATCTCACCTCGCTGACAGTATCCATCCATCAAAGCAGTGTACGTTAGAATATTAGGTTGAATGTCTCTTTGCTTCATCATTTCTATGATCTGCTCGGCCTCTTCCACCCGTCCTTCCTTACAATAGCCATCCACTACAGTGGTAAAAGTAAGTACATTCGGATATATCCCGCGAGCAACCATCTCATTCGACAACTCTTCGACCTCTTTCCATCTACTCGAATTGGACAAGCCCTGAATCAACGAGTTGTAGGTCACGACATCAGGTGATATGCCCTTATCTGCCAAAGTTGAGAAGATCTGGAGGGCATCGTCAAGCATCCGATCCTTGCATAGACCGTCAATTACTGCATTGTAGACAAAAATGTCAGGCTTGCATCTCTGTTTTTCAAATAACTTGAGCTGATCAAGGGCCGCGAGTGTGAGCCCGGCTTTGCACAGTCCATTGATGACGGCAAGGTATGTAACCTCGTTAACCTCGCATAGATTCTCTCCAATCACCTTCAGCAACAGTTTTCTTGCTTCTAAAATCCTTCCCTCCAAAAAGAGCCCATCGATGAGACAGCTGAATGTCACCACACTCGGTTCGTATCCACGCTTAAAGATGCTGCCTAAGACAGCGAATCCGTAATCGGATCGAAGAAGACGGCGAAAGCAATTCATCGCAATATTAAACGTGAAGAGGTCTAAAGGAAGATCCCTTTGAAGCATTTTGTTGAATAGGATGAGGGCAACATCGTATTGTTTGATTTTGCCAACTGAACTCAGCAACTTGGTGAACTCAATAACGGAAGGCAGCGGCTGAGTTGTCTCCATCTGTCGAAATAGAGCAACAGCATCATCGGCCTTACGAATGCGACCAAAATCGAAGAAGAATCTTCTCGGTTTGGAAGAATAATGCCTAATTTGGTGAGTGGAATCAACACCATCATCCCAACTGAAATTGAAATTGAAAGGTGATGCAACATGTAGAGAAGGAGAAGAAGATTTGAAGCAAGAATTGGAAAGAATTCTTGTGGAAATCATGGTAGTGCGATTCTTCATCTCTGAATTTTAGGGGTGGTTGTGTTGTGTTTCTAAATTCTAGGGTTTCAATATTGTGCTGATGCGGCTTTCATTATTTCACTTGGTACTCCCTCTATCCTGGACACACATAATTTTTGACTTAGTATTTAAAATGTGAAAACTAAGTAGAGTAAGTGTTAATTAGTTCAATTTTAGTAAAAACAACCAGATTAGAACAATGTTTTAAAAATCGAACCGGATGTCAAATCGGTGAGGTTTCGGGTCATGGTTTAATTGGTTGAACCGGTTAAACCGAGCTTGAACTGTTATGCAATTAAATGAATTATTAAACAATACAGTATTAATTACTCCCTCCGTCTCAGGATTTCTGAGCTCTTTCTTTTCGGCACGGGAATTTAGACGAGAGTGTTTAGTGTTTTAAGTGTATTGTTTAGGAATGAAATGTGGTTTATGTATTTAACATTATTTATATATCTGAATAAATTTCTAAAAAATAGTTTTCTGATTTTAATTAATTTTGTGTGCTTAATTAAATTTTTTTGTGCTTAATTAAATTTAATGATATAATTTAAAAAAATTAATCGTTAAAATTTTTTATCTTGCTATACCAATACATCAAACAAAAAAAATTGGGCTAATTCTTGGAAAAAAAAAAATCACAGTAGAAATAAAAATTAGAGCTCAATATACATTTCAATTTCAGTGGCCACGGCAAGCCAGTAGCGGCGGCGGCGGAGTCTCTCTCTCCACTATCCCATCGCACTACTCCGCACTATCTTCTCTTCTCTTCTCCCTCACTCCACCATTCTATTTCGATTTCTTAATCCAGAAAAAGAGGGAGAAAAAAAAAAAACCCCAAATGTCTACGGAGCATCAGAAGCCACTGCTCGAGTCGCTCGAGTAAGAGGAGCGAGCCTACGATTTCGATGAGAAAGTCCAATTCATCGGCCTCGGTGAGGGCGCCGACGCCGACGAGTATTCCACCGTAGCGCCGCCGTTCTCGTGGCGGAAGCTGTGGCTGTTCAGGGCCTGGGTTCCCGATGAGTATAGCCTTCCTCGATCCAGGGAACCTGGAGTTGATACCTAAGCCGCCAGAGAAGAGGGGCTCTCAGATTTGTGAGAAGAGGGATTTATGGTGAGATAAAGGGAGGCTAAGAAGATGAACACAGGATGAAATTGAGCGGGTAGGGTTTTTTCTTGGGTTCGATTGGTTGATGGATTAAATATAGTGGGTTGATTAATTTATTGTCTGTGTGTTTTATGGGTGTTTGTGTTATTTATTCTTTTCCTTCTTTTTTTTTTCAAGTTTTTTGTAAAATGATTGTTGAAGAAAATAATTGTAATAAGGGAATACTAATTGTACCATTAGTGTGTTAATTATTTCCCTAAAAGGAAATGACTCAGAAATCTTGAGACGGCCCAATAAGGAAAGAGGCTAAGAAATCGTGAGACGGAGGGAGTATAAAATATATATATATATATATATATATATATATATATATATATATATATATATGAATAAGTTTATAACATAAAGTTATAATAAATAAATTTATTCTCAATATAAATAGATATCATGTTTTAAATACTCTCTTCGTCCATCATTTACTGACACAATTACTATATTGGGACGTTTTAGGACGTAGACTCCACAATCACTTTAACACTTTAACATTTTATTTATCTACTTTTTATTACCTTAACATTTTAATATTATTAAAAAATTCAAATGGGTCCACAATTATTTCACTTTAACACTTTAACACAATTGATTATAGTAGCTTAGATGGTAAAATGAATATTCTTTTAACTAACAGGTTATGATTTCAAACCTCTTTAAACAAAATATATACTCCCTCCGTCCCACTTCATTAGTCCACATTTTTTTCGGCACATGATTTTATGCGCAGTGTTAAAGTAAAAAAAATAAGGGTCCACATCAAAAAGTAATGGTTAATTATTGACATTTTAGGAAAGTGTACTAGTAATGTGGGACGGACCAAAATAGTTTACTGGACTAGTGAAGTGGGACGGAGGGAGTAATATTTTTTGGATAAGAAAGTTGAATCGCTCGGTTTTCCAAAAATCGCCCCGGTTCGCCGGTTTATCCTATTCTCACCGGTTCAAGCAGTTCAAAACCGGTCCGACCTAACTTCCGGTTTTATGGTCCAAATCGGACCGGTTTTATGGTCGAACCGCCCGGTCCAGTTTTTAAAATATTGAATTAGAAAAGTAAGGGTTAATTATTTCAATTTAGTAAAAATGACCCGATTAGGTGAGGTGAAAAGTGAAGGGTTTATAATCTATATCTATATTCTATATATATATATATATATAAAGGGAGTTTTTCAATTTCAAATAAATTGAAAAGTAGTTAGAGTGGGGATTTTATAATTTTAATGTAAAATAAGAGGTTTAAAAACAATATTATTTATCTCTTCATACGTTTATTGCGGTTATCTTTTTTTCTTTTCCTTTTTATCTCTTTTTGGTAAAGCTTTTATCCATTATATTTTTCTTGGAATTTCCTTTATAAAAAACATTTGCAATATGATCTTGGATTAAAGAGTACAAAATGGTTTTTAAATTGATATATCATTTGTTAGAAGTAGAATCAAAGCAAATAAGTTACTCCCTCCGTCCTCCATTTACTGACATTATTACTATATTGAGACGTCCTCCATTTACTGACATATTCCGTTTTAGGACGTAGACCCCACAATCACTTTAACACTTTAACACTTTATACATCTACTTTTTATTATTTTAACATTTTAATACTATTAAAAATTTAAATGGACCCACAATTATTCCACTTTAACACATTAATTTATTATTATACCATCAAAATGCAAAAAAACATGTGCCCAGAAAACAATGTCACTAAATGGAGGACGGAGTGAGTATAAGCATTCTAAAGATTAGAGGCAAATTCATAAGTATAGGTAAATTATATGTTTATGATGTTTTGGACTTTTTTTTAAAATATCCATATGAGGTTCGTATGCATATATACATTTTAATTATGATTCATTATTTTTATCAATTTTTTATTATATTCAAAAAAGTTATGAATCTACTTTCTTAAAAATCTAATTTGATTATTACAGTCAATGTAGCATATATCTATAATTCTATACAACGAGTCGATGCATACATAAAAACCAAAAAAAAAAAATTAGAAATTAATTTCCAATTCATTTTTCGCATGTCACATATATTAACATCACAAGAAAAAAGAATGTACATTACATAGTATGTGAATTGTAATTAATATCTAAATGATCACAAAATAACAAAACTTAAACTTATAAATTAACTGGTCCTTATTTATTTATTTTATTTATTTATTTGACCAGTGAAAAAATAATCATAAAGATTTTATGGACAAAATTATTTGGATAGTGATAGATTATCGCACTCTCCTATGGAGTTTGAATGCACTTAATGTGCTTAGGCTGATCACTGATGCGCGACACTGTCACGTTAATAATTTTTTCATTCAAGATATATAGATTCTTTTGGTAGTTGCGTAGGTTCTTATACGGTTTATTTTAGGATAAATATTTATAATAATTTTATTTAATTATGTCACAACTACATAAGTGGTTGACACATTAAATATATCCACAGTGGAACATTTCGTAATAAATCATAATATATATGATATTCCCCCGTCCTACTTCACTTGACTTTATTTTCTAATTGAGACTTCCCACTTCAATTGACATGTTTCTAAAATTGAAAGAATTAACCCTTACTTTTCAATGTTAACCTTTACTTTATACTTTTAACATCGCCTATAAGATTATGTGCTTAAATGAAACAAACCAAGTGAACTAAGACAGATAGAGTATAATGGAATATGCCCAAACTTGAAACCAATGTTTTAAAACCCGGCCCGGAGGTCGATCCGGCGAGGCCTCCGGGTCACGGGTCAATTGGTCGAACCGGTTGAACCCGGGGTCGAATCGTTCATTAATTAAATAATAAATAAATATAAATATATTATAATCAATTTTTTTTTACTAATTTCATAAGTTTAGTAGTAATAGAAATTCATAAAATATAAACAAATATATTTTTCCAATAAAAATTATAATATCTTAGCTTATGTTTAATTTACAAGTTAAAGCTCTAAATAATAAAAAGTAGTTATTTTACGTATTTTATTTTCGATAAAAATACTATTACTGAAATTTAATTCAAATTTCTTACTAAAATGATACAAATGTGAGATATATTTAACTTATTTGTTGGGTTAAGTACTTGTATGATAAATTTTTGTTTATCGAAATAAAATATATCTTTAAATAAAGTTAAGCAAAGTAATAAAATGTATTAGAAATGATGGGATGGAAAAAATATTGGATTGTGATTAGGAGGTCATGGGATCAAATCCTCATACTCGCATTAAAAATTTTAAAATTTTTGTACAAAAATTGACCCGGCCGGTTTTCAAAACCCGCCCCGGTTCAGCGGTTCGGCCGGGTCAACCCGGGTTTTCCCAGTCCAATGCCGGTTCTCTGCTTCTGCCGGGTTAATGCTCTGACCGGACCGGTACCAAGTCCGGTTCCCGGTCGAAAATAAAAAACTAGAACATATCCCCGCACATTAAATTTCATTCAATGATACAAAAATAATACTCCATCCGTCCCCCTATTTTTAAAGCAATTGCTTTCGGCATGAGATTTAAGACGGGAGTGGTTAGTGTGTTAAGTGTATAGTGTTTAGGGATGTAGCGTGGTTTATGTATTATAGACATATTTGTATATCTAATTAAATAAAATTTTAAAAGTTGATTTTTTTTTTTCAAGTAACTAATTAAATTACATCAACAAAATCCCCCCCAAAAAATCCAATTTCACAAAAAAAAATAAAAAATCACGATTTCAACTATTTTCCCAAAATCCCTAAGAAATATCCCCCTTCTCTGCCTTTCGGATTCCTGGTGACGATGCTGAACATCGCCGCCGCCGTCGCAGCATTTTTCCCGGCGTTTCACGCCGTCAAGCCCTCACCCGTCGAAACAGCAGAGGCAGTCCTTCTCTGCCCTCTTTCTCTAAACCTCGAACAGGCAGCCCACTCTTCCTCTCGAGGTTCTGCAACTCCTCGTCGTCGGAGAATCGAGGGGTATTGTTCGCTATTTTCTTTAACTACAAAACCGCAAGTGCACGGTGTAGGTGTAGGTAATGGCAAGCAAGAGTATCGTATCCACAGAGATCGAATTAATTGAACAATTGAGTACTACACAACACACAATCACGTTATCTAGACGGAATCAAAATAAGGTGGTGGTGGTATTCAACTAACAACTAAACCAAGCATAAAACACAAGTGCGATCAAACAACGATTGATAACAATAGACGAAAACAAACACTTAATAACCAAATAAAGAGAAATGATCCTAGAGCATGTAATCCCTCTATATCATGGGCAAACCATACAAATTCTTTTCAACCATTTAAATTCTCATAAGTGTAAGAGTAATCACTAGATTCAACCTAACCTCCCTCTCGGGTAGCGCTAGATATGTAGATTAGCCGACATTCATACCCTTTCGGTCTCCGAAATCGACTAACTCCCGATTTCCTTGGATTAATATCTCCTCACACACCTCTACCAACCTTTCGGTCTAGTAATCGATAGATGTTATGCATTTCATTCTACCATATCAACAAATCACGTTCTCTCGAATCTAGATTCATCAACACATAAGCATAAATGATGGCCAATCATCCACACATATCAATAGCCCAACAAAATGCACAAACACCATGAGAAAGGAAGAAAAACAACTTATATAATCATACCCATTCCATAGGGTTCATACAGCCCTAGAATCTATGAGTTTAGCTACTCATATTCATACAAAAGCATATAAACAAACAATGAAGAACATAAGCTAAAGATACTCCAAATTAGTGGATGAAATCCTCCTCCTTGGAGCATAGAAGCTCGAATCCTCCCTTTCTTCCTTGTCTTTGGTGGTTCTTTACGGCGTAGGGCGACTCTCGAACTCAGTCCCGTTTTCTCCCTTTTATAGCCCCGTCGAAATTAGGTTTTTGCAGCTGAAATCGCGACTTTCTCAGTGTTGACGCACGGTCCGTGCTTCTAGTGCATCGTAACGCACGGTCCGTGCTTCACGTGTTCAATATTTCGCATAACTCTCAGCCTGAGAGCATGGACCGTGCTTCTGGTGCATCCTAACGCACGGTCCGTGCCTCTGAACGCATGGGCCATGCTTCTGAGACAGCACAAGAGCGTGGCCCATGCTCAGCAACATTAGAGCATATTTTGCTTGTTTCTTTGGATTTTCTCGATCTCTTGACTCACCATAACCGCATAAACCATGCTCGGTTCCAAAGTCATTCAAAACCTACATTCCGAACAAGAAATTGATCAAACACTTCATTTGGATCACAATGATAGATATAACCAATTATTGCATTGAAAACTAACAATTCTATCCAACATTGCAATCCAAAAATATATAAAATACATTGAAAAACCGTGTTTATCAACTCCCCCAAACTTGAACCATTGTTCGTCCTCGAACAAATAAAGAAGAGAGAATTTTTGGAACTCTAATTTAGAAAAATGTCAGAAGGATGATTCTTGTTTCAGACAGAAGAAAAGTTTGGAAATGAGCAATTCAAGCATAATCAAAATTGTTGCATTTCGATTACTAACATGTCTATGAACCTCAAAAGAATGATTCTCACAAGATAAGTGTATCACTCTTCTCTCATGTGCATGGGGTAAAACTGTTTTCGCTCAATTCAAACAAAACAATGCTACCTACCATAAGCTTGCTTATTGTCTAATATCTCCACTACAATTTGTGCACTTAAAACAAGAATCAATGAGGACTTGAATTAGGTTGTAATGTTGGCTTTTTGGTTAAGGTGGGGATGTTTGGCTAAGTGACTAAACCCAAAATTAGCTAAAAATCTCGACTGAACTAGCTCATAGTTTTGATCACCACCTTTTATTTTTCATAACTCCATAAGACTATGTCTTCTTCCACCCTTTTGTTCATAAGCTAAGATATAAAACTATGTCCCAAGAAACTATTTGTATGATAGCACCTTTCAAAAATCTTATAACTCATATTCTCATCTTCCTCTTCCTTTTTCACCAATTTCTTTTCTTTTCTTTTCTTCTTCTTTTTTTATTTTTTTATTTTTTTATTTTATTTTATTTTATTATTTATTATTATTATTATTTTTTTCTGGAAGAGGAATTCTCAAGAAGAATATGAGTTTAAACAATCATTACAAACATTCTTGGTATTCTAACTCGAAAAATTCATGTATCCAACACATTCTTTTGCTCCATAACCAATTCTATCGAACAAGTTCTCCTTCCCCCCATCGTCGGCTTATCAAAGAAATGGATTTTGGGCTCAAAATGGCTAACTAAGGAGAATTCAAATGATGGACAAATCAAAGGTCAAATTGGCTAACAAAGATGGCCTCAAATCATTTTCAAGTTTATAGCACACTGACGTAGTCTCGACACAGAATCCAAAGCAAGTTCTAGAGATAACGATGCATGTTTAATGTCTCTCAAGAAAGAAAATGACTGTGCATGATAATATTTAGTCAAAGGCTCAAATATCTCACAGGTCAAAAACAAACTTTTGAGGTAACCATGCAATTCATCAATATGCAAACATAATTCATGCTTTATTTTGCTCAAACCCACATTTTTGAAATACAAAACGAACACATCATCATTAACAAAAATCATCCATCAACAATAATCATGATATGAGTTCAAAAATAACTCCACGGGAAGGAGGAAAACAACCATCATGCCAAAATACAAAATAAAATCCTACTACATAATAACAGTTCATAATTTAAACTAAAAGCATAAACATATAGTACTAAAAGTAAATACGTAAACTAGATAATAATATAAACAAGTTTCACACGATACTCTCCCCCCAAACTTGTTCGAAAGCTTACTAGCCACGAACAAGTTTAGAACGAAAGAGTGTGAAACTTGGGGTACCGATCCATCATGGAGGTGGTGGATGTGGTGGTGATGGTGGTGGTGGTGGATATCTTGGCCATGTAGAGGGATGCCCCCAATGCTGCATCATCTGGAGAATAGTCGTCACGTCACCCTGCAAATGTTCCACAGATGTCTCGATCCTCGTGACGCACTGACCAATGGCAGCAAGCTGGTTTTCCTCATCTGTGTTACGGCGTCGTCGCCGAATGCTCGCGCGTGAGGACTCGGGCAGCTCATGTGTGAATGAAATGTGTGATGGCTCCTGATCACCTCTCCTCTCTCCCTCATCACGTTCCTCTTCATCATCCTGATTTTCATCCTGCTCCATGTCATTATTAGTTGCTTCATGATCTGATCCAAATGGAATATCATCATCGAGCCTTGGAATTACGGATCCTCGGTATGGGAGAATTGGCAAGTCTGCCTGCATGGCTGCATGGTGCTCCGGAGTGTCCATTGACCAATTCATGGCACTAGATGCAGGTCCAGGTCGAGTAAGAGCCCGATTGGGCACAGGAAACTCACCTACCCCGTTAACAGATACGTACAAATGGCCTCGGCGGTCTACTCGCAGGAAATGCATACTAATGAGAGACGAAAGATCACACAGTGTTGAACCCTCCACAACTTCCATACCGGAAGTGTCTATGCGACAAAAGTTTGCAATGGCAGTGATTATGCCTCCACACATCAATATCCCCTTCTGCTTGTTTGAAGCCCGTAACAAATGGTCTGCTATAAACGATGATATATCCATTTTGTAGTCATTAGCCATTGACCACAAGCATAGCAACTCAGCAACAGTGATCGTGCCCGAATCGTGTCGAGCAAAGAGAGAGTGGGCAAGAACACGATGAATATAGCGAAATACCGGATTTCTGATTTTTGAGGACTTCTCCGTTCTAGCAACAAACGGAGGGACAGGTTCCGGGATAGGGCCCGAGGATGTGAGTTGATGCCAAGCAACATCTTGAATGTAATCTTCACGAGGAACAAGGTTGGCATCCCTTGGACCGAAGATTTGAGTGACTTCAAAGTGTGTCAACTCAAAGTCCCTATTTTGTAGCCGGAATTTCATTTTCTTGAGTCTTGACGGGAACCTGTATTTCTCGAGAGTGAGAGTGCTCAAAAACTCGAGCATGATAAGACGATGAGAAGGCCAATGTCCAGTGAATGCTCCTAGAAGACCCCCTTGACGAAGCACCCTTCTAACATCCTCGTAGATGTCAACTGTTTGCATAGCATTATCATCCATATATCTTGAGGGTGCGGTCTTGAGATTAACCAATATCTTCCATTTCTCCCTAGATTCGGGAGTCTCTAGGATCACTCCAAATCTCTCCGGAGCATTAGGATCGTCCGGTAGAGCCCGCCTATTCACTCGTCGTGGAGGCATAGATAGAGTACCTAAAGAAAGAAATAAAGTAATTAATAAATCATGGAAAAACAAACACACCTTATTTATAACTTAGACAATTCACATTACACTAAACATGGAGATGCTATTCATTTTGAGTGTTATCAACATAAGCCATCTTTCATGTGAAGTGTCACACTAAGCACATATGCCCCTCTTGATTAACATATCACATTCTTTCCAAGACAATAGCAATAATAGCCCAAGAATGTATATAAACCACAGTCAAGATCACCATGCCACCAAATTTAGTTAGAAATCACCATCTCATCACCCATATTATCATAAACAATCAATTAACCACATTTCCAAAGTCCACCAATACAAGAAAATTCGAAATTTCTCAAAATTGTGCAAAAATTTCATGCCCACAAGGTGTTCGACAAATTGTTTCAATGAGAAATTCGAGAATATAAAAATTTCACCCATGCCAACACTTTACCCATCATGTATAAACTCCAATATCTTCAAATCAAGCAAAGATATAAAGAATTTCGTACCTTTTTTGAGTGTTTTCTACAAAATAGCAAAGTGAGAGGTTTTCTTCTTGAAACCCTTGTAGTGGCCTTCCAATTTCAGAAATCAAGTAAAGGATGGTGTGGAATGTGTGTGATAGAGATGAATTTACACCCTAATTTCCACCAATTTCACGTTGAAATCGTTTATTTGGAAAGAGTGGGAGAGAGACGAGAGAGAACGAATGAAGAAGGGGGGTGCTATCGCGGTTTATAATCTGAAAACACTAACCTGGACTGGACGCACGGTCCGTGCCTCTCATGGGTCACTTGAGCACGGTCCGTGCCTAAGTGGTGAATTTTCGGCTTGAGCTTCGGCCTGTACGCACGGGCCGTGCGTCTTGTACAGCATCACAAGCACGGTCCGTGCTTTTGTTGATTAAAATTTCAAGTCAGCTTCTGGTTTGTACACACGGCTCGTGCGTTTTGTTGAGTTCCTGAGCACGGGCCGTGCTCAGCATTCAAATTCCCTTTTTCCAATCTCCTTCTTTCCTTTTTCCTTCCTAATCACAAAATAACATTAGAACTATGAAACAAAAAACTGAAAAACAACAAAAATAGAAAAATTAAACTCTTGGGTTGCCTCCCAAGCAAGCGCTTCGTTTATTGTCCGTAGCTAGACATGATTTTTTTCTTGATCAATTATCCGCCAAATAAATGGCGAACACCTCCTTGAGCTGCTCCGGGCTGTAATAGGCTTTGATTCTTTGCTCATTGACCTTGAATGTGCTTCCGTCTTTTGCAACCAATTCGACCACTCCATTATCAAAAACTTTCACAATTGAATAAGGCCCTGACCACCTTGATTTCAATTTTCCGGGAAAAAGTCGGAGTCGTGAGTTGAATAAGAGCACACTTTCACCTGGAGAGAATTCTCTCTTTCGTATGAATTTGTCGTGAAACTTCTTGGTGCGCTCCTTGTAGAGACGAGAGCTTTCATAAGCCTTTGTTCGAAATTCATCGAGCTCATTGAGTTGAAGAATTCGCTTCTCCCCAGATGCTTTGAAGTCAAAATTGATCTTCTTTACAGCCCAAAATGCCTTATGCTCGATTTCGACCGGCAAATGGCATGATTTTCCGAAGACAAGTTGATATGGCGACATTCCTAAAGGTGTTTTGTACGCCGTTTTGTAGGCCCACAATGCTTCATCGAGGTGAGAAGCCCAATCCTTTCGGTTTGCCACGGTCTTCTCAAGCACTTGCTTTATTTCCCGATTAGCTAACTCGGCCTGCCCATTAGCTTGGGGATGATAAGCTGTTGTGATTCGATGTTTGACTCCATTTCGAGCCAATAAGCTTGCCATCCATTTTTTGCAAAAATGAGAGCCTCCATCACTCAGTAAGGCCCTTGGACAACCGAAACGTGTAAGAATGTGCTTTTGCAAGAATTTCAAAACAGTCTTAGCATCGTTGGCTTGAGTCGGAATTGCTTCAACCCACCGAGAGACATAATCCACCGCTAGGAGAATGTATTGAAAACCATAAGAACTTGGAAATGGCCCCATAAAATCAATCCCCCAGACATCGAACAACTCCACTTCTACAATAGAAGTTAGTGGCATTTCATCCCTTTTTGAAATGTTGCCCATTCGTTGGCAACGATCACAAGTGCGCACAAAATTGTAGCAATCGGCATAAATGGATTTCCAATAGAAACCACTTTGGAGAATCTTCATGGCAGTCCGATTTGCACCAAAATGTCCACCACTAGGCATAGAATGACAATGACGAATAATCGCATCCCATTCATCTTGAGGCACGCATCGTCGCACAATAGAATCTGAGCATCGCCGATAGAGGTACGACTCTTCCCACATATAGAATTTTGCATCATAGAAGAACTTCTTCTTTTGGTAAGAAGATAAATCTGGTGGAAGAACACCGGACACAATGAAATTGACAATATCGGCGTACCAAGCTGTGGTTGATTTGATTTGTAGCACTTGTTCATCTGGAAATGTTTCTTTTACGGGCAACTTGGGATCTTCTCCTTCAACAGGTTGTTCGAGTCGGGAGAGATGGTCGGCGACCACATTTTCGCAGCCTCGTCTATCCCGGATTTCCATGTCAAATTCTTGAAGCAATAAAATCCACCGAATTAGGCGAGGCTTTGCATCTTTCTTAGCAAAGAGGTGGCGAATGGCTGCGTGATCTGTGTACATGTTTCACTAAAAAGTGTTCGCAATAGAACGAAATCTATCCTAGGACTTAGTAAGTAAAAACCCAATGTCGAATCTCAAGGAAAACTTTGCAGGGCAAATAATCGTGTAGCAAAACAATCCTAAACTAGCCTAAATCTAAGAAAGCAAGTAAAAAGAATTTGGTTTGGTTTGTTTAAATCCTAGGCAAGAAAATAAATAAGCAATAAATCAAAGCAAGTAAATAAATCTAATCTAAAAAGCAAAGAAATAATCTAAACTAATTAAACTAGAGAAATTAAGCGAAAGCAATTAAAATACCTAGGCATGGAATTGAAAAGAAAGCAATAACGAAAGCAACGAAGAAAACGAATCTAGACATAATAACTAAATCTGAAAATTAAGCAAATAAATCTAACTACGAAAACTTGAAATCGAAGGAATTGAAAACTAAGGAAAACGAATCTAATCTAAGAACTTGAAAACGAACGAACGATATTAAACTAAGCAATTAAGAACTAAATCTAAGGAACTAGGGAGCAATTAAATCAAATAAAAGAAAGCAATAAAGAACTTACAAGATTAAACGAAGAACGAAGAACTAAGTAAAAACTTGAATTAATTGAAGAACGAAGTAGCGATCCGGATCGAACAAAAGAAAACTAAACTAAAGTATTTGAATGCTAAACTAGAGATAAAACTAAGGTAAAAGGTTGTCATAATTCGTGCCCTAATGGCATATATATACTAAGGTAAGAGTTTGATCCAAACTAGGAAACAATAAGAAAAACACGCCAGGCGTGGAGCGGGCGCTCCAACAGACGGGAGCGGGCGCTCCATAATAGCTGCGCAAATCTGCTTGAATTTATGAACTGGAGCGGGCGCTCCACCACCCTGGAGCGGGCGCTCCGACGATGCCATGCAAATCCCACTGGTACTGTTCATGGAGCGAGCGCTCCAACTCAACGGAGCGGGCGCTCCAACTCACGCGCGCTGAATATCCAGTTTTGCACTCCTTTTTCTTCCTTTTCTCGTTCTTTCTCCTTCTTTCGGCTCCCATGATCCCTAACAAGTAAAATACTCGAAACACCCAAATCATAGCTATATAGACACAAAACGACTCAAAAACGACACAAAAACAAATAATAAATAACGACTAAAACCTAACAAAATGACATCAAACAGTACACAATGGTTTTTGTTCCGATAAGGTATTGTCGGAATTTATCAAATGCATACACAACAGCTAAGAGCTCCCTTTCAGTAGTCGTATAATTGGTTTGAGCCGGATCCAGAGTTTTGCTTGCATAATAGATCACGCGAAACAACTTGTCTCTTTTCTGTCCCAAGGCTGCACCAATTGCAACATCACTAGCATCGCACATTAATTCGAATGGTTGTGTCCAATCCGGTGTGATCAACACAGGGGCACTCACAAGTGCTTTCTTCAAGGTCTCAAATGCCTGTAAACACTCAGCACTAAAATCAAATGCAGTTTCCTTCTCAAGTAAATGACATAAAGGTTTTGTAATTTTTGAAAAATCACGAATAAACCTTCTATAAAAACCTGCATGGCCAAGGAAACTTCTTACAGATTTAACATTCGTGGGGGGTGGCAATTTTTCGATTGCCACAATTTTGGCTCTGTCAACTTCCAAACCTGCAGATGAAACTCGATGTCCAAGAACAATTCCTTCTCGTACCATGAAATGGCATTTCTCCCAATTCAAAACAAGATTAGTTTCTTGACATCTCTGCAACACTTTTGTTAGATTCAACAAACAATTATCAAAAGAGGTTCCGAATACAGAAAAGTCATCCATAAACACCTCCATTATACTTTCAATCAAACCATGAAAAATTGACATCATGCATCTCTGAAATGTTGCTGGAGCATTACATAATCCAAATGGCATTCTACGATATGCAAAAACACCATAAGGGCATGTAAAGGCTGTTTTCTCTTGATCTTCCGGGGCAATCATGATTTGATTATACCCAGAGTAACCATCGAGAAAGCAATAAAACTCATAACCTGCCAATCTGTCTAGCATTTGATCAATAAATGGTAGGGGAAAATGATCTTTTTGTGTGGCAGCATTCAAGGCACGATAATCAATACACACACGCCACCCTGTGACTAGCCTAGTAGCAATTAGCTCATTTTTATCATCTTGATCACAGTGACACCCCCCTTTTTAGCAACAACTTGAGTGGGGCTTACCCACTCACTATCAGAAATGGCAAAAATCATGCCTGCATCCAATAATTTTAAAACTTCCTTCCTAACTACCTCTTGCATTATAGGATTTAATCGTCTCTGACATTGGACTTTAGGCTTAAATTCATCCTCAAGTAAAATCCTATGCATGCAAACAGTAGGGCTAATTCCTTTTATGTCATCTATTGTCCACCCTATGGTAGATTTGTAAGTTCTCAAAACTCTTAATAATCTATCCGCCTCAGAACTTGAAAGATGAGCAGAAATGATTACCGGACATGTTTCATTTTCCTCCAAGTAGGCATACTTCAAGTGGTCCGGTAATGGCTTCAACTCAAGAATAGGTGCGGGTTTAATTTTCTTCTCGGATCTGGCTTCATTCACTTCTTCCTCGTTCCTCAATTCCAAGAATACAACTCGTTCCCTCGGAATTTCCTGCATAGAGTCCAAAGTATGAATACATTCAAGTAAAGATATATCATTTGAATCAAAATCAGAGGAAGAGAAAAGGGATTCTTTCAAACAAATATCCAAAGGGTCTTGGTCCGAGGAAGAGAGCATATTATTTTCAAAACATGCATCCACTATGTTGATCACTTTGCACTCGTTCATTTCATCTTCCTCATCGGGTCTTTTCATTGCTTGATAGATTGAGAAAGTGATTTGCTCATCGTTGACCCTTAAGGTGAGATCTCCGTTTTGGACATCAATTAGAGCTCTCCCCGTTGCAAGGAATGGTCTTCCTAGAATCAACGGAACATCTTTGTCTTCCTCCATATCAAGCACCACAAAATCTGCCGGGAAAATAAAGTCTTCCACCCGAACTAAAACATCCTCAACAATACCTCTAGGGTATGTCAAAGATCGATCCGCCATCTGAAGGGCAATGGTGGTGGGCTTTATTTCTCCGATTTCCAGCTTCTTAAAGATTGAGAGGGGCATCAAGTTTATACTTGCCCCTAGATCACACAGAACTTTACCAAAGGTAAGTCCACCAATGATACAAGAAATGGTAAAACTTCCGGGATCCCTTCTCTTCACCGGCATCTTCTTTTGGATGACTGCGCTGCATTCCTCAGTCAAATTCACAGTCTCATAATCACCCCATTTTATCTTCTTGGCTACGACCTGCTTGAGGAATTTTGCGTAGCTCGGCATTTGTTGTAGAGCTTCAACAAGCGGGATATTTATGTGAACTTTCTTGAAGATTTCAAGAAACTTTGCATATTTGTCATCCATCTTCTTCTTAATTGTTGAGGAAATGGAAGAGGCTTGTGTTGATTTGGAACCTGAGGAGTCTCTGATTCAAGAATCTTTTCGTTCCCCCTATCCTTTCCTTCCTCCATTTTACCATTTTCTTCTTCAATTCCATCTTGTTTTTCGATCGGCATTTCTGGCTCTTTGTATTGAGTGCCACTCCTTAAACGAATGGCTTTACATTGCTCTTTTGGATTTACTTCGGTAGTACTTGGAAATTTTCCTTTTTGATGTTGATTTGCAATGGCAGTGGCCATTTGGCCAATTTGTTGCTCCAACATTTTTAATTGATTTCCAATAGCACTAGAAGATTGTGCTACTTGAGCCTCTATTTTATCCATCCTTGAAGTGCTAGACTCGATGAATCCTTGAGTCTTCCCCATGAAGGCTTTGAACATTTCCTCCATAGTGAGCGTCTTGGGCTCCTTGATCACTCCATTCGTCACCGAAAAATCAGCAGGAGGTTGTAGAGCATTTGCCGGATTGGCATATGAGAAGTTTGGATGATTTCTCATCCCATAATTATATTGGCCACCTCCTTGATTATTCCGGTAGTTGTTGAAGTTCCTCTGATTCAAGTAGTTGACATCTTCAACACTTTGCTCGGGATAAACACCATGGATCGAGTCCATTTTAGCAGTAAGAGCAGCCAATTGAGTAGCAATGGCAGCTAAAGGATTATTGGCTTCACTGGTTTCGGCTACTGATGCGACCTTCCGATACAATGACCTCTCCACCGGCCATTGAGAACTGTTTGAGGCCATCTCTTCGATCATTTGCAAAGCAAATTCAGAACCTTTTCCCAACAAAGCACCACCGGCTGAAGCATCAACAAGTGTCTTCAAGTGGCCATTCAATCCATTATAAAAATAACAAATTTGGTGATCGGTTGAATAGCCATGTTGAGGACATCTTCGTAGGAGTTCTTTGAACCTTTCCCATGTCTCGTGCAAAGCTTCTCCATCCAACTGTTTATATTGTGAAATTTCAGTTCGAAGCTTCATCGTCATGCTAGGTGGAAAGAACTTTTGAAGGAATTTATGGCTCATATCCTCCCATGTGGTTGCAGTTCCTTCAGGTAAAGAGGTATGCCACATTTTTGCTCTATCTCTGAGGGAGAATGGAAATAATCTCAGTCGAAAAGCATCCTCAGGGACTCCATTGATCTTTGTTGTACCACATATTTCAAGAAAATGCACCAAGTGCGCATTTGGGTCTTCATTGGCTCCTCCCCCAAATTGGTTCTGCTGGACCATGTTGATTATTCCAGATTTTATCTCAAATGTGTTTGCTGGAATGGCCGGACCATAGTTTGCTCCAATGTTTCTGTTCGGAATTGGCTGGAACATGTCTCTGATCGGACGTTGATTATTTTGATTTTCTTGTTCCGCAACTCGCATTTGAAGAGCTTCTAATTGTTGTAGAAGCTGTTGAATCATTGGATTCTCCTCTGCTCCCGCCATTTGTCTTTGACGGCGTCGATTCACTGAATTTCTTTTGCGACAGGTGGCTTCGATTTCAAGGTCCAAGCTCTGTAAAGGTAAACCTTTTGAGCGTGTGTTCATACACCACCTAAGAACAAAAGAAAATTTTTAGAAACCAACAAACAAATACTATATAAAATAGAGTACCGAAAATAATGTCTAAATTAACGCTTCGTATATATCAGTAATATCAAATAA
This sequence comes from Thymus mandschuricus, assembly GCA_029379335.1. Taxonomy (NCBI): domain Eukaryota; kingdom Viridiplantae; phylum Streptophyta; class Magnoliopsida; order Lamiales; family Lamiaceae; genus Thymus; species Thymus mandschuricus. Next base: position 36,443,860 of record CM057074.1, read on the forward strand.
ATTCAATCATTTTCAATCCCCGGCAACGGCGCCAAAAACTTGTTCGCTAATTTCTTTAACTACAAAACCGCAAGTGCACGGTGTAGGTGTAGGTAATGGCAAGCAAGAGTATCGTATCCACAGAGATCGAATTAATTGAACAATTGAGTACTACACAACACACAATCACGTTATCTAGACGGAATCAAAATAAGGTGGTGGTGGTATTCAACTAACAACTAAACCAAGCATAAAACACAAGTGCGATCAAACAACGATTGATAACAATAGACGAAAACAAACACTTAATAACCAAATAAAGAGAAATGATCCTAGAGCATGTAATCCCTCTATATCATGGGCAAACCATACAAATTCTTTTCAACCATTTAAATTCTCATAAGTGTAAGAGTAATCACTAGATTCAACCTAACCTCCCTCTCGGGTAGCGCTAGATATGTAGATTAGCCGACATTCATACCCTTTCGGTCTCCGAAATCGACTAACTCCCGATTTCCTTGGATTAATATCTCCTCACACACCTCTACCAACCTTTCGGTCTAGTAATCGATAGATGTTATGCATTTCATTCTACCATATCAACAAATCACGTTCTCTCGAATCTAGATTCATCAACACATAAGCATAAATGATGGCCAATCATCCACACATATCAATAGCCCAACAAAATGCACAAACACCATGAGAAAGGAAGAAAAACAACTTATATAATCATACCCATTACATAGGGTTCATACAGCCCTAGAATCTATGAGTTTAGCTACTCATATTCATACAAAAGCATATAAACAAACAATGAAGAACATAAGCTAAAGATACTCCAAATTAGTGGATGAAATCCTCCTCCTTGGAGCATAGAAGCTCGAATCCTCCCTTTCTTCCTTGTCTTTGGTGGTTCTTTACGGCGTAGGGCGACTCTCGAACTCAGTCCCGTTTTCTCCCTTTTATAGCCCCGTCGAAATTAGGTTTTTGCAGCTGAAATCGCGACTTTCTCAGTGTTGACGCACGGTCCGTGCTTCTAGTGCATCGTAACGCACGGTCCGTGCTTCACGTGTTCAATATTTCGCATAACTCTCGGCCTGAGAGCATGGACCGTGCTTCTGGTGCATCCTAACGCACGGTCCGTGCCTCTGAACGCATGGGCCATGCTTCTGAGACAGCACAAGAGCGTGGCCCATGCTCAGCAACATTAGAGCATATTTTGCTTGTTTCTTTGGATTTTCTCGATCTCTTGACTCACCATAACCGCATAAACCATGCTCGGTTCCAAAGTCATTCAAAACCTACATTCCGAACAAGAAATTGATCAAACACTTCATTTGGATCACAATGATAGATATAACCAATTATTGCATTGAAAACTAACAATTCTATCCAACATTGCAATCCAAAAATATATAAAATACATTGAAAAACCGTGTTTATCAGGTATCGGACAGAACGCTTCTCGCGGCCGATAGGCCCGCTGCGACAGGGAACCTCACCCTTTTTGGCCTTGTAGACTGGCGGGGCAGAGGCAATCGGCGACGGCGAGGGTTGGGACGAGTAGAAATCCCCGCAGATTAGAGCTCATCCATGGCGGAACCAGAATCCCGTAGACGGAGAGGGAGAGGGAGAGGGGGGAGAGAGAAATGGAATTTATGATTTTTTTATTTATTTATTTTTTTTTTATTTTTTTTTCCGTTGAAGAACACAGAAGATAAGATGAAGAAGAACACAAAAGATAGTGAAGATTTCAATTTGGGTGGATTTGTGGGTGATTGTTGCGTTAATTTGGTGGGTGAGTGGGTAGGTATTTTTTGTTTTTTCCTTTTTCTTTTTCTTTTATTTTTTTTAATATTTAAATATATAATTAAGTAAAAGTAATTAGTAAAATTAAGTGTAATAAGGGATTTACTGAGTGTACCACTTAGTGCCTAGTTATTTCCCAAAAAGGAAATGCTTCAGAAATAGAGGGACGACCCAAAATGACAATTAAATAGGGGACGGAGGGAGTATTAATTATTAAATAATCATTTTTTTTAATATTATAAAAAATCATTTTATATAAATTTTTTTTCAAAAGGGTATTCATTCTATAGAAAAGTACATATAGAGTATAGACTCAATATATATTTCTACTGATATTTTAGTAGAATGTATATTACTACCTCCATCTCATTAAATTAGCAACATTTATCATTTTGGTCCATCTCATTTATTAGACACATTTCCTAAAATGGTAAAAAATACTTGGTTGTAATTAACCCTCTCTCATCATATTTAATTATAGCCACACATTATTTCTTTCTTGGTACTAGTGCCATTTTGAAATGTTGCTTATTTAGTAAGATGAAGGTAGTATAAGATTTCAATCGTCAATGGAGTGCGGTCTCACCGTAAGAAGCCACCCTCCAACTTTTTTTGTTTTTTTTTTTTTTGAGTAAGGGCCGTAAGGCCTAGTAGTTCAATATGTTTTTCTTACCGATGAATGTTTTTGTAACCTTTTCTTACCTCGTTCGGTATGCATTAGTAGGGTATCGAAGCCCTTTTATTTTTTGTTACGTCGAAGCGAGAGAGTATTGTTAGTATTTTTACATGTCATTACAATTCTTACCACGTAAATTTAATCACTTGTTGACATTGTTTTTTATCAACACGTTTTAATTTTTATTTTATTTTTCTTGGAGGTTGTCGTTACTCGTAAGAGCTTTTCGCACATGTCGTCCGGTGATTGTCACCGACGCAACTCACCTTAAAGGCACATATAGGGGTAATCTATTCGTTGCATCAACCAAGGATGTCAATGAACAAATAGTGCCTTTAGCTTTTGGTATTGGCGAAAAGGAGAATGACTCGTCATGGATCTGGTTCCTCGACCATGTACGTAAGAGTTTGGGCACTCTGGATAATTTGTTGATTGTGTCAGATCAACACCGAAGTATAAAGAATGCAGTTTAGTTTGTATTTCTAGGTAAGAAATTAAGATTTTGACATGGTAGATTCAAAGATTCTTGCCAAGCATTCATATTTTTGTATTTGTTAACAATGCTATTGTCTTTTATCGAAGGTACCTCACACGGTTTGTGTACATACCATATTCAGAGGAACCTTAGGTGTTTTGGCCAGAGTGTTAATGAAATATTCTAATTCGCTGCCAATGCATATGCACAATTTGGAGGTTTGTTCGCCCGCTGCACATTCGAAGCTTATGGGCATTGACCCTAAGAGATAGGCTAGATGCAAATGCCCAGTGCGGCACTATGCATTTGGTACATCAAATGCGGTTGAGTCATTAAGTGGACAATTGATTTGGGCTCGGAAGTTGCCAATAACTTCTTTATTGGAGTTTGCAAGGAATCTCATGCAAGCGTTGTTTTATGACCGTCGAAATAAATTTGGGTATAAGGAAAACGAGATATCGGAATATGCAGAAAAAAGATTGGGTTTTGCTATTGCGAAAGGAAATTCCATGATCGTTCAGCCGATATCCAATTTCCTATTCAATATCATTTCAAAGAAGGAGAGTTATATTGTTGATCTTTACCAGAGAAAGTGTTCTTGTAAAATTTTCCAAATGGATTTATTTCCATGCTCTCACACCGTTGCAGTAGTTATGGATAATAAGATTTAAGTTTATTGGTTAGAATTATTAATTTTTTTTGCAACTTAACAATCTTACCTCAAATGAATTTTTTATTTTTTTGCAGGTATAAGAATGAAACCCCATGGCCTACATCCATGCACACTATTCGACGGAAGCTTAGCGTATACTTAAGTTTATTGGTTAGAATCATTTATTTTTTTGCAACTTCAAGAATTGCTTTTGTAAGAGTTTTATTCTAGGGGGTATTGCTTAGAAAATGTTTTTTTTTGGAAGATCTAACGAACACTTTTTTGTGTAGTGAACTGTTAGTTTTCGTAAGATCTTTTTTTGCAAGTTTTTGTAATTGTTGATAAGAAACCACCAAAGTTTGCAAGATTTGATATGTTTTTGTAACTTGTTTTTCATGCAAGACAATACCTCTTTATGTGCATATTTAAGTGTTGGTAATGTTTACAGTGAAAGTTCTACATTGTCCTTACAATATCTGAAGAATAAGAGAGCCTGCATAGCCTCAAAATATTATATGGAAATCCTACACGTCGTCATCAAGGCATGTCGAAAAATTTTCCATTGGAACGCTTGCATTGCATTGGCTTCAGGGGGCACAGGCATTATCTTCATTGCTTCTTCGAGTTTTCTTCACACCGTCTGCATTTGTCTTGCCAGCAGCTCTCAGTCTGCAATATTAGTAAATCCACATAACTTGCGAATCCCGTGCAGTTGTTCCACAATAATTAAAATTAATAAGACAACAATTAAGATTCTAATGTGCAAACACGGCATTCGTTATCATTGAGAAAAGTAGCGCATAATGTATGGTCAAGTACACTAGTCTAACAGATTTGGATATAACATTACAAAAAAATATTCAACTGAACTACAACAGATATTGTAAATCACAGTACGCAGCATTACCTCTGTCATAATAGGCTTCCCAGCAAACAAGTCGGCTCAAATTCCCAAATCATAACTTGAATTCAGCTGAGCATTGATCTTAAAACTCTTCGGTGCTTGGATTCCTCGTGAAGAAAATGCCAGTTCCTCAAGTGTTCCCCATATTTCCAAAAACAAAACACTGAATATTAACAGCAAGTCCAAAGATGAAGATTACATACAACTGAGGCTGATGGGAACTCTTCTCCCCTCCTACTTTTAACATAGACAGGCAAGTATTCTTTGGCGAGCTCTTTCAGATCAGATGCGGTTAGTTCAGTATCATCAAGCATCATTCCGTTTGCACTTTTCATGTCTTCCAAAACAAATGAGATAGACAAGCAATATAGATGGAAACAGTGAAAATAATGTTAAATTACACAAAACTCAATATCCAATAACTTCCATTTCAACTTCCATTTCTAGAGTCCCATTTACAAAAGGTAATTAACAAGATAGACAAGCAATATAGATGGAAACAGTGAAAATAATGTAACATTTTCCACCTATTGCAAAAGCATTAGCACTGATGGAACGAGTTTTTTTCGGGACGAGTTTGTTAACCTTACCAACAAATATCAATCTGCTTGCTGTTTTTTCTTTTGATTCTTTTTTCTCTTCTTCTTGGGCTTGATTCTTTTGGGCATGGGGACTTCGTTTATATCTCGTCTTTCCAAGTCCTGTCAAATCCATCCATATCAGCGGATTCAGCAATAGAACAATATGTACAAAGGTCATGTAACTTATTGGCATGATGAACAACTCTTCCTGATGTAGAAAAACATGACCAAACTAACAAATATCAAACAATCATTACGAGCAGAGACTGGTAAGCATTACGGAACAAAGCACACCTTAGGATTGTATTCTGCATTACGCGCCTGCAATGCTATAGCTTTCAGATCTAATTTACACTTCAAATTGACTGTAGATTCAATGTTCCTGTTAACTAACATATAAATAGGAGACTTAGATCAAAGTAAATGTTGAAGATACATGAAATTTAACTACACAATCATCAGGTTTTGAGCAACAGCTAGTCAGCTAGTAATTTCTTCTTTCTTTGGTTAGACGTTGAATTCAAGCTTCTGTATCATTTCATATGAGCAAGTTTAATACTTTCGTAAGACTCGTTTATCTCCTCTGTGTGGTTTCTAGGCTACTACTTAGGGGCACGAAAGTAAATAAATAAATAAATAAAAGGTTGAATACATCCGTGCATTCCTAAGTTATTACTAACTTCGTTCTGTTCAAACAGGGAAGGCAGGTAAACAAGTCTAGATAACTTCAATATCCTCCCATGTTAGAATTCAAACAACATTGGATTACAAAATTCTCCACGAAAACACAAATATTGAACTTGAATTCAGCTGAGCATTGATCAGAAACTCTCCGGTGCTCGGATTCCAGAGATGAAGATGTTAGTACACCTGAGGAGGATCACACAAAAGCTGTGCGGTAGAAAGTAAGAAAGGCAGAACATTCTCCACGTAAACATGCATTATTAACTTGAATTCAGCTGAGCATTGATCAGAAACTATCCGGTGCTCGGAATCCTTGTCAAGAAAATACTGAATATTAACAGCAAGTGTGTTTGACCCTGTTATTTGATTTATGCTTCTACTATATCTGTTCACACTAGAAGTACCCCACGAGTCAAAAACTGCCTTCACAACCAACTCCAGCTTCTTCTATGAATCTAGCAACAGGCGAAATCAAACAAAATATTAGCTAGAGAGTAAAGAAATCCAAAAGGGAGTCGGAAACAAGTCCAAAGATGAAGATTTAGTGCACCTGAAGAATAAGGGAACTCTTCTCCCCACCTACTTTTAACATAGGCAGACAAGTATTCTTCGACGAGCTCTTTCAGATCATCAAAGCTTCATACCTTTTGCACTTTTCATGCCTTCCAAATCTCACTTTGCCCCGATGGTCTTGGAGTATCACATTAAATTACACACAACTCAATTTCCAATAACATCCATTATCAGATGGGGATAGCAAATATTAAACCCAAAACGAACTTTCCTTTCTTGATTCCCATTTACAAAAGGTTTACAGCAAATTAACAAGACAGACGAGCAAAAGAGATGGAAATAAAAGTTTTAAGCAAACTAAGCATTCTTTGCCATTATTATCGTCATCGCAAAATGGTAACAGTGAAAACAATATCTTCCACCTATTGCAAAAGCATTAGCACTGATGGATCACGTTTTTTTGGGACGAGTTTGTTAACCTTAGCAAAAAGAATGCTATCTTTGCCATGCTCATGTAGAGGCTCCAATAACATCTTTAAAGCACCTGGATGCAATATGAGACCCCTCCTATCCATTTCATCCAGCAGTGGAATTACATTGTCAATCTCGTTCCTTTTGGCGTAACCCCGAACTAAGGCACTGTACGTCCCACTATCCGGCAAGCAGCCGTATTTTTCCATCTGCATCACAAAATCCAGAGCCTCCTCCATATTCCCTTCATCGCACAGCGCACTAATAATTATGCCGAATGTCACAACGCTGGGCTCCAAACCCTTCGAACCCAGTTCATTGAAAAGATCCTTTGCTCTGTCAAGTTGCCCATCACTGCAAAATCCGTGAATGAGAATACTATAAGTTACTATGTCGGGAGTAACACCTTCAGTTTCCATCACATTCAAGAAAGAAAATGCTTCATCCAGACGATGAGCACTGCACAGGCCATGCAACAAGATATTGTAAGTTCTTGTGTTTGGAGCCACAGGTCCAGCTTGCATCTCTGTGAAGAACTTGAGGCCCTCGTCATATCTGCCTTCACGAAATAAGGCTTGAAGTGTTGTGCTGTAGGAAACCACCGTATGGTTTAATCCTTTGGCAGAAATCTCATTAAAGAGACGCAATACCTCATCCACTTGGCCCATTTTGCAAAAACCATTCATTAAGCTGCCATAGCTTACGATACTAGGCTTGAGCCCCGAGTCCAATGCAAGGTTGAAAACTTGAGTGGCTTTCTCCATCTCACCTCGCTGACAGTATCCATCCATCAAAGCAGTGTAAGTTAGAATATCAGGTTGAATGTCTCTTTGCTTCATCATTTCTATAATCTGCTCAGCCTCTTCCACCCGTCCTTCCTTACAATAGCCATCCAATACGGTGGTAAAAGTACGTACATTCGGATATACCCCGCGAGCAACCATCTCATTCGACAACTCTTCGACCTCTTTCCATCTACTCGAATTGCACAAGCCCTGAATCAACGAGTTGTAGGTCACGACATCAGGTGATATGCCCTTATCACCCAAAGTTGAGAAGATTTGGAGGGCATCGCCAAGCATCTGATCCTTGCATAGACCGTCAATTACTGCGTTGTAGACAAAAATGTTAGGCTTGCATCTTTGTTTTTCAAATAACCTCAGCTGATCAAGGGCTGCGAGTGTGAGCCCGGCTTTGCACAGTCCATTGATGACAGCAAGGTATGTAACCTCGTTAACCTCGCATAGATTCTCACCAATCACCTTCAGCAACAGTTTTCTTGCTTCTAAAATCCTTTCCTCCAAGAAGAGCCCGTCGATGAGACAGTTGAATGTCACCACATCCGGTTCGTAGCCACGCTTGAGAATGCTGCCTAAGACAGCAAATCCGTAATCAGATAAACGAAGATGGCGAAAGCAATTCATCGCAATGCTGAACGTGAAGAGGTCTACAGGAAGACCCCTTTGAAGCATTTTGTTGAATAGAAAAAGGGCAACATCGTATTGTTTGATCTTGACAACAGAATTCAGCAACTTGGTAAAATCAATAACGGAAGGCAGCGGCTGGGCTCTCTCCTTCTGTCGAAATAGAGCAACAGCATCATCGGCCTTTCGAATGCGACCAAAATCGAAGAAGAATCTGGGCTTGGAAGAATAATGCCTAATTTGGTGAGTGGAATCAACACCAACATCCCAACTGAAATTGAAAGGTGATGCAAAATGTAGAGAAGGAGAAGAAGAATTGAAGCAAGAAGAATTGGAAAGAAGTCTTCTGGAAATCATGGTAGTGCGATTCTTCATCTCTGAATTTTAGGGTGGGTTGTGTTTCTAATTCTAGGGTTTCAATTTGTTTTGCTAGAAATATTCTGAATCTCAGTCCTGGACACTGGGCAGTCTCGAGTCCTCGGTACAAAAATTCTGACGCAATTTTTAAGATGTTTATATTAAAAAAAGGGTTAATGTCATATAAATACACGAACTTTAGGGTGTTTTTTATTTTCCCATGAACTTTGATGTTTGTCTCAAAAATACACTAACTTTCATTTTTTTTCCAATTTTCCCATAAACTTCAATTTCCCCCAAATTAAATCTGACGTGGCAAAATTGAATCCGACGTGGCAATACAGTTGTCGCTCTTATAACTAAACTACGTCGTTTCAGTTATAAATTAAAAAAAAAGAAAATCAAAATTTTATATTAATTTCACCCCACTCCACGTCAGCTCTCTCTCTAACCTCTCCCTCTCCCTCTCTCCCTCTTCGCCGGTTGAGTTCCCCGATCTCTCGCCCTCACCTCAAGATTCGAATCTCCTTCTCTCTCATCGCCGGCCTTCGCAGCCAGCGGCCCCGCGGCCAAGATTCTTTTCCCGACTCCAACGAAACACAGTCCAATTACTTGGGATCGAGACGTCGTCTACAACCTCTACCAGTGCCGCGGCTCCATCCAGCTACGCTTGCTTCGCCCGAGACTGATTTCATCTTCATCGACCCTACTCCGATTCTTCCTCCAATATATTTCTAACAAACCCACCAAGAAGGCACCCTCCTTGTCGGAGAAAATGGAAATCAGCCGGGATGATTTGGCTGGAATAGAGGAGTGCGGAGATGATGACTTTTTCAGCAGATCGAAAGATTTCTCCGAGAACCTACTTTATGTTGGGTGACGGCTGCTGCCGATTGGGGAGGGAGGGAGGACAATAGAGAGCGTATGTGTGGGGGGGGGGGGGGGTGGAGAGGAGAAAGTGAGAGAGAAAGATGGGTGTGGAATGAGGTGGAATTAATATAAAATTTAGGATTTTCTTTTTTTAATTTTTATAATTGAAACGACGTAGTTTAGTTATAAGAGCGATAACTGTATTGCCATGTCGGATTCGATTTTGCCACGTCTGATTTAATTTGGGGGAAATTGAGGTTTATGGGAAAATTGAAAAAAATTGAAAGTTGGTGTATTTTTTAGACAAACATTAAAGTTCATGGGAAAAATCAAAAACACCCCAAAGTTCGTGTATTTATATGACATTAACCATATTGAAAATTAAGGATTCATTATTCTTATTTTAATATAAAATAATGTGATGATACAACTATAAAATGTGAAAAGTGATGGGTTTATACCGAATAAAATGTGAAAAGTGAAGGGTTTATACCGAAAAGTAAGAGTTAATTATTTTCATTTTAATAAAAATAATGGGACGACCTTATTAGAAAATGTGAAAAGTGAAGCTGAAAAGTAAAGAGTTAACTAATTTCATTTTAATAAAAAATAATGGAACGACCCAATTAGAAAATGTAAAAAGTGAGGGGTTTATACTAAAAAGTAAGAGTCAATTATTTTTATTTTAATAAAAAAATAATGGGACGGCCCGATTAGAAAATGTGAAAAGTGAAGGGTTTATACTGAAACGTAAGACTCAATTATTTTCATTTTAATAATAATCGGATGACCCGATTAAAAAAGCTTGACAATTAATCTGAGACGGAGGGAATATTTCATTTCTTGGGTACGAGGTAATAATATTCTTCAAATTTATTGATATCTATTTCATCTACTGAAAAAGACTTTATTCTGTAAAATATTGTTAAGACTTAAGACTTATTTTATTAAGTATCCACCCTCCCCTAATCACTCCATCGTTAATTTCTTAGTCCAAGACAAATGTGTCGTCTTAAACGGAATGGGGGAGTACTTATACATATGAACTTTCAACAAATTTGCATCACAAGAGCAACGTTTATAATTGAGATATGAACAACTGCTTGTGTTAAAACGAGTCAAATACTCGTAGAGGGAACGTGAATAGATGTGTATTGTACTATTACAATTTCTCGAAACTTGAGAGCTAAAGTCATAAGTTTTACATCGGGAAAGTTATAGCTAATCCTCAACTTTGACACTCAAAAGATACACAATCTTCCAACAATTAACTCAGTGAAAAACACATGAAACTTAGTAAAATTCTTGATTTTACTAACTATAATAAGGGAATAAGAGGAAGGTAAAGACTTCAAAGTGACAATGGTGTACCCATTAATCGCACCAAGCTTTGGCCAAACTAATTTCAACTATACACACAACAACATTATATCATGCTCTGGTTTATCGAGTCGGTATGAACTTCAAGAACATCCCTAACAAATGCTTATGGTTTTCAAAGCACAATTACACAATAGGCATCCATGGCGAAAACGAACTCAGAATCTGCTTCACAGTTTATAGAGAAAAGAAAGACAAAGTGCAGTTAAACAATGCTAGAGTTCGATGGATATCTAGGGTATCATCGGTATCTACTTTTGATGGGTATTAATGAGTTTCCAAAAAATGGGGGGATAAAAGATCAGCATCTTTTCAGTCAGTAGCATTGACATAAAAATCGGATATCATTAACTTGAATAGCTAACAAATATTAGTAGTAATACCAAAATTCAAGAGGCTTGTAGTTTGAACTGTTTCTTCGGCCTGTTTGATATATCAGCGATGGAATCGTCCAATTTCTGTAAAAGCAAGGAAGATCTGTGCCTCAGAATAAGTTGGAACGGGCATGCTACAGACAAATCAAATATTCCACAAGCTTGAATCATACCTTTTGTTTTTTCTTTTGATTCTTTTTCTTTTTCTTCTTCGGCTTGATTTTTTTGGGCGTGGGGACTTTGTTTATATCTTCTCTTTCCAAGTCCTGTCAAATCCATCCATATCGGGGGATTCAGTAATAGAACAATATGTATAAAGGTCATGTAACTATGCAGATTTAAGATGTGTCACAAGGCAAATGCACCTCATTGTCATCAAACTTATTGACATGATGAACAACTCTTCCTGACGTAGAAGCCCCACCTGAAAAAACATGACCAAAACAACAAATATCATTCTGCTTGCTGTTTTCCATGCTCACACTGTCAAACAATCAAATGAATAGCATATAGCAATTTCGTCACAGATTATTTTATTCCTCTCATAATTTCATAATTTTTTTCATGTGATTTCTGAACTCTCAACTTCTCTTATGGCATAACCTAAAGAGTTTATGAAGGTACTTGCACATACAAAAGACATTTCCATGTGAGGAGTACAAAATGTATTTTCCTTGTTCATAGGTCGTATATAGAGGACAAATCAGTTACAAGAATGATTCACCCAAAATACTCTATCCAAGACACAATTTACTTGCAAATTGTAAGATATCCATCAAAGCATAAGAAAGGGTGACATCAAATACAATACGACAACACTCAACATTTCCCCTCCCCCCTTTAGATTTCTTAATTCCACGAAGAATCAACCCTTATTGAAAGGAGACAGATTTCGCTAAGGAAAAAAGAAAAGGAAAAAAAGAAGCACAAGAGATATGAGGAATTTACTGCATTGCACAGTTTGTTTTGCATTTCTCACAGCTAACTCAACGAGCTTCGGATTAACAGAAGCTAGCCCATTCGGCTCCTGAAGTTTTCTTTCAAGAAACTTCGCCAAAGCAGCTGCCTTGTTCGTCTTCATCGGCCCCCCAGGGTGTGCCAGCCTACACATACCAAGACCCTGAGCCTGAATACCCATAGTTGCAAGAATAAACAAAGCATCCACTCACCGATTCCAAAAACACAAAATATCATTATACAGGTTTAGCCACTAATTATAACCTACAATTCATCCGAAAATACGAATCTGCAAACAATCATAAGTCACACATGCCCTAATTACCGATTGAACCAAAATAGAATTAACATTTCTTGAACGAATTTGATGATCTACTGATATACTTTCTTGATATTCTCCCGATTGTCGATCTAAGTCGATCTAAATCGGTAATTAATCTGTATGATTGAACTAAGCCCTAGTAGAAACTAATCACCGCCAGGAAAAATTCCAGCTCTGCAATTTTAATCAGCTCTAAGTGTATCATTACCAAAACCCTAATCGCGTATGCGTAATTAACCCGAGCACAATTGCGTATTTCACACATAACTTTCCCAACCTCAATCTACCATAGTTCCGATGAATTTGAATAGTCTGAAGTCACGACGCATATATACACATTCAGATTAAAGTATGTCGATTGAAGGATTTGAGAACCTGGATTGGGGTCGAGCTTGATTGGTTGCAGATGGAAGAGGAGCAAATTTGCTTCCTCTTAGCGCCTTCTTCTCGTCTTCCGTCAGTTCTTCCATCTCTCCCCTCTCTCTCTCTCTCTCTCTCTCTCTCTCTCTGCTTATACGTATAATGTATGTATGCATATGCCAGCACAGTGGTTTAATTCAAAAACATAATTTTCGAAAATTTCTTCTTTGGCCCCTTTACTTATCATAATTTCCACCACGGTCCTCGTACTAACAAAGTCTTAACTTTTAAGTACTGTAATTTTAATTAAGAAGATAATCTTTGTACCACTCCGGTCCCAGCTTATTGACTCATTTTCCTTTTTGGAACGTCCCACACATATTGACTCATTTCCTTTTTTAGAAATAATTAGAGTATAATTAGTACAATTAGTAAAGAGGCAAAAAATATCCTATCTAAGTAGCTTAGTAGAAACAAATTGTTGTTGGAAACTTAAAAAAACACAAAATGTGTCTAAGTTTGAGGTAAACTCCCCAAATTGCCCCCAACACCACCCCCCACCCCACCCCACCCCACCCCACCCACCCACGTGCACTTTTGCTTGTCCTTTCACCTTTTTTTTTTTTACTTTATTTTGAATTCAAATTTTTACATTCAATTAAAAAAAAAAAAAAAAAAAAAAAAAAAAAACTGACAAAAAGTTTTTTTTTAATTTTCCATTTTCATTTTTAATTCGAGTTTTTATTTTTTTATTATTATTTTTAATATAACTTACTAAATATCATAGAATTTCTTACCCATATTTGTTATATATACGAATTTAAGATATTTTAACCATCATCCTATCGTAATAAGTAAGAATTCATACATTCTAACCAGACATTAAGTCCACCCGTTAGAAATACCAACTTTCCTACGTTATAATCGTATATCCCAAGTTAGAATATAATATATTCTAACCTGTGTCGTGGCATTCCCAACAGGTTGAGTCCACCCGTTTGAAATACCAACTTTCCTACGTTATAATCGCATATCGTGAGTTAAATGTAGTATATTCTAACCTGTGTCGTGGCATTCCCAACAGGTTCAGTCCACCCGTTAGAAATACCAACTTTCCTACGTTATAATCGTATATCAATGGCTAGAATTTAGTATATTCTATCCTTAGTCGTGGCATTCCCAACACGTTCAATCCACCCGTTAGAAATATAAAATTTCTTACGTTATGATCGCATATCGCGAGTTAGAATTTATTATTTTCTAACCTGTGTCTTGGCATTCCCAACAGGTTCAGTCCCCCCGTTAGAAATACCAAATTTCTTACGTTATGATCGCATATCGCGAGTTAGAATTTATTATTTTCTAGCCTTTGATTGAGAAGAAACAAGAGCAACACAAGATTTCAATTATTCAATTTAACAATAGGATCTTCAAGCCAACCAAACCTAACACAAACAGAGGCAAAGACAAGATTATTTTTCCTTCTTTTTTATGTATGTATGCTGACTTTCTTGATTGGGAATTTCGTCGAATAGGTGATCCGTGACATATCAGGATGCAGGAGCGAGGCGGTGGGGCTGCATGAGGAAAATCGGTCGCTAACAGAGACTAGAATCGAGCCCCTCTCGTTGAAATTCAACGGAATCCGCATGCATATATTAAACGGGCCAACTAAAGCCCAAATCATAAACAAATGTAATTCATATAACTATTAAAAGAAAAGAAATAAGAAAATAAAATAAAATAAAGGGAAAGATCAAGAAGAAGAAGAATGGCGAACAAATCGACGAGAAATTGGGGGGGAAATTAGGGCAAAAAATTTCTCCCTCTATTTCTTCTGATGTTGTACTTGAGCTTCATCCAATTGACGCCGACGGTTGCCCCCTCCTTCACCTTCTTCGCCGCCACCTTCGTCTTCTCGAACCCACCGCCGCCACCACCTTCGTCTTCTCGAAGCCGACGGCGGTCAACTCCTTGTTCCGCACGAAGCTCTCGCTGAACTTCTTCGACATCTTCGGACCTCCATCACCCCCGCCGCCGCCGCCGGTGCATCTCCTCTCTCTCACTAACCTCCCTCTTCAATCCTCGATGCTCGCCTTGAACTCGGCCTCCACCCCTTCGAAATCCTCCAGCTTGCTCTTGAGGAAGGCGAGCTCGTCGTTGCAGTCGTCGATCTGCTGCAGCAGCCGCTTCTCCTGCTCCTACCACGCGTGGCGGTGGCTGGCGAAGATCTCGACGACCCTGGCGTTGGCCTTGGAGTCCTCCTTCCGCCGCGAGTGGAGCTGCTTCAGCTGCTCCTCCGCCTGCGTGAGCTTCGAGGAGAGGAGCTTGTTCTGGGCAGCCATTGTTGTTGCTCCTCAATTCTGTGATTGTCTCTGGTTAGAGAGGGGCAGAGAAATAAGAGAGAGAGAGAGAGAGAGAGAGAGAGAGAGAGAGAGAGAGAGAGAATAGAGAGAAGGGAGGGAGGGATGCATATGTCGGGAAGAGGGGAGAAAGGTGAAATAGTTGTTAGGGGTATTTTTGTCCACTCACATGAAACTTGGACACATTTTGTGTTTTGTTAAGTTTTCAACAAGTATTTGTTTCTCTTAAGCTATTTAGATAGGTGGGTATATTTTCTCATTAGTAGAGGAAACCCCTTATTACACTTAACATTCCATATTTAAATCTCATCCACTCATTTTTCTGCACGTAGTTCAATATAATTTAAATTTTGAAAGTTTAAATTATTATAACTTGCTCGTTTGTTATCGGATTTTTATGATTTTTATATCAAATTAAAGGTCTTGATACGATCTTTCATTTAAGATCAGACAATAACATGTTTTTATGTATCTATGATGCTCTGTTTCTAAAATATGTCTAAATACATAAACCACATTACATTACCTACAAAATACACTTTATACACTAAACATTTTCGTCTTAATTCCCGTGTATAAAGCAAATGAGTCAATAAGCTTGGACCGGAGTGGTAGTATATTTTATACTCCCTCCGTCCCGCGGCATTAGTCCCATTTGCTTTCGGCACATGAACCAAGGGAGTGGAGAATGAGTGGAGAATATGTGGTAGTAATTAATTCTAAGGAGAGAGAGTGAATTGTGGCCAAGTATATTTTATCATTTAAGGAAATGAGACTAATAAATGGGACAGACAAAAAAGGAAATTGAGACTAATGCCACGGGACAGAGGGAGTAAAATATTTGCTCCGTCTCGTTAAAAATAAACATTTTCGTAATTTATATATTTATATATTAAAAAAATGCATATTTTTATACAGTACAAACTTAATATTACTTCTTCCCTCCCTCTCATTTCAGTTGGCTTCCTTCGTAATAGAGATGTTCCATTTTAATTGGCATGTTTATTACTCCATCCGTCCCACTAGTCAACTATACTATTTTGGTACGTCTCATACCACTAGTCCACTTTCCTTAAAATGAAAGAATTAACTCTTACTTTTTGAGGTGAACCCCTTACTTTTTTACTAACACTACGCATAAAATCTCGTGCCGAAAAGAAAGTGGACTAGTGAAGTGGGACGGAGAGAGTAAAATAGAAAAAAATAACTCTTAGTATTTTTCAATCTGAACCCTACACTTTTCACTTTTAAGAGTATGCATAAGATCCCGTGCTGAAATGAAAGAAACAAAACAATTAAAATGGCACAAAGGGAGTACTGTTCAAACAATTCTCTCATTGATTAACAATCACACATTTCAGACTAAACACTTCCTCCTCAATTTCCACATACATAAAGAGCGCATCAAATGAAACAGAACGAAGAGAGTATTTTTGATAAGTATCCATGTTCTCAAGATAACATACTACCTCCATCTCATATAAGTAGTCTCATTTACCATTTTTATCCATCTCATCTATTAGTCTCATTTACTAAAATGGTAAAAAATATGTGGCTACAATTAACTCTCTCTCCTCAAAATCAATTACATCCACATATTACCCTCCTCATTGACTATTGTGCCACTTTGAAATTGGACTACTTATATGAGATGGAGGAAGTATTAAATTTAAAAAAAAGAAGGAAAAAGAGAGAGGCAATTAACCTTAACTTATCAAAAATGAATAGGAGAATTACACAGAAAGCCGCCAAAATACACCTAACCTTATCGCAACAGATGCAAATCAATGTACACAAAAAAAACCACATCACATTATATCAAACCCCAAAAAAGAAACTGCCATTACTCGTTAGAGGCTATTTTAACTGCCAAGAATTGCAGCATCTTTGAAACTCCTCAAATTCAACACTAAAATGAGTTACATTCAACTCAATCCAATTCAACGGTTCTATAGTTTTCGAATCAGCTCGTTTCGACTCGATTAAACCAAAAAGCATCACCACAAGAAAAGGGCGAAATCGATCAAGAACAAGACTAATCAGAGAACCAAACCAATGCACGTAATAACTAAACCTCAAAAATACTTGAATCCTCATCCAGTGATATCTTTCTCTTATTAAATCCCACCTTCTATTGAAGAATCCAGCGTAGGTCAGCCACTCTCCAGTTTTCTCGACCACTCGATGGAAATCAGCAGATTTGGCATATCCCAAGATCAATTTACGAGCCTCCAATATTGTTGTTGCATGATCTTTCATTCCACGAGGGAGGGGACGGTGAATAATTTTGCAGGAACTTTTGTTGCCATCTGACTCATATGCCCAAGAGAAATCGAAATACGTCACTTATTGAAACAATACCTTGTACACGCTTGCTTCCAGCTTCAACAATAATTAGGCGCCTCACACCTGAAAAAATAACCATATTAACATGAGGGTCAATTCAAAATCAGAAATGTAATCATGGAGAAGAAATTGAGAAGAGTAACCTGGCTGTGACAGTTTTTCCAAAATCTTGAGGAGTGGATCAGTCCTCAAGCACATATGGCATCTTGGAGAGGTGTAAGTGTGTGTTGAAAATGGATCGTCTCTAAATTGCAATGCCTGAATTTAAGAAAATGGACACAACAAGCAAGACATATAAAAATAGGTTGAAATTCGAAAGATGCTGCATAATGGCAACATCGAATTGTATTATTTCACCGAGTCAATGTTACTCAACCACAGCTCATTCAGTTATACATCTAATGCCTAACATAATAAATGAGTTACCTGGTGAATAGTTGTTTCTTCGAGATTAATATGCGTATAAATTTTGTCCTTTGCCAGAGTAGTTATGTCACTGGAAAAAACTATATTGCATGAGTATTTTCAGGTATTCAGGGAGGAGATTGAAGTAGTAGAAGCATGATAAGAATTTAGAGAATTTAGAGAACGAACCTGCGAGCATATACATCCAAAAGAGAATCGTTATCATCAACAATAGGGATCGAACTAACTTGAGCTGAAGAGTCCAATATAATGAATATGATTAGTATGTCATAATCTCAGATTTGTTATATTATATGACTACATGCTGGCCTGGTACCAAAAGAGAGTGTGTGCGTAACCGAACTTTTCCAATTAGTGTATAAGAGATTCTAATTAGGCGGATTGAAATGATTGGTTGAGCATGAAAGAAAGAGGACACAGCTTTCACATACTTCAATAAAGAACATACCTTGAAGTAACAAATTTAGGGCTGCACTAAGTGAAGCACTAGGCCTCAACATTGCCAATGGCCTTCGATTGGGTTCTCCAATTTTTGGAACCCATGTGCCAACAGGGATTGCACCAATTGGGAATTGAAGAATTGGTAACGAGGTTGGTGAGTGTTTAAAAAATCGGAAAATACCTAAAAAGCAAAAAAAAAAAAAAAAAACTAGTTTAAATATCAGAAACGAGGTGTTTTTTGTCATTCTCACATGTGATCACAAACATACACATCTAATAGAAACATCAGATTTGTGATCCTCACACTTTAGTATCCCGGACAGTGAAGCAAGATGCAACAAATGTGGGTTTGAGGCATCCACTGTTAAAGAATGAAGAATGGGAACTGTAGCAACACCATTCTGCAAAATTTTCAGTGCTACTTCTTTCAAACTGTCATCTGGACCAGCCTGAAATCCTCACCAAGTAAACACGAAATAAGTGCCTAGTTTTAGACAAGAAGATAAGAAGATGCAGCTTAGAGCTCAAACAAATAACTCATTGCTAGAGCAAATCGTTGTATGCTTAGATTCAAGCATTTTCAAAAATTCTTGCACATAATAATAGATATACTCTGGAAATCATTGAAATTGAAATTGGAAGTGAACTAGCCACAAGTAAAAATACATCTACAAAAATCTATGCAAATTTTTGTAGTTAAATCGGGGTCTCCAACAGAGTACCACATTCATTATATTTTTTTTATTGTAGATGGAGAGGCAAAAAAATCGATCAAGATGCCCAAAAATTCAATTCTAACCATCATGTATCGATTGAAATCTTTGGCCGATTGAGGTGCATGAAATGCATGTATAGCGTCAGTATGAAATACTTACTTGCACAAGCTGTCTTGAAACAGGAGTTCCGAGCCCATTCAATTGACTATTCAGATATAATTTAGCTTCTTTCCATGCAGATATGGTATGTGTTTCAAGCTCTTCCTCAGTCAAATTGGACCCATGAGTGCCAAGCTGCCAAATGTTAAGAACGACAAGGAGAAATGAAAACATTAATAATAAAATTTGCTAAGGATAAACAGCAATTACAGAAGCATAAAATTATATGTCTGGTCTATGACACCTAACTTCAGAATCTCTAGAGACAAATATTATCATGACCAAAAGATCCAAAACTACCAACTACTCACGCTTCCAGTACCCTTAGTAGCAATCAGTTCAGGCCACAAAATAATCTTGTCCGAGATTTGACAACATTCTTGACTATCTAACTAAATTTTCTTCAGACCCTCCACCCATGGAATCTCAGGTATCAAGTAATGACCCAAAACATTCTAACCATGTACTGCAACTTCACGAAAAGAAGGAACCTAAAATCAAGATAAATTTCTTTAAACCGTGTCAGGTGTCAATGATAGAGAGCATATACCTCTTTCATGATCAAAATAAAATCCAGTGCACTGAGAACTCCGATAAACTTGCTCTTTGAAAAGTCCCATAGTGGAGCTGAAGATACACCCTGGAATAATTTGTTGCTTGTAAAGAGTCATAAACAAGAAATATATATAAGCAGAATTACACAAAAGAGTGTATATTTAACATGTAAGGCAAATCACAACACTTTTATGTAATCATGGAATGAATTCTTAGTTCTTGATTAAAAAATTATTGAGAACTTGGAATACCTAATTCTTTTACCTGCTCGTGCAGAATATGAAATGCTTGCTTTACAGGCAAGTCTACGTCGAAGGCAACAACCTGCAAGAAATGTAATAGGTCAGCCAAAAAACTGTAAAGAGAAAATCAATACAAAAGGACTAATAATAGAAAAGGCAGTAAAAATCCTAACCTTCCCAGACTCAGGAAGCAATTCATAGGCCATGTGTGTAGACATAAATACAGCGATACGATGCCGTGAAATCTCTAACTCTGACTCTGATATCATGGGGAAGGACTCACGTGATGTGCCATCTGGCAGTCGAACCTATAATCAACACAACTAGCGGATGAATCAACTAAAATCATAAAAGTAACAGTAAGATAATGTATGGAAGCAAATCAACTAAGTTTTGAAAACATAATGGTTGAAAACAATGTGATGTTAAAGCACAATATCCTCAGATTCAGAATCCAGGAGTTTCTTTTCACCTGAACAGTATTTAGCACAGATCCTTGTATAGCATCTTTAAAGTGTATCCTTCCAACTATGATTTACTATGGCAATTATTAATTTGAATAACTATTGAAAAAGGGATCGCTTATGCTTCAGTACGAGATGCACAGGGAAGGCAATAGATGCTTTATAAAAGGCATTCGAGACCATTGGGTTTAAAGACATATAATTATTAATGATAATCTAAAGTGTAAAGAAAAAAAGGTACACATGGGAGTGAAAGACATTGCCATACCGCATTATCTACATCCATGCTGGAGCCGGGACCTAGTGAAGGCATTTGTGGAGTCATCATTGGAGGATGAAAGTCTGATTCCCCAGGCAAGACAATAGTATTCACAGTCCCAAGGTTGCTACTGATAGTAGGCCGGCGATCGTCATGTCTCCATTCACCATCAACGACAAATTTGTACTGCAAACGTATAAAAGTTCAAGAATCGCCAATTCAGGGAGTGTCCATGAAAACATATCTCCATTGAGATTCAAACCAATCACAATTCCTGGAAACAGTAATAGACTGTATCTCTCAATGACTCAATGACGACACTGTATATTATTTCCTTCAGCAAATTATCAAATCCCTCAAATAAGTCATCATCCAACTCTCTTTTGGCCACGAAAACAAATCACTAGTAATCATCCAACTCTCTTTTGGCCACGAAAACAAATCACTAGTAATCATCCACTTAAACACGAATGCAGCATCAATTCATCAATGGCGAAAGGACTAAAACACCAACCTGGTGAAAACCGGGAGGCAAGCTACAGATTGTCTGAAACACAGTTGGGCAACCCTCAAGGGGTGTCATCGGCCATTGCGTCCACCTTTTTTCCATCACCATCAAATACAAGAAAAAGAATCAGCACACATAATATTAACAGTAATCATGAAAAAAAAAAATGCTAATTGCACGAAGAAATAAAAACCACATACTAATCAGCTCTCACCCTGTAAACGAGCCACTTATATACACGACCCTGCCACCATAAGGCCACACAAAACGAGTCGGAATCAGCACTATCCCACTTTCCCGCGAATAATCCATCCCAAGCTAGTACATTCACTTCTTACAACCGTGAATTCCCCAAATCAACACTCCCCCAAAAATAAAGCCCTAGCATTTACGCACTGGGCCGACAAATTCAAGCAACAACCGCAAAACCCACTAAGCTGAGCACCTCAATTTCAAATTGATGCATCAAATTTCAATTCTCAGACTACAATTCGACGCAGAAACACCGCCTTGCCTGAATCTGCGAACACCATAATTCTACAGGTAGAGAGAGAGATAAACCCAGCAAATAACTCAGCACACAGAATGGAGCATCAGAACCCTGAAATTCGAGGGAAAACGGGCACCAGATCGAAAGCGGGTAGCATAAAAACGGAAACTTTTCATAATTCAGACATAATTGAGGAGAAATTGGGGAATATTTGCTGAGAGTTAACCCTAACCCTAAATATTCCCGTTTCGGATTTATTTTTTTATTGCTGGAAAATGAATACACTATTTGGTGTTGCCTATATCTGAGAAGGGGGAAATTATTAGGTGGGTCCCGCAACACCTTATTTTTAGAGAAAAAGTTTGCCTTTAAGCTTCCATGTCAGCATACACTCCAATCCTATACATGCATATATATACATACAGTACTTCTATAACACAATCAATTGACTTTCGTATACACCCTTCGTCGCATTTCAATCGTTTTATTTGGTTTCGGCATGAAATTTTAGGTGAAATGCTAATAAAAAGTAAAGTTAATTCGTTTCGTTTTAGGGAGCTGGTCAATTCATGTGAAACGACACGATTAAGAAAGCTGGACAACTGACGTGAGATGAAACGAGTATAATTATGCTTTTGACAATTATGCACTTATTTGTAACACATTTTTAAATCTTTTGATGTTCATTGCATGACTTCCTAAATGGAACATAATTTAACCATACATGAGGTTGAGCACTGAATTCTTTTTTATTTTTTAGTGAGATGTTCAAGGTTCGATTCTCACTATTGATGTGTAGTGTACTATTACTTATATGTAAAATAACGTGCTATAATTGTAGTGTATTTCATGTGCAGGTAAATAAAATTTTAATTAATTAATTTTTAAATATATATATATATATATATATATATATATATATATATATATATATATATATATATATAAAGAGAGAGAGAGAGAAGGAGACTTGTATATATGTAGTATGGTGTTTGGAGAGGTAATGTTATGACTTATGAGTTAGCCCTAGAAGGAAGTTTCTAGTAGATTCTTGTACATGGTGGTGGCTTATCATACCACAAACACCTCTTCTCTTTTTTAACAAATATTTGAGTTTGATAACCTTTAATATTCCTTTCTTTGAAGATAATGATATGAGTCGAATGAAATCGAATTGAGGAAATATGATTTGTTAATCAAAGTCGTTAATACAAACACTAGTAACACGAAAGCTATTATCACAAATGTTACACCTAAATAGTAACGGTGGTCGTTGCTAATTATTTTAGGAACATATTTTAAGATAATAAAGATCAAATAATAACAAGATACTAATTGCATTTGCCCTAAAATAAGATCAATGTTCCATCTGTTCGTTGATAATTGTCTCGTTGAACTAACTCTACATGTTCAACATTTTTTTTTAATAGACTTTAGCATTTAATTAAATGATCACATATATATAATCGATATGAATTGCTTTTCCTAAAAATTAACTACAACATTTCCATAAAGTTTTACATATTTAGATTTTTTTTTTTGTATAAAATCAATGTGTGAAGTAAAAATATTGTCTCAAGACTTTAACATATTAAGAACAAAAAATGACTGTCTAGTCTGTCTTAACTAATTTATAGTAAAACTTGTTGGTTTAAACTTGATCTATTGTAACCCTACAATTTAGCAAAACGCAACACAATAAGATTCGACGAACATAGTATATAGGTTCGACTTAATTATAAAATGAACGAATAGAGTATATAAACTACTTTATTTACTAGTTATGGAAAAAAGTTGCTTGCAATAAAAATATAAACTTATACTAATAAAATAAAAATTACCGTGTATGACATACCGGTAGTATTTCGTTAGAGAATATGTTAAACTGCTCACCGAAAGATCGACAAAAATTCTTAATATTCATGACAATTAAGTCTAGAAGCTACTATTCTTTACCATAAAAAAAAAATAACAATGTGTAAATAAAGTCTAGGATTTTAAACAATTGCTAATTTTTAAGAAAAAATAGAATAAATATTAATCATTATTAAAATGGAAATTAAGAGGAAATAAATATTTAGATAGAAACAAAAATTCCCTTAATAGAGGGGAAAAAGGAAAGAGAAAAAGAAAAGAAAGGAAAGAAAAAGAGAAGAAACACCCTACCCTACCCTACCCACCCCACCCCCCTCCCGCCCCCCAAACCCCCTTCTTCCCCCTCATATGGTGTTTGTATGCATTAAGAACTCATACATACACATATACATACACTTAAATTAACAAAATACACAACAAACAAAGAGCATACCATTGAGAATCGCCGTCGATCGTTGCTCAATTTGTTGCGAGAAAAAAAATTAAAAATTGATTCTTTGGGGTTGCGCCTACTCATTGCTGTTTTGAGAGTTTAATACGCATGAATTTTGGCAACACGTGTTCTTGTGTGTATGGTGGTGATCAACCGGTGTTAGCATTAGGGTTTTCAATTTTAAGAATTTGGGAGGGAATTTGTGTGGTGTTTTGCGAGTGTTTGTTTTCTTTGGGGGGTTAAAGTTCGGATTTTTTTTGAATCGGGGGAGGTGATATGCTGGATTTCAGGATAGAGGTTGGATTTTGGTCTGGGGGAATTTGAGTATTTGGGGGGAGGTTTAGGGTTAGGGTTTTGGATTATTTCAGGATTGGGGGTTTTGGAAGTGGGCCAGGATGGTTCAGGAGCCTGAGCTTGAAGAAGGAGAGACTTGCTATGACAATGACGAAGCAAGCATTGATCCTGAGATAACTCTCTCCTACATTGTATGGGTTTATACTCTGCTTCTATGGAAATTAGTGCTCTCAGTGTCGGACGTTTGCGGTTTATGTTCCTTTTGAAGTTATGAAGCATGCTCTGGTTCACTTGCAGAGAAGTGTAGTTTTACTTTTTCGGATAATCGAATGGCATGGACTAGATGGATGATCAGTTGTATTGGTGTGTGTGGATTGAGGTTACAGTCAAATGTGCTTGACCTTGTTTGAAAATGCAAGTTGTTTCGGCATAATTAACTGAATGAGATGATCTTGTTAACCTACAATAATAAGAAGTTTGTCTAATTTCGAGTGAATGTAGTATGGTCTATTTTCGTTTGTGTTGGATGGTGGTGGAAGGTGAAAGAAATCAACTTTCGTATTTTAATCTTCTAGCTACTTTAAATTACAATGGTAATCTGGATAAAAGCTAATGATAATGGGGATGAATGGCTGAAGCTTATGTTTTCCTCCGTAACATGGACTCTACCACATTGTGGAACCAAATAATCCGTTTTATAATTTCTCAATCTTGTTACAGTTTAGATGTTTTTTTCCCATCATATTTAGCTTTATTTAACAATATTGATCACTCTGTTGATCTTGCTTTTATAGGGAGACAAGGTTCAAAGTATACTGGGCCATCTGCAGAAGGATTTCGAAGGTGGTGTTTCTGCAGAAAATTTGGGTGAGTGATATAACTGACCAACTTTTCTTCTCCTCACACCTCTCTGAAATCAGTGCCATGAATAATCTTTGATGGCTTCCGCAGGGGCAAAATTTGGTGGATATGGCTCGTTTCTACCCTCATACCAACGCTCTCCTTCAATTTGGTCGCAGCCAAAATCTCCACCAAGAGTTCAAAATTCCCATTTCCATAAATCTCCAAATACCTGTCTTGAGGTATAC
The DNA here is from genome assembly GCA_029379335.1 of Thymus mandschuricus. Taxonomy (NCBI): domain Eukaryota; kingdom Viridiplantae; phylum Streptophyta; class Magnoliopsida; order Lamiales; family Lamiaceae; genus Thymus; species Thymus mandschuricus. The sequence goes on from CM057074.1 coordinate 36,469,310, forward strand.
AGCACAGTCCTTAATTAATGGTTCATAGATATGCATTGGACCCTTGTCGTTTACTCAGCTCTATCCTCTATGGGCTGTGTTACCACACAGGAACCCACCCCTAAATCAGTCACACCTTCAATTAAGAGGGACGATGCTTCTTCTCAAACCTTGAACTACTCCTCTCATGATGCTTCGGTCAGAGAAAAGGCAACCTTGTCGTCTGGTAAAGTTTCTGAGACATTTCCAGGAAAAGGTAAACTTCCTTTGAGTAAGATGGGCAATAATCCACTAGATCAAAGAACACTGAAGGTTCGCATCAAGGTGGGACCTGATACGTTGGATAGATATAATGCTCAAATACACAGTCTAGGGCTCACATCTCCATCTTCCTCAGAGGAAACCAGTCATGATGAAAGTGACGAGTTACTGCCTGAAACTCATGAGGCACCTAATGAATCTCCTTCATACATGCTTAAGGTGATTCCTTTTGACTGTTTTAGGTAGAGCTTGTGCATTCTGATTTGCCATCTTTCCTTCTAAGCTAATAAGAAATAATTTTATGGGTGAACGTTGATATTCGTCCCTGGCTCAAGGGATGTAAACTTTTAAACTCATCGTCATGTTGTATGTGAGATGAGGGGGAAGGTCATGGTTGAAAAGTCATTTTATCCTCTCTGATACTGAGCATATTTGCATTGGCTGCCTGCCTTTAATTTATTTTTTTCGGAGGATCATGACATTGTACTATTTGGAGCTTCATTTTAGTCACGTTTATCCAGTTTTGGACATGGTGGATCTGTTTTATTTAATTTTGTTTCATTCTTTGCTACAGATGATGACTTCTTTTTCAATGTCCGACGGGCTTCTTCTTTCACCTCTCTCTGAAGATTTGCTCAACTTAACCAGAGAAAGAGAATATAGGGTACAAAGTGAGTGTGAAGATGCTCCCAGGAATTCTGCAATATCTATTAAGTTATTGAATAATGATGCTTTAGGGGGGAAGAAGATAAAGGCTATTGACAAAAGAGGAAAGTCTGACAAATTGATAGATAACTTAGAGGATCTCACTGTTTGTGAGCAGAAAACTTTGCATGATGATAATCGCAACATGCAGCCATTCCACGACTTGAAGTGCAAGTCTATGCCTGATAGAGTAAAGGTTCCAGATGAGAATGCCTTTAGCAATGTGAGGAAGGATTGTAAGACTAAAGGACAAGCCTTTTCTGGTGGTTCGCTTAAGGATGTCTCCTCTGAACATACCAAGCATCTAGAATCTAGATGCACTTCTCTGGAGAAAATCGAGGGACATAAGGCTAGCATTTCTCAGAAGGAGGTTTCATTTGATCATGGGCAAGTTGGGAAGAATGGTGTTAGAGGAAGTCATCCTTCACTCAAATCGTATTCTGAAGGTGAAAAGGTTGACCCAACTTTGAGAACTGGTTTATATTCCACCTCTAGTGGACACAATGAAGCAAATCCTCCTCCTGTGGAGATGTTGTCAGTCGAAGGTAGAAAAAAGTCAAAAGTAAGTAAAAGTGGCAGAAATAAAGCTTTGAAATCAGATAGTATCAAGGATAGTGATTGTGCTGCACCCAAGAAAAAAACAAGTGGAATGAAGGAAGCTCATAGACATCATCTTGGTGTAAAAGATGTGGTTCAGACAAGTTTAGAACATATGGAAAACCTCAAACATTCAATGGACTCGCCAAAGAACTCTAATCTTGATGACGTCGAGGCAAAATCTGCCCTTGCTGAGAAAGTAAAGGAGAGGTCAATTAGTAAGAAACATATAGATAAGGTGCAGCCTCACAGTAACATTGTGGAGCCTCCATCTGTAGCAGTGAGTTATAAGGAAGGAATCGTGAGTGGGTTAGAACAGAAAGTGGAAGCTGCAGTGTTGATACAAGAAGACTGGGTTTGCTGTGACCGTTGTTCGAAATGGCGTCTTCTACCATATGGCACAAAGGCGGCGCTTCCTGACAAGTGGATCTGCAGCATGATGGACTGGCTGTAAGTTTCTCTATTTAATTCACTATTTGGTCTCTTAATTTGTTCATTTCATTGTTAAGTGTTTAACTTCGTTGAAATACAAGTTTCTAGTCTAAAAATGAACGTTTGAGTTATAAATTCAACCCTTTACTCTTCATGTTCTTTAAACTTAGATTATTAATATAAAACTTAATTTGGTAATTGAGAATTTAGATTTTCTATTTTAATTATACTCATTCTTATCAAATAGTACTATATGCTATTAGTTTTACTTATTATTGCAGTTTTCTTTAATATTCAGTCCAGGGTTAAATCATTGCAACATTAGTGAAGATGAAACCACAGCAGCTGTTCAAGCTCTCGCTACTGGAGTTACAGCTATTCCAACTGATTTCGGTCAGAACCATCAGAAGTTTCCTTCTGATCGGATAAAGCAGAAACTGAAAAAAAGACAGACTACTGTTGGCACCAATCCGCTTCGTTCTCATAGTGAAATGCAAATTCTGCAGCCAGAGTTGGAGAATGGTAGCTTGAAGGATGTGAAGCCCTCTCTCACTAGAGTAAATTTCACAAACCAAATAAATATGGTTAAATTAAATAAACGCAAAGGAGAGCCTTTGGAAGGAGGTATGTCGTTTGTTTATTATAGCTATCATTTTCTTGGTTGGTTATATTTTTCATTGCTTATGGATGGCCATGACATTCTGCAGCTGATTCAAACCCGAGGAAAAGAATCAAACAAGAGTCTGGTGAGTATTTACAGGAGAAGGGGCAAATGAAAAGGATTAAATCAAAAGGTGCGCTGCCTATGTTGGAGAAAGATCAGAATTCTTGCGGTAACCTTGGTGTGAATGGACACAATGTGACACTAGGTTTGCCCAGTAAGGCAGATATGAAGAATGCAATAAAGAGTGTGAAGAAAGAAGTGATCTCTGGTGGACTCGGGAACATCCAAATTAATGTGAAGCATGAGACAGTTAAGCAGAATATACCACGTAATGACCACCCACTTATGGAAATGTGTAACGGTGGACAGGTAACAGCTAAAAAGGTAAGATTGAAAGATTACGCATACAGCCAAGAAAGAAAAGTTTCTCAAACTGAAGGTGATGATTTTCATAGAGACAAGAAATTGCGAGTATCTCATAATGAAAATGATTTCAGAAGTGGTGATATATCAAAAACAAGAAGTGTAGAATTGGGAGCTAAAGAATATCCATTGAATAGGAGTGTTGAGAAAGAACAGCAGGTGAAGAAGCCTAGAGCAATGATGAGTTGCACCATTCAGGATATAGTTGAACTGAAAAAGGATTTGGAGTCTGAACAGCCATCAATGGGTGCCACGTCGAGCTCCTCTAAGGTTTCTGATTCCCGCAAAAAAAGGCTTAGCCGGATGGAGGTGAAAGGCTCACCACAGGAGTCAGTTTCTTCATCTCCAATGAGAATTGAGACTACAAGAAAAGTTGATTTAAGGTTCAATGAAGTTGATGCAGTAAGCAGTGTGAAGAAACAGGACTTGAACGAGAGTTTGGAGCTCAGGAGGAGAACTTCTGGCATGTACAATGGCTCAGAACCGTTGGATTTAAAGAAGAGGGCTAAAAAAGAGACGGTTGTTGATAACATGAGACATCCACTCTCCAATGATTTCAGTCTCAAGTCTTCTAAAAGCAGCCCGAGTGTTGGTAAGAGCAGTGTCAGAAAATCTAAGGACAGAAATGAGAAGCAACCTATACAGAGGGAACATGATAAGAATGCCTTAGAATCAAATGATCCCTCCACGCAACAGAACCTTAAACAGGAACCATCAAAAAATTCGATCGAGCATAGTTCTGCCCAAATGGAACCCTGGAGTGGAAAGGTCCGACTTGACCTTCGTCAAGTAGATAAACATGGTGCACTGCTTCCTAAAAAACGAGCATCCGGATCAACGTCTTCCTTGAAAAGAAGTCCAATGGACTCAAGACTGCATGATGCTTCTGTACATGGTGAAAAACCGAAAATTGGAAAGGATGGGAATGAAACCCTCATTAACACTGAACCAGAGGAACAACTGGCTCCAGGGGCAAGCCTACGGAACAAGAATGTCTCTGGTGCTACTGCATCTACTGCTTTGAAAGAAGCCGAAGATGTCCTGAAAGAAGCTGAGGAACTTAGATCCCATGCTGACCTATTTAAGGTCTTTATTCTATTTCCATCTGTTTCCACATTTATTTCTCTTCCAAAGAGTCAGTTGTTTGAATTTATTTCTGTGATTGTGATTTTTGTTTATTAATTTATATATACACCTTCTTTTACAGAACTCTGGTTTTGGTTCGGAAAGTAATTATGAATGCTTTCAAGCTGCACTAAAGTTTCTTCACGGAGCTTCACTTCTAGAAGCATGCAATGCAGAACATTGTAAACAGATGGAGACGAGTCCAATGCATATGTATGGTGCTGCTGCCCAACTTTGCAAGTAAGTATTTCGAATTAGATGGCATACTTATTGTTACTATTTTAGAAAATATATATATATATATGGCGGTATCTGAAACATGGATGTAATGTTCATCGAGAATTATCTGGCTTATTAAGCCTTTCAATATGATGACTAGTTATTTTGCAATTCTCATTAGATTCACATAACCTGCAGAACATGTGCGAGTGCATATGAAAAAGGCCATGAATTGGCCTTTGCAGCTTTGGCATATAAATGCATGGAGGTGGCTTATATGAGGGTAGTTTATTGCAAAAGCTCATCAACAAGCAGATTTTGCCAAGATTTGCAATCAAGTGTGCAAATGGTTCCACAAGGTATAATAAATTTCTTGATGCTACGTAATCTTCCAATTAGGCATTGAAGTATGCATTCTGTCTTTTGCTACACCTTGGAATTATGTCCCCAAATTTTATGGTAGCAGTCGATGGGATTTCCATCTTTATTATTCGCTCTTTACTTTACGTTGAAGTGATAGCATCCTCCTTTACATACAAACTGGTTTCATGGTCACTTTTGTGTTAGTAACAAATATCCTCTTGTCATTATAGTTTTAGATTATGCCAGATGATATTGGTATTGATGCGTATATTTGCCCCTGTGATTAGGTGAATCTCCGTCATCTTCTGCTTCTGATGTTGATAACTTAAATAATTTAGCAATGGTGGACAAGGCCACTTTGTCTAAAGGCAGTGCTTCTCATGCTGCGAATCATGTTATAGTGCCTCGCAACCGCTCTAACCTTGTTCGGCTTCTTGATTTTGTAAGTTGGTTCACCAAAATAATCTTATCTGTTTTGAATTTACTTCTAGTTAATGAATATAGAAATAAACGAGGTTTTCAGAAGTTATTGAACTTATACGCTATGATTTGTGCATGATATAGATCGACTTACTTTTGCAATAATTATGCCATAATTTTGAAATGATACTTGTGAATTTACGGAAAGATTTTTGAGTTGGATGGTAAGGCCAAATCAACTGGTTGATGTCAATCTAGTAAAAGGATGTGCAGAGAACTCTATAATATCCCTTTTAAAGCGTTACTTCTTTTATTTGGTATGCTTGGAATGTGATTTAAGCTACTTATCTGTAGACGAAAGATGTCAATTCTGCAATGGAAGCTGCAAAAAAAAACGCAGGAAACATTCGCAGTTGCTCATATAGAACTAAAAAAGTCCCAGAAAAAGGACGCGATTGCTTCTATCAAAAGAGTCGCTGACTTCAGTTTTCAAGACGTAGAGGAATTCATCCGCTTGGTTTGGATCGCGATTAACTCCATCAACCACCATGGTGAATAGACAGAGTAACTTGTAGCAGCTAATTGTATTTCTGTACATGTGTACAAAATGGGATTCGCTTCTCCATTCTTGTAAAAGCATTTTTTTTTAGGTTACTACTCGCTCGAGATTAGGGCGAAACATGCTCGAAACTCTAGCGTAACTTTGTGCAAGTCGAAGCACAAGATCCGGAGCTCGTGTAAGAGTGCAGTTTTGATATGGTAGGTTATAGATTCATTTATAGTTAGATCAGAAACCCTTAGCATAGATCAAGCAAAAGTTTAGCCACATTTTAGAAGCTCAATCAATATAGCTATCTTTCTTTAGCCCCTATTCATTTAGGGACTCAATATTTCATCATGTTGTCAGTTTTAATTTCAATGTACATTTGTCCTAAATACAGATATTTATGCAAACTTAGATTTCAAGTTCAAATTCAACATTTTCAAGAATTTAAATTTGAGTTACCTTTAAAAAAGGCCACAATATTCATGGAAGAAAGCATCCATTTAATTACAAGCAATATAATCATCATTTTAATACTTTCCTCCGTTCCTTACATTAGTCTCATTTGAAATGGGCACAGAAACCGATGAAGGAGGGAATATGTGTCTATAATCAATTCCAATGAGAGAGTTAATTATGGACGAGTACTCTTTGTCATATTAGGAAATGAAACTAATAAATGTGACAGACGAAAATGACAAATGAGACTAACAACTAGTGACAAAGGGTTGTATATCAATAGAATTAATACATAAGGGTTAATGCTCTCCTTTTCTTTTATTCCCTAATCATTAACATGAAATTTAAAGATCGCGTCACGGTGGAATCGAAATGGGCACAGAAACCGATGAAGGAGGGAATATGTGTCTATAATCAATTCCAATGAGAGAGTTAATTATGGACGAGTACTCTTTGTCATATTAGGAAATGAAACTAATAAATGTGACAGACGAAAATGACAAATGAGACTAACAACTAGTGACAAAGGGTTGTATATCAATAGAATTAACACATAAGGGTTAATGCTCTCCTATTCTTTTATTCCCTAATCATTAACATGAAATTTAAAGATCGCGTCACGGTGGAATCGAACTATAAATCTTTGATTCGGAAACTTAACCCTCACCGCTAGACGTACGCAAGCCCCCCCCCCCCCCCCCCCCCCCCCCCCCCCCCCCCCGTTATCAACTTGTTTAGTTCTCGTCGAAATCCGACATGATTAATTTTATTTTACAACAATATAATTATTTAACTAATATTTAGTGTCTGTTGAAACATTAGGGCGTAATTGCCCCTTTCCCCATTTCGTTCTGTTCATACATTTTATGGACGAACGAAGTACTAAATTTAGCGTTTCGAGCCATCACTCACGAAATACGTGCAACAACTATTGACACTCCTCTATAAGATCAAAATAAAAACAAAAATAAAAAAATCGGTTGCCTTGGCAACTTAAAAAATAAAATTCACCCACAATCTGTCATTTTAACTTGTTAGGTTAGATTCACGAACGAATTGTCAAAACTCCATCTAAAGAAAAAGTGTTACTAAAAATTAATGTGCAATAATAGAAAAGATTTAGGAATATGTTGCTTGTGAGATTGGAAAATTAATGATGGGAATATTAGTGTTAGAAGGAATAATAATATTATGGGGAATTTAATTTACGTACGTCAAAAATTCTAAAGAGAGAGAAAAAAAAAAGTATATTAGCTTTATTTAGTTTTGTTTGTGTGGAGCCACGCGTTGAGAGAGGGGGAATTAATCTTTAACCCCCACCAACTATAGTAGTGTAGGGTTTGGTCAATTTCCAAATAGTAGTAATTTGTATTTCATGCAGCCTAACATATACTCCCTCCGTCCACCTATTTCTGACACGTTTGCTTTTTGCACGGGTTTTAAGACGGGAGTGGTTAGTGTGTTAAGTGTATAGTGTTTTGGGGTGTAGTGTATAAAGTGTATTTTGTAGGGAATAAACATATTTTAGAAACAGAGCATCATATATGCATAAAAACATATTCTTGTCTGATCTTAAATGAAAGATCGTATAAAGACCTTTAATTTGATATAAAAATCATAAAAATCCGATAACAAACGAGCAAGTTATAATAATTTAAACTTTCGAAATTTAAATTATATCGAACTACGTGCAGAAAAAATGAGTGGATGAGATTTAAGTATGGAATGTTAAGTGTAATAAGGGATTTACTAATTGTACTACTTAGTGGCTAATTCTTTCCAAAAAAGGAAACGTGTCAGAAATAGGTGGACGGCCCAAAAAGGAAAGCGTGTCAGAAATAGGTGGACGGAGGGAGTATAACACTTTCATTTATACATACATGTATGCACTATCTAAGGACACAATGTGTCATGTCACTTTGAATTCTAGAGGTGTCAAAAGTTTTCGGCCTGGCCAACCGGGCCGAGTCGGGAACTAGGAATGACTTTACGGGCCGAACTGACATTCTGACCAGACTGAAACCCTGAATCTGCTTCGAAAAAATAGGTTTACAACACTAATCAACATTAGCTAGACAACATAAATTTCATTTATACATATTTATATGCACCATCTAAGGACATAAATCAATTATCACCTATTATGTGTCATGTCACTTTGAATTCTAGAGGTGTCAAAAGTTTCCGGCCTGGCCAATTGGGCCGAGTCGGGAACTAGGAATGACTCTATGGAACGAATTGACATTCAAACCAGACCGAAACCCTGTATCTGCTTCGAAAAAACAGGTTTACAACACTAATCAACGTTAGCTAGACAACATAAATCAAGATTCAACACTTGATCACATCACAACACACTATGGGACTTCACTAATAATACACATAGAAGATGATGGAATCAATGTGTGTGTGTGTGTGGGGTTTGAATAGATGAAAGAAGAAGATGATGGCATCATCAATCACTTGATATGGTCTGTTGAATTAGAGACACAAACAATAATAATAGTAATAGTAGTTAAATGGAGAATTTGAGGCCCCTACTACTAATATTACCTCTATCACCGCTTGCTCTTCAAAAATCAAATCACTCACACTTTAAATAAAGCATATGTACTTTGCTCTAATATTCATAGCCATAACCTCATAGATTCCCTATTCCCTAAATACATATTCCCCAAATGTTTTCTTCTACCAATCAATCTCTAATTACCATTCATTTCCCCTTTTGCTCTAATTTGATGAATCAAATTGATTTGCTTTGACTAGCATTTCATTGACAAAACTTCTAAGTACATAAAAAGAGGGGGCAAGGACAAAATTAGCCACTTTCATAACAAAAAAGTCTTTTTTAGCCACATATAATAAAAAGGTCTTTTTCTAGCCACTTTGGACCTAAACTACCCATTATACCCTTACTACCTAAAATTAAAAAAATATTTGAAATAAAAAAAAAAAAAAAAAACCCTAACCCCCAATTCCCAAACCCCACCATGCGGCTCTCTCTCTCTCCTTCCAGCGGAACCCTCTTCTTCATCTCTCCCTCTTCTCCCTCTGCTCGCCGCCGCCGCCGCCGTCGTCGGCGGCGGCGGTTGTTGTGCTCTCTCTCTCTCCCTCCTCTCTCTCTCTCTCTCCTTCTCCCTCAATTCCCAAATTCCCCACCATGCGGCTCTCTCTCTCTCCTTCCAGCGGGGAACCCACTTCTTCATCTCTCCCTCTTCTCCCTCTGCTCGTCGCCGCCGCCGCCGCCACTGTCGTCGCCGGCGGCGGTTGTTGTGCTCTCTCTCTCTCCCTCCTCCCTCCTCTCTCGATCTCTCCCTCTCCCTCCCCTCTCGATCTCTCTCCCTTTCCCTCCCCTCTCGATCTCTCTCTCTCCCTCCTCTCTCTCACTCTCCTTCTCCCTCCTCTCTATCTCACACACATTGCATAGCAACCATTGTTGCCGTTGTCACCACCGGACAAGGTCAGTTCGAGCTCCATATATAGCAGATTCCTCGACAGCAAATCGGAGAAGACGACACGAACACGAGCGAAACAGTCGTGAATACTCGATCGTGCACACGAACACGAACAAAAATGTCGTGAATATCTGTTCGTGCACACGAACACGAACAAAATTGTTGTGAATATCCGTTCGTGCACACGAACACGAGTAATCCTGAATTCGTGTAAATATTTCATTAAGGGTATAAATGTCATAAAATATGTAAAGTGGCTAGAAAATGACCTTTTTATTATATGTGGCTAAAAAAAGGACTTTTGTATTATGAAAGTGGCTATTTTTGGGTATTCTCCCTAAAAAGAGAGAGTTAATCAGCACAATATCTAAGTGGACCCCCCTAATTTAATAGAAAACATAACAACTGCATTACGAAAACCTCGGAATTAAGATCTTTAACTATAAATATTAACCCTCTATCGTCAGATCTAACACACTATACGTACTGTTAGGACTCGGTATGCATACACATATATGTCATTAATAACTAATGTTTTGTCTGTGCCTCATACCAATCTTAATATAATTCAAGATTTATTATAAAAAGAAATACCTACAATAATGTTTGGGAGATCTCCCATCAACAAGCACTTCAAGAAATATGGCCATAATGGAAAAGAACATATATACCTAATTTTGCTAAGGTGTGCCTACATAATTACAATGATATTATTAGTATTTTATTAGTTTTCCCAAGACTTTCATGGTTCCTACAATTATTGTAATAAAATAGCACAAGTTACTACAATGCATATATAGAAGTCTAGCCATTTGGACCCCCCACCAATTCCTTCAAACTCCATCTATAAATACTGCACTTTCCTTCTTGACTCCCTTCAAAAAACAAACATTCCATTCTCAACCATTTCATCAATGGCTCCTGCTATCAAAGTTGGCCACATAGATGATGTTCAAGAGCTAAGAAACCGCAAATCTTCACACATACCTTCGAGATTCATCCGCGACAAAACCGAAAGGCCAGCTCTAAACAACCCCATTCTCTGCTCAGACACAATTCCTGTCATTGATCTCTCCAAGCTCATCAAAGGAGGGGGAGATGACTTCTCCAATGAGATACACAAGCTCATGAAATCTTGCCAAGAATGGGGATTCTTTCAGGTGATCATCATCACTGAAAAAAACACTCTTTCATTTCATATACTATAGAAGTAGTACTAATAATAGTTTTTCCTTTTCTTATTATTTGGCCAGGTAGTGAATCATGGGGTTGATGTGGAGTTGGTTGAGAGGATAGAGAAAGTGGCAATGGAGTTCTTCAACCAGCCATTGGAGGAGAAGAAGAAGTACCCCATGAATCCTGGTACAGTACAAGGTTATGGGCAGGCCTTCATCTTCTCAGAGGATCAGAAGTTGGATTGGTGCAACATGTTTGCACTTGGTGTCATGCCAGATTACATCAAGAATCCCAAACTCTGGCCTACTAACCCTTCTGATTTCAGGTCACTTTTTTTTTTTTTTTTTTTTTTTTTTTTTTAAGTACTATGTTATGTTTTTGTGCCTGTCTCTCTCATAGATTCAATGTCTCAGTAGCATTCCATCACTCAGATTTTGTTGTCTAAAATTGTTTATATTGTGGGACTATTGAAACATGCTCTACATAGCCACCATGATCACAAGTTTTTACTACTATTTGTTCCTCTCTCTCTCTCATAGCAACATACATAACTCAAACTTCTTGGTTTTGACAGTGAGACTGTGGAGGCATACTCAGCACAAATAAGGAAACTATGCAAGAATCTGCTCAAGTACATAGCCATAACCCTCTCACTAAAAGAGGATATATTTGAGGAGATGTTTGGAGAAGCAGTTCAAGCAGTGAGGATGAACTACTATCCTCCGTGCCCGAGGCCCGATCTCGTCTTAGGCTTAAGCCCACATTCTGATGGGAGTGCACTCACAGTTCTGCAGCAAGGCAAAGGCAGTTCAGTTGGCCTCCAAATACTAAAAGATGATGCATGGATCTCAGTTCAGCCCATTCCTAATGCTCTAGTCATCAACATTGGAGATACTATTGAGGTACATATACTAATATTTTATTTCCTTTTCTAATTTAATATTTAATAAGTTTTTTATTTAATTATTTTCTTGATTATATGCAGGTTTTGAGTAATGGGAGATACAAGAGTGTGGAGCATAGGGCAGTGACCCATAGAGAGAAGGATAGATTGTCTATAGTCACATTTTATGCACCAAGTTATGATATTGAGGTGGGACCCATTCAAGAACTTGTTGATGAAAAGAATCCTTGCAAGTATAGGAAATATAATCATGGGGAGTATAGTAAGCACTATGTTACTAATAAGCTGCAAGGGAAGAAAAGATTGGAGTTTGCTAAGATTATGACCTAATTTCTTTAATCATATAATATGTCTAGTAGTTAATTATGAGACTGTTTTAGGAGTACTTTGTGAATATAATTAATACTGATGTAATAGATTTTTGTTCAGTTGTTAATAATGTCTGATATTTGAATAAAGGGTTCCTTTTTTTTTTGTCAATTTTTGTTTATTATACTCCCTCCGTTCCACTTCAATTGACTTGTTTCATTTTGACACGGGATTTTAGGCACAATGTTAAAAGTAAAAAGTAATGTGTCTACATTGAAAAGTAAGAGTTAATTCTTTCCATTTTAGGAAACAAGCCAATTGAAGTGGACGTCCGATTAGGAAAGGAATCAAGTGAAGTCTGTCTCATTTCAATTGTCCTTCTTTAAAAACCGGACTGTCTCACATAAATTGTCTTGTTTCCTGAAATGGAATGAATTAACCCTGAAATTTTAACGTGAACCCTTTATTGTTCACTTTTAACACTGCACCTAAGATTATGTATCAAAATGAAACAAGACAATTGATCTGAGACGGTGGTTAATTTTTTTTGTTATTTAGATACGAGATTTTAAATAAATCAATGTGTAATGTATATTTGAAATTTTATAATAAATTTTAACCGAAAAATTAAATAAAGGAAATAATTAAAGATGAAAATAAGAAAAAAAAAAATGGAGGAAAAAAAAGGAAGGAAAACGTTTAAATACAAAAAAAGGGGGAAAAAAAAGAAAAAAGGGGAAAGAAACAGCCGAAAATTTAACTGAAGTCTTTTGTCCCACACCGAAATTTTATCTAAGTTATGAATTGTATATATACGGATGAGATCCTCTGTCCCAAATTGGTGTCAAATTAGGAAGTTTTGAATTCTCTCTCTTAGTTGTCATTTTAATTTTGATTAGTAGTGTATGTCAAAACTTCCTAATTTTATATTGATACACCATTGGTACACCAATTTGGGGACATAGGATCCCATCCGGTATATATAATGCAGAAAAACAAAGCAAAGCATCGGCAAAAAAAAAAAAAAAAGAAGAAAAAGAAACGGCCAATGGAATTTTGCCACGTGATGTAGCTGCTAATGCTCTTACAAGCAAGGGCTAATGTGCAAGATTCCTACAGAAGATGATCTCTTCCAACCAGATTCCATTGTTGGGAAAAGTAACAAAGTAATGATGAGATGAAATCTGGGAGCATCACCATTCACTAATTAACACCATGTTTTTATTTGCATTCAAAATTTTGAGGGAAAATAAAGGGGAAATAGAGAAAATATCAATGGTTTCAGGCTTTGATTGATTGATTGGAGAGCTTTTGTGAGTGGAGGAGGGAGAAGAGAGCCCACAATCATGTTTGTCTGCTTCAACTTGCTCTATAGTTGGCAACAAGTTTTCATTTCTGACCAACTTGCTATGGATATTTTGTAGTTCTTCTAAGAATAAGAAATATTTCTATCTCGTGTTTTGGTCTCGTAATTTACTGTAAAAATAACAATATGTTACATAATTTGGTAGACTGCAAATGCAATAGCACGTTATGCAATTCATGCAAAATTGAATCACAATAAAAAGTAAGGAGTAAAAGATCTCGAATTTGGAGATTTGGGAGAAGTAGTGTGTGAGTGCCGATAATGACATGAATTGGGCAATTTTGGTTCTGATATACGTTCAAAGTCATACTCTCTCCATACATATTAACTTGAATTGTTTCATTATTTTATGTCTTACATATATAAAAAAATGACGATTTCGTCGAAACAGGGAGGAATTAACTATTGAGACATAAGAGTGTCTTATGGTTAAACACGGTTGAAAAGGGTAATGATTAGCACAAATTTTAACCGATGCACTAAAAGTAGTGGCACCACAAAAGTTCCACTACAATCAAAGAATTTCGAGTATGCTAAATTATTTTCCTTCTCTTGCAATAACTCAACAAGATAAAATAAAATAAAAGGATGCAATTAGGTATATCATATCATCATCACACACACAACTCAAAGAAATGGAAAAAAAATGATCATCACACATAAAAAGTACGACTATTGGGTTTAAATTGTTTTATTTTTGGTACTACATTGCTCAATTTTTGTAACCATTATTCATAGGAAGATGAATTTGTTTTGTGGCAAGTGTGACAACAAATTCTAGTGCAACATCTAGTTATGTCACGTTAATTAATATACGTATTTATAAAGTAAGGGGAAAAAAGTAGCGAGACATCAAAATATGTTTGATAGTAATAGTAAAATATAAAAAGCCAACTTATATTACTCCCTCGGTCGACTTTATACCAACACTTCTGATCATTATAGTAAAGATTTGAATTGAAGAGAAAAGTGTCGTTATAGAGTGAGAACGGGGAGTAACTTGGCAACATTTTGTTCCATGCTACAATTGAAACACATGAGAATAACTAGAGCGGTTGATTTTTAATCACCATATATATATATTTATATAAAATAATACAATTAAATTATAGTAGTAACACTTAAGTTGTCGTCATCATATTAAGATGAAATCATGTTCCATATTTGAGGGAAGAAAATAAACGACAAAACGTGATGTATTTGGCTTTTAGTTGCCAACCCACTAATAATTATTCAAACCAACATATAGTTATATAATATAATATTTATATAATTTACTAATAATGTAGGTTGACATCCTCCATTATTATCAAAAATAATTATCATGGATTTTTTTCACCCAACTTTGCGACTTTTCCTCTTTGTTTGACTTGTAATTCATTTGATTTTGAAAATCTCTTTAGATTAGCAAGTTTATGAAATATGTTCAGACTTTATTTTTCTCCGTCTCACTATATTAGTTCATATTGAATATTTTATACATTATATATTTAACAATAGGACCATAGAATAAGACGGAGAGAGTATTCATCAAAAGAGAACTAACTTTAAACAATATTTCTCTTGGTCATTTTTCAAGTCTAAATCCATTCATATAGAAGGGTGAATGATGCTAGAAATATAAAATTATACACACAGAGAATCAATAGAGGTAAGTAAGGTTTCTCAAAAATCAAGTTACACACAAAAATCAGGGGAAAAAAGTACAGTAACAAAAAAAGATACAAACACTGCTTTTACTAAATCTTTTAACATTTAGGGTAAAATTTAATAGACGATACAACGGTACACGAGCTGCGATTTGTCCCACTACCTCACTTGCAGCTTGAGCTTTTCCTCACCCAACCAAACTCTCGATACAGTTGTTTCCCGGACAAGGACTAAGGCACGGCGTACAAGAATGAATACCCCTTCACATGAGGCTCGAAACAGGTAGATAACTGTACAGTAGTCGGAGCTCTCGATTGGTGTGTTCATGTTTGTGCACGATTTCAAGCTCAATCGTCGGCAGGCCTCAGAATTCTAGGCCAAGTATTTGAACAAGTTGGGATTATCTTTGTCTCTTTCGAGGTAGTCACGAGTGATGAGATCTTCGATCCTCTTCTTGATTGCTTTCACATCAGGCTGTATATTGCAACACATTTACATTTGAGTGGATGAAAGAAAATTAAGGGACAATGGGAAAAAAAAATTGAGTAATTAAGGAGTATGTACCTTGAACATCCGGCCTAATTGCTCGACACACTCCATAACTAACTGCTGGTACCCTAAAACCTTCCTACTCTTCATAATTCGAACAATTGATGCGTCAATCGCATATCTCCTATCCTTGTCAACGTCCTCAATCACCTTCTTCTTCTCATCCACAGGGGGGAGAGGAATCTGCATTTAAAAGGAATTTTCATCAACCTAACGAGATCTTTCTCTCTCACACACACAAAAACACACAGGAGCACACACAGGAGCTTGCAGGCATACCTTGATTCGTCGCATTTTGTCGGTGAACTTCGAGTTGAATTCGAATACATCAGTTGGAGAGATGGTTTTGGTGTTGGGCTCCTTATTCAAAATCTTATACTTAGCACATGAAAGTGAGTGAAGGAGTCTAACAACATCATCATCTGAGAGATTCAACTGGGTCATGATTTCTTGATAACTCAATCTATCCGACGCATTGAACAGTAGCAAAGCAGCAGCCTGAAAAATTGAAAGTTAGTGATATTATAAAGACAAATATTGCAATCATGAAATAGGAGGTCTGTCACCCCAACGTTACCTGATAGGTGGTCACAATCAGCTCTATTGTTTTCTGTTCGAATTTTCCATTGATGTTGCATGTGCCCAAAGAATAAATCCATGTAAGTTTCCTATGCTTCGTTTTTGTTTGATAGAACTCTCTGAACACTTCAACACATTTAACCTAAAGCAAAATTCCAAACGCATAAAAAGGAAGAAGTTAGTGGCAGAAATGTGTTGTTCAGGTAGTGATTTTCGGTTCGAGATTTAGGACTTGCATCCGTACCATCTCAGCCGGAAGGTTAAGATCGAACGATTTGTAGCTAGGCCAGAAACCCGTTGTGAGAACAGTCACTGTCAAGTCAATCCCTGGATTTGCATTCGGAGTAATGCTGAGATATTCCTCAAAGCTGGCTTGATTTTCTCTAGCCAGGGTCAAATCAGTCACCTGGATTATTTTGAAGGGGTAAAAATGAAAAATATATCGTAAAAATAGTACTCAGACCACAGTAAGAAATAACGTGCTACTAACCATTCCCTCCATTTTTGAGGTAAACTGGCCTCCACATTGCTGCTTCAACTTTGTTAAGATACTTCTTTCATGCTCATCATTAGCACTTTTATCAAATAACAGACGCCTTGCAAGCTTTTTCCTGTTAAGAAAGTGGAGCATGAAGAGTAAAGAAAAGAAATGGAATTTAAAATTGAGAAACAGAAGCCAATCCCTATGTGAACTTACCGATAAAATTCTGCAAATAAATCCTTATCACTTATGTAAGCTAGCAGTTTTACAACCTGAAAATCACTCAGGAGTCGGGACCTCAAGAACAATTCTAAGCATATAAGAAGCCAATCAATACAAAAAGTTATATCAAGACAAACACCTTCTCCAGGGTTTCTTCAATAGCTTCATCACTCAATTTTTCACTTCCTCCTTTTTTGAGAATGTTATCGCAAAATGTAGCAAGAAGTTCGGCGCTAGAGCTTCCAGCAACTCCCTTGTTGCAGAAAACTTCAAATGCCTCCTTGAGAGCCTATGTATTAATGCATACATGATTAATTAAAATCAACTTCTACATATACTACAACTGCAGAGAAGCGTACAAAGACATATGAGTTTTAGAATTTCTAACCTTGTGAAAAAGCGTGTGATTAAGGAAACAATCGTTCACATATGCCATGAATTTGTCGTGCAGCTCAATTACTTTTCTCACAAACACCTGTATCACGAAAACAGTTATATTCCAAAATGTGAAACCATAGACGAACATAATAACAAAATAAATTCAAATTAACTGTACCTGCTCCTGCAATCCAATAATATCTTTCTTCTCTGCCTGTTAAAAAACAGAACTTCTCATATTAACATGATTCAAATGCAGTATTTAATTTCAGATACAAAAGTATTCATCATGTAAAGCAAACGTAACATTACATATTAACATATTGCTTTCAATTGACTCTGAAACACTGCAAAAGATTAAATTTTGCAGTTATATTGAACAAAAAAAGAGAAAGATATCACATAGTTCATAATGTAAACTGGTTCACGACTACATTCCTATATCAAACCATGTGTGCATGGAAGACTTGAATTTTTCTTAAATTTCTTAACTATTGAAGAAAACTTCATAACCAGGATAGCAATTATTGGACAGGACATTTTACCCCCAAAATACATACAATAGTTGTTCATAAACAAATTAACACTGAATAGAAACTAGAAATTGACCTTCTTGGTACTTGCAGCATCTTCAGCTTGTTTAACCAAAGCCGTGCCTTCAGCAGTAACATGCTGTGAGTGTGGGAAACCATCACATGTTAGTCCTCAATATTCAATAAGAACTACGATGAACTTGAACATCAAACAACTGGAAACAAATTATATTACAGACCTGCTTAAAAATGTGTGCGACTGGCTCCAAACCGCGAGGTATTTTTGAAAATAGCCTATACATCCTTGACAAATCCTCAACCTAATGAATAGCAATGATGGGATTAGCATCAATAGTACCAACTCAAATCCGCAGACAAGCCTGAATATTCGATGCCTATGTACCTTGTCATCCCTCAGTAACGCATGGCAACCTGAGTGCTCCTTCTCTAATAGTTGGGTGGCATACACAGACAGTAGCTCGTGTTGTACTTTCTGTTGAAGTAGAAAATATATCAAGATAGCTAAATAAAAAGCCTAAATTGAATGGGATTACTAAAGAAATTCTCACGTGAAACATGCACAGCTACATTCAAATAGTTTAAAGTCGGATGCTAATATATAAGCAATTTCTAGAATAGTCATTAAGGAGAAGTACAAACCTCAAGCAACTTCGACTCACTGCTTGAATGAAGATAATGAGCAACCCTGTCCTTTTCTCGTTTCAAACACTCTTCAGCCTATAGATTATGAAAAGACAGTTAGAAATTAAACGAATTTAGTTCACAATCACTATACTCATATTCTTGGCCAATAATATCATGTTAATGAGAACCTTTAACATATAATCAGGACATGAATCATCTAAGATCCAATTTGAAGCCTTCCGAGAATAGTATGCTGCAGTGTCCTTTAACATTGCTGCTTCAAAATCATTTTCATAATAATCCATCTGCCCCATTCCAATCTCAACAAATATGTCCAGTACATTCTTTAGCAAAGCCCGATCTATTTGCTCCCCTTCCCGCTCTTGATCGATCTATCAAAAATAGAGATATTATATATTAATATTAACATACCGAAAGGGGGATATAGAGACGGAAATGAATTTAAATAATGATATTACACACCAGAGAAATAACAGCATCCCTGACTTTCCCAGATATCTCCATATACACCTGATTAATTAAACAAAGCAGAGAGATTCAAAAGCCAGTAAAGGGAAATGAGTAGGACCTAAAGCACAAAGGATAAGGAGAGCAAAATAGTTTTTGAGGACTAATCAGAACACTAATGGAGTATAGCGACCTAGAATACCGAAGATAAATATTAAGAGAGGACTTGATTACCAGGTCCCGAAAGCATGTCAGACCAACTTCTTTAAGTGCCGGAAGAGATCTTCTGGCTACAAAGTACCGATCAAGATAATGGAAGAATCTTGAAAGCCATCGCACCATGATCTTATGATTTAACCACCTTTGTACAAGCTCCCTTAACATGAACTCGTCATGCTTCTCCCTCAAAGAAGGTAAAACCTTTTTCAAAAAGGTAAAACAAGCAAAATCAGTTCATAGAAACTAAACAGATAAATAAGCCAAACAAAGGAAGAACATAAAACTTAACATGCTCTCAAGATCATGTCAGAATTGCAGTACAACACCATGAAAATTTCGACTTAGGAGGTAAAAACTTCAGAAGTAACTCTTAACATAAAAATTTTGAAATTTTTTTGCCAGAATCACAAACTGGAATAGACAATCATCTGAATTCTACAGTGCAAGCACATGATAAAACTTTTTATATTGCAACAAGCAATCATCAGAATTTCCCCTTACTGTAGTTGTTATGTACTCTTCAAAAGACTCCCGGTACTTGTCATACAATTGTTGAGAATAATCATGTGGGGGCTTCTGAGTGCACATGTTGTAGATTGTCCTGTAAAGAAGAATCAAGAGAGCTCCTAAATACTTGAGAACAGCACAATAATTCTAAACAAAGACATAAGAATACAGAGTGCTGAATAATACGTGTAGAGCATCATGTAGTCCTCGGAGCTGAACTGTGGCTCAGGCAACCCTTCAAGAATATTTTTCAATTTTGTTATCCCTTTTTGCATAAAGTCCCATCCTTGTTCCAAATCAATCGTGTTACGCTGGTTCATTGTCATCTTTTAAGCTAGAAGAATACAGACCACCACTTAAACAAGATCAAAACCTGCAATCACAAACACAAGTAGAAAACTAAAGTTAGAGCAAGACAAAACTGGCAAGCCTTATAACACCAAACCTAAGAAGCACCATAAACAAACTATTGAGAATATCCGTAATTTATGTCAGATGAAATCGAGGAATAATTCAGTTGTAAGATACTTGCATCAATCTAACACTTGTGTGTCAAAGAAAGAGCAGTCTTCTCTCTCTCGTTCTACATTAGCTAATCAAGCAAGCAAAGGCAAATCTTCAATGACAAGAAAAATAGTACCAGATGGCAACCCATGGCAGAATAATTATCTGTCACGGAAATGAAAAACTCGAAATCTAACAAAAAGATCAAAGCTTGATAAATAATGAGACCATTGAATTTTAACTGTCAGTCACAGAAATGAAAAACTCGAAATCTAACAAAAAGATCAAAGCTTGATAAATAATGACACCATTGAATTTTAACGGGATGTTAGCATATCCCAAAATATTTTCTTAATAGCAATCCAATTATTCAGCAACTCAAGGATTCCAATCAAAATCAGTAACTAAAAATGATTAATAAAAACGGGGCAAAAACGAAAATGAACAAATAAGAAACATCAAAAAACAAAAAAATACTCGATAACAATCCCAATACCCTGAGAATTATAGAACAAAACCCTAGAACGGAAGCAGAATCGAACCAAATCAAGCAAAAACCTAACCCCAATTCGTGGAATTCAATTTCGAATCAAATTGAATCCGTAACAACACGACCCATACCTATTATCCTCGATCAATCCGGACACAAAGAACAAAAGACGATCGCACAAAAAAGGAAAAAAAAGACACATGCGCGCAATCTACGCTTTACCAACATGCCAAAATTCCACGCCCTATCAACGCATAATCAGATTAAATTCGTGTATATATCCATATACAGAAATATAAGCATAGAGAGAGAAAGTACCTTGAGGATGAGAGAGATTCCGACAGGATGTAAATCCCTCCCGATCTTTTCAGTAGTTTTTCCCTTCTGTTTCTTACATCCCTCATTTTTCTTCATTTTGTGTGAATTATATAATTTTCAAATCGTATACTGAGGTTTTCGTATTTCACTTTTGCACCCATCAACTTTTGGAATATTTCATTTTCTACCACGCGATTCATTCAATTGATACATACTCCTTTCGTCCCATTGAATTAGAGATAATTCTCGAATTTATGTAAAGTACTATAATATATGAAAACGTCCATCGACACTTGACAGTGATTCATTCAATTGATGCATACTCCTTTCGTCCTATTAAATTAGAGATAATTCTCGAATTTATGTAAAGTATAATATACTGCATAAAAACGCCTATCAACACTTGACAGATTAGTGGTGCTAAGGGAGAGGGAGTATACTTTCCTAATGCACTAAACACATCCTCTAATTAAACTTTTATGCAATTTTCCAAAAAGTCATTGCAACTTTATTTATTTAAACTACTCATTCCGTCCACTATATAGTAACATAGTTTATGGGCATAATTTGTTTTGCATTTTGATGGTATAATAATAAATTAATGTGTTAAAGTGTTAAAGTGAAATAATTGTGGGTCCATTTAAATTTTTTAATAGTATTAAAATGTTAAAGTAATACTCCGTAAAAAGTAGATGTATAAAGTGTTAAAGTGATTGTGGGGTCTACGTCCTAAAACGGAAAGTGTCAGTAAATGATGGATGTCCCAATATAGTAATTGTGTCAGTAAATGGTGGACAGACGGAGTATTAGAATAATTTTTGTACTCCCTCCGCCCCACTTCACTTGTCCTCAGTACTATTTTAGTCCGTCCCATACCACTTGTCCTCTTTCTTTAAAAGGCAAAAATTAACCATTACTTTTTGATGTGGACCCCTTACTTTTACAATTTAACACTACGTATAAAATCCTGTACCGAAAAGAAAGAGGACAAGTGAACTGGGACGGAGGGAGTATTTATTTAGTGACTCAGCTCCCTATTTGAACAGCTCCCTAATTGAGTGTTCGATTGTTCTAAATTTAACATTAATAAAAATAAGTTTGACATTGACCATGACGAGAAGAAAGTAAAAATTTGTAGTACAGTAATAAATTATGGACAATGTTGTCCTGTATTCTAATTTCATTTTGTTTATGCCACCGCATAATTCTAAATTATACCATCCAACATATTTTTTTAATGTGACATATTTATTTAGTGTGACTACGATTATATAATTTAAAAAAGCTATTATAAATATATTGTAAAATAAAATAAAATTAAACCTACATAGCAGTAGTGCTACAATAACAATGAGCATGTTATGTATACTTACTATTGTGAAGTGATAATTGTGTAAAATGTCATTCCACAATAGCAAAAATTAATATATGTCAGAATTATAAAAATACACAAATTTTGTCAAAAGTAATATTTTTGGACCAAAATACCCTTACTAATACCTACTATTTTTCACTCTTCTCCCATCCATTTTCCCCCCCTCATGACTCATGGAAACTCAATTTTTCCCTCCTCTCTTTCTATCAGCCCCCCTTTTTCCCTCCTCTCTTTCTATCGTCCACCCCCCTCCCCCCAACCCCTCACCACCCCCCCCCCCCCTCCCCCCACCCCCCTTCCCTCCCTTCTCTCTCCATCCCTCACTCTCACACTTCTCTTTCTTTTCTCTCTGTAAACCAACCCCTCCCCCCCCCCCCCCCCCCCCAACCAATTCTTCTCTCTTCATCCCTCATTCTCACTCTCACTCTTCTCTTTCTTTTCTCTCTGTAAATAGTTTGACGGAAAATTCACTTGACTGGAATGAATTTCTGAATCTCTGTGATTTTTTTTTTTTTGAATTTCTTGAATATTTAGGGGATTTTATTACAACGGGGGAAGAAGCTGAATTGCGAAAATCCGTTGACAGTTTTTTCAACTTCTCGAATTCAGGTTGGATTTTCCGCTTTTTCGTTATTGGTTCGCTGAAATTGGTCGCTTTTTTATGCCTTTGATTGTGCATGATTCTTCGCCCCTTTTACTCTTCGATTTGAAGGCTACAATTTGCTAATTGATGTGTTCAAATCATGATTTGTGCTGTGCGCGCGCTCGTTATTTGCGAATATGAGTTGTTTTTTAATTATTGTTTTGGGGGATTTTAGATGCATTACGACCAACATAATTTTGAGATTAGAAATGTAATTTGTGGAATGGAAATGGATATGATGCTGATTGGTTGAGCTGGAAATTGAATGCTGCAGTTTCTCCATTTAAATTGCAGAATAATATTTTATATTTGGAATCAAGCTGTGATTTTTAGGATTATTTTGGTTAGGATTATTTGGAATCAAGCTCTGATTAGAGCTTTGAAATGAGGGATCAGGGATTATTGGCTAATAACAAGGTTAAAGTTACTATCTTTATTTAGAATGGTTATATTTGCAGTTCTATGCAATCGTGAATCTTCTTGGAGGTCATGAGTCAGAGAAATCGAATGCTTGCACGAGTGATGGGATAAGGGTGA
Source organism: Thymus mandschuricus (assembly GCA_029379335.1). NCBI lineage: Eukaryota > Viridiplantae > Streptophyta > Magnoliopsida > Lamiales > Lamiaceae > Thymus > Thymus mandschuricus. The sequence goes on from CM057074.1 coordinate 36,492,809, forward strand.
TTATGGTTCCGTATTTGTCTATGCAGAAAGTAGCATTCTATTTGATGGAATAGAATTGAGTTGGGGATAAACTGATATGGAAGAAGATAGATTAAATGATTTGTGTCGATTGGTTTGAAGCTGTGTTTTAGTGATTTAGGTAGACTAGAACTCCAGTTTGGGTGGTTGGATCGCTATACTTGATGGAATCGAATTGAGTTGGGTGATAAACTGATATGGAAGAAGACATATTAAGTGATTTGGGTCAATTGTTCGAAGCTGTGCTTTAGTGTTTTAGGTAGAGTAGAAACTCCAGTTTGGGTGGTCGGATCACTTGAAAAGTGTCGATGTTTACACCTTAACATTGAACTCGGGTATATGGGCAGGGACAGGTCACTTGAATGTGCGTGAAGGTTTAATCTTTTTGCTAGTTCCTTTTGGATGGTGTGATGGGATTATGTTCCCTCCAAATTTTATATGTGTGTGCCCTTTTGTTTGTGTGGATTTTCTATTAAGAAAGTTGTTTGTATGGAATTAGTACAATGTTTTGTGGCCTTTTCTTATGGTTTTAAGCTCACTTGATAACTACTTTAGTAAAGTATATAAAAGGGAGTATGTTGATGGAGATGTGATCTGTTTTACAGCTGCAAAATGTGGAAAGAAGATCAAGGTCGTGGCTTCTCCAACGGTTGCCTCTCCGAGGAGAGAAACCAATTCAAAGAAAAGAGTTGTCATAACTTAAATGAGTCTTGTTTCTGTTTTTGGAAGTGACATCGATACTTACTGCGACAAATTGCGTGACAAAATGAGTGGAATCATTCCCATAGACAGATTCGATTCTTCGGAGTACTTGTTGACAAATGAGGTTAATATCATCGGCTAGATTATATAGGAAACTTGTTGATCCTTGTTTGTAGTTGGTTAAGTATTAACCATTTACAATCATTAAACGTTTGTATTTTATTGTTTTTGTATGTTTTATCTCTCAATTTTTTGCATTATATACAAAAACCTTATACATATTTTCGTATGTTTGTGGCATTCATAATGCTTAACACAACAATACATGTTGCATTGATAAATTTGATTCTTAGTAAAAGTTGGGCAAATACTATTGGCACTACTAGCACCAATAGTATCACTGGGATTTACTGTCATATAGCTTGTGATATGTATTTGAATCTGGTGCCGGTAGTTCCAAATTTAATATTTCATTATTAAAATACATTTTACTTTAAAAAACCTTTTTACACTATAGGTTCTAGTAGTACCAACTGTGACAACGTGGATATCTGACTAGTTCTTGTAGTCACAATTGGCACTAGTAGAACCAATAGACACTCGTTTAAGATTCCAGATTTCCAGCTAAGGTTATAATAGTGACACGTGGATATCAAGCTAATTCTTGTATTGTGACTACTGTCACTAATAGAACCACTAGTACCTCGTTTGAGATTCCAATTATGGTTCGATTAGTACCAATAGTACCTCATTTTTATAAATAGTATTTTTGTGCATATAACTTGTGACATGTATTTGAATCTAGTTTCAATAGTTCCAAAATTTGATATTCCACTATTGTTACTACATGCACTAATAGAACCAATAGTACCTCGTTTGAGATTTGAGATTCCAATTGTGATTCTAGTAGTACCAATATTGCCACGTTTTTTTAATAAATATTTCTCTAAAATATCTTTTATACTATAGGTTCTAGTAGCATTAATTGTGACATGTGGACGATTCATGTATTTTCACTATAAGCACTAATATAAATGTATTTTCACTATTAGCACTAATAGAACTAATAGTTCCTTGTTTATATAATAGTATTTTTTGAAGACATCTTGATTTAAAGTCTCTTTTACACTATAGGTTCTATTAGCACCAACTGTGACACGTGGATATCAAGCTAATTCTTGTATTGTCACTAATAGAACCACTAGTACCTCGTTTGAGATTCCAATTATGGTTCGATTAGTACCAATAGTGCCTCATTTTAATAAATAGTCCTTTTGTGCATATAACTTGTGACATGTATTTGAATCTAGTTTCAATAGTTCCAAAATTTGATATTCCACTATTGTTACCACTGGTACTAATAGAACCAATAGTACCTTGTTTGAGATTTGAGATTCCAGTTATGATTCTACTAATACCAATACTACCACATTTTCCTAATAAATATTTCTTTTGGGCATGAGTTAACTTTCAGTGATAGTTACCCATACACAGGATTGGTCTGACAAGTTATAAAATGCTAATTCAAAAGTAAATGTACAGTCCAACAAGTTCCAAAAGCATAATTAAGATTTTAACCTTATAATAGTTCTTCTGAAGGCATTCTGACTAGTTCTTATATTATCACTATTGTCACTAATAGAACCAATAATACATCATTTTAAATTCGAGTCGTGGTTCTAATGGTATCCTCATTTTATAAATAATCATTTTGTGCAACTTAGCCAACATTCGGTGATAGTTGTCCAACGAGGGGATTGGTCTCACTAGTAGAAATTCAACTTTTTAATGCATTGAAGGGTCATTACAATCCATGTAACGATAACTAAAATTTAACAAGAAATAGTTTGTTAATTCACCTATTGCCGGTGTGACTAAATATGGAAATATCATATCTTATACAATATAGTTTTTTTCTCAACAAAAAAGAAGAATAAACTATATACTATATACAATTCTATACAAGAGTAATAATACATTAACTACAATTTGCCCGCCAAGCTATCCAATCCCGAGTTCCTGAAAATAGCAAAAATGATAATAACAATTAAGCAAACAGGTATATAAAGCAAAGAGAGCAAATAACATGCGGAAAATGCAAAAAAAAGTGGACATAAAAATGGTGAAGTGGGATTAAACTGGGTGTACAAGAGATGCAACATAACTAAAAAAGAAACCATACCTCTGTTATGCCTGTAGCGAGCATTTCCCACCTGTCCAGCAATTTGCGCAGCTCCTTAGCTGGCAAATCCTTGCACAAATAAAAGTGAAACCTTAGGACTCAATAATCACCTCATGTTCAACTAACAGTTACTACATTATGAGATCTAGCATCATCAGCATCACGTGGATCACTAAATTCCTGCAGAAGTCAAGAATAAAAGAATCCCCACAAGAAACCCACATTGTGTAATTGAGAAACAAGTAATCAAGTGATGTTAAGATGAAGGTTATCAGTATCCTTAAACAATACAAACACTATGTGAGAGAGAGGGTACATACAACAAAGGCGTAGTCTCGCTTCATATCCACATCGCCCTTCCCGTACTTGTCGAGGCCGAGGAGAAACAATCTGTAGGAAACAATCATCATCCCACATCATGAAACAATCAAAGGAATTCTATCTTAATCTATGGGGTGTCGAGTTCTCTAGACGTATAATGTCAGACTGTCTGAGGGGTCGAAATACGTACGACGGGTCGAGATTTGGATCCCAAACACAATCAAACATCAAGAAAATAACCAGATAAAGTATGTATGTCCAATCAAATGAAGAATACATATAATTCAATCAAATCCCAGAAAATCATAAAAGATTAAAACTTTGCATCATAACAAGCATTTTGAGGATCCAAACAATGCAAAATCCGAAGTGTTATATTACGTTTTTGCAGATTCGAAGTTCGTATGTTCTTTCTCGATTAACTTCCATTCGAAAAACGAAAAAGCTAGCATTAGATTAAGAACACTAATTCTGAATATAGTAAAGAAACCTTCTTTCGTGGCCGACATTTTGGAAACAATGGAAAGCATAATCGAGGAGCAGAATCTGAACTTAGAGGAAGAAACAACGATGCATCTACATGGAAAAAATAAACCATCTGCTAACAGCTAGCTCGATCTACCAATTTACGACATTCACACTGATCAACGAAGATCAGAGACGCGGCAGCAGATCAAGCAACTGAGATGCAACTTAAGATGCTACAATCACATAAATGCACCAAAATGTCGATTCGTTCCAGCAAAAGCAGCAAGCAAAACTGATGAACAACAAACTTTCAAGAAAGTACAGAATCAAAGGTTTCTCAAGCAAGTACTACTATACTATACTAACCAATAATTCCACACTAAATTGACAATACTTATTCACCATCTACCACTACTAAACCTAAGACGACCGCTAACTAACTCAAAACTACGAAAGCTCGATTTCCATAACTAGCATGGACAAACAAGAGTTTAAACAGAGCTCTATTACTCAAACCACAAGGGCAAATCTATAGCAAACATTAGACTAAACTTCATCACCATGGCATCAAAACTGCGAAAGCTCGATTTTCATAACTAGTGTGCACAAACAAGAATCTAAAAAGAGCTCTACAACTCAAAATCTATAGCAATCTACAATAGCAACATTAGACTCAAAACTACATCATCATGCCATAAAAAATGTTAGGATTATAAAGTATATACCGATGTTCGTCCTCCGTCCAAGCAATCCCCTTCCTCCGCTCCTGATCGGAGCGCGACGCCTTGCCGCCTCCCTCGTTCAAATGGCCGGAATTGGCGCCCTTTCTAGGAGCTCCATCATCACCAGCAGGGGTGGAAGAGCCATCCGAGGTGGAATTATAGCTAGGGACCTCGACGAAACCCGATTCTATTCGACTAACATCATCAACCAAGAGCTCATAGTGGTGCTTAACCTCCTCCACAGATTTCCCAGAAACTTCAGCTGCAATTTTCTCCCACCTATCGCAGGAATCCTCGGGGTAAGCAGCTATGGCTTTCTCAAACTGTTTATCCTGCTCCCTACTCCACACAGAGCTGGTTGATTCCACAGCTGGCATCTGGGCTCTGCTCGAGTTCAATTCTTGATGCTAAAAAAGTAATCTTTTTCAAGAAAACAATCCCTCCTAGCTGAATTCTTGAAGATCTGAATCAAGAAACAGAGGGTGATGAAGTGGAGTGAGAATTCAAGAAGTGGAGGGTATTGATGAGGAGGGGGGAAAGGCTAATTCTGGTTAGGGGAGCATGAGAAATATCTGAGAATCATAAAAACGATAGAGAGAGAGAGAGAGAGAGAGAGAGAGAGAGAGAGAGAGAGAGAGGAGAGCATTAAATTAATGGAATTGCAATAATGGAATAGGAGTGAGTGAGGAACAGAAAAGGATGGGGACTTTTTAATTGGGTATTCATTCATTCATTCAATACTACAAAGAATACTACTACTACTGATTGATAGTGGTGAAATTAGGGCAGTGTGTGTGTAAAAGAGACCAGCTCTTTGGTTTTGGGTTTTGGTAGAAAACAAGAAACCCCAGAAGTCTAAAAACAGCCTTCAAATTGCCATCACTCATCCCTACAGTTTTCCAATGGCCAAGCACACACCATCTTTTGATAGCTCCCCTTTTCACTGCTTTTGCCCCACGCCCCATTTTCAAATTCTACCCCCCATCCATCTCTCTCTCTCTCTCTCTCTCTCTCTCTCTCTCTCTCTCATCCATGAGGAGAACCCTCCCTCGATTGATCATCGTTGTGGGCTTCCATTTCAGCTGCAGGTAAACAAATCTTTTTTTTCATCAGATTTTTACTGAAGCAAAATACGAAATAGCTAGAAAAGGGAAACTAAGGAGTTAGTTTTTGAGGGGTTAAGTGCAGATTTTTGATGAAAGATTGTTGTTTTATAGCTGTTTGGATGTGAAGTGATGAAGAAATCGATGGATTAGCACAAGGGTATGGCTTCAAATCACTAAAAATTGGATCTTTTTTTGAAAATTTTCACCAACCTGGTTTTTCACAAACTCAAGATTCTTGGTTCTGATCTTTTGCTGAAAATCTGAAAGGGAGGAATGGAGAAATGGGAGAGAATGAAGGTGAAGTACAACGAAAACCACGGCAAGGAGGGCGACGCCGACGGCCATGAGCGGAGCCTTGAGGACCCTATGGCACTTGGATCCGTCCCTGACGTAGAACCAGAGGGAGAAGCCGACCGCGTCTCCAGGAGCAAGGCGGTGGAAGAGAGAACACCGACTTCTTCCTCGGCGAAAGTGCGTGCAGGACTAGGCGGCATCGGCTACAGCGAACAGCAGGCGGAGAACGACGCTTTCCATGAACGTCCCTAAACCTAGACAAGCAAAAGAAACTAATCGGTAATTTCGTAAAGGAGAGACGAAGTACAACGAAAAATACATGCCAAACGTGAACGGCGGCGTGTATTCCGGCCATGAGCGGAGCCTTGAGCCTTGAGGACCCTCGGGAGCCTTGACGGCGCGGGGCGGGGGAGGGGGGGCCGGAGGGCAGGGCCCGAGCCTTGACGGCGGCGGCAGGGGGGGGGGGGGGGGGGGAGAGGGGGCGGAGATGCCAAAGGGAGAGAATGGTGAATTTTGGGGATTGTGGTGAAATCACTGAAATGGAAGGTCGGGTGGGGGTGGGGGTGGGGTGGGGGTGAAGATGCAGCAGTTTCAATTTTCAAATCCAAGGAAATTTTCGGAAATTTGGATTGGGGAAAAGCAAGGGCATTTTCGTCCTAAAAATTACTTTTTAGAACTTAGTTGACAAAATTTGTGTGTTTTTATAATTCTGACATATATTAATTTCAACTATTCTAGAATGACATCTCATTTTTTCCCCCTGCTATGAAAACTTAATATTTATGAGCCTATGTCGTTTACATGAGGAGACGTTTCATTTTTAGTACGAAATTTAAGAAATAATGAGTTTGTATGTTAGGGTAAAAATGCATATGTAAAAAATATTTTCCTTCATAATTTTTTATCCAGTAAGAGAACATATTATTTTACTGAAAACTGCGTCAGAAAGGAAAACAAATATGGATAGGGATTTAATAAAATGGGACCAACATAGCCACAAATTAATATTATTAGTTAAGTAAGTATTACCCAACAAAATAATAGAACAAATAGATTGTCACAAATTTTCTATTACACCTAATTCCATGAGTAAATTCATAATTTCATAGTATTACATTTTCTTTTTTTATCTCAAGAAACCAAGTTGGGAGTAATTCATTTTTGATGTGAAGAAAAAGATTATTAGAGATTAAGGTTTCATCAGTGGTTTTTTCACATTCACAAACAGCATAAACTCAACCCTAAATATTTCAAAATAATGTATGAAAAAAGCTACTGCCCTTCAAAGAAGACGATCATTTACCTATATTCTGATAAAGAAAAGAACTTGGTACGATCACCATTCGCAAAACTCATCAACTCCGCATTTTGGTGAGGATTCCGGTACGCTCGTCACCCGTTCCTGCTATGCGAAACGAAGACAGTTCCATATCACACGTCGTCCGATTCAACTCCTTCCGGAACACCACCTTCTCTAGCTGGCTTGCACATTTCAACAGAGCTTCCATCAACGGATAAAACGAGGTATCGCCCTTTATCCAAGAAACCTCAATTGTCCTCAGCTGCAGCAGCAATGAATCTGTTTGAAACTCGAGGTCTGAGAAACTCTCTGCTTCTTCGTCTGCACGAATTGGTTGGTGGTCTGCTTCGGCTTCAAGTATTAGCCTCATCAGTTTGGGAAACGTCTCAAGAAGGCCCAATATTTGCTCGTATTCTTCGAGACAGCCTTGGAGCTTTAAGGTCTTGACACCCGGATTCGGTGAGAGCAAGGATGTCCCTGCTGCAGCTCCAAGCACCTGCATATCAATAATTAAAGAAATGGTTCCAATATCTACTAGATCATAGACAAAGCTCAACGATAAACTCAATACGGAGTAGGATCAACGAGCAACGCTGAGATAAACAATCAAAAAAGCAATTTGAACTCATTATTCATCTACAGAAAGCCATAGGTATAACACATTGCAAAGAAACCAAACCTCGATGCACCAATCCGATAGCGTGATCTTTTCAACATGTTGGATGGCTGAAAAGATCTCTCTCAATCTCTCCCCAAGAAAATCGTTCCAAGGACACGAGCCATACTCATGATGGGACGGACCAGTAATCCCGATAGTTGCACGAGTTAAAGACTGGACATTCTCGAGTAAATACCTACCATACGGATGTCCCCACATTCTTATTTTCTCAAGATTCGGGGTCCAGATTCTGACCTCCGAATCCAACTGATCAGTGAAACTAACCACAAACCTCTCGAACGTAAGCTCTTTCAAACTACTAGAGCAGATACTCAAGCTGTTATCACTTTCTCCGACAGACAAGATACATACTTCCAACTGAGGGGAACCTAACAGGATTTGGCTTATAACATCCTCATCGAGACAAACATCAACAATCGTTAGACTCTTGAGCCGATCCCACCGCACACTCCCACAACACTCGAAGTTACAACCTCTGGTCGACAAGTGTTTAAGCGACGAACACGAGTACAGAAAATCGGGCACCATATAGGCCTCTTCGCCTTTCTGAAACGCGAACCTAAAATGCAAATCTAATTCTTCGACTCCAAATTCCACAGTAAAACGCACCCACGAATCAATATGACTGAAAGATGACTTCTTTCTCTTCAAATCAACCGAAAATCTAAAAACCTTGTTCCCTCTCCAGAATTCTATAACCCTATCAACAAACCCTATGTTCTTGTCGATATCATCGAACATACTATCGTCGAAAGTAAGGCAGCGCGTGGTTGTCCAGAGATTTTTCCATCGATGAGAGAGAACCGTTGTTCTAACAACATCTATCGTCGGTAAAAACTCGAAAATGTGAAGAATCAACGAGTCAGGCAACTCACTGAGTCGATCCTCGAGCGTTCTTCTCTTTGATTTTGTCATCATCATCTGATTTAAAACCAACCCACGACTCAAATCGACAAAGCAATCAAAATGGTAGAGCGAATCGGAATTTCGGATATCACCTGCTTCAATCGATTGGCAAGGCCAAAAACCCTAAACCCCCAAATTTGAATGATTGAAAACCAGTTCCCGCCTTCCATTTATCACAAAAACGGATGCAGTTTTTTGTCTTTTTTTTTTTTTTATTAACAATCCGGACCCGGGGGGGGGGGGGGGGGGGGGGGGGGGGGGTCAGGGCGGGTCCATCAACATCCGATCAGTGAGCCGGACCAGGACGACTGCTCGGGTTTGAAGCCAAGACGCGCCAATAGGGAAAGTGAGAGGCTTATCACGAATGTGGACATTTAACCCTGGTAAACACAAAATTTATTTATTTAATAAAATAAATATAAAAATTGTGTATAAGTGGATTTGAAGGTTTAAGTAGATTGCAAGCGATTTCCACAACTCCTTTAGTTTCTCTAATTTTAGTTTGATGCTTGAATGAACATTGAATAGCTTGTGAAAATTTGCAGAGAATTTGACTCTTCTTATATTTTTGGATTTGATGTTAGATTTTGTTAAATCTAGATTTGAAGTGATTTCGGCTAAGGACAACGAATATTGATTCGAAGGACTTTTGCCTTATTTTTAAATAAAAGATGGCTTAAGACGATTGTAGTGGCGAATGTGTTTATTTAGAGGACGTCCAATCAAACGCGAATTTAAGCAGATTTTGATATAGAACGCGGTCATCAAGAAAACTTTGAATATACTCCCTCCGTGCCGCAACAATTGTCCACAAGAGGGGATATATGTGAGGTAAATAATAATCAAAGTGAACAATTATCATGGGATAGAGGGAGTACTAAAAAATTCGTGATTTTTTTTATCCTTATCAAGAACTCTCCAATTAATATATGGTAGAAATTTTGTATTGTGGAAAATATTTTATCTTCTCTAAAACTCTCCAATACATTGTAGAAAATATGTATCCTCTTTAGATTCATTTTAATAATGTAGAGAATTTGTATAAAAAATGAGACAAGTGGGAGTCGATTCCGTGGCAACTTGAATTTGAGGGCCTTAAAGGCCAGTACGTTTACCGACTGCGCTACATCAATTAATAATCTTTAAACTTTCAAATATATATATATATATATATATATAGTATTATAGACCCAAAAATTTGGGGCCCCGATTTTTCGGGGGCCCTGTGCGGTCGCACACCTCGCACACCCCACAGAACCGCCCCTACATAAAATATTATAAATTAAATAATTGTACAATATTAAATAAAAATACATCGCTTAATCATTAATTTTTTTAACCAATAAGGCGCTTGTAGCCTAATGGATAAGGCGTTTAACTTCTAATCAATGTCACCTAGGGTTGGGGCTCAATTAGGGCTGGGGAAATATACCGAAAATTCGGTATACCGTCCATACCGTACCGAAAATTTATCGAAAATTCCGTAATTAAGGTATACCGAATTTTTGGTAAGGTATCATACCGTACCGGAAGACAAAGGTAAGGTAAAGGTATCAATTTTTGAATACCGGGGTATACCGTTACATACCGTTATCGAGGTATATAACGATAATAAGGTATATACCGGTATCACGGTATATATCACTATCGCAGTATATACCGAATGTAGGGTATATACCTTAAATTATGTATATAACTTAAATTATGGAGTGAGATTAGAAAGTTGTTGATGCTCTCGTTGTGTTTTGAATTTAGATGTTTTGGATTTGAATTTGATAATATGTTTTGTTTTGAAGAATGTTGGAGTTTAAATATTTGGGTGCTATTTATTGTATTGTAAGTTTCTAAGATGTGAAGTATACATACATTGATTAATTTATTTATAATTAATTTAAGGTATACCGTGTCATACCGGCTTAAGGTATGGTATACCGAAAATAAGGTATGGTAAATGTATGTAATTTGCTTCATACCGAAATTAAGGTATACCGGTTTAAGGTATACCGACAAGTAAGGTAAGGTAAAGGTATGAAAAATTAGCATACCGTCACTTAAGGTAAGGTATAAGGTATGACGAAAATACGAAGGTATACCGTACCGACCCACCCCTAGGCTCAATGGTTAATGGGTTTATCTATGATTTAGATTATGGATTACAATATGTTTGAAGTCAATCTTGACAAAAATAATTTTAATAATATAGAAATAACAATAATAATAAAATAAGTCAATCCTAACCTATGAAGCATGGGGACGCTCCACCGGTCACGTACTCGTCCCGGGAACGTCCCGGAGACGGGGACACCAAAATACGCTGAAAATACGTTACCATAAACATGTTTTTTTTTTTTTTTTTTAATTGCGTGTTTTTATTTATTTTTTTATTTTAAAAATACGTTTGACCCATTAAAATATATGTTGGCCACAATACAAATTAAAAATACGCCCCCAACCTCAACCTCAAATCCACTTATTGATTATTGATATGTTTTTATCGCTGTTTGCTTAGATTTATTATGAATTTCTTATTATTGGCATATTTTCTTCATGAATTATTGATATACAATGTATATAAAATATGTATTATAAATAATACAAAACGTATTTTTGACGTATCGTATTTTCATTTATTAAGAATTGCCGTATTTTCGTCCTCGTATCCTACTGTCCTCGTATTTCGTATTCGTTTCCATGCTTCATAGATCCTAACAAATATAATAATAATAAATAAATAACAATAATAATAAAATAAAACGTGCAAATCATATTTGTAATTAATAATACAAATAATCTTGAAATGTAATGCATCAAATACATATAATTGGTTTTCCGTGTATTTGCAATTTTTCTGATTTTTCATTTGAATGTTTTGAATTTCATAATATTTTGACTTTCTGTTTTTTCTGACTTTTATGCTGTCGTGGCATGTTTGCCAATTTGGATCGTTTGCTTGTTTCCTCTTATGACCTAACAAACACCACTTTTATCTCTAACATTACATTTATCTTTAACACATACCACATATTAACTTTTTTATTATATTTTTTAAATACCGTGCCGAAAAGAAACACGTCAACGTCGAAAAAGACGGAGGGATTAGTATATTATAGTATCATGAGTAGTTTCACATTCGTAAGAGCAAGGCATCAAAGTATACAAATAAGTAAATCTGAGAAAAACCCTATAACTGCTTCAAGAACATTGTACATTGCCATGAATAAATCATCCAAAGAATTTCCAGAATATTTCAAAGAACTGTATGAGAAAAGGTAATGACCTTCAATGAAGAGGATAATACTGTATACCTAATGATCCGATAAAATATCAGTATTCAAAACATCATCAACTCTGCATTTTGGTTAGGATTTTGTTAAGATCATCGGCAGTTCCTCGGATGCTAAACGACGACACTTCCACATCCGACGTCATATAATCCAGCCTCTTGTGGAACACGACCTTTTCAAGCCGGCTTGCGTATTTCAGCACAAGTTCTGCTAATGGGTAAAACGAGGTATCGCCCTTTATCCAAGAAACCTTAACTGTCCTCAGTTTCGAGAGGATGGAGCTTGTTTGAAACTCGAAGTCTAAGAAACTTTGTGCATCGTCTCCACGAACTGGTTGGTTGTCTTGTTCGGCTTCAAGTATTAACCTTGTCACATTAGGAAACTTCTCAAGAAGGGACAATATTTGCTCGTATTCTTCGAGACAGCCTTTGAGCTTTAAGATCTTGACATTCGGACATGGTGGGAGCAAAGATTTACCAGTTGGAGCTCCAAGCACCTGGCATAACAATAATTCATGGGAGAGCATTAGGATTTAGAACAATAAGAGGAGGTAGGTAACTGAACCGAATCATTTCATATTTTGAGTTCTCTGCCTAAAAAACAAGACAAACTCAATCAAACAAAAACAAAGATCATGGGATAAACTGCAACGAAACCAGACCTGAATGGACCAATCCGATAACGCGACCTTTTCAACGTGTTGGATGGCTGGAAAGATCTCTCTCAACCTTTCCCCAAGAAAATTGTTCCAAGGACACGAGTGGTACTCATGATGAGACGGACCGTGAAACCCGAGAACTGCAACAGTTAAAGACGAGATGTCCTGCAGCAGATACCTTCTATATGGGATTCCCCACATTCTTAGCTTCTTGAGATTCGGAGTCCCGATTCTCAGCTGCGAATCCGCCAATTGATCACTACCATCAAGCACGAGCTTCTCAATCGCAAGCTCTTTCAAACTACTAGAGCAGATGCTCAAGCTACCGTCGCCTTCTCCAACACACAAGACGAAAACTTCCAACTGAGGCGTACCTAACAAAATTCGGTTTACAGTACTTTCATTGAGATAAACATCAAGAATCTCTAAACTCTTGAGTCCATCCCACTGCACTTCCCCATTAATTTCGACGTTACAGCCTTGGATCGATAGCTTTTTAAGCGACGAACACGAGTACATATACTGCGGCAACCAATACACCTCTTCTTCATCTTCATCTTCATCTTCTTCTTCTTCTTCATCATCTTCATGAGATGAGTACAGAATACTTAAATCCAGATCTTCGATTCCATTTTCATAGACAAAACGCACCCACGAATCAATATCACTAAATGCTGACTTATTTGCTTCCAAAGCAACCCAGAAGCTAATAATCCTGTTCCCTCTCCAGAATCTTATAAACCCATTAACGAAGCCTCGAAGTTTATCCATATTATCGAACATAGTACCATCCACAGTAAGGCAACGGATTGTAGTCCATAGATTTTTCCAGCGACGAGAGAGGAGTGTTGTTCTAACAACATCTTTCGTCCCTAAGTATCTGAAAATATGAAGTAACAACGAGTCGGGCAACTCACTGAGTCGATCCTCGACCGCCCTGCTCCTTGATTTTGCCATTTTTAATGTTCTAATTTACACAATCAAAATATCCAGAGCATGAATTTAACTCAAATTACAAACATTTTAGGATGATGAAAGCGAATTAGAATCTACGACATTACCTGCTGCTTTCAATTGGTTGGTGTCGGTGAGGCAAAAAACCCTAAACCCCCAAATTTGAATGACAGCGACTGTAAAAATGGATGCACCTTTTTATTTTAACTTATATAAATTTTAATGTATAAATGTTAGGTCTGAGGTGGTAGAATATAGGGCCCACAAATAAAATTCAGCTACGAAACTTGATTTTCGTGAGTAGCAATCGGCACAACGTCGTTTGGTTTGACAAATTAGATTAGCACTAATCTATTTCAGTTGTTTGGTAGAGAAATTAAAATTCTCATAATAGAGTAATATGTACTTAACATGTTTTTTTAAATAGCTATAGACAGAAAAATGACAGACTCAAAATCATGTAAAATGAAACCGAGAGAATAAAATATATAGTATTCTATTTCCTCTTATATGACCCATTTTATATCCATATCTAAGTTATAAAGTAATAAAAGAGGTACTTAAAAAGAGACGTAGGGAATACCATGTATTAGTGTGGAGGGAAAATGGATAGACATTTATAAATAAATATATAAATATATAAAAACACCGTAGTAGATATAAAAGTAAGTGACAGTAAAAAAAATAGAAATAAATATGTAAAAATATTGTAAAATATGGATGGTAAGAAAATTTGATTTGATAAGAGAGTACTTCATTTGGAAAACCACATTAATTTCTGGACATTCCAAATAAGTAATCATCACACTAATATAAATCGAAGAGAGTATTAAAATGTTAACGTAGAGCGAGGATAAAAACGAAAAAAAAAAAAAAATTATGAAATGCGAGGGTATATAAGTCTTCACACAAAAGTGGGAAAAGGCACAATAAGAACTAAGAAGTAAAAGAAGAGCAAAACCTCAATCCTAAAAGGCTAAAACTGCTTCTAAACCATTGTACATTGCATTGAATTAAGCAACAAAATTTCTAGAGTATTTCAAAGAAGCGTATGAGAGAAGTTAATGATCTGATAAAGAAAAGAACTTGGTAACATATCAGTATTCAAAAAATCATCAAATCTTCATTTTGGCGAGGATTTTGTTAAGATCATCGGCAGTTCCTCGGATGCAAAACGACGACACTTCCACATCCAACGTCATATAATCCAGCCTCTTGTGGAATACGACCTTTTCAAGCTGGCTTGCGTATCTCAGCACAAGTTCAGCTATTGGATAAAATGAGGTATCCCCCTTTATCCAAGAAACCTTAACTGTCCTCAGCTGCGAGAGGAAGGACCTTGTTTGAAACTCGAAGTCCAAGAAACTCTGTGCATCGTCTACGCGAACTGGTTGGTTGTCTTGTTCGGCTTCAAGTTTTAACCTTGTCAAATTAGGAAACTTCTCAAGAAGGGACAATATTTGCTCGTATTCTTCGAGACAGCCTTTGAGCTTTAAGATCTTGACATTCGGACATGGTGGGAGCAAAGAATTACCATTTGCAGCTCCAAGCACCTGTGGTACACCAATAGTTCAAGAGAGAGCATTAGGACAATAAGAGGGGGTAAATGAACCATATATTAGGAACACGAACGTCGAAAAATTCCCCATTTTGCATTTTTTTTAAGCCTAACAGAACAAGATAAACAGAGTAGGTAAGCAAGCATGCTTAGGCCTGATATAAACGATGAAATCTTTATCAAGTGAACATTTGCTTAATGTTCATCGACACAAAGCCACCTGCATAAATAAATTGCAACGAAACCCGACCTGGATAGTCCAATCCGATAACATGACCTTTTCAACATGTTGTATGGCTGGAAAGATCTCTCTCAATCTTTGCCCAAGAAAATCATTCCAAGGACACGAGTGGTACTCGTGATGCATTGGACCGTGGAACCCGAGAGTTGCAAGAGTTAAAGACGAGATGTCCTGCAGCAGATACCTACTATATGGAACTCACCATATTCTCAGTTTCTTGAGATTCGGAGTCCCGATTCTCAGCTGCGAATCCATCAATTGATCAGTACCATCATCAAGCACGAGCTTCTCAATCGCGAGATGTTTCAAACTAATAGAGCAGATGCTCAAGTCACCATCGACTTCTACAACACACAAGTACATTTCCTCCAACTGAGGGGTACCTAACAAAATTTGGTTTACTACACTTTCCTCGAGATAAACATCTGAGATCTCTAACATCTTGAGTACATTCCAATGCACTTCCCCATAAATTTCGACGTTACAACCTCGGATCGACAGCTCTTTAAGCGACGAACACGAGTACATATACTGCGGCAACCAATACACCTCCTCTTCATCTTCTTCTTCTTCATCATCATCTTCATCAGATGAGTAGAAAATACTTAAATTTAAATCTTCGACTCCATTTTCATAGGCAAAACGCACCCACGAATCAATATCACCAAATGCTGACTTATCTATTCTCAAAGAAACCCGAAACCTAATAATCTTGTTCCCTCTCCAGAATTTCGTAAACCCATTGACGAAACCTCGAAGTTTATCCATATCATCATACATACTACAATCGATAGAAAGGTGGCGGATGGCATTCCATAGATTTCTCCAGCGACGAGAGAGAAGTGTTGTTCTAACAACATCTATCGTCGGTAGAAACTCGAAAATGTCAAGTATCAACGAGTCGGGCAACTCACTGAGTCGATCCTCGACCGCTCTGCCCCTTGATTTTGCCATTTATAGTGTTCTGATTAACACAATCAAAAGCATGAATTTAACAGCCGCCGACGATTTCAAATTACAGACATTTCAAAATGGTGAAAGCGAATCAGAAACTCGAGAGTTACCTTCTCCAATCGGTTGCCGAGGCCAAGAACCCTAAATCCCCAATTTGTACATTGATACGAATTTTCACTTACGCCTCTGTTTTTTTTTATTTAAAATCACATGACAGTAAATATGTAAATTTTCATTTCTAACCTTATTTATTATTCTTTTTTCCTAAACAACAATTTTATATACGGTATCACATTAATTATAGGGATAAAATGGTAAAATTTTACTGATTTTACTAGTATTAAATTTTAAAATGTGACACTTGAAAAATAAACAGCAAAAATGTAAAGTAAGACACTTAAAGAAACGGATATAGTAGTACTTTTTTTCTAATGTGAAATATGTTAAAATTAATGGATATCAACGCAAGTGTTACAATCGAAATAAACGGTATATTTAGTATTTAAAATCGAAATTGAACTAAATAATGCAAAACTCAAATATTATCGACCTGAAATTTCCGGTTCGGCTATGGTTTGGTTTTCCGATGTGGGAATATTTGTTCACAACTAGACACAACAACTACCTTCATCTTGACTTTTTTTTCCTAATTGGAACGTTCCACTTCAGTCAGCTTACCAATTTACCAAACTAAATAAATTGTAGATACTATGTACCTTTGTATTACTCCACTACACTACAAGTACTTACGCAAATACACATGAACTCGAGATGACTCGTATTTCCAACCTATAATTTAGAAGGAAAATGTTTCGTCACATTGGCTTTACGGTTTTTCCTTTCCTCAAGAAACTAAACAAGAAGCAAATTAAGGTTTCATAAAGCAGTTCCACATTCATATATACAACAAGTGAAAACAGCAAAAACTCATACATGAAACTGCTTCTAAGCAACTGTTCATTGCCATGAGTTTAGCAAAGCAATAGGATTCCCAAAATAATCCAAAAAATGTACGAGAACAGCTATTTCCCAGCAAAGAAGACGATAAATTACCTACAAAAAGGGATTTGTTAAGATCAGTACTCACGAAAGTCATCAGCTCTGCATTTGGGTGAGGATTTGGGTATGCTCATAAGCTGTTCCATCAATGCCAAACGAAGACACTTCCTTATCAGACGTTTTCGGGCTTCAACCACTTGCGGATAACCACCTTATCGAGCTGGCTTGAATACTTCATCACAAGTTCCATTAATGGATAAAACGAGGCAGCACATGTTCCTTCGATGCAAAAGGAAGACACTTTCTTATCAGACGTTGTAGGGCTCAACCGCTTGTGGAATACCACTGTTCCAAGCTGGCTTACATGCTTCATCACAAGTTCCATTAATGGATAAAACGAGGCATCGCCTGTTCCTTTGATGCAAAACGAAGACACTTCCTTATGAAACAATCTAAGGCTAAACCACTTGAAAAATACCACCTTTTCAAGCTGGCTTGCATACCTCATCACAAGTTCCATTAATGGATAAAACGAGGTATCAACCTTAGTACACCAAACCTTAACTGTCCTCAGCTCTGAGAGAAAGGAATTTTGAAACTTGAGTTCTGAGACACCCTCTGGATTCTGTTCACGAACTGGTCGGAATTCTTCTTTGGGTACAAGTACTAACCTTGTCAATTTAGGAAACGTCTCCACAAGGCCCAATATTTGCTTGTATTCTTCGAGACAGCCTGTGAGCTTTAAGGTCTTGACATTCGGACATGGTGGGAGCAATGATTTCCCTGCTGCATCTCCAAGCACCTGTCATAACAATAAGTTGAAAGATAGTATTGGGATTTAGAACACGAAGAGAAGGTAAGGGAACAAGTCGAGAGATAATATTGGAAAGAAGAATGTTGAAAAATCCTCTCATCATTATGCAACTGTTATAAGCTACTGAATTCATTCGTAGAAAAAGCATTTTTTGTTTTTGAGTTCACTGCCTAATAAACAATATAAACACAATTCAACGAAACAAGCGCAGGATAAACTAGCATGCTTAGATAAATGATGAAATCTTTATCAAGTAAACGTTCACATGATTAAATACAGTAACATCAATGGGATCTCTTTATACTCCTTGTACATCTATAGCTTGCATATATAGTACATTGTAAAGAAACCAAACCTGAATACACCAATCCGACAATTCGACCTTTTCAACATGTTGGATGGCTGAATAGATATCTCTCAATACCTCCCCAAGAGGCGAGTCATACTCGTCCGAAGATGCTGGACTATCAAACTCGAGAGTTGCAAGAGTTAAAGACGAGACATTTTGCAGTAGGTTTCTACCATATGGAATTCCCCACATCCTTAGTTTTTCAAGATTTGGTGTGCAGATTCTCAGCTCTGATTCCAGATCAGGATAATCGAACGCGCCCTTCTGAATCCGAAGCTCTTTCAAGCTGCTAGAGCAGATACTGAAGTTAACATAGTATTCTTCAACAAACAGGACCAAGAGTTCCAGCACAGGGGAACCTAACAAAATCCGGTTCAAAACATCCTTTTCAATAGAACTACCACCATCTATCTCTAAACTCTCGAGTCGATTCCACCTCACTTCCCCATTAGTTTCCAAGACACAACCTCGGACCAACAACTGCTTAAGCGACGAACACGAGAACAGGCACTGCGGCAAGCAATACTCTTCATCACCCCCTACTCGATCCGGGTACTTCAGATGTAAATCCAACATTTCGACTTCATTTTCCACGGCGAAACGCACCCACGAATCAATATCACCAAATACCGCCTCCTTAACATCCAAATCAACACGAAACCTAATAATCTTGCTCCCTCTCCAGAATCTTACAACCCCATTAACGAAGCCTATAACCCTATCTGCATTATCGAACCTACTACTATCGAAAGTAAGGGAACGTACGGTAGTCCAGAGGTTTCTCCAGCGATTGGAGAGAATCGTTGTTCTAACAACATCTACCGTCGGTAACAACTCCAGAATGTGAAGGAGCAACGAGTCAGGCAACTCACTGAGTCGATCCTCGAGTGCTGCTCTGCTCCTCGATTTCTTCATCGTCTAATTTACAGAATCAAAAGCTCCAAAGCATGAATTGAACGGCCACTAACAGCAAAATCATGAACATATATGAAATGGTAAAGCGAATCGGAGTGTCGAAGATTACCTGCTTTCAATCGGATGCGGAGGCCCAAAACCCTAAACCCCCAAACTTGAATGTTTGCGATTTAGAGAAAACACCGCTTCCCGCTTCCCGCTTCCCATATAATATTAGTGTTTTCGTAAAGTACTCAATTCGTCTCATTGAACTTGTCTTGTTGTACTCATCGAACAAATTGCCTGTCAAGTTTTTTTTTTAAATAAGAAAAATTAACCTTCATTTACTTTATACTTTTACACTGTATTATTTAAAATCTTGTACTAAATGAAACATCATAAATAAAATAGAATAGAAAATAAGTGTTTCATTTTAGAATGTAATATAAGTTGATTATTTTCATTTAAAAAAACAAGACAATTTATACGGGATGGTCCAATTAGAAAAACATGACAGTTGAAATGGAATGTTCTACGTCAATAATCTTGTGTCTTATTTTGGCATTTCACTTTAATACTCTTGTTTTCTAAAATGGAATGAATAATCCTTATATTTTCTTTACCTATCACTTTTAATATTACAACTAAAATCTCACGTCGAAAAAGAAAACATATACTATAATAGGTTGGAATCGCTGTCAGAAGGGTTTGATTATTTTTTTACTATGTTTTACTCCCTCCGTCGACCCACTCCAGTTGATGCGTATTCGTGTTTAGGGCTTTTGATTATTTTTTTACTATGTTATACTCCCTCCGCCGACCCACTCCAGTTGACGCATATTCGTTTTTAGGTTGTTCCATTATAGTTGATACGTTTCCTTTTTAAAAAAATAATTATATTCGTAAACATTTCTCTTATTTATGAAAAAATGCATTTAAAATCGTGAACTTTACCTGACATACCGTTTTAACCGTTAACTTTCAATTTTTTCTATAAAATCACAAACTTTTTAATTTGTTCAATTTTCCCTTAATTTCTAATTTTCCCCAAATCAAAGCTGATGTGGCGTTGATGTGTCAGTTTGGAAATTGACATGTCGTCCACATAGCTTCCACGTAGATTTTATAAGACACATATACATCCACATAATTGTTTTTATTTAAATAATATATGCAATTAATTTTATTTTTTCTAGATTTATCTCCTCCCTCGCTAAAATACGGCCCTCCGATCAGTTCCAGGTGCAGATCTATTAATTGCATATACTATTATTTAAATAAAAATAATTATGTGGATGTATATGTGTCTAATAAAATATACGTGGAAGCTATGTGGATGATATGTCAATTTCCAAACTGACACATCAACGCCACGTCAGCTTTGATTTGGGGGAAAATAGAAATTAAGGGAAAATTGGACAAATTAAAAAGTTTGTGATTTTATAGAAAAAATTGAAAGTTAACGGTTAAAACGGTATGTTAGGTAAAGTTCACGATTTTAAATGCATTTTTTCCCTTATTTATTAATAAACACACATTTCAAACAAAACACTCCTTTGTTATCGCACCGAAAGCCAGATAATTTGATAATGAAATTCTTGTAAACCACTGCACATGAAGTAAGATTTAAATTAAAAAAAAAAAAAAAAAAAAAAAAAAAAAAAAAAAAAACCCTTTAAAGGAGAAGGTACATTTCATGAGCATGATATTGTTTTGAAGCTAATGACAAGTATATCAATATCTATATGCAAATAACATACATAAATTAAGCTTTATTAAGAGAGGAAGTAAAGGGGAAAAAAGCCATTGATACAACTAGCATTGAGCTGAGACATAGATGATGATGGAAGGACAAAAGGATCTCCGGCCCTCGATAAAATCGTTCCGAGGAAACAAGCCGACTCACGACGGGACGGACCAGAAAAACCAAGAGAGTAATATAAAGACTCCAAATTAAGCACATAAAAGTAAAAAGAAATCACTTTTCACAGAAAATGAAGACAGCATTCTGGGAGGATCTTGACATTCTCATCACTTTCTCCTCTGCAGCTTGCAGAAACAGAGAATCCGACGAATGGAAGTCCATCTTTTCCAGGTTGCTCGCGTACTTCAACAGAATCTTTATCAACCGGAATACGGAGTTTTCACCCTTAATCTAAGTAACCTTAACTGTCCTCAACTTCTGCAGGAAGGAATTAGGGAAGTCTTCTTCGAACTTGGCTGGCTTTCCATTACGCCTTTCGCTAGCTTTATCGTATTCAAGAACTAACCGCTGCAGCTGGGGAAAGAGCACTAGAAGACGCGCTGCTTTCTTGTGTTCTTCCAAACCGCCATACAACGTTAGCTCCTCCACATTCGGAAACGGGGAAATCATGTTTTTGTTTTCCATATCTCCCATCGCCTTACCATAACCATACAAAAAGAAAACAAAAGAACATCAAACCACGCACAAGGACTTTTATAATAGGACACATATACGAGAACAACGCCTTGATAGTTAATCTAACCTTGATGCACCATTGCGATAGTATGAGTTTCTTAACATTCTTGATTGTGGGAAGGATCTGCTTCAGTGTTTCTCCGACGAAATCATTCCCGGAGAACAAGTGATGCCCATAATAGCCGGGACCATCAAACGAAAGCATTGCATAAGTTAACCATGGCACATCACCATCCATGGAAAACTTGCTATATGGAACTCCTTCTATCTCGAACTCTTCAAGGTTCGGAGTCGAGATCCTCAGCTCCGTAACCTCGGATGGCTCTTCTTCTCTATAATAGAAATACTTGTAGATAGACAGATATGTCAAGCTATCAAGGACTTCAACTTAGGGCTACC
Organism: Thymus mandschuricus; assembly: GCA_029379335.1. NCBI lineage: Eukaryota > Viridiplantae > Streptophyta > Magnoliopsida > Lamiales > Lamiaceae > Thymus > Thymus mandschuricus. The sequence continues at coordinate 36,515,051 of CM057074.1, forward strand.
GCACAAAGTCTTATCGACCGAATCTTCACTACAAGAAAAACGCACATAGATAACGGCGAAATGCCGTTATCTATGAGCGAAAAAAAGTGTTAAATATAGTGGTGTTATCTATAGTCCACGCTCATAGATAACGGTTGTAAACCGTTATCTATACCAATAATAGATAACGGTAACGAATTGAATAGATAACGATATTAAACCATTATCCATAGTTATTTTACATAACGATTTTAAACTGTTATCTATTTTCAAGTTTATGTGATATAATGTTGATTTAGATATAGCTTTTAATTAAATAGATAACTGTTTTATTCCGTTATGTATTTCGTACTCATAATTTGATTTTTTTTTTTTAATTTAAAAAAGAAATATAGATGATACATTTGGAAACGCAAAACAATACCATATATTACTCATAAAAAATTGTCTACAATACCATCCAAATATTCTACCATCAATACCATCCATATATTACTTTACAATACTACCATCAATACCATCCATATATTACTTCAGGCGAACACCTTCTCTTCCCCTTGACGACTTCAGCAAAATGTCTCGATGAGGAAACCCTTGTTCTGCTCATGAACTTGGCTACGAATGCTGGAATATTGATTGAAGCAAACAATATAATGTTTTAGAGATTAGATCGTGAGCAGTATCAGTTGTTCGGTGTTTATACAGTTTGATCAAGATCGGTGGAAAATTATGTCAAAACAATCCTGTGAACGTACCTTCAAGGTGAAATATGGCTTTCTGTCCAAGACGCAACCTATGTTCCTGAGAAAAACAAGATCATTCTTTAGTACAATTCGACTTTAAATTGCTCTTGATGCCATTGTGATAAACGTCAATGGTCATATGAGCAGAGCTTCTGTTTTACTGTTAGAAAGTAAGGTGAATGACATTTATAGGGTAATAATCAGATTGAGAGCTTACATAATAAGCTGCCCAATGAGAGACCTCATGCTTTAGCTCGAAGTCCAATTTCTTTAGCAGTTCATGGAGCAATCCCTGCAACGAAAAGAATGTTTTCAGTTTAGTATGCAAGATGTTAGTTATCTAATCCTTTGACTTGACATGAAACAGTATTTAAAAGAAGCAAAATGCCAGTGAGCTGTCTCTATTTCGTAATTAAATAGAATCATATTATCAAATTCCAAAATCAACTAATCTCATCAGCTAATTACAATTATGAAATCAACAAAACACCATTAAAAAAGCAAGGCCCACATAATCAAATCATTAGGAACGGATAATCCACCCATAAAAATCGAATCTTTATAATCCCTTTTCCTTTCCCATTCAGAAATCAACCCCCATTGAGGCCAAGAATTCAACTTTATCATTTATCTTCATCAAATAAAAGAACCCAGATTGCAAAAAAGGCAATACAATTGGCAATCACCATGCAATCGAGAGAGAGAGAGAGAGTACCAATCGAAACACAATTTCAGCTTAAAGGGGGAGAGAGAGAGTAAGAGGCGGTGAGAAGGGTGGTGAAGGAGGCAGTGGGGGCAAATGGCGAGGCAACAATCAAAGCAGAAAACATTCTACTCGTTCTTCATGAGATTCTCGTGAACTATGCAGGCATTGAAGAACTTGTCCTTCGTTAGAAGCAGACACCCAACCTGGAACGACCTCTGATAATGAATTATCAGACTGCAATTCAACACTCATCAAATTCAATTCACAAATTCACTTCACTTCTAGAGACTAGGGCTGTCAAACGGGACGGTACCGGATTCCCGGTACCTGGTACCGGTTTCCCGTTTACCGGATAACGAGAAATTTAGGTACCGGGTACCGTCCCGTTTATATTATCCGGTACCTGGTACGGTACCGGCCGGTACCGGTATTTCCCGGATTACCGGTTAAGGTACCGGTTTTGTCGAAAAAAATTGTATTTTTTTCTTATTTTTTAAACCTCGTTAATATTTCACCTAATTCGTTTTGTAAAATTTTATCATTAGGTGAAATTTTAATCTTAAATTAATAATCTTAATTTCACAACAATTTTTCAATTTATAATTAAATTAAAATAAAATCTAAATTGACATTAAACTAGTCAAGTTCACGTCAAATATATATAATATCCACTAATGGACTAATGATTGTATCATTTATAATTTAATTATTGATTATTTGATTGTATTATGTTTTTTTTAAAAATAAATAGATAATTATTTAACTATCTATTATAAATTTTATTTAATAATATAATATAATATAATATAATATATATATATATATATATATATATATATAAATATAAATAATTAATTATTAAAATTAAACCGGTACCCGGTACGGTACCGGTACCGTACGGGAAGTACCGGGTACCGGAAAATTTTTCAGAGGTGGTACCGGGTACCGAAAAACCGGTACTCGGTACCCGGTACGGTACCGGTCCGGTACCGGTACTCCCGAATTACCGGGTACCGTTAGACAGCCCTACTAGAGACAGAGAGAGAGAGAGTACCATTTCTTGAATTCCAACCCTATCTTAAAGATGGATACAAGAGCATGTTAATGCGGATATTTCTTCAAAAGAGAAAACTAGCAATCATACATATATATACCAACATCTGAAATCTTAACTCCAATCAACTAAGGCTCGCCTCGAGCAAACACACACATACGTGTTAACACGCACAAGCCAACATAAATCCAGAATGAAGCATATAATCCCATTAAAAACAATGACACCCTAAACTCTAAGGCATAAATCTATATGCTTATGTAAATAATCGAGAGGGAAGAGCGGGTAATCGAACCTCGTCGAACTGACCGACGGTGATGAAAGGTCCGCCTAATAGGCAAAGCAAGAGCCCGGGGGCATCGAGAAACGCCGAAGCCTCAGCAGCCCTCCCACGGCACCGGAGGCCGAACCACAGCGACATCAGCCCTCAGCGGTGGATCTACTGCAGCACCGGGAGTCGCTGGACCTGCAATAATGAGATAGAGAGTGAGGGAGTTAATTAGATTATGGAGGGAGAAAGGAGAAGAGGAGCAACCAACGGTGGCGGCGTCACTGCCGACGCCAGGAAAAGGAAACTGAGAGAGAGAAAGCAGGGGCGAGCTAGGGATAAAACTGTCCCCTAGCCGAAAGGGGGCTAGGGTTTTTTTATGTCGAAAATAGTCCGGCCTGAGACGACGAGCGCCGCCGCAGGAGTTGCGCCGGCGGCGGAACAGACGCGGACGATGGAGGCAGCGCCAAACGAGAAGTTGCACGCTGCAAGCGGCGCCGGTCGACGCCTTCTCACCGCGACGGCGGAGGCGAGGGGCGACGTCGTCGGAGTCGCCGGAGGCCGGCGAAGGGCTCCCCCAATTTTTGGATTAGGGCTTTTCGTTGAGCTATCGAGAGGGAGGGTTTTGGTTAGTGAAATTTGTGCTTGCGGTTTTGCCTGGTTGAGATTGCATATTAAAAAAATTTATTTTAGAATTTAGACATTTAATTAATTTATTTATTTAATTCTTTTAATAACGGAAAATGGATAACAATATTTTAAAGCGTTATTAAAATTAAAATAACACTACATTTAGATAACGGTCATTAAGAAAGCGTTAACTATAATAGTATTTTACATTACAATTTATTATAAACTGTTATCTTTGCTAAAAGTGATTCGCTCATACATAACACTTTTTCTTTAAAACTGTTATCTATAAGAAAAACGCGCTCATACATAACGGTTTTTAAAAAATATCGTTATCTATGTCGTGTTATCTATGACTAAATTTCTTGTAGTGCTTGACAAAGAACATAAGCTTCGATCCTCAAGTACGTGAGTCGATTCCAACACACATTCCTCTCGGGAGTACGGAGGTTACAGCCTTCGAGGCGTAGGCTCTTGATCATCTGCGTATTGGAGATGAGATACCAAAACCTTTTCTCTTCCCAGTGGTGCTCCCTTAATGGTGCCATCTCTCACTGCTTTTTTAGTCAACAGATTGAGACCTTCCGCAAATATTAAAGATAAAAAGGGCGATAACGGATCACCTTGCCGAATACCGCGCCCCAATCGGAATTCTCCGGACGGGCTTCCATTAACAAGGACATTAGCTGAAGCCGTGGTAATGCATTCTGACATCCACTTGATCCACCGCGTCGGAAAGTTGAGCAGTTCCATCATGCGAAATAAATATCTCCAATCCACAGTATCATATGCTTTAGCAAAATCAACTTTAAAAATAAATCTACTCTCCTTCACCTTCCTCGCATCATCAATAACTTCGTTCAACACCACTACACCATCCAAGATGTACCTACCCTCAATGAAAGCTGATTGGGCTTCACCAATTACCTTCCCGATGACACGCTTTAACTTACGAGCTAGAACTTTTGCAATGATTTTGTAAATGCTTCCTATCAACGATATCGGTCGTAGTTGTTTTAATCCACAAGCCCCTTCTTTTTTTTGAGATCAACACAATGAACGACGAATTGCAACCCCTAGCCAACCTCCCGTTAGCGTGAAACTCCAACAACACCGTACCCTAACTAAATACCCTTTGACTATATCCCAACATTCCTTAAAAAATCCCAAATTGAATCCGTCGGGTCCCGGGCTTTTCGACCCCTCGCAATCCCAAACCGCCTCTTTTATTTCCGCCTCAGTGAATTCTTTAATCAGCAGTTCTCTATCTTGCTCGTTTAATCTCTCCTCAACCAAATCATATGGAACCTCCTCTACTCCCCCTTCTCTCTCCTTGAATTGGTCCCGGAAATGTTCCATGATCATTTTCTTAACAAGACTTGGATCATCAACCCACTCACCCCCTATCTCCAACCCTGTTATCCCGTTTCTACTCCTCCCGCGGTTGATAATCCTATGAAACAATTTACTGTTCACATCTCCATCCCTTAACCAACTCATTCTTGCCTTTTGAGACAAAAGACTATCCTTGTTGTTTAGATGAAGGATCAATTGAGCATGCATCTCATTTCTCCTCACCATTTCCAACTCCGAAAGAACTCCCCCGTCATCCTTGATATCAAGTTGTGTATCTCCTCGCGTGCCTCACAGATCAGTTGATCCAAGTTACCGAAATTGTTCTTATTCCACTCCTTCAGTTCCCCCTTAAGCCTTTTCAACTTCTCCTTAAATACAAAACTACCCCAACCCTCTAACCCCGGTTTCCTCCAGCTCTCTTGCACTTTCTCCTTAAACCCAGCCTTGGAAATCCATGCATTGATAAATTTAAAAGGTTTCGGGCCCCAATCAACACTCTTAGTACTTAGCACCAATCCGCAGTGATCTGATATTGATCTTGGGAGCCCCTCGACTCTGTGTCGCTCCACGTAGTTGCCCATTTATTGTTGACCAAAGCACGATCCAGCCGACTTTTGCATCCTCCCCCGCTTTTATACCACGTGAACCTGCGACCCTGCAACTTTACATCCAACAGGTTCCCTTGCTCTACAAACCTCGCAAACTCCCTCATCTCCCTCACTGAGGAACCTCCCCCCACCCCCACCCTTTCACCCTCCGCCAGCACAACATTGAAATCGCCGATGATACATGTATAAATATCCACTCTTTGACCTACCACCAACAAAATTATATCCCACAACCTAAGTTTTGACTGAAGAAGGCACGGAGCGTAGACGTTAATAACGCAAAATTCATCTCCCGTATCCCTCATTCGCCCATTGACCACGACCGCCCCGTCCAACCCCCATCCACTAACTCCACAAAACTTTGAGTCATCCCAAAATGTCAATAAACCTCCCGATCTCCCTCTCGCCCCCTCCGCGACCCACCTCAGCCCCTTAGATCCCCAAATTTTCTTTCCTTCCATCTCCGAGAATGTCTCAATTTTTGTTTCTTGAACACAACAAATATCAAGCTCATTTTTTGTTGTTGTTTTTTTTTTTTATAAAAAAAATTAAGAACCGCAAAAGTCATTTGGTTAGAAAATGACTTGTTCTTACCACACATTGTAAGAAACAATGTATAATCTTATAAATGTTGTGTAAGAAGTCATGTTCATTCTAACTACTTATCTTACGAGTGCTCCAGTAAGACTTATTAAGTAAGAAACAAACTCATTCTTACTTACAATCTTATTATATATGGTAAGAATCCATGTACAATCTTATCACCTACTGTAAAAGATCATGTCTATTCTGCATGTGCATAATCTTATAACCAAGTGCTCTCGTAAGACTTGTTAAGTAAGAAACAAACTCATTCTCACTTTCATTCTTATTAGATATGGTATAAATCCATGTACAATCTTACCACATATTGTAAGAGATCATGTCCATTCTGCGTGTGCAAAATCTTACAACCAAGTGCTCCAGTAAGACTTGTTAAATAAGAATCAAACTCATTTTACTTTCATTCTTATTGGATATGATAAGAATTCATGAACGATTTTACTACCTATTGTAAGAGATCATGTTCATTCTGTATGTGCAAAATCTTACAACCAAGTGCTCCAGTATGACTTGTTAAATAAGAAGCAAACACATATTTTCATTCTTATAATATATGGTAAGAATCCAAACTAATCTACATTTTTACATTTTGTACATTCTTACATTTTAAGAAAATAATCTACATACTTTTTAAGAAACTAATCTACATTCTTCGACTCTAATCTGCCCTCACATGTGCATGTGCATGTGGATGAGAGAGAAAGAAGGTGAGTGGAAAAAGTAGGGGCAATTTTGTTTCTTACTTAAAAATGTAAGAATGAGTTTGTTTCTTACTTAACAAGTCTTACGAGAGCACTTGGTTATAAGATTATACACTGCACATGAGACATGATCTTTTACAATAGGTCATAAGATTGCACATTGATTCTTACCATGTTGGTCCCGGGAAAGAGTAATTGGTGTATGGGGGGGGGGGGAATACACCAATAACCAACCGTTTTTGACTTTTGTAAAATCAGGTCGATCAAAGGTCGATTGTCAAGGTCGATCCTTATCAGAGACAGGTTGATCTATCAAGCTCGTTTGGGAACAAGCTTGATTTATCAAACTGTGCTTATGCGGAAGTTGGTGGAGGTTGATTTACTCTTTGAAAAATCTTAAGGCTGAAAGCAGATAGCAGGTTGATGCGTGATATGCAGGTTGATGCTCGTCAGTTTGATAATGAAATGAAAGAGCGATAAATAAAGAGAGAGAGAGAGAGACAACCGAGTTTTATCGTGGTTCGGAGATAACCCTCCTACATCCACGTCAGGTCGACTCGACCTGAGAATCCCTTTTCTTTTGGATCCACCTTCTCTCTTATTTATACTGACTGAGTATCAGTTTCATACACCTCTCTTATTTATACTGACTGAGTATCAGTTTCATGCGCTTTGCAACTAGCTTTACAACGGCCTCAACCTATCTAACTGATGGGAGGGGGTTGTTTAGAGTGCGAGCTTGATGCGGCAGTAAACGCTTCAAGCTTGCGGTATTCTTCAATGGAGAAATTCTCTTTTCCAACACTTGGGAAATATCTAGGATTTTCGAGTGTTGAATGGATAGAACTTGAGAGAGAATTTCTACAGCACTTTAGCTTTTGAATAATGAATTTCCCGTGCAGTTCCATTGAAGTGGGAAGTCTTTATATAGGCATAGTTTGAAAACTAGCCGTTGGAGTCTGCGCTGACTTGGCAGCTGACGTGGCAACTAGCCGTTGAAGCTTTGCTGACGTGTCAACTAGCCGTTGGTGCTGACTCATCACTTCCCGTTGGGCTTGGTCCTAGCTGGCATCTGACGTGGCAGCTTAGGTGGCAGGTTGACCCATGGAGGTAGGTCATCGGCCTGAGGTATCTTCCAGCATCTTGATGTCTTGAACTTGAGAACAAGCTGGAGTATCTACAGAGCAGGTTGATGATGACAGGCTGTTCTTCTATAGGCAAGGCTGTTGGAATAACAGCCTCTGCCTTTATATGGCAGAACAACCTTGTTCTGGATAACGGCCTGGACAACGGCCTGGACGACGGCCTGGATAACGGCCTGGATAACGGCCTTGCTAACGGCCTTGATAACGGCCTTGATAACGGCCTTGCTAACGGCCTTGATAACGGCCTTGATAACGGCCTGGCTAACGGCCTTTCTAGAACAGCCTTTCTAGAACAACCTTTCTAGAACGGCCTTAGCTTGTTAACTCTATCAACCTTAACTCTATAAAATGTAGAATAAGCCTAAGTGTGGTTTTGAGAAAACATCATCAAAATTAACTGCAAAGGGTTCCCAACATACCATATATAATAAGATTGAAAGTAAGAATGTATTTGTTTCTTATCTAACAAGTTTTACTGGAGTACTCGTAAGATAGATAGGTTAGAATGGACATTACTTCTTGCACAACATTTATAAGATTATACATGGTTTCTTACCATATGTGGTAAGAATGAGCATTTTCTAACCAAATGACTGTTGCAGTTCTTAAAAATTAAATTAAAAAAAAAAAAACTGAATACGAATTTTGAAATAAAAAATTTGACAAAAAAGAAAGAAAGAAAGGAAGTAAGAAGATGTTGTTGGTGGAAATCAAAAAACAAAAAGGGAAAAGACAAAATGTGATGTTGACATATGCATGTAGGGGAGAGAGAAGAGGGAAGAGAGAGAGAGGAGGGTATTTTAGTCAAGAAGGGATAAAAATGGGTAACTTTTAGTTATTTTTAAAGTTGGGTATAGGAATTGATTGTTTTAGTGTAAAATAGGTAAGATAGTACTCCCTCCGGCTCAAGTATTAAGACACTTTTCTTTTCGGCACGGAACTTAAGACGGGAGTGTTTAGTGGTGTAAGTGTATTGTGTTTAGTTAGTGTTGGTTGTTTATGTATTTGTATTTTTGTAATGATAAATAAATGAATAAAAATGCAAATTAAATTAATTTTTTTTTTCGGCAATAATTAATTAAAATAATTACTGATTAATTTTATTTTTTTTTCCGAAATTTCACTTTTGTGATTGCAAATTAAATATGGAAGACAAATTAAAAAACTGATGATACAACTTGTAATCATAAAAAAAAATCCCATACAATCAAAATACACTTCCACATGTCCAATCAAGATTGGGTGGGAAAGAGTAGAGGGAAATTGAGCAGCAAAAAAAGGCGGCCAATTTGAATGGTTCTATACCTAACCTATATCTTCCACTGAAGTTCAACTCTTAACATTCACAAACCAAAAAAAAAAAAGAAGAAGAAGAAGAGCAGCAGCAACAACAAAAGAAGAAGAGCAGCAGCAACTTAAAGTCTTCAACTTCAATGGCACCAAGACCGAAGAATCTCTCCACAAATGAGAGGAATATCATCGTCCAATTCATACTTCAAGGTTCTTCAGCTGAAAAACCTAAGTACGGTAGGCTTCTTGAAGCTCAAAACCACTTCCAACTCTCAAAATCTACAATACACAGATTATGGAAAGACGCATCACAGCAACAAAGTAGAGGGTTAGTGATTCATGTGGTTTCAAAAAAATTTGGGAGGAAAAGAGACAATGTGATGAAACCTGATTATGTGAAGTTGAAGTCACTCTCTATAAATGTTAGAACTAGCATTAGAAAAATGGAGGGAGAGTTGAAAGTGAGCAGAGCTACTTTACAAAGATGGGCAAAGGCTTGATTATTCAACATCCACACATCTGCCCTAAAACCCATGCTCACAGCTGATAACAAATTTTTGAGAATGAAGTTTTCACTTGAAGCTTTAGAACTAGATAGAGTTCTCAACCAACTAAGATACTCATCTATGCACAACACTGTGCACATAGATGAGAAATGGTTCTACATTACCAAAGGGAACAACAGGTATCATTTCCATACATTCTCTGTTTTTGACCTCAGAATTCATTTCAAATCATCACTGGTCTATTTAATTAAACACTGTACAAGTACTACTTAGCACCAGATGAAGAAGAACCATACAAGGGCATGTAAATCAAAGAAGTTCATTGGCAAGATCATGTTTCTATGTGCAGTGAGTAGGCCAGTCCTTAGGGATGATGGAGGTGTACTATTTGATGGCAAAATAGGGATATTCCCTTTCACAGATGAGGGTGAAGCCCTCAGAAATAGCAAAAACAGACCCAAGGGCACCAAATACACTAAGGCTGTGGATTCAGTTACTAGAGAAGTAATGAAGAAAGCCTTATTAGAAAAGGTACCAGCAAGAATCTATTTAACTCATGCAATAAGTTGATTTTTAGCATTTCATCATTGGGCAGAATCTGCATTTACTCATACAATTACACTTAATTTCATCATTGGGCAGAATCTGCACTTACTCATACAATTACACTTACTTTCATACTTGGGCAGAATCTGCACTTACTCATACAATTGCACTTACTTTCATGTAGGTCATACCATCAATTAGGAATAAATGGCCTGCAGAATTATCAAAAGATATACAAATCCAACAAGACAATGCCAAACCACATATAACTGATAGTGATGCAGATTTCAGAGAAGCTGCTACAAGAGATGGATTCAATATCATATTAGTGCAGCAGCCCCCAAACTCACCGGATACAAATATCAATGACCTAGGTTTCTTTAATGCAATTCAGGCTTTACAACAACATAGAACATGCAAGAATGTTGATGATTTGGTTAAAGCAGTTGAAGATGCATTTCATGAACTAGCACCAGCTACTTTGAATAAGGTATTTCTCACATTACAGTGTTGTCTAACAGAAATTATGAAGTTCAGAGGTCACAACAAATATAAGATCCCTCACATGGGTAAGGATAGATTGATTAGAGCTGGAACTCTTCCTCTCACTCTTCAAGTGGATGCAGAATTGGTGGGAGAATGCATTAAGTATCTAGTGGAAAATGGCCAAGTCAGAGGTATTGAGGAATTGGTACACAGGCTGGGGATGCAACAACTCACTGGAATTGGGCTTTAAATCTACAAGTGCAGAGATTTCAAGTAATGGAAAGCATGGATTTTGAACAGAGCAGGGGCAGAATCTTTTGAATGTATGCATTTTCAGTTTCAAAAACTATGTACTCCAAACTTTTTGAATGTGAAAATGCCATTTATATTCCTCTCAACTCCTAACATCCATAGAGTAACACATTCACCACATATTCATAAGTAATCTAACAACAGAGTCTAACTTACAGAATCAACAGAATCAACAGAATCAGTATCCCAACAGAATTCCATCACCAAAACACATCAACAACAGAATGCAGTAGAGGATTCCATCAACACCTCAATCACAACAGAAAGTCTCACATCAACACCTCAATCACAACAGAATTCCATCACCAAACATCCACATAGCAACAAATTCACCACACATTCATAAGTAAGAAAGTCTCACCAAACTAATCACTCTCAGATGCAGTAGAGGATTTCATCTCAGCATCCATAATGGCCCAAGACTCAGTTGAGGGGGAAAAGGGCAACCAAATGGGTATCCCGTTACGGTAGTATCTGGGAGGACCCATACCCCATGAATCGGATCCCTCACGGCCTTCCTCCTCCTTGGCGATTGCAATCGGCGGCGGCGCCGATTTGATTCTTGGCAAAGGGGCATCGATTGGGGCTGATAGTAGCCTCCGAGGCCGCGCCTGTGAGCCCATCGCACAAGGAAGGGTTGCCTGTGGAGATAGCCGACGGTGGTGTTGCCATTCATCGGCTATAGGAGGCGACAATGGCGGAGTACCATGTCTGGGCCTCTGCACTCGCAGTCCAATTGAATTGGGGGAGCGAAGAGCACCGTATCGCCCAGGAGAAATAGGAAAGCGGATTCCACTAGGGCTCCGGGGGGGGGGGGGGCTGGAGTAATCCTCGGTCGCGTGGAACTGAATTTCCATGGGAAGGCGAGCAGATCGGCGTCTGTGAGGTACGGCGTCGACGGGAGATACCACCCGGCCTGCGGGCCCGCCACGACGAGGATTGCGTCGGCCTCTGCAGCCACCGCGAGTCGCGACGAGGGGGCCGCGGGTTGATCTCCATCGCGACGGAGGAGATTGGCTCTCTCTCGACGGCGGAGGTGAGTCGCGAGTCGCGACGGGGGGTCCGCGAGTTGATCTCCAACGCGACGGAGGAGATTGGCTCTCACCCGACGGCGGACGTGAGTCCATATCCAGAGAGAGAAAGAGAGAGTGAGAATCGATTTAGGGTTGCAGAGGGATTTGGGGAAGAATGGGGAAGAACAATAATTGATTTAGGGTTGGCAAATTATTGGTGGGTGTATAATTGAATGTGTGTTGGTGTAGAATTAAATGTGAGTTGGTGTTTTTTAGTTGGGAAATGTTTTTTGATTTTTCTGTTTTAATTTTGGTAAAGAATGGTTTTTTTGTTAGTTGTAATAAGGAAAAGTTAATTGTAATAAGGGATTACTAATTGTACAATTAATTAGTTAATTATTTCCAAAAAAGGAAAGGTGTCGGAATACTTGAGACGGCCCAATAAGAAAATAGTGTCGGAATACTTGAGCCGGAGGGAGTATATTACCACTTAATATAAATCGAAGAGAGTATTAAAATGTCAAGTATCTAGCTATATTATTGTAAAGTTAGATAATAGTAATATAGAACAAGGATAAAAACGAAAAAAGAAAAAATTATGCATACTCTTGACGGAAAGATGGAGCATGGTAACCAATACCCCCAAGGGGGTAGGATACATATATTTTACCCACCATCTTGCATTTATATTTTATGTCTATATATATATAAAAAATTGCATGACCAAGATCCATGATTTTATATCGAATGATAAAAGATTTCTACTTAAGAGACGAAGCCGAGGCCGGGCAAGACTCAGTGGCCCGGGCATATCTTTCATAGTTCAGCCCAATTAAATTTACATATACTACCTCCATCTCATATAAGTAGTCTCATTTGCCGTTTCGGTCCGTCTCACCTATTAGTCCCATTTCCTAAAACGGAAAAGAATGCATAGCTACAATTAACTCTCTCTCTTCACAATCAATTACAACCACACATTTTTATCTTTATTGGCTCTTGTGCCCATTCCAAATGGGACTACTTATATAAGATGAAGGAAGTCCTTTATTTCTACTATTGCATGCGAGGGTATATCATTCTTCACACAAAAGTGGAAAAAGGCACATAAGAAGTAAAAGAAGAGCAACACCCCAAATCCTAAAACTGTTTCTAAACCATTGTACATTGCCATGAATTAAGCAACAAAATTTCTAGAATATTTCAAAGAAGTGTATGAGAGAAGTTAATGATCTGATAAAGAAAAGAACTTGGTAAGATATCAGTATTCAAAAAATCATCAACTCTTCATTTTGGTGAGGATTTTGTTAAGATCATCGGCAGTTCCTCGGATGCTAAACGACGACACTTCCACATTCGACGTCATATAATCCAGCCTCTTGTGGAACACGACCTTTTCAAGCCGGCTTGCGTATTTCAGCACAAGTTCTGCTAATGGATAAAACGAGGTATCGCCCTTTATCCAAGAAACCTTAACTGTCCTCAGCTGCGAGAGGAAGGAGCTTGTTCGAAACTCGAAGTCCAAGAAACTCTGTGCATCGTCTCCACGGACTGGTTGGTTGTCTTGTTCGTCCTCAAGTTTTAACCTTGTCAAATTAGGAAACTTCTCAAGAAGGGACAAGATTTGCTCATATTCTTCGAGACAACCTTTGAGCTTTAAGATCTTGACATTCGGACATGGTGGGAGCAAAGAATTACCATTTGCAGCTCCAAGCACCTGTGGTAAAACAATAGTACAAGAGAGAGCATTAGGACAATAAGAGGGGGTAAATGACCCATATATTATGAACACGAACGTCGAAAAATTCCCCATTTTTGCTTTTTTTTAAGCCTAAAAAAACAAGATAAACAGAGTAGGTAAACAAGCATGCTTAGGCCTGATATAAACGATGAAATCTTTATCAAGTGAACATTTGCATAATGTTCATCGACACAAAGCCACCTGCATAAATAATTTGCAACGAAACCCGACCTGGATAGTCCAATCCGATAACATGACCTTTTCAACATGTTGTATGGCTGGAAAGATCTCTCTCAATCTTTGCCCAAGAAAATCATTCCAAGGACACGAGTGGTACTCGTGATGCATTGGACCGTGGAACCCGAGAGTTGCAAGAGTTAAAGACGAGATGTCCTGCAGCAGATACCTACTATATGGAACTCCCCATATTCTCAGTTTCTTGAGATTCGGTGCCGCGATTCTCAGCTGGGAATCCATCAATTGCTCAGTACCATCAAGCACGAGCTTCTCAATCGCAAGACGTTTCAAACTACTAGAGCAGATGCTCAAGTCACCATCGCCTTCTCCAACACACAAGACGAAAACTTCCAACTGAGGGGTACCTAACAAAATCTTGTTCACTACATTTTCATCGAGATAAACATCAGAGATCTCTAACCTCTTGAGTCCACTCCACTGCACTTCCCCATTAATTTCGATGTTACAGCCTTGGAGCGACAGCTCTTTAAGCGATGAACACGAGTACATATACTGCGGCAACCAATACACCTCTTCTTCATCTTCTTCTTTTTCATCATCTTCATCAGATGAGTAGAAAATACTTAAATCCAGATCTTCGATTCCATTTTCATAGACAAAACGCACCCACGAATCAATATCACCAAATGCTGACTTATTTATTCTCAAAGCGACCCGAAACCTAATAATCTTGTTCCCTTTCCAGAATTTCATAAACCCATTGACGAAACCTCGAAGTTTATCCATATCATCGTACATACTACAATCGATAGAAAGGCGGCGGATGGTATTCCATAGATTTCTCCAGCGATGAGAGAGAAGTGTTGTTCTAACAACATCTATCGTCGGTAGAAACTCGAAAATTTCAAGTATCAACGAGTCGGGCAACTCACTGAGTCGATCCTCGACCGCTCTGCTCCTTGATTTTGCCATTTATAGTGTTCTGATTAACACAATCAAAAGCTCCGAAGCATGAATTTAACAGCCGCCGACGATATCAAATTACAAACATTTGAAAATGGTGAAAGTATCAGAAACTCGAGAGTTACCTTCTTCCAATCGGTTGCCGAGGCCAAGAACCCTAAATCCCCAATTTGTAATGAGTGAGAGACATTGATAAGAATTTTAACTTACGCCTCTCTGTTTTTTCATTTTAAATCACATAACAGAGAATATGTAAATTTTCATTTTTACCTTATTTATTATTCTTTTATCACATTAATTACAGGGATAAAATAGTAAAAATGCAAAGTAGAGCACTAAAATAAACGGAAAGAGTATTACCTTTTATTTTATTTTAATTATTTTTATTCTTTTTAATGTGGAATATGTTAAGATTAGTGGATATAATTATCAAGACAAGTGAAGTGTTAAAATCGAAATAAATGGAATTTTTTTTATTTAAAATTGAAATTGAACTAAATAATGCAAAACTCAAATATTTTCGACCCGAAATTACCGGTTATGGTTTGGTTTTTCCTACGTGGGAATATTTGTTCACACCTAGACAGTAGACACAACAACTAGTATAATTTCACTTTTGCATTACTCCACTATACTCCCTCCATACTCCCTCCGTTCCGCTTTATTTGGCCTATAGAGTGAATAGATGTGAGGTATAAAATAATAGAACAGGCCAAATGGAGTGGAACGGAAGGAGTACTATATTGTACTCCCTCCGTCCCACTTCACTTGTCCTCAATACTATTTTCGTCCGTCCCACTTCACTTGTCCTCTTTCCTTAAAAGGAAAAAATTATGCCTTACTTTTGATGTGGACCCCATACTTTTTCAAATTTAACACTACGCATAAAATCCCGTGCCGAAAAGAAAGAGGACAAGTGAAGTGGGACGGAGGGAGTATATACACTCGAGATGTCTCGCATTTCCTACATACTCTCTCCGTCCCACTCACAAAAAGACAGTCAACTATCCCTATATGAGTGGGACGGAGGGAATATAATTTAGAAGGAAAATATTTCGTCGCTTCATTGGCTGGCTTTACGGTATAAAATACTTATAAATTATGAGAACAATAACATATACTGAGAAATTTAAGTTGTTATTGAACGTAAAAAAGATAATAATTCAAAAGAATCTATTGTAAAATCCATCGTTAAGAGAAGTACCAAAACCGGTTTTCCTTTCCTCAAGAAACTAAACAAGAAGCAAATTAAGGTTTCATAAAGCAGTTCCACATTCATATATACAACAAGTGAAAACAGCAAAAACTCATACATGAAACTGCTTCTAAGCAACTGTTCATTGCCATGAGTTTAGCAAAGCAATAGGATTCCCAAAATAATCCAAAAAATGTACGAGAACAGCTATTTCCCAGCAAAGAAGACGATAAATTACCTACAAAAAGGCATTTGGGTGAGGATTTGGGTATGCTCATCAGCTGTTCCATCAATGCCAAACGAAGACACTTCCTTATCAGACGTTTTCGGGCTTCAACCACTTGCGGATAACCACCTTATCGAGCTGGCTTGAATACTTCATCACAAGTTCCATTAATGGATAAAACGAGGCAGCACATGTTCCTTCGATGCAAAAGGAAGACACTTTCTTATCAGACGTTGTAGGGCTCAACCGCTTGTGGAATACCACTGTTCCAAGCTGGCTTACATGCTTCATCACAAGTTCCATTAATGGATAAAACGAGGCATCGCCTGTTCCTTTGATGCAAAACGAAGACACTTCCTTATGAAACAATCTAAGGCTAAACCACTTGAAAAATACCACCTTTTCAAGCTGGCTAGCATACCTCATCACAAGTTCCATTAATGGATAAAACGAGGTATCAACCTTAGTACACCAAACCTTAACTGTCCTCAGCTCTGAGAGAAAGGAATTTTGAAACTTGAGTTCTGAGACACCCTCTGGATTCTGTTCACGAACTGGTCGGAATTCTTCTTTGGGTACAAGTACTAACCTTGTCAATTTAGGAAACGTCTCCACAAGGCCCAATATTTGCTTGTATTCTTCGAGACAGCCTGTGAGCTTTAAGGTCTTGACATTCGGACATGGTGGGAGCAATGATTTCCCTGCTGCATCTCCAAGCACCTGTCATAACAATAAGTTGAAAGATAGTATTGGGATTTAGAACACGAAGAGAAGGTAAGTGAACAAGTCGAGAGATAATATTGGAAAGAAGAATGTTGAAAAATCCTCTCATCATTATGCAACTGTTATAAGCTACTGAATTCATTCGTAGAAAAAGCATTTTTTGTTTTTGAGTTCACTGCCTAATAAACAATATAAACACAATTCAACGAAACAAGCGCAGGATAAACTAGCATGCTTAGATAAATGATGAAATCTTTATCAAGTAAACGTTCACATGATTAAATACAGTAACATCAATGGGATCTCTTTATACTCCTTGTACATCTATAGCTTGCATATATAGTACATTGTAAAGAAACCAAACCTGAATACACCAATCCGACAATTCGACCTTTTCAACATGTTGGATGGCTGAATAGATATCTCTCAATACCTCCCCAAGAAAAATCCAAGCAGGCGAGTCATACTCGTTCGGAAATGTTGGACTATCAAACTCGAGAGTTGCAAGAGTTAAAGACGACACATTTTGCAGTAGAATTCTACCACACGGAATTCCCCACATCCCTAGCTTTTCAAGATTCGGTGTGCAGATTCTCAGCTCCGATTCCAGATCAGGATAATCGAAAGCACCCTTCTGAATCCGAAGCTCTTTCAAGCTACTAGAGCAGATACTGAAGTTAACATAATAGCATTCTCCAACAAACAGGACCAAGAGTTCCAGCACAGGGGAACCTAACAAAATCCGGTTCAAAGCATCCTTTTCAATATAACTACCATCATCTATCTCTAAACTCTCGAGTCGATTCCACCTCACTTCCCCATTAGTTTCCAAGACACAACCTCGGACCAACAACTGCTTAAGCGACGAACACGAGTACAGGCACTGCGGCAAGCTATACTCTTCCTCACCCCCTACTCGATCCGGGTACTTCAGATGTAAATCCAACATTTCGACTTCATTTTCCACAGCGAAACTCACCCACGAATCAATATCACCAAATACCGCCTCCTTAACATCCAACTCAACACGAAACCTAATAATCTTGCTCCCTCTCCAGAATCTTGCAACCCCATTAACGAAGCTTATAACCCTATCTACATTATCGAACCCACTACTATCGAAAGTAAGGGAACGGACGGTGGTCCAGAGGTTTCTCCAGCGATTGGAGAGAATCGTTGTTCTAACAACATCTACCGCCGGTAACAGCTCCAGAATGTGAAGGAGCAACGAGTCAGGCAACTCACTGAGTCGATCCTCGAGTACTCTGCTCCTCGATTTCTTCATCGTCTAATTTACAGAATCAAAAGCTCCAAAGCATGAATTGAACGGCCACCAACGGCAAAAATCACGAACATTTTGAAATGATAAAGCGAATCGGAGTGTCGAAGATTACCTGCTTTCAATCGGATGCGGAGGCCCAAAACCCTAACCCCCAAAACTTGAATGTTTGCGATTTTTAGAGAAAACACCGGTTCCCGCTTCCCATATAATATTAGTCTCTTTGTAAATACTCCCTTCCTTCTTTTGTAAATACTCCATTCGTCTCGTTGAATTTATCTTACTTCTCGATCCATACAAATTGTATAACGATCTTTTATTAAAATAAGAAGAATTAACCTTCATTTACTTTTTACTTTCTATACTATATTTGAAATCTTGTAAGTAATGAAATTGACAGATGAAATAGAATAGAAAAAGTATAAAATTTTAAATGGACTAAATAGTGGTAAAGAGGGATTACGAGATTCTAAATAAAGAATTAATGTTTCAATAGTATTATAGTACTTATTCAAAAATTCCATTTAATTTCTATGTAATTGTACAGTTCACAATAGTTTAATTTCTTATTTACGATTACCTCCGTCTCTTTCCAAGTGGTCCTATTTATATTCATATGTTAGGGGTTGCCCTCCAAAGAACATGATCATTTTCCATACATGAACATGTTCAACTAGCATTAATGCTAGTTGCATCAATGGATATCAGAAATCAGTTCATTATTTCTCTCTACTCATCTCATCAATCATCATAATAACATATGCAGAGATTAAACCCAGACCTCAATGCAACTAATATGATGTATATATTGGAAGGAGTAGGACAAAAGGATCTCCGGCCCTCGATAAAATCGTTCCAAGGAAACGAGCCTCCTCACGACGGAACGGACCAGAAAAACAAGCAAGCAATGTCTATTCAATGTGAACATATCTACCTATACCATACACAACTCCAAACATCACCAACAGTATTCCCATCTCTGACCACAACCTTCTCTATCCAAAACTAATAGTAAAAGTAAACAAGAAATCACATTTGACGAAAGTTGAACACAACATTTTGAGAGGATCTTGGCATTCTCACCACTTTCTCCTCTGCAGCTTTCAAAAGCAGAGAATTCGATGAACGGAACTCCATCTTTTCCAGCTTGCTCGCGTACTTCAACAGAATCTTTATCAACCGGAATACGGAGTTTTCACCCTTCATCCAAGTAACCTTAATTGTCCTCAACTTTTGCAGGAAGGAATTAGGGAATTCTTCTACAAACTTGGCTGGCTTTCCAATATACCCTTTGCTAGCTTTATCGTAGTCAAGAACTAACCGCTGCAGCTGGGGAAAGAGCTCTAGAAGACGAGCTGCTTTCTCGTGTTCTTCCAAGCTGCCACACAGTCTTAACTTCTTCACGTTCGGAAATGGGGAAAGCATGTTCTTGTTATTCATATCTCCAAGCACCTTGCCATATAAAGATACGTTAGAGTTGTTAATCATCAAACTTTATAAATACTACGGCGACTTTTATTATAGGACTCGTACCAGAACAATGTACTATTATTATGCAAACTTAATTTTCAATCAAAACAAACTTCCTTTAATGAATAATGAATCGAACCTTGATGTACAGATCCGAGAGTACGAGTTTCATAACATTCTGGATTGTAGGAAGGATCTGCTTCCCCGTTTCTCCAATGAAATCATCCCCGGAGAACAAGCCATGCTCATATTTATACTTATAGACAAGCTGTGCACGAGTTAACAATGGCACATCATTATTCATGAAAAACTTGCTATATGGGGTCCCTACTATATCCAGACCTTGAAGATTTGGGGTCGAGATCCTAAGCTCCGTAGTACCAGACGGCTCGTCATCTCCAGAATACAAATACTTGTTGATATACAGATATCTCAAGCTACTAGATTGGATGCTCAAGTTTTCATGGCTTTCCGTAAAACTCAATCTCAAGGACTCCAATTTAGGGCAACCACACAAAACTTTATCAACCAAATCTTGACAAAGAACATAACCTTGGATCCTACTTGAGCTGATTCCAACACACATTCCTCACAGGAGTACGTAGGTCACAGCATTCGAGGTTCAGCCTCTTAATCAACGAGCACGAGTACAGACACTGAGGCGCCCAATAAAACTTATCGTCATCATCATTGTTGCCGTCTCGTGTGATTGTAGAAACATGTTTCAAATATATATCCAGCTCTTCGAGCCCAAAATCCTTTGCGAAACGGACCAAGAAATCGACCTCGCTGTGTAACGACTTGTTGAGGCGAGTGCCGAAATCGATCTTGAGCTTGAGAATCTTGGCCCCTCTCCATAGCATCACAGCCCAAGCTATGAATTTTTGAATTGCCCGGGTGGTGGTTTTTTTCTTGAAACCCTCGAAGTTGAGGAAGGGGACGGTTCTCCATAGATTTTTGTAGCGTTTAGAGAGAAGCTCTGTTCTAACGACCTCCGTTAACGGCAAGAACTGGAAAATATTGAAGATTAACGAGTCAGGTAACTCACTGAGTCGATCATCGTCGCCCGATTTCTTGCTTCTTTTGGAATCGTTCATCTTTTTGCAGAAATGGCTATCTTTCGAAGCGAACAAGAGAAGGATTGCTGCATTCGAAAAAAAAACCCTAATATTTTATTACATGTTCTACACAGATTTTCGACACGAAAACACGAGATTTTAGCAAATATCACCCTGTTCATCAAAATGTAAAAACATCTCATATTATATTTTGGGACATATCACCTAGAGTGCCTCTGCTCCTTGAATTGTTCATCGTCTAATTTCCAGAATCAAAGGCTCCAAAAGCATGAATTTAACAGCCACCGACGGCGCAAATCACAAACATTTTGAAATGGTAAAGCTAATCGGAGTGTCGAAGATTACCTGCTTTCAATCGGATGCTGAGGCCATAAACCCTAAACCCCCAAACTGGAATGACTGCGATTAGAGGAAAAACCGGTTCCAACTTCCCGCATTGGAGTACTAGATTATGAATAAGAATAAGAATGCTCGCTTGGAGTAAAAAGAAAGAAGCTATTTAACCATTAATCCCAGCATTATTTAAAATCTAATATTCTGTCCGATTTTACTTAGATTATTTTTCTAATCGGGAAGTTCCATTTCAATTGATTTGTTTCGTAAAATGAAAAGAATTAATCCTTGCTTTTTAACGTGAATCCTTTACTTTTTCACTTTTAACATTGCATATAATATCGGGTGCCAATGCGGTGAGATAAGGAGAGTAGTATTTTTATCTATACAATTTTGTTATTTAATGGCACAAAAGTAATTGCCAATGAGAAAAAGGTCACCTACTTTTTACGATGGTGATTCCAATGAAACTATACTACTCCCTATGTTCCTATCGAATCGAGTCATTTTAAAACTTAAATGTTTGCGATTTAGAGAAAACACTGGTTCCCGCTTTCTATATAATACTCCATCCGTGCACCTATTTCTGACACGTTTGCCATTTTGGGCCGTCCCCCTATTTCTGACACGTTTCCTTTTTCGGAAAGAATTAGCCACTAAGTAGTACAATTAGTAAATCTCTTATTACACTTAACATTTCATACTTAAATCTCATCCACTCATTTTTCTGCACGTAGTTCAATATAATTTAAATTTCGAAAGTTTAAATTATTATAACTTGCTCGTTTGTTATCGGATTTTTATGATTTTTATATCAAATTAAAGCTCTTTATACGATCTTTCATTTAAGATCAGACAAGAACATGTTTTTATGCATATATGATGCTCTGTTTCTAAAATATGTTTATTCCTACAAAATACACTTTATACACTACATCCATAAACACAATACACTTTACACACTAATCACTTCCGTCTTAAATCCCGTGCAAAAAGCAAACGTGTCAGAAATAGGTGGACGGAGGGAGTATTAGATTGTGTTCTCTTTGATGCAAAAGAAAAAAAAGAGAAAAAAAAAAATTACCCTGTAAATTCCACTCATTTTCTCATCTTTTATCACCTTGTATCAATGAGGGGGGATTTTACTCCTTCAATTGGAGAAAATATTTACAACACCAAATTGGAAAGATAATATTTTCCCCCCATTATATAGTGCAAATGAAGGGGGAAAAATAAATAATTTGAGAAAATTTGAGAAAATGGTAGAATTTAAAGGGTGATTTTCTCTTTTCTTCTACTTTTCTTTCGCATCAAAGGGAACACAATATCAATCTCTTCGTAAAGTACTCCTTTCGCCTCATTGAATTTGTCTTGCTTTACTAATCGATCTATACAAATTGTATGTCGATCTTTTTTTAAATAAGAAGAATTAATCTTCATTTACTTTTTACTTCTACACTATATTTAAAATTTTGTACGAAATGAAACATCATAAATGAAATAAAAATAGAAAAAGTATAAAATATTAAATGGACTAAATAGCGGTGAAGAGGGAATACGAGATTCTAAATAAAGAATTAATGTTTCAATAGTATTTATTCAAATTTTCTATTTAATTTCTATGTAATTGTACAGTTCACAAAAGTTTGATTTCTTGGGTTTACGACTACCTCCGTCTCTTTCTAACTAAGTGGTCCCATTTATATTCATATGCTAGGGTAAGATATGTTGCCCTCCTAAGAACATGATCATTCCATACATGAACATCTTCAACTAGCATCAATGGATATCAGAAATCAGTTCATTGTTTCTCTCTACTCATCAATCATCATAATAACATATGCAGAGATTAAACCCAGACCTCAATGCAACCGATATGATATATATATTGGAAGGAGTAGGACAAAAGGATCTCCAGCCCTCGATAAAATCGTTCCGAGGAAACAAGCCTCCTCACGACGGAACGGGCCAGAAAAACAAGCAAGCAATGTATCTTCAATGTGAATATATCTACCTATACCATACACAACTCCAAACATCACCAAAAGTATTCCCATCTCCATCCAAAACTAATAATAAAAGTAAACAAGAAATCACTTTTGACGGAAGTTGAACACTGCATTTTGAGAGGATCTTGGCATTCTCACCACTTTCTCCTCTGCAGCTTTCAAAAACAGAGAATTCGACGAACGGAACTCCATCTTCTCCAGCTTGCTTGCGTACTTCAACAGAATCTCTATCAACGGAAACATGGAGTTCACACCCTTAATCCAAGTAACCTTAATTGTCGTCAACTTTTGCAGGAAGGAATTAGGGAATTCTTCTTCAAACATGGCTGGCTCTCCATTAGGCCCTTTGCTAGGTTTATGGTAGTCAAGAACTAACCGTTGCAGCTGGGGAAAGAGCTCTAGAAGACGAGCTGCTTTCTCGTGTTCTTCCAAGCCGCCACGCAGTCTTAGCTTCTTCACATTCGGAAATGGGGAAAGCATGTTCTTGTCATTCATATCTCCAAGCACCTTGCCATATAAAGATACGTTAAAGGTGTTAATCATCAAACTTTATAAATACCATGACGACTTTTATTATAGGACTCATACCAGAACAATGTACTATTATTATGCAAACTTAACTTTCAATCAAAACAAACTTCTTTTAATGACTAATGAATCGAACCTTGATGTACTGATCTGAGAGTACGAGTTTCATAACATTCTGGATTTTAGGAAGGATCTGCTTCACTGTTTCTCCAACGAAATCATCCCCGGAGAACAAGTCATGCTCATAATTATACTTATAGAACACAAGCTTTGCACTAGTTAACAATGGCACATCATTATTCATGAAAATCGTGCTATATGGAAGCCCTACTATATCCAGACGTTGAAGATTCGGGGTCGAGATCCTAAGCTCCGTAGTACCAGACGGCTTGTCACCTACAGAATACAAATACTTGTTGATATACAGATATCTCAAGCTACTAGATTGGATGCTCAAGTTGTCATCGCTTTCCGTAAAACTCAATCTCAAGGACTCCAAGTTAGGGCTACCGCACAAAACTTTTTCGACCAAATCTTGACAAAGAACATAAGCTTGGATACTAAAGTACTTGAGCTGATTCCAACACACATTCCTCGCAGGAGTACGGAGATTACAGCCTTCGAGGCACAACCTCTTTATCGACGAGCACGAGTACAAACACTGAGGCGCCCCGTACAACCTCTCGTCATCATCATCATCGTTGTAGTCTCGTGTGATGCTAGAAACATGTTTCAAATATATATCCAGCTCTTCCACCCCAAAATCCTTTGCGAAACGGACCAAGAAATCAACCTCGCCGTGTAATGACTTGTTGAGGCGAGTGCCGAAATCGATCTTGAGCTTGAGAATCTTGGTCCCTCTCCATAGCATCACAGCCCAAGCAATGAATTTTTTAATTGCCCGGGTAGTGGTTTTTTTCTTGAGAAACTCGAAGTTGAGGAAGGGGACGGTTCTCCATAGATTTCCGTAGCGTTTAGAGAGCAGCTCTGTTCTAACAACCTCCGTTAAAGGCAAGAACTGGAAAATATTGAAGATTAACGAGTCGGGTAACTCACTGAGTCGATCATCGTCGCCCGATGTTTTGCTTCGTTTTGATTCCTCCATCTCGTAATTTTTGCAGAAATGGCTAGCTCTCGAAGCGAACAAGAGAAGGATTGCTGCATTCGAAAAAAAAACCCTAATATTTATAACATGTACTACACAGATTTTCGACACGAAAACACGAGATTTTAGCAAATATCACCCTGTTCATCAAAATGTAAAAACATCTCATATTATATTTTGGGACAAATAACACCTAGAGTGCCCCTGCTCCTCGAATCGTTCATCATCTAATTTCCAGAATCAAAGGCTCCAAAAGCATGAATTTAACAGCCAGCGACGGCGCAAATCACAAACATTTTGAAATGGTAAAGCTAATCGGAGTGTCGAAGATTACCTGCTTTCAATCGGATGCTGAGGCCAAAAACCCTAAACCCCCAAACTGGAATGACTGCGATTAGAGGAAAAACCGGTTCCAATTCCCGTATTGGATGGAGTACGATTATAAATAAGAATGCTCGCTTAGAGTAAAAAGAAAGAAGCTATTTTTACCATTAAGCCCAACATTATCTGAAATCTAATTTCTTTTTGTCTCATTTCACTTGACTTCTTTTCCTAGTCGAGACGTTTCAATTCAACTTCTTTTCAAAATTTTCAACGTGAACACTTTACTTTTCACTTTTAACATTGCATATAAAATCCGATGCCGAAATAAAACAGACCAAATAAAGTGGGGCATAGAGAAGAGAGAGTAGTAATTTTATCTATACAATTTTGTTATTAATGGCACAAAAATAATTGCTAAGGAGAAAAAGGTCACATACCTTTTATGATGGTGATTCCATTAAAGCTATACTACTCCCTATGTTCCTTTTAAGTTGAATCATTTTCTTTTATAATTTTTTGTACGCTTTTCCATGTCTTTAGATGATGAAATTTAAAATGTATTTTTGAAGAATTCATTACTTAGCGTGGAAAAGCGTGTCGAAAATTGCAAAAAGAAATGACTCAACTTGAAGTTGAAGGTGGCAAAAGAGAGTATTAAATATACTTTCTCCGATCAGATAAATTGTCTTATTTCAACATAATATCTTAGGTTCAGTGTTAAAGTAGAAGAAAAAAAAAAAAGAGTTTCATGTTAGAATGTAATATAAATTAATTATTTACATTTAAAAAACAAGACAATTCATGTGGGATGGTCAGATTAAAAAAGCACAGTTGAAATGGAATGTTCTACCTCAATAATCTTGTGACTTGTTTTGCGTTTCATTTCAATACTCTTGTTTTGCCTTTTCTAAAACGGAATGAATAATCCTTGTATTTTCTTTACTTATCACCTTTAATATTACAACTAAAGAGGAATGACATGCTACTCACCTAATGGTGCTCACCTTTGTGAGCACCTTCGTCATTTATACATTTCGACATTATTTTGTTCGATTTTTTCAATTGTAATATATTTATTTAGTACCTTATAACAAAAAAAAAACATAAAATTCAAATCTCGATTTGTTCGTTTTTCCTTCTAAGTTCAAAATGTGAATAATAAATCAAATCGAGCTTTGTTTTTTTTTTTTTTTAATGATTTCAATATTAGTTTATAAGGTACTAAAAAATCGAACAAAATAATGATTACAATTAAAAAAACGAACAAAATAATGTAGAAACGAAAATTGTTGAAGAGATTAAAAGTAGAATGTGTCGTTGGAGTGTTTCGTACAATTCTCATATGTCTAGACTCACTTTTAGAGTTTGGCTTGCGCTTTCAAAATTCACCTTCAAAATGTTGTTTGGGAGAAAACTAAAAGGGAAGTGATAGGTTGGAATCGCAGTAAGAATTGCTTTCAGAAGGGTTTGATTATTTTTTACTATGTTATACTCCCTCCGTTGACCCACTCCAGTTGACGCATATTCGTTTTTAGGCCGATGAAATTCTTATGAACCACTGTAC
The DNA here is from genome assembly GCA_029379335.1 of Thymus mandschuricus. Taxonomy (NCBI): domain Eukaryota; kingdom Viridiplantae; phylum Streptophyta; class Magnoliopsida; order Lamiales; family Lamiaceae; genus Thymus; species Thymus mandschuricus. The sequence goes on from CM057074.1 coordinate 36,541,734, forward strand.
ATGAAGTAGATTAAAAAAAAAAAAAAAAAACTTAAAGGAGAAGGTACATTTCATGAGCATTATATTGTTTTGAAGCTAATGACAAATATATCAATATCTATATACAAATAACATACATAAATTAAGCTTAATTAAGAGAGGAAGTAAATGGTCGTTAAAGAAGCCATTGATGCAACTAGCATTGAGCTGAGACATAGATGATGATGGATATCAAAAATCAATTCATTATTTCTCTCCACTCATCAATCATCATAATACATTGGAAGGACAAAAGGATCTCCGGCCCTCGATAAAATCGTACCGAGGAAACGAGCCTACTCACGACAGAACGGGCCAGAAAAACCAAGAGAGTAAGAAGAAATCACTTTTCACAGAAAATGAAGACAGCATTTTGGGAGGATCTTGGCATTCTCATCACCTTCTCCTCTGCAGCTTGCAGAAACAGAGAATCCGACGAATGGAAGACCATCTTCTCCAGCTTGCTCGCGTACTTCAACAGAATCTTTATCAACCGGAATACGGAGTTTTCACCCTTAATCCAAGTAACCTTAACTGTCCTCAACTTCTGCAGGAAGGAATTAGGGAAGTCTTCTTCGAACTTGGCTGGCTTTCCATTACGCCTTTCGCTAGCTTTATCGTATTCAAGAACTAACCGCTGCAGCTGGGGAAAGAGCACTAGAAGACGCGCTGCTTTCTTGTGTTCTTCCAAACCGCCATACAACGTTAGCTCCTCCACATTCGGAAACGGGGAAAGCATGTTTTTGTTTTCCATATCTCCCATCGCCTTACCATAACCATACAAAAAGAAAACAAAAGAACATAAAACCAAGAAAACAAAAGAGCATCAAACCACGCACGAGGACTTTTATAATAGGACACGTATACGAGAACAACGCTTGATAGTTAATCTAACCTTGATGCACCATTGCGATAGTATGAGTTTCTTAACATTCTTGATTGTGGGAAGGATCTGCTTCAGTGTTTCTCCGACGAAATCATTCCCGGAGAATAAGTGATGCCCATAATAGCCGGGACCATCAAACGAAAGCATTGCATAGGTTAACCATGGCACATCACCATCCATGGAAAACTTGCTATATGGAACTCCTTCTATCTCGAACTCTTCAAGGTTCGGAGTCGAGATCCTCAGCTCTGTAACCTCGGATGGCTCTTCGTTTCTATAATAAAAATACTTGTAGATAGACAGATATGTCAAGCTACTAGATTGTATGCTTAAGTTGTCATGACTTTCCGAAAAACCCAATATCAAGGACTTCAACTTAGGGCTACCGCACAAAATCTTATCGACCGAATCTTGACAAAGAACATAAGCTTCGATCCACAAGTACGTGAGTCGATTCCAACACACATTCCTCTCGGGAGTACGGAGGTTACAGCCTTCGAGGCATAGGCTCTTGATCGACGAGCACGAGTACAAACACTGAGGCGCCCCGTACAATATTTCGTCATCGTTGTCGTCTCGTGTGATGTGATAAGCATATTTCAAACGTATATCCAGGTTTTCCACCCCGAAATCCTTTGCGAAACGCACCAAGAAATCGATCTCGCCGTGTAGAGACTTGTTGAGGCGAGTGCCGAAATCGATCTTGAGCTTGAGAATCTTGGCCCCTCTCCATAGCATCACAGCCCAAGCTATGAATTTTTGAATTGCTTGGGTGGTGGTTTTTTTCTTGAAACCCTCGAAGTTGAGGAAGGGCACGGTTTTCCATAGATTTTCGTAGCGTTTAGAGAGAAGCTCTGTTCTAACGACCTCCGTCAACGGCAAGAACTGGAAAATATTGAAGATTAACGAGTCAGGTAACTCACTGAGTCGATCATCGCCGCCCGATTTCTTGCATCTATTGGAATCGTTCATCTCGTAATTTTTGCAGAATCGGCTAGCTCTCGAAAAAAACCCTAATATATATTTTAAATGTTCTATACGCGCGGCTTTTCTTGACACAATATTACTTTTTATTTATTTTGAAATAATTAACAGCAAATTCAAAGGCATATGAATTCTTACGTGACTCACATTTCACATGTGATTATTTGAAATGTGATTATTATATTAATATAATATAATGAAAATTGTTACGAAGCTTTAAATCATGGTATGAGATTATATTATAATGGTGATTCCAAATAAAAGCATACGATTAGGTCCCATTTCACAGTGCTTTCATCGTATTTATATAATTTTTTAAATTCAATTTCAGTGTAATATACAGTTCAATTACAAGAGCTTGATTTTCTCCATTTCTTATGAAACGGTCACGTTTTCACACTTCCTGTTTTTGACCGAATAAGCTTATGTGAAGCCCAAGTTACGTATCCATTAACACTTGATCAACTCTAAGAGATATGAAGCACCACTTTAACTTCACTAATCTAAATTCATAAAAGGATGTGGCCATCACTTTAACCACTAATCTTTCATTTCATAAAACTAGCTTGTGTACAAAAGAAACTAGTCATTGCGAGGGAAACGGAAAGAGTAGTGTATTTTCAAGATTCATTTATAGGACTGACCAGAGCAATGTGATGTGCAAATATCTGTTTGATTTTGCTGTGGGGAATAACTTTAAGAAGAAGAAGATATAATAAGAAATTGAGGTTTTTAATCAACATGTATAAAAAGTGAAAAACAGCACAAACTCAATCATAATTTGGTAATGAAACTCTCTTAAACCACTGCACATCCCATGAAAATACATATAGGTACAAGCTATAGCTAGCCATTGATGCAACTAAATCCAGACCTCAATGCAACCAATGTGATATGATATGTTGGAAGGACAAAAGGATCTCCCTCGATAAAATCGTTCCGAGGAAACGAGCCTACTCACGACGGAGCGGTCCAGAGAAACCAAGAGCAAGCAAGCAAGCAAGCTACCGGTGTTTCTTCAATGTGAATACAAACTTCTCAATGCAAAACTGCTGGTTAATATACTATAAAGACTCCAAATTAAGCACCTCAAAAATATAGTAATATAGTAAAAGAATAGGTCATTTTTCACTGAAAATGAACACAGCATTTTTGGAGGATCTTGACATTCTCAACACTTTCTCCTCTGCAGCTTGCAAAAACTGAGGATTCGACGAGCGGATCTCCATCTTTTCCAACTTGCCCGCATACTTCAACAGAATCTTCATCAACCGGAATACGGAGTTTTCACTCTTAATCCAAGTAGCCTTAACTGTCCTCAGCTTTTGCAAGAAGGACTTAGGGAAGTCTGCTTTAAACTTGGCTGGCTTTCCATAAGGCTTTTTGCTAGCTTTTCAGTATTCAAGAACTAACCGCTGCAACTTGGGACAAAGCTCTAGAACACGCACTGCTTTCTCGTATTCTTCCAAACGGCCATACAGCCTTAGCTCCTCCACATTCGGAAATGGGGAAAGCATTCTCTTCTTTTTCATATCTCCGAGTGCCTAGCCATAACCATAAAAAAAGGAACATTCAAGTTAATCACCAAGCCTATTCTAGTTTCAGTGTACATGTAAAGACCGTGAGCACTCTTATTATATGACACATACAAGTAAAAGGTACTATTATCATCTAAAAACGTCGGGAGAAAGAGATAAAAACAAAAGTTGTGTGGAATAGGGTCGGACACATGACCTACGGAAACTTAATATTCAATCAGACTCGATCCGAGAAACAAACTTTCTTTAATACTATACGAAATAACAATCCTAGAATAGAACACTAACTGATGAAATCGAACCTTGATGAACCAATCCGATAGTTCGAGTTGCTTAACATTCTGGATTGTAGGAAGGAGCTGCTTCATTATATCAACGAAATCATCCCCGGAGAACAAGTGATGCCTATTATCACTTAACACAAGCTTTGCATGAGTTAACAATGGATCATTCATGATGAAAAACTTGCTATATGGAAGCCCTACTATCTCTAACTCTTTAAGCTTCGGGGTCGAGATCCTCAGCTCCGTAACACCAGACGGCACGTCGTCTGTATAATACAAATACTTGCGAATATACAGATACCTCAAGCTGCTAGATTGGATGCTCAAGTTCTTATGGTTCTCCGAAAAACTCAACATCAACGACTCCAACTTAGGGCTACCGCACAAAACCTTATCGATCGAATCTTGACAAAGAACATAAGCTTCGATCTTCAAGTACTTGAGCTGATTCCAACATACATTCCTCGCGGGAGTGCGGAGGTTGCAGCCTTCGAGGTGCAGCCTTTTGATCGACGAGCACGAGTACAAACACCGAGGTGCCCCGTACAACGTCTTCTCGTCGTTGCTCCGTGTGGAGGTACAAACATATTTCAGATACACATCCAGCTCTTCTACGCCGAAATTCTTCGCGAAACGCACCAGGAAATCGGTCTCGCCCTGCAATGACTTGTTGAGGCGAGTTCCGAAATCGACCTTGAGCTTGAGAATCTTGGTCCCTCGCCATAGCATCACAACCCAAGCTATGAATTTTTGAATTGCGCGGGTGGTGATTTTTTTCTTGAAACCCTCGAAGTTGAGGAAGGGCACGGTTTTCCATAGATTTTCGTAGCGTTTAGAGAGAACTTCTGTTCTAACGACATCGGTTAACGGCAAGTACTGGAAAATATTGAAGATTAACGAGTCGGGTAACTCACTGAGTCGATCGTCGCCGCCCGATTTCTTGCTTCTTTTGGAATCGTGCATCTCGTTATTCTGCAGAAACGGCCCTCGAAGAAGACGAAAGGAGGATTACTGAGAAAACCCTAAGCAATTTATTTATTTATTTAGTATAAAATTCTACACCTTAACTTTGGAAACAAAGATTTGATTAATTAATTAATTGATTTACCTTTTTAACTCTTATCCTCTACAATTTATTCTCTCACTTTCTTTTACAAATTCTTATAACTTTGTTTTGTTATTAATAATTTAATCTAATTAATTTAAATCGTGTTTTCGATATCCAACTAAAAAGAATATATTAATTCAAGTTACACAAAGATAGACTCGTTTTTCATAATTATTGTATATAATTATATTCCCAAACCACTCCTGCTCAGTAGGGATGTTAAAAAAGCCCGAGCCCGACGGGCCGATCATATTAGCCCGAAAAAAATAGTGGGTTAGGGCCAAAAAGTAATAGCTCGAAAGTAAAAAAGCCCGATAGAGCTGGACCGAAAAAAGCCCGAGCCCGATAGGGCTGGCCCGAAAGCCCGGTGGGTTACCATAAATTATGAATTTTATGAATTCATGACATATTTCATTACTCTACCTATAAATTTGATAAATTAGGCTGTGTTTTTAATTATTATTGAGTATTTTAAATTTGTTTTAATAAAAATATAACCTTCATTTAAAATTCTATACGTTTTTTACTTCGGCGCTTGGTGAAAAGTAAAATAAAGATTGACATTCGAAAATATTTTTGTTAAATTCACAATATTTAATAATTTATTTAATTTTTTTATACAAGTATAAAATAATAATTATTTTTAGGGAGAAGGTGCAAAAATGCCCTTAAAGTAACTTTAGGGGCAAAAATGCACAAATACCCAATTAATTAGGGCAAAGATGCCCTTTAACCTAAGAGCATCTCCAAGAGCACACTAAAATAGTGCTGAGCACTATTTTAGTGCAGAGTTTTGCTCCAACAGTCCGCACTAAAATAGCGAAATTATAGTGCAATGAACAGTGTTCCCCTAAATATAGAGTAACACTATTCACTGCACTATAATTTTGTGTTCATCATTTTGTGCTCGTGTTTGTTTGCGATTTTTATTTGTGGTGTAGTATTTCAATTTAGTTTGTTTTGTTGTATGAGTAATAATTTTATTTTTTTCTTTTCAGAATTTAATTTGATATATGCTTATTTGTTTTGTGTGTATCAAATTTTTTTAATTATTTTTTTTTGTTCTTTTCACAATTTATCGTATGTTACTTGTAATAATTTAACTAATTTTTCTCTTCTTTTAAATTCTATGTATAATTTACGTGTGATATAAATATATATACAAAATGATTGTATAAATTAATGAAACAAAATATAAAAACAAAAATGCATTAATAAGAAAAACGTAAAATTACATAACATTGCCAAATTAAAGTACAAAACAAACTACACCATGCATGGGAACATACGTTAATATAAAATTGAAAAAATTAAAGATACATTTTTTCCCCTAAGAATGTAATTTTAATTATTTGCAATATCTACTTATTTTATCTTAATTAAATGAGTTAAAATTTATATCATTGTCATTTTTTTAATCATGTTCACATTTTATTAAAAAAATGAATGAAAAAGGATATTTTGGAATATTCCTTTTCTGCTGTATTTTAGTGCGAACTGTTGGAGATGAGTTACTGTTTCTGCACTATTTTAGTGATAGTGCTGCTGGAAAATAGGGGAAACTGTTGGAGATGCTCTAACAGACTCTAAACACCGTCGGAATCACAACCACTTTTTTTTTTTTTTTTTAAATTTTTTTAATCATACGAAGAGAAGAACGCGGGAGATATATCGACGCAACTCTTTTAATCAAAAACCTGAGCAAAAGTTCTTCGATTCTACTCTCTTCGATTCTACTCTACATAATATGCAATCTTGAAAAGAGGATACAAGAGGTTAGTTGTGAATTTTTGATGATTCTTCTGTCTTTGTTTCAATAACCCATGTTATTTCACTGAAAATCAATTATTTCAAATTCAGGAGGAATGAGGTTGAAATTGTTGGGTGGGTAGTGGTGTGTGTTGATGCGTGAACACCTATCTAAATTTTTTTTGTGTAATTCTTTTGTTGGAGTTTGTTACGTGGCTCCATCTTGGTGAATTGATTTATGCTATCAGCTAAAAATATTTAATAATAGCATATGTATCCTTGTATGCCTAAATCATGGTGTTCTTTGATCTATAATATAAAATATTATCTCCATTTATCATGTATGTTTATCCTTGTATATATATATTTAGTTCTTTGATGAGCTAGTGGAGTACCTCTTTTTCCCTCTTCAAAAAATAAAAAATAAAAAATGAAAAATAAGATACAAATACCAAAAATCTAATTATTGACGGAAGTTATTAAAAGCCTGTTAAGTTAATGGCATTTTTGCACTAATTAATTGAGTATTTGTACATTTTTCCTCCTGAAGTTACTTTAAGGGCATGTTTGCACCCTAGTATAAAGTTGAATGGCATTTTTGCACCTTCTCCCTTATTTTTATATTTAAACGATGTCAATTTTATTTTTTATAAACTTAATGGCCCGGTGGGTTAGCCCGAAACCCGGTGGGTTAGGGTTAGGGTTAGGGTCAAAAAAATAATAGCCCGAAAGAAAAAAAGTCCGATTAACCCAATACGAAAAGCCCGCAACCCGATAGAGCTAGCCCGAAACCCGGTGGGTTGGCCCGTTTGACATCCCTACTGCTTAGTGTAACGATGGATAAATTGGAATCGGAACCACTAGACCGACGACTCAGTGAGTTGCCCGACTCGTTAATAATCAACCTTGCTGCATGTGTGGAGCTGCAGCAGATATTTCCAACATTTCAAGATTCAGGGTCGAGATTTTCAGCTCCGTACCAGTAGATAGGCCGTTATCTTGATTTCTCGAATATTTGTAGACAAGATTGTACTTCAATTCATAACAATTGATATCTAAAATCTCGATCGAGTTACGTTGATCCTAATTAGATCACATTGTAGTACAAAGCATGAGTTCCAAAACTACAATCAGATATTCAAAATACCAAGCTAAAAACACAGAGGATTTATTTGATCTCGGTTAAGGGAAACCCTTGTGCAACTTCATACTATATTCTAATCAGCCAGTCAAATCGAACGAACTGCCTTTACGAAAACAGCTCAAGCCTAATACCACCATTGTCAAATATTGAAAGCAAAATGTTTGGTAAGATGAATGTATTCACATAAAAATAAACTCTACCGTTGGAGAGGATCTCGGCATACTCTGCACTTTTGCCACGAGCAAAAGGGAAGAATATGTTGATGATAAGCTCTGTTTTATTCGGAAAACCATCTTTTCTAGCTTGCTCGCGTATTTCAGCAGAACACCTATCAACGGAAATATGGAGTTTTCACTCGTATCCCAGGGTATCGTAATCTTCCTCAACTCTTGCAGGCAGGAACTACACAAGATATTTTCTTCGAATTTGAGTGGTGAGGCTTTCCCATTATCAATTTCTTTATTGTTGGCCTTCTCTTGTTGAAGTACTAAACTCTCCAGCCCGGGAAAAATCTCGAGAAGATGCACTATTTCTTCGTACTCTTCGAAACTGCTGTTCAGCTTCAACAGCTTCACATTCGGAAATGGTGAAAGCGTATATACGTTCTTCATTGCTCCGAGCGCCTGCCACAACAAACACAAACAAGTCATAGATCAAGAAGAAAAAACAGAAACGAAAAACGCAGGGGACTCAAAACCGAACCTTGATGCACCAATCCGAAAATTCGACTTGTTCCACATGTTGGATTGCAGGAAGGATTTGCTTCAGTGTTTCTCCAACAAAATCATTCCCAGAAAACAACGTATGGCTATAATTCCTCTGGGCATCAAACAAGATATTTCCTTGAACCAAAGACGGGACTTTCATCGAACACCTGCTGTACGGAACACCTACCAAGTTCAACACCTCCAGATTAGGGGCCTCGATTACCAGCTCCGTTTCCACAGATACATCGTCATCGGAAGAGTACAGATACTTATCGATAAACAGATTCTTCAAACTCCGAGACTCGATCGTCAAGTTCTGGTGATTCTCCATCAAACACAAGATGAGCACTTCCAAATTAGGGCAACCGCTCATTACCCTTCTCATCAATACTTCCCCAATATCGTAGCCATCGATCCTCAGACGCTGGAGCCGGCTCCAATCCACATTCCTATTAGGAACGGCGAGGTTGCAGCCCTTCAGGTACAGCTTCTCGAGCGACGAACACGTGTACAAGCCCTGAGGCGCAGTGTACAACTTGTTCCGAGTTCCCTCCACGGAACAGTCGGCGTCGTATTCCAGATCCAGATACAGCTCCTCGACGCGGCGTTCGTTGGCGCAACGGAGCCACAGATCGAGGTCGGTGTAGAGCAGCCCGCCGCTGAGGTTGCGGAGGTCGATGGCGAGTTTCTGAATCCTCGTCCCTCGCCATAGCATGAGAGCTCGAGTGACGAAGTTTCGGACTAGGAAAATGTTGTCTTCGAGCAAACAGTAGTCGAAATTGAGGTAGGGGGCGGTGGCCCAGAGGTTTTTCCAGCGGCGGGAGAGGGTGGTGGTTCTGACGACATCTCTCATCGGCAGCTGCCAAAATATGATGAAGATCAACGAGTCGGGCAACTCACTGAGTCGATCGAGTGGTGGTTTACTGTTTTTTGGATTTTTTTCCATTTGAATTGTTTGAATCAAAATTCCCGAACAGCTAGTTTGATAAAGAACCCTAGTTTTTTTTTTTTTTTTTTTTTTTTTTCCATCTAAATTGTAAATTAAGACCGCAGAGCCGGATCGAGTAATTATAAACTTAACTACGGAATTATATACTCCATTTGATTTGATGATATGCTTTAAAATAGATTTTTATTATTATTATTATTATTATTATTATTATTATTATTATTATTATTATTATTATTATTATTATTATTATTTTTTTTTTTTTTTTTTTTTTTTTTTTTTTTTTTTTACAAAATACTATGATAGTTGTATTATCCCGCAAAAGAAAAAATCTTCAAAAATCCATTTCAATCATCAAGAAGCGTGGATGAACGTGCCAGAAATTAACAAAATAAAACGTATCATCTATCTTCCTTGGGACGGAGGCAATAGTACGTATTTAAAAAATAAAACAGTGCCAGAAATTGACAAAATGAAACGTATAATCTTGTCAGAGATTGACAAAATGAAAAATCATCTTGCATGGGACGGAGGGAGTAGTACCTATTTAAAAAATAAAATATGGGGGTGTTTTATTAAAAATAAAAAACAAAGGGGATATTGGTTTTTTTTTTAATCTAAAACACTAGGGGCTGTAAACGGGTCGGGGCAGGACCGGGTATTGCTTTCCCGCCCCATACCCGTTCCAAAAAAAATTCCCCGAGCCCGCTCCTTGCCCCATACCGTTCCAAAAAAAATTCCCCGAACCCGCTCCTTACCCGTTTAATTTGGGGCAGAGACAGAGGCGTGGATTACCCGACGAAAGTTCCAACTCTTGCTCGGCCGTCCCTTGCCACAACATCAAAGCTGCTCAGTTGACGAAAGTTCCAACTCTTGCTCGGCTGAAGGGATCACCTCTCTCTCGGTCTCTCTCCCTATATATATGTACTGATTTTCTGATTAATTTTCTAATTGATAACTGTAATAAGTGATTCCTTACTTCTAAACTCAAATCATATTATGATGAACAATTATATAGATACATGGTATTAATTAAGGGAAGAAAAAAAACATCAGCTCAATCCAATGCTGGTAAACGTCAAGTATACATCCTTTTACCAAAAACAATATTCACAAAAAAATAAGCTCTGCATCTGGGGAGGATAATCTTGCCATTTTCATCAGTTTCAAAAGGGAAGAATTTGATGGCACTGGGGTTTCTTTTACTCGGAACACCATCTTTTCGAGCTTGCTCGCGTGCTTCAGTAGAATCCCTATCAATGGAAGTATGGAATCTTCAACCTCAGCGCAAGTAACCGTAACATCTCTCAACTCTTGCAGGAAGGAATGGGGAAGATTTTCTCCGAAATCGAGTGACTCTTTGCCATGAAAATGTTTCTTGACCTTCTGGTGTTGTAGAACTAAACTCTTCAGCTGGGGAAAGATCTCGAGAAGTTGCACTATCTGTCTGTATTCATCTTCAACCGTTCCACCTTCGGAAAAGCTGAGAGAATGATTCTCACAGCTCCAAGCGCCTGTCACAATGCATCATTCGACCTTATTATAAGAAATATACTGCATGCATCAAAGTAACGCAAGCATTTAAGAAAGAGACGACGCATCAAAGCAATGCATAAAATGCATCATTCGACGTTATTATATTCAATCTTGGCTAAATGTTATTTGTTCATAGTTATAGAACCTCTCTACGTATGTTTCATGTAAGGAAATGTGCAAATAAAACTATTTTCTACGAATTAATTTTGACTATTGATTTTGAACTATCGTACCAATAACTATTATTGTATAAAGAAATACATAAACAATCAAAAACTAAACTAGTGCTAAAACACAATTCTTTCCTCATGCAACAACATTGCATTTCACAAACCTATCAAAGTTTATATGAATATAGATTCATACCTTGATGCACCAATGTGATAATTCGAATTCTTCGACATGTAGAATCGAAGGAAGAATCTGCCTCAACGTCTCTCCAACAAAAAAATTCTCAGAGAACAAGTAAAGGTTATGATTCCTTGGACCCTCAAACAAAATATCTACTCGACTCAAACATGGCACATACATGAAACAATCACCATATGGAACTCCTCCTAGCTCCAACTTTTCGAGATTCGGGGTCAGAATTCTCAGCTTCGTCCTCCTAGACGGAATATCACGATCGTTATACAAATACTTGGTCACACAAAGATGTACCAAACTACTAGATTGGATGGTCAAGTTATCATAATTTTCCAAAAGGTACAAGAAGAAGACTTCCAAATTAGGGCTTCCACTCAAAACTTTGTTAATCAACTCTGCTTTCATCCCAAAACCATCAATGGACAAAATCTTGAGCCGACTCCACTCCACATTACCTACCGGAACACGGAGATTACAGCCGTTGAGGTATAGCCTTTGGAGGGACGAGCACGAGTACAAACAATGAGGCGCCTAGTACATCTCTATCCGAGTACCATATAAGGCGTCGACACCGCCTCTTATGATATCATCGGCATATTCGAAGTCTAGGACCAAATGTTCGACTTCATTTTCCTTGGCGAAATCCAGCAAAGAATCAATGTCGACGTGTGATGACTTCTTGAGGTGAGTGCCGCACTCGATCTTCAAATTCTGAATGCTCCTCGTCCCTCTCCAGAATTTGAGAGCGCCATTGATGAAGTTTCGAGCTCGAATATAGTCCTCGAAATTGAGGGAGAGGGCGGTGGTCCACAGATCTTTCCAGCGATGGGAGAGAAGAGTAGTTCGCACAACATCTCTCATCGGCAGCAACCAAAATATGTGGAAAATCAACGAGTCGGGCAACTCACTGAGTCGATCTCCGAGTTCACAGTCGTGATCATCCATGAATTGAGGTCTAGAGAGAGAAAGAGAGAGAGGGGGGAGGGAGGGTTGGAAGAATAGTACCAGTTAATAATAGACAACAATCAGGGCTTCGTTTTTTGCATCCATAAACCCTAGCTAATTAATCCCCACAAATCTTTAAAATTGGTTTAAAATTGTTATCCTTTCTTTAATTGTTTTCATATTGACTTATCGATTGATGGGTTTATTGAAAACAAAATTATATTGTATTTTAGATTTATCAACTCCAATATTTAACTTTGATAACAAAACTAAATGGGCATTTTTTATTTGAGAGATAAGATAGATGATGAGCCAAAGATTGAATCATAAAGTTGTTTGGCTTGCACAATCGTACTCCCTTAGTTTTCCTTCACTTGGCTTCAATTCCTTTTTTTTTGGAATGTCTCGATTGTTTTTTAAAATGAAAAAAATTAACTTTTACTTTTCAATTTGAACCCCTTACTTTTTACTTTTATATAGTGTATAGGGGATAATTCTACAATTGAATTGAATCCGACTTAAAGGGCACTAGCAACCTATCAAATAGAACAAATGTAAGAGTTGATAGAACAAATGTAAGAGCCCTTAGATAAACACAGGTGGGGTGTCGGGCAAAGGACCTCCGACGCTGAAGTTAGTATTCGGAAAAATTAGGCAAAAAATAAGAGTAAAACAAATGAATAAGAAAATAATGATGTAGATTCCGATTGGAAATGGTGATGAGCGTGGATGATATGGAGGTGATGGTAGGCGGCGCCGTCTGAGTGAAATTAAACAGACGCCGACTGATGGAGAGCGCGAGAGCGTTTCAGAGGAGTCAGTTGGCGATAAGTAAATGTGTGAGTAAGTGAGATCGTGTCCCTTGACGTGACAGTCGGGAGTTTATATAGGACGGCCCATCTGACTAGGATTTTATATAGGATTTTCAGTCGACCCAATAGAATAATATTTTGTTAGGCTAAACTGTTCCGTCTAACTGATGGGCTGACTACTCGCAGGTAGTTGGAGTTGGCCAATCAGGCATAGGCATAGGTTATTTGGTTTGGGCCAGTTAGGCAGGCTACAGTGCGCATAAAATTTAATGCGGAAATAAAACAAGCCAATTGGAGTGAGACGAAAAGAGAAATATACCTCTAAAAATCGATCTTAATTACAAGATTTGGGTAATGCATAAATCAAAACAAATCAGAAATCATTAGAATCAAGCATCATCTACCTGCCTAGCCAACTTCATTAGTCATGTATATGATTTTGAGTCGTCCAATCATTATTTTAATTAACGGCCAAGAGAGAAAAATAAATATTACTTAAAAATTAAATATAATCTCTAGTCATAAATTCAATATTTTCATAGTGAAGCTCAAGAAAACCATACCGATGAAGCTCAAACCCCATCGATGATCATGATGCTTCAATAATTATATAATTGTACAATTAATTAATTAAATCATATACTAGTATTTTATTTTTTTGATCGGAAAATAAAAATCAAGTAATCAACCAAGGAAAGAATTCGCATTCGAAAAAAAATTCACAAAAAAACCAACTTTGCAGTTGTTGAGGATCTTGGCATGCTCTGTACTTTCTCCGACGCCGATTGCAAACGTAACGAATCTGATGATGTGCCGTTTAATCGGAATATCATCTTCTCCAACCTGCTCGCGTATTTCAGCAAAATCTCTATCAACGGAAATACGGAGTCTTCACCCTCATAGTCATACCAAGTAATCGAAATCGTCCTCAACTTTTGCAAGAATGAATTAGGAAGATCAAGTGCTTCAAACTTGGCTGCCTCTCCGCCATGAGGTTTTCTCTTGGTCAGCTTAAGAAATATCCTATCAAGCTTCGGAAAAACCTCAAGAAGACGAACTATTTGTTCGTATTTTTTGAAACAGCCCTCGAGTTTCAACTCCACCACACACGGAAGTATCGGGAGCATATTTTTGCATTTCATAGCTACAAACGCCTGTCATCATAACATTAATCCTTTATCACACAAGATCTATACTAACTTGATTATTTAGTTCTAAAGCATGCATAATTAGCAGATAGATAGAGTAAAAGGAAATCTAACCTTGATCGACCAGTCCGTTAGTTTGAGAGAAGCAACATATTTGATGGAAGGAAGAATCTGTCTGAATGTTTCCACAACAAAATCATTCCCAGAAAACAGTTTATGCTTATTATAAAAATGTTTATCAAAAAATGTAAATCTTATGATAGAAGGGACTTTCATCGAACACCTTCCATACGGAACTCCGCAAAATTCTAAAGTCTCAAGATTCGGAGCTGAAATTCTCAGCTCCGTATCCGTAGTTGGAGCATCGCGTGAATGCTCCAAAAACTTCATAACAAACAGAGATCTCAAGCTACTAGATTCGATACACAAGTTCTCGTGACTCTCGATAAGAGTCAGCACCAACCTTTCCAAGCTAGGGCAACCCATCAAAACCTTGTTCATCAAATCTTGGCTGACTCGATATCCGCACATCGTCAACTTCTTGAGCCGAGTCCAGCTCATGCCACCATTCGGGACGGGAAGGTTACATCCATAGATGTACAAGTGCGTAAGCAATGAACATGAATACAGACACCGCGGCAGCCAGTATTCTTCTTCTTCCTCCTCCTTCTTTAAGCACAGACGTAGCGTTTCGACTCCGTGTTCCTTGGCAAAGTGCACCCAGACGTCGAGGTCACTGTACAATGACTTGTTCATGAGATAATGAGCACCTAATTCAACGTTGAATTCCTGGATCCTCTCCCCTCTCCAGAGTATTAGGGTACGGTTGATAAAGTTTCGAAGTCCGTCGGTTTCGAGCTGCTCGGTTCGGAAGTCGAAGTTGAGGGTGGGGGAGGTGGTCCATAGGTATCTCCATTGTTTGGAGAGAGCGGCAGCTTTGACAACTTCTCTCGTCGGAAGGAAAGATAATATATTGAAAATTAATGACTCGGGCAACTCACTGAGTCGATCCTGGGGCGGTTCAGTTCTGTTCTCCATCCAACTCTGAAAATCCAAATACTCTAAACCCTAAACCCTAGATAATATCTGCTCTATAAATTCTTGAATTAGAATTCAAAATAGTAATTTATATGTTTGTGTTTGAAAATCTCGATCGACAAATTAATTTACCGAATCAAAAAAAAGAAAAGAAAAAAAAGACACTCAAGAACAAAATTCCCAGCGTTTTGATTATACCTTTAAGTGTCGAAATACTCACAGATGAAAGGTTTAGCTTATACTTCTTCCTGTTTATACTAAAAAAATAATGCCATTATTAATCTTGTGCACAAGTTGTTAATAGATAAAAAAATCCTTTCCTAATTAGCCTTAGTATTTAATTAATGATGGCGACTTCTTGATCAAAAAGATTAGAAGATAAATTCGAAAATAATCAATGCAGGGATGGTATCTTCTATTTCGAATTTTGTATCTCATTCGTGTACCAAATCTTAATTTTTATTTGTTAAATGTTATATTTTTTTTAATAAAAATACAAATTGCAATATACTCCCTCCGTCTCTTCCTAAGTGACTCCTTTCCTTTTTGACTTTTTCGGCACGCATTTCCACCGAGACGTAGTACACGTTTTACGATATAATTTTGAAATATTATTTCTTTTACGGGATACTACGATTGTTGTAGTATCCCGTAAAAGAAATAATATTTTAAAATTATATCGTAAAACCCGTACTACCTCTCGGTGGAAATGCGTGCCGAAAAAGTCAAAAAGGAAAGGGGTCACTTAGGAAGAGACAGAGGGAGTATAAAATAGTCTGACAGACATTTATGGGAAAACAATTACTTTTTTAATAGTAATATACTCTATTTTGATTTTTTAAGCATTATATAATTAATAAAAGTTAGATTAAGTGTTGTAAAAATAATTATATACCATAATTTGGATCAGTAAACGCTAGAGATAAAATAACTGTAAATTTTAAAAAAATGATTATTTTTTCGCATAAAACTAATAAAAATAAGATATCTGAGATACGATTGTGACACATAATTCGGAACATGGATCCCAAGTGATTAATGCAAGGCATGTGAAGGGAAAAAGTCCAAAACGACACTTACACAAAATAATTAATTCAAACAATACAACAACTTTCTTTCTAAAATATACGAGGAAAATTTTAAAGGGTGATTGTTTTCTTTTCTCTCCTTCTACGTGATAATAAAGGAAGTAACCAAGTTGGATGATCGGAATCGCGAAAGCGTCGGTCTTACCCGACCCGGTTTGGGCGAGGCCGATGACGTTTTCCCCTTCAAGAGCAAGGGGTATGGCTTCGCACTGTATTTTGGCACTACTAGAAAAAAGGGCATACACTACGGTTTAAAACCGTAGTGTATGAGCGTGTAAAACTGTAGTGGTAGGTGGTGTAGTAAAAGGTGCAGGGTATACACTACGGTTTTAAACCGTAGTGTATACTGACTATTCTCTACGGTTTAAAGGTATACACTACGGTTTTAAACCGTAGTGTATTCTGACTATTCTCTACGGTTTAAAACCGTAGTGTATGAGCGTCTCAAACTGTAAAGATATGTTCCGTAGAGAAAACTTTTTCACATACACTACGGTTTTAAACCGTAGTAAAAAGTAATTTTTTTTTTAATTATATATTTTTGTTTAATTGCTCCGGTTTGTATTTATAAAACCGTAATCCAATATTAAAAATATATAATATATATATAAATACTACAATTGATCGAGAATAATAAATATTACCATCATCATATTAAAATCTCGCGTTTAACACCACAATATTTCATGTACACAAGGATAAATAACAATAATAATAAAAAAAAAAACAATGTAAGTAGTTCAATGGATTCCTACATATGAAAACACAAAAGCTTCAAAATTCTACGAAGGCTCCATTCTTCCAATCCATTGACCTCTTCATTAACCTGCTTTAAAATTAAAAACAAGTGCGGATATATATAAGAGAAATTTGAAAACAATTATCAACCATTCATTTTGATCGACGCTTTAACAAATATATCTTCTTTAGATGCTCAAAGGTGAAACTAAAAAAAACCATTAATGATATCATAGACAACGATTTTTGTTACTAACCTATACAAGAAATACCCAAAGATGTAAATGGATTAGAACAACAATTAACCAGCAGATATTTCCCAACCAACATTATCAGTTCAGAGATCATGTGAAGCTACATGATACCTAAATAGATGAAGAACTATACCAGCCAGCACATTGAATGGATCCGGACATTATGGATAACAAAAACTCCAAACAGAACAGACGCAAGAACAGAGTCTTGGATTGTTAGATGATTAAAAAGCAGTAAGAAACCAACTATACTGGGACTAGTTTAACTAGCACAAGAAAACATACAGCAAGTGCAAATTGCATACCTGGAAAAGCAGGGACCTCTGTTTAGTTTCTGGATCAAATTGCTTGGTCACACGATATCCGGCCGACCAATTTTAACTGCCACAACAACAAAAGATACTCAACATGTAGAATATAAGAATGCAAACTTAGATAATCCCCCTAGTCACCGATTCAACATGAACATACTCTTCCATCCCGACTTCACATTATTTACACGGGACAAGACCATCTGAGAAACACATCTGATTATCAATTCCCTGATTTCAACTGCACTACTCTTGCGCATTACGATTACGAAAGGCTTCATAAACTCATTCTGAAAATTATAGTTAGCTAACTCCTCCCTCTCCAAGAATTTCATTGATAATTGGCGCAAAGAATCCATTGCAAATATTGCAATTGAAAGGTTTTCTGAACAACCAATGGTTACAAAAAAATTAGAGAGAACTTGCCAAATCTTTGACCAGACAAGCCTGATCCGGTTCATGTTGTAGTGCCTGTGAAGAAGAATAAACTATTTACATAACTTATACACAGAAAAACAAAACGAAAATGTGGTAACAACTAATTTTGGGAAGTCAAAGAAAAATATTATGGAAGAAAAAAGGCCAAAAGGTGAGTAACATACGCAATCTCAACTATCTTCGTTATGCTGAAAACACGTGGATCAGATGTGGACCGCAATTCATCCATAGATACCTTGCAAAGAGCCTTCACAAAATCTATTATAGCCTCACTGTTTAGCTTTTGGCTCCTTATGAATATGCGGTTCACATCACCAAGTACTTGTTCTAAAATGTTCAAGTTAGACACCAAATTATTAATCTGTTCAGATGTAATTCCAGCGGCCACATTACCAGCAATACCAGCACTATCATATGATCCCCTCCTCACAGCTGAGGCACTCTGAATCTTCCCAGGTCCTTTCTTTCGCAGAACAGGAAGAATATTTGATTTGGCTTGTTTGGACTTGTCCAGTTCATTTTCAGGAACTGCAAAAAAAGTAGCATCAGGGGGACCACCTTCACCCAACAGATGCAAGTGTTCAAACCTGGAAACACATGTCAAGATATGTTCCCAAGCCTCCTGCAAGTAATTTCCATCCTCGTCTGCTATTGTTACTATAGCCTGTTGATGGACGTAAGAGATGGATCAGATTTGCTTTGAAGTTCAAGGTGAGTGAAAAGGACAAGTAAAAAAAGACAGGTTTAGGTGACTCCTATGCACACCAAGATGAGACAGATATTTATATCATCAAGTAGCATTTTGTTTTTAAATGGATATAAACTGGAAGTTCCATGGATCAGTGAGGAATATCACTCAAAATCAGCAGACATTGTAATCAGGTAGATTATATACATATTAAAATCACAGACTTATAGGGACTCATTCTACTAATAGATGGTGCTCTAGTTACTTCCCAACATAAAAGGGGAGATTCCAATATCTTTTGCTATTCTCTATCATCCAAGTGGATTGTAGTCATGCAACTTGGTTCTTTGCATTTTTCAGTTACCAGTATATTCCATAATCAAATATGAACTCTCTTAGTAGAGCAGGGACATGCTGAATGCAGATCTTGCATCATTTACTGATATACAAGATAAAAGTCGACTAGAGTTGAGATAGGAGATCAAAACACGTTAGCTGAAGAGCTGAATTCCACAAGGGCCAGAGATGCATTACTGAACATGAAAAACTGCATGCTTCTCAATGGTAGAGAAATGACTTGGACTTGATAATTATCGGTGGTGTAAGGTTTAGTTTCCGTTGCTTTAATGACACAGGGATATTTGATACTAATTGTAAGACACCAGTGGAGTTATGCATTTTCTCTAGTATGACATATGATCTGATTAAATATAGAAGTTGTAGACACTGGAAAAGAAAGTGCAACATTTATTTGTGCCACTAGATCAATTTAGACTATATTATTGATAAAAATCTACCCTTAATAAGAATGATAGAAATCATGATAAAGCAGGTAAGGAGTACCCACCTTGATTGCATCAATGTTTTTTTGCCTGATATCTGCAGGGGAATGAAGGGATGTAAATTTGGCTAATGATGTCACAAAAGCATCTCTTTGAGTTTTCATAGACATTGCTGCAGTGACGTGGATTGCACAGCGAAAGCCTTCCAAACATAGACCTATTACAACTTCATCATCACTTTGGTCAAGAGGAACACTGAAGGCAGCCAGCATGGGAGCCCAACATGCCTCTACCATATATCTGAGAATCAAAACATCTGTTGCAGGATAATAAACTGACCTACATTTGCCAGATTGGAAATAGATTATAAAGAGGGTATATAAATAAAAAAGAAAGCAATAATCAATTAATATAACAAGGAAAAAATGTTCCGTTTTTCATTTATTATTGACTTTATCAAATCATATCCAGTATTTCCTAAACTTTCAGGAGTGTGTTTCTCTGTCAGATGAGTAGAAAATTAGTGGATATTTATATGGACTTTCAACAATATTTTATGCACTTATAACTGTTGGATCCTATCCCCGATCAAAGGTGCAAAGTTTAGAATTATACCTTAGCAAAGACCTTCTAAAAGTAACTTTGGATTGCATTGAGTACATAATTGAGAACTTAACACCAATCAAATATGCCAGTCCCATAAGCAAAGCAACCAATGATAAATTTCTTGAAGTTGAAAAGGTTGAATAAAACAAAGGCATACCATACCTATCATCCATGGGTACAAACGAAACTTTAATGTCTGCATTTTCCTTAAGGAGTCGGCACTTTCCTCCAAGGTCTGTATCTGCCAAGAAAAGAGATCAAAGAGCATCAACAAGCAAAGTTAGATGGAATGAAACTGAATTCAACACAACTGTAGAGGAGATGGGGCCGATGAAAAGAGAACTTTTCAGGTGAAATCAACGAACAATTTTTCATGGAGAGAACAGAGGAGGAAGAAGATAACCAGAACCAAAGCTTTGAATTTCTCAGAGTTACCACAGGTGTGAAGCTTAATCAAGTCGCGGAGTACACGAGAGATCCAATCGATATTGGTTATTAAGCGAAGCTTTCGTCTCTATTGTTGATAACTACTGTATAATTTTTGTACAGATTTCTACTAACATAAAAAACAAGAGGCGAAAATATCTTCGATTCATGAAAATTCTGGATTGAAATTCCAGTAATACTAAATCCTAAACCCTAAATCATCCATATAGGTAAGATGTGGAGTGAGAGGGGAGGGGGGAAGAAAACCAGAGAGCAAGGGCGAGGCATTACCGTGTTTGGCGATGGAATCTCCCTTCCGACGACCCCGAGCGCAGCTCCGACGACAGAGTTGAAGGTGAATGTCGGTGGTGAAAATCTCGCCGTTGGAATCGGGTTAGGGATGGGGGGGAAAAACCAGATAGCAAGGGGAGGCATTACCGCATTTGCATAGAGAAACCCGCAACAAAGAGAAACTCCCCTCCGATGACGGCGAGCTCCCTCACGGCGGCGATTTGCAGAGAGAAGAGAACCCCGCAGCAACACTTTCGCGATTCTGAAAATGTCCAAGTATTTTCTAATTCTCTAAGTGGTGAGGGTTCGAATCCTGATGGTGTCATTTTTTTTCCCCTATTTTTTAATATGAGCTCATACACTACGGTTTAAAACCGTAGTGTATAAACCGTAGTGTATGAGCGTCTCTCTCATACACTACGGTTTAAAACAGTAGTGTATAGTGCCTAAAACCGTAGTGTATGAAAGAGGCGCTCATACACTACGGTTTTTAGCTGAACTGTAGTAAATACTCGGAGTATACACTACGGTTTTGGATAAAAACCGTAGAGAAAAGGTATACACTACGGTTTTTTAAAAAAACCGTAGTGTATGTAGTGTAGTAAAAAGCCATATTTGTAGTAGTGTGGTAGGGTTTTTCTAGCCGAGAGTGTTGCAGGCCTCTATCAATTGTTCTTGTTCCTTTACCCCCAAATCCTTGAATGTTTTCTCCACTTTTTCTTCCTCCATGGTTGGAACTTCAGCACTCCGCCCCGAAACTATTCGTTTTTCGCCGCCCTTCGACGCCGCCGTAGTTTGGGGCGAAGACAGAAGAAGAATAGAGGAGAAGGAGGAGAAGAAGAGGTTAAACGGGGTGGGAGATAAATATATATAGCCGTGTCATTGATTGACCAATCATATACTATATAATAGCAAAATGATCTCGATCGTATGTAACATCACCAATGATTTTTTTAACTATTATAAATTATAAAATAAATTGAATTTCATTGATTTTCAATGGGTAATATAATATTTAGTACTACAACTACAAGTATTTCATGTTAGGCAATTCCATACAGATCTATATACTATATAAAAACAAAAAACAAAGGGCATGCTTGTAATTTCACTTCTACTATTAAGGGGTATATTTGTATTTTCCGTAAAAAGTTAGTTTTGTAAAATTTTATTCTATTTTAATCTTTTTAAAATTTAATTCTTGAAATTTAATTACGATTCTCTCACATCTCTTCTGAAAATCCCGATAAAATCTTTTCAAATATATTGCTAATCAACGTATCTTTCATATGAAACGGTGCGAACCTTCTCCCTCCGCCTAGCCTATCACGTTCGTGCATATATATGTTCTCTCTTTCCATGTCTCTCTCTCAGCCGAACCTTCGCCGCATCCTCGATTGGATCAGCCGGCCTCCATCGTAGTTCTGAAAGAGGGATCCGCCACCGAATTCTCATCCACGATCGTTGAAGTAAGTTAGTAAATACACATACGCATATATACGTATATATTCTTGCTTTGCCTAGATGATAAATGAATGAGTTATATAGATTCGGAAGTGAATGTAATGGCCGGTATAATATGTACATGACATTGTCTTTTCATATTTCTTTTCTTAGATTGTCATATGGCCCATATCTGCTTCTCTTTTGTAATTATTCCTTTCTTGAACGTACCAGAGTTTTTGTCATCATCACCCATTGTAAAGAAGAAAAAGAAGAGAAGACGAAGAATAAGAAGAAGAACATTGATGCAGAAGGATTTTATTTTTTTAATTGAAGAAGTCGACGACCACAGAAGAAGAAGAAAGGGGGAATAATTAATTAGGTCTTTTATTGGGTTTCAAATTTTATTTAGGCTTTAAAAATATTTAGCCATATTGATAAGATTTATTTAATACTATCAAATTTTATTTCATTTTTATTTATCAATATTGAATATTTAAACATATTTAATCAGCAAAAAAATTAATTGGTGTATCATTTGGTATATTTGTATAATTAGACTATTGTGATATCAGAAAGAAATTCAGTTTAGGGCATCAGGGCATGTAATTCGTATATGTCATATTACCACATATTTAATGAGATCTTTTAAATAATGGATCAATTTTAACAATACAATCACTTAATGTATTCTTTATCCTTTTGATGTTGCTAGCATTATATATATATTATCTCTGGATTTTATTTTGATAGATTTTGGTAAAAACAAAATAAAAACAAGTATAATAACGTCTATTCATCGGTAAAATACATTTGGCACAAAATAGTTTGATTTAATTATATTGATATATCTTAATTCTCATGCACATATTTTTTTAATGCTTTGTTTTTGTTTTGTTGATTGATTGTAAATTGTAAGTATTGTTGAACTTGACGTTTTAAAACTCACTAACGAATATCAAGATGGTATTTCACTTAGAAATAATATACAATAATTTATATTTTTAGAGTTTGTTTAATGCTAATATTAGTTAAAAATTTTGCTATATCTATTTTAGATATTCACCTACTTACGGTTAGTGTTTATTTTGATTAAAAAATTTACATGCTAAAACTATTATAGCATTAATATCACTTGTGAATCAAGCAAATATTGTAATAAAAAGAGCTTAAGTTTTTCTCGCTAAAAGGATCAAAACCCATTTTTCTTTTAAAGTGGATCAAACTTAAATTTACTTATAATAAAAGAACGTACAGTTGGATGCATAAGAAAATTCGGATTTCATATTACTTTTCATATGTAAAATTTGAAATGGTATATTGGTGAAAGTTCATAATATATATGCATAATATTTGTTCAAAGTAAATATATTGGATTATTTCTTTGTAGAATATTTTGCCGCACATCGTGCGGGCGACTGTTCTAGTTTAGAATTAAAATTCATAGACATTCACTGAATTTCATAAAGAAGAATTTATAATAATTGTTTGATATCAAAATTTAAATATTAGCATTGTTTAGTTGAGAACTTGGTTAAAGTTTTATTGAATGATGTATGTCAGTTTATACTCTTTTCATCTTACTAATAACCTTTTTTTTGGGACATGTAAATTAACGACTATGTGTTTTGATCTAGTGGTATGTGTTAAATATTTGGAGAGTTCAGATTGTCCGTGACACGACCATCCCTTTTCGAACGTCCACAATAAAATTTCACATTACTTGTATCTATATCTGTCGTGGGCGGGTTTGGGTATGAAATCATGTACCCGACTCGGGTTCGGGGCGGGGGCGGGGGCGGGTTTGAGGGTCCCCACCCCGTACCCGCCCCGATAGTAAATTAAATATTAATAATTTTAAATTATATTTAAAACTTTAATAAATTTAATATTTTTTTAAATTAATCTTTAGTAAAAAAAATAACAATTTATGAATATTGTATTAATTAATTTAATATTTTTTAATTATAAACTGATTTAAACATTAAATTAATTATTATTTTACAAAAAAATCAATTTTTTAATTAAAAAAGCAAAATTTTAATTAAAAAATCAATATTTTAAATAAAAAAATTGTAATCGGGTACCCGACTGGTATCCTTCTCCCGCCAGGTAATCCCCGCCCCGTACCCGCATTGATTTAATCGGGTTTCGAGGTGGGTTCGGGGGGATTTTCGGAGACGGGTGTGGGGGTGGGGAAGCTATACTCGACCCCGCCCCGCCCCGCCCCGTTGCCATCCCTATCGAATGATATTCGTTAATACTCCTCCTGTTTATGCTAAAAAATAATGCCCTTATTAATCTTGTGCACAAGTTGTTAATAGATAAAAAAATCTTTCCTAATTAACCTTAATATTTAATGATGGCAACTTCTGGATCAAAAGGTTAGAAGATAAATTCGAAAATAACCAATGCAGGGATGGTATCTTCTATCTCGAATTTTGTATCACAATCGTGTACCAAATCTTAATTTCTATTAGTTAAATATTATATTTTAAAAAAATACAAATTGCAATATATAAAAAATTATGATAGACATTTATGGGAAAATAATTAATTTTTTTAATAGTAATATACTCTATTTTGAATTTTTAAGCATTATATAATCAATAAAAGTTAAATTAAATGTTAAAAAGATAATTATATATCATAATTTGGATCAATGAACCATAGAGATAATCATAAAATTAATATTAAAATAAATGTAATTTTTTTTTTTTTGCATTAATAAAAATTTGGAATATGGGATCCCAAGTGATTAATCATTAATGCAAGGCACGTGGGGGGAAAAGTCCAAAACGACACCTACACAAAATAATTAAATAATTAATTCAAACAATACAACGACTTTCTTTATATAGTATACGAGGAAAATTTTAAAGGATGATTGTTTTCTTTTCTCTTCTTTTACATGATAATTTTCCATAAAAAAAATAACGCACATTGGTTAAACTAGGGCCGAAAAAAAACTAAGTTGTGTATGTAAAAAATAAATGAATTTCGTTTTAAATACTTGTATGATCCACAAAATTATATAAATTTCTATTTTAATTTTTTTACAAAACATATTATGCAAATAGTAAAATAAGTTATTCGTTATACGATATATTGAGAGAACGAAAATAAGGTTAATATTTTCCATTTTAAGAACAAACCAATTGAAGTAGGACGTCCCGATTAGAAAAGGAAATCAAGTGAAGTATTAATTTCGATTCGATCCCGGTCGAACAACGAGAAAATAACCAATTAACATAATTTAGGGGAAAAGAGAGCATCAAATCAAAAATCCATAAAGAAGCCACTGCATTTCGCTAACATCTCCAGCTGGGGCTGCATTCCGCTAACATCTCCAGCTGGGGAAAGATCTCATGAATATGCCCTATTTCTTTGTATACTTTGAAATTACCGCTGATAGTTAAGCGTCGGGCTTTCGGAAAAGGCGAAAGACTGTCTTTCTTTCTCATAGCTACAAGCACCTGCCATAGTTTAGACAATTCCATATCAGTTGAAGTAAAAGAATCAACAACCATCATAGCTCAAAGATAGAAGTACTATAGATATAAGACGGTGATGAAATCGAACCGTGATGCACCAATCCGATAATACGAGTTCCTCGACATGCTGAATGTCGGAAAGAATATGCTTCAGCGCCTCTCCGACAAAATCTTCCTTCGGAAACAAGTTTTGCCGATAATAGATGGGACCGTAGAATGAGAGATGTGCAAATATTAAGGATGGGACTTTCATCGAACACCTTGCGTACGGAACCCCTTTAATTTCCAATGTTTCAAGACGAGGGGTCCATATTCTTAGCACCTTATCTGCAAATGGATCTTCATCTTCGAAGTAAAAATAATACTTTTCCACGTATAAATTTCTCAAGTCACCATGTTCGATACACAAGCTTTCGTGATTTTCGGTAATCTTCAACATCAAGCTTTCCAACTTAGGGCTCCCGAGCAAAACTTTGGTCATCAAATCTTGACTCAGCTCAAAACCAATAATCCGTAAAGAGTAGAGTCTATCCCAGCTCACATTGTTCGTAGGGATGCGAAGGTTGCAGCCTTCGATGTCTAACTTTACGAGCGAAGAAGACGAGTACAGACACTCGGGCAACCGATACATCTCATCCAGAAGGTAGGTATTGTACTTGTATTTCAGATATAATCTCAGATCTTCGACTTTGGATTTCTTCACGAAACAAACCCACAAATCGATATCACCATATAAGTCTGTAGTGATGTTGCTGAATTCGATCTTGAATTTCTGGACCCTCGTCCCTCTCCAGAACATCAGAGCCCCATTGATGAAGCTTCGAGCTCTATCCGTGTCGATTTCTGCCTCCTCCTCGAAGTTGAGGTTTGGAGCTGTGGTCCATAGATTGTGCCAGCGTTTGGAAAGAGTAGTAGTTCTGACGACATCTCTCATCGGCAGCAGCCAAAATATGTCGAAAAGTAGTGAGTCGGGCAACTCACTGAGTCGATCTCGCGGTCCACGTTTATTCATCGAAGGTTTAAGGTTTAGGGCGTTACAAATACTCAAAACCTAAATTTCCTGCTCAACAAAAATCCAAAATCATATTACTGATTAAAAGCTCCGGACATAATCAATCATCCATGAAAAAGTAGCTAAAACAATCACATAACGATTTCAAGGGGAAAAAAAATTCTCGAAGCTCTGATTTTACCTGTTAAGAATCAAGTGCGTGTGAAAAATTAAGCTGCCGTCGTAGATGAAAGGATTCGGTGATAGGGTTTCGTTAGAGCCTGTGGTTCATACAATAAATATTTACATTACATATATAGAGAGGAATACCGTTGACATTATCACGGATGACGTGTCATACTTCATTAACGAATAAAAGTTTTAAATATATCCTTGTCAGCGCAATTTCCAATGTGGGTTGAGTAGCATAGTGTTTCTCTACTTGAAAATGTGTCTATTATGGTGAGACAAACCAAAAAGAAATCCACGTCAGCTAGAGTAGGACCAAGGGAGTACATTATACATACATTTTATATATTTAATTTAATAATTATTATATGAATTGAAACATAATATTTTCAATACTTCTTCTGGCTTAAGATTACTCTAACATTACTGAACAGTTTCTTTCCGACACAAAATTTTATAGCTGGAGCACCATTCAGCCGGACATTTTATCAAACAGATAGAGTGGCAATCAGTTTTTATGTCTTCCCACAAATCCTAAGTTTTTATTAAATAAAGAAATCCCTCATTCATCTTTCAAAACTACATTCAGTTCATCTTTCAAAACAATAATCTAAGCATATTTTCATTGAACTCCAAAGATTATATGTATGCATATACTGTAGTTGGTGCAGACTGGTCAAATGGAACATGCTTATATTAAAATTTTATTCCTTTTAGAATAAGATGGCTTTAAAGGCAGCCTTACTCTTTCTTATGTTCCCCTAGTTGACGCGTTTCTTTTATCGGAGAGGTATAAAATCCTCTATAAAGGACCAATAATGCGTTGAAAATTGAACGAAATCAACAATCTAGCAAAAATCAAGCGGAGTTCTTAAAAAGGATGTCCAATACTCCTTCCGAGTTCTATTAGTCCATCTTTTCCTTTTTCGTCTTATTTATTAATCTACTTTTCTAAAAAAAGAAACAAATTAACTCACAAAAATACCGTTTCAAATCCCTTATCTTTACTTTTCTTGGTTATTATGCCAAAAGCAAAGTTGACTAATTAAGTAGGATGAAGGGAGTATTTGTTAAAAAAGAATATCATTCCTTACACTATAATATCCTTAATTTCACATTTATTTACGTGTTATCCTTACTAAAATACCCTTACTACTTTCACAAAACCGTGAGACCCTTCCTCCACTACCAACCACTTTTAACGTTTTTTTTAAAGCTTTTTACAATAGAAATTTTATAGGTCGTACCACGGTGGACTCAAACTCGAAACCTTGAGGTCCGATACGTTAATCTTAACCACTACCACTAGACTAACATACGCACACACGATTTTTTCTTAGTCTGCATGCAAAATGATAAACACCAAACAATGGAGAAAGCGAACAAAAAACTCATGAAGAATAACACAAGACTCTCATCATAAAAGCTCAAAAGATCGAAATCAATCACAATACCGGAAAAAAAAAATGCATCAAACCAGGAAATGGAAACACAAAATACTATAAAGTGGAGGAAAGCAAATTAAGACCACAAAATTACAGTGAACATATACAAACTAGTAAATTTTAGCACAAATTCATACGAGAATTGCATAAATATCACCCGATTGAAGCACAAGAGTATAAAACACAACACAATCACTACAGAATCCAAGAATGCAAAAGAACGTACTCCTAAACACACACAAGCGACATAACAAGAAACAAAGACCTTTAGAAGACGATCATGAAACTAACTAGAGAAGAATCATCTATACCAACTTGATTTCATAAACAAATTTATCAAAAAAAATTAATTAATAGCCTAATTGAAATAGCCTATCGAATCACAAAATCATAGTAAAAGAAAGACCAATCATTCTTAAATCCTAAAGCATAAAACTACAAAAATCCATAAATAATAGACGAAGAACAGAAAATAAAGAAATCGAACCTTTCCGGGGCTCGAGGCTTGATAGCGGAGGGCTGTCCGGTTTAGGAGAAGTGCCGAGAGCAGGATGGGGGGCGACGGCAGCCTCAGTGGGGCTGCTGCAGCGCCGGAGACCGCCGGCAAAACACCTGCAAGGTCAGAGAGAGAGAGAGAGAGCGCTTAGGAAGAGGAGAGAGAAGCCGTTAACGGCGACGGCGTCACCGACACCGCCAGAAGCCAACGGCAGAAGAGAGAAGAGTGGCGGCAGCGCATGACGGAGAATGTCCCCTAGCTGAAGAGGCAAGGGTTTTAATATTGGGGGTCTCAGCGCCAGAGACGACATGCGCCGCCGCAGGAGTGCAACAAAGGCGAAAGTCGGCGGCCAAGTAGCGTACGGCGGAAGCGGCGCCAGGCGAAGGATCGCATGCAGAGGCGCGTCCACCGGCGCCTACTCACCGCGGCGGCGGACGCGAGTGTCGACGGCGTCGGAATCGCCGGTGGCCGGCGGAGGGTGCCCCAAATTGCAGATTAGGGCTCACCCTCCCCGATTGAATTCGAGAAATTTTAGGGCTGGGTCCAGCGAGTAAGCGCAGCACGGAGGCTCGACGCCGGCTGCGGGCGGCGGCGGAAGGGGAGAGTTGCCGGCGGCAGAAGCCGCGTGAGGAGAAAGAAGGGGAAAAGGAAATCGCAGTTGAGAGAGAGAAGGGTAGACCCGGTGGAATGAAGGGGAAAGAGAGAAGGTTGCTATAGTAACCGGGTCGGGTTCCGGGTCGGGAACAGATTTGGGCCAGGATCTCAGTCCGGGCTGGGCCGAGAGTAAATGGGCTGGAGACCTAATTATTCCTTTGGGCCGAATTTAAATCCTAGGGCCAGAGGTTAATTGTGGTTTGCGCCCTTTTAATTTAATTTATTGGGATGGAACTCATTCAATTGGGCCGAACATTAAATAGTAACACAAATTGACTAGTGAGTTAAATTGTTATTTTCGATTAATTATCAAGAGTAATTTAACCTATTAACTTCAGAAAAGTCAAATAATTTCGAGCAACTAGTGATTTAAGGATTCTAGAAATCTAATACAAGCTTTTCAAATTATCCAAAGGGCTAATCCATTAGCCTTAGTTCAAAAGCTCGACATATCGTGGTTAATAATCTCACGATTATTTCTATAATCTAAGTTAAGGGAAGATAGGATTATAAGAATATGAAATTTCATTATTTATACCGAAAATTCTTTTCACGAAATTAGAATATTTATAGTACTGATGAATAAACGGTAATTTGAGCTTAATAGTAGAATTGTTTAATATATTATTTTAAGTCAAAGACTTAATTAATTAAATTCTCAAACCATCACTTAGCCAAATTGAGTCAAGTCACCAATTGTTAAGTCATGTTACACTTCAGTTAAAATGGAACACCACATAAAGTACCAATGGTTAAGTATTAACCTAGGAATTCTTCCAAGATAATTGATTTAGATAATAATCAATTGAAGTCAACAATTGAGAACCCTCTAAATTAAGTTTAAAGAAGAACCTTAATAATACTAATAATTATTAAGGAAGATTCTAGATTATGTAGGGCAGCAACCATCTAAATTGGTGGCACATATCTCCATACATGTATCTGTTATACTTTACATGTCTCTTTTATCGATTGTTAATTGTACCGTTGTATCTGTTAATTATAGAGAGGTCGATTGTTAATTGTAATGTCTATTAATTATAGAGGATATAACAAGCAACAAACGAAATGATGATAAACACCAAACCAATGGGGAAAGAGAACAAAAAACTCATGAAGAATAACAATCCGAACGAAAAAGAAAAAAACCGAAGAGGAATCATCACCTTGAGATAAAACCGAAAAAGAAAAATGAAACAATAAGGAATCACAAAAAAAATGACAAAGGGCTTGTCATCAACAGCCTTCTCTGGAAATCAGTTAACGATGAAATTCTTTTAAAGGTGTAAACAACACAGCAACGATGATTTTATTGGAGAAGAAATTATAATAAGCAAACGAGAACGATATCAAGTAACTCGCTGATGGAAGAAACAGAAGACAACCACAAGCAAAGACAAGAACCTAAAAAAATGATCAGAAAAAATATTTTGCTCATGTTCATAGTGTCGCAATGAATGTAAGAAGTCACACTACCGAAAAAACAAAGCCAATAAACAGATTCAAATGTAGCGAATAATTCGGGCATGATCTGTAAACAGTGAAGCTGAAAAATGAAGAAACGCGGAGAAAACACACTTATTATCAACGGATTGAACTCACATTCACAAATAGAATGGGGCTGTAGAAGGGTTTCTCACTACAACATTGCATTGAACAAAAAGCTAGGCAAGAAATTAAAAACTATCGCCATCGGCCCAAAAGCAGACAAAAGTGGAGAATCATAAAGGCATGGAATACGAAGGTATAAAAAAACGGTATATCTACTTCGAACATAAAAAGTTAAGTTGGCCAAATCATGAGGTTAATACAAACTTGCAACCGAATATATAATTAGAAAATACATGAATACCTCGACAGTGAAGCAGTCGGTAAAGGATGACGGGAAAAAACATCCAGTAAAGAACGACAAATACACAGTCAAAGATCTGCAAATTAACTACTACGTACCTAGAAAAAGAAAAGAGTTCGCATATATTTTTACAAAAAAAACTAGGCCGAAGATGCTTTCTCTATTCGGAGTACCATCATCTCTAGCCCTCTCGCGTGTTTCATCAGAATCTCTAACAATGGAAATACGGAGTCTTCACCCTCATCCCAAGAAATCATAATCGTCCTCAACTCATTCAAGAAGGAATTAGGGAGATGTGCTTCATACTTTCCATGCCATTTTCTCTTGCACCTCTTCTCTGTCTGAAGAAATAACCTATCAAGCTTGGGAAAAACCTCAAGAAGACAAGCTATTTGTTCGTATTCGTCGAAACAGCTCGCGAGGCACAACTCCACCACATCTGGAAATGGCGGGAGCATATTTTTGCATTTCATAACTACAAATGCCTGACATAGCAATAACTCAGGATCGCTTGCCAAAAGATATATATATATAAAATAATTCTTGGATTTCACTTTAGGGCTTTTCATGGAGGTTTTATTAACATAAGGAAGGCGTTTCATATAATTTTCGTAGAACACATAGATACTTACTTGATGCAATACATATCATCTTTAGTTACACAATAATATCAACAATCAAACCAGTATCACCAAAGGTATAACTTAATATTTCTAAGCCATATAAGTATAGGTATAGCGAAAGGAAATCGAACCTCGATGGACCAGTCTGTGAGTCTGAGCGAATCAACATATTTGAAGGAAGGAAGAATCTGCCTGAATGTTTCCACAACAAAAGCAT
Source organism: Thymus mandschuricus (assembly GCA_029379335.1). Taxonomy (NCBI): domain Eukaryota; kingdom Viridiplantae; phylum Streptophyta; class Magnoliopsida; order Lamiales; family Lamiaceae; genus Thymus; species Thymus mandschuricus. Next base: position 36,573,972 of record CM057074.1, read on the forward strand.
TCCCAGAAAACAGTTGATGCCTATAATCAGGTTCACCAAAAAATGATAACTCCCCACGACTTATACATGGGACTTTCATCGAGCATTTGCCGTACGGAACTCCTTGCAATGACAAATCCTCAAGATTCGGAGCCGAAACTCTCAGCTCCGTACCCGTAGATGGAGCATCGCTCCGATGCTCCAAATACTTGTTAACAATTAGATCTCTCAAGCTACTAGATTCGATACACAAATTCTCATGACTCTCCATGAGAGACAAAAACAATGTTTCCAAGCTAGGGCAACCCATCAAAACCTTGTTCATCAAATCTCCGCTGACTCAATAACCGTACACCTTCAACTCTATCAGCCGATTCCAGCTCACGGCCCCACTCGGGACAGGAATGTTACATGCTCGGATGTGCAAGTGCGTAAGCGATGAACACGAGTACAGACACTGCGGCAGCCAGTACTCTTCCTTCGCTGCCACATAGTATTTCTCGTGCAGGTGCAGGCATAGCCTTTCGACTCCGTGTTTCTTGGCAAAGGTCACCCAGAGATCGAGGTGTGGAAACTCAGTTGTGGAAAAGAAGATGGGAAGTGAAGAAGCAGAGAGGGTGAAGGTTGATGAAGCTACTGTGAAGGAAGAAGTTAATTCAGTTTGATCTTTACTGATGTGGAGTGTTTTATCCATGTGTTATTTTCTTATTGGTTTAGCTGTTAGTTTAAGTTGAATAAATCGTAGCTGTTGGATCTAATCCACGTGTACGTTTAGGATGCTCAGTTTCCTTTCTTCTCTCTCAAGACTTTCTTATTTGAGTAGTATATATAGAGAATGGCAATGTAACAGTGATTCGAGTTGTTGGAATGAGAATCTGATTTTGCTTCATTTTCTGCAACTTCGAACTCAAACATTACACGAAATATTGAACTTTCACATGGTATCTAGAGCGGGAATCGATCTCTAGAATGGCTAAAGGAGGACGCAAGAGTTATTCACAGGCGTTGATTGAAGGATCTGCGAGCTCTGTTCGGAATCAACAAGCTCAAGGTCGTCGGAATGGAAAGGAACCAGTTGGCGCCAGTGGATCTGGAGATCTGGAGACACCAGATCTTCCGCAGAAGAAGATTGATGAGATGCTGAAGCTGCAGCCCTCAGATCACCCAGGGATGCAGCTCGTAGCAGCTCACCTAACTGGTACGAACTTTTTACAATGGTCTCGTTCAATACGTCGAAGCTTAGGAGCTCGTACTAAGTTAGGGTTTCTAGATGGAAGTTTTCCTGAGCCTGAGGAGGATAAAGAGTATTATAATGATTGGATTAAAACCGATTTCATGGTGTCACAATGGATTATAAATTCAATAGCTAAGGAAATTGTCAATGCTTTTTCACATTATGAAACAAGTGAGCAATTGTGGAATGCTTTTATGCATAGATTTGGAAGAAGTAATGGACCGAAAACATATAGGTTACAAAGAGAGATTATGCAGTTTAAGCCAGGCAATCAAAATGTGTTTACATACTATAGTAATCTCACTAATCTGTGGAATGGGCTTGATCTTTTACTGCCTCCAATTGTGTGTACTTGTAATGCTGAGAATGATTATGTGATACGAGAGGAACATCAGAAGCTTGTTCAGTTCTTAGTTGGGTTGAATGAGGTGTATGAACAGACTAGAAGGCAGATAATGTTGCTTAAACCATTGCCATCTGTAGAGCAAGCTTATGGTATGGTGATACAAGTTGAAGATCAATGGAATTAGCTGAGGAAAGTTCAGGGGATCAGAGGATGATCATGCAAGTAGGCAGGCAGAATCAAGGCTTTGGTGGAAATAAAGGAAACTACACTGCACAGAAGCGAGTTTCAAAAGAAGATAGGGCAAAGATGAAGTGTACACACTGTTAAGCTACTGGACATGAGATACAAGAGTGTTTTAAGATTCATGGTTATCCTGATTGGTACAAGAGATTAAAGGAAAATAAGGCTGCAAAGGTTAACTATGTGGAAGAAGATGATGATACCAGATCAAGATCTGATAATGGAAGGATGAATCAAACTGAAGGCATAGCAGATATTGGAAAGGTTATCCAGTCAGAAATAGCAAAATATATGACACAGTTTGTTCAGAAAGGACAGAATTCTCAATCTGGAAATGATGTTAACATGGTGCAGAGGACAGAGATACAAGAGAATGCTTTTGATGTGCACTATGCTTTTAGTGTATTGTCAAGCATGGAAAGGAACTTTTGGATAATAGACTCAGGTGCTAGTTCTCATGTGTGCTGTGATGTGGACTTGATGGTCACCACTTACAGATATGAAAAGCCTTTGCTGGTTAAGTTGCCAGATGGCTCTTCTAAACAAGTTTTTTGTGGAGGAACTGTGAGAATAAATAAGGACATATACCTTAATGATGTGATGTTAGTGCCAGACTTCACACATAATTTGCTTTCTGTGGCACAGTTGGTGAAGGATTCTAAAGCTAAATGTGTATTTCTCCCACAAAGGTGTATCATTCAGAAGGAAGGAACAGAGGCAATTCTTGGTATAGGGAAGATGGTTAACAATCTCTATATCATAGAAACTGCATTGGAAAATCATTATTGTAACTTGTTTGATCCAAGAGATATGGATTTACAAACATGGCATATATTCCTAGGGCATCCATCAATAAGTGCAATGAGGCATATGTCTGTGTTCAAGGGATTGTTTACAGAGGATGATGTGAAGGCTATTGAGCAGTGTGAGGTCTGCTTATTAGCTAAACAGAGCAGGAATGAGTTTCCAGTGTTGAAGAGGAGAACCAGTACCTTGTTTGAGATGATTCATGCTGATGTATGGGGGCCATATGGAGAAGATAATATAGATAACTCAAAGTATGTGCTCACTATTGTGGAAGATCACAGTAGAGCTATATGGACTTACTTGATGAGATCTAAGGAACAGGTTTGTCTCATACTAAAGAATTTCTTCAGGCTTGTGCAGACTCAGTTTGGAAAGGACATTAAGGTGCTAAGAACAGACAATGGGTCTGAGTTTGTAAATAAAGAAGTTAGAGCAGTTTTGGATGGACTGGGAATGATACATTAGAGATCTTGCCCATATACTGCCCAGCAAAATGGGGTTGTGGAAAGAAGGCACAGAATGCTACTGAACTCAGCTCGAGCTCTCATGTATCAAAGCTCTCTCCCTCTGAAATTCTGGCCATACTCTATTTTGGCAGCAACTTGGATGATAAACAGAGTGCCAAGTCAGATTTTGGAGTGGAAAACTCCTTATGAGTTACTTTTTGGGGTGGAACCAGATTTATCAGTTCTGAAACCCTTTGGATGTTTAGCATTTGTTGTCAATCTATCACCTAATAAGGGTAAGTTTGATCAAAGAAGTAACAAATGTGTTTTTCTGGGATTTGATACTTCTCATAAGGGATATTTACTCTTTGATCTAACAACACAGAGGCTATTGACCTCAAGAGATGTGAGATTTATCACAGATAAATATTCATTTGCTAATCTACATGATGTGAATGCAGATACATCTATCTTACCCTTGGTTCACATGATGGATCCTAACCAAACAGATCAGTCAGTAGATCAGTCTGTAGATTTGCAGATGGATGAGGCAAATGTCCCACCACCACAGGATGGAGGAGCCTCATCCAACACAGAGGATGTTGATATGTCTTCTCCACCTGCTGTAATTGATCCTTCTCTTAGGAGAAGTGATAGGGTGAGGAAGGAACCTGAGTGGATGAATGATTATGTTGGGCATATAGACATCACAAATCTGCCTTCATTCACTGCTAGTACTTCCTCCCCTCCAACCTTTCCTTTCATTCTTTCTCCTTCTATCAGTAAGGACTACCTGAATTTTCTCTTCAGTGTTACAACTACACCTGAACTTGCTACATATAAGGAAGCAAGCCAACATGCTGAATGGATAGAGGCTATGCAGGCAGAGCTGAATGCTTTGCAACAGAATAAGACTTGGGAATTGGTGCAGTTACCTCCAGGCAAGAAGGCCATAGGTTGCAAATGGATCTATAAATTGAAGCTCAAATCTAATGTTGAGGTAGAGCGGTATAAGGCAAGGTTGGTGGCAAAGGGCTACAACCAAGAGTATGGAATTGATTATCAAGAAGTATTCTCACCTGTGGCTAAGTTAGTCACTGTGAGGTTGCTGTTTGCAGTGGCAGCTGTATCTGAGTGGCATGTGCATCAAATAGATGTCAACAATGCTTTCTTACATGGTTTTCTTCATGATGATATCTACATGGAACCACCAAAAGGATTTGTGGGAGCAAAGCAAGGAGAAGTCTGTAAACTAGTGAAGAGTTTGTATGGTTTAAAGCAAGCATCCAGGGAGTGGAATCAGGAGTTTTGTAGGACACTTTTTAATCAAGGTTTCTCTCAATCTGCTCATGATCATTGCCATTTTATAAAGGGACTGGAGATGCCTATATTTGCTTATTGGTTTATGTGGATGATGTCCTGATTTGTAGCAAATCTGTTGCACTCATTGAAGATCTCAAGTCAGTTCTTCACTCTGCTTTTACCATTAAAAATCTTGGTCCTGCTCATTATTTTCTTGGTATGGAGGTGGCTAGAGGACCTTCTGGGATTGCTCTAAACCAAAGGATGTATGTTCTTGATCTGATTACTACTATGGGGCTCACTCATTGCACATCTATTTCAACCCCTCTTCCACCAGGAATTCATCTTCAAAAGGCTGATGATTTTGTGCTACCAGAACCAGATGTCTACAGAAAATTGGTTGGAAGATTGCTTTATCTTAACTTGACAAGACCGGACATCTCATTTGTTGTACAGCAGCTTAGTCAATTTGTGGATAAACCAGCTAAAGCTCATTATGTTGCTGCTGTGCATGTAGTGAAGTACCTCAAAGGCTGCCCTTCCTTGGGAGTTTTCTACTCTTCTCACTCTGCTTTGAATCTACAAGCTTTCTGTGATGCAGATTGGGGCTCTTGTCCTGATTCTCGCAGGTCTTTAACAGGCTATTGCATTTTCTTTGGTGATTCTTTGGTTTCTTGGAGATGTAAGAAGCAAAGCACGGTCTCAGCTTCTACAGCAGAGGCTGAATACAGAGCTTTGGGCTATTCTGTTCGTGAGCTTCAATATCTTTCCTATCTTATGCTGGATCTGGGAATGAAGGTACCTACTCCTATTCCTTTGTTTTGTGATAATCAAGTTGCTCTGTATATCACCAAAAATCCGGTTTTTCATGAGCGCACAAAGCATTTGGAGATAGATTGTCATATAGTTAGAGATCAGTTTCTTGCTGGTTTCATTCTTCCCCTGAAAATTTCTTCTTCAAAGCAACTTGCTGATTTGTTTACCAAAGCCCTTCCTTTATCTCGGTTTCGACTGTTGCTGTCCAAGATGCGAATGGGGGATCTTCACCATTCTCATCTTGCGGGGGGTGTGGAAACTCAGTTGTGGAAAAGAAGATGGGAAGTGAAGAAGCAGAGAGGGTGAAGGTTGATGAAGCTACTGTGAAGGAAGAAGTTAATTCAGTTTGATCTTTACTGATGTGGAGTGTTTTATCCACGTGTTATTTTCTTATTGGTTTAGCTGTTAGTTTAAGTTGAATAAATCGTAGCTGTTGGATCTAATCCACGTGTACGTTTAGGATGCTCAGTTTCCTTTCTTCTCTCTCAAGACTTTCTTATTTGAGTAGTATATATAGAGAATGGCAATGTAACGGTGATTCGAGTTGTTGGAATGAGAATCTGATTTTGCTTCATTTTCTGCAACTTCGAACTCAAACATTACACGAAATATTGAACTTTCACACGAGGTCACCGTGTAATGACTTTTCGACATGAGTGCCGAATTCGATAGTGAATTCCTGGATCCTCACCCCTCTCCAGAACATTAGGGTACCGTTGATGAAGTTCCGAAGTCTGTCGGTTTCGAGCTGTTCGGTTCGGAAGTCGAAGCTGAGGGAGGGGGCGGTGGTCCATAGGTATCTCCATTGTTTGGAGAGAGCGGCAGTTTTGACAACATCCCTCGTCGTTAATGACTCGGGCAACTCACTGAGTCGATCACAGGGTGGTTCAGTTCTCTTCTCCATCTTGCTATCTAAAACCCTAGATTGAACTGCTCTAGAAATTCTTGAATTAGAATCCAAAACAGTAATATGTTTGGGTTTGAAATCAAAATCTCGATCGACAAATTAATTTACAGAATCAAGAACAAAAAAAAAAAGTAAAATAATTAATTGCAAGAACAAAATATCCAGCGTTAAAAATTTTACCTTAAAAGTGTCGAGGTTCACTCCTTTCTTCGACTGCAATCGTGTGGGAAGGCCGCCGAATTAGATGAATGGATTAGCTAATAGTCCCTCCTACTTCTTCTTCTAAATAATGCTCTAATTAACTTTGTGCATAAGTTGTTAATTAATAGATAAAACTTATTTCCTAATTAGCCTTATTTCAATGATGGTAAGCTAGTAACTAGAACTTTATAAAAGCTTTATTCTTAAATATAAATTAATATGAATAAATAACATGCATGTCATGTGATGCGATTAGGGTTTGCATTATTATAAATAAAAGGTTTATTTCCTTATAGGTTGGGCGTCTCCTTATAGTAAATATTGAAGAAAAGTCTCATGCATATCCATAAGGAAAGAAGAGAAGATAGATGTTGAAGATCTTTCACGGATCCTTCATTAAACGTAGAAGTGTGTGTTAGTATAGTCGAGTTGGGAGAAATTCCCAGACGTAGGTGCTGTGCTCTTGTTGATAGCGGATTGGTCCCTTGAAGAAATCCCCTAGGTGTGATTACACCGAAAACTGGGTTAACAATCCATGTCGACAATTTTTTTATATATATATATATATATTTTTTTTTTTTTTAATCGGGCAATTGTTTTACGGATTTCACAACAATTTCGTCACTAATTACTCATATTATTGTCGGTGATGAGTTTATAAAAGCTTGGCACATTGTTGGCCTTCTACTCTTGTTCAAGTACTAACGTCTATATAATAGAGTGATGAAATCGAACCTTGATGCACCAATCCGATAATTCAAGTTCCTCAACATGCTGGATGGCGGGAAGAAGCTGCTTGATTGCCTCCCCAACAGAATCTTCCTTAGAAACAAGCCATGCCACCAACAGGTGGGACCATAGAATAAGAGATGCGTGCGCAAGTGTTATAGATGAGACTTTCATCGAACACCTTGCGTACGGGACTCCTGAAATTTCCAATGTTTCAAGACAAGGGGTCCAGATTCTTATCCTGAAATTTCCAATGTTTCAAGACAAGGGGTCCAGATTCTTAGCTCAGCTCCTTGTCTGTAGATGGATTTTTATCATTGTAGTAGAAATACTTTGTACTAATATATAATTAAATATCTTAAGCCTCCATGTTCGACACACAAGGTGTCGTGATTTTCGGTAAACTTCAAGAAACGTAGGGCTTTGAAAACAAAATTATATAGTAACCAAGAGTTATGGAAATTTGGTAGCGTCAAAATATTCACAAGAAAACCAACTCTGCAGTTGGGGAGGATCTTGGCATACACAGCACTTTCTCCGACACCGATTGCAAAAGCAAAGGATCCGACGATGCTTTTGTTAATCGGAATACCATCTTCTCCAACCTTCTCGCGTGTTTCAGCAGAATCTCTATCAACGGAAAGATGCAGCCTTCACCCTCATCCCAAGTAATCGAAATCGTCCTCAACTCTTTCAAGAAGGAATTAGTGAGATCACTTGCTTCAAACTTTGCTGCCTCTCTGCCTTGAGGTTTTCTCTTGGTCAGATCATCTGGCGTAAGAGATAACATATCAAGCGCAGGAAAAACCGTAAGAAGGCCAACTATTTTTTCGTATTCTTCGAAACAGCACTCGAGCTCCAACTCCACCACACCCGGAAATGAAGGGAGCATATTTTCGCCTTTCATAGCTACAAACGCCTGTAACCATAACATCAATCCTTTATCACACAAGATGTATCATTTAACTCGATATTATTTCCAAGGCATAAATAAGTACGGTATAGTAAAAGGAAATCGAACCTTGATCGACCAGTCCGTTAGTTTGAGAAAAGCAACATATTTGAAGGAAGGAAGAATCTGCCTGAATGTTTCCACAACAAAATCATTCCCAGAAAACAGTTGATGCCTATAATAACGTTTACCAAAAAAAGAAAACTCCCCACGACTTATACATGGGACTTTCATCGAACACTTGCTGTATGGAACTCCGCGCAATGTCAAAATCTCAAGATTCGGAGCCGAAACTCTCAGCTCCGTAACCGTAGATGGAGCATCGCTGCAATGCTCCAAATACTTGGTAACCATTAGATCTCTCAAGCTACTAGATTCGATACACAAATTCTCATGACTCTGAAAGTGTTGTTCGCCGGGATCATACAACGATGTTGTAACAACACCACACACAACAATCAAAAATAGCAGCGGAAGAGTTCAAACAACACACGAGCAAATTTTCCACAAGTTATATAAAATAACTTGCGGATGCCTCAGGGCAAAATGATCCACTATATGATCGTGAATTACAAAAAGACAATCTTCAACATCAACTATGTTGAAGATACAAAACTGAGAACAACAGAAAATACAAATTCCTACAGGAAAATGCTAACAAAAAAATTTCTCAGTAAAAACACGCTCTCCTCTCTAACGTGCTCTCTCGTGTGTGTCCTGCAACTTCTAATCTTCTTTACTTGATATACTCTTAGTTCTTCATCCAGAAGTTACAGCATCCACTATCTCCACTACGCACGCCCATGAGAGTTGGAAGTAAACTGCCACATTACACTTCATAAGTTATGTTGAGTCAACATCCATGTCAACATCCAGCTCAACATTATCTTCAGTCTACTCAACATCCAACTCAACATCCACATCTTAAGCAAAACTTGACTGCCACGTACCACCCTCCAACAAATGGTGAAGAAAGAACAAAACAATAGATCCAACAGACTCTCCATGAGAGACAAAAACAATGTTTCCAACCTAGGGCAACCCATCAAAACCTTGTTCATCAAATCTCCGCTGACTCGATAACCGTACATCTTCAACTCCATCAGCCGATTCCAGCTCACGGCCCCCCTCGGGACAGGAAAGTTACATGCCCGGATGTACAAGTGCGTAAGCGATGAATACGAGTACAGACACTGCGGCAGCCAGTACTCTTCTTCCTTCTTCTTTACCCAGACCGCGTATTTCCCCCGCAGGCGTAGCCTTTCGACTCCGTGTTTCTTGGCAAAGTGCACCCACAGATCGAGGTCACTGTGTAATGACTTTTTGAAATGAGCGTTGAATTCGATAGTGAATTTCTGGATCCTCACCCCTCTCCAGACTATTAGGGCACGGTTGATGAAGTTTTGAGGTCCGTCAGTTTCGAGCTGTTTGGTTCGGAAGTCGAAGTTGAGGGAGGGGGCGGTGGTCCATAGGTATCTCCATTGTTCGGAGAGAGTTGCAGTTCTCACAACATCTCTCATCGGAAGCAAGAAGAATATATCGAAAATTAATGACTCGGGCAACTCACTGAGTCGATCACGGGGCGGTTTAGTTCTCTTCTCCATCTACATGAATTGAGATCAAACTTCAAATACTCTAAAACCCTAGATAACCTGCCCTACAGCGTAAGGAATTAGAATTCAAAAAAAATAAATTAAAAGTTCGATCGACAAATTAATTTACCGAATTAAGAGAACAAAACAATAAACAAAAAAAAATTGCTAACGTCGTTTTGATTTACCTCAAAAGTGTCGAAATTCACTCCCTTAATTTCTTCGATTGCAATCTCGTGCTAATTAGATTGAAAGGATTTGCTAGTTTTTGATAATGAAAAATTAATAGAAGATAAAAACGAAACTAAGGGTGGTGTATTCAATTTAGATTCTGCAGGATTTTTATGAATTTTAGAAATTAGTGGGTATTCAATTCAAATTTTATAAAGTCTTTAAAAATCTTGAGGTATTCAATGCAGATTTTATAAAGTCTTAAGAAATTTGTAGGTATTCAACACTCTATAAATTTTGATAGATTCTAACAGTCTATAGATTTTGCTAGACTTTCTTTAAAAAATATAAAGAAATTTCACTCTCCAAAATCTTTTATAAAAATATAAAGAGATTTCACCCTCAAAAATCTTTTATAAAAACCAGAGATTTATACGGATTCTCTGGAAAAAAAAAAACTCAAAATCACCATTTCCGTCACCCTCCTCCGCCACCCTCAACCACCTTCATCTGTAGTACTTTTTATTTTTTCTCCGAACAATTATAGTTTATTTTAAAAGACATCAAAATTGTGATTATCTAGTACTAAAAATATCACCCAACTATTCTTATAATTTCGTTTCTCATATTTTAATTTGATTTTTAAGAAACAAAATTTGAACACTATTAAATATTTAAATTATTGCCACTAATGTTATTGTAATTTCAAAATTGTCTCTTTTTTTTTTTTTTTTTGCTATTTTTAAACAAAGAAAAAAACATTTCGTACACTAGTGACACTATATTGACATAATAGTGTCAATAGTGTCAAAATTGAAAGGCAAAAAAGGTAAAATAAAAGGTCAGAAAAAATTCGAAAAAAAATGGTGAAGAAAAAAAAAATTACAAACAAATTAGTTAAAAAATCAAATGAATTAATCCATAAGGAAGGCATTGCTAAACAATAAACAATATTCACCGAAGAATGATCTCCGCAGTTGGGGAAGACTTTGGCATTTTCAGTATCTTCTGTGATGCTAACAACAAAGAGTTTGATGAATCTGCAGATTCTTTCACCGTAAATACCATCTTTTCCAGCTCGTTCGCGTGTTTCAGCAGCATCTCTATCAACGGGAAGACGCAGTCTTGACCATCCATCCAATCAATACTTATGCTAGACAACTCTCGCAGGAAGGAATCGGGGAAGTTTGCTTCAAACTTGTGTTGTGAAGCTTTGGCATTACCAACTTGTCTATTGTTGGCCAGCTTCTTCTCTTGTTTAAGTACTAATCTCTCCAGCTTGGGGAAGATCTCAAGAAGATGCACTATTTCTTCGTATTCTTCGAGCCTACCATTGATCTTTAAGTACCGGACATTTGGAAAAGGCGAAAGAATGTTTTTCTTTCTCAAAGAAACAAGAGCCTGCCAAAATTTCATAAATAATTCCATATTAGTTGAAAGAAAAGTTCAAGTTTATACATAATACAATGATGAAATCAAACCTTGATGAGCCAATCCGATAACGCAATTTCCTTAACAAGCTGGATGGCGGGAAGAAGCTGCTTCGTTGCCTCTCCGACAAAATCTTCGTTAGAAAATAAGTCATGCCGATAATAGGTGGGACCATAGAATGAGAGATACGCAAGTGTTAAAGATGGGACTTTCATCGAACACCTTGCGTACGGAATTCCATAAACATCCAATGTTTTAAGACGAGGGGTCCAGATTCTCAGCTCCTTATCCGTAGGTGGATTTTCATATCCGAAGGAAAAATGATTGCCAATATATAAACATCTCAAGCCACCGTGTTCGATACACAAGCTTTTGTGATTTTCGGTAAACGTCAAGAACAAAAATTCCAACTTAGGGCTCCCGCGCAAAACTTTGTTCACCAAATCTTGACTCAACTCAAAACCATCAATCGATAAAGTGTAGAGTCTATCCCAACTCACATTGTTCGTAGGGATGCGAAGGTTGCAGCCTTTGATGTATAACTTTACGAGCGAAGAACACGAGTACAGACACTCGGGCACCCGATAAATCTCATCCAGATGGTAGGTAGTGTACTTGTATTTCAGAGATAATTTCAGATAATCGACTTTGGATTTCTTCACGAAACAAACCCACAAATCGATATCACAATATAAGTCTGTAGTGACGTTGCTGAATTCGATCTTGAGTTTCTGGACCCTCGTCCCTCTCCAGAACATCAGGGCCCCATTGATGAAGCTTCGAGCCCTATCCGTGTCGATTTGGGCCTCGTCCTCGAAGTTGAGGGAGGGGGCGGTGGTCCATAGATTTCGCCAGCGTTTGGAGAGAGTAGTAGTTCTGACGACATCTCTCATCGGCATCAGCCAAAATACGTCGAAAAGTAGTGAGTCGGGCAACTCACTGAGTCGATCTTGCGTTCTGCATTTTTTCTTTTCCATCGAAGGTTTAAGGTGTAGGGTTTTACAAATACTCAAACCCTAACCTTAAATAGAGACTGCTCAACAAAAATTCATACAAAATCATATATACTACACATTAGAAGAAGCTCCGTGCATAATCAATTGTTGTGATAAAAGGAAAATATCACTAAATTAGAAGAGTCCAAAAGTAAGCCGTGCGGGCTTAGGCCCAAAGTGGATAATATTATATTAATGTGGTTTGGTAGCTCGTCCGGCGGTCCAGAGGTTTGGTCCTTGTCTCAAAAGGATTGTTTTGACAACCATCAATTCCCACGTCGAAACGTGCAAGCTTGGCTCCAAAGCGGACAATATCATATGTGGTTCGATAGCTCGTCTGGCGGGTCCATAACATCAATCATCCATGAAAAAGCAGCTGAAAATTACAAACCAATTTAAAGATATTATTAATAAATAAAATATCTAAATATATACTCTAACCTATTTTAAAAAGGTAAACCCTTGCACTAACACATCAACCGCGGGCACATTAAGAGTACACACGGTGGATAAAGCGTGATTATAACGTATGCGTGCAGTGGGTAAGCGTGAATATATACATATGCATTATTTTATACTCCCTCTTTTCCTCTTCATTTAATATTGCTCTATTATTTTATACCTTACATCTATTCCCTCTATGGATCAAATGGAGTGTAGCGAAGGTAGCATAACTTTACGACTTGATTAAAGAATTTTTTTAAATATACCAAGATTTATTTGTACATGGGCACAACGTCTTGATTACCCGACTTTGTGGCTATCTTAAGAACAAAATAAACAATTTATCCATAAATAAGATATTTAAATCATGATTTCATGTGTTAATAAGAGGCAAAACATGGGTCACGATGGACTGGGCCTCCAAACCAAATTTAGGTTATCCCTTTAACCAGCTTGAGTTTTCGCCAACTCTAGCTAGGGTTCTCATTATTTCTAAATCGTACATAATTGGAAGACTAGCTAGGGTATCCCTTTAAAACTGTTACGTTACGTTCAAGTTTCTACCAACTTTAGGGCTCTCATTATATGCATGTAAATCTATATCAAAATTTCGTAAGAAATTGCAGCAGCTCAATTCACTGCGATGAGGAAGAAAAGTAGAAAAACGAGTTCGGAACTTCAACTCCCCGAAGAAATCATCCACCGCATACAGTCTTTCATGGATGACGAAACATCGGCTCGAACCGCTACCCTGTCCAAGCCATGGTAAAGCGCCTGGCTCACGCGCCCCAACCTCAGCTTCGACGAGGGCAAACTGCAAGCTTCGTTTCCCGAGTACGCGAAGAAGACGATGCAGAGGTACGAACATCTTAACCTAAACATTGAGAGCTTTAGGCTAAATGTAACCTGCAGTTCACATCACCACGGCCTTGCTAAGGAATTTCTTTCGAAAGCGATCATGGACTTGGGAGCTTCTGATCTTGACATCAACTTTAACAATCAGTTCTTGCGTTTGGGGTGTAAGGTTCTTGAATCCGAAACCCTAGCTAGGTTGTCCCTGAATCAGTTAGAATTAGTTTGTGACAAGAGTGAGAAAGAGGTAACTTACTCCAAACTTAAATCCCTCAATTTAACTAGAGTGACTGCATATGGTGATTTATGTTAGGTTTTGATTTCGAGATGCCCTTCGATCGAGGAATTAAAGTTGAACAACATCAAGGGGTTGAGTATTGATTTGGAAGAGGTAAGTTGGTCCAAAATTAAAACCCTTTTTCTATCTAGGGTAAATGTGGAAGGGTGTTTATTTAGGGTTTTGATCTCGAGATGCCCTTCGATCGAGGCACTAACGTTGTATAAGATCAAGAACTCGTCTAAAGGCAAGAGAACCTCTTTTTATAGTAAGGTGGCAATGGATGGACTTAAGTTTCATAAGCTCAAGTATTTGTATTTGGGACGTTTGGATATGGGAGATACGTTGCGTAGGCATGATTTTTGGGCTAAATTAGTGACAAGTACAAGGACTACAAACGTGTGAGAATCCATAGCCAATCTCTCGAGCGCCTAACCATAGGCTTGTTAACCGATCAAATGATGGAGGCGGAGTTTGATGTTCCGAACATCCGGAGATTTGCGTACAAGGGCTCTCGTTTGCCCCTCATAAAATTCAAAAGAACTTCGACTCGTGGGGAATGGGAGTCGGACATACATGTCAAGTGCTCTAGACCACGTCATAGCGGCCCTAATTTTCTCTCTTCGTTGAACCGCCTCATCAAAACGTTTAGGCTATCCAAGCTTTCTCTCTATATAAATGTGAAGGCTCCTCTCACCAAGAGGGACAGATATGTTGGAGACGGTTCGCCTATGCCTAGAGTCGAGAAACTGAGGCTAAAGGGCTATGCATTAACCCATGATGTTTTGCGTTATCTGTTTTCGATTTGTCGTCCGGAGTTGGTAATTGGAGGCGAACCTTCGAGTTCGAAGACGATCAACGAATTCTTGCTCGAACTCGTTTGCAGGAGAGTGGTCGAGGAAGTAAGGTTAACGTGTGAAAGAAAATATACTTGCTTCCAAATCAGATGGGGATTAGAGCCTTCTATTCTTAAATAAGTAGTTCTCTTTATTAAGTCTTTTGTTTTTTGTTTTGTTTTTTATATGTGATGAGATATTCATATACACAATTCCATATGCATGTTTTACTCTTTCTATCCATGATCTTTAATATTACTTTAAGGGATTGACATTGAGTTTAATATTCCCTCGTTCTAGTACTTCACTAGTCATGTATCATTTCAGTATGAGCTTTTATGTATAAGTGTTAAAAGTGAAAAGTAAAATATGCATGTATGTTAATTAGTGACATGTTAAAGTAATGTTTAAAGGATATAATGGTATTTTATTTATGCCGGGATTAACTGCTTAAAATGAAAAGCGGCTCTATAGACAAAACACTAAATTCCAGTTTAAAAATTATATCTCACGTAACATTGTCATGTCAGCGATGTACACGTGGCGTGGGCGTATATTAAAGCTGGGAAGTAGATAGTGAAGTGTTTATGAAATTCCGATACCAATTTCACAATATTAAAACATATGAACCACAAATATTTCGATATATATATATAGGAGATGAAACAAGATAGTGACAATTAAGGTTTAAATTCCTTAAAAGTTTTCATAAATTAGAGTACTAATGAAAACCTCAAGTTCAAACAAGCTTCTCTCCTATGATTGATTGAAGACATAAGAAGTATAAAATTATGTGATAAAAATATTAAAAGAGGATCAACTCTGCATTCGGGGAGGACCTTTGCATCTTCAGCAACTTCTCCGACGCCATGTACAAGGACTTCCACGGCGTACGCGGCTTGCTTCGATTCTCACGGAAAACCAACTTCTCCAGCTTACTCGCGTGCTTGAGCAGAATCCGTATCAACGGAAATATGGAGTCGTCGTCCTTAGTCCAACTAACGTGAACCGTCATCAGCTGCAGCAGAAACGAGTCCGAAAAATTTCTCTCAAACATAGGCCACCCCTCTTTCCACAATGGTGGAGTACTTTTGCAGGTGGTTTCAACAACTAAGTTCTTCAATTTAGGAAAATTCTCAAGAACTCCCTCAATTTGCTCATACACTTGAGGTTTACTAACTCTGAGCTCTAAGTAATTAGCATTGGGAAAAGGTGAAAGCTTGTGTTTCTCCTTCCTAGCTCCAAGCGCCTTCATGTATAGATAAAACACGAAAAGAGATTAGACCAACGAAGATATGTTGTGTTACAGTACCGTTAATAATGAGTCAACTGAATATTATAATAGACTGATTTGTTATCTTATAAGCCTTAAACGCATACGATTGATTGCAAAGAGACTAAAGTGAACCAACCTTGATGCTCCAATCCGATAATGTGATCTCTTGAACAAGCTCGAAAGTCGGAAAAATATCACCAGTTTTCTCTCCGATGTCTTTCCCATAACTTGGTGAGTCGTCGAATGTAAAAAATACTTTAGTTAAAGACGAGACGTCCATCAGCACGCACTTACCGTAAGGAACTCCTAAAAGATGCAGCATTTTTAGATTCGGGGTCGAGATCCTCAGCTTCGAATCTACCCACGGGGCCTTCTTGCTGGAATAAGACAAGAACACTCCAATGTGGAGCCATTTCAAACTACTAGACCTAATGCTCAAGTTCTCGCCATCACTTCCTCGAAGAGTAGTCAAGTGCAATTCTTCCAATCGAGGGCTACCACGCAAAACTCGATTGATCGAACTCTCCCTCACGCCTTCGCCATGAATCGTTAGCTTCTTCAACTGATGCCATCGCACATTGCCACGGATACGAAGGTCACACATCTCCAACGTTAAACACTTGAGAAGTAAACAAGAGTAGAGACATTGAGGCGGCACCGGATATATATTTTTCGACTCGGAAACACTACACGGGTCAGGAACAGGAAAGGATAGACTCAACTCTTCCACTTTGTTCCTCGAAGCAAAACCAAGTAAGGAATCGATAGAACTTGCCATTGATGATTTATCGAACTTCGAACGGGACTCGACGTTCAATTTCTTGATATCGGTCCCTCTCCAAGAATTCACCGCCCCATTAACGAAGCTTTCTGCATTATTCTCGTCATCGTATACGAAGTTAAGGAAGGGGACGGTGGTCCAGACATTTTCCCAACGTTTGGAGAGAATCGTTGTCCGAACAAGGTCCGTCATCGGCAAGAACCCTAATATATGCAGAATCAACGAGTCGGACAACTCACTGAGTCGATCGGGTGGGCTGCTCCAGCTTCTTGTTTTCATCGTCAAAATTTTCTGAAAACGTATAATTTGGTAGAGCAAAGATAAAATGATAGTAAAACCCTAATTCAAGAATTAGTGTAAAGACTAGAGCTGTTGAACATGGCCCACCCACCGGATGTTTAGATTGGGTGGGACTATAAAAAGAGAGGCCCAAAAATAATCAGGCCTAATCAGCCCGACCCACCAAGCCCGTGGGCCATTTCTGGTTTGGGCTAAAAAGCCCGAGACCCATGGGCTAAAATAGTCCATTATAATATAATATTTTTTCTCTTCATCTAGTAACCATAAATAATCATACGTATGGACACTTAGATGCGTTTTTTTAGTATATATGAATATAAAATAATATAAATGTTGTCGAGTAGGACGGGACAAAGGATTATATATTATTATTTTGTTATTTTACTGCTATAATTTAACCGTATAATACTCTTTTTGTCTGTAAACTTATATATATATATATATATATTTTTTTTTTTTAAGTGATGGGTCAGGTTAGCCCGACAACCCAATGGCCCATAAAGAGTCAGGTTAGGCTGGAATTTTTCTAACCCAAAAATGTAAGGACTGACCTGGCCCATTATTTTACGCCTAGCCCGTTGAGCCACTAGTCGGGGCTGGCCCGCCCTGACTATTTTGACAACTCTAGTAAAGACATATATTTAGAAAAAGGGTATTATTGGAAAAACTAGGGTTGAATTTGTTACATGTAGAAAGATAGCCATGAGTATTAGGAATGAATTAATCGCTGATATATTAATTCTTTTACAAGATTTTCGATTGGTTTTTTCGTAGATTTACTAATATCAATCCACGAGTGAATTAAAAATAAAAAATTTGGACCCAAATTAAGTGCGTATCATCATCTTTTCAATTTTCTATTGGAAATTTGCAATTGATAAATTTACATGATTAAAAGAATAAATAATGGGTTCAATAACATATATGGACGTATAATTTAATTTGTTGAATTCAACAATTAGTTTGTCCACACGACCGATCATTTGACCCACGTCGACTCTAAAAACACCGCACCTCAAATACTATATATAAATTGGATGATCGTTTTTGTCCTATAAAACCTTGAAAATGGTGAATAACATGATACCGCAAATATAACCTTTAAACGAAAAAAACAGTTTGTAAAGCTAATATCTCAAGAAACGTAACATCTCTAAAGAGTTATCATACCATAACCGTGAAAAAAAAGAATAGTCTAAGCAAGCTATCTCAAAAACCCTAACATTTCTAAGAAATTGGCATGCATAAAACACAGAGATAATAACAATCGAGGTTTTTTCAACAATGGCGTTCATCAACTCCACAAGTCTTGAGCAAGAAACAAATTAATTAGAAAGATGGAGTTAACAGATAATCAACTGCGCCATTGAAGAGGACCTTTGCATCCTCAACAATTTCTGCGATACCATAACCTTATACTTCCACGGCGTATACGGCTCGGTTTTCTTCATCCGGAAAACCATCTTTTCTAGATTCTTCTCGTATTTGAGAAAAATCTGTATCAACGGAAATACGGAGTCGTCGCCCTTTCTCCAAGTAACATCGACTGTCCTCAGCTGGTGCAGAAAAGGCTTGGGGAATTTCTTTCTTTCAAACTTATCCCAGCTTCCTCCATCTCCTATGTTTGGACTACGGTACTCGGTTTCGAGTACCAAGTCCCTCAAATTAGGGCAAATCTCAATTGCCCCCAAAACTTGTATGCATTCTTGAGTCCGATTTTTGAGCTTCAAGAACTTGGCATTGGGTAAAGATGGAAGTTTACCTTTCTCCTTCACATCTCCAAGCGCCTGATATATATATAGTATAACAAACACATTGATTAATTCGGATCCCGAAAATATCAAGAAATGTCGAAGAAAATAACAAAACACGAACCTTGATGCACGCATCCCGTAACGTGAGGCTTTGGACATGTTTGATTGTGGGGAGGATTTTAATCAGCGCCTCCCCAACAAACTTAATCCAAGTAACGTCGTCGTAAATACTACCCAAGTATCGATTGTTGATCTCCAGAGACGCTTCAGTTAAGGACGAGACGTTTGTTAGCAAAACCTTACTATACGGACACCCGGAGATCACTAACGTTTTGAGATTCGGGGCCACGACTTCCATATCCGTGCCAGTCGAAGGGGCAGTAAAATTAGACTTGTGGATAGAGAGCTTTTTCAAAGAAGTGGAATTGATGCTCAAGTTTGTGTACCTGTCGAAGCTAACAACCAAGAATAGTTCTTCCAACTTAGGGCTACCCTTCAACACTTTATTAAACATTTCTTGATTGATTAATCTATTGTTAATCTCCAATTTCTTGAGCTGATCCCACCGCACATTGCCCTTGATTTCGCAGTTCACTAGGCTTAGTTTCTTGAGCGACAAACACCGGACCGGCGCCGGATATTTAAACGGTAGAGATACGGTCAAGTCTTCCACTTTCTTCTCGACCGCGAAATCGAGCCATTTTTCGATGAATGAGCTCTCGAACTTGGAACCGAAGTGAACTTTGAATTTCTCAAGCTTTAGCCCCCTCCATGATTGTAATGCGCCGTCGACGAGGCTTCGATCTTTTTCCGGATCGGGCTCTTTTCGTGTAGTGTCTACGAAATCGAGACATGGGACTGTCTTCCATAGGTCTTTCCAGCGCTTGGAGAGAACCGTTGTCCGAACAACGTCTCTCGTCGGTAAGAACTCGAAGATGCTGATGATTATCGACTCGTGCAACTCACTGAGTCGATCGGGGAGAGGTTTCTTCCGTTTACTCATTTGAGGAAAGTTCAAAACCCCTGTGGGAACAATCAATCGATTGTTACGAGAATTCAATCAAATACTTGGCACGAAATTAACAAAAAAATTGAATTAAATTTGAAGGAGGGGAGGAGAAAGCACCTTGGTGGTGGACTCTTCGTTGACTTGGAGCGGCCACGAACCCTAATTTTTGCAGTGAGCCCTAATTGATCAGTTGGTTTCCCATTTCCTTGGAAAAGATAAGGAAAAGGTAATGTTTACCCATTCTCTCTCGATATATTTTAATCAACCTTATTTTTATACCATTAATAATAGTCACAAATTTTTATTTTTATTTTAAATAATCACAAAGTTTAAAACATATTATAAATTTTAGTCACTTTTGATTTGATTGAACAAAAATATCCTTAATGACTCATTCGCGCCCTACATACTCGTGTGCTCGTTTGAGCCCAAAAAGCTCGATCTAGCCCGTTTGAGCATTATGAATTGAGGCTCAATCGAGCCCCATGCGGTCTCAATCGCACCTGGTATATGGAGGCTCGATCAAGCTTAAGTGGCTCAACAGGCCGGTCCTGACAAAACAGAGGCCCGGGGCGAATAAACACATAATAGTAGTATTTATTTTAAAAAAAGTCATAAAAATGGGCTTTTTCTAGACTTTTTAAACTATTCTTTTTTGGATATATATACTAGTTTAGTGCCCGTCGAAAATCGAAGTGCTTCAAATATATATAATTTTTAATAGAATAATAGTAGAAAAAGACATAATTATACAAAACATCTTGTCGTGTTTATAAAAAATATGTGGGAATATGTTGATGGTAGGTGCATTTATTATGTCAAAATTTGATACAAATCACTTTACAACGTTATTTAAAGTAAAATATAAATGAAAAATATTAAAATTTCAAGTTGTCCGTTATTTATTATAATCAAACATAAAAGAAAAATATTAAAATAAGTTGAGTCCCCTTTTGTTTATTTTAATAAAAAATAAAATATCAAAGAGGGGTCTCAAATAGTTATATTGATTTTATCTCGTGGTGTCATTATTTCAAGCCGCCCGTTAATTGTGATAATAAAAAGTAGGTTTATAAGAGTATCATTTCAATAATAGGTATAGTGTATCCTGTCGAAATTCGACATGAATAATTAATTGTTTAGTGTTATTTTAAAGAAAATATAAGAGAAAAATATTAGAATAATTCAAGTCGTGCGTGCGTTGTGTATTCTAATAAATGAATAATGTCCAAGAGACATACAGAAATATTAAAATAAGGTATCATTATTTCATTACAAAATTATAGTATAAAAAAGATTTGCAATTTGAAAATCTTATTTATTTAGATTTTTACTCTCTGAATTAGAATTGTTTAAGACAAATAATACAGAATGTACTTATTTGTATTTGAGCACGTTAGAGAGAGTATATATATAAGATATTAGAGATAGAATAGTAAATAAATATAATATGAAAATCTATTAATGTATGAATATAATAGTACTGTATTAAAGATAACTAGAATTGTACCCCCGCGATGCAGGGGTTTACTCGATCGAAAAAGAGTGTAGCAAATACTCCTATCAATTATTTATTCTATGTACTTTTTCTTGTTTTGGACAATTATTGGTCTCTGCATGTCTATTTTTATACACTACTTCACCATTATATTTTATAATTTGACACCACTACTATCATTTATTTATAAAAATACATCATTTATCGTAAAATAAATCTTTAACACTACCATATTTCTCGTATTTTCAGTTGCCCTGTATAAATTAGTAGTAGTATGATTATAAATATAAGATGAAAATTAATTTTATAGTGGTATTAATGAAATACATTTGACTGAAATTAATAGGCTAAGTTGTTATATGACTTTGAAAAATATAAGCTAAATAATTAATTTATAAAATAAAATTAATGAAGCACACATATCAAGAAATTTGGAGGGAAAACTTAGAATGAATATTTTGTTTTAGTATATATATAGATTATGTAGGATTTTTTTTTTTCTATTATATAGGATAGTATTTTTATTTTATTATAAATAAAATGAATTTTTAGATAAATAGAAAACGGAGAATATAAGAAGTCGTATCAGTGCTTTACTATTATATATAGAAAAACTCCAACAATTAACAAAAAATAAAGTATGTGGGTATTGGTCCGAATATTAAGTTTTTTTTTTTTTTGAATATTAAGTTTTTAAACCAATGGTGTTGAGTTTAAAAGAAAAAGTAAAATATTAATGGAACAAGGGTACATACAAACTTTGTCAATTCATTAGTAGGTGAATGGACTATGGAGTGCTGAAAAATAAAATAAATAAAATGAAATGAAAATCTATTTTTTAGCAAAAGCAAATTCACACAAAAGAACCCTAAAATTCACAGAGATGAAGAATCTCACTACCGCCATGAATTGCAGAAGAAGATTTCTTTCCAATTCTTCTTGCTTCAAATCTTCTTCTTCTCTACGATACCATCCATCATTTGCTGCACCCCCTTTCAATTTCAATTTCAATTTCGATTCCGATTCCAATAATGATTCCACTCACCAAATTAGGCATTATTCTTCCAAACCGAGAAGATTCTTCTTCGATTTTGGTCGCATTCGTAAGCCCGATGATGCTGTTGCTCTATTTCGACAGATGCAGACAACTCAGCCGCCGCCTTCCGTTCTTGATTTCAATAAATTGCTGAGTTGTACTGTCAAAATCAAACAATACGATGTTGCCCTTTTCCTATTCAACAAAATGCTTCAAAGGGATCTTCCTGTAAACCTCTACACTTTTAATATTGCCATGAACTGCTTTCGCCGTCTTCTTCGATCCGAGTACGGATTCGCTGTCTTAGGCAGCATCTTTAAGCGTGGCTACAAACCGGATGTGGTAACATTCAGCTGTCTCATCGACGGGCTCTTCTTGGAGGGAAGGATTTCAGAAGCAAGAAAACTGTTGCTGAAGGTGATTGGAGAGAATCTATGCGTGGTTGACGAGGTTACATACCTTGCCGTCATCAATGGACTGTGCAAAGCCGGGCTCACACTCGCGGCCCTTGATCAGCTGAAGGTATTTGAAAAGCAGAGATGCAAGCCTCATGTTAATGTCTACAATGCAGTAATTGACGGTCTATGTAAGGATCGGATGGTTGACAAAGCCCTCCAGATCTTCTCAACTTTGGTTGATAAGGGCATATCACCGAATGTCGTGACCTACAATTCGTTAATTCAGGGCTTGTGTGATTCGAGTAGATGGAAAGAGGTCGAAGAGTTGTCGAATGAGATGGTTGCTCGTGGGGTATATCCGGACTTACTTACTTTTACCACTGTAGTGGATGGCTATTGTAAGGAAGGACGGGTGGAAGAGGCTGAGCAGATTATAGAAATGATGAAGCAAAGAGATATTCAACCTGATATTCTCACTTACACTGCTTTGATGGGTGGATACTGCCAGCGCGGTGAGATGGAGCAAGCCACACAAGTTTTCAACCTTGCAGTGGATTCGGGGCTCAAGCCTAATATCATAAGCTATTGCAGCTTGATGAACGGCCATTGCAAAAAGGGGCAACTCGACGAGGTATGGTGTCTCTTTCATGAAATTCCTGCCAACGGGTTAGAGCATACGATGGTTTCCTACAGCACAATGCTTCAAGCCTTATTTCGTGAAGGCAGATATGACGAGGGCCTCAAGTTCTTTACAGAGATGCAAGCTGGACCTGTGGCTCCAAACACAAGAACTTACAATATCTTGTTGTATGGCCTGTGTAGAGCTCATCGTCTGGATGAAGCTTTTTCTTTCTTGAATGTGATGGAAACCGAAGGTGTTACTCCCGATATCGTTACTTATAGTATTCTCATTGATGGATTGTGCAGTGTTGGGAAACTTGACTGTGCAATAGATCTTTTCAATGAACTGGGTTCGAAGGGTTTGAAGCCCAACATTGTAACATATCGCATCATTATTGGTGCACTCTGCGATGAAGGGAATATGGAGGAGGCTCTGGATTTTGTGGTGCAAATGGAAACCAACGGCTGCTTGCCGAATAGTGGGGCATACAGTGCCTTAGTTCGGGGTTACGCCAAAAGGAACGAGATTGACAATGCAATTCCACTGCTGGATGAAATGGATAGAAAGGGTCTCATATTGCATCCAGGTGCTTTAAAGATGTTATTGGAGCCTCTACATGAGCATGGCAAAGATAGCATTCTTTATGCTAAGGTTAACAAACTCGTTCCGAAAAACCGTGTTCCATCAGTGCTAATGCTTTTGCAATAGGTGGAAAATGATACATTATTTTCACTGTTACCATTTACGACGATGATGATAAAACTTTTGTTTCCATCTATATTGCTTGTCTATCTTGTTAATCTGTCGTAAACCTTTTGTAAATAAGAATCTAGAAATGAAAGTTATTGGATATTGAGTTTTGTGTAATTTAACATGATACTTTGAGACCATCGGGGCAAAGTGAGATTTGGAAGACATGAAAAGTGCAAACGGAATGATGCTTGATGATACTGAACTAACCGCATTTGATCTGAAAGAGCTCGCCAAAGAATACTTGTCTGTCTATGTTAAAAGTAGGAGGGGAGAAGAGTTGCCATCAGCCTCAGTTGTATGTAATCTTCATCTTTGGACTTGTCTACCTTCTGGATTTCTTTACTCTCTAGCTTATATTTTGTTTGATTTCGCCTGTTGCTAGATTCATAGAAGAAGCTGGAGTTGGTTGTGAAGGCAGTTTTCGACTCGTGGGGTACTTCTAGTGCTAACAGATATAGAAGCTTTTAGCGCTGCTCCAAAGTCTGTCTCCTGGCAAAGGTTTTGTTTCCTTTTATGTTCTCTCTTCTTTGTATGTAATATGAGCACTGAAATGCAGAAAGGTCATATATAGTTATTGAAGAAAGGGGTGTGTGATCCATCGTTGATTCAGATAATATTTGCTTGAAATCGAATCCTTGTTATGCCTTCGTCTCTTAAACCGTGTAAACGAAGTGTAACATCTGTCCCATTTCCCAGACTATCACTTTGTCTGCTTCTCTCACGTACATCTCCAGTTCCGCTGCCCCGCCTCGTCTCCTTCTCTGGCTCTGCTGCCAGCACCTCACTTTGTTCTTCTTTGATATTCTAAAATTTGAACACAGAAAGTAAGTTGATGGGAATAGACTCATCCCCCGGTTCACTTAACTTCCGCTCGCTTTACATCGGATGCCATCGTGCTCGTTGAAACTAATTAACAAAACACAACAAAAAAAATTGCAGATTTACTACCTCCCATCTTCCCTATTTCTAGTTCTATTTATGAAGCTTACATACATTTCTTTTTTCTCTTCATGAGGTATTGTTCCGAAAAGTTTTGGATTCAACTATTGTTAGAAGGAAGCGGGTGAGATACGAGTTAAGAGAAACTCGGAGCTCGATTGACAGCTTGTTCTTTAAGGATCAACGTGACTCAGTCGTTGTACTCGATTATGGGCTCGCAATCAAGCCTTTGCTTTTCGTTATAAAGTTAAAAATACAATCATGATTCGAATTCGAGTCATCCAAACACAAAAGTTTCATACAATTAATCTTCATTTCCATAATATAAGATTAGTAATTTAATGATTAATTGCAGATTGAGAGTTGCAAAAGTTTTGATGTTGAGATGGTTTTGATCTTTCCAAAAGATAAATGCGGTTAAAACTCTTCCCTTTTCTTTTAATTATAATGATCATATTCATAACCATGATACTTCTTAAATTCTGTTCAAATTAGTTAGTTAAGCTTTGTCAACTAAGCTTTGTAATTAGAAAAGATAAAATGTCCCAAATCACTATCATTGTTTTGGACCGCCTCAATCCCCCGTATAAGTGTGAGTACTGAACGTACGTCAAATTATTGTGATTGACTAGAATGAAAAGATTTTTTAGTAAAATGACTTTTTAATTAACCCTTAATATCCCATATATGTTGTCTCGATTTTAATGGAGTGGGACCTCATTCCACTATTACCTAATTTAATTCACTTTTACTCACCTTTTTAAAAAAAAGTTATATCGTTTTTCTCTCCACGTCCACGTTAATATAGGGTACGAAGTGAGAATAATTAAACAATTCCTTGGTTAAAAAAAAGATTCATAATAGTTTGAGCATAACAATCGTTATCCGCTGAAAATTTTAAAAATGGTTGTGTATATTGTTTTTCATTTGTGTGTTAATTATCTTAATAATTTTTTGTTTTTAAATAAAAAGAGTTTGAAATTTTGTGGTTGTTAATAAAAGAAAGTTATTTGTAAATTTAATTACTTTCTTAAAATGGAAGTGTTACATGTAGGTGGGACGTTTCAAAAATGTGTCACATAACCTGCGGTAGAGGGAGGGAGTATACGATATTTAATTAATTCAAAGCATTCATTTTTCCTTTTGAGACGTTTCATTCAAATCGATTATTTTTCGTTTTAGTTGGTATTTCTAATATTGTACTGCATTGCAAACTCATTAAAGTTTTATTCCCTTTGTCCCTTCAAGTTGAGTCAAAACTTTTCGGTACATGATTAATGTAGTAGTGAGTGATTATTGAGAAATAAATGAGATTAAGATCATAATTTATATTTTAATTTACTCAATATTAAAATATATATAGTTTTCATTTTTTTTCATACTACAATATATTTAAATTAATTAATTAATTAATTGTTTTTTCAGAAATTATTTTGAAAAAAAAAATCAGAAATTTTTTCGATAGTTTTTTAGTTATATTATTTTAGTTTTTTCAATTTTTAATCTTAAAGATTTTATTTTAAATTTGAAAATATTCTTAATTTTTAAATTTTAATTTCAAATTTCAAAATTTTAAATTTCTTAAATTTGTATTTAAATTTCTTAAATTTCTAATGTCTCGGTATTTTAATTTTTTTAATTTATTGGCCTTTTATTTTGTTAAATTAAGTTGTTAATTGAAAAAACGGTCTACAAATATATACTCCCTCCGTCCTCCATTTAGTGACGGAGGGAGTATGGGCACGGGATTTTTCGCATTTTATGGTATAATAATAAATTAATGTGTTAAAGTAGAATAATTGCGGGTTCATTTGAATTGTTTAATAGTATTAAAATGATAAAATAATATAAAGTAGATGTATAAAGTGATAAAGTGTTAAAGTGATTGTGGGGTCTACGTCCTAAAACGAAAATTGTCAGTAAATGGAGGACGTCCCAATATAGTATTAACTTCACTAAATGGAGGACGGAGGGAGTAGTAAAATTCACTCAGAAGAACCCTAAAATTCAGAGATGAGTCTCACTACCGCCATGATTTCCAGAAGAAGATTTCTTTCCAATTCTTGCTTCAAATCTTCTTTTTCTTCTCTACGCTACCATCCATCATTTGCTGCACCCCCTTTCAATTTCAATTTCAATTTCAATAATGATCCCACTCACCAAATTAGGCATTATTCTTCCAAACCCAGATTCTTCATCGATTTTGCCGCATTCGTAAGGCCGATGATGCTGTTGCTCTATTTCGACAGATGGAGAGAGCTCAGCCGCCGCCTTCCGTTCTTGATTTCAATAAATTGCTGAGTTCAGTTGCCAAAATCAAACAATACGATGTTGCCCTTTTCCTATTCAACAAAATGCTTCAAAGGACGGATCTTACTGTAAACCTCTACACTTTTAATATTGCCATGAACTGCTTTCGCCGTCTTCTTCGATCCGATTACGGATTCGCTGTCTTAGGCAGCATCGTTAAGCGTGGATACGAACCGAGTGTGGTGACGTTCAACTGTCTCATGGATGGGCTCTTCTTGGAGGGAAGGATTTTAGAAGCAAGAAAACTGTTGTTGAAGGTGATTGGAGAGAATCTATGCGAGGTTAACGAGGTTACATACCTTGCCGTCATCAATGGGCTGTGCAAAGCAGGGCTCACACTCGCAGCCCTTGATCAGCTCAAGTTATTTGAAAAACAGAGATGCAAGCCTGACATTTATGTCTACAATGCTGTAATTGACGGTCTATGCAAGGATCGGATGGTTGAGGATGCCCTCCAGATCTTCTCGTCGTTGGCTGACAAGGGCATATTACCGAATGTCATGACCTATACTTCGTTGATTCATGGCTTGTGCAATTTGAGTCGATGGAAGGAGGTCGAAGAGTTGTCGAATGAGATGGTTGCTCACGGGGTATATCTAAACCTATTTACTTTTAACATTTTAGTGGATGGCTATTGTAAGGAGGGACGGGCGGAAGAGGCCGAGTAGATAATAGAAATGATGAAGCAAAGCAATATTCAACCTGATATTCTAACTTACAAAGCTTTGATAAATGGATACTATCAGCGAAGTGAGATGGAGAAAGCCTCAAAAGTATTCGACCTTGCACTGGATTTGGGGCTCAAGCCTAGTATCGTAAGCTATAACAGCTTGATGAATGGTTTTTGCAAAAGGGGGCAAGTGGATGAGGTATTCCGTCTCTTTAATGAAATTCCTAACAAAGGCTTGGAACATGATGTTGTTTCTTATAACACAATGCTTCAAGCCTTATTTCGTGAAGGCAGATATGATGAGGGCCTGGAGTTCTTCACAGAGATGCGAGCTCGACATGTGGCTCCTGACATAAGGACTTACTCTATCTTGTTGCATGGCCTGTGCAGAGCTCATTGTCTGGATGAAGCATTTTCTTTCTTGAATGTGATGGAAACCGAAGGTGTTACTCCCGATATCGTTACTTATGGTATTCTCATTGAGGGATTGTGCAGTGTTGGGAAACTTGACAGTGCAAAGGATCTATTCAATGAACTGGGTTCGAAGGGTTTGAAGCCTAACATTGTAACATATCGCATCATTATTTGTGCACTCTGCAATGAAGGGAATATGGTGGAGGCTCTGGATTTATTGATGCAAATGGAAACCAACGGCTGCTTGCCAAATAGTGGGGCATACAGTGCCTTAGTTCGGGGTTATGCCAAAAGGAACGAGATCAACGATGCAATTCCACTTCTGGATGAAATGGATAGAAGGGGGCTCATATTGCATCCAGGTGCTTTAAAGATGTTATTGGAACCTCTACATGAGCATGGCAAAGATAGCATTCTTTTTGCTAAGGTTAACAAACTCGTTCCGAAAAAAACGGGTTCCATCAGTGCTAATGCTTTTGCAATAGGTGGAAAATGTTATGTTGTTTTCACTGTTACCTTTTGATGACGATGATGATAATGGGAAGTTTGTTTCCATCTCTTTTGCTCGTCTGTCTTTTTAATTTTTCATAAACCTTTTTTGTAAATGGGAATCAAGAAATGAAGCTTTGATGATACTGAACTAACCGCGTCTGATCTGAAAGAGCTCGCCAAAGAATACTTGTCTGTCTATGTTAAAAGTAGCAGAGGGGAGAAGAGTTCCCATCAGCCTCAAGTGTACTAAATCTTCATCTTTGGACTTGTTTCCGTCTGCCTTTCGGATTTTGTCCATTTTTTAGCTTATATTTTGTTTCATTATTCATGTTGCTAGCTAGATTCTGTTGCTAGATTCATAGAAGAAGCTGGAGTTGGTTGTGAAGGCAATTTTCGACTTGTGGGGTGCTTCTAGTGCAGTAGTGCTAACAGATATAGAAGCATAAATCAATGAACATGATCAAACAGACTTGTTGTTACTATTCAGTGTTTTGTTTTTGGAAACATTGGGAACACTTGAGGAATCGGCAGTTCTTCACAAGGATGTCGAGCACCGGATAGTTTATGATCAATGCTCAGCTGAATTCAAGTTAATAATGTGTGGTTTTCGTGGAGAATGTTCTGCCTTTCTTACTTTCTACCGCACAGCTATCGTGTGATCCTCCTGAGGTGTACTAAAATCTTCATCTCTGGACTTGTTTCCCCTCCCCCCCCCCCCCCCCCCCCCCTGTTGGATTTCTTCACTCTTTAGGTTGTTATATTTTGTTTGATTATGCCTGTTGCTAGCTAGATTCTGTTACTAGATTCAAAGAAGAAGCTGGAGTTGGCTGTGAAGGCAGTTTCCGACTCGTGGGTACTTCGAGGGGTAACAAATATAGAAGCATAAATCAAATAACAGCATCCAAGGGAGTTGCTGTTAATATTCAGTGTATGGTTTTTAACGAGGAATCCGAGCACCGGAGAGTTTCTGATCAATGCTCAGCTGAATTCAAGTTCAATATTCGTGTTTTTGTGGAGAATTTTGTAATCCAATGTTGCTTGAATTCTAACATGGGAGGATATTGAAGTTATCCAGACTCGTTTACCCGTCTTCCCTGTTTTTGCATTCTCCTTACCAAAGAAAGAAAAAATTACTAGCTGTTGCTCAAAACCTGATGATTGTGTAGTTAAATTTCATGTATCTTCAACATTTACTTTGATCTAAGTCTCCTATTTATATGTTAGTTAACAGGAACATTGTATCGACAGTCAATTTGGAGTGTAAATTAGATCTGAAAGCTATAACATTGCAGGCGCGTAATGCAGAATACAATCCTAAGGTGTGCTATCCCCATCTGATAATGGATGTTATTGGATATTGAGTTGTGTGTAATTTAACGTGATACTCTGAGACCATCGGGGCAAAGTGAGATTTGGAAGGCATGAAAAGTGCAAAAGGTATGAAGCTTTGATGATCTGAAAGAGCTCGTCGAAGAATACTTGTCTGCCTATGTTAAAAGTAGGAGGGGAGGAGAGTTCCCACATTCTTCAGGTGCACTAAATCTTCATATTTGGACTTGTTTCCGACTCCCTTTTGGATTTCCTTACTCTCTGGCTTATATTTTGTTTGTTTTCGCTTGTTGCTAGATTTTGTTACTTGATTTAACGAAGAAGCTGGAGTTGGTTGTGAAGGCAGTTTTCAACTCGTGGGGTGCAAACAAATCAAATAACAGGGTCAAACAGACTTGCTGTTAATATTCAGTGTTTTGTCTTTGGAAACACGGGGAACACTTGAGGAACCGGCAGTTTTTTCACAAGGATTCCGAGCACGGGAGAGTTTTTGATCAATGGTCAGCTGAATTCAAGTTAATAATGCGTGTTTTTCGTGTGGAGAATTTTGTGATCCAGTGTAGGTGGAATTATAACAGCGGAGGATATTGAAGTTATCAAGACTTGTTTACCTGTCAATGAAAAAGAAAGAGTACCATTCTTGAACAATAATCGGTTCTGCCTTTATAAATATCCACCAAGTAAGGAGATGGATGATAAGCATCGAGATGAAGAAGTTAGATTGGTGTCTAGTAATCTAATGATTATCCTATAAAATTGCAGGTTGAGGGCTGCTGGGAAGACAAATGCAGATGGTGTGAAGAAAACTCGAACGCATGAACAAGCAATGAGAAGAATGGCTGCCCCTGAAGCCAATGCAGAGCTGCAGCCGAACTTGATGTACAAAAACTCCTCTGCATATAGGAAGAGACGACGCTGCTGTATTTCTGGTACATCCTCTTGTTTGCATCTCTGATAGGATACGGCCCAACTACTAGGCCCAACAACAAAACTCGGCCCACGTAGTTCGGCCCACGAGAAGCGGTTCGTCCAAACGTAGAAGACTCGGATGCTTTTCAAGAATAGGCCCAAGAATAGGCCCAACCCAAAGGAGTTATTATTGGGGAAAAACCCTAAATATTTGTATATAAATAGATGTTAGATGAGGGTTAGAGGGCATTCACTTTTCTTTGTACTCTACACGAGAAACCCTACATAAAATACCACCGCTCTTTCTTTTACCGTGGACGTAGATCTACTCCGGTAGATCGAACCACGTAAATCCTCCGTCTCTTTTAATCATTCATTTAATTCTTCGTTACATTGATTACCTCACGAAAATATGTTCGATCACTGGCGCCGTCTGCGGGAATCGAAATTTTGTGTTTCGATCAACGTTTTCTAAGGCAGTCGATCACGACGAGGAACAAACGAAGCTTTACTGTTACTGCTGCCCAGATCAGCGCCTGCTTCGTCGCCATATATTCTCAATCCAATCGGCGTCAAAGAGGAGGAAGGGGAGTGGTGCAGTTCAATTACCAACACACCATTCCACCGCTTCTGAAGTCAAACCCTCTATACCAACAAACCTCCTCCTCCAGCAACCACAAGCAAAGCGATATTTTTATCACAAGGAGAACAAGGCCAAATTCCCTGAGGGTGCAAGAACCGTAAAATTCGCGGCTCTGCGTGGATATCTGAGGCCCCTCATGCTAACCACACCCTCCTCATTATCACGGAGGAACCGGCCCTCGATCTCGCCATTTGGGCTCACACACGGAAAAGCAGGCCGTGATATGGGTCGCGAACAGAGGCACCACCGTCCTCTCCGGTGACGACAGCCTCGCCCTCACCGACGGAAGAAACCGAGCGATCTGGCCCATGACACCATCCGGCAAATCATGGACATCGAAAACTTCCACATCGGAAACTTTCTCCTCCGCGAGAAGAGAAGGCGGAGCCGTCCAATGGCCGTCGTTCTCGCGCTCAGCCGATAATACCCGGTTCATCTCTCTACCGCTGTGAAGATCGCGCCGGCCTCGATCGTGAAACTCCCACGATCTATATTCAGCGCCACGAGCTCGCCTTGCTGTGAAATTAAAACACTCGATAGAGAGAGAGATGTGCCACAAGCCGAGCTCCAATTCTCGAAATAGGAGCTGGAGATCGGTCACCGTCGTCGTCATCATCCTCTGAGTTTACAGCTCGTGCGAATTTCTCCTCGAAGTGCGAGCTAATCGCAGTCCACTCACTCCACCAGCCTCTTCACGGCGACGACGGAGACTCCTTTCTCTTCGATGTGCGAGCTGATCGCAGTCTGTGCGTCCTCCACGCGTCCATCTCCTCCCCCGAGAGAGAGGGAAGAGAGAGGCATAGCTCGGCAAGTTCATGGATTTTGGGACAACAACTTTCCCTAAAATTCATTCATCATCAGAGCACATAAAAAGTTTCGTTTTATCGTTTGGCTACAGCGCATGAAGGCGCAATCAACAAAAATAACAAGTTTTCAGTCAATAAAGCGAGAGAATACATCGTCCTCCGCGGAGTGATCATAGAAAGGGGAAGGGAAAAAGTAAGGAAGGGATCCACTGGCCCCTCCTTGCCCGCTGGCTTGCTCCTGCCCGGGAGCATCCTTCTGCTGCGCCGCCTCCTCGCCCGTGTGCTCACTAGCTTGCCCCTGCCCGGGAGCATCCTCGCCCGTGTGCTCACTAGCTTGCCCCTGCCCGGGAGCATCCTTCCGCTGCGCTCCTCCTTGTCCGTTGGTCCCCCCGGGAGCACCCTCCGGCGGCGTCGCCCCTTCATCCGCAGCCTCCTCGCCTCCCTGCCCAAGTTCCGCAGTGGCCTTGACAAGGTCAGTATACTCGTCAATTTCGCACGCCATAACCGACTCCGGTGTGAACAGTTCGTCGGCAGCACAAAACCTCTTTAACAGAGGAGCAGAAGACACGAAATCGGAGACGGCAGCCGCGTAACATGCCAGCACGACCTCATAGGACCGACGTTCGTACCCGAACTGCGACACGTCGACGTTCGGATACTTTTTGACGACGTCATCCAACGCGTCAGCTTTTACCTCGATCGAGAGAAGTGATCCAAGCGTGCTAGCCAGTTGGGAGAAGCGGTTAGATCGCAACAACTTCTCCACGACGGCCTGGATCACGCCGGCCTATGAGGCCAACAAATCGGCCTCCCGGGCCTTCCTTGCATTCACTTCGGCCTTCAAAGCAGCTATAGTTTCGGCCTGAGCGGCCACCTTCCCCCTCGTCGATTCTATGGTGGCCTGTAGGTCCACTACCTCGGCTTCTTTCTCCCGCAGTTCGCACACGAGCCTGCGCTTATCACCAGCCATCGTGTCCCGCGCCTCGGCCAGCGAGGCAAACTGTATAGCCGCGCAGCGAAGATATTCGGCTACGCGATTCAGCTCGCCACACACTTGCTCAGTGCCCTGCACCACCACGCCAACTTAGAACACATTCACCGATCAACAAGAACAAAATTAAAGGCAATACTATTCACCTCGGGGAATTCAGGCAGAGGCCGGTTTGCCCCTACATCGAAGCAATCGCCAACCACGTCGGCCGACAGAGGCTCCTTCCCTTCACGTCGCTTAGGGCTGACGAGGGGAGGGGACTCCGTCACTGGGACTGTCTTCTCAGATGAGGCATCGGTTCTCTCAGACGACTCTGCCACCAGATCGCTGGTCAAATACACCTTGGTCCTCTTCCGTTTGTTCTTGTTCGACGGGGGAGGGGGTGGTGGAGCAACCGGAGTAAATGCGACTAAAAAAAAAAAAAGAAGAAGAAGAAGAAGAAAAGAACAAACAGAAGAAGTCAGTGCAACCGAAGAGAATAAAGCAAGAAAATAAGCAAGGCAGAATCAGTGCTGTTATCACGACGCGAACTAAAAGAACCTCACCCCTCCCCGGAGCCAATAAAATGGCTGGATCATTGGGACTCAGTCCAGCCCGGAAAAGATCGGACTCAACAAATCTCGCTTTTACGATCCCGTAATTATCTAAGCTCGGCATGAGGTTACCGAACTTATCATAGGAGAGCCATCCCTCGACCTTACTGGTCTTCCACTCGAACTGCAACGCACCACCGAACTGACAGAAGAAAAATTTCTTCTTCCAGTCCCCCCGGACTTTATTCTCCACCTCAGCTCGCAGTCGGCGACGTGGAGAGAGGTAAAACCAGCTATCCCTATTTCTCAAGGAAAAGTAACGGGCCACCAGCCCGGCCGTCACCTGAAACTTCTGCCGATGAGAGAGGACGCCAAGGGGGTTATATGGTAAAAGGAATTGGGGGTTAGTTGAGATATAGGCGCACCGAGACGGGATTCTATCGCGGTGTAAACTGAGGGATACGGAACACGAAGACCACACCGGAGTGAGTCTTCGTAAACCGCAACAAACCCTATCGGTGGCCAGCAGGCCCTATCTACAAGCCGAGGAACGGCAAGGATGGTGGAGGGAGGGAATCCGTAAGCGTTACTGATCCGAATCAAATCGTCGGAGTTCAATGAGGATTGATAATCCCTAACCCTCCCGTCTATCGCCCTTCCCCGATCGGGAAACCCTACATCTAAGCCGGAAATATTGGGAGGACAGCCAGACACCACCTCTAGCCTAACCCGCCCGTCGGAAAGCCCCGCAGAAGAAAAGGAAGAAGAAGGAATCAGAGAAGGAGACGATGTCATGATCACTCACTTGATTTAGCAGGTGGGGGTCGAATAGTCGGAGAGGATAGCAACGCCGGAGAAGATGAACAGTAGGAGGGCAAAGTTTCTTTCGATTTCACGGAATAGAAGAAGAGAGAGAGAAGTATGGGAGAAGCCACCTTTTAACCTACAGCGAGACGGTTCGACCCCCGCGATATTCCAGCTCGGTCTCGACGAAACGGTTCTGAGTTCATTCAACTGGTCACATCTCCCAGTTCGGCTCACATATCCCAGTTCGACTCACACCCTCCAGTTCGGCTCACATCTCCCAGTTCGGTTCACACCCTCCAGTTCGGTTCACATCTCCCAGTTCGGCTCATATCCTCCAGTTCGCTTCGTATCTCCCAGTTCGATGCCCTCATAAACCTCTGTAAAGCAGCAGCTCTCGCCCATCACGACTACAGTGTTGCCCACATGGACGACATCGAGTTCGACAATGACCTCACTTGCAGCACCGTCGGGCTCCACTTCAGCTCATTCCACCGCCGCGGAAGCGGCGGATGACCAGCTAACGGGCTCGTTCGCATTTCGCATCTCTATACTTCCACTGCCACGACCTCCCTGTCTTGGAGGACCTCGCCTGCCGTGGCTCGTGGCGGATGATCCTAGACAAGATGGCACATTTGAGGTCTCACGCAGCCGCACAAGTACTCCTCCACTTCGCGTCCGCCGACGCTGTCGCGGACACGCGGATGCCCGCCAACGTAACCGATGTGTCGACGCACTCGTGGAACCTCTCCACTCCTCTTTTAAAGCTGCCAAGCTCAGCAAGCTCGGAGCCATGTGGAGCTCGACACATTGATCACTTCAAAGGTACTATGCATAGGAGTAGAGAGTTCATATTTTGAGTCTGTCTGTCTTTTGAGTTATGTCTTTTGCATCGAGTCTTTCTCGGGTCAGTTCAGTTTTGCATATTCTACTACCTATGCATACCACCCCTCATATTTTAACACACTACTCTGACGAGGGTAATGTGATACTCTCTTTCCACACTATCCTGACGAGGAAAGGTGTGTTACCCTAGAGACAAGCATCTCGGGTATGTAAATAATACAATAAACGCGTATGAGGAGCCCACTCCTACCGATACTTCTCGGCAAACATGGAGAGTGAAGCCCGATTAATTTCGGCCACTTGAGGAGCCCACTCCTACCGATACTTCTCGGCAAACATGGAGACTAAAGCCCGATTCATTTCGGCCACTAAAGCCCGATTAATTTCGGCCACTAAGCCCGATTCATTTCGGCCACTAAGCCCGATTCACTTCGGCCAGAGGCCCGATTAATTTCGGCCAAACATATAAGCCCGAATTCACTTCGGCCAACACTTAAGTCCGATTTATCTCGGCGAAATATACAAGTCCGATACATATCGGCACAACCTAAGACCGATACACCTCGGCAAACAGATGACATGACTTCGTCACAGTCTATTAAAGCCACTTCGGTGGGTTTCACGATTCGACTAAGTCAGAATACAATATTTTGACTGGCTAATCGGCTTCATCTACATCTAGAAACCTCGACACTCAACTATGTCATCACCACCATCACATCCTCGCTTCTACGTCTTTTTGGGAGGGGATGTGATAGGATACGGCCCAACTACTAGGCCCAACAACAAAACTCGGCCCACGTAGTTCGGCCCACGAGAAGCGGTTCGTCCAAACGTAGAAGACTCGGATGCTTTTCAAGAATAGGCCCAAGAATAGGCCCAACCCAAAGGAGTTATTATTGGGGAAAAACCCTAAATATTTGTATATAAATAGATGTTAGATGAGGGTTAGAGGGCATTCACTTTTTTTTGTACTCTACACGAGAAACCCTAAATAAAATATCACCGCTCTTTCTTTTACCGTGGACGTAGATCTACTCTGGTAGATCGAACCACGTAAATCCTCCGTCTCTTTTAATCATTCGTTTAATTCTTCGTTACATTGATTGCCTCACGAAAATATGTTCGATCAATCTCACTCTGCAAAAGTATTTAAGGCAAGAATTGGTAAAATAAAATTTTTAACTTTTAGAATATCTTAGAAGAATACAATTATACAGGTGTATTTTATTTGGTTAGTTTGTCACACTGTTTAATCAAACCACCACATCAAATTATTTAGTTCCATAACTTGTAGTGGAACCCTTCTTCTGCAAGAAACTTTCTTGTGTGTATTTCTCACTCATCATCTCTTCCCTCTCTCTAAGCTTTTACATGGGGAAGGTCGATCTGTTGTGAGTCCGACGACGGGGGAATTGACGTGCAAAGACTCCTCATCGCGCTTTTGATTGCAGTGGTACTCATGGCCTTATGCACTCCTACCCCAAGAAAACGAGTTGCGTTTGTTTATCGTTGTTGATTCAACAAAATTCTTTGTGTTTTTTTTTACCTTTCTAGTCTGAGTTGCAAAAAATTTGATGTTGAGATGTTTTTGATCTTTCCAAAGATAAATGCCGTTAAAACTCTTCCTCGATCTATATGGGGTACGAAGTGAGAATAGTCAAACAATTCCTTGTTTAAAAAAAAAAAATCATAAGAGTTTGAGCATAACAATCGTTGTCTGTTAAAAAATTAAAAAATGGTTGTGTATATTGTTTTTTATTAGTGTGTTAATTATATTAATAATTCTTTATTTTTAAATAAAGGCGTTTGAAAATTTGTAGTTGTTAATAAAAGAAAGTTATTTAAAAATTTAATTATTTCTTAAAAAGGAAATGTTACATGTAGGTGAGACGTTTCATAAAAACAAACGTGTCACCTTAACTTGCGATAGAGGGAGTATATGATATTCAATCAAAGCATTCATTTTTCTTTTGAGTCGTTTCATTCAAATCAATTATTTTTTATTTAATTTGGTATTTGCATTGCAAACTCAATAAAGTTTTATTCCCTTCGTCCCTTTAAGTTGAGTCAATAAAATTCGATACATGATTAATGTAGTAGTGAGTAATAATTGAGAAATGGATGAGATTAAGATTACAATTTATATTTTAATTACTCAATATTAAAAAATAAATATAGTTTTCATTATTAATTTTTTTTCCATATTACAGTGTGTATAAATGAATTAATTAATTTTTTTTCAGAATTATTTTGAAAAAAAAAATCAGTTTTTTTAAATTAGATTTTTTTTTTCAATAGTTTTTTAGTTATATTTTTTTATTTTAAATTTTAATTTATCAGTTGTTTAATTTTTTTTAATTTCTTGAATTTTTTTTGTTAAATTAGGCTGGTAATTATAAAAATACGGTCTACATTTCCTCATTATTTATTTATTTTACTAAGATAATAGCCACAAATTGTAAAGTACACTTAGGAATTTATGTCCACCTATTGTTATGCATGATACTAGCTTAGTAATCCCTCATTTCCACTAATATTACACTAATAAAGGGTTTCAATTAATTAAAATTGGATTTATCATAATATTGAATGAGCTTTATCAGTGAAACAGAAGAAATTTATTTTTTTCCGTATTTGTATATATCAACCATTATCATGCACAACTTAATTAGCTCGTCAATTCTATTTATATGATGTTTGTTTACACATGGATGAAATGTTTTTTATTTTTTTAAGAAGAAGAAACCTGGAGAAAATATCAATGTTTTTTTTTTTTTTTTTTTTTTTTTAAAAAAATTTAATACCTATTTTTTATAATTAATTAACCTCTTTTTCTTTTTAAAAAATAATTTTAGCAACTCCCATTTTCTTTCCCTTATTTTTTGGTCAACATAAAAGACTAAAATATCACGATATCTCGCAGAAAAACAAAAGAAGAAATTATCGCATGTTTTCCCCTCTTTATTCCAAACGGCAAAACCCCAAATCCCCTGCTCCTCCTCCGCCTCTCTCTCTCCGCCCCTCGCGCCATTGTCCTTCGCCGGAGACAACGGTACTTACGCCCCTCGCGCCATTGAGGTAATCTTCGAGAATTCTATTTAGGTTGTGGCTTAGAAATTGAGCCGTGGATGCGAATCTAATTCTCTGATGCTTGATTTTGTTTCAGTGGTTTTGATTTAGAACACTGCTGCACGATGAAGAAATCAAAGAGAAGTGAACCCCCAGGCCCGGACCGACTCAGTGAGTTGCCCGACTCGGTACTGTTTCACATATTATGGTTTGTACCGATGTTTGATGTTATTAGGACAACAGTTCTATCTAAGCGCTGGAGAAACCTTTGTACCACCACACCCTACCTTAATTTCGTTACTAGGGAACAAGATGAGTATGATGAAAATGGTAACCGTTACTATGACGACCATTTTACAAATCAATTTCGAAACCAAGTTAATCGGGCTTTAATGTTCTGGAATGGGGAAAGAATTTTGAAGTTCAAGGTTGAGTCATCTGATTCTCTTAAGAGCTCGATAAACGATGATATTGATATGTGGTTGCGTTTTGCCAAGAAAAATGAAGTCGAAGAATTATATCTACATTTGCACTGTGCTAGTATTTCATCAGTGGCCGAGGATTTCTCTTTTGAAAGTGTGGAAGACCAAGACCATGTGTACTGGGTGACAGGGACTCTAGGCTCATGCCAATCTCTTAAAGAGTTATCTTTCCGACAATGTAGCTTTGATATCAACAAGAATGTGCAGTGGAATCTACTCACAAGATTGACAATTGCCGAGAGTTTAAATATCACGGAGGATGACGTTAACCGAATACTGTCTGGTAGCCCTAGGTTGGAAGTCTTTATATTGTCCTATGCAGACAGAGGGGAAAGCTTGA
Source organism: Thymus mandschuricus (assembly GCA_029379335.1). NCBI lineage: Eukaryota > Viridiplantae > Streptophyta > Magnoliopsida > Lamiales > Lamiaceae > Thymus > Thymus mandschuricus. The sequence goes on from CM057074.1 coordinate 36,613,536, forward strand.
GTATCCATTCTACTAGTTTGAAAGAGCTGTCAATTTACAAGTTTATATTTGATCGTATGTATTATGACATCAGATATGCAGCTCCAAATGGAGAACTATGGATGGGTACAAAGCTGGACATCAGGGCCCCAAATCTTGAATTATTAGAGATTAAAGGAATTCCATTTGGCCATTATTTACTGAATGACGTCTCATCTTTAACCCATGCAACTCTTGGGTGTTTTGGTCTGAATCACTTTTATAAGGATCATGAGTTTGCCCTGACCACAAGCGATTTTCTTGGAGACAAATATAGTCTAATTCTTCCCGGCTTGCAACATGTAGAACACATCACATTGCAATACTGTTGCATCAAGGTTTAGTTTCTTTGAATTATCTTCCGTAGCTCATAATTTATATTGGATTGATGCAGAGTAATAATGTGCATGAAAGCATGGCATTAGTAAAAATTGTGCTTAATAAATCTTACATTTGCCCTGGCTAGCTCTACTTTTGCGACCATGAATTTTGCTACCTTAAGATAGTTGAGTTGCTGTTTCTTCGTTGCAAGAATGTCTTCTTTACTGAATCGTATGTTGAGACTATCTATGTTTATCACGCTATTAACTCCTATGTTTGTCTTTTTCCTTTTCGATTTTGTTTTTAAGAATTTACATATTACCTTGTAGATTTTTTTGCTTTGTTTTCTCATTGGCTTGAAATAATTGAAGAACTGCAGCTAGGCAAATTGTGTAGCATTCTTGTACTAGCGATTCATGATGATGAAGTGTTGACATTCTGTAAATTTGAGATTTACTACTGTAGCATCCATTGAATCGATGCTTGCTTTATACTTTTTCCTGGCCTTTTGCTTCAATAAGCTATTCCTCTTATCGTAAACTTACTGTTACCCCAGGTGCTTGGAGCTATGAAAAAAAGATGCTTGAGTTCATCTTTTCCTAATGTGAAGTCCCTACAGGTTGGATATTGTTTCAATGACTATGAACAATTAGCAGCTCTCCTTGAGAGTTTCCCTCAGTTGAAGACATTAGTCCTTCATGTTAGAGACGAGGATGAGTACCATGATAAAAGTGATTCTCTCAAGTTGGATTCCAAGAGCTGCCTCAAGTATTGTGAAGCCATTCGTCCTGATTCCTTTCTCCTGCAGCTGAAAACAGTTGAGGTTACTTGGGCCGAGGATGACAGCATATTTCCATTTATAGAGATTGTGTTGAAATACGCAAGAAAGCTTGAAAAAGTGGTGTTCCGAGTACAAAGATTCCAGTTAAATTATCCTCTATCAAAGTATATGCTACTGGCATCACAAGAACTCCTGAGAATGCCAAGATCCTCACCCAACTGCACAATTCGCACCATCCCTTACATCCCCAAATGGTGACTAACTTTCCTCTTCATAGAAGGTAATAGCTCTTGCCTCTTGTCCTTCCATCCCCTGTTTTAGTCTCTCTTGTTTGCTTATTATCGAAGATTATATTTCCTGTGGAGCAATTTAACTCTCTCTGGATGAAGCTGGTGCGCTTTTGATTCGTATAGGAAGTTTTTGTTGATGAATGTGTATTCTATAACTGATGCAACTCTCTATTCCGTTGGTGTGCGTTATTAACATTGTGCTCAGGTTGATTGCACTATGCTACTTTTTTTTAATCGGGAAAAGGATAATATTATTAACACGAACGTGGCACAAACAGTACGATGAATATACTGCTGTAGAAATTTATAATGTTCTGTTGTTGCATCAAGGTTTGGTTTCTGTGAGCTATAAAGTATCTTCATTTTCTTATATGGAGTGATCTCATTAATCGAAATAATTATCGATGAAGATTATTTGATTCTCTTATTTACAAGAGCAATTTTTTTTTTATTTTTTTTATTATTATTATTTTTTTTTAATCACGTTCTTTTCTAAATTGTATACCCTTGTACGTTTTGCAAAAAAAATCGTTAGTTTTAAAACTACTGCATTAACGTCTGAAGATAATGATATTATATAAATATACTAGTGTAGTACCCGTCCTATTTTGTAGTACCTGTTAAAATTATACACGCAGATTCAATCAGAGGTTATGCTCTTGTGGAAATCGATAAGCTATTGAGAAATTCCGGGCAAAGTTTACACGAGTTTCAAACCATGCATTAACCAAGCTTTGAATTTTTTTTCAAGCAGATGGAAATGATATGATTGATGATGAAATAAGGTATGATAGTGTTACAAATTGGCAAGTAGTAATAAGAATAACATAAATCGCAAGGAACACATGGATTTACGTGATATTTTACTACTAAAATGATCTTTTAGATCAATTGTTATTTTGATTTATACTCCCTCCGTCCCACTGGGATAGGGACCTTTTTTTTCGGCGTGAGAATTAAGACGAGAATGATGATAGTGGGATAAAGTGAAAGGTAGTGGGTTAAAGTGATGTGTTAGAATTTTTCATTTTGGGAAAGATCCCTATATCAGTGGGACATCTCAAAAAGGAAAATGTCATTATATCAGTGGGACAGAGGGAGTATGTAATAATAAAAAAGTTAAAGGGGACGAGACGGTGGTCAAAATTAAAATAATGTCGTTTTGATTGTCGAATCAATTTTAATTTTTATCAATTAATATCTATTCTGTGACATATTTTAATTTTTGTTAATTTAATTTCAATTTTAGAAAGAAAATACTCCCTCCGTCCTCCATTTAGTGACATTGTTTTTTTGGCACAAGTTTTTTTGCTTTTTGATGATATAATAATAAATTAATGTATTAAAGTGAAATAATTGTGGATCCATTTGAATTTTTTAATAATATTAAAATGTTAAAATAATAAAAAGTAGATGTATAAAGTGTTAAAAGTGTTAAAGTGATTGTGGGGTCTACATCCAAAAAAGGAAATTGTCAGTAAATGGAGGACGTCCCAATATAGTAATAATGTCACTAAATGGATGACGGAGGCAGTAATAATAATCCAACTTGCATATATAAGTACTCCCTCCGGTCTTTTACAGTTGAGTCGAAACTTTTCGACACGGGAATTAAGAAGAGTTATTTAGTACTTTAAGTATGTTTGGTAATTGAGAAGAGAATGGGATTATGTTTATAATTACTAAGTACTATATTTTATTTTAATTAATATAAAAAATGTTTTTTATTAATTAATATTTTTTTTTGTTTTTCAGTTTATTTTAAATTAATTTAAAATTTTCTGGATTTTTTTTATAAAATTAAAACTTTTCTGGATTTATTTTAAATTAATTTAAAATTTTTTGTATTTTTTTTAATAAAATTATTGTTGATGTTTAAAATTAAAATAAAAAACTTTTCTGGATTTTTTTTTTATAAAATTAAAACTTTTCTGGATTTATTTTAAATTAATTTAAAATTTTCTGGATTTTTTTTTAATAAAATTATTGTTGATGTTTAAAATTAAAATAAAAAACTTTTTTGGATTTTTTTTTATAAAATTAAAATTTTTCTGGATTTATTTTTAATTAATTTAAAATTTTCTGGATTTTTTTTATAAAATTATTGTTGATGTTTAAAATTAAAATAAAAAACTTTTCTGGATTTTTTTTTTATAAAATTAAAACTTTTCTGGATTTATTTTGAATTAATTTAAAATTATTTCGAGAGAGACGACAATGGCGATAATGGAGAAATTGAGAAATTGGGGCGTAATTAGTATGTTAATTAAGTAAAATAAGGGGTACAATTATTTGTGTGTTTAATACTTATTTTTTACCCAAAAAGGAAACGACTCAATTAGGAGAGACCGGCCCAATCGGGAAAGTGACTCAACTGTAAAAGACCGGAGGGAGTAGTTAGAATGTGCTAAATTTAGAAATGATTTTTAAAGAGGGTACAAAAATCTAAATCCCTAAATTAAATTACCCAGATTACCTCTAGTTTTCCCCAATTCTCAAGCCCCTTATCTCCCTCCGCCGCTGCCCCCTCTCTCTCCCCGCTCGCGCCGTTTTCTTAATGATTCTTTTCCGATTGTGATGCACTGTGATTTTTCTACAATTTTGAAGAAAATTAGTTGATTGACCGAGGATATTCTGATTTCTGCCGATTGAAAAGTGGTGTTCGAGAAAAGAGGGCTTCGGATAATCACTGCCGCTAACCGTTCCCTTTTTCATTTCGAGGTAATCTCCGAGAATTTGATTTTTGCTGTCGCTTAGAATTCCAGTTTTGGTTGCGAATCTGATTCATGGATTGCTTGATTCTGTTTCAGTGATTTTGATTTCGAACAACTGCTGCTCGATGACGAAGTCGAAGAGAATTGCACACCAGGTCTCGGATCGACTCAGTGAGCTGCCCGACTCGGTACTATTTCACATATTATGGTTTGTTCCGATGAGGGATGTTATTAGGACTTCAGTTCTATCTAAGCGCTGGAGAAACCTTTGTTCCACCACACCCTACCTTAATTTCGTTGCTACTGTTGAAAATCGTTATGAAGTAAATTCATTTCGAAACCTTGTTTATCGGGCTTTACTATGCTGGGAAGGGGATAGAGTTCTGAAGTTCAAGGTCGATTCGTTGTTTAATCTTGCGGAGTCGATATACCATGATTTCGATGTGTGGTTGCGTTTTGCCAAGAAAAATCAAGTCGAAGAATTGTATCTACATTTGTACAGCGCAAATATTTACCAATCATTTGTCAATAGTTTCTATACTCGCGTGGACGGTGCGTACTGGGTGCCACAGTTTCTATACTCGTGCTCGTCTCTTAAAAAGTTATCTTTTAGGCAGTGTAACTTTAACATTGAAGACCATAATGTGCAGTGGAATCAACTGAAAAGTTTAACGATTACTGAGAGCTTTAAGGTCGATAGCAATCTGGTTACTAAGATATTGTCTGGTTGCCCTCGATTGGAAGTCCTTATCCTATCCTTTGCTGATTTACCTGAAAGCATGAATATCCGATCTAGAAGTTTGAAAGAGCTGTCAATTTACAAGTTTTTGCATGATCGGGACCATGTTGACACGTATAAAGGTGATAATGGAGAACCACATTTCACAACGAGGCTGAACATCGATACCCCGAAACTTGAATCCTTGGAAATTAGAGGAATTCCATTCGGTGAACATTTACTGACGGATGTCTCATCTTTAACCCATGCTACTGTCGGATTTTCTGGTGTGCATTTTCTTGACGAGGATAATGAGAGTGGCTGCACCACGATCGATTTCCTTGGAGAGAAATATAGTCAAATTCTGTCAAGCATCCGTCATGCTAAACATGTTACTTTGTTCTCTTGTTGCATTGAGGTTTGGTTTCTTTGTACTCTCTTTCCATGGCTTATATTTGATTGCTTTGCTTGTTGCATAGTGACAATGAGTATGGAAATATCACAGTAATTCTACTTGTGCTTGGTAATCTCACCTTTGCCCTTGCAAGCTACGTATGCTACAAAGAATATCGCCACCTTAGGATGGTTATAGTTTCCGTTTCTTTGTTGCAAGAATGCGTTCTTTATTGAATCATATGTTACGGTTATCTATGTTTTCCTACAGGCGATGAACCCCTTTGCTTATATTTTTCCTTTTCAATTCCGTTTTAAGAATTTACATTTGACCCTGAAGATGTTGCTTTGTTTTTTTATTAGCTTGAAACCAATTGCAGAACTGCAGCATGTAAATTGCGTCGTGTTGCTGTACTAACGTTAAACGATAATGAAGTAGATATTTTGTGAATTTGAGATTTATTAATGTTTTAGCATCCATTAAATTGATGCTTGTCTTTTATCTTTTACTGGTCATTGCTTCAATAAGCGATTCGTCTTATCATAATCTTACTGTTACAACAGGTACTTGGAGCTATGAAAAACAGATGTATCTATTCATCTTTTCCCAGTGTGCAGTCCCTACAGATTGGATATTGTTTGAATGACTATGAACAATTAGTAGTTCTTCTTGACAGTTTCCCTCAGTTGAAGACGTTACTCCTTCAACCTAGAATAGATGACGAGCACCATGATGAAGCAGGTCCTCTCGAGTTTGACTTGAAGAACACTCGTCCTAAATCCTTTCTCCGGCAGCTGAGGACAGTTGAGGTTACTTGGGCTGCGGGGGACAACATATTCCCGTTCATGGAGATTGTGTTGAAATGTGCGATCAAGCTTGAAAATGTGATCTTCCGTGTAAAAGAAATCGTGCCAACTTCACCGCCTTCCTCACCTTCATACTTGTCATCACCTTCACCATCATCACCGTCGCCTTTGGTCGTGGCATCACGGAAACTGTTGAAGATGCCGAGGACCTCTCCTAAATGCACGATTGATATCTGTGAGCAGAGTGATTGTATCGACATGATTCCAGGTTACTAACTTGTGGCCCTCGCGGTTTTTATATATGTTTCTTGTAATTATTTTGCCATGCTCTGAGCTTGGGAGATTGATGTTCTTTTCTATCGTTGAATTACCCTTCCAGTTCTTGTTTTCTTCTCTCTTTTTTTTTTTGTTTCATTTTGGGGATTATGTTCTTTTGATTTGTAGCACAGTTGTTAACTTGTTATCGCCATTGCCATTGCCATTGCCATTGCCATTGCCATCAATGATGAAAAACCAATCAGAATGAGACGATCCTTCGTCCACGATTCCTTGCTCTGTATTCCTTCATAAACCATATAACCGTCCTGTCTTCCCTTGTGTGGCTGCACAAGCACATGCATTCTGTAGAAATCGAGAGAAAAACGAAGGTAGTTTCATGAAAGAGAAATGCTCTGTTTCATTCAGTTTTCAATACCCAGCAAATATCCAGTACAAACACTATTTATACTAACTACCTCAACGAGTAAAAACGTGCTAGCGTTTTTACCTATTATTACGACTTCATCACAACCCTACGATTACAACGGAATCAACGGCTGTGACTTAATCTCCACTTATTCATACTAATCCACGTGTAGAACACGTGGACCAATGAGAAACAAGATACAATTTAAACTCTACCCGCCAACAACTTCATCTTCTCCAACTCTCTTCTTCTTCACTGCAACTGCTGCTCCTCCCTTCACACCTGGATTTCCACACCCCCCCCTCAAGATGAGATTGGTGCACATCTACCAATCCCAGACAATAGAACAAGAAATCGAGGAGAGGCCAGCGATTTGGTGAAGAAATCAGCAAGTTGGGCGGCAGAAGAAGTAGCAACCGGTGTAAGAAAACCCGAAACAAACTTTTCCCGAACTATATGGCAGTCGATCTCAATGTGTTTAGTTCGTTCATGGAAAACGTTGTTCTTCATAATATGGATTGCAGCATCATTGTCGCAATGCAACGGAATAGGGAGTGGTGCAGTAATCTGGAAATCACGAAGCAAGTAACTAATCCAAGTCAATTCACGAGCCGTGAGGCTCATAGCCCTGTACTCAGCTTCAGCAGAGGAAGAAGCAACCGTAGGCTGCTTCTTACACTTCCAAGAAAGTAGACCATGTCCCAGAAAAACGCAGTACGCAGTTAACGAACGGCGCGTATCCACACAAGTGCCCCAGTCTGCATCTGAAAATGCAGTAAGCTTGAAATCGCATTTCGCAGAATAAAAGACCCCAAGAGAAGGGCATCCCTTCAAGTACCTCAAAACGTGCATAGCAGCTTGCCAATGTGTAACCGTGGGCTTAGCTACATACTGGCTAAGCTGTTGTGCAGCAAATGTAATATCAGGGCGAGTTAAATTCAGATACAAAAGCTGCCCAACCACCCTCCTATAAGGACCTGCATCCTCAAGATAGGCCCCATCTTTCCTTCCTAATACACAACCAGGGGAGAAAGGAGTTTGAGCAGGCCTACATCCCATCAAACCTGCTGAACTCACAATATCAAGAACATACTTTCGCTGATTCAAAGCTATACCTTCACCACTGCGAGCAATTTCCATACCAAGGAAATATTTAGCCTCCCCCAAATCTTTAATGGTGAAAATGGAATGAAGGAACTCCTTCAACTCAGTAATCAAACCTATAGAAGGGCCACATACTAGCACATCATCCACATACACTAACAAACACAACATTGAATCACCAGCACCTTTAATGAACAAGCAATGATCACTCTGTGATTGAGTGAATCCAAACAACCTGAGCTGCTTAGTAAATTCCATATTCCATTCTCTTGATGCCTGTTTAAGGCCATACAAACTTTTAACAAGTTTACAAACCTGACCAGGTTTAGCCCCATCAAAACCTTGAGGAATCTGCATATATATATCATCCCTCAGAAAACCATGGAGGAAAGCATTGTTCACATCCAGCTGTTGAACATGCCAATCCTTTGCTGCTGAAACTGCTAACACAAAACGCACAGTCACCATTTTTGCAACTGGTGAGAATACCTCTGTGTAATCCTGTCCATACTTCTGGTTGTACCCTTTAGCAACCAAACGAGCCTTATATCTTTCAATAGATCCATCTGGGTGCAGCTTAACCTTATATACCCACTTGCAGCCTATGGGTTTCTTCCCAGCAGGAAGATCTGTGAGAATCCAAGTATTATTCTTGGCTAAAGCATCTAATTCCTTGTGCATAGCCTCCATCCATACCCCAGACTTACAAGCCTCATTAAAGGATGTTGGTTCCTTAACCAAAGATAGATTGAAGAGGAATTCTGTATAGGAAGGTGACAGAACTGGAGACACAACAAAGGGAAAAGTAGGAGGAGTTAAACTGGTAGAAGTGGAGGGAGTAAAAACACTAGTGTTAAAGCTGCACACATAATCATTAAGCCAAGAGGGAGGTTTTCGAATTCTACCCTCTCTCCCAATAGGTAATGATGGTGGTGTATTTGTAACTGGAACAGGAGCAGGTGATGAAACAAGTGAAGGAGCAGAAGAAACTTCATCTTGTTCATCACCAGAATCATCAATGGATGAAGTAGATTCATCTAGATCCCCTACAGAAGGAAGAAAAGGCTCAGTATTATCCAAGGGAATATCAATCTGAGGTAATGGATTATCAAGTGTAGGGGAAGAGACAGAAACATCTTTAAAAGGGTATTTATGGGGAAGAAACCTGACATCCCTTGATATAAAGGGCTTGTCATGCTCAAGATCATAAAGTAAGTATCCTTTGTAAGACATTTCATACCCTAAAAAGATAGATTTAATGCTTCTACTATCAAACTTACCTCTGGAAGGAGACAAGTCAACAGCATAGCCCAAACAACCAAATGGTTGAAGCATTGAAAGATCAGGTTCCTTTCCAAATAGAACTTCATAGGGTGAACTCCAATCAGTGACTCTACTAGGTGTTCTATTTGACAACCAAGTAGTCATGAGCAAAGAATAAGGCCAAAATCGAATAGGAAGGCCAGCATTAAACATGAGTGCTCTAGCTGTATCCATGAGACTTCTATGTCTCCTCTCAACCACACCATTTTGCTGTGGTGTATAGGGGTAGGATTTCTGATGAATAATCTCAAACTGAGCAAACAAATCTTGCACTTTCCTGTTCACAAACTCACTCCCATTATCACTCCTCACTTTCTGAATAATCTTGTGGAACTGAGTTTGAACCATAACAACAAACTCCCTCAGTAATCCTGCCACCTGATCTTTACTGCTGAGTAAATAGATCCATTTCATTCTACTATAATCCTCAACAATAGTGAGCATGTATCTCACTGAACATATATTTGCCTCTGAATATGGACCCCAAATGTCAACATGGACCAACTCAAACAGCTCTTCAGTTCTTCTGTTAAGAGTAGGAAAGCTATTTCTTGACTGCTTAGCCATCACACAGACCTCACAGTCCTTAATAACATTCTCAATATCCTTAAGTTGGTGTTCAGTAAACACCTTCATGTGTTTCATGACTTCTAATGATGGATGACCCATACTAACATGCCAATCCATCATAGACATGTCCTTAGAGCTAGTGGAATTAACAGTATGCGCATCCACTATATTCTGCACAATGTACAAATACTTCTCCATCCTTCCCATTCCAATCACTTTATCTGTACTCTCTTGCTGAAAAATACAGTGAGACACATGAAACACACACTTAATCCCACAATCTTCAACTAACCTTGCAACTGACAACAAGTTGTGTGTGAATCCGGGTATGTATAACACATTTACCAATACAATATCTGCATTCAGCACCACTGTCCCTCCAGTTCCAACCTTATAAGTAGTTCCATCTGGTAGTCTCACCTCAATCATCTTCTCCAACTTGTATGTTGTATGCATTTGATCTAGTGTACAACAGATGTGCACACTAGCACCTGAATCCACAACCCACACAGATTTATCCAACTCATTTAGAACACTAAAGGCATAATGACCCTCAAAAGGTGACTCCTTCACCTGAGTATTGTTCACCATATTCACATCATTTCTTTGTGAAGTACTCTGTTGTTGCTGTTGAAAATAACTCCCCACATACTTGGCTATCTCAGCCTGTATCAATTTACTCAGATCTGGATTCCCATCACTCTGCTCTCTGTTTTCAGAACCTCCTTGTGAAGAACCAGATCCATCTTCCTCATTTTCAACCATGTTAACTCTTCCTCCCATTCTATTCTCCTTTAACTTTTTGTACCATTCAGGTATTCCATGTAATTTAAAACACTCATCAGCCTCATGTCCAGAACCCTTGCAATGACTGCACTTCAATTTCTTCTTCTGTTCCTTGGTCAACCTCTTCTTAAAAGGACCTCCCTTACCAGTATAAGGTGGAACATAACTCTGGTTAACATTCATGCTCATAACAAATCTGTTATCCCCTGATTGATTCATCAACTTTCTATCCTCAACTTGCACAATCAGAGAATAAGCCCTATCTAGATCAGGCAAAGGATCCAGCATCATAATTTGATCGATTACAGATTCATAGTTCTCATTCAAACCTTCTAAGAACTTCATCAGCCTTTGCTGCTCCTCTCTCATATTCGCTGCTCCCCTAGCATTGCACATACAATCTAGAGGTGGTAAAACAACATCTAACTCATCCCACAACGCCACAAAATTATTGAAATATTCCAAAACACTTTGATTTCCTTGAGTACATTTGAAAATCTCTTTCTGCAATCTATAAACCTTAGGACCATTCCTACGCCCAAATCGCAACGTAATTGCTTTCCAAAGACGTGCAGTATTCTCAATATGTGTAAACGCATTAACAAACTCCTTAGAAATTGAATTTACAATCCATGTTGACACCATAAAATCCACTCTAAGCCACTGCGTGTAATATCTAGACGTAGGAGATGGTTGAGGCAAATTTCCAGTAATAAAATCCAACTTAGTCCTTGCAGCTAAAGCTCGTCTAATCGATTTACTCCAGTTTATGAAATTTGTACCTGTTAACTGAGCTGAAACCAGCTGAATCCCCGGGTGATCCGACTGCGGCAGCAACAAAATTTCTCGGATCTGGTGAGCTGTATATCCAGGAGGTAGATCCTCTCCTCCGCCATCATTAAAATCTGGTCCGCCGCCACCTGGTGCTCCTCCGACCGGTGGAACACCGTCGTTCCTTCCTTGCCGATAGTCTCCAAACGGATTTGCGTTCTGCTTCAGATCTAGCTTCTCCTCCTGTTCCTCATCACTGGCATCCTCCACAATCGGAGCTCCAGTCTCTTCAGCAACTCGCGCGCGCCAATCCTGCTGCTTATGTTGCTTCACCATTTCTAGAAAACCCTAGAAAAACCTGCTCTGGATACCATGTAGAAATCGAGAGAAAAACGAAGGTAGTTTCATGAAAGAGAAATGCTCTGTTTCATTCAGTTTTCAATACCCAGCAAATATCCAGTACAAACACTATTTATACTAACTACCTCAACAAACTAGAGTAAAAACGTGCGTTTTTACCTATTATTACGACTTCATCACAACCCTACGATTACAACGGAATCAACGGCTGTGACTTAATCTCCACTTATTCATACTAATCCACGTGTAGAACACGTGGACCAATGAGAAACAAGATACAATTTAAACTCTACCCGCCAACAACTTCATCTTCTCCAACTCTCTTCTTCTTCACTGCAACTGCTGCTCCTCCCTTCACACCTGGATTTCCACACATTCCCCCGAAACGGACAAGCCTGACTCGGCCTGGTCAATATAAAGAGGAGGTGTAGCGAATGAAGTAAAGCGCTCTGTTTCAAGATCGAAGCAAGAAATCTGCAGCTTGCCCTCTGAATCCGACACGATCTAGTGAAGATTACCATTGAGATAAACACAAGTACTAGTACCATAGTCAAACTTGGCATAGGCTTCTTCAACGACTCTCCATTGTTCTGTTCTGATGGTGTGAGCATGAACCTTGGCTTGAGGAATGATCCTCACCCCTCCTCCATGAAGTTGGCGAGCGATGACGGATCCATAGTAGAATCGAACCAGCTTATGTTCTCCGGTTTAATTAACCTTATAGAATTAAACTATTACTTCTCCGTCCCACTTTATTATTCCTAAATGGTAACTTTATATGAACTACTGAGTACAAAATATTGGTGTTGAATTAATAAAATGTGACATAAAGAGACAATAATATACGAACGGAAAAGTGATTAAAATGAGAAAATGGTCTGGTGGTAGTTGGTGCAAGGGTAGTACTAGGACATTCGGAGAATCGTCTGAGGTTATATTTCAAGGGAAGTACTGAGACATTCGGATAATCGTTTAAGAAATCAAATACCAATTTTGGAGCTGGAGTGTGACAATAGGGGACGCTCATCCTAGCTTTAGCTATACAATGTGGGCAAATTCTGGAACAACTCCATGGCAATAGAGGACGCTCATCTTAGCTTTACCTATACAATCACAATGTGGGTAAATAAAATACTACACTCTTTCAATTCTGGAATCACTCCTAATGTACTCCTACTACTTCTTCTACCAATCTTCTCATTTTTAATCAATTTCTTTTGCCCAACCAATAATAATAATAATAATAATAATAATAATAATAATAATAATAATAATAACAACAACAACAACAACAACGTCTCATTTATAAATGAACATTTTTCTTTTTGAAACGTCTCACTCATACAGGGACTTTTTCAAAATAAAAAATTATAACTTAATAAAATCTAGACATTTCACTTTAATCCACTATCTATCACTTTAATATATTATTATCACTCACGTCTTGAATATCGTGCCAGGAAAAAAATCACCTTATTAGTGGGACGGAGGGAGTATATGAGTAACTCTTTAGCTTCCAAGTTAGAGTCATTCGTGTTGCCTTTAATTTTTCATTAATTAGAATTATCTAACTTTAATTTTCCACTAAAATTAGTACTCCCTCTATTATTTTATAAGGGTTTTAAAGCTTTTGGTCTTGCTTCATTCTATAAGGTGTATTCATATTTTAAGGTATAATTTTCAATTTAAATTCACTATTTTCTAATTTTTCTATTGTTTTCATTGTCTTCATTTATCACAATTAATATTTCTCTTTTTTCAAAATAAATTCATCTATTTCTATATGAAAAATGCAAATGCAATTTACAAGAGAAAAAACGAACATAAAAGAATAGTCATTAAGTATCTCCTTCCGTCCCACTTCACTAGTCTACTTTTTTTTCGGCACGAGATTTTATGGACAGTGTTAAAGTAAAAAAGTAAGGGGTCCACATCAAAAAATAAGGGTTAATTTTTGACATTTTAGAAAAGTGGACTAGTAATGTGGGACGGACCAAAATAGTATATTGGACTAGTGAAGTAGGACGAAAGGAATATTATTTTTTTGTGTCTAGAACCCTCGTAAAAAAAAAAAAGAAAAAAAAAAGGAGTACTGTTATTTTTGTTTTTTTTTTACCTAAATTAACTTTTCATTAATTAGAATTCAAACTAAGTTATGATGGATGGTGTACGGGGAAGTGGAATCGCAATAATTCAAATAATTTCAACTCGATTTAATTAAATGGGGAGAGCTGTCTTTTGAGTTTCCAGAGTTCAGTTCACAGTTCACCGGCTGAAGCAACCGTCAGAAATTACGCCTTCACCTTGAGGTAATTCATGCATCTTCACCGTGGGCTTGTTCAGATCTATAGGGGGATTTTGATTCATTGATGCTTGATTTTGTTTCAGATTTTCTGAAAGATGAAGGAATCAAAGATAAGCAAATCCCAGGGCGGCAGCGGCGGCGATCGACTGAGTGAGTTACCCGACTCGCTAATCTTCCACATTTTCTGGTTCGTTCCGATGTTCTACGTTGTCAGGACTTCCGTTCTGTCGAAGCGGTGGCTGAACCTCTGGACCTCCGCCCCCTCCCTTAATTTCGAGGCCCAGATGAACCTCCCCAACTTGGTTAATCGGAGCTTTTTCCGATGGAATGGATCAAGGATTCTGAAACTCAGGCTGTACTGCTCCGGCAACGGATGTGCTAGAGCTGAAGAACTCGAGTCGTGGGTGATGTTTGCCAGGGACAAGGGCGTGGAAGAGTTGTACTTGCACGGTTGCAGGGACGAATCGAACCCGGTGCCGAGGTGTCTGTACTCGTGCTCGTCCTCGCTTAAAGAGTTATCGATCAATGCTTGGCGGCTCCAAATCGATAGGAATGTGGAGTGGAACAAACTCAAGGGTTTAACCATCAACGATGGAATTGATGTCGATGAAGATGCGGTGAACAAGATACTCTGCGGTAGCCCCAAATTGGAAGTCTTCAACCTGTCCTTTGTAAGGCGAAAGTTGAACATCCGGTCGAATAGTTTGAAAAAGCTGTCGATCTGCAAGTATTTAAGTAGTCGCCGTGATTTATCTATTGGCAAGGAGCTGAGAATCTGGGCTCCGAAGCTCGAGTACTTGAAAATCGAAGGAATTCCGTGGGACTAGTTATTGCTCGATAATGTCTCATCTCTAACTCGTGCAGCTCTTCGATATTCCGGCCTACGACAGTTCGTTGAAAAAGTGGAAGCTTATGAAGATGATTGTCGTCATCATCCGTTTGGTCTTGTAGACAACTTTATCAATCTTCTCCGACTCTTCAAAGAGGTTAATAGCGTCGCATCGTCCTACTGTTGCCCTAAGGTTCGGTTTCTTTTCAGTAGCTTGGCTTTTGTGATCTTTTGTTTTCTTTAATCGATACCTCCTCTTATTGTTTATACCAGGTGCTTGAAACTATGAAAATGAGTTGTATCGGCGGTTCAATATCGTTTCCAAATGTCAAGTCCCTAACAATTCGAAACCGTTTCAACGACTTTGATGGGTTCCTAGGTCTGCTTGAGTTTTTCCCCCAGTTGAACCGATTAGTCCTTCAAGATTATGAACCCGTACACAGCCAAAGTGATGAGGGGAGCCATCTCAAATTCAAGCCAAGTAATCATAAATCGCCGTTCCTGCTGCAGCTGAGGACAGTTAGCATTACTTGGTCTGAAGGAGACACCATATTCCCATTCATAGAGTTTCTGTTGAAGTACGCAAGCAAGCTAGAAAGGATAGTGTTCCGAGTAGAAGGAGCTTCGTCGTCGTCATCAAATCCCTGGGTTTTGGCATCACAGAAACTGCTGATAATGCCGAGATCCTCCCAAAATTGCAAGATTGTAATTCTGTGAGTTACAAACTTTGCCAAGTTACTCTTGGCTTCTTAGGTAATAGCTTTTGATGTTTACATTTCCAGCAAATATTATGCTACGCACTGAACTTGGGATGTTGATGATGATGGGGTTTTCTTTCCTTTGTTTCATTTTGGGGATTGTGCACTTTGACACTTTTGGATTAATTAAATTTGATGCTCTTTTGATTTGTAGATTTTTGTTTATCTTAATGTATTTTCACCAATGCAGACTTTATCAAGTGTTAGCTTCACGTAACGGTTTATATTAGTTGGAAAATTGGAACTAGAAATGTTATGAAAAATCTTTGGGAAGGGTAAATTTAAATGTATCACTCTACCCTACTTCTATGTCTCGTGTTAGATGATATGTTTCCCTACTGAAAGCAAATGATTATATAATCGTTGGAAATGAAATGTAAACTAAGGGATACTCTGCAATTTTGGTATATATCTTGCAAATAAGATTCTTTATTGACATATTGTGTTGCATATTCTGTTTTGTATAAATAGATTAATAACATATGACAAACATTAGTGTTGGTTTGGTAGTCACGATGAAGCCCGATAGGATGAGTCATCTTGACTCATCTCAATGTTTGGTAGCATTTATTAATAATCTCACAAGCCCATGATAAACAGACGGCCGTTAGTATTTCACTATTCTTCTTTGATAAAGCATCTTAGCGTTCCCTCGGATGAGATTTTCAAGTTTAAACAGTGATTTAATCCACAACAATTCTTAACCTATTTGCCCTTTGAATAATTTGCGGTAACAGGGTTTTTTCTTCCCCTCTTTCGAAACGGCGTAACTAGAGATTTCTCTACATTTGGGATTTCGTTTCTGCATTTGAATTCGGCCAGCGATTTTTCTACGGGTTTGATTTCAAACGATAAGGAGTGGCTTGTTCATCATCGAGGTTTGATTTCAGACGAAGGAGTGGCTTGTTCGTCATCGCTGCACACCTCTTGGCAAGGATCCAGAACGACGCGAAGGTAATTTCTCGATTCCAAACTAATTTGTGAGATTTACACTGGTTAGAATTCACACAATGGAATGTTTTTGCAAGTATGTTGGTTTGTGGTATACTATCAAAAATCAATTTCTTCTAACCCTTCACTGGAAAGCACCTACCCAGCGCAAGAAGAGAAAATATATCAATCACGTATTACAAGAGTTCGGTCGATTAATCCCCTCTGTTTTTCAAAAGTTCAGCGCCAATACAAATTGTTACAAGAACAAAGAGCATATTAGCAATTCGCAGATGAATTGCCCAGAGTATGTTTACCTTATTTGTAGCAGTTTTAATTTTGTTCTTACCTCCCAGGAATGAGAGGAAAAGAATCTGCTAGGGCTTATGCGGTTTTCGGCGTGAAATTGTTATTGATGGTGTTTGTTTTAGTGGGCAGGAATTTGGGTGAAATTGAAACTTGGCGCTAGGAAGGCTTTGGCAATTTTTTAATAAGGTTATTATTGTCAATTCTCATCTTCATCTAGGTTTTTATCACTTGTACCAAACAACAATACTAATTATCTTGGTTTTTAAAATTTGCTACCAAACAAAATACTCCCTCCGTCCCATTCTTTTAGTCTCATTTGCCATTTTAGTTTGTCCCACCTATTAGTCCCATTTCCTAAAATGACAAAGAATACTTGGCCAAAATTCACCCTCTCACCTCAGGATTAATTTCAACTAAATATTTTCCACTCACTCTCCACTCAGATTCAATCAGAGGTTATGCTCTTGTGGAAATCGATAAGCTATTGAGAAATTCCGGGCAAAGTTTACACGAGTTTCAAACCATGCATTAACCAAGCTTTGAATTTTTTTTTTTCAAGCAGATGGAAATGATATGATTGATGATGAAATAAGGTATGATTGTTACAAATTGGCAAGTAGTAATAAGAATAACATAAATCGCAAGTAACACATAGATTTAGGTGATATTTTACAACTAAAATGATCTTTTAGATCAAACGTTGTTATTTTGATTTATATGTAATAATAAAAAAGTTAAAGGGGACGAGACGGTGGTCAGAATTAAAATAATGTCGTTTTGATTGTCGAATCAATTTTAATTTTTATCAATTAATATCAATTTTGTGACATATTTTAATTTTTGTTAATTTAATTTCAATTTTAGAAAGAAAATAATAATAATCCAACTTGCAATTTTAGAATGTGCTAAATTTAGAAATGATTTTTAAAAGAGGCAAAAATCTAAATCCCTAAATTAAATTACCCAGATTACCTCTAGTTTTCCCCAATTCTCAAAGCCCCTCATCTCCCTCCGCCGCTGCCCCCTCTCTCTCCCCGCTCGCGCCGTTTTCTTAATGATTCTTTTCCGATTGTGATGCACTGTGATTTCTACAATTTTGAAGAAAATTAGCTGATTGACCGAGGATATTCTGATTTCTGCCGATTGAAAATTGGTGTTGGAGAAAAGAGGGCTTCGGATAATCACTGCCGCTAACCGTTCCCCTTTTCACTTCGAGGTAATCTCCGAGAATTTGATTTTTGCTGTCGCTTGGAATTCCAGTTTTGGTTGCGAATCTAATTCATTGATTGCTTGATTCTGTTTCAGTGATTTTGATTTCGAACAGCTGCTGCTCGATGAGGAATTCGAAGAGACTTGTATACCAGAGCTCGGACCGACTCAGTGAGCTGCCCGACTCGGTACTATTTCACATATTATGGTTTGTTCCGATGAGGGATCTTATTAGGACTTCAGTTCTATCTAAGCGCTGGAGAAACCTTTGTACCACCACACCCTACCTTAATTTCGTTGCTACTGTTGAAAATCGTTATGAGGTAAATTCATTTCGAAACCTTGTTTATCGGGCTTTACTATGCTGGGAAGGGGATAGAGTTCTGAAGTTCAAGGTCGATTCGTTGTTTAATCTTGAGGAGTCGATATACCATGATTTCGATGTGTGGTTGCGTTTTGCCAAGAAAAATCAAGTCGAAGAATTGTATCTACATTTGTACAGCGCAAATATTTACCAATCATTTGTCAATAGTTTCTATACTCACGTGGACGGTGCGTACTGGGTGCCACAGTTTCTATACTCGTGCTCGTCTCTTAAAAAGTTATCTTTTAGGCAGTGTAACTTTAACATTGAAGACCATAATGTGCAGTGGAATCAACTGAAAAGTTTAACGATTACTGAGAGCTTTAAGGTCGATAGCAATCTGGTTACCAAGATATTGTCTGGTTGCCCTCGATTGGAAGTCCTTATCCTATCCTTTGCTGATTTACCTGAAAGCATGAATATCCGATCTAGAAGTTTGAAAGTGCTGTCAATTTACAAGATTTTGCATGATCGGGACCATGTTGACACGTATAAAGGTGATAATGGAGAACCACATATCACAACGAGGCTGAACATCGATACCCCGAAACTTGAATCCTTGGAAATTAGAGGAATTCCATTCGGTGAACATCTACTGACGGATGTCTCATCTTTAACCCATGCTACTATCGGATTTTCTGGTGTGCATTTTCTTGACGAGGATAATGAGAGTGGCTGCACCACGATCGATTTCCTTGGAGAGAAATATAGTCAAATTCTGTCAAGCATCCGCCATGCTAAACATGTTACTTTGTTCTCTTGTTGCATTGAGGTTTGGTTTCTTTGTACTCTCTTTCCTTGGCTTATACTTGATTGCTTTGCTTGTTGCATAGTGACAATGAGTATGGAAACATCACATTAATTCTACTTGTGCTTGGTAATCTCACCTTTGCCCTTGCAAGCTACATATGCTACAAAGAATATCGCCACCTTAGGATGGTTATAGTTGTTGTTCCTTTGTTGCAAGAATGCATTCTTTACTGAATCATATGTTACGGTTATCTATGTTTTTCCTTTTCAATTCCGTTTTAAGAATTTACATTTGACCCTGAAGATGTTGCTTTGTTTTTTCATTTACTTGAAACCAATTGCAGAACTGCAGCATGTAAATTGCGTCGTGTTGCTGTACTAACGTTAAACGATAATGAAGTAGATATTTTGTGAATTTGAGATTTATTAATGTTTTAGCATCCATTAAATTGATGCTTGTCTTTTATCTTTTACTGGTCATTGCTTCAATAAGCGATTCGTCTTATCATAATCTTACTGTTACAACAGGTGCTTGGAGCTATGAAAAACAGATGCATCTATTCATCTTTTCCCAGTGTGAAGTCCCTACAGATTGGATATTGTTTGAATGACTATGAACAATTAGTAGTTCTTCTTGACAGTTTCCCTCAGTTGAAGACGTTACTCCTTCAACCTAGAATAGATGACGAGCACCATGATGAAGGAGGTCCTCTCGAGTTTGACTTGAAGAACACTCGTCCTAAATCCTTTCTCCGGCAGCTGAGGACAGTTGAGGTTACTTGGGCTGCGGGGGACAACATATTCCCGTTCATGGAGATGGTGTTGAAATGTGCGATCAAGCTTGAAAATGTGATCTTCCGTGTAAAAGAACTCGCGCCACCTTCACCGCCTTCCTCACCTTCATACATGTCATCACCTTCACCATCATCACCATCGCCTTTGGTCGTGGCATCACGGAAACTGTTGAAGATGCCGAGGACCTCTCCTAAATGCACGATTGATATCTGTGAGCAGAGTGATTGTATCGACATGATTCCAGGTTACTAACTTGCGGCCCTCGCGGTTTTTATTTATGTTTCTTGTAATTATTTCGCCATGCTCTGAGCTTGGGAGATTGATGTTCTTTTCTATCGTTGAATTACCCTTCCAGTTCTAGTTTTCTTCTCTCTTTCCTTTTTTGTTTCATTTTGGGGATTATGCTCTTTTGATTTGTAGCACAGTTGTTAACTTGTTATCGCCATTAACATTGCCATCAATTATGAAAAACCAATCAGAATGAGATGACAAATTCTCAGACTCCACCAACATTATGCGCGTTGAATGCATACTCCTTCGCCCACGATTCCTCGACTCTGTATTCCTTCATCAACCATATAACCATCTTGTCTTCCCTCGTGTGGCTGCACAAGCACAGGCAATCCCCCGAAACGGACAAGCCTGACTTGGCCTGGTCAATATAAAGAGGAGGTGTAGCGAACGAAGTAAAGCGCTCCGTTTCAAGATCGAAGCAAGAAATCCGCAGCTTGCCCTCTGAATCCGACATAATCCAGTGAAGATTACCATTGAGATAAACACAAGAAGTACTAGGCTTCTTCAACGACTCTTCATTGTTCTGTTCTGATGGTGTGAGCATGAACCTTGGCTTGAGGAATGGCCCTCACCCCTCCTCCATGAAGTTGGGCGAGCGATGATGGATCCATGGTAGAATCGAACTAGCTTATGTTGTCCAGTTTTCTTGGTAGCTCCGAATCCATGCGTAACAGGCTGGGGATAGGAGCAGAGAGAGGCCCCAACAGTCCCACTTTCGTATTCCTAAATGGTAAATTTATATGTTGCCACTCTCAAATTAATGAAGTTCAAATGATTTTATTAGTTATTTTTGAAGTTAAAAATCAAAATAAATAAATCGGGTTTTGATTTTTTTTAATTTATGATATCTATAATTATTTTTAAGGTACTACTCCCTCCGGTCTTTTACAGTTGAGTCACTTTCCCGATTGAGCCGGTCTCTCCTAGTTGAGTCGTTTCCTTTTTGGGTAAAAATTAAGTATTAAACACACAACTAATTGTACCCCTTATTTTACTTAATTAACATACTAATTACGCCTCAATTTCTCAATTTCTCCATTATCGCCATTGCCGTCTCTCTCGAAATAATTTTAAATTAATTTAAAATAAATCCAGAAAAGTTTTAATTTTATTAAAAAAAAAACCAGAAAAGTTTTTTATTTTAATTTTAAACATCAACAATAATTTTATAAAAAATTCCAGAAAATTTTAAATTAATTTAAAATAAATCCAGAAAAGTTTTAATTTTATAAAAAAAAAAATCCAGAAAAGTTTTAATTTTATAAAAAAAAAATCCAGAAAAGTTTTTTATTTTAATTTTAAACATCAACAATAATTTTATAAAAAAAAAATCTAGAAAAGTTTTTTATTTTAATTTTAAACATCAACAATAATTTTATAAAAAAAAATCTAGAAAATTTTAAATTAATTTAAAATAAATCCAGAAAAGTTTTAATTTATAAAAAAAAAATTCAGAAAAGTTTTTTATTTTAATTTTAAACATCAACAATAATTTTATAAAAAAAATTCCAGAAAATTTTAAATTAATTTAAAATAAATCCAGAAAAGTTTTAATTTTATAAAAAAAAAAATCCAGAAAAGTTTTTTATTTTAATTTTAAACATCAACAATAATTTTATAAAAAAAAATCTATAAAATTTTAAATTAATTTAAAATAAACTGAAAAACAAAAAAAATATTAATTAATAAAAAACATTTTTTATATTGTATTAATTAAAACAACTCTTCTCAATTATAAACATAATCTCATTCTTTTCTCAATTACCAAACATACTTAAAAGTACTAAACAACTCTTCTTAATTCCCGTGTCGAAAAGTTTCGACTCAACTGTAAAAGACCGGAGGGAGTAGAATATAACACAATTGAAAAAATCGAACAAAATAATATCAAAATGATATAACGACGAAGGTGCCCACGGAGGTGAGCACCATAGAGGGAGTAGCATATCACTCCTCTTTATGTTTTTTACCTAAATTAACTTTTCATTAATTAGAATTCAAACAAAGTTATGGATGCGTGTACGGGGAAGTGGAATCGCAATAATTCAAATAATTTCATCTCGATTTAATTAAATGGGGAGAGCTGTCTTTTGAGTTCCCGGAGTTGAGTTCACAGTTCACAGTTCACCGACTGAAGCAACCGTCAGAATTTACGTCTTCACCTTGAGGTAATTCACGCATCTTCACCGTGTGCTTGTTTTCATCTATAGGGGGAATTTGATTTATGGATGCTTGATTTTGTTTCAGATTTTTTGAAAGATGAAGGAAGCAAAGAGAAGCAAACCCCAGGGCGGCGGCGGCGATCGACTGAGTGAGTTACCCGACTCACTAATCTTCGACATTTTCTGGTTCATTCCGATGGTCTACGTTGTCAGGACTTCAGTTCTGTCGAAGCGGTGGCGGAACCTCTGGACCTCTGCCCCCTTCCTTAACTTCGATGGCCAGATGAACCTCCCCAACTTGGTTAATCGGAGCTTTTTCCGATGGAATGGGTCAAGGATTCTGAAACTCAGGCTGTACTGCTCCGGCTACGAATGTGCAAGAGCTGAAGAACTCGAGTCGTGGGTGATGTTTGCCAGGGACAAGGGCGTGGAAGAGTTGTACTTGCACGGTTGCAGGGATGAATTGAACCCGGTGCCGAGGTGTTTATACTCGTGCTCGTCCTCGCTTAAAGAGTTATCGATCAATGCTTGGAAGCTCCAAATTGACAGGAATGTGGAGTGGAACCAACTCAAGGGTTTAACCATCAACGATGTAATCGATGAAGATGCGGTGAACAAGATACTGTGCGGTAGCCCCAAATTGGAAGTCTTCAACCTGTCCTTTGTGGACCAAAAGTTGAACATCCGGTCGAATAGTTTGAAAGGGCTGTCGATCCGCAAGTATATAAGTGATCGCCATGATTTATCTGTTTTCACGGAGCTGAGAATCTGGGCTCCGAAGCTCGAGTACTTGAAAATCGAAGGAATTCCGTGGAACAAGTTATTGCTCGATAATGTCTCATCTCTAACTCGTGCAGCTATTGAATTTCCTGGCTTACTTTTCTTTGAAAAAGAGGAAGATGATGAAGATTGTTGTCGTGGTGGTGTGTTTCTATTTGTTCTTGTAGACAACTTTATCAATCTTCTTCGACTCTTCAAAGAGGTTGACAGCGTCGCACTGTCCTACTGTTGCCCTAAGGTTCGGTTCCTTTTCAGTAGCTTGGCTTTTGTGATATTTTGTGCTCTTTAATCGATACCTCCTCTTATTGTTTATATCAGATGCTTAGATTTATGAAAAGTAGCCGTTCATCGTTTCCGAATGTCAAGTCCCTAACAATTCAAAATCGTTTCAACGACTACGAAGGGTTCCTAGGTCTGCTCGAGCTTTTCCCCCAGTTGAACCGATTAGTCATTCAAGATAATGACAGCCGAAGTTACGCCTGGAGCCATCTCAAATTCAAGCCTATTTATTGTCAATCTTTCCTGATGCAGCTGAGGACAGTTAGCATTACTTGGTCTGAAGGAGACACCATATTCCCATTCATAGAGTTTCTGTTGAAGTACGCGACCAAGCTAGAAAAGATAGTGCTCCGAGTAGAAGAAACTTCGTCCTCGTCATCAAATTCCTGGATTTTGGCATTCCGGAAACTGCTGATAATGCAGAGGTTGTTCTCCCGAAATTGCAAGATTGTAATTCTGTGACTTATAAACTTTACCAAGTTACTCATGGTCTTCTTAGGTAGTAGCTTTTGATGTTTACATTTCCAGCAAATATTATGCTATGCACTTAACTTGGGATGTCGATGATCATGGGGTTTTCTTTCAGTTGTTTCATTTTGGGAATTGTGCAGTTTGACACTTTTGATGAAGTTGATGCGCATTTGGTTTGTAGATTGTTATTTATCTTAATGTATTTTCACCATTGCAGAATTTATCAAGTGTCTGCTTCAAATATACAGTATATATTAGTTGGAAAATTGGAATCAGAAATGTTATGTAAAAAAATTGGGAAGGGTAAATTAAAAGATATCACTCTACTCTACTCTACTCCATCTGTTGAGGTTAGATGATACATTTTTGTGTCGAAAACAAATGCATCACCTAGCCTGGGGCGGAGCGAGTAGTATATATAAGGTAGATAACCAGAAGCATATCACTTTCCACAAATTCCGAGTTATTCTCAATTTTCACAAATTTCGGGTTTCACCAAATTTCAAGTTATTCTCAATTTCCAGCGGGAGTCGGATATCAAATGTCGTATTCTCAATTTCATCCATACGCTCCAATGCGACGTCCCTCAACCCAGCCTCTATCTCGGGCAACCCTTCTTCTTCATCGGGTTTCAACAAATTTCAAGTTATTCTCAATTTCCAGCGGGAGTCGGATATCAAGCATCGTATTCTGAATTTCATCCATACGCTCCAATGCCATGTCCCTCAACCCAGCCTCTATCTCGGGCTTTTGAGGAATTCCATTCCAAGAAGATGGTGGATCGATCCCAATGGTCAATCTAGGCGACGATGACGATGTCGTGGCCAAGGTTGACATTTCGGTGATGGGAGGCGGCAGACAACGAGCCCGAGGCAGAGGCAGAGGCCGAGGTTGAGGTCGAGGCGGACAACGAGGACGAGCCGCACGGCAGACGATCTTGAGAAGGGTCGGACGACTACAACCCCATCCCATATATCGAAAAGGAGACAATGACGTACTCTAGCCAAAATCTGGGTGGATACGTCCAAAGACCCAATTGCAGACAGGAGATACAATGTGGGGCACAATTGAAAGTATCTATAACGTGCAGAAGTCGATAGATACCCCAAATGGAACGGGCGAACAACTCTGTTGTCATTGGGGTCGAGTTACGAAAAAGGTGAAGCTGTTCGAGGTGCTTTATCAGAAAGCTCTGAAGAAGAACCAAAGCGGTGAATCCGGTGAAGACATGCTGGTGAAGGTGATGGCAGGATATCAAAGTCTGTATGGTAGGGATTTCGCCATTACAACACGTGGGAAAAGGTACGGCTAACTTCTAAGTTCATCGCCATTATAGTTGTCGTCGAAGCAATCAAGGGATGCAAAACTGGCATTAGCGAAAGCTACTCAACCCCCTCCAGTCAAGAATACCGATTTCGACGACACAACAAATGTAGCCACATGAAGGGAGCGACCCGAAGGAGTCAAGGCGGCGAAAGCTAGGGCGAGAGGAAATGCGAAGGCAGGGGAAACGAGTTTTTTTTTTTTTTTTTTTTTTGAGTTCATTTACCATGGAACATGCTTTATCATATGCAAGAAAAAATTCTAAATGTTCCGGCACCGGTCCCTTGCCCCCATTGCCCGAACTGAACTGTACCGATTATTATGAGATAATCATGAAGAATACGTCCGAACTGACGCTCGAGCAGAAACAACTTCACCAATGATATCTGGAGTTAGTAGTAGATTTATAATTTTTTTTTTATTTTTTATGGTTTAATAGTTTTATTATTATTATTATTATTTTCATGTTTTTCATTTTTTTTTTGTCATTTTTAATGTATTTTTTTATGTTTTTAAAATCATTGTATTGTAATTTTTCAAAGGTGCATACAAATTGATTTATTTAAAATCTCTTATTCAAACAACGCAAGCAAACCCGATTACCCGCGGGTACCCGTCCCTAATGGGGCAGGGGTAGACGTGTCTGGGCTCGGAGGCCCGCCGATTCGGGCCCGGAAGTCAACGGGTTTAGCCTGGACCGCCGGTCAACGGGCCTGAACCGGACCGGGACCGGGTGTAACGACCCGGCTTCCGGACTGACGGCTGACCCCACAGACCAACATAATCTTTTTCAGTGTGCTTTGTCCTCACTCGCACACTCCCTGAGAAACTTCCCAGGGGGTCACCCATCCCACAATTGCCCCAAGTTAAGCACGCTTAACATTGGAGTTCTTATAGGCAGGCTTCCGAAAAAGAATTGCATCCTGTGGTATGAGTAGCACCAATCAAATCCTTTAGCTCTCCTCGGATATGCAGTCCCATTCCTGCATACCCTCGAAATCCCTCTCATTCCGGCATGTCTCGGTTCATCCATGTGCCCCTTCGCTTAGAAGCCCTTATAGGAGCCGCTCTTTGTCCGTGCTTCTGCGCACCGGCGATCACTCCGTACTTCTGCCCCGGGCGTCACACCGGGGAAGAGCCGTGCCGGGCCCGGGCTGATCTCGCGTGGAACCGTAGCCCGGCGGTTAACCGCCGGGCCGGACCGCCGGGCCTAGCTCAGGACCGCCGGGCTCAATAGAGCCGTTGGAACCGCCGGGCTTGGCCCGGACCGCCGGGCCCAAAGTCATCTCCTAGCCGTTTTTTTGGCTCTTCTACACCTCCTAGCCGTTGCACCCCCCCACCCCACCCATTCAAGCCCCAAAACCACCCCTATACATATATATATATACTCTTATGAAACATAATTCACATCCAAACTACTCTCAATCTCTCTCAATCTCTCTATCTACTTACTCTCAACTCTCAACTCAAGCTCTACTCTCAATCTCTCTATCTTTCAAGCTTACTTACATACATTCACTCACTTACTTACACTCACTTTCCCAAAGATAAAATGTTGTCAAGAATGTTGGGTAGGGGTAAGGGTAAGGGTAAGGCCATTGTCACTCAAAGCGAAGGTGAATCTTGACCGCGGTCCAAGAAGGCGGAAATGGCGGAGGAAATTGATAGGCAAATGGCCTTGCGTCTTCAACAAGAAGAGGATGCGAAATTTGAAGCGATGGTTAATGAAATGGAGGAGCACGGTTACGAATACCAAGGCTCCACCAACGACGTTGATGTGATGAAGGCGACAACGAAGCAAACAACGAAGGCAACGACGAAGGCATGCCTTCTCCTCCTCCGCCACCAAAGACTAAGAAGATGCCCTCGTCCGACATCTTCCTCAAACACTTTAAAAAAGTGGAGGCCGTTCTTGGCGAAGGTCTTCCTCCCTATCCCGATCCGCGAAAGAGATACAATGCGTATTGCAACCATTGCCAATCTTGCTTCAAATGGATCGAAGTGGGAGGCTATGGCACGTTGCGAAGGCACATGGATAACGTTCATCCTTTCGAGGCCGGAATATCAACCTCTCAAACTCAAATCCGAGGTACCGCCGCTTCGACTACGGATTACCCGGGTACGTCTCCTTTATTTAAATTTGACAAAAATCGATATGAAGATAGGGTTGCTAGATTTGTTGCTATGGATAAACAACCTTTTAATTTTGCGGATAGGATAGCGTATGAAGATACATTTAAAGAGGGATTAAGTCTCAATGCTAATAAAGTCACTAGGTCAAATGTTCTTAAAAGGATTAGGAGACAATACATGGAAAAAAAGGTTGATTTGATGAATTATTTGACTCGTTTGGGGCATAAAGTTTCTATTTGTGCCGATGTTTGGACCGATAATTATAATAAGAATAGTTTTATGGGAATTACTTGTCATTGGATTGATGCAAAATGGAAAGTTCAAAAACGTTTGATTGCATTTAGGGAGTTCGAGGAGCCTCATTCGGCTCAAAATATTGCTCTACTTATTATTACCGTTTTAAATGAGTATTGTTTGGTTAACAAAGTATTTTCGGTTGGTTTTGATAATGCATCGTCGAACACGGCTAGTATTCCTCAACTCATTGATGCATGTTCACCTTCTTTTCAAGGAAAATATTTTCATTCTAGATGCATTTGTCATATTTTAAATTTATGTGTTCAAGATGCGCTTAGTATTCTAGATGAAACCGTTAGTCCTATTCGAAATGCCATTAAAATATTGCATTCAAAAAAAGTCGTGGGAAAGAAATGGCAAAAGTATTTTCGTCAAAAGAATCTTGTGTATACGTGTTTTAGACTTGACGTCTCACATCGTTGGAATTCTACGTATGAAATGCTTAATGGTACTATGGAGTATAAGGGGCATTTATGTGATTTTTTTAGAAAGGAGTTTAGGGACGTTCAATTAGTTCTTACCGAGTCTCATTGGGATGCTTGCATGGAGGTTTTTGGATTGTTTAAAGTTTTTTATAATGCTACTAAACAATTATCGGGTGTTTACTATCCTACTTCGGTTGATGTTTTGGAACATTGCACGTATATTGCTTTGTCTTTTAAGAGTTGTTTTCTAGAGCCAAACTTGACGGGTGTGATTTATTTTATGGTTCAAAAGTGGCTCAAGTATTTTAGGGAGATCCCGGAAGTGTTCTTGCTTGCTAAGTGTTTTGATCCTAAATGGAGATATGATGGTGTTTGTCAAATGTTGGGTGTTTATTATGATGCTTTTAAACAAATGAACATGAGTGGTGTTGTAATTGATGGTGAACAAATCTTCTTTGATCTTCCGGATGTTGATCTAATCAAGCTTAGGCTAAATAGGAGTTTGAGAAATCTTTTTGATGAATATTATTAGGTGCATGGTAGTAGAGACGATTCTTCTAGCAACTCTAGTGCTTCTTCTAATTTTTCTATGACATCTTCTTCATTTGTTTTACCTTTTATGGATCCAATGGATCCCTTAGTTCAACAAATGCAAGGTATGTACAATACTAGAACCTATGAAAATCTAATGGCCCAAGGTAATGGTGAATTGGATATATTTTTGCAATCTCGTTTTGTTTATGGTGTTGAAGATAGTGCTCCATCGATCGACAATGTGTTGCGATGGTGGTCGAAGAGAACGGAGTTCCCCATACTCTTTATCATGGCGAAGGAGTTATTCGCCGTCTCGGCATCTACCGTGTCCGTTGAACAAGCCTTTAGCACCGGAGGACTCATGCTAGATCAAAGAAGATCAACCATGAAGGCGGAAAACATTGAAGCTACAATGTTGCTTGATGATTGGTCTAAGGCCGACACTAGAACTCAAGAACCAGAGTGAGATGATCGAAATAAGAGCGACACGGAAGCCTTCACAGAATCGGATCGTGGTAAATCCGGATCCGGTAGAGAGTAGAAATCATTCCAATGTAATCGAACTACGTGGATTTTGATTCCTCTTAGAGGATATGTAGGCAACTCAATTTTTTAAATAAATTGAGCTCAAGTCCCTTAATAAAATTTATTTTTCATTTCAATGTCAACAACTCAACATCCTATTATTTATTGTAGTGTCAAATTTCTTAAATTAAAGTTAAGTTATTTGTTCTAAATTATCAATGAAAAAAATTCTAAGTGAAGTTAGTGAATTACTCAATATTTTACTACAATTCAATGAGTTCTTTTAACTTTAAAAATTGTACTACATTGAAATGAGTTCATTTCAATGTCAACAACTCAACATCTTATTACTTATTGTAGTGTCAAATTTCTTAAATTAAAGTTAAGTTATTTGTTCTAAATTATCAATGAAAAATTCTAAGTGAAGTTAGTGAATTATTCAAAATTTTACAACAATTCAATGAGTTCTTTTAACTTTAAAAAAATAAAAAAAACTCAAAATTTAAATATAAAAGTTAACATTTTCTAATTATAAGATTATTAGAATAATAAGAATTATAATTACAAATTTTTACAAGCAAAAGAAAAGAAAAAAAAAAAAAGGGTGAAGAAGCCGTAGCTATTTGAAAACAGGGGAGGGCTTCCCCTGTTTTTGCCCAACTCCCAACCCCCCCATGCATGCATGTTGCTGCCGGGCCTAGGGCCGGCCCGGGTAGCCCGTCGGGCTTGAACCGGCCCGGGACCGGCGGGCCCAAGCCCGGTCCGGGACCGCAATCTTCCTCTACCGGTCCGGGCCCGGTCCTCCAACTTCAGGACCGCGGCCCGGCGGGCCAGGCCCGAAATCGGCGGGCCCAGGCCCGAATACACGTCTAGGCAGGGGCAGGGGTAGTTTTAGGGTTTTGGGGCGGGTTTGGGTATGGAATCATGTACCCGACTCGGGTTCAGGGCGGGGGCGGGTTTGAGGGCCCCCACCCCGTACCCGCCCCGACAGTACATTAAATATTAATAATTTTAAATTATATTTAAATTTTTAATATTTTGTTATTAATCTTTAGTAAAAAACTTTAGCTTATGAATATTATATTAATTAATTAACTATTTTAATTATAAATTAATTTTAACATTATATTAATTATTATTTAAAAAAATCAATTTTTTAAATAAAAAAAAATCAATTTTTTAAATAAAAAAATCAATTTTTTTAAATAAAAAAATTGTAATCGGGTACCCGATGGGTATCCTTCTCCCGCCGGGTAATCCCCGCCCCGTACCCACATTGATTTAATCGGGTTTCGGGGCAGGTTTGGAGGAAATTTTTGGAGGCGGGTATGGGGGTGGGGAAGCCATACCCGGCCCCGCCCCGCCCCGTTCCGTTGTCATCCCTAATATCCAGTTAGCACTTAAAATCAACAACCACTAAGTCTCTAATGCAACACTTTTTAGCAACCTTCCTAAAATGATCCTAATCAGCGTATTTTTCGTACAGCAACCGTCGGTCTCGTGATCTCCCATGACGATACTCTAACTAGTAGTACTACTATTAAGGGTGTGTTTGGTAGGTATGATAAGGTGAGATAAGGCATGATAAGATTTTTTATCTTACCTTATCCATCCGTTTGGTAGCTAAGATAAAATTATCGGGGGCCCGGTATAAAAACTCGGCCCGCCACTAAAACATTGTAGCCTTTTAGTTAGTGTATCTTAGGTATTTGCCCATGATAGTGTTATCTTGGATGAATTGTAATTTTATACAAGGAAAAATACCTAAATGCCCTTTGATGAAATACTCTCTCCGTCCCCTAATAAGTGTCCCAAAGGAATAAAAATTTTGTCCCCAAATAAGTGTCCTATCACATTTTTCAATGTAAAAATTTAGCTAAACTACCAATTTTACCCCTGCTATCATTACACTTTTTTTACTTTTTCAATTTTCTATATAATGATTAGGGGTTAATATGGTAAAATTATACACTTTCTTGGTTATTGCATTTTGACGGCTCGGGATACTTATTAGAGGACGGAGGGAGTATGTTCTCTATAATTGATGGCAATGCATTCTTTTCAAAAGAATTTGGAAAATTAAGGTTAGAAAATAAATTACGAGAAAAAAATTTACCTTTTTGAGCATACATTCATTCTATTTTAGGGAAAATTTAATGGAGACCAAAATGTGACAATTTTTTTTGAGCATACTCTACCTTTTTGAGCATACTCTAACTTTAAAATGCAAGATTTAAATAATAATTGGACTATCAAAATTAAAATTAATTCGATTCCCAAACTTTGAATTTATAATTTTAAAATTATGTTTAAAGAAAACTACACTAAAAAAGAACTAATTCCAAAGGATATAAATTTATTTATTTATTTATATTATGAGGATATTTTTGTCATTTACTATTTTAATCTTATCTCAAACTTGGCTACCAAACAACCAACCACAAAACATACAAAATTCTAATCTTACATAATCTTATCACTCAAGATAATTTTTATCTTATCATACCTTATCTCATCCACCCTACCAAACGATCCCTAATTGAATTACTGCAAGGTGAAACGGCAAAGATAAAAACATTTACTGTACTTTAAACCAAGTGAAAGTTGGAAGTTGAGAAGACTTTCATTTCATCAAACCAAAAAGTATCTTGGAAGCCGAAAAGGCGAAGTTGGAGTGTTGAAATGTGAAAAGTGGTACCGCAGTTATTCAAATTTGGGGCATCCTAGCTTCATGTAGTGCCGCAAGCAGGGTTTTTTTAGGGCTGCAGCAACCGTGAGCTACAACGAAGCTCTCGTATCGTGGTAATGTTCGAGAATTTGATTTGTTGCTTGGGATATGTATGCCTATCTAATTAATTCATGGGTGCTTGATTTTGTTTCAGAGATGGAAACGCTTGAACGGATCGACTCAGCGGTTTACCCGACTCGGTAAAATTTCATATACTCTGGTTTCTACCCGTGGATGATGTTGTTCGGACAACGATTCTGTCGAAACGCTGGAATAAGTTTTGGACCACCACCCCCTTCCTTAATTTCGATGTCCTGTTATATGAATGAATTTCGTCACTTTGTTAATCAGTTTTTATTTCGCTGGAATGGGGTTAGGATTCTCAAATTCAGGCTGTGCTATAACCAAGATGAAACACTTGATGAGGACATTCATTCGTGGGTATGTCTTGCCAAGGATAGGGGTGTCGAAGAATTTTACTTTCGTACTAGTATAGATTGCTAGCAATTCGTTGGACGAGGAGAACGAAAAATGGGCTGTGCTATCCTATTTGGGCTATAGCTCGTCGCTTAAAGTGTTGTCAGTTGAATCTCCTCCAAAGCTCCCATCAGATAGTGTTGGACGATATATGTGGTGGGATCACCTGAAGAATCTATCAATTACTGAAGACTCTTACTTTGGGGCTAATGGAGATTTGATTAAAAAGATATTGTGTGGTAACCTTCGGTTGGAAGTCTTTAACTTATCTTACATGGATGATGGTAGCAGTTTGAGAATCCAATCATATAGTTTGAAAGAGCTTTCGATTTGCAGGCATTTACACTGTCATTATCTACATGTGGCCTCAGAGTTGACAATCTGGACCCCGAATCTTGAGACCTTGAAACTGGAAGGGGTTCCGTTTGGTCACTGTCATCTCGTAAACGTCTCATCTTTAACCCGTGCAACTCTTGGGTTTTCTGCTCTAGTTTATGCCGGAGCCGATGATTGTCTCACTCTTGAAGAGAATGGCTTCTCCCATCGAGATTTTCTTGGAGACAAGTTTGATCAAATACTTAGAACCATCAAACATGTCAAAAGCGTCGCGCTGCTCTACTGTTGCCCCGAGGTTATTCTGGCTTCTCCTCACTATCTTCTTTGATTAGATCAGTGTATTTTCAATCATGCTTGATAAGGGTTACATATCTTGTGTAATCAACTAATTATACATGCTTATGTGTTGTTCTCTTTACATAAATCAGTTACGAATTAGTCTAATATAAAGTTAATTATCACTTTTATTTGGAAATTAACTCATATCCCATTCGATCCTTGTTTGTTCCTTTGGATTCCATTTTTAGGGTTTATGTGTGTTTTCCACCTATTAGATTTTGGTAAAATTTATCATGCCGGCGACTTGTATGTTAGTAACTTAGTACTGCAATAAAAACATAGATGATGAGGAATTATTGACATTTGCATCCATCCATGACTTCTATCTCTCTCGGTCTTGCTTCAATCGACTCCTCTTCCTCTTATTTATACCAGGTGATTGCAGCTATGAAAAAGAGACGCGCTCATTCATCTTATCCTAATGTCAAGTCCCTAACGATGCGACATCGCTTTGATGACTACGGACAGTTCGTAGATCTAATTGAGACTTTCCCTCGATTGAATAGATTAGTCCTTCAAGATAACAAACGCTACTTCAACCACAACGAGTCGCTGAATGCTGAAGCTGAGAGCTACCCCAAGTTTGAAGCAAATCTTCCTGAATCCTTAATGCTGCAGCTGAGGACAATCGACGTTACATGGTCTCAAGGCAACAACATATTCCCATTCATAGAGCTTCTGCTGAAACGCGCGAGCAAGCTAGAAAAGATGGTGTTCCGAGTAAAAGAAACCCAGCCTCCTTCACCCCAGTCGAATTCTTTGTTGCTGGCATCACAACAACTGCTGAGAATGCCAAGATCCTCCCCCAACTGCACAATTATTACTACGCCTTATGTCGAAGACTGTGACTGATCGTTCGTCTTCTTACAAGGGTAATAGCCTCCGTCTCACATCTCCCCCTTGAAATATTTTGCAATAGCACTATACATTATGCTCTGATGTTCCTGTGTCAATCTTATCTTTCCTTGTTTGTTTCGTTTTGGAGATTATATTTGGATTTAGTCGATGCTCATTTGATTTGGAGATTGTAAGTATTTATCTTTTGATTAATCAACTAGTTAATGTATTTGTTCTTGATAAATTTGGGAAGAGCAAATTCAATAAACTCTGTGGGCAATGGGTTTAGGTAAAGTAGAAACCATATTTGTGTTTTTACTTTTTACATACAATTTTCTGGAGATACAGATTCTGTATAAACTCGAGAGTGAACTGGGTAAACTTTTATTATCATTGTAATCTATATATAAAAAGAAATATTCTTAATTATTGGAAATAAAATGTAAAGTAAGGGATACTTTGCAACTTTGTTATATATTTTGCAAATGGTTTGTGTTATCATACTTGTATCATGTTCTCGTCTATCTTGAATCTGCTCCGCCTCTGATATCCAATTATTGCTATACCAGGTGCTCGGAGCTATGACAATGAAGAGATGTGTTTATCCTAATGTCAAGTCCTTAACCATCCAAAGAAGCGATGACTATGAACAAACCATACGTCTTCTTGAGGTTTTCCCTAGATTGAGTGGGTTGGCATTGCTTGGATTTGTTAAATGTTACTTCAAAGAAAATGAACCGCTCAAGTCTGATGCCGAGATCTTCAACAAATTTAAAGCATATCTTCCTAAATCCCGTGTGTCGCAGCTGAAGAAAACATGTTTCCATATATAGAGTTATTGTTGAAATACGGTATCAATCTTGAAAAGATGGTGTTTCGATCATTTATGGCAGATTTGTTGCTGGCATCACGAGAACTTTTGAGAATGCCAAGATCCTCTCCCAGCTGTAGGATTTTTCTTGAAGACGACTATGAGCTGTTCTTCTCCGTTTAAGGGTAATTGCTCTCGTCCCTTGTCCTGCATCTCCTTCTATGACCTCGATGGGATGTGTTTGCGTTTGGCTTTTATTGTTTGTTTCGTATATTTACTTATTTAGAGATGCAGTTGATGTTGTACTTAGATTGCTATTTTGATATATATGTACCCAACTTAAATCTAAATTTGTTGCATTGTATCTTTTAGAACCCCTTGTTTAATCTTCATGTCTGGTCTATTTATAACTTAATGCTCCATCCGCGCCGGGCCTTGAATGGAACTTAAAAAAAAAAAACATATCATCTTAAATGAAACGAAGAAAGTTACTTATTATTCACGTTTTGTGAAGACTCCTCTTTATTTAAGGCAACCGAATCGATACAAATATTTATCTTGCATCCATCGATTTCTAATTTCTAGTAAAGTAACTAAGTAATGATATGAATTCCATAGTTATTACTCCCTCGTCCTTCAAATATATGATTTTTTACTTCATTTGTATTGCATTTCGTTTCTACTTAACTTTTAATATTTTTGGAAGGCGAGACTAAACGTTTGCCCCGTGTTTTAGTCCATTTTCCTTTCTACACCTCAAATCTATACCTATTATAAAAGTGCCTTGTGTGACAAATTTTGGTTTACCTATTTTGTCCCTATAATAAATTTAAGTATAAGGTCAATATTGTAATATTATATTATTATACATGAATTTTAAAAGATAAAGTAAATTGATATATAATATTATAAATAACATGAAATTTGATTTGATTTCACGTAGAAATATTACTAGAAGTACAACACAACACAATTTCTACATCTATTCTAATTATATATAAAATTCATTTTCTTAAAAAGATTATAAAGTATCATAGATATTACTCCTATATTTTGGGTTTTTGTTTTCTTCTTTTTAAAATAAATAAATACAAATACGATTGAAAAAAAAAAAAAAAAAAGATAGTGGTAAGTTTAATTGTAAAAGTAATTTCAGTATATGTAAAAACTATATAAGTAGTTTATTGTTATTACTAATATACTCGAAATTGCATTGATGCTATAAGTTGTAACGAAAAACACATAAAATTAATCATCTACCACGGTAACACAACAATGCATATTAGTAGTATTAGTATTAATTTAGTGCGGAATTAATATAAATTAGAGATAGAATAACAATAGATGTCTTACATCGAATCGGCCAATAAATTCATTTTTTCACTGTCTCGAGTCTTCGTGTAACTAAAAATTTTGAGTTTTACAATATTATAGTAACAAATCAATTTACTTTATGAGTACTTATTCTACTTATCTAATAATATATGAAAAAGATTGGTCATGTTCATATTTAAACGTACCAAATTTGAACATATATATATAAAATCTTATAACTACATTTAAAATAAATAGAGCTATACACAAATAAATATTTTGATTTTTCTTATTAATATTCTACATTTATTAGTAAAACATACTCTCTCTGTCCCACTAATAAGATGACCTTTTTTTCCAGCGGAATTAAGACAGAAGTGATGATAGTATGTTAAAGTGATAGGTAGTGGCTTAAAATGATGTGTATGAATTTTATTAGTTAGAAGTTTCTATTTTTGGAAAAGCCTCTACATCATGGGATATCCCCAAAAGTAAAATGTCCATATATAAGTGGGACAAATGGAGTATGAAATTATGAAAATTTTATGTAAATAATGATATTCAAAAGAAAGTTTATAGAAGGATATTGCAAGGAAATAAAGAGAAAAGTCGATCAATAATTTGATCGAAATATTTACGTGCGAATGCACGTACTCTCTACTAGTATCAAGAAAAGTATATTATTAAATGTATTTCATTTTATTACCCAACCATATCAGATGAGATTTAAACATAACAGCGAAAGATACTTGGCCCCAATTAAAATGTTGTTTCAAAATGTAATTGAAATTTGGGTTATTTTCAACCTCTTTTCAACGCTGCTTCAGCTGAAGCTAGGGTTTATTTCATATGCTCCATCATTTTCATGATTAGCTTCGAACTCTTCTACTGGATTATCTGGCATTACAGAGCGGATAAAGTTGTGCAGTAGAAAGCAAGACATGATTAATCGAATTTGAATCTTAACCCATTAGTACGAAGCACTTCGCAATATCCCCAATCGCATCTTCATGATTCAAAAAGCTCGCTCGATAACATTTTGCGCTTTGGCATGCCTCATGTTGATAAGCTCTTATGGATTTTGTGGTCTTTGAGCTTCTCTAGACCCACTCTTTAAGGTGGTATCTCACACCCCTGTTCGATGCTAAAAAACCATCGTTGTTAGCATGTCCACTGCTGCAAAGGTAATAACATCCTAAAAATGAACCATTAGCGGTCATTTCAGTAAAAAGTAATCAATAAAAACTTAACATTAATTAAAATAAAAACGCTACATACACAATCTTTAAATATATATTCCCTTTGGGACCTTGAAACCACTGTTTATATTGATAGCATCTTGCAAGACTCTAGAATTTGCAGTAGATCCCTCCCCCACGTAGTAAATAGACAAACTGAAGATTATGATTACAAACACCCAAAGGGTTTGTACATATTTGTCCCTTTCTTGATCTATATCTTGGTTTATCTTGAACTGACACAGATAGATTTATGTACGTGTCATCTAGGGCTCCCAAGCACCCCTTTTATCGAAAAAATAAAATAAATCAAGATACTAAATTAGTATAAAAATATTAAAATTCTACATTAAAGTAAAAATATACCTTAAACCACTTCCAGCGCCAATCGGTGCTATCTTCAGTTATAGTATCTGGTCTCGCTAGTAGTTGTGTGTGAAGTTTTAAGATTGCTTTTAAAACAATATGCAGATAATATGAAGCTGTTTGGCCCGAACGAATAAAGTTAAACTTTACTACGCTGTTCTTTTTATGGGGAGAAAAAGATTCATCACGTGTTAATATTGCAAGTTCCTTCTATTAACAAATGTATACATAATTGCAGTGCAATAAATAGAGATTACAAGAAGAAAACAATGTTTCTACCAATCGTAATTACTTCACCAATTGAAGTCCAGAAGTGGGAGAGAGATGGATTCAAAAAGTGTTGATTATTTTGATCAAACAAGGAAGATTTCGATGTTTAATTATCTGTGTAAATCAATTGCGCAGGGGTCGTAGTGTGAAAATGTAGAAGAGATTCAAAACAAAATTATTTTTAAAATATTACCTGTGCTCAACAAGTTTGGTCACAGGGTTCCAATATGAAGTTGCCCTTCAAACCCAGCTTTGAAACCTAGCAATTCTTGCACCAAAATCGCAGTCGTTTTCTAGAAGAGATTGAGCGTAGGCAATTTCAAAAACTTTCGAACGATTCGAAAGTACCTTGGCGATGACGGCTCGAATTTAGCAACGACAGGGAAAATACTCTACGGCTGCGAAAGTAGAACTGGAAAATGACTTTCCGTCGAACGCGATGAGAGTTGAGAGAAATAAGGAGAACGAAGGGTAAGACAGGAAAATATCACTTTAATCTGGAACACTGTTCCGAGTCGCGTAAATTATCGGAGGGTGAAGGGGCCGATGGTTTATTTGTATCAACTAGTGGAATAAGAGTAGACTTCATTTTATCCGAGGCTCCCAACGTTAGTTATCTTTCCTACCAAACAACACATAAGCCTAGATACAGACCCTTAAAGAAAAGAAAGAAAAAATGAGCGGTGTGCGGGCAGAGGATAGATTTTCGAATTTCTTTTTCACCAATATACTCTCACACCGTCCCAATGTTATGTTGTCTGACTTTATGTTAAATAGAGATAAACTTTCTTTGTCCCATTTAATTGTTCATATAAAATTATCACAATAGTCAATGTAGGAAGAGATAGAAGAATTTATGTTAAGTAAATTGACAATTAAATGAACATTCTAATAAATATACATGGATAATTAGGGTGAGACGGATAAAGTACTAATAAAGTGAGACAATATAAATGAGACGAAGAGAATAATTTTTTTCAATATAATTTTAGCTATTAAATATTTCCGTCTAAAAATGCAAAAAACACGCTGCTTTTGCGTGTCTTGTGTTAATGCTGAGCTGGTGAGTTCTCACTTCTCAGTGTTTGCAGCAAGCTTGGCGAAGCGAACGAAGCCTTCTTCATTTTCTGAGGTAATTTCTCTTCCTGAATTTGATTTTGTATCACTGATTCGGATATATTCAGTGTTGATTTTGTGTTCGGGGTCCTTGATTTCGTTTCAGAGCTCTTGATTAATGGCGAGGACGAAAAAATCGAGGAGCGGAAGCAAACCCCAGGGAGAGGAGGATCGACTCAGTGAGTTGCCCGACTCGTTAATCTTTCTCATATTCTGGTATGTTCCGATGATTGATGTTGTTCGGACTAGTATTCTGTCGAAGCGGTGGCGGAACTTCTGGACCACCGTTCCCTTCCTCAATTTCGAGGGCCAGATGAACCTCCCCAACTTGGTTAATCGGAGCTTTTTCCGATGGAATGGATCAAGGATTCTGAAACTCAGGCTGTACTGCTCCGGCAACGGATGTGCCAGAGCTGAAGAACTCGAGTCGTGGGTGATGTTTGCCAGAGACAAGGGCGTGGAAGAGTTGTACTTGCACGGTTGCAGGGATGAATCGAACCCGGTACCGAGGTGTCTGTACTCGTGCTCGTCCTCGCTTAAACAGTTATCGATCAATGCTTGGAAGCTCCAAATCGATAGGAATGTGGAGTGGAACCAACTCAAGGGTTTAACCATCAACGATGGAATTGATGAAGATGGGGTGAACAAGATACTGTGCGGTAGCCCCAAATTGGAAGTCTTCAACCTGTCCCTTGTCAGCCAAAAGTTGAACATCCGGTCGAATAGTTTGAAAGAGCTGTCGATCTGCAAGTATATAGGTGGTGGCCGTGACACGGAGCTGAGAATCTGGGCTCCGAACCTCGAGTACTTGAAAATCGAAGGAATTCCGTGGGACAAGTTATTGCTCGATAATGTCTCATCTCTAACTCGTGTAGCTATTCGATATTCCGGCCAACTACATTTCGTTGAAAAAGTGGATGTTTATGAAGATGATTGTAGTTTTCATCCCTTTGGTCATGTAGACTACTTTATCAATCTTCTTCGACTCTTCAAAGAGGTTGATAGCGTCGCATTTTCCTACTGTTGCCCTAAGGTTCGGTTTCTTTTCAGTAGCTTGGCTTTTGTGATCTTTAGTGCTCTTTAATCGATACCTCCTCTTATTGTTTATATCAGGTGCTTGGAGATATAACAAGGAGATGTATCGGGTCATCGTTCCCGAATGTCAAGTCCATAACAATTCGAAATCGTTTTAATGACTACGAAGGGTTCTTAGGTCTGCTTGAGCTTTTCCCCCGGTTGAACCGATTAGACCTAGATAATGGCAGCCGAAGTAACACCTGGAGCCATATCAAATTCAAGCAGTGTAATCATAAATCGCCGTTCCTGATGCAGCTGAGGACAGTTAGCATTACTTGGTCTGAAGGAGACACAATATTCCCACTCGTAGAGTTTCTGTTGAAGTACGCGAGCAAGCTAGAAAAGATAGTATTCCGAGTTAAAGAAACTTCTTCGTCGTCATCAAATTCCTGGATTTTGGCATTCCGGGAACTGCTGATAATGCCGAGGTTATCCCCAAATTGCTTGATTGTAATTCTGTGACCGATGAACTTACCAAGCAAGTTTCTCATGGTCTTCTTAGGTAATAGCTTTTAATTTGATCGATGTTTACATTTCCAGCAAATATTATGCTATGCACTGAACTTGGGATTTCGATGATCATGGGGATTTCTTTCCTTTGTTTCATTTTGGGGATTGTGCAGCTTGACACCTAATTTCCGTAGTTAAATCTAACGATTGAAATTTCGGTCGTTATATTTTTAATGACGCGTGTTACTGCTATAGACAATTTTGGTCGTTATTTCAATCGTTATTATATTTAACTATTGAATACATATATATCTTTAACGATCGAAATTTCGGTCGCTAAATGCGGATATATCGTAGTGCTTTTTGACGATGATGTTGTTGATGCTCTTTTTATTATCTTACTTTATTTTCACCGGACTTTATCAAGTGTTAGCTTCATATATATTAGCTGGAAATTGGAACTAGAAATGTCATGAAAATTTTTGGGAAGGTAAATTTAATGATATCACTCTAGCCTACTTTCCTCCGTCTCGGGCTAGATATACGGTTCCCTACCGAAAGCAAATGATTATGTAATCATTGGAAATAGAATGTAAATTAAGGGATACTCCCTCCGTCCTTAAATAAGTGTCCCGAGCCGCCAAAATTTTTGTCCCATAATAAGTGTCCTATCACATATTTCAATGTAAAATTTTGGCTAAACTACCAATTTTACCCCCATTATCATTACACTTTTTTTACTTTTTCAATTTTCAATGTAATGATTAGGGGTTAATATAGTAAATTTATACAATTCATTGGTTATTGCACTTTGGCGGCTCGGGACACTTATTTAAAGACGGAGGGAGTACTTTGCAATTTTGGTAAATTTTTTTAATTGGAAAAGAAAAGAAATTATTATTGAGAATATAAAATCTAACAGGGCAAAATGAAAATGAGCAAGAAGATTGTGGCTCCAGTCCGCAAACTCAAGTTCAAAACCGCTTATCCTAGCTCTGCACACTAGCTCTAAAAACAGGCACTTTATCTCCTCCTCAACCCTTTTGAAATCCCATTCCTTTTGGTCAAGGAGAAAAAATTTACGCCATTTCCAAATGACCCAAATCGCACATATCCAAAGACCTTCCAACCATTTGCGAATCTTACCGTCACCAAGTAAATTGGCGAAATGCTCAAAGTGGTCTTGAATCGAATTGGGAGGGACCCATCGTACCCCGATCCTGCTAGCCAGCTTACTCCACAGCCTAAACACGTCGTTACATGAAATTAGAAAGTGCTCAGCCATTTCTAGTGAAAGTTGGCAACCGCAACACAGCTGGGCATCGGGTTCCAAAGAGAAATGCTTACTAAGGTTGTCTTTTGTCAGGAGACGATCGAGAGCAAGCCTCCAAGGAGTGATTTGGGCTTTTAGAGGAGCAAAGGATTTCCAAATAAGGTTGAAGCCTCTCCAACTGTGCCTGAGAGCTTTCACCTAATGATTCACGTAAGAGTAAAGCATAGACAACTTTCATAGTGAACATTCCACTTGAAGAGTCGCCCCATTTCCATTCGTCTGAGACATCTTCATTTGATTGCAAAATTCTAAATAAGATTGAGAAGTTGTTCCATAAATACCAACTCTCGGTCCATGAGGGCCCTTCTCCAAGTTAATTCCCACTTCCAAAATCCATCAATCCATCTCCCCATGTACCGAACTGTACCTTCCTTATTGGCGCTGAGGTTGTAGAACCAGGGGAAGGATTCCTTTAATGCCATGTTTCCTTTAATGGCATGTTTCCAGTCCGATAATCATGCCAAAAGCTAATAGAGTAGCCATTGCCAATTTTATGATCAGATAGATTCCCCCAAAAACAACCAGCTCTGTCTCTTCTAGCAATAGTCAAGACTTTCAGCCACCATCTCGATTTGTAGCAGCCCACATTGCTAATAATCTGCCCCCTTCTGTTGAGATGGAGGTCACCATGTCAGGCTTTTATGACTTGAGCCCATAAGCTGTCTTTATTCACTAAAAATCTCCAAAGCCGACCATTTGCTTAAGAGAGCTTTGTTAAAGAGTTGAAGGTTTTTCAC
Organism: Thymus mandschuricus; assembly: GCA_029379335.1. NCBI lineage: Eukaryota > Viridiplantae > Streptophyta > Magnoliopsida > Lamiales > Lamiaceae > Thymus > Thymus mandschuricus. Next base: position 36,656,078 of record CM057074.1, read on the forward strand.
ACCAAGCCCACCATCTTTCTTGGATTTGCAGACATTGTTCCATTTTATCCATGCCGTTTTCCTTTCTCTCGCGTGTCCACCCCACAAGAAATTACATTGTAGGGATTTGAGTTGATTCGCCACACTTGTAGGAAGAAGAAGGAAAGACATACAGTAAAGGGGCATGGCATTAAGAATAGAGTTAACGATTGTAACTCTTCCTCCCATAGAAATGGAGTTCGCATCCCATTTCTGAAGTCGACTTTTAACTCTTTCTACGACATTTGACCAGCCGTTGATTCGATTAATTCTACCGCCGACCTTCAATCCTAAATACGGAATCGGCAATGAACCAGCCCGGCAATTTATTACATTGGTTACTTCTTCCAACATATCTCGCTCCATATTGATCCCAAAGACATTACTTTTGTCGAAATTGACTTCAAGACTGGAGATGAGCTCAAAATTTTTTTAGCAGCCATTTGACACCTTTCGCATTACACTTTGCAAGTTTGGTACACTTTGTCAAATTGCATTGCATATATATTCTATTTTGTGTAAATAAAGTAATAACATGTGGCAAACTTTAGTGTTTAAAATTTTCAAATGGTTAGGGTATATATATTTTCGTTATATAAATCTTCAACTATAAATTATTGATTATATCATATATCAATTATATATATATAATAAAAAAATGTCACGTATTAATTTTAACTTAAAGTTTTGATATTGCAAAAGAAACCATAAATTAATTTCAGACATGATAGTATTTTTATTTTATTTAATTTCTTTGAAGGGGGGCAAGGCATGATAGTAAAATTAAGAAGCAAAATTAGGGATTATAATCATAGCATCAAGGAATCTTCTTTTTTGAGGAAAAGTATTTATGCTTTTTTTCTATTTTCGTCAGTTTATATAATTAATGAAATGAGCTAAGATTAGGTGACATAAATTATTATTATTATTTTTTTAATAGAAAGTAAAAATGAAGCGGTGCGCAGGTAGAGAATCTTTTATACTCTCTTTCTCCATTTAATTGTCAACTACTCCCTCTGTCCCTTTGGAGTTGTTACATTTCTTTTCAGCATTTGTCTCAAGCATTTTCGAGCGTCTTGATAATAAGTTTCATAATATCTTTTTGTGAAATTTTTAAATTTACAAGATACTACAAGTGTTTTAGTATCTTATAAAAGGAAACAATATTTTAAATGCTATTTTAAAACTCATCAATAAAATTCTCGAAAACGCTTGGTACAAATGTTAAAAAGAAATGTAACAACTCCAAAGGGACGGAGGGAGTATAAAATTGTTACAGTAACCAATACACTAAGAAATACAGAGGTTTATATTATCTTAGTTTTTTTTTAGGGTAAATTGACAATTAAATAAGACATCTTAATAAAAAAATACGAACAATTTGGGTGTAAATAAGAAAGTAACAATAAAGTGAGACAATATAAATGAAACGGAGATAATACATTTTTTTTTCCCTTTCAATATAGTCTAAAAATGCAAAAAATACGCTGCTTTTGCGTGTCTGTGTCTTGTGCAATTTCGCAATAATTTGAGTTTGGGTTAATGCTGAGCTGGTGAGTTCTCACTTCTCAGTGTTTGCAGCAAGCTTGGCGAAGAGAACGAAGCCTTCTTCATTTTCTGAGGTAATTTATCTTCCTGAATTTGATTTTGTATTCACTGATTCGGATATATTCAGTGTTGATTTTGTGTTCGGGGTGCTTGATTTCGTTTCAGAGCTCTTGATTAATGGCGAGGACGAAATCGAGGGTCGGAAGCAAACCCCAGGGCGAGGACCGACTCAGTGAGTTGCCCGACTCAATAATCTTTCTCATTTTCTGGTCTGTTCCGATGACTGATGTTGTTCGGACTACAATTCTGTCGAAGCGGTGGCGGAATCTGTGGACCACCGTCCCCTTCCTCAATTTCGATAACGATACTTTACCCTACAATCGCGATTCACGTATGTTTCGGAGCTTCGTTAATCAGTTCTTATTTCGTTGGAATGGGTTAAGGATTCTGAAATTCCGTTTGTCATATGAGTTTGATGATATTATTCGTGATGATATCGAGCTGTGGGTGAAGTTTGCCGTTGACAAGGGTGTCGAAGACTTGTACTTGCAGAACACCTCTTCTGAGTATGTATTACATTATGATGTTGAAGCCGAGAAATTCTGTGTGCCAAGGTGTTTGTACTCGTGCCCGTCGCTTAAACGGTTGTGGATCACAAATTGCAAGTTCGGAGTCGATGAGAGTGTGAAGTGGGATAAACTGAAGAAGCTGACGGTTTTTATAGGTTATGAGGTGACTGAACATGTGATTAACCGAATCATGTCTGGTAGCCCTCGTTTGGAAGCCTTTAAGTTTACTTTCATAGATGAAGGACAGAATTTGGATATCCGATCGGATAGTTTAAAAAAGCTGTCGATTCGCAAGTACGTAAATAGTCCTAACGATGTGTCTTTGGTCTCGGAGCTGGCAGTCTGGTCCCCGAATCTCGAGAAGTTGAAAATCGTAGGTGTTCCGTTTGGTAAATGTCGGGACATAAATGTCCCCTCTTCAACACATGTTACTCTTGGGTTTTCTGGTCTTTTGCTTGAACTAGGTGATTGCTGTGAAGATCTTTCTGAGATCGATTTGGAGAATGGTTTATCCTTTCAAGATTTTCTTGCACAAGGATTTATTAATGCTCTTCGAGCAATCCAACATGTTAAGAGCGTCGCAATAGTCTGCTGTTGCCCCGAGGTTTGTTTCTTTTCGCTATCTTCTATATATGGCTTGAACAGATCAGAACAATTCTACTCACACTTTATACAGATTTCATCATTTTCATTAAGTTTATCAGCTTGCCTTGTATCTTAATTTGTTGGTGTTTGCTTGAATCAGCTCCGCCACTAATTATCCAATTATTGTTATACCAGGTGCTCGGAGCTATGGCAATGAAGAGACTTGTTTATCCTAATGTCAAGTCCTTAACCATCCAGAGGAGCGAAGACTATGAACAAACCATACGTCTTCTTGAGTTTTTCCCTGGATTGAGTGGGTTGGTATTGCCTGGATATGTTAAGCGTTACTTAAAAGAAGAAGAACAGCTCAAGTCTGATGCCGAGAGCTACAACAAGTTCAAAGCATATCTTCCTAAATCCCGTGTGTCGCAGCTGAAGACAATTGATGTCACTTGGTGGGGAGACGAAAACATGTTTCCATATATAGAGTTATTGTTGGAATACGGTAGCAAGCTCGAAAATATGGTGTTTCGATCATTTATGGATGATTCGTCTCTGGCATCACAAGAACTTCTGAGAATGCGAAGATCCTCTCCCAACTGTAGGATTTGTCTTATAAACAACTATGGGTAATTGCTCTCGTCCCCTTGTCCCGCATTTCTTTCTATACACACTATCATGCTCTAAGCTTGGGACCTCGATGTGACGTGTTTCAGTTTCGCTTTTATTGTTGGTGCTCTTCTGATTAGAGGAGATTGTTAGTACTTGGATTGCTATTTTGATATGTACTTAACTTAATCTGAATTTGTAGTATCTTTTGGAACCCCTTGTTTAGTCTTCGTGTCTAATTCAAATTATGTTGAGATGTGCGCAAAGAGTTAGTATTTGAATTCTTCTAATAATGTCTAATTCTTTCTGTGAATAGAAGATTGTCATCTTGAATTGGACGTTGAAAAAAATTATAGAAAGTAGTTACTTGTTAACGTTGTGACACCATCCTCTATTTATTTAAGGTAACCGAATCGATCCAACTATTTATCTTGCATCCATCAATTCCATATTTGCTACTCCGAATATGTGATATTTGTTACTCCATTCATCATGTCCACGACTAAGGCGTCTAACCAACTTTTGGGAATGAAGATGGTGCAAGCCTTCCATTTGTATTACATTTCTTTTTCTATTTAATTTTTAATATTCTTTGAGGGCAAAAATAAATGTTTGTATCATCTCTTTTTGCCCTATTTTCTGGACGTGAATCTCTAGTTATTATTCTTTGAGGGCAAAATTAAATGTTTGTCTTAGAGATCTTGAGATCTTTCTTTCCGACACGAGTATTAAGATGAATGTGTTTAGTGTTTAATGTGTGTATTGTATATAGAAATATAATGTGGTTTATGTATTTTAGGTATATTTTGAATCTAGAGCATCATAGATGGATAAAAACATATTGGTGTCTATTTTGAGTTAAAGATCGGATCAAAGCCTTTAATTTGATATAAAAATCATAAAAATTGGAGAAGAAACGAACAAGTTATGATAGTTTAAACTTTTAACTTTTAAATTTTAAATTATGGGGAAAATGCAAACTAGCCACTCTCGATAGTAAAAGATCGATTAATTATAGCCATCAACGTAAAAATATAAATTCTAGTCACGTAGTACTACTTAATTAGACAAATTTACCCTTATTAAGTGAAATATTTAATTTTCGTTTTCTTAATAAATTCCAATTCTATCAAACAACAAAATCGTAAAAAATCTATGTTTTCATTATATATTGCCCAGCGTTTGGTCCTCTAATTTGAACAAAACCGCCGTTTGTCGAAGATTTTCGCCTGGTTTGACTGATCGCGCCATCTCTTTGCTGGAAGTTCGTGCTCACTTTGTTCCGCTGTTCCAGCCACCGTGGGGGAACGACTCGATTTCACCGTTTCAGTTTGCAAGTTCTAGTTCATCGTTCGAGCCGTCGATGTTGATTCCACCCCCGATCGCGCCATTTTTTGTCGGACGTTCGTGCTCAGCTCAATCTATTCCACTGTTCGAGCCATCGTCGGGGAAGATAATTGTATTATAGGGTAGGAATATGGACCGATCTGAACATGTTCACGATCGAACTACGTTCAATATGGAATTAATGGCCCGATCGGGCCATGTTTACGGTTGAGCCACATTCAATATGGATCGAGCCATGTTCATGATCGAGTCATGTTCAATATGGAATTAGTGGTCCGATCGATCTATGTTCACGATGTAGCCACGTTCAATATGGAATTAATGGCCCGATTGATCTATGTTCACGATCTAGCCACGTTCAATATGGAATTAATGGCCCGATCGAGTTCGGATGCAATCGATGGAGCTCAACCTATTTTAGAAGATTAATAATTGATTTAACGATTTATTTAATAATTTAGTATGTATATTAATGATTGATTGACATATAATAACAAGAGAAATGTCGGATTAGGATACAGATTTTGCTAGGAATTTGTGTAAAAATGTATACAAAAGAAGTGTAAATTAAACGCGTCCATAGTAAGATCGATCGAGAAAGTATTTATCGAGATATATATGAAAGTTAATTACTAAACATCAAACCCTAAACCTTAAAACCCTAAACCCTTAACCCTAAACCCTAACCCTAACCCTAACCCTAAGAGACGAATCCCTACACAGCAAAAGACGAAACCCTACACCCTAGAAAACACGACCCACGACCTTCAACATTATTGAATACGCAGACTTCAACATTAATTGTAATAAGTGGTTTACTAATAGTACCATTAGTTCTGTAATTATTTTCCAAATAGGAAAGATGTCAAGATTTGTGAGACGACTCAATAAGGAAATAGTGTTAGGATCTCTGAGACGCAAGGATTATTATTATTATTATTATTATTATTATTATTATTATTATTATTATTATTATTATTATTATTATTATTATTATTATTATTATTATTATTATTATTATTATTATTTTAACATCCATCCATATCAAGTGAGATTTTAATTTTAAGTGAAGTAAAGGGTTAATAATATTGAAAGTAAAAGTTGATTTTTTCCATTTAAAAAAACGAATAAAGTATAGTTAATTAAAAATGGAAAGCGTAGACACGACATCGAAATAAAGCAAACGATGCGACTGTGCTCGGGGTTGCGAATTTCTAGTTAATTATTCTCTTTACACCTTAAAAATTAAAAACTATATTACTCCTTCGGTCTTAGAGATCTTAAGTTCTTTCTTTCCGGCACGAGTATTAAGATGAATGTGTTTAGTGTTTAATGTGTATTGTATATAGAAATATAATGTAGTTTATGTATTTTAGGTATATTTTAACTCTAGAGCATCATAGATGGATAAAAACATATTGGTGTCTATTTTGAGTTAAAGATCGGATCAAAACCTTTAATTTGAAATAAAAATCTTAAAAATTGGAGAAGAAACGAACAAGTTATGATAGTTTAAACTTTAAACTTTTAAATTTTAAATTAGAGGAAAAATGCAAACTAGCCATTCTATATAGTAAAAGATTAATTATAGTCATCAACTTAAAAATTATAAATTATAGTCACTTACTACTTAATTAGACAATATACCCTTATTAAGTGAAATATTTAATTTCCATTTTCTTAATAAATTCCAATTCTATCAAACTGCAAAATCGTTAAAAATCTAGGTTTTCATTATATATTGCCCAGCGTTTCGTCCTCTAGTTTGAACAAAACCGCCGTTTGTCGAAGATTTTTGTCTAGTTCGACTGATCGCGCCACCTCTTTGCTGGAAGTTCGTGCTCACTTTGTTCCGCCGTTCCAGCCACCGTGGGGGAACGACTCGATTTCACCGTTTCAGTTTGCAAGTTCTAGTTCATCGTTCGAGCCGTCGACGTTGATTCCACCCCTGATCGCGCCATTTTTTTGTCGGACGTTCATGCTCAATCTATTCCACTGTTCGAGCCATCGTCGGGGAAGATAATTGTATTATAGGGTAGGAATATGGACCGATCTGAACATGTTCACGATCGAACTACGTTCAATATGGAATTAATGGCCCGACCGGGCCATGTTTACGGTCGAGCCACATTCAATATGGATCGAGCCATGTTCACGATTGAGTCACGTTCAATATGGAATTAATGGCCCGATCGATCTATGTTCACGCCACGTTCAATATGGAATTAATGGCCCGATAGAGTTTCGGATGCAATCGATGGAGCTCGACCTATTTTAGAAGATTAATAATTGATTATTTAACAATTTATTTAATAATTTAGTATGTATATTAATGATTGATTGACATATAATAACAAGAGAAATGTCGGATTAGGATACGGAGTTTGCAAGGAATTTGGGTAAAAATGTATACAAAAGAAGTGTAAACTACACGCGTCCATTGTACAATCGATAGAGAAAGTATTTAGCTCGATCGGGATATATATGAAAGTTAATTACTAAACATCAAACCCTAAACCCTTAACCCTAAACCCTAACCCTAACCCTAACCCGAAGAGACGAATCCCTACACCGCAAGAGACGAAACCTTACACCCTAGAAAACACGACCCACGACCTTCAACATTATTGAATACGCAGACTTCAACATTAATTGTAATAAGTGGTTTACTAATAGTACCATTAGTTCTATAATTATTTTCCAAATAGGATATGTTAAGATTTGTGAGACGACCCAAAAAGAAAATAGACTCAATAAGAAAATAGTGTGAGAATCTCTGAGACGCAAGGAATATTATTATTATTATTATTATTATTATTATTATTATTATTATTATTATTATTATATTCATTTTATTTTAACATCCATCCATATCAAGTGAGATTTTAAGTGAAGTAAAGAGTTAATACATTGAAAGTAAAAGTTAATTTTTTCCATTTTTAAAAACGAATAAAGTATAGTTAATTAAAAATGGAAAGCGTACACAGTACACACGACATCGAAATAAAGCAAACGATGCGACTGTGCGAGGGGTTGCGTGTGGACCGTTCAAAATGTAATTGAAGTTTGAGTTATTTTCAACCACTATTCAACGCCTCGGGAGAGTTGGTTGCTTCCTCTTCAGTTTCTCTTGAGTATTTGCAGCTGAAGCTAGGGTTTATTTGGGGCTACACCGCCACTGAGGTAAATTATCTCCACAGAATTGAATTTTCTTTTTTGTTGTTGTTTTGTTGGATGAGCATTCTTCCATTCATGCGTTGTTGGATTTTGTCTCAGAGCTCTTGATTTTTGAATATGAAAAATCCAAAGAGAAGAAGCGAGGAGGAGGAGGAGGAGGATCGACTCAGTGAGTTGCCCGACTCGGTAATCTTTCTCATATTCCGGTCTGTCCTGTTTATTGATGTTGTTCGGACTAGTATTCTGTCGAAGCGGTGGCGGAACCTTTGGACCACCGTCCCCTTCCTCAATTTCGATTACGATTCGTGGAGTATTATCCATCAACATCGTGGATTTGGGAGGTCGGTTAATCAGTTTTTATCTCGTTGGAAAGGGGTAAGAATTCTGGAGTTGAGGTTGTGTTATGATTTTGAGCGCTTAAGAAGTAGGTCAATCGATTTCTTGGTAGGGTTTGCCATTGAAAAGGGTGTCGAGGATGTATACTTACATGATAAACTTGGTGAAAATTGCTGGGTGCCACAGCGTCTCTTCTTTTACTCATCGCTTAAACTGTTATCAATCGAAAAATGCAAATTGAGAATCGATGGTATTGTGCAGTGGAATAAACTCAAGAAATTAGTCATTACTGAAGGTTTTGAGGTGAATTGTTATGATTCGATTAGCCAAATACTTAGCGGTAGCCCTCTGTTGGAAGTCTTTGAGTTGTCTTTTTTGGATAAAGGCCAGAATTTGAATATCCGGTCGAATAGTTTGAAGGAGCTGTCCATTCACAAGAATTTATCTGATATTCATAATTTTAATTTAAAATATATATATCTGGTCCCAGCCTCGGAGCTGACAATTTGGGCGCCGAATCTGAAAACTTTGAGACTCGAAGGGATTCCATTTGGTAAATGTGGGCTAATTGACGTCCCGTCTTCAACCCACGTAACTATTGGGCTTACTGGTTTGTTTTCTCGTGTGGATGATCGTTACATTCCTAACAACATGGTAATAAATTGTATTGAAGACAGATTTGATCAAATTCTTGAAGCCATCCAGCATGTTGAAAGTGTTGAGTTGATATGTGGTTGCATCCAGGTTCGGTTTAATATCTTATCACGTACTCTTTGCAATGTTTGTTAGATGCTATGTAGTCATGCTTTTCAATTATTAGGCAACGGACTCAATAACATTCTCTTTTTTTTTTTTCCCCATTTGATCGATTGTGTTTTTCGGATTCAACTGTTATGTTTGTTGGTAGTAATATATTGTAGTAATACACATAAAAGGTAATTGAGAAATTCTTGACAATCTTCCCTTGATGAATGATGATGCTTGCTTTCTCTATCTTTCGATGGTGTTTGTTTGAATCGGCTCCTCTGCTTATAATCCAATCATATGTTGTTATACCTTACCAGGTGCTTGGAGATTTGGAGAAAAGGAAATGTATTTATTCTAAAGTCAAGTCCTTGGTAGTCAGATATCGATTTTATGGTTACGAAGAATTCATAGGCCCTCTAAAGCTTTTCTCCCAACTGAGTAGGCTGGTGCTTCAATGGTATGATGACATTTTGGACTTGGACGACTATCCCAGTTTTCGAGCAAACCTTCCTGAATCGTTCCAGCTGCAGCTGAGGTCAGTCGACATTACTTGGTCTGAAGGGGACGGCATATTTCCATTTATAGAGTTCTTGCTGAAGTACGCTGATAAGCTAGAAAAGATGGTGTTCCGGGTAAAAGAAACATCACGTTCGTCATCCAATTCTCTGTCGCTGGCAATGCAAGAACTTGTGAGAATGCCAAGATCCTCGCCCGCCTGCAAAATCCTCACCATACCTTATAACTAAGCCTTCATCTTCTTAGAAGGGTAATTATTAATTAGCTCTCATCCTTGACTTCTTTAAAATATATGTACTTGTAGTGTGAGTTCGATCAACGATCGATGCCCGTGTAACAATTTATCTTTCCTTTAGGGTTTCATTCTGGAGATTATATTTTGGCTTGTTCAGGGGCAGTAGAGAAAAACTGAGACTTTAATTTGGATTAAGTTGTTGCTCTTTTGATTTGTAGGTTAATATTAATTTATCTTGTGTTTACTTACTAATGATATTAATCAAGTGCTATACTTATTTGGACAATTGGTATATCTCATATTTGAATTATAAGTATATGTGTACAATATTGTGGAGGGTGAGTTAATCTTATTACCTTTCATTGAAATCCTCTGTCCCAACTTTTGTGTTTCGATTTTGATTGGTTTTTGATGTACTTAGTTTCTGCAATTTTAGTGTGAAATTAATTTTACAATTATTTTTTTAAGGTTCGCTCATCCATGTGGGGATTCATTGTTAGATTTTAGCAATAATTTTTACAATTTCAAATGCTAGTATGTCATCCACCATTTTTTTTATGGAAACATGATATGAAGTTTGAAACGATGACTCGAATTCCCGACATAAATTCTTTTGGTCTCGAATATTAATTTATGTCTCTCGGTCAATCACACGTATCCAAAAGAGGCAAAAAGACGCATACAAACGAAAAGAAAAGAGAGAAATGGAAAGTTAAAATAACATTAATTCCGCCAATTTTTCAAAATAATTTGTAAAATTTGGTTTTTTTTTGCTAAAGTGGAGTGGAGAAGACTGCCATTGACGCCGACGGGATAGATGTTGAATGTTAGTGAAACCTCAAAATCAAACTCGTCGAAAGGGAATGGAAACCGAATTCTGAACAATTTGGGAAGTGGAATCTCAATTCGCAATAACTTCAACTCGATTTAATGCTTCCGCAGAAAACCCCCTTGAGTTCTCCCTGTTTGCAGCAACTCACCGTGAGAACGAAGCCTTTATTTTGAGGTAATTTATCTTCCCGAATTTGATTTGTTCTAAGTATTCGAATTTTGAGGTGATTTTGTGTTTTGGATGAGCATTTGATTACTGGATTTCGTCTCAGAGCTCTTGGATTTGAAGATGAAAAAATCGAAGAGGAGAAGCGAAACCCTGGGCGAGGAGGAGGAGGATCGACTCAGTGAGTTGCCCGACTCGGTAATTTTTCACATTTTCTGGTTTGTTCCGATGAGTGACGTTGTTCGGACTACGATTCTGTCGAAGCGCTGGAGAAACCTCTGGACTACCGTCCCCTTCCTCAATTTCGACGATGGTTCCTCAACCCTTGAATTCTGCAGCTTCGTTAAACAGCTTCTGTTCCGCTGGAATGGGGTAAGGCTTTCGAAATTCAGGGTGTGTTATGCCTTTGATAGTGAAATCGATTTGTGGGCGGAGTTCGCCATTGCGAAGGGGGTCGAAGAACTGTACTTGCATAATACCCTGTTTGAATCTATAAGTTATGATGAGAGTGATGAGGAATCATGCTGGGTGCCACAGTGTGTGTACTCGTGCTCATCGCTTAAAGTGTTATCGATCGGGGAGTGTACGTTGAGAATTGATGAGTATGTGCAGTGGAATCAGCTCAAGAGTTTAACAATTACTCAAGGTTTTGAGGTGACTGAAAATGTGATTACCCAAAAAAACTGTATGGTAGCCCTCGTTTGGAAGTCTTTAACTTGTCTTTCTTAGATAAATGCCAAAATCTGAACATCCGATCGAGAAGTTTGAAGGAGCTGTCGATTTGCAAGCATTTGCTTGTGCCTCAAGATCTATCTTTGACCTCGGAGCTGACAATCTGGACCCCAAATCTTGAAACTTTGAAAATCGAAGGGGTACCGTTTGGTAAATTTCGGAGCATTGATGTCTTGTCTTCAACACATGTATCTGTCGGGTTTTGTGGTTCCATTTACCACGGAGGCGATGATTGTCACTTTTCTGGGATCAATGTAGGGAACTGCTTATCCTTTCATGATTTTCTAGTCGAAAAGTTCTATAGAATTCTTCCAAAAATGCGCCATGTTGGAAGCATCGCATTGTCCTGCTGTTGCCTCGAGGTTCGGCTTCTTTTCACCATCTTCTATGGCTAGATTGCATCTACGACGAGTATGGATAGATCAAAATAATTTCAATCATGTTTGATATAGGTTGCATCTCTTCTATCTACATTGTGAATGTTAGATTGCATGGAGTTGTTGTGTTTGTACGTTTCCTTGCACCCTCAGTGGTCTCTAGCTAATTATTTATATTAAGGTTAACACGTAGCACGTTTATTAGGCAGTGAACTCGTAACCTTCTCTTTTTAACTTGTCGATTCACGTAGCACGTTTATTAGGCAGTGAACTTGTAACCTTCTCTTTTTAACTTGTCGATTCTCTTTCTAGGACCTATATATTACCTAGTAGATTCTGTTTTAAACCAGCTCAAGATACGACCATTGACCCGTGAATGAGTTCTTGCCTTCTATGTCTGTTGTTGTTTGCTTCTGTTAGCTCCTCCTCTTGATATCCGATTATTGTTGTACCAGGTGCTTGGAGTTATGGAAAAAGTAATATATACTTTTCGTGAAGTCAGGTCCTTAAAGATCAAATACCATTTCAATGACTATGAACAACTCGGAGGTCTTGATGTGTTCCCCAAATTGAATAGGCTGGTCCTTCAAGATAATCAACATCACTACAATCAAAACGAGCCGCTCGAGCTTGAAGCCAAGAGCCATTTCGAGTTCAGTTTCTCTCCGCATCAGCTGAGGATAGTTGACATTACTTGGTCCGGAGGCGAAGGCATATTTCCTTTTCTGGAGTTCTTGTTGGGATGTGGTGACAATCTAGAAAAGATGGTGTTCCGAGTTAAAGAAGATTCTTTGTTGGTGGCATCACAAAAGCTTCTGAGAATGCCAAGATCATCGGCCAACTGCACAGTTCATATCACACCTTACGTCTTCAATGGTAACTAACTGTTATATTCTTAGAAGGTTTAATAGCTCTTGTCCTCCAATTCCTCCAAATGTTTTGCTATGCCAGAGTGAACTGGGGAGCGTGATATCGTCTCCTTCGTTCGATTATCTTTCCTGTTTCAGTTTTCATTTGGGGCAGTAGAGCAAGTTGACACTTTTGGAACATTGATGCTCTTTTGATTTTTAGCACACTTAATCAATCGTGAACATCTTTCTTGTTGGTTACTTTGCCTAATTGATTTAGAGCTCTCCATATGCATTTTTGTTAGTTGGAATCGGAACATCATAAATATGTGTATGTATGGTTATATAAGTTTGGGAAAAGTAGCAAAAACACCCCTAACGTTGTCATTTTGGAGCAAAAACACCCCTAACGAAACGTTTGGAGCTGCCAACCCCTTAACGTTTGCATAAGTGGTGCAAAAACCACCCTCTTCTCACAATCATTTAAACGTCTGTTTAGTCCCATAGCCCATATAAATTTCTGTATATATATATTTTTTTTTATATTTCTTGTTGACGTTAGCGGGAGGGGGAGATGGAGATATCTGCAAACTCAACCTTTCTTCTTTCGTAATTTTCACATGTCCATAAATCCTCTGCTACAAAAATCCATCCTCTGCAATTCTTTTTGGGGAGATTGAAGAAAAGCTCTGAAACTATTTTCAATAAAAGTTAGTAATATTATTCCAAGTAGGCAAGAACAATACAGAGTGATTTTTCCCTCATTACATAGATATAAATAACACCAATCTTGCTAGAATACGAGACTTATTGAGATTTATGATTACTATAAAGGTGAGGCTTGAAATCTTGTAGAGAAATCTCATTGAATACTTGATCTCGTTGAGGTAATATATCAAACACCTTGTGAGCATTATTCTGTAATAAAATTGTTGTCTCACTATGTTCTTTCATCGAACAACTTTAGCCCTCAGATAAATAGAGAGATTTTGGTTCCCACCAGTGCTGTCGTAACTCGAAGGGCGAGGGTCGATGGTTCTCGCGACAGAGGCATCAAAATCTGGAATTCTCTCGCTTGAGTTCTTCATCATCCTCATCTTCTTCTTCTTCTTCTATCTATTGTTTCTCGTTTCAAATCTCAATCACTTTGTAATGTTCTTGTTCGTAAATCTTCTGTTTTGGATCCCACAAGAAATAAAGAAAAATACAGAAATTTATATGGGCTATGGGACTAAACGGACGTTTAAATGATTGTGAGAAGAGGGTGGTTTTTGCACCACTTATGCAAACGTTAAGGGGTTGGCAGCTCCAAACGTTTCGTTAGGGGTGTTTTTGCTCCAAAATGACAACGTTAGGGGTGTTTTTGCTACTTTTCCCTATAAGTTTTGTTGTGGGAAATTGCAATAAATCTTGGTTGGTAGGTGTTAAAAAATTCAAGGTTGAAATAAATGTAAGCTTAATAGTATAGTTTAAGTATGTAAAATTTTACTAAAATAAGCATGGCTATATAAGTACAATTTACTATACTATAATTTATTATAAAAATTCTTTGGTGATAAGAAAGATACTTCCTGTCACACCCTAATTCCCGAAGGAAGGCGCACGTGCCAAGGGCGTGACTAGGGGTTGGAATAAAGAAGTGGGGATAGAAAGGGGATCATTACTATTCAACCATTTAATGATGTTCCCGAAAAGTTGGGCAACATCTCGTTTGAAAGAGGGAATAAACCGGAATGAAATCAAGCGGCAATAACCCAGCATAACATTTATATCAATCATCATAGGATCGCATAAGATTTGATGGCTCAACGAATCAACATAAGGCTATCATTACAAAACAACGAGTTAAAGTTCTCGATAGTAGATAGTGAATAAATTCAGAGTATAATGTACTTAACAAAAGAAGTACGAATAGCGGAAGCTTAATAGAAGAAACACGTTGCCTCAGCTCCGCCTTCGTCATCACAATCCCCATCAACCTGTAAACATTTTAAACATTTTGGGCTAAGTACTAATGTACTCAGTGGGCTACGCATTTTGTCAACAGTCGGGAAACATAGCATATTATCCATCTTTATAAGCATGACTTAGAAGGTTTTAGAAAACAAATACATCTAAGCATGCCAAAACATTTCATTTGTCATGGCCTCATGTCGCACTCTACAGTTACTCTTACTTTGATCCCGGACCTCTATCCACCGTCGGATCCATTCATCATTCATCATTTGGATTTCGGGCCGAAACCCAGAGAATCCCAGTCAAAGATAGAATACGAGAGAGATCAACCTCCGCATTACTACCAGGGGTGTATACACAATTCAAAGCTAGTGTGTTAGACAAGCAATGAACCTCGATCGATTAACTTTTCAGAGCATTTAACATGTAGAGGGCACATTAAACATTTTATGGATAATTAGTTTCGCATTTTGAAACCATTGAGCATACGTGGCTCATATACTTTTGAAAAGTAAGCCCACCTCTTGTAGCGTAGAATATGGCCGCTCTTGATAGGCAACAACGTCAGAATCCTTGTCGTGCCTATTTATAAAGGTATAATAAGAATCTAAGTTCTCATAATAAAACCTCTTAAGGGAAAATAAACGTCTAGTATATTATCCTATCTTATAAATCTGTTAGGTTAACAGATTGAATCCTTTAAATCTTTTACAGAGGATTAATCTTTTATCATTTGGGAATCATTTCGTTAATCATTCGCGTCCCTTCATTCGTTAAATAAATTCCGAAAATTAGGAAATCTTCGGGACATATTTTGAGCTAATTAAAGCTTAAGAATTAATTATATCTTAATCCCTTTTTTTAATAATCTTTTAAAGCTGTTTTGAATTAATAATCCGGCCAATGGAAATGGGTATGGCCCATGGTTGAAGGGCAATGTTATTCATAGCCAAGATTTTACTCCTCATAGCCTCTAAAATTAATAACTAAATAAAAATAAGTGCAAAATACCATTATAGCCCTTAAGATATAACCCCCAAACTTATTGATTAATGACTCTATTTATGTTTTCATCGCCATACGCCATAGCTATTAATCGGAAAGTTGAATGTCATCGTTATGGCCTCCGCCTCCTTAGAAGTAACCTCCTTGACGAAGAAGTTTTTCGGAGGGCTATTGCTAATGTCGAGCGTAAATTTACGAAGCTCGGACACGAGCTTTGTGGAACACTGAAATAGGCTTCGTCGATACGCCTCCGTACAAAGTGCTTAAGCATCCTGGAACTGATGTTGAGTCGTAAGCTTCGCCGACAGAGACGGATCCAGGGGGGTGGCAGGTGGTGGCGACCGCCCCCATCAAATTTTCAAAAAATAATACCTATATATATGCATTTTAAATTTATATATATTTATACATATATTAGTTAACTATTCTATAATATTAATAATTAATTTAGTATTCATGTTGGGCCCATAATAAGAGCCCATTTCAATTAGGCGTATTTACCAAAAATTCATTTTTCTTGTGAATTGGTTGAAACAAGGGCGGGGTGACGCGTCGGCAATGTGAGAGAGGTGGGGTGGGGTTTTGACTTTGAGAAGAAAAGAAAGAAAAGGCTCGGCAATGTGAGAGAGGTGGGGGTTTTGACTTTGAGAAGAAAAGAAAGAAAAGGCTAAACATAGGGGCGGCGCCGGCGAACTACGGCAGAATTTTTTGAATTGTGATTGTTCTCTGTAGCCTGTGCAAACAATCGAACAACAACTTCGACAACAACAGGTAACCCTCATATACAATTAATTGATTAGATTAAGTTTAAAGTAATAATTGTACGCCATTGTTTATAGTTGATCACAATTTACAATGAATATTTTTATCATTTTGTAATATTTATATACAGGTTCATAAATCAATGAAGTATAAAAACTTCATTCGTTTTTTAATGATAACAAGAAACGTCAACGGAGTGAGGAGGAGAGCTCAAGGTCTCCAATCTTACAAACTTCAACTTCAAGGGATGTAAATCCACCAACAAATACTCTCGAGGAGGAGCCTTCTCAAAAAGAGGTACAAGAGGTTGATCGAAATTCTAATCATTTTCACATAGAAAGAGATCCTGGTTTGCGTATGTCTATATGGAGTTATCCGGTAGATAAGAGAGATGAAATTAGGCGTGCTTATCTCACACTGGGACCTTATCAAGGAATTCCAGACATATCCTTGGCACATGTCAACAAGAATGGTAGAAAATTTTTACCTGCTTGGTATAAGAAATTTCCTGATTGGTTAGAATATTCTCCTACAAAGAATGCTGCATATTGTCTACATTGTTTTCTTTTCGTCAAACCATCTGCACATCCATGGGCTAATGCATTTAATTAGGATGGATTTCAAAATTGGAAAAAAGTAAGCAATGGTGATAAATGCTCCTTTTTGGTTCATGAAGGAAAATCTCCTAGTTCTTCACATAAGAAAGCTGTAGAACAGTCTCACGATTTGATGAATTCATTGCAACATATTGAGAGGATCATAGACAAATCATCATCTGAAATGGTTCAGAAAAATCGTTTGAGACTTAAGGTTTCTGTAGATGTCGCGAGATTATGTGCATTTCAAGGAATAACTTTTAGAGGTCGTGATGAATGTTCGGATTCAAGTAATCGTGGGAACTTCTTAGAAATTGTAAAACATACAGCTTCTTATAATGATGAGGTGCGGTCAGTTGTGTTGGAAAAGGCTCCTCAAAATGCTTCTTATGCTTCTCACCATGTTCAAAAGCAGATTTTAGCGCTTTATATATGCTAGTAAAATTCAAAGATTTATCAGAGAAGAAATTGGTGATGCCAAGTATTGTATTATTTTGGATGAATCACGAGATGAGTCAAAAGGAGAGCAAATGGCCATTGTTTTGAGATTTGTAGACAAAGATGGCTATATTCGTGAGTGATTTTTTGACATAGTACATGTGGAAGATACTAAGTCTACTACTTTGAAAGAGAAGATTTCAGAGGTTCTTTCTCATCATAATCTTACCATACAAAACATAAGGGGCCAAGATTACGATGGTGCTAGCACAATGAGAGGTGAGTGGAATGGTTTGCAAGCTTTGTTTCTACATGAGTGTCCATATGCTTATTATGTACATTGTTTTGCTCATCGACTACAGTTGGTCTTAGTGGCAGTGGCAAAGAGTGTTACACCTGTTGAGCATTTCTTTTCACATTTGAATGTTATTGTGTATTTGGTAGATTCTTCCTCAAAACGTCATGATCAACTACAAAGTGCTCAAGCATTGCATATTGAGGAATTGATTGCCACTAGTGAATGTGAAACTGGAAAAGGTAAAAATCAAATTGGAAGTGTGCAGCGTCCAGGCGATACACGATGGGGCTCTCATCTCAGATCTCTTCACAGTGTACGCGGTATGTTTAAGCCTATCCTTCTTGTTCTGAAAGTGATCCTCAATGACAAAGGTAACTTGTCTTTCAAAGCTACTGCTGATGGAGCATATGATACGATGACATCATTTGAGTTTGTGTTTATCTTGCATTTTATGATTGAGTTGCTTGAAGTGACGGATGATCTTTGTGAGATTTTGCAATGCAAGAATCAAGATATTCTCAATGCAATGGATGCAATTACTAACACAAACAAACTGATTCAGAAGTATAAAGAAAGTGGATATGATCAGTTGCTTGGTGAAGTTAATGTTTTTTGTCAAAAACATGAGATAGATATCCCAAATATGAATGGTCCGCGTTGTTCAGGTAGAGGTCGAGTTGGTAGTGGCGGATCTATTACTTTGGATCATCATTATCGTTTTGATATATTCAGAGAAACAACAAATCTTATTCTTGAAGAGATGAAAACTCAGTTTAATGATGATACCGTAGAATTGCTTAGACTCAGCTCAGCTTTGGATCCGAGAGATGGGTATAAATCTTTCAACATTGATAATGTTTGTGGGCTAATGGAGAAGTTCTATCCTGAAGATTTTACTAGCCAAGAGAAGTTGCACATGAAGTATCAATTGCAACTTTTTGAACTTGATATCCGAGGTAATGAGATTTTCCCAAATGTATTGACACTTTCGGAGTTGTGTCAATTGTTGGCGAATAGTGGTAAATCAATGAATTACTATTTAGTCGATAGACTAATTAGGCTCGTTCTAACTCTTCCGGTTTCTACTGCAACAACGGAGCGTGCGTTCTCATCTATGAAGCTTGTCAAGACAAGATTGAGAAACAAAATGGAAGATGAATTTTTGGCTTCCTCTTTACTGGTGTACATCGAAAAAGAAATTGCCGAAAAATTCGATGTAGAATCAATAATCGATGAGTTTGATGATATGAAGAAACGGCGAGTGCAATTTAAACGATCTACGCATAGTAAGGTTAGTGAGAATTTTCTTTATATTGATTAGTTATTTTATATTTCAAAACATTAGTAGTTATTTACCATATGTGATAATAATATATTCTCCTTTTTTTTGTAGAGTTGATTGGCGTTTTACCGTGTCCTCGATAACGTACGAATGGATGGCTCGTATTAGTTAATCTAAGGGAATTTTTCTTTATATTTTTGTTTTGAATGATCACTTACAGAACTTACCCATCAATACTGTGTAATGGATTTCTTGTGTAGTAATTTTTGTTTATATTTTATTTCATATTTTGTTTTGAATGATCATGTATAGAATTTGTTCAATTTAGAAAAAGGTTTTGTCGCAGTTAGATTATTAAAAAAATCGCCCCCCTTAAGTTAAATTCCTGGCTCCGTCCCTGTTCGTCGAGAATTTTCACTGACTTTCCCCAGAGGCAAGGCGAGGAAGCTCAACAGAATGTCGATGAATGCAACTGCGAGTCTGCGACTGTGGAAGCTTTCACTCATGGAGAAAATACCATTATGTTTTTCCTTATTTTGGGGGAATCTAGTTTGGAGCACTGTGTATTTTAGAAAATTCAATGAGCATGGTTATGGATGATGTGATGGTTCTTAATTTAATTTCTTTATGAGTTGGGGGTTTCGTAAAAGCAGAGGGGAGGAAACAATGAACGAATTGGGGCTACAAAAGGGTATAAATGTAAATTTAGAATTAATCTTATCATTATTTTAAATTGGGGGCTATAAAGAGAGAAAAATGGGCTATGTTTAAAATCCCCTGGTTGAATTATTCATGGCCCAAATCAACTTAAATCCTAGCCCATCCTTTTCTCCTTCATTAGCCGTCAACTAGGGGTGAAAACGGGTCGGATATTTCCCGCCCGATCCGGAGCCGAATCCGGTCGGATTCGAATTCGGGTAAAAAAATCAGTATCCGATTGGATCCGGATTCGAATCCGGATAGTTGAGTTCGGATTCGGATTCGGATTCGGATTAGCTAATATCCGCCCGTATCCGAAATTTTCCCGTATTTTTTCGGATACTACCCGGATTACAAATCCGGATATCCGGATTTTTCAAAAAATATATTTTTTTATTTTTTTTATTTTGAATTTTTCCAATTATTTTTTTAATATACATTATTTTATATAGTAAAACATTAATTTCGCGTGGATGGGGGATTGAACCCTTGACCTCCCGGATGAAAGACAAGAAACATAACCAACTTGCCTACAACAATCATTGTGTTAATTTTTCTTAGTTTTATATATATTACATAAAACACAATAAAAACATGCATTCACATCTAATTATGATTCTTTTCTATCATACTATATAATATGTAGCATATACTTTTTAATAGCTGCAATTTTATTTAATAAATTCAAGAATAATCTTATTACACTAATTTTATCTCATGTGTTGATTTTTTTTTGGGCACAACTTTTATAAGTAAACTTAATATATAAGTACACATATCGAGTTATTAAATACATAAATAAGTCCACATATCAGACAATTTTTGTATGAAAATATTATCCGATTATATTATTCGAATCCGGTCCGTATTCGTCCTATATCCGTCCCGTGTCCGTATCCCGAATATTCCGAATTCGTATTCGGATCCGGCTTTCCCGTATCCGATTCCGAATCCGAGAAAAAAATATGGGATAGGATACGGGAATAGCACTATCCGCCCGTATCCGATCCGTTTTCACCCCTACCGTCAACAACACAGCGCACAAATCCCTCTCTTTTCTTCTCGCTTCGCTTGAAGCATGACCAAGCGCACGCTTGAGCTTCTTTCTCCCTCAAGCTTCTCGCCTCGCTTGACCGATTTTACTCGCTTCAAGTCCTTCGTCAAGCGCCCGGCCTCGCTCACGGTTCTTCACTCGCTTGCCACAACCATCGTCAAGCCTCGCTTCACCATCGCTCAAGCTTCGCCCTTGCTCAAGCTTCTCCGTCAAGCTTCTTGCTAAGCGTGGCCACGCTCGGCTGTCGCCCCTCGCCTTAGTCTTCGCTCACGTGCAGCCGCCGTTTGCCAAGCTTCCGCGTTTCACGGCTGCCCCAAGCGCGGCCTTTGCTGTCGCCGACGCTCACAGCCGCCGCTGGAAAGTCCACCACCAGCGTCGCCGTCATTGCTGCTGCTACAGCAGGTCACCTCTCACAAATCCGGCTCCAGTGCTCCGCCACGTAGCTGCCGTCGCGACGGAAAGGCGCCACCGCTGCTGAGCCGTCGTCACCTTCATCTTCATCACCGCCGGCGATCCGGCGAAGAGCTTCGCCACCAGCTGCTGTTCGGCAGCCTCTCCTCCGCCACCGGTTCTCCGTTCCCAATTCGGTAAAATCCCCCACTCTCTCTAGTTTACGTCAAACCCATCTCGTGGTTCCGATTTCAACAACATATATACGTTTTAAGCTCGTTCTTGTTGGGCGTTTTATAGACTATAAGCTTATGATTATCATTTATGCTTTCTTTCTTACTCTTACGTCTTTCATTCATGCTTTCTCCTAACATAATCGTAAAAGGGAGTGAAAGCTTATAATAGATTGGAGGGGTTTTGAACGGAACAAGTGTGGTTGAACGACTCTTCCTTTCTTAGCTTCTTCTTCCTTTCCTTTCTTCTTTGAGTGCTGCTGCTATTCTCCTTTGTATGGTATTTTTGGTTTGTGCAATGAAGGGAAAGAAAGGATGATGAAGAAGAAGATATTTAGGAGAGTTTAATGTTGCAGTTGGGAGATGGTATTAAAGGTTGGTAAGAGACTTTATTCCTTCTTCTGCACATGAAGACTTTCTCTAGATTTGGTGGGATTTCTTCTGCCACAACGCGTTGCCGCCTGCGTTTTGCTGTTTCTCTTCAATCTTTTCTTTTCTATTCTTCTTTTCTTTTAATGGCTACTATGTAATACTCCTTCCGTCCCACTTCACTTGTCCTCAATACTATTTCCGTCCGTCCCATACCACTTGTACTCTTTTCTTAAAAGGCAAAAATTAACCCTTACTTTTTGATGTGGACCCTTACTTTTTCAATTTAATACTACGCATAAAATACCGTATCGAAAAGAAAGAGGACAAGTGAATTGGGACGGAGGGAGTAATTGTTGGGCTTGCTTTATTGTTGGTGTACATTATGGGCTCGGCCTAATGTCTTTTAAATATGACGTCGGCCCATTTTATTATACATTACGATTTCATTATAGATTTATAAATAAATCGCTATAGCCTTTATAACAATCGTAATAAAATACGAAAGTTCGATTATCGTTTTACGCGATTTAAAATCACGAGAGATAATATATTATTTCTATTTTGCAAATAAAATTGCAACCTCACATAAATCAACTAGAAATTCTTCCTCGTTCGTCTATATATTGAAACTATAAAAGTTTCGAATTTTCTTACATAATATTTATATATTACGTTAGTCGGGGTATTACATTTCCTTTGTCCAATTTCAATTGACTTGTTTCATTTTCGTACAAAATATTAGATGCAGTATCAAAAGTGAAAAACAAGGGGTCCACATTGAAAAGCAGTGTAGGGAGTAATGGGACGTTCTTAACTAGGAAATGAAGTCAAGTGAAATACAGTGTGGGAGTGATTTTTTTCCAACTAAACACAAATATCGTTAGTTTCAAAATGTTACATATATTACGAAATGTTAAATTCTTATCTAACTACCGTTCGTACACAAATTATAATCTTTATATATTTTCATTTTAAAGTTATTACTTACTCTATTTGTTTCTTTCAAGTTGAGTCATACTCCCTCCGTCCTTAAATAAGTGTCCCGAGCCGCCAAAAATTTTGTCCCTAAATAAGTGTCCTTTCACATTTTTCCAAGCAAAAATTACACAAGACTACCAAAACTACCCTTTCTTGAAAATCTAAAAGTGGGATAAAGACAAAAATAAATAAATAAATAATCAAGGATTTTAAGGGCATAAGTGTCAATTTACCTTCTCCTTGGTTTGCACAAAATGGCGGCTCGGGACACTTATTTAAGGACGGAGGGAGTAATTTTTAAGTACGGAAATTAAGGT
The DNA here is from genome assembly GCA_029379335.1 of Thymus mandschuricus. Lineage (NCBI taxonomy): Eukaryota > Viridiplantae > Streptophyta > Magnoliopsida > Lamiales > Lamiaceae > Thymus > Thymus mandschuricus. The sequence goes on from CM057074.1 coordinate 36,679,099, forward strand.
AGTAGTGTTTAGTTGTTAAAGTGAGATAAATAAAAAAAATTAGTGAAAATTTCTCACAAATTTTAAAACAGTTTTTATAAACTATTTTATTCCTCCAATTAAAAAAATAAATTTACAAAACTTTTAGTTCTACTTTTTTAATTTTTATTTTTTAAATTTAAAACTTTAATTTTTTTTTTAACATTCTTACATTTTTAAAAAATTTAAACTTTTTAGAATTTTTAATTTTTTATATTCTAATATTTAAAATTTATTAATTTTAAATATATATAAATTTTAATTTTAAATATTTGAAAACTTAAAATTTTCAGTTTCTGAAAATATAAATATTAATTTTTTTTTAATTAGGGTGTTAAATAAGATAAGGGGTGCAATTAGAATTAGTTGTGAGCGTAAGGTCAAAAAAAAAAAAAAAAAAGTTTAATCATAAATGGAAAGCAGTTTCACAGTCTAACAAAGGCGAAGTATTCGAGGGATTGCGTGTGTAGGGAAGTGTGTTTGAAAATGTAATTGAAAATTGAGCTTATTTTCAACGCCTCTTCCTCTTCAGTTTCTCATTATGGGGTGTTTGGTACTAACTATTAAGATGGATAGGATTAATAATCTTGGCTTATCTTGGCTTATTGGGCTGTTTGATAGACAAGTTTCATAGTATTAGGGGCCCGATATTATTTCAAAGCCCGGCCTTAAAACACTATTCTCTCCAGTTAACTAAACTCACCCCTACCCCTCCGATTAATTGACTGGACGTAAACAGTAACTAAGATAAAAACATTTTTGCCCTCCATACCCCTCTTTCCCCAACCGACATTTGCCTCTCCAGCGAGCAAGACCATGGAAATCTTCAAAGCTCTGTCAACTACAACAAGAATCTGACCGTCACCTCATGTGAAATTCAGACCAAGAGAATGAACTATGGTAATTGGAGTTTATTTTGATTGGGAATTATTTCTTTTGTTAGGGACGTAAATCTGCCCCTTCACCCTCCGATTATCAATCAGTCCCTCTCTCTCTCTCTCTCTCTCTGATTCAGGCCGCCGGAGTCCTTGCCGGACTTGGCGAAGCTCCACCGCCTTTTCTCTCTCTTGTCGGCGCAATTGGAGTCGATTTCGACGTTCTCTTTATCTTTCTTCATCCCCGCAGGCCCTTCAACCACTTTGTAGCTTTCCCCATTTCTCTTTACACTGCAAGACTCTAGAGAGAGAGAGAGAAGGAATTGATGCAATGGTGTAAGGATGAAAAATTGTACAAATATGGCAGAATTAAATGTAAAGATTGTGCCTTTTTTCAGAGAGAGAGAGGGACACTAGTGTAAATATTAGAATTTTACGAGGGTATTTTTGTCTTTACAACTTTAATCTAGGGTTGGAATCTTGCCTACCAAACGCTAGATTAGTTATCCGACTTTTTTTATCTCGTCTACCAAATAACGTGTAGGATTAATAATCTTACTACTATTCACACTATTAATCCTAAGTTTATTTATCTTTACTTATCTCATCTTATCTACCAAACACCCCCTTAGTATTTGCAGCTGAAGCTAGGGTTTGTTTTGGGGCTACCTACACCAGTACCACCACAGCCAAGGTAAGTGAGGTAATTCATCTTCGAGAAAATGTTCTGAGGAAAGTGGATTTTTTTTTTTTTTTTTGTTTGTTTTGGATGAGCATTAGATTAATGGATTGCTGGATTTCGTTTCAGAGCTCTTGATTTTGAAGATGAATAAGCCAAAGAGAAGAAGCGAGGAGGAGGAGGAGGAGGATCGACTCAGTGAGTTGCCCGACTCGGTAATCTTTCTAATACTGTCGTCTGTTCCGATGATTGATGTTGTTCGGACTACAATTCTGTCGAAGCGGTGGAGAAACCTTTGGACCACCACCCCTTTCCTCAATTTCAATCATGATTCTTGGTGGATTAGCGAACACCATCAACTCGGATTTCGGAGTTCAGTTAATCAGTTTCTATTTCGGTGGAATGGGGTAAGAATTCTGGAGTTGAAGGTGTCTTGTTATTTTGACAGTTTATTAAGTAGTGAAATCGAGTTGTGGGTGGACTTCGCCATTGCAAAGGGTGTCGAGAATCTATACTTACGTGATAGTGGTTAAGAAGAATGCTGGGTGCCACACTGTCTCTTCTCATGCTCATCTCTTAAACTGTTAACGATCAAAAACTGTTCTTGGAGAATCGATGGTGTTGTGCAGTGGAATAAACTCAAGAAATTGAACATTACTCGAGGTCTTGAGTTGAATGAACATTTGATTAGCCAAATACTTTGTGGTAGCCCTCTGTTGGAAGTCTTTGAACTGTCTTTTTTAGATAAAGCCCAGAATTTGAATATCCGATCAAATAGTTTGAAGGAGTTGTCCATTCACAAGTATTTATCTGATCCTAAAGATTTTGATTCTGAATACTTATCTTTGGTCTCGGTCTCGGAGCTGACAATCTGGACGCCGAATCTAGAAACCTTGAGGATCAAAGGGATTCCCTTTGGTAAATACGGGCTAATTCACGTTCCATCTTCAACCCATGTAACTATTGGGTTTTCTGATTTGTTTCCTTGTATGGATGGTATTTGTACTGTTGATGTCGGAGATTTTATTCAAGACGGATATGATCAAATTCTTCAAGATGTCCGACATGTTAAAAGTGTCGAGTTGATCTGCTGTTGCATCCAGGTTTGGTTTCTTCTCACGCTCTCCCATTCTAGTAGAGCTAAATAGACTTGATTGTTTAAAAATTAACTCCATTTAAACGAGATCATCGTGTAAATAACATATGCTAATTAATCATGCTTGATAAAGATTTCATTTTCGCGAACGCCAGCTTGACTGAAACAATTCCAATAATTAAGATTATCACGTATATTATACAGGAAATGATCGACTCAATAGCCCTCTCTTTCGTTTTCCTTTTCAATCAATTGTGTTTTTAGGATTAAATTCTAACACCTTTAGATTCTGCTGTTACGTCCTGTATGTGCGTTAGTATATATTGTAGTAATACTACTAATACACAGAAAAGGTAATTGATAAATTCTTGACTAGATGATCGATATGGTGCTTGCTTTCTCTATCTTTTGTTGGTGTTTGTTTGAATTTGAATCGGCTCCTCTGCTTATAATCCAACTGTATGTTGTTGTACCAGGTGCTTCAAGGTATGGAAGAAAACAAATATATGTATTGTAATGTCAAGTCCTTGGTAGTCAGCCATCGTGTATACTATGCCTACAAACCATTCTTAGGCCCTCTTAAGCTTTTCTCTCAACTGAGTAGGCTGGTCTTACAAGGGTATCAATGGCATGCTGACGATCCCTTCATGGTCTGCCCCAGCCCCAGGTTTCAAGCAGCAAACGTTCCTAATTCGTTCCGGCTGCAGCTGAGGACAGTTGACATTACTTGGTCTAAAGGTGATGATGATGATGATGATGATGATGATGATGATATATTTCCATTTATAGAGTTTTTGCTGAAGTACGCTGATAAGCTAGAAAAGATGGTGTTTCGAGTACTAACAGAAGAAACACCACAGTCGTCGTCGAATTCTCTGCTGCTGGCATTAGAAGAACTTGTGAGAATGCCAAGATCCTCGCCCACCTGCACAATTCTCACCGTAGGCTCCGTACCTAACCGTTGTCCCTCTCCTTGGTATGAGTAATAGCTCTCGTCCTTCACTTCAAATATTTTGCTACTATATTAGAGTACCATGATCTGAGCTCGACGTCCCCTGTGTCAATTAGGGTTTCATTTTGGAGATTATGTTTTTGCTTATACAGTGCAGAAGAGCTGCATTGACACTTTAATTTCGATTTAAGTTTATGAACTTTTGATTTGTAGATTGCTAATGTCAAATTAATCAATAGACTCGTTACTCCGAAGTGCATGCTCAAAAATATCATGTTTCCCCAATTCTAGATGGGGCTAGTAACATATTCCACTCGTTTGGAGGGATAATATCTTCTCACATATCGGATACTTTTCCACATTAAAAACAGAGTAACGGAAATTTCAGTGCATAAATTATAGTGATAATATATCAAAATAGTCACACTTAGGGATGTCAACGGGTCGGGTTTTCACGGGTACCCGCCTCGCCCAAACCCAATTGGGACGGGTTTGGGTATTGTAAATTGGGTTTGGGACGGGTATGGGTAATAAAGTAGATACCCGAAACGGGTTTGGGTCGGGTATGGGTATACACCTCTGGGTACCCACTACTCAAACTCATTTATATATATGGTAAATATATATATTTCACATGTATATAAAAACTATATTTATATTTTAAAATAAAAAAATTATAACTATTAGCAATTTTAAGGTTTTTATTAATATATATAAAGTTGAAAGAATATATCTCAAAAAATCTAATTGATAAAAACATATATCGTTAGTTTTGTTATTTGTTAACATTTAATTTGATATTTGTTTTACATTTGTATATCATTCGTTAGCACTTATTGAGGTGCACACGTTTAAATTAAAATTTCTGATTATTGTATGTATATATTAATTTATAATTTTTTTTATAAAAAAATATTACTCCCTCCGTCCCTTTGGAGTTGTTACATTTCTTTCCGGCACGGGAATTAAGGAGATTGTGTTTAGGATGATAAGTTAAATTATTAATTGGGGGAGAAAGGATTAGTATTATTATTAGTACTTTATTTTATATATTTACGTATATAAAATATTTGATTTTTTTTAATATGTTTTTTTTTAAAACTGGTTATATTTAATTAATTAATTAATTAATTAATTATTATTATTATAATTTTTTTTTTAATTGGCTTTTTCATTGTGCAATAACTTTAACATGACTGACTTCAAATGTCACCGCATTGCGGAAATGGAAAGGGCAGAAGCATCCACGAATCAGAGTTTTGAGATGGAGATTCAACTGTAGCTTGCAGAAGGCTCTCTTCACTCACAATCTCATTAGCTTTCTCCACGCCGCCGACGGACCCAACGAAAGTGGTAGAGATGGGGGGGCGACTGTGGAGATCGCCGCGGACAAGGGCCGTTTCTTCGCCGCCGGCGAGCCCACCGCTCAGATCATTCGTCGCGGTTAGGGGGCGGCAATAGAAGCCGCAATAGGAGCAGAGAAGAGGTGAGGAATCCCTCGGCTTTGCGTTGCAGTAAATTTGACTGGAATTTTTGGCATGCCTCAAATTTCCATACCTTCTCAACCGAGGTGACCCCGTGAATGGCACAGATGGCTTTTCAGGCGATTTAGGGTTCCCTTTCGGACATATCCAACCATCATCAGCCATTGTTGATGGATAGAGAGAGATTTGGGGTTACTGTGAGAGAGGCGGAGAGACAGAGACGATGGTGGTGAAAATTGGGCTTTCATATTGGGCTCTTGGGTCATGTAGGAATGAATTAGTACGCATAATTAAAAAAAAATAAGGGCTCTAATTGTTTTGACTAATTGTACCATTAACTTCCTAATTTTTGCCAAATAAGGAAATGTAACAACTCCAAAGGGACAACCTAAAGAGGAAAGTGTAACAACTCCAAAGGGACGGAGGGAGTACTATTAATTTTATTTGGGTTTAACGGGTAATAAACGGGTATTACCCGATGGGTTTGGGCCGGGTATGAGTAATAAAATTGAATTTTTAAACGGGTTTGGGACGGGTCCATTCACATAGATGAGAAGTGGTTCTACTTACAACAGAAAAACTGCAGATACTACCTGACCCCAATGGAGGCAGACCCCCTAAGAGTTACACAGTCTAAGAATTTCATCCCAAAGGTAATGTTTATTTGTGCAGTTAGTAGACCAGTTTTTAGGGGGGATGGGAGTGTTCTCTTTGATGGAAAGATTGGTATATGGCCATTCATAGAGGAGTATACAGCAAAAAGAAACAGCATCAAGAGACCAGCAGGCACAGTGGAGTTAAAACCCATTCAAAGTATCACAAAGGCTGTTGTGAAGGATTGCATATTAAAAGAGGTAAGTCAGCCTTTTTTTAATCTCCATCAGTTTCCATCATTTGAGAACACTCATATTAACACCCTAACACATTGCTCAATAACAGATTCTGCCTGCCATCAAACAAAAATGGTCAGTTAGTATGAGCAAGAGAATACAGATACAACAAGACAACTGCAGAACACACATAAACAACACTGATGTAGATTTCCAACAAGCAGCCAATGCAGATGGCTTCAACATACAGCTAGTGCAACAACCATCAAACAGCCCTGATTGTAATGCAAATGACTTAGGCCTATTCACATCAATTCAAAGTCTACAGCAGAGGATACAGTGCAAAAATCCAGAAGATCTCATCAAGGCAGTGCAGGAAAACTTCCAAATAATGGAGCCACAGACATTAAACAAGGTGTTTTTATCATTACAATGTGTGTTAGTTGAGATCATGAAATGCAAAGGGAGGAACAACTTCAAATTGCCACACATGTCCAAGGATTCACTGTTAAGGCAAGGTTTACTACCTCAAAACCTTGATGTACCAGAATATCTAGTGAGGGATTGCATTGATCATTTGATATCAGAAGAAAGAACTGAATGATTAGTATTTTGATGGAAGAATTAGGCATCAATGTCCCACAAGGTTTAGGTGAAATGTTTGATTTGAATGCATAGAGTTTTGACAGAAATGGGAAAGTAAACATGAAGCTTTTGAAGACTGAATGAAGAACAGCAGCAGATGGCATTAGGTTTAGGTTTTCATAAAGTGTATGTTTAACTTTCTATTTCCAGTACATTTTGAAAAGTTTGTTTTGAATGCACATCATTGAATATCATGTATTCTCAGTTATTAGTTAATGTAAAATCACATAAAGTGTAGGCACAGACAACCAAAACCATGTAACAGAGGTTGAAACCACTTCAATAGAGGCCAAAGCATAAATATATAGTTAAACATGTCATCACTGCAGCTAATGAGGAGCCCTAAATCCCACAGTTGCCCAAGAACAGACCATGATGCAAAGTTCAAATAACATCAATAAATTTCCCCCCTTAACAGAATGTAAAAACCAAGAAGAGAGCATCATTTGACCATTGTATGTAATCAGCAGAACACACATCAAGAGCAGAGCATCATTTGAGCATACAATGGCATCAGCAGGTAACACACATCAAGAACAGAGCATCATTTGAGCATACAATGGCATCAGCAGGTAACACACATCAAGAGCAGAGCATCATTTGCCCATTGTATGTCATCAGCAGAACATAACGAAATCACAGAAGACCTAGACCAACTATCACATAAAGAGAGGGAAGGATACAACCCATATACATATCCATCAGCGAGGCAATCAAATGGTTCCTCCACAGCCCATCAAATGGTTCCTCCACAGTCGCATATCCAGTTCACCCAAACTGCATATACATCAACAACAAGAGCAGAGCATCAAATCATCTATCAATCTTTTTAGAACCCTCAACGCTAAAATGTTACAATAGAACAACAAGAGGAAAAGAGGAGCAGATATGAAGGATTAAACACTTCTGTGCTGAGGGTTCATAAAAAGATTGATATATGGGATGGCCCAGTGTTAGTGCTCAGATCACCCCATCTCCATCGTCAGTGGACGGCGCCGCCTCGGAGCTCCCAGCCGCTTCAACTCCGCCGCAGACGGTGGCCCACGATGGGAGAATCCGGTTCCGGTAGAAGTAATCTGGGAGCCGCCTCCATTTGTTGGGGTCAGATCTGTCCGGAGATGGAGGAGCAGCTGGGACGGGCAACGCCGGCGGCTCCGGTGACGGGAGCCGCAGATCTAGGGTTTGCCGAGGCGGGGGGGAGGAAGGCGGAGAGTCTGGATACTCGTCCAGTTTCGCCCCCCTTTCCCGGCGAGGCGTACGGCGGCGATTCCAACCCAGGGGGTCATATCTGGGAGGAGGGATGGGGCGAGAACGCCTCCGCCGGCGAGAATAGAGATTTCCCGCGGGGGGAGACGGCGGCGAGGGAGGGGTAGGTTTTTGGGGGCTCCCTTCTTCATCCGAAGGGATGGAAAGCTTCGCTCCAACCATCGACGGAGATGGAGGAGAGATGGAGAGCGACAGATGGGGAGAGGGAGAGGGAGAGGTGTGGTTTCACAGAGAAGAGAGAGGCGGAGAGCTCGAGTGAGGGAGGTAGGGTTTCGCAGAGAAGAGGGAGGCGGAGAAGATTCGAGAGAGAAGAGGCGGAGAGGTCGAGAGAAAATGGTGAAAAATGAGAGAAGTGGGAGGCGCTCGAGTGAGGGGTAGGGTTTTGACCCCTCACAGTTTGGGCTGCCTGGATTTGGGCTAAAAAAATTAGGGGCCCAATTACACTAATTAAGTGTAATTAGGGCCCCTTATTATGTGTTGATGGGATGGCCCATTAGGCCTACTTTTTTCCAAAAACGGAAATGGGGCTAATATATGAGACGGACTAAAATGGCATTCGGGGCTAATTTAGCGAGACGGAGGTAGTATGCTTTAAACTTGTTGTGCATCTCGGCATCAGACTTGAGCAGTTCATTTACTTTAAAGTAGGAGTAACATTTAACATATCCTAGCAATACCAACCCACTCAATCGAGGGAAAACCTCAAGAAGGCGTATGGTTTGTTTATAGTCATCGCTCCTTTGGATGGTTAAGGACTTGACATTAGGATAAACAGATCTCTTCAATTGTCATAGCTCCGAGCACCTGGTATAACAATGTTTGGATAATCAGAGGCGAAGTTGATTCAAGCAAACACCAACAAATTAAGATACAAGGAAAGCTGATAAACTTAATGAAATTCAAGATAGACGAGAACATGATATAAGTATGATAACACAAACGATGAAATCTGTATAAAGTGTGAGTAGATTTGATTTGATCGAATAGAAGATAGCGAAAAGAAACCAAACCTCGGTGCAACAAGCAGACTATTTTGACGCTCCTAACATGTTGGATGGCTTGAAGAACTTTAATAAATTCTTGTCCAAGAAAATCTTGAAAGGATAAACCATTCTCCAAATCGATCCGAGCAAAATCTTCACAGCTAAGAAGCACCGGGACGGGAACGAAGTACCAAACGAATACGATACGAAACGAAAATACGTTAAATTTAAAAAGATATAGATACGAATACGTTAAAAATACGCTTATTTTTTAAAAAAAAGTATTTATATTATTAATAATTAAATAAAATAAAATTAGGCATGTATATGTATTTGTGTTGTGTGCATGTATCAGTATTTATACTTTGATATTAGCCCACTAAATTGACGGATCAAGTAGGTTAAAATTAAATTGAAGGAGTGGCTGGGGAAGACCAGTATTAAACCCTAGGAGTCGGAAACTTTTTTTTCATCTTTAATGTATTTTCAGCGTATTTTTTTAGTATTAGTATTAAATACGTATTTTTGGAATACGCCACCCCCCTAGACGTATCTGTGCTTCATAGCTTCACAGCAATCACCTCGATCAAGCAAAAGACCAGAAAACCCAATAGTAACATGTGTTGAAGAGGGGACATTTATGAGCCGACATTTACCAAACGGAACACCTTCGATTTTCAACTTCTCGAGATTCGGGGCCCAGACTGTGAGCTCCGAGACCAAAGACACATCATCAGGACGACTTACGTACTTGTGAATCGACAGCTCTTTCAAACTATCCAATCGAATATCCAAATTCTGTCCTTCATCTATAAAAGTAAACTCAAAGACTTCCAAATGAGGGCTACCAGACATGATTCGGTTAATCACATGTTCAGTCACCCCATGGCCTATATAAATTGTCAACTTCTTCAGTTTATCCCACTTCACACTCTCATCGACTCTGAACTTACAATCTGTGATCGACAACCGTTTAAGCGATGAGCACGAGTACAGACACCGTGGCACCCAGCATTTCTCGGCTTCGGCATCATAATAATGTAATATAGACTCAGACGAGGTGTTCTGCAAACTTCACCCACAGCTCGATTTCATCACGAATAATATCATCAAACTCATAAGACACACCGAATTTCAGAATCCTTAGCCCATTCCAACTAAATAAGAACTGATTAACGAAGCTCCGAAACCTTCGTGAATCGCTTTTGTAGTAGGGTAAAGTATGGTTATCGAAATTGAGGAAGGGGACGGTGGTCCAGAGGTTCCGCCACCACTTCGACAGAATTGTAGTCCGAACAACATCAATCATCGGAACAGAACGGAATATGAGAAAGATTATCGAGTCAGGCAACTCACTGAGTCGATCCTCGCCCTGGGATTCACTTCCGATCTTCAATTTTTTCATCTTCGAAAATCAAATCAAGAGGTCTGAAACGAAATCAACACAAAATCAACACTGAATATGTTCGAATCAGCGAATACAAAATCAAATTCTGGAAGATAAATTACCTCAAAAATGAACAAGGCTTCGTTCTCTTTGCCTAGCTTGCTGCAAACACTGAGAAAGCGAGAACTCACCAACTCAGCATTATAAAAAGGGTTTTGTTTATACAATTTGATTCGTCGAAAAAATCTTTTAAATATATATTATTATTAGAATATTAATTCTGGATATATTTCAATTCATATAGTACTATAAAATTATCAATTACGTCCCAAACGCTACGTCTAATCAAACCTCACAACCACGATTATGAACTTTACCCCTACTTGTCTAACCAAACCTCACAAGTCACAACCACGATTATAAAGTTTACCCAACTTGTCCACGTTAATCGTCTCACCAAACCTCACAGCCACGATTATAAAATTTTTCACTACATTCCTAAGTTAAACAAGAAAAATGTAGATTATAGACGAATAAATAAACTCACCTAATTAAACTGTCTCACAGCGGCTCTTCATCGGAATCTTCACATATATTTTTGAGAGTTATAGGTCCACTAAAAAACACTAGATAAAGATCCATACATATCTCTTTCCTTTCCTTGTAAATATATAAAATCCTTTCCTTATAGAGGATAATACATTATTCAATAATATATCAAACGATTTGATATCGTAATAAAATCGGGACATATATAATAAGGAATTAATACCGTCTCTATTATCTACTCTCTTTCATTAGAAATCAAATATTAAAACCATTTAGGAATAATTTTGTGCATAATTATCATGGAAAATTATAATGGATACAAGATATTGGGCCGACAAAATCTCAAATTCAGCCCAATAATACTACAAAGGATCTAAGCCCAATACAGGCCCATCATTTCCCCATCCCCTCTTTTATTCCAATATATATATCCTTAATTTTTCTCCGCAAAAATAAATTTAAAAAAATCCATAATTTTGTTTCGGTTTCAGAGGAGCATTTGAATTTGATTCTGAAGAATATGGAAAAATCAAAGAGAAGTAAACGTAAACCCCGGGTCGAGGAGGATCGACTCAGCGAGTTGCCGGACTCAGTCATTTTCCACATTTTCTGGTTTCTTCCGATGAATGATGTTGTTCGGACCACATTTCTATCGAAGCGGTGGAGGAACCTCTGGACTGCCGCCCCCTGCCTCAATTTCGACGACGCCGCTTATCGATTCGACGAAGGAGATCCAGATAGGTTTCGGAGCTTCGTCAATCGAGCTTTACTACGCTGGAATGGGGTAAGGATTCTCAAATTTAGGGTTAGTTCTTCCTGTAGTCAGCTTCATAAGCGAATCTATGGTGATAGTGAGCTGTACGCGTATTTTGCTAAGGAAAAAGGTGTTGAAGAATTCTACTTGCATTTGCCTTTAGTACCTCTCGGTTTTTACGACAGTGCGCGAGATGTTTACTCTGTGCCACACCGTTTGTACTCATGTTCATCGCTTAAACTGTTATCCTTGAGGTTTTGTAACTTTAGGATTAATGGGGGTGTGAATTGGAGTCAACTTAAGAGCTTAAGTATTACTAAGTGTTTTGGGCTCGACGAACATGTGGTGAATCGAATATTGTGCGGTAGCCCTAAATTGGAAGTCTTGAGCTTGTGTTTTGTGGAGGAAGGTCAAAATTTGAATATCCGATCGGATAGTTTGAAAGAGCTGCGGATTTGCAAGTATTTACTTCATCGTGAGCGTGTGTCGTTGGTCTCCGAGCTGACAATCTGGACCCCGAATCTTGAAGCCTTGACAGTGAAAGGGATTCCGTTTGGTGATTGTCGGCTCCTAAATGTCAAGTCTTCAGCTCATGTAACTATTGGGTTTTATGCTCCAGATTATAACGAGGATTGTGATTATACCTTTGATTTAGATTTTAAGGCCTACATTTTGACCCAAGATTATATGGCAGACAAATTTCGGCAAGTTCTTCAGACCGTCGAGCATTTTGAAAGTGTCACATTGTTCTGCTATTGCCTCAAGGTTCGGTTTCTTTTTGCTATCTTCTGTGACTTACATTTATTATAGATTCATCTATTACAATAATTTAGCTCTTGGTGATAAAGATTTCCATATTTTGACCTCTGCCTACCGGTGTCCTGTTTTCGGGTGTCCTGTTTTTGGTTGATTTTAAGAGTTCATGAATTACCTACTAGATTTGGCTCTATCTATCATGCTCCTTACTCGTATGTACGTATTATAATGACCATATATGACAAAGAATTGTCGACTTATTTCTTACTTAAAGGGAATCAACAATCTCTTTTTATATCTTTCTTGGTCTTTGCTTCAACCAACTCCCCCTCTTATAAACTTATCGTTACACCAGGTGCTTAGAGCTATGAAAGTGAGATGTATCACTTCCACTTTCCCTAATGTTAAGTCCATAGAGATTGGACGTTACTTCGACATCCATGGTGAATTAGTAGGCTTTTTTGATATTTTCCCTCGATTGAAGAGGCTAGTCCTTCAAGATGGTCAATTTTTGCACCACCTCTTGGACTTGAATGAACGCAAGTGTAAGGAATGTTTTCCCATGGGCCTTCTGCCGCAGTTGAGGACAATCGAGGTTACTTGGAATCAAGGAGACAACATCTTTTCGTCAATAGAGATTTTGTTGAAGTACGCGAGCAATCTAGAAAAGATGGTGTTCAGAGTTGAAGGAAGAGGCAAATGGGTAACGGATTCTTTGATTTTGGCATCAAATAAACTGTGGAAAATGCCAAGAGCCTCAGCCGACTGTAGTATTGATATTCTGCAGGGATGATCTTCAATCACAGGGATGCTACATGATTTTGTTGTACGTTTACATATTTTGCAATGATGGCATTATGCTATGACCCCGAGGGCTCGATTTTCCGATTCTTCGTTCGGTTTAAATCTAATCTTTTCTTGTTTGTCTCGGTATATACTAAAACAAAATAGTTTGTTTCCCTTCTTAAAATTTTGGTTTTTGAGCCTTTTTATTCTTCTAGAATATAATCGTTTCTAATGTATCATGTCATTTTCTATGCAACTCTTTTAATGCATTTATATTTATGAAAAATGTCAATTTTGTTCGTTAAAATAAAAGATGTTTATTTAATTTCATGCTTGAATATTTAAATTTGTCTAATTAAAATTAGGTATCTCTTAAAATATCAGACATTCAATTTGTCTTACACTTTCAGCATGTGTATATGCTATAAAATAAATTAACGTAGGCAACTTGGTTGTGACACATTTTGTATCACAATTTGTGCGTAATTAGTTATTTACAAATGACTATACACATATTGCAATCAACTAAAGTTGAATTTTTTTTAATGAGGGCTAATTATCAAAAAAATTCATAAATTATTTAACATATTTGCAGTTTTAAATTTATTTAATTCTTATTTGATATTATTATCATATGAAGACTAGTTTGTAATAAATATTTGAGTTGTTTCCAACCCGCCTTGCAGCTGAAAGCTAGGGTTAGGGTTTATTTGGGTTGGGGCTGCACCACCGTTACGTTCCACGAGTGAGGTAAATTATCTTCCACAAAATATGCATGCTTACGTATTGATATTTATTTTCTATTTTTTTTTGTTGTTATTGTTGTTGTTGCTGTTTTGGTTGCTGGATTTCTTTTAAGAGCTCTTGATTTTGAAGATGAAAAAACAGAAGAGAAGAAGCGAACCACATGAGGAGGATCGACTCAGTGAGCTGCCGGACTCGGTAATCTTTCTCATATTGTCGTTTGTTCCGATGATTGATGTTGTTCAGACTACAATCCTGTCGAAGCGGTGGAGAAACCTTTGGACTACCACCCCCTTCCTCAATTTCGATTACGATTCTTGGAGGAGTAGCAGAAGCCGTAAATATGGTGGATTTGAGAGGTGGGTTAATCATTTTTTATTCCGCTGGAATGGGGTAAGAATTCTGGAGTTGAGGGTCTGTTCTGGAATTGGCCATTTATTAAGTAGCGATATCGAGATGTGGGTGGAGTTTGCCATTGCAAAGGGTGTCGAGAATCTCTACTTACACGGTAACTATGGGGCAGAATGCTGGGTACCAAAGTGTCTGTTCTCATGCTCATCGCTTAAACTGTTATCGATCAAAAACTGTAATTGGAGAAAGGATGGTATTGTGCAGTGGAATAAACTCAAGAAATTAGAAATTACTGACGGTGTTGGGGTGACTGAAGCTTTGATTAGCCAAATACTTAGCGGTAGCCCTCTGTTGGAAGTCTTTGAACTGTCTTTTTTAGATAAAGCCCATAATTTGAATATACGATCGAATAGTTTGAAGAAGCTGTCCATTCACAAGCATTTATCCGATTCTCAGGATTCTGATTTTGAGGATTCTGATTCTGATTCTCAGGATTCTGATTCTGAGGATTCTGATTCGGATTCTGATTCTGAGGATTCTGATTCTGAATATATATCTATGGTTTCGGCCTCAGAGCTGACAATCTGGACTCCGAATCTTGAAACTTTGCAAATCAAAGGGATTCCGTTCGGTAAATGTGGGCTACTTCATGTCCCGTCTTCAACCCGTGTAACTATTGGGTTTTCTGGTTTGTTTACTTGTGTGGGTGATAGTTGGGGTCGAACTCCTAGTTGGGTCATAGATTTTATTAAAGGCAGATTTGATCAGATTCTTGAAACCATCCAACATGTTGAAAGCGTCGAGTTGATCTGCGGTTGGATCCAGGTTTGGCTTAATTTCTTCTCATGTGCTTTGCAATTAATGATAATTAGGCACTGATCTTAGTAGCCTTGCCTTTAGTTTTTCCCTTTCGATCGATTGTATTTTTAGGATTCAACTGTTATGTTTGTTAGAAGTATGCTGTAGTAATACACATAGAAGGTAATTGAGAAATTCTTGACAGTCTTCCCTTATGAATGATTGATGATGCTTGCTTTCTCTATCTTTCGTTGGTGTTTGTTTGAATCGTCTCCTCCTCTCACGATCTAATTATATGTTGTTATACCAGCTGCTTGGAGCTATGAAACACGAGGAACATATTTATTCTAAAGTCAAGTCCTTGGTAGTCAAGCATCGATTTTATGACTACGAATTATTCGTTGGCCCTCTTAAGCTTTTCTCTCAATTGAGTAGGTTGGTGCTTGAATGGGATGATGACTCTTTTGAAAAGAAGGCATGCAGTTTTCGAGCAGCAAATCATCCTAAATCGTTCCGGCTGCAGCTGAGGACAGTTGACATTACTTGGTCTAATTCTAAAGGGGACGATGACATATTTCCCTTTATAGAGTTCTTGCTGAAATACGCTGATAAGCTAGAAACGATGGTGTTCCGAGTAAAAGAAACATCACGGTCGTCGTCGTCAAATTCTTTGTTGATGGCTTTGCAAAAGTTCGTGAGAATGCCAAGATCCTCGCCCACCTGCACAATCCTCACCACATCTTAACTTCCTTCAAATATTTTGCTACTGCAGTTACTAGAGAGAAATTCAGACTTTAATTTGGACTAAGTTGTAGGTTAATATTAATTTGTCTTGTGTTTAGTGTGATTCAATGTTTGAGTAAGATGGTTGTTGAATCATAAACTCACTCAAATTAATCTATGGTTGTTTTTATCTATGTAATTTAGCTACTAGTTACATTATTTTGTGTCGCATAAGCTTTTGAGGAAGATCATTTAAGATGATAAAACAACAATGTTAGACAAATATTGCCTATATTTTTTTTGACTGAATTGACAAAATTTGGTTTACGAAAACTACTAGCTATATTTGTATTCGATATTTTATGAACAAATTAGAACATGGTATTAGGGATGCAAACAAATTAATTTTGGTTCGATTTGTGATCTATGATCGAATAGCTATATTCATATTCGATATTTTGTGTTTCGAAATTGGTTTTTTATTTGTGAGAATACAAAAATCCTCGCCCACCTGCAAAATCCTCATCATATATAACTAACCAACTGTTCATCTTCTTAGAAGGGTAATGGCTCTCATCCTTCACTTCCATCAAATATTTTAGGTACTATCTATTACGGTATCATGATCTGAGCTCGATGCGTCCCTGTAACAATGTATCTTTCATTTAGGGTTTCATTTTGGAGATGATCTTTTTGCTTGTTCAGTGCCAGCAGAGCAAGATTGACACTTTATAATTTGGTTTTAAGTTGATGATCTTTTGATTTGTAGGTTGATATCATTTTGGTTTTTCACTTACTGATTTTAGATACTTCTTAGACAATTGGAATTAAATATATTTTAACCCTTATTTTTTACTTGAAACTGCTTTAAAAGTCTCGTACTCAAATGAAACAAGTTAATTAAAGTGGAACAGAGAAAGTATATATAAACCTTAGACGTCGTTTACCAATTACCATCTAATATTGGTATTCACTTTTCATTAAACTATATCACAACTTTATGTTGATTTAAATGAAACAAGTTAATTGATGGACTAATGTTGTGACAACATCTACTACTATAAGAATCGAGCAAAGTATTTACTACTCCCTCCTTTTTTTTTTCAGACGGCTTGTTTTACGATATTTAAAAAATATAATAAAAAAGTTAATATGTGGTGTAAATTAAAAGATAAGTTTAATGTTAAAATAAAAGTGATGTTTGTTGAGCCTTTAAAGAAAAATAGGCCATCTGGAAAAAAACAATAATAATAAAAAAAATCTTAAAATAGCAAACAAGTCATCTAAAAAAAATGAAGGGATTATCTTGCAACCATCAATATATATTTATTGTTAATGAACTAAGAGCATCTCCAGCCCATGCTTCAAATTGGGGTATTACTTCATTTTGAAGTACGGAGAATATTCCAACCATACTTTATTTTGCAGTTAAAGTATAGAGTATTGAACAATAAAACTCTATATATGGAGTTTTACTATTCAATACTTTATACTCTATTGTCACTATTTGAACAATGTTAAACTATAAAAATAATAATTTAACTAAATTGTATTAATATAATTTGATTTATAATTTATTGTATTCGTTTTATATTGTTTAAGATACAATTTTATTAATTATTCAATATTTATGATACATTAGTAAATGTTAATTATGTAAAATAAATAAAAAATTGCAATTAAAGTATTTATGTAGAGTACGTGATTGGAATGAATTTCTATAATGAAGTACTATATGTCATACTACATTTTGAAGTGTAGCATGCAAAATAAAGTATTGGGTTGAAGATGGTCTAAGTAGTGATATATAGACTCCGCCGTGACTTCGTTCCATTCTTATTTGATCTACTCTCTCCGTCCACCATCTACTGACACAATTTCTATATTGGGACGTCCACCATTTACTGACACTTTCAGTTTTAGGACGTAGACTCCACAATCACTTTAACATTTTATACATCAACTTTTTATAATTTTAACATTTTAATATTATTAAAAATTCAAATGGGCCCACAATTATTCCACTTTAACACTTTAATACATTTTA
Organism: Thymus mandschuricus; assembly: GCA_029379335.1. Classification (NCBI taxonomy): domain Eukaryota; kingdom Viridiplantae; phylum Streptophyta; class Magnoliopsida; order Lamiales; family Lamiaceae; genus Thymus; species Thymus mandschuricus. The sequence goes on from CM057074.1 coordinate 36,696,822, forward strand.
ACATAATAAAATTTAGATATATCACTTTAACCCGCTACTTATCCTTTTAACATACTATCTTCAACAAAATGAGATGATGCAAACGTTTGTAATACCTACGTTCAATCTTGACATTCCGATGATATTAAAAAAAAAAAAAAAAAAGAGAGAGAGGGAGAGAAATTATAAAAGTAAACGAAAAACCAGGGTCAAACGTTTGCATTACAAACATTTGTATAATCTTCATTCCTCTATAATCACTACCGTCTTAATTACTGTGCCGAAAAAAAAAGTCTCCTTGTTAGCGGGACAGAAGGATTATGTTATAGTAGTATATATATAGTAAACAGTAAAACTAACGAGATCATATTATTCCTTATCTCACCTCTCCCCTAAGATAATTTTTATCCAAAGAACCCAAGATAAGTTTTATCTTATCCTTCCTTATCTCATCTTATCTACCAAACAAGGCCTCAGTAGACCCCTATAAAAATATTTTACATAGTTATAATAAATTATAAAAATTCCGTATGCGAGCGGGAATATTTTATAGAGTGATGCTATTCGACCATAATGTGGCCGGCCATAATTTAACTTGTTTTATTTTTTATAATATCAAATAATTTATATATTTATGCCAAACTTTTTTAGATTATAAAATACTCAAAAAGTGATACTCCGTATTTTTTAAGTATTTTTTAAAATTAATCCTTTAATTATTTGATAATTTTTACTATTTTAAAGTATTTTTTTACCTTTTTTACCTAAAAAATGAAAAAAAAAATGTAATTTTTGGGGAAAAAATATTTTTAAATTAAAATATGAAATTAATAAATTATTGTTATAATTTACAATTTTTAAAATTACAAAAAATACGAAAAATATTGTTGTGTGGCCGGCCACATTATGACCAAATAACATTATTGTATTTTATATTTATCGTACGTATTTAGTAGACCTCTGTTCCTTGTCCTTTTCTCTTGGAGATTGACTAAATCCGGCTGATTAACTTCTGCCGAAGAATGTTGATTCGCTCGGATGTTGCAATGTATTAATAATTATAGCTTCGAGTGCGTAAAATTTTTAAATTTTCTTGAAGAGAAGCCAAAACCGACTAGGGTTTTTAACTATAAATAGATTTGGCACCACAAGTGGTACAATTAAAGTGGGCTTCTAAACTCGGACCCATATTCTAACCGGATTTCTAACCTTAGGCCCAAACACACTACTCTAATTAAAACCCATAACAAAGTAGTACATATATATTCTTGGCTGTATCAAATTTCGCATGTGAACGTGTTGAGCCCTTATTTAGCGCCTTGCAGCTGAAGCTAGGGTTTATTTGTGTTGGGGCTACGTTCCACCGCTGAGGTAAATTATCTTCCACAAATTATGCATGCTTACGAATTGATTTTTCTTTTTCTTCCTTCATTCATGGGTTGCTAAATTTCTTTTCATTTTGAAGATGAAAAAACCAAAGAGAAGAAGCGAACCACAGGAGGAGGATCGACTCAGTGAGTTGCCCGACTCGGTAATCTTTCTCATACTGTCGTCTGTTCCGATGATTGACGTTGTTCGGACTACAATTCTGTCGAAGCGCTGGAGAAACCTTTGGACCACCACCCCCTTCCTCAACTTCAATCATGATTCTTGGTGGATTAGCAAAAACCATCAACTCGGATTTCGGAGTTCAGTTAATCAATTTCTATTTCGGTGGAATGGGGTAAGATTTCTGGAGTTGAAGGTGTCTTGTTATTTTGACAGTTTATTAAGTAGTGAAATCGAGTTGTGGGTGGATTTCGCCATGGCAAAGGGTGTCGAGAATCTATACTTACGTGTTAGAGGTGAAGAAGATCAATGCTGGGTGCCACAGTGTCTCTTCTCACGCTCATCTCTTAAACTGTTAACGATCAAAAACTGTAAATGGAGAATCGATGGTATTGTGCAGTGGAATAAACTCAAGAAACTGAAAATTACTCAAGGTCATGAGGTGACTGAAGCTTTGATTAGCCAACTACTGTGCGGTAGCCCTCTGTTGGAAGTCTTTGAACTGTCTTTCTTAGATAAATGCCAGAGTCTGAATATCCGATCGAATAGTTTGAAGAAGCTGTCCATTCACAAGTATTTACCTAGTTTTGATGATTTTGATTCTGAATATTTATCTTTAGTCTCGGCCTCGAAGCTGACAATCTGGACGCCGAATCTGGAAGCCCTGAGGATCGAAGGGATTCCATTTGGTGAATACGGGCCAATTCACGTCCCGTCTTCAACCCATGTAACTATTGGGTTTTCTGATTTGTTTACGGATGTGTATGATAATAGAGTTCCTGAAGACACTGTCGTAGACTTTGTTAAAGAAAGATTCGATCTGATTCTTCAAGCCATCCCACATGTTGAAAGTGTCGAGTTGATCTGCTGTTGCATCCAGGTTCGGTTTACTTTCTTCTCACATACTCTTTCAAAAGCCTTCTCTTTCGTCTTCCTATTCGATCGATTGTGTTTTAAGGATTCAACTGTTACGTTTGTTAGTAGTATGTTGTAGTTATACATATAAAAGGTAATTAAGAAAATTCTTGACAATCTTCCCAACTTGATGAATGGTGAAGCTTGCTTTCTCTATCATTTGATGGTATTATCTAATTATATATTGTTATACCAGGTGCTTGGAGATATGGTAGAAAAGAAATCTGTCTATTCCAAAGTCAAGTCCTTGGTAGTCGTATATCGATCTTTTGGCTACGAAGTATTTGTACGCCCTCTTAAGATTTTCCCTCAACTGAGTAGGTTGGTCCTTGAATCGTATGATAAAGAGTTCGACATGGAGTGTGCCAGTTTTCGAGCAACAAAACATCCTAAATCGCTCCGGCTGCAGCTGAGAACAATTGACATTACTTGGTCTAAAGGGGATGACATATTTCCATTTGTAGAGTTTTTGTTGAAGTATGCTGATAAGCTGGAAAGGATGGTGTTCCGAGTAAAAGAAACATCACGGTCGTCGTCGAATTCTCTGTTGCTGGCATTGCAAGAGCTTGTGAGAATGCCAAGATCCTCGCCCACCTGCAAAATCATCACCATACCTTATAACTAACTGTTCCACTTCTTAGAAGGGTTATACCTTATAACTAATGTCGGATTAGTTAAGTGCTTTAGATACTTCTCTGGAGAATTGGAATTAGAATTTCTTTTAGAATTTTGATTCCTTTGTTTTCTTCTTCTGTTAAATGCGATGGAAATGTGATTCTTGGCAGAAGTTAAAACCATATTAATTAGGACTCTATTTTATTATAGATTAACATGGTAAGAAGATGAATACGGAAACAAATCTCCGTATTGTGACCATTGATGAAACTTTAGGAATATATAAGTCCAAGATTAGAATATCGCAATGAACATCTCCATTTGATTCAAGATATGGCTTAGTATGATCAATTATGAACTCAACAATTGGAGAGGATATTTCCATTTTCACCAAAAATACTTTACATATATTCCTCATTATCGTATATACTCACTCCGTTCTACTAGAAAATGTCTATTTTTCTTTCTTATATATGTATAGATTCAATAAAATGTTTGGCGCTATGTATAAATAACTTTATGATTTAATGTAAAGATAAAGTATAAAGTCATAGTGATGATTGATGAGGTATATTGCTCAAAAAGAAAATAGACATAGGCTTGTGGGACGATCCGAAAAAGAAAGTTGGACATGTTATGCTGAAACCGAAAAGAGTATTTGCATTATGCACTACACTATGTTGGACTTAGACTTTATTTTTGCCCCCATTTATAAATCATATAAAGATGAGCAAGGGAAGATTTATTGCAAATATACATTTTTTTTTGGTTCAAAGTATTGTGTATGCTTTGAGGAATGTGAAAGCACTCCCTCTGTCTATTAGTAATTCTTAAACAAATGAAACCTTACTAACTAACTGTTCATCTTCTTAGAAGGGCAATGGCTCTCATCCTTCACTTCCATCAAATATTTTTGGTACTATCGATTACGGTATCATGATCTGAGCTCGATGCGTCCATGTCACAATGTATCTTTCATGTAGGGTTTCATTTTGGAGATGATCTTTTTGATTCGTAGGTTGATATTTATTTTTGGTTTTTTACTTAGGTTGCGTTCTTTTTTATGCGAAAGAAAATGAGAGAAGAGAGAGAATCACACTATAAATTCCACCATTTTTCTTACATTTTCTCATATTTGACATTTTTTCCCCTTCATTTGCACTACAATGGAGAGAAAATATTATCTCTCCAATTTGAGTTGTAAATATTTTCTCCAATTTAAGGAGTAAAATCTCCACTCATTGAGAAAAGGGGTGAAATTTATAGTGTAATTAAATTTTTTTTTTTCTCCTTTTCTTTCGCATCAAAGAAAACGCAACCTTACTGATTTTAGATACTTCTTAGACAATTGGAATTAAATATTTTTTAACATCTGTGAACCCCTTATTTTTCACTTGACACTGCTCTAAAAATCTCTTACTCAAATGAAAAATCAATTAAATTGGAATGGAGAAAGTATATATGAATATTAAACGTCATTTACCAATTACCATCTAATATCGGCAGTCACATTTCATTAAACTATATCACAACTTTATGTTGATTTAAATGAAACAAGTCAATTGATGAACTAATGTTGTGACAACATTTATATATCCTACTAAAATAAAACAGCGTAGTTTCCTTCTATTTTTTATTTTAAATATTTGTGTCTAATTATTAATTTTCTTTAATTAAATTTTACCTTATATTATTTCCTATACAAACACTTAATGCATTCATTCCTATAAAAACATTTTTTATTCATTAAAATTTAACATATAAATTGAATTTTCAGCTTCAATATTTATTGATTGTCTACTTTATAATATTTTATTATTGATTTTTATTTATTCCCTTAACTATTAAAATTCAATATGTTATTGTATACATTAATATATTTTTTTTCATGTTCATTTTTCTACAATTTATAAAGTAGTATCGATAAACACAATTGACAATGTTATAAATTCTATAAAATTCATTCATACATGAATGTTTGTAGTTAAATAATCTATAAAAATGAGAAATGCAAATCTTCTCATGCATATATGTATATAAATGTACATGCATAGGCGTACAAAAACATATTTTACAAGAGTACATATTTTACTAGAGTGTACTACTCTTTATAAAAATAAGTTTTTCATCGTAAAACAAAATTGGATATTTTAGTGTAATTGGATTGACTAGTTTGATCAGAATTATCATAATAATACATCGTATGAGTTTGGAGGTGCGGAGTGCACGCTTATATGAATTTATTATGATTTTAGGGGCAAAGCCCCTAAAGGACTGGGGTTCGGGGGCAGCGCCCCCGATAGCAGGGTCCAAGGGGCGGAGCCCCTGGCAGGGGTGTGGGGGCAGCGCCCCTGAGCGGGGTCCAAGGGGCGGTAGCCCCTGGCGGCACTGGCGGAACTTCCATGGTGCATGGGGGTGCAGTTGCACCCCCAATTTTTTTTTTTTTTTATTTTTTTTTTACTATATATGTGTATAGAGGATGGATCATATAGAAATAAGTCCTGGTGTGAGAAATAGGAATAGATCTGGACCATTGATCTTGATTTGATCTGTGGCTGTAATTGATTTAAGCATGATTATAAGGTATCATAAGCATGACTAGGTTTAAGCATGAATTTATACATTAAAAAACATAATGGTGTTGTAAGCATAAATATATATTGATTTAAGCATGATTTTGTATAGTTTTAAGCATCTTTCGCATTTTAGCACGCAAGAATTTATTTGCACACGAACCACTCCTTGTATGTATATATGTTAAATATATATAAATATATGATATACATATGTTTTAGTATATTTTGAAATGGATTTTAATACTCTATCCGTTCCATTTCGTTAGTCTTGTTTCTTTCCGGCACGAGATTGTATGCGTAAGTGTTAAAAGTGAAAAGTAAGGGATCCACATCGAAAAATAAGGGTTAATTAATTATTTTCATTTTAGGAGACAAGACTATTGAAGTAGGACATTCCAAAATAACAATCTTGACTAATGAGGTGGGATATAAATGACTTTCTTTTCTCATATAATTCGTAAACGTAAAAAAATTTCAAACCCCCAAATCGAAAGTTCAGGATCAGCCACTGCCTGGCGGGGTCCAAGGGGCAGAGCCCCTGGCTGGGGTCAACTTGGAAATTTTTTATTTCCGTATATGTTGATGTGCAGGAAATTAATCGAAAATTTAATTTTCGGAATTTCGAGGACCATTTTGCAACTTTCGAAAAGTTGCTTTCGAAAGGGTGTTTTCAAAAAGCTACTTACGAAAAGGTGCGTTAACCGATTTCAAACTGATAAATATCAGTTTTTCCCATTCTGCTTTGGCATTTTGATCAATTCTCTTCTTCTTCTGGTTCGAATTCTCAAACATCACATACGAAAAGTTCAATCTCTGAATTGTATCCGATTGAATAATTCGATAGAACCGTCGAATTGATTCGATCTAAAAGTGTTTCACGTCTTTCAAACAATTTGTTTTGTTCAATTTTTCACATATTCGTTCCTAATATCCCCAATACAAAGTAAAATTATCAGTAATTTGAATATTTTATAACTAATACCCCCGGTCTTTCCTAGTTGAGTCATTTTTTTTTGTGATTTTCGGCACGCTTTTCTACGCCTCTAGATGATGAATTTTAAAATGGATTTTTGAAGAATTTTTTCTTTTACGGGATACTACAACACTTGTAGTATCCCGTAAAAGAAAAAAAAAATCAAAAATCCGTTTTAAAATTCATCATCTAGAGGCGTGGAAAAGCGTGCCGAAAATCACAAAAAGAAATGACTCAACTAGGAAAGACCGGAGGGAGTATTTGTCATACTAGTATTTATCAATTATATTCCTGCATCGCTTTTCGACCTATGTTTTGCGCCTCTTGAAGTTTCTCAGTATTTGGAGCTGAAGCTAGGGTTTGTTTGGGGCTGTAACCATCAGTGAGGTAATTTCTCTTCCCCTGAAAATATGCTTAGGTACTGATTTTATTTCTTTTGGATGATGAGCTTTCCATTTATGGGTTGCTGGATTTCGTCACAGATCTCTTGATTTTGAAGATGAAAAAACGAAAGAGAAGAAGCGAACCACAGTCCGGCGCGGCGGCGGCGGAGGAGGATCGTCTCAGTGAGCTGCCGGACTCGGTATTATTTCTCATACTGTCGTTTGTTCCGATGATTGATGTTGTTCGGACTACAATTCTTTCGAAGCGGTGGAGAAACCTTTGGACTACCACCCCCTTCCTCAATTTCAATCACTATTCATGGTGGATTGGCAAAAGACGTCAACCCGAATTTCGTAGTTGGGTCAATCAGTTTTTATCTTGCTGGAATGGGGTAAGAATTTTGGAGTTCATTGTGCGTTGCTCTGAAGGTTTAACGAGTAGTGAAGTCCAGTTGTGGGTGGATTTTGCCATTGCAAAGGGTGTCGAGAAATCTACACTTGAGTGTTGAATGTGGAGAAGAATGCGGAGACGAATGTGGAGAAGATTGCTGGGTGCCTCAGTCTCTGTTCGCATGCTCATCGCTTAAATTCTTATCGATCCAAACCTGTAAATGGAGAATCAACGGTGTTGTGCAGTGGAATAAACTCAAGAAATTGAAAATTACCGACGGTGTTGAGGTGACTGAAGCTTTGATTAGCCAAATACTTAGCGGTAGCCCTCTGTTGGAAGTCTTTGAACTGTCTTTTTTGGATAAAGGCCATAATTTGAATATCCGATCGAATAGTTTGAAGAATCTATCCATTCACAAGCATTTATTCGATTCTGAGGATTCTGATTCTGAACTGGTTTCAGCCTCGGAGCTGACAATCTGGACTCCGAATCTTGAAACTTTGCAAATCAAAGGGATACCATTCGGTAAATGTGGGCTTATTCACATCCCGTCTTCAACCCGTGTAACTATTGTGTTTTGTGATTTGTTTACCTGTGTGAGTGATAGTTGGGGTTGGACTCATAGTTGGGTCATAGATTTTATTGAAGGCAGATTTGATCAGATTCTTGAAACCGTCCAACATGTTGAAAGCGTCGATTTGATCTGCGGTTGCATCCAGGTTTGGCTTAATTTCTTCTCATGTGCTTTGCAATGATTATTAGGCAATGAACTTGGTAGCCTTGCCTTTCGTTTTTCCCTTTCGATCGATTTTATTTTTAGGATTCAACTGGTTATGTTTGTTAGAAGTATGCTGTAGTAATACGCATAAAAGGTAATTGAGAAATTCTTAACATTTCCTTGATGAATGATTGATGATGCTTGCTTTCTCTATCTTTCGTTGGTGTTTGATTGAATCGTCTCCTCTTCTCACGATCTAATTATATGTTGTTATACCAGCTGCTTGGAGCTATGAAACACGAGAAACATATCTATTCTAAAGTCAAGTCCTTGGTAGTGAGCCGTCGATCTTATGACTACGAAGTATTCGTAGGTGCTCTTAAGGTTTTTTCTCAATTGAGTAGGTTGGTCCTTGGATGGTATGATGCCTTTTCTGACAAGAAGGCATGCAGTTTTCGAGCAGCAAATCTTCCTATACCGTTCCAGCTACAGCTGAGGACAGTTGACATTGCTTGGTAGTGATTCTAAAGGGGATGATGACATATTTCCCTTTATAGAGTTTTTGCTGAAATATGCCGATAAGCTAGAAAAGATGGTGTTCCGAGTATTTGAAGCATCACCGTCAACAAATTCTCTGTTGCTGGCTTCGCAGAAACTTGTGAGAATGCCAAGATCCTCGCCCACCTGCACAATCCTCACCATACCTCGCTAACTATCCGTTCCGCTTCTTAGAATGGTAACAGCTCTCATCCTTAACTTCCTTCAGATATTTTGCTACTACTGCAGCTACTTTATCATGATCTAAGCTCGACGTCCCTGTAACGATTTATCTTTCCTTTACGGTTTCATCTTAGAGACTGTATTTTTGCTTGTTCAGGGGCACTAGAGCAAAACTGCAACTTTAATTTGGAGTTGATGCTCTTTTGATTTCTAGATTGCTATTTATCCTTGGTTTTTTACTCACTAATGTCAGATTAATCAAGTTCTTCAGATACTTTTTTGGACAACTGCAATCAGAATTTGTATTTGGAAATTTGTTTCCTTTTTTTTTCTTCTGAAAATTGTCTTAGAAATTTGATTCTTGGCCATTCTAGTAGTTGATAAGATTTTTCATCCCTGTTTTTGATTTGTCTTTAGCTTGTTTGTTTTATTTTGGAGAATTTAATTGCCACCAGAGGTGTTTGACACTTGTTGATTAAGTTGGATGCCCTTGTGATTTGTGTTGATGAATCAGTTTTAATATTTATTGATCAAATTTGAGCATGTTCTTCAGACCACTGAGCATTTTGAAACTGTCACATTGTTCTGCTATTGCATCGAGGTTTGGTTTCTTTTTCAGTATCTTTCGTGGCTTACATTTACTGTCACATTGTTCTGCTATTTGCATCAAGGTCCCATTTTCAGTTGCTTTTAAGAGTTTATGAATCACGACAACCATGGAGAATTATTATTAGGCTTTCTTGATGTTTATTCTCAACTGAACAGGTTCGTCCTTCAAGAGGATAGAACGTTGTACCACCTCATGGACTTGGATGAACTCAAGTGTAAAGAACATTTTCCTATGGCTTTCTGCCACAGTTGAAGGCAATCGAGGTTACTTGGAACCAAGGTGACAACATATTTTCGTCTATAGAGATTTTGTTGACTTATGCGAGCAATCTTGAAAAGATGGTGTTCCGAGTTGAAAGAAGAGGCAAATGGGGAGCAAATTCTTTTTGATTTTGGCATCAAACAAACTGTGGAAAACTGCACTATTGATATTCTGCTGGGATGATCTTCAATCACAAGGATGCTGCATGATTTTGTTATGCGTTTACTTGATATGATGCAATATGTTATGAGTCCGGGAGCTTCATGTCCCTTTCTTCATTCGGTTTAAATCTCCCTTTCCCGTTTGTTTCGGTTGGAGATTATATGTGCTTAATTATTCAAGGCAGTATAGCAATTTGACACATTAATTAGATCTAGTTGAAAAAAAAAAAAAAAAAAAGCATCAGTTGAAGCCCTTTTGATTTTGTAGCAGATTTTGTAAATTCTTCTTGCTACGAATGAAACTATGATAAAACCTCGATTGTCGTTTATCTTTGCCTTTTCTCACCGGAGAATATATCACTTGCTTTAGTGCATTTTCTTCTTATAACTAGGCAGCTTTAGGGTTTTAGCAAAACCGGAAAATTGGTAAAAATCTGGCAAAGAGAAACGGAGAACTCGGCTCGGAGGTAACATCAGCATAATTTAGAACCTGTTTATGAAACTTCAAAGAGATTCAAGATAATAATCAGCACACTAAGTTTTCCCTATAGTTTGATATTCATCACAAGAGGTGAACAAGCTTAACTGTACACTATAAACTAAAAAAAAACCATGCAATAAAACAATAAAACAATAAAACAAACGAGATCACATAGTTCTTATTAGAACTCCCTATGCACTACATTGACGGACTTAAACTTTATTTCAACATCCATTTATTAAGCAGGTAAAACCCCTGATGGAAGATTCAATGCATAAAAATATCAAGAATGAAAGACATACATACCTTATAGAGCCAAAATTTGTAAACAATTTTTATTCACAACTTTTCTTTAAGGAATATGAAAGTAGATATGGGAACATTAAACTTCATACCAGCATAAAAATAGGTCTACATGTATAACTTTATACTTGCTTGATAATATCGATACCATCTAACAAAGCAAAATGCGAGTAGTGTTGCGTGTGTAGGGAATTGGAGTTGATAGCAACGAAGCAACACCCTTGTGTTTTTTAAATTGCAAAAAACACACATGTATTAAAACAAGAGGGGAAAAATAAAATACCCAATATGGTATAAAAAAATAAAATTAAGGACACACATTTAAAAAACACAAAAAATACCCATTTTTGATGCAAAAGGACACAAATACCCTTACTAATAGACTTTGACTTTTACTAGTCAACACCACTCTTCTCTCCTCCCCTCCTTCTCCCTTTTCCACGTGTCTCTTTTCTCCTCATTATTTTTTTTTAATTTTTATTTTATTTTCGAATTTTCGAATTTAAGTTTTTTTTTTTTTTTTTTTTTTTTTTTTTTTTTTTACTACTGTAGCTGTGATATTCGTATAACTTTAAGGAGGTACGAAATATAACCAATTCGTACCAGTTATATATTCCCTCCGTCTCTTCCTAAGTGACCCCTTTGCTTTTTGACTTTTTCGGCACGCATTTCCACCGAGACGTAGTACGGGTTTTACGATATAATTTCCCGTAAAAGAAATAATATTTCAAAATTATATCGTAAAACCCGTACTACGTCTCGGTGGAAATGCGTGCCGAAAAGTCAAAAAGCAAAGGGGTCACTTAGGAAGAGACGGAGGGAGAATAAGAATTACGAAATACATATTTGAGTATGCAATTATGCAGTTATTGGTACGGATAACATTCACTTCGTACTAAAGCAACTATGTATTGGTACAAATAAGATTCACTTCGTACTTAAGCAACTATGTATTGGTACGAAATAGATTCACTTCGTACTAAACTCTACTGATGAATTAAACCCTGAAACTAAAATTAAACCTTATCGTTGAATATTAAAATTTGTTGGAGAAATCTAAACCATATTTGTAAAAATCTAAACCATATTTGATGGATCTAAACTCTATTCGAAAAAATCTAAACCATATTTGAGGTATCCAAACTCTATATAGAAAATCTAAACCGTATCGTGCATCTTAACCAGGCACGAAAAGAAAATTGCGTACCAGATTTAAACGAACAAACTAAAACTCTGGCGATAATTTTCAATAAACTTAGTTTCAATGCACAAACAAAATTGAAATTCTAATTAATGTCAAATCGGTACGAAATGAAAATTGTGTACCAGATCAAAATGAACATACTAAAAATCTGGCAATTATTTTCAATAGACTTAGTTCAATGCACAGAGACGAAACCAAAATCTAGCAGAAATATTGTAAAATTAATGTCAAATCGGTACAAAATATAGTTATTTGTAGTTGATGATAGTGCTAAATTCTTTCTCTTCTAAATATCCAACACACTCTCTTTTTATCTTATAAGTTGGTACAAAAATAAGATATTCTGTTGGGAACCCCCTGCAGTTTGATTTTGATGATGTTTATCGAAACCACACTTAGGCATATTTTACTTGTTTAGGGTCAAGGCCGATAGATCGACCTGCTACCTGTTAGTGCAGGTCGATGCCCTTTAACGTTTAGTATCAAGTTCGATCCACCCTGTAAGAGAAAGGTCGATTGTATCAACCTGCCTCAATTGGATCGAGCTGGATCATCAGTCTGTCTATCGACCTCCCCTATCAAGCTTCCAGCTGGCATTGCCTTAGAAGATTTCAAGAGCTGGATTATCAATCAAGGTCGATGCTCCGCCTTCATGGAGTGTCACGACCTGATCCTTGCCACGTCGAGTGCCAGCAAGGATGAATGTTCCCAACGGCTAGAAGTGAGTCAGCATCCAACGGCTAGTGCCACGTCAGCCCGACTCCAACGGCTAGTTTTTCAAAACTGCCTATAAATACTTCAGCCATTTTCGGATTCAAGTACGGGAAACACAAGCTATCAACGCCACATCTCTGCCCAAATCTCTCTCAAAGCTCATATCCATTCAAGTGTTCGAAATCCGATTAGTTTCCCAAACACTTGAAGAAGAGAGGTTTCCGATTCCGAAAAACACCACAACGACGAAGCGTTCACTGCTGCTTGTCGATTGTTCAAACAACTTCTTCTCCGACTTGTTCGAAGTTAGAAAGCTTGTTTTTATTTTCGCCATTATAGAGTTAGACAAACTCTGTAACAGCGTAAGGTTGTTTGTACGTTCTAGTACGAAGGTTGTAAGGGTCACGACCCAAAACTCGTGTCTAGTTACTCTCAAGTTAGATTGTAGCTAGAACTGATACTCAGTCAGTATAAATAAGAGAGAGGTGGATCCAAAAGAAAAGGGATTCTCAGGTCGAGTCGACCTGACGTGGACGTAGGAGGGTTTCTCCGAACCACGCTACATCGCGGTGTTTCTCTCTCTCTTTATTTATCGCTCTTTCATTTCATTATCAAACTGACGAGCATCAACCTGCATTACACGAATCAACCTGCTATCCATATTCAGCCTTAAGATTTTTCAAAGAGTAATCAACCTCCACCAACTTCCGCATTAACAGTTTGATAAATCAAGCTTGATACCATACGAGCTTGATAGATCAAACTGCCTCTGATAAGATCGACCTTGACAATCGACCTGCAGATCGACCTGAATTTTAAAAGTCAAAAACGGTTGGTTATTGGTGTATTCCCCCCCCCCATACACCAATTACTCTTTCCCGGGACCAACAAGTGGTATCAGAGCAGTGGTTCTTTTGACCGCTGCTTTGCATACTAAAAGTTCTTTATCAAACTTTTGGTCATCTTGAACCGATCCTTAGAAAAATCTTTTTCATTCATTCATATCATATTATTTTGCTATGGAGGCTTCTCTTCTCAGGGTATGTGAAGACTTCTCCGTTCAAGGCTATGAAGATTGGAGCTTTCGAATCAAGATGTGTCTCAAGGCACATCACGTCCTTATGTGGGACATCATCGAGAACGGACCCTCCCCCATTTATGCTGCGAAGATTATCGTGGATGGAACAGCCCCCGGGGAGGCTACATACGAGAAAATCCTTAAGAATCCTCGCGATTACACAACCGAGGAAAGGAAGGAGGCCGGTCTCGATGATTACGCAAAGGGACTCATCTCCAGCACCGTGAAGGGCGTCTACCTGGCCAAGATCAGAAATCTTGAAACGGCCAAAGAAATGTGGGACACCCTCCGGTCCATCAGCCTTGGCTCAGAGGAAATGAAGGAGAACAAGCTGTCCATGGCGTGCAGCAAGTTCGATGACTTCAAGATGGTTTCGGGAGAAACCATTGAAGCGATGAAAATTCGCTTCACCGAGATTGTTCTTGAAGTGGCTGCCATCAGTCCATACAAGTATACGCAGCGCGAGAAGAATCTCAAAGTGATACGTGCCCTCCCTGCAAATTGGCACGTATACGCCGCCATGCATCCAGCCCGATCGGATTTCAACTCCCTCACCACTGAAGATCTTTTCGACATTCTTGTCGGAAATGAGTATGAGATGATCCGCATCCATGGATCAACCCAGCCTTCCACCAGCAAGAAGGCTGAGGAAAAGAACAAGGAGGTAGCCTTCAAGGCCGACTCAGCCTCAGCTGCTACTCCAAGTTCGATTGACGAATCCATTGTCAAGAAGTTCGAGAAGATGACTCTCGACTATGCTCTAGCCGCTAGGAGAAATGAGAAGCTCCTAGGGAAGGTTGTCAAATACAAGAAATTCTACCGTGACAACAAACGAAATTTCTCAAACCGCAACCACGACCGCCCTGACAAAAAGGGAGAAGGTAAACCCTCAATCTTCAATTCTTCTAACACACCCGAGGGTGGTTGTTTCAACTGTGGCAGGCCAGGTCACTACAAGACCGACTGCCCGGATCTTACCAAGGCCGAGAGAGACGAGCTCCGTGCAAAGCGTGATAAGAAACTCAAAGATCAACGAGCTGCAATGATTGCCGAAGAAACAAAGGAAGCTCACCTCTCGGATAGCTCGTCAAGTGATGACGAAGGATACATCGCTTTCGATGAAAGTGATGATGAAGAATGCTTCGTTGGAGAGCATCAACAAAACGAGGGATCTTCAAAGGTAGATCTTCAACCCATTTCACTTTCTTTTTCTGACGATGATTGTGCAGAAGAAGGTGATGAAGACCTATCCGAGGCTGTGTCTTGGGAAGAAATCAAGAAACAGCTCGACGACTATGCCGATCTCGTGGATACACTCAAAGAGGTCGTTGAAGACAATGCTGAGCTATTGGATAAAAATGAAAAATACAAGCTAGCATTGGAAGAAAGATTCTCTCCCTACGATGAAGAAAAGGAAAGGGAGATCGAAACCCTAAAGTCAAAGGTTGACGAATTGGCTTTACGGGTCAAGGAGTTCGATACCAGGGAGCTCGAGAAGAACGAGTCCCTCAAGACCAAAGATGCCGAAATACACAGCCTTACCTCGAAGCTGGCTGACTTGGTAATCCGACACGAACTCCTCATGAAAAAGGAAGAAAAACTTCAACTCACATTGAGTCAGTTGAAGAAAAGTGGAAAGAAGCTGGAAGAGGTCCAATCCATGCAACGCAATCCGCGCGATCACTCTGGGATTGGATTTAATGGAGAATCCAAGAAAAGCAAGAACAAAGACTGCGAGATCACGTTCGTGAAAGCGCAGCCTAAATCAAAGAATGTTCGGAAAGCTAATCAAGCTCTCCCTGATAAGATGGTCAAGCTGAAGAATCCAGCTCGACAGCCCCAGGCCATCCTCATAAAGCAACGAAAGAAAGAACAGCCCGCTCCTCAAAAGAAGGAGAGTCGACCTGCCCAGCAACGTCGACCTGCCCCCTACCATCAAAATAAGGCTGTTCATCAAGGGCGATACCAAGGCCAGCATTATCAAAGGCCGTATCACCCTGAGTTCTTCCACCCGGATTATCAAGGGTGCTACTGCCACTATTCTCAACAGTCAAATTTTTCAGACTGGCAGTATCAACCTGGGTTTTACGAAGAACAATATTATCAGCCTCGTCGCCCTCGCTCGAAGAAATCCAAGGCCCCTAAGCCCAAGACCGCTACTGCCTCGTCCTCAGCCTCGGATAGAAGCAGACCGGTGAAACAAATATGGGTTCCAAAGGCCGTTCCCGCAACCGACGTAGCACCCAATCTCAAATGGGTTGCTAAGTTTAATTAATTGCAGGTTGGGAAGGCTCAAAGAAGGAGCCAAGCAGCTCATGGAGCTGTATGGATCATTGATAGTGGATGCTCCAAGCACATGACGTGTGACAAAACGCCACTTTCAAATTATCAAGAACGAGACGGGCCACTTGTAACCTTTGGAGGAAATTCTAAGGGATTTACGAGAGGCCAGGGCGATCTAAGAGTTGGTAAAACAACTATTTTTAACGTCTCTTATATTGAAGGTCTTAATCATAATCTATTCTCTGTGTCGCAATTCTGCTCGAGTGGTAAACGAGTAGAATTCACCGCTAACAAGTGTCTCGTGAAAAATGAGGAAGGAGAAATTCTTCTTACCGGAATTTTGCAGGATAGACTCTATATTGTACAATGGACAGATTGGATAGAGACCTGCCTGGTCACAAAGGCTGATTCCGAGACAAGTTGGCTATGGCACAAGAGGTTGAGTCACTTAAACTTCAAGGCCATCAACAAGCTCGCACGCAACAAGCTGGTGAACGACCTGCCAGACCAAGTCTTCGATCGTGATCACATCTGCAGAGCATGTCAAGCTGGAAAGCAGACAAGATCATCATTTCCAAGCATGACAGCACAATCATCAAATCGAATTCTTGAGCTTCTCCATCTCGACCTCTTCGGTCCAGTCACTCCCTTGAGTATAAACGGTAGAAAATATGCTCTCGTTATTATAGATGATTATTCTAGATTTACGTGGGTTATTTTCATGTACAAAAAGAAGGAGACATTGGAGAAGCTACCTGCGTTGCTGAGCAAGCTGTGCAATCAAAAGGAGAAATCCATCATCTCCATTCGATCAGATCGTGGCACCGAATTTATCAATGCAATGATCGAAGAATATTGCACAAAGAGTGGGATTCATCATCAAACTTCAGCTGCACGTACACCTCAACAAAACGGCGTGGTGGAACGTCGTAACAGATCGCTGAAGGAAGCAGCTCGTACCATGTTGGATGAAACCAATCTTCCAAAGAAGTTTTGGGCAGAGGCCGTCAACACAGCCTGCTACACCCAAAACAGGTCGATCATCACGACCCGACATGGAAAGACTCCATACGAGCTGTGGAACAACAAGCTCCCCAGGTTAAAGTATTTTAAAGCTTTTGGGTGTTTGTGTTACATTCATAACAATGGGAAATCTCAATTGAAGACTTTTGATAGCAAGGCCGATCCAGGAGTATTTTTAGGATACTCAGAGGTTAGCAAAGCTTATAGAGTCTTTAATAAGAAAACCCTAGTTGTGGAGGTAACACCTCATGTTGTATTTGATGAATCTACTTGTCTGTACAGAGAATCAAGTACAGGTACAGAACAGCCCGCTGCTAACAGGCCGTCTAACTCCCCCATTGACGACCTGCTAGTATGGACTCCAAATGATTTGGAGGAAGAGGATCAATCTGATCCTGCGGTCACACAGCAAGGGGGAAGTGATGCAAATGATAATACGAGCTGTAATACATCAGCCGGACTTAACCAGGCTGATCCCCCTCCCTCAGTCCCCAAGACTGATGCTGTTCACGACCTTACATCCCAAATTGAGCAGCTCGATAACACAATGGAGCAGCTCAATATCCAGGCCGAACAGCAGCCTGATCAACAGCCCGAGCAACAGCATGTGCCCACTGATCAACCTTCAACTCATCCGGAGTTTGACGAACCCATTAATGAGCCCGAGCCAATCATTTCAAATGAAGAAAGATCACGACGCAGACGATGGATCGATGATCATCCGAAAGAGCTCATTGTTGGGAACCCAAACCAAGGAGTGCGAACAAGAAGGACGATTGGTGAAAGCGCACTGCTAAGCTGCTACCTCTCTCGCATAGAACCCAAAGATGCCATTGAAGCTCTTCAAGATGCAGACTGGATTGAAGCCATGCAAGAAGAACTCAATGAATTCAAAAGAAATGAAGTATGGTCTCTAGTTGATCGTCCTTATCATCAGGGCGTCATTGGAGTCAAATGGGTTTACAAGAACAAGAGAGATGAATCTGGAGAAGTTGTCAGAAATAAAGCCCGATTGGTTGCAAAGGGTTACTGTCAACAAGAAGGAATCGACTATGATGAGACGTTTGCCCCCGTTGCAAGATTAGAAGCTATAAGACTGTTTCTAGCTTATGCCGCTCATCAACGGTTCAAAGTCTACCAGATGGACGTTAAAAGTGCGTTCCTCAATGGCGTTCTCGAAGAGGAAGTCTATGTGGAACAGCCTCCTGGATTCGAGGAGGGTGATTCAAGCAAAGTCTACAAACTGCACAAGGCCGTCTACGGACTTAAGCAAGCTCCTCGAGCTTGGTATGAGACGCTATCATCCTTTCTCATCGAATCAGGATTCAAACGTGGTTCAGTCGACAAGACGCTATTCACTATCAAAGTGAATGAACATATCCTTTTAGTACAAATTTATGTTGATGATATCATTTTTGGATCTAAATCTCCCATTTTGTGTGAAAAATTTGGTAACCTCATGACCGAAAAATATAAAATGTCTATGATGGGGGAAATGAATTTCTTTCTAGGGTTGCAGGTTAAGCAGTCCGATGAAGGAATCTTCATTAGCCAAACAAAGTACGCACACGAGCTGGTCGACAAGTTTGGTGTCAAAGACAGCAAGCCTGTCAAAATACCAATGCTCTCTGGTGGGAAGATCGACCCGGATCCCCAAGGAAAACCTGCCAACATAACACAGTACAGGGGTATAATTGGTTCATTACTTTATCTAACTGCTAGTCGACCTGACATCACTTTTGCAGTTGGAGTGTGTGCTCGATTTCAAGCTAATCCGAAGGAATCTCACTTGGAAGCAGCAAAGAAAATTCTTCGATACATCAAAGGGACCACAAATCTAGGTCTTTGGTATCCCTGTGATGATAATTTGCAGCTTACAGGTTATTCAGATTCTGATCATGCAGGGTGCAAGCTCGATAGGAAATCTACCTCGGGTACTTGCCATTTTCTCGGAAACAAGCTGATTTCTTGGTTTTCAAAGAAGCAAACTTCAGTAGCCACCTCCACCACAGAGGCCGAGTACATGGCCGTAGGAAGTTGTTGTGCACAAATCTTGTGGATCAAACAACAACTTAAGGATTATGAAGTTGAAGTTAGTGAAGTGCCAATATTCTGCGACAGCTCGAGTGCCATCGCCATTACTCAAAATCCAGTTCTTCACTCTAGATGCAAGCACGTGGATATTCGACATCACTTTATTCGTGATCACGTGGAAAAGAAGAACGTGGTTATAGAGAAGATACACACTGACATTCAACGAGCTGATATTCTAACCAAACCCCTAGCCGAAGAAAGATTCAAAATGCTATGTGGAAAGCTGGGGTTACTAAATGTTGAGACATCAGGCCGATCGTAAGCCTACAGGCCGTTATCTCCTCATCGACCTGCCACATCCTTCAAAAGCTTGTGTGGGACCAACAATCGGAACCAACAAGCAGGCCGTCTCTTTACAAGCAGGCCGATATTAAGGGGGAACAGGCCGTCATCTACTCAACAGGCCGATACCATTGAACAGTTAGACACTATTTGAACAGGCCGTGCCTATCCACAGGCCGTGTCTGTCAACAGGCCGTGTCCATCATCAGGCCGTCGACTATTCAATAGATCGACCTGCATTCCTCAAATTGAGGGGGAACACTTAGCCAAAGTGATCCATCATTTGAGGGGGAACAATGGTCAATGTCTGTCTCCAGGGCGTCTATTTCGCCAGGCCGACATCGCCAGGCCGTTCCACCTCGCCAGACCGATGTCATATGTCCAGGCCGATATCACAAATACAGGCCGTTCATTTAGACAGACCGTTCTCCAGTACCAGGCCGATATCGACCTGAATGCAACTGCATTTATGAAGGAAGAATCAAAAGGGCAGTATCACCCTTTTGTCTTATAACTTCTTCAATACGCATTGATTTCTTCATTTATTTGTGTTATTTATTTCTCAATGTGTTTCATTATTTAAGGTTCTGATAACTTGCAGAAAATGAGGAAATAGGGAGTAATGATTACCATTTTTGTAAAACATCCAGTCAAGTGTCAAACCTTGACACATTGACCGAGGCCGCATTAAATTCCCTGCCGTCTCTCTCTGCAAAAGTGCAAGTTATCGCACGTTCTCAATAACTCACGCGCGGATGTGAAACGTTTCACATTTCACGCGCATACATCGTGTGGTTGAGAATTAACGAGATATTTTCACCTTTTCAAATTCGACCGATCTCAACCGTTCGTCAATTCTATAAATATGGCATGCAGTTTTCTCTCATTCTTACTTGCCTTCTTCATCTTCTTCGAAAAACCTAATTTCTCTCTGCAAATACTAAAACTGCCGCTGTCGTGTTCTTCACTTTTCTGCATTCTCTTTATCTGCATCAAATCACTCGCGTGGTTTGTACTCTTTTCACCGATTATATTTTTACATTTCTGTCAAGTTCTTTACTGTATCAATTTTCTAATCTTTCTCAAAAAACTTGCAGAAAAATCAATGGCAGAAAGGGTTTCTACTTCCGGTCGAAAGGAGATGTCATGGTCCGAAATCGAGGAGATCTTGACGGCTCACCTCAAATTCGAACCATACATGGAGCACAATAACTTCGGTTTTCGCGATCTCGACTCGATGTTCGCCCTGGTGGAGAAGTGTTCTTCGTTTTATCAGATAATCTCCACCCGCCCAGCGAAACATCTTCCCAGGCTCGTGTGTGCCTTCTTTTATAACTGGAATGAAGGTGATTCCGTATCCTCCCACACGGTCTCCCTTGGCACCACAAAATCTCTGGTCACCATCAACGTTCTGGACGCGGTGAAGACGGCCTTCGGCATTGTAGACGGAGGCTCAATGCAGCTCTCGGATATTTCTCAAGACCAACTGCAGCAGGTTGCAGATCGGGTCTTGATTGAGCAGAGGCAGTTCGTTCCAGTGGCCTTCAAAAGGAGCGAGCTGCGCCCCAAATTCCGCCTCCTTATGGACTTCATCCAAAAGTGCTTTCTAGGGCACATAGGGAATTACGACCAGGTCACGCCGTTCAAATTCCAAATCATGACGGCCGTAATTCTCGACCTGCCCATCTGTTGGGCCAAGCTGATGGTCTCGCTGCTCTGGGAGGAAGCCAGGCTGATCATAACCGAGACCGTGGGAGAGGTCGTTGTGAAAGTGTCCCTTCACAACAACAAACCGCTTCGTCTTGGGACGAAGGTAACCTCCATCATCATCTCCCACTTCAAGCAGAGGACATGGGCGAAAGATCCGGCCTTTCCCCCACTATTTATTCCAAAGGATCTCCACCAGCTGGAGATGGCGATAGGTGTGTCAGCACAGATTTATTACAACTCCTCTGACGATGTCAGGGCGCACATCGCCAAGACCGGCCATTCCAAAGTTGGCTGGAGGATTCCGGATCGACCTGCTCCAAAGAAGAGGAAGGCCGATGTCGATCTGGTTCCCTCACGCCCTGTCAAGAAGGCTCCGCCCGTTAAGAGGACTCCCCCTCGCAAGTCGCACTCGGCCTCTGGTGAGCCTCCCAGGCCGTTCCATAAAATCCTCCCTCTGGATTTCGAGGTTGCTGCACCTCCCAGGGAGTCCTCGCCCGCCTCTTCGCCCTCCTCATCAGCCGAACGGACTCCATCTCCAGTCCGTTCCGCCGCCGAGCCGACCGCCTCGCCGCAACGCCCTGCATCCTCTCAGCAGGTCGTTGCTCCCTCGCCAGTGAGGTCCCCCCTCGTCCAACGAGCTGGATCTGTCGAGATCCAGGATCTCACTGCGGAAGAATCTCTGCCTTCCCCAGTTCGAGATGCGCCTGTGGAGGAGGACGTCGTGCTGGAGGTCCAGCCTTTCGTTGAGCAGCCAATGTCTGCTGCTCACTCCCAGGTCGCTGCCAAGAAGGCGGAGGCCAGGCTGAAGGTCATCGACCTGATGCCGGGGATAGCCCAACTCCCCAAATCCCTCGACCTCGCCACTCTCCTCCAGTTCTACCTGGATTGTAAGTCGAGTTATTATTACGTATTCGAGGCGTTGCTGCAGATCGTCACTCTCGACAACCTGAAGGTCGAGGAGCTGGCTCTTGAAGCGGAGTTCGGTTTCTACACCGTGGGGGATGCGGCCTCCAATTTTCGCCAGCTGGTGCTTCGCCGCATGAAGGTCGAAGCCAAAATTTTGGGCATCGACCTTCGCCCCCTATATGCGCACTCTCGCGCCCTGTACAACTCCGCCGCAGAAGCCGGAGACGAGTTTGAAAGGATACAAACTCCGGAGCAATCATCACCCAGGATTGAGGGTGATGATCAGCCTCTAGTTGCTGCTGCTCCGTCTCCAAAAGTCGATGTGGAGGCTGTGTTGGATGAAATTTCTGCCAAGCTTGAGTCCATCATCACCAGCCTCCCAGAGCAAATCAAGCAGGCCGTAGCTGAGGCCCGGGCCGACATAGTGAAAGATGCCAAAGCCCAGGCCGATGAAGCTGCCAGGGAGCGCGTCACGGACTTCGCCGTGAAGCTGTTGAAAGAATATACCGACAAGCTCCTGCCGGGCCAGCTTGATGAGCTCAACATGGCGTCCCGTGACCAGGTCGCGGAAGTATTGGAGGACTTGGCCAAGGTCGATGAGCGTGTATCTAATTTAACCTCATCTGTCTCGACCTCGGCCTCGACCTCCAATGAGCAGATCAACGCCATCCACGGCACCATCTCCTCCCTTCTCAATGGGCAAATGGAGTTGAAGGATGCTGTGATCAAGCTCCAGCAAGAGGATGCGACTCTTCTTTCCCTTATCAAGGCCCTGACTGATGATGTCGAAAAGGGGGAAGAAGAGAGAGTCGCCGCCGCGAAGAAAAAGAAGGCCCCGGCCCCAAAATCCAAGGCTCCTCCTTCTCAAAAGAAGCCCTCCCAGGCCGTTGCACCCAAGGTCGCTGCCGCTCATGCCGATCCCATCTCACAGCTTGGTGCGGAGCAGGCTGCTGCCGCCAAAGCTCGATTGGCAGCCGAGGCCGATCTCATTTCCGCCATGGTGCTGGCTGGTGCTACGCCGGAGCAGGCTGCAAATCAAGAGGAGCAGCAGCGTTTCAAGGCCGAGCGCCGAGCTGCTGAAGCTAGGAGGAAGAGAGAGTTGGACTGGATCAGCCAGTCCGCTCTTGTTTTGAATGCAGGAGGATTGCAGCAGGTCGTTGATTGGCTTGATGAATCTCAGAACAACCTGCTGCGGGAGCTCAATTCTTGCTTCATCCTACTGCACTACTTCATCAAGGACCCCTCCCTGCCTGCCGATGCCGATGAAGCGTATGCAGCCTATATGCGCAAGTTTCCGTACCAAAAATTCATTGGTGATCTACAGAAAAAGGCTGCAGAGGCTGGTGTGACGATAAGGGCCCCTGCTCAGCAATATTTTGCGCCCTTACGTCTTGGTGCTTCGGAGTATTTGGATTACTCTCGAATCGACCAGTACATCGCCCAAACTGCCATCGGTCTAGGCGTCAACGTATCGAATTCCGATCCCGACTATCGTCGTATCAGGGATGGAATCTACGCAAGCATGCAGACGTTGTCAAGGGAGCAGGTCCAAGAAGAGCGCTTGGCAGCCCGTGCCAAGATCCAGGCTATGTAGATAGATGATTTTGTAATCGTTTTTCATTTATGCTCTCAGCTGGTTGTAAATTCTCCATGTATTCTGCTATCGAGCTTAATGAAACAAAATCATTCTTCGTCCTGACGACAATATCTCTTTGTCCAGGCATCTGCCTTTACTGCTTTATTTTAATTATGTTCTTATCTGCCTTTCATTTAATTCCTTATCAATCTTCATGATTGAAAAATGTTTAAGCTCTGATACCATCTTTCAGTGTTTTATCTTAGGAATTATTTGTAAAGTGTTTGGTTTCGACATCATCAAAAAGGGGAAAATTGTTGGGAACCCCCTGCAGTTTGATTTTGATGATGTTTATCGAAACCACACTTAGGCATATTTTACTTGTTTAGGGTCAAGGCCGATAGATCGACCTGCTACCTGTTAGTGCAGGTCGATGCCCTTTAACGTTTAGTATCAAGTTCGATCCACCCTGTAAGAGAAAGGTCGATTGTATCAACCTGCCTCAATTGGATCGAGCTGGATCATCAGTCTGTCTATCGACCTCCCCTATCAAGCTTCCAGCTGGCATTGCCTTAGAAGATTTCAAGAGCTGGATTATCAATCAAGGTCGATGCTCCGCCTTCATGGAGTGTCACGACCTGATCCTTGCCACGTCGAGTGCCAGCAAGGACGAATGTTCCCAACGGCTAGAAGTGAGTCAGCATCCAACGGCTAGTGCCACGTCAGCCCGACTCCAACGGCTAGTTTTTCAAAACTGCCTATAAATACTTCAGCCATTTTCGGATTCAAGTACGGGAAACACAAGCTATCAACGCCACATCTCTGCCCAAATCTCTCTCAAAGCTCATATCCATTCAAGTGTTCGAAATCCGATTAGTTTCCCAAACACTTGAAGAAGAGAGGTTTCCGATTCCGAAAAACACCACAACGACGAAGCGTTCACTGCTGCTTGTCGATTGTTCAAACAACTTCTTCTCCGACTTGTTCGAAGTTAGAAAGCTTGTTTTTATTTTCGCCATTATAGAGTTAGACAAACTCTGTAACAGCGTAAGGTTGTTTGTACGTTCTAGTACGAAGGTTGTAAGGGTCACGACCCAAAACTCGTGTCTAGTTACTCTCAAGTTAGATTGTAGCTAGAACTGATACTCAGTCAGTATAAATAAGAGAGATGTGGATCCAAAAGAAAAGGGATTCTCAGGTCGAGTCGACCTGATGTGGACGTAGGAGGGTTTCTCCGAACCACGCTACATCGCGGTGTTTCTCTCTCTCTTTATTTATCGCTCTTTCATTTCATTATCAAACTGACGAGCATCAACCTGCATTACACGAATCAACCTGCTATCCATATTCAGCCTTAAGATTTTTCAAAGAGTAATCAACCTCCACCAACTTCCGCATTAACAGTTTGATAAATCAAGCTTGATACCATACGAGCTTGATAGATCAAACTGCCTCTGATAAGATCGACCTTGACAATCGACCTGCAGATCGACCTGAATTTTAAAAGTAAAAAACGGTTGGTTATTGGTGTATTCCCCCCCCCCCCATACACCAATTACTCTTTCCCGGGACCAACATATTCGTAAAAAAACTATAGTTAAGTAAGTACGTACTCAACATTTCGTTACATTAATAATACATTTTCTTTAGGAAAATGGTTTATTTTGCCACAAAGAAGAGGTACGAACTATGAAATTCGTATCCACATCAAATAAAAATACATAATATTTAGTATCAGATTCAAAAAAATGTAAACAAACAAACAGTGATGATATAAAATGTACGAAAACAATTAATAGCTTATACAAAAATATGATCGTAAAGAGTAAACGAATAGTGGTGTGTTCAATAATCCTAAACTTATCATATCAACAGAGAAAACGATTCGAATATCAATACATCGAGTGCAATCAATTAGTAAAATAAATATAGCTTTCAGCAGAAGAACTCATGTAGTATACAATAATAGAAGAGAAATAGACATTGTAGTCGGAGAAAATAATATTATTCATAATTTTGAGCCACGACAACACCTCTTGAGACGTCAAAGCAAGCAGCAAAATGGAAAGTGGATGCAGAAAACCATTGAATTCTTTTCAACCAGCAATTCCTACTCATAGTTGCCACATTATGCGTCAAACCAAGCATTCCTACAACAAAATCATAAGTCAACTACAGTAATTATAAAAATTCATAGTCTCAGCTACTTCTCAGAAACGAGAGTTCGTTAATTGAATTTGAACAATTCACATCGCAAACAAAAAACTCAATCTAAAGTAGAACAGCAAATTGAAGTTCAATTTCACCAAGAGAAAAAGAGAGAGAGGGGGAGGGAGACTTACGACTGAAGGCGGAGGAAAATGCCGCGGCAGGAGAGGGCGGAGGCGAGGCGGCGACACCTGTCATGCGTTTGCCTCCAAATGAAGGTGCTGAATTTTTCGGTGGAGAGAAGCCGGAGGATTCCACCGATCAGATCTCGATTGAAGTCGCCGGGGCGGAGGACGACGACATCGTAGTTGCTACCTCCACCGTCGTTCTTTTCCTCCTCCACCGCGAACAGATCCACCACCGCGTTCGCTTCCTCCTCCTCCGCCATCGCCATCCGCTTCCTCTCCCGTCGCCGCCGTCCGCTTCCTCTTCCACCGTCATCGTCGCTGCATTCGTGAGAGATAGGGTAGAGAGAGAGAGTAGAGAGAGAGAAGAGTAGATCGAGATTCGAGATGCGATAATTTTACTGCTTTTCTAGGGTTCGGTTCCAGACAATTTGGGCTTCTGCGGTGGGTTAGAGTGAGAAATACGGAGAGCGCGAAAAATAGAGAGGGGAGAAATAGATTTTAGAGAAAATTGAGGGTATTTGTGTCCTTTCGCATCAATTTTGGGTAAAATTTGAGTTTTTTATGTTGATGACCTACTATTGATTTCCTTATGTTAGAGTGGGTAGTTTATTATATTAACTCTTGAAACAAACTCTGCATATTTATTCCTTCCACATCCACATACTAACGTTAAATAAATGTTGAATCTGTTAAAATAATGAGCAGACGCAGTACCTCGCTCCTTTCTCAGACCCTAGCTCCTCTCTCGATATCATCGCTGGTTGCATCATATTTGTTCGAAATTCATTCATTACCGGTGCACACATTCAGTGAGGTTCCAATCAACTGTAGTGTAGGGTAATATCTCTTCTTGAAATATATGATTGTTTGATAAACTTTTTTTCCTTCTAAAATGTAAACCAGTTGCTTAAAGAATGAGGGTAATCATGCATGTTTAGCTTTCGCGGATTGTGTTTTTTTATGCAGAATTTATTTAAACACATGGATATTTTTTACAATTAAAAAAACAAAAGGTGTTTGACACAATTTAGGGCCCGTTTGGTATCCATATACGTATATCAGATATGAGTATCAAAAGGTCTTATATCCATACCATGTGTTTGGCATATCAGTATATGGATATCAAATTGATATCTTTGATATACTGATATCCTCTCTTTTAACTCTTTTCATATACTGATTTTTATAGAGGTATCACTCATATCTCCATTTCACTAATAATAATAATAATAATAATAATAATAATAATAATAATAATAATAATAATAATAATAATAATAATAATTATAATTATAATTTTTTTTTTATTAATTATTATTACTATTATAACGATTTATTATTATTACTATTATTAAAAAAATAATAAAAATATTATTATATTATTATTATTTAATTCTAATTATTATTATTATTATTATTATTATTATTATTATTATTATTATTATTATTATTATTATTATTATTATTATTATTATTATTATCTCACATCTGAACAATCTGCACCAAACGCATATATCAGATATCAATTTCATACCCATATCTCATATTTGATATCCATACCCTTACCTGATATCTGATATACTGGTATATGAATACCAAACGAGCCCTTAGATTAAAAAAAAAAAGGTGTTTTTTTTGCTATTAATTAACTCTAGGGAATTATTGTGTTCAAAATATTAATTGAAATTAGAGTTATTTTCAGTATTTGTAACTGAAGCTAGGGTTTATTTGGGGCTGTAAACGCCGGTGAGGAAATTTGTCTTCCCTTGAAAATATGCTTACCAATTGTTTTTTATTTTGTACTTTTTTTTGGATGAGCATTAGACTTAACGGGTTGCTGGATTTCGTTTCAGATCTCTTGATTTCGAAGATGAAAAAAACAAAGAGAAGTAGCGAACTACAGGGCGAGGAGGAGGAGGAGGATCGACTCAGTGAGTTACCTGACTCGGTAATACTATTTCACATATTGTCGTCTGTTCCGATGGTTGACGTTGTTCGGACTACGATTCTGTCGAAGCGCTGGAGAAATCTTTTGACCACCGCTCCCTTCCTCAATTTCGATTTCGATTACCATTCTCGGAGGAGTGTTGATTACCATTCTTGGATGAGTAGCAGAAGCCTTCTATATGGTAGATTTCAGAGGTGGGTTAATCATATTTTATTCCGCTGGAATGGGGTAAGGATTCTGGAGTTGAAGGTGTCTTGTGATTTTGGCAGTTTAACGAGTAGGGAAATGGAGTTGTGGGTGGAGTTCGCCATTGCAAAGGGTGTCAAGAATCTATACTTACACGGTATGTATGGGGTAAAATGGTGGGTGCCGCAGTGTCTGTTCTCGTGCTCATCGCTTAAACTGTTATCGATCAAAAACTTTCCTTGGAGAAACGATGGTATTGTGCAGTGGAATAAACTCAAGAAACTAGAAATTACTCAAGGTTTTGAGGTGACTGAACATTTGATTAGCCAAATACTTTGCGGTAGCCCTCTGTTGGAAGTCTTTGAACTGTTTTTTTTAGATAAAGCCCAGAATTTGAATATCCGATCAAATAGTTTGAAGGAGCTGTCCATTTACAAGTATTTATTATTTTCTGACGATTTTGATTCTGAATACTTATCTCTGGTTTCGGCCTCGGAGCTGACAATCTGGACGCCGAATCTCGAAACCTTGCGTATGAAAGGGATTCCATTTGGTAAATGTGGGTTAACTAACGTCCCGGCTTCAACCCGTGTTACTATTGAGTTTTCTGGTTTGTTTTCTATTTCGTTTACTGGTCAGTTTGATTGTGTCATTTATGAAGACGATGTCATAGATTATATTCAAGGCAGATATCAGATTCTTCAAGCCATCCAACACGTTGAAAGCGTTGAGTTGGTGTGCGGCAGCATCAAGGTTCGGTTTAATTTCTTCTCATGTCATCATATGCTTGATAAATTTGTTTATTAGACAATGAACTGATCAGCCTTCTCCTTCGTTTTTGCTTGCTTTCCCTTGATGAATGATGATGCTTGCTTTCTCTATCTTTCGTTGGTGTTTGTTTGAATCGGCTCCTCCTCCTCTTATTATCCAGGTGCTCGGAGTTATGGAACAAAAGAAACGCATCTATTCTGTAGTCAAGTCCTTGGAAGTCATGTATCGATGTCATTGCTACGACCCATTCATTGGCCCTCTTAAGCTTTTCTCTCAACTGAGTAGGTTGGTCCTTGGATGCAATGTTAAGTTTATGCACGTGGAATCGTGTGTCTACCCCGGTTTTCGAGCAGCAAATTTTCCTAAATCGTTGCAGCTGAGGACAGTTGACATTACTTGGTCTAATTCTAAAGGGGACGATGACATATTCCCATTTATAGAGTTTTTGCTGAAATACGCTGATAAGCTAGAAAAGATGGTGTTCCGAGTAAAAGAAACATCACCGTCGACAAATACTCTGTTGCTGGCATCGCAAAAACTTGTGAGAATGCCAAGATCCTTGCCCACCTGCACAATCCTCACCCTGCCTTACTAACCGTACTTCCTCTTCTCGAGAGGGTAATAGCTTTTGTCGAACATTATTTTGCAACCGAGCTTCGGAGCTCGACCCCTCTCTCCCCTGTTATTGATATTTCTTAGCTTGTTTGTTTTATTTGGAGATTGTATTTGCTTATGAGTCGGTTTTAAGTTTTATTATTTAAAGTAATATCCTTCTATCACTGTGACGGACGAAAATGAAACTTATCCCTAAATAAATCAGACGGAAGGAGTATGTTTACTGTCTTCGTCTCACTTCAAATCTTACTTTTATTCTTCTGTCAACCACCACACATGAAAATAAACCTATGCTACTTTTATTCATCAATATATGAGTACAACAGTATTATTTGCCTCTAGCTTATAAATAAATATTTCATCAAAAGCATGTAGTTGCGGAACGAATGCTCGGCATAATAATGCTGGAGATGTATCGATAAGCTTGTTGTGTCAAATGGATGCCATCCCAATGTATGTATCGTTGCGGATCCGGACAAACCGGCACCCCCGGATTCCCGCAAAACTCGGGGCTCCGGAAATCAAACACTTTGCTCATACAACAAGGCCTCAGTATAGTTGCTCGATCGAATCCTGCGACCCAAACTCAAGAATTGGTGACAATGCATTAAACATTTAATCTATGTACATCGAACTATCTTTATATGAGTGGAACAGAAGGAGTAATATAACTGACTTATGTTGTTTGTCATTAGTGGTGACGGAGTAATAAGTAGACAATACCGTAGACGGGAGCAAGGCGAAAAATTGTTTGGAACGCGCCGTAGAAGTCGGCATAAACTATGGTTATGCCAGGATATTGTATCCTGAGAGAGGCCAGGGCGGCCTTGAGGTTGTCATTTTGGAAAACTACGAGGTCGTTGGCACCTTTTATGCAACCGAATTCGTCGTATGTTGTGGGATCGTTGCTAGCAAAAATAGCGACGACGAAAGGGAAGCATCCGATCGGAAAGTTTCCCGTGACCACGAATCGCTTGGCCCCGGCTCGAATCATCTCCTGATGATAAATTCCAATATCATTGAGAAGTTTGGAAATAGTAAATGAAATTTCTTGAGCAAGAAAATTACTCTGATGGCCTTAGAAATGGCTTGAATTATGAGAGGCACATAGGCTCGAATCTCATCAAAGGATTTGCCTTGAGACAATGCATAATTGATGTCATTTCCCCCGATTTCGACCAAAATGAGACTCCGTCGTAGACTATCACTACACTCTGTTGCAAAAAAGTTGAAACGGATATAAAATTTTATACATAAGATTAATCGAAATACGAAAACTAAATTATTTTTTACGTAGACGACTAACCGGTGGGGGTGGAGCAAATGGAGTTGAGATAAGTGAAAAATGAAGATAGTTGAGTAAACAATGAGCCCACACTTGGAGGGACAATGATTCCCTTTGAGGCAAGGAAAGAAGAGTTGAGGGCAGTTGCTCCAGCCACTGCATAATTCACTCCATTGCTAAATGAAGCATTCTGCTCTAAACTAGGGTTCAGCAATGGAAGCCCAAGAGCCGTAGCTGCATTTCGTCGTCTCCAACGAAAATTGTATTATCGTTAGTCGATCACGGGTTAGAAATGAGATATAAAGTACACAATTACTGTAACTATTATATTGGAGAAGAAAAACGTTTCCAACTGAGCTGTACTTCGTTAGTCATTTCTAGATGTTACTAAATTGACAGTCTAGTTAAAAGCCGTCTTTCCGGATAGAATAATCACCTGTATAGTCTATGATGAGTTTGCCGTCAGACCAACGGCCCGTGGGCCTCCCGGGAAAAGTTTGGCCGTACGGAGGTCGGGCAACGGGAAGAGTCGGACCCACCGGCAAAGTTCGTATTATATTTCCTGTGTCTGAGCGGGAAGCTCCAAACTGGTACAAACTTTGGATTGGACATATTATGTTGGTTGCTGCTGTAGATACAACAGCAATAGAGGTGCTAAGTATTAGACAAACGAATGAAGCAAAGAAATTCATTATTTGATCAATATGCAAACATAACCGCAACCCTTGCGATTGATTTTACACCCTTGATTAATTATATATAGATAGTTGGTTATGAAAAGTGGAGTAATCTAAGATATGTCGATCTCTTTACATTATTGATCGATACAATGCTCCCCCGTCCCATAGAATTTTAGGCGTTCTTCAGGTACTCCCTCCATTCCATTTCAGTAGTTATGTTTTTTCTCATCCCGATATGAGATTTTATGCGCAAATGTTTAAAGAAAACAAATTAAAACTAGTGAATTGAAATGAGACGACCCAAAATAATAAACATGACTAATGAAATAAGACAGAGACATATACGTTATATATGAATTATAAAAAACACCGATAAATCGAAGAGACGGGAGAGTATTTAAATTTAATGAAAATAATATTAAAAAATGTGAAATGAATCAAATTAATATTGACTAATTTGGAGAACCACTTGCACGCAGTTCTCGATTTATATAGAAAAATCAACTTCAATAGGCAAGTTCGTTACTAGATTGTTGAAATATCGAAATATAAGGTTAACTAGTCTAAAACCTTTCTATAATAATACTAATCAATAAATTAATAAACTTTCTAAAATAATAAATTCACTCGTTCCCGATTTAATTTGGGATCAGTCCAAAAATACAAATTAAAATTTTGATAAAAGTAATAAAATACTAAATTTTAGCATAACCTTTATATAAATATATAGGCCCCATGTATAAATATTACTATATAGTATATGATACAAAATAATCAGTTGAAGCATGTGATCAATATTGAATCTGGTGTAGCCCTCACTACAACAAAAAATGCCTTTAACAACGGTTATTACCCGTTGTTAAACTGAATACACGACTGTGGTTGTAGCCAGTGTTGTTATAAGTTCTCGCTCATAGACAACGGTTATTTACCGTTGTTGTTTACCCTTACAACAACGGTTTTCTCTCATAGACAACGGTTATTGACCGTTGTTGTATATCTGAACAACAACGGTTTTCATTCATAGACAACGGTTATTGACCGTTGTTGTATATCTGAACAACAACGCTTTTCGCTCATAGACAACGGTTATTGACCGTTGTTGTATATCTTAACAACAACGGTTTTTTTCTCACAGACAACGGTTATTGACCGTTGTTGTATATCTGAACAACAACGCTTTTTTCTGTTAGACAACGGTTTATACCCCTTGTTGTATATATGAACAACAACAGTATTAGCAACATATGTTAAAACCGTTGTCTATTTGTATTATTCGAATTTATATTCAATTTTTTAATAATATGCATTTTTATATTTATTTTTCGACCTGTTTCGTTAGTAATAACGTACAATATATATTGTGGACAACAAATGCTATAAAATAAAACAAATCTTAAAACCAATATCATTTAGAAAATTATCACATTCTAAAGGTAAATATAAGTATTATGTTGTAGGTAAAGTGAATAGTCTGCTTATAAAATCATACATGCTATTGCTAGTTACCAACAAAAATCTCCAACTTCATGAAATGATTCTCCTACCATCTTTGCGAAACGACGACCTGTGTGACATAAGTAACGAAGAAGATTAAAATAATTTCTAATCACTACATAACATTAATTTTTAAATAACTATTACATACCTTTTACTCTCCAATATATTCTTGTACAAATGTAGCCCACTCATGTCGAACCTCATCAATGTCATGAACCGAATACTCTTTATTTTTAAACTACAAACATAGAAAATTTAAAATTTAAAATAACGCTTTTAACTAAACGCTGATATAGAAACCGTTATTTATACGAATTTAAAACATGAAGATCGCTTACCCATTGCTTCAGTGAAGAGATCGTCGATATAGAGTCTGATTCAATTATATCCTTCATATATCTCATGACATAAAATCCACATTGTTCGTAATCCGGTTGCTTCGGAGCCTACATTGAAGTTCAACAAAAGCTCATGAATAATATAAGCATTCTAAAAATTATAGACAAGATAATATAATACTTATACAACAAATAAATCATGTTACATAAAAATTAAAGCTTATCCTTACAGTGATTGATGGCCAATATGAGTTCTTTCCACTCTTGCTTGGTGCATCCCCAAGTGTAGAATGATATGTTTGCAAAGCTTTTATAATAGATATCAACAAAATAAATTCGGTAGAGAATACAGTCATTTGGACATGCATGGATCTTTTCATAAGTCATACCCAAAGAAACTAGACTTTTTCTAGCCTCATACAAGGATAAGGGCAATTCATTAGCTTGAGGCAGCATTTCTCCTAACAAAGCAAGAAGATCAGTGAAGCTTCGATCGCTCCAACTATGCTTTGCTTTCAAGTTGTATAGTTTCACAATGGCAGATAATTTACTAAACTTCAAGCATCCTGAATATAATGGCTTCTCTGCATCCTCGACTAATTGTATGAAGTCGGCTGGGTTGTCAGATCCTTTCTCATAGGCAGCATGCACCATTTCAACTAAATCTTCTGAGCCAAACTCATGCTGCATCTGATCCGGATATTCCATCGAATGACTGGATACATCTACTTCACCATGCCATATCCACCTATGGTACGTTTGATCTATACCATTCATCAACAGATGCAATCTTATATTGAGGACAGTTTGCCTCACTAAATTCCCACACTCCGTGCATGGGCAGGATATTTTGTCTTGAGTAGGAGAATCTTTAGTTGCATATGCTATAAAAGATTCTACCCCGACCAAATACTCCCTAGACAACCTATTTTTTGACATCCAAGACTTGTCCATCGTGATATTAAATATATATATTCACCTATAAAAAAATCCATCATAATTATTCTATAAGCAAAAATTCACATATCAAACTATAGGCCGAAATACCAACTCCATTAAAAAGAACTTTCCTAAACCTCTAATTTCAGCAGAAACAAACTCCTTTAGAAGTGATGGCAACAGCAGCAAAATGATATCATAACCCGAAACCATAAAAAGCAGCAGCAAAATATGCAGCCTCTCATCAAGTCAGCATCAACAAAAAAAGTAACATTACAGCAATATCCAGTAGCCAAATATCATATGCAGAATTAAAGTCGAAATCTAAGTAGAATGGCAATCAACTAAAGCTTCCATCTCAACGCAATCACCGAATTGTCAAAGAATCATTCATCTACCAAAATCAACCAATTTTGAAATCACAGCAGCAACAAGCAAGGCTAATTATTTAAACGAAACACGACGGAACGCAAAAGAATTGGAGGAGTGAATTACCTCTGCGACAGAAAGAGCAGCGAATGCGGTGGGAGACGGCGACAAGACTAATCTGTTGTTGGCAATGATCCACCACAGAGGGTGAAATCTGGAAAGCTAGAAGTAGAAAGATGTATAAATTTCAAAGGCATAAATTACGATGCCTTTGAAATTTTCAAAAGGAAAGAGAAAAGAAATTCGTGAGTAAAATTATGTTTTAATTTTATTAAAACTCAAATAACAACAATGCAGTTTCACTAGGATAAGGTTATGCAATAATTTGGTGATTAAATAAATTACATGTAAATTTGAAGCACATTTATAGACGGTTTGGATCTCTATTGTCTACCGGTGTTGCATCGTCTACTATATTCATAGGCATATAACATGTTGCATAATCAATTATTTAAATTTAAGATTTAAATAAATAAAATATATACTCCAACCCTTTTAAATATCTAAATCATATGATTTGTTGCATGTCATTAATCTATATAGTATATATATATAATAGGATATGCAATATAATTTGGCAACAGAGTATCTCATTTCGACTCGGAAAAAAAACTAATAACGATTGGGCAGAAGTTAAGAATTAATTTGATTTGGGTCTAGTAATACTTTTAGCTCTTAATTTTTGGAGAGCAAATTCTCCTATAAAATGTATATACTCCCTCCATCCCGTCTAAGATATTACACTTCTTAATATACGTGGATATTAAATAATAGTATAAGTGTAATACCTTAAACCGGATAGAACGGGACAGAGGGAGTATGCTATTTTCCTCAAACCATTTCCTCTTTCCACACAAGTAACCATAGTAACATCTAAACCTGAGAATGTGTAATCAAAATCCAAATTGCCATAAAAAATTCAAACTGACTGCAAAAAGATTACCAGAAATGGCAATATGTAAAATTTTCATACAAAGTTCCATCTCAATCTTATAAGCCAATCAGAATTCAGAAGTATTCTCCCATCATCAACAACAAATAATTAACAATCAAAGAAACAGTTCTGGTCAGGGATGAAAGGAGAGGATAAGATAACCTTAAAACTCTAGCTAGCTATGATAATCATTTTGCGATAATCATTTTGCTAGAATTGGAACCATATATGCCCATTATAGTAGGAAAAATCATTGCTGAATTCTAGAAGAGAAGATTAAAGCATTAGAAATCTAATATGATGAGAGTGTGAGCATACGCACCGGATAAATGAAGATCCAAATAGGGAACAGAATCCAAGTTTCCAGATAGCTAGGCCTTTACAAAAGAAGATCATCTAATTAATCCACAGAATCAACCCATCATCATCCTATACGAAACAACGAAGCCTCAAAACTATGAATCAACCTTTTTCCGTGATTTCTCTCCCTTCAATTTTCTTTTGTTGATTATATTCTTAAACCAAACACCCGAACCCATACTCGATGCTCAATCTGGTAACTGAAAGAACCTACAGAAATCATAGGACCAATTAACAACGTGCATTATATCTATATATGAAACGTTTAACTTGCATTTGCTCACTCCTCGACTAAATACTGATCAACTGCTGATAGGTAAAAGGCAGAAGCCACATACTTTAATAGAGAACAGATCTTTAAATGATAAGAATTAGATTCATTAGCTAAGTATTAAAATTTTCCTCTAGTGAACTCGAAAACCAGCATCCAGAGAGGACTAGCAAGAAACTCGAATGGAATCCAACACCATCTCAAACAAAACTCACGGTACATCACTTCATATGAGGCTAAGACAGTACCAGGAACGAAAGAACGAAGAAATCTGACAGCAGATCATAATTGGAACTAGTCAAGTTCTCGAACCAATGAAACAGGGATTTCGATTTTCGAAGATCTATTCACAAACGAAGGTTTAAGACTTTAAGGGATTAAGACTAACACAAGGGACGTGATAACACACAGATTATCACTAATTCGAAAAATCAGCAGAATTCGATCCAATCTAACACCCAAGTTTCAGCAGAAAGTAAAATGCAGTAAACTAAACCGAATCGAATTCACATCAAGAATCAACAGCTACCTATTTCTTTCAACAAATCATCTAATTAAGCCCCAGTTGAACTAGTAGTGCCACCTGACCAGTTAAGTAACTTTCATGCCTCGATTGATGACTAGGCACTCGTTCCATGGAAACAAACAATTGTTCTTGAGCAATCTACTTTCATATTTTAAAGGTATACACAACAAAAATCAAAAGAGTTGGAATCGAATCTGTCACATTGTTCCACCCTATCTATTATGCATTCAAAAAATCTCGAGTAATTTGAACAGAAACTCACTCTTTTTCTCATGAGCTCAGGGTTACCAATACTATCTCCAAGAACAGCTCTAAGCTCGGAATCGTTCCTAAGAAGAAAACTCACCGGCGACAACGACCCAGCGACGGTGCTGTGATGGGAGACGGCGACGTCGACAGCACTGCAGTGCGTGACGGCTACAATTACAGAGCGCACGAGAGAGAGAAAGAGAAGATAACTTAATGGAGAACTTACCGGCGACGAGAACTTACCGGCGAAGAGACCGGCGACGACGAGACCCGGTGACGGCGATGGTGGTGGTGACCAGAATGGCGCTAGTTAGCTCACTCCCCGTCGCAGAAATCAGCGCGCGAAGAGAAGAAGGATTGGGGATTTTTGATTTTGGGGGTTTTTTTAAAGTATTAGTTAAATAGGTAAAGTCAATATATTATCCACTACTCCAAAAATTTTCTAAGTTAGAAAATTTTCTTAGTTAGAAAATAGGCAACATAAAGACGACAACTGGTGCAGCGTATGCGTGACAGG
This sequence comes from Thymus mandschuricus, assembly GCA_029379335.1. Classification (NCBI taxonomy): domain Eukaryota; kingdom Viridiplantae; phylum Streptophyta; class Magnoliopsida; order Lamiales; family Lamiaceae; genus Thymus; species Thymus mandschuricus. Next base: position 36,734,210 of record CM057074.1, read on the forward strand.
AAGAACGAAACTCGTAAAACGAGAGAAATCAAACCCTAATCGCCAAAGTCTGAGAAATAACAAAACGACCCCAAACAAAAATGCGAAAATTACGAAATAACCCTAAAACTATAAAATTAATTGCAGTTTTGACCCTCTAAATGATGGAATTTGCCCGAAATCCGTCAACGCTCATGGCATGAGTTTTGCTCAGAATGTCGTTTCCACCCGAAAAATACTAGGATTTCGCCAAATTCTGAAACTTGCTCGAATTCTTCGGGTGATCGAGATAATAAAACAACATACATTTAACAACGGTATTGAAGACCGTTGTCTAAAATTAATAAAACAACATACATTTAACAACGGTATTGAAGACCGTTGTCTAAAATTAATAAAACAACATACATTTAACAACGGTATTGAAGACCGTTGTCTAAAATTAATAAAACAACATACATTTAACAACGGTATTGAAGACCGTTGTCTAAAATTAATAAAACAACACACATTTAACAACGGTACATAAAAACCGTTGTCTATGAGCGCATGTTTTCGCACATAGACAACGCTGTAAGAAACAACAACGGTTTTTTTCAAAATAACAACGGTATTTTTGAAAACCGTTGTTGTATGTGTGTTGTTAAAGCCAATTTTTGTTGTAGTGCCTACATGTAGAGTTTGGCAGCACTAGTTAATTATAGTTATAGATTTGGTATATAGTGTTGACAAATTTGAACATTTTGGAGAAAATGAAAAAAGTAGTCGATCGCTAGAAATTAAATGTCACATTAATTCACTAATTAAAAGGTTGAAATTGTGTGGTGAAAAGATATTAGAAACGTCACACATAAAGAAATTAAAGAATGTCGGTTCAAGTAGTGTAGCTCTAGGTCTGATAATTTTGCAACTGAAATTCATGTTGATTTTTCATTATAGACTATAGAAGAGATAAGACTTTATTTGCGATGTTTAAAAGTCACTGGACGTTAGTCGGTCGGTGGAGGGCCGATTAGCGCCTAGTTGGCTAGACGGGAGTTTATGGGATGTGAATTTTTTATTTACTTTCATTATACTTTTATAAATTCAAATGTAAAATCATAGATTAAAATATAAAATGTTATAAACTAGAGAGAAAATCTCTAGAGAAAATAGAGAAGGAAGAGAGAAAGAATAGAAAAGGAAAAGAGAAAACTGCAGGAATTTCAGATGTATTATTATGAGAACTGAAAACCTCTATTTATAGGGGTACAAAGCTAGATTTAGGGGTTAAGGGATGATTATCACTAATATTTGTATATATCCAAAAGATATATTTACAACATAAAACACATTGTTATTAATATCTTTATTTGTTTATTCATAATAAGATTAAATAATATGATTACTAAGTGTTCAAATTTCATAATCGATGTAGAATTTACAGTTTTAAATATGAAATCCATGACATAAACCAATTATATGCAATAATTAAAAATAAAATCAAAAGTCACTAATTCGATCAATTTCGTCGACCCGCCAAGTTCGCCTACCCAACAAACTGCCTAGAGCCGACTACCATGTCCAAGCACTGACTTTCACATCATTTATTGTGGACCGAGTCTACATGTTACATACAGACGCCTCGACCGACTTTTAAAATCAAGTAATATAAAGCCAATATTCATTCAAAGTAAACATGATAAAATTATGAGTCACATAGTATAAATTATACTGTAGGGCATAATTTCCCGGCAAGTAAAAATTGTTGGGTTAGTGAATGAGACGATCCAATAAGAAAAGGAGCACAATCCTATCAGACCGGCCTCATCATGAAGCAAAATATTAATTAACACTTTTATTCATAATGATAGACACCAAATGTAATTGACACTTTTATAAAAAAAAAATATGTAAATAATGAATATTAATTTTATCTTCTAGAAATAACTAATATTTATAACCATAATATCAGATCATTATAATAAAACTTTGATAAAAAAAATTAAAAAAAAAATTGATTTTACATAAATTGACACTTTTATTCATGAAATTTAACACTTTCGTTGGAAAATTATGATTTACAGACCATATATTACCTTATAAAATTGAAATTAAATACTAAAAAATAATTATAGAATCTAAATTGACACTTGAATCCTAGGATATAATTGTAAAATTTATTCCAAATCATAATACGTTAAATTATTATAATAACAAGTTGATAAAAAATAAAAATTCAGATATTATATAGATTGACACTTTTATTCAAAATAAATTACACTTTTATTCATGAAGATTGATGCTTTCACTGAATAAATATATTTCCTAAATTTCATTTATCTACCCTATTAACCTTATGAAATTGAAATTAAATGATACTCCAATATATAGATCGAGGCCGAGGGTGTAGTTTCTATTGAAGAGTGATGCATTCATCTAGATTCTTCTAGATAAATCCATGATAATTCTAGACTAAGGGAATAAATGTAGAATCTAGATAATTCTCTTAGATATTTTTGATAGAAATTTCTAGTCCTAGCATTTAATGAGGATTCTAGAGAGATCCTCCTACTACTATAAATAGAGGCCTTATGAGCCATTTGTAACTAAGCCTAAACTACAAACACTCTATCTAATACAAGTACTCCTTTCTAAACTCCCTAAATCTCTTCTATAGCCTCCAAACTACCTACACTAAATACTAAGCCCTCTATACATAATTCTACTAAAATCATCCTCTACATTTCTGTAACGGCCCGCACTTTCGTTAGTATAAAAAAAACTAATTATTGATAATTAGTTGCGAGTGATACTCGTATTAATATACGAAATCGAAGTAATTAAATTCGATTTAACAATTTAATTCCGACTGCGATAATATTAGGTCGGAATCTATTACGAACTATTCAAATAATTATCGAATCGATAATTTAGTAACTAACGATGTAAATCGTTACTAAAATAGTTGTAGTGTTGGGTCGAGCCCATTACCTACCATATTGGTCGAGCCGATTATAATTACGGGAGAAGCCCGTTACAAATAAGTATAGTGTGTATATATATATATATATATATATATATATATTCAAGAATTCAAATGCAAGGAGATAATGGAATAATTTATATACCATACATAGTAATGCACCTATTCATGAATGAATAAAAGAATAATACAAGAAATGTGCTTACAAGAAATGTGCTTATGCATAAGTAAATAAGAGATCAATTCAAGATCTAGCTATTACACTTTTATATGCAAAGGATAATGGATAATGAATAACTAATGGATAATGCAAAACAATGGATAATGTAAGGGTTATTACATAGAGGACTCAATCCAAAACCAAGAAAAAAAAAAAGAAAGATCTTTTCTCCACCTCAAATCAACCTTCCCTTTACCTCCATCAAGTTGCAAAAGGGGGGGCTTCACCTCCATCAAGTTGCAAGGGGAGGGGGGCTTCACCTCCGTCAAGTTGAAAAAGGGGGGGCTTCACCTCCATAAAGCTGCAAATTGGCAGCCAATTCCTGCAAGAAAACAGCCCCTCAACTTGTCCAAAGGGTAGCCCAAAAATCTGCAAAAGGGATAAAAGGAAAGCACATAAGTAAGCTACTAAATGACAGCTCTTAGACCCAAGAGTAGGAGGATAAATCAACCCCAAATGCTCAAACATGCAGCTGCAAATGTGCAGAGAAAGGGATAAGGAAAAGTGAGATTTTGGCCAAGATTCTTCAAGAATCTCTGCAAATTTCTTGAGCCTCAAAAGCCTCCATCAACCCTCACACTCAACCATCAAAAATCACATCCAATTGTGCTATAAGAACCCCTCTTCTTTAACTAAATCAGTTTGCAAAAATCAAACACTCTCAACACTTAGAAAAATTAGAAATTGAGAAGGAGAAGATGAAAGGAAAAGAGCAGCAGAGGAAGCAGAGAAAGTAGAGCAAGACCTCGCTGCATTCATTCCATACTTCCATTCAAGTTCTTTCCTACCAATAGTAAGTTCCACTTCTTTAATATTCTCATTACAGAAATTGGAAAAAGGAGCATGCTAGGATCCATACTTCATAAGAGTCAAATGCATGAGAATCCTTCTAGACTATCAATTAAATCGTTCAATCAAGAAAAGCATATATATATGTAAATGCTGTCATAGCACTCAAAGAACGAAACCTTAGATGCTAGCAAGAATGATAATGTGCTCATGTGTCGATAATGTACATAATTCATGCTAAACCAAGGCCATGAATCTGAAAATACGAAGTACAAGAAGAACCATAACGTCCGAACCTACATTATCTTCGTACTAATGATTACATAGAGTGTTCGACGAACGCCTATTCACAATATGGTTAATAAACGCTCAAGCCCATAACCTATCACTTAACCGGAATTGAATGGAATAATAAAGTTGAATAAAATAGTGAAGCTCGTAATCATGGAGATAATCTAAAGAGTGTAAATCTGAATTTATTATACAATTTCCTATGATTAAGAAATCAAAGGGATGGATCCATAGTAAGCCACATAAACCAACAATCCACCAAAACGCAAAACATATGAATTGAAGTAGAACTCTAAACTCTAACTGAAGTGATGGGTAAGAAGGGAATGAGAAGGTTTTACCGTTCGAAGTCGGAGCCGAACGACGAAACTCAGGCAGTCGGAGTTGCGAGCGGGGGAGAGAAGGGGCTGACTGCCCTGCTGCTGTCTGCGGAGATCGCGACGGCGAGCGTGGTGAAGCTGCCGGCCAGCAGCAGCTGCTGGCCAAATTCCCGGCGGCTTTAGTCACCGGCGACGGTAGAGGATTCTCTGCCCTGCAGCAGTAACGTCCACCGGACGAGGATGGCGACGGCTCTGAGCGGCGGCCTTGGCTGTGGAGAAGTTGAACGAGGACGGCGACTTCGCCGGAGATTGAAGGAAGGAGATGGTCGGATGAAATCAATTGGGGGTTAGGGCTTCCGATTCGGATTTGGAAATTGAAGAGGGAGTGGGAATTCGGCAAGGCGAGGAGGTGGCGCTTGATGGCTGACGACGGAGACGGCGCCGATGGTCGCCGGTAAAGCAGAGGAGAGAAAGAGGAGAATTTGTGTGTGTGTATCAACCAGAAGAAGAGGTGAAGAGAGGTTGAGCGTGTTGTGAGCGTGCGTGTTAAACGCAGTGAGAAAGAGATGAATTGGATTTGGGCCCTTAGGTTGGGCTGAATAAAATGGTTAATGGGCTCAAGCCCGTTACTTTGAGCCGAGAATAAATTATGGACGGGCACGATTATGAGTCGAAATTATTAATAAAACGGACTCGACTATTAAACGAATCAGCCTTATGATGATTTTAAATGGTTAAGAAGCGAAATTTTAATTAATTAAGATTTAATTAGTTATTAAGCTATAATTAGCTTTAAAATATGTTCTGAAAATTTACATGATTTACAGAGATCATTTCAACGAATAAATGGTCTCGATTGATGAAGAGAACGATTCGGAATAATAAAAGATTATTCTATTCTAAAAGATTTAAAGGATTCAAATTAATCTGTTAACCCTAACAGATTTATAAGTTAGGAAAAATATACTAGACGATTATTTTTCCATAGTAAGCTTTATTATAAGAACTTAAATTCTTATTATACCTTTATGAATAGGCACGACTCGACAAGGCTTCTGACATTGTTTGCCTATCAAGACCGACCATATTCTACACTTCAAGAGGTGGGCTTTCTTATACAAATAAAGTTATAGCATGTTCAGATTGAAAATATTATTTTTCAAATGTTGTCATGCCATAAATATTTTGATTTTGTATGATACCTATCTGTGTTGGCTTTGCCAATTTATATAATCGAATTCGGGTCCTAGTAAGATAGCTATCTTACTTGGACTAGTGTACACAAAGTGACCGTGTGTCATCTTCGGGTTGGCCGGTCAAGGTATCGTGAGAGTGGCCACTCTCCCGATACCATTAGGAACAGATATGGTAGATTACTAAAGAACTTAGTCCGCGCGGACACTTTTAGATCACAAGAACTGTTTTAGTAAGCATGGGCTCTTTTCAATAAAACCCCTATGTCTTACAGTTGAATGGCTTGACAATTATTATATATAGTTTTCGGCACGTGTCCACTGAGTACTTTCGTACTCAGCCCTGCATGTATTTCTAAATGTGCAGGTTGAGCAAGATGATGTGAAGTGGCAAGTGGAGCTTTTGTCGTTATAGATTAGGACTCTCGGTAATACATGTCTTCATACATGTATTCAAGTAGTCTTCCGCTGTGTATACAAGTATTCTTCCGCTGTGTAAACTCTTATGCTTTCAAGTATTGTTCGAGTCATGTAATAGATTAGGACAAGTATCCTCGTATTCTCATTTGAGATCTCGAGTCGAGACGCATAATGATATAAAGTGTTGTTCAAATAGCCATACGAGTCAAATTCTACATGCAATCTTATACCCCCTTTCTTTCCCCTATTCTTAATTCCCATCCCTAGTCATGGTTTCCCGGCTTAGCTATCCTTAGCAAAGTCCGGTCGTGACAGTTTCAAACACCCACAACCTCTACCATTTTCTAACAAGTGGCATCAGAGCTCGTTCGATCATAAACGGGCGATATGCATCATCAAGCTTCACCGTGACGACTCCGATCTTCAATGGAGAAAGCTACGACTATTGGAGCATCCGTATGAAGACTTGCCTTGAGTCTCACGATCTATGGGATATTGTTGAAGAAGGTGTGCCGGAAGGAGAAAGTGACAAGGCATCATCCTCCGAGGTACGCAAAACAAAAAAACAACAAAATGCTAAGGCCCTCTATCTTCTTCAACAATCAGTTAGCGATACCATCCTCTCAAGAATAATTCAAGCTACTACTGCAAAACAAGCTTGGAAAATTCTTAAGGAGGAGTTCCAAGGGAGTGTTAAGGTACGCACAATTAAACTACAATCCTTAAGAAGGAAGCTCGAAAATCTAAAGATGAAAGACTTCGAGTGCGCAAAAGATTATTTCTCTAGAATTATGGAAATAATCAATCAAATGAAATCTTTTGGAGAAGATATCTCTGATGAGAGAATTATTCAGAAGGTCTTAATTACTCTCACGGAGAAATACGATCCAATAGTAGCTGCCATAGAAGAATCGAAGGATCTATCAACAATATCTGTTGCCGAATTGATGGGGTCCCTCGAAGCACATGAGCAAAGATTGAGTAGGCGCCATGAAAGTTCACTTGAGAGCGCTTTTCAGTCCAAGCTCAACATAAAGAAGAATAAAAATGGCGGGAACCTTCAAAATAGCAACAAGGAAGGAGGCTCCAACAACATGAAGAAAAGAGGGAAGTTTTCACCTTGTGGCACGTGCAAGAAGACAAACCACTTGGAGAAAGATTGCTTCCATCGAGGAAAGCCGCACTGTAAGAACTGCAACCGATTTGGGCATGAAGAGAAGGATTGCAGAGATCAAAGGAATCACCAGGCCAACTACTCTCGAGATCAAAGGGATAAGGAGTGGCTATTCTATGCTTGCCACTCTGCCACGGAAGCAAAAGAAGAAGAATGGTTTATCGACAGCGGATGCAGCAACCACATGACATCCAACGAGGCCATCTTCCGTGAGCTCGACACTTCAATCAAATCAAAGGTCAAGATGGGAAATGGAGAACTTGTGGAGACAAAAGGAAAATGAACCATCGCCATAGAAACGAAGAAAGGTACGCGATACATCAAAGATGTTCTCCTCGTTCCGCATCTTGCACAAAATCTACTAAGCGTTGGCCAGATGATGGAAAATGGATATGCCCTTCATTTTGAGAAAAATTCGTGTCGAATTCACGACATGAAAAATAATCAAGATATTGCGGAAGTAAGGATGGGAAATAATAGAAATTTTCCCATCGCATGGCAATATCCGCAAAAGGCGATGTTGGCCCATATGGATGACACAAGTCTATGGCATCGAAGATTCGGACACTTCAATGTGGATGCACTGAGGCTACTTCATCAAAAAAATATGATGAGAGATATGCCACTGATAGATGAGAAGGACGGCGTCTGTGAAGGATGCATGTCAGGAAAGCAACACCGACAACCATTTCCATCAGAGTCGACGTGGCGTGCCAAGGAGATATTGGAGCTTGTCCACACTGACGTCTGCGGGCCCATGAGGACACCTTCAATAAATCAAAACAGGTACTTCATTCTCTTCATTGATGATTACTCCAGAATGACGTGGGTATATTTCCTTCAAGAGAAGTCGGAAGTTTTTGGAATCTTCAAGAGATTCAAGAACTTCGTGGAGAAACAAAGTGGTCTCAAAATTAAAAAGCTAAGGAGTGATCGAGGTACCGAGTACAACTCAAAAGAATTTGATAAGTTCTGTGAAGATGAAGGTGTAGAGCATCAGCTAACTGTGGCCTACACTCCTCAACAAAATGGGGTGTCAGAAAGGAAGAACCGAACAGTCATGGAGATGGCGAGATCCATGCTGGCGGAGAAAGGATTGCCAAAGAAGTTCTGGGAGGAGGCAGTTTATACATCAGTCTACCTGCTCAACCGATGTCCAACGAAGGTCGTGCTAAACAAGACGCCAATTGAAGCTTGGTCAGGACAAAAGCCTTCAGCCAAACACTTGAGGGTCTTCGGAAGTATCTGCTACATCCACATTCCCTCTGTCAAAAGGCACAAACTGGAAAACAAGACGGAGAAGGGCATCTTTCTTGGCTACAGCTCCAAATCCAAGGGATACAGAATATACAATCTCGAGACGAAGAAGCTCGTAACAAGTCGAGATGTGGAGATAGACGAACAAGCTTCTTGGAATTGGGAGAACGAAAGTGTCGAAAGGAGGACGATAATGACACACCTCGAAGAAAACCCAAGACGGGATGAACGAGGTCAACAAAGCCCGATGTCTACACCAAGAGCCTCAAGAGAAGCCGATACCTCAAGTGACTTCGACTCCTCACCAGATTCTCCACCTCCTCGGGTAAGATCTTTAGCTGACTTATATGAATCCACCGATATTTATGAAACTTGCAACTTTTGTTCTTTGGAGCCACGTAGCTACGCAGAAGCTTCCAAAGAGAAAGTTTGGATCAAAGAAATGGAGGAGATAAAGATGATCGAAAAAAATGATACTTGGGAGTTGGTGGATCTTCCAAGTGACAAAGAAGTTATTGGGGTAAAATGGGTCTTCAAGACAAAGCTGAATCCTAACGGTTCGATCCAGAAACATAAGTCGAGACTTGTCGCAAAGGGATATGCTCAAGTACCGGGAGTTGACTACACGGAAACGTTTGCTCCAGTTGCCCGGATGGATACAATTCGAGCACTCATAGCTCTAGCAGCTCAGAAGCAATGGAAAATCTATCAACTCGATGTCAAGTCGGCCTTTCTCAATGGAGATCTGAAAGACAAGATATACGTGGAGCAGCCAGAAGGATTCATGAAACAAGAAGGCAAAGCTCTTCGCCTCAAGAAAGCACTTTACGGGCTCAAACAAGCGCCACGAGCTTGGTACAGCAAAATAGACGGGTATTTCACCGGTCAAGGTTTTAGGAGGAGCAAGAACGAGGCAACTCTATACATCAAATCCCAAGGTAAAAGTGACATTCTGATTGTCTCTCTTTACGTTGATGACTTAATTGTCACAGGAAATAATAGAAAATTGATCGAGAATTTCAAGAGAGACATGATGAGCACCTTTGAGATGACGGACTTGGGATTGATGCACTATTTTCTCGGAATGGAGATAAGTCAAGAGGAAGAAGGCATCTTCCTATCGCAAAAGAAGTATATTGAAGATATGCTCAAGAAGTTCAAGATGCAAGACTGCAAGCCGGTTGTTACACCTCTCGTTCCAAATGAGAAGTTGAAGAAAGAAGATGGGTCCAAACCGGCAGATGCTACCAACTATCGAAGTTTGATTGGGAGTCTTCTATACCTGACGGCAACAAGGCCCGATATAAAGTACGCAACAAGTCTTCTATCCAGGTTCATGGAAAGTCCGAAGGAGACCCACTATGGAACAGCAAAATGACTTCTCAGATACCTGCAAGGAACACTCAACTATGGAATTTGGTACAAACCAAATTCCGACTCACAACGAATCACTGGATATAGCGACAGTGATTGGGTTGGATCTCAAGATGACATGAAGAGCACCTCAGGCTACGCTTTCAAGCTTGGCTCAGGAATTTTCTCTTGGGGATCAAAGAAGCAAGACTCGGTCGCACTATCAACAGCAGAAGCCGAGTATGTTGCAACAGCCGAAGCAGCATGTCAAGCCATGTGGCTTAGAAGAATACTAGCGGACATGGGAGAACCGCAAGGCTCAGCAACAGAGATCTATTGTGACAACAAGTCAGCTATCGCAATGGCGAAGAATCCAGTGCAACACAACCGCACCAAACACATCAACATCAAGTATCACTTTCTGAGAGATGTTGAAGCAAAAGGACTTATTGAGATGAAGTACTGCACAACAGAGGAGCAGCTAGCAGACATCTTCACGAAAGCGCTACCAAGGGACAGATTCCAGTTTCTACGTAGAATGCTTGGAGTCACCGATAAATGCATCAAAGAGGAGTATTGAAGAGTGATGCATTCATCTAGATTCTTCTAGATAAATCCATGATAATTCTAGACTAAGGGAATAAATGTAGAATTTAGATAATTCTCTTAGATATTTTTGATAGAAATTTCTAGTCTTAGCATTTAATGAGGATTCTAGAGAGATCCTCCTACTACTATAAATAGAGGCCTTATGAGCCATTTGTAACTAAGCCTAAACTACAAACACTCTATCTAATACAAGTACTCCTTTCTAAACTCCCTAAATCTCTTCTATAGCCTCCAAACTACCTACACTAAATACTAAGCCCTCTATACATAATTCTACTAAAATCATCCTCTACATTTCAAACACCCACAACCTCTACCATTTTCTAACAAGTGGCATCAGAGCTCGTTCGATCATGTGAATGTCAAGTCTTTAGCACATGTAACTCTCGGGTTTTATGGTGCAAATTATAACGATTATAATGATTGTAACTTTGGTATGGATCGGAAGGACTTTACTTCCTCCCAAGATTACATAGCAGATAGATTTCATCAAGTTCTTACGAGCATCGAGCATTTTGAAAGGGGTCACATTGTTCTACTGTTGCCTCAAGGTTCGGTTCCTTTTCGTTATCTTCTATTGCTTACCTTTATTGTCGATCAATATTGAGTGACTGATCTGGCCAGATCATGTTTGTTACACCATGTACTCGGAGTTATGAAAGAGAGATGTATTAGTACCACTTTCCCTAATGTTAAGTCCATAGAGATTGGAAATTATCACGACGTCCGTGGAGAATTAGTAGGCATTCTTGATATTTTCCCTCAGTTGAAGGTTAGTCCTTCAAGATGGTAGAGCGTTGCACTTCTTCAAGGACCGGGGTGAAATCAAGTGTAAAGTATCATCTCCGAGGTGCCTTCTGCTACAGCTGAGGACAATTGAGGTTATTTGGAGTCATGGTGATAACATATTTGCGTCAATAGAGATTTTGCTGAAATATGCAAGCAAGCTTGAAAAGATGGTGTTCCGAGTTGGTAGACACGAGGGATATGATTCGTTGTTTTTGGCATCAGATAAACTGCATAAAATGCCGAGATCCTCAGCCAACTGCAATATTGATATTCTGCAGGAATGATCTTCAATCATAGAACTATGCTGTATGAGCTTGGAATATTTTGCAATGATGGAACTATATATGCTATATGAGCTTGGGAGCTCGATGCCCCTTCCTTCGTTCGGTTTCGGTCTCCCTTGTTTTTTTTTTTTCGTTCGGAGATTATATATTTGCTTATTTTAGGCCCTTTTGATTCTGTAGCAGATTTTGCAACTTCTTATTGCTATGACTGTCACATTTTTTTCATGTGTTTTAGTTTACTGTGTTTGCTCTAAGTTCGAGTATCGTATCTATGCTAGTATAATTGTAGCGAAATCGAATAATTGATAATAATCCTAATTTAGAACCTGCTTATAAGTTACAAGTGAACCCCCAAACTCAATTCAAAGTGATGCAAGATGAATAATAAACCTACAAGTTTTTCGATTCTTCGATCAAACAGTTTGACAATCATCACAAGAGGTGAAGAAGCTTAACTATACTATAAAACAATTATCTCCCATTTGATTAAAGATATAGCTTAGTACAATCGAATATGAACTCATGATCATCACTCGGAGAGGATCTTTCCATTTTCAGCAGTATTTGCGAGGCTTGGCTCCTTCTTCCCAGATAACCATCTTCTCCAGATTTCGTGCACATTTTATCATAAATTCTATCAATGGGAACATGGAGTCGTCGCCCTTGGTCCAAGTAACGTCGACTGTCCTCAGATGCACCAGAAACGATCAGGGAAGTTATTTCTATCAAACTTCGGTCGAGGACTTTTCAAGTCGGTATGGAGCACTAAATCTCTCAATCTAGGGAACATCCCCAGAACACCGAGAATCTGTTCGTGTTCAAAAGCAATGAAAGAACGTTCCAACCGTAAGAAGCATACATTTGGAAAAGGTGAAGGCATACTTTTCTCTTTCATGCTACTAGCGCCTGCAAATAAACCAATGCGGTTACGTTTACTTTGACAGAGAAGAAGTATAATTAAGAGTAAACACTAGAAAGAACGAAACCCTAACCTCGATGCACCAACCGGTTAAATGTACTCTTTCAGCATGTTCTAAAACCGGGAGAATTCGAGGCACCATCCAGCTTCCACCAAAATGAATGGGATCACACAAAAAAAGACACACTTCAGTTAAAGACGAGGTGTTCATCATCAAACACCTGCTAAATGGAAACCCCGTAATAGTTAGCCGTTTGAGGTTCGGGGTCCGGATCGTCATCAGCTCTATACCATCCATCAATGAATAATTTGTCACAACGAGGCGTTTCAAACTACTAGATCAGATGCTCAAGTTGTTGTTGCTCGTGCTGGGAAGAAACAAGAACAAGAATTCCAATTTAGGGCTTCCGGACAAAACTAGATCAATCATTTCTGCTCTATAGCCACAAATCCGTAGAGACCGGAGTTGATTCCACTGTACCACATTACTGGCAACATGAAGGTCGCAACTTTGTAGCCATATATGCTTGAGCGATGAGCACGAGTAGAGATATATTGGCGCCAAATATAATCTCTCGATATCCGGTTTCGGTAAGATCAACTTCAAATCCTCGACATTTTTCTCTGTCGCAAAAAGCAGCCACGAATTGATATCGCCATGAGTCACTGACTTCCAAAGACGGGAACCAAATTTAACGGTGAAGCTCGAAATCTTGGTCCCTCTCCAAGCCTTCAATGCCCCATTTACGAAATCTCGAAATTTATCTTTATCTCTATATTTCATGGTACTATCGTCGAAATCAAGCCAGGGTACGGTTTTCCAAAGATTTTTCCAGCGCTTGGAGAGGATTGTTGTTCTAACATCTATAGTCGGCATCAACTTAAATATATCGAAAAGTAACGAGTCGTGCAACTCACTGAGTCGATCGTTCCCATAAAAATCCCTAGTTCTCTTCATCTGTTAAATTTGCAGTGTCAGATTCTTTGAAACATAATCCATTTTACCAGAGTTATATAATTGATTAAACACGATCGATCTCACTAACATTAACCATTTTTTTTTTAATGAAAATAAGATTACCTCAAAAAGTTTGATGATAGGCAGCGTATGAGAAACCCTAATCGGGTACTGAGATTGTATGAGATGCGCAGCGTATGAGAAACCCTAATCGGGTACATTTGGTAAAATGAGAGGGTATTTATTGCCAAAATTATTAATGGATTGTTTATTGGTTTTAATTTAATTTCTCAAAGGATATAAAAAAAAGGGAAATATAATGAAATGTTTCTTAAACAATTGAAATTATATTTATTTGTTGGGCTATTTATTTCGGATGGTGTTACTCAGTGTTTTAAAAACTGACACTACAAGAAAAACGCTCATAGATAACGGCGAAATGCCGTTATCTATGAACAAAAATAAGTGTGAAGTATAGTGGTGTTATCTATGCTCTGCGCTCATAGATAACGCTTGTAAACCGTTATCTATAGTGATCATAGTTAACGATATAAAATTGCATACATAACAGTAATACAACCGCTATCTCTAATTATTTTACATAACGGTTTCAAATTGTTATCTATTTTTATTTTTATGTAATATTTGTAAATTTAGAAATTGCGTTTTTATTACATAGATAACGGTTGTATTTTGTTAAGTATTTCGCGCTTATATTTCTATTTCTTAATTAAAAGAATAAATATAAAAGATATATCTGAAAATGCAAAATGATACCATATACTGCCCATCAAACATTATCTACAATACAATCCAAACATTCCACAATAGTTAGTACTAACAAAAACAATAAAAAGGTAATGTCTTCTAAAGATCACACGAAAGCACGTCATCTGATCATTCACTTGATGTTAAAGCCCCTTCTTCCTTTTGTTGTAACTCCCTTCTTCCTTTTCTTCGTGAGGTCCATCCTTAGACAACCTTGCTATCTTCCACAATATAGCTCTTATAGAGCCTTCATCACCTATAAAAAAAAAATTAAAAATAAACAACTACAAAAAAGTACAAAATTTTGCTCAAGACTATGAGAATCAAGTCCCAACTTTAAAAATAAAAAAAAATATCTAAAAATAGTATCAAACAAATCCCCTCACGGATTAGAAGAACCAAACAAAACTAATGTCTCAAATCAAACCATTTGACAACATAAGAAACTCAAGCATTTACCCCATCAATAAGTATTCTCATCAATATTAATTCTTAGAATTATTGTGATTTCCTTAACATATTAACAAAATCGGAACATAAAGATTCAATGAGTACATGCATACATACTAATTTAACAAGTTTGAGATAATCGTGTGTGAACATGAGCAAATTCACGCAATATTAACCACTTGCAAGGACATTAGATGAAGATTGAACCCATTTTTGTGCAGACATACTTGTTTTGTAACAAATTCTGGATAATTTATCCTACAACAGCAGAATGGCTTGATCTGTAGCTTGCTTCAATTCGTACTTGAACAAGAACAGCTCGCCTTCACCCTTTTCAAAGTCGCCCCCTTCCATCCATTCTCCAAAGTACGCACTAGAGCTCATTAAGCAAAAACGTCAAACAAACTCATGAAGATGCATATGTTCTAAATAAATCAAAACACATAAACATATAACAAAAATGTAGTGATACATATGTTTGAGCAACTAAACAAATTAAAAATATAAGACATGGAAATGTCTAGCGATTTACAACATCCATATCTGAAAATTTTCCCATATGTCTCCACATGGGAATCTTTAGGTGTAGTCTACTTCTCAATTCATAGAAAGAATAAACATGTAAAACAAAATACATGAAGATAGACAATGAGAGAGAGGGGGGATAGAGAGAAAAGTAGAAAAGGAAAAACTCACCAATTATGTTCGCTGGCTTTTGCAGATACGAAAATCACAA
Organism: Thymus mandschuricus; assembly: GCA_029379335.1. Taxonomy (NCBI): domain Eukaryota; kingdom Viridiplantae; phylum Streptophyta; class Magnoliopsida; order Lamiales; family Lamiaceae; genus Thymus; species Thymus mandschuricus. Next base: position 36,749,684 of record CM057074.1, read on the forward strand.
TTTTTTTTTCTCCGGATCCTTCGCAATCGTATCTTAAACCTGGCAAATAGGGCAACAAGAAATTTCTAGCAATCCTAGTAGCAAAGTTATAAGAGAAGGATAGGGAAAGCACCTGAAAGGGGTATTTCTTCGTAGGTAGAGTCAAGAATACTAGAAATCCTACTACTACTACTACTAGAAGTTGAATCCTACCAACTGCCACTTAAGAAAGTAGTGAACAAGGCAGAATCGAGCAGCGTAGCTGCACTTATACCCTCCCCTACAAAAATTAATTAAAATTTTAGAGAAGATTACACAACAAATTAAAGCATCGGTAATGAGAGACAGAGAGGGGGAGGTTATTCCATGCTCTAACTGTTGCTTAGCTCAATGCCACAAGATTGCATAATTAAAATGTATTTCGTCCAATATACATACAAAGAAATCGTAACAATTCAACGAAATTAAGCATAGCCCAAGAGAAAACATGTTGCTCAAAGAGAGAGGGGGAGGATTTGATTCATAAATCAAAGGAAAAGAGCGAATTAAAACCTATTTCAAAAGAACATTTAACAGCTGCCTGTTTCCCCTCCTACTTTGGCATCCTTCCACATCACTGCAAAAATATGACAGAATAAATTTCAAGAAAATATAAAATTCAAAGCAGTTTTTCGAACAAGGATTGCAAAATCGAGATTTCTCTCTCATATCCAATGTAAAATACAACTACAAGTCTTGCCATTCTGCAATTGGATTGTAGGAAGTAAAATATCAATATTTCGTGTGAGAATTATTGGATGGAAAATACTCACAAATATCAGTACAATCGGAGTATTATAACAACTATCTTCAGATGCAGAATCCATCAATTTGAAGAGTAATTATCCAATCAATGAAAAATTCCAACAAAACTAGATGCATATTTTGAACTATTCTTCGCAGCAATTGAAAAGGCAAAATACAAAAATTTGAAGGGAAAATAATAATTAAACCATCTTATCCTCTCTAAACCCTCAATCATTACTTCAATTAGCATATGATTTAACTCAATTGAAACAAGAATCAATCAATGGTGAACGAACTCCAGCCATGAAAAACCTAAAGCAAAGTATACCGTTATGTCGTCCCAATCCCCCTATAGTAATGTAATTCGCGATCTTTATTGCCACAAGAAACAAACACATAATTCTTAGAACTTAAAAGGTAGAACACGAATTAAGAGAGAGAGGGAGAAAAGGGGTGATAATTTCATCTGTGAACTGAACAGGAAATTGAATTTCTGTAGTTGTCGGAGACGGCGACGTCCTCGCTTTGGATCTGTAGAGACATCCTTGTCGGAGCCCAGCAGCGACCTCACGATGATTCCCTACAGATAATCAAGTGTAAGAAATAGAGAGATAGAACCGATTAGGTTCGGGCGACGGTAGTTCAGATCGGAGCGTTGAACCGATGGCAAACAAGGGGTTACGCCCAGTAATGGAGGCACGGTCGGCGCAGAGTCTGCGCTGCCATGGTGCAAAGGGAGAAGGATCTAGAAAGCGCGAGAGATTTTGGGGCTAGGGCTTCATCGGGCGTGAGAGACAGGGGAGAGGGAGAACAGAAACTTAGAAAACAAAATTATACTGCACTACCATTTAGAGCTTAGAATTTTTAGGATAGTAGTAATAATCTGAATTTTCTTATTTCTTTTAAATATTGTTAATTCTCTTAAATAACAGTGTTTAGTTAACGGTTTTTTAAAATTGTTATTAAAAGTATATATAACACTTTAATAGATAACGGTTACTAATAGACTGTTAAGTATAACAATATATATAGATTACACTCCATTATAAACTGTTATTATTGTTACACGTAACACTCACATAGATTACGGTAACCGTTATCTATTTGAAACACACGCTCATACATAACGGTTTTGTAAAAATACCGTTATGTATGCACTGTTATCTATGACAAAATTTCTGTAGTGAACGACTAAACTGTAGGTTAAACTATAAACCGCTCATAATTTAGATAAGCAGTTTTTTCGATTTTTTATTTTAACCGATTCAATCATGGTTCAATCATGGATGATGTCTCAATAGTAATAAATTTAACTTCTAGTTAGTATTTAATTACTGTACTTCTTTGAATAGATAAATTAGATACATGTACTCTCTACATTCCACTTCAATAGTCATATTTTCAAATGAAAAAAATTAACCATTGCATTTGAATGTGAATCCTTAACTTTTTACTTTAACAATGTGTATAAAATCTCGCATAAAAAAGATACAAGCTTCGTCACAACTCACAAGAGGTGAACAAGCTTAACTATACAACAAACAAAAGGAAAACTATGCAATAAAACTATCATCAACCTCTATAATTTTGAACTCATCACGACTTTGAGGGGCTCTTTCCATTTTCAGCAATAATTTGCGCGGCTCTCCTTTTTCCCAGATAACCATCTTCTCTAGATTTCTCGCATATTTTAGAAAATAATCTCTCAACGGAAACATGGACTCGTCACCTATAGTCCAAGTAATGTCGACTGTCCTTAGATGCATCAGAAACGAATCGGGGAAGTTATATCTATCGAACTTAACCTGATTTTCTTCGGGTTCCGGTCGAGGATTGTTCAAGTTGGTATGGAGCACTAAATCTCTCAATCTAGGGAACATCCCAAGAACACCGAGAATTTGTTCGTGTTCAAAAGCGATGAAAGAATATTCCAACTGTAAGAAAAGTACGTTTGGAAAAGGTAAAGGCATACTTTTCTCTCTCATAGTCATAGCTATAAGCTCCTGCATGTAAAACAGTACGGAAGCATTAAAATTATAACGTAAAAAGGGGAAAGTCGATGTGCGGGTGTAAGTGTAGTACACCAACACCTATTTTAGAAAAACCTCTAAAAAGAAATGCAATGTACTAACGCCCGAAAAAGGAAAGAAACCCTTATTACCTTGATGCACCAATCGTTTACACGTAATCTTTCAACATGTTCTAACACCGGGAGAATTTGAGGCACCATCCTTCCATGAATATGAATCAAATCATACAAATAAAGACATGCTTTAGTTAAAGACGCGACGTTCATCATCATACACTTGCTAAACGAAAACCCCGCAATAGTTAGTCGTTCAAGATTCGGGGTCCAAATTCTCAGCTCATCCATCAATGAAGTGTTCATGATAACGAGGCGTTTCAAACTACTAGATCTGATGTTCAAGACCTCGTTGCTCGAGCTGTGAATAGCCAAAAACAAGTGTACCAATTTAGGGTTTCTGCTTAAAACTTGATTGATCGCATCTCCACTAGGGCATCGGCCATCAAGGATCCGTAGAGACTCGAGTTGATCCCATTGGACCATGTTACTATCCATCCGAACGTCGCAACCTTTTAGATGTATATTCTTGAGCGATGGACACGAGTAGAGACAATCCGGCACCAAGTACGGTCTTTTGCTACGTGCTCCCGGTAAGCATAACCTCAAATTTTCGACTTTATTCTTCGTAGCAAAAAACACCCACGAATTGATATCCTCACGAGTCACTGACTTCCAACGATGGCAATGGAATTTAACGACAAAGCTCGAAATCTTGGTCCCCCTCCAAGATTTCAATGCTCCATTTACGAAATCTCGAAATTTATCTCTATCTTTCATGGTACTATCGTCGAAATTAAGCCAGGGTACGGTTTTCCAAAGATTTTTCCAACGCTTGGACAGAATTGTTGTTCTAACAACATCTATAGTCGGCATCAACTTAAAAATATCGAAAATTAACGAGTCGTGCAACTCACTGAGTCGATCATTCCCGCGGTCGTCCTTTGTTTTCTTCATCTGAAGCATAATCTATTCTATTTTAACAGAGCTAATCAATTAAACTCGATCGATCGATCTCACTAACATATGTAAACCAATTTCTTGAATCAAAACTAAATTAGCTCAAAAATTTGATGATAGGCGTCGCTTAGATTAAGATTAGATGAGCTGCGCAACACCTGAAAACCCTAATCAGGTACATTGTTAATTTGGTAAATAGAGAACGTATATTTATGACTAGTTTTTAAATCTATTCTCCGTTTCTATTAATCTAAAATTTTATTTTATTTATAAAATAAATATTATCTAAATATTCTATAGTTATCATTATTATTAATAATATTATTATATCTTTAATACTCCGTACTATTCTATTATTCTATTCATACATGAATAGATTTTAGAGGCAAAAAAGAAAATACCCATTTTGACTTTATAAAAACAAATTTAGGTATGGAATATAGTTTACAATAAAAATACCCATATTTTGGTATGGTGGACAATAATACCCTTACTTTTGGCATATGACCACTCCCTCCTCCCCTTTCTTCTCCCTATACGTGTTTTCTCATTCCCTTTTTTTTTTTTTTTTTTTCCTGCTTTATCTTTATTTATTTATTTAATTATTTATTTATTATTTTTTTTCGTTTTTTCCAGAAATTTTTTCAGTTTTTTTTTTTTTTTTTTTTAAATTCAATTTTCTACCGTTTTTTTGTATATTTCGATAAGTACAAGTACACAGTAAATTTAGGTTCTTTCAGTAATGTGTACTGGTAAGTGGTAAACGAATAATATTAAATTGTACTGTGTACTGATAAGTCGTGAGGGACTAATATCAAATTTTAACATCAATTTCAAATTTCATTGTTCTCGTTAAAACAATCGCATGTATAATAACCCAGTATAAGATGCAGAGCTTTACACAAAATCAAAACCCAAACCCCCAAAACCTAAAACCTAAAACCCAAAACCCACCCAAACCCAAACCCAAACCCAAACGGGCCAATCTCCAAAACCCCAAAACCCAAAACCCAAAACCCAAACCCAAAACCAAAACCCAAACCCAAACCCAAACCCAAACGGGCCAAACCCAAACGGGCCAAACCCAAACCCAATCCCAAAAACCCCAAAACCCCAAAACCCAAAAACCCAACTTGGAGAGAAAACCCAAGTTACGAGGTTGAAACAAAATCATAGAAAAAAAAAACAGAAAATTCAGCAAAATCAAAATTGTAACTATAGTACACAATACATTTATATCATTTAGTACTGTTTACCGGTAAGTGGTAAGCGAAAAATATCAAATTGTACTATAGTACGCAGTACATTTATGGTATTTAGTACTATGTACTAAATATCAGATAAAGTTTCTAGAAAATAAATCCTTCAAAAGTGACAGAAATAGTAGTCCGTATTGAAACAAAGAGGGAACGAAAAACAATACGAAAATTAAGTACAAAATCATAGTTAGCAAACATATACTTCTTTCCTCGGTGCTTAAGCAATAGCTTTGACGGAAATTTCGAATCAACTACTTCAAGAAGCGGCTTAAGTGCCAAAAAGAGCAATACTAACCCAAGCTCAATGGAAGTGAAATCATGCATGGATGTCAACTGAAATAATTCAAAAACAATATAAGCAATAAAACCAGCATCATCAGGCATGCGCTAAACAAGTGTCTGTCAAAATTCAGTTCCCAAATGAGCAGATGATAAACATTTAAAATAATGATGTATAGAAAATCAAAAATCGCAAGAAAAGCATCCAAATATCTCCGGGGCATACACTTTAGTAAAGCATATATAACATAAAGCATGTCAAGACAGAATAGACCAACACATATAAAGCATATGGTAGCAAGAAACGAACATGAAAAGTATAACGACCTTTTAAACATGAGAATCGAGCGGAAGGTAAATCTGCATAAAATCTTTAGATGAAAAAAAGGAACATGAAAATGGTGGCAGCTGCAGAACCTGAGAGAACAAAAGTTTTAAGTCCACTTTGAGTAAAATACGATAAAGCAAACTCTATGACAGTCCATATCCCCCAACCCCAAGGCCTAGACATCATATATATGTACCTACACCATCCCAAGGCAGCCCAAAACAAATTAGTCTCACACTCTCATTCAAACAATACACATACAGAGAAGAACAATTTAACACACTATACACAAAAACATCAAAAAGAGTTCTGCATAACAATGGAGTAAACATCTACTCTACTGAATTAATTAATCAATCAGTACACTAAACCACACTAATCAAAGTTCAGAGCACATCAATTTCAACCGCATCACGAATTATTGGATTAAGACACAAAACTCATGAAGAGAATCATTTCACACAGAAATTGAGATCTCAAAATCAAAACAACACGAAATGAAAGCAGAATCACCGCATGACTTTCTCAAATTCAAAATCAAACCTCCTCACAACGTGCAACAACAATGGCTTTCTCGTCGACGCGGATGCTCCGAGTGGCGAACTCGACTCCGATTGTGGACTTGGACTCCAAGCTGAACTCGTTCCGAGTAAATCTGGAGAGGAGTTGGATTTGCCGACGCCGGAATCGCCAATCAGCACTACCTTGAACAAGTAATCCATGGAATCGCTCCCGACAGCGGAGAAACAGATCGGAATCCTGCCAAAATTAACGGAATCCATGGATGTGGAGAGATGGACCTCCCCGTCCTCGGCCACCTCGCCACCGCCCTCTCCCTCCCAATCTACACTCTCATCACCACCTCCGCTCGATTCTTCTCCCTCACAACCTCCCCCTCCCTCTCCCACCTCCGCCGCCGCGAGAATGCAGAATCCGCTGAAATCGAAATCCCTAATTTTAGGTATGTGAGAGAAAGGGAGGGAGAGAAGAGAAGGAGAGTCGTACGAAGCAGAGAGGTTAGGGGTTTTTCCTTTAGGGTATTTTTGTCCATCCAAACCAAAAATTGGGTGTTTTTATTGTAAATTATACTTCCATACCTAATATTGTTTTGACAAAGTGAAAAGGGGTAAAAACATATATTATCTCTAGATTTTAATATATTATTTATTTATTTATTTATTTATTCATTATTACATTACCTTTATTTGTTTCCTAAATACGATTATGAGTTATTCTCATTCACTCCACTTTGGAACTTTTTAGTACTACTCGTATTTGTTACTCCATTTACTATACTTTCTAAGTCAATTGGTACCAACCAAACTTTGAATTTAGATGGATCTATGTGTACTTGTATAAAACGGTTTCAATTTTCTTACAAAAAGAATATTTAATTTACATTCGTTCTCTATACTATGAAGTACGATCAATCAACACTACAATAATGTAATGTTTTTTAGGACGAAAATTATAATGTAAAATGTGGAAAATTGGATGATTTTCACACTCTTAAGGAGTTGACCTTTTTTTTAAAAAAATTAAATAAAATAAAATTAAAACAAGAGTATATTATTCATGGGACAGCCCGTTGAAAGGAAAGACGTTGCGTATGAAACGAACCAAGTATCTTTTTTAAAAATTAAATCTATATATGGAGTATGATTCATTTATCCCTCGTGAAAAAATGAAGGCCTTTAGGGCATCCGCAATGCAAGAGCCCCAAATTGAGCTTTAACTTAATACCCGTAAGAGAAAAAAAGAGAGAAAAAAGAAATATAAGGGTCCGGCTCTTATAACGAAATTAGATAATAAGCATAAGAGTAATATATATATACCGATGATTACATTGCAGAATTAATATATAACGAAATTAGATAATAGGTTGAATCTCTTGATACTTGATCAAAAGCATGTGATGGTGGAGAGAATACTAGGCATAATGTTGGTCCCGGTTTGTTAATGGGAAAAATACGTAGAGGGGGGGGTGAATACGTATTTTGAAGTTTTTTCAACTTCAAATCCCTTAACTCAGAGTAACAAGTAAAGAGCTCGCTTAAAAACTTAAGACCTAGCTGAAGCTAGATCTACAGTATGTAGCTTGCCTGCTTGACCGAAGTGAACACTTGATCAAGAGGGAGTCTTTACTCGTATATGCGGAATTTGGTGAGCTAAAATCTTTTCCTAAGTATTTAAAATATCCAGATTAAGTTGTTTAGATGCAAGTGCAATGGATAAACAAGATAAAGAGTTTAGGGTTAGAGAGAAACGACACGAAGATTTATAGTGGTTCGGAGATAACGCTCCTACGTCCACTTTGTTGCACGACGGCAACTGTTCTCTTCACTCAAGAACTTGAAGGTTACGGGTCCTTCAAAAACCTGGTCAAGATCGGGCTTCACTCGCCTGGATCTGACGAACAATGCAGTGATTACGGGTTCACTACTAAGACCTAAACTGGACACGAAACTTCACTCGTTTCTGTCCGAACAACAGGGAGATTCCGGGCTCTCCTTACAGCCTAGTTTCGATCGAGCTTTACACAAACGATGTAAGTGTAGGCTTGGATCTCAACTCTACGATCGAGGCTTCTTCAATCGATGAAAGAAGGGCCTTGGATCTGGACAACCTAACGACACACTCAAAAACCTAACAGACGAAGTATAGGGTTTTTGGTTGACGACACACTATGAAGAACTCTTTACAGTGAATGCAAAGATTGGCTAGAGTTCTTCTTCTAAGCTTCGGATGTATGAAGTGGGCTTAGAATCTAAGTGTGAAGGCTGTGAAGACGAGTTCCGATGAACTGGAAACTCGGAGAACACTTGAAAACAAAGACTCGAAGATTGCTATGAAAGCTGGGAGTGTTTGTTTGCTGTATGCGCTCGAATGCTCAAGTAGTGTTCTCTCTTTTCTTCGTCTTCATCCTTCACTATTTATAGGCGGAGCGATGGCTTAGATCCGTTGCTTGGTTGGTGGCCTTGTCCCTCCTCCTCTCGACAGTACTTGCGCAGGCAGTAGCTTTTGCAGGAGCCCAGTTTGTCTCTTTGCCGAAAATGGCTAAGTTACAAACTTAACAGTAACTGGGGCGATCCAGTACTGCTGCGGCGCCTTTGTCGGCCTGGCAGTCAACTCTTCCGCTCCACTCCGCTTTCGACACGTGGAGATTTCGTAATTAATGCTACGATCTCCTGTTGACTGGAGTTCAAAATATGGGCGGGAGTTGCGCTGTCGCTTTCTGGTAGGTAGTGGCTCGCTTTGCTTTGAAGTTGTAGCGTCCGCTCCGAAGTGAGTCGCTTCAGGATCATACTGTAGTGGGTCGCTTTGAAAACAAAGTTTCGTAGTGACCGCTTTAATAAGCGTTGACCCACGTTGACTCGCTTCAGCTTTTCTTTGTAGCGCTTGCTTTGCTTCGCTTTGGTGGCTTCACTTTGACTCCACTGTAGCGGTCGCTTCGCTTCGCTGGTTTCGGTACGCTTCACTTCGGTTTGCCAGACTCGCTTCGCTTTGGAAGAACACACTCAAGCGAGTGGCCTTCACTTGAATTCCTGCAGTCTAAAGCTAAGCAAAAATAAAGCCATCCTAACAGATTTAGGCTTAGAAAAATTCTAACCTATTATCTACATCAAAATGGGTCACTTGGGAGCTGGACACTTGGGGTTTTGGGATCCAATCAAAATAAATGACTTCGTTTATCAAGTATCCCTTACAGTTCCCCCTTAACAAGTTGGTCCATAACAATTCCCAACAATTTCCCCCTTTTTGATGATGCCAAAACCCAAAGGCTAAGATTTAGAAAATTCCAGCCTATCTAACCGTGAAGGGAACTCCAAGCGACTGCTTCCTTTGCAGTTTCGTTTGTAATTTTTTTTTTAAGTTCCTTTCCCTTTTTTTTCGGTTAAATTATTTGAGTTTTGTAGCAAAAAGGTAAAGTCATTCACAAAGCAAGTAAATGACTCGAGAAGAGACAGAAAATAAAATGAGATAGATGAACAAGAAGTTCATACACAAAAAGATATATAAGGAACTTGAAACTCTGAGGTTTCCTGCAGTTCCTTGTCTGTCTCCTCCTTCTTCCTTCCGTCACTTCCTTTCTTTCTCCTTCTCTTCTTCCACCTTCTTCTTTTCTTCAACATCTGCCTCCAAATCCTTTGCAATCATTTCCTCTGGTATGACGTATGCACTGAAAACCTTCGCTTCCATCGAATCAACGCTGTGGATACTTGGCCTTCTCCACATCTCTTCCAGTTGGAAGGCTTCATCCACCTCAGCGTCAATGATGCTGCGATTGGGGATACTGGTGCCAGGTAGGAATGGCATAGGAAATACCTCCTTGGCTGGTACCTTGATGATTAACGGTGCTGGCTTTGCGAACTGTGCAAGCGCGAAGACCTCTTGCCTGAACTTTTCATCATAGGCACCAAGAAGGTTGTTGAGTGCAGTGACCCTCGAGCATTCAGTCTGCAATGGCACTACCTCCCAATAGTAGTATGCTTTGATGAATTTCTCCTTGTAGTATAGCCATTGCTCGAGTAGTTCGTCAGGAATGAACTGCTCGATCTCACAGGCATCAGGGTGCTTTTCTCTGCGCACAGCCAACTCTTCTTCCGACCGGCTGGACATCTGTTCTATGATCATTTTGAACTTCTTTCCTGACTCGCCGTTCCAGGAAGGAAGCTTCTGATTGAGTTGCTTCCGAATGTAGTTGCGTTCTTCTCTGAGAGGGTAGCGGCCAGAATCAATCATTTCCTTTGCAGTCTTGTGAACTGCATCGATCATAGCCTGATCTAGGCATGCCTCGGATTCTTCTGGCGTGGTTGGAGCAAAGATACTTCTGACCAAGACGGATTGGATGAGTTTCATCTCATTGAATTGTTTTTCTATCTGTTCGTCAATGATTTGCAGTTGTTTTGTCCTTATCCTCTTTTCTTTCTCTGCCCTTGAAACAACTACCTTCTCAACTTTTTGACGCATGGTCGCTGAATCATCTTGCTTAGTTTCTGGACCAGTTTTCTTTGTGGTTGCATTGGAAGAAACATCTGTAGATGGAGTGGCTTCTGCAATTGCTGAAGTAGGTGCAGCACTTGAAGCTTGCACGACAGCTGAAGTGGGTGCTTCGGCTGAAGTGGCCGCTTGAGAGCTTGAAGTACCTGCAAGAGTTTCCAAAATAAATTGGCGCTTCTTCTCCACCCAAGCCATAGCCTCACTCGCCTCTGCTAGCTTCCGCCTTTCCTCCTTCGTTAGTACAGTAACTGGAGGATGTCGAGCAATGGAAGAGGCAAGCACTTTATCTCCAAGTGGCTTGCGGGGTTCTTCAGGCTTTTTCATCACTTCCAGCTCAGAGAGCTTTTCTTTGCCTTTCTTCGCAGACTTCGCCTCTCTCTCCTCTACTCCAGTACGACCACTTTCCTCCAACGAACTTTCTGTTTCAACAGCTCCACTTACTCCACCTTGTGGCATCCCTTGTAACATCCCTTGTACCATCCCATCAATTTTCAGTACCATCCCTTCCCCCTTTTTGGCATCATCAAAGCCAGGGGTAGGGACGATTGTCTTTCCAGTAAGGGACTTGTGAAGTACCTCAATCTTATCTAGTACAGCATGAAACATTTCTTCCGTTCGTGACGCGAAGACTTGCTCTTCCGCGATTGTCTTTCCAGTAAGCTCTCTCTTGTCAATGGCACTCTTTCCTTTGACTTCCTTCAGTTGGGTTCGAAGTAAGTCAAGAGTCTTCTTGGTACTGAGGAGTTCACTTTCTTTCATCATCAATTCTCCCTCCTTGTTCTCCACTTTCTTTTTCAGCTCCTTTACTTCCTTTTCCAACGTCTCCTTCTCTTTACCAACTGTGACAAGCTTGGTGTTTACCTCTCTCAAGCGGCTCCTTTCTGCATCACGCGAGCCCTTGAGATCTTTCACGAGTTTCACTTGAGCCTCCATTGCCTTCTCCTTCTCCTCCAACTCCATCTTCTGTTTGGTGATCTCGTCTTGCATACTTAAGATCTCTGCGTTCTTAACCTCCATTTCCTCTGTGTGATCCCTCATCAGTTTCTTCTCATGAGTGGTTGGGGTGTGCTTAGGGACCTTAGCATTCGGATAGGCACGCTTTACTTTCGCGTCCAGCGTATCCCAGAAGCTGGTTCCAGTGAGAAATGCATGAAAACCGCTCTCACCGATGAAGTCCAGAAGCTTTCCTTCCATCTGTATGAGGTCTTCCTTTGAGAAGGCCTCCAGAAGTTTGAAGACTTTGTAGAACTCTGTGCCGCGATAGGTGACATATGTCAAGAAATCGACCATCTTGGTGAAGAAGTCACTTGACACTGGCACTGAAGGATATCGAGTTCTGAGAGTTTCAGCAGCTTGCTCTCTGTCTCTCTTGTATCTCTTGAGAGCATTCATCCGTGTGGGGGTTTTGGAGGTTTGGGACTGGGGAAAAATGGGAGTATGGGCGGTATCGGCTTTTCCCACCGATGTCGAAGGGGATTGGAATGGTGTAGCTTTAGTAGAATGGGTAGGTTTTGTGACTGGATGAGTTTGCTCGGTTTCAGTGTCCTCAAGCGGCTTCTCTACCTCCTCGCTTTCTTGGACAGATGAAGTGCTTTGCTTCACTTTCTTCTCCTTCCCTTGCTTTGCAGCCGCTTGCTTCAAGGGTGAAGCGGCTCGCTTCGTTCGGGGAGCTTCAGCTTTTGCTTTCACAACTTTGCTTGCTGCGGGCACTTCTACAACTAGAAGTCCCTTATCCATTGGAATTTTTGTTGACTTCCACTGTTCATAGAAGACTGTCTTCTTGCTGTATATAGCCATGTCTGAATCCGGCCATCTTATCTCCGGATACTTTAGCTCCAACGCGACTGACAGTCTTGAAAAGAATTTCAACTTTCCCTTGCGTAGAATCTTATCTGGAGTTCCTGGTACGAATGCAAAGTCTTCTGCAGCTTCGTGGATTTGCTTGAGAAGCCATCCATGCCAGTTGAATTTCGTTCCAGTGAGGCTGTCGACGATCATGGTGGTGCCGATCATCTTCGTCTCTGACAGCGTGTCGAGGGAACCGACATAACATGCAATGCTTCTCGTAAAGAGTTCGCAGATGAGATTGAACGGTTCCTTCAAATTTTTACGAAAATTTGCCTCCTTGAAGTTCGGCTCTGCTCCGTCGACTTTAAATCGATCATACTGAACTTCGGCAGAAAGGCCTAGATCTAGCAGAGAATCTCCTCCTTCTCTTGGTAGATCGAACACCTTGATGAGTTCACTCATATCAACTTCCACCGGCTTCCTGGTTCGTGGATTGGTGAAGGAAGATGTATTCTGTTCCTTCTTCAGATTCAGCAGAATCTCTCCGATGGCTTTAGCCAGAATCTTCATCGGAACCAAAGTTACGAACTTCCATAGACCGGCCGTGGTCACGGCTCTACGGAAGAACCCATCCTTCTCTATGACGATCGGGTCGAGATGGGGCTCGACGTTGATGTGATCGCCAATATTTGACATAAACTTCTCCATCGTTTCTGTACTCTTCTTCTTGCCCATGGTAAATATGAAAGAAATTTGAAGAGAGTTTTTACGATGAAATAGAAAGGGGTTGAGACTCGTGAGTTGCAGAGGTTGCAGATCTAAGCACGAGAATGGAAAATTTTGAAGGCTGTGAAAGTTTTGCAGTTCTGCCTCGTTGCAAATATATAGAGTAAGATCTTGGCTGACGTGGCAGGGGCATTCTGGTAAAATCACTCTTAGGGTTTTGTGCGTAGGCGGCGACCTCCGGTGATGGAACTGACGTGTCTGGAGTCATCACTGGAAAAGTGAACCGCCAAATCCGCTTGACGTGGCCACGTGGCTGTTGATGATTCGTCTCTCCAACAGTAGTTAATCCAGCGGTTGAGATTTCGAGACGGTTCAGATTCGACGGCTGGATTGAGTGCGATTTTTCCCGCTTTCCTCGGCTTTGACGTCCACGCGCCTGTCATTTCTTCTTCTACGCGCCACTGCATTAAATGCTTGGCAGAAAGTGAAATAGGCACTCGAGTGCAGACAGCTCATACGCTTTGCTTCGTATCCGCTCGCTTCAAGTGTAGCCACTTCGGCATTCACTCGCTTGCGGAGTACTTGCTTCACGTGACTGTTCCGCACTCGCTTGCGATGGCTAGCTTTGAGTGGCGAAGCACTCGCTTGGCCATTTGAAGCGACTGGAATAAGAAATTAAATTTCTTTACTTAATTTAAAATGTTTCTGACTTACATACTTCGAGGATAAACAAGAGTGTTTTCCTCTTCGTATTTGTGTCAGATTCATTTCATATTTTCCACGTAGTGAGTGAAGGTTTCAAGCACGCTTCAGCTCATTTAGTGTACTTAAAATTGAAATGCTTACCAGTCAATCTCACTTCGTAGGAGATTGATACCACACGTTGATTGATTGATTCCACTTGTTGATGACTGCGTGTGTTGACTCCACTTGTTGGAATGTTTATTACTTGTTGTGTATCCCATCTTCTTGGCATTCGTCTTCATGGCATTCATCTTCCTCTACGAATTAGAGAGTCCTCCATCGAAGTGAATGAGGGAGGAAATGAATATAGTACACAAGCTTACTACAACCCGGAGGGGAGCTTCACGTAAGTGTACATATTCACGATGAATGGGGGATGAGTACAAGTCCTTATCTCAGAGCAGAAATGGACAGGATGACAATGAGAATGCTCTGACAAGACAATCTCGTATTTTACGCAGAAGCATGTCACCAGCCCTGCAACCTTTTGTAGAAAAAGGTAAACCTTCAAGCATTCTCCTATATGCTACAGAATGAACTTGCAGTCGACTCGCTTTGACCATACATTGGGCAAATTGAAGCGATGCAAAGTTCAAGATGAGAGGGGAATGGATAGACATCCGGCAGCTCAACTCAGTGAAGAGTGAGTAATGAATGGATATTTATCCACGATGAGGGAGATGAGAAGACTTGCTCCTCTTCGGCGGAAAGATGGGAAGAGGACACAAGGTCTAGGTGCCAGCCCTGCCTAAGCTTTCACCATTTTTACGTGGGAAGGCCCGATACAAGACCCCACAACCGTTACTAGAAACGGCACTTGCGAGTGTTTATACCCACTCGCTAGGAATCCTAGGCTAGGTAGCAGCTTTCCTTGCTCGCTTTGGAAGTAGCTTGCTCCGAGAGTAAACAATAGTTCCCCCTTAACCAATGGCTTAACAATTCCTGTAAGCGGGTAGGGAACGTCTTCCAACACTCCACCTTGCTCCACCTTATTTCTCCTTCTTCAAGCGAGTGAGATCTTGAAGTGACTCGCTTGAGTTGGTGAAGATCCGAAGCGAGTGACGCTACGAAAAATTAGCGACCACTCCTTCGAGCATCCTGGATCTAGCATTCTTCACCAGGGTCTAACAACCCTAATTCCATGCATAGCTGATTGAAACGAGACTCAGCTAGAGGCTTGGTGAGGATATCTGCTCGCTGGAGATCGGTATGAATTTTCTCGAGCTTGATATCCTTCTTCTCGACATGATCACGAATGAAGTGATGTCGGATTTCCACGTGCTTGCATCTGGTGTGTAGCACTGGATTCTGCGAGATGCATATAGCACTGTTGTTGTCGCAGAAGATTGGAATTTCATTCGCTTCAACATTGTAGTCCTTCAACTGCTGGCGAAGCCATAGAATTTGAGAGCAGCAGCTTCCTGCGGCCATATATTCGGCTTCAGTCGTTGAAGTGGCTACACTCGTCTGCTTCTTTGAGAACCATGAGATCAGCTTGCTTCCCAAGAACTGACACGTGCCCGAAGTTGATTTCCTATCGATTCGGCACCCTCCATAGTCAGCGTCTGAGTATCCAGTGAGCTCCAGATTGTCCTCCGTTGGATACCACAGCCCCATATTGATAGTGCCCTTCAAATATCGAAGAATTCTTTTGGCAGCTTCAAGATGGCTGTGCTTGGGGTTGCTTTGGAATCGAGCGCAGACTCCGACTGCAAAAGCAATATCTGGCCTGCTTGCAGTGAGATAGAGGAGTGACCCAATTAGGGCACGATAATCTGTAGGATTCACAGATTTTCCTTCCTCGTCTGGCTCCATCTTCCAGTTGGTATTCATTGGAATCTTCACAGCTTTAGCATGCTGAATACCAAACTTGGCAAGCATGTCTCTAGTATACTTTGCTTGATTGATGAAGATACCATCATCCTGCTGCTTCACTTGAAGACCTAAAAAGCAGCTCATCAAGCCAATCATTGACATCTCATATTTGGTCCTCATCAGCTCTCCAAACTTCTCGCTAAGCGACTGATTTGGTGACCCAAATATGATGTCATCTACGTAGATCTGAACCCATAGCATATCTTCTCCATGGTTGATCGTGAATAGGGTTCGATCTATCTTTCCTTTGTGAAATCCATTTTCCACTAGGAATTGAGAAAGTGTATCGTACCAAGCTCTGGGGGCTTGCTTCAACCCATATAGAGCTTTCTTCAAGCGGTACACTTTGTCTCCTTGCTCGAAACCCGGTGGCTGCTCCACATACACTTCTTCCTTCAATTCACCGTTCAGGAACGCGCTCTTCACATCCATTTGATAGACTTTAAACTTCTTGGTTGCTGCATAGGCTAGAAACAATCTGATAGCTTCAAGTCGTGCCACTGGAGCGAAGGTCTCGTCAAAGTCGATTCCTTCCTCTTGGCAGTAGCCTTTGGCAACGAGACGCGCCTTGTTCCTTACTACGTTGTGGTCCTCGTCCGTCTTGTTCTTGAACACCCATTTGGTGCCAATAACGTGCTGAAATTTGGGACGATCCACGAGGTACCATACGTCGTTTCTGGTGAACTGGTTCAGCTCTTCTTGCATGGCGATCACCCAATTTGAATCGGCTAAGGCTTCTTCCACGCTTGTCGGCTCAATGTTTGAGAGAAAGCAGCTGAACATGGCACTTTCTCCAAACACTTGTCTTCTGGTCACTACACCCTTGGATGGATCTCCAATGATTTGACTTGGTGAGTGATCTTTGAGCCACGCGCGCTTGGATCCGCCAGCTTCATCTTCATCGTCTTCCTTGTCACTCGCTTCACCATCTGGAGCGACTGGATTGGGTGCTTCGCCTGAACTCGCTTCAGGAGTCTCGGGGGCAGCTTCATCTTTTCCTTGGATCTTCTGCTCGCTTGAGCCTTTGATTTCTTCTTCATCCTCAATTATGTCCCAAGTAAGAGTGTTAATGGGTTCCTCGCTTGACTTTTCGTCTTTAGATTGATCCTGTTCCTGTGGATGACTTAAAGAAGATTCATCAAATACGACATGGGGTGATTCCTCCACAATTAGGGTTTTACAGTTGAACACCCTAAAGGCTTTGCTTGATGTAGAATATCCTAAGAATATTCCTTCATCAGCTTTGCTTTCAAAGGCTTTCAACTGTGACTTCCCATTGTCATGGATGAAGACCCTACAACCAAAAATATGGAAATAAGATATGTTAGGAATTCTCCCTGTCCATATTTCATATGGTGTTTTGTCGTGCCGTTTGCAGAGAAGTGTTCGATTCTGCGTGTAGCATGCAGTATTGGCAGCTTCAGCCCAGTACTTCATTGGAAGTTTTGAGTCTGCAATCATGGTTCGAACAGCTTCCTTGATGATTCGATTTCTTCTTTCAGCAACTCCATTCTGCTGTGGTGTGCGTGCTGAGGAGGTCTGATGTGCTATGCCATGCTCCGTGCAGTAAGCTTGAATGGTAGAGTTCAAAAACTCTATGCCTTTATCGGAGCGGATGGTCACGATAGCTTGATTCTTCTCCACAGCCAATCGCTTGAGCAGTTGTGGTAGCTTGGTCAGAGTCTCCTTCTTGCTGTAGAGAAATACGACCCAAGTGTAGCGAGAAAAGTCGTCGACTACAACTAGAGTGTACTTCCTACCATTTATACTAACTGGAGTAACTGGACCAAACAGATCCATGTGAAGCAGCTCGAGCACTCGCTTGGAAGAGGCTTCTTCAAGACTGGCGAAGTGCGTCTTTGTCTGCTTCCCTCGTTGGCATGGTGAGCATGGATGGTCTTTGATGAAGACTTCATTTGGTATGCCTTGCACCAAACCCTTACGAGCTAAGCGATTGATTGCTTTAAAGTTGAGATGGTTCAGGCGTCTGTGCCATAGCCATCCAATCTCTGTAGCACTCCTTGCTACTAAGCACGTCTCCACTTTGCAGCTATCCCATTGTGCTACATAGACGTTCCTTTGTCTTATTCCAGTAAGCACAATCTGGGATGTAAGGTTGCTCTTTACAATGCACTTGTTGGAAATGAATTCCACCTTGTATCCTTTGTCACAGAACTGTGAAATGGATAACAAGTTGTGCTTCAGTCCTTCCACGTAGGAGACTTCTTCAATCGTGAGCTTTCCAACTTTCAGTGCGCCGTATCCTCTGGTGCTTCCTCGAGAGTTGTCACCAAAGGTTACGTGTGGACCCTTCTTCTCAATGTAGTCTTGAAGTAGAGCTTTCATGCCGGTCATGTGTCTCGAACATCCACTGTCCAAGTACCAGATTTGATGACCCTCATTTGGCATGGGATCCACGGCGCCCACCTGCAATTAGACAGATTTTGGTACCCAAATCAGTTTGGGTCCTTGCAGGTTAGTTCCCTTAGGTACCCACATTTGCTTCACTTTCTTTTGAAAGGGAGCTTGTGCTTTGGGTTTCTCGACCTTCGAAAACTGTGACTTCTGCCTTAAAGCAGCTTCACATGTGCAGCAGTGTGTGCAGGAGGGGTAGCGGCTCGCTTCAGTCCTACCTATGCTCTTTCCACTTTGCTTAAATCCTGAAGCGACTCGCTTCGGATTAGCTTTGGGTTTAGAGACTGACTTAGGGTTTTTAGTCTGACGAAGCGGCTCGCTTGGTTTCCTCAAAGCGGTCCAACTAGGGTTTTGACCCTGACTCGCTTGAGTAACCTTGGAAGTTCGAAGCGGCCTTTTTTGTCCTTCGAATTCTTCCCCCTCAATGTTAGTCCGGTTGGACCATCTCCAGTCCGGATAACGTGACACATAGACATTACTCCTTTTCTTGAAAGGGAGATCCTTTGTCTCTGGTGTCTTGGTCTGAAACTTAGAAGCTTCAACAGTTTTCCCACTACCTTTGGATTGGTAAGCTTTAGCATGGTGAGTGCTAGGGACTGTTGAGTTTTGCTTACCCTTAGATTCTGCCCTTAAAGATATAGACATCTTCATTGGCTTCTTCTTAGGGTTTTCAGCCATTTTGCCTTTGTCTTTGTTAGTGGTCGCTTTGGATGCAGTGGGCATTTCCAAAGTGACTGATGGTGTCGTGTTTGAAGCACCAACAAAGACAGTTGGCTTGGAAGGTCCACCCTCATATCCAAGTCCTCCCTTTCTACCAAAAGGTAGAAGAGAACTTTCTAGTGCCTGTCTAGCATATGAAGCTTTGTTTAAGTTGGCAACTAGAGTGGATTGGGCTTCATACCTTCCCTCCAAGCTTTGATGTCTCGCGAAGAGATCCTCGAACTTACTAGTCATAGCCCTTAGATTAAGTTTGACTTGATCAAGCTCAGTGGCTAGCTTTCGGTTCTCCTTCTCGCTTTGAAACAGAGCTTGTTGCAGCACTTCGTGGTCACTTGACAGTTTCTGGTGTTTGTCAACCAAACCACTCCATGCAGAGGAATTTGCTTCCTCTTGGTGTGTGTGTGCGAGTGTAATTGAACTGGGTGAGGGATAGATGAATACCTCTCCTGTTTCTTCATCGGTGAGCGCCATAAATCCAAGATCCTCTCCATCACTGGAGTTGGGATCAGTGAATGCGTCTGAGTCGCTTTGTGGATCTTCAGTTGAAGCGACCGGAGCTTCACTTGCTACAAGCGCTCGCCTTGGAGCATCCCTCTTTGCTTTGAGTTCTTCACGCTCCTTCGCACTCAGCTTTGGGCAATCGGATTTGTAGTGGCCCATCTTGTGGCAGTGGTAACACTCCACTTCCATCATGTCTCTCGGGATCGACTTTGTCGTCTCTTCTCTCTTCCCTTTTCCTTCTCGAGCATCAGTGCTCCTCCCCTTGTACTGCTTGTAGAACCTTTTGTATTTGCCCACTCGAGAGTTCATCTTGTTGAAGTTCTTGGATAAGAACGCAATGTGTTCTTCCAACTCTTCCCTCGTCATCTTGGCTAGCGACTGCTCGCTTGGCCCTTCAGCAGCTTTAAAAGCTACTCCTTTTGACGTAGTGGGCGCTTCATCCTCTTCGTCGAGGTTCATTCGATTCAGATCGAATTCGTGAGCTTTGAGTTCGGAAAACAGTATCTCCGGTGTGAGCTTTGATAGATCCTTGGTTGCTAGATACAGCTCCTTCATTGTTTGCCACTTCCTAGTGAGAGCTCGAACAATCTTCAGGTTGACTTCCTTATCCGTGAGTTCCTTCCCAAGCGAGTTGAGAGTTGCAGTGATGTTGGTGACTCTCAGTTCGAAGGTGTCGATGGATTCTCCTGGCTTCATTATCAGGCATTCAAACTCCCGCATTTGTACGGCAAGTTTGTTTTCTTTGATTTTGTCAGTGCCTTGAGAAATGAGAGCTAGAGTTTCCCACATCTCCTTCGCTGTTGCGCACTTCCTAATCCTTGGAAGATAGGCGTCCGACACGGTGCTCTGCATCGTGTGGCGTGCGATCTTGTCAAGATTGGCAATCTTGAATTCGTTGGGAGTGTACTCATCTTTGTCCTTGTCTACTAGTTGTTGTCGAACATGAGCTGCTCGTCCTTCCGCTGCTGGAACATCCACAGTGATGCTCTTCTTGATTGTGATAGGTCCATCTTCTATGACCTCCCACATGCGGTCATGGACGGAGCATAAGAAGCTCTCCACACGGAAGCTCCAGATCTCGTAGCCTTCAATGGAAAACTGTGGAAGACTAGAAGCATTCATGGTAAACAGTTAGTAGTAATGCAGTATGCGTGGGTGAGATTTTGATGCACTTAGGAAATAGGATCCGGTTCAGTGAGACAACGTGAAGTGAGTGGGGACTCACTTCGGATATGCAAAGCAGAGGCTCGAAAGAACCGCTGCTCTGATACCACTTGTTGGTCCCGGTTTGTTAATGGGAAAAATACGTAGAGGGGGGGGTGAATACGTATTTTGAAGTTTTTTCAACTTCAAATCCCTTAACTCAGAGTAACAAGTAAAGAGCTCGCTTAAAAACTTAAGACCTAGCTGAAGCTAGATCTACAGTATGTAGCTTGCCTGCTTGACCGAAGTGAACACTTGATCAAGAGGGAGTCTTTACTCGTATATGCGGAATTTGGTGAGCTAAAATCTTTTCCTAAGTATTTAAAATATCCAGATTAAGTTGTTTAGATGCAAGTGCAATGGATAAACAAGATAAAGAGTTTAGGGTTAGAGAGAAACGACACGAAGATTTATAGTGGTTCGGAGATAACGCTCCTACGTCCACTTTGTTGCACGACGGCAACTGTTCTCTTCACTCAAGAACTTGAAGGTTACGGGTCCTTCAAAAACCTGGTCAAGATCGGGCTTCACTCGCCTGGATCTGACGAACAATGCAGTGATTACGGGTTCACTACTAAGACCTAAACTGGACACGAAACTTCACTCGTTTCTGTCCGAACAACAGGGAGATTCCGGGCTCTCCTTACAGCCTAGTTTCGATCGAGCTTTACACAAACGATGTAAGTGTAGGCTTGGATCTCAACTCTACGATCGAGGCTTCTTCAATCGATGAAAGAAGGGCCTTGGATCTGGACAACCTAACGACACACTCAAAAACCTAACAGACGAAGTATAGGGTTTTTGGTTGACGACACACTATGAAGAACTCTTTACAGTGAATGCAAAGATTGGCTAGAGTTCTTCTTCTAAGCTTCGGATGTATGAAGTGGGCTTAGAATCTAAGTGTGAAGGCTGTGAAGACGAGTTCCGATGAACTGGAAACTCGGAGAACACTTGAAAACAAAGACTCGAAGATTGCTATGAAAGCTGGGAGTGTTTGTTTGCTGTATGCGCTCGAATGCTCAAGTAGTGTTCTCTCTTTTCTTCGTCTTCATCCTTCACTATTTATAGGCGGAGGGATGGCTTAGATCCGTTGCTTGGTTGGTGGCCTTGTCCCTCCTCCTCTCGACAGTACTTGCGCAGGCAGTAGCTTTTGCAGGAGCCCAGTTTGTCTCTTTGCCGAAAATGGCTAAGTTACAAACTTAACAGTAACTGGGGCGATCCAGTACTGCTGCGGCGCCTTTGTCGGCCTGGCAGTCAACTCTTCCGCTCCACTCCGCTTTCGACACGTGGAGATTTCGTAATTAATGCTACGATCTCCTGTTGACTGGAGTTCAAAATATGGGCGGGAGTTGCGCTGTCGCTTTCTGGTAGGTAGTGGCTCGCTTTGCTTTGAAGTTGTAGCGTCCGCTCCGAAGTGAGTCGCTTCAGGATCATACTGTAGTGGGTCGCTTTGAAAACAAAGTTTCGTAGTGACCGCTTTAATAAGCGTTGACCCACGTTGACTCGCTTCAGCTTTTCTTTGTAGCGCTTGCTTTGCTTCGCTTTGGTGGCTTCACTTTGACTCCACTGTAGCGGTCGCTTCGCTTCGCTGGTTTCGGTACGCTTCACTTCGGTTTGCCAGACTCGCTTCGCTTTGGAAGAACACACTCAAGCGAGTGGCCTTCACTTGAATTCCTGCAGTCTAAAGCTAAGCAAAAATAAAGCCATCCTAACAGATTTAGGCTTAGAAAAATTCTAACCTATTATCTACATCAAAATGGGTCACTTGGGAGCTGGACACTTGGGGTTTTGGGATCCAATCAAAATAAATGACTTCGTTTATCAAGTATCCCTTACAGTTCCCCCTTAACAAGTTGGTCCATAACAATTCCCAACAATTTCCCCCTTTTTGATGATGCCAAAACCCAAAGGCTAAGATTTAGAAAATTCCAGCCTATCTAACCGTGAAGGGAACTCCAAGCGACTGCTTCCTTTGCAGTTTCGTTTGTAATTTTTTTTTTAAGTTCCTTTCCCTTTTTTTTCGGTTAAATTATTTGAGTTTTGTAGCAAAAAGGTAAAGTCATTCACAAAGCAAGTAAATGACTCGAGAAGAGACAGAAAATAAAATGAGATAGATGAACAAGAAGTTCATACACAAAAAGATATATAAGGAACTTGAAACTCTGAGGTTTCCTGCAGTTCCTTGTCTGTCTCCTCCTTCTTCCTTCCGTCACTTCCTTTCTTTCTCCTTCTCTTCTTCCACCTTCTTCTTTTCTTCAACATCTGCCTCCAAATCCTTTGCAATCATTTCCTCTGGTATGACGTATGCACTGAAAACCTTCGCTTCCATCGAATCAACGCTGTGGATACTTGGCCTTCTCCACATCTCTTCCAGTTGGAAGGCTTCATCCACCTCAGCGTCAATGATGCTGCGATTGGGGATACTGGTGCCAGGTAGGAATGGCATAGGAAATACCTCCTTGGCTGGTACCTTGATGATTAACGGTGCTGGCTTTGCGAACTGTGCAAGCGCGAAGACCTCTTGCCTGAACTTTTCATCATAGGCACCAAGAAGGTTGTTGAGTGCAGT
The DNA here is from genome assembly GCA_029379335.1 of Thymus mandschuricus. NCBI lineage: Eukaryota > Viridiplantae > Streptophyta > Magnoliopsida > Lamiales > Lamiaceae > Thymus > Thymus mandschuricus. Next base: position 36,772,903 of record CM057074.1, read on the forward strand.
GACCCTCGAGCATTCAGTCTGCAATGGCACTACCTCCCAATAGTAGTATGCTTTGATGAATTTCTCCTTGTAGTATAGCCATTGCTCGAGTAGTTCGTCAGGAATGAACTGCTCGATCTCACAGGCATCAGGGTGCTTTTCTCTGCGCACAGCCAACTCTTCTTCCGACCGGCTGGACATCTGTTCTATGATCATTTTGAACTTCTTTCCTGACTCGCCGTTCCAGGAAGGAAGCTTCTGATTGAGTTGCTTCCGAATGTAGTTGCGTTCTTCTCTGAGAGGGTAGCGGCCAGAATCAATCATTTCCTTTGCAGTCTTGTGAACTGCATCGATCATAGCCTGATCTAGGCATGCCTCGGATTCTTCTGGCGTGGTTGGAGCAAAGATACTTCTGACCAAGACGGATTGGATGAGTTTCATCTCATTGAATTGTTTTTCTATCTGTTCGTCAATGATTTGCAGTTGTTTTGTCCTTATCCTCTTTTCTTTCTCTGCCCTTGAAACAACTACCTTCTCAACTTTTTGACGCATGGTCGCTGAATCATCTTGCTTAGTTTCTGGACCAGTTTTCTTTGTGGTTGCATTGGAAGAAACATCTGTAGATGGAGTGGCTTCTGCAATTGCTGAAGTAGGTGCAGCACTTGAAGCTTGCACGACAGCTGAAGTGGGTGCTTCGGCTGAAGTGGCCGCTTGAGAGCTTGAAGTACCTGCAAGAGTTTCCAAAATAAATTGGCGCTTCTTCTCCACCCAAGCCATAGCCTCACTCGCCTCTGCTAGCTTCCGCCTTTCCTCCTTCGTTAGTACAGTAACTGGAGGATGTCGAGCAATGGAAGAGGCAAGCACTTTATCTCCAAGTGGCTTGCGGGGTTCTTCAGGCTTTTTCATCACTTCCAGCTCAGAGAGCTTTTCTTTGCCTTTCTTCGCAGACTTCGCCTCTCTCTCCTCTACTCCAGTACGACCACTTTCCTCCAACGAACTTTCTGTTTCAACAGCTCCACTTACTCCACCTTGTGGCATCCCTTGTAACATCCCTTGTACCATCCCATCAATTTTCAGTACCATCCCTTCCCCCTTTTTGGCATCATCAAAGCCAGGGGTAGGGACGATTGTCTTTCCAGTAAGGGACTTGTGAAGTACCTCAATCTTATCTAGTACAGCATGAAACATTTCTTCCGTTCGTGACGCGAAGACTTGCTCTTCCGCGATTGTCTTTCCAGTAAGCTCTCTCTTGTCAATGGCACTCTTTCCTTTGACTTCCTTCAGTTGGGTTCGAAGTAAGTCAAGAGTCTTCTTGGTACTGAGGAGTTCACTTTCTTTCATCATCAATTCTCCCTCCTTGTTCTCCACTTTCTTTTTCAGCTCCTTTACTTCCTTTTCCAACGTCTCCTTCTCTTTACCAACTGTGACAAGCTTGGTGTTTACCTCTCTCAAGCGGCTCCTTTCTGCATCACGCGAGCCCTTGAGATCTTTCACGAGTTTCACTTGAGCCTCCATTGCCTTCTCCTTCTCCTCCAACTCCATCTTCTGTTTGGTGATCTCGTCTTGCATACTTAAGATCTCTGCGTTCTTAACCTCCATTTCCTCTGTGTGATCCCTCATCAGTTTCTTCTCATGAGTGGTTGGGGTGTGCTTAGGGACCTTAGCATTCGGATAGGCACGCTTTACTTTCGCGTCCAGCGTATCCCAGAAGCTGGTTCCAGTGAGAAATGCATGAAAACCGCTCTCACCGATGAAGTCCAGAAGCTTTCCTTCCATCTGTATGAGGTCTTCCTTTGAGAAGGCCTCCAGAAGTTTGAAGACTTTGTAGAACTCTGTGCCGCGATAGGTGACATATGTCAAGAAATCGACCATCTTGGTGAAGAAGTCACTTGACACTGGCACTGAAGGATATCGAGTTCTGAGAGTTTCAGCAGCTTGCTCTCTGTCTCTCTTGTATCTCTTGAGAGCATTCATCCGTGTGGGGGTTTTGGAGGTTTGGGACTGGGGAAAAATGGGAGTATGGGCGGTATCGGCTTTTCCCACCGATGTCGAAGGGGATTGGAATGGTGTAGCTTTAGTAGAATGGGTAGGTTTTGTGACTGGATGAGTTTGCTCGGTTTCAGTGTCCTCAAGCGGCTTCTCTACCTCCTCGCTTTCTTGGACAGATGAAGTGCTTTGCTTCACTTTCTTCTCCTTCCCTTGCTTTGCAGCCGCTTGCTTCAAGGGTGAAGCGGCTCGCTTCGTTCGGGGAGCTTCAGCTTTTGCTTTCACAACTTTGCTTGCTGCGGGCACTTCTACAACTAGAAGTCCCTTATCCATTGGAATTTTTGTTGACTTCCACTGTTCATAGAAGACTGTCTTCTTGCTGTATATAGCCATGTCTGAATCCGGCCATCTTATCTCCGGATACTTTAGCTCCAACGCGACTGACAGTCTTGAAAAGAATTTCAACTTTCCCTTGCGTAGAATCTTATCTGGAGTTCCTGGTACGAATGCAAAGTCTTCTGCAGCTTCGTGGATTTGCTTGAGAAGCCATCCATGCCAGTTGAATTTCGTTCCAGTGAGGCTGTCGACGATCATGGTGGTGCCGATCATCTTCGTCTCTGACAGCGTGTCGAGGGAACCGACATAACATGCAATGCTTCTCGTAAAGAGTTCGCAGATGAGATTGAACGGTTCCTTCAAATTTTTACGAAAATTTGCCTCCTTGAAGTTCGGCTCTGCTCCGTCGACTTTAAATCGATCATACTGAACTTCGGCAGAAAGGCCTAGATCTAGCAGAGAATCTCCTCCTTCTCTTGGTAGATCGAACACCTTGATGAGTTCACTCATATCAACTTCCACCGGCTTCCTGGTTCGTGGATTGGTGAAGGAAGATGTATTCTGTTCCTTCTTCAGATTCAGCAGAATCTCTCCGATGGCTTTAGCCAGAATCTTCATCGGAACCAAAGTTACGAACTTCCATAGACCGGCCGTGGTCACGGCTCTACGGAAGAACCCATCCTTCTCTATGACGATCGGGTCGAGATGGGGCTCGACGTTGATGTGATCGCCAATATTTGACATAAACTTCTCCATCGTTTCTGTACTCTTCTTCTTGCCCATGGTAAATATGAAAGAAATTTGAAGAGAGTTTTTACGATGAAATAGAAAGGGGTTGAGACTCGTGAGTTGCAGAGGTTGCAGATCTAAGCACGAGAATGGAAAATTTTGAAGGCTGTGAAAGTTTTGCAGTTCTGCCTCGTTGCAAATATATAGAGTAAGATCTTGGCTGACGTGGCAGGGGCATTCTGGTAAAATCACTCTTAGGGTTTTGTGCGTAGGCGGCGACCTCCGGTGATGGAACTGACGTGTCTGGAGTCATCACTGGAAAAGTGAACCGCCAAATCCGCTTGACGTGGCCACGTGGCTGTTGATGATTCGTCTCTCCAACAGTAGTTAATCCAGCGGTTGAGATTTCGAGACGGTTCAGATTCGACGGCTGGATTGAGTGCGATTTTTCCCGCTTTCCTCGGCTTTGACGTCCACGCGCCTGTCATTTCTTCTTCTACGCGCCACTGCATTAAATGCTTGGCAGAAAGTGAAATAGGCACTCGAGTGCAGACAGCTCATACGCTTTGCTTCGTATCCGCTCGCTTCAAGTGTAGCCACTTCGGCATTCACTCGCTTGCGGAGTACTTGCTTCACGTGACTGTTCCGCACTCGCTTGCGATGGCTAGCTTTGAGTGGCGAAGCACTCGCTTGGCCATTTGAAGCGACTGGAATAAGAAATTAAATTTCTTTACTTAATTTAAAATGTTTCTGACTTACATACTTCGAGGATAAACAAGAGTGTTTTCCTCTTCGTATTTGTGTCAGATTCATTTCATATTTTCCACGTAGTGAGTGAAGGTTTCAAGCACGCTTCAGCTCATTTAGTGTACTTAAAATTGAAATGCTTACCAGTCAATCTCACTTCGTAGGAGATTGATACCACACGTTGATTGATTGATTCCACTTGTTGATGACTGCGTGTGTTGACTCCACTTGTTGGAATGTTTATTACTTGTTGTGTATCCCATCTTCTTGGCATTCGTCTTCATGGCATTCATCTTCCTCTACGAATTAGAGAGTCCTCCATCGAAGTGAATGAGGGAGGAAATGAATATAGTACACAAGCTTACTACAACCCGGAGGGGAGCTTCACGTAAGTGTACATATTCACGATGAATGGGGGATGAGTACAAGTCCTTATCTCAGAGCAGAAATGGACAGGATGACAATGAGAATGCTCTGACAAGACAATCTCGTATTTTACGCAGAAGCATGTCACCAGCCCTGCAACCTTTTGTAGAAAAAGGTAAACCTTCAAGCATTCTCCTATATGCTACAGAATGAACTTGCAGTCGACTCGCTTTGACCATACATTGGGCAAATTGAAGCGATGCAAAGTTCAAGATGAGAGGGGAATGGATAGACATCCGGCAGCTCAACTCAGTGAAGAGTGAGTAATGAATGGATATTTATCCACGATGAGGGAGATGAGAAGACTTGCTCCTCTTCGGCGGAAAGATGGGAAGAGGACACAAGGTCTAGGTGCCAGCCCTGCCTAAGCTTTCACCATTTTTACGTGGGAAGGCCCGATACAAGACCCCACAACCGTTACTAGAAACGGCACTTGCGAGTGTTTATACCCACTCGCTAGGAATCCTAGGCTAGGTAGCAGCTTTCCTTGCTCGCTTTGGAAGTAGCTTGCTCCGAGAGTAAACAATAGTTCCCCCTTAACCAATGGCTTAACAATTCCTGTAAGCGGGTAGGGAACGTCTTCCAACACTCCACCTTGCTCCACCTTATTTCTCCTTCTTCAAGCGAGTGAGATCTTGAAGTGACTCGCTTGAGTTGGTGAAGATCCGAAGCGAGTGACGCTACGAAAAATTAGCGACCACTCCTTCGAGCATCCTGGATCTAGCATTCTTCACCAGGGTCTAACAACCCTAATTCCATGCATAGCTGATTGAAACGAGACTCAGCTAGAGGCTTGGTGAGGATATCTGCTCGCTGGAGATCGGTATGAATTTTCTCGAGCTTGATATCCTTCTTCTCGACATGATCACGAATGAAGTGATGTCGGATTTCCACGTGCTTGCATCTGGTGTGTAGCACTGGATTCTGCGAGATGCATATAGCACTGTTGTTGTCGCAGAAGATTGGAATTTCATTCGCTTCAACATTGTAGTCCTTCAACTGCTGGCGAAGCCATAGAATTTGAGAGCAGCAGCTTCCTGCGGCCATATATTCGGCTTCAGTCGTTGAAGTGGCTACACTCGTCTGCTTCTTTGAGAACCATGAGATCAGCTTGCTTCCCAAGAACTGACACGTGCCCGAAGTTGATTTCCTATCGATTCGGCACCCTCCATAGTCAGCGTCTGAGTATCCAGTGAGCTCCAGATTGTCCTCCGTTGGATACCACAGCCCCATATTGATAGTGCCCTTCAAATATCGAAGAATTCTTTTGGCAGCTTCAAGATGGCTGTGCTTGGGGTTGCTTTGGAATCGAGCGCAGACTCCGACTGCAAAAGCAATATCTGGCCTGCTTGCAGTGAGATAGAGGAGTGACCCAATTAGGGCACGATAATCTGTAGGATTCACAGATTTTCCTTCCTCGTCTGGCTCCATCTTCCAGTTGGTATTCATTGGAATCTTCACAGCTTTAGCATGCTGAATACCAAACTTGGCAAGCATGTCTCTAGTATACTTTGCTTGATTGATGAAGATACCATCATCCTGCTGCTTCACTTGAAGACCTAAAAAGCAGCTCATCAAGCCAATCATTGACATCTCATATTTGGTCCTCATCAGCTCTCCAAACTTCTCGCTAAGCGACTGATTTGGTGACCCAAATATGATGTCATCTACGTAGATCTGAACCCATAGCATATCTTCTCCATGGTTGATCGTGAATAGGGTTCGATCTATCTTTCCTTTGTGAAATCCATTTTCCACTAGGAATTGAGAAAGTGTATCGTACCAAGCTCTGGGGGCTTGCTTCAACCCATATAGAGCTTTCTTCAAGCGGTACACTTTGTCTCCTTGCTCGAAACCCGGTGGCTGCTCCACATACACTTCTTCCTTCAATTCACCGTTCAGGAACGCGCTCTTCACATCCATTTGATAGACTTTAAACTTCTTGGTTGCTGCATAGGCTAGAAACAATCTGATAGCTTCAAGTCGTGCCACTGGAGCGAAGGTCTCGTCAAAGTCGATTCCTTCCTCTTGGCAGTAGCCTTTGGCAACGAGACGCGCCTTGTTCCTTACTACGTTGTGGTCCTCGTCCGTCTTGTTCTTGAACACCCATTTGGTGCCAATAACGTGCTGAAATTTGGGACGATCCACGAGGTACCATACGTCGTTTCTGGTGAACTGGTTCAGCTCTTCTTGCATGGCGATCACCCAATTTGAATCGGCTAAGGCTTCTTCCACGCTTGTCGGCTCAATGTTTGAGAGAAAGCAGCTGAACATGGCACTTTCTCCAAACACTTGTCTTCTGGTCACTACACCCTTGGATGGATCTCCAATGATTTGACTTGGTGAGTGATCTTTGAGCCACGCGCGCTTGGATCCGCCAGCTTCATCTTCATCGTCTTCCTTGTCACTCGCTTCACCATCTGGAGCGACTGGATTGGGTGCTTCGCCTGAACTCGCTTCAGGAGTCTCGGGGGCAGCTTCATCTTTTCCTTGGATCTTCTGCTCGCTTGAGCCTTTGATTTCTTCTTCATCCTCAATTATGTCCCAAGTAAGAGTGTTAATGGGTTCCTCGCTTGACTTTTCGTCTTTAGATTGATCCTGTTCCTGTGGATGACTTAAAGAAGATTCATCAAATACGACATGGGGTGATTCCTCCACAATTAGGGTTTTACAGTTGAACACCCTAAAGGCTTTGCTTGATGTAGAATATCCTAAGAATATTCCTTCATCAGCTTTGCTTTCAAAGGCTTTCAACTGTGACTTCCCATTGTCATGGATGAAGACCCTACAACCAAAAATATGGAAATAAGATATGTTAGGAATTCTCCCTGTCCATATTTCATATGGTGTTTTGTCGTGCCGTTTGCAGAGAAGTGTTCGATTCTGCGTGTAGCATGCAGTATTGGCAGCTTCAGCCCAGTACTTCATTGGAAGTTTTGAGTCTGCAATCATGGTTCGAACAGCTTCCTTGATGATTCGATTTCTTCTTTCAGCAACTCCATTCTGCTGTGGTGTGCGTGCTGAGGAGGTCTGATGTGCTATGCCATGCTCCGTGCAGTAAGCTTGAATGGTAGAGTTCAAAAACTCTGTGCCTTTATCGGAGCGGATGGTCACGATAGCTTGATTCTTCTCCACAGCCAATCGCTTGAGCAGTTGTGGTAGCTTGGTCAGAGTCTCCTTCTTGCTGTAGAGAAATACGACCCAAGTGTAGCGAGAAAAGTCGTCGACTACAACTAGAGTGTACTTCCTACCATTTATACTAACTGGAGTAACTGGACCAAACAGATCCATGTGAAGCAGCTCGAGCACTCGCTTGGAAGAGGCTTCTTCAAGACTGGCGAAGTGCGTCTTTGTCTGCTTCCCTCGTTGGCATGGTGAGCATGGATGGTCTTTGATGAAGACTTCATTTGGTATGCCTTGCACCAAACCCTTACGAGCTAAGCGATTGATTGCTTTAAAGTTGAGATGGTTCAGGCGTCTGTGCCATAGCCATCCAATCTCTGTAGCACTCCTTGCTACTAAGCACGTCTCCACTTTGCAGCTATCCCATTGTGCTACATAGACGTTCCTTTGTCTTATTCCAGTAAGCACAATCTGGGATGTAAGGTTGCTCTTTACAATGCACTTGTTGGAAATGAATTCCACCTTGTATCCTTTGTCACAGAACTGTGAAATGGATAACAAGTTGTGCTTCAGTCCTTCCACGTAGGAGACTTCTTCAATCGTGAGCTTTCCAACTTTCAGTGCGCCGTATCCTCTGGTGCTTCCTCGAGAGTTGTCACCAAAGGTTACGTGTGGACCCTTCTTCTCAATGTAGTCTTGAAGTAGAGCTTTCATGCCGGTCATGTGTCTCGAACATCCACTGTCCAAGTACCAGATTTGATGACCCTCATTTGGCATGGGATCCACGGCGCCCACCTGCAATTAGACAGATTTTGGTACCCAAATCAGTTTGGGTCCTTGCAGGTTAGTTCCCTTAGGTACCCACATTTGCTTCACTTTCTTTTGAAAGGGAGCTTGTGCTTTGGGTTTCTCGACCTTCGAAAACTGTGACTTCTGCCTTAAAGCAGCTTCACATGTGCAGCAGTGTGTGCAGGAGGGGTAGCGGCTCGCTTCAGTCCTACCTATGCTCTTTCCACTTTGCTTAAATCCTGAAGCGACTCGCTTCGGATTAGCTTTGGGTTTAGAGACTGACTTAGGGTTTTTAGTCTGACGAAGCGGCTCGCTTGGTTTCCTCAAAGCGGTCCAACTAGGGTTTTGACCCTGACTCGCTTGAGTAACCTTGGAAGTTCGAAGCGGCCTTTTTTGTCCTTCGAATTCTTCCCCCTCAATGTTAGTCCGGTTGGACCATCTCCAGTCCGGATAACGTGACACATAGACATTACTCCTTTTCTTGAAAGGGAGATCCTTTGTCTCTGGTGTCTTGGTCTGAAACTTAGAAGCTTCAACAGTTTTCCCACTACCTTTGGATTGGTAAGCTTTAGCATGGTGAGTGCTAGGGACTGTTGAGTTTTGCTTACCCTTAGATTCTGCCCTTAAAGATATAGACATCTTCATTGGCTTCTTCTTAGGGTTTTCAGCCATTTTGCCTTTGTCTTTGTTAGTGGTCGCTTTGGATGCAGTGGGCATTTCCAAAGTGACTGATGGTGTCGTGTTTGAAGCACCAACAAAGACAGTTGGCTTGGAAGGTCCACCCTCATATCCAAGTCCTCCCTTTCTACCAAAAGGTAGAAGAGAACTTTCTAGTGCCTGTCTAGCATATGAAGCTTTGTTTAAGTTGGCAACTAGAGTGGATTGGGCTTCATACCTTCCCTCCAAGCTTTGATGTCTCGCGAAGAGATCCTCGAACTTACTAGTCATAGCCCTTAGATTAAGTTTGACTTGATCAAGCTCAGTGGCTAGCTTTCGGTTCTCCTGGCCTTCTCGCTTTGAAACAGAGCTTGTTGCAGCACTTCGTGGTCACTTGACAGTTTCTGGTGTTTGTCAACCAAACCACTCCATGCAGAGGAATTTGCTTCCTCTTGGTGTGTGTGTGCGAGTGTAATTGAACTGGGTGAGGGATAGATGAATACCTCTCCTGTTTCTTCATCGGTGAGCGCCATAAATCCAAGATCCTCTCCATCACTGGAGTTGGGATCAGTGAATGCGTCTGAGTCGCTTTGTGGATCTTCAGTTGAAGCGACCGGAGCTTCACTTGCTACAAGCGCTCGCCTTGGAGCATCCCTCTTTGCTTTGAGTTCTTCACGCTCCTTCGCACTCAGCTTTGGGCAATCGGATTTGTAGTGGCCCATCTTGTGGCAGTGGTAACACTCCACTTCCATCATGTCTCTCGGGATCGACTTTGTCGTCTCTTCTCTCTTCCCTTTTCCTTCTCGAGCATCAGTGCTCCTCCCCTTGTACTGCTTGTAGAACCTTTTGTATTTGCCCACTCGAGAGTTCATCTTGTTGAAGTTCTTGGATAAGAACGCAATGTGTTCTTCCAACTCTTCCCTCGTCATCTTGGCTAGCGACTGCTCGCTTGGCCCTTCAGCAGCTTTAAAAGCTACTCCTTTTGACGTAGTGGGCGCTTCATCCTCTTCGTCGAGGTTCATTCGATTCAGATCGAATTCGTGAGCTTTGAGTTCGGAAAACAGTATCTCCGGTGTGAGCTTTGATAGATCCTTGGTTGCTAGATACAGCTCCTTCATTGTTTGCCACTTCCTAGTGAGAGCTCGAACAATCTTCAGGTTGACTTCCTTATCCGTGAGTTCCTTCCCAAGCGAGTTGAGAGTTGCAGTGATGTTGGTGACTCTCAGTTCGAAGGTGTCGATGGATTCTCCTGGCTTCATTATCAGGCATTCAAACTCCCGCATTTGTACGGCAAGTTTGTTTTCTTTGATTTTGTCAGTGCCTTGAGAAATGAGAGCTAGAGTTTCCCACATCTCCTTCGCTGTTGCGCACTTCCTAATCCTTGGAAGATAGGCGTCCGACACGGTGCTCTGCATCGTGTGGCGTGCGATCTTGTCAAGATTGGCAATCTTGAATTCGTTGGGAGTGTACTCATCTTTGTCCTTGTCTACTAGTTGTTGTCGAACATGAGCTGCTCGTCCTTCCGCTGCTGGAACATCCACAGTGATGCTCTTCTTGATTGTGATAGGTCCATCTTCTATGACCTCCCACATGCGGTCATGGACGGAGCATAAGAAGCTCTCCACACGGAAGCTCCAGATCTCGTAGCCTTCAATGGAAAACTGTGGAAGACTAGAAGCATTCATGGTAAACAGTTAGTAGTAATGCAGTATGCGTGGGTGAGATTTTGATGCACTTAGGAAATAGGATCCGGTTCAGTGAGACAACGTGAAGTGAGTGGGGACTCACTTCGGATATGCAAAGCAGAGGCTCGAAAGAACCGCTGCTCTGATACCACTTGTTGGTCCCGGTTTGTTAATGGGAAAAATACGTAGAGGGGGGGGTGAATACGTATTTTGAAGTTTTTTCAACTTCAAATCCCTTAACTCAGAGTAACAAGTAAAGAGCTCGCTTAAAAACTTAAGACCTAGCTGAAGCTAGATCTACAGTATGTAGCTTGCCTGCTTGACCGAAGTGAACACTTGATCAAGAGGGAGTCTTTACTCGTATATGCGGAATTTGGTGAGCTAAAATCTTTTCCTAAGTATTTAAAATATCCAGATTAAGTTGTTTAGATGCAAGTGCAATGGATAAACAAGATAAAGAGTTTAGGGTTAGAGAGAAACGACACGAAGATTTATAGTGGTTCGGAGATAACGCTCCTACGTCCACTTTGTTGCACGACGGCAACTGTTCTCTTCACTCAAGAACTTGAAGGTTACGGGTCCTTCAAAAACCTGGTCAAGATCGGGCTTCACTCGCCTGGATCTGACGAACAATGCAATGATTACGGGTTCACTACTAAGACCTAAACTGGACACGAAACTTCACTCGTTTCTGTCCGAACAACAGGGAGATTCCGGGCTCTCCTTACAGCCTAGTTTCGATCGAGCTTTACACAAACGATGTAAGTGTAGGCTTGGATCTCAACTCTACGATCGAGGCTTCTTCAATCGATGAAAGAAGGGCCTTGGATCTGGACAACCTAACGACACACTCAAAAACCTAACAGACGAAGTATAGGGTTTTTGGTTGACGACACACTATGAAGAACTCTTTACAGTGAATGCAAAGATTGGCTAGAGTTCTTCTTCTAAGCTTCGGATGTATGAAGTGGGCTTAGAATCTAAGTGTGAAGGCTGTGAAGACGAGTTCCGATGAACTGGAAACTCGGAGAACACTTGAAAACAAAGACTCGAAGATTGCTATGAAAGCTGGGAGTGTTTGTTTGCTGTATGCGCTCGAATGCTCAAGTAGTGTTCTCTCTTTTCTTCGTCTTCATCCTTCACTATTTATAGGCGGAGGGATGGCTTAGATCCGTTGCTTGGTTGGTGGCCTTGTCCCTCCTCCTCTCGACAGTACTTGCGCAGGCAGTAGCTTTTGCAGGAGCCCAGTTTGTCTCTTTGCCGAAAATGGCTAAGTTACAAACTTAACAGTAACTGGGGCGATCCAGTACTGCTGCGGCGCCTTTGTCGGCCTGGCAGTCAACTCTTCCGCTCCACTCCGCTTTCGACACGTGGAGATTTCGTAATTAATGCTACGATCTCCTGTTGACTGGAGTTCAAAATATGGGCGGGAGTTGCGCTGTCGCTTTCTGGTAGGTAGTGGCTCGCTTTGCTTTGAAGTTGTAGCGTCCGCTCCGAAGTGAGTCGCTTCAGGATCATACTGTAGTGGGTCGCTTTGAAAACAAAGTTTCGTAGTGACCGCTTTAATAAGCGTTGACCCACGTTGACTCGCTTCAGCTTTTCTTTGTAGCGCTTGCTTTGCTTCGCTTTGGTGGCTTCACTTTGACTCCACTGTAGCGGTCGCTTCGCTTCGCTGGTTTCGGTACGCTTCACTTCGGTTTGCCAGACTCGCTTCGCTTTGGAAGAACACACTCAAGCGAGTGGCCTTCACTTGAATTCCTGCAGTCTAAAGCTAAGCAAAAATAAAGCCATCCTAACAGATTTAGGCTTAGAAAAATTCTAACCTATTATCTACATCAAAATGGGTCACTTGGGAGCTGGACACTTGGGGTTTTGGGATCCAATCAAAATAAATGACTTCGTTTATCAAGTATCCCTTACAGTTCCCCCTTAACAAGTTGGTCCATAACAATTCCCAACACATAATAATTTTGGAGATATATCGATAAGCTTGGTCTGTCAAATGAAGGCCATCCCAGTGTATTGATCGTTGCGGGTTCGAACAAACCGGCACCCCCGGATTCCCGCAGAACTCCGGGCTCCGGAAATCAAACACTCTGCTCATACAACATGGCCTCAGTATAGTTGTTCGATCGAATCCTGCGATCCAAACTCAAGAATTATTGATCACAAGCTAGCATTATTAACCCTTTTAATCTAAAACATTAGATAATAGAGGGGCATGCACATTTTATAATGGACCAGCAGACAATTACGAGCGAATGCATGTATCAGGAAATTTTAATGAATAATAATTAAAATTATTAATTACTAATTGAATTTATTAGTTAATAAATCACATTAATACTCTTACATTAATTATAGGATAAGGGGCAGAACAGACCATTATATTTCGTCAGAATGCACACTTTTATAATAGTAATAATCATAGATAATACCGTAGAGGGGCGCAAGGCGAAAAATTGATCGGAAAGCGTTGTAAAAGTCTGCATAGACGATGGACACTCCCGGGTATTCTCCCCTCAGAGAGGCCAAGGCGGCCTTGAGGTTGTCATTTTGGAAAACTGCGAGTTCATTGGCACGTCTTATGCAACCGAGTTCGTCGTAGGTTGTGGAGTCGTTGCTAGCAAAAATAGCGACGACAAAAGGGAAGCATCCGACCGGAAAATTTCCAGCGACCACGAAGCGCTTGGCCCCGGCTCGAATCATCTCCTGATGAGAAATTCCATTATCATTGAAAAGTTTGGAAATAGTAAATGAAATTTCTTGAGCAGAGAATTACTCTTATGCCATTACTAATGGCTTGATTTATGGGAGGCACATAGGTTCGAATTTCATCAAAGGATTTGCCTTGAGACAGTGCATAGTTGATGTCGTTTCCTCCGATTTCCACGAAAATAAGAGCCCGCCGGAGACTATCACTACACTCTATTGAAATTTTTTAAAACGAATATAAGAATTTTATACTTTACGTATATTCAATTTATAAAATACGAAAACTAGATAACCTGTGGGAGTGGAGCAAATGGAGCTAAGATAGTTGAAAAAGGAAGTTAGTTGAGTAAACAATGAGCCTACAATAGGAGAAACAATGATCCCCCTTGGAGCAAAGAAAGAATTGTTGAGGGCAGGAGCTCCGGCCACCGCAAAGTTGGCTCCATTGCTGAACGAAGCGTTCGTGTCTAAAATAGGGTTCAACAGAGGAAGCCCGAGAGCCGTAGCTGAAAATTTTCTCCAAAAAAATAAATAAATCTACATTAATCGAACACGGCCAACAATATTTTTCGGTAGACCACAATAACTTAGTAGAATTTTAAGGATATTCGTTTTGAGTAGTGGATTCTTTAGTTTTCATTTTAAAGACATGATAAAAATTTGTGGACGACCTGATATAGTACTTTAGACTGGAAAAAGGCTCTCCCGTGAAGTGTTAATTACCTGTGTAGTCTACTATGAGCCTTCCATCAGACCAACGGCCCGTGGGCCGCCCTGGGAAAGTTTGACCATACGGAGGCCGGGCAACGGGGAGAGTGGGACCCACAGGCGGAATTCGTACTAGATTTCCGGTGTCTGAGAGGGAATCTCCAAACTGGTACAAAGTTTGAATTGGACATATTATGTTGGTTGCTTGTGTAGCTATTATAGAAGTGTGGATGCTTATTACAAAAATTAACGAAGCAAAATCCAACATTAGATTAATAATCTGCAGCTCTTACAATTTCTATACACTTATATTATGAGATACATTTAATATTTATAGTTTGGTCATTACAAGTGGAATAAACTCAATTATTATTCAATACAATTTAATAAATTAACATCGTAGATTAGATTAGATTTGGCAGGGCTAGCTAGCACACGTTTGTAAATAGGTGTATTGCCTGACTTTTTTGGTGTATAGATTATTAGCCTCTTGACAAAATTAAAAGCTTAGAAAAAGTCAGAATTACTCGCAAGAGAAAAAAAAAAATATCACCATCACTTATTCAACGTAAATAAATTAAATCTTGAAAGAGAGGAAAAGAAAATGCTCAGTCCATAAAAATAATGAAATTTCATCAAGAAATTAAAGGGGAGAATTAATATGAGATGAACAAATCACATTTGCAGCAGAGGATCGGAGGATGTTGACATGCTCAATACTCTCTCTTCGTTCATTTCGAGTTTGGAACCATAGTTCAGAAGAAACTGTAAAATTAAATGGAAATATCGAGTCGTCGTTTGCATACCGGGGAGCTGGGGGAAGATCCAGCACCCCCCTTCTCGGAAAAACGGTTTTTCTTCGCCTTTTTTTTTTTTTTAATTTTTTTTACCCTTATATAACTATATTTTTTTATTTTTTTTTATTTTAGCACCCTCGGATCAAAAATTCTGCAAACGTCGCTAATCTTCAACACTGGTTATCTCAACTGTATTTAGGTGTACAAGATCTTCTTTAGAGTCTAACTAAGAATAATTTCCTGCAAATTTGTACCTAATCAAATCAAACCAGTTGCAAATCCCCCTCATGTAGATCCTTGAAATTAAGTGAAGATACATAACTCACAAAGATGTCTGGCGATCCCACGCAGCTGATGGGATACCGTCTAATCTAAAAACTCGAACCTATAAGACTATAAAGAGGGAAGAAATCTATTGGTTTATATTATTTATCCCAATAATAATAAGAACCTCCCTTCAGAAATATTTCATTGAAATTGTAACATTAGGTCTCGCCAAAGCCATTATTTATAGTAATTTTCTTTTGCAAATAATGATTTTTTTCCCATTGATCAAAATCCATGAAAAATGCAAAATATTATTTTAAATTAATATATTTGTTAACAAATTTGATTACTTACTCATATTTTGGAACAAATTAATTTGACTACTACTAAATATGGCAATTCAAATTAGGGTTTTTGCATCAATAATTAATCGAATATATATCCCAATAAACAAACAAAAAAAAAACAAATCGTTAGTTTCACAGTTGTACGACGACAGCCACCGCCGTGACCTACTTGCGCCTTCCGCCGCCACTCTCGGCTGACGTCAGGTGGTGCGTTCAAATTTGTTCATTCGACGTCGTTTTCTTTTTATTGCCCTATATTTGCTGTTAGATTTGTGGAGAAGAAGAAGAAGAATACATATATGTAGTTTTACGCCTAATTCACTTCCATATATTACTTTTTGATTTCAGAATATTATTGTAATCCATCAGTCCCATTCTAATTAACACATTTCATTATTTTATACCGCACATACGTTCAACGAATGTATCAACTGGAACATTGTATTGCAGGCTATGCATGCTCCAAAATCCCAAAATGGGGCAAGATATGTTCACACATCTACCCTCAGAAATCACCATTGATATCCTCTCGAAGCTCCCTGTTCGAAGCGCTATGAGATGCAAGTGTGTTGTTAAGTCATGGCGCAATTTGATTGAATCTCCGGAGTTTGTCAAGTCCTACAAATCATTCCCGAGCATCGCCATCTTTCGAGGCAAGAATATCCCAAATCCATACAAGATTTATGAACTAGAAGATGAGTTTAATGATCATGAAAACAACTCCAATTACAGCAGCTGTGGTGGTAAAGAAGCACTTAACTTCGACTTCCCTCATCCCGTCCCAATACATAGCTCAGCTGATGGCTTGCTCTTCTTGTGTCACAATTATCAGTGGAACTATAATGATTTGATCGTATGCAATCCAGTCACTCGTGAATACATCAATCTTCCTAATCCTCAGGCGGATATAGATATAAGGTGGAATAAGGTGGACGGTTTTGGGTTTGGAGTGAGCAGAACGAGCGGCCAATATAAGCTTGTTCGAGTTTCCCACGAAATGAAGATTTCATATGATGAGATGGTATGCGATGAACCTCACTGTCAAGTGTACACTCTTGGAACCGGATCGTGGAGAAGCATTAACGTTCCTAGTAATATCATAATCGTGAATGGCATTACGTTGCTAGGAGGGGCGTTTCTGTTGAGAGTGAGATATTTGTAGAAAGGAGTAAACATTTCAATGAAACAGTAAAGAGGAAAAGTTCTTCATTCATTCGTTAGCTGCCAAATTCATACAAAAGCTATTTATATCACTCTCTCTCAGCTCAAAGTAAATCCTGGCCTTCTATTTTAGGGCAGAGATCTAACGGTTAAAATAAAAGACTAAGAAAGCAGAAAAACGTAAATACTACTTAAAGGCAAAATGCGACTTCAATATTGTTTGAAATAACCCCAACTCCAAGCACGAACACAGCTGCATCTTCTTCCTCATCAATCTTCATTTTCACTCTTTTACACCCCTCCTCAAGATGAAGGTGGTGGAGATCAAACACCGCCATCTTGGTGAGGAGAGAACGGAAACGAGGGCCATA
Organism: Thymus mandschuricus; assembly: GCA_029379335.1. Taxonomy (NCBI): domain Eukaryota; kingdom Viridiplantae; phylum Streptophyta; class Magnoliopsida; order Lamiales; family Lamiaceae; genus Thymus; species Thymus mandschuricus. The sequence continues at coordinate 36,789,726 of CM057074.1, forward strand.
TAATGGTTTAGTAAAGAAGTCCGCAATCTGATCTGAAGAAGATACAGCAGTAGGAACAACAAAACCTTCCACATCCCGTACAACGTGGCAATCAATTTCAATATGCTTGGTACGTTCATGGAAGACCGGGTTGCGTGTGATCTGGAGAGCAGCATCATTATCACAGAAAATAGTAATTGGGGTAGAGGAAGAAACCTGAAAAGCTGCAAGCAAGCTATGCAACCAAACAAGTTCCCTTGTAGTAACTGCAAGGGCACGATATTCAGCTTCTGCAGAACTAGATGAAACAGTAGATTGTTTCTTGCATTTCCATGCAATGAGGCTTGACCCCATGAACACACAAAACCCAGTCAATGATTTTCTTGAAGATAAGCATGTGGCCCAATCCGCATCAGAATATGCTAGAAGATCAAAAGAGGTATGAACTGGATAGAAAACACCTAAGGAAGGACAACCTTTTAGGTATTTCAAGACATGCACGGCAGCAAACCAATGAACTTTAGCTGGTTTTTCCATATACTGACTCAACTGCTGCGAGGCATGAGAAAGATCAGGCCGGGTAAGGTTAAGATACAATAGCTGACCAACCAAACTTCTATATTGTTCTGGATTCTGCAAGAACTCATCAGTTTCTTGGGAGAGATTCAAACCAGGTGGCAGTGGTGTTGCAGTGGGCTTGCAACACAGCAAACCATGGGTGGACAGGATATCAAGTATGTATTTTCTCTGGTTTAAAGCTGTGCCATCAATCCCTCTAGCAATCTCCATGCCTAAGAAGAATTTAGCAGGGCCTAAATCCTTGATAGTGAAAGCATTATTCAAAGAAGATTTCAAATCAGCTAGCAAAGTGAGTGAAGGACCAGTAATAATGGCATCATCAACATATACTAGCAGAGCAAGAAAAGTATCTCCCTGACCCTTTGTAAAGAGACATGGATCATGAATGGAGGCTGTGAATCCCAGAGAACAGAGAAACCTGGAAAACTCAGCATCCCACTCCCTTGTGGCCTGCTTAAGGCCATATAAGCTCTTTTGCAACTTGCAAACCTTTCCAGGGGGATAATTCAGACCTTGAGGCAGTTTCATGTATATGGTATCTTTCAAATGCCCATGTAGAAAGGCGTTATTGACATCAAGTTGGTGTATAGGCCAAGAATGAGCAGTTGCAACTGCAAAGAAGAGTCTTACAGTTACTAGGTTGGCCACTGGTGAGAAGACCTCTTCATAATCAACTTGTTGTTGAGTGTATCCTTTGGCTACAAGTCTGGCCTTACACCTTTCCAGAGAGCCATCTGACTTTAGTTTAACTTTGAAGATCCATTTACATCCTATAGGTTTAGCTCCTACAGGTAGATCTGTGATCATCCAAGTATCATTTTTGGACAGAGCTTCCAGCTCCTGGTTAATAGCTTCTACCCACTCTGGGTACTGCATAGCCTCTTTAAAAGAAGATGGTTCTCTGACCATTGTTAGATTAAACAGGAAATTTGTGTGAGGTGGTGTGAGAGAAGGACTAATAGCATAGGGAAATGTGGGTGGAGTAATGGATATGTGATGAGCAAAGAGTTGAGAAGATTCAACTGAGCCTGTGTAGTCTTGCATCCAAGTGGGAGGATGTCTCTCCCTGGTACTTCTTCTCAAAACTGGTTGATCAGATACAGGTGGTGATTCCAGTGGTAGGTGTATAAGAGAATCATTATGTGGATCCAGCTCTGGTGTGACAGTTTCTGGTGATTCAAAAGGGAGAACCTGATCAACCATAGGAGTATCCTGTCTTTCATCTTCAAGGACAACATCCAGAGGTGGAATGGACAAGTGGGATTGTGTATGCACTGCAGGATAGGAAATGTGGGGCTCAGTTTGAGTAGGAGGTGGATTCAAGAAAGGAAAAGAATCTGTGACAAACTTCACATCTGTGGAAATGAAAACCTTTTGTTTCTCCAAGTTAAAAAGAAGATAACCTTTATGGAACATATCATATCCAAGAAAAACAGATTTGATACTTCTAGTATCAAATTTACCTCTGTTTGGGAGTAAGTTTGCAGCATAGGCTAAGCATCCAAAAGGCCTAAGCATAGCAAAGTCAGGAGCATGGCCAAACAATAGCTCATATGGAGTTTTCCATTCAAGTACTACACTGGGAAGCCTGTTAATTAACCAGGTAGCAGTAAGTATGGAATATGGCCAAAACCTGATAGGTAAACCACTGTGGAACATGAGAGCTCTGGCTGTAGCAAGCAAATTTCGATGCCTTCTTTCAACTATACCGTTCTGTTGAGGGCTATAAACACAAGACTTCTGGTGCAATATACCATGATCCATGAACAACTGAGCAACTCTGTGATTAAGAAACTCACTCCCATGATCTGATCTAAACACCTTCACCTTTTTATCAAACTGTGTGGACACCATCTGCAAATAACCAGCAAGAACCTGTGGTACTTGATCTTTAGATTCTAAGAGGTAGGTCCAAATAACTCTGCTGAAGTCTTCAACCAAGGTGAGATGATGTTGTTCTGAGTGTAAGGACCCTAGATATCACCATGAACCATCTCAAACATGGAATTAGTTCTTCTGTTTAAGATAGGAAAGTGATCCCTAGCATGTTTGGCTTTGATGCAAACTTCACAATTCTCAATAATCTTCACTAACTCATCATAATTCTTCCCTTTTGGCAACTGCATATGACTGAGAGTGGTGATAGATGGATGTCCCATGAATATATGCCAATCCAATAGGCTCATATCCTTTGGATTAAAAAAGCTTATGTGGTGTTGTTCAACAACAGACTCCATAACATATAGATTCTTCCTCATCTTTCCTACCCCCACCAAATGATCTGTATGTAACCTCTGAAAAGTGCAGTGAGTAGGGAAAAATGTACACTTAATATTCAAGCAATCTATCAATCTGGCCACAGAAATCAGATTGTGTGTAAAATCTGGAGCATATAGCACATTATCCAATGTAATGTCCTTATTGATCTTTGCCTGCCCTGCATGAGTCACAGTTTTGGAGGTTCCATCTGGGAAGAAAATGATTTTGGGCGTATCCAATCTGTAGATAGTATATAGCAGATCTGAATTGGCACATATGTGTGTGCTAGCTCCAGAATCCACTATCCATTCAACTTTCTCCATGCTTGGCAGAACTGAGAATGCAAAATGTCCTTCAAAAGGACTTGATCTGTTAGTTGCATCATGCACCATGTTTGCATCTCCCTTGGATGTAGCTCCAGTTTGCTTTTGCAGAAATTGTCCCATGCACTTAGCAATCTCACTTTGTATTAGCTTGCCTATATCCTGTCCTCCTTCTCTTTGATCAGATCTATCTGGAACACCCTCCATGTCTGCAGTTGATTCTACATAATTTGCTCTGTTTTGTCCTTGACCTTCTTTGAGTTTCTTGTACCATTCAGGAATGCCATGGAGCTTGAAACACTCACTAGCATCATGTCCCATCTCTTGACAGTGGGTACACTTCAGTTTCCTCTTCTCTTCTTTGGTAATTCTCTTTTTGTATGGACCACCCCCTTGTTTCTGGAACTGCTGCTGCTTTTGATTCTGATTCTGGTAATAAGGCTTGTTACCATATTGTTGTTGAGTGGCTCCATAATTCCCTTTGTGTACATTCATGGCCATCAAGTCCTTGTTATCACCACTTTGATTACTCAACTGTCTTTGGTCTTCAACTTGAATAACCATGGAGTAGGCTTGATCTAGATTAGGCAGAGGCTTCAATAACATGATTTGAGTCTTGGTGGACTCATAAGCTTCATTTAGACCAACTAAAAATGCCACAAGTCTGATCTGATCCTCTCTCTGCATAGACTTCCTTTTGGCATGACATACACAGTCCAGAGGTGGGAGAAGCATGTCCATCTCTTCCCACATAGCATTCAATTGATTGAAGTAAACAGAGACAGATAAAGTTCCTTGCCTAAAAGCATAAATATCTCTCTGCAGTTTGAGTATTTTCGGTCCATTGCTTCCACCAAAACGATGAGTAAGAGCATTCCATAGTTTATATGTGCTTTCAATGTGTGAGTATGCATCAACCAATTCTTTGCATATAGAATTACAAATCCATGTTGAAACAATATAATCTACTCTCAGCCATCTCTTGTAGTAAGGAGATTCACAATCAGGTTCAGAAAATGTACCATCCAAGAGTTCGAGTTTGCTGCGCACAGCTAGAGCTCGTTTGATTGATTTGCTCCAATTGAGGAAATTGGCTCCGGTAAGTTGTGCAGATACCAGCTGCAGTCCTGAGTGATCTGTGATTGGGAGGTTCAGAATCTCTTCAATCTGAGCCACCGTTAGCCCGATACCATCAACTTTCCTCTGATCTTCATTTCCTTCCTTCTTTGGATCAACCTTTGCTTCCTTCTTCGGTGAGAGCTGGCCATCATCATCTTCATTTCCCATATCTCCCCACAATTGTTGGATTACTTTAACCATTAACTAGAAGATCGAAACAACCTTCGCTCTTGATACCATGTTGAGAGTGAGATATTTGTAGAAAGGAGTAAACATTTCAATGAAACAGTAAAGAGGAAAAGTTCTTCATTCATTCGTTAGCTGCCAAATTCATACAAAAGCTATTTATATCACTCTCTCTCAGCTCAAAGTAAATCCTGGCCTTCTATTTTAGGGCAGAGATCTAACGGTTAAAATAAAAGACTAAGAAAGCAGAAAAAGGTAAATACTACTTAAAGGCAAAATGCGACTTCAATATTGTTTGAAATAACCCCAACTCCAAGCACGAACACAGCTGCATCTTCATGCATCTTCTTCCTCATCAATCTTCATTTTCACTCTTTTACAGTTTCTGAATGGGAATTTCCACTGGCTAGCGTTGTTGGAGGGACGTCCATGGATTTCTTGCTTTGATCTTGAATCCGAAATTTTCACTGCTCTGTCACTCCCTCCCCATCTTGATGTTAGACCTAACTCTCAATGCCGTAGGTCGCTCTCTGCTTTGAGGGAGGATTCCTTGTGCTTATGCGACGCTAAGCCCGATTATACAATTGATATATGCTCAATGAAGGAATACGGAGACGACAAGTCTTGGACTAAGCAGTATGTTATCCCCAAAATAGAGACTCTCTCTTGGTTCAATGCATTTGTGCGCGTAATCAAAGTGTTCAACAATGACGATGTTTTGCTTACGAAGAGAGACTACCCCAAGATATTTTGCTACTCCAACGAGACAAAAACTTTTACAGAGATTGAATCGATCGACTTTGACATTATCAGTGCATTTTGTTATACTCCTAGTTTTCTTCGACTTAAAACCTCGTTCCCGATGGAGAATGCATGCTCGTTCTGATATGCTTGCATTCATTCTAGACTACTAGCCTTTTGTAACACAAATATTTCGAGTTCATCACTTTATTGCACCTCTTTTGTACTTCTTCACTTATTCCCTTTCTCTTTCTTTGAATCTAATCAAATGGAATTTTTTTTCACATCCTTAAAAATTATTTATTTCGTAAAATTGATAACTGTATCTCAATCCAAACAATATTACAACTAAAAAAATTCTAACTTAAAAAAAAATTAAATTAGAAACAAATCTGATATGACCAAGAAATCGAGGAGATTATGTAATGTCTTTTAATTCTAGTTTTGTTATTGGGCCTAGGTTAGAGTCCAATTAGAATATGTAAGCCCACTAGGTTTTAGGGTGTCAAACCTATTTAAGGTTCATTGTATTGTGGCCGTCATTATGGAAATAGAATATTGAACGAACCTTTCGTGTTTGGCTTCTCTTTGAGAAGATTTGGAGTTTAAACGCACTCGAAGCGTTATTTATCGATACGCCTCGATCTCACACACAGCCTTATAGGTAAAAATCCTCGTCCCTTTGGGAACTCACAGTCACAGGGGCATATTGTCAAACACGTGGGGGTATTCCACTTCGACCATAATTCTAGTTCTAGGGTATTTTAGGCAGTCCTTGTGTAATTCGAATTAGGGTTTTTTTCTTTCCTCAGTAATCAATATAAATATGGTTTTCTGTATTTTTCAAACAGTTGGAGGTGTAAGAAGGGTGAGGTAGGTGAGATCAACTTGTCTTGTTTGTTCGTCATACCCTTTAATCCCTCTCTTTTTCCCTTTTCCTTTTTTCTTTCTTGTATTACGCATGCATATAGTTGTGGTTTTGGCCTGGCTTTACTTAAAACTTGTGGTATATGTCTAATTAATTCTGTTTAATTTCATAAACTTGTTGATTTTAGATGATTATGTATTATATTCTTCAACTTTTTTTGTTTTTGTTTGATGAGGATAGAATCAAGAATAGGTCTAATATAAAATTATAAAATTCTTGTTCCCTCAGAACATGTTAGGTCTAATTCTGCTTCATAAACTTGTTGATTATATATATAGATGATTATGCTTCAAGTCGAATTAACTAACAAATTAAGACATGATTTTGATATAACTAGGTTTTTTTTGTTGATGATCAGGAGAAAATCGCTTTTACGCATAATAAACATGGAGAGAGTGAAGCAATATATCCAAACTAATCCCACAATGGAGCAAGATCTCTTCACAAACATCCCTTCAGAAATCACCATAGATATCCTCTCACGACTCCCTATTGGAAGCGTTATGAATTGCAAGCTTGTTAACAAGTCATGGCGCAGTTTAATCGAAACTCTCGAGTTTGCAAAGTTGTACAAATCAGGCCCTTGCCTCGTTGCCTCTCACACTGTTAAGGGAGTCCAGAATCCATTCCAGGTGTATGAAGTTGAAGATGGGGACGGAAACTCGAAGAATTCTTGCAACAAGGCCTTCAACTTCAGCTTTCCTGAAGATGTCCTACTAAATAATTCAGTTAACGGTTTGCTATTCATGTTGTCATTTAGAAGGATCGGGTCTAGATGTCGTGATATGTACATATGCAACCCAGTCACTCGTGAATACATCACGGTTACTTGTCCTGGGTATCATAGTCCTGAGTATGATAGATGGGAGGGCTATGAAAGCGGCTATGGGTTTGGAGTGAGCAGAAAGAGCAGGCAATTTAAGGTGTTTAAAGTTTTTGACACACACACTGATAAAGATTTAGAAGAAGAAGGAGAAGAAGAAGAAGAAGATCAGAGGGCACGTTGTCAAGTATACACTCTCGGAACAGGACAATGGAGAAACGTTGCAATCACTCCTAGTAAAAGGCCAGTCACGATTCAGTATTCTAATATAGGAGCGTTTTTTAATGGAAACTTTCACATGTTGGCCGATGATTACATGGACAATTCTCAATGGATCTCTAGCTTCGATCTTGAAACCGAAGTGTTTACCACTTTCTGTGCTCCTAATTTTGCTGATCCTTCTCCTTCTTGCTCACTGGTTGTTGTGAGGGATTGCTTGGGTGTATGCGACAACTCATCCGCAGATGAGATGGTTATATGGTTGATGAAGGAATACAGGGATGAAAAATCTTGGACTAAGCAGTACGTCATCCCCAAAATGGGCTGTGACCTCTCTTGGTTAATCCATGTGTTCAAAGATGGTGACATGTTACTAACTAACTGGACCAGTACCATAATATTACACTACTCCGACAAGACCAAAGCTATAGAAAAGACTGATCTCATTGGTGGCTCTTCTATGATAATGCCATTATCGTATACCCCAAGCTTTCTTCCTCTCAAGACCTTCTCTTCTATGGAGAATGTTAGCTCCATGTCTACACATTTTAATTAATTGGTGAGTGTTTTTTTGGGATGATATATGTAGATGCTTCTATGTTTTACCTTGAAATCAATACACTCCCTCCTATTCTTTTTAAATGGCGGTTTGGCATTTTCGTTTGTTTATCTATCTTTCAAAATAATGTCCCAATGATGTCTACTCCCTCTCGTCAACGGAGAATGTAAGTTCGATCTGATGTCTACGCACTCTAATTAATTTTTGGAGATGTAATCAAAGTGTTTGAAGATGATAGAGTTTTGATCCATGGCAGCAAAATAGTTACAGAATCCAACGAGACGAAAACCATTCGAGTGAGAGATCTCATTGAATCTGCAGGAATTCCAGTTGAGAATGTAAGCTCGCTTTGATTTTATTTATTAGCGTTTCCGTAGTTTATGAGATCGTTGTGCTTGTGCAACGAATTCGGCTGAACTCAACTTCTTCTTCTATCTCTTCGATTTTTTATTTATTTATTTTTGTATTGAGACTATATCCATTGTAGTTGAGATTATTAAAATTGTTTATTGTTCATGAGTATTAGTTTGAAACCAATTTTTTTTTTTTTTTTTTTTAATCTTTAATGATAGAAATTTAAAGACCGCATCATTGTACAACTCAAACTCGAGACTTTTGACTCTAAAACTTAACCCCTTACCGTTAGGGCAACACCCGTACACTTGAAACCTTTTTTATTGGGAAGTAGATTCTTAGTGTGATCTTGAAATTAACCTATACTTATTATATGTAAAAACTACTACTAAACACTAAAACTATTTTCCTTAATAAACTTCCCGAAAAATGGGGTGAATATTTAATTAATGACAAAGTGTTTGAAAAGGGATACAAAAATTGGTTTCACTCTCCGTGCGTGTGTGAGGTCATGTCACAAACAAAGAGCATGAATTTCTTTGCGGACTTTCATCAAACATAAGTTAGTATTAAGTGTTACGCTTGTAATTTGAAGTATTACAATTCATATGTCACGAGATTAATTCTTATTATTTGATCAGGATCGTTGGGCTTACATTTTTAAATGGACAAAGACTTGGGTGTGGCCGGCTGCACCATGCGGCCGGACCCACCTGGCGACCCGGCCCGATTGGGGGTCAACCTGACTCGGTTCGTTTGACCCGACCCGTTTAGGTAAAGTGTCAATCTTTATTAATAAAAGTGTCATTCTTTAATAAAAGTGTCAATCTTATAAATAAAATTTTATATCTAATTTGTATGTAGTAGTTTTAAAATTATTTTATAGAGTTCACATATCAATTTAGAGTTCATAATTATTTTTAAGTATTTAATTTCAATTTTTTAAGGTAAAATATGGATTATAAATTGAAACTTAGGATATATAATTCTCCAGCAAAAGTGTCAATCTTCATGAATAAAAGTGTTAATTGTTCTGAATGAAAGTGTCAATCTATGTGACATCGAAATTTTTATATTTTTTATCGACTTGTTATTATAATGTTTTGATATTATGATTTATATTATTATATATATATATACATCTTAGTTATTTCCAAAAGATAAAATTAATATTCATTATGAACGTATTTTTCGTAAAAGTGTCAATTATTATAAATAAAAGTGTCAATGTTTCAAAGTGGCAATCTTTGTAAATAAAAGTGTCAATTATATTTAGTGTCAATCATAATGAATAACAGTGTCAATCTTAATCCGCGTCACGGTGAAGCCGGGCTGACAGAGTTTGCCCCTTTTAAATGGATCCATTCTCCCAATATAATAGGGTTTGTTTGTTACTTGAGGGATTTTTAATGCTACGTATAAATATCCTATTCTTCTAAGAACCCTAGAGTCGGGTTCAATTCGGCGGCACCGCCGTGACCCTGTTAATTATAGGCGGAAGACGGGTGACGGCAGGTCAAACTCAGATCAAATTCGATCCGAAACTTAACCCCTGCTGTCAGGGGCGGAGGGAGGGGGGTGGCAGTGGGGTCAAGTGACCTCACTAGGATTTTGAAAAAATTTACCCATATACTAGTAGTATGTAATATTGCACTAAATAATTAAAAAAACTAAACATAAAGACTAATAAATTTCAATTCTGACAAAATTAATATTCTTAATTGAGTTGGCAAATTATATTATTTTTTTAATGAGGTATTGCGTTTAATCATTCTTAATAACTGAATATTTACTTTCTTCTATTCCATTGTTTATACTCAATTGTAAACTTTAAAATGTTCTCATAGTTAACATTTGTCATTTTAGATCACACAATTTGTTTATAATAGATTCTTCGATTTTTTTTTTTTTGATTTATTTACTTGTATTTTTAGGATTTATATTTTTTCTTTCATTTTTTTTTTTTCCATTGCTTGCATTTAAATAAACCTCATACACTACTACAAAAAAGGTCTTCGACAACAGTTAATACCCGTTGTCTTTCTCAATTTCGTACTGTTGTCGTAGGCTGTGTTGTCGTAGATACGCGCTCATAGACAACAGTATGTTGAACTGTTGTTGTTATGTATTACCACAACAGTGTTTCAACTGTTGTCGTAGACGTGTTGTTGTTGTGAATTACTACAACAGTAGTTCAACTGTTGTCGTATATGTGTATTTTAATGTTGTTGTTTTTATTAATTATTACACCTATTTTTATATATAAATAATTAAAACAACAAAATTAATATTAAAATTAAACCAGATTATATAAATTTCAAATATTATAAATAAGAATATCAAATTAATACAACTATCCATTACAAGGTCTCTAAGTTCTAGTCATGATCAATTAAAAAAAAAAAAAATTAAAAAAATCCTCAAAGGATTTCAAGTCTAAGAGATCCAATAGTAGCCAAAATTAACACTAATCTAAAAGTAACATGGACATCCGACCTTGAATTTCTTCTCTTAATTCCTATGCAAAATTCAGTGGCTGCAGCACGAATTACAATCTTTATTTTCTCACTGTATCCCGTTCTTTCAATAGCCTCCTTTACAAAATCCAAGCCTTCTTTCAAGCTGCACGAGTAAAAACTTAAGAAAACAGATACAGATCCACATTGTACAAAAGAGACCAGTGAGAAAACTTACCAGGATATATTGGGAGCAAATCCGCCATCTTCTCTAACATTGCATCCATGTGAACCATACTGTTCTGTAATCACAGCCTGAATAGAACAAGTAAAATAAAATTAGTCGCCAAATAATCGAACAAGGTAAAATGTATCATTTGTTTGTTAAATAAAACATAGGGTAGTTTCATATAAGTTTGCCAAAATCTTGAACAATCAATATCCCAATGAGTAAAGGCTGTAAAGCCAATTCTAATACACCGAAACCTTCATCCTTAAGGTATCTAAATATCCTACTATTTAACAAGCATTTAAGAATGATCTTGGACATTCAAAAAGTAATCTAAAGCACAAATTACACTTCCAATAAATAACCACAGCTGAGCAATATGATTCTATGGGTCCTACAATCATAATTTGAATCTACATTCTCATCAAGCTATAACACAGAATTCAAGAGGAGACTTCTCCATGAACTATCAATGCAACTATAGTATAGGCATAAATCTAGGCACTCTAGTTAAGATGGATTACCTGCTGCAAAGAAGAAGCTGACAAGGGCTTATTAAGTTCAAATTTCCATTCCCGAAGCATCTGGTGCACTTGCTCTTCGAGCACCACCACATCAATTGTCAGACTCTCCTAATAGCTGATTGAAGATCGCTAAAGACTCCCAGCAGATCATCTACACGATATTGGCTCTGTCCTTGAAGAGTTTATGGGATGAGGACTTGCATGCCCCACTCTTTAAACACGTTAAAAGGTTGTAACTATGAACTACGAAGGATATTTTAGTTCTGTTTCAGAATGTTGGGTAAGTAGAGGACAGATGATATTAATTTCACTTCTGTCATATATGGTTCTGGACAGAGGAAACCATACTTAGCTCTTTCCTAACACACATATGGTTGTATTCAAGAATCAGTCGAAGATATTTTCAACTGCATTTCAGGAGTTGGGCTATAGTTTATCTAGAACTAATGAAAATAGTGAATTCATCTTCAAGTGCTCTTTAGTTTTGCCTTGGCTTCTCTATTTTTCTCTAAATAATATTCTGAAACTGGAACTATTGGTTCGCGTATGAAATCTGAATTTAAGAGGTTTGAGTCCTTACCGCTGCAGCATGTTCTTCCTTTACCCTCGCCAAGTGTTGCCGAGATTCTTCCTTGAATTCTTCAATTTTTTGCTCACACCTTTTCTCCACATCTTGGACAATTTTATCTGCCTGAAAGTTGATAGGATGATATTTAAACGATGCAGGAACTGGAATGCAGTAACTCATAACGGAAAAGTAACCGAAATGAACCTTTTCTTTCTCAAGATTAACAGTCTCCTGCTTCTCCACCTCATACTTCATTCGAATATCGTTAATGGCCTGATCAAATTCCAACAAATGGTCATCTTGATGGATCTAGAAAGTAACAAGGATATGCATAATCCTTAGAAGTTAAAATTGTGAAGGGGGGGAAAAAAAAGCAGACCTGATCATTTCTTTGAGATATTTCCTTCAAATGCTTGGATAGTTCTGAGTGTTTGCTTTCTAGCATATGATCATATTCCTTTCTGGCCTCCTGAAGCTTACTTTCAGTATCAGCCAAGGAAGCCATAACCTGAAACAGAAGACCAGATGTTACTAGACCATCCACCAGGCAGTTGTTCAAAATTGCAGTAAAACATACCTCTGCTTTTTTATCATCAATCTGTTTCTCTCTTGCTTTCAACTCTGGAGTAACAGCTAATAACATGATAAGACATACCATACTAAGATCATGGTCCATTTCAGCTGCAACCATGTGAGTTCTCGAAATCTGCTCTCCCTGCTGATGCAAAGTAGCTAAAGTGTTAGTCGCGTCTTCTCTTATGTCCTCGGCAATCTTGAGGCAATTTTTCACAGTCTTTGTAGTCTCTTCAGCTCTATGCGCAGCATAATTCTCTAATTCCTGTACAGACTGGTTCTCTAGTCCTCCAGAGTTGCGGAAATCATCCTTGAATCTGGTTTCGGATGCCGAAGAAAGATTTCTTTGTGAAGAAGAGCCTGCATTTCTCTCTTCATCATCAAAAGGATTTGTGCTCAAATTTGACTTGAAGAGAGACGGTTCCGAAGATGTTCTTCCAGATTTTTCAAGGGGTTGCTTGTTTTCCAGTTCATCATCAGAATCGAAAGGATTAGTAGAAGGCATATTAAGAGGGCGCCTGGTATTAGCTGAGGCAGATTTCTTAACACCGTGCATTTTGCACAGGTAAAATACGATAAGATGATGATATGCTCTAGTTTAGCTGGAACTTCAAAACGAGTCTGTAGAAGAACCTCACTGAAAGCCTAAAAACTGCTGGAAACAAATAAACATCAAACAATAAGAGCAAGCTTAGTATATATATATAGAACCCATAAATGCAAGCCAAGTGAAAGCAGTAGACAAAAGTTTCACAGAATCAAAGATGAATCGAATTCAATTTCATTTAGCACTACTTTGGCAAGTTATGAATTTTCCCTCCACAATAAGAGCATGCTTACTATATACTATAACCCATGGATGCAAAGCCAAGTAAACATAAAACCTCAACAGTATCCAAGATGAACCGGGAATCCAACTTAAGTACACGACAAGGTATGCTACACACTTATGAATAATTAGGCAACACGCACACACCCAAAGACAGGGGCCAGAAAATTCGGGGAGGGGGTGGAAATCAGCAAAGGCACTCAGAAAGACCCCAGGTCAAGTAAAATTATGCTTCGTATGAAAAGCGAAGGCACTCAAAATCAACTGAAAATTACATCACCAGAAATTAAAGAGAACAACATTAAAAGGCAATCTGGAGGTTCATCAAGTATGACTTTCTCTATTTTCAGCGTGATAAAAGTAACTCAACATCAATAATTTCAAATCTCTTGACTAACCTCAGCATATTTCAGAGCCAAGATATTCCTTTTCTGAGATAGAAGTTCAAAAAGGACCCCCAAAGTCACCTCGATTCCATCTCAACATCAATGAAACGTGCAAAATAGGCCAAAAGAAAGCAAAAATCTCCAAACACAAATCCGCTACACTTACATACAAATATATACAATGATCAAAAGTTGTAATCGGCAAACTAAAGCATAAGTGGAAATCAAATCAAATCATACACTCTGCAACTAAATAACCGCTCAAACACTCCAAAAATCTCGCTATTCAATTTACAGAAAGAACTAGCATTTTTCGCCACTTGTTAGCCAGTAAAAATCAACGATTAAATGCTAAAACCTAGAAAAAGGAGGAGTAAAGAAATTCCCAGCAACAATTCTTCAGATAATCAATTGCAATCAAATCCAGATTTATGCTTATATAGTGAAAGAGAGAGAGATGCTACCTGAGATGCTAATCCTTAATCAGAGAGGTTGAGAAAGAGCCGCGGCGGCGGCGGCGATGCCGATTTTGTTTGGGGGAAAGGCTGGTCGAGAATGCGGGCTGGGGGAGCAAGAGTGAGTGAGTGAGAGAGAGAGAGTGAGTGAACTCAGTGAAGAGCCGCTGCAGACGGCGGCGGACGGCGAACGACGGAGGGCGGCGAACGATTGGAGTGGTGCGGCTTGAGAAATTGAGAGACGTTTGGAGTGGGGGTCTCGCGCGCTGATAATTTGGGGGGTTTTGAAAATTGGGGGAAAATTTAATTAAGTAAGTATTTTTTTTATATCAATAACAACATAGCATACAACAACAGTTAAAAAAGCACACGTTGTTATAAACTACGACAACACTAAACGACAACAATTTTATACACTGTTGTGAAATTTATATACAACAACACTATACAACAACAGTTCATAAAACACTGTTGTCTATGAGCGTACTCCGGTCGCTCATAGACAACAGTTTTTAAAACGACAACACTTTTTAGGGATACAACAACAGGAAAAACACGGAACCGTTGTCGTAGATGTGTTGTCTATGTGCGTTTTTGTAGTAGTGATACATTTAGTTTCTAGCCTTTTAAGTGTCAAGAATAATTAAATCTTTCAAAAGGGTGTGGCTCAAATGTTAAAAATACATTAAAAAGTTACTTAATTCATTACATATTTTTTAAAAAAATCTCGTTTTAAAATTTTACTTATTTCATTAATTTCGTTGCAATGTTGTTATGCAGTTAAAAATTTATATTACGGTAATATAAATAAGCTCATTATTTTTTTATTATATTATTTAAATATTTAAAATTTAAAATTATTTGACCCACTGAACTAAAAGTCTAGCTCCGCCCCTGCCTGCTGTTAGGCCAACGCTCACGGTTTATTACTCTTTTCTAAAAAAAAAATCCTTTATTATTTCGAGTGTGTGGTTTTAATTACTGTTATTGCTAGAGCTGGAGAGAAGAGAAATCCTTGTGGTTTTAATTAGGTCTGATTCTATTAAATTGTAAATTGTAAACTTGAATGTTGATATTAGATGATTAATTATGGTTCGAATCTTCTAACAAAGTAGTGCTGATGTTTTTTTGTTTGATCGATCAGGAGAGAGAGGGAATCAATTGAGAAGTAGCTAGGTAGAATATTTGCAGAAACAGAAAATCCGAGAAATGGAGAAAGATTTGTTCACGAATCTCCCGATAGAAATCAAGCTTGAAATCCTATCAAGGCTCCCCATTCAAAGCGTCATGAATTGTAAGCTTGTCGACCGGTCGTGGCGCAGTTTAATCGAAAGTCTCGAGTTTGCCAAGTCCTATAAACCGGACTGTATTGTTGTCTCCAAACGCGTCAAACCCTCCTATGAAGTTGTTGAAGGTGTGGATGGAAGCTCGACGGATTCTTGCCGATACAAGGTGTATGAAGTTGATGGTGTGGATGAAAGCTCGCAAGAGAATTCTTGCAAGAAAGCCTTCAAATTCAGCTTCCCTCACCCTGCCCCGCTACGCTCTTCGGTTAACGGCTTGCTATTCGTGCCCCTGGATGAATGGAAGCCTCGTGATATGTACATATGCAATCCAGTCACTCGTGAATACATCACCATCCCTCGTCCCGAGAATGCTAATCTGCTCCGCGACACGTATGGATTTGGAGTGAGCAGAAACAGTGGGCAGTTTAAGCTGGCTACAGTTTTCGAGCCACTTTGTAAAGTATACACTCTTGGAACAGGACGATGGAGAAGCTTTGCACTTGATCCTAATAGTAGGCGGCTCAAGCACAGAGGTCGAAAAATACTTGCAAGGAGGCCTTCAATATGAGCTTTCCTCACCTAGTCTCACTACATAATTCAGTTAATAGTTTGTTGTTCATGAGGAGGCAGTGCTTTTCCCGCGTGGATAGTATCACCATTACTAGTCCCGAGTGTGATGAGGCCTTTGGCAACTACGGCTATGGGCTTGGATTGAGTAGAAAGAGTGGGCTATTTAAGGTGGTTAGAATTTTCTACCAACAAACTGCAGAGGAAGAAGATGGAGGAGTAGCAGTAGATTTGCGAGCGAGTTGTCAAGTGTACACTGTCGGAACGGGACAATGGAGAAGCGTTTCTCATGATAACGAGTCACTTGAGTACGGACTGTATGCTCCTGGGGTGTTTCTGAACGGAAACATATATTCACTGGGCGGCCTCCGATGAGGAGTTGGATTCGTGGATCTCTTGCTTCGATGTTGAAACTGAACTTTTTACCACTCTTCATGCTCCCTGTCCTCCGATCCCTGTTATGAGTTTGAACGATGCGGGCTACTTGTTGTGAGGGATCGCTTATGCATATGCGACCATGCATACGAATATGAGATTGTTATATGGTTGATGAAGGATTACGGAGATGACAAATCTTGGACTAAGCAATTTGTCTTCCCCAATCAGTATAACTTATTCCATATCTTCAACAACGGTGACATTTTACTAAAAGAGCTCGGTAAAAGAACATTATGCTACATTGCTACTCCAACGAGACCAAAGCTATCGAAGAGACTGATCTCATTCAATTGCACGAAGATGGCTTTCCGAAGCTACTCTCGTATACCCCAAGCTTTCTTCCGCTCAAGACCTTCTCTTTGAAGGAGAATGTAAGATCGTTCTAATGTCTACTCGTTCTATTTCTTTATTTTATTTATTTTTAGAGTTTTAGAGACTATACTTCTGCCGACAAAATGTGTAGACGCATGTGTTGGTCTAACAGTTTAGAAGTTTAGAGTACTAGCTATTTGAGTTGTAAATTTATTTTTACTTTCAAATTTTTATCTGTTTCTCCCGTTTATTATGATTCTTTTTGTTTAGATTTACTTTTTGTAATACTACGAGCTAGTCATTTCAAATTTTGTACTAATATTTCTTTAGTAATGGACCAGTCTTTTCCCATAATAGCAAAAAATAAACCAATTTATTAGTCTAAATCACCTTTTCCTCTATCAATTTGTTGAGTAATGTTTGATTTAGTAAATCATGTTAGTCACTACTTGGGATCCCTGTTGTTCCAAATTTCAATTTGTATTAGTTTTATGCATTTTTTTTTTATAATTGATAATGATTAATTTTAATTTTATGATTATTTTTAGGGTTCACTAATTCAATTAGGGTGTATAATTATTTTTTAACATTTAATTTCACTTTTAATGGTTGTATAATGCTTGAAAATTTTAAAATTAGGGTATATTAATGTTAAAATATTTAATTTTTTCACATAAACATCTATTATAATTTTTTATATATTGCAAAATTTATTTTTTTTAAATGTAATATTTAACTAATAAAAATTATAATTTGGGACACGGTTGAGATATCGAATTCGTGACAGAAGATACCATCCGATTAGTCAATCCCTCATTTTTTCATGTCCTATCCCCATCAAAATACTTGGTAAATAGGAATGTCAATCTAACCCGAAAACGAAATGGTAGGGTCGATTTCAATGGAAACTTTCACTGGTTGTTCGATTATATACAGTGGCGGAGCCATGTTGAAGCGATTTTTGTTCTTCTATTCTTATATTTTCGAGGAATATTATAGTAAGCTCTTTTCAACTGTGAAGAAAATTGAACAACTCCCGTCTCTTCCATGTTGGATGGGGGAGCACAATTAACACATAAAAAGAGCAAGGATTCATTGTGTAGACAATGACATGGAGACTATGTCAGAGAGAGGTAGGTCAAATAATGGAGAAATTAGTCAAGATTTGGGGAAATTGATACAGACTGAACTTGCAAAGTGCTCGGGGAATCTCAAGGAAAGAGTACTAACTCAGGAAATTTGTCTACTGAAGTGAATATGGAGATAATGATGAATTTGAATTTGATGGACATTTTGCTTAGGATCCAATGCTCATGTTTGTTGTAATAAAAATACGATGAGTAGCTACAGCAGATTACAAAAGCTATTAAAAGTTCATTTACCAGATGGCGGTACAAAGTTGGTAAATTACTCAAGAACAAGGGTAAACAATGATATTGTATTATACAATGTCTTGTTTATAGAAGGGTTCACTCATAACTTGTTGTCAGTAGCTCAACTCAATGATGAAACACAATGGAGTGAATTTGCGAATAAGTGTATGGAATCTGTGTTATTGTCTTTTGGTATTCTTCACCAACAATCATGTATTAGAGCTCCACACAACAAAATGGTATAACGGAGAGAAGGCATAGAAATAAGAAACCTATTATCCACTGCTAGGGCTTTGATGTTTCAAAGCTCCTTATCTGTTAAGTTCTGTCCTTACTCAATTTTAACAGCTACATGGATGATTAACAGGCTTCCTAGCAGAATCTTAAACTGGGATTCTCCTTAAAAAATCCTTTATAGTAGAGATCCAGATTTGAGTGTTTTAAGACCTTTTGGATGCTTGGCTTATGCTATCATTTCTCAACCATCAAGAAATAAGCTTGATTCAAGGAGTCTCGAGTGCATATTCTTGGGATTCGATACACATCATAAAGGTTATCTCTTATTTGACCTTGATAACTCTAAGATCTTGTATAACCTTTTCATACTACAAACTGATTGAATTTTGATAAGTATTGTTTTCCTTAGATCGATCGATGGTCCGATGGAAGTCTCATGCTTAATGGGAAAGACGAAAACAAAAAATATACAAAATACATTTCAGATTATGTCTGTGTGGACTTTCATCGAGCATGTAATATGCATAATAAGAAACGGAATCAACAGCAACAGCAACAGCCACATCAACCAAAGGTAATAATCCTCATATTTAACGTACTCTGTTTCATATTTATTTAAATAAATATATATTATTATGACTTAAGTTTATTAATATTATAATTATAATGACTTCTGATTAAGAACCCTATATATATAAGGGTTTTGTTACTTTAGGGATTTTAGAGTCAACCACAGTTCGGCAGCCGCACCACCGCCGTGATGGCGGACCAGTTGCAGGCGGAAGAAGAGAAGGGCGACGTCAGGTCAGAATCAGATCAACTATGTAATTTTTTGCCTTCTCCGTTTTCTCTAAATTTCATTACTGTTATAGAGAAGAGGAATCCATGGGTTTTAGGTCTGATTATGTTTGAGAGAAACTTGTTGATATATATTAGATGATTAGGGTTCGATTCTTCTATATAAAGCACTGGTGTTTTTCATTTGATCAGGAGAGAGAATCAATTGGTTATTGGTAGAGATTTGCAGAAACAAACTCCGAAACAGAAATTCCAAAAAATGGAGCAAGATCTCTTCACGAATCTCCCTCCGGAAATCAAGCTAGAAATCCTGTCGAGGCTCTCCATTGGAAGCGTCTTCAAGTGCAAGCTTGTCGACCGGTCATGGCGCAGTATGATCGAAAGTCCCGAGTTCGCCAAGTCCTATAAATCATCCCCTTGCCTCGCTGTCTCTGAAAGACTCGTGGAGCTCCCATACTTGTACAGTGTTCATAAAATTGAAGATGGGGACGGAAACTCGAAGAATTCTTGCAAGGAAGCCTTCAACTTCACCTTTCCTCACCCTGTCCCAGTACATACTTCAGTTAATGGTTTGCTGTTCATGACTGGGCATTATTACATGGATGTTCATGTTCATAATATGTACGTATGCAATCCAGTCACTCGCGAATACATCACCATTACTAGTCCTGAGGACAATGATCCGGATGTCAACTACAGCTATGGGTTTGGAGTGAGTAGAAATGGCTGGCAATTTAAGGTGGTTAGAATCTTCGATCAATGGACTGAAGAAGAAGAAGATGATGATGATGATTGGAGGGTAGGTTGCCAAGTATACACGGTTGGAACGAGACTATGGAGAAGCGTTTCTCGTGATAATAAGTTAGTACTCGTGTATCAAGACAATATGGTAGGGAAATTTCTGAATGGAAACTTTCACTGGCTGGCCTCCGGTAAGAATGGAGGTTCGTGGATTTCTTGCTTGGATCTTGAAACCGAACTTTTTACCACTTTCCATGCTCCTCGTGCTCTTAGTTGCACACTGTGTGTTGTGAGGGATTGCTTAGGTATAGGCGACTATTCGTCCAGAGATGAGATTGTTATTTGGTTGATGAAGGATTACGGAGATGGCAAATCATGGACTAAGCAATTTGTCATCCCTGAAACGAGTCGTGATCTTTCATGCTTAATCCATGTGTTCAAAGACGGTGACGTTTTATTTAAAAAGTTCGGTAAAAGAACATCTTGCTACTCCAACAAGACCAAAGCTATAGAAGAGACCACCGATCTCCTTAATCTGCACGAATATGCCTTTCCTATGCTAGTCTCGTATACCCCGAGCATTCATCCACTCGAGACCTTCTCTTCAACGGAGAATGTAACATCGTTCAGATCTAATGTCTACTCGTTTTAGTTTAACTTTTTTCCTTTTTGCAGAGTTTTAAAGTTTATGTATATATATTTCTGGGGATGAAAATATGTAGATGCTTATATGTTCTATGTACCCTTAAAATTAGTAATTAACTAGTTTACAACCCGTCGAAAATCGACGGGTGTCAATTATTTTTAATGTATAGATATTTTATTAGTGAAAAAATTTATTTAAAAATATTTTAGACTATGTTTCTCGATTTTTATGTACTTACAAACAATAAAAAGAATTTAAGAATGATGAAGAACTAATTCAATGATGATTCATATAATATTTAAATCTTCGACGTTTAAAGAGTAATAACTCAATTTGGTGCCAAAAACGACAAAACCAAGTCCTCGTGAAATATAAAAAATATATTTAAAAGTATTACAAAAATACTAAAAGTAAATAAACAATATGAAAATTATATAAGAAATATGGACCAAAATAATATATCCGGCTCCTCTTCTACAAAGCTATTGAAGTTTGATGGTAGTCTCTCGTTACTCGTGTTTATAAGAAAATAGGGTTAAAGGGGGATATTTTGATGATAGGTGCATTTGTATCTCGTTAAGCCGCCCGTTGTTTATTTTAATAAACAGAAAATGTCAAACAAAGTCTCCTATAGCATGTTGTTTATTGTAATAAAATAAAATGTCAATATAAAGTCACTCGTTTCTCTTTTTATAAGAAAATAGGTTTAAAGGGGAATATTTTGATGATAGGTGCGTTTGTATCTCGTTCGAAATTCGATACAATCACTTTATAACGTTATTTTAAAGTAAAGTACAAATGAAAAATATGAAAATATGTCAAGTCACCCGTTATTTTTTTCAATAAAAAGAAAATGTCGTTATATCAATATAAGTTAAGATGCCCGTTTCGAACCACCACGTTGATCGACATGCATACGTGTCAATTTATACATCCGCAATTCTTATTTATCTAAAATACATATATTTGTAAATATTGATGTATGATATATTTTAATCTCACACAATATCTATCTTATATTTAGTTCTATATTGTATACTACTATGTATGCTTATCATATAAGTATTCACGTAGCCCGATGTTTATTGTAATAAAAACAAAATGTCGTTACATCAAAATAAATCAAGCCATAACGCCGATTCTTGTTACATTTAAATCTTCGACGTTTAAAGACTTATAAATGAAATTGGTGCCGAAATCAACAAAGCCAAGTTTCTCGTGAAATACAAAAAAAGAAAAAAATTAATGTAATACAAAAAGTACTTAATAATTTACTACCCGTCGAAAATAGTTTACATTAATCAAATTATGCATCTTTTGCAATCTAACTCGTAACTTAATTTGATATGATTTTTAGTGTTATTTTAAAGCAAACATTAGATAAAAATATTAAAATAATTCAAGCCTCCTATTGTTTATTCTAATAAAAGATTAATGTCGAAGAGACAATGGAAAATATTAAAATAAGGTATCATTATTTCAAGCCGCCAACTAATTGTGATAATAAAAAGTAGGTTTATAAGAGTAATATCTCGATAATAGGTATAGTGTATCCCTTTAAAATTCAACATGAATAATTAATTATTTAGTGTTATTTTTATGCAAACATAAGAAAAAAATATATTAAAATAATTCAAGCCACCCGTTGTTTATTCTAATAAAAGAATAATGTCGAAAACACATAAATAAATATTAAAATAAGTCAAGTCGATATATAATTCTTTAATTATTTCAAGCCGCCAATTAATTGTGATAATGAAAAGTAAATTTATAAGAGTAACATTTTAGTAATAGATATAGTGTATCCCGTTAAATTCAACATGAATAATTAATTGTTTAGTGTTATTTTTAAGCAAACATAAAAAAAAAATTAAAAAAAATTAAATAGAAAAACACTAATTCAAGCCGCCCGCTATTTATTCTAATAAAAAAATAATGTTGAAGACACATAAATAAATATTAAAATAAGTCAAGTGATATACGGAGTATAATTCTTCTATACGTGATGTGCTTTTTATAATATTGACATTAAAATAATATAATTTAATATTCACATATATATATGTAACTATTAGTATTAGTTAAATTATAAAGATAAATAATAAACATAATTATAAGATCCAAATATAAAAATTCAATTTATATATAATAAAATATAAGTTATTTATAATATAATATTAATATATTATTATTTAAAGTCACATAATTTCAATATAACTAATGAAAGTTGTAAATAATTACCTTTATTCATTCACATATTATTGATAGTATTAAATTACTACCAATTTCATAATACTAATAAAACACAAAATATATAAAGCATTCGGTTAAATACTTACTAATCATTGCATAATACTACAAATAAATGCTAATCATATTTGCATAATTATTTACATGTAGATTCTATTATTTTTTCTATTATATGGAATTGTAATTGTTATTGTTATTTTATTATAAATAAATAATATATTAAAATCTTTTTTTATTGAAATAATATATTAAAATATATTCATGTATGAATAGAATAATATTGAAGATAAATATTAAAGATATAATAATAATATTATTATTAATGATAATTATAGAATAATTAGATAATATTTTTTATGATAAAAAAATGAATTTTTAGATAAATAAGAACGGAGAACATAGGTAGCGCCACGTAGGCACGTAAATTAATGTGGTGCTCCGAATCCGCTTTGCTATTATATATAAAGGGATTATCGAGTTTGAGTGTTTTTCTAATTTTTGTTTATTTCTCCCCTTTATATATAGTGATTCTCTTTGTTGCCACGTCCGGTGAATTGAATATGTATATTAGTAATTTAGTACTATACTTCGTCCCTTGCGATGCACGATATAGCTAATTTTCCAAATAACAAACTGAATCGAAATCTCCCTTTAATTACTATCTTACATTTGTAGCGCCTCTTCTATTACACAGATAATCATGACGTATCAAAAATATTTTTTAAAACTAACAATAATTTAAAATATTTTTAACATATAACCATGGTCTATCCGTGCAATAGAAAATACTTATTTAACTACTACTATCAATTCGATTTGATCACTTATTGAAGATCCATAGTCAATGTGTACATTTTTATAAGTTTTCGATGCTCGATATATCGTTATATCGTTTTATTGAATTATGATTGATTAAGAATTAATGTTTTACGTACGTTAGTTGACGTCTTTAATTTGTCACATGTTTAACTCTTACTCCCTATGTCATTTTTCAGTTGTCTCGTTTTCCATTTTAAGTTGTTTTTTACGACTTGTTTCATTTCCTTTTTTTTTTTTAGCCTAATATGTACATATACCACTTTTATCTTAACAATATAATTATATTTTTAATTTATACATATTATTTTCTTTATCATATTTCTTATTTTGTGTGTCCAAAAAAATGAGCCAACGTCGAACATATGAAGAGATTACTTGATTCATATCTAGTTGGTTGGGCTTATATAAACCCTAGTAATTGGGCATAGACATTCATTGATTTTAAGAAGAAGAAGAAAAAAAAAACAAGTTAGGCCTATATTTTAGCCTATGAACCGATAGAATCATAGAATGGTTTACTCTAGGGTATTTTAATGCTATCAAAACTCAGGCGCCACAATTCAGCCGCATGCTTTGTAGTAGTTTTTATATTTTCAATTTTTGTTTCTCGTAAGCCCATGCCAACTACGAGGAAAGTCGAATATCTTTCGGTGTCGTACTGCCACCGATACGAATCTAATGTTTAATTATTGTTTTTCGTTAGATAGGTCGATGGAGATCTCATGTTTAATGGAAAAAAGTTAACAATATCTATATAGGGAGTGGTTCGTGTGCAAATAAATCCTTGCGTGAGAAAATGAGAAAGATGCTTTTTAATGTACAAATTCATGCTTACAACACCATTATGCTTTTTAATATACAAATTCATGCTTAAACCTAGTCATGCTTATGATACCTTATAATTATGCTTAAATCAATTACAGCCATAGATCAAATTTAGATCAATGGTTCAGATCTATTCCTATTTCTCACACCAGGACTTATTTCTATATGATCCATCCTCTATATATATATATATATATATATATATATATATATATATATACAAAATCCATATTAGACCGCTTCATCTTCTCCGCCTTTTTCTTCATATACAAAATGCACGATTATGTCTCTGTGGACTTTCATCGAATATGTTATTATAATGTCGCGATATTATTAGTATTATCAAATATGCACAATATAACATTAGTAATAATTTTTTATGCAAAAAAATTTGCTATAAGAATATATTTTGTGTACAAATTAAAAAATAAGGTATAGCAAAGATGTACGGAAATAACGTACGATAAGACAATAGTTTGTTGTTTGCTCCATACCGAAATTAAGGGTTTATTTGTGGTGTAAAAAATAACCTTTATTTTTTTTCTTAAAAAAAGAAAAAGAAAAACTCTTTAAAAAAAGATAAAGATAAAAGGATAACTCTCATTCAACTTCGTGTCAACGGAGCGCAGTCTAGTAGTAAGACGCTCCGCCTCCAAACCAATAAGTCGGGAGTTCGAGACACACTAAGAAGGGAAATGGAGAACCATTATTGATTCATTCAACTTCGTCACTCTCGAAATAAAACGACTACAACTATTTAAGTAGATAGATCCTATTCAACGCCACTAAACAAGCAACTAATTGACTACTAAAATAAATCTCCAACTAATTAAATAGCTAAGCTTCAACATATATAAGGGTTTTGTTACAATAGGGATTCTAGAGTGAAACACAATTCGCCGCACCACCGCCGTGATGGCGGACCAGTTGCAGGCGGAAGAAGAGAAGGGCGACGTCAGGTCAGAATCAGATCAACTACTTCGTCTCTCTCTCTCTTATCGTTATTTTGTTTGTTTTCAATATTATATACTCAGAGACCTTTTCCTTTTCGAGATGTCCCAATGATACAGGAACCTTTTCCAAAATGAAAAATTGTAACCCAATAAAATTCTGACAATCACTTTAATCCACTACCTTTCACTCATCGTTCTCGTCTTAATTCTCGTGCCGGAAAAAAGAGGTCCCTGTCCAGTGGGATATATGGAGGGAGTATATCAGCTATACATTCGTTGCAAATTTTTTGCCTTTATATTAGATGATTGATTGTTCAAGCTAGCACTGGTTGTTTTCCATTTGAATATTTGCTTTGTGAAACAGAAAATCCCAGAACATGGAGCAATATTCGTTCACAAATCTCCCTTCAGAAATCAAGCTACAAATCCTGTCAAGGCTCCCCATTCGAAGCGCCGTCAAGTGCAAGCTTGTCGATAGGTCATGGCGCAGTATGATCGAATGTCCTAAGTTCACCAAGTCCTATAAATCAGCCCCTTGCCTCGTTGTCGAAAGAATATCCAGGGAGCTCCCGCGCTCGTATAAGGTTTATGAAGTTGAAGATGGGGACGAAAACTCGGAGAATTCTTGCAAGGAAATCTTCAACTTCAGCTTTCCTCACTTTGTCCCACCAAATTCTTCAGTTAATGGTTTGCTATTCATGATTCTGTTGACAGGGGAGTTTCATGATTTTTACGTATGCAATCCAGTCACTCGTGAATACATCCACATCCCTCGTCCCGAGAGTGTTGGTCCATTCGCCTACTACACCTGTGGATTTGGAGTGAGCAGAAAGAGTGGCCAATTTAAGGTTGTTAGAATTCATTACCGACAGACGCCTAAAGCAACTGATTGGAGGGCGTCCGGTTATAATATATACACTCTTGGAACGGGACAATGGAGAAACGCTGCTCCTAATAAGATTTCATTCGTGTCCCGCACCACTAAGATAGGGGAATTTCATAATGGAAACTTGCATTGGTTGGCCTTTAATTCGAAGATCTCTTGCTTCGATCTTGAAACCGAGGTTTTCACCACTCTCCGTGCTCCTCATCGTGGTGGTATTTTTGATTGCTCGCTGCATGTTGTGAGGGATTGCTTAGGTATATGTGACTGCTCATCCAAAGATGAGACAGTTATATGGTTGATGAAGGATTACGGAGATGAGAAATCTTGGACTAAACTATTCGTCATCCCCAAAATGGGTCGTCGTCATCAGCTTTGGTTAACCCATGTGTTCAAAGATGGTGACATTTTACTAAAAAGCCAGTTGGCCGGTAATGAAACGACTTTATGCTACTCCAACAAGACCAAGGCTATCGAAGTGACTAATCTCATTGAATTGCGAGCACTTGATTATATTGTGTCATTCTCGTTTACTCCAAGCCTTCTTCCGCTCAAGAGCTTCTCTTCGACGGAGACTGTTAACTCCTTCTGATGTCTACTCATTTTAATTTTTTTCCATAATGGGTTAGAATAAAATTTGCAAAACATCCACTTGTGGTTTTCAGGAATTGAAAAGTATTCTTTTTGAAATCATGTCATGTATGTGGGAAAGTAGATTCTCATGTCACATGAAATTCTCTTATTGATTTTCCTCCAAATGGATAATTAAATTTCATGGACAATTTGATGATTCTTTTTCTCTCCTTGATTAGGGCCTTTGTGTTTTCTAATGAAGGGCGTCTCTATTTATTTATTTGTTCCGGAAGTTGATCGTAAATGAGAGATTGGCTACGTAGAAAGACGAAAATGAGAAGATTGTAGAAAGACGAAAATGGATCATCGGAAGTATAATAACTCGGTTTCTTGTGATGCTGTCCTAATTTTATAGTGGTGGTTCTTGATTTTCTTGATTCTATATAAGTGTAGGAAAGTAGGATGAAAGCTCTTTGACATGAGGAATTAATCACAGCAGGAAATATTGTCTCAGTTCATCCTATTTTCACAGAACCGGGGTAGTTTCGAATTAATTATTTTTTAAATCAATATATATATATATAGGGAGCGGATCCAATAGGAATCGACCCTTAAGTAGTAACTAGGATCCAATCTAGACCACATATTTGATATATTTGAATGGTCCAGATTTAATCTAATTGTTCTAATTAATATTTTTTACAATATATCCGCTAACTATTTAACTAACGTCAGGGGTAAATGTGTAATACGTCCATTATAACTACTAAGCCGCCGCTATTATCGGATTAATTAATATTGATAATACTAATAGGCGTACATACATGCATTTTATTAATTAATATTGGAAATCTTGCTTAGTGAACATGCTTATATCATTGATTTAATTGATTATTTATTTAAATTTGCTTTTTTCCATGTAGACTCTCTCGCACCATTAGATTAAAGTGCAGTAATGCGTTTACAATTTGCTTAAATACTAGTAATGAATACTAATATCTATATAATATATACACGACTACTATAATAGTATTATTTTATTTAATTAATTACTATTATATAATAGCGTTATGGATCTCCATCCTACGTGGCATTGCCTATGATTTTTATGAATATTTTTCAATATTCTCATTGATTTGGCTTATTAAAGATTAAAATTTAATTAAACATATCACATACATTAATTGATATACATTAGTACTATTATTCTATATGCATATGAATTTTATTAATTATAATTATAATTATTTTTTATGTAAATCATAATAATAATGGAATTACTCGATCCTGTGTGGCATCACGTAAGATTTTTATGAATATTTTCCTATATTCTCATTGATTCGGCTTATTAACCAATAAATTATCCTAATATTAATCTACAATAAGGACTATGGAAATATATCTATGTATAAATCAATAATCAGACATACGAATAAGAGAATATATAGTCATATACCCAATTTCAACTTGTAAACCAAAATTTTGCTTTGTATGTTAAAACACTAAAATTATACCCAATTTTTGCTTTAGTTTCCAATTATACCCTTACTTTTTAGGCTTGAGTATTACTTTTTAGCTTTGGTGTATTTTTCAAATTTGAATTATTGGATCTCCATACAAACAAACCCTCTCCTCTATTTTATTTCTTCACTCTCTCTCTCTTTCTCTCTTTCTCTCTACCCGTCTCTCTCTTTCTCTCTCTATCGCCGGCTGTCTGGCCTCCATCGCCGCCGCACCGCCGCGAGCCACCCACAACAGCCTTCACTGTCGCAACTTCTCTTACTGCACTGTTACGTCTCTCTCTCTCTCTCTCTCTCTCTCTCTCTCTCTCAGTGAATTAAACTGTGCAGAATTACGATGTGCTTGGATATAGTTGGCCCAGATGAATCTGAGGGCTCCGACGTCAGCCGGCCCAGCTCCGGCAGGATGGGGCCGAAGAGGGAGTTGGAGGAGAGGTCGAGGAGGCGGAGCTGGGAGAGGGAGCCGAAGGCGGCGGAGATGGGGCCGGAGATGTTGGTGGAGGAGAGGTTGAGGAGCTGGAGGGAGGAGAGAGAGGAGGAGAGAGAGGAGAGGTTGGTGGAGGAGAGGGTGAGGCGGCGGTCGACGGTGGCGGAGGTGACGATTCCGGAGTCGGCGGCGGTGGTGAAGCCGCGGTAGTAGGCGGTGGCTCGAGAGCCTCTCCCTCAAATGGTGCTTCCACATCTCCGATGTGGGGATCGAGCTCCTCTGAAGAGGATGGTGAAGGGGACGATTTATTTTAGGGAGGTTGGTGCTGATAAAGTTGTGAAATCGAAGTCAGAAGGGGACAATGGAATTGACAGCAGTCATCAAGCCCCCACAACTTTTTTTATTTTATAATTTTGTTCTTATTCTTGTTATAGTAGCTACCAACTTCCTTTTTTGTTCAATTTTTTTTTTTTTTCATACTTTTATACTTGCTTTTGTGTTTTATTCATATTATTGCAATCACTTTGATTATAATTAGTGGTTGGATATATACACAACCACCTTGATTATAATTAGTGGTTAATTATTTTTACATGTCTTCCTCCAGATTTGGCTCTCTCTCTCTCTTCTCTCTATCTTTCCTTTTGCGTTTAGTTCTATTGTTGAGAGAATTATCTCACACTATTTCCGAATGCTATCCTCTGTCCCGATTACTTAAGTACACAGTACGAAATATAAAAAAAAAATTACTAGTCTTGTGTAAGTTTTTTGTTCAATTTACATGATATACTAAAGTACACAGTACGAAAGGAAGAAAAGCTTACTGTGTACTTAAATACACAGTAAGAAACACAAAAAAAGATTACTAGTCTTGTGCAAGTTTTTGTTCAATTCACATGATATACTAAAGTACACAGTACGAAAGGAAGAAAATCTTATTGCGTACTTAAGTACACAGTACGAAAGGAAGAAATGTTTATTGTGTACTTAAGTACACAGTACGAAACACAAAAAAATATTACTAGTCTTGTGTAAGTTTTTGTTCAATGTACATGATATACTAAAGTACACAATACGAAAGGAAGAAAACCTTACTGCGTACTTAAGTACACAGTACGAAAGGAAGAAAATCTTACTGTGTACTTAAGTACACAGTACGAAACACAATAAAGATTACTAGTCTTGTGTAAGTTTTTTGTTCAATTTACATGATATACTAAAGTACACAGTACGAAAGGAAGAAAATCTTACTGCGTACTTAAGTACACAGTACAAAGGAAGAAAAGCTTACTGTGTACTTAAGTACACAGTACGAAACACAAAAAAAAAGATTACTAGTCTTGTGTAAGTTTTTGTTCAATTTACATGATATACTAAAGT
Organism: Thymus mandschuricus; assembly: GCA_029379335.1. Lineage (NCBI taxonomy): Eukaryota > Viridiplantae > Streptophyta > Magnoliopsida > Lamiales > Lamiaceae > Thymus > Thymus mandschuricus. The sequence continues at coordinate 36,819,843 of CM057074.1, forward strand.
ACACAGTACGAAAGGAAGAAAATCTTACTGCGTACTTAAGTACACAGTACGAAAGGAAGAAAAGCTTACTGTGTACTTAAGTACACAGTACGAAAGGAAGAAAAGCTTACTGTGTATTTAAGTACACAGTAAGAATCACGTTTCGTACTTATTTGTATGGAACACAGTACAATTTGTAACACCAAAATTACCGAAAAGAGAGAGAGAGAGAGAGAATTGGTGGTCAAAGTCAAAAAGTAAAAAGCAAAAAGTAAAAAGTATAAAGCATAAAGCAAGGGCATTTTGGTACAAAATTTGAAAATATGGGTATAAGTTGTGTTTTTTAACATACAAAGCAAAATTTTGTTTTATAAGTTGAAATTGGGTATAATCTTTTATGCCTCTACGAATAATGTATAAATAATTATTGGCACTCTCATACGTTTTTAAATAAAGAACCCCATACTACTAATAAATATATTAAAATTAAATGATTTTGGGTTTTATGTGGAATTAGATTTCAGTAGTATTAAAGACTTATCTATCATTAAAATATTACTTTTTAAACGTTTTTTTATCACCACAAGCAATGGACGGACTCAAGTAATTATGTACTTTTTACTAAAATTTTATACTTTAACATAGTTATTAAAATACCTATCTCACTCCGCATCAAACTTTTATAAAGTTTTATCAACATAGAACTCATATAGAAGATATTATATATTCGATACTATTTATTTCATAATTTTTTAGTACGGTTAGTTTTTTTAAGAGATTATTTTAAGAGCATATTTTGATAACAATTTTCTTTATATTGTCACGACATTCATGTACATATTAAGTATGTCAACAATTGTCAATTGTAGATGAACATTTGTGTCACGCCCCAATTCCCGAGGGAAGGCACGTGTGCCGGGACGTGGCAAGGGGTTGGAGTTAAGAAGCGGGGATAGAAGGGGGATCATAGCTTAAGACATTTTAACCATATTATTATCATTTAATTAACTACGGGATCGGGACGTACAGCACGAACTACGGGGTAGGAAAACCATACTGCCCGTACCGGCCGCCATGTCTGAATACCCGCAAAAATAAAGTAAAATATTTAAATACGGGATCGGGACATATACAACTCAAACTACGGGGTTGGTTAATCCGAACTTCACATGTTGGCCGCTGTCTGAGTACCCGTAAGAGAAATGTAGAAGTAGGAGAAACGTAGAGATTTTATTACAGAAATTAACTTATCATAATATACATGAGGGGTGGACTTTATTTTAAAGCGTGGCGGAAGCGTTTATTTCTTTTACATCGCAGCAACAACAACAGTCCTCCCTAGCTCCTGCTGCTCCATCAGATTCCTTTACCTTAATCTGCAAAACATTTGGAAAGGAATTGCAGGGCTGAGTACTAATGCACTCAGTGGAGTTATGCCGAAAACATTTATAATAAAAAGAATATCCATGATAGTAAAGCATGCATAGAAGGGTTTAGAAATCATATAACTTCCATGCACACGAAAACCCATTTTCGTTGATTGCGCGTGTTTCACCAAAAAGTGTTCGCAATAGAACGAAATCCTATCGTAGCACTATCAAGTAAAACCCAATGTCGAATCTCGAAGGAAAACTTTGCAGGGCAATTAATTATGTAGTAAAACATAATCTAGCCTAAAACTAAGAAAGCAAGTAAAGAAGATTTTTGGGGTTTTTGTTTTAAATCCTAGGCAAATAAAATAAATCAAAGCAATAAATAAAAGCAAGTAAATAACTAATCTAGAACTCAAGAAATAAATCTAAGTATTAATCTAAAAGAAAGCAATAAATCTACCTAGGCAAGAATCGAAAAGGAAGCAATAAAGGAAGCATAAAAGAAAGCATAAACTACCTTAGGCATAATGAATGAAATCTAGAAATTTAAAGGAAAAATAAATCTAACTTGAAAGCTTTGAAAAACTAGAGAATCGAAAACAAAGAAAAACGAATCTAAACTAGAACTTGAAAATCGAAAGAACGAAATTAAACTAAGGAAATTAAATGAAGCAATTAAGAAAACGAATCTAAAACTAAAGCAAACAATTAAAAGCAAGTAAACGAAAGCAATAAAGAACTTACGAGAATTAAACGAAGAACGAAGAACGTGAAGTAAAAGAAAAACTTGAATTGAATTGCACGAACTAAGAATCCGGATCCGAACAAAGTAAAACTAATCTAAAGTGTTTGAGTGCTGAAAACTTAAGCTAAAATATGCTAAAAGATGATAAAGGATGATAAAGGATGATGCAAATTCGTCCCAATGTACTAGTATATATAGTAGGAAGAAAAACCTAATTAAATAAGGAAACAACAGCTGGACGCGGACATCTGGCCGATCGGCCAGATTTGTGAAGGACTTGGCCGATCGGCCAAATCAGGCACTGGAAGATTGCGCGCGACTCTCTTGTTTCGGCCGTATCTTCCTCATCCGAACTCCAAATTGACCTCCGTTTTCGCCTATGTGCTCCTATCGAACCCCTCTTCGATATAATGCTTTCATTACATCCAAAATGAATCTTCAATAAAATCATGAGAGGTTAGAACTCGAGGTCAATGATTGCTCAACAATCATTCTTCTCGTTTTCTTCTCGTTTCCTTCTTGTTTCCGCCCTTTTCATCCTACAAGTACCAAAAACTCCAAACAACCAAATCATAGCCAAAGACACACGAAAAGACACAAAAACACAACGAAAACGGACATGAAAACATAAATAAAAACCTAACATCTAGACACCAATCAAAATCCCCCACACTTAGACCTTTGCTTGTCCTCAAGCAAACACATTCAACACAATCAACCCAAGTTCAATCAACTCAACAACACGAAGTAGGTATCGTCAAACTCATCAAATCAAAACCTAGACTACTCTAATATCAACGAGCAAATGCACAATCAAATACGAACTATCATGTGGCCCGTTAACTCGATTCAAATATGAGGATTCAATTTTCGACATATCACACATCTCACAAGCATCAAATAGTCAACATATTAATCCCTTAGCCTACTTCCCTTTTTATTCAACTCAAAGAACAATATCTCTCTCTTTTTTTTTTTTTTTTTACAAACGTGAACGTTTTGGTACATAGTTCACTAGGTTTAATCATCGATGGGTCTCATCGAGCATCCTAGTGCGGTTTCCCGTACTCATTGTCAAGAGGAGTAGAGTACCTACGAACACTTTATTCACACATATATGAGTATCATCTAGGACATAGTTCATGAAATTTAATCATTTGAGGGTCTCTCGAAGCCTTTTCATGTGGTTTCCCATGCTCATTACTCTAGTATTTTCATACGTTACAAGTAAGAGGAGCAGAATCCTATCAACTCTTTTTCACAACAAAGCACATTTTTTTATACATATAGGGAAATGAGCTAAGATCAAATATACGTCAACTATTCAATGTTATTCACTCATAATCTGAATCAAAAACTTTTCCCCTCATATCACGAAACAAGACAACATGCCCCACGACTATTCACAAACGATCACGCTATCACAAGTCAACTTCAGAGCTATCCTAGTTTCGACAATCTAAGTTTGACAACTCCAATATCACGTCGTCATGTCATTCGAACTCAAAGGGACCACGTTAAGAAAGTTCACTCAATTACAAACAACTTCCTAAAGTGGAGATAACAAAAAGACTCAATCACAATGACTCGATCATACGAAAACACATAAAAGACACAAAAATACGAAGCAAGTCATGCAAAAATTTCAAAGACCTCCCCCCACACTTAAAATCATGCAATGTCCCCATTGCAAGAAATAAAAAGGAGAAGGAAAAGAAAACTTATCGCATGTCGACGACAAACAAACTCGAAATCCCGAAAAACTCCAAGTTAGTACCTACAAAACACACAAGAACAAACACAAAAGCATAAAACTGCACAAAAAGATAAAAACGAAACAAAAGACTCAAAACTAAAACTACAAAGACTCAACTAAATGGCTAGAAATGATGGAATGGACCTCGGTTTTGTGAGTCCTGGACGTGAGGAATATTGGGATCCGAAAGTGAAAAACCAGAATATTGAGCCAAAAGCCACTCGATCGAATCGACGCGGCTGAGGATAGCACTAGTGAAAGGTGGTGGCTCTGGCGGTGGACGACGACGACGAACGGCGGCGACGATGGTGACTAGATAGTGGTGGATGACGAAAGGCCTAAAACTGAAAAATAGAAAAGAGGGTTGAGAAGAGAAAATAAATGGAAAGAAAAGATAATTACCTAAAACGCTAACCGAGAGCGGCCGTTGGAATGATCCCTGTAGGCACTTGGAAAGAGAAGGGCGAGCCGACGCTTGCAACTGCCTACGCTGAAAAGTGTATACACCAGTGGGCACTGAAAAATCCGAACGGGCGCAAACATCCGCTGCACTCTCTTCTTTTAACTCTATAAATTCCAAACCTTTTTCGGTCGACTCTGAATCTTGAGGTGGAAAAGGAAGTTGGATTCCACGATCCTTCTCCATTTGCTCCCATTCCATTTGATCTCCGGACCCCCAACATACTTCCTCGGTGTCGAAATCCTGCACAAAAGAGCACTCGGCCAAGGCATCAACCTTATCGATGAAAGAACAATTATCAATCAAATTAACCGATGACATAGGCCGACTCTTATGCACAGAAAACGAAACATCCTCTCCTAAAACAGACATCTTAATCACACCACTCTTTACATCAATCAAAGTGTTAGTAGTAGCCATGAAAGGACGACCTAGCAAAAGTGTGTGCTCAATACCATTCTCTTGCACCTCACCTATCTCTAAAACCACGAAATCAACGGGAACTATCAAACCCCCTACGCGAACAAGAATATCCTCAATAATACCTCTAGGGTACCTAATAGACCTATCCGCCAATTGAAGGCTCATGCGAGTGGGTTTAAGTTCTCATAACTCTAATTGCTTAAAGATAGAATAAGGCATGAGATTAATACCGGCACCCAAATCTAGCATACCACATGCTTCTTTACCATTACCTAAAGAGATAGTGATAACGAAAGAACCTGGATCTCGTTGCTTAGGTGGAAGAGGGTGTTGCATAATTGATGTCGCCACCTCCGATACCGCAATCGTCTCCATCTCATCGAACGGCTTCTTCCTCGATGTCAACTCGTTCACGAACCTCACGAACGGCGGCACGTTGCGAATAACATCAAGGAGAGGCAAGTTCACGTCCACCTTTGAAAGAAGCTTGTAAAGATCGGCGAATTGTTGATCGCGCTTCTTGTTCTTCACACGACTTGGATAAGGAATGGGATGAACATAAGGATTGGAAGTCTTGTGTAGAGGTGGGGACTCCTTCTCGGGCTCTTCAGACTCCGTGTGCTGCTCGCCTGATTTGGCCGATCGGCCAGAGTCGGGGTGACTTGGCCGATCGTCCAGATTGGATGCTGGGTGCTCGGGCGAGTTTGAAATTTTGGCCGAGCGGCCAGAATCTGGCCGACCGGCCAGATCAGCTGCTGGGTGCTCGCGCGAAACTGGGGATTTGGCCGAGTGGCCAGATTCTGGCCGACCGGCCAGATCAGCTGCTGGACGAACGTGTTGATGAGGAGGTGTTGTTGGCCTTTTCGGTCCATTCCAACGGGGGCTCGGGCCCCATCTATCTCCCATGCGTCCTTGAGGTGGCATTGTCACTCCATTATCCACGTGCCTCCCGCTCCGCAACACCGAGACAGCTTGGGCTTGATGCGGTGGAAAAGGAGGAACATATGGGGGATATTGCACCTCATTAGCTTGTTGTGGTTGAATCCCTTGGCTCGGAATCCGCCCCGGTTGTTGCATCAAGTGCATGGATCCAGAAATTTGGCCAATGGCCGTCTCGAGCCGCTTAATGTTTGCATCAAGTGCATGGAAACGATCCTCATCGACGGGAGGCTTTTGTGGAGGTCCTTGAGGACGGGAATTTGGGTATGGTGGTGGTGGTGTAGGAGTAGATTGAGGGGGGTAATATGGAGGTGGTGGATAATATGGATTCGGAGGGTATTGAGGGGGTGGATAATATGGTGGAGGTTGAGAGTAGTAGTAGGGATTTGGTGGAGGAGGATAGGGGTTATTATATAGTGGAGGACGTCTATTTGGATAGGTAGGGGGGTTACCTTGCCCTTGTGTCGGCCTCGGATTTTGGTAGCGTCCATTGTATCCCCCTTGGTATCCTTGAGGTGGTACTTGAGGTAGGTATCCTTGAGCGGCGTAGACCTCGGCTCCTCCTTCGTATGGAAACTCCCCCATGTTGTGGCACACCTCCTTGATGTGACCAAGATCTTCACAAATCTCGCATTGGTCCGGCTTTCTCTCTTCCTCCTTCGGGGCCGGTGCACTTTGCTTAATCTTCAAGTTCTCGAGATCCCTATACATGTCGGCAATTTGCTTCTTCAAGTCGGGGCTCATCGAAACTGCACTCGCCTCCACTTTCCTTGGCCTAGCTGATTTTTGTTGAGAACTCGCAGCGAGCGTCTCGAATATATCCTTCAACTCTTCAGCTGTCTTGACCGCTATGTTGCCTCCGGCCGAACTATCCACCATGAACTGGCAAGTTTGGTTGAGGGCGTCGTAGAAATATTGCCAAAGCAACTCCGGTGCCATTTGATGATGAGGGCATTGTTGAAGTAGCTCTTGGAACCTCTCCCATGCTTCGTGAAACGGCTCATCGTTGTCTTGGGAGAAATTCATAATCTTTGACCGCACCTCTTGAGTCTTGCGGTTGGGATAGTACTTGAGCATGAACTTCTCGCACACCGCATTCCATGTGGCGAGAGAGTTGGCCGGGAGCGCCAAATACCACGGCTTTGCTCAATCCTTCAAGGTGTACGGGAAGCACTTCATCTTCAGATTGTCCTCCGTGAGTCCCGAAAGTGGGAAAGTCTGAACCACCGTGCAAAACTCTCGGATGAATGTCAAGGCATCTTCGTTGGGCAGCGCATGGTAGGATGGGAGCAACGCCATGTGGTGAGGTTTAAGCTCATGATTCCTGACCGCTTCCGTCAGGACAATCGCCGAAGTGGTGGCTGTGAATGTGGGGCGAGCAAAATCGCCCATGACTCTAGCTGCCATGGCTTCGGGCTCTGCAAACAACAAGACTAAACCAAAGTCTTGAGAATCGATCTCCTCCTTCTCCTTCGCGGCTAAGATCGCTTTCCTTTGATGGATGTTGTCGAAGTAGGGCGCTAAACTCCTTTGAAGACTTCGGCGACCATGCATAAACAACACTCAACAAAAGGGTTAAACGCACCGAGTGGGAGAAACAAGAAATCGAATAAACACAAATAAAAATAAAGCAAATAAAAATACTACACAATCAAACGCCTAAAGTTTTCCCCGGCAACGGCGTCAAAATTTGTTTCACTAAAAAGTGTTCGTAATAGACGAAATCTATCGTAGCACTAGCAAGTAAAACCTAAGTATCGAATCTCAAGGAAAACTTAGCAGGGCAATCAATTATGTAGTAAACCTAATCTAGCCTAAAACTAAGAAAGCAAGTAAAGAAGATTTTTGGGGTTTTTGTTTTAAATCCTAGGCAAATAAAATAAATCAAAGCAATAAATAAAAGCAAGTAAATAACTAATCTAGAACTCAAGAAATAAATCTAAGTATTAATCTAAAAGAAAGCAATAAATCTACCTAGGCAAGAATCGAAAAGGAAGCAATAAAGGAAGCATAAAAGAAAGCATAAACTACCTTAGGCATAATGAATGAAATCTGGAAATTTAAAGGAAAAATAAATCTAACTTGAAAGCTTTGAAAAACTAGAGAATCGAAAACAAAGAAAAACGAATCTAAACTAGAACTTGAAAATCGAAAGAACGAAATTAAACTAAGGAAATTAAACGAAGCAATTAAGAAAACGAATCTAAAACTAAAGCAAACAATTAAAAGCAAGTAAACGAAAGCAATAAAGAACTTACGAGAATTAAACGAAGAACGAAGAACGCGAAGTAAAAGAAAAACTTGAATTGAATTGCACGAACTAAGAATCCGGATCCGAACAAAGTAAAACTAATCTAAAGTGTTTGAGTGCTGAAAACTTAAGCTAAAATATGCTAAAAGATGATAAAGGATGATAAAGGATGATGCAAATTCGTCCCAAGGTACTAGTATATATAGTAGGAAGAAAAACCTAATTAAATAAGGAAACAACAGCTGGACGCGGACATCTGGCCGATCGGCCAGATTTGTGAAGGACTTGGCCGATCGGCCAAATCAGGCACTGGACGATTGCACGCGACTCTCTTGTTTCGGCCGTATCTTCCTCATCCGAACTCCAAATTGACCTCCGTTTTCGCCTATGTGCTCCTATCGAACCCCTCTTCGATATAATGCTTTCATTACATCCAAAATGAATCTTCAATAAAATCATGAGAGGTTAGAACTCGAGGTCAATGATTGCTCAACAATCATTCTTCTCGTTTTCTTCTTGTTTCCTTCTTGTTTCCGCCCTTTTCATCCTACAAGTACCAAAAACTCCAAACAACCAAATCATAGCCAAAGACACACGAAAAGACACAAAAACACAACGAAAACGGACATGAAAACATAAAGAAAAACCTAACATCTAGACACCAATCAGCGCGCAAATGCGTATTACCATGTTACCCTTATATTGATCTCGGGACGTACCACTGTCGGATCTCTTTCTGATGGAGCCTATAGTTTGGAGACAATGGAGTATTTCATCCACTAGTTCTCCCCTCGAAGTTAGAACCAATTGGTGATCAACCCAATGATATCTAACCGTGCGCACAGCCCCTCGATTAGTGTGTTAGACCAATCGAAAGACCCGATCGTAAACATAAGAGCCTTAAACATGTAATCACGCATCAAAACATTTTTCATGGATAATCCCATATTTTAGAGCTTACTAACTCAAGATAATATTTTGGAAAGAGAAACCCCACCTTAAACTCTTAACCTTTAGATGCTACGAATCTTCCTTCGGTATGTTGTGACCACCCCTTCTTCTTACACTAATAGTTCCTACTTTCCTAACTTAACTGTAATAACTTGTGAAGATCGAGAGAGAGACAATGACTTTGGCTATAATTTCCGAATGACATGAATGAGTACATTTCATTAGGTATTTATAGGCAAAACAATGTAATTAGTCACTACCTTAAGCCTACACGTCTGCAAGGCTATATACCATATTCATCAAGGCTATAGCCTTTATTTAAATGACACGTAGTAGACCAAATGAAAGCATGCATGAACATGTACGTGTATGCAATTGCATACGTCCATGCAACAAAAAGAAATATGTTATTTTAATTTTATTTACTTTTGCATGGTATGTTTTTATATAATATATTTATAAAAGAATATATCTTTTATTTCAACAAATTATCTTTAATAGAATATTTATTAACATTTTAAGCCTTTTAAAGAGAATTATTAAAATTTCTTAATCTATTAAATTTAATAAGGAATTTGGGGTGTTACATCCCTCCCTCCTTATAAAAATTTTGTCCCCGAAATTTCACGTACCTGGATATTCTAGGTCGGGATACTGAGCTCTTATCTTTTCTTCTAACTCCCACGTGGCTTCTTCCAGGCCGTGATGATTCCAAAGAACTTTAACTTGCGAAATTTCTTTATTTCTCAAAGTTCTAACCTTACGATCGAGTATCCGGACCGGTTTCTCTTCGTACCGTAGGTCCTGGCTTAGAACTACCTCGTCGTATTTGATCACGTGCTTCGGATCAAACACGTATTTTCGTAACATAGAAATATGAAAAACATTATGAATACCTTCTAAGTTAGGCGGCAGAGCTAACTTATACGTGACAGGACCTATCCTCTCGAGAATTTCGAACGGCCCGATATACCTAGGACGTAACTTACCCCGCTTCCCGAATCGTATGACTCCCTTCGTAGGAGAAACCTTAAGAAATATGTGATCTCCGACCTCGAACTGAAGATCAGTGCGCCTCTTGTCAGCATACGCCTTTTGCCTATCTTGTGCTTCCTTTATCCTTTGTCGAATTAAATTGACGACTTCAACCATGTCCTGGACTAAGTCTGGGCCTAATAATCTTCTTTCACCAACCTCGTCCCAATAAAGCGGCGATCTACACTTACGTCCGTATAAAGCTTCGTACGGCGCCATTCCTATAGTTGCTTGATAACTGTTGTTATAAGCAAACTCTACGAGTGGTAGAATTTATCCTCGGTCTGCAACGATAGCTCGGAGCATATCTTCTAATACTTGTATCGTTCTTTCGGATTGTCCGTCCGTTTGAGGATGGAAAGAAGTACTGAAGTTCAGCTGAGTTCCCATCGCTTCCTGCAGACTTCTCCAGAATTTTGACGTGAATCTTGTATCTCGATCTGAGGTAATCGAAACAGGGATCCCGTGTAGTCTCACTATCTCCTTGACATAGAGTTGAGCAAACTTATCTAATCCTAAAGTTATCTTGATTGGCAGAAAATGGGCTGACTTCGTGAGCCGGTCAACTATAACCCATATAGCTGTATTTCCTCGCGCTGACTTTGGAAAACTCACCACGAAATCCATGTTGATATGTTCCCATTTCCACTCCGGAATAGGCAATGGTTGTAACGCTCCATATGGTCTTTGGTGTAGCGCCTTCACTTGTTGACATGCAAGACATCGTTCTACGAATGACGCAATATCTTTCTTCATGGCCTCCCACCAAAACTTTTGACGTAGATCCATATACATCTTCGTACTACCGGGGTGGGCAGTGTATGGCGTATCATGAGCTTCACTCATAATTTCGTTCTTCAACTCATCATCTCTTGGAACACACAATCTCCCATTATAAGTTAGAGCTTCGTTACTTACAATGGCAAATCCCTCTTTAGCTTCTCCGGTTTCAACCTTCAATCTCATTTTCTCCAAAAATTCATCTTTTTTCTGAGCTTCGATGATTCTTTCTCGTAAATCAGGTTTAGCTATCATCGCTGCTATGCATCCTGATACGGTTTCGGGCGGGCATACGACTTCTAGCTCTAGAGCAGCAAATTCTCGGATAAGCATTTCTTGTTTCGTGACCAGACATCCTAATCTCCCTCTACTCTTTCGACTAAGAGCATCTGCTACTACGTTAGCTTTTTCCAGGGTGATAGCTGATGACGCAGTCGTAATCCTTAATCAATTCCAACCATCTTCTTTGTCTCATGTTCAACTCCTTTTGTTCGAAGAAATACTTCAGACTCTTGTGGTCAGTGAATATTTCGCACTTGGCTCCATATAGATAGTGCCTCCAGATTTTCAATGCATGAACTACTGCTGCTAGCTCCAAGTCATGAGTCGGGTAATTCAACTCATGAGGTTTCAGTTGTCGTGATGCGTATGCAATAACTTTATGGTTCTGCATCAGCACGCATCCTAAGCCTTGTTTTGATGCATCAGTGAATACGACAAAGTCTTCGTTGCTCTCCGGAATTGCTAATACAGGGGCAGAGGTCAGTCTCTTCTTCAGTTCTTCAAAACTTTGCTCGCAGTCTTTGGTCCATGTGTACTTTACTCCCTTTTTTAGTAGTTGCGTCATGGGTCTGGCCAATTTTGAAAATCCTTCAATGAACCTCCTATAATATCCTGCTAGACCCAAGAAACTCCGTATTTCGTTTGCATTTGTTGGAGTTTTCCACCCACTGACTGCCTCGACTTTTGCAGGGTCCACTTTTATACCTTTGGCTGAGACGATATGGCCTAGAAAGATAACTTCTTTCAACCAAAATTCGCATTTGCTAAATTTGGCATATAGTTTCTCCTTACGTAACGTTTCTAGTACGATACGTAAGTGTTCTTCATGTTCATTCTCGCCTTTTGAGTATATAAGAATATCATCGATGAAGACAAGGACAAAGCCATCCAGATATTGATGAAAAATCCGATTCATCAAATCCATGAATACCGCTGGGGCGTTAGTGAGACCGAATGGCATGACTGTGAACTCGTAGTGTTCGTATCTGGTTCGAAATGCTGTCTTCGAAACGTCTTCCTTTTTTACTTTAAGTTGATGATATCCTGATCGAAGATCGATCTTTGAAAACACGGATGCTCCCTTCAGTTGGTCAAAGAGATCATCTATCCTTGGTAGCGGGTACCTGTTTTTGATGGTTAGTTTATTCAACTCTCTGTAGTCGATGTACATCCTCATACTTTCATCCTTCTTCTTGACAAAAAGAACTGGCGCTCCCCATGGCGACACACTAGGTTGTATGAAACCTCGATCCAATAACTCTTGCAGTTGAACTTTCAACTCATGTAACTCTTTTGGGGCCATCCGGTAGGGTGCTTTGGATACTGGTGCCGCTCATGGTTCCAGATCAATTGAAATTCGACCCGTCGATCTGGGGGTAATCCTGGTAGCTCTGTAGGAAAGACATCTTCATACTCTTTAACAACAGGTACTTCACCAATCTCTATTCCCTTCTCCGATTGCTCCTTCAAGGTTACCCAGAAAGCTTGGCAATTTCCCTTTCGTAGAATTGATGTAGCCTTTATTGCTGATATCACTGGTATTCTCTCCCCTATTCTTACACCATGCAAACCAACTCTCCCCTCATTATTCTGGAAATAGACTTCTCTATCTTTACAGTTAATGGTTGCTCCGTTTGATTCTAGCCAATCCATCCCTAGTATCACGTCAAATTCCATAATGGAAATGACGTACAAGTTCACCACAAAGATTTGTTCACCGATCTTAAGCTCCTGATTTACGCAAGCTTCTTCTGACAACATGGCTTTTCCAGATGGGATACTTATTTGTAAAGGTTGATCTATTCTCCCGGGTATTATATTTAATTTATGACACGCGATTTGTGAAATGAAAGAATGGGATGCTCCCGTATCAAATAAGGCTATAATAGGTATGTTGTTGAGGTAGATCATACCTGCAAGATTTCCGGGTGCTCTTGCTGCTTGCTCCTGATTTAGAGCGTAGGCTCTGGCTTGCTGAAGTGGCTTGGGCATTGGTCTATGATTTCCTTGGTTCATTCGTGGAGGTGGAGGTGGCATAGGCTGAAATCTTGCACCTTGGTTCCCGTTGAAAGCTGGACAGTCGCGAGAATAGTGTCCTGGCCTTTTACACCGAAAACAAAGAGTAGTTCCGAGCTTGCATTCCCCAAAATGATATTTCTGACAAGTGCGACAAAGTGGCTTCTCTCTATTCTGCATTGGTTGTTGAGTCTGCTGAAAGTTTCCTCTCCATGGCTGTTTTCCCCTGAAATTTCCGGTATTCCCTTCTTCCCACTTTCTTTTCCTCTTGGCTTGGTCTGGTGCATTATTGGGTCCCCTTTCCTTTGGAAGCATGGATTCTATATCCATCGCTCTACTCAGTGTCTGAGCATAAGTAAGTGTTCCTTAACTGGCTAAGGAAACACCTATCTCGTGACGTAAACCCCGCCTAAATTTGTCGGCACGAGCTGCATCTGTATTCACCAAACGTGGAGCATAGCGTGACAGCTGATTGAAAAGTCGGTCATACTCCATGACAGTCATCTTTCCTTGCTTGAGATTCCAAAACTCGTTCTGCTTTTGTTGTCGATAACAACCTGGTATGTATTTTTCATATAATTCACTTTTAAAATCTTCCCAAGTGTACTCCTCCCATTGCTCTTGAGTCATGGTGCGTCGAATGGATTCCCACCAAAAGTCAGCTTCGTCGACAAGCTGGTACGTTGCTAAAGTCAACCGGTTTTGATTTCCACAATCGATATAGTCAAAGATCCTCTCCATCGATCGAATCCATCTTTCGGCATCAGTTGGATCACCGAGCCCATTGAAGGTAGGTGGATTTTGTCTACGAAAACACTCATCGATCCTAGCAATAGGTTGGGGCTCTACTCGATCGTTACATTCTGGGTTTGCCTCAAGGTTTCCGTTTCTCCTTTGCTCCATTTCTGTAACAGAATTTTGGTTAAAAGGGTTTGTAGAACAATAATAATTGCCAAGGCATGTTGTGGTTATTCACACACATCTAAATAAATATGCATCATATATAACATTATCAATACATGCCTTCTTGAAAGGACTTTCTATACATAGACATTATATATACATGTTAGTCGAAACATATAATGTCAGGTTGGCTCGTAAAATGCCCACACCAAAAATCCTGACCCTCCTGCAAAACATATTAGTAGACATATTTATATTCGACGATCGTTCCTTCCTAATAAGAGCTGCCATGGTACGAGCCCTGGTCCTCCTCCTCCGAATCGGAATCATCATTAACATCGTCATTAATATTAATTCGGACCCAAGTTGGTTTCATCGTCCTCATTCTCAGTTTTCGACTAGGCCCACCATTCTCTACGTGTGAGGTGGTTGCTGGAACCGTTTCCCGGTGCTCAGGACTTGTTGGTGGCATCTCCGGCTGAATTCTCACTCTGGACGGGCCTGTCTCGGCTTCATTTGTACCTCCTGCATTGTGAGATGAGGGTGGTGCGGATTGAGTAGCATCATTTTGTGGTGGTGCTCCCATCATAATCCATCTAGTGATGGTCATGTGAGAAAACGTCAGAAAGTCAATGATCTCCGCATCAGTGATTGCGTCTCTGACACACATCTCCGATCGGAGATACTCCGCCCATTCACTCCATTGAAGAGGTAGTTGTCGAATCAATCTTCGAACAGCTTCGACCTCGGTTAACCCTCCTTGCACCGCGTTATTATATAGTGCGGCTAAACGTGCGACGAATTCACCTACCGACTCATTCGGAATTCTTTCACAATTCCTGAACTGGTAAATATAATCTTCGAGTATATAACGGTTAATTTGTCGTCTTCGTGGATCCATAGTAAAACCTGTGACTCAATATATTATACATTTTTCAATAAAAATTTTAACCATTCCTCGTAATCATTTCAATAATAACCATGTATCCCTGATATATCCTTGGAAATAAAACTTAGCGCCCTTTATCATTTCACATGAGTTATATGGGTTCGATTGTCCCAAACATAACTAAATCATGAATCATAACCATGCATGTACTCATAATAATATCATTTACCTCTTACCCTTGGAGTCTGGTGTAGCAGCAAGCTTGAGAGTTGTTGTTGTTGTGCTTTCCAATTCCAATTTTAATTCATTACAAGTTACGATTTCAGAGCGGAGAATTGCTCTGATACCATTATGTCACGCCCCAATTCCCGAGGGAAGGCACGTGTGCCGGGACGTGGCAAGGGGTTGGAGTTAAGAAGCGGGGATAGAAGGGGGATCATAGCTTAAGACATTTTAACCATATTATTATCATTTAATTAACTACGGGATCGGGACGTACAGCACGAACTACGGGGTAGGAAAACCATACTGCTCGTACCGGCCGCCATGTCTGAATACCCGCAAAAATAAAGTAAAATATTTAAATACGGGATCGGGACATATACAGCTCAAACTATGGGGTTGGTTAATCTTAACTTCCCATGTTGGCCGCTGTCTGAGTACCCGTAAGAGAAATGTAGAAGTAGGAGAAACGTAGAGATTTTATTACAGAAATTAACTTATCATAATATACATGAGGGGTGGACTTTATTTTAAAGCGTGGCGGAAGCGTTTATTTCTTTTACATCGCAGCAACAACAACAGTCCTCCCTAGCTCCTGCTGCTCCATCAGATTCCTTTACCTTAATCTGCAAAACATTTGGAAAGGAATTGCAGGGCTGAGTACTAATGCACTCAGTGGAGTTATGCCGAAAACATTTATAATAAAAAGAATATCCATGATAGTAAAGCATGCATAGAAGGGTTTAGAAATCATATAACTTCCATGCACACGAAAACCCATTTTCGTTGATTGCGCGCAAATGCGTATTACCATGTTACCCTTATATTGATCCCGGGACGTACCACTGCCGGATCCCTTTCTGATGGAGCCTATAGTTTGGAGACAATGGAGTATTTCATCCACTAGTTCTCCCCTCGAAGTTAGAACCAATTGGTGATCAACCCAATGATATCTAACCGTGCGCACAGCCCCTCGATTAGTGTGTTAGACCAATCGAAAGACCCGATCGTAAACATAAGAGCCTTAAACATGTAATCACGCATCAAAACATTTTTCATGGATAATCCCACATTTTAGAGCTTACTAACTCAAGATAATATTTTGGAAAGAGAAACCCCACCTTAAACTCTTAACCTTTAGATGCTACGAATCTTCCTTCGGTATGTTGTGACTACCCCTTCTTCTTACACTAATAGTTCCTACTTTCCTAACTTAACTGTAATAACTTGTGAAGATCGAGAGAGAGACAATGACTTTGGCTATAATTTCCGAATGACATGAATGAGTACATTTCATTAGGTATTTATAGGCAAAACAATGTAATTAGTCACTACCTTAAGCCTACACGTCTGCAAGGCTATATACCATATTCATCAAGGCTATAGCCTTTATTTAAATGACACGTAGTAGACCAAATGAAAGCATGCATGAACATGTAGGTGTATGCAATTGCATACGTCCATGCAACAAAAAGAAATATGTTATTTTAATTTTATTTACTTTTGCATGGTATGTTTTTATATAATATATTTATAAAAGAATATATCTTTTATTTCAACAAATTATCTTTAATAGAATATTTATTAACATTTTAAGCCTTTTAAAGAGAATTATTAAAATTTTTTAATCTATTAAATTTAATAAGGAATTTGGGGTGTTACAATTTGTCTAAGTTTATATATTTTGAGGAGAATAACCCTAATAATATATAAATAACAGGTTGATTAACATTTAGACCACTTATAACTATTACCTGATAAATGTTAATCTTTAGTGACATATTTCAATGTCTACTTACCACATATAATTATTTGATAAATGCTAATTTTTAATGACATATTTTTATATCAAATAGATATTTTTATATTAATATTAATTTATTGTACTTTTAACGGGCAATCATATATTCAAAATACGCCAACTGCTTTAAAAAAAAAAGTATGATGTAAAACATTTACATGCTTTTTTGTTACATCGAACCAAAGGGCACTTTCATACTCAAACTGAAACTACTCGAGAATTTCTATCCGTTTTGTAATTTATTCTTTCTATTACATGTATAGCAATATTTTGATATTTAAATTTTGAATGAAAACAATTGCTTGAGAAATGTTGCCCTTATTAATCTACTTTTCTATTACTTACGAACAACAAGCGAATTGACATTGAATGTGTGTAAATTTAAATGCGAAATATCTCATTGTCCTATTCTTTAAAATATAATTCAATATATACATTTTAAAAAAATTATAATAATTCTTAATTTTTTCTATCATTTTTTATACTCTACGTGGATGTTGCTAGATAATTTAAGTCCCGTCGAATTTCGACGGGCACTTGCACAGTTGCACTAGTTTAATCTTAATTCTATTGAATAAAATATGGTTGATATTTAAAATCTTTTTTTAATCATAAATTATTAAACTATTACACCATGACATATTTCAATTTTTAAAACATGATAAAATTAATTAAAAAAAAGATAATTGTTTGACGATTGTATATACTCCTACTTGGTTTTTACCTCACTAAAATCTACAGTTTTGCGTATTTTGTTTTGAGGGGAAAAATAAAATACCCAATATGGTATAAGAAAATCAAATTAAGGACACACATTTAAAAAACACAAAAAATACCCATTTTTGATGCGAAATGACACACATACCCTTACTAATAGACTTTGACTTTTACTAGTCAACACAACTCTTCTCTCCTCCCCTCCTTCTCCCTTTTCCACGTGTCCTCTTCACTCTTCATTATTTTTCCTTTTTTTTTTAATTTTTATTTTATTTTCGAATTTCAGTTTTTTTTTTTTTCCTTTTTTTTTTTTCTGACTACTGTAGCTGTGATATTTGTATAACTTTAAGGAGGTACGAAATATAAAGAATTCGTACCGGTTATATATAAGAATTACGAAACACATATTTGAGTATACAATTATGCAGTTATTGGTACGAATACATTCACTTCGTACTAAAGCAACTATGTATTGGTACGAATAAGATTCACTTCGTACTAAATCAACTATGTATTGGTACGAAATAGATTCACTTCGTACTAAAGTCTACTGAGGAATTAAACCCTGAAACTAAAAATTAAACCTTAAAAAACATTTTAATATTAACAAAATCTGTGCAATACATAACCAATACTCCCTCCGTTCCGCTCCATTTGGCCTATAGAGTGAATAGATGTGAGGTATAAAATAATAGAGCATGCCAAATAGAGTGGAACGGAGGGAGTATAAACAAACTTCATTGTTTATAATAAAAATCACAGCACATGCAGTACGAATTAGATCATTTCGAACCAGAAAATCTTAAAAAACACTTTAATACTAACAAAATATGTGCAATACATAACCAATATGAACAAACTTCATAGTTTATAACAAAAAACACAACATATGCAGTACGAATTAGATCATTTCGAACCAGCAAATCTTAAAAAACACTTTAATACTAACAAAATATGTGCAATACATAACCAATATGAACAAACTTCATAGTTTATAACAAAAAAAAACAACATATGCAGTACGAATTAGATCATTTCGAACCAGCAAGTCTTAAAAAACACTTTAATACTAACAAAATCTGTTCAAAACATAACCAATATGAACAAACTTCACAAATTTTAACCAAAACACAACACGTGCAGTACGAATTAGATCATTTCGAACCCAAAAATCTAAAAAAAAAGTACAGTATTAACAAAATCTGTGCAAAACAGAACCAATATCAACATATTTCACAGATTTTAACCAAAACACAGCATATTCAGTATATAGAGATCATTTCGAACAATAAAATCTGAAAAAAAACACTCCAATATTAACAAAATCAGTTCAAAACAGAACCAATACCAACATATTTCACAAATTTTAACAAAAATCAGTGCAACACATAGTAAAATCAGTGCGAAAAACAAATTAATGTTAAATCGGTACGAAATATGGTTATTCGTAACATAATCCTTCCTCCAAAATCTCTCACCACCATTTTCCAACATCGACCAAATCACAATTCCATCTTCTTCACCTCTACAAAAACACAAGCAGTCCTTCAAAACAAACAATTGCACCATACCAGTAGCAGGAGGGGGAAAGCTGCTAAAGCACTCCGTTTCGAGATCAAAGCAAGCAAGCAGTTGGTTGTGCTCCGGTTCCGGATCCGTCCAATAGAGACTGCCATTAACAAATGCAGCAGAGCCAAAATAGGTGGGAGCATGTAAGTACTAAGAGGTGGTGTTTGGCTGAGCTTATAAGATCCTTAAAACAGCTTCTAAGGTGTTTTAATAGTTCATGGTAACAAAGAAGAACCATTCTACTATATACATTTCTATCAGGACATGTCCAAAACAAGGAAAGGATGGAATATGAAGCATAGACGCATACTGCTGCTGTTTTTTTTTTTCCATCATGCCCTTTTCCCATTAAATTTAGCTAGCTGACTATTACATGCATTATACAATCAATCATTTGCAAAAATTCATATTGATAGGAAAAGAACTAAATCAAAATCCATTATGAAGCACCATATAAATTTTCAAATAACCTTTACTAGACGAGGAATATGCCTGAGAGCCAATGTCAACTACCTCTCCTGCGTCGGACTCGGGTGTCTTGCCATTAGTTGCCTATGGTAGATAAGCAATGTATAAGCAAGTCATAATATACATAAATCTCAGCGAGAGGAAATTTCAATCACACCACCATCTGTGATCCAACATCATTCCCCTTTTCAAAATTTCGCAGCGAAAATCAGATCAAGGAATCCTAATCGATTCAATTCAAGCAGAAAATCGAAGTAATCGATGTATATACCTGGCGATTTAGGGTTGTAGGGTCGTGTTTTGCCCAGAAAGCGTCCGCCCGCGTTCACCACCTCCGATTTCTGCCGCCGTCCACCGCGAACTGATTCGCCACCGTACGCTTCCTCCTCCGCCGCCATCCACTGCGAAGCTACCGTCGTTCGCTTCTTCCTTCGGCGAGTTCATCGCCTCCCACGGACTCACCTCCGCCGTCGTTCCTCCTCCTCCGGCGAGCTCGTCGCCTCCACAGGCCGCGCCTCCGCCGTTCGATTCCTCCTCTGTCGTTGCCGCCGCTTTAATCATCCCGATCTCCGCCGCCGGTGACGGAGAATTAGAGAGAGAAAGAAGGGGTGAGGGAGAGAGAAAGGGCCGATAGAGGAGAGAAAGAGATTGTGCGCGTGTGTGTGAAAAGAGATTGTGCGGTGATGAGCGCGAAAATAGAGAGGGAGAAAAATAGGTTTTAGAGTAAAAACGAGGGTAATTGTGTAATTGCGCGTCCAAAATGGGTATTTTTTATTTTTTTTAAATGTATGTCCTTAATTTGATTTCCTTATACCATATTGGGTATATATATATATCTCTTATGTTTTCTTCTTTTTTTCTTTTTTGGGTGAGCGGCAAACTTATTTGATTAAGAGATGGACTTGTTGTATAATTTGGGATTTTTAATACTATATCAATATTCCTATATGAACCCCAGATTCGGCCAGCACCGCCGTCATCATCAGCAGTCTGCTTCAACCTTCCGCCACAACTCTCCAGTTACATTACAGGCGGAAGACGGGTGATGTCAGGTCAGAATCAATTAGACACCGTTGATCGCTCCTTAATTTCTATCGTTTTTCGTTTCTTTATTAATATAATCACTATTTATGCGCTACCCCCTTCCCTTAATTATAATTTTTTGCCTTTGGAAACTGGAGAGAGAGAGAGAGAGAGCTGGGAAGAAGAGGAATCGTTGTGGTATAAATCCAGCTACTTCTGTTTGATAAACTTCTTGTTGATAAATTGATGATTACGTAGGGTTCAAGTCTTCTAAACAAAAGCAGTGCTGGTGGTTTTTTGTTTCGATCAGGAGAGAGAATCAATTACGAATAGGTAGAGATCGATATTTGCAGAAATTAAATAAACTCCAAAAAAAAAAATGGAGAAAGCTTTGTTCACGAATCTCCCTTCAGAGATCAAGCTTGAAATCCTGTCAAGGCTCCCCATTCGAAGTGCCGTCAAGTGCAAGCTTGTCGATCGGTCATGGCGCAATTTGATCGAAAGTCTTGAGTTCGCCAAGTCCTATAAATCAGCCCCTTGCGTCGTTGACACTGTAACATTAATTAATGCGTTGAAATACTTGCACAAGGTTTATGAAGTTGAAGATGGGGACGAAAACTCGGAGAATTCTTGCAGGGAAGCCTTCAACTTCAGATTTCCTCACCCTGTCCCGATACATACTTCAGTTAATGGTTTGCTGCTCATGAGGGATTATCACTGGGATAATCGTAGTATGATGTACGTATGCAATCCAGTCACTCGTGAATACATCACCATCTCCGGTCCTGAGAATGTTGATTCGCACGGTTACATCACCATAGGATTTGGAGTAAGCAGAAAGAGTGGGCAGTTAAAGGTGGTTAGAATTTTCGACCCACTCATTCAAGAAGTAGATGAAGAAGAAAGTTACGGGAGGACATGTTGTCAAGTATACACTCTCGGAACGGGACTATGGAAAAGCATTGCGATTGTTCCTAGTAGTAGCCCGCCCAGGAATGTGAATAATATGACTGTGTTTGTGAGTGGAAACCTTCACTGGTTGGTCCGTCATGATTCTAAATGTATAATCTCTTGCTTCGATCTTGAAACCGAACTCTTTACCGGTCTTTCTACTCCTCGTCCTTGCAGTAATCATATTTGCTCACTGCATGCTGTGGGGGACTACTTAGGCATATGCGGCACTCCTCCATTTGACGATGTGAACATTATATGGTTGATGAAAGATTACGGAGATGAGAAATCTTGGACTATGCAGTACATCATCCCCACAAATACGGGTTTTGATTTTCTAAGCTTCATCTATGTATTCAAAGATGGTGACATATTACTAAGATATTGGATTGGTAGAAGAACATTATGCTACTCCAACAAGACCAAAGACATAAAAAAGACTGATCTCTTTCAAAGGCACGAACATGATATCGATTACGGTATTATACCAGTCTCGTATACCCCAAGCTTTCTTCCGCTCAAGACCTTCTCTTCAACGGAGAGCGTAAGTTCATTTTGATGTCTAATCATTTTAAGTAGAGTGTTTTGGTAGATCTAGATTCGGGACTGCATTTCTGTGATTGAAGTTTTGCAGGAATTTAAAAGCTTTCTAGTTGTTGTTTTTTTCCTAGTTGGTAATGATTTTCCATTTTTCCCTCCGGAGTGACTCGTATCCCTATCTTTTGACCGAAAAGGAAATCCTCGTCCTCAATTTAGTGAACTTAAATCTTAAATCTTGGGTATATGTTCTTTTACATTTTGATGATATTTTAATAAATTAACGTGTTAAAGTATTAAAGTAGATGATAAAGTGTTAAAAGTGATTGTGTGACCTACGTCGCGAAATGAAAAGGTTCAGTAAATGAAGGACATTCCTTTATAATAAGAGTGTCAATAAATAGAGGACGAGGGAGTACAAAAGGCATATATGCATGATTATGTCTGTGAGGACTTTCATCAATCATGTAGTTTCAGCAGGCGGTCGATTGTTTCAAGGAAAAGATCGATGGCCCGGTCGAGCCCCCTTCATTTGAAATCCATGCCCATTTTCTTCCACTAAAAACCAATATTCAAACATTTAGCAATCTCCTTCATTTCAAAGCAGATTAACAATGTTTGTTGCTAGTTGTGTAGTAGCTTGTGTTAAATAATGGAGTCCATATATTATTCTTCCAAAGACTCAAATGAATGTAAAGATTTTCAAAGGCTTACAAAAACTTATACATGTCGAAGAGAGAGAAACTTATTGAGTAGTGCAAAGTTTTAGTAATGACTGTTTGAAATTTGATAATTATTGGTTTTCCTTAGATCGATCAACGGAAATCTCATTCTTAACGGAAAAATTAAAAAACAAAATACAAAATATGTCCGTGAGGACTTTCATCGAGTAGTTGATATGCAATAAAAAAAAAAAAAAATTAAAGCTATTGTTGAGGTAATTAATTTATCACAATTATAATTCTAATATGATTAGGAGTTTTGGAACTACGTTATGAACCCTAATCCCTATTTAAGGGTTTGTTACTTTATATATGGGGTTTTCCATACTCAAAAAAAAATAAAAAAAAATTATTACTCCTGTAAGAAAAGAAATCCTGGCGATTTAGCGGCGCCACCGCGGTGATCCTCAGCCTTCCGCCACAACTGTTGGTTGTTTCCGGTTACAGGCGGAAGTAGGGTGACGTCACAGGTCGGAATCAGATCAACTTCGTCTTGCTCTATCGTTTTTTTCATTGTTTTTCTTTATTATATCGACTATATATGCCTTCCATGTGTGTAGAGAGAGAGACTTGTTTCAATTCTGGTTTATAAACTTAATTGTTCAAGCCTTCTAAACAAAGTAGTGCTGATGTTTTTTTGCTTGATCAGGAAAGAGAATCATATATGGTAGAATATTTGCAGAAAAAAAAAAATGGAGCAAGATTTGTTCATGAATCTCCCTTTAGAGATGAAGCTCGAAATCCTGTCGAGGCTCTCCATTGGAAGCGTCTTCAAGTGCAAGCTTGTCGATCGGTCATGGCGTAGTATGATCGAAAGTCCTGTGTTCACCAAGTCCTATAAATCAGCCCCTTGTCTCGCTGTCTCCGAAAGAGTCAAGCCACGTGAATACTCGTACAAGGTTTATGAAGTTGAAGATGGGGACGGAAACTCGAAGAATTCTTGCAAGAAAGCCTTCAGCTTCAGCTTTCCTCACCCTGTCGAACTATATACTTCAGTTAATGGTTTGTTGTTCATGATTCTGGTTAACCGGGAGATGTATGATGTGTTCATATGCAATCCGGTCACTCGTGAATACATCCCCATTCCTAATCCCCCAGACACCTACGTCGACAGCTTTGGTTTTGGGGTGAACAGAAAGAGTGGGCAATTTAAGGTGGTTAGAATGTGTGACCAACGGAATAAAAAAGGTGAAACTCAGGAAGGTTGTCAAGTATACACTCTCGGAACGGGACTATGGAGAAGCGTTGCAATTGCTCCTAGTAGTAGCTCAATCGTGCATGGAAGCTCCATGATGGGGGAGTTTCTGAATGGAAACATTCACTGGTTGGCCTATCATGATTGGGATCATTCTCAATGGATAATCTCTTGCTTCGACCTTGAAACCGAACTTTTTACCCTTCTCCATGCTCCTTATCTTGGAGATGGATTTTTGTGCTCACTGAGTTCTCTGAGGGATTGCTTAGCTATAGGCGACTTTTCATCTTACTTTACATCCGAAGATGTGATTGTTGTTATATGGTTGATGAAGGATTACGGAGATGAGAAATCTTGGACTAAGCAATTTGTCATCCCAAACACGAGTCATTATCATATTTTGAACATCTACCATGTGTTCAAAAATGGTGACATTTTGCTTTTATTAGGAGACTGGTCGGTGAGCCGAATATTATGCTACTCCAACAAGACCAAAGCTATTGAAGAGACTCATTTCTTTCGATTGCTCGAAAAATATGGCCCTTCCAAGCTAGTCTCCTATACCCCGAGCTTTCTTCCCCTAAAAACCTTCTCTTCGATGGAGAATGTAATCTCCTTCTAACGTCTACTCATTTTAATTGCAGTGCTTTTTTTTTTTTTTTTTTTTGTCCCTTCATTATAGTGTGCAATTATTTTGATATTCAAATTAATTAAATTAATGTGTTTTTAAAATTAGGTCCTGAATATCGAAGTACATAATCCGAAACATAGGGTGAATATTCCAACAACTCTTTGACGAACCATTAAAAGAAGTTGTTACATCTAAACGCCAAATACCAAAAAAACAAAACGAAACGAAACGAAAATCAAACAAATATATTATCATTTGTTTATAGCAAGTGCAGAGTAGGCGCTGATGCTTTTCCCACTATTAAAGTTGAAGTCAACCCCTGCATTTAACCCTTTTCCCTCCTATTTAATATTCAATTCTTAGCTCTAAATCAAGAAGGAAAGGTTTCCAATCCCGATGGCTAACACTACTCCAAATCCCTCCTCCGCCGCTGCTCCGTCGTCGTTCGATCTATCCGCCGTCTTGACTTCGCAGGTTGGCCGGCTATCCGAGGCTCAGCTCCACCTCTGCTCCGAGGCCGTCGATTTTTTCAAGAAAAAGATGGGCTCTTCGAAGACACTGCTGTTGTTCGTGAAATCTTCGAAACAGCATCCTCCTCTGTACCGCATGATCTTGGCCCGATCGTGGTCCACTGCAGGTTGGCATCCTACATTGCAAATATACTCTACTCTCAGTATTAAGTTCATAGTGTGAAGTTTTATTTGATTGTTCCACAGTGCTGGAATTGGTAGAACTGGGACATACGTACTGTGGTCTTCATAATACAGTTCAGAGGATTCTTATCGGGGACGAGACTGCTTTCGATCTCCTCGACACCGTTACCAAATTTAGGAATCAGAGAGTTGGAATGGTTCAAGCAAAGGTCTGTTTCCTTGGATCTTGAAAGACTAATCTTGTTGTAGTTATAAAGAGTACGTGTGAAACACTAATCATGAAACATTAATCTTTGCAGGCACAGTATGAGTTTTGCTATAAAGCCATTATCGATGAGCTGGAAAACCTCATAAAGATCTCTATCTAAAATCTACTTTACTTCGAGAACGAAGTGCTCAGCTCAGTTGGTGAGACGTTTATCTTTCCGCCACCAAGACGAGAGTCGAAGTTGTGTGGGAAGAAATACGGAAAGCAATTCTTGATCATTCTCTTGATGAGTGTGTGTGTGTGTGTGTTTATGTGTGTTGTAACTGAAAATATGTATACTGTGCTATACATTTTAGTTGGACTTTGTTTGGACTCCTTGTCCTCTTGAAATAATGAAATATTCCCTCCGTCTCATTTTAAGGAGACGACTTTTTTCGGCATGAGAATGAAGATATGACCTATAGTTGTACATAAAATAGGAGGACAAGAATGAATGAATTTTGGTGAGTTATAATTTTATCATTTAAGGTAATATCCATATATAAGGGCCGAACGAAAATAGAACTTATCCCGAAACAATGAGACGGAGGGAGTATTAATTTATAGTTGTATTTTATATACATTTAGATAAAATAAATTACTAGTATTTTACTCCCTCCGTCCCACTTCACTTGTCCTCAATAGTATTTTCGTCCGTCCAACTTCACTTGTTCTCTTTCCTTAAAAGGCAAAAATTAACCCTTACTTTTGATGTGGACCCCATATTTTTTAAAATTTAATACTACCCATAAAATCCCGTGCCGAAAAGAAAGAGGACTAGTGAAGTGGGACGGAGGGAGTATTAGATTGTGTATACACTATACACCCTCCGTCCCCTAATAAGTGTCCCGAGCCGCCAAAAGGCAATAACCAAGAAAGTGTATAATTTTACCATATTAACCCCTAATCATTACATAGAAAATTGAAAAGGTAAAAAAAGTGTAATGATAGTAGGGGTAAAATTGGAAATTTGGCTAAATTTTTACATTGAAATATGTGACAGGACACTTATTATGGGACAAAAATTTTGGCGGCTCGGGACACTTATTAGGGGACGGAGGGTGGAGGGTGTATTTATTTTATTTTATTTTTGGAAAGCTATTAAAATAAATTAAGTTTTAGAGAGAGAATTAAAATAAATTAAAAAATTAAGCGGGAGAAAGTATTTTACAATTTCCCAATTGAATTCCCACACTAGGGCTACCTTCTCCGGCCTACTACAGCCTTTGCGCCGCCGCAATTCCGCCTCGGCGCCGCCGTCGTTCTCCACCCGCTTCCACCGCAACAGTAGCAGCGAATCATTTCGAATCTCTTGGCTGTTTTAATTTCAGGTGAGATCATCTCGTCTAGTTCAATTTTACTCCTTCGATCCATCCTTTTCTTTTCGCAAGTAGTATGTTTTTTTTTTGAAGAAGGGGGAAAAAGTTTCCTGCTTTAGATGAATGTGGTCTCTAGTATTCATTATTGCTTAGAAATTTCATCGCTGTTTACCTTTGTTAATGGGGTGGATGAAGAAGCTTACGTTAGGTTTTAGGGCTGACTCTGTTTCTTGATTATATAAAACAGAGCTGAGCGAAAAGAAGGAAGAATTGGTAGAATTCTGCGGAAATATACCCATTATTTGGTTCAAAATTCCAAAATGGGGCAAGACTTCTTCAAGTATCTTCCTACAGAGCTCGTCATTGATATCCTCTCGAGGCTCCCTGTTCGTTCCGCTGTTATATGTAAGTGTGTTGATAAGTCGTGGTACAGTTTGATCGAAACTCCCATCTTTGTGGAGTTGTATAGGTCAGTCCCGTGCCTTGCTTTCTTTCAAAAGGACGAGACGAGCTCAAAGCCGTTCAAGGTGTATGGAGTTGGAGATGAGCTCAATCTTGATTACTCCAGGGATATTTCGAATCTGCTCTTCAACTTCGACTTCCCTCACCCGGTCCTAATACATAGTTCAGCCAATGGTTTGCTTTTCTTGGTTCACGAAGATTTGTCGCCTCATGGTTTGTTTGTATGCAATCCGGTCACTCGTGAATACATCAACCTTCCCACTGCTCAGGTGCCTAGGTCTGAGTTGCAGTTTCATTTGGACACGTATGGATTTGGAGTGAGCAAAACGAGTGGTGAATATAAGATTGTTCGAATTTTCTACGAAGGATATAGCGGAGGTTTCCTCTGGAGCCTGCGTAATGCATCCCATTATTGTCAAGTATACACTCTTGGAACAGGAACGTGGAGGAACATTGCACCTACAACTCGACTTGTGTATGGACGCAAGTCACGAGACACACTAGGGGTGTATGTGAATGGGAGTTTACACTGGTTGGCATCCGATTTGAAGGGCTCCTCCATGCAGATTTCTTGCGTTGATCTTGAAGCAGAATCTTTTACCACTTTCTCTCCTCCTCCTCATCTCGATGCTTATGGCCATGTTGCTCATTACTTTACGACACTGTCTTCTTTGAAGGATTGCTTATGTCTATGTGACAATAACTCTGAACAAGAGATTGTTATATGGTTGACGAACACTTGCGGAGACGAGAAATATTGGACTAAGCAACTTGTCATTGCCAAGCCTGACAATGGGTTTTTTGGACTCATGTGGCCCATAAAAATCTTCCAAGATGGCGATGTTTTGATTACAAGTGGAGGCGGCTGGCCCGTAATATTTTGCTACTCCAACAAGACCAAAACTATTCAAGCAACCGTTATGGTTGGATCGTGCAGCCATGATAATATTACCACTGCGGTCTGTTATACTCCAAGCTTTCGTCCCCTCAGAAGCTTTGCCACGGAGAATGTAAGCTCGTTTTGATCTTGTACTCATCTTAGACTGCTCCTGTTGTAATGGAGCTTCTGTAGTTAAATGCATTGTTGAGTATGCCTTGCTGTATTGCAAAAGGACGAGATGAGCTCAAAGCCGTTCAAGGTGTACGGAGTCGGAGATGAGCTCGATCTTGATTACTTTAGGAACGTGGGCACCTACAACTCGACTTGTCCCGCATCTTGATGAATGATGATCGTGATCTTGTTGATGACTGTCTTCTTTGAGGGATTGCTTATGTTTATGTGATAATTCGTCTGAACAAGATATTGTTATATGGTTGATGAACACTTACAGAGACGACAAATCCTGGATTATGCAACTTATCATTCATGTTATTTTTGGTTTTCTTGTAAAGAGTATGAAATGTTGGTGTGAATATCAATCATATTAATAAATCCAATTTTCTAGGAAACCAATTAATATGGAAATATATGAATAAAATTTATCAAAACTTTTTATCAACAAACACAATTCATACACGCACCTAAGGTATTCTGAGCTCCTAAACTCGACATTTTTGGTAAGAGAGGAGCGTTATGTAGAAATAATACTTCAACTTATAAGATTCGATTAAAAAATACGTTTACTCTAAATAAAATATATATATATATACTTTCTTTCAATCATTGAAAAATGAAAATTTTGAAGTCAACTCCTACAAAATTTGAGATTCAAATTTTATGTTATACTCATTTTTCTTCTTGATTGATTGCAGAATTCACTTCTTCGGAGCTCAGATCGTCGATCGATGGCCCACACCACTCCGAGGCCGTTTTCCGCCACCGCCGCCGCCGCTTTATCCCCTCGGGACACGGCCAAGTCGTTCGATTTATCCGCCGTCTCGGCTACGCAGATTGGCCGTTTGTCGGAGGATCAGCTCCGCCACTGCTCTGAGGCCATCTACTTTTTCACGATGAAGCTCAGCTCTCTGCAAACGATCCATAACGAGTTCCAAATCTTAGAGCAGCAGGTACTTTGAGAAGCTACTGTTCTATTCACACACGCCATTTATATGCATATAATGCTGCAATTTTCATTCGTGATTTGGGAGATTTCCAGGAGATTATCAGAACTTACTAGCGTAGGATATGTTTTCTCGATGAATGAAATTGATGGTGGAAGTTGAGTTGAATGTTCATAAGATTCCTTTGATGGTGGAATGAAGTTTCTTCGTTAGCAATTTCTAGAATTTAGGAATTGATTCACTTCTAGCTTGTGATTAAGTGGAGATTTCTAGGTTTCCTGATTGATTTAAGCTTGATTTTGATTTGGGAATTTCTTAGGGTTTCAGCTGTCAGGTGCTGTAATTTCTAGTGGCGGATCTCAATTTTTTATTCATTCTAAGTGTGGAGTACAACTTTTTCATATTTTAGGAAAGTAAGATGAAAGCTGTTGACATGGGGAAAAAATGCTCGATTTCCCTCAACACTGCGAATCACAGCAAGAACCGCTACTCCAATGTCGTGCCATGTGAGCCAACTTGGATATCTGCTTCGTTCCATTTCTGCCATTGTTACATGTCCATCCTTCAAAAGTAACGATTTTTAATCTCCATTGCTTCAGTTGATGATAACAGGATTGTTCTGAAGCAGGATGTAAATTACAGACCTTCGCCTACAGGATATATAAATGCAAGCTCTATTACAGTTGCGTTTCTTGTCCCTTCCATGAGTTCATTGTGCCACTTTACAGCATGATTGGTGTTTCCTCCATTTTAAAAAAATTAATAGCAAGTCTTTTAATTGTAGACCTCTGAAAGAGTTTCTCGATTTATTGCAACTCAAGGACCACTTCCTCACACTTCAGAAGACTTCTGGGAAATGATAATCCAGAATCAATGCCCTGCCATAGTTATGCTCACTGGTTTGGTTGACGATAACAATGTAAGTTATATCTGATACGATTTGTGATTTCGTAGTAAAAATATGAGTAGAAGTCATTGGTATCATTACGAGGAGCTAGTGCAACAGTCTGCTTACATTAAGATTGAGCTTTTGAAATGCTATTTGTCTGCTGTAATACAGAGCACATTGCTTTTCTTACATGAAGCTACATCCAATAGCATAAACTAACATGCCTTGGTCTCGTATTCTATTCAGTACCACTTTTATAATCTATCATGTGCACTGCCGAAGTTACCAAGTAAATTATCAAATTTGTTGGGCTTAATACTTCTGAAACTGACAACGTATGCAGAAAGTGAAATGTGGAGATTACTTCCAAGCAGATGATGGTCCTCGAGAGTTCGGTAACATAAGCATCAATACCAAGTGGATACAGACAACAGATACTTCGCTGATCTTGCGATGCATAGAGGTTAAGAACAAAAAGGTGAAACAATCATTAAAACCCTACACAATCTGCAGATGACAGATATGTTATTCAAACAGTTGTCCAGTTTTTAACAATCCATGCATGTCTTGTTTCAGTCACAAGAGCCACCGTTTTCTGTTCTGCACATTCTGTATCCCGACTGGCCAGACTATGGTGTGCCAGAAAAAACTGCTGCTGTTCGTGAAATCTTCCGAAGAACATCCAATGTATCGTATAGCCTTGGCCCAATTGTCGTCCACTGCAGGTTCGTACTCTACATTGATAATTATAGTATTATTCTTACGTCTCTAGTGATTTGTGGTTTATATGGCGCGACACTTTTTTTCCCACCAGTGCTGGTATTGGTAGAACCGGAACATACTGTGTGGTGCACAATACAATCCAACGACTACTTATCGGTGATATGACTGCTTTGGATCTTGCCAATACTGTATCCACATTTAGGTCTCAGCGAATCGGAATGGTTCAAACACAGGTACTTTTTCCTCAACCCTTTGGATCTTCCATAATGTAATGCTGAAACTTTCTCACCGGAAAGTCATGCTATGGCTCCTGCGTTTCGCTGTTCACATCTGCTTTGATCCTTGGCAGGATCAATTTGTCTTCTGCCACAAATCTATTCTCGACGAACTACAAAGCCTCGTACGTAACAACACAAGCTAACGGAAGAATCATTCAAATATTGCATCTCATCTGCAGAAAATCAAGAAAGATTGCAGTTCAATGTCTTTAGGCACTGGATTAATGTGCCCAAAAAAGGTTAGACATTGAATCTTGAAACTATCAATGGTGAAGGTGCTGAGGAAGAATGCAAGCTGAGATGAGAGATGAGATCTCTGCACTTAAAATTTCGAGGAATTTAACGTTGTTATCCAAGGTTGTCCCCAGCTACAATCTTCACATTATTTATTTATTTATTATTCGAATACTTACATTCTCAGTAATCGATTTTAATTTTCTTGATTTTCATGGTGTTGTATTTATCTTTTATTTATTTATTTATGTAAAAGAATAATTCAAAGGAGTCAAAAGGTTGATATTTTGATTTAGTTTTTTTGTGGGCATAGACGGTCAAGACAGAGACTTTGCCATATCTCTCTCTCTCTCTTTATTTTTAGTTTTACTTTTTTTCAGTGTTTTAAAAACCGAACCGAACCGAACCGCCGCTTGAATCATGAACCGTCATAGTTTTGGTTCATAGTTTGTTTTTTTTTTTTCGATTTTGGGCGGTTTAATTGAAAAAATATGAACCGAAGGCCTCGCCGGTTCGACCTCCGGTTTGATTTTTAAAACATTGTTTTTTTCGAATTTCAGTTGCATTTATTTTGTCGTTAAAATATACTCCCTCCATTCCGACCCATTTGGCCTATACCTTTTCGACACAGTTTTTAAGAAAAACAATATTAGGTGATAATGGTGGTACCCGCCTCTTTTAATGTCTAAGGTTAATTGTGTTAATGAAATGAATTCAAAATTCTTGAGGTGATAATGGTGGTACCCACCTCCTTAATTAAATGTTAATTGGGTTGTGTTGGTCCATTTAAAGAAATAGGCCAAATGGCCCGATACACTCAAAACGGGAAACTAGGCCAAATGGACCGAAACGGATGGAGTAACAATCATTACTTTAATTATGAAAATGGGTCACATAATGTAGCTTATTACAAGTAGGTGGAGGGTGATTATTAGTACTAAAGTAGTCAATAAATACAAAAGGAAAGAATCATTTTTGCATCATATCACAATTTACTCCTCTCCTTTCTTTTATTTCTCTCTTTTAGAAAGGTAGCATAAATAATTACGAAATTGCAAATATATAAATTAGAAAAGTACCAATCCATCACTTTTTGTTTAAAACAAAATAATAATAATTACAATACTATATTAGAAAAGGTATAATGAAATTGGCAAGGTAGGTTAGTAGTCTCCATAAATTCAATTAATACGAAAAAAGAAATTAATTTAAGTGAATTTAACTAAGCCATTCAATTTCAAGATTTCTTTTACCGATTTTCTAACATAAAAACCTCATCCCATCTCAATTGACTTCCTTTTCTAATCAAAAGGTCTCATTTTAATCGACTTGTTTTTTAAAGTGAAAAAAATTAACAATGCTCGTTAAATTCCGTATCAAAAATGAAGTATGGGACGGACGGAGCAGTAATAATATCACCCAAAATATTCTATAAATTCAGGTGGTGTACATCGTGAGTGCAAGTAAGAAATACTTCTAAAAATATATTTTTTATATAAAAAAAGAGTAAAAGTTGTTAAACAAGTCAATTAACAGTTGGATTAATAAATAATAATACTCCATTTGAGTAACATTGAATTTAATCTCTTTTTTCAAAAAAGAAAAAAAAAGAATTTGATGAGTGTAATTTTGACTGAATAAACTATCCAAAGATTATGTTTTGTTCCATCCTTTTCCCTTTAAACAAATTTTAATTTCTTGGGGTTTTGAGTTTTGACCCTCCCACACAGAGAGAGAGAAAGAGCTTCCTCTACTCCCAGACCTAGTTCTTGAATCTTGTTTTTTGGGTCGTTTTGGTTTGTAGCTGAAGCTCCGCAGCAATCAACATCGCTACTTAACAACACCAACAAGAGTAATAGTAGTAGTGAAGAGTATCTTTGAAGATTGGGACAAAGGAAGCTACTCCCTCAGCTTCTTCTTCCTTTCAACCTGGGTCTGAAGCTGCTCATTTCAACTCAGATAATTGCAGAATTTGTAATCTTCCTTTTCCTTTTTCCCTGATTTTTTTGTTATCATGATTGCTACCTTTCTCTCTCTCTGACTTGTTCGTCTATTGTATTTATTGTGGAGTAGAAAGAGACGCGGCCAAGAATCTTTTTTTTTTTTTTCCCTTCTCTTCTCTTCTCTTCTCTTCTGCTTGTAGATCCAAGTCATCATCTTTATCTACCTTTATATCTCTTTGAAAAGTGCTCTGTATGTATGTGTACAAGTGGGAGCTATTTTTTTCCATTGATTGTTTCCATCTATAGGGTTTTCTGGAATTTAATTTGATGAACTAAATTCTGTAAATTTGTGCTTATGTTAGTTGATTTCTTATTTGTTCTGCCATTAGATTCTAGTTTTGGGTAATTCTTGATTAGACTCTAACTTTGGGGTTTTAGCTTTTTACTGTATTTTCACCACCCTTCTGAGATGCAGAGTATGCTAATGATTGGCCTCATTTGTTTGACTTAGCATCTAGCTTTGCACCCTTTTGTTGTTGTTCTGAGTTTATATAGCTCTGCTCTTAAGCTTGTGCATTTACTGTATAGTTCGGCTTTGATTCGTTACCTAGGTGATTTTGAAGTTGTAATGTTTTTACTTTGCAGTTTGAGCTTGCCGTATGCCATACTTGTAGTCGTGAGAGCTTTTGGTCTGGTTATATCATCGGGAGCCAGTGTTATTCGTACCTGAACTTTCAGTAACAGATTGTAATGATAGTGGGAGATGGAAGAAATTTCCCTTGAATTGTGTTTGAAGATTGTTTAAATGATTACCGACGTATAGAATTGTTATTAGTTTTGAGCCACAATGGGTGGGCTTTGTTCAAGAAGGTCCACTGATGAGGGTGCACTGGGTGGTGCCCTTCCGCATGTTAATGGCCGCTTCACTTACGGCCCTGGGATAGTTTATCAATCCCGCGGTTTGAATATCCAGGAACAAAATGTTACGACAGATGTTGAAGTTACAGATAAGCCCCTGAGAGAGCCATTCTCTTTTCCGGAGTTGAGTTCTGTTCCTCGAGGGACAAATACGGAAGATATTGGTGATGGAATACCTCATTTGTCCAGGGCATTATCTGATAAATCTAGATCAACGAGAACGAAGCAAGTTGCTTTGACAAAGGTATTTCATGGAACTGATTCTTTGTTATCTTGTTAAATCTGTCAATTACATTTGTTCTAAAAAATTCCTATTTCAATCTCTCAGGTTTCGGAAATGAGTTCGCTTTTGGGCAGAGCAGGCCACGCTGGCCTCGGGAAAGCAGTTGACGTGCTGGATACACTCGGTAGTAGCATGACTAATTTGAATCTTAGCAGTGGTTTTGCATCTGGGATAGCAACAAAAGGAATCAAAATATCAATTTTGGCTTTTGAAGTGGCAAATACCATTGTTAAAGGTGCCAATTTGATGAATTCACTTTCTGAAGAGAATATTACACATTTGAAGGAGTCAATACTCCCTTCCGAGGGCGTACAACGTCTAATAGCAAGAGATATGGATGAACTCCTGAGAATTGCTGCTTCCGACAAGAGGTGTAAATATTGAAAACTGTTGTATGATATGCTTTCTTACCGTTTGCATGTTATCTTTATTTTTTACACTAACGTGTTCATGCTCTCTATACTTCTCAGGGATGAATTAAAAGTCTTTTCCGGGGAGGTGATTCGATTTGGGAATCGGTGCAAGGATCCTCAGTGGCACAACTTGGACCGTTATTTTGAGAAGTAACTGCAGATATCCGTTCTCAGTTTTCTTTTTGCATCTTTGTCAATACAT
This sequence comes from Thymus mandschuricus, assembly GCA_029379335.1. Lineage (NCBI taxonomy): Eukaryota > Viridiplantae > Streptophyta > Magnoliopsida > Lamiales > Lamiaceae > Thymus > Thymus mandschuricus. Next base: position 36,855,026 of record CM057074.1, read on the forward strand.
AAACTGGTCTCCAATATAATATTTAGTTCATCTCTACATATTTAGGTTGGAATCAGAACTCACACCTCACAAGCAACTGAAAGAAGAAGCAGAATCCGTGATTCAACATTTGATGGTGTTGGTTCAGAACACTGCTGTAAGTTACATTAACATTATCAGTCCGTCTACCACTTACTTCTCCTTTTGAGCACAGTAATTTGTGCATGACTTTTGCAATTTCTTATAATCCCCGTGTTCATAATTAACTCTGAGAGGTAGTTAAACGTGCATGACATGTTTAAGACGACTAAGATTAAGGGAAGCTAATATCTCAATAAATATGGTATATATTGAGTGTGTTGTGCTTGATTAGAGAAGAACCAAGTGAAAACTGTTGTATTGTTTTGGGTTTTAGGTGTATGGACATAAGATATATTATTATTCTGTTGAACTGATTGGGATCTTCTAGGTTGAGATGAACCAAAATTTATTTCAACATTTACATTCCTTTCTCGCAACTATTTTGAAATTTCTATATTCTGCTCTAAGCTCTGCTCCTGTGATTCTACCTTACCACAAAAATGATAATTAATAATATTTGTCCAAATTTGATGAAGTATCTACAATACTCGCCTGTAGAAAGTCAAGGTCAAGCGTAACTTACATTAAGGAATAAGGACTTCTCACTTTAGACTAATATCTAGTGTCCTTGTCGAGGCACTGGTTAGTACTCATGTGTGTATAGTTTGGAATAGACTTATAGTAGAAGGTTTGAGCACTGTCCCATTTGACATTACGGTTTAACTATTTAGATTACGTTTGATAAATAGTTGAGTTTTATCTGATTAAACAGTAAATATTTCGTCCTTAATTTGTTATACTTGTGCTTCAAAATGGTAATCTAATGTGTTATGCAGGAATTATACCATGAAATGCATGCATTAGATAGATTTGAACAAGATTGTCGACGCAAGACTCAAGAAGAGGATAGCTCGAATGCTGCACAAAGAGGTACTTATGTTCTTCAGATTGTCCATTTACAATCTAATGGCAGTATTCTCAGAATGCTTATGTGTTGCATCTTTAAAAGATCCGATGCTATAATTATAGTCAACGAGATTATATATGTATGTGTATCGTTTTTTAAAATAACTTTTCCTATAGAAGATAAATTTGTAGAGTGTATACGAGACTGGCTTTAGATATAATATAAGAGATTAAGTGAGTTTTCCTGTACTAATTGGGCTTTCTATTGGCTTGTTAAAGTTGTTTATTGTAGCTTCATATCCATATCTTGTTTTTTTCCTTTTTCTGGACTCTGGAGTCTGCTAACGTGTTCCTTTTCCCCTATTTTACCTTATGATATTCGTCAAAGCTCTGCTAAATATGAACTTATTGCTTACCTTCTATTATTCTCTTTTCTGTCTGAAATTGTTTTCCTTCCCCATGAAGGAGATAGCCTTGCAATTTTACGGGCCGAGCTGAAGAGTCAAAAGAAGCATGTAAAGAATTTGAAGAAGAAGTCTTTGTGGTCCAAGATATTGGAGGAGGTAGTGATTCCTAACTCTTTGCTCTTGTACGCATTATGAAAGAAACTTATGATGTACAACTCTTAGTATTTGTACTGCTAGCAGCTTATGTATACATAATAAATACGACACTGATTCTCGTATTTACTGCCATTCTTCAAATACCAAGCTGATCTTGTTTATTTGTCTTATTTATGTTAATTAAGGTGATGGAGAAGCTTGTGGACATCGTCCACTATCTACACTTAGAGATCCATTCTGCATTTGGTTCCAGTGGTAATACACAGACTTCAAACTTATCTACTGAGGTTCATTTTCAGTTTCTTTGCACACTTGGTTCTGGAACTGATTTGATCAATATAAAAACTGAACATCTGTTACTTAGGATGCTATATTTAGGGAGTTTTAGTTCCGCAAATTTAACTATTGGCATGACGTATGAAACTTAATACTTCCAGAAGGATAATCACTGATGTTTGCTGACTTTTAGCTATCGGAGTCGTGTTATGTGCCTATCGCTGCTTCTTTTTCTTCAAAAATAAAATGAAATGAAAAAATGCTACATAATCCTTTTATGTATTGTCTTGAGTCTTGAACCTACATGTAGCAAAATATTATTTTGCTAATCATGCAGTTACTAGTATTTGTACGAGTATTAACTATACTTCTTTTTTATGATTGAATCACCGTTAAAGATGGAAGCAAGCCAGTAAAAGACCGCCATCAGAAGTTGGGATCTGCTGGACTCGCACTCCATTACGCAAATATCATAAACCAGATCGATACGCTCGTGAGTTCATCATCTCTATTCAATAGTTGAAGTAATGCACTAACAACTTCTCTTTCTCAACTGCGCTCCTCTCAAGCCAGAAAAAAAAAAAATCAAATAAGTTATTAGTAGTACTCCCTCCGTCCCGCCCGATTTGGCCTAGTTCTTTTCGGCACGATTTTTAAGGAGGAGTAAATTACATTAATTAATAACCTTGAATTTGTGTTCCCAATAAAGGAAAATTAAAACTAGCCAATCAAATTCATTCTTAACAATTTAAAAGTATTACACTAAAAAAGTGAAAGTGTAATGTTGGTCCCAAAAAGGAAATAGGCCAAGTCGGCCGGGACACCCCGATTTGGAAAACGGGCCAAATCGGGCGGGACGGAGGGAGTATATAATTAGTTTGCCTATATTCTGAACTATGGCTGCTTTTTCGATTAGGTAACTAGATCAGGATCAGTGCCACCGAGTACAAGAGATGCTTTATACCAGGGACTGCCTCCGTCTATAAAATGTGCTTTGCGAGCCAGGCTACATTCTTTTCAAATCAAGGAAGAGGTATTTTATTTATATTTTATTTATTAGTGTATATGTGTGCGTGTTCGTGTGTGTGCAAGTGAGGGCATATATAGATATCTAATATCCTCTTTCTGAGAGATAGTTGAATGGTTTGCAATGCTGAGCTCCATGTGGATTTTACGCATTTGTGTAATGCTCCTCGTTTTTTCTGCAGTTTACTATCCCGCAAATCAAAGCTGAAATGGAGAAAACTCTGCAGTGGCTGGTCCCTATGGCCACCAATACAACAAAGTAAAATTGCTATCCTTATTTAATGAACTTCACTCTTGTTCCTCGGTTTCCGAAAGACAACGTCTAAAAATTTAAGATGAATTCAAAGGATTATTTGTCACCACAATTTATTTTTTCCATAGGGCATCTGATATATTTTGATTTGTAATCCACTAGAACTTCTTTAAATACTGATACACACCTTGACTATGTGCCATGATCGGATACAGGGCTCACCACGGCTTTGGTTGGGTTGGCGAATGGGCAAATACCGGGTAAGCTTTTCTATTATCATGGCACGTCTCTTTCAAGGGAATAACTATGTGAAATGCACGTCATATTTTGTGTCGTTTTTAGTTGAATCCCATCATGTACATCCATGTGGACTATCAGTTCTTTTCGAAGATTTTAAAATTCTTGACGTTGCTTGACTTGATACCTTGTTAATTACTCAGATCCGAGATGAACCACAAACTTGCTGGCCAAACAGATTTGATCCGAATCGAAACGCTCTACCATGCAGACAAGGAGAAAACAGAATCCTACATTCTCGATTTAGTATTATGGTTGCATCATCTCATCAGCCAATCAAGGGCTGCCAACGGAGGGCTCAGATCACCCGTAAAATCTCCAATCCGATCCCCAAATCAGAAAACGCTTCAGCTCTCTAGCCAGAAACCAAGCTCCCCATCATCGGCACTATCAATCGAGGATCAAGAGATGCTCCGAGACGTGAGCAAACGAAAACTAACGCCCGGAATAAGCAAGAGCCAAGAATTCACAAGAAACAGTCTATCTAAGCACCATAGATTAACAAAGAGCAGCAGTCATTCCCCCACACATGAGAATAACAAGAGGGACCATCCCTTCCCCATCCGAAGACCATCCTCAGTTCCAATCATCAACTTCGACATCGACAGAATCAAAGCCTTGGACGTGATTGACAGAGTCGACATGATTTGAGACATAAAAATCAATCTTTGATGGATGCATTTTCCTGGTGAAGAGGGACTCGCCCCCGCCTTCACTTCTGCGCCTTTTTTCCAGAAGGAGACGTAGCAGCGCGTTGTTGTACATTGGGAGGTTGTACCTTAGGTATACTGCTATTCTGAGTAGGGTGAGAAGAGAAACAGCCATGGGAGGGGTATTTATGGAAGTTCAGGTATGAAAGTGAGGTGTACTTGTAATGGGGGGGTAAGTTTTCATGAGTATGTGTACAGAATGAGGTATACTTGGTTAATTATGTCTATTGTTGATGAGTTCCTTCAAAAAATTAGATCCATTTTTTCCCTTCTAAAATGCATATTGTAGGGGTATTATTGTAATTTTGCAGAAAATTACCGCGTTATATCCGTCTCCAATTTTATACTGCTTTGATTTTGCAGTAACTCTCACTCTATCCGTCTCAACCTACAAGAGTCGATAACTTTGTACAGTCTCAACCTATGTTGCATGGGTGTGGGGATACGGGTGCGGGGGCGATACGATTCGGATACGGGGATACGGATTTTTAAAAAAGTTAGGATACGATTCGTGAAGGATACGTGTATATATTTATATTTTATAATATATATGACACTTATTTATAAAAATAAAAAGTATAAATAGAAAAGTACCACTCCGGACCACGCATATTGACTCATTTGCTTTTTGCACGGGAACTAAGACGAAAATGTTTAGTGTATAAAGTGTATTTTGTAGGGAAATGTAATGTGGTTTATGTATTTAGACATATTTTAGAAACAGAGCATCATAGATGCATAAAAACATGTTCTTGTCTGATCTTAAATGAAAGATCGTATCAAGACCTTTAATTTGATATAAAAATCATAAAAATCCGATAACAAACGAGCAAGTTATAATAATTTAAACTTTCAAAATTTAAATTATATTGAACTACGTGCAGAAAAATGAGTGGATGAGATTTAAGTATGGAATGTTAAGTGTAATAAGGGGTTTACTAATTGTACTTATTATACTCTAATTATTTCTAAAAAAGGAAATGAGTCAATATGTGTGGGACGTACCAAAAAGGAATATGAGTCAAGAAGCCTGGACCGGAGTGGTATATTGTAAATATCCCTTAAAATGAAATCTTCGATTAAACCCCATAATTTAAATATTACAATAATTCTATTAATTGTTTAAATTTTAGGCATTGTATATAAAAATAATTACAAAAAAACCTAAAAAAATAAAATTATTACAAAAATAACCCTAAACGCACCGGATTCTCGAGGTGGACGCACCCGATTCGCGTATCCGACGCACCCGATTCGCGTATCCCTTTTTTTTTTTTTTTTTTCAGGATACGCCAGGTGGCGTATCGGATACGTATCCCACGCGAATCCGACGCGCACTCGCACCCCAGGCGTATCCAATACTGCAATAGGGAGTTTTTTGGAGAATCCGTGCATTACAGGTCTCAACTGACTCTTGCACGATGAGATGACGATATTTTAAAGAATCAGAATAATAAAAAGAATGAATTTAAAATTGTTAACGTGACGTATAAGTCTCTCCCATGCAATTGTGTCGGAAGGAACAGAACAAATTAAAAATATAATATAGCACCAAAAGAAATGCTTAATCAAATATTAACATCTACGTATCATATTATAAATATATTTCGTGGGAAATAAAATAAAAATGTTGGTTCAATTTTTCTCTTGGAAAATGTGCTTTTAGGTAAGTCTCATGTCAGATTATTTTATTTTAAGTCAAAATAATTTTTTTAGATACACCCTCCGTCCCCTAATAAGTGTCCCGAGCCGTCAAAATGCAATAACCAAGGAAATGTATAAATTTACCATATTAACCCCTAATCATTACATTGAAAGTTGAAAAAGTGAAAAAAGTGTAATGATAATAGGGGTAAAATTGGTAGTTTAACCAAAATTTTACATTGAAATATGTGATAGGACATTTATTAGGGGACAAAAATTTTGGCGGCTCGGGACACTTATTGGGGGACGGAGGGTGTATATGTAGACTGTAGTCTAACCTTGTAACAATTTATTACGTATTAATTGCACCAGTCTTTGAAGTGCTCAAATTTTACATTAAATTGGCATGTTTGTAGTTATCCATATTTGTCAATCAACGCCCTAAAATTTCATCACATACAAATTAACGTGCTCACGACTGATATGTCGGTAATATGTCGATAATTTTTCAATTATAATTTAGTTTCTCACGTTGTTTACGAACATATTGAATATGTTTACGCTGGGCAGGAGAGTTTTATTCTGCCATATCCGATTTTGAAATATCACACTTAGAAATATTATATGAAACTTGAAAGGTTGGGTAACCTTAAGAAATATCTAATCCCTTTTTAATAATTTATCAAAGGTATGTGGAATTTTAGATGCCTAATTAAGTTACAGTTAGAATATACATAGTACTAGTTGCAATAATTAAATTAAACCATGCATAAAAAAATATTCTTCCCTTTCCTATAATTTCTAGAATAGTCAAAGGTCTAATATAGGTTAGATATTTATATACTCCCTCCGTCCTCCATTTAGTGACGTTAATACTATATTGGGACGTCCTCCATTTACTGACAATTTCCATTTTTGGACGTAGACCCCACAATCACTTTAACACTTTAACACTTTATACATCTATTTTTTATTATTTTAATATTTTAATACTATTAAACAATTCAAATGGACCCACAATTATTCCACTTTAACACTTTAACACATTAATTTATTATTATACCATAAAATGCGAAAAAACGCGTGCCCAAACTCCCTCCGTCACTAAATGGAGGACGGAGGGAGTATTTAAATTTAGATATAAGATTAGCAAGTAGTCTGCCTAAAAAGATATTCACTTTAATAAAATTCTTGATTGGAAAAAAGATAATATCTCTTCCCTCTATGCTTCCACGAAAATATATTCCATTTTATAGGTATTATGTGTCACAACCTTAGGGCTTTATCATATTGGAATATATATTATGCACCTTATTATAAATATTAAAAAAAAAAAAAAAACAGTTACTTACTTTATAATCATGTATATGATTGCCATTCATGCAATGTAAAATAGAAGAGAATTTCAGTTAAACAATATATTTATTCTATCTATACACATTTTTTAAAAGGGTGCGATCCGATACATAGTAGTTTTTTTTGTGAAAAAAAAAAATTGATGGATTTTATGCACAATTATAATGCATGATATTTACGGTTATAATGTAGATGCATTTTAATGTAACCATATACACCAATTAATCTTCTATCATAGTTCACACTAAGATTAATAGTTCGGATCACATCTCATTTTTTACGGGACTTGTCTTTTATACGTGACCTCTCTAGTCTCCACTTTTCACATGATAATGTAATAAGTGAATTTTGTAGTATTAAAAAATAATTAAGGTGACTAATTTTTGTAAACAAAATCCCTTCTTTAATGTGTGGAAATTATACATTCATTTATACATTTCAAGACAACCAAAAATGAATAATGCATTACTCCCTCCCTACCTCTGTCCCTCTCATTTGGTCACGTTTTTTTTATTCAGATGTTTATTTTATTTGGTCGTTTTTTATTTTAAGTTCAACATTCCATATTAACACTCCATTTATTCTTTTATATACCGCTTATTTTCACCTTTATACCATAAATACTCATTTATTTCTATCTTTACGTCATAAATTTGATTTTTTTTTTAAACACAGTGCCGAAAAAGTTCCAAACGAAGATAAACGGAAAGAGTATTAGTATATAATTTTGAAAACATTCAAAAAAAATTGGAGTGGTAGTGGAAGCTAGCATACAAGAAATTATGATAGAGAGTGTTCCAAAACATTCACACACATTTTATTGTAATTTGTGTACATTAATTTTCTGTCTGGTTCACATGCATAATGTAAAATAAATATATAGAACCAAAATTAAAATACAATAATATTTTTTTAATAAAGATAAAGAAAGAACAGAGATTCTGGCTGTTAAAAAATTTGGAATAATTCCAAAAACTATCAGTGAAAGATTAATTAATGGGAAAATAATAAGATGTCGGTGTTAGATAACAAGGTATATATTTACCACTTTTTATCCAAATTAAAATGCAGATTCTAATTAAATATCAGCCGTTTATCCTTGTTTAGTGGAGGTTTATAACTGTACTCTTATTCTTTCAATTATTGATTATTGAGTCCTATTAAATTGTTACAAAAATGCAAAGATTGTATGCAAATAATTAATTAAATTAATCAAATCAATTACTTTAATATAAATATGGGCTTCAAAAGATGGAACCAAGTGGTAGGCATTAGTATTCCCTAGAATATATTAAAGCTTTAATTTATGCCCACTTTTGAGATTTATTAAACATTACCTCTGTTTCATTTCGATTGGCTTGTTGCATTTCGATACATGATTTTAAGTCGAGTGTTAAAAGTGAAAAGTAAAGAGTTCACATTGAAGAATTACGATGAATTCTTTCCATGTTAGAAAACAAATCAATTGAAGTGGGGCGTTACAATCAAGAAAAGAAATAAATTTTGATAAATTAGAATAACTATTATTAATATTATAAAATAAAGGTTGATTAAACATCTGATATTTTAGTGGGTGGTAAGGTAAGATAAATTATTCATAGTTATCTATACCTAAATTTGATATTTCAAACTCGCAAATTTCATTCAATCATATGCATGAAATAGGATGATAAAACATTAACTAAGAAGTAAAGGTTTTTAAAGGGAATTAATGACTTTAGATATGGTTGTGGATTTGAATCCATGGATATAATGATTTAACACTAAATTCAAATATTATTATACGGCGGACTCGAACACGTGCACTGTCGAGAAGATGCCGTTTTTACCGGTAAAGCTAGTACCGAACTGGATATGGTGACCTTAGTTTCGATTTTCCTAGCAAACGGTTCGATATCTAGCTAGTACTTCGTGGATATCGTACGATTTTCGATTCCCCTATTTACCCGTAATGAATTATTGTAGCTGCGTTTGGATAATTGTTAGTAGATTTGTGGTTTATCTCTTTTATCTTGTTATACAAATATGGCAATCTACCATTAATATACAATACTATCCTCTAAAAAAAAGTCCAAGCCTTTTAAGCTCAAACTATAATTACTTTATACTACTATTTGGATAATAAATTATCCAAATAGTCAATTCCTTTGGCATGACCCAAAAATCCAAAAAAAATAGAATCCAAATCCTTTCTTTTCACCTTTCAATTAAATTTGATTTACTCTTTTTCGAATATGGAAAGAGAAACGATTAATTCATTGCTTACTGTTTGGTTTGAGTAATAAGTTATCCATTACACTTACACGGGTAACTCAAACCCTAATCTGTTACCCATCAAGAAATAAAGAGAATGAGAATCATTTACAAGCGACTCATTTCTATTATTGAATCAAACACACAATAAAAATAACATTTACGATTACGATTCCCTTATTTTAATTGATTACACTCCTTTTTCAGTTACCCAACTTGAACCAGGCGAGCACTGATTAATGTTCTCATGAGATAATGAGATATAATTAAAGGATGATGCATGTGTTGGATGTCTTATCCACACTCCAATAATACATTTAATAACACTTTCCACTTAATTTGAGTTGTGATTATTGGGACATAAACCGGAAAATGAATGATAAATACATAAACTGTGTTTTGCACACATGCACCACCAAATACTGATCCCTCCCTCCGTCCCACTTCATCTAACTTATTTTATTTCAGTATTAGATTTTATGTGCAGTGATAAAAGCGAAAAGTAAGAGATTCACGTTGAAAAGTAAAGGCTAATTCATTTTATTTTAAAAAACATACCAATTGAAATGGAACGTCCCGATCAGGAAAGAAAGCCAAGTGAAGTGGGTCGGGACGATTACAAATTATAAACCTCTGTTAGATTTTGGTCTTGGTGCGTAGTGAACGGAGATGCCGACCCAAATACGAGCTATTTAGAATGGGATCGGAGGTCTTTGTTGGAAAGTTGGAGAAGCTCTATGTAATCTGGTTTGTTGGGGTACTTTTGGTACTTTTTTTTGAATAAAATCTCTTTTTCTGATAAAAAAAAAAAATAAATAAAAAAAATCAAACAATAAAAATAAAGAAAAGGACAACTCTAACTGCCTTGCCTACTTTCCATTCATTCAATTCAGCCTAACCTCAATCTTTCTCTTTTTCTTTTTTCAACCCTAAAAAGCTGCAATTTTTTTAATTAAAAAAAATTAAAAATAATATTACTACTCCAAATTTACCTTTAATAATTCACTATAGTCACAAGTTCTCCTATTTTGCCATGAATCGAAACGGGTGTAACTTTTGGAATCGAAACTAAAATCGATATAAGTCTAAATTCTAAAGGGTTTGAGACTCCTACGTTATTAATTTTACTATTTTAGACAACTAAGTTTTATCGATTTCCAATTCGAATTCTAATTCCTTTCTCGACTAGAATTTGGTTTAAGACATTACACATTATAAAGGCTCTATATGCACTTGAGAGAGGCAGATAATTTCTCTCATTGAGGTAAGTAGTGTAGTGCCTTTGTTTCCTAGTTTTATTTACTTTTATCATTGCTAGCTGAAATTACTTGTTAGAATAAATATTATTATGATAATTGTGTTACTGTTATAAAGATTTATTCTATTGGTTTTAGTAAATTTTGAAATATATTTTAATAATAAGAACAAATTAGGTAAATCATACTCCCTCCGTCCACCTATTTCTGACACGCTTTCCTTTTTGGGCCGTCCACCTATTTCTGACACGTTTCCTTTTTTGGAAAGAATTAGCCACTAAGTAGTACAATTAGTAAATCCCTTATTACACTTAACATTCCATACTTAAATCTCATCCACTCATTTTTTCTGCACGTAGTTCGATATAATTTAAATTTCGAAAGTTTAAATTATTATAACTTGCTCGTTTGTTATCGGATTTTTATGATTTTTATATCAAATTAAAGGTCTTTATACGATCTTTCATTTAAGATCAGACAAGAATATGTTTTTATGCATATATGATGCTCTGTTTCTAAAATATGTTTATTCCCTACAAAATACACTTTATACACTACACCCCAAAACACTATACACTTAACACACTAACCACTCCCGTCTTAAAACCCGTGCAAAAAGCAAACGTGTCAGAAATAGGTGGACGGAGGGAGTATTTCGTAAATAACACACTTTTTATAATAGTATAGATATATTGATTATTATATAATCGTCCCCACCCACCCACCCCACCCCACCCCACCCTCCGTTCCCCGCCAAAACGATTATAAAAGCCCCCTATTCTGTTTCACAGTCCGGTGCCTTCTCTCGCACAATCCTGTACATACACATTCCTTCTATATACGTATAGGAAGAGAGAAAACTACATTATCTAGAGAGAGAGAGAGAGAGAGTGTTCAATGGAGGTCCGAGGTGAAGCTAAAACCACTGCTATATCTTCTCTGGAGATACAGCAACCGCCGCAAGCGGCGGCGCCGATCAAGCTGATATTTCTGGTGGCGGCGATAGCTGCCGGAGTGCAATTCGGGTGGGCCCTACAGCTCTCCCTCCTAACTCCCTACGTGCAGCTGCTGGGGATCCCCCACACGTGGGCGGCTTTCATCTGGCTGTGCGGCCCGGTTGCCGGTTTGATTGTCCAGCCCATCGTCGGCTACTACAGCGACAACTGTACATCCCGATTCGGCCGCCGCCGCCCATTCATCGCCGCCGGAGCTGCGCTCGTTGCGGTGGCCGTGTTCCTCATCGGTTTCGCCGCTGATTTGGGGCACGCCGGCGGCGATCCCGACGGCAAGGGCCCGAAGCCCAGGGCTATCGCCGTTTTCGTCGTCGGATTCTGGATTCTCGATGTCGCCAACAACATGTTGCAGGTACAATTGCAGAATTTCAGCACCGTAGCATAGATTTTATCGTTTGAATTTTTTTGTTCGCGGAATTTCCCCCCTTTTTTAGGGATTGGTTGATGGTCGATTGATCGTGAAATTGCGCCGCTAATTTGCAGGGGCCATGTAGGGCTTTGCTCGCCGATTTGTCCGGCGGGAACGCGAGGAAGATGAGCACATCGAACGCGCTCTTCTCCTTCTTCATGGCCGTCGGAAACGTCCTCGGCTACGCCGCCGGCTCCTACACCCACCTCTACAAGGTCTTCCCCTTCTCCAAAACCCACGCCTGCGACGTCTACTGCGCAAATCTCAAGAGCTGCTTCTTCATCTCCATCGCCCTCCTCCTAATCCTCACCGTCCTCGCCCTCTCCTTAGTCGGCGAGACCCCGTTCGTCGCCGCCGCGGAGGTGGAGGAGCCGGCGAAGAAGCGCAAAATCCCCGTGTTTGGGGAATTATTCGGTGCGCTCAAGGACCTCCCTAGGCCCATGTGGATCCTCCTCCTGGTGACGTGTTTCAACTGGATTGCGTGGTTCCCCTTCCTCCTCTTCGACACCGATTGGATGGGGAAAGAGGTGTACGGCGGTAAAGTCGGGGAGGGGAGGCTCTACGACCGCGGCGTACGCGCCGGCTCGTTGGGACTCATGCTGAATTCGGTGGTTTTGGGCGTCGCGTCGCTCGGGGTCCAGTTCTGCTCGCGTGGTTTCGTCGGGGTGAAGAAGCTCTGGGGCGGCGCCAATTTCCTGCTGGCGGTTGGTCTGGCGATGACGGTGGTGATCACCAAGGTGGCGGAGCACACGCGGCGCTTCGGCGCCGACGGGACGCTGCAGACGCCTGATTCCGGCGTCAAGATCGGAGCTTTGGCCCTCTTCGCCGTCCTCGGCATTCCTCTTTCGGTGAGTTTTAATTTAATTTACTCGTAATTTTTAAATTCAGAATTTTGAAATAATTTGTGTGCTAATTTCCGTTTCAAGTATAGTTGATTGCTTACTTCCTGCATGAAATAGGTAGTATAATAATCTGGATTTAGCTCTAATCTATTTTAATAAGGAAAAATATTATTTTATCAAATCCTTAAATATGTGCTTAGGCTAATTTGAGGATTATAATCTTTTAGAAAGAACACTTTTGTCCCTTAATTAAACAAAGAATCAAACTTTATTTGTATAAAAAAAGTGGGCTCCTTCAAAGATTATACAGTATTATTAGTTCTTTCATGAAAAAGATTAGTACTAGTATTAACTTATGTGTAATTTCTTATTGTAAAATTGGAATCGAACGTGCTTCATCGATGATTGCCCCCCTAATGATTCAAAGATTAGGCTAGATGTCTATGTTTTGAAAAGAAACGATTTCAAGATAATGAGCAAATTTGGCACATAGCCTAAGATACCAAAAGGAAAGAAAAAATAATTAGGTTAGTACTATTTTGTTTGTTTTCCTCCATGTTGTCAAAGCATCCATATCCGTTGTTTGGCTCATGCCTGGCTAATTTAATGTAAAGGATCGACTCATGCATGGTGAATCTGCAGAAAGTGATAGCTATTTGCTTCTTTTGGGTGTGGAAAATTATTGCAATAACTGCATTTGGCTCTATTTTTGCATGCATTATTATTATGAAGAAGAAAAAAGGACTATGAACAAATCTGGTATTAGAGATTAGGTTGCATTTGTTATGATTACGGAGTTGGCTGAGGAAATCATATCCCTCTAGCTTGTTAGAAATCCAAAACTCCTCAAGTCATGGATGCTTGTGATTTGGCAAAGATTCCATTGAGAGAGTAGAATTATTGCATTTTTGCTATGTATGTTTCTTGGAAGGATGGCTAAGATGTGGTTGACTTTGTGGAAAAGTTGCATTTTCTTGATTAACTTTCCCTATAGAAATCATGATTAGAGTAATTTTGGGTTTAAAAGTTGGTTGTTGGGTAATATAGCTGGCATGTGTTGATAAGATAATCCAACACCCAATGTGGGTAGTGATGATGAGTAAGTGACTTCAGTCCATGATCATGTTTAGGTTAGGGATGGAGATGGAGATGATGAATGGAGTACTAAAGATTTGGAATTTTTTTAGTAGATTGCTTCAACTGTTTTTCCTGGTTGATTATCCCAAGAAAAATGATGAAAAATTCTATCTTTACTCATCTCTTGTGTTGTTGATTTAGGTAACTTACAGCATCCCATTTGCTCTGGCATCCATATTTTCCAGTAATTCTGGTTCTGGACAAGGTAAAAACTTCAATGGCTAGCTATAATCCTATTTTAAATATCCAAATTATTTTCCCTCCATTACTATTCTTATGAACTACAATCATATTCTGCAGGCCTATCTCTTGGAGTTCTAAATCTTGCAATAGTCATTCCACAGGTAATTATTTTAATATTTTTATCCAATAATTCATCAACACAGACTTATCCACCTCTGTCACAAAATCTGTTTTTCTAGTTGACTTCTCTGTTTGAATCATGCTGTTTCCCACAATCTTGCAAGAATGGGATAAAGTTTCACCACATTATGTTTCCACCTGTGGATTAATTGATTGTTGTTGGATTTTCCCTTTGCTGCAGATGTTGGTTTCTGTCACGAGCGGGCCGTGGGACGATCTCTTTGGCGGAGGGAACCTACCGGCATTCGTAGTCGGGGCAGTGGCAGCTGCCATCAGCGGTGTTCTGGCCCTCACGATGCTTCCGTCGCCGCCGGCTGAAGTGGTGGCGACCAAGGCTTTGACAGCAGGAGGATTTCACTAGAGATGGATGGATGGATGTTTGTTGAAACTTTAGTGGTTTGATTTGGGGAGGAGGGGGCTTTGTAATTTTTGCCTCCTAGCTAGCTTTTATTTCTACAAGCTAAGCGTGTTTTGTGACCTTTTTTTTTTTTTTCCTTTTCTTTTTCAGTAATGAATGGATGAATATGATGATCAGGTGTGATGTTGAGATTTATGTAAGAAGAAAGGTAGTTAAAAGTGTTGTGGTTTGATCCCAGTTTGTTAAACTTTACTTCTTGTTTTTTAAGGGTCCTTCTTAATATATATATATATATATATATGGTCCTGGTTTATATATGTAGGTGAAGGTCACTTCTTTTAATTAATAAATATATGTGTTGCAAATATTTTCAAGATTTTAGTGTTGAATATGGTTGAATTCCTAGTGTGAAACTTTTTTACTAGTCATAGTATCCCGTAAAAAAAAATTCTTCAAAAACCCATTTTAAAGGCGATCATTAAATATATAGCGTGGAAAGGCGTGTCATAATTGACAAAATGAAATGTCAATATCCAAGTTTCAACGATTTTTTCTTTTCATTTTCAATAGTGTATCAACTTTATTTATATCAGGATTTAAGATAATTTGGAATATAGTAAGTAATTAAATGTAAATTAGCGCCGCGATGACGCCAAATCTAACGGTCCATTGTTCATCTTCACTATTAAAGCGTGAAAAGTAGTGGGCATGCATGGCTGTAGCTTCTGCCGCTATTCTGCCGCTTTTCTTTCCCGCCATAACTATTACCTATATAAACCTTCCCTCCTCTCTGTTTCTTCACATCCTGATCAAAGCACAAAACTCCATGCATTTATATATACACAAAGACAAACACAGCATCAACTGCTAGAGAGAGAGAGAGAGAGAGAGAGAGAGAGATCAGAATGGGTGTGGAGATAGAGCGACAGGCGCCGGAGGCGACGCCGTTTAAAATAATAGTCCTCGTCGCGGCGATAGCTGCCGGAGTTCAATTCGGGTGGGCCCTACAGCTCTCCCTCCTAACTCCCTACGTCCAGCTGCTCGGAGTCCCCCACATGTGGTCGGCCTTCGTCTGGCTGTGCGGCCCGATTTCCGGCCTCACCGTCCAGCCCATCGTCGGCTACTACAGCGACAGGTGCACCTCCTCCTTCGGCCGCCGCCGCCCCTTCATCGCCGGCGGCGCCGCTCTCGTCCTCCTCGCAGTCTTCTTCATCGGCTTCGCCGCCGATCTGGGGCACGCCGGCGGCGATGCCCTGGGAAATGGGACCAAGCCAAGGGCCATCACCCTGTTCGTCATCGGATTCTGGATCCTCGACGTCGCGAACAACACGTTGCAGGTTATTAATTTTTCGATGAAATTTGAATTTTCCCCCAATTTTTGGCGGTAAAATCAGGATTTTCGCGGCGGCGCTTGATTTTTGTGCAGGGGCCGTGCAGGGCTCTGCTGGCGGATCTATCCGGCGGGGATCCGAGGAAGATGAGCACGTCGAACGCGCTCTTCTCCTTCTTCATGGCCGTCGGAAACGTCCTCGGCTACTCCGCCGGCTCCTACACCAACCTCTACAAGGTCTTCCCCTTCTCCAAAACCGCCGCCTGCGACATCTACTGCGCGAATCTCAAGAGCTGCTTCATAATCTCCATCCTCCTCCTCGCCACCATCACCGCCCTCGCCCTCACCTCCGTCCGCGAGGCCCCCTTCGACCCCGCCGAGGCGGCGGAGAGCGGCGGCGCGTCGGTGTTCGGGGAATTGTTCGGCGCGCTGAAGAACCTCCCTCGGCCGATGTGGATCCTGATGCTGGTGACAGCTGTCACCTGGATCGCGTGGTTCCCGTTCCTCCTGTTCGACACCGACTGGATGGGGAAGGAGGTGTACGGCGGGACGGTGGGGGAGGGGAACCTCTACGCCAGCGGCGTGCGCGCCGGATCGCTGGGGCTGATGCTGAACTCGGTGGTGCTCGGGGTGGCGTCGCTCGGGGTGCAGTTCTGCGCTCGGGAGGGGACCGTCGGGGTGAAGAAGCTATGGGGTGGCGCCAACTTCCTGCTGGCGTTTGGGCTGGCGATGATGGTGGTCATCACCAAGGTGGCGGAGCACAAGCGCCGGTACGGCGCCGATGGGGCGCCGCTGCCGCCGGAGGAGGATGTGAAGGCCTTGGCCCTGTCCCTCTTCGCCTTCCTCGGAATTCCTCTCGCGGTGAGCTTTCTGTTTTTTCTTTCCCTTTCAACTTATTGGACTTCTGCTGACGTGGCAAGAACTTATTTGGTCTATTATTTATTAATCTGATTAATTAATAATTAATTATCCCCTAATCAAATTTTGTATATATTATGTGGGTTGATTAGGCACTTTTCAGCATCCCATTTGCTCTGGCATCCATATTTTCCATTACTACTGGTTCTGGTCAAGGTAAAAAAAATTAAAAAAATTAATTAATTCACGAAACTTTTTTTACAGTATTAAAATTCATTGGTGTTTTTATTTGCAGGCCTGTCCCTTGGAGTTCTAAATCTTGCAATTGTTGTTCCACAGGTAACTATTGTTATACCAATTTGTATTTGTATTTTACAATTAAATGACATGGATTAAGTTTTCCCCTTTGGACGGAGTAGATGATTGTTTCTGTCTTGAGTGGGCCGTGGGACAGCCTCTTTGGTGGCGGAAACCTACCGGCGTTCATCGCCGGTGCGGTTGCTGCGGTTGCAAGTGGTGTTATGGCCCTCAAAATGCTTCCGTCACCGCCTACAGAAGCGGTGGCAGACGCTTCGACCGGCGGAGGATTCCACTAGAACTTTTTTCTTGTTTCTTATATTTTCAAATGAAGAGGTTGGTGTAATAACCGCGAGAAGATGGAAGTTGTTTGGATGATTTTTGCAAGAATTTTCGAGATTTGTATAGGAAAGTCTTTCCTTTTTCTTGTAAATTCATGTTACACTCAAGAATTCAGATTTGAATAACTGCATGAATTTAAAGTGGCCAAACGCTTCACCATTTTGTCTAACATGCAGGATTTATTAGTTAAATTAATGTACTAATCAAATCTGGCTTTACACTATATGGGCCTCAAGTTGCTTAATTTCAGCCGGGCAATGTTATTCATAGCCACATAATTACTCCTCATAGCCCCACAATTCATAAATAAACATAATGGAGAAACTCATATTTAGCCACTTTCACTATAAGTGTAACTTATATAGCCACAAGTTTAAAAGTGTGAGTTTTATAGGCACTTTTGCATGAAAATACATAAATACCCTTACTTTTTAATTGGGACCCACCTCTTTTATTATTTGCTTTTATTTTTCTAATTATCAAGACACTTTCTCTCTCCCCTATTTCTCTCTCTTTCCAACCGTTCAACACGGTTGATTGACTTTTTTTTTTTTTTCAATTTCAAGAAATGAAATAGTATTTAATTTATTTACCTTTGTAATTTTTAATTAATGTCCTTACCGTGTTCATTAGTTGAACACGGTTGATATTTTGTTTTTTTTTTTTTTAATTCTATTTTCACAAATATTGTAATTATTTTATAAAAAAAATCAATAACTAAATAGTAATGCATTTAATTTATTTTCAACTACCAAATCTGTTTTTATTCTCTTCATTAATTGAAAATAGTAGATAGCAGTAATAAATGTGTCAAAAATTGTGTTGAATACAACAATAGCAACAACAACATTCATTCATTCGAACATAACAAAAAAATTAGAGAGAGAGAGAGAGAGATTTTTTTTGCAAAAAATTATATTTTTCATCTATTAATTTCTGGGAAATCGAGGGACTATTTTCGGCCGTGGAATTGGGAATATTCAAGGTTTTCCAACTAATATAAAGATACGATCGTAATTTCATTTCGTTTCGCATATTTTCGATTATTTTTTTGCTCAAAAAAATATAAAATTGAAATTGTTCTTCATGGCACTGTTGAGACCATAGTGACACTGTTGGATCATAGTGGCACGGTTGGGCAAACCATGCCCAAAATTTAATTTTTTTTTTTTTTTTTAAATACGGTAGAGGCACGGTTGGTTTGGGATTTCAACCGTGTGACACGGTTGAAATCCCAAACCAACCGTGCCTTATGTAATTAATTTTTTTTTAATTTTTTAATGATGGCACGGTTAATTTGAGATTTCAACCGTGTCACACGGTTGAAATTTCAAACCAACCGTGCCCCTACCGAAAATCTAACAAAAAAAATCTTGTGTTTTTTCAGGATGTCGTATCAGAGAATCCTCGTGCATCACAGTGGGCATTGGGAGAGGACCTCGTACGTGGGAGGTGATAGTTTCCTCGTGCACTTCCCCATATTAGGAATTACACGTGATAAGGTGCTTAGGGAGATCCGTGATCAATTGGGCTCCGAATCGGAGTACATATTGTACTACTTGACGGACCTAACCGATCATGGGAGGATGAAGGTTGTTCTGAAGAACGACACGGATTTGCTTAGGCTTATCGTCGAGCAGAACGATTTGCCAACCGTGTATGTGATCGAGAAGACACAGAACATCAACTTTCGCACTCCTACGACACAACAATCCACGGTTTTTCAGAACTTGAATATTGGAGGTCCTAGTCATCAAGAATCGGAGTCTTCGGATGAGGAGACGGGGGATGAGGAGGCGAGGGATGAGGAGGCGAGAGATGAGGAGGCGATGGCTGAGGAGGAGAGAAATGAGAGGGCTGAAGAGGCGATTGATGAACAACAGAGGGCCAACTTGTTTGAGTCGTTAACTACAGAGTTTAGAGCATGGATTCAGGAGCCGGGGCGTGTTGATAGGATCATCGGGCACCGAAGCATACATTCAGATAATCAAGACGGAAGATCCGATGATACTCGTGCCACTCACGAAGCCATAAGAAATTGGTTGATTCCGTACGTCGACCTAGATACGGCAGAGCCTCTAGGCTTTATCGAGCCCGATTACAGCCCCTCACTTGGCAAATTGCGTGTGGGTGGCCTCTTCAAGGAGAAAGATGAATTGCAAATAGTCGTGGGCCTCTATCACATGGAGAACCGTCTAGAGTATACCACCGACGCTCAAACAAAACGCGTTTGAATTTTGTGTGCACCCAGGATGATTGTGCATATTTTCTGCGTGCACGACAAAGGGGCGGGATATGGAAGGTTAGGAAATATGAACCCAACCATACGTGTCAAGTGGTTCTAGACGGAAACAAACCGCGACAGATTTGTGCCAAGGTTTTAGGAGCATTCTTTGCACGTAGACTGGTCGTCGAGGGATCCGTGTTGAAGCCGAATGAGATGATGAATGAGCTACAAACTCAGTACGGCATTCAGATAGGCTACAGCTTTGCACTGCGTGCCAGAAACGTAGCGATCGAGAGCATGTACGGAAGTTACGAAAAGTCGTATCAGAGGCTACCGTCTTACCTCTACCTGCTGAAGGAGAGACATCCGGGAAGTGTGTACGATATGGTGACATCGCATGCTGACGATCGACTAGTGTACATGTTTCTTGCCCTTGGACAGTCCATCCAAGCCTTTCAAAGTGACTTGCTCCGTCACGTGATTGTTGTTGACGGGACACATCTGAAAGGAAAGAACAAGGAGACCCTCTTTGTAGCTGTGACTAAAGACGGGAATGAGCAGGTGTTTCCTCTTGCAATAGGATTAGGTCCGAAGGAGAACGATGAATCATGGACATGGTTTTTGTCGAAGGTGAAGAGTTGTTTCGGGGCGCCGGACGATCTATTGATCGTTTCTGATCAACACGTGAGTATCATCAATGCCGTGAACGCCGTTTTCCCTAACCGAGCACACGGCCTCTGCTTCTACCACATCACGAAGAATCTGAAATCGTTCGGGCAACATGCCTTGGGAATTTTCAAAGAGGCGGCCTACGCAAATCAAGATTCAACGTTCGATGAAAACTTCGATGCCTTGAGATGCTTCGGCCGTGAAGGGGGAGGAATTTATAGAAGGTTGTGTGATATCGGCCCTCCGAAGTGGGCGAAGTCAAAGTGTCCCGTCCCACGCACGAGTTTCATGACTTCTAATCCGGCCGAGACAATGAATGCACGGCTACTGTGGGCTCGTCGGCTGCCGATATGCTCGATGCTTGAGATGTATCGCACGATCGTAGAAAAGTGGTTTGACCAACACCGTCAAAGTGCCCTTTCTCAGGAGCACGGTCTCACTCCGAAGGCGTACGAGAAGATGTCGGCAGCCCATGAATGGGGACGTCGCTATCCGTGTAGGACGACAGCGACTCCCAATTTGTATAGGGTAGAAGGCGAGAACGGCAATTACCTCGTGGACATTCAAAACTCGACGTGCTCGTGCCGTGAGTTTGACTTGGACTTGATGCCTTGTCGACACGCCCACGCGGCTCTAAGGTACGACATATTCTTATGTGAGTTATACATAGACGAAATTGAATGGTACGACTGATTTATTTATTCATGCTCAATCAGGTATTCAGGTGGACGAGCAAGTGATTACGTGAGTCACTATTTCAAACAGTCTACCTTGGTAGCCACCTATACACCAACCATCGAACCCGTCCCTCATCCGGAGTCGTGGGACGTGCCCGACTACGTGACCTCATGCGTTGTGCGTCCACCTCTAGTACCTAAGCAAGCCGGACGACCAAGGGAGTCACGTGCAAGAGCCGTAGGCGAAGAAGGAACGTCAACATCGACGGCTCGACAAAGGTGCACTCGATGCGGACAAGCTGGGCACAACAGGAGAGTGTGTAGAGCTCCAATTCCGATTGGCGGTGTCGACTTGAATGTACCGCCCCAAGATGCGGAGCCTGGTAGAAGAAGGAAGAAAAAATGTAGCATATGTCAAAGCCAGGAACACACGAGACCTCGATGCCCCTTGCGAGTGGTAGAATAATTTTTCGATTATTTTTATTTCGATAGATTGAATCTCATGTTTGGATTGAATTGAATGTTTGGATTGGAATGAATTTCAAATGTCGATTGAATGTTGTACTAGGTATGGGAAATAAAATGGGCATGGTTGATTTTTGGACTTAGAAAAAATTTTGCCATTTTTTTCCCCATTGTCACGGTAGAGGCACGGTTGAAATGAAGATTCAACCGTGCCTCACACGGTTAAAATCTCAATTCAACCGTGCCTTGCCCTCTGGACGGTTGACTTTCGAAGCACTGTTGACTTTCTGGTTTGACCGTGTACCCTAACAGTGTACCCTAACCGTGCCTACAGTCAAGGGGCAATTTTCGAAAGTCAACCTTCTAAAAAATCGTTAATTTCGATGTTAGTACGTAAATTAACCGTCAATTACACATTATTTACTAATGATACATCAATTATACGCCGTTAACAACAACAACGAACTCAAACGACACTCGAATCTTTGGATAATGAGGTAGGGGACCATATACATTGTAGGAGTGTTTCATCTTAGGAAGTGCCGATGCATTAGATAGATTAGATTACGCTATTTTAATCATTAAAATCCAATGTTTTCCGCTTTATTTGTTGTTTTTTTAATCAACTATGGCATATAATAGTGACGTCACACGCTAATTACGATCAAAAAATCGAATTTTGTACAATTTGATCAATTAGGCACGGTTGGTGTTCTTAGCGGCACTGTTTGGCACGGTCAAAGGAAAAGTCAACCGTGCCAGACGGAAGTCAGCCGTCTACAGTGTGAGGCACGGTTGACTTCCTGTGTTGACCGTGCCAGACACGGTTGAAACTGCAATTCAACCGTGTCTGTACCGAAGAAAATGGGAAAAAATGGCCCAAAATTTTGCTAAGTCCAAATTTCCTCTAAGTCCTACTCTTTGCACATTTGATATTTGTTCGATGATTCCACATTCGATAATCTAATACGATAATTGTAAATTGACAACGATTGCACATTCGATAATCTAATACGAGAAACGAATTCCATTTACAAGTTCGATAAATAAGAATCAACAAGGTTTTTTATAAATCTACATCGTCTGTATCCCGAACCAGTCAATCACCGAACCTCTCGATGAACCGGTCCATCGACGCATCGTCTCCATGACATTCGAGCCAGCACGGATCCCCGTGGATGCAACAGACGACGTCGCTCGATTCCTCGTGACGAGATGGCTCGGCCCTCGGGCGCTTCGACCGTCCCTCGTCTCTACGGCGCCTCGACTGCGCCTCGTCAAGCGTGTCCCGATCCAGGGCTCCGAGACGGAGAGGACGGGTAGGCAACTGTCCCTCGGAAGAAGCCCGGGTCGCTCGACGGGGAATCACGACCAGTTCAGGGTCCCGACACATCAACCTCTCTACGACCCTGGCCATATCTCGGGCCGCCTTCGATCTCCTCTGCTCCGGCTCCGCTTTCTTGTGGGCGTGGCGTTTCGGAGCATCGTACTCCAACACCAGAGGGTTCGGGTTCTCAAGACTGAGGAGATAGGGCTGTCGTTGCTCTTCCTCGGATGGGCGGAGCCTCGCGTGTACCTCGAGCTGTATACACGTATGAAATTCATTAGTTAACAACGTACGCATGAAACGACTAAATAAGTAAATAATTTTAATGCAAAGTCAAGTCATTAATTACCTCGGGGTTGTCGAAGAAACCGGCAAAGCTCGAGTACGTCGAATAGGTCTCCCACCTCCTCAGTCGGGGCATCAACTCAGCTCTCTGTGGAGCTTTGTAGCCACAGGCTTGTCCCAAGGCCGGAATTGCCTCGTACTCCCATAAATTGAGCCCCCAAACCGGCCCGTACAAGTGGTACTTTTTTACCTTGTTTTCGATCTCCGATGGATCTTTCTTCACAACGTCCAACTGGTGGCAAAGGATTTGCCACGACCACGATCCCCACGGGAAATCCCTCCACTGCTCCTCGTTCTCTACTAGCGCCCAAGCCCAATCATCGATGGGCGCATTGTCACGGCATTGTAGAATCAACAAGGAGACGAGAAGGTTGGCGGCCTTCAAGTATTGCTCGGCCGTGCCTAGCCGACTTTCCCGGGGATGTTTCAAGAAGTCATCCCTCAATTGGTTCGACTTGATCTTCTTCTTCGAGCGTCCATACTTCGTGTGGTACAGGCTCGACAACGGTATAATATGGTTTCGACCGTAGGGGTCGAAAGCGGAAGGCCCGAACTTTAATCCGGTCACAATGGCCCACTCTCGAGGGCCGCATATTATTTCACGCCCCCCAATCGAGAACCACCTCTCGTGCTCCGGGATCGACGAGTCTTTCAATTCCCGGGCTAGAAACTCGTGTGTGGCACTGATTGCCACATCTCTCCTGTTGAGCTCCATGATGTAACGGAAGGGGCTCTCCTCTAGAAATCGATCGAGGAGCGGCTGTCCCCCGACTTCTATCAATTGATCGTGGATATCTCGAAGAATGTGGACCAGTGTGTATAGGAGTACTTTGCCGGCATATCCTTGCATTCGAGGTCTCATCCACTCAAACCTAGGCTGAAAATAATACAAACAAAACATATTAGTATAGTTATAACAAAAAAAAAAAAAATGAAAAACGGATCAAAAAAAAAAATCTCACTGTAAGGACACGGTTGAATTGGAAATTCAACCGTGCCTGGTCAACGATTTGGCACGGTCAACCATATGGCACGGTTGACTTGGTTTTTTGACAGTGCCAGGCACGGTTGATTATTCAAATCAACCGTGCCTCTACCGTATAAACACCAGTCGACATTTTTCTTATATTTTCTCATTATCGAATCAAATTCATCATTTACAAACACTAAACCCTAAAATGTGTCATCAATAGTGTTCAAACTAAACCCTATACCAAGAACTAAACTAATCGAACGAGAGATTTAAAATAAATTGAGAAATTATTTATAAAACTCACCGGCGGCGGAGGCATCACCCATTCTTCGCTTTCGGAACCGGAATGTGCGTCTGACATTGTCTCCGGTGGTGGCGGCGGCGGCGGCACAAAGTAACGTTCTTGGCGGCGGCGAAGGTGGGAGCCGACGGCGACTGGTGTTGAAATGAGGGTTTCTTTTTTCTTCAAACACGTCGAGAGAGAGAAGGAGAGGGAGAGGGTGGTTGTAAGATTTAAGTGGTGCATTAATGGCCCACAAAATCTTACTTTTTGTATTTTTCAGAATATTCCTTTCCTTCCTTTTTTTTATTTATGTCAATGATGACATGGAACATCTTTTTGAGGGTAAATGTGTCTTTTTACTTGAAAGTGGCTATAAAACTCATACATTTAAACTTGTGGCTAAATAAGTTATAGTTATAGTGTAAGTGTCTATTTTTATACATTGAGACTAAACAGAAAATACCGTTCTTGCCCTATAGCCTTGTTTTTTTTTCTCATTCTCCTCATCGCCATAGCCACCTGAAGATTAAACAAAGAGTAATCTCCACTCAATTCAAGTTTTATAATATTCACATTTTTCCCAAACTTATTCAACCATTGTCGCTAATTCTCATCATCCAATTAGCTTTCTTGTGCACGAATTATAACACATTCAATTCCTCATTGTACACAAAGAAATTGAGAGATTTAACTATAACTCAAGTTAAGCACCATCAACTTTTTTGCAGGATACTAGAAGAAACTATAAATGTGTTCAATTATAAGTTCTAAAGAAAATATTAGAAGAACCAATTTCAATTCCACGATGACAAAAAAGGGATAATTTTAGTTTTTATTATTCTGAAATTTCTCCTCAATTATTCTGAATTTCATTGTAGATGAGTAAATTCTATGCACATATTGATGTTCTTCCATGTATTTCAAACCTCGCGTTCTTCGTTGGGGCCTATCGGTGGCTATACCGATTTGAGTAGATTAATTGATGGGGAAAACATAGCCCTTCTGCTTTTGTTAAGAAACTAATTGTGGCTTCCGTATAAGAAAGAAAAGGAATGAATAGGGGTCATTATAGTACATTCAAAATTAATATTATTATTATTTTTAATTGGGGGCTATATACAGAGAAATCACGGCTATGTTTAAAATCCCCCTTTCAGCCGAAGCCCGGCCCACTTCATTAGTGGGCCTGGGTTGGGCCGGCCCGGACTAGTTTGACAACTCTACTCACATCAGTTTGAACCGTAAACTACCGCAGGAAAAAGAACCGTTTCCATAGCTACTCACGCTTCTTCTTCCACCGACTACACGAAACCCGCGAACTGCGACGGAGAAGACGAGGAGAAACGCGACATAGCCCCAAAACTTCTCACCGAACATGCATCGAAATTCTTGAATGTCCGAAAAATAAATCCGACCCACTTCGGCACTTCCCCCTATAATTGGAAATCAGTTTATTTTGCTTTTTGTCTCATTAAAAGTCGTCGCTTTTTTGGCTCCATGGATTGCTCCGACGCAATTCTTGAAACTCCGGCGGCTGCTTACGAGCTGCTGTTCAAGTCGGCCGTCGCAATTCCGTTGGCGCATTACTTGACGGCGGCGTTTTGCTGCTTCGCTGTTGTTCTGTACAATTTCTTGGAATTCCATTTCTTTCAGGACCTTTTCACTGGATTTCGCGGTGGCCCAGTTTTCTTGACGTACAATGCGAGCTCGGAGATCTATCATGGAGTTGTGTCGAAGTGTCGGACTTTTCATGGGAGGTAGTGAAGTGACATTGAGTATCTAAATTTAATGACGTTTCATGGAATTCTTAAACTATTACTTCAATTTTGTCGTGTTACATTGTATTAGGTGTTGATTGAAAATTCACTGTTCTATGCTTTTTAGAGTAGGAAAAAGTGTTTGAGATGAGTAATTTTACATACGAACTCTGGTTTGGGTGGTTCTTTCCGATTTTCGATGGTAATGGAGTGATAAAGAATGCAGTAGTCTGTAGTTTTATATGTTCTTGGTATTGGTTGCTCGGGAACACTTCATGTCGTCTTCATTTGTGTATTCATGCGTATGTATCTATGTATAGTTGATTCAGCATAGCCTGTTTGTTTAAGCTAATTTTCGGCCGTATTTCGTGCTCCAACTAATAGGTACATGGCTACACCATGGCTCTCGAGTCCGCATTTCCAGACTTCTTTTATAAACTTCTTTGGGAGGCCTCCAGTGTTCACCTATAGAAGGTGAGGTTCTTCTGAAGGGCAATAATGTATAGTAGCAGACATCTTAATAGGATCTTCTCTTCGGATGCTTAGGCTTTGTGGACTGTGCAATGCTCCTTAATGATCAGAACATTTGAAAGTATAATTTAGGAAAATAATAGCTTCATGGCTCCTACATACAATCCTATTCTAGTAATTTTGTGACATGCAAATAACATGTTTTGTATAATGTTTCGTATTGTTTCAAGCCTTGTATGATTGGAATGTGTATAAATAAGATGATAGGGTAGACATAGGATATAGGGTTGATCATCTGTTTTTGGAAGGCTGGGAAGGGTATATTGTGCTTTAGAACTGGAAATTATATGTTGCTTCTTCTGACTAAACATGCGATTTTTCAGAATTTACTGGACTAAAATTACGGAACTCCAGTTATGATAATATAAGTAGAAGCGTTATTTTTTATCCATCTGATCTGTCTGAGTTTCTTCAGGCAGATGTTTCATGCAGCTGATGGCGGGACTTTTGCTCTGGACTGGCTGTTGCATTCTGATGGTAAAGAAATTATACTGAAGTGATTAAGTGACATTGACTAAGGCACAAGCAAATACACGACACACACTAAATACTTTACTGTAAGAATGTTAAGATGAACTTAGCAGATACAATTGGTTGTGAAACATTTATAGGCATAGCTCATTTCATGATTCATGTTCAGATAATAATGAAAGTACCAACGGACTCTCATTTATCATAAAACCTTTGTTTTGTGAAAATTTTCACTTCTATTTACTTACTTCTATGGAAGTGAATCACTGAATCCTGCATTTCTTTGGTTTGACATTATTCTCTCAGATATCATTTTATGAGTGCATGAAATGGTGTAACATTTCTTGTTGAGTTCCAAAATTGTTGGCTTCTTCACGTAAAAAAGTTTGTATGTGTTGGAAAATGTTTGCTTTCTTAATTTTTGTTGTTGAAACTTTTTGTCCCCTTTTATGTTTACCTTGCTTATTTGTGGCAGTTTCTGAAGTAGCTGTTCAAAATGATAACATCCTTGCAAAGGATGATGCAACTCCTATAGTCATTATGATTCCTGGATTAACAAGTGATTCAGCTTCTCCTGTAAGCTAGTATTTTGTTAAGGCTATTTAAGTGATGCATCATATTTATCCTTTTGTTCCCATTTATTGCATGAACTCGTTTTTGAGGTGTTGCCTATCTATACTTCGTTTTTTAATATGTTATGAATTTTAAAGAATTGTCAAACGGACTCGAATACATAGCAAAGACAAAGTATCACATAGTCATATATACACATGCTCATGATGCATTCAGTTTGCCTCAGCCTTTCTGTCAAACCTGAATTTATTCAAAAGTCCAAGTTGATGATTTTTTAATGAGTAAATCGATCTTTGTACTTTCCTTTATAACGTGTTTGATTAGCTTCTGCTGTATGCCTGCAGTACATGAAACATCTTGTCTTTGGTACCACCAGAAATGGATGGAATGTCGTTGTCAGCAATCATCGAGGATTAGGCGGCGTCTCAATTACCGTAAGCACTAAACATAAATGATTGTCTGTAAGATGAGCCCATTTGATTCGATGCTAGCTATCGTACATTCTTTACGATAGGCATGATCAGGAAAATTGAATTCAGCAATCATTGTACTCTGGTCGATATTAATCTTTAATTTCTGCAGACTGATTGCTTTTACAATGCCGGATGGACTGCAGATGTACGTGAAGTTATTAATCACTTACATAAAGAGTATTCTGCAGCTCCTTTGTTTGTAGTGGGAACAAGCATCGGTGCAAACATTTTGGTAAAGTTCCGCGCGTTCTGTCTTCATGCTTACAACGGAATGATAATGTTGATTTGAGTATATGCCCTTTTAAAATTTTAGGTAAAATATCTTGGAGAAGATGGAGAGAATGTTCCGATTGCAGGCGCTGCAGCAGTTTGCTCTCCTTGGGATCTCTTGGTAAATAGTACAGCTATCATTTAAAAAAAGCGTGGAGATGCGGAGTAGATGTTATATTTACTGACTATTTCTCTAGTCTTATGATTTTTTTCGTAGTTATTTAGATTCGTTTTTCATTTCCACATTCCCAGATTGGTTCCAGGTTTATATCTCGGAGGCTTGTCCAAAGGTTATATGACAGGGCTCTTACTATTGGTCTTCAAGGCTATGCACAGCTGTATGTGGCATTGCCTTCTTAGATAATTTTGTAGTAACTTTGTCAGGCAATTTAAGTATTTATGTATTTAACGTATCGAAAGGCTTGAGTTTTCCTTGAAATATAAAATGGTTCCCATGCTCTTAGTTATATTATCTTTCATGGGTATAGTTTTTATTTCGTATTTTGGGCTGTTATGTGCTTCTTTAACTGAACTATTATTGCTTTGCCGATGCAGACATGAATCTCGCTATACTCGCCTTGCAAATTGGGAGGGTATAATAAAGGTTAGTCTTCCTGTAAATGAAAACGAAAATGTCGTTATGTTTAGAAGTAATGCTGATATACTATAATTTCAATGATCTTTGCAAAATAAGTTACTATTATATTATTCTCAAACTTGGATCACAGTGAAGGTTAAATATGGAGCTTGATGCCGGAACTTATCTAATCGAGCATTAATTTGTTTAAACATTTGTTTAATTAGAGCTATGGCAGTGTTCAAACATATTAGTTATAGTAGTGTTGTGGTAGTGTTTTTTCATTCACTGATGATCTTATATTATATGCAGTCACGTACTGTTCGGGATTTTGATGCTCATGCCACCTGTCTTGTTGGGAAATACGAGGTGCCTCTCATTTTCCAGAATATTTCTGAAACTTTTTGAGTTAACTCTCAGTGTACTTTCCACCTCACTAAAATGTTGATTTTTTTTTCCCTTAAGACTGTGGATACCTACTATCGGTATGCTAGTAGTTCTGCTTTTATTGGACAAGTTTCAGTTCCGTTGCTCTGTATAAGTGCATTGGACGATCCAGTCTGCACCAGAGAAGCCATTCCTTGGGATGAATGCAGGTAGAGAGAGTGGCTTATATCTGATTGTTTTCCATGAAGTTTCGACTTTCTTTCTGTAATTGGATTATCCCTTCATAGTGCTGATATGTTTTCCGATTGCAGAGCAAATAAAAATGTAGTTCTAGCTACAACTCTACACGGTGGACATCTCGCCTTCTTTGAAGGCATTACTGGATCTCGCCTCTGGTATTCATTCTCGACATTCAGTTTTGGCCATGTTAGATACTCAATCCTACGGATAAAAGACCTCTAATTCTTCTTCAAGATATTATGCTAAAATTCAAATGTGCTTGCAAATAGCAATTCTGGTAAATTACAACCTAGCATCATTGATTTGAAGCACTATCTCGTCTTTCTTCGCAGGTGGGTGAGAGCAGTTAATGAATATCTCGGAGCATTACTCTCGAGTCCATACATGCACAAACAAAAGAAGGTGCGCAATATTTTTAGGCTAATCCACTGCGTACTTCGACAGAATCTAGGTTATCTCCCCCTAATTTATTCTGTTGTTTTCAGGCAGAAATCGTGGGGCCTCATTCTCCACTTATGCAAACTTCGATTGACCAAGGCCCCTATCTAAATGTAGCTGATGGAATGGTGTCTGCAATGGGGAACGAGCACATAGAGGTAGGCGAGGCATCCGAAGAGAACAAAGATCACAATCACATAGCTCCAACAGTTTCAGTTGCAGACAACCAAGCAAGAAAACCTGATTCCCCTACAAATTCTGCTCAGACTCGAACCTCTGAAGACGATGCTGGTCTAAAGGGCTCAGGAATGATCCAGAGATGCTTACACCAGATTGCACGACAGAGTAACAAATCGATATGGCTGCTTGCCTACATAGCTATCATATCATCATGGCCTGTAGTCGGAGCTGCACTCGGGTTCTTTTACAGGAGGAAGATGAAGAATGCGTTACTAGGAAGAGGACCAAAATGAGTCGACACACACATCAATGGTTGTATCGTTGTCTGTAACAAGTAAAATTCGATCTCCCTCGAACCCTCGTTGATGTACGAAACTTCTGCGTTTTATAGATAAATAAATACAGCCTTTAAGGGAAGCTTTCATGGGCTTATTATGCTTGTCTTTAACAATATATATACTAAATACATAAGGTTACACTCCCACTAATTGAGTCAAGAAAAAAAGAACAAAAGAATTTCAGACAAGAATTAATCATAGTCTACAGCACCAAGAAGAAGCTGTAATAAGAACCCTATCTTGCCATCCTAAGGAAATACCTTTACCATTCTCTCTCTCTAAAACTCTAAAACCGCCATTATTTTCTCCATCAAACTTTACAGGACAACAATGGCTCCTAATCTTCAGCAGCAGCTTTGCCTGCATCACAGCCCTGCAGCTCTGCTCGACTCCCACGAAGCCTCGTCTCTCCATCCTCCCGTTCCACGTCTCCATCTTCTCGAACCGAGGGCAGTTCTCCTCGTCTTTATTGTAGTTTATCACGCTTCTGATCTCCCTCCCTAAGTGATTCTTCTCAATGCTCAACCTCTCCCCACTGTCTGAAGGAAGGCAGTCATCCAACGAGTCGAAAATGGCTGCAAACTGGTGCAAGGACTCCATGAACCTCGGCAGAAACTTGTTGCTGTTACACGAGCCTTCTTGTTCGACTAGGACGACAATCGAGGGCTTGAGGGAGTTGACATAGTTTAGAGTTTCTGAGATTTTGGTGAGGGTTTTGAGTGAAGTGAGATGGAAGACTAGGTTTACTGCAACGGTCTCATTCTTCCTCTTCCTCACTTTGAAATTCTTTGATCCTCTCACTAGGCCATGGAACTCGAAGACGAGGCTATGGAAGCTTTTAGCGAAGCTCACTAATCTCGATTCGGTTTCTTGAATCTCCTCCATGCTCCCACCAAAGGCAGTGATCTTCAAAGAAACTCTGTTTTTGGGGCTGCCTTTCTCCGAGAGTGATTGCATGAGAGAAGGCCATTGGAAGCCATACGAAACGTCGAAATCGACAACATGGAGCGCCCCGTTGTTCGATCCCTCCTCCCTCTCAAAGGCCTCGAGAATGGCCTGATTAGCAGTGAAATGAGCAAACTGGAAGAACGGTGAGACCTTGTAAAGAGCTATGAATGCGAAGAACTCCTCCTCTTGCGACGGAGCCTTCATTATCGCCTCGTAGAAAGGCGACTTTCGGGTGAGGAGATGAGCCAATAGGCCATCTGCAAAATACGCAGCCACCCTTTGGACAGAGTCGCCTCTCAAAGAAACATTCTCGTAGAGTTGGCTTAGGTTTTCGACAGCCGAGGACGTGTCGTTTTCGTTGACGGAGGTGGCGGCTATGAGCAAAGAATGGATTAGATGAAGCCCTTTCCCCTCCACATCCACTTCTCTCCTCTTGTGATCAACCTTTAGCATCTTCTCCCTCATTTGAAGGAGTCCGAATATCTTGCCTTCTTCGTTCGAGCTCGAGTAGTTCGATACGTCGTCGTTCTTGCTCCTCTTCCTCTTCCTCTCATGGCCATAATCCGGCACTACAGATAGCCTTAGGCTCAAGAACTCATCCTTGTCCATCACCTCCATTAGAGAGCTAGAGAGAGAGAGAGAGAGAGAGATTCTCATGCAAGAAAAAGGTTACATATGAACAAATCTTGAATAGTTGGACGTGGATATGTATAGTGACAAAGAGAGATAAGGTATCTTTTTATTTAGTGCTTAAAATTCAACGTTAAAAGAATTGATAAATTAAAATTTTCGTTGTTTGAAGGCTACGAAAAGGGATATTTGTAGTATTGGAGCAGTTCGGAGAGGTCAAGGTTTGGAAATTAGATCCATTTTTGCAAGAAATGACATATGCTTTGGACAAACTTTCTTACACCAACAAATCAAAATTCTACTCTCTCTCTCTCTCTCTCTCTCTCTCTCCCTCTCTCTCTAAAATAACAATTTGGGAGCATCAAAAGTGTAGCAACCGTCGGCATCTAGACTTTGTCCAAATTGAAACAAAAGAATTTGGGATTGTTTTGAACAAACTTCTAGAAGATTCTCTCTTCTGCACCAATGAGAACCTGTCTTTTTTTGACTTGTCTTATTACGAAAATAGTTGTCGCAAAATTACAAAAAAAAGAGGTTGGAAAGTGCAGTTAGGTTTTACTAATTTGGTTTTCTCTGTTTGACTTTGATTATGATTGGGAATTTGATGGACATTTTTATGTGTTTTTCGCATAATTATAGTATTTTTTTTCATGTATATATGCTGCGGATTTATATAGGTGAAATTGGATTTATAGGAGTATATGTATATTAAATGGAATTTTGTGATATGATATACTCTCTCAGCTAACGATCTTTAAGCCATTTGACTTTTTTAGCTGATTTTAAAGCTTTGTAATGATAAATTTTATAATACATTTTTAAGGTATAGTTTTTTTAAATAAATTCTTCGAGTGTCGTAGTACTCATTAAAATAAAAAATAAAAAATACAAACTATTATAGGCTAAAAATGTATTTTAAAATTTATTGTTATAAAGCCCCAAGATCAACTAAAAAAGTTAAATGGTTTAAAAAAATCGTGAACAAGTTATACAGTATTCCCTCCGTCCCACTGGAATAGAGACTTTTTGTTTCAGCAAGAGAATTAAGACAGGAGTGACAATAGTGTGTTAAAGTGATGAGCAGTGGATTAAAGTGATATATTTGAATTTTATTGGGTTAAAATTTTCTATGAGAAATGTCTTTATATCCGTGGGAAGTCTCAAAAAGGAAAATGTTCATTTATAAGTGGAAAAAAGGTACTCTCTCTGTCCCTTTCAAGTTGAGTTATTTCTTTTTGTAATTTTTGGCACGCTTTTTCACGCTTCTAGATGATGAATTTTAAAATGGATTTTTGAAGAAAATTTTCTTTTACGAGATACTACAACACTTGTAGTATCCCGTAAAAGAATTATTTTTAAAAGAATACATCTTAAAATTCGTGATCTAAGAGCGTGAAAAAGCGTACTGAAAACTGCAAAAAGAAATTACTCAACTTGAAAGGGACGGAGGGAGTAGTATAGTATGCATGATCTTTTAGTTAATGGTTCAACAATATAATTATATAGAGATTTTGGATGAATTAATGGTCATGGGTCATGAGTTGGTGGGTCAAAACTCAAAATGAGGTCCTTCAAAGAAAGTTCACACATCTAGACTATTATTTTCCTCTTATTTCTTGAATCAAATTTCTTGTAGATTGAAAATGAAAAGTGGGTCATAAGAAAAAAAATACAGATTCAAATTAATTAAAACTAAGGTAATATTCCCTCCGTCCCAGTCTAGATAATTCGTTTCCCTTTTTAGAACGTCTCATTTTATACTGCATTTCAAATTCATTTTTTAACAACCACACATTTCAAACTAAATACATTTTCATTATTTCTCGTGCTCAAAACAAATACGTCAAGTAGAACGGAACATGTAGTATATAGATTAATTATCTGATGATGATTGACCAGTGTGATTTGGTATATATCTCTTCTCGCATGATTATGGAATAAGTCTTTGTCATTAGGGTTGAAGGCTTTTAGTATTTTACTTCCAGAATCATAGGAAATACTATTATTAAAGAAAATCCAACTGTCATTTATATTAAATTAGTGATTAAAATAAAAACTCGTGAATCAGCACAATAGAATTGTTCGATCAAACAGCGAAAGAATCAATTAATTTGGAAATTAGTGTTTCAACTTATGTATTTGGAGTTTATGCTTTATATATATTGAATTTTCTGTGGGTAGGTTTTACAAATACAGCCTCATGAAGAATATATTTCAGGCATGCTTCATGTCGATCAAGCATTCCGTATATAAATACAAAAACGGAGGACGGGGGGAGTAATAATTTGCACGTGAATCTCTTACTCATAATTCGAAGGCTAGAACCTATTTAAATAATCTCTCGAATTTAGATCAACAAATTAACAAAATTAAATCAAGAAATTAATGAAAAAAACATTTTAATCTCTTTTTTAGTGTAAATTAATTAATTAGTGTAATAATAATATAGGAGTATATGGGCGGAGTCACCATGGAAGTTCTTTTAGCGCGTACAGTTGTTAACAGCAGCCATGAATTTATTTATTCATATAATTATTTTAATACATAATTAATGTTTTTCTAATATTATCTCGATATTCGTATGCTAAATTAAAGAGATTATAACGATTAATTCGAGTCCCAATCATATTTATTGTAACGATGTTTGCCCTCATTTTATTTTAATCATTATTAATTTCAACAAAAAAAAAAAAAAAAAAATCAAGAGAATTATTCGAGGCATTAATGCTTTAGATTTCAACGTTGATTAAATTGTTGAAATGAAAATTAATCCATGCTTGCTTCCTTATGCTAGTATATATTTTGTATTGAACCGGCATTGACATTTGAGGTTGAAGTTGGTTGTCTTGTTCAAGTCTCAGAATCTTTAAATTTTGCAATAAAAACCCCGTGTTAGGTTTTCGAGGGGTGGCCCACCACGGTAAGACCTTGTTCATAGCTAGGAGAGTCGATGAGCCCGGACTTACGTGGGGCAAGTACAGACTGAAGCCCTTATAGTGGTCATTGGACTGTCTGTCGTTGTTGATTAGCCAACCCGATGATTTATTCCTAGGTTCACCGATCAATATTCAAGATTTTCGAGGTAATATAAGATAACTCATAGATAGCATTGGATTAGTGGTATATGCTTATGAAAGTAGAAAGTATATTACTACCTCCGTCCCGCTAGTGAAATAAGGAAAAAGCCCCTTTTCTAAAGGCTTATTAGCAAAGACGTTACATTTCTTTTTGTCAATTTCTGACACGTTTTTCCACGCTTCTTGATGATGCGTTTTAAAATAGATTTTTGAATTTTTTTCTTTTACGGGATACTATGATAGTTGTATTATCCCGCAAAAGAAAAAATTCTTCAAAAATCTATTTTAAAACACTTCATCAAGAAGCATGGAAAAACGTGTCAAAAATTGATAAAAAGAAATGTAACGTCTTTGACGGGACGAAGTAGTTTAATAAAATAGGTCGGCCCAACAAACTCATTGAGTAAGTAGGTACTTAAATTTGTAGGGTAGCATCACTTATTTCTATCCCTATTTATATTAGCCATCAAATCCCAAATAGGGAAAACTTTCGGTGAAGGCCAATTTCAATTATTGTTCAAAACCCTACAATTCAAATTAATACTATTTCATTTTTAGTATACTTCGTAATCATTTTGTATAGTACTCATGTCAGACCAATTTCATGTATATGAACATAGAATTCGTCGCATTAGAGAAGGACGTGAACATAAAGATTTCATTTCGTCACATAGATAACAATTGAGGAGGACGGAGAGAGTACAAGGTAATGCCGAAGCAGCTTCATCATTCAAAGAGTACTATATATGCTGATTAATTCCCTAGATTGAAACCAAACAATTTTATGCAAACTGTATGAAAGCAACAGAAAAGTATACATGAATCGAATCGAAAAAAGAAAAGAAAAATGTTCCTACGATACAAGTAAAACCCTCACCCTCGAACTATAGCTGTTGCCTGAAGAGAACATTTGAACAATACACGAGCACGAATGGTAAAAATTAAGAATTTTGAAAGCAGGTTACAAATCTGATAACCACAGACCCTAAGAAACTTGAGATACACTAATTTCTCGATTCTCAAAGATACACTACCGGACTAGGCATTGCCACCCATGGAGTTTTCTCGATTCTCAAAGAAAAGTCTTACTGTTGAGTATATCAGGGAAGGCTCAGCCATTGCACCGTTTCCATAATCTCCACAAGCCAGCCTCTTCTTCACTGGTGGGATAAGTGAGATTCCCAGGTCATCGATTCCCATTAAATGGCGTTCAGTAAAAGGATTGTTCCACATGAGGGTATTCATGGCTGGAGCTACAAACATTGGCTTACTGTAATCCCATGCTCGAACGATGCAGGTCAGTAAGTTGTCACATAAGCCCCCAGCAATCTATTTAAGTAAGATTCAAATAAAGTTCAGCCCAATGGCATTCTTTGTAGCTATGAACACCTTTAACTTATATGAAAGACGTAATATATACTTCAACGAAATCATTCAAACTCCTAAGTAATGTCCCGAGCCTACAATGAGCTCCCAAATCTTCATTCAGATGTTAATCGCAACTTAAGGTCAAAGAATATGCAAAAAGATTCATTATCTTTGTTGAGACGATGATTGAATGTGGAAGCAGAATGCGATTTTAAGACTGAGAAGCAGAATTAGGAAAAAGTTCGGTCAAATCCCAATCGGTAGCTTTGAAAAAGAGAAAATATCATCTTATAACATAGACATATCAAATATCTCGAAGAAAATTTTCAGATTCCTAAATAATCCCACATTTTCATTCAGACATGGTATATGCAAGGAAATTCATATCACGCCCAATGATAATCGAATGTGGAAGCTGCTTGTGATTTTTCAGTAAAAAACACTAAATTTAGCATGTAACAAGATTCGCTAACTAAATTTACGAAGGACTGATTGTAACATTAAAAAAAAAAAAAAATTAAATAGGATCATTACGACTTAATATTACCTTGGCAAGGGTATTAGCAGACAGAGGTGCGATGACCATGATATCAGCCCATTTACGCAGCTCAATATGGAGTACGTTATCACCGATCTTTTTCCAACTGGACCATTCATCCTCATCAGTATACAGTATTACATCCTTCGGAAGTGCTACCCTGTCTACAAAATGGAGTGAGGCCTGTGTAGCAACAGCTTTGACTTCCGCCCATTCGGAGAAACAATGGCAAAGATTAGCAAACTTTATCGCAGCCACACTTCCACTCGCAGCAAGTAGGATACGAGGTCTCCTTGGAGCACTATTTACTTGATACATATTCATGTCTGTATTCTGAGATTCTAAGTGTGCCATATCCTGTTCAATAGTAACAATTTGAATAAGACCTCGCTTCTTATAAAAGCATTAGGCACAGAACGAGTTTCAAAAGAAAGACAGTCGCTACTACAAACTAGAAAGTTTTAGAACGATAGTATGTACAAAGAAATACATCAGCCGAGTACAAAGAGACATCAAGAGCTCCATCAGCATTTCCATTCAACAAAAAAAACAGTTACTCTCTCCGAAAACCAGTAAACATGAAGTCAGAATAACAGTCATTTTGCACCACAATGAGATCTGGGTTCTATTTTAGGCACAGGATCATTTTCACAAGCCCGTTATAGGCGACCGCACCAGAACTCGTTATCCTACGAAAACTATCAACATTCACACAAACTCTACTCAAGATACACATTATAGCACAGGATTAAGGGATCACAATATCAAATTCTGCATTATTCTTAAAGAGTTGCAAAGTAAACTACCAAACAAGAAAAAATTCAACCAACATCGAATCAGCGTTAACCGTGGCATTCGAATTCGGGCAAAATCGAGATAAACTAAGCACACAGTGAATCCATTAGCTACCCAAACCGTAAAATATGCAAATTAAGCGTCAAATTTCGACCCAAGAATCAATAGTGCATAAGACCCCAGCTACAAGAACCGCAAAACTAAGCAATCAAACGGCAATCAAACAATGATATTCAAAAATATGAAGAAACTGCAACTAATTCCCGGGCCCAAAACGAAAACCCCAGCAAGAGAAATCAAGAATTCGGTAAGCAGCCAAAATAAAGCGAGCAGAAAGAAAGAGCCGAATAATTACCTGAAATTGAGATTAAAGTGAGAGGGAAGAGCATAAGAGAGGGGGAGGTTTACAGTAGTTGGGAGTAAGATTTATTGTTCAAATAAACCCCCATAGCCACATGTATCGAAGTTCTTATTCTGTTTAAAGAAAACAGTAAAATAATAGTAGGAGAAAACTCTCGTAAATGAGAGAGAGAGAGAGAGAGAGAGAGTGTTAAGTGGAAGGCTAAGAAAGAGTATAGAGTGATAATTAGAGCTAAAGATAGTAAAGTTGGGTGGATGTGTTTAATTCTACTATAAACTTAGGTTGCATTACTTTTATTATTTTAGCAATGCTTTTGCTTTCGAATTACTAAACAAAATAAAATCAAGGATTATTAATCATAAGTGAAGGTTACATATTATAGCCTTATCAAAATTTTCAAATATAATCACGTGATATTACAATTAGAACAAAATATGTGAGTTCGTGTGCTTGTATTGACCTAGTCGTAGAAGGTTGAATTTCAAGACTAAAGATTTCGATTTTGAGTCCTCAACGAAGCAGCTTTTAAATTTCCCGTGAAATACTACTTTTGAAAATTGGGGCTAGAATAGCAACTGTGAATCCAAAGGAATTTACAGGTTCATAGGCAACTAGATAAATTGTCGGCCCAATATTAGCCCAATAGTATTGGGCTTCGGCCCATGTAATATTCTATTTCCATTACTTTTCAATCTTGTAGTACAAGTAAAAATAAAAATGCAGTGTAGAAATTACCACTATACGAAAGATAGGAACTCGATTAAGAAGTCCTAACTCGACCCAAAAGTTAGCCTATAATCAGAGTTTTGACCCCTAACTTAAGTATCCATACATAATTGCTTGTGAATTTGATGTGGAATCGATTAATTTGATTATATAGTCGTATTCACCGTCTACCGTTCCTAATGTTTCTTTTTATTCGTAATTTTCAGACTGAGATGTTATAATTCAAGATTAATATTGCCAAAATGCAGAGACTTTACCAAGAATCTCAATTTTTTTTCACAA
Source organism: Thymus mandschuricus (assembly GCA_029379335.1). Classification (NCBI taxonomy): domain Eukaryota; kingdom Viridiplantae; phylum Streptophyta; class Magnoliopsida; order Lamiales; family Lamiaceae; genus Thymus; species Thymus mandschuricus. Next base: position 36,894,501 of record CM057074.1, read on the forward strand.
CATTTTAAAATTCACTAAAATACGTAAACTTTGCAACTTGTCCGATTTTTCCATGATTCCCATTCCCCCCAGCCCCCAATCAGTGAGTGCTGAAATCAATCAGTGCTAACATAGACCCTACATGTCAGTTAATTAAATATATTACACGGAGGTGTCCGAAATTGTTGAAACCTTGGAATAAAAACGACGTCGTTCTTATCTTACTCGATCCATATGACATGGTTTCTCATGTTGCACAAAACAACGGGAATTCCGGAATACGGCTAATTAGGTGGAGTAAAACCGTAGTCAATGGTAAAATTGAGGCGTTTCAAAGCTTCATAATTTCCCAACGGTAACCTTTTCAAAAACAAAACACAAAATCGTTTCAAATTCCCAAACCATTTTCCATTCCGCCCCAAGAAACAACAGAATCAACAAAAGTCGAAACCCCAATTCCTCATCTCTCTACAATGGCGGAGAATCAAGAACGGCCGAAGCCGAAGAAGGAGAGAGAAATCCCAGTTTTCACAGTCCTGAAGAACAACTGCATACTGAAGAATATCTTTGTTTTAAATAACCCTCCTCCGATTTCTTCGTCTTCCTCGGCGTTGGGGGCGGGAAATTCCGGTCAAGAAGAGGTATTGTTGGTGGGGAGGCACCCCGATTGCAACATAAAGTTGGAGCACCCGAGTATCAGCAGATTTCATCTCCGGATTCACGCCAAACCCTCTTCTCGATCGCTTTTCGTCACTGATCTATCCTCGGGTAAACCTCCTCCTCGTGTGCTTGCGAAATTGATGTTCTTATCTAGGAACGTTTTCTAGAGTTGTTTACACTTTGCGATCTTACACTCGCTTATTTTCTTGAACTGAAAGCCCTGTTTGGGAAAATGTTAGGGATCTCTGATTTCTTCGAATGTTTTGGGTGTAGAAGTTGATTTTGAGTGAATCTGCATTCGGTGTGTTCAACGGCTGGCTTAATTCTCTTAGTTAATGTTTTTTTCTTGGTTGGAATCTTGATTGATGTAAGTGCATCTTGATTAACTGGAATCTTGCCTTGACTGTACTGTTAGAGGCAAATGGACACTTCAGTTTGTGAATAATGTGTGTGTCGATTATACTCGTGCATCGAATTTCTTTTGTTTCCTTTATTGAATTGTTGCCTTGCTTCTATCAGTGCATGGGACTTGTATTTCTGGAAAAAGAATTGAGCCAGGGGTCATGATGGAGCTAGTTCAAGGTGATACATTGAAGCTGGGGGAATCGAGTAGATTGTACAGACTCGACTGGGTCCCGATCAGCCTTGCTTATGAGATGAACGATCCCTTCGTACCTCCACTCGATTCATTAGTTACAGCCAATGAAGAGACAGAAGGGGCAGATCAGGTAGATAAAGAGGGTTCTTGAAAGTATTCTCTCATTATTATAGGGATTTCTAAATATACTAATGTTGTACTTGTAAAATTCTAATTTCAGGATGAAAATAGCTTTTCACGTGTTAGTGATGAAATAGATGTTCTAGGGTGGCAGTTCTGTGAGAAGGATCTAGGTTTGTCCATGGAGGAATTGACTGTAAACGAAGCACCTCTGCCAGATGACTGGTGTTGCTCTTATAATGAAAATGAGGAAGTAGAATTGTGCAACAAAGAGAATGAAAACTCTGGAAGCCAGCTCTCTCCGTTGGATGCTTCATTTGCTGATGAAGAAACCGAAGGGGTGGCAGATCAGGTAAAAAATGTTAAAGTTTACTCAAGATTGAGATGTAATTTCTGGAATGTCAAGATCTGATGTTGTTCGTATTCTGTGTTTTGATTCTCAGGATGGAGATAATTTGCTTTATAGAAATGGAGTTATGGAAGATCTAGTTTTGTCCACGCGGAAATTGAGTGCAGCATGGCTTCCACAGTCTGAAGATGAGGTGGGGATTCTCAGTTCGCCTGAAATTCGCAAAGAAGGAAATGAATTCTCGAACAGTCTGTTATTTCAACTTCATAAGGAAAACACACCGCAGCCTGAAGATGATGCGGAGAACAGCAGTATTCTTGAAATATGCGACAAAGAAAATGAATTCTCGGGTGCTGAGCTTTGTCGAATTGATAAGGAAAACGTCACTCCAAGGGTCCACATTCCATCACAGGTCCTTCAAAAAATGTCTGAATCAGAAACAATGGAGTCTCTTGAGATGAATTCGGAGAAAAGGCTGGGTATGAACATTTGGTCAAGGAGGGGTAAATCTGAAAATGTTGAGATCAAAACCAACAGAAACAGAGAAACCTCTGCCATAGCTAACTGTGTGAGTAAACCGATGCTGAAAGATCAATTTGCAAGTCCTGATAAGGATGAAGAAGTCTTCACCCCAGATAAGGAGAATGCCTCTCCAAATTCATGTCTAGTTAGGTCCTTGGGAAGCAAATTTGATGAAGCTTCGAAGAGTGAATCGGTCTCAAAAACTCCCATCTCGAGTGTGGATGAGGATGACGAAGTTTTCACTTCAGACAAAGAGAATATGACTCCAAATAGTCATCTTTTCAGGTCCATCAAGAAAATTGGGAGTTCTCAAGAAGTTAGATATTCAAAGATGAATAAACCTAAACCTTCTCCTCTGAAGACAGTTAGTCGAAGCATCCATCAGGAGGAATTGGTTCTTCGGGAACGTAAGCCAACTAGTTCTGTTTCCAGAAGCCATAGCAGCTTGAAGAAACATCCATATGCTTTAAAGGCAGCAGAAAGGGTACCTTTCCTTCCTCTGCCTCTGATTTCAAGTGGTGAGGATAAGCCCACATCACCTTCCGTTCAAGAATGCCCTGTGAGAGGAAGCAGACCTATCAACAATTCCAAGGCCGAGGAGTCTAATCAGTCACATGTAAGTTTAATGGATGCGCTGTTTTCTTCTTTTTTGCAATATATTTAAATGCATAGTTATGCTGTACACAGTTATAACATTTTGTATGCATTATTTTGCAGAAGAACACAACGAATGTGAGTGAAAATAAGTGGATTATTGTAGTCGATACTGCTTGTCTACTAAGCAAGAAGTCGAGGAGGGAGGTGCAGCTATTGAGAGGTCTTCGAGGGACTTCCTTAGTCATTCCTAGAATTGGTATGGTGGAATTAACATGGTGATATTAAATCAAATTTTAAAACGAAAACCAAATCTTTGATTTTGATGAATGATGCCCTTTTTTCTTAATCTTAGTTGTTAGGGAACTCGACTGCATGGTGAGGCGTGCTAGTTTCCTCTCAAGAATGACCGAAGCATCTGCAGCACTGCAATGGATCGAAGAATGTATGGCCTCAACAAAATGGTGGATTCATGTACCAAGCGCAGCAGAGGAAAGTACTCTCATTCCACCAACTCCAACTGCTGCTTCTTCTCATTGGTTCAATGAGGACAAAGGCTCTACTCCGTTCTCCGTTGGCTCTATTCCTTTCTCTCCCTATACTCTACAAGAAATCGTGACACCAACTGCTGCAGACCACATCCTTGAATCTGCTCTGTTCTTCAAGCGAACCATGGATGGACAACTTGTCCTTCTCAGTGACGATGTTACTTTAAAGATCAAAGCTATGGCCGAAGTAAGTACATTTTAAACCACGGATTCTTTCCTTAATCATAGTAACTTTAAATGGATCTCAAATGGGTATATTTCGTTCGTTGCAGGGTGTTATCTGTGAAACAGCAAAAGAATTCCGAGCAAGTCTTGTGAATCCTTTCTCTACGAGGTTCTTGTATTCCGACAGCTCTCCAAGAGGTCCTACCTGGACTTGTGTGGATGATACTGTACTTAAGGAGAAATACTATCCCAGCCCCTCGAAGAAGGCTACAAGATCTGGCGACGGAGCTAAAGGTTTGAAGCTGATACTGATGCACAACTCCAATTTCAGACAGATGAGAGCTTAGGGAAAAGATTATAGAACATGAAATCTTATGTCCTAAATTTGAGTGCTTCTCAATTTCACATTGTATCTCAGAAACTGAGCTCTTCCTGTATGTTTCTTTGATATACAATCAAATGGAAGTCTTGCATTAAAAAGTAGATTACGAAGTTCGACATAGAATGAATGTCAAGAATCTGCAAAATGAGGAATTATAAAGGTTTTTCATTGATGAAAAGAGATAGAAATGATATATCATAATGGAAATGGTTCTAAAGAACAATTTATTTGATGTCAATGAACTAATAGAACATGGATTCAATACTTAAGCTACGGCAACGATGAACGAGAGCGCCTCATTCCAAATCATCTGCACCAACATATCCTCCATTATTAGGAGGGTAATCACAAGAATCAGAAAGTAGGAAGGAGAAGGAATTTTCGGAATCATCAAATAGAGGTCGAGGGAATTCTTGAAATCCAGCCATGCTATTTGAATCAAACCCCAAAGGCGAGAAGTAACCTGCTGGATCGTCTCCATTCCCTTCGAAATCCATTAAATTTTGACCGATGCTTCTACCTTGTTCGTCTAACTCATAGTTGAAGTCAAGTTTCTCGACTTTATTCGTTGCTTCAACACCTTGCCCTTGATCAGAGGGACCCATTCCTTTCGATTCTTCTATAGGAATAGCAGGGGTATGCCCTTGAAAGAGGGCAATGTGCCCAAACAGCTTATCCTTTCTCGAAAAAGTTGTGCCGCAAGAGCAAAGCCACTTATCTCTCCCACAATGCTTCTCGTGTGTTTTCAGATCTGCAATGACCGAGAACTTCTTCGTTTTGCAACGGCTGCAGGTGAAGTTCTTGTCACAGTGGGTTCTTTTGTAGTGATTCTTCACACATAGGATTGTTTTCAATGGCTGAAACTTCTTGTGATCCTTGTTTCTCTTGCAACCAAGAAAAGGGCATGAATATCTCTTGATGAGAATCGGTTCAGAGCTCGATTCTTTATGAGGCTTAGCAAGAGCAGCTGCAGTTTTGTACTCGTCTCCATGCCCTCTCATGTGCATCCGCAGGTTCGCATCTCTTTTGAATCCTTTCCCACAGATTGTGCAGAAATGCGTGTGCGGGGCAAGAATTTCTTCCTTCTCAAGCTGCAGAATCTCATACGAACCCGGCGGCAGATTCTCTCCTTCCTCGTCATCACTTTTCATTTCATGATCCTCAGAATGAAAGGTCTGTTCCGCCCCAAAAATGGATTTTGGGTCGAGTTGATCTTCAACCTTGTTCGTATTTTCATTCTGCTGAAAAACAAAGTTCTCCGAAATTCCACCAAGTTGCCCAAGAACCGAACTTTCCGTGTGCTTCACAGAAGGAAGAAGGCTCCCAGCAGTAGAAATCAGCTGAACTATAATCGAAGTGAGATCAGCAGTTACGAGCTGTTGTTGCTGAACCAAAATCTCATCAGCTTGAACCCTGCGGCCAACTATTAAATGCACCAAATCTTGAAGCTGATGGATCTTTTTCTCCAAAAACGAGAGATTATTCAGCATTGCTCTCGGATCCCAGTTCTGCACATTGTTCGATTCATGAGACTCAGATATCTGCTTCTTCCCATGCGGATCGGTCATTTCCCTCTGGCTACTAACATTAGATGCAATGGAGTTCTCAGCTTCAAAGGATCTTTTGAACCCAGAAAATTGTTGGCCATGAAACGAGGATTCTTCCCACTTTTGCTTCTGTGGATCAAAATCTGTGAAAGATCTGTTATTTGAATGCATGTTGAGTGATGATTCATGGCCCGATGAGGACTTTGCCCATTTTTCTGCACATAGCCTCTCGTCGGGGTCCATTTTAAGTTTAGATTTCGGATTAATCGGATATTAAAACTGCAATAATAGGGTAGGAAAGGTGCAAACTTTTAGAAGTTAGATGAGATGATAAACAAACTAAGACGAACACATGTAAATTAAGGAAGATTTCAATACAATAATAATCTATCTCAACCTAGTTTGTTGCAAAAATTTCACACCCTAGAAAGACGACACAACACAAGCTGCTAATTATCGAAGCTAAAGGGGCAAAGATTCGATCTTTCAACGATACAAGTAGAAAGAGGCAATACAAACAACTTCAAGAAAAAGATCAATCCTTTTCCAAACCCTACTCTACCTACAGAGTTGCATCACAGCAAATCAAGATGAGCTATGAAAATCAGCTTCCCCAACATAATTAACTCGGGTGAAGCTGAGTATCGATCGTTTCGATTAATTCGTAAATTAGGAACATGTAGAGCTCATTAACCATCAATTTCTCCAGCAAAACTTCAAGAATCTGCTGAATTTAATTGCACCTTTCCAACTACTTCCAACACATAAACACAACCAAGAAAAACATCAAGATTCGATTTTTTCTTTTTCCTTTCCAAGCTACAAGAATCCCCAAATCACCAAAACAAAGCAGAGAGAAAAAAGATTACTTTTTTAGCAATTACAAGATTTTACAAATCACCCCCACATTCTCAGATAATTCATTCATGGAGTCACATCTCAGTATTCAACATCAGAGCACAGAACTCAAGAACCAAGAGCAAAAAAAGAATCAAACCTCATAAATCAAGAACAAATGAATCAAAGCATATAATCAAGAATCAAATAAGAGCAGCAGAAAAGTGGTGGAAACTCACCAGATTAGAGAGAGAGAGAGAGCCCAGATGCTTGGTAATCCTCTGAATTTAGCCTATGAGAGTTGCAAATAGGGAAAAAAGGGAGCCCAAGTTGGAAGTCAATCCATATATATATCACCTCACCTCATCATCTCTCTCTCACCATGAATGTCTATTTTAAACTTTAATTCTTGCACCACTTTTTTGGCTTTTTTCTAAAGTTTATTTAGATTAAATGATTTCAATTATTTTATTTTTTATTTTTTTATTTATGCTAAGTGTGCTTCCAAGAAATCAAGTCCTGTCTCTCCTCCTCTGTGACACTGCCACCACTTTTTCGGGCCCACTGTGAATCCAAGTCCATGAATCCTTATTATTACCGTGTCTTGATCGATGGTATTTTACACTCACGTATATTTAATAAATATGTCGACTATTAATTTTGCTCATTTTTTTTAATATATGTTTTTTCTTATATATGAGTGGGTGGGTGGCCCAGGTGGGTCCCTCTACTCTGTTTTTGTCCTTTTCCACTTATTTCTATTTTGGATGCTTTCATGTCTTCCTCAAATTCAATAATTTAAAATTAAAATTAAAATCGTAGTCAATTGGTATGTAGTTAAGCAATAAAAACATGTATTATTTGTGTATATAGGTTGTCCTAATAGTAATGATTAAGTTTTGGATCCTTCATACACGACCTTTAAATTTCTTGTTGAATGTTCTGGGGAGGAGAGAGAGGAGAAGAAAAAGGCCCAGCTCCAAGTTGAAAACGAGATCCTTCTAGGAAGGGAGGGAGGTAAGTAGAGAAATAATGGGAATTAATTAGTTTGTTTCATCCCAAATCAAAGATGTAAAGTCAAAATAGAAGACTAATTATTTTAATTAAATTAAGTTTGTGAAAATTCAATTATGCATCGAGATGGGCGTATTGTTGAGTGGGATAGGATTTGGATGTTCATCTCAACTTGCCCACAAACAAACTACTCACTTATCCTTTTAAAAATCAATACTCCCTCCGTTTTACTTCATTAGTCTTGCTTGCTACTTCTGTCGCCTCACTTTAATTGGCTTATTTTATTTCGGCATAAAATTTTATGTGTAATGTTAAAAGTGAAAAAACAAGGGATCCACGGTGAAAAGTATAGGTTATTTTTTTATTTTATTTTTTCATTTAAGGAAATAAACCGATTAAAGTGGGACGTCCTGATTATGACAGAAAGCCAAGTGAAGTGGGACGGAGGGAGTATTTTGGATCGTTCCACTTCACTAGTCTTGTTTCCTAAAATAGAAATAATTAACCCTTACTTTTCAACGTGAACCTTTTATTTTTCTCTTTTTAACACTTACGCATAAAATCTAGTGTCGAAAAACAATAAAAGACTAGTTAAGTGGGAAGGAGGGACTCTGTATATGCTTCGGACATAGTTTTCCAGCTAATTTCATTACAAAGAAACATCAAATATTCATCCCTGAACATCCATATATCGAAATCCCAGTGCGTAAACATGCACAAAAAGATCGAAATTTGACCAAGATTTGAGACGACGAAGCAGAATCTAAAACAATGTAAGATCATTTCTTCTTGTTCCTCACAGGAACGCCTCTATACATATCGACTTGCTGCTTCAGGTCGTCCCTTCTGGGACGAGCAACCGTGTTGTTGGGATCGAAGAGCAGAACTTCTTCGAATGCTTTCAAAGCGGACTTTAGATCGTTGGTTTTCTCATAGGCGTCCCCGAGATTGTTCCATGCAGTGACATACCCTGGTTGAAGTTTTACAGCATTTTGGAACTGAGCTATGCCTTTCTCGACTTTTCCATCACGAATGTAGGTCACACCGAGGGCATTGTAGACCTAGAAACGGAGGGAGAAGGAAGGGCGTTAGAGAAATATGAAGACCTACTGATAGATGGTGACGAAAAGATCATAGGAGGTTTGTACTTGAGCAAGATCTTGGTCGTCACCATCCCACTTTTGGATTGCTTCGAGGAGATATTTCGTTGCAGCTGGATAAAATTTTCGTCTCAACATCACAGCTCCGAGCTCGAATAACTCTGTTGCGCTAGCATCACCACTTCTCACTTGCTCCTGCATATTATTAAACGAGTGAGAGAGGGATGAGCTTTACACCTCATAACCTCACTTATACAACACACTACGGTTTAAAACCAAGCTCGAACAACAGACTTCTACACATATATGGAATATGTCGACTGTTCAAATAAAGAGGGCGATAGTTGCAAGAATGCAACGAATGAAACTATACAGAAGAACTTACTTGGAGTTCTTTTGCAGAAAGATCAAGCTCTCTTCGAACGAGGACTTGACGAATCACAAAGAAGGTTCCGGCCCCAAGTAAAGCTAGAAGCAGAAGCAAGTAAGAAAGCTGGATTCCCAATTCAAACAGCTCCCCTACCTCATAAACTGCATTTGCTCTTGTATCTTCACTTGCTTGTGCCACTTGAACAAGTGCCAACCAAGAAGCTGACGAGCATAAAACAGTCGAAACAAAAAATAAAGGTCCTACTTCTCTATTCTCCTCTCCAATCCATAGCTTCCTCGCTACTTCTGAAAACAGAACAGCGAAATCAGCATATACTCTTAGGCATATCTTATCCAGCACATCTAAATATCAAAATTCGAAAGTCAGCAACGGAAGAAAGAAGTTCAAGAGAAGATGATTTTATCATGGCTATGCCATACAAGATGCTTACCTAGTACGAACGATACAGTGGCTTATCAAAATAGACTGTAATCTCCTAACAATTTACAAGGTACCAATATATATATCCGAAGTTTTTAGCAAAATAAACAAACCTAAGATATCAATTTTGGTAAATCATGAATGAAGAGTTTCGTTCCCGGTTACATAAAAATGGAAACTGCTGCAGTTGTGGACTCAATGTGAAAGGTACAAATACATCAACATGAACATAAGCAAGAAAGAAGGTAGATTTCAACAAGAAAGACTCGAAATAGTCACCACCTTCGATTTTTCTGAAGGTTAAGGGTGAAGAACTCCTGGCTTCCTCTCCAAGTACCTATGTCCACATACAACCAAATAGCAGTTCATGAACAACGATCAAAATACAAGTGTAATCACATTGTTTCCGTAAAAAATGTCGACAACGAGAATATAAGCCTCTCTGCACCTAGCACAACCACCTTGAAGATAAGCTTAGCTTAGCTTTACATCAAGATTTCTCATACCTTGATTATTCTAATCAGCCCTAAGAAACAACTTGAGCAAGCAATTCAAGTTTCTTTATATAGTTATTGTTGCTAAAAGAATCAATCAATGATCAAATCGTTATAGGGGCCAAAAATCCATAGGCAACACTAAATCAAAAATATCTACATACAGTACCTCAAAAACACTGAAAGAGAAGCTACTGCAACTTACACTTACCACACACACACACACATACACTTAGAGAGAGAGAGAGAGAGGGATACCGGTAGAGAGAGCTTGGAAACCCCAAGTTTCTTTGTGGGCTTTCTTGAAAGACAAAAGAAAGATGCTCCATTACTGCGTACGATCGAGAAGTGATAGGAAATGGGGCAGTGAGATTTGTTTCTGGGTTTGAAGCTTGGGACGAAAATGGCCGTGCTCTCACACTGTTGCAACGGAGGTGAACTGCAGTGGATTAGCATTCTATTCTTCTCCCTCACCGTCTTTCTCTGAGCTTCTGCTTCTCGGTTAATTTTGCGTCAAAGAAAAAGATTGAATCTTGGAAGCATCAAGAATCATCTGTTTGTGGTATCGCTAACATAATTCCTGCAAATTTCGTTGCTTCCACTGTGTTGAAGATAAACTTCTCAATTTTATCTTCTCCATTCGAACCCGGTTCATCGAACCGGGCCGAGTGGTGATTCCTTTAACCGGTGGGCCCCGGCCAATAGAACATCTCATCAACTGTATAAATATAAGGACTTTTTTTTTTAATTAAAAATTATAAACTTTCTTTCAATTTTCTTTTTTGTTGGTTACTTCACTAATTATCATCCCCTCCATTTCAATTCATTTTCTAATCGAGACGTGCCACTTCGATTGATTTATTTCTCGTACTGTAATAAAATAAATCAATTGAAAAGGGACGGAGGGAGTATTTCACTAGTTATCATTCCCTCTGTTTCACTTCATTTTCTAATCAAGACGTCTTACTTCAATATATTTAATTCTAGTACCGTAATGAAATAAATCAATTAAAATGGGACGGATGGAGTATTTGAATATCGAACAGATTTTGTGGTTGGCCTTTGGCTTGACCTGTGGATATCTGGTGGCCAGTATTGGCAAAAGCTTTAATCTATTTCCAAATTTAGTTTTTAAAGGCCCCACTTAATTAATGATAATCAAATCACTTTTGAATTAATATATTTTTGTTTAATACTTTTCTCCTTTTAATAACTTTTTTTGGGAGAGAATGGAAAAAAACTGCATTTTCAAGAAATATGAATACAAAGTTGAACAGTTCTGAGGAAGAAAAGGTTGTATTGATTCATCATCTACCTCTAGACAGAGAAGCCCTGTTAGAACTAAGGTATCATAGCATCATTCATGAAATATGGGAAATTCGAGCTCTGTACATAAGTTACGGTAATACGAACTTAGGCGCAGCAACAATGCAGTTAGTTTGCTCGAAAGAAATAGGCTCTGTATCGCACAAAACTGTGACTGTTATGCACATTCCGACATGGGATCTTCCTCTGTATTGAAGATTTCTGGTGATCTGGTTATGTTAACTCTTGAGAACTGCTGGCCCGGAAATCCTTTTCTCTATGTTTATCACAATATCACATGTGAACCTGAATAAGGAACACACAATTCACATGCTGCATGATCTTTTACAGGAGAGGGGGAGGGGGATGGAAGCACGGAGCTCACCTCACGGAATAAACTGTGCGTAGTTTGATAGTATCATCTCCTCAAGCAGATAATGTTGCTTCTTTAGCAAGTGGCGTGAGCTTTTTCAAAGATTTTGAACTGAAGCAATGACAAGAGTTTCACTACGTCACTGCTTTCAAGCCTGTGAAGCAACAGAAGAACTTTCGTTGATAGGAGTTAAAATAATCAATCAGAAGATTAGCTTTAATTAGCATATGTATTACTATGATCTAGCCACATCAGAAGTCAGACATCCGGTCTCAACATTAAGCTGTAAGATTTGCTTTGAAACTCATGAAATGGTACAAAGTCGGGCAAATATTAGTTTACCACGAGAATTAGACTTATAGGGCAGTTTCCTGTCGCGAGTTTTACTCAGGAAGTCCGTAAAGCTGGATAAGATTATTGGGTCGTTTCTGGCATCTCTAGTCAACAGCCACTGCTCCTCAATCTGGATATTTACATCCCTGAATGCACACATTTGCATGAAATAAGGCACTAGGTGAAGGAAAGTGAAACAGAATGAGTGTAAAAAGAGAAGATCAGAGGGCATCAGTATACACTTTACCTCTTTAACGAAAGAACTTCATAATTCTTCCGCAGAAAATCAGCATATTTTGTTAGTGCCTCCTGAGCATACTGTTTTCCTACAGATCTCACACTAGCAGCACTAAGTAAATTCTCCAAGGACTTGTGTTTTTTCACGAGCTTCAGTGCCGTTTTACGACCAAAACCAGGAACAAGATGCTGAATACCAGGTACACCATCTATTTCATCACCCAAAATGCATCCTGCCAGTAAAAAAAAAAAATTGACAGGTCGCTTATTGTGTTTCAGTAATGGCAATGCTAACAGATTATACGTCTCTTTCCCAAGCTCGTTATCTCAAAACATCAAATATAGCAGAGTTATCTCATAATATAAACATTCAAAACTTCTCCCAGTACTTGACATAACAAGTTCATATGCAGGCAGTCAAGACTAATAGAACTTTTTAAGGACAATAACATACAAATATAGATGATAAACTTGTTTCATAGTGAGTTTAAAGAGCCTAAAAGTGATCGATGCTGTCTTGAAATACTTACTTAAGCTCAAATCAGACTGGGGGTCACAGTTGTATTGCGCTATGTAGTGTTTTAAGGTGTAAAAGGACCATCTATTCAATTCCTGCACAGGTATAACCATCTGAACATCTTCTGAAATGAGTTGCTTGAAGTCTTTGTCTGGAGAAGCTATTACAGCTCGATATCCCATATGTAGCACTTGATGCACAAGTGTCGCAACAACATCGTCTGCCTCGTGCCCTTCAACCATCACAACCTGCAATTTTCTTGCAAGTGAGTATTCAATTCCGTCCCAGACTTTACATCACTACTCGATTATAGTCCTATATAAGTTAGCTAGAAGCATGAATATTCACCGGCACATTGCACTTTTGAAGAACATCCATGACCAGTTTATGTGATCTTCTAAAAGAAGCCCTTGAAGACCTTTCAGCATCTGGGAATGAATGCAAAATTTTCATTCTATTTGCTTTGTATGATGGTAGGAGTTGCCTTCGATACTCATTCCCACCTTCACCATCGAGGACCTATAGAAGAAAAAGGCGATTCTCTTGTGAATTTTGAGTACAATCGAAGCAACAAGCAGTTCTTAGCATATAGTACCATGCTCATATATGAAAGGAAAGGAGACCTAATATTGGTACGAGACTCAACAAACACGAATCCAAACCATATGCCTAATGAGAAGCATAAGCCTATTAAAGTTCAAAAAATAAAAAAAGATAACATCCTTCCAACTCCATCAAACTAAAAAATAACTATAATATCATTGATTTTAATGATATGCTATTGCTAATCGAAAAACGCCATTCCTGTCATAGTCTTACACCCTTTACATATAAACAAGACAGCAACAAAAGGCATACACATCCATAGCCAAGCATATAATCAAGATGCAGCTTAACCAGTTTGCATAAAAGCTCTCTCCATCTCACTCCTTTTAAATATATACATAGATAGACAATAGCAACAATCACAGAAAATCACTTCCTATCATAATAGCAGCTCATATGTAGAAGGGGAGACACCTAAGTTGCATACAATACAGCAATGAGTACCAAATACAGCACAACTACATGAATCTAGACGAGAAAGCTACTCCATCCCTCTCTCTCTCTCTCTCTCTCTCTCTCTGCACACACACGCACGCACACAAAGGTAATGGACTTACAGCTACAACAGGATCATTGAGGCTGACTTGGGAGAAGAAAAGGGAAATCCAATGAGCAAAAGAGTCCAAACAAGGAGTGCTCCCTCTAAAACACAAGGGATTCACATCCAAGAAAAACACCCTCCTCTTTCTTGGAGTCTTATCATAGCAACTACTACCACCATCTACACTCAATTGGGACAAGATGGTTTCTTCATGGACCGCCGATTGCGCATCATTCGTGGCTGCAAATAGGGGTCTAACAACCTTCCAAGATTCGGCCTTTTTCGTTCTTGAATTTGGAGCAGAAATTAAAAACGGCAGATTATAACCTTTGGAATTGGAGGGGTTTAGAAGAAAGTCACATGAAGAAACAAATTGGGAAGTTTTATGAGACTCCATAGAAATGGAGATGGCTGCTCCGACCAATTTCCAGATTTCTACTGCGCGCTTTATCTCTTCCGTTTTTGTCAATCGACGTGTTAAAGTCGCATTTCTCCAATTGCTAAATCGCTTATTCAATTGCATTAGGTAGCCCATAACCTACATAATTGCACCAACAATTAGTAAAAGAAATTGAATTAAAAATGAATGGAAAAAAGTTAAAAATTAAAGCAATGAATTTTCCCACACAGCACAGTTCACACTTCACGCAGTCCAGTTGAGTTCTTGACATTGCCGGTAAAGTTGGTTGAGCCTCGGAAGCTCCGCCTCCTTCCTTCGATGATTTCAAGAAACCCTTTCTCTTAATCTTAACAACAACTACTCTTGATACCCATTTCGTCACAGCACTTTCTCTCTCCTTCTCCCTCGGCTCTCTCTCCCAATTCTATCGCCCCTCCACCATGTCTCATTCCCACCTCCTCCACACTTCTTTCATCCCCACCGCTCCCCCCTCCCTCCGCCGCACCCTCAGCGGCGCGGCTCCCCTCTCCCGAAAAGCCCATCTCGTCCAAGCCAAGATCCGGGAAATCTTCATGCCGGCGCTCAGCTCCACGATGACGGAGGGGAAGATCGTATCTTGGGTCAAATCGGAGGGGGATAAGCTGGCCAAGGGCGAATCGGTTGTGGTGGTTGAGTCTGACAAGGCGGATATGGATGTGGAGTCGTTTTACGATGGGTATTTGGCCGCCATTATCGTCGATGAAGGTCTTTCAGCTGCGGTCGGATCCACCATTGCTCTGCTCGCCGAGACTGAGGAAGAAATTGCCCTTGCCCAATCGAAGAAATCCTCCTCTCCTGCCGCCGCTAGCAATGATGCCCCGAAAGTGCTCGAAGAAACGCCGAGCCCAGTAGCTGCGCCTGCGCCTGCGGTAGCTATTGCTAGCAGTAATGTCGCTGCAGTTGGATCGGCGGCGCATCCGGCGTCCGAAGGGGGAAAGAGGGTAGTAGCATCACCATACGCGAAGAAGCTAGCAAAGGATTTGGGGGTGGATTTGAAGGGAATTGTTGGGAGCGGGCCGAATGGGAGGGTGGTAGCTAAGGATGTGGAGGCTGCTTTGGCTTCTGTAAAAGTGGGCGGTGGCGCCGCTCCGGCAGCACCGGTGGCTCTGCCGAGTGGTGTGGAGTTGGGCTCCGTGGTTCCATTCACAACAATGCAGGGTGCCGTGAGTAGGAATATGATCGAGAGTTTGGCGGTGCCAACATTCAGAGTGGGGTATACTTTTACAACTGATGCTCTTGATGCTCTATACAAGAAGGTAATGCTCTTTCATTAGAGTGCTTAGTTTTCTTGATTTGTTGATGAATCGCTTTTACGATTCCATTTTTGTAGAGGTTTGTTTAGTTTTATGCATTTTTGAGATATCTTTGTCTATGGAAAATGTATTCAAAAGATTGGCAGATTTGAAAAATACTTTGAATTTTGTTGAAGTTGGTGTGAAATTGCCTTATTAGTTCCAAAATGAGGGATGGAGAACAATTTTATGGTAGTTCATTTGCAGAAAGGCCAAAAAAGCAGTTACATAGATGAGTTTTCTTGAAGGAAATTATGAGTTGTTAGGAAGTTGTTGCATTAGGCGACAAATTCGCAATTCTGCAGATGTTTCGTGAGGGGATGATTTTGTAGTTCTTAGCAGTTTCTAGACATATAGGAATTCTTGTTTTCTGTTTATGATCGGATCGGTTAACTTATGACTTTTGGTGATGATTTTCCAGATCAAGTCTAAGGGGGTGACGATGACAGCATTGTTAGCAAAAGCAACAGCACTTGCTCTGGTCCAACATCCAGTTGTGAACTCTAGCTGCAGAGATGGAAAGAGCTTTACATATAACAGTCATATCAACGTTGCAGTAGCAGTAGCCATAGATGGCGGTTTGATCACACCAGTACTTCAAGATGCTGACAAGGTTCATAATGCCTTTTCGATTGTCGTGTTTTTAGGAGAGTGGTATCTGTTTCCCTTCTTTACTCACTTCACTTCACTGTGTTTTCCCCTCTTATTTTGTCATAGATTGATATCTATACGTTATCAAGAAAGTGGAAGGAGTTAGTTGATAAGGCCAGAGCTAAGCAGCTCCAGCCTCAAGAATATAATTCGGGTAATTTGCTACACTGCTTGTGCTTGTGCCTATTTAGGTGACACTATTGATTTTAAGAAAGGGAACTGGAAAGAGAGAGAACAGTGTTACTTCTTACAAGCAACTAATGTTTACCATGTCTGTTTTACTGCTTCACAGGCACTTTCACGCTCTCTAACCTCGGAATGTTTGGTGTGGATCGCTTTGATGCCATATTGCCACCAGGAACTGTAAGCAATCTTTATTATATATGAAGAAATCATTTTGTTGCCCAGAGAAATATCCATTTGCGCGAAATCTTATCAAATAACGAAATATTATCTGGGATTTCCACAGGGTGCAATTATGGCCGTTGGAGCTTCTGAACCCACTCTTGTTGGTACTAAGGATGGTCGCATCGGACTGAAAACACAGATGCAGGTGAGCTCACACTCATCATTTCAGATTATACTTTATACGAATTTTACATTAATTACGAACTTCTAGACTCTCCTTTAATCTCGATGCTGGCTCAAAATATTTCCCAGGTAAACGTAACTGCAGATCATCGTGTGATATATGGTGCTGATCTAGCAGCATTCTTGCAAACCTTGGCCAAGATAATCGAGGATCCTAAAGACTTAACACTTTAGGTTCGTCGTATCATGACTGCTTGAAGATTTTGTTCTCGTGTTACCTTGTCTAGTTAAGCTCCATGGATGGCCTTTTTCCTGACAATGCACAAGTTTCGGGATCAAAGAATACCAAACAACGATTTCACATGGCTCGGGGTAGCAGAGTACGATTTTATTTGTATTATCAATTTGGAATTGTTGCGCAGACTTAGCTTATTAGAGGTCCGTTTATCGCTTCAACCGTGATTTGTGGATTGTTTTGAGGCTGTAAGTTCTTTGATATATATGCTTTGGTTGTTTGGTGAAAGTTAAGCTTAATTCACTTCTTAGTTCTCATTTTCATTTTATACATTATTGCCTTATGTAGCCGAATAAACCTAACGAAGAACAGAATGTATTGAAGAATTTTGCTCAATTCATTAATCCAAGGCTGAGCAATCAAGCATTTCATCATCAGATCTTTACTGAGCAATCAGAACAAACTTACATTCTCCACTGCGAGAGATTCTAGAGAAAGAAAGCTCGGGGTGTAAGTAATTGATCGGATGCAAGAAGATGGCCTAAATCCAAGCACATCAACATCTTGAATGGTTTTAGCCTTGTTGTAACAGCTTGTCGTGGGTTCCCGATGCCATCAAGATGTCACCGTCTTTGAAAACTTTGATCGGGCTAACGAATCCAAAATACTTCAGTCTGTTACCACAGCCAATTTCTCTCCAAGATCCCGTTCCAATAGTGTACATTTCACACTTGGGTCGAGTATCTTCTGCAAGCGCATAACATTCAAAGGAAATCTTAACCAACTTATTCTGCTCACTCCAAATCCATAAGTGTCTAGATGAAACCGATATTTCGTGTCTGTCTGTGGACAAGGAAGCTTGATGTACTCACGAGTGATTGGACTGCATATGATGAGATCACGAGGCCGCATAAGATATTCAAAACGGGCAGCACCAAGTCTGCTTGTGCTTTGAGTGCACAAAAAGAGCAAAACCATTAACTGAACTATAAAGTGACCCATCCCATGGAAGGTTGAAGATAAAGACGAAAAGACAGAGAGGCAAGGGACTGAGCTGGAAAGACGGGACTTCACAAACTCCGGAGTCTCGAGAAGATCGAGCCACGGCTTACAAACACATTTGCAGATCATAATGGTTCTAGCAGGGAGTCTTGAGAGGATACTTGATATGATTTCTGATGGTAGATATGTGAAGAAATCTTGGACCATTTCGGAATCATGACTCCGGCTTCCTGAATTCTTAACCCCCTGTAATCAATGCAAACAGGT
This sequence comes from Thymus mandschuricus, assembly GCA_029379335.1. NCBI lineage: Eukaryota > Viridiplantae > Streptophyta > Magnoliopsida > Lamiales > Lamiaceae > Thymus > Thymus mandschuricus. The sequence continues at coordinate 36,912,550 of CM057074.1, forward strand.
AACACCGTTAGGCCTTTCGGAACTCCAGCAACAGAGCTCGATTGTGTGCAGCATATGAGCAATAACCCGGAAGAAAAAATCACATTGACTGAGAAATAAGCATTAGGTACGCGGAAAGAAATGTTGAATTAAAACTACAAACCTCGTGCTTCGTCATCTTCGGTGGAGATCGGCGGCGCGGCGTGAATGGTTTGTTGTCCGTTGCCGTGAAGAGTGAGAAACAGAGTTCAGAAATCAAAGTAATAATTGCGGATGGCAGGTGGTTCTGGGACAAAGTTAAACAGAGAATGGGAGATGAGAGGGAAATTTCATTTTGGAGTGGGGGATGGGCAGGAGACAAAACATTGAAAGAGAGATTTCCAAGATTTTTCCAGCTCTGTACGGAAAAAGAGGGAACGGTGTATGAGATGGGGAAGTGGATTAATGGTGAATGGAATTGGGAGGTGAGGTGGCGGCGGCCATTGTTGGAAAGGGAGGAGGCTGGTGCGGTGGAATTAGTTGAATTCCTAAAGAATTATCCACCAATAGAAGGAGAGAAGGATAGGTGGATTTGGTTGGGGAAAATGGATGAAGCTTACTCGGTGAGAGAAGCATATTCGGAGATGGTTTCAAGGAGGAACAATCGGCAGAGGAACGTTCCTTCTTCGGATATTCTCAGCTGCATTTGGAGAGGTTTTGCACCTCTTAAGGCACAAATCACAGCTTGGAGGATTGCGTGGAATCGATTACCAACATTGGATAACATTAACAAAAGGTTGGCATCCGGGAGGGAGGATGGTGGGTGTTGCTGTTGTAATGCCGCTGTAGAATCGGTAAGACATCTCTTTTTCGAATGCGAACAGGTGGTCCGCCTATGGGATAAGATGGTTGATTGGATTGGGGTGTCATGGGTTGCGCCAAGGAACACCGAACTGCACCTGCTGTGTTTCACAAATCTGTTAGAGGGAAGAAGATGGAGGAAAAGATTGGGGGGTTTGTGGATTTGTACGGTGTGGGTAGTGTGGAGATGGCGAAACTCGGTGAAATTCTCACAGAGGGAATGGAGGTTTGACAGGATTGAGGAAGAGATTAAATGTCGATTTTGGAGCTGGTGTACAGTGAGACGAGAAGAGATAGGGAGCTTGAGTTACAAGGATTGGTCTAAGAAGTTATTTGATGGGCTTGGGGATAATTGATGCAGCTTGCTGCTGATAATTTTGCTGTTGTGTATCATTAGTGCACCACTGGTGCCGTTTTTTCATTTAATGAAATGAAATTTTACTTGATCAAAAAAAAAAAAAAAAATTGCGGATGATTATGATTATGATTATGATTAATTAATAATTGTTACAGTAGTATTTAATTGGGTCAACAATTTAATCTTCTAGTTAAATTAGATTTTATTCAATGAGTATAGAGCGGCACGGCAGGTGTTTGAGGAAATGCTAGAGAAAAAAAGATGGCCATGCACACCTCATGTTTGAGGAAATGCAAATGCCCAGAAAGTTGAAGATCGTATTTGAATCATTAATTTAGTCGAAACTAAGGGTGTGGTGGAATGGTTAATGTTTTACAACAAATTACAATGTTCATAGAAATAGAATTTCTTTGCGGATAAATTACTATATCCAATTTTTTGTTGTACCATGTAAATTTGATAGTAATCAAACGACTATATTTGCAAGCAAAATATTGTATACGTTACCATAGGTAAATGAAATACAGTATATATAATAAATTCACACCAAAATGGTAGTATTATATGTACCAGCCTACATTCTTGGAATAATTCAGAACCAAGCATGGAATCAATTGATGCATTTTACAATAATCTAGCAAGATCATGATTTAGATGAATATGGAGACATGCCAATATGCATTTGAAGATACATTTAACAAGATAAGATCGTTGCGATTCAAGAAACCGAAGAATTCTACAGGATGCATGACCATGATCATTCATCTGCAGGCTCAATAATATACTAATCAAAAGCAGGAATTAAAGCAAGGTAATAAGGGTACATAAATTACATCTCATGAAATAACTATGTCCCTCCACTGCTCAAAATACTGGAAGAAATTAAGCTAGAAGTTCTTTCCCTTCATCAAGCTTTGTCTCTCTCAAGACTCTGGCAGCAGCGGAGAATGTCTGTTCATTCTGATTTGCGTTTTCAATTGCAGGTATGATAACGAACATCGGAGGAAGTTCTTTCCCTTCATATATGGGAAGAAAAGTACGTGGAATTCAGAAATTAAAGCAAGGCAGCTACTAATAGAGTATTAGCAAAAGGGGGTTCAAAACATGCATCCCATGATATAACTAGGTTTCCTCCGATGTTCCTTATCATACCTGCAATTGAAAACGCAAATCAGAATGAACAGACATTCTCCGCTGCTGCCAGAGTCTTGAGAGAGACAAAGCTTGGGGCATAAATGGCTGTACTTGGGGCAAAAACGGCTCCAGGGGGGAGAGATTTCCTACCAAATCCACACAGATTCACTTCTTCGATAGTTTTAGTCTTGCTGGAATAGTACAATGGTTTTGCGCCTTCCAGTTCCATCAGAATGCCACCATCATTGAACACTTTGATGGGGCAAATAAACCCCAAATAATCTCCCCTATATTCTTTGCGGATGACATATTCCTTTGTCCACGAGCTCTCATCTCCATATTCCTTCATCAACCAGATATCAATCTCGTAGCCACAAGTTGACTTATCATACGAGTTGTCACATGCACACAGGCAGTCCCTCAGAACAGACAGGTTCCTACGTTTGCTAGGATCACGAGGGGGGGAACCAAAGGTGCTAAAAAGTTCTGTTTCAAGATCAAGGCAAGAAATCCGAAAATTGGAGTAATCTGTTGCAAGGAAATTAAGATTTCCGTTCAGTAACGTGCCTCCACAATCTATATAGGTGAGGGGCTCACCATAGTCAATTGTTCGCCACGCTCCAGTTCCAACTGTGTACACTTGGCACTGAAATGGATTGCACCTGAAATCCGGATCAGGCGGTGCTAGTGGTGCTATGTTTTCATCTGAAAACATCCTCACCAACTTATACTGGCCAGTGACTTTGCTCACTCCAAATCCAAGAGCTTCAAATTGAACTATATTGAAGTTAACTCCTCCTCTAGGACAAGGAATCTTCATATATTCACGAGTGATCGGGTTGCATAGGTAGAGATCACCATGACAAGGTCTGCACAGAAACAGCAAGCCATTAACTGAGCTATGCAGTGCCTCGTAGAAGGAGAAGTCCAAGTTGAAGACTGTATTCCAATGGCGATCATCGCTGTTGGGATCAACTTCATCGACAAACTCAATGATTTTAAATGGCTTCAAGTGCATCCCCTTCTTGTAGACAGCGAGGCCAGGAACTGATTTAGAAAGATGGGCCTTGACAAACTCCGGCATTGAGAGAAGACCGAGCCATGGCTTGCAGACACACTTGCACATCATAGTGGATTTAGCAGGGAGCCTTGAGAGGATGTTTACTGTGATTTCCGATGGAAGACGAGCGAACACACCCTGGCTCATTTTGGAACAATCCGGCAACTTTCCTCTGTCTTTCAAATTCCCTGATCAATGCAGACAAATTACAGAACTAAAACCCTTAATACGAGAGATTTCACAATATACAATTCCGTTATAACATCAGAGTGTGAAGTCAAATGTATTCCAAAGGACGAACGTTCAACAGAAATGCAGGATAATATATCAGCCAGTGTAGAGAAGAACAAACTCGATTTTAGGCCTAAACCCTAAACCCTAAACCCATTCAAAAAAATAATCATCAAATTAATATGGAAAATTTGGTATGCGTTGAGTAGTAGAGAAAAACCATGAAGAAATATAGGGAAGAAACCAGAAACTGCCTAAAATTGTGGACGAAGCAAAACTACATAATCTGCTACATGATGAATATCAAACATTATCTTGCTACAGCAACCCCAGAATTCTTCAAACCGTCAAACTCTTACAAGAAATTCCGAAAATCCAAAGGAAAAAAAAAAGCCGATTGTCACAAAATACAGGAAACGAGGGGGAAACACTGTTCAGAAGCGGAAGAAAAATATTTCAAACGAATAGGTAGAGAGAGAGAGAGAGAGAAATAGAGACACATCCATGCTCAGATCCAAGCTCATGCTTCAAACATCTCGACGAAATGAGTAAAAACCAACTGCTAGCACCGATTCACAGAAATTTCCGAAGGGAAAACGAAGCATAAAAAAGCAAAAAAACAGAGTCGAATGTAAAAGATACAAGCTCCGGGTTTACCTTCTCGAGAACGCGGTGGAGATGGGCGGATCTAGACAGCGCCGCCGCTCGAGAAGTGGTGGGTCTTCGCTCAGGAAAGAGAGGAGAAATGTGGGCGAAAATGGTGTGTTGAGTGTGAAATGGGAAACCCTTGTTTTACGTATTTAGTACTAAGAAATGAAGTCCAATTCAAAAAGCAGTAGTACTATTTTCGGTAAAATGCGAAATTCCACTCATAAATTATTGTTGTTAGTAAACAAAATTTCTTAACATTTTACTATGAGATTGAGATAAAATAAATTAAGTTATTACAGTTGATAGGAGTGAAAGTGAGAATAGATAATGAAAATTGACACCAATACTCATTGCCATGCAAAACCCATAATTTAGCCTAAATAGTTTAGATTTAATGACATGATAATTGCAGTTAAACCTCGTTATAGTTGTAACCTTTTACCAATCTTTTAATGATAATCTCTAGCTGATTAAAACCAAAAAATGGCTAAAAAAATCCCTTCGTCCGTTCAAAAGATAGTCGATTTTTAATATATGCAGGCCCGATACGAGGAGGCCCATCAAGTTCTTCATAATAGAGCCCCAAATAAAATAGGACAAAAATAAGAATATTAGGCCTAATGGTTTAAATTATGAAAGAACCTAGAAAAAAATATCCTTATTTTATTTTTATTGCCTTGCTTCTCTTCTAATTTATTCCTCTTCTTTTTCCTCCTTTCCGTTTTTTCATTCTTTCCAAAAAAAAAAAAATTAATCCCTCCACTTTCAAATCAATTTTGAATTTTAATTTTCAAATTTCCACCACTTTAGCCGAAATTATTTGCATATTTGCTATATACCTTTTGTATGATGGTCATAAAATAATTATTACGAGTATTTTTTTAAAGTGAAATTTTGAAAGAAAACAAAAATTAGTAGCCCAATTTCTTATTCGCATATAGCCTCGATATTAAGATATTAATTGAGAGAAGCTTAAATACATGTGGTGTATAAAATAATGACACATCTACCTTTCAGTAAAAGTGTAAAACAGATGAAATATAGTAATTCAATTTACAACGAAGACAAGTGATTTGTTCCTTTATTCATTTCCCAGGCTTCATGATCCTAGTCCCACTTTGATAGCAGTAGTAATAAATAAGTTGATTAAAAGATACACAAATAGGCCTTTGATGAAAACAAACATTAAAATTGATAACCTCATGCACAGGCTCAATATTAATTAAAAAAGGCTAGGATCCTTTCTCTCTTCATACAAGGGAGGAGTGCATAATCAAGAAAGGAATTCAAGGTAGATACAGATGTTCTCTAGGCAAAAGACATCACAAATTTTACATTTCATCAGCAGAAAGCTAAATAGTCTAGGATCAGAACGAGCTTACATTCTCCGTGACAAAAGTCTTGAGAGGAAGCAAGCTTGGTGAATAAATGGCTGTGCTCCTCAGAGTACTGCTGCCGAATCCACACAGATTGACTTCTCGAATGGTTTCAGTCTTGCTGGAATAGAACAAGAGCTTTTTCCTTCCCAATTCCATCAAAATGTCACCGCCTTCGAAAACTTTGATGGGGCAAAGGAATCCTAAGAAAACCTCCTTATAAGCTTTACGTATCACAAATTCCTTAGACCAAGCGTTCACATCACCATAGTCCTTCATCAGCCAGATATCAATCTCATAAGCAGCTGTCAACTCGTTAGCTGAATTCTCGCATAGACAAAGGCAGTCCCTTAAGACAGACAGGTACCTACATTTATGAGGATCATGAAAAGGAGGTGCAGAAAAGGAGGTAAAGAGTTCTGTTTCAAGATCAACGCAAGAAATCAGGTAAGAGTGGCGCTTAAGAGCCAGGAAATGAAGATTCCCATTCAGAAATGCTCCTTCACAGTCTACATACACGAGCTTCTTAGGAGAAGCAATTTTTCTCCAAGATCCAGTTCCGACAGTATATACTTGGCACTTAAATCCATCAGCCTTGAACCTTCGAGGTACTGGTAGTTTCTCATCAAGGAAAATCCTGACCACCTTGTATTGGCCACTCATTTTGCTCACTCCAAATCCATAAGTATCCAGACGAAGCATAGGTTTAGAATAAGTGTTTCGAGGAGATGGAAGCTTGATATATTCGCGGGTGATCGGATTGCACAGCACAAGATCACCACCACGATCGGAGCCTGTATTCGCTTGAATGCACAGGAAGAGCAAACCATTAGCTGAACTATGCAGTGGCTCATTAAAAGGGAGGGCAGGACCAACAGAGTTAAAGACTGTTTTCCACGGATGCTCATCACAGGTAGGGTCAGACTCATCTACAAACTCAACGATCTTGAATTGTTTTGACTGCTTTCCTTGCTTATAGACAGCAAGACCAGGGGCTGATTTAGAAAGACGGGATTTGACAAACTCTGGAGTTGTGAGAAGACCGAGCCATGGCTTACAAACACACTTGCAGCTCATCGTGGTTCGAATAGGGAGTCTTGAGAGGATATTGACTGTGATTTCAGAAGGGAGATTTGTGAAGAAATCTTGCTCCATTTTGTGATGATGGGCACCTTCTCTCTGTTTCCTGATCAAAGACAAAAGACAGCAAAAATCAGTACAAATATCTTAATGTGGGAGATATTGACAACGAAAATTCGATATTTCATCAGCCCCTAAACTGGAAAACACAGCACCAACTGTGTTCCAATGAGAAGATACAACATCAAATCTAGTACAATACTCCAGTAGCTAGTTTCAAAATCTACATCCATTTTAGGCCGGAATCCTTGTGTATTCGGAAAATTATCCCTAAACATTTTGGTGAATCTGGTATGTCTAATTAACAACTAATGCACAAAGCAAAGATACATAATCTGCTACATGTAATGTACAGTACATGTATCTTCGTACGGCAACTGCAACAAATATGTTCATTATCAATAACATATTAATATTCTCATATCTGTAGAGAAACTATAAAATTCACTAAAAATCGAGAAGCACGCACAAAACAGAGAGATACAGAAATCACTGAAGCCTGAAAACGGTGTTCTCCTGAATGTCCTTGAATGTGGGAGAAGGGAAAACATTCGGCAGTACCAAAATCTTGATCTGAGGGATTAAAAATTGTATACTGATGTAATATGGTATTTTATCAGACAGCAAACATTAAAATCAAAAATCATGTCCGTTCCCAAAAAAATAACACAAAAAGTGGGATACTATTAGCTGAGTGGCAAAAACAACATCTGAGTTTAGGCCTAAACCCTAATTCATCAGGAAACCAGTTGACAAATAATTTCGGCAAATCTGGACTGGCTAATAACAACTTCTGCAAAACGCGAAAATACATATTATGGAAATATATTGCTCACAACTCCAGCAACACTATCAAATCATCAATTTCTTATAGGAATTTCGATGTAGAAAAAAATCATGTTCGCCAAAATTAAGAAACAAGCATAAAACAGAGATACACAGTATTTCTGAAATGGTGGTTCCGAAAATGGTAAACGAGGAAAATGATGCTCAATATCGGAAGAAAATACATTATAAGCTAAACGAATAGCAGAGAGAGAGATGGGGGGAGAGAGAGAGAGGTACATATGTGCTTAGATCCAGACTTTTAACTCCTACAAGGCTACAACAACTCCATGAAGAAATTCCAAAGTTCAAATAAAGCGTTTTTACTATAAAAAAAAAACGAAAAAACAGAGGGCAAAAGAAATATCGAAGCTGAAAATAGAAGCTCCCGGTTCACCTTCGAGAAAACGCGGTGGGGATGGCCGGATCTCGGCGGCGGCGGCGCTCGACGAAGATGTTAGGTGGCTGTACTATGGTAGTAGAGTAGCAGAAAAGGTGATGAGTTGAGGAAGGTGAAATGGACGAGGGTAAAAAACCCAAAAACCTTTAATTAATTAATTAAATAACTAAATAAAAAGTCTCGATGAACTTCCAATTTCACCCTTTCTACCCAAAACACTCCTCACAGAATTCACCTGAGCTGGACTCATGTTTAAGGAAAAGTCAACCATTGACTTTTATTAACTTCGAAAAACTCTTTTGTTTATTTTAACGAGTTTCGAAATGGGGAAATAGGTAAAAATACCTCTAATCTAAGAAGTCCGGTTTTGGCATTTTGTCAAACGCGTTTTGTGCACTCGTGCTTTGTATGCCATTCAGCCATTATTTCTCTGTTTCGAAATATGTAAATCAGGGGTAGTTAACATAAGAACATAAATGCAAGCGTAAATGCTGATTTCTTCTTCGGGAAAAGAGGGGTAGAAAATAAAAACTACACGGTATGTAAAGCATTTTAATCCAATCTAAAAGGGAGAAAAAGCAAACACAAAATCAGAATAGAAACATCTCTGAGTGTTCAAGCAAAAACAGCCTCGAATCGAAACGAGCTCACGTTCTCCGTCTCGAAAGCCTTGAGACGGAGAAAGCTCGGGTCGGGGCATAAATAACCTGATCATGTGAAGAAGGAGGCTACACATTATAAGATAACAGGAACTGCTTGCATCTAATCCAAGAATAGAAAGAAAAAAAATTACACAAAAATATAAAAATGATGATACTATACTATACTATACTACACTATATGTAGTCTTGAATCAAAATGAGCACACATCCTCTAACGATCCAAAGCTCTTGAGAGGAAGAAAGCTCGGGGAATAGACTGCTGCAAGCATATTGCTTCCATATCGGATAGTTTCGAGTTCTCGAATAGTTCTAGTCTTGCTAGAGTAGTATAGCCACATTGAGCGACTGCGACAGGTCCATTGCATCAGAATGCCACCGTCTTCCAAAACTTTGATAGGGACAATAAGACCTAAATATTGAATCCTATCCTCTTTGCGGATGATGAATTCCTTAGTCCATGAGATCTCGTCTCCGTATTCCTTCATCATCCATATCACAATCTCAGAAGCGTCCTGAGGCCTAACGTACCGATAATCAGAATTATCACATAGGCATAGGGAATCCTTCAGAACTATCATGATCCTAACTTCGTAAGGGGTGTTGATTAAAGGAAGAGTAGAGAAAGTGGTAAAAGTTTCCGTCTCGAGTTCGAGGCACGATATTGAGGAGCCTGTCTTTGCCAACCAATGAAGATTTCCATTCAGAAAGATCCCGGCCTTATTTAGAGCTGCTTTGATGACAGGGCAAAAGAAGTTGAATCTTCGCCACAATCCGGTTCCGAGAGAGTATACTTGGCACTCCAATACATCAACTTTGATCTGGAAAATCCTAACCACCTTATATTGGCAACTCGTTTTGCTCACTCCAAATCCAGATGCCCTGTATGTATTTTCACGGATTCTCAGGCTAGAGTGAAGCTTGATGCAGTCACGAGTGATTGGATTGCATATGAAAATATCGTGTATCATATCATCTGGTGCACACAAGATCAAACCATTAACTGTACCACGCCGCACTTTATGATGGGGGAGGTCGAAGTTTAAGACCGTACTCCAACGATGCTCTTCATGGCCAACCTCCTCAAATTCTTTGACTTTGAATGGCCTCGGCTGCGCTCCTTTCTCTTTCTCTTTCTCAAAGAAAGTAAGGTACGGGGCTGATGATTTAGAGAGATGACAATCCACGAATTCACGACCCTCGAGTAACTCGAGCCATGACTTGCAAACGGTCTTGCACTTCATGATGGTTGCAACAGGGAGTCTTAAGAAGATTTCTAATACGATTTCTGATGGTAGATCATTGAACGAACCTTGCTCCATTCTGGGGTTATTGCCTTGCCTGTCTATTTTCTTAACTCCTGATTGAAACACACACATATAAGGAAAATAAACAGAGATTATACATTAAGAAAATTAACTTAAATAGATACGAAAAACAAAAACACACACGGGGATTGTACCTTCGTCGCCAAGAGATTTTCACAAGTATAGATTTGCACACAATTACGTGAGGGGAAGACAAGTATTTATAATGTGAGGGTGAGGGTGAGGGTGAGGGTTACTAACTACGATCTAATATAAACAAGGATTTCTATCCTAATTAGGATTTTATCGAAACAAATATATAGTTGGGTAGTTAATTAATCAACATAGAACATGAAATACGTCTTCGTTTTGGATTTTAATCTCATAAATAATAAAGTGGTTCATTCCAACAAATTAGCAAAGATCATAAGCACTAATTAATAATACTATATATTGCCAAGCCATGAACTACGAGAAAATACAAGATATACCCTTACGAGAATCCTCTCCTTCTGAATATAAAGCGGCGGAGATAGGAAGCTCTACGGTGGCGCTGCGGATGCGGGAATGGTGGGTGTCGTTCTTCTTCGGAGCCAATTTTTTTAGGGATTAAACCTACAGAATTAAGCTAAGTATTGTATTAAATAACTAGAACATATGCCCGTGCGTTGCACGTATCTAAGATTCATTGAAATTTGTATTGTAATTATTTCAAGTTCAATATTTCATGAATTTGCATTTTTTTTACAGCATAAAGTATATGACTATCTTGTAGGCTACCGTCATGTCGCACAAAAAATGGTTGGTTTTTTTCGACACTCATTCGTAATTCACAATTCTTAAAGACAATATTCAATTCTATAATATATTGATCTTTATGTAGTTCTAGAGTGTTTGCCCACACACGATGTGCGGTTCGTTTCATGAATAAATAATTTGATTTTTATTTTCCAAATACATTGCAAGTAAAAATAATTACCTCCCTTTATTAGAAAAATCAAGTTTAGTTGTTGAGTTTCAGTTTCTAGGGACAACAATATTATGTCGCGTATTAAACTATTTGTACATTTTATTAGTTACTCGATTCTTTCTTGGGAAGTATTCCATTTTTTTTTTGGTCTCATGACTTGTATTTAATAGATCTAATAATTTATTTTTTTGCATTTCTTATTTTGCAGAATAAGTAAAGATTAAATACATGACTATGCAATCTTGACTATGCAATGTATTTAACATTCTCCATTATTTACTCTTTACTTATTTTATTATCCTTTCATGCACATAACTTCTCCCCCATCTTTCTGTTTATCGGATTGGATCACCTGTCGCCATTTATGTATACAAATCGTGTATCAACTAATTATTATTATAAAAATGGAAATATTATAACAAAATAATAAAAATATATGACAAAAAAATTTAGAATTAAAAAAATTATATACCGTAACTTTCAATTAATCAACCCTATTTTATCAAATAAAATAGAAATTAAATACTAAAAAATAATTATAAATCCTAAAATGATTGGTTGAACCTTAGAAATAGTTGTAAAATTATTACAAATCATAATACATTTAGTTGGATTATTTTTTTGTGTCAATACCCCCAAAATAGCCCAAATCAATATGTAAAGGAAAAAAAATAGCCCTCCATAAGTAAATGGTACTACCTCCGTCCCGCCAAAGACGTTACATTTCTTTTTGTCAATTTCTGGCACGTTTTTCCACGCTTCTTGAAGATGCGTTTTAAAATAGATTTTTTAATTTTTTTTTCTTTTACGGGATACTATAATAGTTGTATTATCCCGCAAAAGAAAAAATTCTTCAAAAATCTATTTTAAAACACTTCATCAAGAAGCGTGGAAAAACGTGTCAGAAATTGATAAAAAGAAATGTAACGTCTTTGGCGGGACGGAGGGAGTATAAATATAGCCCACTTTTTAAAATTGGGACAATTATACCCTTAATGATATAATTAAGGATAGATTAATTGAAAAAATATAAAAAGAAAAAAGAAAAGAAAAAAAAAAAAAAAAAAAAAAGAAAAGAAAATGCAAAATATATCAGCCCCAGCGTGCGCTACCCACCCCCACCCCTAACCTCACTCTTCTGCGCTGCCCCTCCTCTGTGTCGTGGTCGTGTGTGATTTGATCGTGGTCGTGTGTAATTTGGTCGTGCTTGTCGTGTGAGTGTGTGTGACGCCCGGGGCAGAAGTACGGAATGATCGCCGGTGCGCAGAAGCACGGACAAAGAGCGGCTCCTATAAGGGCTTCTAAGCGAAGGGGCACATGGATGAACCGAGACATGCCGAAATGAGAGGGATTCCGAGGGTATGCAGGAATGGGACTGCATATCCGAGGAGAGCTAAAGGATTTGATTGGTGCTACTCATACTACAAGATGCATCTTCTTTTTCGAAAGTCTGCTCATAAGAACTCCAATGTTAAGCGTGCTTAACTTGGGGCAATTGTGGGATGGGTGACCCCCTGGGAAGTTTCTCAGGGAGTGTGTGAGTGAGGACAAAGCACACTGAAAAAGATTCTGTTGGTCTGTGGGGTCAGCCGTCAGTCCGGAAGCCGGGTCGTTACAGTGTGTAACTTTGGTCGTGATCGTGAATAAAGTGGTCGTGAGTAGTCGTGGTCGTGTGTGATTTGGTCGTGCTTGTCTTGTGAGTGTGTAAATTTGGTCGTGATCGTGAATAAAGTGGTCGTGAGTGATCGTGATCGTGTGTGATATGGTCGTGCTCGTGTGTGATATGGTCGCGAGTGATCGTGGTCGTGTGTGATATGGTCGTGCTCATGTGTGATTTGGTCGTGTGAACGTTGAACCATAACAAGATATATTAAGGGTATAATTGTCCCAAATTCAAAAAAAGGGCTACATTTGTACCATTTACTTATGGAGGGCTATTTTTTTCCTTCACTTATTAATTTGGGCTATTTTGGTTCTCTCTATTTTTTTTGTAAAATTAGTAGATTTCGACATTTGGTACACAATTGGTACATGAAAGTGGGAATAGAGGATCTCATGTCCTTTTTAGTCGCAATAGTGTTTATACTCCATTTTTGTCCTAACAACCTATGACAATTTATCCATGAATAACTTAAAACTATTTTAAATGAATGATCATATAAAATAGTGTATTTTCCATTCTAATTTATTAGATATTTCGAATCAACTCATGGATATGTCTATGAATACTTCCATTAAAATAAAACAAAGAAATATGGTTCTTGCATAATAATCTAATGCACACGAATGCGAGTGGGATTAATTCAAATATTAGATCATATACTACATTACATGATTATTTACATCCTCGTATATATATATATTTCCTTTTTATTGATTATATTTTTCTGATCAATAATATTTTATTTTTCCAGATAAATGTCAAAACAAAATTAAAAAGGAAATCAATAGGGAATAGGGAATGCGAGTGGAAGTGTTTTGATACTACCTCCATCTCATATAAGTAATCTCATTTCAAAGTGGCACAATAGTCAATGAGGAAGGTAATATGTGGATGTAATTGATTCTTAGGAGAGAGAGTTAATTGTAACCACATATTCTTTACCATTTTAGAAAATGAGACTAATAGATGAGATGAATAAAAATGGCAAATGTGACTACTTATATGAGATGAAGGTAGTATTGAACTTTAAATATGTTTAAAAAGTAGACGTTTTTATAAAGGTTGATATAAAAGCAATTTTACCAAGAAAAATTGCTATTCTAATTTTCTTCTTAAAATTTTATACTACTTGACTAATATCGCAACAAATATTATTTCCAAGAACATGTTCTCCCCGGTAAAAGATTATATCTTTCAATTGTAAACAAACATAATAACCATGCATTAAAGTAATGAATTTTACGCTCAATACTCAATAGTATGATCACATTGGATGGCACATGGAATAGCAACGCAATTTTATTTTAATTTATATATATATTTTTTTAACTTACAATAAAAATTTAAAGGAAGTGTCACGGAGGTCTCGAAATCGGGACTTTTGGCTCTAAAATTTAACTGCCTACTGTTAGGCCAACAAACACACGTACAAGTACAACCCACAATTTTTTTTGTTGATTAATAAAGTATACTATTTTTTTTCTTTCAATACTTTTGTATAATAATTGATATATAGAGGCAATAATAATTAAAGAAAATAAATCAAATTTCATCAACATGAATTGACCAGAAAACAAAAAGGAATGACAACATAACTCACGTTAATCCTTCACCACATGGTTGCTTCAACTGAACATATTCTCTCCGTTTGTTCTGATTTAACACATTTGTTTTTAATATAAAGGGGTCAAATCATAATAAACAGATGGAGTATCATACATATTTCACAAAGAAAGTAATTAGTTTAGCATAAACTAGTACTCGCCCACGCGCGATGCGCGATAACGTGAGTTACGAATACTCGCCCACGCGCGATGCGCGACACCGTAAGTTACGAATATTTAATAAGAGCAACGAAACCAAACGTAAACATACACACTAAGAGCAGACAAATATAATGTTAGTGCACTAACAACAACACAATATGTTATACATTTCAGAACACTTCCTTATATACAACATTTGTCATCACGCTTGATGCATCAACGTGAGTTACTAAATCAAAAAAACTAAATCCTACCAAAAAAAAAAATTTGAATCCTATAAGAAACTGAACCCTAAAAAAAGAGTCTATTTTGCAAATGTGAATTTAAAAAAAAAAAAAAAAAAAAGTAAAGTCATGTCTTGATTTAAGTGAAAACAGTAAATTATAGTTTGTTTATGAAATTTACATATATGAACAATTAGGTTTTTCATAATTTTTTAAGTAACTTATAAATATTGTGTCACCCAATGTATGATATATTTATTTTATTTCTGTTCTATTTCCGGGTCCATTAAACTTGGGCCGATATCTTGTTGTTTTAGACCACTAAGTTAAATAAAAATTACAGAAAAGAAAATCGAAATAAATAGGAGAGAATTTAACACGTGACATTAAAGAAAATAAAAGTAAATTATAAATATTTGTTAAAATACAAAATTACAATTGTTTGAAATACAAAATCAAAATATCAAGTAATATAAAATGAGATGAGATTTTTTTTTTTTTTTTTTTTTTTTTTTTTTTTTTTTTTTTTTTTTTTGTGTGTGTTTCAAAGTATAGCAATATTGGTGTATATTTGTAGAGAATTGAAAATCATAATTTTTGGTATAATTTTTAATTTTTTTAAATAAATATGTATCTACATTATTTTGAAAATAAGATTTATTTTGATGTAATTATTTCCACCAATAAATATTTGCCAAGTGGTAAGGAGGAAAGAGAAGAACCAATAAATATTTGCCAAGTGGCAAGGAGGAAAGAGAAGAGGGGAAATAGAGAAGAGAAGATTACGTACTCCCTCCGTCATCCATTTAGTGACGGAGGGAGTATGGGCACACGTTTTTTCGCATTTTATGGTATAATAATAAATTAATGTGTTAAAGTGTTAAAGTGGAATAATTGTGGGTCCATTTGAAATTTTTAATAGTATTAAAATGATAAAATAATAAAAAGTAGATGTATAAAGTGATAAAATGTTAAAGTGATTGTGGGGTCTACGTCCTAAAACGGAAATTGTCAGTAAATGGAGGACGTCCCAATATAGTATTAACGTCACTAAATGGAGGACGGAATGAGTATTATTTTTTTGTGTTCACACTGTTACTTGTACTATTTAGTTTTAGACCCCTGAAATTTTCATTTAAAAATTGACCACGAAATCAATGCAAAATTGAAAACTGCCAAAATTGTAATCTTTATATATATATATATAGATAGTAATTATATATAGATAGTAATAACTTACTCCGTATTTCAAGTATTGATTTTTTCCATTATCATATATACACGCATATATATGTAAACTACAACAATTCATATAATATGCCTTCACCATTTTCTCCAAATTAGTTATCTACATACTGTGATGGATTTTTTTACTCCTTCCAATATTTACACCAAACTATGAATGATACTCCCTCCGTCCCACTTCAGTAGTCCTCAATACTATTTTCGTCCGTCCCACTTCACTTGTCCTCTTTCCTTAAAAGGTAAAAATTAACCATTACTTTTGATGTGGACCCCATACTTTTTCAAATTTAACACTACGCATAAAATCCCGTGCCGAAAAGAAAGAGGACTACTGAAGTGGACGGAGGGAGTAAGACTTTGATTACTTTTTGAAAAGGAAAAAAAGTGTCTGCGCTTGAGAGTGTACGTGTTTGAGTTTTACTAAAAAAAAAAAAAAAAAAAGATCTATATTTCATTTGTCAGACAAACTGGAAACGTGAGGAAAGATATACAAAAATATAATACTTTGATATTTCAACATTAAGTCTTGTACAAATAACATTTAAATATCATGAAAATTAATAGACAAAACTACAAAGATGAAATATTACACAAAACTAACTAAATATATCCTTAAAGTGCTATCCAGAAAACACATGTGTTCTGGAAATGCTCCCAGGGTAAATCAAAGCAAATTCTAATAAAACTTAATAAATAGAGATCTAAGTAAAATAAGAACACCATAGTATATACAATGTTGTAGGAACATATTTAGATTACATCTACGTATATGGTTTAGTGCAATCAATGTAAGAGTTTGAAAATAAAATTTTGATAGGCGTTGTCAAAAAAGAAAAAGAAAAAAGGGAGGATTAAGAGAAGATGATACCGATAATAGTTGCGTTCTCCCAATCTGCTAATCCAATTTGGCACGGCATCACAATTTATGCTTTTGTTCTGCTCGTATATATAGAGCATGGACGGAGGCACCGCTTCGAAATAGGGTTTCGCAACCACCGAGCGAAGAGGCATGAATTAGAATTAGAGATTAATCCCATAAACCTTTTTATATATTGCAAAATTGAATATATAAATAAAAAAATCACGGAAAATATCCCTAATAAAATAAGTGAAAATAAAAAATAACAGTATATAGATTTATATCTAATCTATCTTTTTTTATTTTTATTCTACATATAATAATTGTTTTTTTTAAGTTGTCAAAATACATACATTTTTTACAGAAAGAGAATTGGGCTTTTATCCTATTGGATTCCTTCAAATCCAAATAGTAATTGAAAAAAAAAAAAAACTAATTTACTTCAAAATATAATATCAATTCAGTAGATATCAACAACCGTCTAAAATGTTCACAAAGTTAAAAGACACAACCCTCCGATTTTGTATGTTTAATATATTATAGATATTTTTGTAAAAAAAAAAAAAATGTGAAAATACCCTCCGTATTTGGCTTTTATATAGTACTCCCTCCGTCCCGCCAAAGACGTTACATATCTTTTTGTCAATTTCTGGCATGTTTTTCCACGCTTCTTGATGAAGTGTTTTAAAATAGATTTTTGAAGATTTTTTTTTTTTTTTTTTTG
Source organism: Thymus mandschuricus (assembly GCA_029379335.1). Taxonomy (NCBI): domain Eukaryota; kingdom Viridiplantae; phylum Streptophyta; class Magnoliopsida; order Lamiales; family Lamiaceae; genus Thymus; species Thymus mandschuricus. The sequence goes on from CM057074.1 coordinate 36,929,961, forward strand.
CGGGATAATACAACTATCATAGTATCCCGTAAAAGAAAAAATCCACTAGTTTGAATTATTTTATTCTTTACGAAATGAATTCATACGATACGTAATAATACAGTCGATTCAATCAACTTTGGTAGAATTATTGATTATCTTACTAAATAAATTCAAAGATTTGGTTAGAAATTATCTCATTTTAACCAATCTATTAGAATGTATACCATTTAGGTTAGAATTAGTTAATAACTAACCAAACATGCGAATTCGTTTAGTAAGAAAATGAATAATTCTAACAGGATGATTGAACCAATTATGATTCATAGACATGATTTGAATCAATTAGATTAATACATATCGTATACATATCGTATAAATTCATTTATTAAGAAATATAATAATTCTAACCGGTGGACTGAACTACTTATGAATTAATTAGTAAGAAATGCAAATTTGTCACAAATAAGGTAAAAAAATTATGATTACGTGTACGAATTCTCACCTAGTTATAACAAATATGAATTGAGAAAGGTAAGAATTCAACAATTTATAACTATGATATTTTTGTATGGTGTATCAGAGTTAAAATAGAGGGAAAAAAAAAAACCTCCAATCGAGAGTAAAAAAAAAAAAAAAAGTCAAAAAGTTTGGGGGGTGGGTGGGTAGGGGATGGGTGTGGGGGTAGTTTGGGCGAGTGAATCGGGAGTGTGGGGGAAAGTGGTTGGGTTGGGGAGTGTGAATCTGACACAATGCAGTCGTGTCAAGGGTAAATTAGGGATGAATTCCCAAAATTATCTAGATTTTAGTTTTGCTTATAGTATTTGCTAAAATTTAATAAACACTAAGAGGATATGATGATAGAATATTTTTTGCCCCATATTGTTATATGTTCATTATGATAAACTCAAAACCGTGAAATATTATAGCATAATTAATAATGAGATTGATTAATACGATATAGTTATATATAATATTTAGAAGATGTACGCCACGTAGGTATGTGAATGAACGTGATGCTCTAAATCCGCATTACTATTATATAGATGATGATGTTTTCATTTATGTAGAATAAAGATTATTATACATAGTATATAAATTATTTTATTATAAAGACTAATTGATGCCTAACGCATGCACGCACGTAGCTTTAAATTAATTATTAGATTTAACCTTAACGTAAATTAAAATATTATTAAACTTATTCATGTACATCTTCTATCTTATATACATATAATAATATTTTATTAATAGATAAATTGAATTTTTAGATAAATAGGAACAGAGAGCATAAGAAGCGTCACGTAAGCACGTGGTGCTCCGAATCCGCTTTGCTATTATATATAAAAGGATAAAAGGATTCCTCTCAGTCTCAGTTCCACTAATATTTGAATATCACATTAAACAGAATTTTTTTAATTATTCTAAATATTTATAAATAAATAATAATAAAAAAAAAAACGATTTTGAGGTACCCGAAGTACAATTTTTCGCTCAGAGTCAGTGTTGGGATTTTGTGTTTTTCGGATTCGGGTACCTGTGGCTGCCCCGAATTCCCAGCCCTACGTATATTTCATTCGAACGGGCTTCTTTGATTTTATCGTTTCCATTAATATATAAGAAAAGCAATAAGCTGTCTAATTTTCTCACCTTTTTGGATGCAATGTGTAATGGTGATGGATGTTTGGAGGATGTCGATTCTTGCTTGAGGGGAGGGGTTGGAAGAAGATGGTAATATAGTAGCTAAAAAAAAGTTGAAGTCCAGTTCAATATTGAAGGTGATTATTGTCTTGATATTGAAGTACGAGTACTGTATAAATCTGAATATTGTTCACTTTCTTTGATCATACTTTCAACTCGTTCATATAAATAATACTAATATAACTGTATTATGGAGTACGTGCGTTTCTACTTTGATGCATCTTTTACTTTGATTAATAGCACATGTTTAGCTACGCAATTTTGTGAGATATATGTTCAATGATGATACTTTATTGCCATTAAATTAACAGATAAATAGAAGAGGGTTACTCATTTATTGTTCCATTGATTTCAATAAAGCATTATTAAAATTCATGAATTTACCAGAAAAGTGTTAAATTGTAAGCTTATTATAAGGCTACTACAAGAAAAAGAGCTAAAGATGATATACGTCTTAATATAGTACTTCATCAGCCCACTTAATTAATCCATAAAGGATGAATATACGTGTAGAATGGTTAAATTGGATGGAATAATAAGATTTAAAGATGGTGCAAATATTTTTCGATTTTAAAATAACAAGATTCAATAGGAGTTCATTAAATATATGACTCACATTTTCCCCAAAACAATGAGTTAATACCAAACGAATAGACATTTTGGTAAATGAAAAATAAATTTTAGCCGCGTTACTAGGGTTGTAAACGAATAGGTAATTATAGCTAATTTTCGAATGAAATGATAGATTCACCCTTTAAGGTAATTATATAATCCGCATGTATTACATGACTAGATGACGTGAAAGGAGACATTCGTACGTTGGTAACACGCCCAATGAAGCAACACACAACCATGACTCCGAGGGTAGTTGTGGTCGTGCACTTGCACATCCCGAAAGACACAGCACCATGATGAGCACTGATCTGGGTTGGGCAATTAAAACATAGCAAAGAAGGAAATATAATGTTGAAATCCTCACCAATCTGATTGAGAGGCAGCTGTTTGGGGAAATGCGAGATTGAATCATGTTTAGCAACACCTAAATTGAGGTTGAGTCGCCGAAACTAAGGTAAGTGTGGTGGTTAAAGTTAGCAGAAACCCGTTGAAGACCGAGACCTTTGTATCAGGTAAAAATGTGTAAAAAGAAATGAAATAGAAAGTTTTCTAATCAATGTGAAGGCATATTATGAGGAAGAGGCCAATGCACGGGGGGACGAGGCCAATGCACAGCTCACGTTTGAGAAATGCCAGAAAGGGAGTTTAAGATGATGTTTGAATCATGCTTAGCAACACCTAAATTGAGGTTGAGCTGCCGAAACTAAGGGAAGTGTGGTGGTTTAAGATAGCAGAAACCCGTCGAAGACGCCTACCTCTGTATCAGGCAAAAATGTGAAAAGTGAAATGAAACAGCAAAATTTTCTAACCAGTTGAAGGCATATTATGAGGAATCCAATAGATGATGGAATTCTATTTACCAGCAGCCTACAATTCTTGGATTAATTCAGAACCAAGTACAGAATCATTCTAACTGGGGACTGCCCCAAGGCCCTAGCAAATCCCACTGATGCATTTCACAATAATCAAGCAAGAACATGCTTTAGATGGATGCGGAGACATGCCAATATGCATTTGATCATACAACATTTACCAACATAAGATCGTTGCAAGTCAAGAAACCGAAGAATTCTTTCTACATAATGCATGACAATGACCATTAATTTGCAGCAGACTCAATATACTGGAAGAAAGCTATAAGATACTAATCAAAATCAGGAATTAAAGCAACGGAATTACTGATATTCATCCATAAGCAACGGAATTACTGATATTCATCCATAAGCAACGGAATTACTGAAATTCCGTAACTGTGCTCAAAACTCAAGAAAACCAAAGAACAGTAGTAGTGAGTGCTGTATCAGCTTACATACTCCATTGTCATTAAAATTCAGAAACCATAACAGCAAACGTACGTGATGTGAGAAGAAAATCAATTCACACAGGTGCAAACGAGTATACCTCTTCAGCAGGTGCAAAGGCCTTCAAAGGGACATAGCTTTGTTTGAAGTTATTGGTTGCGATAGTGCCTTCGTACCAATAACTGAGGTCGTCATCATCATCATCATCATCTACTTTAGCCTCCATCTCCAAAGGGTGGAAACCCTGCATAATCCCCATGCTTCTGCAGTAGAAGTACAGCCTGTTCTCCACTTCTACAGCAAGAAACATGTTCCCATTAGAGAAAACGTGGATTGGCCAAATGATATTCTCGTCTGGGGCAAGATTCTTCCCTCTTATCACATAAGCCTTTCTCCAGTTATGGACTTCACCACCGTCTTCTGGCTTCCCCAGCCATATAGCAATGTCTTTCGCATCTGAATTGTCTGTGAAACACATCTCTTCGTCTAGTACGGAAGGCATAAACGCCCTTCGAACTCAGCAGACAGTGGGGGAGGATTGAACGTGCTAAAGGCTTCCGTGTCGAGGTCAAAGCACGAAATCAACGGGACCTTCCCCCTCTTTACTAGCCAATACACCCTGCCATTTAGAGTGGCCCCTTTCATCACCGGATCGTACTGTACGTCTCCAGCCTCCAAACTATCCCCCCATCCTCCTCCAAGCGTGTATACATGACACCTTGCCTCCGAAAGCGTGTTTAAATGAAAAACACGCGCTAGCTTATGCTTTCCACCCTTGCTAAACCCAAATCCGAAAGTGTCGATATGAACCTCCGGTGCTGAGGCTGGAACGGGAATCTTCATATATTGCCCAGTCATAGGGCTGCATATGTATAAGTCTCGAGGCCACAACGCTCTTCCATAGTCATGAGTATTGTTAGGTCCAGTCATGCCTCGGGCGCAGAGGAATAGCAAGCCATCAGAAGCCGCAGTGTAAAGAGGTTGTTCGAGAGGGAAACTGAAATCAAAGATTTTCCGACAGATAGGTGCATCGATCTCTTCAGCTTCAGCATTAGGATCTGGAGCAAACCCTATAATACGGTAGGGCCTTTCAGTTACGCCCCCCAACAATAACAATGCAGCCTTCGACATTGTCTTGTAGTAGTGAAACCGAGCAAACTCTCGGCTCTTGATCATGTCGTGGTAGGTTTTGTTCAGCACAGTAAACCTCATAGTGGCTTTAACAGGTAGTCTTGAAAGGATTTCTGACATCACCTCCAACGGCACTCTTGACATTGTGTCCGTCACTGCCCTACTCTCTTTCTGAAGAGGAGGTTGATTTTCCATTCCTTTCACTGAAAATCCAAAGAAAATTAGAAATTACAGACGCAATATCAGCATATATCTTGTTAAAAGTATTGAGCTGCAAAACTAAACCCATTTTAGGCCTGAATCCTCGTCTATTCAGAAAATTTTCCACAGGCATTTTGGCAAACTTGGTAAGCCTTAACAAATAACTACTTGACAACGCAAAAATACTTAATATGTATGCTATGTGTAATTTACGTATATCTTCTTACAGAAACTCCAACAACAGTGTTCATTATCACTATCATACAGTTCATACTAATAATCTGATACCCGTAGAGAAACTAAGATGTTGACCTACACAAGTAAGAAACAATCTCAAAACAGAGAGATACAGAAATCGTTGAAACGGTGTCCTAAATGTGGTTGAATGCAGGAGAATGGAAAAGAATCAGCAGTACAAAAATCTTGATATAATATGAAATTTTATCAGACAGCAAACATAAAAATGGAAAATCGTGTCTGTTACACAAATTTAAGGAAAACATAAAACACAAAGGCTGGAAACCAATCGACAAATAATTTTGGCAAATCTGGCATGGCTAATCACAACTTCTGCAGGAAGTGAAATTACATAGTATTATGAAACATTTTATGCAAATACATTTCTCACAACTCCAGCAACCAGTGACCACCATTCAAATCAGAGATAATATACCATGCGCAAAAAGTAAGAAGCAAGCAAAGAGATATACATAATTTCTCAAATGGTGGTTCCCCTTAATGTGATATGAACATGGTAGACGAGGAAAATGGTGCTCAAAATCGGAAGAAAAAAGATTACAGATTAAACGAATAGCTGAGAGAGAGAGAGAGAGATACATATATGCTTAGATCCAAACTTATAGTTCCAACAACTTCAAACATTTTGGCGATAATGGTACGCCTTAACAACTATTGCACAAAGCAAAGATACATAATCTGCTACATGTAATGTACTGTACACGTATCTTCTTACAAAAACTGCAACAAATATGGTCATTAATCATTATCAATATCATATTAATATTCTCATATCTGTAGAGAAACTATAACATTCACTAAAAATCGAGAAACACGCTCAAAACAGAGAGATACAGAAATCACTGAAGCCTGAAAACGGTGTTCTCCTGAATGTCCTTGAATGTGGGAGAAGGGTAAACATACGGCAGTACCAAAATCTTGATCTGAGAGATTAAAAATTGCATACTGATGTAATATGATATTTTATCCGACAGCAAACATTAAAATCAAAAATCATGTCCATTCCCAAAACAACAAAATAAAAGACAACACAAAAAGTGGGATACTCTAGTAAATCTACTAGCTGAGTGGCAAAAACAACATCTGAGTTTGGGCCTAAACCCTAATCCTTCAGGAACCAATCAACAAATAATTTTGGCAAATCTGGACAGGTATTCTAACTGTTGTTTGATCAAAGACAACAAATACCAGTCTCAATATCTTAATGTGAGAGATATTAACAATGTAAATTTGATATTTTATCAGCCCATAAACTGGAAAACACAACACCAACTGTGTTCTAGTACAATACTCTAGTATTGAGCTGCAAAACTAAATCCATTTTAGGCCTAAATCCTCGTCTATTCGGAAAACTATCCACAAGCATTTTGGCAAACTTGGTAAGCCTTAACAACTACTGCACGATGCGAAAATACTTAATATGCTATATGTAATGTACGTATAGCTTCTTACAACGACTCCAACAACAGTGTTCATTATCAATATCATACTAATAATCTGATACCCCGTATAAAAACTATGATGTTGACTAAAAAGTAGTAAGAAACAAGCTCAAAACAGAGATAAGGGAAAACAATCAGCAGTGCCAAAATCTTTATCTAAGAGATTAAAATTGTACAATGATACAATACAAAGGCTGGATACTCTATCAGCTTTATGCCTAAACCCTAATCCACCGAGAAACCAATCGACAAATAATTTCAGCAAATCCGGCATGACTAATACAACAAATTCTGCAGTAAGTGAAATTACATATTATGAAACATTTTATGCAAACATATTTCTCACAACTCAAGCAACCAGTAACCACCATTCAAATCAGAGATAATATATCATGCGCAAAAATTAAGAAACAAGCAAAAAAAACAGACATATACACAATTTATCATATGGCGGTTCCCTTAATGTGCTTTGAACATGGTAGACGAGGAAAATGATGCTCAAAATCGGAAGAAAAAAGACTATAGGCTAAAAGAATAGCTCGCAGAGAGAGAGATGCTTAGATCCAAACTTATAGTTCATACAGCAACTCCATAACTGATATGAAGAAATTCAAAAGAGAAAATAAAGCGTATCCACTTAGATAAAGCACAAAACAGAGGGAAAAAGAGATGTCGAATGTGGAAATAGAAGCTCACGGTTCAACTTCTGGAGAATGCGGTGGGGATCTAGGCGGCGCCGCCGCTCGACGAAGATGCTAGCTGGCCGTACTACGCTGGTAGAGTAGCAGAAAGGTGATGAGTTGAGGATGGTGAAATGGATGAGGGTAAAAAAGCGGAAACCGTTCTAAATAACCAAATAAATAAATTAATTAATTTCCAAATAAAAAGTCTCGATGAAATTCCAATTTCACCCTTTCCACCGAGAACGCCTCCTCACAGAATTCACCTGAGTTGGACTCGAGTTTAAGGAAAAGTCAACCCTTGACTTTTAATTAAGGTAAACACCTCTATTCTAAGAAGTCCGGTTTTGGCATTTCGTCAACACGTTTTGTGCACTCGTGCTTTGCTGATTTCTTCTTTGGAAAAAGAGGGGTAGAAAATAAAAACTACACCATATAAAAGACATTTTAATCCAATCTAAAGGGGGAAAAAAAAAAAGCAACACTAAATCAAGAATAGAAACATCTTTAAATGCTGAAGCAGTCTCCAAATTCAAGCACAAACAGCCTCGAATCGAAACGAGCTCACATTCTCCGTCTCGAAAGCCTTGAGACGGAGAAAGCTCGGGTCGGGGCATAAATAACCTGATCATGTGAAGAAGGAGGCTACACATTATAAGATAACAGGAACTGCTTGCATCTAATCCAAGAATAGAAAGAAAAAAAATTACACAAAAATATAAAAATGATGATACTATACTATACTATACTACACTATACACTATACTATACTATACTATACTATATGTAGTCTTGAATCAAAATGAGCACACATCCTCTAACGATCCAAAGCTCTTGAGAGGAAGAAAGCTCGGGGAATAGACTGCTGCAAGCATATTGCTTCCATATCGGATAGTTTCGAGTTCTCGAATAGTTCTAGTCTTGCTAGAGTAGTATAGCCACATTGAGCGACTGCGACAGGTCCATTGCATCAGAATGCCACCGTCTTCCAAAACTTTGATAGGGACAATAAGACCTAAATATTGAATCCTATCCTCTTTGCGGATGATGAATTCCTTAGTCCATGAGATCTCGTCTCCGTATTCCTTCATCATCCATATCACAATCTCAGAAGCGTCCTGAGGCCTAACGTACCGATAATCAGAATTATCACATAGGCATAGGGAATCCTTCAGAACTATCATGATCCTAACTTTGTAAGGGGTGTTGATTAAAGGAAGAGTAGAGAAAGTGGTAAAAGTTTCCGTCTCGAGTTCGAGGCACGATATTGAGGAGCCTGTCTTTGCCAACCAATGAAGATTTCCATTCAGAAAGATCCCGGCCTTATTTAGAGCTGCTTTGATGACGGGGCAAAAGAAGTTGAATCTTCGCCACGATCTGGTTCCGAGAGTGTATACTTGGCACTCCAATACATCAACTTTGATCTGGAAAATCCTAACCACCTTATATTGGCAACTCGTTTTGCTCACTCCAAATCCAGATGCCCTGTATGTATTTTCACGGATTCTCGGGCTAGAGTGAAGCTTGATGCAGTCACGAGTGATTGGATTGCATATGAAAATATCGTGTATCATACCATCTGGTGCACACAAGATCAAACCATTAACTGTACCACGCCGCACTTTATGATGGGGGAGGTCGAAGTTTAAGACCGTACTCCAACGATGCTCTTCATGGCCAACCTCCTCAAATTCTTTGACTTTGAATGGCCTCGGCTGCGCTCCTTTCTCTTTCTCTTTCTCAAAGAAAGTGAGGTACGGGGCTGATGATTTAGAGAGATGACAATCCACGAATTCACGACCCTCGAGTAACTCGAGCCATGACTTGCAAACGGACTTGCACCTCATGATGGTTGTTACAGGGAGTCTTAAGAAGATATCTAATATGATTTCTGATGGTAGATCATTGAACGAACCTTGCTCCATTCTGGGGTTATTGCCTGTCTATTTTCTTAACTCCTGATTGAAACACACACATATAAGGAAAATAAACAGAGATTATACATTAAGAAAATTAACTTAAATAGATACGAAAAACAAGAACACACACGGGGATTGTACCTTCGTCGCCAAGAGATTTTCACAAGTATAGATTTGCACACAATTACGAGAGGGGAAGACAAGTATTTATATTGTGAGGGTGAGGGTGACTAACTACGATCTAATATAAACAAGGATTTCTATCCTAATTAGGATTCTATCGAAACAAATACAGTAATTGGGTAGTTAATTAATCAAGAGATTTAATCTCATATAGAACATGAAATCCGTCTTCGTTTTGGATTTGGACTGATTTTAATCTCATAATTAAGTGGTTCGTTCCACCAAATTAGCAAAGATTATAAGCACCAATTAATAATACTATATATTGTCAAGCCATCAACTACGAGAAAATACAAGATATACCCTTACGATTATCCTCTCCTCCTGAATGTGAAGCGGCGGAGATAGGAAGCTCTACGGTGGCGCTGCGGATGCGGGAATGGTGGGTGTCGTTCTTCTCGGAGCCAATTTTTTTAGGGATGTATTAAATAATTTATACAGTGCTGAAATTTTAGGAAAATACAAAAATTAAATTATCGAATAAATAAGTTATTTTAAGTAAATCAACCACCTTTGTATTCTCACCCACAGAGAAACGTTCTCGTACCAACCGTTTCACTCTTATAGTGTCTACTGCCGATGTGGTATGGTTGCGTCATTGGTGGGCGCATTAATAATGCCTAAGGTGAATAGGGATCATTCCGCTATATACATATATTAGTTTATTACCCGTCGAAAATCGACGAGTGGTAATTATTTTTAACATTTAGATATTTTATCAGTGAAATTTACTTAAAAATATTTTATACTATGATTCTCGATTTTATGTGCTTACAAACAATTAAAAAAAAAAATTAAGAATATTAAATATGAAGAACCAATTCAATATTTGTATTGATAATTACCTCACAACATTTGAAATATTTATGTGTACACAACATTAGTCGTGGTTAGGGATGTCAAATAGGGCAACCCACCGGGTTGCGGGCTATTCGGATCGGGTTAATCGGTTTTTTTTTTTTTTTTTTTCCTTCCGGGCTAGCCCAACGGGCCAATAAGTTTATAAAAAATTAAAATTAATATCGTATAAATATAAAATAATTATTATTTTAACACATATTTGTATAAAAGAATTTAATAAATTATTAAATATTGTGATTTTTGCAAAAATATTTTCAAAATGTCAATCTTTATTTTACGTTTCACCAAGTGTCAAAGTAAAAAACGTATAGAATTTAAAATGAAGATTATACTTACATTGAAACAAATTAAAAATATTCAATAATAATTAAAAAAACACAACCTAATTATCAAATTTATGAGTAGAGTAATGAAATATGTCATGAATTCATAATTTATGCTAACCCACAGGCCAACCCACGGGCTTTCGGGCCAACCCTATCGGGTTCGGGCTTTTTTCGGTCCAGCCCTATCAGGCTTTTTTACTTTCGGGGTATTATTTTTTAGCCCTAACCCACTATTTTCTCGGGCTATTCGGATCGGCCCGCCGGGCTCGGCTTTTTTGACACCCCTAATCGTGGTGTCGAATCTATTGCCATCTTCGTCACTTATCAAAATTTTGAGAACTTTTTTCCTAATGACTCTCGATATTGTGAAGTAAAACAGTCATTGACTAAAGAACGATTTTGGAAAATGCCTCCAATGAAATATAACCGGTAACTTAATTTGATCTACCCTTCTTGTCAAAGAGAGTTTGTAATAAAAGGAAAACGACAGTTAATATCAAAATAAGTCAAGCCGTCGGTTGCTTATTTTAATAAATAGAAAAAGTCAAAGAGAGTCTAACATAGCCCGTTGTTTATAATAAAATAGGTTTAAAAGGGAATATTTTGATGATAGGTGCATTTGTATCTCGTCGAAATTTGATACGAATCACTTTATAACGTTATTTTTAAGTAACATATAAATAATTTTTTTTTAAATATGTCAAGCCACCCGTTGTTTATTTTTAAAAAATGTCGTTATATCAAAATAAGTTAAGATGTCCTTTTCACACCACCACATTGATTGACCTGCATACGTGTCAATTCCTACATCCGTCATTCTTATTTATCTAAAATACATATATTTATAATAAATGGAAATGAAAATATCAAAGATGGTCTCAAATAGTTATATTGATTTTATCTTGTCTTGTTTTTATTTCAAGGTTTTTGTTAATAAGTCAAGCTGCCCGTTTTTATTTTAATATAAATAAATGTCAAAGAGAGTTCCACATAGCCCGATGTTTATTGTAATAAAAATAAAATGTCGTTACATCAAAATAAGTCAAGCCTTCCGTTATTTATTTTAATAAATAAAATATGTCAAGTGGAGTCTCATATAGTTATAATCAATTTTAACGTCAATATTCGATATGAATCACTTTATATTGCTACTTTTAGGTAGCCCATTGTTTATTGTTATAAAGATAAAATGTCGTTTCATCAAAATAACTCAAGTCGCTCGTCATTTATTTTAATAAAAAAAAATGTCAAAAAGTGCCTCACATAGTTATAATCAATTTTAACGTCAATATTCGATATAAATAATTTTATATTATATATAAAATTAGTTTTTGAATTCGTAATACTAAAAAGTTCAAAAGTGAAAGTGAATGAAAATAACTTACAATCGTATTTGGGAAACAAATAAAGTAATGTAATAATGAATAAATAATGTATGAATAATATTTAGTTATTGTATTTGGGAGTAATATATTAAAATCTATTAAACAATATCAAAAATAAATATTAAAAATATAATAATCTTATTATTAATAATGATAACTATAGAATAATTATATAATATTTTTTATACAAATAAAATGAATTTGTAGGCATGAGATAGATAGGGATATTGTTAGAGGAAATGTAGTACTTTAGCAAAACACAATAGGTAATACTCCCTTCGTCCCTTTCAAGTTGAGTCATTTCTTTTTGTAGTTTTTCGGCACGCTTTTCCACGCTTCTAGATGATGAATTTTAAAATGGATTTTTGAAGAAAAATTTCTTTTACGGGATACTATTGTAGTATCCCGTAAAAGAATTATTTTAAAAAAAATACATCTTAAAATTCGTGATCTAAGAGCGTGGAAAAACGTGCCGAAAAACTGCAAAAAGAAATGACTCAATTTGAAAGGGACGGAGGGAGTAATAAATAATAGAAAAAATTTAAGAATACCTAATTTATAGATAAATTTAACATAAGTAGACCAAATTACCCCCTATATAGTATTCACTTTATGTCAAATCAAATTTGAATATTTTTTATCTTTCCCTCTCCTCACTCTTCTTCTCCTCACTCTCTATCTTCCCTCTCTCTTCTCTCTAATTTTCGTGAGCAAGTTTCTCTCTCTCTCAATCTCAAGTTTCTTCTTTCTCTCTCTCAAATTAATGGTGGTCGTAACTGTGAGCTTCTCCCCACTTTCATCGGACCTTGCTCTGTATTCTTCCCCTCTTCGTGTAAGCTTCGAGCACCTTCACGGCGTCCGGCTACTGTAAGAGCTCAGGCCACTGGAGATAACAAGGATTCTTCCGGTGGAGGAGATGGACGATGACGATGACGGCAGAAGCCTGCTTCCCTTTACCTTTTCTTTTCCTGTCTTTTTTTCTTTTCTTTTTTTTTTTATTTTATTTTATTTTCCTTTTTCTTTTTTCTTTTCTTTTCCTTCTTTTTCCCAATTTTTTCCGAACGGATTGTCACCCGCTCCTCCCTTTTCTTCTTTTCTGTTTTTTTTTCTTTTTTCTTTTCTTTTCCCTTTCTTTTCATTTGAATTTTTTTTTTATCATATTTGTTTTTTTTCCCTTTTCTATATTTTTTAATTTCTTTTCATTTTAAAATTTATTTTTTATTTTTTTTATTTTATTTTCATTTTTTATTACTAAAATGAATATATTCTCTCATTTTTAGAGATAGACTTTTGAAAAGCGGAAAAAGTGCAGGAGGAAGAAGGAGATGAAGAAGGTCTTGCATCAAAAACAATTTTGATTTTTTTCAAATGTAACAGGGGTGAGAATTTGTATATGTATCGTAATTTCTTACTCAATAATGTATTTAATACTCCCTCCGGTCTTTTACAGTTGAGTCACTTTCCCGATTGGGCCGGTCTCTCCTAGTTGAGTCGTTTCCTTTTTGGGTAAAAATTAAGTATTAAACACACAACTAATTGTACCCCTTATTTTACTTAATTAACATACTAATTACGTCCTAATTTCTCAATTTCTTCATTATCGTCATTGCCGTCTCTCTCGAAATAATTTTAAATTAATTTAAAATAAATCCAGAAAAATTTTAATTTTATAAAAAAAAAAATCCAGAAAAGTTTTTTATTTTATTTTAATTTTAAACATCAACAATAATTTTATAAAAAAAAATTCCAGAAAATTTTAAATTAATTTAAAATAAATCCAGAAAAGTTTTAATTTTATAAAAAAAAATCCAGAAAAGTTTTTTATTTTAATTTTAAACATCAACAATAATTTTATAAAAAAAAATTCAGAAAATTTTAAATTAATTTAAAATAAACTGAAAAACAAAAAAAATATTAATTAATAAAAAACATTTTTTATATTAATTAAAACAACTCTTCTCAATTATAAACATAATCTCATTCTCTTCTCAATTACCAAACATACTTAAAGTACTAAACAACTCTTCTTAATTCTCGTGTCGAAAAGTTTCGACTCAACTGTAAAAGACCGGAGGGAGTAATATATTTTGTGTTTAGTGTTTTGATAGTTGGTGTGAATTCAGTCATGAAAGACTGAGTTTGTTTATGGAAGTGAAATGAAATTGAATATGCCATTTTCTTTTATGAAATTGCATACACATTATTTGTTATTTTAATAATTCTAACTAGCTGTATTGTATATATAGTTTTCTTATACGAATTTGAATACGCTCTCTCGTGATTTTGACCAAATAACAAATTCTCACCAAAATAACAAATTCTTACAGAACATAGTCTTATTGGAAACCTTAAAATATACTCCCTCCGTCTTTAAATAAGTGTCCCGAGCCGCCAATTTGAAAAAACCAAGGAGAATGCTAAAATGACACTTATGCCCTTAAAATCCTTGATTATTTATTTATTTATTTTTTGTCTTTCTCCCACTTTTAGATTTTCAAGAAGGGTAGTTTTGGTACTTTTGTGTAATTTTTGCTTGGAAAAATGTGATAGGACACTTATTTAGGGACAAAATTTTTTGCGGCTCGGGACACTTATTTAAAGACGGAGGGAGTACAAATTTTTATAGAATCGTAAGAAACGAATTCGTAGCAAACAATAGGTAACAAATTAAAATCACAAACTCACGCAGTAAGAATTTAATAAAATCATAGTAAAAAATGTCCAGGTGTATTAAGGTCTGAGTTCAAATTAATCAACAGGTCAGTCCACCCGTTTGAAATACCTACTTTCTAACGTTACAATCGCACATGACCGGTTAGAATTTAGTATATTCCAACTCGTCTCGTGGCATGCTAACAGGTTAAGTCCACCCGTCAGAAATACCCACTTTCTTACGTTGTAATCGCATATCACGAGTTAGAATTTTGTATATTCTAACCTGTTACGTGGCATTCCAACAGGTTCAGTCCACCCGTTAGAAATACCCACTTTCTTACGTTATAATCGCATATCACGAGTTAGAATTTTGTATATTCTAACTTGTTTTGTGGCATTCCAACAGGTTCAGTCCACCCGTTAGAAATACTCACTTTCTTACGTTATAATCGCATATGACCGGTTAGAATTTTGTATATTTTAACCTGTTCCGTGACATTCCAACAGGTTCAGTCCACCCGTTAGAAATACCAACTTTCTAACGGTACAATCGCAAATGACCGGTTAGAATTTAGTATATTCTAACTCATCCCGTGGCATTCTAACCCGTCCCGTGACATGCATTTTAATTGGTTCAATCAACCTGTTAGAATTATTCATTTTCTTATTAAATAATTAACATGTTTGGTTATAAATTCATTAATTCTAACTAATCGCATACATTCTAACCGGTTAAATCCACTAGTTTGAATTATTTTATTCTTTACGAAATGAATTCATACAATACGTAATAATACAGTCGATTCAATCAACTTTGGTAGAATTATTGATTATCTTACTAAATAAATTCAAAGATTTGGTTAGAAATTATCTCATTTTAACCAATCTATTAGAATGTATACCATTTAGGTTAGAATTAGTTAATAACTAACCAAACATGCGAATTCGTTTAGTAAGAAAATGAATAATTCTAACAGGTTGATTGAACAAATTATTATTCATAGACATGGTTTGAATCAACTAGATTAATACATATCGTATACATATCGTATAAATTCATTTATTATAGAATATAATAATTCTAACCGGTGGACTGAACTACTTATGAATTAATTAGTAAGAAATTCGAATTTGTCACAAATAAGGTAAAAAAAATTACGATTACGTGTACGAATTCTCACCTAGTTATAACAAATATGAATTGAGAAAGGTAAGAATTTAACAATTTATAACTATGATATTTTTGTATGGTGTATCAGAGTTAAAATAGAGGGGAAAAAAAAAACCTCCAATCGAGAGTAAAAAAAAAAGTCAAAAAGTTTGGGGGGTGGGTGGGTAGGGGATGGGTGTGGGGGTAGTTTGGGCGAGTGAGAATCGGGAGTGGGGGAAAGTGGTTGGGTTGGGGAGTGTGAATCTGACACAATGCAGTCGTGTCAAGGGTAAATTAGGGATGAATTCCCAAAATTATCTAGATTTTAGTTTTGCTTATATATTTGCTAAAATTTAATAAACACTAAGAGGATATGATGATAGAATATTTTTTGCCCCATATTGTTATATGTTCATTATGATAAACTCAAAACCGTGAAATATTATAGCATAATTAATAATGAGATTGATTAATACGATATAGTTATATATAATATTTAGAAGATGTACGCCACGTAGGTATGTGAATGAACGTGGTGTTCCAAATCTGCATTACTATTATATAGATGATGATGTTTTCATGTAGAATAAAGATTATTATACATAGTATATAAATTATTTTATTATAAAGACTAATTGATACCTAACGCATGCACGCACGTAGCTTTAAATTAATTATTAGATTTAACCTTAACGTAAATTAAAATATTATTAAACTTATTCATGTACATCTTCTATCTTATATACATATAATAATATTTTATTAATAGATAAATTGAATTTTTAGATAAATAGGAACAGAGAGCATAAGAAGCGTCACGTAAGCACGTGGTGCTCCGAATCCGCTTTGCTATTATATATAAAAGGATAAAAGGATTCCTCTCAGTCTCAGTTCCACTAATATTTGAATATCACATTAAACAGAATTTTTTTAATTATTCTAAATATTTATAAATAAATAATAATAAAAAAAAAACGATTTTTGAGGTACCCGAAGTACAATTTTTCGCTCAGAGTCAGTGTTGGGATTTTGTGTTTTTCGGATTCGGGTACCTGTGGCTGCCCCGAATTCCCAGCCCTACGTATATTTCATTCGAACGGGCTTCTTTGATTTTATCGTTTCCATTAATATATAAGAAAAGCAATAAGCTGTCTAATTTTCTCACCTTTTTGGATGCAATGTGTAATGGTGATGGATGTTTGGAGGATGTCGATTCTTGCTTGAGGGGAGGGGTTGGAAGAAGATGGTAATATAGTAGCTAAAAAAAAGTTGAAGTCCAGTTCAATATTGAAGGTGATTATTGTCTTGATATTGAAGTACGAGTACTGTATAAATCTGAATATTGCGCACTTTCTTTGATCATACTTTCAACTCGTTCATATAAATAATACTAATATAACTGTATTATGGAGTACGTGCGTTTCTACTTTGATGCATCTTTTACTTTGATTAATAGCACATGTTTAGCTACGCAATTTTGTGAGATATATGTTCAATGATGATACTTTATTGCCATTAAATTAACAGATAAATAGAAGAGGGTTACTCATTTATTGTTCCATTGATTTCAATAAAGCATTATTAAAATTCATGAATTTACCAGAAAAGTGTTAAATTGTAAGCTTATTATAAGGCTACTACAAGAAAAAGAGCTAAAGATTATATACGTCTTAATATAGTACTTCATCAGCCCACTTAAGTAATCCATAAAGGATGAATATACGTGTAGAATGGTTAAATTGGATGGAATAATAAGATTTAAAGATGGTGCACGGAAAAGATATTTTTCGATTATAAAATAACAAGATTCAATAGGAGTTCATTAAATGACTCACATTTTCCCCAAAACAATGAGTTGATACCAAAAGAATAGACATTTTGGTAAATGAAAAATAAATTTTTGCCGCGTTACATGTAAACGAATAGGCAATTATAGCTATTTTTCGAATGAAATGATAGATTCACCCTTTAAGGTAATTATATAATCCGCATGTATTACATGACTACATGTCGTGAAAGGAGAAATTCGTACGTTGGTAACACGGCCAATGAAGCAACACACAACCATGACTCCGAGGGTAGTTGTGGTCGTGCACTTGCACATCCTGAAAGACACAACACCATGGTGAGCACTGATCTGGGTTGGGCAATTAAAACATAGCGAAGAAGGAAATATAATGTTGAAATCCTCACCAATCTGATCGAGAGACAGCTGTATGGGGAAATGCGAGATTGAATCATGTTTAGCAACACCTAAATTGAGGTTGAGTCGCCGAAACTAAGGTAAGTGTGGTGGTTAAAGTTAGCAGAAACCCGTTGAAGACCGAGACCTTTGTATCAGGTAAAAATGTGTAAAAAGAAATGAAATAGAAAGTTTTCTAATCAATGTGAAGGCATATTATGAGGAAGAGGCCAATGCACGGGGGGACGAGGCCAATGCACAGCTCATGTTTGAGAAATGCCAGAAAGGGAGTTTAAGATGATGTTTGAATCATGCTTAGCAACACCTAAATTGAGGTTGAGCTGCCGAAACTAAGGGAAGTGTGGTGGTTTAAGATAGCAGAAACCCGTCGAAGACGCCTACCTCTGTATCAGGCAAAAATGTGAAAAGTGAAATGAAACAGCAAAATTTTCTAACCAGTTGAAGGCATATTATGAGGAATCCAATAGATGATGGAATTCTATTTACCAGCAGCCTACAATTCTTGGATTAATTCAGAACCAAGTACAGAATCATTCTAACTGGGGACTGCCCCAAGGCCCTAGCAAATCCCACTGATGCATTTCACAATAATCAAGCAAGAACATGCTTTAGATGGATGCGGAGACATGCCAATATGCATTTGATCATACAACATTTACCAACATAAGATCGTTGCAAGTCAAGAAACCGAAGAATTCTTTCTACATAATGCATGACAATGACCATTAATTTGCAGCAGACTCAATATACTGGAAGAAAGCTATAAGATACTAATCAAAATCAGGAATTAAAGCAACGGAATTACTGATATTCATCCATAAGCAACGGAATTACTGATATTCATCCATAAGCAACGGAATTACTGAAATTCCGTAACTGTGCTCAAAACTCAAGAAAACCAAAGAACAGTAGTAGTGAGTGCTGTATCAGCTTACATACTCCATTGTCATTAAAATTCAGAAACCATAACAGCAAACGTACGTGATGTGAGAAGAAAATCAATTCACACAGGTGTAAACGAGTATACCTCTTCAGCAGGTGCAAAGGCCTTCAAAGGGACATAGCTTTGTTTGAAGTTATTGGTTGCGATAGTGCCTTCGTACCAATAACTGAGGTCGTCATCATCATCATCATCATCTACTTTAGCCTCCATCTCCAAAGGGTGGAAACCCTGCATAATCCCCATGCTTCTGCAGTAGAAGTACAGCCTGTTCTCCACTTCTACAGCAAGAAACATGTTCCCATTAGAGAAAACGTGGATTGGCCAAATGATATTCTCGTCTGGGGCAAGATTCTTCCCTCTTATCACATAAGCCTTTCTCCAGTTATGGACTTCACCACCGTCTTCTGGCTTCCCCAGCCATATAGCAATGTCTTTCGCATCTGAATTGTCTGTGAAACACATCTCTTCGTCTAGTACGGAAAGGCATAAACGCCCTTCGAACTCAGCAGACAGTGGGGGAGGATTGAACGTGCTAAAGGCTTCCGTGTCGAGGTCAAAGCACGAAATCAACGGGACCTTCCCCCTCTTTACTAGCCAATAGGCCCAATACACCCTGCCATTTAGAGTGGCCCCTTTCATCACCGGATCGTACTGTACGTCTCCAGCCTCCAAACTATCCCCCCATCCTCCTCCAAGCGTGTATACATGACACCTTGCCTCCGAAAGCGTGTTTAAATGAAAAACACGCGCTAGCTTATGCTTTCCACCCTTGCTAAACCCAAATCCGAAAGTGTCGATATGAACCTCCGGTGCTGAGGCTGGAACGGGAATCTTCATATATTGCCCAGTCATAGGGCTGCATATGTATAAGTCTCGAGGCCACAACGCTCTTCCATAGTCATGTGTATTGTTAGGTCCAGTCATGCCTCGGGCGCAGAGGAATAGCAAGCCATCAGAAGCCGCAGTGTAAAGAGGTTGTTCGAGAGGGAAACTGAAATCAAAGATTTTCCGACAGATAGGTGCATCGATCTCTTCAGCTTCAGCATTAGGATCTGGAGCAAACCCTATAATACGGTAGGGCCTTTCAGTTACGCCCCCCAACAATAACAATGCAGCCTTCGACATTGTCTTGTAGTAGTGAAACCGAGCAAACTCTCGGCTCTTGATCATGTCGTGGTAGGTTTTGTTCAGCACAGTAAACCTCATAGTGGCTTTAACAGGTAGTCTTGAAAGGATTTCTGACATCACCTCCAACGGCACTCTTTGACATTGTGTCCGTCACTGCCCTACTCTCTTTCTGAAGAGGAGGTTGATTTTCCATTCCTTTCACTGAAAATCCAAAGAAAATTAGAAATTACAGACGCAATATCAGCATATATCTTGTTAAAAGTATTGAGCTGCAAAACTAAACCCATTTTAGGCCTGAATCCTCGTCTATTCAGAAAATTTTCCACAGGCATTTTGGCAAACTTGGTAAGCCTTAACAAATAACTACTTGACAACGCAAAAATACTTAATATGTATGCTATGTGTAATTTACGTATATCTTCTTACAGAAACTCCAACAACAGTGTTCATTATCACTATCATACAGTTCATACTAATAATCTGATACCCGTAGAGAAACTAAGATGTTGACCTACACAAGTAAGAAACAATCTCAAAACAGAGAGATACAGAAATCGTTGAAACGGTGTCCTAAATGTGGTTGAATGCAGGAGAATGGAAAAGAATCAGCAGTACAAAAATCTTGATATAATATGAAATTTTATCAGACAGCAAACATAAAAATGGAAAATCGTGTCTGTTACACAAATTTAAGGAAAACATAAAACACAAAGGCTGGAAACCAATCGACAAATAATTTTGGCAAATCTGGCATGGCTAATCACAACTTCTGCAGGAAGTGAAATTACATAGTATTATGAAACATTTTATGCAAATACATTTCTCACAACTCCAGCAACCAGTGACCACCATTCAAATCAGAGATAATATACCATGCGCAAAAAGTAAGAAGCAAGCAAAGAGATATACATAATTTCTCAAATGGTGGTTCCCCTTAATGTGATATGAACATGGTAGACGAGGAAAATGGTGCTCAAAATCGTAAGAAAAAAGATTACAGATTAAACGAATAGCTGAGAGAGAGAGAGAGAGAGAGAGAGAGAGAGAGAGAGAGAGAGAGAGAGAGATACATATATGCTTAGATCCAAACTTATAGTTCCAACAACTTCAAACATTTTGGCGATAATGGTACGCCTTAACAACTATTGCACAAAGCAAAGATACATAATCTGCTACATGTAATGTACTGTACACGTATCTTCTTACAAAAACTGCAACAAATATGGTCATTAATCATTATCAATATCATATTAATATTCTCATATCTGTAGAGAAACTATAACATTCACTAAAAATCGAGAAACACGCTCAAAACAGAGAGATACAGAAATCACTGAAGCCTGAAAACGGTGTTCTCCTGAATGTCCTTGAATGTGGGAGAAGGGTAAACATACGGCAGTACCAAAATCTTGATCTGAGAGATTAAAAATTGCATACTGATGTAATATGATATTTTATCCGACAGCAAACATTAAAATCAAAAATCATGTCCATTCCCAAAACAACAAAATAAAAGACAACACAAAAAGTGGGATACTCTAGTAAATCTACTAGCTGAGTGGCAAAAACAACATCTGAGTTTGGGCCTAAACCCTAATCCTTCAGGAACCAATCAACAAATAATTTTGGCAAATCTGGACAGGTATTCTAACTGTTGTTTGATCAAAGACAACAAATACCAGTCTCAATATCTTAATGTGAGAGATATTAACAATGTAAATTTGATATTTTATCAGCCCATAAACTGGAAAACACAACACCAACTGTGTTCTAGTACAATACTCTAGTATTGAGCTGCAAAACTAAATCCATTTTAGGCCTAAATCCTCGTCTATTCGGAAAACTATCCACAAGCATTTTGGCAAACTTGGTAAGCCTTAACAACTACTGCACGATGCGAAAATACTTAATATGCTATATGTAATGTACGTATAGCTTCTTACAACGACTCCAACAACAGTGTTCATTATCAATATCATACTAATAATCTGATACCCCGTATAGAAACTATGATGTTGACTAAAAAGTAGTAAGAAACAAGCTCAAAACAGAGATAAGGGAAAACAATCAGCAGTGCCAAAATCTTTATCTAAGAGATTAAAATTGTACAATGATACAATACAAAGGCTGGATACTCTATCAGCTTTATGCCTAAACCCTAATCCACCGAGAAACCAATCGACAAATAATTTCAGCAAATCCGGCATGACTAATACAACAAATTCTGCAGTAAGTGAAATTACATATTATGAAACATTTTATGCAAACATATTTCTCACAACTCAAGCAACCAGTAACCACCATTCAAATCAGAGATAATATATCATGCGCAAAAATTAAGAAACAAGCAAAAAAAACAGACATATACACAATTTATCATATGGCGGTTCCCTTAATGTGCTTTGAACATGGTAGACGAGGAAAATGATGCTCAAAATCGGAAGAAAAAAGACTATAGGCTAAAAGAATAGCTCGCAGAGAGAGAGATGCTTAGATCCAAACTTATAGTTCATACAACAACTCCATAACTGATATGAAGAAATTCAAAAGAGAAAATAAAGCGTATCCACTTAGATAAAGCACAAAACAGAGGGAAAAAGAGATGTCGAATGTGGAAATAGAAGCTCACGGTTCAACTTCTGGAGAATGCGGTGGGGATCTAGGCGGCGCCGCCGCTCGACGAAGATGCTAGCTGGCCGTACTACGGTGGTAGAGTAGCAGAAAGGTGATGAGTTGCGGATGGTGAAATGGATGAGGGTAAAAAAGCGGAAACCGTTCTAAATAACCAAATAAATTAATAAATTAATTCCAAATAAAAAGTCTCGATGAAATTCCAATTTCACCCTTTCCACCGAGAACGCCTCCTCACAGAATTCACCTGAAATGGACTCGAGTTTAAGGAAAAGTCAATCATTGACTTCATTGACTTTGACCATTTGTTTGTTTTTTTTTTAAAAAAAAAATCATATAAAGACGGAAAGTAAGCTACGCGAAACCAGAAACAAATGCAAAGGAAAGTGGGAACATAAGTTACATAACAAGGTACGCTTGCATTTAATTTAAAAGGGAAAACAAGCAAAACTAAATCACATTAAAAACATCTTCAAGAGCTCAAACATTCTCCAAATTCAAGCGAAAACAGTCATGAATCATTACGAGCTCACATTCTCCGTCTCAAAAGCCTTGAGATCGGGTCAATCGGGTCGGATAGACAACGGTTATTCACCCTTATAAACAATTCCCAACTTGATGTATGGTGGGATTATCTTGACCTAAGTGCGGAGATTAAGCCTCTAGAATCATTTGTCACACTGAATTGGAAGGTAATTGAAATCAATGTTCCATGCAAGACATATAATTTGGTCACGTTTTCAATTACACGCCATTATAATTATAATTGTAACTAATTATTTCAATGATAATCTGCAGCCGAAATAGAGTTATGATAACCAAGAATTTGTTCCTTAAATCACTTTCCCAGTATGCTCATTCAAAAGCTTATTTTAGTTTGAATAGTACCTTTTTTTCAATTCCGTTTTATTTTACTTGACACGTTTTTTATTTTATATAAAAATCACGTGTGAAGTAGAATAAGTCAAAGTGAATAGTAAATTTTAAATTATTTATGACGCGTGAAGTAAACAAGATAAAAATTACGAGTCAAAAAACGAAGAGTTCTACGGAATGCATGACCATGATCATTCATGTGCAGGCTCAATACATTGGAAGAAAGCTAAAATATATGGGGAAAATGCTAATCAAAATCAGGAATTAGAGCAAGATAATTACCGATATTTAACAATGGGTTTTCAAAACATACATTCCATGGCATAACTAGGTTTCCTCCGATGTTCGTTATCATACCTGCATTTCATAAACCGACCTATAATAATAAACAATTGCAGAACATATCCGCCTCTATGTTCATCCAATAGCTTATTTTAGTTTGTATAGTTTTTTTCCGTTTCATTTTTCTTGACACGTTTTTTAAATATGAAAATAAAATATTAAGAACATGCTAAGTGGAACGAGTCAAAACGAGTATTAACTTTTAAGTTGATTTCTGATGATACATTCAATAGTTGGTAAAAACTGGGGAAAAATCTACTGCATGTATAAACCAATAACCTTGCACCATAAAAAATAATCAGCTCAAGCACAGGCTCAATATCAATTCAAAATGGCTAGGATCCTTTTCTCTCTTCATACAAAAGGAGAGTGCATAATCAAGAAAGGAAATCAAGGTAAAAACTAATGTTCTTTAGGAAAAAGACATCACAAAATTTTACTCAAGGTTTTACCAGATTCTCTCCAATCCTTCCTGATAACAAAAATGCAATTCATCAGCAGAAAGCAAGATAGTCTCAGATCAGAACGAGCTCACATTCTCCGTGGCAAAAGTCTTGAGACGAAGAAAGCTTGGTGTGTAAACGGCTGTGCTCCTGAGAGTACTGCTGCCCAATCCACACAGATCCACTTCTCGAATGGTTTCATTCTTGCTGGAATAGAATAACAGTTTTGTTTTTCCCAATTCCATCAAAATGTCACCACCTTCGAAAACTTTGATGGGGCAAAGGAATCCTAAGAAAATGTCCTTATAAACTTTGCGGATGACAAACTCCTTAGTCCAAGAGTTCACATCACCATAGTCCTTCATCAGCCAGATATTTATCTCATAAGCAGACGTCAACTCGTCACCTGAATTCTCACATACACAAATGCAATCCCTTAAGACAGACAGGGTCCTACATATATGAATATCCTGAGAAAGAGGCACAGAAACGGAGCTGAAAAGTTCTGTTTCAAGATCAAGGCAAGAAATCAGGTAAGAGTGGCGTTTAACACCCAGGAAATGAAGATTCCCGTTCAGAAATGCTCCTTTAGAATCTACATACAAGAGCTTCTTCGGAGAAGCAATTTTTCTCCAAGATCCAGTTCCAACAGTGTATATTTGGCATTTAAATTTATCAGCTTCGAAACTCTGAGGTACTGGTAGAATCTCATCAAGGAAAACCCTGACCACCTTGTATTGGCCACTCATTTTGCTCACTCCAAATCCATAAGTATCCAGATGAAGCATTGGTTTAGAATAAGTCTTCCGAGGAGAAGGGAGCTTGATATATTCACAAGTGATTGGATTGCATAGCAAAGGATCATCACCACGGTCGGAGTCTGGGCCTGTATCCGCTTGAATGCAAAAGAAGAGCAAACCATTCGCCGAACTATGCAGTGGCAAATCAAAAGGAAGGTTGGAGATAAAGTTAGGAGGCAGGTTGATGTTAAAGATTGTTTTCCAAGGATGCTGCTCATCACAGGTAGGGTCAGCCTCATCTACAAACTCAACGATTTTGAATTGCTTTGACTGTGTTCCTCGCTTATAGACAGCGAGGCCAGGGACTGATTTGGAAAGATGGGATTTCACGAACTCCGGAGTTGAGAGAAGACCGAGCCATGGCTTACAAACACACTTGCAGCTCATCGTGGTTCGAGTAGGGAGTCTTGAGAGGATATTGATTGTGATTTCTGAAGGGAGATTTGTGAAGAAATCCTGCTCCATTTTGGGATGACGGGAAGCTTCTTCCTGTTGTTTGATCAAAGACAACAAATACCAGTCCCAATATCTTAATGTGAGAGAGATTAACAATGTAATTTGATATTCTATCAGCCCATAAACTGGAAAACACAACACCAACTATGTTCCAATGAAAAAAATGCAACATCAAATCTAGTACAATACTCTAGTACTGAGCTGCAAAACTAAATCCATTTTAGGCCTCAATCCTTGTCTCTTCGGAAAATTATAAACAAGCAGTTTGGCAAACTTGGTAAGCCTTAACAACTACTGCACGATGCGAAATACTTAATATGCTATATGTAATGTACGTTTATCTTCTTACAACGACTCCAACAACAGTGTTCATTATCAATATCATACTAATAATCTGATACCCCGTAGAGAAACTATGATGTTGACCTACAAGTAAGAAACAAACTCAAAACAGAGAGAAGGGAAAACAATCAGCAGTGCCAGAATCTTTATCTAAGAGATTAAAATTGTACAATGATACAAAACAAAGGCCGGATACTCTATCAGCTTTAGCCCTAAACCCTAATCCACCGGGAAACCAATCGACAAATAATTTCAGCAAATCCGGCATGACTAATAACAACTTATGCAGGAAGCGAAATTACATATTATGAAACATTTTATGGAGATATATTTCTCACAACTACAGCAAACAGTAACCACCATTCAAATCAGAGATAATATATCATGCGCAAAAATTAAAAACAAGCAAAAAACAGAGATACACACAATTTCTCAAATGGCGGTTTGTTGAAGTTTGATGCGTAGAAGTGAAGAAGATGAAGATACTCTGTTTTTTGCCTTCTGCTGCGGTTAATGGGGCTCGATCCCTGTTTTTCTATTTCTTTTCTGTTATGTTTAAATTAGAGCCGTTGGATATTTTGCCACGTGTTTGGCCAGATGTTTAGGGTTTATCCTGTTAGTTTAGAAGTCGTGCTTTGCTTGCTGTGACTTTAGGCAGTTTATTTCTAGTATAAATATTGTATGCAGACTGATGCGCAGCTTATGAGAAAATGATTATGGCCACTTCTTCTTCTTTTATTCATATTCGAACATGGTAATCAGAGCCAGGTTCTGGTCATAATCCTATCGTCAAGTTCTTTCCTTTTTCGTTCCATCTTATTCTATGGGGAAAGAGGAGAACGTCGATGGTAGTTTCAATGAAAATGATGAAGAAGCACAGCGTAGATCTAAGGAAGAAGAAGCTGCCAATAAAGTTGATCCAGAGACTGGCCTTAAAGTGAGGCAGATAGAGGAGATCCTGTCCATTGCTGTGACTGATCATAGTGGAATCCAGCTCGTTTCAGCTCAACTTACTGGATCTAACTTTCTCAACTGGAGCAAAGGTATCAAGAGAGCTCTCGCTGCAAGGAGTAAGATGGAACTCATTGATGGTACATTTCGAGAACCTATTGCTGAATCTGTGTATTACAAAAGGTGGTTAAAGGTAGATTATATGGTTTCTACCTGGATAACAAACTCTATATCCAAAGAATTTGTGGATGCTTTTTCTAATATAGATAATAGTGAGAAGTTATGGTATGCCCTTGTGAATAGATTTGGAACTAAGAATGGCCCTAAGATATTGAAGTTGCACAGGGATATATACTCCTTTAGACAGGGAAATCAAAGTGTATTCATGTACTTCAATCAGCTTAATTCATATTGGGATGAAATGGATATGTTGTTGCCTCCTCTTGACTGTGTTTGCCAAGCTAAAGGGAAAGGTATACAGAGGCAGGAACAGATGCGGTTGGTGGCCTTCTTAGCTGGTCTGAATGATGTATATGAGCAGACTAAGACTCAAATCCTGTTGCAACAACCATGGCCTACTCTTGATCAAGCATATGCCATGGTTGTGCAAGTAGAAGATCAAAAGCAATTGAATGATGCCTCTCAAGATGTTAAGGGAGTAATGACAATGAATGTCAATAATCAAAGCTATGCAGCTCCAGCTCAGAATGCAGATCAAAGCCATCTTATCAGAAACAATACCAAGGTCCATACAAAAGGAGGATGAGCAAAGAAGAAAAGAGAAAGCAAAAGTGCAGTTATTGTCAAGAAATGGGGCATGAGAAGGATGAGTGTTTCAAACTCCATGGAGTTCCAGAATGGTTCAAGAAATTGAAAGAACAAAAGAATCAAGGGCAGTATAGAGCCAATTATGTGGAGAGTAGCACAGGAACTGATGGAGGTGCTAAGAATTCAGGACAGAAGGATGGCAATACTGATATGAGCAAGCTGATCCAAAGTGAATTGATGAAGTATATGGGGCAGATGTTTCAGCATAAACAACCAGGAGGGAGTGCACCTACCAAGACAGAGGCCAATATGCTACATGATGCTGCAAGTAAGCCTAATTCTAACCCATTTGATGGGCATTTTGCTTTTTCAGTTTTGCCAAGCATGGAACAGACAGATTGGGTCATTGATTCTGGTGCCAGCACTCATATTTGTGCTAACCCAGAGTTAATGTACACAACATATCAGATGGAAGCCCCTACTGTGATATATTTGCCAGATGGAACTTCAAAAACTGTCAGTCATGCAGGAAAAGTGAGATTGAATGCTGACATTGTATTGGATCATGTGTTATATATGCCAGGCTTCACACACAATCTGCTTTCTGTCCCTCAGTTGGCTAAGTCCATGAACTATAAGTGTGTTTTTCACCCAACACATTGTCTGATTCAACAAGGGAAGACAGATAAAGTTGTAGGTATTGGGAAACTGGTAGGTAATTTATATGTGATGGATACAGTAAATGAAAACACTACCTCAGTTTCTACAATCCTCATAATTTAACAGTGGAGGATTGGCATGTTTATTTGGGACATCCTTCTATTACTGCCATGTCTCATATGAAGATATCAGGAACCAACTTTCACAGAGATGCATTAGAAGTGTTAGAGAACTGTGAAGTATGCTATAGGGCAAAACAAACAAGGGATCCCTTTCCTACACTTCACAGAAGATCTAATGAGCTTTTTGAAATGGTTCATGGTGATGTTTGGGGTCCCTATGGAGATGAGAACTTATGTAATGCAAAATTTGTGCTCACTTTAGTGGAGGATCACAGCAGGAATATTTGGACCTATGTGATGCAATCAAAGGAACAAGTGTGCTCTGTTGTGGAGACCTATCTAGCTATGGTAAGAAACCATTTTAATAAGGCAGTTAAAGTCTTCAGATCAGACAATGGATCAGAGTTTGTCAATTCCAGAATGCAGCAGCTCTTCTCATCTCTTGGGATTCTTCATCAAAAATCTTGTGTGTACACTGCACAACAAAATGGCATTGTGGAGCGTAGACACAGAATGCTACTTAATTCAGCAAGAGCTATGATGTTTAATAGTGGTCTACCTATCAGATTTTGGCCTTTTTCCATTCTTACAGCTACTTGGGTGATTAACAGGGTACCTACAGAAGTATTGAACTGGAAAACACCCCATGAGGTGCTATTCAGTAAGCCACCATCCTATGAAATGGCTAAACCTTTTGGGTGTCTTGCTTTTGCTGCCAATCTTTCACCCTATAGAGGTAAGTTTACATCCAGAAGTTTAAAATGTGTGTTTGTTGGTTATGATTCAGCACATAAGGGATATCTTCTATATGACTTGGATTCTCATAAGATCTTCATATCTAGAGATGTCCATTTTGTTACACACAAATACCCTTTCAAGAACCCTGCAGATAATATTCCAGAACCAATCATCACTCAACCAAACTTAACTGATGTTATCTTTCCTTCTATACCTGCAGAATCTGTAGATTCCTCATCCACTGAAACACAACCCATTGATGAATCTACTGAACCAAATGAGGATACTCCTGTACCTCAACAAGATGATGTCCAGATTCTCAGAAGAAGTAGTAGGGAGAGGATGCCACCTGTGTGGATGAAGGATTATATAGGTAATGTATCCACACAGACTCCAATTACCTTGGGCACAGGAATTACACCACCAACCTTTCCTTATATCATTAACACATCCCTCACCCAATCTCATATCTCTTACCTATTTAACCTTACCATGGTTACAGAGCCTAAAACCTTCAAAGAAGCATGTGAGCATCCTCACTGGATAGAAGCAATCAAGGCAGAACTTGATGCTTTGCAAAGTAATGAGACTTGGTTTCTTACAGATCTGCCAGCAAATAAAAGGCCAATTGGTTGCAAGTGGATCTTCAAAACAAAACTGAGGTCTGATGGAAGTGTGGAAAGATACAAGGCAAGACTGGTTGCAAAAGGGTACACACAGGAATCAGGAGTTGATTATCAGGAAGTCTTTTCACCAGTTGCTAATTTAGTTACAGTTAAGGTGTTTATTGCAACTGTAACTGCATTGGGGTGGCCTTTACATCAATTAGATGTAAACAATGCATTCTTACATGGTTACCTCAGAGATGAAATATATATGATTCCTCCTCCAGGTCTTCAAGGAGTTGGAAAAGGCCAAGTGTGCAAGCTTGTTAAGAGCCTATATGGGCTTAAGCAAGCATCTCGTGAATGGAATGCAGAATTTTCAAGGTTTCTCTCATCACTGGGTTTTACTGCCTCTCAATATGATCCATGTCTCTTCACTAGAGGAATCAACAGCTCTTTTGTTTGTCTTCTGGTGTATGTGGATGATGTGATCATATCGAGCCCTACTTTGGAACTCATCACAGAGTTCAAATCTTCACTTCATGATGCTTTTACCATAAAAGATCTTGGACCAGCAAAATTCTTTTTGGGAATGGAGATAGTGAGGGGTGATGCTGGTACCTCCCTGTGTCAAAGGAAGTATGTTCTGGACATACTTTCATATTATGGAATGCTGTGTTGCAAGCCTGCTACTACACCTTTTCCTGCAGGTTTGTCTCTTACTCAAGGGGATGATCCTATTTTATCAAATCCTGAGGAGTATAGGAAGTTGGTTGGGCAGCTACTCTACCTGAATTTAACTAGGCCAGATATTTCCCACTCTACTCAACAGTTAAGCCAATACATGGCTTCTCCCACTCAAGTTCATTGGAATGCAGCCATGCATGTCCTTAAATATCTGAAAGGTTCCCCTTCTCTTGGAGTGTTCTATTCTTCTGCAGCTGATTTTCAGTTGCAAGGTTTTTCAGATGCAGATTGGGGGACTTGCGTGGAAAGTAGGAAATCTTTGACAGGTTATTGTGTCTTTCTTGGCCCCAATCTCATATCCTGGAAGTGTAAGAAGCAATCTACAGTCTCTCCCTCCTCCACTGAGGCAGAATACAGAGCATTAGCTATCACCACTCGTGAGATAGTGTGGATTTATCATCTGCTCAAGGATTTTCATATTTCAGTGCCTCTTCCTATCTCCCTTCATTGTGATAACCATGCTGCTATCCAAATCACTCAAAATCCCGTGTTTCATGAGAGGACAAAGCATATAGAGATCGACTGTCATGTAACAAGAGAGAAGTATGTTGCAGGCTTTATCTTGCCTACTGCTGTTCCTTCTGCAGCACAGTTAGCTGATTTCTTTACTAAAGCTCTCCCTGGTCCTCGTTTTCATACATTACTGTCCAAGATGGGGCTGTTGGATCTCCATCAGCTCCATCTTGAGGGGGGGGTGTTGAAGTTTGATGCGTAGAAGTGAAGAAGATGAAGATACTCTGTTTTTTGCCTTCTGCTGCGGTTAATGGGGCTCGATCCCTGTTTTTCTATTTCTTTTCTGTTATGTTTAAATTAGAGCCGTTGGATATTTTGCCACGTGTTTGGCCAGATGTTTAGGGTTTATCCTGTTAGTTTAGAAGTCGTGCTTTGCTTGCTGCGACTTTAGGCAGTTTATTTCTAGTATAAATATTGTATGCAGACTGATGCGCAGCTTATGAGAAAATGATTATGGCCACTTCTTCTTCTTTTATTCATATTCGAACACGGTTCCCCTTAATATGCTTTGAACATGGTAGATGAGGAAACTGATGCTCAAAATCGGAAGAAAAAAGATTACAGGTTAAACGAATAGCTCAGAGAGAGAGAGAGAGAGAGATGCTTAGATCCAAACTTATAGTTCATACAACAACTCCATAACTAATATGAAGAAACTCCAAAGAGAAAATAAAGCGTATTCACTTAGAAAAAGCAAAAAACAGCGGGCAAAAAGAGATGTCGAATGTAGAAATAGAAGCTCACGGTTCAACTTCTGGAGAAATGCGGTGGGGATCTAGGCGGCGCCGCCGCTCGACGAAGACGGTAGTTGGCCGTACTATGGTAGAGTAGCAGAAAGGTGATGAGCTGAGGAAGGTGAAATGGATGAGGGTAAAAAAAGCGGAAACCTTTTAAATAGCCATATAAATAAATAAAATAAAATTCCAAATAAAAAGTGTCGATGAAATTCCAATTTCACCCTTTTTTACCGAAAACGCTCTTCACCAGAATTCACCTGAGTTGGACTCAAGTTTAAGGAATAGTCAACCTTTGACTTCTTTGACTTTGACCATTATTTATTTATTTATTATTATTTTTTAACAGAAACAAACGCAAAGGAAAGTGGGAAGACTAAATCACATTAAAATTGAACATCTTCAATAGCTCAAACAGTCTCCAAATTCAAGCGAACGCAGTCCCGAATCAGAACGAGCTCACATTCTCCGTCTCGAAAGCCTTGAGACGGAGAAAGCTCGGGGCGGAAGTAACCGCGCGCACAGCTCAAAACATATCCTCAATATAAATTTCAAACAATAATAACTCAATATAATTAATATAAGGTCATATAAATTGATATTTGAATAGAGACATCAATCCTCAATTAAGTAACATTACCTCAACCTCAACTGCATAAAAGTGAATCAGAATGAGATAGCTTGCATTCTCCATGGCGATGGCCTTGGGCATAAGAATATAGACGATGAGCACGAGTGCAACCATGAAAGACGGCTCGAATTAAAAGTAACGATCTCTCAAAGAATCCTAGTAGTCTTGCTCGAATAGAATCCATTCAACATCAATATGTCGCCAATTTTAAAATCTTCGAGGTGTGAAACAAGTTTACCGTCTTCGTATATCTTCATCAACCATATAACAAAATGTTCACCGGAATCATCACACAAACATAACGATACAAAATTCATTTAAAAAAAATATGTCAGTTCCAAAACAATGCTCAAAGTCTGAAGAAATTAATCTTGCTTCAGTTTGGTGTCCAGCTTGTTTGGTTGATTTGGGTGTTTAATTAATTTCCGATCGATCGGAGAAAGATTGACATGTCCATACTGCGCAACAACAATCAAACATCGATAATCAACTCAACCATGCATGGAGATTCGTTAAAAACATAGTTAGCCTTAAAACACAACTTCTTTTTTTTAAATCTAGTTTTACATAATGTTACCAAAAAAAACAAAGTATTAGTATAAGAAAGTAGCGAATAAAAGATGCGTGAAAGCAAAATCTGACCTATGATTAGGACGCTTCTTGATTGCCGGAGGTAGTCGCACGGTGGACTCGAAATGAAAAATCCTACCACGACCGAACACGATCCACATTATCCTTCGTCACTATGGTTTTGAGCGAAATGAAGCTCGGGGTATAAGCAGCTGCGCGGCGGTCCCATGTAAAGTAAGGCTTCTTAA
Source organism: Thymus mandschuricus (assembly GCA_029379335.1). Classification (NCBI taxonomy): domain Eukaryota; kingdom Viridiplantae; phylum Streptophyta; class Magnoliopsida; order Lamiales; family Lamiaceae; genus Thymus; species Thymus mandschuricus. Next base: position 36,963,199 of record CM057074.1, read on the forward strand.
CATCGCCGCCATATTTTTGAATGGTCTTAGTCTTACTTGAGTACCAATACTGTTGAGCAGGATTATGTGTCACTACAAACAAAATGTCACCATTTTTGAAAACCTTGAGTGGATGGAGGAATCCATCAATTCCTCCAACATGTTTCTTGATGTTGAACTCCCTTTCCCAAGAACTCTCATCTCCGTACTCCTTCATCAACCAGATATCAACACTATCTGCATTGTTGTTGCATAGGCACAAGCGACCGTCCAAACCACAGAGCCAATACCATTGACCGTAGATGCGAGGAGGAAGACCACGAGGAGGTGAAAACGAGGCGAAAAGTTCAGTCTCAAGATCGAAGCAACAAACCCTAGCATTGTTTTTGCGATCAAACATCAACCAATGAAGATTCCCATTCACAAATGCACCCGGATCACTCGGTTCGTTTGCTCTATAACAGTATTGGTAAGGCATCTCGACCTCGACGCTCCTCCACAATCCTGTTCCGAGAGTGTATACTTCACCCTTGCAAACACTCTTACTAAGTCCCGAAAACCTAGAGTACTCACGAAAAAGCCTAACAATCTTATAGTGGCCACTTCTTCTGCTCACACCAAACCCTAGTACCGAATTATAGACCTTAACCCCTTGAGGGCGACGACGAAAGTTAAGCCCGATATATTCACGAGTGATCGGATTGCATACGAAAAGACTGTAACCCTTGCTCGTCGAGGCGTTCCAGAAGAGGAAACCGTTAGCTGAACCGTGTATAGCTAGTTGCAATCTATTCTCATCGAGCTTCGAAAAAGTTTTGAAGAGAAGCAAACCCTTACGCGGGGTAGCTTGTTCATGGAGGTCGTAGTAGCCGAACTGGGAGACTAATGTACTGTCATCACGCGCGGCGTCGGGTTCTTCTGCGAACACGCACAGTCTCTGCAGAATCGAGTTCTTCACGTTTTGGACGACGGCGACGCACGTCGCCGCGCTCGATTTCGCCAGATGCGAAGTGGCGAAATCGGGACTGCCGATGAGTTCGTGCCACGTCTTGCACACGCGCCGGCAGGTTATGATGGCTCCGATGGGGAGGTTTGAGAGGATGTGGAGGGTGATTTCTTGTGGAAGATTCTCGAAGAGGCCTTCATCCCTTTCTGGATTCGGCTTGCTTTTCTTCATGGCTTCTCTTTTTTGAGGAATTTCTTGTGGATTGAATTATGCGGCGAAAGCGAGAAGAGAGACAATGATTAGAGATTACTAAGTAAGTTAATGATATACGTTAATTAAAGATTTACTCTAAAAAAGTAAAAGATTTACATCGAGAAGGTTTGAGATCAAATATGATCTTTATCCTTATGTAGTAATTAGAATCCGATCTTAACCTGTTTTTTCGTTAATTAGTAAAGGTCGGTTTTTATGTATTGGAATCGCTCCATATACGATAAATCGTTTCCTTGTTACAGCAAAATTAATATTCCTTATAATAAACGTAGCATGCACCTAACACCTAATTGTTTGAAAGTTTTAACGGATGAGATCCTTTGTCCAAATATTAGAGTTCCAACTCTAAACCAACTATTACTTTTTAATTATTTTAGAATGATTCTTATATAAAAAAATACTAGTAGTAGTAAATCATAATAATAAACATACATAAATAAAAATTAGAAGATTTAAAAATTTTTTCACTGTTGTGACAAACATCAAGTCCCACATCGAAAATATAAGGTAGACGAACCTTATATATAAAGGAGAATACCACTACATTAGTATGAGGCCTTTTGGGTATGAGCCCAAGAGCAAAACCGTGCGGGCTTTGGCCCAAAGCGGACAATATCATACTAATGTGGTTCGGTAGCTCGTCTGGCGGTCCACAACAAGTGGTATCAGAGCCGATGGTTCGATCGGGCCAGCGTGTGGTGAACCTTAGTGTAGTGGACCGAGTCTGTAACGTGGGAGAATCGGGAGGCCCCTTGAAGCAACCCTCAACGAATCGGTGGTCTGAGTTGGAGGGGAGGACGTAATGTGGTCCTTGTCTGTTTGAGGGGAGGGTTTGTTGTGACAAACATCAAGTTCCACATCGAAAATATAAGGTAGACGAACCTTATATATAAAGGAGAATACCACTACATTAGTATGAGGCCTTTTGGGTATGAGCCCAATAGCAAAACCGTGCGGGTTTAGGCCCAAAGCGGACAATATCATACTAATGTGGTTCGGTAGCTCGTCTGGCGGTCCACAACATTCACTACACTAGTTCTATCAATAATATGTTACCTAATAAATATGAAATTAAATGCTAAAAAAATTATTGTACTATTTTTTATAATATGAAATAACGATTTTATTTTTTTTTTAAATTTTGTTGTGCGAGAGATTGATTTACATATTATGAGGATAGAGGTGAAGAGGAAGGCCATGAGCTGGTGCAGGCGAAGCATGAAACAACATCTTCTCATTGGGGACTGCCTTTTCAAACCGGAATCTTGTCACCAAATTGTGGATGAACACCATTACCACAAGCTTAACATAGACTCGACCGGGGCACATTCTCGGTCCGCCTCCGAACGGAACATACGTGTAAGGTGCTGGCCCGTCCCCTTCGAATCGTGACGGATCAAACTTCTCCGGCTCCGGGAAGTAGTCGGGATTCATATGGGTCGAATGAGGCGTCCAAAACGTCTGCGGAGTTGTTTCACCATTTTTTCTTAGTGAGTCATAAAATAAACCAAAGTTGTAACAACTATTTATAAGTTAATTTTATAAAAAAATCTAACTGCTCATAAGCTCATTCAAAATAAGCTCGTTTACCACGCATTATGGTTTCATCATATAAACTCTTTAAAATAAGCTTAGTCAAAATGTGACGTACCTTCCATCCTTTAGGGATGGTGAAACCCGCATAGGTGAATTCAGCTATGGTTTCGCTGAATGCCCCTAGCGAAGGTGGTGTAAGCCTGAAGCATTCGCGCACGACTTTCCACGTGTACTTCATCTTCTCCACATCCTCCCACGACACCAGCTCGTCAGGGCCTTTCGATTTCGCAATCTCCATTTGCTCTAATGGATGGAAGGTACATCGTCATATAAAAATAGAATACAATAAGATTAGAGTAATATGTGTTTGACTTGAATTCATATTATACTAGTATATAATTAGTTTCGAATCTAAGCAAACATTATGGGTGTTCTAACATAAACTGATTGTCAATCTTACAAAGTAAATATGGAATTACATATACCTTTCTTTATACAATACAATAGCCATATTGATTACCTATTTGACATCTTTTATTGTTTATAAAAGATCTAAAAAGCGTAAAAGACGGTGTTTAGTGTGTGGTGTGATAGAACGAAATAAGGCCGGCTAAATGAGCATAAATTTATATAAAGTCTAACTAATCAATCATCAAATACATGTATATGGTTAATTTAATAATTAAACAAGATAGATTGAAGCAATTAATATAATTGAGAAAGAAATCTAAGATAGATTGAGAAATTAAAGAAATAGAAATTCTTTCCTTTGAAAACCTTGTCATAAATGTGTGGAAGCTCTGCAAGAAAATTAATAACAATGGTGACTGCAGAGGCGACCTCATACTGCCCTCCCACAAGCAACCCTACAATCACATTAACAACCTTCTCATCACTCATATACTCCCCATCCTCGTTAGTCGCCACCACCATCTTCGACAGCAAATCCCTCCCCTCTCTCTCTCTCTCCATCAACTCCTTCCTCCTCTCCCTCACCATCTTCGCCACCTCCGCCCTCACCACTTTTCCTCCCTTCATCGCCCGCCCGAAGGCCGTCCACGGCAGGTTCACCGTCATGCACATGATCCCGCCCGTCAGCCGGGCGAAGGGCTCCAGAAGCCCGCCCACGCGCTCCGTGTCCGCCACGTCCAGGAAGATCTTGCACGCAAGCTCTAAGGCGTACCTCCTGAGTGACGGCAGGGCCGTCACTACGGACCCCGGCCTCCAGAAGAGGCCGAGGTGGTCGCGGGCGGTCGCGTCCATCACGGCCACGTACTGCTTGAGGGCCTCGGGTTTCAGTATATCGTACTGGAAGTTGTGGAATGATGCCTTGGGCTCCTGGTGCCGGCTCCGGTCCAGGTCCTGGTACAAGGCCCTCCGGAGGGACAGGGGAGGCCACCTCGTGAAGTACTTGTCCTGGTTAGTGTACACGAACTTGTTCCCCTGTGCGCCGCATAGCACGGCGACGTTTTCCCCGAACAGTGAGGTCTTGAACACGACTGGTGAGAATTTATCCATTTTGTCCCTCACAAACTTCTGGAGGCCCAACCTGGCGAGCTCCACATTCTCGCCTAGGATCGGCCAGCCTCCAGAGCCGCGGGGTAGGTTTTTCGGATGGCCGGAGCCATTCCAGCGACGGATGAGGACCAAGAGAGAGAGAGGAACAAGAAGAAGAAGAGGGATCAAGGCGTCCATGGTTGGGAAGAAGACTGGGAATAATGTGCTCTGAATTGGCCATTAAGTAATCGAATATATAGGCATTAATTATCATAAATAAAATATGTTAGTTTCAACTTGTCTTTCTTCTTACAACTCTCTCTCTCTCTCTCTCACAGTCTAAACAAGGTTTTGCACATGGTGATAAATGAATTAGGGCATGGCCGTTCACGTTCACAGTTGACATTCACTACTTTTTTAAGTAGTTCTAACCATATGTGGGGCAGGACAGTTGAGCTAATCATTTTTTTTTTAATAATAATAGTATTATACATGAGTTAAGAGAGTTAATATTATTCTTAAAATATTATAGTCTCAATATGTGGGCTACTTGAATCTCGATGACCCAATATGAGCGTTTACTTTTGTTAGCTTCGTGTTGACTTAACGATAGGAGGCGGGAGGAAATTTATAGGACCGAGTTGGGCCGGGTACGAAGCCTTGTAACCAAATTGGGTTTGGGGCAGAGGTGGGGTTCTCGGGTACCCGCCCCATACTACCCGATAGCAAATTTTAATATTAATAATAATTTTAAAATTGTATATAGTTTTTTTATTATTAAAAAACTTATATTGTTTTATAATTTGTTTGGTTGAAATTATAAGATGTTATATAAAAATAAAGGCTCGGTTTAATTATTCTAATTTGTGGGATTATGTATTACACCTCATAAATGGAGTAGGTAATGTACAAATATTGATATATTTACTTCTATTAATATTATAATCTTATGCCATACACATAAGATGGGACATTTTTTAGTTGTTTGTGATAATTGACTGCTTCAAATTATTTCATTTGTGTCTGGGTTAAATCGTTTTGTTTCAATTTATCACAAAACGTTATGAGTAGAATTAAAAATGAAAAGTAGGAAGCTTTCGTTAAGGTATATTAATTATTTACATTTTAAGAAGCAAAATAACTTGTATGGAATTATGGATTGTCCCAATTAAAAAAGCAAGACAATTTGAGATCTTCTGTCCCCAAATTCGTATACCAATGGTGTATCCGACATAAAATTAGGAAGTTTTGAATTCTCTTTATTAGTAGTCATTTTGAGTTTGGTTATTAGTGTATGTCAAATTTTCCTAATTTTGTATCGATACACCAGTGGTACACCAATTTGAAGACAGATGATCCGATCACGGAGAGAACACTTAAATTAAAATTAGAATGAATACGCATATATGGTCTGTTCCCAAAACCGGATCCGTATTTATGAAGCCCCTCGATAATGCGAACGGAATTTAATTTTATCACTTATCGAGTGTAAGGAGAGAGAGAGAGAGAAAGTTCCCCGGAGATTCTATGGTTGTTGCGGCGAGGAAGCAAGAGGCGCCACGGCGGCGCGTCAAGCGAAGGAATCTAGTGTTCATTGAATGAAAATGGTGGGTGGCGGACCCCACCGATGAATTAGATGGACTGCTTACTACGATGCCCAGCTCGGGCCCATCAAGACAAATTAGCCCAAAATTTTAAATATGGATTTTCACAAAAATAAGCCCTGAGATTTTGTGTAAGATTATTAAGCAATAATAATAATTACTCCCTTTGTCCCACTGATAAATAAATTTTTTTCTTTTCGGAACATCTCATTGATATAGGAACCTTTCCTAAAATAGAAAATTTTAACCCAATAAAATTTTAACACATCACTTTAACCCAATACTCACTACCTTATACCAATGTAAGAACGCTTATTAAGAATCTTACCATTGTATAAATTTAATACTAAGGATAAGTTCTTATCTAGGTGGCACCTCTAATAAATTGATTTAGTCATATATCCCCCTCCTTTTTCTGTTCACATGACGAATCAAATCAGAGGGCGAACAAGTGGTTAATTGGTCTGACGAAGAAGAAACTGATACGGAAGAACCGAAGAAGTATTTATAGAATTATAGACTTCTTTTTTATAACTAGCCGTTGGAGTCAATGCTGACGTGGCAAATAGTTGCGGGCGCTTGTTGGGAATCCTCTGTATTTTATTTTGATGATGTTTCCCAAAACCACGCTAGATGTATTGCATAAAACACCGAGCTTATATTCCAAAAAGGTTGTTCTACCATATAAAGTTGTAAGGGTCACGGTCTATACCTCGTATGTAAGTATACTCTAGTTTTAGTGGGTAAGCTCTGCAAGAAAAATTAATAACAATGGTGACTGCAGAGGCGACCTCATACTGCCCTCCCACAAGCAACCCAACAATCACATTAACAAACCTTCTCATCACTCATATACTCCCCATCCTCATTAGTCGCCGCCACCATCTTCGACAGCAAATACCCCCCCCCCCCCCCCCCCCCCCATCTTCGCCACCTCCGCCCTCACCACTTTCCCTCCCTTCATCGCCCGCCCGAAGGCCGTCCACGGCAGGTTCACCGTCATGCACATGATCCTGCCCGTCAGCCGGGCGAAGGGCTCCAGAAGCCTACCCACGCGCTCCGCGTCCGCCACGTCCAGGAAGAGCTTGCACGCACGCCAGCTCGAGCGCGTACCTCTTGAGCGACGGCAGGGCCGTCACTACGGATCCCGGCCTCCAGAAGAGGCCGAGGTGGTCGCGGCCGGAGCCGCGGGGTAGGTTTTTCGGATGGCCGGAGCCATTCCTGCGACGGATGAGGACCAAGAGAGAGAAAGGAACAACAAGAAGAAGAAGAGGGATCAAGGCCTCCATGGTTGTGAAGAAGACTGGAGGGAGAGGTGATGAGAAGAGTATACTATTTCACTTGGAATAATGTGCTCTGAATTGGCCATTACGTAATCGATTTTTTAGGCATTAATTATCATAAATGTTAGCTTCAACTTGTCTTTCTTCTTAAAATTCTCTCTCCCTCTCTCTTAATCTCAACAAGGTTTTGAATATGGTGATAAATTAACAAGGCCAAGGCCGTTCACGTTCACAGTTGACAATCTCTACTTTTTTAAAGTAGTTCTAACCATATGTGGGGTAGGGCAGTTGAGCAAATATTTTTTTTTAATAATAATAGTAGTATGTATAATTGAGTTAAGAGACTTAATATTATTCTAAGGGCTCGTTTGGTAGGTCGGGTGGGATAGTCGGCCCGTGATTAAAACTTAGGTTAGCTACATGAGTTTCATAAGTAATGTGTAGTTTGGTTGGGAAGTTTTATAGCCCAAGTGAAGAAGAAGTGTTGTTTGGTTACAATGAGTATTGCATGCCATTGGTGTGGGAAATGTCAAAATTATCCCTGAATAGTTTTTGTCCTTTTCTATTTTCCCCCATTTGATTCAAGGACTCTAGTAAGCAACTTTCAAATGAAATGCAGGGAATTTACCATATTCTTGATTCAAGGACTATAGTAAGCAACGTCCAAATGAGAAACAAGATGTAAGAAAACACGGAATATAACGCATTTCCTTCCACAAAATTACCTCAAATCAAATTCAGTAGTAAGCTAGTAAAGGTGAAGAGATATACAAGAAGTTTGAAGTCGATCGAGCATCAATGAGGTTGAAAAAGCTATACTAATTTGCCTAAATTTAGCACTGGAGTGGCATGGTGGAACTAGAAATCATCTAGTATTTCTTCATCAGCCTCTTCAACTTTTGCTTTTGTCACTTCTTTCTCCTCCTTAACCTCTTCATCAGTCAAATCATCCTTCTCCTCCTTCATGCTTGTTTCGTCCTGGGGCTCACTTTCGCCCTCGCCCTCCTATACATACACAAAATCCCCTCATTAACAACAGCAAACCGTAAAAACATATACATGTATAAACATATAACATCGAATTAATAGCCAAATGTAAAAACCAAGGAACATACTTGCATATCTTCAGGCTCATTAGCTTCTAATGACTTTTGATACTCTGCTTTGAGCTCTGCGGCTTTATCTTGGTATACCTTCTTCTCCTATTTCATCGAGAACAAACGGTAGTGAATAAACAATAAACAATCTCCAACTAGTTTGCCACAACACTGAAGGAAACAACAATGAAAAACTAATACTCACTTCATCACTCATTGATTTCCATTTCTCACCACCCTCCTTTGCAACCTAAACAAACAGAACAAGCAAACTTCTTCTTCTTCGCATTCGGATTCGGTTCTTCGCAGTGGGAGGGCGCTTCTTCGCATTCGGATTTTTGGTCTTCTCCTTCTTTGCCTTCGGTTCTGACAGCTTCTTCTTCCTGCTTCATTTTCCAACTCAATTAGCATTATGAATTTATATTTCTATACGAAAAATTAGAGAAAATTCATAACCAAAAACAAGCAAAGCTCCAACACCACCAACTCCAACAAGAAGGCCTATGATGACTCCAATGGGCAAACTCCCTCCCCCACTGGCCTTCCCTGTGTACACATCATACCTTGCAAACCTCTTCTTCGGAGCCCTAAATTGCGGGCACGCGTACTCGTCCGCCTGCATTTTTATCGATTATTAGATGAATCGAACAATTCTGTACATGCTTGATGCACTTAACTAAGGTAATTGCATCTCATTCCTATGCATACATTCAATTAAGAAAAGACATGCTAACAAGTTAGAAGTACGAAAAAATGAGAGCTTTTCGAGAAATCGAAACCTGCTAACAACAAAGTAAACATAATCTGGCTTAGCATTAATGGCAGTTTTGGTGAATCCCAGCTTATCAGCAGGCCACAGCTCATCACCAAAGAAACTGCTTGTGTAGAGCACTTGATCCCCAGATTTTAGCCCTGCTCTTGCTGCATTCCCTCACTTCTCACACTGTTAGTGTTAATCCCGTCACTGCCCTCTTGGCTTCTTGGATTGATGCCCCTTGGAAACTGCTCTTCTGCAGTTTAAACAAAATCCCAACAATTATAGGAAGGTAGCAGTGTAGGAAGAGGATGCACAAGCAGCAACAGCCATGGTTGATGACACTATTTTTTCTCAATTCTCAGTGTGTAGTGAGTGTGTGTGTGGAAGGATTTTAATTTTGTTGGATAAAGTTAAGTATTAATCAACATAGTTTATTGCAACAAAATTCATATTACAGAAATCGCTATCCTTCACTTCGTCTACAAATCGATCATCGAACTAAACGCGTAAGAATCAGCTGAGGAAAACTTACAGAGAAAAGGAAGAAACCATTGAAGGGGAAGCTCTCTCTCCCTCTCTCTCTCTCTCTCTCCCCCGCCCTCTCGCGGTTTTTGCCGCCGGCAACCGCTGAATTTTACCCCAATATGCATAATTCTCTCTCCCTCTCTCTCGCGGCTTCTGCCGGCGGCACACCTCTGTTGAAGGATCTCCGGCGGACTCCCGCGAAGGATCTCCGACCTTCTTCTTGCATTCGCAAATGACATCACCTCGGTGAGTTGTCGCCTCTGCGTCGGCCTTCGCAGCCTCGGGATCCGCCGCCGTGGGAGGAGTCGCCGTCGTGCCAGGTGCCCGCGACGTGGCAGGAGTCGCCGGAGACACCGCCGTCACCGTTGGAGATCGCCATGGAAGTTGGAGGATGGTAGAGAGGGGGAGAGGGAGAGGGAGAAGGAGAGGGGAAATGAGCCCGACTTTGTGCAACCCTAGAAAAATGGAGGGCAATATTGTATTTTCACACTTCAATCGGGTGTACTGTACACGGCCCTCTTACGAAACGGGCCAAAATGACGAGTTTATATCACTAAAGAGGAACAGTAAATTAGCCCGGGCCCAACAGTAAATCACGGGCCCCCAAGTTAGCCTATCTCACGTACCAAACGGGTGATAAGCCCGGTTAACAGTCACTATCCGGGGCTTATCACCCCTACCAAACGCAACCTAAAAATATTATAGTCTCAATATGCGCGTTACTTGAATCTACAATACAAGTGTTTACTTTTATTTATTAATGGCCTAGTGATAGGGAATTAATAAATACTCCTATTAGAAATGACAATTTTACTTGCGGAACCGTGTAACTGAATTGTGTTATGGCGCAGACGCATTTAGAGGTACCCGTCCCGATAGTACATTTTAATAAATCTAATACTTAGTTATTATATTCTTTAATATATTTTTTAGTTTTATGTTATGTAGAAATAAAAGTCCCTAGTTTGAGTCCTCGTATCGAATATAGATAAAATTGTTGTTAAAATTTTAAAATATAAATAAAAAAATATAGAATAGCTAAACATGGTCTGTTCCCGAAACCGGATCCATAGTTATGAAGCCCCTCGATAAAGCGAACAAAATTTAATAAATTATAAATTTTATTACACTAACTTTGTAGATTGAATATTTCAATCATAAACCAAACAGCAATTACAAATAAGGAAAAGTTTTACTTTGTTTGTGTAGATAAGGGTACTATATACTTAATTGGCTAGGCTTATTAAAGTCACTTCTAAAAGCTTTAAATAAATAAACTAACTTCTTCTTATAAGCTCGTCTAATTATATTTTTTTCATCTTATAAGCTCTTTGAACGAAAATACGAGACGCACCTTCCATCCTTTCGGGATGGTGAAACCCGCATAGGTGAATTCAGCTATGGTTTCACTGAATGCTCCTAATGCAGGTGGCGTGAGCCTGAAGCATTCGCGCACGACGTTCCACGTGTACTTCATCTTCTCGACGTCCTCCCACGACAACAACTCGTCGGGGCCTTTCGATTTTGCAATCTCCATTTGCTCTGTTAAGAAAAATATCGAAACAAACTGGAGTATATATTTTCGGTTGGGACGGAAAGAATATTGTGAAATTAAATGATTGAAATGAATGAAAACTAAGTTAACTAACCTTTGAAAACCAAGTCATAGATGTGTGGAGTATATATTTTCGGTTAGGATCAGCCAGCCTCCAGAGACGCGAGGTAGGTTTTTCGGATGGCCTGAGCCATTCCTGCGGTGGATGAGGAATAAAAGAGAGAAAGGAACAACGACGACGACAACAACAATAACCAGATAAGGGATCAAGGGCTCCATGCGTGTTGACTTGTACGGGTGTGTGAGAATAATGTGCAATGAGTTGGCCATTAAGTAGTCGAATTTTAGGAGATATTTTGGCATCAATTATCATAAACATTAATTAGCTTCAACAGGTCTTACTATTTATTTATTTGTTTATTGATTTATTTCGACAAGGTTAGTCTTCAACTGCGACTTTTTAAGCAGAGGCTGCGCGGGGGTTGGCTGGTGGGCGTTGGACCAGTGGGTAATGTCATTAAGTGATAATATCATCTTATTTGCTTAATCGGTTGCATCGAGTGATTTACTCCATTCGTTCGTCATCTTTCTACTCTAACTCTTTAATTTGATATATCTTATATGACAGAAAATAAATGTTACGATAGTTGACCTTGATATATATATATAGTTAGGGTATTAGAGGGAAGATCAAATAAAAAATTAATTTTCAATGAGAAATAAGAAAGAATCTGCACCACATATTCAATAAGATCTAGGGTGAAGATTAAACACATTATTCAACATAAATAACGTTCTTTTTATTTAATGTAGGATAAAAATGTAATTTACTTTATTTGTAACTGCTATTTCCCTCAAACCTTTGGATTATATTGATTTATCTAAAATTAATCTTTTCTTTTCCACTCTCTCTCTCTCTCCTATGTTAAACATCTCCATTAGTTCCGTTGTGAATTGAAATTTTAGGAAGATGCCGATTAATCGTTGAAGTTTTACATAGTTTCTTTCTTTTTTTTCTTTTTTTTTTTTGGGTGAACATTTACGAAAATTAACATAGTTTTTTTTCCCATTCTTATTAGTGTTGTGCATTATACATAAACACCATGCATTAAAATAGTTTTTTTTTCCCCTTTTGTTGAACTTTTACGAAAATTAACATAGTTTTTTTTTTTTTTTTTTTTTTTTTCATTCTTAGTTGTCTTGTGCATTATACATAAACACCATGCATTAAAAATAGTTTTTTTTTTTTTTTTTTTTTTTTCCATTCTTTATGGTCTTGTGCATTATACATAAACAACATGCATTAAAAATAATTAATTGTAGTTAATTGATGCATTATGATTTATGTTTCCATCTATGTTTCCATAAATGTTGCAGAGATCCAAATCTCAAAAATGGACAAATTATATTTTAAATGTGGAGTATTTTTGGCAAATGCATTATAGATTTTCATATGATGCATTATTAAAAAAAAAAATCTAAATGCATTACTAAAACAATAAGTTGAAATAATTTATACTATATTCAACTTCATGCACTATATATAAATAAGCAAAAATGGATAAGATATCCAAAGCAAAGGCATTAATAATATCACAACAAGTTACTCGCAGTGACATAATTTATAATTCCCAAAATTGTGTATTCATGCATCATAAGAAAATCAATGCATAACCGTGTTTTATATAATGCACAATATATCAAACAAAAATGCATTAGAACACAAAAACAATGCATACATTAAATTTAAATAATCTAATGCATTACGTGATGTGGAGAAATGCATTAAAATGTAAAGCAAATTACATTGAAAATATATTAGTATATTTTAGAAAATAAAAATCTGGACACAATTTTTTTCTAATTTCTTTAATGTGATTGGAAATGACTACGAGGTTTTATATCATGTGAGTAGCAAGTTAGTTAATCTTGGAAATATTAATTTTCAAATCCCACCATTTCAGCAATTTACCAACTGTGGTGATTTTATTTTTACTTTCTTGCCCTTTTGTAATTAAAGATAGTGTCATTAACATTAAGAAATACATTTTTTCATATTAAATCTAGACCGCTAGATTAGTAGCAATCAATGATTCACATTGTTTCTTATTTTTCACAAAAAATGACTTTTGTACCAGATCTCACCCCTAGGGTATTATATATATATTCTATAGTATCTAATTAATGCATAAAAATAAAAAAAGTCAAAGCAAAATAATAATAATAATAATAATAATAATAATAATAATAATAATAATAATAATAATAATAATAATAATAATAATAATAATAATAATAATAATAATAATAATAATAAGTAACGTTTAATTGGTTCAACAAAGAATGACAAACATAAGCTGAAAGAAAATAAAATTGCGAGAACGATAATAGGGAAAGAGAAGTTGATAACATATAAGAAAACCCTAAAAAGAAAATATGTGCTTCTTACAAGGTTGGTAAAAATATCTAATTAACCAACGCCCAAAAAAGCTAAAGATTAAGGAAGATGGTTCGAACTAACGTGCGATAATGTATGGTAATGAAGTGTTAAATTGTGTTTAAATGGCATAATTGTAAATTTTTATGGGTCCACCGTCTAGAATGGAAAGACGACAAACAAGAAATGAAATAGACTTTAGTGATTGTAGACGAAGGAATAATAACTTACCTCGTACCTGTTATTATAAATTCATGTAATTAGTTCCAATCCATTTCAATTGTTCGATGGATTTGCTTGATGAGTATCTATCTATTAAAAAAAGAAAAAATTAACCAGGTGACTTAGCGTACGGACTATGAGGGTCCCAGGTTCGATCTAAAAAAAAAAAAAAAAAAAAAAAAACTATTGATCCTATATTTACTCAATGCATCGCAAATAAAGACTAACAATTCATTCGGCAATTCATCACACAACGAAATGAGCTTACATTAACCGTCCAGAAGTTCTCACAGGACGAAACCTCGGAACGTAAACTCGACTGCACAACATCGATCGCACCAGAATGACTAGAAATCAGAACGAACGCACATCTTCCAGCAAGAAGTCTTTGAGCGGAAGAAAGCTCGGCCTGTAAATGAGTAAGCTGGAAAGTTTATAGCCAGACGTCTTGGAAACACAGGTTTTCTGGATCGATCGAGTCCTTTTCGAGTAGCAATAGAGTTGGAGGTCTTCTTCACATAGCATCAACATGTCACCATCTTTGAAAACCTTGATGGGATTGAGATATCCCCCCGAAACACTATTCCAACTTTCCCTAAGTGTAAATGCCTTTGTCCAAGATTCCTCGACCCCGTATTCCTTCATCACCCACGTAACAATCTCGTCCTCAAGATTGTAGCATATACCCAGACAACCCTCCAAAGCGATTAAGGTCCCTAAGTGATGAGGGTTAGGAGGAACTGCAAACGAGCTAAAAACTTCGGTTTCAAGATCAAAGCAAGACGCTCGTTGGTATTTTGCATCAAAAGCCAACCAGTGAAGATTCCCATTCAAGAATACTGTTTCAAGCCCTACATACTGGAGCTCATCTTCAAATGCAATGGTTTTCCAGGATCCCGTCCCTAGAGTGTACACCTCACACTTAGACGCTCGGTCGAAGAGGCTAACAACCTTATATTGCCCTGTCATTTTGCTCACTCCAAATCCAAACGCGATAATGTCAGATCGACGTCCCGGAGGACGAGGAAGCTTGACATAGTCACGGGTGACTGGATTGCAAACGAATAGTCCACGAGGCTTTCTACTATAACGGCACAAAAAGAGCAAGCCATTAACTGAACTATGGATCCATTGGCAAGGAGGGAAGCTGAAATCGAAGACTATAGAGTCATTATGTGCACTCTCATCCGAGAATTCAAGCACTCTGTAGGGCTTAGGCCCCATCTCCCGATCGAAAACAGCAACGAGAGACGGGGATTTCGAAAGATGGGACTCGACAAACTCAGAAGTCTCAATCAAACAGAGCCATGACTTGCACACACACTTGCAGCTAATAATGGCTGGGATTGGAAGTAATGAGAGGATGTTGATGGTGATTTCTGGAGGTAAATTCGAAAAGTAATCTCCCTTCATTTTAGGGTTGATAATGATGGAGTATGTATATTTCTGCAAATTTCCCCCTTCTCACATAATTAAGAACAGCTAATAACTAGGGTTCTAATGAGACCTTTCGTAGCCACATTAATCCAACATAAATCAAACCAAACACTGCTGGTAAAAAAACAGAAATTCACGAAACGGAGTTAGGCCTAGAGCGCAACCACTCTTCTTCGCCACACAATTGGCAAATTTCAGCAGCAAAGGAAAAGGAAAACAGAGGGAGAAGATTCGAGCGGAAGTAACCTGACGTCACAATACGATCAATTGGTCGGAAAAACTAGAGAGTTCCCCGGAGATGCTCTGTTTGTGGCGGCGAGGAAGCAAGCGGCGCCGCGGCGGCGCGTGAAGCGAACAGACTAATGAAAATGGGGGTGAGCTGAATCTGGTAGTGGATGAATTAAACGGACTGCTTATTACGAAGCCCAGCTCAGGCCCACTACGATAAATTAGCCCAAATTTTAAATTATGGATTACCAAATAAGGAAACATCCCGTCTTTCGCGGGACGTACCAAAAAGAAATGTGTAACGTCTATAAAGGGTCGGAGGGAGTAGATTGAATATTTAAATCATAAATTAAACAGCCATTACAAATAAGGAAAAGTTTCACTTAGTTTGTGGATAACTAGATAACGATAAAAAAATATACTCCCTCCGTCCACCAAATATGCGCTCGACTTATCTCTTTTGGCCGTCCACAACTTATGTGACGTGAACCCTCACGTGCATAATATAGAAACTGTGAAGATCTAACTCGAATGAGACTCAAGATCTTAGCTCACACAAATCGGAGTTGAATCTAAGCTCGAAGAAGAAACTAAGAACGAAACGAAAAACGTAATCGACACCGGATTTACGTGGTTCGGCATGAAATGCCTACATCCACGGGAGAAGAGAACCAACAACTTTACTATGAATCAATGTACACCACGAACTACAACAAGCAATCAAAGAAGAGGAAAAAAAATCTGCAAATCAAATGCAATAAAACTTCAAGTTGCTAAGAACCCTAGCTCTACCTCTCTCTCTCTCTGTTTTCCCTTTGAATCTTGTATAGCTCAACTAACTACCTCCAATCTGATCTCATCACATGATATATACCATCTGTGATCGATCATAACTACCGGAGCAATCCAACGGCTGAGATCAAGTTGATGAAATTGGTCCCCCACATGAGCTGCAACCTCCCACATGCATGCATGAGTTAGTTATAACTAACTCATCTCCACATCAGCATGCTTCCACGTCATCCGCCATGTCTCTGCCACACCATCATCTCCTACACACTTGTCTTGAGTTGATTAGGCACACCAAATTCCCAACAATCTCCACCTTGACTATCAACTCCATAGCAAGTGTTAGTCTCTTCTCCATCTCATTTCTCTCTAACTGAGAAACCACACCAACTAAACTCAGACAATATCTGAACTTAGTTGATGATAAAGCCTTAGTTAACATATCAACTGCATTCTCCTCTGTTGAAACCTTCAACATCTTCACTGTCTCCTTCTCAACCTCATCTCTCACAAAATGCAATCTCACATCAATGTGCTTTGATCTTTCATGAAAGACTTGATGTTTAGACAAGTGTAAAGCACTCTGATTGTCACACTTGATAGGAACTGAACCCTGCTCAATCCCAAACTCTGCAAGAATTCCCTTAAGCCAGATCCCCTCCTTCACAGCTTCTGTTATAGCTAAGTACTCTGCCTCTGTAGTTGATAGAGCCACCACTGATTGCAAGCAAGATTTCCAACTAATAGCAGGTCCATACAATGTGAAAATCCAACCTGTTTGAGACTTTCTTGTGTCTAGATTTGCTGCATAGTCAGAATCCACATAACCAATCAAACTACCATCTCCAGATCCTTCCATTTTCTGATACTTAATCCCAACCCTTGAACTGCCTTTCAGTACCTAAGTATGTACTTTAAAGCCTCCCAATGGTATTTACCAGGATTCCCCATGTATCTACTTGCTACACTCAAAGCATGAGCAACATCTGGCCTAGTACAAACCATAGTGTACATCACACTACCAACAACATTAGCATAAGGAACTTTACTCATCTCCCTTACTTCTCCATCAGTTTTAGGCACATGTTGTAAACTCAGCTTGAAATGCTGTGCTAAAGGAACAGAAACCTCTCTGGATTCATGCATCCTAAACCTCTTCAAAACTTTCTGAATGTAATCATGCTGAGTTAACCACAACACTCCATCATTCCTACTCCTGGATATATCAATCCCAAGTATTCTCTTTGCTATCCCTAGATCCTTCATATCAAATCTAGAGCTCAGATCAACTTTCACTTGCTCCACCTCAGATAGACTATCACCAGCAACTAACATATCATCAACATACAACAACAGATATGCAACTACAAACCCCATTCCTCTTCTTAAGATAAACACAGCTATCATACATAGACTTCACAAATCCTATACTCACAGCATGTTCATCAAACTTTAAGTACCATTGTCTTGAACTCTGTTTTAAACCATATAGGGATTTCTTAAGAAGACATACCTTGTTCACAGTATCTGGAGTTGAGAAGCCCTCTGGTTGTGTCATATAAATGGTTTCCTTCAAATCACCATGCAATAAAGCTGTCTTTACATCAAGCTGGTGAAGTTCCATGTCCTTCTGAGCAACCAAAGCAAGCAATATCCTAATGGAACAATGCTTCACTACTGGAGAAAATATCTCATTAAAATCTATCCCTTCCTCCTGAGTAAATCCCCTAGCAACTAATCTTGCTTTAAACCTTACTCTTTCCTTATCTGTCACCTCCAATTTCTTCTTGAATATCCATTTGCAGCTAACCAGTTTCTGTGATTTTGGTTTATCAACCAATATCCAAGTCTTGTTCCTTTCTAAGGAATCCAACTCTTCTCTCATTGCCATGAGCCACTTCTCACCATCACTACAAGCAATAGCCTCTCTGTAGTTACTTGGTTCATGATACTCCATGTTCTCTGCAACATTTAAAGCATAATAGATCATATCTGCCATTCCAAATCTGCTTGGTGGGGTGATGTTTCTCCTTGCTCTATCCCTTGCAAGCATGTAGTTTTTGAGATCATCTGCATCATGATCATCTTGATTTCTGATGGGATCTTCCTCCCTTTCCAGAATTCCCCCATCACCCTCCACCTCAATTCTAACAGGAGCACTCTCCTTGTCCTTAACCACAGACATATATGGCATTTCCTCCTCCCTGAACACAACATCCCTAGATATTAATATCTTCTGCTCTCCAGGTTCAGTGCACCATAGCTTATAGCCTTTTACACCCTTTGGATAACCAATCAGCACTGCTCTCAGTGCTCTAGGCTCCAACTTATCCTGCTTCACATGTGCATATGCTCTGCAACCAAAAACTCTCAAGTAACTATAGCCTGTAGATCTTCCATACCAAAGCTCATCTGGTGTCTTATGCCCAATTGCTGCTGATGGACTTTTATTGATGAGATGACATGCAGTATTTGCTGCTTCCCCCCAAAACATCCTGGGTAAACCCGAACTGAACAACATATATCTGACTTTGTCAAGAATGGTTCTATTCATTCTCTCAACAACACCATTTTGCTGAGGATTTGCAGGAACTGTCCTATGCCTTTTAATGCCCTTATGTCTGCAGTATTTCTGAAATTCTTCAGACAAGAATTCCAATCCATTATCAGTTCTTAAACATTTGAGTGAAGAACCCATCTCCACCTCAACTTCATTACACCAATCAATGAATCTACTCAAAGCATCTGACTTAGACTTTAGTATATAGATCC
This sequence comes from Thymus mandschuricus, assembly GCA_029379335.1. Lineage (NCBI taxonomy): Eukaryota > Viridiplantae > Streptophyta > Magnoliopsida > Lamiales > Lamiaceae > Thymus > Thymus mandschuricus. The sequence continues at coordinate 36,982,136 of CM057074.1, forward strand.
ATAGCTTCCTAAAGTAGTCATCCATTACTGCCATGTAGTATCTCCCTCCACCAAGTGTTTCTGTCTTTGAGGGTCCCCATAGATCTGTATAGGCATAATCTAGTGGTGACTTTGAGCTGTGAGTACCCACCCCATAGGATTGTTTCTTACTTTTTCCTAACACACAATACTCACAGTTATCAAGACTTGCACCAGAACATTCACCTAGCAACCCTTGCTTCATCAGTTCTCTCAAGCCTTTCTCACCAATATGCCCCAATCTTCTATGCCACAGATTTATGTCATGTACTACACTTATCTCAGATTCACCAACAATGGACACAGCATCAAGATAATAAAGACTATTGTTCCTGATTCCTCTCATAACTACATCACTACCTTTCAAGACATGCATTACTCCATTCACAGATTTGAAATGAAAACCTTTAGATTCAAGCATGCCTAGAGATACTAGGTTTCTATTTAGTTGAGGGATATACCTGACTTCAGACAAGACTTTGATGGATCCATCATGCATTTTAAGCTTGACATTTCCAATTCCTTCAACTGGACAGACTTGATCATTCCCCAGTAAAACAGATCCTGCCCTCTTTTCTCTGAAATCATTGAACCAGCTCTTGTGTGGACACATATGGAAACTACAACCTGAATCCAGTACCCATTCATTCCCTATGGATCCTTCCACCACATTTAACATCTCAGCTCCCTCACACTTTTCTGTGACCTCTACAGCATCCTGCTTGACCCCCTTCTGCTCCATTTTCTTCTTGTATGCAAAACAGTCTTTCTTCAAGTGTCCTTGCTTCTTGCAGTGGAAACACTTTCTTGTTTCTTTATCACCTTGATCTTTTCCCTTCTGATTCCCAGATTTCTTTGAATCTTGTCCCGGTCTCTTGGTTTTACTCCCTTTGAATTGCTTGGACTTGATGTTGAGACTTTCCCCTGCCTGCGAATCAGATCTGTCCTCAATGCGTTCTGCACCTTCTCAAGAGTGACCGTTCCATCCCTTCCATATAACATGGCATCCTTCAAGTGCTCATAAGATTTGGGGAGAGAATTCAGAAGGATGATCGCCTTATCTTCATCATCGATCTTCACATCGATGTTCTCCAGATCGTCGAGGAGCTTGTTGAAATCATCAAGCTGATCCAATACTCCTTTTTCTTCGATGATCTTGTACGAATATAGCCGCTGTTTCGCATACAAACGCGAGGCGAAGGTCTTCGTCATGTACAGGGATTCCAACTTCGCCCAGATCGCAGATGCAGTCGTCTCCTTCGACACTTCTCTCAGCACCTTGTCCGATAGGCAAAGAATCAGTGCACTGTGAGCTTTCTCCGCCGTTTCCATCTGCTTCTCCGTCGGAACAGTCGCCTTCTTGGACTCATCCTCCGACTTGATCGCATCTGCAAGTCCTTGTTGCACCAGTAACGCCTTCATCTTGATCCGCCATAGCCCAAAATCATTCAGCCCAGTAAACTTCTCCACGTCGTACTTCGCCGCCGTCATCTTCTTCCTTTGATCCGATTCGACTCCTATCTTCCCACAGACGGCGCCAATTTGTGAAGATCTAACTCGAATGAGACTCAAGATCTTAGCTCACACAAATCGGAGTTGAATCTAAGCTCGAAGAAGAAACTAAGAACGAAACGAAAAACGTAATCAACACCGGATTTACGTGGTTCGGCATGAAATGCCTACATCCACGGGAGAAGAGAACCAACAACTTTACTATGAATCAATGTACACCACAAACTACAACAAGCAATCAAAGAAGAGGAAAAAAATCTGCAAATCAAATGCAGTAAAACTTCAAGCTGCTAAGAACCCTAGCTCTACCTCTCTCTCTCTCTGTTTTCCCTTTGAATCTTGTATAGCTCAACTAACTACCTCCAATCTGATCTCATCACATGATATATACCATCTGTGATCGATCATAACTACCGGAGCAATCCAACGGCTGAGATCAAGTTGATGAAATTGGTCCCCCACATGAGCTGCAACCTCCCACATGCATGCATGAGTTAGTTATAACTAACTCATCTCCCACATCAGCATGCTTCCACGTCATCCGCCATGTCACTGCCACACCATCATCTCCTACACACTTGTCTTGAGTTGATTAGGCACACCAAATTCCCAACAGAAACCGTGTTGAAAGATTCTGAGTGCGTATTCGGTGGACGAAGAGAGTACTTAATTATTAAGGGGGAGATTGATTCACGTGACTTTTTTTTATGTATGAGGATGGAGGTGAAGAGGAAGGCCATGAGCCGGTGCAGGCGAAGCATGGAACAACATTTTCTCGTTCGGAATAACCTTTTCAAACCGGAATCTTGTCACCAGATTGTGGATGAACACCATTATCACAAGCTTAGCATAGACTCTACCGGGGCACATTCTCGGTCCGCCTCCGAACGGAACATACGTGTAAGGCGCGGGCCCATCCCCTTCGAATCGCGACGGGTCAAACTTCTCCGGCTCCGGGAAGTAGTCGGGATTCATGTGTGTTGAATGAGGCGTCCAAAATGTCTGCACGATATTTAGTAGTATTTGTTTTGTGAGTGAGAAATAATTAACCAAAGTTGTAACAACCTAGCTAGTAGGTGTAGATAAGGGTACTGTACTTAATTGGTCAGGCTTAATTATTTAAAAGGCTTCAAAATACATATTTAAATATAACTGTTTATAAGCTTGTCTAAAATTATTTATTTTTTTTCATCTTATAAGCTCTTTGAACGAAAATAAAAGACACACCTTCCATCCTTTCGGGATGGTGAAACCCGCATAGGTGAATTCAGCTATGGTTTCACTGAATGCTCCTAATGCAGGTGGCGTAAGCCTGAAGCATTCGCGCACGACGTTCCACGTGTACTTCATCTTCTCGATGTCCTCCCACGACAACAACTCGTAGGGGCATTTCGACTTTGCAATCTCCATTTGCTCTGTTAAGAAAAATATCGAAACAAACTGGAGTATATATTTTTCGTTTTGACGGAAAGAATATTGTGAAATTAAATGATTGAAATGAATGAAAACTAACCTTTGAAAACCAAGTCATAGATGTGTGGAAGTTGTGCAAGAAAATAAACAACAATGGTGAGTGCAGAGGAAACCTCATACTCCCCTGCAACAAGCAAACCTAGAATGACATTAACTACCTTATTTTCACTCATATATTCCCCATCTTCGTTAGTCGCCGTCACCATCTTTGATAGTAGATCACTCCTCTCTCGATTCTTAGTCGTCATCGTCATCAACTCCTTCCTCCTCTCCCTCACCATCCTCACCACCTCCGCCCTCATGATCTTGCCGCCTTTCATAGCCCGGCCGAAGGCCATCCACGGCAGGTTCACGGGCATGCACAATATACCGCCGGTTAGGAGGGTAAGTGGCTCCAACAACACGCGCACGCGCTCCGAGCCGTCCACATCCATGAAGACCTTGCACGCAAGCTCTAAGGCGTACCTCTTGAGCGAAGGCAGGGCCTTGACCACTGACCCCGGCCTCCATGCGAGGCCGAGGTGGTCGAGGGCGGTCGCGTCCATCACGGCCACGTACTGCTTGAGGGCATCGGGCTTCAGTATCTCGTACTGGAAGTTTCGGAACGTGGCCTTGGACTCCTGGTGCCGGCTCCGGTCCAGGTCCTGGTACAGGGCCCTCCGCAGGGACAGGGGAGGCCACCTCGTGAAGTACTTGTCCTGGTTAGTGTACACGAACTTGTTTCCTGCCGCGCCGCACAGCACGGCGATGTTTTCCCCGAGCAGTGAGGTCTTGAACACGACTGGTGAGAAATTTTCCATTCTGTCCCTCACGAACCTCTGGAGGCCTGACCTTGCGAGCTCCACGTTCTCGCCCAGGATCGGCCAGCCTCCGGAGCCGCGAGGTAGGTTTTTCGGATGGCCGGAGCCATTCCCGCGGCGGATGAGGAACAAGAGAGAGAAAATAACAACAACGACAACAACAACAACAGCCAGGTAAGGGATCAAGGCCTCCATGACTTCTAAATGTGTGAGAATAACATATGTGCTCTTGGGGCATTAAGTAATCGAAGGTTTAGGCGAGACATTTTGGCATTAAATATCATAAACGTTAGCTTCAAATTGTATTTCTTTTTACATTTTATATTTTTATTTATTTCAACAAGGTTAGTTTATTATTGCCTCTTTTTTAGTAGTTCGAACCCCAAAGCTTACTATAACATTATTATAAAAGACATAACATTATTCTAAAATATTATAGTCTCAATATGAGCCAATTAATCTCGAAAACCCCACTTATAGTTGCACTTAATTAACAAGATTCGAGGCGGCTTCCCTCGAAACAATTTTTTTTTTTACATTTATGTCAAGCTTCGTCTGGCAGGTGATACCTTCCGTTTCTTCCTAAATGATTACGTTTTCTTCTGAGGATGCATGTATGATCTATTTTCGATTATAGTTAAACAAATCCCGTTCAAGATCCAATTTAATTATCTATTAGCCACTTAATCAACCCTAAATCTAATTCCATATAATCTCATGAATTATCTTTCAATCCTAATAGGACACATGGAATCGCTTTATACACTAAACTCTCGATTCATAAATTTTGTATCCATAAAAGTGACAATAAATAGGAGGAGTATTATAATGATCGGAGGCGGCGCGGGGGTGGTAGGTGGCGTTGGATCGGTTGGTAATGGGTGGATCTCACCAATTTTCTTAAAATAGTAAGTTAGTTAATATACCTTCTCTCATTAATAGATTTCTTGGCTTTTCTGATTATAAAAAAAAGTTATATGCTATTTTTGGAAGATAATATTTAAATAAAATGAAAGATGAATGTTTGGCGTACCCTTTTACTCCCTCTATCCCAAAGTAAAGTGATCTATTTCTTTTTTGAATACGAGATTTAAGGAGAAATAGAATATCTTTTTAAAATATATTTCTTTTTAATTGTGTGGCTTTTATATCTTTTTTAATCCATATAAACTCCTATTTAAATATATGCATATTTGATCTTAAACGTAATAGAATATTAAACACCTTCAATTTGATATAAAAATCAAGGGACGAAAGAAGAAATTATGATAAATTTATCTTATTTGTTTAATCGGTTGCATCAAATGGTTTACTCCTTCCTCCGTTGGTCATCTTTATACTTTGATTTTTTTAAAATATATTTCATATGCCGAAAAATAGATATTTCGATAGCTAGGTCGAACTTAATATATCTAGAGTATTATATATTCTACACTATCTAATGCATAAAAATCAAATAAATCAAAGCACAGAGATTAACATAATAATATAGTAAAATAAATAAGGGGCAAGGACAAAATTAGCCACTTTCATAATAAAAAAGTCTTTTTTAGCCACTAATAATAAAAAGGTCTAAATCTAGCCATTTTAGACCTAAACTACCCATTATACCCTTACTACTTAAAAAATATATAATTAAAAGAAAAAGAAAAGAAAACCCTATCCCAACCCAACCCAGCAACCCCATGCACGCACTCTATCTCTCTTCTCCCTCTTCTCCCTCTTCTCGTCGTCGCCGCCGCCGCCACTGTCGTCGCCGTCGCCGCCGCCGCCGTTGCTGCCACCGAGCACACCATCGTCGGCGTTGTTGTGCTCTCTCTCTCTCCCTCTCCCTCCTCTCTCGATCTCTCCCTCTCCCTCCCCTCTCGATCTCTCTCTCTCTCCTTCTCCCTCCTCTCTCTCTCTATCTCACACACACTGCATAGCAACCACTGCCGCCGTTGTCACCACCGGACAAGGTTAGCTCGAGCTCCATATATAGCAGACTCCTCGACAGCAAATCGGAGAAGACGACACGAACACGAGCGAAACAATCGTAAGTACCCGAGTCGTACACACGAACACGAGAGAAACCGTCGTGAATACTCGGTCGTGCACACGAACACGAACAAAATTGTCGTAAATATCCGTTCGTGCACATGAACACGAGTAATCCTGAATTCGTGTAACCCTCAACTTATTATTTCAGATTTTAATTTTAATTTTGTCAATATTTCATTAAGGGTATAATTGTCACAAAATATATAAAGTGGCTAGATTTAGACATTTTTATTATTAGTGGCTAAAAAAGACTTTTTTTTTATGAAATTGGCTATTTTTGGGTATTCTCCCAACAAATAATGAGTAACGTTTAATTGGTTCCAAGTTCCAACAAAGAATGATCAGAAACATAATCTGAAAAGGGAAAAAAAATGAAAAAAATAAATAAAAAATTGATAACATAAGAAAACCTTAAAAGAAAACATGTGGTTCTTCGAGTCCATGACGTGATCTTTAAATTTTATCTACGATCAGAACGAAGCCACATTCTCCAGTGTCCCGAAGCTTTTGAGCGAAACGAACGACGGAGTAAAAGAGACGACAGAGGCAAGCTCATCGCTACACCCTTGGAGAAGGCAATGCCCTTCAATTCTTCGACTCTTGTTTACGTACTGCAATATTTGTGCAGTTTCTCTCGTTCGAAACAATGCGTCGCCGTCTTCGAAAACTCTCACCGGGAAGATCGGCATCTTGTAAGTACACGGCCTCGAGATGACGAACGCCTTCGTGTTGAAATCGAGAGAGTAGAGAGAAAATATTTTCAATTTCATGTATTCTACTGAAAAATGAATACAGTAGTTGTTCTGGAAATACAGTTAGTACTGTATATATACAGTACCAACTAACGAATACAAAGAAACGTAATCTCAAAATAACAAAAGCGCTACACGCCTTTAGCTACACGCCTTTAGCTACACTAGCATCTAATCTGCGCCGTTGATCAAAGACAGATCATTACAGACTCAATACACTACAGGGATCGAGTCCCTTTAACAACAAAAAAAGATAGAAAATTCTACTCCTGTGTCTTCATCTTCTTCATACGAACTGCATCTTCTCCTCCATCAACAGCTGCTTTCATTTCTTTCATCACTTCATCCACGCTCATTTCTTGCATACTTCTACACCCCCCCACAAGATGAAAGTGGTGGATATCCAACAAATTCATCTTGGACAGTAAAGAACGAAAATGAGGAGAAGACAGAGATTTGGTCAAAAAATCAGCAAGTTGACTGGAAGAAGAAACAGCAGTAGGCACCAGAAAACCAGAAGCATACTTCTCCCTCACTATGTGACAATCCAACTCTATGTGTTTAGTACGTTCATGGAACACACTGTTTTTGGAGATTTGAATAGCAGCCAAACTGTCACAATATAGAGGAATAGGAAGAGAAACCTGGATCTGAAAATCACGCAAGAGATAAGAAATCCAAACCAATTCCTTAGTGGTCATGCTCATTGCGCGATACTCAGCTTCAGCTGAAGAAGCAGCCGCTGTGGCCTGCTTCTTACACTTCCAGGAAATGAGGCCTGTGCCCAAGAATACACAATACCCCGTCACAGATCTGCGAGAATCCCTACAAGTTCCCCAGTCTGCATCGGAGTATGCATGAACAAGGAAATCAGTAGTGGAAGGGTAGAAAACACCAAGAGAAGGACAGCTTTTGAGATAACGAAGCACATGTAAAGCTGCCTTCCAGTGTTCTGTTCTGGGCTTTGCCACAAATTGGCTCATTTGCTGAGAAGCAAAAGAGACATCCGGCCTTGTAAGATTGAGATAGAGTAATTGCCCCACAAGACGCCTATATGGTTCAGGATCTGATAGCAATTCTCCATCATACTTGGATAGAGAGAGACCAGGAGGCAAGGGAGTAAGAGCTGGTCTGCATCCAATCAAACCAGCTGAAGATATTAAATCTAAAGCATACTTTCTTTGGTTGAGAGAGATGCCTTCACTTCCTCTGGCTATCTCCATACCCAAAAAATATTTGGCAGATCCTAAGTCTTTGATAGTAAATGCCTTGTGAAGGAATGCCTTTAACTCAACAATCAGATCCAAATCAGGGCCACTGATCAACACATCATCAACATAGACAAGAAGGCAAAGGAATTCATCACCTGATCCTTTGATAAAGAGACAATGATCACTTTGGGACTGTGTGAATCCAAACAAAATTAGTTGCCTTGTAAATTCTGCATTCCACTCTCTAGAGGCTTGTTTAAGCCCATACAAGCTCTTTACTAATTTACAAACTTGATTAGGCTGAACATTCTGCATACCTGGAGGAGGAACCATATATATTTCATCCTTCAAAAAACCATGTAGAAACGCATTGTTGACATCCAACTGATGAATGGGCCAATTGGATGCTGAAGCAACTGCAAACAGAAACCGCACTGTAACCATTTTTGCTACTGGTGAGAAGACCTCCTTATAATCAACTCCAGCCTTCTGGTTAAAACCCTTTGCAACCAATCTTGCTTTGTATCTATCTATTGAACCATCAGCATGTAGTTTCACTTTGTATACCCATTTGCAACAAATTGCCTTCTTCCCTTTAGGCAATTCTGACAGAACCCAAGTCTTGTTTGCAATTAAAGCATCTAGTTCCTTATTCATGGCTTCTATCCATTCTGGAGAAAGACAGGCCTCCTTATATGTAGTAGGTTCTTTAATCATGGATAAGTTGAAAAGGAAAGAAGTGCAAACTGGTGTTAGAGCAGAACTAACTTGGTAAGGAAAAGTAGGTGGTGTTAAACTAGTGGAAGGAGTACCTAAAAACTGACTTGTGAAACTAGAGCACACATAGTCACACATCCAAGAAGGTGGCCTACGATTCCTAGCTCCTCTCCCTTCTGCAGGGATGGAAGAATGAGGAACTGCATCTGCAAGTGAATCAACATCATTAGAGTGAACAGATGCAGTTTCCTGAACATCATCTGTTGTAGCATCAGTATCTGACTCATCATCATTATCATGTGTATCCACTGATTCAGTAACATCATGTGTAACAGGTGCATCATGTGTCACTGAACTAGGAACTATAGGTAAAGAAACATTTTCTTTCTCAATGGGTACTGATACAGACACAGGATTAGGATTCAAGAAAGGAAATGTGTCTGTAAAGAACTTGACATCTCTAGATATTATGACTTTAGATCTATCTAAGTCAAAAGTAAAAATCCTTTATGAGATTGGTCATAACCCAAAAACACAGATTTAAGAGATCTGCTGTCAAAAATTTACCTCTTGAAGGAGTGAGGTCTACTGCAAAGCACAAGCAACCAAAAGGCTTCAGAACAGAGTAATCTGGTTCCTTCTTGAACAATACCTCAAATGGTGAAAACCAATCTATCACCCGACTAGGAAGCCTGTTAATTAGCCATGTAGCAGTTAGCAAAGAATATGGCCAGAATTTGGCTGGCAGACCACTAGTGAACATTAAGGCTCTAGCTGTCTGCAGCAAGTTTCTATGCCTTCTCTCAACCACCCCATTCTGTTAGGGTGTGTAGGGACAACTTTTCTGATGTATAATTCCATAATCCACCAGAATTCTGTTTACATGCTAATTCACAAACTCACTACCATGATCAGACCTAAGCATCTTTACATCTGCCTGAAACTGAGTCTTGATCATGATGAGAAACATCCTTAAAGTAGCAGCAACTTGATCCTTACTTTGTAACATGTATGTCCATATCATCCTACTATGATCATCAACCAAAGTCAACATATACTTTGTAGAACACAAGTTTTGTTCTGTGTAGGGTCCCCATAAGTCTGCATGCACCAACTCAAACAAATGATCTGTTCTTCTACTGAGAACTGGGAACTGCAATCTAACCTGCTTTGCTCGAATGCACACTTCACATCTCTCAATAATATCAATCATATCCTTTTCCATCTTTCCATCCAACACCCTCATATGCTTCATAGTTGTTAGGAATGGATGTCCCAAAGCAATATGCCATTCATGAAGGTTCAATCCTGTGGGATTAACCATATTACAACAAAACCTTTCAATCACAGTTTCCAAAAGATAAAGATTCCCTTTCATTTTGGCCATTGCTAGAATCTGATCAGAATTATTCCTTTGAAGAACACAATGATCCTTATAGAACATGCATCTAATGCCAAAGTCTTGTATCAACTTGGCAACTGAGAGTAGATTGTGTGTAAATCCAGGGATATACAGCACATCTACAAGTAGAATCTCAGTTGTCAGCTTCACCTTTCCTCCATGTGTGACCAATTTAGCTGATCCATCAGGAAGATGGATATTAACTGGCTTATCCAGTTTATAGGTAGTGTACAATAACAGAGGATCACAGCATATGTGATCACTAGCTCCAGAATCCACTATCCAAAGATCCTTACCCATACTTGGAACCAAACTAAAAGCATAATGCCCATCGAATGGAGTGGATTGGCCTGCTCCCTCACGAACAAAATTCACCTCTGTCTTTAGCTGTCCTTGCCCAGACTGCTGAAAGTATGATTGAACATACTTTGCAATCTCTGATTGTATCAATTTGCTCATGTCCTGACCAGTCTCTCTCTGCACACTTCCATCATGCACAGATTATGTTTCCTCTTCATGTCCTGCCATGTTCACTCTTCCCTGACCTTTACTCTCCTTTAATTTCTTATACCATTCTGGTATCCCATGCAGCTTGAAACAACCATCAACTTCATGCCCTGTTCCTTGACAATGAGTGCATCTCAATTTCTTCTTCTGCTCCTTTGTCAATCTTGGCTTAAACTGTCCAGTTTGACCACCATCATTCCTATATCCTCCTTGAGACTTAACATACTATCCTGCATTCATACTCATCAGTCCACTATTGTTGTAAGCAAAATTGTTCAATTGTTTCATATCCTCAACCTGAACCACCAGTGAATATGCCCTCTCAATATCAGGCAGTGGCTCTATCATCATAACTTGATCACAAACTGACTCAAACTCCTCATTCAATCCCTCCAGAAACTTCATCAACCTTTGTTGTTCCTCTCTACCAACAACTTGACCCATAGCCTTACATGAGCACTCAATTGGTGGCAACACAGCATCCAACTCATCCCAAAGTGCAACCAAGTTATTGAAATACTCCAAAACACTTTGAGATCCTTGTGTATATTTGAAAATTTCTCTCTGTAGTTTATAAACTTTAGGTCCATTCCTTCGACCAAATCTTAGAGTTATAGCCTTCCACAATTTCAAGGTATTATCAATATGTGTAAAAGCATTAACAAATTCTTTGGAAATAGAGTTCACTATCCAAGCAGAAATCATTAAATCAACTCTTAACCAACGGTTATAGTATGAACTATTTGAATCTGGTTCAGGAAAACTTCCATCAATCAGTGCTAGTTTGCTACGAGTGGCCAATGCTCTCCTTACAGATCTACTCCAATTAATGAAATTAGTACCTGTAAGTTGAGCATTTACCAGCTGCATTCCTGGATGATCCGATTTCTCCAAGTGTAGAATCTCACGAACTTGTCGCACCGAGAATCCTGGCGGAGGAATGATATCATCATCATCTCCTCCATCAAATCCACCTCTATCTGGTCCTGATCCAACACGAGGTCTCGATCCTTCACCGCGCTGACCAGATCCAGCTGAATCATCCGTTTCCTCTCCATCTTTCACTGCAAAAGCACGAGCTACCTCGTCCTCAACACGGCGCTCCCAAGCTTCCGTGCGTTGTTGCTTCACCATCGCAGCACTCAATCCAACTCAATATTCGTGAAATCAGAGTAACACAATGAAAATCGAAACCCTAGATTTCTCCTGCTCTAGATACCATGTTGAAATCGAGAGAGTAGAGAGAAAATATTTTCAATTTCATGTATTCTACTGAAAAATGAATACAGTAGTTGTTCTGGAAATACAGTTAGTACTGTATATATACAGTACCAACTAACGAATACAAAGAAACGTAATCTCAAAATAACAAAAGCGCTACACGCCTTTAGCTACGCTAGCATCTAATCTGCGCCGTTGATCAAAGACAGATCAACGGCTCTTATTACAGACCCAATACACTACAGGGATCGAGTCCCTTTAACAACAAAAAAAGATAGAAAATTCTACTCCTGTGTCTTCATCTTCTTCATACGAACTGCATCTTCTCCTCCATCAACAGCTGCTTTCATTTCTTTCATCACTTCATCCACGCTCATTTCTTGCATACTTCTACACTTCGCCCACGACGTCTCGTCTCCGTACTTGTTCATGAACCAGATCACGATATTCCCGCAATTTGGACATCCAGTAGAATCGCACAAGCACAGCTTGCCCTCGAAATCGGACACCGCATACTTCCAGTTATCTTTTGCTTGAGCAACAACATTGAGAGACGGGGGCGGAGAGAAGGTGGTAAAAAGCTCGGTTTCGAGGTCGAAGCGAAGAACCCTAACGTTACCCCAGGCTACATCGTGCACCAACCAGTGAAGATTCCCATGCACAAATGCGCAGCCAAAATCTACCCTACCCTTGAATTTGAGATTGCCTAACGCGATGCTTCTCCACTTTCTTGTTCCTAGGGTGTACACTTGGCACTTGCGCCTTACGGGTAAAACCCTAACCACCTTGTACTCGCCGCTCGTCTCGCTGGCTCCGAACCCGACCATCCCCGAATATTCCTTCAACACTAGGGAGCTCGAGCTCGACGTACTCACGAGTGATCGGATTGCATACCAAGAAACGCTCGTGCGTCTCGTTAACGCTCCGCGAGAAGAGCAAGTCACGAGCTGCACCGTCTATGTTTGTCGCTTTACGGTCGTCCAGCCACCTGATCACACCTTCGGATACACAACGTTTGTCTCGGAATCCGAAAACTCCATACACCGTCTTGTCGCTCTTCTCCTTCTGACCAACGACGAGCCACGTGGTGGTCATGTCACATCTGTCGAGGTGCAACGCGGCGAAATAGGGAGAGCTGACTAGGTCGCTCCATGGCTTGCAGACGGACTTGCACCGCACGACGGATTTGACGGGGAGCCTCGAGAGGATGTCGGTGGCGATTTCCGGCGGGAGGCAGTCGTTGAACAAATCTCGTCGTTCGGTTTTGGCACCGAACATGATTTGGAGTATTTTTGGAGCGGAAGCGAAGAGGAGAATATGTATGCAAAGTTTGGTAACGAAACTGCGCTCAAATATGTAGGAATTGGCACTAGATAAGTGTTGCGAGAGAAGGGAGGTGATATTCTTCATTAGATTCTTGAATAAGATCGAAATTGAAATTTCGAAGTCCGTATGATTTGTCACACAGAATGTGTAACACCGTGTGTAACACCAAGCGTAACACAAAGAGTAACAGAAACAGAAAACAACGAACGCACAGCAGTTGTTAACCCAGTTCGGTGATCAACACACCTACGTCTGGGGGGGATTTCTCCCAAAGGCCCAATCCACTATATGTGAGCTTCAGAGATACAAGTATTCGAATACTAGCCACTACTAAGTATTCACTCCTCACTCGTCTACACTCACCAACAGCGAACTTGAAGATAGACCTAACACCTTAGTCTACCCAAACTTCAAAACCACGATTATGAAGTTTATCCCCACTCGAGTTATAGAATACTCAAGATTACAAGTTCACTCACCAAACTAATCTACCCAAGAAAGAAGAAACAAATCTACGTTTATGAAGAAAAAACGTAGAAGATGAAAACTGAATAAATCACGTAAAAAACTCTCTCCAATGCGCAGCGGCTCTTTGCGTTGATCTCCTATATATACTTGAGAGTTTTAGATCCACTAGGAAACCCTAGATAAGAATCCACGTATATCTTCTTTCCTTGTAAATATCTTTTCCTTGTAGAAGAAGAATCCTTATGCAAATATATAATTAAGGAAAAATAAATCCCTTAATATCTAGAAGAGATCTACGTATATGAATATGAATAAGGAAATTCCCATGCATACATAAAATTGCCAATTAATTAATGCATCAAAGTCGATGCACTAACAATCTCCCCCTTTGGCATTTATGTATGCAAACCACACTCAATAAACTGACGTAGACAAGTAAGCAGAATTCAAGTAAGCAAATAACTCCATAATTCTGCTCCCCCTTGCTTCAAACCTCAGACCTCATTCGAATCAACAGAAATCGCATCAGCGGCCAGCAGCATCCAAGTACATTAACCAGCAGCATCCAAGTACATTAACCAGTACATCAATTAGAACACAAACCAGAACACTATGTGAATCCAGAAATCACATCAGCAACATTCAACAATTAAAACTCCTTTTCTCCCCCTTGGATTGCACACAGAAATGCCAATCACACACTAAGAACATGCACTAAGAACCATATAAAATCCTCAACACTAATCCAAATATCATTGGAACACTAATCAGTACATCAGAATGCTCCCCCTGAATCAACTACTTCTCCAAAAAGACATCCATTGAGCCAAAATACGGGATTCAGATCAACAAGTATCCCATAATGAGCACAAAATTAGATAATCAAGCAAGCAATAAAAGATAATCTGAAGAAATCAGACTCTCGGAAATTTGTACCATTCTCCATCCAATGACGGCGTGAAAACATAGCAATTATCGGCAGATCTATTCGCTTCAAGAAACTTATTTGATCCTTTGAGAATTATGCACTTGTTCTTTCCAAACTTGACCTTCATTCCTCCACCACATAGCTGACTTATGCTTATTAGATTAGCATTAAGTCCATCAACATATAGAACATCATGAAGAACAGGCATACCGTGAACGTTAAGAATACCAACTCCCTTTACTTGGCCACGACCTCCGTCTGCAAACACTACAGAATCGTTTGCACAGCTTCGGATGTTGGTCAACAAACTCTTGTTCCCCATCATATGTTGAGAGCATCCGCTGTCGATGTACCATGAATTCCCAACTTGTGAACTATTGTTGGTATTAACCACATATGCACGATGAAATCTCCCATTTGTGTACCTCTTGCTTGAAGAAGGCAACATATGTTGTCTCTTGTCACCAAGATAGAATCTGCATCGTGGTCTTATATGCCCAGGTCTGTGACAATAGTGACATGTAGGGATGAATCGATCTGACTCATATTTCTGTCCGTGTACCCGATCGTGTTCCGGGTCTTGTTTCTGGTCAACAGGAGTGTCTCGAGGATTCAATTTCTTGGGCCTCCAAACTTCAGTTCGGTTGTCAGAGTTTTTAAGACTTTGAACTTTGGTTTGCTGCCTTCTTTGATTCTCCATAATTCCTCCTTTCACGTATCCAACTCCTTCTTTATCAGGGGTCCTCTTTCCTTGTTCAAGAACTCATCAAGCTTCTCGGTGCTACTGTTCATCATCTTTATCAGCTTCTGCATTTGACAAAGTTCAGCAGTGGTTTCGTCTTTTTCTTCCTTGCACTTCTCAAACTTTTGTTTTAGAGCAGCAACTTCAGTTCTCAAGGTGTCCCTTTTCTTAGTAAGCTCGGTGACTTGAATGGAGAGACTTTGATTCCACATGACAACTTTCTCACAATTCTTCATGATTTCAGCATACTCGGCATCATCCAATTCTTCCTCCTCAATTTCATCCTCCACAACAAATGTACCGTCTGATGTGTCTGTTGAGGTGATCCTTTCTCCATTAGTTGTAGCAACATGGGCAATATGTTTCGCCTTTTGTTCTCCATTGCTCTCACTATCAGTAATATCATCATCACTGTGAGTAGCCTGAAACTCCTTCTTGCTAAACTTCTGATACTTGTACAAATTGGCGCATTCACTTTTGATGTGGCCAAATCCGTCACATTCTTGGCATTGAGGTCCTCTATCAGAAACATTATTCCTCTCAGCACCATTGTTACTATTCTGCAAGCTTTGCCCTTCAGATCTATTGTTTCTGAATCTTCCATCAAAGTTTCCCCTTTTAAACAACCTTTTCCCAAACTTCTTTGATAAGAAGTCGATGCACTCAGCAACCATCTCTTCAATATTGAGCTCCTCCTCTGATTGACTGAACTGAGAAGCTTTATATGCCAACGTCTGAAACGTGTTACTCATCGTGTTACTCCTAGTGTTCCTCATTCCCATCTCGAAGGTTCTTAGAGATCCAATCAGATCATTGGCCGTCATGTTGTCCAGGTCTTGAGCTTCTTCAATGGCTGCGACTTTGTAGTCGAATCTCTCTGGTAGAGATCTCAGAATCTTTCTCACCATTTTGGCCTTAGACCATTGTTCCCCAAGAGAGAAGCATTCATTAGATAAGCTCAACAATTCAGCATAAAAATTAGATATAGATTCATTCTCATCCATCTTTAGAGCTTCAAATTGAGTGGTGAGTTGTTGTAATCTCTGATTTTTTACACTTCGATTCCCTTCATAATTGTTCTCAAGAATTTCCTAGGCCTTTTTAGCAGATTTACATGTTGATATGACAGCAAAGACATCAACAGTAACAGCACTATGAATAGCATTAAGAGCCTTTTGGTTCATACCTGATTCTCTAAGCTCTCCTTTAGTCCATTTGCCTCGTGGCTTTTTTTCTCCTTCAGCATCAACTAGTTCCTCCCAACCAGTTTCAACAGAACTCCATGCCTCTTCATCCACTGATCTTATGAAGGAAATCATCCTCACCTTCCAATAGCCATAACAGGTTCCGTCAAATAGAGGTGGTCTAACAGTAGACCCGCCTTCCTTCATACTCCCCATCACGAGCTCCTCCTAGGGTTCCACACACAGCACGGACTAAGTTGAATGTCCCAGGATCTAACACCAAATAGAGGTGACCTGCTCTGGTGCCAATTGAAATTTCGAAGTCCGTATGATTTGTCACACAGAATGTGTAACACCGTGTGTAACACCAAGCGTAACACAAAGAGTAACAGAAACAGAAAACAACGAACGCACAGCAGTTGTTAACCCAGTTCGGTGATCAACACACCTATGTCTGGGGGGGATTTCTCCCAAAGGACCAATCCACTATATGTGAGCTTCAGAGATACAATTATTCGAATACTAGCCACTACTAAGTATTCACTCCTCACTCGTCTACACTCACCAACAGCGAACTTGAAGATAGACCTAACACCTTAGTCTACCCAAACTTCAAAACCACGATTATGAAGTTTATCCCCACTCGAGTTATAGAATACTCAAGATTACAAGTTCACTCACCAAACTAATCTACCCAAGAAAGAAGAAACAAATCTACGTTTATGAAGAAAAAACGTAGAAGATGAAAACTGAATAAATCACGTAAAAAACTCTCTCCAATGCGCAGCGGCTCTTTGCGTTGATCTCCTATATATACTTGAGAGTTTTAGATCCACACGTATATCTTCTTTCCTTGTAAATATCTTTTCCTTGTAGAAGAAGAATCCTTATGCAAATATATAATTAAGGAAAAATAAATCCCTTAATATCTAGAAGAGATCTACGTATATGAATATGAATAAGGAAATTCCCATGCATACATAAAATTGCCAATTAATTTATGCATCAAAGTCGATGCACTAACAGAAATTGTGAATGGCGAGTTTCGCAAGAGAAGGGACGACATGAATAATTGAGGTCAAGAACGAAGGAAAACTATTTAACAATTTAGTTAGACGACTACGTATATAATTTACATTACTAGGAATAGTTTGACGAAAAAGTAAACCTTTTCGTGTTAGAATTATACTATTAATTAAAACAAAATTACTCAGATAAATCTACTTCCTTGTTGAATTTCGATATTCACTCACAGTTTCGGAAAAAGAAAGAATAAGTTAATTTTGTAAGTTTACTATCAAAATTTTATAAACTAAACGTTCTCTCAAGTTTGTTGTGCTAACTTTGATATTCTGACATAGTATTTTGCTTTATTAGGTAATCATACCGTCCCGTCCGACTTGGTCACGTTTCCTAATCGGAGTGTCTCGGCCGACTTGATCACTTTCCTTTTTGGGCCTAATATTTAACTTTTATCTTTTTAATTTAATATTTATAAATTGTTAAAAATAAATTCTTAAAAACCGTGCCCAAACCCTTAAAAACCGTGCTCAAACGAATGTGGCCAAGTTGACCGGACGGAAGGAGTAGTAATTATTTTGGGGAAAAAACTAATCAATAAATATTACTCCCTCCGTCCCACTTAATTAATCCCATTGAATATTCATATGTGAGGTATAAAATATTCCAATGAGACTAATTAAGTGAGACGGGAAAGTATTATTTACTTACAAAGGTTCAAGTCTTTGTCTAGAAAATTTCGATTTATATTATATGAGTATGTACCATATGTGTGCGTTATAAGATTTCTCCATCATCGGATGACATATGAAATTAATATGTGCAGCTATATGCATGATTGTTGATTGGTGTTTAAATGTTAGGATTTTCGTAGTGTTTTCGTGTCCGTTTTCGTTATGTTTTGTGTCTCTTTAGTTTGTCTTTTGCTATGATTTGGTTGCTTTGGAGTCTTTGGTATTGTAGGATAAAAAGGACGGAAATGAGAAGAAAATGAGAACAAAGAAGCATTATATCGAAGAGGGGTTCGATAGGAGCATGTAGGCGAAAATGGAGGTCGATTTGGAGTTCGGACGAGGAAGATACGACCGAAACAAGAAAGGCGCGCAATCGTCCAGCGTTAGACGACCGTCCAGCGTACGGTGGACGAGCGTCCAGAGTAGAAAAGAAGAAGAATGCGAGTGCGACGTTGGACGAGCGTCCAACGTACGTTGGACGACCGTCCAACGTTCCGGCCAGCTATTGTTTCCTTATATAATTAGGTTTTCATACCTATTATATATATAATATACTATCTCTTGTACACGAATTCTAGACATCTTTAGAAATCTTTTAGACATCTTTTAGCATATTTTAGCTTTAGTTTTCAGCACTTAAACACTTTAGATTAGTTTTACTTTGTTCGGATCCGGATTCTTAGTTCGTGCGATTCAATTCAAGTTTTTCTTTTACTTCGCGTTCTTCGTTCTTCGTTTAATTCTCGTAAGTTATTTATTGCTTTCGTTACTTGCTTTAATTGCTTTACTTAGTTTTAGATTCGATTTCGTAATTGCTTCTTTTAATTTCCTTAGTTTAATTTCGTTCTTTCGATTTCTAGTTTAAAGTTTAGATTCGTATTTCTAGTTTCGATTCTCTAGTTTTTCAAAGCTTTCAAAGTTAGATTAATTTTCTTTTAAATTTCCAGATTTCATTCATCATGTCTAGAGTAATTTATGCTTTCTTTATGCTTTCTTTATTGCTTTCTTTTCGATTCTTGCCTAGGTAGATTTATTGCTTTCTTTTAGTTTAATTCTTAGATTTATTTCTTGAGTTCTAGATTAGATTTATTTGCTTTGATTTAATTGCTTTGATTTATTTTATTTGCCTAGGATTTAAAACTAAAACCCCAAAATCTTCTTTACTTGCTTTCTTAGTTTTAGGCTAGATTAGGTTTTACTACATAATTAATTGCCCTGCAAAGTTTTCCTTCGAGATTCGACATTTGGTTTTTACTTACTAAGTGCTAGGATAGATTTCGTTCTATTGCGAACACTTTTTAGTGAAACAAATTTTGGCGCCGTTGCCGGGGAAAACTTTAGGCGATTTATTGTGTAGTATTTTTATTTATTTTATTTTTATTTTTATTTGTGTTATTTCGATTTCTTGTTTCTTCCACTCGGTACGTTTAATTTGTTTGTTGAGTGCTTATAGTTAAAAGGGAGGAAGAGATCGAGTGTTGAGGACTACAGTTTAGTCTTGAAGAGCCCAAGGTCATGGCAATGGTTATGGGCGATTTTTCATGTCCCACATACACCACTTCTACCTTCTCCTCACCACCGCCGCCGGTATACTTTCCACCGAACCCTCAATTCCTTCCTCAATATTCACCACACCAACTTTACTATCCACCACCACGATATCAACCATACTTCCCTTCACCATTACCATATTTCTCACCTCAACCATCACCTTATGACCCTCTGTCACAATACTACCCATCATCTCCACAAGTTTCTTCACCAACGGGGGATGAACTTAACACCCTCATGAAAGAGCAAAAGTTGATAGATGATGCTAACCAAGCCACGCTCGAGCGTCTATCAACTGAATTGGAACAGATATTGGAATCGATGAATCAAATGGGCAGACTTTCGGCTCAAGGAATCCAATCACATCCCACGCATGCAGTCTCGGTGTCGCGGAGTGGAAGACCGGTGGACAATGGAGTTACGATGCCACCTCAAAGCTATTCTAGCCAAAGGTGGAGCCCGAATTCGCGTTGGGGATCGAGCCAAAACCATGCAGCACATCACGCTGGATGGGCGTCCAACGTCGCTGGACGACCGTCCAATGTTGGACGGCCGCCCACCTTCACGCCAGCCCCTGGACGTGCTCAAACTAATTCTCCAGCGAAGCCCGCGCTGGACGGGCGTCCAACGTACGTTGGACGACCGTCCAACGCTGAAAAGGAGCCAACTGCGAAGCCACCCTTGGACGAGCGTCCAGCCTACATTGGACGAGCGTCCATCGCCCAGAACGCACGCACGGAGTCCGAGGATGATAAGAAGGATGCTCCCATTCTCCACAAGACGCCCGATCAGTACGTCCCCCCTATTCCATTCCCGAGTAGAGTGAAGAACAAGAAGCAAATGCTCAACCCTTATGTTCCACCTATTCGGAGTATTGTGAGGAAGGAGAGAAAGGATCTCGAGCCTATCAACTCGTTTCCTAAGAGAGGAGATCCGGGAGGTTTCGACTTGAGCATTGTTTTGGATAGTGGAGAGGCCGTCTCGGGATTGGTAGATCTAGGAGCTGCGGTGAACTCAATGCCGTATTCTATTTTCAAGAAGATGAACTCAAGAGTCCTTCAATCTACCGACATGCGCATTGAGCTAGCAGACGGCACCGTGAGTAGTCCATTGGGAGTTGTAGAAGATGTTACAGTCCTCGTTGGTGGAATTCGAGTCGTTACCGACTTCGTCGTGCTTCATGAAGGCAAGGGAGCTAAGAGCGCAACCGGTCATCTACTCTTGTTGGGACGACCGTTTATGGCCACTACCCGTGCCCGTATTGATGTAGGTACCGGCACATTAAGCATGGCCGGCGAGGGAGGTTCGGTAACGTTTTCGGTTTTTGGAAATTCACCTTCTATTCCTACTTCTTCTTTTCATTTATGCTCTTATGTTAAGCTTGCTAACCCTTGTGTTGAGGAAAATGTTTGTGAGAATTTTAACAAGGTAGCAACTCTTGAAGAATTCATTGAAGATGAAGAGTCCATTGAAGATGACGAATTCTTTAGTTGTGTGGATGAGGAAGAGGACATAATCAAAGACTTTCTACGGAATTTGGAGGAGATTGATGGAGTGGACGAGGAAAGCTCGACACATGCATTGAATGCGGACGTGGTCATTAACTCTTTTCTTTCTAACCTCACCACTTGTGAAACATCTTTTCTTGCAGAGGTTAACTCGAAGATGTGTGAGGACGAGTTCGAACTAAGTGTGGGGGAGTCGAGAGTTGATGAGGCCCACGTCCTTGATCTTCAAGATTGTTCGAGAAGGGAGTGTGAGTGTGTCGGAAGGAGCATCAAATCGTCGCTTGGTGCTACGGGTTTGGGTTGATCGTATCCTTCGTCAAGCTAATGACGTTAAATAAGCGCTTGGTGGGAGGCAACCCACGTAAAAAAAAAAAAAAATCTCTTTTTATTTTTGTAGAGTAGGATTTGTTTTTCGTTTGTTTTTCTTTTTGATATTCGTGCAGGGATTGGTTCTTAAGGATTGCAATGGTACGGAAGGCTTCGAGAGGGAGAAAAAGGGAGAATTCGAGAATAATTTTGCGAGGACCGCGTTGGACGAGCGTCCAACGTAAATTAAAATTCTCCAGTGTTCAGCGAACGCCGCGCTGGACGGGCGTCCAACGTACGTTGGACGAGCGTCCAGCGCAAGACAGGCCCATATTCGATTCAAGAGCAGCAAGCCGCCGCCGTCTACCTCTACTCCACCGGACCCGAACGACCCTCGTTGGTGGTCTCCTTATGATCCTCGTTGGCAAGATCCACGTTTCCAAGGTTTCTTCAACACATAGCATTGTTGTGTCTTTTAATTTTTGTTTTGAGTCTTTTATTTCTTTTTCTTTATTTTGTGCAATTTTACGCTTTGGTATTGTGTTTTGTGTTTGTTTTGTAGGTTCTACTTGGAATTTCTCGGGATTTCAAGTGTGTTGGTCGACATTGTGCGATAAGTTCCTTCTATCCCTTCTTCTTTATTTTCTCGCAATAGGGACATTGCATGATTTTAAGTGTGTGTGTGTGTGTGTGGGGGGGGGGGGGGGGGGGTCTTTGAAACTTTGGCATGATGTGTTTAATTTTGATGAGTCTTAGGATTTAATTGAGTCAAATGAGCATGTGATGATAGTATTGTAGATTTGGACGATGATAGAAAATTTTTTGTTTATTTTTGGAGAAAAATTCATGATCTTTATTATGCATGGAACCTTGGCGAAGCGACACATTTTATTCATTGAATTTGAAGTATGCTATGATGTCGGGAACTAGTTAGTTTGAACCCGTGAGAATTGAGCTATTTGTGCATATTTATGCCTATTCTTTGATTGAGTGATCATGCATGCTTCGTTGTTTCTAGAACTTGCCTTGTTTCTCCATCAAGACCTTAGTATATTTACGAACTAGGAGATGATTTTAGGCCATCTTTCTTTAGCCATATGATCCCTATACACTAACCTTGTTCATAAACCTTTGTTTACCCCTTTTGAGCCTTTGTTAGCCGTTCTTTGTAAAACCAGATGATAGGAGGTTTGGATGGTTATGGGTATCCTTAGTATTTGTGGTTGGTGATATGGAAGGAGTTGAATAGAAAAATTTGGTTGTGGTGAAGAAGGAGGAGAAAGGAGTTTTAGATGCTTGATTTATGTAGTTAGCTATCCCTATGAGCTTAGAAAAAAAAAAGAAAAAAAAAGGATGAGAAAAAAAAAAATAGAGCCTTTGTTCTACATTAGAAAGAACATTTATTAGTGGAGCTCTAGAGAAAAAAAAAAAGAAAGAAAGAAAGAATAAGAATATAAGCATAAGGGGATAGTTAGCTTTGATTTGTATAAGTTGATAGTTTAGCATCTTTGAGTTTGTATTTGGTGTGTTGGATGGTAGAAGATGGAGTAAAAATCCATACTTTGGTTGGAGTTAAAAAGAGGTTGATGATTTAGATTTATTTGAGTCACTTAGCCTATACTTTCCCTACCTTAACCAATGTCCCTACATTACAAGCTTATATAAAGACCTTTTTGATCCTAATTTGTAAGTATTACATTAGGTGGAGATGTTGAGATTGAAGGCAAGCCTATGGTAAACATGTTGCATTGCATTGATATTGAGTGAACCCTATGATGTGCATTATCTTATACATCTTTTCTTTGAGAGAGTTGAGTGTTCACTTTCATATATAAAATTTCACATGTTGGAGAGTGTTCTTTGATGGATTAGCATATTTTGAATTAGTTGAGTAGATTGTGTTGATTGATGCTAAGGTTGTGTGCATAGTTTTGATCACGATCATGAGAGTTTGTTTTCGAAAAGTGTTGAGGCCTATATAGTTCACAATACTTGAGTCTATTGTTTATTTTGTTTTTGTTATTGTTCGGGATGAACAAATGTCTAAGTGTGGGGGAGTTTGATTGGTGTTTAAATGTTAGGATTTTTGTAGTGTTTTCGAGTCCGTTTTCGTTATGTTTTGTGTCTCTTTAGTTTGTCTTTTGCTATGATTTGGTTGCTTTGGAGTCTTTGATATTGTAGGATAAAAAGGACAGAAATGAGAAGAAAATGAGAACAAAGAAGCATTATATCGAAGAGGGGTTCGATAGGAGCATGTAGGCGAAAACGGAGGTCGATTTGGAGTTCGGACGAGGAAGATACGACCGAAACAAGAAAGGCGCGCAATCGTCCAGCGTTGGACGACCGTCCAGCGTACGGTGGACGAGCGTCCAGAGTAGAAAAGAAGAAGAATGCGAGTGCGACGTTGGACGACCGTCCAACGTTCCGGCCAGCTATTGTTTCCTTATATAATTAGGTTTTCATACCTATTATATATATAATATACTATCCCTTGTACACGAATTCTAGACATCTTTAGAAATCTTTTAGACATCTTTTAGCATATTTTAGCTTTAGTTTTCAGCACTTAAACACTTTAGATTAGTTTTACTTTGTTCGGATCCGGATTCTTAGTTCGTGCGATTCAATTCAAGTTTTTCTTTTACTTCGCGTTCTTCGTTCTTCGTTTAATTCTCGTAAGTTATTTATTGCTTTCGTTACTTGCTTTAATTGCTTTACTTAGTTTTAGATTCGATTTCGTAATTGCTTCTTTTAATTTCCTTAGTTTAATTTCGTTCTTTCGATTTCTAGTTTAAAGTTTAGATTCGTTTTTCTAGTTTCGATTCTCTAGTTTTTCAAAGCTTTCAAAGTTAGATTAATTTTCTTTTAAATTTCCAGATTTCATTCATCATGTCTAGAGTAGTTTATGCTTTCTTTTATGCTTTCTTTATTGCTTTCTTTTTTATTCTTGCCTAGGTAGATTTATTGCTTTCTTTTAGTTTAATTCATAGATTTATTTCTTGAGTTCTAGATTAGATTTATTTGCTTTGATTTAATTGCTTTGATTTATTTTATTTGCCTAGGATTTAAAACTAAAACCCCAAAATCTTCTTTTCTTGCTTTCTTAGTTTTAGGCTAGATTAGGTTTTACTACATAATTAATTGCCCTGCAAAGTTTTCCTTCGAGATTCGACATTGGGTTTTTACTTACTAAGTGCTATGATAGATTTCGTTCTATTGCGAACACTTTTTAGTGAAACAATTGTCAAATTTATTGTCGAATTTTTTTGGTGACATCTAGGTATATGTTGCAATATTAGCTACACGTGTGGTGTATCAAAATTCTGTTACATCTCCGCATGTAATTATGTAATTTTGTGACATATAAATGTGTAAGTATATGAAGAAATGCAACAAATTAGTTACATAATCAAATGTCACTAACTTTAGTGACATGTCTATATTTTTGTAACAGGCATAACAAGTAACAACTACTCATTTAAACGTGATACAATTTTATTTAGTGACAATTATAAAATTCTATATATTCTATTTAAATGTAACATCATAAAGTTATATATACCATTAACTGCATTATTAGCTCTAACATTAAAAACAAAAAAAATCATAAAATTGAACAATTAAGTATTCGGGAAGAAATTTGATTAAAAATCATAAAATGTTCTATTATTATTGATTTATGAATTTAATTATTTCAATATAAGGAATTTCGTCATGTGTGACAACGTGATGAACAATCATTTTCAAAAGTAATTGCGTGGGCAAATCTCCATCATCGGTTTATAATTAAAATTACCTCTTCTAAGGCCATGTTTGGTACCTTAGACTAGATATAGAGATCCTAGATAAGAATCAAGATAGTAATCTTGAGTTGGTTAAACAGTAATCTTATTTTGGTGTTTGATAGGCTAGATTGGTTAAGGTCTTATCTTGATGAGGGTGTTTGGTATGACACATCAAAATGAGAGTAGCAGAAGGTTATTACAAAAATATCCCTCTGTCGTCTTCCTCCATCATCTTCCTAAATGCAAGTGATGGTCAAATTTCTTTATTTGAAACCCACTCCCAGCCCCAATAATTGACCACCGGCCAGAGAACCAAGCTTCAAGAATGGAGATAAAAAAGGAGAACAAGGTACAACTATGAAAGCACAAGGTACACATAAGATTAAACACATAAAATTTCAGCTGCAACAAAAATTGAGCAAAAGATAAGGAAAGGAAGAAGCTTTCCGGTTTGATCTTAGCTATAACCGTAACCGGGAAGAGAAACAACTCAGCGGAGAGGCAATTTAGGGGGTGTGACGACTTGAACGTGGAGAGAGTCAGATGTTTCGATTGTCCTTGCCTTCAGCTTATGTCCGACGATGATCTCACAGCTACGGAGGCATATGGTGAAGACGGGATGGTGATGAGCTTGTGGTGGCGCTTGTTGGGGCTGGTGAAGGATGCCATCTGCGTGGCGGTGGGATGGGAGCTGTAGAGAGAAGTGTGATGCGTAAGGATTGAAGAATAAGTGAAGGGCAAAATGGTCTTTTCACATCTTATATGGGCAACTCAGTTTACTATCGTGTGTATTTGGTCGGATAGTAATTAACAAAGGCTACAGGAGAAAGTGGTCGGGCCAAGATAAGAGTGCCGGGCCCATAGGTTAATAAACTTTGCTATCAAACAACATGATAAGGCCCTATTAGAACTCTTATCTAGGCTTCTAAGGGCTACCAAACAAGCCCTAAATGGATGCATCTCCTCGCATCAATTTCAAAAAAGTAATTAAAGGTAATTGTACTTCGTACTTCGTTTTTATATAATATATAGATATAGATTGTGGGTGTTCGATCATTTCTTTTAATTAGGTTTTCTATCGATACAAGTATCAAAATAGCCACATTGGAATAGTAAAGATAAACATTATTAGCCACTCGGATAAAAGAAAACAAGCTAATGGTTCGACGCAAATTATAAGTATTTAGAGGTTCGAATTCATAAAAAAATCGTAGCTACGTTCCTTATCGAGTTCATATTCATAAGTGTGGCTTTCCGTAATTGGACATATATCTACTATTTTGCCTTTCTAAGAAACCACCTATGGCCCAACGAACTTCAGACATGTCACTTTTCAACTTACGTCACTTTCCGACGGAGGGAGTAACGATAATAAAACTGGGCAACAATTGCTTTCTATCTAATGGGAGAAAACTCAGGGAAACAAGAAAACCAAAGTTCGGAAATTGTGAACCTGTTACGGTACAACACAACATGGGTTTCTTCCATAAAATCATCGAACATAATCGAAACTCGTCTTCAAGATAGTATCCTACGGCGATTGCACATCAGAATGTGTTTACATTCTCCGTCACAAACATTCTGGCCGGAAGAAAGCTTGGGGTGTAAATGACCGTACTGGTATGAATAAAGCTTTGCACCCGGAAAGCATCAATTTCTTTAATAGTTCTGCTCTTCGTCAAGTAGCAGAATAGTATGGGGCCGTCTTCCTCCCCGACCAGGATTTCACCGGTTTTGAAAACTTTGAGGGGGAAATAAAATCCACAGAATTTTCCCCTTAATATGTCATGAATTGGTTTTCTTATGACAAATTCTTTTTCCCAAGATTTCTCGTCTCCGTACTCCTTCATCGTCCAGATGATAAACTCCTCAGCAACATTAAAGCACAAACACAAGCAATCCCCCAACGAGGAGATGCAAGGGCAGTAATCATCCGGAGGTTTACGAGGAGCGGAGAAGGCGGTAAAAAGTTCAGTTTCTAGATCAAAGCACGAAATCAGTTGATATCCCTCTGAATCAGTTGCCAACCAGTGAAGCTTCCCATTCAAAAATGCGCCTTTGCGCCCTTTGTACATGATTGGGCTAGCATGTTCAATGCTCCTCCAAGATCCCGTCCCGACAGTGTATACCTCGCACTCAGGTGGAACAAATTCCCTAGTAAATCGATATATCCTCACTAGCTTATATTGACAGGTTACCTTGCTCACACCAAATCCCAAAATGTGGTCGAGGAACAGATTATCGGTAAAATAAGGTAGGGTGATATAGTCCCGAGTTACAGGGTTGCATATGAGAAGATCACGTGGCCTCCTCGGGCTCCGGGTGTACATAAAAAGAAACCCATCAACCGAGCTATGTATATACGCATCGTGAGAGAACTTAAAGTTGAAGTTGAAGACTATGTAGCAAAACGGGGAATATTTTCTCCTAGCAAGATCTTCGACGAATTCATATACCTTGTATGGCTTCCGGTGCCCTATGCGTTGATAAATAGCAAGGTTAGGCACTGATCTAGGAAGATGCAGCTCGGCAAATTCAGGAGAGTCAACCAGACCGAGCAACGACCTACAAACACGCCTGCAGCTTATAATAGTTCGAACGGGAAGCCTCGAGAGGATATCGATGATGATTTCTGGTGGTAGATAAGTGAAGAAATCTGGCATTTCGAGATTCTGCAAATTACTGCCTATTCTTCGTTTCATTACTAATTGATTCTTCAATTCCCTGGGACAAAGAAAAACAGGTAAACATTGATGTCAGCCGCCATTTATCCTTTCTTTCGTCAAAATTCGAACATGGTAACATTAATAAAATAACTCAACTGGGAAAACACAAATATGCATTTTTCAAACTAAGAACGGCTAATACCAGAGCCACTCATCTAACAAAAATCCAGCAGAAATCAAGCAATGAACAAATGAAAATTGTAAATAAATACATCGAAACCAGAAGTTCAGGTGAAATAACAGAAATGCTGCACAAATTTGGATCGGAGCTGGCGAATTGGATAGAAAAGGCATAATGAAAGAGACGATCACTCACCTGGCGAGATTTTCCGATCTCCTGCGCAAATGAGGCGGCGGAATGGTTTGAATCGATGAAGTAGCACGGCGGCGGCGCGGCGGCCGATGATTATCGCCGGAAAGAGCAAACCCTAGGCACACGAACGCACCGTCATTTCACCCCCCCCTGTTTTTATCAGCAGCATTTTCTTTAACGTCTTCTTTCTTTTCTTAAAAAAATACTATTTTCTTTTAATGATCTTTTAGTACACGTGGCAAAATTTTTACTTACTACTATTTTCTTAAAAAAAAAAAATCAACATAATATAGAATATTTGTGTTATATAATCAACATAGTCCCTTGCTGATGGGATCCTCTGTCACCAAATTGGTGTACCAATGGTGTCCGCGATATAAAACTAGGAAGTTTTGAGTTCTCTCTATTAGTGGTCATTTTGAATTTGGTAATTAGTGTATATCAAAACTTCCTAATATTGTACCGAGACACCATTGGTAAACCAATTTGGGGATCCTCCGATCACCTTGAGTTAACAAATTAGTACTTTGCACTGTCATATTCGTCCGTCTCACTCCATTGGTCTTCTTTCAAAATGACGTTGTAACCAACAAACGCAGATGTTTTAAAAGGAATTTTTGTTTAATTTATTTTCTATTTAAGTAAGAGACAAATGTATGAAACAGACGAAAAAACAAATAGTGACTAATAAAGTGAGGTCGTGACTAATAAAGTGAGATCGAGAGAGTATTTAAAAATTCATTAGATTTGTTTCCTACATATTTCCAATAGCAATTTCATTATTACCAAAGTGTAACACTATTATTATTATTATTATTATTATTATTATTATTATTATTATTATTATTATTATTATTATTATTATTATTATTATTAGAAAATGCAAATTCTTTTATTAATCGATTTAAATTTTAAATAAATATAAATAACTGAAAAGAGAAAAATAAAAAATCTAAGCTTAAAATTATCATCAGAGGAAGAAATATAAATCAACACACTACTAAAACACATAAACAATTTCACTGCTTTTCATCTCAAGAGCAGAAAGCTTTTAGTCACTGATAAATTCTAGCATGAGCAATAATAATTAATAAGCTCATAAACAAATTCTTCCATCAATTCAACACTAAACAACTGAAACTAGACACCATAACTGCACTCTAAAATGAGGTTACCTTCTCATTCCTAAACATCTTGAGGCGAAGAAAGCTCGGGGTGTAAGTAACTGCTCTGGTTGGGTTCTCGCTGGGCAATTCTTCAATAGTCTCGGTCTTCGTGGAGTAGCACCATAAACTGGTGCCCCCTTCGCCTTTCCTTGTGATGAAGATGCAACCGAACTGGAAAACTTTGACCGTGTCTCGGAAATATGCAAAATATTCACCCTGGCATGGTACACTGATGGTGAATCTCTTTGTCCATGATTTTCCATCTCCGTACTCTTTCATCAACCATACATCAATCTTGTAACCATGTGCAGTCTGATCAATTTTTTCATTGCATAAACATAGACAATTATCCAAAGTAGAAAGACTCCAGGGCGAAGGAAAATCTGGATCCTCAGGAGGGAAAGAAAAGGAGCTAAAACGTTCTGTTTCAAGATCAAAGCAAGAAAGATGTTCATAATCGTCTGAATCGAGTGCTAACCAGTGAAGATTTCCATTCACAAATACACCTACATTATCCCAATCATAATCGAGTGAGCTCCCACCTGCAATCCTTCTCCAAGATCCTGTACCGATTGTGTATACATATACCTCACTATTTCGTGGGGGAAACGTAGTGGAGGAGGTTTTGAAAATCCTAACTAGTTTAAATTGGCCAGCTATTTTACTCACTCCAAATCCGAAAGTGTTGTATTGATCCGCATTATGTGCAGGAAGCTTGATGAACTCACGAGTGATCGGATTGCCAATGAAAAGATTATAAGGCCTCACATCTTCATCACACCAAAAGAGCAAACCATTAACTGAACAACGTATCACATGATGATGAGGGAAGCTGAAGTTCAAGACTTCATTGCAATGGACAGAGCGTTCACCATTTAGCTCTGCCACAAATTCACAACATTTGTACAGATTTGAACTTGCATTCTCTTCAAGGACAGCAAGGCCCTGGACTGATTTAGAAAGATGTGACTCGGCAAACTCAGGAGACTCGGCCAGACTGAGCAACGACTTACAAACACACTTGCAGCTTACAATGCTCCGAATGGGTAGTCCTGAAAGGATATCAATAATAATTTTTCGAGGTAGACGTGTTGTGAAATCCGGCTTCATTCTGGAATACTGATTTGCTTATACTAAGGGGTCTATTTGGGAGTACACTTCTCAAATCTCTGCCTATTCATCATTCTTTCTTTCACCAATCAATACTTCAACTGCCTGGATCAGAGAAAAACAGATACTCAACTAAAGAGTTTCAGATTTATCCATACTTTTAACAAACTCTACCAAAATATTCTAGCATAAATAAATTAACCAACCCAATAGAGAAGAATTGCATCTTTCTTATTTAAAAAAAAAAAAAAAATCTTTTACAATTTTCATTGATTATTCAATGATTTGCTGGGAATAATCCAAACTGGTTTTAGGCCTAAATCACAACTACACTTCTTCTCCACTACATCAACAGAGATAAACCACACAGAAATCAAGCAGTAAATATAATATCGAAACTACAAGTCGAGATTAAACAATAGAGCAAATGAAGGAATTAAAGCTGTCGAATCGAACAAGAACAATTTGATCTCACCGCCGATCTCGAAGAATGTGGGGAGGTGGCGGATGGGTTGAATTGGACGGAGGAGAATGGCGGCGGCCTTATCGTCGCCGAGAGTTTGCCCTAATTTTGAAAACTCATACCGTCAAATTTCCCCCTCTTCTACCATTTCCATTTCCAATAACAATTTATTTTTAACGGTTTTCTTTAAGGGAAGCATAAATATAATATTATTTGTCCAAGCTTTATTTTCATGAAATAATACTCTATTTTCTTTATTTTGATGCCCTAGTTTGGTGTTGTTAATGATTAATGTTAGTGACGGAGCTAGAAATTTAGGAGTGATAAGACAAAAAAATTGCTCAAACAGCCATCGGGGTAATAGACTGTGGCTCCGACCCTGATGAATGTGACAATCGTATGCATGTAGGTAAAAACTAAAGCACGTTTAGTATTCCCGATATGATTGAAACGTCTTTAGATTATCGATAAGGTATTAAATAGTAGGAATACGATCGGAAGATGAACGGCCTTTATCAACTTTTTTATTTGGAGCTTTAATAACATAAAGATTAAAAGTCTCGTCACGAAGAAATCAAACTTAAAACCTTTGGTCTCGAAACATTTAATACTCTATCGCTACGCCAACTCACACATGACTTTTATCAACTTGTTGAAGTGGTCGGTGATGAATATTAATTTACCAGGTACTATAAAACATCTTCCACATTTCACTAAATGATTATCCCTATGGATTTCACATGTTCAGATCTTAATTATCGGTTCATGCGAGTTGACTTTGTATTTAATTAATTGTAACTATTAAGCGTGCTATAAACTATTTCTAACCTCAATAATTGATCGCGAAAGTTCAACTAATCTATACCTCTGACTTTGTATATGTATATAGTGATAATCTATCTTTCTTACTTTGATAGTCTAGCTTGTTTCATTCCGACATGAGAATAAAGCGTATGTTTCGTTCTATTTGATGGAAAATAAATGAGATAATTACTCTTTAAATCTTTCTTATTTAACCTTTTTCCTCTTCCTTTGCACTGCGACGAAGAGAAAATATTATCTCACTAATATGGTGTTGTAAATATTTTTTCAATTTAAGGAGTGGAACTCTTCCTCATTGATAAAAGGTGACGAAATTGTGGGACTTAGTGATTTGATCTTTTTTCTTATTTTCTTTCGCATCAAAGAAAATGCAATTATATTGTAAAAAGTAAAAAGTAAGGGGTTCAAATTAATCGAAAAATACGAGTTAATTCTTTTTATTTTATGATACACAACAATTTATATAGGACGGCTTGATTAGAAAAACAGAACAATTGAAGTGGACGTAGGAGGAGGGAGTATTTATTTATGAATACTCTATTTGTAAGTGTTTCCTTGTTCCCTAACAAATGTTAGTTCAAGTGTCAATATTCTAAAGTAAAATATATAGTTGTAAGAGTAATATACTCAACACTTTCCTTTTCCAAATTCATAGTTCATAAACAAGAATGGAGACTTTGATCATCGTACCTTATCTTCTCCCTCTTATTCTTCTCTCTCTCCCTCTCTATTTCATCTTCTTCTACAAAAAAAGGGGTCCCGGCGATCCGAAAAACCTTCCTCCTGGCTCCGATGGCTGGCCGGTTCTCGGAGAAAACGTCGAGTTCTTCCTTTCCGGGCTCGACAAATTCATCGAGCACAAAATGGAAAAACACCCTCACGATGTGTTCCGAACCTCCGTCTTGGGTCAAAAGCTCGTGGTATTCTGCGGTCCTCGAGCCCACAAGTTTGTTTTCGCGAACGACGACAAGCTTTTCACCCTTTGGTCCCCTACCTCATTTAAGAAGCTAGTCTTGCCCGAGTGGGGCGAGACCAGCAACGGAGAGTCCGCGGTGGCCTTGTTCCGGAGCTTCCAACAGCTGACCCTCCATCACGAGGCGTTGAAGGGCTACGTGCCCGTGATGGGCTCGTTAGCCCGTCAACACCTCTTGAGTCATGACTACTGAAAGCCTAACACTGTTGTGGAGGCCTTTCCATTGGTTAAGAAGTACGTCTTCAGCTTGTCGTGTAGATTGTTTCTAAACCTGATCGATCCAAACAGCATAAGACAGTTGTTGGATTCATTGTGTGTGATGATGGATGGTCTGTTGTCCTTGCCTGTCGATTTGCCAGGGACGACCTTCGGCCGTGCTATCAAGGGGAGCGAAACCCTGCGCAGGGAGATTAAGAGGATCGTCCAGCAGAGAAGAAAGGAGATGACGGAGAATGAGGACGAGGACGAGGGCAAAGATTTGCTAGCCAAGTTGCTAAGTGTTAAAGATGAAGATGGGGAATATGTAAACGACGACGAGATATCTAAATTCATATACACTTTGATCTTTGCTAGCTTCGAGTCAACATCCTCTTCACTCGCTTGTGTTATATACTATCTTGCTAAACTTCCCCACATTTATGAACAAGTTCTTCAAGGTACGTAGTTCGTTTCATCGATTATTGTGATATTTTCGAGATTTCTTTCTTCTTTACTTAGTTTCTTGATTACAGAACAAATGGCGATTGCAAAGTCGAAAGGCCGTGACGAGGAGCTGACATATGGGAGGATTTTGAAAAGATGAAATACTCGAAGAATGTTCATAGCGAATCACTCAGGCTACTTCCTTCGTCCGGCATATTCAGGGAAGCCATTGCTGAATTCAGCTATGCAGGGTTCACCATTCCCAAAGATGGAAGGTAATCAAATATATAAACGTCGACATTTTGCCATTTCCGCCTGTTCACAGAAAACGTACTCATTTTTTACAAGGGAAGAATAGTTAATGATCATTTGTGAATCTCCGAACTTTTAGGTAACGTGGACGCCTCATACGTCGCACAAGGACCCCGACTACTTTCCAGATCCCGAGAAATTTGATCCATCTCGGTTCGAGGGGAGCGGGCCCGCACCTTACGCGTTTGTCCCCTGGGGGGGGAGGAGTGAGAATGTGCCCAGGAAGAAACTACGTAAAGTGTGCCGTACTTGTATTCATCCATGAACTGGTGACCAGGTTCAGGCTTGAAGAGACCATTACAAATGAGAAGATGCTGTTTCGCCGTTTTATCCCTATGCCGGCTCACGGCCTTCCTCTTCGCCTCATTCCACATAAAGCTTAGCTCAATCTCTGTCTCTCTCTTTCAATTCTCTCCATGTTGTTGATTTCTTATGATGTGTGCTGTTGCTACTTCCGTCCCAACGAATTCGACCTCTTTATTTCTTTCATTTCCGTGACTGTAAAATAACAGAATGAGAGGTCGAATTGGATGAGACAATAAGCTCATAAACAATTTTCTGATGCAGTATTGCAATTCTTTCATCACTTGAACAAGTGCAGTAAATAACTGAAACTAGACTGCATAATTGCACTCTAAAATGGGGTTACCTTCTCGTTCTTAAACATCTTGAGCGGAAGAAAGCTCGGGGTGTACGTAACTGCGCCGGTAGGACCTCGCTGGGCAATTCATCGATAGTATTGGTCTTTGTGGAGTAGCACCACAAACCGGTGCCCCGTTTGCCTTTCTTTGTGATGAAGATGCAACCGAATTGGAAAACTTTGGCCGCGCCTCGGATATATGCAAAATATATACCGAGATATGGTACACTGGCGGTGCATTTCTTTGTCCACGATTTTTCATCGCCGTACTCTTTCATCAACCATATATCAATCTTGTAACCATCTCCCCCCTCATTAGTCGTATCATCACATAAACATAGGCAGTTATCCAAAGTAGACAGACACCGGGGCGAAGGACGATCTGAATCAGCAAGAGGAGAATAAAAGGAGCTAAAACGTTCCGTTTCAAGATCAAAGCAAGAAATCGATCTGTGGATGATTGTCTGAATCGAGTGCTGACCAGTGAGATTTCCGTTCACAAATACACCTACATTATCCCAATCATAATCGAGTGAGCTCCCACCTGCAATCCTTCTCCAAGATCCTGTTCCGATTGTGTATACATATATTTCGTGGGGGAATCGTGGTGGAGGTTTTGAAAATCCGAACTAGCTTACACTGGCCAGCTATTTTACTCACTCCAAATCCAAAAGTGTTGATTTGATCCGCATTATGTGAAGGAAGCTTGATGAACTCACGAGTGATCGGATTGCCCATAAATAGATTATAGGGCCTCGCATCTTCATCACACCAATAGAGCAAACCATTAACTGGACAACGTATCACACGATGATGAGGGAAGCTGAAGTTCAAGAATTCGTTGCAATGGACAGAGCGTTCACCATTTAGCTCAGCCACAAATTCACAACACTTGTACAGATTTGAACTTCCATTTTCTTCAAGGACAGCAAGGCTGGACTGATTCAGAAAGATGCGACTTGGTAAACTCAGGAGACTCGACCAGGCTGTGCAACGACTTACAAACACACTTGCAGCTTACAATGGTCCGAATGGGTAGTCTTGAGAGGATGGAAATGATGATTTCTGGTGGTAGACGTGTTGAAATCCGGCTTCATTTTTTTATACTGATTTGCCTATACTAAGGAGTCTACACTTCTCAAATTCTGGCGAGCATAAATA
This sequence comes from Thymus mandschuricus, assembly GCA_029379335.1. Classification (NCBI taxonomy): domain Eukaryota; kingdom Viridiplantae; phylum Streptophyta; class Magnoliopsida; order Lamiales; family Lamiaceae; genus Thymus; species Thymus mandschuricus. Next base: position 37,017,669 of record CM057074.1, read on the forward strand.
AATCAACGCAATTGGGAGAAAAAATGCATCTTTCTTATTAAAAAACTGAATGAAAAAGAATTGTATCTTTACCTTGATTATTCAATGATGTGATGGGAATAATCCAAACTGATTTAGGCCTAAACCACAACTACACTTCTTCTCCGCAGCTTCAACAAAGATAAACCACACAGAAATCAAGCAGTAATCGAAAGTATAAGTTGCAATGACAAAGGAAAATATGGGGATCAAAACTGAAGAATATGTCGAGATTAAACAAATAAAAAAACAGATAAAATGAAGGGATGAAAGCTGTCGAATCGAACAAGAAATTTTTTTGATCTCACCTGATGTCACCCTCTGATCTCGAAAAAGGTAGGGAGCAGCAGATAGGTTGAACTGGATGGAGGAGAACGGCGGCGGCCTCCTATGCACATCGCCGTTGGCCCTCGTTTACCGTCATATTTTTACCCAGAGTTAACAATGTATTTTTTGTGTTTTTAGTGAGGGGAAACACAACACAAATACTATTTGTGCAAACATTATTTTCATGAAATAATATCCCTTTCTTTTACAAATCACATCACTATACTAATATACTTTAATCAAATTTACAAATTTCATTATATTACCCATCTATATCCTATGTTAAAATCATACAGTACCATTTTTCGTTAATGTTTTCAAGCATCACGATATAATAGAAATTTAATAGTAATATGAGAAAAAAAATAATAAATCGAATTATACTCCATTATTTGAGCACCAAAATAAAAAGATCTAGAGGAATGAATAGATCAATTTATTTCAATAAATTTATCATCAATTGTACAGTAAAATTCAAGGGGGAGGAAACTATCCTATTAACCTTAATATAAAATCAAAATAATTCAAGACTCCTTACTAAATATACATTTTTGACTAATCATTACTATCCATGTCAATGATCAATGGTATTCAGAAAATTGAAATGGATTTTATGGAATAAGCAAAAATGATGATTATGGTGGACCAAATTCAGAGAGAGAGAGGGGTGAATATTCTGAGAAATCACCATTTTTGAAGCAGATCATGATGAATTCAGTTACATATATTGTAAAAAGTCAAGGATTTTGAATTTGAGTATGAATCACAGAAATTTACCTCTGAACTTGATACATATCATCTCCTTCACTATCTGTGTAACAGTATTTCAGCTACTTCTCAGGTCCTACCTGTATTGTAGAAATATACAAAAACTGTGAGAATCAATGTAATGAGCAATGCAAAAACATATATAATCCCCATAATATTACTGGAATATTGTTTATATCAGTAAACAAGAAACTTCTATTTAAGCAAGATTTTTTCACCTTGGTAGCATGAGCAATTGGCCCCCTTTCTTCTTTCTCCCATTCTCCCTTTTCGATTTGAATTTGGAGAACAAATCCTCTAGACATGGCCTTAGTTTATAGCCGTGGAGCTTTCGTTGTTTGCATAGCCATTACTATAGCTTATGCCTTTGCAGCGGATGACTGTTTGACCACTTCGATTAAAGGCATATGTGATGCCACATCCTCTCCCGATTCATGCAAAGACCACTTAGATCCCACACGTGTTTCTCAGCCTCAAATAACCCTCAGGAATTTGACCAAATCAGCTATGGATGAACTTTCAAAAGTATCCCCAGATTTCGCTACGAACGGAGAGATTGAAAGGCTCATAAATAGCAGCATGCCCAACAACAGTTTAGCCTTATCAGCATTGGGAAGCTGCAGGGAGCTTATTTCTTTTGCAATGTACAACCTCAACGAGTCGCTTTCTTCTCCTCTCATGACAGATGCGGATCGAGATGACGTAACATCTTGGGTGTGTGCTGGAGGTTCTAATCTTCAAGCCTGCATAGATGAATTCGGTGAACAACCTCAAGGGGTAAGGAAAGTTGTCTTCGAAAAGCTAGAGAATCCCATGTACCTTACTAGAAACAGTAGTGCAATCATGGCATTAGTAGACAAATGTACTAGGAGAAGTAATGTCCGTTCAAGTAAAACTGATCTTTTAGATGAAGATAGTCGAGATCACTATCCACATTGGCTATCTTCCAAGGACAGGAGATTCCTCAGAGACTCTAACATGGTTCCCAATCTCGTAGTGGCGGCCGATGGATCAGGAAATTACAAAAGAATCTCTGATGCACTAAAGGCCGCTCCAAGATATAGTAGGAGCAGGTTTGTGATCTATGTGAAGAAGGGACTCTATCGCGAAAAAGTAAAAGTTGAACCAGAACAATGGAATGTAATGATGTATGGCGATGGGATGGACCAAACCATAATTTTCAACGATAACTGCCATAGTAGAGGAGCGGCCACTTGGGATAGCGCCACATTCAGTAAGTTTTGTGTGTCTCTTTCTACACGAGTAAATAGTTTATGAAATCTATTATCACGACTTTAAACACGTTTTCTGATTCATAACATGATGGAACACAACCTTTATAACTTCTACAATATCCAGCACTGATCTATTTTGGGTCGGGGCCAAACTGGCGTGGTGTAGATAGTCAATATTAGTTCATACCACGCAAGTTTTGGCCCGACTTGAGATCAGATCAGAGTTGTAAATTGTACAACTTATAAAGATCATGTTTCAGGTGCAGCAATTTCTAAGTCATGTTATAATTTTAGAAACCAGAAAATGTGTAAAAGTCGTGTTAACAGATGCAACTGACCCAAGCTCGTGAAGACGAGCATGGAATCATCAGATAACAAAGAATATAAACCACATGCTTTCTTCAATCATCATATCCAAACAAAACTGGCATCAAATTCACCCTACAATCACAAATTACCCAAGTTTATCAATAAAAAGATCGATACTTATGATCCTAACACGGTCTTGCCTTTCTTACCAGCTGCACAAGGACTGGGATTTATCGCCCGAGACCTTCGATTCATGAACAGTGCCGGGGCCGATGGTGGACAAGCCGTGGCACTGCTCGCAACTGGTGATCAATCTGTCTACTACAGATGTCGTATCGACAGCTACCAAGACTCACTCTACGCCCACTCCAATCGCCAGTTCTTCCGTGAATGCCATATATACGGAACAATAGATTTCATCTGTGGAGGTGCATCCACGCTCATCCAAAAGAGTTTCATATTTGCAAGAAAGCCGTCGCAAGGCCAACAAAATACACTAACAGCTCAAAACAAGTATGACCCCCACTGTCCAACGGGGATCGTTATCCAATCCTCTAAGATTTTGCCATCTGGCAACCTCAGCGGGGTGAGCACTTTCTTGGGAAGGCCATGGACACCGTATGCAACTACTTTATTCGCGGAAAATAATATGAGTAATATCATTGATCCTAAAGGATGGCTGCTTTGGAACAATTCAACACCACCCAATACTATTTTCCTTGCAGAATATAACAATTCCGGCGCTGGTGCACAGACTGGTAATAGGGTGAACTGGACAGGTGTGAAATATAATCTCAGTTATGCAGCCGTTAAATTGTATACTGCTCGCTCTTTCATTCAAGGGGATCAATGGCTTCCAGCAGCACAAGTTCCATATGATCCAGACTTTTAATCTGCAATCTTTCTTCATTTATGGACGTACCTGTTTTAGGTCCTCATTAAGCTTACTTGCTAAATTATTAATGAGAATAATGATTTAATTTTCATTCTCTTTCGACAATCACTCCAGAAACGACAAATAATGTAGTCGGGTGTCTATGAAGAAGAGTCTTGTCACTAGTTACCACCAAGGACGAAACTATATCATATATCCTACGCTCGTCTAAGATTATGATAACTATCGAGCCTGATATGGTTTCAACAATCAATGATCATATATTGACGAAAATCGAACAAAGTACACCACATGATCAGGAAATACATGGAAAAAAAAAAGAAGAAGCAATGTACCGAACAAATAAAGAACATGAAATTGACTGGTTGAATTCTTACCTTTCCTTATCAGAATTCAAATTCGGAGGTTCCACCGCAATTCTTGTAACAGAAAGTCAATCGTTTTTGCTGGTAAGAATCAGTTTCAAGTTCACAGACCTTTCACTGCAATCATGTTCAGAGCCATTTCATTCTTCTAATAATCCAAAATCAAGCAAAGAAACTAGATCTAAACACACATTAATGAAGTTTAAATCCTTTTAAATAAAAAAAAAAAGCAGCTTAAGTCATCTACCTAACCAGATAATGATCATTCTCACATTCGAATATGAACTACACCTTTGCTTGAACGAACCGCATTTTGTGCTCCAAAAACCTTGACGTGAATCCCTTTGATACTGGTTCGAGTTCTTGCGATCTAGCCTCGTAATCGACTCCCTTTTTTAGCAAGTATGTGAACGATGCCTGTCAGTCAGGAATTTTCGCAAACACCTTCAGTGCAACTGGGCACGCCATTGTTAATCCAGTCGTTGATTGAGATGCCATTTTGATAAAGTTTCTAATACTATATAAAGAGACCATTTTCGATCACGTATGCAAATCAACGAGAAAACATTAAAAGGCTGCAAAAAAAATTTGAGTGAAATTTGTTGGGGACGAACAGTGAGAAAGATTGAATTTTGGTGTTTGAACTCGGTTTAGTACCATTATAACTGAAAATGCCACGTCAGGCAATGTGGAGACCAAAAAAATAAATTTTGATGACGTGGAATGCCACGTCATCAACGCCTAAAGAAGGTAGTTGACCAAAAGTGTGGATGACATAAAATAAATACATTTAGGTAGTAATTAAATGTGATAATTTTATATTTAGGAGAGGTATTAGTTGAGGAATGATGTGCTACTCACGTTTGTGAGCACCTTTGTCATTTTTTCGTTTTGACATTATTTTGTTCGATTTTTCAATTATAATATATTGTAGTATTAAAATTATGAAATCCAAAAAATATATATAAATTGAAAGCTTGATTTGATTTATTATTTTCTTTTTGAACTTAGAAGGCAAAACCAATAAATTTGAGCTTTGATTTTTATATATTTTTTTTAGATTTAATAATTTCAATATTAATTTATAAAGTATTAGAATATGTTACATTGAAAAAATTCAACAAAATAATGTCGTAACGAAAAAATGACTAAGATGCTCACGAAGGTGAGCATCATTAGGTGAATAAAACATCATTTCTCGATATTAGTATGGGGCAAGGACAAAATTAGCCACTTTCATAACAAAAAAATCTTTTTAGCCACATATAATAAAAAAGGTCTTTTTCTAGTCATTTTAGACCTAAACTACTCATTATACCCTTACTACTTAAAAAATATAAAATTAAAAGAAAAAGATAAAGAAAAAGATAAAGATAAAGATAAAAGAAAAGAAAACCCTATCCGAACCCAACCCACGCACGCACTCTTCTCCCTCTTCTCCCACTTCTCGTCGCCGCCGTTGCTGCCACCGAGCATAGGGGTGGGTCGGTACGGTATACCTTTGTATTTTCGTCATACCTTATACCTTACCTTAAGTGATGGTATGCTAATTTTACATACCTTTACCTTACCTTACTTGTCGGTATACCTTAACCGGTATACCTTAATTTCGGCATGAAGCAAATTGCATACCTTTACCATACCTTATTTTCGGTATACCATACCTTAAGCCGGTATGCCACAGTATACCTTAATTAATTATAAATAAATAAATCAATATATGTATAATTCATATCTTAGAAACTTATAATACAATAAATAGCACCCAAATATTTAAACTCCAAAATTCTTCAAAATAAAATATATTATCAAATTCAAATCCAAAACATCTAAATTCAAAACACAACGAGAGCATAAAAAACTTTCTACTCTCACTCCATAATTTAAGGTATATACATAATATAAAGTATATACCCTACTTTTGGTATATACTGCGATAGTGGTATATACCGCAATACCGGTATACCTTATTTTCGGTATATACCTCGACAACGGTATGTAACGGTATACCCCGGTATTCAAAAATTGATACCTTTACCTTACCTTTGTCTTCCGGTACGGTATGATACCTTACCGAAAATTTCGGTATACCTTAATTACGGTATTTTCGGTACGGTATGAACGGTATACCGAATTTTCGGTATATTTCCCCAGCCCTAACCGAGCACACCATTGTCGGCGTTGTTGTGCTCTCTCTCTCCTTCTCCCTCCTCTCTCGATCTCTCCCTCTCCCTCCTCCTTCCTCTCTCGATCTCTCCTTCTCCCTCCCCTCTCGATCTCTCTCTCTCCCTCCTCTCTCTCTCTCCTTCTCCCTCCTCTCTCTCTCTATCTCACACACCCTGCATAGCAACCATTGCCGCCGTTGTCACCACCGGACAAGGTCAGCTCGAGCTCCATATATAGCAGACTCCTCGACAGCAAATCGGAGAAGACGACACGAACACGAGCGAAACCGTCGTGAATACTCGGTCGTGCACACGAACACGAACAAAATTGTCGTGAATATCCGTTCGTGCACAAGAACACGCGCAAGTAATCCTGAATTCGTGTAACCCTCAACTTATTATTTCAGATTTTAATTTTAATTTTAATTTTGTCAATATTTCATTAAGGGTATAATTGTCATAAAATATGTAAAGTGACTAGAAAAAGACCTTTTTATTATATGTGGCTAAAAAAAGACTTTTGTCTTATGAAATTGGCTATTTTTGGGTATTCTCCCTATTGGTATTATGTAAAAATACAAGTGAATAATAAAATGATATTTGTGGTTTAACTGATTTTTTTATATATCTCCTAATTTCCTCTCCTAATCCATCAACATACAACAATTTACTTTGTACTCGAAACCTTTCGTCTCTTTTGAAACGGACACTTTCTTTTGGGCACACGTATTAAGAAAATTGAGATTTATTGTATAATGGTGGTCCACATACTTAAAATGGGGGTTTAATGTATAAAGATAATGTATTAGGGGGTTAATAAGATGTACATATGGATTTGTTGGCCAAAATAAGAAATTGATCCTTTCAAATAACACGCCCCAAAAGGAAACGTGGTCATTTCAAAAGAAACGGAAAGAGTATTTAATTAATTTTCCAGGCAATATTCCAAGAGACAGAATAGATGTGCAACTTAATCACTTATGATTCACCAAATCACGTGCTTCTTAGCCTAATTCAATTCGACGCAGATTTTCTATTACAAATCCGTATTAATTGTATCTTTTATTTGTATTGATGGGTAATTGACATGTATTATATATATACACATTTTCATTCAAAATTGTCGATTTTTGTCCGGTAAACTTTAAGTTGTTGATTTTCAAAATATTTCTGACACATAACAATCCTCTAACACTTAAATAGGAGAATCCAATATGAAATAATGTTTCAAAAACCTTCCATTTTGAATCGTATTGTTTGAAATGTTCGCTTTCCTTTCTAATAAAAATTTAACCCCATATATAGCACTTTTCCACTTACCCTTCTTAACCTGTAACCGGCTAAAAACGAGACATTTCAAATGGAAAAGGAGGGAGAGTCCAACGAATAATGCACAAGGGCCGACATAAACTATATCAATTCTTCAAAAGTGCAAAATATATATACAAATACAATAGATCCAAAAATCAATAGTTATTTTATTAAAGATCATATCGTGTAAATGTAGAGGGTTTAATTAGTAGGCCCAATGAATAATGCCCCTCCAAAATTTGACACAAATTAACAAGTTGAAGCCGTTGAACTAAAACCCTTAACACACAATAATCACCAACCACCTTACCTTCCATTCCAACCACCTCCACAATTCCCCCCACCTCTTTATTACAAGCCCCAAACAAACAAACCCATGGAGGACTTCAGCTTCCCCGCCGACTCTCCGCCCCGCTCCCTCGACTCCCCGCCTCTGTGGCGCCCCGACAAGTCGAAAGGGAAGGAGGCGGAGGCGGAGGCGGAGGCGGAGGCGGAGGCGGAGAGGGTGTTCGAGTTTCGAGAGCTGATCAGATCGAGCAGTGCTAAGGAAAGAAACTGCAAATACTCGAGCGATGGAGACGGAGAGGAGAAGATGGATTTGTTGTGGGAGGATTTGAACGAGGATCAGTTTGCAAGAAACTGTGAGAAGTTTGCTCAGAGTTCAGAGAATAATATTAAAGGTTTGAAGGTTTCGAAGAGGAATGGTCGCATGGTTTCTGGGAAGAAGACGAGTATTCTTGTATTCATCAAAATCTTGAAGAAGGTATTCCTCATGCATAATTCTCAACTTGCCATGAAGAAGAAGAAACCCTCCTCTTGGTAAATTAATCCATTCCCTTGTGCTGTTTTCTTGTTTAATGGGAAGTTTGATGAAACGAAGAGGATGATCAAGTTTTATTTTTTTTTTATTTTTATTTTTTTAATTTTAATTTTGCAATTTTTTTGTATTTTCATATATGTATATACGTGTTACTTGAGATGAGAGTGATTAATTTATATTAAAAGGGTGAGAGAGACAGCAGGCCATGCAAATTGTAGTGTGACATTTGGAAAATTTCTACCAATATACTAACTCTCCCCCTTCTTATTAGTTTCATAACTTCATTTGCTATTTTCGTATGTCTCACTTATTAGTCTCATTTCTTAAAATGATAAAAAACACTTGTATACAACCAGTGGTAGAAGCAGAGAAAATTGACAGAAGGGGATTCGCTAGTTTCAAAAAATTTATTTTCGTTGAATACTTGTTTCTCTCTACTTTCAGCCCCTTCTCATCGTGCACCTTAAACTATTTTCAACAACGTCAAAACCATAAGGGTTGAAGCATAATTTCATCAAATTTCCCTAATGTTATAGTATTACAAAAGTAGAAAAAAAAATTGGGTCGGGGCTGAAGCCCCTTGCCCTCAATGAGTGATCCGCCACTGTATACCACTAACTCTCTCTCCTTAAAATTAATTACAGTCACATATTTCCGTCCTTGATTCTTGTGTCCGTTTAAATGAGACTAATAACTAAGGATGGATAGAAGATTTAATATGAATGGTGTGTATAGCTAAAGTGACATATGAAAAAAATATTGAATAAAAAAGGTTAGTTGGTTAGTTGATTTCATGGGCTACTTCCTACTTGTATTTGCCTGTAACTGTGGGTGAGTATGAGATAGAGATGCTACCTTTTACCAATAGCTGCCACCTCTCTATTTAATTTAATATACATTTCCATTAAAGCTGTAATGCACTAACACAAGGAGTTTTTTGTCTTTTCATATCATCATTATTAATTGGAGACTATTAATGAGGTGGTTGGTTGGTTCATATCATAACATGATTTTCATCAAAATGGAATAGGATATTATATTTGTCCTTTTTACAAGATTCCAATTTTTAACGACGAGCTCAGTTGGTAAAGACGTTTTCCCTCCTACTAAATGATCAGGGGTCGATTCATACATAAAAGGTACAACAGTACATATTTCCAACTGTAATGACAGCAAGCAAAATGAAATATTGAATAGCCAAAAAAAGAAATTATCAATTTAATGATGACATGAATACAAGCTGTAGAAATCTGTTAACAGGTGCTATTGTAATGAACATTGTTATACAAGAGATATGGGCAGGAGGCTAAATTTCTGGGCATTATACATTCAATATATCTAATCGATGTAATCGAACCGAGGCTCTAGAACACGATGGTCTATGTTTACGCAGTTCTATCTTTCAAGCAAATCGAAGAGCCAGCAAAAACTGACCTTGGCTTTGCTTGTACTGTATTGTGTCAAACGGAAGCAATTAGTCTTGACCATTTGTCGTAGCAATTTGCAAATATACATGGCACGAGACCCGGGACCCACCACTCCACCTCGACACGTTTCTGAGTTTACTCATATTTGTAGAAAAGATCAAAAAGAATGAGAATCTGGATAGAGAACTACTCCGTTTCGTGTTGAGGGAGATTCCTCTTCTCCTCAGATCTGTGATGGTACAGTTTAGCTATTTTTCGCCTCTCGCAGTCCTGAAGCGGAAATAATATGATTTTAGCAATCAAATCACCAGCAGATTATAATGCTTATACATGTAAAAGTTTAGGGATGATCTGCAGTTACGAACCTTGAACATGTGGAGATAAAAGGGTTTCTCTGCATTCGTCCTTCTCAGTTTGTGATATGTGTAGGCAAAACTCAGCTGGTCACGAGGTGTAAATCTTTCGACCTCGTTAAACCAAAGGCATGAAAACAAGTTCGACATTGGTGTGTGGGCCCTAACAATGAAGGATCCTTCAGGTACATCTGCCAAAAGATTAACGTGTCATATACCGGAAAGATAAGAACCAAGGATTTGTAAAGATGAAATTGCTAAATTCATACTGCTTGGTAAAAGTTTGCTAGGATCTGATGCATTGAATCTTCTCATTCCATCAGCTTGATAGAATGCAAACTGTTCGTCTATCACGCTGTGATTATACTTGTTGAGCCTTTTATTTTGGGCAACCTCTTCCCACAAACAATGTCGATCATAGTGATTTGAGATAGCATATTCGTGGCCCTTCCTCCACAAGAAATATTCCAGAATAAGCAACGGATCGAGTTGGAGGCGAAGTTTGCTGTCCAACCAAATTGAGTACCTGAATGATGTGCAGATGGAGATGTTGAAAATAAGGTGATAAGAATTACATTGCATACCATTCAAATAAATACATATATACGCAAATCAAAATAAAAACCACAAATACAATTAAACTCAATAGTAATCAAATAATCCCCATTCCAATTCCCAAAGCAGAATGAATGCGTGGGACAGAGAACATAACTAACTTCATTAACTTAGTTAGGTATATGGCATTAAAACAATTCATAACTAACTACACTGGATCTGCTATATGACACTAAAACAATTCGTACAACATTATAGAATACAACGGAGTATTTCAGTATTTAGAGAAGAGTCCTAGATGAAGTCCTACAAAATCATTTTTGAAGTTCCCCGCATGCCTTAAGGGGCCACATTTTTAGAGCTATATCAGAATCTCCAAGAATTTCATTCTGGATTTTGATCATCATTGTGAAAATATCGTTTTAAAATGTGTGGTGTTAACCATTGTTCCTGAAATTGATCCATCAAGTTAAGAATTGACAGAGATGATAAAATATATCAAATAAAGGGCTTCACATTCATTCACTGTTTATGGGCTGGGATGAAATAACTAGGAGCGTAAGAAATCCAAAGTTTATTTGAGGCCCGAGACAATCGTAGAGAGTTGGACAAATTAAGTAAATACAGAAAAAGACATGCTGGAAAAGTTATAGCAAAAGAATCAATATAACGTAAGAATAATAAGATTTAAGGAAGCAGTCCCTCTTATATTATTACCTGGCTGAAGTAAAAAGCCGGTGCGGCAATAACTTTGGTATCTTCCCTACTCTCCTCATATCCGTGTAAGGAAGATTCTTTACCACCACAATCTTCCACAACCCAACAAAGCCCATTGGATCAGGCATTTGACCTTCTGATGACAAAGTTTGTAATGTCATTTCATCGACGAACATGACAAAGCATACATTTTTCCTTGACAAGCGAGAAACCTGTTTTTGGAAAGAAGTCAGTCATTTGGTACAGTAGTTAGAGACCTCTTCCAGTAGTAACTTAATCAATCAAGTTCTAGTTCCCATATTAGCCACAATAGAAAACCAATATAGGTGAGAGGTGGATTCAAACTGATACCAGGAATCGCTCACCGCCTCAAATCCCAATAAATAGCTCTGTAACCTCAAGAAAATCATCCAATCAGAATGGCATGTTTATGAAGTTATAAAGTATAGGAAAGTGAATATTGTCAGCTTCTTAGAAGATATGAACCAGTTGCAGACAAACACCCACTCAGCACTCAGGTGAGTTATATAGTAATAAAACTCGCCAATTTCTTGTCAATCCTGAATGGCTTCAATGGTAAGAGAGAATCGTCTAGCACATTGAATTAATTAATCTAATCCAACCCCATTTTTAGTGTGCATTTGTTTTGATACGATATTGCAATAGTATTTAATTACCTACAAATCTAATAAACATATATATCCAGTTCATTTTGTTAGCTATACACGAGGAGTCGAGGTCAGCTAAAGTACAGCAAAAAGAAGCATAAGGGTCTAAGAATCTTACGGCTTTGCCGATTGGTGATCTCAAACGATCAGAATTTCCAAAAATGCAAGACATAACAGCAATGTGGCAACTGCTAATGTACTTTGCATCATCTTCAGCTAAGTCAAATCCTGTACTTGGTGACCCTTCAGGACCTTTTACAAAGCCACAGTTAATCTTCTGATCACGGGCAATAAAAGAATCCTCCCTTTCTTGGAGACTCTGATGTCCAGCAAATCTAGGGAGCCATTTTTCATCTTCAGTAGGCTTCTCTTCCTTTTCTGTATATTGCAAGGAAAATCTTGCAAATTTTCGACTTTCTATAGGCTCCACAAGTAGTGACGAGGAATTCAGAATTTTCATCTCACAAGAACCTAAAATTGCATGTTATCAGCATTCAATCCAGATAAGGAACAGACATGTTTAAAAAATGTACCAAAATTATCCTCATATACATGAAAATGACTTCTTTTTGTTTTACCAGGGTGATTTTTTTTTTAAGGAATAAAGGAATGTTTACCATTATACAAATGGACCTTTTCTTAGAGTTAAAAGAGTGGAGACTGGAGAGTGCTGATCAATACTAAGGATTAACAAGCATTTCTGCATCAAATGCAAGATATGTTATTTAATTTACAATATACAATTTTATAAAGTTCAACCCTTCCGTTGCATCAGTATATGAATAATGCAAGCTACTTCAATTTGACATGAAACAAAACTCTACGATGCAAGTTATATAATTAAAAAAAGAAAAAAGAAAAAAAGAAAAAGGAGACTGTCATATAGCTAGAGCCTTGAATAAACACTAGCAATTGATATGAGTAGTAGTTTTAGTTATTCATTCTCAAGCTAGGTAGTAGAATAGCTTATTGTCTAATGTCTATTCTCAAAATCAAAAGCAAGACAATCACTGGAGTAAATAGGACTTCCAAGAAATAGTAATACTAGATTATTAGAAAATTACCAGAAAATTTTCGGCGCTTTTTCTTTTTGGAAGCCGAGCGTTTTTCAGAAACAGGCTTCCTAACAGCCTGGCCTTCTGCAGAATTGCCCCCCTCAGAAATTAGGCTAACTTTATCCTGCTGGGAGTCTGAACGAGACTCCTTTCCATACAAATCAGCAGAAGCTTCATCACCTTCCTCATCGTTGTTTTGCTCATTTTGCCTAGTGTGATGCACAAAAGAGGCGTCCCCGTTACTGTTATGGGGTTTAGTATCACTAAATTGGTCCATGGCATCAGTTCCAGCATCATCAGTTTCTTCCATTTGATCATCCTGTAAATCAATACCATCGTCATATTCATCCACCTCATCCAGTGCTCTATGTACCCTCCCATCAGTATCTGTGGACTTCTCAGTGTTCTTCAAAGAAGCCTCATATTCAGCCTCGTACATTTTCAATTCATTGCGCCCAGCCTCATTATACAAACCATGCCTATGGTGATCATGCGACTGGTCATTATGAGATATTTTCTCTCTTTTTTTAACAGGAGAGTGAACCTTATCCACTGAACCATCCTGGGCTCGCTCCTGTTCCTCCTCAGTATAGTCCTCATCTCTTCTTCTATCATCTCTGTCCCAGTACCGTGAATCCCGACCATGAGCAACAGATCCATGACCAAATTTTAGCTCCCCTGGTCTTTGTATTCGGGTCACATCCATGAGAAAATCTGTATCATTGTTTATGTCTTCATCTTGAGTCTGGTGTCTATCCAAATCCACTCCTAACACAGAAAAATTGAGTGAGTTGCAAATTTCAGGTTCTTGATAGCAAGTTGAGCCAGATAGCAGCAATTGTGACCTTAAAATGAACCAGATTCAGATATAATTTGCAGCTGGACAAAACTGTCCAAGACAACAGAAAATTCCAATAAACATTGATTAACAGACATATCAGCTCTTTAATTCCAAGATTGATTTGATGGGTTTTCTAACTTTTGGATTGGATGACGGACAAAATCGTACAATTTCAAACATTCCACCCCAATCTATCACATAAATGAGGCCTTAACTTAAAATAAGCCCTCTCTACTCGCAAAGTTCATATGATTCAGGGCAGAAATTCTGCAAGATCTATTCAAATTATGTTTCAAGCTCTACCGAATCTCATTGCACCTATGAAATGTCTGCCAGATTAATTCTGCAGATCTGACAACTAAATGGAAGTTTCACAGATCTTCTAATGCTGATCAACTTAAATACTTATAAGTTCAATCACAGAATTACAGAATCAACTTCAAATTGACTAGCTATAGCTATTCACCAAGCTAGGTCTCTTTAATCCAAAAGAAACTAAATTTACTTCCATGCACAAATTTTCCCACCACAAGGAAATCATCATTTCAGTTCATAGACCACCATTACTCAACATCGAAAGCTCATCACTACAAGCCGCACTTCATTTCACTATCCCTAAACAATTACTCAATCCCCCAATTAAACTAGAAAATCACACACAAAACTGAGAAATAAAAACCAACTCCAAAACCAAATCCCTAAACCCCCCAACAAAACGAAGTTCGATTAACCACATACCTTTACCCTGCAAGGAGAAGTAGAAGAAAGCCGAGATCAACAGAATGAGAGCGAGTATGAGAACGCAGAATCCAATGGAGATCTTGTACGGCGGCGGCGCCTTCGATCGGCGGTGCTGGAACTGCCTGGAGCCGCCGCGGACACTGAGCGATATGTGATCCGGAACGACGCCGTTTCGCGAGCCATTGCCGCCGGATTGCCTGAACTGAGCCATCCGCGCATTATTGGACTACACAATGCGCGAAGGTATGCCCAGCTCCGGCGAGGGGCACGATTGGAAATAAGGGGGGTTTATGGAGGGTATAACAGTGATTTTGAGGCGGAGAATCGGAGGAGGAAGTTCGCCTCGCCGAGAGGGATTGCTTTTGGACAGAGGCAGCGATGGAGGTGAAGAAGAAGAAGGAAAGAGGGAGAAAAGAGATTTTTTATTAATTTGATTTATTATTTCCTATTTTTGCCATTTTAATAAATTTATTTCTTTTGTATTGCCATAAATGCCCTTTTGAATCTTGTTCTCCTTTTCTTTTCTTATTGGGAAATATTATTAATGAAAATTTGAAAGGGAGTGGAAACAGAGTCCATTATTTTTTGACTAATATTGGATATATTTTAATTTGACTGATTTATATGAGGATATTTAGGAATGTTAGGTGTTCTAGTAATTAAACTCTAAAAATTTAATTCGGAAGTGTTTGAAAATGTTACTCCGTCCGTCTCTTATATTAGTGTGGTGAGAAAAACGACACATGTTTAAAGAAATTTTTTGATAAAAGTGAAGAAAAGTACTTTCTCCGTCATTTTATCGTGACACTTTTGTTCCATAAAATGAATACAGATTAAACAGTAAAGTGTAATGATAAAACAGACATATGAAGTTGTTAGTTGTGGAGTAAGGGTCTCATCTTATAAAAGTAAGACAATTTTTAGGATATGAAGGATAAAATGGTCATTTTACTGAGAAAAAAATATTTATAATTTAGTCCATCACACTTATATGGAACGTTTCAAATAAGAAATACTTACACTAACGTGGAGGACGAAGTGAATAGTTAGAATAATAAGATTTATATTTGAATAAATGGTGAAAAAAAGGGAGCAATTAATAACCTAACTAACGTATTTTATTAGGGGAAAATAATCATATATTGTTGCAATTCATTGTATAAATGTGATCCTCTGTCCCAAACTCTGAATACTAACCGTGTCCTAAATCTCGATTTCTATTAGTTTTTTACATTTTTTTTCAAAATTTTTAATTTATAATGATTTATTTTAATTTTATGATTATTTCTAGGGTTCGCTAATCCAAATTAGGGTATATAATTATTTTTTAACATTTAATTTCACTTTTATTGGTTATATGATGATTGAAAAATTCAAAACTAGGACATATTACCTTTAAAAAATCTAATTTTTTCCCCATAAATGTGTATTACAATTTGTTATATAATGCAATTTTTATTTTAAAAAAATATAATATTTAACTAGTAGAAATCGAGATTTGGGACACGGTTGGTACACAGAGTTTGGGACAGAGGATCCCATCCGACTAGATGGAGTCGTCGTAGCATTTCAAAAATAGTTTTAGGACAAACATCTTTTATTTCTTTTAACCTTTTAAGAGTTTTTTTTTTTTTTTAATTTCTTCTAATTTGTTTAATGGAAATTATACATCAATGAATTTTTTTTTTTAAATACCTATTTAATTCGTGATTCCGCACATTTTTTTTCGCTATAATACTTAGAAACTAATATTTTATTTTTTTTTTTGAAGTTTTACAATAGAAATTTTAAAAGTCGTCGCACGATGAAATACTCGGACTTAGAACCTTTAGGTCATTCTTTTGGTTTTTATTGTAAGAAAACTAACACTATACAAACATATAGTATTATTTTGCTTTCAAGTATCAAGCTAATCATAGTCTATTAATTTTTGAAAATAATAAATGATGAAGAATTATGAGTTTGTTCTCTAGTCAAACATTTATCACGACAAATATTTATTTCAAAAAAAAACTTTCATAAACATATTTTAGAGGGAAATATGAATTTATAATTTTACATTATAAATCTACTCACCATTTATTTTCTTTCATTGTTAAGATTGTTATGTAAATAATCATATACTACTATATTGAAAGTTACGTTCATTATTCAATATAATATTTTTGTATTATTTTTAAAATTTAAATTTAATAAATCCAATATATGGTTGTTGAGTTAGAGCTCTCAATGTAATCAAATCACATTCAAAACAAACACCAAATTATTTTGACATTGAGTTTCGATTTGGTGGCTTGGACACTTGAGTTTGTTGTCGAAATTAAAAGTAGAGTATTTTATTGACAAACGAGTCGTGTTTTCTTTTGTCGGTTGTAAGGTACGTCACGTACCACGGCACCTTTATTTTGCCACAAAGCCTTATATCGGCAAATATTGTAATACTTATTGCAATACACGTACATATAATGTTTTCACTCAATTATATATTATCCATGCATGCCACTATATTATTTCCCATGCACTAGTTTATGAGACTCGATTGTTATTCATTAATTATATTAGTTGATTGATAAGAATGCAAATTGTCAAGGGCATTTGGCCTTCTTTGCTCTGCAGCATTTCCGGCAAGCTCTACGGCACGCGATTTGTTCCGACCTCGACTTCTTCTTCTTGCACTTCTTCTTGCATTTTTTTATGCACTCTGTTACACAAAATACGTCGTAAAATAAGATAGAAACATCATAACTCTTGCTTCAAATATACAAGATTGACCGAAGAAAATGAAGGAAGATCTCATGTATAGTTTACCAAATCTTTGATTTAAATCAAGAGGATCGATCGAATCCACCCCTGCATTCTCCTGAACAAGAGAGAAGTTAGATTCCGATCAAGTCGAATATAACATACACTAAAATATATTGTATAAACTTATTTTTATATGAACAAAACTCTCGATAAATATATGTTTACTACTTGAGAGAGAGCATTTGCTGCTTCACTGGTCGACTTTGCCTCATCGAACGCCTGAAATAAAATAACGAATCACGACAACTAAGCAAGCTGTAGTTCTGTAAACCCATGCATGAATTTGAAGTATTCATGTTCTCTTTTTTTTTTTTTTTTTTTTTTTTTTAAATTATTATTATTATTATTTTTTTATTTTAATCCGTTTTAGAAATGGTTCGACGAAAAAAAAAGTTGTTTCGTGTCGCAATTTACCTGCACGACTAAGAGGGCGATGAGCAAAACCGTTAGGAGCTTCATGTTTAGGGAGTGTAAATGTGTAATGTAGAAATGCGGAATTTGTGGGGTTGTTTTTTCAATTGTGAGAGAGCAAAACCCTCCTTTTTATAAGGTGATCGATATATTGAGTTGCGGTTTGTTTTGTTCCTTTTCTTCAGGTTCACGCGAAATTAATGATCCTCAACAACTTGTTAAATCACAGAATTCGTGTTGCCGAACCAGAAAGAACTCCGACAAGTTTTAAACTCTAGTAATTAAGGTCGAATTCGTTGGAATAGATGGAGTAATAGTAATTTTAAAAAAATTGCAGTTCTATATAATAGTAAGCACATGCCTAAACTCGTGATCGTTGTAAACACGATTCATGTGTGATAGTAAAACGCGACTAATACCTAAACTCGTGAATGTTGCACAGAAGGTGTTCGATATAATGTTCGATAAGAATGCACCCTCTCTCTTTTTTTTTTTTTTTTTTAATTATTATTATTATTTTTCTGAATAAAAAAGCTATTTAAGAGAAGGGTGATGAGAAAATAAGTAAGGAACTTCGTGTTTGTTCTTCGGAAATTTGAAATTTCTCATTGTTCTAACTAGAAGGGATTAACTCAAGTAAACTCATGATCTTTCAAATAATTCGAATCACGTAAAAATGATGTGTTAGTAGGATTCAACTTGAATTCGAAGAATTTTTAAAATGCAGATAAAATGTTCGACGAAATGTTTCACACAGTTCGATAAAATGTCCCAAAAAAGAATGGGAAGCTTGAATGACTAAACCAGCCGAAGTTTATGTTGATAATGTCTCATATATATCGATGAATTAATGATTTACATAATCTTTTGATCAATAAACACTTTTATTCAACTGCATCGAATTAATACATACTCGTAGTTATTATACAAATTGCAACAACAAATTGCAAACAAAGCAAGGGTTCAAAGGATTACAAACCTCTCACCCACTGGTCACAACAACAAATACAACCAGAAGAAGATCAACGACGACGACAACGATAACCAAAACAACAATACATGTTATAACGGTGATTGATCTATTTCTGATGAGGAATGAGGCGAAGAGGAAGGCCCTGAGCCGGTATAGGCGTAGTACTATTAAACGATATCTCCTCATTTGGAATCGTCTCTTCAAGCCTGAACCGCGTTACCAAATTGTGGATGAATACAAAGTAGTCGGGGTTTTTGTGAGTCGAATGAGGCGTCGCCATAATCTACAAGTTATTATTCTTGTCAGTTTAACTGTTAGTAATTATTAAGATGAAAAAAGCATGCACGCAAGCATGTGGTTTACCTTGAATCCTTTCGGAACAGTGAAGCCAGCATAGTTAAATTCAGCTATACCTTCCCTCAATATCCCAGGTGCAGAAGCTACCCTAAATGACTCATTGTGAACATTCTTTGTGTATTTCATCTTTTCAAAATCTTCCCACGTCAACTCCCCGTCGGGGCCTTTTGATTTCGCAATCGCCATTTGTTCTGTAAGAAAAAGTATAAGAAGCAAAATCAAAAATTTTGACTAGCCAAAATGAAATGTTAACCTAGCTAGTTAGCTATTCGGGTTAATATTCACCATAGTAGGATATCACAATACATAAGTACTTTAATAAACTTTAAAAACACATTATGCGAACCTTTAAGAACTTGTTCATAGATGTGGGGAAGTTTAGCCAGATAATATATAAGAACAGCGAGTGACGAGGAGGTTGAGTCGAAGCTGGCCGAGAACAAACCGACAATGTAATTAGCTATGGTCTCATCGCTCACATATTCCCCATCTTTATCTTTAAAAGTTAGCAACTTGGATAGCAAATCTTTGCCCTCCTTCTCGTTGTTATTATCCATCGCCATCTCCTTCCTCCTTTGCTCGACGAACCTCTTCATATCTGCACGCATAGCTTTGCCTGCTTTGATTGCGCGGTTGTATGGTGTCCCGGGCAAATTTACGTGCAAGGATACAATACCCTTGCACATCGCATGGAATGGATCCCACAACTTTCTCGTGCCGTTGGGATCGGTCACACTTACGAACAATTTACACGCCAGATTGAATACGTATTTCATAGCCAATTGGTGAACCTCCACCACCGTGTTAGGTTTCCAGTGGTTTTCGAGCTGTTGACGAGCTAACGTGTCCATGGCAGGCACGTAGCGCTTCAACACCTCGTGATGGAGGGTGGCCTATTGGAACCGGTGGAATAAGGCCACAGATTCTTGGTACCTATCTTCCCCGTCATCTGCTAAGACCACCTTCTTGAATGATGAAGGCAACCAAGGGGCAAAAAGTTTGTCTTCGTTGCTGAAGACAAACTTGTTGCCTTTCGGACCGCATAATACCACGAACTTTTCTCCCAACAACGAGGTCCGAAATACCTCATTGCAGTATTTCTCCATCCTATGTTTGATAAATTTCGGAATCCCGGAAAGAGCTAGCACGGCGTTTTCACCGAGAACCGGCCAACCATTGGAGCCGGGAGGAAGCTTTTCGTTGCGCTTTCTGAGGAGGAAAAAGATGAGAGAGAGAGTGATGGGAAGAAGGAGAAGATAAGTAGTGATGACGGTATCTTCCATGGTTGTTAGTATATGTTTTTGAGCTTAAAACAAGTAGGAAGTACTTGTGAAGTGTGTGTTAAAGGATGAAAAACAAGTCATAATTAATAGAGTAGAGTATATATAGGAGACTAAAAACCCTAGCTAGCTTCATCTTTTAACGTTTGCACCAACTTAATTAATTTAACTACGTACTTGTGTATATATAAATATAACATTAACCCTTATAATATTTATATATATAATATTTTACTAGTAAATGGTGTTTCCGTCATCTTTGGTGTGCTATCGGTATCAGATGATTATATTTTATACCTGCATGCAATGCATGCATGCATGGTATTTTCAATACGTATTTTTTATTGTTCATAATATACACGTGCATGGCGCTTGTGTGTCGCGAGTTACTAAAAACAATTTTATTACTTAATTTAACCTTTTAATGGACGAATTCAAACCCACATGTGATAGCCCACCGAAGATGACAACAATTGTTTATAAAGTAATCCCATCCCCTAGTGCCGAAAGAGAGACATTTCACGTAAAAAAAAATGAAGGTTATTGCGTAAAAAGTGGTAGAAAAATTGTAATCGGTAAGATTAGGTAATAATGGAGAAGTTGGTAAAAATATTATAAATAATATAAAATGTTAAAGGTAATAAAGGTAATTTTGTTGTGGGAATTTTCTCACTATCACACTAATATGATATGAGAATGTTCCAAACGGAAAATATTCACATTAATATGGGAACGGAGTGTGTATTGTACTCTCTCTGTTCCACTTCACTTGGCTTATTTCATGTTGGCACATTATTTTATATGCAGTGTTAAAAGTGAAAAGTAAGGTTAATATTTCTTTCCATTTTAGGAAACATACCAATTGAAATGAGACGTCCCAATTAGGAAAATGAAGCTAAGTGAATTGGGACGTAGGGAGCTTACAAACTTAACCCCCAAGTGAAAAAAATGAGCCACGCGCGTTTATATAGAAGAATGATTTTGTAACCATCGTAAACCGGATGAGATCCTCTGTCCCCATACTTGTATTGCAAGTCAAAATTACGTAGTTTCTTTATGATATTTTTAACTGTCGCAAATTCAATAATCTCTTAAACTATAAAAACTACGTAATTTTTACTTGAATACACAATGAAAACACAAGTCTGGGGACAGAGAATAACATAGTATTCTAAGGTCATTTATTTTTCGATTTTTACTATTTTTATAATATTAAATCATTAAAGTTCTTGCGGCGATCTTATTTAAAATATAGTATCTACATATTTTGATCAAGGTACAGTGCCATAGTTTCAAGAAAAATACATCTATTTAAACATGTCATACAATGCAATACACTTTTATCTCCTACTAAATCTATACTTATTATAAAAGTGTCTTGTGTGACAAATTTTGATTTACCTATTTTATCCCAATAATATAGTTTAATTCAAGGTTAATATTGTAATATCATCGTTATTTATTTTATTATAAATGTCAAATATGATTTTCTTAATTTTAATCATTATTGGACTATACAAGAATTTATATAATTACAAGTATCACTTTATAATTGAAAATGTAAAATATTATAATCAATTTCTACATAAATTCATAAAATATTATAATCCTTCTATTAAAATTCGCTAATCGCCCAACTTAACCGTATAATACCTTCGTACTCTCATCAACCATATTACAAATGGGGCACACTCCTGTGAGGCCGGCCTCACCGTGAGGCCAGATTAAGATTGACACTTTTGTTTATAAAGATTGACACTTTGAAACATTGGCACTTTTGTTTACAAAGATTGACACTTTTGAAACATTGACACTTTTATTCATAATAATTGGGACTTTTACGAAAAATACGTTAATAATGAATATTAATTTCATGTTATGGAAATAAATAATATATATATATATATATAATATAATAATAATAATAATAATAATAATAATAATAATAATAATAATAATAATAATAATAATAATAATAATAATAATATAAACCATAATATCAAAACATTATAATAACAAGTCGATAAAAAAATTTTAAAATTTTCGATATCAAATAGATTGACACTTTCATTCAGAACAATTGACACTTTTATTCATTAAGATTGACACTTTTGCTGGAGAATTATATATCCTAAGTTTCAATTTATAATCATATTCAACAATATAAAATTGAAGTTAAATACTAAACAATAATTATAAAACCCTAAATTGATATATGAACCCTATAAAGTAATTTTAAAATTACTACATACATACAAATTACGTATAAATTTTTATTTATAAGATTGACACTTTTGTTCATAAAGATTAGCACTTTTATTAACAAAGATTGACACTTTACTTAAACGAGTCGGGTCAACACGGACCGGGTCGGATAGACCTGACCCGAAATTGAGTCAACCGGGTCGGGTTGACCACGGTTGGGCCGGGCCGGGCGGGTCAAGTGGATCCGGCCGCATGGTGCGGCCGGCCACATACAAGTCTTTGTCTTTAGTTATTTACCTTCTCCTCATGTATATAAATATAACAATCTCCCTCTCTAGATGATACTAATTGTTGTGCCCGTCATGTGGTGTGCTATCATCATCTTCTGATTATATATATTATCCTTCCCTAGGTGATCATATAAAAAAAGACTAATCGTGTAATAATTAAAGGGGAGACCGTTGCGATTAGGGGTGGGAAAAAATACCGAAATACCGAAAGTAAATACCGTGTCGAAAAAAACCCGAAAAAACCGAATTAACGGTATACCGATTTTTCGGTACGGTATAAATACCGTACCGAAAATTTTCAGCACGGTACCGGTATAAATATTGCCCATACCGCGGTATACCGAGGTATACCGAAGGTACGGTATGTACCGAATATACGGTATATACCGAAGGTACGTACATACCGTACCTTCGGTATATACCATATCTTCGGTATACCGCGATATATACCGAGAAAAACTTAAATTTATATATTATATTTATTTAATATTATTCAATTTCATTTTATATTTAAATAAATATAAAGTAAAATAAAAAAAAGGTAAAAGAAATAGAAATTAGACGTAACTATTTTGAAAAGCCCTAATTAGATAGAAGGAAAAAAAACGCCGCTCCTCCTGTCCTCCATCTCTGCTTCGCAATTCGACTCCACCAGTTCACCACCATCTCCAGTTCTCCACTTTGCAGTTCACCTCCTATTTTAGTTGTGATTTGAGTTTTCTTTTAGTTGAAATATTATTTTCTTTTGGTTGGATGAATGTGTGAACTTTATTTGAGTTGGAATGTATCAGATATTAATTATGTAATTTTTAATTTATTTATTAATGTAGTTCATGTTAAATGAAAAAAATTAAAATTGAATTTTCGGTATCACTCGGTATACCGAATACCGAATTTTTGCTACGGTATTCGGTACGGTATTCGGTATTGTTTGTGATCCATACCGAATTTTCGGTATACCGGTATACGGTATACCGGAACCTTCGGTACGGTATCGGTATGAATTATTGAATACCGAAAATTTTCGTTACGGTATCGGTACGGTATGAAATTTTCGGTATACCGTACCGACCCAGCCCTAGTTGCGATTTAGATGGTTAATTTACGATCCAAATAATACGGTGTATTTTAATTGTGTCGTGGATGCACTATGATGACTGAAACATTATATTAATATTGACGATGCATTATAGTACGTTATATATACTGTGCATTACAATTATCTACAAAATGCATTTTTATTTTACGGAAATTCAATTTTGTACAGGATCTCACAGCTCCTTGCATATTGTTTTCTATTTTAAGTTTCAGTACTTAATTCCTTGTGCTAGGCACAATGTTCAATAAAATAGACACATGGTGCGAGTGTGTCGCGAGTTATTTCGTATAGATATCATATCTCTATTTTTATGTATCAATCTTGATCCGTGTATCAAGTACATATTTTTATTAATTTAATGCATTTTCTAACAATTTCTATGTATTAAGATTTGTGATAATTTTACAATTATTTTGTAGACTTCACTCATCCATTTTAAAATTTATAATTATTTTTACAATTTAATTTAATTTTATTAAATATCATAGAGTTAGGGTATGTAATTTTTTTTTTTTAATTCTTACTTTTTGTCATGAAATTCCATTTTATTTTGTTCAGTATTTCATTTTGAATTTTTACAAAATAAATTATTAAACTAATAAGAATAGTTATTTGGTATACGATTGGTACACATAAATGTGGACAAAAGGTCTTATTATGTAATAATTCATTCGTTCTACTTCACTAGTCTTGTTGCTTTTGGCACAATATTTTATGCGCATGTGTTAAAAAAGAAAAGTAAGGGGTCCATATTAAAAGTAAAGGTTAATTATTTGTATTTTAATAAACATGACTAGTAAAATGGGACGACTTAAAATACAAATAAGACTAGTGAAGTGAGACAAATGAAATATAATTCAAATCCATGCGATGCGATAGCCCACTAAGGATGACAACAAGTATTAGTACTTCATTTGTCCTTTGTATTAATATGACTATTTTTCGTTTGGGACATCCCTCAAACTAGGCGTGATTAACTACGTTTTATATAATACTCCTTTTATTCCGTCAAAAGAGAACGTTTTTCATTTTACATCTCACATACAATATTTAAAGAACGACTATCCATTTAACGGAACAGAGAGAATATATGAATCGGACTTGTCAATAGCTTTGGCCAGGCCTGGCCGAGCTCATCAGGCTAGGCCTGAGCCAACGAGTGAAATTGAATCGGGCCACAAAATTTGCAAGCATTTAATATCGTTCCAACCGGGCCGAGCCGAGCCGAGCCTAATGGAGTAGTTTGGGCCAGGACGATGGCCAGCCCAATAGCGGGCCCATGGTTTCACAATCTTTATTTGTTGTCCTCAATGGAGGTGTGCAGAATGGAATGAAAAGTTGAATGAAAATTTCTATAAATTCTCAACTCTAATCCTGGATTAGTGCATTAATATATGTAAATAAATAAATTAAAAAAAAAAAACTATAAAAAAAAACTCACAAACATTGACTTTTATCAAAATTCACTTTATTTTAATGTCGTCGGTCACGAACTCCCGCGCCTGTCGCTAGATCAATATATACAGTAAATAATACTACTCCCTACGTTTTGTTTTTTTTATAAGGAGTTTTAAGCTTTAAAACTTGTTTTTTTTAATAAGGTATTTTCATATTTCTAGGTAGAATTTTCAATTTTCAACTCACTATTAATCACTTTTTCTCTTGTTTTCACTGTCTTCATTTATCATACTTAATGTTTATCTCTTCTTCCAATATAATTTCATCTATTTTTACATAAAAAATGTGATTTACGAGAAAAAATATGAATATTAAAGAATAGTCATTAATTTTTAAGAATAGCCAACGACAAATTTTAAATAAACGGAGGGAGTATTTCTTTTGTATTTATCTTATTTCATTTTAATTCAAAATTTTAAATACAATGGTAATTGTATAAGGATAATATTACTCCCTTCGTCCCGTGACATTAGTCCCATTTGGATATGGCACAGTAACCAAGGCATGCAGAGATAAAGGGGTTTTAAAATATGTTTTTATGTGTTAAATTATTTCCTTCCTTTTAAGGAAATGGGATAGATAAAAAAGGAAAGTGGGACTAATGCCGCGGGACAGAGGGAGTAATTAATAATCTTTAATAGTACTAACAAGCATTGTAAAAAGTCAACATAGAGAGAATTGTAACTAGTGAGGAGAGAGAGAGAGATTGGAACTAGTTTTGATGTGGAGTGAGGCGAAGAGGAAGGCCGTGAGACGGTGTAGGGGTAAAACGGTGAAACAACACCTCCTCATTTGGATTGGTCTCTTCAAGCCTGAACCTCGTCACCAGATTATGGATGAACACAAGTACCGCACGCCTTGCGTAGTTTCTCCCGGGGCACATTCTCGCTCCTCCCCCGAACGGAACGAACGTGTAAGGCGCGGCCGGCCCCCTCCCCTCGAACCTCGACGGATCAAACTTCTCGGGCTCCGGAAAGTAGTCGGGGTTCTTGTGCGTTGAATGAGGCGTCCACAATATCTACAACAAGTTCAATCCGTGCCTAAAATGATTATTCTGAACACTTATTACATGAAATTTAAAGAATGTGATCTCGAAGGACTCAGAACTTGTAACCTTTGGTCTCGGACATTAATTTCTCCCGATTTTTTAGTTAAACTACGTCGTTTGCAAGGTGTTTACCTTCCATCCTTTAGGAATGGTGAACCCTGCATAATTGAATTCAGCTAAGCCTTCCCTGAACACTCCTGATAAAGGAAGTAGCCTCAATGATTCATTATGAACATTCTTCGAGTATGTCATCTTCTCGAAATCCTCCCACGTCAGCTCCTCGTCACGGCCTTTCGACTTTGCAATCGCCATTTGTTCTGTAATCAAGAAACTAACTAAAGAAGAAAGAAATCTCGAAAACATCACAATAATCGATAAAACGAACTACGTACCTCGAAGAACATGTTCATAAATGTGGGGAAGTTTAGCAAGGAAGTATGTAACACAGGCGAGTGAAGAGGAGGTTGTGTCGAAGCTAGCAAAGATCAAGCTAAAGATGAAATCGGATAACTTGTCGTCGTTCACGTATTCCCCATCTTCATCTTTATAAGTTAGCAACTTGGATAGCAAATCTTTGCCCTCCTCCTCGTCCTCGTTCTCCATCGCCTCCTTCCTCCTCTGCTGGACGATCCTCTTCATCTCCCCGCGCAGGGTTTTGCTCGCCTCCATAGCACGGCTGAAGCTCGTCCCGGGAAAATCTATGGGCAAGGACAACATCCCATCCATCATCACAAGGAATGGATCGGACAACTTTCTTATGCTGCTTGGATCCATCAGACCTAGGAACAATCTACACGACAGATCAAAGATGTACTTCTTAACCAACGGGTAAACCTCCACCACTGTGTTAGGTCTCCAGTACTCACTCCCGAGGTGTTGACGGGCTAACAAGTCCATGGCGGGAACGTACCCCTTCAACACCTCAGGGTTGAGGGTCAGCTGTTGGAATCTGTGGAATAAGGTGACAGATTCATTGTAGCTAGCCTTGCCCAAATCGGGCAAGACTAGCTTCCTCAAGGATGTAGGCAACCACGGGGTAAGAAGTTTGTCATCGTTTCCGAAGACAAACTTGTTGCCCTGTGGACCACATAGTACAACAAATTTTTCGCCCAACAACGAGGTCCGGAATGCCTCACGCGAGTATTTTTCCATTTTGTGTTTGACGAACTTCTGAAGCCCGATACGAAAGAACTCGAGGTTTTCCCCGAGAAGCGGCCAGCCATCGGAGCCGGGAGGGAGGCTTTTCGGATCCCCGGAGGTTTTTCCGAGGAGGAAGAATATGAGGTAGAGAGAGAGGGGGAGAAGGAGAAGAGGGACGAGATAAGGCAGCATGATTAACATCAATGATGTTAAAGGGTCGAGTTTTATTTAATTTCTATAGTATGTAGCTTTGAGTTTTATTTAATTTCTCCACTTGTGTGTATAAATAATTATTTATGTATATATATTCTCCGTCTTCTCGAAAGAAAGACATTTCGCAATTATACATTTCATACATATTCAATTATTGAAAGCGATTCTTTATTACATATCTTGCATATATTTATATATTCATGTAACGTTTCTCCGAACTGCATTTAATAGTTGATGAAATTAGGCAGTAGCACACCTAGCATGACTATGAGGCCACCTACTTCGAAATGCTAATTAGTCAACTCGATTAACAACTCATAATTGCTACCCGACAACACACAAGTCGAGATCAACGTTACTCCTTCCGATTTATTTTTTTTTTAAACGGGGTTTAGGCTTTTGTTCTTATTTTTTCATAAGGTGTTTTCATATTTCTATGTAAAATTTTCAAATTTGCAACTCAATAGTTTTCATTTTTTCTCATAATTTAATTATCTTCATTTATCACAATTAATGTTTATCTCTTTTTCCAAAATAATTTCATCTATTTTACATGAAAAATGCGACTTACGGGAAAGAAGGTGAACATAAAAGAATAATGATTAAGTTTTATTTATTCTTATACCTAAACTAAAAACCCCTTATAAAACGGAGGGAGTATTTAAATATACATCAATTAATGTGTAATCATCTGTTTTTTTCTATATTTAATTAATAAATGTGCTATTCTTTGTTAATAAACCATTGTATGAAGGGGAAATTACACTTTATATCCCGAATTATCACTTATTTAATAAAAATATCCTAAACTATTAAAAATTAAAATGAAATTCATAAACTATTACAAAGAGAACAAATATACATCGCTTGCCATTTTATTATACCATGGTCGACAGAATTCTTTTGCACTGAGAGAGAAAAATCACGTGAGAGGGAGAGAGTGTGTTGGGGTATATGATTATTTTTTTTTTAATATTTAATTTCACTTTTATGATTATATTATATTTCGTAAATTCAAAGCTAGGATAAATTATAGTTAAAATTAATAAAACTTAAGATTATGAATAAAAATGTCTATCGAGATCGGGGTTAACTAGTATACGTCGAGAATAAAACTTAAGATTATAGTTAAATGTCTGGCGAAGTGACAGGAGTATGCCCCTTTAAAACACGAAACTAATACGTATTATAATTTTGGTATTAAGGGTATAGTACAAAGTACTAAATTATAAGATGCAAAGTTGATATGGTTCCCATATTTATGATGATATCTACTTTTCGACGTATTGAAATACGAGTTGAAATATTCTAGACACAATGCAAACACAACATGTAGAGGGGAGTATGCAAGTTTCTTTACTATAAATACACAATGCTCAAAAGCTAAAAGCAAGCACATCTTCAACTTCACATACTCAAACAGTGATAGTTTCTTGAAAACAAGCATGGAGTCCTTCCTACCATATCTTCTCCCTCTTCTCCTTCTTCCTCTCTCTCTCTACCTCATCTCGTACCTCCGGAAAAAGTGCTCCGATGATCCGAAAAACCTGCCTCCGGGCTCCAAGGGGTTGCCTATGCTAGGAGAAAACATACAGTTTGCCCTAAGCCCTCAGAAATTTGTCAAATACAGGATGGAGAAATACTCACCCGAAGTATTCCGAACCTCGTTGTTAGGCGAAAAAATGGCAATATTCTGCGGTGCACAAGGCAACAAGTTTCTCTTCACCAACGAGAACAAAGTCCTCACCACGTGGTGGCCTCAATCAATGAAGAAGGCCTTACTCTTCCCAGAATTCATCGAGAGCAACCTCAAGGAAGTAACCGCCTTGAAACGAAGCTTCCACCACGACATTCTCAAACCGGAGGCCCTAAAGCAATACATTCCGGTTATGGATGCATTAGCTCGCGAGCATATGGACGCAGACTGGAAGCCCAACTCAGTAGTGAAGATCCTCGCCTCCTCGAAGAAGTACACCTTCGAGCTCGCTTGCAGACTTTTTCTAAGCGTGGTCGACCCAGATCACATAAAGAAGTTGTCGGATCCCTTCAGTCTGGTGACGAATGGGATGTTCTCGGTGCCTATAGACTTCCCCGGCACGGCCTACAACGGCGCAATCAAAGGAGGGAAGATGGTGAGGGAAGAGCTGATGAGGATCGTCAAGGGAAGAAGGAAGGAGCTGATGGAGAAGAGCGAGGGCGAAGGACGGGACCTTCTGTCTAAAATGCTGCTGGTGACTGACGAAGAAGGCAAGTATTTGAGTGAAATGGAGATTTGTAACAACATTATAGGTTTGTTGGTGGCTAGCTTCGAGACTACAAGCTCTGCACTGACTGTTGTTATGAACTATCTTGCTGAACTTCCCCATGTTTACGACGGAGTTTTCGAAGGTACGTAATTAGAACGTTAATATTGACCGATATATAACTCCGTCCAGATAGATAGACAGACAGATAGATAGATATGATCGATCATTCCTTTGTTTCGAACAGAACAAATGGCGATTGCGAAAACGAAAGGGGCTGACGATCTGCTAACGTGGGAGGATATCGAGAAGATGAAGTATTCGTGGAACGTTGTGCGTGAATCTATGAGGCTCACCCCACCTGCACAAGGATCCTTTAGAGAAACCACAACTGAATTCACCTATGCAGGCTTCACCATTCCTAAAGGATGGAAGGTATACTATTTCTTCATACTATATATATATTATATTCCATTATTATTATTCAGAAAAATTAATGATTATATACTCCTCCTACTATCATAAAATTTCAGACGTTTTGGACGGTCCATTCGTCCCGCAAGAACCCGGCCTACTTCCCAGAACCGGAGAAGTTTGATCCGTCCCGGTTCGAGGGGAGTGGACCGGCTCCCTACACGTTCGTCCCGTTCGGAGGAGGAGCGAGAATGTGCCCGGGGAAAGAGTATGCAAGGCATGAAGTGCTGGTGTTCATGTATAATGTGGTGACAAGGTTCAAGCTGCAGAAGGCAATCCCTAATGAGAAGATTGTTTTCTATGCTTCGCCGACTCCGGTTCACGGCCTTCCGGTTCATCTTTGCCCACATAAAAAATAGTTCAGTTTCCTCTCAAGTTTTTTCTCCCGGTGGGACTTGTAGTTTCTTTCATCGAACGTTCGATTCTACTGTGTTTTCTTTTCTGATTACTCAAATTTCCCAATTTCTATTTTCCTTTAATATATATTTAATTAATTAATTGGAATTAATGAAAACTCTCACCACTAATTCAAATAAATAAAAAACTGCAAAATTGAAAATTTGATTTGATTTTTTTTTTTTCACGGCAATCGTCACTTTGAACGGAATTAATGATCTTTTGTATCCATTTATGTGTATCAATCGTATACTAATTAATTATATTATTATATATTTTTTACAAAATTAAAAATGGACATATTATAACAAAATAAAAATAAAAATTTATGACCAAAAAAATAGAATTTAAAAAAATTATATACCATAACTTTCAATTTATCAACCATATCTTACCAAATTGAATTGAAATTAAATGCTAAAAATACTCCGTCCGTCCATTTTATTATAATACTTTGTTCAATAAAATAGATACAGAATGAATAGTAAAGTGTCATGATAAAATAGACAGAGAAAGTAATTATAAACCCTAAAATGGATGAATGAACCCTAGAAAATAATTGTAAAATTATCACAAATAATAATATTAATAATATATATGTTGAAATTGTTGAAAGAAAACGCATAAGATCAATTGATTCCAACATTTGTTACAAGATTGATAATAAAAGAGGGAATAGAGATATCAGGTCCACTTCGAAACCTTTATTTGCGATTCGACCGCCCCATGCATGCATGGTTCCACGTATGATTATGCCCTAGATGGAAGAAATTAGGGTATGTAATTATTTTTTAACATTCAATTTCACTTTAATTGGTTATATAATGATTGAAAAATTCAAAACTAGGGCATATTACGTCTAAAAGATCTATTTTTTACCCCATAAATGTCTATTACAATTTGTTATATAATGCAATTTTTATTTTTTTTAAATATAATATTTAACTAATAGAAATTACGATTTGGGACACGATTGGGACACTGAGTTTGGGACAGATGACCCCATCCGATGTTTGTAAACCCTACAAGGGCACTAGTTCCTAATTTTCTACGTTTTTTTTATTTTTCCGATTTTCTTAATTACGGTCAAAACCCTATTTAACAACACCAACAAGCAGCTCGGTCACGAGCGAGTGAGGTGTCAACCCACTCCCCTCGAGTCGAACTTCTCCGACCGAGGAAACGAGACCCTCCGGCGCCGCTGATTATATTGATCTCGGTTTTCCCAACAAGATACAATTTTGACGCAATGATTTTCCAATTTCCAATAGGCGATTTTCGGATTTATGGGTTTCCTATATGCAGATCTATCATCGGTTCATGTGGCACGTTCGCACTAAAACTTTTGTACATAGTCAACTATGTTAAATTAATGGCACTTAAGTTTAGCGATTCTACCGAGTATAAAAAACGTGATATATACTCCCTCGGTTTTTGTACGTGTTCAATTTTGATGACGGAAACACTTATCAAAAACGGAGGAAGTACACTTGTGGAAAACTTCGAGGGAGCACCATATTACCCCGCTATTAAAGTCCTCGTAGTAAAGCTAATTGTTGTCGGTTGCAAATTATTTTTCAAAGGCATTTATTTGCGTGCTACTTTGGGAAGAGAGAAGAGTACGCCATATCATTAATTAGGGAGAGTAAGAATCAAGTGAGCATCTCTTCTTGCACAAACTACGTAACACGTGATAATCAAACTCGAGAAATTTAAGAGGTAAGAAACTTCACCATCCTTTAGTTTCACTCGCATTCAATTTTTTTATTTAGTTTGGAATCTCGATTAATTTCGTATTCAAGACATACGTTGACGAACATATAATCTCTTTGTGTCTATGTTGAACTAGAGGGTTATATTTTGATATCAAAGATCTCGAGTTCGAGCCTTATGTTTAAATTTTCTTTTAAAAAATGTAAGAGATCGAGAGGCACGCAGAAATTATAATATCGAATATTGAAACGATAAATTGTGTAGATTTTTAAGTTCACGGTGCATGCACAGGTTTGAAAGAAAATAAAAATAAAATAAAATGAGAGAAGATATGAATTTGGAGATTTAAATGTGCCTCAAATTGTGGCCGCAATTTAATAACTGAATATCCTAGCAGTAATATAACTAATAAAAACTAAAATTAATTATTGAAGCTAAATATAAACCACAGTGAATGAACTAAATCATTATGTTGATATACCTTGATTCTATTACGTTTTGTGACAGTCCTAGTGCCATTTATTTAGCCAAAGATCACGTCTATTATAAGAGGACAAATACATTGACGTGGGACATCATTTCTGAGGAATGACGAGAATCTTGTTGACATGTTCACCAAGTCGATCCCAAAAGGCAGGTTTCAACATTAATGTTTGGACTTGATTAATGTCACGTATTGTTAGTTGCCCTTGAGGGGCAAATCTAAGGCAGGCCGGAGAGAAGAAGTTTGTTCGTCTGGCTTTGTAATGATGCATGATCTGTTAGGAGGATTCAAGTCAAGGTTGAGATTTGTAGATATGCCTTGAACCTATATTCATATACGAAGAGCTAGCTGGTAGGGGGTCTCGCTGGGCTGAACCCATCTGTCGTGTTCTTTATACGCTATAAATATAAGACACAATTTTGTAATCCGTAATCTAACCGCCTAATAATATTTGTTCTCCGATCCTTTTCTGTCGCTAAACGTAGACTACGTAGCCAACACAACGTTAGTAAACCAGGTAATTATACGTGTCTTCTTTATATTTCTATTTATTTTTCGCTATTTAATCCTATCCGTAGGTCACAATACATTATAATTAAAATCATTCAAGATAAATAAGTAAATTTTAATAACAATAGAAATTCAAGATATGATTGAAACACCAAACAAAAGATCTACATATGCAACGTTTGCAACAGTTAATTGAGAAAAACACCAAATTTTTTTTAAGAGAAAACTTGTACCTAGAATATTAAATAAATATAAATGATATAAATGGATAGACCATTTGTATTCTCAGATTAAGCCCTCGTACTTTTAACTTTTACCGTTAGGTCAAAATAGTAATGAGTAATGACATAGTAAATTTCTATTCTACATATATACATTAATTAAGCCGTAACTTCACAAATCATTGGAAATCTATATATATATATATATATATATATATATATATATATATATATATATATATACTAAAGTAAAATACTGTTTCCTCCAATTTTCTTGATAATTGAACTTTATTTTTTTATTTAATAAGGTTATTAATTTTCTCTAATTAAATTATACATTTTGTTATTTTCTATACAAACACTTAATGCATTTATTTCTATGAAAACTTTTTTTAATTCATTAAAGTTTTAACATATAGATTGAATTTTCAGCTTCAATATAATTGATTTCCTACTTTATAATATTTTATTATTGATTTTATTTATTCTATTGACTAATAAAATTTAATATGTTTTTGTATACATTAATATTCTTTCTTTGCATGTTCATTTTTCTACAATTGATAAAGCATTGGTAAACTCAATTGATAATGTTATAAATTCTATAAAAATTCATGCATACATGAATGTTTGTAGTTAAATAATCTATAAAAATGAGACATGCAAACCTACTCATGCATATATGATATATGTATATAAAATGTACATAGGGATACGCAAGCATATTTTACTAGAGTGTACTACTCTCTATAAAAAAAAAAAGTTTTTCATTGTGAAACGCGGTGAAATTATCAATAATTTAAATATTTTATAACTAACATTTGTCATGCTGATAGAGGATGGGACGATTTTCCTCTATCAAACGAACGAAAAGAAATAAAAATACAACGGCAGACGCGAGAACTTTGCTCGTCGTTCACGCCACAAAGAATACGATAAGATAAATTGATAGTCGCAGGCTCTCCCCGTCGATCACGTCAGCAGATTCGAAAGGAATAAAATACGGCAGAAAGGAAAAGTAAAAGACGGCAAAATAAAATAGGGTTTCTGTATTATATTTCTTGATGATGAAAATAAGATACAACTCTCCTATTTATACTAAATAACTAGGGTTGATTCGACCTATGATTCGGGAAAGAATCAATAAGAAAACCCGAAAGAAACGACCCAAATAATTAAAACGGGCTAAGCCCAACAAATAATTAATTAACAAAACTCGTATCACATGCACTATTATTTATCGATTAAATCCCTGCATCGCGGGGGTACAATGCTAGTTAAATAAAAAAACAATTAGAAACACAATTAATCATGGTAGTGGAGAAATGATGAAGACCAATTGATTTATTTTTGATGAGGATAGATGTGAACCGGGAGCCCCTGAGCCGGTGTAGCCGTAGCATGGAACGTTATCTTCTCATTTGGGTAAACCTTTTCAAATCTAAACCTAGTCACTAAGTTGTGTATAAACACCAATATAGCAACCCTAGCATAGTCTCTTCCACGGCACATTCTCGGCCCTCCTCCGAACGGAACATATGCGTAGGGTGCCGGCCCACTCCCCTCAAACCGGGACGGATCGAACTTCTCGGGTTCCGGGAAGTAGTCGGAATTCATGTGGGTCGAATGAGGCGTCCAAAATGTCTACAAGTTGATGATCTTATATTGTTAAAGTAGTGAAAGGATATAGACAGTACTTCCTCCGTATCCGTCTCATTTATGTTGTCTCACTTTATTACTCGTATTATATATACTCCCTCCGTCCTCCATTTAGTGACGTTAATACTATATTGGGACGTCCTCCATTTACTGACAATTCATTTAGTGACGTTAATACTATATTGGGACGTCCTCCATTTACTGACAATTCCATTTTTGGACGTAGACTCCACAATCACTTTAACACTTTAACACTTTATACATCTACTTTTTATTATTTTAACATTTTAATACTATTAAACAATTCAAATGGACCCACAATTATTCCACTTTAACACTTTAACACATTAATTTATTATTATACCATAAAATGCGAAAAAACGCGTGCCCAAACTCCCTCCGTCACTAAATGGAGGACGGATGGGGTATAATAGACTCTATTAAATATAAAGTGAGACAACATAAATAGGACGGATGAAGTAGTTTTATTTTGCAAACGTACCTTCCATCCTTTAGGGATGGTGAAACCTGCATATGTGAATTCATCTATGGCTTCCCTGAAAGTTCCCGGTGCCGGTGGTACTAGCCTCAACGATTCACGCGCCACATTCCACGTGTACTTCATCTTCTCGAGATCCTCCCACGCCAGCCCCTCGTCGGGGCCCTTGGAATCCGCAATCTCCATTTGTTCTTTAACAGTTCAGAAAAAAAAAACAAGACATTTTGAATGAAACAGTTCGGACAGAAAAACAAAATGTTAATCAATGAATACATCTTCTCAATTATAATAACTACCTCTGAGAACCTCCTCATAGATGTGCGGAAGGCCGGCGAGAAAGTTGACGACGGAGGTGAGGGCGGAGGCGGTGGTCTCGAAGCTGACGACCACCATAGCGGCGATAAAACTGACAACCTTGGCATCATACACATCGTCTTCCTCATCATGCAAAAGCAGCATCTTCGACAGCATGTCGTCGTCGCTCCCTTCTCCTCCTCCGTGTTCCTTCCTCCTCTCCTTGACTATCCTCGTGATCTCACTCCTCACAACTTTCCCAGCCTTGACGGCCCGGTCGAAGGCCGTCCGGGGCAAGCGCACGGGCAGGCTCGTCATCCCGCGGCTCAGGTCCGTGAGCGGCCCCGCCAGCCTCCCGGCGAGGTCCGGGTCAACCACGCTCGTGAAAAGCCGGAACGCTAGCTCGATCGAGTAGTTCCGGGCACACGGGAGGACCTTCACCACCGAGTTAGGGCTCCAACCGGCCAGCAGCCGCCGCGACACCGCCGCCATCACCGGGATGTACTCCTTCAGGGCCTGCGGCTTGGTGATGTCGAAGCTGTGGAAGATGACCGCCGGCTCCTTGTAGTTGCTCCCGGAGAACTCCGGCAGCAGCACCTTCTTCAGCGACGGAGGGAACCAGAGCGCCACCAGCTTGTTCTCGTTGGAGAAGAGGAACTTGTTGGCCTGAGGGCCGCAGAAGACCGCCGTCTTCTCCCCGAAGAAGAAGGAGGTCTTGAACACCTCGGCCGGGGAGTGGCGGCGCATCCTTTCCCTCACGAAACTCTGGTAACCGAAGAGGGTCAGCGCCAGATTTTCCCACACCCAAGAGGTGCGGCCGGGAGGCAGGTTTTTGACATCGCCGCCCCTCGAGCCCTTTTTCAGAGAGACAACGGCGAGGTAGAGAGATAAAGGAACAAGGAGGAGAGAGAGAAGGTAAGGGAGGAGTGAGGTGTCCATGCCGCTTAACATTAATTTTGGGCTGCTATTGCTTGATTTGATGCACAATGTGAGATAAGAAGAAGAAGAAGAAGGCATATAATTAAACATTAGTACAAAATAAAATTTAATTATATACCCTAATAATTTGGAGATAAGAGGACAATTGATATGTAATTGCATGATCGATCTCTATATAATTAAACATTAGTAAACAAAAAATTATATACCCTAATTCGGAGGACAGAGAATTCCGATTGAACAATCGATATGTAATTGCATGATCGATCTATATGTTGTGAATATCGATTTTTGATTTAGTAGTCTTTTTCTATTCGGATGAGATCTCTATTTGTAATTTAGTGATTTGTTATATCTCTATCAACTTTTGGATGGAATCCTCTATCTCTAAAAATACGTTCCAATTAATCATGTATCCAAATAACAATTAATGATATAATATTAAAACTAAGTAATTTTAATTTAGGTAAAACAATTGGGATAACAATTTAGCGACGGAGGATCCATATCTATCACAATTCCCGAATTATAATGGAGTAACCCTTCCAACATTTTCCATGCATGAAACGTAGGATAAATTTAACTTAAAGGATATTAACTATAAAATTCTTTTTAAACTATAAAAGGCTTATTTAAAGAATTATAATGGAGTATATAACATGCGACTACCATTCAACTCAACAATGCACATACAGTGGAAGATGTCACTCGTACCTGAGTATAGGCTCAAGAGGCCCACGTATAGGGCCCAAATTCTGGGGGGGGGGGGGGGGGAATTTTTTATAGTAATCTTTACGTGAATGGAAAAAAAAAATATGAAAGCACGAATCTTTTAAACAAAAACAATATACGCTTGTTGTGTTGTTCCTTCTATCCGCCAGAAAATTTAGATCTAACATTTAGAGTACATAATAACGCTTTTCATACTTAGATCTTCTTCAGGGTATAACGATAAGTTAGGATAATTTTCCAGTGAATTTCTACTTTATTCTTCACATAGACATATAGATATATTGATTTTCATTTTTGTTGCTTCCTTTATTCTATTATGAATTGATTGTCTAATTATGTATTTACGATTCTACTAGATCGTGTAGCATATTTTAAAATTGAACAATTTTTATTTATTTGAATGAGAAACTTTTAGTTGACGGGTTGCTTTGATTATAATTATTCAGTTGCAGCGTATCGAAAAGAAAGGTTAATTCTTTGCTTGTGTATATAGGTATATAAATAATTTGTATTGCTATGATTTTTATTGATTGAAAATGTATTCTAAGAATATGTTTGATGCTCAAAAGAGGAAAACGAAACAATACAAAAGATATATTTGTAAATATTTAAACGTAGCAATATAATTGAACAAATATTTGTTTTTTTTAATTATATTTTAATATTTATTTATTTATTAGTTTTTTAGGTCCCAATTTTTATTTTCGCCTAGGGCCCTTCGAGGTACAGGACCAGCCCTGCTTAATTGTGTTTCAATCGTGTACTCAAGTTAAAATTACGTAGTTTCTTTTTAATATCGTCAATCCAGATATCTCTTTTAACTTGGATCAACAAC
The DNA here is from genome assembly GCA_029379335.1 of Thymus mandschuricus. Lineage (NCBI taxonomy): Eukaryota > Viridiplantae > Streptophyta > Magnoliopsida > Lamiales > Lamiaceae > Thymus > Thymus mandschuricus. The sequence continues at coordinate 37,056,517 of CM057074.1, forward strand.
TCGAACACAAAATTTGGGGACAGAGTATATCGCAACAATCGTCACTTTGAAACCTTTATTTGGGATTCGACCTCCCATGCATGCATGGTTCCACGTATGATCATGCCCTAGTTTGATGAAATATGTTCGTTAACCCTACAACGTCGCTAGTTCCTTATTTTCTACGTTTTTCATTTTCCCGATTTTCTTAATTTCGGTCAAAATCCCATTCATATCATCAACAACAACAACAACAACCAATAGCTCGGTCACGAGCGAGTGAGGTGCAGACCCACTCCCCTTGAATCGAACTTCTACGACCGAGGAAACGAGACCCTCCAGCTGATTATATTGATCTTGATCTTCTCAACAAGATACATTTTCGACGCAATAATTTTCCAATTTCCAATAGGCGATTTTCGGATTTTTGGGTTTCCTATATGCAGATCTATCATCGGTTCATGTGGCACGTTCGCCCTAAAACTTTGTACATGATCTACTAAGTTAAATAAATGGTACTTAAGTTTATCAATTCTACCGCGTATAAAAAACGTAATATATACTCCCTTGTTTTTTTAAGTACTCGATTTCGGTGACGGGAACACTTATCAAAAACGGAGGAAGTACACCTATGGGGGAGCACCATATTACCCCGCTACGTTGCAAATTAATTTTCGAAGGCATTTATTTGCGCGCTACTTTGGGAAGAGAGAAGAGTAAGCCATATCATTAATTAGAGAGAGTAAGAATTAAATGAGCATCTCTTCTTCCACAAAGTACGAAACACGGGAATCAAATTCGAGAAATTAAAAAAAGAGAGAGAAAAACTTCACCGTCCTTGAATTTCACTCGCATTCAAATCTTTATTTTAGTTTGGAATCTCGATCTTCGTATCCAAGACGACGTTGATGAACATATAATCAAAATGAGAGAGAGAATTGTGTACGTGAGTTGACTTAGAGAGTTATGTTTCAATACCAAAGATCTCGAGTTCGAACCCCGTGTTTAAATTTTCTTTAAAAAAATATGTAAGAGGGTGATGCAGCTTTTATAATCAATAATGTTATTTGGCCATAATGTGGCCAAATAATGTATGTAAATAGATTATGAATCTACTCATGTATAAAAAATTTACAGATACATACACAATCATATACTATATACTATATACGAGTGTATTAATGCACATAAAAGGAATATGTTTTCATGTTTCATTAAAAAGGTTTGAAATTATTAACTATTACAAATTTTATTAATATTTGAAGTGTTATTTATTGCTCACATCGAAGTATCAAACCCCTGCATTACGGGGTACAATGCTAGTCTTTTAAAATAATAAAAAGATAAATTAAATCATTATGTTGATATACTTTGAACTTACTATGTTATGTGACAGTCTAATTAATTACCATTTGTTTAGCCAAAGATCAAGTCCATCACGAGAGGACCAAATAACGTACATTGATGTGGGACATCATTTTCTGAGAAATGAGATGAGAATCATGTTGACAAGTTCACCAAGTTGGTCCCACAAAGCAGGTTTCAACATTAACATTAATGTTTGAACTTGATTAACGTCACATACTGTTAGTTGCCCTTGAGGGGTAAATCTAAGGCACGAGAAAAGAATTCTCTAATCCGTAATTAATCTAACCGCCTAATAAATGGATAGACCTTTTTTATTCTTAGAATCATCTATCCCAACTTATATATTGATCCCTAACTGAGAGTTTTGAAACCCTAATAAAAATTAAAAAAAAAAAAAAAACCCTAGTTATAGTAATAAAACCCTAATTATGAAATTATAAACCCTAATTTAAAATGTTAAACCCTAATTACGATAACTGACCGCAACTCATAATTAATTAACATAATGAAATTGACAAATTCCTAATTAAAATTAAATTGATTAAATAAATAAAATAATATATGTAAATTTGTAGTCCTATACATACATGATACATAGATATTGGGTAGAGAAATAAAAAATAAAACAAAAAAGGTGAGATAGTATGTTTTTTTCTATAAAGTGGACATGTATAACGGAAACGGGCTGACGTGGAAGGAGGCGCTCACAAGTCGCCTAGTATAAGTCGCTCGGCATATCGATTTCGTATATATATATATGAAGAAGATCAAATAAGAATAGACTATTAGGTAAGAAATAAGAATAAATCAGAACCCTTGATCAAAACAAGATATGTGGTTGAAATTGATCGATGCATCGAATAATTAAGTCACGCAATGCATCACAAAGATGATGAATGAAAATGACAGTGCATCAACTTAAAGCATACGATGCATCATTTAATATGATAATAAATCGGGGCTAAATCTATGAACCAGATTTAATTACAATATCAATTATGTATATTTAATATACGATTAAAGGATAAGAATTGAAACAGAGGATACGATATGCAATTTGTATATCCATAATCTTACAAACAACTAATATCAAAAAATAAATATAAAGGTCAAGTTACAAAAGATTCGGATTCAAGATTTTGGCTCTAGTACTTAATTATCTACTGTTAAGTCAAAATAGTAATGACACGGTAGATTTGTACATATTAATTAAGCCATAACTTGACAAATCATTGGAAGTTAAATAAAAAAACAAATACAAACACAATTAATCATGGTAGTGGAGAGATGATGAAGACAAAATATTTTGATTTATTTTTTACGAGGATGGAGGTGAACCGGGAGCCCCTGAGCCGGTGTAGCCGTGGCATGGAAGGTTATCTTCTCATTTGGGTAAACCTTTTCAAATCTAAACCTAGTCACTAAATTGTGTATAAACACCAATATAGCAACCCTAGCATAGTCTCTTCCACGGCACATTCTCGGCCCTCCTCCGAACGGAACATATGCGTAGGGTGCCGGCCCACTCCCCTCAAACCGGGACGGATCGAACTTCTCGGGTTCCGGGAAGTAGTCGGGATTCATGTGGGTCGAATGAGGCGTCCAAAATGTCTACAAGTTGATGATCTTATATTGTTAAAGTAGTGAAAGGATATAGACAGTACTTCCTCCGTATCCGTCTCATTTATGTTGTCTCACTTTATTACTCGTATTATATAATAGACTCTATTAAATATAAAGTGAGACAACATAAATAGGACGGATGAAGTAGTTTTATTTTGCAAACGTACCTTCCATCCTTTAGGGATGGTGAAACCTGCATATGTGAAGTCATCTATGGCTTCCCTAAATGTTCCCGGTGCCTGTGGTACTAGCCTCAACGATTCACGCACCACGTTCCACGTGTACTTCATCTTCTCGAGATCCTCCCACGTCATCCCCTCGTCGGGGCCTTTGGAATCCGCAATCTCCGTTTGTTCTTTAACAGTTCAGAAAAAACAAGACATTCTGAACGAAACAGTTCAAAAAGACAAACAAAATGTAAATTAATGAATGTATCTTCTCAATTATATATAACTACCTCTGAGAACCTCCTCATAGATGTGGGGAAGGCCGGCGAGAAAGTTGACGACGGAGGTGAGGGTGGAGGCGGTGGTGTCGAAGCTGGCGACCACCATACTGACGATGAAACTGACAACCTTGGCATCATACACATCGTCTTCCTCATCATGCAAAAGCAGCATCTTCGACAGCATGTCGTCGTCGCTCCCTTCTCCTCCTCCGTGTTCCTTCCTCCTCTCCTTGACTATCCTCGTGATCTCACTCCTCACAACTTTCCCAGCCCTGACGGCCCGGTCGAAGGCCGTCCGGGGAAAGCGCAGGGGCAGGCTCGTCATCCCGCGGCTCAGGTCCATGAGCGGCCCCACCAGCCTCCCCGCGAGGTCCGGGTCCACCACGCTCGTGAAAAGCCTGAACGCTAGCTCGATCGAGTAGTTCCGGGCACACGGGAGGACCTTCACCACCGAGTTAGGGCTCCAACCGGCCAGCAGCCGCCGCGACACCGCCGCCATCACCGGGATGTACTCCTTCAGGGCCTGCGGCTTGGTGATGTCGAAGCTGTGGAAGATGACCGCCGGCTCCTTGTAGTTGCTCCCGGAGAACTCCGGCAGCAGCACCTTCTTCAGCGACGGAGGGAACCAGAGCGCCACCAGCTTGTTCTCGTTGGTGAAGAGGAACTTGTTGGCCTGAGGGCCGCAGAAGACCGCCGTCTTCTCCCCGAAGAAGAAGGAGGTCTTGAACACCTCGGCGGGGGAGTGGCGGCGCATCCGTTCCCTCACGAAACTCTGGTAACCGAAGAGGGTCAGCGCCAGGTTTTCCCACACCCAGGAGGTGCGGCCGGGAGGCAGGTTTCCGACATCGTCGCCGCCGGAGCCCTTTCTCAGAGAGACGACGGCGAGGTAGAGAGATAAAGGAACAAGGAGGAGAGAGAGAAGGTAAGGGAGGAGGAGTGAGGTGTCCATGCCGCTAAACATTAATTTGGGCTGCTATTGCTTAATTTGATGCACAATGTGAGATAAGAAGAAGAAGACGACATATAATTAAACATTAGTACTAAAAAAAAATAATTATATACCGTAATTCGGAGAAGGTAAGGGGACAATTGATATGTAATTGCATGATAGATCTATATATATGTCGTGAATATCAATTTTTGATTTAGTAGTCTTTAATCCTCCGTCTCTAAATATGTGTTTCAATTATGTATCCAAATTAAAATTATACTTCCTCCGTCCACTTCACTAGTCCACTTCTTTTTCGGTACGAGATTGTATACGCAGTGTTAAAGAAAAAAATAAGGGGTCTACATCAAAAAAATAAGGGTTAATTTTTGACATTTTAGAAAAGTAAACTAGTAATGTGGGACGGACCAAAATAGCTAGTATACTGGACTAGTGAAGTGGGATGGAGGGAGTATAATTTTGATAGACAATTAAAAATAAAATATTGAAATTACATCCTTAAATAAAAGGATTGGAATATAAATTTAGAGCCAAGGATCCATCAAATCTATTTAGTTTGACTTTGTTACACATCGGAAACATGGCCACCTTATTTAAGTCGGCACATGCATGCACACTCATTTAGGCCAGCTTCATCTTCCTATATTATTTTTATATTATAGGATTAAATATTAATTTTCCATAAGATCACAATTCCCGAATTATAATGGAGTAACCCTTCCAACATTTTCCATGCATGAAACGTAGGATAAATTTTAACTTAAAGGATATAACCATAAAATTCTTTTATAACTAAGGCTTATTTAAAGAAATATTTATAACATGCAACGAGCATTCAACGGATTTCAACCGTTGTCTATGAGCGAACGTTTACAACACCACCAGATACAACAACGATAGTAAATTGCGGTACACAACGGATTACAACCGTTGTTATATCTATTTTTTACTGTAGTGAACTCAGCGATGCATATACAATGAAAGATGTCACACTGTTATTAATGTAATAGATGCTCCAAATTTGTTATAAGAATACAATCTAGTAATGCAGCACGGTAATATTTGATTGGATGAGTGCGTATCCACGCGCGTGGTCATAGTTAATCGTCTCGAAAGTAGCATAACCGCGGGCTAGCCGGAATTTCCTGGTCCCGCCCACCACCGCCACCTCTCTCACCCGCTCCATCTGAGCGCTCGACCCTTGAATCTCTAACGTGCTACCTTTGTATCGGCCGTCGATGAACACGACCGATAGTAGCACGTGCGTGTGGGACCCGTCGAGAGCCGATGTCACGTACATGCCTCGGCCCCTTGCTACGGGGGCCGAGCCCTCCTCGACGTGTTCGGTTATAGGGTCATCGGTGCAGAACATGGCTCCGAACTTCATGAAGTTGAGGGGGCCCGTCGAGGGGCCGGCCGGTATCTCGATCACCGTCGTGTTCTCGTCGCCGGAGTAGTCGTGGAAGTATAGCGTCATACGGGTCTCGTTGAGGTGCCCTAGACCTGCCTTCACGTAAGTGAAAATGGCAAGAAACGCTAGCAAAGATAATGTGACTTTGTTGGACGCCATTGGAAATTTTTTGAACTCAATTTGAAAGCAGAGGAGAAGATTGATTGATTTGTATGAATTGGTTAAACTCTTCACTTATAGCGGTTGAGAGTTGACTAAAGGAACGAGTGGAATCGCCAGCTGTCAATTGTGAGATTTATTTATCTTTAAATTCCCCGATTTGTCTCAATTCGGATTCTCTATTGCCTATCGATGTAGGACAATTGAGATGCTGTAGGATTTAAGATTTAAATAAGAAAAACATATACCCTAATCATTTTTAAATTTCTAAATCACGGCATTTGTCATGTGTCGATTAACTACGAATTTAATAAATAACGTCACACAATATAGACAATAGCTGATCTCATTCGTCACGTGATATATCTATCATTTTCCCGCATTTGACAAAGAGAGTATTAAAATTCAGCTTATTTTCTCATTATTCTTTTTCCTTTTCTAAATTATCCAATTTTTCATAATTTAGACTCATGAATTAAGATAACCATACCGTACCATACCTTTAATTACAAATTCAAATTTTGATGTTTTAAAAATAATTAGCTTTATATTTGTAATTTTCGTGTCATGTCATTTTGATATTTTAAAATAATTAACTTTCTATGTGTAATTTCCATGTCATATCATTTTGAAGTTTTAAAAATAATAACTTTTTATGTGTAATTCTATGTCAGCATTAGTCATCCATGTCATCATTAATCACTATCCTAGTCATCAATCGGGCCATTAAGTGAACATAAATATAAAGTTCAGGCCATATTAAGCTACTCCCTCCGGTCTTTTGAAGTTGAGTCGTTTCTTTTTAACAATTCTATCACGTATTTCCACGTTTTTTTTTCTTCACTCCGCCGCCGTCCGCCTCTCCTCCTCTTATTCATTTCGCTGACTCATTTCGCCGTTGCGTCTCCATCTCCACAACAATACGAAGGTTACACGAATTCACGATTACTCGTGTTCGTGTGCACGATTGAGTCCTTACGATGGTTTTGCTCGTGTTCGTGTGTGCACGACCGAGTATTCACGACAATTTTGCTCGTGTTCGTGTGCACGACCTAGTATTCACGACAATTTCGCTCGTGTTCGCGTGCATGACAGAGTATTTATGACAATTTCGTTCGTGTTCGTGAGCACGACAAGTCATTTTCTATTTAATATATTTTAAAGTAGTAAGGGTATATGTTTGGTGCCATTTTGTGTTGTTTTAGTCGTAGTTTCGGATCCATTTTTCTTTATATTTTGGTTGCTTTTCGTTGTACTTTTCTATGATTTGGGTCTTTTTGTGAGTTTATGATCTTAGGTATTGCTTGGAACTAAAAGTCGAGAAGATGGAGTGAAACAAGCGAAGAAAGATTCTTAAGCAATTATTGAGCCCAAGTTCTAACCTCTTTCAATTTGAATGAAGAATGAATTTGGATGTAATCAAAGCATAAAATCAAAGAGGGGTTCGATAGGAGCACGTAGGCGAAAACGGGGGTCAATTCGGAGTTCGGACGAGGAAGTTACGGCCAAAACAAAAAAGAAGCGCGCAGTCCCAGCGAACCAGCATCAGAGCGGGCGCTCCTGAACCCGAGCGGGCGCTCTGATCCGAGCCGGCGCGGACTGGGCCGATTATTGGGCTATTTTTCCTTTTTGAAGTAGGTTTTAGATGGTACTATAAATACATACTCTTAGGACACGAAAATAACATCTTTCTCTCTAGTTTTTGAGCACTTTTCTTTAGTTTATTAGTTTGTAACTTTATGATTGAAGATTACTTTTGAAGATTCAAGTTTTATTCAAGTTTCTTTCGTTCGTTCTTGTTCTCTCGTTTCTGCTTTTAATTCTTAAGTTCTTTATTGCTTCCCTTTCATTTGATTAATTGCGTTCTAGTTTCTTAGATTTAAATTTTTAGTTCTTCGTTTAATTCCTTTGTTCGTTATTTAGTTCATAGTTTAAATTCGTTTTTCAAAGTTTCTTTTCTCTCGTTTTTAAAAGTTTCGCTTCTCTCGTTTTTCAAGTTCTTAGAGTTAGATTTATTTTTTTTAGATTTTCAGATTTAATTTCTTTCATGTTTAGATTCGTTTTCTTTATTGCTTTCGTTATTGCTTTCTCTACGATTTTTGTCTAGGTAGTTTAATCGCTTTTATTTAATTTCTCTAGATTAATTAGTTTAGATTTATTCCTTGCTTTCTAGATTAGATTTATTTATTTGCTTTTGATTTATTGCTTATTTAATTTCTCGCCTAGGATTTAGAAACAAAACCAAACAAACTCTTTTTACTTGCTTTCTTAGATTTAGGCTAGTTTAGGATTGTTTTGCTACACGATTATTTGTCCTGCAAAGTTTTCCTTGAGATTCGACATTGGGTTTTTACTTACTAAGTGCTAGGATAGATTTCGTTCTATTGCGAACAATTTTTAGTAAACAATATAATTGGTAGAAAAAATCCAAAGTGACTAGAATTAAACCATTTTATTTTTAATGGCTAAAAAAGTTTTTTTTCTTATGAGATTGACTATTTTTGTCCTTGCCTCAACAAAGTAATACTCTTATATACAGGGTAATCACTGAGCCCATCAAGCCAGGGGAAAGGCATGTTTAGAAATTAGACAAATTCAAAATCGAAATCGATTCAGGCCTGAATTATTTAATTCGTGCCGACTGCGCCGAACCGAGCCCAATGGGCTCTCAAGTAGTTCGGCCTAGATCGATAGCGGGCATAAGAGTTCCCAAAATTTCAATTGTTGTCACCAATGGAACTTATGGAAGAAGTGTGCATAAGGGCAACTACAATGGAGAGCCTCAAATGAGGCTCTATAAATTAACACATGGACAATAGCTCTAAACTTAAAATATTTTACAATCATGGGCTCTAATTTTAGGGCTCTTAATACCATGATTGGGTCCCACTTTTTATCAATATTATTATTTTTAAATGTAAAATAGAATGAAATGCATATATGGTGGCCCCACAAGTAACATAGAGCCCGAGCTCTTGCAGGAGAGCCCGGGCTCTTCATTTTGGGCTCTCCAACGATGCACAAAAATAAAGTTGGGCTCTATCTTTTGCCACATAGACGAGAGCCCAACCATTGTAGATGCCCTAAAGGAAAATTTCTTTGAATCTTCAACTTTAAAATTTCAACCACACGTTACGTTGCCGCCAAATTCGTCGCGTCGACGATGCACTAATGGCTAGCGGCGTGACTGGCCTTGAATGAGCTCGATCGAGCCATCAACTCCGATCGAGCCTCATTGTGTCGAGCACAGATGGACTCGAATGTTGCTCGATTGAGCTTTTCAAAGGCTCGTTCGAACCTCAATAAGTTGGGCTTTCATGTTTTCTTTTTGTTGGGGGTCCGGCCCAACTCAATAATGGGCCAAGATATATCCAGATCCGATCATGGGCGAACCGGCCCATTCCGGATCCAACCCGAACCCGACAACCCATCATCCGAGAAGGAGAATACAAATCCTTGCAGCAAAAATTCCCCCAACAAAATCAACTGAAATTCGATTCCATGGGAAGCCGTTCGAGAAAATCGCGGCGCCGCAATTCGTCGCCGGAGCCGTCGACGTCTAGCGCCGCCACTTCCTCCTCCTCCGCCGCGTCATCTTCGGAGGAAGAGCTCGAATCTTCGTCGAAATCACGCAAACGACGGCGGGACAAGGAACTTGAGAGAGAGGTGAAGCGAAGGAGCAAGAAATCACGGAGGGATGAGGAGAGAAGTAAGAAGAAGGGGAAGCACAGTAAAAGAGAGGGTAAGGAGAAGCATAAACGAAGGGGAAGGAGGAAGAGGAGGTACGAATCGGACGATGAGAGCAGCTCCGGGTCTGATTCCGAGCGGGAAAGGCCGGAGACCGTTGTTAGGTTTATACTGAAAGAATTTCCAGCTGTGGCTGGGGACTTGCAGCAGGTATTTCAGTACAAATTTTATGTATAAGGAACTTACTATTTTGATGGTGTTGATTTTGTTCTCTGATTTCTTCGTTGAATCCCTATGGTTGTTGAATAATGTTTTCACCTGGGATTCAATTTGTTTGTAGCAAAATGTTAGAATTCAGAGAAATCTGTTTTCACCTATGATGCTTAATAGTTGGATGATATTACTATTCTCTTTCACTCCTCCATAGTGTGAGATCAATTGTGTCTTGCCGAACCTCATCGATCAAAATCGATTATTTTGTGAAACTGCATAAAGGTTAGATGGGCCTTGTTTTTAGCATTTGAAAGGGTTAAATGATCTTTATAAGATACAGAGTGAACTTCTAATGCTAATGCTGCAAATCCTGAGGCATAGTTATCCTGCTACATTGATTGTTTTAAGCATATGATCAGCCATTTTGATGAACTTATGTGACTGTATGTTTGCTCATCATTCGATCTGACAATATTCTACTACACTCCTTAAAGATTCCTTATAAATGGTTTTTTTCTCTAGCTTTTGCAAATGATAGACGAAGGTCAAGCAGTAGATATCAGGGGATTATCGGAAAGGTCATTGGTCAAGCATCTTCGAAGGCTGTTCATCTCCTTGAACCTCAAGGAAAATGGTGACAAAATATTTCTACTGCCAGATAAGGCAGGCCCAACACTAGACATTGTTGGACCAATTATCCTCTCTCATATTCAACCTCATAAAGAGCTTGAACATCCAGAGCCGCATGAAGAGGCAAAATCAGTGCCACCAGCACAAAAAATGGAACCTGGGACTAACATTTTGGATGATAGGAAGGAAGATTCTGTTGGTCCAAGAAGAAGGTATCTCTTCTTCTCTTCTCTTTTCTTCTTCTTTTTTTAACAGAAAGAAGAAGGTATCTTATTTGAGCTGATCTTTGGAATGCAATGTGCGTAAATTTTTCCGATGCTTGTGGGTAGAGCTAAATTAAAGAAAAATATTCCAGTCGGCTAAAAATATAATATAAACTATTATCTGCTTATTACTATTTCTTTGCTAATGGAAATGGATGATCATATATATGTGTGTGTTTTGGTTTTGCCTTCTACATTGAGCTTGCTTGTACCATTCTTCAATGATCTTTGCTGCTTTTTCTTGCAGGCCTATTGGGCCTGAAATGCCATCTGCCGAGTTACTAGCTGCTGCAGCCAAACTAACAGAAGCTGAAGCAGAACTAAGGTCAGACACCTTACTTTTCAATTAAGTTTAAAGAAGTTGTGTTAGTTTTTACTTCCTTTCTGTATATTCTTTTCATAGTTTATGTGCTAAACAGCTTAAATATCAGCATTGTAATGCTGTATTAATGCATGCGAATTATCAACAGAGAGGCTGAGATGGATGGAAATGATGGTCTATTTATAGGACCTCCACCTCCTGCAGTGGTTAAAGAAGCTGAATCTGCAAATGAAGCTGAGCGTTTTGAAGAGGTGACTCTTTATTAACTTCCAGCTAACCTTTATATAAATATGAACTTTTTGGTACAATGTAAAGCACGAGTTCATTGCTCCTTCCTGAGATATTGAATTGCCCATCATAAAAAGAAAAACGAAATCTCCTTTTTCATGTATATTATATTGCAATCAATCTTGTAATATTATGGCATGGTCTAACGAGTTTGCTATATGCTTAGATTACAAGAATAATTGGTGCTGAAGCAGATAGTCCATATGATATTGTTGGGGCAAACAAAAATATGCCAGCTGAAAACATAAAAAAAAGGTATGCATTCTATTCTATATAGGGCATGGATCAAACTCTATGACGGAGTACTGTCAGTTTCCCACTTATTAACAGCTTTCACACCACTTTGCTTATATCTTGTGTATACATAATTCTTTGCTGGATGAAACCTTTTCCTAATATATAGCATTTTCTTTTCTAGGTATTGGAAGTTGTCACTGATGGTTCATCCTGATAAAAGTTCTCATCCTCAAGCTCACCAAGCATTTGTTAAGTTGAACAAAGCATTTAAGGATTTACAGGATCCTGTTAAGGTGAGGTTTTTAAATGTTATTGCTTTGACATTTGAAATATTTTCTGTCTGCTTCTATGCTTATGAATAGACAAGATCATGCATCGAACCATTGGAAATGTGTCGTAATGAATTTTGAAAGGAAATATTTCATATTCATGACACGTTTAATAGGAAATTTCATTCTGGAATTATGAATCCCAAACTTTGCCTGCCCTAGTTTTTACCACTTTGCTTTTGAATAAGTAAAACCATATGCATGTTTTTTAATATTTGAATGCATGTTTATAATTTTTTTCTTATTGTTATCATTTTTTTTGTAGCGAAAAGCACTAGATGACAAGTTAAAGGAAAAGGAGGACCGAGAAGCGTTTCAGGTACCCATTATCTCCATGATGAGTATGACAGCCTGTTAGACACTACCTGGTAGCTTTGCTCACAAAAAATGCTCTATATTTTCAGGTGGAGTTGAAAGCAATGCGCGAAGCTGCTCAATGGAGACGTCTTCAAGGTTTGGCATGTTCTTTTTTATTACTTGTGAAGCTCATGCATGCATTTGAAACTTGAAAGTGGGATGATGATAGTTTTGGCTATAGCCAAAGATAGTTCATACGCTCATACAGACAATATTTATACGTGATTCCTGTAGTCAGCATAAAAGTGGTATAATCTGTATGCACTATGCAGGCTTCTATTAAATTACAATCTAGAACCACGATAACCAATAGCAGAAGTTTGAATTGATTCAACAAAAGATGGATGACTTTGTCATGTTCCATCGTCTTGTGCTGTGTTCCCTAATTTTTTTGCCCAATAGATATCATCCTATTGTTTTGCCTCCATCTCCACCCCCTGCTCTCCTCCGATACCCCTTGTCATTGCTACTCCCCTAAGAACTCAAAAGTCATTTACAATCCCAAAAGTCCACTATATAGGATTCATGGGAACAAAGAGGAGTAACTAATGAGATTTGCATCTAGAATTCTAACTTCTAAGCTGGCACATCTAATTTAATTTCGTATTTGATAATGAAAATATGACATGTATGTGTGGCAGGTATATCAATGGAGGGCGATGATGTACTCTTGGCTGAGATGGATGCAAAAGCTCCTCCAAAAAGAGATGAATGGATGACTACATTACCCCCAGAAAGAAAGGTAAACAATCTTCATGTTTCTAGCTTGCCTTCATTCCCTGCAAAGAAACTGCCCATGTCTGAATGGCTCACTTCTTCCACTAATATCAATAGTTATTGCCTAAAGAATGTAGATTTTCTTTTTGTTAATCAAAGTAAACCTATTATGTAAAACGTAAGTGCAGTACTTCATTTTAAACTTTTAGCTATCTTTCATGATTACCTATGTAATTCCTTTACAAAAACGAGTTCAGGGGTTCCTTGCCTATTTTCCCAACTGTCTTAAGAGTTTGAATGTTTAGGGGAAAAATAATTTAACCTTGTGGATTAGTGTAGTTTACGGAAATGGTCTTGTTATTGATGAAAATCAAAGTTAACTCACTGAAGATTGTGGAATTATTGTACCACTTTTGAAACAAGTAACATGTGATTCTTTGATTAAGAAAGTAACAAATGTGATAGGGATTGGATGTTTGATGTTTAGTCTATCATTGTTAATAATGTGTACTCGTATTCAGCCTGGCACTGGCATGAGCATGCATTCTACCACGTTTAGCAAGACTGGAAAAGAGGGACGTGGTGATACAAGTGTTTGGACCGATACTCCTTCAGAAAGAGCTCAAAAAGCAAAAATGAAGTATATAACTCTTATTCTTCAATTGAGTTTAGATACCCTATATGCTATTTCGACCTTTGATTTCTGACATAAGATTCGAATAACCAGTTATCTCGAAGCCTACAATCAGGCAGCAGCGCTTGTGTCAAGCGAGCAAGATAAGGTAAGAATGAGTGCTGATGCTGAACTGGTAGATAAGTACAACAAAGCAAAGCGATCCAAATCCTTGGTAGAAAAGCATATGGAGTCCACCAAGAATCGTACAAAGAAAAAGTCGAAGCAGGATAAGCAGAATAAGCAGGAACCCGCAAACGAAGACTGGGAAGGGAACCACCCATGGAAGCCCTGGGATCGAGAGAAGGATCTGACCGCTGGAAGGCAGAGTGTAAATTTGGATGCCGATAACATGGCTAAGGGTCTTACATCCAGGTTTTCCTCCGGTAACTTCCAACGAAACTTTCTCTAAATCATTTCCATGTATCGGTTAGTCTGGATTTTACTGCTTCTGTTGTGATGTCCAATTATGCATGCAGCTGTTGTAGCCTTACATTCTAAGATATATCCAATCCATGCTCTATAGCTACTTTTGAATTGAATATATATGTATAAATGTTGGGAAAAACATGGAAACATTCTGTTAACTCTTCTCTTAATAGAGCCATGCTTGAGACAAAGTTTGATAAAGCCTCTGATTAAGTGCAGGTTTCTAAATTCTTTATCATGTCTCCCACTAGTTCATGTCTACTTTATATAATATTATATACTGACATTTTCTTTTTCTTTTCTTTTTTTTAATTTTTTGATTAGTTATTTTTTTCTGGATTAAGTGAATTTGAATAGAAAATTTGTGGATTAGGAGAGGTGAGAATGTAATGGTAGTGATCCATTGCAGATTTGAGAAATGATTGAACAAGAATTGATTAGTGAAGCAATGATCCATTTTTCCATGGACATAAACTTTTCGGCTCTATTATATACTATGATCATGGCCTTGCCTAGCCCCACTTGCAATACAAGCAATGGCCAATAGCATCTACACACTCGAAGATTTCAAAATATGGTAGGGTTCGTACTTTTTGAAGAGTTAATATTTATGGAGCGGTCTAATAAGGAAAACGTGATACTAGCTCTAGGACGGAAGGAGTGTACTTATTATATAACGAAGATGATATCGTATTGGAATTGTGTTTCTATATTTTATACATGACCTTTTTTCCAATGGCTGTGTTGTGCAATTGAGAAATGAAAACACTAGTTCCCAACACCTCTGAACTATGAGAACAAAAGGTGAATAGTGTTTGTATATAACTAGGAAGAAGAAGAGGAGACAGATAGAATAAAGAGAATGTGATGAAGTAATCATCCACCTGTGTCTGAAATCTTAGGGAAAATGAAAAGGGGAGAGAGAGAGAGAGAGAATGTTTGTTTGTTTTTGTGTGGAGACATGTCATTATCATCCTTAGTTTAAGGGCCCTAGCCTCCACCCCTTCTCTAGAAGCTAGTTGATGTCATTTTCAAGTTTAGTTTAACATTCCCACCCCCCTATCCAATTCATGCATTTCTACAATACAATGTTATTTCGTCTCAACTCAATTGTCATATTTTATATTCAAATAAATCTATTGTAATAATTAAACATGACAATTGAGTTGGGACAGTAGGAATACTATATACATTTATATATGGATGTGTGTGTGTGGATGTGTTTACATAAAAAAATAAATTTTGGCTTGAAAATGTGAAAATGTTATGTAGAAATATGCTTAATCATGCACATAAATGGCTTAATGTTTCGATGGTTTCAGGTCCTCGTTTGAGCCAGTCCGGTGCACATATAAAGTATGTAGCATAACGTTTATCTATCGATTGAAAATGTAGTATTAGCACAACATTCCTTTTGTCCCACAAACCACCGCCCCAAAAGATAGCCAACTTGCTTGCTTTACACTGTAACCCTAGACCATTAATTTACATACATATAACCATCAACTCATACTTAATTGCTAATGGCTAATCCATTCCCTTCTACTACTTCTCATTATTATTTTATTCCATAACTCATCATTTCATATACATATCCATTCCCTTTAAATATTAAGGGCCCCACCAAAAATTTTCCGACACCAATACCATTTCATCGGAATAATACTTCGATCAAAACATTTGAATTGTTACAGTCCTTGTGAACAAAATCAAGAACCCTAGACTCATTTAGAATTACTCCTTCCGCTCTTTTCAAGAAGAGTCATCTCTTTTTAACAATTTTGGCACGTTTTCCCATGCTTATTGATGGTGAGTTTTAAAATGAATTTTTAAAGAATTTTTTCTTTTACGAGATACTACAACTGTCATAGTATCCCGTAAAACAAAAAATTCTACAAAAATTTATTTTTAAATTCATCATCAATAAACTTGGAAAGCGTGTCAAAATTGTGAAAAAGAAATGACTCATCTTAAAAAAGAACGGAGGGAGTATTAAACTTTAATAATTAAAAGTAGTGAAGACTCCCCCTGTCTCACTTCACTTGGCTTCCTTTTCTGATTGGAATGTCTCACTTCAATCGGCTTATTTCTTGAAATGGAAAGAATTAACAATACTTTTTCAATGTGGATCCCTTATTTATCACTTTTAACACTGCGCCTAAAATCATGTGCCGAAATGAATCAGGTCAATCGATCTGGGACGGACGCGGGGAGTATAATGTTATTAGTGAAGTGTGCGAAACGTTTAGAGCAGAAATGATAGTAGTTTGCACTCATGTTTCATAGATTTTGTGGGTGATCGTCTTTGCGGCTGCGTTCACATTGCAGGTATGAAGTCGTACTCGAATTTCGTCACGCTCTGTTGAGCTGTTGGGGCTACAGTATCTAAGAACAGATCTCTTTGCTATTCATAGAATGAAAATTATCATGATTTATGCTTATTATCAACTCTAATTGTTTGACACATTGCCTAAACAAGAAATCATGCATGCTTTCATGCAATAATATACACATATATATCTTCAACAAAATCAATGCTATGATATATATGTGCCACCTACTGGTTTATACTCCCTCCCCATCCCACTCATAAAGGGATAACTTTTTCACGTCACAAAAATTAAGACGAGAGTGATAGTATTAGATATGCAGCAGTGTGAATGAGTTTTATATGGGTTAAATTTTGTCCCTTTATGAATGGGACGGAGGGAGTATTAGAGTATAATTTTAGTGAATCTTGAGGTGCAAGGTCCATATTTTGTGAGAAATTAATTATGAATTAATTTTAGTATTAGTGAAGCAAGGGAGGAGGTACCCTTTGGAACACATGAAGAGCTGAAAGCTTAATTCTACAGTATACTTATTATGTAGATTGCTCAACAGAAAATTAAACAATTATGCCCCACATATTATATTTTAATTCATTTTTGTGGGGCAGATTAGGAATTTTAGGTGGCAGGGTTTTAAGGTTATTCATGGTGGGGGTGAGTTCTTGAAAAGGGTTTGGTGCTCCTTAATTAATTAATTAATCATATTCTGCATCATGTTTTGGTGTAAGCTACACCCACTTCATTGGCTTTCTTTAACATCTCCTATATAATTTATCGAACATTGGTCGTTCCAACGAAAATGAGGCGTTTGTCTGAAATATACTCGTCGAAAACCGGAAAATGATGCGATTTTGAGGCATTTAGGTAACTATTCATTATCTGAATTTGAAGGGTAGATTATTGGTCA
The DNA here is from genome assembly GCA_029379335.1 of Thymus mandschuricus. Lineage (NCBI taxonomy): Eukaryota > Viridiplantae > Streptophyta > Magnoliopsida > Lamiales > Lamiaceae > Thymus > Thymus mandschuricus. Next base: position 37,073,836 of record CM057074.1, read on the forward strand.
AAAAAGAAGGTTCACTTTATAAAATGCATTAGGTTTAAGAGAGAACGTGGAAGCCATGCGTAGTTGACCAAATTAGACCCCAAAAAATATCACTTTACATTTTTTTCGAAACATTTTTTTAACCTTTTGAATTCCGATTACCGAGGTGAATTTTGAATTTAAAACAAGTCCCCTCCCTATTTGAAAAGTATAAATGCTTTTGAATCCAAAAGGAAAAAGAAACGTAGAAATGCTTTGCCTTTTGCATGCATTAATAGAGATGATTTCTTCTTCTTCCTCTTCTTTTTTGTATAATTTTCTACTAAACACTAATTATCATTTATCATTGTGTTTATTTGGTAATAGTTGTGAAACACGAGGTGTCGCCTATGGAAACGTCGGGTGGCAATTCCCTTTCATCTCAATGAGGGTACGAAAACCCGTTCGGGACTGATTCACGTGACAAGGTCAATAAATTTGGTTCAATCGTCGGCCAGGGTTGTTCTTAACTTATGAACTCACTCGTACCAAACGAAACATCGATTCTTTTATATATGTGGTGTATTGGCCCATCAGCAGGGAAAATTAGTAATCGAGAAATAATCAAACTTGATTAATGTTAGGGTTTGGAAACTCTTGTTAGCTCAACCTTTGTAGTTAATTTAATTGCACAAGATCCGATGAATCTCCCATCGACACGCATGAATTGTGTTTGTGCTTGTGTGTGTAAATTTTTAATAATATTTAATTTTTGGATAATATATTTTCTTGCAAGCGTAATAATTGCAACATCGGTTTGTTTATAGTTAAAATGTCGTTTTCGAAATAGAGATGATTAATTTAATATATATCTAATCTTTCTTAATTAATCAATTAATTAATATAAGTAATGAAATCTAGTGATATGAAAAGGAGAGGCCGGTTAGGTCACTCAAGATTTGTTATCAATTTCTCAGATTGGGAAAGCCTCCATTTGTTTGGAGTCATGTGTAGGCCCTCAAATTTTAAACAATATTTCTAGTGAGCTATATATATTAATTGTGATTTTAATTAGGTACTAAGCATAATTCATTTTTTTTCTTATAAAGATTGGGATAAAGTTATACAAAACATTAGTTAGGGGGAAAATGGTACACAGTTAACTATTTTACTAACATTGAATAAAAATCGGCTGAAATATATCCATATGAAGGGGATACTGAAAATTCGGGGGGAATATATTGCTTACATTGATAACTCACTGAAGTACAAGAGTTAGTAAGAATGGGTCATTCGCCCCTTAATAAGACCTTAGTAACTGAAGGGTTATCTAACTTATATGTTACGGTCAAGATCTTTACAAAGCCGATGTGAAAATAAATGACTTAACACAAGCTGGCAATCATCGGCACTACACATGAACCAATTCAAAGCCATCATCGGCTCAAATCAAAGTCATCATCGGAGGTGACGGTGGGCTAAAGCCCACCCCACTTAATAGTATTTTTTTTAGTTCTTAAAATTTCGATTTTCGTCAGAATATTTCATCATTAGTCCATGCTAAATGCGAAAAAAAATGAGTTACTTTGGTCTTGTTTGTGTCACCCACCTTATCAAGCCCACCCCATTTAAAATTCCTGGCTCCACCCCTTATATATCCACATATTATTATTAAATCAACCACATCGACTTCGGCCTTCCTTGATCAGATACCATATAAGAAAAGGTCAATTATCCCTTAATAAGGCTTTTACTAATGTGGCTATCCAATTTATATATTAGAGTTAAAGATCTTTACAAAGATGACGTGAGATCCATAAATGGAAAACTTGAACAATGACACAAGAAAATAACCCGCTAGCACATAAAAATTCGCAATACTAAAGGAAAAATTAGTGAATCCGTACAATTTTCTTGATTTATTGAAATATGATATTGTAATTAGTAGTCCATAGAATATACACCCTCCGTCCCCTAATAAGTGTCTCGAGCCGCCAAAACGCAATAACCAAGAAAGTGTATAATTTTACCATATTAGCCCCTAATCATTACATAGAAAATTGAAAAAGTAAAAAAAGTGTAGTGATAGTAGGGGTAAAATTGGAAATTTGGCTAAATTTTTACATTGAAATATGTGATAGGACACTTATTATGAGACAAAAATTTTGGTGGCTCAGGACACTTATTAGGGGACGGAGGGTGTAAGTAAGAGGGTATAATTAAAGGGAAAAGTTACTTTCCGACCAGACCAAAACTTCCATCAACAAACTTTATCTAAAATAAATATAAATTAAAAAAAAAAAAAAAAAACCACATTGTCAATTAGTGTTTCATAATTAATCTAGAAGAAATGGACCCAATTAATTACTACTATACTAGTTTGTAATAATTAAAATTAAACATGTAGGCTAAGGTGATTAAAACCCCCATGGACCATGTTACCATTATTTCCTCATCCTCCCCTTTCCATATCAATATATAGCATGAATCATTTCAATCATCATCTCTTTTGTTGTGCTTTGTTATTTTACAATATATCATAATAAATGAAATTCATCCTATTATATGATTTACTAATGTTCAATCGATTTCGTATTCTATTGCATAAATAGTTTAATGACATGTGATGATTAATTCCGGGGATTCAGAAGTTTCAAATTGTTAGGATGTATAATTTCCTTATACCTTAAATCTTATATCATTGATTATGTATCAGTGTTCAATAAATGCAATAAAAGATGTCACATACAAATACGGTAAACGATCTAAATTCATATTCGCTATATATGTGTGAATATTATCTATAGATGCATGTAATTCATAGATGCAAGCGCGCGGCATATCATTTCTCGATATAAATATATAGCAAATTAATATTTTCCATTTCGTCTACATTCTTACGTGGGGTAGTAAGATGACCATATTACCCTTAATCAATAACTAAAACCCCCATTGGATTACAAGTCTCAAAATGTGACAAGTAAGTAGCCGCAAAGTGCTTCTCCATGCGTGACCTTTTCTTTTCCTTTATCATATTCATAGGGGTGTTTCGGAAATTTGGGATTGAAGTGGGGGTGGTTGTTTAAATAATTTAGAAAAATAGTTTAAACTCAAGCAATTAATATAAAATCAATTTTAGAATATACATGGCATAATCTTCTCTTAAGAAAGGAAATAAGAATGTGACATGATCTGAATCATGAAGTATAAATTAAGTTCAATATTTGAGAAGGACCAAAAAATCATGCGAGAAATTTGTCTAGTTATACATTCCACTACACAATTAAGAATGTGTATTTTCTTAATTTAATAAAAATTAAAAAAAGAAAGAAAATTAAGAAACCTACGATGATATTAATAGCACGGAAATCGGGTATGCGAAGTACTCAAAATGACAAACAACAAAACAAGAAGTAAAACAAAATGAAAGTCTATAAAAAAAAAGGCTTATATATACTTGATCTCATTCTTCGACATAAATAATAATCGAGATATACATATCTTTAATTATTTCATAAAAATATCCCAATTTTATTTGGTGAGTATCACAGTTCTTCACAAATCATGTTGTTAGTAGAACATTCATCATAGTGAAAATTAAAATGCTTGAATCTATAAGTTGTTAGGTTCCTACTAATTTTTTGTGTCAAAAATGAACTACTCCCTACGTTTCTTCTAAAACGGCAGTTTTCCTAATAGAGACGTTTCGTACGAAATGACATGTTTCCTATTTTAGTCCGACAATCCCATGTGCACCCCCATTAACCCCTTAATATATCACCTTTATACACTAAATTTTCATTTTAAGTACGTGGACCACCACTATTATACAACAAACCTCAATTTTATTAATATGCGTGCCGAAAATAAACAGGCCGTTTCAGAAGAAACGGAGGGAGTACTATCTTTCAACGACGGGACAGAGAGAGTATAAGTCACGAAAGAGAATATAATTCAGTCCAAATGTACGTACAAATATTGTTCTTTTTGTCTTGTGTCTTCCATAAATATTCAATTAATGTATGTGGTATGTGGAGAAGGATTTTAAAACAATTCTGAATTCTCTTTTAGCTAGCTCTTCTCTTGCAAAATACTCAAAGTTTTATTTAAAAAATTTGGGATAATCGATCCAATTCTATAATCGAAAAGTATTCCCTTACGCAAAAAAGTAGACCATTTTATATTATATATATGCTGTGATCTGACACGAAGGTTCTTGAAGTTTGGGAGCAAAAGTCCAATCTCAGAACCTAAAATGTTTTTTTGGCTTTATATTGTCTTGTTCATTCGTTATCGACACTACACTTTTGCTTTCTTCTTGATCAATTTGTGTGATATAGTATATGATGATGTCTCTTACAAACCACACTCGATCGGATCTCGATTCGGATCATCTATTGCATTTGCGTCGATAGATAGTTGTCACATGTTAAAAGCATTTACTATATCAACTATATAAACAAAAAATATCTGATCCTGGATATACTACCTCCATCCAGTTTAAGTAGACCAATTTCTTTATTGACTTCTCCGGCACGCATTTCCACCGAAACCTAGTACATGTTTCATGATATAATTTTGATATATTATTTCTTTTACGGGATAGCCCGACACTCGTCGTATCCCGTAAAAGAAATAATATTCCAATATTATATCGTAAAACCCGTACTAGGTTTCGGTGGAAATGCGTGCCGGAAAAGTTACTATGCAAATGGGTCTACTTAAACTGGATGGAGCTATTATTTACACGTGACGATCATATGTCGATGAAAATCGGGTTTAGGGCAAATAGACCTCATCCGAATAGTGTATAATATGCAAATAAATGCTCTATATATATTTTGTTCATCGCAATTCACACTATATTTATACAGTGTTGATTAATTAAACTAAAAAAATGGTGGAGATATTTATTAAACAAAATATACATTTCTGCAGATATCTTTCCTGAGACTCATCCCCTATACATGAGAGGAGAACATACCCTTGAACAGAAAACAAATGATTAGGGTTCCTGAAGTAGACAGCTCCGCTCCGGCCACGTGTCGAGAGGTGATTGGAGACAGATGTCCAAGGGCGGCGCACCAAACAGACAAAGCGTAGCTGGACCAAGAAGGCCTCCTTAAAAAAAAACAAGGGATGGTGAAATTTGGGAATGTTCTTTTGTTCTTACAAAGCTAGCTTAAGGTAATGTAATAATCTGTTCTGTTAATAAACCTAGCTCATGGGGGGTGGTGGGGCCCCCTGGGGTGGGGTGGGGTGGGGGGTGGCGTGAAAACTTGTTGTCACGCCGTCCAAACAAACCTTTGAGCCAATATCGCCCCCCACCCCACGCGTGTAATCACTACTAACATTTCTTTCTTTCTTACAACATCCCTCCTTATTTTTATTTATTTATTTATTAGTATTGTTCTCAAGAAAGAAAAGAAAAGTAAAAATTAGTAAAATGTATATATGAATAGTGAATAGTAGAAGTAGTGCGGTTTGGTTGTGGGGCTATGATATAAATATGATGCATAACACATCCCTCTCTCCACCAAATTTAACCAACATTCGATTACTTCTTATCCGCCATTTGCTTCTTTCTTAACATTCCATACTCTCTCTCTCTGGCTCTCTCCTATATATATACAGAGAGACCATTCTTCTTAGCTCCCCCTTTGTCGTCGTCTCTCTCAAGAACGGGGCGATCGATTATACGAGCTTCCTGGTTAGTTAATGTATTCTGTGTTTTTGTTTCTAATGCTTGTAATGTATCCGATCAGAGCAGTAGTGATAGATTATATATTGCTTCTAGTTTTGAGATTTCAAAAAAAAGGGAAGAACAAAGAAAAACTAGCTACTTCATCTATCACAGGTTAAGGTTGATTCATTCAGATTATCCATGCATTAGCATAACACAACTAACCTTCTGTATCTACCTAGCTAGCCATCTCATGTATCTCTATTAATTTTTAGAGAGAGAGAGAGAGAGAGATGTGCATGATATGTATATTTAAGAATTACTATAAGATACATTATGAATAGTTATAGTAGATGTTAATTAAGGTCATAATTTATTGAACAAGAGTCTAGTATATACATTACATGGATGGATGGTGGGTAGTGAAAACCCCTTGTGCACCAGTAAGCATGGAGTAGAATGTACTCAAAGAAAACTACATAACATGCCCCTCTCTCTCTCTCTCTCTCTCTCTCTCTCTCTCTCTCTCAGATTATACTATTAATAAAGTCAATGTTTTCGGCCAATACTAACTAGCTAGCTAGCTAGCTACTTTTGTGTTGGATATATTTTCTCTCTCTCTCTTTATCAAACTATACATGCAACTTAGTGATTGGCCTATGTTTCTATGGTCTGCCATTCATATTTACTGTGCTTCAAACACATGTTATCTGCCCTCCATTTCCCCCTCACGAATGGATATATTTCTTCTCCATCATTACATTTAGTTGTGTGAATTTCACTATACTACCTTTACCTATTATTCACACCTCTCTCTCTCTTCCCCCCCTCTCTCCATTGCTAGCTATGTGGCTCCCCACGCCATTTCATGATCTGTAAATCAATGCAACTTCCTTCATCTCTCTCTCTCTCTCTCTCTCTCTCATACCACATTTCTCTCTCTAGATCAATCAAGAAGAGAAGAGAGAAAGATAGATGGAGATAGAGTCGAGCGTTCCTCCCGGATTCCGGTTTCACCCAACTGAAGAAGAACTGGTCGGGTACTACCTCAAGAGAAAGATCGATCATCTGAAGATCGACCTTGACGTCATCATCGAAGTCGATCTCTACAAAATTGAGCCATGGGACATTCAAGGTATGTATAAATATATACACCATCAAAATTTCTATTTATTTAAAAAAATTGTTTGTTGATTAGTTAATCAACATATTCCATATGTATATACATATGAACTGCAGATAGGTGCAAACTAGGATATGAAGAGCAGAACGAGTGGTATTTCTTCAGCCACAAGGACAGGAAGTATCCGACGGGGACGAGGACCAATAGGGCGACGACAGCCGGATTCTGGAAGGCCACCGGAAGGGATAAGGCGGTGCTGTCGAAGGGGAAGATCATCGGAATGAGGAAAACCCTTGTCTTTTACAAAGGGAGAGCTCCTAACGGAAGGAAGAGTGATTGGATTATGCATGAATATCGCCTTCAAACTTCTGAGAATGCCCCTCCTCAGGTACGTACTAATAATAACTGCTTTCTATTGCATTTTCGTGTTGCATTGCTCATGCACGTTCTGTTGCACGGCTGCAGGAGGAAGGATGGGTCGTTTGTCGCGCTTTCAAGAAGCCAAACCCGAGCCACAAGCAAGGCTACGAAGCATGGACCTACATGAGAAACATGAGCGGCTATAGGCCTCCATCATATCCCAACAACCAAACCCTAATGCCTAATTTCAACCCTAATAACGAAACCCAAACCCCAAACTTCCACCAGCCCCTATTTCTAACCGAAGCCCTCAACTCGAGCAGCTGCACTTTCGACAGCCAAATGGTGGAGATCCCGAAGCTCGACAGCCCCACCATCTCAACGAGCTTCGCCACCAACGACACCAATTTCGCCAACGAAGAAGCTCATGAGGATATCAAGAGCAGTTTTGGCAGCCATTTTAGTGAGTGGAAGAGCTTCGATAAGCTGCTCGGATCCTCTTCTTCGTCTTCGTCCCATCAATTCATCGGATCTTCTTCGTCTTTCGATTATGCAAACATGCCTTTAGTCCCACACAATGAGGAGCTAGATGCTCAAAGCCATTTGAGCCACGTACTCGAATGCTTCCCTGACTTATAGAAAGACTGCTGCATTTGCTCTAGATTTTTATTTAGAAAAAAAAGGAAGAAAAAAAAGGAGGAAGTTGTAAAAAATAACAAGACTTTCGTTGGAAAAAAATTGATCGAAGCTGCGTTTGATCTAGGCTGATTATTGTTGATTTTGATTCTTGACTACTGTTTTTATTTTTATTTTTTTTGTTTGTAACAGCAATTGTGAATTTGTTATTACATATAAATATATATATATATATATTTGTTGTAACTGGTTGCCTAGCTAACCATGAGCACTTTTCATTTTATTTTATTTTTTAACCAATGTAATATGTAAAATTACATGATGTAATTCTTTTTCAGATATACTAGCTAAGGTTACGATGCACGTATAATCTTGTTACAACATGACATGTTTTATATTTGGAATAAATATTCTAATAATAATTATGTTAATGTTATAAGGACATATTCTATTGGTAATAATAATCTAATGATAATATTAATTAATGTTTTAAAAATATATTCCAATGATAAGGGTAAAATAGGTAAATCATATTTTGTAAACAAGACACTTTTTATAATAGTATATATATATATATAGTATAGTATAGTATAGTATAGATAAATTCCATGGGGTTGAAGTTTTGCATTATTTTACTATACAAGAAATAACTACTTGTAGAATATATATATATTGATAGATATTCGCTTCGTCTCACTCCACCGGGCTCGTCTTTGAATATATATATATATATATATATATATATATATATATATATATATATATATGAGCTAAATTGGCTGGGATGACGGGAGTACTAGCTAGCTACTTTGTATGCTTATATATCCTATGACAGCTAAATAAGACAAAGAAAGGCATAAAAGACATGCAAAATCATCCTTAATTATTATAACAAAAATGTGGTTATAATATTAGTACTATATAGTATATATATTATATTGAGATGAAAATTAATATACCATATTTTGTCAGATTCCAATGAAAATTTTATACATTAATTCCCAAATCTGTTGTGATTCACCTCTCAAGAATCTTAATACATATATACTTAATTTTGTCTTCATCAACTTCACTAAACATGATATTTTCCAACTCTATAAATACACAATGCTCAAAACTCTCAAATATATCCAACCTCACTTCACTTCACATATATATATATATATATTCATACATTTATATAGTTTTCTTCAAACAAGTATGGAGTCCTTCCTACTATATCTTCTCCCTCTCCTCCTCCTTCCTCTCTCCCTCTACCTCGTCTCGTTCCTCCGTAAAAAGGGCTCCGATGATCGGAAAAACTTGCCCCCCGGATCCAATGGGTGGCCTATGCTAGGAGAAAACATGGAGTTTGCCATTTTAGGCCCTCAGAGATTTGTCAAAGACAGAATGGAGAAGTACTCACCTGAAGTATTCCGAACCTCATTGTTAGGCGAGAAAATGGCAATCTTCTGCGGCGCGCAAGGCAACAAGTTTCTCTTCACCAACGAGAACAAGCTGCTCACCTCGTGGTGGCCTCAATCGATGAAGAAGGCCTTGCTCTTCCCGGAATTCGTCGAGAGCAACCTGAAGGAAGTGTCCGCCTTGAAACGGAGCTTCCACCACGATATTCTCAAACCGGAGGCCCTAAAGCAATATATTCCGGTAATGGATGAATTAGCTCGTGAGCATTTGGACGCGGATTGGAAGCCTAACACGATCGTGAAGATTCTCCCCGCCTCCAAGAAGTACACCTTTGACCTTGCCTGCAGGTTGTTTCTAAGCGTGGTTGACCCAGATCACATAAAGAAGTTGTCGGATCCCTTCACTCTAGTTACAAATGGGATGTTCTCGGTGCCCATAGACTTGCCCGGAACGGCCTACAACGGAGCCATCAAAGGAGGGAAGCTGGTGAGGGAAGAGCTGATGAGGATCATCAAGGAAAGGAGGAAGGAGCTGACAGAGAAGAACGAAGGCGAAGGACGAGACCTTCTGTCTAAGATGCTGCTGGTGACAGATGAAGAAGGCAAGTTTCTGAGTGAAATGGAGATTTCAAACAACATCATAGGATTGTTGGTGGCTAGCTTTGAGACTACAAGTTCTGCTGTCACTGCAGTCATGAACTATCTTGCTGAATTCCCTCATATCTACGACGGAGTTTTCAAAGGTAAGATTTAAAAATCTTAAGCTCATTACATATACAGATAGATGGATAGGCCTAAATTTGTAGTATTTGATTCCTCCTCTGTTTCGAGCAGAACAAATGGCGATAGCAAAGACGAAAGGGGCTGATGATCTGCTAACGTGGGAGGATATCGAGAAGATGAAGTATTCGTGGAACGTGGCGCGTGAATCGTTGAGGCTGACACCACCTGCACAAGGTGCATTCAGAGAAACCACAACTGAATTCACTTATGCAGGCTTCACCATTCCTAAAGGATGGAAGGTACAACATTTCTTCACATAAAAACAAAGATAATTCTGAACAACATCCCTTATTTTATACACAAACATACCGAATGCAGACGTTTTGGACGGTACATTCGTCCCACAAGAACCCGAAATACTTCCCAGAACCGGAGAAGTTCGATCCATCCCGGTTCGAGGGGAGTGGACCGGCTCCATACACGTTCGTCCCGTTCGGAGGAGGGGTGAGAATGTGCCCCGGGAAAGAGTACGCAAGGCTTGAAGTGCTGGTGTTCATGTATAATGTGGTGACAAGGTTCAAGCTGCAGAAGGCAATCCCTAATGAGAAGATTGTTTTCTATGCTTCTCCGACTCCGGTTCATGGCCTTCCGGTTCACCTTCGCCCTCACAAAGAATAAACCGGATTTAAACACTTCTGCCATTGATGGTTTCTCTTTTCTTTTCTTGTGTTTGGTAATAATCTACGAAAGTAGAGCTTAGAATGTAAGAATAACTCGGATAAAGTTTTATGGAATTGGATTATTTGCTTCTTGTTTTTTGAATTCTTTTTGTGTTTCTTGAAATATAGTTTGATTATAATACTATAGTATATTATCTCTTTGGTGTTTGATAATTTTAATTAAAGCCTTTACGAACACGGCTCAACCAAGTTAAACGTCCACGCAGGCCCGTCTATGAGCAGGCCCAACAAGTTCTACAGAACAGGGCCCAAAAAAAAATAGGGCCCCTAAAAATTATTAAGTCCAATTTTTTTTAAAGTCCAATTTTTTTTATTCTCTCTAATTCTCTTCCATTGAATCTTTGACAATCATTTTTCCTTCTATATCAAAGCCCACTTTATTTTCAAAGCCCAAATATCTCTCTCTTCTCTCTCTACTATTTCTTTTCTTCTTTCGTTTTTTTTGGTTTTTTTTTTCCCTTTTTTTTTTTTTTTTTCCTTTTCCAGCCACCTTCTTTTTTTTTTTTTCCCCCTTCTTTTTTCCCTTCTTTTTTGTCTTTTCATTTTTTCCCCCACAACTAAATCTATTTCCTTTAACTATTTATTTTGTAAGTAGTTTTGAATTCTCTTAAAAAATCTATATGCATATTTATTTTAATATTTTATTAAATATTATTTTAAGACCTATTTTAGTAAAATTTAAAGGCCTAATTTTATATTGACACAGGGCCTCAATATTCATTGAGACGGGCCTGCGTCCACGGAAAAGGAATGTTGAGAGAGTGAGGCGTCTAAGTTGATTTATCTTATTCTTTATACAAAAGTTATTCTATCCATATTTGACTATCGAACTAGCTAATTCATGACGTACGTGTATGTTTCAACGGGATTATGATTATAGATCAATAAATAAACGGAAAACGTAAAGAAGAATGACCAACGATAGGTTGGCTACACCAGTAGCGACTCCAGAAATTATAAATCGGGAGTGCGAAAAAAATTATATATCATTAGATTATTTCAAAAATTTCTCTCTCGACACTTGCAATAGCAATCAGAAGAATCAATGAGCAAAAATAAATATTTACTTCTTCCGTACTACTGAGTAGTGGGCGTTTCTTAAATATATATGAGACATAGATATAAAAACGAACAATATTCGGTGGGAAGAGCGGAAAATACTAGTCGTAATTTTTTTTTTTTAGGGTACAGTTTTACCCCCGTTGCCCCATGCTGGAGTCGCCAGTGGGCTACACCTACAGAACACAACACAACAGATGGGCTAGCCCAATAACACCTTAAGGCCCAACAATGCATACCGTCGGACCCGAGGTGTCCCTACCCGAACCCCCGACTAGCTCCGTAAAAGCGAGAGATGGATTCAAGGCATATTAGAAGTGTATGAGGTCTTAAGTTCGAGTTTCTCGTTAAGTAAAATTAATTAATTAGTTGACGTGTATAAATGCACGTGAGAATAATAGGATCAAATGCGCATATGCTACATGTGAGAAGATTAGCTGCACATGATAATGTAGAGAGTAATAATCCAAGAAAAGCAAATCCCTAAATCTGCGTTTGAATTCTCAATTTCAAACAATTGCTCAACCACCATTGGACTCCTATTCTATTCCAATCTCTTCCCCTTTCGATTCTAGGGTTCTTTCGGGATCAATTTCAACCCTCCATTTATGTTTTCTGGTTATATATATAAAGAGAGGCGCGCGGTTCTGTTACCATTCATCAATCCCAGCTCGCCCTCGATTTGATGATATTCCCCGAATTCCAATTGCATTAACAAATCTCCCCCAATTCCGCCGTGAATCGAACGTGTTCTGAGTTGGGTGGGTTCTCGATTTGTTAATAGCAGGAGCCAGCGGGAATGATCGAATCCCATAGCAACTTTGCCCCCTCCTCCTTTTTTGATCGTGATGAAGGCTACTAAGATCCTGCGAAGTTCGTCGGCTCCCAACAATCTATTGGAGTCGTTTACCACGTCATCTGCGCCATCGATTTCCATGGCGGCGCCGCGGAGCCTGTTCGTGGAGAGCGGCGGAGGGAGGTTGTTGGACGACGACAGGGAGAAGAATGCGGAGTCTCCGACGGACAAGAAATACAGGGCGGAGAAATCGCCGCCCTCTAGGTGGGAATTCGTGGCCGCATTGGGGGTATTTTTGGTATTTTCATCGGGGCTGTTGTTTATTTACCTCACCATGCCTGCGGCGGAGTATGAGATTCTCAAGCTGCCTCGCACCCTTGCCGATCTTCGATTGCTCAAGTAAGGGCCTTTTTTTTGTTTTTTTTGTTTCTTATTGATTATCTTTCAAGATATTTGGTTGCTTGGTACCTTTTTCTGGGTAATGTGAAAAGGCTGAATTTACCGATGATTCGTCGTCGTATGATGTAGACTTTTAGCTCAATTTACCTTTTATGTGTTCTTGATTTGTGTTTTTAAGAATCTTGTATGGCATAATTTGTGTATGGAGGATGAGATCTCTCCCCTCTTTGGTTCGATTATCATAATCGATGAGGTAGAGTAAGCAGAAAGTAGAAACACAATTTATGAAATTTGGCAATGCACCTTGCTTGTGATGTGTTAGGCATGTGACAGGCTTGGCCTTTTTTACTATTTTGTATTCTAAACCATCTTTTTGAGTTGTAAAAGGTGTATTCATCTCTTGTAGCATTCTAATACTAATAGTATGTTAAGTTCAAGAATGAAAGCTAAGGTTCATCGTCACTTGCCAAAACGATGTTGATTGTCTAGGTATTATCAGTAGATCTGCTAACTTGTGTATGGTGCCTTCACTGTATAAATTTTGTATATTTTTAGCTCTGCACTGTACTACCTCTTTCATAGGTGACATTTATATTGTGTTTCAGAGATCATCTTGCAAGCTATGCTCGACACTACCCAGCAAAGTTCATTCTGGGTTACTGTTCAACGTACATATTCATGCAGACATTTATGATACCAGGGACAATCTTCATGTCCTTACTAGCTGGAGCTCTTTTTGGAGTTGGAAGAGGCCTCTTCTTGGTTGTCTTTAATGCCACTGCCGGTGCTTCGTCGTGCTACTTTCTGTCTAAATTAATTGGTAGACCCATTGTTCTCTGGTTGTGGCCGGAAAAGCTGAGGTACTTTCAGGCAGAGGTACGTTTCCTTTCTAAGCCTTTCCCCTCTTGAGTCTTGATTTCAACTAGCATGTAGATTGTGTAACAGCTTAATTGAAGAACTTCTTTGAAGAACTAGTGCTAGTAGTTCTTGATGTTGTGCGTAATTGTTGTTGCACACACTATTAATATCACATTCTAGAATTCTAGTCTGACTCTGTTGGAAGTGACCTATTTGATTGCCTGCTTATCGTTATGAATAATAGAGAGAACTAATGCAGTCACCTTGTGAATTCTTAGATTTTCCTTACTTTTTATGTATGTACAGCAGTCAATGATTTATGCTAGTTGCTGATTTTGATCATGTCGATCGCAGATTGCAAGGCATAGGGACAAGTTGCTCAACTACATGCTCTTCCTGAGAGTTACCCCGACATTGCCCAATCTTTTCATCAATTTGGCTTCACCAATTGTAGATATCCCATTTTATATCTTCTTTCTCGCTACTGTCATTGGTATCATTCCAGCCTCTTATATTACCGTCAGAGTAAGCTCTTCCACTTTGTTCTTGAGTTCTTTCATCACACCTATCTGTTTTCAGTTTACCATGGCTGTTGGCATTTTCAAACGTAAAATTTTAGATGTTGATATAAGTAATATCTTATCCTATTTTTGACAGCAGATCAATAGTAAATGTATGATGGGCAGTAGCACGAAAACTTCTCGTGTCTGTCTAATGCTGGCCAGTCATAGTAAATATGTTTCGATTATGCATCATTCTCTTGAATTATTACACTTCAATCCATTCTTGGTGTTGGACGAGGACAACTAGTATTACTGTGCAAAATTAGCATATGACATGATCTTTGATGCTATATATCCATCTTTCATTCAGGCTGGACTTGCTCTTGGAGATCTGAAATCGGTGAAAGATCTATATGATTACAAGACTTTGGCTGTACTTTTCCTCATCGGGGCTGTTTTATTATGTCCGACCCTTCTAAAGAGAAAGCGGGTATATCAATAGAGGTGATAAGGATTTCTTTCATCTCGGGCGACGGAGTATGAAGTGCAGAAGCCTTGCTGTTCATTCTTCCCTTCAAGACACCATTAATTCCTACCTGGCTTATCTATTAACACGCATAGAAGTTGTGAGATTTTTTACATTTATGCGACATGAAGTAACACATGATGTTACTATGTATATATTCCATTAATGTTAAATGTCGCTTATAGAGATTTTACATTCATTCTGATGTATTATAATTATCATCTCTTTAAATTTCATTCGACTCGATGAAAAAACTGGTAGCATTAATACATGAGATGCACATTTAGGAGAATACAAAGGTGAGATATAACACAAGAAACTGTATTTGCTATCAATTACAACAGAAAACATCGTCACGAAGAGATTTGAGAATCAAAATGATGGGACTGCATATATTGCCCTTAGATGGATCCCTACTCTCCAACTTCAAGTTAGCAGTTGCCACCAAAATTGAGAGGCGTTGACAGTAGACGACATCATCTTCTCAAACAAAAAAAAAATTAATTAATTAATGAAATCTAATACGCGGGCATTTTCCAGATCTGGTGAGGAGAAACCTTGGAACGATCTACTCCTCAAGGGTGGTAACAGGAGAGTCTTGGTATCCGGTGATGCTCGTTATTCGTATCCTTGTAATAGGCTGTAATTGCCAAGAAAATTAATGGTAAATTTACATTCCAGATTTGAAGAAAATAAATGAATGTACTGACCTGTCTGTGACCGATGTTTCTTCTGTAGTTCTTCTTCTTCTTGTATTTGAAAACGATAACCTTCTTATCCAGAGCCTACATAAAATAAAACAACACAATCAGTGAGTTGACGAAGTAAATTCCATGAGTATATATATACAAGAAAGAGCATAGGAATTTCAATCGTACTTGCTCTTCAACAACAGCCTGGACTATGGCATTAGGCACGATTGGCTTTCCAATGTACGCGCTTGTTTTTGTTCCCACTAGCAACACCTTATTTAGCGTGATCTGGAAAAGTCTCAGGTGTAATGTGTCACTACAGATTGAAAACTATTTCTTTTCTAAATACTGAGGGAGTTGATAACAGAAAACAATTCAACATTGGCAAAGAACGAAACCAGTGAAAAAACAAGTTGAAAATTTCCATATTTTAGGCTTCTGCAGTACAATATCAGTGCTTTGACTCGTATTACCATGCCATCCATGATCAAACCGAGTTATAAGTTAATTGAGACCATCATACCCTCATTCCCGGGTAACATTGGCTAAGATCATTATAATGACATTCTAGAAAATAATCATTTTCTATTTCTTTCAGAATGGTCTATATCACTTTCACCTGCTAAACATGGCCTGCCTCTGCCATCTTAAACGACTTATTAGGATCAAGGTTATCCCTGTTAGAACTGAAGTGAAGATATTGAGTTCGTGGGATTAAAGTAATGTAAATTCAGTCTATAAATGGAGCTATAAGAACTAGAACCAGGAAATTTTAGGTACCTGCATCAGCAGGTACATGCAATATTAGGATGAGTCTAACTTTGTGTCAAATTCACAAGCAAAATCTACAAACTCACACTCAGTAGTATGACGAAGTACAGCCCTCAGGCCTAAAATAAAGGCTTTGTACACTGAAAAAGGAGACTTATGGAAACACAAAAACGGCAATCTGTACCTTATGGTATGAACTTATTATGCCGCGGAACAATCACAAGTCACAACAACAGAAGGGAAACTAGAAAAGCAAAATACTCATTGACCATCGTAAAATTCTGATATCTTAACAAAGGAGGTAAAAACTTACCTTGTCATTTACATTTGCGCCTTTAAGCCTCTGCGTGTAGATAAAACGTCCAGGGAATACAATGTATTGCCTAGATCCAACCTAAGCAGGTAAAAGGGCAAAAAAGAATCCAATTCAAATATGTATTAAACTAACACATGATATTCTAGGCAGACTCAACGGCAAATAACAAGCTAGAGAATTATTTGGAGCACCAAGCAACCTCCTGAGGAAAAGCACAGCTTCAGCAAAAGAGACAAACGTCACTAACATTATACTATAACGAACAAGAAAAGTACCAGCTACAACAGGATCGTAGAAAAGTTTTCACTTCTGTTCTTGAGAATTTTAAAATTTGATGGGAGGCCAAAAAGCTGTAAAGGCATCACTATATCTTCTAAAACGCTTCCTCAACCGAAAAGTGCCCATATAATTCAATAAACCCGCATTTCGTGCCTAGCATCAAGCAACTGAAGTTTCGACAAATTAATCAACACGTATTAAAAGTTGAATAGATCCTCAATCCTCATTGTACCATACTGGCCTTCACCTCTAAAAGTTTGATACATCGACTAGCTTATGAAAAACACATAATTAAGAAGTTGAAGACATTCGAACACATTACTTAACCCTAGACAACGAAAATTAGGAAATTCAAAGTCTATCGATACATGATCAAGAGATTTCCATCTTTAACAAGGACAAAAAACAACAATATAGGAAACCCTCAAATCAGAGATGAACATCAAAGTCAAATTTCCACTCTCAATAGCTTCAACTTCCCAGGAAAATGTAATAATATCGAAGATAAACCAGTATCCAGGCAACCATAAATCGCACTAAACCGGCTTCAATACTGCAGAATCCTAAGAAAAATTCCAAAGGATAAGGGAGCGCGAACACAAACACACACTCCCTCTCTACTTACCATAACAACGGCAAAAACTTCCTCGCGCTTCGGCTCCTCCGTCTCGACAGCTACCTCGGTTTCAGGCGCCGAGCTTTCGATTTCGGGCTCAATCACAGAAACCGGAGCCTCCGTGTCCGTCAATTTAACGGTGAAGGACAATGCCGGGTGTTTGCGGGCGGTGAGAGTCAGAGACGAGAGAGAGTGGGAGAGGAAAGGAACATTAGTTCTAGAGAGAGAGGGGGCGGGTGGTGTTTGGTTGTGGGAAAGTTTAGGAGTGAGAGAGTAACAAACAGAGAGAGCAGCAGCTGCCATTGTAGTTGCGAATTGAGCTTCAGTTCCTGGGAAATTTCGTTTGATAGCTTTGGAAGAGGAGAGGGGTCTTCCATTATCCTATCCGTTGCTTTACTGGAATGACACTTTTGCCCTCCAATACACGGGTCATGGGCCGTATTTTGGATATGGGCCGAGTTGCTGAACCGGGTAATATGATAAGTATACCCGAACCCGTCGTAGTCGGTCGTTTCTCATTAATACTCTCGTCTCATTTCATTCAGTATATGTTTGTGAATATACCGATCTTGAAGCTACTTTTTGTAAATATACCGATCCATTAACAAGAAGTCAAGTGCAACTTTCGTATGGTTTATACATTACACTCAATCTTTTGATTGGAGGAGAAACGTCTTACCAACTAACTGCATTGCACTTCGTAGTTCGATTTTCATTGTCAAAAAGTCTAGACCCTTTTCATTATTAGGTTGGAAAATTTTGTACAACGATCATAGACCCTTGACTCCAAAGTAGAAAGGAAGACTACACTTTGAAGAAATCAACCAAAATTCCTTGGCAAAGTATGAAGACATTTAGTTACAACCAAGAGTGGGCATAGACACAAACGTGTTTGGAAATTTTTGTACATCAAATCCTTGTCCCACAACCAGGATATAGTTATCCGGAACCATTCCAACATCTTTGAGCAGCTGTGTCATGCTGAACGGGCTTCGCCTCGAGGGAAATCTCCTTCGAGGAGACATACCGGAGGGTTTGAGTGCTTTGAAGAGTTTGCAGGATCTGGATCTTTCACAGAATAACATCTCTGGGAAGATATCTCAACCTCTCTTTCAATGCTCTGCAAGGTGAAGTCTCTGATCATGGAGTTTTCAAAAATCAAAGTGCTATCTACCTCCAAGGGAACCATGGCTTGTGTGGTGGTGTTGCATTCTTGAATCTCCCTCCTTGCTCATCACCACATTATTCCAGCAATAAGCTGGCTAAGGCCTTAATCCCGGCTGCTGCTGGAGCCGTATGCCTCGCGCTTGCAGCGTGCTTCTGTATCATCGTGTGCAGACGAAGGACAAAACAGCGAGAAGGTGAAGGTCCTAGGGAAATACTGGAGTTGATGAGGCTGTCTTATGCGGATCTCTTGAACGCCACAGATGGATTCATGGACTCAAATCTGGTTGGTGCAGGCGATGTTCGAGATGACAGCATGTGTTACAGCTATGTGATTCTCGTGCTCGAGATGTTCACAAACACAAGGCCCGCAAGTACTGATGCATTCCAAGGGTACACGAATCTGCAGGATTTCGTTAGCGGCGCCTTACCTGATTGTGTAACGGAAATTCTTGGATCCACAACTTAACCAAGATGACAGCAAGTATCAGAATAGCATCATTTCGATTCTGAGAATCGGAGTGAGATGCTCCGTGGAATTCCCAAGAGTTCGCATGTCCATGGCAGAGGCTGTGAAGTACTTGAAAAATATCAGAAACCTATTTCTTGCACAGAGAAAAGGCAGAAATGTTGCTCCCTACCAACATTGAAGCAGATGTTGGTTCCTGCTATGTATAGCTTCAGATTTTGCTTCTCAATAATATAGATATATATACGATCAAAACTCGAAATCGATCGTCTTTTCTTCTCTAGTTAAACGCATGCCGGATTATTAAGAAACAGCACAAAAAGTGATCAACATGGAAAAAATGCTATCATACCTCAAGAAGAAGAATCTCTCCAAGTATTTATAAATTATTAAAAAGAAGAAATCAGATAATTCTTGTTTGATCAACTACTACAAACTAAAAACTCTTCTCAAAAGGGGGAAAAAAAACACAGAGAGAGAGAGAGAGAGAGAGATAAAGTACTACAAACTACTAAGAGCAAGAGAAGTAAGTGGCTTTCTAAGCATAGCTTAATTACTAGGAAATATTTGTACCATAAAAACTGATTCAAAAAAGAGTTACATTTGTCAGAAAAAATATACAAAAATATATTTAAAAAAAGAAGGGAAACAAAAAAAAAAAAAAAATGATCTCAGTTCTAGTCTTCTCCCTTGCCATCTTTACCTTGGAATGCATCAGCCAAGTTAAAGTTAAGATTTCCTCTCATGGTTCTTGAACTAATTCCAGCATTACCTTTCCTCATCATTGTTGCAAACTCTCCGTAGTCGATTCGCCCATCCTGCACAAAGTCGAAGCTTTTTCAGGATGATTTTGTTTCTGGCATCATTCGAGCTCATGTAGTGACTCTCGTTAACAAGATAAAACTGGTAATCTGATCTTTCACTTATATTTCTTGTGCTTTAATTACTGGGGAGTATTATCAATTATTTTTCTGAAAGTATTTCAAAACTAACAACAGTGAGTCTTGAGAGCAAACGCATATACTATGGATGAGTATTGGGGATGCTTACGTTGTCTATGTCGATTTCTTTGATGATGTCGTCTATCTGATCATCTGCGAGGCCGAAATCTTTGCAAGCTTGTTGAAGCTCGTCAGTGGTGATGTAGCCACTACCATCTTTGTCGAAGAAAGAGAATGCAGCTAAGAGATTTTCCTCCCTTTCCATCTTGTTCATGTGCAATGTTGCTGCTAGGAACTCACCATAGTCTATAGTCCCACTGTTGTCGATATCAGCCTGCAAGAGAAGGTAGATCAACCGATCAAAATGAACTCATCGCTCGGTTGAGAGAAATTTAAAATGTACGAACCGCGTTCATAAGAGAAAGGATCTCAGATTCCATTAATTCAGAGCCAACTTTCTTGAGACCTTGTTTGAGTTCCTCAAAAGTTATTGTCCCACTCCCATCTGTGTCGATCATGCTGAATAACTGTCTCAAACCGCCTATTTCTTCTTCGGAAAGTCTCTCCGCTATAACCTGTGCACATCACAACTTCACTTTATTATCTTAATTTCCGCCCAAATTTCTAACAAAATAGGTCAAGATTGAAAAGCGCACACGAAGAGCCATTTTCTTGAGCTTGTTCATGGCGGAGAACTGCTTCAACCGGGACAATACAGCAGATCCCAAAGGCTTGTCGGGAGCAACTGTATCGTCTACGATCCATGGATGGCCTATTAGAATATAATAGAAACCCCAGCTAATCAAATCATTATATATGTTAAGGTGGGAATACGAAGGTGAAACGAAGAATGAGCAAACTAACATAAGACTTCGTGAGCGGCTATTCTTTGCTTAGGATCTCTTTCCAGCATCTTCTTCACCAGATCTTTGGCGCTGTCAGAAATGTGAGGCCATGGTTCCGACACGAAATCAATCTTGCCTTTCAAGATTTGTCTGAAGATCCCATTATCAGTCTCTGCACGTTCAGAAACATAAAAGTTTACACATCCAACTCTTGCCTTTTGAGAATCGAAACGACTGAAGAATAGTTACCTGCCCAAAATGGAGGAACGCCACATAGCAATATGTAGAGGATAACACCAGCACTCCACACATCGATTTCGGGCCCATAGTATTTGTGCAGAACTTCCGGTGCAACGTAATAAGGACTTCCAACGACATCGCAGAGAAATTGTCCTGAAACAATGCACAAGTTATTCAACCAACTTCATCCAAATCAATTATACATAAAATCCATTCAGGAAATACATCAAACACGTGGTATGCATTCTCTCTCTCTGTGTTCTTCATCAATGGCGACGATCCCCACAAACACGATCAAACAATAAACAAAAACATCTCGATCAAAGAATAAAACCCTACCTGGCTTATAGAAAACAGACAAACCGAAGTCCGTAGCCTTGAGCTGGGCATCCTCATCGGGGGTATCAAACAAGAAATTCTCCGGCTTAAGATCCCGATGCATCACACCGAGAGAATGGCAAGCCTCCACCACCCCAACAATCGTCTTCATCAACTGCGCAGCCTTCTTCTCGCTGTAATGCCCCTTCTGCACAATCCGGTCGAAGAGCTCCCCGCCTTTGCACAGCTCCATCACCAAATGCACGAACATGTTGTCCTCGAAGGTCCCCTTGATCCGCACCACGCTCGGGCACTCCGAGAGATGGTGCATGATCTGGATCTCCCTCCACACATCGTCGCAATCCTCCTTGCACAGGAGCTTGCGTTTGGGGATGGATTTGCAGGCGAATTCGAGGCCGGTCGCCTTCTCCGTGCAGTGGTAGGTCGTGCCGAACTGGCCTTGACCTAATTTGCGGCCTAGGCTGTATTGATCTCTCAGTCTCGGCGTCTGGTAGGGAAGAATCGTTGCAGAAACTTTGGAGGAAGAACCCGTTGATCGTTTCTTCATCTTCTCCTTGAATGATTTTTTTCCTTTAATTTTTGCGTGGAATTGATTTGTCTTTGTTTGTTGTTGTTTTTGGTTATTGTTTTGTGAAGGGAATAACTAACATTTGACTTTTGGGTAACGGAATTTGGCGGGGTTTGTGGTTGAGCATGAGTCCCTGCAGTTTTTTGCCTTTGAAAAGGTGCTCACTTTTTTTTCGCTTGGGAATAGTATGGATTATTGCTATTTACCATCCAACTATACATATTCTATTCTATAATCTAAAACAATTATACTCCCTTCGTCCCATTCATACAGAGATGAATTTTCGTTCGTCCCACTGAGATATTATCTTAGATAATAAAATTTTAACCCATTAAAACTCACGGGTACTACTTTATCTATAATTACCACTTTTTTCTTAATTCATGTGTCGGGAAAAAGTTAATTCTCATATGAAAAAGTTATTCTACTGATACTACTTTACCTATAACTACCACTTTTTTCTTAATTCATGTGTCGGAATTTTTTTTTTTTCTCTCATGTGAAAAAAGTTATTCTCATATGAGTGAGACGGGGAGTATATATAAGAGAAATAAAAATAAAAATAAATTAATGAGGTAGCTATAGGAAGTTAAGAGTTCCATTTAATAAAATTTTCAACTATATTTTTTGTATTTGCCACGTTTAACAAGTCGAGTAAAAATCAAAGGTACGGGTATATGTTGGTCCTATATAAATACGAACACAGAACACAAACACGAACAGTATCACCACGAACTCATGACCTTTGTCTCCGAATCTCACACCAACATCCATTCCGGCCAACCTTCGTCTGCGAATCTCGAAGATCAAGAGTAACGGTCGAGATCACAAAACACCACAAATCTTGCTTTCTGATCGACTCTCGTAAATATCCACGAAACTAATTTCAGCAAGGCCCATTAGCTTTTGTAGTTACATGGTCCACAAACCGTGCATCTTGTGCAACTGACTGAAATCCGGTGACTTCAAAGCGATCTTGTAGAGCTCTGAAAGCTTTTTCACATCCGAAGATTTACTCGGAGTTTGCTGAGGTGGGTTGATAGGATGTTTATTTGCCCTTGTGGAACGTGCCGTGGCCAGCATACTCTTCAATACTGTTTGAAGCTGACTCCAAAATTTAGCACAAAGCTCGGGGTTTTTATCAAGCAGCGATGTATTCTCAGTTGCAAGGCGCCCTTCAAGCAGGCGAGTTAGGCCTGATTCAAGCATCTGCAGAAGCAACAAATCATTAGGTTACCCAGGTAAATGTACAATTATCATCAAAAACATTTACACTGATTACAAACAATGTGAACTGAACCACAACATGTCGTGGGGGAAGATGCTCAAAATCATGTAAACGGGACACGCTGAAGACGTACCATGCTTGAGTGAAGGTAACTTGAGAGGCTGATAGACAAAGCTGATCTATCGATAAGGATAGTCAAGAACATAACGGGGTGTGTTTTGGGGCCGTAGAAATCCACGGACTTCTGCCAATTCCTTTCTGCGAGGGCAGCATACTGCTTTACCTTTTGAACTACACTGCTTTCAGATTTATTTATATTGCTTTTCTTCTGATCTGACTCCATAAACCTTAAAACGCAATCCCTTTGATAACAAGCAAGTTGAAAGTGAGCATATGCAGCCTCTTGCCTTCTCACCTCACCCAGTGACTCATAGAGAGCCAAGGCCTCCCTGATTGCATCATTTGCTGATATTTCATGCTTCCTGTGTTCGATTTGAGCTGGACTGGGTGTGAAACTAGAGGAATCTTCCAGAACACCATTTTCATAAACCTCGGAAACAGTATTCTCACTTGCTAGTAGCATACCAAGTTTCAGATACGTATGTGCAAACTGTGTGTTCACTTCATTCTTCAAACTGACGGATAGAGGACCCACCTTTTCAACAAAAGCATTTAGCTCAGTTTTTGCAGCTCCGTAGTACCTGAGTGCTTCCCTGTATTGTAATTTTGCAGTCTCTAATGCCTGCATATATGCATCTTGAAACATGACGTGTTTCTTCAGACTTTCAACTTTTGATACCATATCTTCTGCTAATGCACGTCTTCCGTGGGCCAAGTTACAGTTTATGAGAATGACATTGGTGTGATCCTCTACTTGTCTAAAAGCATCTATGGCCTTGGCAAAAGCAGTTTCGGCTTTTCCCAAATCCTTTCTTTCAACCCTGGTTCTCCCTAATTCGTTGCACACCCATCCTTTCTTTTTAAGTACAGATTTTAGTTCTGTAGAATTAGGAGGAAGTCCACACATAGCTTTCAGAGCCTCTTCGTAACAGCTCAGTGCAACAGATAGATTATAGTCTGCATCTCCATTCACAGAACCCCTCAAGAATTTGAATATACCGCCACTTTTAGGCACAGGCTTTCCTTTAGAAGTAGCTTCTGGAAGAGTTTCTTCCGGACTCCTAGCATCATCTTTTTCTTTAGAAACATCAGCTGTTTCCGAGCTGTTAGTCATCAAATTCATCTCTTCCATTGCATCTAGAATCCTAAAACTCTCATTCCTAATAGCATCAGAGGACTCACTCTCGTGGTGCTTTACATGTTCAGCTGCATGATTTTTGGCGCCCACTTTTGAAGAAACATGACTGTTTCTGGCATGTGATTTTTTACTCTGCTTTCTACCAGAAGAGGATGGATATGCACCCCGGGCACTGCTGCTGGCGCTGCTGCCACTACTGGCCCTGTCACTCTGGCAGCTACAGTTCACTAAAGAACAATAAGAGCAGTTCTCGGTAAACTGCCCGATCTTCTTCTTCAGCCTTACAACCTCCTTTAATACTTCAGATGATATTTTTAAGCTCTTGTTTGTTTCTTTCTGGCTTGAGATGTCTTGGCCCTTCATCAAATAGAAGTCAACGTGTACATCCCCCACCAGAGTCCAAGCTTTAGACCAGAAGAGGTAATTAGATGACAAAAGAACATCACCATGCATAGCCGACTTCACATTTTCACCTTTACCATCATTTTGGGTGAATGAACTGCAAACCATAGAAGAAACGAATCCTGAGTCTAGAGGCATTGATCCATAGACTAAACAAGCCAACTCTACAACCTTCAAGGCTTGATACAACTGACCATCATCCTTATAAACTTGACCAAGGGCCAAATAAGATTCTCCCAACAATAGGACAAGTTTCCACAATTTGTCATCTATTTTTGACGTGGGGAGCCACTCCCTAATATCACAAACTTCAATACAATCAGAGTCTCCACAGGCACAAACAGAGAAATCCATTGATGAAGTCAAATCATCTTCAACTTCATTTTCGAGGTTCAGATCTTGCCGGGCAGTCTGAAGCTGCCTCGTCCATCGGAGTGACTTAATGGCTTGAGAAACATGATGTATAGCAGCGAGCTTAGAGGATAGTGGATCAGAAACAGTCTGAACAAGATCTTCAGTTTTTTTCAGCAATTTACCAGCTTCAAAGTCATTGCTCTCAACATCTGAAACATTTCTATTTCCAGTTGCCGTATCAACTTCCGGCATTCCAGGTGCAGATAAATTTTGGCTTAATGTCTTCTGAGAAAAAGTTTCTTGTTCCACATGTTGTAGGGATCCCACATTTTCAAGCTTTTCAACAGCGCTAACAGGTGGATAGACAATATCTTGAATACTTGATGTTGAAATACCACTTATAAACTCAAAAGACTCTTCCTCAGCATCAGAAATAATAACTTCCGACTGCACCGGAGGTACCGCTGATGTTAACTCGAATTCCTCATTGTAAGTCAAGAGGAGCCTAGCAAATTGTTCATGAGCAAGTGCACGCACCACCTAGTCCCACACAATCATAATTAATATCACTATTAATCTTGTGAGTAATCCAATATAGAACATTTCACTCAGTTAAATTTAAGATACATACTAGATGATCCGGTTCATCCAAGAAACTAAGACACTTCTGGAAGAAGCTTGCACATCTTGCCCTGTTACTAGAAGACTGCAAACAAAATAATAATCAGCAAACAGTGGATGACAGAACATAAAACTACCAGGAATTTGCATAATACCATTGAGAGTGAAAGTCTATGTGCAATTCGGTAAAGTAGGGTGCCCAGGGAGAGAAAGGAATCACTTCTCCCTCTATAAATCAAAGACGGCAAAGACCCAGAACCATCATGACAATTATCAGCAGCATGAGTTTTAGGAATGACGGAAAGATCAAACAGTTGCATGACGTCGTCTCCAGCACTTTTATATAGCTGCAATGAGTAAAAGAAATGGAAATGAAGAAAATCTTACACCAGAAACAAGACTCATAAAATGAACAATCAACACAAGATAAGTACCCAGTAAGCCCCAGGGTCTTGCTTGCAGTTTTGCTCAAGAAACCTCATAATGGAAAGGCCATTTTGCTGGACAACTTGAGGATGAAAAGCAGGAGTTCCATCATCAGATACACCTTTCAGCAGAAAAATATCATCGGTTTTTAAAAGCTCATAACCCTGAACGACACCATTCTGGTGATAGCAGATGGCCAATTCAGGGATACTGGCCATAAAGTTGTCCAACCATGCCTCGAGCCAAGTCATTGGAGTGACCTGCATATGAAGTTGAATGACATTCTTATGTGGAAAAGAAAAACAACAGAGAGAGGAAACAGAAAAACAGAGATTTTGTAGGCCAGTATATATCATCCTAATAATGTTTGACACCCACCTTCCGTGAAACATCCCACAAATGCAAGCTTACGGCTGCGTATTTGTCATTGCTAAAGATTAGCAAGTCACTTCCCAAAAGCATACGAAAATTATGGAACTGCCAGAATAGAATCCTTAGAAAATCATCCGCACTAGCTTTTCTATACTTTTCAGATTCTTGAACCGGGCACCTTGGCTTTTCTTTGACTTCTGAGACCTTTTTTATAGCTTCATTTCCTTTGTGTCTTTTATTTTTTTTCTTCCCCCAGAACAAATTCTCCTTTTTAGCACCTGGACGGAACTCTTCTTGATGGGCATCTTTGTCATCTTCAACAATGTCTTCATGATGCCTATCAGGGGCATGATGTCCTTGCATCGGATGGTTTGAGGATCCAAATGACCCTTCACTTGGCATGCATTCATCAGTATAAATAGAGGGTTTGAGCTGCTCATCAGTTGAAGTGTTATGACTAGGAGGGCAATCACAAGCCTCCATTCTGACCGAATGCATTGCGAAGTTCAAAAACAAGGACTGATCTACACATTTTGGCTGATGGGTTTGCCTTCGGATAAGTTTTTCTCCCTCTTCAATATCAGGCCTGTCGGACAAAATTTTAGAACTAAAGCATTCAAAAACATAGAAAACTGCAACATGAACAGAATCCTACCCACTATTCAGGACGAGTGTCTGTCCAACACGGCGAACTGCAACTGAGACTCGAGACTTGGAGTATGGTATCTTAAATAGTTGTTTTAATATATCAGCTGGCGCTATTACATCAATCTTGTCTCCATACTCTGCTAAACCAGTTACAGCAAGTGCTTCTCCTTTCCTTGCCAGATTTGAAGTAATAGGGCCACCTTGCCAGGTTGAATCTGCTAGCATCAACAAAATTTAAGAAGATGACAACATAACTGCGAGCTATAGCTAAGAGGCAGGAGACCAGTAGCAGAGAAAAATGCAATAATCATGTGGATGACATCATCTTGATAGTCATAGCAAGATAAGAATTTCAAAGAAAATTTATCAGCTAAAAGGCTATGCACCTTAGAAATGAGATTATCATCCACTATGAAAATGCAGTATTGGCATCATCAACCAACTGTTATGGGCTTATCACTTCTATCACGTATTCCAAGAATGTATTGAAGTATCTTGGTGCATGTCTATGTATTTTGCGTTAGTCTCCTGTATAAGTTGGCACCTAAAGGATAAGAGTGTAAAGAATGTCAAAGTGATTACCTCCATTCGTTCTTGAATTTGTCGCTGCAATTGGTAGCACTCTTTCAGGAATACTCGATAATAAAGGAAGCTCGTTCAAATCAGTTTCTGTCGGAATCATCCGATACCTTGGAGCGCTAACCCTGTGTTAATAATACGGAATTTCATCAGTGAAACATGCAGACCATTCAAGTTCTGAATTCAGAGGAAACACAATAGCTCATAGATGATGCAAAGTGGAAGCCGAAGTTGAAAGGTTATACTGGCTTGGCCTAACCTATCAGTGAAGTTTCTTAAGCTAATGTATCCTCAACAAAATTAAATTCATCATATCAGTGCATGTTGATTTACCAAATACACATGAATTACCAGGCAATTCCACAAAACGTGCCGAGTCCAAAAAATTTATAAGCAACTAACAGATTAGTTCACTTCAACCATAACAAACACAAAAGGTTATCCAGAGGACCAGAAAAAGCACACTAACAGAAAACACGATCACTCTTAACGCCCAGTCCATAGACTCCAATTAATCTTCATAAGCACCAGCATCTTCAAAATGATCATAGAAAGTAAAAATGGTAGCCCAGAGATAACACCACCATTATTAAACCACAAAATTTCGCTTACGTATTCGGAGACGGAACAAGTGCGGCGGAGCTAAAATCGTGAAAGGCCTCATCCGTGGTCACCGGAATCGAGCCGCAGAGAAATCCGACGGGCTTCGGGCGCGCGATTTCCAGTTTTCCGACGCATTGTAATTCCAGCGAGCCTGACCCTTGCTTCTCCATTTACCACTGAAACTACTGAATTAAGTAGCAGGGGACGGGGCTACTGATTACTAGGGTTTTACAGAGTGAAAGCGAATTTGATGGTGATCGAATTTTGCAGTTGAATGGAAGTTGAGGTTTTCTGAGAGTGGCGCTTTTCCCTTCTGGAAATTGCTACTGGAAATTTTGTGAAGACGACGACGTCTCTTTATTTCGTTTTAAGCCAATCTAATCTATACTTTCGGAAATTGTGATTATTATTTATTTGTTATACTATATATTTTTATTATTAAAAGGACACCTCATCCAAAAGTTTGCAGGTTAGTGGTTACATCTTCAAGTACTAAAAAATCCCGCCAATAGGTCGGAGGTTCGAATCACATTAAGGGGAAAAATGGGGATATATAAAGAATTTCACCAACATTTTATTTAAGAATGTAAAATGGAGAAGATCCTCTTCGACTCTAGAGGTTCATTTTACATATGGGAATTAGGAGAATCATTTGTACTTTTCGCAATTCGATGAGCTAATATATTGACATCTCAATACATGTTTGACTTTGAAATTAAATTGAAATTCTCTTACAATAATCAATTATGACACTCAATTTTGAGACGTTTCAACTTTGAGAAGTAATTGCATCACCCGCAATTTTGCTATCCGACTCTATTACAACATTGTAATGGCCCTTCTGCTTTATCCACGAACAAGCTTCATCGATACCTATCACTTTGCCTTCTTCAACTTTTAAGCAGCCGAGAAGATATAAAGCTTTTGTTTTCACAAAGTTATCTCTAGCATCCCGAAAAATTATGCATATTCCTATAAGTTTAGAAGACACGAAAAAGGATACATCAACTCTACAATGAAACTATCCCTTCCATAAATCATGCCATCCTCAACATCTTAATTTGTTATTCTTGTGACTTGACCTGGTTTTTATGCATCAACCCTATATTTGCCAAATAATTATAGAAATCTTATCTTCATTTGGCGTGTATTTTTGGCACAATCTTTTATGAAATAAAGGATTCGTATTACAATGCGGTGGGGTGGCTCGCTCCTATTAATTAAATTAAATTAATACATGTGAGCTTGAAGATACTATAGAGACAATAACGATAATAGAGTGATGCATATGAGCTTGTCTGACCTAAAATAAAAATACACAAAATGAAATAATATAATGCATTTGGAACGGCGCCAAATCGAGTGAAACGGAGTAATTATTTATGCATCGATTATATAAAATTGCTTATTACACTCTGCTCTATATATATTTATATATTTTTAAGAGTAAGTAATAGTAATAACCTTGTTTTAAATACTACTACTATGGTTAGGTAATTTGAAGAGAAAAAGAAAATAGTGTTAGGTTACTCAACGAAAGTGGGCCTACTATTGGGCTCAAAAGGTGGATATTGGGCCCAACTAGTGGGCCGCGAGTGTGAAAAACTAGTCTATATTGAAGTAATTAGAAAAGTCACAATTTGAAAAGAAACACACACACTCTCTCTCTCTCTCCTCCCTCTCTCTGTATCGCCAGCAACCCCTGCAGTTTTCTTCCTTCTTTGTTCTCAGCAATTGTTGAATATCTCCCTAAAAGGTAAGAAATCACAGTCTCTGTCGGAATCCGGTCTTCTGATTTTGAATTTTACTGCTGAATTATGTGCCTTTTGAGCTCTATCTATCTCCAGCACTTTGAAAATTCTCCCCTCTCTCCCTCTCTCCTTTTGTTTACATATATCTGCTGATTCTCCAGCTACTGACTGTTGTTCTCTCGAATTGCGCGGCGATAGGCGTGCATGCAAATGCGCCTAGCTATCATCTTTTACCTAGGAGCGTTGCTGAGTTTGATATTCGTCAGTTTGCTTGTATTTCTCTTGAATGTTTTTATTGATTGTTGATTTCAGAATTGATAGTGAAAAGCTACTCTGTTCTTTATTCCTCGGTTTAGATTATTGGATGAGTTCAATTTTTTTGATTGGATTGTTGTGTATGTATCGATTAAAAAGAGGAAAGCTCAAATTGGGGCTGAATAATAGTTTGTGTTCAGTGAGAAATTGAACGCTATAAGTAGGGATGAATAATCTTGATTTTTTAATAATAATTTTGGTGCTGAGATGGTTCTGATTTCTGGACAACGTTAGCTATCAAGGTATTTCTATATCATTATTAGTAGAATTTGATTCAGTAGCTGTACTGTGAAAGAAGTTTAAACACAGTCTGATGTCCACAGTTTGCTTCCTATAGACTATAGTCAGTAGAAAATTTCTGGTTTGAGATGAGAAATCTTTATCGCGTATTCTATTGTGAGTTTTACAGTGCATTGTACCCTGTTCGACGTCAGAGAAAGTTTTTAATTGGTTATGCTGTGCGTTGAGTTTACCTTGAAACTTTCTGTAGGTTTGTAACTCACTTCGTGTATTTCTGATGTGTTCTTTATAGCTCAATGGGAAAACTCTAGGGGCATCTGATGTTCTCTAAAGGATCAGTTGTGGGGGATGGGCCAGATTCAAGGCCAGTTCGTACTAGTGATAGGCTCAAGAGTAGGCCAAAGTTTCACAGTCGCCGCTTGCACTATACTCCAACTATTGTTATGCGGAGTCAGAAGAAGAAACCTAAAAAACGGCCTTCATCTTCACAAGTGCTGAAGATGTTACGTCAGCGAAATAAAACACCCAAATCCAAAGTATGAAGTATATATTATCTTTTAAAATTTTTATTATCATTTGATTTGTTGAGTCTAGGGACAAGTCTAGATTCTCTTGCTGTAAAATTTTGCCTCCATGTCGAGCATCGATTAATGCCCGTTGTAAATAGAAGTAACTGTTTCCTGGTTGCTGTTGCTTAATATCAGAGAAATATGCATGATATTGTCACTTTTGACTTCTTGCAGTCAGTGGATGACAATCTTAGGCGCTCTACCAGGAAGAGAAGGATGCCTAGTAATCTTGAGGAATATACTGATAGTTCTGGGACAGAGGATGAAGACTTAATGGTGAGGCTTGCTTATGTTAGACAAGTTCTTGATAATTATATGTGTCCTTCTGGCTTAGTTTGATCCGTCCTTTTGTTCCAGAGGCCTAGGTATAAGAGATCTAGGAACAGAATAAGCAATAACATTGCAAGCCAAGATGAGCTGACACCACGTCGGGAAGGGCTAAGACCCCGTCGAGAAGGACTACGGCCTCGACGTTCCAGAGGAGGTTCTAGAAAAGCATTACGCATCGAATCTGATGAGGAACAAAGCACGTCTGATGAAAAGGAGACAAATGACGAACCAGAAAATGCTAAAGACATCGAGGATAATGATGCTGATGCTGATGCTGATGCCGATGCCGATGCTGATGCTGATGATGGAGAGGAGGGAGAAGAGGAGGGTGCCGGTGAGGAGGATGGTGAAGATGAAGAGGAAGATGGTGATGATGAAGAAGGAGAAGAAGAGGAGGAAGAAGAAGAAGAAGAAGAGCAAGAGGGTAGAAGGCGATATGATCTCCGTAATCGAGCGGATGTCCGCAACGTCCACATGCACAATACTGGGCAGAGTAAACAAATGCCAAGATCTCCACGTAGAGTACTTCATCATGGAATGGGTTCGAAAGGAGGGACAGATGCAAGGAGGGGAAGCTCACGGGTTCATAAGCGCCATCGTATGACACGAGCTGAAGACTCTGATGATTCCCTTCTAGTAGATGAGCTTGATCAAGGTCCTCCGATTCCTTGGGGGAGAGGTGGCAGCAGAGCTGGGGCACCACCTTGGTTGCTTGGAGGGCTAGATATTCAAGGGACTACATCGTGGAGCTTAAATGTTGCTGCATCTGGTTGGGGTCATCAAAATGATACACTTTCAAATTTGACTTCTGGTATTCAAACTGCTGGTCCAAGCTCCAAAGGAGGGGCTGACATTCAGCCTGTTCAAATTGATGAGACTGTGAGTTTTGACGATATAGGTGGCTTGTCTGAGTATATTGATGCCTTGAAGGAAATGGTATTCTTTCCACTATTATATCCAGACTTTTTTGCAAGCTACAATATTACTCCGCCTAGGGGGGTCTTATTATGTGGTCCCCCTGGCACAGGAAAAACGTTGATAGCAAGAGCATTGGCGTGTGCAGCTTCAAAGGCTGGACAGAAAGTCAGTTTTTATATGCGGAAGGGGGCTGATGTTTTGAGCAAATGGGTTGGGGAAGCTGAAAGACAATTAAAGTTGTTATTTGAAGAAGCTCAAAAGAATCAGCCTTCGATAATCTTCTTTGATGAGATTGACGGGCTCGCACCAGTTAGGTCTAGTAAACAAGAGCAGATTCATAACTCAATCGTGTCAACTTTGCTTGCCTTAATGGATGGTCTTGATTCTCGCGGACAAGTCGTCTTGATTGGTGCAACTAACAGAGTCGATGCCATTGATGGTGCCTTGAGGCGCCCTGGGAGATTCGATCGTGAATTCAATTTCCCATTGCCTGGTTGTGAAGCACGTGCTGAAATTCTGGACATACATACTCGTAAGTGGAAGGAACCACCTTCAAAGGATCTAAAACTGGAACTTGCAGCTAGTTGTGTGGGATATTGTGGTGCGGATCTAAAAGCTCTATGCACTGAAGCTGCTATACGGGCTTTCCGAGAAAAATATCCTCAAGTTTATACCAGCGATGACAAATTCGTGATCGATGTTGAGTCTGTGAAGGTGGAGAAGTATCATTTCTTGGAGGCCATGACAACAATAACCCCTGCTGCACACAGAGGCTCAATTGTGAACTCTAGGCCATTATCATCTGCTGTTTTGCCATGTCTTCAAAGACTTCTCAAAAAGGCAATGAATATAATTTCCGATATATTCCCTGTTGTTTCAGCAGATGTGTCCAAGCTTTCAATGCTTTCCTATGGGACTGCGATTTCCCTTGTCTACAGGCCTAGGCTTCTGTTGTGTGGTGATGATGGTGTGGGGCTGGTAAATGTTATTTTTTCTTTTCCTTTTCCTTTTCCTTTTTCCTTTCCATATTTTTCGTTTTCCTTATTGAGTGTTTTGTTTTTGCAGGATCATCTTGGGCCAGCTGTTCTACATGAGCTAGAGAAGTTTCCCGTACATTCTCTTGCTCTACCATCTTTGCTTTCTGATCCTGGAGCTAAAACACCAGAGGAAGCTTTGGTGCATGTTTTTGGTGAAGCCAGGAGAACTACGCCATCCATACTATATTTGCCTCAATTCCACCTTTGGTGGGAGAGTGTGAGTGCATCTTTACTTATGGTTTGGTGATTATCTCGATCGTTCTTAATAATATGTGCATGTGTGTTACTCCTTTTAAGCCTAGTCAGTGTGAGTATATCAATATTTTGGTCCTAATCTGATGAAACATATTTGGTTTTTAGGCTCATGACCAACTTAAGGCTGTATTGCGGACTCTATTGGAAGAATTGCCTTCTGATTTACCAATATTATTATTGGGAACATCCTCGGTCCCACTTGCTGAGATATGTGAAAGTCCCGTAATATTTTCAGACCACCATGTGTACGTCTTTCAATACTGATATCCTATTACCTGGATTTACTGTCATTTCCAATCCAAGTTTTATTGAAGCTGCACCACCTCGTGCAAACTTATACATCAGATACTGATTTCTTTCTATTTCTTGCCGATATTTGTGCTTTATTTTAATAATATATGGATAATGTCTGTTATTTATTTATTTATGTACTTATTTATTTATCTTTGTACAATTTTAGGATGCTAGAAAACAAATGGTTTGGTTTCTTTATGATCATTCGTCCGGTGCCTAAAGTTGAGGACCTTCATGCATGTTCTCTGTCTGATGAACAAATATCATTAAGATTCAGCAATAATGTCCAGAAGCTTTCAATGTCTTACTGATTCAAGTTTTCACTTGGTGTAACTATCAAATTCTCTTGGATTATTTAGGCAAATCTAGCTCAAAGTTTGTAATATCTAATCATTCATCTATTTTCTACGGTTGCCTTTCTTACTCCTATTTTTGAATTAGTTGCATTTCTTGTCTCTATATTTAACACTGAATTAATGGTTTTCACTGCCATGATAGCTAGATTGATAATTAATTGGAATGACAAGACATCTTGGCTGTAAAATTTCTAGATTTCCTTGCAATTTTTGCCATTACAATTAGGCAGTCGTTTTTAGTTGTTGAAATTATGCTAAAAAAATTGTCCTTTTCTGGCATTTTAACAGTTTGCATTTAAGCTCACCATCAGCTGAAGACAGATCGCTGTTTTTTGATCGTCTGATAGAAGCAGCATTGTCAGTTCAATCTGAGAATGTGACAGCAAATTCAGCTAAATCTGATGGCCTTCCTGAACTTCCAAAAGCACCAAAAGTGGCTACAGGACCTAAGGTCTCTGAACTCAGGGCTAAAGCCGAAGCACAAGGCCATGCTCTTCGCCGAATGCGAATGTGCCTTCGAGATGTTTGCAATCGGTGAGAAGTAACTGATTATTTACTGATTTCTATGTTAAAACGAAGTATATATCATTTTGCTTCGGGTATCATTTTCATGATTGTCTCACAATTTTTTTTGGATCTTTCAATCCTTGATTCCTCTGCAGAATTCTTTATGATAAGCGTTTCAGTGCGTTCCATTATCCAGTATCTGAAGAAGATGCACCTAACTACCATGCAATAATCCAGAATCCAATGGACATCGCAACTCTGCTGCAGCGTGTTGACAGTGGAAGATACATCACATGTAAATCATTTGTGGAAGATTTTGACCTCATTTTGGCTAATGCTAAGGTTTGTGCTCTTGTAATCTGGTAATACAAAGCTGCAAATATTGCTTACGTGTTACTTCTGTTACATTAATGCGTATTGACTCAACTGACTTGATAATGTGAAAAGTGATAGCAAGAATTAGCAGTCGGTAAATACTTGAACTTGTGATTCTGACATTGCTATCCAACAGAAATACAACGGAGATGATTACAATGGGGCTAGGATCGTGAGTAGAGCGCATGAACTTCGCGATTCTGTATGTTCCTATACCAGTTCATTGATTATCTTCTCTAGCTGGAGCTTCAAATCCATAGGATGCAAGTGATGTTCCACTTTTTTTCAGGTTCATGGCATGCTATCACAGATGGATCCTTCATTGGTTACATTTTGTGACAAAATTGCTGAGGAAGGAGGCCCGATTTCCCTGCCCCTTGAAGACGGGACCACCCTGCCTCAACCTCCTGTTCTCCAAATGATGTCCACAACGACTAGGGCCAGCGCTCGTCTCCGTAATGTGCAGCCTGAAGTTAATCTTGATCAGAGCTATGAAGCAACTAGAAAGCCGATGAAACAAACTGATGCCTCCCAAGCAGGTATCATTTGCCCCTTTTTCATTATCATTATTTCTAAGAATTGCAAAACGTCGAATTTCTCAAAAACTAAGTGTCTGTTGGTGACAGAAGAGGGATCAGACCTTGATTTGGATCCACCAAAGCCAGCTGAAGATGCTGCTGAAGCAAACTGTACCGACCAGCCGACAGTAGAGGTTCCAGCTTCCGATGGCGACAAGCAACCTAAAGTCCCAAACTGCAACACCGAATCCACCATTCAAGACGTCACAATGTCGGATGCAGAAACTTCCAGTCAAGTCGACTCCATCAAGCAGCTGCTACTGGATCGGTCGAAAGAGTACAACATCCCACAGCTCGAGCGATTGTACACGAGCATAATGAAGGGCGTTTTCGAAACCAAAGATAGGAACGAGGCGAAAGACGTCAAAGCCTCGATTTTACGCTTCTTGCTTGAGTTTGCACAAGACCAATCTAGGTTCTAGCCCTAAATGCTCCTACATAATTTGATTATAGAGTTTCTTTTCCCAGCTTCATCGGAATTTAGTAAGTTATTCTTTGCACTCTCATCCTCTCTCGTTTCGTGTTGAAGTTTACTACTTCTCTTGAATGAAAATCCATACTCTTTCCGTTCCACTCATATAGGAATAGTTGTCTGCCTTATAGTTGATTGATACGAGAGGAACAGAGGGAGTATTAGATCGGAAGTAAAATTAAATTAATTAAGTAGCTCATGACATTAATTCAAAGAGCAATTGTCTTGGAATTTCTTTACACTTGATCATGATTCAAACTATCTTTTTCCTACTTTCACCATTAGAGAGTTAGCTCGAGTCCGACACGAACACGTTCACTTTCTTTTTCGTTTTTCTATCTCTGTATTCCACCTTCTTCATCCATCCAACAATTCCTCTTCTAAAATCCATGCCACGTCAACCCAAACCAAGCCCTAGATTCGCCTCAGGGCAGCATAAGCCAGCACTCTGTACCCTACAAACATGATCAACAAAACCCCCACGCTCACCGCCGGGTGTATTTGCCCGCTGATGTCTTCGTGTACGAACCTACATGTCGCATCGTGCCTCGTCGTTGTGCAGCCGAGCAGTGATGAGATGGTCTCCCCGTCTCCGTATTGGACGTTTATGAGGAGCCGGTAAGCGTAGAACGTCGTGGATAGGTACTTTATCCACGACACGAAGATGGGGACCTTGTGGACGTAGTAGCCCCCGGTGAGTACGAAGGCGAGCATCAGTACGGTGACCATTGTCGAGGCTTGCTTGGCGTCCATGATTAGGGCGCCGAGTGCCAATCCAAGGCCGATGGAGACGAGCACGTAGCCTAACAAGACGAGCAACGTCAGGACGAAAGCCGACAGATCGGGTCTTAGCCCCGTCATCCAGTAAAGTATGGACACGAACAAGGTAGGGAGGATGAGCTCCATCGGTAGGTCACCCGTGATCCTCGCCATGAAGTAGGACGACAACGTGTACATCCCCGCAGCCCTCTCCTTCATGAAGATGGCCCGCTCCTGAGGGAAGGCGAAGACCGCGTTGAAGGAGGGGAAGACGCCCCAGAAGATCGAGACGAAGAAGAGCAACCCGAGCCTATCCTGTACATCCCGGTAGTCCGAATGCCACCACATGAAACCGCCTAGCAACGAGGCCGCGATCACTTGAAACACCCTCAAAGAGTTGAAGGTCTCGTGCCTCCTCTCCTTGAGGTTACGTTGGAGCAGAATGCTAAACTGGTTAACCCAAGTTGCTAGATGGCTCGTGCAGCTATATTCCTTCGTCGGGGTACTTCCGCCCCATTCCCTCGTCGCCGTCGCCGACGTCTCCATGCAAGCCGACTTAACCTTGGGAGCAAGCACACTATTGTATGAGGATACAAGAGTTTGCCTCACATTAGGCCTCTCTCTCTCACTAGAACCATCAAGCTGGCACACCCCTACATCCAAACAAACCTAGTTTCATGAGTACATTTAACAAGAAAATAACCACCAAACTTCAAAAAATTAACCAACTTTTTTCACTGCAATTTTTTAACCTAAAATACTAGTTCAAGAGTGAAAAGGACAACAAATTAAATTATTACAAGAGTCAAAATATTTGAGATAAATGTGTAAATGAGCAAATTAGAGATGTCCAACGTTGGTAGTGAGTTGGTAGTCCACTTACTATAATGGATTTAATTTTAGGCCACCATCAACATTTATTCATTTTCAAATTAGTGTCACATCATTAAAGAATTTATTTGTTTTAGCCCTCCCTCCACGTGGGCATTTAATCTAATTTATTGTTCTAATAGATCTAATTACCTACACAAACATTTGTCTATTGCTAAATTCTTTTTTCAAGAAAGGGAATGATGCATAGGACGCCATAGATTGGACAAGAAATTGAATAAACTAACTATAGACACCCACATTCTAACTATATTCCCTCCGTCTCGCTTAAAAAGCTACAAGTCAGATGCCATCTTAACCGGGACGAAGGAAGTACGAAACATCCCATATTCCTAGTGTGTGTGTGATGCACAACAAAGAGGGGCCATTTATCAAACTATTATTCTATATAGTTTTTTTTCTTATCTTTTTCTTAAAAAAAAGTATAAAATTAATTCCACCTTTCTTTAGTTGGATGGTATCCGACGCAAGCAATGTGGCCAAATTTATCATAATCCACATTATCATAATTGTGTCGAGAGATTAACAAACCTAATTAATCTAATCCATTCTTAATTAATCTATTTTAAACTAATTAATGCTCCAAACAGAATAATAATCTTAATTAAACTTATAATCAAGCAAGTGGGAGATCTATGCTCCATCCACACCAATCTATTTTCGACAACCAAATCAGTGCAAAACCCATAAAATAATTCGAGAATTCATCGACAACCCCCTTTTTTACGTGAGATGGCCTAAAATATCAAATTGTAATCAATGTGTGACATGGGCTCTCACTATCAATAGTTGGCAAACATTTTCAGTTGCTTTGACAATTGATCGTAGCACTAATTATTAATATACCTAACACTTTGTTATTAATTCTTGAATTAAATTATCACCTCACACTATCTTATAATTGTATACTTATGTTTCAAGATTCTAAACAAGCGTATCGTTCTCCATGAATTTCATTATCAAAGTTAGTGAATTGAACGATCTTCTTCCTATATATATATATATAAATTTATTATCTAATTTTAGACAAATAATGGGATATGGGTATATATTGAAAGTCACTACCTACATCATCCATCAATTTCAAAATCAATAATTATATTATAATGTGTTTGTTCAAATCCAATTTTTTAAAAGATTATGGTTATGGGAAGGGGATGGCCAATGGCCATACCTAGTGAAGCTACACCTCCTCTCCACTCCTAGAAAACACACACCACAAACATACACTAATATATAAAATATTTGTATTACGGCGATAAAACTATTTTTACTGATTAACCCCCACGATGATTTGATCGATGATCAGATGGAGCCTACCGTGGCACGTCGTTTTCTCAATGCTT
Source organism: Thymus mandschuricus (assembly GCA_029379335.1). Taxonomy (NCBI): domain Eukaryota; kingdom Viridiplantae; phylum Streptophyta; class Magnoliopsida; order Lamiales; family Lamiaceae; genus Thymus; species Thymus mandschuricus. Next base: position 37,113,327 of record CM057074.1, read on the forward strand.
TCACTACAATGATCGGTCAAACCAATCGAGCTACGTTTTTCCAACTTTATCATCTAAATCAAATAATGCAACTTCGACAAGTATTATCATACCAAATTCAATAATGCTACATATACTTTTTCCAAAGGCCAAATTCACTTATATTTTTCATGATTTTTTTTTTAAATTAAAAAAGTTTAAAGAATTCAAGAATGAGAAGATATGTAGAGAGGGCCCACACCCCCAATAAGAGGGATCCTCGGTGGAAAATAGGCATCAAATGACACATTGCAAAATCTTAAACAAATTAATTTGATTCCATCTTTTTATATATAAATAAATAAATGAAACCCTAACTTTTTTAGTTGCCTTTTTAGCTCTTTTGCTTTTTTTAAAATGACAACGAATCTGAGGACGACACCGACTCCACCTCAAATAATTAATTGAAATAATATATATAATCCCAACTTTTCAAGAAAGAAAAAAAAAAGAAAAAAAAATCATTTTATTCGATTATTCATGTAAAAGGGATATTCCTGGTTATGATAATATAGGCCTAATGTTTGGGGAATTTCAACTATCTAAATTGATGATAAAATTCCATTCAAATATTAGAAAAAGAAGAAAAAAGAAAGAAACCCTATCATTACTTTTCCCCAAAATAAAAACATTGGTTATGGAAACACTACATCAAAATCACTAAAAAGAAAGTGGGCATCATGAGAAAATGGAAAAAAAAAAAAAAAAAAAAAAAAAAAAAAAAAAAAAAAAAAAAAAAAGTAGACACGTGGTATGAGGCCAAAGAACCCTAAAATTAAATTAAAATTTCCCCCCCTTTCACTATGCATCATTCATTCATTAATCACCTAATTTAAATTAAAGAATTCCCCCCACTATCTCTCCATCATATCTCATCAATAAGTTTCTAAATATGTATAAAATCCCACCATTTCCGCCGCCTCGGCCTCCGCCTCCGGCCACCGCGACGACACTTACTATAAATAGTTCGAGACTACACATATATAAATAATAGTAGTAGATTTTTTTGTCACTACCATCACTCATTGCACAAGTTGTGTAGAGAGATTTGAACTCGACCTCAAAAGTCATGTGATATATGTTTGTTTTTCCCACAAGAGTCAATTCTTGAAGGGAAAGTCGTGAATAATGAAGATGGCCCAGTATTGATGGCGAAAACGACGCCGTTTCGACAAGTTTTGTGCATATATAGTGCAATTTGGGAAGAAAATATCAAAGATATAAATGTGAAAAGTTTTAGCTTCCAAAAATTTCGGGTGTGACCACCCTTATGTTCTGGACCCTAATTTTGTTTGTCTACTCTAAGTTACACTACAAATATCGGCAACTATACGATATTTGAACAGTTCTCGTCTCATTATGCATCTTTTTATTTACTTTATAGACTTGTTTAGAAAAAAACAGTCTAACCGAATGAGAAGGAGGGAGCATAAACAGACCTAAATACTACTCTCCCGTCCCATCGAAAAGGAAACGTTTGTCGATCCGGTCAGCATATTAATGGGAATCATTTGAAAGAATTGTACGTAGCTGGAAATGGGCAAGTGGGGATCTCTATCGAATTAATGCCAAAAAATGTGCTTGTTTTTAGCCAACATATATATCTACTCAACCATTTAATGAGAAAAGATTGAACTATACCTAATTATTTATTTATTTATTTATTTTTGTAGTAATACTCTAATTAATTAATTAAACTATACGATAAATAAACAAATATATTAGTATTAAATTTGAGACGTACCGTTGGCGAGATCGAGCAAGAAATCGGCCGGATTCATGGGGAATTCCGGCGAGAAACCGACGCTTTGCAAATACGGCGTCGCGTCGACCCTCTTCCCGAAGTATATGCACCGGCCCTCCGACAGCACGAGCAAATCGTCGAACATCTGGTACACGCGGCTGGACGGCTGGTGCACCGACATCACCACCGTCTTACCCCTGGCGGCGGCGAGGGCCCCCAGGGCGGCTACTAGCCGGAACGCCGCCGTGGCGTCCAGCCCCGACGTCGGCTCGTCGAGTATCACGAGGCTGGGGTCCACCAGCATCTCGTGTGCGATGCTCACGCGCTTCCTCTCCCCGCCGGAGACGCCGCGGACGAAGGCGTTCCCGATGATGGTGTCGGCGCACTTGGCCAGCCCCAGCTCGGCGATCGCCGCCTCCGCCGCCGCCACCTTCTCCGCCCGCCCCACCGAGCTCGGCAGCCGGAGCAGCGAGCAGAAAACCAGCGTCTCCCGCACCGTCAGGTGCGGGTGGAGCACGTCGTCCTGCGCCACGAAACCGGTCTTCTTCGCCACCTGCTTCGTCATCTTCCGGTTGTTGAAAAGGATCGCTCCGGCCAGGCCGTGGCCGTGGTGGAGCCGCCCGGCCAGCGCGTTCAGCAGCGTCGACTTCCCGCTGCCGGACGGCCCCAGGATGGCCAAAACCCTCCCCGGCGCCGCCGTCCCCGTTATCCCGTTCAATATCGTCCTCTCCTGCTGCCGCCGCTGGACCGGATTCTCCACATCCGGCTGTGGCGGCGCACACCCGCCGCCGCCGCCACCCAGCATGTTCATTATGCTGCTTGTCCTCGATTTCCCGCCGCCGCCGCCATGCAGCTTCACTCTGTAAGAAACATCCACAAACTGCAACCAAAAAAAAATCATTTAATTATATTTTTTCCCAATCATTTCTCCCATAATTCTATAAAAATGTTCAATCAACTCACCTTAAGCGTGATCGGAAAAGAAGGCGGCGGATTTCGATCGGAATTATTTTGATTTTGATTTTGAGTTGAATTATTATCCCCTCCATTGGGAGGAGCTTCTGCTGCTTCGCCGGAGAGCGACGACATTTTCTCTCTCTCTCTCTCTCTCTCTCTCTCTCGTGATTAAGAAGTGCAGAATTTAAGGTATAATGTAGTAGAAAAGGAAAAAATAGTATGAAAAAAAGTTGATAGGGAAAAAGTAATGGACGTTGAGAGAAAAAGGGAAACGGAAAGCAAAGAAATTGATGAGATAGAGAAGCAAAGCTGTTGCTCCCCCACCTCTATTTATTTGGTTTCGAAGCTACTATGTGTGTGCCACTTGCTACGTGTCACTATATCTCCCTATCCATCTGTACCCCGTCTTTCCGTTCCCGTATTCAAAGAATCGAGTCTCGTTCCATGACATCTTCTATTGTATCGATTTTAAAGTAAATTAGTATGGTAAATGTGTATATAACGTACTGATGACACGTGGCGATAATTCGTCGTTGGTGCAATAAAAGATGTTGCACGTCGATAGATTCGACCGTCGATCCCGAAATCTATTCGTGTACGGTTGAGATTGATTTAGAGACTTCAGTTGTGGGTTTAGTATTAGATATTCATTTTGATTTTTACTCCCTCAGTCCCACTTCACTTGTTCTCAATACTATTTTCGTCCGTCCCACTTCACTTGTCCTCTTTCCTTAAAAGGCAAAAATTAACCCTTACTTTTTGATGTGGACCCCTAACTTTTTCAATTTAACACTACGCATAAAATCTCGTGCCGAAAAGAAAGAGAACAAGTAAACTGGAACGGAGGGAGTCTTATATATACCTGAAAACTTTATTGCTTGCCAATTGTGTGAGACTTGAATTTCTATATATGTGTGTGTGTGTTAGTGTGGTATATGTGTCTATTTTTAGTGTGGATTGTGTGTGAGTGAGAGAGAGAGATAGAGAGAGAGGAAAATGAAAGGAGGGTTTGTAGAAGTGGAAGAGAGAAAGGTGCAGCTCAACAGCAACTATGGGAAAAGAGAAGCATTGAATGACGTATTTGTATACTTCATTAATCTACTAAACCAGCAACAGTGGTCATTAGTAGTGGCTTATATATATATTTAGTAGGGCTGTCAATTCGTGCGTGTCGGGTTGTTATCGTGTCAATTTGATAACGACCCGATCTGTTAAGGCTAAACCCGAACCCAACACGTTAAGAATTCTCCAAACCTAAACACGAACCCGACCTGTTAAGGTTCAAACCTGAACCCGACTCGAACCCGACACGAACACGATTAAATTCGAGTCACCACGAACACGATAGCGACACGTTAAGAACCCGATGTATCATAACACGAAATAACCCGATTTAACATGCTAAAATTACAAATCGATCGACCTCGTCTCCGGCGACGATTGAAGGGTAGGGGGCGGAGTTGGGTGAGGGAAATGCGTCGGGAGCTCGTCTCTGGCGACGATCGAACGGAAGGGGGTGGAGTTGGGTGAGGGAGAGGCGTCGGGAACTCGTCTCCAGCGACGATTGAACGGAAGGGGGCGGAGTTGGGTGAGGGAGAGGCCGGAGGCGTTTCCAAGTGGGGATTGGGTGAAATAATCTAAGAAAACATGAAGAGAATTAGGGAAGGGGGCAGGCGGCGGATGGAATAACACTAAGTCCCTAATTACTAATTAGAAAATTAGAATTTAACAAAATATTATAATATATTAATAAAATAATAAATTAATTAATATTTAAATTAACAGGTTACACGAACCCGACACGAAATTTTCGGGTTCTTATTAGGTCAACCCGTTAACGACACGAACCCAATAAGCCTCAACTCAAACCCATTAATTTCATGCGTGTTCGTGTCGAGTTATCGTGTCGGGTTGAAAATTGATAGCCCTAATATTTAGAGAGAGAGGGGAGGGGGGGGGGGGGGGGGGGGGGGGGGGGGGGGGGTGTAAGGATGCATGGTTTTCTGTACATGCATATCCATATATGAAGAATTATAGTAATTGGTGTTAGGTTTGAAGTGGGAGAACCTAAACTAGGGTCAACATGCAAAAAATTATTAACCTTTTAGGGTTTGTTACCTAGATGCTAGAGATTATTATTTATACTTCTTTATTCTTAATCCTATCTTGTTATGGACTACGAAGCGTGGTCAAATGGAAGAAAACGGAGGGAAAAACTTATTATACTAGTGTATAATACGTGCAAAAGGATTACGTACAAACAGATGACGAAGACACGAAATATTGTACATCCTTAAATATATGTTTCACCATGTATCATAAATATCTCTAGGGAGGTGCATATAGTCAATTAAAACGACTTCGAAGTTAGAAGGAGAGAAGCATATGTACATACATAACTAGATAGGGTTACGGCCCCATCGATGTTGACTGTGATCCATGCATGGGGTCATCCATGCAAGTTATACTCATTAATTCTAACTACTACTAGGTTTTAATTTAACTTAATTTAATATAATTTCGAGGGTTTCACGTAAAAGCCGAAAATATATTGATGTTAGACTCATTCTTTGGCGCCTTCTATAACAAATTCTGTGCCTATCTATATTCCTCAGTGGCTTTTATGAGGAAAGAGGGGTCGAACCTTCCGAAGAACGACGAGTCGAGTCATTTTGCTATTTAATAATCGTTCGGACCGCCGCACCGCCGTTTCCGGGGGTATCCGTCCGAATTTTTGTGACGGGGGGAACGTCGTATCCGTCCAAAGTTTCACGTGCACACTTGAGGATTCCGATGTTGATTTAGTATTTGTATAATGTGAAACGACGTCGTTTTGATTGCTGAGTATTCGATCTCAACCTCTATCTTCTTGTTGTTGGATTAATTAAAGGAATGTCTTATAGTAATATAGAAATATGAATTAAATTCTATAGTATAGTATAAGTGAGACAAATATGGATCGGTACTGACTCCAAGTTTGAAAATTTATAGCTGGATCGCTAAGGAATTAAATGATCATGAATTTTGTGTACCATATATCACTTCCCAATACCTTATTTAATGATCGATGTAGATAATATACATTTTTATCATCAACGAGACACACGTACTCCCTCCGTCCCAGATCAATCAATCTATTCATTTTTATTACAAAGATGCAATGTTAAAATAAAACTTATTCTTTCCAATTTAGAAAATATATAAAGTTGTGCGAAATGGCATGATTAAAAAAACAGACAAGTCTAACTGGGACGAAATGAACCGATCGGGCCCACAATTCCACTAGGCAAAAGATCTTTGCAAAAATTAAGATAATTTTGGCGTCGTCAGTTATAGACGCACACTCCACTAATTTTGACTAAATATCTATAATTTATTACCTTAATTAAAATTAATTTAACCGTCAATGGGTTTTGATCCATTAGATTTTATCACATATGATTAGTGGATGGTAACTTTTTTTTAGAGAGAGAGAGAGAGAGTCATGTTCTTTGGGCCGGCCCGAATACTCATTAGGCCTTTGGGGGTGTGGTGGGCCGGCCCGAATTGCGCAAATAATTGTCGTTTCGGCGGCGGCGAAGAGGGAAAAGGAGAGACGCGTGTCGGCTAAGCGAGGGAGACAGCGGGTGGTGATCACATGCTTCCCACTCGCGGAACGGCAGCCCACTAGCATGTGCCTTGCTTTCGGTCCATGATTGGCCACGCGCACCTTTAGGCACGTTGATTGCACGGCCCGGGGGGATTTGTTTTCGATCTCGCATTGGATAATCTCCCTTAATTTAGGGCGTTTTAACATCGAATCATGGTGCAATTATGTGAACACTTATGTAAGGGTCTTTTGTTTGTTTAAGAATGATTTACTTTCCTTTTATCGTTTTGTCGGGTTCAGATTTATAGAGATTGCGGGTGGATTTTGAATCTTTAACCTTTCCATGCAGACCACTCAACCACTAGGTCACCCCTTAAAGCAGCACTATGTAACTGATACTGGTTTTGATTGATTTACATGTAGAATCGACGACAGACGACTACGGACATATCTGACTATAATCGAGGTATACATAGATGGAATTTGATAAAATTTAGACACGTAAAAGTATCTTTATTGCATATAATTTATGCAAGGTGACTATATATCCAAGCATATGATAAAAATGTGTAGCTCTTTTGACCTTTTTTTGACACTTCACTCTATTATTATGAAGTTTGACTTGGTTCATTCATTGACAAAGTTAGGTGGAAATACATCAATATTTTAGCACGGAAATGAAAAGGCCTAAAAAAGGCAATCATCTTCTCCAATAAGAAGAATATATCAAACAACAATTAATGAGAGAGAGAGAGGAATGAGAAAATGCAACAAGTGGTTTATTTGTCACCACTAGGAAGAAAAAGAAACGAAGAAAGGATTTTATTTCTATAAAAAACTTGTTTCCGTGCGTGATGATTAACCTCACAATCAACGATTGAAATTAAGTTAAAGTTCGTGTCTAGTACAAATATGATTGAAGCCCTAATTGTTGGTTATAAATTGGCAAACGTTAAGACTTTTCACTCCCTCCGTCCATGAATTATTAGCTTCAAATCTTCGATATATGTTTTAATATGTTGAAAAGTAGATGTTATACTGTAGTTTAGATTTCATTATTATGATGTATCTTACAATATCAACTAGAATAACATACGATATCAACTAAGACCTAATCTTTGTCATAACATCTATTTTTTCAATACATTCAAATATGTTTTGAAAGATCGCGCAACATTGTGAATAAAAGGGAGTATTATTTATTCGGCACCGAATAATAATAATAATAATAATAATAATAATAATAATAATAATAATAATAATAATATCCACATCCCCCATATTACTCCACACAGCCCCCACCAATAGAAATAAATTAAAACTAATTTGCATTTTACTAATCTACCCCAAATTAATTGTGCAACGTACAGCCCCCACAAATGAAAACCCCCGACTGCATAGAAACAATTGAAGGATCCTTTCCCCACCTCGAAGCCGCCGGCACCATGTTTTTATTGACGATGGACCGCCTCGCTCACTCGGAGGATTTTTATTCGCATCCCAATCGTAGTCTTGTCAACCGTAGAAGGTTCGCGATCAAAGCTCCCTTGGCAACACGAATGCTCGCTCCCGGAGCTGCCGCCATAAACTCTCTTGTCTAATACCAAAAAGCTCTTAAATTAATTTTTTTTAGCATAATTTCGTTAATTTAATCTACAAATTCACAACAAACTTGTAGCAACATGTCATCTTCGTTTGAAAATTTTCAAGTTTTCCACACAAATTAATAATGCTTAAATTTTTATCGGAGATTATTGAGGTTGTTTAACATTTGATTTTTTTATTTTTTTTTAAGAAGGTGGTTGTTTGGGGTTGTGAAAAACTTTCGTCCCTTTTTTGTGGGGGTTGTGAACAATAATAACTTGAATTAATTTTAATATTAAGGGTGAACTAGTAAAATGCAAATTAATTTTAATTTATTTTTATTAGTGGGGGCTGTGTGGAGTAATATGGGGGCTGTGGATAGAATTAGCCTAATAATAATAAGTGAGTGAATGCAAAATTCACGACCCAATCTCATTCCTGATTGTAAATTTTGGGCCCAAAATGCGATTCGAAGTGGCCCGGCCCAATACAATATTGGGCTAAATTTGTGTACGCGTTATTTAAGAATAGGGCCCAATAAACTCCTAACTTACTTAAATCCTCACATATATACAATCATAATAATTACACACGGAACGTGCGTGAAATATATAATTATAGTAATTACACGCGAAGGTTCGAACTCTGGACCTTCGACGTTGAAATTTAACCCATAGCGCTAAGGCAACATGCGCGCCCTATTTCAAGTTATAGTTAACATAAGGAGGTGTCAACAAAAAAAAAAAAAAATAAAGTGTTGAGTCAATATATATATGTAACTAAAAATGCCAAGTTATATAAAACGAAATTCACTAAAATTCAACAACTATTTGCATATAATCCATGCAAGAATAATAACAACCAACATTGTAAAAGCAAATATATACTCCATCAAAACGAAAGCACATTCTCTACTGGCGTAAAGCTCTTGAGGGGACGTAAGGTCGGGTAATAGTCGGCTGCACCGGTGACGATAGTAATCAGCCGTTCAAGTCCGAAAAGATCGGCTTCCCCAATACTCCGGCTCTTGCCGGAGTATAAAAGTTCGGTCTTCCTCATTTTCATCAGAATGTCACCATCTTCCAAAACCTTGACGGGGAGAAGCTCCCCTAAAAACCGAAACCTATCGTCCTTCCGGATGACGAATTCCTCAGTCCACGATTTCTCGTCCACGATTGATCTCACAGTCAGCGTTAGAGTACACCTTGTAACAATTATTATCGCACACGCCTAGGCAGCCCTTCAAACACACACAACATCCTACATTAGAAGGATAGTTACGACTTAGGAGGAGTCGAAAAAGTGGTAAAAGTTTCCATCTCGAGATCGAGGAGCCTCTTTCTCCAACCAACCAATGAAGGTTCCCATTCAGACAGGACCCTATCCATCCTGCTTTCGAATAACCCGAGGGGGCGGCTACCGGTGTCGTTGATTCTCCGCCACGACAATACAATGGAATTGAACTGAGGTACGAAGGGATCCATGCAGTCGATCCCTTCGTACCTCAACTCGATTCCCCCAGCCAGTGTTCTAAAAGACGCCGCCTAGGTCCGCCTAGGCGGCGCCTAGGCGCTAGTCAGTACCTCGCCGCCCGACTAATAAGTAATCCGCCTAGGCTCTATGCGATATCTAACGAGCCGCTCTTGAAGCTTAATCAATAGTCTATATGTGTTAATTAATCCGCCTAGTATGTGTATTTATTATAAATTTGGCAACAATATTATAAGAATAGTAAAAATAAGCATTATAGTTCGAATCCGCCTAGCGCCTAGGCGCTAGTCACTCCTCTACCGCCCAACTAGCGCCTAGCGTTTTTTAGAACATTGCCCCCAGCTTCAATATATCACCTTGAACTAGTTCCAGAAATACAAGTCCCGTGCAAAGTGATCATAGATGCAAGGCAACAATTCAATTAAGGAAACAAAAAAGAAATTCGATGCACGGCACGGCACGGCACAACACGGCACGGCACGACATTTATTGTTTCTTGCATCTGCAAGTTCTTTGTATGAGAGTGTGTGTTTCTTTTCAACAAGATTCACCAGAACTCTTGTTGTGTCGAGTCTGAGTTTAGATTCAGAACCATTCTATTCAGAACCGTTTGTGTTCACTAGATTTTCGAGCGTGTCTCATCATTTTCAATTCACGTATAAGGGAGTTGTAATCGGGAAAGGGAGGTGACATAAGGTGGAGTCCTTTGTGTAATTAATGTACTGTCTCTCTATTTCATTACATTGGTTTGATTCTCTCGGATTTTGTCCCCCATACGCAGGTGCGTTATCATCGAACTAGGTTACCAAAACCCTTGTGTTCTTTATTCCTTTGATTTCTGTTTAAGAATACGTTTAAGATCATTTAGTAAATTGCACAATCTAACAATTTCAGGAATGCACTACAAGAATTTCGGTCATACACTACACCACTTACACTACGGTTTTTTTGAAAAACCGTAGTCTATTCCCTTTCTCTACGGTTTTCATCAAAAACTGTAGTGTATGTGCAACAACACAATGACATTTACTACAGTTAATTTAAAAACCGTAGTGTATGATGCCGGATACACTACAGTTGTATTAAAAACCGTAGTGTATAAAAAACACGCTCATACACTACAGTTTTACAAACCGTAGTATATGAGCGTGTATTCTTATTGTCTACGGTTTTTTGAACACTTGGAATTCTTGGAATCGATTTTTGAACATTTAGAATTCTTCTTCCCGATTATCTCTCAACCTTCTCTCCCGGCCCTCTTTCCTTTTCTTCCTGCTACTCGCCGGCAGTCGTCGACCGAGGCTACAACCCTAATGAACGTTGATGCTTCCCGATCTGTTCCTTTTAAATCGAAAAGTTGCGAAGACGTCAACAACAATTGCTTGGCGTTGTTCGATTTCCAGATTTCTCGTCTCTATCGTTCTGCCTATAGCTCGTCGCTTTCTTTTTTATCCGATTCATCCCCGGCAGTCCTCGACCGGTGCCATAGCCCTAGCGTCGTTGCCGTCAGGTACTTCTCTCTCCTTCTCTCTGGTTTGTCCTAAATTAAAAACCCTAGATTTCAAAAACCTATATCCCCAAAATTTCCTCTCACCTTCAGTTCTACAGGCGACCGGGTCACTACCGTGACACCACAGCGCTGCGCCGCTGCCATGGCCGCCGTCTTCTTCCCATTGGTTTTCGCCTCCTTCTCCGATTCACTCCATTGAGTTCATAGCCACTGTGTGAGCTAGTCTCTGTTTCTGTAGCCGTATGTGCCGCCACCGGTCTCTTTCCCGCTTTCTCACTCGTTCTACCTGAAGGTACTCGAAATTTAATTGAGATTAATCTCTTACTGCCACTGCTCTCTTTCTCATTGTCTCTTTTGGTGAGTTTTTCGGTATTTTCTTTGCAATTGTGTTTTTCCCTGTCTTTGATTTTTCAATCTCTCCTATATTGTCAAAATCCCTAAAATATTTTGTTTGGACTCAAAGGATTTCGTTTGAATCAATTAAATCATGTTTGGATTCTCACGGCAATGGTCACATACCCTACAAATTGATATTCTTTTAGTAGTGTTTGATTGAGTTGGCTTTGCATTATATTGTTCTGATGGTACTTAATTATAGTTTAGCTTTGGGAGTAATTGTGTTTCCATAAGAGTATACGGTTCAATATATGTGCTTATGTAGTAGCTATTGTCGTAGAAACTCTTTATACTTAAGGCTAATTTATGTATTTATGTCTCATATGCAGTAGTTATATATATGAGATGCCAAAGAGCTAAGCCAGTTATAAATTTATAATCGATCATGATCTTCATAGCTAATGAAAAGTTTATAATGCATTAAGTTTTTTACTTGTACAAATATTACATATTATATTTAGATGGTTCATTTCTTCCCCTGCTTAAGTCCTCCATGAATTAAATCATCATATCTCTCACATGGGTGGAAGTTGTATGAATAGGGACAATCAAGTAGGCTGGAAATCTGGCAGACATTATTACCTAAAAGTATGGTGGTGCTTCGCATGAAAAAAAGTAAGTATTTGTATAATTTATGAATTTTTGGGAGTACTGCAATGTGTCTAGATGTTATAGATCTGATATGATGGTTTTAGGACTTAAAATGAATTATTTTGAATTTTTAAAACTGCCCATACTTCGGAAAGTGTAAATAAGTGTCTAACTGATGAGACGAGATTACTTGTGTAGCATGAACTACATAGTTGATGAATTGCCATTGTTTTATTGCTTGATCTCCTAAATAGTTTGTAATCTAACTGAAGTTGATAACTTCACATCTCATCAGAAACTAGAAGAAATTTCTTTGTTCGAAGAAAGGTCCTCCTTCTAGAAGCATGGTCAGCCATTCACATAGCTCTTTTAAAATAGCAATGACCAGGTATAGAGGAAATATATTGTGCTTAGAATGCTCAACTTATGGATATTATGGATATCTTATGGCTAATTGATGTGTGAATTTATGTGTATCAATTAGAGGTCGGAGTGTATGAAACACCATACAATCATTTGAATCTTTTGATTTTAAAATTTATACTTTATCAGATTATTTTTCTGATCATTGCGATATTCTATTAAGTAGGAAACTGATGATGATTACTATAGGGAAATGATTGCAGGCTCTTAAAAATAGCTTCAAGTAATATTTCTTCTGTGCTTATGGCTATACTATCGAGTAAATTTCATTTATGTTTCGCAATGCAGTTCATCTGATATGTTATGGAGATTTTTATGTATGCACTTTAATCATTAGGTATTTTGTTTCTTTACAATGTTATAAAGTCCTCTAAAATAATGCTAAACATTTGGATAATTTATATACTTTTGCAGGACATGGAGTGAGAAGATATATAATCCACATTCTAATGTTGGTGATCTCATTAGAAGCAATGGGATGTACAAATTGAGGACTCTGTTATGGATGAAGATTCAAAGCATTGTGAAGGTGTTCCAGTTCACTACTTTGAAGAAATATGTAATTTCTAGCAAGACTTCTTATGGATAAAACACTAGTACATATCTTGGATATGAGTTGTGTATGGAATTTTATTTGAATATATGAAATCTTGAATATTTGAATTTATAATTTCTATCAGGTATTGTGTATTTTGATGTATTTAAATAAAAATATAATTTATTTACAATTTCGGTTCAGGCGAATAGAAATAAAAACCGTACTGTATAGCTAACATAGACTACGGTTAAAAACTGTAGTCTATGCCACAAGGTTAACTCTACACTACTTTTCACTACACTCTTTTAAAAACACTAGACAACGGTTAAAAACCGTAGTCTATGTTGATCTTTCTCTACGGTTTAAAACCGTAGTCTATATCCATGACCTTTCTCTACACCATCTGTCTCTACGGTTTTTAAGTGTCATAGACTACGGTTATCAACCGTAGTCTATGAGCGAAATTCTTGTAGTGATGAATGAAGGTGTTGTCAAGATTATGAATATTTAATAAGGATAGTTAGAATAAGAACATCCTCCCGTGGGAACATGCAGTTATATATTGAAAGAGATAAGGTATTTGTCTGAGTAAAATCGAAGATTCATAGTGATAGGGACTAATATCAGCCGTATTCCATAAATAAACCAAATTAATTAATGGGGAAACGCACCTTCCTAAACCTTAGAATATAGTCTCTAGGAAAAATAGTATACTAGATGCCACGATAAATACAGAAATCTTACTGAAAAAGAATGGAATGATAGGCTCTGGGTGAGATAAGCCTTATCATCGTTATTAAGAGAAATTGATATTCATTCCAATAGGGATCAATAGAAGTTGTTCTGCATAACAACATATCATCAAAGAGATTTCATGAGCACCAGATGCTCAACACAATTAAGAATTGTATTCATACAGAAGCCATGAGGTTTTAACTCCTCCCAGAAGCCATGTGGGATCTGCAGGCATCTGCAAAGATGGGAGGATCTGGTCAGATCCCATAAGTGTATTAGCAGAGCTAGAGGTTCTGCGTATCATACGGCCCGCGTGACTCTACGTACTATAGAGTGAGGACCACTGCATTCATGACGAAGGATACTTTGCCTCCGTCGAAATTCCTTTCCTGTCCTTCCTTCACACTGATACTTACTTTTCACCCTTCTCACATCTATAAATACCAAGTAATCGCACACTTCAATCATCACAACATCACTCTCTACAAACAACACGCATCTTTGTGTACTGTTCCATTCAGTTCCATACTCTCTTACGAGCTCCTCCGAGCCCAAGCGGTCAAGGCGTTCGAAGCTTTCTTCCGGGAAGCTTCAGTTCCTTTTCACCTCCATCCGTTCTTCTCGATGCTGGGAAGAATCTCTCTCTTACACACACTACCTTGAGCTTAAGGTAAAACCCTCATTACCTAAAGGGGAATGAGGCTCAACGGAGCTCCGTGCTCCTCGTTTCTCTCTTTTTCCTACTTCGTTTCTTCGTTATCTGCTTATGTGAGTGCAAAACTCCATGAATCTTGCTAGTTTATGGCTAAATATGCCCTTTACATACAGCATACAGCTTGACTATCATTCATTATTCTTATACCAATCGTGCTCTGTATAGAATGTTCGATTATGGCTTCTTATATGCATAAATCTCTTGCTCCTAGGGGTGAAAACGGATCGGATATTTCCCGACCGATCCGGAACCGTATCCGGTCGGATATGAATTCGGTAGGAAAAATTAGTATCCGGTCGGATACGAATTCGGATACGGATAGTTATATTCGGATACCGGATCGGATACGGATTATATAATATCCGACCGTATCCAAACTTTACCGTATTTTGTCGGATATTATCCGAATAACAAATCCGGATATCCGGATTTTTTAATATATTTTAATATATTTTATTTTTTTATTTTTTATTTTAAATACTCCCTACCCACTTCCAGTCTCCATCATTTAAAATGAAATTGGACCCTTATTTTAATTAAGTTAATCTTTAATTAATTCCTTCTTCATCTTCCCACCCCCTGCCGCCGTCTCCACCTCTGCGCTTCTCTCCCGCCGCCATGAGAAACCGCCGCCGGTTTTCTGCCTCTACGTCTCTCCCTCTCTGCCGCCGTCTCTCCAACTCTGCCCCTCTCCCTCTTGGCCGCCGCCATCAGTTCGTATCTACCCCTCCCTCGCCGCCGTGGGCCCGTCACCGTCAAAGCCCTCCACCCTAGCTCTCTCCCCTGCTGGTTGCTCCCTTCATTTCTTTACCAAATCTGCCGTTGCTGTTGGCGCCATCGACAACCTAGCTCCATCTCCCCACCGGTTCCTCCTCTCCCTTTGTTGTCGGCGCCACCTCCATCCCAATCTCTCTCAAAATCCCTAATTCAAAACCTTAAACCCCTATCTATGTCTCCTTCTCCCTTTTTCTCTCAAGTTTTCGGTCCTCTTCTGCGACGCTGTCGGCGGCGAAGTCAACAATGACGGTGATGGCGGCAGGCGACGGAGGAGATAGAGAATTTGGGCAGATGAGAGAGATAGACGATGAGAAATTTTAAAATAAAATTTCAAAGATTATAATATTATCAATTTCTAACTAAAAACGTTAATACTACTATTAACCAAAAAATAAAAAGTTATCCAATTGTTTTCTTCTTGTTCTTAAATGCAATTGTTTTTTAGTACTATTTGTATATTTGTAACTTAAAAGGGAAAATAATAAGCCATATTTGATAAATACGAAGTATTTGATAAATGAACTTATGAAATATTGAGTAGGTAGGTTTTTATTTTTATTTTATTTTTTTAATTTTATTTTATTTTATGTGTTTGAATCACATCTTGATAATTTTCTTGTGAAATATACTATCCGATTATATTTATTCGAATCCGGCCCGAATTCGTCCCGTATTCGCTCCGTATTCGTATACCGAATATTCCGAATTCGTATCCGAATCCGACTTTTCCGTATCCGGTTCCGAATTCGAGAAAAAAATATGGTATAGGATATGGTATGAGCACTATCCGTCCGTATCCGATCCGTTTTCACCCCTACTTGCTCCTTACTGTTATAACACTTTACCCATAAATGCTCTTTGCAAAATATGATGAATAATACCCTAAATTGTTGTGGATCTCCAACCCGGATCTATCAACTGGCGCCGTCTGTGGGAAAATTTTTTGAGGCTAAGATGTCGATTTCCCCTGTTTTTATGCGAAATTTCAGCTCGTTGCTATAACCTTGTTGGCGATTTCCCCTTGTTGTGTCCTTATGTGAAGAATATGAGGAAATCTGATGTTATGTTGATTGGGAATGTTCTGCTTGTGGCTTAATTAGCAAAAACCCAAATGTGTATACTATTGCTTGATATTCGCTAAAGCTCTCCATGGTTACGAGCTGTTGAATGTGATGTGATTCTATGATTATGCTCTCTTTGAAGCGGAAATTGTGATAAACACTCGGATTAAAAAGAAACTTGTGTTTGAAAAGCTGATTTTCTCTCCTTGAATATGAATTAAGATTTGATATCTAGAGGGGTTGTTGAAGCCCATGAATCCAGAAGGATAATCCTCTGTTTATCTTTGAAGCTCTAACTGATTTTGATGATATGTGCATGAATTTGTCCTGTCATTTACTCTGTTATGACAATCACCTAGAATGGTGGCTATATAATAGAAGGAATATGTATTGAATGCGAGATTGATATTATTCTCGGAGAATTCTAGCATGTGTACCCTAAATTTGTTTTAGCTACATTGTTCATAGCAAGCTAAGCTAGTGATTAAAAACGATCTCGAGGCCATATTTCTCTCATGACATGAATTGTGATGGCTAAACTGTGTTGTGTTTGTTAAAATCCTAAGGTTGTGAGGAATCCGGAAGAAAGCCGGATCAAAAACTGCATCAATTTCAAAACGCATTCAGTTCACCTCGTGTAAGTGGTGAGTATACAACTCCTACAACTATCTCAAAATGAATCAGAGTTGTTTCATTTCTCAAACCTTTCATATATGCCCCTATATTGCGATGAATCAAAAATTCACCCAATAAAGAACATTAAAAAACGGAGAGCTGAAAGATGACGAGGTCACCTCATTCACTTTGATGAAGGGAGCCCGCATCTGAAAGCAGAACCTCCTCTCAGAAGCCCTGTCTAACAGGCAACTCTCTCGTAAGCCCCGTATAACGGGCAGAACCTCCTCTCAGAAGCCCGTCTAACAGGCAACTCTCTCGTAAGCCCCGTATAACGGGCAGAAACTCCTCTCAGAAGCCCTGTCTAACAGGCAACTCTTTCGTAAGCCCCATATAATGGGCAGAACCTTTTAAAAGCCCTACCTAGTAGCAGGGGCGAAGCCAGGAATTGGTAGTGGGGTGGGCTAAAAAGTAAAATTTTCGACATTTAGGGCCCAACTTTTAGATAGGCACGTCTAATCTCATCCCGTGCATTTACAAGATGCTCCCACATTTGCTTCCTTTTCCCGGGATCACGCTCAATTGTACTTGGTTGCAAATCCGAAATAGAGTGTTCTTGCTCCACATGTATTGCATTTGATTGATTATTTTGACTTTGGATCGGTGTTGGTGAAGGGTTTGAGCTACCGTCATTATCATGGCGATCACATTTCTTAAAGAAAGATGATATAAGTCCTTTTCCTTTCTTTGCACAATGTTGGTGCTCCATTTTAAGTTCTGAAATTATCATGTATACAAATAAGCTAAATTAATAACCACTTTGACATTACACAAGAAAATATACTAATTTCATTAAGATAAACATATTCTAAAGAACATGAACTTGTAAGAATTACAAATTACAAATCAAATAGAATTTTAGGATACAAATCAACTTCAAAATTTAAGGATATGTAACTAAATCATCTCAATTATCAAGTCTCAAGTATAATAAATAAATAAAGGCACACCAATCCAAATAATTTATATTTCAAGTTTCCAATTAAAAATAAGAAAAGGAAAACGTGTATATATATATATATATATATATATATATACAAGACAAAACACCATATTTAAAATTCTTAGTATTATACTCCCACTTGAAATAATTATTTGCTCAATACATTAAGGAATCAAGAATATCATCTTTAACAAGTTCAATTAGAAATATTTGACTTATAGAATCAATTGGGGGAAATAAAATAAATCTAGGTTATTTCCTTTATGTAGTGTTTGTGCATTAATTTATGAATGAATTAATCAAAATATATAAAGGAACACATTACCTAGAATTTAGATAAATGTATTGTAGTAGAAGAAGAAGAAGAATGGTGAGAGGGAGATGGGTAAGCTACACGCCTGCGAGCAAAAACGAGTTCTGCGCAGAACTCGGAAGAAGGAACGGCGATAATTTTTTATTTCTTAAGTTCTCTCTTCTCCATCTACAATTCTACATTCTACACTACTTACTCTCTACTCTCTAGTCTCTACTCTCTAGTCTCTACACTCACTTTCCCAAAGACAAAATGTGGTCAAGAGTATTGGGTAGGGGTAAGGGTAAGGGTAAGGCCATTGCCACTCAAAGCGAAGGTCAATCTCGACCGAGGTCCAAAAAGGCGGCAATGGCGGAGGACATTGATAGGCAAATGGCCTTGCGTCTTCAACAAGAAGAGGATGCGAAATTTGAAGCAATGGTTAATGAAATGGAGGAGCACGGTTACGAATACCAAGGCTCCACCTACGACGTCGATGATGATGAAGGCAACGACGAGGGCAACGACGAGGGCAATGACGAAGGCGAAGACGAAGGTGACGACGAAGCCATGCCTCCTCCTCCTCCGCCTCCGAAGACTAAGAAGATGCCCTCGTCCCACATCTTCCTCAAACACTTTAAAAAAGTGGAGGTCGTTCTTGCCGAAGGTCTTCCTCCCTATCCCGATCCGCGAAAGAGATACATGGCGTATTGCAACCATTGCACATCTTCCTTCAAATGGATCGAAGGGGGAGGCTATGGCACGTTGCAAAGGCACATAGATAATGTTCATCCTTTCGAGGCCGGAATACCAACCTCTCAAACTCAAATCCGAGGTACCGGCTCCGCCTCTTCGACTACGGATTACCCGGGTACGTCTCCTTTATTTAAATTTGAGAAAAATCGATATGAAGATAGGGTTGCTAGATTTGTTGCTACGTGTAAGGAACCTTTTAATTTTGCAGATAGGATAGAGTATGAAGATTGTTTTAAAGAGGGATTAAGTCCCAATGCTAATAAAATCACTAGGACAAATGTGCTTAAAAGGATTAGGAGACAATGCATGGAAAGAAAGGTTGATTTGATGAAATATTTGACTCGTTTGGGGCATAAAGTTTCTATTTGTGCCGATGTTTGGACCGATAATTACAATAAGAATAGTTTTATGGGAATTACTTGTCATTGGATTGATCATTCATGGAAAGTTCAAAAACGTTTGATTGCATTTAGGGTATTCGAGGAGCCTCATTCGGCTCAAAATATTGCTCTACTTATTATTACCGTTTTAAATGAGTATTGTTTGGTTAACAAAATATTTTCGGTTGGTTTTGATAATGCATCGTCGAACACGGCTAGTATTCCTCAACTCATTGATGCATGTTCACCTTCTTTTCATGGAAAATATTTTCATTCTAGATGCATTTGTCATATTTTAAATTTATGTGTTCAAGATGCGCTTAGTGTTCTAGATGAAACCGTTAGTCCTATTCGGAATGCCATTAAAATATTGCATGGAAAAAAAGTCGTGGGAAAGAAATGGCAAAAATATTGTCGTCAAAAAAATCTAGTGTATACGTGTTTTAGAATGGACGTCTCACATCGTTGGAATTCTACTTACGAAATGCTTAATGGTACTATGGAGTATAGGGGGCATTTATGTGATTTTTTTAGAAAGGAGTTTAGTGATGTTCAATAGTTCTTACCGAGGCTCATTGGGATGCTTGCATGGAGGTTTTTGGATTGTTTAAAGTTTTTTATAATGCTACTAAACAATTATCGGGTGTTTACTATTCTACTTCGGTTAATGTTTTGGAACATTGCACGTATATTGCTTTGTCTTTTAAGAGTTGTTTTCTAAGGCCAAACTTGACGGGTGTGATTTATTTTATGGTTCAAAAGTGGCTCAAGTATTTTAGGGAGATTCCGGAAGTGTTTTTGCTTGCTAAGTGTATGGATCCCAAATGGAGATATGAGGGTGTTTGTCAAATGTTGGGTGTTTATTATGATGCTTTTAAACAAATGGACATGAGTGGTCTTGTAATTGATGGTGAACAAATCTTCTTTGATCTTCCGGATGTTGATCTAATCAAGGTTAGGCTAAATAGGAGTTTGAGAACTCTTTTTGATGAATATTATTTGATGCATGGTAGAGACGATTCTTCTAGCAACTCTAGTGCTTCTTCAAATATTTCTATGACATCTTCTTCATTTGCTTTACCTCCTTTTATGGATCCAATGGATCCCTTAGTTCAACAAATGCAAGGTATGTACAATACTAGAACCTATGAAAATCCAATGGCCCAAGGTAATGGTGAATTGGATATATTTTTGCAATCTCGTTTTGTTTATGGTGTTGAAGATAGTGCTCCATCGATCGATGTGTTGCGATGGTGGTCGAAGAGAACGGAGTTCCCCATACTCTCTATCATGGCGAAGGAGTTTTTCGCCGTCCCGGCATCTACCGTGTCCGTTGAACAAGCCTTTAGCACCGGAGGACTCATGCTAGATCAAAGAAGATCAACCATGAAGCCGGAAAACATTGAAGCTACAATGTTGCTTGATGATTGGTGTAGGGCCGTAAATAGAACTCAAGAACCGGAGTGGGATCAACGAAATGAGAGCGACACGGAAGCCTTCACGGAATCGGATCGTGGTAAATCGGATCGTGGTAAATCCGGATCCGGTAGAGACTAGAGAGTAGAAGTCATTCCAATGTAATCGAACTACGTGGACTTTGATTCCTCTTAGAGGATACGTAGGCAACTCAATTTTTTAAATAAATTGAGCTCAAGTCCCTTAATAAAATTTATGTTTCATTTCAATGTCAACAACTCAACATCCTATTACTTATTGTAGTGTCAAATTTCTTAAATTGAAGTTAAGTTATTTGTTCTAAATTATCAATGAAAAATTCTAAGTGAAGTTAGTGAATTACTCAATATTTCACTACAATTCAATGAGTTCTTTTAACTTTAAAAATTTTACTACATTGAAATGAGTTCATTTCAATGTCAACAACTCAACATCTTATTACTTATTGTAGTGTCAAATTTCTTAAATTAAAGTTAAGTTATTTGTTCTAAATTATCAATGAAAAATTCTAAATGAAGTTAGTGAATTACTCAAAATTTTACTCCAATTCAATGAGTTCTTTTAACCAAAAAAAAAAAAAAAAAACTCAAAATTTAAATATAAAAGTTAACATTTTCTAATTATAAAATTATTAGAATAATAAGAATTATAATTACAAATTAAAAAAAAAAAAAAATTAAGGGGGAAAGCCGTAGGTGTTTGAAAACAGGGGAGGGTTTCCCCTGTTTTTGCCCTCCCAAGCAAAAACCCCCATGCATGCATAGATACTGCCGGGCCTAGGGCCTGCCCGGTTAGCCCGCCGGGCTTGAACCGGCCCGGGACCGGCGGGCCCAAGCCCGGCCCGGGACCGTCACCTCTATCTTCCGGTCCGGGTCCGGTCCTCCGCCTTCAGGACCGCGGCCCGGCGGGCCAGGCCTGGAACCGGCCCGGATACACGTCTAGGCTGAAGCCCAGTCTAGCCCCTTAGTAAAATTGCCCCTGCCTAGTAGGCAACATCCTCGTAAGCCCCATATAATGGGCAGAACCTTTCAAAAGCCCTACCTAGTAGGCAACATCCTCGTAAGCCCCATATAATGGGCGGAACCTCTCAAAAGCCCTATCTAATAGGCAACTCTTTCGTAAGCTCCATTCAATGGGCAGAACCCTCTACAAAGCCCTATCTAATAGGCACCTCTTTCGTAAGCCCCATTCAATGGGCAGAACCCTCTACAAAGCCCTATCTAATAGGCACCTCTTTTGTAAGCCCCATTCAATGGGCAGAATGATTGGTGTCTAGATGTTAGGTTTTTCGTTGTCTTTTCGTGTCCGTTTTCCCTTAGTTTTCGTGTGTTTTCGTTGTTTGTGGCTATGATTTGGTTGTTTTAGAGTCTTTGGTATTGTAGGATGAAAAGGGCGGAAACGAGAAGAAAACAAGAAGAAAGAAGCATTATATCGAAGAGGGGTTCGATAGGAGCACGTAGGCGTAAACGGAGGTCAATTTGGAGTTCGGACGAGGAAGATACGGCCAAAACAAGAAAGACGCGCGCAGTCCCAGCGAACCAGCATTGGAGCGCTCGCTCCAAGTCAAATTAAGAGGGAAAAAGCGCAGCTATCTTGGAGCGCTCGCTCCAACCCTCTGGAGCGCTCGCTCCGTGTCTGACGGGTTTTATTTTAAGTTTCCGAATTGAACTCTTACCTTATGTTATATATATGTCATTAGGGCACGAATTAGAGACAACCTTTTACCTTAGTTTTAGCTCTAGTTTCGCATTCAAATACTCTAGTTTAGATTTCCTTTGTTCGATCCAGATCGCTACATAATTCAAGTTTTTTACTTAGTTCTTCGTTCTTCGTTTAATCTCGTAAGTTCTTTGTTGCTTTCTTTAATTTGATTTAATTGCTTTCCTTAGTTCTAGATTTACTTTCGTAATTGCTTCGTTTAGTTTCATTCGTTTAATTTAGTTCGTTTGATTTCAAGTTCTTGATTAGGTTCGTTTTTCTTAGTTTTCAATTCCTTCGCTTTCAAGTTTTCGTAGTTAGATTTATTTGCTTAGATTTTCAGATTAAGTTTATTTCATGTCTAGATTCGTTTTCGTTTCTTTCGTTGCTTTCTTTATTGCTTTCTTTTCGATTCTTGCCTAGGTAGTTTATTTGCTTTCATCTAGTTTAATTCTTTAGATTAATTAGTTTAGATTTATTTCTTTGCATTCTAGATTAGATTTATTTACTTGCTTTGATTTAATTGCTTTAATTTATTTTATTGCCTAGGATTTAAAAACCAAAATTCAAAATTCTTTTTACTTGCTTTCTTAGTTTTAGGCTAGATTTCTAATAAGCAACTCTTTCGTAAGCCCCATGCAATGGGCAGTACCTTTCCTAAGCCCTACTCAGTATGCAGCATAACAAGTTCCATATAATGGGCAAAACTCCTTATAAGTCCCATTAAATGGGCAGTGCACCCCTAAGTCTTTTAAAGGCGACATTTTTATGTATCACTCCCATAAGCTTTACCCATCGCATTACGGTGGACAGAACCTTACCTAAATCATGCCTCATAAGTGGTATTCTCGAAAAACTCTATTTGATAGACAATACATTTATAAACCTCTACGGAGGATATTACTTGCATAAGCCCAATTTGATAATCAACGCTTCTATAAGCTCTATAAAATAGACCAAGCTCTCGTAAGCTCGGCTCAACAGGCAATACTCTTATAAATCCCGTATAAGGGACATCACTCTCATAGTCCTTGGCTAACAGGGAATATCCCATTAGATAGTCCTATAAAATAGGCGCTATATATATAAAAAGGGGCTATATAGCCGAAACATCTCGCATCAGGCACTAATAAAATAAGATGCTGTACAAATTCTTAATAACCTCCCCTCATGATCAGATCCTTCCCAGAACCTTTATAAAGAAAGCCTTAGGAAAACAAACACTCTAATAAATGAATTTTGTGAAGGCAGATGTTACTGACCTCAACCTCATTTTGGCAAAAGCCACCCTTGAAAAGCCTTATATTAAGTAAACAACGTTTGTTAAAGCCACCATAAATGGTTGGTGGTTATAAAAGGATCTGCTAAATCAGCAGCATATTACAACTAAATCTCACATGATCAGATGCCTCATGACAAGAGGAGGGGACTGTGTCAAAACCCTTCGTCATAATCAGCTTTCCATCTTTAAGTCGTCACTTACCTTCATCATATATTGGCAGAAGCCACCCCTTTTAAGAGTCGTATAATGAATAGGCTATACTCGTTAAAGCCACCATAAATAATGCTCAAACGCAGAAAATTTGCTAATAACAAATTACATATATCTCAAGTCTCTTTCAAAGAGCATCTGGAATTAATCCTCTAAACGTCCTTAAATCTTTGCAGATTCTTATAAGGATGAATGCTGCATCAGATGCTGCTTCCAAGGAGGCTGGGCAAGCCACTGGAAATCCAGAAGATTCTGTAATTGGAAACAAAGGAAAAGGCACTATGCTGACAGAGGCTAGTGTCAACATGGAGGCTCGGTTTTCTCCAGCTATGCTCCTCCAAATGAAAGCACTCGTAGAGGGTGTAGTAGAGGGAGCTGTTGAGAAAAGACTTCATACCTTGGGGGTAAACCCCCAAAACACAGATCCCGTGGGCGAGACCCAGGAGGGAGGAGGAAGTAAGAGCACTCCTGCAATGCACAAACAGAAGCCTATGCATCAAGGCATAACCCAAGAGCTAGTCTCCAAGCTGCCCCCGATAGTAGCTGAAGGAGAAGAAAGTTTCTTCACTGATTGGGAATCCCCAGATGAAGGAGGACCTGAAGAACTTGAGGAAAATCTCAATGAGAATACTGATACTACATGGGCCAAGAAGTATGCCCAGCAACAAGAGCAGATGAAACTCTTGGCAAAAGAAGTCAAAAGACTGAAGGAACAAAAGCAGGCCACAGAAAGGGTCTCAAAAGAAACGGAGACTAGTGAAAAAGAAGTTCGTAACCCAAACAAAGAAGGAAACCCAAAACCTTCCTTAAACAATAGGGAAGGAAGAGACAAAGCAGAACTCTTCCCCTTATATATTGACGAGAACAGCCCGTTCTCAGTAGACATCCAAACTGATCTTGTTCCAAGTAATTTCAAAACGATCTCTTGCGAGTATCAGGGGAAAGGACACCCCGAAGAGCACTTGATGAAGTTCGAAAGCTTATGTCTCCTTCATCAATATTCAGAGGGGGTTAAGTGCAGGGTATTCCTCACAACCCTGTCAGGAACCGCTCCACATTGGTTCAAGCAATTGCCAAAAGCCTCCATACACTCCTTCATGGATCTGAGAGAAGTTTTTCTACAACAATTCGTCAGTGCTAAAAGGACCACTCGGAACTCCTTGCATCTGACGACCATAAAACAGGGTGCCAACGAAAGCCTGAGAGACTACATGACACGTTTCAACGAGGCCGTCCTGGAAATCCCAGGAGTAGAGCCAAAGCTAAAGGTGCATGCTTGTGTGGATGGCTTGAAGCCAGGACAGTTCTTTGCTTCTTTTATCAAGAAAGAAGCTACCTCTTTCGAAGAGTTACTGACAAGGGTCCAAAAATATATCCATATGGAAGAGGCTCTGAGCAGCAAGAGGGCCGAGTTAGCCTCCCAAAAGGAAAAGAAGCCGGATGACAGGAAAAGGCCGGCTCCAGATGCTAAAAAGGCTGATAAGAATGAAAGGTTCTTAAGATCTTTCACTCCGCTAATCAAGCAACCAGTTGACCTGCTCGAGGTGGTCTTGAGGAAACCTGGGGTCCAGATCCCTGCTGGACATAGACAACCACCAAGAAATCCGCCTTCTGAAAGGTTCTGTAAGTTCCACAATGACTTTGGTCACATGACCAACGATTGTAGAAACTTAAGAATTGCCATCGAAAAGCTAATCCAGGAAGGATAACTCTTGGAATATGTCAAAAGAGAGACAGAGCAAAATAAGAAGCGTAAAGAAGCTCCTGAAAAAGCACCTGATGCTAGCCAAGGGTCAGAGCCCAAAGGCGTTATTAAAATGATATATGGAGGACCAACCATGGGAGACTCCAATAGAAGCAGGAAAGCATCTGCCAGAGATTACATATGCATGAAAGACATGGGGTCTGGAAGGTCGAAGCAGGCCTACCCCCACCAGAAATCTCGTTCGGGCCAGAAGATAATCAGAAAGTGATTCATCCGCATGATGATGCGTTGGTCATCACAGTGGAAATAGAAAGATATCAGGTCCAAAGAGTCTTTGTGGACACAGGAGCCGCAGTCAATGTTATATTTGAAAGTTGTTTCAACCAAATGAGCCTCCAGAAGCCATTGAATGGGGTAGTTACGGCTCTACACGGTTTCTCAGGAGACCCTGTGATGTCGCTAGGATCAATTGATTTAATGCTCACTCTGGGCGAAGGGCCTACACGAGTGTCAAAGCCAGTCATCTTCTTGGTGGTGCGACAACCATCTTCCTACAATATCATCCTAGGAAGGACTGCCTTAAATCCATTCCAGGCAGTAGTTTCCACTTATTATCTGATGATGAAATTCCCCGTAGGAAATAGGGTGGGGCAAGTGTCGGGAGACCAAGAGGTCTCACGAAAGTGCTATGTCCAATCGGTGCAAGCGGGAGAGGCCAAGAAAAGGCCGATGGCAGAACCCATCGCCGAAAGGGCTGAAATGAAACTCGAAGGGAAAAGACTTAAAACCCCGATCCCAGCAGAGGAAGGTCAGAACCTTTCTGCCTCAATGGAACACTTGCTGATCGCCAGCAACAACCCTCCGAGGGAGCTAATGATATCCCAGGATCTATCCAAACAACCGCTTCAACAGACAAACGAAAGCAAAGGACTTGAAGCCGAAGTAGCAGGCGTCTGCCGCGCCCCAATTATGAAAGGGCAGTGGGAAGCTTTGATAACCCAGGCAAGGGCAAAAGTCAAAGGTACAATGGAAGTGCCAGACCAGGAAAATGTCGAGAAGGCGACGAATAAAGAAAAAGGTATCACCCTTGAAACGTGCAGGGGAAACTAGGAATTATTCTCAAGAAGAAAAGAAAATACTGATGGGTTATGACCCCTTATCTGTCTTTTGAGTTTATCTTATGATTGGCTGATGTGCGAAAACATTGGATCATATCCCCTTTACCTTGGAGATAATTATGTTTCGTAAATGTTGAGCCTTCGAATGAGGCGTAATTCTTTCAGTTCCTTACACCTCACTTGGGGGAGGAGTAGGGGATACCCCTATCCCATTATCTTAAAATGCTATTGTCTTATCTCATCATCTTAAAAATGTTGGGAGTACCCCTATTTCACCATTTTAAAATGCTTCGGCAAATAGAAAAAGGATGAGAAGCAAAATCCATATAAAGGCAAGAATAGAAGGGTAATACTCTAAGTTGATTAAGAAATAGTAGAAACATGTTAAAAACAGGGCCTTGAAGAAGCATTTGGCCGAGATCAAAAGTAACGATTGTTTGTGCCCCAGCAGCACGATTTCAGGGCCATAAATAGCGCCCTATCACAAACATCAAAAAGAATAGATTGCTTTAAAGCATGTTATCAAGAGTAGTTGGTCTGAAGAGTAGGATCTGGAGCGAATGCCAGATCCTCGGAACTAGACGAATGAGAGATTGAAGCTTCGCCCTTGGGAACATGGGAAATGTCAGTTGAAGGCAAGATCCAATTATCTTTGGGACGGCCTAGTGGAACGTTAAAGATATCATTCACCCCTGATCCATCCTCCTCACTTGATGAGATACGTGCGGAAGAAGTGGTTCCTTGAGAAAAGGAGGAACCCGCAATCTTCTCCCCTGCTAGTTCCTGGAAAAAAAAAAAAAAAAAAAAAAAAAAAAAAGGGGGGGGGGGGGGGGGGGGAGAAATAGAATCGCTAAATAGATAACAATAAACTCGTGATGGGTAGACAAAGCTCTAGCAAAGAAAAGGGGGGCACCTCATCAAAGGCTTTTTTCATAAGCTGCATGACAGTAGTATCAACAGAAAAGAGAGGAAAAGGGGGAGCATCCCAAGTAGGAAAACCCTCAGGGGCCTCAATGAGCTGGCGGAGCGCTTCAGCAGCCTTTCTCAGTACCGGCATGAACCAAGGTTCCCCAGTAGGAATGAAGCAGTTCCTCTTGAGGGCCTCGGGTTTTGTTTCGAACAAATTTATTATGGGCACCAGATTGATAGAGTTAGCATGCTCTGGGACGCCCAGCTGGTTACAGCATTCAAAAACAACATCGCCAGCCCAGCTGGTGAGAGGGTCTATCATCCTGGCCCAAAAATAAGGAGAATTGATAAACGCTTCAGGCAATTGCTTCACCAAAGAGTCTATGAAAGCTTGACCATAGGGGGACATCAAGAAATTAGACCGGCAAACTTGTATCCCCCTGGAAATGCCTTCATCGGAGCCTTGCTTCATCCCTTCCATGAGAGAAGAAGTCCGGGAACGTTCCAACTCTGTTCATGAGTAAGAGTTAGTTGTTCCGCTTGCATAGCAAAGTCTGCCTTCATTTCCAATGCTCGTCCTAATGAAGCCTCTAGGGCCTTATCTAATTCCCTTGCTCGCTCTGATAATGAAGCCAGACGTAGCTCAAGAGTAGAACAATATTTCTCCTTAGCGCGGAGACGGTCTTGAAGGTCGCGAGCCTCGACTTGGGCACGATCCCTACTCTGTTCAACCTCGGATAGAATCTCCAAAACTGATCAAAAGCCAAAGCTTGAGCGCCGAAGGAGGGTGTGGAAAACCGGTTCACTTCTGTAAACACAAAGGAATGAAAATCACCCACTCTTCAGAAACAGAGGCACAAATGCTTACCCCAATCAAAGGGGAAGAAAAGACTATAAAGCCGAACAACTCATACCATATGGCCAGATAAGCTGTAATCAAATATATACTCCCTCCGTCCACCTATTTCTGACACGCTTTCCTTTTTGGGCCGTCCCCCTATTTCTGACACGTTTCCTTTTTCGGAAAGAATTAGCCACTAAGTAATACTCCTACAATTAGTAAATCACTTATTACACTTAACATTCCATACTTAAATCTCATCTACTCATTTTTCTGCACGTAGTTCAATATAATTTAAATTTTGAAAGTTTAAATTATTATAACTTGCTCGTTTGTTATCGGAATTTTATGATTTTTATATCAAATTAAAGGTCTTTATACGATCTTTCATTTAAGATCAGACAAGAACATGTTTTTATGCATATACGATGCTCTGTTTCTAAAATATGTTTAAATACATAAACCACATTACATTCTCTACAAAATACACTTTATACACTAATCACTTCCGTCTTAAATCTCGTGCAAAAAGCAAACGTGTCAGAAATAGGTGGACGGAGGGAGTATATAAGTTCAAGACAAAACAATAAATGACCCAATAAATTTAAAATTTACTTAAATCCTCACACATATTGCACGAAATATCCGATCCATAATAATTTAGGGGCCGTTTGGTATCCATATACGTATATCAGATATGGGTATCAAAAGATCTCATACTCATACCATGTGTTTGGCATATCAGTATATGGATATCAAATTGATATCTTTGATATCCTGATATCCTCTCTTTTAACTCTTTTCATATACTGATTTTTATAGAGGTATCACTCATATCTCCATTGCACTAATAATAATAATAATAATAATAATAATAATAATAATAATAATAATAATAATAATAATAATAATAATAATAATAATAATAATAATCAGATTATTATTATTATTATTATTATTATTATTATTATTATTATTATTATTATTATTATTATTATTAACTAACGACTTATTTTGTAATTAAAATTAGAATTAAATAATAATAAAAAAAATTATTAATTATTATTATTATTGTTATTATTATTATTATTATTATTATTTATTTCTTATTTTTTATTTTTTTTTTAAATTTAGTTTTGATATCCCACATCCGAACAATCTACACCAAACGCATATATCGGATATCAATTTCATACCTATACCTGATATCTGATACCTATACCCTTATCTGATATCTGATATACTAGTATATGGATACCAAACGAGCCCTTAGATTCTTCCAATCCACCATAAAATTGTAAATTAATTTTAATTCTAAAATAACATCTTATTTAATTTGTTATAAAAACATTGTTTAGAGCACTAACTACTTCTCATTATAAAATAAAATAAAAATAGTAAGAAAAAAACTCAAAGCATTAAAATTCATATCCTTGACATCAACATAAGTTAACAATTACTAATATTTGCATATAATCCATGCAAGAATAATAAAAATCCAACATTATGGTTTCCAATGTTCAAGCAAATATACTCTATCAAAATGAACACACATCCTCTAACGACGCAAAGCTCTTGAGGGGAAGAAATGTCGGGAAATAGGCGGCTGCACCGGTGACGAGGGTAATCGGCCGTTCAAGTCCGAACATATTGGCTTCCCAAATACTCTGGCTCTTGCCGGAATATAAAAGTTTGGTTTTTTTCATTTTCATCACAATGTCACCAATACTATGAGACTATACATGTATATATAGCTCTATAACTATTCTTCGTACAAAAAAAGCGAAAAATATAGAGATCTTTGTAAGTCCTAATTAACAGGTCACCGGTTCAAATCCACCTAATAACACAGGGTCTTACCTAGTAAAAAAAAAACTCCTATCATTATTTATGGTTAAGTTAAAAATAGATTACTTTAGTTAAACACATGGTAACAACTATCCGAGCTAGAAGAGAAAAGTCAAATCATTTATCGATTAGACGGAGGTAGGATTGTTTGAGCAAATTGGTCAAGCTAATAACATCTGCAAGAAAAGATATACGATCCGGTCCGACCCAATCTGGCCCGAATGATCTACTTTGGGCCCAGTGTGTATCTAGCCCGGCCCAATATATTGTTGGGCCCAAATTCACAAGGCCCATTTCGGCCCAGATGGGGAGGCTGTATTAATACACGTGGATAAAATATGATTAAAAAAATAACATCTGATATTGTTACATATAAAATAAATAGATGGTTTAGAGCACTAACTACTTTTATTATTTTTTTAATATTCATTTAATTTAATTATCTCATAATAATTATACAACAGCGTGATTAATATAATAAGGTTTATGTCCCTAAATAATCAGTTTACACGAAGGATTTTTTCTATTAAAATAAAAATGAAAAATATGTAAAATGTCGCATGAAATAAAATGTAGGTGGTGGACATGTATCAAGATTCGACGAATAATTTACAGATGTAATGTGAGAGTAGTACCTTCTCAATTATTTTCGAATATTTAACTTTTTTTTTACACTTTAATTAATTTGGATAAAAAAAATTATAGAAAAAAAAAATAATTGACCCAACTGGCATGGTTCACAACCACAACTTATTAATTTAGAGTGCACAAACTATTGTGACTTAATTAATTAGTAATCTTAGAAGCTACTCATAAATAGTGCAATTCAAGAATTTTAATTGAATTTTTGTAGTACCAATTTAACTTACTTTTATTGTTCCAAACAAAGACATCCACATTACTAGTGCTGAAATAGGCCCCTTTTATTTGGTGGAAAAATCTTGATTTAATTATTTGAACAAGTGCTAATTATTCATGTACTTGTAGTTCACAATTTAAGCAAATAATTAAAGTTATTCTCCTAACATCTTTGAATTAATAGTAGGGGTAAGTATTGAAGCCAAAGGTTTCGGGTTCGAATCCTTTTTGGCACGACGTTTTAAAATTGGTATACATCCCATTTTAAAATAACAAGTATGTTTGGACTTGAATCGCTGGCCATTTGGTTAGAGAGGAAGAGTCTTACCAATGGAACTACCCTTCGTTAAATGGTTAGAGAGAAAGAGTTACAAAAATGTTTATAATGTATGATTGAGGTAATTTTAAAAAATATTTTTGGAAACTTCAATATCACGACAAATCGTTATACATATCTAAAGTCGATAAATGAAGATGGACCTTGAATATTAAAATACGTATAGTATACCATGCTTATAGGGAGCTACTTTGACTAATTAGCTACTCAACTTAGAAGTCACTCCTAAGTCCTAAGCACACTAAAAGTCTCATCCTTTTTAAAGTGTTTTATTTCAAAATTTGATATCGAAACTGAGAAAATCGTTTATCATTTTCTGCTCATAACCGATGTTTTTTATCAACATGCTAAAATAAAATAAATAAAAAATCTAAAATATCATGATATATTATAGATATATATGTATATAAAACTTGTATTACAATCATATACCAAGTCAAACTACGTAGTTTTGTTAGTTTAAGATATTCTTAAATTTGCTGCAGCTAAAAGTATCAGAATAAAACTACGTAGTTTTAACTTGGGTACACGATCGGAATACGAGTTTGAGGATAGAGGATCCATCTGGTTTTTCTTGAGGGAAATTAGTCTCAACTAAAAAGTTTATCTTCTAATCTATTTTCTTGAAACTCATATTCATCATCAATTTCACACGCTATTTCCTCCTTGGTATATATTAATTTACTTTCCAATAGGAAAATGGAATTAGCATGAATATTGAATGAGCTTATTGTATAATTAATTATTAAAAAATTGACCCAAATCTCTTAAACTTAATTAGGGGGGAAATTAATAAAATTGACCACCCAATTGAGTAGTTAGCACTAGCCAAGGTCATGGCCATGTAAATTCATCTCAACCACTCACCATAAATTATAATTTTTAATTAACTATTCATAATTAATAATCCCCAATAATGAAATATCCACATCATACCCACTATTTATTTAATTGATTTATTTCCCATTATGCCCCTTCCTCCATTTGCTCATTACAATGAGTAGTAGATTCCCTTTTGTCATTTTCCATCCCAAAAAATAATAATATTACTCCGTTTTTTTTATATGATCTGTTTCATTTCGGCACGATATTCAAAAATATAATAAAAAAGTTAATATGTGGTATGAGTTAAAAGATAAATGTAATTAGTGGTAAAAAGTGGTGTTTGTTACGTTATGCAATAAAAGGAAACATATCAATTGAAGAAAAACAACACAAATTGACAAACATATCACGTCAGGAAAAACGGAGGGAGTAGTATTTAAGTTTTAAAACCCTAATTTATTGTTAATGATAATATATATCTTCTTAGCCATACAACATAAAAAAAGAACTACATAATAACACACATCTCTCTCTCTCTCTCCCTCTCCCTCTCCTCCCAAAAAAATGGCTACCTCTCCTACACATATCAACGGCCACACTCCACTCCTCTCGAACGAGGAGGAGCCGCCGCATTCGGCCCCGATTTTCCGGACAACGGGGAGGCGGACGCCGTCGTTCTCATCGTCTTCCTCGAGCTCGTGGGACTCCTTTAGATCATCATCATTCTCTTTCAATGATGAGTTCCCTCCTTTTAGTCCAATCACCCCTCTCAACTACAAAGGAGGAGTCCCCTTCTCTTGGGAGCAACTTCCCGGGATCCCCAAACACCAAGGCTCCAAGAAAAAGGACTCCTCCGGCCACCTCCTCCCTCCGCCGCCGGCCGGAAACACCTCCGGCGGCAACAAGAAGCAACCTCACCATGAAGAGATCTCTCCCAAGAAAAGCAATAGATTCCAAAGAGTCGACAACGACCCCTTCTTCGCCGCCCTCGTCGAGTGCTCCAAAGAGGGCGGCGACGAAGGCCCCGATTTCGGCGGCATTGATCATAAGGGAAGCTCCAAGATCACTAGAAGCTTGAGCGGTCGATTCGGATTGATAAACATGTACACTTCTTGTAAAAGAACGTGTACGGTATCCGAATCGATCGTATATCTACCTCGACAAGGCTCGCATTACCTTCTCAATCGACGATCGAGCTAGAAGTGCAAAGTTCGTAAGGCCGGCCAATAAACTCATGAATCTACATAGATAAGTTAAAAAGTTTACTATTTTCGTTTAAAGTATTTTTTTTTTGTTTTTAAATTTTCTTTGTATGTTTTTTATTTAGGACAAACCCTTCTTGTCCCTATAGTCATGACGTTTGTAGTGAATTGATAATTAAATTAAGCAATTTATTAATTGACCCTTTGAACATTACATTAATTTAAATTAAAATACAATTTTCTTTGTCTTTTTTTTTGTAAAAATTATGCAATAATTTTGATTTTTTATTGGGAATTAATTAAATAATTAAATTATGGTAGCCTTTCTGTAAGGCATGTGCCATGTGAGAGTAAGCATAGTAGGGTATTGAAGTGGACCACAATTCTACATTATTACATTAATTAGAATTTAATATATGGTTTCAATTATTCATCTTTCTTCTTTTTTTAATTAGGGCTACAATTATCGAGCAATTAGGTAGTAAGTTTTTGTACTACTACACAATAATTGTTAGAAATTAATTAATATTGGTGTTTGTGAAAGTCAAGGATATATAATACATACTCCCATTTCTCAAGCATCTAGGATTTGACTTTTTCTTGGTAATGGATTTGTGAGTATTGGGAAATTTGTATGTATCGAACTCCACATATATAATAAGATTGAATTCAATGGTTTTTGCACAAACAAGTATATATAGTACTTTTTACATAAACACACTTGTACCTACCGTTGACACGTTTAATGTATTTATCGCTAATATGACAGTCGTGAACATATTAAGTGTATTCAGTGGAGCATTTTTCAAAGTTATTATATGGATATAATTATGTATGGTTAGTGGAAACTAGATATAGTTGTTCCTAATTCTCATGCAAAAATTCAAAATTTTAATAAAGTAGATAATAAATTAGCATTAATTCGAAATTAAATTACAAGAATCCATAATTGTAGCTCAATGCAGTCTTTTCAAAATTAAATGCTTGCTCTGTTTGAAATATTATTATTCATCTACACCAATTTTTTCACTAAAGGAATTTAATTAGTTGCCTTTAAGTTTTGTAGGAAAATAAAATATCTTCGTCGGCGCTTTTAATGTTTGCCAAATTTTATTCAATTTTCTTTCTTTAGTTTTACATTTTATTCATATTTTCCTTAATTTAATTTGACTCTTGTCTTCATGATTAAGGAACTATTTATGGATAAAAAATAAAGAGAATCAAGAAAAACGTGTGTATTAAGTGCGAGGAAGATAAATTGCGACTCCTTGATCATTTTTCTTTTTATTTTTTGAAACTTTACAACAAAAATTTTAAAGGCCACACTGCGGGAGACTCGAACTCGAAACATTTTAGGTCCGATACGTCGATATTTTTCTTTTTAATCCAAAGATGGGACCATGATTATTTGAAAATAGTCTTAATTTGAAAACAACATGTCTAAATTATTTTCACAAAATTATATGATCTCACCTATATGTTGATATTCTTGTTGACTTTTCGATTACTAATGTTTCATGGTCGTGAAAGCAATTTTTTCTTAATTTATTTTTGGGTTGGACTCTTTGAAAGCGGTATTGTTTTTACAACTACTCTATTGATCGAAAAAGAACTCAATTTAATAAAATCGAATCTATTACTTACATTCATTGAACTCTCTATTGATGAGATTGAGGATCGAATAAAAACACATAACTACATAAGGATTCAAGATAGAAAAGTTAAGGTTATGGGAAATAGTGAAATTGTGAGTTTTAAAGTTTTGTAGAGTCGCCATGAACAAGAGAATGCTACGTAGGAATTAGAGGGTCGAATAAAAGAACATTATCCAAAGTTAAGAGTATGCAGTCGTTTGAATTTCGGGTTCGGATTTCATTTAAGGAGGAGAGGATGTAATATCCCGACTTCGCATAGTAACAACAATTCAAAAGTTTAATGGATTTTAATCTTTGATGGATATTAATAATGGACCACGAATTTATGATCCTTCATGTTATTGGGCTCATGCACTCTTGTTTTAATAAATAGTAAAAGATTTAAGCCCAATATAATAAATACCCAAAGGCAAATACAAATATAAATTACCAAGCATTTTACCAAAAAAAAAAAAAAACAAAAAAAAAAAAACATGCTGGGCTTAAGAGATTTGATTACATGAATTAAGTTTAATTGAGTGATCAATTTTAATTAATTAATTATTTTTTTTATTAGTTTATAAGTAGGAGTGAAAGTGGATAAATTTATCGAAACGGTAGTACTACGGTCTTAACATGCCAAAAAAAAAAAATATACGATATACTGATTTTTCAATATGTTATGAATTTCGAAACACCGCGATATATTGATCAATACCGAAAATATAAAACAAATCTGGTAAATATTTTGTTATGAAATGAATTATTATTGTGTAAACTAAACCCAGAGACAAAAAGGAAATAGTTAATCTTCAAGCTTAGAATGGAAATTATGTATTGTGCGTGATCGCATCCATCACTCTCTCTCTCTCTCTAAGATTGGCGAACTGCTGAGTCGAAATGCCGCCACCTGATGAACCCGCCCGTAGATTCTCATTCTTCGGCCTCAATTCGGCCGCCTCCGCCGCCGTCGGCGCCGGCGCTAATGTGAAAGCGCCGCAGCTGAAGTTGGAAGCGGACAGGGAAGTGTACAGACCGGGCGATTTGATCACAGTCACAATCGAGATTAAAAATGTTAGCAGTTCCTGGTCGCTGTTGATCGAGAGGCTCAACTTTGAAATCAAAGGGATCGAGAAATTGGATACACAGTGGTTCACCACTCCCAAGCCTAGTCCCGATTCCAGGCAGCGCAGAGGTTGTTATTTTTGTAATTCTGTTGGAAATTTAATTCATCTTCTAATTGATGTGCGTGTGATTTATTTTAGTTTGAAAATGTACGTGAATTTATGGGTAGAATTGATAGGTAGCTATAGAGATAAATGCAAGTTGTTAGCGATGAAGATTGAAGAGAAGAGTATAGATGTCATTTTGGGGCTTGATCGTGGAGGAAACTAGCATTTGGCGGTGTCTGGATGAATTTCTCAAGTTTAAGTTATAGTGCTGTTGAGCAGTTATAATGATTTACCCTAAATAAGAATGGGAATTCGGAATTCGAATTGGAATCCAGCAAAACCTTATGGGAATGTTGTAATTATGGAGCTCTAATCAGTAAAAACAAGCTGCAGATTATTACATCTTTCAAGTAATTTAACCACTCAAATGCCTAATCCGGTTATATGTTGAACTTGCTATGTCATGGCCGGTATCGCATTTATTCTTTCTAAAATGAGATGAGATGAGATTTTATGGATATACATCAGGAAATGTTTATTTTTTAAAGAAGATGAAATGGGGGGAAACTACTCCACTTGGGGTTTTTTTCTCTATTATATGTAATGTACTTTGTCATCCTTTTTTCCTCAGGTGAATATGTATTTATGGATAGCTCAAGCCCAACTGTAGTTTCGAATCAAATTCTATCCAGCGGGGCAACCAGAACATGTAAGGAAATTGATGATACATGTTCTATATGACGCATTTGCATTGATAGAATGTCAAAATTGAGCATCAGCACCTCTAGAATTTGTAAGCTTGGATTGATTTTTGATCAGATTGCTCCATTGCTATTGTTCCATACATTTTAATAAGTTGCAAACATGTACTGTAGCCTTTGCAAGTCAAACCAATGTTTTAGTATCTCCAGAAATTACATTTCTGCAAACTGTGTGCTGTTGATAACATACTTATTTTTCTTCAATGCTGAATCAACTTGTCCTGTGTAGTCCTTAATAAGCAACATCAACCTCTTATTTTGGTGCTTATCCTGATATGATAGATGTTGTCGATGGTCAAATCAAGATATTGTGTTGCACGTCCTTTGTACTGAACTACCCATCAACTCTCCTTCGAGAGTTACTGTTTGTGGCTTGACCTATCCTAATTAACATTTTTCCATGCAAGATGAAGAACTTATGTCTACAGACTAGTTGCATATCTTACTTGTGTTGAATGCTTTGTCAGAACAGTTGAATGATGGATTAAATTTGCTGAAGTGGTTTGAGGAGTTATTTGTTTAGATGTTCCTGTCAGTATTATGACTTGCAGTTTCCTTAGTTCTAACTTTGCTATAATGTTATTTTGTTTTTTACTTGTAGATGTGGTACGCACACTTCTCCCGAGCGTTATACCCCCAACTTACAGAGGTGCAACGATTCGTTATTTGTACTATATTAGGACGACATTGTCTGGTCAATATCTGGTTTTTGAAAATGGAACCTCTCGTGGAGAATCTAGACAAGGAATTCCTGAACTGGTTAGTTTCTCACTTTCACAGATTTTTATGCTTGTCACTGTTCTAGTTGCGTCTATTAATACTGTCATTTACAGCTTCAAATTTCTGTTGATGTTTACACTGCCACTTTGTGCGCAGTGTAGTTATGTGACACGTTGTTGATTTGGTTCCTCCTTTTGTTTTACCCTGTATGTTACAGTTAGCACAGCAGTTGATTAGTTTCATCCTTACTCAAGACTGTACATTAACAAAATGTTGTGTTTTTTAATTTTTAGTTGTTAACTCTCTTTTGATTCCTATTCTAGGATTTTATTAAATCCCCTTTCTGTACTGTAAATGTTTTAATGTGGTTTATATTTGTCCTTTTATCCTTCAACTTTCGTTTTCCTTATGCTATATAAATACTGTCAAACTTCACGTGTTTCCTTCTATATGACATCTGCTTTTTCTTGTGGTATCTAATTTGATCATGTTTTAACGACCTTCAAATTCTAGGAAGAACGTCTTCCCATACAGATATGGGTTACTCATAAATCTAATGGCAACCTCAGTGAAGAAGGTCAACCTGATGGTAAAATTTCTTTCATGCTGTTCTCCATTTTAATTGTATTCCTCAATTAAAAAAAATACTTAAAAAGTTGGGTCAGGTTGTATTCCAAAAGATTATGTTGTACTGGTATAGCCTTATTGAACTAAATGAATTGTGTCTGACTCATACCTCATACCAATTGACTTTAGACTGTATTTCTATTTCCGCTTATGAAATAGTTTTGGTTTACTTTGTTCAACTTTTCTCAGGAATAGTTCCTGAAGTACCAGCTCTCTTGGATGTCTACTGGAAAGAACTCGGTGACGATGAGTGGGTAAAATATGCTTCCTCTCTTCCATATATGTTCCTCAATTTAAGTGTTTGAAACTGTTTATCACTAGTCTTGGTGAACAAGGCAACGGGTTTGGCTACAATATACTGACTATGTATTGTTTGGTTCTTTCTTTATAGGCTAAAGTGAATGAGTCTTCTGACGGAGTTGAAGAAGGGTATGAAAGTTCAAGAGATGAGGTCTTATCTGTCTCTTCCTATAATCCGGCAAAGGAAGATTTAAATAGAACCTTTGGGAGTTCATTATCACTGCAGTCATTTTCTGGGAGGTCTTCAAATCGAGGATCTCTTTATGTTGAGGGTCGTACTAGCATAGCCTCAAACGCAGCACTTCCTGGGCTGTCTATAACTGAGGTCTTAAATGATTCAGCTTCCGGTAAATAATCTTTCACGCTCCGTATCTTATACTCTTTATGCTTACTATTACACTTGTTAATGCTTGGGAAGGATATACAACTATTGATAGTTTAATGACCAATAACAAATACTGAACTGTTGCCCTGTGAGAAAATTCCTAGTAGTAGGCAGCTATTTGAGTTGTTTCTACTTTGAGGTGTTGATGAATTTGGATACTGTCACCAGACAGGTCTCCCACTACTTTATCTCCCAGTCAAAAGCCAGGACATTCTAAAGCTTTTTCTGCAGAAGATGACTCAACCATACCATCTCCCTCTGCTCCCGTTGATTCTGGAACATGTAAATTGTTCTTGACATTCCCATTTCCTGGCGTGTGACCAAGCCTTGATTATTTTAGACTAATTTTTCTGCTAAACTTTTTTTGCAGCAGAAGGTTTTGTTAGAGGGAGGTCGTATAATATCAGACTGGATGATCAGGTCCTGTTGAGATTTTCACCCAAGAACTCTGAGTCAACTTATTATTTCTGTGATATGGTAAAGCATGAAAGCATTTTTCTTTTTTACTTTTTCCAAATTGCTTACGTCATTCTTAAGTGATCAATGTCTCCCTTTACAATACACAGATCGGTGGAACCCTTACTTTTTTTCATGAGGAAGGGACTAGAAAATGCCTTGAGGTAATCGTGCATATTCAGCAATATTTAGTTGTAAACAGCCTTTAGTTAATTTTTAATGATTATGACTTGGATTATTTTATGCTGCTTGTAGCTGTCAGTTTCCCTGGAGATGACAGAGACAATAAGTAGGAATTATGTACATCATTCTCGAAGGCATACCCCCACTATCACCAAGGTGCATACTTATGTTGCGTATTGACTGCTTGGACCCCCTTAGAGATAGAAGTCTTTTGGTGGTTACTGCAATTAAGCTTGGTTATAGCAGAATGTTGCTGTGTTTACTGGTCTTGCAATACCACAAGGGTATTGAGATCTTCTTTTACAATAGTATCTGGGCCACAGATTGAGTCCGTTGAGGCGTTATGTTTTAAGTGCTTGTATGGTGGAGAAGTAACATTTACTGTGAAATTGAGAACCATGACTTCGTGTTGAATAGTAACAACTGACAGCTGCTGTCTTTACCTTGTATTTTGCAGGTTTATAGCGATCACCATGAAGTTGTGGCTGATTTAGTCCAGACAAGCTTTCTCTTCTCCATTCCAATGGACGGTCCAATGACTTTCAGTACTCGCTTTGTATCTGTGCAATGGGCTCTCCGTTTTGAATTTCTTACAACACCGAGGAATATGGACTGGACAAGGTATGATTCTTTCACTGAAGCGGGTGAATCTCATCTATATGTTTCTTGGTTGGACAAAACTTGCGCTTGGATTTTGCTTCTGTCTCTTTTGAAGTTTTACCAGCTTTACATGTTGATGGAAACCAACGAATTTCTTTTGTTCGATCTTCCTTCATGGACAGGTACGAGCATCCTCTTATGATAGAGGGGAGGGACAAATGTGAGTGGATTCTTCCAATTACTGTACACGCACCTCCCTCACGAGCAGCATCAGCACAAAACAGAAACGATAGGACCGTCTCTTTGGACCCCTTGTGGGTTCGAACATGAGGTAAACTGACAATCAAACCAAGTTAATCAAATTCAAGCTGAAATCGAGCTTATGTGAAATGAATTGTCGACTTCAGTGCTGCAAACTCGAAATATTTGCAGGTGGAATGCTCATGTATGAATCTCTTCTTCCCTTGTGTTCTTGAAGATCATGATGGGACCTTTTTTTTTTATTAAAAAAAATAATAATAAAATCATCACTCTCCTTTCTCTCTCTAGTAAAGTAAATGAGTACTAGTTTTTTGAGATTTGTTGTATTATAAAGAAAGGTTATACGTATTTCAACAATTTTCACACCCCTGAAATGGCGGGATATTATAAGTTCTCCTCCACAACTATGATTTTATATTGGTGTCAATGGAATTCACGTGTGCATAGTTGTAATTAACGATTCTAAACCTTGCACTTATTCCTTTAGCAAATGATACTCCCTCTGTTTCTTCTGAAATGGAAAAATTTTCATTTTGGGGTGTGTTATTCGAAATGATCAATTTCTTATTTTGGCCCAGCAAACCCTATTAACCCATTAATACAGCCCTTTATACATCAAACTCCCATTTTAAGTATGTGAACTACCACTATTATACAATAAATTTCAATTTTCTTAATATGTGTGCTCAAAAGAAAGTGACTGTTTCAGATTAATCGGATGGAGTATTTAACTCCGTTCTTTTCCCTTTAGGTTGATATTGGAGTGTGTAATGTACTTATTTCGATCCACTTAATTAGTACACTTAAACATGACATATAAATAAAGGAAAACAGTGGGACGGAAGGAAGAAGTATATGCTGTTATATAAGTGGGAATATTAAAGTGTCCCAAATAAACAAGATTATTGGTTCCGCCCCACAATATGAATGAAGTTTTGGTTACCGGGTTGACCCGTTGCAAAACCAGCCCGGATTAATATAATTTCTATAATTTGAACAATTTATTAAGTATTCATTGTATTTTGACAAATGACAACCCCATGTCCATGTGGCAATTAAATAGTAGAATGGAAATCGATAAATATCATGTGCCAACCCCCCACTTGTAGCAACTCATCGCAATTATTTTAATAGTATATACTTATTTGATTATTTAACTCTTATCATCTTCTAGTATAGTAGGTACAACAATTTTAGATTAATCTAGTGCCATGTTGAGGTAGTGGATAATGGTATAATACCCCAATCAAACCCCCTTTAAACTTTGCTTACTTTAGTGTATATACATGCATAGTAGTATAGAGAAAGAGAAAGACTCTCTACTCATCGTGGACACTCTTAATGTGTGTGTTCGTCGCTGATGTGGTAATGATATACTTACTTTTTAAAATAAGTTATGATATTTTTTTAAATATTTTTATTAATTAATAGTATGTCACGTTATCTGATCACATTAAGAATGCTTACGGTGGGTAAGAGAACATTTGTTGCAGTGATATATATTTTTAATTTAAAGACATCACGAACGTTGTAATATGTCATATCATGAAAAATTAAATTACAATCGATGAAAGATTATAGTACTAGTATATGCATTCAATTATATCCGATCCCCACATTAATTATTACTATTTCCAAACGAAGCTAATCAACTTTGAAATTTCTTGAATTATGCAAGAGGAATGTCATGATATATTCCTAGTTTATATACTGTACCAATTAATTACATTAAAAATTGTTAATTTTTTTCGTCCCCACTTCTCGATGAACGTTCTTGAGAAGATTTCGTCCTTTTGTAGCCAAGAGTCAAAAAATACATTACATTTATAGTTAGTACTAATATTGGAGGACCAACTTACAAAAACTAGCAAAATTCCTAACTGTTATTTAATCCCTTTCTTTTGCCCCCGGGTATTAGTAATACGAGAAACACACTCATCGTGAACACTCTTAATGTGTTTATTGTTGATGTAGCAATGATATATATTTTTTATTTTAAATAAGTTATTGGATTTTATAATTCGTTAATCGTATGTTCTGTTATCCGTAAATTAGATTAAGAATATCTACCGTAGATAGGAAAACATTCCTAGTTGTAATACTATTGCAAAAGGATATTGATGCGAAGATTAATATCAGTACAGCACACCCACGGATAAAGACAAAACCCACCATAAATAGCAAAATCGAGTTTTGATTGGCACAAAATTTTGCCTCAAA
Source organism: Thymus mandschuricus (assembly GCA_029379335.1). Classification (NCBI taxonomy): domain Eukaryota; kingdom Viridiplantae; phylum Streptophyta; class Magnoliopsida; order Lamiales; family Lamiaceae; genus Thymus; species Thymus mandschuricus. The sequence continues at coordinate 37,156,109 of CM057074.1, forward strand.
ATAACAACACACCCGCGATTAATCCACAAAAGCCCTAGAAACAACCCCAACATCCATCCATCGCACTGCAGCATGGAAGCTGATGTCTTGATCTCCCCATAGCTCGAAACCCCTTTTGATAGATTTTGATTAGGAGAAGGAGAAGAACAAGAAGAACAACAAGAGTTTGCTTCTTTTAAGGAAAAGAAGAAAAGGAGAAGAGGGTTTTGCCGGTTTGGTGTAATAATTTGGATAAAGTTTGGATTTTTACGGTTTGATGAAGATGTCGGATTTCTGGGTATTATTATTCTGCTGCCTTTTTTGTTTAATGGGTTCTTTCACGGCTTGCGGCAATGTGGTTTTGATAGGGAACAATGTTACTTTATCGTTCGATGACATTGAAGCTAATTTTGGTGAGTTTACTTTTGATTTCTCTCTTCTTTTTTCCTGGGGATGTGGGCCAACAGTTTCTTGGGTGTTTGTGTGTGAGTGTGTGTGCTTACGTTACGATTCTTGAATCGGAGTGATGGGAATTTCTCTGTTTTATTGAATTTTTGGATGAGTTTATTCATCCTTTTTTAATTCTGGGTTGTTTACTGTTTGATGAAAAGCCTGAATCAATTAGCTTTTGCAGTGTTTGAAACTTTTCTTAAGTTGTTTTGGATGGAAAGATCGGATCTTTATATGGCACAGATTCATAAAAGGGTAGAGATTTATGTGTTAAAGATTTGGAGTTGCTGCTTATTTGTAGAGTTGATTGAGTGTAATTGGTCAGTTTATTATTTGGAATTTTTCCTTAAAAATAATTGGTGATAATTATATGTTGCTGGCTTGTTCTTTAAAACTATGATATGCTATGGAAAGACTCACTGATTTTGTGTCTTGTGATTTCAGCTCCATCGGTTAAAGGATCTGGAATATGTGGGACAGTACAAGTAGCTGAACCGTTGGATGCATGCTCGAAACTGACTAATAAAGTTGTTCCGGTAGAGAATAACAACACTAAGTCTCCGTTTGTGCTAATAGTCAGAGGAGGATGTAGCTTTGACGAAAAAGTCAGAAGAGCGCAAGCTGCAGGGTTTAAAGCTGCCATCGTTTATGATAATGAAAATGGTGATTTGGTTGCAAGTATGTCTTCTCCTGCCTCAGCTTGGTTCTCCCACTATCTTATATTCAATGCTTCCTCTTTTGTGAGGACTATGATTGAAAACATTATTCAAAAGCAAACTGCGAATGGAATGTGTCGATCAATCTTTAAGAATATACGAACACTTAAGCAGATAGTCTCTGATTTTGTCAATCAGTCTTTAAATATATGAACACTTAAGCTACTGTTTTGGAATGTATTAAAAACATGCTGTTCTAAAAGCATGCTGTAAGGTACTAGGTGGCTTTGACTTTGCTTTTCCGTTCTGTGACAGCATTTTGCTTTGGTGTAAAATCCCCATCTCGTCAATTTTGGTTAAGTACTAAGACCATTAGTCTTTGATTTCTGAAAATGCAGTGGCTGGAAATTCTGCTGGTATACAAATTCACGCTGTGTTTGTTACCAAAGTTTGTGCTGAGACACTGAAACAATACGCCAGTGCCAGTGATACAGAGGTGTGGATATTACCGAGCTTTGGAGACTCAGCTTGGTCAATCATGGCTATCTCCTTCATTTCCTTACTAGCCATGTCTGCTGTATTGGCTACCTGTTTCTTTGTACGAAGGCATCGGATTAGACGAGATAGGCCTCAATCATCACGAGTACGAGAATTCCATGGGATGAGCAGCCGTTTGGTAAAAGCCATGCCGTCCCTTGTGTTTACAGCTGTTCTTGAGGACAACTGTACCTCTGCCACATGCGCCATATGTCTCGAAGATTACAACATGGGAGAGAAGCTAAGGGTTCTCCCATGTCGACACAGTAAGTCTTTTGCTATTATGTCATTATGTGTTTTAACCTCACGAATTAACTGAATCTTAACTGCTATACTACTGCACGTTACGTCCACCCTCCCTTTACCCCATTGTTCCCCTTTTAGGCTTTATTGTATAAGCTCCATCTTAATTGATGTATCTCATGCGAATTCTCAGAATTCCATGCGATGTGCGTTGACGCCTGGCTAACTTCATGGAGAACATTCTGCCCCGTATGCAAACGTGATGCCAGAACCAGCAATGGCGAACCACCAGCGACAGAGTCTACACCTCTCCTCTCATCCGCAGCAGGTTCCATGGCTTCCTCTTCAATGCTCTCATCTTTCAGATCATCACTAGCATCATCATCGGCCATTCAAATAGGCCCGCCATCAACTTCTCGAACGCCGCCATTTTCGCGGCCTCAGTCCACCGCCTCCACTCCTTACAACCCCAGCTCTCTCATCTCCCACCACCAGTCGCCGCACCTGAACGCCAGCCGAAGCTCTGTCGACCTTCGGAACATGTCGAGCCCGCAAAGATCTCAAGGGGCTTATCTAGTATCACCTCACTCTTTAGGTTACCCTTCACTATCATCCATCAACTCTAGATACATGTCTCCTTACATCCCCAGTCCTGGAATCGGCACCAGTTACATCGGATCTTCGAGCCTTCGAGGTAATCATTTGCATTACGGAGAGTCAGTCACGAACGAGTCAAGGCCGTTGCATTACAGTGAGTCTGCCACGAGCTTTTCGCCTTTCGCCTCAGCTCAGTCGCTACCCGGGTGCTAGTGAAGCTAATCTTCATCTGAAGTGATAAACTTGTAAATTGCCACATAAGTTTGAAAGTACATTTGATAGATTTTGTCATATAAGTTGAAGATCTTCTTTACTTGTGCCTCTTTTTCATTATTTGATTTCTGGGTTTTGCTTTTTATATGTATATATTGAGGTTTGTTGATCTAATTCCACTTTTGTGAGTTAAAAGATTCGAACTTTTAGGTTCTTTTTATGTGCAGACATTTCATATGTAGTAGAAAATAAATTGTCATTTTTACATGAATACATATGAATATATGATGTTCGTTCCGTAACTCAAATGAAAATCGAGATAGATTTGAAATAACGAGTTTCAAAAATCGAGATTAGGAATACAAAGCAAAGATCCCTTGTAGTAATACAGCATAATCATCCTATACAAGAAGGTGTTTCATCTAACTTCTCAGTTCAGCTACAGAAACTCCCAGTTACGAAAACAATGTGAGATAAACGTGGCGTACCCCTTCCCGAATTTCACAATACAAACAGATGATTACTGCGTGAGCATCTCAGATCATCTAACCTTCTTTCTGAGTCAAATACGAACTTCTGTAGATTTTTGTAGTCATCAAAGCAACAATGTCAATCCTCCTTGGCAGCATCTCTACGTGTATCTCTGGTTTCTGGCTGGGACCTCTCGCCACCAGCATGGTCTCGAGTGCCAACAGTCAGAGGTTCTTCCTTGGCCAGTGTCATAATTAGAACCAATACCAACACCACGAATATTATAATTAGAACCAGTCTCATTCCAGACTGAGATTTTATGAATCCTGCTAAGGTTGGACCATTGAGACTTTGTTTTACGATGTTTCCTTCTCTGTAACCTTCAAGAAATTTCGAGACTTGGTTGCCCATATTGGTTACGTCATCTATGCTTTCTGAACCAGTGACCTGTTCAACCAAAAAATGCAACATTTAGTTAATATGTACATGCAAATGCAGAGTGGTTAGGGCCTATGGAGAAGAAAGAACTTGAAGAAATTCAGAATATAGAATGTTTTCCTTCTTTATAATGTAAGAATACATCAAACAAATTGCGCATATGTAGGAACTAACAGGCAGCAAATCCTACAGATAAGTAATCATGCTATAACAACAAAGACCTTAAGGCATTCGAAACAAAATTGAAATAGGTACAAACACTGACGTGTCGAAAAAGCAGAATAAAGTCGCTAAAAGAACTAGACAGCACGTGGTAATTTTTTAAGAAGATTCTGTAAAACATAACCCATATGAAAACTTGAAAGGGCAAGATGATTAAACAGTGGCAACTGCAAAATACACTAAATCTGCAACGATACGACTGCAAAGGCATATATGATGGACCCTTTCATCATAAATAAGCAAAGACAGTAGTCAGGAGGTTCATGAGAAATAAAACTATCACTTACAGTAAAATACTCCTCATCACCGTCCCAGACAATCATCTTTGGCAGCGGGGTCTTCTTGTAGACTCCAAATGATTCAACAAATTCTTCAAACTGCTTCAGACCAACATAACCAAAGACTAAATCACGATTAGCAGACGCAGCAGACTTCAAAACTTTTATTAATTCCTTGGACTTTTCATCAGCTTCGTCCGCCAAGATTGTTAAAATAACTTTCCTGTCATCATCTCTGATCAACTTCAATGAATCTTGATTTATGGGTAATATCAGCGGAAGCATACTCTGTTTTATGTAATCTTCAAGAAACTTTTCTGCAATTCAGAGCAACAATATAGAAAATACATATAAGGTGAGGACTGACCAAAGGCTAACCACGTAACACTTTTTGTGGATGGTAAGCTCCACAAGGAAAGTGTAAATGTGTAGGCCAACATTGCTGGATAAACCATCTTTCCCCTATTTTTAACATCCACGTAGGGTTCAAGAAAAAATTTAGAGACAGTAACAAGCTAACCTTCAAATGGCCCGTAGAAAATGCTCTGCTCGTTGTAGGCTGGATGAATCGCAACCAAAGCAGGCACCTTATCAAAATCATACAACGACATGACATCCTCTGAAAAGTCCTTGGCTACAGAAAACCAGGCTTTCTTTTTGTACTTGACAGCCATATCTGATACTGTGGACTCATCCAAGCCAAAGCCCATAAATATGGGAAAGTTTGTGCCCGCTGCCTCAGTAAAGTCTCTAATAGCAACATCAGAACTAAGAAGAGCAACATCAGGAGCAACATATTTCTTCAAAAATTGAACAAGCAAATCAGCTTTACGTGGTCCAAAATACTCTGTAGGAACTCCATGTATAAAAATCTTTAGAGTTGGGTATCCACTGCATTAAATCAAAGAACTAGTTTAGTGCTTACTAACTATGCAGGTCATATATATCTCATCTATAAGAAACAATGAAGCAGGTCCAGACAGCTTAAAAACACCACTATTTCAGGAGAATGAGAGAACATACTCAACATCATGCTTAGCACCAAGCTTTCTGTACTTGTCAGCATCTACCTTTGCTACAACTATGGGCGGCTTCAATCCAGCAAGAATGGGGGCGGCTTTATCTAACTGCAATGCAACATTCACATTCATCGGTCCGCTCTATAAACATAATATGGGGCTGAGTCCAAAAGGAGATGGTAAATTAGGCTCACAATTACAAGAACTTTTAACTCCTACTTGATGGTATATTTGAGCGGTTAAACCTCTTTACTCCTACTTGATGGTGTTCAAGTGAAAGTTGTGAAACAAAACTATTCGAGAAACTATAGAAGTTCCACCCGACATCATCGAGAAACTATAGAAGTTCCATCCGACAACGAAAATTACAAGATCTGTATTTTGCCAAGGAACAATCTCTACTCCTGCTAATGACACCAATAAGTTCAACTCACACATGTTAAAGCAATATATACTTGCATCAACAAATCTGATATATGCAACATCCTAAACAAGTAAAAACATGCCTTCAGAACCATTTTCCAGCTATGCTACTGAAATTTATGCAACTATAACCAGGAAAAATCGCCATAAAATACTCTCTCCAATCAAAGAAACTTGCCCGCCCGACTTCGTCAACTCAATACATAACATGAACTACAGCCACCCAAATCGATACTAGCAGCTCAAAACGGATCTTCTCCAACATTAGATACTTTCAAAAAATGTAGAGCAAACCAAATCACACACGATCCACGGAAATAAAAACTACGAACATGAGGAGAAAAGGAATCACTTAAACCTCAGGCGCGAGACGCTTGCAGTGGCCACACCACTTAGCGTAAAAATCGACGAAAACGTAATCGAAACTAGAAATCGCGGCATCGAAATTGGAGTCGTCGAGCTCCAGCACCTTGCCGTCCAACTTGAACTGACTCGCCGATGCGCCAATCGCCGGAGAAAGTAGAACTACACAGAGTAAGGACAGTAACCGAAGAGAAGATTTAGCGGGAGAAGAGTAGATCGTCGGAGGAGAAGAAGAAGCCATTGGAGATTGATAAATTTGGAAATGGTGAGAATTTTGTTTATAAAAATAGGGGTTTTTACTAAGTAGCTTAAGGCCCTGTATGGCTCTTCCCCTAATCCTAAAAATTGAAATTTAGTGAAGGATGTTTTAAAATTTCTGAGTTTTGTCGATGCTGATGCTAGGTTAATGCATCCACTCCTCTAACACATTCACACGTAATCATTTTAAATATTGCAACAATTTAAAACCTCGGTCAAGTCTAGTTGTATAGTTGTGCCAGAACTCCTAAAGAGTTCAACCTAACATCGAACTTTACCCAACTTTAGTTATATGCGTATATTTTTTTTCATATACAAATTTCGCCTCATAAATTTACATTGCGACAGTTTTCCGAACTTAAATTGTGGCATAATTTTAACTTATAAAATAAATTTGTAACAGTTAAAGTCGTTATTGAATTTCGACACCGAAAAATTTAGTTAGCATCTTCTATCGTTGTAAGAGAGTGAAAACGCCAAATGAGCTGTTTTTCTGGTTACTGATGAGTATTTAGAGCTCAACTTTCCGATTCTCCAGTTGATCAACTTCATTTGGAGATCAATAGACCATCCTGCATCGAACAACGATGCAATCAAATTTCGTATAAGCATCGAAGCAATTTGAAAGAGAGTATGTAAACCATACGTCGTTTACTGTAAAATGGTCGGAGAACTTCAGTGATGGCAGCAGCCATTCTGTCGAGAATGTAGGGTGTTTCTGATGCTTGCTTTCACCGTCTGCAACGAGAAATATGTGAAAAGTTTTGCATGTCAAGCTAATGAAGAGAAGGTTAGATATGGAGAGTTTGACGAATCAAACCTGAAGCGCGAAGAAGCAGTCTGTGTGTAACGAAGGCCTGTAGAAAAATAGAGAAGAGTTTCAAGTTTGTTCTTTGCAGATCTGAGGAGAAACTAGAATGTAACATTAAGGAGAAAGAAGTACCTGCCACACTGATGGCATGAAATCGCGATATGGAGTGTTTTCGGGTCTTTTTCTGGAAGAAAGATATCAGATCAGATCAGATGTAGAAGAACGAGAGCAGATAAAAGAAGATAAGGAAGGCTGTATTTGCCCGAGTTTAGTACGCAAACTAAACTAGCCACAGCAGTTCGACTCTCTTATACTGAAAACTACTCTCTTATACGGAAGATGTTAGAGGATTAATGAGATATCTTAGATACTTCACCAACCTTATCACTTCAGTTGTTGATTGTTTATCACCAAATGCAGCCGATTTAGTGGCCAAAACAAGCATAGGATGCTCCACTAGAAGCCTCTGGATTTCTTGAACTATGGTTTCGACCACCGTCTGCAGAGAGAGGATCTTTCTGTCCGTAGGTAGGATACATTCATTTAGAGGTTTCGTTACGAGAATCACTAAATCAAGTATAACGCAACATAATTAGAAAAAGAAAAACAGGCGGATCTGAGCATCTTTCAAGGTAAACTGAGAATAAACCAGCAAATGCATGAGCAAGAAACTAGTTAATCGACCATAGGACTGGCAAGGACGGGATCAAATGGCAATATGGACTCTTAGAAAGAAAAGGCCTAAAACTAATAAGTGAAACGATATTTATCGACTCATAAGCATCCTTACTACTCAACCAGTAAAACCAAAATCTGAAGAATGTGATTTAGGACAATCATGAAGTCATCACCTGTTGTTCCCTGTTGATGAAGAGGGTAAAGCACGATCCATCCAGTAAAAAGCCGCAATGCTGGTTCAAAAAATTGCTTAAGACGTTTGTTACTGATATAACATAGGTGTATACAGAATAGTTCTACGAAGAAACTGCCGAAACACTAGACAAGGAATGCAATGGGACATTTAGTCATGAGCTGAAACAAGGAACTGAACAGTAGATTATCTCTATACAGGAAACGGGAAAAATTTAATGCTCAGACACAAGAAATTCGCCCAAATATAAAAAAAAAATCTTTTCATAATGCCATAATCCTCTTCATTTAGCGCTCTCATTTCCTCAATTCATCATCACAAATTACCGAAATGATCTTAACTTTCAGTTGTAATTGGATCTTTAAGACCATACAAGGACAAAATACAGGGTTAAGGGAATAGAGGGGGACGGAAAATGTTTCAAACTAGCTTGAAGTATTAACTAGGGGTTTGTGAACAAATCAAGTTCTAATCAAAGAAACAATGCCAGAAACGTGAAAGTCCTGCTAAACGACATTATACCAACCTGTCAATTGAAAGCATATAAACAGAACTATCTCGCTTCTCCTTCTCCTGATAGAGCCGATGATGCAATGTCTGCAGAATAAGTTAATAGCTAATTAGTAACAGAACATGCATAAAAGAAACCTCACCACAAGCATCTCAGAGTTCTGCCCCTTCTACTTGAACGCCACTCCAAACATCATAAAGTATAACATACCCTCACGATTTTTGATAGGTTCAGTGTTCTGTACAGAATTAAACGTCCACATATGTGTAGGACTATAAAAGCTGAGTGCACAAACTCAATTTCGTCATATCTAATCAATGACAAGAATCTATGAAGATAAATCTCGACAGTCACGGTTTCTTATGGGCAGATTACTTTGCTTTCCTAGTCAATGTAAACAGCGAAAAAATGCCAGGACAAAAAAGAAGAGAAAAACCAAAAAACATTCACTAAAGGACTAATGAATACATTGATATATTCAGCTAAAGAGAAGCTGTTCTTCTTACCTTAAGTGTAGCAAGAAAATCGAAACTATTGTAACATCGTGTATACAAGAATCGCTTCATGCACATGACAAACAAATCTTTATCATATTCACTGCCATTTCCCTTCAAGCTACTTCTCAATCCTAAACATCATCAACAGAGAAAATTCAACTCTTTTCCAAACTCAATGAAGCAAAAACAGAAGCTCTTCCACAGAAAATTTACCATTAGCACCAATAATTCGCTGCTGCAATGCTCGGGAAATGCTCACAACATCGAAACGACAGTCCAAATCGATAAACAGCACCGCCCGCTCCAGCCCCCCATAGTGCACACCCTTCCACTCTTTAGGCAAGATACAATTTATCGCCGCCTAAGGAACAGAAATAGTTTTAACATAAATCTGAACTTTGGGGAAACGAGGAGCAAGTTATTACAGCGATTGGTGGGTAGAATTTTAGCTGCTGTATTTCACCTGGATGAGGATTAGGGTTTTGGCCGAGGGAGAGGGCCCCACGATTTCGACGACGTTGCCGGCGCGCAGGGGAAGGCGGTGGAGCGGCGGAGGCAACACGAGGAAGGGCCGCTCGGTGAGAATTCTGTGGAGTGCTTGATGGGCTGTTTCGTCGGCTTCGATCCATGAAAATGCTGACGTCATATTTCTTGGTTCGTTGCGTTTGGGCGGGAAAAAACAACAGAAAATACCAAAGCGCTTTTTATTATACATGAATTTAAAGAGAAAATAGAATAAAATAAAATGAGCCGTAATTTAAAATTACCTCGTTAAAAAGTAAAAAATGATTTATCTAATGTCATTGTAGAAAGTGATGTGTTTTGGGTACGAAACTTTTGCATACTCTTGGAGTTTCTCGAGTCTCAATCGGACAGGACGGAGGGAGTAATACACATCGAGAATCATGAGACAATAAATGTTTAGATAAATAAACACATCTAATAATGCAAGAACATCGATACATGTCCGTTCGGAGGAATCAACACCGCCTTTTACATTCTTGTCGGAAACGAGCACGATCCTTGAGCACGACGACTGCTCAGAGAATTCCATGATGTCAAGTCGCCTCGAATAATCCTTGAGGCACAGAGCTCTCCGTCATCACCATCTGCAGCTTCAAATCTTGAAGAACCAAACACAGTTCCTCCATATCTAACCCGAAACATCTTCCAGCAGAGAATGAAAACACCTTCTTCCTCACCTCGATCCAACTCTGCCCCGGAACTTTTCTCACGCCCTTCGTCCTAGCCAAGATCCTCACCTCTGCGGCCTCGTCCCACCTCCCGTTCTCTGCATATAATTTCGACATCAGCATATAACTTCCCATCACCCCGCTGTTCAGATCGAACATTCTAGCAGCGCTCTCTTCTGCATCATCCACTTTTTTATGCATTTGACTAGAGCTCAGCATAGCTCCATAAACCTGCACATTCGGCTCCATTGGCATGCTTTTCAAGACTCGGTGTGCTTCCTCAATAAGCCCGGATCGCCCGAAAAGATCAACCATACATGAATAATGCTCTACTCTAGGCTCAATTCCGAAGTCCCTACTCATTTGGTCAAAAAGTATCCGACCTACGTTGACCAGACCGGCGTGACTGCAAGCAGAAAGAAGAGCAACGAAGGTGACCTCGTCTGGTTTAACCCCTGCACTGTGCATTTGATCGAAAATCACGAGGGCTTCATGCCCGAACCCGTGCATTCCATATCCGGAGATCATAATGTTCCATGAGACAATATCTTTGAAAACCATTTTCTTGAATAAAGCTTGCCCTGAGCTCAAACTACCACATTTCATATACATGTTCATCAAAGCATTCATCACCAATACGTCATTTTCCATCGATGATTTGATCGTGTGGCTGTGGATCTCTCTACCAAGAGGGAGAGCTGATAACTCAGCACACGATGAAAGCACGCTTGCTACTGTAACAGTGTTGGCCTTCACTTGAGCAAATTGCATACGTCGAAAAAGTTCCAAAGTTGTCTCCTTATTTTGCCCGCTAGCTGCGAATCCGCTAATTACAGCAGTCCAAGTCACTACATTAGGCCTTAACTTGGGGTTTTCATTTGAACTCTCCAACCTTAAAAGGGCAGAGAAGGCGTCTTCGCACAATCCCGACTGAGCGTAGGCTGATATCAACGTGTTCCAGCTCACTAAGTTCTTCGATTCCAGCCCAGAAAACAGATATTCTGCCTTTTCTACAGCACCATTTCTTCCATACATGCTGATAAGGGCGTTGCTCACGCATATATACTTCTCGAAACCACCTCTTATTACATGGCTATGGACAATCTCACCTTTGATAGGCATTCCATCACACATTGACAACACAACAGCAACTGATTCAGCCGTTGCATCAACCCCTTTCTCTCTCATCAAGGCATAGAATTTCCATGTCTTGTCACCATGACCACACCGAGCAAAACTCGAGATCACCGATGTATAAGTCACAGAATTCGGCTCCCAACCTTCGTTCTCCATCCTACAAAGGATCCCAAACGCACCTTCACAGTCGAAATTCTTGGCGAAACCGGACACCATAACATTCCACGAAACACGATTCCTAAGAGGCATACGATTAAACACCTTCGACGCAACTTCCATCAAGCCAACCTCACCATACATTCCCACCAACTCATTAGCAACGTGCAGATTACTCGACAACCCCAACTGTACAGCGTGAGAATGAACAATTCCACACAATCGAACGTCACCTCTAACCGCACACGCCCTTATAATCAGCGGAAAACCGAACCCATCCGGCCTAACGTTCAGCTCCCGCATTCGAAAATACAACCCAACAGCATCGCCGTGCCTAAAAGCCGAAAGGTAGGCGCGCAGCATCGAGTTCCAGAACAGAGAGTTGGAGAAACATCCTTCAGGACATGTGTCGAACACCTTGCGGGCATCATTCAAAAGGGAGCATTTCGCGTAAGCTGAAACAAGCCTCGCCGACAAGAACGCCGAATGCAGCGACGACGTAAGAGCAATCTGTGCGTGGATCTGTTTAAGGGGTCTATCAAGGTGGGAGCTTTCGCCACTTCTGGCGATACAATCCTGGAGAAGACGGTCGAAGAAATCGGTGCGGCCATTGTCCGACTGAATCTGGTTCGCTTCAGCACTGAAAAGCTTACAGAATTTGGTATACTTGAAGATTGCATGAAAGCAGGAGTCGGGTGTGAAGAACTTGAATGTCGAGGGAGAGAAATGCTTGTGCAGAAGAGGTTGAAGAATCATGAATTTTTTCTCGGCATTTGCATTTCACTACGAAAGGTTTAAATAATCAGGCTGTGATTAGCTGTAATTCTCGTGCTTAAAAGAAACGCAACGTTAACGAAACATGGAAATATTATTAGCCAGAAAAAGTTCGGGCTAACCAGCCCAGCCCGATAAAATGAAACGATGATACAAGTCCCTAGCTAATCGTCAAGCCCAAAAATAACGGTGCAAATATTCGTGTCGCCGGAGACACTTTGGGAGACGGAAGGAGTAAGTGTGAGTTATGAACCATATATGCCCTAAAACGAAAAATAGTGAAAGAAGAATTAATTCATTAGAAGAGAAATCAGTGCCTTTGTTTTTCTTTGATACTGTTAAGTGTATACACTTAAAAGTACCCAATAATAAAAACTCAAAAGTGATTTCTTGAACAAACTCTGGCTCTTGTAGGAAGTAATTAGCTATTCGTGTTTGGAACGGTTTGATTCTTCACTTGGTCTCGACTGCTTGAAACTGGCCTTCGCCTCTGCAACGAACCTATGATCTGGCTCGAGTTTACCCATGGGTTCTTTCATGGCAATGTAGATGTAGAATGCTATGACCAAATTCACAGAGATGACTGCCAGGATTCCGCTCCATAGAGTCATGGACTCCGAAGATAACTCAGAAGAACCTGTGTTATGATTGCATCAGTAAAGTTAAATAATGATGCACGCATCTATTTACGAATGAAGTGTGTAGACGGCATGTTTATGCAAGCATTAGTGCAGACTTTGCTGTGCGGAGATCTGATCGGATCGTTCAGAATGTATCATGGTCGTCACTACCAAATTTACATATCATGAAATTAGCTTTTGCAGCACCTCATGATGACATGATCCCACTATGTATATTAGTTAAACCTCGAGCAACTATGTGCAACATTAATAGATATCAGAAAACGGATGAATGACTTGAAAGACATCAATCATCTAAAACATATACACTGTCAAATATACGAGAGGCTGGGGGAGATTTGCAGAACTTTTACATAATCACGTAAGGTCTTGAGCTATATACTTCATACTGTGGGATTTTGCTTTGTCAACTGAGAAGACATGACTAAAAATAGACGAGCATGATAGTAAGCTTCATGTTGAATGTAATGATCTTGCACGTTAAATATGAATAACTAGATTAACACCTGGTTACATTGACTCCCCATCTCACATCTCTGTTTTTAGGTATGGTCTTAAGATCTTGCATCTTTATTCAAGCATACTCCCGACTGTGCAGCTCGTATTACTATGAACTTTCTGCAGCCTAAATCCTAATCCTCATAAAGAAGTGCAAAAGCTAATTGCTATCACCATGGCTTAATGGTGAAACATGTCAATGCTTAGATGCATGCTTCAGTTTCGAAAAACAACCATGAGTAGGCTAAACAGAATCTTCAAGAATATAGATCTATAGAAACAGAGTAACTGCAACATGTAACAAGGAGGATATAAGGGAATTTTACCAGGTAAGAACTTGTGGTTAAATCCATATAAAATGGCGATTGGAGCTGCAAACATGCACATGGATGCAATCACAAACTTGTTTACCACTCCCATCGTAGCTCTTCAAACCTAGAACGAAAATCACGATTCGTTAAATACGAAACATACAATGGCTGTAAATTTGAGTATCCGATGAGACTGTGAAGGGAGGATAACATGCCATAGTCATTTCATCACTAATAACTAAACCCTATTTTCAACTGAATCTTATGGGGAGGATTCAGAGAATATTAAAAAGCTTAGCCATCCGTTTCTCAGAGGAAATTTCACAAACACATGATAGGAACACAATGATCTCAGAGACAAAAATACCTAAAGAATAATTCCAACTCTTTTCCCTCATCAATCAAACCCAACAAAGAACTGAATTGTTCTTGATTATGCCCAGTCTGGATTTTTATGAAGAAAAATGTGTCGAAAACTCACCTCAGATTGGATCCAGTCAATTTAAAGCACTTTTCTTGAAATCTGCTGATTGATTAGCTCCTTCCGACGAACTGGTTATCGTGAGTTGATTGAACTCAGAAATTGGAGCTCAGTCCCAGATCGTAGATATTATTTTTCTTCTTCTTCTTTTGTTTAGAGAGAGAGAGAGAGAGAGAGAGAGAGGAGAATTAAGTTTAATGGGGGCAAGAAAAAGAAAGACTTGATACTTAATAATTATTCGAATGCTATGAAACTGCTAAACCCCCGTTTCTTCACTTCCTCTTCTGCAGCCCTGCTTTCTCTCTCCTTAAACCCATTCAAATTCCCGCCGCACTCCGCCCAATTCCCGCTTCGCAGCCGTCAGCTACAGAAGCGGCAACTGTGCTTCAGCCCTTATCGCCATACCCTTTGCTTCTCGCGAAGCGCTAGTGCGAGAGCAACAATGTGTACGTCGCAGCTATCCATTCACGTGAAGGACCGTATTGATCTGACGGCGAAGGAGGAAGAGATATTCAACCGTCTTCTCGAGGTCCTCCGCCACTTCAGCTTACAAACGCAGCTTCGCGTCGCCGGCGGCTGGGTTCGCGATAAGGTTTCTCAATTATTTAGTTGATTTTTCAAAAAAAATCTTCCTATAATATGAAATGGGGTATATTCGTTAGTTGCAGTTTTATGCTGGTGAAATTTGTTGAAGAAATAGCGAAGTGTGTCTTGTATAATCATGGATTAGTTGATAGTGGGGGAAGAGGGAAGTGAAGGTGCAGTTCTGAAATTTTCGATTGTCGAATGTTGAAGACCTTTGGTTGTTTTTAGATGTGTGTTGATTGAATCAACTATGATGAACATTTCTTTTGTTGCTGCAGCTCTTGGGGAAAGATTGCTATGATATAGATATCGCATTGGATGATATGCTTGGGAGAGAATTTTGTGATAAAGTGAACGAGTATTTGTCGTCTAAAGGCGAAGAGATACATGGAGTTGGTGTGATTCAGTGGTGAGTTCTTCCCCCAAATATGTAGTCGCGATTCTGTAAATGGTTATTAACAAGTTCATGCATGAAAGAGATATTCTACAACTCTTGGATTGATGCTGGATTATTGTTGGATTAAGATCAGTTTCGTCCAATCAAATTACCCATGAGAAATATATTTTGATGCATTTGGTTCAGGGCCTAATGTTGTTTTCCTGTGACGATGCACAGTAATCCTGATCAGTCGAAACACTTGGAAACAGCCAGGATGAGGCTTTTTGATGTATGGATAGACTTTGTCAACCTAAGAGCTGAAGACTATAGCGAGAACAGCCGCATCCCAACTATGGTATGTGTTTTCTGCCAAAATCAGTGAGGTAGTTGATCTGCCATTGTTCATTCAAACATTGTTTATGCAGAGGTTTGGCACTGCTGAAGAGGATGCTTATCGAAGGGATCTAACGATCAATAGGTACTTATCCGAACACTTCCCTTTCAATTATATTTTGTATGTATGGGGAGATGCTGTGAGTGCTGCTATTATTGTATGTTACTTTCACAGCCCCTACGTCTTATCTATTTATAGATCCTTTGGTCGTATTTAATATGCATGGCTACATAGAGTTGAACTATTTCTATGTATTTGTTAGAATCGTTATTATGTTTCCTCTTGAAATATCTGATTTTTCTAACTTGCTACTTAACAGTTTGTTCTACAACATAAATACAAGTTCGGTTGAAGATTTTACAGGAAGAGGTAATGGAAGTTTGTGTTTTCTACTCAATTGTAACTATTATTCTGACTTGATATCATTCATTGCTATGACTACCACCATTGAATTTCTATTGATTTAGTATTTATTGCACTAACTTTCCTAGGCATCGAACACTTGAAATCTGGAAAGATAGTAACCCCATTGCCTCCAAAGCAGACATTCTTAGATGACCCTCTACGAGTTCTCAGAGCTATACGGTTTGGTAAACCACAGAAAACTTCTGTTGATCTGTTCAACTTCTATATACAAGAACTTTGACACAGTGGATATGTTAGAACTCAACCTGATTAAGTAAATCTTAGGTGCACGGTTTGGGTTTGTTCTTGATGGAGAATTGAAGGAAGCTGCTGCAGACAATGATGTCATATCTGCAATTACCGACAAAATTAGCAGAGAGCGCATTGGCCATGAGGTATACCCTTACATGGGTTTTACAGTGCTTACGAGCTGAACCATTTCTTGTTTTGTAATTAGTACTGTTTGGTACCTCTCTTAATTTTTACCATTGTATAGATTGATCTCATGATATCTGGCAATGGACCTGTGAGCGCGATGACCTATATCTCCGACCTGCAGCTCTTTTGGGCTGTATTCAGTCTACCTCCTAGTGTGGAACCCCCTACCCCAGAAGGATGCGAAAAGTAACGTCCTTATTCATATATCCCCATGAGTTTTGATAGTTGAGCATTTCTCATTGTTACTTGCAAATCTGTGTGCTCCTCTTGTTTTTCTGTATTTTACTCCATTCAGTTCTGTTTCCTTATTATCCTGTGTATTTATTGGTTTATGTTATATGACTAGGCTTTGTGTTGCTTACATGGACTCAGCATGGAGACTTTTGCAGTTAATAGGGTCCTCTCGGATCAGTGTGAGTATTCTATTTCCATAAAGATAATTTGTCTTACTGGCTTTGAAAAAGAAAGTGACTTATTAATTGATGCTTGAAAGTTATAGTGAGCAGTAGCTACACAGACGAGTGTCCACAATTTGGATACAATACATTTAGGCAATTCAATTGTCTGCCTGTTAAGTTACATCAGAATCATTTTAGAACATAGCTGCGCAACCAAAACATACAAGATAGTCCAAGAGCCTTGTCGCAAAAGCCTGCTAATGGCTATATCATTGCAGCAATTGATCCCTTATTAATTGATCTATAATTTCCATGTTCCTAGGAAGACCAACAGAGACTCTGCTTATATGCTGCATTGCTTCTGCCGTTGAGAAATACTGTTTACAAGGACAAGAAAGGGAAGAAGGTAAAATTAGTCAAATACTGTATATATTAACTTGTCATGTGTGTGAACCTTCTTCCTCTTTTTTTTGCTTTTTTGCTTGATTACCATTGACTCGTTCTAGCCATTGAAAGTATCTCCCTTCTCATATATGAGTTAAAACTTGCGACTATTTTCAGATCAAGATTTGTGACGATCACCGTAAATTTTCTGTAAATATATATTTCAAGAGTATTCTCATTTTGTTGCCCATTTGAATTGTAATGAAATTTTCATCCCTTGAGCAGATTCCAGTTGTTAGCTACATTTTTCGCAATTCTCTCAAGCTGAAGGCTAGTGATGCAGAAGCAGTAAGGGTCTTTCCTTAAATATTTCGAATAATTTCAAGATTTTAAAAGTGTAAAAGATGGTTTATTGAATACTTAAAAGGATAACATTTTGTATATAACAATTTTCCTGCTGCAGGTTATGAGCATGCATCTTGCAGTAGAAAATTTCTTATCCTTGATCCCTTCAATCACTGGTGATGAGAATCTACATACTCTTGAATCTGATACAAAAAAAGAAATTATCGACGTTCCACTTCCATCAAAACAGAGAATATTGATCGGTGAGATCCTCCTTCCCATTTGTAAACTTCATCTGATATAGTATGTACAATTTTGAAATGGTGTAACAAATGTCTAGTATGATGCAATCTCAATCATGAGTATCATAAATTGAAATGTATTACTATGCACAGGGTTGCTACTTCGAGAGATCAAAGATTTTTGGCGTCCTTCACTGTTGCTTTCTTTGCTCTTATACCCTCAAGATATTCTTTCGAGCAAAAGTTCGACAGTTGAGGATGCAGAACTGAACAATCGAAAAGCAGTTTATCACAGGGTGGAGAATGCAATCATGGAGATGGGTACATTCTCTTTTCATGCTTCAGTCTCTCTGTTAGCTGAAGAATGTAGGGACAGCCAAAATCTTCGAAGTAGTTTTGCAGCTATATACATCGCCTAACACAGACATATTTCTTGAAATCTGTTACTCCATATTTTAGCAAAATTTTGTCAAGATACTTATATCCAGCAACAGAAGTGGATACCTTAGCCTAGAAGTTGATATCTACACTTGATCAATCTTCCGAACCTTTGATAATCGACTCATTTGTGTACGTGGATGCAGGATTGGACAAAGTTTGGGAGCTGAAACCACTGGTTGATGGCAAACGCATCATGGATTTGTTGCAGATAAAATCAGGAGGGCCTATCGTGAAAGAATGGGTAAGGCTTCTTTGTACCTCTGCTGTTTAATGACTACCATGGCAGTCTTCGTTATGCAAACTACTCAACCTTCTTCACATTTTCTTCCCCGCAGCAACATAAACTGATCCAATGGCAGCTCGCCCATCCCTCCGGAACTACAGAAGAATGCGTGGACTGGATTCAGCAAGCCCAGTCCAAGCGTGCAAGAACAGAGTAACCCGTTTTCGCTCTTTTCTTCGTGTTTAACAGAGTACATTTTCAGTACATGTTGGGGCCTTGAACGAGAAAACTGCTTCGAGAGTCTGTGTATAGAAGGTTGACATTAACTAACTTTTACTTACTATGGATGGATTATCAAAAATGACTACCTAGATTAGAGCAAAGAAGTAGAGAACATGTGATTTCAATTCATGATGGAGAAATAGGAAACTGCTGCTGTCAAAATTTTTGGTATTCATGATTGGGATTTGGAGTTTTTTCAGTTATTGATCAGAGAGTACTTTTATTCTGCATTACAACTCCGTCTCTTTCGAAATGGTAACGCGGCCATTTCGAAAGAATTCGAATGGAGTAAGGGGGTGTTTGGTAGATGAGATGAGATAAGTAAAGATAAATAAACTTAGGATTAATAGTGTGAATAGTGGTAAGATTATTAATCCTACACGTATATTTGGTAGACGAGATAAAAAAAGTCGGATAACTAATCTAGCATTTGGTAGACAAGATACCAACCCTAGATTAAAGTTGTAAAGACAAAAATATCCTTGTAAAATTCTAATATTTACACTAATGTCCAACACATAGGGCTAGGGTCATAACGTTTTTTGATAGTTACACTAATGTAAAAATATCCTTGTAAAATTCTTTACACTAATATTTACACTAATGTAAAAATATCCTCGTAAAATTCTAATATTTACACTAATATCTATTATTTGGTTCGTATAGTTCAAGGCTATAGTTAGAACGTTTTCTGAAGAAACAACGCTGGTTTATAGCCTTCTGCTTCAACTTGTCAAAAGCACCAGCTCTGAATGTATCTGCACAAACCAACGCTGGTTCATAGCCTTTCTTCTGGTGGTAGAATGATGCGTACTTTGTACAGCTGGTTTTTTTCCTAGATCCTGGAATCAAAATCAAGTCACAAATATATTAATTCATATAGAGCATAACAAGTTGAATATTTCATCACGTAATTACAAATATGAATACAGGTTATATTGTCAGAATAGAACAAAGAGAAAATCTATAAACAGCCTACATAAGAGACTATCATGGGATAAACATGCTCTAATTTCATGATAGCAACATACCTTGAAAACCAACAAACATTACAACACTCGCTTTTCCTTTCTTTGGAGCAAATGCAGGCTTCCTTGGATCCAATATGTTGCATAGCTCATTAAAAACAGCCTGCGGCGAGATAAGGGGAGTGGAAAAGAAAGTGTGAGATCAAAATGAATGTACAAAATCATAACCAATCTCGAGCTTATTCTGACATATATCACACAGAAGTAGCACAAATGCACTCCTAACCTCTTCTCATAATTGAGCGGATTTTCAAGACTAAATCAGTCAAAAGCTCACTTTCTAATGTTTCCTCCACCAAAACAGCTCTTATTTGTCAAAGAAACAAAACATTAAAAGCTATACTCCAACTCTATCTTCTAGTTGCATATCCCCTCACAGAAACAACAATGGTAACAGAAAGGGGGAGCAAATGAACGGAAAATGAATAGATAATGGATGAATAAACAGAAAACAAAATTATCAACACAGAGAAACTAATATCTAATTCATATTTCATCGTTTCAAGACTCCTACACTTCAAAAAACGGATTTTTTTTGACAAATAATCGCTTGAAAAACTATTTATCCTCTCCTCTAATTTTTGCCACGTTAAACCTCTCCAACTAAAACTTCTTCCACGGCCTCAAATCACCAACAAATATCCGAACCCAATCGAAAATGGATCAACAGTCGATTGAACATAAAATGTAAGCAAATTCAACCAAAAATGATGGAATATCACAACGTCATATGTATAACAACCAAATACAGTAATCATAACACCGGCAGCGTCGGAGCCCGACCCGGCAGCGGAATCTGCCAGCAGCGGAATCTGCATTTTTTCGAGCGGCGGTGGAGAATTCGGCGCGGCGCGGCCGTGGGAGTTTTGAAAAGAGTGTTTGGAGTTTGGAGTGGAGAATCCGGCGCGGCGCGGCCTTGGCGATGGCGGCTCCAATTGAGCGACGGCCGGGAAAAACTCTACGGCTATGGCAAGGAAAAACTCCACGGCAACGCGATGAGAGTTGAGAGAAAGAAGGAAGAAGAAGGGTAAGATGGGAAATATCACTACAATCTGCATCACTGTTCAGATCCGCATAAATAATCGGAGGGGGAAGGGTGCGATGGATTGTCTGCGTGAAACAGTAAAATAAGACCGGGCTTCGGCTTCTTTTTTATCCAGGGCTCCCATGATTAGTAATCTATCCTACCAAACAACATACACGTCTAGATAAGTGTAGATAAATAATCCTATCTGGGCTTAATCTGCCCTACCAAACAGGCCCTTAAGTAAATAATATCACCACATTATTTCACAAAACACAGTTATCATATTATATAGTGTAGATTTAACTAGGGATGTCAACAGGCCGGGTTTTCGCGGGTACCCGCCTCGCCCAAACCCAATTGGGACGGGTTTGGGTATTATAAATTGGGTTTGGGACGGGTATGGGTAATAAAGTAGATACCCGAAAAGGGTTTGGGTCGGGTATGGGTATACACCTCTGGGTACCCACTACCCAAACCCATTTATATATATGATAAATATATATATTTCACATGTATATAAAAACTATATTTATATTTTTAAATAAAAATTTATAACTATTATCAATTTTAAGGTTTTTATTAATATATATAAAGTTGAAAGAATATATTGTATCTCAAAAAATCTACTTGATAAAAAACATATATCGTTAGTTTTGTTATTTGTTAACATTTAATTTGATATTTGTTTTACATTTTGTATATCGTTCGTTAGCACTTATTGAGATGCACACGTGTAAATTAAAATTTTCGATTATTGTATGTATATATTAAGTTATAATTTTTTTATAAAAAAATATTACTATTATTTTATTTGGGCTTTAACGGGTAATAAACGGGTATTACCCGATGGGTTTGGGCTGGGTATGGGTATTAAAATTGAATTTTTAAACGGGTTTGGAATGGGTATGGGTATACGAAATTATAACGGGTTTGGGTTTGGGAAGTGCTTAATGGGGCGGGTACCCGGCCCATTGACATCCCTAGATTTAACTATTCAAGATTCTAAAAAAAAAAAAATCAAGATTAACAAAAAAGAAAGTAGTATTTCTATAATAAATTAAATATATTTTTTTAATTCTCCTCTCTTTTCTTTTCTTTTCTTTCTTTTTTGCGATTAAGATTTTTCATTTTTTTGGGGAGGGTTGGACTATAGTAATAGGAACTCTGAACTCCCACTGAGCACACTTCTGCTTTAAAATCTCTCTCTCTCTCTCTCTCTCTCTCTCTCTCTGCGATCATAAAAAACCCAAATCCCAAATCCCTCGAAGAAACCATATTAAGAAGAAAATCCCCAAATTCCCTCCTCGAATTCGCCTCGGCATCTCCTTCATCACGAGCCCACTTGAGATATGGGGCCAAGAATCAAGAAATCACGAAAGAATCATCACCGGAGAGGCGAAAGGCACGATCTTGATCGGCTCAGCAACCTCCCCGACAGCATCCTCACTCACATCTTCTCATTCCTCGACTTCGATTCCGTCGTCCGAACTTCCGTCCTGTCCAAGCGCTACAAGAATCTATGGACCATCTCCCCCTGTCTGGATTTCAAGCTGTCCGAGCCCAAGAACGACAAGATCCTCCGCTACGACGACCGCTTCCCCTCCGCCGCCAAGGAGGCCCGCGCCGCCGATTTCGAGCTCTACGTCAACCGCATTCTGCAGTTGAGGGAGCACACCAACCTCGAGAGGTTCACGCTCTCGCTGTCGCTGCACAAGGGCGTGAGGCCCGAGTTCGTGCTCCATTGCTTGTCCTACGCCGTCGAACACAAGGTGCAGCATCTCAAGTTACGTGGCGTTTTTAGGGCTTTCGCATTGCCTAGGTTGTTGTTAGAATCGCCGCCATTGATTAGCTTGAGCTTGCATAACGCCACTGTTAATGGCATTGGGTTGCCGAGGTCGGTTTCTTTGCCTAACTTGAAGGCTCTGAGCCTCAAGAACTTCGACTTCTCGTACTTCAGCTCCGGGCTGTTTTCGGGGTGCCCGAATCTCGAGACGTTGGTCTTGTCCAAATGTAGTATGAGGTCACTGAGTAAGCTCAAGTTCTTGGATTTCAACTGCTTGAATCTCAAGCATTTGGAGATTGATCGTTGGAGGTGTTCCGACAATCACTTGATCAATTTGGATGCCCCTAAGCTTGCTTTCTTGAAGTTCCACGGCTCTCTGGTTAGGGTGAACTTTAAGGATGTTCTGCATTGCGTGGAGACCGCGTGTTTCGAGCTGCGCTTCCCCACGGCTTGTGCGATGATCGACGTTCACCAAAGGAGGCAGAAGATTTCCGAATGTGTGTTGGATATGCTTCTCAATGTGCGCAGTGTGAAAGTCCTTTCTCTATCTTTGATGACAATTGAGGTAGTATTTTACTTGAATGAGTGTTGTGCTACTGCCTTTGGATCCAACCATCTAATTGTGCTGCACTGTTCTATTTTGCTTAGGCTGTTTGCAGCATTCGCGATTTACATGCTTATGCTCCCGTGATTTTCGAGAATTTGAGGGTTATAAAGTTCACAACAGCTAATAAAAAAGCTAGTGAGAAGACTATGCCTATGAAGACTGTGAAGAAGTTGATGGATAAGATAGGCTCTGATGATTTGATCTTTGATGGTTATACGGTATTTTTCGTGTCCTTCGCTTTGCTTTTCGTTCCAAAGAAGTTTTAACTGCTTAAATTTCGAAATTTACCAGCTTATTGAAGTTTCTTGATAATGGTTGGTGTAGAATTTCTGTATGGTTGATAATGTCTGCAACTAGTATGATCTCGGTGTATGTATGCGTAGTTTCACGTCCTCGTCTTTTTTCATCCTGTCGAGTGCGATGATTTTGGCATGGATATAATTCTGCAGGTCAAGAAAGTTTCACCTGAGAGCTCAGAGGCCAAACATGGACATATTTCCATCCCTACACATTTCATGCAATTTCTATTGGAAAGCTGTCCTTCTGCAGAACTTTTGAGGATCGAGATACCGAATGTATGTGTCCTTTGAGTGAGTAAGGTAATTTTATCGAGCAGTGGTTAACGTGATGACTAACATGAATATTGCTTCCCGTCTCTCAGTTATCATCGGACGAAGAATGAAGAGGACGAGGTCGAAAAGGGGTGGGACGAGACGGGATCCTGTAATTATCTTTCTACTTAGCTTTCCTATTCTGGGAATGATTTCTGATTGTCTCTGTTAATGGAAAATAAAGCATTTATGTAGGAAAAATAATAATTCAAGATTCACAAAGATGATACATCTGTTGATTTTTTCAATCTAAAGTTTGAATTTCTTGTATGTTAGTCTCTTTAACCATGAGGACTCGTCTCCGCCTTCCGATCCAGCTAGTTGTCCACGGAGGGTCTTGTGAAACGACCCTATAACCCGCGTTTGAGTACAGTTTTCTCGCGCCATGATCATCCTCGTAAGCTCTGAGGGCAAGGTAGTCGAAGCCCCACGTAGATGAGAGTATCTCGCAAGCCTTTAGCAATGCAGTCGCCACCTTCTGCCTCCTGCAAGTTCTGCTTCGTTAGAGCGGGGTTTTAGCGATGTTTAGGGTTGTTGCGAGGATTCGAACCTGAATTTGTTGAGAACTGCGATCCCGGACACGTAAATGTACTCTTTTGCCCCTAGGAGATGCTGAAGAACAGAGTCATCATTTAGAACTGTTACATCTACTACTCCTGCAAGCTCTTTCCTTGAATCTTGGAGGTCATTTCTGGGCTCTGCTACCAGACATGCATACCTGTTTATCGAACAATTCCGTCTCAATCGAAAATCTTATGAATCACTAGAGAATTATCACGTACACAATTAGCATCGGAGGATTACGTAGGTGCTCACAAAAGTGTCCCTGTCGGGATGGTTTTTTCCCGATCCTTACCTGTCCGGAGGCGAGTTCCGAAGCCTGTACAGTAGCCCTGAAAGCACTTCAGCCTGTATGATGATGAAGATAGCTCTTTTAGTGCATTGAAACAAGAAGAAAGCAATGCTCACAAAAACTGCATGATTCGGTTCGGTTTTCAATTTTTCGAATCAAGACGATGCACCGGAATTGATGGGAGGAAATACCTTGAAGAAGTAGAAGAAAATGTCATCGAAGAGAAAGACTGGCTCATGGAATGCCTCAGCTTGAACACTTGCTACTTGTTTCATTTCTTCCTCGATCTCCATCATTCTTCTCACTTGCCATTTCCCGTCTCTAACAAGATAACCGCCGTCCTCTAAGTCATCGTCTTTGTTTACAATCGAGTCGAGCTTTAAATTCGCCTGCCGATCAGCGGACGTCGACGTCGACGTCGAAGAAGTGCAGCAACGAACTATCCCACCATTTTTCTTGAATCTCCTTCTTTGACTCCTCAAGCTCTTGTTGCTAAACGCCATTCCTCCATATCTCCACAGGAGTTCTTGCCTTGACCCTTTCATCACAACCGATAGATTATGATTAAAATGAGCCATCTCTCTCTCTCTCTCCCCCTCAAGAAAAATGCTCTCTAAAAAATTCTCTTAGAGAGAGAGAGAGGTGAAATTGGAGAGGGCTTCACAATATTCGGAGCATGAACACTGAGTAGTACATTGAAGAAATTTAAGTGCTTAAGTAGTCAATGAACATAATTACTCCCTCCGTCTCATCCGACTCGATCACATTCGTTTTCGCATACGTTTTAAGGGGGTGAATTAGGAAGCTTTGTGATGCCCCACATTTAACTAATTATCTTGAATTAGTAGTTCTTAATAAAGGAGAATTAGAACCAGGTTGTTAGGTGTTGACTAAATGTAAACTAAGTGGCTATGTTGGGTCCAAAAAAAAACTGACCAGGTCAACTGAAACATCTCGATTTAGAAAAGTGGCCAAATCATGTGGGACAGAGGGAGGGAGTACTATTTATGAATAAATTCAACTCTTTGTAATTATATAGGTTTAGTCCAATTTCCTCCACAAACTATTTGAGAGATAAGGCCAATTATATAGCGTGTGGCTCTCTAAATTTGAGTACCTCATAGCCTCATTCATTTTCACCAATAGAATCCAACTACTTTTACGTGGCAGCTATTCCACCTGACACGTGTCTTCTTCACCAGTATTAATAAGAACAAAAGGAAAAGGAAATTTGAATTTAAAAGATTGATTGATTTTGGGACTGACCAATTTGTACTATACTCCCTCCGTCCCGCCCGATTTGGCCCGTTTTCCAAATCGGGGTGTTCCGGCCGACTTGGCCTATTTTTTTTTTGGGACCAACATTACACTTTCACTTTTTTAGTTTAATACTTTTAAATTGTTAAGAATTAATTTGATTGGCTAGTTTTAATTTTCCTTTATTGGGAACACAAATTCAAGGTTATTAATTAATGTAATTTACTCTTCCTTAAAAAGTGTGCCCAAACGAAATGGGCCAAATCGGGCGGGACGGAGGGAGTAGTTTCTTGTAAGTTGGGCCTTATGAAATGTTAAAATTGGGCCTTATTTTTTTATGGGCCACCATGGATCCATTTTAAAATTTGAAATTTGTGCAGTTTTTAACCATTTCAAGTTAAGCTTGTTGCAACGAAAATAAATTCACAAAATTTCTTATTCTAATTAAAGTCCCCCCAAATAAAAGCATAATCTTTTGGTTGTTTTTAGAAATCCGTAATCTAAGTTGAAACAATTCACGGTTGTTAAGACGTTTTTTCTCCAACAAAAAAGTCGGACGTTCGAGCTTCTACATAATGAAAATGGAGAACAAAATAATACCGGTTTAAGTTGCTAGCGGATACATTAGACTAATGTTACGTAACGGGCTCCGACTCATGGACTCAAATAAAAAACTTAGTCCGAGAAGCTCCTCGACTCGTCCTTCCTTAAAACAAACAAAAAAAATGTCCATCCCATCCTCCATACTACTATTCACTCTCGAGATTTCTCTAGAAACTCTTGAATTTTCCCTCTCTCTCTTTATAATCCCCTTCTTTCTTCTCTCGCACCAGCAAAATCCCAGAAAACTATCAAGAAACGATCAAAAAGCTTCAAAAATCGTAGAGTTCAGTCGACTTTCATGGCTACCGCAGCTCAGCTCCACTGCCCGTTCCCGCAAACAGCGAGCAAAACGCCGTTTCTGGGCCCGAAGACTCCGATCAAAACGCCGCCGTTTCAGCTGGGCTTGAGGAGGCATGACCGCCGCCGGTACAGGCCGCTGAGGGTGGTGAGCGAGAAGGTGGTGGGGATCGACCTGGGCACCACCAACTCTGCCGTGGCGGCGATGGAGGGCGGGCAGCCGACGATCGTGACGAACGCGGAGGGGCAGCGGACGACGCCGTCGGTGGTGGCGTACACCAAGGCAGGGGACAGGCTGGTGGGGCAGATCGCCAAGAGGCAGGCGGTGGTGAACCCGGAGAACACCTTCTTCTCGGTGAAGAGGTTCATAGGGAGGAAGATGAACGAGGTCGATGAGGAATCGAAGCAGGTCTCGTACAAAGTGGTGAAGGATGATATGGGGAACGTCAAGGTGCAGTGCCCTGCCACTGGCAATCTCTTTGCCCCCGAAGAGATTTCAGCTCAGGTATAATTTCCCGATTGATTGAACAAGATTTGATGGAGAATTTGTGGTGATTGGTTGGTGTTTTGAGTTTGTTGCTATTGGTGATTAATTGTCTGTGTTTTGAAAATGGCTCGAACACGTGATCTTCGGATTAGGTTATCCACTGTCATTGTCATTCGGCCAAGCACACGCACACAAACACAATTGTTTCGAGTTTTGGTAATTTAGTATGTGTTTGGTGGCTGCTATAGGCATTTTTCGAATTTCACCTTGCCCTCTGTGAAGAACAATGAACTAGTGCCCTTTAGTCCTCTTTTATCTCTGATTGATTAATGATCAGAACAATATGCAAATGATTATATGAAGTGTTTGTACAAAATGTGTCGGATTTTGATGGATGTTTCAAGCTTTTGATCAGATGTGATGAGATGACGGTGTCGATTTTCGTCCATCTAGGTTTTGCGAAAGCTCGTGGATGATGCCTCGAAGTTTTTGAACGATAAGGTCACTAAGGCTGTGATTACGGTACCCGCCTACTTCAACGACTCGCAGAGAACTGCGACGAAAGATGCTGGTCGTATAGCTGGTTTGGATGTTCTTCGCATTATCAATGAGCCTACGGCTGCTTCTTTGGCCTACGGATTTGAGAAGAAGAACAATGAGACCATCCTAGTATTTGACTTGGGAGGTGGCACATTTGATGTTTCAGGTACTTGATGTGCTTCTTTTGACATTTCAGATTTGTTGTTAGCTTTGTCACGTCGTCTATTGTTACTCGTATCTGTATCTACTAAGAACTTTAACTAAACTTGAGCTAACCGATTCGTGCAGTTCTTGAAGTCGGAGATGGAGTGTTTGAGGTGCTTTCAACCTCCGGAGACACTCATCTGGGTGGTGATGATTTCGACAAGGTAAGAATTTGAGTGAACATGTCAATTCTTACTTCGTTCGTCCATTATTGATAGTACTAACATGTCTACTTTGGATTGGAACAGAGAATTGTCGATTGGCTAGCCGATAGTTTCAAGAAAGACGAAGGCATTGATCTCCTCAAGGACAAGCAGGCGCTCCAGCGTCTTACCGAATCTGCTGAGAAGGCGAAGATTGAGTTATCTTCCTTGACTCAGACTAACATAAGGTACATTATTTGCTGCCTATTGTATGTATTAATGAGTTTTCGTAATTTGCTTGAGTATTCAATCCTTTCGATTGTGTGACAGTTTGCCGTTCATCACTGCCACTGCTGATGGTCCCAAACACATTGATACAACGTTGTCAAGAGCTAAGTTCGAAGACTTATGCTCCGACTTACTAGACAGGTACGTTATCGTCTCTAGATTTGCTGGCAAAGAACGAAATTGTGCATCCGTGGTCTGATATTTCTGTTTGCAGGCTTAAGACTCCTGTCCAAACTGCTTTAAACGATGCTAAGCTTTCAATAAAGGATATAGACGAAGTAATTCTAGTTGGTGGCTCGACTCGAATCCCTGCTGTCCAAGATCTTGTGAGGAAGATGATCGGGAAAGAACCTAATGTCACTGTCAATCCGGATGAGGTGGTTGCCCTCGGAGCTGCAGTTCAGGTATGCCTCTTGAAGTAGTTGAAGATCTCTCAGAGTAACCCGAAACTGAAAAATCGAACCAGATTGTTGGATTTAAAAGTTCTGATTGTCCTGTTTTGAGTATTTTTGCCCTGTTTTGACATGTTAATGTGCACGAATGCTCGATCATACCAGCTTGACAAGACCGATTCGCTGTTATGCAGGCCGGTGTTTTGGCTGGTGATGTGAGCGACATCGTGCTCTTGGACGTGACCCCGTTGTCTCTCGGCTTAGAAACTTTGGGAGGGGTGATGACGAAGATCATACCACGAAACACAACGTTACCTACCTCAAAATCCGAGGTCTTCTCCACAGCTGCGGATGGCCAGACAAGCGTCGAGATCAACGTGTTGCAAGGTGAGAGAGAGTTCGTGAGGGACAACAAGTCTTTAGGGAGCTTCCGACTGGATGGGATTCCGCCTGCTCCTCGTGGGGTCCCTCAGATCGAGGTGAAGTTCGACATAGATGCCAACGGGATCCTCTCCGTCACCGCCATTGACAAAGGAACCGGGAAGAAGCAAGACATTACAATAACCGGTGCCAGCACATTGCCTAAGGATGAGGTACGTTTATGTTCGACTAATAAAGCCCATCGAACAGTCCTCAGCTCCCATCGACACTTAACGATCTTCGTGTAAAATCGAATATTTGCAGGTGGATAGAATGGTGCAAGATGCAGAAAGATACGCGAAGGAGGACAAGGAGAGGAGGGAGGCCATCGACACCAAGAATCAAGCGGAGTCCGTCGTTTACCAGACGGAGAAGCAGCTTAAAGAGCTCGGAGACAAAGTCCCGGCCGACGTTAAAGACAAAGTCGAAAGTAAGCTGAAGGAACTTCAGGATTCCATCGCCAGTGGATCAACTCAATCGATGAAAGATGCCATAGCAGCACTCAACCAAGAAGTGATGCAATTAGGCCAGTCCTTGTACAGTCAGCCCGGAGCTGCAGCTGCTGCTGGCGGAGCAGCCGGCACTGAGGGGCCCGCCTCGTCTGGGAAATCGGAGGGAGACAGAGACGTTATCGATGCGGACTTCACCGAAAGCGGCTAAGTGACGGTTATGTTATGTAGTATGTTTTGGATAGAGAAACGAGTGGGATTATTGTACATGAGTAGGATTTGAACAGTGAATTATTTTTTCCAGAATTCCATAAAATTTCACTACTGTAAATTCAATCAACAAGAAATAAATCTGCAGAAATATGCTTTATTTAACAAGTGATTATACATTATATGAAGAATATATACCTTATACAGATATGTAAATATTAGAACGAAATGAAACAGAGAGAGAAATCGAAGTGGGGGGAGAGAGAGAGAGAGAGTAAATACAAATATTTACAGTCCGAATAAACGTTTGAAGGCGCGAAAAAGCTTACCTTTCTTCTTCTTCACGCTTTTGGCGTTGGAGAGAAACTCCTTCCCGCATTCCTCACCATCGTCATTTTCTGCGGATCGGTGGTGGATTCTCGAGTATCCATCGCTAACGGAAGCCGATCTCTTGATGGCGAACGAGCTCGGCGGCGGCGGCGCCGCCTGTTCAGCCTCGGAGTTCCGACCGGAAACAGGGCTTTTCCGGCCGAGGATCGAGCCGAAGGCCTCCACTCCGCCGCCTTCGTGCTCGTGCTCCGGGATCGGATCGTGGAACGTGGCGACCTTCACCGCGCTGAATCTGGACGGAGTTAGGGACGTTCTAGAGAGAGAAAGCTCGGCGAAGTCGACGGACTTGGATCTGCTGGTGTTGGGCTTTTCGATCCTCGAGTATCCATTCATCCTGTGCTTGGAGAATGGGGAGCTGATGATGTTGTCTAGGTGCGGAAGGAGAGAGGGGAACTCGTTGAAAATGGAGGAGGTGGAGTCAATTATGAAGGAATTAGTGATGCCCAGATTTGGAGGGAAAGACATGGTTTATGGCTGTGTTTGCTTGTTCGTTAGGGCAGTGAAGTAGAGAGGTACGTTCTTCTTATAAGACTTCCGATTTTCGAGATTTCGAGAAGACGACATACTTATACACGACATTCTCTGTCCTACTGCATTACTCGAATTTCGAACTTGCTATAATTTTTTAGCATTTGATTCACGATTTTTTCAGTCAATAATTGATCATCAGATACTTTTTATATTAAATGCTTGACAGATTGGTCAAATAAAGTGAGACGGACGAAGTACTGTATCATTAAAATGTTTTGAATGTTGTGGTGACTTATGTCTTAGAAGTGGCATTATTGTTGAATGAATAAGTGATGAGAATAAGTACATATGCATGTGTGTGAAAAAACAACACAAGCTCAAGTGATGGAGATGTGTAGTGGGGAATACACAAGTCAAATTATTGTTGAAGGGTAGTTGTAGTTATCTTCAAAGCCCATACCTTCATATATTCATACATTGACTCTCAAACAACTCAGTTCTCTTTTCACGCTAATACTCTAGAGGGAGTTTCACTGTATCAAGTGAGACGTAACATTTATTCTAATACCCACGTTTTATCACATTAAAATGTGTGTCGAAAGATTTTAAAAAACGTAGATATCAGACTGAACTAGGTGTCCCCCATAGGCCTAACATTTCTTTAGATCAAATCATGCAGCACAGAGATTGTCTAGTGTAATTTGCAGATTATTGCATGATTGAAGAAAAGAATAATAATTGATGATGGAATAAGAGGAGGGGGCAGATCTATGTAGCATGTGAAGTGTTTTTCATGGATGATTGGGGGGGAAATTCCAGGCTTGCAGAGATCTGTATGCAAAGAGAAGATGTGACCTAAGCTTAAACTATAAAAAGTTGCATCTCTTTTCACAATCAATCTTATTGTATTTTTCCTGTATTTATTTTTTTCAACCATGTGCAAAGAATCTACCCTATTCACCTAAAGTTTCTAGTGCACTATGGAGTGTGTAATTAAAAAAAAAAAATGTAGCATATAGTTAAGCATCATTTTGGTTTTGAGCCTACTTATTGAAGGATAACTCTTGTGCCTTTCACACAATTTCCGAGTAAAGTGTGTGTTAGTTTAGCGGTGACGAGTTTGATGCCTAGGATTAATTAGTGGTAGAAGGTTTGGAATTTAAATTCTCGGTAGTGTAATTGAGCTTTAAGTATTTGAGGAAACGAGTTAAGGTATTAATATTTTTGAATTTGAGTATGATCACTATTGTATAAATGCTTAGCCAACCTTCAATTTCAATTTTTATTTTTTGTTTTGAGATAATTTGATTGAAATATAGAGGTCGAGGAACTCAAACCCGAGATCTTTTGCGGCGAAGTTTCATACATTAACCCCTACGAACAGACCAATTCATAGAGAGCAAAATGTTGGGCCGGGCCGTTGCCACTTTCTTATATATCAACATAGAGAAAATTCAAAGTTAGGCCCAAGTTATGCATGTTGAATCCATACATGTGTGTTTTCATTTTGAATCTGAAGGAATTGGATATGTAGTCGTCTTTAAAGTCTCAACCAAGCACAACTGGTTTTGTCGATGTTAGTTTAAAGCACACCTTCAATATATTTATACTAAAAAAAGTCGAGTGCATTCAAAGAATGTGACGTAATGGAAAATGGAAGAAGCAATAAGAGGGCCAATACGCCCATATTTATATCTCATTCCAAGAGAGGGATTTTGAACAGTAATTCACCTACCCAGCAATTGAATTCGGTTTCGTCTTTCCCTTTTTCTTCATCTTCAGACTTTGAATCTCCGTTTCACGAATTTGCAGCTCCTCGCTTCTGTTTCCCAGCTGCGTTTCTCTCAGGTAATTACCTACAATCCCTTCATGTTCTTGACTTCTTGCATATATGTATCTCACCATTCAATTCAAATCAAGAAATCTCCGATTAATCGCTTCGTTTCACCGATTTAATCCAAGAAAATAGATGCACCGGTCAAATTTTTGAATTTGCGTTAATTTGTATGAAAAATTAATCGTGATTGTTCATGGAAAGGGGGAAATGAGGAATTTTGATGCTACTTGAATCCAGAATTCTTGCTGAAAATTTCATGGTGAATCTCCACTAGAATTACAATTCTTCCTTCAGAAACAAAAAAATAATAAAAAAAAAAAATTGTCTTGATTCATTAAACGTAGTTTATACCGAGGCTGTAAGGGTATATTCTCTTGTATTTTGTCCGAACATCAACCAGAAACAATGTTATCATCGAAATTACTTTGTAATAATCATGTTTGTTTAAAGTATCAACATGTTTGTTGCAGTCTTGAAGTTTGTCTCTGAACAATGTATGCCGATGCCCGTGGCAATGCCGATGATATGGTGCTCCAGCTGCTCCCTAGGCGGCGCTACAGAGGATCACCGACGTGGAGGGAAGCCTTATCGAGGAAGCAGAGCCGGCTTCTAGCTGAATTTCTTCGAAAAAGCTCGGCCTCAAAGCAAGAAAGGGCTTCTCGAGATTCGGATTCCAAGGTTCAGGTCCAGACGGCGCTCTCCCATGATTTACTGTACCAAATCTTCATGTTACTGCCTGCTGATTCTCTTTTTAGGCTGCAGTTTGTGTGCAAGCAATGGTTTAGTTTGATCAATAGCCCTAGTTTTGTTACGACTCATGCTCGGAAATCAGAAACGGTTTTGATTTCCCAACAGTTGTCCTTTCTGCCTCAAGGGCCTAAAGGGAAGCCTAAGTCCTATTTCCATTTCTTTAGTTTGGACGATTGGGGTAGCGAGTTCATTGAATCGCGTGTAGGCGATTTAGCTAGTGTCCGAGCAAGCCACGGTGGCTTGATTCTAGCGTCCGGTGGAAAGAGGAAGAGATTGATACTTATGAACCCTATAACAGGAAAGTACATTGAGCTTCCATCAGGGGCTCCAAGTCATCCCCTTTGTGAATCGTACGCTATAGCTTTTTGTCGTGAGGCGAAAACGTGCAAAGTTGTACACTTATTTCGTGAAACATTAGGTAGCATTGGTTGTGAGATCATGAGCATATGCACTAGAAGCTGGAGAAGAATCGAGGGGCCTTCTGAGTTATTACGGATAAGGCAGATCCCGGTATCCATTAACGGAACCTTGTACTGGCTATCCTCGAAACGAGGGCGTGATTACTATGTCTCGATGGATGTCTTTGACGAGAAATTCGTTTCCAAGAAACTGCCTGTGAAAAGGGGCGGTAACGATAGGCTGATCGAGATAGGTGGGAATCTTGGATATGTGACTCATGTAGAGGTAAATGTGTTGCAAGTATGGATTCTGATCGATGGAGGCGGATCGAGGGAAAGTTGGACGAAGAGGTACAACATCGACGTGGGCGGTGGTCTCACCCACTGCGTTCCGATTTGCAGTCGAAGGAACGGGGAGGAAATGGTGCTCGAATGCGTGGGGAATCACTTGTATGTCTACAACCTAGAGAGAGAAGAGATGAAGCTGAAGTCAGGATGTGATGAAGAGCCATGGTTTGGGAAGATAAATAGGCTCTATTTCCCCCATTGCAACACTCTTGCATCATGTGGTGATCAAAGTCTAATCGCCATGTAACAAAATATGTTTTAAAAATCGAATCGGAGGTCGAACTGGTGACTGGTGAGGCCTTCTGTTTTTCGGTTGAACCACGGTTCAACCGGTTAATCGGCGGTTCGGTTTGGTTTTTAAAACACTGGAAAATACTATCAAGAATTGTAATGCTTTTTCCCATACATAGTAAAAGAAGTGATTAATTGTAATACTTGAAAGGAAAATGTGTACTGTACGATCCTTACATTCGGAAGAGTTGTTTATGAATAGTAATATTACAAAAACTAGAACGTTTACCCGAGCGATGCTCGGCAAAAACAATTCCTACAAAATACACTTTATACACTAAATATTTTCGTCTTAATTCACGTGTATAAAGCAAATGGTTCAACTGGTTGGGACCGGAGTGGTATAATTTAATAAAGGGTTAATGTCATTTAAATACACGAACTTTGGGCCGTTTTCGTTTTTTCCTATGAACTTTCAACTTTGTCACAAAAATACACGAACTTTCAAATCGTTGCAATTTTCCCATGAAATTCAATTCCGGTCAAATTGAATCCTAGTTGTCAATTAATTTGCATGACGTGGCCTTAATGGGCTGATTTGGCGCTGAGTAGGCAATGATGTGTCGAAAATATTAAGGGTTACTATCATTTAAATACATGAACTTTGAGTGGTTTTCTTTTTTTCCCATGAACTTTCGACTTTGTCACAAAAATACAAGAACTTTCAATTCGTTGCAATATCCCCATGAATGTAAATTCCGATCAATTTGAATCCTAGTTGTCAATTAATTTAAATGACGCAACCTTAATGGACTGATTTGGCGTTGAGTAAGCAATCACGTGGTGAAAATATTAAAAACGACGTCGTATTAATAATTGGGCAGCTTAAGAAGCGACATCCAAGGTTTGCTGCCGTACGCGCCGTAAGAATATCACAAGACAAGTCATTCTCACAATTTGGGATGAA
Organism: Thymus mandschuricus; assembly: GCA_029379335.1. Classification (NCBI taxonomy): domain Eukaryota; kingdom Viridiplantae; phylum Streptophyta; class Magnoliopsida; order Lamiales; family Lamiaceae; genus Thymus; species Thymus mandschuricus. The sequence goes on from CM057074.1 coordinate 37,191,244, forward strand.
TCTTACTCTCGAGTGCTTTGACGAATTGATGAGGATGTCATTGCCAAAATGAGGATGAAAGAAGGAACGACGAACCGGAAGAATAAGGTATGAAGAAGAAAAAATAAAGAAAAATGAATGACGGAGCCACTGCAATTGTTTTTTATTAATTGGAAACCATAAATTGATGTCAAAAGACGTTTTTGGCAGTTTCAAATGTGTATTTTACCGTCGATCAATGCCACATAATTATAAACGGTTGCTACGTAGGACACAATTTGGGGAAAATTGACTTTCATGGAAAAATTGCATTAAATCGAAAGTTCGTGTATTTTTTGTGACAAAGTTTAAAGTTCATGGGAAAAAATGAAGAACAACCAAAGTTCATGTATTTAAATGACACCATTTTTGGCAGTTTCAAAACGACGTCGTATTCTTTACCGTCGATCAGTGCCACGTAATCATTCCGGTTGCCACGTAGGATGCAATTTGGGAAAAATTGAATTTCATGGGAAAATTACAACAATTTGAAAGTTCGTGTATTTTTATGACAAAGTTGAAAGTTCATGGGAAAAAACGAAAACCACCCAAAGTTCATGTATTTAAATGACATTAACCCTTTAATAAACTCACAATTTTATGTCATTATTATTTTGGTAGTATACATTAGTAATTTATCCCATTGTTAATTTAACAAAGTAATATATATGTTGAGAGATATAATGCTATTATAAAATTTGCACAACTTTTGTTCATTATTTGTTTACACTTTACACCAAGACCATGTTACATTTTTTTTATTACCGTTAAATATTTTCCCATCACATTTCAATTAATTGGCTTAGCATACGTGAGATGTAACACAAAAAGGCTACCAAATGAAATGCACATGTGAGTATTACACTAATTATAAATTAATTTTGTTAGTAACTCCTAAAATTTCACCATTTTGACCATTAGTTGAATTATATTTTACTAACAGATAATTTATGATGATTCATACAATTCTTAAATCTTGATATATTGACTAAAAATTTAATTTATGCTTAAATGCATAGCCAAATTTTAGATTAAATTCACATTTATTACAATTTTTTTTTGTTTCTAAGACATTCATATTTGATACCGTCAATGTGAAGTTTATTGTCCATATATAATTTATAGGATATAGGAGATTAATTTTTAAGAGTATTGTATATTATATATGTGGAATAAATCTAAGGATTGTCAAATTTTAAATGAAAAAGTAGATTTAATCGGGATTTGAGAATAAAAGAGGAGGCAAATGATGAACCTCAAAAATTTTCTTTCCACCGGCCTCAGCCGATATTCACCGGTTTAAGTTAATTAAGATATCTTCAGCTTTAAATTGAACTCTGATTCGGTTGAGGCCTTCGTCATTGCCGCAAAAGAATCTTCTCCGACTTCCAAGACAATAAATGACATAAGTATATGTTGTCTAGTCTAGACAATAATGGAAATTACGCTTGTTTTAGCATTGTAGTTTAGTAGTATAAGAATACAATCTAATACTAATTTAAGCTTATCAATTCTTAAAGTTTAGAGGTTTGTTTTATTTGTTCAATGTAATTAGACGGGAGTACGTGTTTGTGGATAAAGTTTAGAGGTTTCTTTTTATTAAATTTATTTTTATATTTATTTCATTTTATTGAATAACCGACCGTATATGTGAGACCTAATAGATCTAAAAATTCATATTTTTATTTTAATATTTGTTAAATAACTGACATTAAATGTGAGCATTAAATAAATCAGCATCTCATAAATCAATGGTATAAACGTAATATTTTTTAGCCAACTATGTCTTTCGTTTTTGAGTCACTATTAAGTTGTGTATAAATTTTCTTATAAACACGAGAAACGAGTGACTTTATATTGACATTTTGTTTTATTACAATAAACAACAGGCTACGGGAGACTTTGTTTGACATTTTCTGTTTATTAAAATAAACAACGAGCGACTTAACGAGTTACAAATGCAGCTATCATCAAAATATTTCCCTTTAAACCTACTTTCTTATAAACACGAGTAACGGGAGACTACGCTCAAACTTCAATAGCTTTGTAGAAGAGGAGCTGATCATATTATTTTGGTCCAGATTAATTATATAATTTTAATATTGTTTATTTACTTTTAGTATTTTTGTATTACTTTTAAATATACTAGTACTCGCCCACGCGCGATGCGCGACACCGCGGGTTACGAATATTTAATAAGAGCAGCGAAACGAAACGTAAACATACACACACTAAGAGCAGACAAATATAATGTTAGTGCACTACAACAACACAATGTGTTATACATTTCGGAACACTTCTTTATATACAACATTTGTCGTCCCGCCTGATGCGTCAACATGAGTTACTAAATCAAAAAAACTAAACCCTACCAAAAAAAAAAAAATTGAATCCTAAAAGAAACTGAACCCTAAAAACAGAGACTATTTTGCAAGTGTAAATAAGAAGAGGAAAAAAAAGAAAGTAAAGTCATATCTTGATTTAAGTAAAACAGTAGATTATAATTTGTTTATGAAATTTACATATATGAACAATTATGTTTTTCATGGTTTTTTTAAAGTGACTTATAAATATATTGTGTCACTCGATGTATGGTATATTTATTTTATTTCTTTTATATTTTCGGGTCCATTAAACTTGGGCCGATATCTTGTTGTTTTAGACCACTAAGTTAAATAAAAATTATAGAAAAGAAAATCGAAATAAATAGGAGAGATTTAACGCGTGGCATTAAAGATAATAGAAGTAAATTATAAATATATGTTAAAATACAAAATTACAATTGTTTGAAATATAAAATCAAAATATCAAATAATAGAAAATGAGATGAGATTTTTTTTTGTGATTCAAAGTATAGCAATATTGATGTCTATTTGTAGAGAATTGAAAATCATAATTATGGTATAATTTTTAATTTTTTTAAATAAATATTTATCTACATTATTTTGAAAATAAGATTTATTTTGATGTAATTATTTCAACCAATAAATATTTGCCAAGTGGCAAGGAGGAAAGAGAGAAGAGAAAATGACGTGTTATTTTTTTTTGTTCACACTTGACTTATACTTTTTAGGTTTAGACCCCTAAACTTTTAATTAATTGCAAAATTGACCCCGAAATCAATTCAAAATCAATAACTGCCAAAATTGTAATCTCTTTATATATATATATATATATATATATATATATATATATATATATATATAGATTTTTTATATTTCACGAGGAACTTGTCTTTGTCGTTTTCGGCACCAAATTGAGTTATAAGTCTTTAAACGTCGAAGATTTAAATATAATATGAATCATCATTGAATTAGTTCTTTATCATTTTTGAATTCTTTTTATTGTTTGTAAGTACATAAAAATCGAGAATCATAGTCTAAAATATTTTAAAATAAATTTCACTAATAAAATATCTAAATATTAAAAAAAAAATTGACACCCATCGATTTTCGACGGGTTGTAAACTAGTTGCCTATAAAATAAAAAATTGTGGTGTCAAATACGTAACTCAGAAATGGAATAATAAAGAGATTTATTTTTTTTTAATAATTATTTAAATTATTTGAACACCTAATAAGACCTATCTCTCGAAAATAAAGCAGTGGAGATTTAAAATATTGCGAAATACGATTATGCGCAGAATTCATTTACGTAAATCTATTTTTTTAAAATAAGGGTAGTGAAAATACTAAAATACCCTTTAAAATAGAAATGAAAATACTAAAATAAGCCTTGTATTTTGTTTTTATATAATATATAGATTGTACTTCGGGATAATACGAGATAAGGTGTTTTAAGTAAAATAACAAAATTGAAATATTCGTTACTACGAAATTACGGTTAAAGGTTTATATACACATAATATTTTGGTCAACATTCTTGCGCGAAATGGGCCAACCCAAAACCCAGAGGATTGGGTCAAGGTCGAGTGGGTTGGGCCGAATCTATCTATTATATTATATATATAAAAGCAGAAAACATCTTCATCAAATTTTTCCCGCCCAAATTCACACTCACATTAATATTATATTAGTAAAAATTTTGTTTTACATAATGGGCCTCGAAAATCGGAGTTTTTTATCTGAAGATTATTAAATAAAATGCAATCAACAGCTTTAAATAGAATACTCCCACAATCAATTCAATTAGCATTGGAACTAAATAATGTCTAACGTCTTTTTCCACATTTCTCTTATTAGTTATTGCTTCTTTTTTTCCAGGCTGTAAAATTATTATCTGCAAAGTATTAACCTCATCTATTATATACTCCCTCCGTCCCACTTCACTTGTCCCCTTTCTTTTCGGCACGGGATTTTATGCGTAGTGTTAAATTGAAAAAGTAAGGGGTCCACATCAAAAAGTAAGGGTTAATTTTTGCCTTTTAAGGAAATAGGACAAGTGAAGTGGGACGGACGAAAATAGTATTGAGGACAAGTGAAGTGGGACGGAGGGAGTATATAATAACAAAAACCAATTCCATAACATTTTTTCCCGCCTAAACTTCTAAGACACAATAATATTTTATTATTTTACTGACTCTCCACATTCCTATGTTGTTTAAGAAAAGTAATTATTGTTCTTTAATTTAAATTCTTATTGATGTCTTTTCTCTTCGATTAATGGAGGACTTTTTCTTTATTTATATATTTTGGTTTTTACATGATAGTTTATTTAATTCTCTCTCTTCTTCCCAACAATGTTAATTTCCAATACATTTCATTATTGTTGTTTATTTTAAATTTTAATTGATGTTGTTTCCAATACATAAATTGAAATACTATTTTTCTTTCTTTTAAAAATCATACATTATAACATTAGAAAAAATTAGTAAAATATTTAACATAAACAACAATATAAGCATGTCATAGAAATTACATATTTTGCTAAAACATATGTGTGCGGAACTTAGAAGCCCAACTTTGAAAAAAAAAATTAATAATTAATAAATAAAAACAATACCATCGTAATCCATTGATTATTAACTTCAATAAACGATAAAATAGTGACTTTTGGTTTAGTTTAAGAAATCCCTTAATTATTAGATCCCCTAATAAACTTTATTATTAGGGTAAAATGGTGTCTCTTCATATTTAGCCAGCAACAAAAGTGACGTTTCTTTCACATATTGACTTTTGCGTAATATTAATTATTGGAAACATAAAAAAAGATTAAAAGTATTTAACTTTATATTAGAATTATTAATTGAAAAACATTTTCCCACAATCAAATCTATTACGAAATATATATATATAAAAACAGAATCATTTTTCACAATTCATTTCCCGTCTAAACACCTCTTCAATTAATAAGTTATTTATTTATTCATTTATTTGCAAAAAGTTCCTTGAATTAGCTGCCTAATTAATAAGTGTGCATACCTTTCACCTCTAATTCATTAAATAAATCAAACGTTGCCTCTTCTTCTTCCAATTTTTACTTTTGTTTGGAGACTAGAGCAGTAATTCAAATTTCACATTTTGGATGAATTAATTGCTAACTCTCTCTATATATAATCAACTATCTTTATCTTTGATTAGTTTCTTTGAAACATATGCTCAAATTCTTCATAAATTCTATTATTCTATATTGCTTTTCCTACTCATCAGTTTAAAGATTTTTCTCTATTAATTATCAGCACCATTTGTAACAAGATTGTTTTCTATTTTCGGCAGAATTTTAATAGTATTTTTTCAATTATTTATTTATAACAAATGTGTTGCTTACCCAATTATTACCATTGGGGAGCAGACGGTGCCTTTTAAGTTTCCAATGTTATTTCAAAATTTTGAATTCAAATGTTTTAAAGCTATGTAATTAAGTTCTCAATCCCAGTTAGTCTCATTCTTCTTCTTCTTCTTCTTCTTCTTCTTCTTCTTCTTCTTCTTCTTCTTCTTCTTCAATTTGATTCCTCATCGCAATTTTAATATCTCATTCTACTTTTTTTTTTTCTTTTGCAGATTTTAAAGGGTGGAGTGAGATGGGGTTGCCAAAAATGGCATTCTGTTTTTTATTATCGGTTCTGCCTATTTACATGTATGATTTAAATCTTATGGAATTGATGAGAGAGAGGGAGGCAAGAGATATCATACCACTTAATTAATTCGTGAATTGAAAACTTCATACTCCGTATTTTATTTATTTAAAAAAAGAAAGAAGAAAAATTTTCCGTGCAACGGCACGGGGGACATACTAGTTATATATATAAAAACAGAATCACTTTCTATATTTAGTTTAAAGTCGTATTCTGATCGATGCTAAACTTCCTTGAGTCAATTGCAATTTATTTATTTTTTTATTTTTTTTAGGAGAATTGCAGTAACTTTTATCGGAATATGTTCCCACATAAGACAACGATTTGAATTTGTTTTCTCTCCATTTTAAAATTAGCATGCATGCTTGCATTAAATTAAATGCATTTATGGTTTACTTTCATATTTGTTGTTGTGTCCCAAACAAGCATCCCAAGCGGCTCAAAATGAATTTGAATTCGTCGCGGTTACAAGTCTTGATTTGAATTTTAAATTTTTTCGTCGAGCCAATAATTATAATCTTTCTTTATCTATAATTTAGTTTTTTTTTTTTTTTTTTTTTTTCAATTTTTGTTGTGCTATTTCTTCATTATTTGCCTACGCTATTCATGATTTTTTATTTTTTATTTAGATATAATATGGTATTCATGTTGTTATTTCTCAGAAGATGGAGCAAAACTGAAAGGTAAGGTCACCAATAAGCATCAATTTCTTCAATATGTTTTTTCATATCTTTATCTCAGTGTTACATTTTTTTTTTGTTAGTTTAATTGTGGATGTCACTTGAAGATCTTTTTTAATTCCTTTATCATTTCTTTTCCCTGAAACATGTTTTTTCTTTTCTCTTAGCTTAGTTTTTGATATTATGAATATATGGTTTCCTTCTGAAAATTTTTATTAAAAGATTTTTGTTACCACCATTGAATGAAAGATAAAAAGGAAAGAGATCATTATAAGTCTCTCGACTGTGTTTGAGTGAGCATATATGTTTTGATCCGGCAACGTTACGTGTAAGTTGTACAATTTTCTTCCTCATGTTTTTATGAAAAAATATATTTTCTCTCTCAAGTGTTTCTTAGGATAATTTCGATCGACTTTATATTCTTGAAAATTAAATTTTTGTAACCTTTTTTTCTCGCCCAGTGTTGCATAGACCATCGTTCTTCTTCAATCAAATAGTCCATATATATATTTGTCATACACCTCATTATGTAGAAATTGTGTTAGCTCTCTACAAATAATTGTATGAAGATTTTAAGGACTTTCTATGCAAATGGCAAAGCAACAGTTGAGATACCAATGTTTAATTACTTTATATAATTTTAAACATTTTATTTTATTTTGTACTGTCGTTTGTTCCTCATAGCAGATCAACACAATTTTTGGCTAACAATTATTTTTTGTACTGTATACAACATGCATATAGAAGAACGGATTATTTTTCTTTTATTATATCTTCTCCAAGAATAAAAGGTGATTAAGAGAAGATACGGTGGGTAACGCATAAAAAAGAGAAAGACAAAACAAGGAAAGAGAAAATGAAGAAGAAATGAACCTATAAAAATAGGGTAATTAATATTTTGAGGCATGACCCTCAAAATTGGCTGCTACTTTGCTTCACTTTTTTAAAAACCAAGAAAGTAAGAGTTCATTACACTTGAACAGTATTGTAAACTAAATCTTTGTTTAGCTCCGCGAAATCAAATTCTACATATTTATTGGTTTAGAAAAATTGGGTAGTAAACATAAAGGTGGATGATTAAGTGGGTGTTGAGGTGAAGAGCACGGCTTATATTCTTAATAATGGAAAATGATACCCATTATGACGATGAGTGTATAACAAAATGACTTATCATGAGAAGAGAAGGTACTTAAAGAAATCCCTTTGATCAAAGTATATGATTTCTCTATGTCCAAAATATTATTAATCTCTTATATACTATGTTGTTGGGTGAGGGAAACAATGGATAAGAACCTAAATTGTTTAATTTTGATTTTAAAGTCAAGTTATTTAAACTATAATATAGTAGGATAAAATTTGTTTAGGCACAATATATTGTTCAAAGAATATAGGAGTATATATATATATACATACTACTCCCTCCGTCCCACTGGGATAGGGACCTTTTTTTCCGGCGCGGAAATTAAGACGAGAATGATGATAGTGGGATAAAGTGAAAGGTAGTTGGTTAAAGTGATGTGTCATAATTTTATTGGGTTAGAATTTTCCATTTTTGGGAAAGGTCCCTGGACATTCCGAAAAAGAAAAAGGTTCCTATATCAGTGGGACAGAAGGAGCATCATCTAATTACTTAAAAACTTAAGAAAATTAAAGTTTGTGATTCCTTCCACGGGTGATATACTAGTGACATCTTATAATAAAAGGCAATCCGAGTGAGTTGGATCGAATGACATCTTATAATAAAAGGCGGCACACAAAGACTGCATAAAATATACTGTCAAGCGATATTCCTGCGGACGCTTCTGAGAAATCAAAGCTCAAGAAGACGACGATTATCGGAGGAGGACGGTTACATACATCGAAAGCGAGAGAATTCTCATACTCGGTAGGCGATTTTTCACTGAGTTCCAATTTTACTGTGTAAAAAGGTAAATTTTGATCGCGATCGCTTCCGTGTTTGTGAGTGTGTGTAGGGTGGGGGAAGGGGATTGAAACGATTTTGGAAGAGCGTTCCAGGTAATATGAATGCTTGACTGATGTTCATGGCGATCACATGCTCGTTCTTCGATTTTCAGTTTTTGCCCAATTTTTAGGAATCGGGTGAAGTATAATTCAGGTTATAGGTATAATTGATTCGAGTGAACAATCAATGATTTTTGTATCGTTGTTCAATTTCTTCTTGCATTTATTACTATTAGCATAACAATCAATGATTTTTGTATCGTTATTCAATTTCTTCTTGCATTTATTACTATTAGCATAACAGAGGATGATTCTGGGTATAGTAGCCATCACTTCCACTCTTGTCGTATTTTTTGAGCTGTATTTATAAAATTTACTACTTTTTTGGTGATTTAGTCTATGTAACTTCATCTCAAATCAGTAGAAAATGGCGATGTTATAGAAATTTCTGGTTTCTTCTCTCGAATACAGTTACATGACGAAGAAATCAGCGACAGGGGAAACCCCAAGCTTGCTGCAATGGGTGGAAGCGAGGATGAAACTGAAACGGGAGCTTGAAGAAAAGAAGAAAAGGCTGAACGAGGAGAAGGAGTTGCCGCTGGATAGTCTAGTTAATGTACCAGATTTCCCCGAAGATTGCCTTTACCACATCATTCTCCGGCTTCCGCTTGAACAGTTAATAGCGTCAAGATTTGTTTCGAAGGTGTGGTACGGGATTATCAGCCGTGCCAATTTTGTCAATGCATACCTACAACGTGCAAATATTGGATTGATATACTTGGCCGAAGGTTCCTCTTCTTCTGGTGTGGGGAAGGCATCGAGCTCATCAGCCATGAAAATCGAGTTTAATGTTGATGCCAAGGTTTTGGAATTAGACTCCATCCCTTCGCTTCACTGGCACCTTTTCAACCCGCGTACCCGATTTCAGATAAAGTATTTGGAAATCGAAGGTGCAAAGAGCAAAGTGAAAGAGTACAATGTGACTTGTACTGGCCAAATTAAGGCAGCATGCAATGGCTTGATTGTTATGGAAAATCTTGTGAAGGGAAAAGGACTGATTGTGATGAACCCTGTGACGAGGGAGCTGGTAACGATTCCTTTGGGAACTATCTGCAGTTATCATCATGAATCATATGGATTAGCCTTTTGCAGCGAGTCGAGTAGATATAAACTGGTTCACTTGTTTCAAGATCCCTCACAGTACATTGGCTGTGAAATAATGCACATTGGGGGTAGAAGATGGAGAGACGTGGATGGACCCCCTCATGGATTTTTCGGATGGTTGGGATACAAACCTATTTTTGCTCTCGGAGCTCTGCATTGGATCCCACATGTTGAACATAATGATTATCTTGTGTCGATGCCATTGAAGGATGAAAAGTTTCTTCGGACTCCACTCCCCAAAAGCGGTGGAATACATGATCGCGCTCTTGAAATTGGTGGGGTTCTTGGGTTCGTTTCTCATCAATCACCCTACCAAATTGATATTTGGACGTTGAAGAGTTTGGGCGGTGGTGGTTGGGCGAAGCAGCACAGCATCGTGTTGGGTTCTGCAAGAAACATGGTTCCTCTTTTTTGTGCAAGAAATAGTGGTGAATTGGTTTTCAAGAATGACAGTGGTTTATATGCTTATGATCGACATTTGCAGCTTATGAGGAAGATCGAAGTGAGCCATGGATGGAGTCCCTCTCTTCGCTGCGTCTTTCCTCATGTTAACAGCCTGGTTTCATCGAGGATTAAGCTAGACGGATGAAAAGTGTGACAACAATTCATGGCCATGAAATTGTTCGCATCGTCTTGCTGTGAAGGTTACTCGCCACTTTTGAGTAAGTCGGTTTTGGCTCTGCATCTTCGGTCAGATACGACACAGCAATGTCGTATATATAGTTTCATGTTTTCTCTTGTAAATTATGAATCTCTACCAAGTTATTGCATTGCAAATCTGTTTTTGAAATAGAATACACATGTTCATGTAGCAAAATCAAATCTGGTATTTCATTCATTCAAAAGCTGCTGAAGCAGGCATTGGCGGATCACGGACAAAGATGTCGAGGAGCTCGTCGACTGTCGTGAACTTCATGTCCGGGTACAAGGTCGAAGCCTCGACATCATCCTCCGCAAAATTAAAACCCGTTGTCACGCCTTTGATGAAGACACTGTGCAGGATGGCCACCGGAATGTTGTCTGGATGCGGCAGTTCTGCAAGAGACGTAACACGAAGATGTAACAAAGGAAACGATCTCTTCGCCCAACCCTAGAACTAATTACTAAACATGTAAGCTTACTCTCTGATAGGGCTACAACTTCTTCTTACGGGACATGAATCCTCTTGAAACTCTTCCCAGTTTTCTTCTCCCACTTAGAGATTAATTCGAGCTGTGTCAGAACATTTGTCGATGGCCTATATATCACGGTCCGGTTGCATGCTATAGGATCGGTTGCAACTTTTATCGTGTAGAGGCCGATGTCTTCTTCGTAGTTCATCACGACTTATCACACAACGAAAACACATCACTATTGAAACACTGAGATAGTATTAGAGATAAGGAGAAGGTAGAGAGAGCTAGGGTTCTTACATTTCGCTTCACCGCTACCATACACAGTTATATCTTCGTTATCCGGATTCGAAGGGTGGAGCAAATAGTTGATGAAGTAGGCGCCGAAGCAATTCGCAGAGACAAAGGTGTAAGGAATCCTTGCTTCTTCAATGGCTCTTCTGATTTTCCTCTTCTTTTCAAGGAACGCTTCGAACGGTGGCAACACACTTACTCTGTCCTCCTCAACTCCAAAATCCGACGGCAGAAACCTCTGAGCCGGAATCACATTAATTAGCTAGATAGCCTAGATGATACGTTTAATTATTTTATGCAACAACCTATCATCTCTAGAGGGACGAAAGGAGTACATTATACGAGCAGATCATCGAGAACCTCTACCGTTTACCTTAATATTTCCAGCAGCCTTAATGGCCTCCAAAATCTTGAACTGGTCAAGAACTTGAGGATATGCAAGTGCAGAAATCACCACCTCTACTTCCTTCATCACTTCAACAAGCTTCTCATGCTCCTCTAATCCCCCCTGCAAAAATCAACACATTCCATAATCAAACAATCAACAAGAGAGAGAGAGAGAGAGAGAGAGAGAGAGACCTTGACTATGATAGCTCCCATGGATTGAAAGTGGAGAATGAGACCATTCTTGGAGGAATTAGGCCTTGAGAAAACATAAGTAGGGTGCCCTAATTTGAGGCTTGCTTTCACCATGTAACTTCCTATATAACCACTCCCTCCAATTATCAAGATACTGCTTCTGCTCCCATTTTCCTCCATTCTCTCTCTCTCTCTCTCTCTCTCTCTTAAATTTAGTTTAAGCTCTCAGAGCTAATAAATGGACAATGGTATCACTTTTATAGCAACTGGATGGAATCCTTTCTGGAAAGGGTTGTATGGTGTATGAATATCCAATACTTTTACCTTTTTTTTTCTACGAAGAAAAATGCAGGGTCGTTATCTCATCTGTATATTTCAAGTGTATTATTTATTTAACATTATTTCACGTGTATTAATTCCCACATATGTACAATGAAAACCCCTTGATGTGACACTTCACATTGTATGTTTTTCCCACTCTTTAATTTGATTGAGAATAATATCATCGATCATGAAACAAATTATATAGTACTCTACTTGTATACTCAATTTAAGTCCTGCCTGGCAATCAAATGCTGCTAAAACAGGCTTCGTCGGATCGTGCACGAAAAGGTCGAGAAGCCCTACGTTCCAGTTACTTCATCAAGCAGGAAATAAGGGTGGTGACATTGATTATCTCTATAGAGTATATTTAACATAAGTTAAGTTACTAATTTACACTACATATTCGAAGGCAGCATATGAAGAACGTAGTCGTGCACTGATGTAGCCGGCCACCTGAAATTACAGAATATGAATTTCAACTCTAATTGCAACTTGAAACCTACAATAGGAGTTGGTGCGCATATTGGCACTTGACATATTATTGCACGAAAAAAACAAACTACGAAAGAAATCTGCATTAGAGGAAAAGGTAAGATAGACGCTTGATCATTTCTGTACAACTCGGAAATATGACACTTATTTAAGAACAAGCTCTATTTCAAAATCGGATATATGTGACGAACCAGAGTGTAACATCTCCAAGACCATTATGGGTGTGCCAAAAGGACGGAGACAAACATAAAGTATATTACTAGGAACAATGTTATGTCTACTGTGGCGAAAAAGGAACTCAATCTGCATAGACGAATCATATTTTATTGCCACCCAAGATTAGAGGTAAAGAACAACACGTGGATTTCATCTCATTTTGCCCCCAGAAAAAGGTTTAAGTTATGTATTTTTCTTACATAAAACATCAAAAATCATCACATACGTGTCAAGAAAACAAAATCAGCGAAACATGGATCTCAATTAGTGTTGCTGAAACAGGGTTCGGAGCAAGGAGTTGGTAAAGTATAGAGAATCAAGAGAGAGAGAGGGAGAGATCTATATCATAGGAACTGTAATTGAAGAAAACTACTTGAAATAAATGTGTTACTTCTGAACTCAAAACACTAATACTAACCGAACTCCATCGACTACTGTTTAATTCATTAGTTTTGGTAACTATTCCACCTAATGATGATAATAAGCAAAAATCTGCTACCTGAATGCTTTTCACAGGAAAAGGCCAGATATAAGATTTCATACAATCAGAGACACCAAATTATGTGAATTCGGCTTTTCTTCCACGAACCTCCAACATCATCATCTCAAGTTATGAGTTTAAGGGCATGATCAATATCATCTTTGTCCTAAAGCTTTTATATTACCTAATAATTTATGAAAATTAGGGCAACACTTCCCCCCTTAATTCTCAATCCTAACTCGACACGAACTGATAACACGATCTTAATCTGGCCAGTGGCTGTGGCAAGTAATAATAGAACTGCTCAAGAATACAAAAGGCTAAACTCTAGAATCTACTATCTCTGAACTCCTGCGATCATGAATCGTTACGAAGTCCTAATTAAAAGCAGTATTGTTACCAAGAGAGAAATATTATTTTCATCATAACCATTGGTCAAGATTAGGAGAGCAATCGAAAGGGAAAAATTCGAAAAATCAACAATTTTGGCTCTCAATTTGACATTCATCCTAACTCAGTAGCAGTGAACCCTAATTAACAGAGCAGCAACCTCAAAGTTTCGATGCAATCCATATCAGAAACCAGATCTCGACACATGAACCAAAATTTCGTATTGAATAACAATTTTTCCGCAGATGATATTACAACATTTTTCCAAAATAATCACAATTATGCCAACCAACAGATAAATCGCTTACAGAAATAATCGAGCGATCGATCAATCACTGACTCGTCGAGCAGCTCCCACCATTGCTCTCGCCCTTAATATCACCGTCCCTCACATGACCGTGATCGTGATCGCAGTCTCCCTCGGCGTCGGAATCGTCCTCGTCGAAAGGCTTGTCCTTGTGGAAAATACAGCATTTTTTGGAGCTCTTCTTGTTCATGAACTCGTTGTCCACGGTCCCTTCCTTCCACGACACCTTCTTCTTGGGGACCTTCAATTTCAGGACCAAGGAATCCCTAATCTGCGGCTGCTGGCTGGAGGAGGAGGCCTCGAGGGATACGGTGGTGGTGGCGGTGGCGGAGGCCGGCGCCGTGGAGGGTGCGGTGGTCAATTGCCTGGTGGAGGACGGTCTCGCCATCGGTGCGATTAGGGCGGGATTCGGATTTGTATGTGGAATTTGGGGGAAAAGTAGCGTCGTTTATAGGCCTAAGTTTCTGCGTTTTGGTGGATTCGTTGATGGTGCTGCTTCTTCCTTCATTCCTTTCTTAATTTCATTTTTTTAATTCCACAATTTTAAACAATATTGTTTTTTTTTTTAAAACATCAATATATACAACAAACCTTAATTTTTTTTAATAATTGTACGAAAAAAAAAAAGTTGTTTCGAAATAAACAAAGGGAATAGTATATTAGGATTTAGGTGGGTTTGTGACTTGTGAGTATGATTAGATTAAAGTTCACTATTTGTTGTTTAGACGGTTAGACGGGACTCGAGATTCGATTTCATGAAATGACACACAGTATTAATCTTATTATAAGTAGTATTAATCTTGTATATTCCTCAATTTATTGTCTTGCTCTCTTAGATAAAATTAGTGTTGTATAACTATTTTGACCCAAATTATTTTAAAATAGTCTTATTCATCATGTTCGTCATAGTTGTGCATATTTTTTTATTTTTTTTTTGGAATGTTGGTAAAATTTGTACACATTTCGACTCTAGTACCACATATTAAAACAAATCTCATACTTAGAAGGCCCAGTTATTCTCCACTAACAAAAGTTGATAACTTTTTGTTTATATACTTCTGTCGAAACAAAATGACACAGTTAATAAACTGGAGGTGTACATGATAATGATATTGAATCGGGTCTATCACAAACAAACATAATTCTTCCGTTTCTTTTGAAATAATCACTTCTTTTTGGGCACGCATATTAATAAAATTGAGGTTTTTTGTAAAATAGCAATGATCCACATACTTAAAATGAAGGTTTTGTGTATAAAGGTAGTGTATAGAATTGGTTGGACCAGAATAAGAAACTGGTCATTTTGAATAAAACGCTCCAAATGGAATCGTGATCATTTCAGGAGAAACGAATGGAGTAATATATTGTGCTCTTCTCTTTTACCAACTGTCCTAGAGTCTAGACTCCAAAATTGACCCCAAACACATTAAATCAAAATTGTACCACAACATTGTTCAATTTACCAAACCCTAAACGGAAGCCCTATGCATACACCCGGACCCGTAGTTCCCGCTTGACCCGACCCGTACTGTTTTCCGCCACGTGGACGACCCTCCGCCTTTCTTAGAAATCTCTACTAAATCAAACCATCCAAACACGCCCTTAAAAAAAAAATACAGTAGCTAGCACGAAATAAACAAATCATAAATTAATTTGTTATAGTTCGCCTCCGTTGAAACAATTTATGCCTCGCCGAGAAATCAAGGGACTGTTTGTTGGAGTCGGAGTCGGAGTCGGAGTCGGAGAGAATGGCTTCCTCCTGCACCTGTTACCCCGCGAATTTCAAGGCCGCATCTTTCAATCCAAACACTCCCTTAACTTCTTCTTCTTCTAATGCTCGGGCTAAGTTTCTCCCCGCTCCGAAGCTCCCCTCTCTCTCTCTTCGTTTTGGCCAGAATCAATCGGGTGTCCGTTTCAGGAAATCGAAAGCTCTTCCCCGTTTGCTGGTAATTTCTTTACTTTTTTTGTTGGTATGAATAGTTTTTTTTGGTGAATTTGTTGTGATTTTGTGGGGTCAAAATAGGTTGCTGCTTCTGGGAGAATGGCGGAGCCTTTGAGGGTGATGATATCAGGAGCGCCTGCTTCTGGGAAAGGAACTCAATGTGAGCTTATTACTAAGAAGGTATTCTCTTGTTTCTCTGTTTTGCTATTTTTGCAGTTTTAGATATTTGTAGTTATTGATTTGAATTCTGGATTGCTGTACTCTGCTATTCCGTAGTGAAATGGATGTTGCAAGTTTTTACATCTCATTTTTCTTGGGGGGTGTGGTGATGGATCATGAGCTTACTTGTTAGTTTATCGAAAACGAAAGGGGGGAGGAGCTATGGGGCATGTTTTCTTGAAATGTAATGTCTCTTGAGACAAATTGATGCAAGGGTTACTTTTGGAAATCCGAAGATCCGTAAGAGCAAATTATAACTTGTTGCGATACCTGCATTTTGGGTATGGGATAAGGTTGAGAATGCGTAGGGAAAAAGGGAATTACTTGCTTCCTCAATCTTGTAAGGCGGATTCTAGCTGAAACCAAAAAATCGATGTATTGTGCGAAACTTTTATTCTGGTGAAATTAGTGATTTATGGAAGCAGGCCACATATTAACTTATGGTATCCCTTTCATTGATGCCCATTGTGTAATTTTTGTCCTTGTCCTTAAGTCTTTTCTGTTTTACATTTCTTTCGTGTTCACGTTGGAAATATCTTGTATTCTTGATAAAGTTGTTTGTTCTGTGACTCTGCAAAACTGCGCCTCTGTCTCGTATATTCCAACTACTGCTGATGACAGTATTACTAGCAAATGTCAAATTTTGCATTACGCAATATTTCTGGTATTTTGAGCTGCCAAAAAATGCATAAGTTAGGTTTGATATGTTTTTTCCGCTTGAGTCTTGATCCTATCACTTTATCTCATTTCTTAACATCTCACTTCAAGAACACATTTCTTACATTATGTGTTACTTTGCAGTATAATTTGGTGCACGTTGCAGCGGGAGATCTTCTCAGGGCTGAAGTCTCTGCAGGGACCGAAAATGGGAAGCGTGCTAAAGAATTTATGGAGATAGGCCAGCTTGTGCCTAACGAAATAGTTGTCATGGTAGACTGTTTATATGTCGTTCAATTCCACTTAAAGTTTGAAAAACCTAAATATTTCAAGGATACATAAGGAGAGAAGAAACCTGGCTCTTCACAATTCGACAAACAAACTCACCATCTACAAATGGTTGCAGATGGTTAAAGATCGATTATCGCAGCCAGATTCCCTGGAGAACGGTTGGCTTCTTGATGGATATCCGAGGAGTGAATCCCAAGCTACTGCTCTCAAGGAATTAGGTTTTGATCCAGATATCTTCATTCTTCTTGAAGTGAGGTTCTGCTGTTGGTCTCGGAACTCTCTTACTATCAGTAATTTCTTATTTATACAGAGAACTGTGAGAGTTCAAGCATGACATGATTATATTGTTTGCTTCACTTTTTAAATTTTTGTCAAATTCTTCGTGTCTTTGGCTTATATCTCATATTGTGTATCATTTCTTCAACTTTATGTTACTTGGAATTTAATGAAACAAATGTCGCGGTAATAGGTCCCTGAAGATATCCTTGTCGAAAGAGTTGTTGGCCGCAGACTAGATCCTGTTACTGGGAAAATATACAATCTTAAATATTCGCCTCCAGAAACTGAAGAAATCGCTGCAAGGCTTACTCAGCGCTTTGATGACACTGAAGAAAAAGTATGCCATTTTCAAATTTTGTATTCTATCACCCAACGACATATTGTCTTATCTTCTTATCTCTCTTTTGAATGTTTTCATTATGATAACGGCGTTCTTGAACTTTCAGGTGAAGCTGCGTTTGGTCACTCATAACAGTAATGTGGAGTCTGTGCTTTCAATATACAAAGACCAAACAATCAAAGTATGTAATAATATATTTTTCTCGAGTTTCATTCTATACTATATCAAATGCAGTTAGTTAGTAACTGAAATTACCAGTTGAGAACATTATTTCCCCCCATAAATTGCAGGTGGATGGAACACTTCCCAAAGAGGAGGTATTTTCAAAAATCGACAATGCATTGACAGAGCTTCTCACGAAAAAGGGAGCTGCCTTAGATTCACTGGCTGCATAAAACGAGCTCAACTGGGAAATCGAGAGAGCGACAAAGTAGTAAGATTCTTTCGAACGAGAAGGTACATATATATATAGAGAGAGAAAGATATCAGAACTATAGCCATTGCCTTTATGATAAATATCGTGTTTCATTGCTTTGAGATGATTAGGGAAGAATAAAGAATATCTTCTCTTCGTATGCCAACTTTTACCAACTTTCTTCCATGAATCCATGTATGTACATACATGAAGCTATCTGAATTATTGCATTGCTGCCTTCTTTCCCCACCTCGTGCTCTACATAGTTGAGTTCTTAAATTTCCATGTCAATACAATGCTTATCCATGATATGCAAGAAAGAGCCAGCCGACTGTATTGTTTACGCATATTTACATAGACTAGTTCCACGGGATGTTCGAGTAAGTTCTTGAATTGCATAGGCCATGTTATTTGACATCTTCTCTTCCAGCCATCTTTTCTTCCTTGTGTGAGAATTGGGGTGCTTAGATGTCTCCATTTGACTGGGAATTATTTTCTCCCAAAGAAAATGCACTTGGTCCATACATATTGAAGTAATAGAGCAGTTGATAATTCAAATCATTCATAGCTCAAGATTTTTCAAACTTGTGTTTGACTTTCTGCAGTTATAAAGAGAAACACTGGAGTCTAAAAAGGTTTAATTTGTATGCTTGTATTGGTCTGCCGGTAGGGTCTTAATGCCCGAGACTAGAAGTTTCGGGTTCGAGTCTTCCGTGTGATTGCCTTTGAACTAGAACATATTTACATCAAAAACATGAAAAAATAGTAGCTCTCTGTTTTATTGGATTCAACAATATATATGTACGAATTCTTGTATGAATTTGATGAGAAGAAGACTACACAAAAAAATTTAAAAAAAAAAAAAAACAAAAAATAATTACGTTGATGAGACAGTACTGTTGGATCTTGACGACACCATTTGTGGCGCCAAGCATGCCTCCAACGCTCTATCTAAGCTATTCACAACCTCACTCATCGTGGGCCGATCCCGACCCTCCGCCATGACGCAATCGGCCGCCAAGTACCCGACGTACGTCACTGCCTCGATCTCGAACGGCGTCGGAGGTGGGGCCCTCCGATCCAAGATTCGATGAAGATCGTCTTGGATTATGTAAGGGACGACGTAATCCACCACGTTTCTCGGGACTCCGTTCTCGTTCTTGTGGATTGCTTTGCAGCCGGAGAGCAACTCCAGCAGGACGACTCCGAAACTGTAGACGTCGCTCTTGGTCGTTAGGAGCTGAAGCCTATAGTATTCGGGGTCCATGTACCCCATGGTCCCCGCAGCCCGCAGGGACAGGTGGGTCTCATCGTCCTGTGGACCCCACAACGAGAGGCCGAAGTCGGACACCTTGGCAGTCCACGTGGCATCGAGCAGTATGTTAGACGGCTTGATGTCGCGGTGGATGATGCGCGGAATGGCGTACTCGTGTAGGTATTCTATCCCTCTGGCCGCGTCGAGCGCCACTTTGATTCGTCTGGGCCACGACATGAGTTGGGAGCTCCCGAGCTTGTGGAGATGATCGGATAGGGTTCCGTTCTCCATGTACTCGTAGACGAGCACGCGCTCGTCGGATTCTTCGCAGAACCCTAGCAACCGAACGAGGTTCTTGTGGTTGAGGCGGGACAGGAACTCGAGCTCATTCAGGAACGCGCTGTCCCTATCCTCCTGGTCCCGTTTGCTGGTTACTGCGTTGGAGGAAGAGGCCGTGGACTCGGCCCTCTTGATCGCCACGCGGCGGCCGTCGTCCAGCGTGGCATGGTAGACTGATCCGAAGCTACCGTTCCCGATCTTGAGCTCCTCGGAGAAATTATCAGTAGCCATGAGCAACACTTCGAGAGAGAACTCCTCCAAGTTACCTCCATTTCCTGTGCTGATCAAGTGGCTGAGCTTCTTCTCCAATGCTGGCGGAGGCGGGGTGGCTTCGCCTCCCCCGCCCTCACCCTCCTCGAGGCGGCCGGAATCATGAATCCGGCTGCCCGTAACCTTGATATACCTCGAAAACAAGAACACACACAAGGCTAGCAAGGCTAAGAAAGTCCCAACACATCCAACCACCATAAAGGCCACCATCCGGCTACTCCATTTCTTGCCACTCGAGGGAGGCGGCGATGGAAGAATCGACGATGGTGGCAACGCCGCAGGCGGCTGAGGATCACAAGGTTGACACATAGCAAGCCCTTCACCACAATACTCGCCATAATTAGCCCAATAGCCACAGCCACACTCCTCTTTTTGCCTACAAGGCCATGGAACAACATCATCGAACACCAACGGATTCGAATCGAACGCCTCTCCTCCCCAACACAACAGCCTATAATCAGAGTTATCAACACCACAAAAGCTCCTCCCTTTCCCTTCAATGGCTACAAACGACACATTCCTCAAAGATTGAGGCAAACTGAACCCCTCTTCTCCCCAACAAATCGCGGTACCGTTCGTCCTTATCGCGCAGGCACGATCGCGATCTTCCGCCATTGCTACCGCTCTGAACACTCCCTGAGGCTCCCCCCCGGCCATATCTCCCCAACACTCTAAGCTCCCATTCTGCAGAACTCCGCAAACACGGCGAAAGCCGGCTTCGATTGCAACGAAGCTGCCGTTACTCTTGTGATCGGTCACGCCGCGATCACTTCCGAAACACCCGACTTCCCCTGTTTCCGACAAGCCGCAAATGAAATCCTCCCCGACCGCGAGGCTCGAAGAGATAGCTCCGCCGCCGCTCTCGCTCCTCGGCCAGCACTCGACCGCTCCAGCGGCGCTGTGAACGCCGCAAATGCGGGAGTTCGCAGAGCTCAAGTCCTTGAGGAGCGCGCCGTCGTAGATTCGCTTCCGGTCCATGGGGTTTCCGAGGGTTGAGAATCTCCAGCAGAAGATGAGGGATCTGTTCGAGGAGTGGGACGAGCTGAGAACGCAGACGAACCCATTGCCGGCGGCGACGGCGGAAACCGACGGCACGGCGGGAGCGAGCTGGATTTGAGTTCTCTGAGGGAAAGCCGTGCAGTTGACGACGGATGAGGATGAATCTTGGGCGGATTTGACGAGCGCGCAAACAAGAGTTTGGTTGTTGGTTTCGGAAATGGCGACGGTGGAGAGAGAGTGGCTGAAAGGGAGAAGGGCGATGATGAGAAGGAAAAGGGACAGAAGAGAAGCATTCATGGGAGGAAAGTACGCCGCCATGGAAGAAGAGGTATGCAAGAAGAAGGTGTTATCATGGTGGTGATGAAACGGAGAGAGAGAGAAAATTATGAAGATGATATAATTCTTGATTATTGGAAAGATTTGGGTTTTGAAGGAGATGGGATTCGGAGAAGGGAAGTTTACGCGGTTGAGAGAGAGAGTGAGGACCAAAGACTGGGTCTGCTCCGCCTCCGCTGCTGCAACACTTTGAAGAGAGAGAGAGAGCGCGTAGTCAAAGAAAACGAGGCTCGTGTCATGGCACAACAAAAGAAAACGATTTTGGAATAATTATTAAAGAGGACTTCTTCTTATGGTCAACGTCACACACATGCATCCTTTCTAAAATAATGAGATTCGAGCGTGAATCTTTATTTAATTATTTGCATGTTATCGCATTATACTATTTTTAGCCTCGTATTTCAGTCTCCTCTCGTCCCCTTTTATTAGTCTTGTAATCTATTTTGAGTCGTTTCATTTTATTAGTCTTTTTTTCTAAAATGTAAAGAATTATCCTTTTATTTTCGATGTGTACCTATTATATTTTACTTGTTAACTCTTACATATAAAATATCGTCCCGAAAAGAAACATAACTAGTGAAATGAGACGGAAAATAATTTATTTCAATCTATTTTATTGAGGGGGTGTGGCCTTCCGCCGACACGGTGACAGTAGTGATTCCAGCAAACATTTTTTTCATGAAATATTTAGAGGAAATAAAATAACTTCAAAGGTTGACTTAAGTCAACAATATTTTGAAGATTTTTTTATTGATTATTTTGAAGATTTTTTTATTGATTATTTTGAAGATTGTAATAAAGATTCGTTTGAAAATTCAAAAATAATAATCTCCTAATATAGATCAAACCTCGTACATTAATGGAGGAATTCAAATCTTTTATGTAAGCATGTCGTATAATATATACTGTCATCATTCCGTTGATAATAAATCGATTGAAGGAGTACTTTATTACGATAAACACGTCCATTTTGCAAGTTACAACCCCTCCTATATATGTATGTGAAGATGCATCAAATACAAAAATTTACCACAAAATCAAACATGCATATCTAATACTATATATTAGTGTGTATTGAGATTTCAATACCTAGAATCTCATAACACTAATCACACACACTATCTACACACACTAAAATCAAAAACCATCTCCAAATAGAAAAAGTGGCCTAAACATTATAACTCTTCTCATCCTTCTCCAGATTGTCTGGAGAAGTGAAGGCTGCAGCTGGCTGGGCATCCACCAGCATCTTGATCACCTCCTTCATGCTCGGCCTCAGGTTCGGGAGCTTCGACGTGCACAGGGTCGCGATCTTCAGCACCTTGATCGCGTCGTCCTCAACTACCTCGCTTATGGCCTTGTGATCAAGAACTTTGATCACATTCTCCCTCGAGCTCAAATGAGTCGAAACCCAATACACCAGGTCCTTCCCTTCGCCGTATTCATCCTCCACCGGCTTTCTCCCCGTCACGAGCTCGAGTAGCACCACCCCAAAGCTGTAAACGTCGCTCTTTTCTGTCACTTTTAGGGAATAAGCCATCTCTGCATAGGAAAACAAACATTAGCGCTATGTCGGAACGCGCTTTTTTACATTTTATGGCACGAGAATTTTGCTCTCGTGCCATAAAGAGTATAAGGGTTGGAAAAACTGGCCATAAAGTGTACAACAGGCCTAATAATTACCTGGTGCAAAGTAGCCATGAGTGCCGGCGAAAGAGCTCCATTCGGACCCTCTCGGAGAGGCTTGATCTGCGATCTTAGCAACGCCAAAATCCGCAATCTTAGCCTCGTAATCCTCATCAAGAAGAATGTTGGTCGACTTGATGTCCCTGTGGATGATTGCCGGGCTGCAATCGTGATGCAAATACGCGATTCCTTTGGCAGCTCCTAGTGCTATTCTGTACCTTTGGTACCAATCCAGCTCTGGCTCCCCACCCTTCATTTCTCTGTGAAGTGCTTGAAACAAGTTCCCGTTCGACATGTACTCGAAAACCAAGAAATTCGAGCCTTCTTTCATCAAACAAGCATATAGCTTGAGTATGTTTCTGTGCCTAATCTTCCCAAGAATCTCCATCTCTGCAGCCATGAGCTTCACACCGCTGCCTTTCCATAGCTGCTTCACCGCGACAGTTCCGCACCCTTTGTTCAAGTCGAGGCGATAGACTTTGCCCGTAGCTCCACTGCCGATCAAATTATCCTCATCCACATCGTATATATCATCCACATCAAACTCCACTTGCTGGAAGCTCTCGAGTTTGAAGGGGCGTTTGTTTCCCTTCTCGTCTCCCATTTCCTCGTCTCCTTGGCTTTTCTTGAAGCTTTTGTAGCTCACGAAGAGAAGCCCGCTTAGGAAGACGACGAGGGCTACTAGTATGAAGAACAGCATTGCCATCTTACTCTTGATGAAGCTCTTGCCCCCATTTTTCTTATGAACACAGATAGGCAAGGTAGAGTTCACCAACTTTCTTTCGTTTCCCTCGTTGTCTGCTTCGAGGCATAGTCCATCGTTTCCGAGGAGTGCTTTGTCGCCGGCCACCATCAAGAAATAAGGGGGAACATTCCCGGAAAGACGGTTGTTTGATAGATCAACTGACGAAAGCCTCAATCTGTCGAAGCCACTAGGAATCGAGCCAGTGAGCTCGTTTCTTGAAAGATTCAAGGAGTTCAAGGAGGGCATCTTTGAGAAACTGCTAGGGATCCCACCACTTAGCCGATTCGAAGCAAGGCCGACGTCCACCAACCGAGGACAGTTGGCCAACTCTTCGGGGATCGATCCAGATAACGTGTTTCCTTCCAAATGCAACGACGTTATCTGCTTCAAACCTCCGAGCTCTGATGGAATCTCACCAGAGAATTTGTTGTTACTCAAGTAGATACGCTCCATCAGTGTAAGCTTTCCAATCTCTCTAGGTATCTCGCCTTCGAATCTATTGTTCGAAAGCATTATCTCCGTCAGCTGCGATGCAGCCTCGATTCCTGGTGATATCCTTCCGGTGAAGGAGTTATCACTGAAATCTATGACATTAACATTTGGAAGTGCCCACACTCCTTCCGGAACGAGCCCCTCGAGTCGATTCTGGTTGATCCTCAGCCTCTGGAGAGGGGTGCAATCAGCATAAGTCTCAGGAAAGCCCCCAGAAAAGTTGTTGTCCAATGCAAGAAGATTCTGCAAGTTCTTGTTCTGGCACAAGTACTGAGGAAACGGACCCGAGAACTTGTTCTCCGAGATGTCGATGCTATTCAAAGGCGAGAAACGGCCCAGATTCTGCGGAAACTCCCCTGTGAAGCTGTTCTTGTAGATGGAGAAGGCACCTAAATGCTGCATTTCTCCAAAAGCTGCTGGAATCTCCCCTGAGAAATTGTTCTTGAACACCTGAAAAACGGTTAGTTTCTTCAAGTTCCCGATTTCCTCCGGAATCACGCCGTGCATTCTGTTGTCCGACACATCAAACTCCTCAAGATCAGCGAGATCAGCTAGCCCGGCCGGGAGTTCACCCGTCAGGTGATTCGCATACAGCTCGACCTTAAACAAGCTCTTCATCTTGGTGATCAATGTCGGAAAATCCCCGGTGATCTTATTCTTGCACATATCGAACGTGCCCAACGCCTCCAGCTCGAAGATCGAGGAAGGGATCTCCCCCCTCAAGCTCGAATTAGCCAAGAACAGCCAATACAGCTTCTTCAAGTTCCCAATACTCGGAGGGATTTCCCCTTCCTCGTAGGCGTTCTCACCGATGCCTAACGACACCAAACCCGTCAAATTCCCGACCCAACTCGGGAACGGCCCCGTGAACGAGTTAACCGAGAAATCGAGAGCCTCCAGCTTCGTCAGCATGGACAGATCAGGCACACTCCCACTCAAGTAGTTACCAGACACATTCAGGACCTTAAGGTCCAAACACTCGCCAAGCTCCTTCGGAAGCGGGCCCGACAACGAGTGGGACGTCAGAACGAGGGACGTGAGGTTCCGAAGCGAGGACAGCGATGGAGATATCATCCCAGAGAGGGAGAGATTGTCAAGAGCAATCTCAGTGACTGAATCATCAACACAATGAACACCATAGAATCTGCAAGGGGAATCTGAACCCTCCTTCCATGAATCCAAATACTTGAGAGGATCACTGATCTGTTTCTTGAATTCCAACAAGGCCTCAAGCTCCACTTTGAGGGAAAAGCAAGAACATGAAATCAAGAAAACAGTTAAAATTTGGAGGGAAAGGGAGTTGGATGGTGAGGCCATTTTGAGGGAAATTGAGGGGCAGAATAGTCCTTTCACAAGAGGGGGCAAGGGTTCCAGTCTGGATCTGTATTATTGCAATGGGCTTCCATTCAAACAGAAGGAGACATCAACTCTGCACCAAATATAAATGAAGGAAAGATTTAAACTTTATTTTAATTCAAATGATTAGTTTAATTAATCATATTCAAACAAGTACACTTATTCAATTCTAAAGGTACTCCTATTCTATTAGGAATTTAATAGTGCTAAATAATTGGGTATAGAATGTTCTTAACAACCCTCCCTGGCTCTATAGAGAGAGAGAGGGGAGAGAGAGAGAGGGGGGGGTGGGATTATATTAATAAAGATGTAAACTTTTGATCTAATTGTGGATTACAACTAAGTAAGGGCAAACTCCCTTTGAAGCAACTCATGAGATGAAGGGGCAAATTAGCTTTTCTCTACCTAAAATTACCACCAAGAAACCACCTTGGATCTTGAAATCATTAACAAGTAGCTATAATTAATGAAAATTTTAGCCTAATTAGGATAATTAATGAAATAATTAGACTAATTAATGAAAACAATTAAAAAGGGATATACTTCACCTGATCTATACTTCATTCAATGCATAATAGGGTCATCTTCCACAGAACAATCAAGAATCACACATTACAGAAACATAACTGCTTATTATACTATCTCTCTCTCTCCTCTCCCTCTCTCTACATGCAAAAGTAAAGCATAAGATAGAAGTAGTAACCTGGAATCTGCAGGGGTTTGGAGGTTCCTCAGGAAGGAAAAGAGCAGCCTCGAGATAAAGCTCAGAGCTTTTCCATCCAAGAAAAGCATGCAGCTCCACCAATTTACTTATGATTGCAATCAGAGTACAGAGAAAATACAAAAAGGGTAAAAAAAAAAAAAAGGAGAGGGAGAGAGAGAGAGAGAGAGAGAGAGAGAGAGAGAGGAGTAAGAGTTCCAAATTCTTGGAAAATCACAAGTTTCCCACCAAAGAAAGAAACTGTTTGTTGGTCAGTGGGGAATGGGAATGGGACTGTATTGTTGAGTGGAGCTAATTAAATTGATGATGAAACAATAGACACATTACTATTAAACAAACAAGGCTAACTACATGGGATAAGGAGGTGTCATCACCCTTTTTTTCTTTTTTTTTTATTTGCACAATACTCCCTCCGATTCCACTCATACAGAGATAATTTTCTCCTGGTACGGGAATTAAAACGAGATTAATAGTGGTGAATAAAATAATGAAAGGGTTTTAATAGATTATAATTTTGTTATCCAAAGTAACATCTCCATATGAGTGGGGCGAACGAAGATATAACTTATCCATTTATAAATGAGATGGAGGGAATAATAATAATAGTGCTATATAACAGAAATTACACAACAATAGGGGAGGCATTACATGAGGGGTAGGATAAAGAACACCCAATATCTGAGATCAGCCTCTTTTAAAGTGGGGGAGAAAGGACAAAAATTGTTTAAATAGTAATATTGCAGTTTAGTCCCTCAAAATATGCAATTATCAAAAGACCCCACCTTAACCGACACACACTAAAATTGGAAAGAGAAAAGAAAGGAAAACACAAATACAATTGCTTCAATTATTCTCTCTTTTTTTTGTGAATCATTTTATTTTGAAATATTTATTATAATTTATAATATTCTTTGTGCTTAATTAAGGTAGTGACTACTTGTTTAGTTAAATTTTGGGACCCTTTTTTCTTTTTTCTTTTTTCCATCTTTTAGGTACTTGATTTGCTATTTATGTATTGTACAAGGGGCTAATTGCAATTAACTGCAAAGTAGCAATGATTCCTTTTGTATCAACGTTGGGTGATTGCTTCCTAAACACAGCCAAAAAGCAAAAATCTTGAGAAGGACATCTCATTTTTAGATTAATGTGGTAATGATTAATTAATTAGGAGTTTTTATATATCATTAGTGATGTCTTGTATATATATATTTTTTGTTTTTGTTTCGAGCCATTTTTGGATTATAGTATATGAAAATTCCCTTTAAAAAGGAGTTATGAAATTCAATTCAAAGAGATAATATTGCATTTAGCATTGAAAGTTGAAACTTTGGTTAATTATTTCCACTATTTTGAGTTCCACTTTCAAGAAAGAAAAAAAAGGTACTACAGTGACATATTATTACCACATCGAACGACTAATAGTAGTATTATTTAGATTTATTATTTCATATTTTTAAAGTAGAAAAGTTTGTGATATTCAAACGTGCTCCTGTGACACGAAAACTTATCGAGTTTTTTATACCATATTGGTACTTGATTATTCACTCTTTAAAATGTTATAACGAAGAATGATCTTTCGATTTTTATATATACAATTCAGGATATTGATCTCTCAAATCAACGTGAAACTAACGGATGGCTTTAACATCGATACGAAAGAACAATTTTTAATTGTCGATGATCCTCTCCCCAGTAGTAACGCAGTGATCCATGACACGTAATGCACTATATTATATATACTGTAGTCTATATATAGTAAGAAGCACTAAGTATATGGTCCATGGAAATAGGGAATTACTATTTCTATAATGAAAGATAGTGTTCGTTAATTTATATTTTCAGAAACGTAATAGATATATATACTCCCTCCGTTTCAATTAATTTTAATTATTTTAACAAACTCGTAAAATAAAACTTTCAATTGAGTCCTGATTGGATTCCTATACGATGGCAAAATGGGAAATAACAAATATACTAAATGCTAATAAAATAAATGGAGGAATTAATGCATATATCAAATGCAGGTGAAAGTGTTCTGGATGGACCATATTTAGAATTTGATATGTCACGTTTAATAAAATATTTAGAATTTGATAATGTCACTATATATTTTTTATTGGCAAAAAACATGCTACTTTCTCTTTCCTTCATTTTGTCGTTCTAGTTTTGTTCTCTACAATAAAATTTTGGTTTCGCTATACTACCACTTTACTTATTTTATTTTTATTTTACTTTTGTACTACTATTATCTTTAGCTTTTCTATTTTTGAAACAACAAACCTTTTCCATTTTTATAATTCTATATCATATCATGTCGACTCAATACCATCCGGGGGTTTACATGTCTTTATATACTATTCATTTCCCCTCTCGTTCTATTTACTCGTTCGTTAAAAATATGTAAAGCGTAGAATAACATAATGTCTCAACAAAATTGAATCATAATAAAAAGAAAATGTACTAGCATTGTAATATCGAGAGCGTATTAATTAAAAGAGTTCCTTGTTGCGTAAAAAACATTTCTATGAAATGATATAAACATGTTAACACATCAATTCGCGGTCAATTAATTATAAATATTGCAAATAAATGTTCCTTTCCACATTGATATATGTGTTATCCTTTTATTTGTCTATTTTAAATTAATAACTAAATTAATTGGTGGTCTCCACGTCGAGAGAGAGAGAGAGACCCATTTCAAAACCGAAAACAACGTGGCAGGGCTCGTGCGCGGCTCGCTCAAGCCTCTAGCTAGCCACGAACCGGAGGCACGGGCCTAGGCGAGCCTCCTCGCGAGCCCCATACCCCGGAGTGCTCGAATTTTCTTTTCCTTTTCACGTACACTACTAGTGAGGGTGAGGTGGACCTGTGGTTGACTAGGTCAACCCCTAGTGGTGTACTACAACTTTCGTACCATTCGATTTCACACTTCAATTCCCAGATCTCGAGTATTTAACCTCTTGTTTCGTTCCATTTGACTTATAGATTGAATAGACAGAATATGAACTATTTATCCATTTCAAGCTAGTTTGTTTTGAAATGTGAAAACATGCATGCATACAATTAAAAGTATGAAAACCCTAACTCGATCTCCATATCTTTCAGCTGCTGCCAGAAACGTGTGCACACCACTGAGAGAGTGAGTGAGTCCGGTTGTTGAGAGACAGCAGTGTCAGAAACTCATTTAAGAGAGAGAGAGAGAGAGAGAGAGAGAGAGAGAGAGAGAGAGACTTCTCATTATTTACGTTCTCATCACAAACAACTCAGAAAAAAAGGTGTTAGTAATATATTGTTTTGGCGCTAATGCAGCTAGTAGTTGAGATTTGAGATAGTTAGTTCCAGCCAAATACTCCCCCCCGTCCCATTCGAGATTATACGTTTCCATTATTTTACGCTCACATATATTCAAGAAACGTGTCGTCTTGAGCGGGACGAAGGTAGTACTGTATTAGTCGCATGCAATTAATAAATGATTTGAATTCATCTAGAAACTTACAGTATTTGGGTTTGGATTCATTCATACATCATATACAGCAAGCAAGGGGTTTTCAACCTTATCAACAATTTGATTTATATTTGTTTTTATTTAAAATGTTTATTTTGCCGGCTGGGATGATAATGAAGTGCAATTATTTGTCGAAATTTGGAGAGATGATAGAGAAAGCATTAATGCTGCCAAACCATGTCAGGGGCAAATATGCCATTCGCATCATCCACTGATGTATCCATTCCATTGTCCACGTACAGATAATCTCACCCTGGGCCCACCAACATAAATCTCGGCCCTTTTAATAAGATTAATATTGGGCCGCTAATTGGGCTGGCCTTAATTTACCCGAACCTTGAGGGTATGATTGTCTTTTCGCTTTTGTTCAAATAAACCCCCCCCAATTGCGAAACAGACTAAATTAATTCTTCAATTTAGGGCAATTTTCCCTCGTAATTCTCTGCAGCAATTTGGGATTTTTAAATCTTCATATTTCTGGGCAGTTCTCCATCTCTCTAGATAAAGCCAAATACCTGTACGAGGCGCGCGCTCTGGGACTGAAATTCAGTGATTGAGGAGTAATCTGGTTTCGGGTAAGTTTTTGATTCGATTGGAATTTCAGTAGAATTTTGAATGTAGCTTTTTATTTTCAAGTGTTGGGGTTATTGGTATTTGATCCTTCAAAGAATTGTGGATGTTCTACCAACTGGGAATTAGCGAATTTTCGAGAGAGAATCTCAATTATGCGAGCTCATTTGATTGGCGTTTGATTAGTAAAGATAGATGTGAATTTGACGACTGTGTGAATTTTGTTTTTGTTTTTCCTGTTCTCTGTAGATTGCTGCTTGGAGACTAGCTTATAGAAATCTTGGCGATTCGAGTATATGCGTTTGTCGAATTTTTGCATTCTTGATGTGTTTGGAGAGGGAAAGACGAAGGGGTTTTTTAAAATGAGAGCTCTGGACTAGATGAACAATGCAAATGGTTGAACTAGGGTTATGTGTACAGCCGAATGCTGATGTATCGTTGTCAAGTCAGGCGTTGGTCGTTGGGCAAGAATTCCCAGATGTCGATACCTGTAGAAGAACATTGAAGGATGTAGCCATTGCACTGCATTTCGAGATTCGGATAGTGAAATCTGATAGAAGTAGATTTATAGCCAAGTGTTCCAAAGAAAGTTGTCCATGGCGTGTCCACGCAGCCAAATTACCCAGAGTTCCCACATTCACCATTAGAACGCTTCAGGCAGATCATACGTGTGAAGGTGTCGAGAATCTTCACCACCAACAAGCATCTGTGGCTTGGGTTGCAAGATCCGTGGAAGCCCGTGTGAGGGATAATCCACAGTATAAACCAAAAGATATTTTGCAAGATATTCGAGATCAACATGGAGTTGCAGTCTCTTATATGCAGGCGTGGAGGGGGAAGGAACGGAGTATGGCTGCACTTCATGGGACTTATGAAGAAGGTTTCAAGCTTCTTCCTTCGTATTGTGAACAGATAATGAAGACTAACCCTGGTAGCGTTGCCTCTGTTGTTGCCATCGGTCATGAAAATTCGTTCCAACGGTTGTTTGTTTCTTATGGTGCTGCAATTTATGGATTTATGAATGGTTGTCGTCCTTTAATAGAATTGGACAGAGTTCATCTCAAAGGGAAGTATTTAGGAAATTTGTTCTGTGCGGCTGCTGTTGATGCCGAAGATCAAATCTTCCCACTGGCTATAGCTGTAGTTGATGTAGAAAGTGATGAAAACTGGATGTGGTTCGTTTCCGAGCTGCGTAAGCTGCTTGTGATGAATACTGAAACTATGCCCAGGCTCACTATACTCTCCGAGAGAACTCTGGCTATGGTGGAAGCTGTTGAAACGCATTTTCCCAGCGCATTTCACGGTTTCTGCCTTCGGTTTGTCAGTGAAAGCTTCAGAGATACATTCAAGAACTCGAAGATGATGAACATATTCTGGAACGCTGCTTATGCACTCACGATGACAGAATTCGAAGCTAAGATTTCCGAATTAGCCCAGATTTCGCAGGATGTAATGCCTTGGCTAGACAACTTCAACCCTCAGCTATGGGCCGTGGCATACTTTGCAGGCGTACGCTACCACCATTTCACCATAACCGTGACAGAATTTCTGCACGCTTGGGTATTGGAATGTCACGAGCTCCATATAGTACAGATGATGGAGCAAATCCACAATCAAATAGCATCGTGGTTCAACGAGCGCCTCTCCTCAGGAATGCAGCTGGCCTCTACTCTCGTCCCCTCCGCTGAAAAACAGGTCTCAGAAGCGATCTCAGACGCTCGTTGCTACGAAGTTCTCCGAGCAAATGAAGTCGAATTCGAGATCATCTCGAGCGAAAGGACAAACATAGTCGACATAAAGAGCCGGGTGTGCTCATGCTGTCGTTGGCAGCTCTACGGCGTGCCTTGTGCACATGCCTCTGCAGCTCTCATTTCGGTTGGACACAATGTTTCTCTATTTGCAGACGCTTGCTTCACCGCCCACAGCTACCGAGAAACCTACTCGCAGATGATAAACCCGATCCCGGACAGAAGCTTCTGGAAGGAGACAATCGAGGGCAGTGACGTCATTCCCATCCGCCCTCCTAAGAGGCGTAGGCCTCCGGGTAGGCCGAAGAAGACGCCGGAGAGCTTGAAATGGCCGAGAAGAGCGGTTGAATGTGGGAGATGCCATATGCTAGGGCACTCTCAGAAGAAATGCTCACTGTCTGTTTTGTGATTAATGGTACTAATTATACAAGTATAGTAGTTAGTTGCCCTTTTCAAGTGTAATATTCCAAAATCTATCAATTCTGGGTGCGTGTGTTGGCCAAGCGGTAGAGGATTAAGTTTTGGGGCCAAAGGTCCCGAGATCGAGAGTTCATAATCAAGGCTAGTTTCGGGGCAAAAGGTCCCGGGTTAAGTAAAATACACTAATTTCTATTTATTTTTTAAATGACAATTCTCGTTAAAATGTTAAATTCTACTATTCATTCGTAATCAAGACTGTCTTAATTTCGGTGAATAGGCTCGTCTGTCTTAATTTCAGTGTTCAAGAAAATAATTTTGGTGTTGGAGAGAATAGGCACGTCTGCCTTAATTTCGGTGATAGAGAAAATAGGCTCGTTATCGACGGAACGTGGGAATATTGAAAAAGAAAAGAAAAGGGATGGAATAAATTAGCGGGCCAAATTAATGGAGGTAAAATAACTGGGCTTTTCATACAGTAGTGCCCAATGGGCAGTCGTGATTTCTTCAATAATCCCTTCTTCCTTCTCCGACGTCACCGCCGTCCGCCGCCTCGTCGATTGTGCGGCGCCGCCCGAATCCCAGCCCGGCTGCCGTAGTCGCCACCCTAGTTCATCAGAAGCTCGCCGTTGTGCGGCGCGGATCCCCTATCGTACGTCTTCAGTAATCATCTGATTATTTTCGCAAGTTTATTTTATCGCGTGCATTGATGAATAGGTGGGTATATGTTGCCGTTGAGCTTCCATTTAATTCCGAATTTGCTGTAATTTCACGGTGATGAAGTTTATTTTCTGTAGAAGATTGGTGAATTTTGAGTAATAATAATCTGATTGTGATCGACATTCGAGTAGTGCGTTTTTCGATAGATGAATTCTTGATGATTGTCATAATATCTATGAATTTCCCCTTGTTTTTCAGTTTGTGTTTGTAGATAGTTGCTTGGATATTGTGGCTTGCAGAAATCTGGGGCGATCAAGTGATTTGGTGTTTTTCTTGGTAACCATTTGTCGAATTCACTAAAGTAAACGAAAAAGAAGGAGACGATGGTGGTGCCGTCTGCAGCGAATGCCTTCGCGAAGGAAATGAGCATCAGGAAAAGAATTGCCAACATGTATGTATATAGCACTTCATTGCATGAAATTGTTGAATGTGTGAGTTCTTTGTATCTAACTGTTTGAGTGTACTTGGATGGACTCGTGTTTGTGTATTCGTTTGTTTCTTAATTGTAAATGTGGATGCATTGTGTTTTTAACGATGTCCTTGCTTTCGTGTGCTTTAAAATGGTGAGTGCGGATGAGTATGGATGCTCTTGAAGTTGTTGTCTCTATGAGTTTCTTGAGTTTTCGTATTTTATTAGTTTCTTGATTTTGAGAAACTACTTCTCACAGATACAACAAAAGAGAAGAGGATTTCCCATCATTGCGGGAATACAATGACTACTTGGAAGAGGTAGAAGATATGAGTAAGTATATGAAGTGAATTGAAACGTATGTTGTTGTATTAGCATTCGGTAAGAAGTGTGTATGCTTGCGTTGCAGTTATTAATTTAGTCGAGGGGATAGATGTCCCAGCTATAGAAGCAAGAATTGCTGAGTATCAAAGAGAAAATGCAGAGCAAATCATGAATGCTCAAGCTCGGAAGGTGCTTTACTTTTGCTTCTTTTAGCTCATTGTTTTATGCTGAAACACTATTTCATAAGCTAATGCTATGATAATCTATCCTTTTTCATTACTTACTCGGTGTTGTATAATGAAGTAGGCTGAGGAATATGCAGCTGCTTTGGCAGCAAGCAAAGGACAACTTCAGTCGACGGGTGTTGATTTCGTGAGTTCTCTTATTGTGCAGAAAATTTTTGGCTATTCATTTATCTGTTTATTTGTACTTGCGGTTTGAGTTTCCTTTTCACAGTTTATGTCTAAATCTACCGATGAACTTTAGTCATGCGTCTCTATCAACTCGTTGATATGAGCCCTCTGTGGAAATACTACTAAAATCTACACTTTCTTAGGGTATAAGACCTCGTAGAGATGCATGCTAAATAACATTAAATTAGCTAAAGTAAACTATGTGTAGGCAAAACATCAAAACAGGTTTCTTCATTTGACAAACGTATTTTGCTATATTTTGTCGTTCTTGTCGTCATAGTTGCCTTGCATTAAGATAGTAGCTTCATGAAACGGCTTCTCAAACCATTCTTTCTTGATCACACGAGTGAATGTATACCAACTGTACCAAAGAAAGAGTCGTGTGGTTGAATCTTGTGCTCTTTACCATACAAGGCAACCTAAAAGGTTAGGAAATTGGTTCTTTCTGGAATTAAAATCTTTCGAATGTTAGACTAAACTGCATATATTATTCTTGGCTGCACTCACAAAAGATGAAAAGCTAAATAACCTACCTATAGTCCAGAACTGTATGTATTCTTCGATATTTCTTCATTTGCTCTCCACACTAACTCCATTTCGGCTATGCCAAAGTTGTCCATATGATTTATGTTTTTGTTGTTTCACTTCATCAACGCAGTCCTCCACTTCCCAAACTGGAACGAGCAATGTTCCCCAGGGGCAATACGCACCAGCAGTGGCTGGAGGACTTGCTCAGCCTCGACCAATGGGAATGGGCCCACAACCTATTCCACTCGGCTCTAGTCATCTCGAATATGAAGACGAGGAAACTATGAGATTACGAGCAGAAAAAGCTGCTAGAGCCGGTGGCTGGAGCCTCGAGATAAGCAAGAAAAGGGCACTTGAAGAAGCTTTTGCCAGCATTTGGATATGATCTTCGAAACTCCTAGCTCCACCATACCAATTTTCGCTCGAGTTGTTGTTTATTCGGTGGCAATGGCTATTTGTGAGCGTGCTCTCGGTGAGTTTGCCATCGTTCGATGTTGCAGAGGGACTCTTTCGAACTGTGATTTTACTGAATGTAAAACTGTATGGTAGTACTTGTGTAAACACTTTAACAGAGATTTGAATTTTCTTTTTCCTCCTTTGTTTTTGTTTATGTAATATTGGTATTCTATATTTTATGGCCATCTCAATTAGTGTATAAGTCGAATATACATGAGATAGTACTAAAAAAAAGTACTAAATAATAAAATAGACCAACCGAAAAGACACCATTAAATACTTATCCGTTGTAAAACGGGACAGAGCGAGTATTATCTCTATATGCAATCTTGAGGCATTAATTATGCACGCCAATAACACGGATGAAAATACGAACTCAATAAATACGTAGGGCAAGTTATAGTAATTAAAATATGATATCTACTATAAGTCAGTCCACTATTAAGAAATTGAGATATGATACCCCCACATATATACACTGTGTCACGTGCATGCATGTCAGGCCCTCACGTGGTATTTATTTATGTGTGTTTTACACACTATAGGGTTTCCCTTCGTTGCTGCATTGCTGGTTGTTACTCTCTCCGTCACACCCGACTTAAATCATATATATTTAATAGCAGAGCTAGGAATTAACTATAAAGTGGGTTTGATCAGTGGATGATACGGACAAAATGAGAATTACACATATTTTTCACATTCAGGGTGGGCTTACGGTGAAAATTTTCAACAAAAATCGAAATTTTTAAAACTAAAAAAAATAAAAATGAAGTGGGGTGGGCTTGAGCCCACCACCACTTACATGTGGCTCTGCCACTGTATATATTTAATACTCCATATGAGTATTAAATTATACAAATGAATCGGACGAAAGGAGTACTATATGATAAATTTGAAAATGATTGAAAATGGATTTTAAAAGGAAAAATTCTTTTCATTGAATTAAATTTTCTTTTTTTGAATAGTCAATGCTATAATTCTCATAATATACTTATTTATTTTGTAAAAAGAAAAGATTTTGCTTGTGGTGTGGATAAGATCTCCACTTCATTTTCCACTTTCAATAATTCTTCCCTTCTTTTTTTTGATTTGTATTTCCATTACTTTTCTTTTGAAAGGAGGAGATTTATTAGGGCCCATTTGGATTGTCCAACTATTTCAATTTAGTTGTTACTATTTTATTGAGATTTTTTATGAATTTTAAGGTATGATAGAGTTGTCAATGGATGGAGTATTTATAGTACTTAGATCTTGTTTCAAGATTTTGTCAAAGTTTAATTTTAGATTCAATAATACAATTAACTTATGTAATCACTGATTGGTTCTCAAATTGGTGTGAAAAGAACAAGTTTCTACACATGCATATAATATAATGTTACACTTGTTTTGTTTCATAAAATATTAAAGATTAATATTTAATCGAGTTTAGTTTGAAACAAAATAATCCAAATATTCAAAGATGCCCATTAATAATGATGGATTGAATAAAAGTTTAAGTATTTGTAAAATTAGGGCTTTTCCCACTTATTCCAATATTCTTTTTTTAAGCTTTACGATAAAAATTTTAAAGGCCGTACCGGGAAACTCGAACTCGAACCTTTCAGGTCCAATACGTTAATCTTAACCCCTACTGCAGCAGTACTGCTAGGTCAACATAACACAGTTATTATTCAAATATTCTACTACTAAGGATTAAGGAGGAGATTAAAGTTATTCCGAAAATAGGAACCACAAATTAAAGATTATTATTCACTTTTGTCACTTTATTATTCTCATTCGTCTACATATACATTACGTATTCTATCACATGTATTATCATATATTGACTTATTAGTGTGTGTAAATTGACGTAATCGTAGTGATGTTGATACGTAAAATAAAAGGTTTGGGATTCAAGATTTTCGTAACCCGATACTAATTTAATTAGTGTTACTATTAAGCAAAATTAATTTAAAATGGGATATTTTCAGATTTATACCACAAGAGGTCAACATAGCATGAAAATGACTCCTTTTAAAAAAATATTAAAAAAAGTATATACTCAAATAAAATAAAAATAGTAAATAAAAGATGCCCACTAGGGTTTTTCTCTTGTGGTCCACTTATCACAAGGTACAAATAAA
Source organism: Thymus mandschuricus (assembly GCA_029379335.1). NCBI lineage: Eukaryota > Viridiplantae > Streptophyta > Magnoliopsida > Lamiales > Lamiaceae > Thymus > Thymus mandschuricus. The sequence continues at coordinate 37,228,852 of CM057074.1, forward strand.
TGATGTTGACGTACAACTCGTGAAGCATGATGTAGCCAATATTTAATTACAATCAAAACCTACCCCCAACCCATAATTAATGTTGAACCTATTCATTAATTGTCACATCTCTTAATCTAACCTTGTGCAACCTATTTGCATATACATAAACGAATTATTAGTACTAGTATTCAAATAGAAGATACATATATCTAAATAGAGCAGAATCGTCCGTCACGAGACCACTTAACATGCGTACGTCAGCTAATATAACTAGGGCTTGTTTGTTGATACCAAGTATTATACGATTTCAACACTGAACGAATTTCGTAGTATTAAAATCGTACAAAATTTACCCTTATTGAGTACAAACATAATTGTCGAGACTATTCATATTATAACATTGTTCACGTGTTATGGACTGTAGTAATGGGGACTATAATTTATTAATTAATTATGGTTTGTCAAAATTTGTTCCAGAGTCATTTTCATTAACCAAAGTACCTATAAATTATTTTGTGAAAAGCTAAAAATTAATAATCCCAAATGTGACAACTCTATTAATGTATTATTCCATAAATTTCAATAACTTTTTTTTGATAAATATTTTTTTTAAATTAATCCACCCTCCATTATTATCTTACATTTTCATTTTCAAGCCATCACCTAACACTAACTTTACACACTTTCCCCTTTTATTTATTTAAATTTTATTCCCTTTAATCATCACACGTAAAAAATGTGGTTTGTTTAGTTTTGATTGAGAAACAAGTTTTAATCGTTGCACTAGTTGCTGGATGTCGGCAATATTTGCTTATGGAATAATTATTTTTGTAGTATATATTCAAGAAACGTTATTAATTTGGTGAGACGAAGGGAGGAGTATCAGATTTGGTACTACTATTAAAGATTTTAACAACGAACTTATATTGCACAGCTCACACACTCATGCACGCATAGACGCAACGTGTCTCAAACCGATAACATTTTAATTGAAGCGGGGACGTCTTACTATTAAACTGGGTTCCGCTGACCGGAGATTTGGTAGTTGTGTGTGAATATAAAATAAAATGTTAGTAGTAATATAAAAAATGGAACATGACCTCCTCCAAGTGTAGGTGGAGTGCCCCTTGCCCGATGAGAGAGGGAGGGACATTGTCACATTGAGCATGAAACGTTGTCGTACTGTCCACGTGGGATGCCCGGCAATCTCCTCGTGCCCGTTATTTCTCGCCTCTTTCCTACCGCTTTCCTCACCTTACACGTTAGCATTTTCTGCTGAGCTGGCTTCACCGGCACCACCGGTACCCCGTCAACCTACCTTTCCCTTTTATTATTTTCTTCTCAAAATAAAAATTACTACAATCACCTCTAAATAAAATTTAATTCCTACTAGTATGATATAATTATACTCATATTTAATTTTTAGTAGAATTGGTATCATTCTCATAAATATGTAATAGTAGCATGTAATATTTTAATAATATCTTATATAAATAAATGTACATTGTTAAAGTATGTACACAATCCATAAATGCCATACAATTGAATTGAGTAAAATATTTATGTATTACACCAAAGGTGCATTGTTAGGATTAAATAATAGATTTAGTATAAAATAGCAAAAATTGATCAAATTTGGATCGATATATAAGCCATCGTAATATAACACGATGATAGTCGGTCGTCGACAGTAAAATATAAACTTTGATAATATGTTCAGACCTATAAAAGTTGTTACAAGGATTCCAATTTTCGCTTTTATTTTTGTATTTATAAAATTCTTATTCCCTCCGTCCAACTGATAAATTGATATTTTCCTTTTCGAAACGTCTCACTGATATATGAACCTTTTTCAAAATAGGAAATTATAATAATCCAATAAAATTCAGACACATCGTTTTAACCCACTACATTTCACTTTAACACACTATCATCACTTTCATCTTAATTTTCTTACAAAAAAAAATAAAAATCCTTTCAACGGACCGAGTATATGTGAGGGGTATATCTTTAAAAAAAATCTAGAAAATTAGTAATAAAAAATAAAAAATGGTCTCAACTCTCAACCGATTAATTTGGGTAGGTAAGCCACGAGGGCCCTTACACAAACCGGCAAATACCGGTATATTCCTTCAACAGAAAAAAGGAATAATTAAATAATTGCCCGCATTAAATCGTTAATTCGGTTTCTTCCCCCAAAGAAGACTTTAATTAATCAGTTGCCCACTCTCTCTCTCTCTCTCTCTCTCTCACCCACTTTCCTTTCCCTGGGTTTGGTTGGCTGATTTGGGTCTCCCTCTCTCTCTCTATAAATTAAACCTCCGCCACCATGAATCCTTTTTCCTCTCTCCTCCATTTTGCACTCCCCCCTCCCTCTCTCTCTTGTGTTATTCACCCGGCTCTCCCGCCGGCTGCCTCTCCCGCCGGTTTATCCCGCCTATATCTCCTTCCTCCATCCCTCCACGTATATATATTTCTCTCTTCAAGGTCAGCTCCTCTCTCTCTCTCTCTCCCGATCTCTGTCTCTGGGAAAGGGATTTAGATCTACTGCGTGCGTCACATGTTGTTGAATTGTTCCGGCGACTCTTCTGAGAAACTGATTCAGTCGTTACTCAGTTTTTTCGCTCCACCGCCTTTTGAGTTTTGTGTGGGGTTCGGTATTCCCCAAGTTTTCAGCTGTTTTTTAGTGGATCTCGCACATTTTGCTGTGTATTTTTCTTTCAATTTCGTAATGTGGCTGATTTCTTTCAAATTTTTTTAAAAAACATTTTTCAAACAATTTTCATAGTCTTTTAGCATTCTGTAATCTCTTCTCCCCCTCTGTGTTCCAGAATTTTCGGGGTAGTGTGGAGTGATGCTGAAATTCTCTTAATCCTGAATTAACAATTTCATTCTTGAAATCACTCTCTTGCTATCTTAAATGTTAATTGTGGGGGTAGTGTTTCAGTTTCGAGACTTAAAAAAAGGGGCAGTTATTTTAGGAAATAAATCCAGTAGAGATTGTCTTCTTATAATTTCTAAATCTTAGTTGTGTACAAGATTATGGAATCATAGGTAGCTTCCCTTTTTCTTTCTGCGTTTTACTTGCTAATTTACCTTAATCGTGTGGATAAGGATGTGAATTATATCGGTCTTTTATTCTTCTTGGATAAGATCATTTTCATTTTGGTAATTAGTTGTATTTTTGTCATCTACTCTTTTCCCTAATCCGTTTTCCCCTTTTATTACTTGTAAAGTTTGATTCTTGGAATTATTTTATCATCAGTTTGAATCTCCAAATGCACGTGTTTCATATTCATCTGTTTCTGTAGCATGTTTTGACCTAGAATGTAAGGGGCACACCTCATTCCATTTGGTTGTTGTCATTATGAACTGCTTTGCTTATTAGTTGAGCACGTGCCCTTTTGTCTCGTAAATTCGGACTGATGGCTAATAATCGTTGGTGATGCAGAGATTACGTGTGTCCGAAGTTGTAAGTGATTATGGATTACGTCAAGGTTCATCTTGATGGTGGCAAAGGGGGAGTTGAAGGTTCGAAGGAGTCTGGACTTAAAAATGTGAGTTCTCACCAATCGATATCCGAAATGGATGATTTTGATCTCTCAAAGCTACTTGAGAGGCCCAGATTGAACATTGAGAGGCAGAGATCGTTTGATGAGAGATCTTTGAGCGAGTTATCAGTTGGTCTATCTAGAGTGATGGATAACTATGAGAGCGCTTATTCACCTGGAAGATCAGCATTGGATACCCCTGCATCATCTGCTAGGAACTCATTTGAACCCCATCCAATGGTTGCGGATGCTTGGGAAGCTCTTAGACGCTCGTTGGTCCACTTCCGTGGTCAACCAGTTGGAACTATTGCTGCATATGATCATGCTTCGGAGGAAGTCCTGAATTATGATCAGGTACTACCAAATTACTCGAAAAAGGAAATATATTTGGATATGTACACATCGAAAAAGGAAATATATTTGGATGTATACACAAACACATATACTAAAGTAGGCGACAAATTGTTAGTGGATGACTTACAGTGTTGAAAAGAAATTGATATTTGAACATTTATATTGCTTAACCAATACCTGATATGCAATTTGTACTTACTGCAGGTGTTTGTTCGAGATTTTGTGCCGAGTGCTTTGGCCTTTTTGATGAATGGGGAGCCGGATATTGTTAAGAATTTCTTGTTGAAGACTCTACAGCTTCAAGGGTGGGAAAAAAGAATAGACAGATTCAAGCTTGGTGAGGGTGCTATGCCGGCTAGTTTCAAAGTTCTGCATGATCCTGTTCGCAAAACAGACACAATAATAGCAGATTTTGGTGAAAGTGCTATTGGAAGAGTGGCTCCGGTTGATTCTGGTTTCTGGTGGATTATTCTCCTTCGTGCATACACAAAATCCACTGGAGACCTTACTCTGGCAGAAACTCCCGAGTGCCAGAAGGGGATGAGACTTATTCTGGCCTTGTGTCTGTCAGAAGGTTTTGACACATTTCCAACTTTGCTGTGTGCTGATGGTTGTTCGATGATTGATCGCAGAATGGTGAGATGTCTTATAATTCTCTTGCAAGCACTTCAAATGATGGATTGGATATTGATGAAATCCGAACATAGTTGGCTTTTCTAAATTAGTCTAAAGGATGTATTGCTTCTCAAAGTTTTGGTATTTGAAAGTGAATTTTAACTAGGGCACATATGTTAATAAATAGAAGTGCACCTAACATGCTTCTGTATAGGGATAATAAAGAAAAAGGTGACATTTGAGAAGAAATTCCTAATTTTAGCAAACTTAAACACACTAATTTATATTGAACATGAAAAGAATTGTGTTTGCATTAGATGTTCACACTGATAGTGGATGTTGCTTTACTTGAATGTATGAGCTAAGATCTGCTTTGTTTATTCAAACTTGCATAACACTTGATCTTTGTACCCTTGAGAAAATCATGGAAGTAGGCGTTCAAAACATGGAGGCTTTTTGACTTGATATTTCCTTGTGCTATGCATGCAGTTTATAGACAGCTAAGATGATTTCTAGCTCTTCTTGTTAATGATATACGGATTGAGGAATCGAGCTAGCTTTGAAATTTAGAATACTTCTGGATGGATGTGGTAAATGATGTTTTATTCAAAGTTCCCTCAGATAAATGCTCTTATTAATTTCAAGTCCACGATTTGACAGGGAATCTATGGATACCCAATTGAGATCCAAGCACTGTTCTTCATGGCCTTGAGATCTGCTCTGTCCATGTTGAAGCATGATGCAGAGGGCAAAGAATTTATCGAGAGAATAGTGAAGCGTCTCCATGCCATGAGTTATCATATGAGGAGTTACTTTTGGCTTGATTTTCAACAGTTGAACGACATATATCGGTACAAAACCGAAGAATATTCTCACACTGCTGTTAACAAATTCAACGTGATTCCAGATTCAATCCCAGATTGGGTATTCGATTTTATGCCAACTCGTGGTGGTTATTTCATCGGAAATGTGAGTCCTGCGAGGATGGATTTTAGATGGTTTGCTTTAGGTAATTGTGTTGCCATATTGTCTTCTCTTGCCACTCCAGAACAAGCTTCTGCCATTATGGATCTTTTCGAAGAAAGATGGGAAGAGCTTGTTGGAGATATGCCCTTGAAAATATGTTATCCAGCCATTGAAAGTCATGAGTGGCGAATTGTGACTGGATGCGATCCGAAGAATACAAGATGGAGTTATCATAATGGAGGTTCTTGGCCAGGTCAGTCGTTCTCTCTATATCCATTACTTGTTCTTAGATCTCTTGCAATCCATGCATTATATAGGTTAAATGTATAATATACAATGCTAATCTACCCCTTGATTTGATGGTTGATCAGTTTCAACTTGTTTGATCGTGCAATCCTTTAAGTCCTCAAGTTCTATGTGCTGGTGATCTAATCTATCGACTAAAGTAAAAAAATTTAGTTACTAGGAATATTTTTCCTGATCAAGGCTATACAATCTAAGTGCTTCTACAATGGTTTGAGATATTTTCTTGATCGAGGGTGTTGAGACTAGATAAGTAGATTGAAATGAGAACTCAAGCAATCTCTTTGTTTTCACACCTCCTAAATTCCAAGTAGTCACTTAAAAACAACCTTCAATGGTTTATTGGTGTCCAAAGTACGAATAAGTAACCATTCCCTTATTCCCAAGCCCAAGAAGGAACGAGGCAGTTGCTACAATACAATGTGTCGCATATTCCCCCCCCCACCCCATGCTTGTCTATATTTCCTCTTAGGGTGATAGCTGGTAAAGATGATACGTATGATTGCGTATTTGAAGGATCAAACAATCAAGAAAGCTCAAAATTGTCCGTCACAAAAACGAATTGTGGTTAATCAGTTCCCTTTATTTTTTTGCCACCCATGCTTACACCCTATCTATTACTAAATTCTTCGGAATCTCTGGAGCAGTGCTGCTGTGGCTGCTGACAGCTGCTTGCATCAAAACCGGACGCCCACAAATAGCAAGACGAGCGATCGATCTTGCAGAGAGCCGTTTGCTCAAGGACAGCTGGCCCGAGTACTACGACGGAAAGCTAGGAAGATACATTGGGAAGCAGGCAAGGAAATACCAAACATGGTCCATTGCTGGATACCTCGTGGCTAAAATGATGCTCGAGGATCCCTCTCACTTGGGTATGATTTCTCTCGAAGAGGACAAGCAGATGAAGCCGGTTCTCAAGAGATCTTCTTCATGGACCTGTTGAAGATTCAAGAATGGAGCTATACATAGGGAGGTGATGCGCCATTTTGATCTGTTGTCATCGATCGATATGTATTATTTGGCGATTTCACCCTCCTTGTTTGTAGGGGTTGGGTTCTTGATTTTAAGCTTTGAGTGTACATTAGTGTCTAGCAAGACTTTCATCATCTTCTTCTTCTTCCCTTTCCCAATAAAGAAAGACATTTTCATCATTTGTGGGGTTGTTTTCTCTGAAAAAAGGGATTCTCAATTTGAGGTTTTTGTTGTTGTTTGTATTCATGTGTTTCTGTCAAGTTCTTATAATCTTTGCAACATTTTCTGATTTGGTATTTTCAATGAAAAAATCATGCCTTTCCTATTTTCAATCTTTTTACATTTCCATATAATGTTTGTACCCCTCCGTTTACTCTAATCTGACCCCTATTGCAGGGCGAAAGGGACCAAATTAGAGTACACGGAGGAGGGAGTATAAAATAATAGAGGGGGAAATTAAAATGATTAATTGAAAAGGGAAAAAGTGGGAGTTAGGTGGGGTTAGTGAGGTGGTGGGTTTTGTTGGAATGTGAAAGAGTGAGCTGTCCAACCTTAGCTTTTTGCCTGAAAGAAGAAGTATATCATCTCTCATTTATTCAAACCCTCCCATTTGTCATCTTCACTTCTTTCTCCTCCATTTACATTTACATTTACATTTACTCCTCTCTCTCTCTCTCTCTCTCTCTCTCCTTCCTCTTGCCTTCTTCATGCTCTGCTTGCTTTGAGTTGGAATCTTCCATATCTCTTTTTAGCTAGGTTTCATATTTTATGTTTGGATGATGATGGTGTAGATGTATATATTATATGATGAATTATTACGAGCATTCACTATTTAATGATGTTTTGATATAATATTAATAGTGCTTACGGTGAATAAGAAAACATTTATACAAATTAATATATAAAATGTGTAACAAAAATCCAAGACACTCTTATTTTGTATGTTGAGAATATACACAACAAAAATGTAGAAATTCCTACTACAAATGAATACTACATTCCATTCAATTGCATTATCATTACGATTATATGTTTATATTCCAATAATCACTTCAAACATCATATCGCCATATAGTGACATTCGAACCTAAAACCTTTCATCGAAGTATTCGGCTGCACGAGCAATGTTAAAAACTTACCATCATATAATGAATGAGAAATGCAAGGAAAAAAATATATATATATATATATATATATATATATATATATATATATATATATATATATTGCCATCCTAATCTTTACATAATATTAAAAAATGATTTGTTGCATTAAAAAATAATTTAAAAAAAGCAAGACAAAGACTTGAGCCCACCTTTCAATCTTTTAAAAATCAAATGTATTTAGCCGCCTTCTTCATCATGCAATTCCATTGCAATTATTAACATGAGAATCATAACATCTCTATTTTATTCTCATACTACTATACATCTTTATTCAAAAAAAAAAAAAAAAAACGACAAAATATTTTAATCAAAACTACACACTATTTTGATTATTGGCGTGTATCAATTCCAACCGACCAATAAATCTGCATATTTTATTATTGGAAAAACTAAAATATTAAACGAGGCTGAATTATGACTAGTCAATTTATTTTTGTACCATTTTTCTTCTTCTTTTTTATTTTATAAAAAAAATAGAAATAATATTTATTGATAGTGTATTAATTAGGATGAGTGAGAGTAAATCGGTGGGGACGATTATATCTGTCAGTACTCTCTCTTCTGCTTATAAATAGCATAGTCCTATTCTGCTCCCATTCGTTGATTGGGTAAATTCTCAGATTGGTAAAAATTCCACATCACAAACTTACCATTTCTTCTACATCCACGTCTCATTTAACATGACTCGTTTCTCGAGTATATATATAAACCAACTTATGTCAGTCGATAAAGCGAGAATTTCAAGAGAAATGATTAGATGAAATTTGATTAGTGGATAATGTGGCTCCAAATATTTTTATAGAAATTGAATAAAATAAAATAAAATAAAATAAAAATATAAATTGACTCGTAATCCGTTTGTTGAAATGGGCCAATAATTATAGTCCAATAGAGAGGAGAGGAGAGGACAAAGGATCAATTTTTAATGAACAGAGTATGAAACTCTGAATTTTCCTTCAAGACAATTATACCCCACAAAAGCAACTTCTATTTTTTTATTTTTAAATTATTATTATTATTATGAAGTGGAGTTAATTTAATTTAGATACTCTTTTAATCTGTTTAATTTTATAAGTAGTAATTTAAAAAATATATATACTCCCTCCGTCCACCTATTTCTGACACGCTTTCCTTTTTGGGCCGTCCACCTATTTCTGACACGTTTCCTTTTTTGGAAAGAATTAGCCACTAAGTAGTACAATTAGTAAATCCCTTATTACACTTAACATTCCATACTTAAATCTCATCCACTCATTTTTTCTGCACGTAGTTCAATATAATTTAAATTTCGAAAGTTTAAATTATTATAACTTGCTCGTTTGTTATCGGATTTTTATGATTTTTATATCAAATTAAAGGTCTTTATACGATCTTTCATTTAAGATCAGACAAGAACATGTTTTTATGCATATATGATGCTCTGTTTCTAAAATATGTTTATTCCCTACAAAATACACTTTATACACTACATCCATAAACACAATACACTTTACACACTAACCACTCCCGTCTTAAAACCCGTGCAAAAAGCAAACGTGTCAGAAATAGGTGGACGGAGGGAGTATTTAAATAGGGATAGGAGAAAGAAAAAAAGTGATGATATTTTAGGGAGACAGCTAAACTGCACTGTGAGAAATTAAATATTAATACTCGTACAAGGGAAAGAAAGACCCCACGAGTGCTCTCTCTCTCTCTCTCTGCAAACATTTATTCATCCTTTTGTGATTATTGGTCCCCACCACCACTTGCCTCTCTCTCTCTCTCTCTCTCTCTCTCTCTCCTCCTTTTCTCTCTAGCCCTCCCCCACACCTACAACCTATTCTCTCTCTCTCTCTCTCTCTCTCTCTCGACGAAGAAGGGAGGGAAGGAAGGAAGACAGCAGTCAACCACCAATTCCTTCTTCCCACTAGTTCAGTTGCCTCTCTAGACTTTTTTGCTTCCATCAAAACCCTCTCTCTCTCTCTCTCTCTCTCTCTCTCTCTACTATGGTGGCATGATTGGAGCTGCTGCTATCTGTGTCTGATTTTTTATTTTATTCAACAAAAAACCTTCCCCAGAAAAAATACAACCTCTTTCTCTCTCTCTCCTTGAGAAAAGAAAGAAAAATTATTGAAGAAAAAGAAATGGAATTTATGGAGACACACACCACCAAAAATCAAGGAGGGAATAACACAAACAACAACTCGGAGGCGGCGGCGGCCTCCCTACAACTCCACCACCTCCACCACCACCACCACCACCAAAGTCAAACCGAACCCGGTTCTGGGTCCGGTCCAGCCCCACCCCATGGTCCATTCATGGGCTCCATCTCCCTCCAACAATCCAGAAACAACACCACCTCCAACTTAACCCCTCACTCTTCTTCCTCCGCCTCCGCCTCCACCTCCGCCGCTGCCACCACCGCCGCCTCCACCGCCATCGTCGTCGCCGCTAACAACGACGACTCCAGCTCGAATAAAGCGCTTGCCGTCAAGAAGCCGTCCAAGGACCGCCACACCAAGGTCGACGGCCGGGGGCGGCGCATCCGCATGCCGGCCCTCTGCGCCGCCCGGGTCTTCCAGCTGACCCGGGAGCTCGGCCACAAGTCCGACGGCGAGACAATCGAGTGGCTCCTCCACCAGGCCGAGCCGGCCATCATCGCCGCCACCGGAACCGGCACGATCCCGGCCAATTTCTCCACCCTGAACGTCTCCCTCCGCAGCAGCGGCACCACCATCTCCGCCCCGCCCTCGAAGTCCGCCCCCCTCTTCCTCGGCGGCGCCGGCATGCTAGGGTTCCACCACCAGCTCACCTCCAACTCCCACTACGCCCAAGACCCGGACGAAAATTACCTCAAGAAACGCTTCAGAGAAGACACCAGCGGCGCCACCTCCCCTAAAACCGGTCGAACCGATCACCAAGAACAAGCCTCCGACCACAAACCCGGTTCATCCCAGCCCTCCAACTACATCCCGGCCCCCGCCATGTGGGCGGTGACTCCTGCCACCGCCAACGTCGGCAACGCCTTCTGGATGCTCCCGGTCACAGGCGGCACCGCCGCAACCGCGGCGGCGCAGCAGGAGTGGCAGTACAAGACCTCTTCAGCGCAAAGAATCGGCGGGTTCGAATTCCCCGGAGCCGGCCGGTTCAGCCCGGTTCAGCTAGGGTCCATGGTTTTACAGCAGCCGCCACCGGTTCAGCAGCTCGGTTTAGGTGTGACGGAAACCAACATGGGAATGTTAGCTTCCATGAACGCTTACAACAATAACAATAACAACAACAATCACAGCCACAACCACAACCACAACCGAATCGATTTGGGAATGAACTTGGAGCACCACCACCACCACCACCAAAATCAGCCGCAACAAAGCGACAGCGGCGACGAAACGGCCAAAGATTCACAATAATATGCACCACCACCCTCCCCTCCTCAATTTTTTTCTCAGTGCTACGGCTTGAAGTAATTCTTCTTCTTGCCTTTGTTTTTTTCATCATAAGGTAGGGTAAAAAAATTCAAGATTTGTGTGCATAGCTGTGTTTTCATTTTTTAACCGCTGTTATTATTTACTCCTAGTACTACTAGCTAGTAGTGTTTGAGTTGAGTTGAGAGTTTTTCACCACCTGTCATTTGTTGGTTTGTTTTAATTTTCTTTCCACGAAATTTGATGGTTTGTTGAATTAGGAAAGTTTGCATAATTTGGAGCAACAAAAATTGAGAATGTTGGGTTCAAAGTAGCAAATTGTGAGTATTTTTTTATGAATTTGGTAGTAAAATTTTCAGTGCAGGAAATCAATCAACCTGAGGGGTCTTGAAATTTGTGATTGTTTGTTTATTTAGTGGTCACTGTACTCATTTATTCTATTCTGTGCTAAAAAAAGCTGAGTAATCAATCAAGGTATGCTCTCTCTCTCTCTCTCTCTCTCTCTCTCTGGGTGTGTGATTGGAGAGGAGAGGTGTAAGTAAGTCTCTAGGTATCATTGCTTTGACTTTTATTAATTAGTTGAGGGGCCATGGCCATCTCTTTTTCCTTACGTGGATTTTTATGGGTTCCAAAGATAAGAAGAGGGTACCTATTTGTTTAGCTTATCTGGAACATTGTGGATACCATTCCTGCCGACACTCTACTTTCTCTCTCTACTTTCTCTCTCCTCGACTTTATTTTGGTGGTGTGTGTCATTTGTGAAAGCTGGATATTTACGCCAATTTGTTTTGGATGCAAGTACTCCCTCCGTCCTTAAATAAGTGTCCCGAGCCGCCAAAGTGCAATAACCAAGAAATTGTATAAATTTACTATATTAACCCCTAATCATTACATTGAAAATTGAAAAAGTGAAAAAAGTGTAATGATAATAGGGGTAAAATTGGTAGTTTAGCCAAAATTTTACATTGAAATATGTGATAGGACACTTATTATGGGACAAAAATTTTGACGGCTCGGGACACTTATTTAAGGACAGAGGGAGTATGTCTTAGAATTTGGAATTGATTTAAGTTTCCTTTCCTACAACTTTTTTATACTACTATATTATTCGCATATTATAATTTTTATTCGTAAATAATCAAAAAACTATATTATTCGCATATTATAATTTTTATTCGTAAATCATCAAAAAACAGTCAACTAACACTTATACGTTGAGACGAAGAAAGAACAAACAAGGAAGGAGGATAATGATAAATTTTGAAAATAATAAAATATTTACCTCATGTTGCGTGTCGCCGTTACCTAATTAATCCGATTCAATCAAAATTAAGCTCAATATCTTCCAATAATTGAGTCCCTCTCCCTCTCCCTCTCCCTCTCCCTCTCCCTCTCTAAAAATTTCTTAAATTGCCATCTAGCGTTCACCACCTAGTGAGGAGAGCAATTCCAAATGGCAACAAGTAATTTTCTTTTCTTTTTACCCACAAAAACGTTTTTTTTTTATAAAAAAAAAAAATACCCCTTCCGTCTCTTCCCAAGTGCCTTTTTATTATCTTATACCTCACATATTAATATAAAAGAGATGTCACTTAGAAAGAGACGGAGGTAATAGTTTATTTTGGCACAAGCAAAAAAGAAACCGAAAAACGAAAAAAATATAGGATACGTGCAAGTAGATAGAAGTCTTTCTCAGAAGCCAAGTTCCTGAGACAGAAAACATGAGAAAAACAACAAAGAGTCCAATAATTGAAGGGAAATGAAACATGAAATGGTAGCAGCAGCTGCACATGAGAGAGAAAATTAGTTGCAATAGAGGGTTGGAATTAAAGGTCACCTTATTTTGTCTGTCTTTCTCATAGCCTAATTTCAGAAAAGCATGCTACTACTTTTCCCATTCCATTTGATTCTCTTTTCTATAATCACCAATCTCCTTCGCCAATTTCATTGGATCCCTTTTCACCCTTCTTTCTTCAGTGGCTATCATTTCTAGAGTAGATATGATTACGTAGCGCTTAGGATACTGCTCGGTGATAAGCATTATTTCATCCGATGTAGCATCTGTGTAAAAGGTCTAATCATGGGTGGTCGACTTAACTAATTCGAGAAAATCAGCAACCGGCTTTACCTCGGATTTCCAACAACTTCATGTCAAGAAGATACTGCCCAGTGTCTTCTCCTAATACATTCGAAGAAAAGCCATTAGAAGATTCTCGGTCTGATATTAAATATTAAGAACATGAAATCTGGATAGCAATTGTAAGTCCTTGACAATGTACAGGCAGTATGTGGTTGGAGTGGATATGCCACACCCAAATTATAGCAAGGATGATTCCAAGAATAAGATATTATACAGCTGGGGCATCTTATTACAGGACATCAATATTCTGTGTACAGAAAGTAATGTCTTTGTAGTCTATCCAGCAAGATATCACTACCATGAAATGCCAATTTCGGAACGATAAATTTTATAATGTAAGTAACCAAATTGAGGAAGAATACTCTAGAAGTCCTTAACAAGTCACATGATTCATGAGTAGCAAGGTTTATCAAGGTATTATATAATTAATAGTAACTAGATGGTATCACTGCCCAGATAGTCAGGACGATAATGACGAAATAAGTATAAAAAAACTACCATCAAATCAAATTTATACGCCACGAAGCAACATGTATCATGCAGTTTCTGCAGGATCCCTCAATAAATAAAGTTGCCAGGTATTACAATTAATGGAGCAGAAAATGACACTTACTGGATTTCCAAATGGGCATCTAGCATTTTGTTGGCTTCGAACAACTCTAATGAGCTCCATCGTGCACTGTAGGCTCACGACCTAAACTTTTGAATCTTCAAGTAAACGCCATGAGTCCTACAAGAATATTCACATTCAAACAAATTTTAACATGTCAAATCATGGTAATGAGAACTGTCTAGTTTACTACCAAACGAAGATGCAAAGGAAAATGCATGAAACGAGATGCAACTGTTTGAAGGGGATCGTTAGAGTAGAGCCATGGTTTGGAGCACATCTGAGAAGTCTGGTCATTTACAAAAGAGGAGGAAACAATTACTTTTGGGATTCAAGTGCAAGTGAACATATAAATAAAGTAGGACCAGAAGATCGATATATTGCAATTGAATTTCGAATTGTGTCTATGTGAAGTTCTTGAAATGGTTTCCGTCATTACATCCACATAGAATTCAACAAGATAACACTATCCTGAAACGGTCTTATTTTGCTGAAAGACTACAGCATAAACGGGGACACCTACACCAATGCTGAATGCAGTAAGAACACTAAGTGACATTTTCAATGTCTGATGATTCATCCGATCCAAGTTGTACATGTGCTTTGCGTGAAGGTAGAAAGGCTCAGCATACCCATGTCCTCCGCCCATCTTCTTTACACTAGTTGAGTGAATCCCCCGATTTACTGAGAGAGGACAATTTCACCTTTCTGTTAGTAAAAAAATACACAAAGCCAGTGTACCATTGTTAACGTAATACTATGCATCTTCATATTTACTGTGAATATGCCACCCAGAGATGCCTATAACTACTCCCTTACAAGTGGCATGTTATCTAAAACATAATATAATATGAATATCAGTTTACATCAGAACAAAGATTTAATGCAAAACTCCGACGTTTAATATTACAGGGTATAGTGTCCATAAGAGTGTTCCACATAACTGTAAAGTATAACAGAGCCAGTCATCTGTTGCCCATAATTTGAGATTCCCAGATAAATCCATTAGAAAAAAAGTTGGCAAGAGAAACAACACAACTAATTGAACTATTGAACTAAATATGACTTTAAGCATTTCTTCCATGTAACTTATCTATCATTCCGAAACGACATTAGGACAAACGAATAAAAAGTGAAATGACAACATCCGAGGGAAAAAAAAGTCCGGAAACACGGGGGATTCTGTTATAACAACCGTGAGCCAGAGCCACAAATCAGTCGTCTAGCACCATTTCTAGTTACATTCCATCCGGTTTTGATTCCTAAAATCGATGTCTCGTCACAATTTAGAACTAAAAACTCCTAAAATTGAATGTAATTCCAGTCATTTGACTGAATCTGATCCCACACCTAAACACAATCCTTAATTGAACAAATCTTCAAGGGCACAAGCCACAGAATGTACAGATCATTGAATAATTATACATACCAATGCTACGAATTCGCAGTAACATTTCTACTACTGAACAACTGCATCCAGCCATATCAGAATTTTACAAAAATCAACGGGAATAACAGCCAACAAATGCAAAACGGCAACGATTACCAGAAAACAAAGCTCAACTAAACTCCGTCACACATTTAGCATCCTTCATCAATCTAAACACCGGTTCAAGGAATCTTACTCGAAAAAAATAAATTACGGAACGAGTATATATATCAATACAAAGATCTAGCACACGTGTTGAGGAAACCGACCTGATTTAGGAGGAACAGATGCAGCAGCATTTAGAAGTTTGTAAGCGGAAAACCTAATCCCGTTGTTCATCGCCATCGCACCGATCGAAAAATCTGAATTGGGAGGAAAAAAATTGAGCTAAAAATTGCAGGTCGCTGAGGGTTTGCCGCTTCTTCTTGGGGGTGATCATGTGCCACGTGCGAATGGCACGTGCAATACTTTATGGGCTTGGAGTGATGGGCTCCACTACAAACTATCAAAATTTTGGGCCCATAAAATTTGGTTATTGGGCCTGATTTTATTTGAAATATTTCATAAAATAAATACTAATTCGGAATATTTCATATTATACTCCCCTCGTCTCACTTCACCGATCATGTTGGATATTTATATGTGAAGTACATAATATTTTAACCGGACAAGTGAAGTTGGACAAAGAGAATAATTATGTCAAGTGAGAATACATTTTAAAAAAAACATAAACATATATAACGATATATAACGGTCTGATGATAAATAAATTTATTATTAATAATATCGGGGCGTGACAGCATGAAAGCATTGCACTTAAAAATAAATAAAACAAACTAAATATTGCATTTGGCATCTAGTCTAGTAGCTATATATAAAAATGATATTATATCTAATATAGTAATTATTTCAATTGAATTAATCCTCCATAATTCAATTGCCGCAAACAATTTGGCTACTGCATTTGCTCTTGTATTTCCCAACATCAACACAACGAATTTTGGAGGGCATTCGGCTTGCTGGATAAGCTCCCAAAACCCTCAAAATGCAGTCGTTTAGTCCGGTACTACCGCACACACCATTTCTCGGAATATCCGGAGCTGGACAATATTTTGGTGGTTGCCCTAAGTACATAAATTTCAACAGTAACGTTAGAAGATAATACGAAAAATAAAAACATAATACACTCATCATTAGTTATAACCACGAGTGTTTCGATCGAGTACCGTGAGACGGGACGAACATCGGGAGAAGAACGACTGCGCAAAGCACGAAAGCGATAGCAAAGTTCTTCATCTTCTTTTTGCAAGAATGTTTTTTTCCTTAATGTTTTTAGTCGGATGAATTCGAAGATAGATGCAAGCTTTGTTTAGATGAGTGGTCCCTTTATAGGGCAGTAAATTTACTAGTGATGAATTCTTTCTTTAAATAAAAAAAGAAAATGAGGTAATTTATTGAGGATATTCGTATTGATTAATTTGCTGCATGGGATTTAATTTAGTTAATGCTTATTATATAGGGCGTAATTGTTGGGGAAATATAATTTGTTTAACAATAATAAGTTGATAAAAATAACCAAAGTGTGTATCTAATTGACATTATTAGCGTATAATTTCCATACATAAACAATTAAGGTGGAGATTTTATAATCATCTTCCCTTTTATAATGGGAACACGGAATAGTAATATCCCAAAATATGGCATATTGAAAAACAAATACTCTCTCCGTCCTGATCTACTATTATCGTTGTATAAGTATATTTTTTATCCGTCTCAGTTTATTACTCCCTTCGTCCATTCGTGCAGTTAAATCGTCCTATTTCATTTCGTTACGTGCAATATTAAAAGTGAAAAGTAAAGATTTTCATTAAAAAGAAATGTTTAATTTGTTTTTTTCATTTTAGAAAACAAGACAATTCGTATGAGACGACTCGATTAGGGAAAACAAGACAATTTAACTGGGACGAAAGGAGTATACCCTATTAAAACGTGGCTCAAACCCGTTAAATATTTGGACCGGGCCGGGTCGGTTATTCATGATCCAGATTCAAGAGAGTCCAGCCTCAGCAACAGGCAAGTGCGATGCTAAAGACGTCTTCAATGAAGACGCCTTGATCCACTGTCCACGTTTCATAGAAGAATAGGCTATAGGATTT
The DNA here is from genome assembly GCA_029379335.1 of Thymus mandschuricus. NCBI lineage: Eukaryota > Viridiplantae > Streptophyta > Magnoliopsida > Lamiales > Lamiaceae > Thymus > Thymus mandschuricus. The sequence continues at coordinate 37,246,500 of CM057074.1, forward strand.
GAGCGTTGTAGGCAATAATATATTCTACGGTTTCCAATGCATAATACGTGTCATGTGGGCCACAATTCCAATCTTCCCCTCATTTTCTTTAATTAATTATACAAACTCTTACTTCCTCTATATTTTTATTGTTATTTGTTTTATGAATTTTGAGAATTAATCAAACATTTAAAAAAAAAAAAACATACAGTAATGTCTAAAATCAATTATATAGTACTATAACAAGATACTCTCGTTTTGCTTTTTATGATTTTTCAAAATATTACGATAAAAAGTATTTCTTCGTTTGTTTTAATTTGACACCTTTATATATTTTATACCTCACATTTTGAATATAAAGGGCCAAATAAGAATAAATAGAGTATTAGTTATTTATTTAATTAAAAACTAGTGTATACTCTAAGTAATAATTGGGCTAACAATTTTCTTTGTAATTCATTGAGCTAGTCTGCTCCTGCTGTTGTGTGGTACCTCAGGTATCTTTGTTTTATTTTTAATATAAGCTATTTTACGGGAAAAAAAAAACTCTAAGTAATAGTACCTAAACTTATTAATTATAAAATTTTATTCAAAGAAATTTCTCTAAAAATTGGGACAGATGGAAATGATAAATGATACTATTAACAAAAGAGAATATATCCCTTAATAAAAAGGGTAGAAAATTATAATACCCCTTTTCAAATCAACAATGTACAAAATACCCCTTTCTTACAAATGATGCACAAAATACCCCTTTTATTATTTAATAGAGGTGGGTCCCACTTATTCAAATAAATTTAAATCAATAATGGAAATTAATTATGGGAGTTTGTGATGTTTTTTTTTACTCCATCGGGAATCGGGATTTGATTCTCAAATAAACAATAAGAAGACAAAAAAAAAAACATTAATAATTCACCCAATTGAATACCCCACCCCCCTATTAATAAGGGTGTTGCCGGCAGCAACACCAACACGCCCAACTCTCTCTCGGCCCTCTCTCTCTCCACGTCCCATTGGCCGGAATTATTTTTCCGGCATCTCTCCCATCTCTCTCAAGTCTCTCTCTACTCTCTCCCATCTCTCTCTCTTTTCCGGCAACCATCCACCGCGCCGGCAACCCGTCCCGACACCGGAGAAGTCTTCGAATCCCGTCGACGGTCGAAAACAACTAGGTAATACTCAATAAGTACATTAGTCTACGTAAAAAAAAAATAGGATTTTTTGGCCAAGTTCACGCCGGAGACATGTCGCCGGAAAATCCATCACGCCGGCGTGGTATAACGCCGGCGTGATGGATTTTCCGGCGACAGTTCTCCAGCGTGAACTTAGCCCAAAAATCCTATTTTTTTTTTTTTTTTTACGTATTTAAGTGTATTTTTATTTTAAATTTACAAGTTTATATTATATGTTAGATTCAAATTTAATTCGAAAATTTTCTAATCTAATTCGAATTCAAATTTAAATTCGAATTATTCAATAATTATGAGATTTATTTGCTAATTAATTCGTAATATGTTATTTGAAGGGTTTGTAGACCGGAGCTTAGCCGGAAACAATAGTATTCACACCGGAGACGAAGCCGGAGACGAACACCCCTCGAACACCGAATTCCTTAACTAACAAAAATGGTATGTTTCCCCCATTATTATGAATTGTAATTGTAATTTTTATTGTTATATATGCCCTAATTCCAATCTTTGTGCATGTTATAATGTAGTATATATGATCTTAAAAATTGTTTAGGAAAAAAATATAATCGAATGTTTAAAAAAATATATGTATACATAAATGAGTAGGGAAAAAAAATAAAATTTACGTGCAAAAAAAACGCCGGATAACGTCGCCGGAATAGTTCATCACGCCGGCGTTATTGTTCGCCGGCGTTATGAGTTTTCCGGCGACGTTCTCCGGCGTGATAGGCCCTAATATGTTTAAATGACATTTATTTTCTTAATTGTGTTATAATATGATTTTTAGTATGCAAATTTGTTTATATGTATGTTGATACAATTATATATGTATATGTTTGAGAATAGGTTTTTTTTAAAATTGAGTTTTAGTGCGAAAAAAATAAAAGGACTCAAAATATAAGAGGAATTATTATTATTAAAATTTGTGTAAAAAAAACGCCGGACAAAGTGGCCGGAATCCAGCATAACGCCGGCGTTATGTGTTTTCCGGCTACTTTCTCCGGCGTGATAGGCGTTATTGTTCGCCGGCGTGATCCGTTTTAACGCCGGCGTTATTTTCACCCGAATTTTTGAATTCTAATATTCAATTTTTTTGTTCCTTTAGATTTTTTTGTTTTTGTTTTCGTATGTGCATTTGGAGTCGATTCTCATTATTAAACGTTTTATGTTTTCTTTAATCAGGCTCTTGTCGCGAATGCCGCCGGTCTACGTCGACCGGATCATTTCAACAAAAAGTGCACGGTGAACCTGTACCACATAACTGATATACTCGAGGAGGTGGATGTAGCTTTATTAGCGGCAGGGGGGGGAACCACTGGTCGCACGATTCAAGGCAGAAGGCCCTTTCGGGCAATTTTTGGAGTGGCGCCCGGGGCAGTCGTATGGCCAAACAGTTCACAGCATCCTCTGCCGAGCTCTTAGTATTGATGGAGGCATGTTTGAACGCCGATATAGAGGCAGCGAGGGCAACGAACACCCCTCGAAATTGGGACTCCTCGTCTATGTCGAGATCGGTGACTGTGCCGGCGTTGGATGTCTCGAGAGCATGGAGGTAGGCGGGCAGATCTTGGAACGACTCTTTGTGTTTCCCGTAGATAATCTCCACGGCCTGTTTCCTCGCCCTCAAGCAGACGTCGTAACTCGCCTTAATGCCGAACGACGTGAGCAGCTCGTGCTCAATGATCTTAAGCTTCATTATCGCGGAGTCGCGTAGGATCCTCTTCGCAAAGTACGCCGCGATGACTTTAGATCGGACCTTCTTTCTTTCGACCGTCCCAGTATTGGGCCCGCATGTGTGTTCGGGTTCAAACACTGAAATGACCCAATTATCGCCCTCGCTTATGGCACGAATGTTGAAGAGGCAATGTTTGTCAGACGTGCATCTGAACACCAGCCTAATCGTATCCGACCACCTGGGGTAGAAATTTTTATTGCTCTCCATCTGCCACAAACCGACGGCGGTATACAGATCCTTCTTGCTTTTGAAATATGCACCACGCCGCAGATCGACGATATGCCGGTCCTCCTCGTTGAACACCGCAGATTCCAGAGGCTGAAGTGGGGCCACCGGCACTAACCAATTCCTCATGTGCTCCGTATCAGTATCCAGAGGCGGTTGGCTCCTACCGTGCAGGTCTGGAAACATCATAGCCAACAGTATGTTGAACCCGCCTTCTTCAGCTATCCAGGCGGTCCACTCGGCCATTAGGGCCCTAGGAATTTGCCTTCCTTCACCCCACGCGTTCGACTGATCGCTGTCCTCGGTGGAGACCTCAAGCGATGGCTCATATTCATCCTCATCATCATCGTCGTCGCGCAAGACATCATCTTCGTTCGGATCCTCCTGCTCACCCCTTCCTGATGTATAATTCTGGTCGGGTATTTGATCGCCACGAGCGTTTGCGGCATGATGAGACGAACTGCCTCCGAGGTTGTGGACTTGATACACCTGTTCATCATCCCAACGTGCGGAATTGATGTTCTCTACGATATCATCGAGCTGTGAATTTAAATCATCCGTGTTGCCATATGTGCTGCCGAATTCGAACGAAGACGGTTCCTGGTACGACGGGTCGAATTGTGGGATATACGAAGAAGAAGCACCGACGTGTGAAGACGAACCACCGACATGTGAAGACGAGCCTCCGTTTTTGATAATCACGTACACTTCTGGGCTGAGGTGTTTAGTGCATAGCTCAACCACTTGCGCGTTCGACTGCAACTTCGATTTCCTCGTACGTCCTGTGCTCTCTGATATCGTAAAATAGAACATATCGAAATCACTACCGACTAGGTAGCAATTCCGAGCTACCGTAAATCTCAACCCATAAAGTGTGAGATCACTTTCGGTCCACACAAAATCGACCTCGTACCCATTCTTGTACCTTCTTCCATCCCATTCACCTCCGTAATACGCTTTGATTTTTACATCCATCTACAATATAAAATGAACGCAAATTAATCATACGGAGCAATTTAATCAATGTATGAGAACAAATCATGTAAAAAGCAATAGAGAATAATAAAATAAGGGTACTGGAAAAAATCACGCATGAAAAGTTGGCCGGAAAAACCCATAACGCCGGCGTGTTCACCCACCGGCGGTATGATTATTCCGGCCACATAACTCCGACGTGAAATCAACATTTTTTCTTATTTCATTTAATTTATTCCTAATATGCTATAGTTTGGTTTAATTTACTTACATACCACATACAAATATAAAAAGAACTCTTAATATACATAAAAAAAAACAATAATTCTCGGTAAATAATTCATACATTACAAACAAATTGTTAAATGAAACAATTTAGTATACGAAATGAAACAGAATAATTCATTCTACATGATACCTCATTTCACGCCGGAGACATCACGCCGGAATGCACATAACGCCGGCTTGACATAACGCCGACGGTATGAGCATTCCGGCGTGATGTCTCCGGCGTGAAATGAGGTATTAATCTTCATTTTTTTTGCTCCACATTATGCTATATTTTTATTTGATTTACGCACATACATTGCAAAAAAAAAAAAAAAAAAAATACTCTTCATATACATAAAAAACTAAAAAAAAATATATGTATAACATATCATTCATTCATAGCTCTCAAAAACTTGATGATATGAAAACATATAGTATCAAACATGTAAAAAAAAAAAAAAACAAAACAAAATTGGCCTAGATATCGACGGAGAAAGTTGGCCGGAAAATGCATCACGCCGGCGTTATATGCTTCGGGCGTGATGCATTTTCCGGCCAACGTTCTCCGGCGGTATCACGCTCGAAAAATTTTTAACACTATTTCCTTTCTAATGCTTTGTGACATACCTTTTAATATCGGATGTTGATTGCCTTTTCCTTGTATTTGCTCGTCCACGAAAGTAGAGCTTTTTTTTTCCGGTGAAGTCGAATCCAACAATTTTTTCGATTGTGAATTCAGAAAATCGATGTGCAGGTATATATTGAAAAATTTTAACATAGGATACCATTTTTGAACTGTTCATCACTGAACAAAATTGATGGCAAATACTGTACAATAATTCAGATGCAGTACAATAATTTGTATCCGCATTGAGTGAGAAAAAAATATGTCACAATGGTCACTTCAATCACATTGAAGTTAGTGGGAAAAAAAAATGAAAAATCGATATTGTAATAAAAAATAATTGTAAATTAAATAAAGGGGTAGTTTGTACATGCTTTTTTTTTAGGGGTATTTTGTACATGGTGGTTTTCAAAATGGATTTTGAAAAATATTATGACTAATAAAAAAGGACCGGGGAGTAATTAATAAGTTTAGCTATTACGTAAAGTATACTTTGGTTTTTAAATCAAATAGGTATGTACTCCCTCCGTCCCCTAATAAGTGTCTCGAGCCGCCAAAATGCAATAACCAAGGAATTGTATAAATTTACCATATTAACCCCTAATCATTACATTGAAAGTTGAAAAGGTGAAAAAAGTGTAATGATAATAGGGGTAAAATTGGAAGTTTAGCCAAAATTTTACCTTGAAATATGTGATAGGACACTTATTAGGGGACAAAAATTTTGACGGCTCGGGACACTTATTAGGGGACGGAGGGAGTAACTAATACTACTTTTTATCGTACGGTAATATTTTGAGAAATGATACTCCTTTTGTCCCATTTTATTAGCCTATTTAGGAAATGACATAGGGTGATGCTATTCGGCCATAATTTAACTTTATTTTTTTTGTTTTTTTAAGTATCAAATAATTTATATTTTTTTGCCAAACTTTTTTTATATTATAAAAAACTCAAAAAGCGATGCTCCGTAATTTTTACGTATTTTTTAAAATTAACCCTTTAATTATTTGATTATTTTTACTATTTTAAAGAATTTGTTACCTTTTTATCTAGAAAAAAAGAGAAAAATATGTGATTTTTGTGGAAAAATTATTTTTAAATTAAAATATAAAAGTAATAAATTATAATTATCATTTACCATTTTTAAAATTACGTATGTTATGAAAAATGTCGTTGTGTGGCCGGCCATATTATGGCCAAATAGCTTTATTGAATGACATAATAATTATAGAATATAGAGATATAGGAGTTTTAAAAGTTGTTTTTGCATATTATTTTATTTTCCTTTCAGGTAATGGAACATAAGGAAAAAAAAAAGTAAGACTAATAAAGTAAAACAAGTAAATTACAAAGTGAAACGAGAATACTATGATAATTGTTTTTAAAACTATATATTTTAAAAATGATTACTACTATTAATTATCAGATACTCCCTCCGGCTCAAGATTCGTGACACGTTTCTTTTCAGCATTTGTGGTAAGATAGTATCCCGTAAAAGAAAAAATTCCTTAAAAAGATATTTTGAAACTCATCATCAAGACGCTCGAAAACGCTTACCACAAATGCTGAAAAGAAACGTGTCACGAATCTTGAGCCGGAGGGAGTATAAAACGATTATTAACAATAAAAATATGTAATAACACGAATTTACAATTGAGATTTAGTATAATTAATTAAAGGAAATGTGGGGATAGTTGGGTATTGTATATGCTACCCCTTGGGTAGTGCCTCCCCTCACATAAGTAGGATAATATATATCAATATTTAATACATATGTGAGGGATTGAGGCATTGCCCCAGGGGTAGGGTATAGGTTACCGGATAGTTGGATTTGTGGCCCACATGTTACATTGGAAACTGCAAAAGGATTTTTAGTACCCTACAACACACAAAACTAAAAGTTTGTTTTTATATTACACGTGGATGGTGGATCAAGCCTTCTTCATTGAAGACGTCTGTGGCATGTAATTTACCCAACATTTTATCAACTTCAAGAGGGCGCTGCCAAGAATTTTGCCGCTATTTTTTTGTACTGAAATTGAGGTTTTCTGCTCATCTTCCTCCATCTCCTTCCCCCAAAATCTCGCACTAGATGTAATACCAGTAGTTTCTTCAAGTGCTGTAGACAACGGATTCTTCGAAAGCTTTCTCATGGCGTCCGCTTCCGTTCACCTGCAAATCGTGGACGACGACGATGTAAGCCGACTTCATTCCGTATATAATCGGTACATTTGCTAATTGCGAGTCTTAATTACTGGGTAATTTGGTTCCGATGCATTAGGGTTTTGATTGGGAAGCAGCTGTGCATGAAATTGATGTGGCGTGCCAGGCAACTGCCGCTGAAAACCCCACCGGCGTTGCCAAACGAGAGATGGTGATGAATCCGGATCAAGGAATGCGGAAAAGGGGGAAATTTGAAGTTAATTTTAGTTCGGCTTCTTCGACTAGGCAAACTACTTTAGATAAATTTATTGGGGTTTCGTCTTGCAATTCGACGAAATTTGAAGAAAAGGCGGCATTTTCGTGCGGGCAGCGTATGAATAATAGTACTGGGAATAATACGTGGGACAAGAATGGCGGTGGCGTTGACGGGAGTGATGAGAATGAGAAGTTTAATGTGTTTGTTGAAATTGATGCTGAGGCTGCCAAGACATGGATATACCCTGGTAAATTTATTATATCACATTTTGTGTTCGTTGCAACGAGGAGTAAAATGTGGTATTATATACTGTGTTCGGATTGATTATATGCATGACTGAGGCCTATCTCAATCTGAATTACTTCGACAAACACGAAACTTCAGTAGTGTTGTTTAGGTGTTGATCAACTTCTGTTTGCTTTTAGAAACATTAGAGCATTACTATTGGAGATCGAAGTCCATTTGCAATCTTCATGCTCGATTTTCTTGTCACTAGGTTTTTTGAATATGTCCAGAACCTTTGCTTTTCACTCAACTTGTAGCTTAACTTTTCCCTTTGTTTTGTGCCAGTAAATATCCCTCTTCGTGATTATCAGTTATCTATTACCAGGACTGCGCTATTTGCCAATACATTAGTGGCATTGCCAACAGGACTTGGAAAAACTCTCATCGCTGCCGTTGTTATGTATAATTTCTTCAGATGGTTTCCTGAAGGTATTGTGATCATGTATACTACAACCGAGCTCACCAAATGTTACAGTTGTATGCCTTCTCAGCTAAATCAATTTTGCCAACTCTCTTGTGCAGGAAAAATTGTTTTTGCTGCTCCCTCTCGACCACTAGTGATGCAACAAATAGAAGCTTGTCATAATACTGTTGGAATTCCACAGGTAAGCCTACGAAACAACATTCATGTACTTACATTTTTAATGTCTTTTATTGGTACCTCACTGCCAAAAGTTTTCATTCAACTGATCTTAGGAGTGGACTATTGACCTAACTGGACAGACTAGTCCTTCAAGAAGGGCAGAGTTTTGGAAATCCAAACGTGTTTTCTTTGTTACTCCGCAAGTGTTAGAGAAGGATATACAGTCCGGTTTGTTTCTCACCTCGTAAAATTGGGACATAAATAATCTACATATGAAAGTTCTTCACTTAATTTATGTTGTAGGTTCCTTATTGGTGAAGCATCTGGTGTGCCTGGTGATTGATGAGGCACATCGTGCTACGGGAAACTATTCCTACTGTGTAGCTGTCAGAGAGGTATACTTCATTTCTTCTATCTACTGTTTATGAGTTATATATTTATATTTCTTAAATCAGAAAGTCCAGTAAATAACCAAGGCGATGGTTCAGGATTTTGGTTCGGTAATTATGATTCATTCTTCTTGACATCTACTTCCCCAGTTCACACTGGCTATAAGTAAAACTTTGAAACTTATAAAATCCCTTTGGAGAGAAGGTAGTTGGTTTTTAATATTTAGCAATCAACAACAATAAATGGTTTTTAAAATTACTCTAATTGGGCACGTTGAAATAGAAAATTATTTACACTGATTTGCACTGATGTTGCAGTTGATAGATGCTTCAGTTCAATTAAGAATATTAGCCTTAACTGCAACACCTGGATGTAAGTGCTTCACAGACCCACCAGTAAGATGATGTTGATTTGATATTCTCTGAACGCTTTTGTGAAATTATTCTTGATGGGTATAATTCAGCTAAACAGCAGACAATCCAGAATGTCATTGATAATCTTCAAATATCTACACTTGAATACCGAAATGAAAGTGATCCTGACGTACTGCCTTTTGTACATGAGAGAAAGATAGAGCTAATTCAGGTACCACTTACTTATATGATTAACTGTGTTCTACTCTATGAGTCATATCATATGCAAACATAATAAATTCTTTTAGGTTGCTTTGGGCCGCGAAGCTGATGAAATAAATAGTCTGCTTTTGGAAGTTGGAAGTCCAATTCATGCCCGTCTTAGCTCACTCGGACTGCTTCCAAAGAGAGATATCCAGACAGTATGTTCCTGTATCCTATCACTCAAGCTTTTAGATTCAGTTACTCCTTTCAGAATTTTATCTCTTTTATAACTTCTTTAGCCTAGATCTCAAATATGGTTTATATAATATGGAAAACTTTCTTTCATCTATGAAATAATATTTCTTATTGCTAAATTCTCTTGTCGTCCATGATGGTTAAATTCACTTCTCTTGTTGATGAAACACACAGTTGAGCCCCTGTGATTATCTTAATTCAAGGGAGATGTTCTGCCAAAAGCCACCTCCAGGTGTTCCTCCATCACGGCATGGTGAACTCATGGGTTGTTTTGGAGCTCTCATTACATTGCACCATATCAGGAAATTGCTTACAAGCCATGGAATAAGGCCTGCATTTGAGGTCCTTGATGAAAAACTGAAAAAAGGGTATGTCACTGTTAATCAGCATCTGAAGCTGCAAATCTTTCTCCATTTATATTCCCGAATTCTCGATCAACAAAGTGGTTTGAGATATTCCTTCTGAATTAAATGAGAAATGAAATCAGTTAATTTCTTACGAGATGCACCTTTTGATGAATCCGGCATATAGATGCACTCAAGTACTAGCTTTTGCTGCGCTATTCAGGATAAGCTGAAAATCAGAAACTAGATGATTTAATTGGGGTGATAGTGAGTTGGAGTTGCCTTGTGTTCTAAGCTCTACACATTTCCATTATGCAGGCCATTGGCACGAATGTTGGGCAGAAATGAAGTACTTTTGAAAGCAAAGCTTCTGATGCAGAAAACAATGGACCATGGTGCTCCCAGCCCTAAATTAGCAAAAATGCTGGATGTACTGATTGAACATTTCAGTATGTAGCTTCTGTCGTTTTGTTCTTCCGCAAGATATGGTTTATGTAATTGTGGTGACAACTTGATTTGCATGAGGGAAATGCAATCTTATTCATGTTTAAGAATTCTGGTGCAGAATCTAAAGATCCAAAAAACTCCAGGGTGATCATATTTTCAAATTTCAGGGGTAGTGTCAGGTGATGTTCAATCTTTAAATAATTTTAACCTATGATGCTGAATCAATCTAAAAATATCAGAAAAAATTATTGCTAATTGTGGTATTTAACTTCAGAGACATACTTGACGCACTTAAAGGCATTGGGGAGCTTGTTAAAGCTACCGAGTTCATTGGACAAAGCTCTGGTGAGTCTATCAATTCTCCTTGACCCTTTATTATAATTATAATTTAAAGCCCTACTTATCGATACACATAAAGATGTTCATCGTTGCTTTCATGAGGTACAATTGACTTATGCACACAAAACATGCTAGATCCCCTGAACAACTCTCATCAGAAAACAAAGAGAAAAAACCAATGTAGAGAATAGTTACTAGCACTATCTTTATAAATTTGTGGGACTTGTAAATACTACGTGACCTTATTGTTATCTGCAGGTAAAACCTCAAAAGGACAAACACAAAAGGTTCAACAAGCAGTTTTACAGGTATTACTTTTTCTGTTTGTTGGCTTCCATCCTCGGTGATTTATTTCACTCGTGTCTCTAGAAATTTCGAACAGGTGGGTACAATGTAATTGTTGCCACTTCAATTGGTGAAGAAGGTCTAGATATCATGGAAGTTGATCTTGTCATATGCTTCGATGCTAATGTCTCACCTTTGAGAATGATTCAACGCATGGGAAGGACTGGTAGGAAGCATGAGGGACGAGTTGATATCCTTTTCTTTCTGATAGAGACTTTCGAAGGAGCTCATTTGTATTCATTTAGATGAAGTTCTCGCTCGTTACATCTCAATTACAATTGAGATTAAATCCTTTGTTAGCAATTTCCTTAACAAGCTTACTAGTCTTAGCATGTGAAGGGTCAGAATTGAAAGGTTATACACGAAAGCAAGCGAATAGCAGGTCTATTACGAAGCATATGATAAATGGTGGCACAAGTAGCTTTAACTTCCACTCCAGTCCAAGGATGGTGTGCTTTCTGTCAAATTATGTTTCAATTTCTGGCATAATTGCATGTGCGAAAGCAAGCGAATAAGTAAATGTTCCTCTGCATGCATAATTGCAGGTTCCTCATTATCTGAAACCAGAACTGCAACTTCTTGAGATATCAATCAAAGAATATGTTCCTCGTGGATCAAAAGCGAAAGATTCTGAACCTATCCCATTGCCTGCTTACAAAGACAAATTTACAGAAGCCGAGAAAGATTTACTTGCCAAGTATTTCGTTGCCTCTCAGGAAAATGCTTGGAGACCATCTCTTATTGCTTTCCCTCATTTCCAGGCATGTCCATCCCCTGCATTTGACGTGCTGCATGCATCTAGAACAGGGCTACTAATAGATACCATGCAGCATTTGCAAGACCTAAAATATTCTCGTGAAGACAATTACTCAGCAGAGGTTTGTTTATGAATTTTAAATGGGGCTCATTTCTATCCAAATTAGCTATCCTTCGTAATTATCTGAGTTACTATCTTGATCCAGGATGCCGATATACTAGATCCTAGCTTGGGGGTGTTGGAACCTCATGATAGAGTAAATGAAGGTAATGGTTTGTTAAAAATTGGTTTTCTGCTGTCTGGGACTTCCAGTTCGATTCATCTAGCTCGGACATATTTCCAGTTTATAGATTAACAAGCCATTTGAATTGAATCATTACCGTATGGAACTGCTGCAATTATGTTTCTAATTTTATGTGGTTTTCTTGTTTGTAATGTTCTAGATTCAGAACGGGATACTAATCTTGCTGAAGAAAATTTTTATAAAGAAACTGAAGAACCTGTTCAGGAGCTTCAGGAGACTGCAAAAGATGTCCATACTGAAGACCCTCACAAACCAAAAACCTGGCTTCATACTTTCCTCTTTGCTTCAGAATTTGTGTCTGTTGATGATGTTGGAAATGTCTTGGTTTTATCGTTGCCTCAACTGCCTCTACACTCGAGTATTAAACAAACAGAAGCTAGCAATATGGCTTCTTCGTATTATTCGATGCAGGAATATAAGGACCATGCTGAGATTCCTCTGCAACCTATAGATAATCCCAGTGCAGAAAATGAGAATAATTTCGACATGGCTGAGGAAATTCCCAGTACCCCAGATTCAAGCAGAATGCAGAAAGAAATGGATATCTCCGACCATGATCATGAGTTGGATGGTGATGCAACTGATTCTGAACTTAGTCCAAGATTGACCAATTTCATCAAGAGTGGAGTTGTTCCAGAATCTCCGATAAACGATTCTGGTTTGTATATTCAGAAACTCTTTTCATCACACAATTTCTAGTAATTAGTATACATGTGCAGATATCAATGATTACATTTGCAATTCTGACTGCAGGGACATGGAAAAGTAACAAAGGCGATCTCATGGTTCCTGCTCTCATTTCTTCCCAAAATTTGGAAACTGGCCATTTCTTACACTCTTGCGAACAAGACAAGCAGGAAGTTACAAATGGCAGCTCGAGGGGGGCAGAGATCTTGTGTTTGAATGATAAAGGCATTCAAACACCTAGGCCAGATCTTTTTTCTCCTGTTATGGTCACCAAAGAAGTGCAAACTCCTTTGACTAAGCTTTCGAACTCGAGCAACAGTAAAGACTGGCTTTTGGATTCTGTTGGTGTCGAGCCTAAATCAGTTGAGCAGCAGCCTAAGTTCCGTAGACTGCGCAAGCTTGGGGAGCTCAAGAAGAAACTTCCAACAGATTCAAGGAACCAAAATGGTGAAACGGAGAAATCCAAAACTTCTAGGAGGTCTGACTATCATAAATCGACTAAGCTTCTCAAAGGTAAAGTAACTTCTTTGTAGAAATAAAAATGTTAAATTGTCGTGTATTTTTTCTACAGCTATCTTATTGTACTTTAGTACTTGAGTTTACACATTGCCTTTCTTCCGTAAAAACTAAATTTCTTGTGACTGCCCCCTCTCCCCCTCCCACCGCTCTTGGCATCAGGCGAGAAGAAGCTATCTAAAGACATTGCAGATTTTATTGAAGTGGAAGCAGAGTAAGTCCACCTTTTGAAGTTCATGTTATTGCTTCTTGGTTTTAAACTAAAGGCAGACAGAAGAAATATGCCATTGTAATTCTGTTCAACGTTCATATATTAGTAGCATTTTGCATCCTCATACTAAAACTGTGACTCTGGTTTAGGGTATCATCTGATGGTATGGCATCTGGCGATGAGGATGATGTGGAAGATGGAAGTTCGTACGAGGATAGTTTCATAGACGATGGGGTAAATCCTACAGCTGTTAATACCCAATCAGGAAGTGGTAGGGTTGACATGATGGCAGTTTACAGGTAACAATAAAACTCATCATCTTTTGAATATCCTCGAATAGACTAATCCACCACACCACATACTCAGAGTAATTAAACGATGAGGAGTTTGTTTAATCGTCTAAGCCTTCAGATACTTAAATGCAATGCATAATCTACACCCAAAGTCAACACCCTCTTTATGAATCATGCTCATTACTTCATAAATGGAGGCTTCAAAATTCTCTTGATGGCAGTTTGATCTTACACACATTCATTATGCAGGCGATCATTGCTCAGCCAATCTCCATTTCAAAGATTGCCCACCTTCCCTACAAACGAAAGTCCCGATTCTGTGGTCCAAAGCAGCAAGATGGATGAAAGCGGAAGCTCAACAGGAACAAAACATGGAGATGCTCCTCAATTTGGCTTGGAATCAACAGCAAGGAACAATCTATATGCAGGCGATGAGGCTCCAACAGATATGATCGAGAGCAGGAAAAGAAAGCTGAACTCTCATCAAGGGCACTCGATACCAATGCTTAATTTAGATAAGAAATTTGCATTACTCTCAGAAACAGCACGCGACAACTCATCCATGCCCGTACATGTAGACACAAAGGTAGAAGAAAGCATAGACGTTTTCGAAGATGACGAATTTTACGAAGGTATTGATCTCGATGCAATAGAAGAAGAGGCTACGAAGCTACTCAAGCAAAAAGCAGAGTGCTCGATGCAGAAAATGAAAGGATCATCATCTCAGACTATTCAACCAAATCTTGATATTCTTGGATCTCCTTCATTTGATCTTGGCATTTGATTTGATTATCTTTGGGGAATGAAGTAAGTTAATTTTTCACATTTATTAGAATTGGGTAATTGTAATTATTAGAATAGGCTGTAGAATGTGAATAGAACAACAGGTTGATTGTACATGAAAATGAATTCCACAGAAATTTTGCTTTTCTTTTGTAACTAATTCATCGCATATATGTTAACTGATCATTTAAATGAAACCAGAGACCATAAATAAATACTCCCTCCGTCTCCCAATTCAGTGCTTCATTTCATACGATTTGACACCATTTATAATTTTATAATTTTTGTTCTTCCATTTTGTTGCTTGGGAAACGAGGACAATCAACGATTTAAGATTGTGGGATAGCATGTCTCTTTACAAGCAAAGAAACGAACAATTCCGACTCGTTTTAAGAGTTCGAATTCCTGCAAAAAGCAAAGAAGAGGAAAAGGAGCCGGAGCAGCTAGGGCTAGAGATAGAATTTAACACTAGCGAGGCCTAATGGACATGGCCTGCGTAAGATCCAGCGACTTGAGGGCGGAATCGGGGAAAGGCTGTGCCCCAGGTATCCATAAACGTCCATTGGGCATCAGCAATTGACGTTTTGCAGCACTTTCATCAGCATCAGAGACTGAAACTTCTTTCTTCGTCTTCACAAATTCGAAGAACTCAGCTACTTGACGAGCATACCTTCACCAGTAACAATATCACAATCAAAATGAGATATACCACCAATATCGAGAGAGGAAAGAAATCGAAACTTAAAATAAAAAGGGGTGTTTACTTTGAGTGATAGCTTAAGTAACTAAAGAATAGTATAGTGATTGCAAATATCAACAAATCAAGCAAGGTGTCTTAGATAGAACGATCAAATCCGAAGCAGAGAAGAGGGGAAATAGAACATACTCTTCCTTTGCTTCTATATCTTTGCTGAAATCGATATCTGGCTCACAGTCCAGAATCAGAGCAGGAATCTGTTGATCGAAAAATTAAGGTAAGTCGAAAGATAACACACCACAAAGCTAAACACATGTGCATGAAACAGACTACCTTTCGGATGCCCGAGTGCAAATGATCACCGTCCAAATAGAACACACGGTCCTTTATCTTGGAATGTAAGGACCAATCAACATCATAGGGTAGATTGCTCACAGACAATACACCATGTTTAGCACTTTCGGAAGGGAAAAGCCAGCTCTCGTGCTTTTCATGCAAATCTTGAAGATATTTAAGAGATACTCCACCTTCCTCTGATCTATTTCTCATCATCATACGCTTATGACAAGTATCAGGGCTCGCTCTAAGGTAGATAAAACCGTCAGGTATAAGACCGGGCAAACTCGAAACAACAGGATCAAACCATGAGTCGTAGATACTGATCTCCATCTCATTCATCCATTTTGCCTCATGCACAGCTCTCACAAAGACCTTTAAGTTAAGTGGGTGTTAAATATACGTCAGTACAGAAGAAATAGCTCAACTTCTCAGACATATCATAATAGCATATTTATCTTCCTTAGGTTGGATTGACAAACAATTTGGACTCCAAAATTCATTATGATGCTAAACCACCATGATAAGAGATACAAGTCTGTAAATAATAGATCGTGCAAGTACTTCAAAATTTGCTATATATGATTCAAACTGATTGAGCTCGATCTCCGAAGGCCAAATACTTACCATTCTGTCGGTGAAAACACTCCTTTCCATCAGCCTAAGGGGCTTAATACTGCCTGAAGACTCCCTCTCCTGCATAATTCTAGTAACAAACACATAGTTCTGGAAAGTATAAGCATATCGCTCTGGCTCAGCATAAAAAGCATCCAAGATATTGAAGTGGTCCGGACCCACATTCTGCCACTTGTCTATTGGTTCAGGGACGATTTCCACGAGATCTCTAAGCTCGAGGGTTTCGTTAGCTATTCTTTGTAAGAAGGTTGTCTTTCCGACACTGATATTTCCTTCAACACACAGAGTGATTCTCTTAGATGGCCCCTTGTCACCCTTCTTCAGCTCGTCATCAACACTTTCCTTGATGAACGTCGTTATACTTTCAGCGTGATTCTTGTGTATGATACCTACTGAACTCTGTAGGAACTCCACCATTTTCCCACTGGATTTCCCGAAGAACTGCAGCACAGTTACACATGCCCGATGTTATGGAAACAAGCCGAGGGGACGAATCCACTATCACACAATCACATACTAATTGAAGAAACCTCTCTAACGATAAACAATCACACATGAAAAGTCTTAAACTAATCCTGCAAATATCAAGCATCAAGCCACTAAAGAAGAACATAACTTCGATAATATCATCATTTCGAATTAAGAACAAATTTACTACCGACAGAGTTAGCAAATTTCCATACCTTATCCTTATAGAGCTTTTTGAGCTGCGCCACGCCCTCAAACCCTTTCTCCACCAGCTTCTGCGAATTCCTCGGCCCCACTCCAGGTATTGTCAACAAATCCGGATTCCCCGCAGCCGCAACGGCGGCTCTCTGCCTCCTCTGCACGCTTTTCACATTCTCACCGTCATCCCTACCCTCATTCTCCGGCGAAGCCTCTCCGCCGTCCGCATTCGAACTGCACGTACTGAACGAAGCCCTGCTCCGTACACCCTTACTGACATAATTACTCTCGTTAGAAACCACCCACGCCCTAAACTTGGCGGAATTCCCACCGTTTTCAACAGAGCAAGCGCAGGGGCGAGAAGTGGAGAGGGGCACTGGCATTAGCCGACCAGCGAAGCGGTTACCGGTGCGGTGCAGGGGATAAGGGTAGCAGAGAGCGGCGGCGGAAGAAGAAGACATGACTTGAACAGGTTTGGCGGCGAGAGTGGTGAAGGTGGAGTGAGGTATGGGGAGCGAGAGGGGAGTGTTAGCCGGTAACATAGGGGGGACGGAGCAGGTTCGGCGCAGCAGCTTCTGCATGATTTTGGCGCATCTCAAGCGCAGAGTGGAGAGGGGGATGTAGAGTAGGGCAAATTAAGAGAGAGAATTGAAGGTACGGTAATGGAGGTTGGCGGTTGAAGATTGCAGCGGGGAAGAAGGCCTTACTGTTTCTGTGGGTTTGAGCAATGGAAGAAGGGTTTTTGGGGGAGAGGAGAGAGAGGGAATTAAATTAAAAGATTTACTATACTATAGAACCGTATTTCAAGCCATTTTATTGTGCTAATGCTGTCTTCGTCTTCACTTCGCTAATCCTGTTAGAATATTATATTGCCGAGTTATCTACGAACTATAGTGCTCTCTTGTTTATTTTTACAAAAGGAAAATGAGAATATTATTATGTTTCTATGTAAAATGGAAGTAAATCAAAGAAAGGTCTCTTCCAAGAAGTTTGGAGGCTCATTTCAAACAGACTAGTACAGTAAGTAATTCATAGATATTCTAGCAACACGGTAAGCTATTAAATTGGCTTTCATAACAAACCTGTTAGACTTTTATCATGATATTAGCATTCATGGATATCTCAATATCATAACAATAACGAGATAACGTATCTATAAATTTCGTCAATATCGATGATATTTTGATATTTACATAAACTATACTCTACGAGACATGAGTACATAAAATCCATCAAAAATTACATCAACCCAACCCAATTTAACATGTACTAGGATTCAATAATTCAATACTAGTATGATTCTTGAATTACCTCTGTTATCATTAGACTAAACTTAATAGTAAACGAATATAAAGCAAAATATATGAGACTTTATTTTCAAATTTTGTACCATACTATAGTAGTATATTAAAACTCAATATTACCATTATACAACTAATCATTTAAAAGCCAATAAAGAAAAGAGAAACAATTTTATAATTAAAATGGTTGCTGCAAGTAGATTGTGTTCACCATTTAACTTTGCAAAATTGGCAACACAATCATTTTACTTCTTTTACAGCAGCTACCCAAGAAAATCACCAAGTCTTTTGCAACAAAAACTACAATTAACAAACTATCTACCAAATCTACAATCCTATTCCTAACAGGAGAAGAACTAGTAAGCCACACAAGCTGCCTATCTCTTTACAAGGCAAAGAAGCGGACAATTCCGACTCATTTCAAGAGTCGGAATTCTCGAAATAAAAAAGAACAGAAAAGGAAAAACGAGAGTCAGAGCAGCTACAGAAAGAAGTAGACATTAGTGAGGCATAATGGACATGGCCTGTGTAAGATCCAATGACTTGAGGGGAGAATTGGGGAAAGGCTGTGCGCCCGGCATCCAGAACCCTCCATTATCGGGTATCACCTCTTGACTTTTTGCACCATTTTCCTCAACATCAGAGACAGAGACTTCTTTCTTAGTCTTCACAAATTCGAAGAACTCAGCTACTTGACGAGCATACCTTCACCATTAACAATATCACAATCAAAACGAGATAATGAAGTTTTATGCCACCAATATAGATAGATGATGATAGAGATCGTAACTTTAAATAAAAGGGGTGCTTACTTTGAGTGATAGCTTAAATTAAATAAATGAAATGATTCTATACATCAGTTCTGGCAAACAACAAGCAAATCTCTTTAGTTAAGTCCCACACTTTCAATAATGATGCATGCATACCCAATAAATCGAATTCGTTTTCAAATCTTAGAAGGACCCAATTTTTCAACACGCTCATGTCGGATTGGCAACAGAAATCTGCATTAAAACTGGTACTAGAATAAAAGTCAAACTGCAGATATTTGGTTGCCAGTACGAATTAAAAGTGGCACTGCCCTAAATTAGAAAACAAAAGTGAATTTATTGGATCTTATCCTGCATTATCTAAAAGGTGGTATATTGCTGAAAAGATGTGATACTTTGAGCTAGAACAAAAGATAGTACATATCAATCCACCACGTAGTTTAATGGATTGGACAATTCTAAGAGTCAATCTAATCATAAAAGCAGATTCCTCAATCAACAAATCAAGCAAGGTCTCTAGATAGAACAGTCAAGCATGTGCACTCAAATCCGAAGTAGAGAACAGGGAAAATAGAACATACTCTTCCTTTGCTTCTATATCTTTGCTGAAATCAATATCTGGCTCACAGTCCAGAATCAAAGCAGGAATCTGTTCATCAAAAATAATAAGGTAAGTCGAAACATAACATACTACAAAGCTAAACACATGTGCACGACCAACAATACCTTTCGGATGCTTGAGTGCAAATGATCACCATCCAAATAGAACACACGATCCCTTATCTTGGGATGTAAGGACCAATCAACATCATAAGGTAGCTTGCTCACAGACAATACTCCGTTATTAGCACTTTGGGATGGGAAAAGCCAGCTCTCGTGCTTTTCATGCAAACCTTGAAGATATTTGAGAGAGACTCCACCTTCCTCTGCTCTTTTTCGCATCATCATACGCTTATGACAAGTATCAGGGCTCGCTCTAAGGTAGATAAAACCATCGGGTACAAGACCAGGCAAACTCGAAACAACAGGATCGAACCAAGAGTCGTAAATACTGATTTCCATCTCATTCATCCATTTTGCCTCATGAACAGCTCTCACAAAGACCTTTAAGTAATAAAATGAGGGATAAACATACGTCAGTATAGAAGAAATAGCTCAACTTCTTAGTCATGAGAGAGATAATGACAGCATATTTATCTTCCGTAGGTTGGATTGATAATGCATATGATTGTGCACTTGTAGGATTGTATGATCAAGCAAGCTCAAAAATTGTTGATTCCATCAAAGTATTGGTGAATTAGCCTGTATTTTTTATCTATCTAACTTACTGCCAAAAATAAACACCTCCTTACTGCATTAACAAGTCAATAACAAGTGAAGATAATAGTCACCCCTTGGTTTCATAATATTCTCAAACATGACAAACGATTTGCACACCCATATTCACTAATTTACTTATGATGCTAAACCACCATGATAACAGATAAAAGTCCATAACTAGAAGATCGTGCAAGTTTAAAACCATATTTCAAAAGTTGCTATGCATGAATCAAATGGAGTAAGGTCAATCTCTGAAGGCCAAATACTCACCATTCGATCAGTGAAAACACTCCTTTCCATTAGCCTAAGGGGCTTAACACAGCCTGAAGACTCCCTCTCCTGCATAACTCTAGTAACAAACACATAGTTCTGAAAGGTATAGGCATATCTCTCTGGCTGAGCATAAAATGCATCCAAGATATTAAAGTGGTCCGGACCCACATTCTGCCACTTGTCTATTGGTTCAGGAACGATCTCCACGAGATCTCTAAGCTCGAGGGTTTCATTAGCTATTCTCTGTAAGAAGGTTGTCTTTCCAACGCTGATATTTCCTTCAACGCACAGAGTGATTCGCTTATTCTGAGATGGCACCTTGTCACCCTTCTTTAGCTCGTCATCAACACTTTCTCTGATAAATGTTGTTATACTTTCAGCATGATTCTTGTGTTTGATACCTACAGAACTCCGTAGGAACTCCACCATTTTCTCACTGGATTTCCCGAAGAACTGCAGCAAAGTTACACATGTCTGATGATATAGAAACAAGATGCGGGGACGAATCAACTATCATACGATCACATACTAATTCAAAAGCACCTAACCAGTCAGATACTCATTCAGAAAGCACAAAAGCAGAAACAACAATTAAAAAAAATCTCTTTAACAATCACACCTCATAGTCAAACTAATCCTGCAAATATCAACCATCAAGCCACTATGGAAGAACATACTTCGATAATCGTCATTTTCAACTTAGAACAAATTTACTACCGGCACAGCTAGCAATTAACAACCAAAGCGATGAGGTGGGCTTCTCCATACCTTATCTTTATAGAGCTTTTTGAGCTGGGCCACGCCTTCAAACCCCTTCTCCACCAGCTTCTGCAAATTCCTCGGCCCCACTCCAGGTATTGTCAACAAATCCGGATTCCCGGCAACGGCGGCTGCTCTCTGCCTCCTCTGCACGCTTTTCACATTCTCGCCAACACCCCTACCCTCATTCTCCGGCGACGCATCTCCGCCCTCGGTACTTGAGTTCCCAGCGCACGTACCGAACCACGCCCTGTTCGGCACCCCCAAATTCACATAACCACTCTCGTTAGAAACCACCCACGGCCTAAACTTCGCCGTACTCGCACCGTTCTCAACGGAGCAAGCGCAGAGGCGGGAACCGGAGGGGGGCACTCGCATGAGGCGAAAGCCCTGTGCGCCGGCGGCAGAGAAGCGGTTGCCGGGGCGGTGCAGGGGATGAGGGTAGCGGAGAGCGGCGGTGGAAGAAGAAGACATGACTTGAACAGGTTTGGCTGTGCCGAGAGAGGTGAAGGTGGAGTGAGGTATGGGGAGAGAGTTAGCCGGTAACAAAGGGGGCCCGGAGCAGGTTCGGTGCAGCAGCTTCAGCATGATTTTGGCGCATCTCACGCGCGCGCAGAGTGGAGAGGGAGGAAATAGAGTGGGGCGGGCAAACTATGAGGGAATTGAAGGAACGGCAATGGAGGTTGGCGGTTGGAGATTGCAGCGGAGGAAGAAGGCTTCTGTGGGGGTTTGGAGCCAAGGGTTTTTGGGGGAGAGGGAATTATATTTGGACACTTTATATTTATTTTATTTTTTTGTAGTAAATTGAGGATTTTGTGGAACTTTTTTTTTTTTAGAATAAATATTAAGTACTGTTTTAATTTAAAATTTACATGATTTAAAAAATATACCAAGTACTACTACTACTACCACTTATTAGGGATATACATATACTCGTTTAAAATGAAACGGAATGAGTATCTGATACAATTACATCTCCATTTTTTTGGTTTTCTGATAGGGAAACTAGCATTATATTAAAGCCTAAATGCAAGGAATTTTGAGAAGGTACTCTACTAAGTTGAGAGATTATTTGCTAGGGCATATTATTTTATCCATTCTTTTGACAACTTTATCCTAACAATTTAACCTTACATTCTCTTTCAATAATTTTATCATTAACTAGTACTGTAATTATTTTAATACTAGCTATTTCTTCTTAATTTATGTATGGCATGACATTGCTTATGAATAATGTATTATAGAGGGTAACATAATGTGAGGTTATTAATGTTTTTCTATTGGGCTGTTCCACTTTTTGTCCCCATTGATGTCGTAAATTTTTTGTTGGAGATAGACAGAGTACGAATACTTTTGAAATCTGACACCAATTAGAATACCTATGCTTTCATTCATCTCTATTATACAATTCAGACATATAATACGACAATTTTAATTAATATTACCTACAATTTCATTTCTATAACTTAATTTTTAAACTACAATTACTCTCTTCATTCATTCTGTTTGTCGCTACTAAATTTAATTCACATTTTGAATAAATCGAGACCATAAACAATTCTAAATTCACTACGCCCAAATAAATTGGGCCTTTTAAGAATTACATGCGGCGCAGCCCAAACCAAGCCCAGCCCAAGATACACATGAAGCCTAGCCCGGCCCATCAAAATCCGATACCGATTGCCTCCCGCCTCCCCGGCGGCTCCGCCGCAGATGCTCGTCGTGATTATTATAACTCCTGAGTTCCCAATGCGGTGGTATATATAATTATTAGTTGTATTTTAAAATAATACTAATTAATTAAAAAATTATTACTTGTTGCATGCCGGCCTCTCTATATATATATTTACGTCCACATCAATTTCATGCAAAAACACTAACCAATAAAAAATATTTTAAAAATAAATACTAATAATAATTAATGGCTTCATTACTTTCACTAATCACATTATTATTATCATTATTATTCACACTCACGTCGTCGCTCCCAATCGCGAAGCCCAACTGCGCCGCCACCTGCGGCGGCGCGGCCATCCCCTACCCCTTCGGCACGACGCCGGAGTGCTACCTCAACTACAACTTCTGGGTGACCTGCAACACCACCTTCGACCCCCCCAAGCTCTTCGTCCTCGACACCGCCATCGAAATTACCGAAATATCCCTGGACGGCCAGCTGCGGGTCCTCCACTTCATCGCCCACGACTGCTACCCGAGCGGCGCCGCCACCTCCAACTTCCCCTCGATTACGCTCCCGACGTACCTCACGGTCAACAACACCGCCAACAAGTTCACCATCGTCGGCTGCGACACCTACGGCTTCATCTCCGGCCAGCGCCTCGACCGGAACTACATGACCGGCTGCACCGCCATCTGCGACTCCGAGGAGGACCTGACGGAGGGCAGCTGCACCGGCGTCGGCTGCTGCCAGACCTCGATCCCCAACAACGTTTGGGACGTCACGATCGAGCTCTACAGCTACATGAACTACAGCTATGTTTGGGCCTTCGACAACTGCGGCTTCGGCTTCCTCGTCGAGGAAGCCGCCTTCAACTTCACGTCGGAGAATCTGAGGAGCTTGCGGTCGGTGGAGAAGCTGCCGCTGGTTCTGGACTGGGCGATCGGGAACGGGACGTGCGAGGAGGCGGAGAGGAACTCGAGTAGCTACGGGTGTTTGAGCACGAAATCGAGATGCTATAAGCCGAAGAATGGGTATGGTTATAGGTGTGCTTGTGAGGATGGGTATCATGGAAGTGCTTATATCAAAGATGGTTGTCAAGGTACATTAAAGATATCAATCCTTTTCTTTTCCTTTTCTTTTTATAAAAGTCGAGGGCCGGTCCATTCCAGCCCGGCCTGGCTAAGACAAATTATTGCCCTGATTAGACCGGACCGGACCGAACCGACCCCGAAGATGTCTGACTATCACTAGTACTTTGTCATGTTGATAATGAGATCACTTATACTTAAATGAGTTGCTGATTATAATATTTAGTGAGCTCGTTAATTTTATCATTCGGTGATTTCAGATAATTTTCTAGGGTTTGGTTGTTGAAATTCTTCTTCATGAGTACTTTATAGCAAGGAACATGTAATTTTTGCAGATATTGATGAGTGTGCGGAGAAGGTACACGATTGCATGGGAAAAGCAAGGTGCGTGAATACAGTGGGGAATTACAGATGTTCTTGTCCGAAGGGATACTCCGGCGACGGGAGAGGTCGACGTGGCTGCATCAGGACAGATATAACGCATATCTTAATCGGTACTACTCACTAGTTTGCACATTTCTTGAATATATATACAATATAAACATGTCGAGTTAAAATGACATGCACAAAGTTCGTACTATTTTATTCATTTTGGTTTATATATTTTTATTTTGAAACAGTATAGCATAAAGTTAACGACGAGGACTCTGAACCCGAGACATTTGGTATAAAAGCATATATGCTTGAATTTATAATGAATTTCTTCAAACAGGAGTGGCATTTGGAACAACTTTTCTTCTAATTGCTGCAATCTTCTACTACATGGAACTCAAGAGAAGATCGACCATAAGAAAAAGGCGGAAGTTCTTTCACGACAACGGCGGCGCTTTACTACAAGAAAAGCTCTCAACAACCCGAGAAAGATCGCCGGACGCCGTCAAGATCTTCAGCTCCTCAGAGTTACACAAGGCTACCAACGCCTTCCATAACTCTATGATCGTGGGCCAAGGCGGCTTCGGCACCGTGTACAAGGGCGAGCTCTCGGACGGCACTGTCGTCGCGATCAAGAAGTCCAAGAAAGTCGACCCCACCCAAATCGAGTCGTTCATCAACGAGGTCTTTGTTCTGTCTCAAGTCAACCACAGGAACATAGTCAGACTCATAGGATGTTGTCTCGAGACAGAGGCCCCCCTTCTCGTGTACGAGTTCATCAGCAACGGAACCCTCTCTGCGCACTTGCACAGAAAGGAGAAGGCGCATCTCCTTAACTGGGAGGCGCGCCTCAGGATTGGTGCAGAAACTGCAGGGGTGCTCGCGTACCTGCACTCTGCAGCTTCTACACCAATCATACACAGGGATGTCAAGTCGGACAACATCCTCCTAGACCAAGACTACATAGCTAAGGTGTCTGATTTCGGGGCTTCGAAATTGGTTCCCCTAGATCTCACCCAGCTATCCACTATGGTGCAAGGGACGTTCGGATACTTAGACCCTGAGTACATGCAGACCAGTCAGTTAACAGAGAAGAGCGACGTTTATAGTTTCGGAGTAGTCCTCCTGGAGCTACTAACCGGTAGAAAGGCCATAAGCTTTGACAAGTCAGATCACGAGAAAAATCTAGCGAATTATTTTCTATACGTACTTAAGAAGAATCGTCTGTCTGAAATACTCGACGAGAACATTGTGGCAGATGGAAACAAGGAGCAAATATCAAGAGTTGCTAGGGTTGCAAAAGAGTGTTTGAATGTGAAAGGAGAACATAGGCCTAGTATGAAGGAAGTGGCCATGGTATTAGAAGGGTTAATGGGAAAAGAACGTTCATGGGATAGAGAAGAAAGTGTGGATGAAAAGAAATCAATGTTTGATGATGAAGAAGAACCAAGTGTATTTGATGATGATGGTGATGAAAGAGAAAGCAGTGGAACAAAGAGTGGTAGCATTTGGCGTAATTTTATTTCAAGATTTAAATTATGGAGATGAAATTCTTTTGGGTGCATGCCTTAACTATTTGTCTGAATAGTTTTCGGATGAGATCACCTGTTTCCATTTATGTGTATTACAAAAAATAGAATTTTAAAATTTTATGTACCCTTAATTTCAATTTATCAATCTTATGTCCCAACCGTGTACCAAATCCTTATTTCTATTAGTTTTGTACATTTTTTTTCAAAATTTTTACTTTATAAAAAAATAATTATAAACCCTTATTTTTTGCTATTTGCTTGACTAGTTCAAATTAATGGGCTGGAGTTTTTGCATGGATTTTTCTCATACATGAAAATGGCCCACATGCACTTTTATTACTATTAATTATTTAGGATTTAGTTCATTTAGTTTTTTTTTGGGGGGAACTTAATTTATAACTAGGATATATGCGGAGAGATCACATACGTAACATAAGCTTCGTAAGAAATAAAAATGATTAGAACAAGTGATTTTATTTTGATGTACAGTATAAATTTACTGGTGCATTATGATCACATTAAAAAAATGCATTATGATAGTATACACACAATGCAATATGATACTCCCTCCGTCCCACTCGAATCGGGACCTTTTTTTTCGGCGCGAGAATTAAGAAAGAAATGATGATAGTGTGTTAAAGTGAAAGGTAGTGTGTGAAAGTGATGTGTCTTAATTTTATTGGGTTATAATTTCTATTTTGGGAAAGATCTTTATATCAGTGAACGTCCCAAAAAGGGAAAATGTCCCTGTATCAGTGGAACAGAGGGAGTAGTATACATATATTATTAATATCATGCATTATAGTTGTGCATAAAATGCATCATTTTTCATTTTTTTTACGGAAACCTCCTTTCTATCGGATCCCTCGCATTTATTTATAAAATTCTGCTCAATTATATATATTACCGTACGTTACGCATAAGTATTAGAGAAGTGAAAGCAGCAGAAAATAGAGAGAAAAATGAGAGAGAAAGATAACTGCATTCATTGAATCTGATAACTAACTACTCTGTTACAAGCTAATTAAGTACAGAATTAGAAACTAACTACACATTAACCGACTTAACAGCAACTAATAGAAAAATGACACATCAGCTATTGCCAACTCACACCAACAACTCAGCATCTTCATTTCCAGCTCAGCAGCCATACACTCATATGCTCAACACTCCCCCAACTGTCCAACATCCTTTCTTCCTGTATCAACATCAAGATCACACAATCTAAGTCTCTCTCGAAGCAACAGAAATCTGGAAACAGCAAGTGGTTTTGTAAAGATATCTGCAATCTGATCTGCAGTAGGAACATACCCAACTTCCACTACTTTTTCAAGCACCTTCTCCCTTACAAAATGCACATCAATTTCAAAATGCTTTGTACGCTTATGAAACACAGGGTTAGCAGCTAAAGCAATAGCTCCTGAATTGTCACACCACAACTTATGTGGTGACTCTAGCACAACCCCTAACTCCTTGCAAACAGACTGTAGCCACACCACATCACACACAAGATTTGCTAGAGACCTATACTCTGACTCTGTACTACTTCTAGAGACTACTTCCTGTTTTTTTGCATTCCATACCACCAAATTGCCACCAAGAAAAACACAATGTCCCCCTGTTGACCTCCTATCATCTGTACAAGTAGCCCAATCTGCATCTGCAAAGCCCTCAAGAGCAAAGAAGAAGCAGCAGAGAATTTAAGCCCAACAGAGCATGTGCCCTTCAAGTACCTAAGTAGTCTCTTACAAGCCAACCAATGAAGATTGGTAGGAGCTTGCAGAAACTGAGAAAGCTTATTAACACTGAAGCCTATGTCAGGCCTTGTAAGAGTCAAATACTGAAGTGTTCCAATTACACTTCTATACAGAGAAGGATCCTCAAACATAACACCCTCAGTTTTAGTTAACTGTGGTGCAGAAACCATGGGAGTAGGACAAGAATTACAAGCACCCATATTTGTTCTATCAAGCAATTCAGTCACATACTTCTTCTGAGATAGCACAAAACCTGATTCTGACTTTAACACCTCAATACCAAGAAAATACTTAACATCACCATAATTCTTAAGCTTAAACTGAGACTGCAGCAACTGAATGATATTAAGCACCTCATCATGTGAATCTCCAGTAAGCAAAATATCATCAACATACACCAAAATGAGAATCAAGCAACCATTCACAGTTCTGAAAAACAGAGAAAAATCAGAAGTTGATCTCTTAAAACCCAACTCCACCAAACAGTCTCTCAGCTTATCATACCAAGCCCTTGGTGCTTGTTTCAATCCATACAAAGATTTATGAAGCTTGCAGACATGTGTTGGAGCCTCAGAGCTCACAAAACCTCTAGGCTGACTCATATATATAGTATCAACCAAATCACCATTTAAAAAGGCATTGGACACATCAATTTTCTGCACAGACCAACCTCTAGTAGCAGCTAAAGTAAAAACCAAACGGATGGTTGAAGATTTAACCACAGGACTAAAGGTTTCCAGAAAATCAATCCCAGCAAACTGCTCAAAACCTCTTGCAACAAGCCTAGCTTTAAGCTTATCAAGAGATCCATCAGCTAAGGTCTTAACCTTGTAAACCCACTTATTACTTATCACCTTCATATCAGGACTATAAGGAACCAGAGACCATGTTTTATTATCCATCAAAGCTTTGTACTCAAGTTCCATAGCATGAAACCAATCAGGATCAGCCAAGGCAATACTGTCAGTACTGGGTTCAGAAGGTAAACTAGTATTAATCACAAATACCTTAGGCTTGAAAATCCCATTTTTAGATCTGGTAATCATTGAATGAGTGTTTAATATAGGAACAGAAGGATGAGAAGTGGATGAATCAAGAGAAGAAAGAGATGGATTAGAAGAAATATGAGATGATGAAGCAGTATCATCAACTGAAACATCATGAGATGACACAGATTCATTTTGAGATGGAACAGAAGTATGAGAAGATACAGATTCACTATGAGATGGAGCAGACAAATGGGATGGAACAGACACAGATTCATCAACAGAAGGCACATTATAAGCTGAAGGAACGACAGATTCAAACCCTGGAGGTGGTAAAATACTACCAGTTTTAGATCTAGCTTTAGACTCAGTAGCAGAAAGAGTACCATAAGGAAACTCAGAGGGATTAAAAGTAACAGTATCTGCAATGTACACTCTCCCAGAAGCACTAAGACATTTGTACCCTTTATGAAAATCACTATAGCCAAGAAAGACACATTTTGATGATCTGAATTGAAGTTTATGTGAATTGTAAGGCCTTAGATAGGGAAAGCAAGCACAACCAAAAGGCTTCAGCAGTTTATAATCAGGAATCCTACCAAACAATAGTTGATAAGGGGATTTATTGGACAAAGAAGAACTAGGCAACCTGTTAATGAGAAACATAGCAGTATGCATAGATTCCCACCAGAACTCTAAAGGTAGAGAAGCTTGAGCCAACAGAGTTAAACCAACATCAACAATGTGTTGATGTTTCCTTTCAATTTTACCATTCTGAGGATGAACATAAGGACAAGGATGCCTAAAATGAACCCCCAACTCTAAGAAGTAAGAAACAAGAGGCCTAAATTCACCACCCCAATCAGATTGAAAGGCAGAAATGGAAGTATGAAACTGATTTTTGACTTTAGCAAAGAAATGTTTCACAACAGATACAACTTCAGACTTTAAATGAAGAGGATAAATCCAAGTAAATCTAGTAAAATCATCAACAAAACTGATGTAATACTTGAATCCATTCCTAGAAGGTGTATGACTAGGCCCCCATAGATCAGAATGAACAAGTTCAAAGCATCTAGTAGTCTTAGTCTCAACAGATACATGAGGCTTTTGATGTAACTTTCCTATATTACATGCTTCACAGAACATCAATGACTTAGCAGAAAAAGGAACACCCATCAATGCACATACTTTTGATAACACAGCAGCATTTGGATGTCCTAACATCTGATGAATTGTATTTGCATTAGACATGCACAAACCAACAAAATGTATAGGACTAGATATAGATGCATGAAGTGTATCAGCAGTAGCCAGTGTGGGAGTGGATCTTACAGCAGAATTCAACAAAGTATGAGAATTATTACAAGAAACCAGAGAGCTATCCATACTCTCAACACTATTTGCAGAATGAACAGAAGGAATAGAAGGAAATGCACCACTAGAAGCATCAGCAGGAGCAGAGGAAAGGCTGTGCTTGGGAAGGAGCTGAGTGAGATCCAACTTGTACAAGCCATCAGTTAGACTCCCCCTCAGCAGAACCTTGTGAGATGTCTTGTCCTTAACAAAACAAAAATCAGAATTAAACTCAAAAATCACATTATTATCTTTGGTAAACTGAGATATACTCAATAAGTTCTTTGTGATCTGATGAACAAAAAGTATGTTATTAAGCAGAAGAGATGATGAAGAGGCAGTTGAAACAGGTATAGAAGTGGAACCAACTGAAGAAATAGGAACTAGATTACCATTTCCAACTATGAGATTCTCTCCCCCAATGTACTGTGAATTAATACTGAGATTACCAAGCTCATTTGTAACATGTGTGGTTGCTCCACTGTCCACAAACCAGTTTCCCTCTCCATCAACAAAACCTGCACCATGTTCTGCAGCACCAGCAAATTCAGTAACATAAGCTTTTGGAGCAGAACCTGAAGTCTGACCACTAGATTCATTTCCAGTGAAATGAATGTCAAACCGCTTGAAGCACCTCAAAGCAACATGACCAGATCTACCACACAATTGGCACATCAACACTTTTTCCCCAAAGTTTGGTCTAGGTGCTCCACGACCACCAGACTGTTGGCCACCAGGAAACTGACCACGACCACCAGAAGTACCTCCATTCTGTCCAAAACCTTGACCATTCTGACCACCACTACCGCGACGATATGCAACATTCGCAGAGTGATCAAAAACAGAAGCATGTTGATGTGCTAGACGCACCTCATATGCCTGAAAAGCGAGCTGAATCTCTTGGAGGTTTGAAACATCAGTCCGCTGCATAGTATTCACCACCAAGGATTCATACTCTGGTCCAAAACCGGACAGAATATACTGCAACAGCTCATCGTCATCAAGAGATTTTCCAATAGCAGCAAGATGATCTGCAATTCCTCTCATCTTCATAAAGTAGTCCTCGACTGACATCGATCCTTTCTTCGTAGATTGGAGCTGCACACGGTACTGCGAGACCTGAGCCTTTGAGTGAGAGTGAAACACAGTCTCAAGCGCACTCCACACCTCTCGCGATGATTTGCACCGAACAACATGACCTAACATCGATTCTCCAACAGACGATAGCATCCAGCTCAATAGAAATTGATCGCGTCTGATCCAAGTCACAAATTCAGGATTAGGCTCCATATCACCACCAGCTCTACCCGGAATAAGCGGAGCAGGCACCTCCGCCGTCGCCGAAATGAATTCATCGAATCCATGGGCGCGAATGGCTGAATGAACAAGCGCTCTCCAAAACGCATAATTCGAACGATCGAGTTTCAGCTGAATCGCATGAAACTGAGGAAGAACCAAACCCCTAGCACCAACATTTTCCCCCATTTCACCAACAAAACACAGAAAATCAACAACAACACAGAAAATCCACCAAAAAACAAAACGAAAACACCAAATCAATCAAGCGGAAACGAACAATCAAGAGAGAACAACGAATATGCCTCTCGTAATCCAGGAATCGAACAAAAATCAGCAGAAAAATGCTCGACTGGCTCGAGATACCATATTAGAGAAGTGAAAGCAGCAGAAAATAGAGAGAAAAATGAGAGAGAAAGATAACTGCATTCATTGAATCTGATAACTAACTACTCTGTTACAAGCTAATTAAGTACAGAATTAGAAACTAACTACACATTAACCGACTTAACAGCAACTAATAGAAAAATGACACATCAGCTATTGCCAACTCACACCAACAACTCAGCATCTTCATTTCCAGCTCAGCAGCCATACACTCATATGCTCAACAATAAGCACGTTAAATATAACTACGGTTTGTCTGTGTGGAATCATCTGTCGCCTCAAATATGTACGTGTGAATAATTTTGGGCACTCTAAGTAGATATAGGTAGGTATCATTCATGGATATGGACAAGTATTTTGTGTCGTTTATTCATTGATTTTGACTGGGATATATATTAATATATATTGCAATCTTATCATGTGATACAAATTATACATGTAATCAACTACAGGATCCTACGAGATTTAATGGAATCCCAAGTATATCAATTCTCAATTTCAAAGAGTTTTATTCATCGAATCATTATATATAGCAAAGTCCAAAATATTAGTCCTTGACAATGGTTTAAATTCCTCAAATACATACTCTCTCAGTCCGATTTCAGTGACCATGTTTCTTTTTAGTTCGATTTCAGTGACCATATTTCTTTTTAGTACGTTATTTCATGTGCAAGTGTTAAAAGAGAAAAGTAAATGGTCCACATTGAAAATGAAGGTTTAATTCATTTCATTTTAAGAAACATGACTAGTGAAATGAGACGACCCAAAATAGCAAACAAGACTACTGAAATGTGACGAAGGGAGTAATATTTTTTTTCCACACACAAAAGTAGGGGTGAGCAATACTCGGTAAAAACCAAAAACCGAGCCAAACCGAACCAATACGTTAATTTGGTCCGGTTAATTTTGGTTTTAATTTTGTAAAAAAATTGGTATTTGGTTCGGTTCGGTTTTAGAGATCAAAAACCCGAAAAACCAAACACCGAACCAAAATTAGAATTAATATTAAATATTTAAAAATAGTATATAAATATATCATAATTTTATTCTATAAAGATATAAACTACAAATTACTTAGTTATAATTACTTAAATATTAATGTGATTGTTCATAATTCTCTAAACATCACTTTCATTCTCTCAGCTACATAACCCTATGTATTATTTTGCCAACAAAAAAAATTAACTCAAATAGCATTTTAAATTTTTGTAAGTTGGCATTTTACCATAACCTAACCAAAATTTTTGGTTCGGTTATGTTTGGTTCTCATATAATTAATTTGGTTCGGTTTTGATAACTAACAATAACAAATTTGGTTATTTCGGTTTTAACTATTTGGTTCGGTTCGGTATAAAACCGAGCCATGCTCACCCCTACACAAAAGGGCTAAAACTTGATTAATGGCTCGATTATAGCTAGGCTGCATACAAGCTCAATTATATACGAGTCGATCATCTTTACGAGAAAATTGAGTTGAGTGTATCTCTATATATGATCGAGGTCAAATTTGAGCTCGATTAGCTCGGTTCAATTATTAACGAATCGAGCTTTTTTTCGAGTTGATCACTGAGCAATTGTCAAGAATCTTGGCTCGTTTACAATTAAATAATCAATAGACATATTTCATATAAAGAAGCAACATACACACAATATTAAGACGATTCTCATAATCTCATAGTAACATGCCATTTCACCCCACCTCAGCATGCACGTACGGCTGCATTTATTAATACATGGATAATTAAGGTGGTGGGGGAGAGAAGAAACCCTGGATACCTACCCTATCTAGGGTTTAGCTAGGGTTTGGGTGGTGGTGGAGGGAGAGACATTGAGCCACTTGGTGAAATTTTGGAGTGTTGCCACATCAGCTCTATAGTGTCTCTGTGTGAAGTTAAGGAAATCAGCCCACTTGAAATCTGGGTACTGTCTCAGCCTCTCAGAAGTCACAAGATTGAGGGGAGGTGCAATCACTTTCTCTTCATTAGGGCACAAGAAATACACCAACGAAACCCGCCCCTTCGATTTGTTCACCACGGCTCTGTGCTGGCAGCTCTTGTACACTCCATTCGATAACGCCTACATAGTGACACGACACATCAAGTCCGTTTTCAAAAATACTTTCGACACACGACAATTATGAGTTTTATACCAGTATTATGACTTACTGAAAATGTGTCGCCGAGATTGATGACTAGGGCATCGGGTCTAGGCTTGACGGACTTCCATTGACCGTCGGAGAAGACCTCGAGCCCCCCGACTTGGTCTTGGTAAAGGATAGTGAGAGCGGGGGGGTCGCAGTGCGGGCCGGTGCCGAGGGTTTTCCCTGGCTCTTGGCATGGAGGGTAGAAATTGCATCTCATTATAGACCTACCTTCTTCAAAATACTCCTTGTAGTATGAAGCATCAACCTCCAAACTCTTTCCCAATATTCCCATTATAGTTAGAGACAATTTTTTCATGGCCTCACAATACTTCTGGAAATCCAACCTGCAAGAAGAAGATAGAGAGATAAAAGAAGACTTAAATTTAAACTATCGATACATAGTTTGATCAGGTCGAAATAAAATTTTCTGACTCCGTCGCTGACTGAAATTATTCCATAATTATTCCATGGCCTCATAAAAGTCCCAATTATTATAGGGGAATGGACAAAAGCTTAATTTAATCTATGAGTCCCAAATTAATAATAAAAGGTTAATTTAATCTATGAGTCCAAGCATGCACATTTTCCCACACACACATTTTTTACCTTATCTTCTCAAATTCTTGACCAAAAGCTGCTTTGAAAAATAGGGTTTCCTCTGAATTATGAGTGCCGTTTTCACTAAAAGTGCAAGAGAATATTTCCTTCCATGGCAAATTCAAAGAGAATCGATCTGCATGTGCAAAGGAGTAGCCCCAGAAGGTGCCGGGAGCCCTCTGGACCCTCATTTTCGCGTCGATCGGGAGCTCGAAGAACTTTTTTACGTGGCCGTTTACGGAGTTTATGAGGTTCGGATCAACGCCATGGTTGGTCACTTGGAACAGACCGTGGCTCAGGCAAGCTGTTCTCACGAGCTCCGTCGCCTCGGCGGCGCAGCCGCGGAGGTCGATTACGGGCTCGTTGAGTTCTTGACTTGAAGGAGGGCTTTCTCCTTTAGGCCAGATGAACTTTTCTGGCATCGTGTTTTTGGAGAAATTGTGACAGAGAAGGCTGTTTGAATCCATGTTTTTTTTAGATGAAAACAGAAGTTGAGATTGGAGCGATCTTGCTTCTTGGAATTGCAGGTATTTATAGGAGTAGCTAGGCTGAGAAAGTTAATTAACCTCTGCCGTTAGGTCAACGCACAGACGTATGTTGCATTTTTAATGAGTACGTCATTTTGTAAGTTTAATTGTACCATAGATAATGAGTCTTTTTTCTTCATTTCTAAAAATGATAAAAATAAATAATTAGTATTATGTTAATTCAAATGATCTACTAAACTAAATTCACCGCTTTCGAATGCGTTTTTAATCGTATAATTTTAAATTATCATGAATCGTTTGTTTGTAATTCAAAGTGAGTATTCGTTAGCCACTATTCAATATATTCTCCATTCATTACGAGATTCAGCCAACTTCCGAAACTGAGTCGAATCAAATCGAGTCTCGAACACACGCATAAAAGTACGTACAAAAATTGAAAATCGTCGATGGAAATCTCAATACATCTTGTATCTTATCTCCTATAAACAATTTAAATCGGCCTATAACCCAAATAAAATGAATGATCATAATTAGGGATGATTTACTCGTCGATTCGCATATAAAGAAAATCTTATAACCAATATATTACACCATTTATTAAGGTGTGACAATCAAATATATTCATGATTTTACCCTGTCCTATCTGTCTCCTTATCGTAAACACATTTTGTCTTCATGTGTAAAATAAATGCTTGGTTTCTTTAATTTAATGAAAAATCTACTTTTATTAGTAACTTTTTTGTTAGCCCTATCAATATCATGTTTCATAGTTTTGTGCTTAATACTTTTTTGAATTCTTTTTGAGATAGTGAAGTCCACGTATCGCCTATAGGCTATAGAGCATCGAGCCCTTCAGAAAATTACTTTAGCACGTAGCAGTACTTTTTCCGTCTCACTTCAATAGTCTCATTAGATGTGACATAGTAACTCAAGAAAACAGAGATAAAGAAGTTTTAATAAAAAAAATTTACGTGTTAATTTGTTTCGTTTAAAAAAAGTGAAACTAGTAGATAGGATCAATGTTCTAAAATACGCTAGGCGGTAGCTAGGCGGCGGGCTGCCGACTAGCGTCTAGGCGGGCTTCTAGGCGGATTCTAGGCGGGCTAGGCAGATAAGAGTTATTTTATGTATTTTTACTATTATTTTTACACAATACCATATAATAAAAAGTATATATCATCTAAAAAGTATATAATATGCTAATTAATAGTTCAAATTCTACAAATTTAGTTGTCTTTTACAAAAATTTGCGCCCAGCCCGCCTAGCCCGCCCAGCCCCGCCTAGCTCCGCCTAGCCGAGCACCGCCTAGAAGCGGCCGCCTAGCATAAAATCTAGGCGGCCGGGCACCGCCTAGTGCCTAGGCGCCGTCTAGGCAGCCGCCTAGGCCGATTTTTAGAACACTGGATAGGATATGTCAGACGAAAAAGAAAAGTGAGACTAATGAAATGAGAATGGAGTGTAATCGATAAATAATGGGCTTTTTCTTGTAATTGCCAACTCTAACTTGGGCTATATTTTTTGTGTTATGGGCCTTATATAATGGGCTTTGTTCTTATATTGGGCCTGATATTTTGTACTAGACTTGCTAGGGTTTATTAATTATTATTATAAATTATTACGGTTTTACGGTTTACGGTTTTGTTTGGGTATTTTATTTTTAAACATCAAGCCTAAACCAAAAACTATATTTAAAAAAAAAAATTAAACCCAGCTCATATTTTTCAAACCATAAACCAAACCAAACCACACAAATACGATTTGATCCAGTTTGATTTACGGTTTAAACCAAACTGTGAACACCCCTATCGAAGAAGGATTTTTGTGGCACTATGTTAATTTAAAAATTTTCTTATGAGTGATTTGAAGTAGACATAGCAAGATTATAAAGTATTTTGTTAAAATTTTGATTCTTTTTATAAGTAAATTAAATAGCAACGGAAAAGACTCATTTAGTCGCGATAAAGAAAAAATTGGGTTTTTTAAGTGGAATTTTTAAGAGATAGTAGTACTAAATTACTTCTCATAAAACAATTACACAACAATTGGACTAATTTGAACGTGCCAGAAAATGCCAAATTATTAGGTGGGAGTAACATGGGTTTCTTACTTGTTACATGTGGCTGTTTATCTAGAAGAAGTAGCCATATCCACTCCTTTTTCTTTTAATTCATCACACGATCGTGATGCTTATTAAGGCTCGTCTGGTCGAAAGTATGAGATAAAACTTGATATATATACAATTACAACCTCTTCTTTTTCACGTGAAACGGATTTAATCTCGATTTCACCATAGTCGTAAACGTCGCGTTTGTAAAATATATACATGCCGGGAATCAAAATTGAAATAATTGGCACATGGTTGAGAAGAGAACTTGACATGTCCGCAAAGTGGAATGGTTTGGTAAGAGCATGTGAATTTCAACCCTACTTTTTTTTTTAATTAAAAGTTAATATTGCAAATTACCGATGATTGGTGATTTGTTTCGTAGCTAATTCGATTTAATTGAATTCAAGTAATAATATGGGTAGATTTTTGTTTTTATTAATCTCGATTGTATAAATTAGCAGAAGGAACATGCATCTAGCTATCTGTTCTAGGGTAATCATTTGGTTGATATAAAATACTCCATCCGTCCCATGACAATTGTCCATGTTGCCTTATTGAGACGTTCCATTTAATTGTCCACTTACCTAAAGTAGAAACATTACACTCTCACAATCAATATATATAAAATCCCCTCTCTCTTATGGCATTGGTTATTGTGCCATTTCCATAGTGGACAATTGTCATGGGACAGAGGGAGTAGATTTGCATGCATGGATTAATATAATACTCACTCCCTCCGTCCCACTTACCGCATTCTCTTCTTCGACATATTAAGAGCACGTATTTTTCACAACTTATTGCGATACTGTCGTTTATTTAAAGCACGTATAAGCTACTGAAGTTAATCGTTTATAATAGATCAACTCAAGAATACAAATCGTTTCAAATGGAACGAAAGAAGGTAACGAAGTTTGGATGGATTATGCTTGGAAAAACAGGCAATGTTTGGCTGGCCTAAAATTGTTTGTAGGAATCCAATTAAGTTATGGGTGCACATGACTTCCCAATCTCATTCAGATCTCTCCACCAAAAATCACCTACCTATATACATACATATATACCTTAATTAACTACTACCAAACTCTTTTATTATTAATATAGTATAAATTTTCCCCCTACATTTATTCATTTTGCTAAAAAAAAAAAAAATCATGATTTTGAATTATTCCTCTGCCAACCATCCAAACATGTCACATGCCCTCTCTTAAATCATTACTTTACATCATCTACTACTTAAAAAATATGTGGCCAAGCTGCAAATTTGAATAGTACTACTATCATATAGTAGTGTACACTTAACTCAAAGGCTTGATTGATTTTATTTTGTTTTTAAAGAGTAAATAGGGGGACACCCATTATAAAACATGAGGTAATTAATTATAAAATACATGAGGTAATTAATTATAAAATACAGATCGTGCGTTGCCCTAGAGGTAAAAGTTAAGTTTCGGTGTCAGAGGTTCCGAACTTGAATCCTATGTGACAACGCTAGCTTGTTGTCACCTGTGATGTACTTTATTACTACTATTTAAGAATTACTACTATGCTACATAACAAGAAAATTGAATGGCATTAATTAATTTATTTTTAGAGATGTATATTTTGAGTGATCGATCGAGTAGGTTTTGTTTAGGTGGAGGAATATGCGCCATTTTCTTAGGATTATAAGCACAAGAACTAGATTCCATATACTCATTTTTCATAAAGTTCAACTATGCTAGCTACTATCTTTTCACGATACACACCGATATTTTCGTTTTTTATATTCGAGAAATGTATCATCTAAAAAAAGTATTACTTACATGGGTGTGAATCAAAATCGGATAAGTGTTAGGTTAACCTAATCGATCGATTGTAATTGTGCATGTGTGTCCCATTCTTCTAAGAGGGGCCTTTAATATATATTCTTGATAACTATTGGTTGGAAAAAGAAAAAGGAAATTGTACCTAACCAAGTCAAATTCTTGAAGCCTAAAGTGAAATTAAGTCAAGATTAATTTGTATTGTGTGTATGCGTGGCAAATGGTAAAGATTGAAATTCAATTGGATCATATTTTGTTATGGTGGGTGAAGAGCTGTCAGAATCTACATGATTTTCTTGAAAAAGTTTGGATTTGATTCTAAGGTCAATACATTCCGATTCTCATCTTGGAAACCTTATCAAAATACTCCCTCCGGTCTTTTACAGTTGAGTCGAAACTTTTCGACACGAGAATTAAGAAGAGTTGTTTAGTATTTTAAGTATGTTTGGTAATTGAGAAGAGAATGAGATTATGTTTATAATTGAGAAGAGTTGTTTTAATTAATATAAAAAATGTTTTTTATTAATTAATATTTTTTTTGTTTTTCAGTTTATTTTAAATTAATTTTTTCTGGATTTTTTTTTATAAAATTATTGTTGATGTTTAAAATTAAAATAAAAAACTTTTCTGGATTTTTTTTTTATAAAATTAAAACTTTTCTGATTTATTTTAAATTAATTTAAAATTTTCTGGATTTTTTTTTTATAAAATTATTGTTGATGTTAAAAATTAAAATAAAAAACTTTTCTGGATTTTTTTTTTTTATAAAATTAAAACTTTTCTGGATTTATTTTAAATGTACTTAAAATTTTCTGGATTTTTTTTTATAAAATTATTGTTGATGTTTAAAATTAAAATAAAAAAACTTTTCTGGATTTTTTTTTTATAAAATTAAAACTTTTCTGGATTTATTTTAAATTAATTTAAATTTTCTGGAATTTTATTTTTTTTATAAAATTATTGTTGATGTTTAAAATTAAAATAAAAAACTTTTCTGGATTTTTTTTTATAAAAAATTAAAACTTTTCTTGATTTATTTTAAATTAATTTAAAATTTTCTGGAATTTTTTTTAATAAAATTATTGTTGATGTTTAAAATTAAAATAAAAAACTTTTCTGGATTTTTTTTTATAAAATTAAAACTTTTCTGGATTTATTTTAAATTAATTTAAAATTATTTCGAGAGAGACGGCAATGACGATAATGGAGAAATTGGTGCGTAATTAGTATGTTAATTAAGTAAAATAAGGGGTACAATTAGTTGTGTGTTTAATACTTAATTTTTACCCAAAAAGGAAACGACTCAACTAGGAGAGACCGGCCCAATCGGGAAAGTGACTCAACTGTAAAAGACCGGAGGGAGTAGTTACTTCCGTCCCACCGAGCAATATACGTATTTTTCTCGAAAACGTCCCGCTGAACTACAAGCGTTTACTTAGACCATCTCCAAGAGCAACACTAAAATAGTGCTGAGCACTATTTTAGTGTAGAGTTTTGCTCCAACAGTCCGCACTAAAATAGCGAAATTATAGTGCAATGAACAGTGTTCCCCTAAATATAGAGTAACATTATTCACTGCACTATAATTTTGTGTTCATCATTTTGTGCTCGTGTTTGTTTGCGATTTTTATTTGTGGTGTAGTATTTCAATTTAGTTTGTTTTGTTGTATGAGTAATAATTTTATTTTTTTCTTTTCACAATTTAATTTGATATATGCTTATTTGTTTTGTGTGTATCAATTTTTTTTAATTTTTTTTGTTCTTTTCACAATTTATCGTATGTTACTTGTAGTAATTTAACTAATTTTTCTCTTCTTTTTAAACTCTATGTATAATTTACGTGTGATACAAATATATATACAAAATGATTGTATAAATTAATGAAACAAAATATAAAAATAAAAATGCATTAATAAGAAAAACGTAAAATTACATAACATTGCCAAATTAAAGTACAAAACAAACTACACCATACATGGGAACATACGTTAATATAAAACTGAAAAAATTAAAGATACATTTTTTCCCCTAATAATTCGAAAGTCCATCTCCACTTCCTCCGGCACCGGGAAATAAATTCCGAAACATATCAAAACCGTGAGCGTTGCCTTGTTGTGTGTTTCTTCGTTTCCGCATAATTTGTTGTTGCTCCAACCGGAAGTAATTTTATAATTTATTAAGAGAATGTAATTTTAATTATTTGCAATATCTACTTATTTTATCTTAATTAAATGAGTTAAAATTTATATCATTTTTTTTAATCATGTTCACATTTTATTAAAAAAATGAATGAAAAAGGATATTTTGGAATATTCCTTTTCTGCTGTATTTTAGTGCGAACTGTTGGAGATGAGTTACTGTTTCTGCACTATTTTAGTGATAGTGCTGCTGGAAAATAGGGGAAACTGTTGGAGATGCTCTTAGATAAATAGGGAAAGATATATAATTAAACGAATGCATTTGATACACTAACCACCCCCGTCTGATCGAAGCTTTTTAAATCTAGATAAACTTAGTCACATAAGATAAGCTTATTATTTTCATAAATAATGTAGAAATCCAAATATTACTATATTAGACGCATAATTATGTCATAGAATCTGAAAAGCTAGATTTAATTTTGATTGTATAATTATTTAAATTGACTTTTGCACATTTGTATATGGGTAGATTATAACTAATTTCTTGCACCAAAGAATTAATGCCGGGTCGTAATTAATCAATATTTTAAATTAATTAAATTCTACCTACTATGTAATAATGTAAACATAAGCCATGTGATTAGCCGGTTCGTGTGCCCTAAAAAAATAACTACTCCCCCTTACGTGTTAACTACATCAACATCATTACCAAAAACAATTTAAATTAAAATTTAAAACTTTATGATTATCGTTGACAACATATTTTAAACATTCGAGATGTTACCCAACTTGAATTGACGTGAGCATTCTCAATATTGCATTCTAATTATATGCGGACTTCTGTGTACCTTAGCACGGTGCGTGCTTGAGGGAGGGGTGAATGCTCTCTTAGTGCACCCTACTTATCAGGTCCGTTACGGATACTATTATATAACTAACTTCGTGAATAGAGTTTGAAGTTGAAAATCTATATTTGTAATGCATAAGATGTTCCTTTCTTAAATTGTTATTCCAAAATTTACCTTCTTTCCTTTTCTTCCATTTACCATATATACAATATTCACTATTTTCACTTAAATCCTTTATTTTCCTCTATTAGAACAGAATCCCAATATATATGTTCAAACACTCATCTAATCCAAATGGAGAAAAGAGAGTTGGCCACTTTTGAGAGGATGAGCTTCAATCATTGCCACATGTAACAATAAAATAAAATTAATTATTAATGTGTGATATCACTCTTTTTTTTTTGTTATTATCATATGTTTTTTGCTGCCAACCACACAATGTATATCTGGATATCTGTATATAAAATCAATTATCAGATAAAGAAATCTCCTATTTTAGTTGTTTTAGTTAACGTGTTTCAATATTTTATATTTCATATATATTCAGCGAACGCGTTAATTGGAATGGGACGGAGGGAGTAGATTTTACAC
This sequence comes from Thymus mandschuricus, assembly GCA_029379335.1. Lineage (NCBI taxonomy): Eukaryota > Viridiplantae > Streptophyta > Magnoliopsida > Lamiales > Lamiaceae > Thymus > Thymus mandschuricus. The sequence goes on from CM057074.1 coordinate 37,288,948, forward strand.
AAAGATAATCTTTAAATTAGGTAAATTAATTTTAATGATGTATACTTTGGGAATTTCTCAACTACTCCTACATAGAAGAATTTCAAGAATCAATTAATTTTTTAATTGCAGAAAAAAATAATAGTTTTTACGTGATTAGTTATCACTAATCAATCCAGTTCAAAATAACACTTTCATGAATCTTGAGTGATCACAGTTTGATCAAACCCCAAATAAAATCTAAAAAAATATACAAAATATAATTAATTCATCATAAACTAATTTTCAACAATATCTGTATAAACCATCGTGTGATTGGCAGTTGATGCAAAACTGGCCTTTCTTGAATCCCAGCTGCCAGCACAAGCACATAGCTTGCGCCGCCGCGGCGCGCGGCGGAGTCTCCGACTCCGCCGTGGCCTCCGGCCTCAAGAAGATGTCATGGCAAGACTTGGACTCCCCCCATGTTGGCAAGTTGATGGAAGAAGCACTTTTCGGTTGAGATGATGATGGGATCCCTATGGACAAGTCCAAGTCAAGGGCGGCGGCAGCATCGGAGGGCGGCGGAGTCGGTTGGGACGACTCCTCGGTGGTGGTGCTGCTGCACTTGGTGTTGTCGGCTGAGGATGAGTTGTCCATTGTGGGAGGAGTGTTATTATTGGTGGAGGTGTTGCTTTCTTTAGCAGGGGGCGGTGGGGTGGTTGAGCTTCTGAAGTCAAGGGCGGCGGCGGTGGTGGAGGGATTGAGGGGGTGGTGGGTTTGAGGGTCCATGCCACGGCTGATGAGCTTGCGCTTGATGTGCGTGTTCCAGTAGTTCTTGATCTCGTTGTCCGTTCTTCCGGGAAGCCTCCCAGCAATCAAAGACCATCTGCACACCATGCATATATCTTGAATATTAGTAATCAATTCTAGAGAGAGAGAGAGAGAGGGAAGCATAGATACATACTTGTTTCCGAGCAAGCTGTGTAGTTTGATGATGATATCATCTTCTTCCTGAGAGAAGTTGCCTCTCTTGAGATCAGGCCTGAGATAATTAATCCATCTCAATCTGCAGCTTTTCCCACATCTCAACAAGCCTGCAGCTTTAGGAAGGGAACGCCAGCAGCCTTCGCCATGGGAGCGGATGTAGTTGATGAGGCGTTGGTCTTCTTCTTTAGTCCATGCTCCCTTGTTTGTGTGTGCTTTCTCACAGCAAGGCGATCGCCCCATCGTCTCTCGTCCTCGTCCTTCAATCAAAGAAGAAGAAGAAGGTAGATCTTGTTCTTGATAGATGATGACTTTGGTGGAAATGAAATGAAATGAAAGAAAGGGAAAGATGATTAATTATGGTCTTATAGTGAGAGAATTCAAATTGTTTGTTATGGGTGGGGGTGGGGTTAATAAAGCCAGTAGTTTGGAGGGTTTGCAACAGAATTGAGAGAGAGAGAGAGAGAGAGAGAGAGAGAGAGAGAGAGAGAGAGATTGACCAAGTTGGTGAGAAAGACAAGTAGTTAATGGATGGGGTTGGATTTGGTAAGTAGGTACACTTTAACAGATCAGTTGGCATGCTGATGTGCTGTGGGCTCTCTCTCTCTCTCTCTCTCTCTCTCTCTCTCTCTCTCTCTCTCTCTCTCTCTCTCTCTGACAGTTATTAGTTTCACATCCTCCATGATAATGTGATTATGAAGTTAATTAGCATTAAAGCTACATGCCCCCACATGCCATCTGCTTCAATTAATTGGGGCTGCCCATGGTGAGTAGAGAGAGACCCTGTTTTATTACTCCCTCCGTCTCCGCCCCAGACGAACTGACATGTTTCATTTTAATACAGAATATCAGGCGCAATGTTAAAAGTGAAAAGTAAATGTTAACTCTTTCCATTAAAAACCAAGTCAATTGAAGTGAGACGTACCGATTAGGCAAGAAAGTCAAGTGAAATGGGACGGACGGAGTACTGCTAATCAGCATAAATTGTTTTTGTGAAGCAAAAAAAGAATGTTACAAGTTGGATGAATACCTAAACTCCAATAAAATTATGTTTACTAGTATTTCAAATTCAATTGATTTGAGATTTGAAAATTTTCCATAGCACAAGTTTTCATTGCCCCTTGAATAATTAAAGTTAGATGTTTGCCTAACTAAGCTCAATTATTGAACATGTGCCCCTAACTTCCTCTACATGTTATTCATATAAAAAAAAAATGAATCCTCACATGATTTATACTATACTTCATCTATTTTATTAACATATCTATTCATTATCAAGAAACTTCAGAAATTTCGAGTTCGGTTCCTTAATTCAAGAGAGGATCCCTAAAACAAACCATATATTTCGTTCGGTGTAGCATCTACAGAAACGATGTACGTATTTCTTCCTAGAGACAAAATCATTCAAGATTGGAGCCATTTACAGTACAAAGAATATATTACAAAGATGAAAATAATTATTTAGTAAGAATAATAATACATTCGAACTATAATCGAAAAATCACGAGCTGTTTAATTTGAAGGAAAGAATTGATTTATATATATTTATATTGAATGCTCTATATGGAAAATGTTACAACTATACCATCTAACTTTAATCCTACATCGAATGTTACACGATTTATGTGGGAATCTTTATGTGTTTGTGTGTGTGTGTGGATGTGCTCAATTATGCAGACCTCGTCGCGTTGCCGGAGTCTAGTCGATTGTCGGATTTCCTGCACATGCAGTCCGGCATCGGGTGCATGTAGAGGGAGCCGCTCGGCTTCCTCACCTCGCTCCCCTTCACGTCGTTATGTCGAAGCATGTCGTGTAACTGGTGTCTGAAGTCTTGCCATCTGTAGAGACGAAAACGACATGATAAGTAAGCGAGATTTGGTGCTTAGTAGTCGACTTCTTGACACGGACAAGACCAGTGGAGCAAAATGGACAAGTTGAGTAGAAGACCTGATGTTTGGGCTGTCGAACAATTGAGCCAGCTTCCTCTTATCGGGTTTTATTGTTTTAGCGTGTCCTTCGTAGAAGTACCGTCTGTGGCCAACCAAGAAGTGGGGGAAATTACCGCCTTGAGTTGTGACGAAAACTTCGCTGTGGAGGCAAACTGTGTAGTCGAGAGCTGCCAACCTTGACGAATGGCCCTAAATAACATGATAGTTCAATATAGACTTCAAAATCTTGAAAACGAGATCTTTTGAACGTGCCCTTAGAGTTTAAGAGTATACCACGAAGGGAGCAAGTTCTTCAGGGGAGGCGAGCGTGTCCTTAGTTTCTAAACCCGGAAACATCTGTTTTAAGGGAGCCATATGCTTTTCCACTTTATAAATTTTTCCAGCAGCCACGAATAGAGAGGTTGTGTTGTCGAATCCCATGCCTCTTAGCATCATTCCGACCTGCAGAATACAATACGAAACTATCAAGCGGCTATCTACACTTTTGAGAAGAACATGAATCGAATTGGAATAAAATGGAAGAAAATGTTTCAAGAAAACAATTGAATCAGCAACCAGCAAATGTACAGGTGAAGCAATAGTGTTCAACAGAGTGGAGAAAAGATTCTTGAGAAACAAGGAACAAAAAAGTCGAGCTCAATTTATGCGTGTTATCTCAAAACAAAAATCTTGCTACCATAAAAGCACATATTAGTGCCTCCAAAAGTTGACTTCAGTCTCAAATCTAGGAAAAGATTTGGGTTTCTTGAAATTCTGTTATACCTCAAGTGGTGTTAAAGGACACTTCCCATCGATCCGATTGGCACCCGGTCTTATCACTCTACCTCTCCTCCGAAATTTTCCTCTCCAACTTCTCTCTCGAACAATATCCATATCACGCTTTTCTTCTTCACCTCCATCATATTTGCAGCAAGAAAAAGCAACCATATCCTACATCACAAGATCATAGGTTCTCATACTAAAACAAGTGGCAATACTGGAACATGCAAGCAGTATAACGACTAATGTCTCTAGCATGTACAACGAGGATAAAATGAATACCTCTTCAAATCGAAGATGTACAGACACATATTTCCCTCCACTTTTAGAACTCGTTTTAACCATTCGATCAACCATCTTAGCAGCTAGCATTCTTATAGGTGCAGAAAATCTGAGTGCCTCAAAATTGCAAAGGCACCGAAGCCCTTGGGTATATGGAGGAACTGCATGAGCCAATCTATTAGAGAAAGGCGCAATTCGGACAGCCCTGCCCCACAACCATAGGAATGAGTCCATCAAATAAGCATAATGCATGTGAAATTATTGGCAAACCAAAAGAATATTTCTCATATGAATTATGTAATCAATCAACGAAAAACATGGACATTGGTAGTTATCCCCAATGAAGGATCTCTAAGATAAGGATTTCAAAATTCATGTTCAAGCACAACACAGAAGCTATATAGTACATATTTGCATGAGTAGAGTAAGAAAACATAGGGATCGAATATTGGACATTCCACAAGTTCAAAAAGATCTATGCGATAGAAACATAACAGAGATGGGAGTTGGTGTAATAAAATAGTAAAGTGTTCAGCTAAGTTTTCAAGTTTTACCATAGTACTGTTTAAACAGCAAAGTGGAAAAAGGATAATCGGGACAGGAAAAGATAGAGGTTCGTACTTCAACTCCACGAGCTTAGGTAGCACCTTTTCAAGATAGTACTTGGGGCTGGACCATGCTTTCACTCTCAAATTTACTATGTTGCTAATATTGTTATCAAATTGCTGTAGTACATCTTCAGGAAGCTCTCTAATAACATTTACGTGATTTCTGAGCGCATATATGAAGAAGTCCTCATCAAAAATATCCCCAAACTTGCTGCAAAAAAAGAAATAAATAGATAAACAAGCATTTAAGTATCAACCTCAAGGAAAAAAGCAACAACTTGAAGCGATGGAAGTTTACTCCCATTGATTACATCACACAGTGTCAGAGGTATAGAGCAGAATCCTCTTCAAACAAAAACTGATCGCGTGCAAGAGGTAAAATATACTAGGAGTAGTACTTACTTACAAACGTTGACATATATTTTGAAATTTCAGTTGCCAGTAATTTTTTGAGAAATAAGAAAAATTATCTTATAATGAATCGGGTGAACTTGACAACATATTCTACCATGATTCTCTAAACAGGAAAAGACGGATCCAGTAAATGCTATCACGATAACATGTGCATCTCTATTGTTTATGCACACATGTCTAACATGGTCTACAGAAAATATATGGTTCGATATATTATCAATACAGAGGCATCGGTAGAGACAATATACTGGGAAAACACTAAATTAACCAACCAAAGATCTTCATCCTCACCTTGAATCTCGCCAAACACTATTTAAATGAAATATGGGAATAACAAGTGTAGCATTCAGCAAACCCGCCACTGCCACCGCATCACATATCTGTTCAGGAGTAATTTTCAACATCTTTTAACATCATCAACAATTTGAGAATATATGATAACAAAGTTACAAACTGCCACCGCAGTGTTAGTTATGAATGTACAAGCCAAAGCATTCAGAATGGACCTCTAATATTAAGCAGACATACCGATAATCTTTGCTGGTTAAGACCCCCATTTGCTTCAATGATTAGGTAACCATTTGACTGCGGCAACTCTGAGAAGCCTTTAAGCACGAAAGTAAAGAGTATTCATTATCAGAATAGCTAATGTAACAAAGAGGTGCAAGTTCGAACATTCTTCCACCAAAAGAACAGGTACATTGCATAATGTTTAGAGAACAAGAAGAAGGTTCGACATTAAATTATATTCTCATCACAAACCTGATTGAGAAACAGTCTGCTTAATACAAGGCTTCCAACCCTGGCGCAGCTTTGGATTCCATACATTCAACAACTGCATAACAAGTCAAGCCAGCAAATTATCAGAGCTAGAAACAAAATTCATATGCGACTTTAAATTCTGAATAACGACTCATTCATGTTCTGAGACACTCCAAACAATATGAATAACGAATTTCCGAACTGCATATCTGAAATCGCGAATCGCAATAGGTGACACCATAACTATTGAGCTAGTGTGTTATATGACAGTTAACCTATGCCCTAAACTCCAGAATCAGAACTATCCAACTGTAAAAGTGTGTACATTTGGCAAGATACTCTATTTATTGTGAAAGATAAAATGAATTAAAGCACTTCCAAATCAAGTATTATGCTGTGACAGACCTATAAATCTAGTGAATCTCAAGAAACCAGTACTTAACCACCAAGAACAATATAAGGAAATTGAAAAAATGGAATCAAGAAAAAACCAGCAATCACCATATTAGAGCTTCGGTTGCTTTCAGCCTCCATAAACGGCCAGAGCTTCTCGAAAACCTGCGGGCTCCGGTAGACGGAGCCCGGCCCGGTAGCATCGGCAACTCCACCACCACTCTTATCCATGGAGTTAAACCCCATTGTGCCCATATACATAAGAATCCCAGAGATGTACAACAAGGGAGCAAACATCAGCACCCCTCTCCTCCTATACATTGCCGAAATCAACAAACACCCGAACCTCTCCACCGCATTCTTCAGCTCCGCCCTCCCCCCGCCGCCGCGGAAACCCCCCGCCCCGCCGCCATACCCTCCGACGGCGGCGGGGGCGGACCTGGGGCTCTTGACGCGGCCGGCACGGTGGCGCGGGGACGACGGCGGGGACAGGGAACTCACGCCGTTGCTCAGGCGGCTGAGCCCATGCATAATTCTTGAATCCTCCTTTCCGCCTCAATTCCTAGAGAGAGAAGATGGGTTTTCTCGATCCCACTTCCTGCGCTGGGTCATCGAGCTACAAGCTCAGATCTTTGGCATAAACGAGGGAAACGAAACACGTATAATTACTGGGCTTCCGCTCGCTACTCCTCCCAGAGTGAAGAAGATGAAAGAAATCTGAACTGCTGCTAGCTACGGTGCGGCAGTGTGTGAAAGGGAAAGCTTGGAAGTGTGTGTGTGGCGACAAACACGGGCCAATTGAAGGGGCATTAATGGAGGTGGGGATAGTGGGGAAGTTGAGAGATGTTTGTTGCCAAAACCTTCACAAATTCAAGAACGCCTTTAAATCTTGGATCCATGAACGATCAATGCTTTGCAACAATTATCGTTAACTCGAATTAATTCACAGAGAAAATTCGAAAATAGATATGAAAAAATGCCGACCTTCCTTAACTACGTGATTTACGCCGACGATTTTATTTTTGGACTATTTATATTCTCTCTGAATTTTTAGGTAATTTATTTAATTTGGGTAAGAATTAGTATATGGTATTTTAAGATATGAAGATCTTATTCTATGATATTATTACTCTCCCCGTCCCATTAATATAGAGATATATTAATAATATTTTCTCGATATAAAAATTAGGACGAAAGTGATAATACTGAACAAAATAGTGTGAATCAGTTTTAACGAGTTAAAATCTTACTGTACTATTTTAAGTAAGAGAAATGATATGCTAGTCACCTTATGCTAGTCACCTTCGTGAGCACCTTCGTATTTAACATTATTTTGTTCGATTTTTTCAATTGTAATATATTTTAATACCTTATAAATCAATATTGAGGTCATAAGATCCCAAAAAAATATAAATATCAAAGCTCGATTTATTTTATTATACATTTTGAACTTAGAAGAAAAAACGAACAAATCGAGCATTAATTTTTATATTTTTTTAGATTTAGTGATTTCAATATTAATTTATAAGGTATTAGAATATATTACAATTGAAAAAATCGAACAAAATAATGTCGAACACGAAGGTGCCCACGAAAGTATTATTGTTATATCAAAATACGGGGAGGATTTACCAAGTCAATATAAATCATAGAGTATGTGTGTGTGAATCTCACTAGTCATCATGGCATCATACTTTTGACTAATTTGGCATATGCTTTTATTTTTTTATTTTTTATTTTTTCCCTTAAGAATATTGGGAGTTTGGTAGTTTTCACTAAATTCTCTTTTGAATATGTATTGTTCCAAAATAAAAATAAAAAAATCATTAGATAAAAAGTGCAAAATTTTAGCTTTTATGATTCTCGCACTATCACATATGCTTTTATTAGTGAGGATTTATAAAAGGTTTCGTACTTTTTATTTTTGTTTTTTTATAGCTAAAACGGTTTAGTTTTCGTGTACTTCGATTGTGGAAAACGAATATTTCATTTTATAAAAGTTCCACAGTTTCGATTTTATTCAATTCATAGCTAGTTTCAATAAAAATTAATTTTTGATTGGTATCTTGAACCATCGATCATCATGCTAGTTTCAATAGTAGAACCCGATGGTTATAAGTGAAAATACGCATTTGCCCCCCTCAACGAGAGGGCAAAAATTCATTTCTTCTTACTCTTCCTGTGAATCAGGGTTCGAAGAATTTCTCCAGTCGCACTCTTACCCGTCCTTCAACGGAAGCTCTTCTATCTCGACACCGGTCCTCACATACACGAGTGATCATTCCTACGTTCGTATCCGTGATCGTGGACGGTGAAAGAAGTCGGATTTGAAAACATACTATAATAGCATTCCCAAGTTCAAAATAAAATAAAAGTTTAAAATTAAACATAAAAAAAAATTCCATCACAATTTATATCAAATCACCCATGGCGACCCGACCCGAGCCCACTAGCGAAGATCAGATCACTTGAAAGCCGTAAAATGTGAACAAACTAGGGCCCAATTAAGTACGTTCAGAGCGGGCTCGGGCCGGGTCCGGGCATGTAAAACACCCATTCAAATTGGAAGTGGGCCGGGTTCGGAGCCGATCAAATGGATCCGACCCAGCTCCAACTCACCTTCCCTTCTCTCTCAAAATTTAACAAGCGCCAAAGCTGCGCTACGAAAAATTTCGTTTTTTTTTTCTTGTTCGCATTTTCTTGAAACTGGTTCGACTTCTTTGGAAGCTGAGATTCAAAGGCATAGCAGCAAGGATTAACGGGCTGAAATGGGTAGGGCCCGGCCCGTTTCCATGCCTAGCCAAGAACTTTAAAGCTTTCTCCTTTCCTGAATTTTTAATCTTTTTTTTTTTTTTTCGCGCTGGCCTAATTTTGCAATGGATTCGTCGAAGAAGAGACTCAGCAAGAGAAGAACTCTCGAAACCCTTTTGCCCAGCTTTGAATCTCCTGAGGTTCTCTCTCTCTCTCTCTCTCTCTCTCTCAATTGGCGTGTGTAGTTATTTACTGTTCGTCTTTAGAAATTATTGCCTTTAAAGTCCTAGCTTGTCGACTGAAATTGCATTTATATGTTAGCTGTTTCTTCTCGCTGTGAATGCTTAATTCCACTTTCCGGTACATCTAATGTATGGTTGTCTCAGTGGAAAATTGAAGGGAAATGGAGCGTTGTTCTTGTATATTTTTCATGTTTCTGATGAATTAGTCTGGTTTCCATGCCAAAACTGTTGTTTAGTTTCACACTCTATTGCATTTGTCGCGTCAAATTTAGTTTAATAATGTCGTTTTATGGTTAACGCCTTTTATGGTAATACGAAATAGGAATTGATGCAGAATCAGGGATAGTTATAGTGTTGGTTGAGGTGCAAGTTTAGGTCAAGCATTTTGCTCTCTGGTTTCTCTATCGTGACTAAAGATTAATATTGCAGGGAATTAACCAATCGTCCCTGAAGACTTTGTATGAATTTCTAGTCGGGCTGTCTTCAAATGCACAGTGGAAGGTCTTGTATGCAGGAGGCTCTCACGAGTTTAACCTTGGCATTTGTCATGAGGGCATCAAACTGAGGTGGGGAGATATTTGTGAACTCTCTAAAGTGCTCTTACAAAAACTAGAGGAGAGGTTTGAGCAAATAGTTTCGGATTTATCTGCTGTTTCTGCTGCCAAGGATCTTGGAGAGAGTAGCACCGATTTGGGTCTGTTTGATGTAGTGGAGATATTCGGTTTGCTATTCAGATGTTGTATGTTACTCTTGCCTTTGGTTGCAGTGCAAGGAGACCTTATATATGAAAAAGGCCCGATTCTTTTGAAGATTGTTAGAAAGTTGATGCTGCCCAATTTAATGAAGAACACAAGAAAACACGCGCTTGTGTTTGAGAAGTCAGTTTTTCATGAATTTGCTCCTCAAGATAATGGTTGCTCTACATCTTCTGTTGAAGGTTTAAGTGTTTCTTTAGAATTTTTGGAGCCTTGTAATCCGCTCCGCATTTTCAAGCGTACAATGCTTGAGGTAACTTACCACCTTCAAAATGCTTATGTATTGTCCATTGCTCAGTTAGGAGTTGAAATATGTTTACCTTTCCCCCCCCTTATTTTGCTTTATTATCACTAGCATGTTCAAATGTGATTCCTCCGTCATTGCATTCTTATTGTTGATTTTTCTGAAGTAGGTAGGTGACATTTGATTGGGTTTCTGTAGCTTAGTCAGGTCTGTTTTGGACTCTTAAATTTTTTCCAAAATTGACCAGATAGTTTCTATCTCGTTGCTTGATGGAGAGAAAATCTCTCACTGGCATGATAGCACTCTTGCCTAGGTTGCTCATTTGTTGCTCGCTTCTGATGTGGAGGAAGAGATCAGGATCTGTTGTTCAAGTTATTAAAATCTAAAATATGATTAGTACGGAAGGAGTACATGATACCATCGAGATATTGTATTTCTAGCTCCTGCAATACCTTTCATGTCTTGTTCCTTACTTTTGAATTCCAAATCAACTTTAATGTTTTATGTTATATCCTTTATTTGAGATTTTTCCGGATGACTTTCTTTTACCATCAGCTTCTGTGTTATATTTCCTTTATAATTTGGTGCCTTTTGATGTGATTACCTGTATGGGTTTTATTTATTTATTACCGCAGTTCACAAGTGAATGATAATTTCTTCGACAGGTACTTGTAGATGAGCTGTTAGCGCATAGGCAAATAATAAAATGCCTGAAGACGATCAATTCTGTTACTGGTACTGGTGACATGCTATTTACTTCTCACTCAGATCAGGGTGATTCTGGGATTCTGATGGAAGCAATCTGTAGTCATTTTATCCAATCATTTTCTGATAAGCAAGCGTTTGGAGATTTTATGAGTCACCTATTTTCTACGCATGCCATCAAACTCGAATGCCCATTTAGAACTCCAGCATTAAGTATCACTTCAGCTGTATCGTTGTTTCACAGCCCCATCATGTCATCTGGCCCAAAATATATGCAAACTCATTTGATTTTATTAGTATCCGAAGCTCTTCATATCAAGTATTTGAAACTAGATCGTACACTTACTAATTCCTTTCTATCAACTTTCGAGAAGTCAGTGATTTTGTACATGAGACACATGCCTCGTTTGCATATAGATGGCTGTTCCATCCTCCACTGGGGCCCTACATCCAGTTCATTGCATGAAATTGTCTATCCACCACTCGAATATTACATCTTACCAGAGACAAAAGAGAAGGTTGATAATCTAGTTTCTAGATTTGACAGTTCTTCAAATGAGGTCTTTGGTGGTAGTTTCTCAAGAATGAAATCTGACCTGGTCACGACTTCCTTGAAATTCATGAAGGAATGCGTAAATGCTTATGACATATCATGCGAAGGACAGGACTTAGCCATATTAAGTTGCTTGGTGCTGAAAGCTTCTGAAAGCTATAACGATGAATCAATACGACCAACAGAGGGTATAATTTCGCAGCATCTATATCTGCTCGCCTCTTTACTGAAATTAATGAGCATATCATTGCTTCAAGTTATTCATTGTATGAGACATAGTGATGATATATCCTCTCCGAGAAGCCTGAAAGACTTCTCCTCATGCAAGGAGTATGACTTCATTATGGGGATGATAGCTTGTTTCAAAGACTTGGACATTGGTTTACCGCTGCAGCAAGATCTATACACTCAGTTGTCAAGTCGTTGTACGGGAAATATGGATTCGAAAATTATGTTTCTGCATTTTGTGGGCTTGATGTCACTAGGCTTTGTTACTGGGCTTGATTTCTTAGTGAAGGCCTGTTTGTTAGTAAATCTTGCATTGTTGAATCTAATTATCTTTGAGGAGGGCAACTTAGATGCATTGCACTCACTCGTTGATTCCAGTGGAGAATATTCTTCATCTGGCTTGCCAGTTGCCAGATTGCAAGAGGTAACAGTTTCCTTTCTCCTTGTAGTGTTAGCAGTCAGTCATGACATCTTTTTTCAGGCTAATCATATATTTCTGGTGATGCAGAGAGTGTCAGATCGAAGCTCAAGCCTTGTGGTTGCTTCGAGATTTCATAAGTTGCGATCTCTGCATTCAAGGTAACATAGATAAAGCTTAATTTCCAAGAGATTGCAGCTCTGATTTCATATGTATGTTATATTACTCAACTTTATAAAAATGTAGCAATATTTATCTCATCTAGTGAGTTATATAAAGTTGCTTCTAGCGTCTATTTCCTTTTATTGACATTTTCCCTTATGAACATTGTGTAATATACAAGTCATCTCTGATGCACTTAAGTTTATAGATCCTCAGACGTACTATTCATTCATGGGGGAGCATTGGAATCAGTTAGCCAATCAATCATTTGGGCTGTATTATCTTCCTTGTTGATATTCCAACTCTTTTGCAGTGTGGTCAAAGACAAACATAATGAAAAGGAAAGCTTGAGTTCGCAAACTTCAGCAATCCCCTCACATATGGAGGCTACTGCATGCTTAGAAGAAGAAACCGAGGAGACATGCAATGGGGAGATCTTCTTGAAGTGCATGGTACAAGAAGATCTCTCTGGTTTTGATGATATAGTAGATTTTGTTGAATGCAAACAAGGCAAAGACTACTCATCTTATATAAAGAATCGGCAAAGATTTCGCAAGTGGAGATCTCAGCAGATAGCTGTTTTGAAGTTTAAAAGAAAGAAAAAGTCCTGGAAAATCCATCATGGGAAGAGAAGTAGTTAGGCTATCTATGGATCATTGGCAACAGTGTAAATGCTGGTCCAGTTCTAACTTCTCTGTACAGTTTACACCTATGCTATGAATGATATAAGTTTATAAAAGTACGAATTCGAATTTTTTTGGTCAAGTTCCAGCAACATCTATTTTGGCTATCCCGTGGTGGTTTTATGGATAAAGCTGCCACAGTTTCTTTACTTTTGATAATTTAACCTGTGAATTCTTAGTTTCTGGAGAGATTTTTCCCAGTATGTGGCGTTCTCAATCTTCTTTGTTCCCTTGTCAATGTGGAAAAGTGGAAAGGCACAAATTGCTGAGGTAATGTATGGAAATTCAAATGTTTCGTTTAGTATTGTTTATAATTCTTGTTTGGTACCAAAAACAGCTTTATATAATTAATGTATCACTTCTTTTACAGAAAATGCCTAATACGCTCGATACATGAATAAAGAGGCTGACTGCTACACATGCTAAAGCTAGATTGTTGTAGTAGAAGTGATAAAACTTGTGGTAACATCTGTACTATTAGGAAACAATGTGGAAAAAAGGAGTAACCGATAGATAAGAAGTGGTGGGAGTGAAATAAAAGGTTTCTATACCCACCTCTGCCTATGTGTATGTGTATTTTTGGACAGTGACTATAGATTAGACCTAATTTAGACCCGAATCGGACCATTAACCAAATCTTTGTTGGAAATTGCATCCTTGTTCTTCATGACCATGCTAGAGTTGACTTGATCGTCGAAATCTCTGCTCCTGCTTTGTCTGTGTTTGGGATTTTGGTTATGTTGTGGTTGCTGATGGTGCATCTGCATTTGCTGTTGCTTCTGCTGATGAAACAGTGATTGCAGTCTCCCGATTTCTCTCTCTAACATTCCTTGCTCCCCTGCAGACATTTTTTTAAAGAAAAGTAAGGTCAGTTTTCTGTGAAAAAATATATGCAGAAAGGAAGATTTGGTGAAATGAAAGACAGTAGTAAATTTAGAGATTGTCACATTGTTTGATCATTTGCTCCTGCGAGAGACTCTCGAGACGCTGCCTTAAAGCTCTGTTTTCCATTGTCAAGATCATGTTCTGCTGTTCGATGAATTGAAGCTCGGCTGAGACTCCAGCTCCTTCTGCCTGTTTCATGAAAAGTCAATCAAGGTTAGTCTTGATCTTCACATGCCTTCATTTTCTTGTTAGATTGAGAATGCTTAAGATTGAGTATTCGAAGGAATACATCATCAACTAGCTCAAAATCACTCACTACGTATCAAAGCACGTGTTGGATTAGCCTATATTATCTATTATCCATCTAAGCTATCATCCACGTTACAAATATCTCCTCATGGGAATGCATCTTTACCTTGAGAATCTCGACAGTGCGTTCAAGATGAGCTATGTATTGAAGCTTTCTCACCCTTGACCTCTGAGCATTCTGCCTGCATGTCAATGTCTCAATAATTATTTACATTGCTTTTTCAATGCTTGGGGATTACTTACACCAGTTGCAGCAGGAATCTTACTGTTTAGCCCTTTTCAACTCTGTCTTCGTTCCAGCAGTCTTAGCTTGAGAAGCAGCAGCTTTGTCAGCAGTTCCGTCGACATTCTGTGCACTAGGTACCAGTCCATTACGTCCCATACCTACTGAGGAACCCACTCCTCCCAGATCCTGCAAAATCCGTCGGTTTGTCAAGGTTTGTTATGAAATTAGGGACATGCATTGTGATGATTAGGGACATGAATTCGTGAGTCTTACCTTTGTGTGAGAAGAGCCAAAATATGCATTGACGAATTCGGATTCATCGTCCATCGCCAATGGATCTGCTGCAGCTCCCAAGTAAGCACAAGAATCGCTTGCGGAGCGCCGGTGGTAGCCTCTGTGGAAAAGAGTGTCTGAGTCGTTCAAGAGATCGTCGAGCCACGACGGTTGCTCCTCCACCGCCGTGCTCAACTTCCCTCCAGATTCAATCGGTTGCAAGGCGAAATGGGGAAATGGCAATAGCTTACCGCTTTCCCCGGCTTTTGCCAATCCACCCGTGCTTTCCATTTCTGCTTTGCTTAATCCAAAAACCTGAGATTCTCTGCTTCTGATTTTTATCTAGAAAATATTTATTGTTAGAATCTGAGCAGTTTTATCGATGCAGGTTCGCTAGAATCCCATCTATGATGATGCCGTTTTACGTTGTAGATTCAAGATTCCGATACAATGTTCATCAGAGATAGAGACGGAGGCTTACAAAGGTTGAGAATCCATGCAATTTTAGATTCAAGATAACAATATATAAACAATACATTAGTCAGAGAGAGCGGGGCTTACAGAAGGTAGAGGAGGTTAAAGGAGGCAGCAAGGATGCATCAACGGAAGTTATCGAGCATTGACATCGACAGCAACGAGCAATGTCGGACCGCCCACAACTCCAGAAATCGAAGCTCTGGAATTCAGGGCGTGGGGGGTTGCAAAATACAGGACTAACCAAGAGGGCGAATCAAGAAACCAAGGTGTGATATATATCTGTTTTCTCATTCCTTTATTTGGAGAGAGAGAGAGAGAGAGAGAGAGCGCAACTCGCGTTGAAAGTATTCCTGTGGCTCATATATTAGTAATTCTGCTCTCTATTTCTTATAGGGGTATTGGTATTTAAATACACGAACTTTGGGGGGTGTAACGATTCTCTCCTGAACTTCAAACCTTGGTAATTTAATACACAAACTTTCAAATCGTTACAATTTTTCCACAAATCCGCTTTCCGGCCAAATTGAATCCTGCGTGGCTGTCGGAGCTGCCTATGTGGCATAAATCGGCGGCGAACGCAACGACGTCGTCTAGATACGAAAAAAACGACGTCGTTTCTTTCTAAATTTTACATCTGGTTATAAGGGTTTAAAATTACCCAAAATCAGAAACACAAATCGCGACCATGGCATCTGCTTCTGCTTCCTCTACCTCTTCCCCCTCTACCCGTCAATCCCTCCAATGTCAAGAAGAGTTACATGGGCTCCTCTCTGCGAGCATGGTCTACCCACTGACATTCTAACGTCGAACATAGAGAAGAATCCTAGGCGTCGATTCTTCCGATGTCAAGTGAGGAAGGCAAGTTTTAATTTTCTCCTGTTATTTTCAAAACAATTTAGGATTTATCAAGCAATTCACGGTGGTATGAGAGCTTAGCGTTCTTATTATATTGTTTAGGGCTCTTATTATTTGAATTGGGGATTGGGATTAATTAGGGTTTGTATGATTTCAATTGGGAAATTAATTAGGGTTCGTGTTAAATATTGTCGCAGCACGATGATTGTGAATATTTCCAGTGGGTTGATGAGATAGCAAAAGGAACATAACTGCCGTTATGATTGTGGTCGTCGACTGCGATTTGAGAAAGAGCATTACAAAAGGTTGCTAGAGTTAAAGGAGGAAGAGTGTGATTCTCTGAAGAAAAAACTGCAGGATGCAACCGATGAAAGTGAAGAACTGAAGAAATGGAGATTGGATGCAGCAGTTCAGAAGTTAGCAATTCTAGTAGTTGTGGTTGCAGTTGTAGCTAAGCTTATGTTTAGTGTTCAATAGCTAGGGTTGTATTGTGTTTCAAGGATCTGTAGCAGGAATGGAGATTGGATCCAGCAGTTCAGAATTATGTAATGGTTTTTAGGAGTTTTTTTGTGCATTTCAAGAACTCTAGATTTAGTAGGCTATTTTGTACTTTGTGATTGTTGTCTATGTTGTACTAATATATGAAGTTAATGTTAGTTGAATGTGTATTGTTTTATGATGATATCTATATTGTACAAAACCTAATCATGTAACAATAAAGGAAAGAAAGCAATAGCACAATGAAGGAAAGGAAGCAATAGCACAATAGATATGAGATAAGCTCCACCAAATCAGTTTCAATACACTCCACAAAAGACATTAACTCCAAGCTGGACAAAAAACATTGTTCTAGCATAAACCAAAAAAAAAAAGAAATTGTTTGAAACCATTGTTTGAAACCACAAATCCCACAAACCATTGTTTGAAACCCTCACAAACAACAATTAAAATGCACTCTCTTGAGTAGGGATGGTCTTCTTCTTAGACTTCCTAACAATTGAATCCTTGCTTGGCCTAGGATGTATGAAAAGGGTGGATTTCTTTTATGCCATTTTCGTGTGCACAGTTCCAGCAGCTACCATTGATTGACTTCTTGTAGAGACCCTTGCTTGAGTGGTTTGACTAACTGTGGCTCTTGAAGTAGAAGGCCTCGAACTCGAAGAAGGCCTCGAAGATGCAACATTTGTGGAAGATGCTACAATTCTGGATGCATTTGTGGTTGCATTTGAGGGCACTTTTCGAGGTCTCCCTCGTTTTCCCTACAGAAAACCACAACAAGAGCAGCACATTAATAATGTCATCATATTACTTTACATGTAAAACACAAGTAAGAAAAATAAATACTAAACAAATACTAACTTGAGCTGGAGGGGGTTTAGGGACAGCTTGGTTTTTGCATCCTCTCTTGTTATGTCCTGCTTGAAAGCAGTTCTGACAAACCATCCTCACTCCATTTTTCCTCAGTTTTGTAGCATTTTTAGGATTCTCCTCATAAGGGTCTCTCTTTCTTTTCTTCTTTGGCCGTCCTGGCATTTTCTTAACAGCAGGTGGAATCACTGGATACCCTTGTGCCACAGGCCACATCTTCTCACCATTCAATGGTGGCAGGCCAAAAGCATAAATGGCATAATATGTGTCCACAGTAAAGCGAGAATGAACATAATCCACTGGATCCCTCCTCAAGAAATGAAGAGCAACACAACCATGAATGCATGGTATACCTGTTAAGTTCCAAAGCCTACAGGTACATGTTCTAAGCCCAACATCTACCACAAATCTGTCCTCGTAATGTTCAACCTCAAACAAAACATCAGAGGCAGGATGTGTAATGCAATTCCTACTGTAATGTTGGGATTCCTGGACTTTCTCGAGGATGGCTGGGCAAATACTATGCTGATAATCAACCAATTCTAGCCTCTTTCTGGTAATCCTAGACATGAGAGATGTTCTTATTTGTTCTAACATGTGAATCACATGCATACCTCTAGCATTCAAGATGTAACCATTAAATGATTCACTTGTATTGTTTAGGTGCATGTCACTCACGGTGTTATCATCAAAAAAGACCTTACAGAATTTTGTAGTATCTCTCCCAATGAAATCTTCATAAGCTCCCACATCTTCCTTCTTCATCAGATCCAATGCCTCATTATATGCCTCCATGTATGTGCTCCTCACAACCCTCCAGAACATATTTTTCAATGTCACACCTTTTTTACTCTTTTTCCAATTAATGTAGACATGCCTTGCACAGTTCCTGTGGCTTGCAAGTGGAGCCATTTCTGCAACTGCATTGATCAGTCCCTGTATACAAAATAAATAAAAAACAGATTAATATATGATAGATAACAGTCAGATTAATAAACAGATTAAAAAACAATGGTCAGGTAAGTACCTTCTGTTGATCACTAATAAAAGTGGTCCCTGCACCAGTAGATAGACCTAGATCTTCTACTAGAATACCCAAAAACCATCTCCAGTTTTCTGTATTCTCAACACCCACTACAGCCCATGCAATTGGATACATCTGGTTATTAGCATCAGTCCCCACTGCACACAAGAGTGTGCCACCTAACTATGTTTTCAAGTGTGCCTCATCAAGACCAATGATTCTCCTACAGCCAGCTCTGAATCCATTCTTTAGGGCACTGAAACCTATGTAGACTCCCTTAAAAACTGCCCCAACTTCCAACAGTAGCTCAAATCTTCCCTCCCTATCCACCCTCATTAGCTCTAACATATAACTCCTAAGTTTGGCATAATGCTCATCCACTGTGCCCATCAACATCTCACCAGCCTTCTTTCTTGCTCTATAAATCTTCCACGGTAGCATATGACAGTTAAACCTACTCCTGATATCTAAAGCCAACTCTTTTACACTTATATCAGGTCTATACCTAAAGACATTCAAGTAATACTTTGCAATCCAAGAAGATGTCACCTGCTTGTTCTTCATAGACCTAGTGCAAGTATGGGGCTGAACTAGAGTTTTAATGATAAAATGCCCAGTAGATTTGACCAGGCTGCCATATCACCTCCACTTGCATCCTTCACTGCAATGGGCCTCCATTTGGGTTTTACTAACCCTCCTAAAGTGTATCTCTCTGCCATCTTCAATGGAAAAGTCCTGGATAGCAGTCTTTGCTTCAAAACCATCTGCAAACCTCATGCCAATGACAAGTTTCAAATTCTTAGCTTCAGTCCTAGGATCATAGACAAGCCTCCGTATCTTTCTCCCACCCTTTCAGTTTCTTCATCAGTTTCTGAAGAGTCTATATCATCATCCCCCAGCTCAATGTCTGACTCTCCGCACTCATGAGGATGTCTTGATAATATTTCATCACATAAGCCCCTAAAAGACCTATCCCTCAAATTCCTCCTAGCTTCTACATATTCATCATCTGAACCCAGTTCATCATCATCCATTTCATCATCTGTGTAATCCTCTTCCTCTTCAGCAGAAGGAATATAATCACTGTCCTCTTCAGAGCTACCTCCATCTTGAAGTAGTCTCAACTCCTCATGCAAACCTCTCAAGATCTCATGCAAATTGCCAGTCTCATTATCACTCAAATTCTCAGTCAAATTCTCAGCCAAATTCTCACTTCCACTCACATCCCTCAAAGTCTCATACTCAATCTCTTCATCCACAGCTTCCGATTCTTCACTACCTCCTTCACTACCCTCAGAATCTACCCTCAAATTCCCATTGTGCAATTCTTCACTGCCTCCTTCATCAATGTGCATTATCTCTGCCTTCTCCCCACCAACTAAAAAAACATGACAAACCCTAGAATACTCACTTACATGAGATAGCATCTCCATTACTTCTTTATCACTACGAAGTTCTATGTACTCCACGGTACCGGGGGGTTTGTAATAAATCACTTTCCAAGACGTGTACCCCATTTTTTCTATTACTTCTTCCACATATAAGAAGCCAAATCTCTCTGCATCTAGGTCAAATCTAGCTGTTAAAATACCACCAGCATAGTATTTTTCGTCCCCCACTTTCCCAAAACCTCCTCCATGACGAACATACATACCAAAGTGACGATCTCTGCAATAATAACAAAATAAGATTTGAGAAAACCCTAATGTCAAAAAAGGGTAATAAAAAACGAAAACGACATCGACCTAAACCCTAAAAACATCCTCAAGTAAAGTAATAATATTATGGAGTTAAATGGTCCTACCTGTTACCCATTTGTGCAACAATGGCAACGCGGAAATCCCTTTCTGGGACCACAATCGCAACGAGGTATTCGGGACCACCACCACGCCACAACAAGAAGAATGTTTCGAATCTTCCCAGAAAATTGTCGAGGAAGAAGAATGTTTCGAATCTTCCGAGGAAGAAGAATGTTTCTGCCGAGGAAGAAAATTGTTTGAGATTGCAGAGTTCAATCGCGACCTCTCCTTCAATAATTGAGGAAGAAAACGGCGTCGTTGTTGGCTATTGCGAATGAAACGACGTCGTTTGGTCGAAGCTTTCCACATGTATGAGCCAAATCAGCTAATTTGGGCCACGTATGCAGCTTCAAATTGCCATATCAGCAATTAAATTGCCACGCAGGATTCAATTTGGCCGGAAAACGGATTTGTGGAAAAATTGTAACGATTTGAAAGTTTGTGTATTAAATTACCAAGGTTTGAAGTTCAGGAGAGAATCGTTACACCCCCCAAAATTCGTGTATTTAAATACCAATACCCCTTTCTTATATATTAAAGTTTTTTTTTTTAATTACTATTTTCCTTCTCTTTTTTCCTTTTTTGAGAATTGAAGATTTGTGACATATAATTGAAACATGTATATATTGATACCATTCATATTCTTCATCATCTCCCTCCGTTCACCGTAAGACTATCGTATCCTAAACTATCATATCCAATACTAATTGAGCTATTTCCTTCACCACAGGGATTCAACTCTGTACCATGGCTGAGCAAAAACTCGGCCTCCTCTGCATTGTCGGCGTCTTTGTTTCTGCTCCATGGGTGTCTTCCGCCATGGATCAAACCTTCAAGCTCCCTCGCGACTTCTTTCATGGTAGGCCTCTCTTCCCCTCTCACTCTCAGGCACCCTTTGGCTAGTTTAGCAACTCGTGAAATCTGCTCCATGTATATATCAGGAGCGATGTTGGGATCAAGTATTTCAGGCAAGCGATTTTGCTTTAGTATATATAGGAAATAATTGGCTAGATTTCTCTCCTCCTCTGCCTTGTCGAAGCTCACAGCCTTTCTACCGGTTAGTAGCTCCAAGAGAACTACCCCGAAGCTGTAGACGTCGCTCTTTTCTGTCAACTGGCTTGTCTGCATGTACTCGGGATCTAAGTATCCGAACGTCCCTTGGACCATGGTTGATAGCTGAGTGAGATCTAAAGGAACCAATTTCGAAGCTCCGAAATCTGACACTTTAGCCATGAAAGTTTGGTCCAAAAGAATGTTGTCCGACTTGACATCTCTGTGTATGATTGGTGTTGAAGCTGCAGAGTGCAGGTACGCGAGCACCCCCGCAGTTTCTGCCCCAATCCTGAGGCGTATCCCCCAATTAAGGAGGCGCGCCCTACCCTTATTATGCAAGTGGGCTGAGAGGGCTCCGTTGGCGATGAATTCGTACACGAGAAGAGGAACCTCTGTCTCAAGACAACAACCCAGAAGCCTGACCACATTCCTGTGGTTGACTTGAGACAGGACAAACACCTCGTTGATGAACTGCTCGGTTTGGTTGGGATCGACTTTCTTGGACTTCTTGATCGCGACTATGGTTTCATCGGATAGCTTGCCCTTGTAGACGGTGCCAAAGCCGCCTTGGCCTATGATCATACTATTGTGGAAATCCTTCGTTGCCTTGTGTAGATCGAATGAACTGAAGATTTTCACCATATTGGGTACCGATCCTTCGATTCTATTGAGTTTATCTTGTAACAAGATGCCCCCATTTTGAAAAAAGTACTTTCTCCTCAACCTCTGCATTGATCTTCTCCTCAGTTCTAAGTACAATAGGATGGCTGCAAGTAGAAGACCGGAGATCCCAAAGGCAATTCCTGTAAGCCAACGACAAACATCAAAGGCGAAACAGTTCCATCTCTCCTAAAGGTTCGAACTTTTAGAAAAGCGTGAAATATATTCATTCATATTAGTATTTTGCCAATGCTCCTCCTTAGCAGGTTCGATTTTTAACTCTCTTGTACCATGAAAGAATTCCGTCTCGTCTTGTGTTTACTTACCGATTAAGATGTAGGGTGTGGTGATATCAGGCTTTTTGGTGCAGCCATCTTTACCTCTACCGTTTCCAGAGTATCCCTTTGGACAGAAACATGTGTAGTTCCCTGCAGTGTTTGTGCAGTAGTCCCTTTTCATGCAGTCGTTTAGACTACTCTCTGCACATTCATTGATATCTACGTACATGCATGCATGCATGCAGTTATTGTTAGAACCAAAATGCAATATCCATATTCGGATGGGATTCTCTGTCCCGATGTTTTAGAGATAATATATGAAATGGCGAAAATACCCCAAGGGTACGTAATCGACGTACGTACCGTGACAGCCGATAGTGAGATAAGGGTTCCCTTCATAACCGTCATGGCAGCGGCACCGGTACCCGTACCCATCCGGCGGCTCGTAGCAGCCGGAGAAGGGACTCACACACGCGTAGTCGTCTGCCGCCGCCGCTTCGGCGCACGTGCCGTTCCCAGCAGCCCAGTCCACCACGATCGGCAGCTTCTCAACCCCCATCAAATTGGTGAGGTTCTCTGGTGAGAAGACGAACGCGGCCTCGTCCACCATGAAGGCGTGGCTGCAGTTGTTGAACTCCCACACGTCTCTGTAGTTGGAGTGGCTACTGAGCTCAACCACCAGCTCCGTCACGTCCGCCGGAATCGAGGTCTGGCAGCATCCCAGCCCCATGCACGACCCTTCCGTCAGGTCCTCCCTCCCGCCGCACATGGCGGCGCAGCCGGTCCTGAACCTCCTCCCGTTGCGGCGCCACCCTGACACCGACGCCTCCGCGTCGCAGCCGACCATCGTGAACTTGTTGGCGGTGCTGCTGACGGTGATGTAGGCAGGCAGGTCGATCCCAGGGCTGTTGTAGAAAGCCCGCCTGCCGTTGCGAGCGTAGCAGTCTCGGGCGACGAACTGCGTGATCTTGGCTGTGCCGTTGATGGACATATCGGTAATTTCCTGGGGCGAGTCTTGCCAGAATAGCCTTGGTGGATTGAAGGTGTGGTTGCAGGTCACCCAGAAAACAGGATTCCGGTAGCATTCCGGCGTGGTGCCGGCGGGGTAAGGGATGGCGACGTCGCCGCAGCGATCGACGCAGTTAGGCTTGGCTATGGGGAAATTATGTGATTCAGACATTAGAACTGCTGATAGCAAGAACAATGTTTTGATGATGATGATGATCTTCATAGTAAATAATACAGTAGAAAATTCTAAAATGAAAGGATGTATGGCTATGGCTGTTATTCTTTTATGCAACATTATTTTTAATTAATCAAAATCAACGACTTTAGAGCATTGACATTATAACACTTATACTCGGTCTCTCTCTCTCTTTTTATTTCTTTCTTTTTTCCCCCACCTAATTTACATACTTTAAGATGGTAGATGCATCCTTTTCATCATCTTAACCTATTAAATAATTGGTTGAAAATAGATGCAATTTTATCAATTAAAATCGAAACACAAAGATTGTGGACAGAAAGAGTATTGGGTATACAATACTTACGTATCTTTCATATGTTATACACATCGCATTTACATTGGAATGGGTCAAATACTCTGAATTTCTTGATATTTTAAACAAGTTATACTAGTAGTATAATTTATGATGAGGTGCCTTAATCAAAGAAGAAGCAAGGTTCAAAAATAATAGTCTACTCCCAGTGTGAGCAAAATATAATGTTTCAACATCACTATGCAGGTTCCAGGATATTGCATAGGAACGTACCGGATTTACTTAGAGAGAGAGAGAGAGAGAGCAAACAAAATTAGCCCAAATGAAGCACCACATTTCAATGGAATATGAAACACATTTGTTTCGAAAGATATAAACTTCATGTACACAGTTATAGCATAACTAAGCAGAATTAAACCTGTACAACACAAATTTCAGCTCATATTTGAAACTACAGTAATGATGCTAACCCCAATTCATTCACCTGCTACCTTCTCTTGTGCTGCCGTAGGCACAAATCAAGAAATTTCATCAGTAGCTACCACCAGATTCAAACAGCGGCCCAGATGCAGCAATGTGAAAGAGGTCAAACACGAACATATGCACATAGGATATAGGTTGGTCTAAGAGCAGAGAGTCAAGCTTTCTTAGCAGTTTTAAGGATCCTGCTCAATCGAAAAGCTTCACCTTGATCCCCGTTGAGAGACCTCTTCTCGAGAAAGCAAGCTGTAACCTGTCTGATTAGTCTCTCAAGGGACGAGTGCATGCAAAGGCTGGCATCTTTTATGTTTGGATTTGTGGATAAGATGATGGCATTTACTGCATCCGCCACTAGGTCTCGTTGAGATTCACCGAGAAGGTATCCCACAGATGATTTGCTTGGTTGGTCGTATGCTAGTAATGCAGCGCAGTCCTAGCAGAAGAAAAGAAAATATAAAGATATGCAGTCTGAAAGTCTGAAATTTGAAGAAATCATGTACATCAATCTTTGGAAGAAATAATTCTAGTACATCAAATAAAAGTTCTGGATGAGAACAAGTAGAAGCAGAATGGGATTCCCATTTCCAGTTATATACCCACGTAAACAATTATAAAATGAAAAATGCAGGAAGAAACAAAATCAAGAATCTACGGCAGTTCAGCCCAGATTTGTTTTAATAGATAACATTTGAGGGAATGGGTTAGCATTCATCTTTTGTACAAATTAAAAATGATGAGTACACATTTAAATATTAAAAAACAATGGAAATGTTTAAGGAGATCAGAAACTGTTCTAGCAGCAGATATTTCTTAAGGGAAATCTCAACCAGCTCACCTTAACTAGATCGTCAAATGCTGAAGACTTCTTAAACTTGTCAAATTCACTTCGGCCATATAGTACAGCTTCTTCTAGTTTTCCATCCTGCAATAAATCAGACTAGATTAAGGAAATTATAATATTACAGTACAAGAAGGTCCACTGATCACCAACATGATTTATACGATCCGTGCAAAGAGATATTCAGTTAAAAGAGAAGGGACACACATAATAGGCATATCAGTGCGTCATCTAATAATCGCGCAAGATAAAAGATTATTACCCGAACAAGCTCGATAAATTTTTGGCAATGTAGCAAAAAGCAAATAGTTGACGTGTCATCCTGCAGAAAGCAGAACAATTATCAGGAGATATAATCAATATGAACCATATGAGCAGTAGAAAGTTCAGCACGACTTGAACCAAAGAGGTTAGATTCAGGAAATGGCAGTACGCTACTTATTGCATCATGACGCTCAACATGCTTTACACACACTTAAGTATCGATACCCCTTAGAATGGAGACACAGATTTATTTCCAGGTAAATGGACTTGCAGACACATATCGTGTTCATTGTATTTGTTTGTTCAATACATGAATAATGTCTGAGTGGCAAGAAGAATATCCTAAATTGCCAATTTTATCTCTATAAAGTTACGCGCACACATGTACAAAGAATCTTAGAATCATTTACCTCAATAATCTGTGGATACCACTTGCGAAGTGTCAAAAATGTCTCATCAATCTTCCCAGACTTTATCAGCTATAAGACAAAATAATACATAAATTTGAAATACATTAAAAGGTTAAATATTAGAGACAAGTATAACGGAGAAACTAGGCCAGGTGGTTCATACTAAAAAAAGTACATATCATGAGATGTCAGCAGCTGAATGATGCCTAGGAAGCATATAGGGGTCCCTCACTTCCCAATACTTACACAAGAACGCATCAATATGCCTTAAGCTACTTACATAGAAAAACATGTCATTTCTTGAAATGGAAGTCAACCAAAACAACATTACGATTCAAAACATTACTTAAAATGAAAAGAAACATATCATGACTCCATCATGAATTTCAGAATTTGTGTTTATCAAGGCTAGGTGGGTCAGCAACAAACATGGAAAGAAATATACTAGAAAAATGTGCAATACTCTTACATGATATTCAATAGAATGATTAGTCTGGTCCCTGCTCGAAAATTAAGGTACCAAGACAATGATTGCCCACATAGAATATTTACAACCAGAAGCAATCGAGGTTATACCTGACGAAGCGTCCTCCTCTGGTTTAACGCATACATGCTGTCCTCCTCAATAACACCATTTTCTGGAACTACAGAAATGGGAGGCACAGTACTTTGCCCAGCAATGTCTAGCAGTTTAAGAGTCTCTTCATAACCATAGTGCTGTAAGTAGGATCTGACTATCCTGGAAATAAAGTACCGGTGACTAATGAGTTGCACATCTTAATCTAAGACAAAAGATAAATTTCAGATGTTTGTCATGACTGCATAAAGGTCGTCATTGCAAAATAAGCCCAGTAAAGGTGCCAATACTGTGAATGCTAAGTTTTAACTCTAAATAAGACATTCATACATCTCAGGATTATTACCACAAGAACTTAAATGACGAAAATCGTCTATGTGATGAAAAGAAGAAAACCTTTTTACAGATTTGTATCTAGACATGTAAAGTATAAACACCTAAATGAGCTAGTTGCTGAATAGTGATGGTGGATGTATGAAATTCTGAACATCTGTATGAAAGATCCAGTTACTTACCCATAACTGGCATCCTGTGGTATTAAGATATTGTCAATCTTTGACTGTTGTTTAGCTCTTTGTTCTGCTTCATATGCCTGATTGACACATGCAATTAATCATGAGAATAGTAATATATTTCTCAAATATACAGCATCACTCTTCAACCCCCACCCCCCTCCAACACACACATCTGAAATTTCTCTCTTTCCAGGATCAACAGAATCTAACGAAGATTGCATATGAATAAGCAATTTAAGAGAATGAAGTGAATTAAGGAGGTGATATGCTACTATGGTGTCTTTAGTTCAAGCAACAGAATAGAGTGTATCGTGCCAATGCCTCTATCTTGATTAAATTAGACTTCAGGACATATTAACTAAAGAAAAGTACATTATACCATGAGAAGATGGAAAACACATATACAAGATTATAGAGTTCAGTAATATATGACTACTAAGTACTAATTTGGTCGGTATTCTTGTCACAGATGACACAAAATAGTAATGTTTAGGCATAAGGGATGAAAACACATTCAAATCATTGCTCACTTAAAGATGAGTTAATGGCAGAGAACGTACAACTTACTTTAAGATCAAAGACGAATGGATCCTGTCCAAAGTTTACAGTAACTCTGAAAGGAAAATTACAACCAACAATCAATAAAAAGAACTAAAGTTGCTTTATAACAGAAGTGCAAGGAAAACATTACAATATGATACATACTCCTCATTTTGGCTATGAACAGCAACAGTAGGGAAGACTGGACCCTTGAACTCTTTAGGTTGACAGCCTACTAATACTCCATTTTTCCTGATAGAAGGAAGGCATAAGAAATTATATAAAACACAGCCAAGGCTCAAAAGCACTCTTTGTTCACACATATTGAAAACTTCAAAGCAAATGATCAGACACTGTCTTACGTGAAAAAGAACTCTTGCGTTGCATAGTTGATACCACCGCCAACTGTATCACCGGTTGTGTAAGTCGGACCAAATGGATCTCCTTTCCCATGTCCACGATAAAAGTGTCCATCATCACCATGATATCCACAACTGTTAGCTTCCCAGCTGCCAAGTCATCAAAGCACCATTAGGGACTCAAAATCCAACCAAATGGAGCCACTAAGCTACTTAATTGGTAACTAAGCATTTCATCTCACTCTTAAATCATGAAATTCGTAATAGGACTCTTATCTCAAAGGTCAATGCCTACTTGCTACAACAGAAAACTGATGCAGCCAACGACACATTCAGATACTTAGCTGCACACAATCTCCAACACGAAAACTAACTTTCAATGGGGCATCTAACCGTTCAAGAATCCCAACAACAATCAAATTCCTAGCAATCAACTTTACTGCAATTAACCCCAACAAAGTATGTTTACCCCGGTTGGCGGCGGACTTTGAACGCAGAGGTCGTAAATCCTATCGCAATCTGCCCTTTCGCCCCCGCATTCTTCACATAAATCTCGAAATAATAAAGCAGCCGCTTGAACGGCGCGGCGCGATTCGACTGCACCACTCCGACGTCGTGGCCGTGCAAATTGGCGTTGGGATACAACAGCGACAGCTTGTCGGGTCCCACCACCGAGAACCCGCCGGAGCTATTCAACGTGTCCAGCGCCGTCGGCAATTCCTCCTCCTCCTCCTCATCCTCCCCGAATTCCGATTCGGGCCCCGTTTCGGGTTTTAGGGCTAGGGTTTTGGATGTGTGGCACCAGAGATCGAGGAAGTAATCGCCGATCAAATCCTTCGCCGGAATCTCGCACTGCGAGGTCGCCTCCGACATTATTCTGAGCTCGGAAATTGGGAAATCAAGATCGCATTTGATGGCCAAATTTAGGGATTGAAGATTGCTTGAGGAAGCGGGCAACCAAGAATTTTAAGGGGCTTTTACTGTATCGAATTCACACTCTCTCATTACTGCAATTTCTACTTCTCCTTCCACTCCAGTTTGAAGATCGTCGAAATTGGATAAACTTGCTAAAGTCGCATCCACGACTTTACAGAAAGAAACATTTTTTTAGAAAAATTAAATTAAATTGGTCCCTTTACAAATTATGTATTTTTCACAATCTTGCACTAATTTATTCCTTATACGTATTAATTTTGGGTTTTTTTTTTTTGGGTATTTGTTTAATCTTTTATAGTTGTCAATTAATTATGAAAAATTCATAATACATGTGGGATGTGTAGTAATGAAAGTTCATACACAAAATTCAACTATGTTTTTCGATTACGAGTTGCATTGCCGGTTAAAAACAATATCGATAATTGTATTTATTTTATTCTTTTCGAGACTATAAGTTTCTTTAATATCTAATATTATAAGAGAATGAAAACGTATCATCTCTAAATAGACAGAACGGGTAAGTAATAACGATTTGTAGATATGTCTTTCTGTAAGCTCGAGAATTGCTCTTGATGAAAAATTAGTATTCGTGCAAGAGTGGTGAAGAACAGAGAGAATCAAGAGATCGATAACCAAACGAGTGAATTTTATTGCTGAATCTGGTTTCATTTCAACGCAGAATTTGATCATTGAAAGTTTACACAAAAATGAATTCAAGGGAAAATACAAAAATGCTACTACTATTTATGAAGAAATAAATAAAAAGAAAAGAAAAAAACAAATCCATGAAACTACTTGGAACATCAAGATTTGGAGATAATTATATGCTTGAGAAGCAGTTTCACAACCTCAGGGGACACTCTCCCTGCTGTTTCCTTCAAGGTCCGGATCTTCGCCTCCGTCTCTGCCTCGAGCCTCTTCACTGTCGAGTCCGAGCTTCCCGAAGACTAAACACATCGAAGAGAGAGCAATGTTATAGTATGAGAAAAGCCCATAAGACAAAACCAACAACTTCTGCAGGTCCTACTACTGATTTCACTACTGTAATCGTAATATTCATCGTGATTGTTATGGAATAACCAACCATTATAATTCGAAAAATCGGACTAAAACACATGATATTGAATTTAGCAAGAAAAAACTAAGATGCAATAACCTCAGTGAGACTCTTTTGGTATTCGGCTTCCATTTGAGCTCTGTAGTTGGCGACTTCCCTATCAGCTTCTTCCTTCGCTTGCTTCAGCCGCGCCAGTTTCACTGAAACGACACAAGTTCGAAACTCAGAAAATGCAGAGATCACAAGATCATGCATATGTTATTCGAGGTAAAATGGTTACGGTTTCTAGCAGCTGCTACAATTTGCTGAGCCTCATGTTCTGCACTGAGCAGCATCTGAATGCTTCCTTGGCTTCTCGATTGATCCATCGCGAACAAGACGAAGGAATCCCTCAAAACTCTTCCCAATTCAATGCAGAAACCATTCAATACATGTGATCTCGCATTAGTACATATGAAGCATGAACAAATATGAAATGAAATTTCTAACACACAAAACATCATACACTTAGCGTGCATTAACAATACCCACATAAACCATCAATGCATCAAACATGTGACGTGCATTCGTGAATAAATTATATTTAAACGTATTCGTCTGTTTCTTGATTCTTAGGAACAATAATAAATTATCGCAAAAATTTTCAAGCTTTTCATAATTGCAACAAACCAAAGATCAGAGAAAGAAATTAAAGATAAACAGATATTGATTGCATGAATTACCTGTTTATTAGAAATTTGCAGAGGAAATGATTGTAATCTCCCTCAACAACTGCTGGAGAAAGAATTTTTTTCTAAAACGATTGAAATAATACACACTAATTTCTTCGTTTCAATAACCGTTAAATGTGTTATTACACAAACATTATTAAAATTTGATACGAAAATTAGGATCTCAACGGCAAATTCTACCAATTTTGTTAATGCTAATTTGACATAGTCAAGTGTGTGTGTATACACACGATTTTCACGCACCATTTATTCTTTCCGAGTGGGAAATGATTAAAATATTAATATAATACGTCACATATTATATTAATATGATAATCACGCATGAAGAGTGAGTTACGAGTTACGATTCACATGTGGAGTTGGTTTGGGAAGATATACATACGTGAAATAATCGAGGAGATAGATAGGAAATGCACAGAAAGTGTTTGTGGAATTGTTTGTTAAAGATATATCAACGGCTTACTCCATAAAAAAGAGCATATACTAATACTATACACAAAAGGAACAAAGATGAAAAAAAATTATATATGTATGTATGTATGCCAACATTTCATCTCTCTCCGCGTTGCTCCGGTGTCAACCCGCCTTTGCCGCAGGCGGGGCAGCTCCTCATCCCGAAGCCTTGGCAGTCGAAGCACCTGATTCATTTCCATAACATAAACCAAGTTCCATATTTTGTAAATCAATGATCAATACATGTATATAAACAAAATATATATATAGTGAGAATGAGTAGAAAGAAGCCTACTTACTTCCACCTTTCGAATATATTCCCA
This sequence comes from Thymus mandschuricus, assembly GCA_029379335.1. NCBI lineage: Eukaryota > Viridiplantae > Streptophyta > Magnoliopsida > Lamiales > Lamiaceae > Thymus > Thymus mandschuricus. Next base: position 37,319,990 of record CM057074.1, read on the forward strand.
TTCTTCTTGTTCCTCCCAGTACCCTACATACACATACGTCTTTCTAAATATGTGTGAGGTATAAAATAATGAAACGGCGGATGAAGCACGCACCTTGCATCCTGCGCATTCTACTGCACCTTGTCCTTTACATGTTTTGCAACTATTTGCCGATCTCAACGAGAAGCCACCGGCACCGGATTTCGCTGCATGTGGTTTGAGATTCCTAGGTTGATGCTGATGGAGTGAGGGTAGTGGTGAGGAGGTGATGAAGCTGCATAATTGGGAGCTCTTCATACTTGTGTTCATGGTTAGAATGTTATGCTTTGTTTATGTTAGAAAGTATGAGGCTTTTGTTGTATGGACAATAGGAGATTGTGGCATCCATGGCCCGCCAATGAAAACATGCCACGTGGATGAATAGTTGGATCACTTGGCCGATGGGCCAAAATTTTGTGCGGCCCAATTCTTTAATTGGGCCTTAAAATGACCCGGCCCAGCCCGGGAACAAATCAGCAATTTAAAGCGCGGCTTAGCGTGTGCTGACGTCACAATTTCGTTGACAGTTTTGGGAGGGGGAAGAAAAACATCTCAAAAATGGCGGAAACAGCATAAAACTGTACATAATTATTATAGGAAAAAAGACTCTTAACAGTCGAGGAAATTATCCAGAAAAAATTCGATCAACTGTTTTTTGTTCGATTCGAGCTCTCAATTTCGGTTAGATTTGATCAAATTTGTTCAATTCACGATGGCGAAGCCGGAGAGGGCGAAATCCAGTTCGGGGAATCTTCCGCCATCGTTCAGTTCGAATTCATCCAAAATCCACCCGGCAAACGACCCGGAAGGCCCTCCCGACCCGAATTCATACTCCTTGGAGAAATTCCGCCTCTATGAGACAAGAGCTGTAAGTTGGATCAACTTTTATTTTGGGTGCCAATGCTTTAGGAAGTCAAATTACTCAAGTTTCTTCGATCAATAGGTTTTGTTGCGTTGATTCTCTTGGTCCAGTTTTAATGTTTCTGAGAGAAACTGTCATCACTTAAACTGTTTAGCAAATTTTCTCATTGTTAGCTCGGTTGATTTCTGGGTCAAATTCAGTTTGTAACAGTAATTGTGCAATTTGGGTTTGATGGGTACGATTGTTTACTTTTCCTGAGTGAGAGTTGTTAGGTTTTCTTAATGTGGTGTTTAAGAGCTGAAGATGATCCAGTTTGTGATATTTTTCGACATAACTCAGGGTTCTCTTTTATCAGAGGTTTTATTTGATTGGAAGTGATAGGAACAAGAGGTTCTTTCGGGTTTTAAAAATCGATAGAATGGAGCCTTCTGAGTTAAATATCAGTGAAGATCCTGTGGTTTACCCCCCGCAAGAAGTCAAGAGCTTGCTCCAAAGGATTGGTGAGGGCAATCGTGCCACTGGAGGGTTAACTTTAGTCGCTAAGGTATACGGCATTGCTGGTAAGTGAGGGAGCTGAAGCCTTAGTACGAGCATGTGCATGTTTTTGTAAGAACTACTTTGTGTCCTTATTTATTCGAATTTTATAGGTTGCATTAAATTCCTGGAGTCATACTACCTGATATTGGTAACAAAGAGGCGGCAAATTGGATGCATATGTGGTCATGCGATATACAGTATAGACGAGAGCCAGATCATCACTGTTCCACACGTTTCAGTTCAAACAGATGTTGCTCATTCTAAAACTGAGCTGCGGTAACTTCTTTACATGTTTACATTATTATCATTTGCTATAAAGCATGTCTAATAACTTACGGAATTCGTGTTATTTCAGGTACAAGAAACTCTTATCAAGTGTTGACTTGACTAATGATTTCTTCTTTAGCTATACATATCCTATAATGCAGAGCTTACAGAAAAATGTGTTGTCAGTGGACGATGAAGGAATGCCATATGATAACATGTTTGTTTGGAATGCTTTCCTAACTGAAGCAGTTCGGTCAAGGTGCAAGAACACCATTTGGACAATACCTCTTGTTCATGGCAATTTTAAACAGGTTGGCATTTAAGTTCAAAAATGTCTAGTTGGTTTAATTACGCTTTCTTTTTTGTGTTTTGGTGAATTCTAGAAGTCCGGATTAGGTTCACTCTCCGTATTTCAAACTGATACTTTAATGCATTTATTTATTACCCTGGCATGTTATATAACTCATATTCCTTATTTCTGATAGAGAGACTGCAAATGTTTTGAAGTAAGATTAACAGTATTCCCCATAATTTTCATGCGAGTATCCTGGGTGTTTTTGTGATTTGAGGGGGTGAAACCCTGATAGTTTTTTCAAAATAGCTATTTTACTTTATGTTATTTGTGTTCGATTGTTTACAGGTTAGGCTATCAATTTTTGGAAGAGATTTCAATGTTACTCTGCTTTCCAGACGCTCCCGCCATTTTGCTGGGACACGGTAATTTATGCTTCTAGGTTGTTGGTCTATTGTTAGTCTTAAGATGTATCTATTCATTTCTTTTATAAATTTATGGACGTTTTTCTAAACGATGTAAGGAGGCTTCTGATGGTTGTATTTTTCTACTTTCCTAACTTTATACAAGCTGAAACAACAACAAATATAAATTTCATTTTGGGAACTGACTATAGGGGTGGGGTGATGCACAGAGGTCAAACTAGAACTTGAACTCGTAGGTTAAAGCTATTCACATCCGTGCTCTTCGTGCTCAGTCTTTCTGTTTATATATCTCTTACCTTCTTTATATTTTTATATGGACGTAACAAATTAGTGGAATATGGAATTCTTGGGTTGTGAGGCTTGCTTTATTTGTAGGACACGCTGTGTTTCTAATATATGTTAAGTTTAATTCTCTTAAGCCAAGCAATGTCTATAAGACTCTTTAGCTGAATCTTATTTTCTTCTTGTGTAGGTATTTAAAACGTGGAGTTAACGATCATGGCCGGGTAGCCAATGATGTTGAAACAGAGCAAATTGTTCTTGACGAAGAAGCTGGATCATACAAAGGGAAAATGAGCTCTGTTGTACAAATGAGGGGTTCTATTCCCCTTTTCTGGTCACAAGAGGCTTCAAGATTCAGTCCGAAGCCTGATATCATATGTTAGAAGATTACTGATTTTCATGCTGTCAATTTCATATTCATAAACTTTTCAGCTATATCCTTAGAAACCTTTTATAATATCTTTGGTTTTCAAATCGCAGTGCAAAGATATGATCCTACATATGAGGCAACTAAAATGCATTTTGAAGATCTGGCGAAGAGATACGGAAATCCAATAATTGTTCTTAATCTGATTAAGGTTTGTACCACATTTTATGGCTTGTCTCATGCATGTGAATGATTATATTCATGATTGCTTTTACTGTTTCTGGAAAGCTGAATGCAATCTTTTCTTTGTTTACTTCCAGACAGTCGAGAAAAGGCCTCGGGAAATGATGCTAAGGCGTGAGTTTGCACATGCAGTGGGTTATCTAAATCAGATTCTTCCAGAAGATAATCAACTCAAATTTATCCATTGGGACTTTCACAAGTTTGCGAAGACGTATGTGTTCTACTTTAGGGCTTGAGGTGCAATATTCGTCGTTTCTTGTCTCCACTAACTGTTCTTCTTGTGTTTCAGCAAAACTGCCAATGTCTTGGCAGTTTTGGGTGCAGTTGCAAGTGAAGCACTTGACTTGACTGGATTTTATTACAGTGGAAAAACTTCAGTCACCAAAAGGAGGAGCGTTCCACTCTCTCGAACTAGCACTGCTAGGTAGTAACTCATCATTGCTTAACTTTTATGGAAAACCAACTTTATTAATCAAACCAGAGATCGTGTAAAGCAGATCCCCTTTTGAAAAGCTTAAAATATTTTAGATTAGGTGGAGATGTTGAATTTGAACGTACCTGATCCAAGCATGTGAAAATTTCAAAACATTATTTTTTGGTATTTTCTCTATTTGATTCCTTTTGCTCTTTTGTAAACAATTCCTTTTTCTTGAACTCCACTGGTATAGAACAGTGGCTATATATTTTGCAAGAATGCTACTGAGTTTCATCAAACATATATGAACTTACGCAAAATTACTTTTACAGGGAATCCACTCTTAGAGATCTAAGAGCTAATTCTGTTGATATTTCGAGGGTTAGTGGCGCCTCTGATATCTTAACTAAGCAAGATAAGGAGTCTGAAAGCGATCAACTAAGCAGAATTAAAATCAATAGTAGTTCAGCGCCACGGTTTCAAAGTGGAGTTCTGCGTACAAACTGCATTGACTGCTTGGATCGGACAAACGTTGCCCAGTATGCTTACGGCTTAGCAGCTTTGGGTCGACAACTTCATGCACTGGGTTTGACAGATAATCCAAAAATCGATGCTGATAGTAGCATAGCTGCTGCTCTCATGGATATGTACCAGAGCATGGGTGATGCGTTAGCACAGCAATATGGAGGCTCGGCGGCTCATAATACAGTATATCTTTCCCCTGATAGCCAAATCATATTGGTTTAAGTGTTTAATATGTTGAATTTTCATTCAAAGAAAGATTTGACTGAATGGTTCTTTTGTTGCATATATTTAGGTATTCCCTGAGAGGCAGGGAAAATGGAAAGCTACTACACAGTCTAGGGAATTTTTGAAGTCTATAAAACGATACTACAGTAATGCTTACACGGATGGTGAAAAGCAGGATGCAATAAATTTGTGAGTTGATGAATTCTTTCTATCCTTGAATTGTTCTGTAAAATGGTCTAAACTATCCATGATGGTTGTACTACTAACTTTTCAGAGTTTTATTGAACATTGATATTGTGTTATTCTTTTGTTTTACCAGAAAAGGGGTAATTTTTTGTCGCATATTGTGTTTCTGAGTCTATCTACTGATGTTGTCAACAGATTCTTGGGTTACTTCCAGCCTCAAGAAGGAAAACCTGCTTTATGGGAGTTGGATTCCGATTATTACCTTCATGTATCTGGAATTGGTGATGATCTTATGCCAGAAAGGTAATCTGAAGTTATCACGATACTTTCCTAATTGTTATTTACGAGAAAAGAAAGGCAGGGTGATATTAAAAGTTGTGTCATGCTACTTCATAAGTGCTAATTAAAATTGAGCTGCTTGAACATGAAGCTCGACGTAGCTTCATATATATGTATATTATTCATGTGACCTTATGAATATTTTCTTTTAATTTTAAATGACAGTTCATTTGATGATGCAAAGCCTTCGATACCACGAGCTCCTCTGGCCCCAGTTCCTGCTTGTCGGGAGGACTTCTCACGTATGAAGTTGACATCATTTGATAAACTGATAGGAAAAACATGCAGCTTTATCAAAGACGTACGCCTTTGCAGTGAGCTAGATCAAAAATCAGGAAACTATGGCGTGGCACCTGATGCAGCGTAAGCAGCTTTATTTTGTAAATTTATTCTAGATCTGGGAAACGATACGTATTGAGAAATGTATTTTCATGTTTCCAAGTCGCACTTGAGAGAAATCTCTATTGCTACACAGGTATAATTGATTTGTTTTCTTTATCTGGTGCAGTGAGATACAGCTGAAGAGTCCGAATTGGCTTTTCGGGCAGAGGAAATATGAAGATAATAGCTCTGCACCAAAGGTGACTTCCAGTGAAGCTGCAAGCATTGCAGCTCACGAAGAGATGAAGATCGTTAACTTATACGACCTTAATTTACTTTCTCCAAAAGTTGAAAGCAACGAAGAAGATGTCTTCCAGCAGTAATCTCCTCTCTCCTTTGATGATCTTGTAGTTTCTTAATTTATCCTCTATTTGAACTCCTGATCTCATTTTATTATAGCATCTTAATGATTTGAAGCAAGAGCTTTTACTTATAATTACTCCAGCAAGTATCGATGCAAATACAGCCTACACATGCTAAGATAACTTATTTATTACATTGTTTTTAGATACATGGCAATGACAACAGTTGACGAAGCTAGTGGTTGGTATGGGGGTTCTTTATTGGGCGATCAAGATGAAAACAGTGAGACTTATCAGCATTATGCCGAACTTATTCAGGTATGAATATCATATCCTCAATCTCAGCGGTATAGATTTGCATTCAACGATGATTGTCATGAAATTTTATACTATTATATGCTGTTATACAACTGTCGTGTAAAAATGACAAAATCTTTCTTTTATTTGCACAAAAATATGAAACTCTGACGAATATATTCTACTAGTCTAGCTGAATGATAGGTTCTGCGCCCACATAGTAACACATTTTATGATGCTACACTAAGTAGTTTCTCTCTCTAGTCAGTTGTGATTCATTCACTCGTTTATATCTAAAGTTATAGAGTCGTATTGTATCACTGAAATAAGGGTTAATTGCTCTTAGGGACGTGCTTTATAAACCGTTAATATGTTGAACGTCGATAATCCTTTTGCAGTAAACCTACAAAAGAACTCGATTTTTGGAACATCATGTTCTGAGCTTTCTGTCAAAATATCATGTGAAATTGCAGGGACCTGCAATGGAACCCTTTGAAAACGATGTCGAGAAGGAAAGATACTACGGCGATCTTCTACACGTGAACATGGTGGACTGCGTCTGCATGGATGATAATGACGCTGCTGTTGAGGCCGACATGGAAGCTGCTCTCAACGGGTTCGGCCACGTCAGCGCTGATCTCGGGATCTTCCCCAAATCGTGCAGAGCCCTCGTTGCGGACCCCAGCCAGTTGACGAGGTGGATCATCGGAGAAGAACGGCTGCAGAAGCTTTGAGCGTTCAAGCCAGAAACTGTTTCTGGAGCTGATATGGCTACCTTTTGAAGGCCTATAAGCATAACTTACATCCCATTTGTGAGAAAAATCTGTGTGTATATAAATATTTTTTTTTTCTTATTTATTTTATTTCCTAATCTCGTGCGTGCTGCTTTATTATTGTAATATCAAAATATGTAATTAATTGATAATCGTGATATAACTGATTTTCAAATTTAAAATAAACTGCATTTTGCCATGTTCACTTGCCAGTGCAATAACTCTTGGTAATGATTTTGTTCATTTATTTCCGGAAACGGATAAAAATAATATTCCTTCCGTCCACTCCACGAGTGTTCTAGCACATGCACAACATTCTATGTGATTTAATTGGGATTCACTTGACTTTTACACGGCAAAAAATGAAAAACATGTACGTTTTTTTTGCGTAGATAGACGGAAACAACAAAATGTGCACGGTTTTTTGGACCGAGCGAGTAACTTAATCAAATAGACGTACAATAAATTGAGCAATTGCATAAATTTCATTACTAAATTAAATTTAACAGATCATCACAATCTGGTACACCACATTTCCTGTCTGTAAAAATACCCATTTTAGGCAAATATTAATGCTTTTTTCTACACGTTATAGATTCATCCACCATTAATTCAGAACATGCCCAGAACTCATTATATAAGTACAAAAATATACATAAAAAATAAAAATAAAATAATCAACTGTAATATTATTAAATGGCTCTCAGAAAATTGAGTGATGATCATAAGAGCTCAGTTCAAAATCTTGATTTTCATAAACAAAGCTTCTACAAGATTATTTTCCCTGGTACAATCAACTCTGGAGTGGTAATCTCTCTCTCTCTCTCCCCTTTTTTTTTTAATACTATTTTTTAATTTTGGATTACTTTTACTGCTATTTTCTTATACAGATACTAAATGATTTTTCAAGATTTTAGGAAACATTTTTTTTTTTCAAGAAAAAAAGTAAGAAAGAAATGACAAATCTTTTCAGTTAATTACTTCTTCCATTTTGATTTTTTCCCCTTCTCTATGTACTGATTTTATTTGTTTGTCATGGTAGAGAATTCCACCATCCTTTCTGAAGCATATGGAGAGAAACCCAAGAGGAAATGTGGTGCTGAAAGTCTCCAGCAGAGGGAAATGGCTAGTCAAGCTGTTGAGGGATGAAGACGGTGGTGTATTTTTGGGTGGTGATGGATGGGAGAGATTTTTTCGTGAAAATTATCTGGAAATTACTAATCTTCTCATCTTCAAATATCATGGCAATTTAGAATTCAGTGTAGATGTATATGATGATACTGGATTTAAGCTTACTTAGTTTTCTCTTACTCATTAAAGTTCAGATTTTTCAAGATTGTATTTTGAGTTTGGTAGAATTTTTGCACACCAACTGTTTGATACAATTGCTAAGAGGAAATCAACCAATTTGAATGTAGATGATGGCCTCATCAATCTTATTACAGTCTCACAGAAACTAAGAGAATAAGCATTACCAAAATTAGTGGAAAGAAAAAGATGAGAAAATTGTTGTGCTTAATAGTACATTGTAATTGAATAATTCAAAGGTAGGCCTGTGATGCTGGTGCTGAAGAGTTTAGTTGATTTATTCATTCACCATATAAAATCTTTTGTGCCTTTTTTGCCCCCCTCATAAATGAGTGAGATATATCACAGAAGGGAGTCTGATCTTGATGGCAATCTCTTGAAGAAGTTGACTGGTATTGGTGGAACCTTGTACCTGAACTTCGGGTGGCGTAGCACGAAGAGTCCGACGAGGAGGGCCACAATTTGGAAAGGCGTGATGTAAAGAAACATGGCCCAAATGAAAGAGAAGGCTGTGAAGAGAGCAGTTGCTCTTGGATCCCTCCAGCTTAGCAAGCAAAGAATTCTCTCCCCCTGTATGGCCATATCTGCTGAGACAGTCTGAACTCTCCCGGCCACGGTTCGTATCCTGTCATATCTCATTTTCACTATGTCGAGAACTTGATTTTGTGGAGTTGGGAAAGGCTCGAATTCCTCACTAAGCTCGTCTGATTGAACGTGGTCTGCTTGAGAGAGAGCCGCATCCATGTGGGGCGGATGGCTTGGCTTGAGTCGGTAGTTCCACATTCCGATAGAGAATAGGTAGAGGAAGAATGTCGGGAAGATTAGCTCGGGGTAGCAGATGAGTATCACTAGTAGCATGTGGACCAATATCGTCGTCAGAGGCTTCTTCCATTGGCATATGTCGTGGAACCATCTAGAAGCTTCTTGAACCACGTTCAACACGAGCATTAGCCGGTGGAAGCTGGCCTTGCTCTTTCTCATGCTGTAGATGTGGTTGTCAGCATCTGTCATGTACTCAACCACCTCCCCTCCCAGAGGTGGCTCTGCTCTGCCTAGTGTCGACGCCACTATGGTTGATGCAAAGTGTCGAAGCAATTCCACGTGCTGGATGTGGATCGGTTGGATGTAGTGCATTTTCGGAAGCAATGGCCTTCCGTATTGCGCTAGCAAGTTCACCCAAGCGGTGCAGGTGAACCGGATAGCCAAATGGAGTTCACCGTTCTTCTTTAAACCGGAGGGAGTGATGACTAGGAGCGGATATGCGTGTGTGTAGACTCGATCAGTTTCCAGAGTGGATAATCTGATCCTCACCTTCCCCATCCTTTGATCCTTCCCATCTCTGCCATTGATGTGATTGTTGTCAAAAACGCCTATGGTGATGACAGTGCAAGAATCGAAGACATCCCATGTGTACTGCTCGTTCCAAAGAGGGTGCAGGTTGTCGACTAGTGTTCTTGTCCGAACCCATTTGTTCCCATACTTGGCAACACAATATGCATCAGTTAGTTTCCCTTCTTTTGCCTTCATCGCCACAAGATTCCGGGCACCCAATATCCCAACTTCAAGAATCCCAACATTGGGCTTCCGCAGTTGTCCTGCTGCAGGTTGAAGATCGCTGCTCAAATGTATAGACTCGTCAAGAACATGATATCCCGTGTCTATACTGAATCGAAGAAGGACTCTACTCGCAAATTTGTCCTTCTTCTGATCCTCCTCATTCCCAGCTACAGACACCTTTTGAAGCACATACCACTTAGCATCTGTGAGTTTGGTAGTCTCGATTCTCTTTGGCACGTCTCTAACCGGTATAAGGCACCTCCCTATCGTCTCACCACCGGCTGCATTATCCTCCACACTTACGCGTATGTAGTCGTTCAAGGGCTCACATGCTATGTACATAAGCTCTTGGTTCCACTCCGGATTAAAGCCCTTCGTGGTCGCAGCTCTCGTTGTCCTCCCCTGGCCAGCGATCTCGATTCTCACAATTGGATCTGGTGGCTTCGACTTGTCTGAAGGGACGAGATCTTGAGCTGCAATCACGTGGACTCTGAGGTAATACATTCTTGGCGTGTAATAAACTTTTGATCGGGTTGATGACAAGTAATCTTCGTTGATACTATAAGCATCGGAATGCCAAGCCCTTGGGAAGGCCTCGTCTGCTTGAGTCCCCATCCAGATTGCTAGCATTATGTCCCCCCTTTTGAGTAGTTGCCCCTCTTTGTCGAGTAATTTGTACGATTGAGCTGCAAGAGGGCTATCCGGGGGGACACGTGTGGGCACGTCGGGCACCTCAAACGTCACCTTTCCGACGAAATCGTCCTTGGAAACATCCTTGTCCTTGACAGTTACCTCAATCAAACTAGTCTGAAGCATGTCTTTCGAGAAGGCAAACACTTTGTTCCAAACCGGGTCTCGGTTCTTCTCAAAGTGTTTGGTCACGCCTTTGTAGTTTCCGATCTTCACCTCAACGTAGGGGTCGAGGCTGCCCGTCACGTCTTTCACCGGGAGATCCATGGCTTTCACGACGCTCACGTACAAGTACTCCATTGGCTCGACCATGTCGTAGGTGCTTGCAGTCTTGTCCCTTCCCCAATACCCCATTCTTGCAGCCAGAGGCGGGGTGGTCTCGACCACCCTGTACTCTGGCTTTTGCACAGGGGATTGCATCTGCAGCGTCACGGTTGTGGCGGAAGTCGATGCAGGCCCGGCAGGAGCAGCGACGCCACTTCCATAGCCGTTTCCAAGTGAGTAGAAGGTCCTCAAGTCCTTCTCCTTCTTGCTCTTATAACGATGGCTTTCTTTGTTGGAGTACGTCTCGTCGATCTCCTCCAATGGTGCAGAAAGGCCTCTACGGAGGCGGTTCGGAGCAATCTGCTGCGGTACATCTTGCGGAACATCTTCATCTTCGTCCGGCTCCGCATTGGGATCTCCATGCACCACGTGCACCTTCAAGGCGACGTCGCCTTTGACGTGAGAGAAAATGCCTCTTTTGTCGAGAGGGTACCTCTGCACCGCGGCTTCTTCCTCAGAGGAAGGTACGGACATGCCGGATATCCGCACCTTCCCCAGGAAATTCTTGTGGTGGCCTTGCTTGTTGTCGTTGTACACAAAAACCTCGATGATCTGGGCAGTAAGGAGAGTAGGATTCTTGACGTTGAAGATAAGCTTCTCATTCCAAGTAGGGTTGAGGCTCTTATGCTTGGTCGAAGTCCTCTTCCGCTGCCCCTCGAACTCGACTTCAACGAAAGGGCTGGCGCTGCCATGGCCGTCTTTCGGCATGAGGTCTGCGGCATCAAGAACTTCAACTACTAGTTTGGCCATGAGAGAGAGAGGTTATGATTGGAGGAAGATGGTGAAGAGAGAGGAGAGAGAGGGGGCTATGAAGAAGAGAAGAGAAGAGAAAGTAGTGGGTGTCTCATGGGTTCATTTTTGTTGTAGGAGAAAGAGAAGATGAACTAACGTACATTTGTACCGTTTTTGTTAGAAAATAAGGTTATTGTTTTGTGGGAATAAAGTTGGCCCCAACACGAGTAGTATATCTCTTTGCGATTCTTGAGAGAGAGAGAGAGGCGAATCTTTAAAGGGAAAGAGAATGTATGCTTTGTAAATTGAGATAAGAGCAGCTTTCTGGGCAAGATTCACCATTCACTATAACCATGTACATCAAATATGCAGCTAATACACACTTATATCAGTAGTTATGTACACATCTCTTCCAAAATGTGTAGCCTAGACGGTGTAATTCATCGAGCATAGCATGTCAGGACTCGACCGTAAGCTTGTAACACGTACACCGCTCTATGATAAGGAAAGAACAGAATATGATCCTTCCTTTTTCTCCCTCACTTTCTCTCATCAAGTGAAACTCTGCTCTGGCACAAGAAGGATCAATCCTCTCAAGATTATTCACTACTCAGATAAAAAGGTAAGAAAGCTAAAGATATTCCAGAATATGCATTTCGGTGTCGAAATTCTACACGAATATTCAACTTTTCGTTTATACTTATCTTCAAGAGGAAGATTCTTCACTGGATAACTGCAAACCTTGCCTGTGGTCCTATGGCATTTTCCCCTAAGTTACGAGCTTCATAGTTCACACGGGTACGATCTGAGTTGGGTAGGGTAACTTGGGCTCTGGTTCGATGAGCCTATTATGACTATGTTCTACTGAAACTAGTCCAACCAAGCAATCACAGTTAGATCATGCAAATGATAGTTCAAGGTCCTTTTACGTTCAGATATTTTGTTTCGAAAGCATGCAATGAAGCTATGAATGTCACATAAAAAAGCTATCGAAGGTAATCAACGTATTCTATAACTATGCCCAGAGAAAAGATATTCCATATACACAAGTTCGGGAATGTACTAGCTAATCCAATGCGAAAGCGAAATATTTGAGGAATAACTTACTAAAACATGGCTGAGAAAGGCTTGATGGCTGAATCCATGCATGTACTCGTGTGAGAACTAGCCAAAAATCCGACTCAGAATGGAAAGAACGAATTAGATTAGGAAGCCACCAAAAGTGATCTCAGTCTTCAAATCACCTGTTGTAGCCAAGCTGTAAGCACTCCAGTCCTCCCTCGGGTTCCTTCCTTTTGGAGGATGCTGCATACCAAGCTTCTCGGTGCATATTTTCCCCCATCGCTGATTCTTTAGAGAGAAACGGGAAAAACCTAGGACCACCAATCTTGTTCCCACTTTCTGAAAAATGGTCTTCTACTTTGGCTTCGAATTTTGGGATGAAAGGTGTAAAATTGCTACTGTTGCTGCTCTGTTCGTGAACAAACTGTGTAGGATGAGGAGTGCTATAAAAGCTACGAACTGATCCCGGATTCACTGCTTCCGCATAAATGCCATGTTCTTGATAAAATCTCGATGGTACAAAATCCTTGGGATAGTAACCCTGAGGAGGTAAAGTATGTGAAGCTACTCGTGGCAATAGTTCCATTCGTTGCACAATATGCGGTGAAGCCGTCAGAGTATGAGGATTATTGGCCATCTGGTGCATAGTACTCAAATCAGCCATATAAACATTCCTTGGAAAACTGAATTCACGCGTTCCGGGATTTGGAAAATCGGAATTCCTGTTTCCTAGAAATTGGCTAGCTTGACTAAGCCACTGAACATTGTTGGACCTCTCCAAAACTGATGAATTAGTATCCAAGTTCAAGTCCACCAAAGGCGAAATTTCCGATTTAGGTAGGGCTGGAGGCTGAGTAAACTCTTCAGCACTATCATAAAGGCAATTGAGATCAATCCAGGGGCTCTTGGTCTGCTTTTGATCTACTTCTAGATGAGAATCTTGCAAAATCGAAGACGAGGAAACAAAATCTTCTTCAACAGCAACATTCAGGTCGATTCCTGCAAAGCCCTCATCATTTTTCGGTCTGTGATTTGTGGAAAATGTTTTGTCATCTGAATTCTTCGAGAGAGAAGTAGGATGAAAAGCACTTGTTTGCGCAGTACCCTTCCAGCCCCGCCCGCCTTCAAATTTCAACGGGATCATAGGTTGACCACTAGGTATTCCAGCTTTGGCTACAACATGTATTACACTATGAGATGATACAGAAGCAGATACTGGCTTAACACAATCATCTTGGTCATTTGCGTTGAAGTCTTCATTGAGATCAAATCCAGCAATGACTTTATCCTCGTCTTTCACGGATCCCACAATGTGTTTCGTCGTTGAGGAATTTGCAGATTCGTTCACCCCGAATCCATCCTTGTATTTGTCCACCACTTCAGAACCACCCATCACTGGTGATTTGTCTTTCATTGCCAATACTCCATGCTTAATCATTCTATCTCCAAAATGAGAAGTAGGGAGACTGTCACGTCTTGTGCAATAAACGCTATCTGAATTATACGGAGACATAGAAACTTTGTCGAAAGTCCCAAGATTTTCCTCCTTTTCACATTTGACATCATTAGTCCTTTTCAGAACTTCTCCATCTTGAGGAGCTGCTGCCTCAAGATCCCAATTATGAGAAGTCTCTCTCTCTCCCTTAATGATCATCAATGAAGAATGATTTCCACTCGACGAAAAATTCTTCGCCCCAGCATTCACACTTCTTCTAGCCTTGCTAGCTATTTGAGCAGATGCAGCAGATTCAGAGCTGGCTGTCACTGGCTCTTCCGGGCTTCTATCTAAGGTTTTAGAGTTCGAACTATCCATGGAGCTCCCACAGTTCCTAAACAAGTGACCTTCTTTTGAGGTTTCTTGATAAGTTTGGTTGCAAAAGGAAGCTGGAAACGGAATAGGTAAAGAGTTCGAACAAGAAGATTCAGCCCTATGTTGAGAATCTTGAACCATCGAACTTAAACCATCTTCAGCAGCAGTTGGAAGATTCCTCTGTGTTGTCTTCATATCCACTAAATGCGTCTCCGTGCTAATTTCACTCTGCCCTACTCCGACAGATGATGATTGCATATCAGCCTCATTGCATTTGGAGTTATTCTCAAAGGCCAGAGTTGAACCGTGTTTGCTGTCACAATCAGCTGATTCAAAAGCTCGTTCAACTGATAATCTTGCTGCGGAAGATAGCATTTTCACAGTGTTTACATCATTTGAACCATCATAATCATATTGAGCAGAATCTTCGATCTTCTTGCATTTGAGAGATTTTTTTGCATCCGCCGTCTCCCTCTTTAGATCAGCCATGGGTCTCTGTGCAACGCTCGACTACCAGCTGAGAGAATATTATGCTCACCCTTCCATTTTCAGTAAGCCACTTCTACTCACGTTCCTGAAAAGTTGCATCAATTTCTACATCAGCAAAAAGTAATAATCTTCAGAAACTGAAAACGAAGACTGCAACGGAAACAGTGAACAGAATGTGATAACTGATAAGTGTATTTAGGCACACATATTATGATCACCCAACCAATTTCAGTCTCCCAATCTATACGCAAACGAGTTCTTCGCATTCTACAACAGATGATTCATGCTCTTCGTGTGGCTACACTACATCCACTGTTATATAATATCTCGAATTTCATGATAAGAGACAATATCTCACAGGCTACAAACACCAAAACTAAAAGCATTTATGCAGCCTTGAACGGGAGTGGTTTAAATTATCGAAAACTCAAATTTCTTGTGCAAAAGCCAGTAATATTTTGCTCATACTCACTGTCAAGTTGCAACACTACACAATCATAACAAAAACTCTTTTAAAGTTACACACACTGAAGATTAACTACATCTTGCAAGCAAACTTAAGCCTCTAACTAAAGTCATTCAAGAATTGCTTCACCACAAACATAGCAATCACAGACATAAAGGCGAAACGCCCTCGTAACTGAGGCGAACATCTGAGATATGAAAAACATGCTAAATAGACTATATAAAGTGCATCAACGTTTGAACATAGATCTGTAAGAAAGTAATGGTATATAAAAAACCTTGAAAACACCAGTTTGGAAAGTAAAGGAATATTTTCACGAGAATTATAAAGGCTTGAAACAAACACAAAACAGTGAAATTCTTGGGATCTAAACAAATGATATTTCTGCAAACACCAACTGCACACAAAAACATTCCAGAACTGCATATTTCTGAAAACATGTCAATATTTAACGAAAACAAAAAGGAAGGAAACCCCATGTTTCAAAACCCAATCTGGATCAAGACCTTCAAACTAAACCCAACTTACACAGAAGAAGACCGCCAAGAATTTGAACAGAAGACACATTCTCTGCAACACAGAAAAATCTAAGGTTGGCTACACCAAACCTGAGAGAGAACATAAACAAAAGGGTGTATGCAAAAACCTTGCAAGCTCCCAGCTTTTCACTCTGAAAACTGATTTGATGCTTAAAAAAAAAATAATAACACGAAGGCCCAGAAGGAAGAAAGTCAGAGGTGAAAGCACAAATAACAACGCAAAGAGAAACCTTTAACATAGAAGTACTCTCCCTCTCCCCCTCTCTCTCTCATAAAAGTCCTACCAACCAAAACTAAAACACCCACCTTTTTTCCATCACTGCAAGCCCAAGAAGAAAGAGACAGAGGCGAAACAATTCGAAAATGGCTAAAACACACACACAGGGATATACATACACGGACATACTCATATGCCAATTATAGAGAGGGAGAGAGAGAGAGGGAACAAATAGATAAACATTGCATTTGGGCGTGATAAAAAAACAGATCTTTACCAGAGAGGATGAATTGTCTGCTCGCGAATAGCGTGGGGGAGGGACGATGCCGACGACAGTGTGTGTGTTAAGTGTGTGTGGTGCGTGCGTCAGAATCAAGGGGAGCAGAGGTGTGTGGGGGTTGGGCCCCACCGCTCTCTGGGATGTCTCGGGGGCCCACTTAGGAGCTTCCTGCATTCACTGATGAGGCGCCAGCCAGTGGCAGGTGAGGGCCCACCGGACGAGGTCTCATTCCAAAAAACTGACTTGACTGCTGCTGCTCACCTTGGAATTATCTTCGTCATTTGCTCGATCTTCGTCGACACCTCAACCCCATGAAGAAAAGAAATGGGACTTAGAATTCAAAGTGTTGATTGTGATGTGATAAAATATATGATAGTCACGAGTTAAGGTGATGTCTTAATGGTACGATTGTAAATTTTTTATACGATATCCACCACTTAAACTGAAAAGACCTAAAAGATTGTGAACGAAAGAAAAAGACGATCTTGTCCATCACTGGGCATGATTATGGGTAACATGAAGGAAATCTTAACATTTCATGGTATCTTAATTAAATTATGCACTAATCATATCCTCATATATTGTACTTTTGTGGCTTGAGATGTATGAATGCTCTAATCAGTATATTCCGTCCGTTCACGAAATATTCTTTTGTTAAAAGAATGGTAGATGGACTGTCGGGATAAAAAGAACACGTTTTTATAATTATCGCATTTTTCGTGGACGAATGAAGTATCCCGATCTCATTCAAATGAACACGATTTGATAGATACATGCACGTGTGTTTGGTGTTTGCTCACACAAACACACACATCAATAGAGAAGAGCATAGAATGAAGGTGGGTTTTTAAGTGTAAATGTAAGTGTGGGGCATTGATTGATTTAGTGGATTGTTAGGCATGAGAGATGTTGACCTGACCTACCCTTTCATTAATTAATGTAGTATTATTTAGGTTTCTTTAGTACAGCTGCAAAAACCTTCAATCACTTAGGACAACTACAATGGAGAGCCTCGAATTGGGCTCTATAAATTGACACATGGACAAGAGATCTAAACTTAAAATATTTCACAATCATGGGTTCTAATTTTAGGGCTCTTAATACCATTATTGGGTCCCACTTTTTTATCAATATTATTATTATTAAATGTAAAATAAAATGTAATGCACATATGGTGGCCCCACAAGTAACATAGAGCCCGGGCTCTTGCAGGAGAGCCCGGGCTCTTCATTTTGGGCTCTCCAATGGTGCTCAAAAATAAAGTTGGGCTCTATCTTTTGACACATGGACAAGAGCCCAACCATTGTAGATGCCCTTACAAAGCCACCCAAAATCAAATCTTTTTTTATTCATTTATTTATAAAAATATTATAGGATGTAACACTTTTGATTTCATCAATTATTCCAAATTTCCATTGTTGGAATCAGGGAAGCCAAGATTCCCCACACAAGGCTTAAGGTCTTTTTACCTAGTTTCTCTATAGCTTCTGAACTGGAAATATCAAAGAAAATGAATAAAACCAGTACGACTAAACGAAAACGAAAAAAATGGGCTCAGATCGGGTCTGCAGATCAAAACAAGAACTTTGGCCGGACTGGTCCGGTCTATCAGCCCTCAGAAGTAGCAGCCCGGTCCAACACAAAGTCGGGCTGGTCCAAACCTTGGAACAGTTTCTCTGTTGTGAGTCTCTGTCTGAAAGCAAAAGAAATCCCAGAAAAAAACAAAAATCTTGGGGTGGTGTTTGCTAACTGATCAAGAACAAGAATCCACGACTCGAACAATGGGAATCGGGGTGAGTCTTGACAAAGATGAAACTTGAAAGTGACTTACTATGATTGTAAACTACAACATACAGCTAAAGAATCTGATGTAAAAAAAAACAAATGCATTGAAAGAAGTATCACACCTTTCACATTCATTATTACCAAACTAACTGTGATGAGCATGGCTCGCAGATTGATAGATCTCTTAGCATCATGCTTCGTTTCGCCCCTATGGAACTAAGAAGAATTTAAGGTGTAGTAAGAATGGCATGCTCAAAATTTCTCCCCGTAGTAATAAGCTGTGCCCACCAAAAGTGCAACGGTAGCACCTTGAACGACTACACGAGCTCTCATTAGTTTCTGTCCTAAAACAGAGTTTCCACGCCTGAAACTAATCAGGCCGGCTGTAAGCACTCCTGCTGTCATCAACGCACCTAAGAAACAAAAGCCTTTTAATGCAATGAATGGAAACATTGAAGATCTCGGGACCAAGCAATAAAAGGCTTCCAATGCAATGAATTGAAGCATCAATCAGAGTAGTTCATAAGAACAACAATTTTACAAGCATTACTCCACACCAATATCCAAGAAATGCTTAGAAAAAACTGTATCACCATGTATCACTCTCCAACATTAGAGATTCAAAGCTAAGGATCTTAGACTGAGCCCGTCTAGGTTCTCATCCGATCATGTTCACCATTGCAAAATCATGAACCTCGAAGGCCAATTGCAGTATTAATCCAAGATCATGAACCTCAAAGGCAACAAATTTTATGCCAAACTAGCAAAATAAACGAAATGATCTCCTTTTGTGTGAGCATTTCTTTAAGCAAAGTTGAACACAAAGGTAAAAAAAATGAGTGTTTGTTCATCGTATGCAAGAAGAGGTACTCGTAAGAAACAAAAATTCAACAAAAATGATCGATAGCAGCTAGAAATTACCGATAGGAACAAGAGGGTTCTTAACACGCTTTTTCTCCCGAAACAATTCGTCTATTTCTGCATTCACATCACCCATCTGCTCCAATTCAACAAAAAGATTGGTAAAAAAAGAAGTATATAAGCCTACCTTTACCATTCACCCTCAAAATTTCACTTGAAGAAAGCAATTCAATCCTAATAAACACACAGTTCTTACTTCTTACCAAGATAAAAACATCAACAATGAATATGAACAATTTCTCAGGCATCACATCCACTCCCAATTCAATGCTGCCTTAGAGCAATTCATGAATTTATTAGGGTTAAGAAATTGCCAGAAACGCTTACCTTCAAAAGATTGATTCTTGAAATGACAGCGGTGAAAAGATCTGATTTTGGTAGAAACCCTGATCTCAAACTAGCTGCTCGGTGCGAATCTCTTTATATTTTATCTCGATTTTCAACTAGCGTTATGTTGAAATTGAAACTGGAAAAGGAATCGGATAACGAATTGGGCCGCATTCTTCCCTATACGGCGGGCTTTTACGTGAATTTTTAACTTAATTTTGTGCTTTTTCATCTAATTTTAAATTTAATTATTTAAAAATGAACTGTTACAAAATTTGATTGGTAAAATACAGTAGCTGAAACTTTAATGTTAGGCCTAAGTTGATGTTAAGAAAAAGAATAACAAATAATGTTAGAATAACATTTTACATTTTTTTTATACGTGTGTAATTTACGTTAGGAGATGCTTAAAAAAAATAGATGAAATAATACACACACGTTACGGAATAGCTCTCCTCTCTCTCTCTCTCCTTTTGTTTTTTTTTTTTTTTTTTTTTTTTTTTTTTTTGAGTGGGGGATATCCGCAGGCAAGGAAAACTATGGAAGAAAAAAGAAATGACAGTCAACAATTAAATTAGCCAATTTCCATCAATCATAATATTCATACTTATGTGCAGAAAGAATTTCATAAACAATCAATAATTTCCAGGAACTAACGCAGCAGTAGGTGAAACATCATACTACGTGATGTCCCCCGCAAAATTTGGCTTCAACGCTCCAACATACAAGTAATTTCTCAGCAAAACTCTCTCTCTTAAAAACTCTGATCAAGATTCAAGAAAAGACAGAGAAGCAAAGGATGGAAGAAGCTGTGGCCGGAGCTGTCGTCAAAGCTGTGCTGCAAAACCTGCTCTCGTATCCGGAGCAAGAGATCAGCCTCATCTGGAATTTCAACAAGGACGTCGAAAAGCTGAAGCAATCACTCTTCACAATTCGAGATTTCATAGAGGATGCAGAGGAGAAGCAAGTAACCGACAATCCCATCAGACGTTGGCTGACAAAGCTCGAAGCCGTGGCTTTCAATGCTGACAACATTTTCGATGAGCTCAACTATCAACTTCTTCGCACCAAAGCCAAAACAGATGATAAACTGAAGGAAAAGGTTCGAAATCTCTTCTCCGCCCCTAATCCTTTAGCTTTCCGTCGCAGGATAGCTAAGAAAATCAAGGACATCAATGAGGAGATGGAATCAATCAACAAAGAGGCAAACTACTTGAGATTTGCAAGTTCTTATGCTCATCGAGCTGGAATAGAATCCCTAGAAACCGATGCATATGCTAAGGATCGAATTTTTATTGGGAGAGACGATGATTTGAGGGAAATGGTAGAGAAGGTGGCTAGTAGCCAAACTGATCGAGTAGTCTCGATTATTCCCGTTGTTGGTATGGGTGGATTGGGGAAGACAACGTTGGCCAGAACAGTATACAACAATAACAAGATTATTTCTCACTTTGGAAATCGAATTTGGGTGCATGTTCCTCAGAATTTTGTCCCGGCCTCTGTTTTCAAGAGTATTTTGGCATCGTTGACAGGAGTACACGTTGATGGGAGCAGAGAAGTAGTTCTGCAAAAGATTCAAAAGAGTTTGGGAGATGAGAGATATCTACTTGTTCTTGACAACGTTTGGAGTGAAGAACCGGAGCAGTGGGACAATTTTATGACATCCTTGGAAGGAATTAGTCCTGTGAAAGGAAATGTCATCATAGTAACTACAAGAAGTGGAAATGTTGCTTCGATTGTCAAAACACAGGATCCTCATGAGTTGGGAGTTTTATCAGAAGAGCATTCTTGGTTCATAATCAAAGCCGGAGCTTTTCAAGATGATGACACTGAAATTCCCTCGGGGATCGAAATCATAGGAAAAAGGATTGCAAGAAGATGTCAAGGTCTACCATTGGCAGCCAAAGTAGTTGGAAGTCTATTACGCGGTAAAACTAAGGATGAGTGGCTTTCAATTCAAAAGAAATGGTTCTGGGATTTTGAAGTAGCTGGAAATACTGTAGCAAGGGTACTAAAGTTGAGCTATGATAATCTATCATCTTCGTCACTAAAGAAGTGTTTTGCTTACTGTTCGATTTTTCCTAAAGGTTCTAGAATGAGAAGGGAAGAACTAATCGAGCTTTGGATGGCGGATGGGCTTCTACAAAATGATGAAGAGAACGATATGGAGTCTATGGGCAACAGAGGTTTTAACCTGCTTGTTCAAAGCTCCCTGTTACAGATTGTGGGAAGAGATAGCTATGGGAATGTAGAATATTGCAGTATGCATGATCTAGTGCACGATCTAGCTTTGTCTATATTAAATCCTAAATTTTCAGATGATTCTCACCAAGTTCGATACATCTTCCCCAGATCTTTTGCGGACGAATCATCTCTTGTGGCAAAGAAACAATTCAAATGTGTGAGGACATTATTCTTCAACGGCCAAATTTCCCATATCAAGTTCTCAAAGTTCAAACGTCTCCATGCTTTGATTCTGTATGATAAAGATATCAAAGAGTTGCCAATCTCAATCGGGGAACTTACAAGTTTGAGATATCTCGACATTTCACACACAAGAATCGAAAGTTTACCTGACTCGATTGTTGAACTCTATCACTTCCAGACGCTAAGAGCAGCTAAGAAACATGGTGGGAGAAGTCATTTGAGAAGGCTGCCAAAGTCACTAAAGTACTTAATCAGTTTGAGGCATCTTCGCATCCCAAATATAGAATTGCCTCCTGAGATTGGAAGCTTAATATCTCTTCAAACACTGCCATACTTCCGAGTGGGTGATGAGAAGGGCCATAGGATCGAGGAGCTTGGGAAGTTGAAGAGTCTGAAGGGGGAATTAGAAATTCATAACCTTGAAAAGGTTCACAGCAAAGAAGCAGCGAAGAGTGCAGATTTATTCCATAAGGAAAACATTTCCAAGTTAAAGCTTGTTTGGAGTAAGTCTGAAGAATGTAGGGTGAATGATGTGAATGTATTGGAAGGTCTACAACCTCACCCAAATTTGAAGAGCTTAGAGATTGATGGATTTAATTGTACGAATTTCCCTTTATGGACTCTGCAGATGACAGTGAAAGAAGAATTTCAAGGTCATTGGGTAAGACTTGATAATCTTATACAAATAAGACTGTCAGGTTGTAAAGAATGCGAAGAGATCCCAACGATGGGGCACTTACCACATCTCAAGTCTCTTTATTTGCACAATCTGTCTAATTTAAAAACTATGGGCTCTTCATTCTATGGCATTCAAGAGAATAAGGATACCAAGGAGAAAGTTATTGCCTTTCCAGCGCTTGAACGCCTCGAGTTGACAAACCTGGAAAATTTAACGAAATGGGCAGAAGTAGAATGGCCTAGTTCTTCAGCATTTCCTCTTCTTGAATATCTGAAAGTTATGAATTGTAGGCAATTGATGAGTACCCCAAGTCAATTCCCAAGCCTTAAAGAGTTGGAGATTTATAATATATTAATATGGAAAGTGGAATACCTTTGGTAGGCATATGCGGATCTACCTTGACATCGCTTGTGAAACTCAGAATCGAGAAGGTGGATGGATTGATGTGCCTGCCAGATGAGTTATTCTACAACAATCAAGATCTCTTAGAGGTGGTCATTAGTGATTGCGAAAACTTAAGGCATCTAGTTCCGAAGTTGGGAGGTGGTGGTGCTTCTCTACGGAAATTGGTGATACGGAGCTGTTGGAACTTCACAGAATTGCCAGATGATCTATACAGCCTCGATACTCTTGAGGTGCTCATGATATGGAGGTGCCCCAGTCTGATGTTGATACCATATCCAAGAGGCGCACAGTTGTCCACAGCAGGCTTTGCATCACTTCGTGAGTTGGAAATCTGTTACTGTACTGGGTTAATCACTTTGCCAGCCGAGATGATAGAATCGTGTGTGCCTTCACTCGAGGGGCTGTGGTTAACAGGATCGAAGAGATTAACGAATTTGCCCCAGGTGATCAATATCCTGCAGAAAATGCCCAGGCTCACAAAATTAAGGATCGAAAAAGTGCCTAACTTTTCTGATATAGCTGGGAGGATTGGGTCCTTTCATACCCTGCATGATTTAGGCATTGGTGGTTCTTCAGATACCATGGATTATGCTTCCTTCGTGACGAGTTTCAATTGCTTGAATCCAGCATTGCAGTCTCTCAGTGTGTTGGGGTTGCGTGGGACCAGAGAATGGGGCACTCTTTCACATCAGCTTCAGCTCCTCACTTCTCTTCGTTGGCTATACTTAAGCGATTTCGGAATAGAAGTATTGCCTGAATGGTTGGAGAATCTGTCATCTCTAAAAAGTTTGGATCTGTTCAGCTGCTGGGATTTAAAGTGTTTCCCCTCCAAGAATGCCATGCTACGTCTCACAAATTTAACCGATCTCAGCATAAGAGGGTGTCCCCTGCTAGAACAAAGTTTGGAACAACGACAAAGCGATGAGTCTGAATGGTCAAAGATTTCCCATATCCCTTACATCAAGATAAAGGGGCGCCCGTTTTCAGCTCATGCTCAGTAGATGGAATGCATAGTATATCATTTGTAAAGATAAATATTTGGTTTTTTTCAAAGTTAAAGCTTCAGTTTCCAGCATTTGGTGCTGCTTTATACGCGTATATGACAATGTGTTTCAATAAATAAACTATGAGATTATGAACATACTGCCTTCATACGACAAGCTCAGAACGTAAACCATCCCATCTCTTGAAGGATAAAAGACATCTACCATATGAGCCTCCACTAAATCAAAGCCAGGTTCAGACAAATAAACAAACAGAGAAAACAATAAATTGGTTAAGCCAAAGAAATGCAGATTCAATAAAGCAATTCGATTCCAATGTACTTGCAACTACTACCAAGATCAACATGTTTAACAACTAATGTGTGATAGAATTCCGTTTCATCTAAAAGCTTGAACCTATAGAGAAGGGGGGAATCTATTGGTTCGGCGTTGGCCTAAGGCTCGTCTCATCTAAAAGCTCGAATTTGTAGAGAGAACACTGGGAATCATAATATAAACCAATAATATGAATGATTTCATAGCCACCTCCAATTCAAAGCCCGCTTGATTGCACCCATCGAAATCAAAGGGCTTATGGTGTGCAAGCAGAACGAAACGTAACTCTGGAGAAACAGATTATGCAGTAGAGTAATTTCTTATACTTGACATTTAAGTAGAATTTCTTCATTAGACATTATTATTTGCAGGGATATCCGTAGTTACCTTGAAAACATTGATTCTTGAGACGACCCGGCTCAAAAGATTTGATTTTGGGAGAAACCCTGATCCCAAACACAGGGTCTCGTCTCGGTGCATCTTGATCAGTTGTTGAAAGTGAAATTCGAGGTTTTTCGCTTTCTTTTCTTTTCTTTTAGCAAGAAATGTCCATCAGTTGAGCATTTAAACCGGAAGAATAAACGGATTAAAAATTATTTGAACGAATACACGGGAAAATTCTTATATGGGTGTAGGTGTACTATACTCACCTCACACATTATGTTTAAAATATTAATATAATTCATCACTAATTATATTAATAAAATAATCAGATGTGAGGGGTGAGCCGGTGAGTATAGTAGTATAGTACACCCACTGCCATTTAAAAATAATCCCGAATACACGTCTGTTTCTAGTAAAACAAGGATAAATTCAAAGCAAGGGTAGTAATTTTAAGAAGAGTAATTTTCAATTGCAAATGTCAATTATCTGCCATAAAATTTGAGACATCGTTGAGGGATAATAGTAATGATTCTTAATAACCGAGTGCTCTCCTACTCACAATAATAACTGTAGACATTCTTAATATGTCCACTGATAATGTAACAGTGTCGATATTACCTTTTTTTTTTTAATATGTTAGAGTGTATATTTATTACTCCATCCGTCCCACTTTACTAGTCCAGTATACTATTTTGGTCCGTCCCATATCACTGGTCCACTTTACTTAAATGACAAAAATTAACTTTTACTTTTTTATGTAGACCTCTTACTTTTTTTTTACTTTAACACTGCGCATAAAATCTCGTGCCATAAAAAAAGTGGACTAGTGAAATAGGATGAATGGAGTATTTATTATGGCCAAATAACATTAATGTTACAAAAATTGAGACAGAGAATAGGGCCGTCCCTTAGCATGTTCAGGGAGTTCTCCAGCACAGGGCCCCAAATAAATAGGGACCCAAAATTTTTAATACAGACCTATTTATTTTATTTTTAAAATTTTAATAAAAAGGGGCCCATCATTTTTTTTATTTTTTTATTCTTCCTCTTTAATTTCTCTCTTTCTTCTCTGATACTCCATAATCGGTTCTCCTTCGGCGTTCCCTCTTTCTTCTTTCCTGTATCCTATCTCGCTTCTTTCAATTTCAATTCTAATTCCAATACACAACATCTTTTACATTTAATCTATTTGAATTGATGAGATTCAACGGAACATTTTTTTCCTATTTATTTGCAAGATATTTCAATCTCTCTCCACTCAAAAATCGAAACTCATTGCATATTTGTTTTATGGAGTGTTTTGTAAGATATTATGGCAGTATATTATTATTATTATTATTATTATTATTATTATTATTATTATTATTATTATTACTCCCTCCGTCCTCCATTTAGTGACGGAGGGAGTATGGGCACGGGATTTTTCGTATTTTATGGTATAATAATAAATTAATGTGTTAAAGTGTTAAAGTGGAATAATTGTGGGTCCATTTGAATTGTTTAATAGTATTAAAATGATAAAATAATAAAAAGTAGATGTATAAAGTGATAAAGTGTTAAAGTGATTGTGGGGTCTACGTCCTAAAACGGAAATTGTCAGTAAATAGAGGACGTCCCAATATAGTATTAACGTCACTAAATGGAGGACGGAGGGAGTATTATTATTATTATTATTATTTATTTATTTATTTATTTATTTTTTGTCATATTTTAGTAAAATTTAGGGGCCTAAAATTTTAATCAGCACAGCACAGGGCCTTAGACAAGGCCTAGGAGAATCTCAATTTTACCAAGTTTTGGTGATAATCTGTACACACGCAGTCGTTAACGAGAAGCAGAGTTGTTTAAAGACATCGCTGCTATAAGACTATCCCCATCCCCAACCCAACCCAACCCAACCTACAAATAAAATATTATTTTCTCTCTCCTCCACCTATACAATCTACAATCCAACCCAATTTCACAATCTATACATTTTATCAATGATCCAACCTAATCAAATATAATTTATTTTACACATTATTTTTGGATATTATAACTAACTTTATTATATTTAGAAATTATAAACTTATATGCATTATTTCTTATGCTAATATTTTTATTTATAGTTTTAAAAGCTTCAAATCAAATAATTTTGGGAGTTTGGATGATTAAGGAAATCCATAAAATTTTGAGAGTGAGAGAAATCATTTGGATCATTTGAAGCCATAATTTACAAGGATTGTAAAAGCTCCAAACAAAAACACCAAATAATAAAAAGAAAAGATGAGAAAAGAGAAGATTTTTTTTTTTGATTGAAAGTATAATGGTGTCCATTTATAGAGAATTGAAAATCATAAATTTTTTGATAAATTTTTTAATTTATTTTAATAAATATTTATCCATAATTTTAGATTGATAAGATTTTATCTAATAAAATTACACTATCCAATAAGAGTATGACATGTGTCATCTTCCTATTGGATAACCTAAATTGAACATTAGATTGGTTGAGGCATTAGATTGCCGACCTCTTCTTAATTTTCCTTTTTTTTTTATAACTATTTTGTCCATTTTTTTTACTCCCTCCGTCCTCCATTTAGTGACGGAGGGAGTTTGGGCACGCGTTTTTTCGCATTTTATGGTATAATAATAAATTAATGTGTTAAAGTGTTAAAGTGGAATAATTGTGGGTCCATTTGAATTGTTTAATAGTATTAAAATGTTAAAATAATAAAAAGTAGATGAATAAAGTGTTAAAGTGTTAAAGTGATTGTGGGATCTACGTCCAAAAATGGAAATTGTCAGTAAATGAAGGACGTCCCAATATAGTATTAACGTCACTAAATAGAGGACGGAGGGAGTATTAGATTGCCGACCTCTTCTTAATTTTATGGACAGTCTAAGCGCCGCCCCGGCTTCTGACAGAAATGGATAAATTCTGAGAGCAGAAACCGCCACGTAGAATTCTGCAACAACATGCTGCATGCCACGTATTGCATGTCTGAACCTCCCTACCACGTGCCCTCTTTCAACTCCTCAAATCAAATAACTTCTCTCTATTTCATATCCCAACTCCCACCATTGCACAAATTCAAACTCAAATTAAAAACCCAGTTTCCTTGAATCAAAGAAGAAGACGCAAAAATGATGAATTTTCTCGCACTAGGTTTGATGCTGACGTCGCTCGTAACCGCAGGGTTCTTCAGCCCGAGCCCAGATATTCCCAGATCGAGAGAGGACGTAATCGTCAAGGAAGGGCACAGAGTGGTGGTGGTGGAGTACGAGAAGGACGATGGCAACACCAAGGTTTTGATCTCGCCGCAGGAGTCTCAGACGGTTGATGCGAAGGGGTTCGTCGGAAATGCCAAGGATAAGTTGTCGGAGAAGATGGGGGGAGTGAAGGAGGGGGCGGAGGGGGCTGCTTCTTCTGTTCTTGATGGGGTGAAGAATCTCGCCGGAGATGGAGAGGAGGAGGCTCTTCATAAGTTCCGGCCGAGAGAGCTTGTCTGCGATGCTTACGGCAAGTGCAAGCACAAGATCGCGTCGGCTTTCGAGAGGACGAAGGAGGCGGCGGAGGAGAAGGTCTACGAGGCGGAGGAGGCGGTGGGCGAGGCGGCGGGGAAGGTCAAGGACACGGTGGCTCACACCGCTCGTAAGGCTTCCGATAAGGTTCGGGAAGCGAAGGATTCTGCGAGCGAGGTTAAGGAGAAGGTGTCGGAGAAGGCGAGCGGGGCGAAAGAGGAAGCCGGTAAGAAACTCGAGGGGGCTAAGGATACGGTGTCGGAGAAGGCGAAGGAGGCGGAGGAGGGGGCTCGTAGAGTGGGGAAAGAAGGGCAGAAGGAGCTGAGGGTGATCCTACGCCACGCAAAAGACCTCGCCGGAGATGTCTTCGACTACGTGGCTCCGCCGGAGAAGGCGTCTCCGGTGGCCGGAATCTTGCACTTGATGGGATTCGCGGCGGCGTACGGGATGTGCGTGTGGATCACGTTCGTATCGAGCTACGTCTTGGCCGGAGCTTTGCCGAGGCAGCAGTTCGCAATGGTGCAGAGCAAGATTTACCCTGTGTATTTCAAGGCCATGGGGTATAGTGTGGGGATGGCTCTGTTGGGCCACTTGGCCGGCCCTAGCCGGAGGCTTTCTCCTGCCGGTGCGGCGGCGTTCCAAGGCCTCAACCTCGCGTCGTCGCTCGCGATGATCTTGACGAATTTGCTGTGGTTGGAGCCTCGAGCAACTAAGGTATAATATATATGTATATTTGTTTGCTTATTGATCGTTTGAGCTTTCTTGATTTGAGGTTTGTAATGTGTGTGAATTGGGAATTGTAGGTGATGCTTGAAAGGATGAAGATGGAAAAGGAAGAAGGCACCGGGAAGGAGGGGCCGGCCACAGTCGAGGCGAGTAGGCAAGTGCCACTCGACTCGACTGCGGACATGGCCGGTCGAGTTCCGATCTCGACCGGAGCAGAAGCCGCAGCTAGGTCTCAGATCATCCGGTTGAGCCAAACTCTGCAGAGCCTGAACTCCTACTCGTCTTTCCTCAATGCTTTGACGCTAGTGTCGCTGACATGGCACCTCGTCCACCTCAGCCAGCTTATGCGTGCCACGTGTTGATTCGGTCTGTATAGTGTAGCTGTGTTGGATTCTTGATGTTTACTTTGTAGATGCCTAATGTACCAGAGATTCAGTTGTTTAATTAGTAGGAAAGCTTTGTATTTTGACACTCTTTTATGTACCAATCCAAAATGCAGCCACATTTTAGATCTTCAAAAAGTCGTGTTCTCAGACATCTGTGTGATTACCCGTCGGGTCGGGTATCGATGCATTATAGAAGATGTAACACGAAAATGTCGAATATAAATAATGAATGCTATCAAATGAAAAGGCGAAATTTCTTGAAAGAAACGGTTAGGACTTAAGTTCCCAGCATATCAATAAAAATGAGAGTAGTATATAAATGGCCTGAGCCAGCAAAAATTTTACAAGCTACAAAGATTTTGCAGTAATAGTTGGATTGAATCTAAGCAACTCCCAGCAAAACTCTCCACTGTTCATATCTTTCCCTGCTGGAAAAAGTTCATGAGTTCCTTCACACCTGTTAAGACTTTCGTTGCCTTTCGTCACCTCCGTTTCGTGTTGTCGAGTAAAATGATTTTGCATCTCCGGAGCTCAGTCACATTTGATGTTTCTGTAAATTCTCCTTACGAACAGGTTGGAGCCCAGATATCCAACGGCACCTGAAATATGCGGCTGATTAGCAAATGAGGAGGAACGGTGGGCAAGGAGAGTTTAGGAAGTGGAACTTACCGCATAGTATTCCTAGACCGAGGCAGAACATCAAGGTGTATCCGAAGTAGAAGCTGGTTTGGAAGAATCCCGACATCTTTGTC
This sequence comes from Thymus mandschuricus, assembly GCA_029379335.1. NCBI lineage: Eukaryota > Viridiplantae > Streptophyta > Magnoliopsida > Lamiales > Lamiaceae > Thymus > Thymus mandschuricus. Next base: position 37,349,815 of record CM057074.1, read on the forward strand.
TTGACATAGTAGTAGTATATGGAGTAGAGGAACACGTACAGAGCGGTGGATGCAGCAGAGAAGAAAGAAGTCCATTGCCAGTGATAGTTCTCCGCATTCAGCAGGAAATAAGTTCCAACGATAGTAACACACACGGTGACGATGATCAAAATCACAAACACAAGCAACATGAATCCATACACATAGTACACCTGCCAATAACGAACTGGATTGTTAGGATGTTAAGATAGTTTGAGTTTTGCCTCTAAACAACAAAATGATTTCAAATTAGGTATATAAATGAACCTTACCAATTCGTTCCTATCAATTATAGAGAGAAAAGAATGGAGCAAATTTGATTAAAATAGCTGGGTACATTATAGGACAACCTACTAGAAAATGGAAAATTCCAGGATTGAGTCGCTAATTCTTCAAAATTTTCAAAAGGAAAGGGTTGTTACCTTGTAGTTCCAGAAGGAAGTGAAGACGAAATACATTTCAATAAAAATGCTTCCAAAGGGAAGCAGACCCCCCATGAGAGCGATGACAGAAGGTGTCAGATACCACTTCTTCTCTGGAATTGGACGAGGGATTGTCTTCACCCGGCAAGGATTGTTTGGAGCACCACTCCAGTTTCTTCCAACAACAGTTCCAAGAAGTGCCAGAGGGAAAGAAATAAATGCCCATATAACAAAAACAACCACCATGGTACCAAAGGGGATGGCCGCTAGAGAACCATAGAATATGGCAACTGTGTTCAATATCAGACCAATACCGAAACACATGAAGGGGAAAAGTGATGCCGTGAGGATCATTGACTTTATCCAATTTTTACCTGACATAGTCAAACATGATAATATGTTAAATCACGTTAAGTTATTAGAATACATGCTTGGAACATAATAACTGTTCTTGGTAGGGATATGTTAAAATCGAAACATACCACCATGGCGGGAGTACATGCCACCACTCACATAGCCAGCAATAAATGACGTAAATGCATAACATACAATGAATGTTGTGACAATAGCTCCTCTCCTGAGACACGTACGACATAACAGGTAAGTACTTACAAATAAGACAACAAGTCTGTGGCAGGATATACCAAGTAAGAGAACGAAGAGAAGTGTGACCAGATAAAAAAACTATACTTGTGCATATATTACTGAAACATAATACTGCAGTATGCAAACATGTTTTCAGGATCCTATGATGAAAAGGTTCTCAAATATTAGATGCCAAAATTTTCTAAATTCATTTTCTTCTAAGACACTATAACAGAAGTCTATTCCTCCTAGAAGTTTATTCTGGTAAAAAAAAAAAAAAAAAAAAAAAATCATCATCAGGGCCCTTCCTAGAATAATTAAGGCTCGACAGGTTATGTCAATCAGATGGGTTTGCTATAGTGCACCAAGTAAAACAAGATATATTTGGTTTTCACATACCCTATGTACAGCATTCCAACAATTGCTAAAATGATGACAAGAAGTACAAGTGTTGATAGCTGAGCACCAGTGCCAACAACAGCTGAAAGTAGAGCCAGATTTTGGGAAGGCCGAAACACATCACCATGGACAAGTTTCCAACCAGACTCTTCATTTACGTCCCGCTCCTACATCAAAAGGCAACATATGAACAACATTTTACCAGGCATTTGGCACATTTTAATGCATGCCCTGCAAAAGTTGAAGTATGTACTATTGATGCAGCATTTTCTCTAAGGAAGAAATGACAAATAAAATTTTACCAGTGTCTCCAGATCATCATCTTCCCGTGCATACTTGGCATAGTCATTCCGGAGAGTGCGCATTAATATCATTGAGACCAAACCAGTAAGGAAAATTACCATCATAAAGGAATTAAAGACGGAGAACCAGTGAATCTGCAAATCACAAATACTCCATTAGAAATGTTCCCCTAATTCTAGGTGTAATATACCCCTTTTTAGCACAACTTTTTATGCAACTTTGAACTTTTAAAGTGTATGGGGTAAAATGTGGAACTTCCCAATTACATGCATCTCAATTAATCAATGATAGGTACAAAAAGGAAACATCAACCAGTGTAATTTAAGCAATCACCTGGTGCTCGAAGAAAGGGTAGTCCAGATAGACATCAAAACGGCGTGCAAACGAAGTATTAGTTGGAACCCATTTAACAGAGTAGGTCATTTCCAATACTCGACCCTCTTCGAGTGGGTGGGCATTTTCTTGGGTAAGATTTACATGAATGATCTGCAACCAAAAGCAATCAGTTTACAGAATTAAGAAATTACAGACAGAAAAATAAGTTAAGAGGAACTTGGAAATTGAATCACCTGGTTCCCATTGTAGTTGATGACAAGATTCTTGTGTGTTAAAAGCACATGTCTACTATCATGGGTTCTGTCAGGGAGCACCTCACCAACAAAACCTTCATCAAAAGAGTTGGCCAATCATTCCCAATTGAACATAGTGAACTGCTTATCAAAATCATACATATAGAAAGAACATACCCCACAATGGCAGATCATCTAATAAAATGAACCAGCGACCGATACACACAAAAAACACAAGTTAGAAAGATCGAGGAATTGAGGTGGTGTTGTATATAATTATGCAGGAAATGGGCAATTATCAAGAACGGCATACCCATGAAAAATTCAAACCAGTATGAATGATCAATTGCATCCTTAAAGTGTTTAACCTTCATAGCTTCCAGCTCAATTTCACAAACTGTTGTTTTCTCCACATCTCCTGAGAAATGATAATCGTGTTTAACAGCTATAGGGTACATGATGAAAAAAATAGAACTAAACAGAGCTACAGAAGAAGAATATTACTCTTAAACTTTATGTCGATTTGGCTATCAATAAGCTCATTCCCTCCAAGGACCTCTCCGAGCCCACCCCACTTATGAGCTGGCTTGCCCTTCGGATGGCAAAAGGGAAGGCTGTAATAGTTGTAGGTTTCTTGAGGATTGTTATAAGGTCCAACCTTGTTTACCCATAAGGTGACAGTTTCACCATCTTGATACTGCAAATTACATACAGATATCTCCACGGATCAGAAATCGAAATGCAAGAGACGCAATTTGCCTAAGAAAGCAATTCCTTGACTGGATCTTGAAATCACACACACTAAACAAAGAGCTTTCTACTAAGATGGAGATACTAAAAACATAAAGCATTATCGAACAATCATTCAAATCATTCGAGTGGATTACACAGCATTTAAAACAAACGAAACAACAATTGCCAAACACAATCAACGCCAAGTGTAATCAAATCAAACTCTTACAAACAGTTATTCAGTTCAAATGGGTTGATAATAGTAATTCAATCACCTTGCCCAGAGAGGAGGCGACGAAGCACGCGAACGACAACGCGAAGACGAAGACGAATCGGACGGCGGAGCTCATCGCCTCCGGATCTAAATCAACAGAATCTAAAAGCAGAAATTCGAATCGAAAAGGAGAAATCCTTCCAAATCCTCCTCGATCTTTCCCCGGCAAAATTCAGATCTCAAGAGGGAAACATCATCAGAAGCTTCAAAATTCTGCCCAAACCTTCACGCCTTCGCTCGATCCAATCTAGAAATTCGATAGTATTTCTTCACAAATTGAGGGGGAAATTTTGAGAAATTTTAGGGATTGAGAAAGAAAATGTGCAGAAAAATGAGTTTATGTTTCACACCGAGTGCGACTGTGTGACTCTGTGTGGGGCCCGCTTTAGGATGTACAGTAAGTAACCATTTTATCTGCTTTTTTTTTTTCGAGTGATTTTTTTAATGCAATTTTATTCATGTATTATAATAATCAAAAACACTTTATCAAATTAATAATGAATTGCTGAAAAATCTATTTATAGTAATTTATAACCCCCATTTATTTATCGACGTTTTCAATTTCCCTATAAAATGCTTAGCTAGTTGACTTTAATTTACAAAAAATAGTCAACTTTAAAATTTTCGGATTTTCTTTACCAACTTTGAAATATTTGATGGGCCCAAATCGGCCCAATTATTTTGCTGGATCGGGCCGTTAAAGTATAGCCCATTAGAAAATGGGCTGGACGGTCCGTCCGATTGGTTATTTGGAATAAGTTTTTTATACTCTCTCCGACTCAACGAAATTCGTCTCAACGAAATTTAAAACAATGAAACGATTCAATTTCGTTGAGATATTAAAGGTATTAAAATCCAAAATCAAATTTCAACCGGAAAAAACACAAGAAAAATGATAAAATTCATTTTCACTATTGGGTTTGACTTTGACATTTACAAGGGGAAAAAAGAGAGCCATCCCATCAATTGAAAAAGAAAAGGAAAAAAGTGGCGAGATCGCAAATAGAGACAACCTAAAGGACTAATCGCGAAAATCCGCAGTATTGCAAAAGAGTCCTCGCACTATCAAAAACATTCCACATCGACCCCTTCTTCCTCCCTCAATCTATCATCTCCGTCCCTCCGCCCGTACGGCGGCTCCTCCACCAGCGTCAGCTGATCTTCGAGGTACCTCTGCAGCAGCCCTACCTCGTCCCCGCCGCCACCGGATCGATGCCTCCCACCTCCGCCGCCGTCAGACGCCTTCCGCCGCCGCCGCGACATCAAGTAGCAGAGCTCGACGGCGCAGATAATGGGGCAGGTGGCGCACAGGAGGGGGATGAGGAAAGGGCTGCAGATAATGATGAGGAGGTATCTCCGGCGGCGGCGATTGAGCCAAGACGTCAGCATCCTGGCGGCGGCGGCGGAGAAGGGGATGGTGGATGCGGCGTCGTTTTGGGGGTTCGCGCTGAGGAGGAGAGGGCTCTGATTAGGCTGCTTTTGGCGTGTTGTTGGGAGGAAACAGCTCCACGAATGCCAGTCCCACATCGTGGGGTTTCTCTCTCTAGATTTTTTTTACCTTTTTATTTATTTTTACTTGGCGTCCATTTTCTTGCTTGCAGGCAGCTAACGTGTCAATGGAGAGAGAATTAAGAGAGAGAGAGAGAGAGAGAGAGAGATTATGAGCATAAATTCATAATCAATTGGGAAATATCTTCAAAAAAAAAATTTGGAATTGAATTAGGCTTCTTTAATTTGATTCTGCGTATACTTTCTAGATTAAGTAGGATACTAATCGAAAAAGGTATTGATACGAAATTTTAGACGTAATATTAAAAGACGTAAATAAAGATTAATATTTCATTTTAAAAAAGGAATCATTTAATTTAAAGTAGGATATCCCGATTATAAAATGAAAGCTTGGAATAGGGATAGTTTCGGCCACCTTGACGAGAACGTGAAAGCCTTGAGAGATGAGCTCAACCTTTTGGACTCTCGAGACGATGCAGGAGGCTTGGGTGAGGAAGAAAGGATGAGAAGGAATGAGGTGGTGTCTCTTCTGTTCTCTCAACTCTGCAAGAGGAAAAGTCTACTGTCCCTAAAAGCCAAATTGAGATGGGTGAAAGAGGGCGACGTGAATAGCAAAGTTTTTCACCGTGCAATCAACCGGAGAAGGAACAATAACTCAATCGGGGGGTTGGAATTGGGAGGGGAGTGGGTGGTAGAGCCGGATCGAGTTAAGGCGGGGGTTAGAGAGTTTTTTCAATCGTTGTTTCAAAAAAAGTTGTCGATGAGGGTAGAGATGCCGAGCAGCTTAGTGGAGGTGCAATTGGAGGAAGAGGTGGGGCTTAGTTTGGTGAGGGAGTTCTCGGAGGAAGAAGTAAAATATGCGATTTGGGAGTGTGAGGGGTCGAAGAGTCCCGGCCCCGACGGTTTCAATCTTGAATTCTTTCGTGGGTGTTGGGACATCGTCAAGGAGGACGTGATGAGAATGTTGAGAGAGTTCCATGAGAATGGAAAGCTCTCTCGTGGTTGTAATTCCTCATTCGTGGTTCTTATCCCAAAAAAAGAGGGAGCTTGTGAATTTAGCCAAATGCGCCCGATTTCATTAATTGGGAGTTTGTACAAAATCATAGCAAAGGTGTTGGCGAAGCGGATGAAGACGGTGGTAGGAAAGATTATTGGTGAGTCTCAATCAGCTTTCATTCAAGGGAGGTCCATTTTGGACGGGGTAGCTGTTCTCAACGCAGTAGTAGAAGATGCGAGGGTTTCAAAAAATAGTACCTTAATTTTCAAAGTAGATTTTGCGAAGGCCTACGATTCTATTGACTGGGGTTATTTGTTGGAAATGTTGAGGCTTCTGAATTTCCCGGACAGGTGGATAAATTGGATGGAGGAATGTGTGACTACGGCCTCGGCAAACGTTCTTGTGAACGGGAGCCCATCGGGAGAGTTTCGGCTCGAACGTGGCATTCGTCAAGGAGATCCTCTGTCCCCTTTTCTCTTCCTCGTGGCGGCGGAGGGACTCAATCTCCTCATGAAGAAAGCCGTCAAAGAAGGCTTGGTGACAGCGGCAACGGTCGGGAAGGATGCGGTTGTGGTGTCTCACCTCCAATATGCGGACGATACAATTTTTGCTGTTAAGGGGTCCGTGGATAACGCAAGAGCATTGAAGTGGTTGTTGAAGAACTTCGAGGTAATTTCGGGTTTAAAAGTTAATTTCGATAAAAGCCAAGTGTTTGGAATGAATGCGGGGGAGGAGGAGTTGTCGGAGTGGGCGAATGTGTTGGAATGTAGAATAGGGAATTGGCCTCTCTTATTTGGGTCTTAAAGTTGGTGGGAGAATGAATGGTAGTGAGGCGTGGAAAGATTCCTTAGATAGGGTGAGGGGGAGAGTTAAAAGATGGGAAGCAAATTTGGTGTCTATGGGAGGTCGTTTAACATTGGTAAAGGCAGTGCAAGCTGCAATCCCACTCTATAATCTTTCTTTTTTGACTTTACCAAAAATGGTTGAGAAGCAATTCATCAGTTTTTGTGGGGGAGTAAGGGTGGAGATAGAAAATTGGTTTGGGTAGGTTGGGAAAAAGTATGTAGACCCTTCAATGAAGGAGGCTTGGGTATAAAAAATCTAGGTATGTTTAATAGAGCTTTGATTGGTAAATGGATTTGGAAATTCTTGAGGGAGAAAGAAAGCTTGTGGACGACAGTATTGAGGTCTAGATTTGGAGATCTCGATAAAAGCAGTACCGGGTTGAGGGGAGCAGGTAGGGTGAGGAAGAGAATAGGTTGGTGGAAGAACGTAGTACGGACCGTAGAGGGAAGGGAAGGGGAGTGGTTTTGGGAAAATATGAGAATAAAGTTGGGGGATGGAAAAGAGACGCCTTTCTGGTACTGTAGGTGGCTCGGGGATCGGTCTCTTCGCGACGCTTTTCCGAGGCTTTACCATCTTAGCTCGCATAAGGAGGGAATGGTGGCTGACATGGGTTCTTGGGAGAATGACAGATGGCAATGGAATTTGCAGTGGAGGAGGGGATTGAGAATTTGCGAAGAAGAATGGGAGGCGAATTTAGTAAGCGAGCTGCAGGGAGTGACGTTGTCAATGGATTCTCGGGACTTGTGGGAATGGCGAGGAGGGGGAGGTCGTACTTATTCGGTAAAGGCAGCTTATGCGGAGATATTAAAACGTGACACCTCGCCTAATCTTAGCGGCGATCATACGGACAGATTTGCAGGGGTGTGGTGTGCTCATGCTCCGCTTAAGGCGAAGGTGGCGACGTGGCGGTTATTACGAGATCGTCTACCTACGTTGGAGAATCTGTCAAAGAGGCACGTTGACATCCAAGTGGAGCCGAAGTGTTGTTGTTGCAAGAATGCAGTGGAGTCGGCGAAACATTTCTTCTTGGATTGCCCCGAGGTCTCAAAATTGTGGAGTAAGATGGTCGCCTGGACAGGTTCATCTTGGGCTGCACCGCGGGATGTGGCCAGTCATCGGAAGGTATTCTCATTTCTTCTTGGCAAAGGGAGATCGCAAAACAGTTTGAGTGGACTGTGGACTTGCGTGATTTGGGTGTTGTAGAAGTGGCGTAACTCGGTCATTTTTTAAGGCAAGGAGTGGGATTTTAGGAAGATAGAAGTTGAAATCTAATGTCGTTTTTGGAGTTGGAATGTAATTAGAGGAGACGTCGATCGTTGGATTTCCTATTCTAGCTGGGCGAGAACTCCACTTTGTCACTTGTAGAGTTAGGGTGAGCTTTGTATTCTGGTACTTCTTGTACCATAAATTTGGTTGAATAAAATTTTTCCTTTTCTGATAAAAAAAAATAAAAATAAAATAAAATGAAGTTAAGTGAAATTAGACGGAAAGTTCACTCAATTAGCTTAATAGCTTAACTGCTTAAGAGACTTTCTCAACAAAAATACAAATAAAAATATGCAATTGTTTTTTTAATTTTATTTATTAAATAATTCGAAAATGAGGAGGTGTTTACAGTTGTGATAGCCGCCAAATATTATCCTCCGAAAACAAACGAGCACGAAATACACGAGTGTTTTTTAATTCAGCTCCATTTCCTCCGGCGGCCGTTTTCTATGGCGGCGGCGGTTTCCGATGTCGAAGTTCCTCTGCTGGATGACGCCGTCGAGGGATCCGTCGACTTCAAGGGCCGCCGCGTCTTTCGATCCAAATCCGGCGGCTGGAGATCCGCTTCCTTCATCATAGGTATTACTGCAATTTGTTCTAAATTCGACCTACTCTCTGCCATCGGATTTCATGTTTCTGTGAATGATTAGGTGTGGAGGTGGCGGAGAGGTTTGCTTACTACGGTATAGGCTCCAATTTGATAAACTATCTGACGGGGCCGTTGGGAATGTCCACCGCCGCGGCGGCGGCGAATGTGAACGCGTGGTACGGAGCTGGGTCGCTTCTGCCGCTTTTAGGCGCGTTTTTGGCCGATTCCTTCTTCGGTCGGTACCGGATGATTATTGTGGCTACAGCGCTGTATATATTGGTTAGTCCTAATCTTTTTCTTCGAAAAGGAATGAGTTTATGTTGCTAGTTTGCTCTTAATTCTGGAGTTTTTGACTTGGGATCTGCTTCTTAAGTTGATTTGGGGAAATTTCCAGATTTAGAGATGTAGTGATTTAGTGAAAACTTCGTTTTACCAAGTGAAGATGGAAATTTATGCTGATCTGTGAATGAAAAAGGAATTCAACTTTATTATTTGCAGAAAATTTTAAGTCAACTCACTCAAAAGTGATGATTTTGGCTTAATGTTATATCCATGCTGAACTTTTGCATCTCCCTACGAGATCACAAACGTTGCTCGAACGTTTTATTAAAAATTCTGTGATCAACTATAGGCACTTGGAAGCTTGTCTCTCTCAGCTGTTATCTATTCCATGAGCTCATCTGACTGCGAGGTTTCAGAGAGTATGAAATCTTGTTCGCCGTCTCAATTTCAAGTTGTTTTGTTTTTCTTCTCGTTGTATTTAGTTGCATTTGCCCAAGGAGGGCATAAGCCTTGTGTCCAAGCTTTCGGAGCTGACCAGTTTGATGAGCAAGATCCGGAAGAGACTAAGGCCAAAAGCTCGTTCTTTAACTGGTGGTATTTCGCATTCTGTGGCGGTGTTATGGTTTCTCTATCTGTTTTGAACTATATCCAAGACAACCTGAGTTGGGCACTTGGCTTTGGCATCCCCGGCATTGTCATGTGCCTTAGCCTAATTGTCTTTCTACTTGGAAGTTTCACATATAGATTCCGTGCACAAAGTGATGAGAAGAGCCCGTTTCTCAGAATTGGTCAAGTATTCGTTAGAGCTGCTAGAAATCGGAGGATTACTGATTCTACCATAGCCATGGAAGTTGAAGCCCAGGGAATTCTGCCCTATGAAGGCTTTCAGCAATATAAGTAAGTCAACTATAAATGGTGCTCTAATACTCTAAATGATACAAGATACATCCATGTTGATTTCATTCAGTTTTTGAATTAGCTTTCAACGTTCTGTGTTGAATACGGTTCTATAACTTGCCTGGTTATTCGGTGCCAAACGACTTTGCTGATATAAATCTGAAGGGGAAGCATGAGTTAGCTGCAATTCAAGTGCTAAAATTTCATGAAACATATATATTGCCTACGTAATTGAAACCTTAATAGTATATTTAATCTTGCTTTCGCCTTTCGTCTTTGCTGAACTAGGATGAAGTTAAGAAGAGAGAACAGAAAAGTTATATTTGTATATTTTGTTGTTATAGCAGGGGGTTTTAAGTTCGACGGTTTGTTTTGATGCAGGTTTCTTAACAAAGCTCTTGGACCTGAACAGAATGATAAAACTTGTAGCATAAGTGATATAGAAGAGGCGAAATCAATTCTTAGGCTTGTTCCAATATGGGTTGCATGTTTGGTTTATGCCATCGTTTTTGCTCAGTCGTCAACTTTATTCACCAAACAAGGAGTTACAATGGACCGTCACCTCATTTCAAGCTATGAAATTCCGGCTGCCTCGCTCCAATCTCTTATAAGCTTCTCCGTAGTCGTCTTCATTCCTATATATGACCGTATTGTACTTCCAATAGCCAGAGCCATTTCTGGAAAACCTTCAGGCATATCAATGCTTCAGCGCATTGGAACTGGATTATTCTTATCTCTGCTTTCAATGGTGATCTCAGCTCTAGTGGAGACGAGGCGCCTTCAAATAGCTACGGAGTACGGACTGGTGGATTCGCCTACAGAAACAGTACCAATGAGCGTATGGTGGCTAGCACCTCAATACTTGCTCTTTGGGGTTTCTGATGTTTTCACCATGGTCGGACTTCAAGAATTTTTCTACGATCAAGTTCCAAACGAACTGAGAAGTATCGGCCTTGCTCTCTACCTCAGCATATTCGGCGTAGGGAGTTTCATAAGCAGCTTTCTCATCTCCATCATCGAGAATGCCACGAGTGGTGAGGGCGAGTACAGTTGGTTTTCGGACAATTTGAACCGAGGCCACCTCGATTATTTCTACTGGCTGCTTGCAGGGCTCAGTGCAGTTGCGTTTTTCGCCTACCTCTACTTCACCAAGTCGTATGTTTATAGACGGAAACGCGTCGTCTGATACTTCAGACGAAGCTCGTCGACGACGATACATGGCAGGTCTTGTATGAATGTTATGACTGTGATGTGATGGATCCTTTGATTGTAAGTTGTAATGCAAATTGAAAGTTCGTAACCAATTAATGTGATCGGACCCCTGCCCCAAAATATCAAGGATTACAAACATTATAGTAATTGAGACTATTAAATGAAGGGGAAAAGACTAAATGTGAGAAAATATGAAAAATAAGAAAGATTTAAAGGTTGAATATCTCTTTTCTTTCGTATAAAAGAGAACGCACCTTAAGTGTTAAAAATGAAAGTAAAGAGTAATTATTTCTACTTTAGTAAACAAGATTAGTGAAGTGAGATGACCGAAAATTACAAACATGACTAGTGAAATAGAACGAATGAAGTATTAAAAATTTAATATGTACTACTCCCTCTATTTCTTCTAAAATGCCACATTTTCATTTGGAGACGTGTTATTCGAAATGACTAGTTTTCTATTTTGGCCCAACAAACCCGTGTGCACACTCATTAACCCTTTAATACACTACCTTATATACTAAACCTCCATTTTAATTATGTATACCATCACTATTTTACAATAAACGTCAATTTTTTTAATACGCGTGCCCAAAAGAAAGTGTCCGTTTTTTGAAATGGAGGGAGTACTACAAATAGCAATTTATGTTTTTGTGATGTTGCGTTGTGGTCATTAACTGCACCCGCCAAACATTCGTTTGGAGTGGTTGAAATTAAGTTGAGATAGAGACATCCATTCATGGCTACCGATGCCGCCGCCGGAGAAGGAATATCCTCGCCGCGAGACGACGTCGTGCCCGACTCCTTCGACTTCAAGGGCCGCCCTTCCGTCCGCTCCAAATCCGGCTGCTGGAAATCAGCTTTCTTCATCACAGGTACCGGAAAAAGTCCTTTTCTACTTTTTTCCAATTATTTGAAGGAAAAATTCAGAGTGTTACGTAGATATATTTGGCGGTTTTTTGTTAAAAGGTTTTGAAATGGGGGAGAGGATCTGTTACTACGGAGTGGGGTCGAATATGGTGAGCTACTTAACCGGCGAGCTGGGGCAGTCCACCGCCGCCGCCGCCGCCAACTTGAACGCGTGGTACGGCGTGGGGGCTCTCTCGCCGGTTCTCGGCGCTCTTCTCGCTGACTCGGTTTTCGGCCGGTTCAGGATGATTCTTCTCTCCTCCCTGCTTTATATACTGGTCTGGTCACTCTCCTCCACAACCTTTTAGAATTTTCTTTTTCGGAAAAGATTTAGTAAGTTTTTCTTGATAATTTTTTACAAATTTTATTTGATGATGAATCGATAGGGACTTGGGTTCTTGACTCTGTCGTCTGCGCTCAACTCATCGAGCTCCGACGCCTGCAAAAATGGTGTGAAAACCACATTTTGCTACCCATCTCAGCTTCAGAAAGCGTTCTTCTTCTTTTCGTTGTATCTCGTTGCGTTTGCTCAAGGTGGGTTCAAGCCCTGCCTTCAAGCATTCGGGGCGGACCAGTTCGATGTGGGAGACGAAGAAGAAAACGCGGCCAAGAGTTCCTTCTTCAATTGGTGGTTCTGGTTTTCATGCTTTGGCATAGTTTTAGCCCTCTCTGTTCTCATATATATTCAAGAATACGTAAGTTGGGTTGTCGGATTCGGAGTTCTTACCCTTGTTATGTTGTTGTGGTTGGTTGTTTTTGGCTTTGGGTCATTAACTTACCGGTTCAACACCGAGAAGAAGAAGAAGAAGGGGTCGAGGCATCCGTTTATGACAATGTTCAAGCGGAGACGCGATCCCCCTCATCTAGAGTAAGCCCTTTTACGCGTCTTCCTTCCTCGACTTAATTGGCATTGCTTGATAAATCTTGAGGCTAATGATGTGGTTTCGTGCTAGGACTTCGAACGAGGCGTTGCTTGCATCACCCGTCTCGTCTGAGGGGGAAGTGGCCAACATCAAGAGAGATGGTGAAGAGGCCAGAGCAATGCTTAGGTTTTTCCCCTTGTGGTGCACATGTTTGGGATACTCCATTGTGTATGCACAACCCTCAACTCTATTCACAAAGCAAGCCACCACAATGGACCTCCACATTCTCCCCGGTTTCGAGATCCCTCCCGCCTCGTTCCAGCTCTGCATCCCGTTGTCCATCGTGCTCTTCATCACCCTCTACGACCTCATCTTCGTCCCCATCGCTAGGTCCATCACCAAGAAGCCCACGGGGATATCGATTCTTCAGAGGATCGGAGTTGGACTAATATTGTCCCTCTTATCTATCGTGATCGCGGCAGTCGTTGAGGCCAAGCGCCTCAAGACCGCCCGCGAGCACGGCCTGGTAGACCAACCCACGGCCGTGATCCCGATGAGCGTGTGGTGGCTGGCCCCGCAGTATGCGCTCTCCGGGATCTCGGACGTGTTTGGCATGGTTGGTCTGCAAGAATTTTTCTACGACCAAGTACCCAGCGAGCTCAAGAGCACAGGGCTCGCCATATACCTTAGCATACTAGGCGTGGGCAGCTTCGCTAGCAGCTTCTTGATATCCGTGATCCAAGACGTGACGAGTGGGGATGGCGGAGGCGGGTGGTTTTCCGACAACTTGAACCGCGCACATCTCGACTACTTCTACTGGCTCCTAGCCGGGCTCAGTGTAGTCTCTCTTGCTATCTATGTTTACTTCGCGAGGTACTATGTTTATAGAAACAGACCCGCCTTTTAAACTACATATGGGATTCTCTATCCCAACTTTGTCCAAATGTACTATCAATTGTAGAGCAAGACCCGCCTTTTAAACTTCGTGTAAGCTAGATTCTCTATTCCAACTTTGTCCAAATGTAAGATCAATTGGTGCTTAGAGAATGAATTGTAATTTTCTCTTCACAAATAATGATTTTTAGTTACAAATCTCTCTCTCTCTCTCTATGGATCCATATCATAACTTTAGTTGGTTTATTATCTTCACAAGCTAAACAGTAACATTAACCGAATAAATGCAGTGATTATTAAAGTGAAACTATATAGTATAGTATAATATCAAGAAATTAATAAGAGGAAATATACTCCTACAAAATCCATATTCATTATCATCAAATAAAAATTAAAATACTCCTAGCCTCCTAAGAGCTTTATTAATCCATCCGTCTTATCCTAATTGTCCCTGTTTTTTATTAAAATGTCTCATTTAATTGTTCACTTATCTAAAATAGAAAACTTATACTTTCACAACTAATTTAATATAACCCCTCTATCTCTTGCTGCATTGGTTACTGTATCGATTTTGTAGTGGACAATTTAATGGGATAAATGGATGACTATCTACACAGTTAGGAAAGGATCGGATGTCCACCATGTATAAACTTAGTATATTCACGGATAATATAATAATACTATTAGGTTGCGTTCTCTTTGATGCAAAATAAAAGGAGAGAAAAGAGAAAATCACCCTATAAATTTCACCAATTTTCTCACATGTTCTCACCTTATACTTCCTCCATCTCATATAAGTAGTCCCATTTGGAATGAGCACAGTAGCCAATAAAGGAGGAAATGTGTGGCTGTAATTGATTCTGAAGAGAGAGAGTTAATTTTAGTCAAGTATTCTTTGCCATTTTAGGAAATGAGACTAATAGATGAGACGGACTAAAATGGCAAATGGGACTACTTATATGAGATGGAGGTAGTATATATTTTTCCCTTCATTTGCCCTACAATGGAGAGAAAATATTATCTCTCCAATTTGGTGTTGTAAATATTTTCTCCAATTTAAAGAGTAAAATCCTCCCTCATGATAAAAGGTGAGAAAAGGACCTCATGATAAAAGGTGAGAAAAGCACAGGAAATTGATGATTATAGTGTAATTTTCTCTTTTCTTTCATTTTCTTTCGCATTAAAGAGAACGCAACCTTAATGAATAAAATGATTTAAATATACATACATCAATTTATAGAAAATGTAGACCTCGTAGAAAAGTTACAATACATGTGGACACACTAAGAGTGATTACGGTAGTTACGAACGTTACAATACTGGGTAGGAGTACTCGAATGTGTTATCTCGAATCTGTACCGCCATCCACACGAATTTTGTGTAGAAGCATCGCATCAGCTACAGACACAATTAATCATGTCTATTTTGGATTTTTTTTTTTTTTTTAATGTCTTTTTGAGAGTTTTGGACTTTCGCCATTATTGGATAATGGCAGTTGTTGCCGTTGGTAGTTTCAACTGATCTTCACTATTTAAGACAGTAACCCAGAAGATAGGGTAGAGAGAGAGAGAGAGAGAGTGTCTGTGTTATAGTACTTTATACAATGGCGATTACTGCAGTCACCGGAAACTGCACGCCGGACGCAGAAGTCGCGCTGCTGGACGACGCCGTCGGCGGCGCCGCCGACTTCAAAGGTCGACCGGCGAGCCGTTCGAGAACAGGAATCTGGAAATCCGCTTCTTTCATTATAGGTACGGTTATCACGAACACAAGTTGAGATTTTGTTTTGTTGAATTTTGATTTACTGCTTGGGTAGGAGTTGAAGTGGCGGAGAGATTCGCGTTCTACGGGATAAGCTCGAATCTGATCAGCTATTTGACGGGGCCGCTGGGGCAGTCGACGGCGGCGGCGGCGGAGAACGTCAATGCCTGGAACGGTACGGCGACGCTTCTCCCCCTTTTGGGCGCTTTCGTCGCCGACTCCTTTTTGGGCAGATTCCGCACCATTATCCTCGCCTCTGTGCTTTACGCAGTGGTAAGAACCCTAAATAGTAAAGTTTCTGGTAAAATTTAATCTATAATTGGCTGTGTTTAAGATGAATTACTTTGCTGCATAAGTTTCACATCTACCGAGTAAACGGAGTTTGGAAAAATGGATTGAGCTCAAGCTTGAATGATGAATGTGTGGTAAATGATACAGAGTCTTGGCTTCTTGTCTATATCGGCTGCATTTCATTCAACGGACTCTTCCGACTGCAATAGCTCGTCGTGTGCTCCTTCGTCGCTTGAGGTCGTATTATTCTACTTTTCTCTATATTTGGTAGCATTTGCACAAGGAGGGCATAAGCCCTGCGTTCAAGCTTTTGGAGCCGATCAGTTTGATGATGAAGACGAAGACGAGCTCAGAGCTAAAAGCTCCTTCTTCAATTGGAGGTACTTCTCCTTGAATCTAGGTATCTTAGCAGCTCTCTCTGTTCTGAGCTATGTTCAAGAGAATCTGAGTTGGGCGCTTGGCTTTGGAATCCCCTGCATTTTGATGTTGTTTGCACTAGTCGTTTTCTCGCTTGGGTCCTTTACATACCGCTTTCGCATGAGTAGGGACGAGAAGAACCCTTTTCTGAGAATCGGGCGTGTGTTTGTGAGTGCAATGAGGAATCGGAAGGCTTCACCATCTACCATAGCCATGGAAGGTGGCAACTATAAGTAAGTTGCCATCATTTGTAGCATCATTATATTTATCGGCTCAAACTGATATCCGTGTTGGATTTGGAACAGGTTTCTTTACAAGGCGATTCATGCACCTCCGGGAGAAGAAGGCAACGCGTGCACCATATCAGATGTAGACGATGCCATAGGGATTGTGCGGCTCGTTCCAATCTGGTGCACGTGTTTAGGGTTCACCATTGTTAGTATACAAGCTACGACCCTCTTCACCAAGCAAGGCGCTACCTTGGATCGTCACATCACTCCCACCTTCGAAATCCCAGCTGCTTCCCTGCAATCTCTCATATGCATCTCCATCCTCGCCTTCATCCCCGTATACGACCAGATCATAGTCCCGGTCACAAGGAAAGTGACGAAGAAACCTTCCGGGATATCAATGCTCCAAAGAATCGGTCTAGGCATATTCCTCTCTTTCTTGATCATGGTCATCGCAGCACTAGTTGAGATGCACCGTCTCTCGGTTGCAAACGAGCACGGGCTCGTTGACAGGCCAGATGAGACGGTGCCGATGAACGTGTGGTGGCTGGCCCCACAGTATCTGCTGCTTGGAATTGCTAACGTTTTCACTGTGATCGGTCTTCAGGAATTCTTCTACGATCAGGTTCCCGTCGAGCTGAAAAGCTTAGGGCTTGCTCTTTACCTTAGCACGTTCGGTATAGGGAATTTCTTGAGCAGTTTTTTGATCTATGTAATCGAGCTGATCACGAGTCGAGCTGGGGTCGAGAGCTGGTTCTCGGACAACCTGAACCGCGCCCATCTCGACTACTTCTACTGGCTGCTCGGAGGCATTGCTGCGGTGACGTTTATTGGCTATGTTTACTCTGCTAAATGTTATGCTTATAGAACGAAACACTAGTTTTTGTGTTGTGGATTTGTTTTTGTTTTCGTAATTTGTTGTACTCTTTCGTTAATTCTACTCTTTAAAAGAAACAAGACATTATAAACGATACGGCCTTTTGGTTGGAAGGGCTAACGTCTCAATCCTTTAACGTTACCCTCTTGAGATACATAATCCCTTCGTGCTAGAACTCTTTAATTTCTCTTTGGACATTAACTGAGTGACGTACTATAAGTTAGTCGTTTGTTGTTTTATTTTTCTTAAACTTTAGTTGCAACTTACAATAATTAGACTAAAATTATGAAGTCTCTCTCATCCCCTCTCTCTCTCTCTAGATCCACATCATGGAGTCAACAACATCAACATGTTACCCATGGTAATTGTCTATGTTGCCTTATTGGGATGTCCCATATAATTGTCCACTTACCTAAAATGGAAACATTACACTCTCACAACCAATATAATATAAAATTCCTTATCTCTTATGACATTGGTTATTGTGCCATTTTTCTAGGGGACAATTGTCATGGGACAGAGAGAGTACATGAAATACAGTCCGACGTGGCTGTGACAGTGAATTTTGAATATTTTTGCTTCACTTAATTTGCTCCACTACCCTTGCTGCCTTGCATGATAGACAACGTAATCTCTATTTTCTATTAATCGATATTTTCTTCAACTTAACTCGATTAAATCCCTTACGTTTGATCCCCGTTTTCCAATGAGAAATTGCGTTGTTAACTTCTCTACGATGAGAAATGTGGGAAAAGGAAGGGGAAAAAAAATTACTATTTCATCATTTCACTCTGACGAATACTATAATTTTCTTCGAAAAGTCTGATCTCCCATATTTTGCTTCAAATCATGATATTATTTTTTCACACGTCTTTTTTTTTTTTTTCGACTTAATTAAGATAAAAAGAATCATGATTAATACTCCCTTCGTCTCTAAATAATATGAATGGTCACACTTGCATGGGAAATGAAGATTAAATTATTTATTTAATTATTATCCACGTGAAATTCGTTAACCAATATTAACTATAGTCAATTAATCTTGTCTGGTGGACTTTTTTTTTTTTTTTTTTGGCTTATTACTAAAGCTAATGTTTTAATTTAATTTAATTATCATAATTGTTTTGATTAAAGTAATTGATACTCCCTCCCTTTCTCCATCAATGGATTATGCAGTGTTGCACCTACCATAACAAATTTTTACGTATTTAACTCTACTCATGTTCATGTAATGTAAAGATGAATCAGACAGTAACCCAGAAAACTGGGTAGAGAGAGAGAGAGAGTTATAAGAATGGTGAATACTGCGGTCACCGGAAACGGCGCAGAAGTTGCGCTACTGGACAACGCAGTCGGCGGCGCCGCCGACTTCAGATGCCGGCCGGCGAGCCGATCGAGAACCGGGAGCTGGAAATCGGCTTCTTTCATCATAGGTATGATTATCTCCAACCTAGGTCGAGATTTTTTTGTTGAGATTTGATTTACTGTTTGGGTGGTGGCATTGGGTAGGCGTGGAAGTGGCGGAGAGATTCGCGTACTATGGTATTAGCTCGAATTTGATCAGCTATTTGACTGGGCCGCTGGGACAGTCGACGGCGGCGGCGGCGGAGAACGTCAATGCCTGGAACGGTACGGCGACGCTTCTCCCCCTTTTGGGCGCTTTCGTCGCCGATTCCTTTTTGGGCAGATTTCGAACCATTGTTATTGCCTCTGTGATTTACGTAGTGGTAAGAACCCTAAATTTTCTTGTAATTTTATCGATTCGTTGTTAGCTTATGAACATTTGAGCTTCGAGAATTCTTGTCTATGGATTTTATTTTATTTTTTTGTTTCCAACTGTCTTTTTCGGTGGTGAAATTAGAACTGGTTAACCTTTAGCATTAATCTACTGAAGTACAGTGAATAAAAAGTGAAAAATTCATAACTTTGGGGAATTTGATTGAAGTTTCTTGATTTGATTGAAACATGTTTGAGTTAAAGTATGAATTTTGATGAACTTATTATACATAGCTACTTAAGTGAGTGTGAGGCTAAAATCTTTCCTTGTGATGGACCACAGAGTCTTGGCTTCTTGTCTATGTCTGCTGCATTTCGTTCCTCCAACTCTTCCGACTGCAAAAGCAATGCAAATAGCTCGGCATGTTCCCCTCCGTTGCTTGAGGTCGTCTTCTTCTACTTTTCTCTGTATTTGGTAGCATTTGCACAAGGAGGGCATAAGCCCTGCGTTCAAGCTTTTGGAGCTGATCAGTTTGATGATGAAGACGAAGACGAGCTCAGAGCTAAAAGCTCCTTCTTCAATTGGTGGTACTTCTCCATGAATATAGGTATTTTAGCAGCTCTTTCTGTTCTGAGCTATGTGCAAGAGAATCTGAGTTGGGCGCTTGGCTTTGGAATCCCCTGCATCTTGATGTTGTTTGCACTGGTCATTTTCTTGCTTGGGTCTTTCACGTACCGCTTTCGCCTTAGTAGAGACGAAAGGAACCCATTTATGAGAATCGGGCGTGTGTTTGTGAGTGCACTGAGAAACCGGAAGGCTTCACCTTCTGCCATAGCCATGGAAGTGGAAACTCGTGGTGTTCTTCTTCCTGAAGGTGCCAACTATAAGTAAGTTGCTTCTTCATGAACTTTGGCATTACCTTCAAAATATTGAACAAGAAAAGAAAGTCCAGAAATTCAATGACATTTCTGTAAAGAGTGTCGAAAGATTAGGCCTTTTCATGCATATTTCGAAGTTCAGGAACATTTGGCTCGTGCAACTTAGGCGTGCAGAATAGACGGACTAACACATCTGTATCGGATTATTTGTAACAGGTTTCTTTACAAGGCAATTCTTGCACCTCCGGACAAAGAAGGCAATGTATGCACAATATCGGATGTAGACGATGCCATTGGATTTCTGAGTCTCATTCCAATCTGGTGCACGTGTTTGGGATACGCTATTGTTAGTTCACAAGCTTTGACTCTTTTCACCAAACAAGGCGCTACCTTAGATCGTCACATCACTCCCACTCTCGAAATCCCAGCTGCTTCACTGCTGTCCCTCATCAGCATCTCCATCCTCGCCTTCATCCCCATATACGACCAGATCATAGTTCCGATCACGAGGAAAGTAACAAAGAAACCTTCCGGAATATCAATGCTCCAAAGAATAGGTTCAGGCATATTCCTCTCCTTTTTGATCATGGTCATCGCAGCACTAGTTGAGATGCACCGTCTGTCGGTTGCAGACGAGCACGGGCTCGTCAACAAGTCAGATGAGACGGTTCCGATGAACGTGTGGTGGTTGGCCCCACAGTATCTCCTTCTTGGAATTGCTGACGTTTTCACCATGGTTGGTCTACAAGAATTCTTCTACGATCAAGTTCCTATCGAGTTGAAAAGCTTAGGCCTTGCTCTTTACCTTAGCATATTTGGTATAGGGAATTTCTTGAGCAGTTTCTTGATTTCCGCAATCGAGCTGATCACGAGTCGAGCTGGGGTCGAGAGCTGGTTCTCAGACAACCTGAATCGAGCCCATCTCGACTACTTCTACTGGCTGCTGGGAGGCATTGCTGCAGTGACGTTTGTTGGGTATGTTTACTCTGCTAAGTGTTATGCTTATAGAAAGAAAGAAGAGTAGGTTTGGACTATGGTTGTTTGTGTTGTACTTGTACATGTAATGTGCATTGGTAATACTAAAATCATAAAATGTGGTTAGGAGGTATGTAGCTGACCAAATGAAATGAAACGAGACCGAGGTAGTACGTTACTTTCGTGTAATATTCATTTAGAATGTCCATTCATAATGACTCATTTCCGAAGTGATAAAAAATTAAATAAAATGCTACGTTAATTAATAGTTTTTCATACGTAACTTTCTTTGAGCAATTTAAAATCTTAAAATCTGAAAAGCAATTTGCAGAGAATTTGGCCTTATTATTTACGATCACTTTCAATAATAGTACTCTCTCCGTTCTTAAATAAGTGTCCCGAGCCGCCAAAATTTTTGTCCCATAATAAGTGTCCTATCACATATTTCAATGTAAAATTTTGGCTAAACTACCAATTTTACCCCTATTATCATTACACTTTTTTCACTTTTTCAATTTTCAATGTAATGATTAGGGGTTAATATGGTAAATTTATACAATTCCTTGGTTATTGCACTTTGGCGGCTCGGGACACTTATTTAAGGACGGAGGGAGTATTTATCAACTTAAGTTATGGTCTACCAGCTGCCCCACTAACTCTGCATATTCCCCACACCTCAATAATGCAAAATGCAATGTCGAAATCGTTTGTAATACAAAAACTCAATCAACATCATCTAAAGATATTTTAATTAAAGGAAAAAAAAAAATAAACGAAAGATCAGGATCGAAAGTTGGTGAAAACGACACGGCCAATGCCATGAGTATTTGCTAAAAGCAGAACACTCAACATTAGAGAGAGAGAGGCAATGGCGGCAAGTAGAGCTACCGCCTGAAGCGACGCCATGGAATCTGAGGCTACTCCGCTAGTGGAGGACGACGTAAGAGGATTCGTTGACTTCAAAGGCCGACGCGTCCACCGCCGGAACTCCGGCTGCTGGAAATCAGCTTCCTTCATCATAGGTAGCTCAGCTGATGCGATCCTGCTTCTTTTTCCTTCTCTTCCTTTATTTTGCATTTCTAATCCGATTTTCTGGTTTTAGGCGTTGAAATGGCGGAGAGATTTGCCTACTACGGAATCAGTTCGAATCTGGTCAGCTATCTAACCGGTCCCTTGGGCCAATCCACGGCAGCGGCGGCGGCTAACGTCAACGCCTGGTCTGGGACGACCTCGCTTTCGCCGTTGCTCGGCGCTTTCGTCGCCGATTCGTTTCTCGGGAGATACTGGACGATTATCTTCGCCTCTCTGCTCTACATCTTGGTAACTTGTGGAATTTAGCTTTTAAGGAATTTCAATTTGAATCTTGTTTATGATTTTACCTGCCTGTAGACTGTTTGAAGATTTGATTATCATTTGATTCAGTACCAAAAATGTTGAAATTTTTAGGGGCTTGGACTATTGTCTGTATCAGCAGCTCTCAATCCCTCAGATTCAACTCCTCCTCTCGTTGATGTGATCTTCTTCTTCGTCGCTATATACCTAGTCGCCTTTGCGGTAGGCGGCCATAAGCCGTGCTTGCAGGCATTCGGAGCTGATCAATTTGATGATGAAAATGGGAAAGAGCTGAAATCGAAGAGCTCGTTCTTCAACTGGTGGAACTTTTGCTTGTGTATTAGTACTGTAGTAGGCCTAATAGTTCTGACCTACATTCAAGAGAATCTGAGCTGGGAACTCGGCTTTGGAATCCCCTGCATCACCATGTGTTTCTCGTTAGTTGTTTTCATGTTTGGGGTAGTGACATACAGATTCCGCATGAAGAGTGATGAGAGGAATCCGTTTGTGAGAATCATTTGTGTTTTTGTGAGAGCGGCCAAAAACCGGCATGTTGCATCTGCAGGTGTGGCTATGGAGGAGGAAGGCGCTCACTTTAGGTGACTCTCTCACTTCTCTTTGGGCTATCTAAGGTTATGTAGTTTGATTATAATCATTATTTGAATTGTGCTAGGTTTCTCGATCAAGCAGCAGTAGAACGTAACGGTGAGGAAGTTTGCAGCACAACTGATGTCGAAGATGCAAAGGCTGTTCTAAAGCTTCTTCCGATATGCTTAGCATGTCTGCCTTTTGCCGTGGTCTACTCTCAATCTACAACTCTCTTCACCAAGCAAGGAGCCACAATGGATCGTCACATAACAAGCAATCTTCAAATCCCAGCTGCTGCAGTTCTAGCCTTTACACCGGGTTCCATCATACTCTTCGTTCCATTCTACGAACGAGTCATAATCCCCATAGCCAGAACAATAACGCACACCACAAATGGCATATCGTTACTCCAAAGAATCGGAACCGGCCTATTTCTCGGTACAGTCTGCATGATCATTGCAGCTTTGACTGAAATGAAACGCTTGGAAACTGCCTTCGATCACGGGCTTTCAGATCTTCCGAAGGAAACCGTACCAATGAGTATATGGTGGCTAATTCCTCAATACTTGGTTATGGGGATTGCTGATGTGTTGACCTTTGTTGGACTTCAAGAATTCTTCTATGATCAAGCTCCTAAAGAGTTGAAAAGTATGGGTGTTGCTCTTTCCTTTGCGGTAGCTGGGATCGGTGGTTTCTTGAGCAGCTTTCTGGTACTCGCTGTGGATAAGGCCACGACTTGGTTACCGGATAACTTGAATCGGGCTCATCTCGATTACTTCTATTTGTTGCTGGCTGGTATTAATGTGTTGTCTCTTATCTTGTATGTCTACTTTGCTAAGTCCTATTCTTATAGTAAAAGAATCACTGTCTGAAAATAGAGAATTACTTCTACTGGGCTAAATGTACTCTCCCATCGAAACTCGAACATCTCAATATCAAGTCTCTGAGTAAAGCTCAGAATTCTGCCTTAATTCCTCAGAATTTTGATGAAGCCAATCTCTAGGACATGCTGAGGATCTTTAGTCGATTCATGTGTCTGAAGCGCGAAGATCATATCCACGAAACAACTCATTTCTGGAGATGGAAACAGAGTCATCCCTGTTGCTCTGCAGTCTCATGGCCTAGTTTTGGCAGGTTTTGTCCTAAATTTTTAGTTTTGTTTTGATAACGACTCAATTTTTCTTTTAGGAACAACGTGATTCTGCTTGTATTATTGTTATGAATTTAAAAATGAATACGAAAATGAAGTGAAGTGGTAGTTGCTAAGTTGCTTTTCATGAGTGTACGACTATGCTTATTCAAAGATGGAATCAAAAGTTGGTGAAAGAGACACTGCCATCAGAATATAGTTTTGCTTGCTAATGCAGAACACTCCAACACGAGGGGGGAGAGAGAGAGAGAGAGAGAGAGGATGGCAATGGCGGCAAGTAGAGCTACCGGCGGAAGCGACCCCGTGGAATCTGAAACGACTCCGCTGTTGGACGACGACATAGTCAGGGGGTGCGTTGACTTCAGAGGCCGCCGCGTTCTACGCTCGAGCTCCGGCTGCTGGAAATCCGCTTCCTTCATGGTAGGTAAGGTACCTGCCGCTATCCCATTCCTTTTCCTTCTTCTCCATTACTTTCTGTTTCAAATCTCGACACCTATCAATATTTTCTGATATTAGGCGTTGAAATGGCGGAGAGATTTGCCTACTATGGATTCAGTTCGAATATGGTCAACTATCTAACCGGTCCCTTGGGCCAATCCACGGCGGCAGCGGCGGCTAACGTCAACGCCTGGGCTGGAACGGCGTCTCTCTCGCCTTTGCTCGGCGCTTTCGTTGCTGATTCGTTTCTCGGGAGATATTGGACGATTATTGTTGCCTCTCTGCTCTACATCTTGGTAACTTGTTTGAAGATTTGGTTAATTATCATCTAATCAGTAGTAAAAATATTGAATTTTTGAGTTTTGTGTGGATTCATTGATTCATAGGGCCTTGGACTATTGTCTGTATCAGCAGCTCTCAATACCTCTGATTCGTCTCCTCCTCTCGTTGATGTGATCTTCTTCTTCGTCTCCATATATCTAGTCGCTTTTGCAGTAGGCGGCCATAAGCCGTGCTTGCAGGCATTCGGAGCTGATCAATTCGATGATGAAAATGGGAAAGAGCTCAAATCGAAGAGCTCGTTCTTCAACTGGTGGAGCTTTTGCTTGTGCATTAGTACCGTGGCAGGTCTAATAATTCTGACCTACATTCAAGAGAATCTGAGCTGGGAACTCGGCTTTGGAATCCCCTTCGTCGTCATGTGTTTCTCGTTAGCTGTTTTCCTTTTTGGGGTAATGACATACAGATTCCGCGTGAAGAGTGATGAGAGGAATCCGTTTGTGAGAATCATTCGTGTTTTTACGTGTGCGGTCAAATACCGGTATGCTGTATCTGCAGGTGTCGCTATGGAGGGGGGAGGCTCTCACTTTAGGTAAATCCATTACTTCCATCACTTTAGGTAAGAATTATGTTGCTTATCATCATTGTTTGAATTGTGCTAGGTTTCTTGATGGAGCAACCGTAGAGCATAACGGTGAGGAAGCTTGTAGCACAAGTGACGTCGAAGATGCAAAGGCGATTCTACAGCTCCTTCCAATATGCTTATCATGTCTACCTTTTGGCATCATCTACTCTCAGTCAGCAACCCTCTTCACCAAGCAAGGAGCCACGATGGATCGTCACATAACCAGTGATCTTCAGGTCCCAGCTGCTGCACTTCAGGCATTCGCAACGGGCCCCATCATCCTCTTCATCCCCATCTACGAGTACGTCCTAATCCCCATAGCCAGAGCCATGACCCACAGAGCAAATGGCATATCATTACTCCAGAGAATCGGAACTGGCCTAGTTCTCGGTATAGTATGCATGATCATTGCAGCTCTTACTGAAACGAAACGCTTGGGAATCGCCTTCGATCACGGGCTTCAAGATCTTCCTACGGAAACTGTACCAATTAGCATATGGTGGCTAACTCCTCAGTACTTAGTCATGGGAATTGCTGATGTGTTAACTTTTGTTGGACTACAAGAATTTTTCTATGATCAAGTTCCGAAAGAGTTGAAAAGCATGGGCGTTGCTCTATCCTTCGTGGTGGCCGGGATCGGTGGCTTCTTGAGCAGTTTTCTGGTGTTCGTTGTGGACAAGGCGACAAGCGGAGGTGGCGGAACTAGCTGGTTACCGGATAACTTGAATCGGGCTCATCTCGACTACTTCTACCTGTTGCTGGCTGGGATCAATGTACTGTCTTTCGTCTTGTTTGTTTACTTCGCTAAGTCTTATTCTTATGGTAACAGAATCACTGTCTGAAAATAGACAGACGGTTGTATTCAGGTGAAAGAATCTCTGTTCTAAAATTTGAATCTATAAACAAGATTTGTTTTTCTTCAAAAAAATTTGAATCTATTTATTGAAGCATTTCATCGAACGGTTTCTGGGATCGAAGTCCAGTAGCTAGATGATCTCAACACTTTAATAATCACCATCCAGTGTAAAGGAGTATAATTCAATCGTCTTTGAAGAGTTCGACATAAGTTCAACTACCGAATCGAAGAGTTACGAATATCGGATTCTAATAAGATGCCATTGGAACGAACAGCGACGGAGGAATTACGAAAACTGTACGTTCTAATAATTAGTGAAATTTACAAGGGATGCCATGGGGGCTAAAATCGTAATATTATCCATCTCTTTCAAACAGTGAAGGCACTAATAATTATTTACTATTAGTGGGAAAATGTGGGTATATTTGAATTAAATTATTACCATTTCGAAGTCTCTTTAAATTCAAGTAATTCTAATTGCGTTACTTCATTAATTCAAAACACATTGTTGAATGAAATACGTACATGCATAGAATAAATTGCTATAAGTAATGAAACACTATATAGGTATTATTAGATGAATATTTATGCAACAATATAAATACTGAATAGCATGGAAATATATATTTCGTGTGTAGTGATAAATTGAAAATAAAAATAAAAATCAAAATCATAGATAAACGAAAAGAAACGAATCTTTTGAAAATTTGTGGAGTTAGTGCTCATTATATTCAACAATTTTGACTACTGAAGAGAGAGATAATGGAGTCCGCCGTTACGGAGGTGGAGGTGGAGGCGGAGGCGGAGGTGGAGGTGCTAGACGACGTCGTTGAAGGATTCGTCGACTTTAAAGGGCGTCCGGCCTTCCGATCAAAGTCTGGATTATGGAAGTCGGCTTCGTTCATCTTATGTATGACCGATAATCCAATTCCATTGTTTTTTTCATTGCAGGAGTGAGAGATCCCTCGTCTATGTATGAGTATTCGAGTCGAGTTGAGTAGAATAGAGCAATAGGAAGCTCGAGTTTGACTTGTTTATTATCGAGTCGAGCTCGAGCTCAAGCTTAGGCTTTATTTATTGAATTCTGTGTAGAGGATCACAACCACCGGAATTAATCAATCTATCTTGATTTCGATAATAATTAACCTTTTTTCATTAAAATAATTGTAAAGCTTACTCTCAAAAGGCAATATTACTACTAATTAAAATAATTTGAATCATTATTCAGGTGTGGAAGTGGCGGAGAAATTTGCATTCAACGGCATAAGTTCGAATCTGATCACCTATCTGACGGGGCCGTTGGGCCAGTCGACGGCGGCAGCGGCGGCGAACGTCAACGCCTGGAACGGAACGGCGTCGCTCCTGCCGCTGTTAGGTGCTTTCGTCGCCGACTCTTTTCTCGGCAGATACCGCACCATTATCATCTCTGTTCTAGTCTATATAACGGTTAGTAGGAATCGTGCGTGTGTTGGTCTAGCAGGGTTTAACGTACCAAAACACTCTTTCGTTTTCGAGTCTGTAAATTTCATGTTAATGATTTCAAAATTGTATGCAGAGTTTGGGATTCTTATCTCTCTCTGCTTCCCTACATTCCAACTGCAAAATCGAAGAGAACGGCTCGGCTTGTTCGACTCCTCTGCTCGAACTCGTTGCCTTTTACCTCTCTTTGTACTTGGCTGCGTTTGCAGAAGGCGGGATGAGGCCCTGCATTCAAGCCTTCGGAGCCGATCAGTTCGACAGGGAAGATATCAACGAGTCGAAGGCGAAGAGCTCCTTCTTCAACTGGTGGTATTTCTCCATGGCTGCTGGCTCTCTGCTTGCTGTGATTCTGAACTATATTCAAGAAAATCTGAGCTGGGAGCTCGGCTTCGCAATCCCCGGCATCGTCATGTTCCTCGCTCTCCTTCTTTACTTGCTCGGCTCCTTAACCTACAGATTCCCTGTACAGAGGGATGAAAAGAATCCTTTCGTTAGGATCGGCTGCGTTTTTATGAACGCGACGAGGAATCGGCACTCGTCCCCTCCTGCATTTGCCTATGAGGAAGAAGAGCAAGCCAAGTTGAAGTAAGTTGTTGATGCTTATGAATTTTGTGTGGTTGCATGTGTTTGTAGCATGGAAAGATAAATGCTGCTCTGTCCGTCTCATTCTGCTTGACATGTTTATATTATTTTATACTTAGTGGTTTGCTTGTTTAGGTTTCTCGACAAGGCCGCCTTCGGTCGAGGCGAGAGCGTGTGCACCGAGCGCGACATCGACGACGCCAAGTCCCTCTTGAAGCTTCTCCCTATATGGTTCTCATCTTTAGGGTTCGCCGTTGTCATCTCACAAGCCTCAACCCTCTTCACAAAACAAGGCCAAACAATGAACCGCGAAATCGTCCACGGCTTCGAGATCCCGGCCGCCGCGCTACAATCCCTCGTAAATCTGTCCATCGTCCTCACCATGCCTATCTACGACCGTGTCCTGGTCCCGGTCGCCCGTGCCATCACCAAGAGACCGGCCGGGATAACGGTTCTCCAACGTATCGGGGCAGGGCAAGTTGTGTCCATCCTCTCGATGGTGGTCGCGGCCCTCATCGAGAGGTGGCGCCTCGAGATATCGGCCGAGCACGGGGCGGCGAGCCAGGAGGTGCCGATGAGCGTGTGGTGGCTGGCCCCACAGAATGTGATGATTGGTGTAGCTGAAGTGTTCATGATTGTTGGGCTTCAAGAGTTCTTCTATGATGAGGTGCCTAGTGAGCTCAAAAGCCTAGGGCTTGCTCTCTACCTTAGCATATTAGGGATTGGGGATTTTTTGAGTAGTTTCTTGATAGCGTCTATCGAGGTGATCACCAGTCGAGACGGGCATGACAGTTGGTTCTCCAACGACATGAATCGTGCCCATCTCGACTATTTCTACTGGCTGCTAGCCGGGGTTAGCGCGGTCGTGGCTGCAGCCTATGCTTTCTTTGCAAAATCCTATGTTTACAAATTGCAAGAGAGGAGGCATGGTCTATTGTAATTAGAAGCATAAGTATTTATTGAATCAATTTGGTTTGTTAATTAGATATATCTCCACAATCACAATGATCATAATCATGTAACTAATGCACTTATTTTGTTAAAATAAATAAAGTAGTATCATCCCCTATAGTTATGTAAAGAGAATAAATCAGTCTATTTTATTTACCGATTCCTCCGTTCATAATCTTTAGAGTCTTTTTTCTTTTTGGTACGTCCTGAATCTTTACGACATTTCCATTATACCAACAAACTTCATAGTAAAATATTATATTAATCTATACCTATTATAAAAGTGCCTTGTGTGACAAATTTTGGTTTACCTATTTTGTCCCTATAATAAATTTAAGTATAAGGTCAATATTGTAATATTATATTATTATACATGAATTTTAAAAGATAAAGTAAATTGATATACTCCCTCCGTCCTCCATTTAGTGACGGAGGGAGTTTGGGCACGCGTTTTTTCGCATTTTATGGTATAATAATAAATTAATGTGTTAAAGTGTTAAAGTGGAATAATTGTGGGTCCATTTGAATTGTTTAATAGTATTCAAATATTAAAATAATAAAAAGTAGATGTATAAAGTGTTAAAGTGTTAAAGTGATTGTGGGGTCTACGTCCAAAAACGGAATATGTCAGTAAATGGAGGACGTCCAAATATAGTATTAACGTCACTAAATAGAGGACGGAGGGAGTATAATATTATACTCCCTCCGTCCACCTATTTCTGACACGCTTTCCTTTTTGGGCCGTCCATCTATTTCTGACACGTTTCCTTTTTTGGAAAGAATTAGCCTCTAAGTAGTACAATTAGTAAATCCCTTATTACACTTAACATTCCATACTTAAATCTCATCCACTCATTTTTTCTGCACGTAGTTCAATATAATTTAAATTTCGAAAGTTTAAATTATTATAACTTGCTCGTTTGTTATCGGATTTTTATGATTTTTATATCAAATTAAAGGTCTTTATACGATCTTTCATTTAAGATCAGACAAGAACATGTTTTTATGCATATATGATGCTCTATTTCTAAAATATGTTTATTCCCTACAAAATACACTTTATACACTACATCCATAAACACAATACACTTTACACACTAACCACTCCCGTCTTAAAACCCGTGCAAAAAGCAAACGTGTCAGAAATAGGTGGACGGAGGGAGTAAATAACATGAAATTTGATTTGATTTCATGTAGAAATATTACTAGAAGTACAACACAACACAATTTCTACATCTATTCTAATTATAGTATAAAATTCATTTTCTTAAAAAGATTATAAAGTATCATAGATATTACTCCTATATTTTGGGTTTTTGTTTTCTTCTTTTTAAAATAAATAAATACAAATACGATTGAATAAAAAAAGAAAAAAGAAAAAAGATAGTGGTAAGTTTAATTGTAAAAGTAATTTCAGTATATGTAAAAACTATATAAGTAGTTTATTGTTATTACTAATATACTCGAAATTGCATTGATGCTATAAGTTGTAACGGAAAACACATAAAATTAATCATCTACCACGGTAACACAACAATGCATATTAGTAGTATTAGTATTAATTTAGTGCGGAATTAATATAAATTAGAGATAGAATAACAATAGATGTCTTACATCGAATCGGCCAATAAATTCATTTTTTCACTGTCTCGAGTCTTCGTGTAACTAAAAATTTTGAGTTTTACAATATTATAGTAACAAATCAATTTACTTTATGAGTACTTATTCTACTTATCTAATAATATATGAAAAAGATTGGTCATGTTCATATTTAACGTACCAAATTTGAACATATATAAAATCTTATAACTACATTTAAAATAAATAGAGCTATACACAAATAAATATTTTGATTTTTCTTATTAATGTTCTACATTTATTAGTAAAACATACTCTCTCTGTCCCACTAATAAGATGACCTTTTTTTCCAACGGAATTAAGACAGAAGTGATGATAGTATGTTAAAGTGATAGGTAGTGGCTTAAAATGATGTGTATGAATTTTATTAGTTAGAAGTTTCTATTTTTGGAAAAGCCTCTACATCATGGGATATCCCCAAAAGTAAAATGTCCATATATAAGTGGGACAAATGGAGTATGAAATTACGAAAATTTTATGTAAATAATGATATTCAAAAGAGAGTTTATAGAAGGATATTGCAAGGAAATAAAGAGAAAAGTCGATCAATAATTTGATCGAAATATTTACGTGCGAATGCACGTACTCTCTACTAGTACTTTCTAAAATCACTTTGCGACATCACCATCGCATATTCTAACATATTAGCACAATACATTAATTTTCGATATCGAAATAAAATAAGTCAATTAAATTTGGACGGAGAGAGTTTTGGAGTAGCATGTAGTAGATGTGTCACCTAACTCACTACTCACCTTCTTCTTCTTCTTTTCTTCTGTGTTCTTTGTATACACCTACCTACCACTTTCTCTCACCTACTAAAAATCTTGTGGAGATATTTTTGCCTCTAAAATAATCTCCTTCAACCGCATACACTTGCAGAATCCACATGTCAAAATTTATATTACTACCAACAAAACTGGAGAAATACACATCGTAACCGACACGGAGGAGAGAGAGAGAATGAGCTCAACTGCAGCAGTCGCCGGAGGTGACGTGTCTGAGCTCGAAGCGCCGCTGCTGCTGGACGACTTCGTTAGGGAATCCGTCGATTTCCATGGGCGGCCCGCGGTTAGGTCGAGAACGGGCTACTGGAAATCGGCTTCTGTCATGATAGGTATGAATCGTGAATCTGTGAATTGGATTGAGATTATCGGTTAATCGAATGCGAATTTTGGATTTTTGAATCTCACTTTATTTTTTGGGGGAGTTGAATGTAGCCGTTGAAGTGGCGGAGAGATTCGCGTATTACGGAATAAGCGCGAATCTGATAAGCTATTTGACGGGGCCGCTGGGGCAGTCGACGGCGGCGGCGGCGGCCAATGTCAACGCGTGGAGCGGCGCGGCGTCGCTGCTGCCTCTTGTCGGCGGTTTCATTGCCGACTCGTATTTGGGGAGATATCGCACCGTCGTCTATTCTTCTGTGGTCTACATCTTGGTTAGTTTAATTACCTTTTTTAGTTATTTAATTACCATTTTTGTATGCTTAATTCTGCCTTTTTTAATTGAAGCAAAGCTTAGAAAAAAGTTATTATGCCTTTTGATTACAGAATCATCTATCATTCATCTTAGCTATTGATTGATTACCAGATAGAGATGATGAACACCTTTGTCATTTTTTCATTTCGACGTTATTTTGTTCGATTTTGTTCAAGTGTGTATGTGATGGTAACGTATGCCTTTGTGTGATGGATGATTAGGGCCTTGGCTTCTTAACTCTATCAGCTGCTCTGAGTTCAACCTACAATACCAACTGTGAAGAAGCTACAAACTCTGTGTGTTCTCCTCCTACGCTCGAAGTCGTCTTCTTCTTCTTCTCGTTATACCTAGTGGCGCTCGCACAAGGCGGCCATAAGCCGTGTATACAAGCTTTCGGAGCTGATCAGTTTGATGAAGCAGACAAGAAAGAGCGCTTAGCCAAGAGCTCCTTCTTCAACTGGTGGTACTTTTCGACTGCCGCTGGCGTCTTCCTATCACAGTTAATTCTCAGCTACGTTCAAGAATATATGAGCTGGGAACTCGGGTTCGGGATCCCGGCCATTTTCATGGTCTTGGCGCTTGTTATTTTCTTGCTCGGGTCCACGACTTACCGTTTTGGTAGCAGTAGTGATGCGAGGAATCCATTTATGCGGATCGGTCTAGTCTTTGTGAGATCTGCGCGGAGCTGGTTCTCTGGTTCGGATCAGGAACAGGGCAGTGGAGATCATTCTGGAGTGGCGGAGGGTAAGGTTCGAGTATGCACTGTCCACGACGTGGAGGATGCGAAGGCGATACTTCGGCTCGTGCCAATCTGGTGTACGTGCCTCGCCTACGCTATTGTCTTCGCTCAGGCTGCGACACTGTTCACAAAGCAGGGTGCGACAATGGACCGTTCAATCACCGCAACGTTCGAAATCCCGGCTGCTTCATTCCAATCCATCATCCACATCTGCGTCGTCATCATGGTCCCGATTTATGACCGTGTGCTAGTTCCAGCAGTGAGAACCGTGACCAAGAAACCCGCAGGGATAACGATGCTGCAGAGGATCGGAATCGGCATGTTCTTCTCCGTTATGCTCATGGTCACCGCTGCCCTGGTCGAAATGCGACGCCTAGCCACCGCTCGAGAGCACGGGCTCGTGGACCAGCCAGATGCCACGGTACCAATGAGCGCGTGGTGGTTGGCGCCCCAGTACGTGGTGTTTGGTGTGGCAGATGTGTTCGCCATGATCGGACTCCAGGAGTTCTTCTACGACCAGGTGCCCGCCGATCTCAAGAGCGTGGGGCTTGCTCTGTATCTAAGTGTGTTTGGTGTGGGCAGTTTCTTGAGCGGTTTCTTGATTTCGATCATCGACAGTTTGACGAGCCGAGACGGCGGAGACAGTTGGTTTTCGAGCAATCTGAACAGAGGGCATCTCGATTACTTCTACTGGCTGCTGGCGGCGATAAGCGCAGTTATGATGCTGTTGTATTTCTACTATTCGAGATCTTATGTTTATAAGAGGAAAGAGTAGTATTCATTGTTTTAGAATATACTATGAGCTTTTGTTATGATCCACCATGATTTTGAAGGTAATGTCTTATTATTGTGTCATAAGCATCTCTCTCTCTCTCTCTCTCACACACACACACACACAGATAACTAGAGAAAGAGGCCAAGGGCCTCAAGCTTGAGGCCAATTGTTTGATCAATTCGCTCAGCCATTTCAGAGGTCAAATAGTTCTTCCAATCTCCAACTTCACCCTTTCTGAAATAGGAAGTGTTAGGCACATTCAACAAGATTGATCCACTCTTGTTCACCTCTAAATTCTTGAGCCTCTCCAAACTGCACCTCCACAAGACCTCCTCGACTTGCCCCTCCTCTACGAACGGCCGTCCTAAGAACTTGGCGATCCTCGACACTTGTCCCTTCGGGTCGGACTTCATCTCCTCGTACTTCACGAACAAGAATTTATCGGGCCTTCTCTGACTCTCGAGCCAGTACTCTGCCACGTGGTCGGAGAACGGCCCGTACTGATGCAGGCCCGAGCAGAAACACTCGACCGCCCTCTCCAGAGGGAAGGGTTCCTGGTCGGGCCTCAGGAAAGAGTTGAAGAAATGCCACATCGAGATGAGGGTGTCCTTAGGGTTCCGGGCTATGTACACGACCTTGCAACCCGACTCCTTCACCGTGTCAGGCAGCACGGAGTGCGGAAGGTGCGTGTGGAGGAGACGTGGGCCCGACGCATCGTAGATGTCGACCTTCAGAGGCTTGGTGGAATACAGAGCGCTCTCGATCGTCGGGATGTGGAAGTGGGGGTTTTCTGCAGCCAGCATGTCGTGTTCGTGTTCGTGTTCAGGGTCATCACGGTAGTTCCCCATGATGCAGATGGCGAGCGACTTGAGCCACGTTGTGCCGGTTTTCATGGTCGATGCGAGGATGACGTCATCGTCCCGGGCCCGGAAGTTCGACCGGAACGCGACGGCGGGCTTCATGATGCCCGGCCCGAACCAGAAGCCTTCCCATTGGGTGATGTCCATTGCATCCCAAAAGCGGGCTTTTGGTAGCCCGGCCGACCAAATCTCCACATCTAAGTCTTCAATAGGCGAGTTTGGCATTTTTGAATATTTCCAAGTGTTTTAAGCTCAAGAGATCTAAGGCTTTCATTCATATATATAGCACTTTCAAAAGCATGCAAATTAACAATTTAATATTTCACAAACTAATCCGAAAATGAAATTCCATATATTAAAATTGTCTAATTAACTTTTAGCTATTAGTATAATTTAATTTGAAATCATTTTCGTACCTTCAAAGGGTTAATTTGCAAGAAATTAGTACTATTTGATTGGTCCCGCACGTAACTCATACATCCCAACATTTAAATAGATTTGTGCTAATATCAACCATGTCACGTCGATGCTAAAATTTAAAAAATGTCACATCTTTTCATAGATGTATATTGATCTTAAAAGATTTAATTCACAAAAGGCTACATCGCCAATTAAAATAAGAAGTGAAAAATCAATATATATCAATGTCAAAATGTTGTCACTTTTGATCCTCTAACAAAAATGTTGTCATTTGGGTTGAAACCAAATTTTGTTGGGGACCTTAGATGAAACTTTAGCAACATTATCAATAATAAAATAATATTAATGAAACTTGTTTAAATTGTTTAGATTGTTTTGTTAATTATTAGTGGTACTATTTATTTTCTTAGAAAGAAAATACTAGTGGTAATTGTTCTAGAAACTTTTTGAAGTTCGAATTTGGCTAATCACGTACACAAAATTTGTGCCATAGAAAGAAATCATTACAATTTGTTAAAATTTTCAATTTATATACTACTAAAATTTTATATTCCCTCCGTCCTCCATTTAGTGGCATTGTTTTCTGGACACAGGTTTTTTTGCATTTTTATGGTATAATAATAAATTAATGTGTTAAAGTGGAATAAGTGTGAGTCCATTTAAATTTTTTAATAGTATTAAAATGTTAAAATAATAAAAAGTAGATGTATAAAGTGTTAAAGTGTTAAAGTGATTGTGGGGTCTACGTCCTAAAACGGAATATGCCAGTAAATTGAGGACGTCCCAATATAGTACTCCCTTCGTCCCACTTCACTTGTCCTCAATACTATTTTCGTCCGTCCCACTTCACTTACCCTCTTTCCTTAAAAGCAAAAATTAACCTTTACTTTTTAATGTGGACCCCCTACTTTTTTCAATTTAACACTACGCATAAAATCTCGTGCCGAAAAGAAAGAGGACAAGTGAACTGGGATAGAGGGAGTAATAATGTCACTAAATGGAAGACGGAGGGAGTAGTTTTAACTTTTAAGTATCAGGAATTAAAAAAAAAAAAAAGAAAAGAAGAAAAAAAAGGTTATTTTATTGTGTCTAAATCTAAAATTAAAAAACTTCCAAAGAAAATAAATTGGATACACCTGTCTACGAGAAAGAGCCACGTCAGACTGAACCGATCGGTGAGAGAGAGAGAATGCACGTCTCCGCCTCCTCCGGCCACGAAATCTCGGAGGCCGAATCTCCTCTGCTGAAAGACGACGCCGTCCGAAATGCCGTCGACTTCTACGGCCGCCGCGCCCACCGATCGAAAACCGGCAGCTGGAGTGCCGCCTCTTTCATCATCGGTATCATCTTATCCCGTTCTTTCAAAATCTCAGAATTTCTCAATCGGACTAGTTCTTAGTTGTTTCCACCGTTTTCTGCAATTTTCGTGAATTTATTTAGGTGTTGAAGTGGCGGAAAGATTGACATATTATGGCATAAGTTCGAATCTCGTAACCTATCTGACGGGGCCGTTGGGGCAATCCACCGCCGCCGCCGCCGCCAATGTCAACGCCTGGTCCGGAGCGGTGTCGCTTTCGCCGCTTCTAGGTGCTTTCGTCGCCGACTCGTTCGTCGGCCGGTACAGGATGATTATTGCTTCCTCTCTGCTCTATACCTCGGTAGGTGCAGAAATTTTACTCTCAATCTCTCGTCCTGCTTTCCTCATTTGCCTATTGTAACTTTGAAGTTTTGGATTAATTTTTTGAATCTAGATTTGATTGTGTAATTGGAGTAATTGTTGGGAGATAGAATTTTCAAGGCAATTCTGAAAAGATAATCTGGAAATTTAGTTCTAGGCATAATGTGAAGCTGTGGATTAAGCTGTTACTTCATCATTTCTGCCAATTTTTTCAATGATAACGAATCCCTGCCTTAGGTATGCATGATTGTAATGTAGAATGCATAGATCTTATCTTGATAGATTACATTAGAAATATATAAAAAATCGAGAATCCGATTTTTTATGCGCTTAGATTTTCTTGTATTAATGATCTTTTCTCTCATAAGTTTCGTAGTTGAGACATAGTTGTTATCATGATGGATTTCAGGGACTTGGTCTCTTGACCGTAGCAGCTATATTTTTCAGCTCTTCCGACTGCCAAAGTGCCGCAAACAAGTGCTCTCCGCCTCTGTTTCAGATAATCTTCTTCTTCGTCTCTTTGTACTTGGTAGCATTTGCCCAAGGAGGGCATAGGCCCTGTGTCCAAGCCTTTGGAGCTGATCAGTTTGATGAGGAAGACGAGAAAGAGTGCAAATCGAAAAGCTCCTTCTTCAATTGGTGGTATTTTTGCTCGTGTGTGAGTGTTTCAGTTGGAATCTTGGGTTTGAACTACATTGAAGACAATCTTAGCTGGGGGCTTACCTTTGGAATATCTTCCATTGTTATGTTCTTTGCCTTAGTTCTGTTTTTGCTAGGTATAAGGACTTACCGCTTTAGCATCAAAACTGAAGACGATTTGAATCCGTTCGTGAGAATCGGTCATGCTTTTCTCAAGTTGGCTAGATCGGCAAAATCTGTTGGAGTGGAATTTCAGAAGGTTCCGAGTAGCAAAGAGGCTGAATGTATGTGAGTAGAAGATGAACAACTCCTCGTTTTTTATGAATTTCATCTGCTTTAGATTATTTGGTACAATATAAACTACTAATCCAAAAATGTTTTCAAAATCGTTTGATGTTCTAGGGAAGATGCTGACATTGAAGAGGCGAAGGCAATCCTTAGGCTTATTCCAATATGGTTTGCATGTTTAGGTTACGGAATCGTGTTTTCACAAAATTCGACTCTGTACACCAAACAAGGCGCAACTATGGACCGGCACATCACTCCCACTTTTGAGATACCAGCTGCTTCACTTGTCTCCTTGATCAGCTTGACTATAGTCGTGTTTGTTCCGATATATGACCGGATACTCATTCCTCTCGCTAGAGCTATGACCAATAAGCCCTCCGGCATATCAATGCTTCAGAGAATCGGAACAGGGCTATTTCTGTCTTTTCTTTCTGTGGTGTTCGCAGCCGTTGTTGAGCAGAAGCGCCGCTCATCTGCTGCTCAGCACGTCCAAATGAGCGTGTGGTGGCTATCGCCCCAGTACATCATATTCGGCATTGCAGATGTATTCACCATGGTTGGCCTTCAGGAGTTCTTCTATGAGCAGGTTCCCACCAATATGAAGAGCATAGGCATTGCTCTTTGCTTGAGTACAACTGGAATAGGGGGGTTCCTGAGCAGTTTCTTGATATACGTTATCGACAAGCTCTCAAGCAGCAACGGACACGATAGTTGGTTCTCAGACAACCTGAATCGAGCGCATCTCGATTACTTCTACTGGTTGCTTGCAGGGCTCAGCGCGTTAGGTTTCACCGCTTTTGTTTACTTCGCCAGATCATTTACCTACCGCAGTGCTGTAACTTTCACGTGAAACGGGTGTTCACAGGGGGGGCGGACGCAGAAGAAATCTTTACGTAAGGTTTGCATTTTTTTTCGTTTTTCGATTTAAGAAGTCTATTTTCCTTTTGCACAACGATTTGTTCATTCATCACGAATAAAAGAATAATAATCACCTACTTATGTTGTCACACAACATAGATGTGAGCTCATCGTTGAGAGGATTACACATTTTCTCAAGAAAACTATGAAATAACAAAACAAAACTGGAAATCAAAGCAGCCAACTCGTAATGATTCTCATTCAGAGAGATAATTTGAGGGAGTTGGGCTCTGCAAAGAGGACAGGTAGAATGACCGCTCAACCACTCGTCGATGCACTGCGCATGGAAGCTATGGCCGCACTCCGCCAGCTTCCGGTAACTATGGCCGTCGCAAATATCAGAAAGGCAGACGGCGCAATACGGTAGAGTCTGGCCGTTCTGCTCGAATACTGCCGGGGCCGGCTGCCGGTAGAGTTTGTTTAGGAAGGAGGGAGAGTTGGTGGACTGAAGATGTTGATCCATGCGTGCTGATGTGTTTCTTGAAAATGTGTTATGATAAAATCAATGAAGTTGAAGTTAATATATATACACATGTGTGAAATATGGTTGTTCTTTCTTTTGAGTTGCAAGAATCAAATGAAAGGTCCCAGTTGTTGAAATTTGAAAAAATGTTTTGAATGTTTGCTATTTTATTTTATTTTCTTTATTAGGATAGAGGGTTTGTTTTATTAGTCAAAGGTCTCAGTCATTGGTTTAAGCATAGTCAGTCACGGTACTGAAATAATTTAAACAAATTCTTGACAGAAAATTTGAAAATTTTTATAGACTAATGTCTTGAAATCTTTCATTTCAGAGTTTATTATTTATTGACTTTCTTCACATTTATTTATTAATTAATTAACTTCATCATGTTTTTAGTCCATTTTAGAATTTTGGATAAATGTTGGTGGAGGCTTTTCTTTCTTGGGCTCATATCTGCTTAAATTTTGAAAACAATAAATTACTAGTAGCCCAAAAACATATCAAAATTGGGCCCTCTTGTTTTATTTTATTTTTTTAGAAAAAAGGCCCATTCTTGAGTTATTATGTTACAAAAATATGATCTGTATTTCTACAAAAATAATGTTAATCCAAACATATTATAAAGAATGGATAATCAAAGTTGAATTATATTGATTTCCTATAATTTCCTAGAATAAAATAGATTAAATACACGTGTATAATTTTGGGGGTGGTGGGTGGTGGAGTTTAATCCAATCATGGCACTCATATTGTGATGACAACTGGAATGGGAATTTCCTAATTATCCCTCCTTAATTATCGCTACATTTCCCTAATTTATATTCAACTATATTTCCTTTTTGCTTTTCTAAATATTGGTAGTTATCTTTTTATTAGTCTTTTTATAAGGTAAGTGGTGTATTTTATAAGAGCATATAAAGTGTAAAATATCCATCATTTAATATTACCAATATAATGAAATATATCTCTCTCCAAAACTCAAAATCAAATGGGAAATTAAATGGACCATAAATAGACAGATCAACAACATGTAGAACTTCTTTGTCAATCATAATTAAATATAATAAACCGATTAGGGTTTGGCACATTAAATTAATTTTAAACTAATTTTGTACAACCTTTTAATTGTCTCTACCTTCTAGCTATTGAATTTTCTTTATAGCTAAATTAATTTTATACATAAAAAACATTATCACAAATTAACAATAGTATTAAATTCGTATTGATATATTCACCCTCTATTTATGCCAAGTGCAATTTCCTCATCATTTTAGTTCCTTGTTCCCATCACTTGTCAATTTATCACATTTAATTTAAGTTCACCCAATATCATATTCCACTATTCTTAATTAATTTTGTAGGGAATTTTCGTTTTACAATTTTCTTTTATTATCATGAAACAATTAATTCATATTTAATTTCTATTTTAATTTCCCCATCTAATTTAATAATTTATCTTTAGTGGCATGCATTTATTATATTATAACTTATAATGATCTCGTACATATTCGAATTTTTTTTCCCCTATAGTGTCACTTTTATTATATTCTAGGTACAATGTGCAAAAAATGGCAAATTGGGCGAATGTTCGATTTTATTTAGGTAACTTGTTGTCACACTATCACTTATAGGTACCATATGCTAAAATTTAAATGCAAAAAAGGGCTACGTACTATGTGGGTTTTGCTTCGTGGTTGTGCAATTTTGGCATTAATACTTCAGTTTTCATAAATAATTTGTGCGATTTAAGGTATTTTATCATGAATTGTTGATGTCATGGTACTTAATTTGTTTCACCAATTTGTAACATTAGAAATTGAAGGAAAAGAGAAAAAAGGGTAATTAAAGGATAGTGACGTTATATATAGTACAGACACAAAAAGCGACACTTGTCATTAACATTAACGGTACTAATACAGAATTAAGTACTAATTAATCTCACTTAATTCCAAGGAAAGGAAAGGAAAAAAAAAAAAAAAACATTTTTTCTTAGTATGTTTCTTTCTTTTTCCTTTACGAAAAAAAAAAAAGAAAAAGAAAACTGTGGGCATGGAAATGAAAAGAGAGAGAGCAGAGCAGCTTTGGATTGCTTTGTCGCATGAAAGACGGAGGGCGGTGGGACCCACAGACACCCGTTACCTATACATACATCTCTCTCTGTATCTATTTTTCCTTTTCAATTTTAATTAGTATAGTTAAATTAAATTAAATTAAATTGGATTAGATTAGTATTAGCATCTCTACCTAATTTAATACTAGTATTTTTTATAAAAAAAAAAAACTACGTTTCATTTCTGTCATCTATATACTAATAGCAGCACCGGGCTGCCGTTTTTAGTAACTTTGATAATCTATAAATAGTAACTTTTATTTTATATATTTTTATTTTAACTTTTTTTTATAAATAAATGTATTGGTTATAGTATTGCAAATTATTAATTTCTTTCATTTTAAAATATTTTTTGTCTATAATTTAATTGTTCTTTCTAAAATTAAAATTATTATTTTTATTTATATAATACAATATTTAAACTATACTAAAATGTATTGATGATATGCATTGCAAATTATTAATTCCTTTTCATTTTTAATATTTTTGTCAATAATTTAATTGTTCTTTTGAAATTGAAATTATTACTTTTATTTATATAAAGCAATATTTAAATTATAAATTTATTTTTAGCATAGTAGTATTATATTACATAGACATAATATTAAAAAATATGTGAGTAATGTTAATTTATACAATTTTGGAAAATATGGTTGATGGGACATTAAGTATTTTAAAACACATTTACTATTCCACTAAATATGCATAATTAATTAGTTGCTCATAGATTTGTTTTAAAATTAGCTTTCTATACCTATATTTATATTATTGTGAGAGTTCCACTTAATGCCAACACCACACAATGAATATAATAATAATAATAATAATAATAATAATAATAATAATAATAATAATAATAATAATAATAATAATAATAATAATAATATTATTATTATTATTATTATTATTATTATTATTATTATTATTATAAAAAAGTAAAATCTATATAGATATTCATATATGTTCAATCATTTAATTCTTTCCGTTTATGTAAATAATTCTTTGAAATTATGTATTATTAAGAATATTAATACCCCATGAGTATATAAAAAAGTAACGCATATTAAATAAATGCGGTGCAAAAGTAAATTAAAATATTTCTAAATTCGATATACTTAAATTAGTTTTAAATATTGCAGGTTTTGTGGATATTATATACTCTTAAATCTTTTTTTTTTTTTTTTTAATATCTATATACTCTTAATTCTAATTTTGATACATATCTATTATAGAAATTATTATTTTTTTGACGTTTAGTATATAAAATCTTAATCTACTAATCTACTATATAAGTAACAAGTAATACGTTAGTAGCGTTTATAGATAGTCTTTTAGTAAAAATTTCCGTTTTTTAATATAATTGTGCATTAATAGTTTTAATTAAGAATTTAATGGTAAATGTCACAAAAGCATGATTTATGTACAAAATTTTTAGTTTTTTTAAATATAATTGTGCATTAATAATTTTAATTAAGAATTTAAGGGTAAATGTCACAAAAACATGATTTACGCACACTTAGTATATTTCCATATATATATTTGCACTATTTTTCTACCTATATACGTATTTCATAACTTTTTCAGCCAACACTCACACATTTAAATGTTTTATTTTACATCATTTGGTGAGAAGAATTCTCTATTTTAAGAGAGAAGTGATTGTGGCAGGGAAGCATTATAATGTTAAAGAGGATCACAAGTTAAATATAAAAGGATTGACGATGTGATGATGAGTAGACGGTGGCTTAGCATCTTCGAGTAAAGATGTAAAAGTGTCAAGAAGAGCAAATCAACGGATGACACCAACAATTATCAATGTCTTCTCTTGCTTTATCAATTATGTACCTCATATTTTTTAGATCTAATACAAAGATTGTTGAAATGTTAATACGTGTTATATTTTAATTTTATATGAGAGACTATTTTATCACCGCCATAAAACACTCTCTCCATTATGTTGACCAATATGAAGTCAGGGGCATATTGCTTCTTGATTAGATTTTAAAAGGGGGCATCAATTGATTGGGATCAGACAAACTTATAGGTTCACCAATTATATCAATTCGGCTAACTTTTTTTTTTTTTTTTTTTTTATATATATATATACCTTTTACAAATAATCAATTGAATTGATAAAGTTGTGACTATACCGTGAGTCCGTGACTGTATACATCGTGACTATATACATATATACAATTGGTAAGTTTTAATTTATACATACTTACATTAAAATATAATTGGTAAGTATATTAATTTTTGGTATATGGTAACGGTTATCCAATTAAGGTTTTTAACTATACGAAAAATACTTAACACCCCAACGTCGGCACCTTCTTACTATAAATTTCTCTGCTTGACCTCAAATAGGTACCAAGAAATGAAAAGTTGCAGGCGGATTCAGAAGGATCGAAATAGTTAGGAACA
The DNA here is from genome assembly GCA_029379335.1 of Thymus mandschuricus. Classification (NCBI taxonomy): domain Eukaryota; kingdom Viridiplantae; phylum Streptophyta; class Magnoliopsida; order Lamiales; family Lamiaceae; genus Thymus; species Thymus mandschuricus. The sequence goes on from CM057074.1 coordinate 37,393,238, forward strand.
GAAGGTGGCATGAGATGAGTCGAAGGAGATGTCATTTATGTGACAAGTTCAGAATATCATGTATTTATATGACGGTGAATAGTAGTTGCGCTTGCAACATGGACTTTGCTCTTCTTATGGTGAGAGTTGATAAAATCAAGCAATTGTATGTGTTCAATTTATTTTATGAGTTTGTTTAATTGATGATTAAGTATTATACTTAACTCAAATTTTAATATTTTTCCCCTCTGATTCTACCACTATATATATAGCTTCTCGATTAGATTTTAGAAGGGGATCAATTGAATTGGGGGCATATTCTTTTATAATAATGTTTTCCCCAATTATAGGTTCATTAGAGAACTACTCATGAATAAGCTAAATTATATTCTAAATATTCATGGATATAAATTACTTATTACACTACACAATATTGCAAAAAGTATATTAACATAATGAGAAAAAAGGAGAACCAATATAAATTCATCCAAAATGTGAATAAACAAGAGAAAAAAATATATTGAATAATTGAACAAAATTATAAAATGACAACGCTTTAGGTGCATTGCATATGTTATATTATAATTAAAATGCCAAGTAAATACACTAAAGAATTACATAAAATGTCATATGTATTTTGTAAGATGTATAAAATAATTAGAGAAAATTAATAATTAAGCTCACGTTCAATAAAAATGGAGGGTAACACACTATTTTACTTTAGTATATATATAGATTATAAGTTCATGATTTAATTTTAAACATTAACAAATATATGGACAATTAGATAAATGCATTTTTTTCTAGAGAAATAATACACGTACTACGCCTTCCAATATTCTTTTAATCATATACTACGCAATTATAAAATGTATTTCTCCCTTCCTGTAATTTTTTTATGGAGGAAGGACTCTTGTGTTAAAAAATTGAATTGTTAATCATAAAATTTGAAAGGTAATGTTCTATCTAAATAAATACTTTTGTTAAAAGATTAAAGTAGACTATAAAATGTGGATCAACTAAAGTAATTTTTTGTTGAAATCAATTACATATCTCGTGTAATGTAAGTTTGAGAATCTCGCGGACGTTAGTTTTGTGCAAACGATGATATTGTTTCCATTAAAAAAATCGGCTGTATTTATTTAATTTAATGGAATATAATTAGCACTAGCTGTTTGGTGAGCCGGCTTTTTTTTAATACAAAAATAAAAAAGAGACGATGATTACAGAGAAACATGCATGCGATTTTGTTATGTACAAAGAAAGGTGGGATCATTAGACAGCCTATTATTCACTACTTCTCTCTCTCTTAATTCTTAAAAATTTTGAGCAAGTACTACTATGATTATTAATCACAACTTGCTTCAAGTAAATGGGAGTATTTGGGGGAAAGAAAGAAAGAAATGGTACTACCTCCGTCCCGCTAAAGACGTTACATTTATTTTTATCAATTTCTGACACGTTTTTCCACGCTTCTTGATGATGCGTTGTATTATCCCGCAAAAAAAAAAATCTTCAAAAATCTATTTTAAAACACTTCATCAAAAAGCGTGGAAAAACGTGTCAGAAATTGACAAAAAGAAGTGTAACGTCTTTGGCAGAACGGATGGAGTATTAATTATTACTCCCTCCGTCCATGTTCACTTGTCCTCTTTCTTTTCGGCACGGGATTTTATGCATAGTGTTAAATTGAAAAAGTGAGGGGTCCACATAAAACAAGTAAGGGTTAATTTTTACCCTTTAAGGAAAGAGGACAAGTGAAGTAGGACGGACGAAAATAGTATTGAGGACAAGTGAAGTGGGACGGAGGGAGTACTATTTTATTTGGGAGTATGCGAGATTTATGGCCGAAGAATGTTGTCATTTTTTTGAATTATTATACTCCCTCTGGCTCAATATTCGTGACACGTTTATTTTCAGCATTTGTGGCAAGCGTTTTCGAGCGTCTTAATGATGAGTTTCAAAATATCTTTTTAAGGAATTTTTTCTTTTACGGGATACCTTGATACTTGTAGTATCCCGTAAAAGAAATTTTTTCTTAAAAAGATATTTTGAAACTCATCATCAAGACGCTCGAAAACGCTTGCCACAAATGCTGAAAATAAACGTGTCACGAATCTTGAGGCAGAGGAAGTATGTTTATGACAACTTTTGTCGTGCTGGAAAAAGTTAAGTGGGATTTTTTAGCCTCAAAAATTAAAACAATAAACGTTCCAATGTGTAGACAAATGAAGTTGGCGGCGACGATGGTTAATTTCACTTCTTCTTTTTTAACGTCAAATTTGGGGCAAAAGGATTAATATTTGTGTTTACTCGTGGATCACTATTATTTATGCTCATGGCTGATACGATAATATCACGTTAATAATTCTTGTCGTTAGAGTTTATTTTTATTTTTTATTTTTTTTCATATATCACTATGATATTTATAGTGGACATATTAAGTAAGTATGCCAACGATGTTCACAGTTTATAGTATTAATATTATGAACCTTCAATTTAGGATCCAAAGTTATGATATTTTTGGGTAATAAGATAGTAGTACATACCAACAAAGTCCACAAAATTTTCATTTTCTATCTCAATGGTTAATTGAAATTACAACAAGACTTAATTTATATATTTCCAGTGTTGAAATGGACAGGTTATGACCTTGTTGTAACCCTTATCTATTTAGAACAATACTACTATTTTAATAGCATAGTAGTGTTTATTTCTCTAGAAGATAACAATATTTAATAATTTCCAAGTTTCCCATTAGTAATAATTAAGATAATATTAGTAATTATAAGATAATATCTTATAACTATAGATTGCTTGCTTGTAAGAATTGACTTGATATAATTATAATCACAAAATTCCCTTTAATTGGTGAATTATGCTTTTGAATTACAAATAGGAAAATATATTAATCGTTCTTCCCTTTCTCTCTCTCTTTCTTTTTTAAATTTTTTTTACTATCATATCATATCAACAAATATTAAGAATCTTAACTGTATATATAAGTACTACTCCCTCTATCCCTTTCAAGTTGAGTCATTTTTTTTTCAGGTTTTCGGCACGCTTTTCCACGCTTCTAGATGATGAATTTTAAAATGGATTTTTGAAGAAAATTTTCTTTTACGAGATACTACAATACTTGTAGTATCCCGTAAAAGAATTATTTTTAAAAAAATACATCTTAAAATTCGTGATCTAAGAGCGTGGAAAAGCGTGCCGAAAAACTGCAAAAAGAAATGACTCAACTTGAAAGGGACGGAGGGAGTAATATGTTAAGATTTTTCTTGACTTCAACGGCTATTATTTAAATTTCTAAAACTCATCGACAAATATTAGTAGGACTCTCTCTACGTGACAGCTAAACAAAAAAAAATCGTGAAATAAAATATTTGATTAAATATACACAAAAAAACGCTGGATTATGATCTTTTATTACAGCAATGAAACAATTAATCATTATATATATATATAATTTCATCATTGTAGATAATATGTTGTAATTCAAGTGTACATTATTGTAATTCAAATTTAACCTGTGTATCAAAATTCACATTAGACAACGTTACGTTCGGCCTAACATATGATACGAGAGTCAGTTAATTATTATCTTTAAAATGAAAAAAAAAAAAGAATTAATTTAAATAACGGAAAGTTAATGTATTTTCTAAAAATAAAAAAAAGATTACTTGTAATTTGATTTTGGAGAAGAAGGGGTGTGGTGGAGGTGGGACCCATTTCAAGAGTGGTAAGGAGCTGGCAAATTCCGAAAAATTGACAGACTGTTTCTTCCTCACACACTCTTCAAATTCCACCATTTTCCTTCTTATTCCTCCATTCTATTCCTCCTCTCTTGCTATCTCAATCCTCTCTGTTTCTAGCGAAAAGGGTTTCTGTTAAAAATTCAATCTTTGGAATTTCCAGTTTTGTTCTTTGTTCGAATTTGAACAACGTTGTTGCTTCGACATGGCCGAGGAAACCAAGAAGACGGCTCCCGAGGCGGCGTCTGCAGCCGAGGAGGTGGTGGTGTCTGACGTGCCGGTGGCGGAGGAGCCCACGACCGTAGCGAAGGAGGCGCCGCCGCAGCCGGAGCCTGAGCCTGAGCCTGAGAAGGCGGCGGCGGAAGGAGAGAAGGAGAAGGATGAAAAGGCGGCGGGGGAGAAGGTTGCTGAATCCGCTTCATTCAAGGAGGAGAGCAACAAGGTTGATGATCTCGTCGATCCCGAGAAGAAGGCCTTGGACGAACTCAAGCTGTTGATTCAGGAGGCGCTCAACAAGCACGAGTTCACCGCTCCGCCGCCGCCGCCGGCGAAGGAGGAGGAGCCGAAGGCCGAGGAGAAGAAGGTGGAGGAAGAGGCAAAACCCGAGGAAAAGAAAGAAGAAGACGAACCAAAACCAGAGGTGGAGAAGAAGGAAGAAGAGCCAAAGGCCGAATCTTGCGAAACCCCTGCCGAAGTCCCTCCGCCGCCGCCCGCGGCGGAGGTGGAAGTGGAAAAGAAGGTCGAAGAAGCCACCCCACCACCACCACCTACCGAAGAGCCGTCAGAACCAGTAGTTGTGGAGAAGGTCGAAGAAAAAGCTGAAGCCGCAGAAGAAATCAAAGAGACCATAGTCCATGAAGTCACCGCCCCCACTCAACCGCCATGCGAGGAGCCAGCCACCGCCCCTGCCGAGGAGGAGGCAACCCCGCCGCCGCCGCCGGAGGAGATCTCCATCTGGGGCGTCCCCCTCCTCGCCGACGACCGGAGCGACGCCATCCTCCTCAAGTTCTTGAGGGCTAGGGACTTCAAGGTGAAGGAGGCCTTCGCCATGCTCAAGAGCGTGGTTGCCTGGAGGAAGGAATTCAAGATCGACGAGCTGCTGACGGAGGAAGGAATCGGCGAGGGCCTTGAAAAAGTGGTGTATTTGCATGGAGTCGACAAAGAAGGCCACCCAGTCTGTTACAACGCTTTTGGTGAATTCCAAGATAAGGAGCTCTACAACAACACTTTTGGCGATGCTGAGAAAAGGGCTAAATTCTTGAGGTGGTATATTCAGTTGTTGGAGAAGAACATCAGGAAATTCGATTTCAGCCCTGATAGCAACTGCACCATTGTTCAAATCACTGATCTCAAGAACTTGCCTGGGTTGATCCTTTTCAAGAAAGATTTCAGGCTAGCTACTAATGAAGCCCTCCAGCTTCTCCAGGACAACTACCCTGAATTTGTTGCCAAACAGGTATACACATACACACTAAAGATTCATTCTTTTTATTTGGGGTTTGTGTATTTTTGTTGTTTTGGTATGTGTTCTTGCCACACACATGCTAAAGATTCATTCTTTTTACTTGGGTTTGTGTTTTTTGCTGTTGTTTTTGTGTGTGTTTCTTGCTATACAGGTACTCACACACACACAGGCACTCTAAAGATTCAATCTTTTACCTGGGATTTTGTGTTTGTTTAGGTTGTAGTCTTGTGTGCTTGAATTGGTTTATTGCAGTTGTGATTGATGGGATTTTAGTGTGTTAAACTGAAAACTGAATTGGTTGGTGGTTGTGAAGGTGTTCATCAATGTGCCATGGTGGTATGTGGCTTACAATAGGTTGATCAGTCCATTCTTGACCCAGAGGACCAAGAGCAAGTTTGTGTTTGCTGGCCCTACTAAGACTGCTGAGACCCTCTTCAAGTCAGTAAAATTTTCCATTAATTCTCTTGCAAATTGATGACTAGTTTGATCTATACTAGGTTTGGGCAGAGTTGTAATAACTGAGCTTGTACTTTGAATCAGATACATAGCACCTGAGCAAGTCCCAGTTCAGTATGGTGGCCTTAGCAAAGAGGGAGAGACAGAATTCACCACTGCTGATGTTGCAATTGAGGAAACTATCAAGCCCACTTGCAAGCACTCTGTTGAACTGCCTATTACTGAGGTGGGCTCGGCTTAATCGAAGATTCTTGAACTTTAATCAAGCTTAAGCTACTGAAATTCGATTCTAACGGTGGTTTGTTCTGTTTTCTTGAACTTATGATTCAGGCTTGCACACTTGTTTGGGAAGTGAGGGTGGTAGGCTGGGAAGTCGCCTACGGAGCCGAGTTCGTGCCCTCAGCCGAGGGAGGATACACTTGGATCGTGCACAAGTCGAGGAAAATCGGCCCCGCTGACGAGCAAGTCGTGGGGTGCAGCTTCAAGATCGGCGAGACTGGGAAAGTGGTGCTCACGTTCGATAACCAGACATCGAAGAAGAAGAAGCTTCTTTACAGGTTCAAGACTAAGCCCTCTGAATGAACATAATGCAGCAAGAGCTAAGGAAAACATCAGAGGAGGGGGGATGGTTTCAGTTACATAAATTCTTTTTTCTTGATTTGTGTTTAAAAGGAGAAACTTTTAGTTGGTTCTTGGGAAAATGTTGTTGATTCTTCTATATTTGTTTGTTGATTGTTATTATTATATTACATTTTGAGGTTTTGGTGTTGGGAATGTTTCTCTGGTTGGATATGGCAGTATATACATAAATATTACTACTGTTTCTCTCTAGATTTTGTATCTTCTTCTTTGCTTTGTCTATGTTCCTTTTAATGGATGTTGATGTCAAAAGTATCAATGCTCTCTCTCACTCTCTCTCATGGTAAGAAATGCCAATCTGTCAAATTCTTGCATGTGTATCTAATTTATTGCAAAGTGCCAAGTGGAGCTGTTGATTGTTTTTTCTTGTGTAGCAGAGACCAATATACCCTAAAAATGGGGGACCATTTCTTCTAATTTGGAACACAATTTTGTACCGTTGGAATGCAACGGTATTGTGCTTCATTTATTCAATTCTTTTTTGTTATATTCATAACATCAAATGGCATCTTAGGTAAGGGTATGATATAAGATGAGAGGGCTTAAGAATCCTTTAGAGGTTTCAAAGCTATCTAATGGTGCATCTCCGTTCGTTGATGAGTTCACGTATATCAGAACGAGCTTGTTATCAACGAAGAGGGTACGGGGTTTACAGAGATATGATGGAAATGTCATGTTGAGAAATATGGAGGCAAAATCATTTTGTTGTTTTGCCCAACACCAAGAACTGCCACATGGGTAGCATCAATTAGAGAAATGATTTTTCTTTTTTTTATAAAAAATATTTTATTTAATGGAGCATTGAGGGAACAAGAAAGAGTCAATAGTATTGAAATATGTAAATAAAAAAATGGTAAAATAAATCAAGAAAGTTGAAAACATATACAGTTTGTTAAGCACTTTGCAGAAAGCAGCAGACAAAAAAATTGATTCATTAAACATTTGAGAAAAAATGTACTGTAATAAGTTTGTCAGAAGCACTCTTCTATTTTTCAACTAAAACAAAAGCAAAATATATTTTTTTAAAAAAAAAATTCAAAATATATTTAGACAGCAGTCAGAGATTAATTATTTTCTGAAATATATTAAGATTAATTAAGGTTAATATTTTTTCTGAAATTCCCATATTATTTAATTGCATTAAAGTTAGGTTTCTAATCATTCCTCCCACCTACTTAAATTAATAAAAAGGTGTTTTCATCATCAATTATCATCTCACGTTTGTAGCCCCACATTTTTTTAAATAATCCTGAAAAAAAATTCATTTCTCCAATATTTAATTTCTCAAAGATTCCTGGGATTTTTTTCTTACTTTTTGCTATTGATATTTTGTAAAATCTTGAAATATTCAAAGGTAGATTTTTTTTTAATGTTATTATAGTACTCCCTCCGTCCCAAGTATTAAGACACCTTTCTTTTCGGCACGGAACTTAAGACGGAAGTGTTTAGTGGTGTAAGTGTATTGTGTTTAGTTAGTGTAGGTTGTTTATGTGTTTGTATTTTTTGTAATGAAAAATAAAATAATTAAAATGCAAATTAAATTAAAAAATTTTTTTTTCGCCAGTAATTAATTAAATTATTTACTGATTATTATTATTATTTTTTTTTTCGGAATTCCATTTTTGTGATTGCACAAATATGGAACAATTAAAAACAGAGATTGGAAATTTGGAAAATGAATGAAAATGCTCTTATTAAAGTTTTGCTGCAGAGGCACAAATTAAGAAAAAAGAAGTGGTGATTCAACTTGTATTCATAAAAAAAAAATTCATGCAAACAAAATACACTCCACATGTCCAATCAAGATTGGGTGGGAAAGAGTAGAGGGAAAATGAGCAGCAAAAAAGAGGCGGCTAATTTGAATTAGTCCTCCACCTAACCTATATCTTCCCCATAACAACTACTCCATGAGAAAAGAACAACAGCAGCAACAAAAAAGAAGAAGAGCAGCATCAGAAAAGAAGAAGAGCAGCAGCAGCAAAGAAGAAGAGCAGCAGTAGCAAAAGAAGAAGAGCAGCAGCAACAACAAGAGAGCAGAACACTGCATTTGCAGCTCAAAGTATTCAACTCCAATGGCACCAAGACCGAAGAATCTATCGACTGATGAGAGGAATATCATTGCCCAATTCATACTTCAAGGTTCTTCAGGTGGAAAACCCAAGCGCGGTAAGCTTGTTGAAGCTCAAAACAAATTCCATCTCTCAAAATCTACAATACACAGAATATGGAAAGAAGCATCACATCAACAAACTCAAGGGTTAGTGATTCATGTTGTTTCAAAAAAAATTGGGAGGAAAAGAGACAAGGTGATGATACCTGATTATGTGAAGTTGAAGTCACTATCTATACAAGTTAGAACTAGCATCAGAAAAATGGAGGGAGAGTTGAATGTGAGCAGAGGTACTTTACACAGATGGGCAAGGGCTGGATTATTCAACATCCACACATCTGCCCTAAAACCCATGCTCACAGCTGATAACAAATTTCTTAGAATGAGATTTTCACTTGAAGCTATAGAACTAGATAGAGTTCTCAACCAACTAAGATACTCATCTATGCACAACATTGTGCACATAGATGAGAAATGGTTCTATATCACCAAAGGGAACAACAGGTATTACTTAGCACAAATTCTCTGTTTTTGGACCTCAGAATTCAATTATATTCATCACTGGTCAACAACATTTAAACACTGCACAGGTACTACTTAGCACCAGATGAAGAAGAACCATACAGGGCATGTAAATCAAAGAAGTTCATAGGCAAGATCATGTTTTTATGTGCAGTGAGCAGGCCAATACTTAGTGAAGATGGAGGTGTACTATTTGATGGCAAAATAGGGATATTCCCTTTCACAGGTGAGGGTAAAGCCCTCAGAAATAGCAAGAATAGACCCAAGGGCACCAAATACACTAAGGCTGTGGATGCAGTTACTAGAGAAGTGATGAAGAAAGCCTTATTAGAAAAGGTACCAGCAAGAGTCTATTTAACTCATGCAATAAGTTGTTTTTTGCATTTCATCATTGGGCAGAAACTGCAGTAACTCATACAATTGCACTTACTTTCATATTGGGCAGAAACTGCAGTAACTCATACAATTGCACTTACTTTCATGTAGGTCATACCAACAATTAGGAATAAATGGCCTGCAGAATTATCAAAGGATATACAAATCCAACAAGACAATGCCAAACCACATATAACTGACAGTGATGCAGATTTCAGAGAGGCTGCAACAAGAGATGGATTCAATATCAAATTAGTACAGCAGCCCCCAAACTCACCAGATACAAATATCAATGACCTAGGTTTCTTTAATGCAATTCAAGCTATACAGCAACAGAGAACATGCAAGAATGTTGATGATTTGATCAAAGCAGTTGAAGATGCATTTCATGAACTAGCACCAGCTACTTTGAATAAGGTATTTCTCACCTTACAGTGTTGTCTAACAGAAATTATGAAGTTCAGAGGTCACAACAAATATAAGATCCCTCACATGGGTAAAGATAGATTGATTAGAGCTGGAACTCTTCCTCTCACTCTTCAAGTGGATGCAGAATTGGTGGGAGAATGCATTAAGTATCTAGTGGAAAATGGCCAAGTTATAGGTATTGAGGAATTGGTACAAAGGCTGGGGATGCAACAACTGACTGGCATTGGGCTTTAAATCAACAAGTGCAGAGAGTTCAAGTAATGGAAAGCATATATTTTGAACAGAGCAGGGCAGCAGCTTTTGAATGTATGCATTTTCAGTTTAAAAAATTATGTACTCCAAATTTTTTGAATGTGAAAATGCAATTAATATTCCTCTCAACTCCTAACATCCATAGAGTAACACATTCACCACACATTCATAATAATTCACCAGAATAAACAGTACACAGAATCAACAACAGATTCAACAGAATCAACATCCCAACATAATTCCATCACCAAAAAACAGAATGCAGTAGCAGATTCAATCAACACCTCAATCCCAACAGAATCAACACATTACAGAATCAACAGCATCAACATCCCAATAAAATTCCATCACCAAAAACAGAATGCAGTAGAGGATTCCATCAACACCTCAATCACAACAGACAGAAAGTCTCACCAAACTAATCACTCTCAGATGCAGTAGAGGATTTCATCTCAGCATCCATATTGGCCCAAGACTCGGTTGAGGGAGAAAAAGGCAACCAAATGGGTATCCCATTACGGTAGTATCTGGGAGGACCCATACCCCATGAATCTGATCCCTCACAGCCTTCCTCCTCCTTGGCGATTGCAATCGGCGGCGGCGGCGATTCGACTCTTGGCAAGGGGGCATCGATTGGGCCTGATAATAGCCTCCGAGGCCGCGCCGGTGAGCCCATCGCACAAGGAAGGGTTGCATGTGGAGATCGACGACGGTGGTGTTGCCATTCATCGTCTATAGGAGCTGACAGTGGCGGAGTACCATGTCTGGGCCTCTGCACTCGCAGTCCAATTGAATTGGGGGAGCGAAGATCACCGTATCGCCCAGGAGAAATAGGAAAGCGGATTCCACTAGGGCTCCGAGGGGGGCTAGGGCTGGAGTAATCATCGGTGGGGTGGAACTGAATTCCCGTGGGACGGCGAGCAGACCTCCGTCTGTGAGGTACGTCGTCGACGGGAGATACCACCCGGCCTGCGGGCCCGCCACGACGAGGATTGCGTCGGCCTCTGCAGCCACCGCGAGTCGCGACGGGGGGGCCGCAGGTTGATCTCCATCGCGACGGAGGAGATTGGCTCTCTCTCGACGGCGGAGGTGAGTCGCGAGTCGCAATGGGGGGTCCGCGAGTTGATCTCCAACGCGACGGAGGAGATTGGCCCTCACCCGACGGCGGCGAAGAGTCCATTTCCAGAGAGATAAAGAGAGAGTGAGAATCGATTTAGGGTTGCAGAGGGATTTGGGGAAGAATGAGGAAGAATAGAGGTAGAAGGAGGCGGATGTGATGATTTAGGGTTGGGAAATTTGAGGGGTGGGTGTATAATTTAATGTGTGTTGTTGTAGAATTAATTTTGAGTAGGTGTTTTTTGGGTGGGATTTTTTTTTTTCATTTTTCTGATTTTTATTTTGGTAAATAGTTGGTTTTTTTGTTAATTATAATAAGGAAAAGTTAATGGTAATAAGGGATTACTAATTGTACAATTAAGTAGTTAATTATTTCCAAAAAAGGAAAGGTGTCGGAATACTTGAGACGGCCCAATAAGGAAATAGTGTCGGAATACTTGGGACGGAGGGAGTATATCAAGTGGAATTGAATTTCCACTTTAGAAGCATGAATTAAGTTAATTATATATAGCTTGGTTTATATTAAATATTAATAGAAGAACTCAATTATTACAAATGAGGTTTTTTTGTGAATTAAAATTGAAGTAGGTTAGCTACCACTTTTAATTAATTTGTAATATAAAATGAGACACTAATCTTTTAAAATTTGAATAAAATCTGTAATAATCTATGAATGCTTCAAAGTTCTTGATGACCACCTTACATGGGAGCACGATTCTATGTGTTTAATTAATTAATTAATTAATTAATTAATTAATTAATTAATTAATTAGGGTTTATGTGAATGATAATACATGATTAATTAAGTTGACAAAAGAAAATTCAAAAAGTAGAAAAATTCAATCATAGTTTTGAGCTGTTATGCCTTTAATTGTGGGATGGCATTTCTTCATATATCTACACATATCTCCTACTTGATTCTTTGATTATTCATCCCCATTTTTTTTTAATTTAAATGTTTGCCTTTTCTAGAAGTTATTGATTTTGATAACTTCGATCTCCTTAATCTATTCATTTCCCCTCATTTTATGATCCCCTACCCATTATAAATATTCTTAATGAATCCACGAATGACGTGACGTACTATTAATGGAAAAGAAAAATCAAAACACATTCCCTTATCAGTGGGAAAAAGTAAACCATACTCTTGCCACATTACGGTGGGCACATTAAGGGTATCACGATGGATAAGAGAACGTTTGTCTATATACATGATATGAAAATAGTATATTTTTCATCTCTTGTTTCTTTCACCACAGAATCTAGAGAGAATTATGCCCCAGGTAAGCATGAATTTTATGCATTAAACTTAAATCTCAAGTTGCTTTAATTTTATTCTTTTACTCAATGAATTGTGTGCAATTTGCATTAATCTTTACTCTTTTCACACACACACAACATATACTAATTCAATTAGTTACTCAACCTCTTTCCACAATTATATATATTTAATTATATATGTACAGCAAATATGAAGTGGATGAGAATGTCTTGTTGTAGAGGGAATCTGAGGTCAACTTTGCTAAAATTATGGTACAAGGGTTCTTGAATCTTTCATCAAGTTTAATTTTCTTCTAGAAGTTTCTTATATAGGAGTATTTAATTATTCAACTTACAGCAAATGTTTTTGATACAAACTAATTTGTCCATTAACCTGAATTAATAAAATCAGTTAATGCGATTAATCAACCACTATTAATTAATCAGCCCTAAAGTAGAGCAATTAGTCTCAGGGGTAGCTGTTCTTTTTAATGAAGATTGTGGTGCAGAATGTGTAGATGAAAACAAAGTTTATGTTTTGGCTCTTCTTTATTGGATTCTTAGTAAAAAAGATTGGGGAAAGTTAATATTTTGTTGATACTTTCCCTCTATGTTGAAAAACTATAAAGAACCTGATTATATATATATATATATATATATATATATATATATATATATGTGTATCAAGAACTCTCTCTCTCCCTCTCCCTCTCTACAATATGTTGAGATAAATATGAAAATATTATAAAGGCAACTACAATGGAATGTTTCATACACGCACACTACCCATACATACAATACTCTACTCATACATACAATACCCTACTTCACACCTCTGACATTTGTTTTAATTTACCTTTTTTCTTTATTTTCAGTTTTCTTTATTTTATCGTTTTATTTAGCTGTATATCTCATTTTCTTCTTTCACATTTTTTCATTATAAAAATTATTGTTAGACACACATAAAAAGTATACGTCACACACATAATTTTTCTAATATTTTTTTCTTCTCTATGTACATTAGATATTCTCTCCATTTTCTTTCATGAAGATTTTTTCAAAATCATTTCTCCATGGATAAGGAATTTAAAAAAATTGTTATTATATAAATATTTATAATGAATAAAATAATAAAGTATAGTAGATGGGCCTGTAAAAAATGTTTAGAACCCCAAATTAGAACCCACCATTATACAAAATTTTAAGTTTGAGGCTCTTATCTAGGTGGCACTTAGGTGGCATGTTTTAGAACCCCAACCATTGTAGTTGCCGAAAGGAAGAAATTAGTAGCCGAGCCGCAATATTTATGATTGAAAATAAGAAGGCATGCATGCTGCATGTGATAGTGCGCAGCAGTTTTCTCTCTCTCTCTATCAAATTGAATGCAATGTATATCTATGTTATTAATTAGATATAAATAAATAAATAAATTGAATGAAGTTGGCTCATGAATAATGTAATGATCGATCGACTTCACCAATCCAATTGGAATTGGGTCAGTCAAATAGTTTGCATGTGAGTAGGGTTGCTTCCTCGATCACAACTTGTCTCTCTCTCTCTCTCTCTCTCTAGATTAGTAGTAAAGTAATGAGGATCGGAGAAGAAATGGCAGTGGCAGTAGCCAACTTTTCTGATTCAATGCATCGCTTCGCTGCGAATGCGATACTCACACTCACAGGTACTGTACTACTCCCTCCGTCCCGCTATTGTTGTCCCATTTACTTTTGGGCACAGGAATTAAGGAGTGGCATTTTTGTAATAAAAAGTGGTGGGACCTTGCATTTAATGGCCAAGATTAGTTCATTAAGCATGTGTTTATACCATACCCTCATTCAATTAGTGTTTTGTGTTAAATAAAATTATTTTTAAGAAGGGGAAAGTAATCGCATTTTTTTATAAATTAAGCTAAAATTAATCGCAAATTTGAATAAATTAATCGTAAATTAATCGCAAATGGAAGATAAATTTAATCGCATATTTATTATCCATACTCGCAAATTAATCGAACTTGTCAATAAAACAAGTCGCAAATTAATCGCAAATGTTAATAAATTAATCGCAAATTTCAAGCTAAAATTAATCGCAAATGGAAATTTATTGCAAATGTTGATAAATTTGCGATTAATGGAAATATATTCACAAATTTATCTTCCATTCCTCAAATTGAATTGCAATTTTTTTGAAATTTAATTAATTTGCAAATGAAGGCGCAAATTAATTAATCTTCCATAAATTTGTGTTTCATGTAAACAAATGAATTGTATAATTGCACATGATTCGCAAATTAATGAAGATAAAATTAAACATAGGTGCAGTTTTAGTCATTGAGAGAGAGAGAGAGAGAGAGAGAGAGAGAGAGAGAGCGAGAGAGAGAGAGAGAGAGAGAATGGTGCCAAAAATTAACCCAAAAAATTCAAATTTGGAGCCAAGTACTGTACAGCTTTTCATTTTTCAGATTCCTATATAAGACCACATATGCTCACTTATAAAACATCCACAAACAACAATCTTCACACAAAAACATCAAAAACATGAGAAGAAAAGATCTAACTACAAATGAGAGGAATCTTGTAGTCCAATTTCTTCTCGTTCGGCAGAATAATGGGAAGCTAATCCATGGCGCCGTCAATGAAGCTGCTGCAGAGTTCGCCATTTCCCGACGCACGGTTAGTCGGATCTGGGCTGAAGCAAAGAAGAAGAGGTCAGCTGGGCAGATGATGGTTCTGAAATCTGCAAAAAAGAATGCTCCAAGGAAGAAAAAAGTCATCATTGATATTGATTTGATCAAAAGCTTGACAGTCCAAAAGAGAGCTTCAATCCGACGTCTTGCAGTTTCCATCAAATGTAAGAAGAGTACTGTGGCGAGATGGATTACTCAAGGGCTGATCAAAGCTCACACTAGTGCCCTAAAACCAGATCTAACAGCCCCAAACAAATTGCTTAGGATTAGGTTCTCACTAGAGGCTATAGAGTTTGATAGGATCCTCAACATTCTCAAGTTTAGAAACATGTATAACACGGTGCACATAGATGAGAAGTGGTTTCAGATCACAAAGCCAAAACACAGAGTATATCTTGCAGCAGATGAAAAAGAGCCACACAGAACTTGCAAAAACAAAGGCTTCATACCCAAAATCATGTTTATGTGTGCAGTTTCTAGGCCTTTGTTTGCAAATGATGGGAGTGTTCTATTTGATGGGAAAATAGGCATTTTCCCATTCACTGAAGAAAAGGCAGCACAGAGAGGTAGCAAGAACAGGCCAGCTGGTACAAAGCTCACAAAACCAATTGACTCTATCACCAAACAAGTCATAAAGGACTGCATGATCAATGAGGTAAGGCAGGGCAGTAACTACTGCCATAAATGTGGCATTTATGAGGCTGCAACAACTAAGCTTTCATTTTTTATTTAGTGTAGTGTTCTTTAATGTCATAGTTTAGTGATCAAGGCCTTTATTGATTGTATACATTTATGTAATGCAGATTATACCATCTATCAAATCAAAGTGGCCAACATATGCATCCAAAACCATTTACATACAACAAGACAATGCTAGACCACATATTAATGATAGTGATGTTGATTTTAGAGCTGCTGCCTCAGCTGATGGGTTTGATATCAGATTGGTGCAACAGCCACCCAATTCTCCAGATACAAATATCAATGATTTGGGATGGTTTAGAGCTATTCAAAGTCTACAACATGAAACTTCCTCCTACAATGCAGATCAATTAGTGAAGGCAGTGGTGGATTCATTCAAAGAGTTGAGCCCTGTGACACTAAACAATGTGTTTCTTAGCCTGCAAGGGTGTATGGTTGAGATACTGAAAGTTAAAGGGCAGAACAGTTACAAAATCCCTCATATGAAGAAGGGTTCACTCATAAGACAAGGGCTTCTTCCTACAAATCTAGAAGTTGATGCAGATTTGGTGAAAGATTGCATTAATTACTTAATGGCAGAAGGTAGAATTGAAGGAATACAAGGACTGATGCAAGACTTGGGGATCCACCCAATTTGACAGATTTAAACACACTTATAGTGTGTTTAAGTTAGTCAAATTAGGATATGCAGAACATATGTTAACTTTTTTTTGTGCAGTCATGAACAAACACACTTTTTGGACAGCTAGATGCCCTAAAACCAGATCTCTGCAGTGTAGGGCAGATAATTTTTTGTATATGCATGCCTATCTGACTATATTTTGTAATAGGAGAATGCAAACCTTTACTTAATTACTGCATTCAGTGTTCATCATTCTGTTTAAGCCACATCACAACATTCTTCAATTAAACAAATCATCATCACTAAGCATATCATCAGTCTGCAAGGTTTCAGTGTTTATATCAAGAAGAATTCTTCAATTAAACATATCATCATCACCAAGCATATCATCACCACACAAGGAAATAGGGGCAGAACCATAACATCATCACCAAGCATATCATCTTGCATTAAATCAAAGACCAGAACATTCCAACACCGAATATCCAACTAATAAACCACAAAAGGAAATAGGGGCAGAGCAGATTTCATCGAATGAATCACAAAAGTGCTCTAAAGACCTAGTGTGAGCATAATCTTATCATTTCAGCACCAATTTATCCGAGATACTCGCCACAGTAGTAATCAGAGAGCCAGCAAAGGCATGAGAAATCAGATTGATCTCACCAGTTTGAAGAGTAACGGGTAGTTAATCTTCAAAATTGCATCTTCTTCCTCGATTTCGAACTGGGCTTTCTTCTCTACCAACACTCTCGCCTCCATCTCCTCGTGCGCTCTTATCTCCATCGCGGCCTTCCAGCATTCTTCTGAGTTCGACATAGGGGGGAGAACAACTATCCTTTTCCTGTAACGGCGAGCAAGCTCGCATATATCCACCTCCACCGAACGTTCGCGTTTAATGCTTGCCACGATGGGCTTAACACCGCTCAAAGAAGGGACATTTTTGGAATGGGAAGATCTAGGGCTAGGGTTCTGCGAATCGAGATCAGAAACCTCGATTTTACAGATCTGGTTGAAAGTTTTAGTGAGATTCATCACGGCGGTGGGTCAATCGAAACGGTGGGAAGGCGACTATGGCGACGAAGAATGGGTTGCTCGTGAATCTTGAGAGAGAGTTGCAGAGAGGAGTGATGGCGATGAGATTTGGGAAGAGGAGAAACCGAGAAAGAGAGCAACTGTGTGGCGGATTCAACAATGCCAACAAAATAGAATCCCTAAATTAGGGTTATAATTAGTGATTATTTTATTGTTAATAATGGGCCATTAGTTGCCAATTAAAGTCCCTTATTATTTCTATTTTGGGAATGTGCCATTATTAATGGGACACCCCAAAATGGCAAACGAGACAACAATAGCGGGACGGAGGGAGTAGTTTATAATAATTCCACTTTCCACATTGTAAGATCAATTCAAATATATATGGCTTGGTTATTATGTAATGAGAAATGATATGCTAGTCACCTTATGGTGTACACTTTCGTGGGCACCTTCGTCATTTTTTCATTTCGACATTATTTTGTTTGATTTTTTCAATTGTAACATATTCTAATACCTTATAAATTAATATTGAAATCATTAAATCAACAAAAAGTATAAATATCAAATGATATTTATTTCTTTTTATGTAAAATTGGGCCAGGCCCATCAAAACCTAACTTACAGAGCCCATATACAACAAAGTCTCGTCAACTTGAGCCCAACTTATCCCTAATTATTATTACTACTACAAAACATGTATGTTTATGTCGGTATCTTGCACAGTCACGTCATCAGCGGGCACAATTTCGACTCTCGGTTTTGAACCAAAAAAAATGGAAGGTGAAACCTAATTTCGTAATCAAGTGATAATAGAAAGCTCAACCACACCCATCTCCAATATATTCAATCAAGTGTGAATATTATTACTACTACTCAATCAATCAATGACTAACTAACCTACCTATCGATTGATTCACTTGTTCCCTCTATCGCTCCGTTTCGTTATGCCAAATTAATATTCTACATAAAATTCCGTCGAAACATAATACACCAATACCCACAGATTTTGACAACCATTATGGAGGCTTCAGCCTGCGCTCGAACCCACATAGTTCGATCCCTCATGCATTCCAAGTATTGCAAATACTAATATTTCCCTTTTTTTCATTATAAGATGATTTCAATTCACTTTTTTCCCATTCTATTCTCTCTCTAAAGAGAACGAAGCTAGCTTTGGATGAACTTATGACAGTATCTCTTCATTACTACAAACAAATCGTCAACACATGAGAATACACAACACAAAAAAACACATCGTACGATATGAGGTGTAATATCTATTTGAGAACACGAAGAAAGCACACCAATAATTTACTTGGACCCCAAACATGTTTTTCTTGCAAGAAAAATCGAGATGTCGTCTCATTTCGGAGCGGGAGCCTCGGCGCAAGGCATGACCTTGAAGCGGTAGAGGAGCCTCTTCTTCTTCGTGGTAGGGTTGTCGACTGTGAGCAGTATTTTGCCGAGCTCGGTCACGTTGAAAGTGCCGGAGACGACGGGTTCGTCGGTCGGAAGCATCTTACGATTCTTGTGTATGATTACGGTGTACCTCCGTTCGTTGTTTGGCACGTACTCGGCACCGTAGCTCGTTTCCCACCCGACTACACGGAGCTCCCAGACGAGAGTGCATATCTGCGGAGAATGTCAGATCATCATTTGAACAATAGGCTAAGCAGTTCAAACCATCTATTAATGTCATTCTATCAATAATGAATCCTCAATTGCATTAATGAGTTCTTGTTACTAGTAGTAAAAGTTAAGCTAAAACAAAAAAGATTCAAATTCGATAAGAAAAAAGACGGAAGAACAAACCTCGTTCACGATGATTTCCACAATTTGCTTAGTTGCAGGTTTGATAGTGATCTCCGTGGCCGGATCATCCACCGTGAACTCAGGGTTGCATTCGCAGAAATCTACGCTTAGGCCACCGTACTGAGTTGGGACTTGTTCTGGTATAATGTACCTGTTCCAAGATTGATGCAATCGAAGTTATGGCACCCGACACCTCAAACAAAAAGGAACTACGAAATTTTCAATGTGAATTTGGAGAAAACTTTACACACTTGAAGAGGGTTTCTGCAGTTTTTGCTGGACTGGCGAAAACAAATTTACTTCTGGTTCGCTGAGTCAAGAACGGACCCATCATTGTGTAGAAAGCTAGATACCACCACGGAACATTGATGAACACCTATGAGCCGGAAAACAAGTTATTCTTAAAACACAGTCTCAATACATAGAACACTTATGCTTAATACTATTAGTAACCTGGTATAAAACAAACATCAAATTTGATTCATGTTTGAACACACACACACAGAGACTTGTATGGTTATCTAGATGGCCTAAATCTGATGCATAGTCTCGAAAAAAATGAATCTTGATCAACTCTGTTTCACCTTTTCTTCCTCAAACGATGTGGAAAGAACCACTATTCCACCATAAATATATACAACCAACGACATTCTCTAAGCAGCATTGCTAACTTAACGTATATATATTGCTGGATCATTCAAGATATCAAGCTCTACACAGAGCTGTAGATGCTAATTGCATCACATACCCCTCTGCTGCACATTTAACTGGATTGAAAACCACACGAACTTATCCAATCAACGACAATATCTAAATAGCATTCCTAACTCCACCACTCCAAGAATGCATTTTTACAGCTCAAAATCTAAGAAATCAAGCTTGAGAAGGACATATACAACTTAAATCACTGCTGCAAAGTACTTGACTAAATCAGCTTAATTACAAAATAGATAGAGTTAGTAAAACAGCAAAATTTTACCTTCCTAATGCTTACTGTAATCACCCTAACACCTCAACACAGAGTTACGAGACATTGCAGAAGTAAGTGATCATCCACCACCACATTTTCATATAACATCTCATGTTCCACCTCATCACATTTTCTTCCCGAAACGAAGTGTCCAACCAAACTTTAACTCTACATAATTTTACACTACCAACAACATTATCTAAACAGAATTGCACCACAACAAGAATGCATCATTACAGCTCAAAATCGAAGATATCAAGCTCGACACATAAATGCTAATGAAACAAAAGCCCCTCTCAGCAAAATGATTAAACTGAAACCAACTCATTCAACAAACAGAGTTAGTCAATGATCAATAACACTAATGCCACATCAAAATACCCCAAGATAAGTTCAATTGAAACTGCAGAGCATGAAAAATCCGTCACATTTTCGTATTTGTACCTGCTTCGCCACGAATTCTGGATAGTTATCCTGAAGAATGAGCAATGCCTGCTTCGTAGCAATCCGAAGCTCTCGTTTCCCTGGTCCAGGAGAATTCTTCAAATCACTGACTTGAAATAGAGTATTAACACCTCCTGGGTTAAAATCCAACTTCCTAATACTCCTCTCCAAGAACTGAATCCTCCACCTCAAGAATTTCTTCCTCTTCTCGTCATCTCCGAACGTTTTCGTGTACAGTTCCTTGTTCTGAAACTCTCCGTACACGTTGTAGCAAACTGGGTGCCCCTCCCTGTCGTGGCCGTGCATGAATACTATCTTTTCGAGATCGTCGCCCAAATCTTCCTTGAGCAGCTCATCGACGCCGAAATCCTTCCGCCATTTCAGCGTGTTCTTCAGCATCGAGAGGGATTCCTTTACCTTGAAGTCGCGGGCGCGGAGGAATTTCAGCAGAACGACGTCGCTCCGGTCGTCTTTCAGCAGCGGCACGCCCCATATCGAGACCTCCTCGGAGGGGTCCCCGCCGAGCTGGGCGGCGTCGAGGGCTTCCCCAACGAGATTCTTGAATTCCTGGAGAGATTTCAGCTCCGGTTCGGAGAGATCTGAGGCTCGATTGCTCTCCTCCTTGAACGAGCCGAGCGACTGCGGCGGCGGTTTGGATTCCTTTGGCTTCTCTGTTTCTATCACTTCTTCAGATTCCTGTGGCACCGACAACGCGTCGGCGAGCGGCTGGGAGGCGGCGACGGTGACGTGCTCCGTGGAGAGCGGTGCTTCCGGCGGCGGCAGCGGTAGTGGGGAGTCCTTCTCTACTACAGTCACTGCTTCTGTCGGTTTATCCTCAACGGTGGGGGGCGGCGGCTCGGTGGGTGGGGTAAGCTCTTTCTGGAGCTCTAATGACAGCGAAGCAAGCGGCGTTTCAATGGGCTCCGGCGGCTGTAATGACTGTTCTTGCTTTTCCTCCGCCGCTGTCGGCAGCGGCGGCGGCGGCGGCTGTGCAGCTTCAGCTGGTGGATTTGCTTGATGGGCTTCCTCCGCCATTCTGTAGAGAGAGAGAGAGAGAGAGAAGTAGTGTGAATGAGTTCGAGGAATGAAGAAGAAGATGAAGACAGAACCTGAAGCGAAAAAGACTCGTGTTTTCCTCCTCAGGTTTTCCTCCGCCCACACTTTTTAGGTCGTGTTTGGCAAAACAGTAAATTTAAAAAGCAAAGGACCAAATTCAATTTCACAAATCTTTTACGTAATTTATCAAATAAATTACTATAATTCTTTAATTAATCATCGATGAAATTACTAACCAAAATTAGGGCTAGCACTATATTTTTGTGTCACGAAAATTATTAACCGAATTAATTAGTTAGCACGTGCCGTATGTGTTTCATTAAAGTCTGCATTTAATTTGTAGACAAACAAACACGGCCTAGTAAGAGTGAGATTTTATTTTGTGACTGTATTTTCCAATTTCTTTTCCTTTTCACACTTATACATAATAACATGTCTCGAATTCTCAATTTTTGAATAGAACCGCAAACTTCTTATCACTAAATTGTGTATCTTCAATTTAAGTGAGAACTTCTTACCATTAAATTGCGTTTTTTTCGGATTTTTAAATCATAGACAAAGGGGAGAGGGTGAGAGGAGTGGGGGTGTGTGATGGAGATGAAATGGAATCCTAGGTTGAACATTTATCTATCTCCCGACTTATTCAATTACTACTATTTTTAGCACATTGGATCCTATTATTTACTTTATTAAATAGGAGTAATTACCTCTCTCACTTAAATATACTCTGGTCGTCCCATTCATAAAGGGATAAATTATATTTTCGTCCGCCACACTCATATAAGGATATTCTCCTAAATATTAAAATTTTAACCCATTAAAAATCATTCACACTACTTTATCCACTACTATTACTCTCGTCTTAACTTCCGTTTCAAGAAAAAGTTATTGCTTTATGAGTGGGACGGAGGTATTAAAATACTACTCTCTCCTTTTCATGATTATAATAATAATGGAAAATAAAAACATAGATTTAATGAACCTGGGCTCTGTACGGCCCATAATCTGCGGTTGATAAATTAGCTCAAGTCCATTAACAAATATTTAGATTATCAATTCGAGCCCAAATCTCTCTCCCTCTGTAAATAATGGAACACAGTAATAAAAATAAAATCTTGCAACTGAAACTCGGAGTTAGGTGGCCAATTCTGCGAAAATTATAATACTATCTTGATAATTTTTGGCGGGACCGCAAAATTATTGCAGTATATGTGGTGGTTAATTTGGGGAAAAGAAATCAGCATTTATTTTGGTTGGTTATGGCAGTTAATCTTGCTGCCAGTGCTGCTACCCATGCGTTAATCACAGCTTCAACATTTGCCCCGCACCAGATTCGGCACAATCCCACTTGCAGTTTGGGGAATTTGGTCAGGTTCCCATGTCGGAAAATCCATCGGAAACCCATCTCCGCCGTGGTTTGTGCAGGTGCTGCGGTGGCCGCCGGAGGGGTGGAGACTCTGCCGCCGTTGGAGGTGAGTGAGATTGATGGGAAGTGCAAGAAGTGGGAGTGGAGGGGTTACGGCATCAATTACTTTGTTTACCCAGAAATTAGCGGTGAAGCTGCAGATAGTGGGAAGCCCCCTCTCCTTCTTGTTCATGGCTTTGGTGCATCGATTGCTCACTGGCGCAGGTGTGTAGCTTTGGGTTTTTCCTTTTTTATGCTCAATTGATGAAATTATATTTGTGTATATTGATTCCAGAAGCTTCTTGATTGATTATTATTGATGGGCGGAGAAAGTAAATCTGAAACTGTGTATGATCGATACTCCCTCCGTCCCAACGAAATTGAGTCGTTTCTTGAATATATGTGAGTCGTGTACTAATGGAACGATCAGAGGGAGCATTATTCGATATATTGTATTCAAACATCATGTGTGTTTAATCTTCCCTTGAGGGTGTTTAAAGTGATTCTTAAAGGAATTTTTCCAGTATGGGTTGCCTCTTTCAACATGTGTATTGTTTGAAAGTGATTCTTGAGCTGTTTAGTGGGGAAATAGATCAACGGCGTTGGTTAATATATTCTCCAACAATTAGAGTTCTTCGAAGATTTGGCTTGCACCTTCCTTAGCAAGTATACATCCATTGTTTCAGTCGTGACTTTGGGCGCTTATAGTGGTTGTTTCTGAGTCGTATATGCTATTTAGGAATATCCCGACGTTGGCTCAGAGTCACACAGTTTACACCATTGACCTCCTTGGCTTTGGTGCTTCAGACAAGCCTGCAGGCTATCAGTACACCATGGAAGCTTGGGCTCAGGTAAAAATTAAGGACAGTCATCTTTTTCCGGCATCTATTTTATTTCGTATCTCTGTATATGACCTATGATTACATTTGCAGCTGATAATCGATTTCTTGGATGAAGTTATTCAAAGGCCGACTGTGCTTTTGGGGAACTCAGTTGGTAGCCTTGCTTGTGTGATTGCAGCTGCAGGTTTTGTTTCGATAATCATCCCTTATCATGATATGAGATCACTGCATATAGTGGCATAGATTTTGATTCGTTGCCTATCATCAGAGTCTAGTCAATCCCTTGTTCGGGCACTTGTGCTGTTCAATTGTGCCGGTGGCATGAACAACAAGGCCATAGTCGACGACTGGAGAATAAAGCTGCTCTTGCCTCTGCTTTGGTTGGTCGATTTCTTGCTGAATCAAAGAGTCATTGCTAATTATCTGTTTGATCGAGCCAGACAACCGTAATGCAACTGTTTTGCATTCCTATTATGGAAAACTTGATGATCAAAGAAGATAAACAAGCTTTGTGTTCTTGATGTTTGCAGAGAAAATCTGAGGAATGTGTTGTCGTCTGTTTACGGAAACAAAGAGCACGTGGATGATGACCTCGTCGAGGTAACTCTACTCTTTCGATTTGTTGTTCTTGATACTCTAGCCCCTTTCTCTAGTTACCTAATAGTTTGATGTCTGAACATGCTGTTTTTGTAACACTGCAGATAATCCGGAAACCAGCGCTCGATGAAGGTGCTCTCGATGCTTTTGTTTCGATCATCACTGGTCCACCGGGTCCGAATCCAGTCCAGTTGATGCCAAAGATCAAGCTACCTGTTTTGTTGTTATGGGGCGACGAAGATCCCTTTACGCCTATCAACGGACCGGTCGGGAAGTACTTCTCGTCGTTGCCTTCGCAGCTCCCGTCCGTGAGCCTCTTCATGCTCGAAGGCGTCGGGCATTGTCCTCACGATGATAGGCCCGATCTGGTCCATGAGAAGCTGCTTCCATGGCTGGCTAGTCTTCCTGTTTCATAGACTGTTTATACATACCAAAACTATCATTGATCAATCGTTCAAGCACAAAATCTTCGTGACAATTTTAGCCTAATAAATGAAACGTTCGACAATTTAGCAATTTGTTAATATATATATATATATATATATATATATATATATATATATTGAAAACGGTAACAAGTTTGACTTGATTTTTAGACGTCGAAAATTATTAAATAACTAAAATTGTCGCATGAATCTCGTCTATATTTTTTGGCCCAGAATTATAGAAACTTGGGCCCAATGGAATAATTGGAAAAATGAAAAAAAAAAAAATGAAAATGAAAATGAAGGATGAAGGAAAGCACAAAAAAAAAAAGGAAAAGGAAAAGGAAAAAGAAAATAGAACACACCTGAAAATTGAGAAAATCCGGACAAAGAGCGAAACCCTCGGGTGAAACTAGAGAGAATTTCGTTGTTGATTGAGGGGTTATATAGATTCCGTAGTCAATTGTAGGGATTATTTTTCCAGAATAATCGAAAATGGTGGAAGACAAGCCTGCGATTCCGGAGAAGTACGATTTGAATGCGAAATGGGATGCCTGTCTCGATTTAAGCGTTCGCCGCTTTGTATACTCGTCGTTCGCCGGCGGATTCACCGGACTTCTTCTCTTCCGTGAGTTTTCCTCCGTTTTCTCAAGTTTTACGTGTTGTGGTTTTGTTTAATTGATGATATTGCGAAATCTGTGGTTTCGGATTTTGAACTCGATTAGCTTGAAATTTAGTTTTTTTTTTTTTAAATTGAAATTCTGTGTTCTAGCGAGGAAGTAATGCATTCAAATGCGAGTAGATCGTGCTGCGTTGAGAATTCATGTTGCTATAATTTGTGTGTGTGTGTTTGTTTTTTTTTCCTTTCGAGTTATGCTGTGAATGGTTGGTAATGTAGGATGTAGAATGCAGAATGCCTGCGGATTTGTTTCAATTTTACAATTTGTTGCATAAGTAGTGTATGTGATAGCATAGGTTTTCCATCATTTTGAGAAAATTTTATTATGTTTTGCATCTCATTCCGATGTCTTGGATGCCTGTTCGTATTGGCTAGTTTATCGATCAATTCGAGTAATCAGTTAGCTATGTTGAATGTTGCATCAGGAAGTCCTGTAACACGCTGGGCCTCGGTGGCATTTGGTGCCGGACTGGGGATTGGTTCCGCATACTCGGAGTGTGCTCATAAATTTAATACGTCTTCACTGAAATTGACTCCTTACGTTTCTGACACTCCTCTTCCGAAGGTATGTAAGCGGTATAGGGATTTAATTGTTTAATTATTTGTCCAATTATAGTGTAGATTTTATCATTCCTTGAAGGAAATTCGGAGTTGTTTGTCAAAATGTGGCATTGTCTTTACGTGTTCCATTTAAGGTTGTAAATCATGACTTTTTTGTTAATCAGAGACTGCACTGGTCTATTTTCCTCTTTTCCTCGTTTCTGATTTTATATAGTAGTGATTTATATATATGATTATGAAACTTCCATTGGATATGCTTCAGTCCAATAATTAGAAGTGGTATATGGAGATTTTTATCCTGCTGTGTCTGCATTTCCTGGTAAACACTAGTTTGGTATGAAGCCGTAGCCTAGCTAGATTCAGTTTTTCCTCCCTCAAACTCACTTAGCTGGGATTTTGTGAGACTGTCTTAAAATTAGAACTCCGTTTCTCTTTCATTAATGGGTGTTACTTCCCTTATATGAGATACTAAGGAGGCTTGGATAATCTATCTTAATATCCTTTTACTGTTATCTTTCTTATCAAACTTACGCTTCTGAAGTGCTGATTATGAAGGTTTTGACGTGTGTAAACCCTTAAACTTTACATCATGGAAATTGTAACTAGACGAGAGTGCTTCCGCTTAGTTTATAACACGAGTTTGGTTATTGGTTTTCTCATTCCTTCTGATAGTGTCCACATTATTTGTTCTTTGCTTTTTCCACTTGTTATTTCGATAAACTCCTTCTCCATCCTACTACTATTCGTTTCATGCATTCTAAATTACCTCTACTTTTGTTCCTCCCTTATCCGATTAGTACTTGTATCATGCGTTTTAAATCACCGAATCCACTCGTTGCAGGCTGAAGATGAATAAAGCAACAATTTCTTGAGGTCAAATTTTACCCGGACTTCGACTTCCATTTTGCTATATTTGCCTTTTCAACTCAGAGAATGTATTGCGAGGATCCTTTTTCAATGTATTGCATTGTTTTAATGAATGCTACATCTTTCTTTTGAATCTCTGTCCTGGAGAAGTTTAACAAGAGAGAAGGAAGATAATAACCAGTGTTGTATCCGAGGTAATTGAAGACGGCATGTTACCTGCCTCTATCGAGATTCTAATTTCCTCCGATGAGAGTAGAGTAAGACGATTCTGGCTTCTGATGTTTCCTTTTAGATTTATCGCCTTCTTTGAATTGATCAGTTTTGACTGAACCTGTCGAATAAGTACCTAGTTGGAGATTACCTTGCTCCTCATTCCTAAATGTGGAAATTACAAACGATCTTATAATTATGGATTAGGTTTTTGAACTGGAATTTCGTTAGACACTGCAAAAAAGATTTCTCTCTCTCTCTCTCTCTCTTCAAAATTTTGGATTTTAGCTATTGTAAGCTGTAGATTCATGAGCAGCAATAGTTTACTCTCCTTGAATGTTCATGAGCCCTTTATATTTTGAGAAAGATCAAACCAAAAATTGTAGGTTTGCTTAATTTCATGGCTTCACCACATACATCAAAATTAGACATAATGTAATGTATATGATATCCCTTATTTACGTACGAACTTGAAGCGTTTATTGAATATATAACCCATTTGTTCACAATCTTTAGGGCCTTTCCACCTTAGAGAGTGGAACTCACACAAAAATTTATAATCATCTTCGGTAAACATCAGTTTTACACATCATCACCACACAATTTAACACATCATCATCATGCATTTTTACACATTATGACAGTATATCAAACTTTGTGTTAATTCGTTCGGAAGCTAAAGATCATAGACGGATGAAGTACTCCCTCTGTCCCACTGATATAGAGACCTTTTCCTTTTCGGGATGTCCCACTGATATAGGGACTTTTCCCAAAATGGAAAATTTTAACACAATAAAATTCTGACACATCACTATAACCCACTACCTTTCACTTTATCCCACTATCATCATCCTCGTCTTAATTCCCGTTCCGAAAAAAAAAGTCTCTATCCCAGTGGAACGGAGGGAGTATAAAATAAGGAAATAAATAAAATGCAATTAATCAGCAATTCGAAATTGGGCCCAATTATCAGCCCATAAAAGCCCAAATATCGGCCCATTAAAGGCAGGGCTCGATTAGGTTTACATATAAAATCGGCGCTAGGGTTTAACTCTCATTTCCTACCTCGCCTGCGCCAAACTCCTTCCCACACTCAGAGAGAGCACAAGTGAAGCTGCTGCAATGGCGCCGAAGCAGAAGACCCGCAACCCGGAGCTCATCCCCGGAGTCCGCAAGGTCTCCCGCTCCCAGATGTACCACAAGCGTGGCCTCTGGGCTATCAAGGCCAAGAACGGCGGCAAGTTCCCCGTTCACGCCAAGCAGGAGGTCCTCGCCGCCGTCGAGGCCAAGCCGCCCAAGTTCTACCCGGCTGATGACCTCAAGAAGCCCCTCTCCAACAAGCGCAAGGCTAAGCCTACCAAGCTCAGGTTTTTATTTCTGGATTTTTGTTTTTTCTGTGTTGTTTTGTAATGGTTATATTCAGGGTTTTTGGATTCGTGTTGATTTTGTTTTCGTTGTGTTGGTTGTAGGGCGAGCATTACCCCAGGTACCGTGTTGATCATTTTGACTGGGAGGTTCAAGGGGAAGAGAGTCGTGTTCTTGAAGCAGCTTACCTCTGGATTGCTTCTTGTCACTGGTGAGTGTGCTTGATTCTGTTGTAGTTTCTTCTCGATCTCTTCTGATTGGAATATATATTCTGCTTTGTTGATAAATGAACCTCTTTCCTGTCCGTTGCCGAGAATCTAGCATTGAAATATGTGTATTCAACCGATTCATCTCCCTCTGTGTATCTGTGTGCAATGTTGATTTTGCTATCGAATTTGGTTCGTAATGCTATTGATCCTTGTATGCCTCCTGATTTGTGTGATTCTCATATTAGTTTATTCCTGCAAATTCGCTCATTGGATTCATGATTTAAACTAAGCTTTAAGCCATTCATTTTCCCCTAGAAGAAAGATTATCTGTATGTGGTATTCATGTGTATGTCATATATTAAGATGATTCATTTTTGGGGTGAGATTTCTTATATTCTTGTATTGCCCAAAGTGATTTAATTTAATCATCTAACAGCAAGCCTCCTCTGTTGATTCTGTGGTTTATCATCCATTTCGGTTGGACTCACACTTTTTCCGGAGGGGTGCTCTCATATCCTATTGCCTTGGGTAGTGGGTTGCCACAATTACCTTTTGGGACTTGCCATGAGATTTACATTTACTAATAAATGTTTAGGTTATAGAAATCAGCATCATCTTCATTTTCATGTGAAAAAATTTCCCATTAACTTCTCTATAATTTGTGTTAATTTGTGTTAACGTTGCTTCTGCTGCAGGACCCTACAAGGTCAACGGTGTTCCTCTTCGACGAGTCAACCAGGCTTATGTCATTGGAACCTCCACAAAGGTTGACATTTCTGGTGTTGACGTTGCAAAGTTTGATGACAAATACTTTGGCAAGCAAGTCGAGAAAAAGAAAAAGAAGGGAGAGGCCGAGTTCTTTGAGGCTGACAAGCAGGTTACTATTTGAATTTTTTTTTCATTACATGCCCAATTCCGGAAATTTGTGTTTCAATGAGAAAGTGGCAATGTACATATTACATAACTGTAGTGAAATAACATAAGAACTATTATATCATATACATGGTTGACTTATGTAGTTTCTGAATTGTGAATTTGTTTGATTATAGGAGAAGAACACGCTCCCAACGGAGAAGAAGGATGACCAGAAAGCAGTAGATGCTCCGTTGTTGAAAGCTTTGGAGTCTGTCCCAGACTTGAAGGCTTATTTGGGTGCTAGGTTTTCGTTGAAGGCTGGGATGAAACCTCATGAGCTGGTCTTTTAGAGAGGAAGCTTTTCGAAATTTTGTTATTTTTTGCTTGCCTGTTATTTCCTGGGAACTGGATCTTGTTAGGGGTTGTATTGAGAACAAAAAATCTCTCGTTGGTATAATCGTTATGACAGTTTTGATTGCTCTCTTCTTCATATCTATATGAGTTTCACTTATTATTTCTTATTTAGCTAATAGATGCTATGCATTTGATATCTTTGTGTTTTTTTTTCAGTATCTTCATGTGTTTTTCCTTCAAATTGAGCATTTGACACAACATTTTTTCTAAAACCAAAATATTAGTACGTTTAGCTTATGAGTAGTACAGTAGTTTATTTTTTCTTAGCGACAATCTATTTCTGCTGGTTGATGCTGGTTCTTACTACGGTATCGGATTGCATCTCGTTGATGGAGTTGTTGGTTCTTACGGTATCGGATTGCATCTCGTTGATGGAGTTGTTTTCAAACTTCCGGTGTACTTTGTATTTATGTTTAAAAAACGGACTGAATTGGTTGTCAAACTGGATGAGCCATGAATTGGCCATGTGTTCTTTTCCCGGTTTCGGCTAGTTAAACCACTATTCATCCAGAACCGAATTCGGTTTTTAAAACATTGCTTGAATTGCAAAATAACTAAATATTATGTTTCGGACGATCTTTCGTATTAGATCAGCCATCAATGTTTCCATGGATGAAAATATTCTCATTCTATGCAAATAAAATCCGCATTACAAGATGAACATTACAACATTTTATACCTAAATATCTGTCTAAATAAATATGCCGAAATAAAATGGCTCGATGTTCATGTAAGGGGGTGAAATTTTCAGGTTTACTAGTGGACGTATCTTGCATTAAAATGTATACATAATCCATGCTCAAAATAAGCGATACAATGTTCACATTGCAACTCAGTTGATGAATTGGACAAATTTAAGTGATCAAGATGAGAGATTGCAAACTTCATTAGGCTAAAAATTGATACATTATCTCACACTATAAGACCGTCTACAAAATTTGTTGAACAAAAATGAATAAAAAAAAACTCTCCTATAGACCAAAAATGACATAATATTACTCTCATTGCCAAAATTGGGCTGTTACACTTCATTTCCTCAAACGATTTTTATCTTTACCCTTCCCCTGTTTCTGACCACTGCGCTTGTGGTTGTGGTTTTCTCCTCTTTCGTGGGCACTCACATCCTGGTATTCGATTGGTCTAATTATGGCACCAGCCTTCTTCACCACCTGTCCATAGATTACACAAAATGATAAGTTTATATGAAAAGTAATCTTTAATCTCGAGATAAGATATATTTATAGCAGAACGTAATACTGATACAAGGATCAAATGTTTCGAAATGCACCTCTGGACGGTTGAGAGCTCCAATGGTGGTGACAGGATTGAATTCTGGTCCAATAGGCATCCGAATACTTTGTTCAAAAACTTCTTTTGATGTGTAAGGGTAAGGTAGCGTCTTCGTATGGAGTTTTTCAGCCTACATTAACATAACAGAAATCAGACACATGCCTACTACGGTATCAACAGGTCACGGGAAAATCTAAAATCTCGATATATTTTCTTGCAAGGACACCTAGATATAGTTCAAGTTAAACAACGAGGTTTGAACATCTCCTTCAGACTCATCATTAGTTCATAACACGTGCCAGAAACTTCCTTCCACTGTCCTAACGAGGTTTCAATTTTCAATCTCTACCAAATTGATGGTGATTATTCTTATCATAATTTTCCAAACGAATGAGAACTCCTCAAATTATCTGTTCTGTACAGAAGTTACAGTAAACCAAAATATGACTAACCTTTTTACCAAGCTTCTCTGAGATGATGACATTATCGAGATGTGCATCCTTCCTCTTCTTTATAGATTCTAATCTTTTCTGTTTTGCAGTCTCGTGTTCTTTCAACATCCAAGAAGGCATACCTTTCTTTTTTTGTATGGCAGTCCACTGACCCCAGCCCGGAAGTAACATAGGCTTTTCTGGTTCAGGATTTTCCTCATCCAACACAGCCTCCTTTTGTTTGACGAAATCTTCTTCCACATCATCACCAGCGAAAGCCCGCTGTATAAGTTCTGCTTGAGATGGAAGTTCATAAGCAGACTTAGGACCTGAAGATAAGATTCCATCTACCATCTCCCCTCCACTATCTGAATCAGAACCTTCGTCATTGTCCTGCATATACATGTTCCTTAATTTTCTAAAAAGGAGAGTACATACCCATTAATTGAGACTATTAGAAGAATAACTTCATTTTCAAGCAAAATACCTCAGATTCATGTTCTTGTTCGGTTTCTGTTACAATTCCAGGCTTGCGAACATGATTATCCCCAGTCCCTTTAACAGCATTGGATGATTGTTTTCCCTATTCATCAGCCACAACAAATATTTTCGTTAGGAGAGTAAGTTCTCCAACAAATATGTCCACGACTGAGAATCTAGAGCAATAAAAGAAAGAGACGAACAGGGAGATAAAAGAGAGACAATGCCAACCTTTTTCCAGGAGTTAGCAGATAGATAAGCAACCTCATAAGTTGTCTTCGGTTCAGGATCTTCAGCACCTCCAAAGCTCTGTAAAGGTTTCACGTAAGAAAAAATGAATAGAAGAAAATACTAACAGGAACGAAAAAAATGAATAGAAAGAGAGAGCAGAGAGGGCAGTTCTTGAATCAAACAAAACCTAAAATGAAATTCTTTTGGAAATAAAATCCTAGTAGGCTACCAGTAGCTCAAATTCAAGGTGAATCTAAATAAAAGGAATTTGATGATAGTTTCTAGAGTCAGATACAAAGGCTGCATCCTAGAAGAGATATATTGCATATACAGCCAAAATTTGGTCACTGAAATATATTACTGATGAATAAGTCAGCCCGAATCACACCTTTTTTTACGTCCTTCCCAAAGAATTTGATCAGAGTGAAACATTTGGAAAATATTCAATCAAACAAACAAGAGGATCTATAATTGATATAGAGGAAAGAAAAAAGATTTTCACCTTAAATACTGAATCCCGACTAAAACCAAATTCCTCCCGAAGTAAGCTAGGGTCAATATCTTGCTCTTTCAGAGATTTTCCAGCTTGTTCATGTTGACTAGTATCCTCTGCCATGGCATCAGCATCACTTTCACTATCACTATTACCATAGTAGTTATTCACTTTCTCCTTCTCTGTTGTTGTTCTGTTAACCACCTTTTCAGGAGCACCAAACACCATTCTACCACCTGGGGCAGCAGCAACCTTGTCTGACTTTACGGGCTTACTTCTGTCTCCCAACTTGTTCAATGATGATTCATACTCTTCAAGAGCAAGTTTTGCTTCTTCCTCAGCAGCCTCTTTTTTCTTCTTCATCCCACGCACCTGCAGTAAAAGAGGGCAAAAGACTGTGAATATATAATTTCATGAACAGATGAAGGCCATTATTCCAGTAAGAACAACCGAATATTCAAGATCTTAAAGGGTCAAGTGAAGATATAAAAGAAGCACCAAAATTACCATGAAAGGTAAAGAAAGAACTCCTGATGAAGGCAATTCATCATCTTCTTCGAGAACTTTCATGGTCTTCTCTTTTGCCTTCTTGATCACTTTCGCAGCAACTTCCTGATCGGAATCGGCTGACATGTCATCGCTGTCTTCACTATCGCTGCTATCTTCACTACTACTGCTTTCTTTGATAGAATTCATTTTTCTGGTTAAAGCATTATGTTGATTAAGTTGTTCACTCAAGGCTGCTTTGGTAGCATCATCTTGGACATCTAAACCACGTTTTAAAATTCGTTTCGCCCATCTTGAGCTGTTTTTGTGCTTCAAAGTCATACGTTCCTGCACAAAACAAAGGAACCAGCAATTATTTACAAACAATAAATTCTTCAAATTGAGAATGAATCAGAAATCATATACAAATATGAACAGATACAAAAAGTTACCTCTGCTCTTTTGAACTCTAGCTTCATCGCATGTTCCTTGGCAGCTTCTGGGTCCATATGAATTGAAGATTGTGCTGCCTTCGCTCTATCTTTCTTCAACAAACGGTGATAGGTTTTCGACTTTATCTTTTTTACTCGTTTTGCCTTCATTTCATGATGGAAAAGAAGATTACGCATCTTTGAAAGCCGTTCCTGCCTTTCCTTTACATCTTCCATGGACATCTGCAAATATGACAACCAGATATTTATTACATTGCACAATGAATTACGTTGTCTTTTAATAGGCATAAACATGAAAATGAAAAATCTAGAGGATAAGGCAGACAAGGAAATGGTTGTTATGGAGTTATGGTCGTAATACCTCATTCAATTCAAGAAGCCTGGCACCATCTCTTTTGTGAGCCTCAACGACTTCATTTTGGTTGACCAACAAAGCCATTTTCATCTCGAATTCAGATCTTGGTTTAAATTCAGACGCAATTGCTCCTATAGTTGAATATCCCACTTCCCTGTCTCCTTCAAAAAACAAAGTAGGCGCTTCTCTGTTCCTCTTTATCAAAGGCTCCCACCTCGTAATGTCCTTCTTAGATTGAATATAGACAGCCATCCTCTCCAGCTTATCTCGATCAGTCTTAGCCACTGGTGTCAGAGTGGGTATCGACTGCTTCTCCATCCGGTTCAATTCCTTTCTGAGTTTGCTGAAACCAGGCTTGTCATGTAATGGGTCTAAGAGATCACGAATGCTAATTCTACCATCACCACTCGGATTATATTCCGACTCTGGATATGCCTCGGATACGATTAAATCCTTCTTCTTTTTACCTAGGATTTGGAAAAACGCATTCATATACAAGAAAAATCAATTCAAAACCAAGAACGAAACTACCACAATCGACCGCAACATTATAGAGACGAACCAGTTGCTCAACATACATGGTATTATGCCATCAAAATGCAAAGTATCATGGATGAATCAAGATGGTAGAGTACAGTAAAGAAAAATACCTCCGAAAGCATCAGCAGGAAGCCCAGTAATCTGCTCCAACATTCTGTCATGTCTTCCGGGGTCTGTATTATCGTCATCTTCTTCTTCATCTTCTTCTTCGTCTTCTTCTGCATCAGATGCCACCTTATAATCCTGGAATCGAAACAGAGTAACTTAAACCCTGTGCAAATTTCACACTTAACTTAAATGTTCAATGTGTGTGTGAGAGAGAGAGGGAGACCTCAAAATCCTCAGGAAGCTCGAACTCGTAGTTTTCAACAGGATCGTAGCGCTTGTTCTTCCTGGACTCCTCTTCCGCAACACCTTCTTCGTATTCATAAAAGTCGTTGCCAGCTGCAGCGTCGGAATCAATCTCTCCATCATCGTCCGAGGCATCATCGTCGACGGCAGGGTTGAGGCGTTCGAGCTCCTTCTTCAAAGCATTAGGCAGCCGAGGTCCAGTCCGGCGCTTCTTGTCGCTCGCCTTCTCCTTCCTGCTCTTGCTGCTGAAGTTCTTCCTCTTCTTGCTCCCAACGTCGGCATCTCTTCTCCGACGCTGAGCAATTCCCTTCTCCCCCATGATTGTATTCGCTTACGTCCGCGGCGCCGCCCTTGTGGAGAGAGGTGGAGGAGATGGCGGTGGCGAGAGAGAGGGGAGATACACAAGGTATGCAGATGGAGGCGCCCGTATATTGGGCTTTTTTTAATTAGGTCCAATGGACCGCTTTTAAATTACTACTCCCTCCGTCGACTCATAAAAATATAATTTTTTCTCGACATGAGAATTAAGAAAAGATTTCATAAAACTATAATTTTTTCTCGACTTGAGAATTAAGACAAGATTGATAGTAGTGGATAAAATAGTGTGAATGAATTTTAGTTGGTTAAAATTTTGACATTTAAGGTAATATATGCCTATATGAGGGGACGGAAGAAAATATCCTCCATCTCATATAAGTAGTCCCATTTGGAATGGGCACAAGAGCCAATAAAGGAGGAAATGTGTGGCTGTAATTGATTCTGAAGAGAGAGTGTTAATTTTAGCCAAGTATTCTTTACCGTTTTAGAAAATGAGACTAATAGATGAGACGGACCAAAATAACAAATGAGACTACTTTTATGAAATGGAGGTAGTATCTCTTTATGAATGGGATGGAGAGTATATATTTTATTTAATTATATCCATTTATTTACTTATTTCATTTGCTTTTTAAATAGAGCAAACAACACTAATTTTTTTGATAATATTTCGTTCGACTCATTGATAATGAGTCTATATATATCGGAAAAAACCTATTACTCCATCCGTCTCAATAATTTAATACACTCATCACCAGACACAGACTCAATTTACAATTCTTATTGAGTTGAAACTGCAATTTTGTTTAGTGATTACTTTTTTGTTCTACACCCCTGCGATTTCCTTGTAGATCAACACCCGTAATTTTCATAAACGATTAATAGTTATCTTGTTTTCACTATTTTTAGATGATTATAATCTTACATCTAGATAGTATATTCAACCTTCTTTCCTTTTCTGTTTAGATTTTGTTTCAAACAAAAAAAACAAGCTTAGATAGAAGAAGAAGACACTTCTTTTATACAACAAAATATATACAAAGTAGTGGGTTGACACATACACATATTTTCAACTATGTACAAAGCCTCATTGCCTCCCTATAGACTGAATGGCAAGCTTGGCTGCAAGAATCGAGATATTGTCTCTCGCTAGCCGAGTCGTTTTCTCTAGTCTTTCCAGCGTATCTGTTATTTCCATACAAGCCAGTTTCTCTCTCTGCAACTTCGCCAATTCCGATTGAGTTGAACCTGGACATTTTTTAGGGATAGAAATACTCACAAAACGATGAAATGCATGCAGTCTTTCTAAGAAATGCAGTAACGCAAGTAAGAAAGAGAAGCAACTCCAAATCTTGTAAGTCCGTTACTTCTATAGCAAGGATTTCATTTTCTTACTATGCATTGATTGAATATGTTTCATCTCGTGGAGTAATGGTCCTTTGATACCATCTCCAAGTAGAGTTTAGACCTTTGTATATGAATTACTGGGGAATTTTTGGAAATATTCCAACTTGCATATAAACAAGATTTAGTATACGTGCTGAAATTGGACTGTTTGGACTCGGTATCAAAACCATTCGAACAACTGAAAAATTCTATCAATTTGATAATATATCATAAAGTTACTTATATCCTTGCATCAAAATGGCCTAATGTAATATTTCTACTACACATCACACGTCATATTTCAGGTGCCCAGAACTCAGCCTGATGTTAACTTTATAATTGGCATTTTTCAATAGCTGAGATAGAACAATTTTGTAAATAACCTAAAAGGTAGGGTTAGAATCACGTATTTGGACTTTATACACGTGGGTGAGTGTGCCTATGTGTGCGTGTTTTTCTATTTTCCCTCATTTGGCTGTAACCATTCGTTTCCTAAGTCTATAAACAAAATAAATATCAATAACCAAGAGATTTTAGCCAACTGATTCAAGGATTTTACCGGAAAACAGTATAAGATGAAGTAAGTTTAGAAAACTTGCACATGAAGGTAATAAAGTAATGTCTTACCTGAAACAGGTTGAAGGGCAGCAAAGGAAACACGTTCAGCAACAGATGGAACGAAATCTCTGATAAAATCCAATGTTATTTGCTTCTCAGCCCAAACAAGAGAATTTGTAATTTGCGTTTGCAATGATGCTTCCCTTGGTGTCTGTTATAAGTAGTTCAGAAGAGTAATGAGGATCTGTACATCAGAGAATTCAAGTTCATTTCACTCAGCAACAAATAAAATAGATGTGTCTATAAACATATAAACAGTCTATAAATCCCTAACCTTCGAAAGAAAAGGAGCAAAGTTTCCTCTTGGTTATCCAAACTAAATACTATTAGTATCATCGAGACAGAAACATCTTTTACTTGTACTCTATTGAAAAATGTCATGAAGAACCACTTAGATTAGTGAATTTAAGTGCCAGCTAATGCATAAATTGTCCTCTATGTATAAAATGTTCTTCCAATTATTTTACAAGTCGTGTATCTTGGTGCTTCCAAACTTTCACATTTTCCGAATTTGTATAACTTGCTGATTCTGCAATGCAACTTAAAATGTGACATAGTTGATGAGGCAAAATAGTTCTCCATTAAAGTTAAGGCGGCAAAATGACCAAACTTGAAATAGTTGAGGAACGATTGATATTAAACTGAATTAACAAAATGACTAAAGTTTACATATGATGTATGTATTTTGCTGCCTATTTATTACAAGTACAGAACAACCATATTTACCAAAGACCACCTCAAGACACTTTCATAGATCATCAAACATGTACTTAAAACTTAAAAGACGCACACAGCACAAAAACACATGCATAATGTTAAGCACAAGCGCCATGCCATTATGAACACATGCACACTATTTAAACCTGTAAAATTTTTTGGAGAGAGAAAGAACCTTCAACTTTATCTCCAGCCTATTCAAATTGTGAAGAACTTCCTTCAACTTCAGAACTTCGGAATCTATTTCTGTCGATTCATAAGAGACATTATCTTGCATTGGTGTAACTTCTCCAGTCAAGTAAGGCTGAGCCTGCAGTGGAACTTGCAAGTAAGCAATACAGATTTTAATACAAGATAATCGTAACACTTGTAAAGACAATAACATAGGAAACAAGCCTTTTCCACATAAGTTTATTCACGCATTTGCACCTGGCGTAAAGCTTGAACCATTTTCAGATCAATGTTTAAATCACAATTACAATTACAATAGTAATAAAAGAGCAGCAACATCAAATACGACCACTGAAAAGATCTTTAGGACACAAAATTGCTAATAACGAGCCTTTCATGATATTGGGAGATACATTCATGCAATACCCATAAAACTTACCCTGTCTCAATCTTTCTAGGAGAAACATTTATGCATGCCCATAGAACTTACCCTGTTTCACTCTTTCTAGAAATATAGTAAAAGTCAGGTCTGAGAAGGCATTAAAGGCACATGGTCGCACAAGGTAGCATTTGAAGCAAAATTATAGGTTTTCGTATTTCATTTCTTGAACGGCTCCAATGATTGCCCCAACGTTAATATTGTTAATCCTAGCTATAAAGTTTATTTAAATGAATTTGATGGAGAATTTTAAAGTACGAAACACATGGCTGATATGCATAAGGAGTCTAGATGACACTCTTTTTCATGGATGTTGAGACTTTGCTTTTACTATATGCTCTCTAAGTTTATCATTTATCCTCCAATTTAAGCAGATTAGTATTCCTAATTGAGTTCTTTCTTCCTTTAATGCAATCCAGCTGGCAAGTAGACACAATTGAGACTACATTCCTAATTTGCCAATAACAAATCCTTTCGCATTTTTGATACAGAGAAAAAAAGCCAGTTGAGCATTGGCAATGTCACCATGTCAAAATAGTTACTCATCATTCATGTTCTTCATCGTAAAATTTCTAGCGTTCTTCAACAATCTGACTGAAACACATGCCAAATTTGTATCTTAAGGGATCCTACATAAAAATTTGTCCACATAAGTATTATCACTCACCTTAAAAGTGGATTCAATCCTACCTAACCATCTTAGAAGTGCACCTCAATCTTCCTACTTAATAACCTAGGTTGATATACGGTGGCCCAATTCACGCCAAAAAGTGAGCTATAAATCACTTATGCCCTTTATGTTATTCATGAAAGTAAGGCCTCATGTTCGCCTTACTTGACACTCTAATTAATGTAGTATTAAACTAATATGGTGTGGTGTGGCCACCAATACGACATAATGATGGCACCTAGCTTCCCTAACACCATTGATTTGTTTCCAAATCTATATTACTTCCTCCATCCACAAAAAATCGTGGACATATCAATTCGGCATGCAATTCTATGTGGTCATTGTGGTCTTAAGATAAGTTTAAGGCTCACTTGTATGCTATACACTACATCTGCCAACATAATATATTACATCAAGTGAGACCTAGACTTTATCTTAAAATAAACTTTTCGACATATAGAAATAAGTGCCAAATTGAAATGTCCGTGTTTTGCATAGACATGGGGAGTATTGTATTCCTTATATATAACTATAAGTAGATATCACTAAAGATAGGAGCGGCAAGAGATAGTTGTTTGATGTTAATGTTTATCTAATAGAAACAAGCACCCTTGTGCAATGAACATAAAAAAATAAAAATGAAAATCTTGACATACTAGACTTAAGAACAATTTTAACAATTCTAGACAAAATAAATGCTACCTTTATAGAAACAACTATAAATTTTCCTATAAAACATATATTTTGAGATCGGTGGAAGGTGTATTAAACGCCAGGTGGACTTGAGGATTTTTTGATTTGGCAAATCCTATTTCAACTCTTTCAGGATTTGATTTGGCAAATCCTATTTCAACTCTTTCTTCACTATTGTTCCACATTTTCCATTGTGTAAAGTCGTTTGGAAAATGTGAGTGCCAACCAATGTCCCACCTTCTCCATGGTTTATGGTTCTTCACTAGACTTCCTCACATTCATTGTCTGCCGGCATTTGGAGATGTTCGCCAATCAACGACCTTTCTCCTCAATTTATGGCCTTTTCCACAGGAGATGTAGTAGTGTACAGAGCTACATCACAATTTAGAAAATTATGACATTCATCTTTCTCTCTTATTTCGAGCCTTTCTTTGCCACTCTTCCTTATTTTCATTGTCATCTCTAAAGTCATTTGGTGGACGTCGGTGCCAAGAAAATTCCTAATGCTCCTTAACCCTATTTCGAGTTTTTGTCACAACCATTTTTGAGTCATTCCTTTAATACTCTTCCCCATTTCATTGCATGAAGTCAATAGGAAGATGGTTGTCCCGATCAACGTCCAACTATCTTCGTTGTTTATGGGTTAGCACAACAGAGAAAGTTCTCATATCGTACTTTCTCACTTGGTTTGTTTCTCAAGAGCGCATATCACTATTCTTTTACAGAAAACTCCCAACTCCGGGAGAGAAAGTTCGAATCAAACATAGTCATGTTTGCATACACCTCATCATGGCCGTTCCATTGGAAATTGACACAGGGTTTTCCAAAGACCCATGGTCACCATTGCTTGCTAGTCCGCTTGGTTAGATAGGAACGAATAATGTTCATTTATAAGGAAGGGCATGTAACTATGTAACTAGTAATGGGCTATAATTCAACTTAGGTCGGTTCGTCAATACAAAAGCACAAGAAATCTAGGGACTAGTTCGCTCCAAACATATTTCTAGATTAGCTCTTTGAAATTGTACCCTACGCTCTATTCCATATGCATCTTCTTCAAATTTAAGAGATGGAACCCATAAAATCAAATATTGTAGAAAAAGTAATAATTGAGCGGATGAAATAGCAATTGAAGAACCTTAAGAAAATTAGCATCTTTGAAAGAGCTTCAGAAAACGATTCAAGTAAATAGTACTTAAATTCAGATATGATTCCATGATGATTCTTCACATGGGTTGTTTCCCTTTTCCATGATAGAGCTCACGATTTCTCCCTCGTGCCCTTGCAGCCATATTAGAGCTAGAAGGCCCAACATCAGCAATCTTACGATCAACTAGTTGAATCTTCTTCTCCAATAGGCAAAGCATCTCTTGCAATTCATTAGAATTGCTCACATCCACCTGTTCCTTGGCCAGACACTCCGCTAAGAGCAGCTCATTCTCTAGAGATTGGACCTTCCTAGTCTCTTTATCCAAGTTCTTGGATATCCTAGACAAATTTTGCCTAAGAAACCCAGACTGACCTACAGCGTTACTTCTTTGGGAGGAAGTAGGTAAGTCTAAGAATCTTCGTACAACTTGGGATGTTGCAGGTATTGAAGGCCAAACATCAGGTTGGTTCCCGTCTTCATTGATGATAACGGCACAAGCTTCAACGTTGCACAATGTTTTCAATTCATTAAGTTTCTTAAACAAACCTGACTTTCTTTTTCTGAACGTCTCACGGCGTGTACGTTCATCAGCAATTAACTCGTATTTGATCTTTGAACGAACCATGGTAAAATTATTCAAAACTACAAAAGATTATAAAGAATTTCAAGTTTGTAAGGAATTGGGAGTAACAACAAAAGCGTAGATATAAACTATAATATGTGATAATGTAGGTAAAAGAAGAAAAAAAAATAGTAATGCAATTGTGCATAGTGTCTTGCGCTAATATTCTTAACTCATCAATCCAAATACTAATCACCTGAACTACATACTGACCCTTAAATCAAAAATGGACAATTACCTAATTTAGGTCAATTCATTGGGTTACAATGCCTTGACAAGTCTGAATCATTCTAATATATCTTTCATACTTTTTATGTATAAGAAAAAGTTGTTCTAATTAGTACTTAGTAGTATATCACCAGAAGCTTCAAACGATGCAGCAATAGAGGACCTAAACGTGTAGAAGCTGGTCGATAGTATAGATGAAAAAAATCTAGCACTGTTTCAGTGGTTCCATCAGTGTAAAGAATTACCTAAAAAGCTTTTAATTACTAACTTGACGTCAATAGATGATCCAACTCTAAAATTATGATACAAGGTAATTCCACGTCAACATATCTTATTATAGATAGCACATGCCATACTGGCAATATCCTTAAAAGACCATGTTTATGAAGATCGACATATTTAGATATGTATAATGACAACAAGACTCGTGCATCAATTTAATAGAGACATCATTATCAACGCAACTACCTTTTCTAGAAAACTTGTTTTCAGCTGTTTTTGCAATTATTGACTGTTTGATGAAACTTGTATGGCTATCATTCAACCTAAATCTTGCTTCTAAAAATTCAACTACACTTTACAATTTTGACCTTACTGCTATGACATTCGTCGGATCTTAAAGTATAATGGTTCTAAATGTTGCTTTTCTGATTCTTATAGACAGAGTTCAGTCAATTTTTACTCGTATAAAAGCCGACGTACACAGGCCAATATATGAACTGCATGACTCGCTCATCATAACACGTCAACATTAATGTAATCGAACAAATGCTCACAAAATGTAAACAGAATAGTCTAAGACATTACAACGACATACCTTTTTAAATTCCAATAGTTTTACTCGACCTACACCCCTAATCTGGACCAATGCTCCAATATCTAATTGTTCAACCTGCAAAACCAAGAGAATATAGAATGAATGAGTGTATAATTTATAAGGTACAAGGATACTGAAGCACGAAAACTCACTTTCTCTATCGTGACCAAACAACCATATCTAGCAGCAAAGGATGCTTCAGCTGACGTACCACCAAAACCAATTGGATCTAATACAAAATGCACAAAAACCTTGTTCTTCTGAAATAAAGACTGCATCGCGGGAAGTTATAAAACAAAATTACGTCAGAAACTACTAATATTTGGGTTCTTAAGTGTAATTATTTTAGTTTGATATGGAGTATCTCCATAATGAAATTTAATCTTTTAATAGACACTTAAGGTATGTTAATTTATATAGAAGAACAAGTAAATGAAAACAAGTATACAGAGGTAAAAAATTCAGAAGATAACATCAATCCAAAAAAAATAATATAAAATAAAACTAGCAGTAGACCATATGTAAAACGGACAGTAAACATATATTACCATATATGGCTCCAAGAGATCAACAAAGCTGTCAATGTGGAAAATATGTAGGTACAGTAAGGTTCAAAAGTAAAATTAGGCAAATGCACTGTGGGCAGAAAAATCAAGAAAAGGATGAAGACATCACACATTTGCAATCCTCACAAACAAAAGGTTGAGCAATATGAAACATTGATAGAGAAAATTATGTAACTTTTCTGGATATAGTATCTACCTCTTCCAGCAGCACTATGTACCTTGCTTCATATAGATGGAGAGATTTAACCTCAGATGGAATGAGCACCTAAATGACAGAAAGAAAAAAGAATCATAACGTCCCGTAATGAATACCCACAACAAACTTAGTTAATTAGGTTTTATGTACTTCGATACAGAGCATCAACTTTTTAAATCGTTCTGAAACAAAATATAAACTTTATAATCAGGTTTGTGTGCAAAAAGGCACTGAAAGTAATATAGTCCTATGGTATTTT
The DNA here is from genome assembly GCA_029379335.1 of Thymus mandschuricus. Classification (NCBI taxonomy): domain Eukaryota; kingdom Viridiplantae; phylum Streptophyta; class Magnoliopsida; order Lamiales; family Lamiaceae; genus Thymus; species Thymus mandschuricus. The sequence goes on from CM057074.1 coordinate 37,437,311, forward strand.
GTATTTCCTTTAAAGTTCTTAACCCATAATATAGTCCTTTGGCATCAACCCAGCCTTACTCAGAAGTCTAGGAATGTTGAGAATTCCAACAACAATCTTCCAATTATCTTAACATAACCAATACTCTGCAGAAAATCTAAAATTCTCCTCAAGCAGCAGTCTATGGAATTTCAACACACAAATGATATCTAAAGCTGTTATAAGCACCAACAAATATATTTCCTTGAACGTCGTAGTGTGGACCACTACACGATCCGGATCTATTCCATGAATTCATGATTTTTGCAAATTCCAGACAACTAACGTTTTATCGCAACACACTGAAACCATAAGAATGCACTTCCCTAAACTCATTTTGCACAAAAATCAAGTGTTCCCAATGATTGCAAACATATATAACTTCCAATAGATTCAAAATTCACCGATCCACGTTTAATGTTCTAACGGATCTACATCTGCCCCTCAACAAAGGGTAAATACACAACAATTTCCAACAACACACGTGCATCCACGCACACACATGCACATTCACGCAGTTTCTAAAACCAAACGACCTATCAACCAATTCAATCATCTTCCTAAATAAACTCAATCGCCACAAAAACATTCCAAAAATGCAGAACAGTTCACATGCTTTTCACTAATCAACAAACGGAAAACACGAATCGAAACCGGAAAGCAAATTAAAATTCACCTGATCGGCCGGGAATGGCAGGAGCGGGAGGACCAGAGACGACGCCCGGAGCTGAAAATGGCGGCGGCGGCGGCGAAATGGGGGAGTGAGAGGCGAAACGAATGAGGAATGGGGGTTAGCAGTATATAAAGAGGCGATTAATGGCGGCGGATTTGGGATTATGGTTATCATAATTGCAACACCAACAATCTGTGCTGGATTTCTTCCCTTTCCTCGTTACGGTGGGAACAGAATCGGTGTGGATTATTCTCAGCTGAGGTTCAAATTCAATGCCATTTAACCATTTCATATTTGGGAATTTTTAATTGCGGTTTAGTCCTCGACCTCTATCGGTATTACAAAATCTCCCCATATTTTCTTTTTTCTACGATTTTGCCAATAGCTTTTTTCGAAAATGATCACTGCATCCGTCACGTTTATGAATTAACAAAAGCTTGTACCGAATTGGGAAGTGGCAAAATTTAACCTTTTTTCAAAAGAAAAATTAAACATTTTAAATGGGATGGAATGAGTACATACCTAGATGGATAACTGATAATGAATTATACGTGTTTTTCTCCCTAAATTTGAGTTTATGTAATTTTTTTTCATACCTGAATCGTTACGTTTATTTGAACCGGTGACCTTATCGATCTCATGTTGAAGTTATGTGATTTTGTTTATACTATTAAATTATCTTTTATTTGGGTATGTGTGTTTGGTTGTTTACATTGGACTTTTTGTGAAAATAATAGACTATATTTTGAAATAAATGAGAGTGCAGGGACTTACAATTTATTTCCTGATCTTTTCATTTTAGAAATTGCTATTCTTTTTTATTTAATAAATGGCCTTTAATTTAATGTGCAGCTGCTTTAAACTTGACTTTCGATTGTGGAAATCATATACTAGTAAATGGCAATTTGTAATAAGTCATCTCTTTCCTGATTATTTACTTTTTTCTCCCCTTCCCAATTTTTATTTATGGCAACATTTATTAAAAGTTTACATTATCTTCACTAACGAATAATTTTGTAAAAAGAAAGGCATTTGCACCATCCGATTTAGCTTAATAATTATAGCTTTATGATAATAAAGGGTGAAAATGCACTAGCAACCTGTTTAATAGAACAAACTTAAGAGCTGATGGACACCGGTGATGGTGTCATTTAAAGGACCTCTGCCCTCAAGTCAGTAATCGGAAAAAGTAGATGGGAAATAATAGTGAAACGAATGAATAAATGAATTGTGATATAAATGTTGATTGAGATGATAGTTGTAGTGAGCAATATGAAGGTGACGGTAGGCGGCGCCGTCTGAGTGAAGTTGAACAGCCGCCGACAGATGAAGATCCTGAGAGGGTTTTAGAGGAGCCGGTTAGCGATGGATGAATAAGTGGGTGAGTGAGATTGTGTCCCTTTAACGGAAGTTTACATGAGACGGCTCATCAGACTAGGGTTTCCGGTCAAACCCTAATCCGCCTATAGTCGTTAAAAATGTAGGGATAGATTCTTCCCGGCTGACTCTCTCTATTTGCTCAGTTGGTTGAGATCAATTTGAATTATTTAGTTGATTAAGCGGACCATGTGGGTTTGGTTACGGGCCGAACATTCGCAAGTGGTTGAATTTGGGCCAATCAAATATAGGGTAATTGAGTTTGGGTCAGTTAGACGAATTTTGTCCATTACAATTAATTATTTTAAAATTGAATTTGATTTAAAAAAATTCGTGTGGATTGCAACGTTCCAAGTGTTTATTCTGTCATCGAAAAATTGCATTGATGATAGATATGGTAATAAATTGATAGCTTAAGGTATAATTGAATGCTTTCGATAGTTTGTAGTAGTATTTTTGTAATCTATATACTAATAGCAGCACCGGCCTGCCCTATTTAGTAAGTCTTTTATTCTCTAAATAGTAACTTATATTTTTTGGTTTGAATTCTTTTTAATAACTAATTAAATTAAATGTGTACATTTATGTGGCATGATGCCACATATTCATTTTGTATCTTTTTTTCTACTAACATTAAAGCACAATAATAATATAATAATAATACATAGATATTATTATTATCAAAATTTTATGGTATTGATGCAAGTTAAATATATATATAAGAATATATTAGTTATAATATATCGATACCACGAATACCTAAAAAAATTATGGTACAAAAATTTATTTATTTGAGTATTAAACAATTTATATTTAATTATACACATATATATAATATTATATTCTTCTTGTGAATAATCAAACAAAATCGAATTTAATTTCCTCAAATAATAATCCAAGCACTAATGAAATTGGGGTAGGATAACGTATATATTGACAGCTTAAATGAAAATTTTATTTTTATATGGAAATAAATTGAATCAGTCATTCATAATTTAAGGAATTGATTATAAACGGAATCGGTTACTCATCAAATAAAAATTGAATAATTTAGTTGTCTCATTTTATTTTTTTATATGGAAATGAATTGAAATCAGTCGTTCATAATTCAAGGAATTGCTTATAAATTGAATCAGTTACTCATCAAATAATAAATTGAATAATTATAGCTGCAATAATAGGGCAAATTAAACGTTCAAACCAATTACAATATTTTCTCTATAAAACTCAAATTTGATGCGAACATATTTCGATAATTTCTCTCAAAGGAGGTAGTGAGGCGTGGATTACCTTTCTTTCTACAAAAACTAAGTTGTGTTTTTCTGCAAAAGATGTGCGGAGGTCTTACATAAGCAACGGAGGGGAAATTTTGAAATTTATGAGACGGTGTAATATAGATTGTGAAAGAGACGAAGGGCAGTTTTACAAATTATTGAGATTTTTGAAATCGTAGAGGACAGTTTAATATTTTGTGGATTTCAAGTGTATTTGTTCCTTTATATTCATTTTAGTTAAAGTAGTTGATGGATCTGTAAATTATACTTATATTGAAAGAATTTATATTTGTAGAAAAAAATTATGTGGTTTGTGATGTAGCTTCCTTTTCCATTTCGGTGCTTTGTCACCACCAATCTCTTTGTTCTTGATTAGTTAATGTTGTATTAGTATGTTGAGGAGGCTGGAATTCAAGCTAGGAGGCACAAGCATGTTCAAATTAATCTCATAATTATTTTTTTATTATTACTTATTGCCATTGGCACATGGAATGGGTGCTTATTGTGAGTATCGATCTTTAGAGAGTTGCAAAATATCAACATTGTAGCAGCTAACAAGAAGACTTCTGTTGGCCAAACTCTTTACTATAAGCACTCGAGCTATAATATGAATATTCGGAAAACTACATAATTGATTTATTGTTGTCTACATTATAATTTTTATGTAATTAGGAATCGTCTTTTTTTAGTAATTCACGAATCCACTTAACTTGGATGAACAAATGTAATAATGAGAGAGTAAGACAAAATATTTTTTTCATATTATTAGATTTTCATTTTATCAATTAACAATATAAAATAGAATACAAAAATGTCCAAAAAATATACTCCCTCCGGACTTTTCAAGTTGTTACATTTCTTTTCGGCACGAGAATTAATGTAGAAGTGTTAAGTTTCTTAAGTGAGTTTAGTAATTGAGGAGAGTAATGTATTAGGATTATAATTTAATTTTATTTTGTTAAAAATAATAAAAATAAAAACTTAAATTCTAATGATTTAAAATTTACAATTTTCAATTTATAATTAATTAATATATTTCGTTTTTTTAATTAAAAAATCAAATTTTATTTTTACAAAAAATTAGAGCCCCGTTTTATTAATATTATAAAAAACTAAAATATAATAATTTATTTTTTTGATTTTCAATTAATTAAATATTTATTTATTTTGCCTTTGTTTTAATTTGTAATTAAAAGAACTAAAAATTTAATCCAAAAAAATTAGGGTTCAATTAGTTCCTAATTTTTTTTTAACTAATTGTGCCATTAAATCGTTAATCTTTGCCATAAAAAAGAAATGTAACAACTTGAAAGGGACGGCCCAAATAGGAAAGTGTAACAACTTGAAAAGTTCGGAGGGAGTATTTAGAGAATATATACTCCTATACCCAATTTCAAGTTGTAAACCTAAATTTAGCTTTGTATCTTAAAAACGTAAAAATATACCCATATTTTGCTTCGGTAGACCAAAATACCCTTGCTTTTTAGGTTCGGAGTACTATTCCCACCAATTTCTTCTTCATATATGCATAATCTCCCTCTCTCTCTATTTTTGAAACTTCTCTCTCTCTCTACCGCTCTCTCTCTTTCTCTCTCTACATGCACAGCACACTCCATCGATCTCTCTCTCTCTCTCAAGCTCCTCTACCGCCGTGTAGTTCATGGCTAAGCCGAAGCTCGGACGCCGTACTATCGATTCCTACACCGTCAAGCTCATCGGTGTAACCATCTGCGGTGAGGCTTCGCGAACTTATACCTCTCTCTCTCTCTCTCTCTCTCTCTCTCTCTCTCTCTCTCTCTCTCTCTCTATTGACTATTGCGCGTGATTGTTGACATTTTCCGTCGGTGCAGCCGGCGACTGCGTGCTGATGAGGTCGTCGGAGTCGTCGAAGCCTTCGTACGTGGCGCGAGTGGAGCTGAGCCGCTGCACGGGGCTGCGTTTCCACGGCCTGGAGGAGCTGGCGAGGAGCTGCCCCAATCTGGAGAGCGTCGACGCCTCCTACTGCTCCGGGTTCGGCGATCTGGAGGCGGCGGCGCTGTCGGAGCTGACGCTGTTAGCGTTGATGGAGGCGGCGAGGTTCGGGAAGGAGTGGGTACCGTTTTGCAAGGAGAAATGACCCTTCTCTCCATTTCTTCTCTCTCTCTCTAAAGCTCTGAGCTTTCTCTCTCTTTAAGTTCACGCAAGTGGAGCTCCGCACCTTGAAATCTTCGGTGAGTGTTGGCTCGTTTTGTGTTTTTTTGGATGATTTTCGTGGTTTTTGGTTGTGATGATTGAGGTTTTTTTTTTTTTTTTTTTTGAAGTTTGTGGCGATGAGGAGGGAGAGTGGAGGTGGTTTGAAGCTGGCGGAGCTGCCGGAGAAGATGTCCAGGCTGAAGCATGTCGGGGAGACTCTCACGGAGGAGGAGAGAGCTGCGTTCATATTTTCTCTCTCTATTTTCTCTCTCTAGTTCTCATAGTAGTAGCAGTACTTTCTCTCTCTAGTTCATAGAGCAATTTTTCATATTTTTCCGAATTTAAAAGTTTCTTTTGTTGTTATTAATTCTAGTTGAACGAATTGATGTTTGGTTTAGTGTTTTACGTTGTTTTCTTGAGTTAATCTCTGTGTTGTTGTGGTATGGTTGTTTTTACTCTTTCGAACTTGAGTGAATCTTGATTTTTTGCTTCTGTTCATTGCCTTCTCGTTGTGCCATCTCATACGTATCAAAGTGAGCACACTATTTCCGAATGCTATCCTCTGTCCCGATTACTTAAGTACACAGTAAGAAACACAAAAAAGATTACTAGTCTTGTGTAAGTTTTTGTTCAATTTACATGATATACTAAAGTACACAGTACGAAAGGAAGAAAAGCTTACTGCGTACTTAAGTACACAGTACGAAAGGAAGAAAAGCTTATTGTGTACTTAAGTACACAGTACGAAACACAAAAAAAGATTACTAGTCTTGTGTAAGTTTTTGTTCAATTTACATGATATACTAAAGTACACAGTACGAAAGGAAGAAAATATTACTGCTTACTTAAGTACACAGTACGAAAGGAAGAAAATTTTACTGCGTACTTAAGTACACAGTACGAAACACAAAAAAAAATTACTAGTCTTGTGTAAGTTTTTGTTCAATTTACATGATATACTAAAGTACACAGTACGCAAGGAAAAAAATCTTACTGCGTACTTAAGTACACAGTACGAAAGGAATAAAAGCTTACTGTGTACTTAAGTACACAGTACGAAACACAAAAAAAGATTACTAGTCTTGTGTAAGTTTTTGTTCAATTTACATGATATACTAAAGTACACAGTACGAAAGGAAGAAAATATTACTGCGTACTTACGTACACAGTACGAAAGGAAGAAAAGCTTACTGCGTACTTAAGTACACAGTAAGAAATACGTTTCGTACTTATTTGTATGGAACACAGTACGATTTGTAACACCAAAATTACCGGAAAGAGAGAGAGAGAGTTGGTGGTCAAAGTCAAAAAGCAAAAAGCAAAAAGTAAAAAGCATAAAGCAATGGCATTTTCGTTAAAAAAAAAAAAAAAAAAAAAAAAAACAAGGGCATTATGGTACAAAATTTGAAAGATTGGGTATATTTTTATGTTTTTAAGATCCAAAGCTAAATTTTGTTTTTTAAGTTGAAAGTGGGTAGATTATTTTTGCCTCTATTTATTTGATATATTTATAATGAAAAAACATAAATTTTATGTCTATTTTATGGAACAGTTTATTACGATATTGGGGATCCTGTATATGAGTGTCAATACTGCAAAGCTATTTTTTGGTATGATGAGAGACAGAGAAAGGACTACAAGCCTCGAAACCCGACATACTCAGTCAATATGTTATTTCAGTGGTAAAATAAAACTGCCACGTCTACTAGATCCACCCAGGGTGTTAGGTGATCTTTTGTTTGGCCGGCATCCGAACAGCAAACATTTTAAGGACAACATTCGTTCTTTTAATAGTATGTTCAGTTTTACATCTTTGGGCACAAAGGTCGAGACAAATCTAAACCAAGGTGGATCTCCGCCTATCTTTATGCTCTCTGGGTAAAATTATCATCGTATAGGTAGTTTGATGCCAAAGGTTGGTGGAATTCCAAAATTTGCACAATTATACATATACGACACTGATAATGAAGTGACCAACATGATATTAGCTATAAGGTATACACAATATCTCATTCATTTGATCTTCTCAAATATATTAAGATTATATTCATTTTATAATTAGTGTATGCATATCCATTGCAGAGACGTGCAAGATATTGATACCATAAGGAGTGAGGTTGTGTCAACATTGATGGCAATGTTTGATGACAATAATATTTGGGTAAAGTCATTTAGAATGGCTCGTGATAAGCTGCACAACTCCGAATACACGGATTTGAAGTTAAAACTTATAGGAAGGACATATAATTTGCCAATAGTTTCTGAAGTTGCTGCATTGATTGTCGGGGATTTCGATGAATCATTAGGCCAAAGGGATATATTGATAGAATCTGTAAACGGTGATCTGAAGCGGATTAGCGAGATGCATCCCTCACATTTGCCTCTCCAATATCCTTTACTATTTCCGTATGGTGAAGATGGTTACAGAGATGATATATCAATTTCAGCCCCAAGTAGAAGGTCCACAAACCTCTGAATAATGATAAAAAGGTCACCTTAGGGAATTTTTCTCATACCGCTTGCACGAACGACACGATGAGTCATCTCACATTCTTTCTTCGAGAAGATTATTTCAACAATTTGTTGTTGATGATTATACAATGATCGAGTCTTGGAGATTGAATTATATTCGGATGAACCAAAAATAGTTAAGGTGTGATCTATATAAAGGGTTAAGCGAAGCGATTCTCAGAGGAGAAAACAATCCGGCCACGCAAGGCAAGAGGGTGATATTACCATCTAGCTTTACAGGAGGAGTAAGATATAAGATACAGAACTATCAGGACGCCATGGCAATATGTAGATGGGCAGGTTACCCTGATTTGTTTATAACATTTACGTGTAATCCTAAATGGCCCGAGATAGTTCGGTATTTGGAAAGCCGTTCATTAAAGGCATAAGACAGGCCGGATATAGTATGTCGAGTCTTTAAAATGAAGTTAGACCAGTTGATGAAAGATATCCGACAAAATAAAATATTTCGGACGGTCCGTGCAGGTACATTTAATACTTTTCTTAAATATGTATTCTATTATTCATTAAATCAAGTTGGATTTTATAAAATAATTAATAATTAATTTTATTACATGTTTGTCTTTTTAATAATGCAGCAATCTACACTATAGAGTTCCAAAAAAGGGGGCTTCCTCATGCTCATATTCTTATCTTTCTATCAACCGAGGATAAATATCCAACTGGTGAAGACATAGATCGTATCATATCGGCTGAAATACCCGACCAGACATCAGATGAGTGTTACCACAATTATGTTCGGGAATTCATGATTCATGGACCATGTGGTGCTGCTAGGAAAAATTCACCTTGTATGGATGGTGGTAAGTGCACAAAACATTTCCCGAAGAAATACATGGAAATCACAACCATTGATAAAGATGGTTATCCAAGCTATAGAAGGAGGGATAACGGTCGGACTGTTGAGAAAAGTGGTGTTTTACTAGACAATAGACATGGTGTACCCCATATCAAATAACTTTTGTTAACATATGGAGGTCATATCAATGTTGAGTGGTGCAACCAATCAAGGTCTAGTATATAAATAAAGGCGACGACTGGGTAACACTAGCGTTCTGTCAAAGTACTGAAGATGAAGCACAAGGAAAAATTGTGGATGAGGTGTACTATGATTGCAGATATATCTCACCTTGTGAAGCATCATGGAGGATATTCAATTATGACATTCAGTACAAACATCCCCCAGTAAAGCGTTTGAGTTTTCATTTGCCAAATGAACAAACAATCATATTCTCTGAAAATGACGCACATGAGAATATTGTTAATCGTTCGACTGTTGAAGATAGTATGTTCTTAGCTTGGTTTGAGGCAAATAAGAAATACCCACAAGCTCGATTGTTGACATATTCTGAGTTTCCGACTTTATTTGTTTGGAAAAAGGATATTCGAGAATGGGTTCCTAGAAAAAAAGGGATCTCTATTGGGAGAATTTTCTACATTCATCCAGGAAGTGGTGAAATCTATTATCTTAGATTGCTTTTAAATATTGTACGTGGGCCCACGTGTTTTGAAGATATAAAACGCGTACATGGTGTGCAATATGATTCTTTTCGCGACGCATGCTTTGCATACGGGCTGTTAGATGATGATAGAGAGTACAGTGATGACATTATTGAAGCAAGTCAATGGAGTTCTGCTCAGTCTCTTTGACATTTATTTGCAAATATAATTTTTGGTAAATCTATGAACAGGCCTGAAGTTGTTGGGGATAAGTGTTGGCAATATCTAGCAGATGATATTTTATACATGGAACGCAAACGTCTACGTCGCCCAGGTATTTAATACAACGCAATCTCTTAGTAGACATATATACGTCATAAATACTAATGCCCTTTCTAATGATTTCAGATCTTCAATTAAGTGAAGAACAAATAAAGAATCACGCCTGGCTGAGATAGAAAAGATATTATTGAAGTGCGGTCATAGTCTTCGTGAGTTCAGCGAAATGCCGTATCCAGATGCTGAGTATTTATGCAAGACGCATAATAGTTTGATAAATGATGAGTTAAGCTATGATCGGTCTGAAATCGAGATAGAACATGCTTCATTGCTTAGAGATCTCACATCAGAACAACGTCATGTGTACCACAAGATAATTGAAAAAACACAATCCGATTTAGGAGGTGTTTTTTTCGTGTACGGTTATGGCGGGACTGGAAAAACATTTGTTTGGAAAACATTGTCTGCTGCAATAAGATCAAAAGGAGACATTGTACCCAATGTAGCCTCAAGTGGCATAACATCTTTGTTGTTACCCGGTGGAACGACTGCACACTCCCGTTTTGCTATTTCAGTCCAACCAAATGAAGATACAATGTGTAGTATCAAACAAGGAAGCCCGCTTGCAGAACTACTCATTAGATGTAAGCTCATAATTTGGGATGACGCGCCGATGATGCATAAATATTGTTTTGAAGCTCTTGATAGAACTTTAAAAGACATCATGCTGTTCAAAAACTCTCTGGCTATTGGTTTACCATTTGGAGGTAAAACAATAGTGTTTGGAGGCGATTTCAGACAAATTTTGCCCGTCATAGCCGCTGGAAGCAGGCAAGATATAGTCAATGCAAGTATCAATGCTTCATACATTTGGAAAGATGTTCAGTTTTTGAGGCTAACAAAAAATATGAGGTTGCATAACATGGACTCTTCACTTGAAGCTACAGAATCGCAAGAGTTTTCTAATTGGGTTGCAGCCATAGGCGACGGTGTTCTTGGGGGCTCAAATGACGGTCATGCAGAAATTGTCATACCGGATGATATTCATTTGAAATATTCAATAGATCCAATTGAAACAATTGTCAAAAGTACGTACCCTTCATCTATAGATTCTCCAGAAGATTTATCTTACCTTGATGAGAGGGCGATACTTGCACCAACGCTTGATGTAGTTGAGATGGTAAATCGTTACATGATTTCATTGAATAAGTCTGAAAGCAGAGAATATTTAAGCTCGGACAAAATATGCAGCTCGGATGAAATTCTTGATGTTATGAACGATGTATACACGCCTGAATATTTGAATTCTTTGAAGTGTTCGGGGTTGCCTAACCACATGTTGAATTTAAAGGTCGGAACTCCGATTATGTTGTTAAGGAACATTGACCATTCTCTTGGATTGTGCAATGTCACACGTTTGATTCTCACAAAACTTGGTAACCATGTTCTAGAGGCTAAGATATTGGCAGGATGTAATGCTGGTCAGAAGGTATTGATTCCTAGAATGTCATTAACTCCCACCGATCTACGTCTTCCTTTCAAGTTTCAACGAAGACAATTTCCTATAATTGTTTCGTATGCCATGACGATCAACAAGAGTCAAGGACAGTCACTATCACATGTTGGACCTTTTCTCAAGAAACTGGTCTTCTCACATGGCCAACTTTATGTTGCCGTTTCACGAGTACGTAGACGGAGTGGTTTGAAAATATTGATATGCGACAAAGATAATAAAGTCAGCCCATATACCACGAATGTCGTGTATACGGAAGTGTTTCATAATTTGTAGATTTATAAATTAGTGATGAAATTTTAATATTTTTCCGACTAATCTTATTATATTTCGTATTACAATTTTGATCATTTTCATACATTTCATAACACATTACTTTAATTTAAGCATTATAAATTTCAATAAACATTGATACATACTCTAAAAAGAGATATAAAACTATATATTTACAACTCAAAGATAATAATGTACCAATGCAGATATATAACATTTTATTTTATAAAAATAATAACATACCCAGTATAGCTTACCCCGTGCATCGCACGGGTGTGGCACTAGTAGAGTAAGTGGTAGCAACATACTCCTCCGACTCATTTCAATTATTCTGCTTTCATAATTGGATCGTCCCATATGAATTATTATATCTTCTAAAATGCAAAGAATTAATTTCAATATAAACTAGTATTTACTTTTTACTTTTAACACGCATCCAAAATGAAACATGATAATTGTCGCGAACCCATTTTTTATAATCAACCCTTTTTTTACTTTCCTTTTTCCTTTTCCCATTTTACCCCGACTAAGAAAATGACAATCGAGTCCTGAAAGTTCTTCAAATTTACAATTTAAGTCCCTGAGATTTTCCAGAATCACACAACTGGCCCTGAAAACCTTACGTGTTAAGTCATCGCTACCGCGTTAAAATCCCCCCCATAAAATTGGCAAAAACCCAAACGTTGAAATTGAAGACTGGTGTAGAGCGAGAGAGAGAGAGGGAGAGAGAATTGTGCGATTTATATAGAGGAAGGGAGAGGCAGCATCGACGATTTCAAGAGAGAGAAAATGGACGCGCCACCGGAGAACGACGTGTGCTCAATATGCCATCAGAACTTTCGCATTCCTTGCCAAGCCAATTGCAGCCATTGGTTCTGTGGTGCGCTTCTTACTTCACTTCTTTCTGGTTTTGTTTGTGTGTGTGTTGAATTTAAGGTATTATGTAGGATTGTGAGACTGCTGATCATAATTTTAGCTGTAACATTGAGATCGTTCGAGCCTTCAATCATAGCCCTGACTGCTTGTTTTAATGTGTTTGTTGCTGAATTGACCTGTGTTCTTCGGTTACTGGAAATGGGAGATGATTGAAAATGGTCTCTTGAACATTTTTATGTTTTGTGCAATTAGGAGTTTTTGTTCATTTTTTTTAACTAAAAGGTTCAATTTGCTATTTTCGCTATATTTGTTGCACTAATATGTGTGCGGTGTGGTTGGATCCATGAAGTTGCAAGTAGTTTCTGTATTGGATGAACATGAATCAGATTGTACTTCGGATATCAATTGGTTTTAGAACAGTTTGCAGGTTAAGAGCACTGCATTATAGGACAACGAAGTAAATTACACCCTGCATCTCTTTAAGAATACTATGATTACCACTTAGTGGAAGTATTTAACTTGATAATGGGATTAGAGTCTAACTATAGATTAGACGAGACCTTTTGAGTTTTGATGCATCAAAAAATATTATTCAGTAACCAGGCAGTAATTCCATACTCTGCCAATCAAAGGACCCGATTAGTGGTGAGGCATAATGATCAGTAAAGATCACGTGGAATGGATTGTTTGACGTTGATTTTTTACTTGCAACTGAAGCTCCATTATTCATGCCCTCGGTCTTCTCCTTCTTTTCCAGGTAGTTGTATCTTGCAAGTTTGGAATCACAGTACTTCTGCTCTCCGCCCATGTAAATGTCCACTGTGCAGACGTGAGATAACATTATTGGTTCCTATTGACACACATCGTATGGATGGTGGAGCTGACATTTTGCAGAGGATCGAAAGTTACAACCGTCTCTTTGGTCCACGTCAAAGTGGTCTGATGCAGGTTGTTGAGTGCATAATAACGTGCTACTTGTATCTTACACTATTTCGTAAAATGATATTAGCGCTATCTTTCTGCCTTAAAAGCCTAAGCTATACATGAAAATTAACATGGTTAAGTACAAACCAGTGTGCAATCATAAATTCATAATCTTATTGGCCCTAATGCGATTGATGCTGATGGCCTTTTTTGGTGTTTTGGGAATTCTGAATTGGTGGATGACACATTCATTCTTCTTTTGGCAGCGAATGCAAGACATTCCTTTTCTTTTCAAGAGATTGCTACGGGACATAATGGATCCTCAAAGATCACTTCCACTTGTTGTGAGGGCACGCATGTATTTGGCAGTTAAGTTCTCACTTCCTGATGACTCGTGACAGCTATGTAGATAAGCTCTCACTTTTAAGTTACTACAACTCGACACTCTTTTGGTTTTGGGTGCTTGATGTTACTGCATTGTTACTTGCATGAATGCCACATAGTTATATCTGGTCTTGATAATATTCCTGCAGTTTTGATAGGTTAAGAACATGGGTTGTACTTCTTAAAGAAATCCATTTCCTATTCAGCTTTTGCCTATCCTTTACCAAAAAAGTGACCTTTTTTTGACATGTAGCTTTTATGCCCCCTGAGTTGTTTTCTTTCTTTTACTAATATCCAGCAATGTGCTGTCCACTTGTTATGAATAGTGATATTATCTGAATCAATGTCACCACCAATCGGAAATATTTCACACACACTCACACACATATATATGTTTTTTTTCCTACTTAACTTTTCTTATCCTCACCAGTAGCTGGTCATGGAAGGATGGATGTTGCTGTTAAAATTATACATCTCTTTCCGCATTTGAAAGAAACTTTGAACTCACTTAACATTACTGGATTTAATGGCTGTTTTTGTAACAAGCAGGCAATTATTGGTGCTATCTATGTCATTAGCCCTGTGGACATCATCCCTGAAGGTGCGGTATTGCCGTTTCACTCGACTAGTTTTGAATTATTCAGTATTAAACAGATTTCTCAGTTCTCACTTAATTTCTGTTCACAGCTTTACTAGGTGTAATTGGTTTGCTGGACGATTTGATTGTTGTTTTCATGTGCTTCCTGTATGTTACTGCCCTTTATCGAACTGTTCTCGTTTCTCGCCATGGAGGTTCTTGAAGTAAAGCATCAACTTCTATGAAATGTTGCATGCCAGATTACAAGCAGTCTCACTGTGAAACTTGCCTTCAACTCAAGGATCACTCAGAATGTATTTTCTTGATTTTTTTCACTTTCCCCTGTGTATGCAACTCGTAATCTGAATTTTTTGTATCCAAGAACGTAGATTCCTTTATGCTTAACGACAGAACAGAAGTTTCTTGTATGGAGATTGTATGTGTTTCGACCATTTTGGGTAGCTCCGATTCGAATCAAACCTTTTGATTTGTTTTCAATTCGACATTTTAGGTTCAGGTGTATCCAAGTATGTCTCATAAACAATCTGCTATACATTTATACTAATTTGATCTTGTTCTTGTTTCACAGTTCTGTATGAATAATACGCTGTGGCCGACTTTTGGCAATAACTTTTCCGTCTCCTCCTTCTTCTTCATGCAATGCAGAAGGTGACGACAAACAAGTGGCAGAAGGATGAACGTGGCCATAAACAAAGCCCCATGCATTGTTACAGTACGTCTCCTCGTCACCATCTTCCCTCTTTAAGTTGATGTTGTTGAGGATTATGTAGGTGCAAGGTACGGTGTCGCTGCATGCGAATTTCATGGCGATTTGTGTTTCTGAGGTCCCCGTTATGTTCTTGTACGTGATTCCACTCACCTCCACTGCTGAGGGCTTAAGGCAGTTGATAAAGGAAAAACACAATTCTCAGACTTATGTTAACGTAATTGCATAAACAGAGTTATAAAATCTGCTGTGTTTTGGAGAGTGTGTGCAGTAGAAGTAGGTAACCTGATCTTCACAAGGATCCGGAGAGTCGCAGTAGAATTGGTCGATGAGGATCGGGTTCGAGACGTTTTCCATCTTCACATTTTGGTAGTGCACCGCCCTCACGTAACCGGATCCACCCTACCATAAAAAAAGGGTCCGACTCGTTCATGTTCATGCATGTTAGGGTGAGCATTCGGTCAGTTCAGTTAGAAAAAAGACGACATTTGAGGGTCCAATTCGATTTTGCTTGCCCTATACCTGCCAGGTTTTGATCCTGAGGCCATTGGTCGTGCCTCGAATGAAGGCGTTATCGAGCAAAACCCTCTCGACCATATCGGTTGAATTACCCTTCCCTAGGCTACCTATGCTGAGGAAAGCATGCCGCACCAACACAAGTTTAATCGAGGATGATAATGTCTTGGATCACGTATATATAAATAGTTTCACTACCTTATTCCATGGCCAGGTCCACAATATATATTCTTCATTTTGATATTTGCACTGCCGCTCACAATTGAGACGCAGTCATCACCTACAAATCAAGACAAACGAAAACAATCAACGTTACTCTGGACGTATCTCAATATAATTTCATTTACCATTCGGGTCGGCTCGGCTCATTGGCTCTTAAACTCCATACAAGCTAGTATGCTTACCCGTTCCGATTTGGCAGTTGTGCAGAATCACGTTCTGGGAGGCGGTGATGTGGATTCCGTCGGTGTTGGGGCTGTCTCCAGGAGCCGAGATTCGGACACCGGACACGTGGACCGATCTCGACCGTTCGATGATGAAGTGCATCTGCTGCGCGTTTTGGATGGTCAGGTCTTTCACGCTTACACGTGAGCTGGAGTCAATGGTCAACGCCTGCATGCGTGATCAAAGCATATATACATTAACTTCCACACCATTAATGGAGTTTCAAGTCTACATATTTATAGAGAAGGATCTCACCGTTGGAGCTGCTTTGCATGGCTGAGTAACGTAGGATTGAGTAAAAGTCACAAGTTAGTGACGTAAAATAATAAAATAATAAAAAGATGCGTAATCAGGCATGACTGAAGGAGTATATGTAACAGATCGGTTGTATGTTATTACGTTGGATTTGTTCCTTTTGCACGAAGCTGCCCACCATTCGGAGCCCGAGCCGTCGAGGAGGCCCTTCCCTTGGAAGGAGACTTTGCTTAAGTTGTAGAAACCAAGCCAAGTTCTACCGTTGCTTGGATCCCATGCTTTTGGATCATTTGGTGCTACTATACTTCCATCAATCTAGTTACACACACATTTACAATTAAGGGTCAATTAGCAAATCCCCAAAAATACGTCTCAACTATCTTGTCCCGTTTTATTAATTATAAAAGACCCATCTGAATGAAAAGTAGGACAAGATAGTTGGGACGGAGAGCTTACGTAAATAATTTACCTGGATTATTAAGTTGCCACCACAAGGCCCTTTGAATCTGGTCGCATTAACTAGGTAGCGTTTTCCTTTAGGAACCAAGAAAATCGATCCTCGTTTAGAACAAGCTTTCTTCCATGCATCTTCAAACGCCTGCAAAAGAAGCAAATGAGTAACTTTTAACAACCATACAAAGAAACAACAACAACATTTTCCCACCTTTGTATCATCAGAAACTCCATCTCCGACCGCACCGAATGCGTCCACGTTCGAAAGAGGCTTTTTCGAACAATCGCTTTCCCAAGCCGGAAAGTCCACGAACTCGAACTCATCGTCATCTTCTTCTCTTTCTCGAATCTTCGGTTCGTCTGCAAGACTAAAGGGCAGAGCAAGCAAGACAAGAAAGCAAAGCAAGGTTAGTGTGTTCATGATTTTAAGGGTATGCTTTCTTGTAATAATTGAGTATGAATTAATACATGATGCAAATTCCATTTCAAGATTGTCTCCACATATAAAGCCCACACTTAATTTGAAGAGTAACAACATGTAATTTTGATGGATCTTGCTTTACTCTTCAATCTACTAACACATATATCCCCCCCTAATTTAGTCAACACTGATCTCATGACAACATGAAATTAAGAGATGAATCTAGAGAGAGAGAGAGAGAGAGAGAGAGAGGTAGTTATTGAGAAGAAAAAAGATGCATGGTGACATAACAACAAAGGGTGAAATACATGAATTAATTGGTTGCTTTTGCAGCTGATTAAACTCTTTTTCTTGTTCAAACAAATTCATCATGAGGAATTTTGATATATTTTGTGCTTAATTGGGGACCAGAAACACATGCAGTTTTGAAGAAGATACGTAGAAGAAATTAATTAATATTTGCACATTAAATTAATATCTTCTTTATAAATATTATTATTGGTGATGACAATGCTTACATGCACTAATCATAATTAGATCCAAGAATATATATACGTATTTAATTTCATGAAGCTTCGTTATAATTGGAAAAGTCACGTATTAATTAATACCCCTCCCGTTTCTTTTGAAGTGATCAGTTTCTTTTCGGCACGCATCTATTAGAGGGTTGATTAAGTGTTAATGGATAATTATATTGGGCTGTACATGGGTATGTTGGGCCAAAAATAGAAAGTGGTCATTTCGCACAACACGCCCCTAATAGGAAATTTGGCCTTTTCAGAAAAAACGGAGAGAGTAAACTTCCTGAAATTCATAATCGTTTAATTATGCCAAAAATATGATATATAGTTATATACTCCCTCCCTCCGTACCGCTGATACATGGATAAATTATTTTCGTCTGTCCCACACTCCCACCGATACAAGGATATTACTTAAAATGATAAAATTCCAATTTACTAAAACTCATTTACACTACTTTATCAATTATATTATTCTCGTGATCTCGTCTCAATTCAAATACCGGGAAAGAGTTATCCTTATATGATGCATATTAATTATTATTGTCTGTCCAAATAATAATGTGGACAAATATGTATGTTTAGGCTATTAAACACCAACACTCATAATGAAAAAGTATATTTCTTGAGGATATCTTTCTCTTATTCTCTAATCCCTTAAGCAAAGCGCAATAAACACTAGTATTAGTTAGGTAGAAGTTCAACTTCCTTCTACATTTATCTATCCATCACTATCATCATGTAAAAAAAAAAAAAAAACAAAAAAAAAATAGGGCCTAAAATGCTATTTACATGTTAAAAAAAAAAACAAAAAAAAAAACAAACTTACTTATGTTAATCTCATATTGAGATTTAGATTATTAGTTTATGTATTATACTTTATAATCAAATCTTGACATTACAATAATTCATCCATTAAATATCTCAAAACTTGTAGTATTCCAATTTATTCGGATGGGATCCTATGTCCCCAAATTCGTGAATAAATCGTGTACTAAAAGTCAAAACTACGTAGTTACGTTCTGATATATTTAACTGCCGCAAAATTAAAAATCCCTTAAACTATAAACACTATGTAGTTTTGATTTGAGTTTACGATTGAAACGCAAGTTTGGGACGGAGGACCCCGTCCGCAATTTACTAGCCATCTAAATAATTGAATAAAATTCGGCCCAGAATAAGAAAATGGCCCAGTATTAGCTTAAGCCCGGCCCAAAATTGTACTTTAATTTCACCAGAAGATTTGTTAAAATAATTGGGATTTTTCCTCCGATTCTTGCATTAGGGCTTCCTTCCTCCCATTATTTCTCACCAAAATCAGAATTTTCCGGTGGGAATCTCCGATGGCCTCCCTCTTCAAGGTAATTTTGATTCCTAACTCTCTAATGGTATGAATTTTCTGTGAGAAGTATTCGGTTTGATCGCGAAATGTTAGCTTCATTTTGGATTCCTGCATTCGTGTTCAAGTTTCAGTTAATTTAGGTGAGTGCGGTAAACATTTAGGCTGGAAATCTTTTGATGTTATGCATTGGAGCTCTTGTCGTTAGCTCAATTAGCGAATAGTTGGAGAATCGGTCGGTTGAATTTTGTTTTAATGTAGTTCGGGCAATTTTGTGTGTGTTTAAATTAGGATCCGAACAAGTTGTCGGCGTATAGGGACAGGAGGTTTGCTGGGACGCAGGAAGAATATGAGGAGGCGCTGCTGAACTCGACCACTGTCTACGTGGGGAACATGTCGTTTTACACCACGGAGGAGCAGGTTTACGAGCTGTTCTCTCGGGCGGGGGAGATAAAGAAGATGGTCATGGGTTTGGATAAGAACACCAAGACCCCTTGTGGATTCTGCTTCGTAATGTAAGTCTGTAGGCTCGTTGAATTGCACGAATTTTCGCATTTTTAGCTTGTGAGTTGAGTTGTTCCCTTTGGCAAGTGTTGATTCGAATTTTGGATTGCGCTTGAGGGGGGTGGGGTGGTGAGGATTAGTTAGCTGCTTTCAAGTCCTATAGTTAGTCAAAGGTTCAACTGCAAGGGGAGGGAGGAGAAGGAGATTGATGTTGCATTACCTGATACTGTCCTTGAGTAGTTTCATGTTATCAGAAATCAACTCTGAGCTTGTTTGTTGCTGGTGACAGTGCTTTATGTTTCAAAATGCTCATAATTTTGAAAAAAGCAATAGAAAGCAAGTTATTTCTCGTCCGTTTGGTTTTGTTGTATCCCACCATGTTGATGGAAGATTAGAGAAAAATGGGGTATGAGTAGGGGGAGTAGGGGAGATTGATGCTCCATTACCTGTCATTGCCTTCAAGTTGTTTCATGTTATCAGTTGTCATGTATGAGGTCGTTTTTGCTCTTTGCTGAGTGCTTTATTATCAATGCTCATAATATCATGGTTCTTCATACCTATCAGGTACTATTCGAGAGATGATGCTGAAGATACCGTGAAATATATCAGTGGGACTATTCTGGATGACCGTCCGATTCGTGTTGACTTCGATTGGGGGTTTCAAGAAGGAAGGCAATGGGGACGTGGAAGGAGTGGTGGACAGGTGGGACATCTGAATTTTTCTTATTTGATCCAATA
This sequence comes from Thymus mandschuricus, assembly GCA_029379335.1. Lineage (NCBI taxonomy): Eukaryota > Viridiplantae > Streptophyta > Magnoliopsida > Lamiales > Lamiaceae > Thymus > Thymus mandschuricus. The sequence goes on from CM057074.1 coordinate 37,457,540, forward strand.
AGTGATCTAACTCATGTCATTTGTGTCAGGTGCGGGATGAATATCGGACAGACTATGACCCAGATATCCTTCTCTTGCCACTATTTTAAAACTACCTCATTCGAATAATTCCATTAAATATCACTGTGATCTGAACCCTCATATAGGCATATTGATCAGAATGCATTCAGTTCTTAATACCATCAGCCACAATACTACTTGTCACACATTTTTGTTGAAGAGATATTCCACTAGAAATAAGGATGTTAGTTTCTATGTATAAATAAAGCTACCTGAATATCGAATTTCTTAACAAGTCATACGTAGAGGTGGTTATGGTAAAATAGTCCAAAAAGAGTTGGAAGCCCAGAGGCAGCTGGTGGATTATGGTGCTGGATCGTTAGGTTCATTTGCACCTGTTATGCAACCTAACTGTAAGTCACTAACCACTTCTAGCTGCTCTTGTATTTACTTAAGATTGCTTGTGGGAGCTAACGCTTTTGCTTCCTTATCTTTACATACAAAATCAATTTCATTTTCAACGATCTATTTGATATTTGCTTCTGGTGTATTTTTTCTAGAATCACTTTTTCTTTTTTGTGGTCAATTATTCCCTGTTCTTCATAATTGAGGAGAGGCTATCATTTTCAGTTCAATAAATTCATGAATAATTGATCCTTGGTTATATTGGTAAAAAAAGCAACACGTTTTAGCCGTGGTCTTTTCATTACTTCTTTTGTTATTGACTTTCTGCTCCTATAGATGGCAGGCATGGTGGAAACTATGGTCAAGGGGGCTCCTACCGCGGCAGAGGTATTATTGTAATTTAAGCAGCTTTTGTTATTCTGCTTATAGAATTTTAGAATGATTCCTTACTTTGCAAAAAGCAGATTTCAATCGTAAGCGACATAGAGATGATGATCGCCGAGGGCCAGATATTCAAAGGAGAAAGTCGGACTTTGTATACCGGAGGAATCCAGATAACGAACCCAGACCTGTAAGTTTCTCATGTTCATGCACTAAACGTATATTTAAGGTTTTTAATTTCCTTGACTTGTAAAAGTGTCTACACGTATAGCCGCTTTTAGGGGTATCATGTTTTTCGGTTTCCTTATGATATCGATAGCTTCAGGGGTTGATGACCGGAAGCAACTGATTCATCTTCCTTTGCCTTTCACCATTTGATGCGTTTATCGTATTCACATTCCATCGTTTATTTTGCGTGCAGGAAAAGAATCCTCGATTCCGAGAGAGTGGCGATTCTGACGAGGACGAGGATGATGATCGTAAGCGGTCCTCTTAGGCAAGATCATCAGTCCAATTTGTGACTTAGGATTAGAAGTATATGTATGCTTGAAATTTTGTAAAACTCATGTTCAAATATTTTAAATGGTTGACCTATTTCTCTCTCAATCGACTCATGTATTTCTCGGACATGTAATCTTTTATGTGATGTGCTAATTTGTGTAGTGCCGAATTCATGATTGAGGAGAATCAACGTTTCAGATATAATCGTCTTGTTTCTTTTGACACGAGATTTTTAACACGAATATGTGCAAATGATAAATGAAAAAAGTGTTAGATGAAAAAAATAAATATTAATTTTTTCTATTTCATGAAAATAAGACTATTGAAATGGGACGATCCAAAATAACACAAAAAAATCTCTTACGAGAGGGAATACCAATTGAAAAAATAAAATAAAAATAAATGTATTTGGCGCCAAATCCCTAATTTCGCAGCTCCTAAAATCGAAAGGGAGTGGAACCGAGTGAAGGCACCGAGCGAAAATGGATACGGAAGAATGCGCGGCTGCTCCAGTTCAGAGGGAGCCGCCGACGATCCGGCGCTTGGAAGAGGCTGTGGTCAATAGAATCGCCGCCGGCGAGGTCATCCAGCGCCCTGTCTCCGCCGTTAAGGAGCTCGTCGAGAACAGCATCGACGCAGGCTCCTCTTCCATCTCTGTCGTAGTGAAAGATGGCGGCCTCAAACTCATCCAAGTCTCCGACGATGGGCACGGAATTCGAGTATTTTCTCTTCCTCTTAGCGTACTGTGTGATTTTTGTTGATGGTTGATGTTTTCGTGGATATTGGAGTTTAAGAGGTTGTGCATTTTTCTGTTTATGCTTGAAGATTTTGACTCGGACTCACTTTTGGTACTTCGCTGTTTTGATTTGATGTAACCTGAACTCTTGTTTTAGCTCCCGTCTGACTCATAAGAAGATGAAAGGCTACATGTATATTATGCTCGTACGATGTATAGGAATATATTCATGAGGATATTTATGCTGCTACGAAGACTTGTAATGGCACATTATTACTGTGTTTATTGAGTCTGATTTTTCTGCCTGTCTTCTATCTCTGATTAGTATGAAGATCTTCCAATATTATGCGAAAGGCATACAACTTCGAAGTTGAGTAAGTTTGAGGATCTGATGTCTATTCAATCAATGGGGTTTAGAGGCGAGGCGTTGGCTAGTATGACGTATGTTGGTCATGTGACAGTTACCACCATTACCAAAGGTCAATTGCATGGTTACAGGTACTGATCTTGTTCTACTTATTCTTTATGTGGTGTTGCATTATCAGTCCTTGATGTGATGTAGTAGTCTTCTTTGCACGGTTGTCATAAGTACCTAAATGTGGATTGCTTCATGCAGGCAACTTTCTCCTTTTAAATCTGCAAATTCTCACGACTTAAGTCATACGACCAGTGTAATTTGTAATACTATTTGCTTTTCTGGACAAACTTTAGTTTAGTTTTTTCTTTTATCAATACTCATTAATACTTCTATTCTTCTCATACTTTTGATTTCCTTAGTTTAGTTGATCTTCTTTTTATTCAATCTGTGGCTTCACCGCGTCTCAACCTTTGGAGATATATGTCAATCGTGACTCTTATTATATTTCAACCCTCCTTAGAGTTTTCCCAAAAACTGTGTTATTGTTTCTTTGGTTTTGTCTTACGTTAATGTTTCTGGACATCCTTGTTTGCTAGGACAACATATAAAGATGGTATAATGGAGTATGAGCCAAGAGCATGTGCAGCTGTTAAAGGTACTCAAATCATGGTGCGTCTCTTATTTTAATACTTTTCCAACTGTTAGTGTTGAAACACTAATTTCAGATTTAGAAGTTCAAGATAATAAAAGAAGAAAGAGATAAATTAAGCCAAGAGAGAATATAAACTAAAGCAACATTAGACGAACTTGACTCTCGGCTCAACTTTGATGCTTAGATGATAAGAATAAAGCATGTGATACACTCATTGATTTATTTTGTTTATATGTATAAGACAAATTATGCTTTTGGTTTTATAGTTTATGTCAGTCACTGTATTTTTGAGAGTTGACTCAATGAGCAATACGTAGATCATAATTTTTCGTTTTGTTTGCTATATACGTCATTTAGTGATTATGATTGCCTTTTGCATGATATCCATCTCTTCGGCAGATAGAGAATTTATTTTATAACATGGCTGCTCGGAGGAAAACACTACAGAATTCCTCTGATGACTTTGCAAAGATAGTTGATTTGATTTGTCGGTTTGCGATCCATCACACGAATGTGAGCTTCTCTTGCAGAAAGGTTTGTCCATTAACAATGTTTACTTCCACTCTGTCACTTTATGTTGTAGTCTTGCAAATTTCTAAGATGCATGATTCTCATAGCATGGAGCTACCAGAGCGGATGTTCACTCAGTTGCTACATCCTCAAGGCTCGATGCAATCAGATCTGTCTATGGGGTATCAGTTGCACAGAATCTTTTGAAGATAAAAGCCTCTGATGATGATCCATCAAGTTCAAGTTTCCAAATGGATGGATTTATTTCCAATTCAAACTACATTGCGAAGAAGATAACCATGGTGTTATATATCAATGGTAAATTTCAACTTCCTAATACTTTACGAGACCGTTAATTATATCATCCTATATTCTCCTCATGAATAATTTCATCTATATCTATTCTAGCTTCTGTGTTGTTTGTAGATCAGAGTATTGTGGTGCATCTGTTTGAACTCTAAGTGTGCTGTTTAAACTAACTTATGCTCCTCGCTTTCTGTGTTTGACAAACTTATTTATGTGCATCTTAATGCTTCTAATGAAGTCATCAATCTATTTGAATGGTGAGTATGGTTTCTTGTTTCTTTCTTATGTTGGGCTCCCTATTTCAGATAGACTAGTGGAGTGTGCTGCTCTAAAGAGGGCAATTGAGATTGTTTACGCTGCTACATTGCCAAAGGCATCCAAGCCTTTCATCTACATGTCAATCAATTTGCCACCCGAGCACATTGATGTAAATGTACACCCAACAAAGAGAGAGGTATCCATACCACTTTACTGAATGAGGAGAAGAAGTTAACGAAAAGTACCTTTGATAGACTTTATATTTTACCTTTTTCTGTACTCTGTTGTATGCACAGGTAAGCCTCCTGAACCAAGAAATTATAATTGAGAAGATACAATCTGCTATAGAGTCAAAATTGAGGAACTCCAATGAGACGAGGATATTTCAAGAACAGGTACTAATGATTAATGTATTGCATCAGCTTGATTTTACCTTCAGATTGTCTTTATTCTTATGGAATTTTGACTTCGTAAGTTCGGTGAACGTGTAATATTAATTTGGACTCCCAGTAATCTTAAGGTGGAAGTTTTATGTACGGCTCTATTTCATATCTTCTTAGTATGAGCGTACTATTTATATTGTTGCTCCTTGTTGATACAATCCGTTGTCTGATTTCCATTTCAAATTCTCATATTTACCCCTTTATTTGAGTTAGAGTTTGAATTCCTCAACTATAACTACTTCTACGAGCAAGGACACCTCAACTCCCCCCTCATCTTCTGGTATGCTAAATCCCTCTTCTTTCTACACATCCAGAATGTGTCGGACCGTGTTTATTGTTGGACTTTTCTTCTGACATCTTTAACTTCTTAGGACCAAAACAAACAAAAGTTCCGGTTCACAAAATGGTACGGACAGATTCCCAGGATCCTGCAGGAAGGTTGCATGCATACATGCAAGTTAAGAATTCTAGTCAACTGCAAGGAAGTTCTTCCTTGGCCTCTATGAGGTAGAACATATCTACTCTTAGTGCATTTACCTCTATAACAGGTTTTAAATCATAAAGGAACTGTATCTAATGACTGTAGGGTAAACAGCAGATCAGGCACATATTTTAAAGTACTACTACTTTTTTTCTGAGAAACTAGGCATATATTTTTAAGGTCTGGATTGGTGATATAATGAATGTTTATTCTTGGACTAGATCATGAAATCTATTGGCTATGAGCGACGAGACTTATGTTAGGTTATTACTCTAAGCATGATTAACGTGGGATGGGCTTTCTAATACATGTTCTGCAAGTAATGGTGGCAATATAAATATATTCGTCACTCTTTCAAGCTAATTTTAAAGGAAATTTTCTGATGAAATTTATGTCTATGACCTTTGGTTCTCATCAGACTCCCACCATTACTTATTTTTTAAAATAGGTCTTCGATTAAACAAAGGAGGAACTCCAGGGAGACGGCGGACCTTACTAGCATTCAGGAACTTGTCAGAGAGATTGATTCTAGCTGCCACTCTGGTTAAGTCATGACCTTGCTGAATGATAACCTTCTTGACAAACTTCACAATGGCTGTACTGACCTGTAATCTTGTAGAGTTGCTGGACCTTGTTGGACACTGCTCATACATTGGGATGGCCGATGATGTTTTTGCTCTGCTGCAGTACAACACTCATCTTTATCTCGCAAATGTGGTGAACTTGAGGTAGAAATTTCAATTTCAGTATGTTTTAGGTTTGGATGTGTATCGTGTTGTTAGATAGATAGCGGGTTGTGTATCGTTTGGTGTCCTAGGCCCTTCAGTTTAGCTCAAACTATGATAAACAAAATAAATAAAAATATCTTATTGGTTTGTGACTTCTGGAAGCATTTACATAGGTGATGTATGACTTTCAAATGAATAATATTCTGGATTTCTGATGGTCGACTCTTCTAGTGTATGCAATTTATGTAAACTATGACTACCTTATTCTTTCAGATCGATGAATATAACTTGTCATGTTAGGCTTTCATTTGCAGTAGCTCTCGTATAATAGCATTAATTGATTTCTCTTAGTTTTCTGAGTTATCTGACAAATTTTCTTTTCTTCTTTTGATGTGCTGCTGTAGCAAAGAGCTCATGTACCAGCAAGTTTTGCGGAGATTTGCCCATTTTAATGCAATTCAATTGAGTGATCCTGCACCTTTGCGGGAATTGATAATGCTGGCACTAAAGGAAGAGGACTTGGAAGAGGAAGGCAGTGAAAATGATGACCTGAAAGAAAAGATAGCAGAAGTAATATTTCTCAATGCTAATGGTCTTTCTGAAATATGATTGCATTTGTTTTCATATATGGCCGCTTGTCATCTGCTCCTTCTAAATGATGTTGTTTGTTGTCGCTAGATGAATGTAGAACTTATCAAGCAGAAAAGTGAGATGTTGGAGGAGTACTTTAGCATTCATATTGACCCTGATGGTAATTTGTCTCGTCTGCCTATTGTACTTGACCAATACACACCTGACATGGATCGTGTTCCGGAGCTTGTTCTTTGTTTGGGCAATGACGTAAGCTCTATATTTAAATTTTGTTAAAGTTTATCTCTCTTGATATTTCACTCAGCTGATTTTTTATTCTTTTCAAGGCATATAATTTTGAATTGCCTTTACAGCATTTTCTTTTCTTTCAACTTTGTGTAGTCTACTTTATATGTGATTTCAATGTTTACCATGTAGCTGAAACCATCCTTTACCCAGATTTTAAAAATACGTGATGTTTTTAATGGAACACTGAGGAATCGGTTAATTAGGGCCTATTCGACAAAAACAGGATTGGTGAACATAGCCCAAAATCAAAGGATGGTGACTTAGTTGACTGTTACTGCAAACATTAGGGGCCAAATTGTTCCTCTTGGTGCAATATTTGAATCCTAACAATTTTGATGAAGAGGCCACATAATGGTCTGGAATTTCCTCCAAGTTCGTGAATGAATTGCAGTATGCCGTGGATCATCTTTCATAAGTTCTTCTCTTGCCTCTTTTGATCTAAATTACTGTAGTTCAATGTAGAGAAATCCTAATATAGTTTCTAAATATTGCTTCTTGCGTTATTGTTTTGAATTTAATCAATGGTGCAACATGGAGGCCTTGTCTATCAGAACTTCTCAGGATGAGTTATTGAAATGTATATAATGCTATATTTGCTAATATTTCTTGTTAAACAGGTTAATTGGGATGATGAGAGGATCTGTTTTCAAACGATTGCTGCAGCAATTGCGACCTTTTACGCCTTTCATCCCCCTTTGTTGCCCAATCCTTCAGGAGAGGGCTTACAATTTTATAGAAGAGCTTCTTCTGGAGATCCTGAAGAAGGAAACACCTCACAGACTGCTGGTAAATCTGTTGTGCCATGAATATCATGAAACATTATTGTGGTCATTGCTTGGTGAAATGCATATTATATAGGCTTTAGTCTGCTTGGCTTTGTTACTGCTTTAAATTATGCCTACCAGATCAAATTACATTAATTATTTCATAAATTTTTCCACTATACTTCTTGCATGTTTCTGATATTTCCAAGTTACAATCTCTTGCTGTTATTATCCAGACATGAAGAAAGAAGAATTCGATCAAGATCTACTTTCGGAGGCTGAAAGTGCTTGGTCGCAGCGGGAATGGTCAATTCAGCATGTTTTGTTCCCCTCCATGAGGCTTTTTCTTAAGCCTCCTACTTCAATGGCTACAAATGGAACATTTATCAAGGTAAATGCACATGAGAATCAGTATCCTATTTTTGCTCTCAATTTCTTCTAATAGTTCTCATATGTCACTGCGTACCAAGTTCCCATTTATAGAGCTTTCTTCATTCACCTCTCAAAAATTCATCATCTGATTGGGAATGAGGGATGAAACAGCGAGCACATTATGATCATTTTCTTGTAGTATTTCTTAAATAACTGTGCAACCTAGTTATGCCTGCTCTTCTTTTGCCACATCCCAAGTTCAATTTTCAACGTAAAATTGTTGAGATCTTAATATTCCAGGTAGCTTCACTGGAGAAACTCTACAAGACTTTCGAAAGATGCTAACCAGAGCAGGTGTCTTCTCGAGACATAATATCGTAAGCTTGCCCTCGCCTGCTTCGCTTCTTAGTTTTTACTAGCATGTGTTCAAAATTCGCATTACATATTTACATGTGCATTAAATTCTGCTGCTCTTTAGATACGTTGCTTGCTATTTCTTTTATGTATATACATGTCTAGAAGACTAATCGTCGCAAAAAGAAGAGTTACGTATCACTTCTCACGAATCTGGACTCGAACATTCCTCCGTTTTTTGCTCAGGGGGACTGCTTTTGCCATCGTGTTTCGATTTCATGTTTGTTTATGGAAAATGATCTTGGCCACTTTTCCCTCTTTGTACGCTTGTGTTCAATACAGAATCTGTGGTGGTTATGTTATGAAATAAATATATGATTATTAGAAAATAATACTACTTAAATATTCTGGGAAATTATTTAGATTCTCGTGCTGGGAAAATTGGGATCGAATTATGAATGCGCACCTAACGTGCAGCTGTCATGTTGAATTCTGCATAATTTAGGAACGATCCACTTCATCCTTTCCTATTCAATATAATAAATGTTTTTACGTTCATATTTTCTAGGTATTCTGTGAGTGTTTTCAAAGATATCGATTGCGACTACATAAAGCTATATATATATATAGGACGTAACACAATGCTCGGGTTTATACCACTTTTGTTTGAGTGCGTATGTTTGGTCGAACCGTAGGCGGTCATAAGTGTCAGCAGGTTCAAGTCTCTTATATTGGCATGTGGCCATCTAAAATTCGTTTTATGGCCACATTGTATATTTTATTCTGCGTTCTCTTTGATGCGAAAGAAAAGGAAAGAAAAGAGAAAATTACACTATAAATTCCACCCTTTTTTCACCTTTTCTCACTTTTTATCAATAAGGGATGATTTTACTCCTTAAATTGGAGATAATATTTACAACACCAAATTGAAGAGATAATATTTCTCTCCATTGTAGTAAGGGGAAAATGTAGAAAAGGTGAGAAAATGTGAGAAACAGGGTGGAACTTATAGGGTGATTTTCTCTTTTCTCTCATTTTCTTTCGCATTAAAGAGAACGCAACCTTACAGAAGAATAAACAAGTTTTTTAGTTTTTAATTACAATAAATCTAATAACTACGAATACTCCATTAATGAAGTATTTATTGTTAATCCCAATAAATCGAACAGGAACCTTTGATAATTTCTATCAAAGTACACCTGTAATCATCTAATTGTTGGCCCATGCAATAACTACTCCTCTTTGACTAAGTGTCCAATCATTACTATAATTATAAATTTATTTTTAAGAAGAATATATTAAGCAAAAAGGATTCAATAACTCGATTTAGTCTCATAAACATTCTAATACTAAAGCAACGCATTACATAAAGTAACACACACAATATACTTCTCAAAGAAAAAGAAAAAAATAACTCCTCACATGGTATTTTTTTTCCTTTCAAATTTACTACCCCTCCATCCCATCGAACAAATCCTTCCGTCTCCTTAATCTAGTGATGAGGGAGGCCGAATTCGAGTTATAGTCCCATCAAATATTTATTTATTTATTATACATACAAATTAGTAACAACAATGCACTTTATTTATAAATATAGTGGAGTCAAATAAAAGTTTGGTCTAATGAATACGACAGTAATTTGGGTCCTATTCTTTGTATAATTGAAAAGAAAAAAGTGTTAATATTTAATAATGACTTCAGCATTGAATTCTGCCCATAATGAAAGTGTGTTATTGTAATGTGATGCACAAAATTTCTTGAAGAAAAAAAAGGCAAAGAGTGATGAAAGACATAATGTTTTTAATTCCAATTTATCAATAATATACTATTCGTTCCGTCCCAATCTTATATATTCAAGTAACAACGTCAAATAAAACGAGACGAAGGGAGTATTTGTTTTATGCATAGATGAGTCATAATAGAAGTCCCAACTGAGCAAGAAGTATAAACAAAATAGCAAGCGTTTGAAAAAGATCGTAATAAATTGTTTTTTGTTGGTTGTTTGCATTTGCAGTTGAGCCTTTTCTGTATTGTGTTTGTTTTCTTCTCCCCAAATTCTCCTCCCCCTTTTCCTATTTGTCTACGTTCTCGCCGCAATAATTATATATATATAAACCCACCACCAGTCCACCACCACCGCCGCCGCCACCTACTCCTTTCTCTCTCTCCACCCCACCCCCTCAATGCAATTCTCTCTCAAGAATTTTGGGGAATAAATTCATTTCCTCTGTTAAAGACTCGATTTTTATTCACCTTCTTTTTTGGGTGGGCGAGAAATGGGGAATAAATTCATATGCATGAACAAGAAGGATACCAAGAATGGTGGGATTGGATCAAGGAGCAAAAGGGGCTCTGTTTCGAAGAGGAGGAGCTCAATGGAGGAAGAATTGCTGCATAGGCAAGCTTTAGCTATGGCGATTCAGCAGCATCAGCTCTCTCAGAGATTCGACGGCGGCTCCATGTCCCGCCGCCTCGGATCCACCTCCTCCCGCCGCCGCGCTACTAATTCCGACCCCTTTTCGACTACCAATTCTAAGCCGGTAAATTTTGCTTTCTTTCTCAGTTTTTCATTTTTTTGAGGTACCTCTGTTTGTTCTTATTGATGTATGGCTAGGATCTGAATTGGGAAAAGTGTTCATTCTTCTATGTGTGTGTTAGCTTTTGAGTAGAATTTTATTTGCTTTTTGAGTGGTGTGATTTTTGTAGATTACTTTATAGTATTGATGAAAAGTCTGCTGAAAGCTCTCATGATTTTTCTTGAAAAGGAAGGGGATAAAGTGTTCATGGACCTTTTTGTTTAGGAAAGTAAACCTTTTTCTAATTTAGCTAGTTTTTTATTCATGCTTGATGGAAAATCAGTAATCTAGCTCATCAATTTTCTTTGTATAGTAGATGCTATCGAACATACGATCTTACTGAATTCGAAGAAATTTCATAGTGCTAAGCCTTGTTGTCAAGGTTTAGGCTTGGCCCCCCTTTTGCGTGTGTGTGTGTGCCTGTGATTGATAGTTTCTCGTTTCCATAAATACGGATCACCTCCGAATGGAAGGACCAGTAGCATCTGGATTTGAACAAAGGGATTATGATTGTTCGAGTTCTTTACTAGTTATGGCAGGACTTGAATGCTCTAGGATGTTTCTTTTCAAGAAAGTTAATCTTCCGGTGATGCTTGATTTGATTGCAAATAATAATCTGTTTTATGATAAGAGAATCCTAAGCAATTGCTATAATTGGTTGGTCCCATTCTTATTCTTGGTGTAGTTGATGCTATCACACACGAAATCCATACTCAATTTTATTGGAAATAAGCCGTTTCCTTGGTTTTGCCTGCTCTCCTTATGTTAACTGTTGTATGTGTGTGTATTGTGTGTAATTGGTCGTTTCATATTACCAGAAAAGAGGACCTGAGTGAGGAGAATCTTGCTCTATTTCTTTACCAATGAGGGAATTTTCATGTAGTAGTTTCACTAATCATATAAGTTATGTCTTCATCAGTTGCCAGAATTTCTGGAGAATATCAAGACGAAGAAATTTGTTTTGGTACACGGTGAAGGATTCGGAGCTTGGTGTTGGTATAAAAATATTGCTCTACTCGAGGAATCTGGACTTATTCCTATTGCATTGGATCTAGCTGGATCTGGAATCAACACAACGGATACCAAACATGTCACGACACTAGCAGATTATGCCAAGCCATTGCTCGACTTTCTGCAGAATTTACCCGAGGATGAAAAGGTAAATGACTAATTCACACAGTTTGACTGTGCAGTCTCGAGGTATTTCCTTTTGACTTTTTGACATGGGGCATCTTGGCAGGTAATATTAGTTGGCCACAGTACTGGTGGAGCTTGCATTTCCTACGCGTTAGAGAATTTTCCCGAAAAAATCTCAAAAGCCGTGTACCTGTGTGGTACAATGATTTCAGATGGACAGAGACCTTTTGATGTGTTTGTTGAAGAGGTGTCTTACAATTGAAACTCCAATCTTCTTACAATGTAGCTTTGACGAATCTCTTCTTCGTGTTTTAATGATGCTTTCTTATTGTGTAGCTCGGTTCAGCTGAAATATTTTCATCAGACTCGAAGTCTTTAATCTATGGAAACGGTAAAGATAACCCTCCAACTGGATTCATGTTCGAGAAGCAGCATCTACAAGGGCTATATTTCAATCAATCTCCAACAAAGGTAACCTTATGAATTTAAGTACTAACATATAAATTGAAATAGATAAATTTTGTCACAACTTTAACGAATACCTGATGTGAAGGGATTCTTATCTTATTATCAAAATAATATTATCGAAATTGTATTATATAAATCTACTAAATCATCTCTAGTATATATCAAAAAATTTGTAAGATTTCAAACCAATGCAGGAGTAATAGATTAATGAGCTTCTTGTTGTTCGACTTTTATCCTAGTCCGCTTTCTGCAGGATAAAAATGAGAGATGTCGTGCAGATGTAAACTACATGACTTTCATAACATACCAATGCTGCAGTTAGTACTTTAAATGCTTGCTAAAATGAATTGTATGAGTAAATATAGTTTGAAAGAACATTGTTGTCTAGTTAGAGAAATATCATTGAGTAGCTACGAAAAAACGAGACATCATTTAGCAAATGCTAGAAGATCAAGACATGAGCTGATATTTGCTCTTGAAGTAACATGCCAATCTTCTTCTTCCAGGATGTTGCTTTGGCTATGGTTTCAATGAGACCTATTCCTCTTGGTCCCATGATGGAGAAGCTGTCTCTATCGGCAGAAAAATACGGAACAGGGAGACGATTCTACATACAAACATTGGACGACAATGCCCTTTCTCCCGATGCCCAAGAAAAGCTGGTAAGGGAGAATCCCCCGGAGGGGGTTTTGAAGATCAAAGGCAGCGATCACAGCCCGTTCTTCTCGAAGCCGCAGTCTTTGCATAAGATCTTGCTTGAAATAGCTCAGATTCCTTAGAGAATCTAGCTCCAAAAATGCGGTGACTGTATTATTTGATGTAGGTAGAGTTGTATAATATACAGGGAAATATGTTTAATACATATAGAAATTGATTCAATTTTCTTGCAAAAATCTTGAACATTATTATTATAATATTATGTAGGATGATTTCTCTCCACCATTATTGTTATGGTCAAGTTTAAATAGTTCATTGCAGCATCTTACGTTCTAAATTCTTAGAGAGAGAGAGAGAGATGAATGGTACATAAATAGCCTCTGTATATCATCTCAGTGGACAGAACAAATTTTTAGCAGTAAATTTAAAACATTCATAGCTCTAATCCATCATTTTCTAAACTAATTTCTTGTTTCTTCTCTTCTTCAACATCCTTCTGCATCCTCTCAAGAAAACCAAGCATGCTCTCCAAGCCTTTCTCGTCTGCACAGCGAAAAACCGACATAGTTCTAAGTATCACCAGCCGGAAGACATACTAGTTTGTTTAATTTTTAAGGTATAGATTGTTACCGAATCTTGGTATCGTGTGACCCTTGGGATGTCGAATAACCAAAGGATCAACGAACGAGTCGAGCAGCTCAGTCCCGTGCTCCTTCAAGAAGTCTTGGTCCCCTAGTTCATGGAGAGAGATGAACAGAGAGTTATAGATGTACCAAACCTAATTAACATCTTCAAAGGCAAATAAGAGTAAATCTACCACATAACGAGCAACTGATCTATCTCAACAGTCGAATCTATTACATAGGACGGTAGCATTAACTCGTTTCGCTCGAAACAAATACACGAAGCTCCTATAAGATACGAATTTCAAACAATCTATCAAGATATAGCTTTTAAGATGGAAACAAAGCCGTATCTAGAAGGGAAATCAAGGAGGCTAGTTAACTAATCTAGTTTGAATATATTAGGTAAAGCTGGTCCCTTTCTTGACTCCTAATACATATTCCATCTTTGTTAAGAGAAACATTAAACGAGTTGGTGACTAAAAATCTTGACATTAGTTTCGTGAAACGTCATTTAAAACAACCGGCCTAAGGTTAGACAGAGTATATTATAGGCACACAGAAGAACACTTCGTGTGTGTGTGTGGATGGTGTCGCAAATTACCTAAGAAGTGAACAGATGGGCATTGGATTGGTGAAGAATAAGCTTTCTGAATAATAGACGGATTTCTGAACTTTGCACCTCCGATTATCACCACGAGTTTTAGCTTAGGTACTCTAGTAAGAGCCACGCCCTACAACAACAAAATGTTAGAATTACTTTTCTCAACGAGCCTCACTATGTAGTCAAAACGGAAGCATAACTCACGTTCGCTTGCATTCCGACTAATCCAGCTGATAGAATAGCTCCCTGTGTACGCAATTGGAAGAGTTTAGTATACAAATAAACCAGAACACAAACTGTACAACGCTACAACTTCCATAACATTGCTTATATTAAACGAGAAGATGATTCGAAAGTCGAATTGTACAATAATTCAGACGACTAATATGCAGAAGACTACAACATTAGAAACTGAAAAGCTGCAAGCACAAATGTTGCTGCAACTAATGCACCATGCTTTGATCATGCAATAAGAATGATTACTCAATCACACAATTAAAAAAAGATCCAAAACCTTAAATCTCCAAAAACAAAAACAAGAAAACACACACACACACACACATACCTGTGAGAAACCAAGAAGGCCATCAAATGGCCCTTGCTTGACCATGCAATCTTCTATGTAAGCAAGGCACTCATCAAAGTTCTCATAATCCGAAAAATCCTGAAAAATTAATCCAAAAGAATAAAAATAAAAATCCCATTCAATGTAAAAAACAAAAATTATACTACAATTAGATAAATTCAAGATGCAATTTTGCACCAAAACGAGCTCAAAAAGACTGCATTTTCCCCTCAAAATAAAGAATCGGACCTTGTTGAACTGAAACCACTCATAATAGGGCGGATCGAAAATCCCCTCGACATCGGATTTGCCATGGCAAGGGAAAGGGGCGTCGACGAAAACCAGATCCATCTTCTCCAGCACGGATTCCGGCCACTTTCCGGTGACCTGCTTCCGGATGATTTCGCCGCTGGTGCGGAACCCGTGGAGGCACAGCAGCCTCAGTTTCCTCAACCCTCCTCTGATCTCTGCTCCTTCGCTCCCCATCTTCACCGAAACAACAACAAGCCCTTCTCTCTCTCTCTCTCTCTCTCTCTCTCTCTCTCCCCTCTCGGCTGGCGATTGTTGTGAGCTCCGCAACGTGGGGAGAAGAAGAGTGATTCGACGTGATGGAAATCATGTGGCTGCTGTCGTCGTATATATAGCGTGTGGAGCCATTGAGTGTGAAAGCGAGCGATTGAATTCGTGCGAAATAAATGAATAAATATTAGGCGTGGGGGGAACTAGTATAGGACTATTGGTGGCGGGAGACGCCATTGATGGCGTGGCCGGCGAAGGTTCTTAGAGAGAGAGAGAGAGAGAGAGAGAGGCCTAATATCCCACACGTGAAAAACACAATGCGCAGAGCAGTGAGCTGGTTTGGTATCGCATCGCCTCTCGTCACCATTTTCTATTTTATTTTATTTTATTTTTTAACGGAAAAAACAAACTAATAATAATTCACCCCTTTTTTATTTTTGTTTTCCCTTCACTTATTAATTCTTTGGGCCTTTGTATATGGGCTTATATTATGTGGGCTCGAATAAGCCTAGGCCCAATTATGACCCAGTACATTAGTGGGTCTAGGCCTAATATGTCGGTGGGTCGAATCCTAACGAAACTCAAATTCTAGTCGTTATAGAAACGCTTCCCTACCTACGGTAGACCGACACTCTTAGGCCTTGTTTGGTAGCTGTGTTATCATGAGATTATAACTCTTATCACAGCTAATCGTGTGTTTGGTAGCATATATTGCATATCCTTGGGCTGTGTTTTTAACTACCGGCCCACACTTAATTACTGTAGCCTTCTTGTTAACATAACATGGCCTCCCCCCATGATAAAGATATATGAGTTGAACAATAGATACCAATTTTTTTCTTTTTACCCGTATACCCTCTTCTCCAACATTCACCAATATTTTAAAACAATATTTTAAAAGGTTAAATTTGTAATTTGAGTTTTAGTCATAGTTTACAGTAATTTTCATCTTCCTATCAAACACTCATCCCATTTTTTCTTATCATGGTCTAATCTCAAGAGTCACTATTCAACCGACATTTTTTTTATTTATCTCAACACATCTACCAAACATGCACTTAGGGTGTGTTTGGTAGGTAAGATTATGCAAGATAAGATTAATAGTCTGGACTTATATGGCGTTTGGTAGCCTAGATTATTTAACTCGGGGGCCCTAGATTAACTGCAAGCCCATGCCTATTTCACTATTTGAGCAAGACAATCTATCCTACCTTTACCCCTCCGATTATTAATCCTGCTTTGAACAGTACCTAAGACTAAACTTTTTTTTTCCTTTCTTACCCCTTAGCATGATCGATTTCTACAATATTCATTTGGGAGTTTGCTTGGAAGTTTAACTGTTGTTCTTTCTTTTCTGCCCTTTTTATTTTCTTTTTCTTTTCTTTTCTTTTCTTTTTCTTTCCTTTTTTTTCACATAAGGAATGCGGTTTTAAATATTACTCCAGATTTCCATATTTTATTATTTATCATAGTTAGTTTTTATTAAAAGACGGTTTTGGATATAATTTTATAATTTCATCAATTATTCCTAATATAACACTTTTCAGGAATTAACAAATGTATTTGAAATTACAAAAAAAAAAAAAAATCAATTCATATACGTTAGAAAAATGTAAGGTTATTTTGGTAAATTCAAATTTAATATTGAATTATATATATAATACAAAATATCTATTTAACTTATCTCACCTTTTAAACTTACCTATCAAACACTAGTCAAGATAACTAATCTTACTTCCTATTCATACTAATAATCTCATGAATATTAATCTTACTATATCCTATCTTACCTACCAAACACACCCTTAATGTATCCACCGTCGGTGCTTTTTTAAATTAGATAAAGTATATATCTTATTTTTTTACTCATTTATAATATGTTACGTCATTGGTGGAATGCACGGATCGATGACGACGATGAGCTATCGGTCGTTAATATCCCTTCTCGCGCAATTCACCAAACTGGGATTCAATTCTTTGTAGATTCAAAAAGTATTCCATTATTTTATGTAAATATATCCTTAGAGATATTTATCGTAAGTAATAATAGAATCCATCCACAACTCTAAAATCATACAATCCCCACCATTATAAATACTTCTACTATAAGTTATATACTGTACATCGTTAATCAACCACTCTTTAATTAAGTTTTACTTATGAAGTTGCCTGTTACCCCATGTAAGTTTCATACCATCATCATCATTTTTATTTTTTCCTTCATGAGATATTGGTATGCATGGACCTTTCCAACATGAATCAATCGTATGTTGAATTGATTGCCTATTGAATTCAATTCTTTTTTACTAGATTATGATTCAACTTTTGTTACAAGATCTAAAAGTTTGCCCTAGTTTGCTTCACAAGTTTCTACCGTAATGGTTGATATGCCTCGATCCGAATCTATATTGTTTCCTTTTTTATCTGGGAATCGTAGCTAACACAACGTTGTTGAACCACTCTTTGTTTCTTTACTTTTCTGTTTGTGTATCGTTTTTTAATCCTGATCCGTCATCAGAGCAATGGATGCTGATAGTGTTTATTTGCGTATCATGATTTTGATTCCTTCACGTAGTTAGTACTCCCTCCGTCCTTAAATAAGTGTCCCAAGCCGCAAAGTGCAATAACCAAGGAATTGTATAAATTTACTATATTAACCCCTAATCATTACATTGAAAATTGAAAAAGTTAAAAAAGTGCAATGATAATAGGGGTAAAATTGATAGTTTAGCCAAAATTTTACATTGAAATATGTGATAGGACACTTATTATGGGACAAAAATTTTGGCGGCTCGGGACACTTATTTAAGGACGGAGGGAGTAGTAGTTTCCAAACTAGCTCAAAATTTTGTGAATGGAGTGTTGGCATCTTCATCATTGTCTGGGAATTTGGAAGGTCCCATGTATGGCAACTGCAGCATTAACAGTAGAACTATCGAAGAACGCACACCATCATTTTTTGTTTTGTTTTTTTTTTTAAATATTGCTTGTGAATTCCTTCAGCACCGATCAAGATGCGTTGCTCATCATCATCATCGTCGTCTGACGAGTGGGAGATCACTGCCCCCGCCAGGACCGTGGTTCTGGTCGGAAAAACCGGCAACGGCAAGAGCGCCACCGGCAACACCCTCATCGGCCGCAAGGTGTTCGACTCAAAGCCCAGCTTAGGCGGTGTCACTTCCTCATGCCAGCTCGACACCGCCGTCCTCGACGACGGCCGCATCCTCAACGTCATCGACACTCCAGGTTCCAAACACCCCAAACCCTAATTCGATTTTCCCCCTTTCGAAAAACCTCCATCCGAATGCAACAACTCTCGATTCTGCGCAGGGCTGTTCGATTCCAGCGTCGAGGGCCACGCCATGGCTACTGAGATTGCTCGATGCATAAACATGGCCAAGGATGGAATCCACGCCATCCTCCTAGTCGTATCGCTGCGAAACCGCTTCTCGGAGGAAGAAGCCTCTGCTTTCGAGAGGCTGGTCGAGATATTTGGAGGGAAAATTGCTGATTACATGATTGTGGTTTTCTCTCACGGCGACGTTCTCGATGAAGACACGTCTCTGGATCAGCTGTTGGGAGCTAATTGCCCTCAGCCATTGATGGTACTTATGCATCTGTTCGGATAATTCTGCTGTTTGTTGCCATTGTTGTTCTAAATGTGCTAAAATTCTGCTACTCTTTGATGCAGAGTACTCTGAAAATGTGTGGGAACAGAATTGCTGTAGTCGATAACAAGAGGGGCGATAAGGTTGAGATGCGGAACGAAATTGTTTATCTCGTGGATTATGTTGTGGACAACAATGGCGGGAAGCCCTACACGAACGAGCTCTTCGATGAAGTGAAGGTACGATTAGTTAGCTTCTGCATTCATGTGTGAATATGCACACTTCGACGTTGTTTTGTTTGTTTAAACGTGGTCCGATTTTGTGCATTTTTTACAGAAAAGGGAAACGAGTCCTGTTGATCAAGCCTCTGAAGTGAACTCCGCCGAGTGGAAGTTGCCCGGGCCGAACGATGAGCAGTTCGAGAGATTCGTTCAGATGGTAATTTGTTGAACTTCATCAAACCATGCATGTTTGTTGCATTTCTTGTAGTGAATTTATATAGGTTTGTTGATATTGAAGGTGGAGGCGAGGCTGAAGGAGAGCATTCGGAACCTGGAGAGGCAGTTGGCAGCAGCGGAAATAAAGGTGCGGGCAGCTGAGGTCCGAAGGGAAGCCGAGGTAGAGGAGATGAGAGAGCGTTTGGCGAGAGCCGAGGAGATGTGCAAGCCGGGGAACGTGAACCTGGAGAAGCAGCTGGCAGAGGCGGAGGCGAAGGTCGACGAGATGCGAGAGCGGCTGGAGAGGGCCGAGGAGAGGTGCAAGCCTGGGAACATGGTGAGCGAGATGATGAACAACATGATTAATGATCTGAAGAAGAATATAAGGGAACTGCGTGAGAAGATTCTTCAGAGGCAGAGGGATGGCAATTGCGTTATTATGTGATGATCAACTCAACTCCTAGGTTTAGTTTATGCTTCACTTTTTTTTTGACTAGAGCTCTACTAATTTTAGTTTAGTTTTTCATTTCTTTTTTATTTTTTTAATATGAATATATTTGCTGGTTATACTATTTTGCAAGTTTCGTTTTTAACTTTTGTTCTTGTTTTATGTTTAAATTTTGTTGTGTTTTAGTTTTATTTGATTGTTATCTAGTTTCAACACTATTAGGGTTGCTGTAAACTTATGCTAAATTTCATCAAGTATATTTTATAATCAATAAACGTAAAATTAAATGTCAAAAGATGATTATATATTCTAAATTGGATTAGTGAACCTTATAAAAATTAAAATAAATTATATCAATTTAAAATTTTGAAAAAAAATGTACAAAACTAATAAAAATCAGAATTCGGAATAGGTTTCGTCCCAAACGGGGTTCATTCAGGTGCGTTTCATGTAAGATTAAATTAGATTTGACCTAAGATAAATTATGTGAGATTATTTTAATCTTGGGGTGAAAGCAAGACTAAAATATACTCCTATAAGATTACCCAGATTAGTCCTATGTAGCATAATCACAAGATTGAATCAAGAATCGTCCTATGTAGCATAATGTCACGGACTGAAACTTGTGCCTCACAAAGTTTCCTTCAACCCGTCGTGCGGTCCTAGACTAGCTCGCCTCGATGCTAGCTAGGCAACCTTCCCACCAAGTCGCTTGGCTAAGGACACAAGAAGGCAAAGAGAGAGAGCTTGAGAGAATGCAAGAGAACTTTGATTGCTTGAAACTTGGATGATTACAAATGAATGGCCAAGGGCCTATATATACAAGTGGGAGAGGGGTTCTAGATCCTTCCCATGTCTAGATCCTTCTATGGCTAGTGTTTGATGTCATTTTGTTAGGATTTAGTCGTTATTTATTATTTGTTTTTGTGTCGTTTTGGAGTCATTTTGTGTCGTTATAGCTATGATTTGGGTGTTTCGAGTATTTTACTTGTTAGGGATCATGGGAGCCGAAAGAAGGAGAAAGAACGAGAAAAGGAAGAAAAAGGAGTGCAAAACTGGATGAAGAGCGCGGATGAGTTGGAGCGCCCGCTCCAGAGATGTGGAGCGCCCGCTCCATGAACAGTGTTCGAGAAGGATTTGCACATGAGCGTTGGAGCGCCCGCTCCAGGTGTTTGGAGCGCCCGCTCCAGTTCAGCAGTTGAAGGATTTTTGCGAAGCCAATATGGAGCGCCCGCTCCCATCCTTTGGAGCGCCCGCTCCACGCCTGGCGTGTTTTTCTTATTGTTTCCTAGTTTGGATCAAACTCTTACCTTAGTATATATATGCCATTAGGGCACGAATTATGACAAGCTTTTACTTTAGTTTTTCAGTTCTAAATACTTTAGCTTTAGTTTTTATTGCTTTCTTTTGTTCGAATCCGGATTCGTAGTTCGTTGCAGTTTAATTCAAGTTCTTTGTTTCTTCGTTACTTTCGTAAGTTATTTTATTGCTTTCGTTTAATTGCTTTAATTACTTGCTTTAGTTTTAGATTCGATTTCTTTATTGCCTCGTTTAATTTATTTAGTTTAATTTCGTTCGTTCGATTTCCAAAGTCTAGTTTAGATTCGTTTTTCTTTCGTTTTCAATTCTCTCGTTTTCAAAGTTCTTAGAGTTAGATTTATTTATTTAATTTCCAGATTTTCAGATTTAGTTTAATTATGTCTAGATTCGTTTTCTTTTCTTTCATTGCTTTCTTTATTGCTTTCCTTTCGATTCTTGCCTAGGTAGATTTATTGTTTTCTTTAGTTTAATTCTTAGATTAATTTCCAGCTTTCTAGATTAGATTTATTTGCTTTGATTTATTGCTTTGATTTATTTTCTTGCCTAGGATTTAAAATCAAAAACCCAAAATATTATTTACTTGCTTTCTTAGTTTTAGGCTAGATTAGGTTTACTACATGATTGATCGCCCTGTTAAGTTTTCCTTCGAGATTCGACATTGGGTTTTACTTGCTAGTGCTACGATAGGATTTTGTTCTATTGCAAACACTTTTTGGTGAAATAAATTTTGGCGCCGTTGCCGGGGAAAACTTTAGGCTTTTGATTGTGTAGTACTTTTATTTGTTTTATTTTTATTTATTTGTGTTTATTCGTTTTTCTTATTTCTCCCACTCGGTGCGTTTAACCCTGTTTGCTGAGTGTTGTTTTTGCTGAGACCGAAGCGATGGCACGATATATGGGAGATTTTGCTCGCCCTACCTTCACTGCCACTACTTCGGCGATTGTTCTGACGGAAGCGGTCAGAAATCACGAGCTGAAACCTCACCACCTGGCGTTGCTCCCTTCCTATCACGGGCTGGCCAACGAGGATGCACTTACGTTTATTCGGGAGTACTGCACCGTCGTGCAGTCTTTTCCACTATCAGGCCTTACGGAGGACAACCTGAAGATGAAGTGTTTCCCCTACACTCTGAAGGATCGGGCAAAGTCATGGTACCTGTCGCTCCCAGCCGAATCTCTCCACACTTGGAATGAGGTGTGTGAGAAGTTTATGTTGAAGTATTATCCTAGCCGCAAGACTCAGGAGGTGCGGTCGCAAATCATGAATTTCTCTCAGGACCACGACGAGCCATTTCACGAGGCTTGGGAGAGATTTCAGGAATTACTTCAACAATGTCCTCACCATCAGATGGCTCCTGAGCTTATTTGGCAGTACTTCTACGATGCATTGAATCAGACCTGCCAATTCATGGTGGACAGCTCGGCCGGAGGAAATATTGCGGTCAAGACAGCCGATGACATGAAGAAGATTTTCGAGACTCTTGCTGCAAGTTCCCAACAGAAGTCATCTAGGTCAACGAAGATGGAGGCAAAGGCGGTCACGATGAGCCCCGACATGAAGAAGCAGATGGCCGATATGTTGAGAGATCTCGAGAATTTAAAGAAGAAGCAGAACGCACCGGCACCTCAAGTGGAGACTAGGAAGCCGGACCGGTGCGATATTTGTGGAGAGCTAGGCCATATCAAGGAGGTTTGCAAAAATATGGGAGCATTTACATACGAAGGAGGAGCCGAGGTCTATGCCGCCCAAGGTTACATGCCACAAGGACCACCACCTCAAGGGCAAGGTACGAACCCGAATTTTCAAAATCGTCGCCCCCCTCCTTATAATTACCCCTACCCTCCTAAAAATCCATACTACCCCTCTCCACCACCATATTATCCTCCTCATCAATATCCACCAAACCCATATTATCCACCACCTCCTCCATATTATCCTTCATCGCCATACCCTCCACCTCCTCCCCAAAATCCTCGTCCTCAACCACCTCCACAAAAGCCTCTCGTCGATGAGGATCGTTTCCATGCCCTTGATGCAAACATAAAGAGGCTCGAGACGGCTATTGGACAAATTTCAGGGGCGATGCACTTGATTCAACAACCGGGGCGAATTCCGAGCCAAGGGATTCAACCACAACAAGCCAATGAAGTGCAATATCCTCCATATGTTCCTCCGATTCCTCCCCAACATCCGCCAACTTATCAAGCTCAATCAATTTCGGTATTGAGGGATGGAAGTACGGTGGATAATGGTGTCGCCATGCCCGATATACGAGGAACGGGCCCAACTAATGGACGTTGGGACCCGAGCAGCAGCTGGATCCCGTCGAGAAGCAATCCCAGCGCAGGACAAACGGAGCGCCCGCTCCAGTACATGGAGCGCCCGCTCCAAAGCCAGCAGACGCAGAGCACGCCGCACATGGAGCGCCCGCTCCAACATTTGGAGCGCTCGCTCCCTATCCTGCAGAATCAGAATTCGAGCGAGGCACAACTGGAGCGCCCGCTCTCATCATCGGAGCGTCCGCTCCACCCTCTCCAGCAGAATTTTAATTCCAGCGAGCCGCATATGGAGCGCTCGCTCCAACCCTTGGAGCGCCCGCTCCCGTCTCATGTTTCGCCACCAGCATCCGAATCAGAGGAGAGAAAGAAGGAGGAGACCAATTTTCATAAGGCACCCAATCCTTACGTCCCTCCTATCCCTTTCCCGAGCAGATTGAAGAACAAGAAGCAAGGCGAAGACAAGCAAATGAGGAGTCACACTGTGGCCGCCGTCGAAGCAAGCCAAATTCGTTCTCATACCTCTCCTACCTCGACCGGTCATCTCTCATCTCTACCGAAACAAGGTGATCCCGGAAGCTTTACATTAGATGTTAGTTTGGATAATGGGGATCGTGTGTCGGGAATGTTGGATTTGGGGGCAGCGGTGAACTTGATGCCTTATTCGATCTATGAAAGAATGGGTTCAAGGGATCTTAAGCCTACAAATTATTACATCGAGTTAGCCGATGGTTCTTTGAGTCGGCCCTTGGGGATTATGGAAGATGTTGTTTTACTTGTGGGAGGTATTCGAGTTCTTGCCGATTTCGTTGTGCTAGACGTGGGGCGAGGAGCTAGGAGTGGGAAAGGTCATCTTCTTTTGCTAGGACGACCGTTCATGGCAACTACTCAAACTCGAATCGATGTTGGCTCCGGAACTTTGAGCATGGCCGGCAAGGGAGGTTCGGTGACATTTTCGGTATTTCGGAACTCTCCTTCAATTCCTTCGTCCTCTCTTCATAGTTGTTCTTATGTTAAGCTTGCTAACCCTCTTGTTGAGGAAAATTTTCGTGAGGTTTTTAATAGGGTGGCAGGTTTTGAAAAAGTCATTGAAGATGAAGAAGAGGATGACGAGTTCTTTAGTTGCGTGGATGGGGAAGAGGATATCGAGCAACGTCTACGGGATTTGGAGGAGATTGATGAAGTAGAAGAGGAAAACTCGCCACCTACATCGAATGCGACGATTTACAAGGATAAGGTGAAGCGGCCCCATGACAAGAAGATCACCTACAAGGAGTTCAAGCCCGGGATGAAAGTCCTTCTTTTCAATTCTCGTCTTCGTTTCTTTCCGGGCAAGCGCAAGTCTAAATGGGAAGGTCCTTACACGATGGTTCGAGTTTTTCCCCATGGAGCTGTGGAGATCAAGAATGAAGAGTCGGGGTACATATTTTCAGCTAATGGTCAAGACTTGAAGCCATACATTGAAGGAGAGACGTGGCCGCAAAAATCGAGACCATTTTTATCCCCGATTCCTTTTCTTTCTCGTCTTGATTAAATTTTTGTAAGTCAAGCTAATGACGTTAAAAGAGCGCTTGGTGGGAGGCAACCCACGTATTTAAAAAAAAAAAAAAAAAAAAAAAAAAAAAAAAAAACTGCAGATTTTCGAGAGCGGAATGGAGCGCCCGCTCCTGATCATCAGCGCGCCCGCTCCACGGGCGTTGGATTTAAAATTTTCAGCGCAGCTTAACTGGAGCGCCCGCTCCAGTGGTTCGGAGCGCCCGCTCCACCTCTGCAGAAACGGGTATATTTTCCTTCTCTTCTCTATTTTTATTTCTAATTTTCCTTTATCTCTTTGTGCAGCAACCCTAGCCCCCAATTCCTCTCTCGACCCGCCGTCCGTCACCCTCACCGCACCGGAGTCGGCCGCCGCTGTCCGCATCACCACCCACCTGCACTAACATCACCGGAACCACCATTACCGTCCCGTCCTCGTCTCTAGCCTTCACCGCCTTCTCTCCACCGTAGCCTGCACCGCCGTTAGCAGCGCCGCCGTTGTCTCTGCCAGAGCGACCGCTCCAGAAGCCGAGCGCGCCCGCTCCACGTTTTCGCCCGGAGCGCCCGCTCCAGAAGCCTCGCGCGCCCGCTCCACGTTTCGCCCGGAGCGCCCGCTCCAAACGCCTCGCGCGCCCGCTCCATCACCCACGCGCTGTTTTTCCAGTTTCTGGAATAATTGTTTTTCCCTTTTTGTTCTTCTCACGGTTTTCCTCTAGATTTCAGGTGCTAAAATGTCGAGACGAAAGAGAGCAGCCCCGGTTGTTGGAGCGGCATCATCTAGTCTTCCATTCTCCGCCCGAATGTCAGCTCGTCCAGTTGGAGGGATTACACCGGGAGAATACGGTGTCACCTTTCGTGTTCCCTTCGATACCGAAGATGGGTATGAGGTAACAAATCGGTACCTTCATCTCAAAGATATGGAATTGTTGCCCCCTCGCCATTATTCGCCTATGTTTATTGAGGGATTGCGCCTAGGGGATTCACTTGCTCAATATTTAGAGGTCCTAGGCTTAACTCAGTATTTTAATAACCAATGGGAGGGGCATGATATATTGTGCTTGGAGATGTTGTGTACTGCTAGATTAGGGAAAAATACTGATGAGGGTCAAGAGGAGGAGACTGCTTTTCTGTGCAATTTGGGTGGAATTTTTTGTGAAGTTTCTTGCTATCGCATGCATGAGATTTTTGGTTTTCACTATTCTGATGATGCTTCTCAATTCGTACCTCATGATTTCAATTATTTTGCTGCTTGGAAAGAGTTGACTGGTTGTGATAATTGGGGACAAAAGGGTGCCCCTTCTATGTTTATTCGTGATAATTCTCTATTACTGTTGCATCGTTTCCTAGCATTCAATGTAACAGGAAAAATAGAAGGGAGCAAGGTTAGTGGCCCGGAGTGTTACCTGTTGTGGGCTGCTAAGAATCATGTGCAGGTTAGCATCTCCCATTTCATTTGGAACCAGATCATTGGCAACCAGTCGAGGCACAATGCACATCCCGCCCTCTCTCAGATAGCTACGGGGATAGCTCGTTATATGGCGGTGCCATTTTATCCCAGTCCTCCGATGTCTCTCGTCCCGAGTCGGGAGATCACCCCAGCTGAGCTCATCAATGGCTCATACTTAGCTTCCCCCACTCAGTTCAAGCCATGGCATCTACGGGGTTCGGTCAGAAACTACATTGCCATCCATGGAGCACCGGCCGAACACGAGGAAATTCAAGGAGATGACATGGATGAAGGAGCCGGAGCTGTACAACCCGAGGCACCCCCCGAGTACTTTCGCGCATATCAAGAGGGGTTCAACACATTTCAGACCGGGTTGTTCGAGAGACTGGATTCCCATGCCGTTCTATTTCAGTCGATGACGACGAATATGGAGAACTTGGGACTTCAGATGCAAAACATGGGGACGAGAGTTCAAGGGGTCGAGAATCGGGTTTATGATATTGAGCGCCATCTTTCGAGGTATACCGATTTTCACCCTACTTCTTCTTCTTCTCAGGCACCTTGGGATCCTAATGATCCAAATGATCCTCGAAACTTTCACCCTTGATAGTTATTTGTTTTTCTTTATTTTTATTTGTCGTGTTTTGGTTATTTTAGATGATATTATGCTTGTTTGGTATTTTTGTTTTTGGTTTGTTTTGTAGGTTGCAATTTTTGGGATCGATCAAGGTTCCGATTTTTGTGCCAATTGTGGTCGTCAAAAGCGATGAGTTTTCTCCTCTCTTTTTATTTATTTTCTTGCAATGGGACATTGCATGATTTTAAGTGTGGGGGGGGGGGGGGGGGGGGGGGGTGTGAATAATTATCACTTTTGACATGTTAGTTGATGTTTGTGTTTTCGTGTCTTGTTTGCTTTTGTGTCTTTGTTTATTTTCCCCACTTAGAAATTTGTTTGTGTTCAAGCATGTAAGCATGTAATTTAGGATTAATTTGAATGATTTGATGATGGAGTATTTAGTTGTTGGAATTGATTTGAGCATAAATTAGGTTGGTTTAATCTTGAGTTGTGATATATTATGATTCGATGAATTGTGGGGCATGAATTGATGTGAGTTTGAGGAAAATGATTTATGATTTTTGGTTGAGTGATTAGTCTAGATTGTTGTAATTTGGATTGCTAGTTTACTTTCCCCTTAAAAAAAAAAAAGAAAAAAAAAAGAGAAAAGAAAAAAAAAATAGTTGTGTTTATGTGAATAAAGAGTTGATAGGATTTCTGCTCCTCTTGCTTGTAACGTATAAAAATACTAGAGTAATGAGCATGGGAAACCACATGCAAAGACTTCGAGAGACCCTCGAATGATCACATTTCATGAACATTGTCCTAAATGATACTCGTGTATATTAGAATAAGTGTGTAGTGGACCCTTGTAATATGTGGATGAAGATAGAGTAGGTGGGAATATGTATTACTGTGATTTTCCGATTTAATCAAGAACAACAACAAGTATCAATGGAACAGTAGTGATAGAGAAGGAAGGGAGAAAGAGAACAGAGAGAAGAGAGCAGAGAGAAGAAAGGTAGTGAGAGAAAATAATTTCATTTCCTAATGTTTCTTGCCATCCAAACCCTACAAAATATCTCTACCAACCAAGCTTAGTCTCCAAGCAAAGTAAAGTACTAAAAGCGTAAATAAGGTAAAATACGACATCAACAAATTCTCAAATACTAAAGCATAAATGACTGCCACGTGGACGGCCAAGAGTCACCCAAAAATAAACGAGTACTTTAGTCAACTTCCTTCACTTTCTTCCCCAAATTCATCTTCAACCCTAACTTCTTTCCACTTTCCTCCTTCTTCAACAATCCAGCAGCAATTAATTCTTCCTTAGCCATAACAATACCCCCGCCTCGAACAGATCCTTGTCCCCAAGGATCAAACGAAGGAAATTTAGCCAGCAAATGTTTGAGATCCTCCCAAGAAGCGGCTGCATCGACGGAGTTCACCCAGCAAACACGGACATGCGCAATGTCAATTCCACGGCGATGTACAACCCTACTACCCAAGATTTCCAGCGGAGCAATTAAAAAGGAGCCATCTTCATCAGTAATCGGCAAATCCGGAACAGGTACTGCATCTTTGCCCACACATTTTTTCAGTAGGGAAACATGAAAGACGGGGTGGATCCTAGAAGAATCAGGAAGATCTAGCTTATAAGCAACCGATCCAATTCTCTCCAAAACCTTGTAGGGACCATAGTAACGAGAGGAAAGCTTAACATGTTTCCGAAGAGAAACAGAATTTTGCCGAAAAGGCTGTAATTTCAGAAAAACCATATCCCCAACTGCAAATTCTCTTTCTGTGCGATTCTTATCAGCAAAAAACTTCATCCTGTTCTGGGCATTAAGCAGATTCTCCCTTAAAGCTTGCATAAATACCTGCCTCTGTTCCAAGATATCTTTCACCTCAGAATTAGGAGAGTCAAAGTAGGAGTCCAAAGATAACTGTGGGGGAGGATAACCATAAAGAGCCTGGAAAGGAGTTGTCTTTAGACTGGTATGATAGTTAGTGTTATACCAATACTCAGCCAAAGGAAGCCAACGTAGCCACTGCCGAGGACTATCATTAACCATACAACGCAAGTAATTTTCCAAACATTGGTTTAATCTTTCTGTTTGGCCATCAGTTTGAGGATGGTAAGCAGAAGAAAAATCCAATCTTGTCCCAATCAGCTTGAACAATTCCTTCCAGAAGTGGCTAGTGAAAACCTTATCCCTATCAGATATAATACTAATAGGTGCCCCATGCAACTTATAAATATTATCCAAGAACAGTTTAGCTACAGATTCTGCACTAAAAGGATGAGATAGACCTAAAAAATGCCCATATTTAGTAAGTCTATCTATCACAACCAATATGACATTTTTACCTGCAGATTTAGGTAAACCTTCCACAAAATCCAGAGAGATATGTGTCCAAGCTGTGTGAGGAATGGGAAGAGGCTGAAGCAAACCAGGTAAATGCCCATTGTATGGTTTATTTTTCTGACAAACATGACATTCTTTAACCAACTGAATAACAACATTTTTCATTCCTGGCCAAAAGAATGCATGTCTAAGCCTCATATAAGTGCCATGAATGCCTGAATGACCCCCAAAAGCTGAATGATGCACCTCATGTAAAATAGAAGCCCTTAAATGCATATCTGACCCAACAACCACCCTTCCTTTATACCTGAGTAACCCATCTGCCAATGTGAAATCTGCATAAGCATTAACATCTACAGACTTTGCTGTAAAAATTTTAGTAACAAAAGGATCCCCTTTGTAACTGTGAACCACCTTCTGAATCCATAAGGGAGACACAGTAGAAATAGCACAAGAATCCTCACTGAAAATAGGACATCGAGATAAAGCATCTGCAGCCTTATTTTCCACCCCCACTTCTGAATTGAATTTCATAATTCAGACCTAACAATTTAGTTAACCATCTCTGCTGAGTAGGATTCATAGTTTTCTGGTCTAACAAATGCCTCAAGGCTTGCTGATCAGTCTTGATGATAAATTTGTGCCCCTGTAAATATGTTTTCCATTTCTGCACAGCTAGAATAACAGCCAAAAATTCCCTTTCATAGATAGAAAGAGCCTGATTCCTAATACTCAAAGCCTTGCTTAAAAAGGCAATAGGTCTCTGCTCTTGCATCAAAACTGCCCCTACACCTTTGCCACTAGCATCAGTTTCAATGACAAAAGGAATAGCAAAATTAGGTAAAGCCAAGACTGGGGCAGTAGTCATAGCATCCTTAAGCCTCTGAAAAGCCAAATCAGCATCAGAAGTCCATTGAAAACTGTCCTTTTTCAATAAAGCAGTTAAAGGGCTACTGATAATCCCATAATCCTTGATAAACTTCCTGTAATAACCTGTCAATCCCAAGAAACCCCTTAGGTGTTTAACATTTTGTGGCTTGGGCCAAGAAACCATGCAAGAGATCTTGCTTGGATCAGTAGAAACCCCTGTAGCAGTGATAATATGGCCCAAATACTCAATCTGAACTTGACCAAAACTGCATTTGCTTCTCTTTGCATACAAAGAATTCTGTCTCAGTAAACCCAACACCCTCTCCAAATGTAACAAATGATCTTGCCAGCTTTTACTATACACCAATATGTCATCAAAGAAAACTAGAACAAATTTCCTCAAACAACTGTGAAAAACTTGATTCATGAGAGATTGAAATGTGGCTGGTGCATTGCACAGGCCAAAAGGCATCACTAGGAATTCAAAGTGACCATGATGAGTACTGAAAGCAGTCAAATATCTATCCATAGGAGTGACCAGAATTTGAAAATAGCCAGAACGAAGGTCAATCTTAGAGAAGTATTGAGCCCCAAATAACTCATCCAATAACTCATCAATCACAGGAATAGGATAATCATGCTTAATGGTAAGAGAATTTAGATACCTGTAATCCACACACATCCTCCAGGAATTGTCCTTTTTCTTCACCAAAATAACAGGAGAAGCAAAAGGACTCTTACTATGCTGAATGATCCCAGCCTTAAGCATGTCAGCCACTATTTTCTCAATTTCATCCTTGTGACTGTGAGATGTTCTATAAGGATACTGATGCTTAGGCACACTTCCACTCTTTAACTGTATCTGATGCTCCACTCCTCTGACAGGTGGCAAACCAACTGGCTCTTCAAACACATCAGCAAACTTATGCAGAAGAGAAGCCAACTCAGCAGGTACATCATCTGATCTGGATTCTTCATTGATAACAAAAATTTCCTCAATATTGTTAAATTCTTGGTGGATGAGGCAGCTAAGAACTGGACCTGTAATTAACTGACAATCCACAGTTGTAGTGACAGCCTGCAATTTAACTCTCTCTCCATTCAAGGAAACTGTTATACCCATAGATTGATAATCCAACTCAATAGGAGTGCAATATCTCAACCAATCCCCCCCTAAAATCATGTCACAACCTTCATTTTGTAAAAGTCTGGGGGAATATTGAAATTCATGACCTTGTACAGTCCATTTGAAATCTGTAGCCTTCTGACAACTGACCAATTTCTGTCCATTAGCCACTCGCACCAACAATAGTTTATCTTCCTGAATATTACAACCAAGTTTCTGTGCTGTAGCTTCCTTCAAGAAACTAAGAGTACTGCCAGTATCCAGTAAAATATTGAGTTTGTGAGATCCAACTTCCCCAATAACTCTCATGGTAGTAGGGCCTCCCTCCCCTAACAAAGCATTAATAGACATCTGAACTTCCTCCATAGCAGGAACACCATCAGGAGGAGGAAGGAGAACATCTTCCACCACACTAGATGCATGAGAAAAAAGCAACTCCTCCTCTTCAGTCATGATCATATAAACTGTTCTTTGTTTACATCTATGACCTGGAAAATTTTTTTCATCACAATTGTAACAAAGGCCCTTCTCTCTTCTTGCAGACATCTCAGCAGCAGTCAACAATTTGGTGGAAGATCTGGGGGAAGACACAACAGAGGGCTTGCTGTGCACAGGAGATTGAGATCCAACAGCAGCATAATTCTTATACCCAGACTGAGAAGAAAAAGGCCGTTGAGTAGGTTTCATATTCCTAGCCAAAGCTTCCAAGGTATGTATCTGCTTCTTCCCCAGCTCAATGGTCTCCACAAGAGTAGTGGGTTTGAACATAGAAATGGAGCTCTGAAGTTCCTCACTCAATCCACTCAGAAAACTAGCCACAAAATACTCCTCAGAAAATTTTCCAGCATCCTCCAGTAGCAAACAAGTTTTTAACTCATCAAACTTGTCCACATAAGCATCATAAGATCCAGTTTGTTTAAGTTTATTGAATTCCACAATAATGCTGGAAGTGTTAATACCCTCAAACCTAGCAGACACAATATCCAAAAACTGAGACCAAGAAATCCCATAATCTCCAAAATCCAAGGTTTGATACCAAGACAGGGCTCTACCATCAAAGTGTAAAGCAGCTAGATGCACCCTTTGAGAATCAGGGACAGAAGGCATAAGTTTAAAATAGCTGTGACATTGCAACATCCAAGCTCTAGCATTAGTCCCATCAAACCTAGGAAAATCAACTTTGGGAGTAGGAGTATGTATAGCATGTTTTCCAGGATTGGTACCCAGAATACCATCACCAGTTTTGACATCAGAATCCTTGGATAAATTTAACAACTGTAACTGAATATCAGCTAAGGTATGGGTGAGATTCTCATAATTTTTGTTTATACCTTGAAGCTGCTCCTGCACACGCTGATCAATAGAATCTCGTTTCAGGCTCTCGGCTTTCACCAGCTGATCGAGTAACTTCTGAGCATCCTGGATGTCCTTGAAGCGGGTGATTGGAGGATCGGATGCCATGGATGATACCAATTGTAGTGGACCCTTGTAATATGTGGATGAAGATAGAGTAGGTGGGAATATGTATTACTGTGATTTTCCGATTTAATCAAGAACAACAGCAAGTATCAATGGAACAGTAGTGATAGAGAAGGAAGGGAGAAAGAGAACAGAGGGAAGAGAGCAGAGAGAAGAAAGGTAGTGAGAGAAAATAATTTCATTTCCTAATGTTTCTTGCCATCCAAACCCTACAAAATATCTCTACCAACCAAGCTTAGTCTCCAAGCAAAGTAAAGTACTAAAAGCGTAAATAAGGTAAAATACGACATCAACAAATTCTCAAATACTAAAGCATAAATGACTGCCACGTGGACGGCCAAGAGTCACCCAAAAATAAACGAGTACTTTAGTCAACTTCCTTCACTTTCTTCCCCAAATTCATCTTCAACCCTAACTTCTTTCCACTTCCCTCCTTCTTCAACAATCCAGCAGCAATTAATTCTTCCTTAGCCATAACAAAGTGTTCGTAGGCATTCTACCCCTCTTGACAATGGGTACGGGAAACCGCACTAGGAGGCTCGATGTGACCCATCGATGATTAAACCTAGTGAATTATGTGCCATAAACGTTCACATGTTTAAAAAAAAAAAAAAAGAGTTGCTTATTTGTTGAATAAAAAGGGGAAGTAGGCTAGTTGTCTAAGTTGTGATGATCGAGATATTGTGAGATGTGTGTTATCATTGCTTTTCCTCTTACTTGGATTGATTTATAAGCCGCATAGTTTGTTGATGATGACTGTTCGCAACTTTGGATTAAAGTGACCTTGTTTGAGTTTGTCGATTCCGATGATTAAATGTTCTATGATTTGGATTATTTGAATTGAGTCTAAGTTATATGATTATTTTGCTTGAGGACAAGCAAAGGTCTAAGTGTGGGGGAGTTGTTTGATGTCATTTTGTTAGGATTTAGTCGTTATTTATTATTTGTTTTTGTGTCGTTTTGGAGTCATTTTTTGTCGTTATAGCTATGATTTGGGTGTTTCGAGTATTTTACTTGTTAGGGATCATGGGAGCCGAAAGAAGGAGAAAGAACGAGAAAAGGAAGAAAAAGGAGTGCAAAACTGGATGAAGAGCGCGGATGAGTTGGAGCGCCCGCTCCATGAACAGTGTTCGAGAAGGATTTGCACATGAGCGTTGGAGCGCCCGCTCCAGGTGTTTGGAGCGCCCGCTCCAGTTCAGCAGTTGAAGGATTTTTGCGAAGCCAATATGGAGCGCCCGCTCCCATCCTTTGGAGCGCCCGCTCCACGCCTGGCGTGTTTTTCTTATTGTTTCCTAGTTTGGATCAAACTCTTACCTTAGTATATATATGCCATTAGGGCACGAATTATGACAAGCTTTTACTTTAGTTTTTCAGTTCTAAATACTTTAGCTTTAGTTTTTATTGCTTTCTTTTGTTCGAATCCGGATTCGTAGTTCGTTGCAGTTTAATTCAAGTTCTTTGTTTCATCGTTACTTTCGTAAGTTATTTTATTGCTTTCGTTTAATTGCTTTAATTACTTGCTTTAGTTTTAGATTCGATTTCTTTATTGCCTCGTTTAATTTCTTTAGTTTAATTTCGTTCGTTCGATTTCCAAAGTCTAGTTTAGATTCGTTTTTCTTTCGTTTTCAATTCTCTCGTTTTCAAAGTTCTTAGAGTTAGATTTATTTATTTAATTTCCAGATTTTCAGATTTAGTTTAATTATGTCTAGATTCGTTTTCTTTTCTTTCGTTGCTTTCTTTATTGCTTTCCTTTCGATTCTTGCCTAGGTAGATTTATTGTTTTCTTTAGTTTAATTCTTAGATTAATTTTCAGCTTTCTAGATTAGATTTATTTGCTTTGATTTATTGCTTTGATTTATTTTTTTGCCTAGGATTTAAAATCAAAAACCCAAAATATTATTTACTTGCTTTCTTAGTTTTAGGCTAGATTAGGTTTACTACATGATTGATCGCCCTGTTAAGTTTTCCTTCGAGATTCGACATTAGGTTTTACTTGCTAGTGCTACGATAGGATTTTGTTCTATTGCAAACACTTTTTGGTGAAATAGCTAGAGGTTTCCACCTCCTTCTATGACCTTCTACGAGATTCTATAAGATTCTAGAGAATTCTACAACTTTCTACTATGTACAAGAGGATTCCGGAATGTTCCGCAAGGTGTCGGACTCATCAAGTAAACTCTAGATCATTCCGGGAAACCTCACAAATTTGACGCCTCTTGAGCGGGGCGTGACATTCTCCCCCACCTAAGTCGAAGCCGTCCTCGGCAAGACATTGGCGTGATACTCTCCGATCCGGTCCCGAAATTGCCAATAAGTGTTCTTCGTGCTCCCAAGTGCTTTCGGAATCCGGTAGCCCCTTCCATCTCACAAAGTACTCCTTGTAGGGTGAAACACCTCGCCTTCGAACCTCCCGGTGTGAGATGATTTCCTCAACCTCCTTGTCGAATGAGGTTGTCATGGCCGTAGGCGCTCGACTTGATTGCCCACGTGTAGGATCCTCCGTGTCTTCGTGATAGGGCTTGAGTTGGCTCACATGGAACACGGGATGGATCTTCATCTTCGCCGGCAACTCCACACGGTATGACACGTTCCCGACCCGTCGCAATATCTTGAACGGTCCCTCGTACCTTCGGATAAGTCCCTTGTGCACGGACCGAAACGCCTTGAATTGTTGAGGGAGTAGCTTCACCATCACTTGATCTCCCTCGTTGAACTCGACCGCCCGTCGCTTGAGATCCGTCCACTTCTTCATTTTCTTGGCGGCCTTGTCCAATGATGCCCGAGCCAAGTCCGTCTCCTCATGAAGCGATTTGGCAAAGGTGTAGGCCGACGGACTTTGCCCTTTGTATCCCGTTGCGAGGCCGGTTGGGGTCAAGGGTTGTCTCCCCGTTGCTAACTCGAACGGACTCCTCCCGGTCGACTCGCTCCGTTGAAGGTTGTACGAGAATTGCGCCGTGTCCAACAGCTTGGCCCAATCCCGTTGGTTGGCGCTCACGAAGTGCCGCAGGTACAACTCCAACAATGCGTTCACCCGCTCCGTCTGGCCATCCGTCTGCGGGTGGAAACTCGTCGAGAAGGCCAAGTTGGAACCCAACAACTTGAACAACTCGGACCAAAACTTCCCGGTGAAGCGCGGGTCCCGGTCACTCACGATCGTCTTTGGTAATCCCCAATGCTTGACCACGTGCTTCACGAACAATTTGGCCGTGTCTAAAGCCGTAACGTCGGGTGGTGCGGGAATGAAAGTGCCATACTTGGAGAAGCGATCCACCACCACAATGATCGTTCCCCATCCCTCGGACTTGGGCAAGCATGTGATGAAGTCCATCGACATGCTTTCAAATGGGTACTCCGGAATGGGCAACGGTTGGAGCAGCCCGCCCGGCTGTTGTTGCTCAATCTTGTCTTGTTGGCACACAAGACAAGTCCGCACGTACGCCTCGACGTCCTCGCGCATCCTCGGCCAATAGTACGTCTCCTCCACGAGCGCCATCGTGCGGTGCATGCCCGGATGCCCCGCCCACATCAAATCATGGCACTCTTTGAGGATGTCCCGCCTCAAGCTTCCCCACTTTGGCACATATAACCGGTCTCCCTTGGTGAAGAGAAGCCCGTCTCGTATCCAAAACCGCCGAGTCTTGCCCTCCTTGCAAAACTCCATGATGTGTTGTGCCATCGGATCCTTCTCCAAGCCTTCACGTATCCGCTCCTTGATGTTCGTCTCGGCTTGGCTAATGGCCGCAAGCTCCGCCTTTCGGCTCAACGCATCGGCTACACGATTCGTCACCCCCGGTTTGTACTCGAGCATGTAGTCGAACTCCGCCAAGAACTCTTGCCACCGAGCTTGCTTGGGCGTCAGCTTCTTTTGTGTTTGGAAGTAACTCGTGGCTACGTTGTCCGTCCGGACCACGAACTTACTCCCGAGAAGGTAGTGCCTCCACGTGCGTAGACAATGCACCACCGCGGTCATCTCCTTTTCGTGCACCGTGTACCTCCGCTCTGCCTCGTTAAGCTTCCGGCTCTCAAACGCCACCGGGTGCCCCTCTTGCATAAGCACTCCCCCAATAGCGAAGTTGGATGCGTCCGTGTGCACCTCGTATGCCTTGGTGTGGTCCGGCAAGGCAAGGACCGGTTCCTCCGTCACGGCGGCCTTGAGTCGCTCGAAAGCCTCTTGACACGCCTCGCTCCACACCCACGATCGTGCCTTCTTCAATAGCTCCGTCAGCGGGGGCAGCGGCTTGGGAGTACCCTCGGATGAACTTGCGGTAGTAGTTGACGAGTCCCAAGAAGGATCGAAGTTGGGACACGTCCTTGGATGGCTCCCAATCTTGGATGGCTTTCACCTTGGCCCGATCCATCATGATCCGTCCCTCCCGTATCCGATGGCCAAGGAACGACACCTCATCTTGGGCAAACGAGCACTTCTCCAACTTCGCGTAGAGCTCGTTCTCCCTCAAGGCCTGAAATACCATCCGCAAATGCTCCACGTGCTCTCGCAACGTGGGTGAGTACAAGACGATGTCATCAAGGTAGACAACAACAAATTTATCGAGGTAGGGTTGGAATACCTTATTCATCATCGTGCAAAAAGTAGCCGGCGCATTCGTCAAACCAAAGGGCATGACTAGGAATTCGTACGACCCATATCTCGTTACCATGGCAGTCTTGGGCTCATCTCCTTCGGCTATCCGCACTTGCCAATAGCCCGACCGCAAATCGATCTTCGAGAACCACTTGGCTCCTCCAAGTTGGTCGAAGAGCTTCCCGATGAGTGGAATCGGGTACTTGTTCCGCACCGTCAGCTTGTTGAGCGCCCGGTAATCCACGCACATGCGCAACGACCCGTCGTGCTTCTTTTGGAACAACACCGGGGCTCCATAAGGGGACTTGGACGGCTGGATCATCCCTGCGT
Organism: Thymus mandschuricus; assembly: GCA_029379335.1. Taxonomy (NCBI): domain Eukaryota; kingdom Viridiplantae; phylum Streptophyta; class Magnoliopsida; order Lamiales; family Lamiaceae; genus Thymus; species Thymus mandschuricus. The sequence goes on from CM057074.1 coordinate 37,495,199, forward strand.
CGAGCAACTCCTTCAACTGCCTTTGTAACTCCTTTAGCTCGGGCGGTGCCATCCGATAGGGTGTGCGGGATGGCGGCATCGAGTCGGTCACCAACTCGATCCGATGGTCCACGTCCCTCTTAGGAGGCAACTTCTTTGGGAGCTCGTTGGGCATCACGTCCTTGAACTCCTCCAACACTTCCTTGACCTCCTTGGGGACCTCCGCCATCCCCTTTGTCTCATCCTCGTCATCATCGGGCATAGCGAACGCGGCGAACGCCTCCTCGCAGCACGCTAGGCTCCGGTTGAACTGCATGGCCGATATTGCTACCGACCCCTTCGCCTCCCGCTTGGCCGGGATGGTACTAGCACCTTCCATCATCAAAGAGTCGGAGTAAGGAACGATGAAGGCCCGTACCTGGTCGAACCATTGTAGTCCGAGAACCACGTCGTAGTCGTCCATGGGTATGACTGTGAAGGAGACCGCGCCACGCCAATCCCCGATCCGCACCTGGACTCTTCTCGCCTCACCGGCCACCGGCTTGGCACTTGCGTTCACGGACTTGATTGATCCTTTTGTTGGGGTGACGGCCAACCCCATCGCCTTAGCCACTCCTTCACGCATGAAGTTGTGGGTTGCGCCCGTGTCGACGAGCGCCTTCACCTTCGCGGAGCCGATCACCGCCTCGACGTACATCGACCCCTTCCTTGGTCCCTTCGCCGGTTCCACACGAGCCTTGACCGCGCTAAGGAACTTGAGGGACCCCATTTGCGGGTCCTCTCCATCGGACTGCTCGGTGACCGCAGCCACCTTCTTCCCTCGGAACGGACAATTGAACTTGAGATGGTTAGTGGCACCACAAATGTGACAAGCCCTAGGCTTACCCGAGTCGTCCGCCTGCTTCCCCGAACCTTGACTTGTCGATCCCGTCTTGGGTGGGTGGTCTCCCCCACCTTTCCCCCTGTCCTCCTTCCGGAACTTGGACTTGTCCGTCGAGATCTTCAATTCCACCAACCGTTCGGCCACCACCATCGCATCCGCCACGTTCCGTGCATTCGCCCGTTGGACCTCAAGCTTGGCCCACGGCTTGAGCCCATCGATGAATGCAAATAGGGCCTCTTGATCCGTCAATGTCGGCAGCTCGAGCATGATTTCCTTGAAATCGTTCACGTACTCCTTGATGGTCTTCGAGTGCGTGAGTTGCTTGAGCTTGGACCGGGCTTCAAACTCCACGTTCTCTGGGTAGAACTGGCGCTTGAACTCGGTCTTGAAATCCTCCCACGTCTCCATCCGGCACGTGCCACGAGCTATATCCGCTTCACGAACCCTCCACCATAGCAGTGCTTCTTGCAATTTCGTGGCATTGTCGCGCACGTTGGTGGACACGAAGTATCGCTCGATGCTCCATAGGAAGTCGTCGACCTCCCTCGCATTCCTCGAACCCTTGAACGGCGTTGGCTTGGGGACGTCCCGACGGAGAGGTGTCGCACCTCCACGTTCTCCGTTAGCCAGGGCCCTATCGTAGTGGACCATCCTCGCCTCCAAGGCCTCCATCCGGGTGATGAGTCTCTCGATCACCCCCGCCAATCCTTCCGGAACCATCGCACGAACCTCCTCCATCGTGCTCCGGTTCATCTCGTTGAGAGTCCCGGACATTTGATCCTCGAACGCCTCGTTCGTCTCTTCAAGTGTCTCGAGTCTCTTGGCATGGCCCTCCAAGGTCAGGGCCAGATCCTCATGGACACCTATGTGCTCGTCCATGAACTTCTCGATCCGGGCCACCCGGGTCTCCATGGCAGCACTCTTGTCCACGGACTTGTCCCTCTTCTTGGTCTTGTCATGCGCAGCATTGTTGGTTGTGTTCTCCATCTCCCACGAACTCACGAGCAACCTTCTTGCCTTGCGGAAGCAACAGAACCACTAGCGTGGCTCTGATACCACTTGTCACGGACTGAAACTTGTGCCTCACAAAGTTTCCTTCAACCCGCCGTGCGGTCCTAGACTAGCTCGCCTCGATGCTAGCTAGGCAACCTTCCCACCAAGTCGCTTGGCTAAGGACACAAGAAGGCAAAGAGAGAGAGCTTGAGAGAATGCAAGAGAACTTTGATTGCTTGAAACTTGGATGATTACAAATGAATGGCCAAGGGCCTATATATACAAGTGGGAGACGGGTTCTAGATCCTTCCCATGTCTAGATCCTTCTATGGCTAGAGGTTTCCACCTCCTTCTATGACCTTCTACGAGATTCTATAAGATTCTAGAGAATTCTACAACTCTCTACTATGTACAAGAGGATTCCGGAATGTTCCGCAAGGTGCCGGACTCATCAAGTAAACTCTAGATCATTCCGGGAAACCTCACAAATTTGACCCCTCTTGAGCGGGGCGTGACAATAATCACAAAATTGAATCAAGAATCGTATCTTACGAACCAAGCAACGAAACGTAAAATAACTTTTATTAGAGCATTAGTAGTAGCATACTCTCTCCTATGTGCGCACGCCACGTGGCAACGCCATGTCGGCGTGCGTACGCTGTTCTCTTTCCGGATGCTGCTGCAGCTCGCCACGTGGTGTACGGCGTACTCTCCGGTGTACGCCAGAGCATACGCATACGGCATACGCCACGTGGCAAATTCCTATTCGCCCCTTTTTCTTTTTTCCTTCTCTTTTTTCTTTTTCCGATTTTCTTTTTCCTTTTTGACTTTTCTTTCTTTTCTTACGATTTTTTTCCTTTTGTCTTTTCTAATTTTTTCCTTTTCTATTTTCCTTCCTTTTTCTCTTACTTTATTTTTTCGATTTCTTTCACTTTTGTTTCCAAATATATTTTTTCATTGTTTTTGTTTTAATTTATTTTATTAAAAATTTTGTGCTCAAATGACGAAATAAATTATAACAAAACAAAAATTAAAAAACAAAAGTCCAGTCAATAGTCAACGCACTACTTTTCAGCATCCTCCGTACTCAATACTAGTCAGCATACTTTTTGTCTAGCATACGCCTTACACCCGTACACAGTGGCGGAACTAGGTGGGGGCTAGCGTAGGCTGAAGCCCCCACGGTCGTCGTTGGAATCTCTACGTTTAAGTGTATTTTTTTCGATTTTTTTTATTCGTAGTGTATATTTTGTCGAATTTTATAAATTAGCCCCCATGGCAATTTAGTTCTGGTTCCGCCCCTGCCCGTACATATGTTTTTTGTTTCCAAATATACTTTTTGGAGTACTCCCTCCGTCCCCTAATAAGTGTCCCGAGCCGTCAAATGCAGTAACAAAGAAAGTGTGTAATTTTACCATATTAACCCCTAATCATTACATAGAAAATTGAAAAAGTAAAAAAGGTGTAATGATTTAGCCAAAATTTTACATTGAAATATGTGATAGGACACTTATTAGGGGACAAAAATTTTAATCTCTTAACACACTTATTAGGGGACGGATGAATATATTTTTTCTTGGGAAATTGAAATATACTGTGCTGTTGTTCATCATTTTCGAACGAAGAATAATTGCGGAACATGAATTGAGTTAACAAAAAAAAAAAAAAAATTGAAGGTGGAAAACATCATCAATGCGGCGCCGTTTAATGCACAGCACCCTGTGCTGTGTTTCTTACCACAGCAGGGGATCCATTCCCGAATAATTGCGGAATGTGGAAGGTCACACGCAAAGGCAAAGCAGCATTGATAGTAGCATCAAAAGTCCCTACAACTTGATGAAAAACCCCAAACCACGCCCCCCCATTTCATCCCTTGAGAGTTGAGAGAGAAGTTCGAATTCCATCTCATTCCAAAATGCGCACCGACGACTGGGAGATCACCCCTCACGGCAGCGCCGGCGCCAAGACCGTTGTTCTCGTCGGAAAAACCGGGAACGGGAAGAGCGCGACCGGAAACACCGTCATTGGGCGGCAGGTGTTCGACTCAGAATTCAGCTTGGGCGGCGTCACCGCCTCATGCCAGCTCGAGACCACCATCCTGGACGGCGGCCAGACCCTCAACGTCATTGACACCCCCGGTGAGTTATTAGCTCTCGAGTCAGTCCGATTTCCGAGTTGGGTCTTTCTCCAGTTCCTTTTTTTAGGGCTCAAATTTCAATCTTGCAGGCTTGTTTGACTCTTGTGTTGAACCCGATGAGATGACGAAGGAGATTGCGAAGTGCATCGATTTGGCCAAGGATGGGATCCATGCGCTTCTTCTGGTCCTTTCCTTGGGAGGCCGTTTCTCCGAAGAAGAAGCTTCGGCTTTCGAGAGCTTGTGCCATATCTTTGGCGGGAACATCTCTGATTATATGATTGTGGTTTTCACTAGTGGTGATCGGCTACCTGAGAATAAGAGCCTGGATGATTTGTTGGGTCGTAATCGCAATTGCCCCAAAATATTGAAGGTGCTTAATCCTCATTTCATTTCTGTGTATTGTGCATGCTCTTTGTTCTTGCTGCAATAATCTCCGCGTAATCTCAGTTCATTCATTCATTCAATGAGGTTGTGTTTTGATGCAGAGTACTCTGGAAATGTGTGGGAACAGAGCTGTTGTGTTTGATAACACGACTAAGGATGAAGGCAAGATTAGGAGACAGAGGGATCAACTTCTTTCTCTTATCGACGGTGTCGTGGAGAAAAATGGTGGGAAACCATACACTAACGATCTGTTCCAAGAAGTCAAGGTAGTTGATGAATTTGCTTAGGTTGGATTAAGTTTCGAACAAATCGTGTATGGAGCTAACTTGCATATATGTGTCTATGATTCTTCGAATTCCCTATAAGGTTCTTATACAAGTATGAACACATTTTTGCTAGAATATTAAGTAGCACCTCACTTTCGTGAGGACAGATAAGAGGTTGAAGACCCTTTACATTCAAGAATGTTGCATTGTTGGTTATTTTTTATGCTATTGGTTTGCGCTTACAGAGGGAACAGATGAATCAGATTGCTCTAACTGATGAAGGGAAATCTCCCAAGGGGGAGTTCGGTTACTCAAATGATTTCGTTGCTATGGTAATCTTGCATCCTAGCTCTTTGTGACCTCCATCTACATATGATGATATGAAATCATGCTTAATTATTTTCACTTGAGATGGATTTACTTTGTTCTGCGAATGATCAATGTTTGTTTGGTTGAAGGTGGAGTTGAGGCTGAAGGAGAGTGTGCTGAATCTGGAGAAGCAGTTGGCTGAGATGAGGGTCGCTCGAGCAGAGGCAGAAACTAAAGCGAAAGACGAGGCGCACCAAATGAAGGAGCGATTGATTTTTTTAGCTGAGGGAAAGAGCAGGCTGCTTGAAGAGCAGATGAAGAACAAGAGCAGTCTGCTTGAAGAGCAGATTAAGAACAAGAGCAAGCAGCTTGAAGAGCAGATTAAGAACAAGTGTGCTATAATGTGATGAAAAGTATGATCATTTTGTGCATTATTTTGAAGCTTTTGAATGCAGTTTTTTTTTTTTTTTGGACTGATTATGTTTGTGTTGAAACTGATGGTTGGAAGTTGATGTAGGATGGTGTTTTTGTGTATTCAAGGGTTGTGTTTTCTTGGATGATTTTTGTGTATGGATCTTAACCTTATTATTCGGTTCCATACTCGTATTTATATGCTTGAATTTGAAGTCGAATAGTAAGAATTTTTTTCAAATACTAACAAATTGTACTTATTTACTCTTTCCTAGAGTTTGTGTATGTTAATTGAATTAAAATGTATTGCGCAAGTAACTTTGAAAAATCATGGTAAATAATAGGCTAGTTAAACAAATTTCAAAATTTTATGACCGAACCCATTGTGGTTGAACTTTGAACTACACAAAAGGAATTTTTAGAAAGCGTTGATTTTAAAGGAGAAGAAAAATTCTAGAAGTTCATTTCTAAAATTTACAGATTGACATTTCTCAAGGAAAGGTCATTTCCACCACTAAAAATTCGTCCAAAAATTATGAAATACTAATACACACACCATCTTAACATCATATAGTAACTATCATAAAAAGGTTTTGCAAAACATAGTCACTAGCAGATAACATAAAATTTTCGGAATGCTCACAACTTACAGAATTTGACAAATTCACATACATCCCCAAAACGTAATTAGTTCTTTCGTAATGGTTTCTCCATACCACTTTCAAAAACGACTAATAATCACATATTTGGACATAACATAAGACATATATGGATTGATTCAAGAAGAAAAATAGTATAGAAACCCTGCCCCAAAATTATCAAGAAGAGGGATTTTAATCAAAGCTACCTTGAAGAGATTGAAGCAAACACAAATGATCTTCTTCTAGCCCATGTTGGATTCGACCTATATGAGTTTGTGGTTGTCAAGATCTCGAAAAATGAATGTATGGAACTTATGTTTGAAGTACAAGAAAGATGTAGGAAGGAGAAAGGGAGTGAATGAGTAGCCATAGATTTCTCACCTTTCAACGATGACTTCTCTTGCTTGAACAAGAGAGAAATGAACTTCTCTCTCTTTTGAAGAAGAACCGTGTGTGAGGAAAGATTGGGGGGGGGGGGGGGGGGGATTTTCTTGGATTATAAAAGGGTATCATGAATGGAGAATTAATAGAGGAAGTTCATGAATACGCGGAGGTTATGCACCTCTACCAACTTAAATATTGACACATGTCAATTGTGTCCTCCAAAAGCTCGTCACTAGAATTATCAACCAAATCTCTAGATATAATCATTAGATTTTGTAGTATTTTTTAGACTAGGTAATTAAGATTTTATTCCCTTTTAATCTTGCATGCACTAGACACTTGTCACACACGTGCACATTCATCGTATAAATAAAAATAATAATATAAGAAGCACAAGTATAACTACCAGTGCATTTTCTAATACTACCATACATGCATAAATCATATATTCACATTTCAAATCATGAATAAATAATTTAAACGCTCAGCTAAGTCATAGACACATAAATTAATGCATAGATTAATTAGTGTTTAAAGTAAGCATTTGTTTAATAAATCATGGAAAGTGAGTGAAACCATATCGCTCTAGATGATTAGCTCATAATTACTAATTGTAAAATTTCGGAATATTACAATATGTAGAATTGTAGATAATCTAAATATACAGTATCGGTGGATATAATATGGATTAGAAAATAGTTAGACTATAACCAATTAATATTGCATGAAATGTTTTAGTGATTGTAAGACCATCTCCAACCCTATACTCTATTTTGCAGTATGCTACACTTCAAAATGAAGTATGACATACTCTATTTTAGAAATTCATTCCAATCACGTACTTTATATATATATACTCTATTTGTAGTTTTTCATTTTTTTGACATAACAATAATGCTATTTGGCCATAATGTGGCCGGCCACACAACGACATTTTTCATAATATTTGTAATATTAAAAATAGTAAATGATAACTATAATTTATTACTTTTATATTTTAATTTAAAAATATTTTTTTCCCCAAAATTACATATTTTTCTAGATAAAAAGGTAACGAATTCTTTTAAATAAGAAAAATTATCAAATAATTAAAGGATTAATTTTAAAAAATACGTAAAAAATACGGAGTATCGCTTTTTGAGTTTTTTATGATCTAAAAAAGTTTGGCATAAATATATAAATTATTTGATACTAAAAAAAATAAAAAAATAAAAGTTAAATTATGGTCGGCCACATTATGGCCGAATAACATCACTCTTTACATAACTAACATTTCCTAATGTATCATAAATATTAAATAATTAATAAAATTGTATCTTAAATAACATAATTTAAGTATATTGTGGATTGCTAATTTTTTATTTGTATAAAATTAAATATGTTAAATTAAATAAAAATTATAAAATTTAGTTATAAATAAAATATACAATACAATAAATTATAAATCAAATTATATTAATGAAATGTAGTTAATTTTTTTTATATAGTTTAATATTGTTCAAATAGTGAAAATAGAGTATGAAGTATTGAACAGTAAAACTCCATATATGGAGTTTTACTGTTCAATACTCTATACTCTTGCTGTAAAATAGAGTACGGTTGAAATGCCCTCCGTACTTCAAAATGAAGTAATACTCCATTTAAGAGTATGGATTGGAGATGCTCTAACTAACTTCTAAAATTTGGCGGTAAAAATAAATACCAAAAAAAATTTTGTTTTTGTATAATAGTAGAGGTAATTTTCATTTTTAATTTTATACACTTTTCTTTAATACTTAGTTAAAAATAAAATCAAGATTAATATTTTAAAAATATGTGGGCTAAATTCACATTATTTAATAAATTATTTATTTTGTTTGTACAAATATATGTTTAAACAATAACTATTTTAATGTTTATACGATATCAATTTTATTTTTATAAATTTAATTATCCGATGGGCTAGCCAGAAATCGAGATGGTTAGGATTAGGGTTGTTAGCTCGTAAAGGAAAAAAAAAAAATCCAATTAACCCAGACCAAATAACCTACAGTCCGTTAGGGTTAGTCCGAAACTCATAGGTTGGCCCGTTTGACATCCCTAGTTCGTTCATCGTTTTTGAACGAAGAATATAACTACGGAATGCGGAATGTCACACGCAAAGCATCATCGATAGCATCATCAAAAGCTCTACAACTTGAGAGTTGAGACTTGGGAGAGAAAGCTCGAATTCCATCTCATTCCAAAATGCGCTGCTCTTCATATTCCGACTACTGGGAGATCGGCGCCAAGACCGTCGTTCTCGTCGGAAAAACCGGGAACGGGAAGAGCGCGACCGGAAACACCGTGATTGGCGTCACCGCCTCATGCCAGCTCGAGACCACCATCTGGGACGGCGGCGAAACCCTCCCGGTGAGTTATTAGCTCTCGACTCAGTCCGAGTTGGGTTTTTTCTAGGGCTCAAGTTTCAATCTTGCAGGCTTGTATGACTCTTGTGTGGATGGCGAAGGAGATCGCAAAGTGCATCGATTTGGCCAAGGATGGGATCCACGCGCTTCTCCTGGTCCTTTCCTTGGGAGTCCGTTTCTCCGAAGAAGAAGCTTCGGCTTTCGAGAGCTTGTGCCATATCTTTGGCGGCAACATCTCCGATTACATGATTGTGGTTTTCACTCGTGGTGATCAGCTACCTGAGAATAAGAGCCTGGATGATTTCTTGGGTCGTAATCGCAATTGCCCCAAAATATTGAAGGTGCTTAATCCTCATTACATTTTTAAAAATTAAAAATTGAGGGATTGTTTTATTTTTAACATTACATTTATTTTTAACTCACATCACAAATTTATCTTTTTACTATTATATTTTTTAAATATCGTGCCGAAAAGAAACAGGTCATCTGAAAAAAAATAATAAAAATGGAGGGAGTAGTTCTTATTTGATTATTGGGGTTACTTATCTAGTTTTATCATAATTATGAGCTCATGTGATTTAATTATAATTGTAGTGTTAAAAGTGTAAAGTAAAAAATAATCACAACATAATGTTTTATTTCTCTTCTCTAATTTTTCAGGTCAAGTCATTTCTATATTTTACATCTCATATGTACTATATTCAATTTGAAAAAATCGCTTTAATTACAACTACACATTCTCTTTTTCTCGGGAAATTAAACTCAAGTCATTTATATATGTATATCTCCAATTCTCCATATACTGTATTCAACTTGAAAAACATATGCAACATTCGGCTTGAAAAAATTGGAGGAGTACGTACTTACTACTGAATACTCCCTCTGCCTCCTAAAAAGTGTTTCAAGAGACAAAAATTTGTGTTCCTAATAAGTGTTCAATTACATATTTCAATGTAAAATTTTAGCTAAATTAACAATATTACCCCTATTATCATTACATTTTTTTACTTTATCAATTTTCTACGTAATAGTTATAGGGGCTAATATAGTAAAATTATACATTTTTTTAATTAATGCATTTTAACTCGTCGGGACACTAATTAGGAAAAGGAGGATGTATCTTTTTCTCGGGAAATTGGAATAGACTGTGCGTACGTTGTTCATCATTTCCGAACTAAGAATAACTACGGAATGTGGAAGGTCACGCGCAAAGCAGCATCGATCATAGCATCAAAAGCTCTACAGCTTGAGAGTTGAGAGAGAAGCTCGAATTCCATCTCATTCCAAAATGCGCTGCCCTTCATGTTCCGACGGCGCCGGCGACAAGACCGTTGTTCTCGTCGGAAAAATCGGGAACGGGAAGAGCGCGACCGGAAACACCATCATTGGGCGGCAGGTGTTCGACTCAAAGTTCAGCTTAGGCGGCGTCACCGCCTCATGCCAGCTCGAGACCACCATCTTGGACGGCGGCCAAACCCTCAACGTCATCGACACCCCCGGTGAGTCCGATTTCCGAGTTGGGTTTTTCTTCAATTCCAATTTTTATCGCTCAAGTTTCAATCTTGCAGGCTTGTATGACTCCTGTGTGAAACCCCATGAGATGGCGAAGGAGATCGCAAAGTGCATCGATTTGGCCAAGGATGGGATTCATGCGCTTCTTCTGGTCCTTTCCTTGGGAGGCCGTTTCTCCGAAGAAGAAGCTTCGGCCTTTGAGAGCTTGTGCCATATCTTTGGCGGGAACATTTCTGATTACATGATTGTGGTTTTCACTAGTGGTGATGTTCTAGAAGCGAATAATACGAGTTTGGATGATATGTTGGGGGATTGTAATTGCCCCGAAATATTGAAGGTGCATAATCCTCATCTTCTGTTTACTATTGTGCTCATTGTTCTTGCTCAAATAATGTGAGTTCATTCATTCAATGAGCTTGTTTTTTGCCGTTGTTGATGCAGAGTACTCTGGAAATGTGTGGGAACAGAGCTGTTGTATTTGATAACAAGACTAAGGATGAATGCAAGATTTGGAGACAGAGGGATCAACTTCTTTCTCTTATCGATGGTGTCGTGGAGAAAAATGGTGGGAAACCATACACTAACGATCTGTTTCATGAAGTCAAGGTAGTTGGTGAATTTGCTTTGATTGAATTATTTTTCGAACAAATCGTGTATGTATTGAGCTAACTTGCATATATGTGTATATGATTCCTCAATTTTTTGCTAGAATGTTAAATAGCGCCTGGCCTTTGTTAGGATAGAGGGAGTATTAGTGTAAGATTTTAGTTTACGAGTGTTCTTCACTGGAGTAAGGATATTCCACTTTCCCTCCCTAGAAAGGAGTTGAGGAAAAGTTAGTGCATAATTAGAAATAACTTCTATTAATCTTAATCAGTGAAAGAATGTTGCATTATTGGTTATTTGTGATGCTTACAGAGGGGACAGAAGAATCGTACTAGTCAAACTGCTGAAGGGAAATCTCTCGAGGGGGAGTTCTGTTACTCGAACGAAGAACAGTTCAAATGTTTCATCGGGATGGTAATCCTGCATCCTAGGACCTCCATCTACATATGATGATGTGAAATCATGCTTAATTATTTGCACTTGAGATGATTTTTACTTTGTTCTGCGAATGATCGATCGATGTTGGTTTGATTGAAGGTGGAGTTGAGGCTGAAGGAGAGCGTGCTGAATCTGGAGAAGCAGCTGGCTGAGATGAGGGTCGCTCGAGCAGAGGCAGAAACTAAATCGAAAGACGAGGTGCATCAAATGAAGGAGCGATTGATCAAGGCTGAGGAAAAGAGCAGGCACCTTGAAGAGAAGCTTAATAACAAATGGTGTGCTATAATGTGATGGAAAGTATTATCATTTTGTGCATTATTTTGAAGCTTTTGAACTCGAATTTATATGCTTGAATTTGAATTCTATAAACATAAGTAAGATTTTTTTCTCAAGTACTAACAAATTGTACTTGTTTATTCTTTCCTAGAGTTTTGTGTATATTAATTGAATTAAAAGAGGACCGATATAGTTCGTAGTGATTAAAGAAAAGTATCCGACCACAAATTAAACACGTGGAATATTCATGTCTTAAGTAACATCATCCATTCCCACGAAACAACATTCCTAGTCATTCATATTAGGTCGAAATCAACACCACCTTAAAATAATAATTTTTCAATGAAAAGAAAAAAAGCAAAGTCTTGTTCCAACTCGTCAGCCTCAAATTTGCAACATTAATCCCTCAAATGTCGCTTAATACCTGCAACAAGAAAACCTTTTCTTTATCCCAAATCTCTTCTCTCTCTTTATATTCAGATGGGTGTAAAGAGTCGAGAGATTTGAGACGTAGGGAGTATATATTAATGGGTATGAAATTATTACCCAAGATGATTAATGCAGGCTTTCTTGTCTGAATTAGAAGTTGATGCATCTGCATAGACAGAAGCACTTTCCATCATGTTGAGCTGAAGCATGTTTCTTGCATAGTAAGTTTGGAAGGCGAAGTCTTGCCCAGCTGGCATCATGCTTAGCTGCTGAAGCTTCTCGTTTTCCTGAATCTTACAACACGCAACGAAAACAATTTGACACGTGTCAATTATCTGTATTAGTATAAATTTGCATGCATGCATGAGATTGATTTCATATCACCTTTGCCCTGAGGCAGTTATTTTCGTGTTCCAGCTGAGCTTCCTGTGCAGGAGAGAGAAACTGAAATAATTTCAAGCTGAGTATTTTTTTGGGGCCAATATAATGTAGAGAAGTTGAAGAAAGTGATTACCCTTTTCTGCAGATTCTCAGTTTCAGCAAGGATCATTTCATGCTGCATGCTCAACATAATTGTACATGTCATTAATTTCATAAACTTAGGAAAAAGGCCCTTATATTAGTAAAGAAGATGGTGGAATTTACCTTCTTGCCCCTGATTCTTGAGATGCCTCTCTCAAGCCTGCTCTCAAGCTGCTTCAGCTCCTTGACATTTAGAGAGCTCAAGCCTTCACCCATTAGGTGCCTGTTGGAGTTCTGGAGCATCTGTATTTGCTGCCGAAGCTTCTTCGATTCTTGTTGGTAAAACTGCATTCCATTAGGAAATTTATGTATACCAATGTTTTAATTTAATAGGTTTGAAACAAAGAAATGAAGAAGTGAAATTACTTGGGCATTGATTTCCTGAGTAGTGCAAGCACTTGAACCATCTGTAGTTGCCTTTTTGTACCTCTCTATGGTTGACCTAATGCTGCTGTACATGTGTGGATAAATAAAAATCAGCAGCAAAAATAAGAGTAATGCATGCATATACAGTACATGCAGCTTAATTTGTACTAGAAAAATTACAATTTGCATATTAATTAAAAATCATGTGTTTTGACCACATATATATATAAATATTGCTAGAACAATATTTATTATGAGATCTCCATATATGCCATGTTCATGCAAGAAATCTTCATGTAAAATTTTCTCACACTCATTCCCATAAAAGGCAAGGGGAGAGGGAGAGAGAGAGAGAGAGAGAGAGAGAGGTTATTGCTAGAAAATGGCAAGACAAGGTGGTGATGAATGAATAGGAAATCTGATAGTTAAGCATAAAATGAAAACCCATGATTAAATTTGACCACAGTGTCACGTGATTGGACTAAAAACCTAAGACAAATCCAAAGATATAAGGTGAAATGAGATGAGGTGCAAGGAGGGAGCAGACAGCCCCTTTCAATCAAGATTGGATAGCGCAGCACAGCAATGAGAGAGATTTAGAGAGAGAGAGAGAGAGGTGGAAATGAACAGTGAGAGATGATGTGAATTGTTGGCAATGATCCACCACAGAGGGTGAAATCTGGAAAGCTAGAAGTAGAAAGATGTATAAATTCAAAGGAATAAATTAAAGTTGAAGCATCAATGTGGTTTTAATTTACTCTATCGGAAATGACTACACAACATATATATGTCTCACCAAATTCCAATCCAATAATAATAGGATAAGCCAACAGTAAATAGGAATATAATTTGTTTCTTTCTCAACATTATTACAATTGCCATTTCTTATAGAAGAGGAGGCAAAGAACCTAAGACAAATGAAACTCCATATCTTTTAGGATCTTGAAACATTAGTGCATGGGACTGGACAAAAGAGAGACAACAATTTACAACAAATATTTTTGCAGGGTTGAAAATGGTAGAATGAAGAAAACCTTGGAAAGGCAAGCAGCCTGCATAAAGCAAAAACTGCAAGTTTTAAACAACAAATTTGTGCAACAATCATAAACAGGTCCCCTTTTCTTACCACAGCTTAGTTTCTTACATGAGAATTGTTGTCTGTTGTTTTGATGTGTCAGTTGCCTTTCCTATGCTAGGTTATTAGCTGTCTTTGATTATATACATAATATGATCATCAACAATCTTATCTAATTAATTTCCTCTAAGATTTCTTTCAAGCACTAACAGCTCTCTCTCTCTCTCTCTCTAGCTCTCCTACACACTATTGACAAGAGCCTAACTCTCTCACTTTCTCCCTCAGCTACAAGAAATTGCATTATAATTAAATTGTAAGGCTAACACTACAAACTCATCACTAATTCTCTATACTTTGGTCTTAATAAGACAAGATCTCTCTCTCTCTCTCTCTCTCTCTCTCTCTAAGAATAAGCATTTGCAGTTTTCAAGCTATCTTAATGAACCTCAAAATGTTTCCAACAACCTAAATCTCAACCAAAGTGAGACGGATCGATATATAAACCTTACTCATCATGATCTACTAACATTCAACATACATAAGAGACGAGAATCAAGCATATGTTCTCCAAAAAATATGTACTTAGATCTATATATCAGCTAGGGCCATTTCCAAGATATTAAGAGAGAGATTTAATGAATTACTTGGTGTTAGAATACTCGTAGAGGCGGCCGCGGCTGGAGAAGACGATGAGTGCAATCTCAGCATCGCAGAGAACTGAGAGCTCATAGGCTTTCTTCAACAGCCCATTTCTGCGCTTGCAGAAGGTCACCTGCCGATTCGTGTTGTTCTCGATCCTCTTTATCTCGATCTTGCCCCTTCCCATCTTTCCAATTCAAGAACCCTAGAAAAAAAAAAATCAAAATAAATTAATGCTTTGTTCATCATGAGATCGAGTCATGAAGAGCATGAGAGAGAGAGAGAGAGAGAGAGAGAGAGAGAGGGAGGAACATCAAGTACTGATCACCAGATCCCGTCCTAAAACCAAAACATTTTAGGTTTTTCCACCGGAACTTCACCATAGGTTTCACCATAGTTCGAATTCCGATTCGAAATTTTTGATGATTTTATTTTTTTCCACGTAAAAACTGAAAACAAGAGATGCTAGCTAGTCCTCTCTTATTCTGTAGAGAGAGAGAGAGAGAGAGAGAGAGAGGTTCAAAAACACTCTCGCTCATCAGCTATCACCATAAATTTCCAGGAGAGGGATTCTACTTTCTAGTGAGAGAAAAGAGATGAAAAAACTTGAACCACCATTTTGAATGCAATTCATGTAGGGTTTAGCAGCAGATCTAGCACAGAAAAACTAAAAACAGAAAAAAAGAGTGCTAAATTTGCCAAGAGAAAAACTCTTAAACCATGTGGAACTGTGCCTAAATGCATGGAGAAGAAAAAAAAAAAAAAGTAGTAGTTAAATAATGAAATTAAGGGGTTTTGAATTTCCCAAAGATGAATAATAATCGCCATCTGTAACCTGGGAAAGAATTTCTATTTTCCGGCGAGGAGAAAGCTTACACGAATTCCAAACAATCCCTTCAATTCTTCTTCAAAAATTTAAAACTCCTTCCTCCTAGCTCACCCTCCTTCAATGAACATCACATACTACTATACACATATATACCTCTTTCTTTCTTTCTTTGTACATGTTCCACTTTTGCGACTGTCTAGAGAGAGAGAGAGAGAGAGAGGTGGCCAAAGAAAATGACATTTTTACTATATTCAAACCAAGCGTGAAGCTGTGGCTTGCTGATTATTATCACCTCTACACCTACTAGTTTACCATAAACTGCAATTCTCATCCCTATTTTTCCTTCTTTTTTTTTAATAATTTTATTTTTCGAAAAAAATAATATTTTTTTGTGTTTGTTTAATATGAAATTAGAACTATTTGCATGCATGATTAATTAATTAATTAGCATTGTGTATATGATCGATAATTAAATCATAATTGATGATTAATAGAGCCTCGTATCGAGCAAGCTGAATCCTCTATTGCATTATGATGCAATGTTTACGAACATGTTAGTCAATAGTTTACGTGTTAACGAAATTTACGATTTGTCAATTTTTCCCTCGTAAAAATTTAGGAAGTGTTTAATTTTAGCAAGAACATGATTCTCTATAACAAAACTTCGACAAATTTCTAAATTAATGGGATAAAAATTGAATATATGAATGGAAAAAAAATTAAATAAAAGATTATGCATATTGTGGATGCACGTCCAATCCCACTAACTAGTCGATAAATTCATAATATTCGAGATTAACATTTTGAATATGCCATTTTATTTTTTTTTTAGGAAAAAAAAGTGAATTAATCACACTATTGTAACACAATTAATATTGTTTTGTGGGAGATTTTTGCATACTTATCTTGCCATATTAGGGTTTGGTGCAGTCCACGTAAAGTCACTATACACGACTAATTATGATTACATGCTTGTTGGAAATTAGAATTCACGAACTCATAATTTACTTAATCAGTTGCGATTCGGATCTACTATTGCATTTGCGTGTAACGTAAATATTGCCATCCTCGATTGTATTTTTGATAATTGACATGCAACATGATCAATGATTTAGAATTTAAGATTGGATATATTCGATTACAACAATTCTAAAAATGTTTGAAAAACATATGTATGTGAAAATTAGTTGGAAAAAAAGTGAGTAACCTTTATTAATAAATATTGGCAAAAACCTATTTGATTTGATAGGATGATGATAAAATCTCGAAGTATGAGTGAAGTTTGAAGAGGAAAGTGACAATGCATCAAAGATTCATTCTACTAAAAATAATTGAAAAATTAATATTGCAATTTATTCTTTATTTTGTAATTTTCTCCCATCAAGTTTGGAAATAGTTCCACCAAGAAAAAGGTTGAATTTCTTAAAATGGCCTACTTTTAGATTCATTGAAATATTTGATAAATGAAATGTGAAAATATATGTGTGTGAAGCAAATGGTAAAAGCGTTACTTTGTACTGTAAATACTATACAAAAAATGTCACATAGGAAAAAGGATTTCATGTTTTTGTTTCATGTTTTTGTTTGATACTCTAGGGTTTTATACCAGCGTAAAGTCTACGTTGTACGTAAGTCAAGGAATTTTCATACGTGTAAGTTTAAATTGTGGTTGCTGTTATATATATGCTGGTCAAAGATATTAACCCCTATCGATACGCCAATAAACGTAGACACGTAACGAAATCGATATATATTGTGGTCAAATAAAGCCCAACAAGAGATGATCAAAGGCATAGATAAATTTGGTAGATTATTGATGAATGCAAGTTTATTTCCAGTTTGAGAAAAGGTGAGTTTGTGGTCCTAATGTGGACTGGTGTTATTTAATTTTCATTGTCATTTTCAATATCACTTTCGAATTCATTTCTTTCATGTGAATCTGAATCGAATAATTTCAGAACCCACTTTTTCTATTATTTTCTTCTTCATTTATTATTATTTAAAAAAAAAAATTGAACCCATTTTTAGTACATTAATAACCTTGTATGAATACTTTAAACTTCTTATTTTTAAAAATATTTTAGTATTTAGTCATTTAGTTTTAATTAACAAAAATATGAAAATGCTCAAAAGCTAGAAATTAAATTCTATTTTTTTATAGAAAAAAATCACACAATTGGCTCAAAATAATGTACTCTTCTTCGTACCTCGCAAGATGTGACGTTTCTTTTTAGATACGCAATCTAAGAAAGTATGAGTTTGTGTGTTAAAGTGAAGAGTGAATGTGTAAAAAGTAATTTTTCGTTTATAAATTTTTACGAATAAGAAAACATATCATCTTGCTAAGAACGTACCAATTAAAAAGGAAAACATATTCGCTTACGAGTGACGGGGAGTATTTCCTTTAATGGTGGTTAGTTTCATAATAGCCCAATTGATAGCCCAAGAAAGGCCCAACTTCATATTCGCCATAAATATTAAATAATTAATTGCTCCAATAATTAAAATACCTTTTACTATAATAATCTCAAATTTAATTTCACTAACACAAACTTGGGCTATTAACTGCAGGAAATTCCAAACAAATTCTGTGCAACTTTTACAATCATATAATAATAACAAGAATGGCTAACAAATCACTGCATAAATATCAAAAATCAAGAACCAAAAACTACAAACGTTATTATTTCACAACCACCTCAAGAATCAAGATCAAGTAAGTGTAAAATGCAAAGGAGATCGATATCTCGATCCAGATCCGACTGCCGTCTAGGAGAAAATATACGAAGGCTTAATCTCGAATCCCGAGTTCGACTTCAAGCTCGTCGTCTTGCTCGAAGAGCCTCAGGAGGCGGGCATGCTGCTCCTCTCGTTTCTTTCTTTGCCAAAGCCTGAATAAGAAGACAGAAAACGAGCCGATGGCCACGAGACCGAGGCATACGAGGAAGACTTTTACCCATGCTGAAGTTCCGGAAGATTTCTCGTCTTTAGATGCATTTGTTGGGGTCGAGGTCGAGTTCTCAGCCAATCCTACAGAAACACAAGGTCGAGATTGTTCAGTCAATCGAAACATGAGATGGATTAGTCTGCATATTATTTTCATCCATCTAACCTATTGCCCAAAGTAAACACCCCCTAATTTTCAAGAAAGTAAACAACCGATTTCTCTCAAGATGGTTCATACGGTGATCATAATTGACAAAGAAACGTAAAAGAGTACAAGTATAAAGAAGGACTAAACGTTGGCCTAGGCTCGACTTTTATGAAGCTTGGTCCAACTGAAAACCATGGATGATTCCTTCCAGCTTTTACTATGTCTGAACCAATCTTGTTTATGGTTCAAGCAAGAAATAGTCATTCACAGCGAAAGACTAATGATCTCTACCAAAATTCTGTGAACTCAATGCTCATCTTGTACGAAGTTTGAGATAGCGTAACAAGCTTACAGACAGCAAAAGAACTAGTGATATTAACCAAGCTCTAATGCACCGGATCTTGAGCACAACTCCTAGTAAAAAGAAATTCATGGTTCAATACAGCTTTCGCTATGACTTAGCTAGCCTCCAAGACACTAATGAACTAAAGCACCATGTACAGCAAAACTACTAACAATCGTTACCAAGCTATAATGGAGCCAATGTTGAGAACTCAGCTCTAAGATAAACCAACACATGTACATGTCGAAGCAGTAGGGATGTTTAATGGGCCAACCCATCGGGTTTCGGGCTAGCCCTATCGGGTTGCGGGCTTTTCGGATCGGGTTAATCGGGCTTTTTTTTCTTTCGGGCTATTATTTTTTGACCCTAACCCTAACCCACCGGGTTTCGGGCTAGCCCACCGGGCCATTAAATTTATAAAAAATTAATTGATATCGTATAAATATAAAAATAATTATTATTTTAGCACATACTTGTATAAAAAAATTAAATAAATTATTAAATATTGTGAATTTAACAAAAATATTTTTGAATGTCAATCTTTATTTTACTTTTCACCCAGCGCCGAAGTAAAATACGTATATAATTTAAAATGAAAGTTATATTTTTATTAAAACAAATTAAAAGTACTCAATAATAATTAAAAACACAACCTAATTTATCAAATTTATAAGTAGCGTAATGAAATATGTCATGAATTCATAATTTATGGTAACCCACCGGGCCAACCCACCGGGCTTTCGGGCCAGCCCTATCGGGCTCGGGCTTTTTTCGGTCCAGCCCTATCGGGCTTTTTTACTTTCGGGCTATTATTCTTTGGCCCTAACCCACTATTTTTTTCGGGCTAATCGGATCGGCCCGTCGGGCTCGGGCTTTTTTGACATCCCTACGAAGCAGTATATAACCATGTAAGAGAACTAACAATCTTTATCAATTTTTTTATGTAGCCAATCTTGAGCTCAGATCCAACTAAAAAGAATTCACGATCTTTCCATCCAGCTTTTACTATGTCTAAGCTTGCCTCATAAACATTCAAGCACTAAATCGCCATGTAAGGCAACAGAGCAACCAATCTTTACCAACAATTCCGCTCGACTGAAGTTTGGCTAGAGTAATTATAAGCAACAATATGCAACTAACAGACATTTGCATGCATTACACAAGCCACCTGAACCAACAATCTTTATCAAATTCTTATGTAGCCAATCTTGAGTTCGGATCCAACTTAAAAGAATGCACGAGCTTCTGTCCAGCTTCTACTAGCTAGCATCATAAACATTCAGGCACTAAATCGCAAAGTAAAGCAAAAGGGCAAGCTAGCAATCTTTGCCAACAATTCAGTTCAACTGAAGTTAGGTTAGAGCTATATAAAGCAACAATATGCAAGCAACAAACAGACACATATACACGAGAGGGGACATGATTACATTACAGTAAAGCAATAATCTTGAACTTGCCCATCAGCAATTCACACCAAAAGCACATAAAGGCTTTGATACTTGATTCAACTTCCAACTAGTTAGATTAGATCAACATGACACGAACATTTTATAATCGGAGTTCGCTTGAGAACATGGATCAGACACACAACAATAGCAAACCAGCACTATGCCAATATATCTACAGCCAAGATGAACAATAACTTCAGTATCCCAAGATTCCCCACTTCTTGATCCTAACACATCAACTCAAAACCTATTTCCTCCTAATCAACAAACAATCTAACGCCGTACACACTCACAATACCAAAGCCCAGAAAAGGGCTCATGGATTTAACCTTCAAATTCTCACCCAACGCAAAAACAGATGCAGATAGAAACAAGAAAGGGGAAAAAATCGAAAATTCTTGAACCCATCACAATTCTGCATCTAGCTACACAAACAATGCGAGGACTAGGAATCCAAAATCTAAAAATCTTGAATCTTGAACAAGAAAGTAAAAAGGGGCACGGCATACCTTGAATCAACAGGAGAGAAAGGGAAGAGACGAAACATGGGAGGAAGAGCCGTGAGCTGAGATCTACGATTTGCTTCATGTCAAATTTTGTTCGCGAAATCGGAAGCTTTGTGGGGAAATCGCAGTTGGGAAGAGTTGGGGAAGGAATCGAATGCGACCGTTCAACAACTGTTAATCCCACCACTCTTCCCACTTATGAATTAAACTCCTTTCTTTATTGCTATTATTTCATTTCATTTCATGCTGCAATTTATGTTTTGAACCGGTCCGGCGTTGGAAATTAGATCCTTTCGTCGTTCTTGTTTCCTTCTTTAATTCCCTTTTAATTTTTGTTCTTAATTTCTTGTACTCAATTATTTGTTTTGTTTTAACTTTCAACTTCTTTTTGGGTAAAATTAAGATTTATAGGTAGTTAACATAAATAGTAGTATTTGACATAAATTTGCAAATATAATTGAACATATGGCAAACGGCCGGCCCGGACCAGGCCCGGCGGGCTTTCGTACACAAATAAGCAAGCATGCCCGGCCCAAAATCTTAATAAGCCCGACCAGGTCGGAACGTACCCTTTTAATAATTTCATTCGGTCGGGCGGGGGCTCGACCGAGCCCAAAGGAATTTTTATCATTTTTGGACAATCCAACTACCTCAACCCCAAATTCAATCACGCCTATTTATGTTATATGCCCAATCCGACCCGAAAGCCGGCTGGGTGCTTCGGGTCGGACAATACTTGTTTTGCCACCTCTAACTTACTTAGAACGTGTTGAGAATTAAAAGTAGTAGCTTAGTTTGACTCAAACATGATAGAACATATAATTGTCAAAATGGGCTCGGTCTAATGCAGCCTCAGGCAGGTGCGACACCGTGTTTCAATAAAGTTAGGCCCGACATATTTTTAGGCCAGATTGGATTGACCCACTACTATAAAAATCTCGGTGGGATCAGGCTTACCCAGCCGCCCGAAAGATTTTACACTGGTCAGGCCAAGTTGGGTACATGTTTTATTAGTCCCGATATGTTTTTGGGTCGGGGCAGGGCGGACTAATCCTATAATATACAAACACTTCTACTACACTGAAATATGTTGATTAACATGGTATTGAGGATAATGCTACTTGTATAAGAACTAATAATTATATCTTAATTTGAATTCTTTTTAAAGCAACATAAGTTTTTTTTTTTTTTTAAGCTTTAGAACAAAAATTTTAAAAGTCGTATTACGAAAGGCTTGAACTCAGGACCTTTTGGCCCGATATGCACGAGATTTTTCTTTTTCCCTTGCAGAATAAGTACCTATGTTGATGAAACTAGCCTCCATTGAACATTCTTGCCTCTAGAAAAGTAGAGTAACTGTGTACTTGAGTTGAATTATTTATGAACAAATTTACTTATTCCACATTTACACTATGATTTAATACGAAATTTAGAAAATATTTTGGTAACGAACGCGTATATTAAATACTTTAAGAAAAATTCAATAGAATTCTTTAGAAGAAAGTCCAAAATAAAAGACTATAAAAGGAGGCAGAGCTGAAGGAAGTAAAAAAAAAAAAAAAAATTCAATTTTGACATGGAATCCCGAAACTGCCCATAGAAATATGAGTAAATCTAGCATATTCTCCACAAAATTCGGTACCCCTGGCGACACTACATCAAAACGCAACTACTGTATATATCGACGAAAGAAACCCTAAACCTCTTCTTCTTCTCTCTCTCGCTCTAGTCTCCGCTGCGCACGACTCCATTTCAAACTGTAAGTAAGCTTTTCATTCTGCTTTCTCTGTTCGAAGCCTCTTTGAATTCGCGATTATAGCGCTGCTTGATTTCTGTGTAGATCATTTGTAGTGATTCATTTTCCGCTGCTGCTGCTTTATTTTTCTTCAGATTCTTTGGATTGAGAGAGTGAGCAATTCGATCGAGCGAAGCCATGGCTCTGGTGAGTGTGCTGTTTCTCTCTCTAATTCTTGCTTCGGATTTGTGTGATGGATGGTGTAGATCTGCGATTGGCGTTTGAGTGACGATTAGAGATTTTCAACTGCTTTAGCTTTGGATTTTGTGATTGTGGTTCCATTAGTTTTGATTCAGTTAGTATAATTGTGATCGTGTTGTTGCTTCTTCAGTGTGTGATTGCTTAATTTAGGTAGTAAGTTAACATTTGGATATGTTAATTACGCGTTGCTGATTCTTCATATGCTCATATGCTTCCTCTAGTTATCCAAAACCTCTGTCTCTAGTCAAAATTTAGAGTGGATCATAGATCTAGTTTTACCTTGCTGCGTATGTGTTTAGAAAAGTGAGAAAACATAGTGTTAGATTCAGCTTTTCCGTGTTGCTTACTACTTATTTTGACATTTGCTATTGATTCTGAATTTCCCTGCGAGAATCTTTTTATTTAGTGAGCTCATACTTTCATTGAGAATCAATGTCAAACCATTTTCATTCTGTTGTGGATACACACTGTTGTATGAAGGCTTCAATAATGTCAATTTTGTTTTTAATTAAATCTTGGACCAATTTAGGAGGTCAAGGACATGCATCAATTTTTCTTACGGTCTTGTGGTTTGTTTTCAGGTGTTGCATTGTACTGCAAACAAAAATGCCAACAAGACACTTATTGTGTCCGAGTACAATGGCGTTAAAGTTGAATTGGCAAAAGATTTTAAGTTGTTTGTCTCAAATAAGACCCCAGAATTTATCAAGATGAATCCCATCGGGAAGGTATGCTGACATGATAAGATCAGAAATTTATAGTTACTAGTACTATTTAGTGAAATATGTGCTTTTCTTCACTCAAAATTTGTCTTTGTAGATCCCTGTGCTTGAAACACCTGATGGCCCGATATTTGAGAGCAATGCTATTGCACGTTATGGTAAGTAACTTCCTGATAATTGTGATGATTGTGCAACTTAATTTTCACTGTCATGATTTTTTTCTTAATGTTGTGCAGTGGCTCGGTTGAATCCTGAGATCAACCTATTTGGCTCTTCCCCAATTGAATATGTATGGGACTTTCCTTTGGCTTCTCGATATATAATCCATTTTGCTTTTGTTTTCCTCTTGATGAACTCCTCAACCTTATGTCATATGTATAATGCCCTACTTTTCTATATTCTTGGTTTGTTTGTTGAATTTCTCAGGGTCAAATTGAGCAATGGATTGACTTTTCTACTAATGAGATTGATGCGCATGCAATTAGCGTGTTTGTTTCGCGAATTGGTTTCCGGCCATATTTTCCTGAGGTATATACGTGCCTCTCTCAGTTGGGAATTTGGGATACTGTTTCCTTTATTGGTAGCCCTTCAGAAGTCCTGCATTACATTACTAAAATTTTAATATCTTTTTTATTTGTTTGGCTGCAGGTTGAGGAGGCTACAATTGGTGCTCTGAAGAGAGGCCTTGAAGCTTTGAATACCCACCTTGCTTCTCACACCTACTTGGTTGGACATGGCGTCACTCTTGCTGACATTGTGGCAGTATGCAACCTTGCTAATGCCTTCAGGATGGTTTTGACCAAGAGCATCACCTCAGAGTTCCCACATGTGGAGAGGTACTTTTGGACCGTGATTAATCAGCCTAACTTCAAGAAAGTATGGGGGGAAGTTAAACAAGCCGAATCCCTTCCACCGATTAAGAAACCTGGTCAGGCTACTGAGGCTGCAAAACCAAAGGCAGAGGAGAAACCGAAGAAGGAGGCCAAGAAAGAAGTAGCTAAGCCTGCACCCGCACCCGCACAGGAAGAGGAAGCACCTAAGCCCAAGGCTAAGAATCCTTTGGATCTCTTACCTCCTAGTTCGATGGTTCTTGATGATTGGAAGAGGCTCTACTCTAACACCAAAACCAACTTCCGTGAGGTTGCTATCAAAGGTAACTTTTGTCAAGATGATGAAAATTTTGCAATAGTCATTGTTCAGTTATCTTTAAGCCTCGCATGCTTTCAGTTTAATGGATATTTGCTTTTATTGGTAGAGTTAATAGAAATGAGTACTATAGGCTAATCCTCCGCATAGCCATATGTAATCAAACTATCTCTTACTCAAAGTACATGTTGGCCTAGTTATTGAGACATGTGTAAGTTACGTTAAAGTTCACTTCTCTACATTTTGTAGGTTTCTGGGACATGTACGACCCTGAAGGATACTCCCTTTGGTTCTGCGACTACAAGTACAATGATGAAAACATGGTGTCATTTGTCACCATGAACAAAGTGGGAGGTTTTCTGCAGCGTATGGATTTGTGCAGGAAGTACGCTTTTGGAAAGATGTTGATCATCGGCGCAGAGCCTCCTTTTAAGGTGAAGGGTCTGTGGCTCTTCCGAGGCACTGAGATCCCCCAGTTTGTGCTAGACGAATGCTACGATATGGAGCTGTACGAGTGGACCAAGGTAGACATCAGCGACGAAGCACAGAAGGAGAGAGTGAGCCAAATGATTGAAGATGCTGAGCCTTTCGAGGGCGAGCCCTTGTTGGATGCCAAGTGCTTCAAGTGAGAGACGACAACACGACGACTCGATTCGCCCTTGTAGTTTTGTGATTGTAGTGTTTGTCCGGTCCATCTTTTGTTTTATCAAGTTCTAAAAGCTCTCTCTCTATCGTTGGTTTTGGAAAGATTTCTATATTTTGTAGCTTGCCCTTTTGAAACTTGATTCCCAAATTCTCAGTTGATAACCTTATTTTTATATATTCAGACTTTGTTGGATTAATTAGTTATTTGGAAATACATATTATATATAATATTATATTGCGGATTATTATAATGATATATATCCTGTATATTATTATAATGCATGCTAAGTGTAATTATAGTGTATCGATTAATTTGCACGGTAGGTCATACTAAGATTAATGGTTTATATCACTTCTCATTTCTTATCGGATGTATCTTTTGTACGTGTAAGGAATTAAAGATGAGAAATGTGTGTCATCTAATTAATTAATTGTCGCTGTTAAGAGTTGAGACATGTTGGTATATCAAAATAATTGAGATATTGTATTTGGTCATTGCTTACGTAAGCACGACGAAAATTTTCAACTCTCCGTCCAAAGTAGCAAGAAAGAAACTGTCTAGATTCGATGTCTCCTCCTCTTGACGGAAATTCTCATGCTACTGCAGATTTTTATTTCTATTTTAATTAAAATTTTGTTGGGCTAATGTATATTTTATAAATTTAATGTGCAACACAACGTTTAAGGTAGATGTTGCATAATTCAAGAAAGAAAACTGTAAAATAGTAGACTGTCATTGCATACATAATTCAAGAAAGATTAATAGTACTATTACTGATTATAAAATATTTTTTCTTTTTTTGTATAATGTTGTCTACATATCATTTTAATTGTCCTGCTTTCTTATCGAGCATCTCATATGAATTGTGTTGTTTCGTAAGGGAAAAGAATTAACCTTAACTTTTCACTCATTTTCACTTTTAACTTTAAGATTGCGCCGTGAAATCTCCTCGTACAGAAATGAAATATGACAATCGAAATGAGACCGATGAAGTATCTATAATTGATTCCATCTAATTATAGAAAATAAATGATCTTTTCACGAGGACAAATTGATAAAAACGTGAACTGTACGTAGATGGGTGCGTCAGCATGGTCCATAATTACAAGACTGCCACTGTGATATTTACTCGAAAGCTCTTTCCATTTTCTAACCTCCATAAATAGAGGAAGAATTTCAGTTCATGGCAATTTCATCATACACCACCGCATTCTCACTCCTTCCCAAATTTCACACAAAGAGACCTCGATTCTCCACCTGCACAAACATGGGAAGCATAGCCGAGGAGAAGCCCAGAATCCCACTTCTCACGCCCTACAAAATGGGAAATTTCCAGCTCTCTCATCGGTATAATTTCTTTGATTTTTTTTTTTTTTACTGAACTGCTGGAGATTTTATTTCACGCTAGGGTTTGGAGCTACTGAATAGTTTTGACATTGCCCATGTGTTTTTCTTGTCGGAATTGCAATTTGTTGTCTGATTCCTGAATACTGAGGATTGTATTGTGTGTTCTTGCTGTTGATGAGTTTTGTTGTTCTGTAGTTGGGAAATGGATAATAATGGCCAAGAAATGGAAATTTTGATATAAAATTGATCTGCCTCTTGTATGTAGTTTGAGAACTATTGCATTTAAGCATTTTACCCCAAGAATAGTGCTTGAAAGGAAGAGGAATGGTGTTTTTTTGCTTCTTAGTCATATTGTGTATGTGGATTTGAATCATAACCAAGTGTTTGGTTTTCATTGTCTTCTGCTTGCTATCATAGATCGAAAAGTTTCGTTAAGGCAGGATGATCGAGTCCATTGAGTTCCGATTAGTAGCATGAGTTTAAGGACTAATGTCAATGTGTGTTTCGGTTGGTTAAGATGAGATGTTGCGTTAAGAAGTAAGAACATACCTCCTTGGCTCTCTTGAGTTTGTCGTAAGATTAGTTTCATGGCCGATTTTAGCTAAGAGATGTCATGATTTCGTACGAATATCATAGTGTTCACAACTGATGAAGAACTAGTTCGTTGGCCTACTATTCTCTCTTTTAATCAACTGCAAGAAGCTGATTACATCAATTGTTTGTAGAGTGTAGCAGATGTTAAGTTCTTATCTCTCGGAGTGCTTAGGCGTTTTACTCGTTTTCCTTTGGTAAACTCGGACTCTATTTTGTAGTTGGATCGAGGGCAATCACTAAGATGTCCATTAGTGTTTACATATCTCTTTGAAACACAAAATAGTCGCTTTTCTTGTCACTGATTTGGAGATACGTATTTGAATGTTACTGTTTTGATATAATTGAATGTGTAACTATGGTTTCGTGAGGCCTGCATTTTACTTTGGATGATCGAATTAGATTTCCAATTCTTATGATTGAGGTTTTGAAGCATTATAATAAAACTAGCTCAAAATTATTCAATCCATTCAAGCATCACCGTAATTTGAATCATTCTGTTTTCGACAGGATTGTTCTTGCACCATTGACGAGGCAGCGATCTTATAAAAACGTACCTCAGCCTCATGCTATTTTATACTACTCCCAGAGGTCAACTGAAGGGGGTCTTCTAATTAGCGAAGCAACTGGAGTTTCGGACACTGCTCAAGGGTATGTAATGGAGTTGCATGATTTCAAGCACTCTAAACACTCGAGATGAATATGTCTCGTTCTAACTCTTTTCTAACCTGTATAAACACTGCTCTTGAAGATACCCTGAAACTCCGGGAATCTGGACTAAAGAACAAGTTGAGGCATGGAAACCAATCGTAGATGCAGTTCATGCTAAAGGTGCAGTCTTCTTTTGCCAAATTTGGCATGTGGGCAGGGTTTCAAACACAGGTATCTCCTTGTTTTCGTTATGATCCATGAAGCCTCGTTCTTTTATTATGCATTGTAAAAAGTTGCAATGCTCTTCTAGCTTTGAGAGCAAGAAGAAGCTAAATTTTAGAATAGTTGATAAACAAGATATGGTCTCGATTATAACTTGAATGAGCTCGAGCCCAAAAATAGACGAGTGGAGTTTGAGCTCAGTATCATTCATCTCTGCTCGGCTCTTCGATTACACACCTATATTCCGTTCCATCCTCTGTTGCTAATCGATTGCATTCTTCAGGGTTTCAACCAAATGGCCAAGCTCCGATATCATCCACAGACAAAGGAATAACCCCGCAAGTCCGTGCAAATGGAGTGGATGTTGCTGAGTTTTCTCCTCCACGTCGCCTCACAACGGAAGAAATCCCACAAATTGTCAACGACTTCAGAATTGCTGCTCGAAACGCTATAGAAGCTGGTAAGCTACATTATTTTAAAACACTCTTTCGGAAAAAAAAATAAAAAATCATAAATATGCTCGCACCATCATCAGGTTTCGATGGAATCGAACTACACGGAGCTCACGGCTATCTCATCGACCAGTTCCTGAAAGATCAAGTCAACGACCGAACTGATCAATACGGAGGCTCTCTCGAGAACCGCTGCCGTTTCGCTCGTGAGATAATCGAAGCAGTGACAGCTGAAATCGGAGCGGATAGAGTTGGTATTAGGCTCTCGCCTTTCGCAAACTACATGGAATCCGGTGACTCCAACCCTAAAGCCCTCGGCCTTTACCTGGCCGAGACCTTGAGCAAATACGGGCTTCTTTACTGCCACATGGTGGAGCCGAGGATGAAAACAGTAGGCGTAAAATCATCCGATTGCCCTCACAGTCTCGTCCCTATGAGACGGGCCTTTAAAGGGACCTTTATTGTTGCGGGCGGTTACGACAGGGAAGATGGAAACGAGGCCATTGCTGAAGATCGAGCGGATCTCGTTGCTTACGGGCGATGGTTCTTGGCCAATCCTGATCTTCCAAGAAGGTTTGAGCTTAATGCTCCTCTCAATAAATATGATAGGGATACTTTCTATTTACTTGATCCTGTAAAAGGGTACACTGATTATCCATTTCTTGATGAAACTGCTTGATTTCTGGGGAAATTTCTCACTTCTAATCACGATTTATCAAATAATCAAGCTTAAAAGAAGTGGATTTTCATGTTGAGAATGTTGTAGTTTGTGTTGTTTAAAGAATTTGTAATATTTCCCCCTTATTTTTTAGTGTTGCAATTAAATACTCCCTCCGTCCCCATTCCAGTTGGCGCGTTTCAATATTTTATACCTTACATATATTCAACGAACGTGTCAACTGGAATGGGGTGGAGGGAGTATAATGTTATTGTTTAGTACTGCTGAGTGGAAAAATTGAGAATGCTGTAATTGCAAATTTAGCTTCATTCACATTCACAAATCGAGAGCTATACAAAAATACATGTCGAATAAAGCTCGAGGTGTGCGCACCGAAGGTGGCGGCTGCGGTTACTCGTATGCGGTTCGACCGTTGGTCAGAACTAGTACGTCAAAATCGGCTACGGTCCACTCTGCAGTGACCCCAGCTGGGCTAACATATATCTCTGTTCCAACATTGATTGAAGTCCACACTCTCTTTGCTGCTTTCGTTCCTGGATCCTGCACGAGACGAAAGAATTCCTAATCCGGTTCGGTTTGGTCTGGTCGGTTTATAAGGCATCGGAATTTTTTGGGGACGAAACTAACCGAATTAACCGAATGCTCACCCCAATGCAGCAGAAATGATTTGCATCTAGTGGTAGAAAGAGGTACCAATCTTCATACCTGATAGAAATATAGCCGACTAGACAAGGCTCCGGTGTCGAGCTCCCAGCTTCTCGGATCTCCGATCCACCCGTCCCCTTTTCTCTCCGGGTATCCATGCACCCCCCACTCGGGGTGCGGAAGTATCTGCACGAGTTCCTGCGCCTGCGGATTGCTATACGGATCACAAATGTCGTAGGGCTTCTCCAAGAACCGCGCATTTCCGGGTGCGCAGTAGAGATGATACGCGGCATACGGGAATCGAGAGGTCTCGTTTCTGTGTATGATTTCACCGGTGGAAGTCGTGTGCAGAGGTGGGCAAGAGACGAGATTGTCGGGACGGCACCAGCTCGTGGTCGAGGGGTTGATGATCATCTCACTGTATCGAGTCACGTCTGTTAGGACATCGCCATCGCACGGATCTCCGTTGTTTTTCCAGCAGCTCCCGATGTCAATCAGGTAGAATTGGCTGTTCGGACCTCCGCCTTGTTTGACGTCTAGAGTTAGCCTCACCTTGAAATTCGGAGACTCCGGCGGCTGCATATATAAATCGTAAATCGTAAATTTTGTAATGAATCTATATTCGAGTAAAGCAACCTACATTTTTCATGATTCCACGCCCGTTGTAATGATATCCACCGTTGAATCCTTGCGCCGCGTCTGCCCTCAGATACAGCATGAGCCAAGGGTACTTAGACGACGTTGTCAGCTTATTCGACACAATCCAACTACTCGAGCTCAGATTCTTCTGCCACGAAGCCGAGAAGAAAGATCTCTGCCCTACACCATCACTCATATCAGAATCAAGGTCATACGTCCCGTAAAATCCTCCAACCAAAGAACCTTTGCCATCGACAGATGAAACGAGCTTGGACTTGTTATGGAACACGAGGGGTTGGTTCATACACCCTACACCGAAGCAAGGAAAACTCCGGTCTGTAACAATTTTAGCAACCTTTTTCCCATTCTCGGGACAAAGTGTCGTGTTCTTGTCAAAGTTGCCGTTTTTCAGCATTATCATCCAGAAATACCACGGATCAGAAGCAGAATCTGGCGCCTCACAAAGTGATCCGAGATAAAGCTCCTTCTCGACTGCAAAAGCATCAGGATCGGCATAGGACTTGAATTCTTTGGTAGGGAAGCTATCACCAGCTTTCAGTCTGTTGTCTGATTCCTTCACTCTATGGTGTACTTCGCACTTGCTCCTTTCATCGATAAACGGACTTCTCGAACCATCTATTCTCAGCATCACAAAACACAACATCTTCATGATTTAAACTTATTAACAACATCATCATTCTTCAAGAAACAAATGGATGCAGCAAGAATTACTTATAAGAATCTATAATCCAATGGGCTCCACAATAGTAGTAATATTATCTTGGTCCCGTGTATAACGAGCTCACTAAACATTATAATAGACTCGTTCCGATATAAGTGAGCGATTAAATTAAAACATAACAGAAGGCATAAACGATATTCCACAACTCCACATCAACTAAAGTCCCATTTCATCACTGCAAATACTTCATACTCATCCATTTAAACCCAGAAAATTAAAGGAAAGAAACCAACATCAAACATTTATGAAGGAAGATACCAAATTTCACAAAAAAAAAAAAAAAAAAAACAGAATCTTTGTGTAATAAACTAAACCTGCAATTTCTGGGCAATGGAGATCGGCACAATCAGCCATTCTTGGGCTGCCCATGAGTGGGGCCTCCATCCCAACTTCATTGCAGAAATTCCAAGCTTCTAATGCAAATCTTGAATTAGGGTTCTTCATCCCAGGATCTCCCAAAACAGATACATAGGAATTGGAATTCTCTTCTGATAATTGGCTCTTCCCAAATTCAAGAATTTGAACAACAGTCACCACAGTTAAGAACAACCGACCCATCATTATTTTGCTCCGTTAAATTCAAGAACTCGGTTCTAATTTAATTGATTTCTTGATTTGAGTTAGTACTACATTTGTCTTTTCTGGAAATTCGAGGCGTGCAGTTTATAAAGTGAGGGTTGTGCTCTCTCTGTTCTTGTTGCCACGTGGAACGAATGAAGTAAAGTATCAAGAATTGTCTTCAAAGCAAAGCAATATTGAAATGATAGTTCGTTACGAACGGCACATACTCTCTCCGTCCATTATCTATAGAGCTCAAATTGTCAGCTCAGCACGAAGGTGTTACAGTCTCGCTTGTTAAAGTAGATCAAATGATATGAACGGAAATTTTATTGTGAGTTATACACTCTAATACGAAAAAAGGTTCAAAAGATGATGGACAACGCCATTGAAAAAGAGTGTCCATAGACAATAGATGAAGAGGGTACTTAATTATTAGTATAGTGTTCAAACTTTTAATGCATAGTCCATTTTCTTGAAATTGCAACATCATATAAATATATTGACAACTTGATCATAAACAAAAATTTGTAATTATAAAATCTAATATTTTAAGACCTCATAAATCATAATTCAAATTATACACATGTAAAGATATATAAATAAATAATATAGTAAATTATCGTCGTTTTCGTAAAGAACTCTATGCGTACGAGACTGTCCGAAAAGAAAAATATATAGCTCTAATTGGTGTTATGCCATGTGTCCAAACACATCAAGCAACAAGACCAAATCATATTTTTCCAAAAAATAATTGGAAGTGGATTTATCTTGAAAATTTTCAAAGTGTAAGTGACAGTATAATTAATCCTATAATTACTAGTATCTTTTTGTTAAGTATTGTTGGATAAGAAGATAATTTAGATTAAGTAAACCCCTCCATTTATGATTGATTTGTCATATGATACTCTTATTAATTAATTGAATAAATAAATAATTAGGCATCCTTCTCTTCTTCATCAATCAGTACTTAATTAATTATTTAATTAGCTCAATTAATGTAAAAAATTAAGGTTCTTGAGCTATGATTAGATTGGTTGCATCCCATTCCAATATTCTTAGTGCCCTATTATTCTCTAAAGATATTTGCCTATAGATTTGATTGGTCATTTCATTTCAAAATTAAAAAATAAATTAAGTATAGATTTCTTTAATTGATTGGTTTTGGAGTTTAGACCACTAATTAAACCTCATACGCGACTCTTTCTTTAAACTAATTTAATTTATTTTTAGATAAAGAATGTGACTTATGAGAAAAAAAAAATGAACATAAAACAAAAATTATTAAACTTTATTAATTCTTGTGTCTGAGCTGAAAATTCCTTATAAAATAAAACGGAGGAAGTATAAATTATAACAGCGAAATTAATTTAAGAAAGAAGATTAATTTGCAATATCCTTTAGTTTTAAATTCCATACCCACGTGAAAAGCACTAACTAAGCTAAAAGTTTAGTATAAAAAGTGTGTGGAATTATTATTAATTACTTATGTATATGTACATTGCTAAATTCTTGGTATATAAACCATATTTTGTATAAATATAATAATTAGTCCATGGAAAATCACGGTTAGTTAAGTTTAAATATTTGAGATAGGAAAATGCTTCGATTGTGAAGAGAAGTCTAGAAGAAACCTTCTAGACTATTTTGATTAGAGAGGAAGCATAAAAATAAATACTCCATTCGTCCACCGTCTTTGTGCTTCGACTGTTTTGGCACGCATTCTAATGCACCGTAAAGTCAATGTTATGATGAAGACTAGGTTGAACTTTGATATTATTTTTATGTTATGTAAGGATCAAAACTTTAATTTTTATCATAACACCAACTTTTAGGCATATTGAAATGCATATAAAGAAAAAATTTGAAGCACGAAGATAATGGACGGAGAGAGTATTCGAATAAGAGAATAATTAATTAGCATCCATCAACCAATTAGATTGTCGATCGACTCTTTTGATCTTTTGTTAAAGTTGTGTCTAGTGTCATATTTTTCACATTATATATATGCAAAAAGGCCATCGCACACTGTACGTACTACGTTTACTTTCATAGTGATCATCACAACAATTTGATTTTTTCCCTAATACATGCTTTTGGTACTTTTATATTAAAGTTTCTCTTACCGTCGGATTTGCAACCTTTAGACGGTTGACGTGGCAATGATACGCTAATAATATTTATCTCGAGAGTTTCGTTAGTTTTAGTAGGGTTTTGTTTCGTTAATTACTTACACTTAATGAGCGAAAATTAAACGAGTTGTCTGTAAAAAGTACCAAGTACCGTATAAAGAGAAAGAGAATTCAATCCCCAACATCTAATTTAAATGTTAATTATACAAAATCTCTTTTACATATCCTACAAATTTTGTGCCTTTACCTATAGGTAAAGTGCCAAGAAAAGTGGACTCAACCCCCCACAAGCACATATGATTATACCACCAACAAATTTAATGGAATAAACCTTTTTAGATACGAAGGGATTTTTAATTTTTGATTATTTCTCCACTCTCCTTTTACTTTCCGTCTCATTCATTTAGAAATAACATTTTATCGACGTTGAAATTAAGACGGGAGTGATAGTAGTGATAAAATAGTGTGAATGAGTTTCAGTAAGTGTATTGTTACCATTTTAAATACTATATAAGTGAGACAGACGAAAATACAATTTATCAATGTATCAATAATAAGACGGAGAGAGTATATACCAACAATTACAATAATTATACCACAACTTGGTCTCTATTTCTTGCTTTTTGAGAGAGAAAGAAACCCTTTTCCCTTAAAAACAGCTGCAAAAAAAGAGCCTTTGAAATTAGTTTATTATTTCCCCAAAATTGTGTGGGTTTTGGCAATTGGGCAAAGATATATTGGAATCGAAGGGTATAATTGTTAATTACGTATCTCGAATCGCTTGCATGGCGACACGTGGAGAGGAAATCGACGAGCCAAAATCCTAAACCATGCATGCAACCAATGATCAAGATGCAATTGATGTGAAAGGGAGAGATGACATAATTAATTAATTAATTAATTAATTTAATTACGACTAGTGTTTGTTTACTTTATTAATTAATTTTTAAATAATTAATGGGAGTTTGATTTGACAAGATTCTTAGGTTCGAAGTTAAACTAATATAATGGTGTAAAAGTTGGGAAATAAGTAGCTATCATATCAAATACAATTAATTTATTTCAAAAGGTTTTTCCCAATTAATAGTTAATTCTTTCCATTTAAAAAAATAAAACAGATTGATGTAAAACGATCCGATTAGAAAAACAGGATAATGGATCTGGTCATCGAGACAAAAAGTAGGAGAGCGAGAAAAAGCAAATGAAGTAAACACAACAACATGGGCAGGTCATTGGTTGAAGAAACAGTTTGGAAGCCACATGAGAAAAGCAATTGCTTGCTGACTAGACTGCTAACTAAACTCCTCTTTCTATATACAAAAGATATTGAAACCTTTGCTTCCTCCATTGTTGATGGCCACTTGAGCATACTATAATCCCACTTCACTTCACTTTTCTAGGGTTATTATGCAAATAGAATAAATATACCACAAGCTGCCTATGTGGGGGAGCTCCATGTGACACCCCGCCAATCGCGTCGTGCCACCTCGGCCTCCCGGAAGGGCATATTCGTCTTTTGACTTGCCGAAAGACATGTGTTGTCTTTAGGTGGCAAGCTCGATCTGTAGCAACAAGTGTCGACCGATGTTGATTTTGGTGTTAAACTAAGGCTAAAGGTGGTTTGAAGAAGACATTCGGAATTCAATATATATACTCCCTCTGTCCCACTGATAAAGGGACATTTCTCTTTTCGAGAAGTCCCACTGATAATATATAGGGATTTTTTCTAAAATAGAAAATTATAACTCAATAAAATTCAGACACATCATTTTTATCCACAACCTTTCACTTTAATACACTATCATCACTCTCGTCTTAATTCCCGTGCCGAAAAAAAAAGTTCCTTATCCTAGTGAGACAGAGGTAGTATATATTTGTTGATTTCAATAAATTACGTTGATCAAGATGTGCATTTAAGAGTGGCTTCCAACCATGAAAACGATGGGATTTTTTTAAAAAAATCTTTCGATACATGCTGAGAGAGAATCTGCGTGTGTGTGGGTGTGTGTGCGCGTGTATATAAAGTTGCCCTAATTAGGTGGAGTAAGTGTGTGTGCTTATTTTGGCTAAGTACTAGAAAGAGTTTAGAGAGAGAGAGAGAGAAGGGCAACAGTCTCGAAGCTAGTTCAAACTAGTGGGAACTGCTTGTCTCTGCAGGCTTCGATCCTTGCAACTCTCATCGTCATCAAAATATTTTTCTCTCCGATAACTTTTCTTGGTTTTGTTTGATTTTAGTTTATTGGACTTGTTTTCGTTCGGACGGAAAAGTTTTTCGATTTATTGCGTGGATAAGTATGGCTCGCGGTAAGACTCAGATGAAGAGGATCGAGAACCCGGTGCATCGGCAGGTGACCTTCTGCAAGAGGCGTGCGGGGCTTCTGAAGAAGGCTAAGGAGCTCTCTGTTCTTTGTGATGCTGAGATTGGACTCTTCATTTTCTCTGCTCATGGAAAGCTCTTCGAACTTGCCACCAAAGGGTTCTCTCTCTCTCTCTCTCTCTACATGCATGTTTCTAAGTATATGTGGTACATGGGATACGTGCATGATCGTAGTATTCATATATACATGTACGTATGCATGTTTGCGTATGTAAAATATGTCGAGCCAGATCCTCTATTGCATGATACTGTTTACGTGTATATATAGAAGCGAAAAAAAAAAACTAGCTAGTGGACTTTTGTAGATGATTTTGTATGGTCAGTTAATAATATCTTGCCAACTTCGCTTAAATCTAACGTGCAGTCGTTCGTAGATGTAATACGAGATGTTGCATACAAGATATCTATCTGGTTTATTCGAAATACTTACATGAAGTTTAATACTATTATTGTAGGAGCATGAAAAGTTTGATGGAGAAGTACACAAAGTATACAAAAGAAATCCCATCTGAAGAGCCCAAAGTGAAGCAGGTTAATGAATACATGGTACGTGAAAAACTCCACCAAACCCTAATTTTTATATAATTTCTTATATATCATTTTATTTATAATATATCGACAATCATATAATTATTTAATACTATAGTATAAAATTAGAGGGAATCTGGTGCCTTTTGTGGCGATAATTAATGGTAATCTTAATTTGAATAATACAGTAATTAATTAATTAAATAATGCAAAAAGCTGTGATGAAGTGAAGCCTTATTCCTTCTTTTTGGAGACAAAACTCCATGGCCAACTATATATATATTCGTGTGCATTATAGAATATATTTTATTTTCTTCATCTGACACATGTATATCAATTAATCACATCGAATTAGTAATTAATTATAGAGGTTAATTTCTTGAATTTAATGAAATGTATGTATATTTTTGTTTTAGGAATTGAAGGAAGAGATTAGCCTGCTGAAGAATGAGATTGATATTCTCCAGAAGGGAATAAGGTAAATAAATAAATAAATAAATAAAATACTATTACTACATTTTCAATAATGTTTATATAGTAAAAATTTATAGAATTAAAAAAATGAATGATAGGTATATATCTGGAGGGGGAGCACCAGGTGCAATGAATTTGAATGAGCTGAATGTTCTTGAGAAACATCTTGAGTCTTGGATTTATCAGGTTCGCTTTGCTAAGGTACTCTCTCTCTCTCTCTCTCTCTCTCTCTCTACAACATATATGCATGTATTATGGATAGTATATTTACATTATAATAATTCATGCAGATGGACATGATGGTTCAGGAAATCCAGCTGCTCAAGAACAAGGTACCAGCTTCATTAATTACAAAACGATTTAACATATATATAATTACATCCTTTGAAAAAACTGAAAATAATTTTATTTTTTGATCTATGTAATTAATAGGAAGGGATTCTTGAGGCAGCAAACAAACATCTGCAGGAGAAGGTATGCATGCATATTCTCTATTTATAAATTACTCTCCTCCTCCGTCCCGTCGATAATGAAACAGTTTACATCAAAATGAGTCTATTATAATATACCAATGGGACGAAGTTGTTAAATTCTCCCTTAAAAATGTGCAGGTGGATGAGCAGTTTGGGATGGTTGATACTCCAATGCTGACTAACAACATTCAATACCCACTAACTACAACTAACATTAATCAGTACCCACTAACCATACCACATCAAGAGATTTACCAGTTTTAGCACTAAATTACTCTTGCTTGTTGTATATGCCCATTTTATTACGATACTTTACTATTTGGGCATACTATTAGTACTATATGGTTTGATATCATGTGTAAGAAAATAAATACTACTCATGTATTTGTCATAGCTAGTTTGGGGGTGATGGACCTAATGAAAACCATTATAGCATGTAACACTTGTGCTTGTCGTTTTCCCAATGTCTATTGTGTGTTGATGGAGATCTTTCACTTTTATTTATACTAGTTTGATATGTTGATGTTATTTTTTTTTTAAAGCTTCTAACGACATAAAGTTTAAAGATCGTGCCGCGGATAGCTCAAACTCGGGATCTTTGGTCTTGAACCTTGCCCCTACAGCGTGGCCAATACATGCACACATGTTGATGTTATTTTATTTGTTGTTTTAACTACATTATGAAATGGAATTAACGGAAACGTTCCCATGCCCATTGTGGACATGCATAAATGTTCATCGCAGATGTGTCAGTTCTACATTTGCAAGTTTTCTATTTGAGTTTTCATTTTTCTTTGATAGACTAGAGCATAGGGCTGCAAACGAGCCGAACCGGATCGAGTATTGGTCTGCTCGGGTTCGGCTCGTTTAGTATTTTACGGGCTCGGGTTCGAGTTCGAGTTCGATTCGAGCTTTAAATTCGGGCTCGAGCTCGGCTCGAGTTAAAATTTTTGAGTTCGAATTCGGCTCAAGTTCGGCTCGTGTTCGGTTCGAATTTGAGCTCGAATTTTGCTCGTGAAAAGCTCGAGTTCGAACTCGTTTAAAAGATATGATATAAGCATATTTTTTTTAACATTCCATTTTTTTAACCTATAATTTTTTATACATAAATAGGGCTGCAAACGAGTCGAACATACTGGTCTGCTCGGGTTTAGCTCGTTTAGTATTTTACAGGTTCGGGCTCGGGTTCGAGTTCGATTCGAGCTTTAAATTTGGGCTCGAGCTCGGCTCCAGTTAAAACTTTTGAGTTCGAATTCGGCTCGAGTTCGGCTCGTGTCTGGTTCGAATTTGAGCTCGTGAAAAGCTCGAGTTCGGACTCGTTTAAAAAATATATGATTTAAGCATATTTTATTAACATTCCATTTTTTTTAACCTATAATTGTTTATACATAAATGCTAAAGCTCGTTTACAGGCTCGATTAGAGATTCGATTAAGAGTTCATGAAACAGGCTCGCGAACATGCTCGATTAATATACGAGCCGAACATGTTTGCGGGCAAAACGAGTCGAATGCCTTACTACTCGAGTTCGGCTCGTTAAGTTAACCGAACTCGAATTCAGGCTCGAGTTCGGCTCGTTTGTTAACGAATTCGAGCTCGAACGAGCTTTTACTGAATCGAGCACCAAGTAAGTCCCGAGTAGCTCGGCTCGTTTGCAGCCTTATACATAAATGCTAAAGCTCGTTTACAGGCTCGATTAAAGATTCGATTAAGAGTTCGTGAAACATGCTCGCGAACATGCTCGATTAATATACGAGCCGAACATGTTCGCGAGCAAAACGAGTTGAATACCTTACTACTCGAGTTCGGCTCGTTAAGTTAATCGAGCTCGAATTCGGGCTCGAGTTCGGCTCGTTTGTTAACGAATTCGAGCTCGAACGAGCTTTTACCGAATCGAACTCCGAGTAAGTCCCGAGTAGCTCGGCTCGTTTGCAGCCCTACTAGAGCATATATTTAAACCATTTTACTTATAAATATCATTGTCACGTCATCCGTGGTATATTAAGGCATGGCCACAGTGGATATCGAAGCACATTACTCATGGGATTAATTGATCAGTTAGTCTTAATATTCAAGAGTATTTTCATTTTGAAGAATCTATCTATTTCCCTCCGTCCCATTTATAAATGGATAAATTCTATTTTCATTCGTCCCACTTTAAATAGCACCTATTAAAACCTAGGCAAAACACATCTTCGGGTCCCTGTACTTTTACTTTTATTTCATCGGGTCCCTCTACAATTTTTTGTTTTAATAGATCCTTTTACTTTCATTTTTAGAATTTATGAGATCCTTATTTAACGGTTCTAAAACATCCGTTAAGTTTTCCGTTAGTTCAATTCCGCATCATCATTTCTTTTAAAACTAAATTTCCACGTCATATCCCATTAAGTCCAATATGGAAGCAAGAAACCGATGAACAACGCCTGTGCCTTCTTAACAGAGGCCAACCAAAGAATTTTTCCAGTAAAAATGCCCATACCATAGTAATAGAGTACCCTACTAGTAGGAGCAAGCAATGCTCCTCCATAGTCTCGCCCAATTCACCTTCTCCTTCTCCTTCTCCTTCGGGTCTTTATTTGAAAATTCTAACCACCTTAAGTTGTCCACTATTTCTGCTCATTCCGAACTCGTATCCCACTTGAGTAATCAATCACCAACATTATTTGCAAACAAAGAAGGCTTTTGGAAATTAAATGAAGAATCTCGACACTAGAAACTAAAAGGTCAATGTAGTTGTGGAAGCCTGAAGAGGAAAAATATGTGAAGCTGTCAAGATTCAATTTCGTCTGATTTTTTTGGATAGCAAGGTTGCTAGATGTTTTGATGATTAGTGAAGGTGGATGTAATTTTTTATGACTATTTATAGGTGTAAAGCTGATAGAGTCTGATCTTTATTGAAAACACTATAGTTGAATTAATCTATGCCAATATTACTGTGCTAAGTGTTTGATGAAATGCACGTAAGAATCTGCTAATATTTTAGGAAGAAATATGTTGAGAAATTTAAGTTGTATGTTTATTCTTCCACACCTAACCAATGGTATGCTCATACACGTAGGTTACTTTAGCAGTTGACTTTTCCTTCTTGATACAATGAGAAGACGAGCATTTGCAGTTGCCCCTCATCAATTTCGGTTTTTTTCCCCCCTATTTTTAAAGTTGGATATGACTTGGAAAATATTTTTAAAAGAAACGATGATGTGGAATTGAACTAACTAGAAAATTTAACTGATATTTTAGAACCGTTAAATAGGATCCGATAAATTCTAAAAATGAAAGTATAAGGACTTATTAAAACAAAAAATTGTAGAGGGACTCAATGAAATAAAAGGTAAAAGTACAGGGACCTATAGATGTGTTTTGCCTAAAACCTATTTACATTACTTTTTCCACCACTATCATTCTCATTTTAATCTGCGTGACTGAAAAAATTACCCCTTTATAAATGAGACGGATTGGAGTATTATTTTGGACTAAAAGTTTCTTCAATAATGGGCCGTAATTACTTGGGCCTTCGACCAGAAAATGCCAACTTCAATGTCAAAATAGCCCACCGGATAGAGGCCCAATCCGCACCAGAGTCTTGAGAGCATGGCTCGGTTCGGTAATCGAACTGAATCGAATCACTAAAATCTAAATAATCAAATTTGTTAATATTAGAAACCAAAATTGAACACAACCATGTGAAAACCAAATCAAACAAAACCGAACCAAAATATTTTGTTCAGTTATGGTTAAAAACCGAAAGGTCAAAGCTTAAAATCTAATTTAAGTTGCATTGTTATTTTTTCATACCGTGTTAGTATAGCCGACACGGAAAGAGTGATGTTTAGAGAATTATGAAGGATAAGGTTGGTGTAAGTGTAATTATAATTGAATTATTTATCTTTTACGTCATTACAATGTACTATTGATTTGGAATTTTACTTTAAATGTCTGAAAGTTGTTTACTAGTATTTGCTATTGTTTGTAATTTCGGTTCAATTTTTTACTATTGTTTGTAATTTCGGTTCGATTTTTAAATCTTAAAATCGAACTCGAATCAAATACCAAAATTTCTTGAAAATTAAAACTAAAACTGAACCAAATGCCAAAATAACCGAACCAAAAGCATATTTCGATTCATTTTCTGTTCAATTTTCGATTTCCATTGTTTATTGCTCACCCCTGGCCTTGACCGGCTCGTACTGAGTCCGACCGAATTGACAACTCTAAATGATAAAGTTTAGGGATTTAATTGGGGGTTTAGGGTTTTTTCATTTTATTTTTTAAAATTATTTTTACACTGGCTTGGCTCTCTTCACTCGCACAAACTCCCGATTCACAACACAATTTGGGTAAAATCCGCGACGAATTTCGAATTTTTAGGGTTTAAGCAATTTCCTTCTCCAACCCCGCGCCATGTCTTCGACTCTGGAAATCGAAGCTCGAGAGTAAGCTCCGCCTTCTTCATTTAATTGCGAAAATTTCGTACTTGTATATTCTCGTATCTTCATTTCATGCAACCTCCTTGAGGGTTTATAGTGTTTCTCTAATCAAACTGTTTGAGGGCTAATGTGGATTCACGAGCTCATATTTTTCGTGAATTTGTT
The DNA here is from genome assembly GCA_029379335.1 of Thymus mandschuricus. Classification (NCBI taxonomy): domain Eukaryota; kingdom Viridiplantae; phylum Streptophyta; class Magnoliopsida; order Lamiales; family Lamiaceae; genus Thymus; species Thymus mandschuricus. The sequence goes on from CM057074.1 coordinate 37,537,670, forward strand.
GCAGTGTTATCAAAATTGTGCTCCAATTCTGCAAAGAGAACTCCCTGCATCAGACTTTTCAAACGCTGCAGAACGAGTGCCAGGTTTCTCTCAATACAGTGGACAGCCATGAGACCTTCGTTGCTGACATTAACAGTGGGAGGTGGGATGCAATCTTGCCTCAAGTTGCCCAGCTCAAACTTCCGAGGAAAAAGCTAGAGGATCTATATGAGCAGGTAATCTTATTGCTCGAAACCATCTTCGAACATGTTTCTTTTTCGAAGAATGTATAAACTCTTATCCAAAAGCATAAACTGCTGAGAAATTGAGATGAACAGAAAATAAATTATTTGCACACCTTGCCTCAGTTTTAGCCTCAGTTATGTTATTGCTCCTATTAAGTTTGTCTTTTGTCAGTGCATATAAGTAAGGCGTATTTAAGCTGTTTAGTAGATTAAAACAACTGACTCTATTTAGCCATCACATTGTCAGTTGATTTCTTGTGGCTGAGTCTACTCTGTTGACTTAAGTTGTGATTGAATTGTGGTATATCTTATGCAACAGCTCAGACTTAACCTTCATTAATGCGTTTCATTATAGTGCTTTCGATGTATTGGTATATAAGCTAACCTCAGTTGTTAGTTTACAGAAGTGGACCCTGAAATAAATGTGTGATCATTTTGTTTAAACAATTCTAAAATTAGTACACATATGGTGTTTTGAGGATATTGTTATCCATACTTATGTAATTTGTAACACTTGTCTCTCTCGTTCCCCCCTTGTCTTGTGTATAGATTGTTCTCGAAATGATTGAACTTCGGGAGATTGATACTGCCCGTGCTATTTTAAGACAAACCCAGGTTATGGGTGTCATGAAACAGGAGGAGCCAGAGCGATACTTACGACTTGAGCATCTATTGGTCCGGACTTACTTTGACCCAAATGAGGTATGTGCAATTGCTCTTTGTTATTTAAGCTTTCTGGCCCTTCGTGTTTCATCTCATATCAGAATTTGAAGTAAATTTGTGAACATATTCCCCCCCCCCCCCCCCCCCAAAGTTGTCTATGGAGTTGGTTCAATAACTTTGAGGATAACTTCTTCAAGGTGGGGTCTTCTTGAAAGTGGACCTTTCTATATTTCGCTTCTAATTATCAAATTTTCATTTTAATTCCTCACGAAATGTAACCATTTCACTAATAGATTCAGTTATCTGGTTTCCCACATCAACCAAAAGTGAAGTATTTGCTATCAACATAAACTGTGAAAAACTACTTTATTTTTCATAGATTATCCAAGTGATACTTACTGTGTCGTACTCACAGGTGTATCAAGATTCTTCAAAGGACAAAAGGCGTTCTCAAATTGCCCAAGGTCTTATATCAATCCCTTTTAGATTAGTTTTTTTGTACACTCTTTGCCACCCACAATGGAGTGTGATTGTGTTTTATACTTTTATTTGCTTCTCGTTTTCCGCTTTGTCCTAAATGATTGTCTTACAAAGTTACTGATCAGGAATTCTGAAACTAGTCATAAAGTAATTGGTCAGAAATTTGAATGATGCGTTTAACAACTTGACTGATGTATAAGTATCTAGTTTAGGCTCTTGGCATCTATTTAGAAAATGTGCTGCTTCAGAATGTACGTTGTTAAATGGCGGCCATGGCGGTGCCATGGCGGATGGCGGTGGCAGTTTTCTAGGCTTCCGCCATCGCCATGGTATGGCGTGGCAGTTTTTCATGGCATTTTATGGCGGCCGCCATTTCCATGGCGGCCAGACGCCGCCATGGCGTAGTATGGCGTAATATGGCGTTAACTTGCTGCCATTCGGTCATTTTGACCCTTTTGACCCATTGACCGGCCTGTGACCTGCCGAGCCGACCCGCTTACCCAACTTAATATAAAATAAAATTAGGGTCTAACTTATGTTTTAGAACACAACAGCCGTTTTCTACTTCCAAAACATTCTCCACTACACAACAACCATGTAGCCACTACCCACTAGCCAATATAGTGTTAACTGTGTTATCAAATATCACTAAAATATATACTATATTACTATATAACTATATTAGAAGTTTAGGAATTCTGATATAATAGTGTTATTCATTTTCAAAAATCAAGATATTGACTTTATGTTATGGTTAAGGTCTTTCTATTTTGTCTTACATAATTATATTTTATTTTTCAATCGTCCGCCATAACCCGCCATGGCATATGCCATGGCGGTTGTGGCGGTTTTCTGGCTAACTGCCATAACCCGCCATCTGCCATTGACAACATTGAAACTAGTAGATTTATTTCTTCCAAGATCTCTGCAGCTGAATTCCTGGGCCTTCCAAAGAAACTTCTTTTATTTGGCATGTTATTTAGCTACTTCGAATGAGACTGAATTGATTTTCAAATAGAGTAGTGGAAGACTGACTGACACAATATCACTTCATTGATTGAAAGTCATTAGATAGCTAGGCCTAGATGGGTTTGAATCTGTCATATGTATTAGTTTCTGTTTTTGTGATGCTCATTCTTGCTTATACAATTCAACTGTATTTTCAGCTGTTGCAGCTGAAGTCTCAGTAGTTCCACCTTCTCGGTTGATGGCTTTGATTGGTCAGGCTTTGAAATGGCAGCAGCATCAAGGTTTGTATTAAAGGATGATGTCCTGTTATCTGTTGCCCTATTTTTTGCTCTATGCATGTGTTAAAATAAAACTGCTAACCAGGCTACTAGTATAGAACAAAATGCATGAAGAGTGATTTTGTGTCCTGTTACACCATACTTTGACTTTTCAGGTTTACTGCCACCTGGAACACAATTTGACCTATTCAGAGGAACTGCTGCTATGAAACAAGATGTAGAAGATATGTATCCTACAACCATGGGGCACACTATAAAGGTAACTGGTATATCTATCTTGAAGTAGGATGCTGGTTTCAGAGGTTCCACGTATCGTAAAAAATTGGCCTTCGAATCTCAACTTTCCCTTTTATACTATTATCTCTATTCAGTCCTACTTTTAAGATGCTTGATCCTAGTCTTTGATTGCAGTTCGGGAAGAGCAGTCATCCGGAGTGTGCTCGGTTTTCTCCTGATGGTCAATTCCTTGTTTCTTGCTCAGTCGATGGATTTATTGAGGTCATTAGTTATGGTGTTTCTCATTTTGTAATTCTGTTGGCGTGAAGTTTCCGATTGCTCATTTAAGTGCATACCAGGTTTGGGATCATATAAGTGGGAAACTGAAGAAGGATCTCCAGTACCAGGCTGATGTGAGTTGCATACTACCTATCTCTCTCCGCCTCTACTACTACTATTAACTGAACTTCAGCCCTCTATTTTGTTTAGTGCTCTTTTTTTGTACGGTGTACGGAGACAACTTCATGGTTTTCATGAAAGCCAATCGCTTATGTAGACTTGGTCGTAACATCATGCACTAACTGGTGATAACTTGGCAGGAAACATTCATGATGCATGACGAAGCTGTCCTATGTGTTGATTTCAGTAGGGACTCTGAGATGATTGCATCTGGATCTCAAGATGGAAAAATAAAGGTAAATACTGTTGCACTTCTAGTTCTAATGATCTAATCTAAGGTACCTTCTATCTTTATGTTTACTTATTTCCTGGAACATGAAGCACTGCCGGGAAGGGGGATTTTGGGGGGAGGGGCATTATATGCAATTACCAGAGTGGATGAAATTAGCATTAATATGAATTTTGTTATAGGTTTGGCGTATACGAACTGGTCAGTGTTTGCGTCGACTTGAGCGTGCACATGCTGAAGGTGTTACTAGTGTCAGCTTTTCTCGAGACGGAACTCAATTGCTGAGTACATCATTCGACTCCACTGCTAGGTTTGCTTCTTATTCTCATGTATTAAGCTTTTCTTTCCACTTGACACTGTGAAGCTCGAATATTAGAAGTGCTTTTAGTATGGAGTCATTGCTTTAGGCACCTTTTTTTCATATTAAATCTATTATGTGCAGAATCCATGGCATGAAGTCAGGGAAGATGTTGAAAGAGTTTCGAGGCCATTCATCGTATGTTAATGATGCCATCTTTACAGCTGATGGTTCCCGTATCATAACTGCATCCAGTGACTGCACGGTCAAAGTATGTTATTTCAATTAATTCTATTTCTGGTATATTTTATTTTTTGTAGTTTTCATCCTTCCTGTTTATGATGCATGTGTAAATGACGTATAGGTTTGGGATTTAAAGACTACGGATTGTCTGCAAACTTTTAAGCCACCACCTCCATTACGGGTATTAATTTTAGTAGTTTAAGCTTTACATTTCTGTTGACTATCAGGAATTTACTTGTTCAGTTATTTTGAATAAATTTTATTTGCTATTTTTGCTCATATTCTACAGGGAGGTGATGCATCTGTGAATTCTGTTCATCTTTTCCCCAAAAATTCAGATCACATAGTTGTTTGCAACAAGACATCGTCAATATACATCATGACACTCCAAGGGCAGGTAACCGATATTGCTTCTTTTCATTATTCTGTAAAAAGGGACAAACACGAAAGGTTCGTAAATGGAAACTAATTGTAATTCTGCATTAATCTCCCCTATACTGAAGGTTGTGAAAAGTTTTTCATCCGGTAAAAGAGAAGGAGGAGATTTTATGGCAGCTTGTGTATCAACCAAAGGGGAGTGGATTTATTGTGTTGGCGAAGACAGGTTGGCTGACAAAGAATTTCATCTCTTCTCTCCCCCAATTTTTCAACGGGGCTTTGAGTATTTGCTACTCTGTTGTACTAATTATTGTCTTATAAAAAAAAGTAAAAAAATATGTATCGTCATCACTTTATTTTCTATAATTCTTTTACTAATTTATCCAAATTGGTTGCAGAAATTTATACTGCTTCAGTTATCAATCTGGCAAGTTAGAGCATCTAATGAAGGTAAGCTACTTTTGAGTTACAGAACGTAAACTCCATTTTAGCATAACTCCCTATGATACCATGTCACAAGCATGCTCGTCTGACTGCGTTGGTTAGCTTAGGTTAAGTTCCAAATAGAGTACTACTATTCTATCTATCACCCTCCAACCTCTACCACAGTTATATACTTCCCTTGGTTTCTCATGTATATTAAGAATTACTATTGCGTTATTTAGAATTATATATCGTCCATATCGTGTGTATGAAATAATGCATAAACTAGTTATTAAGATAGACTTCCCATACTTGACATAGTTTGATATACCGCGTTTGCCAATATCGTATAATGACCATTAAGTCATAAAATGATATGTATCATAATTTGATTATGTACACGATGATGAGGAATATAAATTTTTGCCAAACTCTCAGCGTGGTTTTCCATTTTGTTGATAATAAATGAAGCATGGTATAATGGCAGGTACACGAGAAGGATGTGATCGGCATCACACACCATCCTCATATAAACCTCATCGCCACTTATGCCCAAGATTGCACCATGAAATTATGGAAGCCATAAGCTTCATACACCTGCAATTCTTTCTAATGTATTACTATTACCTAAATCTTCAACTCATCTTTTTGCCTCCATTTTTCGAGATTATGTAGGGTTTTTTTCTCTTTTCTTTTCTGTAACGGTATGTATATTCCATCTTTCATCTATGTTCAAGATCTAATTATGCGAACATTGAAGGTTCAGGCTACGTTTAATGGTTTTCGAGCCATGTTTCTCGTCTCAAATAGGATACTGAGGTGAAGTTGTGTTAAGATGGTTACTGCGTTTTGTATGGATTTCATTCAACTCAATACTCACTTCAATATCAATAACCAGTATTTAGGAATTACTATATTTTACTTGTTTTTTCCTTTTGTTATTTTTCGAAGCATTAAAAGCTGCACCTTGGAGGATTCGAACTCGTTTTGAAACTTAACTCCCTACTGCGAAGTCTCTGTTGTGGAGATTGATGGAGTTTTTACGTAGTTGATCCTCGAAAGTGTTGCCGTTTTTGGAATTCGTTCCGAATAAATGTGAGGGTGAAAATTGGCAACTAATCCAATCCAATCCAATCCCTCAACTGTACCAATACAACAACACCCCAATGCTATTGCCATTACTGTGAGGTGGAATGTGAAATAAATAAATACTACTTGTAGTATAAAATTTTGAATTCAACACACAATTACTGCATATTCTTGAATCGCTAATGTTGTTGGATTCAAACTGCCGCCCTCAGCGCCCAATCCTCTCTCTCTCTCTCTCTCTCTCTCTCTCTGCTTCAATGAAACAGTTGATGGGTAGAAGTAGAACAACACTTGGGTCTTGTATATATTTTGACGCGTTGACTTCTGGAAAAGTCGACTCTATCATGAATGGGACATTAATTAATTTCTGTTTACAACCGTGAATTTACGAATAGTGTTTTATTTATGATATATAGCGAAATAAATGGGAGGGTAAAAACATAATACTACTAGATATTAAAACATACGAGTGCAAAATAACTATACTAATTACTACTTACGTGAGAGTTGACTTTATACTATTATGTACTCCCTCCGTCCCGCCCGATTTGGCCTAGTTCTTTTCGGCACGATTTTTAAGGAGGAGTAAATTACATTAATTAATAACCTTGAATTTGTGTTCCCAATAAAGGAAAATTAAAACTAGCCAATCAAATTCATTCTTAACAATTTAAAAGTATTAAACTAAAAAAGTGAAAGTGTAATGTTGGTCCCAAAAAGGAAATAGGCCAAGTCGGCCGGGACACCCCGATTTGGAAAACGGGCCAAATCTGGCGGGACGGAGGGAGTAGTAGCTTAGTAGGGGGTGCATTCAATTGGTTCCCAAATTAATCTAACAAAATTTTGGCAGTATCTTTTCTAACAAACTTTTATATGCGCCACCGTGATAGAATTCCGTCTCATCTAATAAAAAGCTCGAACATCAGAGAAAAGTCGAGAATCTAATAATAAAGAATCAAATGAAAGTTCAAAATCACCATACTAAAAACTCAATTACGTACTCATGAAAGTACTATATGATTCATACTAACTTGGTTTAATTAAAGTTTAATTATCCAGATGTAGACAAACAATTTCCCCAAACATAAATAAATATATGTATGATTAAATATGTAAGAGAATTCACAGTATGTACCAACAAAGTAATTAATATTTTCATGTGTATTTAGTATGTACTGCAACATACAGGTGAGCATATTTACTCCTCCTCCAACCACCGCCTTCTTCCTCCTATTAAACCTTCTGCCACCCCTCCCTCCCCTCTCTCTCTCTCTCACATAATAATACACACTCACTCTCACCATACTCAATCTCATCTAGAGCGAGCGAGCGAGAGAGAGAGAGAGAGAGAGAGAGAGAGAGAGAGATGGCTGATCATTTCTTGAGGTTTTGCAGTCTGCTTGTGGTTTCCTTGATTCTTACTGCCAACAATGCAGGTTAGTTCTCTCCTCCATCCACTCCATGCACCTTCTCACACACACTCATCTAGAGAGAGAGAGAGAGAGAGAGAGAGAGAGAGAGAGAGAGAGAGAGAGAGAGTTTGTTGGTGCTGACTGGTGAAATTTGAAAAAATGCAGGTTTGTGTAGGGGGCAAGGAGATGAGGCTGCGGACGGAAGGAGAAGAGCATTAGTACCAGCCATGTTCATATTTGGCGATTCTTTGATCGACAATGGCAACAACAACAACTTGGCCTCTCTTGCAAAGGCCAACTATTTGCCCTACGGTATCGACTTCAACGGCGGGCCCACCGGAAGGTTCTCGAATGGCTACACCATGGTCGACACCATTGCTGAGTTGCTCGGACTCCCTCTCATCCCTCCTTACTCCGAGGCTTCTGGGGATCAATCCAGATTCGGAGTTAACTACGCTTCTGCTGCTGCTGGCATTCTTGACATCACTGGAAGAAACTTTGTAAGTCTCTCTCTCTCTCTCTCTCTCTCTCTCTCTCTCTCTCTCTCTCTCTCTCTGTGTGTGTGTGTGTTTGTAGAGTGTTAATTTGACTATAGTGCACATATGGTACATGAACTAATTTATTAGACGTGTTTCTTGAATATATCTGACTATAAAATAGGCGTAACATGTGTCGAGTAGAATAAGACGAAGGTCAAATTTAAAACATTTGTCATTATAAACAATTCAACCATATGATGTTGGGATTCAAATTTATAATGCCTCAATCGGTTCGGCTGATGTGACAGTGACACGTACGTTTTGGCAGGTGAGTCGAATCCCGTTCAACCAACAGATCAAAAACTTCGAGAACACACTGGATCAGATCACGAGCCGGCTGGGAGCCCCGGAGATGGCGGAGGAGCTGGGCAAGTGCATCTTCTTCGTAGGGATGGGGAGCAACGACTACCTCAACAACTACCTCATGCCCAACTACAACACCAAGAACCAGTACAACCCCCAGCAGTATGCAGACCTCTTGGTTCACCAATACTCCCAGCAGCTCACCGTAAGCATAACTATTCTCAACCCGGCCCGGCCCGGCCCGGCCTACTATGTTCTTTTAGGCCGGGCCCATGTTTTTTTTTTTTTTTTAATATATAAAAAGACTCGAACTTGAAACCTTTAGTATTTATTAATTAATTGATATTTGTTTCATTTGGGCAGAGGCTTTACAATCTGGGAGCTAGGAAGTTCGTGATAGCCGGGCTGGGGCTAATGGGGTGCATCCCGAGCATCCTTGCCCAGAGCAACAACGGAGTTTGTTCCGACGAAGTCAACAACCTCATCGTCCCTTTCAACACCAACACCAAGGCCATGATCAACGGCCTTACCCAGAATCTCCCCGGCATTCGCTTCTCCTACGTCGACATCCACAGCATGTTCCAAGATCTCCTCGCCAATGCCAGATCCTACGGTATACATTGCTTCATCCCTTCATATGAATCTCAATTCTTTACTTTTATTGATTCTTTGATTTGAACTGTGCAGGATTTAGCGTGGTGAACCGCGGGTGCTGCGGGATTGGGAGGAACCGAGGGCAGATAACTTGCCTTCCGATGCAGACTCCGTGCCCTAATCGGAACCGGTACATTTTCTGGGACGCGTTCCACCCGACTGAAGCCGTGAATGTGTTGTTCGGGAGGAAGGCCTTCGAAGGAGACACCGACGTCGTTTATCCCGTCAACATCCAGCAACTTGCTACTGCTGCTTGATCATCAATGCATCATGTTTATCTACTTTTTCTTCTTTTGGTTTCATTTGATTTTTAGGGCTTGTTTTCTTGGATTGCAAGGATTGGAGATTTGTAGCTATATATTGTGCCATTTCATCGTCTTCATTTTTGGACGTGAACTTCATATCCATTATTTTCTTTCCTTCATTAACCATATTAACTGGTCGAAAATCACTTTAACATCCAATCAGTACAGAACGAGAGAGAGAAAGTTGCATGCAAACTACTAATCAAAGAGAATTCCATTCTTGAATATAACTAAAATTGCAGAAAAAACACAAGCAAAGTTGAAGTGAAAAGTAGGCATTAGCAACTTGTGCTACAGAAAGGCTAACTGCTGTATATTGATGGGATAAGCATGCGATTTCGACTTCGAATCAAAAGCCTTCTTTGCAACGATAACGTTGGCAGCTTCAGTGGGGTGAAAGGCATCCCAAAACAAGTATTTCCCACGTTCATCACATGGCACTTGGAACGGAAGGCACGTGATCTGACCGTTGTTCTTTCCCACCCCACAGCATCCTTCGTCGAGCACTTCGAACCCGTACGCTCTTGCGTTCTCTGCCAAGTCTTGGCTGCTTTCGAAGGAGTCGAGGTAGACGAATCTAGCCCCGGGAAGAAGGCCTCGGTTGAACCGAGCAACGGTCCTCTGGAGGGCGGAGTTGAAGAGGGAGATGGCGGAGTTTATCTCCTCGTTGCATCGGCTCCCGCTTCCTTCGTACCGTGCCAGTTGGTAAGGTATGCAGCCTATTGGCCCCACTCCACTTACTACTACTTTCCTCGCCCCCAAACTGTAAAGCTCCTATACATATATACACAAAAGCACATGTTGGTTACAATGGAAATGCAGATTAGTCGATGAATGTACGTTTATTCGTGTAACGTTTATGTGTTGTACCATGAGTTGTTTGGTGTAATCTTGAATGAGGGAAGCTGCATAAGCTCTAGGGGAGTATTGAGAGGCAGTGGAGTAGTAATCGGGCATGAAGTAGTTGTTGAGGTAGTCGTTGCTCCCTACGCCCGAGTAGATTATGCATTTGCTTAGATAGTTGCAAGTGGTGGCGTTGTTGAAGTATTTGTTAAGCTGCTGCACGGTCTTGCCGAAGCTCTCGACTTGTCGATTCATCGACATGTGATCTCCCTGCACTTGTTTGTATAACTTTGTTACATCAAATGGAGATGAATTTTGTATACACAAGGGTTTTTTCTTGATAATTTACTGTTATACCAAATTATTTCCTGTTTCATCCCGTATACCGGATGCCCCCGAGGCATAGTTCGCTCCCTGCAGGAGGGCTCGCCCGCGAGTCCTCGCGTAGGGAGGAATGTAGTTAGGGAACCCTAACAATTGAGCTGAAAAAAAAAACTTTACAATTAATATAAATGTAGTGAAATATCATGATCATGCATGCAAGATCCAATAGTAGTACCTAAGACGTCGACAAAGGTGCGACCGTTGGTGAAACGGCCGGTGGCGCCCTGCGGGAAATCGACTCCGTAGGGACTGTAATCAGCCCTAGCAAGGGATAGCATATCATTGTTGTTGCCATTGTCAACTAGGGAGTCTCCAAATATGAAGAAGCATGGGACTTGAGGCCCTTTGTTCGAGTTGGTGCAGCCATTGCAAGCCTCGGAAGAAACTGCTAACAATAGTACAAGCACACCCCACAAAAGAAAGACACCCATTCTTTTTAGGGTTCTTTGTGTGTGTGTGTGTTTATTTTTAAGGGTGTTTTTCATGTGTATTTATATCGAGAGATTCTTGGAACCCGTGAGTAGAGTGTGTGAAGAATTCCTCTCTTTTCAGCTGTAATTCATGGGTCAAATTTGGTTTGTGTTCTCTCTTTTTTAGGGTGCTAAAATGGGCGGTGATGAGAGGTTAAATCTCGTGAAAGTGTAGCATTGAGTTGATGAAAGTGAGTGAAGTAAGTAAATTTGGTTGTGTTTGGATCATATGCATGCATGCATGTCTAAAAATTCACATTTCATCTCGTGCCTCATTGTTGTATTTATCTCAATGTTTTAAAAACCGATCCGAAGGTCGAACCGGTGAGGCCTTCAGTTCATGGTTTTTCCGGTTGAACCGTAGTTAACAGGCCAAAATTGGAAATAACCGGAAAAAATCATGATCCGAAATTATGATGGTTCATGGTTCAACCGGCGGTTCGGTTCGGTTTTAAAACACTGATTTATCTCATTATTTACACTTAACACTAGTGACAAATGTATGGAAACGCTTCGCTGTCTATTATTTGCACTTAGTGTATATGTTGGTCTAATAGTAAGAGATAAATGTTCCGAGTTTGAGTACGTCATGATGCGGTCTTTAAATTTCTGTTGTTAAAGTAAAAAAAAGTTGGTGATCATATAGTAATGTTATGCTGATATTTTTATTAGTTGAGATAAGGCTGTTAAATTCAAAATTAGGTTATTTTATTTATTTATTTTTTTTAATTTTGACTTTTAGCTATAAATATAAATTACAATTTGCGAAATTATAGTGATTTTTATTTTTACAAAACATATTATACAAATATTGGAATAAATGATAGATTAGAGACACAGTTGTGATAGGGGTGTCAACGGGTAGGTAAAATCCGGACCCGGTCCGGACCCGCTTGTTAATTAACTTACGGGTTCGGGTCCAACCTGGTTAGACCCGTAACAGCAGCAGACCCGACCCGACCCGTTATTTCCGGGTCCAGGTCCGACCCGGCCCATTTTACCTTTTTTTTTTCCTTATAAATTAATTCAACTATTTGGTTTTTTCAACTTATCAATTTTGTATATTTTTACATATTAAGATAGAAGTTTCGATTTGCACGTCACTAGGTATGACAATGGATCCAGGATCCGGTCCGAAAAATTAGATATGGACCTTGCAAAAATTTTATTGTAATCCTTACAAAATTTTAATTTAGAAATAAATGCTACGGATCTGGGTACAGATCCGTAGACCCGTGGATCCGTCGGATCTGGACATGGATCTCAATTTTTTGGACCCGACGGATCAAGATCCAATCTTCCACTATTTTTAAAGAATATAATTATAACATTATAATATGATTATTTATCAACTCTATGAAAAAATTATGATTATATTTGATGAATTTGGACAATTGGGCGATTGAATTAATTTTTTTTTTTTTTAAATGTAAAGATATAGCCAATTTTAATTTCCGGGTCCGGGTCAGGTCCGGATCCTTTGTAACAGGTCGGGTCCGGGTCCGGGTAACATCTAAGTTTCCGGGTCCGGGTCCGGGTTTTACCCACCCACTGACACCCCTAAGCTGTGATATTGTTTGCATATGTAATCCAATTGTTTATTATTATCCATTATATAACAAATTCTATTTAATTCTCTTATTTTTATTCCATTGTTTGGTAATAAATACGTTAAATATACATCATAATTCAAATCTGATTAATTGTAAATACAAAGATTATGCATCACTTACCATTTATTTAATTGCTCAAACACCTATAAATTCCACTCATCTTTTCTTCTCTTCCCACAACTCAATAAATAATTAGTACATTATAATTCCAAAGAAAATGAAGAACTTGGGTGTGATCTCATCCTTGCTTTGCCTTGCAGTTCTACTGCCTCTCTTCGTCCCATCTAAGGGTACGTATTAAACTCCTCCTTTCCGTCTCAACTTACAAAATCCATTTCACTACTGTCAAAGCGCTTTTTATTTCTTTTTTTTCTTACATTTCCATGCTATCTTAATATCTTGATGCAATTACTGATTATTGTTATTATTATTAATTATTATTATTATTTAGGGCAATTTAAATATTGTCCGGCACCGGATATTCCGAGAGACGGTGCATGCAGCGGTGGAGAGAGAAGCTGCTTTGAAATAGTGTTGGGGCACTTCCCAGCAAGCGAGATGCCCAAAGATATTAGTTGTGTTGATGTTGGCCCTAATCAGAGCAAATGCACTTGTCAAATTATTTGTAATTGATGACTCTTAGAAAAATAAAACCTAAGATTTTCAACTATATATTATACATGCATGTTTGTAACTTTGAATAAGAGACGATCATGATCCATTTCCCATCGGCAGTTATGGAAAATAAATTGATATAATAGTGAAGAATTAATTGTTATTAGTATTTTAAATGTTTTGTTTCTTAATCCTATGTTTTATGCAATTTTCAATTTTAGGTCATGCATGCATGCATGTCTAAATCGGCATTTCATGTCGTGTCTCATTGTCGTATAATTATATCTACACATTTATAACAATCGATACAAAGATACGATCCTGCTGCAGAACCGAATCGATAATCCATGATGAGCTCGTGAAAGACCTTAATCTCTATGATCATGCGGAATCTATTATTTTAAATCCTAAAGCTATAGAACTGAAACAATGATCCTCTATTCTGAAATAATGATAGATTACAACTATTTATAATAACAATGATTCCTAATGATAATCGACCTAATCTACGGGCTTGCTGGCCCAAGCTAATAATATAAATAACAAAACCTAATTAAACACCTAAACTAAAGAATTAAATAAATAACTAATCTACGTCGTATCATACAAATATACGAAACCCTTCATTGCCTACATCGTCATACGTACTTTGTTATGTATCCATCGGCGTCTCAATTCACTAGTCATGTTTCTTTTTGAAATGGGATTTTCTGTGCAAGTGTTAAAAGAGAAAAGTAAGGGGTTTACATTACAAAGTAAGAGTTAATTCTTTTCATTTTACGAAATATGATTAGTGAAGTGATATGATCCAAAATAACAAACAAGACTAATGAAATGAAACGGATGGAGTATATATATGTTATATATGTCGACTATTTTAGTCAAATATCTCGTATTTTTAGTATTTTTAGGGGGTAAATGCATGAAAATACACAAACTTTGCCTGCTTGATTTTCATTTTTAACACGAACTTTCTAATTTTCAAAAAAATACATCAACTTTTATATTTGTTCAATTTTAAAATCAATCTTGATTTTTACCCAAATCAATTCTGACTTGGCAGCATTTATGTCCACATAGCAAAAATAAATCTATGTGGCAAATGCAATTTTGGAAAAAAAATAGCAAATAAAAAAAAAATTAAATGAATGACAACTCAACTCTCTCTCTCCTTATATATGCAATCCGATTGTCTATTATTATCATTATATAACAAATTCTATATAATTCTCTTATTTTTATTCCATTGTTTGGTAACTACAACTATAGAGCCTACCATAAATACGTTAAATATATATCATAATTCAAATCTGATTAATTGTAAATACTCAGATTACGCATTAATTACCATTTTTTAATAGCTCAAACACCTATAAATTCCACTCATCTTCTCTTCTCTTCCCACAACTCAATAAATAATTACATTGTAATTTCAAAGAAAATGAAGAACTTTGGTGTGATCTCATCCTTGCTTTGCCTTGCAGTTCTACTCCCTCTCTTCGTCCCATCTATGGGTAACAAACTACTCCTTTCCGTCTCAACTTACAAAAGCCAATTCACTACTGTCATTGGCTCTTTATTTCGTTTTTTTTTTCCTTACATTTCCATGCTATCTTAATATTTTGATGCAATTACTGATTATTGTTATTATTAATTATATTATTATTTAGGGCAAATGAAATATTGTCAGGCACCGGATATTCCGAGAGACGGTGCATGCAACGGTGGAGGGAGAAGCTGCTTTGAAATAGTGCCGGGGCACTTCCCAGCAAGCGAGATGCCCACAGATATTCGTTGTGTTGATGTTGGCCCTAATCAGAGCAAATGCACTTGTAAAATTCTTTGCTGAATCTGAGAAAAATAAAAGCTTGGGAATTCAATAATAAAGAAGTATTTGTTATTAGTACTTTAAATGTTTTGTTTCTTAATCCCATCTATTCCTCATGAATTTATGCCAACGAACTATATATACTTTGAAGCCACTCGATCTCGATCACATCAAAGTTCGAATGGGAAGGTGAAAGTAACCTCGATGTAACCAAAATATACTCCATCCGTCTAAGATCTACAAACCCTTCGACTTTTTAGTATATACTTCAAAAATGTATTTTAAAATAATGGGCTTGATTACGATATTTGGCCCATCGAGGATATAATGAATTGGGCTCAAGGCCCATTAAAAATAAGATGAGGCCCAAATGATTGGGTCACTTTCACATCAAAGGAACATGATTAATGCTCTTTGTTTTGAGAATTGCAACCAAAAATCAAGAAATAATGATCAATGGAACTCAAGCTTAGCCAATCTCCTCTCCCAGCAGCCATTTTCAATCCCTCCAAGCACATTGCTTTACTTTCTAAGGTCTCTCTCTCTCTCTCTCTCTCTCTCTCTCTCTCTCTACGCTGTTTCCCTTTTTCACGTTTGATTGAATGGTTCAAGAAATTTTAACGCGCATTTTTTGTATGCAAGTTCATGCATTTGGGGGTGTTATGTATGTAAGGAGGATTGAAATCAGTAATTCTGTAAAAACCTTAGCTAATTGTTAGTGGAATTTTTTTTATTTTTTATTTTATTAATTTTTTTTTCTGGGTACAGAGATGGAAGCTTGATATTCAGAGGATTACTTGGAAGGGCCAATTCATGAGCAAGAAAATCTTGGTTCATGTAGTCAAAGAGTGAGAATTTCTCTCTCTATGCAATTGTTTGTCATGTTTGAACAATGGAGAGGGAAAATTTTGTTTTTGAACCTTGAAGCTGCAATTTTGATGATGATTTTAGCTTTTCTTGAAGGGTTTTGATATGCTTGTGTACTTATTGGGGAGGTTGTATGTTGTTCCTTGATAATTTGAGCTGCTTTTACATGATTTTTAGCCTTTTTCAAGATTTTTTATCATGAATGTATGTGTTTAGGTTGTGTTTTGTGTTTTCAACTTTTGAGCTGCATTTGAACTGGTTTTTAATTATGCATGTGTTTTCTTGGCTTCCAACATTTTAGGGGAGAAACTTTGAGTTCGATTTCAAAACTATACGGAGTGCCGATTCTTGAAATTGCTGCTTCGAATGAGGACATTGCTGATGTTAATCTCGTTTTCGAAGGCCAAAGTCTCAAAATCCTTTCAGCCGCTGAATGGGCTCAATTGGTGAGACATATTGTGCTTCATTATGTTCATTGTTTACATTTTTGTTTCCATTTACTTAGATTTGATCGTTTTCCGTATTATCTTAAATTATTTGCCTTATGATCTAAGAATGTGGCCTGTAACGCAGCTATGGATTTTCTAGGAGATTGCCCCTTTTGTATGGTTCGGCAACATACCTTTTTATGGTTATTATGTGTAATAAACGTTGCTCGGAACCCTTTATCGCAATTGGGATTGCTAAATTTGAAAGCCTAGCTTGTGGACTTTGTCAATTTAGCAGCTTGGTTCCTAACTATTATTATCGCTTTCCACAATTTCTTCGTTGTTTTTTTGCCCTCACAATCTAAGAACACTGCTTAGCTCCTATGGATTAAACTTTGCTCGCAGTTATGTCTTATGTTATGGTCTCCTAAAAGACATGCAATATTCTTGCTTCCATCAACTTCAGTTCGATTTTTTCTTGTCCAGTCACTTAAGACGATTATATATCTATCTTTCGTATCAGTTGCACTTCAAGCAATATCTATTGCCATATGGAACTTCCGGGTTAGAATTTGCTACCAAACGGTGGAATCAGATTGTCGCCGTGCCATTTCATCAATTTCCCCTTGTAAGCATTTCCAGCTGCAAATTTACTTCTTTACTTTCATTTCTAATTTCAATCTATATTTTGGACAAAATATCAAGACTTGGCAACTGGGAATCTATGAGGAAATTTTCTTCCGGTTGCCAACACGACTTTGGTACTGCAATGTGAACGGGTTACTGATCGAAAGAGTTTGGTAACTATTCCTGATAAGCAAACTTGTAAATTTGTGTTCAGGCTAAGAACACCGGCTCTTTACCTGTTCTAGTGGCTCTGGTAGCCTTTTGCATTGGATGCATAATGGGCGCATTTCAGATCGTACTAGCCAAAAGATCGAGGCATAAAGCTGAAATTAAACCTACTAATACTGCAAGATGGAGAACTGCTCTTAATGACTTGAGAGATCCAGACTCACTTAATGCTGAACCTGCACAACATCTTAATGTAAGCACAAACAACCTTCGTTTATTTTCAATGTAAATTCATCATACCTTTCTCTTTCGTCATGTTCACTGCCTCCCTCTCTTTGCCAAGTGAAGAAATGTACACACATTCTTCAGACCTTTTCTTTTCATTTAAATGCAGCCATTGCTGAATGATAAGGAACAGCTTCATGTCGAAGATGCATCTCATGCCTTAAACAAACTTGAAGGCGACTATCAGAAATTTCTCTCAGAATGTGGAATGAGCAGTTACGGATACTGGCGTGGAGGTTCACCAAACAGTGATTCATGACTTGATCTATTCTTATCTAGAGTTTGTCTTTTTTGTTTCGCCAATCGCCTACGAGTGTTGTTGATATGATATCGTTGCGTTGTGTTCCGTTGTTGAGTTAGATGATGATGGTAGGCGATAAATGTACAGTAATTCCTTTGTTGAAAAAGTTCACTTGTTCATGCTTTGATGAGAAGTTACAGTAATGTGTACAGATTAAAAGTTTAGCAATTTTCACAATTATTTTCGGCAATTGATTCAGGATTTCAAGAATCTGGGAAGAAATCTGGCAAGCTCTACTGCAATGTACGATCAAACTTTACGATTCGTCTTTCCATACATATTGCAGAACGGAACCACGTTCAGTTCTACACAATGATGAAAATCGAACATCCATGATCCTCAAATCTACGAAAGTATAAGAAGCGCCTTCAAATCAGAGCACGTCTATAATTTGGACAAGTACGAGGAAACAGGAGCTCTTCCTATCGCCAAGAATTGCAGAGTTTGTTACAAAAAATGATTATAGAAGTTTTAACGAACTTTACGAGCTTTCTCTTCCTGGCCCAATCCAAGTGATTTCTGTGCATCTGCTATTCCATCAGGATCTGCTCATTTTAAGAAAGGACGCAGTTATAATAGCTGGAACGTGATTTTTTTCAGTATCGTTCTTTCTCATCATCAGATCACAAATGTAGATTTTACAGAAACGGAAGAAGATGATGGTGGAAAGGAGGAGGCTCAAACTTACCAAAGAACTGGGTGAAGATCCTTGTGAAGAAGGACAGATTGCGAGAGACATTGTATGCCATTACTGGAGGAAGGGGCTTCACAATCGTATCGATGCTAAAGACTTGCTGAAGGAACTGCGGAAACACGAGAGAGCTTCTTCGTCAGCGATAGATTAGACTGACAATACATATGCTCGAGTACTTCAAGTATTACATGATCAAACAAGCTCAATATTGTTCAAACCATCAAATTCTGAGGTGGATTTGTTTCTACTATACCATTTCTACCTGTCTACTCTAAACTAGCAGTAGACATCGATTCAGCAAAATAAATGCTTTTCACTAAACTATGCAGCCCATGGTAGCACAAAGTAAGAGTCATCCGACTGAATTGCACATACTGCAGTAAACATGATACACCCATTTTCAACGTACATAACAACTTTCGTAGTTTTCATGCATAGCCAAAGAGCTTAAGATACATACATTTGAATGTCTTCGGCAAGGCCTAAAGCCACAATCCCAAGCAAATGCATTGGTCAATTTCAAAACAACAAGAAACTTCTGATCAATAAATAGCATTACAGAATCAAACGAAATTCACACCTCCGAAAACTAAAACACTTTTTTTCATATCATCAAGAGCATTCTTTATATCAAATAAATAATTTGCAAACATTTCATCAAGAACTAATATCTTATTTAGCTTCTCTCAAACATAGTTGCAAGAAGATAGGACCGAAAAAAGAAACCAATTCGATATCAACCCTCACTTCCCAATGCATTTTCAATCAATAGCACTATCAAAATGGATTAGATCCTTCACAGCTCCGAAAAACCTAATAGAACAGAGACTAATAATCTCATCTGCAATTGCTTCTAGTCTTGGATTTTAAGCGAAAAATCGCGAACTACGAATTAGCCCGAAAGCCCCAACAACTTAACATCCCAACCAACAACAAACAGAAGCAGCCCCTAATCGTCCCAAGCGCATCAAAGGTTACACCTTTATCTCACCCAAAAATCACAAGTAACCATAATCTTAATCCTTGCATTCAATAGAAGTTCCTACTCTCTCTCTCTCTCTCTCTCTCTCTCTCTCTCTCTCACACACACACACACACACACACACACCAAAAAACACAGATTGCAGAGTCCCAAATATACACACAACATGAGAATTGGATAAGCAGGGGTTCTTTCAATTCACCTGGAAATTGCGCTGGAAGCTGTAGCGCAGCTCGGGGTCGATTTCAGTGAGAGAGTCCTCGGCAACGGCGTCGTTTTTCGAGCCGAACGTCTTCTTCCCGGGGACGTGCATCGTGGGTGTCGCACCCGGCTGTGACGTCACCTTCATCCTAGCGTCCTTGAACTTGTCGTCCTCTTCCGGTCCCGCCCTCCATGGCGCTGACGACAGCAGCTCCTTCTTCGTTTTCCCCATTACTGCAATCAATTTTAAGCTTTCTCCTCCGTTTATGTGCAGGCGAGTATAGGAAGAAGAAGAAGAAGAAGAAGAAGAAGAAGAATGGATAAACTCTAACGACGCCGTTTTGGGTACCTCTCGTAAAATTGCAAATATGCCCTCGAGGTTTTTAGTATTCACAAAATTGACCCAGAACAAGAATTTAATTTTAGTAGCATTATTGCTTTTCTTTCACTTCTTTTTTTGCCCTTTTTTATTCTTGCTCTTCTTTGAATAAATATAAAAAACATATTCTTTTCAAGAAGAATATGAATACAAAAGGATTTAACTACAATCAAGACATGAAAAAAATGATGTTATATAATACGAAAATGTAATAGAAAATCTCGTACAATCAATCCATGCCTCGGATCCGAAAGAAGAAGAAAACAAGAAGTATATGAGTATAGTTTTCCACATAATTATTCATATAAGACTCTCATATTACCTATGGACAAAAAGGTCTACCAAAACTAGTCCTATGGCTAGGGATATTAAAATGCCTAATCCTCCCTTCTTGCTCAACCAAGTAACCCTCACACAACAATGCCTTTGAGAACTTATCCTCCACAACCCTATCCACATCATGCACGAACACGTCGGTGTCGCCGCCGCTCCCCCGGTTCCTCGCCATCAGACCGGCCGTGTAGATGGCACTCATCCTCCCCGGGGCCCCCTCGAAGTAACCGGTCGGGGCATCGACCATGATCAAGTCCCACTCGATGTCGTAGACCTCGCTAGGGAAACCGGTTATCGCGAGGGGGCACTTGGAGGATCTAGGGTCGGTGACGACCCTACATTCCTCCCTCGAGCTGGTCTCGAGTAGCGCGTCGGCCTGCGTCACTCTGGTGTCGTAGGCCACGTGGTAGGCCTCGAGGGACGGGATCTTCTCCTTGATCTTGTCGATCCACTCCTTGTCCTCTTCTAGGAAAACGGTCCGACCGTTGTGGTTGAGAGCCGTCCACATCAAGCTGTCGTGGCCCAATCCGAAGACGAGGAAGTTGCATGGGGATTTCCTCTCGAGGACTTTGAGGGAGACTGAGATCTCTTTTAGGGTTTGTTGTGGGGTGATGTTTAGGGTTGCGTAGTGGAGTATAGTTTGGGATAGGGAGGGTGGGATCTTGTTGCATGTTTGTGGAGAGTTAGAGAGAGAGGGGCAGTGATGTTCTTGATGATCAGAATCTGACGTGTTGGCAGCGCGAACGGCCGGAGGAGAGGGAGAAGTCGACTGGGAGTAGGGGAAAGATGATCGGAGAATCAAGAAGAAGAAGAGGAGGAAGAAGAAACATATCAAGATTGTCTTGAGATTGAAGGGGTATTGTGGTTTCCCTCTCATGTTGCTTGATTGAAGAGAGAGGGAGAGATCTAGAGAGAGAGGGAGAAGATAACAAATTGGTAGGAAACAAACAAGGGAAGGTATGATTTATTTGGGTGGTTTTATGTTAGTTTAATAATCTTGGAATTGAAGCAATGAGTTGTAGGGTTGATGTGACAAGAGAACTTATGATGATTTGGCTTGATGTTTGATGATCTTCTATTAATTAGGTGAGAGATATTAGGTGACATTGAGGACTTGAGGTTGTTATATCCAACCTATACAAGTGACTTCTAAGGCTGTCGTAATAATAAAAACCAACACTTTTCTTCGGTTTACAGAGTAGGTACGTAATAGTATGTTATACTCCCTCTATCTAACTTGTAAATGGACCTTTTTTTTGGGATATAAAAATTAAAACGCAGTGATAGACGATCATTCACATTCACGTTACTTTATACAATTTGGCAATCGTCTAATAATAATATATACCATCACGATAGCGAAATGTCACATTTCTATTCTATCTAAGAATTGTTTGCAACACATGTCTCATTAGAATAAAACATTTTCAAAATTATTGCTTGTTGTTGGATGGAATATTGTCACATAAGGCTCTAATGATTAACTTCACCTACTCATATATATTTTTTTTTTTCTTTTTGAGGCAAAAAAAAAAATGCCACATGAACAAAGATCATAATTATGAAATGCGAAGTCGATTAATTCAACCAGAATCGTAATTTAAGAATCTCAAGAGCTTTTTTCATATAAATTTCGTCCCCCACAGGGATAAAAAAGCTCCGAGATAAACGTACATAATATAGGAATAATCGACTGTTTTTTTATTTTCATATTCTCGATCATTTCCCTTATATAGGATTAGCTGACTTCTTTTTCATTACCAACTAACAACCAACTATCCGTCCACATATATGATTTATAAAAAGGACAATTGACTATCCAATTCTAAATGGGACGAATAGAGTATTCACCAAAATATATTCACTCAAATTCAAAAAAAATAAAAAATGACTTGATATCGAACGTAAAAAATGTGTCACAAGTGAATAGAAAAATATATGACAGTAATGACGTGGCACTGAATAAAAAATAATAATGACTCTTTCAAGAATCTAAAGATTACATAGCATTCATTTGAAGAAGGGAAAAAAAGAGAAGAAATCGCGAGAACTTTAGCAGCTGCAAATACAATTCACAGAAACAACATAAGTGTGATATTTATATACAAAAACGTCGATATCGATCCTCGGTAACTATCATTACAAGTTCTGGAGCTCGAACAGAGCTCAATAAACTGATCAAACACCCAACATGAATAGCAAGAATCGATTGTCAAAATTTCCATTTACCTTAGAATCTATAATTAGAGCCTGACGACGGAGGAGGAGCAGGAGGCAAACGAGTAGGTGTGCGCCTGCCACCTGGATTCAGATCACCGTTTTGAGGAGGATCACTGTTCCTACGGCTGTGACCATTTGATCTTGAATCTCCATAAGATAAGTTCGGACCGTTGGCAGCAGCATCAAAAGCAGATCTCCAGTCGTCACCGGATGATGGACCAGATGCAGTTGGACTTTCAACTAATATCAAGAGGAAAATGTTAGTTTTTCAGAGAATATGCCATGTAACGAATAAGGAAACAAAGAGTAAATGTATACTTGGTGTATGTGTATGTGTGTGTGGTACTAGCATAAACTTAGGAAATTCTCACTTTTTGGAGATAGCTTAGTATAAATTAACAAGTCTAATGACATTAATCCACCACATACTTAGATGGATTGAAACGTTTTAAACTTCTATGAGCATGCAATCATCTTTCGAATACTTAATCCTATGAACTGTCAACTAATCTATCATATAACGGAAACAATCCTAAGGCTGGCTAGAATCCCGAATCGAAACCGTGGGAACAATCTAGGCATGGAAAAAGCTATTTGTGTGTAAAAGTGATACTTGCCATTACTAGAATCCAGATTGTAGATATCTATGGTAGAAAAAGTATATGCTTTAAGTGAGGTTCATTCCTCGAATAGATTAGTCATTCTTGTATTGCATGCATAATCAATAAATGGGCGCAAAAGTATATTGTGAAGATGACTTAAGCAAGAATTCTATATTATTAATTCTCAGGTAAAAAATGTTACCAGCTCCAACGCCATTTGAGTAGCTGGACGCAGCAGCTGCTCGATTGTCATGAATACTGAGTTGTCTAGTAAGCTTGGAAAGAATAGAAGACTGCTTCTGGTATCGCTCTCTCCTCCGCTTGACATTCTGGTCCTCTTGGAGCAGCTCTTCTATTTTCGCCATGCTTTGAGCACTATCAATCAGAATTAGAAAAACCAAGTTATGAACACATGAATAAAGGCACAAGACACGTAAATCTTGTTTACAAGGCGACAAATGTTCCTACACTAATAGAAACATGCAATGAGACAAACCTGATAGAACTGTATAGCTTATTGAGCATATCTTCTTTTGCCTTCTCAACTTGGCAGAGAACAACTGCCTGTAACCAAATACATCATAACTGATAAGGTGGTGCATCTTGTAAAGTATAAAGGGATGTTTACAATCAGATGCTTGACCTTTGGGACATTGGCTGCAAGACTGTTAAGAACAGCTTCCACATAACCACGCACTTCCTGAGCCATCCATCGAAGCTCTTCTTCCGGGTCCACAGGTCGTCGGGTCATTGTATCCTAGATGAAATTTCAAAAAGTGAGATGTGTATTCAAGTCCTAATTTATATGCAAAAGGATACTTACAGGTCAAGCAAGTATAAAGTGAAAATTGACCCAAATCACTAAGAACTAAAATGGACAAATTTGGCAACCGTGGGAAGTTCATGAACTTACAAGAGAACCATCAGAAAGACTTTGGCGCAATGGAAGGCCAGATTCACCCTTCACTTGACCTCCTTTAGAACTGATAACATTTTTTAATCTATTCATCCATTCTGTCTTGTCAGTGGGACTTTCAGCCTTCAAAACAACAGCACTATGGGCTGCAGGTATCAGATAACTTCTGATTAGTTGTCTATAGATTAAAATTGTAATAACTTTCAGAAGGAGAAGACATTAAAATGTGGTACCCTTCAGGACAGTCTTATATGGAACCCTACTAGTTATCTTAAATACTAGATTGGGTGCTTTTCCTGCATCCGGACCATTTGCTTTTTTATCTTTAGAACTCTTTGGAGGAGGAGCTTCTTCTTCCTCTGCAACTTCTTCCAGATTACATTCCTGACAATTGCATCAACAAAATCACAAGATTCTTTACCAATATCGTGGGAAGAGGAAATATACAGATGTCGAATTCAAAATCTTTAAAAGCTCTCGTAGCATATAGACATATTCAGGAGTGATAGAATTTTGTCTCATCTAAAAGCTCGAATTTGTAGGGAGGGGAAGATTCTATTCATTCATAATATATATCCCAATAAGGAGTAAATATGAAGGTTTAATAAGATGTGTATATTATAGAGCCACAAAATACCTCCAATGTAATGACACCACGAAAATGTCTTTCTTCCTGCTTCTTCGTGTAACCAAGCTGCAGAGGTCATGATATTCCATTCCAGGAAACAAGAGTCAGCACTAGATAAATTACAGAGTTCGAGCAAAAATAATAATTAGCATACAATAAATCACTAATATTGTCATCAAATGCAGAATATTCCTGGTAAAACATGTTTTGACACTATCATCATTTTGACTTGTCAATGAATTATTAGACAAATATCTGAATTTTGAATAAAAATGTGGTATTTGTACAACTAGGAAATTAGAAGATAAACTCAATATCAAGATTCTACAGCACAAGATTATAAGAGATTTTCAGCATCTGACAAATGAAAACTAAGGTATTCCACAGACAGCTGCTGAACTATAGACAAACAAAATGATCTTATAAGTCGCCAAAAAGTGTGCTAATAACTAGAAAATAGAGCACCAACTACCAAGTATTTTGCAAGAGAAGTTTGAAAAAGATATTTGCTTCTACCAGTAGTTGTTTAAAAGGTAAGGAACTTACTTTTCCCGTTTTCCCATTTAAGACAAACCATCTGCGACTCCAACCATTAGTTTTTGCACTTTTCTTCAATAAAAAACCTGTAAATATAAAGGTTAGTAATCCATGCAAAATCTGATCCTTATTCCTACTACATATCTCACATGCTAAGGGACAAAATGAATGCATGCAAACAGATCTTTATTAGCCTATTTTGCTAAACCTGCTGTTATTTCTCCATCTGGTCCTGCAGTCTTCAGCCCAGATCCTTCTTGTACATCTTTATCTTTATCTTTATCTTGCAGACTAGATTTACTATCCTTCATTGATTTTCCCCCAGTTTGTGGGCTAGTTGCCTGAAAAGTAGGATGCAATTAGAGAAGCAGATAGCATTAAACATTTTTCCATCACATTGATGTGGCATGCAATAATACGGTAATGGCAAAAATTAGATAAGTAGAAGAAATACTTATCCTAAAACTCTAAAAGAAGTGTTAAACATTCCAAAAGATGTTTACCCTATTTAATATGGATTGCTCTGCCTCAGAACCCTTTTTGGAAGATCGGCCTTTCAACTCATCTTCACGCCGCTGTCTATCCATCCTGGAAAAACCATCAAAAACAGTAAATGCAAGGACAAATATCAATATATGGAGTACAGTAAAACTAAATCAGTCGTAGTGCTCACCGCCTCTGCACCAAACGTATGAAATGTTGCGGTGGAACATATGCACGTTCCATGTCAACAAGTGCAACTACCATGTTTTTAGCTTCAGTCTTGAATCCTTCCAAAGCAGTTGTGGCAATTGCTATAACCTGCATAAGATTCATGAGAGAATGCTCCAATGAAGATTCCAGAAAATGAAAAGATACATAATGTGCTCAGTAACTGAAATAATAACAAAAATGCACCCACCTCTCGCTTAAAGGGAGGATATCTTCCGAGGCCTGGAGTAGCATTTGCAGATGCCGAAACTATATCAACAAGCACTCGATGTACCTACAAACAAAAAGGACAAAATTGGTAACGGGGGTGTACGCTCGATAAACACAAATAGGTTATAGACCCGTTATTTGTTTACCTCATCAACACAAAGGCGTGAAGAGTCCTTTGCTAGCTCTAGGACACCTTTAATTAATGACCTCAGCCCTTTCTCAGGAGAGATAAGATACGGTTGATAACCATCTGCTTCGAGCACGATCTGGTATCAATTCAACACATCAATACAAACACACAAGGCATCAAAACTGACATACTCCAAATGCCATAACTAATCAAAAAACATACTCTTTTAACATTGTTAATGTCAAAATGTCTATCCAAAGGTAGTTGCTTGATCCTGTTGGGGAAATTGCCTTCAAAACTTGACACCACTTTCCAGCCAGAACCCTAAATAGGTAAGGTAATTGAAAGTCTCAACATAATGCGAATGATATAGAACTTCAATAAGATACACAACTTCAAGATCAACTACACATAAGAATAACATCAATCAAAATGAACAATGATAAGATAGGAATAGAGATAGCTGAACCAGAAGTTTAATAATGCAGGGTTCCATAGGACCTCATTCCACCTCAGAGAAACATTATACATACATAAGCATACATAAGATATGCATATTTTCCTTTGATCGAGTTCAGAGCATCACCTCTCCGGTCATTATATGCTGGAGGAACTTGTCCTCAAATTCACGGCAAAGTTCCAAAGCTAAAGCTCTCGTGCCCTCAGAACTATGAACCATCTGTTCGCCTAGCCTGAAAAGTTCATCTTGCACCACTTGGGACTTACCCTGAAGCCTGCAGTAGTACCATGATATAATAATATAAGTGTCAAATAGTGCAGTATATGGTGAAGGAAGAAAGAATAGAATGGCAATCATCTAACAACAAAACAAACATAACCATTCATCAAGGAGCACACTGACCTTAAAGAAAGTGGAAAAGCATGGAATTTCAAGATGAGGCAAAACCGGAAGAATCAAAAAGTGAAAATCTATAGCATGCTACTTCAATTTTACTAAAGAAGAATACTAAACTTGTGGTGTTTGTATCTGCTTTCCATTAACATGCACAAGAATGTACTTTTAACAGTTATGATTAGAATAAAGCTCATTATATGTCTTAAAGTGCATTTCATCACAGCTACATAACAGACATGCAAACAGAGCACCTGATCGTGTAAACTAACATCTATAATATCTCTGAAGAGATATACAGATCAATACTAAAACACATGTTGTAAGCTAATGTGCCTTAAGACAGATGAGGCATATATGAAAATAGAAGAAAAGCAGCTTGACAAAAGAACACACCCTGATAGAAGATTTGGCAGCCTTATTTTCATGCGACTTCGGATCTGATGAGCTAGGGTCTCCACCAACGCTAACCTCCCGAGCTTGCTTTGAGGAGCACCAGTCAGTATAGACTTCAAACTTTCACTTTCAGCTCGCCATGCATTTTCTAAGGAATTATCAGTTCCACCACTCCCTGATTGAGCAGATGCTATAGCGACTGATTGACCAATTAAAGCAACCCATGGGATGTCAGATGTACTTCTAGGTCCTTGGTTTAACAAAAGTGCTTGCACAGCAGCAAGGACTTTTGGTTCTGATGATGCTTGATCTACCTTGCTAATTACTCCAACAGTTCGTGTACCTATTTAAGAAGAGAATATACATTAGTCAGGTACATCAACAGATTTTAAAATACATTGTATCAGCGATGCATTTCACTTTTCCTTCCCCATTTAAATTAATTAGTCAAGATCGAATGAATAAGCAAACTGACATTCTCCATCTAGTTCCTTCGCAATTCTAAGAGCTTTGGCTGATGCAACTTCTGGAGCTTGGGCAGCAGGTATCACAACGAGCAATATTGCATCACTACGTTCAGCATAGAGACTCTGCAATGAAGAGCAAGGTCATCACACAACCAAAAATCAAAATATTCAACAACTAATAAAAACCAATGGTATTAACTCAATCAGGTAAACAATGACGAGATTTAGCAAGATCGAAGTAGGGGGGCTGTTATCTTAAAATACTAAAATAGTGTAACTGCACCCCATCTTCATCGGGTAGCATTATATCTAAAATCATAGGCATATTTAACACAAATAATCCAGTTAAAACCAAATCGTATTAAGAAGGTACTAACCAATGAATCATCAATATTTCCCTTATCTGCTCCAGGCAAATCAATCAATTTCAAAGGTGGAGCTGCCAAAACATGAAGAGAAAATATTAGATAACTAGCCTCATCATAATACTGCAAATGCCAACAATGATGAGATAGTTTATATTAGATGCTCTTCTAAATAAATAAGTTTTAGGTGCACTGCCAGAAAGCCAGAGAGAAGATGACAATGAGAGAAAAGATGGGCCTTGTGTCCAGAAAACTGACATGTTGCTCATCTAAAGAACACCACAGAGAAGATGACAATGAGAGAACAGATGGCATTATATCGAGAAAAATATCTAAGTCACACAGCCCAACATGTCTTTTTTTATCCATCCATGAAAACCTAAACTCAGATTCATCTCTGGAGCAGGACACAATTTAGATTGATACAGCATATGCAGCAGGGAAGATGATTCGTTTAAGACAAGATTTATTATTACTCCTTACCCAGTTCACTATTTTTCCTTCATAAGTTTATAGTTAGCAAGGATCTTAGAAGCAATTTCAACCAATTACAATGAATCATCTCCTAAAGCACACACACCTGTACTCGTACGGAGCTTCAAATATATTTCATCGCGGCTCTTTCCCGAAGCTTTACTCAACCTGTCTTGTAATGAATGTCGAAGTGCACCTATGGCAGACATAAAATAAGAAGATTCAGTTTCCGGCAATGATAAAACAAAAGAACAAGAGTTTTCCTCATTACGAAAACCCATTTTCATCCCTATGATGAGCTATAGGAGTACTACTCAGCTAGAGGCCTCACTTGCAGAAACTGCTTGAGATTTACTATCAATCTGCAAAACAATTGACTTGCTGCTTAGCGAACTATCCCTTGTTAAGTCAACACATATGGCAGCACGTGTCGCGCCACCTTCACCAGTTGGCTGCAAAATTCAACAGAAGCTTTAATAAAATTGTCCTTACAGTGGAAGACAGTAAATCAACTTCATAATTCATCATTATGATAAAGCATACTCACCAATGCTGGATGCCCGATCAGGCTATTCAGTACTGCTGACTTACCTGCACCCTGAATAAAGAAATATTATGTGAGATGAAAGCTCCTACAGAACACACAAGTATAGTAACACAGGCAGCTGTTTCGTCCCGTATTAATGGTAAGTCAAATTGAAGAATGAGAGAATTAGAACACTTTAATCTACAGGAGATGCTTGCTTACAGTTACACATAGATTCTTAAGCGCAAAACTCTCGTGAATTTTTTACCATTAAGTAATACTTAGTTAGAAATTAGAATAGCTTTGAATAAGATAACACATAAATTTTTTATTCATATGCCTACTTTAAATAGCAAGCTTTCTTCAGCAAATTATTTCCTATCAGTTTCTGTACCAACGGTAGTGATCTTTAGGACATGCTTCTTCTCGTTAGAGGGTAAATTGTCACATAAAAGAAGATACAAGGCCCAACAGAGATGTGGCAATATATATGGCTAATAAGAGGGAGATGGCCACCCTGACCACCCTGATCTCTCCTAATTAAAGCTTGTAAAGAAGAGCTACTGGCTCGCCCTTTCTAGTTTTTATCACATTTTGATGTTTCGTCTACTAAATATAAGATGCCACATACCATCACATTGCAATTTATGTCCAGCTTGTTACTAACTTAATTTTGCAACCGACTCACCATCGCTCTACAAAAGCATATCAAAGTTGCAATCCGAAATACATTGCTTATGCTCATTGATCATTATGGCATGCTAGTCGCTAACATAATAAAACCCAGTGATCTGGAGTAAAGTCCTAACAACCATTTGATTAACATAATTACATGATCTGCATCACTTGCCTAATCCAGCTTTACCAACTGAATCATTCATCAAACAACTCAATTACGCTAGGTTAACCTTGAGATCAGATAAACTGCGATTTGCGGCAATCGAATCAAAACCCAGATCCCACAATCCCCGACCCCAGAGATCTAAACCGCACAATAACCACAAACAATTTCAACACCCAACTCCAAATTAACCTCCGATTGAGCTATACTCACAGTGTTTCCAAGCGCAACGACATTGAGGAAAGTGGAGGGGCGCTTGGATGAAGAAGACGCAGGCGCCGTCTCGTCCACATCCTCATCGGCGAGCAGCGCCGACGCCTGCCGCATCGAGTCCGAGAGCTGCGCCAATTCCTCGATAGTCTCCATGGATTCAATTCAAATCAACCTTCAATACAAAAAACGAATCACCGAGATGCAATCGGACGGCGGATTCCACCAAACCACTGGATCGGAAGCAGTGACAACCACAGATCCAATAGAATGGGAGGAGATCGAGCGAGATAAGGAGCGCGTATGCAACACCGTAGCTATATGTTCATGTGTAGATTTAGGGGAGATTTTAGGGTTTGAGAGAGAGGATTTAAATGTTTGAATTTGAAAAAAATTGGGAAAGAAATGAAAATGGTTGACAGAAGAAAGTGGTTATGTTCAAATTCTTTTAAGGCGAACTCTCTCATCTCCGACTCCGAGCTCATGTAAAATACTTGAAAACCATTATCGAAAAACACGAAAAACTCGAACTCGAAACTTTTATCTAAAACATAATTATTATTATTAGGCCAGTGTAAACAAGTTTAATTAATTTGAACGTAGAGTTAAATTTTCATCTAATATGCCTCTATTAATAATATAGTATTAGTATTAATTTCAATTTACACGTTCAAATATTAATGTAAGTTTTAGGAAACTTACTTTTTGTGCGTATTTAGTAAATTTTTATATAAATGTTTTTTTTTATTTAATATATTTGGGTTTTGGCTCACCGACGCCAAATTTATGAGATTTGTGCTAGCCAACTCTGCCAGCTGCAGAGACATTTTTTTAGTATTTACTAGTACTCGCCCACGCGCGATGCGCGACACCGCGAGTTACGAATATTTAATAAGAGCAGCGAAACGAAATGTAAACATACACATACTAAGAGCAGACAAATATAATGTTAGTGCACTACAACAACACAATATGTTATACATTTCGGAACACTTCTTTATATACAACATTTGTCGTCCCGCCTGATGCGTCAACATGAGTTACTAAATCAAAAAAACTAAACCCTAAAAATTGAATCCTAAAAGAAACTGAACCCTAAAAAAAGAGACTATTTTGCAAGTGTAAATAAGAAGAGAGAAAAAAAAAAAAAAAAAAAGTAAAGTCATGTCTTGATTTAAGTGAAAACAATAGATTATAGTTTGTTTATGAAATTTACATATATGAACAATTATGGTTTTTATGGTTTTTTTAAAGTGACTTATAAATATATCGTGTCACCCAATG
This sequence comes from Thymus mandschuricus, assembly GCA_029379335.1. Classification (NCBI taxonomy): domain Eukaryota; kingdom Viridiplantae; phylum Streptophyta; class Magnoliopsida; order Lamiales; family Lamiaceae; genus Thymus; species Thymus mandschuricus. The sequence continues at coordinate 37,569,220 of CM057074.1, forward strand.
TTAGAGATGTCAAACGCTCGGGTCAGGCCGGCCCAAGCCCAAGTCCATCGGGCTCAAGGGGAAAGTCGGGTCGGGTCGGGCCGGCCCAATATTCCATCGGGCCACTAAAATCAATGCCCAAACCCGGCCAATGAAAATTTTATAGTGTAAAAATGGTCGGGCTGACCGGGCCGCCCAAGCCTATCGGGCTTTTGAGTGTCCTGGGCCGGGTCGGGCCAACCCAAAATTTCAATGGGCCTCCAATGTCATAGCCCAAGCCTGCCCAAACTACGGGCGGGCCGAGACGACCCGTCGGGCCGGGCTTTTTGGGCCAAATTTGACATCTCTACCCAATGTATGGTATATTTATTTTATTTCTTTTATATTTTTGGGTCCATTAAACTTGGGCCGATATCATATTGTTTTAGACCACTAAGTTAAATAAAAATTATAGAAAATAAAATCGAAATAAATAGAAGAGATTTAACGCGTCGCATTAAAGAAAATAGAAGTAAATTATAAATATATGTTAAAATACCAAATTACAATTGTTTGAAATATAAAATCAAAATATCAAATAATAGAAAATGAGATGAGATTTTTTTTTGTGATTCAAAGTATAGCAATATTGGTGTCTATTTGTAGAGAATTGAAAATCATAATTTATGGTATAATTTTTAATTTTTTTAAATAAATATTTATCTACATTATTTTGAAAATAAGATTTATTTTGATGTAATTATTTCAACCAATAAATATTTGCCAAGTGGCAAGGAGGAAAGAGAAGAGGGGAAAGAGAGAAGAGAAAATGACGTGTTATTTTTTTGTGTTCACACTTGACTTATACTTTTTAGTTTTAGACCCCTGAACTTTTAATTAATTGCAAAATTGACCCAAATCAATTCAAAATCAATAACTGCCAAAATTGTAATCTTTTTATATAGATATAGATTATTCCAAGGGTAATAGTTTAATGTATTATACTCTCTTCGTCCCGCCAAAGACGTTACATTTCTTTTTGTCAATTTCTGGCACGTTTTTCCACGCTTCTTGATGAAGTGTTTTAAAATAGATTTTTGAAGAATTTTTTATTTTGCGGGATAATACAACTATCATAGTATCCCGTAAAAGAAAAAATTCTTCAAAAATCTATTTTAAAACGGGATGGAGGTAGTATGCATTAAGAATACATCTCGTTTATATTCATGTTATTTGTAGATTTAGTAGTCGAAACGAATAATGTGTATGATCTTTGTACTTTCTTTAGCAGCTTAGGCAGAAGTTTGGCAACAAGGGAGATAAATTTTTACGAAGTTAGCTCCACACGAAGGCAACGACGATGACTTAGAGACTTTTATGGGACGGAACTCCTTCAGAAGAAGAACCGAGATTCACTCTTTGTGGTTTAGTGTGTGAGGAGTATTCTATCTCATGTCTTCGCTGATCGCAAAGTACGAATAATTTAGTAGCTGCTCATAATTTTTGCAATGTCTATGGCATTTTGTATATTTTGTATAATTTGACGGATCATCTTCTTCATAATTTAGGTATTTCTATTTAGAGTATATGAGAACAAATTTACAAACAACGCACGTGTGATCCCGACTCCCGATTATTCGACAATTATAGAATAAGCTAATCTTTGAGAACGTTGTATGAAAAATAAAGAGATGCTCAAACACACGTTATATAACCAATATGGCATTGCTAGAAGCTTTGACATTGGGAAATTTCTTCTTTGGAATGTTCGTGGTCACTTTTTGACTAGGAAGAAAATAGTTTACAACATGGGAAAATACATACAATTTTCAAAGCTGATCGAGTCAAATATAGGATGTCTTGATTACTTAATAAGCAAGCTTATTATTAGGAAAGAAAAATAATTTAATAATAATAAGGCTTTTATTGGGTATCTCATCACTCGTTTTGGGCCGGCCCAAGATCAGGCCCAAATACACTACCAAGCTTCAAGCCTTTTGGGCCTACATACACTTTGGGCCCATTTATTCATCAAAGAGGATCTTAAAATAATGAGCCCATTTCACCAACTCTATCAATTGGTTTATTTATCAAAGAAAAACATATACTAGTAATAGTAGTTTAATATCCATAACGATGGAAATACGGTGCTTAGGATGTGTACTAAGCCCATGCTCTTCTTCAAGCGATACATCTTGTGGCGTCATGCCGTCGACCAATTTCATATCGAATCCGTGCAACAGGTTAGCCAACGTTGATCGAACGACCTTAAGTCTGAGGTTATACCCCGGGCATCTCCTCCTCCCCGAACCAAACGGCAACAACGCGAAATTGCTTCCCAACACATCGACCTCCTTGCCCAGAAACCTCTCGGGCAAGAATTCACCAGGCGCGTCCCATGAATTCGGGTCCCGGCCTATGCTCCACACGTTGACGAGGATTGTGGTCCCCTTTGATATGTCGTATCCTGCAACGTTACAGTCTTGGATGGCATAATGTGGGGCTAACATCGTACCTACTGGATGGAGCCGAAACGTCTCCATCACGACGGCCTCCATGTAAGGCAGTCGAGAGAAGTCGTCCTCTGTTACCCAACTCTCTCTTCCGATCACAGTGTCTAGCTCTGCTTTCACCTTCTCAATGATGCGCGGTTGTCTGAGAATTTCATGCAAAGCCCATTCGATTGTTGTAGCCGATGTATCCATGGCACCAACTATTAAATTCTCCAAGCATAAACAATGAAAGTTACAAGATTTAGTACAATTATTATCGTATACCAAATTTTATAAGAATGCACTTTTATGACTTTATAATAGTAATAATAGATTGAAAAAAGACAGTTTTGACTAGAAAATATTTTTTTTTACCTGTACTAATGCCTTGACACAATCCATTGTGAGCTCAACTTCAAGATTACCATCCTCAACCATTTGCAACAAAGTGTCCACAAAATCTCTAGGGGCAAAATCGTCTTTCTCTGCAGCTCTTCTAGCCAAATGATCATCAATTACATAGTTGTAAAACCTATCCATCTTCTCATTCAAATTCTTCATTTTCCTAACATACCCTTGAAGATCAAATGAGCTAAGCCATGGAATCCAATCCCCAATATTAAAAACACCAGAGAGACAAAACCACTCATCCACAATCTCATGCAACTCATCCATATTTAAACCATGCTTCCCCCCATTTGACTCACTAAAATATTGATCATCACTTGATATCATCTTCCATATAATCGACAAACTATAACGCGACAAATGGTCCTTGATCACGACCGGCTTCCCAGCCAGGGCTCGTATGGTTGACAGGAAATGCCGCCTCTCGTCAACACGAACCTTTTCATAGAGCTCGAGCTTCTTCGCACTGAAGACTTCTAACAGGTAAATTTTACGTACCTGGCGCCAGTATGGGCCGTACGGGGCCCATACTAGGTCAGAGTAATTGTAGCTGGTGTAAAAACCGGCTGCAAGGGAAGGCCTCGAGGCGAAGCTTGCGTCATGCACCCTTAGGAACTGTCTGGCCATCTCCGGTGACGATGCAACAACGACTTCAAATTTCCCAAACTTCAGCCGCATGATTTCGCCGTACTTTTGCGACAAATGGTGAAGGGATTGATGCGGGATCGGGCCTAAAAGGTTCAGATTGCCGATTATCGGCCATGGTTTTGGACCCGGCGGGATCTTTCGCTTCGATCCGGGTCGATTTTTGATGACTTTTGAGATGATGAAGGCTACTGCAGCTGCATATAATAAGGCATATACTATTGATGATATCTCCATTTTGTACGTTTGGTTGGCAAATGTACATTTCTTCTATATATAAGCAAGTAAAATTTGACCTCAAATTCTATTATTGTATTTTATACTCATTCTGTTTCGTTCGACTATATTACGAGATATTTGTCAATTCTTTCTACTGATTTTGTGGGATTTGCGTACAGTTAGCATATATATTAAAGTAAATAGGCTTAGATTATTCTCTTCCCTTTTTGGGCTCTCTTTTGTATGCTATATAATCTCCTTCCATGGAATGAAGAATTATCCTCTTTCATGCGGCATATAATCTTTCTTTTCATGGTATCAGAGCCGAAAACCTGGTTATCCAATTATTTCTCTTTTAATTCATTCTTTGCCGTATAGCTATCACTATGGCCAGCGACGATGAAAAAAAATCGAACGCTGACGTATCCTCTTCACCCATAGATCATATGTCACCATATTATATATCTCCATCGGACAATCCGGGACAAATCTTCGTCAGCGAGTTGCTCCGAGATGGAAACTATGGCGATTGGGCAAATGATATGACTAATGCTCTCTTTGCCAAAAATAAAATTGGTTTTGTTGATGGATCTCTGTCCATGCCGAAGAAAGACTCACCGGATATGGCACTGTGGTTGCGTTGCAACGCAATGGTGCGTGGATGGCTCAATAGTTCCATGGAGAAAGAGATCCGAAACAGCGTCAAATATGCTAAAACGGCTCGTGAAGTCTGGGTGGATCTCGAGGAACGATTTGGAAAAGAGAGTGCTCCTCGTGCTTACGAGTTGCGACAGGCGATTACTTTAACTCGCCAAGAAAGGCTATCCGTTTCCTCTTATTATACAAAGCTTCGCAGCTTGTGGGACGAGATTCAATTAGTGTCCCCAACTCCCAAGTGCACCTGTAACGGATGTACATGTGACTTGCAGAAACGGCTAACAACCATACTTGAGCAACAAAAGCTCTATGAGTTTTTGATGGGGCTGAACGAGGAATTCTCGACGATCAAGACTCATATCCTCAGCCTCAAACCAACTCCGAGCATTGGTGTAGCATATCATCTTGCTGCTGAAGACGAACAACGAAGTATCAGTGCGGCGGCTCGCAAACCCAATGTCGAAGGTGCAGCATTTCAAGCTCACACCAGGCGGGAAAATGATGGCCTCGATCGAAAGCAACAACGTGATGCAGAAGGCTCAGAAAAGAAGCAGCGGCGAGAAAAGCGTTGCACTCACTGCCAAAGAACAAACCACACTGTTGAAAGTTGCTATGAGCTGATCGGGTACCCGGAAGAATGGAAGAAGGGGCGTAAAGAAGGAGACGGCAAGCGAGGACAATTTCAGAAACAACCACGTGCTGCACATGTTGGTGGTGAGAGCAGCCCCATTCCAGGGCTCACACACAATCAATATATGCGCTTAATTGATTTTTTCAAATCAGAAAGTGGTAGTGAATCTTCCACCATACCACCTACGGCTAATATGGCAGGTATATTTGATCACGATAAACCTTGGGTTATAGATTCCGGTGCTACTGAGCACATCACATGTAATGAGGAAATTTTGCAAGGTAAAGTTAATAGCATGAGTTTACCTGTGAAAATTCCTAACGGCGATGAGGTTCCGGTTAAAGGTATTGGGAATGTGTGCCTACCTAATGGGATTCAGATCAGTCGAGTGTTAAATATTCCAGATTTTAAATGCAATCTGCTATCCGTCAGTCGCCTCACTCAGAGTCTAAATTGCGCACTCATATTCTTCCCGGATTTTTGTGTCTTACAGGACTTACAATCGAGGAGCCTGATTGGAGTGGGTAGACAGTGTGTCGGTCTTTATTGCTTGGAGCCATTTAAAGCTGAAGGAAAGGCAATGTCAGTCTCAGTCTCAGTTGATTGTGAATTATGGCATAAGCGACTTGGGCACGCTTCAATGGCAAAGTTACAACAAGCTCATGTTTTGGGTAGCACCGGCGGTAACAGTTTGTGTTGTGATTCTTGTGTACGAGCCAAGCAGACTAGATTAACTTTTCCAGTTAGTGAAATAAAGACTGCTCGATGTTTTGAGTTGATCCATTGTGATATATGGGGTGGTTACAAAGTTGCTTCTTTTACGGGGGCTCATTATTTCTTAACGATTGTCGATGATTTTAGTCGTGGTGTGTGGGTTTATCTTATGAGAAGTAAGTCTGAAGTTGGGCATTTTTTGTCTTCTTTCTGCAACATGGTGGAAACTCAGTTCGAGTGTCGAGTTAAACGAATTTGAACAGATAATGGTCCAGAGTTTCAAACGAACCACATGTTGAACTATTACAAGGAGCATGGTGTTCTCCTAGAAACTTCTTGCACGTACACGCCTCAACAAAATGGTGTTGTTGAGAGAAAGCATAGACATGTTTTAGATGTCGCGCGTGCACTGCGTTTCGATTCAGGTTTACCTATTGAATTTTGGGGAGAGTGCATACTTACGGCTGTGTACATCATAAATAGGCTACCTTCACCAGTCATTAAGAATCAAACACCACATGAGGTCCTACTCCACCGTTCCCCATCATATAGTCAACTACGTGTGTTTGGGTGTCTTGCATATGCACATGATAATAATTCAAGAGATAAGTTTGGTGAGAGGGGGAGAGCCTGCATTTTCGTTGGATATCCGAATGGTCAAAAGGGCTATCGGGTTTATGATTTACAGAGGCACCAAATCTATACCTCTCGAGACGTGACATTCTTTGAGGAGATTTTTCCTTTTAAGCATGTTCATCGTCGTGACGAATTGAGTTTTGAGCGAGTCATAGAGGAAGTATATTCGTTCGTCCAAGGTTGTTCTCCAAGTAAATTAATGCCTAGTCAGACTCTCTCATCTGCGTCACAGCCTACAGATTTTGCAGATCTCGATGAAAATCATAGCCCAATGCTTCCGCTAGACCACGTCGTTGATGCAGAATCCGCTGCCACTCATGAATCATCAATCCGTAGAACCACAGACACGACTACTGAATCAGCGGTAGAATCTGGTGGTGAAAATTCTGATCCGAAGTTGTCTGGTCAGACTACGACAGAATGCATACGTAGGAGCGTTCGACATAAAAGACCTCCCAAGCATTTAGAAAATTTTGAGACTGACTTGCCGCCTTCGGTCGACCACACACTTTCTACACACATCCCAGGCACCTCTACAGTACATCCTTTGGCTCATTACGTCTCTTATGATCGGTTTTCTTCCTCTCATAAGGCATTTCTAGCGGCCATCACTTCTCGTGATGAGCCGAAACATTTTTCACAGGCTGTAAAAGATCCAAAGTGGCGTGAAGCCATGCAAAAGGAGATGAAAGCATTAGAAGAAAATGGAACTTGGAAGCTTGTTCCTTTACCCCCGGGAAAGAAAGTTGTGGACTCTAAATGGGTATATAAAATCAAGTACAGACCTACAGGTGAAGTGGAGCGTTATAAGGCTCGACTCGTGGCAAGGGGATTCACTCAAGTTGAAGGCGTTGATTTCCATGAGACTTTTGCTCCGGTGGCAAAATTAGTTACTGTTCGTTGTTTATTGACAGTAGCTGCTAAGAAAGGATGGGAGATTCATCAATTAGACGTCAACAATGCCTTCCTTCATGGCGATCTCATTGAGGATGTCTACATGAAAATCCCACAAGGGTTTGCGAGACAAGGAGAGAAAAGAGTTTGCAAATTACAGAAGTCTTTGTACGGTTTACGACAAGCTTCGAGAAACTGGTATCATAAGTTTAGTCAAGCTCTTAAAGCCATTGGATTTCGTCAATCCCGGGCTGACCATTCTTTATTCGTTTTCCAAAAGGGTTTCAGATATGTTGCAGCCTTAATTTACGTTGATGATGTTCTACTTGCGGGCAATGATCGTGCCATCATTGACTATGTGAAATCCTACCTTGATGCCCGCTTCAGTATTAAAGATCTAGGCAACTTAAAATATTTCTTGGGAATTGAAGTTGCTCGCTCCTCCGAAGGCATCGTTTTGAGTCAGCGAAAATACACCCTCGACATCCTAGAAGAAAGTGGACTTCAAGGAGGTAGGCCAAGTTGCTTTCCGATGGAGCAGAATCTGAAACTTCATAAAGATGATGATAGCCCCTTAGTTGATGCAGCCACATATAGAAGACTTGTTGGTCGTTTGTTGTATCTCACAGTCACTAGACCCGACATTGCGTTTCCGGTGAACAAGTTGAGTCAATTTCTGAGTACCCCACGTCAATCTCACATGAACGCTGCCATTAGAGTCTTGAGGTATTTGAAGACAACCCCTGGTCAAGGCCTTTTCTTACCTGCTAGTGGTGATCTAAAGTTGACAGCATATTGCGATGCGGATTGGGGGGGCTGTCCTTTTACCCGTCGTTCAACAACTGGGTATCATAATGCTTGGTGGATCTCCAGTTTCCTGGCGCTCCAAGAAACAAACAGTTGTCTCTCGTTCATCGGCGGAGGCGGAGTATCGTGCCATGGCTACCACCGTTAGCGAGCTCGTATGGCTTCGATGGATGCTTTGTGATTTGAGAGCACCACAACTTGGTGCCACTTCACTTTTCTGTGATAATCAAGCAGCCCGTCACATTGCCGTTAATCCAGTCTTTCACGAGCGCACAAAGCATGTCGAGATGGATTGCTATTTCGTTCGTGAACGCGTCGAGAGTGGTGACGTTTCACCACAACCCATCTCTAGTGATCTCCAACTTGCGGATTTATTCACAAAAGCACTTGGCATGGATCGTTTCGTTTTTCTAAGAAGCAAGTTGGGCGTTCGAGACCTTCACGCGCCAACTTGAGGGGGAGTATTACGAGATATTTGTCAATTCTTTCTACTGATTTTGTGGGATTTGCGTACAGTTAGCATATATATTAAAGTAAATAGGCTTAGATTATTCTCTTCCCTTTTTGGACTCTCTTTTGTATGCTATATAATCTCCTTCCATGGAATGAAGAATTATCCTCTTTCATGCGGCATATAATCTTTCTTTTCAGACTAGTTTCAATATATTTTACTGCATGGATGAGTTTGTAATAAAATTCTCTACCACTTTGATTTTTGTGGGAAAACATGATTGGGATATTGGAAAAAGTAAGGTGTACGTAGAAATTTCAACAAAGAACATTGAGCATTTGATTAAGGCGGCTACTTTTACACTTTCCTATTAACATCCAACATGTTAACATACGTGCTATGATAAAATACTCAAATATTAATTAAACTCCAAATTTAGGAAGCGACAGAAACATGCATATAGTAATGAACAATACAAATCAATTGGAAAATTAGGTAACTAAACAACATGGTGATGGTGAGGAAATTTAATGCTTAAATATATATAGTTGACACGATTAAATTTAAACATACCATACAAAAAAAAGACTAAACTTTATTCAAACCCAAAGTAGAGAAATTGCCAATATGGCAATGTCACACAAGTGCTATGCACTATATACTAGCACTTATATACGTGCCGACATGGTTAGTGAAACATTGCTGAATACAACGATACTCATTGTCTTTGTCTTTTATAAGTGATATTTTACTGTGTAGTGACAATCTTAGGCCAACAACTCCCCCATGTGAATCCAAAAAATTTCATTTCCATCTACTTTATTGCAACTATTATATTTCCATCATAGTGCAGTCATAGTCGCCCGTTTGGCTAAGCTTATTTCAAAATGCTTATAAGCTCTAAGTGCTTATAAGATGTTTAAGAGCTTATAAGATGTATGAGCGTATGAGCTTATAAGTTGTTGAAGTGTTTGGATAAAGGAGCTTATAAGCTTGAGGAGATAATAAAAAAAAAAAAATCTGAAAATTAAAAAAAATTAAAAATTTTATTTTTTGAAATCATAATGTTGTAACATCAAATGGAAGTGTATATAATATAAATATAAGAATATAATAGAATTATAGTGGTAAATAAACAAAATTTTAAAAAAATAAGTTGGGATGGATGCAGTGGCGGAGCCACGTTGGGGCCTGGGGGGCCCATAGACCCCCCACTTTTGGGCCCACAACTCCACTTATATATGCATGTATCTATATGTGTATGTATTTTTTTAATTTTTATTGTAATAAAATATAAATATTAGTGTTTGGTGGTGAATTTTGCGTATTTTTTTTGTTATTCTTCTTCTTTTTTTTCTCCTTCATCTTGAGAGTTTTAATGAAACTACAAAATTTTCCCTTGTCACTTTATTAGTTTCAGAAGGAAATGAATCAATAATAATACATAGGGACAATAACCAATGTCTTATTATGTGTTATTTTTTTCCCTTCAGTTAATAAGACTAATAAATGAGACGCGACAATAAGGAAAATGATACTCCCTCCCTCTCACTTCAATTAGTCTGTTTCAATTTGGCATAAGATTTTAGATGCAGTGTTAAAAGTGAAGAGTAAGGGGTTCACATTGAAAAATAAGGGTTAATTCTATCAAATTTAGGAAATAAGTCGAGTGAAGTGAGACGTAGGGAGTACTAATTAATAAAATGAGACAAAGAGAGTATTATGTAACGTTTACAAAAATAAAAATATAATTATAAATGTCATAAGTTGATTATTTAGTACGAGTACTTCTTTTTAAAATTTTTGATACAATATTAATGGTGTGGAATATAATGCATATTCTTACCTTTTTTTATATTAAAATTTCTTGTAAAACAATTAATCGGGACTTGTTAAATTTTGTGTAAATTCGGGCCCCCACCAAAATTATTCTGGCTCCGCCCCTGGGTGGATAAGCTTATTTTTTGGAGTGCTTATAAGCACTTTTTGCTTATTTTTGCATCTTATAAGCTCTTAAGGAGCTTATTTTGCCAAACACATTTAGAGTGCTTAAGCAGTCACACATCTTATAAGCTAGCTTATAAGCTTAGCCAAACACCCTCTTAATAAACCATACAAACACATCCATATATTCATACAAAGAATCAACCCTAATTCTAGTAAAGATAGTGTGGTAGAGTAGGTTCCATGAAGATTGAAACAGGGTGCTTAGGGTTTGTAGTGAGCCCATAATTCTCCTCTATGGACACATCTTCAGCCCTCATGCCCTCACCCAACTTCAGCTCAAACCCATGCAACAAATTAGCCAACGTCGTTCGAACAATCTTAAGTCCGAGGTTGTACCCCGGGCATCGCCTTCTCCCCGAACCGAAGGGCAAAAGGGTAAAATCGCTCCCGGTCATATCGATCTCCTTCCCTAAAAATCTCTCCGGTTTGAATTCTAGGGGCGAATCCCACAATTTTGGGTCTCTTCCTATGCTCCACACGTTAACAAGGACCACGGTCCCTTTCGAAACGTTGTAGCCTGAAACATTGCAATCCTCAATTGCACAATGGGGGGCTAGTAAGGTAGCAAGTGGATGTAGCCTCATAGTTTCCATGATGATGGCTTCTATGTATGGCAACTGAGTGAAGTCACTCTCTTCCACCCATCTATTTCGTCCGATAACACTGTCTAGCTCTGCTTTCACCTTCTCAATTATGCGTGGTTGCCTGAGAATTTCGTGCAGAGCCCATTCGATCGTCGTGGCCGATGTATCCATGGCACCAACTATTAAATTCTCCAAGCATAAACAATGAAAGTTACAAGATTTAGTACAATTATTATCATATACCAAATTTTATAAGAATGCACTTTTATGACTTTATAATAGTAATAAAAGATTGAAAAAAGACAAATTTGATTAGAAAATATTATTTTTTTACCTGTATCAATGCCTTGACACAATCCATTGTGAGCTCAACTTCAAGATTACCATCCTCAACCATTTGCAACAAAGTGTCCACAAAATCTCTAGGGGCAAAGTCGTCTTTCTCTGCAGCTCTTCTAGCCAAATGATCATCAATTACATAGTTGTAAAACCTATCCATCTTCTCATTCAAATTCTTCATTTTCCTAACATACCCTTGAAGATCAAATGAGCTAAGCCATGGAATCCAATCCCCAATATTAAAAACCCCAGAGAGAAAAAACCACTCATCAACAATCTCATGCAACTCATCCATATTTAGACCATGCTTCCTCCAATTTGACTCACTAAAATATTGATCATCACTTGATATCATCTTCCATATAATCGACAAACTATAACACGACAAATGGTCCTTGATCACGACCGGCTTCCCAGCCAGGGCTCGTATGGTTGACAAGAAATGCCGCCTCTCGTCAACACGAACCTTTTCATAGAGCTCGAGCTTCTTCGCATTGAAGACTTCTGACAGGTAAATTTTACGAACCTGGCGCCAGTATGGGCCGTACGGGGCCCATACTAGGTCAGAGTAATTGTAGCTGGTGTAAAAACCAGCTGCAAGGGAAGGCCTCGAGGCGAAGCTTGCGTCATGCACCCTCAGGAACTGTCTGGCCATCTCGGGTGACGATGCAACAACGACTTCAAATTTCCCGAACTTCAGCCGCATGATTTCGCCGTACTTTTGCGACAAATGGTGAAGAGATTGATGCGGGATCGGGCCTAAAAGGTTCAAATTGCCGATTATCGGCCATGGTTTTGGACCCAGCGGGATCTTTTGCTTCGATTCGGGTCGATTTTTGATGACTTTTGAGATGATGAAGGCTACTGCAGCTGCATATAATAAGGCGTAGACTATTGATGATATCTCCATTTTTTACGTTTGATTGGCAAATGTACATTTCTTCTATATATAAGCAAGTAAAGTTTGACCTCAAATTCTATTATTGTAGTTTATACTCATTCCGTTTCGTTCGACTAGTTTCAATATATTTTACTGCATGGATGAGTTTGTAATAAAATTCTCTACCACTTTGATTTTTGTGGGAAAACATGATTGGGATATTGGAAAAAGTAAGGTGTACGTAGAAATTTCAACAAAGAACATTGAACATTTGATTAAGGCGGCTACTTTTACACTTTCCTATTAACATCCAACATGTTAACATACGTGCTATGATAAAATACTCAAATATTAATTAAAATCCAAATTTAGGAAGTGACAGAAACATAATGAACAATACAAATCAAGGAAAATTAGGTAACTAAACAACCTGGTGAGGAAAATTAATGCTTCAATATATATAGTCGACACGTTAAATTTAAAATTACCATATAAAAAAAAGACTAAACTTTATTTAAAAAGTTAAACCCAAATTAGAGAAATTGCCAATATGGCAATGTCACACCAGTGCTATGCACTATATACGTGCCCGACAGTGGTTAGTGAAACATTGCTGAATACAGCTGTACCCGTTGTCTTTGTCTTTTATAAGTGATATTTTACTATGTAGTGACAATCTTAGGCCAACAACTCCCCCATGTGAATCCAAAAAATTTCATTTCCATCTACTTTATTGCAACTATTATATTTACATCATAGTGCAATCATAGCTTTAATAAACCATACAAACACATTCATATATATTCATACAAAGAAGCAACCCTAATTCAGTAAAGATAGTGTGGTAAAGTAGGTTCCATGAAGATTGAAACAGGGTGCTTAGGGTTTGTAGTGAGTCCATAATTCTCCTCTATGGACACATCTTCAGCCCTCATGCCCTCACCCAACTTCAGCTCAAACCCATGCAACAAATTAGCCAACGTCGTTCGAACAATCTTAAGTCCGAGGTTGTACCCCGGGCATCGCCTTCTCCCCGAACCGAAGGGCAAAAGGGTAAAATCGCTCCCGGTCATATCGATCTCCTTCCCTAAAAATCTCTCCGGTTTGAATTCTAGGGGCGAATCCCACAATTTTGGGTCTCTTCCTATGCTCCACACGTTAACAAGGACCACGGTCCCTTTCGAAACGTTGTAGTCTAAAACATTGCAATCCTCAATTGCACAATGGGGGGCTAGTAGGGTAGCAAGTGGATGTAGCCTCATAGTTTCCATGATGATGGCTTCTATGTATGGCAACTGAGTGAAGTCACTCTCTTCCACCCATCTATTTCGTCCGACAACACTGTCTAGCTCCGCTTTCACCTTCTCAATTATGCGTGGTTGCCTGAATATTTCGTGCAGAGCCCATTCGATCGTCGTGGCCGATGTATCCATGGCACCAACTATTAAATTCTGCAAGCATAAACAATAAAAGTTACAAGATTTAGTACAATTATTATCATATACCAAATTTTATAAGAATGCACTTTTATGACTTTATAATAGTAATAAAAGATTGAAAAAAGACAAATTTGATTAGAAAATATTATTTTTTTACCTGTATCAATGCCTTGACACAATCCATTGTGAGCTCAACTTCAAGATTACCATCCTCAACCATTTGCAACAAAGTGTCCACAAAATCTCTAGGGGCAAAATCGTCTTTCTCTGCAGCTCTTCTAGCCAAATGATCATCAATTACATAGTTGTAAAACCTATCCATCTTCTCATTCAAATTCTTCATTTTCCTAACATACCCTTGAAGATCAAATGAGCTAAGCCATGGAATCCAATCCCCAATATTAAAAACCCCAGAGAGAAAAAACCACTCATCAACAATCTCATGCAACTCATCCATATTTAGACCATGCTTCCTCCAATTTGACTCACTAATATTGATCATCACTTGATACCATCTTCCATACAATCGACAAACTATAACGCGACAAATGGTCCTTGATCACGACCGGCTTTCCAGCCAGGGCTCGTATGGTTGACAGGAAATGCCGCCTCTCGTCAACACGAACCTTTTTGATTGGTGTGTAAATGTTAGGATTTTCGTAGTGTTGTCGAGTCCGTTTCGTTATGTTTTGCGTCTCTTTCGTTTGTATTTTGCTATGATTTGGTTGTTTGGAGTTTGGTTCGTGTAGGATCGTTAGGTGGAAGAAACGGAAGGAAACGGCTCGAAAAAGGCAAAGAATTGAGGAAATATCAAGTTTGGAGCGAGCAAGACGCTGGACGATCGTCCAAGGCTCTGGACGACCGTCCAGAGTGCTCTGGACGAGCGCGCTGATGCTGTGGACGAGCGTCCAGAGTAGATATTGAAGAAGCGAGCGAGTGCAACGTTGGACGAGCGTCCAACGTACGTTGGACGACCGTCCAACGCTCCGGCCAGCTATCCTTTCCTTATTTATCTAGGTTTTTACCTAGTATATATATACCATCCTTGTACACGAATTATGATCACCTTTTATCATTGTTTAGCTTTAGTTTTCAGATTCAAATACTTTAGTTTAGCTTTCTATTGTTCGGATCCGGATTCGTTCTTCGTTTTTGCAATTTAATTCAAGACGCTTTATTTAATTCAAGTTCTTCGTTCTTCGTCTCAATTTTCGTAAGTTCTTTTATTGCTTTCGTTTATTCGTTTTAATTGCTTGCTTTCGTTTTAGATTCGTTTTTCTTAATTGCTCCGTTTAAATTCCTTAGTTTAATTTTGTTCTTTCGATTTCAAGTTTAAAGTTTAGATTCGTTTTTCTTGCTTTCAATTCTTTCGTTTTTCAAAGTTTTCAAGTTAGATTAATTTGCTTTTAATTTCCAGATTTCAATTCATCATGTCTAGATTTATTTATGCTTCTTTCTTTGCTTTCGATTCCTTTGTTGCTTTCGTTATTGCTTTCTTTTCGATTCTTGCCTAGGTAGATTTATTGCTTTCTTCTAGTTTAATTCTTAGATTTATTTCTTGAGTTCTAGATTAATTATTTAATTGCTTTTATTTACTTGCTTTGATTTATTTTATTTGCCTAGGATTTAAAACAAAAACCCCAAAATATTCTTTACTTGCTTTCTTAGATTAGATTTTTACTACATAATTAATTGCCCTGTTAAGTTTTCCTTGAGATTCGATACTTAGGTTTTACTTGCTAGTGCTACGATAGATTTCGTCTATTGCGAACACTTTTTAGTGAAACAAATTTTGGCGCCGTTGCCGGGGAAGAACTTTAGGCTTTTGATTGTGTAGTATTTTTATTTGCTTTATTTTTTTATTTGTGTTATTTCGATTTCTTGTTTCTCCCACTCGGTGCGTTTAACCCGTTTGTTGAGTGTTGTTTATGCATGGTCGCCGAAGTCTTCAAAGGAATTTAGCGCCCTATTTCGACAACATCCATCAAAGGAAAGCGATCTTAGCCGCGAAGGAGAAGGAGGAGATCGATTCTAAAGACTTTGGTTTAGTCTTGTTGTTTGCAGAGCCCGAAGCCATGGCAGCTAGAGTCATGGGCGATTTTGCTCGCCCCACATTCACAGCCACCACTTCGGCGATTGTCCTGACGGAAGCGGTCAGGAATCATGAGCTTAAACCTCACCACATGGCGTTGCTTCCATCCTACCACGGGCTGGCCAACGAGGATGCGTTGACGTTCATCCGAGAGTTTTGCACGGTGGTGCAAACTTTCCCACTCGCGGGACTCACGGAGGACACCTTGAAGATGAAGTGCTTCCCGTACACCCTCAAGGATCGAGCAAGGTCGTGGTATTTGGCGCTCCCGGCCAACTCTCTCGCCACATGGAATGCGGTGTGCGAGAAGTTCATGCTAAAGTACTATCCCAACCGCAAGACTCAAGAGGTGCGGTCAAAGATTATGAATTTCTCCCAAGACAACGATGAGCCATTTCACGAAGCATGGGAGAGGTTCCAAGAGCTGCTCCAACAATGCCCTCATCATCAAATGGCACCGGAGTTGCTTTGGCAATATTTCTACGACGCCCTCAACCAAACTTGCCAATTCATGGTGGATAGTTCGGCCGGAGGCAACATAGCGGTCAAGACAGCTGAAGAGTTGAAGGATATTTTCGAGACGCTTGCTGCGAGTTCTCAACAAAAATCAGCTAGACCGAGGAAAGTGGAGGCGAGTGCAATTTCGATGAGCCCCGACTTGAAGAAGCAAATTGCCGACATGTATAGGGATCTCGAGAATTTGAAGGTTAAGCAAAGTGCACCGGCCCCGAAGGAGGAAGAGAGGAAGCCCGACCAATGCGAGATTTGTGGAGAACTTGGTCACATCAAGGAGGTGTGCCACAACATGGGGGAGTTTCAATACGAAGGAGGAGCCGAGGTCTACGCCGCTCAAGGATACCCACCTCAAGTACCACATCAAGGATACCAAGGGGGATACAATGGACGCTACCAAAATCCGAGGCCGACACAAGGGCAAGGTAACCCCCCTACCTATCCGAATAGGCGTCCTCCACCATATAATAACCCCTATCCTCCTCCACCAAATCCCTACTACCCTCAACCTCCACCATATTATCCACCCCCTCAATACCCTCCAAATCCATATTATCCACCACCTCCATATTACCCTCCTCAATCTAATCCTACACCACCACCACCATACCCGAACTCTCGACCTCAAGGACCTCCACAAAAGCCTCCCGCCGATGAGGATCGTTTCCATGCACTTGATGCAAACATGAAGCGGCTCGAGACGGCCATTGGCCAAATTTCTGGATCTATGCACTTGATGCAACAACCGGGGCGGATTCCGAGCCAAGGGATTCAACCACAACAAGCTAACGAGGTGCAATATCCCCCATATGTTCCTCCTTTTCCACCGCATCAAGCCCAAGCTGTCTCGGTGTTGCGGAGCGGGAGGCACATGGATAATGGAGTCACAATGCCGCCTCAAGGCCGTTCGAATGATAGGTGGAGCCCGAATTCGCGATGGGGATCGAGCAAAAATCTGGCAGCACAACACTCTGGACGACCGTCCAACGTTGGACGGCCGCCCACCGTCACGCGTGCCCCTGGACGAGCGCCAGACAACCTTTCAGCGAAGCCCGCGCTGGACGAGCGTCCAGCGCACACTGGACGACCGTCCAACGCTGAACAAGAGCAGAGTGCGAGCCCTTCCTTGGACGAGCGTCCAGCCGACACTGGACGACCGTCCAGCGCCCAGAATGCACACACGGAGTCCGAGGAAGCTGAGAAAGAGTCCCAACCTCTCCACAAGGCGTCCAATCCTTATGTTCCCCCCATTCCTTATCCGAGTCGAGTGAAGAACAAGAAGCGGGATCAACAATTCATGGATTTGTACAAGCTTCTTTCAAAGGTGGACGTGAACTTGCCTCTCCTTGACGTCATTCGCAATGTGCCACCGTTCGTGAGGTTCGTGAAGGAGTTGACATCGAGGAAGAAGCCGTTCGATGAGATGGAGACGATTGCGGTATCGGAGGTGGCGACATCAATTATGCAACACCCTCTTCCACCTAAGCAACGAGATCCAGGTTCTTTCGTTATCACTATCTCCTTAGGTAATGGTAAGGAAGCATGTGGTATGCTAGATTTAGGTGCCGGTATTAATCTTATGCCTTATTCTATCTTCAAGCAATTAGAGTTAGGAGAACTTAAACCCACTCGTATGAGCCTTCAATTGGCGGATAGGTCTATTAGGTACCCTAGAGGTATTATTGAGGATATTCTTGTTCGCGTAGGGGGTTTGATAGTTCCCGTTGATTTTGTGGTCTTAGAGATAGGTGAGGTACAAGAAAATGGTATTGAGCACACACTTTTGCTAGGTCGTCCTTTCATGGCTACTACTAATACTTTGATTGATGTGAAGAGTGGTGTGATTAAGATGTCCGTTTTAGGAGAGGATGTTTCGTTTTCTGTGCATAAGAGTCGGCCTATGTCATCGGTTAATTTAATTGATAATTGTTCTTTCATCGATAAGGTTGATGCCTTGGCCGAGTGCTCTTTTGTGCAGGATTTTGACACCGAGAAGGTGTGTTGGGGATCCGGAGATCAAATGGAATGGGAGCGAATGGAGAGGGATATTGGAATCAAGCTACCGTTTCCACCTCAAGACCCCGAGCCCGGCTCGAAGATTCCGGAGCCTTTGGAGTTGAAAGAGCTGCCATCGCATTTGAAATATATATTTTTAGAGGGAGGAAATCAAAAACCCGTAATCATCTCTTCTTCTTTGTCTCTTGCAGAGGAAGGAGCTTTGGTGGGCATACTCAAGGAGAACAAGCTCGCTTTTAGATGGAGCTTGGCGGATATACGAGGAATTAGCCCGGCCACGTGCATGCATCGCATCAATCTCGAAGAAGGCGCCTGCCCCAAACGAGATGGACAAAGGAGGCTCAACCCAATGCTCATGGAGGTCGTGCGCAAGGAAATCTACAAGCTATTGGCGGAGGGTATTATCTATGCCATCGCCGATAGTGAGTGGGTTAGCCCGGTGCACGTCGTTCCAAAGAAGGGAGGAATAACGGTGTCAAAGAACGACAAAGACGAGTTGGTCGCCTCGCGCCCGGTTACAGGTTGGAGGATGTGCATCGATTATCGGAAGCTTAATGCTTCCACCAAAAAGGACCACTTTCCTCTCCCTTTTATTGATCAAATGCTTGATAAGTTAGCCGGGCAAGAATTTTATTGTTTTCTAGATGGCTTGTCAGGTTACTACCAAATTGCGATAGCTCCGGAGGATCAAGCAAAGACGGCCTTCACAAGCCCTTTTGGGACCTACGCTTATAGGAGGATGCCATTTGGTCTCTGCAACGCACCGGGTACGTTCCAAAGATGCATGATGTCTATTTTTTCGGAATTTATCGGTGATTTTGTAGAGATTTTTATGGATGATTTTTCTGTTTTCGGGTCGTCTTTCCATGATTGCTTGTTGAAAATAGAGAGAGTCCTTAAGAGATGCATTGAGAGTGGACTTACCTTGAGTTGGGAAAAGAGTCATTTTATGGTTAGAAGTGGAATTGTTTTAGGCCATATAGTTTCGAGTAAGGGCATAGAGGTCGTCGACAAAGCGAAAGTGGAGGTGATAGAAAAATTGCCACCACCTAGTGATGTCAAAGGTATTAGGAGTTTCCTTGGTCATGCGGGCTTTTATAGACGATTCATTAAGGATTTTTCTAAAATTAGCCAACCTCTTTGTCGTTTGCTTTCTCAAGATGTGCCTTTCCACTTTGATGAGTCTTGTATGAATGCTTTTCTCACTTTAAAAGAAAAACTCATCTCTGCTCCCGTTGTAGTCGGTCCCGATTGGTCATTGCCTTTTGAGATTATGTGTGATGCGTCTAATAATGCCGTAGGGGCTGTTTTGGGTCAAAGAGTCGATAAGATGCTTCGTGTGATTTACTATGCTAGTTTAACTCTTAATCCTGCTCAAGTGAATTACACCACCACCGAACAAGAGATGCTTGCTGTTGTTTTTGCCTTAGATAAATTTAGATCATACATCATAGGGTCTAAGGTGATTATTTATAGTGATCATGGCGCTCTTAAACATCTTTTGACTAAAGCCCAAGCAAAACCTAGGTTGATTAGATGGGTCTTATTATTGCAAGAATTTGACATTGAAATTCGTGATAGGAAAGGTAGTGATAATCTTGTGGCCGACCATCTCTCTCGCCTCGATTCACCTCCCCCTTATTTTTCTCTTGATGATATTTGTGATTCCTTCCCTTTTGAGAATGTTAATGAAGTGAGTGCTACCCCTTGGTTTGCCGATATTGCTAATTACTTGGCCGATAAGGACACTAAACCCGTCCTTAACGCTCAAGAAGAGAAAAGGTTTCTTCGTTTGTGTAGGCAATACTATTGGGAGGATCCTCACTTGTTCAAGCTTGGGAAGGACGAGGTGATTCGAAGGTGCGTTCCCGACCACGAGCAAACCGAGGTGCTGCGACATTGTCACGAGGAGCCGAGTGGAGGACATTTTGGAGGTCAAAAGACTGCTCATAAGGTGCTACAAAGTGGATTATATTGGCCTACCTTGTTCAAGGATGCTCAAGCCTTCTACCTTGCATGCGATCGTTGCCAACGCACAGGTTCTATAGGTCGCCGTAATGAGATGCCCCTTAATCCTATTTTAGTGGTTGAGATTTTTGATGTGTGGGGCATCGACTTTATGGGACCTTTTCCTAAATCCCATGGTTTCGAATACATTTTACTTGCCTTCGATTACGTGTCTAAGTGGGTAGAAGCAATACCCACAAAGACATGTGATTCTCACGTTGTCTTGAAGTTTGTGCAGGAAAATATCTTGTGTAGGTTTGGTTTCCCTCGTGTGATCATTAGTGATGGGGGAAAGCATTTCTGCAACAAATTGTTCGCCAAGCTCATGAAGAAGAACGCCATCACTCACAAGGTGGCGACTCCTTATCATCCACAAACCTCGGGACAAGCAGAGACTAGCAATCGCCAAATCAAGGGGATTTTAGAGAAGACGGTCAAGCCATCGAGGAAGGATTGGGCCGACAAGTTGAACGACGCTCTTTGGGCATATCGTACGGCTTACAAAGGCGTGCTTGGGATGAGTCCCTATAGGCTCGTCTATGGTAAGTCGTGCCATTTGCCCGTTGAGATCGAGTTCAAAGCATATTGGGCCCTCAAGCGCATCAATTTCGACCTCGACGATGCTCATGATCGGAGGATTTTGCAAATGGAGGAGCTCGACGAGCTAAGGAACGAAGCCTATGATAATGCCAAGATTTACAAGGACAAGGTGAAACGTCTACATGATAGACGCATAGCCTTCAAGGAGTTCAAACCCGGAATGAAGGTACTTCTCTTTCACTCTCGACTTCGATTATTTCCGGGTAAGCTTAAGTCTAGGTGGGGAGGTCCATACACGGTGGTGCAAGTTTTCCCCCATGGTACGGTGGAAATCAAGAACGAGGATTCGGGATACATTTTCTCGGTCAACGGGCAACGATTGAAGCCATATATCGAAGGGACGACATTGCCTCACACGGTGGAAACAATTCTCATCTCCGACCCTCCACTTCTCTCTTGAGTTTTTGGTACGTCAAGCTAATGACGTTAAACAAGCGCTTGGTGGGAGGCAACCCACTTTCTCTATTTTATTTTTGTAGAATATGATGTATTTTCTTTTTATTTTCATTATTTTTTGTGTGTTTTTCTTTAAGTGTTTGTGCAGGGAATGGTTCTTAAGGATTGCAATGGCACGGAAGGCTTCGAGAGGGAGAAAAATGGAGAATTTGAGCACAATTCCGCGAGGGCCACTTTGGACGGGCGTCCAGCGCACGCTGGGCGACCGTCCAGCGTATTTTTGAGTTGCCAGAAATTTTCAGCGAGGGTCGCGTTGGACGAGCGTCCAACGTACGTTGGACGAGCGTCCAACGTAATTCAGCCCTTCAATTTTCTGCGAACGCCGCGCTAGACGGGCGTCCAACGTACTCTGGACGAGCGTCCAGCGCAAGACGGGCCCCAATTCGATTTTGAATCTGATTTTCCCCTAGGTTTTACTTAACCCTCTTCTCCTCTCTTCTCTTTCTCACGCCTCCCTCTCTAGTTTGCAGATTGAACACGCCGTGAACCGCCGTCGTTGAAACTTTCGCCTCAGCCGCCGGAATCTGACTCCGCCGCCGCCGTCGCTGCCGCCGTTCTGCCGCCGTGTTCCAGCCGCCATTCCGAACGCCAGCACAGCCGCTCGCCGTCCCAGCCGCCTTCTCCCACGTCCAGCGCTCGCCCAGCCCACGTCCACGCCGCCGACGAGCCCACGTCCAGCGCTCGCCCAGCCCACGTCCACGCCGCCGACGAGCGTCCAAGGAGCAGTGGACGAGCGTCCAACCCACCTGCTGCCCGTTTTCGTTCTCGGTCCGTTCCGGCCCGTTTTCGTTGTCAATCCATTCCCGTCTCATCCCCGTTCCACCTCTGTCGCTACCATGGTTCGTGGAGAGCTCGGAGAAGCCCGCCCTCTCACCGATGCACGCATTCCGTTGCATCGCCGCCCCGACTACCACACATCCGGAGTTTCTCCGGAGCTTTATGGCCGTCAACAGCACGTTCCCTTCCCGACGGAGAGATTCGAGACCACAAATTTTTATAGCCGTCTACGAGGTAAGGAAATTCGACCTCCTAGGCACTTCAATATGGATTTTCTTCGTCGTTTACCTATGTGGGATACACTTAGAGGATACATAGATTGTTTAGGACTTATGAATTTAATTACACGTGCTTGGGATGGACACGAGAGTTTATGTATTGAAATGTGTTCTAGCTTTAGGTTAGAACGTAATGAGGAGAATGAGCTTTGTATGTATGCTACTTTTCGGGGTGAGTTGTGGGAAATTCCTAGGCGAGTGATGCATGAAGCATTTGGTTTTCATGTGGGTGATGGTTTGTCTGAGTTCATGCCGTCTGATTTCAATGTGTCTAATGCTGGGTTTGCGTTGACGGGTGTTACTAATTATAAAGCTTCTGGAGTGCCGAGTGCTTTTATCAAAGATCATGCTTTATTAATTCTTCATCGTTTTCTGTCTTGCATGATTACTGGTAAGAAAGAGCATAATAAGGTGAATGCGTTAGAAATTTATTTGCTCCATTGTGCTTATAACAATATTAGGGTGTGTATGGCTCCATTTATATGGTCCCAACTTACTAATGTGCAAACCAAGAGTGGAGCACACCCTACGTTGAGTTATGTGGCTACAGGTTTGGCACGCCATTTGCGAGTGGATATTTCTCAGAGTGCCGGCTTAACTCGAAGCAAGGAGATTACCCTCAACGAGCTTATCAATGCTCATCTCATGCGAGGGGCGACCGAGTTCGTTCCCGTTCGGGAGAGAGCGTCTGTTATTGCCTATCATGCAGCTCGTCGTCTCCATGGTCTCCCAAGTCAAGAGTCGGAGGATGAGGAGGAGGAATATGAGGACGGAGACGATGATGAGGAGCAAGAAGATGATGAGGAGCACAACGAGGCCGAAGACGAGGATGGAGATGAGGAGGAGCAGCAGCACGTCCCGGACGACAACGAGCGTTTGATTCACTACTACACTAGCCGAGATCGCGTCCGGGCTCGTCAAAATATGGAGGCCGAGGTTCCCCCTTATTGGGCCGACTTTAGGACCGATTTTACACAATTCCAAGAGAATGTGTTTAATCGGTTCGATGATTTGTCGACCCAAGTGACGGGGTTGAATAGTCGGGTGTCCCACATGGAGAGTCACTTGACTCGTTTTACCGACTTCTCGGTGGCCTCTACCTCTACCTCCACTCCACCGGACCCTAACGACCCTCGTTGGTGGTCTCCTTACGATCCCCGATGGAATGATCCACGTTTCCGAGGTTTCTTCAACCCATAGCATGTTTGTGTCTTTTATTTTTGTTTGAGTCTTTTATTGTTTTCTCTTTATTTTGTTCAATTTTACGCTTTGGTATTTGTGTTTTGTGTTTGTTTTGTAGGTGATACTTGGAGTCTCTCGAGATTTTGAGTATTTGTGTTCGTCATATTGCGATAAGTTCTCTTTATCCCTTTCCTTTTTATTTTCTCGCAATGGGGACATTGCTTGATTTTAAGTGTGTGTGGGGGGGGGGGGGGGGGGGGGGGGGTCTTTGAACTTTTGGCATGTAGTTTTTAATTTTGTTGAGTCTTAGGAGTTAATTGAGTCGTTGAGTCAAATGAGCATGTGATGATGGTATTGTGGACTTGGCCAATGATAGAGAATTGTTGATTTTTTGGAAAAATTCATGATCTTTATTATGCATGGAACCTTGGCGAAGCGACGCATTTTATTTGATGAATTTGATGTATGCTATGATGTCGGGAACTAGATAGTTTGAACCCGTGAGATTTGAGCTTTTTGTGCATATTTATGCCTATTCTTGATTGAGTGATCATGCTTGCTTCGTTGTTTCTAGAACTTGCCTTGTTTCTCCATCAAGACCTTAGTATATTTATGAACTAGGAAATGATCTTAGGCCATTCTTTCGTAGCCACATGATTCCTATACACTAACCTTGTTCATAATCCTTTGTTTACCCCTTTTGAGCCTTTATTAGCCGTTCTTTGTGAAACCGGATGATAGGAGGTTTAGATGATTATGGGTATCCTTAGTTGTAGTTGGTGATATGGAAGGAGAAAATTGAAAAATAGTTGTTGTGGTGTAAAAGGAGAGAAAGAAAAGAAATTTGAGATGCTTGTTTAAGTGTAGTTAGCTATCCCTATAAGCTTAGAAAAAAAAAAGAAAAAAAAAAGAAAAAATAGAGCCTTTGTTCAAATTAGAAAGAACATGTATTAGTTGAGCTCTAGAGAAAAAAAAAAAAAAAAGAGAAAAGAAAAGAAAAAGAAATAAATAAGCATAAGGGGATAGTTAGCTTTGATTTGTATAGTTTAGCATCTTTGAGTTTGTAATTGGTGTGTTGGAGGGTAGAAGATGGAGATTAAAATCCATACTTTGGTTGGAGTTGAAAAAGAGGTTGATGATTTAGAGCATTTTGAGTCACTTAGCCTATATATTCCTTACCTTAACCAATGTCCCTACATTACAAGCTTATATAAAGACCTTTTTGATCCTTGTTTGTAGATATTACATTAGGTGGAGATGTTGAGATTAAAGACAAGCTTATGGTAAACATGTTGCATTGCATTGATGTTGAGTGAACCTTCTTGATGTGCATTATATTACATTTTTTCTTTGAGAGAGTTGAGTGTTCACTTTCATATACAAAATTTCACATGTTTGGGAGTGTTCTTTGATGGATTAGCATACTTTGAATTAGTTGAGTAGATTGTGTTGATTGATGCTAAGGTTGTGTGCATAGTTTTGATAATGAACATGAGAGTTGTTTTTGAAAAGCTTTGAGGCCAATATAGTTCACGATACTTGAGTCTATTGTTTGTTTTGTTTTGCTTGAGGACAAGCAAAGGTCTAAGTGTGGGGGAGTTTGATTGGTGTGTAAATGTTAGGATTTTCGTAGTGTTGTCGAGTCCGTTTCGTTATGTTTTGCGTCTCTTTCGTTTGTATTTTGCTATGATTTGGTTGTTTGGAGTTTGGTTCGTGTAGGATCGTTAGGTGGAAGAAACGGAAGGAAACGGCTCGAAAAAGGCAAAGAATTGAGGAAATATCAAGTTTGGAGCGAGCAAGACGCTGGACGATCGTCCAAGGCTCTGGACGACCGTCCAGAGTGCTCTGGACGAGCGCGCTGATGCTGTGGACGAGCGTCCAGAGTAGATATTGAAGAAGCGAGCGAGTGCGACGTTGGACGAGCGTCCAACGTACGTTGGACGACCGTCCAACGCTCCGGCCAGCTATCCTTTCCTTATTTATCTAGGTTTTTACCTAGTATATATATACCATCCTTGTACACGAATTATGATCACCTTTTATCATTGTTTAGCTTTAGTTTTCAGATTCAAATACTTTAGTTTAGCTTTCTATTGTTCGGATCCGGATTCGTTCTTCGTTTTTGCAATTTAATTCAAGACGCTTTATTTAATTCAAGTTCTTCGTTCTTCGTCTCAATTTTCGTAAGTTCTTTTATTGCTTTCGTTTATTCGTTTTAATTGCTTGCTTTCGTTTTAGATTCGTTTTTCTTAATTGCTCCGTTTAAATTCCTTAGTTTAATTTCGTTCTTTCGATTTCAAGTTTAAAGTTTAGATTCGTTTTTCTTGCTTTCAATTCTTTCGTTTTTCAAAGTTTTCAAGTTAGATTAATTTGCTTTTAATTTCCAGATTTCAATTCATCATGTCTAGATTTATTTATGCTTCTTTCTTTGCTTTCGATTCCTTTGTTGCTTTCGTTATTGCTTTCTTTTCGATTCTTGCCTAGGTAGATTTATTGCTTTCTTCTAGTTTAATTCTTAGATTTATTTCTTGAGTTCTAGATTAGTTATTTAATTGCTTTTATTTA
The DNA here is from genome assembly GCA_029379335.1 of Thymus mandschuricus. NCBI lineage: Eukaryota > Viridiplantae > Streptophyta > Magnoliopsida > Lamiales > Lamiaceae > Thymus > Thymus mandschuricus. The sequence continues at coordinate 37,595,467 of CM057074.1, forward strand.
CTTGCTTTGATTTATTTTATTTGCCTAGGATTTAAAACAAAAAACCCAAAATATTCTTTAATTACTTGCTTTCTTAGATTAGATTTTTACTACATAATTAATTGCCCTGTTAAGTTTTCCTTGAGATTCGATACTTAGGTTTTACTTGCTAGTGCTACGATAGATTTCGTCTATTGCGAACACTTTTTAGTGAAACACTTTTCATAGAGCTCGAGCTTCTTTGCACTGAAGACTTCTGATAGGTAAATTTTACGTACCTGGCGCCAGTATGGGCCGTACGGGGCCCATACTAGGTCAGAGTAATTGTAGCTGGTGTAAAAACCGGATGCAAGGGAAGGCCTCGAGGCGAAGCTTGCGTCATGCACCCTCAGGAACTGTCTGGCCATCTCGGGTGACGATGCAACAACGACTTCAAATTTCCCGAACTTCAGCCGCATGATTTCGCCGTACTTTTGTGACAAATGGTGAAGGGATTGATGCGGGATCGGGCCTAGAAGGTTTAGATTGCCGATTATCGGCCATGGTTTTGGACCCGGTGGGATCTTTCGCTTCGATTCGGGTCGATTTTTTATGACTTTTGAGATGATGAAGGCTACTGCAGCTGCATATAATAAGGCGTAGACTATTGATGACATCTCCATCTTGTTCGTTTGGTTGGCAAATGTGTACATTTCTTCTATATATAAGCAAGTAAAATAGACCTCAAATTCTATTATCGTATTTTATACTCGCTCCGTTTCGTTCGACTTGGCAAATGTTAATTTGTGACGTGGACAAATGCAGTAGGACTTTCCAAAGTGAGGGCAACATGATATAATTAATTATATGGTTGCGCTCTCTTTGATGCGAAAGAAAAGGAGAGAAAAGAGAAAAATCACCCAAGAAAATTTTATCTCTCCAATTTGGTGTTGTAAATATTTTCTCCAATTTAAAGAGTAAAATCCCTCCTGATCACTGATAAAAGGTGAGAAAAGGGGTGGTATTTATAGGGTAATTTTCTCTTCTCTCCTTTTCTTTCGCATCAAAGAGAACGCAACCTATATATATATACTAGTTTCAATATATTTTATTCTAGAGTTTGTAATAAAATTCTCTACCTCTTTGATTTTTGTGGGAAAACATGATTGGGATATTGGAAAAAGTAAGGTGTACGTAGAAATTTCAACAAAGAACATTGAACATTTGATAAAGGCGGCTACTTTTACACTTTCCTATTAACATCCATGCAACATGTTAACATACATGCTATGATAAAATACTCTAATATTAATTAAAATCCAAATTTAGGAGGCGACAGATACATATAGTAATGAACAATACAAATCAATGAAAATTAGGTAACTGAACAACATGGTGAGGAAAATTAATGCTTCAATATATATAGTCGACACGATTAAATTTAAACATACCATACCAAAAAAAAGACTATACTTTATATATTCAAACCCAAAGTAGAGAAATTGCCAATATGGCAATGTCACACAAGTGCTATGCACTATATACTAGCACTTATATACATGCCGACATGGTTAGTGAAACATTGCTGAATACAACGATACTCGTTGTCTTTATCTTTTATAAGTGATATTTTACTGTGTAGTGACAATCTTAGGCCAACAACTCCCCCATATGAATCCAAAAAATTTCATTTCCATCTACTTTATTGCAACTATTATATTTCCATCATAGTGCAGTCATAGCTTTAATAAAACATACAAACACATTCATATATTCATACAAAGAATCAACCCTAATTCAGTAAAGATAGTGTGGTAAAGTAGGTTCTATGAAGATTGAAACAGGGTGCTTAGGGTTTGTCGTGAGCCCATAATTCTCCTCTATGGACACATCTTCAGGCCTCATGCCCTCACCCAACTTCAGCTCAAACCCATGCAACAAATTAGCCAACTTCGTTCGAACAATCTTAAGTCCGAGGTTGTACCCCGGGCATCGCCTTCTCCCCGAACCGAAGGGCAAAAGGGTAAAATCGCTCCCGGTCATATCGATCTCCTTCCCTAAAAATCTCTCCGGTTTGAATTCTAGGGGCGAATCCCACAATTTTGGGTCTCTTCCTATGCTCCATGCGTTAACGAGGACCACGGTCCCTTTCGAAACGTTGTAGCCCGAGACGTTGCAATCCTCAATTGCACAATGGGGGGCTAGTAGGGTAGCAAGTGGATGTAGCCTCATAGTTTCCATGATGATGGCTTCTGTGTATGGCAACTCATGAGTGAAGTCACTCTCTTCCACCCATTTATTTCGTCCGACAACCCTGTCGAGCTCGGCTTTCGCCTTCTCAATCATGTGAGGTTGTCTGAGGATTTCGTGTATAGCCCATTCGACTGCGGTGGCCGAGGTATCCGATGCAGCAACTAGCATGTTCTACACCATATAGGGCAAGTATATATACATTTCAAGAATTGAGAAATTGTGTTTAAAAAATCTCCAAAAGTTAGCTAATTGAGTGTAAATTCTATCAATGTTTACCAAGAAAAGGATGGTGAGAAAATAGTACCATTATCAATGCCTTGACACAATCCAATGTGAATTCAACTTCACCCTCAGACTCCCCAACTTTCTGCAGCAAGAAATCCACAAAATCTTCGCCTTCTCCGGCACCCGTTCCGGCCAAGTGATCTCGAATCACAGAGTCGCAAAACCTATCCATTTTACCGCGCAAGGCCTTCATTTTCTTGACATACCCCTGCAAATCGAGGAAATCGAGCCACGGTACCCAATCTCCGATATTAAACGCCCCATTGAGCATAAACCACTCGTGCACCATTTCTCCTAGTTCCTCCATGGACTCATCCTCCTCTCTCTCACTCAAACCTTTCTTCTTGAAAACCATCTTACATATTGTCGACAGAGTGAAGCGCGATAAGTGCTTCCTCAACTCAACCGGCTTCCCCGTCTCCGACTTTAGGCGTGAAAGCAAAGTACTCCCTTCGTCCCAACGAATTCGCTTGGATTCTTCTAGCTTCCTAGGGCTCAACACCTTCGTCAGGAAGATTTTGCGCACTTCCCTCCAGTAGGGGCCGTAGGGAGAGAAGGACACGTCGGAGTAGTTATAGCTGACGTGTTTGTAAGCAGCAAACATAGGCCTAGAAGCAAAGACCGCATCGTGCTCCTTCAAGAACTTCTTCGCCATCTCAGGCGACGACGCAACGAGAACCGGGAACTTTCCGAACTTGAGAAGCATCAGTTCGCCGTATTTTTGGGACAAATGGTGGAGGGATTGATGAGGGATGGAGCCAAGAAGGTTCAAGTTGCCTATGATAGGCCATGGCCTTGGACCTGGTGGAAGTTTTTGTTGAGTTTCGAAGAATTTCGAGATGAGGATCGCTGCGGCTGCAGATATTAGGGCTAGAAGCAACCATTGAATCTCCATTGGTAGTGAATGGTAGGTTTTTGCAGAGAATTTATCAGCGTAACTGCCTTGTTTTCTTTCGTCACGCCGGCATTCTATAGACTCAAAGGACTTGGGATCCTCTCTCTCACGTATTTTATATCTCAATCGTGCCCCAAATCTCAATTTTTATTAATTTTGTACATTTTTCTCAAAATTTTTAATTTTTAATGATTTATTTGAAATTATGATTATTTTCTAGGGTTTACTAATTCAAATTAGGGTATGTAATTATATTTTAAAATTTAATTCGCTTTTAAAATATAATTATATGCCCTAATTTGGATTAGCTAATCCTAAAAATAATCATAAAATTAAAATAAATTATTATATATATATATATATATATATATATATATATATATATATATATATATATATTTTTAATATACAAAACTACTAGAATTTGAAATTTGAGATATTATTAGGATATAAAATTCGGGATAGAGCATCTCACATGGTTTGAATTTCATACGAGTTGTCAATTCCATACAGAAGCAGTAGAATAATATGTGGTTGAAATGCAATTTCAAATAATTATAAACCAAATTGTTTGATGGGGTAAGATGTGGCTAGATACTTGATAAAATTTAATTGGTTGCGGAGTTGGTTGGGCCTACCCAATTATTTAGCTACAATTTGTACAAATTTGTCGATGTTATCCCCCGTCTCTAATTATGAGTCTTAATCGAGTTTTAAATCTTAATTTTTATAATTAGTTAATAGAAATTAATGACAAATGAACTTTTTTACACGCACTCTCATTTTTAACACACAAATCCCATCTTTTTTCATTCTGTGTTGAAACAGCAATGTACCTTCTTACGAGGGACGGAAGGAGAAAAGATTGAAAGATCAGCATAATAACACTTATTCGTAAAGCGATAGATATTCAGCAAAGGTGTTGTGGAAGAGTAGGTTTGAAGATGATCGAAAGAGGGTGTTTAGGGTTTGTTGAGATACCATATTGTTCCTCCATGGATACATCTTGAGGCCGCATGCCCTCAACCAGCTTCAGCTCGAATCCGTGCAACAAATTAGCCAACGTGGTTCGAAGAGTCTTGAGCCCGAGATTGTAGCCGATGCACATCCTCCGGCCCGAGCCGAAGGGCAAAATAGTAAAATCACTTGCAGCCGTATCGATCGTTCTTCCCATAAACCTCTCCGGCAAGAACTCTTGAGGCGACTCCCACAAGCTAGGGTCCCTGCCTATGCTCCATGCGTTGACGAGGACCGTCGTCCCCTTCGAGATGTCGTACCCTGCAACTCTGCAGTCATTGGTAGCAAAACGAGGGGTTAGCAATGTAGCCAGTGGATGGAAGCGGAATGTCTCCATGAGGATTGCATCTATGTATGGCAATCGAGGGGAGTCGTCCTCTTCCACCCATCGGTCTCTCCCGATCACTCTGTCGAGCTCTTCTTTCGCCTTCTCGATTATGCGCGGTTGTCTTAGAAGTTCGAGTATAGCCCATTCGACTGTTGTTGCTATCGTCTCGGTTCCTCCAAGTAGTGAATTCTGCATGAATAATAGGTAAAATCAAGACCACACGTCACAGATGACTCGAACTTATTTACAAAATTTGATAATCAACATACCGGAATAAATATACACATTTGAAATTACCAAACTATCCCTAAAGCTTAATCTATACCATTATAAAAATTGTCTTTGTTTACAAAATTTGATTTACCTATTTTGCCCTTATAATTATAATAAATCATTAGAATATTAATATTACCATTAGAATATTAATCCGGATATATTTCAATTTATATTCAACTTATATTATTTTATTTATTTATTTTCAAGTGTATTGATATTTATAATATACTAATAACATTAAAAATAATCATTATATATTCAACAAAATTATACGTGCATCGCACGTAATCTCCGCTAGTTAAGTAAAAATATTCTAGGTATATATATTTCTGATATATTCAAGAAACGCATATCCTTTTCGACTGAGGCAGTAATAAATTATCCGGTATTTACCATTGTGAGTGCCTTGACACAATCCGTCGTGAGCTGAGTTTCAGCGTTAGGATCCTCAGCTATCTGCAGCAGAACCTCTATGAAAGCTTTCATGGCGCAGTCATCTTCTCCCCTCTCTCTCAAGTGATCTTCAATCACAAGGTCGAAAAACCTATCCATTCTACTGCGCAATCTCTTCATCCTCTTCACGTATCCCTGCAAATCGAGGAAGCCGAGCCACGGTATCCAGTCCCCGACATTAAACGCCCCGCTCAGCAAAATCCACTCCTTCAAGATCCCCCTCAACTCGTGCACGTCGACGCTCGCCTCCTCGCGAGCCGACTCGCTCAAGTACTTCCCCCTGAACACCATCCTGCTTACTGTCAAAAGCGTGTGGCGCGACAGATGCTCTCTCAGCACGACCGGCTCCCCTGCTAGGTCCCGCAGTCGGGAGAGGAAACTGCGCGTTTCCTCTGCCCGAACTCGCTCGGAGCTCTCGAGCTTCTTAGGGCTCAAGAGCTCCGAGGTTATTATCTTACGCGCCCCCCTCCAGTAGGGGCCATGGGGGGCGAAGGAAACGTCGGAGCCGTTGAAGCCGATGTGCTTGCCCGCGGCCGATGCCGGCCGCGAGGCGAAGTTGGCATCATGCACCTTCAAGAACTGCTCGGCCATCTTCGGCGATGATGCAATCACAACCGGGAATTTCCCGAACTTGAGGAGCATTATTTCGCCGTATTTTCGGGATAATCGGTCGAGCGATCGATGCGGAATCGGGCCGAGAAGGTTCAAGTTGCCTATAATAGGCCATGGTTTCGGACCGGGGGGAGATTTGCGTTTGGTTCGTTGAGATTTGATGAATTGAGAGATGAAGGCTAGTGCAATTAGAGTGACTGCTAGTGTTAGTAGTAACCAGGGATAGTTCTCCATTTGTGAGAAGATGTAATTAATTGCATGTAATTGCGATTATATATTGTTAATGACGATTAATTAATTAGATGCTAAAACACGCTTTTTACGTAGAGAGGGTTGTTGTCGGCTAACATTAGATAGAGTTTTGGCTAATACAGTATTAGGCAGAATATATAATAAAGAAATGAAATGACTTGTTAAGAGGGTCGAGTGTATATTTAAAATAATATTTATGGTATGAATAAGATCTTAGTAAAAGATTCTAACTATTAAAATTTTATTTAGAGTATTTATAGAACTGAGATCTTTTATCCCAAACTCGTGTTTTAATCGTATATTTAAGTCAAAATTATGTGTGGTTGTTTTTTGATATCTTTAATTGCCGCCAATTTAGGAATCACTCTTAAACTACCAAAACTATATAGTTTTGACTTGTATACACAATTGAAACACAAGCTTAAGAACAGGGAATCTCGTTCGTGATAAAAATTAAACGGATACAATATTTTCAGATAATTATTAGAATACTGTTTAATTAATTATAGTTGGGGCAAATAACCCTGTGTAATTGGATTAGATTGATTTTTTTAGACAAACTAACTCACAACAATCATATACGCACCTCAAGATGTCTCGAACTCCCGTCTGCTTTTTCTATTTCGTGTTAATTAACTCCTACATTTACAAGGTGTAAAGGTCTATATTAAAGGGACTTTAATTTGTAGCCGTCAAATGCCAATATAGGGATTGAGTCGCAGAAAAATATTAGCTACACATTGAAAAAATAAATTACGATGTATGTCTATTGCATTTCAGTCCTGCATCTTGGATTGACAAATTATTGTCACATATTTAAAACATTTTTTCAACATTTTTTTGTACGCGATTACAATAAGTTTGGATTATCATTCGTAATATAAAGTGTCATAGAATACTATGAAATCGGCACCATTATTATTAACAAACGGTTGAAATTAAATCGGAACTAAATAATACACTATGCCAAAAAAGTTCATACATAACACAAAATTTGCGTTATCTATGTGCAAAAGGAACTGCTAAGAATACTGGTGTTATAAAAAGTCCCACTCATACATAACGGTTCTGTACCGTTATCTATGTGAGTTTTTCATAACGGTTCAAAATTTAATACATAACACTAATATACCGTTATGTATAGTTACTTTTGATAACGGTTTGCAGCCGTTATTAATTTATATATTGTTCGTTATATATGATCGACAATCATTACGGTTTGTGGTTCTTACGTTACGGATACGAAGTGTTATCTTTGATAGTTTTTAATAACGGTTTTATACCGTTATTAATATGTCGTGGTGAACAGTTATTAATTCTTCTTATACTCATTACAATAAATAAAAATGATACTTATATTAAAATACAAATAATTCACTGTACATGATTTTCCAAACATAGTGAAAAGATAAAAATGTTCTATCAATATCTATAAATGTTTTAAGAGAACCTAATACACGTATATATCTTTTTTTTTGTAGAATAAAATAAGGAGAGCTGTGATCGAAGGAATTACAGCTTCGATCGGAATTTGTTGATGAGCTCGCGTCGCAGTATTTTCCCAGAAGCCGATTTTGTACAGTGTTGATGAATGTGACGCTCTTCAATCTTTTAAAAGGCGCGACCTGAAAACATGAATAACAAGTTATTAGTTGAGAATAGGATGTGTGTTTAATGTTGAGGCTAATTTAGTCTGCATGCATACTTGATCTGCTACGAATTTCTTCAGAAAGTGAGCTATTTGGGGCACGGACGAAGTAAGCAGCCGAGACTTCACCAGCTTCTGCATCAGGATATCTGAGAGGATAGTAAAAAATATCGAACAGGGTGTTTAATATTTTAACAACAATCTCATGCTCCATTGGAGAAATAAATCCAACCTGTTATCCATATATGGTCCAGCTGTTCCTGCAAGTTGCAAAGAAAAATTCCTCTCAGTTTCCCCGCATCTCTTGAGCAAATTCTTCACAATCTCCAGCTCCCTATCATCCGCAACCGTAACCTGCTCCGCCTCCCCCAAATACACAACAAAGTAATGCGATTTACCTTTAAGTCAAGTCCTGCAGATGGAACAACAAAGTTCCAATTGTCAAATATTTTCTTAACACACCAGCAAACTAATTAACATCATAATCCAATGGAAACAACAAGTTGTTAAACAACGCATAATCCCTAAACCAAGCATTCAAGTAAAAAACAACTTTACAAAATCATACATGAAGGAATCATATATTCCAAAAAAAAATGTAATGACTAAAACGAAAAAAGGGGAAAGTATCCAAACAGCCAAAGATATAGTACGAACTCAGAGCATAACAACAAAAGAAGGAATTAAAGAGGAATGCAAATGAATTTTCAAACAAGAGAAAACAGAGCTATATTTTCAATGTAAATGATCCAGAACTGATCCATATTTATATGAATTGAACATGATTATACTCCTCACCAACCAAAACTGTTAATTGCTTCATACGTATAACGACTCGAGAATAACTTTATATCAACTTGTGCACTCGATTAACTGTCTCACAAAACCGTTTGAAAGCCAAATAGCTTAGGGCCCTCGTCAACATAGAAAATCTGAAGATCACAGCTATTCACTAGATTGAGGATTGATACAATCATCATCTCCTCGAGCATAAAACCCCGAACTCATATCTGTTTTTGTGAAATATATAAAAAACATAAAACTTTCACAATCAATTCTTCGCTCCTTGAGTCCTTGACAGAATCTCTTATCAGCTAAGCGAAGCAACACAAAACGGATTTAATGGCCATTTGTTTCAGAATTTCTGCAGCTAACAAATTTTACCAAAATTTATGCAATAGTGTTACATTTTATGAATCTTTCACCATTCTTGAGCAAATAGTACTTAAACCCATACGTTTATAACTGGAGCTGAAATAGAGACTTGAAAAAGAAGAAATCAACAATACTCATGCCACTTTAATCACTGAGGATAAAAAAATAAGCATACAAAACACAACCAATTGACCAAAAAAAACCGAAAATCAACAAAGGATCTAATTGCTAACAGCATATCATTGATTAGGCAAAATATATTCAGCTAATAATAACCGAAAATCCATTGTGGAACGAGGGAGGGGGGAAGTTACCTCGGGTGAGTGAATACCCGGAACAGTCGAGACCCGAGCCAAAATGGCGAAAGAGTTTAAACTAAGAACTGACGAGTAGAATGCGAGAGCCAAAATGCAGACAAGAGGAATTGTTGAAGAATACCAACTATCAATAGGGAGAGGGAGATAGAGTTAGGGCATGAGAAGGGAGAGACCGAGATAATTACCTAGAGATGGCTATTCGCAGCGGAAAAGCAAAGCTAGCGCAGTGGCCGTGAGAGACCACAGCCATTTTGGCAACTTCTGAGAATTACAGCTTCGATTCCGGCGCGTCAAAAGCAGCGAAAAAACTGCAGATCTGATCTAGGGCTCACACGATTATGACGATAATGAAACGGGGGGGGGGGGGGGGGGGGGGGGGGGAGTGAGCGAGAGAGAGAGGGGGGAAGGAAGAGAGAGCTTACCAGCCGGCGGAGCGCTCGTCGGCGTTGGATTGGAAATTCCGGTGGGAGCAGATCTGATCTAGGGCTCACACGATTATGACGATAATGAAAAGGGGGATTTTGGCTTTTAAATAATTTTAATTTTAATTTAGGTTGTACTGGTAGTATTTAGGATTTTGATTTTTTAAGACTTTGAAATTTTATTCATTATCCATTTTTATATTTTAAATTTATTACTTAGGTAACACATGTTTCTTTACGGTTTTCTCAATTCGTTATTAAAATAATGAATAACACTTGCATAGATAACGATTGATACTAAACTGTTAACTATAATAGCCTATATAGATAACACTTCAATAAAAAGTGTTATAACTGTCCAAGGCTACGGTAACATACATAACGCAAACCGTTATTTATTTGAAAATCACGCTCATACATAACGGTTTTGTAAAAATACCGTTATGTATGCAGTGTTACCTATGTGTAAATTTCTTATAGTGATAGTCAAAATTTTCCACATGGTGACTTCATCTCATATAAGCTTAAGTATTTTATTAAGCGTAATTCGGTGCGGTTTGGAAGGATTTGAAGAAACTAATCTCGGATCTATAAATAGAAAGAAAATTAGAATCGATCGGACCGCTCCTAAGTAACCGAGCAAGGCTCATCCAATTGTGAACCGAATTTATTTCGGTGTTACGTCTACTATAGTACTATTATATTAATGATAATTGTTAACGTTTTCAAATCAGTCTTTCTACAATTATCTATGACCATCAATAAAAAATTCTAACGTCAAAATACAATAGATGATCCAGTTTGATTATAAAACTATAGCTATATGTACATAATCTCAATCACAAAACCTCATCAAGAAATGGAGAACCGTCAATGAAATTCTTCTAGCCCTAACACTCGCAGCTGCACTAGCCTTCTTCTCAAGGATTATCACCAAAAAACCACCGCCGGAAAAGCTTCCACCGGGGCCGATAGTAGGCAACATGACGAGCCTTCTTGGCCCTTCGCCGCACCGATCTCTCCACTCCCTCTCCCAACAATACGGCGAAATCATGCTCATAAAATTAGGGAAGTTCCCAGTTGTGGTGGCTTCATCCCCTCTAATGGCGGAACAGTTTCTAAAGGTGCACGACACGAACTTCGCCTCGAGGCCCTCGTTAGCTGCAGGCAAGTAAACCTCCTACAACAACTCCAACGTGGTCTGGGCCCCCTACCGTCCCTACTTGAGGCAAGCGCGCAAGATCTACTTCTCTGAGGTCCTCGGCCCGAAGAGGCTTGACTTCTTCTGTAACGCCCCGCATTTTCCTAACTCTACGTTAGTAGACAAATTAGTGAAATTGAGAGAATAAATTAACTTTGTAGATAAAATTCTATTCTCGACAAAGATAGAATTTTTGGAGAAAAGAATTCTCTAGTGAGTTGATTAAGAGGAGAATGACTTCTCTAATTAGATGATTCAAAATATGATCACTTCAAGTGATTAATTAGTTAAGTATTTATTTCTATGGAAAATCGAATAGTAATTTAATTAATCATTTCTATAATAGCAATTACATCGTTTGATTTACGATAGTATCGATTGTACATTTCATATTGATTTGTTTTATTCAAAATCAATCAAGAGCAAAAGTTGTGGTACGAACTAATTAATTTATATTATGGGCCAAGCCCATTGGTTCATGAAGGAACCGTTAGATAACAATCGAACCAAACATTCGATTAATACATTAATGAATCAAAAACAGTAAATTAATAACAATAAACCCACATGTCAATAATGATAATATCTTGAATAATTAAATGATATTACACTAAAAACAACAAATAACAAATAAAACATGCAGCAGCCTGTTGCTGTTGCGTGAAGAAAAAAAAAACAGAGAAGGGACAGCAGCAGCAGCAAAGCAAATTCCTTCCCCCCAGCTTCATTCCTTCCCCCTTACACCATTCTTGAGCCCCAAGAAAATATCAACTTCCCTCAACTTGCCACCTGCAAACTGCAAAGCAAAAATGATAGGATTAGATAAGGAAATCAGAACAAAAGAACCTATCTCTTACACCTAACTAGTCTTGCAGAGAACAAAAGAAGGATTTGCAGGAAAAGGATGGGGGAAAACAGATTTTTTCTCCAACCCTTACCATCATGATGTTGCTACATTCATCAAAAGATCAGCCCTATAAATACCTCCCACCCCAACTCATTTCAATTCCCTTTTCCTTTCACTCACTACTCCACTAAACACACTAGAGTAGAGAAGAAGCAGCAGATCAAGAAGAAGAAGGAAGGAGTGTGGTGAGCTAGCAACAACAGCACTACTAACTCTAAGTAAGTAACCTAAGAGCCCCAAGTATTGTTAAATCATGATTTAAGCTCAACATATAGACAAGAGTATGATAATTCCAGTTTTCATTCTTTGAACAAGCATGCTAAAACTGAATATTTACATACAAGTGTAATATTGGAAACCAAAGCATGACATGGAATGAAATTAAAACTCATAACTCACTGATGAACATGATTCTGAAAACCGAAGTATGAGTTCGAGCATAATGCGAACATAAAACGAGTTCAACTAATATCACAATTTCAATGCTATAACTCAAACCATGAATTAAACACCTAGTTGATACAGCATGTGTGTTTTTCATTCAACAAGAGTAAACCGAAAGCAATAGCAAGAAAATCAAAAGGCAAATCACCACAAATTTTCGTTTTTCAAAACTGAAATCTGTAAGTCTTCCTAAGCTATAGACATATATAATGCTCTTAAGCAAAACATTCACAAGTAAAATGAAATAAATCCCCTGCTGCCACTAATTAATCCTATATGCAAGAAAATCCTAAATTAAATAAATTAAAGAAGGAAAGAACAGTGAGCTTAGCTTAAGCTTCGGACAGCCACCTCCGGTCGGAACCCTCCGACTCCGATGACGGAGCTATCGTCGAGGATGAACGAACAAAACTGCACAATGATTAATCAAACAAACCAACAATTAATTAGATGAAAAGGAGAGAGAGCAGAATATATATTAAAGAGAGGGGGAAGGGAATGCAGGGGAATCGAACCCCTTACCTCCAACTCCAGACAACGGCGATGGCGATTCCAGCGGCGGACGGAGACCCCTCCGGCGAGCTCCAGGCGCGACAGCACCGGCGACGTTCGGCCGTGAGGGAGGGAGAGAAGTCCGAGAGAGAGAGGGGCTGTGTTGTCGGATTATTGACAGAGAGAGAGAAAAAGGGAGAAGAAGAAGAGGAGGCTGCCGGCAAGAAGGGCGCCGTCGTCGGCAGTCCTCAACGCCGGTGAGCAGCGGCGCGGGAGAGAGAAGTCCGAGAGAGAGGGGGAAGGTTAGGGCTCAATCGAGAGAGAGGCGGAAAATGAGAAGGGGGCTAGGGTTTTCTGTATATATATATGTATACGAACCGGGTCGGGTTCGGTTTCGGGTCGGGTCTCGGGCTAAACCCGCGGGCCTGAACCGGGTTAGTGGATCTGGGCCGAGTTCAGTGATTTGGGCCGAGTCCAGAACTTGGGCCGAGAATTTATTATTACTGGCCCGATCCAATTCAATTAATCTACGGGCTTACTTGTCCGGATTTAATTCTATTAATCGAATGTTCGATTAATTTTCGAGGATTGTATTCTCGTAAAATACTCACGAGATTAATTATTTAATTAATTAATAAGGACGGCCCGACTATTAAAATCGGATTCGCTTGAGATTAATAAAAATGATTAAGATTATTCAACTATGAATTTAATTAATTAAGATTAATTAAGTATTAAGCTATGCTTAGCTTTAAAATATGTCCTGAAGATTTGCATGATTTTCGGGAATTAATTCAACAAATAAATGGTCTCGAATCATGGGAGAAACGATTCTGAATAATAAAAGATTATTCTATTATGAAAGATTTAAAGGATTCAAATCAATCTGTTAACCCTAACAGATTTATAAGATAGGAAAATATACTAGACGATTATTTTCCTATAGTAAGTTTTATTATAAGAATGTAGATTCTTATTATACCTTTATGAATAGGCGCGACTCGACAAGGTTTTGACGTTGTTCGCCTATCAAGACCGGGCATATTCTACGCTTCAAGAGGTGGGCTTTCTTATACAAATAAAGTTATAGCATGTTCAGATTGAAAATATTATTTTTCAAATATTGTCATGCCATAAATGTTTTGATTTTGTATGATACCTATCTGTGTTGGCTTCGCCAATTTATATAATCGAATTCGGGTCCTAGTAAGATAGCTATCTTACTTGGACTAGTGTACACAATGTGACCGTGTGTCATCTTCGGGTTGGCCGGTCTAGGTATCGTGAGAGTGGCCACTCTCTCGATACCATAGGAACAGATATGGTAGATTACTAAAGAACTTAGTCTGCAGACACTTTTAGATCACAAGAACTATTTTAGTAAGCATAGGCTCTTTTCAATAAAACTCCTATGTCTTACTGTTGAATGGCTTGACAATTATATATGTATGTTTTCGGCAATGTGCCCACTGAGTACCTTTGTACTCAGCCCTGCATATATTTCTAAATGTGCAGGTTGAACGAGATGGAATGGAGAGCCGGCCCAAGCTTTTGTCATCATGAATCATATTAGTTTCTTAGATTAAGACTCTCGGTAATGTGTGTCTTCATACATGCATTCTGTAAGACTTCCGCTGTAAAATGTCGATAAATTCTTGTTGAGTATTCGAGTCGTGTAAGCGTTTCGAACACATGTACATCTTTCCCTTAAAGGCTCGACGCCAATTGATATAATAAATACTTCCCACGCTTGTTCGGGTGGTTTCTTGCTTTATAATTATATCCCCCTTTCTATTCCCGCTCCTTTAATCCCATCCCTAGTCACGGGACCCCGGCTTCACTATCCTTAGTAAAGTCCGGTCGTGACAGAGTGGTATCAGAGCACTTGGTTGCTCCGAAATCCGAGAGTCTTCTTCAGTCTTAGTCTGGTATTGATTCACTAGACTAGTCGAGTCTAATCAGTTGACAAAAGCTTGGCACTCCATCACATCGCGTTCAACGGGAAAAATGGTAAGTCCTCTTATTTAATAAGACTTCAAGCTTTAAGATAGAAGAGAACATAGTTAAGGTCGGAATCTAGATCACAAGGCTTTTCTTGAGAACATAGCTCACACGAAATAGCTACTTCTTGAGTTAACTTAGAATTAATGATTACTTGAGTTAACTTAGAATTTATGATTATCAAGAAATGAAAGTTTCTTTCGGCAAATGAAGATAAGAAGACGATGGCGTTGCTCACGAGAAGGATGACTCCAAGAGATGTGTGCATGAAGATTTAAAGAAATGTCATTCGAGTCAATGACATGGGCATAGCCTTTATTGAATTGTTTAAGAAAAGTAAACGACATAAGTTTACCATTGTACACAATATACGATGTAATAAACCATACATCGAAGATTAAAATTCTAGCATCGTCTCATAATAAGATTATACCCATTAGAACTCCTCGAAAGTTTTGAAATAAATTTCTTGGAGGAATCATGAATAGACATGAAAATCGAATATAGGGATTTAGTAAGCTCCAAATTAAGACATTCAAGTAAGCAGAGCACTGGCTCATCGATAGTAGTTAATAACCATGAGAACCTCTCATGAGTTAATGAAGTCAAAAAGAACAATAATGTTACTAGGTTCTCATTAAATAGAGAATTGTTCTTAATGAATATAGAAAGTGGGAGCATCAACAATGTCAGCTGACTAGCCAATAATAATCGGAGTATATTTGCAAGATCAGTTTAAAGGATAACATAAGGATATACCCGACCACCAATAGTTATTACTAAAGACCAAACCATAGTGCCATATAATACAATTATATTTTCAGCCTATGGTACAACTATCATAAGGGATCAACATCTAAAATAAATTTAGAATTTAGGGTCGGTTAAGATTAAACCGTAGCCTAACGTCCTAGTGCATAGACTCAATAAAATATTAGTGCCACTTAAGAGAAACCTTATTATGATAAGGCCACCTCAAAGGGGCTTTGAAGATTAGTTTATAAAAGTTGTACATGAGTACATATACTAAGAAGAATTATAAACATAATGATATAAAGGAGAACCTATCATGCTAAGAATGCGTTGTATTCTGATATCATATGTGAGCCCCTTGAAGCCAAGAAAAGTAAATTCCGTAAATTCGGAGTTCAAAAGAAATTGAGTCGGGTTAAGATTCGCCCAACTTTGTAAAACTTCTTTTCATTTCCCGGGGATTTTCTGAGTCACTAAAGTAAGGAAATTTCTTGTGACTAAGATTGTGCTTATGCGGGACTGATCACCCCACATGATGTCAATCTCGGTAGCGTCTCCATCAGACAAGAAATCGGATGGGTATCGACAAAATGGGTGCCTCCCCCTAACCCTTGTCATTCCATTTCTACCCTCTGATTATTCCTTTCAAGCTTGTTAGATGTTTTATTGATAACACGTTTTGGTTACTTGTAGTATGCCAAAACGAACCATCGTTCTCATTTCTTTCATTTACATATCTTCTCATTCCACTTTGATCCAATTATTTTCGAAAGCAATAGGATTAACTAGTCCATTTGCAAGTCATAAGCATGACCTAATGAATGATACCCTTAAGGGTACCCAAATGTATAAAAATGAGACTAGAGGAAATTAGATTGAGACTTCCAATAGGTGGAATGAGATTTAAGATTTGAAACATTGAGAGACAATGCAATATGGCCCTTAGTATGTTATGAAGTAGACCAATGGTTGATAAACAAGTAAAGATATCGATACAAGATCCAAGTAGGTAATGATATGATAATAGTTGGTTGATAGAGACCTTACGGAGACCAGAAAAGATTTCATAATTTTTAAAGAAGATGCTAGATAGTAAGTCAAGTGAAGTACTAAGTAAAGTTAAAAAAATTAGAAATGTAGGCACGGCAAGTGTCCCCAACAAATGCAATAATAAAGTTAGTAAAAAGTTTCTCCGCCCAAGCCTGAAAAGGATAATATAATAGCGATAAGAATAAAGAATAAAATATAGATCCTTGAGTTTAATAAACTAAGGATTCCATTAAGTGAAGTTCAAGGATAGCCCACGAGATAAATATTGGAAGTCCAATAAGTATTGAAAAGTGACTTAGATCACAAGCCATAAGGACATGGGCAAATGAAGTTTGAATAGATAGAATGACCCAGTCTTAATCGACATCATCCCTAATTTAAGGAGGATATGAGTCTAATAAGGGTTCAGTCGAATCAAACTCAAACAAAGCTACTATCCCCAAGAAATAATATCAGATTAGATAGTAAGGTTAAGGTTGTTTAACAACACACATAATAATAATTATTATTATTACAATAAGATCCTTAGGTGATAATGTAATAAAGATAGATGTGAAAGGAAACAAGGAATATATGCATTTATGAAAGAATATCTTGTTCGATAAGGTTTAGAGAAAAGAGATGGAGGGTTCACAAGGAAAGGAGTATTGGCCATAGTAATTTTGATCTTTGAAAAAGAAAATAAAAGCAATAACTGATAGTTCATGAGTTAAATATTAACCATATACAAAATCAGTAGCATTGGAATGTGACTCCAATTATGAACACTAAGTGTGTGATTAAAATAGAATTAAAAGTATATTGAGCCATTTGTAATGTTGTCTCGAAATAGGAAAATGGTGACATATTATGATAGAACAAGAAAAGAAGTAAATTAGAGGAAGAGTGTACTATAAGCAGAATGAATTTTGAAGTGGATATAAACCTTAAAGCATGGGGATAAATCGATATCCATAAAATACAGCATCTAATACAATATGAGTCTATATAGTAACTAGTGGTATAGGTTGATGACCTATCCTGATTAAAATTTCTCCTACATCACGCGTTAGACACCTCGTAGGATATTAGTGTGGATCATGCCGAAATATTCTTCCACTAGAAATATAGTAAGCTTTGAATAACAAAATTTATGTTAGTTGTCCACAAGGGAGTAACTACACGTTACATAGAAATAAGAATACATGCCAGTAATTACAGACATGAGGTAAGAGTAAGAAATCTTGTTAATTATCGAGACATAGAAATGAAATGTAGCAAATAAGAAATGGGAGTAGTTACCTTATGCTAAGGAAGGTAATCTATAAGAAGCTTTTCCAGTCAAGAGACTTGACTACATGAGATAAGTAGCATTTGATATATTGACCAAAGGTTATAATAATACCCTAAGCTAAATGATTGATGAAAAATACGGGATAGACAAGGCTATCTAGAAGGATATAAAGTACGGAGTAAGAGGGTATGTACAATTTAAATCCACATAGTGGAGGCAATGATACATAACCAATAATATATAGTAATATAGGCCGAGTTATGGCTTTAATGAATGACAACAACTTTAATATAAGCAAAAACAAAATTTATAGGGGTTTAGACGTATTTCGACACGTTAGTCCTTATCAAAGGACAGGATGTCAAAGAGATAGAAAATTTTGCTAAGGTCTCAAAAATGTTAAAAGTCAAACGAAAGTTATATCGAAGGAAGCCTTAGTAGAAATGAAATATATACAATTAACATATCAAGAGACGTTCTAATCAAAACTGATAAAAGTTTGAGCAAAGAAAAGATGAATAGATAAACTCAAATAATTTCTGATGTAAGGAACATTATAGATCCTTAAAAGCCTTTTGGATAATAAGAATTTAGATTCCGATTACCTTGAGAAATTAAAGGAGTTTATAAAAGAAGTATTCAAGTAAAAGACGTCATGAGTGTGAGTACATGAGATAGCAAGAAGAGACAGAAAGAACGACCATGAATTGGTTATCAAGAAAAGAATATTAAGTGACATAATTATTCCTAGGTCAAGGAGAAAGTGACAATTATGCGTAAAAAAAATGGAGTTAAAGGATGTAGCATTGCTATAAGAGGTAATTTATCTTACCCCGTCATTAAACATAGATTAAGCGTGTAAAACGACATACCCAAAAGTTTCTAAATCACTTTAAAACAAAAGGTTATTCGTCAGACAAAAAGCTAATAGCATATAGAAATTTATTTGTCTTAACGTAAATAAAATAAAGTCGACTTATGTACATGATATCTAAGATAAGTCATGATTAAGTTCCGACTAAAGTGCTTTGCACAAGCTAGTGGAATCATGTACTCTAGTTGTGATAATGAGTAGAAGTTCTATATAAATCATGTGATCGACTAATGTAGTGACCGAAGCGATATAAAATAAGACAACTGAGCTAAAAAGCCCTACAATAAATCCTCGAATGATTTGAGAGAAAGAAACATAAAATTTTTTAGGAACAACACTTTACATTATATGTATAATGCTATAAGTTAAGAACGAAAGAAAATTTTGAGCCACTAGCGGGTCTCCACTCGAGAGTGAATCATTTAGAAAATGTCTGACCTTTAAGAGTTTTATGATTATACATTGGATATCAATGGTGAAGATACTATCGCCTCCTTGCCGAAGATCGGTTGACTATTTGAGAACAATCATAGGCAAACGTATGAGACATTACAGCTAGAAACTCTAAATTTAGAAATGAGGGGGTTAAAGATAAGACATTTATATTATGGTTCACAAATCAAGAATTAGTAAGAATTGGTAACATAAAAGACTTACCTTGAACTTTAGGAGGATAGAAATCGACTCATGAAGGAAATAAAAATTTTAAATGGAAAAGGAGGACCATAGAAATAATTCTACGACAAATACCAAAATAGTCATTGTGACGTTATGACACATATAGGTAAGGTATAGACCCTTACCGTACATAAAGAAAATAGGAATAAAGATGTTTGTACCTAAATGGTCCCAAGATGACTACCTCGTCTAACAAGTTAAAACGATGCTAGAAATAATGATACAAGAGTTGAGCAAATTATAGGAGTAAGCTCAAAGGTAGAGATTACCTAAGACCAAGAAGGAGTAAGCTCAAAGGTAGAGACTACCTAAGACCAAGAAAAGTGGGCCTGAATACCCATGGACTAGCGTTCCAACTAATAATTAAATTTGGTTGAAAGATAAATAGAAATGATAACGCTACAAAATGTGAGTCGTAATTTGTGAAACCATAGAGGTGTCAAGAATCTACATAAGATAGGAATCGGTACAAACATACCATGACATGAAATGAGTGTCATGAAATGGGTGTCAAGAAAGTCTAGGCTTAAAAGAAAAGGATTAATACCCAAACCTAATAGAAAGTATAGAAATACCTAAAGGATTAAAATCATGAGAAATCGCGGGGAGATAATAAAAGAATCTTAAGATAAACAAGAGTTATATGCTATTAACGCCAAACTAAGATAAGTCCCATAGATAGAGAAAGAAGATTGTCGCGAAAGTACGACTAAACAAATAATATGACATTATATATGTTACGTCAGGAAAACATATGAGAAATTGTGATGGATACTTAGCACACCAGTTCACACTGGTTAGTTGTGTAATTCTAATCATTCGAAATTAGAAAAAAGATGAGGAAATATGTGGGACTTGGAAGAAAGTCAAAAGGGACAACGAATGTAAGAATTCTCCAAGGGGTGGAGACAAGGATCTCCTATGCATGATAGTAGAGAGAAAAGATTTATGTTCTCAAAGATTTAGCTATTGCTTCAGGTGTTAGTATAAGTCATGACCCAAAGAAATTATGAGTTAGAAAAGTTAATTTCTAAATGTTGTAGATGTATATCATATACGTTGGGACGATAAAATAAATTTCAGACTCGAAAACCTGAAATGAACGAGATGCCGAATAGTCAGTGCTCAACATAGATATACGACGGATCTAGATCCTTCAGCGAAAATGCAAGATAACCGCGGTTAGGATATCCCAAACCCACTTCGACGCTGAGATAAGGATGATATCCGAAGAAATGAACGTTCGAACGTTAAACTATGAAACTATATCCAGATAAATATGTACCTAAGTTAATCACTAAGGTAAAGGTCTTGTAGGGACACCACGAGCAAGAAATAGTGATGTGGGAACGTGTTAAGTCAAATGAAAGGAAAGTGCCCAAAGTATTTACACAAGATAAGCAAATTTCGGGACGAAATTTAATTTAAGGAGGATATGATGTAACGCCCCGCATTTTTCTAACTCTACGTTAGTAGACAAATTAGTGAAATTGAGAGAATAAATTAACTTTGTAGATAAAATTCTATTCTCGACAAAGATAGAATTTTTGGAGAAAAGAATTCTCTAGTGAGTTGATTAAGAGGAGAATGACTTCTCTAATTAGATGATTCAAAATATGATCACTTCAAGTGATTAATTAGTTAAGTATTTATTTCTATGGAAAATCGAATAGTAATTTAATTAATCATTTCTATAATAGCAATTACATCGTTTGATTTACGATAGTATCGATTGTACATTTCATATTGATTTGTTTTATTCAAAATCAATCAAGAGCAAAAGTTGTGGTACGAACTAATTAATTTATATTATGGGCCAAGCCCATTGGTTCATGAAGGAACCGTTAGATAACAATCGAACCAAACATTCGATTAATACATTAATGAATCAAAAACAGTAAATTAATAACAATAAACCCACATGTCAATAATGATAATATCTTGAATAATTAAATGATATTACACTAAAAACAACAAATAACAAATAAAACATGCAGCAGCCTGTTGCTGTTGCGTGAAGAAAAAAAAAACAGAGAAGGGACAGCAGCAGCAGCAAAGCAAATTCCTTCCCCCCAGCTTCATTCCTTCCCCCTTACACCATTCTTGAGCCCCAAGAAAATATCAACTTCCCTCAACTTGCCACCTGCAAACTGCAAAGCAAAAATGATAGGATTAGATAAGGAAATCAGAACAAAAGAACCTATCTCTTACACCTAACTAGTCTTGCAGAGAACAAAAGAAGGATTTGCAGGAAAAGGATGGGGGAAAACAGATTTTTTCTCCAACCCTTACCATCATGATGTTGCTACATTCATCAAAAGATCAGCCCTATAAATACCTCCCACCCCAACTCATTTCAATTCCCTTTTCCTTTCACTCACTACTCCACTAAACACACTAGAGTAGAGAAGAAGCAGCAGATCAAGAAGAAGAAGGAAGGAGTGTGGTGAGCTAGCAACAACAGCACTACTAACTCTAAGTAAGTAACCTAAGAGCCCCAAGTATTGTTAAATCATGATTTAAGCTCAACACATAGACAAGAGTATGATAATTCCAGTTTTCATTCTTTGAACAAGCATGCTAAAACTGAATATTTACATACAAGTGTAATATTGGAAACCAAAGCATGACATGGAATGAAATTAAAACTCATAACTCACTGATGAACATGATTCTGAAAACCGAAGTATGAGTTCGAGCATAATGCGAACATAAAACGAGTTCAACTAATATCACAATTTCAATGCTATAACTCAAACCATGAATTAAACACCTAGTTGATACAGCATGTGTGTTTTTCATTCAACAAGAGTAAACCGAAAGCAATAGCAAGAAAATCAAAAGGCAAATCACCACAAATTTTCGTTTTTCAAAACTGAAATCTGTAAGTCTTCCTAAGCTATAGACATATATAATGCTCTTAAGCAAAACATTCACAAGTAAAATGAAATAAATCCCCTGCTGCCACTAATTAATCCTATATGCAAGAAAATCCTAAATTAAATAAATTAAAGAAGGAAAGAACAGTGAGCTTAGCTTAAGCTTCGGACAGCCACCTCCGGTCGGAACCCTCCGACTCCGATGACGGAGCTATCGTCGAGGATGAACGAACAAAACTGCACAATGATTAATCAAACAAACCAACAATTAATTAGATGAAAAGGAGAGAGAGCAGAATATATATTAAAGAGAGGGGGAAGGGAATGCAGGGGAATCGAACCCCTTACCTCCAACTCCAGACAACGGCGATGGCGATTCCAGCGGCGGACGGAGACCCCTCCGGCGAGCTCCAGGCGCGACAGCACCGGCGACGTTCGGCCGTGAGGGAGGGAGAGAAGTCCGAGAGAGAGAGGGGCTGTGTTGTCGGATTATTGACAGAGAGAGAGAAAAAGGGAGAAGAAGAAGAGGAGGCTGCCGGCAAGAAGGGCGCCGTCGTCGGCAGTCCTCAACGCCGGTGAGCAGCGGCGCGGGAGAGAGAAGTCCGAGAGAGAGGGGGAAGGTTAGGGCTCAATCGAGAGAGAGGCGGAAAATGAGAAGGGGGCTAGGGTTTTCTGTATATATATATGTATACGAACCGGGTCGGGTTCGGTTTCGGGTCGGGTCTCGGGCTAAACCCGCGGGCCTGAACCGGGTTAGTGGATCTGGGCCGAGTTCAGTGATTTGGGCCGAGTCCAGAACTTGGGCCGAGAATTTATTATTACTGGCCCGATCCAATTCAATTAATCTACGGGCTTACTTGTCCGGATTTAATTCTATTAATCGAATGTTCGATTAATTTTCGAGGATTGTATTCTCGTAAAATACTCACGAGATTAATTATTTAATTAATTAATAAGGACGGCCCGACTATTAAAATCGGATTCGCTTGAGATTAATAAAAATGATTAAGATTATTCAACTATGAATTTAATTAATTAAGATTAATTAAGTATTAAGCTATGCTTAGCTTTAAAATATGTCCTGAAGATTTGCATGATTTTCGGGAATTAATTCAACAAATAAATGGTCTCGAATCATGGGAGAAACGATTCTGAATAATAAAAGATTATTCTATTATGAAAGATTTAAAGGATTCAAATCAATCTGTTAACCCTAACAGATTTATAAGATAGGAAAATATACTAGACGATTATTTTCCTATAGTAAGTTTTATTATAAGAATGTAGATTCTTATTATACCTTTATGAATAGGCGCGACTCGACAAGGTTTTGACGTTGTTCGCCTATCAAGACCGGGCATATTCTACGCTTCAAGAGGTGGGCTTTCTTATACAAATAAAGTTATAGCATGTTCAGATTGAAAATATTATTTTTCAAATATTGTCATGCCATAAATGTTTTGATTTTGTATGATACCTATCTGTGTTGGCTTCGCCAATTTATATAATCGAATTCGGGTCCTAGTAAGATAGCTATCTTACTTGGACTAGTGTACACAATGTGACCGTGTGTCATCTTCGGGTTGGCCGGTCTAGGTATCGTGAGAGTGGCCACTCTCTCGATACCATAGGAACAGATATGGTAGATTACTAAAGAACTTAGTCTGCAGACACTTTTAGATCACAAGAACTATTTTAGTAAGCATAGGCTCTTTTCAATAAAACTCCTATGTCTTACTGTTGAATGGCTTGACAATTATATATGTATGTTTTCGGCAATGTGCCCACTGAGTACCTTTGTACTCAGCCCTGCATATATTTCTAAATGTGCAGGTTGAACGAGATGGAATGGAGAGCCGGCCCAAGCTTTTGTCATCATGAATCATATTAGTTTCTTAGATTAAGACTCTCGGTAATGTGTGTCTTCATACATGCATTCTGTAAGACTTCCGCTGTAAAATGTCGATAAATTCTTGTTGAGTATTCGAGTCGTGTAAGCGTTTCGAACACATGTACATCTTTCCCTTAAAGGCTCGACGCCAATTGATATAATAAATACTTCCCACGCTTGTTCGGGTGGTTTCTTGCTTTATAATTATATCCCCCTTTCTATTCCCGCTCCTTTAATCCCATCCCTAGTCACGGGACCCCGGCTTCACTATCCTTAGTAAAGTCCGGTCGTGACAGCTTCGAGCCCGTCCGAGCTGAGGAGAGGCGCAGCTTCCTCTCCCGCCTGCATTCCCTTTCGGGGAAGCCGGTAGTTCTGAGAGAGCACTTCAACAAGCGAGAGTAAGTAGGAAACTAAAAATTGAATACTTGGTCAATTGCCATATTTATCTGCAATTCGATAACCACCGTGACTCATGTTTCCTGTGTATATATATCGTAAATATTATTAATTGTGAATCATTAAGTTCTATCTCTAGCCATGGCACCAAAATGGAGGATAAGTTGAAATACGAAGTCGATAAAGAATTTATAGAAAAGACTCTTAAGGCTCTTGGAGAGGCTAAAACATCATTGGAAATAGCTGAAAAATTGGCTTTGCACCTTCGTGATGTGGTAGAGTCCAAAAATTTGTACGTGTCACATTCAGAAGTCGAAGATGACTTTCACCAGCCATCTACGATGCCTCATATTCGTCGTCCCGCAATTAAGCCTGAAGAGAAGCCCAACACCATGAAAGTTGAAGATGTTCCAAATATGGATACAGAAATGCTCAAAATAATTTTACCACAGTTGTATGAGAAAAAATAGTTAAAAATAATGCTTGTTTGATGCTTTGTTCCGTACTACAATATAGCTTCTACTATAGTAGTAGAGGCTCTTTGATATGCCTTGATCCTTTTGATGCTATGTGATCCTTTTTATTGAAGCTTAATTCTTGGTTGTAATGTGGAAATCTAATTACGTACACTGTTTTCACTTTCGAGTGGATCATCTCTGTTTTCACTTTCGAGTGGATCATCTCTTGCCAATAATTTAATTATTAACATTAGTTATCCTTTGTGCACACATTTCGAAAGAATGGCCTGTGAAATAAATTGGAATGTTTTTTTTATATATTCCTTCTATTTCCACTATTTTCCCTCTTGAATTAGAACTATTGCTACTCATAATTAATAAAATAGCTCCCAAATATGGTTTTTTTTAGATGAAGGAATATGCTCTTTAATTTATGTGTTAAAGATTTTAAGAATAATGAACTAATGAATTAAGAACCTTATATATTAAAAGATAAAAATTTATATATATAAATTTATTGCACTAATTTATGATACAATATTTCTATGATATATATTTGATGCAAATATACAACACAAATTGCAACACAATGTCAAATGTTAAGTATAATTACAAGAATGAAAAGATGCATCGCAAATAAATTGTTGTAAATACGAGACACAAAACCAAGTGACATATTACTGTCACAAAATAGTGACACAATAATTTTACTAATCACGTTAGACGCATATATACGACACATAATGCAACACTATTTCAAATATGAAGTATAATTATGACAATGAAAAGATGTGTTGCAAATAAATTGTTGTAAATACGAGACACAAAACAAAGTGACGCATTACTGTCACAAAATACTGACACAAGAATTTTATGACGTATATATGGTTCAAATATACGACACACATGCAACACTAATTCACATGTGAAGTATAATTACAACATTCAATTGATGTGTCACAAATAAACTGTTGTAAATACGAGACACAAAACCAACTGACGCATTACTGTCGCAAAATAGTGATGCGAAGATTTTAATTATGACGCAAGTTTGACGCAAATATACAACAATAGAAGCATAAGTGTCATTTTTTTACGACACTTAATGATAATGTCGCATGTGCATATGTCGCAAAAGGCCAATTTTCTTGTAGTGAGAATGAGTTAAAATATCAGCTCTTAGCCTTCCAAAAGTCTTTGGAGAGCATGGGGAAGTATTTCTCACAATCTCAAGGTCATGAAAACTTCGATTTTTCGTTGCCGCCAACACTTTCTTAGGTTAGACTAGACTTTGAAATGTGAAAGACTTGAATTGAAATGTGAAAGACTTGAATTGAAATGTTGAACTTTTAATCACAATGGATCTTTGTTATTTGAACTACGTTGTTCTCTTGAGTCGATTGTGAATCCATTTGTCAAATAGGGGTAAAATATATTGAAATTAGGTGCTGCCAAAATACATGAAAAATAACGACTGAAATTAGCGACTGAAAATAACATCAGTTAAATATAGGTTGAACTACCGAAAATTCTGTAGTTAAAAGATAGCTACTGAATTTTTCAGTCGTTAGATTTAAATACATAGATTCCAAATAGCGACCGAATCTTCGGTCATTAAATATATAACTACTAAAATTTCAGTAGATAATTTCGTAATTAATATTAACAACTGAAATATATTTCGATCGCTATTTGAAAGTTGACTAAGTTTGACTGGCTACCATTTAACGACCGAAGTTTGGTAGTTGATTTCGGTAGTTAAAGTTAACGACCGAAATTTCAGTAGTTAAATATTTAACTACCAGCGTTTCAGCTACCGGAATTTTCGGTCGTTATCTCATTTAACTACCGAATACATGCGTTTAACGACCAAAATTTCGGTCGTTATATTGCGCATTTATTGTAGTGAGGATTGATTATTTGTATATGAACCCTTTCTTTCCTATAGTAATATTTGAAGATTAAAATATATAACCCTAATATCTCATCCCTTATTACTTAGAACTTGTTAGCCGGCGAAACAGATACCTCGGCTTCAACGATCGAATGGGCTATCCACGAAGTTCTAAGGCATCCCCACGTAGCCAAAAAGGCGAAAGAGGAACTAAACAGGGTAATCGGAAGGGGGAGATGGGTCGAAGAGACCGACTTGTCTCAATTGCCTTACATAAACGCCATAATCAAGGAGTCATTCAGACTGCATCCACTAGCCACCTTCTCACTACGCGATAGAGGACTGTAGAGTCGCAGGGTACGACATTCCAAAGGGGATGGCCGTGCTCATCAACACATGGAGCATAGGGCGTGATCCCAACTCATGGGATGCGCCTGAAGACTTCCTCTCCCTGAGAGATTTCTCGGAGAGGAAGATATCGATGTGTCAGGGACCAACTTCACCGTCTTGCCATTCGGCTCGGGGAGGAGGAGGTGCCCCGGGTACAAGCTAGGGCTTAGGATTGTCGGGACGACATTGGCTAATTTGTTGCACGGTTTCGAGATGAGTCTCGTTGAGGGCATGAGGCCTCAAGATATATCCGTGGAGGAACTGTACGGACTTACTACACACCCTAAGGAGTCTATTGAGCTTATCATGGAGCCTACGCTCTCACCCCACCTTTACCAATAAGGTATAACTGCTCATGGATGAATATATACGAGATGTAGGTTTTCGCCTCATTTTCATCTCGTTTGGCCTTGTTTCACTATTTTATACCACTCATATACACATTATTTTATGCGAACTCTGGAGTATTACTTCATGAACATACCATAAATGAAGTAAAATAAACACGACAATCTTTTTTTTTTGAAGCTAATAAAATTATGAGCATTCTATTAATTAGTAGAGACGGGGAGGAAGAGTAGGTTCCAAAATGATGGAAATAGGGCATTTAGGGTTTGTGGTGAGCCCATATTCTTCCTCCATGCATATATCTTCACCCCTCATGCCTTCTTCCAGTTTCAGCTCGAATCCGTGCAGCAAATTAGCCAACGTTGTCCGAACGATCTTGAGTCCAAGATTGTACCCCGGGCATCTTTCTTCTCCCCGAACCGAAGGGCAAAAGGGTAAAATCACTTCTGGCCATATCAATCTCCTTTCCCATAAACCTCTCCGGTAAGAACTCCTCGGCTGCATCCCATGAATTCGGGTCCCTACCGATGCTCCGTGCGTTTATGAAGACGGTTGTCCCTTTCGAAATGTCATAGCCTGCGTGTCATTAATCTTTGTATGATCTACGATTCTCTTAAAATAGAGAAGCCATATAAATTCATAACCAATTTTATGATTATGATGAACTCAAATTGAATTGAAAGTGGACAGAGTGAGTACGTATTAAAAGTATACCTTCAACGCTGCAATCTTGAATCGCGTAATGTGGAGCTAACAACGTAGCGTTCGGATGCAAGCGAAACGTCTCCATAATAATGGCATCAATGTATGGCAACGGAGTGAAATCATTCTCCTCCACCCATCTATCTCTCCCAATCACTCTCTCCATAATAATGGCATCAATGTTTGGTTGCTTTTTTTGAGTTTTGATTGTTCTTGAGAAGAAGAAGGCTAGTGCAAGTGCAGGTAGAATTAGGGCTAATATTAAACTTGAACTCTCCATTTATCATAATTAAGAAGAGGGTTGTTGTTGTAGCAGAGAGTTTACTATAGCTCAACTGTATTTATATTAAATTAATTGTTGAAGATGATTGAGTAAGGTTACCTTATTTCTTACGTCTTCTTATCGCTTTCACGTGCCCCTTCCATCCCACTTATAAAGGGATAATTTTTTTTCGACACGGAAATTAAGACGAGAGTGATAGTGGTGGATAAAGTAGTGTGAATAAGTTTTAGTGGGTTAAAATTTTACTATTTAAGGTAATATCCCTTTATGAGTGGGACGGACGAAAATAGAATTTATCCCTTTATGAATGAGACGAAGTTATTAGTGTATGCACTGAGCTGGCAATATCTAACCCCTCGTCCAGGAGCAGAGCTAGAAATTTAGAAATTCCCGGGCGAAATCGTGTTTATATGAATTTAGTTTTCCACTAAGTGATTGTTTATAAGGGACATCGCCTAGAAACAACATCCATAGCCAGTTCGAGTTCGGAAGTTAGGACTGAAAGTTCATAAATTCTACCTTTGAAAGCAAAAATGCAACTTTCATATATAGCTATATGAGATGCAAGATTTCCGGGTGAAACTACATATATATATATATATATGTAAAGAATAAAATATAAAATGCAAATGTACTATTACTATAGGGTAAAAAACAATTGTACGGGCGGACTACGGGCGGACGCTGGGGTTGCCTGGCCCCTGGCTCCGCCCCTGCCTCTGTCCGTGATAATTGTGCACTACACACTCCCTCCGTCCCACTTCACTTGTCATGTTTGCTATTTTGGGTCGTCTCACTTCACTAGTCTTGTTTTCTAAAATGAAAATTATTAACTCTTACTTTTCAATATAGACCCCTTACTTTTCTCTTTTAACACTTGCACATGAAATCTCGTGCCGAAAAATAACAGGACTAGTGAAGTTGGATGAGTGAAGTATTATTTTTGACACATATATTAAACTATATATTGTTTACGTGCTTAGAAGTAGACGTTGAGTTAGAGTTTTAGTCCCGCTTTAACATTAATTTATTTTTCAACACATAAAAATGCGTTTCTCATGTAATATTTGGTGCGCCAGTAGTTGAGGTTGAGGTTAGGTATGTACACATGTACTCGCGCTTTAAATTTTATGGTGTTATCCTCTGTCCCGAATTATAAATCTTAATCGCGCTTTAAATTTTAATTTTTACTCCCTCCGTCCCATTCTATTAATCTCATTTGCCATTTTAGTTTGTCTCACCTATTAGTCTCATTTCCTAAAATGACAAAGAATACTTGGCCACAATTCACTCTCTCTCCTCAGGATTAATTACAACCACATATTCTCCACTCACTCTCCACTCACTTAGTCCATGTGCCGAAAGCAAATGAGACTAATAGAATGAGACGGAGGTAGTATATAAGATATAAGATCATCTCCAACCCTGTACTCTATTTTACAGTATGCTATACTTCAAAATGAAGTATCACGTACTATATTTTAAAAATCTATTCCAACCACGTACTCTATATATTTAATTTATTATTCTTTTATATTTAATTTTAATAACTTAACAATATTGACAAAAATTAAATAAATAATACTATGATTTATTAACATATATTGAAAATTAAATAATAACTAAATAAAAATTTATGGCTTTTTGAACTATTAAATTGTAAATTCATCATTTTTAAGCAAAATATTAATTATATTAATCATCATAACATACATTATAAGCAATATATAATTTATGTAATGTTAATTTTTTCTATAAATACTTCAAATGTGATTTTTATAAATAGGAGTAAATGAAATAATATGATATACGAATTAGTATAATTATTTACAATGAAAAGTATAATTAAATAATTCAATATCTACAATTAATTTTTTTTGAAAAGTGAAAATAGAGTATGAAGTATTGAACAGTAAAACTTCATATATAGAGTTTTATTGTTCAATACTTCATACTCTAACTGCAAAATAGAGTACGGTTGGAATGACCTCCGTCCTCCAAAATGAAGTAATACTTCAAAATGAAGTATGGGTTGGAGATGCTCTAACGTCTCTATTTCTATATGCATTATTAAAATGAAAGATGACCTTACTAGTTAGAACTATGCATTCTATGGGGAAAATGAAAATGGCCTCATACCAATTAATTAAATGCATTTTAATTGAATTTTTCATGGATATGGAAAAGATTTGACCCATTCATCATCATCATAGCTTCAACAGTAGCTAAAAAAAAGGAATTAGGTCTAATAAATATAATATAATACTTCGTCAGTCCCACCAATTACACCCTACTATGACTATATAATCAAATTAACAACTTCTATATAAGTAGCTATTAGCTTCATCAATTATTTTATATATAAATTACTTACCAAACGTATTAAGCCATAATAGTCATGCATATCACATATTAAAATCAATCATGAACAATATTCATACAAATTATTACTTTTCTTGACACGTTTCTTCAATATATACTAATATAAAATAAAATGTGTCGAAAAGAAAATGTAACGGGAATCTTGATTTCTCGGTGATATGTACACATTTATATTACCAATCAGAATGAATTTGGTAAAGGTTGCTAGGAAGTGTAGGTTTCATAACGATGGGAAGAGGGTATTTAGGGTTTGTGGTGAGTCCATACTCTTCCTCCATGGATATATCTTCAAGCCCCATCCCCTCGTCCAGCTTCAGCTCAAATCCGTGCAACAAGTTAGCTAACGTTGTTCGAACAATCTTAAGTCCGAGGTTGTACCCCGGGCATCTTCTTCTCCCCGAACCAAAGGGCAAAAGTGCAAAGTTACTTCCGGTCATCTCCATCTCTTTTCCGACAAATCTCTCCGGCAAGAATTCTTCGGGCGAATCCCACAGCTTCGGATCCCTTCCCATGCTCCATGTGTTTATGAGGACTGTTGTGCCTTTTGATATATTGTACCCTGTACTATTGTACATTATGTAAGCAACTTGCTCCCTTATGTCTCATTCATAAAAAGTTATATAATCACCTCTCTCTTAAAGTTCGAGCTTTTAGATTAGATGAGATAGAACCACTATATATTAAGGATAAACATTGAAATTTCATACCTGCAACGTTACAATCATGGATAGCGTAATGTGGAGCCAGCAATGTAGCAATCGCGTGCAACCGGAACGTCTCCATGATGATGGCATCTATGTATGGCAATCGAGTGAAGTCGTCTTCTTCCACCCATCGGTCTCTTCCGATCACTCTGTCTAGCTCTTCTTTCGCCTTCTCAATTATGCGCGGTTGTCTCATAAGTTCTTGTATAGCCCACTCCATCGTCGTGATTGAGGTATCTGGCCCCCCAAGCACAAGGTTCTAGGCCAAAAACATGTCAAAGAATCGTGAAAATCAACATTTTTGTTTATGAAAACTATAACTGACTTTAGAAATATTTTTAACAAGTGACAAAATGTCACATCAGAATGCAATAGAGAATATATCCAAATCCCGAGAAATTAACCGGTATCCTACCATTGTTAGTGACTTGACACTATCCCTTGTGAGTTCAACTTGATCAGCCTCAGAATCCTCAGCTATCTGCAGTAAAACATCTACAACATCTTCCCTAGCATAGCCTTTTCCTCTAGCCCTTCTCTCTAAGTGATCATCAACCACATGTCCAAAAAAGCTATCAACGTTCTTGTGCAAAGCCTTCATCCTCTTCACGTAGCCTTGAAGATCGAGGAAATTGAGCCACGGTATCCAGTCTCCGACGTTGAACACTCCGTTGAGTACAAACCACTCTCTCATCATCTCCTGCACATCGTGCACCCCCACAACCGAGCCCTCCGCCGCCTCCGATTCTTCGCTAAAGTACTTATCCGTCATAACCATCCTGGAAATCGCTGATAAAATATAAAGCAATAGTTGGTCCCTGAGAAGAACGGGCTTCCCCGAGAGGCCTTCGAGGCGGGAGAGGAAGTGATGCCTCTCCTCGACGCGAACCTGCTCGAGACTCTTGAGCTTGTTAGTACTCAGCAGCTCCGACATGAATATCTTCCGCGACTCTCGCCAGTACGGGCCGTGGGGGGAGAAGGACACGTCGGAGTAGTTGTAGCTGATGTGTCTGCCCGCAGAGAGCGGGGGCCGCGAGGCGAAGTTGGCGTCGTGCACCTTCAAGAACTGCTCGGCCATCCCGGGCGACGAGGCAACCACAACCGGGAACTCTCCGAACTTGAGGAGCATTAGGTCGCCGTATTTTCGGGATAAACGGTGGAGGGATCGATGCGGGATCGAGCCGATGAGGTTCAAGTTGCCTATAATAGGCCATGGCTTTGGACCAGGGGGGAGTTTTTGTTGAGGTTTGAAGAATTTTGAGATGAAGGCTAGTGCAAATGTAGACACTAGAGCTAATAGTAACCAAGAATATTTCTCCATACTTAGGAATTAATGATTTAAATTCAATCGAAGCATGTTGCATATTTATACTTTTGAAGAGAAAATCGAAAGATTTCGTCTGGTATTAAATAATGATAGGAGATCTATAATATGCCCCACGCTACAATAAAATATAATTACATACATTTCAAATATCTTTAGCAAGATTTCTGTGTAAGGTACACTATATATGCTATTCTTTCTCCTTTACTACGAGGAACAAAGAAAGGGACAAGAACTGAAAATTTTGCATGTTATTTGTAGCTTTCTTGGACCCTTTTAGCCATTAAACTACAAATCGACCTTTTAGTTGGTTTCGAGAATCTATCGTTACAAAGCCATTAAACGTACCAGCTAAAAAGTCAACTCTGTCAAAAGATGTTGTACGAAGGAAATATGATTTTATCATGATATATATTTAGGGTGGCCTAATGGTAGAGGGGTCAGACTGTGATTGATCAGTTCCCCCACATTTATTTATTTGGTTCATTCATCAATCTTTGGATAAAACTTGGTAAAGGTTAGGTGGAAGTGTAGGCTCCATGATAAGCTTAACTGACTCCTTAGGACGTGTAACAAGTCCGAACAATTCCTCCACGGATACGTCTTGAGGCCTCGTGCCCTCGACCGGCCTCATCTCGAAACCGTGCAACAAATTAGCCAGCGTTGTCCCGACAATCATAGTTCCAAGCTTGTATCCGGGGCATCTCCTTCTTCCAGAGCCAAACGGCAGGAGGGCAAAGTGATTCCCATTTGCATCGACGTTTCCCTCCCCGAGAAATCTCTCGGGGATGAATTCTTCAGGGGCGTCCCATGAATTGGGATCTCGCCCTAGGCTCCATGCGTTGATGATCACTGTCGCCCCCTTTGGAATGTCGTACCCCGCGACTTTACAATCCTCTATTGCTAAATGAGGAGCTATCAATGAACCAAGGGGGTGCATCCTCCATGACTCCTTAACTATGGCATTTATGTATGGCAACTGGGGCATGTCCTTCTCTTCTACCCATCTGTTATTTCCAATCACCCTGTTTAGTTCTTCTCTCGCCTTTTCCGCTCTGCGGGGATGCCTCAGAACTTCGAGATTTGCCCATTCGATTGACACAGTTGAGGTGCCTGTGCTACCGGTTAGCAAATCCTACAATGTAATAAGGTTTACAGCCAGTTATTTACTTCAGTATGTAAGAGTTTGGTTCATATAAAACGAAGAAGCGTAATTTTAATGTATACCTAAAAATTTCAAACATGAAATCAAATTAACATATATATTTACCTGTAACAAAGCTTTGATAGTAACTCTAGTCAATTTAACTTCAAGATTAGGGTTCTCAGCTGCCTGCACCAATAACATGTCTACCACATCTCTCGGCTCGAAATCCTCTCCTTCACTATCTCTTCGAGCTTGGTGAACATCGATCACAAACTCAAGAAACTTATCAAATTCCTTGGCCAAATCTTTCATCCTCTTAACATATCCTTGCAAGTCCAGGGAACGAAGCCATGGTATCCAATCTCCAACATTGAACACTCCGCCGTTCAGCAGAAACCACTCATCAACCATATCTTGCATTTCTTCAATCTTGAAGATTGAACTTCTCTTACCGCCGTCTCCGGTTTTGGTAAAGTACTTGTTGCCCAACACCATCCCACTCATGCTGGAGAGTGTGTAGTGCGACAAAAGCTTCCTCAGAACTACCGGCTTTCCCGAAAGGGAATGCAGGCGAGAGAGGAAGCTACGGCATTCATCAACCCGGATGGGCCCGAAGAACTCGAGCCTCTTGGCGCAGAAGACTTCGGAGTGGTAGATCTTGCGCGCTTGCCTCCAGTGGGGGCCGTAGGGGGACCAGATCACGTTGGAGTAGTTGTAGCCGGTGTATTTACCTGCAGCTAGCATAGGCCTCGAGGCGAAGTTTACGTCGTGCACCTTCAAAAACTGCTCCGCCATTAGAGGAGATGAAGCTACCACAACTGGGAAGTTTCCTAATCTTATGAGCATGATTTCGCCGTACTTTTCGGAGAGGGAGCGGAGAGATCGGTGCGGCGAAGAACCGAGAAGAAGGTCCATGTTGCCGATGATCGGCCATGGTTTTGGACCTGGTGGAAGATTTTTCTGCGAATTTCGTTTCCAAAAAAATAATATTGCAGCTGCAAGTATTAGGGTTAGGGCTAACAGAATTTCATGGTGGTTTTCCATTTTTTTTTTAAGGTTATTTTGGTGTACGTACATGTGAATTTATAGGAAAGAATGGGACCATCTATCTTAGGGTTTACACCAAAATTAAGGACTTCTGTAATCTATAAAATCCATTAATTATCTTAAACATGAATCATTTTAAATATATCGAGAGTTTGGTTTATATAAAAATAAGTTATGTTCTGAGAAATAAGAATAGATTTGAACTATATTTAGTCACCCGTTTGAAGTGAATTGGCAATTTCTCTCTGATTTTCATGGTTATCGGAAATTGTTAATCCCTTTTCTTTTCATTTTCTTACAATTATTTATTTTGTTTGTGCTATGTATACATGATTAGGATTAATGGCTTTTCTTTTATGGAATATTATAGTACTTTTGTAGTATCCTGTAAAAAAAAATCTTTAAAAAGATATTTTAAAACTCATCATCAAAACGCTCGAAAACACTTGCCACAAATGTCAAATGCTGAAAAGAAAGGGCTCACAAATCTTGGTGACAATTAATTAGCAAATCTTGGTGACAATTAATTAGATGCTAATACACGCCTTTTACGTAGAGAGGGTTGGTGTATGTCGATCGGCTAACATTAGATAGACTAGTATTGGCTAACATTAGATAGAATAACAAAAGATGTTAGTAAAAGATCCTAAGATAGTACTACTATTTATGATTTAATTAATTAGTTGGAGCAAATAAGTATACAGAGTATTTGGACGAATGAGATCTTTTATTGTCTATCAGTGTGACACCCTCTATTATATTCATAGATAATTGACACGTTACAAATTTTAACGTTTATGAATTAAAAATAGTTAGAGATCATCTACGATTGCTATAGATCGATGATGTCACACCAATAGACAATAGAGTATCCGGACTGATAATTGGATTAGATAGTAATTAAAATCTTGTTCTATTTCGTGTTAATTAACTCCTACATTTACAAGGTGCTAGGTCTCTATTGAAGGGATATTAATTTGTAGCCGTCAAATGCCTCTCTAATGTCTCTATTAGCTGCACAATCAAAATATAGATTTCGCTAGGAGATGGGTTCTACTGCACTTTAGTCCCGTATCTTATACGCATTGAATCGAGGAATAATTGTCACGTATTTAACTTTCTTCTTCTTCTTCTTTTAATATTAAATAAGCAGTTTTAACACTTTTGTTTTACACGACTAAAGTAAGTGCGTTTTACCATTCGTTATATAAGTGTCATGGAATACTCTGAACTCTACCATTATATTATTAACAAACGGTTGAAATTAAACCGGAATTAAATAATTATTGTCAAATTTTTCCACATGGTGATTTCATCTCAAATAAGCTAAGTGTTTTATTAAGCTTTATAATATTATTCGGTGCGGTTTGGAAGGATTTGAATTAGTTATCTATCTTCGATCTATAAATAGAAAGAAAGAATTAAAACGGAATCAAATATTCTTTATTTTCTTTGGGTGTTACATTTCCTATAGTACTACTCCCTCTGTTCTGCTCCATTTGGCTTATAGAGTGAATATATGTGAGGTATAAAATAATAGAGCAGGCCAAATAGAATGGAACGGAGGGAGTATAATATTAGTGATAATATAAACGTTTTCAAATCAGCCTTTCTTCAATTATCTATGGCAACAATAAAATATATGACGTCGAAATATAGTAGATAATCCAGTTTAATTGTAAAGCTATTGTTATAGAGGAATGCTCATCTACTCACCGTTGTCATTTTTAATGTGCCAACGGATGATGTGGCGTCCTATTAATGGATAGAAGACCTAAATATATACCTTAACTTATCTAAAATAAGGAAACACTAACACTGCCACATCTGCAATAGACATATTAGAAGTGTCCACGGTATGTAGGGGAACGTTTCTCATAGATGTAAATATAGTCTTTCTCATAGATATGTTATATATATAGTTTCAATCACAAAACCTCATCAAGAAATGAAGAATGTATGATGGTGTAATAAGCATAAATATACACTATTAAGCATGATTTTGTATAATTTTAAACATTTTTCGAATATTAGCATGACAAAATCTATTTATACACGATATATATATATATAGGGAGTGGTTCGTGTGCAAATAAATCCTTGCGTGCTAAAATGCGAAAGATGCTTAAAACTATACAAAATCATGCTTAAATCAGTATATATTTATGCTTACAACACCATTATGCTTTTTAATGTACAAATTCATGCTTAAACCTAGTCATGCTTATGATACCTTATAATCATGCTTAAATCAATTACAGCCACAGATCAAATCAAGATCAATGGTCCAGATCTATTCCTATTTCTCACACCAGGACTTATTTCTATATATATATATATATATATATATATATATATATATATATATATATATATTTAATGCATTATAATGAAAAAGGAAAACATCAATGGATTGTTTAGCCGAAATGCATGTGCTGAATGCAACTTCAATTATGATTTGACTTTTCATATACATGCATGCATGCATGCATGCATGGTATGAGCTAACTAGTAGTTATATTTCACGTCAGGGCAACTACAATGGAGAGCCTCAAATGGAGCTCTATAAATTGACACATGGACAAGAGCTCTAAACTTAAAATATTTCACAACCATGGGCTCTAATTTTAGGGTTTTTAATACCATTATTGGGTCCCACTTTTTATCAATATTATTATTATTAAATGTAAAATAAAATGTAATGCACATATGGTGGCCCCACAAGTAACATAGAGCCCGGGCTCTTGCAGGAGAGCCCGGGCTCTTCATTCTGGGCTCTCCAATGGTGCTGAAAAATAAAGTTGGGCTCTATCTTTTGACACATTGACAAGAGCCCAACCATTGTAGATGCCCTCATTACGTGATTTTGTGATAGTCTAACTATAGCTAGATTGTTTTGATAGCTAGAGTTGGCTTTATTTATATGTGAGGATCGAGTTAGCTCGTAATGTTTTCAATTCAAGAGTTTTAAAACTTTACATGTTTCTAATAACGTGCAACGACAGAAGATCGTTTATAATTTGTTAAATTGTTTGGATAATTAAAGCTTACAAGTTCAAAATACATTAATCTCTTCATTCTCTATTTACCGACGTTATTATTATATTGGGACGTCCTCCATTTACTGAATTTTCCGTTTGTGACGTAGGTCTGACAATCACTTTAACATTTTTATCACTTTATCAGTCTAATTTTTAAAAACTTTTACACTTTAAAATGTACAAGACTTTGGGGTCACTATTTTTACATGAACTTCCAACCTTGTCGAAAAAATACATGAACTTTTAATTTTTTTTCAATTTTTTTACAACTCATTTAATTTTCCACAAGTTGGCAAAATTGAATCCGACATGACAAATGTTGTTTTTTTATATTTATATGTCAATAATTCATTATATAGAATATAGCAACATACTAATGTATATCTTAAACTCATATTAAAAGATCATCTATTTATTTAGAGGGCAAACCTCACGTTTATTTTAATACATAAACAACATCCTCATTTTCAACATAGACTATGAAAATAGTATAGATTCATTCATTCATCGGTGGTTAAAATTTGGTAAAGGTTAGGTGGAAGTGTAGGCTCCATGATAAGCTTAACTGACTCCTTAGGACGTGTTGTAAGCCCGTACAATTCCTCCACGGATACATCTTCAGGCCTCGTGCCCTCGACCGGCCTCATCTCGAAACCGTGCAACAGATTAGCCAAAGTTGTCTCGACAATCTTAGTTCCAAGCTTGTACCCAGGGCATCTCCTTCTACCAGAGCCAAATGGCAGGAGGGCAAAGTGATTCCCATATGCATCGACGTTTCCCTCCCCGAGAAATCTCTCAGGGATGAATTCCTCAGGGGCGTCCCATGAATTGGGATCTCGCCCTAGGCTCCATGTGTTGACGATCACGCTCGTCCCCTTTGGAATGTCGTACCCTGCGACTTTACAATCCTCTATTGCTAAATGAGGAGCTATCAATGAACCAAGGGGGTGCATCCTCCATGACTCCTTAACTATGGCATTTATGTATGGCAACTGAGGCATGTCCTTCTCTTCTACCCATCTGTTCCTTCCAATCACCATGTCTAGTTCTTCTCTCGCCTTTCCCGCTACGCGGGGGTGCCTCAGAACTTCGAGGATCGCCCATTCGATTGACACAGTTGAGGTGTCTGTGCCACCCGTTAGCAAATCCTACAATGTGAGTAATAGGGTTTATGGCCAGTTATTTACTTTAGTATGTAAGAGTTTGGTTCATATAAAACGAAGAAGCGTAAAATTTTAATGTATACCTAAAATTTCAAACATGAAAGAAAATTAACATATATCTAGGGAGTGGTTCGTGTGCAAATAAATCATGGCGTGCTAAAATGCGAAAAATGCTTAAAACTATACAAAATCATGCTTAAATTATTATATATTCATGCTTACAACACCATTATGCTTTTTAATATACAAATTCATGCTTAGACTTAGTCATGCTTATAATGCCTTATAATCATGCTTAAATCAATTACAATCATAGATCAAATTAAGATCAATGGTCCAGATCTATTCCTATTTCTCACACCAGGACTTATTTATATATGATTCATCCTCTATATATATATATATATATATATATATACAGTGGCGGAGCCTGAGGTTTCAATTTGGGGGTGCGGAAACATAAATTACGAATATAAGGGAAAAAAAAAGACATTTAAATTAAAATACCATAATGTCAAATACATTTCAAAATACGCTAAAAAAATACATAGTTACTAATCTAACTTTCGACGAGGCTTTATTTCTTGAAAGCGATTGATAATCTCGTCTTCGGAAACTTGAAGAAATACGTCCTTTTCAATGTAAGTGACCAAACAATCATTCAAAAGCTGATCTCCCAAGCTATTTCTCAACTTATTCTTGATGTAAGTCATTCCGGAAAATACTCTTTCCACACTTGCAGTAGCAACTGGAAGAATCAACACCAACTTGATAAGCAAAAACACCAAAGGATAAGTCACATGTCTCCCTGTTTCAACAAATTTCATGGAAAGAGATAAGTCACAGGTGCAAGGCGACGTCGTGGCGGCGCCGGTGGAAGTGCGGAGGCTGGAGGCAGAACGGGGCAGTAGCAGCGAGCAGGCAGAGCACCCAACTCTGTTTTGTTTTAAAATTCTTTCTGTTTCTTTCTGTTGAATTGCGGCTTGTTGTCTTTTTTTTGTTGGTTTTAGCTTTTTTTTTATTTTTTTTTTTTTATTTTCAAGTTGGGCCTTGGGCCTAAAATAGTAAAATTTATTGAAGGGAGTGGGTCGGCTGCACCAATACAATATACATATATACTTAAAAAAAAAAAAAATTTATGGGTATAATATGTATATATATATATAGTAAATTTTTTTTTTTTTTTTTTGGGGATGCAACTGCACCCCCATGCACCTCATAGCCTCCGCCAGTGTATATATATATATATATATATATACCTGTAACAAAGCTTTGATAGTAACTCTTGTCAATTTAACTTCAAGATTAGGGTTCTCAGCCTGCACCAACAACATGTCTACCACATCTCTCGGCTCGAAATCCTCTCGTTCACTATCTCTTCGAGCTTGATGAACATCAAGCACAAACTCAAGAAACCTATCGAATTCCTTGGCCAAATCTTTCATCCTCTTAACATATCCTTGCAAGTCCAGGGAACGAAGCCACGGTATCCAATCTCCGATGTTGAACACTCCGTTCAGCAGAAACCACTCATCAACCATATCTTGCAATTCTTCAATCTTGAAGATTGAACTTTTCTTACCGCCGTCTCCGGTTTTGCTAAAGTACTTGTTGCCCAACACCATCCCACTCATGCTGGAGAGTGTGTAGTGCGACAAAAGCTTCCTCAGAACTACCGGCTTTCCCGAAAGGGAATGCAGGCAAGAGAGGAAGCTACGGCATTCGTCAACTCGGATGGGCTCGAAGAACTCGAGCCTCTTGGCGCAGAAGACTTCGGAGTGGTAGATCTCGCGCGCTTGCCTCCAGTGGGGGACATAGGGGGACCAAATCACGTTGGAGTAGTTGTAGCCGGTGTATTTACCTGCAGCTAGCATAGGCCTTGAGGCGAAGTTTATGTCGTGCACCTTCAGAAACTGCTCCGCCATTAGAGGAGATGAAGCTACCACAACTGGGAAGTTTCCTAATCTTATGAGCATGATTTCGCCGTATTTGTGGGAGAGAGAGTGGAGAGATCGGTGCGGCGAAGAACCGAGAAGAAGGTCCATGTTGCCTATGCTCGGCCGTGGCTTTGGACCTGGTGGAAGATTTTTCTGCGAGTTTCGTTTCCAAAAAAATAATATTGCAGCTACAAGAGTCAGGGCTAACAGAGTTTCATGGTGGTTTTCCATTTTATTTTGTAGGTTATTTTGGTGGAATTGATGTACATATATTTTTATAGAAAAGAATAGGACCGAGTCACTCATTAAAGAGAGGAGGCGGTGGTCAGGTGCGCTATGTTACCTGATTAAGAATGAGACCATCAATCTTAGGGTTTTCACCAAAATTAAGAAGCACTTTTGTAATCTATAAAATCCATTAATTATCTAAACATGAATCATTTTAAATATACCGGAGTTTGGTTAATATAGCAATAGGTTATGTTACGAGAAATAAGAATAGATTTGAACCATTAATTTTAGTTTGATCTATGGTTGTAACCGATTTAAGCATAACACTAAAAGGTATCATACGCATGATTGACTGGGTTTAAGCATTAAATTGTATATAAAAAAGCATAATGGTGTAATAATTAAGCATAAATATATACTAGTTTAAGCATAGTTTTGTATAGTTTTAAGCATTTTTCGAATATTACCATGCCAAATTTTATTTATACACGAACTCTTCACCACATATATATTTAATGCATTATAATGAAAAAGGAAAACATTAATGTATTGTTTAGTACATAAAAAGGTTTGGCCGAATCGCATGTGCTGCATGCAACTTCAGTTATGATTTGACTTTTCATATACATGCATGCATGCATGGTATGAGGCTATGAGCTAACTATTAGTTATATTTCACGTCATTACGTGATTTTGTGATAG
Organism: Thymus mandschuricus; assembly: GCA_029379335.1. Taxonomy (NCBI): domain Eukaryota; kingdom Viridiplantae; phylum Streptophyta; class Magnoliopsida; order Lamiales; family Lamiaceae; genus Thymus; species Thymus mandschuricus. The sequence goes on from CM057074.1 coordinate 37,637,930, forward strand.
TTTAGCTATAGCTAGATTGTTTTAATAGCTAGAGTTGGCTTTTTTACATGTGAGGACTTAGCTCGTAAAGTTTGGAAGTTTTAAAACTTTACAAGTTTCTAATAACGTGCAATGCGCGGCAGAAGAGTTTATAAGTTGTTTAATTGTTTGGATAATTAAAGCTTACAAGTTCAATATACATTACTCTCTTCGTTCTCTATTTACCGACATTATTATTATATTGGGACATCCTTCATTTACTGAACCTTCTGTTTTGGGATGTTGGTCCTACAATCATTTTAACATTTTATCACTTTGTCACTATAATTTTTGTACAACTCGATTTTCCCCAAATTGAACCTGAGGTAGTAAAATTGAATTCGACATGACAACACATTTGACGTTATTTGTATATTTATATGTCAATAACCCATTATATAGTATATAGCATCATACTACAGTATATCTTAAGCTCATATTCAAGTAGAATGAATCTCATCGAAAAATTAAAACGATGATCATCTATTTATTTAGAGGGCAAACCTCACGTTTATTTTAATACATAAACAACATCCTCATTTTCAACATAGACTATGAAAATAGTATAGATTCATTCATACATCGGTGGTTAAAAGTTGGTAAAGGTTAGGTGGAAGTGTAGGCTCCATGATGAGCTTAACTGACTACTTAGGACGTGTAGTAAGCCCGTACAATTCCTCCATGGATACATCTTGTAACACCCCAAACTTTATTGGACCTAATAGATTTAATGGGCAGACGAATTTTATAGTTGGGCTCGTTATATCAAGATATTTAGTTCGATTTGTAAATTATTGGGCCGTTGAATATTAAAATTAAACAAAGCCCAAAGATAAGGAAATAAAAAGCCCAAATTAATACAAAGTGTTAGTAGCCTTATTGTAAAAGTAATTGACGGAAGTCTAGGTTAATATACATTCTTCTATTTTATTTTATCACTAGAATTGTACCCCGCGATGCAGGGGTTTACTCGATCGAGAAAGAGTGTAGCAAATACTCCTAAGTCCTATCAATTATTAAATCTATGTATTTTTTCTTGTTTTGGACAATTATTGGAGCCAAGCTCGCACAAACTCCTAGAAATTCTCCAAGCCCACCTTATATCTCCCACAAGGGATCGAACCCGGGTCACTTTTCACAAAGAGGAGCTCGGTGGTCAGGTGCGCTAAATCACCTGGTTATAAAAATACATCATTTATCATAAAATAAATCTTTAACACTACCATATTTCTCGTATTTTCAATTGCCATGTATAAATGAGTAGTAGTATGATTATAAATATAAAATGAAGATTAATTTTATAGTGGTATTAATGAAATACATTTGACTGAAATTAATAAGCTAAGTTGTTAATATGACTCTGAAAAATATAAGCTAAATAATTAATTTATAAAATAAAATTATTGAACCACACATATTAAGAAATTTGGAGGGAAAACTTAGAATGAGTATTTGTTTTAGTATATATATATATATATAGAGAATAGATCATATGAGAACCTTTGGTTCCTAGTTCTCACAAAGTAATTGGTTTCCATGAGAACCATCCCCTTTATATATATATATAAATTTTAGAAATTAGATGGCTTTAGAATCAATTGTAATCTTCCTCAGCCACCAATTTTAGTACTCCCTCCGTTAGTGACGGAGGGAGTATGGGCACGGGTTTTTTCGCATTTTATGGTATAATAATAAATTAATGTGTTAAAGTGTTAAAGTGGAATAATTGTGGGTTCATTTGAATTGTTTAATAGTATTAAAATGTTAAAATAATAAAAAGTAGATGTATAAAGTGTTAAAGTGATTATGTGGTCTACGTCCTAAAACGGAATATATCAGTAAATGGAGGACGTCCCAATATAGTAATAGCGTCACTAAATAGAGGACGGAGGGAGTATTTTATTCAACTAAGCTTCAGTTGTGTTGTCAATCCGAGATTTACCCACATTTGTGCTGAGTCATCATTGATTGTGAGTCATCGATGACTCCTCTCATCTTCAATTCAATCGCATGCCACCAAAATCCCATAATTCATTCTCTAATTTTACCCTATTACTCACAAACGAACTTCTTAAACTCCTTGCTCCTATCCACGCCGTTTGTCGTTCGTCGTTCCTCGTTCCTCGATAGATAGCAAGAAGTATCAGCCTCCTTCACATCGAGTAAGTTGTTAATAGTTGACATAGTTTCGTATCCCTTTCGATATTTGATTTAAGCATAGATCCAAACCTTAAAATACACGACTTTGGATTTGCTTCCCTACTGTTAAAATTCTGCAAATCAAAATGAAATATGCCTATTGTTCTATTAGTCAAAGCCTGCCACCAATTTTATAGAAGAACCCTTATTTCTCTAAATCAACATCTCGTTAAAGTATCGCATAATCCCCAACCTAACTAATCTTAATTCCTTAAATGAACTACATAGAATTACATATTTAGGTTTACATAGAAGAGAAATCTAGGATTTCTGTAATCGAATCTAGAAGGACCAGCAACGGGTAGCACCGGTGCTGCTGTAGCGGATAATAACAGTCTACGTTTCGGTTTGGTGGACTTATGTTATGGTTGCTGGCATCCCACGGTGGCTGTCGTAGTTGTCAGGAAGTAAGGAAGTAAAGAATACGGGATGGTAAAAGAAGAAATAAACAATTCTAGGTGAGATAGAGTGTGCTCTGTTGCTTTGGAAGCTACTGCATAAGTTGAGGAAGGGGGGAAGGAATTGAGGTGATAAAAGCTTACTGGTGACAATAAGGTGTTGAATCATATAGTGAGCTAATGATTAGTTTTTATAAAAGAGTAATTGGGCTATATCTAGTTTAATTACATCAAGCAGCAATAAACCTTCAATATTATAATTTGTTGGACTTTTGGTTCCAACTTGGCCATAAGGCACGCCTTTTACCTTCTAACAAGTTAGCCTTAATGCTTGATACTTTGGCTGCTGCACCATCAGATATCTATGCATATGAAGGGGAGTTAACTTTACTACTTTAAGGTCTTAACTAATTCATGGGAATAGATCAAAGAGATCAAGAGCATATCTATTTTTATGTAGTATAGTTTGGAAGAATCTTATCCATAACACTAAGTCTAGATCCTCTATTGTAGATAAATCTCCAGGACATCCACACTAGAGTACGTTATCATACAACCTCGCTACTGGTAACTACAAGGTGGGTTATTTTCCAAAACCTACTACTATTTTTACAAAAGCTTTCGTCTATGATTTAAGATATTATATACTGCTCACGTGGATTGACATGACTTGCATATGGAATTCCTACAATGTTACAATATACAGTTTATGTGGCCACATAGAATCTGTCTCCACACAATGTTATATATGAGCGCATGAAACTATATTGACGTCAACTATTTTCATATTGCAAATACTCTGGACGAAAGTATATATGTATATATTGCCCACACGGAGTGTCTTTGGCACTCACCCCCATATATTTTCAAACTATTTTACAGGTATGGAGTGAGGTAGGGCGGTGACGTGGACTCACAAGACTCTTTAGTTGACCCCTTTTTTTTTGTTCTTTTGTCTATTCGGGTCAAACTATGTACATATTGGTCAGAATATTACTACTTAAATGCTTCTGCTGAATACTTTGTGAATATTATATGGAAATGTAAGTTCTTTTAACCGCAACGGTCGATGTGGCCGTTCTCCGTTTAATGTGAATTTTTCGGTCAAATATTGAATGTTTGACTATGTCATAGTTCCGGATACTATTATAAAATTTAATTTGACTATTCAACTCTTATCTTATTGGAGGTTGACTAGTAAACTAAGTAAACTCGTACGCTTTGAAAGCTCTTCGGTTCGGTTTCTAAGAATAAATTATTCTCCATATTCTATCTTTCTTTTCCATTTCCTCTTTCCTTTTATTTGCTTTTGGTAGCATCCTTATCCTTCTTGAGTCGGGATGTTACACATCTTGAGGCCTCGTGCCCTCGACCGGTCTCATCTCGAAACCGTGCAACAAATTAGCCAACGTCATCCCAACAATCATAGTTCCAAGCTTGTATCCGGGGCATCTCCTTCTTCCAGAGCCAAACGGAAGGAGGGCAAAGTGATTCCCATTTGCATCGACGTTTCGCTCCCCGAGAAATCTCTCGGGATGAATCCTTCGGGGGCGTCCCATGAATTGGGGTCTCGCCCTAGGCTCCATGCGTTGACGATCACGCTCGTCCCCTTTGGAATGTCGTAACCCGCGACTTTACAATCCTCTATCGCGTAATGAGGAGCTATCAATGAACCAAGGGGGTGCATCCTCCATGACTCCTTAACTATGGAGTTTATATATGGCAACTGGGGCATGTCCTTCTCTCCTACCCATTTGTTCCTTTCAATCACCCTGTGTAGTTCTTCTCTCGCCTTTCATGCTACGCGGGGGTGCCTCAGAACTTCGAGGATTGCCCATTCGATTGACGAAGCTGAGGTGCCTGTGCCACCGGATAGCAAATCCTACAATGTTATAAGGTTTAATTTAAGGCTATTCATACAAAATTAATATGAAAAAAAATCAATTAACACACACACACATATATATATATATATATATAGGGATACACTATGGTGAAAACTCTATTTTCAGTGCAATCTGCAAACCATTGCATTTTCATCTATTAATGATGAATTTATATGCATAACTTGTTGCATGAAAATTAAAATATTATTTTATTAATTTTTATTAATAAGATAATATATTTTTTTATGCAACATGATATACATAAAAATGCATCATTATATGCATGAAAATGCAGGGTTTGCAGATTGCACTGAAATTAGAGTTTTCACTGATTTATTTCCTATATATATATATATACACCTGTAACAACGCTTTGATAGTAACCCTTGTAAATTTAACCTCAAGATTAGGGTTCTCAGACTGCAACAATAAAATGTCTACCACATCTCTCGGCACGAAATCCTCTCCTTCACTATCTATTCGAGCTTTATGATCATCGATCACAAACTCGAGAAACCTATCGAATTCCTTGGCAAAGTCCTTCATCCTCTTAACATATCCTTGCAGGTCGAGGAAACTAAGCCACGGTATCCAATCTCCGATATTGAACACTCCGTTGAGCAGAAACCACTCATCCAACATATCTTGTATTTCTTCAAGCTTGAAGCTTGAGCTATTCTTACCATCATCTCCGGCTTCGCTAAAATACTTGTTGCTCAACACCATCCTACTTATGTTGGAAAGTGTATAGTGCAACAAATGTTTTTTCAAAATTACCGGCTTTCCCGAAAGGGAATGCAGGCGAGAGAGGAAACTACGGCCTTCGTCAACTCGGATGGGCTCGAAGAATTCGAGCCTCTCCGCACAGAAGACCTCGGAGAAGTAGATCTTGCGCGCTTGCCTCCAGTAGGGGCCGTAGGAGGACCACGCCATGTTGGAGTAGTTGTAGCCGGTACATTTACCTGCAGTTAGCATAGGCCTCGAGGCGAAGTTTAGGTCGTGCACCTTCGGGAAACTGTTCCGCCATAAGAGGAGATGAAGCTACCACAACTGGGAACTTTCCTAGTTTTATGAGCATGATTTCGCCGTACTTTTCGGAGAGGGAGTGGAGAGATCTGTGCGGCAATGAACCGAGAAGGTATGATCGGCCATGGTTTTGGACCTGGTGGAAGATTTTTCGACGAGTTTCATTTCGAAAATAATAGTATTGCAGCTGCAAGTATTAGGGTTAGGGCTAACAGAATTTCATGGTGGTTTTACATTTTTTTTAGGTTATTGTGGTGTTATCTGTTTCTTGCATGGTGATATATATACATATTTATAGAGGGTCTTTTCACCAAAATTAAGAAGCAATTTCGTAACTATGGTTTTTACATTCTAGAAAGGTTGGAGGCAATTAGGCCGAAATGCATGCATGTGCTGCAATTTAGGTTTTGGTATGTCCCTTTCCCATTGACTTTTCCCATACATGCATGCATTGCATGATCTAATTCCGTCTCACTCATATGGACAGTTAATTACCCTTACGAGAGTGGGACGAACAGAGTATTAGTTAAATTTCATCTCATTGTGAGATTTTGTGAGTTTGTTCTTATAGCTAGAGTTAGCTTTTATGTGTAGGGTTTGGTAAATAAGCATAATACGAGGGTGTTTGACTAAGCTTATTTGAAGAGTTTTATAACTTTACGAGTTTCTAATAAGATGCAATGGATACGAATTTATACGTTGTTAAAACTTCTTCATCAACTGTTGCTTCTTCTTAAGTTCAAGTTCAAGTAGAATGAATCTCATCGAAAAACGATGATCTTCTATTTATTAAGAGGGCACACCTCATTTTTAATTTAATACATTACAACATATGCTCATTTTCAATCTAGATGGTGAAAATGGTATATATAGATTCATTCATTCATCGGTAGAAAAAATTTGGTAAAGGTTAGGTGGAAGTGCAGGCTCCATGATAAGCTTAACTGACTCCTTAGGATGAGTAGTAAGTCCGTACAATTCCTCCATGCATACGTCTTGAGGCCTCGTGCCCTCGGCCGGCCTCATCTCGAAACCGTGCAACAAATTAGCCAGCGTCATCCCAACAAGTTTAGTTCCAAGCTTGTATCCAGGGCATCACCTTCTCCCCGAGCCGAATGGCAAGAGGGCAAAGTGGTTCCCTGTTGCATCGACGTTTCCCTCCCCGAGAAATCTCTCTGGGTGGAATTGGTCTGGCGAGTCCCATGAGTTGGGGTCTCGCCCTAGGCTCCATGCGTTGACGATCACAGTCGTCCCCTTTGGAATGTCGTACCCCGCGACTTTACAGTCCTCTATCGCGTAATGAGGGGGTATCAGTGAACAAAGGGGGTACATTCTCCATGACTCCTTGACTATGGCGTTTATATAAGGCAATTGTGGCATGTCCTTCTCTTCTACCCATCTGTTCCTTCCGATCACCCGGTTTAGTTCTTCTTTTGCCTTTTCTGCTACGTGGGGATTCCTCATAACTTCGAGGATAGCCCATTCAATTGAGGAAGCCGAGGTGTCTGTACCGCCAGCTAGCAAATCCTACAATGTTATAAGGTTTAATTAGGGCTACTTATTTACTTCTTTACTTGAGAGTTTGGTTCATATAAAACTAAGTTCTGGTGTGAGCGTAAAATTTTAATGTATACCTAAAAATTTCAAACTTGAAAGCAAATTAACATATATATAATACCTGTAATAAAGCTTTGATAGTAACTCTTGTCAACTTAACCTCAAGATTAGGGTTCTCAGCTTGCACTAATAACATGTCTACCACATCTCTCGGAACGAAATCCTCTCGTTCACTGTCTCTTCGAGCTTGATGAACAACGATCACAAACTCAAGTAACCTATCGAATTCCTTGGAAAAATCCTTCATCCTCCTAACATATCCTTGCAAGTCTAGGGAACCAAGCCACGGTATCCAATCTCCGATATTGAACACTCCGTTCAGCAGAAACCACTCATCCAACATATCTTGCATTTCTTCAAGCTTGAAGGTTGAGCTTTTTTTACCTTCTCCGGTTTCGCTAAAATACTTGTTGCTCAGCACCATCCTACTTATGTTGGAAAGTGTATAGTGCAACAAATGTTTTCTCAAAACAACTGGCTCCCCTGAAAGGGAGTGTAGACGAGAGAGGAGACTACGACCTTCATCAACTCGAATAGGCTCGAAGAATTCGAGCCTCTTGGCACAGAAGACCTCGGAGAGGTAGATCTTGCGCGCTTGCCTCCAGTAGGGGCCGTAGGGGGACCAAGTCATGTCGGAGTTGTTGTAGGCAGTGTATTTACCCGCAGCTAACGAAGGCCTCGAGGCGAAGTTTATGTCGTGCATCCTCAGAAACTGTTCCGCCATTTGAGGGGTTGAAGCCACCACAACTGGGAACTTCCCTAACTTTATGAGCATGATTTCGCCGTACTTTTGGGAGAGGGAGTGGAGAGCTTTGTGCGGCGAAGAGCCGAGAAGGCTCGTCATGTTGCCGATTATCGGCCATGGATTTGGACCTGGTGGAAGTTTTTGTCGCGATGAGTTTCTTTTGAAGAATAAAATTGATAGCAAGGATAATGCAGCAGCAAGGATTAGGGTTAGCATAATTTCATGGTAGTTTTCCATTTCTCTAGGTTTTGTGATAGAATCTGTTTAATGATGGTATACATATTTATAGGGGGAATTTGAGTGAATATATAAAAGCTTTTTCCTATATCAACTACGAAAGAATTGGTACCATCGAACTTAGGGTTTTCATCAAAATTAAGAAGCACTTAAATATATTTTTATTTTTTTTTAATCGGGTAAAGTTAGTTGTTAGATTAGATTTTAGTACCGCCAAGCTTCCAAACTTCTAGAAAAATCTTCAAGCCCACCTTATATCTCCCACAATTCGCTCTCATAAGGGATCAAACTCAGGTTCACTCATTTAAGAGAGGAGCCCGGTGGCCAGGTGCGCTAAGTATGAAATTTATAAATACTCACTCGTCCCACGCCATTAGTCTTGCATGTATGTTATATCGTCGTGTAGTCTCACTTCATTATTCGTGTTTTCTAAAATGAAATGAATTACTCAACCCTTGTTTTTAACTGTTAACGTTTGCGCATAAAATCACGTACTAAAAAGAAACAAGACTGATGAAGTGGAACGTAGAGTACGTAGACACATGGATTATTAATTAGTAGCAGCAGAAAGCAATCGCTACATTACGTAGGGGAGGATTAAATAAAAACAGCTAGTATATATGGGGTTAGGCCGAATTGTGTAATACAATTTCATGAGTTATGTTGTCCAGTTTCCACCAGCTTTTCTCCTTAATTACATGCATGGCAATTAATGAGTTAATTATTAGTTAGATTGCATCTCATTATGAGATATTGTGATAGTTTGTAGTTCCTTTTAATAGCTAGATTTAGCTAGGGTTTGGCAAATAGGCCGATTTGGAGGGTGTTTGGCTAAGCTTGTTTAAAGAGTTTTTAAAGCTCTACAAGTTCATAAGATGTTAAAGAGTTTTTAAAGTTCTACGAGTTCATAAGATGTAACGTGATATTCCAGTTTATATATAAGTTGTTAAATCGTTTGGAAAATGAAAGTTTATTAAGTTTGTTGAGTTGAAAACAAATTATCTTTTTTACAAATGTGAAAATTTCTTTGAAAGAATTAAAAGTAGAATATCTACGATTGGATAAAGGTCAAAATTAATCAAAGTATATGCTATAAAGAGAAATGTTCCCCTGTCTATCGTGGACATTTTTAATGTGACAACGGATGAAATGACATACCATTAATAAATAAAAGATTTAAATACATACACTAACCTATATATATATATTTAAAAGTAAACTCTAATATTATCACATTAGCGGTGTACACATTAATTAATTTATAGAGGATAGGAGTTTCTCATGCTACAAATATGTATATGAAAAGTAGGATTCTATAATAATTTAATGGAGTAGTGTGATCCTTAGAGTTTAATTTTGGACCAAATATTTCATGCCTAGCATGGTCTAAGTGTTTGGTTAAGCTCGAACGAATAAATAAGATGTTTGAAGAGTTTATAAACCTAAAAGAAAGTAAAATAATTGAAACTTGAAAATAAAAAATAATTGAAGTAATAAAAATTTTAAAATTTTATAATTTTTATTAACTAAATGGAAGTGTGAATGATCTTCTTTCTTAAAATGCTAACAAACTTTTTATTAATTCTTCAGCTTATAAGATTTTAATTAGAAGCTTATTTTGTCAAACAATTATAGAGAGGTTATAAGTTTAGCCTATAAATCGAGTTGTAAATTTCGATAACGACTCCTACGTCCACTTGGGGGTTGGGAAATTTGATTTTTTTGTCAAGCATTTTCTCAAACAGTAACTGTGCAATAGTGGCCTTGAAGTCTTTCTTTTCCGCATTTTCTCGAACACCCTGCGCTCGCTCCATCAGGTTTGTATTGCAACGAGAACTACTGCTAATAGAATCCGCCATGGTTATCTTTCGTAATGCAAAAAATTAATTAAATAAACTATAGTAAAACAAAAATAAAAATCCTAACTCCAAGTCACCAGCACCAGAATATATACGAACAAAATTAAAAAAAAAACAAAAAAACAAAGTGAAAAATAGTTCAAAATAAAAACACCAAACTCATCAAAACTTGCTCTCTAGCTCCTTCATCACAGCTTGTCCTCAAACTCGGACAGAGGCGTCATCTGCTCCTTCAAGCCCTTCCGCTTACGGATGTCCGCCACGAGAGTCGCAGCCTGAGTTCCGGGTTCAAGAGGATCCGAAGGCATCATCGCCCAATGATCGAACACGCACTGCGGAAACGCCTGCCCCGAGGTTGCAGCTCTCAGAGTACTCGAGAAACCAAAGGATTCGATAACCGGGAGCTTACCTTTGATGTTGTAAAGAGGAGTGCCTGGTCTCTGCACTGCCTCAAGCACCTCCCCACGCTTCCGATTCACCACGGTATAAATATCACCTATCACTCCCTCCGGGGCTTGGATCTCCACAAGGTAGACGGGCTCCAAAAGTCGAGGCTTCGCCGTGAGCTGAGAGGCGTAGATCACCCGTCTAGCAGTAGGAATAACCTGACCACCGCCTCTGTGGATGGCATCAGCATGAAGAACCACATCACACACTTCGAAGCAAACGCCTCGCATGTTTTCTTCGCAGAGTGCTCCTTCCTTGGACGCCCACTGGAAACCTGCCACAACCGAATCCTTGATCTCATTCAAGTACTGCACTCCCTTACACATGTCCACAACCATGTTCGGCCCGGTCGTTTCAGGTCCGAAGCACCAGATTTTCTTGGCGAGCTCCTTGTCCCAACCGAACTCTTCGGACAAGACCTTCGAACGAACCTTGGGTTCGTCCCTGGGACCAATGCGCCCATCATCGATGGCTTCAGGGAGCTTTTCTTCCAAGGGCCTAGCTTCCATGTAGAGACGATTGTGCTTGTTTGGCGATTTACTCATGACAGTACGGCAAGATCTCTCGAGAACGGTTTCCCGGAAAGAGACAACAGGATCTGACTTCACAATCTCAGCACCACCCATGAAATCATCTTGCAAATCCTTCAAGCAGATCTCGAGATGCAGCTCCCCTGCACCGGCAACGATGTGTTCACCGGATTCCTCAATGGTACACACAACCATGGGGTCGGATTTCGCCAGACGCTTCAGACCTTCAACGAGCTTTGGCAGATCGGACGCAACCTTGCACTGGACAGCAACACGAACAACGGGTGAGACGGAGAACTTCATGGCTTTGATAGGATGAGCATCGACTTCTTTCTCGTTGGTCAAGGTGGCGTTCTTGGTGATGAACTGATCAAGTCCCACCATAGCAACTGTGTTTCCGCAAGGAACATCTTCCACACTTTCCTGCCTCTTTGCCATCCAGATCACAGTCCTCTGGACACTCTTCACATACAAGTCCTTCTTCTCCCCGGGGACGTAGTTGGGACCCATAATCCGGACCTTCAAACCAGTCGACACTCTTCCAGCGAACACACGACCGAAAGCAAAGAACCTACCCTTGTCGGAGGCTGGAATCATCTTCGACACGTAGAGCATGAGTGGACCATCAGGATCACAGTTCCTAATAGCGGTGGCATAAGCATCATCCAACGGACCCTCGTAAAGATTCTCCACACGATACTTTTGAGCTGTGCTAGGTGAGGGGAGATGGAATATCATCATCTCCAAGAGGGCAGTGCTAGCTGGAAGCCATGTCTGCATCACACGCTTCATAAGAGCTTTCCCCATCAAATCCTTCTCCTCAGACTTCATCGTGATGTCGCGCGTCTGCAACATCGGCCACAGCTTGTCCTTCTCGTCATTCATGCAAGTGTCGATGATCCTCTTGATGGGCTCATAACAGAACTGGACAAATCCACGTTTGCACGTGGCGGATCCAGTGTTCTTCGAAGTCCACTTCTTGGTAGCCGGGTCGAAGAAGTTCTCTCCCCATAACCTTTCCATCATCTTCGACTCATCAACACCATATTTGGCAGAATACATCTTAGCAAAGCTTGTCAAGGTAAAAGCCCAACCGTGAAGATAGGGGTGTCAACGGGTGGGTAAAACCCGGACCCGGTCCGGACCCGCTCAAAACCCACTTGTAAATTAACTTACGGGTCCGGGTCCGGGTCCGGGTCCAACCCGGTCAGACCCGCTACTGTAGCAAACCCGACCCGACCCGACCCGCTATTTCCGGGTCCGGGTCCGACCCGGCCCGATTTTTTTATTTATTTATTTTTTTAATTTTTTTTTTTTTTTTTTTAAATTCAGCCATTTTGTATTTTTTTCAACTTATCAATTTTGTATATTTTTACATATTAAGATAAGATAGATTAAAGTTTCAATTTGCACGTCACTATGTATGGCAATGGATCTAGGACCCGCTCCAGATCCGGTGGATCCGATCTGAAAAATTGGATATGGATCTTGCAAAATTTTTATTGTAATTTTTTTTTTCCAAAGATTTAATTTAGGAATGAATGCTACGAATCCGGGTCCAGACCCGTGGATCCGTCGGATCTAGACATGGATCTCAATTTTTGGACCCGACGGATCGTTATCATTTCTTGCATAATGGCCGCCACCGGAGGGCTCATGTTCGGCTATGATGTTGGCGTCTCGGGTTAGTCTTATTATTGATCATTTTATTTACTTTTTTCTTTTTAAGTTCAGTCAATTATTTTCAGTTTAGGTTGTAATTTTCGTAACGTTCTTTTTTTGGTAAAATTATTTGAAAATGTTGATGGAAACTATAGCTCTATGTTTATGCATTTTGGATGTTTGGAAAAAAATAAATTTATCGGCCTTAAATTAAGAACTAGGATAAAATAAAACAATAATAATTTTGATCATATCTAGAGAGATTTTTTTTTAGGATTTTCGTATAATTAGTGATTTAGTGTTACGTAAAATCTTGATTTTTTAAGAAGGAAATAAATCATAAAATATAGTAATAATATTTGATTTCGCTTAGTAATCTTTAAAATACAATTTCTTAAATGCGTTAATTTCTCCGGGTCCGGGTCCGGGTCCGGGTCTAATATAATGGGTCGGGTCCGGGTCCGGGTAGCATTTATGTTTACGGGTCCGGGTCGGGTCCGGGTCCAACTGTTAACGGACCGGGTCCGGGTCCGGGTCCAAAATTATTTTAGCGGGTCCGGGTCCGGGTTTTACCCACCCATTGACACCCCTACGTGAAGACCAGCAGAAAAGGCAACAGTCCCCTTCTCCGGGTAAACCATAACGTCGCCGAGCAACTTGTCCTCGTATGTAGCCATGATGACATTAGCATTCTCGATCACCCTCTGGAAAGTCTGGTAAGCTTCCTCTCCATCCACTTGAAGTTCGAGGAAACACCGGTCCATCTTGTTCACAGTCAACACAGGCCGGATTCTTTCTGCAAGAGCCTGTCTTAGAACCGTCTCAGTCTGGACACACACTCCTTCAACACAATCCACCACAACAAGGGCACCATCAGTGATACGCAGAGCAGCTGTGACTTCAGAGGAGAAATCGACGTGCCCGGGTGAATCAATAAGGTTGATGAGGTATTCGTTGCCGTTTCTTTCTCCCTTGAAATTCTTCAAGGAGTCATCAGTCATTTTATAGTAGAGGGACATCCCAGTAGACTTGATAGTGATACCACGTGCAGCCTCATCAGCTCTTGTGTCTGTCATTCTAACATCACCAGCAACCTCTTGGGCAATGATACCAGCAGCAGCAATGAGAGAATCCGTGAGAGTCGATTTACCTGTGACATCAATCATACATATGCATAAATATTGCTTCATTCCAGACCGTAATGCGTGATAGCGTGATAGGCTCATTCGGAATTAACAAGATCGGACATAAATGTACATAAAAACCTTACCATGATCGACATGAGCAATAACAGACATGTTACGAATGTTATGCTTAAAGTCCATGATCCGACGGAGCTCATCAGCCGTGAACTTCACCTGAAAACATCAATCATAAACTCATTGTTAGATCAATTTCAAAATCTCATAATTAGATTATTATTTTTTTTTTTACAACTAAAAAGCGACGTACCATCTTGATGTGATCCGCAGTTCCGCTAAATCACCTGCAATTGCAATTCCAATGGATCTTTATATTGTCATCGGCGATATAGATTGATACAAGTAGAAAACATGCATGAAATCATCGGTTCATAGCATCGACAAATATAAAAAGGTTATCATACACATGCACGTGCAGGCAGGGCAAATAAAGTAGACGAAAGCTAGTTCAAAGATAAGTTAGAGAAAATACCAACAGTAATGCAGACAAACCAGATTATGCGTGCACTCGTAAGCAAAAATCGAGTTGGAGACGATGAGGAGGAAGGAAAACAACGAACAGGAAGAGAAAAGAAAAGAATGAAGGCGCGTTTGCTGCATGCTCAAGCAATCCACTTATATATATAAAAAATATTTAACCTAATTCTATTAGGGTTGGTTCTCATAGATACTACTTTCTATATGAGAACTAGGAACTTATCTTAACCCTTCATTCTTTATAAATCAGTGGTTAAGATTTAACCCGTATACCTATATTTTAGGCAAAGTTTTAATAGAATTAATGCATTAAGGGGCAATTCAGGAAAAAATAAACCAAGAAAATCGCATCATAACCGCTTCTTAAGGAAAGTGGATTCCACGTTTCCATATTCCATTAATTTTCATATTTAATTGCTAGTATAAAATAATTCTCATGGCACAATTTTTTTTTTTTTTTTAATTCATATCATTTATATAAATACATATAATTCTTTCGTGGCGAGATACGCGTTATTACTTCTCAATCTTAATTTATTATTTTCGATGCGGTTTGAGTTTTCCCATACTTAATTATTATAACATTCTTAAATATTTTATTGAATCAAAATTAAATAAAATGTTAAAGTAGCTACTAAATTACACATAAAAGAAATATGTGTTAGTATGTCGTCTATATGTAAAAGTTAATTTGATGTATAAATAGTTATTATGAGATGCTTAAAAGATCATGAACAAATGTTGAAAGAAAAACATATTAATATTATAAGTATAACGTTCATAAGTAAAATCATATTAACGCTTAAATAATTATTAAAAGATACTTAAATTGTAAAACTTAAATTCTGAACTTTAATTGGTGCTTCTTTTTCAATTTAGGTCGTGTTCTCTTTGATGCGAAAGAAAATGAGAGAAAAGAAAAAATCACCCTATAGATTCCACCCCCTTTCTCACATTTTCTATATGTTCCCTTTCATTTGCACTACAATGGAGAGAAAATATTATCTCTCCAATTTGGTGTTGTAAATATTTTCTCCAATTTAAGGAGTAAAATTCCCCCTTATTGATAAAATTTGAGAAAAGGTGAGAAAATGGATGAAATTTATAGGGTAATTTTCTCTTTTCTCTCATTTTCTTTCACATAAAAGAGAACGCAACCTTAGTGTTTACATAATATGTAACTATAAGCATTATGGGATAGTAAAAAAAGCACTAGCTAATAAATCATAAGCATTAAAAAAAGTTAAATAAACATTTTAATAAAATAATAACTTTTGAGCATTAAAAAAAATTATAGTAATAAACAAATTTGGTATATTCTTTTAGATGTTAAACTAAACGCAAATCTAGGAAAAGTAAATCCTACCGGACCAAACTCAATTCTAGGGAGGAAACTATACCCCACTAAATCTAAATTAGCAAGTAGTAATAAGTATTGAAGCAATTTAGCGTCCTTTATTAACTGTTCAAGCATAACTTCCCAACTAATTAAGCATAATTTGAAATGTGACAAGAATGCTTATTATTTATCTGGGTATGCTTTTTCTTTTTTTTATGGTTGCTTTGACCGTTATCGCTAATACTTATATAATTATTATATAATGCTTAAATATATATTAATTGTTACTATAAATCGTTTCATAGAAGACTGGTAGAAACTAAACATTGCAATTTAATACTGCGTGATTTCAATAGTGCTTGCATTTATTATTATTTTTACATCGACATATACATGAGATACAACTAATTTTACATCCAAATATACACAACTCGTATACATGAGATATTTGACACCACACACAATAGTATCAACCCACACAAAGGTGAAACTCCTACACCACACAAAGGTGGGAAAATTCCCCACATATCATGTTGGTAATAGGAATAGAACCCTTTTACAATTATTATAGAAATAGTGCTCTACAAGCAGTTTGAGAAAATTAAAAAAGCAATAAAAAATGTAAAAAACAAAAAGTGCTCTATAAGCCGTTTGAGAAATTTTAAAAAGCAATAAAAAAAATGTAAATTGAGCATTTAAATTTATTATATAAGGTAAAAAGCCTAAAAAACTAAACGAGAATTTCAAATAATACGAGAAAATTGAAATAGCAAACGAAAAAGAAAGAAGCATTTTAAAAAGTGTATGACAACAATTAAATGAAAAATATATACAAATAAACATGAATAAATAAAAGAAAAAGCAACAAAGGAAAACATTTTAAATGAAATTTAACATTAATATAGCTATGATGGTCAAAAACTAAACGAGAGAGAGAGAGATACTAAACTAGATGAGAGAAGAGAGTGTGTCGGACGGTTATTAAAAGGAGAGAAGAAGTGTGATAATTATAATTACATTATCTATAAAATAGAAAGTAACTCCCGATTTAAGGAACATAATAATAAAATTACTTTGCTACCCTTGTATTTTCATAACTGGCTAAAATTTTGAGGTTTTAAAAAGAAATCTCAACCGTTGAATCTACTAAGATCGATGGATATAATTAGTTCCTAGTTCTCAACAATAAAAGGGTTCTCATATGAAACAATCCCTATATATATATATATATATATATATATATATATATATATATATATATATATCTTATTGATTTACATGGATTTTGATAGATTTGATATAATTATAAAATAATATTTTTATAATTAAGAGGGGTCGGATGGTAGAAAAATATATGTATATATATGGAAACATGCCAAAGTTGACTTTATCTCTAATTTACGAATTTCTTATATGTTTCTACATTATATACTATTCGTAGTATCATAATAAAACCTTGAATTAAAAATAAAGGCTACATTATGTGACAATTCTATAAAGATAACACACTATCATAGTTCTCCCTTGAATAAAATTATTTTACTTATATTTTTATACTATGTACTCCAGAAGTAGTACATACTCCCTCCGGTCTTTCTTACTTGAGTCGAAACTTTTCGGCACGGGAATTAAGAAGAGTTGTTTAGTACTTTAAGTATGCTTGGTAATTGAGAAGAGAATGGGATTATGTTTATAATTAATATAAAAAATTTATAAGCTGAAAATTTATTTAATGTTGTAAAAAATAATTATATTTATAAACTGAAAATTTATAAATTGAAAATCTATAAACTGAAAATTTATTTACGTAAACTGAAAATTTATTTACGTACATTTATTTATAAACTGAAATTTTATTTAATGTTGTAAAAAATAAATTTATAAACTGAAAAATTATTTACATAAACTGAAAATTTATTTACGTAAATTCATTTTATTACGACGATTTTTTTCATTTCAAAGATAAAGTGTTCTTACTTACACCACTGTAAATAAGGCCTAAGGCGCCAGATTTTACATTTCAACACAAAATTCAAAATCTAAGTGCTAATTCAAATTTCCCACCTAAACAAAAAGGAGTCTATCTATATATCACTTGCAACCTTTCAGATTACTACTCAGAAAATTCTCTCACAAAACACTAAAATTCTCTCACAAAACACTGCTGCTGCAAAGAAGAAACGTAAGCTTTTAGAAGATCTTCAATGGCAAAACACAAGGATCTGTCGACGGCGGAGAGAAATCAGGTTGTACAGTTCATGCTTCAGGGCTGCATCAATGGAAAACCTGTTCGAGGAAAGCAATTGGAAGCAACTATCAAATTCAACGTATCTAGGCAAACTGTTAGCAGGTATTGGAGAGCTGCAATGCATCAACAACAGATTGGAGAAGTTATTCACTCAGTTTCAGGTAAGAAAACGAGGAAGGGAAAATTACGAAGCCATTAGATTATGTTAAGTTTACTAGCATTCATATAAACCAGAGGGCAGATCAAAGGAGCATTGCTAAACACATGGGTGTTAGTAAAACAACAGTGCACAGATGGTATGTACTACACCTCTTAAGATCTCACACTTCAGCCCTCAAGCCTTATTTGACTGCTGATAATATGCTACTCCGAATAAGGTTTAGCCTTCAATCATTAGAGTTGGACAGGATTTTAAACACTTTAAGGTTCTCAAATATGCGCAACACTGTGCACATTGATGAGAAATGGTTCTATATTACCAAAGGAGCCCATAGGTACTATCTTGCTCCAGAGGAAGAGGATCCATATAGAAGTTGTAAATCCAAAACGTTCATTGGAAAAATTATGTTTCTTTGTGCTGTGGCTAGACCATTGATTGCAGATAATGGTGATGTGTTATTTGATGGTAAGATTGGGATATTCCCTTTCATAGATAAATACACAACCAAGAGGAACAGCATCAATAGGCCCAAAGGTACTAAAGTCACTAAACCAATTGATTCTATTGATAGAGAGGTGATAAAGACGTGCTTAATAAATAAGGTGAGAATTCACAGATCATAAAGCTGTTATATAAACCTACACTTTAAGGTTTCTCATTCAGTATGCATGCCACATTTAACTGCAAAATTTAATCATTTAAGTCTGCTCATTAATGTATTTCAGGTACTTCCAGCCATCATGCAGAAATGGCCACAAGGAGCAAGTAAAGACATCATGATTCAGCAAGATAATGCTAAACCCCATATACAAGATAGTGATCCTGAATTTAGACAAGCAGCAACACAAAATGGTTTTAATATAAAGCTAGTGCAGCAGCCTCCGAACTCCCCAGACTGTAATGTTCTAGACCTTGGGTTTTTCAAAGCAATTCAGTCACTACAACACCAAACTGCTTGTACTACTTTGGATGATCTTGTAAAGGCAGTAGCTGAGGCATTCCACAACCTATCTCCAAGCACACTCAACAAGGTTTTCCTAACTCTACAGGATTGCTTCATCGAGATTCTGAAAGTTAGGAGACATAACAAATACAAGGTGCCCCACATGGGCAAGGATGCTTTGATAAGAATTGGGCAGCTACCAGATAATCTTCAAGTTCCAAAGGCATTGGCAGAAGAGTGCATCAAATTCCTAATTGAAGCAGGGCAAATAAATGGCATTGTGCAGCTGTGCACAAGATTGGGCCTTCAAGAAAGATTTGGATTGGTGGAACTGTTTGGTTCCTTAGGAATATGAGGAAGATTAGGAAGCTTTGGAAGGATGACTTTTTTGCATAACAGAACCTATGGATAAGTTTTTGTGGAGCTTATAATGTTAAGTGCAGCAATCTATGCACTACCTTAGTCAAAAAAGTTTTAGGCTTTGGACCTTTTTGAATCTCGTAGTGTATGTAATTTACCTTTTGCAAGAAATCCAGTGTTCAAATCTATTCAGACTTCAAATGTATGCACCACTTTTGTTACAAGAAGTGTAATTTTGATCTTCTAATGAGATGTAGTGCATTTAATTTATTTTATGCTGAAAACCAGTGATTAAATGATGCTAAAATCTAAGCATAATTCAGAATATGCAGAATCAAGCCATCTCAAAATTCCATAATCATCACAGAATCAAGCAATTCATTCTATCTAGCCATCTCAGCCCCCGAGTTCATATCAAATTCAAGAAACTATACAATCATAACATCCGAATTCAAGAAACTATACAATCAAAATCCAAGATGTATTAAACATGGAATTCAATCAAGAAAAGGGTATTCGAATTGAAGGAAGAGTAGTGAATTCCACAAAGATCAGTGAACTCGAAATTCATACCATTATCTGTAAGGATTATCTTCATGCCATTTCTGGTTCGATTCCTGCAAATAATCTTCCCACCCTGCAATATCTTCTTCGATTTCTCGATCAGACGGAAAGTTCAGAGGCGATTTGGGTGGACTTGGAGAAGAGGTGTCTTCTATCCTTCTCTCCGGAGCTTCCTCCACGCTGCCTGCAAACCCCGGGACTACAGTTTCTGAGGCCGTCGGAGAGATTGAGGGGTGGCTGCGGAGAAACGCTTGGGCATGAAGGACGTTTTCTTCCTCGGCGTTTAAATGTTTCCAAAACTCCACCATCGCTGCGTATGGGCGGTGCATGACTTTCGGTTTAGGCGGTGGAGATGAAGCCTCCGACGGCGAGGAACGTTTCACACCAGCCGACGAACACGTTTTCTTCGGACTGAGGCATGGGTAGTCGGCCATCATCTCGGCTACTGATCGGAGAGGCAATTTCGAATTAGGCGGTAGAGACGAAGCATCAGTTTGCAAGGAACATTTAATTCCGGCCAAGGAAAGCTTTTTCTTCGGACAAATCCATGGGATTTCGGCCATGGGAAGGTAGGGTTTTCGAAGAAAGAAACGTCGAGGAAGGGAGAACAGATTACACATTCTATTTCTTTTTTATTTTTAATTTGGGTTGGATTAATTGGGTATAATTAGTATGTTAATTAAGTAATCAAAGGGGTAATTAGTTGTGTGTTTAGTACTTAATTATTACCAAAAAAGGAAACGACTCAAGTAGGAGAGACCAGCCCAATCGGGAAAGTGACTCAAGTGTAAAAGACCGGAGGGAGTATATATATAGCTAAAATAAATTATACCACTCCGGTCCCTCCGGTCCCTGCCAGTTGAACCATTTTCCTTTTTGGGACGTCCCATACTTGTTGACTCATTTTCTTTTTTGGAAAGAATTAGAGTATAATTAGTAGAATTAGTAAACCACTTATTACACTTAACATTCCATACTTAAATCTCATCCACTCATTTTTCTGCACGTAGTTCAATATAATTTAAATTTCGAAAGTTTAAATTATTATAACTTGCTCGTTTGTTATCGGATTTTTATGATTTTTATATCAACTTAAAAGTCTTTATACGATCTTTCATTTAAGATCAGACAAGAACATGTTTTTATGCATATATGATGCTTTGTTTCTAAAATATGTTTAAATACATAAATCACATTACATTCCCTACAAAATACACTTTATACACTAAACATTTTCGTCTTAATTCTCGTGCAAAAAGCAAATGGTTCAACTAGCAGGGACCGGAGTGGTATATAAATAAAGATTTTGAATATTTTCAATTTCATTAAAAGTAATTAGTTGCGGTCAAGTGATGCTTGAAGCATATTGCTACTATTCGAAATACTGAAGGGGATTATTAGAAATTTCTTATTATATTTATAATATAAGATTTTAATTGGGATATCATATACGCGCGTATTAATTCTCCCCGCTTGTTCGTGTGTGCCGCTGTCACATAGCCATTGTGACATCCAATAGATAATAAGACATGATTTGATCTTTAGGGAATGCATAAATTATCGTAGAAAAGATAATGTAAATATACCAGTATATAATAATATATAAAAATATATATCATTAGATGCATATCATCATATACCTATTATATCTAATGTGTAATACTCCCTCCGTCCTTAAATAAGTGTTCCGAGCCGCCAAAATTTTTGTCCCATAATAAGTGTCCTATCACATATTTCAATGTAAAATTTTGGCTAAACTACCAATTTTACCCCTATTATCATTACACTTTTTTCACTTTTTCAATTTTCAATTTTCAATGTAATGATTAGGGGTTAATATGGTAATTTTATACAATTCCTTGGTTATTGCACTTTGGCGGCTCGGGACACTTATTTAAGGACGGAGGGAGTACACTTGTACCCATATAAGAATAAACTGTGTATAAAGTGGTGTGAATAAGTTTTAGTGGGTTACAATTTTACTATTTAATGTAATATCACTTTATGAGTGGGACAGACGAAAATATAATTTATCCTTTTATGAATGGGACGGGGTGATAGATTTCTTGCCGTTCGACGGCGTTTGATCGCAACTACTTTTGATATGATGGCTGCTGCACTGCAGCTAGCTGTATATAGTAAGGCTAGTGGAAGCCGGTAAGAATCCCATGAGGAGCAAATTATCGAACAGGTTGAGTGCATAGAAGTTGTTTTGAAGTAAGTGCAAATTATCTCTATTTTCAGATATTTTTTTTATAAGGACTCCTCTTCGATATATTATTGCTCTCCTCTCTCCGTCTGCCATCTCGTAGCATATTTTTGACCTTTTAGTTGGTTTTGAGAGTTCTTATTACAAAACCTCAAAATCAACTAAAAAGTCAACTCTGTCGAGAGATGGTGGACGTAGAGAGTATGATTGTATCACGATCTATATACTTCTTTTTGTTGAATATCTTCACCAACAATTTCTTCTTCTTCTTAAATAACAACGAAGAAATTGTTGATATATCAAGTGGAACGAATCGCAACAAAGTTACTTGATCTTCTATTTATTACGAGGGCACATATCACACTTATTTTAATACATAACAACCTCCTCATTTTCAATTTCGAGATGATGAAAATAGTATAGATTCATTCATCAATTCATCGGTGGTTAAAAGTTGGTAAAGGTTAGGTGGAAGTGTAGGCTCCATCATAAGCTTAACTGACTCCTTAAGATGAGTAGTAAGCCCGTACAACTCCTCCATGGATACATCTTGAGGCCTCACGCCGTCGGCCAGCCTCATCTCGAAACCGTGCAACAGATTAGCCAGCGTTGTCTCGACAATCTTAGTTCCAAGCTTATACCCAGGGCATCTCCTTCTCCCAGAGCCGAACGGCAAGAGGGCAAAGTGATTCCCATTTGCATCGACGTTTCCCTCCCCGAGAAATCTCTCAGGGAGGAATTCGTCTGGCGAGTCCCAGGAATTGGGATCTCGGCCTAGGCTCCATGCATTGACGATCACGGACGTCCCCTTTGCAATGT
This sequence comes from Thymus mandschuricus, assembly GCA_029379335.1. Lineage (NCBI taxonomy): Eukaryota > Viridiplantae > Streptophyta > Magnoliopsida > Lamiales > Lamiaceae > Thymus > Thymus mandschuricus. The sequence goes on from CM057074.1 coordinate 37,660,875, forward strand.
CGTACCCCGCGACTCTACAGTCCTCTATTGCTACATGAGGAGCTATCAGTGAACAAAGGGGGTACATCCTCCATGACTCCTTAACAATGGCGTTTATGTAAGGCAATTGAGGCATGTCATTTTCTTCTACCCATCGGTTCCTTCCAATCACCTTGTTTAGTTCTTTTCTCACCTTTTCCGCTATGCGGGGATGCCTTAGAACTTCGAGGATAGCCCATTCGATTGTTGAAGCAGAGGTGTCTGTGCCACCAGCTAGCAAATCCTACAATGTTATAAGGTTTAGGGCTACTTATTTACTTCCGTACGAGAGAGTTTGGTTCATATAAAACAAAGTTCTACTGTGAGCATAAAATTTAATGTATAGTCAAATATGTAACATGAAAGCAAATTAACATATATATATATATACCTGTAACAAAGCTTTGACGTACAGTATCTCTTGTCAATTTAACCTCAAGATTAGGGCTCTCAGCCTGCAACAATAACATGTCTACCACATCTCTCGGAACGAAATCCTCTCGTTCACTATCTCTTCAAGCTTGATGAACATCGATCACAAACTCAAGAAACCTATCGAATTCCTTGGCGAAATTCTTCATCCTCTTAACATATCCTTGCAGGTCGAGGAACGCAAGCCACGGTATCCAATCTCCGATATTGAAGACTCCGTTGAGCAGAAACCACTCATCCAACATATCTTGTATTTCTTCAAGCTTGAAGGTTGAGCTATTCTTACCATCATCTCCGGCTTCGCTAAAATACTTGTTGCTCAACACCATCCTACTTATGTTGGAAAGTGTATAATGCAACAAATGTTTTCTCAAAACTACCGGCTTTCCCGAAAGGGAATGCAGGCGAGAGAGGAAACTACGGCCTTCGTCAACTCGGATGGGCTCGAAGAATTCGAGCCTCTCGGCACAGAAGACCTCGGAGAAGTAGATCTTGCGTGCTTGCCTCCAGTAGGGGCCGTAGGGGGACCACGCCATGTTGGAGTTGTTGTAGGCGGTGTATTTACCCGCAGCTAACGAAGGCCTTGTGGCGAAGTTTACGTCGTGCACCTTCAGAAACTGTTCCGCCATTTGAGGAGATGAAGCTACAACTACTGGGAATTTTCCTAATTTGATGAGCATGATTTCGCCGTACTTTTGGGAGAGGGAGTGGAGAGCTTTGTGCGGCGAAGAGCCGAGAAGGCTCGTCATGTTGCCGATTATCGGCCACGGCTTTGGACCTGGTGGAAGTTTTTTTGCGACGAGTTTCGCTTGAAAAATAAAGTTGCATGAGAGAAAGGATAATGCAGTTACAAGGATTAGGGCTAAGAGAATTTCATGGTAGTTTTCCATTTTTTTTAGGCTTTTGTGTTATAGAATGTGTTTTTTGGTGGTATATTTACATGCATATTTATAGAGTGAATTCGAGTGAATAAAAGCTTTACCTGCATGAATTGAACTACGAATGAATTGGGACCGTCTATCTTAGGGTTTTCATTAAAATTAAACTAAGAAACCCTTAATATATATCTCTCCATTCAACTAACTAACGCGTTAAACTGGATAAACCTTCGATACACCACCGGCCCTCGTCCCCCGATACGTCTCTCAACTCAACAAATAACACAACTAAAAAGCACAAAATTTTACCTTTTTTTATCTATAATCATCACAAAGAAATTGAGAGACAAAAATTTTACATACACGGAACACTTAATTGTGGACGGAAGGAGAAGTTCGTTTTAAGACCTATAGGGTAGAGTTAGCATTCCCTTTGGGGGTTGGAGGTTTGGCAAATAGGCGAATACGAGGGTGTTTGGCAAAGCTTGTTTAAAGAGTTTTAAAACTCTCTACAAGTTTATAATAAGATATAATAACCAGGTGTCTTAGCGCACCTGGCCACCGGGCTCCTCCCTTGAAGGAGTGACCCGGGTTCGATCCCTGGTTGGAGCGGATAATGGAGATATAAGGTGGCTTGGAGATTTTCTTGGAGTGTTTGGGAGCTAGGCGTACTAACATCTAACATTTGCCCGATCAAAAAAAAAAATATATATATATATATATATATATATATATATATATATATATATATATATATATATATATATATAGGGGGTGGTTCTCATGAGAACCCTTCACTTCATGAGAACTAGGAACTAATCCTATCCATCTATTTATTGTAGATCAATGGTTGTAAATTAATACACACAATTGATAATAACCACTTCTTTAATGCACGTGAGGGTATTTTTGGCTATTTCTATAACTTCAAAACTGCAATTCCCTATAATTATGGGAATAATTTATCACCGTAAATGGAACTATGTTTTGTTAGTTCACTTATTTTATTTATTTTTCCATTATTTACTAATTAACACGGAAGATATACTTATATTATTAATAATTGGGTCTCATTAAAAAATAACTATAAATTGTTGTATTGATTATTTTATATTACGAATGCTTATTTAGTTCAATGTGAATGCTTACTAGATTATAATTAATATATTTATTTTTTCTTATTTATTAGTATTTTTTAAGTGTTAAATCTTATAATGTAATACGAGAAAATTAAAAAAGCATAGAGTAAAGCTAAAATAAGGTTTTTAAGAACATGCAAGACGATAGTAAACAATAAATATTTGCAAACTATAATATAAGTTAAGCATCAAAACAAGAGACACTACACATATATATATGTCATTTATAAGTTTTCGTATTTATCTTATTCATAAGAATCTTGCTGCTTTTAAACCTAAAATGGAGATTATAGATCCTACTTGAGATTTATAGATGTTGTTTGTGACAACTAAATTCAATTTGAAATTTAATAACCTTCAAATTGATTATCGTGCTTAATTTATTGTGTAATAATGCTTACTATTTTATGATTTAGGTCTTAAGGGGTTAAAGTTTAGGGTTGAAGGTTCATAAATCTCACCAATTGAAAGGTTCCCATATGATCTATTCTATATATATATAGGGAATGGTTCGTGTGCAAAAAAATCCCGGCGTGCTAAAATGCGAAAGATGCTTAAAACTATACAAAATCATGCTTAAATCAGTATATATTTATGCTTACAACACCATTATGCTTTTTAATGTACAAATTCATGCTTAAACCTAGTCATGCTTATGATAATACCTTATAATCATCATGCTTAAATCAATTACAGCCACATATCAAATTAAGATCAATGGTCCAGATATATTCCTATTTCTCACACCAGGACATATTTCTATATGATCCATCCTCTATATTATTATTATTATTAATATATTAAGACAAATACAAATAATAATTGAGCATTGATACAAGTCAAGCATAAATCAAAAACAACACTGATCTTTTTTTTTTTTTTTTTCCAATTCAATTTTTTACATGAAATTACATTGTTGCTAGGACTAACAAGCATCAACAAATATATTTAAAAAGCAACGTTATATAACACTATAACCCTAAACCCTAATCCCTAAACCCATAAAGCCTTTACCTAAAACCACAAACCCCATAACCTGTAAAACTTAAACAATTAAAAAAAAAAAAGTATGACAAATATGAATGATAATTAAGCATGAAATACATAATAAAAACCTCAAAAAAAAAATTATCTATAAACTAAACCCTAAACCCTAAACCTTAAAGCCTAAACCACAAACCCCATAACCTGTAAAACCTAAACAATAAAAAAAAATAGTAAGACAAATATGAATGATAATTAAGCATGAAATACATAATAAAAAGCTATAAAAAAAACATTATCTATAAACTAAACCCTAAACCCTCTACACCCTAAAACCCCTTAACCTAAAACTAAAACCTAAACCCTAAACTCCATAACCCTAAACTCCATAACCCTAAGAAAATAGTTCGTATCAATGCTTGCATTGTTTTTTATTTATGCTTGACTTGTATCAATGCTCAATTATTATTTGTATTTGTCTTAATATATTAATAATAATAATAATATAGAGGATGGATCATATAGAAATATGTCCTGGTGTGAGAAATAGGAATATATCTGGACCATTGATCTTAATTTGATCTGTGACTGTAATTGATTTAAGCATGATGATTATAAGGTATTATCATAAGCATGACTAGGTTTAAGCATGAATTTGTACATTAAAAAGCATAATGGTGTTGTAAGCATAAATATATACTGATTTAAGCATGATTTTGTATAGTTTTAAGCATCTTTCGCATTTTAGCACGCCGAGATTTTTTTGCACACGAACCATTCCCTATATATATATAGAATAGATCATATGGGAACCTTTCAATTGGTGAGATTTATGAACCTTCAACCCTAAACTTTAACCCCTTAAGACCTAAATCATAAAATAGTAAGCATTATTACACAATAAATTAAGCACGATAATCAATTTGAAGGTTATTAAATTTCAAATTGAATTTAGTTGTCACAAACAACATCTATAAATCTCAAGTAGGATCTATAATCTCCATTTTAGGTTTAAAAGCAGCAAGATTCTTATGAATAAGATAAATACGAAAACTTATAAATGACATATATATGTGTAGTGTCTCTTGTTTTGATGCTTAACTTATATTATAGTTTGCAAATATTTATTGTTCACTATCGTCTTGCATGTTCTTAAAAACCTTATTTTAGCTTTACTCTATGCTTTTTTAATTTTCTCGTATTACATTATAAGATTTAACACTTAAAAAATACTAATAAATAAGAAAAAATAAATATATTAATTATAATCTAGTAAGCATTCACATTGAACTAAATAAGCATTCGTAATATAAAATAATCAATACAACAATTTATAGTTATTTTTTAATGAGACCCAATTATTAATAATATAAGTATATCTTCCGTGTTAATTAGTAAATAATGGAAAATTAAATAAAATAAGTGAACTAACAAAACATAGTTCCATTTACGGTGATAAATTATTCCCATAATTATAGGGAATTGCAGTTTTGAAGTTATTGAAATAGCCAAAAATACCCTCACGTGCATTGAAGAAGTGGTTATTATCAATTGTGTGTATTAATTTACAACCATTGATCTACAATAAATAGATGGATAGGATTAGTTCCTAGTTCTCATGAAATGAAGGGTTCCCATATGATCTATTCTCTATATATATATATATATATATATATATATATAATGGGACTATACGAGTTAATAAGTTGTTAAACTGTTTGAATAATAAAGTTTATTAAGTTAGAAAGAAATTAGAGATATTCATTGTAATTTCCTCCAATTTGAGAAACTCTTATAGAAATATTGAAAACACAATCTAGAATTAATTGGGTGAAAAATCAAATGAAAGTGTATATGCTAAAAATTACTTAATTATTACTAATTATAAATGCTTAGCTTTATATGCATGCATCTAGCATATGCTTGTTCAATAGAATAATTGGATAAAGAAAAGAGATAGACTTTAATCGTCGAAATGACGATGGTGCCCACGAAAGTGAATAGCATAAGGTGAGTAGCATATCACTTCAGACTTAACTAATACGATTATGACATTTAACAGACTGCCAATCTTGATTAATCAAAGCTTTAATAAAAGAATTAATCAAGAAAAATAAATCCTAACCCTAATAGACTCCCTATCTTAATACAATAATAATAACACGTATACGAGTAATGACAAAGCATTATCTTTTTCAAAATTATTCTGTTGTTTTTTTCCTAACCAAACACAACACACTCACGCGCTACCAAAGGTAATTTCAACCCCGACTTCTTAGTTGAAGGGGAAATGTTTTATGTGTTACGCTTCGTCTTACCAAGTTACCCCTGATCTCATGTGTTGTGTGTGTGTTTAAATATTCTAATGTAACATTTTATATATTGATATTGAAATCACTATATTTACAAAATCTATATAATACTATATAATAGTAAACCCGTGTTATTTTTAGAAATTTTAGTTCATTAATTATATGCATATAATTGAATTTATGTTAACAATTTTTAGTATTAATAATTATTTAGTTATTTAATTTGTTTATCAACTATCTTTAGAAATTGTGTATTAAAATGCTATATCGTTATTATACATGAATATTTTTAGTCGACTAATTAATAGTAAACGTTACAAAAGTATAAGTTATAACAATTTAATAATTTTAACAATTTAACTAATATGACGACCGTAAGTTTATTCATATTTATGTTATTAAGTGTCTACAGGTAATTATATCTTATACCTCACATATATTTGAAAAATCTCCTATTCGTTTAGATGTATTTCCTACTTTCAAACTATTTTTTTATTATAAATTTATAATTTCACGATAAAAAAATAAAAAATAAATCAATGTTCACATCATTTTTTCATATTGTGGATGAGAAATACTCCCTCCGTCCCTTTATAGACGTTACATTTCTTTTAGGGCTCGGAAATTAAGAAATTGTGAATTTGTATGTTAAAGTGAAAAGTGCATGTGCAAAAGTGTTTTTCCTTTAGTAAATTTTTATCAAGGAAACGTAACATCTTCCGCGAGACGTATAAAAAAGGAATAAGTAACATCTATAAAGAGACGAAGGGAGTACTAGATCAAGATGAAACTAATATAAATCATTTTATAGATAGTCAACATCCGATGCAACAAATGTTAGCTAATGAAAGGAGAAAGAAAAGGGAGAAAAGAAAAAAGAAAAATTGGAACACAAGACCTAAAATATGTTTTTATATATCCCCACACATCGTGTGGGTGAATAACTAGTATATAAAAATCAAAGCTCGAACCTTTTTTTTCCTTCTAAGTTCAAGAAATAAGTAATAAAATGGATTGGGCTTTAATTGAACTTAATAATTTCAATATTAATTTAAAAAATACTAAAATTAAAAAAAAAAATTGAAATAAATAAATAAATGATGTCTAAATAAATAAAAAATTGCGAAGGTGTTCAAAGATGAGCGCTTTAAGAGGAATGGCATATTATTACTTGTAATACTCCATCCGTCCCACTTCATTAGTCTCATTAGTCATTTTCATCTGTCCTATTTATTAGTCTCATTTCCTAAAATGACAAAGAATACTTGGTCACAATTCACTCTCTCTCCTCAGAATTAATTATAACTAGATATTCCCCCTTCCTTAGTTCATTTGTCGAAACCAAATGCGACTAATGAGCAGGACGGAGGGGTAGTTGTAAATTGTAATCTCTCATTATTTCATTACAGAAGATTATCGGTATTTAGTTCTACATCCTTAGGATTCAGAATAGGTTTCACGTGATCGTGGAAATTAAGGTCTTTCACGAGCTTATCGTGGTAGTGTCGGTGTTTGGGCTCATACCAACGCTTGAAAAAAGAACTGTATTTCTTAATCCTATTGGGCTATGATAGTATAAAATGTCTCAACAACTAGCCTGTATTCTAGAACAAGGGCCCAAGATAGGCCCAAAAAAATACAATTCACACTTGGCTTTAACTCTTCTTCTTTTTCCTTTTTATTTTATCCTTCAATTTTCACTTTCGTATGTGCTTGGATTGGATCATTGAATAGCCAAATTGATGAGTTTTTAGTAGGAAAATACTTCACTTGTACCATTGAATCCTCTATAAGACTACAAATATCAGTGCCCTTTAGAGGCCAACCCCAACCTTTAGAATTAAAAAAATAAATGTAAATTGATTTTGAAGGTTGGATTAGTGCCAACCACAGACCTTCTCAAAACGCCCCCAACCTTTTTCTTGCATCACATTTCTATTTCTTTTAATTTTATTTTTTATCTTATCAATATTTTATATATTTATTCTCCCTTATCAACTTGATTTTATTTGGATAATGAAATAAAACATTTTTCGTTTAAAATATTTTTGAAAAAAAGATAAATACTCCTATGTAATAATTCGTAAAATAAAATTTCCTATAAATAAAGATTATAATTTAGGTAATATTTGTTACTAGTATTTTGTAAATACTTATTTTCTTATTCTTTTATTTTTAATTACTATTAATTAAACATAATTAAATTATTACTAAAATTTATATTAAAAAAGTAATATATAATGTTGAGGTTGGGTGATTGGTATGGTCATAGATAAACATATAAAAACAGAAGTAGTTGAGGTTGTATGAATAGTAAATTAGTAGAGAAAAGAGAAATTATTATAATAATGTAAAGGTTGGATGGTTGAGGTTGTTGATAAAGATAGTCTAATATGAATGTCGGTGAAATTAATATTTCATATCTAATTGTTTTGTAAAACGACATAATTATAATGGAAATTTTAAAAGACGTAACTGCTGTACCGACGAAATATCGACATTCGACAAATTGTGAATGGCGATGCATCGTCGTCGCAAGTCCCACCACCTTTATTTTAATCATATCAATGTCGATTCTCAACATTTTGTCCCCATATTATCCAAAAAGAAGCCAAATCAATTCCTTCTTTCATTCTTTATCTTCTTTTGAGAATTAACTAATAATAATCCCAACTCAATTCCAAGTTGCAATGAATGCGCCATTACTTAAAACTCGACACACAAAGCAAAGAACACGGATGCGTGCATAAACAAACCACTTTCACCTTCAATGGTCAATATCTCTGCATCAATCGTGTCCTATTATCTTCGTCTAGTTCTTTGACTAATCAATGTGTTTAAAAATACTCCATCCGTCCTGCCAAAGACGTTACATTTTTTTTTTTTTTTTTTTGTTAATTTCTGGTACGTTTTTCCACGCTTCTTGATGAAGTGTTTTAAAATAGATTTTTGAATAATTTTTTCTTTTGCGGGATAATACAACTATCATAGTATCCCGTAAAAGAAAAAATTCTCCAAAAATCTATTTTATAATGCATCATCAAGAAGCGTGAAAAAACGTGCCAGAAATTGACAAAAAAAATATAACATCTTTGACGAGACGGAGGTAGTACGTTATTATGATTTACGAATCTGCAAAACCATCTAAAAAGTTAACACGATCGAATCGGGGCCCCACTTCCATAAATGATAGAGTAGCGGCACTTTCTATAATTAGTAGCAACCCAACCAACCACTTCAGATTCAGTTCAGTTTGAAACCTCCGACGCCATGCGCTCCCCACTGCCGCTACTAGTAGTAGTACTCTCCGCTTCCTTCCTTGTACTCTCCCTCCTCCTCGTCCCGTCCTCCGCCGCCGCATGCCACAGCGATGATGAATCCGGGCTGCTGGCCTTCAAGTCGGGCATCACCGCCGACCCGTCCGGCTTGCTGGCCACGTGGAAGAAGGGAACCGACTGCTGCCAATGGTTCGGCATCACCTGCCTCAACGGGAACCGGGTCACCTCCCTCTACCTCTCGGGTCAACCCGGCAACCTCACCACCGCCTTGTCCGGCAAGATCTCTCCCTCTCTCTCTAAGCTCCGCTTCCTGGACGGCCTCTACCTCCTAGACCTCCACAACATCTCCGGCCACTTGCCGGAGACCATCTTCACCCTGCCGGAGCTCATCTACATTTACGTCGAAAACAACAAGCTGTCCGGCCCGATTCCGCCCGGCATCGCCAAACTGAGTCGACTCTACGCGCTGAGCCTGGAAGGGAACCGATTCTCCGGCCCGATCCCGAGTTCAATCGGCAACCTTACTGAGCTGACTCAGCTGAAACTCGACGGCAACCGCCTCTCCGGCCCGATCCCCGCCGTCTTAAAGCAGCTGAGTAACCTCACATTACTCCGCCTCGACCGGAACCGGCTCTCCGGCCCGATTCCGGACATATTCTCCGGCCTATCGGATCTCAGAAGCCTGAATCTCTCCTACAACAAGCTAACCGGGCCGATTCCGAAGGGCATTTCAGTGCTAGCTCCGATACTCGCGTTTCTCGAGCTCGGCCACAATTCTCTATCGGGCTCGATCCCGGCCTTTTTCGGCAACTTTCGGGCCCTCGACACCTTAGGCCTCGGTCGGAACAATCTCTCCGGGCCCGTTCCCAAAACCTTCGCGAACCTCACGAAGATCTTCAACCTCGATCTCTCCCGCAACAAACTGGTAGATCCGTTCCCGGTGATGAACGTGAAGGGGATCGAATCTCTGGATCTATCGTACAACGATTTCCACCTGGGAACGATTCCGAAGTGGGTGACGTCATCGCCGATCATCTTCTCCCTGAGGCTGGCGAAATGTGGGCTGAAGATGAAGCTCGACGATTTCCGGCCGGCGCAGACGTACTTCTACGACTACATCGATCTGTCGGAGAACGAGATCACGGGGAGCCCGGTGACGCTGCTGAACGGGACGGACTATCTGGTGGGGTTCTACGCCTCCGGCAATAAGCTGAAGTTCGATTTGGGGAGTTTGAGGTTTCCGGCGACGCTGAGGTTTTTGGATCTGTCGAGGAATCTGGTTTTCGGGAAGGTGCCGAAGGCTGTTTCGGGACTGTCGGAGCTGAATGTGAGTCGGAATCACTTGTGCGGCGCGCTTCCGCCGAACAAGTTCCCGGCGGCTTCCTTCGCCGGAAATGACTGCCTTTGTGGGGCCCCGCTGCCGCCGTGCAAAGCTGCTTGAGTTTGTGTGTATGTAATAGGAAACGTTGACTAGCTAGTCGACATTATAGCATATGATAGTAGTATTTGATTTCCGACAATATCTACTTACTATAAGTGGATATTGTTTAGTGAGAGTATTGTTTGGTGAAATAATGAAGCATGATTGGGTCGGTGAACCCTAATCGATCAGTGTAACGTTGGACTGAATCATTGTATAATGGAGACATCCAAAAAAATATAAAGTAAAATTAAAATAAATCGAGTTTGGTATTAGATAATCCGATGTGTGGCAGCATTGCATTACTTATTATATTGACGTCTAGTTGCACTATCAGTCTGAAAATATTTCCAAAACTTATATATTTGTCTACAAAACTTAGTTATTACTAATTTTGAAATTCGTTTTTATAGGTGATAATCATTCGTTAACGATGTATAAGACCGAAATATAATGGAAGATCTAAGAAATTTTTGGAAGCACTCTTTTAAGGGGCTGTTTGGTTGGCCAGATTAGCCAAGATAAGGCCTCCTATTCGGGCCGGTATAGTCGTTTGTTATCCATGTTCCATAATGTGTTGGCCCGTGTTTTTTCTTTGGGCCCGTGATAAATTACTGTTCAGCTTTAGTGGACTCAACGGGGGGTTTGGCCCCGTTTATAATCAGCCCATGCTACAGTAAACCCTGACTAAGTGAGTAAAGTCGAAATTGCCCTCATGTTGCAACAGGAATTGCTTGTGAAAGTCGAAAATCTTCCTCAGAAAACTCTAACCTCTAGTGCATCACTGAGGCAAACGCGGTGGAATTGAAGCTGCTATTGTTATATATCTTCGCCGTTATCTTCTCTGGCGGTTGTCGGCGGTGAGGTATTATTTAAATCTAGGTTCTTCCTTCCCTTTCCCCCCGAGGAAACGATGCTCTATGTTCTGAATTGGAGGTAATTTATTGCAATTTTGTTCATAAGGTTTCAATTGTATGTATTGCTCATAGTATTCGGCTAAACTTTTATGTAAGTCGAGAATCAGTATTTGGGCAATGGGCATGGATTGATAATATGCAGATGTTTTGCTCATAGGTATTTTGTTGAATTATAAACCTTGTGCAGCAACAATAGCAGAGTTCCTATGTGTGGATGCTTCGTGTCGAAAGGGACGAGCTTGGAGATTCTGGAATTTTGCCTTCCCTGCCAAGAAACTCTATCGATGCAGAACGAGAAAGAATGAATTGTGCACATCGGTTTTGGAAGGAATGAATTAGTTTGAGGGGTTTTTGTCATTTCCATATATAATTATGTTTTATCTTTACTTCTCCTCAATTTTCTCTCAGATACCAAACAATCAAACATAGATATGTGTTTATCTAGACTGTAAAACCAAACAGAAAGTTAAAATTTACCTAACATGTATTTCGAGATTATTATTCGGAATTCAATTTCGGACCGCATATCCTAACATGCCAACCAAACGAGCCCTAAGTAATGTACTCCCCAAATTACCAAGCTACTAGAAGAAGGATTTAAAAAAAAAATATATATATATATATATATATATATATATATATATATATATATATATATATATAAGCAAATTAAGGAATTGGTTCACTAAAAAGGGACAAATAGCATATTACTCCCTCGATTATGCGATTATTGCATTCGAGTACCAAATCTTGGTATAATTACACATAGCCCCTGAATTTGGGGGAATGTTATGTGACTAGCAAAGCTGAGAGGTGAGCTGACGCCATTAATTTCCTCTGTTCTCAGCGACAAAATCAGCCCTCCTTCATCAATGGTAGCTAACTGAGGGCTGATAGCGGGGGATTCTTGGAGGTGAATTCATAAAGGTGCGATCTTTATCTTTAGCTCTGTATCTATCGAATTTGTTTCTTCTTTCTTTAGCATATCTCGATAGTCAATGCTTAGAAGTATCGAAATTCTGATTCTGTAGCTGAAAGGAACGATTCTTTCTCTTTAGGAATTTAGATGTTCTTGGACTGCTTTGTTTTGGCGCTGCATTTAGCTTAATTGCAGAAATTCATAGCATCAACTGCAAATCTTGAACTAAGGTTCTTTACAATAATTGGGTTATGGAAACCTAGTATATGGTTCTGCTCGAATGTAAGAATATGAAAAATCAGCACAGTTAGAAACATCTAGAATCATAAGAAATAGATTTGTATTGGGGATTGGGGAAAGGAGATTGAGGATGATTGAGACTGTGTTTTTTTTCGCCACATTCCGTTTCCAGCTATAAGTTGATTTCTGCTACTGTATTGCATTGCCTGTAAATTTGTTGCAATGTAATCTCTTAACTTGGTAGAATAGAAGGATCAGAATTCCCTTGGTAAACACAATGTTTGATGGAGTCGGAGTTGTTTCTTTTGTTGGTTTTTACCAAACTCTCTTGACTTGGATCGATGATTTCACTTGGTGTAAGATGACTGAACTGATGAGAGCTGAATGATATTTGGTAGTGATTAATTTATTGGAGGCGAACATGAGAGAACGCTGATATTAGGATACTATCAGAATTGACAGGCTTAGCTAGTTGATTATAGATATTGCCAGTAGGTATAACATGCTGCTTGACAATTCAGGTGATCGACTCTCTGAATCCGAGGAGTGCAGTCTGTACTTGTAGAATATTCTTTCTGTTTGTTTCCTTGCCAAATTACTAACCGTCCAGTAATTGCCTTTAAAGCACCAAAATATTTAGTAGATAATCTAGTTGATGGAGCAGCAGCTTTTATATAGAGTCATAAGTTTGAATATTTCTTTAGTGTGCTTTGATGTGGATTGAGCCTTCACTTCTTTCGTTGCTTATCTAGAATTTAAGATATACTCGTGAAGACAAAATGTGATAACCTGCGTAGGAAAGTTGATCCAATTTAACAGTACTTGGGCGTCTTTCTTCAGGACAAGACAGTACGTATTGCTTCTTATTTAATTTTTTCAAGTTTTGGCTGTTTCATAGATTATTACAAAGAGGGAAAGTGGATTCAGTCTTGAAGCAGAAGAAGCTTCTTTTTCAACCTCCCTATGTCACGTCGCTTTTCGAAAAAGAAGAAGAAACACAGACAAACTCCGGTTATGTCTGGTCTAAATGTCATGACACTGTGATATATAAATTTCATGGAATGCCTGCATAACTAATAGTACATGCATCTGTTTTTATCAATTGTTTACTAAATATGAACTTAACTCTGGTTTCTTCGTGAATCGTTATCCTATGTATAACTCCCATTTCAAATACATGTTAGTACTTTCCACTAAACTAGTGCATTAACAAATGTGTGTGCTTGTTCTTCGACCAGTATGTCTACCAACAACTCTAAAACTCTATCCGAAAACATGGATAAGGAAGGAGGAGAGGAGTCTATTAAGGTAAAGGTTTTGTTCTTCGCCCGAGCAAGGGATCTAACAGGAATTGCAGACATGTCTATGGAAGTTTCACCAGGTACCACTGCACATGATTGCTTGAATAAGCTTATTTCCGAATTCCCGGGGCTTGATGAGATCCGTAACTGTATGGTACTTGCTCTGAACGAGGAGTACGCCAATGAGTCTGCTGTTGTTAAGGATCGAGACGAATTGGCTATCATACCTCCTATAAGTGGAGGGTAGGCATTCTCCATTCATTTTCAAATAATGGGATGTGAAGAATACTGCTGCAATGTAACATGCTCCTAAGTATAGATCAAGAATCTGTATAGATCAAGTATATGTGTTTGAACCGTTTCTTCGTGAATCGTTATACGAATAACATGTAATCGGCTACATTCCTTGAAGAAGTGATCATATGCTTTATTCATGAAGTTGTAACATTTTCATAAACCTATTATGTGAATCTTAGGCACCCTTATCTACTGTTGCAATACATTTCGCTGTATTTTCATTTTGACGAGGAGAAATCGACTGCTGCTTCGCCTTCGCCTTCGCATACAAAGTCGACGAGGAGAAACTCCCTACAACTACTGAGCATCGAAAGCCAACTAGCATATTAAGTAAACACATCCAATGACAAAGCCATTTAAAGTTTAGATACATAGACAATGAAACAGAACACGTGAAACGAAAACTAATGCACACCGTTATACACTATAATATATATTACTGGCATCTAAGTACTGTCTTCAGCTCGACAAGATCACTTCTTCCATGTATAAAAATTCACAGGTCTCATCTCAAGCTCATCGCGGGCCAGGCACTGGTGGAGCCCACGGCAGGCAGTGAGGGACGGATCACGGGGACCAGTTTCACGACCGAGAAAGCTTCGTTCAGACGAGCAGCCCGGCTCATCACCTGGGATGCCTTCTGCAAAACAATATTGAGATATGATAGTACATCATACATCGACATGTATAAGGACTAAGTGATTAATGGACCTCTTTTTTCGATATTTGCAATGAGAATGAAGCTGCATTCAATATGTATAAAACTAGTTGGGATGTCAAAATTGAAATAAAGGCTGGATTTTTCATAGGATTTATCACAATTCACAATTTGTATACCCTACATTTTAATACTACAGCTCATGCATCCAAAGAATCAGATCTATCCACTCGAACACCTTAGATCTCTTTCGAGGTGTGACTTTATCCAGAATAGAAAAAAGGAATGCATCCTATCCACATGGACTATTCACCCAGTTAATATAATGTATATATGTGTGAGAGAGAGAGAGAGTATGTGTGGGTGGGTAGCTGATCAAAGCAAAGAAACATACCAATGTAAGGTATAATCTAAAGCTAATACCAAATTGAGGCCTAACTGTCATTGCTTAGTAAATGATTAAGCAATCTTTTATATGTAAGGTTGAAGGCCGTCGTCATCAAGGTCAAAACAACGGATTGTTATGTTCGAAAAGTCCAACCAGACATTGATTTAGTTAAGCTAGTGTGCAAGATATCCAAGTTGGTGGATCTACTCACTCACTTCATTTCTAAACAAATTGCTGATTTCTCAAGTAAGCTTCACACAGGAGCAGACTTAAATCCCTAAAATGAGACCTTGACACTATCGCTTGTATTAGCCTACGTTTCGTAATTGACTTAGAATAACCCCAGCTCTGCTCTCAGAGTCTCAAAAACTTTAACTTTTTTTCATAGATACTAATATTAGCATTTTTTGCTACAGCATCTCAAAAACTTGATATTGAGATATACCCATCTTAGCAAACAAGAAAACTCTAACCTATTTAGCTAGAATCCTAAGATGCTAGTAGAGGAATATGGTCAAGAACGCATCTGGATCACTCAATGGAACCGAAACCGATATAATTAGACCTCTCATTTTCGAGAGAGTCAATCAAATAATAGTAATTCTCAAGAATCCCCCAAAACGATTAAGCTTCAACATAGGCAAAAGGCATAGCTTTTGCTGCAATTACCACGAATGTGCTCACTCCTACTTCAAAATAGCTTAAATAACATCATACGAACCCGAATTGAAACGAAATCGAAACATCAAGATGAATGCAATGCAATGCAATCCGTAACAGAGCAGAACACTAACCTTATCATCAACTGCAACCTTAATCTGCAATCCCCTAGTCTTCTTCTTCATCTTGTACAACCTGCGGCCCAAGATCACGAACCCCATGAAAGCAGCCGCCACAGAGACTGTCCAAACAGGGCTCATTCTCATCATGCAGTACTTCAGAAACTCCATTGGCATCTTCCACCACACTACCCCCATCCTCTCCACCTCACCCCGGCTCTTTCCCCCTTCCCGATCAACTGCTTCGACTCCACCTCCAATCCCCCCACTTCCATTCATCTCCTCGCCGACAACCTGCGCTTCAACTCGAGAATCCTCCGTAGGATTACCAATTTCAGCAGAAACCCCATCAATTGCACCCGACTCCATGCAATAATCCCCCAAATCACCCGCTTCCTCCCCCTTTTCCTCAATCACCTCAGCTTTTGCATCTTCCTCCGCCTTTCCACGAAACCCTAACTCATAAATCCCCTCCAATTCGCTAAATTTCTGATCCTCGGAACGGTCGCTGCTGGAATCGGGCCAAAACTCCTTCCTAGGGCGGCGGGCCGGGCCCTCACCGAACCCAGGCTCAATCCAGCCCGGGTTATCGGACCCAACCGATTTACCATCATCCACACCCTCCTCGTAGCGATCGACGGGATCCGACGAGAAATAATTAACATGAATTAAGCCGCCGGAATCAAGCTCATCGAACGAGTTACCGGAATCGGCGGAGGTCACCGGCGCCGTCTCGGTGTCCGAGTTGGTTTGAAGAAGCTCCCAGTCTTGGAATTCATCTGTGACCTCCACGACATCCATTGCCTTCAGTGGAATCAAAAACTGGGAGGAGAGAGAGAGTGTAATGTGTGAAGGATATTACGATACACGGAGGAGGGAGAGGGAGAGAGAGAGAGAGAGAAGGTTCTTTCCAAGTGTAGGGGGAAAGAAAGGGATAAATCCAAATGGGATATTATTTTCATCAAGGCTTAATTTTCATCGTATACACCTAATTTTTTCGAAAATATACACTTTACCCCATTCTTCTTAAATTCTGGCTTTCTCGGGATAAAATCGAAGTTACGCCTACTCTTAAAGAATCGGAGCGTAAGTAATTGAAAATGAAATTTTAAAATAATTGTACAAATCAAAATATTGATATGTTGATGTAGCGTTTTTACACTTAATCTAGCATTGATAAAACATTTTATATGATGCATAATTTGATTTGGATTTTTAGTACAAAATGACAATTAGTATTCCCTTCGTCGCACTTAACGTTGCTTCCTTTCCTAATTGGAATGTCTCATTTCAATTGACTTTTAATACTGCGTCTAAAATCTAGTACCGAAACGAAGGGGGAAGGGGAATACTTGATAGAAACAAAAGCATAACGACTTGCTTAGTTATGCAAGTTGGGTGTTACACATTAAATAGAGGAGTAGCATGTATGTAGCAAAATAATTGTACAAGTACCAGCTTAGAAGAAAATGTGACTGCATATTTATAATATTTTTGAAAAAGAGACCTTCGTGTATATTGAATAATTTAAGCTTTTAATGCGTATTAACAAGCTTTCAAAAAGGTATACTCTAATTAAATTTTTTAAGAATTAATTTATCTACATAATACTACTAAAAAAACTAGAACAAAAGAAAAAATAGTGTCGAAAAATATAGGTCACGTCTGAAAAAACAGAAGGAGTACCGAAACAAGAAGAAATGGTGGTGGGCCATTCTCTCTCTCCTCAATCGGCCCAAGTTTCTTTTTATTCCGTTCCTTTTCCGAAACCAATCAGCCTCAAAAAATAAAATTAAATAATTAAGGATGTAATCAGCCTCAATATTAGTCAATGAATATTTGTTTTTTTATTTATTTTTTTACTGTTTTTTCGATCACATGAACTGTTTGGGCGTTATTTATTTATTATTTATGTTAACTGCTAAATTAAGGCGGCACATTTGTCATGAGTCTCATGTTGGTTTCTTATTTTACTAATTAGTAGTAGGTGTTATTTTCATCTTATTCAAGTCTTAATAATTTTATTCTTTCAAACATTTATTTGAGTATTTAAATATACATTTTATCTTTTTAAACATGTTTAAGTTTTGTAGTATGATATTTGATGATAAAGCTCGAATAATTGTATGCAAGAAGAAAATGTGTTTCAGTCATGAGTTGTTCGTCGTACTAACTGAGTTTTTCTTAACGGCCTGCTAATTCTGGATTTCAAGTTCAATTATTTTTAGGTATAAATACGTTTAACATATTGTAATTTATCCGTTAATATTATTTTGACACGTTTTATTATTATAACGAACTCGGTTTGAGTATTAGTTATAGAGTTGGATGGATAAGAGAGTATAACTCTCATGTTGTGCTAAAATGGTCTTCTTTCCATGTTAATGGTGCATTGACTTTTCTATTTCATATCAAGATTTCTTAACATTAGGACTTTATTTACATATGAATATAATTATCAATTTCCAAGAATGTTAAGTCAAAGCCATACAAAATATCAATAACATATTTTCTCAAGAAAAAATACAATACCAAAAAATATGTGGGCTAAAAAATACCCTAACCCTCAAAAAAAAAAAAATAATAATAATAATAAATAAATAAGATCCTCATGCTGATTCCAAGGGAACAATAGAAATGAAACATCACATTTCAGAAATAATTCCAATATTTATCATTAATTTCATGCAAAAATAAATCATGCAATTTGATACTAATACTTTTTAATGAAAACCCTAAGTATGCATTGACCAAATTAACCAACTATTTAGGAAAAATATGTCAAAAATCTTGACTGATGCTGAAAAATAAACAAGACATAAGTGGAAATTTTATTTAATATTCTCAAATATAAATACTACTACTAATTAATTTCCCACCACTTCTCATCCAAATTAGAAGAAACCCTAATCATGAGTCTCCATTTTAACCTATACATCATCACATGTTTATGCATTTCCTACATTACCTTCACTACCAATGCTCAAAACACACCCTTTGCCCAAAATTATGTTAAGCATTGGGGAGCCAAAAATATCCAAGTTCTCGATCAAGGGAGAGAAGTTCGAATCAAAATCGACCCATCGAGCGGTTCGTAAACATAAACTCATCATAAGATGTATGTACGATTTCAGTTGCCATAATCTTACGTTATCTATTATTTTCCTAAAGGAGGTGGAATCAAATCGAAGCAAGCGTACGGATCTGGCATCTTCAGCCTGAAGATCAAAATTCCGCAACATTCTCGCGGAATCGCGACTACATTCTATGTGAGATTTTTCTTTCCCCACGTTTAACTCATGGCATTTTAAATGCTTACACATATTCCTTTTTAGATGGGATCCTCTGTCCCCAAACTTATGTTCCATATGAGATTATTTATTCCAAACTTGTGTTTTAATTGTGTATTCAAGTTAAAATTACATAGGTTCTTTCATATATTTAACTACTGCAAATTCAAGAATCTCTTAAGCTAATAAAACTACGTAGTTTTACTTGGATACACAATTGGAACACAAGCTTAGGGACAGAGGATCTGATCCGATTTCTTTTAATTAGTTTTATTTGTATTTACCAGTTAAGTTCGGCTCCCGATAATGGGCCGGCCGGGGCCCACGCCGAGCTGGATTTCGAGTTATTGGGCCATAATGGGCCGCCATATACACTAAATACAAACATTTTTGCTCAAGATAGTGGAAATAGGGAGCAACAGTTCAAGCTTTGGTTTGATCCAACTTCAGGTTTTCATGAATATAAATTCATTTGGAATGAAAATCAAATTGTGTAAGCCCACTTTCATACACCTCTATCTATAATATAAATTCATCATTTTAACTAAGTTCTTACTTTATTTCCTCATGTTCTATTTATAGGTTCTTCGTCGATGGAATTCCGATAAGAATATACCAGAACGATAAGAAAAAGGGGGTCAAGTATCCGACGACCGCAATGCATGCACATGCGACTCTATGGAACGGAACACAATGGCTTGGACCTGTAGATTGGAGTCGGGGACCGTTTTTCGCCAACTTCCAAGAATTCGCAGTGGACGGTTGTTCAAACAAAGCAAAATGCGATTCGTCGAAGTATCGGTGGAAACCTAGTGCACGGGAAATGCAAAAGTATCAAGATATCAGGAAAACTAGGATGACATTCGATTATTGTCAGGGCAAGGCGAGGAACAATTTCCCAGAATGCAAGCATTAACACATTCCAAATTACTCATTGATTAATCACTTTTTATTGAGCTTGGAAAGTGATACCCATTTTGTACTTCAATTGAAGCTTAAAAAAAAAAGTAGAATCTATGAAGCATATTAAAACTTTAATTGTATCACATCTTTGAAATTTTGTTCCCTATTTTTTATTTGATCTTATTTTGCATGATTTATTACTTGTTTTGGAGAATTTTTGACACCTTATGAACACTAGTGCACATTCATTCATCACAACATACATATACCTATTTATCATGATTGTTCATCTTAATATATGCATCTTGCTTTTTATAAGGGTTTTTAGCTTAGGCACAGAAATTAATAAAACCTAAAGACTATTCTTTTATGTTCATTTTTTTTCGTAAGTCGCATTTTTCATGTAAAAATATATGAAATTATTTTGAAAGAAGAGATAAACATTAATTGTGATAAATGAAAAATAATAAAAACAAGAGAAAAAATGAAGATAAGTGAATTGGAAATTGAAAATTTTACCTAGAAATATGAAAATACCTTATATAAAAAAAACGGAGGGAGTATATAAAAACAAAAGAAGATCCTCATACCGATTCCAATGAATAAATAGAAATGAACAAACTGTCACATTTCATATCATTATTTCATGCAATATATATGATAATAATTTTTAGTGAAAAAATATGTTCCAAATCTTGACTGCTGCTGCAAACAAGACATAAGTGGAAATTTTATTTAATATTCTCGAATCTCAAATATAATAAATACTACTACTAATTTCCCACCACTTCTCATCCAAATTAATCCAACCAAAGAAACCCTGATCATGAGTCTCCATTTTAACCTACACATCACATGTTTATTCATTTTCTACATTACCATCACTACCAATGCTCAAAACACACCTTTTGCCCAAAATTATGTTATGCATTGGGGAGCCCAAAATATCCAAGTTCTTGATCAAGGGAGAGAAGTTCGAATCAAAATCGACCCATCGAGCGGTTTGTATGCATAAACTCATCATATATAAGATGTCAGCCCATCACATTTCAGTTGCCATAATCTTACGTTATCTCTATTATTTTCCTAAAGGAGGTGGAATCAAATCGAAACAAGCGTACGGGTCAGGCATCTTCGCCCTGAAGATCAAAATTCCTCAACTTTCTAACGGAATCGCGACTACATTCTACGTGAGATTTTTCTTTCCCCACGTTTAACTCATGGCATTTTAAATGCTTACACATATACATTTCTTTTCAGATGAGATCTTCTGTAGTCAAACTTGTGTTCCAGATGAGATCCTTTATTCCTATTGTGTTCCAACTGTGTAACCCAAGTCAAAACTAAGTAGTTTCTTTATGATATATTTAACCGCCACAAATCTCTTAAACTATTGAAACAACATAGTTTTTACTTACATACACAATTGTAACACAAGTTTGGACAGAGGATCTCATCCGATTTCTTTTAATTAATTTTTATTTTTATTTACCAGTTAAGTTCGGCTTCCGATAATGGGCCGGCTGGGGCCCACGCTGAGCTGGATTTCGAGTTATTGGGCCATAATGGGCCGCCTTATACACTAAATACAAATATTTTTGCTCAAGATAGTGGAAGTAGGGAGCAACAGTTCAATCTTTGGTTTGATCCAACTTCAGATTTTCATGAATATAAATTCATTTGGAATGAAAATCAAACTGTGTAAGCCCACTTCCATACACCTTTATCTATAATATAAACTCATCATTTTAACAAAATTCTTACTTTATCTCCTCATGTTCTATTTATAGGTTCTTCGTTGATGGAATTCCGATAAGAATATATCAGAACAAGAAAAAAGGTGGGGTTAGGTATCCGACGGCTGCAATGTATGCACATGCGACTCTATGGAACGGATCACAATGGCTTGGATCTACAGATTGGAGTAAGGGACCGTTTTTCGCCAGCTTTCAAGAATTTGCAGTGGACGGTTGTTTAAACAAAGCAAAATGTGATTCTTCGAAGTATCAGTGGAAACCTAGTACACAGGAAATGCAAAAGTATCAAGATATCAGGAAAACTAGGATGACATTCGACTATTGTCAGGGCAAGGCGAGGAACAATTTCCCAGAATGCAAATAGTAACACATCGCAATTACTCAATAATCTGTCACTTTTTATTGAGCTTGGAAAGGGATACACATTTTGTACTTCAATTGAAGCTTTAAAAAAAAAAGTATAATCTATGAATCATATTAAAACTTTATAATTATATCACATCTTTGAAATTTTATTCCCTATTTTTTATCTGATTTATTACTTTACTAGTTTTGGAGAACTTTTGCCAAAATATGAACTCCACCTTCAAATATCAACACTAGTGCATATTCACTAACTTTATATGTATACCAAATTTCTCACAACATATATAACATATCATGATTGTTCATCTTAATATATGCATCTTATTTTTATTTATTTGAACCAAATTAATCAGCGATGCTCAAGAAACAACCTTCAATCAGAATTGTGTTGTGGGATGGGGAGGTGACCATGTAAATGTTCTCGATCTGAGGACGAGAAGTTCAAATCAAAATCGATCCATCGAGTGGTTTTTCTATATATATCCCTCGTCTATTCAGACTGTGTCGTTCCTAGGAGTGTTCGCGGTTTGGTTTGGTGCGGGTTGACGTTAAAACCACACCAAACCTTAAAATGCGGTTTTTTCATTTTATAGAACCAAACCAAACCACTTCACTATGAAAACCGAACCAAACCAAACCATATTATAACGGTTCGGTACAGTTTGGTTTACGGTTTACAATCGTAGGGAAAAAATTAAATATTCATTAACTAAAATTATAATATCAATATCGTTCGCTAACATCTAGATAAAATAAAATAGCATTTCACTCATGTTTGATTAAAGCTTAGTAATCATATGATGTATATTCCTTGGTGTATAAAGTACTTTTGTTGATGAAATCAAAATCATCAATATGAGTAGTTCATCGTCTCTCTTCCTCAAATTTAAAATATGTATTCTGTATAAGTCGTCGTTCTGTAAATAAATGAAGAAAAGAATTCCCAAAGTTGTTATATTTAGGTTTTAGGTTTAAAAAAGTAATAGAAACTTAAATTTAGAAAGAAAAAAAATAGTAGAGAACACTACTAAATTTGGCCCAAGTATGCGAATCTTTTGTAGCAAAATTAATTAAATAATTATTAATTATTATTATTATTATAAATTATTACGGTTTTACGGTTTACGGTTTAGTTTGGATATTTTATTTTTAAAAACCAAACCTAAATCAAAAACCATATTTAAAAAAAATTTAAACCCAACCCATATTTTCAAACCATAAACCAAACCAAACTACACAAATACGATTTGATCCGATTTGATTTACGGTTTAAACCAAACTGTGAACACACTCGTTCCAATTGTACAATTTTTTTAACAATTTTATTACAGGAGGCGGATTCAAATGAAACGAAGTTACACCTCTGGTATCTTCAAACTAAATATCAAAATCCCACAAAATTCTAGGGGAACTGTGACTACATTTTATGTAAGATTTTGTCCCACACTTAACATTACTATTAATTAATTGCACATTATTTATTATTATTATTTTTTTTAAAAATAAAAACTCCATTTTCTTGAACTCTCCAGTTAATTTCATTTAACGTTAATGGGCCTGGGGAGGCCCACGATGAGCTGGATTTTGAGATATTGGGCCAAAATGGGCCTCTCGTATAACACATTTTTAGTTGATGGCATTCCGACAAGAGTATACGAGAACTCGACACGATGGCTCGGTCCGACCGATTGGAGCCGGGGTTCGTTCTATGCTGACGTTCGTGAGTTTGCAATAGAAGGTTGTTCGATCGGAGCAGATTGTGACTATTCGAGATATGATTGGAAAGCTAGTCCACAACAAGAGAAGATGTATGAAGAGATGAGGAAGGGAAGCATTATATATGACTATTGCAAGGGCAAGACGAGCAACGATTTCCAATAATGCAAAATGGAAAGATTTGTAAATACTCACTAATAATGATACCGTGTTCATTAGGGTTTAATTTGATATATATTTGGGCCTCAAATTGAAGCAACTAAAATCATTGAGTTGATTTATTTAAGTTACAACAATTTCAAGTGTACAATAAATAAATTGTTTATCTATCAATAAACTGTGTGCATGATTTGGCCTAACCGTAGAGGGTTAAGTGCTAACACTTAAAAGTCCTAAGTTCAAGTACCATTAACCTACTCCCTCAGAATGCCATTTTTGTGATTTTAATTCATTTTCTGGCCGTCTTTTAAAAGTATGTTTAGTTTCGTGACTTTCGTCCAAGTATATTAAATAATCAATTCACTTTAACACTCACTTATATTAAGTGATACAAAAGTAGTGGACGTATAAAGTATGTCGTAAAAAAAATACATAACACTCTCTCTCCTTTTCACTCGTAAGAGGATACATTTTCATGTTTGGCACGTCCCAAACAAGATAATACGTTTCCTTATTTGATAAAAAATTAATAAAGGAAAATCACTTTTTTCATGTATACTCCACTTTGACAGACATACTACTATACTCACTATTTCTTAAATATTGTGGAAAAGAAAAAAAACGTCGTCTCTTACTAGGAACGGCGGGCTAACAACATATCATAATCAAAGTACAATATGTTGGATAGACGAAAAAGGATAGCATGGTTTGTAGGGAAAAACCTAAAGCAAGAAGTGACCATTAGACTCCACAAAGGGATGCTTCCACAAAACGACAACAAACACGTCCCAACAACATTAATCATTAAAATAGGAATTCAATTACATATTGAAATTAATCATCACCACCCTATTAAATTAGTATTACTAGCATTAAAATTCAAAATCAACAAAATTCCAAACTCCGTGACTAATGAATTATTTTTCAACTATATATATCTATACCCGACTCTTTAAAAGTCGAGTGTAATATCGACTTTACCGTAGTAATTTAGGTATCTACATGAAAAATGGGTTCTTGCGAAATGGGAGCCCACTGAAATTAATTTGGGAAACCTCTTTCACGTATTAAGAAAGAAAGGATTTGTTCCGAGATTGTTAGAGAGAGAGAGAGAGTAGTAGCAGCGGAAGCAGAGTAGAGTGGCAATAAATTGAATTCATTTTCGCCTCATCACAAAATATCAGTATTAATCAGCCGCCAACACGCACTCACACACTGCTCTTCTGCAATCAATCGACAATGGCGTTCGCCTCTTCCCTTTCTCCGTCGTGTTCTTTGCCGAATCTTTCTTCCAAGCCCAAGAATTCTCTCACAACACTCAACAAGATCTACCCTCTCTCTCTCCTCCAACGCCCCCCTATTTTCAGGTAACCTTCTCTTCCTTTTCTTGTTGTTTAAGCTTGAAAAGGTCGAGCGAGCCCCTCATCGACGAATGGGGTCCTTGTATATTCCCATTGTTATGGTCAAGAATCAAGGTTTGAAGCTTTGGTGTCGATAATGGATGGAATTAGCGTATTAAAGATTTCGATTTTGGTATCAATCTTGAGTTTTGGCAGTCTTGATTTTGCACTGGTATGAGTATGGCAATGCATGCAGCTGCTTTTGATTTCTTTTTCAATCGAGTGAGAATTAATTGAAGCTTGGTTTTATTCAATTCTGTGATTCAATTTGTAGCAACTTTTGCAGGGTGATGGCTATTTCATGGAAGTGGTGACAAGTTTGTTTAAATTGATGTATATGTATAATGTTTTTTTGTACATGGAGGTTCATATATATTGGTGTATTTAAGCTAAAGAAAAGGACTGATAAATAGAGAGAATCATCAATCAATAGCTAGTGCAAAATCTTAGGCTCTGTTACTATTAAATCATAATCATCTTGTTTACTGAGTTAAACTTGGATTCTGTTTTTTGATGTTGAGCTCCTTTTTCCCTTTTCTGGTGAACCTTTTGTCTTGTCTGTTTCAATTGTATGGGTCTGTGTCGTTACTTCCGAAGTTAAACTTGCTCATCTTTGTCACAGAGTATGTTGCAGTTCTCATTTGCAAGGAAGAGACTCCTCAAATTTTAATGCCTTTGCCTCCGTCACTAGTGCAGGTTTCTTTGGCTTTTTTCCGATTACAGATACTTCATTAGAACTCATGAGTCTGTATTTTGTACTAATAAGTTCTTTCTGTGAATTCCTAGATGTTCTTCTTGATGAAGCTGTCGAGCAAGTCAAGCTTCCAAAAGGCGACACTTGGTCCATTCATAAGTTTGGCGGTACCTGTGTTGGGACTTCTGAGAGAATACAAAGTGTTGCAAACATTGTTGTTAAGGATGAGTCGCAAAGAAAACTGGTTGTTGTATCCGCAATGTCAAAGGTGACGGATATGATGTACGATCTCATACACAAGGCACAGTCTCGGGATGATTCCTATGTAATTGCATTGGATGCTGTTCTTGAGAAGCACAAGTCAACAGCAATTGATCTGCTCAAGGGAGATGATCTCACCAATTTCTTGGCACGGTTACATCAGGATATAAACAACCTTAAGGCGATGCTACGTGCGATATATATCGGTATGTGTATATCTAGAGGATGCCCCTCTTTATATAATTTTATTCTTGCATGATCAATGACCAGAATTCTTGATGTACTGCAGCTGGTCATGTTACTGAATCCTTTTCCGATTTTGTGGTTGGACATGGTGAGTTGTGGTCTGCACAATTGCTATCTTCCGTTATCAGAAAGGTGCTTCTTGTAATCACTTAATTTTACGAGTTTCTTTACTTTGGGAGTCAAATGCATCTAGAGTCTTCTTAAAGATATTCTCTTGGTTCTTGTAGAGTGGTTTAAAATGTTCGTGCATGGACACTAGAGATGTACTTGTGGTAAATCCTACAAGTTCCGATCAAGTTGATCCGGATTATGTTGAGTCGGGCCGGAGACTTGAGAAGTGGTACACTGAAAATTCAGCGGACATAATTGTTGCAACTGGATTCATCGCCAGCACACCTGATAACATTCCCACAACATTGAAACGAGATGGAAGCGACTTTTCTGCTGCCATCATGGGTGCTTTGTTCAAAGCTCGTCAAGTCACAATTTGGACAGATGTGGATGGTGTGTTCAGTGCAGATCCCAGGAAAGGTTTGTTCTGATTATTTGAAAGATATTTTCTTTGTCCTCTGTACTACCTTTTACTGCTGAACCGGCATTTAAAGTCATTTTATTAACATCCTGTTTTACCACTGTATTTGACAGTTAGTGAGGCTGTGGTTTTGAACAAATTGTCGTATCAAGAGGCTTGGGAAATGGTAAGACTTTTCTAGTATTGTTTTCAGAGTAACATGTCCTAGGTTTCGGCATCTATTAACCTGTTTTATTTTTGCAGTCATACTTTGGGGCAAATGTTTTGCATCCTCGAACAATCATTCCAGTCATGAAATACGACATTCCAATTGTTATAAGAAATATCTTCAACCTCTCTGCACCTGGGACGGTGATCTGCCGACCTTCTGATTCTGAAAACGAAGATGGATTGGAGTCTACAGTTAAAGGGTTTGCAACCATTGATAATTTGGCCCTTGTAAATGTTGAAGGGTGAGTATTCCATTTATAGGATTGTGATAATCATGGACTGTTAGGTCAAGTTCGCACTCTTACTCACAAATGTATTCTGCAGAACTGGAATGGCTGGAGTTCCGGGTACTTCTAGTGCTATATTTAGCGCTGTGAAAGACGTTGGAGCAAATGTTATTATGATATCCCAGGTGGAGATTTTACTCACTTTTCTCTTTTAGTGCATGAAATAATACCATTCAGAATCTAATAGAATCTTCGACGCAGGCTAGTAGTGAGCATTCTGTGTGTTTCGCTGTGCCGGAAAAAGAAGTAAGGGCCGTTGCTGCAGCATTAGAGTCCAGATTTCGTCAGGCTTTGAATGCTGGTCGTCTTTCTCAGGTACTTAATTTATGCTGGTCTTAGTTGCATCACCTGTAATGCACGTCGTGTGACTCGTGTCTGCTTTTAGGGAAAATGTAAGTATTTTATAGTGTGGATTACTTAATCCTTATTGAAGGTTGTATCTGCATATATTATTTCAGAAAATCTCCGTCAAATTGTTAATTCCCTGTTTGAGCACAACATTGAGAGAATTTTCTCTTTGACTGAATTGTTTATCTGTTTGATTGAAACACGTTAGGGGTCCTCTCTCATCTGAAAATGATACATCTGACAGTTCTTTCGTGTTCTACCTTCCAATGTGGCATATAAAAAAAGTTGCACTAAAGAGTGCCGTCTTTAAATATAAGCACATAAGTTGTTAGGATCTCGTCGTTAATTTATGTTACAATAAGTGGATTACTCTGGATGCGGATAAAGAACTTCATATCTAATATCACCATTGCCTTTTCATTCCATTCTGAAAATATGTGCTAGTTTAATTTCTCGATTGTGTTGGTTGTTTTACAGATTGCGGTCATCCCCAATTGTAGCATTCTGGCTGCAGTCGGCCAGAAAATGGCGAGTACTCCTGGAGTTAGTGCCACACTTTTCAGTGCACTTGCCAAGGTTGGGAAACTTCCAGACTCAATATTCTTGAAGTACCTTACGTACTGTTTCAGTAATGTAACATTGTAACTTTTCATTTTCCTAATCGAAAAGTAAATTATAACGATGCAAAATCAGTCATCTACTTTTACGGAATTCAGTGAGTCAGATGAATGATTTTTAACTTTGCCCTTGTACAGGCTAATATCAATATCCGTGCTATAGCACAAGGGTGCTCGGAGTACAATGTGACTGTGGTTGTGAAAAGAGAAGATTGTGTGAAGGCTCTACGAGCTGTGCACTCAAGATTTTATCTATCGAGAACTACAATAGCAATGGGTATCATCGGACCAGGACTGATTGGTAGCACATTGCTCGATCAGCTTAAGGAACAGGTAAGCTGGGCAAACTCTTGTCTTCCAATATTTTGGCAATCAATATATTTTAACCTTACTCTTTCCACATTTCGATCAGCTTGTCTACTGCCCCTAGACACTTATTAGCTGTTTACTTTAAATAAAGGCTTTCATTCTCAGTTTACAGAAAATAAACATAAAACTGAAAAAATAGATATTTCCCGAATAGTAGTTATTTCTGCACTATGCATTTGGCTCCAATAGACTGGACTAAATGTGCCCAGCATCGGCTGATATAGATTGAACACATGCACTGCTCTTCATAATTTTCATCTTCAGTTCAGTCACAGACATGTAATATTTATAAAAAAAAATTCCCGATTGTTTTTTACTCTACCTTGACTGGGAATTGAGAAAGGAAAAGCTTGACTATGAAAATTGAGAAAATCCAATTTAGCTATTGTTTGATTCAGAAACAGTTGCATTCTTCAACTGTGATTTACCTTGTTTTCACTTCACGATTGATTTCCTTTCAGCTCCTATATCTATGATCTCTTGAAGGTTCGAAGATTATCGGTTCTGCATATGCTTATGCATTTCATCTAACCATGCAGGCAGCAGTCCTCAAGGAAAAGTCTAACATCGATCTTCGTGTATTTGGCGTAACCGGATCAAAGACTATGCTCTTGAGTGATACGTAAGTTTTGTGAATCTAAGCATGTCAACAAATAATAATGATGTTATAGTACTTAATAACCTTGCACACTTGAATTCTATTTTTCTAGGGAAATTGACTTGTCGACATGGAGAGAACAACTAGGTGAGAAAGGGGAAAAAGCGGACATGCAGAAGTTCGTTCAACATGTGCACAACAATCATTTCATCCCAAATACAGTCATAGTGGATTGCACAGCAGACTCATTTATTGCCAGCCACTACCATGATTGGTTGCGTCGAGGGATCCATGTCATCACCCCAAATAAGAAAGCAAATTCCGGACCACTTGAGCAGGTAATAATCGATTCTGCATCTTCAGTAGTTATATTTTGTGTACGATATAACTGCCAAATGTATATGTACATGATATCCACTATCTGCATTCTTAGTGCCCGATTTCCCTATAATTATTTCTCATTTACAATCGATAAGTCTACTGATATCTTACCTCTCCTTCAAATTTCTCGTAATTGTAGTATTTGAAGCTGAGAGCTCTTCAGCGACAGTCTTATACTCATTACTTTTACGAAGCTACTGTTGGAGCCGGTTTACCAATCATTACCACTTTGCAAGGCCTCCTTGAAACTGGGGATAAAATATCACGAATTGAAGGCATTTTTAGGTCCGTGTTCGCCATATTCCTTTAGTAGTTTTATTTTTAGGCACTTCAATCGATTATCATTCTTCTGTCTGTTTTATGCTTGTATGATGGTTTCTGTTCAATCGCAAGTTTCTATCGATTGACCATGCGTTGTAATGTGGTCATGCAGTGGGACTTTAAGCTACATATTTAACAACTTCGTGGGTGCACGGGCATTTAGCGAAGTGGTGAAGGAGGCAAAAGAGGCAGGTTACACCGAGCCTGATCCAAGAGACGATTTATCCGGGACAGATGTTGCCAGAAAGGTACCACCCTTTATTTCTTTGGTCTGCTACAGTATGATTTCTATGAGTTAATGAATTGCTTCTGAAAACTAATCGAAAAGCCATCAAAACAATAATCTACCTTCGGACGAGCAATAACCTAGTCTTCGCATTAAGGTTGCGTTCTCTTTGATGCGAAAGAAAAGGAGATAAAAGAGAAAATCACCCTATAAATTTGACCTCTTTTCTCAACTTTTCTCACCTTTCCTATATTTTCCCCTCCATTTGCACTACAATGGAGAAAATATTATCTCTCCAATTTGGTGTTGTAAATATTATCTCCAATTTAAGGAGTAAAATCCTCCCTCATTAATAAAAGATGAGAAAGTGGGAGAAAAGGGGTGAAATTTATTGTGTAATTTTCTCTTTTCTCTCCTTTTCTTTCGCATCAAAGAGAACGCAACCTAATTTGAAAAAGCGTATGCCAAGGAGCCTTAACCTCTCCGGTTATTTTTTAATCTACTTCATGCAAATCTAGTGAGATAAGTTTGCCTCTTCAAATGCTGCAGGTGATAATACTCGCTAGAGAGTCGGGGTTGAAGCTGGAACTGACGGATATTCCCATTATGAGTCTAGTGCCGGAACCTCTAAAGGCATGCACAAATTTAAACGAAGCTCTTCAACCACTATTTCACATCTCTGATTCGATTTTCTAATGCCTTGTGCCAGGATGTTGCTTCGGCCGAGGAGTTTATGCAGCAGCTTCATAATTATGATCAAGACTTGGCAAAGCAAAGGGAGGAAGCTGAAGCTACTGGAGAAGTAAGCACTTTAAGCTTTAATTTCGGAAATAATGTGAATAATCTTGATACGTACAGAACATTACTTATGAGCTTGAAAATTTTTTGTAGGTCTTGAGATATGTTGGAGTAGTGGACGTTGTCAACCAGAAAGGAATGGTGGAACTACGACGATACAAAAAGGAGCATCCGTTTGCCCAGCTTTCTGGTTCTGATAACATAATAGCTTTCTCAACTCAGAGGTACGAGAAGCAGCCTTTGATTGTCCGTGGTCCGGGTGCTGGGGCTGAGGTGACGGCTGGTGGCGTATTCAGTGACATATTGCGCCTTGCATCATATCTTGGGGCACCATCATAACTTCATTCACCGGAAGGACAGGGGTTAAACTTTATCTCAGACCAGTTTGTGCTTGCCTTTTTTGTCTCTCCTCTCCCCAAGCCCGATCCTCTGGTAACCTGACCCGTTTTTGGGTCTTGATTCCCATGAGATTCTCGTGGCCTAGACAACATGCACTGTAGCTTCGTAACCGGATTAGACATCGGTTGGTTTAAGAGCAATCTCTATGTAGCTGTGTAGTTTTGAGTATCCTAGAGAAATGTGGGTGTATTTCGGCTAGTTCAATTTGCAATATGGACAAGGTGCAATTATTTCTTTAGCGTAATAAATGAATTTGCATTATGGAACATGATATCATGCACAGAAAATCTATCCATGAATGAAACCTCAGTTGAGTTGATTCATGCAGAAGCTACAGAAATGATCATTTTCATTTGAATTTGGTGCCCAGGTAATACTTTGGGTCTCTGAAAAACCTGGTAATTGTTTCGGCTTTCTCTGTCGAAAGATCGGTGTTCTCCAGAATGTACTCCTTCGATGCCTTCGCTATTGCTTCAATGGAACCAATGGCTTGATTCAGCTGCAAGACCAGAAATCGAATTTGATGCCACGAAACGATGAATTATAAACAAGAAAAAATCATCAGCGGATTGTGCTATTTACCGCAATGGCATCATGGCTATCGATTCCGGGGATTGATGTACCGACTTTGATATAGACATCCATGGATTGAACTGACTTTTCCCTCTAGAATCACACCAACAGGTGTTTAAGCGTGCAATCGAAATATATAGTGTTTACAGTAGCAGGCGAAAGGATTGATCGACAAACCTCAGCTTTCAGTTTTGCTATGGCATCATGTCTCTTACACACTGCAACAAAATGGCTGTGAGTAATGTACACTTCAAGATTCTGAACAACGAGTCTTGACAAAACGACCTCACCTCCACGAGCGTGTGCTATCTTTACAATCTTCTCGAATCCCATCTCCAAGTCCTGCACAGGGATGAAAGTCGGCCTACCAAGCTCCATGCCGTGTCTGAAAACAGCACCAGATTTCTTGGCAACGAATGCAGTTTACACAGCTCGACAACAGTAAGGATTAGACAATAAACGACTAACTTGAAATACGAGCGTATGAAAAGGTCATTCTGATCCTTAGTTGGGAGGGTAACAACCACATAGAAATGGGCAAACTGTTCTCTTAACTTCCGAATTCTGCATCAATTAGAAACCTTATAAGTAACATGATATAACAAATTTTGGAAGATTGAATCCAATTAGTAGGAATTGGAGCATTCACTTGCTGAAGATCGATGGACTGAGGCCAGAATCCCAGCTAGTCATGAATATGAAGGCAACAGAAACACCTCCACAATTGAAGATGAAATCCTGCGACGAAGCAACTCGAGATGTAAGCTCACAGCAACATATCCAAGAGTTAGAGAAAAAAGAGTACCGGAGCAATCGAAACGAAATTCAGCCTGAAAGAATTTGCATCAAGGAACGAAGAGATGAAGTTGATGAAGGATGGATGCTGTTCATCTTTCCATGTAGTGCTCATAATACAAACGCCATTGCAACCTGTACTAGCTTCAAACCCAATCACCGTGGATCAGTAGACAAACTCGATTTCACGAATAACAAGGCATTAATTGAACAATGAACAGAAACAAGGCATAAACCATTAAATAAACTCAAAAAACTCGGCATCATCGTCGATTACATATTCTACTGCATTTCTCCAGAAATTTAGTCGCACAATCAGATCTAATGACAAAATCCACATCACAAAGCAGAAGAAATCTAACAAAACTCGAAATGCAGAAGGAGATCAAATAAAATCAATTCAGAATAGAAATTAGCTAATAATAAGCAGAAAATTAAAGCGCAAAAGAAGATTACCGGAATTAGATGAATGCGAAGGTGTTGAATCTCTGAAATCTCGAGCAGAGTTCATGATTACGGCAGAGTGAGCTTCGACGCGGAGAAGAAGAAGGAGAAGAATGGCGCTATAAATGCATACATTTAGGCGGGAACGTTTTGGGGCAAAAATATGCATTTCAAAGATCTCAGTGGGTCGATGTGCAAAATTTATTAAGTTCAGGTAGCGAAGTGTAATTTGTACATTTTCAATGAAACGCGACTCTTTCCTCAGCTCAAAGAATAGGAGGATTTAAACGTTTATTCTCAATCCTGTTTCTAGCTCGAAGAAAATGCCGCCGGCCGCCGTGAATGCCGCCGCCTCCGCCGACACTCCGCCTCCCAAACGCCTCTTGTTCGACCGTCGCTACGGTTGGGTGTAAGGCTTTTTACAGTCGGTAAATCGTTTGCTAGCAATTTTTGAGACTTGTGAATTTTACTCTGTTAATTGAATCGCAGTTTGGATGAATGGAAGGAGCCAACTGAAGAAGCCTTATCTGGTGGCCGCGGAATGTATGAATCCTCAATTATTTCACTCCTTTTTTTAATGTTACCAGCAATTTTATTTGGTTAAAGCAGCAAGTAGTTGGAATTTATGTGTTTCTGCATTTTTGTATCATCAATTTTGGTTTTCTGTTGCATTTGAAGGTTCTGCGTTTTTCCTCTAGCAAAAGCATTGATTCAGAAGGCATCCGAAACGGTACGATAAGCATTTCGATATTCCATTATTCTGTTTAATTGGTTACTGGAGTAACTATGGTTTGGAGGTTTTAATTTCACAACAGTTCTGGACTTAATCACATTGCGATTGGGATGTCATCATAGCTATTCTTAGTTCTTCCAGATTTGAACGGTAGGCCTTGTTAGTTGTTAGGCGTTCGTACGAATTTTCTATGGTTGAAAGCTTTTGCCTGGTCATAGAAATTTCTTGGGAAATCTGGTATGACATGTAATGCAGTTCTATGTGGTAGTAACTAGCAAAGTTAACTGTTGTGGATTGTTGAAACGAGTTAGTATGTCTAAGGTTCTAAATCTTAGGTCGTTTGTGCTGATCAACGTAGTGTTAACTGCAATTCTTGTGTAAAGAGACCTCTGAGAGTATAGTGCTTAGATTACGGGCATGAAATTTTGTGTTTCTTCGGATGTTGAGGAGATGATAGCCAAAATGGTGCTGAGAATACAAGTGTAGTTAGCCTCCAAAATCAGAGTAGATGATAGAAACCAATCCATCCTCTTGGTAGGAGGGCAAGGTGGCAAGTAAAGGATCACGGGAAAATGTGTAGTGAACGAGGACCCTCAAAGGAGATTAAGGCTATGCATCTCACAGCTTCACCTATCCACAGTTTTACGTTTTGGATAGTCACACGCATACCGTCTCTATACTGTTTTACTTCTACTACATACCAAATAAAATCAACCATAGCACCCAAATCTTTACTACCAGCCTCCAGAAAGGGAAAAAAATGAAGTGTGTATATTTAGGGATACCAGACTTTTACTGATTTCGTGATTGAAGTTTTTCGTGTACACTTGTTGCGTAGATAAGTTTCTTTCTACTGATATTGAATTACGTCGAACCTATAGTTTTGCTGGGATCAAAAGTGTGATCAAGGTAGAATGGAGAAGAACAGCCTTATCACAGAGAAAAGAAAATGGCTCTGGAAGTTTGTAATCGAGTATGACTAGGCCTGAATATTAGAACTTGATCAGCTTATCGTTGGTGATAGAGTTGTCATTCAAACAGAAGGCTTGTTTTTTTTATTTTTCATGCTGCAGGCTATGATATTAATACGTTCTCCGATCTGCTTTTTACTAGCTAGGCCTTTGTCATGTGTGATAGAGTTACTATATTCCTTCACATCAGCTGCATATCTGCATTCTTATTCCTCGAATGCCCAGTAATCAAACTAGTTTCTCTTCAACAGATGAACTTTGTCGGAAGTTCAACAATGGAAGTCATTGAAAGACCAGAAATGCTCTCACCCAAAGTTGTTCAAGCAACTCTCTCCGATCAGATGCATAAATTCGTATCTTCAGTGCAGAATGCCAAACTAGACCTGATGGTACTGGGAAGAAGCAACAAGATGGATTCGACTTCTAGCTCGACAGATCAGCCCGAAGGGAACACCGGATCACATACCGAACCGAATCTAGGCTAAATCAGTCCTTGATCTAATTACTCTAGACACAGTATTAGCAACTCATGCTTGTGCTCAGAAAAGCAAATAACTCCCACAGTTTTCTCTTGTATTTAAATTCTGTATTACTATTCAAGTTGTACATTACTAGAATTGATAATAAGTTCGTGTACATGTGTTTTGACCTAGCGGTGGAAAGTTGAGTTTCGAGGTCTCGAGTTTAAGTTCTCGGCGTGCTTGGTTGGTGTTAGTTCTTGTCGTTGTCAAAAATTGTGGTCGAACATATTACAAATTCCAAAGCCCAGAGTAAAGAAGTAATACTACAATACGCTATACACGTGCAGCATTAATGAACACATCTTCTTCCATCCACAATTTCCGATCACTCGATTTTTTTTTTCTTTTTTTTTTTTTTTCTCAAAATCTAAAACTGGAAAAGTATATTATCAGAAAAAATATAAACACGTCGTTTCTTGAATTCCAGAATCCGAAGATACCACTGGTAGATTCTGTAACCAACCATCTTTACAAAGCTCAAACTCTCATAAACTGCAGAAAAGCATCGATTATCAATTCATAATTTAATCCAATTTAAAAAAAAATAGAGAAAGTTAGAAAATACACATCCGATTTTCTGTATCCTTCCTTCATCGCCATTCGTTCCCACCGCCCTCGATTAAAATGCCCACCATTCCTCTAACCAGAACAGCGCCGCCGCGGCCGCCGTGCCTCAGCCTGTCTTCCTTCTCCGCCGCCGCCGGCCCGCGGCAGAGGCCCAGTTTTTGCTTCTCCTTGTTGGGGTTCAAGCCGAAGCGTTTCCATTTCCTGAAGCCATGTTCTTCGTTGAGGGAGACCAAGAAATCGCAGCAGCAGACGCTGCCCAAGACCCCCAATACGGCCCCGCAGAGCGTGAGGAGATTCTTGAATTTCAACCCGAGGAGCGATAATGATGAGAACAGGGACGGCGATGCGGCGGAGGAGGACGGCGGCGGAGATGACGCGGCGATTAAAGGCACAATCTTGGCGGGAGTTCTGCTTCTGGGCGTCGTTGGTGGGTTCGGAGCCGTTGGGTATGTGTACAGGGAGCAGATCAATGCGTTCTTGACCCAGTTTTCTGGTTTCATTGAAGGTGATTCTCCTGGGAAATTTTTGTGCCAGTTTTAGCTGTTTTTTTCATTGATTAGTAATTGAAATGCGGTTTTGCTCTGGATGTGGGATTCAAGATTTTTGATCTTTTGCTTGAATCTTTGCTTTGGGTAGAGCAATCTTAGCTCAAATGGCTGTTACAAGAACATGTTTTTGATTGATTTCTCGAAAGACGAGGTTCTACGATTGGATATATACTTTGTGATTGTGAATGATGAGAACTGGAATGAGTTGGAGTGTGTGTTGCTTTTGATGTTACTTCTAAAAGTTTGAATGTTTCCATTTTTATGTTCATTACTTCCTTTGAAGCTTCCTCATTTCACCAATTCAAGATTGTGCTGCTATAGCCGGCACTCGGGCTCTAGTTTGCTTCACGCACTTGAAGACGTTACTGATGATAACCTGCATCTGTTTGTTTGGAAAACAATGTATTCTGATTCTACCACCTCGTCATTTTTTCCATTTCAGGTTATGGTACAGCTGGATATGCTCTTTTTGTTGCTGTTTATGCAGGATTGGAAGTAAGAGTTGGGATATCTTATTGAGAAAGTTCATTGCTTCTAAACTAGTATCCAACTTTATCTACTCTTCGTCTTCAATAAAGACACATTGGCATCGGCAATCTTGATTCATGAGCCTTAGATAGAAAAAGAAAGGGCAGGAGCCTTAGTTCATGCTCTTGTATTCTGATATTCGTTGCTAAATCTAGTTACTATTTGCTATAGAAAACCTTTATGTTTTGCTCCTTTTTGAACTTTCAGTGATTCAAGTTATTTTCTGTGGTGTAGATACTTGCGATACCAGCCATTCCGTTGACTATGTCTGCTGGTCTTCTTTTCGGAACAGTTACTGGGACTATCATCGTCTCTATTAGTGGCACAGTGAGTTCAAATTTACTCATATAAGTTTGAATAGAAACGTAATGATGTGATAGGGGGTTTAAGCTGTCTTACATAATTTCAGTTGGCAGCCAGCATTGCGTTCCTGATTGCCAGATATTTTGCTCGTGAACGGATTCTGAAGCTAGTTGAAGGAAATAAGAAATTTCTTGCAATAGACAAAGCTATTGGTGCGAACGGATTTAAGGTTGTCACTCTGCTCCGTTTGAGTCCACTCCTGCCATTCTCTCTCGGAAATTACCTCTACGGACTCACATCAGTCAACTTCGTCCCATATGTCTTAGGAAGGTCAGCTTCCTACGTTGAATTCTCTATAATTCACACTATTCATTTGTATTTTTGAAGTTTCGGTTAGATGAGAAATGAGAAGAGTTTCTTCTTCTCTATTCTATTAGGCTGAAAGTTACTTTTATCTTAGCTGCAATGAGCAAATATAATCGTGTTAATACTGGTGATTAACTGTGAAATTTCTCTTGATGAGCTCGAATCTTAGAGAATGCCTCGTTGCATCAGCTGATTATTGCAGCATTCATCTTGATCTAAATTCCTCGACTTGTGTATTCTGCAGCTGGCTAGGTATGCTCCCTGGAACATGGGCATACGTGAGTGCTGGCGCCTTTGGTCGAGCAATAATTGTGAGCTCTTAATCTTGATCTCTTTCATTCTGCATAATGGCCATGTAAACAAACTGCAACACAATTTTTTCAAGAATCTCCTAAAACTGTCTGAATTCGTGTTGGATTGTCTCGTTGTTTCTCTTTAACACTTGTGATCTGCTCCAGCAAGAGGAGGCCGAATTAGGAGGACTAAGCGGAGGGAATGGTCAGCTATGGACACTCGGGCTCGGGCTATTAGCCACGGCCCTCGCTGCAACCTACGTGGCACGACTGGCCAAGGTAATACAACTGTTAAAACGTTGTCATCGCCAAAAACTATTATGAGTGAAATTTGAAGCTTATCATCATTTTTATTTTATTATTTTTTTTTAATGCAGGATGCTGTGAAAGATATCGAGTAGAGAAGGTGGCATGTGATACGATATGATAAACTTGTAAATTGAAATTTGAGTGGTGACCTAATTTCATCAAACAAAATTTTCTCACCTCATGTACCACTATATTTTCTCTTCTAAAGTAATAATGGAAGATAGAATATGCTAATCAAAATTATGAATTTGTATACTATTATTTGGTAAAATGAAGCACATGCCATGACAAAATGATACTCCCTCTGTCTCTTTTCATTTTCATCGGTGCACAATCTTTTGGACATTTTCAGTTTAGGTAATGGATCCCTATAAAAAAAAGTTACAATAATGCCCTTTAAACATCACTAAACGTACCACCACATATTTTAACACGTCAAAGTATTAAATTCCGTATCAACCCTTTCGGATCATGAATGGTAGAATCAAAAAATAAAAGTGAACTTTTTGGGCCTAAACATACCAATTGGGCCGATGAGTTAATCGGCTGAGTCCACTCGGGTCAATTTTTATGGTGATGGTCCGACTCAACGCATGGATTCGGGTCGAGTATAAATAGTTTTGCAGTGGATTCAAACTAAACACGTTCAATTGTGCAAACTTTCTAATTATACCATTAACACCTTTCTCTCTCTCCAAAAAATGGGGGAAAATTGGTAACCAACCCAAAACTATTCTCCGCTCGACTGCGTTCATCGTCGCCGCCATCACCTCAATTCCATCGCCACCTCCTCCGCTGCGTCCGCCGGAATCATCAACAGCTGGAAGGAAGCGGATTCTTTTAGTACCAACTTCCAAATTCTAACTCCTACGGTAACTCAGTTGCTCTAATTTCCTTGCTTGATCTGATTTTCATGTTTTTTCTGAGATGTAAATGGTAATTAGATGGTCAAGCTTTGTGAATGTTCATCGTATAACTTGAAATCGGCTTTGTATATAAGTTGGTGAATGGTTGGAGTGTGTACGGTTTTCTGGTTTTTCGTCGATCTGCATTCTGCAGGTCCAAGAGGAAATGAGTTTAATGTTTAGGTTTCAATTTTCGAAGCTTGTTTGTAATGTGCTTCTTCAGCTTTAGCAGAATCTGATTGATTAGTGATTAATGTCTGGTTATTGGGTGAAGCTTAATATGATTATATGAGCTGAAGTTCGAGCTTGGTTCAGTTAACATACTAATCGAAGTTCACTTTTGTCAAATTCAATTCGGAGCTTTTTTCTTACTTGAATTAAATTTTGTATTAATGATGATTAAATGAGCTCGAACTCAGAACTCGGGGATGTTCAACTTGAAACAAATCCTGCAAGTATAAGAATTCCGTAACAAATCCAGCTCGAGCTTTAGCTCATATAAAATCTTAAAAGAGTATGAAAATTCTCGGTGTGATTATAAGCCCAACCTTTGTCAAAGGTTGATATATCTCTTGTGTTGTGAAATGTTAGGCAAACTCGCATGCTGCTCTGAGATTACGTCTCTGTATATGTTATAAATGAGAACATTGAAATGTATTAAATGTTGAATCCACTGGAAAGCTCCATCGTCTCACCCTCAGTGATCCAGAATTTTGTGACGTCTCTCCCTCACTTCCAGTTGTCCAATTCTCCTTCGTGACTCACTTATATGTATTCTAATTGATGCATATTCAGCTAGGTGTTGAGATCCTGGTACTGCAATCACTGGATGTTTTCACTCTGTTGGTTTCCATGAATGTAACAGGGCTCTACTTGTTTATAGCTATAGAGTTGTGTTGGAAATCAGTTTAAGTCCTTTTTAAAGAATTACTCGCATAAGACTTCTGGGTGCTGGCTATTATTCACTTGTTTACATTTTTCTAGCTCCTTCATGCCACAATGGTTTTAGGAATCCCGGCTCGTGTTCTGGAACCACTAGAATTTTTGCTAAGAAAGATACAGAGCACGATGCATATATAGGTGTTGATGTAGGTATAGCCTCAATGTTTATGTCCCCCTTTTAAAACTTTATAATCAGCCTGAAACTGAATATTAGGAAACATATATCAAAGTGAATCATACCTTAAATAGCCAAAGAGAGCAAACCACATGCCTCATATGGTTACGGATAAACGGTCCTCAAGTAGAAACTATTCTAATAGAGAAGGTTATATTTCTACTGATGTTCATCTCTTCTTTTAGATTGCTGGTAATGCCTATTTCGTGTCTTTCACTTCTGCAAAATTTGATCGCCCTGCATATCTTTGCTCATTTGGAAGGATATTGATGCTGTTTCTTATATATCTATATCTATATATATATCGTTCAGATGAGCCGCCTCTTCCTCGTTGCTTGAGTTGGATTTGTCTTCAGAAGGCGCTGCTACAAAAGCAACATAAGATGCAATGGGAGCCTCAACTAAACCAAGGCTTTCAGGAATGCAGAAGCAAGTCCTCGCCTTGTACAGAGGATTCTTACGAGCAGCTCGCACAAAGTCCCCCGAAGAACGTAGCAGAATCGAGGCAATTGTTTCTCAGGAGTTCCGCCAGAACTCCTCTCAGGTCGACCGCAAGAATTTCCTCTACATCGAGTATTTAGTTCGGCGCGGGAAGAAGCAGCTGGATCAGCTAAAGAGCCCGCAAACTGTTGGATTGGCTTCCTTAAACGTTGAAGCTTCTCAGGTTAAAAAATCTTAGTAACATTATTTTATGCTTTATCTTTTTTTAGG
Source organism: Thymus mandschuricus (assembly GCA_029379335.1). Taxonomy (NCBI): domain Eukaryota; kingdom Viridiplantae; phylum Streptophyta; class Magnoliopsida; order Lamiales; family Lamiaceae; genus Thymus; species Thymus mandschuricus. Next base: position 37,702,397 of record CM057074.1, read on the forward strand.
GATTGGACATTATAGGTTTACCTACCTTTGAGTCGATTTATTTAACCTGAAATAAAAAGTAAAAAAATAAATATTACTAAAAAAAAAAAAAGGTATGAAAACAAGCCTGGGCTGATCTGGGCCCGAAAGTTTGGGCCGAATTAATTGGGCCTAAATATTTGGGCCGGATTGGCAGGGCCATTAGTAGGCTGAATACTGTGTCAAAGTAATATCCTAAAATTAATTTTCTATTAAAAAAAACAAAAAACTTTTCTTGTAGTTATCTGATTTCGGATTTAATGTTATATGATGATAACATTAACTTTTGTATTACATCTGTTTCACTCCATTTGACCTATAGAGTGAGGTTTATAATAATAGAGTAGGCCAAATGAGGTTAAACGGAGGGAGTAATGGTGACATAATTCTACTCCGTTTGATTTGTAAAGTGAATAGATATGAGATATGATATTATAGAGTAGGTCAATTGAATTGGAACGGAGGGAGCAATAGTGACGTAATGGATTCCACTTATTATAGGAACGAATTATTCCTGAGTAGAAGTCCATTTTTAAGCAATACGTATTCTCTTTTTAACCTTGTCCTAATATTCCCATGATCTAAAGTACAGCTTTTCGTAGTTGGGAAAATATTATTTAAAAAAAAATGTAACATTCGAAAGTTAGGCCTATAATTCCATACATATTCCTAGAAGCATCATCGAGAGAAAACTCTCTATATTTTACTCCATTTATTCGATAATACTATATAACAATTGCGTGTGCAATCTACACAAGTAATAAGTATACAGTAGTAGTATATTAATATTGATTATTCTCTCAAGAATTAATGCAATCTTTAATACACTTTATATATATAATAGTTTATCAAGAAATAAAAGCATTATCCCAGTATGCGTGTGTTAACCTAGCGGTAGGGGTTAAGATTAACTTATCGGACCTAAAAGGTCACGAGTTCGAGTCTCCCGTGAAAAAAAGCATTATCTTATCAATCTTGCGTATAAGTAACTATAATATAATGACAATGATTACAAAATTGACATTGACAAACTAAAATGACAATTTCATGTGAAAAAATGAAATACACGGATGATTAACACGTATAAAAATGTTTCAAATATCAATAATAATTTAAAATTTTCATAAGCAAAAATATTCGTTATTATGAAAACAATTTTAACACTCGTTTATTATCGGTTTTGCGATAGAAGACGGAACACAAAAGTGCAACAGATGATCCGCGTTTTGTGGAATATGTGCTTATTAATTTCTATCTCTTTTCGTTAATTAAATAGTTAGTCGCGCAAATGGTTAAATCAGAAACAGCTGGCAAAGAATCAAATATTTGGTCGGAATTATTTATCTTAGTCTCGTACTTTATTTTATTTATGTGTGGGAGCTAGAGATACTTCCCATTGATTCTTGCACAAAAAAAGACCTAATTTACTCTTTCGAAAAAAGGCCAATGAGAAATGGAATGTGGGAATTTCACTCACCAAACCTTTCCCCTATAATTTTCTAATACACAAAGGAATCAAGAAGTGTACCAAGAAAGATTTTAATAGAGGCTTGGTACCATTCTTAAGTTACTAAATCTGTTTTATTAAAATAGTTGGCCTCTATCACGATCCCAAATTTGCCATATAATAGTAGTATATATAAGCATCTCTTTTGTGGAGACGGATCGATGTAATTACTATTGATTCTTTCCTTTTCCGAGCCATCGAGTACTACTATTATTTAAGTGTCTCATAATAAGTGTCCTTAATAAAATAGAGACAGAGGGAATAGCGACGTCTAGGCATATAGTAAGTATGTTAGAAGTCGACGTAAATTTGGTAAAAGGTGATTATTTATAGTATGAATATTGCATTTTTTGGGTTCACTCAAGTGTACATGTAATGCTCAACAAATGCAACATAAAATATCTTCATAATTTTAAGGTACGTACGAATCATAATCAAAATTGAGGGGCATATATATATAACTCTTGTAGGTGGGTGTGACAAAATATCTATATCTATATATATATATTATATATGATGATTGATGTGAAAGAGACATATATATGCATGGATGAGGGTAAGGACCATCAAACCATACATTCTCCATGTGATAACATGTGAGAAACAAGCAGCCCTATGTACTTAGTATGATTTTTCCTACTACATTTTATACCATGCATACCTTACTCTCTCTATCCATATCAAAAGCTACCTTCTTTGTGGTCCTCTATATACATGTTCAAATATTTGATTTTTTTTTTTTAATCTATCAGAATCATCTGATGTGTTTTAGTGTGTTATTTTCTATTAATTACACTGACGTAGGGTTGCTGATAGTTAAAAACTACTCAAAAATCAACATGCTTCGAAAAAGTCCTTAATACCTACAATGCTGATTATTCATCGGCGTGATAAGATATGCATCATTGAAGTGTGGTAGACGATTCAGATCGATCACGACTAGGTAGCTAGTGGAATCAATATTCCATTCAAACGGCGATGCAATCAACACGAGTGTGAAGTACCAACGATTTGAGTTCTTTAGCCTAAAAATAAAAAAGCGATGTAACCTTCATCACCATCGATGCCCACATACAAAAAGTTCTTACACATAGTAAGTATATAGTATATCATTTCTCTCGATTACAAGAGTAAGGCTCACATAAAATTCCTTCTAACCCCCTTCACGTGTGGGACATGTGATGTAAGTGGTCACAACACCTATGTAACATTTTCCAAACATATAGTATTACATATGTCTATAATAATAATAATATAAGAAGACTAATGGCGGCGAATATAGTTTCCCCACTGCATAGATTCTTCGATGCACAATTCAATAAAAAAGAAAAGAAAAAGAAAAAAAAGCCTACAATCGAACCACAGATTCTTCTAGTTTGTAACAAGATCAAAAAACGTAATGGGTCCCACAATATCTAGCTAGCTAGGTTTTATTACAACAAAACCCTATTAACTCTCATCTCCTTTTCATCCCTCTCTCTCTCTCTATCTCTCTCCACAGTCCACACACCTATAAATACCCTTTCCCACCCCTCCACTTCTCCATATCATCACAACCAAACTCTTCAACACACTCTTCACTACATAACCAACAATCACAAAGCCTCCCTCTCTCTCTCTCTACACAATGTCTGGGGTGTGGGTATTCAAGAACAATGGGGTGATGCAGCTGGTGGAGAATCCGGGGGCCGAGTACGCCGACTCCGGGAAGAGGAGCGTGGGCGCCACCTCCAAGCGGAAGGTGCTGGTGCACCTTCCGACAGGGCAGGTGGTGTCGTCGTACGGGTGCCTCGACCAGATCCTGAGGGGGCTCGGGTGGGAGAGGTACTACGGCGACGTCGACCTCCTCCAGTTCCACAAGCGCTCGTCCATCGACCTCATCTCCCTCCCCAAGGACTTCAACAAGTTCAGCTCCATCTACATGTACGACATCGTCGTCAAGAACCCTAATGTCTTTCACGTCAAAGACACTTGATTGTTATCAAGTTTCCTAGGGTTTTTTAAGCCAAGGCACTGCTCTTTTTCTTCCTTCTTTTTATTTTTTTCTTCTTTTTTTTTTTCAATTTTTTTCTTTGGAGTGATTTTAGTTATGGTTTGGTGTGAATGGGTTAATCCCTCTCTACCTTGTGAGAGAGCAGTACTGTGTGCTTTTTTAGGATGGATATAAATCCTTAGAATTTTATTTTGATCCTTTTTTTTTTTTTTTTTGGTTTTTGCATGGAGATTGTATTGATCATGTATACTTTATTCCGTCGAATCAACAGTTCTTGTTACATATTTCGTCTCTCAGTATTCCCATTTTCATGTACCAAAATGTCGATTTTTATTATTTTATGCATTTTCGTTTGATAATCTTGACGTATTATAATTAGGAACACTTATTTTCCAAGGTTCACTTCGTTATTTTTGGTCGGGTTTATAATTATGTTTTAGCGGTTATTTAAACCCTAGACTGTTAAATGAAGTTGAATTTGTCATTTTAATAGGTTATGTTTACTATCAAATATAACAACGTTTTCTCTCGAACATATACTTACCATACAAATTCGAAATAGTACGATCAAACTTTGTGAATTTTACGATGAATGCATATGTATTATGTGACGTCATATATATTTTCCTTTATTATACTCGTTGATATTTATTAATTATACTTAAATATCATTCGAATTAATAGGGGAGATTGTCGTGCAATAATAATTTATAAGGTATTTTTTCTATTTATGCATGGTCAGCAACCAACAAGAAGTGACATTAGGGTGCACGTACACAACTATTTATGAGAAATTAAGGTACGAGAGAATCATAATATGCTTTATATATTACTACTAATTAATAGCTATGTTTGTATTCTCTCATCGATTCGACATATACATCACACACAAGATAATTAGTTTTGGATCGGCTCACTTTATTTAACACATGTGCATAAAATCTCGTCGAAAAGAAACATGACTAATGAAGTGGGACATACTGTTTCATCGTATGTACGTGGTTGAGGAATCGTGTGACGTGTGTTTTCAACAACTACAAATAATAAGCACCCATATTTCTCGCCTACTCTAAAATAAGATTTGTTTTTTTTTTTAAATTTCTTTAATGTATTATACTTTTCACTCCAATTCGCAGTTCGTTAAAACCATGCATTACGTGCATATATAAATTGAAGGAAACCGAACAATCGATCATGTCATCGAAGAGCAAAACAAATTAGGGTTTCCATTAGTCGATAATGGTATAAGATAGCCGACTTCTCGAATCTGGTCTCGACTAACTATCGATCGATCCTTTATGAGCTTCTAGAACTTTCCAAGAAGTTGGAATGCATGATATTCGGATAACGAAGGAGGCAAGAATTTTGGATATCGATGTCATGATGAATCTCATGATTTTAACACCAAAGATAAAGAAAGGTCCCCCATTTTTATTTTTTAAGAAAAAAAAGAAAAGAGAAAAAAAAGTATTCATAAAGGGTAGGCATATGGCCTTCACGTGATGTGGGCTATCAAATCTACTTGTATCCACGTCATACCCAAGATTGTCTCCTCCATTCTCTTACCCCGACTCATCCATCTAGGGATCGGATATATTCTATTCTCGTCCGTTTCACTGATATAATGATATTATCTTAAATAATAAAATTATAATACACTAAAACTCATTCAAATAACTTTATTCACCATTACCATTCACATCTTAATTTGCGTTTCTTGTACACATACGAGTATTATTTATCGGTCCGGTCCGGTCCGGTCCGGTCCGGTCCAGTCCAGTCCAATATTCATTGTGGGCCCAATTAATCTATCTTATTGGGCCAGTATTTTTAATTGGGCCAACATAGGCGAGGCCCAAATTCTATTTATACCCTAACGGGAAAATATCTGGCCCGAGTATATATATGGAGAGCAACGCGGTGCCTTGGGATAAAGGAAAAAGGAAATTGTTGAAAGAGGGAAAAAAGGGCTCGCGATTCACCCACGTACAGCATTTCGTACCGGCAAACTTGAAACCCTAATCGTACTTCCGGCGAATTTTATCTGATCTGAGGAAGGATATCACCTATGGCGGATGAGAGCGTGATCGCGCCGCCGTCAGAGGCTTCACCTGTTGCGTCCGCCGGAGATGGCCTCAAGAGGAAGCTCGACGATTTCGAGCAGAGCGACGCTCCTGAGGCGGTTACGGAGTCCGAGCAGAGCGCGGATCATGACTCGCTGAAGAAGGGGTCGCAGGAGGAGGGAAATGGCGGTGTGGATGAATCTGAGACGAAACGGCCCCGTTTGGAGAGCAATGGGGATAATGTCGGCGAGGCCGATGACGCAGGTGATTTTGCTGTTATGTCTTCTCTCATGGTCCTTGATTTTTCTGGTTTTTGGTCCTAAGCTGTGATTTTGTGGTTCACTTTATTTTTTTAATCTATCGGGGCTTCTGAGGTGTGTGTGAGTGTGGGTATTTTGAAGTCTTTTCTGGTTAAAGCTGGAATGAAATGCGTTAGGTTGATAGTACTTATGAATGTTTCATATCCTGAAATATTTATCGATTCCTCAATGTATTTCGTTAAAGAGATATTATGCTTAGAAGGTTTATACTGAGCTGCGTTTAGGATGTGGAAATGGAGACTTTTCTAACAGTGTTTGTTATTTAACCTTTTAGCAGTTCCTCAGAATGGACATACAGAAGAGGAGAAAGAAGATGAGCCTAAAGAGGAGTCGGAGCTTCCCGAATCTGAGGATAAGAATGTCCAGCCTTTGGAGGCTCAAGAATCTGTTGAAGAGCCCCCTGAGGCAACCCCAGAAGAAACCGCTCCTAATGACAATGAGAAAACTGATGTTGGAAGTGCTGAAGAACCTGGACAACCAAATGCAGAATCTGAAGAAGAGCCCTCTCTTGTCCCTAGAGAGGGGGATGTGCCAGTTGACTCTGGAGATAGGCATTCAGGTTCAGATACCCAAATACTGTCTCGCAAAATGGAGGTTCCTAATGACAAGGTACCCAATCGACTGATTTAGTATGTATGTATTATGTGCTGAGTTTTAGCTAACCTTACGTTCTATGCTATTTTTTAAGTTGTCACATGATCTGAACTAATGTTTAAGTGAAGATAAGAGTTTTTTTTTTTTTTTTTCTTCCTAGTTTGATAAGAATATTGAAAATTACTAGAGTCAGTTTGAATGTCTTGAACCTTATCTGTTTTGCTAACATCCCCTCGAAAGACCATAAGGCATTCTGCTACAACATCAAAACTTCAAGCCTCAAAATACAAGGACAAAGAAATAACCAATAAAATACTCAAGTCAAATTTATATTGATTTACGCCTGGAAACTGATGGTTTTTAAGACATGGTGAGATAACTTCATTTGCGAAGGAAGATATTTGTGAAGTTTGGTGGACGCCATTGACTTTGAATTACTTAGAGTAACTGGGGTATGAATAAGGGCATGACCCTTGGTTTGGATAGTAACGGAGAGTATTTTAAAATACTACTGCTGTTTGGTATTCTTTCAAATGATTACACTAAATGTTAACAGTAAGGCTATCCTGAGATCTGATTAAGTTGGGGATCCAGTCGTACTAGGATTGAGGAAAATGCAAAATTAGGTTTTAGGATGGGTATGATTACTTACCAGTGTTGGGCTAAGTTGTTTGCCAACTGGTACTCTCCATTTATTAGTATGTTTGGAAAGTACATAACTATGGTTTTGGATGCTGGAGATACGGCTGAATTTTATGAAAAGTAATCATGTTCCGGATGGCTGCAGACTTTGTATGTGTACTAGGTATATTGTAGAGGCCTCTTAAAAGTGCTGCTTATGTTTGTATTTAGGTTGGAGTTCTAATAGGCAAGGCAGGGGATACAATTCGATCCCTGCAGGACAATTCAGGTGCCAAAATTCAGATTGTGAGGGATGCTGATGCAGATCTACGGTCTACAAGCAGGCCTTTGGAACTGGTCGGAACCTTGGAAAGTATAAACAGGGCAGAGAGGTTGATAAAGGACGTGATTGCAGAGGCAGGGTTTTGTTGTACTTCTATTAAATTTCCCTTTTGTAATCTAAATTGTTCCTCTTCTTTAAGATCTCATTTGAAACTGATTGTGTGTTGTTAGGCTGATGCTGGAGGTTCACCCTCACTTGTTGCTCGAGGATTCAGCACTGTTCAGGCTGCCAGTGGTGGGGAGCAACTTGAAATTCAAGTCCCTGTTGAAAAGGTTTGTTATTCACCTCACATATGCTATCTCTATGTATTCATGCATATATTTTTTTTTGTATTTGGTGTGTACATGTGTTTGTGTTTATTTTGCGTGTGTATTTTATATGTTTGTAGAAATGACGTGCTAATTATGAACTGCTATTTTAGGTTGGATTAATCATTGGTAAGGGTGGAGAAACAATAAGAAACTTACAGACAAGGTCTGGGGCCCGGATTCAGGTGGTAGATACTGTCATAATTTTGGTAGTTGCAGACTTGTGGTTTACTCTCCAATGCTAATGATTTGTGTCTTCCTCTTCTCTCCAGCTGATACAACCAAATGGTGCTGATGGAGATCAATCTAGTGAGAAGATGGTTCGTGTCACTGGTAACAAGAAGCAGATTGATACTGCAAGAGAAATGATTAAAGAAGTTATGAATCAGGTTTGTACATGTTTTCCCTTCGTTTTTGAGCTATATCATAGAGAGCTGTGCATGTGCATTTTATATGTCTGACATGAACTATTGCCTCTAAATGAGCATGTGCAGTTTCTGATTGATGTATTTGCTTGCTGAACCGAGTTACATAGAATCCGTTCGTCTATCTTTGTTCTGGAAATTCATATATTCTTTGCATAGCTCTCCATGCATCTAAGTTGTCTCGGTACAGTCTAGAAGATTCGTAGAATGGCTCATCAATGATTATTTTAGCTATAAGTTCTCTATTGTTTTTGTGTAATTCAATGTAAGGCCTTTATTATAGAATCTAGTGTGATAGGTAACTTCCTTGAACACTCGTGGCTGCTTCCTTTTCCATCAAATAATATTCTTCAGTGAATATGTTGCTCTCTATTGCTTGACGGACTTTTAACTTGTATGGATGACAATGTAGCAATAAGTTACTTGATTATAGGTTATACTTGGTGCCCACATGTTTTGTTCTAAACATCTGCTTAGCTGAATTTTCTATGTCTAGAGGATTTAAATTAATTGTAACGTTATGGCTCATGATAACCTTCTAGTTCTTATTCATTGGTTTATGTTGGAAGGTTCTTTGGATTGGTAATGAATTTCATAATTAATTGGGCATCAAAGCAATTAGCAGATGGTACCATTAGGTCCTCTCACACTGTCCATGTGACCTCAACTGATTCCTTCTATAAGTTGAGAAAATCTTACGTGGACTGGGGATTTTGTTGCTAACTACCAGTGATGAGCATGCCTAGCAAGATCTCTTGAATGCTGTTAGGAAAACTTAAATTGAACATAAGATTTCGGTTGCCATGATTTATCTGTCTTGAAGGTGCCAATTTTTCGAATTGGTTGACGTAAAAATGCAGATTTGGCTTTTCCTTTTCCCTTCCAGTTCGCATTGCCTTCTTGGTGTATCAATAACAACCACTATTCTCTTGCGTCACCAGAAGAGAGGTACCGAGCATTAAACCTCGACATTGCAGGATGTTAATAGTTGGTAAGATTGCTTTAAGACTTAGAAGCTGATAATAATACTACTAGTGAGGCTATGTGGTATGCCTGATATCATATTTTTGAGACTTATTGGAAAACGGTGCTTCACACAGTAAAATTATCTTCATGAAGTAGTTTGGATCTGTCTAATTGAATCAATTCCACTCGGTCTATTGGAGAATATGGTAGTTGTCATTCTTGTATATGCGTTTTGGTGATTGGTGGTCATCTCGAAATAAACTAGGGTGAATATTTAGAATTATCATTTACATTGTTCAATGCCTGATCTTCTGCTTTTGAACCTTGTTTGGTTGCTGTTCTATGCATTCATTAGTTAGTAGTGTGTTATTTGTGCATTACATCCATTATAAGAATCATCTGTTTTCTTGATGATATATCGAGACTTCTATTCACCAAAGCTCACGTGGATGATAAATGACTGAAGAAGTACCGTGTTACGTGCTGCAAAGGTTTTGAGGGGATCATGCTCATAAGTGAAACTTCTTCTGCCCCCTATACTGTTGCTTTGGTTTCACTTATGGATTTGCTCTTTATCACATCACCACATCTCATTGATGCACATGTTATTTGTTAATTGTATAATTCTTCATTATTGTTATTGCTTATTATTGGATCACTTTCATATATTTGCATCTTTGTTTCTTTTGTGGTTTAAACTAACGATCTGATTTGTAACTTGTTATTGTATTCAAGCCTCAAATCCAGAATACTGGATATTTTTTGATTGATCATTTGTCACTTTTTGTCTTGTTAAATATCCTCCTTTTAGGGCTGTTTAAACGTGCTTTATTCGATAATTGCAGCATGTGTCTACCATATTTTAGGGATTATGTTATCGTTATATAGTTATTTATTTTTTCTCATTCGATTTCTTTCCATAGACTGTAAGGCCGTCACCTCTCTCCGGAGGATATAACCAGCAAGGATATCGTCCACGTGGACCTATCAATCAACAATGGGGACCTAGAGGTTCTCATCATGCACAGTTCTCTGGTTACGATTATCCACACAGAGGACAGTATCCTTCTCAAAGTTCACAATATCCTCCATCATATGGTAACTATCCTCCACCACAGGCTCCAAGAGGCAACTATGGCCCCAGCTGGGAGCAAAGGCCTCCAGCGTCAATGCATGGACCTCCATCGCAGGTTGGTGCTGTACAACTATTTTCAGTCAATACCATAACCTTACTGTACTCAATATTATATTCATGAAGTCTGGTCTCCTATCTGGCTACCTTCGTTTATCAGGGAAATTACAATTATGGCCAGCAGTCGGGCCACGATTATGGGCACGCAACTTCTTATCCTCAAGCTCCACAGCAGTACGGACATGGATACAATGAGGCTAAATATGATCATCCATCTTCAGGCCATTATGGGCACATGGGCTCTCAGCCTACACCATACGCTCAAGGTGGCCCACATTCGGGTTACGGCCATCAAGACCAGTACGGTAAGCCGCCTGTTTATGGAATGCAGGCACAAGTACCTCATTCTCAGCCCTATGGACAGCCTAGGCCAAATCAGCCTACAGAAGTTCCTTACCAAGGAGCAGCGGCCCAACCGTATGGTCAAAACATGCCTTCTCAACAATCCTACCCCTACGGCTCAAGTGCACCTATGCAGCAAACTTATCCTCCCTATGGAGGCACAGCTGATGGATACGGCCATACTCAAGCTCCAGCACCTGCTGCTTCTGCATATCCTCCACAATCGGGAGCACCTGTGACCGGATACGGTCAACCCGGAGTTCAGCAGCCCTCTCCATATCCTCAGGCGGCACCTGCTGGTGGTTATGGTTCGTACCCCACTGCTCAAACTGGTTATGCCGAGCAACAACCAGCTGCAAATAACACAACAGCATACGGCTACCAAGGTGGACCCACAGATCCAGCTTATGGTGCTGCTCCAGCTTCAGCTGCTTATCCTGCTGCAGCTGCTTCACAATCTGGTTACGCACAACCTGCTCCTGCTCAGTCTACTTATGATCAGTCTGGTTATGGAAATGTGGGTGCAACAGCAGCTGCATACGGAAAGAGTGCTTCGCCTCAGCCTACTGCGTATCAGCAGTATGATTCTAGTCAGATGTACGGTGCTCATCGTTGAGATTGGGCTTAGACAAAATTTTGAGGGGAAGGTGGTACAGTGAAGATGAGGCTTAATATTGTTGAACAGTGCAGAATATTACCAGTAACATGCTGTGCTTGTATTTGAGATATCTCGTGATTGGATGAAGCGTGTAATCCACTCGTCGTTGCTGTCTGCTCCCGTCTTGCTCCTGTTATTTGTAGGTTTCTTGCGAGACATAGAGAATTTGGAAATTTGACATTAACCGATGGTAGTTAACTAGTTATGTTTTATCTACTTAATTGTTTTAATTTCCTTTTCTTGTCTAGTCGCTCAAAAGACATTTGTTCTTAATTGAGGCGCTGTTCTATTCTGGAACCACCTTTGGTATACCTTATGTTTGCTAGAAATAAAAATGAATTTGCTTTCATTATTGTTCTATATTTTTGAACTAATCAAGTACATTTTCTAATAAATTTACGAAGAAAGATGGTTCGTTTTTTTTTTTTCCTCGACGAAATGCAAGCAATAGTTAACTGCCGAAAGTAACAACAAATGCCACATCAAATTCAAGATTTGTGAAACTGAAAGATTGTAGGCAGCGATAAGAGAGAAATTGAGCACGTCTTTGGAAGTATATGAATAAGAGAAAACGGGCGAACATCAATTTAACTTGTGGGGCGGGGCAGCTACGAATTTGTCAGAATAGCTCTTGCTCTGAAACCAAAGTTGTCGGTGGAGGTTCGTGCAGGCTCATTAGAGGGAGCCTGCTGTTTGTAATTTTCTTGATTTCGAGTATGAACTGTCATTCCTTCAGCAGTGATGAACATCAAGACAGCTCATCTACGAGAATGGTGGATTCGTTGCCAACTCCAAGCTCGAAAAGAGTTGCCATATCATCTTCGAGCAATACAGGTAAGGGTGAACCCTGTAAACCCACAAATATAGATTGCTAAAGGAGCTGGTTCAAGATGTTCATGCATGATTGAATCCACGAAGTTTCATTGAATCAGAAAATTCTAAGATATAAGACGGGGGAATCTTTGAGGTGAAAGCTACATACGAAAATATAAAATCAGGTGTTCACAGATACTCCAACTGAGAGTAGTAGTTATGATTAACGTAGTAATTTGACTGGAAGGAAGAGAAACGGACATAGACAAAATGTTCAATGGCACGAACCTCTTCTTTGAGAAATAGTATAGGCTTGATGGATTTCAGCTTGAAGAAACTCTCACATAAATTCTTCAGCTTTCCTACCTGTGAAAAAGTGTGCATGCATCTTTAACTTCTGATAGCCCAAAAAAAGAAATGACATCTTTAACATATCAGAGTAGGACCGTCACCGTTGTGGTAGCAGGTAATTTTTTCACCATAGGGGGCTTCTCCCCCATCGATGCTCCAACACATTTCAAGGTAATAGCTGCATTGACATGTTGTAAGGCTTTGGAATATGAGGTTAAATCAGAAAGAACGAAGGGTATAAATAGGGAGCATACGAATCAATCCAGAAGCCATTTTTTGAGGGCCTGATGCTCCTGTTAATGGTTTTTCATCATCAATTCCATGGATCTTCTTAAGCTCGTGAAACCTGTTTATCAAGTTTACAAAAATGAACTCAATAATGCAACAACAATATGTATTGGCCTAAAATGTAAGTAAATAATTCAAGATGAAATGTTTCCGATCACTTGCGAGATTGACTCTCATAGTTTGATGCTATGTTAAATGTTAGCAATCAGATAGTTCTTGCAGAAAAGGGTCACTCAAGACTTTTGGGGAACGTTTTCCATTTTTTCCCCCTTCTCTACATTTTACTTTGCATAGTTCCATTATGATTGATGTTCATGTATGGCAAAAGGAAAATGTAGAGAAGCGGCCTCTCAGAAAATAATAAAATTATTTCGAGAATATCTGAATATAGTATCTTCTACAACTATCATTTGTCTCTACTGACTCTCCCCTTAAACTAGCTCTAGTTGAAAAAGCTGCCAAGACTGATGTTTACCTAGGATGGAGTCTCCTAATTTCTTCAGGGCCACCATTACACTTTGACATGACCAAGCGAACATATCTGCGGGTAAACTCAAGTGTTGACTTAAATGTGCTTAAAACATGAAGCTTTAGAACATGTTAAATTAACAGAATGTCATTTAGGTAACATTTGATTCATGACGCATGACCAGAACTTCTAGTGGAAAAAAATACCGAATTTCAGAGTCCTTTCGTTCTCGAGGACCAACCTATAACAAATAAATGGAGATTAAAAACTTGATCATTAAAAGAAATCTCTGTCCCTGTGCCAAACAAACGGATATAAGAACTGATGAAAGGAACACATCATCTGGAGTTAACCTCACTTCCATTGAGCAATTCAACTTTTGCTATACGAGCGATGAAGACAAATCTAGGCACTCCACCCTTCCCAATATCTGCAACTGGATTCCCAGATAGCCTAATATCCTATACAAAGATTAACATAAATTACTTTCCAAGGACAAGTAATTCCCAAATAGCAAATTTAAATGTGCAGAAATGTCAGTAACTATGAATCGAAAGAGGTGCACTGATCTACATTCAATTTATTTGAGTAGATTAGAAGACAATTCTTCAATTTTGTTCACGAGCAAAACCAAATGATTATTCACAACTTTCCAGAATGTCACCAATCATCACATTTCCATCGTTCAGATAAGTAACACTCACCATCAAGTTAGGGAAGAAGTTAAGTGAATCAATCGATTCCAGGTCTTCAATGTTGTTGCCCCCTGAATACAATGATAAATAAGACCCCTCTTTGTGAAAAAGGACCAACCAAAGAAAGATTACATCATAGAATTGAATGTCTGTACCAAGAGCAAGGCTACGCAAACTCTTGAAAGGTCTAATTCTCATCTCTTGGGACCCGCATTCATTTAGTGGTTTATCCAGTTCACCACAATCAGGGTATGAGATACGACTTAGATTATTGTTGTTCAGGAAAAGCTGCTCCAGGCTAAACAACGAAACCTCGTGTAATCTTAGTAACAATGCAGATGCTGTAATATTTTAAGAAAAACTGTTTGAGCACTCTTTCTCGGTCACCTGCGTAGCTGGGATAGTTTTATGATTTCATCCCAAGATGATACAGAGTTGTTATCAAGGTTGAGCAGTCGCAGGTTATCAAATCCTTGCATGTAAGCTGAAGACACTGGCTGGAGAGCAATAAAAATATTGTCAAGAAACACAAGAGGAAAAGATGAAGAATAAGAATCCTTAACAATAGAAATGCTTTTCAGCAATTCTCTTTATAAAACTCACCACTCTCAAGTAAACAAGAACATAAAGGTTGTTACTCATGAAAAATGCCGTACTCTCCTTTCATTTAAATATAATTATGAGCTTAAGTCATGCATGAATTATGATACAATTATATACTTTAAGAATATAAATACTTAAAGTGGCAATGATCTGATGCAAACAAAGGTGCCAGGCCAACACACCACTACTCCTCTGGCACCAGTAGCTCACTTTTGTCACTACAGAAAATGGTGATTCAGAATGGTAATATCTTGACGACAATAATTAGCCGGAATGATCACACAAACAAAGTGAAGTTGATCAAAGTGTAGCGTTCTAGCACCAAATATCATAAGACATAGAAGTTGAAGTGTAGCAAAAGGCAACATCTCAAAGCCATTCATCTTTCCCTATAAAAAAAACACTGACTTTTTACTTGTCACCAGATGCGAACTGAACCAAACAAAGATATATGGTGATCACCAAGCCCTAATGACACCGTCAAAACTTTTTTATGTTTAATAATTGCTTACCCCTATTTCTCTTAAATTATTCGCCTCGAGATGTAGCTCTTCCAATAGTGGGAGTGCATCCTTAAGAACTTCCATCTGGAAATTGATACGAATTATGCTTTCAATGATTCTTTTGAGTTCAAAACTATTGAGAATACGTAAACACCCAATCTTTACCTGAGTCCAGATTACTCCAGTTTGATTCAAGACTAAAATGCGAAGGCTGCTTAGTTGGGGAATGCAAACAATGTCCGGTGACATGGAATTACTGGATAGATTAAGAGCTGTTAGAGCAGGCAATCCTTCACTGATGATGCTAATATCCTACAAGAACAGCCAAAAAATGGACCCTTACTTAAGTAGGGAATTTAACACAAAGAGTATCACTGTTATGGACATTCCAAGAAATATTCCCAAAATACCAACAACATTTTGCAATAACAACACAAAATCTCATAAGTAATTAAGAAATTTTGAATAATTGAAGGTGCATAGTGTTCCGAGCAAGAAGCACATACATTCCAATCAGCCAGAAGATTTCCAGTCAGATCGAGCTCTCTCAGATCTGCAAAAAAAATATAGAATGCAAAAAATATATCATCAGAAAGACATAAAGGGATTGAAGATGATTTATAGTCAATTGATTATAAATCCATAGACAATAGCAAAATTAAGGAGTCTCTGACTCAGATAAGAGATTAGTTCAAGGAGTGGCAGATGACAAAAGGAGCAAAGCATACATACAAGAGGGCCATATACAAGGATAACAACTTACTAGGCAATGTCGAACTGATATGGTTTGGCGATCCCGGATAACCGAGCCCCAAATAAGACAATGATGCACTAGTCATCTCCTCAAACCGGCTGAATTTTTCTTCAATTTTGTGTTTCCCAAGAAGCTCAATGGACACCTTTTTGTTTCTTGCAGATAGGACATACATCTCATCTAACAGCAAAAGAGTGGGCACAACAACATTTTAGGAGTATTTCACGGGAAAATTATCTAAAGCTTATAAACTGAGAATAGACAAGTGAATAAAATTATGTAAACTTTCAAACAAACTGTGGCAGTGATAAGATAACCATTAAACCACATTACCTTTTCCGAATACAGACACAGTTCAATCTCAAATTTTTAGTATCATACTGTAATAACCATCAAACAATGAAATTTGCAGCAAGCAAAATTCTAATTCAATCCACATCCACGGACACGAGCATAACTGCAAACCTTTCTAACTATAAGTTGTAGCATTCGATATCAGTGAAATCATGAAGCGAAATCTAAGACTATATCTTATCCTTCATTCAAGTTATATACATAGTCGTTTCTTAACTAAGTTCTCTTCACATCTTCAAATTACTATAGAAGACAAGTAGACAAAACTACAGCCGCCTCAGCTATTCATGGGAGAAGCATCCAAAATGTGATCAAGGCACTACATTTCCACAAACGTACCAAATCTAATCCACAGCGTACAACTCCTTTCAACTAGTTACCTTCTTCCTCCTTAGTCGTATGAGCTCGATATCGGTTCTCGAGTGCTTCCAACAGCGAGACGCCGGCGCTGAGATTGTGCGGCCGAACAAACGACGCCGTACTGCGGCCCCTCGCCGTGAAGTATCTAAAGCCATTGTGCGATCCGTCATGCTTTCCTTCTCCGTCGGCGTCCCAATCAACTCCGACCCAATCGCCGGCGTAACCCTCCACTGGTCCCACGTACCTCACCGTTCCGACTCTTCTAGGCTGCCCGGCGAAGTGGACCCGCTGCCCGACCCGGAAAGAGCTCCTGGATCCGGGCGCGAACCGGGTCGGGTCGCCGGAGTCGGTGGTGGTCTGCATCTGCAGCTGGTGAAGCGGAAGTGATCGACTGAACGACCGAACTTTTTCAAGTTTTTCCCATTTTTGCAAATTCGACTCTATTTATTTATTTTCAGGCCCCTAGAGTTTCTGTATATGCTAAATGGACCCTCTTATAGTGAGGGAAGAAACTTTAAGAAATTATATATTAGCCCCGTAAGGTAGATGATATTCGAATTGGTGACTTTTGAACTTGATTGAAAATTTATTTTATATGCAAAAAAATCATTCTTAGCTGAATTCTTTGATAAACCCTACCCCCAAATTCCACGCCCCCGCCCCTAATTCAGCTGAATTTCAATCGAACGAGTAGCTGCGTATATCGAGTTTATGGCGATATCGGAATCGGATGGCTAGAAGAGTTGCCTCGGAGCTATTCGTAAGCAGTATGTATTGTGCTTAATCTGTTGCTGCAATTTTAGCTGTAGTTGATCGGCTCTTCATCTTCTTCTGCGATTATTGGTTGATTTTGATTTTGATTTTTTTTCATATTAGGGTTGTCGTTTTACACAACAACTGAAGAATTGAGGAGGTTATTTTCGCCGTTTGGCTTAATTAAAGAAGGTAAAAACTCAGCTCGCTTGATTGCTTATCGTTGATTTGTTTCGTCTTGAGATAGCGGCGTTATTCGTATGTTGGTGTTGCAGTCGAAGAAATGATCTTAGCTTTGTCTGTGTTTGTTGCTGCAGTTGTGTTTTGTATATATCATTATTCATTTGTGTTCTGTTGAAGCATTTGTTTTGTCTGTAGACGCAGTCGTTTTGAATGTTTTGTTGTTGCAGTAAGGCTTATCAAAGACCCTAGGACCCAACGGCCTAAAGGTTTCGGTTTTGTCAAATTTGCTTCTGAAATAGATGCTAAAAATGCACTCGAGGCTATGGATGGCAGGGTAATGGAGTCCTTCTCTGTGTGCACTGTATTTGCCTTTTTAAATGCATTCATGCTTCTCGAGATTTTAGTTGTCTCTGGTTTCTCTTATAAGTTGTTGGTGTGCTTGTAACAATGGTGTGATATAGATTGTAGTCTTGTGCTTATTCACACGGAATATAGTTGAAGTTATTCTAGTTTTTCTCCATGACGTGGTATGCGTAAAGATGCAGCAAAAATGGGATGGTTTTGGGAATTGGTGAAGTATATGTATCATGCATGACTGGCTGTCTTGATCTCTGATTTCAGTTTTTTCGTGTTGAGGTGTACTTTTGTTGTTTCTTGTTGTCTCACAATGTATTTAGTCGAGGAAATTGTTAGTGTTCACTTAGACGAAAGCAGCTGATGTCTAAACACTAGTGAATTCGTTCCTTAGCTCCTTTGTGTATTCCTTATCCAAAATATGTGTGGAATTACCTTATCTGATTCATCCAATTGTATTGAACTGCAGATAGTGAATAGCAGGTTGATTTTCGTTGAATTAGCAGAAACTACTAAACCCGGAGAATCATCTTCCTGAACATAGGATAATTTCAACAAGATACTTGAGACATACATCCTGATATATAGATTCCTTAAGCACCATGGCAGAGCTCTCTTCATTTTCTCAATCAAGTTTGCTCTCTCTACCCCGTTCTCCACTCTGCTCTTTTAGGCAACATAATCTACTTCCTCATTGCACCCGATCATCACTATCAGCAGCCACACCCGTCAGTCACCTCTCAACTAGACTCATCGTTTCTCCATCTTCTCATGGTGGGAGAAACCAGTATTCTTCGAGGATTGTAGCCACTGTCGTCTCAGACTCTAAGGTGCCTACCACCTTCACGGTCGATTCTGCTGGTGAAGGCATTGATATTCTACCAGACTCTGGCGGCTCTGATAACATAGGTGTTGGAGCTGGTGGAGGAGGCGGTGGTGGCGGCGGCGGCGGTGGAAACGAGGAAAGTGGATCCAGTGGGGGTGAAGATCATCATAAGAAAAAGGGTGGAATGTCGATGTCCCAAAAACTTACACTGGGCTATGCTGCCTTAATCGGAACCGGTGGAGCAATGGGCTTTATCAAGGGTGGAAGCCAGAAATCACTGATCGCAGGTGTAGTGTCAGCATCGGTATTGTATTACGTGTACACAATACTTCCGTCAAATCCTGTTCTTGCATCCGCAGTCGGTCTCGTGCTCTCTGCTTCTCTTCTTGGAGTGATGGGATCGCGTTTCATGAAGTCGAAGAAGATCTTTCCAGCTGGTGTCGTCTCCTTCGCTTCGTTTGTCATGAGCGGAGGCTATCTCCACGGAATTCTCCGTAGTCTCCACTGATATTGCTCAAGAAAACGACAATGTCCCCGGAATCCTGGCTCGTTTTTCACGGGACTTTCGATTCAAGATGCAGCAGTGAGGGTTCTGCTTTCTTGGATGCTCAGATGAAAACCCTACTTTTTGTTATGTAAAAACTCGAAAGTTTCTGAATAAGAATTGAGCTGATGATGTACTGTCTCTATCTTTTGTTTAGTTCTAAATGTAACCCTTTGAATCTTTTGTGTTTATTTCTTTTCATATAAAGACTATTTCTTTTCGTTATAGTAGCTATTTGTGTGAAGGCTTGAGTAGGGTTATTGACGGAAGATTAAGTACCAATCAATTTTGAATAATACAATTAATTTTAAGTGTGTATTATATTACAATTTGAGAAATTAATACTACTATTATATTATTTTTTATGTTATCCTGAGGGAGGAGAGGAGACTTATATTAGGTATGTTGGGAAATATATTAATGAATATGATTTCAATTATTTAAAACAACTCACCTGTACTGCACCAAATTGAGAATAGTATATGAGCTTATGATTATCAACATTAATTCTGGTGAAAGTTAAAGCACCTACATCAAATAATTAAGCCCAAACAATTGTTTAATTAATCCCATGTCGACTCCGTATTACTCTCTGATTATTGGTTCGACTCCGTATTACTCACCCCGTCCATGATCTTTAAAACCTATTAATCTTTTAGATGGTTTTAGGTCATGGCGATGAATCTTTTATTTTCATTGCGAATTAAAGAGAAAAATATAATGATGTAGAGACAAAATTAAGGAAAGCAAGCTGAAATAGTTTGAAGAAAGAGTTTGACCAACATCGTATATACGTATAAGGTTTTGCGTAGATGGGGGGGCGAAGGTATTTGGCACGTGGGTTAGACTTATAATGAGGATTGGAAGAAGGTAGCTTTATTCGTACAAATCCAAAAGAAACATATATTTGGAGAAAAAGAGATAACAGGAAAAAAATCCAACATCTTCCTCTTCCATATCTGTTGACGCCGACGAAAAACACCCCATCTTCTTCTTCCCCAGGTATACTTCACTCCATCCTGGACTCTGTGTTTGTGTGTGTGTGAAAGAGAGAGAGAGAGAGAGAGAGAGAGAGAGAGAGAGTTTTACTTATTTTTCCTGTTACATTAAATATTTGCAGATATGTATGTGTTTCTTACAGTTTGAAAAAGGTATTGTTGCTTGATTTCTTCTTCTGATCTGATATAGTTATAGTTTTAGCTTTATCACGATTTCTTATGTGTGTGTGTGTGTGTGTGTGTGAAATATGAGAATTTGAAATGAAAAAAGAATACAATTTCAAGATTTTGAATGATCCCAGAATCGCCTTGGTCAAGTAGTACATGTTAATTTTGTTCTCTCTCTCTCTCTCTCTCTCTCTCTCTCATCATCATCATCATCATGGAGCTAGGGTGTTCTTTAATTTGTATCCAGCAAAGATGTAATTTCTTGAGTGTAATTAAGGAGGTTTGACCTTAATTTTCTCCTTTTAATTGTGTGTGGTGGTGTAGATGGAAAACAATGGAGAAATATTTGATGGGATATTTGATCTAAAGCCAATTATCCCAGAATTAACCTACTCAAATCATTTTAATGGAAAAACATACTCATATCCATCACCATCATCACCTCCCAATTTCAAGAATATTCCTCCTCCTCTTCCACCTCCACTCACCACCTGGATTAATCCTCCTCCTCCTCCTGCTTCTGCCCCAAAATTAATCTCCTTCGAAAACCGCTCCGATTTGGATCATAACTCCGTTAATCGCGACACCATAAATTTCTCATCATCATCTACTGCAAGAGATGATCATTCTAGCTGCAGCAATGACCATGGATATGCTAATTACCCTCTTTCAATATCAAAGAAAAGAAGTGCTCCTGCTGCAGCTGCAAGAACTCCTTTACAGGCTCAAGATCATGTGGTTGCTGAGAGAAAGAGGAGAGAGAATCTTGGACAACTTTTCATCAGCCTCTCCAAAGCTGTCCCAGGCCTAAAAAAGGTCTGGATATGATCCATTCATCCTTTTCATACATACATAAAATACATAGATCTTGCTTAATGATTAATTATATGCAGTTGGATAAGGCTTCTCTCCTCGAAGACGGGATCAACTACGTGAAAGCCCTGCAGGAACGAGTCCGAGTCCTCGAGGAAGAGGAGGAGGAGGAGAGGATCAGAAGAAGCTCCATCAATGATGCAGCAAGGGAGGATTCGTCGTCTTACAACAGTAGCACAACGGAATCCGAGGGTCCGGAGATTCAGGCAAGGATTTCGGAGAAGCAAGTCCTGATCAAGATTTTCTGCAGGAGTGAAAAGGGTTTGATGTCAAGAATCCCAAGTGAAATAAGCAAGATGAATCTCAATGTTGTGGATATGAGAATCATGCCTTTTGGAGGGACAACTCTTGATATCACCATCCTTGCCCAGGTACGTTTACACATAATTATCTTCAGGAAAAAAAAACGTGTTATTATTTTATACCTCGTATATATACAGAAAACGCGTCGTTTATAACGAAATGAAACCAGACAAAAATTGAAGCCATATATGTTCAAATTAATGGTTATAATTTTGGATGCTGCTGTCACACATAGTTTAATTAATTTGGTAGGTCAAGTTATGAAATTATAAGAAATTAGCCTCATGTAATTAATAATTTATGAAGTTGTTTGTACTTTATGGCACAGTATAAAACATACAACCTCAACTATTGTAATGGAACCTTACCTTTCAAAAAGAAAAGGAACTAATTAACCCTATTATAATGGAATTAAGGGTGTGGGAGCACTAACCAAAATTCTTGGAATTTTTTGAAGTTACAATTTTTGGGGTTAATTTCAATGTGAAATGGAGGATATATGGTATCATATTATTAAAAAAAATAATAATAATAAAATAAAAAAATTGTGATGAAGGGTAACGATTTGGGTGGTTATTTTCAAAGTAGAAAGGTGCATACTTTTTCAGGACGTTGCAAAAAATTGAAATTTACGCTGAATGTAACTAATCTATGGGGATGGGAGAATTATTATACTATTCGTTAGTATGTAGTCGACCTCGTTTGTACTCTAGCTTACTCTTAAAATTAAATAAATAGAATGAACGATTCTCTTCTCGTACAAGTTGTTTTAAACGAAATCCTTATTATCTTAGGGCACAATTTATTTGACATACATGCATGCTTAATATTTGTCTTCTTTAATAAATATTTTACACTACATAGTGTTCCTATCAAGAACATTTTACATGAATTTCAAAGTTTGTTTTATTACTTATGCAGATGCAGAGAGAGTTCGAGGGCACAGTGAAGGACATTGTTGAACAATTGCATACCTTCTTTAGGGATTGAATTTGTCACAACATAGTGTAATATATATTAGGAAATACTATCAACTTTTGATCTAAGTCACTACTCTTAATTGTAATTAATCTTTTCTTTTCCATAAGAATGGTCTACATTTGTCGATGAATACCTCACTCGCCCGCCCGTTTTGAATTTGTTCTCGTTCCCTTTTGAAGTAGCTGTCACATTTCGAATCCATCCATCTCACTGTTCCGATCTCATTTGTTAAAAATATAACTTTCTGTATAAAAATAATATATAAAGTGAGACCAAAATAATGAGACATAAATGTACGCAATAAATAGCTAAAAGTTTGTCAATAATACATGAGCTTAAATTATAAACTTACATACATTTATGACACGTGTAATTTTAAAACGAGGGACGTAATAAAAAAAACGGAGGGAGTCATGTTAAATCACCGTCTTGCACACAATTAATCCTCCATATAATTCATTTGCAATAATAGAATATGATTACTTTACTCACAAAATTAATTAAACCTAAATTAAGCATTGTTGTAGCCCACTTGCTACTAGTGGTGATATTAAATTATTAACAATTTAATGCACGTTTTTAATTAGATTAAACAAAACTTTCACCTCTTTGGACTTTGGAGTTTAACGAGGTTATATAATTTGACCTCAAATTACATGTTAGTAATTACCACTAGCATACTCCTTGTATAGCAACAGAGATGTGAGGTTATTCCAATACTATATACTATACGTCTCTCTCTCTCTCTCCCCATAATGAAGCTTGAAATAATTAATTGGGGTGCATAATTATAATTAAGTGTAATTATATATTAGGTCAAGAGTCAAGACTATATTCTTTAAGAGAGCTTTGCCTCAAGAACATTTTCGATTACAATATACAACATGGATTCACATCACACTTCTTCATATCTTGAATCAAATATATTTAAGTTGAAAACATGACTTCTCAACTACTTAAAACAAGATCATGATTCACCCTTCTTTATTTTATTTTCAAGTTTTGTTTGATTGATTATAGTAAGGCAAGTGATCATGAATTTATATATTTTCTTTCTTTCTTGAAGATTTCTAAAAGATTACACGATATATACGTTGAATAGTTTCAATTTCTTTCGGAAACGAAGCCGTAAATATTTAAGTATGGTCGGACCAGAATATGCCAACAATAAGACCTTAAAAGAAATGTATATATTTTTTTCGAAAATAACGAGTATCTGCTTATCACCAAACGACAATTTTCAACGAAATAAACCATATATAGTAAAACGCACAAAATTAAACGAATATAGGGCAAATAATTAGAAACATAAAAAGTTCGATCATGCGCTAGTAGACGAGGCTAGCCCGATACGTGGCTCCGTTCCTCGGTGCGATGAAATTAGACCGATGCTTCTCATTTCACATTCCTTTCTTCTTCTTTTCTTCTTCAATTCAATTCAATTCATCTTTTTGTTTTCTAGTAGGGCTTGAAAATAGTACGACTATCACACACGCTAATTAAAGTTTTAGCAAATTACGATAAACAATCATGTCACGAGTAATCAATTAGTTAATTAATTACAAAAATTTCACAACAACGCGTTGAATAAGTTTTCGCAATAAATGTGGAAAGTAAAAAGAGATAATGATTGCCCACAAGAAACTTCCATTTCCTTTGACCAAAACCAAAACCCTCACTACACTATACTATACGTGTATGTATCTATACACTGTTTTGTTTTACGCCTCCATTTCTACAGCCATCAAACCCTTTTCACACGTGTGCGTGTACATATTTTCTCACACGTACGCCACATATATTTATATACTACTATTATTTGATGAGTACAAGAACTTAATCTGTCCGATCGCAACAATTAAGTCAATTCCGAGAGAGAGAGAGAGAGAGAGAGAGAGTTGGACAAGAACAAGAGAGAAATTTGATTTTTGTAGGGTTGAGGGTATGGAAATATTGGAGCAAAATTTGGATGAATTCTTCAATCTCAACCCTTACCTAGCTGAGATGTATACCAACTGCAACACCAGCAGCAGCGGCGGAGGCAGCTCCGAAGCATCTCCCCACGGCGGCGGCGACCAGATGGTGAATATGAGTAGTTGTTGGAGCGGCGGCGGCGGCCAAGAAATAAGCCCCAGTTCTTCAACGGTGGCTGCTGCTGCAACTCCACAGCTGATTTCCTTTGATAAGGAAATTAGGTATGAGGATTATAACAATAACCTAACCCCAAAGATCATAAACTTCTCGGCCACCGCAGAAGACGAGTTCGTCAAGAGAGAGACGACGGCGACCCGAACGCCGTCTCAAGCTCAGGACCACCTCATGTCGGAGAGGAAACGCCGCGACAATCTGCGTCAACTCTTCATTTCCCTCTCTAAAGTTGTCCCTGGATTGAGGAAGGTAATTAATTATTTAGGGTTTTGCTTTGTGTTTAATTCATCACAATTAGTAATCTAATCAATTCAATTAATTAATTAATTACTTAATAATGTTGATGAATGAATAATTTTGCAGTTGGACAAAGCATCTCTACTGGAAGATGCCATAAACCACTTGAAGGCACTTCAAGAGAGGGTTGTGGCCCTAGAGAGAGAGGAAGAGAGGGAGAGTGGCTATGGAGAAGATAATCTGAGATTTTGCAATTACACAGAGCAAGAAAGTAATGAAGCAGAAATAAGTGTAAGGAGGGAAGAAGGGAATGTGTTAATAAAGATGTTTTGCAAGAAAAGGATGGATTTGATGTCAACAATTCCATCTCATATGGAAAGGATACATCTTCATGTCACTGATATCAGAATCATGCCCTTTGGATCTTCTGCTTTTGATGTCACAATTCTTGCTCAGGTAACCCCAACCCCTCTTTTCTACGTTTATTACTGGGCAAACGCAACACACACACATACATTCACGCACCTGAGATGACCCGAACCCAATTCAGACCTCGGGGTTATTTGATTGATTAATGAGAATCTTGTTTTACTTAGGTTCCCTTTTTTTTAGTGCTATATATATGTGTGATTCGTGTGTGTGTGTGTGTGTGTGTGTTAATTTTGCTCATGTATATATATACAAAAAATCGCTTGTATCCTTATTCAGTAGGCCGTCGGGAGTTAACTACGGAATTTATTTTTTTTAATACAATCCGTAGGCAATTAACGAGATTTTTGTAGTGTATATGCATGTATATTAGCTATATATTCAATTGAATCTTCAAGAATTGAGTTGA
Organism: Thymus mandschuricus; assembly: GCA_029379335.1. Lineage (NCBI taxonomy): Eukaryota > Viridiplantae > Streptophyta > Magnoliopsida > Lamiales > Lamiaceae > Thymus > Thymus mandschuricus. The sequence goes on from CM057074.1 coordinate 37,728,143, forward strand.
ACAAATTACTTAATTAGACTTGTGATCACTCATTAACAATTCTAACATGATATGTAACAGATCCTGCACAGAAATTTTGATTACTGAGAGAGAGAGAGAGAAGAAAAAGCTAAAGGCAAATGTAACAAAAATAAAAGATTAACCAAAACCCTTATTGATTGAGAATGCATGCCTATTATCTATTCTGTTATTTCATGTACTATATCCATACAAATGCATATGAAGTGAGCTTCTTGAAACTAATGCACAGAGATTTATTACTCACTACATACCCCTCCCTCCGTCCCGTTAATTAGTAACGTCTGACTCATTAAATATACGTATGATACAAAATAATAAAACGAGCTATTATCAATGGATCTAATAATTGAATAAACATTGCATATGCAGATGAAGAGTGAGTTTGTTGGCACTGTGGAGGACATTGTTCAGCAGCTGCAAGCTGTTGTTGCAACCGACGTAGCACCCAATTCCACACGAATCTAATAAAGACGGACACAAGAACCAAGGAAGAAGAAGACGACAAGATTCATCCTTAATTCCGGGCACTAACCTTTACTCTTATTGTTTATTTATTTGTGTCACTTTAATTTTCTTACATCGATTGTAATATTAGTAATTCCCACGTTTTTATCAAGCAATTATATTATACATACAATAATTTCACTACTTTTCTCTTGCTTTTAACTAGACAATGCATAAATCTCCCACTACATAAAGGGTTTCCTCCCTTCCATGCAATTGCAACCCCTCTCTCTCTCTCCCCTTTTCTTGTTGTCGTCTTCTAAGTGGTATAGTTGAATATATTTTCCCCTTCGAATATGAATGGATAAAAGTCGCACTAAATCTAAGAAACCGACCACTTTTTTGTCTTATATTTTTTGTATATTCAAGTAACAAGGAATGATGCAATGCCTTAACTTACCTAGAAAGAAGTAAATCATAATACAAAAGTTGTAGACGCGATACTCCCATATTAACAATGAAGTATGTTAAGAATGTTTATGGTGGACAGGAAAGCGATTCTGTTCAAGTTAATTTAAGTTGTTAAAAGAGTGTTGATTTATATATGGGGAGATTGATTAAGCGTAAGAGCGTATACAAATTTCCCGATTGTTACTTACTCCCTCCGTCTTTAAATAAGTGTCCCGAGCCGCCAAAAATTATGTCCCTAAATAAGTGTCCTATCACATTTTTCCAAGCAAAAATTACACAAAAGTACTAAAACTACCCTTCTTGGAAATCTAAAAGTGGGAGAAAGACAAAAATAAATAAATAAATAATCAAGGATTTTAAGGGCATAAGTGTCATTTTAGCATTCTCCTTGGTTTTTTCAAATTGGCGGCTCGGGACACTTATTTAAAGACGGAAGGAGTAACTAGATCACATCCCATCCCTAGAACCCTAGCTAGTTTACTTTACCATAACAAATTTGAATCGACTAATTTTATCCGATTTAATTGCAAATGAATATTATTGCAATGCACTTTTTTCACTGATTATTATCATCTCATATCTCATATCGTATCTTATTGTTTTTGCGCCTTTTACACTAAGTTATACTCTCTCCGTACTTTTCAAGTTGAGTCATTTCTTTTTGTGATTTTTGGCACGCTTTTCCACGCTTCTAGATGATGATTTTAAAACGGATTTTTGAAATTTTTTTTCTTTTACGGGATACTACAACACTTGTAGTATCCCGTAAAAGATTTTTTTTTTTTTTTAAATCTATTTTAAAATTCATTATCTAGAGGCATGAAAAAGCTTGCCGAAAATTACAAAAAGAAATGACTCAACTTGAAAAGGACAGAGGGAGTACCTCAAAGTTAGAAACCCTAGTTACATTACAAAACCGGATTAATTTTAAACTCGACAACAAGATACACTTGCCATTTTTTATTTAATTATTTGCCATACCACCCTTAATTATTCCAAAAATAAGCAACATGAATTTTTTCTTTTTTCTTTTTTGTTGTGTGTTCAATCATCGAACATTAGGTGAAATTATTGTAGGTGGACTTTGAACAAGTGGAAATAATATTAGCGGGTCAATCCAAGTAGTGGTTGAGTACGTACTGTACTCTCTTTTACTATCGACGTTAGTTTTTAAACTTCTAATTGCACATTTTTAATTCCCAATCGTTTATATATAATATCATCGTTTGTCTCTCGTATTATTTTACACCTCATATAAACGAGAAATGACTGATGAAACGGAGGAAGTACGTTTGCGCTGCATTACGGAGTTCTTCAAAAGCCCAGGTCTGCGTGGGCCCAATCACTATTTCTAAACAAAAATTGCAGCCCAATTTAGGGCCCATATAATTGCAGCAGAAATCATGAAATTAACATCACAATCACAAACAAAAGGAAACAGTAGCAATTTTCGCGAGTGATCAGAAGAAATGGAGAATTCACCGTCGAATCTAAGCTCGCTTGCGGAAGAGGGATCGCAGAATGGCGGAAATGCCGCTCAGAGCAGTGGAAAATCTCCATCGGCCTTTGCCTCCAAGCCTGATCGTCCTCCAACTCAGTAAGAGCACGCTCATTTTTAATTTTTTTTCGCGATTTTTCGTAGTAATTGAAGTATGAATTCAGTTTGTTTGATAATGAATTTTTTTGGGAGTTTTTGAGGTTTCTGGATTTTGTGATTTCTTATGTTTTGAGTTATGAGGACAAATTGTTTAGTTCTGTTTGGGCTGAAGGTTGTGGATTGTGGGGATTTGTAGATGATTATTTAGGCAACGAGCTCGCTGAAAAGTTAGCTAGTACAATTGTTGTTTGCTTTCTGTGGTGAAAATGTAGAAATAGCTGAGAGCAGTAGTCGATATTTATGGCATGGTAGTTGATGATCGGTTGCCGTATGATCCCCTGGTGAGTGGTGAGAGGTTTTGATGGAGTGATTTTGAGTACCGAATAAGCTGGAGAAGTTTCTCCTTAATAAAATCAACACCATAGTGTAAGAGTTGCATCTTGATGGAAAGTTTGATTGGGTTAGGCTTCTTCAAGCAAAATGGTATAGTACTTTTGTTGAAAATGGTTGTGAGTAGTGGTAATAACAGGCTTTATAGATACTCGAAGTGGAATTATATCATTCTCTATTGGTGCTGCTCCATTTCAAAGTCGGAGACAATTTTGAGCACTATCTGCGGTGAACTCTTAAACAGTATAAATTGTTCTTGCATTTTGTGATTTGTGAACTTTCACGCTGTGGTCACCATGTTTTGATCCTGGCTCTTGATTTTAACTCGTAGGACGTCATCACAGAAATATGCGCCTTTAGATTGGTCAGACTACTTTGACCAAGAAGAAGACATCCGCATCCCAGACTCTGATAATGTAAGTGACATTATAATTTCGATCGATCTACCATTTTTTTTAATAGTGTGTAAGAGCTTCTGTTTTTCTCTACCCTCTTATTCAGGTGTGTCACATCTATAAGGCAGGAAGTGATGGTCCAGTTGTTTTATGTCTCCATGGCGGGGGTTATTCAGGGTAGATCAGCATCTGGCCTTCTGGCTTATGAACTTCCTAAATATCTGTTTTGACGTGATTTTTGCATCAGTACTCCTGGAAAAATGCCCCAAAGTTATGGCATGACGTAACTAAGTCTCATTTGCTTGTTACAGAAAAGCCTAGTGACTGTAAAAAATTATATGCATAAGAATTCATTAAATGCTCGTGATACTTAGTATTGCTACCAGGTTTTTCTCCTGTTTTCTGGGATTGTTCCTTTCGAATGTTGATCTCACTTATAGATGTGCCTCAAATCTTGATCTCACTGACTGCTCTTGCTCTTCGAATACTTATGCTTCTAGAGAAAATATGCAGTGATGTAGTAAAGTTTCCAAAACATATAGAGTGTGCAGTTAGATTATTTAGATCTTGAGATTTTTTCCTATACAAGACTCGAGCAAGTGATATGAACATACGTTGAGTAGTTTCGTCTTTCAAGGGAACTCTAAACGGAAACACAGATGAAGCCTCTCTAAATTTAAACTTAAGATGGGAGTATATATCTTGCTGAGAACTTAGCTGGATCTGAATTGTATGCCCAGGCTCTCATTTGCTCTGTCAGCAAAACAAATTAAAGAGAAAGCCAGAGTGGTAGCCTTGGATTTGAGGGGACATGGGAAGTCATTCACTGAGAATGATCTAGACCTATCTATTGAGGTGCGTACTTTTCAGATTTCTGTACATTTTTTTTTTATCTAAAGTTTCCTTTTCCATTCTAAGGTCTGGGTGCCCTTTTCACTGGATATCTTTGTCTAAGCTTTGTCTTTGTTGACATTGCCATCAATTGCTGTAGACGCTTTGTAATGATGTGGTGGCTGTTCTGAAGACAATGTATGGGGATTCTCCTCCAGCGATTGTGATGGTTGGCCACAGGTATTATCTCTGTGATAGAACAAGAATATTATGCTTCAATTTAATGTGTAATTTGTTTGAACATTCTTGGCTTTAAGTGAGTAAATCTTGATATAAACATGTTATGCAACTTAGAACATGGATATCCCTATTCATGAACAAGCTTTGCAGTCTGTTATCCTTATTATATCCTTAAATGCCATAGTTCCATTCAACCATTTTTTCTTCGCAAATTGAATACTTTGTCAAGTTAATCCTCATTAAGTCCTTAATTAAGATGTATTGTCTCTAATTCCTAAGTATCTCTCGCTTTCTGCTGAATTCAACTAGAATTTGAATGCATAATAATTGTCACTGGAACTGCAAAGGCTAGATTACTGGTCCTGATTGGAGGAGCAGCTTGGACTCTGTCATCGTTTGTCACTTATGACTATCAATTATAAGTAGAATGCCATCCATATTTAATTTAATGTGCGTAATGCAGCATGGGAGGTGCACTTGCTGTTCATATTGCTGCAAAGAAAGTGCTTCCTAGCCTTGCTGCGATGGTTGTTGTGGATGTTGTTGAGGTTCGTGTGAACATATACAATCTTATTAATGATGCTCAAATAATTGTGAAAACATCACTTCCAAATATTTGGTTATGTGAACTGTTAACTGCTTAATTCCAGGGTACAGCAATAGCTTCATTAATGCATATGCAGAAGATCTTATCAAGTCGAATGCAGCACTTTTCCAGCATTGAGAAAGGGGTAATCCTTGACTACCAATTCAATTAATATAAAATCTCCTCGAGGATATGCAAGAAATGGAAAATGAAGTTATTATTATCAATCAATAGATGAAATCTAAATACTCTAGTTTGTACCATACATTTTATCTTCTTTTTCGAACACAGTTCCACTATGAACTTTCTTATTCTTCTTTTAAGTTTTTTATATTTGTTAACAGTGATTTTTCACATGTGCTGTTACTTGTTAGATTGAATGGAGTATCAAAGGAGGGTCGTTGAGAAACGTCAATTCTGCTCGTGTCTCTATCCCCAGCACACTAATTTATGATGATTCGAGAAAGTGGTCAGTAAGCTAGCTATTTTTCCTCTTTTGAGTAGTGTTTTGCCCTTTCTCTTCTTTGGTTAGCACGCCTAACAATTTTTTGAGAAGCCTCCCTTAAACGGATTATGTTATCATTTCATTTGTATGTCATCCCAACTAACATGGTTACTCTTTCTGGATTTGCAGCTACACCCACCGAGCTAGGCTGGAAGAAACTGAGCAATATTGGAGAGGATGGTATAGATTACTATCCTACGTATGTTAATTTTCTTAATGCTATGGTTGCTGTTATTTATCGAAAACTTTATTTTTTGGGTATTTAACTCGTTTTTACATTACATCCACATCTAGAAAATACTCGGTATGTCCTCAGAAGCAGACATTTAATATGAAGTTGTTTGGTTAGGTATGAAGGCCTTTCAGATAAATTCCTGTCAAGTCCTGTTCCGAAACTGTTACTTCTGGCAGGGACTGATAGACTAGACAGGTTAGTACTTACTAATATTAAGTCATTGCGAATATTGTCCTTAATAGTATGAAATCCGCATCTCTTTTTAAGAAAGCAAATCAAAATATGTGTCTGATAGCAGTGAAATTACTTGGCACGTGTTTGACAATTATTGATCTATATGCATATGACTTAAAGCATTGTAACCTTTTTACCTGTTTGGGTTGGAAATTTTGACATGCTTGCTTGATATGAGTAAGTTGTTATCGTATTCTCGAATATCATTAGCTGCATGGCCAAATATGGCAGGAGAAAAGACTCAAAATGGCTTGGTTTTGATGTTTGATAACCTTGTAACAGAACACTCACGATAGGCCAAATGCAAGGGAAATTCCAAATGGTTGTCGTTAGGCACACAGGCCATGCCATACAGGTGCGCTTCATGGAGAACTTCTTTTTTTAATCTTTGATGCGCTATTTACGTATAACATACGCTAATTCATTCGAGAATCACAGGAGGACGTACCTGATGAATTCGCCGATCTGATTCTCACCTTTATATCGCGCAACAGAATTGGCCCTCGTGGAGTTGAGGTCAGTTTTTACTTTTACAATTTATGAAGTACTGCTTGTTCTAATCAAGTTTTATCTGAATGCCAGAAATTTGATGCTCTCAAATCTCAATTAGTCGTCGTGTCAAAATCATATAAACATCGTCCGTGGTTTCATCTAAACTTCCCTTCTTTCACCGTAGATTCTCAAACAATAGTTCATCATATTCCAAATCTACCGATGAAGAAATACATAGCATACGAAATTCTATAAATCATGCTTCTAACTATGTGCTCTTGAAATTCTCGTTTCAGATTCCAGGTCTTCGACGTCCATCACAACAAAACACCAGCCATTGAGAGACTAGTATACTACTGAAATTATTTTAGTGAAACAAGGGATTGTTGTAAGGAAGTGTAATAGTTATATTTTGTGATTCTCTAGGTTTAGGAAATACTCGAGGCTAGAAACGTGTAAAGGAGGCACGCGGGTGAGACTTTTAAAGTGAATAATTTCTTTGATTACAAAATCAGTACTAGCAGAGCATGCAGTCAACATGTATAACATCCATGAATCACAGTTCAGAGAAATAAAGGTTCTGCACACTGATACGTCTCAAATAGATACTGTAAAATTCATATCGTACGCAAGCTAGATCTTTTACAGAACAGAATAAGGGCTAATATGAGTAAAAGAATGTTCAAGCAACGTGCTCCGAACATTAATAGCTAGATAGGAGTAGAAAATAATGTACTCAACTTGAAATCGAATTTATTTCCAGCGGACTAGAACTAAAGGCCCTTGAAAGAGGGCTTCTAGGGACTTTGGCAAATGACAAAAAGTAGTCCAAAAAATTTATTGAGAAATGTGTTTCAGCTCCTCAAATGTAAAAATGTGCATCTCAACTGCAAAATGACAAATCTGGTAAAATATGCCAACATTTAGTTCGCGGTAGACTCCTTCAGGTAAGCAATAAGATCTGCACGATCCTGGGGCTTCTTCAATCCCGGGAAAACCATCTTCGTTCCAGGTATGTACTGCACGAACAGGAAAAGGAATCAACAATAGATAATGTATATTAAATTATACTATTAGTGAGAGATAGTAAAGATGAAGCAGTCACTCCTAAATTTAGAATGAGCAGTTCTTTGAGCCTTAATTTGCATAACCGATACACAATGCATCACTTGCACACTTTCTTTACGCAATCATGTATGACAGTGCAAAGCATCATATGTACGTCACACAAACAGCATGAGGATATATATAACGAATGGAGCACTTTAACTTGTTTTTTTGCCTAAATACGATCAGTTTTAATGCTTGGAATTAAGTAATTTTGCTCTGAGCAAATCTAATAAACGAGTTCCTAGGATTAGATTAACAAGGAAACCATCAAAGGGATGTCTATGAAATACTACGGGTATGGGAACTTCCAATGAACATCTATCATTCATATGATATTTAAACAAGTGTACCTTCTTGGGATTCAACAGGTAGTCATACAGAGTCTTCTCTTCCCATATGACAGCCATGCTCTTGTTAGCAGCAGAGTACGAATAACCAGCTGTAGTTCCAGACTGCCTTCCGAAGAGGCCATTCAGGTTTGGTCCTGCAAAGTCAAGCATTTCAATCCAGTATCCAAGAAAAACAAAGCATCCAGAAGCAGAAGTGCTTTTGTTCACTCGTCACTCGAAAAAATCAAAAGTAAAATCACCTCGTGAACAATATTAAGCAGCCAAATATAGCAATACTAATGAGCTACATAAGTCAATCAAAAACATTTAAATATCAGAAACAATGCAACCTAAATGCTGCTCTTATCGAGCTACACTGTTCAAACACAATAGGCATGGTAGGTATTTGTGAATAATTAATAATCATGGTTAGTAGAAATTGCAATTTAGAACCAGATAAAAACTGAACTAGAGATCCAATCTAAAAAAGCCACAATTCAGCTACCGACACTAACAACTGCAATTACTGTCAACTGTAAATCTAAAGTTTCTCAAACTCGAACTACGAAGATAATTCTATTATGACGCAGCAAGTCCATCAACAAAGATACAGATTCAAAATGAAATTCGTCATTTCAGGATTCCGGTCTCTAGCTCAAAACAAGGAAATACAAGATCTCCAGAATTCTACAAGCGATCTATACTATTTCAAGCAATGGAAAACCGCAATCAAAACTCAAACCAAATAGCGAGAAGAACTTCAACTCCAGAAGAATCTAGGCAACGGATCAGATCTAGACAAAAGAAAACAAACTAGCACAAAAAAGGAGTGAAATCCTATATACCTTGCTTATGGCCAGCCCCCTGAGCGACGGTGTGGCACTGAGCGCACTTAGTCTTGAAAATCTTCTCTCCGGCGGCCTTGTTTCCAGGCGGCGCTTCGTCAAACGACGCCATCTCGATTCAAGTTGTTGCAGAAAGGTTCGAAAACCGGATTTTTTTCTCTAGATTTTGGGGGAAGAGAGCGAAACTTCTAGAGAGAGAAATATCTAGGGTTTGAGAAGGGAGAAGAAGGCGGAGGTATATATGAATTGCGTGGGAAGTAAAAGGGAACGTGGTTGCGTTTCTTCGTTGGCGGCGTCGTTATTTAATTAAGATTTAATTAATCATAATTAGTCTTTCCCTTTTCTATTTTTCGTCTTCTTCTCTAGAACATTTTCTTTTTCTTTTTTTTCTCCTAAAAGGAGTAAGTGTTTTTTTACTTTATTTAGGAATGCATAATTTTTCTAATTTTTTGTATTTATGAGTAAGATTATCTCACTTTGCAACCAGAAAAAATATATAAGCAATAATGTGATCATTTGACTCTTTTGGATAATTCGATAATTGAGTGGTCTGACTGCGATCTTAAAGGTCATCTATCCATTCCTCTATAAGGTTTAGATTAGATATATACACTACAATATCACGTAAATCTCGTATCGAAAGATATCATATATTCATATGTACATATATCGTAAATGAAGGGATTAATAATTAATCAAAATTGTTTGGGTCTATTATTGGAGGAATCTCACACCACACCACACAGTATTGAAATAGAGCAAAATAGCCCCACCACACACAAACAAAATTATTTTTCTTAAAAAAGTGTGTGTTTATTGACCCAGTACTAGAGTTTAAGATTAACGGATCAGACTAGAAAAATCTCGAGTTCGAGTCCCGTAGTACGGCCTTAAAACTTTATGCAGTAAAGCTTTTTAAAAAATCCCTAAAATTTTTTGGCAAAACCTATGAAAATTTTGTTTTTCCAATTTTGTCCCTCTTAAACCCTCCACGAAAAGTGTAGCAGTACTGTTTGCTCATCTTCTTCCTCGTCGCAGTTAAGAGTGGGAAGGAGAAAGAAGAAGGGATTGCAGCTGCAGAGATGACAGCTGAGCTATTATGAGATCCTCCATCAAATCATACCCTAATCAAAACCTCTTCAGGTACTGTTCATCATCCTCTCCAAAACTCCTAACCCCCAAATCCTTAAACTCTGCTCCCTCATCAAATTCAGTAATTCCAGTATTTTCTCCACGCCATTCTCCTCTCCGCTCATCTCTATCGCGCCTACTTCCGAAAAAGCCGGTTCTAAGCATTCCCTTTTCTGGGTCAGTCTCAATTCTTCAGTTTAGCTCGCGTTCGTCTCAAATTAAGCTTTCTGGCGGCAGTTCTTCATCTGGGCTCGCGTCGAATTCCTTTTATATCCCGTTTTTGCCCGTTAAGAATCATTTTTTGGGTCATTCCTTATGCGGGCTTCCGTTGAAATTTGAAAAGGATTTATGGACTTTGTCAACGAATATCTCTCGAAATGTATGTTCTGGCTTTTGGTGGCTTCGTTGTGGGAAAATGGCTAGATGTTACACTGTGTCGTCGTCGAATAGAATGATTGGTTCTGATTCTGTTGTGGAGAGTGAAGTTGATAGGAAGCATTCTCGGGGGAGGATTGTTTTGGATGTTGTTAATATGGTTAGGGATAATGGAGAGGATCTGGAGTCTAGGTTAAATAAGCTGCACCCTGCATTGAATGCATACTCAATTACTGAAATTTTCGAGGTTTTGAATGCTCAGAAGGTACCTGGGTTGAGGCTCTTTGAGTGGGTTTGGAGTAATAATCCTAAGCTGCACAAGAATGCTTGTGTTTGTAGTTTGGTTATTGATAACCTTGGAAGATTGGAGGATTATGCAACGATGCTTACCTTGTTTAGGAAGTTCACGAATGAGAATATATGCCTGACTTATGATGCCTTTGGGTTTTTACCAGTTTTGGCAACCACTGATGCTTTGCTGAAAGAATCCGTTGGAAGGGTGTTGGGTTTGTTGAATGAAGTTGGAGGGTCGTGTCGGAGTTCTGGTGTTTATGCCTTGATTGAGATGCTCTGTAAGTTTCACTTGTTTGAAATGGCGAAACATGTCATCAGAATCGAGGGGAGGAAAGCCTCGTATTATTGTCTTATGATTCGTGAGAAGTGCAGTAGTGGTCTTGTAGAAGATGCACATGATATAATCAGAGAGATGAGGGAGGCCCATTGTGCCCCGACTACAACTGTGTATAACTATCTTCTCGGAAGTTTATGGAAGCATTCCAGGATGAATGAAGCCTCTTCGCTGCTTTATGAAATGAAAGAAAACAATATCCCTCTTGATGCAATAACCTATGAGATTCTTATCAATAGTGCTTGTAATTCAGGCAATTTGGATAGTGTTCACCAGCTTCTTCATCAAATGGTGGCTGAAGGACTTCAACCTCGTCTCTCAACTCATGCTTTCGTTATGAAGAATTTGTTTGCTGCAGAAAAATATGAGGCAGCACACAAGTATGTAGTTGATTCAAGTGCAAATGATAAGTCCTCCAGCAATACAATATACAGCTTAATGGCCAAACTTTATTGTGAAAAAGGTCATATCATGAGTGCTCGAAGCACTCTCGTAGACATGATGGAGAAAGGTCTGAAACCAGATTTCAGCATTTACTTGAAGATTGTGAAGCAGCTCAGAAGAAGTGGGAGGGGGAAACTAGCAGGAGACTTGGAAAGCAGGCACTCCAAGTTTACGTTGAGTCCTCGTGTAGCATGTTTATGAGTTACTTAGCAAACCTAATGTTTGTTATGCCAAAAGAGATAGTAGCAACATCCTTTGATTGTTTCAGACTGTTAATCTTGTCTACTGTCACATTTTTTATGAAATGAGAATTATACTTGTTGAACTATTCATGGAATTTGCTTCATCGTCCCTCTTTATCTCCTTTTTTTCTTTCTTGCAATGCAGTGTTGGACTCTGAATAAATGCTGATAAGATAAAAAAATCCTACACAATACACAGAAATTTGGCATATGCACATCTGTCAAATGCTAGTAGCTCCTTATGTTGTAAAAAGAAGAATCCTTTTCTATCCTTGTACTTAATGAATCGTCTTCGCCTTTTCCCTTTTTGCATCTGTTTTTTATTCGACAGGGATCATGTTTATGTTTGGGATTGCTTTAGTTTTTGGATTGAGAATTCAGTTTTCCATATTCAATATCTGATCTTTGTATGTTCTTTTTTGTTCTTTTGCTCCTCGCTACATGTTTGTTATTTTCTCTAAGATGTTCATATGAACTTTGTTCTTTGAATTGGTGATTGCATCGTCACTTGTTCTTCTAATTCTTTTCTGTCAAATCACAGTTGTGTAGTGATATACATGATTTCTGCATCTTCTCAGCTCTCATCTCCCACGGATTGGCAATTTCGATAATATGTACATATCCTTAAATTCATCGAATAATAATCTGCCCCCTCGCCCCCCTGAAAGAAAATAAGTACTATAGAGAGAACGAAATTATTCTCAGAACCTGATATGCTTTGTCAGGTTTGCTTCCTCTGTTTCTTGATTGAACTTCACTGCTTCGTGTTTAATCCATATTTTCTTGTGGGAACTTCCCTAACAGTCCGAAGGACTGAGATTATGGTGTTTTTTATACAGGTGCAGCTTGAATTCATAACAGGCAGCCGGCAACTATCACCAACTTCTATCCTGCAAAAGAACGATGCTGCCAAACAGGTCGATGATTCCCTTCCCATCAACTGCCTCTTGGATGGTTATTTTGTTTCAGCATCCTCTATGCTATTCTTTATTTATTACTATTATTTATTCATTTACTAATTGCTTCCCTTTTCCTTTTTAAGTTCACATCAAAGTTTATCAGCTTTAGTAATTTATAGTTTATGACATTTAAAATATGTCTTATCTCATTCTGCTTTTTACTGCCAAATACTCAATGTGGCGTTGAACACCTCCCCGATTTATTGAACTGTCAACATATAGCTTGTGTTGTTTAAAGATGAAGATATGGCATTGAACACCTCCCCGATTTATACTGCGTCTATGCATAAATTTATTGTTAGACCTCTAACTCAGAAGCATAGTAAGTGTTTTACAGAGGACCTGATACTGCACTCTTCAAGTATTCTTACTTCTCTTCGGATGATTCTCGTTGTCATTTCTGTTTATGACTATACTTTCGCATAATATCAATTTGGTTGTACAGAGTGATCCTCATTGCTGCTGTTGGCTACCAATCAGTGCTCGTAGACGTAAAGGGAGTATAATACAACATCTTGAGGTATACAGTAGTTTAACTACAGGTAACTAAACATTCTTCTCCAGGAAAGCAGGAGGGAGAAATAGCTGAAAACGAGAGGACGAGTCTTACGCTATACGAGATAAGTATTGCCTTCATTAGGTCTTGAAATGAAACACAATAGTTTCTTGGAAGAAAAAACAGATACAAAGAATCTTGAGCAACAGAAAGATACATATCATCTTCTTCACTAGATTCTGAAACATTATGGATACAAATAAATCCTTGTTAGCAATCTGGCCCGATTATCGGCCCTAGAAACAAATGATGAAGGTTCCTTACCTTACATGCCTGTCAATATATCAATCTCTATGCAGACGATGGTCTATCGAAAAAACAATGACCGTCTCCCCTGCTACAATACCATCTCTAGCTAGAAAAAGGCGATGAGCCAACGCATGCATACCGAAGCATGCGTTATATATGTGTGTGTATAAAACAATATATATATATTAGTCCCAAATGGAATAACTTCCATTTTCATCCCATTCCTCCACCTCAAAATCACCAGAACCAACATGCTCTCCCACCTCCGATGGCCCTGCTAGCTCCATCCACATTTTAGGTGAGTCGAGAGGCACTTCGTTTATGGCTTGAATGTCGCTGGGCGACAGCTTCACCCTTGCTGGAATAGCAGCAGTAACATCGCCCGGCTTCTCCATGCCACCCAATATCACAGCCGCCTCTTGAGCCGCCTTCCGGATGTCATCCGCCTCAGAGCTAACCGGCTTAGGAAAACTCCCCACCAAGTCCGGGAAATTGATGCGTGCTTCGGGCCCTTTGAGGTAGAATGCAGAGACATCATAGGCCGCGGCCGCCATCTCAGCCGTGTCGAAACTCCCTAACCAGATACGCGTCTTCTTACCAGGCTCCCGAATCTCCGACACCCATCTCCCCCACTTCCGTCTCCTCACGCCTATGTACCGTGCGCCCTCCCCCCCGTCGTTATTGTCTTGCTTGATCATGTTATTGTTATTGTGTAGATGCTCTGTGCTTCTTGGATGAGAGTAGCTGCTGCCATTTATAGAGGTGGTGAATGCTCAAGAAAGAGTAGAATGAATATTCAGTTGGGAGAGAGTGTGGGATGAGATGCAGGTGGGTGAAGTGAGGTTCCACGTAGCTGCATGAAAGTGTGTGTTTTTTTTTTTCCTTTTTTTTTTCTCTTTTTTTTTTTTTTTTTTTTTTTTTTTTGAGATTTTGCTATTTGCTGTCACGGGCCGACACTTGTCATCCTTAATCTTTACACTCTTTGTGTTTGTTTATGAATTTGATGTGATAAAATAAGAACGTTTCACACTGAAAGATTTCTTGATTTCTTGAAAATTTATAAGTATTTAATTGGTTTTTCATTGCTGACCTTACTGTTTTCATGTTGAAACTGGTAATGTCAAGATCATTGCTGTGTCGGAGGGTCAGCACTTTTCTTGATTTTCAATTGTCTTAGAAGCTTTCTCTCTCCTTTGGACGTTGAAATGGATATGTCATATGATATCTGCTTCACATCTGTTCAGCTCGTGTACTTGTGTAGTACTTCTGACTCTTTCTCGTGTTACATCTTGTATTTCCGGAAATTCTCGTATACATACACGTATGTGTACTATACTTTTTGTATTAATACTCCCTCCGTCTTTAAATAAGTGTCCGAGTCGCCAAAAATTTTTTCCCACATTTTTCCAAGCAAAAATTACACAAAAGTACCAAAACTACCCTTCTTGGAAATCTAAAAGTGGGAAAAAGACAAAAATAAATAAATAAATAATCAAGGATTTTAAGGGCATAAGTGTCATTTTAGCATTCTCCTTGGTTTTTTCAAATTGGCGGCCCGGGACACTTATTTAAAGACGGAGGGAGTATATTGTGAGAGATGTGGTCAGTACTATTGGGAATTATAATACGAACCAATAGATAGATTATCATCCTCTCTACAAGTTCAAACTTTTAGATGAGACGGAATTATGAGATGGTATCAAAGCCTTTAGCAATTGCCAAGGTCGTTGTGAACCAACAGATTCCCACACTCTCTACAAATTCGATTGTTTAGATGAGATGGAATTTTATAAGTACGAGTATCAGCTAATTTAGCTTGTAATATCCCACAAACTTCCGCAAATTAAAGAAAATAAAATAATTTTTATTAATTTATATTACAAAAAGTGATGTTAATATAATTAAGGGTAAATTAGTCTTATTAGGTACTAAGTGGCTAGTTATTATAATTATTAAGTTGGTGGCTAATATTTGTCTTTTGTTATCTATAGTGGCTATTTTGACACAATACCACATAATAATATGGAAGGTGATTACGTACCCTCGGGGGAATGATATTACATTAGTAGTCGACAATCCCTGTTATTTTCAGAAATTAGTACTCTCTCTATATCGTTTTCTTAACCTATTTCATTACTTTATACTATTACTACTTTATACAAATATATGTATTCTACAAACAAGTCAAATAAAATAAGACGAAAAAAGTACGTTACACGGGTTCAATAGTTATCGAACACCAAAAAAATCTCAAAGGTAACAATACAATTTAATTTCAATTATTAATATTTTTTAAAAATGGGAGTGGTACAACAATTAGTAGTAATTCAAAATGTAGGTGAGTGTGTAAAGCAATGATTAATAAGAGTAATAGCGACATTTAGATTTTTAGTAGGTGATTTTTTTGTTTTTATTTCACAAAGCATGAGAAACAGCTGTATGTAACAAAGGCTCCCATTGTATGTTTAACTGTCACCCATTTAATCCTTTTATATTATTATTCTATCTTATTTCAACTCATTTTACTAATCTCTTCTCTTAATATTTTTATAATCCTGTGACGCCGACATGGATATATGACACGCCCATTTTTATTTTTAGTAGAGAATATTCAAATTCTCTTGATACGGTGTGGCAGAATGCAGATAGATAGGTGGAATACATAGAAAATGCATGCAATTTTTCTTGTGTTATGACTTATAATTAGAGCTGTTAAATTGTCGGGTGGGGTCAACTCGACGAACCTTGTGTATGTTGGGTCAAAATATGTCTAACTTGGCCCGACTTAGAAAAATATTGATTCTAAAAAATCTAAACTCAATTTGAATTTATTAATGTAGAAAATTTCCGAATAGATCGGGTGAGCCCGAGTCCACCGGACTTTTTATAAAACCAGGTCAGACTTCTAGCTTTATGAAAGTGTTGATAGTCAATAGTAGTCAATCTTGATTAAAAAAAAATGTGAGTTTTCTAACCAAATTTCGAGTTAATTATCAAAACTGCCCTCACCATCCAGCTATATCATCACCCAAAAATCCATTACTGCCTCGTGTTTCGAGCGGTAAGGGATCTTCGACGTTGGGCATTATGACTTTTTATCAATAAGTAGTTAGAAAACTTATACTTTTATAAGTACGGTTATAAAACTCACATACTTACCTTTTTTGGCTATATACATCTCACCCTTTTATAAGTACGGTTATAAAACGGGCACATTTATAGGGCCGGGCCGGGCCGGGTTGGGGCCCAAATTTGGTAGCTCTAGGTATTGATTATGCTAAGTCGCTAACTATATTGTGCCTCAATATATAGTTTAAGTTATAAACTGTGAGGGTCTTCTCTTCTTTCTCTCTTTCTCTTTTACGTTTCATTTACTATTACGTAAAAATGACGTGCATAGTTGTAATAATATTAGACCTAAGAAAATGACGTGATAATAATACACAACATTTTACCACTTTTGTGAAAAGACTTACCTACCCTCATGTACCATTTCTCAATTTTAAAACATTAAGGGCAATATTGACTCTTTATATTTTATACATCCATTTCTTACAAAGTAAACATCGTCTTTGTATAATATAAACAGATGTATAAATTTATTACTGTCATTCAAAGTAAACACGATATAAAATTAGGATCCCGAGTATAAATTTATACTCCATTCGTCCCACTTCAATAGTCATGCTTCTTTTCGGCAACATTTTAAACATAGCGTTAGAAGCTAAAAGTAAGAAAAATATAAAAGATAATTCTTTCCATTTAAAATAACGGGGCTATTAAAATGGAATAGAGAAAGTACCAAATTATAGTATCTTCCTTTGTCTCTCTAAATCTTCTAAATAGACGTATAAAAAGTAATCGCCTCGTACCCAATTGCGGAGCCACCTTAAGCCCACCTTTTTTTTTTTTGTAGTTTTAGTTCTTGAATTTTTCGATTCTTATCGAATTTTATTCCCTTCAACCCATGCTAATTATAAAAAAATGAGTAATTCTCGTCTTGTCTATACCACTAACTAGCTCAAACCCCACTGTGAAAAAATCCTGATTCCGCCACTACACGTACCTATAACCTATGTATAAAACTATAAATATACATTACACTTACCAGTTACCATGCACGAGTAAATACGAGATTCAAAAGAATAAACAAGAGTAAAATAAAGAATGGAGACTCCCAACTACTGTGGAAGACGCGGTTTCTTCTTTAAAAAAAAAAAAAAAAGGTCTTAAAATTAATCTAAAGTGGTCTTAGTCATATCCTAATCTTGAACTACTTAGACTTAAATTTTTTCTACCAATTTATTTATTATAATATAATTAATCCCCTCGCCACATAATAATTACTATATAATCTTAAACAATCTTAAACAAAAAAAAAATGAAATGATTCAAGTCTAAGAATCTGCCCTCATTCATCGTACCTTATAGATTTCACCATATTATAATATAGTGAAGGGAACATTACTCTAAAAAACTTTAGCTTTCTTATATCTTTCAACTAAAGACCGAGTAATTTTGAAAAAGAAAGAAAGATATGCTTCGATAGTGTTCGACTAAACTTATAAGCTATTTAGATTAAGTAGCTAATAAGTTTATATAACGCGTGATACGATAAACTTTTGAAAAGCTAATAAGCTCTAGAAAAAGTTACTATATAATTTTTTTAAGAATACGCTCTGTTACCCTAGCTACTCGTGTTTACATCTTTTGAATAAAAACATAGACGATAAAGCATTCACTTAAATACACAATGTAAACAAATTCCTTGGAGAAATATGTTAAACTCGAGACTTAATTCGATGTTCCATCAAACCAAGCCACGAGTCATAGCCTAATCGAATATGAGAACACTAGAAATAATGAACACATGTTTGACAAAGTACTTACGTCCACGGAGGTTGAAGAAAGATCCATTAGAAAAAAGAGAGCACCAAGGGCTTGCACAATCTGCAAGTTCGTTCGTAGTGGCTGAGCCACACGTAGGTAATAGTGAGCGAAAACCCACCCAGCTAATTCATTTTATTTTTTGTTCTAAAATTTTCGATTTTGTTTAAAATTTTCACTATAGGCTCATGCTAAATGCGAGAAAACGAGTAACTTTCATCTTGTTTATGTCACTCGCCAATTGAGCCCATCCCGTTTAAAACTACCCTTCGTCCATAATCAGTCCCAATTATATGGGCTTCCATAATCAACATATGGAATTGGGTATAAGAAAAGCCCGATATGAATTTACAAAATTAGCCCATTAACAATCTCTTGACGGGCCCGAAAAACTCATTCCGGCCCATTGGGCATAAATGTAAATTCGCACACAGAGGATAAATTCTGCCCTAGGGTTTTAAACAGCTCTCATATTTATTTTCTTCCTCCTCTTCTTCCTCGCACTCCCATCTCCTCCACCGCAGATTTGCCCTCGCCGCCTAGCGCCCCTCGCCCTACGGAAGAAAAAATGGAGAACCCCGAGGTAGTAGCACCGGTCGCCGATGAATCGCTGGATAAGACTCACAGCGATATCATGCTCTTCAACCGCTGGTCCTATGACGGAGTTGAGGTATCGTTTTCTCTCTTTCTCCTGTACTAGTTGTGATTTCTTCTCCATTGTTCTTATGTTTGGGATTTTAGCGTGATTTGCGTTGAATTCTTTGTGATTTTTTCGTTTTTCTGGCGAATTGTTTAGAATGCTATGGTGTGATCTTGTTATTCATCCGTTAATTGCCGCGAAATGTCGTTGATTTAGCTAGTTTCATTAAGTTTTCTGTTCTATGTTAGCTGGCGATTTTGCAATTGTTTTCATTGAGCTGGAGTATTATAGTTTAATTACGTTTTTCGTTATCGATGCTAAACCTATGAGGCTGTCTTGATGCTTTTTGTTTGTGAATTAGGTTTTAGATGTAGTCTTTACTTTGTTGAAGAAGCTTCTGGCTTTGGTATTTGTGTTATTGCAAGTTTTTTAATCTGAATCACAGAAAGATGCAAGCTTTGTGATTGATTGAATGGCATTGTTTTCCGTTTAATTTGTTATGCGGTGTATTTGTTTTCTGTTCATTAACTTGTTTCCTGGTATTAGCTTTGTTGTAGTAAACCTCAAATGTGTATGCTTGTGTAATATTTCAAGTCTTTTGGTAAAAATATATGATATAAGATGGCATTGAGTGCAGTCCGGTGATTTTCTTTATTTACTAATCGAGATATTGATGTTATGAATAGGTTAGTGACATTTCGGTTGAGGATTACATCACTGCAACTGCTTCCAAGCGCCCAATCTACATGCCCCACACAGCTGGAAGGTACCAGGCCAGGCGATTCAGGAAGGCTCAGTGCCCCATTGTTGAGAGGTTGACTAATTCTCTCATGATGCACGGTAGAAACAACGGAAAGAAGTTGATGGCTGTCAGGATTATCAAGCATGCCATGGAAATCATCCACTTGCTTACTGACCAGAACCCAATTCAGGTCATTGTTGATGCTGTTATCAACAGGTATTGAATTTCACTTTGTGTCATTATAATAGAAGTGACATAGATACTATTTCATGGATTTTGATCGATCTTTAGTTGATATAGTATACTCTACTTCGGTAAATATAGTATAGTCTTTTGTTGACCAATTCTTTCAGAAATTGGGTTTCTAATACAGTAGTATTTTATTGCAGTGGGCCAAGAGAAGATGCCACCAGGATTGGTTCTGCCGGTGTTGTGAGACGTCAAGCAGTTGATATCTCTCCTCTTCGACGTGTGAATCAGGCTATATACCTCCTGACAACTGGTGCCAGAGAGAGTTCCTTCAGGAACATCAAGACCATAGCTGAATGCCTTGCTGATGAACTCATCAATGCTGCTAAAGGCTCATCTAACAGGTGGGTAAAATAATATCCTCCCTCTCTTTCTCTATATACACACACACGCCCGTTCTTCTCCGTCTGTCAGTTGCTAAAACCCTTTTTCTCAATATGTTTGTGCAGCTATGCTATCAAGAAGAAGGATGAGATTGAGAGGGTTGCCAAGGCGAATCGTTAAGAGCATCGAGAGAGCAGCAGCAGTTTTGGTTTTTATTGTATCTTTTATTCTATCTAGGATGTTTGAAACTGATGGGATTTAGGGGGTTTGTCTTCCCTTTTATTTTATGCTACACTTTTGCTCTTGTTTCTTCTTATCCTAAGATGTTGAAAACCATTCAGTTATTTGCTTTCTTATGAATTTGTCAGAATTTATCTATAATCCTTACTTTACTACATGCACTTATGCTTCGATGATTAATTTGGTCACTCTATATATATATATAGACGAAATCATGTTTCCACTGACAATACATTTTTCTTGATTTAAATGCATTTTTCTAAATCTTAAAATTTTCAAAACTAAAAAGTGAATAAATATAAGTGGCGTTTTGCCATTTCATCACAAGAGGTAGTTGGTACAATGGTTTGCTCATTGCCAACCACCGTTCATTTTCTTCCACCCTCTCTCCTCCAAATTCCCGCTATTACGACTCTTCACTGCCGCCACAGTTTTCTGGGAGGGACGATTTCGCGCCCCCCCGGAGGAGCAAGAGTTTCTCTCTCTGCTGGCCGTGCGGTGGTGCTCCGCCGCAGTAACACGGCGGCGTCGGAAGCCGCTTCGACCACCTTGGAGCTAGATTCCGCGGCCAGTGTCGTCAGGAAGTTTTACGACGGGATCAATCGTCGCGACGTGGCGTCCGTAGAGGACCTCATTTATGTCAATTGCGTCTACGAAGATCTTATCTTCGCCCAGCCTTTTACCGGCCGTAAGGTTACATAAATTCCAGAAATTCATTCGTTTTTTCGTGAATTATCAGTTTATGTGGAAATATATGTTAAACGATTTGACAAATTATTGAAAACAGAATGGGGTAATTCGTTTTCTGCAGGCGATCCTTGATTTCTTCAAGCAGTTTAGCGATTCCATTAGTGGGGATTTGCAGTTTGCCATTGATGATATATCTGAGGAGGACACTTCAGCTGTTGGAGTTACTTGGCATCTCGGTAGATTTCGATGTTAATTATTTGTTCGTTTTGCTTTCGATGTTTCCGAGTTAATTGAGGTTGTTTGATTCTGCATACAGAATGGAAGGGAAAACCTTTTCCTTTTAGCCGAGGATGCAGCTTTTATCGACTGGACGTGATTAATGGGCAGAGGCAGATAGTGTGAGTAGTTTTTTGCTGTTTTGCTTCTTTGTTCTCGTAGATGGCTTATCGTCTCGTTTCAAAATGCCTGAAACTGATAATGTTACATATGTTTGCTCGAGAGATTCGTTCTTCAAGTTGCACTTTTCGCTCTTTGCTATTTGTTTCTGTCGAGAGTGGATTCATTCAAATGTGAGCTTGATAGGTAGTAATCTAGTGAGAAACTTCAAGTTTCCCTAATGACATAGATATTTCTGGCCAAGTTTCAGAAGAAAACGGGACTTGTCTGTTTATCGGGGCAAGAATTCAGCGTCATCTTCAACCGGTCTTTTTCATCTAGACTAGATACTCATCCCCCTCTCCTTACAATCTTGGTCGAATTCTTTCTTGTGCGTTATTTGGAGCAAACTCCGTGGCTTAGTGTTGAGCTTTGTCGATCATCTGTCAAAATCCATCCTACTTGTGTGTCTACTTGTACACAGACACACTGATCTTGACATTTCTTGGACAGATTTGGAAGGGATGCTGTTGAGCCTGCCATCAAGCCTGGAGAGGCGGCCTTGGTACGTACTCGACTAGGCATTTACTTTGCCGATTGTCTATACATAGGATTGAATGAGTAGACGATCAAGCCAATTAGAAAACTTTCAATCCATCAAAGTATGTGGTGGGTTAGCCTACATTATCACCAGACTTAAAACTTTCTCCGCTGCTACCGTGTTGCAGGTAGCCATAAGAGGAGTAACTTGGCTGCTGCAGAACTTCCCTTTCTTGGCCGATCGTTTATAGCCATGAAGAGACGGGACAATGTTGCATTGATAGTAAATAAAGACCTTGTATACTCTGGAGGATTAAGTCTGTGTTGGATGTGTCAATTGTTTGGATCATTAGCTGTTTTAGCAGAAGTGAATCAATACGAGCTACTCATGGGTGTAATTCGTTCAACGTTTATTTCGTCTCGTCTCACTTTATATTCAAGTTATCGAACTTCCCTTCCCTAAAAAAAGAAAAGAAAAGTTGATTAATGTTTGGTTAAATTAGGTGGACAAAAACTTTGTATTGCAGTGTTAATTTGGGCAAGCAAGGGTATTTCCGTCAATCAACATGGACGCCATTGACCCCCTTCATGTCTCCTTTTCTCGCTCCTGGCGGAAACATAGAGAAAGGGAAAGCGACAAACTCGAGCCCACGGAAACTGCTCCACTCGCCAGCTTCGTTGTCTCCGCCTCATTTGGGCTCTTGCGCTTCCCGATTTACCCCCCTCTCTCTCTTCTCTCTTTCTCTCTTTCTCTCTTCAGCGGGCCTGCGCTGTGATTCCTGCTTCGTCGTCTCAACGTAATGTCGGCCGTCCCGAGTTTTACGTGCCGGCATTCCGGAATCAGACCTGCATTCCGATTAGATAGTCGCCTCTTGTTCGCGTCGTCGATCAATCGCAGGCAGTTGAAACTCAGGCCGTTGCGCGAGGTGATTTTTCGTCGGAATTGTGATTTGGTTGATTGGAAGTTGGTTTTTCTCTAGCTCTATCTCTAGCTCTGCTACAGAGCTTTTGATTGCTTTCATGCCTTTTGCTGTTAATTTTATTCGTCTAGTATCTGATGATTAGTGATGTGCAGCCTCATTCTCTTTGTCGCTGTTTGATTTTGAGGAATTCAATTGCATTTTCTCATCATTCAAAATTGAGCTTTACTTGAACCTGCAAATTTTATCATGTAGTGATTGAGTCATGTCGCAAGGGTTACAATCTAAAAGCTTAAGCTTGAGCCTTTGAGCTTTTCCTAAGAAAAAATTCTGAAATTTGCGCACTCAACCTCAGGTTGATTTAAATCGATCAAGAAGGGCGGCCACACCAGAAATACGCATGGCAGCGGTAGACGAAAGACTAATTGATCGGAGGAATATTGTTAAGCCTGCTGACATTCTGGTAATCAGATGCATATGAATTAAAAATGAAAGTGTTCTAAATTCAATGCCCCAGACTGCTAATTTTTCAGATATGTCTATTTCAAATGGCTTGTGCTGATTACCTTTTTTTTCCCGGATGCAGGCGTATGATCTTGTTCAAGGAGCAGATGTGAGTCCAGTGTTTTTTGCTAACTTCTTGTTAAAGATTGATATTGCAGCATAATCAGGGTTGTTTTTGGGCTGTACTTCGTTCGCCATAGTTTCCAACTCTCCATTAGTTTTGTTACTTCTATCAACATTTAGTTTTTGAATCTCCCTCACTTTCATACCCTAAGAATCCGTATTTGGGACACAGGTGAGGTGGAGTTACATCTTGGACAAAGCAGCCCCAGAGCCTCCAACTGCTGTTCTTTTGCATGGTATTCTGGGTAGCAGGAAAAATTGGGGTAGGTATCAATCCTTTGTTGGGAGTTAAATTATATTTGGATTAGAGCATTTCGTCATTATATGAGCAATTCTGTTTTTATCTTGAATCACCATATCACAGCTTAAGTTGGTGATCTATGATTAGCTCTAACTTGTACCAAAATTCATGTGCATTTGTTTATAACATCTTCATAAAGTCGACTGCTCAATTATTAAATTCAAACAGGAACTTTTGCTAGGAGATTGGCGAAAGAATTTCCTAAATGGCAGGTAATTAAACTAATATTTTGTGAGCACCAGATTTCATCACCTGCAATCCTTTTCCATCACGATATAATGAACATTTTTGGAGATATTCAACAACTCTAGCTACCTCTGCTTCTGGAGGCCCTTCATGCAATTAGAAATGTAACAATATTGCTGCTAACCATAAATAAAATAAGTGAGGG
The DNA here is from genome assembly GCA_029379335.1 of Thymus mandschuricus. Classification (NCBI taxonomy): domain Eukaryota; kingdom Viridiplantae; phylum Streptophyta; class Magnoliopsida; order Lamiales; family Lamiaceae; genus Thymus; species Thymus mandschuricus. The sequence continues at coordinate 37,752,378 of CM057074.1, forward strand.
TGGAAAAGTGAAGATACTTGAAGTTTCCAATTAACTTTTGTTAATTATTTATCTGAATCTTACACTTTCTTCCTTATTTCATTGACTCAGTTTCTGCTCGTAGACCTGCGCTGTCATGGTGATTCCACATCTCTAAAGAACAGAGGGCCTCATAGTGTCGCTTCAGCTGCTCTTGATGTTTTAAAGCTAGTATGTAATTTTTCTAGAAAGAAAGCTTATATGCGATCCTTCAACTGAACATATTATCCATGGAATGATGTTATTATAATCATTCATCTCACGATTCTTATTTACTTGTTTCCCTAGCTTGGTGCTCTGAAGCTTACTCCTCGAGTCGTGGTTGGTCATAGTTTTGGGGGTAAAGGTAACAACCATCCATCCCCGTGTATATGATTGGCGAGATTTGTCTTGGTGATGCATTTTCAGAGGACATCATTTCCGTCCCTGATTGTATATAATATAACCTCATTCATATTTATCCTGCAGTTGCATTGAGCATGGTAGATCAGGTTCCAAAACCTCTTGCTCGGCCAGTTAGAGTAAGTATTGGATTTTACAATCTTTAGGATATGTTCATTTTCATTTTAAAGTTGGCCCATTTGGAAGCATGAAGTATGCATGGACGTAGCACAATACACTAACCAATCTATAATGATCTGCTAATCCTTTTTACTTTACATGTTTACTTAGTATCTGGTTGATTTTGTAGTTTGCTTATTCTCCTTATTCCTATCTCTAGGTCTGGGTATTAGATTCTACCCCTGGAAAAGTTCGGGCTGGTGCAGATGGAGACGATCATCCTGCTGAGCTTATATCTTTCCTAAGTACCTTGCCAAGTGAGGTAAGCAATGTGTTCATTTCCTGAACAGAATAGTCCTTTCTTTTCTGTTTCTCTTTGATCTCTCGGGATCATTATATAGTGAAATCTACAACTTACTCACTTAAAATTTGGGGAAAATGATAATATTCCTTTTGAGCTACCTACAGAAATTTGTATTGTCGTAATTTGGGGAAAATGATAAGTCTCCCATGCACCAACTATTTTAGTCCCAATACTTGGCCTATAATCTTACTCGCATGAATATGCTTATTATGTATGCTGCTTAAGCTTTGATTTGTCAATTTTACACGTTCATTTAGTATTCATATTGCTGCCTTTTAATTCTTTATCATCAATGTGATTTACTACTGTGCTAAATGCATTCTCTATACCGAATATTGATCATTGATACAAAGTTCTTTCTGGAATTGTTTTTCAAGGAAGGTCTCTTCCAAACAGGATGTTGTGGATGCTCTTCTTCAGCACGGGTTCTCAAAAGACGTGGCACAGGTAAGTTTCAGATGTACACCATATTTCCTTTGCTTTCTTTACCTCTGTCAGTTACTATGACAAAAAAACTTAATACAAGTCAGCTTGAATATAAATTTAACTAGATGTTTGTTTGTATACTGAATTTTCGAAAATGTATTTTTCACCTCCCTCACAGTGGGTGGTCACAAATCTTCGACAAATGAAAATCAATGGAGCATCAACACCAAGCTTCTCTTGGGCATTCAATCTCACTGGTATTTCTGAGATGTATCAATCATATGAAGAGACAAATCTTTGGTAAGTATAAATTTCATATCCCCCCTCACACACAGAGAGAGAGAAAGATCTGTGTAACTAAGATTGCACCTCATTGTGAACTCAGGAAGCTCGTGGAAGATGTTCCTCGAGGTGTACACATAAGTTTTCTCAAAGCCGAAAGAAGTTTGCATAGATGGGCTGTCGAAGATCTTCAAAGAATACATGTTGCTGAAGAACAAGCGGCTGAAGAGGGAGGGGGAGTCGAAATGCACGTCCTTGAAGATGCTGGCCATTGGGTATGCACCCATTTTCTCTTACATTCATTTTCTTCAGCTAAAATTGCAAATCCAACGCCACTTTCTTAGAGTAACAAACAAATACAGGCTGTGCATTTCTTTCTTACACTTTGATAGTAGTGGTGTTAAATCTGCAATCAAAACAGCAATGAACACCCTTCCTTAGCCTAGCCTTCCGCCTCTCGATTAACCTTAATAGTGATATTTCTGTCTCAGGTGCATGCAGACAACCCAGATGGGCTCTTCAGAATTCTTTCATTCTCCTTCCAAGGATTTTAAAACGCGCCATCTCCACTGTATATTTATGTAAGAGATCTCATCACTCTAGTTGAGAAGAAATTTCATGGGCAGTTATCAAGCATGAAACATTTTTTAGCTGCATTTCAACCACGTGTTTCATACACATCACATAATAGAGGGGGAAAAGTTCGGGCCAATTTTGTAATTTTAAAAGTTCAGTTTTTGCCTTTGTGTTTTTGGGCATCATTTTTTCTCATAGCTATTATCAAATTGTATTCGGTAGTAGTATATAATTGGAATCCTACTTGCGTTTCACTGAATTCTTCTTTCGTTAATGCATTACTTTCCTAATTCTGTATTGCTGATACACTTTTATATCTAGTAGTACTTCCCCCGTTTCACCCTACTTGAATGAACTATATTCAAACCGAGTGTATTATTATATCCAAACGGCTCAAGTAGGGTAAGACGGAGGAATATTTATATTATAATACAAGTTACAAACTAGACATCTTGTTTCCTTCTATTTTTATTCAAATAAGAGATACATACAAAAGTTTAAAAAAAAGCTCAATGTATTTAGTAAAAAAACATTGATATTACTTTTAATAGTATAAAAAAGAAGAATAAAGTGGAGAAACAAAATTAATTGAATAATTTTGAGAAGCACAGTTTATCCACGTGTCATTATCAAATTATGTGTGGCCATGGAACTCTCTCCTCCTCCATCAACAACTCAACGCTCCCTCCCTCCCTCCACCTTCCATTAACCTCCAACTATGGCCTCCGCGGCATCTAAATTCACCGCCACCGGAGTCTTCTCCGCCGCCCCATTGCCTTTCCGCCGCCGCATTTTACAAGCTCACCACCACTTCCCGGCCAGAACCGCGCCCAAGGTTCCTTTAGTCTGCTCTCATAGCAGAGCCAGGGTCATCAAATGCCAGGCCACTGACGTGTCTCCCCCATCGCCTTCGCCGCCCCCTGCGGCGGCGGATGACGGGAAGAACTGGGTGCCGGTGGTGCCGCTGGCGGCGCTGCCGAAGGGAGAGCGGCGCGTGATTATACAGGATGGGGAGACTATTTTGCTGCTGTGGTATAAAAATGACGTCTTTGCTATAGAGAACAGGTCTCCTGCTGAAGGTGCCTACTCTGAAGGCTTGCTCAATGCTAAGCTCACTCAGGTATACATACTCTCAGAGAGAGAGAGAGAGAGAGAGAGAGGGCTTAATATACTAATGTTTACATAGCTTTTGATTGATTGATTGAATTGCTATCTGTTTCATTAGTTGGCTACTTTATTGGAATCATAGAATTTCGTCTGATCTAAAAGCTCGAACTTGTAGGAACGAGTGAAAAATGTAGTATTATGTTCAATGAAAATTGAAATGGACTCAGTGGTGAGAGCTAATCAGATTTGATTTTCTTGAATAAAAATGGTGAACTCTGATGATTATGGTCTATGCACATTTGTACATTTCTAGAGATATATGGATGAAGATTTGATCACTTGTTATGGAATGGAGCAAATTTTAGCAAATTTTAGTGTGAATTATAGGGGAGAAGTTGTTTTTTTTTCCCAAGAAAGAGTTAAATTACAAGTTCGAAGTACATTCGTCTGCATTTTCTGCACTCAAGCTTGGATATGGCCCCTTCATACACAATGTAGACTATAGGAGAACACATTGTGTGGCTAAGAATGACTCGGTTTTTGCTATGGATAGTTTCATCGAAATTGTGTACATTGATTTGAAATGCATTCGATAGTTAGAGATGGTATACGAGTAAACTCTGTTTTATTTTCTTGTTTTTCTAGGATGGATGCATAGTTTGCCCTACAACAGACAGCACATTTGATCTCCAAACTGGGGAGACCAAAGAATGGTATCCGAAGAATCCAGTTCTCCGAGCCCTCACTCCACCTCTTAGGGGGCTCTTCGTCTACCCTGTCAAACTTGATTCCGAGAACATCTACATTAGCATAGGCGACGCCGTGCCTTCTGAGTTGGCAACTGAGATCGTCTTCAGTGGCAAGGCTCAGCCCGGCCTCACTGCAACAAATGTCAACGTTGATGAGGTAAATGCCTTTTGGTTTATGGAACGTGACTTTGAAATCGATTGCTTTGTATATAACATCATGGAGTTCACATATTGTGGCAGGTGAGGATGATAGTGGACGAAGGTTCGGAGGGGTTCGGATTCACAAGGAAGAACGAGCTGATCAACGGGAAAGCAGCCACGATCGGGTTCTTGCTGCTGCTAGATTTCGAGCTGCTGACTGGAAAAGGGTTGCTCAAGGGAACTGGGTTCTTGGACTTCATCTACTCCATTTCAAATGCTCTGCAGTAATATATACATAATCAAAGATGAAATCCTCTAGTCCTCATTTTCGATTTAATGAGATGGAAAATTTCAGTAATTTATTATGATCGAAGGACTTCTTTTTATTTATTTATTTTTTTTTTTTTTGTTTTAATTATGTATACAATTTGTGGACTAGAGGATTTCACACCAAAAAAGTGAGCGATTGTTTGTAATTTTTTCACCTTTTCTATCTCCTTCATTTCTCTGTATTGCTCTGTAAATCTCCAGAAATTTATGGCAAGTAAAAAAGGAAAACTCTCCCTCTCTCCCTCCCTCCCCCTCTCTCTCTCTCTCTCTCCCCCCTACGAGGACTGTGCAGCCCCCATGCACCTACAAAAGACTTACAAATAATATGCTGATAACGAGTTTTTTTTTTTTAACATTTTTATCGTCGACGATCACCTGTTTTCGTCTAAATGATGCTTCTTTACTCATAAAACCTCTAGTGACTTAGTAACTTGGCAAATTTATGTCGACAACCTATGTTATCGAAGTTAAACATGTCGTCTCTTGTCTTCTTCAACAACACAGAAACACATTCTTGAACATTTAAGGCTGGCCAGTTTAAGGGCGGTACAAGTTATAAAGTTGATTATACAATTTTCCTACTGTTAATAAATTTGATGTGCACATTTCATTTGACTTTATTTGCTAGTGATGTATATTTAATATGCAAATATAATGCACCGACTATACCTATATAAACTATAGTATATTGATGGGATTAATTAGGACTATGTCAACCAATATTAAACATTTACTACTACTTCTTTTATTTGAGTGGTAACATCAAAATTACATTTTAAAAAAATTAAAAGACAAAGGACATTTTATAATATATTTATAGAAAGCAACTCTAAATTCTAATAAGAGAAATATTAATCGAACAGAAACTGTCACCACTCTTAATGTGTTCATTGCTGATATAACAGAGACACGATTTATGTTTTTTAGATATTTTAAAATATATATTTAAATCTTTTATTCATTTATAGTATATGGCGTCATCCATTAATGTATTCAGAATGTCGACGGTGGATAAGTGAGCGTTGATGTTAGAAGAATAAATAATTAAGAATAAATAACCAGGTGACTTAGCGCACCTGGCCACCGGGCTCCTCCCTTGATGGAGTGACCCGGGTTCGATCCCTAATGGGAGCGAATTGTGGGAGATATAAGGGGACTTGGAGAATTGTGGGAGATATAAGGGGACTTGGAGATTTTCTAGGAGTTATTGGAGACTTGGCGTACTAACATCTAATCTAACAACTAACATTGCCCGATCACAAAAAAAAAAAAAGAGAAGAAAAGAAGCGGTAATGAGGAGTAATCTGGAAAGCTCTAATTGAATTGGAATTTGGTCAACGATTTGGTCAATAGTCGAGAGGTACAGCTGCCCAAAACACATTAAATGACGTCACCAATGACGAAAACTAGCAATATACGATACGTATCATACGCTCCAAATACTATGGTTTTTGAGTCTTGACTCAGTTTTATTTAATTATTAGTACTAAATTATTATGCACGTGGACGTGGACCATTTTCTTCTGCCCATTGTTTTCAAATAGGAATTATTCTCTTTCAGTTTTGTTTTATTTCAATACAAATTTTATATATTATTAAACGTAAAAAGTAAAGGATTCATATTAAAAAGTAAGTGTTAATTCTTTTCGTATTAAAAAACACGTTAATTAAAATAGGACGTCTTGATAGGGAATAAAGTCAAATGAAATAGGACGAAATTAGTAGTACTTGTTAGATAAAGGTAATTGCATATTTGGTGATGATGTACTTCGTATTATTTTTAATTATCTGTATTTGTGCGTACAAAATAGCATAAGAGAAAAATGATTTATTATATTAGGTCGAGGGATGAATTAATGTTATTAGTACTCCCCGTTTAGTTGATAATAAGTTCATTCAGTAATATTCGTTATTACTGGACGAGATAATACATGTTAATTGTATCGGGAAAAAAGTGACGATAGAGGATAAAAACTGAATATTACTAAATTAAAAAGAATTTGCCGACGCCAAGTTTTCATAGCATTCACATAAACCAACAATTTTAAATGCATTCATTCAATTAATCTCCCCAACTTGGTTGAATCAAATTTCTTCCACCCATTTCACATAAGAACAAGTGGGCTCTTGATATTAATTTTATAAAGTGAAATCCTTTTACTTTGACCATTGAAAATATTGACTTTCCAATCTCATACTCAATTTAATATTATTATAAAATCTCATTTGACTTTCCCATTCTTCAACCTATATAACCTTCAACTCTCCCAACTCACAATTCAACCATCCAAAATTTCAAGAAAACAAAAATACTACTACTACTACTCCTCCTCTTTGCTACTTCAAAAATTTCAAGAAAATGAGTAGCTCGTCGGAGGAAGGCGGCGCGTCGCAGAAGAAGTACAAGGGCATCCGCCGCCGCAAGTGGGGGAAATGGGTGTCCGAGATCAGGGTTCCGGGGACGCCGGAGCGCCTGTGGCTCGGGTCCTACGCCAGCCCGGAGGCGGCCGCGGTGGCTCACGACGTCGCATTCTACTGCCTGAGGGGGGACTCGTCTCCGCAGAACCTCAACTTCCCCCTGGTCCTTCCGGCCGGTGCAAGAGCCGGGCTATCGCCGCGGTCGGTGCAGAAGGCGGCGTCGGATGCCGGGCTGGCAATCGACGCCCGGTTGACGGACTCGAGGAGAGATAACGTCGGGCAGCATCAGAATGGGGGAAATTCGGAGAGAAGGAGCGATGAATATTTTGATATTTCGGTGGAAGATTATAATTATACTATGTAGTTTTTTGAAATTCATGCAGCGTGCAAGAGGATTTTTCTTTTTCTTTGTTTTCTTGAAAAACAGATTCACAACGTGGAATTCCTGCATGCATGAATATTATTATTACAGCATCGAAACAAAATGTTTGGTTGCTCTGTTTTTTTTTTTTTGGTTCATTTGAGGTTTTTAGTCAAAAGTATGGTCAGCTTCAGACAACTCTTGTTGGAGTTGGTCAAGACTCATGAGTGTACTTTTGATTAAATAATGTCTACAGAGCAATTGGATAATACCACTCTTCTCCTTTCTGATTATGCATGTTTGTTTCGATACGAGTTTTAATAAAATATTTACGAGGGTTGTTGTGGGCAAGAAATGAACACATTTTTTGAGTGAAATCGTCTACTAAAGTAAAAAGGTGCATAATTTTCACGAACGTCTCAAAACAGTAAAAAAATAAAAAAAAAATAAATAAATAAATAAAATATGGAGGGAGTAATAATTTTGGGTAGTATAATATTCTCCTTGAAATTGTGTTCTAACAATCGTTGGGATTTTATTATTTAACTTTTGAAGTAAATTTTAGATATTCATCCATACAAATTATAAAGCATTTCTATATATTACAAGTCCTTAAAAATTTTCAAGCAAAGGCTAATACAGAGATTAAACGTTCATGTATTCATAGATTTCGAGATTCGTTCACTCATTTAGTCGGAGAACGAGAGTTTCCGACCACTGCTTGATCCCTTGGAGGCCGTCTCGGGGCTTCCAAGGAATCTCTGAGGAGAGGATGTCTCGAGCATCGGATTTCCGACCCTCTGGGGTGAGGAAGGTTCTAGAAGGGGCCGGCCGGTGCCGATGAAGGAGGTCGTCCGCTCGGCCCCGCCATCGGTCAAGAGGAATCGGAAGGTCCAGTGTAGGACTTTGGGCGCGAAAACCCTGTAGAGGAAGAATACGTCGTACCAGCTCGGGTACTTCACGTAGGGATCTCCTCTGCATGCTCCGGATACGATGTGCTTCGCGAACTCCTCCACCGGACTACCTCGTACGTTGACCTATAAACATAAGACGTACGGATCGAAGATTGTTATGACAAGCTAGTTCGATTGATCGAGAGGAAAATTCAAGAAATTAACATTAATATGAGAAGAAGATGATTATCTTACTTCTCTTTCTTCCTTCCATTGCATTTCGGCGCCTTCCTCCATCATGAACTTGCCATTTCTCGTCACCGTCCCGATCCAACCGTGCGTAGCAACTGTGATCCCCACGTCGTTCTTCAGTTCGAACCTCAGTGTTTCGTAGAAGTTCATGAGAGCAGATTTGGCAGCCTAAAAAGGACGGTTATGCTCATCGAGACTTAAGACTTACACACGGGATCCTCTGTTTCCAAAATGTGATATTCCATTTTTCTACTCGATCGCATCTTAAAACAGAAAATCATCTCGAAAAGAATCGAAAAATCATTCACAATATTCCATTTTCCCTTTATAACACATTTTGAAGCAGAGGATCAATAAACAGAGTTGAAAACTTACAGAATACAAGCTCATCCTAGGCAAAGGCAGCCAGTTTTCGACCGAAGTGTTCACCACTATACGCCCGTTGCTCTCGCGCAAATACGGCAGCGCTGCATGCGTCGGATACACATTCCCCCAAAAGTTTATATCCTGATCAATAAAACACAAGACTAAGAACTGCATTCCTCTTGGCTGTGGCAAATCAAAGTTTCATTATACAGCTTCTACAAATACGACTACTAACGTCGTTCGTTCGTACCATTATGATGGGAAACAAGTTGAGATCCGTAGCTTCCTCGAAATAGAAAGTATGCCCTAAGGTCACAGTATTCACTAGATGATCCACTGCATACAAAAGATACTAATCAGATAGCCAGTAGATTTAAGACACGGTTGAGATATACGGTAGACGTCGTCTCTTACGTCGTCCGTAGCAGTTAATGGTTTCGTTGATGAATCTCCGACAGTCTTCCTCCTTGACAACATCGGCAGCTACGGTCAAGACGTGCGGAGCTCCAAGGATTGCGGCGTTCTCGCTTATTGCTCGTAGCCTATGCTCCCTTCGTGCCACCAACACGAGGTTGGCTCCTCTCTTCGCGTACTGGTACGCGATTTGCTGAGGTTTTGCAAAAGAAGATCTTAATTTGTTAGAACAATATTATGAACATTAAATCTAACAACTAACATTTGTCCCGAAAAAAAAAAAAAAAAAAAAAATTATGAACATGGAAAACATGAAGGGGCCCTAATTTTTTTCCTTTTTCTTGTCAATTTTTTTTTTTAAATTTTGCCAATTAAGTGGGATTTATTCAACAAAAAATCTCATGTATATTCTTTATGTGCATAGCCTATTTTCTAGTCAAATTTCTTTGGAAATTGGCTGATCAACTTAACCTAATCCGAAATTCTATTGACTATAAAGCACAATTCTGTTGGCAAGACGTTTCCCTCTCCAACCAAGAGGTCGGAGATTCGAGTCACCTCAGGGTGTGCGTGCGAGTTGTGTTTGTCTGATTAAAAGAACAAAAACTGAAATTCTATATACATGCATTCAAGAAACATTTGAAAAGTTTTAATTTCTCGAACCAAAATCTATATTACCAATCTTTTCTGCAAATCAAAACAAAGTTCGATAATTTCGATGAATTGGTAGAGAGAGAGAGAGAGAGAGAGAGAGAGAGAGATTAGCTAGGTTACCTCTCCGATACCGGAAGAAGCTCCGGTGATGAGGACGACCTTATTCTGCATGCTCTGGGCGGTGTGGAAAGTGGAGTAGAGCCATTCGCAGGTGGAGATGAAGAAGAGGGCCGGCCATGCAAAAGCCACCATAATCAAGCTCGCCGGCGGCACCACGAAATCCAGCACCCTATTCATCAAATCCATGGTTACTTCTACTACCTGATGATGATTGATCAAGATATGCAAACTGTACATCCAAATTAAGGGCTCTTGTTCTTGAGTTGATGAACATGGGAGTTGTTTTGCTTTGCTGAAGAAGGTAGTGAATTTGACATGTAGTGGTGGGGGATCAACACCATTGCATCCATGCAGGTGAAGCTGTGAACACGTGTTCTTTCTGCTCAGATTACGTAGACCCCGCCTACTGGACTACCGAATATGGTACTATCCTCCTTAACCCGGTCCGTCTCCGAATAAGTGTCTCGACTTGTTAAAAAATCGGGTTATTTTACCTTTCTTGCCCATAATGTTATATGGAAATTCTGATAAGCAAATCAATTTAAAGGCACATATGGTTAATTTATTGGCCTAATTTTTGCTTTAAACATGTGATAGAATATACTCTCTCTCCGTCTTGTTCTAATTGACGTGTTCGTTTTAGGTACAAGAATTGAGTGTTCAATTTGAAATGTGTAGTTGTTAATAAAGAAATTTGAAATGTACGATTGTTAATAAATGAGATAGTTGTTTATAAATATAACTATTTTTTAAAAAAGAACCAGGATGGAACGTACGGTCCAAAAGAAATACGTGTCAACTAGAGTGAGACGAGGGAGTATTATACATTTAGTGACTAAGAACATGAGTATATTTTATGTTTCGAAGATTCTCTGTACACTCCTAATTTTGCAACTATTCACTAATATTCCTATTAAGGTCAAACAGCATCATAATTAATTTATGTTTTTTTTTGGGATAAACTAATTTATGCAGTTTATATAGTCTAGGTAATATTAGATGGAAGCACGTAATTTAAGGTGCCAACATATCCCGTAATTCTCTCTCTAGCCATTCTTGAATAATCACAGATTTGATTACACCAATTTTCTTTTATTATTTTTTTTATTTTTAATTAAAAAAGAAATTAGGGGTCTGTTAATATTGCAAGAAAGAAAAAAAAGAAAAAAAAAAATTGTTTTCTGGAACCCAAAATCTCCCATTAGGCACCTCCAAACCTTGACCAGAACTCTTGCATCAAATCATATATTCATGCTTTTACACAAAAACATTCTTAAATCCTTTTCTTTTGATGTTTAATTTCTGGTCTAGGCTTTTGAAATTCAAACCCTAATCTCCATTCTCTTTCAAGATCATTTCTCTCTCTCTCTCTCTCTCTCTCTCTCTCTCTCTCTCTCTCTCTCTCTCTCTCTCTCTCTCTCTCCCCTCAAACATTTCTCCCCCCTTTTGATATACATATATATATATATTTAAAAGATTTTGGGATTTCTGGAAACAATTTGAATTTCCGAGAGGTGCAATTCATATATTTATATATACCATCAAAAGTATATTCAGGAACATGCATGCATAATTATCTCGAATTTTATAAATTGGGGGAATATATTATGGGGTGCCTATGTTCTAAAGGAACCGACGTCAACGACCACGTCGCCGAATATGAGGCGGAGAAAGAAAAGGGGAGGAGCAAATCTTCAGCTCAGTTGAGTCCACCGGAGGAGGTCACAGTGAAGGGCAATGACGGCTCCGGGAGGTCGCGATCGAGCGCGAGTTCTGCTCGAGCAAACGGTGTTGAGAGCAACTCCAAGGATAAGATCATCGATAGGCCTAAGAACGGACACCGGAGGTATTTGACGTTGGAGTCGATGAGAGAGAGGGCGAAGCAGGAACGGGGCTCGAGTGTTGCGGGGCTTCCTCATGGTGCCAAAGGCGAGCAGGCGGCCGCAGGGTGGCCGCCCTGGCTCACTTCGGCGGCTGGAGAAGCTGTTAAAGGTTGGGCTCCGAGGAGTGCGGACTCGTACGAGAAGTTGAAGAAAGTAGGAGTTTCTCTTGCCTCGTTCGAGTTTTCAGTTCGAGGCAACGCTGCTTCACTAACTAGGCTACATATTCATCTGTGCAGATCGGACAGGGGACCTACAGTAGTGTCTACAAGGCTCGTGATCTGAAGACCGACAAGATTGTGGCGATGAAGAAAGTTCGATTCGTTCAGATGGATCCAGAGAGTGTTCGTTTCATGGCAAGGGAGATTGGCATTCTTCGCAGGTTAGACCACCCTAACGTAATGAGGCTCGAAGCCCTGGTGATATCAGACGTCTCGGGGAGCTTGTACCTCGTATTCGAGTACATGGAGCATGACCTCGCTGGACTTTTAGCATCCCCAAAGGTCAAATTTACCGAACCACAGGTAAACCTGTCGACAGATCAGTGAAATTCAAACTCGTGACCTTTCAGCTACCAACCTGTATAATTCCATATGCAGATCAAATGCTACATGCAACAAATTTTACGGGGGCTCGAGCATTGCCACAGTCGGGGCATTCTTCACCGAGATATCAAGGGTGCAAATATCCTCGTGGACAGAAAGGGCAATTTAAAGATAGCCGACTTTGGCTTGGCCACGATCATCAATCCTAGCAAGAAGAATCCGCTAACGAGTCGAGTCGTGACTCTCTGGTACAGAGCTCCAGAGCTCTTGCTGGGAGCAACAGACTACGGAGCAGCCATTGATTTGTGGAGCGTTGGCTGCATTCTTGCCGAACTTTTCCATGGAAAGCCTATCATGCCTGGGAGAACAGAGGTATTTTCACATCTCAGACGTCCGTCAAGATATTAACACGGAAACACCATAACATTTCGTTCTCTAGGTGGAACAAACACACAAGATATTCAAGCTGTGTGGCTCACCAACAGAAGCATTCTGGAAAAAGACAAAGTTACCCCTTGCCAGTAGCTTCAGAACGCAGCGCGCCTACAAGCGCAGCCTTTCTCAGACTTTCAAGGACTTCCCTTCTTCTGCTTTGGCTCTTCTCGAAGTTCTACTCTCTATAGATCCTCAAGATAGAGGGACTGCTTCGTCAGCACTCAAGAGTGGGGTATAGCTTCTACTTACTTCTAGATTAAAATGAGATATCGAAATACACTGGCTTATGCTGAAATGTGGCTCGTCTCTTGGTTTCAGTTCTTCACTTCGAAACCTCTACCCTGTGATCCATCTAAACTACCAAGGTATCCTTCAAGCAAGGAGCTTGAGGCCAAAATTAGGTAACAAATAATTCATGCAGTAATACACTCTCTAAGCATATACAATCATTTTTTATTTTTTTTTCCTGAGAAAACTTTGTTTTGGTCCTAATTTAGACAAAGGGGTGAGAGTGCTAGAGGAGGAAAAGCAGATAATGCAAGCAAGATTTCAAGCAAACAGAGAGCTATTCCAGAGGGACAGGTTCTGTATCTATCTATTTCCACATGCTATCATCATCAATTAGTTTTTATGCAATTCGAATCGAGATTCAGGATTGTGAACGGATTTCTTAAAACAGGGACAACTAAACACGAGCATGAATGGCAGTGGAAATGGCTTCCCTGTTGTGCCTCCGAGAGTTAGGAATCGATGCACTCACCAGTCTAGGTCCGTGATCCATCCAAATGCAGCAGGATACTCTTGGAACCAACAGACAAACAACGATCCTGATCATTCAGTTCACGGCGTCCGCCAAAATCCTGCAGGGCTAAAAAGACAAGGCACTGAACTACATCAACCTATAGTAGACTCCTCAGATTTCCATCCCAAAAATGGCCGGAGGGCATTGAATAACGATTCAACAGTATGTTCCTCAAAACATAGCTATATTTTACGATGAGAAAACATACTATACTGTCCCAATATCAAACTCGTGAAAATGTCCCAAGGTTTGAAAACCATCACTGTGTAGATATTATAACTAAATGTGGATGTGAAGCCAGATACTGAAAGTTCAGCATCGATTTTGTTGAACTTTTATCCTAGAATGCAGGAGGGAGAATTTAGTAACAAAATCAAAATGTCAGGAACTGAAATGATATTATTTAGACGTTGGAACGTTTTTGGGTGATTCAGCAAACATTGGGACGGTATATTGTATTTTCCCTACTAACATTAACAAGAGTAACATGCATCTGAAACTCAACTTGTCTAAAATTTTCAGGGATACATGCCAAAGAAAAACAGGATCTTGTACTCAGGGCCATTAATGCCTCCAGGAGGGAACATGGATGACATGCTTAAAGAACACGAGAAACAAATCCAAGCAGCCGTACGCAAGGCACATCTAGACAAAGTCAGGTCAAACATAAACGTCTAGAAAAAGAGTGATCCAAGATGAACCGCAATGATCAAGAATAGAGAATGCAGCAAACAAAAACAGCAAAACATGAACTGTATGTGGATGTCATTTGGCCTTAAGGATTAACGTCAAAGCATAGTTTGTTGCTGGCAGAAGATGAGAGTCAAACTAGCTGAAGGAGGGAAAGCTGCTCGAAACAACAGTGTGGTTCCATGCTTTGTCCTTTGAGCGAACTTAAGTAAACCTATGAGTTTGCGAAGAGATTTACATTTTGGACAGGATAAAGCTTCTAAGTTCTAACATTGTAGAAAATGTAATCATCTTATTCATTAATAAATAGCTTCTAACTAGAAAATGTAGATTCCGAGTGTAGGATGACACATACAGTTGCAGAGCAGCATGTTCTTTGAGTTACTATACAACCAAAACACACAAATCAAGAGCCTCATTTCCTAGGTGTAAATAACAGATTTGAATAACCCATGCCTGCAAAAGCTGCAGCTTGGATGCAAATGTTGCCCAATAAAAGGTGTTTGGTCGGAGTATTATATCTCTAGTTACTTGCAAGCATAAACATAAGTTATATATATATATATATATATAGATAGACAGAGGAAGAAACGAGAATGAATTACTCTTTTACGACTCTCAAGTCAAATACTGTACATTTGAGCAAGCTTCTCTGATGACCTTGACTTGAAGTCGGTCTAGAAAGCATTAAGTATCTCGTTTAGGCAAACGGCTCAACTCTGAGTAGGGACCACCCATTAGCTGCAGAATCTCTTCCCACAAATTCTCTGAGGAAGAATTTAGCGAGTCCCATGACATCATATTCGCACTACATGCAGCAACATGCCAGTAATTGGATTCAATTTCCTCTTGTAGCTGCTCTAGTTGCCATCCTGCATATCCCATAAAGAATCTAATATCTTGAGGCCGGAGTTTTCCCTTTTTAACTAAAGCTGATGCCTCATACAAGCTATTTCGAGAACCAAAATATAACCCTGGAATGATCTCCTCAAAACCGGCGAGTCCAGTAGTCTCCCCAGCTCTTAGAAGAAACATACTGGCATCAAGTGGTCCGCCAAAATATAGACAAGAATCGGAAAAAGTACTTCCCAATTCAATATTAGTAGGATTCATATGTTTCATCTTTTTGTGAAGGGGCCTGTTTATGACTATCCCAAACGGCCCTTCCTGTGGATTCCTGGATCCGGATCTGAGAAGAAGTATTACTGTCCTCTCAAAGGTGAGAACTCCGTCGAGCTTTTCTGTAGCAATGAGGAGACAGCCATTTTCAGCTGCTGAAATGGGATGCGCCCACTTGGAGGGAAGAGATGTTAGCCTGGGTGATGTTTCTTCTTGATTTTGGTCACGAATGTTAGCTTTTTCAGCCTGCAAACAACATTTAATGATTCAAGTTCATGTTTTTACACCAAATTTAGCATCTATGATCTACCTAAAGTGCATGTTTCCTGACATACCAAAAGAAGAACTGAAGCACACACACAAAACCAAAGAATGAAGAAAGTATGTAAAATATGAGTTGCATCAGTCAGCACACCACACAGGTCTTAATAACCTCAAAAATGGATGACGATGAGTGGAACTATAAGTACCTGTTCCTGAATATAGAGCAGTGCCCTAAACTCTCTCCAATCCAAGGGTTTACATCGTGGGTTGTGTGAGCTTGTATCATCCGATTTCTTGCTTCGCGGAGGAGGATTGTTTCCTTTTAGGCCATCTCCTCCAGCTTTCAAATCATCTCCGTTTCCTCCTGCAAAGACAAACTCAATGTTACGAGTCTACAAAAGTTTCAGATTCTTGACAATCTATCTCATGGCATGAAACTTGTCACAAGAAACAGCCACAATAAAGAAAAAAACTACAGTCATATTTGAGCATATGAGAAAAGGTTAGTGAGAAATCGAGAGTACAGAGATGATGAAGATGGTTAGCAAATATCAGGCTACGGAATTCATCTTTCGTGAAAGCAAATTTCTAAACTGAACTACTCCGTTTCTTGTATTTAGCGAACTTATCCATGCTTACCACTGAAAAAGCAACCAAAATGAAGTTTTCATTGTGTCAAGAACAAAGTTCATACCGCTAACCTCTAGATCAAAAACCGGGCACAAAATTTTATTCAAGAAGCGATCTTTGCATGTAAATTGCAGGTTTTGAGTATCAGTAACTTCACTACTAGTTAGTGCAGCATAACGATTACAACAAACTTTGAGTTTTTATCAACATTTAATACTAAATATTAGTTGCTGGAAAAATCTATCAATCACGCCCTTCGCTAAGTTCATCCAGTGTAACAACTTGTAATTTAATCAAGTCCAACAGAATCGAATTCACAGTTACCCAACCATCGTAAAGGAATATTAGCTCTACCCAATCAAGCACAAACCCAGTAAAATTAAAATCTCCTAAAAAAAGTAGAAGACAAGCGAAGAACACAACGATCCCCAAATTTCATAAGCTGAAACGACTTCATAACAAACAGCAAATCCTGTTCTACCCAAATTAGCTAGCCGATCGGTAAACACCTTCTTCAATCAGCATCGTGCAATTCCCCTCTAGTCAAATAATAATTAAATAACTAGTGAAGAATATGTGTACCGGAATTAGCAGAGGATGAATTGGAATTCGAATTGGAATTTCCGGAGCTCCTTTTCGCCATAGCTATGGGTGCAACCGATCGAGACCGAAAATTTCGCGGCCAAAACTCCGCCTTCGATGGGCGAAGCAGCTCCGAATTCATCGAATTATTCTTCGAACTCCCGCAGATTCGTTTCTCCGAGAAGGAATTCTTAAGCAGAGAGACATTGCTCTTGGCATGCACGCACCACAGATCCATGATTCCGCCGGAACTGAGAGAATCAAAGATTATCACTCTCTATGCGAGGAAGAGGAAGAGGAGGAGCGAGAGAGAGAGAGAGAGAGAATATGCCGAGTATCTGATCATGGGGGTGTGATAAGAGAGTGAAGTGGCGCAATGCATCATTCTACCGGTGCTGACGGGTGTATGTTAGCGCAGTAGAGGCAGATATGCTATCTTGCGCCGGTAGGGTGGGGTCAAGTGTCAACTAACAAGCAAATGCTTCGACAAGCAAATGCTATCTTGCGCCGGTAGGGTAGGGTATAGGTTACCCTTCGACTATGTAGAAGAATTTTTATCTTTGTACGTAATTTCGTCACAAACTAACCTCCTCAACTAGGAAGAATCCCCCTTCTTGAATTAAGTCCATACCAATGCGTACGTCGGCTCGTCTGTAGTTTGGGCGGGCTTGAGCTTTGATTTCGAAGGCCCGCTGAATTTTGGGTCAAGCCGGACGAAAATGCTCAAAAGTTGGATGGGCTAGGGCCGGCCCAATTGCCTCAAACATTTTTCATTATGAAATTTTACGACGGATTGACTATTGAGTCGGCCCGACCCTACTCATTTATTTTAAGATTACGACGGATGTGGTCTGATTGGCCGGCCCAATCTGCTGACAATTCTATGTTTAGGATCTTACATGTGATAGAATTTAATTTTTTGTGATTGCATCATTCCATGGATGGATCATCTGCATCGGAATCATGTTTCAATTGTGTACCAGTTCAAAATTATTTTTTTTTTATAATTTATATTTAACTGCTGCACATTTAAGGATTTTTTTAATTATCAAAACTGCGTAATTTTAACTTGAATACATAATTGGAACACGAGTTTGGATACATATCGAGGATCCCATTTGATCTTTCCATATTACTATTCAGACCAATCTGTCCAATGAATGCAACATATAAAATCCCTGCTTACATTTAGGTGGAATATTCAAACAGATACTAATTCAATATTAGGTTTTCACTAAAATCAGGATCTAAGGTACTAATTCAATATATATATATATATATATAGTAGTATAAAACAAAATATGTGTAAATTAAGCGCAGTAGTCAGTCATCATCTTCATCAAAGAGTTTCTCTTCTCTGTACAAAGAATCATGGTTTGTATCTAGCTATGTATATACGTTATATTCAACTCAACGTAATTAACTTAATTAATTTGTTCGAGTACGTATGTATGTGTGTGTGCATGCATAGTATTGAAATGAATTATTAGGGTACTGATGCGAGAAGCAGGGCAAAGGAGGAGGCGGCGGACTTGAACAGTTGGTTGCCCATCACAGCATCTCGTAAGGCTAAATGGTGGTACTCAGCCTTTCACTGCGTCACCGCTGTCGTTGGCCCCGGCGTCCTCGGCTTACCCCTCGTCTTGGCTCGCCTCGGCTGGTATTATATATATACTCCTTCCGTCCCCCATTTATTAGTCGTTCCGTTCAAAGGGTCTTAAGAAATGAATAAACAGAATAAATAGTGTGTACTTGGTGTAGGATTCCTGGGATCATAGCCCTAGGGGTTTCGTGGTCAGTGACATGGTACACGATGTGGCTCCTCATTCAGCTCCACGAAGAGGCCGAGTCGGGGGAGCGGTTCGACCGGTTCACGGAACTCGGCCAGCACGCTTTCGGAGAGTACCTAGGGTTTTGGCTGGTGATGCCCCAACAGATTATAGTTCAAGTCGGATCCGACGTCGTATACATGGTCATCGGAGGGAAATCGCTGCATAAGAGCTTAACCCTCATCACTCCGAAAGCCGATTTGAGAAAGACTTACTACATCTTGATCTTCGCCGGCGTTCAGCTCCTTCTCTCTCAGACTCCCAACTTCGATTCTTGAAGGTCGTCTCCATACTCGCCGCCCTCATGTCTCTCAGGTCGGAACTGAGCATTAATTTCGTCTCTTCTAAAAGTTCGAACTTATATAATGTGAAATTTATTAGTTTATATTATAATTCTCGAACAATAATTATGTTCAACTTGACACACTTTTTAAATATGTAAAATAATGAAATGTGTCGTGCTGAACGAGACGAACGTGTAAAATTATTTTATACACATATATACAGTTACTCTTTCATTGCGACGGGTGCATCTATGTGGAAGGGGCTCACGGAGAGCCACGCCGCCGTGCGCTACGGCTTCCGGTCGACGTTGACGATGAAGATCGTGTTCGACATCTTCAGCAGCTTGGGTATCCTGGCCTTCGCCTTCGCGAACCACAGCGTGGCGCTGGAGATCCAAGCGACGATCCCTTCGTCGCTTGGGAATCCGTCGCGAAAGCCGATGGCGAGGGGCGTCGCCGTCGCTTACGCCGTCGTGGCGCTCTGCTACTTCCCGGTGGCAATAACGGGTGGAGGACAACGTCCTTGTCTCCTTGGAGCACCCCCATTGGCTCGTCAGCGCCGCCAATTTCATGGTGTTTGTCCACGTCATCGGCAGCTATCAGGTGACGTCATAAATATTATCCGTTATTTTATATAAACATCTTTAATTTAATAGATTAAATAAGTTCTTGATTTTTGGTTTGTGCGTTGTTAGGTATTTGCTATGCCTATTTTCGACAGAATCGAATCTACATTAGTGATGAGGTGCCATTTCGCCCCCGGACTCCTCCTTCGCCTCGTCGCACGCACTGCATTCGTCGGTATGTAATACTAAAACGTTACTCCTCCGTTCCCGACAAATGAAACTTGTCGTTCTCCGTTGTGTTGCAGTATTCACGGCGTTGCTAGGAGTGCTTCTTCCCTTTTTTGGAGTATTATTAGGCTTTTTTGGCGGAATTGCATTCACGAGCTTATCTTATATCGTGAGTTAATATATTATATAGTGTTATACCACATTTTTGCATGAATTAAATTGTAGGTAGATATTAGTATGTTTTTTTAAAATTAATTTTTTGTGTTTTTTTCCTTTTCTATGTATAGATGCCTTGTGCAGTTTGGCTTAAAACAAAAAATCCTAAGCCATGGAGCGTGCACTGGATTTTATGCAAGGTGAGTAGACAATATAGCTTGAAAAATAAATAAATTAATTAAACTTTTCGATTCGATTTCAGGTTTCAATTTTGTTCGTTCAATTTCAGGTTTCGATTTTGATTGGCGTTACTATCATGATTGTGGCACCTATAGGAGGAGCTCACGATATTGTTAATTCGTGGAAGAGTTATAGACTTTTTCAATAATAGTACTCCCTCCGTCCTCCATTTAGTGACGTTATTACTATATTGGGACGTCCTCCATTTACTGACATATTCCGCTTTAGGACGTAGACCCCACAATCACTTTAACACTTTATACATCTACTTTTTATTATTTTAACATTTTAATACTATTAAACAATTCAAATGGACCCACAATTATTCACTTTAACACTTTAACAGATTACTGTAATTTATTATTATACCATAAAATGCGAAAAAACCCGTGCCCAAAAATTATTCCACTTTAACACTTTAACACTTTAACAGATTAATTTCATTAGTATCTCATATTCTAATTAAAATTTGACTACTTGCATTTTCCTATAGTTTCACATTTATTTACTCCATTTCTTACAATTAATTATGTGAGATGGTATGAGATTTGTATCACTTTTGTTGTTGATACAAACACAACAAATTATATGAAAGGATTGGGAAGAAACGATACAAATTCGAACCTTTTGCATAGCCGGTCTTTAAATTTGGTAATCCGGACTAATTTTAATCGGCGTTTTCATTTGGGCGAATACAAATTCGAATCATTCGCATAGTCGATCTTAATCGGGACGGATCTTAATATGCGTTTCTATTTGAGTGAGTTTAAGTAGGCTAGGCGAATGATACAATTACAAATTGTTTGCATAGTCGATCTTTAAATTATATAATCGGGACGGATCTCAATATGCGTGTTCATTTGAGTGACTTTAAGTAGGCTGAGCGAATGGAACAAATTCAAATCATACAATAAGTTCGTAATCAGGACAAATCTTAATATGCGCGTCCATTTGAGTGAGAGTTTAGATAGGCTGGGCGAATGATACATATTCGAATCTTTCGCATGGTTAATCTTTAATTTTGTAATCAGGACCGACTTCAATATGTGTGATCATTTTTTTTGAGAAGAAAAAACTTTAAATCATTCATTCAAACCAAGTGCATCAACAAATACAAAGTGACGGATCGAGTCAATCCAAGGATTGTTTACATCAATATTAATTTCTGAATTATGAGCAAGAGAAGCAAGATGGTGAGCTAATCTATTATGATGCCGTCCAATCCAATGAAACTCAATCTTATCAAAAAACTTAGCAAGATGAAGAATATCTCCAATAACAGTACCCACTACTGTTCTTGGAATCAAGCCTTTTTGCAGAGTGAAGATTAAGCTCTGGTTGTCAGATTCGACGATGAGATCATTAAAACCCTCGTCCCGTGCCACCTGAATTCCTTGAAGACAAGCTAAACCTTCAGCAATTTCCACATCATTGCAATTTGGACGAAGCATAGCAAAGATCTTGATAAGACTCGCATTATGGTTGCGAAAGGCTCCACCAAGTCCTGCATCTCCTGCTGAAGTGACTGAAGCATCCGAGTTGAATTTAATACGACCTTCGGGAGGAGGAAGCCAACCAGAGGCGAGTGGTGGAACAGCAACGGTGAGAGGATGATTGCTGTTAGCATCTTGGAACTCAGATATCAAACTATTGACCATTTGAAAACAGTCAATATGGGAGAGTTGCTTAGATTGGAATTCACGAAGATTCCTAGCTTTCCAAACGCTCCAGAGAAGGGAAGCAAAAACCTCAACGAACTCAACTGGTTTATTATGAATACAGAAAGCAAGCCATTCATGAAGGGGGATACGATCCACATTCGTTGGGAAGTTTATCCGAAGTGGACTGGCCCTCCAGAAGAAAGAAGTCCAGCTGCAGTCCCTAAAAATATGCTCCATCGTTTCCTCTGCAGACCCACAACAAGTACAAATGGGGTCAATAGACATTCCACGCTTTCGAAGATGAGTCTTTGAAGGGAGAATACCACGGAGACACCTCCAAATGAAAATGCAGATTTTTGGGGGGAGACGGAGGTTCCACACCCAACGCCAATTATCAAGATCTGGAGCAGATGACGAAGAAGTCGATGACGAAGCATCTTTAAGTCTCTTCGCTATCCAGTAACCTGATTTGACTGAATATGCACCATCCTTAGAAAAAGTCCATCTCACACAATCACTTTGGGAAGTTAAACTGAAAGGGATCGAGACAATTTTGCTAGCAACATCGGGTGGAAACAGGTTAGAAATAAGGTTGTGGTTCCATCCCGAACCTTCATGATTGAACAGATCACGCACCACCTTAAGATCCTGCAAAACAACAGAAGGGGGGGGACGAGTTAAGAAAGCATGGTTGGGAATCCAAGGGTCTCCCCAAATGTTGGCTGTCCGACCATCACGAATAGTCCATTTTGTGCCTTCACGAAGAATACTTCCAGCCTTAAGAATGCTACGCCATGTAAAGCTTGGGGAGTACCCTAACTTTGCTTGTAAGAAGCCACATTTAGGAAAGTATCGGGCTTTGAGACATTGAGAAAAGAGAGACTGCGGCTGAGATAGGATTCTCCATCCTTGCTTAGCCAAGAAGGCTAAATTGAAACTCTCAATTTCACGAAGACCCAATCCACCGCGGTTTTTTGGGGAGCAAACAACGTCCCACTTACACCAATGAATTTTCCTCTCAACTGCTCGTTGCCCCCACCAAAAGTTTGCGATGATCTGGTTGATACGATGGGTAATAGAATGAGGGAGCAAAAAACAGCTCATAACATACGTTGGGATTGCTTGTGCGACCGATTTAATAAGTGTTAACTTGCCCGCTTGAGACAGAGTGCGAACTTTCCAGTTTTTGAGCTTTTTAATCACTCTCTCGACAATGGATGAGAAGATCTCCTTTTTTGAACGACCGATAGAAGCCGGCAGCCCCAAATATAAGCCATGATTCTTGACCACCGGGATACCACACTGTGCCCCAAGAGACATCGCATCTTCGTCAGAGACATTACGGCTAAAAGCAATTTCAGACTTTTCAAAGTTCACCCTCTGTCCTGAAGCCCCAGTAAACATCTCAAGAATATTCTTTACCGTGCAAATCTCAGAAGGGGAGGCCTTCCCGAAGATTAAACTATCATCTGCAAAAAATAAATGAGAGATGGGCGGACCACGCTTACAGGTACGAGCTCCATGGAGGCTGCCAATATCTTCTGCTTTGGATAACATGGCTGAAAGAGCTTCAGCACAGATGAGAAAGAGGTAGGGAGACAGAGGGTCTCCTTGCCGAAGTCCTCGGGTGGGATCAAAAGATTCTGATGGTTTGCCGTTGATCATAACAGAATAGGAGACTGTCGAAACACAACGAAAAATCAGGCTAGTAAAGGAGTTATGAAAGCCCATCCGAGTCATAACGCTGATAAGGAAAGGCCACTCAACCCGGTCATAAGCCTTAGACATGTCCAGTTTAAGAGCAAAGCAAGACATTGACTTAGATTTATTTGTTTTCATAGAATGAAAAAGCTCAAAGGCAATCAATGCGTTATCAGTGATAAGACGACCAGGGATAAAGGCAGATTGGGCAGGACTAATGAGGTTTTGGAGAAGAGGTTTCAGTCGGTTGGCAATACATTTAGTGACGAGTTTCATAACCACATTACACAGGCTGATTGGACGGTAATCTTGAGGCTTTTCAGGGCTTTTCTTTTTAGGGATGAGGATGATGTGGGTATGGTTGATGGCAGCAGGTGAGTGACCGTTATTAAGGATGTTAAGGACGGTTTTGAGGGTGTCATCTTTTACTGTTGGCCAGAATTTTGAAAAAAATAACACAGGAAGGCCATCTGGTCCAGGAGCTTTCAAAGGGTGCATCTGGTTGAGAGCCACGGTTATATCGTCAACCGTATAACATTGAGAGAGATCAAAGTTCGTTTCATCAGAGATTCGAGGCCTAATAGTATCCAAAACTTCATCCAAATGAGCGTAGGGTTCACATCTGAAAATGTGTTGAAAATAGTTGAGGAAAGTGTGCTCAATTGAAGGAGTATCCTCCACCCAACTACCATTCTCTTGTCTAACTCGCCTAATGAGATTTCTCTTTTTTCGACCAGTGGCTGTTCTGTGGAAGAAAGAAGTATTTCTATCGCCTTCTTTTAACCATAAAGATCTGGACCGTTGACGCCACATGATCTCTTTTTTATTCATGAGATCCTTAAGCTTACTCTCAATAGTTAAGCTTAACTAGGTCGAGACGGAACGAGTAATTAGTGTATTCCCTTAGTTTAAAAGAAGCAAGAATTCTTAAATTCTTCGTAAGAGCAAAAACGGCCACAAACCACCACACATCTTCGATGAATTCTTCGGCAATTTCTTCCCCAAACCCATCTTCGATTGGCGGAACATTTCACAGAAACCCCAAAAAGGGTATAAAATCTTCTACCAGAGCTCAAACCCCATCTTCAAACCTCGTCCAATTCAGGCCGTGTGGCTCCACGTTCCCAGTTTATCGTGGAAATTATTACAAGAATGGCGTTTCTTGCAAAAGAAACAGACTGTATGCTGTCAATCAAGAGCAAGAAGCCCAAATTTCTCGAGAAAAAGAAGCTCCCGGCGATGGTGGCGGCGGCGGCCCATCAACTAGTTTACTTTCTTTCCTTTGCCCCTTGCTCAAGCTCTTCTCTGTAAGTGATTGTGATTGAAATGAGATAATTTGTACGTTGGTTTGTGAAATTTGGCCATTTTTTGAATTTGATACTACTTGTTTTTAAATTTATCGTTGAGCTTGGTTGGATAAGCATGTCAAATGTGCAAGAACGTTTTTATTTAGTTTGATATGATTTAGCTATAGCCGATAGTCTTTCAAGCTCGATTAGGAAATGATTGAACAAGTATGAAAACATCAAGCTGCACGAGGTTGAGCATAGTTAGAGCTTGAATTTGGTATAGACGAACAAACTCGAACGCATTTCAAACGAGTTTGTAAGATTGTGAATTCGATTTAGCTCGACTCGTTTACAGTCTTGTTCATCTTGCAGGCAGGGGATCCTTCTGCAGAGAGGAACTATCTTGTAGAGGTATTTCAAGATTTTCATTTGTTTCGTGATTGATAACTAACGATGTATTTTGTGGGGACCTTTTGTTTCTCTGTGAAAAAAAGGGATGTCTGGAGCTCCATCTCTTTTGTTTGCATAATTTCACTAGAAATGTGTGTCGTTGAATTGTTTCACCATAGTACTTGAGGTGGTTGTTGCATTCTCAAAATAATCTTGTCATTTTGGTTGTGATTGTTCAACATTTCGTATTCAGAAAACTTCGAACAAGTGGTCAATTGAGCATATATTTATACAACTACTATCGTCTTATGACTCTTACCATGATAAAACAGTCGGATTTTTCATTGATTGGGCTTTGTGGGAAAATCCTGACAAACTTTAATGGAAATTCAGCTTATTAATTTGCTCAGCATTACTTGAGGTCTGAACTTTCATAGGGTGTGAATCTCTTGGAAAATTTTCTAGATGTTATTTATGTGTTCGAGTTTTTCCCCCCTTGTAATAGGAGGCCACATCGTCATTATCTACATTAGCAAGGTTGCCATGGGGATCCAAATCGTTATCTGATGGTTTAAACATCAAACAAAGAGCAGACCCTCCTCCACTGCCGCTTCAACTCTATGAATTTGGTATGTTCTTTTTCCCATCATAGTGAAGCCATTCCTAATCGATTTTTATCCTTTGAGCAACTTAATTAGTTTTATCTTCCTGTGTTAAGTTCTTGTTTCTTAAGAGCAATGAGCTGGATTCTATGACATTTGTAATCTGCTTATACTATTATCTCCTTAGCTTCGGATTAACTGAAGCTTGTAGGAATTGTCAACAGAGGCATGCCCTTTCTGCAGGAGGGTCCGGGAGTCTATAACTGAGCTTGATCTCTCAGTAGAGGTACAAAACACAGTTTTCGTTGGGACTATAATTTTCTTCTCTCTTGGTGTTTCCATAAAAAGGGCATTCTAGATATATTCCAAAATTTCATTTGCATCGAACTCTATATACCAATGGTTTACTTGTCATAATTCATTCTGATTCGTGCAGATCTTCCCGTGTCCAAAAGGGTCAGTGAGACACAGGGCAATGGTTAGACAACTTGGTGGCAGAGAACAGTATGAAATCTTTCTCTGTTTTTGTTAAAGATACGACCTTTTTGTTATACCTGGCAATAAATTCAGTTATTTATGCCGCACCATGTAGAAAATCTATAGGATTATCCTTTATGAATTTCTGATATAAAAAAAACATCCTTTATGAATTGGGGTAAAATATTGATTGGACAAAGAAAATCGTTACATCCAACAATTATGGGGTTCTATGATAGCTATTTTTTGCCCTTGATTATTTGTAACGAAATAAAGCATACGGTCGTAGGTAGTAAGTCAAGATTGGAGGATGTTTGTGAAAACTCTGGTATTCGCTCATTAGAGTCTTCCAGCATTATTTGTTTTTTCTTGTAGTTGATTTCTAATACCTCAACATCAAAGTATCTTCATTTCCTTACAGAAACAATTCATATTCCTATGCAGGTTTCCCTTTCTTGTAGACCCGAATACCGGAACTTCAATATATGAAAGCAGTAAGCCACAAGCTGTGTTTTTTCAGCCAAATTCCCCTTTCATATGAAATTTCACGTGTGGGAGTTGTATCGAGTAAATAATCAATAGCCTTCCAAAAATTTGATATTTTAATCTGTTCATGTTCCTAATTCTCTTGCAGGTGACATAGTTAAATACTTATTTAAGCAATATGGAGGAAATAGAAGTCCTTCGTTTGGCATCTTGGAGAGGTATTTTGCTTCTTAAGTTATTTGATTAGAGCTATTTTTGAACAGTGGATCAACTCACACTTGTCGATCACGCATTCTATTTTACCTCCCGTTCTATACTTCCTTTAAGTTCCGTTGTAGAATTTGATTCACTAGAACTGCAAAGTTCTCTAAATTAACCTCTTTCTTTTCCCCAAGCTGGAGATCTTCTCGTGTATAATTGTTCATCAGTAAAATACATTTGGTTTTTCATTTTTATGCGACTGATCATGTGTGTGCTTTCCATTTATTACTAGCTACTCAAGTATGCACATGGATTTAGTCGAACACCGGAGATTTAAAGTTTTTTTTTTTTTTTAAATCAGTTAGCATATTCTTTAACTAGAAGGCTAAATACGTGGTAATCAAATCATCAACAGACAAGCACAAGAAATTGTTCCTCCACCCCAATTTTGATAGGTATGTTATGCTGCGATTGATTTATTCTCAATTTGCAGCACGCTTCTCACAGGATGGGTACCGACTCTACTTCGAGCCGGTAGAGGAATGACATTTTGGGAAGATTCCATAAAAGAATCTCCTCTTCAAAAATTGGAACTCTTCTCGTATGAGAATAATCCAGTAAGCTTTCATATCCGAAATTTCCTTCTTCTAAAAGAGATCACCAACATGATGCACATCTTTCTTGTGCAGTATGCTCGAATTGTTCGTGAAGCACTTTGTGAACTGGAAATTCCTTATATTCTTCAGAGTGTGGGTGAAGGATCTGCAAGGGAAAGGTTGCTTAAAGAGATATCCGGATCGAGAGAGGTCAGCCTCATTATATATTCATACCTTCTACAACCATTTATCATAGTGAAAAATGGTTTTATTAATCCACACATTTTATACATTGGCCAAAAGTTTTCGTGTTCCTAGTCATATCCTAGCTATGCATTACACGTGTATAGAGATACGACACAAGGCAGGTGCATTTCTTATTAAGATGGAACGAGACCCTCCATTTTGGAGCTCATGTGAATTCATCTCTATTTTCTTTTGCATGCAAAACCCGAACATTTCCAAGATTTTCAAAAAGCAAAATCGGGCCGATGATGTTACACAATGCTAGAACAGAGAATACTGTTTCCTTCTATTGCTGAAGAGTGAAGAGCTCATATATATGTTGAATGTAATGCAGGTACCATACCTTGTTGATCACAACACGGGCATGAAAATCGGGGATTACAAGAAGATCGTTTCGTACTTGTTTGAAACATATAGCTCAAAGAGAGTTGCTGGTTATCCCCAGCAGTGAATGCTACTGCATGCGCCATTGGAGGAAGTTGCAATTAACCTAGAGATGGGTGTGAGGCTCTTCCATTGTCGATTAGAGATGTTGATAAAACTGCAATTTTCGTAGGAGACAAGTAGAGATTTATTCATACTTCTAGTATATTTATTAAAAAAAAAAAAAAAATCATTTGCTAATTTCCAAGAATCAAAAGTTCCAAAAATTAGCAAAGTATTTTCTATAATCTTCATTAATTTTGTGGTACATATTACATAAGCATGGGCGGAGCTAGGGGCCAAGCAATCCCGACGATCCTCTACACAAAAATACGTTTTCCTAATTAATCCTAACTGCAATTAAGTTAAAATTAATTGTAGTATTTGCTCTTTTTATCGTATATATATTGTAATCTCGCTATTTTCGCCACACCAAATTTGTCCACTTTGCTGATTCTAGCTCAACTCTGTTATCATGAGGGCGGATCGACCTTTCCAAATCTAGCTCCGTCGTCGTCGTACAAAGTCATCAAAATGCAAGCATGTAGCTAGGGTTTAGGAAGGCTAACTGGATCTAAGGCCTAGGGCTAAGGTAGTTAAAATGTCTCTGTCCAACCAACTTGTAATTGTAACAATTAATTTTGTCCGGGCGGAGGCCTGGGTTGCCAGGGCCTTGGCACCGCCCCTGGGTGAGAGGTAAATAATAGAGTCATATATAGAAACAGTAACTCTATTAATATAGCTAGTTAGGGTAATCTTTAATGATCCAAGGATCTAGAATTAGTATTACATAATGCTAGCTCATAAATAAATAATTAAAAGATAAATGTGTAGTGGGGATCCCTACAATTAATAAGACAGGGGAGAAATAGAGAAACAAAATAAAAAAGAACATACAAGCCACATTAAATGCGATAATTAGTTACGATCATGATAATTAGTTAAGTAAATTATTAAGATTTAAAAAAGCTTAGAAGTGTAGCGTAAAATATTTGATCAGTAGTTATAACGGTGATTTGATCTGTAAAATATTAGTCTCAAGTTTCCTACTTCGGTATGTGTAGTGCAAATAATAGATGTCATATTTAATACTCTTTTCGTCCGACTTAATTATGCCTCTTTTGTAAACCTATTATATAAAACAGGCGTAATCAGATGAACGAAGATAGGGTTTATTGATAAGTAAGCCTTTGGGTTTCAATTTTCACGTGGAAAACATGTTTTAATTGAGCATGAGAATGAATATAGATCGGCAGCACATACTACGTTTGAGCCAGAATTTTTTAGTTCTTAAAATTTCAATTTTCGTCGGATATTTTCATAGTTAGCTCTAAATGTAAGGAAAATGAGTAACTTTCGTCTCGTTTATGTCACCCACCAATCAGTGTCGGTTTTTGTTCTTATATTATTGCTTGCCAAATTCATAACAAGCACGACTAATAGTAATATATTTTGGATATAAATTACTCCATCTATTCCATTTAAGACGTTACGTTTCATTATTTTTTAAATTTAAATGTTCGAAGACCTAAACGTGAACCAGTGATACATGAATTGGCATGTCTACCCCAAGACACTACTATAAATACACACTTGAAGTGCAACAAATGTTGTACCCAACCTGTTCGACGATTTGCCTCAACCATGGACACCTCTTGGCTGCTGATGTTAGCCCTACTCTCCGCATTATTAACTTTCATCTCAAGTTACATTTCCAAACAAAAATCCCATAAAAACTTCCCTCCCGGCCCAAAACCATGGCCGGTGATCGGAAACATAAACCTCATCGCCATCAACCCACGTCGCTCCGTCGAACGCTTATCAAAGAAGTACGGCGAGATAATGCTGCTCAAAGTCGGTAAGTTCCCGGTGGTGGTCGTGTCATCTCCCAAGATGGCCAAGTACTTCCTAAAAACGAATGACGCCGTCTTCTCCTCCCGCCCTTCCTTCGCCGCCGGCGAGCACACCGGCTACGGTGCCAAGAACACGGTGTGGGCCCCCTACGGCGCTTACTGGACGCAGGCGCGGAAGATCTACCACACCGAGGTTCTCAGCGAGAGGCGAATCCAGCTGTTCGAGGCTGCTCGTGCCGAGGAGAGGCGCGGCTTCGTGTCCCGCCTGCGTGCCTTCTCCGGGAAGCCGGTCCTGTTGAGGGAGCATCTATCGAGGTATGCTTTGTCGAACATTTGTAGGATGGTGACGGGGAACAAGTACTTCGCGGAGGCGGAGACGAAGCTGGAGGAGGTGGGAGAGATGTTGGACGAGCTGATCTCGCTCAACGCGGTGTTCAATATCGGAGATTGGATACCGTGGCTTAGCTTTCTTGATCTGCAGGGATATGTGAAGAAGATGAAGGCTTTGAACAAGAAACTTGATAGGTTTTATAGCCTTGTGATTGATGATCATCAAGCTAGAAGGGTTGCAGAGAAGGGGTGCTTCGAATCGAGGGATATGGTGGATGTGCTTCTGCAGCAGGCTGAGGATCCTCACCTCCAAGTTAAGCTCACAAAAGATCATATCAAGGGGCTAATACAGGTCTTAACCGTACAATTTCTTGATATATAAATAAAACATCTATCGAGTTAAGGAAAAACGAGACTCTATATACATTGAGCGTGCAATTGAACTTGATCGCTATTCGTAAGCGTACAATTTCGTAATGCAACGAGCTCGAGCTCAACCGTAGGCATTATAATATGTCAGCTAAGAGAAAACCCTAATTCTTGGTTATATGAAGAAAACCCAAATGATTTACAACCCTAATTCTTGATTTTTTATGAATGATTATTATAATTAATTTAAATGTGACAAATGTCTCGTCATAATATCTCAGGATCTACTAGTTGGAGGAACCGGTACTACAGCCAAATCGATTGAATGGGCAATCCGCGAAGTCCTGAGAAACCCTCACGTTGCAGAAAGGGCGAAAGCAGAGTTGGATAGGGTAATCGGAAGGAACCGATGGGTGGAAGAGAAAGATTTGGCTCAATTGCCCTACATAGATGCCATAGTCATGGAATCACTAAGGTTGCATCCACTTGCCACATTTATAACTCCCCATTATTCTATCGAAGACTGCGATGTTGCAGGCTATTGCATAGAGAAGGGAACGACGGTACTCATCGATATTTTGAGCATGGGTAGGGACCCTAAACTATGGGATGCACCCCTAGAGTTCTCGCCCGAGAGATTTTTGGGCAGTGAAATCGACATTTTTGGAAGTAACTACGCGTATCTGCCATTCGGCTCGGGCAGGAGAAGATGCCCGGGGTACAACCTCGGACTTAAGATCGTTCGAACAACGTTGGCTAACTTGTTGCACGGGTTTGACATGAAATTGTGTGGGAATATGAGAGGTAGTGAAGATGTGTGCATGCATGAAATGGATGGGTTCATCGTACGTCCAAAGGTGCCTCTTTCCATTGTTATGGAGCTTTCACTTCCACACCACCTTTACTCATAATAATAAATAAATGAATTCCTAATGTATTATCCAACTTTTGATTGTCTTTCATTAATAATTAATGTCTAGTGTTGAAGCGTATAGTGTAATAATGTATTGCAAAATAATATTGAGTTGATTACATATATATAGTATATTTGGTGTATGTTATTTTCACCAAATGCATGCATGTCGATCGAAAGGCTATTAATGCATATATAAATAATTGTCGATTTGCTTGCTCCAACATTTTAAATGTGTGATGATCATCAATTTGTTGTGGATGTGTATACATGCATGCACAACATAAAATCAAATACGTACCTAACTAAGCTATGTAGTATGTTACACTATTGTTATACGAAAGACTTCAGACGTGATTTACTTTTGCACGTGTCTCAATATAATTTAAATTATAAATTTTAAAATATCAGAACTCATTTGTCTGTTCTTCAATTTGTAACAACATTTGGGCGGTGCCAAAATTCAATAAATAATATGCATATAGTTGCTTCAACCTAAATAGTATGTGGCTAGCCTTTCGATAAAGGCAAATGAAACACGATTTAATATATTTCAATGGCCTACAATCAACAACAATTTATTTTGTCTTGTTCACATATATATAATTGCATTAAATAATTTTGTTGCCCAATCATCTAGTATTATCCGGTTAAGTGCGGTTTCATGCACTTCATTAGAAAGTTGTGACAAATACTAATAAAAAAGAAACTACAAAATATAGAGCAAAAAAATACTCGTCGTCCCTGATTATTAGACATATTTGTCATTTCCGCATGTCCACGTATATATAAGTTTCGTTTTTTTAAATAGTAAAGAATACTCAACTACAATTAACTTTTTTAATTGTCCTTAAAATTGATTGCAATCACGATCTCCATTCCTTGGTTATTGTTTCTATCCCAAATGAGACTAATAATCAATAACGGAGGGAGTATATTTTTTTAATGTATTGTAATCAGTGATATGAATTTTGGAACGAGTACGAAAGGCTCGCGGTACGTCTTTGATTTTTATTTTATTTTATTTTTTTAATTGTGGTTGGATTTTGACTCCGAAGAACAAAATATATAGATTATAACTCATTTTCACTGATCAATCAACTAAACATTCAAGTATGGATCGATTTTACAATCATTTATATAATTCAAGTATAGATTTTTTTAATGCACGATTACTTTTTTTTGTCTCTGTGTGAAAATGAAAAATGAACATGCATAATACTAATATATATTTCGAAATTTAATTCGCTGTCAAATAAATTAAAAAAAAAAAAAACAAAATCTAATATTAATGAAATTAAGAGGTAGTTATGCATAAAATTTAGATGAACCACTTGGTTAAAATATTACATATATAAATTTAAAATGAAAAGGATTACTATAAATTGGACGGTAGTAATAATATAATATCTAATCAGGTTTATTAATTGCCCTAATTAACGAGGTAGCTAAGCTAGGGTTTATAACGGTAGACTAGCTATGGATTACTAGCACTTATAGTTAGAATCACCTTCTACATTGATGTAATAGATAGCAATCCTCTTAAATCATGACGCGAGGCTATCCTATCCTTTGTTATCGTTTTGGATTAATATATAAATTGATTGAATACTAGAAATTACTAGATATCATGTCCTTAGGAAAATAAATGATACTAATTACGTACTCCCCCCTTTTAAGTGGGGGGCCTCATTTTTGTCACACTCCTCTATTTGAGACTAAGATAACATCACGATCAGGCCCGTCCTTTAACAGGCCCAATAAGTTCTTCAGCACAGGGCCCCCAAAAATTAGGGGCCCAAAAATTTTAAAATAAGCCCAGTTATTTAAAAAAAAAAATTATTAGATAGGGGCCTGTTTGCTAAATAAAAAATAGATAGGCCCATCAGATTTTTTTTTTTTTAATTTCTCCTCTTTAATTTCTCTTTCTTGCTATCAAAAAAAAAATTCTCTCTTTCTTCTTTGATAGATAAGCGCCGGCTTTCCCTTGCAATATATTATTATTATTATTATTATTATTATTATTATTATTATTATTATTATTATTATTATTATTATTATTATTATTATTATTATTATTATTATTATTTATTTTTTATTTTTTTAATTTTTTTGTCATATTTTAATAAAATTTAGGGGCCTAAAATTTTAATTAGCACAGGGCCTCAATAATTATAGGGACGGGCCTGATCACGATAGACAGACTCGTAGCAACTAATGATGACCGAACGCAGTCTAGTGGTACTGTGGTAAGACACTCTCTTTCACTCAAGATGTCAGATGTTTGAATCACTTTGGGTGCGTGTATTGGTGCGTTATGAGTTGTGTTTGCATGATAAAAGAAAATTAATCACTAATGAGTTTGTTACTACTCCTTCCGTTTGACTCCATTTGGCCTATAGACCGAATAGATATAGCATTTGGCCGTTAGTGGGAAATTCAATAATACATCTAGCTAGCTAGGTAAATATATAGTTGCCTAAGTTTGGTTGAAAATTCAAGAATCTATGTTTCGTAGCAGCAGATTGGAAAGGAAAGTGATTGGTTATCTACGCTAGTCTGAAACCCTAGTTTAATGTTCCCAGAATTTAGCAATGCAGCAGCCTATAAATGCTGATGAAATCCAACGCCTACTATTCACACAACCTGTTCGATAATTTGCCTAGCAGAGATGGAGAATACATGGTTTCTTCTCTTAGCTCTAGTGTCCGCTTTCGCCTTCGCAGCGAAAAAACTCCTCAAACGAAACCCTAAAAGAAACCTTCCCCCGGGGCCGAAGCCGTGGCCGGTAATCGGAAACTTGAACCTCATCGCGTTCGATCCACGTAGATCCGTCCATTCCTTATGCCGGAAATACGGAGACATAATGTTGATGTACTTCGGTGGATTCCCGGTCGTGGTGGCATCGTCCTCCGAAATGGCTCGGCAGTTCTTGAAGGTACACGACTCCGTCTTTGCCTCGAGGCCCGCCCTTGCAGCCGGGAAGTACACTGCCTACGAGTATAAGAACTCGGCTTGGGCCCCCTACGGCCCCCATTGGATCCAGGCGCGCAAGATTTACCATATGGAGGTGTTCAATGATAGGAGATTCGAGTCCTTCAAGTACATCCGTGTCGAGGAGAGGCGTGCCCTCGTCTCCCGCCTCTGCTCCCTCTCCGGTAAAACGATCATGCTGAAAGAACACTTGTCCAAGTATACTTTGTCCATCATATGCAGGATGCTGATAACCAAGAAGTACTTCATCGGCTCGGAACGTGAGAAGCCGGCTGCAATGAACCTCGACGAGCTGGAGAGTTTGTTGGAGGAGTTGCTTTGCCTGAATGGGACGTTCAATATTGGAGACTGGATTCCATGGCTAGATTTCCTTGATCTGCAGGGAATCGTGCGGAAGTTGAAGGCCGTGCAAGCGAAACTCGATAAGTTTCACGATTATGTGATCGATGATCACCAAGCTGCTAAGGCTGCAGATCATGAAGATTTCGAACCCAAGGATTTAGTTGATGTGTTGTTGCAGCAGGCTGAAAACCCTAATCTTGAAGTTAAACTCACAAGGGATCATGTCAAGGGACTGATACAGGCATAAATATTTTTTTATATACTTTTTTTTAACAATTTGGACACCTTGTTTGAAATTCTGACTCCGTCACTGTTTGCAGGATCTGCTTAATGGTGGCACGGATACTACCTCAAAAGCAGTGGAATGGGCTATCCGCGAAGTCCTGTCACATCCTGACGTTGCTGAAAAGGCGAAAGCAGAGCTAGACAGGGTAATCGGAAAAGGCAGATGGGTGGAAGAGGAAGACCTATCTCAACTCCCTTACATAGATGCCATAGTCATGGAGTCACTAAGGTTGCACCCACTCGCCACATTCTTAACCTACCACTACTCCATGGAGGATTGCAACGTTGCGGGCTACGACATCCCAAGGGGCACGAACGTCCTAATCGACGTATGGAGCATAGCCAGGGACCCTAAGTCATGGGATTCGCCTAACGATTTCTTGCCCGAGAGATTCTTGGGCAAGGACGTGGACATGTTGCTAGGGAGCAACTATGCCCTCCTGCCCTTCGGCTCGGGCAGGAGGAGGTGCCCGGGCCTCAACCTAGGGCTGGAGGTTCTGAGGGCAACGTTGGCTAATCTATTGCAAGGATTTGACATGAAATTGGGGGAGGGCATTAGGGTTGAAGTCGTACGGGTGGAGGATATGAACACGGCCGTTACGCGCCCAATCGTGCCTCTTGCCGTAGTTGTGGAGCCTAGACTTCCGCCCCATCTTTACTAGAATATGTTGCAACAATAAATGAAGTGATGGTGATTATGAATAATGCATGCATGGTTATGTTAGGTAATTAGGGTTAGGGTTGCTGGGTGTCGGAGTTGATGATGCAATATAATGTAGTAATAAAGAGGCGTGAAGGCTTTAATTACGTCTAGTATTAGTATATTTGGAATCATGGTCTATTTATATGGAAATTTCACTAGGGTTTCTTTTGGTCTAATTTTGTGTATTCTGCACATAGCCATGCACTTGTCAATATAAATTTTCTAATATTAATGTTTCGTCCCAGACCAGTTGTCTCATTTTATTATATTAGACTCATGTGCATGAAAAATATGACGACCGGTACCAAATTAGAAAATTAAATAACATCCAAACACATGAAATATTAATGATGCTTTGTTCATGTTAAGATTATGTTATCCTTGCCATCTTGTTCTTGTTAATTAAAATTGTATGTAAAATAACCAACACATAATACAAGGGTCGGTAACAAAAATTGTGACAAATTTAATTTATAAAGTTATAATTATCAAACATTTAAATTCCGAGCTAAGTCTGTTATATTTATCAAACTAAATTTGTGTATTTTTTTAAATCGAAAACGTCGGAATAATAAAAATAAACAAATGAAACTCACTATGGGCCTGGCCAAGCCGATCGTGAAGCCACGTTGGAGAATATGGGCCTTTTAATATTAATAGAAAAATAAAATAATTTGTTTTGGGCTTCGATTTTAAAAGTTGAAATTATACTTCCTCACAAAAATCCGACGTGGCATTAGAGTGGTATCGAATTTTGTTTTCCACGCCAGGTAGAAAAATCAAATACCCAAGTCTTCTTCCTGAGGAGAGAGAGAGAGAGGAGAGAGAAGGGGGCTAAGATCTTGCTCCGATCATCTCGAAATTCCGAGCTTTCTCTCCGCCACCGCCACCGCCACCGCCACCGCCACCGCCACCGACAATTTCGATTCCCGAAATACCCTCGTCAAAAGCCCCCCCCAAACTATTCCCAGCCATGTCCCTCAACATGAAAACCTTGACGCAGGCCTTCGCCAAGGCGTCGGCGGTCATCGAGAAGACCGTGCAGACCACAGTGCAGGAAGTTACCGGCCTGCCCAGGGCGATGCAGAACTACGATTTCCTCGATCAGATCGGCTCCGCCGGCCCGGGCCTCGCCTGGAAATTGTTCACCGCCAAGTCACCCGACGGCCACGCGCCGGCCGTCTACCCCACCGTCTGCGTCTGGGTGTTGGACAAGAAGGCGCTGTCGGAGGCGCGCCAGCGGGCTGGGCTGTCGAAGGCCGCCGAGGATTCGTTCCTGGATGTGATTCGGGCCGATGCGGCCCGGCTCGTGAGGCTCAGGCACCCTGGGGTAGTGCACGTGGTACAGGCGCTGGATGAGAGTAAGAACGCTATGACTATGGTGACGGAGCCGCTGTTTGCATCGGCAGCTAATGCGCTTGGGAATGTGGAGAACATCGGCAAGGTTCCCAAGGAGCTCAAGGGAATGGTATGTGCTTCTATTGCAATTTAGGCTTTTGTAAAGTTGAAGATTGAGTCTTTTTGTGTTTGAATTTTTGTATTTGGAGCTGGACATTGAAACTTTTGTTCGGTATTCTTTAATTGATTCTAGCTCGCGAACCATACTATATTAGCAACAATTTCAATGAAGCTGAGTGTGAAGATATCTTAGTAGCCTTATCGAATGCAGCTTTGTGTTTTGCTCTTTTCAATTGCATAACAACATTCAGTGGTTAAAATACAATTGCAATTCATGAACCTTGTTAAAAATCTTGTGCAGGTAATGGGAATATTGGAGATTAAGCATGGTCTACTCCAGATTGCAGAGACATTGGATTTTCTTCATAATAATGCTCGCCTTATCCACCGGGCTATATCTCCTGAGGTATTGGTTTTTCTTCCTTATTATGTAAATTAGCCTTAGAGTTTGGCTGTTTGAGGAAATAAGGAAATAAGTAGGAATGATTTGGTTGCAGAGGCATCCGTACAATTTATGCCATGTATTTTTCAGAGGCATGTGTTCAATATGCATTTAGATTTTCTTCTGCTATAAGTAGGTAAGGAAATGTCTAGTGTTGTTCTATAAGAAGTTCAACATGTGCCTCCTGACTGTGTTTCTCTCTCTGAACTTGCCATCTTGGCCAGGAAACTTGTTGCTACTTATACTTCAATTTATGTTCTAACAATGAGATTCATCTTTCAATGCTTGCTTGCAATTGAATAGCCTGTGATGGAAACTTGTCCTATTATATCGTGGTTATAGAACACTTTGTAGCAAATTCTCAATGACTCATTGATTGAGAATTTAAATAACTTATTACTTGTTCCCTGTTTGCTTGGGCATTGGCACCACTATGTTGTGGACACTTCCTTTTGTCTATGACTGAACTGATGTGCCTTGTCTATGTGGCAGACTATCCTTATTACTTCTAATGGAGCTTGGAAGCTTGGTGGTTTTGGTTTTGCCGTTTCAGCCGATCAGTCTAACAATGATTCATCCAGTGTGCAAGCATTCCATTATGCTGTGAGTAATCATTTTGTTTAACTTGTGGTAAATATGCATATTTTCATTGCTCTTCTGGAATTTTTGTTTGTTGTGTTCTATCATCTATGTGTTTTATCTGTAAATATATTAAATTTCTGATTTTAATATTTCACATTCCACTACTCTTGTAAAATCTCATTCTTCTTGTCTTAGAGAAAGAATGAACAGAAGAACAAACTTTTTTTCTGCGGTAGTCACTGAATATATTGTATGTAAGATGGATATGGTAATGTTATTTTGTAACGACTCAGCCTTACTGCTATTTTCCAAAAGAGCCAGTATTTTCAAGGTTATTTTGATAAGAGACAAACTGAGAATCTGCTTGTTCCATCTGCTTAAAGTGCTCTCTATGTTGTGCACTTTACAACCAGATTTTTGAACTACAATCAATTGTCTTCCACTAATTGTTTGTGTGTTGTGAAGGGTTAGTTTTGTTTGGATAAAAACGAATTTCAGTTATGCATGATTGGATTCTTAACTTGCTTTATTAATAGGAATACGATGTAGAAGATTCTATCATGCCCTTGCAGCCATCAATAAACTACACTGCTCCTGAACTTGTACGTAGTAAATCATCTTCTGTGGGAACAGCTGCAGATATTTTCAGTTTTGCGTGCCTTGCCTACCACTTGATAGCTCAGAAGCCTTTATTTGATTGTAACAACAATGTGAAGATGGTAAGTTGACTTTCCTCGAAATTATGCAATGCTGTATGGCCTGTATTACTGAGTGTTTACTTTTAGTTATGAGATCAGCAATAGTTGCAGTTACTTTATGTTCCTCAGCTAAATTATATGCATTTAGCAATATGTTGCTTTGCAATCTAGATTCTATTTGATACACCCCTCCATACTAGAGCAATGGTCTCGTCAGCCAAGACACGGATGTTGAGAAACGAAATATCTTATTATTGAAGCAATTGGAGAAAAAACTATTTCTTAAGGGTATCAAAATCTGATCAAGTATGAGAGAGAGAATGTGGATGAAGTGTGGTTGATATTGGTGGACCGTAGTGGCATATTATGTTATTTTAGAGTATGTTGAGGATGTTTATTATATGTAGTGGGGGATTGTTGTTTCCATTTTAGGTATAGGACTATATGTTTGGGATGGCCAGATAAGGCAACCAAGACCATTGCTCTGGGATGGAGGGAGTATATTTTAATCTTTCTGGTGTCACTAATAGTAAAATCATATCCATAGCTTGGGTCTGGCAGAATTATATCATCTCTTCTAATCCCAGACTGCTAGTCATTGGCATCTCTTGTCATTAAGTTACTGGGTACATCATACATGTCCGGTTTCTTGATTAAGTAGGTTTGGTTAATATGTCTTTCTGAAATGTAAAATCCTTGGTATCCTTTTTATATCCATGAATAGAATGGTCATAATGTAAAAATGAAGAAAGGAAAGAAGTTGTCGAAATTTAGGAAATCACGATGTAATTGTCTTAGTATTTGTATGCTTGGTAGCTTTTTCTGTATTACGTTGGAGGTTTTTTATAACCATGTTCTTGTGTGCTTGACTAAAGAATAAACTTTCATTGGCGGTTGCTTTTGTGCAGTACATGAATAGTTTAACATACCTAACAAATGAGTCATTTTCAAAAATTCCGAGGGATCTAGTACCAGATTTGCAGAGAATGCTCTCAGCAAATGTGGCTTCAAGGCCGACAGCATTGGATTTCACAGGTTAGGATTAACTCCTTTTGGTTACAGCTATTTCCCTTATTTCATTTGCAGCACCATATTTCTTTGTCTGCCGGTCTTAGCTGATCAGTGCAGCAGTAAAATCTATAATGCTGAATGAAAAGGTGTTAGTATTCATTTTGTTCATCATGCAAAATTATAGTTGAAAATTCATACCAAATATATCTTATTTTCAGGTTCATCTTTTTTCCGGGAGGATACTAGGTTGCGGGCTCTTCGCTTTCTGGACCACTTGCTTGTATGTAATCTATGATTTATCTCCGTTTGAATTGCTAATACAGGTCACATGATACAAGTTTTTGAATGTGAAATCTGCCCTTGCCTCTGACCATTTCCAGGAGAGAGATAACATGCAAAAAACTGAATTTCTTAAAGCTTTATCAGACATGTGGAAAGATTTCGACGCTCGTGTTTTGCGGTACAAGGTTCGAGCATTTTATTTCCTTTAATTCTATTCAATTTGGAGTCGTTTCTATATGTTTATTTTGATGTAGATCTAGTAACGCGTATGAAGTGTTGTACATGAGGAATATAGACAAGGAAAATGACTTGAAATTTCCATTTGACTTTAGTGCAGTTTCTTGTAAATCTTAATTTTATGCTCATAGCAAGTAAATATCCATCTTAGAGAGTCAACTGTATCATCAACATGATTTCATACGCAACCTCTGCTATCTCTTCCTTAAAGTTTATGAAACTTAGGAGGGTGTACTGAGTGTATCACTATGTGTTCCTTTGGAGAAATTCCAAAAATTGATCCATGTATTACATTCTGCATACAGGTTCTCCCTCCACTTTGTGCAGAACTACGAAATATGGTGATGCAACCTATGATTCTACCTATGGTTCTGACGATAGCAGAGTCACAGGTACTATTTTAATTCGTCACTACATTCTGAAGCTTCTGGCATAACTATTGCAATTTTGGGATGATTTGTTTCTGTCTTTGTATGTCATACTTGATGAATTTTGTAACTTCAAAGGCTCAGGCACATGCAATTGATCAGAATGTTTTGTTGAAACTGTATCAATTAGTTTTCTGAAAGACATGGTGAAAATGATAAGATGTGCATCTGCGTATCTATGATGTATCAATGTTTTTAAGTGATTTCTATCAGAAAATTGAGGGGAAACATGAAAAACATTAAATCTCGTGATGTATTTATGCAATAAGATTCTCCCCGTTGCATCTGTCTATGCCTGAATCTTCTTATTTATTGTAGGACAAAAATGATTTTGAGCAATCAACTCTTCCAGCTCTTGTACCTGTCCTGAGTGCAGCTGCTGGTGAGACATTGTTGCTTCTTGTCAAGCATGCTGAGCTTATCATCAGCAAGGTATGCAAGTATCTATTGAACTGTTATGTATGCACTACGCTAATGTTTTTCAAATGTTTGCTTTTCGATGCAATATTTTTGTGCATATACATTGACTTTCTACAGACTGATGGTTTGCAGCTCGACTTCCACTATGTTACCATTAGAATGGCTAATCCTTTTGGATTTAGTTGGGGATATTAACTGTATTTTCATGCTTGTGCATTGAATCAAGTATTTGTCAAATGTTACTTTTTATGAGGGAAGATACTGAAAGTATTACTAGTTAAGAGAAACATTTACAGCTATTATGTTAAGAGTACGAATGACTTCAGAATTGACATGTGAATCAATGTGCACTACACATATCATAAATGGATTACCATGGGGGTTCAATCTTCGACTATTGAGAGCATGGAATCTGTTGCATGATTGAGGTTGGTTTCTTTAATTTAATAATCTAATTTATTCTTTTAAACACTTGGCAGGCTACTCAGGAGCACCTTATTTCTCATGTTCTTCCAATGCTTGTTCGAGCTTACGATGATACGGATGCTCGCCTGCAAGAGGAAGTTCTGAAAAAGACTTTTCAGCTTGCAAAACAACTGGATGTTCAGGTGTGCTTTGTGCAATCTTTGTTCAACCGTGGAAAGTTAATAATTTTGTTGAATTGCATAGGTTTCCCCTTAACTGTTTACGATCAAATGAATCTGTTGTTTCCATCTAGATACGCGTGGGCTGTTATAATTGGGAAGTTGTTCTAGCTGCTGAATTTTTGGAAATGAAACTATTGACATTTCTTTCTCCATCTTGCAGTTGGTGAAGGGAGCTCTGCTGCCCCGTGTTCATGGTTTGGCCCTCAAAACAACCGTTGCTGCGGTAAGTCGTGCTGGTGAATTTGCATGTCCCTAGTATCATATGCATATAGAAGCATATTTGGTTACTGGAACAAAATTTTGACTTATTTTGTACTTCCAAAAGATAAATACATATTTATATGCAGGCTTGTGAACTATTATCGGACAGGAGAAGGAATTTTCTGTAACTTTACTTAACACATCGAAGTCATGTCATATTTTATTTTTTTTCTGCAAATGGCAGGTGAGAGTGAATGCCCTGTTATGTTTAAGTGACATGATTCCGATACTGGATAAGAATGCTGTTTTAGAAATCCTGCAAACTATCCATCGATGTACAGCAGTCGATCATTCTGCTCCAACACTAATGTGTACCCTTGGCGTTGCGAATTCAGTTTTGAAGCAGGTATGTGATTTCACCTCTTTGGTGGTTGTAGCAGACATTATGAGTTTACTCTTCATCTCACTTCAGTCACATTAAATTCTTTTTCACTTTGTACCAGTATGGAGTTGAATTCGCAGCGGAGTATGTTCTTCCACTACTAATACCTCTTCTCATTACCCAACAACTAAACGTACAGCAGTTTGCTAAGTATATGCTTTTTGTCAAGGATGTATTAAGGTAAGATTGGCATCTTTTGCATTATGTTCATCATCTCCTATACATAATGAGATTCTGTTACATTGCACTTTTGTTTCGTACAACACTTGGATGAGGCGGATATGGAAAAGATTGTTTTTGACAGCACATAATTTACCGACTTATGGTGTGAATGAGTGTGTTCTGTTGTCTCCTTGCAGAAAAATCGAAGAAAAACGAGGGGTAACGTTAACAGATTCTGGATTACCAGAACCAAAACCGTCGCCTGCTGTGGAAGGAGTTCTATCAGGACAAACGAATAAAGCCGTCTCCAGTGCTCCAACTAATACAAGGCGCAGTTCAGCGTGGGATGAAGACTGGATACCTACTAGGGGAGGTGCGACTGGCCCACAAGCGTCAACTGCAACGTCAACCACTCAGCCTCCTCAAAGCAAATCCGTGGCATCATCTTCTCCTGCCACTCAGCAACCGCTTTCTTCATGTCCTGCAGTCGATGTCGAATGGCCTCCCAAAAATTCATATAGTGCTGGACCAGCTCAATTTGATGGCTTAGACGGTCTAAACGGAAACAAAAGCACACCAGAATCAAGTTTGGATGATATTGACCCTTTCGCTAACTGGCCACCGCGGTCCACAAATGTTTCCGGCTCCATGAACAATGGCACCCCAGCACCCTCAGTTAACAAATACGGGTTTAACAATACTTCAACATCCACCAATGGCTTGAACTCTCAATCCTCATCCTGGGCATTTGGCATGCAAACTCAGAGCCAAGGAATCAGTTCAACAGCAAGTTCCGGAAGTAGCAATGGTGGAGTCAGTTCACAATACTCTCTTGGTCAGTTGAAGCAAAACAACGGTGTTGCAGCAGCACCAGGTATCGGCTCTTCCAATCAGAAGGCAACAAACTTGGATTCGATATTTGCTTCTAACAAGAACGAGAATACTGCACTAAGGCTTGCTCCACCTCCTGCCACTGCTGTCGGTAGAGGTAGAGGACGAGGTAGGGGAAGTCAAGGGCAAACAAAATCCCGAAACGATCAGCCTCCTCTACTGGACTTGCTTTAATGGCTCAAAATACATCAATGCCATCCTTGTCTCTATAGTTTGTGCTCCGATGTCCAGATCTTTGTCATCGTCTGCTGCGGTTTGAAGAGTCGTCCACTTTATCAGTGCTTGATGGTGAGGTTTTGTTGTTCTATAGCATGTATCTTGGTTTTTGTAGTATAGTGTGGTATAGACTTTTTTTTTTATTTTTTTTCCTTTTTTTTTTTACAGAGGGGTGAAAGAAATCTCTTGTGTTGATAATTCTTTTAATTCTTAGAAACAGGCAACTCTTCCCATTTTGGGGGACTATAAACAATAAATTGAGATCACAGTATTTGAGTTTGTGGAGGAAATTGTTATATTTAATTGTAACTATAATATACTCTTTTCTTTATCATCATTTAATTGTTACATTTCTATGATTATTATATCATTTAATTTAAGAAAGGGCACATGTGATTATGTCATTGTTAATGTTCACTAATTATAAAGAAAAATAGAATAATGTATATGTTACTAATTAATGAAGCAAGTTCCCTCTCCCTAGCTAGGTATGTTAGCGGCCGGCGTTTAATTATTCGTGTCTTATTTTTGTGAAACATTGTTATAGGATTTGTTTCCTAAAATTCATCTTCATACTCAAAAGTCAATGTACCGAAACACTATCTTAAATTACATAAAATAGTGTTTCGGAACACTCCATACGTCCGCATTTTTTGTGGACGGAGTTAGTAAGATAAAAGAAAGATTCAAATTCCTCATAAAATTGATCATAAAAGTAACGACCCACAT
Source organism: Thymus mandschuricus (assembly GCA_029379335.1). Lineage (NCBI taxonomy): Eukaryota > Viridiplantae > Streptophyta > Magnoliopsida > Lamiales > Lamiaceae > Thymus > Thymus mandschuricus. The sequence continues at coordinate 37,797,307 of CM057074.1, forward strand.
GGATAGGCACATGCTCCAAGAACTTCCATATTTAGAGCTCTCACATGATTAATTTCTTCTTCAACTGACGTCGTCGCCTGCACCTAACTTCCTATAAACCCTAAAACTGCAAAAACAGAAATACTAATAAGAAATTTATTAAGGAACTAATTCCATCGCCGTTTCCAACTCCACCGAAATAACAAACCTAACGTAAACCCTTTGGTTTTCCCGCCAAACAGCCTATTTATAGTAAGTCCCCTCATCTCGAAATCCATTATAAATAGAGCCATGCATGCATCCCCATGCAAAGAACCAGCTACATGGATTGATTAATGAAAATGGCTACTTCCACTCCAATTATGGCTACGTCCCTTCTCCTGTTGGGAGCTCTTCTATCCTGCCATGGCGGCAGGGTGGTTATCCCCAGAGAAGCAGCTTTCGTAAGAACAAGAGGCTCCCATTTCCTCCTCCACGGATCGCCTTTCCTCTTCAATGGCTTCAACTCCTACTGGATGATGCACGTCGCCGCCAATCCCAGCGATCGCCACAAAGTCTCCGAAGTTTTCCGGGATGCCTCCGCCGCCGGGCTCACCGTCTGCCGGACTTGGGCGTTCGGAGACGGTGGCGACGGCGCCCTCCAGATATCGCCGGGAGCCTACGACGAACGTGTGTTTCAGGTAACCTACCCTAGCTAGCTATAATGCATGTGCACTTTACCTTCTTAGATGTATGTTCAAAATTCATGTGTGTGTGTAGGGATTGGATTTTGTGATTTCTGAAGCAAAAAAGTATGGGATTCGTGTGATACTGAGCTTCGTCAACAACTACAATGATTACGGAGGTAAGGCGCAGTACGGGCGATGGGCACGGAGCGCAGGAGCTCAAGTTAATGGTGACGACGATTTTTACACACATCCCCTTATTAAAGACTACTACAAGAACCATATTAGGGTACTTCATTGAGAATATTGTATACATTTGCATAATTAGTAGAAGTAGTGATACGATTAATATTGTAAATGAAATAATTAGTGATGATGGTTGCTGAATTTGTAGAAAGTGGTGACAAGAATGAACACCATTACTCAAGTAGCTTACAGGGACGAGCCCGCGATCATGGCGTGGGAGCTCATGAACGAACCCCGCTGCCAATCCGACTACTCCGGAAGAACAATCAACGTACGTGAAATCATCATCATTCAAGCAAATTGAAATTGAAACCCTAGCTAGCTCATCAACTAATATTAGATGCATGCATGCATTATGCGTGCAATTTTCTTGATTTAGGGTTGGGTTGAAGAGATGGCAAGGTTTGTGAAAACCCTAGACAAGAATCACCTTCTCGAGATAGGAATGGAGGGTTTCTACGGAGAATCCATGCCGGAGAGGAAGCAAGTGAACCCCGGGTACGGAGTCGGGACCGATTTCATCACCAGCAACCTCGTCCTGGAGGTCGACTTCGCCACCATCCACGCGTACCCCGACATCTGGCTGTCAGGGAAAAGCGAGGAGGAAGAGATGGGGTTCATGGAGAGATGGATGTCGAACCACTGGCACGACGCGACTGTCGTACTCAAGAAGCCGTTGGTGATTGGGGAGTTCGGGAAGTCGAGCAAGGATGCCGGGTTCAGCATGAAGGAGAGGGAGGCGTACATGGGGAATGTGTACAGGGATGTGTATAGATATGCGGTGAGTAGCGGAGGTGGGATGGGAGGGAGCTTGGTGTGGCAGGTGATGGCGGAAGGGATGGATGGGTACCATGATGGGTATGAGATCGTCATGTCATCGCATTCCCATGCCATGATGGCTTTGATGTCGTCGCATATCAAGGACCCTCGTGTGCATGGACCCCATGGCCATGGCCATGGCTATGATGATGATGGAAAGAGTCTGAACCATCGCCATCATCATCATCATGGAAGGAGGCATGCAAGGAAAATAACTCCATGAATTGAGAAAGAAAAAATATGTATTAGCAAGTAGTATAAGAGTAGAGTAGTATTACAAAAGTACAATTAGTATATTTAACCTAATGACTTTATGACAAAAGGTCTGAAGTTCGAGTTTATCGTTGCATCCTTTCCATTTCAGTTAAATTATTTAAAATGGAATAAGCAATATGACCAGCTGATAATAAAACACAGTTTAATTGGGAAGACACTTCTAATCACGCAACCAACAAGTTGCGTCAATTTTTAGTATTTAAGTACGGGAGTGTGTATATGTTGTACTAAAAACGATACGATAATTTCGATTTCTCTCTTGTAGAACTAAAATAAAGAATGTTGGGCCCAAAGTTAGGTGATGTTGGATCTTGTTATGAATATAATGTGTAGGGCGGCTTTCAAACTATTATGTGACCCATACTCATCAAACAATTAAGCTGCGATGATGAATCTATATATTTTTCATTTTGGATTATAATACTATATACTCTTACGTATACTTGGTTAACTCTATATTTGGATCATTGATTAACTGTTTTTCCCAAGTTGCTTAATTATTTCGATTTATGGTAAAATGTCAATTCCCAATTTGGACTTGAGAAGATTATAATTGATGTGTCCACAAATTTTCTAAAATGCCCTTTACCCGGAAAAGTCGATATTTCTAGTTTCCGGATATAACGAGCCCCGGTTATGTAAATATTTTGGGCTTCTAAGTTTTGATTGTGGAGTTTTCAATTATTATAATTTTTTTTTCTAATATAACATGCTCGTATCAGACGTGAGCACGTTAAATCTGACCGAAACAAATGTTGTAGTATTACTGAATCTCTTAATGCATTGTATGAAGAAAAGGAGTAGAGATATGCATTCAATCTGCAGTTAATTAAGTATCTTAACACAATACTATTATATAATCTTACCATCATTATTTCTTGCTTTGATTCTAATACATATGTCATATGCAAGTACACTAATTATTTAAGATATACTTGCTTTTCAAATAATCAACATATCCTCAAAAAGCCTACGTTCTTGCCATTACTTGTACTACTATTATCTTTATTATAATACAAATACCGTCCTAATTTACGTGGTATATGAGGTAATTTTTTTTTAAATATTTTCTAAATTCTCATTGATCTGACATATTCGTATATAATTTAATCTAATTAATTTACAATAAGGTTAAAAGCTTAAATATACAACTTAGTTGATAATAAATTTAAAATTTGACATTCATGCATGCATGTATCTTCTATTCTAGTGCAATTTGATAATGAAATAAGTAGTTAATAATTAAAATTGTGAGTTGTAACAAAATATAGTGTATGTCGTCGGTGGCTAAAATTTAAATTCATATAGTTATAAAATATAAAACCAAATCAATTTATAATTATTCCGGACCCAAGATAACTATGGGAGCTAATGCGGAACTATTTTGATATTATTAACTATCAAAGCATTGATCACATTGATTTGATTGATCAATAATTTAATCTAAATAATTCATAATAACGATTTCCGTCCCACGTCGAAATTTTACGAGAAGTCTTTGGTGGGAATCTATTTAAATAGATGTAACATAATCTATTGAGACATATATCATACAAAAATTATAATATCATTATAAAATACATACGTAACACATCTTGATCAGAATTATGTATAATGAATTTAAAAATTGAAAATCATGCGTTCTAATGCAATTTTTAAATAAGTAATTAATTAATTATTAAATTGCGGTTATGAATATTGTGTATTCTATTTCTACCGACGGTTGCTAAAATTCAAACTCATATATAGTAGTAATAAACTATAAAACTAATTCAATTTATTATTTTCCCGAATCCAAGATAAATATGGGACCTAATTATGTCCTCATGTGGAACTATTTTGATATTAATTAACAAATCATTGATTTAACTTATTGATTAACTATTTAATTAATTTATAATTAGGATTTCCATCCCGCATCGAAATTTTATGAGAATTTGTTGGTAGAGAATCTATATAAATAGATGTAGTAGTAATAATAATAATAATAATAATAATAATAATAATAATAATAATAATAATAATAATAATAATAATAATAATAATAATACTATTTAATCTCATATACTTATTTTGTAACAAATTCTATTGAGATAGTACGTATATTATACAAAAATTATAATGTAATTTAAAAAAATATCTTACGAAACACATTTGAAGAATTATGTTTCTATAATAAATTAAAAAAATTGGAATTCATGTATCTTCTAATGCAATTTGATATTGAAATGATGAATTAATTATTAATCTGTGAGTTGTTATCTATATAATATACTCCGTATAATAGTAAGCCCGGATCTATTTTTAGAAATTTCAGTTCATTAATTGCATGCATTTATCGACATTATTACATGTATTTATTTATATTTATGAAGTAATATATAAAATATAATTTATATTTTTAATCAAAATACTTAAATTGCATTAATAATTCTCTCATTATTAGAAAAATCACTAAAATAAAAGTTATATTTTTTTTACCATTTAAATTTTAATTATCTAAATACTCTTCAATATATAATATATAAGGACAAGCAAACACACATGAGGTGTAATAAAAATGAACCGAATCGTTAAATTAATTGTAAATTCTTTTAAACCCAAAATTAATAAGTTAAATACTTTTTTTTTTATTATTGTTTCTTGACTTTTAAACATTAAAATCGATATAATATTACAACTTTGGTTAATCATACTTTCAATTTTTTTAATATTTTATAATTAAAAATACTCTTATTAAGTTATTATATGGTATAATAAAGGTGTATCAATAACTTTTTAATGAAATAATTAATAAAAACGTTACAAAAGCAATTATTATGGAACAAATTAATATCTTTCCTAAATTTATATTTTTTGTGCCTATGAATTCAAAAATTTGTTAACCAAAACATATTTCATTTGTATTCATGGTGGAGGAAGATGAAAGTCCCGATCACGAAGACATTTTTTATGTATTGAAAACTTAATTATTAGATTTATATGAATTTCACCATACATCTATTAGTTAATGTGATGCATTTTCTCTGTTTAGATGATTCAATATTGCCGTTCATTTATGATATAAGTTGTGTATGCAAATCGTGTAAAAAGTTTGTCTTTATGATTTAACAATCGTCCTTAGCTCTGGATGATTGAAAATTAGTAGTAGCTAAAAATTATATGTATTTCTCATACCAATGTATCGATTATAATTTTATGTGATTGAGAATGTATAGTAATCTATTTGTCTTCCAAATTATTGTTCTATAGAAAACAAATTGTGAAAGCAAAGCAATTTATTGCTTTATGATTTTGTATTCTTTAACTTATTTTATTGTATATCTTTTTTCATGTTTACGTCAATCTCGACCCCATTTTTTTTTTTGTGACATAATGAAAATTTGGAAATTTGAAAATTTGTTGCTAAAAAATCTATTAATCAAATATAAAATTAAAAAAACTTTTCAATCGTATAATACTATTAATAAATTAAAAAAAATTAAAATTAAATGTTCTAATTTATCCTGTGCACGGGTGGAAATTACTAGTAAGTATAGTGTATACCACGTCGGCGACTAAAATTCAAATTCACAGTTATAAAATATAAAATTAAATCAATTTATATATTATTATCCGAATCCAAAATAACTACGTGAACTAATTATGTCCATTCGTTGAACTATTTTAATATCATCGAACGAGAGGCGTTTCTGTATAGATTTTCGTAAAAATTTAAGTTTTCTCCGCCTTAATTTGTTGCTTTCCACCTGTTCATTTATCACATCATTCCGTTAATTGCACTAGTAAGTACTACTTATAATGCTCAATTATATCATGGGATCCACTTTATTTAAATCCACTCTAATTTTTATTTTTATTTTTAATTTTGGGAACAAATTATTGTAATAATTGCTCTTCTATTAAACAAAACTTTTCACCTGACGTCCTGAATTATAGGAATGATAATGTCCGAAGATTATCAATAATTTAGAACAAAAAATCATTTATTTTCACTCATTGCACTCGTAGTTTTGTCAATTGAATCCTTTACGATGACTCGATTTACAACCTTTTTAATCTGAAGGGAGATGTCTTACCAACTGAGCTACTCTTTGTTATCGTTTTAACTAGTTCTATTTCGTTTTTTTCAAAAAGTATACACAACTAGTTGTTGACCCCGTTGATTGATAAACGTTATTGTGTGAACGAAGGAATGTGCACTTTTGGCGCCCCTTTTCAAACCGTAAACATGATTATGGATTCAATACTTAGCTACATAAAACCATATAATAATCTTAATTTATATGTAACTTTAGAATAGAAGAGGAGGGGCGACGTTTCCCAAAAAGGTGGAAATCAAATCCTTAGTCCTGCTAAAAAAGATGATTTTTTACTACTATAATAATGTATCATTTCATTATTATATGATCCCAATAAGCATGTAACAAAATTAGTATTAAAAAAAAAAACACTTAATTTTAATATTAATCAAAATTAGGCGCCGATAACTCACCCCGCAATCAAAGTCGGGGGCCGCCATTCGCGCTTCTTTCCCTTTTTTACCAAGTAAATATTTCTATTAATTAAAAGGAAAAAGAAAAAAGAAAAGAAAAAGAAAAAGAAATATGCATGCTTGTAAATTTCGAGGAAGTTATTTTGGCGGTTTTTCAGTTATATGTTTCTACTTTTTCTTTTTTTTTTTTTCTTTTTTTAAATTATTAATTAATTTTATTTGGTCGGATTAATTGTGCCCCTAATCACACCGGAAATCACCATTATTTTAGCTCAATTTTACTTTTTTTTTTTGGTAAAAAGTGATATAGTATATATTATAAATAATTCAACAAATAAAAAGGCAAACGCATGCCACAACATCATCAGTTAAAGTTCGAAATTCATTCCTTGCTAGCGTGACATTTGAAATATATATCGTTAATAATTAATTATTCCAACTGATTATACAATTGAGTGATGCTATTCGGCCATAATGTGGCTGGCCATAATTTAACTTGTTTTATTTTTTATAATATCAAATAATTTATATATTTATGCCAAACTTTTTTAGATTATAAAATACTCAAAAAGTGATACTCCGTATTTTTTACGTATTTTTTAAAATTAATCCTTTAATTATTTGATAATTTTTACTATTTAAAGTATTTTTTTACCTTTTTTTACCTAAAAAATGAAAAAAATATGTAATTTTTGGGGAAAAAATATTTTTAAATTAAAATAGAAATTAATAAATTATTGTTATCATTTACAATTTTTAAAATTACAAAAAATATGAAAAATATTGATGTGTGGCCGGCCACATTATGGCCAAATAGCATTATTGTATACAATTTTATTTCCCCTTCGATACAAGAGTTCGAGATAACTTGAATGTGTATGGTGTGGGTTGTGTTCGACTGATAAAATAAATAGTTGTACCGAATTTCAGTTACATGTACATTCAGTTGTATTGTATGGGTCATGAATTAATTTAATTTGGTCAACGTTAAAACCGATAAGGCACTTGACTTTCGTATCAACCAATTAGAGCCGATTAGAAAAGCCTAAATTAGCGTTGTTGCAATGCATGGAATCCCGGCGCCAATACGAATGCCACGTCAACAAATACTACCCCGTCTCGCTCAAGACAACACATTTCTTAAACATATATGAATGTGTTTACAATAATAGAAATGTGTCGTCTAAAATGGGACGGAAGAGTATTTAATTTTTTGATAAGAATTAAAATAGTGTGAGAGGAGACGTGACTCAATTACCATTACCTCCAATCAATCCGGATTTTGAGACGAGTTGAATTTAATTTGTACGCCAAAATATTGAGATTATGGGCGCGTACAATCAATTCAAATAATCCTACTATAGTTTTGAAATTAATTAATAAATTAATTAATAATTGAAGAAGATTGAGTCATTTACCCTAGCTAGCTCTATATATAAACCCATGCACGTACTCAATTAAGCCACACACTACACACAAATTGAAGAAGAAGAAGGGATTAGCCTTTGTACTTGGAGTTGGAGGAGAGTTACCCATTCTCTCTCCTCTCTTCTCTCTCTCTCTCCTCTTCACTTCAAGTACACTAATAATGGCGCTTTCCAAATCTCCATACTCCATCTTCTTCTTCATCAATCTCTCTCTCCTCCTCTTCAGCAGCCAGCTTAAGGTTGTTGAATCCACCCAAAATTACAGAGATGCCCTCTCCAAATCCGTCCTCTTCTTCCAAGGCCAGAGGTCCGGCCGCCTTCCCAACCAACAAGTCAACTGGCGGTCCAGCTCCGGCCTCTCCGACGGCTCTCTCGCCGGCGTACGTCATAAATCTCATTTATGTTAACAATATATGTTCAATCCAGTCCAGGCTGAATATGCTCATTTTTATAAAATTAAAATGTTAGATGATGTCGTATTATAGTAAATAAGTCGAGATAATTGAGTCTGAAGATAAAGTGGTTATAGTGAAATACAATGCTTAACATATTCTAGTGAGACGGTCCGAAGAAAAAGTTAAAACGGTGGATGAGCTGTTAATTAAGGATATAGTGATTATTAATAGGGAAAATTAATATTAAAATTGCATGAATGGTGCAGGTGGACTTGAGCGGCGGCTACTACGACGCCGGCGACAATGTGAAGTTCAACTTCCCGATGGCCTTCACGACGACGATGCTGTCGTGGAGCGTGATCGAGTACGGCAAGAAGCTGGGCCCGCAGCTGCCGGAGACCCGCGCCGCCATCCGCTGGGCCACCGACTACCTCCTCAAGTGCGCCCGCGCCACCCCGGGCAGGCTCTACGTCGGCGTCGGCGACCCCAACGCCGACCACCGCTGCTGGGAGAGGCCCGAGGACATGGACACCGTCCGCACCGTCTACTACGTCTCCCCGCACAACCCGGGCTCCGACGTCGCCGGCGAGACGGCGGCGGCCCTGGCGGCGGCCTCCATCGTGTTCAAGAAAGCCGACCCCGCCTACTCGAGGCTGCTGCTGGCCACGGCCAAGAACGTGATGCAGTTCGCCCTGCAGTACAGAGGCTCGTACAGCGACTCCCTCGGCTCCAGCGTCTGCCCCTTCTACTGCTCCTACTCCGGCCACACGGTAACATTCACACTGCTCCGTCTCGACTCTGCTGAGTATGCACATTTTATTAATTAATTAATTAATCGCAGGATGAGTTGCTTTGGGGAAGCGCGTGGCTGTTCAGAGCAACCAACCAGGTTTACTACCTGAATCTGGTAAAGTCCGTAGGCGGAAACGATGGCACTGATATTTTCAGCTGGGACAATAAGTACGCCGGCGCTCGTGTTCTCCTCGCAAGGGTACGTTTCCGTTTCCGGTGTGGGACGAAATTTACATACATACAAAAACCTTCTAAATTGTTAATATATGCAGAGAAGTTTTTTGACCTTTTGATTGAAAGTAAAGATTCTTACCAACTGAGTTGTCCTTCGTTGTCGATATATGCAGAGAAGTTTGGTGAACAACGATGGGGCATTCGGGGCATACAGGCAGCAAGCAGAGGAGTTCGTGTGCAGGATACTGCCCAACTCCCCTTCGTCGAGCACCCAATACACACCGGGAGGTTTGATGTACAAGATGGGGTCGAGCAATCTCCAGTACGTCACCTCCATTACCTTCTTGCTCACCACCTACTCCAAGTACATGGCCGTTGCCAAACACACCTTCACCTGCGGGAGCCTCGTCGTCACTCCCAACACCCTGCGAGCCCTTGCCAAGAGACAGGTATATATAAACTCGTCCCGTTCATTTGACTAGTTTCTTGAATATATGTGACGTATAACTCTTCTGTTCTGCAATGTAGGTGAATTATATACTAGGGGATAACCCGATGAAAATGTCGTACATGGTGGGGTACGGCCCCAATTATCCGAAGAGGATCCATCACAGAGGAGCATCTATGCCCTCGGTCACGACTCACCCTCAGAGCTTCGGGTGCGAAGCTGGATTTCAGCCATATTACTACACGTCCAGTCCCAACCCAAACACGCATGTAGGGGCGATTGTGGGAGGTCCGAACCAGAACGATTTCTTCCCCGATGAACGGGGGGATTACGCTCATTCGGAGCCGGCTACCTACATCAATGCTGCAATTGTTGGACCCTTGGCTTACTTTGCCAGCTCCGCCTGAATCTGATCGATGGTGAACTAATAGTATTTATTATGAATGGAAAGATGATGTGTGAATGTGTAAATACGATGATCGTCGTCTATTTATATGTGTGTGTATGCCTGCAAAAATAGCAAGGCATTTGTCACAATTTGTATGAACATCATACATTTAGGTGCTATATTTATATATATATGAACAATTAGTGCATTGCACTTGATTTAGTTTGCATGCTAAATGAATAATATAGTCAACCAATTCCTCTTTATTTTGAGCTAATGATAATCATCTTGTTATAATATTCTACTAGTCGTTCAATAGTTCATCTGACAGTCCCTAATAGTTTGGATATATAAAAATAAAAAGGAACTATGCCGAACTGCAACATTTGCTTTTATATTTTATACTTAAAATTCGATGGGACGAAAAATGTACCATATATAACAACACCTCTATACTAGTAATTACTTATTGCATGTGATTATGTAGCTCACTAGCTACTAAATGGAAAAGTATAATAGTAAATAATTATAGAATTATATTACTATTACTATTACTATTACTATTACTATTACTATTACTATAACTAATGCAATATAATTTTATTATTATAAAATATAAAGAAAACAACGACAATACAGTTTTATTAGGGTTTCTCAGTAGTCTTCTTCTCTAGAATTCTCGACACCAAATTAGAGGTTTTTCCAGCCATTGTTGATTGATTGAGGTGAAGCAGAGGAATTGAAGATGAGGCCGATATTGATGAAAGGCCACGAGAGGCCGCTGACGTTTCTCAAGTACAATCGCGACGGCGATCTGCTCTTCTCCTGCGCCAAGGACCACAATCCCACCGTCTGGTTCGCCGACAACGGCGAGCGCCTCGGCACTTACCGTGGCCATAACGGAGCCGTTTGGACCTGCGATATCTCCAGTACTTCCTCTTTTCCTCCATCTTGATATCAGCAGGAATTTTCAGAATTTTGATTGTATTCATTATGTGTTTGCTTGATTTGAACTCCTTGCACGCAAACGATTGCCAGAAGAATCGAATTGCAATTTCGAAGTTTTGTGTGGTTTTATTGTGTTAGTGATGGGTGCCAATTGAGTTGTTAGCTAGTAATTTTTGTCGAATTAAGAGTAAAGGGATAAGTTTTATGACGATTGCTGCCAATTTCTTCGTATTATTTTTCCTGTTAATCTAGAGTGTTCATAACTCGTGATGGATGCTCCCGATAGTAATGACTACTGAGGCAAAATCGAGATTTTCTACGAAGTTTTCGGTTTTCAGCTTTGGTTAAGTGGGAAGTTCTTGTTGTAGTCTAACTGAATTATGTTATACTATCAATGTTGGATTCTGTAAGACATCGTTTTTGCATCAGTGGCTGCCCCTGTCGTTCTTATTTCCATTGCCAAGTCAGGATTAGCAAATGATTATTTTGATAGAGTGCGTGTAAACCAAATAATTGGTGGATCGTTTTGTTTGTAGGGGATTCCTCAAGGCTTATAACTGGAAGTGCAGATCAGACTGCCAAGTTGTGGGATGTCAGAACTGGAACACCGCTTTTCACGTTCAATTTTGATTCACCAACAAGGTCTGTTGATTTTGCTATTGGTGATAAGCTTGCAGTGATAACAACAGACCCTTTCATGGGATTGCCTTCTGCTATTCACATCAAACGCATAACTAGAGATATAGAAGACCGTAAGTCGCTCTCTCTTTCCGGCAATTAGCATGATCTAATCACTTTGTCGAAAATTAAAAGTTGGAAACATATGGCTTAAGTTGTATGCTGGGCCAGGACTATTTGACGAGTGTAAGATTCATTCTATCACTAAGAACATCAGGAAGTAATATCATAAAAACCTCTTTTATATCGTTAAAGATTTTGAATTTGAACTTATTTTTAGAAGAGTGTTGGTGTTTCCAAGATTATGCAGCATCACATTCGTTACTCGAATTACTTTATGAATCAGCTGGTTATATTGATGTGGTCATTGTATTGCAGAAAGTGCTGAGTCTGTTCTCACTCTCAAGGGGCCACAAGGAAGAATAAATAGAGCAGTTTGGGGACCCTTGAATAGGACTATCATAAGTGGTGGTGAGGATGCAGTAATTCGAGTCTGGGATGCTGAGGTCTGTATTCTAATTTCAACTTGGTTTGTTTTTCTCACATTGTTTCAAAAGATTTCACCAAGACTAGTATTTCCAAGAAAAATAACCAATCCTGATGTTGCCGTTTTCCAATAACAGACTGGAAAGTTGCTACAAGAATCGGACAAGGAGGAAGGCCATAAGAAAACAATTACATCGCTTGCAAAGGCTGCGGATGGTTCCCATTTTCTCTCTGGTTCATTGGATAAGTCGGCAAAGGTGACTCGTGTTCTTATGAATACCCTCTTTATTTCTACATGTTTATAGTTCTTGGTTCTTGCTGTGATCTTGTATTGACTAATCTTTTCCCATTTTCAGCTTTGGGATTCAAGAACATTGACACTCATCAAAACCTATGTAACAGAACGGCCTGTAAATGCAGTTGCAATGTCTCCGCTTCTTGATCATGTAAGCATCAGAAGAAGAGAAGCAAACACATATATTGATTTGCTCTGCCTTTAATATCTCGAGTCCATCCGTCTCTTCCTAATTTAGGGATCCATGCCTTCAGATGATTCATCTGAAGCTCCCGAGAGTTTGATGTTCATTGGTTTCAAAACTTCTTAAATATTTTATATGCGCGGGTTTTCACTTATTCAGATAATGTGTCTAGTAGATTTCTGCTGATCTCCACATTTTATTAAGACAGGTGCTTGTAATTATTATATTGATTTTGACCTTTGTGGCATCATTACTAGGTTGTGCTTGGAGGTGGTCAGGATGCATCGGCTGTTACCACAACCGATCACCGTGCTGGAAAGTTTGAAGCCAAATTCTATGACAAGGTTATTATCACGTTGTTGTAAATTCATATTCAAGATTACATTGTAGATGACAGAAATTAATGATTTTTCGTTCTTTCCTACAGATCCTTACCGAAGAAATAGGAGGTGTTAAAGGCCATTTTGGACCTATAAATGCCCTGGCGTTCAATCCGGATGGCAGAAGGTTTGTTACTTCCACTACGCGCTGTATCTACTTATCAACTCCTTTTAAGTTTATATCTAATGACTTTCTCCTTGTCGTGTTCTTAGTTTCTCGAGCGGAGGTGAAGATGGATATGTTAGGTTGCACCATTTTGATCAAGATTACTTCAACATCAGGATTTGAACCTGAAGTGTTGGGGTCTTCTTCTTCAGTTTAGAGCATTACTGTTTTATGATGAAAATTCGGAACTTTGGGGCCGAAACATGTCTGTATTGAGGGTTAGTGTAGACACAGTAGTCTATGGATCACCAGTTTTGTCCATTTTCTATTAATATGATTTATGATTCTTGTACTTCTGTATCGTTGATGTCTGTGTACTGTATTAATCTCTGGTGCTCAGGTAGTTTATGTAAATACGATAATTTCGGGAAATTTGCATTCATTCGACCACCCAAACTCTGTCGCATACAAGCTAGCTATGTGATATCAGTTGAGGCATACACAACAATCAACAATGTGATCCCCTTGTGATTATTTCACAAGTGTTGGAGTCTTCGTTAATTCTCGACTAGCCCCTGTCCTAGCTTCGAGGATTCTGCATTTCGCATCACCCTTCGTTTTGAGCCTATATAACCTTCAATAGTGCAATACGGCATCTAAATGATATGAGGCCTTTCTTGTTCTTTCGCGAAAGTTGTAATTTTCAAGAATAATCGAAAATATCGAATGATATCTCAGATGCATCCTCTCGTCAATCTGTATGGAATACAAAGATAAGTAGGTGACACAGCAGTTCAGCTGATCACAAGTTACAGAAGGTTGCAGTCACACAAGGTAAATGAACCAACTGCAACACTACAACCCAACTCACAACATTTTCGACGTACTCTTTGCTGTATAAAAGGGCTCTCCAGCTCTGTTTCGTCTACACCACCGAGGCGAATTTAGGCATTCTGTGAAGAGAAAAAACCCACCTGCAGCCATGGATAGAAAGGGCATTCAGACAATTGTGGCTTTGATGATGATGGTGACAGCATTGCTCAATGTTCAACCGACAGTGGCCCACTTGCCACCTGGAGCCTGCATCGACCGCTGTCTGAAAGAGTGCAAAGGTAGCGGCATTGGTGTTGCTGCTTGTATCAAATACTGCCCTGTTCACTGTCTTCCTCCCGACACCTCGACTAAAGAGCATTATTGTAGCCTTGGATGCATGCTTGATCAATGCGCCAAGTTCACTAGCGGTATGCAGTCTTTTTAACATTTTCGTTTTGCAAATTATTCCGACTTCTCCAGTTTCAGATTCTGAACTATGATGTTGGTGTTGCAGATGAGAAGAAGATGACCGACTGTGTCTTCAAATGCCGTAAGTTCCACTGCAAGATCAATGCAGAGATCGCGGAATGATTGATCAGTGATGAACGTCTCCAGCCACATAGAATTTCATTTTGTTTTAGACAATTATTTACTTTACCTTAGAGAGCTTCTCGGATGTTTTCAGCTTTTTTTTTCGTTCAAATAAACGTGGCTGTAATAAATCTTCTTCTTGCTTCGTTCTCTTCTCCAGTTACTATGACTCCAACCTAAGCATGGCAATAACAATGATATTATAGTTCACATAGTAGCAAAATCGAAAAGCAGCAAAAAAGCCAACCTCGCAATAGTATAGGTGAAGATTTAGCGTCACCAATAGTCATTGCAAGAGCAAGCTCCCTCTCTAAAATGATGAAACCGGTTAGCATCTCTGACGATAATGGCCTTGTCAACGAGTTTCGAAGCTAATTTCATGAAGTTATGGCAGTCCAAGCAGATACGTATGTTCTTTATTATCTTAATAACGTTGCAACCAGAATTGCCGGCATTCATCAAAGAGAAAACCAGAGCAAGCTTTTCACTGTGAAGATAAAGTTGCTCCTCCTTATGCTCTTCTTCTACATCAAACAAAACTGAACTCGTCTCCGGAGCATAACCTATTTTCTTCAACTGCATCAGGAGCTCATCCAAATATGCTCGAATCTCTTTTATCTGTGGATGTCGCCGCCCCCCAGAAGCAAACTCGTGCAATTTATACCCGACTTCGGTCCAGCTCAGGCCAGGTTCCTTTCTTACTCCGGCTTTATCCATTTTTGTTCTTATCAAGCCTCCTTCATCGAAGCTGTTAGCTGAGCGATAGATATTTGAGATCATAACATACCCCAAAGAGTTTTCCGGATCCAATTCCTGTAACTTTGCTGATGCTAACTCGGCTGCCTTTGTGTCTCCATGTTTCCTGCACGCTCCTAGAAACGCACTCCAGGTAACGTAATCAGGTTTCATAGGCATATTTCTTATGATGTTTTCAGCCTCGGATAAATGTCCAGATCGCCCGAGAATATCAACCATACAAGCATAATGATCAAGTTGAGGAGCAATACCGTATTTCTCTTGCATTGTCTCAAATATCTCAGTCCCTTCCTCCACCATTCCAGCATGACTGCAGGATGACAGAAGCGCAACGAAACTAAATTCATCTGGTGCGACATCCATTTGCCTGAAGAAACTTAAAGCTGTCTCAGCCTTCCCATGTACTGCATAAGCCTTTAACATTGAATTCCAAGAGACCACATCCCTCGATGACATCTCATAGAAAACTTGCTCAGCACTATCGATCGACCCACACCTAGAATAAGCATGGATCAAAGCATTACCAAGCTCGAGCCTATTCACGAAACCTGCTCTGACTACTAGAGAATGCACTGCAGCAGTGGCCCTCTCTGTCACCAGATTTGCACAAGCTTTCGATAACATGGTGAACACATAACAATCTGGATCGAAATCCTCCTCCCTGCGCATCTGGTTGAAGAAAGCTAGAACTTGAGAAGGGTCTCTTTCGACAGATGCTGTCATAACACCAGTCCACAATACAAGGTCGCGATCTACAACACTCGTCTCCAAGAATAACTTATGAGAAGCACCGATATCTCCAGAAAGAACAGAATAACCTTTGATCAGCGAGGTCACCACTCCAACGTCCATGTTCAAAGCTGTTTTAATGGCAGCAGAATGCAACTGCAGGCAACACTTAAGCCCCACAACTTCGTCACAGCCTTCATTCGGTCCACACAAAGAAGATATTAGAGATGAGAGTGCCGTACGATCAAACTCAAGTCCACCGCGAAGCATTCTGACAAACAAAAACATAGCTTTATGGCCTTGCTCGTGCATTCCAAGTCCTTTAATCATGGAATTATATGTAACAAGATTTCGGAAGTTCATTTCTTCAAACACCCTCCACGCCTCCACTCCGGCTTTGCGGCCATTCTTCCAGTACAACGCAATCAGAGCGTTAGCGACGTAAATCAAAGAATCAGCACCGAGTTTGACAGTAAGGCCATGAACTTGCAAACCATGCCAGTAATCACAAACCGACAGCAAGCTCGAGTAAGCGAACTCATTAGGTCTATGAAGGGGCAGCATTTGAGAAAACAAACGAAAGCACTGATCCAATTTGCCGCGCTGCGCGTAGCCAGAGATGAGTATAGTCCAGGAAAATATATTTTTGTGAGGCATTTGAGCAAACACCTGGTGGGCACGGTTCAAATCTCCACGCTTCGCATACATGTTGATGACATTGTTGGTGGCGAGGAGGTCCGGCGGTGGCGGTGGCGGCGGCTGGGCGGTCGTGTACGCGTGTATGTAGCGGCGAAGTGCTTGAGCTACGCTGATCGTGCAACATGTTCTTGGAGCACGTGAGTATAGACCAGCATGCATATCTTGATCGCCCAGAAAATGGAGCTTTCTTTATTGTAAAATCATCATTTGTCAATTTCTTGAGTTACCTGTTGAATGGGCTTTTGCGCAAAATGATTAAGACTGTCTGAATATAAATACTACTGGTACTTATTCCTCCCCTTTCCACTCAATTTGACAAAGCTTTATTATTTTACAATTCTCATCCATTCACTTTATAGGTCTAATGGAGTGGAACGGAAATAGTAGAATTCGTCGTTTCTTTTCTATGATAATTAAAAAAGAATTTGTCATTTCTTGTTTATACATAGCCATGAAGAAATCATCAACTCGTGCATATTATCTAATTAATAATCGTCACAGTACAATTATATGTTAAACAAAAAAGAAAAAAGAAAAGTAGTGTTTTATTGGATTGATTAAAAGATTATTACTATTTCTAAAACAAATATTCCATCTATCCCACCAAACAAAAGATGTTTCATGAATACATGTGAAATATAGTATGGAAACACCTACAGTTCGGTGAGGGTGGGACAGAGAGAGTAATCGACTCCACGAATCATAGTGGAAGGACATTACTATTATTATAGTAGTATATGTTTATGTTTATATTATTATAATGGTAAAAGAATCATGCTTTCTATACTTATTTGAGAACAAACAAACTTGTACTTCACTCGAAAATACACAGCTCTGTAATTATTGAGACAGTGTGCAATTTGAAGTGATTGAAAATAGTGGAAGGAAGGAATTTGTGTCATCACCAAGCAAACCAGTAGTGGCTCATGTCAATACCTGGGATTCCTCAGTCTCAATCCAAGGAATTTCTCCTTCTTCAATATCTACATCAGTGTTGATGTTGCTCCCATCACCTTCCACCATTCATCACAACAAATTGCACCAACTTTAATAATACCACACATACATATTACACTTCATACAATATCAGAACCTGATTAATATGCAACAAGGAAACTAGAATGAACACACAAAAGGAGAGATGGGATCAAGTATCATGTCATGTCATGAGCGTTACAACAACGAACTACACACATGAAGATCGACGGACCATAGAAGACCGAACGACCAACTCACATCCACATTACACGGTGGAACTAAATAATTGTACAAATGGAGGAGTCATGTTTCTGTTACGTCAAGTGCTACACAACTTTATATGAAGAACAGAGATGGTTATAGACTACCAATTTTTGATAGATCATTAGTAATAAGGATCACTATTCAGTGAATCACGCATCTCATATCGTCTTGAGCTAGGATGACTAATTCTATCCAACACTGAACCAAAAACTCTTCGACTGTAATCGTAATCGGTGCTGTCATGGTATGATCTATACCCATTAGATCGGTGCATAGATATATCAGGAAGAACTGGCAGGGAATGGAAACAAAAAAAGAAAGATCATGTTATTCACGAAGAAACGGTTCCAAAAGAAAGCCAAAAAACAAAACGTATGACTCTTATCTTAAGAACAGAAAGCACAATCAGTGAAACAGAAATCCATGTCTCACCCTCTGGATACTTATGCTCTGAAAACCGACAAGAAGCTGATAGTCTCGGAGATTGTGAGTAAGGCTCTGTATTCTTGTGGTACTGTCTTGGTTTCGCAGAAGCAACTGTTGATGGGGTTGCAACGAGGAGTGAAGCAGAGGATTTTTCATGTCGGTCTTGTCCAGAGATCTGTCATACAACAGCGATTTTTGTTAAATTATTAATAATTATTTCGTTTATGAGGTCCACACGTAGTTTTCACTCCTTAACATGAAGTTGCCATCAGCAGGGCAACAACTTAACAACATCTATAGTCTGTTCAAAGCATATCAAAAAGGTGGATGCATTCACAGTAACACCCATCCTCAATGAAAAGCTATCTCGACTATCATCACAGAGAACCCACTAAGTAGTGGAAGCTACTAAACAGTGGAGAGCACGATAGATGCTCACCGCAAATTTCAGGGTCCTTTTGTAGAGAGTTACAAGCCCGGAGAAGAGCTTAACAGCATACTCAGCTACCTCCTCAGATTCATACTCAGCAAAAGCATAACCTTTAGGCTTATCAGTCTCCCTGTCTCGAGGGATAAACAAATCCACCACGCGACCTGCCTGAATCAGAATGTCATACAACACCCTATCACTAACTCTCTCATCCAAGTTGCCTGTCGAAGAAATAACCCGTACCAAGTTTATTATTGGTATAGCTACAAACAAGAAGGGCATGCATAGTTGCATTTTAACATTAAGTTTATAACTTGAAGAATATGATAGTAATTACACTAAATTGTACCATAACACTGAAAAAATAAACAGCAACTTTCCTAGATCTCCTGTTTCATTTTCTATGGAACACAAATCTTCCAAATACTAGTACAGATTCTCTAAAGATCCAAACAGTTGGGGTATAATTCTAGAATGATCAATTCGGCATAATCAAAGACAGAAAATCCTCGATTTTTCAGCTTAATTATTTACCCTTATAGATCTCAGAATGAAGCCAAGCATGCAACCCTAATTTAGAGATAACACAGCAAACAAAGCAAAATCCAGCTAAAAAAAATCCAGAATTCCTAAAAATCAGCCATTACAATGAAACTAGACCTACAGTTCCCAATAAATCTTAAATCGCACACAGAAAAGAGTAATTCAAAACGGAAAAGCTGAAAAACAAACGCGAAATGAGGAAACAAAATCAAAGCAACCAAGGAAAAACAGAGCCTACCAACATATATCGTCGATTTAGGACTTTCCGCCATGATCGAAACTAGTATTTGAACAAATACGATTCTAGAGAGAGAGAGAGAGAACGAAGGTATATATAGATATCGATAAGAGAGTCGAGAGAAGGAATCCGAGACCGAGAGAAGGAAGGAAATGGTGAAAGTGAAGACGGCGGATTCAATGTTTATTTTTTATTTTTTATTTTGTTTGATTTCGCATAATACGGGTCGGATCTTATGATATGGGTAACCCATATTCTTTATTCAATGGGCCCACAGTTCCCTTATTTTCCGAGGAAAGAGAAGCCCAATTAAATAACAAGGTGGGGCCCCCAGAAACAGACCCTCCCCATGAATTGGTGCGCCAATTCGGTGCCAGCTCAGCACTCATTATTTCAATTCAAACGCACCGACGCCACGCCACCCCACCACCAATCAGATCCCTCCACGCCCCCGAAACGACGTCATTTCACACCCTCTCCCCCTTTGCTTCTCGTCCCTCCATCCAACAGCCACTAATCAATTCAAATTAATTAATTAATTAAAAATAGACAAAAACCCAGTCACGACGCTTCACACCAATTCGAGTAAAATATTTCCACGTAAGCGCGCAATTACTATTTAATTTTTTTCAATATCTTCGGAGAATCCGACATTTAATTTTTTCCCTTTCACTTAGCTGTTTAATACAGTGAAAATTCTAATGATTTTGAAATCATACACCCCTTCGAGAAAATCGCTTATATTTACACTCCCTCATCTCAATTTAGCAGTCATGACTCTTTTCGACACAAAATTTTATACGCAAATTGTTAACAGACCGTCCACAACTAGAGAATATAAAAAGGTAATTCTTTCAACTTTAGACAATATGATTAGTGTAACGGAACAATCCAAAATAACGAGACTTATGAAATGAGACGGAGTATTTATTTATTTATTTATATTTAAAAAACAATAAATCGGCCGACGCCAGCCCACAAAGCCGTTACGATAGAACTCCATGGTATAAAAGCAAAGATCGCTGACTGCAATTTTCTTTAGAGAAAACAGAGAGGAGACAGCAGCAGCAATCCTTCTTTCTCTCTCTCTCCTCATTTGTGGAAACAGGAATTGATTGAAGATCGGCTGAAATCAGTCTCGCCCATTTCATTTTTTTACAATTTCGAAGGCATTTTTGTGGGGACGCGGAATTCAGGTGAGTGGGTTTTTTTAAAATGTTTTCTTTTTCTTTTTTTGGGATGGAATTCTTCTTCGTCAAGATATATGGGATTGCTTGTTTGGGATTAGATCTCTTAATTTTAAAGGGGTCAATTCAATCTTTGTTATTCTCTCTTTATGTGATCGAGAATTGAGATTATTGGGAGCTTTACTTTTCTTGAATTTTGTGGTGGGATTGGATTGGATTTGAGTTTCTTTGAATTCTCCCCCATCATGTTCTTGGTAGCAGCGTTCCTTGTTGATAAAGTGTTGTCTCTGAACTTTGCGTCACTGCTAAGATAATTTTTTTCGATTTTGTACTCTATTTACACAGCCTGCTTCTTGACTTTTTCACCCACTCTGTGGTGGCAACCAAGGTACATGTTTCTGTAGTGCTCTATATAATCATTCATGGTGCTTTTGGATTTAATGGCTTTTTCGTGATTGATCCCGGTCTACGATCTTCGACCCTGCAAGAAATCTAGCTTGTTTCTGGTATTTTTGTTGTTATGTTTAATGTAATCTTTGATTAGTCCAACAGATTGGAGGCTTGGATTTGAGGATTTATTGAAGTTGGGATATGAAGCCTATGATCTGAGTTTGTGGTTGATATTGTTATCAAATCTTGAAATTTTGCAATGATCTAATCTTAT
This sequence comes from Thymus mandschuricus, assembly GCA_029379335.1. Lineage (NCBI taxonomy): Eukaryota > Viridiplantae > Streptophyta > Magnoliopsida > Lamiales > Lamiaceae > Thymus > Thymus mandschuricus. The sequence goes on from CM057074.1 coordinate 37,818,806, forward strand.
TGGAGTCCGTATATTATGAGACTGTATGAGTTTTGTTGTGGGATGGTTAGCTAATGGTATGAAGATATTCTCTGCTTATGTGCTGATAGACTGTCGGTTTTTACAGGCGAACTAAGTCTTGCAGTGAATATATATTCTATTCCGGGTGGGGCTGTAGTCTATTTCTCGAGTATAGTTGTTGTGTTGTGTGATCTGCAGCAAGCTGGATTGATGTGCAATGCAGAGGTCACGTAAAGCTCTTCTACGAAGAAGAGCTTTGAAGGAGGAAATTGGTGGCAAAAATCGCTTGTATAAGGTTTCTCTTTCTGGTGTTGTCGTTTTATGGGGCCTTGTCTTCCTTTTAAACTCATGGATCGGCTATGGTGGTCAAGCAGGTTGGTAGACTATCTGATTTTTCGTTCGACTTGATGGATTATTCTGAAAAACATCAATTAATTTTCAGTTTCTGATTTAGCACTTCATTTCTGTATCTGATGGTCGAATTTTGTAAGGACAGATTGAATCTCATCGTAAGAGGATTGGTATACAGTATACCTTCAGGCTCATTTCTTTTAATGTAGTGTTTCGTATTAGAACTGCATTGTACTTGGTAGTTAAAAATTAGTACCATTGCCTTCTTCCTTTCGCCTTTCTCTCTGCATTCATGTTTGTGTGATCAGTGTTCTTACAAATGATATTGCATGTGTTCTATACATCAAGAATAATTTTTCACTCAAGTTGCTCTGGGTAAATTCTCTTTTACTTTAAACTAATTATGGGTGCCCGTTGTTTGACTCGGTATTGGTGAGATTGAATTTCATAACCCCCCCCTATATTTTCATGGACTTCGTTTAATTGCTTGATTTTATCGATAAATAACTGAATCTTCCGTACTGATGGGTGCAGAAAAATCAGAAGAATACACAATTAATGCAACAAGATGGGGTGAAAATGAAGTGTCTTTTGACAGACATCCATCAGATGGAACTGCACATGCATCCGATGGAACTACAAGATGGGGCGAAGATGAAGTTTCTTACGAAAGAAACGGAAATTGGAGAATGTCGAGAGACGGACAATCATCAGATGGAGCTGTCACTGAAAATGGTGATACTGATTATAATAAGAGTGAATCACTTGATAAGCTGGGGAAAGAAAACGCTGAATCCGCTGCCACCGAGGCTGCGTTAAGGAAAGATTCATCAGAAAATTTGGAGAAGGACAAGCTGTCCCGTGGAGTACATATGGGTCTTGATGAATACAAGAATAAAGCATACAGCTCCAAACCGAAATATGTAACCGGCGAAGCTGGAAACATAATCCACAGATTGGAGCCTAGTGGAGAAGAGTACAATTATGCTTCTGCTTCTAAAGGAGCAAAGGTCTTGTCTTTTAACAAGGAAGCCAAGGGGGCGTCTAATATCTTGAACAGTGATAAGGACAAGTACCTTCGAAATCCTTGCTCTACTGAAGAAAAGTTTGTTGTGATTGAGCTTTCTGAAGAGATGCTGGTCGACACCATTAAAATAGCAAACTTTGAGCATCACTCGTCTAATTTGAGAGATTTTGAACTTTTAGGCAGTGCTGTTTACCCTACTGATTCATGGGTCACGCTTGGAAAGTTTAGCGCTGCAAACATGAAGCATGCTCAGAGATTCGCTCTTCCGGAGCCAAAATGGGCGAGATATCTTAAACTGAACTTGTTGAGTCATCATGGTTCGGAATTCTACTGTACGCTGAGCTTTGTTGAAGTTTATGGTATCGATGCTGTTGAAAAAATGCTTGAGGATCTGATTTCAGCTCAAGATAAGGTGGCAGTATCTGGGGAAATATTAGATGATAAGAAGTCTGGTTCGGGCCAGCACGTGAGCACTGAAGGTGTGGGTGATGAAGATCTAGTTGAAGAAACTGATACTATGATCAGAACCTCTGAAGTGAGACGTGGAAGGCTGGAAATTGACGTGCCTGATCCAGTTGAAGAAATACGTCATAAACAGCAAGTTAACCGGATGCCCGGGGATACTGTTCTTAAGATTCTAATGAAAAAAGTTAGATCTCTGGACCTGAATCTAGCGATTCTCGAGCGGTATCTAGAGGAGTTGAGTTCTAGATACGGAGACATTTTCAAAGAGTTTGATAGAGATATTGGAGACAAAGGCGAAGTTCTAGAGAATGTAATCTCGGATCTACGTGGTCTAGCTGAAAGCAAAGAGGAGATGGTATGCAAACATTTGGAATAAGTGTCACGATCCATTCATTCGCTCCTTTTCTTCTTCTAAAACTTTTTTCTCGTTCTGCAGAGTGAGGAGATCAGTGAGCTCCTGTCTTGGAAATCCCTTGTTTCCGTGCAGCTGGAGAGTATACTCAACGAACATGCCCTTCTTAGGTTCGTCAATCTACCTGATACTCAACTCCCTTTTTCTTTTCATTCTGGCTGTTTATTTATGTATGTGCTGAAAATGGAAGTAGCAAGATGAACTGAAAATAAAATTTTGTCAAGAAACATGTTTTGGTGTAGAGAATTTTCAATCCTCATATCCTAAGTAGGGATTAAACGACCCTCGTACTACATAGGCACTTATTCCGTTAATTAAGTTCTAGCATTACTTATTTGCATTCAAGGAGAAGCACGAAACCAATCTGCACACACACAAACACACAGTTGTTTACTTTGTGTTTTCAAGGGTCTAAACTGAATGAAAACCTTGTGCTCGTGCCTTTTATTCTGGACTTTGAGTTCGTTATTCTGTTCGATTCACAATAAATTCTGAAGAGGCGGTTTGGCTGTGGCTCGTGCAGGTCGGAAGTGGAAAGTGTTCGGAGGGATCAGACACACATGGAGAACAAGGGAGTTCTGATATTCCTTGTATGTGTAGCCTTCGGGTTTCTGGCAATCGTGAGGTCGTTTGCAGATTTGGCGGTGAATGTGAATAGTTTGAGTTTGAGAGAGAGTGTTCCCAGGAAATTTTGCTCGGAGAAGTCATCCTGGTTTTACTTACTGCTTAGTTGTAGCATTACTATAATCATTCTCTCCTTGTAGAATGAACAATTTTTCCAGTCAATCATTTTTGTCACAGTTTATATGAAATTCCATTTTCTGTTCATTGCCACTCTCTCTCTCTCTCTCTCTCTCTCTCTCTCTCTCTCTCTCTCTCTCTCTCTCTCTCTCTCTATCTATCTATCTCTCTCTGTTATTAATATTAGGAAAAACTAGAAAAATCCCATTAAAAATATAAGATAAATTGTAGGAAAAATCAATTGTGATATAGTATAGTAATATTTTTAAAAAAAAAATTAAAAAGGAAAATTGTGGTAATATCATGTTTTATTCTTTATCATCCAAAAAGGGAAAATGAAAACTTTACATAATACTAGTAAATTATATACAATCAAATTTCAGAAATTTGGTTTAAAATATTACACTTTAGTATAGAATATAGAGAGATCATATGATTGAGGGGAAATAATCTCAAATACTCCTACAAAAGATGAAAATAGTAATTAATGGGCCAATGTCATTTAAATACACGAACTTTGGATGATTTTCGTTTTTTCACATCAACTTTCAACTTTGTCATAAAAACACAGGGAAATAATAGAACTATAGAGAAATGCAATCAAGTAGGTATTAAAAAAGGATGCAATTAGATTATCTGAATTGAATACAACATCAACCCAATCTCATCAAAAGCTAAAGTGAGGGTGCCTATAAAAAGGACATAATATGCATGCATGCACACACACATACATACATACATACATACATACATAGAGAATGAAGATGAGCATGAGGTTGTCGATGGTGGTGATGATGGTGGTGGCGATGGCGTTGGCAATGGGGCCGGGGCCGGCGGAGGCGGACCCGAAAATATGCAGCTATACGTTTGCATCGAACTGCAAAGTGGAAGGGCTGAATACCTGCAATTCAGTCTGTCAAGCCATGTACCGTCAAAGGCTCATCAATACTTACTGTGTTACCCATGATGGAGCCAATCCCGAGTGTGGCTGCTCCTACTACTGTTAACTAGTATCGCCCCGTGCGATGCATGATAAATTGTTGTCTTGATAATAATCGATTATTTAATAATATGCATGCTCGGATCGATTAATTAATGCTTCTACTATGTTATAACAACATTTTAATCGATATCATGTCAATAATAACAATTAAAATAGACGTAATCAGATGAGTATATATCGAGCGTAAATTGTATTGTCAACGAAATATGCACGGTATAGATATTCTTTCCATTAAGCAAGGTTACAATATGATTACACTAATCTAATCATATAATTAAGTATCTAAATCGATTGTGAAATTACACATTGCCATAATTAAATAGCATTATTTGGGTCTATAAAAACACGAATTATTTTTACAAATTATGCATTAGTCTCAATAGAGAGTTGTTGAGGTTGAAGAGAGAATTATAGAATGATGAAGCAAATGCTTTCTGCAAAGTTTCTTCTCGTCGTTGTCCTATGCTTCCTCGTGTCAGGTTTGAGTAATTCCGTAATTAATAATCGTAGTTATTTTACGAGTGTTAATTAATTTATTAATTAAAAAAATTGATGCAGGTGAAAGAGGAATGATGGGGGTTGATGCAAAAACTTGTATTGATGCATATGAAAATGCATCATGTGCAAAAAAGGGAATAAGTGTGTGCACCAAATGCATTCAACATTCTGGATTGATTTCTATTGGTTGTGACACATTAAACACTCCCTCTAAATGTGTTTGTGTCTATAAATGTGATTAATTCATCCATTCATTCTTCTATAATCTTGTTGCTACTTTTTTGTTATGAGAAAATCGAAGAATATTGTTGACGAGAGAAACGATATGCGAAGTAACGTGAAATCGTACGAAATACAATACAAGCGATAAACAAGAAATATCAAGAACAGCGAAAAAAACCTTCCTCACCAAGCACTAGTTGCACAATTTACCTTTAATATATCTCATCCTCGATCTTCTCCAAATTTTGTTAATATATATTTATTTTCGTTACTCTCTCTTTATTTAACATGGGTGAATTGTTGGCATTCACACAAACTATTCTCGAATTAAATTTATTGTTTAAATTTAATACGATTTTGTAAAAAACACCAAAAAATATGAAGAGGAACTCATATTGTTTATTATTCATCCAATGATTCAACGTTTGTAAAAATGTTAGCTACTTAATTTGTCTCAAATTAAATCCGTCGTTTGAAATTTAATCACAAATATACGTCGGCTGACAAATTTAAATTCATGAAATATTCGTTAATAAGAGTTTTATATTGTATTCTTCTTATGTCGACAAAGCATAATATATAAAAAAAAAAATAGAAATAGAATGAAACTAGATTGTCAACGACGACGGTCGACATGTCATAAAGTCAAATTAGAAATCGATTTGAAACGTTGATTTTCCGGTGATTTGAAATACTACTATACAACTATATTATAACAGTAATAAAATTGATTATAAAGGGATTAATCAATTTACATAAGAAAATTATACCTTAATTAATTCAAAGATTTCGGTTGAATATACAATAAGGAATAATATTATGCAATATTAATTGATCGTCCACAAATATGCACAAAATAGATATCATTCTATTCACAATACACAAATTAAAGTAACAAATCGATATTAAAAAATAATTAAGCAAAATGTAAATTGATTATGGGTCTATAAATATAATTAAACACAGAGATTAGGGGAACTAATCCAACATCAACAACATCTAGTTAGTAGTACTCGAAGAAGAAGAAAAAGAAGATGATGAATCAAGTGTTGTCTTCAAAGTTTCTTGGCATCGTTCTTCTATGCTTCCTCGTCTCAGGTTCGTTATATACTGAAAGTACTATCGCCGTCTCGTTTAATAATGAACTCATTTTTATTAAAACGAGTCTATTATAATATTCAGTGAGCTTATTATGAACGTGACGAGTATAATAGAGTTATTGATTGATAATTGTGCAGGTGAGAGGGGATTAATGTTGGGTGATGCAAAAGAGTGTTATTTTGTTTATGAGAATGCATCGTGCGGGAGTGAAGGAGTCAAAGCATGCTCCCAATGCTACACCAAATATGGTCGGAATTTGACTAATGTTCGATGCGACGTGTTGAACGCTAAATACAAATGTGTCTGTTTCTATAACTGTAATTGATTTGTTTCTATTTTGCTTAATTAATTTAAATGTTTGTTTTATTTTGTTATTTCGATCTCAATAAAAAATAATTAATTTGACCTCCCTGCGTCATTTTTTTGTTTCGTTGCTTGATTCGATTTTTTGTCTACATGATTAGCCATGAATAAAATAGCAAATTAAAATAACTAATTCATCAAATTTATAAAGGATTCATTAAAGGCACAAGCTTTAATTAAGTAATTAGAACAATATCTCGACTATAACAACAATTAGATTATCATGGCATATATTTGAAAAATCAAATTATGTTAATTAAATTACTATCCAAACCTCCCCTATATAAACCCTAACACCTACCCATGGTTGGTAGAAATCGCAAAAATGGTGAAAAAAATTTCTGCAAGCTGTCTCATCCTCATTGTCCTCTGCTTTCTCGTTTCAGGTATACCTAATTCGATGATTACAATAATCCACGATTGTTATTAAACATGTAATCATAACACGTAAAAAAAGTGTCGATTTGTACATACTTATATAAAATATCTTTACATGCATGAGCACGGTCCTCGTGCTCGTTGTCGCACTAATCAAGATTGATTAATGTTGTTAATTTTGCATGGGAAGATGGATTAGCAGTGAAAACATCAAGAAAACTGCAAGGGAAGATTTGCTCGATATCTTATGTCGATCCGACCTGCACCCAAGAAGGAGATCAAGCGTGCTTCAAATGCCTCAACATCCATCATCTCGTCTCTACTCAATGCGACACCAAATCGACCCCGAACAGATGTATTTGTAATTTCCGTTGCTAATTAATTAATCATTGCTCTCAAGGAAAATTATGGACGATCAGACTTATATATGTTAAAAGTTATTTGCAACGAGTTATATACAAGCGTAATAGTAGATTGTCTATATACTAAAGTAAAATCGAGTTATTATTTTACAATGAAGATTTAATATATATCGAGTACTAACTACTTTTGCGATTGTAACACTCACACGGTCATGCATCCGATACGACTCGAAAACACCGAAATTTGGGTCATAGAGGATGAATTAATACAAGCCCACATTGGATAAGAAAGTAGAACTCCAAAAAGTGGGAGCCCAGTTTAGGAAAATGGTTCGTCAAATTCTAGAACCTTTTTTTTTTTTTTTTGAGAATTCAAATTCTAGAACCTTGATTTCAATGTAATTTAATTGCGGCCTAAACCCTTGTAATTGCCAATCTTAAGCCCAAGATAATAGAATCCCGACAGCAATCGTGAAACGCTGGGATTGAGTTAATAATCAGCACAGCGGCATTAGAAAATTGAATTGAATCGAGGGGAAGTGGAAAGTGAAGGTGGTGCTAAGTGTTTGATAAAATGTTCAAGAAGGCGGTGGAGGCCAAATCGCAGCAGCGGCTATCTGGGGCCGACCGCAAGAAACTGAAACGGACGGTGCGGGAGCGATTCCCCGCCGTTTCCGATGCTGATATCGATGTTTTGCTTCCGCCCAAGGTATTGCATAACACGCCTTCCCACTTTTGAATTCCATATTCTTGCCGTTTCCTTCTGCCGTTTGCCTCATGGTTTGGTAGGCTAGGAATTCTAGTTAGCTTTAAATTGTGTGTTCTTTCATTTTAAATTGTTTGATTCTGGGTAAGTGTGGGGAATACCAAATAATATACAGGTTTTTAAACTTCACTTGTGTTGTTGAAAATGGAGGCTCGAAAGATTTTAGGACAGAAATGAATGAACGCATGAATGAAGGTCGGAATTTTAGCATGTATGAGTCTCCCACTTATGGAGTGATTTTTATTCTTCGCTGTCTGCATTCTGGGTTTTAATTAGTTGGGATTGTTACTGTATGAAGATCATAATCAGAGAGTTCGATAGAAGGAGATTCCGTTAGTGAAAAAAATCTACCTTTTGGATCTTCTGGTATATTGTTTACGTGTTTTGATTGCCTAGTTTTGATGTGAGAAATGATTTTTCTTTTCAGGTAGAAATTACAGTAGCAAAGTATCCCAACCGAGTTCTCGTATATGGTCTAGAAGGTGACTGTCCCATGTTTTTTGATGTTGATGGACGTGGCTCAGAACTATTCCCTACAGGTATTGAGGAGCTAATATGATACATGGATTATGATGGAATGCTTGCATGTGTTGTGTGTGTCCGCGCGAGTGTGCGTGCTATTGTCTCTAATGGCTTATATGTGCAACTTTTGCATTAGCATGAATTTTTGTAGTGGTGCTGAACATATTAGCAGGAATAACTTAACAGATATACAAATTATTGAAAGACAAGTCAATGGCTTTGCTTGTATTTATATCTTTCCAGAAAGTTCTGGGCGGATTTGAGCTGTTCATCATTAACTCTGTCCTGCCAATTTTCTCTGGCTAATGGGCTCCCTAATTGAATCATCTGGACTCTGGAGAGTGATGGAACTGAGTGGCATTTTCCCAAATGAAACTTATGTAATTTGCCACTTAATAGGGTAAATATATGTGAATCAATCTTGGCATATAAAATATGCATCAGGCAGTTCTAGTAGCAAGAGAATTGAATACAGCACTATTTAGTTTCTTATTCATTACAAGTGTTCTCATAGTTTAGTTGTCAGCTCAGCAGCTCTGCTTACAGTTAGCTTAAATAGTCACTAGTTCACTCTTTTTAACTAAATTCCACAATACAACTTTCACTGTGTGATCGAATCTTCCTTATACATGTCACGTTCCTGGTTTGGCTATCTTGTCTCTAATTGTACCCTTTCACTGGTTTCAGTTTATGCTTTATGGAAGGTTCCAGATCTTTTGCCATCTTTCATGCTGAAAGGGGGTGAGGTTTCCAGATATATGCTTGGCGGGGCTGACTTGATGTTTCCTGGCATACTTATTCCCGCTGAAGGTCTTCCATCATTTTCTGCTGGTGAGCCTTGGGCTGTTAAAGTTCCTGGCAATCCAGCTCCTATAGCTGTATGTAATAGAAAGATGATTTTTGTCATGATCTACTGTGCTTACTGTTTTCCTATCCAATTTCTCATTAAATTTTCTATTCAGGTGGGCACTACAACAATGAGTAGCACGGAGGCATTGAAGGCTGGCTTGCGTGGCAAGGCATTGAAAATATGCCATTATTTCAGCGATACACTTTGGTAAAAACACCCTGGAATTGCATTCAATCGGTACAACTTCCTTTGAATAGAAATATATTGGGTGCCTTGCCTTTGTAACAGTACCTTGTTTTTTGTGTTTGCATTTGGTGATTTCCTCCAGGGAGTCTGCAGGGAATTGTTACGTCCCTAATGCTGGTTTTTATCAAGATGCTGTGTTTGAAGATCCTGCTTTACATTCCTCTGGCTTGGCTTCTGATTCATTGGAAGAAAATTCCTCATCCGGCCAAATGACTGGTGTCACCAATGAGAGTACAGGAGATACTGGTCTTACTGAAGGAGCTGCTACTACGCTTGACGCTGAGCCCACTGCTGTGACCAATGAAGTTAGTGAACAAATAAACAGTGCCATGGTTGGTTTGCAGGTTGCGGAAACGGCATCAGTCAGTGAATCTAACGTTGATGACCAACATCAATTGTCTGTTGAGGATGTAGATTCACTATTGGACAAGTGCCTTTTGCAAGCCCTGCATACAACCATCAAGGATAAAGATCTTCCCATGCTGGGAAGCATATTATGGTAAGGGAAATAGGGCAATTGGTCGTTGTTTAATGTTTGTGGCCAAAAGTGTCATATCATAACTTGAATGCACTGGTCAAATGTTTTGTTTAAATATTTACCCTTGAGATGTTGAATAAGCTTTTTATCAGCTCAATTTGGTGGTTATTGTTTGTGATTACATTTCCTTAAGTGAGATTATTTAGGTTATGGCGCAAAATTTTAGTTAATGTTCATAGATGATCCCCTAAATATAAAGTTCTGGTTTATTTGGGTTAATTAAAATTGAAAAGTAGGCTCTTAGGTTGATTACTTGACTATTGCCATTTATTAAGAATGACAGCTTATTCTTACATGTAACATGGTTTATCGCATTACAGTTATGTTCAAGGTCAAAAGAGATAAAACTACTCTAATAAATATACATGCATCTTTTAGGCTGACATGCTCTTGATATGAAAGAGTATGTAACTGATGTGGGGTTGTGCTGCCCATTTAGGTCTCTGTTGAGCGGCAAAGTAGCCAAAAACCTACTTCATTTCTATTTTTCTCACATTCCTTGGTGTTTTCCTGTCAAAATATCTACGTTTCCTGTTTTTCATGCTCCATGTATGGTGTTTTATACTGATCTTTGTTATCTGTGCTGCTACAGGTCAAGTCATGTGCTACCTTGCAGGCCTGCTGGCGTAACATTGGACATCAAGAAGTCGTCTCACAAGAAGTTATCCAAGTGGCTACAGTCGAAATCTGTTGGTGGATTGGTCAGTTTTCTTCTTCTTTTCGTTGACTAAATTTACAGTTCCATCTACACTATCGATCTTTGTATGATCATCCTTTAGCAACTAGATTTTTGTGATCTACTACAGAGGGTCTCTTTTCCTTTGCTAAGCTATAGATATTTTGTCCTCTGCTCATTCACGGGTGACTTGTTTTGAACAAACTCCATTATCGTACTGGTCTAATTATTGCCTTAAATGGGGGGTTGATTGTTGATACTGTATTTATATATTTTGCATGCCAGATTTCAGTTAAAGAGGATAAACATAAAAAGGAGGCGACTCTAATCTCAGTTAATCGCAAGCACTCAGACTACACATCTTTCAAGCCAGAGAAGAAGAAAGTTGAAAATGAGCAATCTGCAAAAAATGTCGTCGCTGAAGGACAATCACAGAAAGTACTTGAAGTTGCTGAGCTTTATAAGTCAAGCTCTCATGTCAACCCTATATTTGCTGCTGTTGGAGCTGATACTGGGAAACTCTACACTGCTTCAGAAGCTTCTCAGATTGTTTTTACATACATCGAGAAGGAAAATCTGGTGAAACAAACAAACAAGTCCATTGTCGTTTTAGATGCAACTTTATGTGATGCTTTGTTCAAGGGTGCTATCAAGAAGGGTACAACATATCCAACTGAAATTCATAAAAAGGATGTCGGACAAACCTTTATCAACCGAATGCAAGCACATATTGAAGTAAAGAGGGGCAATGATACTGTCGTGCGTAAAGGTGCTCTTAAGCCGCTCCAGATAATTACAGAACGAAGACAAGGGAACAAAAAGGTTACCAAACTTTCTGGTCTTGAACCATTTCTGATAGATCCAGAGGCTTTAGCGTCAGAGCTCCAGAAGAGATTTGCATGCAGTACAACAGTATCGGAACTCCCTGGTATGGCTTAATATTACTGTAGTGTGCCTTATCCTAAATGATCGCATTATTCAGTTTCTGCATGTTAGAAATTTACTTCCTCTCTTGTTCATTGAATCTAATGAATCTTCCTTTACTACAATAAAGGTAAGAAGGGGCTCGAAGTTTTGATCCAAGGTGGCGTCATCGAGGATGTTGGAAAACACCTTGTTGAACAGTATGGCGTCCAAAAGAGATACATTGAGGTTTATGACAAGACCAAAAAGTACTAAGGTCAGTTTTATGCTGGTTTAGAATCTAGATTAAGCTCAACTAAGCATATCTTGTTTCATATTTCACTCTCTTTCGATCTAAAGAAATAATAAGACTACAAATTTTTTTAATTTTTTGTACGAGGTGAAAATGCACTCCCCGAAAAAACTAGGAGCTCTTCTCTCAGCTGAAATGTTGTTCACTCATACTTTTTACTCTTCAGGTATTTGTGGCTGGTGTATGCTTAGAGGTTCTAAGAAGCACTAAGGAAGTGTCGGTGTGTCTCGTATTGAATGGCTGCTTCTCAGCCATTTCAATAAGCATTTGTGATTAGGATCTCAGCATCTTGAATTTCAGAATGCATATACAGAACTAGTTTTTGTGTACAGACTTCTTCCGTTTTAGTTGACGGACATCTTAATGGTGTTGTATCTGGGAGTCCCAAATCCTTTTCTTGAATACATTTATCAATCGTTAGTTCGTTACGATGGATCTAATTTAACTCTTTATCGTCTCCCTACTCCAATACAGTCTAGCTTATTTCTATTTTTGTGCTCCCTCTCGATTTTTTGGATGATCGATAGTTTTCTCGGAATGTTCGTCTAGAACGTTAATGTTACGAGAGCTGCTCGAGTGGGTTAGAAGAGGAGAAAAAAGAGTAGAATGTTTGGATATTCGACCAAATATCCACTCTAGAACATGTTCTTTTTATGCTCATTCCTTTTCCTCTCTAGCTTTTGTGGGCATAATTATGTATTCTGATGCCAACAAACTACATTTATTTTTTTCATTGTTGTATTATTAACTTCATGGAATCTGCTTTACAGATTTTCATTATTTAATTGCATACTATTTAGAGGAATTAATCTTCTGTATTTGTCATTCATCGTGAACATATTAATGTATTCATGGTTGACATGACAATGATGTGTAAGGAAAAAATTCATGGCAATTGGTACTATTACATTAGTCGGGCACATTAAGTCTGCCCACGTTACTAGTTATTCAGCAAAGAATCTCGGTTTCATATACAATGTCAATCGTTGCTCGTAGCATATGCTTTTGTGCTCTAGATAAAGTCCATCTCCCAACCAACTCAACACATGTTTGGAATAATTCCATCTCCAATTCCACATTCAATTTTAATATGCTTAAACAACGCTTCTCCGTCCCAACAAAGTTGAGTTCGAAAATCTTAATTATTGAGCGTGCTTTCGTTTTCTGGTCCTAATGGGAATGCCAAACAATTGCAAAAGGCGTTTGCTGTTAAAATTTTCGAATAAACTAGAAATAAGTATATATTCCGATTCTAGATAAAGATAATACGAAAATCTTGTGTAGATATGAATATAGAGAATCAAACATTAGACTAGTTGAAATGAAAGAAAAATGGAAAATACATAAAAGATTCCAGCATCTCTGGCCCATAAAAGGAACTGAAACCTCTTGAAACTACAACCAGCATTCACAGCAAGACTAACAGACAGTGTAGGCAGATGGTGAAGAGGGACGAAAACGAATGGCTCAACAGCTATTTGGAGGCGATTTTGGACGTCGGAACTGCAAGAAATGGGAGAAGGGATGCGGAGAGCATCTATGAAGTAGGAAGAGGCAACAAGAATGGCCTCAAGAACAATACCAGGAGCAAACTTCTTGATGATGAGCTGTTGAAGTTTGAAAAGTTCGAAATCCAGAAGCATAAGGAAGATAGGATGTTTACTCCTACTAGCTACTTTGTCGAAGAAGTCATCAATGGCTTCGACGAGGCTGATCTCCACAGGACGTGGGCGAAGGTACGTACATTGAGATAGAGTAAAATAATGAACCATGCAAGATATATTGTAAACTGTAACCTATGGTATATTGGTTATGGATGGACAGATGATAGCTACTAGGAACTCTCGTCACCGCAACAACCGGCTGGAGAATATGTGCTGGCGCATTTGGCATCTCGCCCGAAGAAAGAAGCAGGTGGCTCTTTTCCTCCATTCTTGTCTTCACTGTAAGCTGCAATAACAACATGTTTGAGTAATGTTACTCTACTTGCAGATAGCATGGGATGCAACACAGAAACTAGTACAGCGGAGATTCGAGAGAGAGAAAGGGCGTAATGATGCTGCACAGGATCTCTCTGATCTGTCTGAAGGTGAGAGGGAGAAAGGAGAGTCTAATCAAACCGGCTCTATCAAAAACGTGCCAAGAATAAGTTCGGATACTCAGCTCTGGTCGGATGACAAATCTCGGAAGCTATATATTGTCTTGATCAGGTAAGTGCAGTATTAGCAGCTCTACAACTGAACACGAAATGGAATCACCTTCTCATGTAATGCTCACAATGCAGTCTACACGGTCTGGTTCGGGGAGAAAACATGGAGCTCGGACGAGACTCTGATACTGGTGGCCAGGTTAGTTGATGACTGGTCTATAGAGCTGTTGAAATGAATAAGATGGTGTCACTCACATTCTTTCTTTCTGTTTTCAAGGTGAAGTACGTAGTCGAATTAGCTAGAGCTTTGGCTAACATGGAAGGTGTACACAGAGTGGATCTTCTCACTAGGCAAATCACTTCACCAGAGGTTGACTACACCTATGGTGAACCCATAGAGATGCTTTCGTGCCCTTCCGATGGATCCGGTAGCTGTGGCGCCTACATTGTCCGCATCCCTTGTGGCCCCTCTCACAAGTATTCCCAACAAACTCCATGAATCCTCTCCTCTCCTCTTGTCTTAATCTGATTCTGTATCATCATGGGATTGGGCAGATACATTCCGAAGGAGTCCCTATGGCCTTACTTACCGGAGTTCGTTGACGGGGCCCTCGGCCATATAGTAAGCATGGCAAGAGCTTTAGGAGAGCAAGTCAATTCAGGGAAACCGGCATGGCCTTATGTTATTCATGGACACTATGCTGATGCCGGGGAAGTTGCAGCTCGACTATCCGCTGTCCTAAATGTGCCAATGGTGATGACAGGGCATTCTCTGGGGAGGAATAAACTGGAGCAGTTACTCAAACAGGGCAGGCTATCTAAGGAGGATATTAACACCACTTACAGAATAACGAGGAGAATCGAAGCCGAGGAGCTGGGGTTGGATTCAGCTGAGATGGTAGTGACGAGCACCAAGCAAGAGATTGAAGAGCAGTGGGGATTGTATGATGGTTTTGATATACAGATGGAGAGGAAGCTGAGGATAAGGAGACGGAGAGGAGTCGGATGCCTTGGAAGATACATGCCAAGGATGATGGTACCAAGACTTACTTTCCACTGCTTTAGTTCAATTCATAGACAACATCCAAATGAACTGAGAAAGTTGTATTATAGGTCATACCACCAGGTATGGACTTCAGCAGCGTGGCGGAGCAGCTATCTTTAGACAGCGAAGGAGACCTCAAGTCGATGTTTGGTGCTGACAGGATCCACAAACGCCCGATACCTCCGATTTGGTCTGAGGTTCGGTTCTGATAACCATACACATTGTTACAGAAGAATGTAAACCAATGAATGCTGGCTAATGACAATGATAATCAACCATCAAGAAATCAAAGTTCATACTTGCATCTTCAGCTTTTGATGAAGGTGTTCTTAACTTGTTTCCGATGCAGATTATGCGTTTCTTCACCAATCCACATAAGCCTATGATACTAGCATTGTCCCGTCCCGATCCAAAGAAAAACATAACAACTTTACTCAAGGCTTTCGGAGAATGCCAGCCCCTTCGAGAACTGGCAAACTTGGTAGCTACTAACTTCACTCTTGGCTTCAATGTCACTACTAAATCCATGCATTGCTGAGTTATCTTATCTTACACCAGCTCCTAATCTTGCAGACGCTAATATTAGGCAACAGAGACGACATCGAAGAAATGTCCAACAGCAGCTCATCCGTTCTTACAACAGTACTCAAGCTCGTTGATATGTACGACTTGTATGGCCAGGTAGCTTATCCGAAGCATCACAAGCAACCTGAAGTTCCTGAAATATATCGACTGGCAGCCAAAACCAAGGTGAGAAACGGAATGATGGATAATGCATTTGTTACGATGCTACTGATTGATCACTCACATTGATTTTATCCGATCAACGTTGAAGGGCGTTTTCATCAATCCAGCTCTAGTTGAGCCATTTGGTCTTACTCTCATAGAGGTCAGTGTACAGCTAGCTGCTGATATAACAGTTCTAATCCGGTTAATGATGCGTTGAGTCGTCGTTTTCTTCAGGCAGCTGCTTATGGACTGCCCATTGTTGCCACAAGAAATGGTGGACCTGTTGACATAATAAAGGTAATAATATTGGCAATTCTTACCTACTACAGAGAGCCTACTTTGTAACGGATTCGAGAACTCAATCAATATAACTAAATGACGAAGCAGGCACTAAATAACGGTCTGCTCGTGGATCCACATGACGAGAAAGCCATCTCAAATGCTCTTCTAAAGCTCGTTGCTGACAAAAACCTCTGGCAAGACTGTCGGATAAATGGCCTGAAAAACATTCACAAGTTCTCATGGCCGGAGCACTGTCGTAAATACCTCTCACAAGTCGAGCAATGCAGGAATCGCCACCCAACAAATCATCTTTCTGTAATGACAATCCCTGAGGAACCACTCAGTGAATCACTCCGTGGCCTTGAAGATCTTTCTCTCAAGTTCTCTATTGATGTGGATGTGAAGGACAATGGTGATCCTGATCCAGAAGCTAACAACCACCACCAGAAAATCGTAGATCTTCTACTGCAAAAGGCAACTTCTGTCGGAAAATCAGTAAACATTTATTGTCCGGGGAGAAGGCAACGACTGTTTGTGATAGCAGTCGACAGTTACAACAGTCATGGAAGCCCTACCGAGGAGTTACCATTGATCATCAAGAATGCTATGCAGTCGAAGTGTGTGGGGGTAGGTTTTGTGCTACTGACAGGTTTGAGCTTGCAGGAGACTAAGGAAACGGTGGGAAGAGAGGTAAAACTCGAAGATTTTGATGCATTGGCTTGTAGCAGCGGGAGCGAAATCTGTTATCCTTGGATGGATTTGGTCTCAGATGAAGACTACGAATCCCACATCGAATACCACTGGCCAGGTGAAAATGTGAAGTCAATAGTAACAAGGCTTGCCAATGTAGAGGGCGATGATGTGCAGCTAAGCCGAAGTAGCTCAAGATGCTACACATATAGCATTAGACCTGCAGCCAAGGTACGTTTTTCATTAATGTCGTCTGGTACAAATATATATAAGAGGGAAATGGATCAATCACATACATGAAAATGTGACAGCCTCAGAAAATAGACGATCTAAAACAGAGGTTACGTATGAGAGGCCTGCGTTGCAACATGGTCTATACACAAGCTGCATCAAGATTAAATGTTATACCGTTGTTTGCATCAAGAGCTCAAGCTCTGAGGTATGTCTTTCATTTTTCAGATCAAAGATTGATCGTTGATGGAGTTGTATTTTTAATCCTAATGTGTCTCTATTTTCCTTGTCGCAGATATTTATCCGTAAGATGGAGTATAGACTTGCCAAAAGTGGTTTTGTTTACGGGGGAAAGAGGGGACACGGACTATAATGATTTATTCAGAGGTGTTCACATGACTATTGTACTCAGAAATTCTGTTGACTGTGGTAGTGAGACGAATGGGCATAGTGAGGAAGCCTTCAAAAATGATGACGGAATCCACTCTAAAGACAATACGAAAGTAGCTGTGGCAGAGGGATTCGAAGTTCATGACATCTCCAAAGCCTTGGATTTATTAAGAAGAAGATGTAATTCATGATATGTGACAACTTAGCACGAGTGGCCACTTAGCACGAGTGACTGCGCGTAGCATGGTAATTGGAACGACACAATTATGTAAAATAAAGAAGACATCATGTAAATGTAGATAATGAGAGTACCTAATTACTTAAAATCCAGACTAGAAGAAGGTGTAGACAATGATGTTTAATATTTCCTCCTTTCCATATGTCAACATAACATTGTATTCCTTATCACATGAGCACCTGAAGAAATGGATAAACCTTTGGTCAATGAAATAGATATACTACACTGAAAAGAAAACCATTTATATTTAAGAGAGTTGAGCTTTCTTTAATCAACCTTTCAAAGTCAGGTAAGTAGAGATGGTCATTAGAGGAAAGCATCTCGAAGCTATTGTGCCGAGAGCGAAATGGCTAGCTCACAAAATAAAAAACCAAAATCTGGATATAGAATTGCAAGCTCACTTTAAATTTCATAATCTGAAGTTGCATGG
This sequence comes from Thymus mandschuricus, assembly GCA_029379335.1. NCBI lineage: Eukaryota > Viridiplantae > Streptophyta > Magnoliopsida > Lamiales > Lamiaceae > Thymus > Thymus mandschuricus. The sequence goes on from CM057074.1 coordinate 37,836,727, forward strand.
ATTGCACGTACTCAGCTTCTCCAGCTTTATCAGATAGGAGTGCCTCAAGCTCCTCTTCCAAGCTTTTCTCGTCCATCTCCCTAAGTACTTCTGGCTGCAATCACTCAGCATCATCATCGGATATTAGGATCATAAAGGAGATTTTATATTGCTTGGTAATGGAGTCCGTTGCCAGTAAACCACTGAAACTCAAATAACTTCATTAGTGAAATAACTATGCATTCCAGGGAAATGATTATATGGTTTCTAAAGTATGATTTCCAAGCTAGAAAGAGATAAAATGAGTATAGACTATAGAATAACATGGTGCTTATATTAACCTCAGTATTTTCCAAAACAAGATTCGATTTCAGTTGCCTTATTTCATGAAATTTGGCTTGAGCAGCCTGAAAATTCATCATCACATTCTGATCAGCACCATCTGGAATTACAAACATGTTATTACAGACATGTTATCCTCAGTAATCTTCCTATAATGAGCACTGCATGAGCAAAGCATGTTACCACACGATGGATAAGCTTCTCAGTATATGATCAACTTGTCCGTATTACCTTCGGTCCACAAGTTTGCTGATCTGACAGACTCTGTATTTCCTGTTGCAAAAGCCCTAAAGTCTACATTTGGAGGGGATATAAGGGTGGGTAGTATGTATTCAATGATTTTCCTAAGAAAACAAAAGATCAAGCCCCATCCTCACCCCCACCCAGTATGCAAATGCAGGAAACTGTTCTGCTGTTGATATACAGATGCACAACTAAACTTCAGCTTGAAAGAAGGAAAAGGAATAAGAAAATAAAAAGGGAAGAGATTAATAATGTAAGAAACAAAACGATCAATATTAAAGAAAACCGTTTTTTAAATGCATAATTAGAATTGTCATAGTCTCATTGCACCATACGCTGCTACATGTCTCGTCAGTCATCAAATACTACAAACAATCCAAATTATACTACATCCAACACCAAAGCATACGCTGCATACTAAGTAAGATCCGATAGGTAATCCATTACCAGAGCATAATATATTAGATCCAACATATATATAATCCATAACAAAAAAAAACTAGGGCTGAACAATCAAAATCCTTAAGCTTTTCCTGCAGAAGTCTTCAGAACTATCACAAGACCTAGCAAATCTCCCTACCTGAAACATGTCCAATGTAAATCATCAGCACAATATTTGGCATGCAAGACAAATAAATCAAAAGGTTCGATAACAGAGAAATAAGAATATAAATCTCAGGTGACAGATCAAGTCTATTCAAGAAATACATTTAAGTTATCTATAGTATCCCAACTTAAATTAACATCAAACAATTTCGATCAATAACTTCCTAAAGCAGAAGTCTAATCAGAAGTCAAACAATTTCAATTTCATTACAGAGATTCTTCAATTAGGTAGAATCGACAACATTAATAACATTGGAAATGAAGGAGGATTTGAGGAAACCTTACACTTTCATTCTATTTTTGGAGTCAGATTTTCCACAGAAACCCATGATGGACATGTCACTATCAACATACGGAACAAGCTGCATTTGGTCAGGATAGTCATAAACATCCAGCTTCTCCGCCCAACTAGTGTCAATATCGTAAGCCATCAATTCACGATCTATCCCTTCAAGAAGCAAAATCCGGCCCCAGAACCTTAACGACCTCTCAGCTCCGGTAACACAGAACTCCATCTCCTTATACCATCATGAAGCCAAAGGTCGAAAACTTTGTCATTCCCCAATTTCGGGAAAACAATCACACAGAGGGACCCTTCAAAGTTTGAAAACTCCAAATGTAGAGATCATCCAAAAGACTTGCCAATAAAAGGCAAGGGATGACAGGCTAGCTCGTCAGTGCAGAAATCGAATCCCAACATAAAGTGATCAGCGCTATTGTACGCTAACCAGAACCCATACCCTTCTTCACAAGCATGCTTTCTCATAACAAAATAGCCCGGATAGTCGATGGTTTTCCAAAAGTCATTTTTTAGAGAATAGACCTCAGCTTGGATATTATCAAGCGAGTAGGACTCGGACTCAGACTCGGAATCGGTATCTAAATCATAATCATAATCTTCAAAATTAGAAATGAACCTAATCAACTTAAAATCTTGAGATTTGTAATCATACCCAAAACCCCCTGCGAAACATTGTGAGACCTTCTTGGGTGAGAAGCGACCCAACACTTTGGATCGAATGATTTTGGTTTCGCGGGTTGACGGATTCCACAGCAGAGACTCGTCAGTCGCGTTGTCAAGGCAAATGAGTCCGTTGCAGCTGCACATGACGTACTTGAAGTCCTCAAATTGGCATAAATAGATTGATTTCCTCACCGAGAAATCTTCCGGCGAGATGTCGGAGAAATAAGGAGCGCCGACAATAGGTGAGCCGCTGTAACGTTTGAGGAGAAGCCTTTGTTTCTCATCGGGGGCGAACAACTTTTTGATGGCGCGGGCCGAAAATCTGACATTGGAGAGTCGCTTCAACAAAGTCCCCATTTTTTTTTTTCGCCTTGTTTCGAATTTTAAGTTTGAGTTGGTGGTAGATTTCCCAGAATTTGAACGGAAGAAGAACCCAGTACCGATGATTGATTGATAGTTATAACTAGGGTTTAATGAAAATGTCAGCAATTTTATGAATTTTTATGGAATAATATCGGATCGCGTCCGGGGATACATTGAAACTGAGCATAAGTACTATCACATTCGGGTATTGTAGGAGGTTCGAGTGACCAACATTCAAGATATGTTGGATGTTTTGAAGAATTCACCACGATGTCTTGTGGAATTGCGTTGAATCGCGTATGAGGATACATCCAAACTGAGCATAAATACTATCATATCAGGGTATTGGAGGAGGTTTGAGTGACCAACATTCAATATATGTTGGATGAAGAATTCACTCACTGTGTCTTGTGGAATTATGTCGGATCGCGTCCAGGGATACATTGAAACTGAGCATAGGTACTATCATACCCGGGTATTGGAGGAGGTTCGAGTGACCAACATTCAAGATATGTTGGATGTTTTGAAAAATCCACTCACGGTGTCTTGTGGAATTGTGTCAGATCGCGTCCGAGGATACATCGAAACATAGCATAAGTACTATTACATCCGGCGGGTATTGGAGGAGGTTCGAGTGACCAACATTCAAGATATGTTGGATGTTTTGAAGAATCCACTCACGGTGTCTTGTGTAATTGTGTCGGATCGTGTTCGAGGATATATCGAAACTGAGCATAAGTACTATCACATCCGTGTATTGGAGGAGGTTCGAGTGACCAACATTCAAGATATGTTGGATGTTTTGAAGAATTAACTCGCTACGTTGCTACATGTCTCATCAGTTATCAAGCATACGCTGCATACTAAGTAAGATCCGATCGGTAATCCAGAGCATATCATTATAGAAATCCTTTAATTAGGTAGAATCGACAACATTAACAACATTGGAAAAGAACGAGGATTTGAGGAAAGCTTACACTTTCATTCTGTTTCTAGAGTCAGATTCTCTACAGAAATCATGATGGACACGCCACTTTCAACGTACGGAACAAGCTGCATTTGGTCAGGATAGTCATAAACATCCAGCTTCTCCGCCCAACTAGTGACAATATCGTAAGCCATCAATTCACGATCTATCCCTTCAAGAAGCACAATCCGGCCCCAGAACCTTAATGACCTCTCAGCTCCGGTAACACAGAACTCCATCTCCTTATACCATCATGAAGCCAAAGGTCGAAAACTTTGTCATTCCCCAATTTCGGGAAAACAATCACACAGAGGGACCCTTCAAAGTTTGAAAACTCCAAGTGTAGAGATCATCTAAAAGACTTGTCAATATAAGGCAAGGGATGGCAAGCTAGCTCGTCAGTGCAGAAATCGAATCCCAACATAAAGTGATCAGCGCTATTGTACGCTAACCAGAACCCATACCCTTCTTCACAAGCATGCTTTCTCATAACAAAATAGCCCGGATAGTCGATGGTTTTCCAAGAGTCATTTTTGAGAGAATAGACCTCAGCTTGGATATTATCAAGCGAGTAGGACTCGGACTCGGACTCGGAATCGGTATCTAAATCATAATCATAATCTTCAAAATTAGAAATGAACCTAATCAACTTAAAATCTTGAGATTTGTAATCATACCCAAAACCCCCTGCGAAACATTGTGAGACCTTCTTGGGTGAGAAGCGACCCAACACTTTGGATCGAATGATTTTGGTTTCGCGGGTTGACGGATTCCACAGCAGAGACTCGTCAGTCGCGTTGTCAAGGCAAATGAGTCCGTTGCAGCTGCACATGACGTACTTGAAGTCCTCAAATTGGCATAAATAGATTGATTTCCTCACCGAGAAATCTTCCGGCGAGATGTCGGAGAAATAAGGAGCGCCGACAGTAGGTGAGCCGCTGTAACGTTTGAGGAGAAGCCTTTGTTTCTCGTCGGAGGCGAACAACTTTTTGATGGCGCGGGCCGAAAATCTGACATTGGAGTCGCTTCAACAAAGTCCCCATTTTTTTTTGCCTTGTTTCGAATTTTAAGTTTGAGTTGGTGGTAGATTTCCCAGAATTTGAACGGAAGAAGAACCCAGTACCGATGATTGATTGATAGTTATAACTAGGGTTTAATGAAAATGTCAGCAATTTTATGAATTTTTATGGAATAATATCGGATCGCGTCCGGGGATACATTGAAACTGAGCATAAGTACTATCACATTCGGGTATTGTAGGAGGTTCGAGTGACCAACATTCAAGATATGTTGGATGTTTTGAAGAATTCACCACGATGTCTTGTGGAATTGCGTTGAATCGCGTATGAGGATACATCCAAACTGAGTATAAATACTATCATATCAGGGTATTGGAGGAGGTTTGAGTGACCAACATTCAATATATGTTGGATGAAGAATTCACTCACTGTGTCTTGTGGAATTATGTCGGATCGCGTCCGGGGATACAATTAAACTGAGCATAGGTACTATCATACCCGGGTATTGGAGGAGGTTCGAGTGACCAACATTCAAGATATGTTGGATGTTTTGAAAAATCCACTCACGGTGTCTTGTGGAATTGTGTCAGATCGCGTCCGAGGATACATCGAAACATAGCATAAGTACTATTACATCCGGCGGGTATTGGAGGAGGTTCGAGTGACCAACATTCAAGATATGTTGGATGTTTTGAAGAATCCACTCACGGTGTCTTGTGTAATTGTGGCATAAGTACTATCACATCCGTGTATTGGAGGAGGTTCGAGTGACCAACATTCAAGATATGTTGGATGTTTTGAAGAATTAACTCGCTACGTTGCTACATGTCTCATCAGTTATCAAGCATACGCTGCATACTAAGTAAGATCCGATCGGTAATCCAGAGCATATCATTATAGAAATCCTTTAATTAGGTAGAATCGACAACATTAACAACATTGGAAAAGAACGAGGATTTGAGGAAAGCTTACACTTTCATTCTGTTTCTAGAGTCAGATTCTCTACAGAAATCATGATGGACACGCCACTTTCAACGTACGGAACAAGCTGCATTTGGTCAGGATAGTCATAAACATCCAGCTTCTCCGCCCAACTAGTGACAATATCGTAAGCCATCAATTCACGATCTATCCCTTCAAGAAGCACAATCCGGCCCCAGAACCTTAATGACCTCTCAGCTCCGGTAACACAGAACTCCATCTCCTTATACCATCATGAAGCCAAAGGTCGAAAACTTTGTCATTCCCCAATTTCGGGAAAACAATCACACAGAGGGACCCTTCAAAGTTTGAAAACTCCAAGTGTAGAGATCATCTAAAAGACTTGTCAATATAAGGCAAGGGATGGCAAGCTAGCTCGTCAGTGCAGAAATCGAATCCCAACATAAAGTGATCAGCGCTATTGTACGCTAACCAGAACCCATACCCTTCTTCACAAGCATGCTTTCTCATAACAAAATAGCCCGGATAGTCGATGGTTTTCCAAGAGTCATTTTTGAGAGAATAGACCTCAGCTTGGATATTATCAAGCGAGTAGGACTCGGACTCGGACTCGGAATCGGTATCTAAATCATAATCATAATCTTCAAAATTAGAAATGAACCTAATCAACTTAAAATCTTGAGATTTGTAATCATACCCAAAACCCCCTGCGAAACATTGTGAGACCTTCTTGGGTGAGAAGCGACCCAACACTTTGGATCGAATGATTTTGGTTTCGCGGGTTGACGGATTCCACAGCAGAGACTCGTCAGTCGCGTTGTCAAGGCAAATGAGTCCGTTGCAGCTGCACATGACGTACTTGAAGTCCTCAAATTGGCATAAATAGATTGATTTCCTCACCGAGAAATCTTCCGGCGAGATGTCGGAGAAATAAGGAGCGCCGACAGTAGGTGAGCCGCTGTAACGTTTGAGGAGAAGCCTTTGTTTCTCGTCGGAGGCGAACAACTTTTTGATGGCGCGGGCCGAAAATCTGACATTGGAGTCGCTTCAACAAAGTCCCCATTTTTTTTTGCCTTGTTTCGAATTTTAAGTTTGAGTTGGTGGTAGATTTCCCAGAATTTGAACGGAAGAAGAACCCAGTACCGATGATTGATTGATAGTTATAACTAGGGTTTAATGAAAATGTCAGCAATTTTATGAATTTTTATGGAATAATATCGGATCGCGTCCGGGGATACATTGAAACTAAGCATAAGTACTATCACATTCGGGTATTGTAGGAGGTTCGAGTGACCAACATTCAAGATATGTTGGATGTTTTGAAGAATTCACCACGATGTCTTGTGGAATTGCGTTGAATCGCGTATGAGGATACATCCAAACTGAGTATAAATACTATCATATCAGGGTATTGGAGGAGGTTTGAGTGACCAACATTCAATATATGTTGGATGAAGAATTCACTCACTGTGTCTTGTGGAATTATGTCGGATCGCGTCCGGGGATACAATTAAACTGAGCATAGGTACTATCATACCCGGGTATTGGAGGAGGTTCGAGTGACCAACATTCAAGATATGTTGGATGTTTTGAAAAATCCACTCACGGTGTCTTGTGGAATTGTGTCAGATCGCGTCCGAGGATACATCGAAACATAGCATAAGTACTATTACATCCGGCGGGTATTGGAGGAGGTTCGAGTGACCAACATTCAAGATATGTTGGATGTTTTGAAGAATCCACTCACGGTGTCTTGTGTAATTGTGGCATAAGTACTATCACATCCGTGTATTGGAGGAGGTTCGAGTGACCAACATTCAAGATATGTTGGATGTTTTGAAGAATTAACTCGCTACGTTGCTACATGTCTCATCAGTTATCAAGCATACGCTGCATACTAAGTAAGATCCGATCGGTAATCCAGAGCATATCATTATAGAAATCCTTTAATTAGGTAGAATCGACAACATTAACAACATTGGAAAAGAACGAGGATTTGAGGAAAGCTTACACTTTCATTCTGTTTCTAGAGTCAGATTCTCTACAGAAATCATGATGGACACGCCACTTTCAACGTACGGAACAAGCTGCATTTGGTCAGGATAGTCATAAACATCCAGCTTCTCCGCCCAACTAGTGTCAATATCGTAAGCCATCAATTCACGATCTACCCCTTCAAGAAGTACAATCCGGCCCCAGAACCTTAATGACCTCTCAGCTCCGGTAACACAGAACTCCATCTCCTTATACCATCATGAAGCCAAAGGTCGAAAACTTTGTCATTCCCCAATTTCGGGAAAACAATCACACAGAGGGACCCTTCAAAGTTTGAAAACTCCAAGTGTAGAGATCATCCAAAAGACTTGTCAATATAAGGCAAGGGATGACAAGCTAGCTCGTCAGTGCAGAAATCGAATCCCAACATAAAGTGATCAGTGCTATTGTACGCTAACCAGAACCCATACCCTTCTTCACAAGCATGCTTTCTCATAACAAAATTGCCTGGATAGTCGATGGACTTCCAAGAGTCGTTTTTTAGAGAATAGACCTCATCTTGAAGATTATCAAACATGTAGGACTCAGACTAGGGCTCGGAATCTAAATCTAAATCATCATCATAATCAAATTTTAGAATCAAGCAAATTTTAAAGCATTTTAAAATTTATAAAACATTTACATAAGATATTGGAAGTTACCGACATTGAAGATGTGTTGGATGTGCTAAAAAAGTTGTTGCGAGTCTTGTGTGGAGTTGTATCCAATGATTATACATGCCTAGCACGTTTCTTTACTGGGATTGTTTCCGGATCATATGATTAATCTCTACTAAACGCCTTATTCTCAGATTGTTGTGCAAATTTGAAGTTATTAATTATGTTAACATAATTATTTTTTATAGCGAAAGATGGACAAATTGTTCAAATATTTGGCTGGGCGAATTTTGTCAGGAGGAGTAAGGCTACATCGTATAGCACCACATCCTGGGGTGAAACAAAAAGATGTCCAACCTCAGTAAGCAAGTGTCAAAGTTGATTAGTAATCAAATACACAACACTCTCCTCAAATGGTACGATTATACATTATTTGAATGTAAGTAAATAAATTATTATTTAGCTATTAATTTTTTTATTCATTCAATTTTTGCTATTCATTGTCCTAATTCATCTTGAATATTTTCATATTCTTATATAGTGTATGGACAAGGCTCTAAGAAATGACATGGATATGTTTTGCTCAAATTTGAAGAATTACAATGACAACTCCAGTTATACCAAGATCTGGCGGTACCAACGGAGGAAGCATGGGGTATATATGACATATAGCTTCCAACAATTCTTTCAAGCGGGTGTTGATTTCATGAAGCCACTACATCAGACTTTGCACTTATAAGTAGGTATGATGACCAACATTCAACATATGTTGGATGTTTTGAAGAATTAACTCACGGTGTCTTGTGGAATTGTGTTGGATCGCGTCCGAGGACATCGAAATTGAGTATAAATACTATCTCATCCGGGTATTGGAAGAGGTTCGAGTGACCAACATTCAAAATATGTTGGATGTTTTGAAGAATTAACTCACAACATCTTTGTTCCGATTTTTAAATGCATAATTAGAATCCTCATAGTCTCATTACACCATACGCTGCTACATGTCTCATCAGTCATCAAATACTACAATCAATTAAGATTATCTTACATAGTTTTCCAAAGCATACGATGCATATAAGATCCAATCGGTAACCATTACCGGAGCATATCATTATAGAAATCATTTACTTAGGTAGAATCGACAACATTAACAACATTGGAAATGAACGAGGATTTGAGGAAAGCTTACACTTTCATTCTAATTCTAGAGTCAGATTCTCCACAGAAACCCATGATAGACATGCCACTTTCAATGTACGGAACAAGCTGTTATTGGTCAGGATAGTCATAAATATCCAGCTTCTCCGCCCCCTAGTGTCATTATCGTACGTCATCAATCCACGGTCTATCCCTTCAAGAAACAAAATTCGGCCCCAGAAACCTAACGGTCTCTCAGCGGTAATACAGAACTCTATCTCCTTATACCATCATTAAGCCAAATGTCGAAAGCTCTGTCATTCCCCAATTTCGGGAAAACAATCACACAGAGGGACCCTTCAAAGTTTGAAAACTCCAAGTGTAGAGATCATCCACCAAAAGACTTGCTAGCTCGTCAGTGCAAAAATCGAATCCCAACATAAAGTGATCAGTGCTATTGTACGCTAACCAGAACCCATACCCTTCTTCACAAACATGCTTTCTCATAACAAAATTGCCTGAATAGTCGATGGATTTTCAAGAGTCGTTTTATAGAGAATAGACCTCAACTTAGATATTATCAAACATGTAGGACTCGGACTCGGACTCGGACTCGGACTCGAAATCTGAATCTAAATCATCATCATCATCATCATAATCAAATTTTTGAATCAAGCAATTTTTGAAGCATTTTAAAATTTATAAAACATTTACATAAGATATTGGAAGTTACCGACATGCAAGATGTGTTGGATGTGCTAAAAAAGTCGTTGCGAGTCTTTTGTGGAGTTGTATCCAATGTTTTAAAACATGGTCAAACCGACATATTCTAACGGTTTGATCGGGAACTTGATTAGGCACCAGTCCAGGTTACACCTTAAACTTGTTGGTCTTAAAAACCTGGATTGAACTAATAGAAATGGAATCATCTTAAATCCGCAGCTATTTTAGAATATCTATCGGACCAATCCCCATAATAGAAAAAAAACATAACAAATTGTGGTCCAATTTGAAATGTTATAGTGATATGTATTGGTGGGACAAATATGGTGTATATTCAAATCATAGCATTTAGGTTCGAGTGACCAACATTCAAGATATGTTGGATGTTTTGGAAAATTTACTAACGGTGTCTTGTGGATGAGATTCAATTGACCAACATGCAAGATATGTTGGATGTTTTGAAGAATTCACTCACGGTGTCTTGTGGAATTGTGTCGGATCGCGTCCAAGGATATATCGAAATTGAGCATAAATACTATCACATTCGGGTATTGGAGGAGGATCGAGTGATCAACATTCATGAAATCTTGGATGTTTTGAAGAATTCACTCACGGTGTCTTGTGGAATTATATCGGATCGCGTCCGAGAATACATTGAAACTGAACATAAATATATCACATTCGGGTATTGGAGGATGTTCGAGTGACCAACATTCAAGATATGTTGGATGTTTTGAAGAATTCACTCACGATGTGTTGTGGAATTGTATCGGATCGCGTCCGAGGATGCAATGAAATTGAGCATAAGTATTATTACATCCGGGTATTGGAGGAGGTTTGAGTGACCAACATTCAAGATATGTTGGATGTTTTGAAGAATTCACTACGGTGTCTTGTGGAGGAGGTTCGAGTGACCACATTCAAGATATGTTGGATGTTTTAAAGAATTTCACTCACGGTGTCTTGTAGAATTATGTTGGATCGCGTCCCAGAATACATCAAAATTGACCATAAGTACTATCATATCCGAGTATCGGAGGAGATTCGAGTGACCAACATTCAAGATATGCTGGATGTTTTTGAATAATTCACTCACAGTGTCTTGAGGAATTGTGTCGGATCGCGTCCGAGGATACATCGAAATTGAGCATAAGTACTATTACATCCGGCTATTGGAGGAGATTCGAGTGACCAACATTCAAGATATGTTGGATGTTTTGAAGAATTCACTCACGGTGTCTTGTGGAATTGTGTCGGATCGCATCTGAGGATACATCGAAACTAAGCATAAGTACTATCACACCCGGGTATTGAAGGAGGTTCGAGTGACCAACATTCAACATATGTTTAAATCGCTGATTTCATAATTTTTTTTATAAATAATTTTCTTTAGCTCTCAAAATAGATGCATTAGAGATGTAATCATTTGAATGTTAATATCGGTAATTAGTTGTTGAAAATAAGTGCTAGTTAACATTTCATTGATATGTAAAAGAAGATAAGGACGTGTTTGACTAAACTAATAAATTCTTTAAAACAATTTATAAACACCAAAAATACATTATATTCCTTTCATCTCACTTAGTTTCATCTCACTTAGTTAGTTCACCTAGGCACGAAAACCAAAGAAATTAGAGTGTAATAAGTTTAGAAAGATTAAAAAAAATATCCCCTCCATCCCGAAATTTTTTCATATAATTTCATTACGGGTTTGTCCGCCGCAACATATCACCTTCTATTTATGAATATGGAATCATCATCACAATACTGATAAACAATACAAATAAAGATGAGACCACACCTCCACTATCAATGAACAATATAATACACTATATATATATTCTATATTAAATGGAATAGAGACTCGGTTCCTATCATATGTGTGGTTTCATGGACACTATGAGGAGGAGCTGGGGTTGGATTCGGATGAGATGGTCGTGACGAGCACCAAGCAAGAGATTTCATATACAGATGCCTTGGAAGACACATGCTTTAGTATAATTCATAGACAGTATCCGGATGAGCTGAAAAGGGAAAAGTTGTGCTCGGAGTTCATGACATCTCCAAAGCCTTGGATTTGTTCGAAACAATGATATACAAGAAAGAAAAACAGCAGGTAAAGGTAGATAGTGAGGGTACCTAAGTACTCGAATCCGGATGAGATGAAAGGCGCAGAGAATGATGTTCATTTCCCAATATTCAATCTGTCAGCACCAACGTTGTTGCAATTGATAGTTATGCCGTATCAAAAAAATACTTCGATGGTTTTGCTTACTGTTACATTGCTAAGAATATGTTGAACATTACATCTAACAAACTCCTGCTGTGTTCCTTCTTCCTCTGCCACCTGCCACACTTGTTATTACAGCGTAACATTGTATTCCTTACCACAGGAGCACCTGACTGTGTGTGAGATTTCCTGAAGAATCGGATAAACATTTGGTCAACGAAATAGATATACTACACTGTGAAAAGAAAACCATCACTTTCTTTAATCGGCCAACCTTCAAAGTCATGTACCTAGAGATTGTCATGAGAGGAAAGCAACTCAAAGCTATCGAGCCAACAGTTAAATGGCTGGTTCACACAATAAAAACCGAAAACTAAAGATAAAATTGCAAGCTCACTTTCAATTTCATAATCTGAAGTTGCATGGATTGCACATACTCAGCTTCTCCAGCTTTATCACACAAGAGTGCCTCAAGCTCCTCTTCCAAGCTTTTCTCATCCATCTCCCTAAGTTCTAGCTGCAATCACTCAGCATCATCATCAGATATTAGAAACATATGAAAGGAGATTAGGTCAGTTTCTTTGCTTGTTAATGGAGTCCGTTGCCAGTAAACCACTGAAATTCACATAACTTCATTAGTGAAAGAACTTTACTTCTTGAAAAGTAGGCACCTATAAACTATAAGAGAGGGAAAAAAAGTAGAATTCACCTTATAGTCAGACATTTTAGCCTTCAGTAGCTCAACAGACTGCCTTAGCTGTAACACCAGAATAGTCGTGGAAAAATATCAAATATTGTTTAAGTTCGTTTATTGACTGTAGTAGCAGCGTCACTTAAGCTAAACTGAGGATTCGTTTCAGCTACATATCATTGTCCAAAAAAAAAAACTTTTATAGATCACCATTTTACTGAAGAATGCGTATTCATACCAATGAACAATTACTCATATGCATTCCAAGGAAATGACTTTATGTCTTATAAAGTATGACTTCCAAGCAGGAAAGGGAGGAGATGGGTATACAATAACAAGATGCTTATACTAACCTCGTTATTTTCCAAAACAAGATTTGATTTTAGCTGCTTTATTTCATCAAAGTTGGCTTGAGCAGCTTGAAAACTCTTCATCGCGCTCTGATCAGCATCATCTGGAAATCATCAAGGCTTTATTATTTAAGTTATCAATTACCATTACAAGATAATATAGCTTTTTATTACATAGATTGTGGAATAACAGGACATATTACTAGATTTTTTAAAAAGGGAGTGCATATTCCATACCTACTATTCCACTGCTATTTTCATTTACCTGCAAGATTAATCAGTAATGATTCACAAAACATCACTTTTAAGGAAGAAAACATAACAAGAACAAAATACTTAAAATTCCACCCAAGTTCATAAAATTTCCATGGGACAGCCCTCTAGAGATAGAAATTTTACGCACTGCGTTCTTTTTAATTAATCAATTTAGTCATTATTTTGAATACTTGTCATAATCTAGACCTGAAACTATGTTAATATAAGAATGAAGAAAATGTTATCCGACATAAGAAAGCTGGTGTATACCACTTCATAGAGAATACTCGTGTGGTGCAAAAGGTTTGAGAATTACCAAGTCATCACTGGTTCTTGAGCTAAAATTCTGAGTTTTGATCCACTTCTGTGTAATAAAAAGTTGAATATCACTAACAAATAATGTGTGGACAGTCTGGAGGGTCATAGAAGATCTCAGACCTGTTGTTCTTTTAGCTGTCCGCTGATATCCTCAGTAACCTTCCTATAGTGAGCACTGTACAAGATCAAAACATGTTAATGACATGATAGTTTATAGCTTCTTGATATATGATCGACTTGATACCTTCGATCCACAAGTTTCGCTGACAGGTTCTGTATTTCCTGTAGCATAAGCCCCAGAGTCTGCATGCAGAGAGTATACAAGACTAGAATGATCCAATTATTGTGCTAAAATACAAAAGTCAAGCCCCACTCTAAACCCCACCCAGTATGCAAATTAAGGAAATTGTTCTGCTGTTGATCTATAGATGCACAGAAATACAAACCATGTTTCCTGCACCCCTCAATTTCTATCTACGACGTCACTTGTAGACGATCAAAAAGGTTACCCATGCTAGAGAAGAGAAATTTTTTTCACTTCAGATCTTGCATCTAGGAAGATGCCATCCAAGTGACTGAATCTCTTACAATCTCTTGCATACGATAACGCTGGTGTTACTAATGCTTCTAATGCATAAAGATAATCCCATTCATAATTTACTACCATCAGCAAAACTGCTTCAGATACTGTACTCTACATGCAAGCTATAAGTGATTCTCAGATCTGTAAATGGCATAGGCAAGGATCCACGAAAGCAGAGAAGTGGTTTCCGTAATCCAATGTATACTCATAGAAATCACTCAATCACACAAGCAATAGAAAAGAAACGGAACAGGTTGATCCAAACTGTTCAAATTGCATAAGCATGAGTTCCAGAGTTCTACAACTTCAGTGTAACCATATACTATTCCGTATTAATAGATTGGGTAGTTTAATAAATAAGTGTAAGGAAATACTATAGAATGACCGACTTCTTAAAACAAGTAAAGAAAATATATAAATTCATGCTCAGAGCAGAACAATTCACAGGTGTGCATCCATCAACCATATGTACCTTACTGAGGGTGAAAGAATCAGACTCGTAGGAAGCGATTTTCTTCTGTCTTTCCAGAATCTGCAAGCAGACCTGCCCCTTGGCTTTAGCAATCCGATCAACTTCCTCCTTCACTTGCTTAGTTTCATTCCTCACTGAAATTTATTTAAAAAAAAAAAAAAACTAGGAATCAGCGCACTATAATCCTATTATGACAAAAAACTGTTCGAAAACGAAGAACAGCAACATTGGAACCAAGTAGTAGAACTCGCACGAGAACACTCTTCAAAAATGACCATGGCGTCCATAGAAGATAAACGGCTATGTAACATGAATTATTCTCAGCTGTATGAACAAAAATAAAAACAATTATTCGCTTTCATCGCAACAACAGCAACGAAATTCGAAGAAGCAACCTGCATCAAGGTCCTTCTGGAGAGCTTCAATAGTCGTGCTCTGCATATGCTCTTCCACCGACATTTTAGCTGCGTGATCCGCCACATCTGCAATTCATTCAGTGGATTTTACTTATAATCTCACATCAATCAACATGTTTTCAGGTATAACTCCAGATTGTTCAACGAAGAGCAACACGATCAACTCCAAAATTATATATACAACAGAGGGAGAGGACAGCACCGTTGATCTGAGAGCGGAACGTCTTCATGTACTGAAACAATTCCTCCATTAACGCCGCTGACCTATTCCAGAACCTACTTTCAGTATCAGAGAGAGAGAGGGGGGGAAGGGAAATTCAGCATTTGAAATAAGGAGGGATGCCAATTCTTATATAGCCGTGGGGAAGCGGGTGTTGGCGTTTGGAGGGAAACGAGGGAAAGTTCTGGTGCAGGTGAGGTGCAGGGAGAATAGGGTGACGTGTAAGGGTAATTTTGGAAGAAAAGTACCTGCGCCATAACCAAGGCACTATTAAGCAAACAAGCTGTTGAAGCATTTTAGCAGTGGGATTGGGGGTGTTGAATAAGGACGAGGACGAGGAGAAATGGCAGCTCTGCTCTCGCGATGGGATCGGCAACACCGGCAGCTCCGCGTCCAAAGAGGCAGCGTTTTTCAGCGAAAGCTTGGTTTGTTTTCATCGAGGAAGAAACTATTTCGATTCCTGCTAATATCCCTCGCCATTATCGCAATTCTTCCCCCTCTCTACTTCCACTTCAGCCTCCGCCGCTTCCGCCAGGTACCTACCCCCTCCGCCTCTGGTTTTCGTTCTATATTTTGCATTTTTTCTTGTCCGATTGTTAATTTCATTGATCAAAGCTCGATCAGGATTATATCGTGTACGGCGGTGTTTCCCGTGTAATTTGGACGCTTTTGCTGCTTTTCATTTGTAATTGTTTTTAGATTGGAATAGCCTCCGATCCACTTTCCTACTTTGCAGTTGCCGTGAGTTTTGGCTGAAAAAATGTTAGTGAAAAAGTGATTAATCCTAGCTGCTTGGTGAATACCTCTATGACGCATTATTCGACTGTGTGTTTATGTCATCGTCTTATTCGTTTCGATGTATATGCAGGTACAAATGAGGAAGTGCAGTTGGATGTCGAGTCCACCTTTGGTGTGTGCTCATGGGGGTGACTCAACCAAGGCTTTTCCCAACACTGTAGGCATCTCATCTCTATTAACTTGTCTCGTTTCTTTTTGTGCGTATTTTATCCAGTATGTGCACCAGCGACTTCCTTTAATAGCTACATTCTACTGTGTCTTGTAGGGCGAGTTCTGTGTGATGAATTAAGTACAGTTTAACTTTTTGAAATTAAATTTAAGGTAGAAAGTTTTATCTGATGATTCGTGAGATATTACTTGAATACTTTCACAAGGAAAATATGGTATTTTGTTTGTCGATGTGATTGCATTTATCAGGTATTGAATATACGATAAGAAGAATCCCATTTCCTTATCTGCTTAATGCAGGGTCAGTTATATGTTCCTTTTTGTCTTGCCTTAAAATTATATGCATTGCATTAATGAATTGCCTCTGTGTATCTGTCGCAGATGGAGGCTTATAGGATTGCTTTAAGTTCACAAGCTGATTGCATTGAAATTGACGTGTCTCGTTGTTCAGATGGAGTGATGTTTGCTCTTCATGACAGGTAACCATCTCATGTAATTGAGGCATTCACTGGTTTATCTCCTTTGACAATGCATTTATTCAATAACATCTTCATCTTTCAAGATGATTGCTTACTATATTACGGAGAAACATCTCCTCTTTTAATTTAGTTGACAACATAGTTCTCCACAATGCTACAATAGGACTTTCAAGACTATTAGTTATATGAAAGTTCTATTTAGCCTTACCCCTTGCCTCCTTTGGGAGCTCAAGTAATTGAAAACGTTGGACAAAGTAACATGATGGAAGGAAATAGGGATGTGGTTGAATACTTATTCTTTCTCTGCAGTTGTACAAATGGGTAAGAATTATCATGAATTCCTAAGTTCTTTGAAGGAAAATTACTAAGGAGAAATTAATAAGAAACAGAGCAGCTTATATCTCCAGAGGGACATATAAATATTTGATTAGCTAAATGGTGTCAAAATAATATAACAGTTGGTGTTTGGGACTTTAGTATGTTGCATAAGCACTGCAAATCCGAAAACCAAGTTTTTTGATGACCCAAAGATCTGCACACCTTCTCTTAATTTTCTTGGCTTCAAGTTTAGTTTTGTTTATCAAGATGTGCTGGAATGATGATTCTCACATATTACAGGCAGGGATCTGCAGCTACTATCTGGAAATAGTTCTTCCAAAGTTGGATCCTTGAGCATGAAAGAGGTGAATGGCCTGCTATTATGTCAAATGCATGAGCCTTATTGATCAAATCTTGGATATTGATGTTCTGAATTGCTGTAGATTGCAGATCTGGGTTCCAAACATCACCAAGCCTTGGAGTTCAGTGATGTAAATATTCCAACCATTGAAGATGCACTGAGGGTAAGATGGAGATTGCAGAATATTGTCTCTTTCTTTCTAAGATCTTGGAAAAGTAGGAGTAAAATTGACCAGAAAAACAAAATAAATGTCATCTTGATTTTTCAAATAGAGCAAAGACTAAAAATCAATCCTCGTGTTGAGCCTTTAGATAACTAAAAATCTGTTTGAGACTGACTGCAGTTGAGTGGGCATCTCCACTAGTCACATATTACTGGCTCCTATAGTCTATGAGTATTCTAAGATTGGTTTTACTGTTGATCAGTTGGTATCAGGTTCAGTTAAGCAGGTGATTCTTGATGCTAAAGTTGGACCGCCACTCTATGAGAAAGGACTAGCAAAGGATATCCTTTCTGTTGTAAGTATTCTAACATCTGTGTTTGCTTGCTTTAAGTTGCTAATTGAGTTGAGGGAAATAGATTAGACTTTGCAATGTGAAAATTTTGTTTTTGAAGTATTGGTTCAAATGTGCACCCTTTTTAACAGCAATACACACCAGCACATACAGTAAAGAATGCATCTATCAACATAGATCCATAATTTTTCCTCATATCCTTTTCCAAGTGTTTTTACTGCCACCATTGCTGAGTAGATCCAACAGTTCATCCTGTTGTGCCTTCTGTGAAAATATGAATCGATTTATCATCTTAAATAATCTTTGACCTAATGCTATCTTCTTACAGGTTGAAAAAACCAAGTGCAAGAATTGCCTTGTCTGGGCGAAAAGTGACAGCCTAGCAAGGGAACTAATTAGGCTATCTAATGATACCATGGTAAAAGAAGGTTAAACTGCTGTGCTTTTTTACATTCTTATCCGTAGAAGTTATTCTGATAACATTTCCAACACGGTGGATTATGTTATCAGAAAATTAAACCAAAAAAAAAAAAAAAACTAATTAGAGGCTGGTTTTAGCAACATGAATTTAGGGAAGGGTCAAAGAGAGCATTGGTATTTGTGTTCTTGTATATGAGAGAGAGAAGTCTTGGGACGGTGCAATTGGTATATTCTTCTGTTGTTGATCTTAAGATAGTAACTATGGAGCAAATCGAAGCTTCACCAGAAAATAAACTATTTGTCCTTACTGAAACTCAACTCCTTTTGTAATTAGCTTGCATTGCCTTCCTGACAAAATGGGTTTAAAGATTATGATCAATCTATACCACACCGGAGGTTTGATCTGTGTTTTATGAAGGTGGGGTACATCGTAATGATGGATCCGTCAACTGGAACTAGAACTAGATTGCTGAGGATGAGAGGTGCCGGGGTGGTTGGCGTTTACCACCCACTAATCGATGAAAAGCTCGTGAAAATCCTCCACGGGTAAGAAACTCAAGTGAACATAAAAAGCAGCAACAAAAGCTGCATCACATGTTGTAGCGTTTGATGTGTGCTTACGCAATGCATTGCAGGAGGAATAAGAAGGTATTCGCATGGACCGTAGATGAAGAGGAGTCGATGCACAAAATGTTGTTGGAGCGCGTCGATGCAGTGATCACCAGCAATCCTTCTCTGCTACAACAAGTAATGCAAGATGTGAGGACGCAGTGCTTTCAGGAAGGCTTTTCTTCTGATTCTCAGAGTTAGTAGAGAATTTTGTATGGATTTAGAGAGAGAGAGAGAGATGGGCTTCTAAAAAGGAGCTAAATTGATTTTTGGTTTTGTTTCACAATATTATGCCCTTTAGTCTAAAAGGAAATACTCCCTCCATACCATAAACTTAGAGTTCATACATTGTTTTAATAAACTCGGTTTGAATATATCGTCGGAGGGAATAATATCGTATAGTACTCCCTTTGTCCCATGTCAAACTTTTCGATTATTTTTCGACACATAATTATGAAACGATGGACGTTGAGTGAGAAAGGAGGACAAGTTAGCGAAAGGAATAACAAATTAGCTGTAGACGACGTCGTTTGGTATTCTATAGCAGCCAGCAGCTTCATCTCCTCTTCATTATCAGCTCTGAATCAGATTCAAAGATTTATTAATCTTTACCGACAGGCCCACTTCACCGACTCTGTAATTCGGAGCAAAAACATTAATAATCTTGATTTGAATGAATGAATTCTTCGTGATTCAGATTCATTGTTCGTAGTTCGCGGAGTTGAAAATCAGAAGTAACGATGGCGAAACGCTTCGGATTCGGATTTATGGCCTCGTGGTTCCGCCGGAAAGTTGTGGACCCTCTTCATCAAATCCTTCGCCGGTTAAATCTATTTCCCTAATTCAAACCCTTACTTTTAACGATTCATCTCGTAATTTTAGCAGTAATGCTTGTTTTGTGTACTGAAATTTGATTTGATTTGATAGGGGAGCCGAGCCGAAGCAGCTGGCATTTTCCGCGGCGCTGGGAACCACCTTGGGACTCTTCCCCATCGTCGGTACGTTCGTTCCTCCGTTTTCTTCTACTGTTGCTGTCACTAATTCAGCTCATCGTCGACTTCTTTTTACTCCATTTCCTGATTCATACGGCTTTGATTACGCATTTGCATCATCTCCTTTTCTGTATCTGTTCCTAAATCCTTGCCTAAAACGGCCCTAGCGTTGATGGATCTGTGATTGGAGTAATATGATCATTTTCAACAAAATCATGAGTATCTATGTTTAGTATTATTTGGCTGCTCTTGAATATGAAACATGTATCTGTAGAAACTGTCTGGGGTTATGTTTTGATATGTTATGTTTGATTTTGTACCCCCAAGAAAAATGCCATAGTTGCTGTTGTCGTTATCCATTAAATCATATGCCCTCGGCCAATGTTCGAGTCTTGGAAGAGCAGCTGTTCAATTTTCTGGCAATTGGATTTGGTTTATTAACTTTCTGCTTAAGTAATCTAAATAATGAATGAATGTTTGATATTGTGGGGTGGGGAGATGAATGTGCTGCACTGCAGATGGATATTCTCGGATAATTATCTTACATTTGTTTCTTATCTTCACTAGGGGTTACTGTGTTTTTATGTGGGTTAGCTATCGCAATACTCGGATCCCATTGTCATGCTCCAACTGTGATGCTGACTAACTTTGTTGCTACTCCTATTGAGTTGAGGTAATACCTTTTTAAGCTCAAGTCTGTTTATCTGTATTTCAATTTTCACCAGAGTGTTACTTCATTTCCTGCTCTTTGATATCTTACCCTCGATGAAATATCCATGGCAAGGATTTTAGGGTGCAGAATACTATAGTTAGTGTAGTAATGCTCTAGGTCCTCTGACTTCACCATTAAAATGGCGATGTGGTCTTTGTTGTAAAAGTGTGAATTTGGGAAATTGCATGATTTTAAATGTTGCGGGAACCAGGCTTTTGTACTATGGTTGTGACTGTCCAGTTTTATGTATTCCCCTTTTCAATGTTGGTTTTATGTATCTTACCCTGTTGTGTTTGCCATGTTTGGGAAATTCGCTACGAAGTAGTGCCATGTATCGACTGTCTGCTGAATATTCTTGTCCAAGCAGCAGAAATATAGAACAATCAATGTCAAAATCATGATCTTTGTCCAATTTTCCTATGAACAGTCTGGTGATCCCATTTCTACGATTTGGTGAATTCATTACTGGTGGGCCTCATTTCCCTCTCACTTCCGATGCTCTAAAGAAGGTGTTCACCGGAAAAGCCTCTTGGGAAGTCTTGCTCAGCATTTTCCACGCGGTACGCAAGCGAGTTCTCTTTCACACACTGAAATGTTTTCTGGCTATGCTTAAATTCTTCTTATGCACCTTGTGAGCGCAAATATATCCAGTGTCGTTAACCAGATCCTATTTGACATATATGCAGATGCTGGGGTGGGCTGTCTCAGCACCATTCATCTTCGGAGGCCTCTACCTGTTGTGTTTGCCATGTTTCAAGGTGCTGGTTCTTAAGTTCTCAGCGGTCCCCTCGAGTCCCAAAAAGCCAGTAGTAATCAGTTCGATTTCGAGCCCAAGAAAGTCCGTCAACTCCCCCACCGCCACCGAAGTGAGGCTAAAGGTAAGGGATGTCTGACATATAAAAATGCTACGTTACGGTAACACCGTCGTCGCGTCGCCATATCTTTAAATGGACAGACCTGAGATGTAACTTATTTTGTACAGGTTGATAGCCATGTAAATGTTGTACCCTAATTTGGCCTACGTGCTCAAAACATATTATATAAACATCCCTCCTTTTCTCCTGTTATTTTTTTGTAAAAAAATTAAATAAAATAAAATATCTTGACGTGCATTAGCTGTGAAAGAGGACGAAAGGTAAACGTGGTACATGCTGATTTAATATCTTCATTTAGTCAAATTAATTAGAAAGGAAAAGGATGCATGGGCCCCGATTCAAAGATCATATTCGAGGAATATTATCATTATCAGTACTAGATTGAATTTAGTTAAGTATTTCATCCGTACACAACTTTTTTATTCCAATAATTATCGTTAATTATCTCGCTGTGTTTCGTTTGTCTGATAAGTGAGACGAATATAATGAGACGGACCGAATTGGGAAGGAAAAAGGCGTACGCAGATGGGTGTTGGCCGCATTGCAGCGAAATAGAACTATCAATTGTCTCTTTCGTTTATTTAAAATGGAGTATGGTAATTGACTAATTGGTTTTATTAAGCAAAGTAGTTGTTCCCTTCCTACTCGCTAAAGATCAAGGGAATACGAGATGACGACACTATTTTTCACGTACCATGTACGAATTTGTCCCACAATTATTATTATTATTAGCAAGTTTGACATTTCACCAAACGCCGTAGCCGAATAGCATATCCATTCCACATTTTACATATATGTACATGTTACTCCTCCTTCAATAAACGGACAAGCCCTCTCTCTCTCTCTCTCTCTCTCTCTCTCTCTCTCTCTCCCCCCTCTTTATCTTCTACTGAGCTGTGTAAATGGAGTAGTAGTTGTCAAGATCTATTTGTGTCTCTATCTCTTCTTTTCCTTTCCCGGGCGAACTCATTCCAGATCGACTGAAGCTGCTACTGCTTTTCGGTCTTTCTTCGATACGAACAAGCTTGCATTCTTCCGCTGTTTGATTATTCGGCAAATGCGATCTGTTTCGGCGAGCGTCGGCGATGTCGTATAATGTGAGTGAGGGAGGGAGCGACGGCGGCGGCGGTAGCGTCGCTGCCACTAGCCGAGCCGTCAATTGCTGCTCCGCCGCTTCTTCGAAGCTCAAAATCTACCAGACTTTCATCTTCTCCGTCCCGATTTTCTTCACTTTTATACTCCTCTTCCTCTTCTACTGGTTCTATCTCCGCCGCCGCCGCGCCGACTGGTCCTCTCTCAGAATGAGGGCTAATAATTCCATCCTAATCGCCGATGATCTCTCCAGGGTATATATATGCCTCTTTCCTTTTTCCTTTTTCCCCATTAATTTATGCCTTGAAATAATGCTAATTTTACCTATATTTGTTTGGGGATTGGTTTTGTAGTGTGAGCTTGGGCTGAAGAAGGAGCTGAGGGAGATGCTGCCTATCATCGTCTTCAAGGAGAGCTTCTCCGTCAAAGACACTCTGTATGTTGGGATTTCTCATTTTTCTAATATTGATTTAATTATGTTTTCTGCTGATTGTAGATTTGTTTGCTTCCTCAAAGTTTTCTACTGTTTTTTTTAGATATTAGCTTGAAATCCTAGTTTGAATTGCTGGATTTGATTTGACATTGAAAGTGAACCTTTGATTGTTATTAGTATTTCTACAGTAATGCACATACTAGTGAGATCTTTACAGTTAACAAATCATTCATTATACTAGTTTGCTGTTCTATGAAATTGGAAAGAGCCATTGTTTCTCTTCCTCGTCTTCCGTTTATTAGGTTGCTCGCTCTGTCGAATTGTAACATTGTTATGGTGATGGATGAAACATATGTTGGTGTTTGTCTAGTTCACTAACGATTTGGTGGATTTGTTGTTGGTGGTGTGTAGATGCTCGGTGTGCCTGGGGGAGTACGAAGGGGAGGATAAACTGCAGCAGATACCGGTGTGTGGGCACACGTTCCACATGGACTGCATCGACCTCTGGCTAACCACACACACCACCTGCCCACTATGCCGCCAGTCCCTCCTTTCCTCTTCCACGAAACCTCCTCCAGACGATGACAACCACTCTCATGCTCGCCGCATTGATGAAGGGCAGACGAGCAACGAAGAAGGACGAGACCCTCAAAGTAGCGAACCGGCTTCAGAGAGTGATGATGATGCAGCCGTTGGTCAGAGAGATCAAGATATGCCGCCGGCGTCGGATGAAGCAGCTGGAAGGGATGTTGAGACCAGTGTCAAATGATGCATCCCACCACACAAGCTGTCCATTAAGATTGTTGTTTTCTCCCATTTCTTTTCTGGGAAGAAGTCTAGTCTTAGCCCTGTCTTTGCCCCAACACTAGAAGTGAAATGTATTATCCATTCAATAGAGACTGAACTTTATTTATCCTGGCTGTAGTGTAAAAGAAAAGGTATTTCATCGTCTCAACCTATAAAAGTCAGTTGACTGGTAAATTCGATTGACTATTAGTATTTGTTACAAAAAATGAGTCAACTGGCGCTTATAAGTCGTCGAAACGGAACGAGTACGACATGACGTGTACTAGGGTTCAAGCAAGCATTATCAAAAATGGGATTGGGTTGGGCTAAATCAAAACAACCAACCACAGCTCCACTTGTTGAATTACAATTGAGAAGACTCAGTCAATTCTACATTCCAGTCACACTCACCGTTTGTAAACTACGTACTCTCTCTCTCTCTCTGTAAGTTGACTTAAAAGCTTTCTCTCTCTTAATTGCATACGGCTCGGGGGGGTTGGGTGTGGAAGGCTGATTCATTCATTGATTCTAATAGCTGTCGCTGCAATTAAGGATGGAGGATTGGGCGTAAACACACCGGCATCGATCGCCATGGCATGTCTGTCGTGAGTCCAAATCAAATTCAAATCGAATTTCCTCTGTCTCTCTCTCCATCTTATCCAGATTCAAGATCTGCCCCCATCAATGGATGCCGCCGGCGTAAACACAGTCTGCTACTGCTGCGTGTGGAAGGAGGGCCAAGTCGTCTACAGTTACAGCTCCGGCAACCACGAGATCGACGACCTCGCCCCTCTCTGCTTGGAGATGATCCCCCCTTACCACAGATTCTACTTCGAAACCATTGCTCCCTACACCTTCGCCTTCTTCGTCGACCACAACCACGACCGCGACCAGGGTTTCGTGTATTTCGCAATCCAACGCCACAGCCCCGGCAACTCGCACCTGCTTGCCTTCCTCCAGAAGTTGAGGGACGAGTTCAGGAGAACCGGGGCCGAGCAGCTCCCGCCGGCCGTCCGTCGCTTGGTGGCCTCGTTGGAGGAGGGGCGGGCGACGCGAGCGTGGCCCGCCATGAATGGGGACGCCGAAGCCGGGACTTCCACGAAAGCTCCACTCCTTGCAAGGCCTAGCAAGCAAGACAAGAGGAAGAAGAAGACGAAGAAAGATGATAATGATGCAGGCGGTGCAAGAGATATCGAGACGCCGGAGCACAGGCGCTCCGACGCCCAAGGGGATTTCAAGCCTAGCTCCCAGAATCATAGAGAAAAGTGGTGTCGCCAAGTCAAGATTGTTCTGGCAATCGATGCAGCAGTCTGCATTCTTCTGCTTGTGATTTGGTTAGTTATATGCCGTGGCATAAACTGCATTCGTTGATTAGATTAAACTTAAACTTAGTTGATCTGAATTTTTTGCATCTCAATAAGCAAATGTTGTGTTTGTACCATACAAGATTGTGAATGTAAATACTTCCAATGGTAAAGAAGCAAACTCACAGAATAAGGAAACAGCCACTTCACTAGTTTGAAATGTTAGACATAATCAACAAAATGGATACATTACAGTGATGATCAGCAAAAGCAAACATAAGACCTATCGGTCCCACTCGGAGGTCTGAGGTTCGGGAACCGCCCTGGGAGCTGAACCTTGGCTGATGCGTAATGGGAGCTTAGTCACGGTTTGGTCCCAACCCATGATGTGAGGCAAAGCAAACTGCAGCCACAGTACAAAGTAGAGACGAACCACAAATTAACAGAGCGATCCATGATTGAAATATACAACTTCGATAACAAAGAATTTCCCATTGTAACACCCGGTCTGATAAAAAGTATAGGATCGCAAAATAGTTGCAGCTGACTGATAACTTAACAATCATCCTTCTCTAAACACCTTAATTTAAACGACAAAACGCATGGAAACACTTTACTATCTGAAGTTCTACTAACCAATTCACCAAACAAACGATTGTATCCATTTCGGTCCTATATGATGAACTTCACCGAGTACAGAAACATCGGATTTGCCATATATGTGGTATGCAAGATTAACTAGTTTCTAAAGTTGGTTGAAAATGGAACATATCAGAAATCTTTTACTACCAAAATCACTAGGTGTGATCTGGGAAGATCATATGCCACCACTAATCTACATGCCATCACACAATGGAAAGGTATATGTGACAGTAGATGCAATCCATACTCCTTATAAGCTTTCAAAATGCAAAGATAACAACAAAAAACAATAAGAGTTATAGATAATATCTTACGGTGAAAGCAGTTCGCATGACAGCAAACTCAGCAGCAGTGACAGGAACTACAAACCGATCATTTGTCTGGAGGATATTGTTGACAACATCTGCAAAGCAGCAATACATTCATTCAGTAACTTAGCTTCTTATATTCAACTTTGTCGAAAACTAAATATAAGGCTCATGTTTTATATGCACAATTTCACAAATAAAATGTGTACTTACTCAAAGAAACAAAATAACCACTACCATCGGCATGTGCTTTGATTGATAGGCTCTTTCTAACTTGACCAGCATTGCTGCGGATGAAGTTACAGTTAATTTTGCAGATAAACTAAACAAACATGAGAAAAATAGGAGGATATGGCAAAAAAGAAAATCAACCTTGAGAGCATTGACGGGTCGTGGAAGAATTCACACGAATCTTTTGGACCCAAATTGATCAGGGATCCAACTTCTGTTGCAGACAGAGCAAATTTCTGGAGTAAACATAGTCATATATAGATAAGCTACTAATCAATCCAGCAGTGTGAAAGTTAAGAAAAACACAGTTGAAAGAGCAATCCTGCGAATTCCTGTCATATAACAGATTAATAATTACGGAAAAAATCATTCAGAAGGATCACCTGACGTTTTTCCCAATCATACTTGCGCTCCCCAATAGCAGGCCAGACCGTCAACATGATGACACCACGGCGTTCAACTCTGTAATCCCCAGTCTACAAATGAAGGATCCAAATTACAACAATGTCATCCCAAATTCATAGGGAAAAAGAAGTCCAATATCTATGATGAAAACAACTAAGCTTTGTTGATTGATACCATACATCCAGTTTAGTAAACTTGGGAAGAAGAGGGTCCGCAGATAACGCAGCTTTACCCTTGTAAATTGAGTAAGGGGCAAATATTCTAGCTGCGGGTTTTCAAAAAAAAAAAAAGCAAACAATTAGAAACACACATTCTCTATACGAAGATGTACAGTTGGAATTATCGGTGGTGGAAAGATGTGATACCGCCAGACTCAAAATTTGGTGTAGTAGACATCCCCGCCTGGCTGGGAACGCCACTCAACACTTTGAAACGGTTAGCAGCCACACCGGGCACGCTCTTCAAATACAGCGCGTCCCTGTTCCATAACAACAATCGGCAACACATTCATTGATTATAAAATTAAATGAATGATCAAATCATCAAACAAGTTAAAAATTCATCAATACACCAAAGTTCTAGTGAATTAATCTGCATTATTCTCAAAAATCCATGTTACTATCCAAAGTAAACGAGACATTAAAGCGAAACTCATAACTTGCACAATCTTAACTAGCCAGCAGCAGACCAAACTATGCTAGAATCATCAGACTAAGAAACATACTGGAAAAATTCCAACAGAAGCAGATTATCATTCCGTGGCATTTCAAAGTTCTCCAACTCTGACTCTGTGAGCAATTATTATTTTTTACTCCTACCAAAAAAAAAAAAATGTCTCGAGAAAGGCGAAGCATCGTTCAAAAATCATAGAAGCCCTACAGTCACTATAAATCCAAGCGAAAAATCACAACTATACACCAAATGAAATCAAGCATCAAGCTCGGTATATTGAGGGGATTAAACGAGAAACTGTAGACAGTACAGAAGGATTCTAGAATCGAAGGAAGATAATTTACCTTGAGGTGTGCAGAAGCAGCCTCGACAGCTTAAACATCTTCTATCGCTATGAGAGAGAGAGTCTTCCTCCGGTGGAGTAACAGTAGCATTGTAGAGTGTGTAGAGAGCCTCGAGAATGGTTATGTACCAAAAGACCTACACCGACCCGCCCCATTTTTGTTTTCCCGCTCCTTTCACCTTTTTCTCTTAAGATTATTTTAAGGCCCAAATCAGGCCCAACTATTTAAATTTATTGGGCCGACCGGTCGTTATTCATCAATTCGATATTTTCATCTAATTATTTCCAAAATATATACTCCCTCCGTTTCTACTTAAACGGTACTTTCTTTGGTGGTCCACATACTTAAAACGGGGGTTTAGTGTAAAAAGGTAGTGTGTTGAGGGGTTAATGAGGTGTACAAACGAGGTTGTTGGGCCAAAATAGGAAATTGATCATTTCGAATAACACGTCTCAAAATAAAAATACGGGCATTTTAGAAGAAACGGAGAGAGTAAAATTGTCGGAGTCAAATTCGAAGTCCTATTTCATTTTGGGAGAGTAGCTTCTTTAAATTTGTTGTTACAGCATTATATTCACTTAAGCCAGTCTTATGATCTTGGTTAGTATTATATATTACGTGTTCCGAACTTTTCAAGTTGTCACACTTTTTTTTTAGCATTTGTATTAAACGTTTTCGTATGTTTTGATGATGAAAAGTTCGGAGGAAATAGTTGTCATGTGATAGATGTAGGACGCGAGCAGCATCGATCATTTAATGAAAAAGCTAAGGAGTAACAATAATATTGTGGTCTCGATCAAGCATAGAAATTAAACTAGGCATTATGTTACATAATCCCATCAGCATTCGAATTAAAATGCAGTACGTGCACCACTAAATTTACTCGATCCAACAACACAAATTAAAATGAGAGATGTCTTTTCCTAGCTTACAATTACAAACCAAAGTCTCTTAATTCAAAGTGCATGAGTAGTCAAGTTCCAATTCCGATCCATAGAGCAAGAGAGAGACAGAGAAGAGAAGAGAGAGAGAGAGAGGATTGGTGGGGACAGAACAGAAGAGAAGGATGATGATGAAGACGATGACCTGAGTCCTAACCATGGTTGGTGATGTGAGTTAGGGTAGAAGGAAGAGCCCATAGAGATCAAAAATATCCAAGGGTGACTTCCAATGCAATTAATGAAACTCCCACCCCATTGGTGGGAGTTTCTTACGACTGCTACGTAGCGTACCCTACCTAAAACTATATAAAAAAAAGATACACCACACTATTACGTCACGAGGGCTCCGACTCCAATGGTTCGTCGCCCTTCTTCGTGCATAATAGCTCCATATTTATACATAAAGACACTGAGATCATCTCTCTTTTCCAATAAAGAAGAGAAGATCTATACTAACTTTAGAAGAAGAAAAAAAAACATTTTAAAGGACAACAAAACTATGTTACTAGTCAGAGTTTTTTGAAATCCTGAGACTAGCCAGCTAGGGTTATGAAGCAACAAAATCTAGGGCATCCTCTGCCCTAGTATTGTTTCCTAATTATCTACAATATTTTTTTTTAGTAAAAGAAAAGAAAAGGTTTGAAATTCTTTCAAAGATTGAGGCATTTTTGGAAAACGAAAGGACGCTTTGAAAGTAATTTAAGTTATTAATATAAGTGACAAACATGAAAAAAAAGGACTGTTTGTTCGGCCCTTGAGGGGCATTTTTGGTGTTGCTAGGTTAGCCTTTCCGAGGCTGAGTTAAGCAACAGAGAGAGAGAGGTAGAGAGAGAGAGAGAGGGAGATGATTCGACCATTGATCAACCCTGCCTTGCGTTCCTTCCCAAGCAAGGTGAGGCAGGAGTTGAGATGCATTCATGCATGCATGCCATTTTTTGCATTCCTCTCGCGCTCGTACGTAGGAACCCTTTTCCTAGCGAGAGCGAGGAGCGATGCTCGATCCATTCTGGATATAACCCCTACGGGGGGCTCATCCATGGCCAAGTATGGCCCTAGAGAGAGAGGGGAGAAAGAAAGATGCAGAGAAAGATAACCATGGTTAGGCCAAAGGTAGGGAGCGAGTTGAACTCATCAACGATGAGGTATTGGTGCGTGCAGACTCACACTCACGCCTGCGGCACAGCAAAGCAGACTGTCAAAGATAATTTATGAATTAGTACACATCACATGCATAGCATAACATATAGTAATTTGTAACATAGTAAAATATAGTGAAAAGATTTGATTAACCTGCAGATTGAAGAGGAGTTGGTGGAGCAAGGGATACAGGCGTGCCGTAGTGTGGAGGGTAAACGGCGGCGGAGTTTATGGATGAATAGCCCTGGAAGAGGTGGTGGGGATACTGAACGCCGTAGCCGTGGTTGGCTGAATAGCTTCCTCCTCCTCCGCTGCTCTGATCGCTGAAGTTGAGATACGGGTAGTAAGCAGCGGCGGCAGCAGCAGCAGCGCCGCCGGAGAGAAGCCCCCCGCTTGTTCCTGATCCGTACATGGGATACTGTGCGCTTGCACCTCCATACATACCATAGTAGCTCTGAATCATGAACAAGTTCATTTATTTAAGTTAAGTAACGAGGCATTTCTTGAGAATTAATTAGTAGAATTAAAGGGTGTAGAGTACAGACCGTGGGGTAAGCATATTCAGCCGAGTAAGGAGAGAACCTGAGAAACAAATGATCAGAGGCATCAGGATCGCATGCATGCATCATTATTCATTAACAGTATTGGTAGAGTCAAATGAGGCACGACAAAATACATGCGATGACAATTAATCATTTCATGTAGAGAGAGAGAGAGAGAGAGAGAGAGAGAGGAAGAAGATGATGATGGCCAGACTAGACATGCGTTGGACAAAAATGATGCAGTAAAAATAATGTGGGTGGTCGGTGGTCCACCCCATACACTGGTGGAGTATATATTTTATAATTAATTAAAAAAAAAAGATTAAAAACGAAGAATAGAATGATGCAATAGAAAGAAGTGTCTTCCACAAGAAAGATATGGAAATGCAGCAGGCATTATTATTGGTTGGTAACCATTTGGTCGCAGCATGTGCTTGCTTGAGAGAGAGAGAGAGAGAGAGAGATGATGATGATGGGCGGAGGGCAGGAGAGGGAGGTGGGTAGGGAAAACCTTAAAACTCAGGAATTGAAGAAGGTGGTAAATACATACATAAATGCAAATGCAAATGCACATGCATATGTATGATGATAAGAGCTCGGCGTGAGTTGGCATTGGCAATGCACGTGCAGTGCAGATAATGTATATACATTCCCTTCAAACAGTAGTAATAGTAATACATACATACCCATAGAGATTGTAAGGAATCCCTTGCTGAATGGAGTAATGAGGGAAGTTTGCAGCCGACGCGAACGCAGCCGCCGCCGCCGCAGCGCTCACTCCACCCCCCGTCGCAGCCTGAAATCCCCCTTGATGGAAACCTCCCATCACCCTTATGTTCCTCCCTCCTCCACCTGCACACACACACAAAAAGGATGATAAACTACTGGCCATGGGGAAATATCAATATATACATATATTTTTAATACAAAAACAAAAGAAAGGAAAACAAAAATGAATTGAGTATGGGTTAAATGTTGGATAATGGGATAATACAGCACAGGTGAGGTGGGTATAATCTGAGTAAGTCAGTCCCAAAGCAAAGTTTTTCCAAAAGAAAAAAAGGTAAAGTAGAGTGGTGTGTTTGTGATGAAATGAGCTGTCATGCTTTTCCTAAACATATCCTCTGAGCTAGCTGTGTCCAGCCACACACACACATTTACACACATACTGTTTGAGCTAATTTGTCTTAATTTAATAACCCCCACCACCATTCTTAATTCATCTTTATATCTTATTAATCTATCTAATTCATTCCCAGATCCCAAATGTTATGTTGAAGATGGGAATGCCTTGATTCCTAATCTTGCCTAATGAACATTTCTAATCAATCATCAAATATTTACTTAGGGCATGTATATATATGTGGTGACATGCATAAAATAATAAGAAAGGTTAAGAAATGAAGAAGAGGAAAGTAAGAATATAGTACCATGCTTGGGAGTAGAAGGCTTGGATCTTTGAACACCCAATGAAGCAAGATTGCAGTTAGCCCTCCTTCCGTCGATCACCGGAGCTGCGTCAACACATGCTCTCATCGCCGCATCTGCTTCCCGGAACGTTACCTGAATTATAGTATATATTCAAACCCCACACAACAACCATATAATTCAATCATCTCATCACGATCTACACCCACACATCACTGCACTGATTAAATTAACCCGTACACTTTGACTTAGCTAGCTAGAGTACTAGATCCTCTCTCTCTCTCTCTCTCTCTCTCTCTCTCTCTCTCTGATATATATTGAAGAAGGAAGATGATGAAAGAGAAAGGTGAGAATGAGGACATACAAAGCCGTAGCCCTTGGATCTTCCGGTGGTCTTGTCGGTGATGACGACAGCTTCGAGGATTTCACCGAACTGCTCGAAGTACTTCTTCATGGTGTCCTTCTGAGTCTCCCATGCCAGCCCGCCCACAAACACCTTCGTGTACGTCGTATCCCCGAACTGTCCGCTCATGTTTGTCGCCGCCGCCGTCATCTTCTTTATCTTACAATATGTATGTATATAATGATCCGATCCGATCCGACCCTCTATTTAACTAACTAACTCTTCTTCAGAGAGTAGAGTTAGCTTGCTGCGGCCGGATCTACAAATTAAGAATATGGTAACTTGGTTAGCTTAGTTGGAACAAACAAGTTGTGGAGGGGCGAAGGGTGGTGGTGGAGGAGGTGGAGGTTGGGATGGATGGAGAGACAGACAATTAGGTCAGAGACAGCAAGGAGGGAGGGAGGGAGGGAGGGAAGATTAGGAGGAGAGAGAGAGAGAGAGAGAGAGAGAGAGAGAAAGATGGAGGGAAGAGAAAATAAAAAAAGAAAAGAAAAAGTAGAAAAAGAAAGAGAGATAATACGGACGTGAATTATATAGGATATGAGCCCCCACCTCAACATCCCAATCCCCACGCGCTTTCACTCTCTCCCTCCCTTCTCATTCAATTTATGCAATGGCCCCCACCCACCTTCAACTACTAATTCCCCTTTTTTCCTTTTCTTTTTTCTTTTTTTAAGGGATTTTCAACTACTAATACTATCTGTCTATGAATTTCACAAAAAAAAAAATCTAAATGTTTTTTTTCCTGTTTCTGTTATAAAAGAATCTATCCAACTATCTCCGACGAGTTAGTTGAGTTCATCTATTCTTGATAGATTCGTCATTTTTTTTAATCAATTACAGTAATTAATTAATTCATACGGTATATGAATACTGAATTAAATTTATTGAGAAATTATAGTCAAAATGTAAGTATATACTCCCTCCGTCCCTGCCGACTTGACCACATTCAAGTGACGAATGTGGCCAAGTCGGTCGGGACGGAGGAAGTACGACGCTAGTTTTTGTTTGTTTGTTTGAGACGCGCTAGAGAAGGAGGTTGGGGGATGGTGTGGGGCGCCCATAATTGTGTTTGCCATGGCTTCGATATTTGACTACTCAAAGACTGGCCTCGATACTCGTACTATTTACAACTAAACCATATGGTTTTTGGTGGCAGCGGCTCCACAGCCAGGGGCAAAAACGGAACGGCGCATACAGCTCAGTTCTGAAAATTTCGCATTCTTTTGATTTAAGGGCAAATGCTTGGGTGCAAACACGTTTGCATACAAACCTTCCCCCTTATGCAACAGTAAAAACCAAAACCATCTCATTTTTACCAGCGGTTTTAATAAACTGGGGGACCTACAACCACACCCTCTACCCCTCACCTGCTAATCTCATTCAATTATTCTTTTATTATTTACTATCGATATATTAATAGGATACATTAATAGGTTCAACAATTGTACTAATTGTTTGTAAAATTGTACTGTACTAATTTTTTTGTATTTGGTGATTAATTAATGATAAATGATATATATATATTTTTATTAATAATTCAAAATATGTCATAATTAAATATAATTCCCTCTAATGTTACTAATAAAAATTAAAAATTTATATTTAGTTTAAAGTTTTCTGCATTAATACATACATTTTTTTAAATACATAATTTGTAGTGCATATACATCATGAAAAATATAAAAACAAATAAAAGGTAATGAATATAGATAATTATTAATTGTGGAGTGTCACCATTACTACTACACTACTAGTCTACTACTAATACTAATAATACTAATAATTACTCAAACACTTAGGGCATGTACAATGCTAAAACCCCAAATGAGGTTCTTAGAGATGCCACATAGACAAGAGCCCATTGTTATTAAAAATTTACAATGGTAAAGTTCTTAACAAGGGTTCTTATAATAATTGGAGGATCCCACTTATTATTTTATTTAATTTTTTTATCATTTTAATTTAACAATTGATTTTATTTTATTATTATAAAATTAATATGTTTTAATGCGGTGGGACCCATATTTTCTTAAGATGCAGCACCTTATATAAGAACCTGAGTTCTTATTTTGGAGACCTCCAATGGGAACAAAATTTAAGGATTAGTTCTTATTTTTGCCACATGGACTAGACCCTTCCCATTGTACATGCTCTTATTGCTTCATTCTAGTGGTGACACTCCCTAATTAAAAATTCGTTTTGATTCATAATATTCTTTTATTTGCTTTCACATTTTTCATATTATATGTGAATATAATTTTATTTAGTAAATCAAAACTTAAAAAATAAAGAGTTTTAGCAAAAAGCATAGATAGAATTAGAAATTAAAAATACAATCTTGCTAGGGGGAATTATTTTTAATTATGACATAATTATAATTAAAAGTAATTCATCCATTTTCATCAATTAATATTCTAATACAAAATATGTGCAAAATTACAAGTAAAATTATTTAACATATATCTTAATTATGGAAATTAAACGACTAAGGACTATTGGGTGTGGGCCCAGGGGTGAAGAGATAGAAGGGAGTGGGACTGGTTGTGGGTCCAATTTAATTCAATAATACCAAAACCAGAAGGAAAAAATAAGTGGTATTGGGTATTACTGTTACATGTGGGGGAAATTGTATACGTGGACCAATGTGGATAGAGTTTGTATGCAAACTTTACTTTTCCCGTTTGCACACAAGCCTCTCCCTGATTTAAGTATCTGGATCAATTATTGTGTATGCGCACGTAATATTCTGCAACTTACAATCGGGTAACCTATACCCTACCCCCTGGGGCAATGCCTCAACCCCTCACATATGTATTAAATATTGATATATATTATCCTACTTATGTGAGGGGGGCACTACCCCAAGGGGGTAGCATATACAATACCAATACAATCGTCTCTCGTTTCCGTCCCACTCGATTAATTTATGCCTCAATTTTAATATAAAATGTAGATGGTATAATATGGGGCAAGTAGGAAAATACTCACTTTGATTTAGTGAAATAAAAATCTAGCCACTTGGATAAAAAAGATTTGATTTAGTGAAATAAAAATCTAGCCACTTGGATAAAAAAGATAAAAATTACCCATTTTTTAAGTAAAAATACATTAATACCCTTAATGAATTGTAAGACAAAACAAATCTCTCTCAATACACATAACACACACACAAACACAAACACAAACACACACACACACAACGCACACAACACACACTCACACACAAACACACACACGCACACAATGCTCTCAATACACATAACACACACACACACACACACACAACGCACATATGACACAACACACACTCACACACGCACACACACGCACACACAAACACACAAACACAGTCGCTCCCTCTCACTCCACAATAATTAAGAAATATTTTAATTTGGAAATTAATTTTTTTAATAATCATATCTAATTTTATATTTATCGACTTCAAAGTAATTAATAAAATCAAAATTAAATATTAGAAATAATTATAAACTCTAAACAATATTTGTAACTATAAATAATTATAAAAATAAACTAAATCATTATTATTAAAATCGTTGAAAATATAATATAAATGTAATTTGCTTTTTTTAGTTAGAATTTGTGAATTCACGAATTGAATTTGAGAATTCGTGATTTTAGGCATTTTTTTGAGTGAATTCACGAATTGAATTTGATGATTCGTGAATTCATGCATTTTTTTGGGTGAATTCACGACCTCAAATTCCTGAATTCGTGAATTCAGACATTTTTTTGAGTGAATTCACGACCAGATTTTATGTGAGTGAATTCACGACCTCAATGTGAATTCGTGAATTCAAACATTTATGTGAGTGAATTCACGACCTCAAATTCGTGAATTGGGAAAGGGCGGGGGTATTATAGTAAGAGTGAGTATTTTTTATCTTTTTTATCTAAGTGGCTATTATTTATCTTCACTATTCCAAAATGGGTATTTTTACCTATTTCCCCGTATAATATTATAGGAAAGAGAAATATAATTAATATACTTGCAATTGACGTCACAATATTAGTACATTTAAGAAATTTTGTTATAAATATCCTCTTCTAAAAATAAGCTATATTAAAGTAATACTAAGCCCTAAACGAATAAATTATTAATGCGACACTGCTACATCGTTATATGCAACATTACATGTAATGATTTGAAAGACACATGCTGCAGACAATTAATAAGTTGATGACATTTAGTACCATTTGGTAATTAGTACGAATGTATGTAAATCCACAACGAAAAACGATAAGGGAGGCGGAGAGTTGTTGGGGCTTGAAGGCAACAAATCGAAACTAGGTTCACCATTAATGGAACTCAATTCAATCCTTGTCTTCACATCGGACATTAAAACTTGCTCAGCTAATATATCTCCGATTCTAGTTATCTACGAACCCGTTATGAATAGTTCGTCGTGTCCATAAAATATGTGTAAGGAATTTTTCGACAAGCATTTTGATGTGCCAAAAGGTGGATGCTTAAATAAATTTAAGTTTCACTTGATGCAAAATGTGGTTCAACGTAATATAGGTTACAATATGTCAAATCTAAACTTTATCTTAACATCCACTTTTCAACACATCAAAATGTCCATCGCACAAAAGAAAATTACAAATTACAATGCCATAATTTACGCAACTATATCAATATTATGGTAACACGAGAGAGAAGTCGTGGGTATGTGTTAGGGATGCACTACTCCTTGAATTATGCCTTGGAAAGTTGAAAAATATGGATCAACCAAAAGTGAAAAAATATTTAGAGAGAGAGAGGGGGAGAGAGAGACCTATAGTTTTAATTTTAATACTACCTCCATCTCATATAAGTAGTCACATTTGTAATGGGCACAAGAGCCAATAAAGGAAGAAATGTGTGGATGTAATTGATTCTGAGAAAAGAGAGTTAATTGCAGCCATGTATTCTTTGTCATTTTAGGAAATGAGACTAATAAGTGAGAGGACCAAAATGGTAAATATGACTACTTATATGAGATGGAGGTAGTATAGTACTACCAGTAGTAAAGAATGGTGGATGCGATGGTGGGACAGATGAAATGGTTATGGGTTGGGGTTGGCATCTTCTTTTATTTTATTTTTTTAATATAATAATTCTTATTTTGCTTTTTGGAGTGGCATTGTATGGTAGGCGTGCTGTCATTGCCACGTCAGCCAGGTAGAGAGCAAAACAGTCAGTCAACTAATTACTGCTAATTCAGTTTCCCATTACTATAATGATGATAATTCTATTAACCAAAGTCATTAACAGTATTGGTTTTCCTGTATAATAATACTCATTCCTGCCGTCAAAGAAGAAGAAAAGGATATTGTGAATTTCACAACCGTGATACAATAACCTGTAGAGCAATTCAAAATAATTTTCGAATTTCGACGTTTGCATAAACTTTACTCAGAGAATTCAAACTGCAATAAACATAAGAAAACAACTAGTAGTAGTATTAGTAGTAGTAGTATAAAATGAAGTAATGTCAGAATAAAATTTCCAGTCAACCAGATTTTGACATTCCCTTTTCGAAACGTGCTTCTGTAAATACAGTTGGCAAAGGAAAATTGGAAGTGTAGCAAGAATAATTGAATATTCAAAGTGCCATGTTTCAAGAAAAGCAGTTATTTAGTTTTTATCTTTAGACTTTAGAACAGGGGCAGCAGCACCACAGCACTATTGAGATGGAGTATAGTTTAATTGAAGGAATCAGGCAGCACACACACACACACACAACTGGCAAAGGCATTGGGGTTGGTGGAAGGTATGAGAGAGAGAGAGAGAGAGAGAGAGAGAGAGAGAGAGAGAGAGAGAGAGAGAGAGAGAGAGAGAGGGCCAGAGCTGCCTTCCAACTTGTGTGTGTTCCTTTGACCATAAAGTGAGAATACTACTACTACATGCCATCATGCCATATCTGCCTCTTTTCATTTCAAATACCCCTTCCCTTCCTTACACACACATATGCTCCTACATTTGGCAAAATACCTTCTCTTGTACAATACTTTTATTTACTACTACTATACATGCATCTGAGTAGAAATATGCGTATATATGAGACGAATAATTCATCGATTATAATATCTACAAGACTATCAGATCACCATGTTAACCTAAATGCACTGTCATACTTTGATGAAATTTCTGGGGAAGTTTCACACAAGATAAACTAAAGTTTTTTTTAATATCTAGGATGCTGCTTCTTGAGTAGTTTTCCAGATTTTCCCAAAATGACTTCTCCCAGCACCGACTTCTAACAGAGCAAAAGCAAACAGGCCAAACTTACAAATTAAGTGCTTCAACTAATTTATCTAAGGTTCATAGTTAGGCTACATACTGATGCAAAAAGGACAGACCCCCAGTTATGAAGACGCGCATATCATCCCCAGCTGCTCCATACATGCATTATTCCATATCTTCGTGATAAAGATGAAGTCCGAGCCCTAGGCGAGCACAAGCTCGGCGAAATGCCATTGCCTCTGCCTTTTGAACAGGGCCCCCATAGCTTGTGTCACTAGTTGAAGCAGTGCCTGTTGCTTCTCGGAAGATCTATTTTCATATCAAACAATCATGTCATTATGCTTGCCAAAGAACTGTTGTTGCTCAAAATGTTTTATTATAAGGATGAAACACCAGAAACTTGGCCAGATATCGGCTATGAGCCTCAGATACAAAACCCACGTGCAAAGAGACCCACGTATATTTGTGTACCATGTAATGCGGAACTAACTAGGTGAACATGTTAATATGGATGAAAGACCAAAAACTTGGCCAAACATCAGCTATGAGCCTCAGATACAAAACTCATATACAAAGAAACCCAAGTATATTTGTGTACCAAGTAATGCGGAACTAACTAGGTGATGAACATGTTTGACTGCTGTATTATACTGTACATGGTATAGCAAAATAGCTAACTTAAGCAAATGATGGTGTAGTAGCTAACTAAAGCAAATTTTTCAAAGCATTTGACTTAAAACAGCACTTACTAGGGTACAGATCTTTGCAAAGATCTATACCGAGCTCATGAACATGAACCAGATCGGAATAACTTCAGTCAAAAAGCCTTTAGAATATTTTTGATATATTATGAACTTGAAAACCACCGACAAACATGCAATCATTAGGCTTAAAGTAAGGCATTATTTGAATCCAGACCCTCAAGAAGCAGGTTCAAGTCCAACTTGGGACTCAAAATTCATCCCATCACAGAGTTAGATGTGCCAATTCATAGGAATCACTTCAAATAATAGCACAGCCGTCCTAAGATTCTAAGTAGATAGTGTCGATAATTAGCCAGCCACAGAATTACAACTAAGATTCAGAAAAGATCAAAAGCAGTGCACGCTCTTTAGCAAGACGTGATCCAATTTTTCATCTCCATATTGTCATAATTTAGAGAACCCCTCTGTACTGTGACCTAACCAAAATTATAACAGATCATGTAGATTCTCACAACATTAAGAAAGACCACAATACCTCTGCATCAGTCCCATAAAGTGTCACGCGATAGACGACAGATACATCATTCCCACCAGCCGAATAAGTGATGCTGCGGACTTCACCAGACCATTCTTCAAATGCAATATGACAAAAACTATCAGCTATCAGATTACTCAAATGAACGTCACAAAAGTGCTATCATCTGTGCATACCTGGTGCATGTAGGTTCAAAATCCGATTCAATATGTGCCTGCAAGGAGTAAGAATTAACACAAAGCATGAGGACTCACAACTTGATAAATCAAAGTGCCAAGTGAAATCGGTAGCAAACTAGCAAATTTCCTTATCAGAGCAGGATCGGAGGCCAATGTCTCGAAAGCTATTCTACCCTAGAAATCCTATTAGCCTATCGAGAAGAAAATACATGCACTCTGATCCTAAGAACTATCAATTTCCTGTAAATAAAACCTAATCACTATCACATCAGAACAATATTAAGCAATAAATTCCAGAATCCCGATTCGAAAATGAAACACGAGCCACGAATCATATGTAGTTGAAGGGAGAGAGGGAAAATACCAGGGAATGTATTTAAAAGAGGAGCCAGAGGGTTCGGAGCGGGACTTGAGAAGGGATTCGGGAACCTTTTTGTTCAAGTCCTTGAGAACTTCAGAGAGGGGCCTGCTTATTCCGGCGGTGGGGACGGCGGCATCGTCATCGCCACCACAGTTATTGGCCTCATGGCGCTGCGCTTTAGCGAAAGAAGAATAAGAGGGTTTAGAGGAGAAACAGAGGCGTTGCAATTGAAAGCGATAATCTCCAGCAATTCTTCGGATGCAGCTTCCGGTGGCCATGTTCTCCCTCCGAACACTCTCTCTCTCTCTTCACTTCGACTTTCAAGCTGCTTAGGTTTTCCCGGTTTTGGAGCGGCAAAGGGGCGGGAGGTGAAGGGGGCCAATAATTTAACTTTATATTCCTACAATTACGGAAATGGAGATTATAAAAATGTTTGTAATATAAATTTTCGATCATATCTTTCGTTTGTCTTATATTTTATTTCTCCTTTAATTATAATACCTTTAAATGGTCAAGGTTGAGGGTTTGTATTACAAACGTTTGCACGATAACGAGTCGAACCTAGTCTGGTTTTTGGACCCATCAAAACTCTAAGACAACTCAACTTTCCATGGGCCTAATGGGCTAATTGGCCCAGCGTTCGGCTAATTGGCCGTTAGAATTGTTTTCAAAACCATATACTAGTACTACTATAATATAATGTAGAATCTGGATTACAACAGTACTAGACTAGATTAAAGGCGCATGACATGACATGTAAGTACAGATTGAAATTAACATCAAACGAAGTTGATAAGAGCGAGCTGTTGCACGTTGATGGGGTGGCAGTCGGAAGGCGGCCCGGCATAGGCCCGATGCGCAAGAATAGCGTAGACCGCCTGAGTCGGATGGAACGCATCCCAAAACACGTAACGGTTCCGATCGGGGCAGGGTGGCATCCACATGAGGCACGTGATCTGCCGCCCTATCCCGCAGCAGCCCCTGTCCGCCACCGTGAACCCGAACCTCCTCGGGTTATTCAGAATGTCCCCCATGGCCCCGTACGAGTTCCCGTACACGAACATGGAGCCCGGGTGGGACCCCCCGTTCAGGGAGTTGACCAGGGCGACCAGGCCCTGGTTGAAGGGCCCTATGATCTGGTTGACATAGTCAACGCAGCGACCGGGGGCGGCCTGCCCGGTCGCCAGCTGGTTGGGTATGCAACCGAGGGGCCCCAGACCGGGGAGGACGAACTTGCGGAGGCCGACGCTATATAGGGCGATCAGCTGGCGGGCGTAGCGGTTGAGGAGGAGGTTGGCGAACTGGGTCGGGTTGTAGTTGTAGCTGGTCGGGTACATACCCGGCAACAGGTAGTTGTTGATGTAGTCGTTGCTCCCGAACACCAGCACGGCGATGGATCGGGACAGGTACCTCGTCAGGTTCTGCCCGCCCATCATCGTCCTCAGCTGGCTCACCGTCTTCTCGAAGTTGATCACCTGCTGGCTCAGAGAGTACCTCTCCCCGTAGTGCTGCCCCGTCTCATCGAGGATCCCGGCCGCCGCAGAGGCGTAGTTGACCCCTCCCAGGATCCTCGACCCAGTCGTGGTGGGGGCAGCAAACGGAGGCGGCGCAGGAATGCCCAACCAGGCTCCTGCAGATTAATTAACGAGTCAACTTATATTAAAACGAGTCTATTATAATAATAATAATCAAACATGTCTGGGACATGCATGGTCTAGTACACACGTACCTAGGTAATCGACGAAGGTATCCCCGTTGGAGAATTTGCCGGAGGCGCCCCGGGTGGAGTCGACGCCGTAGGGGTAGAAGTTCGATTTGGCAACGGAGTTGAGGAAGTTGTTGTTTCCGCTGTCTACCAGAGAATCGCCGAAGACGAACATGGCGGTGGCTTGCTGAGCAGCAGCACTAGCAGTAATAGTGCTGGTGTTGATGGTGGTGGATGAGATTGCTCTCGTCAACGTTAAACACACCACCATCATCATCCACAACATAGCTCTGAACATCTCTAATCTCTCTTAATTGATCCTCCTTTTGCTTTTCTATACTAACTATGGAGTATTATAAATGAAGAAGCAAGGGATATGTTGTGTATAATAAATGGAGGAGGAGGAGTTTTGAGGTATCCATTACCAACGGCTTGTTATGTAAGCAGGTTGAATTTCTTCCCTTTTCTCGCGTACTTTTTCCCATTTTTAGTACTCCCCATGTCGTTTTGCATTTTGGGTGCGCGAATTTCTTCATCTTCATCGAAATTCATGTGAACCTTTCTTCATCCTATCC
Source organism: Thymus mandschuricus (assembly GCA_029379335.1). NCBI lineage: Eukaryota > Viridiplantae > Streptophyta > Magnoliopsida > Lamiales > Lamiaceae > Thymus > Thymus mandschuricus. The sequence goes on from CM057074.1 coordinate 37,879,422, forward strand.
CTAATGCAATCATATCTACATTCCAAACCTTTATAACAAATTCAGTACTCTTTCGGTCTCGTCTCGTCAAATGAGCTCGTCAGCTTATATTAGAATGATACTATTATAATAGTAGTTACACTATTATTACCGGCTCGATTAGCTAGATTGGTTTACGAATATAATACTCCTTCCGTCCTATTCATTTGGGGATATAATATATATTTTCGTTTGTCCCACTGATATAAAAATATTACCTTAAATGGTAAAATTTAACCAACTAAAATTCATTTACACTACTTTATCCAGGGATGAAATCCTCTGTCCCAAACTCTGTGTACCAATCATGTCCCAAATCCTAATTTCCGTTAGTTAAATATTATATTAAAAAATAAATAAAAATTGCATTATATAACAAATTGTAATATACATTTATGGGGGAAAAATTAGATTTTTTAAAGGTAATATGCCCTAGTTTGAATTTTTCAATTGTTATATAACCAATAAAAGTAAAATTAAATGTTAAAAAATAATTATATACCCTAGTTTGGATTAGTGAAACCTAGAAATAATCATAAAATTAAAATAAATCATTATAAATTAAAATATTTGAAAAAAAATGTACACAACTAATAGAAATTATGATTTGGGACACGATTGGTACACAGAGTTTGGGACAGAGGATCTCATCCGCTTTATACACCACTATATAACTCACATCTTAATTTTTATGCCGAGAAAGTTATCCATATGAATGGGGACGGAGCGAGTAGTATTTTTATTTATTTTTGAATAATTAAACGTATTGATTAGATCTTGGAGAGTTATTTGGTGATTTGGAGTTTCCACTTGTGTGTATAAATGCACTATTTAATTTAGTGTTGCTTGAACTTCCACATATGTGTGCATAAGCATTATAATTTATAATATATGATGTGATCTGAGTTACATATGGATTTAATTAAGTAACAAAAATGAATGGGCCATTTGGTGAAATGTGGAAGAAGCCATGCACTATTAAAATCCTAGCTAGCTAGCAACATAGGCCTATCATATTCTTGAATTCATTATTTTTATAACTTTAGTGTTTTGGTACTTTGATTTAATTAATTGGTTGTTGTCTCCGATTTCGCTACATCTAACACATCACACGTTAAAACAAAACGAATGTACTCTAATTTATAATTGGGCCGGTTTAGAAATGGATCATCACACTCACATATTTATATACCTAGCTAGCTAGTAACTACTAGAAAAGGATAATTATTGAGTTCAATCGATTTTTTTAATAGTACGAGGTTTTAATTGGTGGTATATTTAGAAGAAAATTTTGTTTAGTTAATAAGGATTCGAACTCGAAACATTCGATTCTGAAACTTAATTGTCTAACGCTTAACCGAACTCAGGATCTTTCGGTTTTGATACTCTACCACTACCGCTAGACCAAAATAAGTGTACAATTTATTTATTTTTTCGAAGACTTTGCTCTAGTAATTATACTAGGGGTGGGTCGGGATACCGTTACGCCGAAATACCGAAAATACCATGTCGAAAAAATACCGAAAATACCGAAAGAGACGGTATACCGATTTTTCGGTACGGTATCATACCGAACCGATAAGCTTCGGTATGGCAACGGTATCCAACATTACAATACCGCGGTATACCGATAAATACCGTACCGAATTTACGTGCATGTCACAATAAATTATCTCAGGATTTATAATGATTAATGAATACACTAACATATATTATATGTTAATATTTATGCATTAAAACTTTAAAAGTATGATTGTATGTAAGTGTATGAACATGATAACTTATGTTCCTAGTTTAATTAACTTAAGACATAATAGCTAAAAATAAAACTTGAATGTAAATAACTTATATGTTATATAAGTTATATAATCTTAGTAAAATACTACAAATAGTATTATTTCAATATTAGTTTGATTTAAATTTAAGGCATACTAGCGTAATTTTTGAATATTTTAGTTTTTAAAGTAAATATATCGAAAAATATTAGTGAAATGTATAAATGTTGATTCATGAAATATATATGTATTTTAAATGGTTATGGATTAATTAGACTTTTTATCAATGAATTGTAATTTCTTATGGATTTTATTGTATGGATTTTATTAGTTTATGAATTTTTAATTCTATGCATAATCGTATGTTTTTGGTACACGGCATGCCGTACCATACCGAAGTACGGTACGGTATACCAAAACGACGGTACGATAACGGTATGAATTTTTTCCATACCGAATTTCTGGTATACCGAACATTGGTATGCCGAAAGGTACGGTACGACAACGGTATGAAAAATCTCATACCGCAACTAACGGTACGGTATACGGTATGACGAAAATTTTACGGTATGCCGTACCGAACCACCCCTAAATTATACTGCACTTCCACTTAACAAATGACATTTCATCGATCATATATTTAAAAGAGAGAGAGAGAGAGAGAGTCAACCCTTGGCACTCAAGGAGTTTCAATGATGATTCTTTGGATTGCAATTTTGTCACTCATCAATCATCATTACCCAGCCCACTGTGCTCATCAACGTGAGCTTAACCCATTAATATATAATGTATTGCTAATATACTATCTCCGTCTCAATCTATTAGTCTCATTTGCCATTTTAGTTTGTCCCACTTATTAGTCTTATTTCCTAAAATGACAAAGAATACTTGACCACAATTCACTCTCTATCCTCATGATTAATTACAATCACATATTCTCCACTCACTCGATCTCCACTCACTTGGTCCACGGATGGGATCATCTGTCCTCAAATTGGTGTACCGATACAAAATTAGGAAGGTTGACATACACTAATAACCAAATTTAAAATGACAACTAAGAGAGAGAATTTATAACCTTCCTAATTTTATATCGGGACACCATTGGTACACCAATTTGGGGACAAAGGATCTCATCCGCTTGATCCATGTGTCGAAAGCAAATGGGACTAATAGAGTGGGACATATGGAGTATGTCATAATTAAATGATTACTAATTTATTTTTATTTTTAAAAATAGTTGGTTATGCACATAGAAGGTGCAATGCTAGTCTAATTCAATTAAATAAAAGGGAAAAAAAGAAACAAATTAATTAAGATTTAAATGTTCAACCTCACCCATATTTGGTAAGTGTTGGTTTCAACAAATTAAATATAATTGGTCTTGTTACTAATCACAAGGCCTGAAATAATTAAGTCACCCACATATCTATATATTAAAGCTTTACCTATTTTTTTTAAGTCAAAAGAAGACGTGTACACATTAATTATTATATATATGTAAGGGATTTGATTCATTGTATATGACTAGTGCCTCTAATGTCTAATCTAATCCCCTCTACCAATCAAATTAAGGAACCGACGCACTCTACGTATTTCTCTCTAGCAAGTAAAAAAAGATTAATTGTTAGTGCATGTGAAAATTAGGAGGGGAGAGAGAGATCTTGATAGATTATGCATGAAAAGGACGTATGAGCATATATGGGTGTGAAATACTATGCAGCGGCAACGGCGAAGAGGAGAGAGAGAGAGAGAGAAAAGAATGTATACACATAATTTCAAAGGTGATTATAATGAGTTACTGAAAAATATTTAAACTAGTGGAGAGGAGTTGACGCTCCTCCAATCCCACCCACACTATAACACATCCCTCGTCCGATTACTCTGATTTGACCCCTTTCGTCTCATAAATGGAGCCAAACTCACGATCACCCTCTCTCTCTCTCTCTCTAAAAGTTACTAGGATGGATGGATGGTGGTGAAGGTCGAGGGATTGGGGGACATTGACAAGTTCGGTTTGATGGTTCCCCGAACTGTGCAGATTGGGAAATATAATGCAAGTGAGTGGCTGAAACTTAGGAGGGACATACTGTACTATACTGTGTGCATTTATGCATATAGTAATAAAAAACTCCATTAAAAGAGAGAAACTTTGCGAAGAAGAAGATGGATGAATGGATGGATGGTGGGGCCCGACTAACCCATTCCATTGCTTTTAGTGAAAATACTTTGTGGGGTGTGGGGCCTACCCACTATACCCACTAAAAGTCAACCGAGACTTGATTTCCGATAGAGGCAAGGGGAAAGACAGAGCACAAATTCTTTATAAATACTCACCCCTCATTTCCCATTCACTAAACATCATACCACCTGCTGCCCCTCCCTCTCTCTCTCTCTCCCTCTCTACTTCTCTTACCATATCTATTTATTCTGTTCCAAGGGGGCAAGAATATTGTAAACTTGCATGGATCGGGGAGAAGATAGCAAGGAGCCGGAATGTGTCGATTGGAGAGGGCGGCCGTCGGAGCCTACTCGACATGGCGGCATGACGGCCGCCCTCTTCGTCTTAGGTATGCATATATCTCGATCGAGTAATGCGTTTTTTTTTTTTTTTTTTTTAAATCTAAATTAATTAATGGACATGCGACATATTAATATATACTATGTGCAGGGCTTCAGAGTTTCGAGATGATGGCAGTGGCTGCGGTTGGGAATAACCTGATCACGTACGTGCTGAACGAGATGCATTTCCCTCTGTCCAAGGCTGCAAACACCGTCACCAACTTCGTCGGCACCATCTTCCTCCTCTCCCTCCTCGGCGGCTTCCTCTCCGACTCCTACCTCGGTAGCTTCTGGACCATGCTCATCTTTGGGTTCGTCGAGCTCTCTGGCTTCATACTCCTTGCCGTCCAGGCACACGTGGCCGAGCTCCGTCCCCCCGACTGCAGCAGCACCGTGGGAGACGGAGTATGTGAGCAGGCCACGGGGTACAGGGCGCTGATATTCTACGGGGCCCTGTACCTTGTGGCCCTGGGGAGCGGCTGCCTCAAGCCCAACATAATCTCCCACGGTGCTGATCAGTTCGGTAAGCGCCAGTCGAAGAAGCTCTCCACCTTCTTCAACTGCGCTTACTTCGCCTTCTGCAGCGGGGAGCTCGTCGCCCTCACCGTCCTCGTCTGGGTACAGACGCACTCCGGGATGGACGTCGGGTTCGGGGTTTCGGCCGCCGCCATGGCCGTCGGCCTCGTCTGCTTGATCTCGGGCTCCTTCGCTTACAGAAACAGCCCTCCTCGTGGCAGCATATTCACCCCCATCGCTCAGGTGTTCGTCGCCGCCATTCACAAGAGGAAGCAGATATCTCCTTCAAATCCAGAGATGCTGCACGGCACCACCACCACCAACACCATTAATGCTAATGCTGTAACTCTCATCCACACAGAAAAGTTCAGGTTCCTCGACAAAGCCTGCGTCAAGAGCACAGATGATGGCGGCGACGGCGACGACGACGAGAGCCCGTGGAGGCTATGCAGCGTATCGCAGGTGGAGCAGGTGAAGGTCCTCCTCTCAGTGGTGCCCATATTCGCCTGCACCATCATCTTCAACACCATCTTAGCTCAGCTCCAGACCTTCTCCGTCCAGCAGGGGACCTCCATGAACACCGCCCTCACCCCAAACTTCCACATCCCGCCGGCCTCCCTCCAGGCCATCCCTTACATGATGCTCATCTTCGTCGTCCCTCTCTACGAGACCGCCTTCGTCCCCCTCGCGAGGCGCCTCACGGGGAGGGAGTCCGGTATCTCCCCCCTCCAACGGGTCGGGACCGGCCTCTTCATCGCCACCTTCTCCATGGTCTCCGCAGCGATCATCGAGCGCCGGAGACGAGTCTCCGCCTCCGAATCCAACCAAATCCTCTCCATCTTCTGGATAGCCCCCCAGTTCCTCATCTTCGGCCTGTCGGAGATGTTCACCGCCGTGGGGCTCATAGAGTTCTTCTACAAGCAGTCAGTACAGGGGATGCAATCCTTCTTGACCGCCATGACATACTGCTCTTATTCATTCGGCTTCTACCTCAGCTCCTTGTTAGTCTCCTTAGTGAACAGAGTCACCTCAACCGGAGACGGAGGCGGAGGCGGAGGCGGTTGGCTCAGCAATAACGATCTCAATAAGGATCGACTCGACCTCTTCTACTGGTTGCTAGCTGCACTCAGCCTCTTCAACTTCTTCAACTTCCTCTTCTGGTCAAGATGGTATTCCTGCAACCAATCCCTAGTGTTGAATAATACACAGGTGGCTCAAGACCTAGAGAAACAGAACACTTTGAACTAGCTAGTACTCTTTGGTTAATTTCTTGCTGTTTTTTCTTTTCTTTTTTTAATTTTGTACTACTAATTTGATAGCCATTGATGTATGATGACTAGTGGACCAAGGAAAGGATTGAAGCCCCGGAAATTCAATATGTATGTATATACGTATTGTAATCCCACGAAACTCGGGCTAATGCGTATATGTTGTTTCTGACTGTTGGATTGGGCTGCTAAGGGTCCCAAGATCACAGGAATGTTAGGTCCGGAACAATTAACAATCACCCTACGTGTCGTTGGCGATTGAGAGTGGTTTTGAGTATGTGAGTGGTGGGGCAATGTGCTTTAGATGAAAGCATTAGTCTTTGGTTAAGTAAAGCATTTGTAATGATCCTGTTGAAAACATGTTGTTTGCTTTTTAACCACCCCTCAATCCAATCCCCCCTTGGGGTAAAGGTGGTAAAAAGGAAATGGAGAGGGGAGAAAGAATGAATATGTTATTGGAATAATCCACATTGTGTCCCCCTTTAGTTTACCCTTTCACCATCACTCTAACCTCCACAATCAAACATGTCTCACACATGTTCCTGCCCACCTTCTTCGCCGAGATTGTGTATGATTGTTCTTATTTTTGTTTCGGGGGACGATGGTTCTAGTGTTCTGAGGAATGATGAGGCGGTTTGAGCCGTTCGTTTTCCCTCATGTGTTCTGTTTCCATGTGTTCCACATGTTAGCTTTGAATCAACTTTGGTACTGCTGAACTAGGCCAAATTCCTGATTCTGTTTTTTATCCGGGGCCGGAAACTGCTGCTCGACAATCTAAATCAGCGTATGAGTTTGACAGAAGCTATTACTTGTTATAATGAAAGATGGGACGAACAACTTCCTGAAGCGCGTTATGGGATCAAGGACGGATTAGAGGTCTTCGAGTTAAGCTGCAAACTAGAAGAAAAATAGTTTGCTTGCTGGGAGTATGGTTTGCATGTGTGTATTGAGAGATTATAGCATGCCCTAATACATGTGCACATCTCAGCACCTAAGTTTGCATGAGAGAGAGGGAGAGAGAGAGAGAGAGAGAGAGAGAGAGAGAGAGAGAGAGAGAGAGAGAGGGATGAGGAATCACCACTTTTCCATTTCTCGAGTATCTGGTAGTTTATCAGCAGAAATGAAACTTGGATCTCACTATTTCTCAATCTAAACTTTGAAGGTGTGGATGACTAGCTAGTCAGGATCTCGGTCACTTCTCTCTTTCTTTTGGTCAGAATACAAATTTGTTCGAACGAAACGAACAACTTCGTATTCGCGTCGATCGACACATCCACGATCTGTGAAAACTAGCCAAAACTAAGTATGACATAAGTGTGCAAGAAAGGGGGCTTATTTGAAATGAGAAATGTGGTTTTGAAGTAGACAGTTTGTTGAAACATGAAAAGTTCATGATCAAACTTCCCATCAAAACAAGCAAAAACTTCATCCAATAAAAACCAGCCACGCCATCCACCCTAGTTCTAAATGAGGTAAACAAGTTTCTCTCAACCTCCTCCATACTCAGATTACTGGTTTTTTTCAGACCAAATTTCTTGCAGATTCTAATAAACTCTCACATCACCCCACAGGTACTTCATAAACCCAAGTTCTTTACTTTTCTTTTCTCGTATTCTTAGCGTATACAATGATTCGGGAAGCATTCAACGAGAGCGTAGAACCCGTAACCTTGTCAATTATGTGTAGACAGCAGAAATGGAAATTCTACATTGCTGTATTCACCCAACATCCCATATCCTGAAACATGACATGCTTTGATTCCTTGGCTATTTACAGCTCCTACTCATTAATTCCTATAGGCATAGCTTTCCATTTTCATTTTATTTATTTGAAAGCAGAGTAATAAAAACTCATTAATCTGTTGTACTCTTCGTACAGGAAACAAAGAATCACAAGAGAGAGAGAGAGAGAGAGAGAGAGAGAGGGTGGAGAGTGGTGAGGCAGAGAAGAAGGTGAGACGTGGTTAGATTGATTATATGTTGTTGAATTGTTCAAACAGCATAAGCACGAGCAGCAGAAAGAAAATGAGAGGGAGATCGGTGCCGTTGAAGGTCATCTTTGGCCTCTGTATAGCCTGCTTTCTTGCAGGATCCCTCTTCACCACGCGTACGAGGCCGCCTCCTCCTCCGCCCCCGACTCCGCCTCATTTGGACGCCGTGGTCCACCATGATTGCGATCATAAGCAGCGTGTATGTCTTTCCTCTTCTCTCACTTTCATCAACTTCTCAATAGTACTTTCTTCTCGTTTAAGTTGACGCGTTTCTTAAATGTACGTGAGGTATATAATATAGAAACGACTCAACTTGAATACTAATACTAACCGATTATGGTTGTTTAGAAATTGGGAGAGAATGGAGGCGGGAGGAGAGATGTTGTAGAGGAAGTGATGAAGACGCGCGAAGCGATACGATCGCTGGACAGAAGCGTGTCCTCGCTGGAGATGGAGGTGGCGAGGACGAACGGCAGCGGCGGCGGCGGCGGCGGAGGAAGCAGGAGCAGAGCATTCGTGGTGGTGGGGATCAACACGGCGTTCAGCAGCAGGAGGCGGAGGGAGTCGGTGCGGGAGACGTGGATGCCGACGGGGGAGCAGCTGGAGAAGGCGGAGAGGGAGAAAGGGGTGGTGGTCCGGTTCGTGATCGGCCACAGCGCCACCCCCGGAGGTGTGCTGGACCGGGGCATCGACGCCGAGGAGGCAGAGTACAAAGACTTCCTCCGCCTCAACCATGTCGAGGGCTACCACCGCCTCTCCGATAAGACCCGCCTCTTCTTCTCCACCGCCCTCGCCACCTGGGACGCCGACTTCTACGTCAAAGTCGACGACGACGTCCACCTCAACTTAGGTACACGCCGCCGGCCATTTCAATTTTTTTTTTAATATGAAATTTAAAGACCGCGTCACGGAAAAAACTTATTATTACTATTTGTATTTGTTATTAATAAATTAGGAATGCTGATGACGACGCTAGCCAAGCACAGATCAACACCCCGGACGTATATCGGGTGCATGAAGTCCGGCCCCGTCCTTTCTCAGAAGTCCGTTCTCTTTCTCGATCTTAATTTAATTTGATCGTAATATAATCTAATATGATTAATTTGATTTGATATGAATTATTTAGAGGTGTGAAATATCACGAGCCGGAGTATTGGAAGTTTGGTGAAGAAGGGAATAAGTATTTCAGGCATGCAACGGGCCAAATCTATGCCATTTCAAAGGACCTCGCCCATTACATTTCCATCAATTCGTGAGCACGATTAACATACTCGTTTCTGAATTTTAATTAGGAGATTAATCATTTTAATTAATTAGATCTTAATCAATTAATCAGAGGCATCTTGCACCGGTTCGCCAACGAGGATGTATCGTTGGGCGCGTGGTTGATTGGATTGGAAGTCCAGCACATCGACGATCACTCTATGTGCTGCGGAACTCCTCCCGGTACGTAATTTTAATTTTATCGAAACAATTTAACATGAAATTTAAACGGCTTGGTGATCAAATGTGTATGTGCAGATTGTGAGTTCAAGACTCATGCGGGGAGTGTGTGCGTGGCATCATTTGATTGGCAGTGCAGCGGGGTGTGCAAATCGGTGGAGAGGATGAAGAAGGTGCATAGTGCCTGTGGAGAAGGCGATGGAGCGATGTGGAGCGTCGATCTCTCCTCCATTTAATCTCGACCGTTGATTTCAACTTTGTACTAAGTACCCACACCATTACCATTATTTTACAATTTTACTTGGATTTGCCATTGCATTATTACACTAATCATTACTACTATTAATTTTGTAATGCAGAAAGCTGCCTAATTGCAAGTAAAAAACAAAATTATAATTTGAATCTTATTTACTTATATCGGTCGCTACCTGTATTTTTCGTGTATCGCCTGATTGTTTCTCATTTTATTATTTTAACAAATTTATAAAATATAAAAAGAGACGTACTCATATGAGATGGAAGGAGTCGAGTATATGAGAACAACGGAGTCCAAAAAATGTTCGTTTTTTTATCAGGTAAATACAACACACTCACACACGCACCTGAAATGACTCGACTACCCGTTTATTATGCAGGTGTGTGGTAATTAGGTAGCTAGTTTGTGTGCAATTGGCAATTTACAATAGCCCCCAACCTCTCCTATATGGGCTATCACCTTTTATATAAATGGGCTTACTTGTTTTAGGAGCTCTATATTTGCATTACCTCCTCTTTTTTTGGAATAAATTTATGGGAGTCGTAACAATAATGAACTACTTAATTAATTACCATTATTAATTACTTATCTAAATCAAGAAATTGGTTCAAATAGCCAGGTAAGTTAATGCAAGGCGTGTATATAATATTTATGGGAGTAATATATTTTTAACCTAATATATAATCCAGAAATTCCTTCGCCCATATTTGCTGCTTTAACATTTTGGGCAACGATTTTACCAATTTGTTTCAATGGTGCTAATTTTTATATTATTACTATAAGATCTAATTTTGTTCTTTATTCCATACAAAGAAATTTAATCGAATACAATGAACTTTGTTATTATATTTATTAAGGTATGCAGTTAATTTTGACTAAATTACAAAACACCACTGGTAAGAAATAGCAACTAAATTAACGACTTTCAAAGAATCGACTAGATTATATAATTTACATATTTGTGCCAAAATTAAGATGGGATTTTTGTTGCAAATAATGCAACATATTCACAAATGTTAATTATTCGTTAAGTAAGACAAATAAAGAAAATATTAGTATGTAATTATTGTTCGCGTATTGACCCAATTGCAGTGGGCTAAGTATATGATCGAAGGTTTCAAATTTTCCGTGACCCGATTTTTAAATTTGATGTTAATACTTTCGGAAAAGAGGAAGAAAATACTCTGAAATTTAATGATATACTAGTTGATTATATAGGGAATGGATCGAATAGCTAGGACATCGTTTCATTATTAATATATGTAATTAAATAGATAAATTAGGAAAAGGAAACGTAAAACGTAATCAACGAAAATACACATGTAGAGATACGTAGACGATGAGTAAACGATAGTATATACATTTAGATTGGGAGGCGTGTTTGTAAATCAAAAGGAGGAATTTCGCGAACGTGCATGTGCACAATTACTCTCAAAATGTTAATCATTAACACCTTAAATACTCCTAAAATAGATTACATTTCTTCTTCTTTTTCTCAAGTTGATGTAATAATTTAGATGTTTCGTTTTTCTTAAGTGCCATCGACTGTCGAATTATACATACTAATAACAACGTGATGTTTTTTTTTTTTTTTTTTTTTTTTTTTTTTTTTTTTTTTTTTTTTTTTTTATGAGAACATCAACTTATACTATACATATATAATAGTAATAGTAATAATTATAAAAATAAAATGCAAATGGTTGGGAGTCCATTTTAGATGTTTATTAAATTAATTGTGGCAATCCCTAGATTAATTAGTGTTTTTTTAAATTTTGACCTAGCTTGCTTTACGAGCGATCAAATACCCCTAACACTTTATTTCTTTATATTGGGATCGTTTCCTTGCATTTAATAACACACTATTGTAATCGTTTTATTAATTAATTATCCATCAAATTAAATGCCTCCATTACGACCTTGTAGCCTTTGACTTTTAACTAACATATTAAATTAATCACAATTATAACCATTTTTTATGTACTTTAATTTTTGATTTATTCATTTATTCTTTTCATTTCAATTTTTCGTTTCCCTATTTTCTCTGTGTTTCTCAAATAGTACTCATACTAAGTGCGATGTGTTAAAAATGGATATAAAGTAGAGTCATACTCTACATAAAAACAAATCTTGTATAATGATAAAAGAAAACTGTGATTTCGATTCGAAACCAATTATATTTTGAAACTTCTTTTTTTTTCCCGGTCTCTTCGTAAGGATCGAGATAACATGAAATACTTGTCAAAGTGACGAGCAATATGTGTCTTTAGAGTCATCATTTGTACATACACGAGCATTCATACATTTTTATTACAAGTTCCTATTTAGTTCATACATGTACATTTAAATTTTTTTGGAAACAATTAAAATGAACGCGAAATTTAAATGTCACATCACGGACATTCCAAATTCGGGACTTTTAGTCTCGAAACTTAACCCCTACCACTAGACTAACATACGCGTGCTCTCTCTCATTAATTTAATGCATCTAAAAATACACACACGCCAACCCTAGCTGTTAATGGTAATTTGAAACAAGTAAATGAATTAAGGTGACAATAGTGGTAATTGATATGAGGAAATAGAAATAATAATATTATAGTAATTGCATGGGGGGTGGGGTCGTCTAATTAGTCCACCGTAGCTTTAACTTAACTTCGACGTTAGCTTTAAGCCAGTCCCGGCGGCGGCGTCTCCGGCCGTCAACTGTATATCATCTTTCATTCCCAGCTGCCCAAATACTACTTCCCTCCCTCCCGTTGACACTTGACGCTTCTTCATCGATCCTCTACTATTTATACTTGAAACGGATTACGATGCGTCACTGCTACCTCCCTCTATACCTGCCTGTCTAGAGAGAGAGAGAGAGAGAGAGAGATTGGGGGTGTGTGCATGCACATCGGAAATCATTGATTGATCGATTCATCCAAGCACACACATATATAAAGACATAGATATATGGCGGGATCATCTGGTGGCGGCGGCGGCGGAGGAGTTCCACCGGGGTTTAGGTTTCACCCGACGGATGAAGAGCTTCTCCACTTCTACTTGAAGAAGAAGGTCACATTTCAGAAGTTCGACATGGATGTCATTAGGGAGGTTGATCTCAACAAGATTGAACCTTGGGACCTACAAGGTACACACTCTTTTTCTTTTAGGGTTTTATTTCTTTTAGTAGGGACGACAGATACTTATGATAACTGTTATTAATTATATCACCGTCACATCAGCTCGAGCTCGAGAATAAGCAACTTTGGGAAGTCAAATCTTGTTGATAGGACTAGTATATATACATTCATTCAATTACTATTAAACTAGTTACAAAACAAATGATGTATAGTAGTCGTAGTAAATTAAATGTGTATACATGTATGTATGTGTAGAGAAGTGCAAGATAGGGTCGACTCCACAGAACGAATGGTACTTCTTCAGCCACAAGGACAGGAAATACCCTACCGGATCTCGAACAAACCGGGCGACGAGCGCCGGATTCTGGAAGGCCACAGGGAGAGACAAATGCATCCGCAACACCTTCAAGAAAATCGGGATGCGTAAGACCCTCGTCTTCTACCGCGGCCGCGCCCCCCACGGCCAGAAGTCCGACTGGATCATGCACGAGTACAGGCTCGAAGACTCCGACAACGAACCTCCTCCAAATGTACGTAATACTATAAATCAACAGTCGAACTTTTAGATCAGATAGAATTCTATCAATTACCCTTCTAATTAAATAGTTGATTCATTTTTTAGGAGGATGGCTGGGTTGTTTGCCGCGTATTCAAGAAGAAGAATCTGTTCAAGATCGGCGGAGGCGGCAGTGAAGGAGGCGGCGGTGGCCTAATGATGGGCAACGGCAGCAGTAGCGGCGGCGAAGGATCGTTCTTCAACCAGTCTAGAAACAATGCTGCGATCAATCACCAGTATCTGTTGCATCATCATCAACAGCAGCAGCAGCATGCAGATTTGAACTACTCACATATCCCAGTAGTCGATCATCATCACTACACACCTGCAGTTGAACCCTACCATCTCAAGCCCTTGATGCTAACCAGCTACGACCACCACCACCACATCCCTACTAGTAGTACGGCGGAGGCCCCCGCCTCCTCCGACTACCAGCCGCCGCTGATGCCGCCTCAGGTGAAGCAGTTCATGTCCAGAGACGACTGCGAGAGCAGTGCTAGTCCTGCCGTTGCTGCTGCTGCTGCTGCTAATTACCAGTCTTGTGAGCCAGGGCTCGAATGCGACCAGTCGTCTCAGCCGCCTATCAACGAATGGGATCGCCTCGTCGACTCGAATCCCGCCTCTATCAACCACTTGTCTCTCAGAAGTGAGATGGACTTTTGGGCCTATGGGAAATAGCTACACTACACACATCTTCTTCGTGTTCTTCACTCCTTTCTACTACATAGTTTTTCTGTTTTTTTCTTGACTCCAATTATTCAACTATAAATAGTGCTCATTTAACATGTAAGTTGCATTCTTTCAAGATCACACTTCATTCATATTCATTCAACTTCATCCCACAATTATATATATATACGTGTTTGATCGCTTGATCCGAACTATCCGTCTCTCGTGCTCTTTCGAAACTCGTACCAACTACCTGTTGTTAATCTGGTGCTGATCAGGCAATGAAACATTATATATATAGAAAGAGAGAACAAATCTAAAAATGGCATGCTTCTTGAGTTGAGGAAAGGGCTGTTGATCGGAGCTTCTAGCTCCGTAATAAACAGAGTCATTTGGTGGAATTCCGATGCATCAAGCGAAAGATATCTCATCAATGAATTGTACAGAGCAAGTTTTGGTTCTCGCCATATCTAAATTACAGAGTAGGAGCTCTCTCAGCTGTTCCGGCGATGACAGTGAGCAGGTTGTTGCCAAAAGGATCGCTCAAGTGGGCAGCGAGGTTCTCGACTGGACCTTGTCCGGTGACGTAAGCTTGGATGAAGAAGCCGAGCATGGAGAACATGGCTAGTCGCCCGTTCTTGATCTCCTTCACCTTCAAAATCGCAGCTTGGTCCGGATCGTTAGCCAGGCCCAATGGATCGAAAGGACCACCGGGGTGAAGCTTGTCCTCCAGCTCCTACATATATATATATGTACATTCATCTATGCTCAATCACCAACCAATACGCAACGCATATACTTGAGATGCAACGGGACGAGTTTAAGTAACTAGCTTGCTTACCAAACCATTTATAATTCTGTAATACTCTGCACCACCGAGAAGTACAACCTCAGCAACCACAGCAAGAACAAGGTTGATGGGGATGTTTTTCCCGAAGTAGTTCAATGTGTTGCCATCGAGAAGCAGAGCACCGGTCTGCATACAAATACACGAGCTTTAAGTAAATTCTTGGTGGAAACAGCAAAAACTAGCATACCTTGAACCACACAGCCTCGGGTCCGCAGTTGGCACCGAACTTGTTGAAGGCCTCGGGAATGATGAAACCAGCAGCACCAAGCATGGCCCATCGAGCATGGATCAGCTCATAGGCTTGATATCTAACCCCAACCACAATATGAAAGGATAATGCATGAGTATTAATTAATATATGATGATGAGGATGATGTTGAAATAAATCGAAAACTGAAGCAGGATCGGATCGGTTCGCTTACTTGGCAAAGTCTTCGGGTTTCTTGCCGAGACCAAAGGGATCGTATCCATAGCTGCAAAATTCAATTGTTAAATGTGAAGTGATCATTAACAAAAACATGCAAGTGGTGAATTAGGTACATACTCTCCGGGAACTTCTCCGGTGAGGTACTCGGGGATTTCGGATCTGTCCAGGAGCCCATCGGGCAAGAAGATCCTCCTGTCAGGCCCTGTTGACAAACCAAATCAAGTCCAAACATCATCTACTTACTTTACATGTGCATTGCATGGATATATTGTATATGATGACACCATCGAGGGAACGGAGTTACGATGCACGTACCGTACCACTTGGCGAGCTCCTCGTCTGCCGGGGACACGGCAACGGGCTTGGCCTTGGGGGCCGCCTTCTTCTTCTGGAAAAGCGCTACCGTCTTGAACGTGGCGGGGCTCGACGACGACGGAGCTGCACGGGACGCGCCCGAGAGGCTCAGTTTGTTTCCGAGCATCTCCGACACGCCGATGGAGGATGCAAGAGAAGCCATTTTTCTGCCGGTGGTGGTGGTGGTGGTGGTGGAGGCTGAGTTTGTAACCAACAATAATGCAAGGTATAGTTGATGGAGGAGTAAGTAATAAAAAGATGGGAAGTGTGGATGTAGACGTGCCAAGTAAGCAATCGGTTCTTGTGGGTGTAACTGCCCAGAAATCTGACTGAGCTCTTTGATAGGGTGGAGACGATCAGGTTCTGCATACGTGGATTCTTACCCTTCCATTTGGATAATATCTTCTATCCACTCTCATATCTCATCACCACACATTATCTTCTTCCCCATTTTTGGGGTCGAATCAATCTACTTGACACGTTTCTGAATGTAATAATAGAACGAGACGGAGTAAATATGTTTCTTTAATAAACTGCCACTGATAAATGTAATGTACAGATTCTTTTACCAAAGCAAGGTGATTAATAGTTCGAGCATCAACTAGAGTACTTGTGCTTAAAGACTTGGCAACAAGGAACGGGCAACGGAGAATTTCATCGACAATCAACGTGAGGAAGTTTAAATGTTTTTACATTCGCCTTTCATAGACACCGATTAAGATGCGAATTTACAAGGCTCGGCTGGGGGATGGCAACAAGGGACATAATCCTACATTGACCTCTAAATATACATACATGTGTACATTCCAAGCAAAAGTTCAACCCAGTTGAACTCAATAACGACCTCCGTTTCCTCTCCTCCACTTATCCACCTCTCTTGAAGTTGCTCGAAGTAGCTTTTTCGTATTCAGAACTAGCTCATCAACAAGACCAGCAAGCTCATCCCTGGCAACAAACAACCACATATCAGGTAAACCAAGAGTTTTAGCATGCTCGCTCACACAGTGTAACACCATATTTGTCGTCCATAATGCACAAAGGAAAGGTTTTCCAATTTTTTTCCCCAATCATTTCAGGAGATTCTCTAGATCATAAAGCAGATACGCTCTCTATTCCCACATACAAAGCATGACCTTCATAATAGCAGATTCCGATTCCTTCAGATTTCAGCAATGGTATGAGGTCAACTATATGAAAACGCACCCTAGAATTCATTAAAAACTCATCAACACAAATCACAAGCCCGTGTGATTTCTATGTTATTCTAAGATTAGAGTTCTAGATAAGGCTCAGGGGTTCGGAAGCTGAAGGCATGGAGTAAACTTCAGAGATTTCCTTAATGGATGTTAGATGTCGAATTTAATATAGTTATTCCCAAGACTGAATCTTGAGGTAGAATTGTTCAAAACTTGTTAAGCTTGTCCTTGTCAAACGCAATATCGAGGGCGAATGTTTACCTTCTTAAACAATAAATGAGGGCACCAATGAATGACATAATAACAAATCCTCATGGACAAGTTAGAGGTAACAAATAGAGTCACAGAGGTAACAAGTTGAAATAACGAGTTCATTCTCAAAGTAACACATTTTACATTTGGCATCACTTGAATGTGTCAAAAAAGGAAGCGATACCTGAAATTATCATACTATCGCAGTGCAGCAAGCTCTACTAGCTCATCGATAAAAGCAATATACAACTCTTACTAGCATTGCTGTCAACACTCGGCCCTACTAATGCATAGAGGGTGATTTCATAACCAACTTATGGCACAAATTTGGACATATTTCCAGCATATATTCTTAACTCAATACTGTCCAGAGTTTGCTAGTATGAAAGTTGATTACTCATTGACCAAGAGATTAACCTCAACGGCCAAACGTTAGAACTCAAAGAAGCACCCCACCCTCACACACAAAAGAGCTGCTCCCATCTATTCGTGTTTTCTTTTTTTATCACAAGAAACTGTGCATCTGCAATGACTAACATATTTTCTTTCCAAGTAGAACGACCAACGATCCAGAAATGAAAAGGAGAAAGAACTATCACAATTCACCATATTAAGCCCCTCCCCCCAATTCTCATATCATAGACGGCGGATGTCCCAAAAGCATATAAAACCCATGTTTTTCGTCTTGTGCTCAGCCTAATTTCTAACCAGAGGTTAAAGGAACAACTGTTGCATAAGCATGCATAACAAAGGAGCCAGTTTTCACAAACAAACTTTAAAAACTAAGCATGTTCTGTGCTTCTTCCTTTCCATAATTTGCCAAGCACTAATAATCGGATTCCAGGAATTCGAAATGGTTTCTAAAATTTCAAGAGAAAGCATACCTATTCTGATAAATTGCAGTAGTAGCAGTTAAAGAAAAGTAAAGGCTCAAGAACAAGTAATTGATGATCGAAGTGCGTTCTTCTACAAAGCCATGGAATTGGTAACTTACTGTACAGGAAGAGGAGCTCGGAAGTTGTGAAAGGCCCTGCCGACGTTTGAGTATTTCCGATTGTCATCGTACGCGATCCCTCGGCCGACGCCATAGCCAAAGCCCACACCGACGCCGCATCCAGCTCCGAACCCAAACCCCAGCTGCAGCCCCGGAATTCCCGGACCAAATCCGGCACCTGCGATATTGAACTACGATTACCAACTCTACTAATTAGGTTTAGGATAGAAGGAGACCGATCCACCCACCTCCGAGGAGTCCGAAGGCGAAACCAAAACCGCAGCCTGCGCCGATGCCGAAAGCAGGTCCCACCCTTCCCAGTTGACTGGATTTAAGCTGTGGCAGCTTCCATAGCAGCCCCTTCTCTTCTGCGTCTCTGCCGTTCCCGTTCATCCTCCCCAACTACTCAAATAAGTGAAGGATGTATTAATGGCTGCCTTTTCCCTTTTCCTTTGCTGGGTTTTTAAACTATTGACGACTTTCTCAAAACTATAAATACTCCCGAAATTTTGGATAAAGATTTATTTTTTATTCATTTTGGCTCTGCTTTTTTACCTCTGTTTAGTGTTGATGGCTGCTTGTTCGAGGAATCTCTCTCTATGCTCGGGGAGGATTCACGGCAGCCATACACCACCACCACGTCGGCGTCATTTCTGGCGGACTCCGCCGCGAGCTGGTTCACTGCCACTCTCGGTTGCAGTCAACGGAGTGACAGTTTCTACTAGTACTGTTGGATTTTCCCGGCCACGGTTTCGCCGTTGTTGCGGTGTTGCTAGTGCAAGGATTGACGGCGCTCTTACTCATGGTGGCGGAGCTGCCGCTGCTGCAAATGACGACGATATCGATGCGCTGTTGCAGGTGAGGTAACTAATTTGATTCACCTACTTGTCATTCTACAGCTAAAGATGCCATACCTGATACCTCTGCTCCTGAACTTCTTCGCATTCTCGATGCTCCGACATTAACAGATTCTGCCGCATGATATGCGCGATAACCTTCTGTGTCAATCCAGGCTGCATCAGCTTTTGGAGGTAATAACTTTCCAGTTGAAACCAATCTAGTGATAATGATGCTATCGTGATTTCTGCTTCGATTGATTTCGATGAGAGGTCTGTGAGGACTAGTAAGGACTAAGGAGAATAAACCACTTACAATCTCATTGAGGAACCTCATTTGCTCTTGAACAAGATAACAGTAACTTGAATCCTGCCGTTGCTTCTTCTAATTACACGATGTCATCATTTTTGGCATGTCAGTTGAGAATATCTTTCACCGTAAATTGTTGCATCAATTGCCATAGGTGATATTGGATGTGGGACGGCCGCCACAAGCATGTTATTTTGGTGATATTGGCAGGCGGTGCCTCAGGAAGAGGGAGGTGAGTCTCATAATTGGAGTAACGTATGTTTAAAGTTTGAAACCAGTTGAGGTTATAAACCTGATTTGTAGCTATCTGTTGTGATGCTTCATGATATGATACATTTGGCAGGTGTCAGAGGAAGAACTGGAATACGCTCAAAATGCAATTGGAGAACTGGGAGGAGATAATAGAGCTGGAATTGTAGGCACTCTGCATCGGATATCTGCTCTCAGGAACAGGAATGGGAAAGTTGTTGGTTTAACTTGCAGAGTGGGGAGGCCTCATAGAGGGAATATGGAAATGGTCCAGGATTTGCTTGAGTATGGTAAAAGCATCTTGTTTCTAGGAAGGCAAGCAAGCATGTTATCTTTCATCTTGAATGACTCGATCTTTTACTAAGTTTTTTCCTATAAGGCTGCAGTATCAAAGAATGCATTTACAAATTTAACTTAACTGGGGAATGAGTTTTGTACAAGTAATCATTTTTACTTATACAAATAACCTGATAAACGAAACCTGGTTAATATACCCTAGATTAGTGAATGTTCTGTGGCTGCTCCACATCATATTAGAGTTGACTCATCAATGCTCATCCAATAAGATCATCTCGAGTGGGAAAAAAAACTCTACTAAATAACACATCAAGTCAGTAAACATGTTTGAAGACAATCCATGTCCGTGTATAGTGTGTTAATAATGCGTTAATAATGCAGGCCTGGTGCTGGAAAAACTACAGTTATGCGAGGGATATCTCGTGTATTGTCAGACGAGCATCAAAAGAGAGTGGTTTGTACTTTGTGGCTTTATGGTGATTGGTGCGTCAGGTCCCTCTTGTTATCTGATCTTTCAATTAAGAATGATGTTTACTTTTCCAATCAGCTAGGTTATTGTTGATACAAGTAATGAAATTGGAGGTGATGGGGATATCCCACATCCAGCAATTGGGAGGGCACGAAGATTGCAAGTTTCTGAACCAAGCATGCAGCACAAAGTGATGATTGAAGCAGTTGAAAATCACATGCCTGAGGTGATAATTATTGACGAGATTGGTACAGATGCCGAAGTTCGTGCCTGCCGTACTATTGCACAAAGAGGAGTAATGCTTATTGGTAGTGCTCATGGCAAGCGGATCGAGGATGTCATAAAAAATCCCACACTTTGTGATTTGGTAATTTATTTCATTGCGGTGTTTTTTTTAACTCCTACATAACTCAAACTGATTCCAAGTCTGCAATTCTTTTCCTTAGATTTAAGATAATCAGGATTCATAATTAATCTGGTTTCTGATCTTATTTTTCGATTGAAAATATCATCACATATCTATCTATGCTTCATTGCCATGTCCCGTGACTGAATCTTCGTTATGTTTATAAATATTTTTTTCTTTTGGAAGTTCTCTTTTGTTGGGCGAGGGAAAGCAGGAGTTTAGCAATAATATCTAGTTTCCTGCTAGCTCTACTTGGGCCGAGCAACTGTATTGTTGAGTCTTTGGTTTCTGATGTTTTAGAGAAGCTTCTGAGCCCCCGCCTGATTTTGCATTGTTAAGGGGAATCTTTGTTATAGCTTGTTAGATTCATTCCTATGCCTATGTCCTGCTGTAGTAGAAGAAGAATTAGTATACTGTGAAAGGTACGATTGCTGGTTGATTCTTAAGTTCCAGACCCATTTGGGCAGGGGTGAACGGGCTCTCCTTTCCTTGGCTTAGCCTGCAACTACGACAGGATATGCATTCTTCCCTCATAGATTCCATCTAAACTTATGCACACCAAGTGAGGAATTTCTGCAGTCGAGTGAATGAGTGTATACTAGATCTACTAGTTATTATGGTTTTCAAGCTATTAATTATTATTGTAATGCAGATTGGAGGGCTAGAAACAGTAACTTTGAGTGATCAAGAAGCTAGGACCAGAAATTGCAAGAAAAGCGTTCTTGAGAGAAGAGCTGCTCCATCGTTTCCTTTTCTTATTGAAATGAGGGAAAGGCATTACTGGGTGGCTCATCGGGTTAGTTGCTCAACCGTTTTCCTCTAAGCATCTGGATGTGTAGCGAAATTGTTGGTTCAATTGAAGTACTTTTCTAGTGGCATACGTTTGAGTTATGTAGTAGGATGCGATTTAGCTTTTACCTTGCTCCCACACTCATGCTCGGACACGAGTACCACCATTTCACAACCTAGACAACTAAATCCTAATGCATGCATTGCCAATAGACCACAAAACATCATGCATAGTGAGGAGTAATGAAGTCCATAACTATAACCACGGCAATTATCTGGCTCTTCTCTCATGTATCTTGTTTCCTTGCTAGACTGACAAGAGTGTGGATGCGCTGCTGCGGGGGAAAAAGCCATTGGTTGAGGTAATTATGTAATTCTAGTACATTTTACGTTTGAAATTAGAGTGTGGATGTTTGTGCAGGAATGAGGTAGCGGATACCAAATTGAAGCAAAGAAAGCTGAGACAGCCAGTCTCTAATTCCTTTGACATTTGTAGGTAAGACGGAGAGATGAACGGTTCAAGGTTGTGATTGAGAGATGGAAGACTGATGACTGAGATCGCCGTTACTTGTTGCTCAACCGAGGATAGAGGAAGCATGGCATATTCGAGTGGGCACAATTGAATGTGGAATAGAGCCTCTTTGGACTTGAAGAGATTTATGTAACTACTACGACAGTTGAGCTTGTAACACTTGATGCCTTAAAATTTTCTTATTCCTTTTCTTTGCTGTTGTTGGACGAACAACATGTAAATAGGATTTGTCGGTACAGTCGAATGTTTTACAAATAACGGGAAACCTGAAGTTACGAGCAGATGATACAAAAAAGACAGTTGAATATCACTTTATAAATGTGACGGGATGAAGCATAAAAAGAAAATCGGGAAATGCTAG
The DNA here is from genome assembly GCA_029379335.1 of Thymus mandschuricus. NCBI lineage: Eukaryota > Viridiplantae > Streptophyta > Magnoliopsida > Lamiales > Lamiaceae > Thymus > Thymus mandschuricus. Next base: position 37,901,922 of record CM057074.1, read on the forward strand.
TTTGGGTTATACTATTGAAAAGGAGATTAGAGGCTATCTTTAGAGTAGAAAACGTGTGGTGTGTAAGTAATACGAGTAGTAGTATAAAATAGAATAGAAGTAAGACGATTGGCAAAAGGAAGAAAGATTCATGGCAGCGGCTCTCGGTACTAGTGTTGCCCATATCCCTGATCGGGGCGGCCTCAAACCCGCAACCAAACACTCCCCTCCACTCTGCTTCTTGAGCTGGAGCCCAAGAAAAGCAGCTCTTCCTCTTCCTCTTCCTCTTCCTCTTCCGCCTATAAAAACTGGATTAAAACCGAAATCAAAAGCAAGAGCAGTATTAGTAATAATGGCTTCATCTGCAATCGAGAAGGAGAAATTGGGGATTAAGATCGTCAAAAACCCTCCTGAATCTCTGCTCTCCGAACTCGGCGTTCGCTCCTGGTCCAAGTAACTACTATTTCTCTCACTTCGCTCAACTCATCTTTCCTCTACCAATTTCATGAATTACACAGATTCTGTATCATTGTTGAAATTGAGTTTAGGTTTATTTGGTCTCTATCTCCTCTCAACTGGTAATGCCAACTGAAAGTGCTGTTCGAGTTCTGTTTTTTTTTCAAATTCCAATTCCATAGCTTAAATCTCACTCATGACTTCTGCATACTAAGTTATTCGTTTAAATGGCTTTTGTGTTGTGCTTTGAATCTGAAGATTTTTCTAATCTTGTTCTAATTTCTGGGAATATAGGTGGGGTTGCCCTCCCAGCAACTTTCCATGGACATACTCTGCCAAAGAAACGTGCTATCTATTGAAGGGGAAGGTGAAAGTGTACCCCGAGGGATCCAAGGAGGCAGTCGAGATTGGTGCGGGCGATCTGGTCGTCTTCCCCAAAGGCATGAGCTGCACCTGGGACGTCTCCGAAGCTGTAGACAAGCACTACCTGTTTGAATGACTACGATCAAGCTTGACTGCTTTGTCATGGGTGCTTACAACCCTTGTTATTACTGGCTTATTATGTGTCGTAGCATCTCCGTCTCAAACAATAAGTCCCAGTCGAAAAATTGGTGGATGAACTGCCTTGACTTGTTCTTAATTAAGCACTGCTCTTTCTTACATTGAGAAGTTGTTTCTTCATGTTTATTACCTCAGCCTGTCGATGACCAATCCCTGCAGTATCGATTTTGTTGTACTTGATCCGAAGTTAAAAACAAGACCATGAACGGAATGTGCACTCGTAAATTATCTGTAAAATGGTAAAATCAACTGTTTCTTTGATAAATAGTTACAAAAGTGTAAAACACCATCTTAGTGAACAACAAACTCCCCGTGTTGCACGGGAGGCATCTATGTCGAACCCGTCTAGCTTAGCTTGCCTAGCTAGTAGCTACTATCCTCTTATTTTTCTATCCCCTGTCAACTACACATGGTGAATGAATTATAATTGTACATATATAACCAGCGCCGAACAAGAGGGGAAAAGAAAAAAGAAAAGGATGGGGAAAAAAACCATTCTTACAAGCTATAAAGCTACATGCTCATTGCTCTTGACGATACCTCCAATTCCCCTTCCTGCAGCTCGGCTTCAGCTTCGGTTTTTCCTTCCTGAAGAACGAGTAGCATTCCACGTCTATGTAAGTAAACAATTCACGGCTTAGTCTATTACAAGCATAGTATATCATACCGTTTGATTTTTGGACCGGGCCTCTGCAAGGTATCTCTCCAAAGCACCATCACCGCGAAGCAACTTTCCCCCACATCCAGGTGCGTCTGCTGTGCCTATTGACTCTTCGTCAATCACAACGGCATCTACTCTATCTTCTCCGGTCTTGGCATCTGGAATCTAAACAGGAGAAACAACGCTTAAGGGCTACAGGACAACACAAGACATTCATTGCTGTATAGAATGTGGTGAGGATGACAGTAAAGCTTGAGATAACACAATAACGAGGTTACCTCATACATTGCGTCCGTCAAGAGGCTTTCTAGTATGGCTCTTAATCCTCTAGCACCTGTATTTTTCGTCATTGCTTTATGGGCTATCAGCCGTAGTGCCTTCTCACTGAAGTGTAGTTTAACCTGAGATTTATGTATTTTAGTGAACATATTATTTCATTCAACAAAAATACTGTAAGATATGAAGAGCTTGAGCTTCGGTGAAAACGAAAAGACTTACGTTATTCATGTCAAATAACTTCTTGTACTGCTTACCAAGAGCATTTTTGGGCTCTGTCAGGACCTGCAATAGAAATGAAGACACCAATAAATACTGGGAAATAAATTATAACCATAAGTACACAATTTGCATGTGAGATGCTTCAGTAATATATGCCAAACCGTGACATTTTAAGACATATGTATGAAAGTGTGACAATGTAAAGATGCGAATTTGTTTTCTAGCTCCTCGTGAGAGCACAAATTTCCTTATTTGGTCATGTATATCAGCTGTAACTGAATGCAAGAAAGCATTGCAAGCCCTAACGAAGAGCCACATATATTCTGCTAGGGTTTGCAACACATATTAGCTACACTAACAAAGCAATAATTTCTACACTCATTGAGCTTATAGAATCACGGTTATTTTTGAGAAAGCATTGCAAGTCTTATGGAAGAACCAAAAATATTCTGATAGGGTTTTTGCAGTACACATTAGTTACATTAATGATATCTACCGCAACCTTCTTTTATTCAAAATCTGTTACATGAAGAAGACGAAGAGCAAATATTGAAATGCAGCAAATGTTATTACCTGAACAAGTTGATCCTCTGTAAGGGCTGACAGACTAACCAAAATGGGGAAACGCCCAATGAATTCTGGAATTAGGCCATATGCTATAAGATCACTACTTTCGACCTGAAAGGAAACACTTTTTCAGACTTCATATACAGGATAGAGGCTAGTATTGTAATTCTGAACACCCAAGCCAACAATGAATCTTCAATATCCCAACTTCAATATACTTACAGATTCGAGTAGTGATGAAGTCACAACGGCATCAATCACTCCACCTGCCCTCATATTAGCACGTACTGGAACTCCAAACCCAATTGATGAGTCCTGTCTTCTACAAAATAGAATCAGATCTGCTGTTCAGATCATCAAAGTACAAACACAACTAGCAGCACGATTTGAAAGTATTTTTTCTCTAATAACTGGGAGCCTAGAGAAAGGGAATATTACCTTTCAGAAATCGTTTTCTCTAAATCAATGAATGCACCTCCACATATGAAAAGGATGTCTTTAGTGTCTATCTGGAGTAGAAAACGATTCATAACTTATTAGTCTACTGGATGTTTTCCTGCTCTGCTCCTATTAGATGAACGCATGTAGTTCTTTCCTATTATACTAAGCATGTGATGCAGTAATACTGACAGTAACACAACAGGAAAATGCAAGACCATTTGTACCACAGTACCTGAATGTTCTCACCCCTAGGTGGTTTCCTTGCCCCTTTTTCTGGAACGCTGACTATCTGCAATTCAAAGTCAGAGGTACGAATTAAAACACTTATCTCAAGCCATGATACCACTTCAAAGTTTCGTCCACAATTTGCAGATAATCTCATCTTACTATGAAAAGCTTAGCCAACAATGTAATTCATAATACAGTATGACTTCGCATTGACTACAAAAACGATGTATCATCATGCATAATATTGAGTTCGAAAAATCAGAGTCATGACAGTAAGTAGTCATACTAGCAGATCATTAGCATTGCAATATATTAGAATCCGGAAATTTACCCCCTCAAAAGGCCTTATTAAAAGGAGAGGGTCATCCAACATATATGTTGAGCACGGAATATATACCAAGTTGAAGCGGGACACATACGGGCAACTTAACATAATAAAATCTGGCACTCAAATTGCAAATTTTGTAAAATCTTGTAACTTTACAACCCAACTAACCCGAATGAAATGATTCACTAAAAGATAGTGCTAGTTCAATACTTCATACATTTTATTATATAACTTGCCAGCCGAAGTGCCAATCTATCTTATTTTATGGAACTTACTATGCATGAAAAAACAAACTCCTTTTAAATGGAAGACATTCATGAGAAATCAAACTCAATTTCTGTCCAAATACCAAAGAGTTTAACATAAACCAATTCTCCCACATGCAATCATATGACTCCAATGCTTAAAGTGAGTCGTGTATAATCACCGAAAGAAAACAATGTCACATGTCACAGGACTATTACTCACAGTCCCTTCCAGCATTTTCAGCAGTGCTTGCTGAACACCTTCACCGGAAACATCTCTGCTGATGTTCATGCTCTCAGCCTTAAATAGCACAAAAGGATAGGAAAATATTATATTAGAGTTGCATTCGATATAGGAAACTCAAAACAAAAATATAAAGAAAGATGAGAACCTTTTTGGTTATCTTATCAACTTCATCTATGTAAACTATCCCCTGCTGTGCAGCTTGAACATTAAACTCAGCAGCCTTGCAGCAAATGCACAAAAAAATTGTAAGCTTCAGTCATGCAAAGAAACAATAGAAGGAAGAAAATGAGTATCAATCTTAGTTAACTGTTAAAGCAAACATGGACTATCTTTTTCCATCAAAATGCAGATATATCTTTTCCAGTCCCCTCCCCGCCAAGGATGAGAAAGAAGAACACTAAGTTGAGTGACCAAAATCTAACATGGATACAACAAAACGATAATTTCTGCAACCCAGCCAATCCTTACTAAAGTTCATTCAACTTCTTATTTTAAAAGGAGAGCCTGAACTACGCACCTCTATATGTATAACCACACTATACATATATAGGCAAACGTACATTACTCTTCCTTCTATTCACAGCATGATCAAAAATTTACTACCACTTGTAACATCTTTTGCAGAGTTCACAGTTAATCTCAAAGACATGCATGCATCATGGGTAAATAAGTCCTTTTCATGACTTGGATTAGAATAGTCTGAATACTTTAAGGCATTTAACAATGAAATAGTAGCTTACCATGAGTAATTTGTACAATATTGATTCAACATCTTCACCGACGTAACCAGCCTACAATTATAAATGCACGAGCTTTTAGATATGAAGGGGAGTGACGAGAAAAATGAGAGAGAAAAGGAAAATTATCAATATGCTTTGTTAATTATTTTGCAGCATCAACATAAAAGCTCATGTCAATTTTATGATTCTGATTTGAATCTTTTAAAGTTACTAGAACATAGGATGTAATCTGCCCCCATAAATTTGCTGTAATCAATTATTATTTCCTAGTAGAGTTTGGCGTGAAAGGCTATAAATATGACAATTTCCCTTCTTTTTCATCATTAACATTTGTTAATGATTTTTTTTATGAGAGAAATTTGTCTAAACCTAAACTCAAATCCCTTCCCCACCACACTCCCATGCCACCTAACTACGTATAGCTGTATATCCCAACATATAAAATTGACCACTAACCTGTGTCAAAGTAGTTGCATCCGCAATGACAAAAGGTACATTCACAAAACGTGCTAGCATTTTTGCAAGTAGAGTTTTCCCTGATTACCAGAACGAACAAATACAGCAACTTACTTGAGATTTAAAAGGAAATAAAGAAACACAAAATTTTGAGGTAACCCTCTAAGGCAAAATAGAAAAACCAGTAAACTGAACCAAAGACTAGTGTCAGACATAAGCTCTTCAACATAGTGATCATACCTGAGCCAGTTGGGCCCATCAATAACACGTTGCTTTTTTCCAAGTCTACATTTTCATCATCATCTAATCTGGATGGATCAGCTTCCGACCTATACAAGCCAAAAGATTTTTAAGTGAAATTTTTGTTGATCTTCTTCTCCACTAAGGGCACATAAGATGGAGTATGATCCTCTTAAATCTTTTATCCCCATTTTTTCTTGTTGAAAGCAGCATTAGGTTTTCATGGCAACTTTAACATGTTCCCTCATCCCTGCTTTCATGCTCATCTCCAATAATGGAAACAGTAATAGTAAGCTAGGAATATCAATAGTCCAGGGGACTGGGACTGGGACTGTAGCAGGATTTGGAAATCCACTTCCCCGAATATGATAACACCCTTATCTGACTACTCAAACAACTGCTAATGTTCTCTGAATGAAAAGACGTCCAAGCATTCAAAAATCTGTCAGAGGTATGGATACATTTGGATTCCAGGTTTTGAAAAATGATAGCACTATAGCAGATAGCCTTAAATCACTGCAGAAGCATCGATGAAGTATACAGATTCTTTGTTGAGAGGAAGCATAGCTGACTTCAAAAACATAGCTGAACTAATTTCATGATATAATAGCACATATTGAGATCAATCAATCCTGGAATCCAGTGATTCTCTCAAGTCAAGAAAACAAGAGCACTTTGAGCAGACATGGCAGGAGTTGCCTTCTAGAAGCATTAAGCTAATATTTCCGCACCCTCACATCTATGACAAAAAGTTCATGAAATAAATAAGAGGACAATAATCACTAACCCCTTTGGTTGGGAGCCATGATAGATCCGCTTGTAGTGGTTGTACACAGCCACTGAAAGCACCTGCTAACATCAAACAAAAAAAAAGGAACATTTTTTATATCAGCCTCACTTTGTTGGAGAAGTTTGCCTATTATTGAATCCGTAACCAAAACACAGATAACATAAGTGGATGGCAAATTAAGCTCAACAATATCATCACCAACTTAGCAAAATGGAATGAATGATGCTAGAGTTAGGATAGTGACCATAAAATATATCAACATATAAAATGAGGATGCTTAGTGATGGTATGCAATCAAATAGAGTGACAAAAGCAGGACCTTTTTGGCACGTTCCTGGCCGATAACGAACTTGTCCAGTCCCTTGCAAATCTCCTTTGGTGTTGGAAAACTTCTACCAAGATTAGACCCACCCCAGGCGGTCCTCTCTCCATTGTTAGCACCAGCTCGATTGCCATTACCGGGTGCTCGAACAACATTGAGACCAGGCGCAAAGGGTGGGCCGGGTGGGGTATGGACGGCGATCCCGTTTCCTGATGGAGGAGGGGGTGGGGGTGAGGGGGGCGGCCAGTTCTCTGGTGGCTCACTGCCATACGACCTCAAAGTCTCCCAAAAGGAGGGCCGAAAACGCTTGCCATATTCCTGAGCATCACCCGATTTCTTGTCGGAATTGGAATTGGAGTTCTTGCTTCTAACCCTCCCAATCTCAACGAAACTTCCCTGAAGAGGAGACGTCTTGAACGGTCTGAAGTAATAGGCCGTCTTACAGTTGGGGCAAAGGTTTACAGCCTGGAAACCGTTCCCTCCTCCACCACCACCACCGCCACCATCCTTGCTCTTGCTACCTGCAGCGGGTGCATCGAAACTGGAATCAGGCGCATCCGAATTGGGAGCCGGCGCATCGGAATTGGGAGGAATCAAGTGGTTTGGGCGATTCGTGAAAAGGAGATCCATTTGCTTCGAGCATCGAGGGCAATTAGCCTCTGCCCTAATTCTCCTGGTGCAGGGGCGGTTCTCATCGTCGCCGCCGCCGTTGTCCCACTTGTATCTGGCCTGAACTCCGACGAAGGATTCCCTCCGCTTCACAGTGTGCAAGCAATACACATAGCCGCGCTTCTGCAGTTGCGATTGAGGTCGATTCCGCCCCCACAAACCTCTACCGACCACCTCCCTTAATCTCGTCCATCTCCAAATTCCCGACATGGCAGAATCCAATCAATCTCGTGCCTGAATCGACAAAAATCCTATCTTTTGAGCAAAAATAGACAGTATTTATTGAGCAGAAGAAGGTGCATGGCGGATTGCGGAATCTAATCTTAATCTAATCCAATCTGTGTACGCACGCTACAGAGTGAATATAGGGGAAAGCGCAGAAGGAGGAAGGAAACGAAAACCGCGGCGCAACGCCAATAGTGGGAGCGCGCTTGTAGGGGAAGTGAAGCCCAGATTAGAAGAAGAAGAAGAAGATCAACTCCCCCATCACTCACTCCGATCGGAATTTCATATCGCCGATTTCAAGCTTTCTTTAGGAATGGATATAGATTCATATCAACTCCCTTTTCATTTATTTAACTGCTAATTTTCTAAAACCGCATTATCCAATTTCCATTTTATTGTAGCATAATTTATCATCATAGTATTATTATTATTATTGCTAAGCAAATATTGAACTTTTAGTTTTTGTCCGATTTAGGTCGGTGTACAGTTGTTTTTCAATTAAATAAACACTAGTCTTGAAATTGAAGATGAAGAAGAAGATACAGATAAGAGTAGACGGTTCTATTACCGTATAACATATTGCTTCTACGTAACAAATACTTTCTTTTTCTTCCGTTTCACTCCGATTGATAGACATGTTCTGGATAAAGATGAAAAAAAGTGAACGTAAAAGAAAATCTTTCGAATCATTTGACATTCAATTATTATTACTCTCTCTATCCCGCTGATAAATGGACTTTTACCTTTTCGAGACGTCCCATTGATATAGAAACTTTTTTCAAAATAGAAAATTATAACCCAATAAAATTTAGATAAAGGTGTCTTTCCCGGTGGGGCAGGGGGAGTACTGTACATCTACATTGTATTATTTCATACCTTACATATGTTGAAGTAACGCGTCAAATTCGGTTGGACGGATGGAGTATTTTATGTCTACTTAAGCATGTTATTTGTACATAATGGAAAAAACTTTGGATATAGTATATGCCACTATTTTAAGCCTCAAAGTTGCTTTCTGTTTTGGTTGAGTGGAGAATTTTCAAGAATCTATGAGCTGTGGTTTCTTGGGTTGAAGATTATAGGCCATTTTTCTTGATTCACAAGCAAGAGGTATGATATGGTGCTCACTTTGCTTCCATGGTTAATTCTTCTTTCCCTGCAACCGAAAAACTTAAACATAGTTAGAATTTCATGCTTTCTGAAATAACAGAGACAGTGATCGTCGAAAGTAACATTAACAAGAAGTTGGATGCTGTAGTTGTCGAACTCAGACTGCTGTTCCTCAACCATCTGTCTTGCTGAGTTCACTGCAGAATCATTGCACCCGTCCAGCTCAAACAATTCGAGCGTTGGGATCTCTCCGATGGTGCTGGGGATTTCCTCTAGCTTCGGACACTCCCTTATCAGCAGGTGTCGAAGTCTAGGAAAGTTCGTCTCATCAGCAATCCAACGCACCAGATTCAATCTATAGAGATGCAGATACCGCAATGACCTGAATTAGTCTTCTTCTCTTGCCTCCCACTCTTCTTCGTCAAATGCACCACTCTCTATTTTGAGCACTTCCAGGTGGGGCAGTGCACACAGAGACTCCAATAGTATCGAATACATAACACACGAAGATAGAGTTAGCTTTCGAAGATTGCCAGGAAACCTTACCGGCCGCAGATGATTTCCAAAGCGCCATCTTAATGTTTCGAGTTCGTGAAGATGGCTGAGATCAACTGCACCACAGGGAGGCAAGTCACCAACATGAAAGATATCTAATGTTTTGATATTTGGAATCCTTTCAAGGAAACCGTTACTGATTAGTGAGCTCGTTAGCCTCACTAAGGAAATCTTCCGCAGCTTCTTCTGCACAATTCTGTGCATGTAATCACCGCCATCATCATCATCATCATCAAAATCGATTGTCCGATTCAACTTGAGATGCCTCAGCTCAGACATCTCCCATATATCACAAGGCACCATACCAAAGCCTAAAGTAGCAATCAAGGATTGCAAATTGCACAAGCTTGATATTCCAACAGGCATACTTGATTCGCTGAAGAGAGCTAAGTAACGCAGGTTGACAAGTCGAAATATCTCTAGTGGGAAGGTAGGGAAAATCATTTGTATCACATCCAACACCCTAAGCAATCTCAATGAAAAAAACAAGGGAGCGAGGCTCTCCCTCCCGTGCCATATAAGACCGGTGCTTAGAAAAGATCGAGCAAACGGTATCAGCTCGGGTGAATCATACATATATAATGCAATTTCCGACGTATGATGTGTGTGAACACTCACACGCCGCAGGTTAGACAATGTGACCTCGGAGGAGTTCTTGACACGAAGAAACTTCTCCTCGTCGGCTTTCTTCATGCATAGATCCCTCAAAAGATCGTGCATGTTGTTCGTCTTTGGCTTTCCGTTGTACTTCTTTTCTCTAACCAGAACTAGATTCCTCTCCACAAGGGACTTGAGGTAATCCTCTGCTTCTTCCTCCAAACTCTTGTGATCTCCGTTTGATTTCACGAATCCTTCAGCTACCCACAGATGTATGAGCTTAGAGGCCTTAATCTCATAATCTTCGGGGAATTCTCCCATGTAAAGGAAACACGGTTTCAAGTGATTCGGCAAATGATCATAACTTAAGGACAGTATATTGGAGAATTTCTGGTCTGAGTCAACGATTGCGCCTCTTACATCGTCTGCAATTTTCTCCCAAACGTCTTCTGATCGTTCGAGCTTAGACAAGAGCCCTCCAATCACGCTGATGGCAAGTGGAAGCCCACCACAACCACTCACAATCTTTTTCCCCATCACTTGTAATGCATCACTACAATCCTTTTCCCCAAACACAATTTGGTGAAGTAGATCCCAACTTTGAGGCTTGCTTAGCAGACGCATCCGGTGCTGCACACTTTGTGAGTCCGCATATCTCGCCATATCAGATTCTCTAGTGGTTCTCACAACCCGACTCCCATTACTATTGTCCGGGAAGTACCTTCTTAACTCGTCCCAGGATTCGGTACTCCATATATCATCTAATACAATCAAGTATCTTCTACAGTACAAGGTCTTATACATCTTATCCAATCCACTTTGTTCATCAGCCACATCTCCAGTTTTACACCCTAGAAGGCTAGACAGAACCGACCGCATGCTGTAATCTTGTGAAATTGTGGACCAAGCACGAAAGTCGAAGTGAGAGACAATGAATGGATGTTGATAAAGCTTTCGAGCAATAGTGGTCTTACCGATCCCACCCATCCCAACGAGGGGATGACCTCCAGCTTGCTCGGCATGCCAGTCAACCGATCCATCAACCGCATCAAGTCACTATCGATTCCCACCACAATGTCAACGCTCTTCGAACTCGTAGCATGTGAGAAAGTAGCACTGCTCAATGAACCGAGGGTTGACATTTTCCGTCCTTGCTCGTGTTCGACGAGATGTTCCATTGCAGAATCAAGCTGTTGCAATTGATGCAGAGGCGGCGGGGAAAGAGTAAAGCTTGTGCCCTCACGCCTCGAAAGCATTTGATCCACCATGTGGGTTTCGATGATGTCTTCTGCTTCATGTATAGCATCCTGGATCTGGCTTTCTGTACTTGGGAGTGAAGATTTTTCAAGAATCTGCTGCAGAGAAGCAGCCTTTTCGAGTAGGGACTGGAGTTGCGGTTTCTTGCTCTGATCAAGAATCCACCGTGTTTCCTCCGGATTGAGGATTTGTTCGAGGATGGTGACGAGGGATTGAATATTGTAAGCCATTTTTCTCACTACACAGGAAAAAACTTGTAGCAGCACAGCAATCTGAAGAAACAAATGTATGCATACAGAGAGAGAGAGAGAGAGTTAACCAACAGCAGTTGACTCAACGTGTTATTTGCTACGACGTTTGAAGATACATCCAAATTGAATAAATCAACGTGAAAAAATCAAACAATGAGGCCTTAATTTTCTATAGTTTTTCTACTGAAATCTGCTATTTCTGAGAGCTAGCCATAGATAGATGGCCTCAATTTCTTCAACAAATTTAATTCAACAAAATGCCCATGAATCAAGTTGATATTCTTCGTAAAACCAGTACACAATTCTTGCTCCTTACCAAAGATAAATTGAGTTCGAACTGAACAATATCAACATGTCTGCATGTCATTTTCTAACAAACATTTTCGTCTCATGAAAAGGAAATAACAGATCAAGAATGCTGCGTACTTCTTTTTTCATTTTTCCGTTTTTTCTTGGAATCTTGAAGATAAAACCGAGAACTTACTGGAGGGTTGATTGAATACATAGAAAATCGTTCAGCAAAATAATTTCAAGCATATGGAGTTCAGAAACAATAACAAGCATGGCCAAAATACATTCATCTGGAGTTCGAAACAACAACGAAAGCTCTAGTGATTAGGCTGGCAACGTAAAAGAACACAAGCATAACCCTACAAGCTTAAGAAGGTTCCCAAATCCCATCTCAGCTCAAAAGCAGTAGTCAATATACTAAAACACCGAAACACAAGATTTTGCCCTCTATTGTATCAAGGCACTTGCTGCAATGTTCATTTGGATAGTAGAATCCATCAACAAAGTGAACAAGGAACTCCTAAAATGTAGGCATCGAAGAGATCGCAGAAGAATAAGAACGTAGTAAACACACTAAGAAAGCTCCAAGAAAGCTTATGTAGTATTTGGGGTCAATATCGAGATGCGAGAGATGATAGACTCTATCGCCATCTCATGGCACCCATACTAAAGCTCATCAACAAATTAATCAAGAAACTCAAACTGTAGCACCAAAGTAACAGAAATTTAAGCTCGTAAATATAACGATATCTTGAGCTCAAAAACAGAGGTCAGAGGATGATACACTATATAATCCAACACAGCGCCAATTCAAAAACCTAAACGAAAGATAATCGAAAACCCTAATTCCTGATCCAAAAATATTCGTTCTTGCTACTTCAAAAATGGCAATGTTCCAATTTACATCAGATGGGGTTGGGGTAGTTACGTAATTTCGGTGGCAATCTATTCCTCTCCGCTGGCGGTATTCTTGTTGTGCCTAGCTCCTCGCATACCTCTGGTTCCTCAAGAACTTGGGATCCATCTGTCAACATTTTCAGAACACATACGTAAGACATAATTCATGAACTAGAGAGAGAGAGAGAGAGAGAGAGAGAGAGAGAGGGAGATGTGCATACCCCTTTGGTGGAGGTGTGGGGATGACGCTTGGGCTTTTTGATTCCATTCCGGTGGGCCTTGTGCGACTGGTTATGAGCGGTGTGGTTCTTTGATTTCGCCATTACTCTACTGATTAACACAAGATAAAATCGATTTGAAAATTGTAAAAGTTCAATGTTTCATGTAGTATTCAAGTGTGAAGTTGCAGAAATAGAGGAAAATCTGTATTTCATTCAAAGCAACTCAAAGATACTGTTACATTGAACTGCAGTTTTTATACTCTAGCTAAGAAGACAGACTTGCAACAAAAGAAAGAAAAGACTACATCTCAGTCGTACACGTGGAATAAATCAACGCTAACAACTTATTCTATTCTAACTAATAACTAGCGAATAGGGAAAGAACACGTGGCTATGAACTCCACATCAGTAACTGAATTAAGTGAGTCATCATCTTCAACCTCCAGCATCTTCATCAACCTCCAGTTTTTCTGCTTCTTCACTGCTAGCTTTCTTCTCCACAACACAATTTCCACACCCCCCGCAAGATGAGAATGGTGAAGATCACCCATTCGCATCTTGGAAAGCAAAGAACGAAAACGGGAAAGAGGGAGAGCTTTGGTAAACAGATCTGCCAGCTGCTTGGAGGAAGAAATTTTGAGAGGGAGAATAAACCCAGCAAGAAACTGGTCCCTCACAATATGACAATCGATTTCCAAGTGCTTCGTGCGCTCGTGAAAAACTGGGTTCTTGGTGATATGCAGAGCAGCTTGATTATCACAAAACAAAGGAATGGGAGTAGGTACCTTTAATCCCAAATCCAGCATAAGGTAGGAAAGGTATTGAAGCTCACGAACTGAATATCCCAGAGCCCGGTACTCTGCCTCGGCTGTTGATGCAGAAACCGTGCTCTGTTTCTTACACCTCCAAGAAACTAAAGAGTCACCAAAGAAGATGCAGTAGCCAGTTAAAGATCTGCGTGAATCCGGACAGGAACCCCAGTCTGCATCACAGAAAGCTTGCAAACTCAAAGTAGACTGGGAGGAGTAAAATACACCCAATGAAGGGCAGCCTTTGAGATATTTAACTACATGAACGGCTGCATCATAATGAGCTTTGGCTGGTTTATCCACAAACTGACTAAGCTGCTGCACAGCAAACGAAATATCAGCCCTAGTCAGATTCAAATATAGCAATCTCCCAACCAACCTTCTGTACTTATCAGGCTCTGGCAGCACAAAATCATCTGCCTTTTGAAGATGAATTCCTGGTGGAAGAGGTGTTGAAACTGATGTACAATTAGAGAGCCCAAGAGTAGAAATAAGATCAAGAACATACTTCCTCTGATTTAAGGCAATCCCAGAAGACCCTCTAGCCACTTCCATACCAAGAAAATAGTGAGCTGAACCAAGATTTTTTATGGTGAAAGCAGAATGAAGAACTGATTTAATCTCCTCAATTAAGGAAATAGACTTGCTGCAAATCAGTACATCATCCACATACACTAATAGGCAAATGTAAGACTCACCACTTCCCTTATAGAATAGACAGTGATCATGTGCAGATTGGGAGAAACCATTACTGAAAAGAGTTTTGCAGAATTCTTGATTCCACTCCCTAGATGCCTGTTTTAACCCATACAAACTCTTTACAAGTTTACATACCTCTCCAGTTTTTGCTCCTGTAAAACCCTTTGGTGGCTCCATATAGATATCATCATGTAAAAACCCATGCAAAAAAGCATTGTTAACATCAATTTGATGAACATGCCAATCTGACACAGTAGCCACTGCAAATAATAACCTCACTGTCACCAACTTAGCTACTGGTGAAAACACCTCTTGGTAATCAATTCCATACTCTTGGTTGTATCCCTTGGCCACCAACCGCGCTTTATACCTCTCAACCTCTCCATTAGATTTAAGTTTCAACTTGTAAATCCATTTACAACCAATGGCCCTCTTTCCTGGTGGTAACTGAACCAATTCCCAAGTTTTGTTCTGCTGTAAAGCAGTCAATTCTGCCTGCATAGCTTCAATCCATTCAGCATGTTGACTAGCTTCCTTATATGAAACTGGTTCAGGGGTTGCAGTGACATTGAAGAGAAAGCTCAGATAATCCTTACTGAGAGTAGGAGAAAGAATGTAAGGAAATGTTGGAGGTGAGGAAGTACTTGCTGTGAAAGATGGCAATTGTGAAATATCAATGTGCCCTATATAATCACTCATCCATTCAGGTTCCTTCCTCACTCTCTCACTTCTCCTAAGAGAAGGATCAACAATAGGAAGAGGAGATGGTGCATCAACAGCTTCTGTCTGTGATGAATCTCCTTCATCCTATGTTAAAGTATCTGTTGCCTCATCCATTTGAGAATCCACCAATTGTTCAGCCGGATTAGGATCCATCATATGTACCAAAGGTAAAACTTGTGTATCTGCATTCACATCAGGTGGATTAGCAAATGGATAAGTGTCTGTGATGAATCTCACATCTCTGGAGGTCATCAACCTTTGTGTAGTTAAATCAAAGAGTAAATAACCCTTATGAGAAGCATCAAATCCCAAGAAAACACATTTGTTACTCCTTGGATCAAACTTACCCTTATTAGGTGAGAGATTAACTGCAAATGCTAAGCACCCAAAAGGTTTCAGAACTGCCAAATCTGGTTCCACTCCAAAGAGTAACTCATAAGGTGTCTTCCAGTCTAAAATATGGCTTGGCACCCTATTAATCATCCAAGTTGCAGCCAAAATGGAATATGGCCAAAATTTCAGAGGGAGAGAACTTTGATACATAAGAGCTCGAGCTGAATTTAGTAGCATTCTGTGCCTTCTTTCCACAACACCATTCTGCTGTGGTGTGTATGGACAAGACCTCTGGTGGATAATTCCCAACTCATCTAACACTGCTCTCACCTCTTTGTTCAAAAATTCAGAACCATTGTCTGTTCTGAGCACTTTAATATCCTTTCCAAATTGTGTTTGAACTAGTCTGAAAAACTTCTTCAACAAAACACAGACCTGTTCTTTAGATCTCATCAAATAGGTCCATATAGCTCTGCTATAATCTTCCACAACTGTAAGAACATACTTTGAGTTATCCACATTATCTTCTCCATATGGCCCCCATACATCAGCATGTATCATCTCAAAAAAATCACTGGTTCTCCTCTTTAAAACTGGAAACTCATTTCTGCTCTGCTTAGCTAACAAGCATATCTCACACTGCTCAATAGCTCTCACACTTTCATCTGTAAACAGACCCTTAAAAATGGACATATGTTTCATGGCAGTTATTGATGGATGCCCTAGAAATGTATGCCACTTCTGCAGATCCATGTCCCTTGGATCAAATAAGTTGCAATAATGATTTTCCAATGCTGTTTCTATTATGTAGAGATTGTTAATCATCTTCCCTATGCCAAGTATAGCTTCTGTCCCTTCCTTCTGAATGATGCACCGGTGAGGGAGAAATACACACTTTGCTTGAGAATCATTCACAAACCGTGCCACAGACAACAAGTTATGAGTAAATTCTGGCACAAGCATCACATCATTGAGGTATATGTCCTTGTTGATTCTCACAGTTCCACCACAGAACACTTGTTTGGATGAACCATCTGGTAGTTTAACCAATAAAGGCTTCTCATATTTATATGTGGTCACCATTAGATCCACATCACAGCACACATGAGAGCTGGCACCAGAATCAATTATCCAGAAATTCCTTTCCATGCTTGACAACACACTAAAAGCATAGTGTACATCAAAAGCATTTTCTTGTGTCTCTGATCTCTGTACCATATTCACATCATTTCCAGTTTGAGGATTCTGTCCTTTCTGCACAAACTGAGTCATATACTTTGCTATCTCAGATTGAATAACCTTACCAATATCAGTTACTCCTTCTCCCTGATTCATCCTCCCATTGTCTGAATTTGATCTAGTATCTTCATCATCTTCCACACAATTAACCCTTGCAGACTTGCTTTCCTTTAATTTCTTGTACCATTCTGGATAGCCATGGATTTTAAAACACTCTTGCACCTCATGTCCAGTAGCATGACAATGTGTGCATTTCATTTTAGCTCTGTCCTCTTTTGAAACTCTCCTCTGTGTTGCATAGTTCCCTTTATTCCCACCATATCCTTGATTTTGCCTCCCTACTTGCATGATCATCCTTTGATCACCTGAACTTTCCTCAGCTAATTCCATCTGATCCTCAACCTGTATAACCATACCATAAGCTTGATCCACAGATGGCAGTGGTTCAAGCAACATTATATGCTTCCTAGTCTGTTCATATATCTCATTTAGACCAACTAGAAATTGAACAAGCCTTTGATGTTCCTCACGTATGACATAATCATTCTCAGCATCACAAGTACAAGCAATTGGAGGCAACAAAAGATCTAACTCATTCCACAAATTGGTGAGATTACTATAATATGTAAACACATTTTGATTCCCCTGCTTAAACTGCATAATCTCTCTCTGTAATCTGTATGTTTTCGGTCCATTACTTCTTCCAAATCTATGCATCAATGCATTCCAAAGCTGCTCACTCGTTTCATAATGAGAGAAAGCGTTCACAATTTCCTTAGCAATCGAATTGATTATCCATTGAGAAACCATGAAATCAGTCTTAATCCAGTCATTATAGTATTCCGTATCCTCATCAGGCTCAGAAAATGTACCATCTAGAAATCCTAGCTTAGTACGTGCTCCTAAACTTCGACGTATGGATCGAGACCACTGTAAGAAGTTCGTACCTGTGAGATGATCAGCTGCTACGAGCTGCATCCCTGGGTGATCTGAGGGCTGAAGCTTCAGCAACTCATCGATCTTCTTCTGCGGAAGCTCTGGTTTCTCTGGATCTCCAGATCCAGCAGCTCCGACCGGTTCCTTTCCACTTCGACGACCTGGAGTTTGTTGATTCCGAACAGAACTCCCAGATCCTTCCAGCAACGCTTGCGAATAGCTCTTACGTCCTCCTTTAGCCATCTAAAAATCGATACCCGCTCTAGATACCATGTAAAAGTTCAATGTTTCATGTAGTATTCAAGTGTGAAGTTGCAGAAATAGAGGAAAATCTGTATTTCATTCAAAGCAACTCAAAGATACTGTTACATTGAACTGCAGTTTTTATACTCTAGCTAAGAAGACAGACTTGCAACAAAAGAAAGAAAAGACTACATCTCAGTCGTACACGTGGAATAAATCAACGCTAACAACTTATTCTATTCTAACTAATAACTAGCGAATAGGGAAAGAACACGTGGCTATGAACTCCACATCAGTAACTGAATTAAGCTGAGTCATCATCTTCAACCTCCAGCATCTCATCAACCTCCAGTTTTTCTGCTTCTTCACTGCTAGCTTTCTTCTCCACAACACAATTTCCACAAAAATTCGAGAATGAAAATTGGGGCAAATTATGAACTTTCGGCAATGGCAGCTTCACCTAGCTGAAGGGAAGGATCGACTGAGTTGCAGGAAACCGACCGACGTTCGACGTTAGGATTTATCGAAGGTAGTTAAAACTTCAAAGTTCAAACCCTAGCTCTTGGGGGTGGGGGATGAAATGACGAAAATGTCTCGATTATGTGGGCCCCGTTGCAGCTAGCGAATTGGGCCACGTGGATTTTATGGGCCAAGCGCGCCAAAATTCTAGCTCGCTATTGGGGTTTTTCTTTTTTTAATTTAAATTAAATTCTTCTAGGGGTGATAAATAATGATCTCTTTTTTTCAATTTAAATCTTATCAATACTTTTGAATTGAGCATATCTTCGCAAAAAAAGGTTAATTTATTAATATTTTATTATTAAAATAAACATGTGATTATTTTATTTCAAAATATAATCTGAAAAACTATAATCCGTTTTCCTTACTCGACCTTGTTTTGTTTCCTTTCCATAGTCGAGTCGAACCATAAAACTTCGACGGTGACGCTTTCCAGCAAATCATAGGCTTCCACGTCACTAAAAAGTGTAGAGCAGTTATCAAATTTCAACCGGCTCAGCCGGTGCCCCGTTCCTGCTCTATAAATAAAGCCCCAACCAAAAATTGTCTACTCGTATTTCCGCGGTTTGATTTCTTCATCCTTTTGGTTTCTTCTTGTGCAACTGCTGATTTTAGTTAGGGTTTATAGATTTAGGGGAAGAGCGAGAGAGAGAGAGAGAGAGAGAGAGGGGAGAGATGTTTGTTTTTGATTGGCTGTATGGATTGTTGGCTTCATGGGGTTTCTGCCAAAAGGAGGCCAAGATCTTATTTTTAGGCCTCGATAATTCTGGGAAGACCACCTTGCTTCATATGCTGAGAGATGAGGTTAAAATTCTACTTTTTCCAGTTCATGCTTGTTTCGATTTCTGCCCTTCTTGTAATGTTTGTAGTGTGTGACTGACTGTGTGTAGCTTTTGATCGCTTACTTGTGTGGAATTTATGATTATTTGTCTTGAATCGTGGAGTAATCGAGATTCAAATATATTTTGATGCCTTCCAGTTTTGAATTTACTTTAGTTTCAAGATTTTTTTCATCGCCTATACTACTGCATTTTGTGAAAATTTGCTGTTGGATTGTTTGGGCTATGAATCTTGAAGTAATGGTTTTAGGTTCTTTATGCGATTGCTTGATTATATTGGATCGGGGTGCGTAATCTTGATAGGGTTCGTTATGTTTGCTTTTTGATTATGTTGAACATGAATGGTGATTGATAGGATTTAAGTGATTTTGGATGCAGAAACTGGCGCTGCATCAACCAACTCAGCATCCAACTTCAGAGGAACTCAGTATTGGAAAAATCAATTTCAAAGCTTTCGATTTAGGCGGTCATCGTGTTGCTCGGAGAGTCTGGAGGGATTACTATGCAAAGGTTCGATAATTTTCTTTTTCGTTAAAAGAAAGAGTAAACTGCAGTTCATGTATGTTAATTTCCAGTATTTGCAGCTTTTGTTGCCATTCTTGTATCGTTTCTGCTCTGCTGCATCACTGATTCTGTTGTCAAACTTAACATCTTCGATTATGAGAATGATAGTAACATTTTTTTCGATTTGATCTCATCTGATTCAGGTTGATGCTTTGATCTACCTAGTTGATGCTAATGACAGAGAAAGATTTGCTGAATCTAAGAGGGAGCTAGACGCGCTTTTATGTGACGAAGCATTATCAAACGTCCCATTTCTCATACTCGGGAACAAAATCGATGTACCCCATGCTGCTTCAGAGGCAGAGCTGTGCTACTACATGGGCCTAAATGGGTTGACTACTGGCAAAGGTGTAGGTAAGTGGTCTGGTTGCAATTTTCGACCCATCGAGGTTTTCATGTGCAGCATTGTGCGTAAGATGGGATACGGAGATGGATTCAGATGGGTGTCTCAGTACATAAGTTGAGTACCTGAAAAGAGTAGATTGTATATACAGCAGATGGGGAGAGAGAGAGAGAATGTGATTTTGGAGTTTTTGGTTGTGAATATTCTTTGTTAGTTCCTCCTTTTAAGTACTCTTGTTACTTTTTTCTTTATCCATATTTTCCTTTTTGGAGTTGTACTGTTTTGATGTTGTTGAAGAAAGCAGAATTTGGTGTAGTACATTGTTTTATGATCGTTTTAATTGAAGAAATACTAGCAGTTAGGAAGATAGATTAAAATCGAGCTTCCATATCGCTACTCCATCGAAAAAAACAGCAATCGATTATCAAGGTGGAAGTACGGACAATAAGCCCTTATAACCTCGGAGGAATTCGAGAATCTGCATTCCTGTAGAGGGATGAGGAGGCGGGTGGAAATAGGTGGTGCGAGTTGCTCTGTTGTCGTCTCCGGTGGACGAACACAAAATACAGGAAACATCCTAGAGAATTAGTCAATTATCAGTTTTATCATACATCACTACAGTCTGAAAAGAGACCAATTCTCAAACAATATCCACAAGAAAATGATGAGAATCGAGACCTTAACCCTAATAAGAGAAGTATTCTCTCCCCCACAACTCCATATAACATGTATAGGGGGAGAAACAATCATCCAAACAAAAGCCCTACACAAGTTTCAAAATTTACAAATGTACCCAACCATGCTAAAAACCACACCTTCTTCAGGTCCAAGTTGAGATGATTACTTACACAGTTACACCATGTTTGAGCAGATCTCATTGCATGTCCGTATCAGGATCGACTAGTTCTTCGTATTCGAGCTGCAGAAGAAAACCGGTGATCATCAATAAAGGGCTCGAGAATTTGAAGGAAAAACAAGAAACATAGAAGAGAATGATGATCTACCGTTGCTCTGCTGCATTCTAGTTTCATCCTTCTGTACTCTTCCTGCGCTAGTCTCGAACGGAACATCGCTTGCACTCTGACAACTGATCTCTCAACTCGCTCCTCAGCTTGTTTTCTGCTTGCTTTATAGAAATCCTCTTCCCCGTCAGGTTCTTGAGACGCCTCTTGAAGAGTTTCTTCGGGCTGAACTTGAAGCCCGCGGAAGCCCTTCCTCTTCAGACGCCATCGCAGTATTGCTTTCTCAAGGATACCAACGGCGAAACAGATTTTACGGTATTGCCTGCGGACTTGGAAACCACGGAAGTTTGCCTGTATAGAACTAAATGAGAACCTTGCCATAGAGATCAGGTCACCTTACTATATTAGCCATTAATTGAGTTTCCTATGATTTCATGCGGTGGAACTGGAAGAGCAGTATCAACTGAGTTATTTCAGGTGTAGATGCTCTGTTATTTTACTCGAGAAAAGTGACCTTATTCGGTCGAACTTGTCCAAAGTAAAAGGATGAAAATATATGGAGAAGTAAAAACGGTCAAATTGAGAGTTGTGACGATTATAATTAAATATGAACACACACATTTTTTGGAGTTTCATAGACCAGTATTGGATAGTACTAATGATTGTCAGGTTAGGAGATTTGAAGATCTACTGAGCTTTATATAACTCCGAATTATTCTCTTTAAGCGCAAACACTTCTTATATTCATTGCATATGAGATGTGCATGTGGCAATAATAGATAAAATAAGCGATGTGATGCAATATAGGGTGGCTTGGAATGCTCTGAAACCAGATCACATATAGCTCGACTGACCTGGATTCTGATGGCCTGACGACGCATGTTAAGGAAATCTTTCCGAATCTTCCATGTACGGAATCTGTACTGGATTCTAGCAGCAGCCGCAATCTGCTTCCGTGTCTCGTAGTTGCGGAAAGCATGTTGAATCTTCATTGCTGCGACTATGTTCCGTGCTTCCATCTCTGGATTAGACGACTCCACTACTAGCGCCTGTACTTTGAAAGAGTGCTCTCTGAATGCAGCCTGAATACGAGCAGCTGCGTCGGCTGCTGTTCTGTAAGCTGCGAGCGTATCCTTCAGATAAAGCTCCTCTTCTGTGAAATTCTCAGCGTTGTTTATGATGTCAGTCGGGGTTGTTCGTAGCGAGCCACTTACATTTCCAGCTAATGTCATATCCTCAAATTGGGCAACCAAAGCCTTCTCTGCTAGAAAGGCTGCCAAACCCTCATGGCCACTCAAGGAAGCAAGATCAGCAGCAGTGCATCCACCAGGATTTTGTGGGGTCGGATCTGTGACTAAGTTTGGCTTGGCTCTGGCAGATAAAAGGGCCGCAACCATTTTCTCCCTGCAAATTAGCGACTAAGTTGATTAGACATAAATAAAGGAAGTATCACATTCGTTGTAAATGGGGACTCTTGAGCATCAGAAGAAGAATACAGAGAAAATAAAAAGGTCAATATTCCAATGTAAAATGATATGAAGAAGATGTCCAATGCACAGGTCTTGAAACTTTTTTATAAGTAAATTGTCAACACTAAACTAGGAAACTAATTGTGTGAGGTAACTAAATAACTAAATAGCTAGGCTTCCGATTTGCCTTATCGATTCATCTTCCTAAAATATACCAAGAGCTTTATTATTCCTAGCAGGTATTAATTTGGGATTATAGATCAGATGGGCAATATGCATGCTTGAGTATTTGAAGGATTGGAGGATCAAACAAACCCCAAATTGTTAAATCCATCAAAGTAGGTGTTGTATAACCCTCTGTACCATTTTTATGCATCTAAACTATCACCTAAAGTAAACACGTTATTACGTCTTGAAACAATGTGTTATCAAACGCTAATTGCAAACCCAAGAAACAAGTTGCGGAGACAATTGAGGAATGGAATGAGGTGATAGGAAACATATAAGGATAAGAAACATTAAAATGGCATATTTAATATCCCTAATATCATAATGAAGTGCAACAAGTATAAGCTCAAATGACCTTTTATGGGACATTGAAAATCCATCAAGATGTACCTTCCAAAATATGCAGCCCAATGTAGGGCAGTCCATCCATATTTGTCTCGATAATCCAGAGATACGCTAGACCATGAAAATGGCTTAACTGCCCATGTATATCCAAGGATGGCACACAAATGAATAACACCTTGACCCTGTTCGTCACGTTCAGTGATTTTACACCCTACTGCCACTTTTTGTAGCAACCACTCCCGTACTCTATTCTGTAACGTCAATTCAAACAGTCGATCTTTTGCCTGGGGGAAAGACATGTTTGTTTCTTCAATTATTTTACTCAAATACCCCCATCCGTTAGAAATGATGGACGTTTTCTTAGCAAAGACTTTGGCTTCCTTCAAAGCAGACTGGGATGGTTTAGTAGAGTAAATGCTCAAGTCCTTGGATGATGAAAACAAAAGACGAGCAAGTCTCATTTGAAGTTGAAATTCTTCCCAGTCGGCTGTATTTTGGGTTGAAATCAAATCATTGGGTTTTAAGGGAGCACGGAATTCAAAAGTTAGGACTTGGCTGATAGGTTTGTGCCCATCAAAAGTCATGAAGAGATTCACTAGTCCAGGAGCTTGAGGTGAAACTAGACATCGGAAAACTCCTGATTGTACAACTTCTACTGCAAGAACAGAATCTCCACATGAAAGGTACAATTTCGAGTCTGCATAGTGTTGATGTCTGTCACTGAAAAACCCAACTACCAGGATCTGCATGATAATCATCAGTCAAAACATGATTCTCTGTGGAAACACTAATCGAATAAGTCAGAAGTAGTAAACAGGTAGCTTCGAAACAAGAAAAGTATATTTTTCTTTTACTAAAAAAGATGCAGCCTATGCTAGGAGATTTGTGTGCTGTGTATCAACTCCAGTCTGTATTTATTTAATTTAAAGATTTTCATCAACATTCATATTCTCATATTGATTGACAATATTTAAAGATTAGAGACAATAATTATCCATTTGTCCTTACATATCAATCATCCATGAATGTCTTGCTTCGTTCTCATAGACTAAGATGCAATACAAAAAGTCCTTTAATATTGCATTATCAGAAAGTATACCAACAGTCCAACAGAAGAGACTAAAAAGAAAATCAGTGACAGAGAGGGAAGGACCTTTGTCTCCTCAGTTGAAAGAGCCCAAGTAGGTGAGATATCGATTACATTGAATATCTGCCCATTGGTAGATTGGTGATGATTATCCCTCATGGTATATGAGAAAGGTTGGTGAGTATTCAAAAGCGAGGATTCCAGGGAATGATTATCAACTGATTCTTCGGGAGATTCTGCAATCATATGTATTGTTCTGCTTCCAAAAGTATCCTGTGATTGTGAAACATCTACGCCCATAGAATGCATGCCAGCTCCCCCTAATGTCGTGGGGCCAGAAATTCTAGTCTCTGAAGTGAAAGTTGTGTTGGGTCCCACTGTCTGGTAGGATAAATTGTTCGGATCATTACAATTAACAGAGTAAGCAACTTGTTCAGAAAAGCTAGAGAAACTGTTGTCAGAGCTTTCTGGGGATACCTTACTAGTTGATAATGCATCATTCTGCAATTACAGTGCTTATCAGTAATTCTTAATAAACAAAAGCAGAAAACAAGTGGTCCATCATTCTGCAGAGTAAGTGTTTAACAAACACCTTTAAGTGTGTGTGTGTGTGTGTGTGTGTGTGTGAGAGAGAGAGAGAGAGAGAGAGAGAGAGAGAGAGTAGTTAAGCAACAATTTTTATGTTCAAGTCTACATCTGTTAATAACTGGAGCTGCAGTAACAATCAAAGAGGGAAACCAAAAGGCTTTAAATGAACTTGAAACATCTCCACAGAGCTAAACACAGTAGACCAACTGAAAAAAAGATGATATTGTTTAATGGACATAAGCCTGTACGCCTGTACATGAAAGTATTTTGCAAAAGTATTATGCCTTCCTGAACAAAAATGCTCACACATTAAGCTAGTCATCTAGACCAACCCAGACCTAAAGATACATATACAGCATGACAATTCTTCTGCAAGTTCTACTCCTTTTCTAATTCATCAAAATAGCTCTTTGAATGCTCAAGAAAGGATTACTTCTTCCCTATAAATGGAATTGCTAGCTACTTGAGAGTACATCCATTGTAAAATTGAAAGAGTTCAGAAGTCTGTAATCTATAAAACTGGTACGCAGCTATAAGTAGGATTCACTAGGAATTATATCCATCAGGTTAAACCATACATTTATCCATTAGAAAATGTAAGCTATTGAATGAATGGATACACTTACAGAGATTTTATAGTTATTTGAATGATATTGATTCAGCAACTCAAAGCCTGCATTATTTCCTGCTGCAAAACAGGGGGGGAAATGAGTACACAAAAGATTAAAACAATTTATTTCTCAAGAACGTGAGCGTAAAGGAACTATACCTTCTTGAGGTGAATTGTTCTTGTTGGGATCAATTGGCACCAAAAGCTCATCCCAGTCGAGTGTATTTATCTCATGAAGTTTCTGTTCGTGACTTTTTATCACCATACTGTCATTACGTACTGGAAGATCTGAAAGGGACGTGCCAGTGAAAAAATTCACCTCAAATGCTTCAGATACAACATATACTTCACAAATAATATGAATACTGGTTTAAGAATTTTATGATGAACAAACTAAATTTAACACTAGCTTTATACGGGACAGAAAAGTCAAGGGCATTGCTAGATGGAAGTACCTAAGGTTGGCATGCTTCCATCATAATACAATGGGTCTATTGCAGAATCAGATCCGTCAGGCATAGGCCAAGATGCATATTGATTGGAAACAACTGAGTTAGAGTTAGACTTTACAGGTGTGGCTGGGGAAGCCTGCACCTACATCAAAAGACAACAATCAATAAGTTGCAGAAGCAAAATATGTTTGCTCAGAATATTAGATATGCACATGCAGTTTGATTTTATGAATGTCAGGCCATTGATGCATATTGACCTTGAAACAAACCATCCGAAAATGAGGCCAGCATGGGAACCACATACGGTGATGGGGTTGTAAACTACTACAGTCAGGGTGGAAAATAGAGAGACCTAACAAAAAATGACCAAAAAGAAATAACATATGGATAGAATCGGGATGCCTCCGGAAGTACACATTATACCATCAAATCCATAGACACATGCTAGCACTGTCAAAACACTTAGAAATGTGTTGTTTTCTAAAATGCACTTAACTGCGTAGAGATAATTGTACTAGAAATATTTTTTGAGAGACCACAAACCTCTTGTGTTTCACGATAATGCACAAGGACAATATGCTCCAGAGACCTGCAAAAGATGCAGGTGTTATGGTTTCTTTTCTTTTTAAGAGTATATTACTACTAATTTACATGTTAGTAAGAAATTGTCTACACTCCTACAGAGTTCAATTATTGCATACTTGTCAAGAAGCCAGTAACATCTGCGAACAAAAGTAGTATTGTCTTCTCCATGAGCATAGTATACATGGATTCTTTCCTCATTGCCAACCTTCATAAGAGATCAAAAGGGAAACTATAATTTGGGAGATCAAAAGGATATAAATACATAACACCTATGCTACATATTTTGATAAGCAAGATGCAATTGATTTAGAATATCCATCTGCTCATATGATCGTTATGAATAATAGAGAATCTTCATGAAAATATTAATCTTCTCATTTACCAATTAAAGCATCCTTTGATGCCACTACCAATTGTTTAAGACAGCACTGAAGTTACAAGCTATAACTTTATATGGGCCCTATCTCTATAGCATGGAAATTAAAAGAATATTATGGTAACTTGATATTCTAGCATTCATATGAAAAGAATATGATGATAGCTGCAACTGATGCTAATTTTTTGGGCAGAACTAATATGCACTTCCCTAAGAAAGTACTAGAACCAGCGGCAAATAAGTGGGCCAACAATGTTTTATTATGTTGATACTTGATACATATAACAAAGAAATATTTTCTCGAACAAGTTACTGGAACATATAAGAGACGTCTGAACTATCTCTGATACTAAAACATGAGAAAACCATACTTTTAAGTGCTCGTGAGCTTCTTTAACAGTTTTTCCATCCTTCTTCTTTTTCCAGTTATGGCCATCTTTCCGAAAATTCCGAAGCATCTTACGATCAAACAACACAATTGTGCCACCTATTTCACCACACTTCATCTGATTAGTCACCCGATAACAATTACATAATCCACTTCAATTTACAAGTGCACATCCATATTAACAATTTGGCATAGTAATTTCATTTGTAGCCAATTAAGAATGTTAAAAGAGCGCGTAAACATACAAACTATTACTTTTTGGCAAATTCATGGGTTTGACGTGAACAGGGAAATACTTGTGGTTGCTCAGAATCGCATGTATCTCGTTCGGTCGAAGCCATCTTGACGTGGCTTCCTCCGAGATAGTCTGGAAATCCAAATCTGTCCATTTAACAATGCAGATGTTATGGTAGCCAAAAATATTGAATCATAAATCATAAGCATGTTCTAACTCAGATTCCAAATCATTCTAATCATGTAAGAAGAGCAATAGCACATAAACTTCCAAAATACTCCCTTTCTACTACACTTCCAAACTCATGGCAGTACAGAAAATCATCTTTTCACCATTTCAATTACCAATTTACTATCACTTCATTTCGTAGTCTAGAAAAACTGCAAGGTCAAGGTCTCCGCTCCCCCTACTTCTCATTTGTCAAAATCCAACCAAAAATAGCTAACCAGCACCGAGGAAAACCTCAAAATCGCAGGATTGAAGGAAAGTCAAGCCATTTAAAACCCTAAATTTCAATCCTAGACCATCAAACATCATTGAACCCCAAACTACCAAAAACTGAAACAGAAAAATCTACAACCGAAAATTTACACGAACACATCGTCGGCATGCACATATGAAGAACTACATACGCACCTTCCATGGTGCGGAAGCCATGAATCTCCGACCCGACGAGTCGACTCGGTAAACTGTTGCCCTCCATCTCCAGTCAGTCAGCAAATCACTCCACAGAGTCCACGCACCAAAAAATCACTGCGAAATTACCGATTAATTGGAAATTTTAAGTTCCACAGCCATCGAATTTCAGCAAAAGAGCGATCCTTTCTTGATTAAACAGTAATAATTCATGAGTGGAAGCAGTGAAAATCGAAGAAAAAACTAGAAGGAGAGGGGGTGGATTGCTTTTTGAGTGTGACCAATCGCAGAAATTAAGATATATAATTGTTGACGTACAATCAATATTCAATATTGGACTTCAATTTATATATTGCATTTATTATTGTCTCAACTCTTTATATAATTACTTTGTATAAATATAACGACTACTCATGTTCTACCGTCTCAATTCATTTAGGTTCTTTTCTTAATCGATACTTTCTATTTCAATTAGCTTAGAACGTGAAGATAACTCTTACTACTACTTTTTAATGTAAATTCTTACTTTTGATATTAGTACTGTGTCTAAAATCTCGTGTCGAGATGATACAAATCAATTGAGTGGGACAAGGGAAGTATTATTTTGCTGGGTAGCATCATATATTATAGTAGTAGTATTATTTATTGGATCGAATATATTATAGAGTAAATCTATCCGGATCAATTTGATCCGGATCAAATGGGGCATAATTGTAAAATTGCCAAAAGTTATAATATGTTATGTCTAAACTATCCCTATTAAATGCTAAAAATCTAAAAAAAAAAAAAATTAAAGATTAATTGATGTTTTATTTTTTCAATACTTCATTTATAACTCCACCATAAATACAACATGTTGATTTTAAAATTAAATTTATGAAGTTTCAAACATGAAACTTTATAAGCATTATATTATACTATAGCCGGATTTAATATAATTATATAAATTGGTTTAACTAAGATTTATCACATCCCATTTACCAAATGTGCATACATGCCCACTAGTAGAAATATCCATCGTGTATAATATAATATAAAAATGAATTTTTTATTTTAGTAAATACAATGTATGCTTTTAAAATATTTAAATGTGTTTAATATATTTTTAAATGTATTTTTATGGAATTTTGATGAAGCCAAACACAAACACATGGATATATAAAAAATTTATAGGTATAAATTTATATCAGTATAACTTAACTAATATTACTATTAGTAGAACTAACTAGTATACAAGTTTAAATTACCACTATGATATAATTTGTGATTGAATACGTATGATTAAATTTGATATACTAATTATATATCTATGATACGTTGTACTTTTTTCTGAATTAAATTTTGACGCATTTAAAATCAAATTTGTAGGTTGTTGTGGATTCTATTCATGTACTTCACATTCTTGAATACTTCTCATAACTTATGGATTCGATTTTTAACTGCATCCATTTAGAGAATTATACAAAACAAGTGCACACATTCACTTTAGGAAAAGTTTTTTTTGAGTGAGAATTGTACACAAGTCTCGACATTGGCCACATATTCTAAAAGCTACAAAATTATGTATCGAATAATAGTTTAAATGTATAGAATTGAAACAATATTTTTTTTAATTAAAGACAAAAGTACAATATCCTAATTATTTATAAAATAAAATTGTTTGCGAATATTTCATATAAATATGATTACATTGTACTACTAATATAAAAAATCATTTTTCCATTATTATATTATGAATCGTTTTTTAATTCATACACACACACATATTCCATGATTTTTTTTTAAAAAAAAGAATTAACCATTTGGAGTATTTTCTTATAGATTATATTTGGTTAAGTTGGTATGAAATTATGCTAATAAAAAGGCATAGTTCATAATTTTTTCTTAAAAAACAAAAACAAAAGTAAAAAGTTGTGCATACATGAATGAGTATAATATAGTTGCATGCGAAGGTATTAATCTTCGATTGAGAAGAAAAGTGGTGTTCAATATGATTTGAAAAGAAAAACAAACTTAACTCATTTATTTGAGATTAGAATATAAGTATTTATTAAGTTTGTTATTCCCAATATGAATATAAATACTAAAGAGAAAATATGAGAAATATTAGAGCCAAAAACAATTAAGGTTAAACTTGTCTTTTTATATTTGATTTATGGTAATTAATGCATTTGATCCACCTCAAATTGATCCAAATAGCATCACTCTATATTATATTGATTTATTCATTGATGGCATTCCTATATGTAAAAAAGAATAGTACTAATGTGAGCATGAGCGATTGAGCGACATATTCCTTTTTGGAAAAGACCCAATCATGTATCGCCAACCATTATCCCAATTTATTTATTACAAGATAATGATGTGGTTACATATAACCATATCTTTAATCGAGTGGTAGACAAGCAGAAACGTAAATAATACATATAATTGTTTAGCTCATCAATGTTGAGTTGGCTACGTTCATCGGACAACGAGACTCCGACCAGCTCTGCGTACCTGAATATAGGGTCAAAACATATCAACATACTATTAATGAAAAGAGTATGTTTTTCATTCGTGCGTTAGCGTCCTTTTATTATGATTTTGGCGATATCAAAGAATACTCGTTACCGTTACGTCAATACAAATATAAGGGACTAAGGGAGTTTTATTTTTATATCCAATGAATGGATGGGTTAGGTAAAATACTTGGTCGCATTAATAATAGTGATAATGTGAAGCCCATGAGCCAAATTGGACAGGTCGAAAGTTGTTCCTACTCATTTCGTATTAGATTATAATAGTATAAAGTCTATTAGTTAATTAATGAGGAAATGACTAATAAAATCGATGTCTGTGGTACTATACATATTTGGGTGGTTCATTGCACATGAACTAAAAGTATAACCGGTCGTTGGCAGTTGGCACATGGGCCCAAATTTATTCGTCGGTAAAAATAAAATTAAGAGACTAATTAATAGTGTAATATTTTTCATAAACAAATGAAATTGGAGAACCATAACGGTTTTATTGGGCTTGCTTAACTAGTCCAACCGTTAATTCAACGTAACGATAATATTTTCCTCATCTTTTTCATATGATTTCGTATCAGTTATTTAGGGTAAGTTCGATGTTGGGTCGACACTTTTCAACAAATTATTGATAGGACGCGGTATTTTCCGTTATATTATAAAATAGCGATGTAAAGTATAGGATGATGTCACCTCTTTTCGATGTTTGATCATATAATACTCGAATTGGGACATTTGTTTATGACGTCGATTAGAATTCCATCGCTACTCTTTCAAAATCATGTTGTTCGGCATTTAAATACCACTATTCCCTTCATCCCAATCTAGCATCACACTTTGTTTTTAATCGGCACATATTAGGCATACGAGTCTGTGGTGAAAGATATGAGATTCACTACGAAAGACGTATACTGACGTAGGTCAGTTAAAAGATGTATAAAAGATTTTAAAGCCCGATTTTGACATTCGGCCCATGGAACCGGCCCGAGTTCCATATGGGCTTAAATTGGGCCCACATTTTGACAAAACAACTGTGCGTTTGGTATTCATCTCAAGATGAAGCAAGATGAGTCATCTCAAGATGATTCATGTGAATAGTTGTCAAGATGAATCATTCATCTCTTCTTCGTTTCGTGTTTGGTACAAATTACAGAACTCTAGATTAAAATTTAGATTGACCAAATTACCCTTAGTAAATACGCCTACCGATTTTAATTTTTATCGTTGGGATTAAATAATAACCTTTATTATTATTATTATTATTATTATTATTATTATTATTATTATTATTATTATTATTATTATTATTATTATTATTATTATTATTATTATTATTTATTAGTATTATTATTATTTTTATTATTATTTAAAATTGTATAAATATATAAGGGTAAAATGGTAAAAGGGATAAAATATTGCGTTGAGATGAGTCATCCGATAAAAAACGTGAGATGAGTAATCAAGGCGGAATAGTGAAATAGCACCGGGCTTGAGCTTCATCTCGGGCTCTCTAGTTTATTCCATCTATGTACCAAACAATGAGATGAACCAAGATGATTCATATCATCTTGCCTCATCTTGCTTCGTCTTATGTAACAAACGTAGAATAATTTACTAAACAATCTCAACTATATAAGTGGCTTTTTACAATAAAGTTAGATAATGGATTATCTTTTTTGATGATTTAATATGTCGACAACGCCACCATATACATGGGGAAAAGATTAATTGCGTTTTCTTTCACACATTTCAAGATTATTGATTCAAACACACATTTTGATTAAAGTAAAGACAACATTTTTTTTTTTTTCACATTTGATATAAGTTACTAAGATATCGACATCTAAAAAGTACTACTATTAAACATGTGGAATTTCAAAGTGTGAACATTGCATTCCATAAACTACAAGTCTTGATTTTGTACCTTTTATGTCCCCTCTTACGCGTCAAGAGATGAATTGAATTTTCCCTCATTTTTTATTATTATTGGGAGTCATTGTCTTTGAAATTTCAATGCATAAATAATTCATACTAAACCATCACTTATTGAGTAATTAAAGAAGTGGGAAATTTTAAGGCTTTATCTCTTATCATCTATAGTTGCTCTCTGCTTTGGAATGGGACTTTGTGTTAACTCTCGTACTTACGAAGGATTTAAACCCGGGACCTTTAATCCATATATTTAATCTATACCACTATATTAACATACGTATACAAAAACCGTCGATTGTTTTTGTTTCACTGGTTTACAAATGAGCATCAGAATTAAGCTATCACGTTACCTTCAGAACTGGAAACGAATGTGAAATTACAAGTATCATAACCTTCCGTCACATTTTATATTTCTCGTACTTCAAATATATATTAAAAATATAAAATAATGAAACGAGACAAATAAAACGTGATAAAGCCGTACAAAATGCAGTCCAGGAAATGCGTAGCAAACAGTTGGGCCCATACATACCCTTGTTTGGGCTTCAGAATATGTTGGGCCCGTTTAAGAGGTTCGGCCCAAACCTAACCGGGCTGAAAACTATAATTTTTTTTTTATATATATATTTTTAATATATCAACTAATTTCTCTCAACGTTAAATTGTCATTGTTTACTAACTTTACTACACCCTTCTCCACAATTTCTAGGATATTTTTCTTTTTTTCTTTTATTCAAAAATTTCAAGACATTTTCGTTTTAGGTAGTGGATACGGGATACCCCACGAAAAATTATAGTCATACATTTTAAACATTAATTAACACATCATCTTCATATATTTTAGCATATCACAACATTATAATAAACTATGCACAATCCAGCCCTAAAAACGTACGGAAGAAGTATATTTTACGGAGTAGTTATAATGCTCGGTGCATCATAGTAATGTATTGTAAGTATAATTAGTGGTGCGCCGCGTATCTATATACTTTTTCCACCAATTAAATTATTTCTATTTTTGTAAATTGCTTTTAGTAAATTAGTTAATTTGGTTTGTATGTAAATAAGGTATATCGAAATAAGTATTTACAATCGCGTATAATTATGCATTCGATTGATTTATGTGAACATTAATTATATGCTATACATGATTTAAGATATAAATTATGGTACAAATGTATCCAAATAAATGCTATTTGTCTTAAATTTTTTCTAGTCATAATGGGCCATTTTCCTTTTTAGGTTTCATATTTTCAAATTTTGTCGAAAATTTCAATGTAAATCTCTACTAACTATGTATTTAAATGAGTAGTCGTCTCGTCCATGTTACTAGACACTGGTCGATCGAGCCCACCACCTATAATATATCAGTCATCATAATACGTCGTTACGAAAGATCAAAATTTCGGAACGTGCCTCGTTTCGTAGCAAATACTCCCTCCGTGTTTCATTTTTCCACATTCAAATCCCAACAGTAATAAAATAATCGCGAAATTCGTCACCACAGTTTTTTTTTGGCGTAAAAAAACAAAAAAGATCTCGTCAACTTTTCTCCAATATACACACTCACACACCCAGTCCCACCTCGGAAAATACGCAGAGAGAGAGAGAGAGAGGGAGTTGAAGCCGAAAGAATGGGAGTTGCAGAGAGAGACATCGATGACCTACCCAAGAACCCAGCTAACTACACCGCCCTCACCCCACTCGGCTTCCTGGAGCGGGCCGCCCTGGTCCACCCGACCCGGAAATCCATCATCCACGGCTCCCTCACCTACACGTGGCACCAGACCTACCGCCGATGCCGCCAGCTCGCCTCCGCCCTCGCCAACCGGGGCGTCACCTTCGGCAGCACTGTGAGTGACATCATCATCCTATTTTTTTTACTGAAATTAGTACCTTCCTTCTTTCTATTTTGAGCGAGTGAGCTCTGATCCGAGCGAAGATTGCTTGAATGAGTTGGTGAAAACTCTAACCGTTTTTAGGAATTTAGTAAAGCTACTTTCTTTTTTACTATTATAGGGGAAGAAAGCTGGAATCTTGTTGAGAATCGGATATTTATTACTGCTTGATTATATATTTAATATTTGGAATAATACCCAACTTGATTTAGCCCTTTTGTGATGATCAGCTGCAGCCATTTGATTCATATCGAAGAAAAACCAAGAACTTGTATTATATTTGTTGGATTTTCAAGATTTTCAGAGGGCCAGTTATTATAGTTTATATAATATTCATTTTTTTTTTCTGGGTTATTTTGCGTAGGATTTGAGGTCAGCTGGATAAGTGATTGAGTGGCCTATATGTAAGTCTAGAAGGGAAAAAAATAATAAAAATTAAATACCTCACATTTATTTGCTAAAGTCAGCTGATCTTAGTCCTCAGATTTTTTTATTTTTTTTTGGGAGTTTTACTTCACTTTTTAGATTGATTGAGGCATAGTACTAATGCATAACTTCTCTAGCTAGCTTGAAATGAGCATGCTTAATAGGAATGCAAACTTTGAGAGGTCTATTAATTAATGGGGAGGGAATGAGCTAACTAATCTTGAGGTCTAACTTGTAGCATTGGTCTTGAGGTGACTATTAGGCCTAGAGAAACTTCTGGTTATGTGGAATAAATTATGCTTGACGGAGTCAAGTGCGTGTTCGGATCGTAGGACTTGCAAGTTTTATGACTAATTTTATGCTTGAGGGCATCGTTCTTGTAGATGTTGAATGAGATAGTGATTCGCGTAACTAGAAGGGTCTATTATGCATAAAGTTTGTGTTGAGTGCTGGTTGAGGATCATAGTTTATTATATATATGGATTTAAGAAAGTTGAAACTTAGCAATAGAGTTTGATCCCGTCCCGTTAACTGGTATTCAATAATCAATGTTGTAGAGAAAGAGTTTTTCTCTGGTTCAGTTTCCTCTTTTTCTGGTTTAGTTTCCGTTCTCGTCCTTGTTATATGATTAGTTGTTGAGTAACCTTCAGCTAATCACCAGTGGTCTATAATATCAACTGTGTACTAGAAGAAAAATCAAGATTTTCTTTCTGTTTCTTTGATATTAAGAAACCGGTGTCATTTTCATGATTTTAGACCATTCTCAGCTATGAAAATATCAGAATTATTGGTTTGAGTTGCCACACCAGTAAATTCTTACTAGTACTCTCTTTTTTTTTTTTTTTTTTTTTTTTTAAGTCAAATGTTCCTTAGCTCATTACACTAGGATTTCTTCAATCAAATTTTGCTAGTTTGACCGGGTCTTGATACTTATCACTTAACTGTTACAGCTGACCTGAAATGGATATGATCGGTGCTGATGACATCGGAAAAGGAAAAAAATATACCAAGATTTGGGAGAAAACTGCTAATAAAATATAGATTCAATTGCCGTAGTTTCAATATTTGAGCCTTGAATCAAAAACATGTAATGGAATCAGATAGTGGCCTCTGCTTTATCAAAATTTTACTTATATAAGTTGGGCTTGTGTATTATGTTCAGTAATTGTACTCACTGAACTTTATTCCTAATAAGCTATGTTTGTGGATAAAGTGAGCTCTGTTGCAGTATGTCTACATAGAGAGTAGCTGCTCGTATAATCGAAATTGCCTTATAAAGCTAGCCGTTCTTGCTAAGTCGAAAAGTGAGTCTGCAAAAAATTGCTGAAATATAGATGTCTTAGGTTCAGATTTCTCTACGAAATATTTTCAGTTATGACGTTGACAGAGTCTTCGATATGTGCATGGAATGAAAAGAGATAAATAAAGGATCTTCTTGGAGTTTAAATCAACATAAACATGTGGCCACATTGAACTGTAAATGAATACTGCAGTTATAGGGGATCGGACTTTCGCCATGTTCACTTCAGCAATCCTCAGGAAAAACGGTTGCTAGAGTTAAACAGATTGTCCCTAAACTAGGTCTACAGCTAGTTGAGCAGAAATAGTCTCATTTCACATGATTGCTTCGAAAACTGAAATGATTTCCCAACATTTTAGCAAACTGATAAATTTCTACGTTTCCAGGTGGCGGTTATTGCACCAAACATTCCAGCAATGTACGAAGCTCACTTCGGGGTTCCGATGTCTGGAGCTGTACTAAACGCTGTCAACGTGCGTCTAAACGCACAAACCATAGCCTTCCTATTGGGACACTCACAATCTGCTGTAATAATGGTGGACCAAGAGTTCTTCACTTTAGCCGAAGAATCCTTGAAAATAATATCAGACACTCAGAAAGATAAATTCAAGCCTCCAATTCTTATTGTGATCGGGGATGAAAACTGTGATCCAAAGTCACTTCAGTATGCTATCGGAAGAGGAGCCATCGAATACGAGAACTTCCTAGAAACTGGCGACGCGGAATTTGAGTGGAAGCCACCACAAGATGAGTGGCATAGCATTGCTTTGTGTTATACTTCGGGCACAACAGCTAGTCCCAAGGGAGTCGTTCTTCATCATCGAGGGGCGTATCTAATGGCTATAAGCAATGCAGTTGTGTGGGGAATGAAAGAAGGAGCTGTTTATCTGTGGACTCTACCAATGTTTCATTGCAATGGTTGGTGTTTCACTTGGACTCTCGCGGCACTTTGTGGGACGAGTGTGTGCCTTCGACAGGTAAAACCTCCGCACTTTTTCCATCGATATTGCATTCGTGTTCTTTGTTCAATTAGGCACTACAGATTTTCTTTTAGAATGAGTTGATTCTTGACTATACATTCACTTGTTTCTCATTAGGTCTCGGCAAAAGCGGTATACTCAGCTATAGCTAATCTAGGTGTGACTCATTTCTGTGCTGCACCCGTGGTTCTCAACACTATCGTAAACGCCCCAAAAGATGAGACGATCCTACCCCTCCCTCGTACAGTCCACGTAATGACAGCTGGTGCAGCTCCACCCCCTCCGATTCTCTTTGCAATGTCGCAACGAGGCTTCCGTGTTACTCACACTTACGGGCTCTCAGAAACGTACGGCCCCTCGACTATCTGCGCATGGAAGCCCGAGTGGGACTCGCTACCACCTGAGGATCAGGCTCGACTAAATGCAAGGCAAGGGGTCCGATACGTTGCCCTGGAAGGATTAGACGTCCTCGACACCCAAAATATGACACCCGTGCCCAACGATGGGAAGACAATCGGAGAGATCGTTTTCAGGGGAAACGCAGTGATGAAGGGATATCTAAAGAATCCTAAAGCAAATGCGGAGACTTTTGCCGGTGGATGGTTTCACTCCGGCGACCTAGCCGTGAAGCACCCTGATGGATACATCGAGATCAAGGACAGATCGAAGGATATCATCATATCCGGAGGCGAAAACATTAGTAGTGTCGAAGTGGAGAACATTCTCTACCAGCATCCCGCGATACTCGAGGTGTCAGTCGTGGCCAGGCCAGACGAACGGTGGGGGGAGTCTCCGTGCGCGTTCGTGACGCCAAAACCAGACATCGACGTGTCCGGCCTCGCAGATGACATAATGAAGTTTAGTCGGGCGAAAATGCCAGGGTACTGGGTCCCGAAGTCCGTCGTCTTCGGTCCATTGCCGAAGACGGCCACCGGGAAGATACAGAAGCATCTGCTGAGGAGCAAGGCCAAGGAGATGGGGCCGTTGAGGAAGAGTAGGATGTAAGGCAACCAAGCAGATCCTCTATTACATTTAGGTATGATCGTCACAGGTCAAATCCTTTTTACCGTTTCCTTGAACTTTCTCGAGTAAAATTTGGTGGGTGTTAAAACTTAAAACATTTCCTCAATGTAATAGGAGATGTCGTGAAATGATGTGACGGATGAACCGATGCATCGATTTAAGCTCCCGATTTGTAACCGGAGGTGTCGTA
The DNA here is from genome assembly GCA_029379335.1 of Thymus mandschuricus. NCBI lineage: Eukaryota > Viridiplantae > Streptophyta > Magnoliopsida > Lamiales > Lamiaceae > Thymus > Thymus mandschuricus. The sequence goes on from CM057074.1 coordinate 37,940,224, forward strand.
AAACGTCGTCGGATCTATACATAAAACAAATTGTTGTGTCTATAACCATATGTTGATCTTTGGACAACATTCTAAGACGTAGTTTTGGGTAAGGTTGATTGTTATCTTGTTAGAAACAAACTGCGGCAGTTGATATCGTTCACGCATCAAATGTATGGTGATCGAAAGAAAATGATGTGTCCCCTACAATAACACTTAATGCAAAGGGATAACAACTTGCAAAAAAAGCATGGGTTTTTTCTTATTTTTTCCAATTATTTTTATTATATATGTGTGTATAGTAATGAGTTCCCTCGAGCAATTACTTAGTACATATCAATATTATAATAGTGAAATATGTATAGTAAATTATAAAGGTGAATAATGAAATTAGGTGGTCAATATACATAGTTAATGTAACGCATGTGATCGAATAGGGGAATCGATAGATGATAGAATTACGATGGTTGTTACCATGGTATAACTTCGTCGAACTTGTAAAAGGAGGTGAAGTCATAGATTTATATTATTATTTCGATAATAGATATGATCGTTTATATATATCTAATCAAAGAAATCCACGTGTTTCCGATTTTGCATTTACGATTGAAGTATTTTCTGACGTGGAGGGATTTTGTGACAGTTGGAGCATGCCCACCTTGTCCAATGTCATCATTCAAAAATTAATTTTAGAACCCATTTTTTTATCTTTCTTTTTTATATAAAAACTTTTGATTTTGAAAGAAAACAAGAAAAAACTAAATATATAACAGACTAACTAACTATATACGAAGTTCAAGAATGTAAAATCTATCCTTTTAAAGATTAGGTTGGTTGTGAATTTGTTCCAAACATCTAACACCAAAAGAAAGTGTGAACGGAATAACATTTGCAGAAAAAACGGCGATATATATAACGATACAAATATGTAGAAACAACGCTTAAAATTATACAGTCATGCTCAAATATGTTACAATACTTATCAGGTATTGCAATTATTCTTAAACTAACATCAACATCTAAATTTATTCGTATTTCTCGAATCGAAACTTATTTATATATAAATCGAATTTCGATACATCGTATGTGACTAAAGAACTTTCTATAGAGTCTCCCATGAAGATAAAACTGAAGGAAAACATCAAATCAAAGAAATTAAGGTTCATCACGTAACATAATATAATATGGTTTTCTATAGACATTGATATATTATTTTAAGGGTTGTATATATGCAAAAGGGATTATGGTGTTCATCCATAATTAAAGGAGTAGGGTCTCTATTTTTTTCCATTACAATTATCCAAATCTAAGACTAAGATATTACAAAAACATAAATAAAAATCAGCCACACTAATTAAAGGCATAAAATAATATTAAAAAAAAGATAATGATAAAAATTTCACTATCAAAGCCAGAGTCATGTTCATGTTCATGTCCATGTCCATGCATTTAGCATCTAGTCAGCAACAATCAGCGCCCATGCCATCAAAATCCTAACATTATCTATATTTCTACGATAATCGAAGAGTCGCACCACAGATGATTCGAATTCACGATTTTTAGCTTCGAAACTGATATTTAGTGGTGAAGATGATGCATGCAATTCCTCTTACATGTGGTCCTTTTAATTAAAAATAAATATAAACATTTGGTCCTTTTATATACTTGATTTATGGACCTATTAAAATCGAGAATCTTGCTAATTAGACCATTCAAAAAAACAAAAATACAAAAAAAAAATTATACATAAATTGTGTCAACATCCACATTCAAATACTACAATAATTCAACCACCAGAAGAATTTATAAACACCAATTCAAAGAATAAAATAGTAAATATAATACCAATTGTGAATTTAATTTACTAGGATACGAGGATTAAATCCGAGATGAAATAATTTGCACAACGATGCTTGCTCGAATTCAAGACCTTTGACTCTAAATCTTAACCTTCGACTATTCCATTCGCGTCATTATAAAAAATAGTGTTGGAAAATTGTACCTAGTAAGTTGAAACAATGGGACAAAATTCACGTTTTCACCTTCTTCTCTTCTCTGAATTTCTGCTGCCTGTCATTTTTTATCACGAGCTGCTGCATACATACATATATATTACAGTATTACTTTCTTGTGACACCATATATTCTTCTACATTAATTTCTTAATTATTATGATTAATTAATTGTTCATGCATAATTACAAATTTTGCACTAACTACAAACTATAATACAAACAATATTTCTCTTTAAATTTTATATAATTCCCATACCAACTATTTATGACAAATAAAATTTTCTTAATTAAAGTTTGGAGGCATTTGACCGAAATATAAAATTAATGCATCAAAAAAGAAATACAGTAATATATAGGATTTATAGGAAAAGCTAGTTTTGATAAGGCTTTAACGAATTTTAGATATTCCATTACTATCAATTAATTATACTACTCGAAAAGTATAGCCTAATAATAGTGATGTTAATTGAGAGTTAATGATATTTAGAGAGTCCATAATCGTTTTCCGATTTACACTGAAATGGGAATACTTGTTAGAGAACGAAACGAATAGGATTTTTTCGATGAAACGGGTATTTTATTAATATGAATATACATCGGTATTCTTTATAAAAACGACGGTTTGAATTGACTAAACTCATTAAAAGGCTATGAAATTTTAATACTTGTATACTACTAGTATATAGGGATCGATGATTTAATATATACTTGTATACATTAATTTGTGCGGACCAATAATAATGAATTATTGCCCTCTTTAACCTGCAAAAGCTACCATAGCCAATTGACCACAATTCTTAGATGTAGACATTTGCTACCAAATTAATCATTCATATGTCTAATATCAGCCTAACGGTAGTGGTTTAAGATTAACGTACTAGGAAGATCTTGAGTTCGAGTTCTCCGTGGTGCGACCTTTAAAATTTCTATCGTAAAGTCATTCCTATAATTTACTAATTAATTATTTTTTTAAAAAATATGCATTTTCTATAATATATACTCACGAGTTAAAATTAGTCACCTAAATTTAAATTATTGTATTTGTACAAGTAAAACTTCTAATTTCAGAACGTGATTACGGAAAACTAATTTAAAAAATAAAATAAAATTCCCAATCATCTAAGTACAATCCTATACGCTTATGTTTCTTAGATTCTCAATTTAACCGACTTGTACTTAAATTAGTTCATCCATTTTTACGCAAAACATATGTAAATTATAATCAATACTCCACCTGATTCGTTTCGAGGTCGTTTCATTATTTTATATCTCATATATATTCAAGTAACGGCGGCAAACTCGGTGGGACGATCACTCCTCTAATTAGTGCATAATTAAGCCCTTAAATCTCAATTAAAACCAATAATATCAACAGATGAGAACTAGAATAAATGTGACACTCAACTATATAATAATATACTTGCTTGCAAATAAATAAAACAATGCGTGTTCTACTTTCTCACTCCTCTCATCTCATCTCATATTCTCATCAACATTATCTTTCTCCCTCTCCTCTCTCTCTCTATTTTTCACGCACAACACACATTACATGAACTATGAAAATCTACGTGGAGAAACAATCATGAATAGTTAATTAATTAAATTATATAACCCTCTCACCACTCTATATATATATAAACACTTAGCCCTCACTCCCACAAACACACTACACACACTAAAAACAATGGCCAAAACCCCGCCATTAATCTCCCTCCCTCTCTTCCTCGTCCTCGTACTCGTACTCATCCCTTTATCGGAGTCGAGGCCCCCGTTCGCGTGTGACCCGAACAACGTGGCCACGAAGAACTTGCCCTTCTGCCGGGTGTCGTTGCATATAAGAGATAGGGTGAACGACTTGATCGGAAGGCTTACGTTGCAAGAGAAGATTAGGTCGTTAGTGAACAATGCCGCGCCGGTGGAGAGGCTCGGGATCTCCGGCTACGAGTGGTGGTCGGAAGCCCTCCACGGCGTCTCCAACACCGGCCCCGGCGTGAAGTTCGGCGGCGACTTCCCCGGCGCCACCAGCTTCCCGCAAGTAATCACCACCGCCGCCTCCTACAATGCCTCGTTGTGGGAAGCCATTGGCCAGGTCAGCAAATTTTTTATTTTTTTTAATCAATAAAAAAATTCTAAACAATCTAATGTTTAATGACGTGTCGATTTTTGTTAGGTGTTACGCCTAGATTATATTATTTGGTGGTTATTAATTAGCCTAAAAAATTGTTAGTGAAACTCGTAATTTAATTAATTTGATTATGAGAAGGATATCATGTAAATTAATAATTAAATTCAATTTTCGTGGGTTTTATTTTTTAAGTTTTAAAAAATATTCTTCCGAGGTAATGAATTATTGTCTTTTCATGGGGAAACACTATATTTTAATGCGAAGCATGAAAATAGAATAAAGTAAAAAGTTTTTAATGCTATGTCACATATTTATGTCTTAGATTATTATATCACAATCGTGAGTCTCTAATCTTAGTGGGACACACCATACATATATACTTTCCCCGTCTCATTTCATGAATCGATCATGTTTGCTATTTTCGGTCGTCTCACTACACTAATCTTGTTTTCATAATAAAAATAATAAACTTGTACATAAATCTCGTGACGAAAAGAAATATGACTAGTGAAATGAGACCGAAAGAGTATTCTCGTATGATAAAAGAACGAAAAGATAATATTATTTTATATACGTGTCTCATTATTTGCGGTTCCAACTTATATGTTTATATATACACATAGAAAAAGGAGGAATTTAGCAAAAATTTGATGGTGATGAACGAATTGATGAAAGACAGTGATGCAAGAATGTGACAAGGGATGTGTGAAATTTTATTTTAATTTTTGAAAAATAAAAATGAAGACAGAGGCCCTTTTGACAGCATGTGAGTAATCAAATTACTATTGAGGTAGTAATAATACAAGTGTCCAAAAATCAAATGAGGCAGAGAGAATCTATATATGTTGTGAAAAGGGAACTAAATTTTTATTGGGGTGCATATGGTGGGTGATGCAATTTTTCTATGTTTACACATACATACAAAATCATTCTCAACTTGCTCGACCCATGCCTAATCAACATATGCATGCCTTTAATGTTAGAGAGAGAGAAAGAGAGAGTTTTATATAGTTGAAAGGGCAACCCTACAAAATAGAGGGTGGGTGGCCTCAACAAAACATAAGGAATAGAGGGTGGGTGGGTGGGTGGGTGGGGTTAGCTAGTTTTTTTTTTTTAATATGCATGACTATTATATACTCCCTCCGTCCTACTGATATAGGGACCTTTTTTTTTGTGTTTTTCGGCACGCTTTTCCACGCCTCTAGATGATGAACTTTAAAACGGATTTTTGAAGAATTTTTTCTTTTAGGGGATACTACGCCGAAAAACACAAAAAAAAAGGTCCCTATATCAGTGAGACGGAGGGAGCTAGTAGTATAAATTTATATTTGTATCACGAGTTTAAAAAAATTAATTTATGTGTTCATGTAACTAATTACGGTTAGATCGATATGAATTTATTAGGTGGTCTCGGACGAAGCCCGAGCCATGTACAACGGAGGTAGAGCCGGGCTAACCTATTGGAGCCCGAACGTGAACATTTTCCGTGACCCCCGGTGGGGTAGAGGTCAAGAGACGCCGGGTGAAGATCCGGCTCTGGCGGCTAAATACGCCGCCAGCTATGTTAAAGGGCTTCAGGGCGGCTCCGCCATCGGAAACCGGCTTAAGGTGGCGGCATGTTGCAAGCACTACACCGCCTACGATCTCGACAATTGGAACGGCGTAGATCGCTTCCACTTCAACGCCAAGGTACATTTGTAACACATAATTTTCCAAGTGTTTTCGGTTATTATTAGTTGGCAAAATTAGAACTAATTATTATAAGAATATTGTAAAATGTTACTTTCAATTTGGTGTATATGTATTGTTTTTTCAAAAATCCATTTATTTTCGTTGTTATTTCATAGATAACGATTGCTAGCTCTATCATACTTAAAGGGTTCATCAATAATTTCTTTTACATTATTAATTCATGATCATCGCTTACACGATTTGTCATCACATCTAAATCATCTATCAATCCAAATCCCTTCTTAACTAAAAAGCTACTTTTAGTTACTCTGTCCCGACGAAACGGATATGATCATCTGTCCCCAAATTAGTGTATCAATGGTGTACCGATACAAAATTAGGAACAGATGATCTCATCCGCCGACGAAAGCAATGCACTTCTTAAATAGGTGTACGGTAGTAGTATAATAAGATAATGAAACGTGTCAGTTTCGAGTGCGGGGGCAATAACGTAATTTGACACGCATGCAGGTGAGCAAGCAAGACTTGGAGGAGACATACAACGTGCCGTTCAAGGCATGTGTGTTCGAAGGCAAAGTGGCGAGCGTCATGTGTTCTTACAACCAAGTCAACGGCAAGCCCACCTGCGCCGACCCTTCCCTCCTCCGCGACACCATTCGCGGCCAATGGCGCCTCAACGGGTTAGTTTCGTCATTTCACCTTTTAATTTCCTTTTTCCATTTATTAATTTAATTTAAAATACATTCATACAGGTACATAGTCTCCGACTGCGACTCGGTCGATGTTATGTACACAAGCCAACATTACACATCTACCCCTGAAGACGCGGCCGCCGATGCCATCAAAGCGGGTAAATATCAAGGGCATTTTTGGAAAACCACATTAGCTTAATTACATTGCTTCGAATTTGAATTCGGGCCGATGTTTTGTAGGCTTGGACTTGGACTGCGGGCCCTTCCTCGCGATTTACACGGAGGGAGCTATTCGGGCCAATAAATTAAGCGAGCTTGATGTTAATCGGGCCTTGGGTAATTTACTCACGATCCAAATGCGTTTGGGCATGTTCGACGGCCCGAGACAGCCATATGGGTATTTGGGCCCGAGAGATGTTTGCACTCCGGCCCATCAACAGCTGGCCCTCGAAGCGGCCCGACAAGGCATCGTTCTGCTGCAAAACCGTAACCGGGCCCTACCTTTATCGGCCCGTCAGCTTCGGACTGTAGCCGTGATCGGGCCCAACTCGGATGTCACCGACACGATGATAGGAAACTATGCTGGTACCCGTCACATTTTTCATATCTACTAGTACTACTATGTTTAATTTTGATACTATGTGATAATACTTTTAAATTGATTTTAGGGGTTCCATGTGGTTATACTACTCCATTGCAAGGCATATCGAGGTATGTAAGGACGATCCACCAAAATGGATGTGCTCAAGTGAGTTGCCCTGACGGTAGTGGGTTTGGACCGGCAGAGGTTGCAGCTCGTCACGCGGATGCTACGGTATTGGTGGTCGGCCTTAGCCAGGCGGTCGAGCGTGAATCCCTTGATCGAGGTGGGCTTCTCTTGCCAGGTCACCAGCAAGAGCTCGTATCGAGGGTAGCCCGGGCCTCCAGGGGCCCGGTTATATTGGTACTAATGACTGGTGGCCCAATTGATGTCACGTTTGCAAAATTTGATCCAAAAATCTCGGCTATTTTGTGGGCCGGGTATCCAGGCCAGGCCGGGGGTACTGCGATCGCTGATGTCATATTTGGGACAACCAATCCAGGTATATAGTCCATGTATTTATTTATATTAATTTAGTATATGATAATGTTGAAATATATGGTATAATTGTTCAAAACTTTGTATTTTTAGGGGGCAAGTTGCCTATGACATGGTACCCTCAAAACTATTTAGCGAAGGTGCCCATGACGGATATGTCGATGCGTGCCAACCCAACAAGAGGCTATCCGGGCCGAACCTATCGGTTTTATAGGGGCCCAACTGTTTTCCCATTCGGGTTCGGCCTAAGTTATACCACGTTCAGACAAACACTGGCCCATGGCCCAACAAAGATATTAGTCCATCATACAAGCCCAAAATCTTTCACGAACAACACTCTGCTCAACACCAATGGCATTAGAGTTTCAAACACGAATTGTGATGCCATAAACCTAGGGCTCCACATCGATGTTGAGAACGTCGGGGAAATGGACGGGACCCACACGATGATGCTCTTCGCATCCTCCCCGACTACAGATGGGTACGGGGAGGAGAAGCGTCTGGTGGCGTTCGAGAAAGTTCATGTGGTGGCCGGAGCTAAAGAACGTGTCAAGATTAACCTTGATCCATGCAGCCATTTGAGCGTTGTGGATAGGTTTGGGATTCGAAGGATTCCAATGGGTGAACATAGCTTGCACTTTGGTGAAGATTTAAAGCACACCATTTTACTCCATAGTAATGTGGAGGAAACCAAGTATTAATAAACTAAGTCAAAAGGGGTATAAGTTGGTATTTACAAAACCTAATCAATATTGTGTGAAAGCAAATGTCAACCATTACATTTCAATACAAATAGTCTCCAAGTGTAAAAAAATGTATTTGGTATTTTCTTTGAATGAAATTAATATATATTTTGTTTGGCTATTCTCTACTTTTATAAGTTGCATCAATACTCCACGTCAGGGTGTCTCGAATGCTCAACCACTTAATCAGCAGGACGACGTCTAGTCTGTACATGGAGGACGTCATCAAAATCTTACGTTGATATGTATACGACGGCATGAATTCGCAGCTGCACTAACAAAAATAAAATAAAAATTGTAACGTTATTTTTTAATGGGTAGATTTGGCCCATGCTAGGAATAAATTGATATTATGCCGTTAATTATTTATCAATAATGTAGAGTCATTATCTTTGGCATTAGGGAAACGGTAATATTTGACCGACTATATATTATACAAAATGGGAAAAAATAAAATAAATTATGATTCTCTCGTTATACAAAGAAATAAAAATATTAGATTTTATTAGTCTACTTGTTACCAAATGATGCCTTGATTTTTTCTATATCTTGACTTCAAATCTCACCATATATATATATAAAGATACGATACAAAAAATGAAACAGAAAAAATAAAATATTAAAAGTCGAGATATATAAAAAGAATTTAAAAAATTTGGCCGAAAAAAAATTAGGTTTAAACTATATACTAATAATAATCTCTTAATAAAGAGATAGGTTAAGACCCTAAGTAATAAAATTAGTAGTTATAAAAATAGTAAAATGATGACGTGTCAGTCGATTAGGTTGTTAGGGTTGGCGTTAGGCTAAGGCTCCAATTGATGTTGATGTCCTAACACACCCTTAACTATATAATCTAACTTTTATTTTACCCTAACTAATACTACCCAACCCCCTGTAGTATATATATGACAATGAAACACATTATAATGATAAGACGGCTTTCCTTCGATTAATAGGTCGGGAATTTGGATCGACGTAAGCGATGTATGTGTATATTATATAGCTAGATAGAATTTGAAACCTCTTAGTTTCATACCAATTTTTGCGGATTTGTTTGCAACTCGATGGAGTATATATTGATTACGTGGATATGCCAAATATTATAGGGTGACGCATCAAATTTGTGTGCGAAAATAAAATAAAATAAATTAGAATAAAGAATACGCCTTCACACTCTTAAATACGTAGTATATATAAATCTCTTTGTTTTGTTCTCTCTCTCTCACTTTGCTTGCTTCTCTATTTTCCTCCAAAACAAGGTAATGTCGATTCTCTTCTTCTTCTTTCTGAATTTCTATTCTTTTTTTTTTTTTTGACTGCATGGTTGGATTTTTCCTCTTGTAATTGAGATTCTTTTCCATTTTTCAAACATAGAAAGTAAAATAAGAAAATTCGGCCTTATATTTATTCCAATATCCCATCTCAAAGTCATTCTCAGCTCCTCTGTTTCTGTATTGATCTCTCTCTCTCTCTCTCTCTCTCTGCAGGCAGTCTCATGGAGGATTACAAGAGAAGTGAGGAGTATAATGCTTCTTCCCTAATTCTTGAGGTAAGTCTTCCACCAAAAAGTCCCAATTTTTATATTTATTTATTCAATATCGTGTTACATCTCATCTTATTTATATAATTTATTTCATAAAATGGAGATATGATCACAAATATCTCAACTAATTATTTTTTTTTTCCTTTTCATTATAAATAAAAATAATTCGGCCATAATCTAATTTTGTTCAATTTAATTAAATTTCTTGGACTATACATAATCACCTATACTTTGTTTATAACATGCATCACGTTAATTTCATCTAAACTCACCGTATTTATTTTTGCAATGCACATCGATATATTAACTTCGTCTCTTTCGTAATCTCTTTTATTATTGTATACATCTGATTAATTAACGTGTTGGAATATTCATGGGATATTAGAAAACTTTCTTCTTAGAGATTCTTTTCGAAAATAAAATGGAATAAAGGTGTGGATATTTTTTTTTGTTTTTTTGGGAGGTGTATTATTTCACGTGCAATATGGTCTACCCCTAGCAATATAGTGGTCCATATATCAAACGATAATAGTTTCAATTTTGAGTTTATTTGATTGTTATAACATATCATATTTTAGCCACTCAATTTCTAGGATTTGAATTTCATTAATAATCGTTTTATTTACAAAATTGTCGGCATAGGGTAGTTGCATGAATTTGATGGTAGTTAGCATGTCAATAGAGACTAAGGTAAACTCTACAATTAAATTCCCTTTCCAAATAAAAGTAAACCACTTAATTTAGTGTACATGTACATGTTTACCGATCAACGATTAATCTGAAAGTGTTACGTTGATATTTTTTTAATTTAGGGTTAGTGTTTGTAGGGGTTTTTTCCTTAATATATCCTTGTCACGTTAGGTGCGAATGCATTAAGTATGTTCACATTAGGTAACGAAACATGTAGTATATACTCGATAATATTCCCAATGCGAATAAATTAACTAGTCAAATTTGGCAATATGCAATAGAATAGTCTTGGCTAAATTTTGGATTAACAAGAGGAAGTCAAATTAAGTTAGGCAGGGTGTTATTGTAGCTCAAATAACACCTAACCCTAAAAATAAAATCAAAGTATTATTGTTATTCCAATTTAGGGGGTTAGGCCTTTTATTTTATCATTATTTAGGCTGTTAGGTTGCATCCATGAATTGTATGTGGTTGGTTAGTTGCAAATTGGTAGTAGTGATCACGTGAATTAATTTATATTTTTTTATTTGATTTTTTTTTTTTTTTTTAATTTTTATACAGACTTCAACAGTTGATAAGAAGTACGGTGGACTTGTTCCTAAAAAGAAGCCTCTTATCTCAAAGGTAAGTATTTCATGTCGTTATTATTTTTTATAACTAATACTCCTTCCATCTTATTCAATTACGAATAAGTAATTATTTCCCATAAATTCAGGACCATGAGAGGGCATTCTTTGACTCGGCTGATTGGGCTCTATGCAAGGTATTTCAATTTAATTATATTCATAAAAAATAGCGATAAATGTTGAATCGAAATTCCAAAAAATAAAATGAAATAATAATAATAATAATAATTAAGATCACTAATTAAAACTAAATAGGGTCACGTAAAACTAACCGGTAATGAGCAGGTCCGAATTCGAGTCGGGTATTATCCACCCATTGATACTCCTAAATGCTACTCTCTTTAGTTTACTTGTTATACCATGATTTTAATCGCCGTTACATAAGTGCGTTTTTCATGCATTGCCATTTTGCACTGTAAAAAAAAAAACGAATCTATATATACTCTTTATGTCCATCTTATCAAACGGTATATTCTAGTAATATTTATCAATCTTGGCTTCATATTAATTGTTTTTATTAACTTAATTATTCCATACAAATTACCAGCAAGGTGCAGGAGTTGACCAAAAGTCAACAAGTGCTATCGAGACACTGCGACCAAAATTGCAGGTATTTAAAAAAACAATTTCCAAAAAAAGTGATTAAAAAACATATAGTAGCAATAAACTTAATTTAATTATATAATTATTAATTTTGCAGAGAACTCCTCACCAGCAACTGCCACCTCGGAGACCAGCTTGTACGTCTTGATTGACACTTTTATTCAGTATTTAATTTCTACTTAATTTTAATATATACAGCTATTATACTTTACTAGTGCAATGCCCGTCGAAATTCGACGGGATTTAATTTATTTCGTGAATTTACATAAATTTTTAATAAAAATACATAATTATATATATATATATATATATATATATATTAATTAATTATTTCAAGCAACCCGTTACTCGTGGTAATATGAAATTAGTTAATAAATTAATATTTTTATGATTATTTCATCCCGTCAAAATTTGACATGAATCACTTTGTAAATGTTATTTTAATCAAAATATAAAATAAACTAAAAATATATTAAGTCGCCCCGTTTTTATTTTAACTAAAGCACCCTTCAGATGGATCTTTTTGACCAAATAAAAAGGGATAGTTAGGGTTAACATTTCTGAAATAACTATATAGTTTTACTAAGTCACGCCAAAATTCGACTCTATATTGTTAATTTTAAGCAAAAATATAAAGGAAAAATATCAAAATATATCAAGTCACCCATTGTTTATTTCGATGAAATTGATAAAAAGTTGTATTTATTTTATATCTTAAGCACCCGTCGAACATGTATACTAATATAAAAGTACGTCAATAAAGGCTAACATTTCTCAAATAATTATATGTGGTATGAATGTCAAACCTCTCGTTATTTATTATAACAATTATTCTCCTCAAAATATATAAACTTAGAGAAATAAATTATTACAAATTATTATAAATTATTTTAATCTGCCCGTTAGTTGTGAGTTTGTGACAATAAAAAAAAATTGTTAAGACGTAATATTACAATTTTTCGATTAGCTCATTGCTCGATATCATGTTAGCATGAATAGTGCAAATTTGCCCGTTAATTTTTCTGTTAGCCCGTTGTTTGATATAACGTTAGTATGAATAGTGCAGATATATATGCCCGTTAAATTTTCCGTTAGCCCCTTGTTCGATATAACGTTAGCATGAATTAGTAATGCATTTCTTCACATCAAATATGAATTTTGACTCACAATATAATGAAGAGTGAAATTTTAAACAAATAAAAATCGTTTGATTTTTGTTTTTGAGATTTTTACATTAATATGTAGTTTCTCAAATTAAAGAAATAAAATGAAGAGTGAAATTTTAAACAAATAATAATCGTTTGATTTTTGTTTTTGAGATTTTTACATTAATATGTAGTTTCTCAAATTAAAGAAATAAAATGAAGAGTGAAATTTTAAACAAATAATAATCGTTTGATTTTTATTTTTGAGATATTTACATTAATTATGTAGTTTCTCAGATTAAAGATGAATTTTGGTGGAAATATCAAATATATGGATCTATTTATATAGGTAATCCATTGTTGAGTTCTTGTAAAAAATCGATGTGGGACAAAAATTGTGAATAAATATAAAATAAGCCAAATCAATGAGAATATTCGAAAATATTGAAGAAAATCATACGCGATGCCACGTATAATCGGGATCCGTATCGGTATTATATATATATTGATGTTTGGGAAAATAATACTATTATTATTGTTGGGTCGCAATTTGCACCAATTTATTGGGCTCTTTTGTAGAAATATATGTATTATTTCACCTCGAAGGAGTTTTTCGATAGTAGCCCATTTTAAAAAAGAAGTAGCCCAAGAACGAAACGATAGAAAAAATTTATTGTAAATCATGTACATAAAACTAAGTACTTTTGCAATCTCTATATATTCTCGTTATTTACGAGACTATGTGATATGCGATCACCTATATACGTAGACCGATCGATTAAATGATGCCTCATTTTATTATTTCATACTACTTTATACATAAATCAAATTAAAAGAGACGGAAAGATCGATCTTGAAATCTTGCTAGATTTTCCCAAAATTAGTATACATTGATGGATTCATTTTTTTCAACCTATGTTTAGTGACACTTATGCACAAACTAGGTACTTGCAAAAAGAATTTCTTAACTCCCATAGCAAGTTGCAAGAGAGAAATTCATTCGATTTTAATTTAAAGAAATATGTGCGTCAGAAAGGAAAAATCATATTGAGACTGCATATTTTATGAGTACGTTTCTAAAGTAGATGTCATATAATTTTATGACAAGTTAATTACGTATGTTAGACAAACACGAGCTAAATTAAAATGAGATGAAGACAGCATAACAACGTGTCAGAAAACGTATGTATATTGTTAACACGAAACGAGAGAAATACGCCAAGAAAAGACACAAATTTCCGGTTCGATTTAAAAATTACGACTACCCGGTTCGATTTAAAAATTACGACTACCCGGTTCGATTTAAAAATTTCCGGTTCATTTTGTTTGAATAAGAAAAAACACCACTTGAATCAAACAGCAGAGTTCCTCTCCTCCATTGCCGAATTTCACTATGAGAAAGCTTTCATCTTTGGCTTGTAGGGTTACACCTCGAGTACAAAATCTCCCAGAAAATTTTCGCGCCGGGAATCCCTTGCCCTCGAAGCTGAAACCTCGTCAAATTCTTGGCCAAAACCGCGTAATTTCTGCAACTGGTAAGCCTGAATTCAGAGACTCAACTTCCGCTTCAATTTCAGCTACCGAATCTCGCATTCTCGATCGTGATCGAAAAATCAAGCCGAGGCCCATTGATCGTGGCTACGTAGCTGAAATCCTAGCTAGAAAAGACTGGTTTTTGCTGCTAAATCATGAGTTTGATGCTAAAAGGGGCAATTTGGATAAGCAGATTGTGGTTAGTGTTTTGCATAACCAGGAAAGGGGCGTGTGCGCGCTGCGATTTTACGTTTGGGTTTCTTATGTTAGTGCTTCTCTTGCGAGTACCCAATCGGTTCGTTTTGCTTTGGGCAATGCCCTTTATAGGAAAGGTCCAGTTCTGTTAACTGCGGAGTTGTTGCAAGACATTAGAAACTCAGGTTGTAGAGTGAGTGAGGATTTGCTCTGTGTTTTGATCGGTAGTTGGGGAAGATTAGGGTTGGCGAAGTATTGCACTGAGGTTTTTGAGCAGATTTCTTATTTAGGGATTAGTCCCAGTACTAGATTGTATAATGCAGTGATAGATGGGCTGGTGAAATCGAATTCGCTCGATTTGGCTTACCTCAAGTTTCAGCAGATGGAGGCGGATAACTGTGTGCCGGATAGATTCACTTATAATATCCTCATTCATGGAGTTTGTAAGGCAGGTGTAGTTGATGAGGCTCTTCGGCTGGTGAAACAGATGGAGACGTTGGGATATAAGCCTAACGTGTTCACGTATACAATCTTGATAGATGGATATATCAAGGCTAAGAGTGTCGATGAGGCATTTAGGATTCTTGAGACCATGAAGGCTAGAAAAGTTAGCCCGAATGCAGCAACATATAGATCACTTGTAAATGGTGTGTTTAATTCTCTTTCCCCGATTAAGGCTTATAAGTTGTTATCGAGATGGGAGAGTAGTGAGCCCAATCTGCCTCAAGTGGTTTATGATACTATACTTTATCATCTGTGTGATAATTCTTTAGCAAAAGAGGCAGCTGAGTTTTTTAGGAAAGCTGATGCGCGAGGTTATGTTCCTGATAGTTCGATATCCAACATAGCAATGACTTGTATGGTCAAAGGATTGGATCTTGAGGAGACGTGCAAGATATTTGAGTATTTGGTAAAGAGAAGGGTGAAGATGGAATTAAGCACTTGTTTAGCACTTGTTGAAGCATTGTACAAATCGAAGAAAGAAGAGAAGGGCAATCAATACTTTAGATGGGTACTCAAGGAAGGACTTGTGAACAGTGTGTTCTCGTATAATATGGTGATTGACTGCTTTTGCAGAGCTGAGATGATGGATAGAGCAATAGAAACTTTCGGGCAGATGAAGCAGAAGGGTTTTCTTCCTAATGTTGTTACTTTTAACACCCTTATTGCAGGGTATTACAAGTCTAAGGATGTACATAAGGCCCGAGAAATGGTACTGATGCTTGTTGATCGTGGATTTAAACCGGATTTGTTCACTTTCTGTACAATAATCGATGGCCTTTGCCAGGCTAATCAGACTGCTGACGCTTTGGATTGTTTAGAAGAGATGGTGGAGTGGGCAATCACTCCCAATGCTGTCTCATATAATAGTCTAATTCGTTCTTTGTGCATCTCTGGAAATGATTCTAAAGCGATGAGACTACTGAGACAGATGCAAATCAATGGAGTACAACCTGATATATATACTTTCAATGCTCTAATAAAGAAGTATTGCAGCGATCACAAGATTGATAAGGCCCAAAGACTTCTGAAAAGCATGTTGACACTGGGGTTGCGTCCTGATAATTTCACGTACATTGCTTTTATCAATGCGTTCTGTGAGTGTGGTAGAATTCTTGAGGCCAAGAGCCTGTTAACTTCGATGGAGGTTAATGGTTGTAAACCGGATGCTTATACGTGCAATTCGTTTATTGAAGCTTTGGTCAAGTCTGGAAAGTCTCAAGAAGCCACGAATGTATGGTTGAAATATAAAGAGAAGGGACTGAATTTGAAACCTGTTCCTTCTTGATCAGGTGCTTCGGTTGGTTGATTGTTTATCAAAGAGGTGAGCAGGTTTTTGTTGCTCTATCATCCTTTGGATTGTGAGTTGTACATGTAAATCGTTCACGGTTAAAGTTGAAAGAAAAGGAATTCCCAGCACTTGATTCCAGTTTATTATGGCTCTTGCTTGGTGATTAATATGCTTATTTCATTATTTTTTGACACTAGTTGCTGATTTATCCTTCATTCAGATTTTCCTTTGAGATGGTTAGCTGCTTCTATCTGACTTCCAAGATGCTATTATACACTGATATCTTCACCTTTTCGCTATTTACCCAAAGAACATAGTAAAAAGTTGCTCCTATTTTTGATCATATGTGCTCTCGAACGTTTTAGATTCTCACGTATATCACATTTGTATCGAGATGCTCAAAAGGTTTACAGCATGGTTTGAAACACTTAAGGTAATTTATTAACTTCCTAGTTCCCACTAAGTTTTTGGACTTACTGTTTCTTCTTACACACTATTTTCTTTTGTTCTTGTAATTTTACCTCGATTTTTTTCATGTCCAGATTTATCGAACCTTGGTATTGAGTGAAGATGAGAATATGAAGTAGAACTTTTCCATGATGCTGTTTGTAACTTGATGATCTTGCCTAATTTCTGTGAAGATTAAATTTTGATTGAGAATTTGTGTTAAATCAAATGAATAGTTATAATACAACAAACAATTTCATTATTTCATTACTGTGAAATAAAATATATATATTTTTTTATTCGTATTTTCTGTATGAGAAATAGTCGGTTAACCGGGCCGTTAAATCGTGATCATCCCTAATTTGGATCTGATCATTAACAGTTACCTGTACAACAAGTTTCTCTGAGCAGGTTTGATTTATGCGCCATTCAACAAAAAAGTAAATCAAAGTTGGTGTGAACTGTCCAACCATCCTCCTTTCAAGGTATGACCATTGTTACAGCAGATTACCTATACTTTCACTCTTTTTCTTCGTCCAGTTTCTCTATTTCTGCTTGTGATAATCGATTACTTATACCTTATAAGATACAGACATGTGTTTTCTTGTAGCTGTGACCACTAGAAAATCAATATTTTGCATAATTTAGCTATATATATACATCTACTCATTCTTTTTCGAATTGCATTTTGGAAAATGGCACTCTCAGCATCCACTCGTCACCGCCTTCTTCTTCTTCCCCTGCTTTACATCTTTGTTTGCAGTTGCAAACTTGGTACAGTAACCGTACTCAAATAAGCTGCTGTTATACTGGATTCGGTTTTCCATTTTCTGAATTTTTGCTATGATATATTTCTTATAGGGATGGCGTTCGATTATCCCCATCTAGGAGCTGCAGGCGTAGTGGCAGACCAGTACTTGCCAAAAGCAGAAGGCGAAGGAGAGCTGGATCGCTTTATTCCTCAAGCCGGAATCATAGGCAATGGCATCTCTTCCTCTCGTATCTTCGACAAAGCCCTCGGATGCCTCAGGGCGAACTATGTAAGTGATATTGTATTCAAGAATCCGTAGCTCCGGTCGCCAAACGACCCTCTTGAAAACGAACCTGGCTTTTGCAGATCTACAACAGCTGCGAAGAAGAACACAGGCTCACCGAGAACGGGGAGCTGCCCGTGACCCCCGAGGACAGAGACGAGTACTGCAAAGGCCCGTGTGTGGAGGAGACGAAGCACGCCCTCGACTGCATGAGGGAGATCTTGAGAGGGTTCGTGTTCCTAAATCGGGCGACGCTGGACGACGTGCGCGACACGATCGAGTCCGGATGCTCTGGCCCTAAAAGAGGTTTGTAAATGACTAAATTGTGGTGCTTGTGAGTGTTCTTGTTTCAAGATTTGATTTTTGGTGGTGTTGAACATTACTAGGTAATTTTGATGTGCTTCAACACATTCAAGCTAATGATGGGGGCGAGAAGAAGGTGTATAATGCAATTTATGCATCTATATTGATGATTGCTATGTGGAGAATACTTCTGTAAATTCACAATTATATACTAGTAATTAATTGATATGTATACATTTTTATACAAATGAATGTATTCATGTATTTTCTTTTACCAAATCTCGAATGATTTGTTTCCTCCCACAGTAAAATGTTGATGAAGTGCACGTGTATCGACCTAATAATAGGGACCTAAGTTTCCGAACATTCAAATTTGAGTTTTTCATGGCAATAACGTAACTAGTGGAAAAAAAAGTTTGGGGAGAAGGTTCTGGGCTGGTCCGGTTTGATCCAACTGACAACTATAATCCTAAGATACTTTACATATTTAGACAACGAAAGACAACTCAGTTGGTAAGACATTTTCTCTTTAATTAAATGGGTAGATTCGTAAGATCCTTAATTTCCCCTCTAATCAAATGGTCAAGGATTCGAGTCACCATGAAGGGGAAATTGACTTTACATGTTTAGACAACGAAAAAACGGAGGACAACTCAGTTGGTAAGACCCTTCGCTTTTAACTAAATGGGTCTGGGATTCGTAAGGCCCTTGTCTAATTCAAAATAAGATCAAATTGAAAAGAAAAAAATATAAATCCACTATTTGTTGTGTTTACTTAAACTACTCCCTCAATCATTCGTAAAAAGAAAAACGTGTTAGAAATTGAAAAAGAAAAACGTTATACTCTTCAAGAGATGGAGGGAATAATAAAAAGGAAACCTAGGTTTGCACTCAATCTTCCTTTTCCTTAATATACACATACAAATATACATATATATAGGAGTATAAAAAGAGTTGCGAAAAAATAGCACTTACTCCGTCCAGATCAATTAGCATGTTTTATTTCGATAAATTTTTATATGTAGGTGTTATGTTAAAAGTGAAAAGTAAAAGTACATTTAAAAATTTTAAAAATAATTCCTTGTTGATTCTAGGGATGACAATTTTACCCACAAACCCGATTACTCGCGGGTACCCGCGCCTAATGGAACGGGTTTGGGTATAAAATCATGTACCCGAATCGGGTTCGGGGCGGGGGTGGGTTTGAGGGTCCCCACCCCGATAATAAATTAAATATTAAAAATTTTAAATTATATTTAAAATTTTAATAAATTTAATATTTTGTTATTAATCTTTATTAAAAAAATTTAATTTATAAATTTTTTTTTTTTTATCAAGCAAATAAATATTTTATTAATCACAACTAATGGTACAAGGAGTACCCATCAGGACAAACAACAAGACAAATCAAGGAAGAAAAAAAAAAGGAAAGATTGCGTAGCAACCCACTCAAGAAACAGCAGCCAACAGCAGAAACAGAAACACAGCATTCAACAATTTTTTAATTATAAATTAAAATTTAACATTAAATTAATTATTATTATTTAAAAAAAACAATTTTTAAATAAATAAATTAATTTCTTAAATAAAAAAAATTGTAATTGGGTACCCGACTGGTATCCTTCTCTCGCCGGGTAATCCCCGCCCTGTACCCGCAATGATTTAATTGGAGGCGGGTATGGGGGTGGGGAAGCTATACCCGCCCCATTGCCATCCCTAGTTGATTCACCTGAAGATGATCCAATTTATAAAAACGAGACAACTGAAATGAGATGAAACAAGTAATAATTAAAATGCAGTGTATATATAAAGGAATCAAATTTGATTAGGAGTCAACACACTATGTCGACATTAAGAATACATATTTAACCACTTCCCTTTCAAAACGACCTAGTTTTGTCACTTGAAACCCTTGTTGATTCCCGATCATCGCTTCGCCGGAGATATTTGCTGATTTCTCGTCGGAAATATGAGGCGACCGGTGTATTCTACTTCTCCGATCAATTTCAGTTCTATGACGCGGAAGATCGACGTCGACAATCGGATATCGCTCCGCAATTACTATCGCATCGCCGATAACCTTCTTAAACAGGTCGGTACTCACAAACGCGGGATTTCATTGATCGGTTTTTGTTTGGTTTGATGAATTTTGAATGAATGTTGTGTTGATCGATTCCCGAATTGTTGTTGTAGAACCTAAAGTCAGTTGATCATTCTAAGTTTTAGCTTTGACATTGTTCAAATTATGTGCACATGGAGTTGCTTGTGGTGTGTTTCGTTGAGGCGAGATTACTTGTTTTGTTCGTCCTGTTCTCAAATTTTGGCGGTGCTGAATTCGAGTGGGCTGATTTTGAGCTTTGAAGTTTTCCTAGTGCAATGGCTGGGGCAGTACTTATTAACTTCAGAAAATGTGCATCATAAGTTAAAGGACTGCTGAATTCTGAAAACCTGAACTTTGTTTTGATTCATGCTCATGCTTTGTGCAGGCAAACATTTATAGGGAGGAGAAAAACGTGATCGACTTGTATGTTATACTGCTAAGATATTCAAGGTAAAGGGATTTTTGTCGCTTACACATCTGGAATTGTTCTTTTCTATGTCCTGAATTGATTAGGGACTGATGCTTTTGGGATTTTCCCTGAATTGAAACAGTTTGGTGTCTGAAACTATCCCATACCACAAAGATTACCAAGTTTTATATCCCAAAGAAAAATCTTTCTATAAGAAGGTAAGTTATTTTCCAATAGTTTATATGCTTACTCGAAGTCCAATTGACAAGGTATTTGAGTTTCCTTGATGCCGTGATGTTGCAGAAATTGCTAGCTGTGCTAGATGAGCTGGAGAGTATAAAGCCTAAAGCGCGACGTCAGCTAGATGAACTTGAAAAAGCTAGCACCACTAGTAAAGCTAATCAGTTTGATGGTGGAACCAGTATTTCCTATACATCTTCGATGGATAACAAAGCCTCCTTGAACTACAGCAGCAAGCAGGTATTTACTGAGATTAAGGTTTTGTAATGTTTCTAAAGCTTCTTCTTAACTAATAATTCTGTCTCAGACGCCGCAACCAATGACCACGTCTTCATCTTCACTGAAGTATAATAACGGTTATGCTCGATTTTCTTCACCAAATCCAGTTGAGTCTCAATTCCAGAAGATGTGAGTGCATAATGATAAACTATTATACCTTAATATATAATTCCATCAAGGTGTTCATTTATGAATCTAAAGCATCCTTGTGCATTATGCAATGCAAGTTAGACACTTTTCTTGCTCGATATATTGTTTAGTAGGTCTTCATGGACCATTTCTCTTTTGTTTGTTGTAGTTAATTTTTTAATGGCATCTTTCTGTTTGTGTCATCACGTTAGTTACTGTCTGCACGATCTACTTGATATATCTGACCAAGTTTAGATTGAATTGTTAATGTTTGAGAAAATTGATTTTATACAATATCCGTTTGGCTGAGTTACGTCTTCTGATCATTTCTGCCTTTTTCAGGTCTCTTGGTTTACCTCTTCCAAAGCAGGAAACATTATCCAGGCATTCATTGTTAGGACCAACTGGTCTTAATGGTCAATGGCTTGGGCCTAGGGCTGAGGTTAAGGTAAAGCTGAATGTTCTTTGCTCTCTTTATTTTACTTCCTTCATGACCAAAAAGCTCACTAGTCTATTCAAAATGGGTTGATTTCTTTTATTGATTCACAGGTTAGTTATCCGTCGAATATTCCTGTGGATACTAATGATTTCTCAAGGTATGGGCTCTACTTATGTCAAACTATGTGTTTCCCTTTTTCTTTCCTCCTCTTCCTTGTTGTTTAGCTGAATAAAAGCTGTATTTGCTTTCGGGGTCAAATTTATTTGCATTGGTTGCCTAGATCAACACAATAAACAAACACCCATTCAACTACAAAGTAATTGCTTATAACATTCAATCTTATATCACTACTTTTATAGCCTGAACCTGGCTGGGCAACAAGAAACTGTGGCAACACAGGATAGTGATTCAACTGCAGAAAAGTCAGCAATAGAGTCTGTTCTGTCTTTGGACGACGGCAGATGGCTAGCTGAGGAATCTGGTCCACAGGGGAACTTAGACACTAATGATTTCCAACTAAGCAATATCAGGCAACCTTCTCCGCCTCCTGTCCTGGCGAAAGTGATGCCTGAACATCGTCCAATTTCTCCATCAAGAGTTGCTGACCCAAGGCCAGGACCAGCAATGTCTCAGGATGGATTGCCTGGTTCCAATTCTTACCAAGATCTTCACATTGTGAGTGTTTCGTATCATTCTTAACCTTGTATATGTCAGTCAGAGTCTAATTGAAACCCTTCCTTAGTAGATTTAAATTTGACTAGACCTTCCATTGTTTTGCATATATGAAACCTACAATTAATTTGCGCCTTTTGTGTACAATGTTTCACGTATGTTTTACCTATGTTGTAGCCAGTGAAGATAATGGATGATTTTTTAAGATTGGCACGGGAAAATACTAAGAAGAATCTGGAAACTTGTGGTGTTCTTGCTGGTTCCCTTGTAAGTCTCTACTTTCCTTAGACTGCTTTGGATAGGGTAAAAATACGAGAGCTAAACTAATGTTTGTATTTTTGTTGGATTGCAGCGTAATAGAGTATTTCATATCACTACGCTGATCATCCCAAAGCAGGAGTCGACTTCTGACTCGGTATTCCATAATCCATATGACTTTTGGATCTGTGATGTTCAGCTTGTCACTTCAAATTCTTTTATTCTATTCTCTCATAGTGTGCTTTCCCTCTTTAAACTCCCCAATTGTGTGCTTCCCCTCTTTAACCTGTCTGGTAGTGTGTTTCACCCGTATATGGCTGTAAATGATCTATTACGAAATTTCGGAATATTGTAAATCTTTTCCAAGTTCCAAGTCAAATGAATATTTCACAGTGAACTTTGTTTTTGATAACTTCTTAGCTCCTACATGTTCCGTGTTTGTAAGAGTTTTTCCCTTTGTTCTTGCACTCACTGATCTGAAATATATTACATTCTATTCTGCATAAGTGGATGCCATCAGGGTGTAAATTATGTGCATACCGTCACACATTATCTAACTTACTTCTTATCATGCTCAAAACTTGTGTTTTATCTTACAAAAGATTATTTTCTTCATCTTCAGTGTCAAACTTTGAATGAAGAAGAGATTTATGAGGTTCAAGACAAACGCTCACTTTTTCCTCTCGGATGGATTCACGTAAGTACAACCTTCAGTTATTCTTTTGTCTCATTTTATGGTTATGTGTAGTACACTTAGGTTATTCAACCATTTCACTGTATACTTTTGATTCGAGTTGAACAATGTGGTTGCTGTTGTCATCATACTCTGTAGTTATCCTTTTCTGTCTTCTTTGTTCAGAGAGATTATTGAACATATTATCTATCTGTCGTTACTTGTTGCAATCTTACTATTCTCGCATAAGATTCAGTTTCGTTTTGATTTGAAGAGGCAACTATGTTACTTATCTTAATGCAACTTTTTTGAAGAGACAAAACTGCTAATGGAAAGAAAAGATGGAAACTCATAGGAAACCATATCGGAATAACTCAGTTTTTGTTTTGTGTAAAATATCATGCAGATATCATATTCTAAGTTTGGTTAATTTTTTGTTGCTTTGCAGACACATCCAACACAAACGTGCTTTATGTCTTCCGTTGATCTTCACACTCATTATTCATACCAGGTAATATACTTGTTTTGTGTCTTTGGTGGAAGAAAACATGTTGAAGATGTTTTAGTTGGGGATGGGTTTGACATCGGATTGGGAAAAATATCTGTTCAACAGTCTCTCTATATGATTTTTGTTTATTTTCTTGCTTGGTGATGTGTCTCTTTCGACTTTATCTAGGTCATGTTGCCGGAAGCAGTTGCAATTGTCATGGCTCCAACAGACACTCAAAGGTGGTTTTTTCGCCTGATATAAAGAACAAATTATTATTATTATTTTTATCCCTCAGAAATCTATGTCACTGAAAAGATGATTGACTATAATTTCTACATTTCATCGCAGTCCTCATGGCATATTTCACCTCTCTGACCCTGGTGGCGTCTCTGTTATTCGGAACTGCCAACAGCGTGGTTTCCATCCTCATGAAGAGTCAGAAGATGGAAGCCCCATATACGAGCATTGTTCCCACGTTTATATGAACGCCAAATTGCAATTTGATGTGATCGATCTTCGTTCCTCATGAGTAATGTTTGTTACATCCAAAAAAAAGGAGCAAATTGAGACTTGTACAGGTGCATGAGTGGTGGCATGGCCTTCTGTAATTATCACACGACTATTATTTTGAAATGCATTTACTTTAATCATCAAAGAATGTACTATAGAATAGTAACTGGACTTGGAAGCCAGTGATTGAGAAACGTTTCTTAATTTCTTACGGAACGTGCTTCCGCCCATTCATCGTACTCTTCTCTTGCAGCATCCCCCAAAACAAAGGTCGTTAAACAGCTTGTCGGAAAATAAACGAGGAATCTATGTAAATGAATCTTAGAATCTCGAAGAGTATGAACTAGACCCTAGTTGGCCTAAAGGATCCTAGCCTTGAATGAGATCTATCGTAGTACTATTAAGTACCAAACGGTGTCGTTTTCTCGTGTATTGCACGATGCCCGTTTAATTTGTTAGAGATTTGCGCCACATGAGCATATAGATTGCCACCTTAGATGAAATTTGGCCCGAACTTTATCGTGCAGAAATATTGCAACATTTCAATAGTCGTCGGGAAAACCAAACATATCACCAAAGTTCGTGTATTTTAATTTCGATAGTCGAAATAAATGCTGTGTATATATAAAGAATATTTTTGATTAGGAGTCAACACACATGGGCACTAAACTAATGTCGACATTAACAATACATACAGTATTTAACCCCTTCTCCTTCAAAACGACCTAGTTTTGTTGCTTGAAACCCTGATTCCCTATCCTCGCCGGAGATTTTTGCTGATTTCTCGCCGGAAAAATGAGGCGACCGGCGTATTCTACTTCTCCGATCAATGTTAGTTCCTTGACGCGGAAGATCGACGTCGACAATCGGATATCTCTCCGCAACTACTATCGTATCGCCGATATTCTTCTTAAACAGGTCGGTGCTCACAAACGCGGGATTTTTTGAACATTTGTTGTTTATTTTGATGAATTTTGAATGAATGCTATGTTAATTGATGCCCGTGAAGAATTGCCGTTGTAGAACCTAAACTCAGTTGATCATTCTGAATTTTAGCTTTGAGATTGTGCACATAAAGTTGCTTGTGGTGGACGTGAGATTACATTTTGTGTTCATCTTGTTTTAAAATGGTGGTGCTGAATTAAATTGAGCTGATTTTGAGCTTTGAAGTTTTACTAGTGCAATGGCTGATGCAGTAATTAACTTCAGAAAATGTGCATCATCGGTTAAAGGACTGTCAAATTCTGGAAACCTAGGCTATGTTTTGATTCATGATCATGCTTTATGCAGGCAAATGTTTACAGGGCGGAGAAAAACTTGATCGACTTGTATGTTATACTGCTAAGATATTCAAGGTAAAGGGTTTTTGTTGCTTAAACATCTACAATTGTTATTTTCTATGTTCTAAATTATTTAGGGACTGCCTGAATTGAAACAGTTTGGTGTCTGAAACTATTCCATGCCATAAAGATTTCCAAGTTTTATATCCCAGAGAGAGATCTGTGTATAAGATGGTAAGTAATGTTCCAATAGTTTGTTTGGTTAGTCATGGTTCAGTTGATATGGTATTCAGTTTCCTTGATGCCATGATATTGCAGAAATTGCTTGCTGTGCTAGATGAGCTGGAGAGTGTAAAGCCGAAAGTGCGGCGTCAGCTAGATGAACTGGAAAAAGCTAACACTACTAAGACAGATCAGTTTGATAGTCCAACTAGTATTTCCTATACATCTTCGATGAATAACAAAGCCTCCTTGAACTACAGTAGCAACCAGGTATTCTGAGATTAAAGGATTCGTTATGTTTCTGAAACCTTCTTCTTAACCTATAATTTTGTATCAGATGCTGCAACCAATCACCGCGCCTTCAACTTCTCTGAAGCATAACAATGGTTATAACGGTTATGCTCGATTTTCTTCAACGAAACCAATTGAGTCTCAATTCCAGAAGATGTGAGTGCATAATGATAAAACTACATACCCGAATATCTAATTCCATCAAGTTGTTCATTTATGAATCTAAATCATTCTTGTGCAATATGCAATGCAAGTTAGACACTTTCCTTGCTCGATATATTGTTTAGTAGGTCTTGATGGACCATTTTCACTTTTGTTTGTTGTATTACATTTTTTTCATGGCCTCTTTCTGCTTGCATCTTGTTATTTACTGTCTGTACAATTTTCTTGATATCTCAGACCAAGTTTAGTTTGAATGCATGCACAATATCCGTTTGGCTGAGTTACATCTTCTGATCATTTCTGCATTTTGCAGGTCTCTTGTTATACCTCTTCCAAAGCAGGAAACATTAGCCAAGCATTCATTGTTAGGACCAACTGGCCTTAATGGTCAATGGCTCGGGCCTAGGCCTGAGGTTAAGGTAAAACTGAATTTTCTTTGTTTTACTGGCCTCATGACCAAAAACTCTACTATACTATTCTATTCAAAATGGGTGATTTTTTATTTTATTTCTTTTGGTTCACAGGTTAATTATCCGTCGAATATTGCTTTGGATACTAATGATTTCTCAAGGTAGGGGCTCTACTTATGTCAAACTAAGTGTTTCCCGTTTTCTTGCCTCCCCTTCATTGTAGTTTAGCTGATATGTATTTAAATTAATAAACAACCTGTATTTGCTTTTGGGGTTAAATGCATTTGTATTGGATCGACACAACAACATGCACCCATTTCAACTACAAAGTAATTGCTTATAACATTTCAATCTTGTATCACTACTTTATAGCTTGAACCAGGTTGGGCAACAAGAAATTGTGGCAGAACAGGATGGTGATTCAACTGCAGAAAAGTCAGCAATGGAGGATGTTCTGTCTTTGGATGATGGCAGATGGCTAGCTGAGGAATCTGGTTCCCAGGAGAACTCTGACACTAATGATTTCCAACTAAGCAATATCAGGCAACCTTCTCCACCTCCTGTCCTGGCAAAAGTGATGCCTGAACATCGTCCAATTTCTCCATCAAGAGTTGCTGACCCAAGGCCAGGACCACCAAAAGTCTCTCAGGATGGATTGCCTAGTGCCAATTCTTACCAAGATCTTCACATTGTGAGTGTGCTGTATCATTCTTAATCTTTTTTATGTCAGGGTCTAATTGAAACCACCCTTTCTTAGTAGATTTAAGTTAGACTAGACCTTCCATTGTTTTTGCATATATGAAACCTGAAATTTATTTTGCGTCTTTTGTGGACAATGTTTCACGTATGTTTTGCCTATGTTGTAGCCAGTGAAGATAATGGACGACTTTTTAAGATTGGCACAAAAAAATACTAAGAAGAATCTGGAAACTTGTGGTATTCTTGCTGGTTCGCTTGTAAGTCTCCAGTTTCCTTGAAGTGCCTTTGATAGGGTAAAAATATGATAGCTAAACTAATATTTGTATTTTCATTGGATTGCAGAGTAATAGAGTATTTTATATCACGACGCTCATCATCCCAAAGCAGGAGTCGACTTCAGACACGGTATTCCTAATTACTTTTTGATCTGTGATGCTCACCTTGTCACATCAAATTCTTCTCTTCTCTTCTCTCATAGTGTGCTTTTCCCTCTTTAAGCTCTCCAATTGTGTGCTTCCCCTCTTGGCTTCTTTAACCTATCTGATAGTGCATTTCACCTGTAGCTGGCTGTAATTGATCTATTATGAAATTTTGGAATATTGTACTCCCTCCGTCACACCAAACTAGAGTCATTTCTATATTTTATACCTTACATATATTCCAGAAACGCCTTTAGTTCGGTGGGACGAAGGAAGTGATTTTTTTCCAACTTCGAAGTCAAATGAATATTTCACAGTGAACTTTGTTATTGATAACTGCTTAGCTCCTACAAGTTCTGTGTTTGTAAGATTGTTCTCTCTTTTCTTGCACGCGCTGATCTCAAGTCAATACATTCTATTCTGCATAAAGTGGATGCCATCAGGGTGTACATTATGTGCTGATGTGCATACTGTCACATCACACATTATCTAACTTGCTTCTTATCATTCTCAAAACTTGTGTACTGTCTTACAAAAGATTCTTTTCTATATCTTCAGTGCCAAGCTTTGAATGAAGAAGAGATATTTGAGGCTCAAGACGAACGCTCGCTTTTACCTCTCGGATGGATTCACGTAAGTACAATCATCAGCTATTATTTGTCTCATTTTATTGTTATGTATAGTACACTTAGATTATCCAACCATTTCATCATATACTTTCAATCCATGGGGAACAGGGTGGTTGTTGTTCTTATCATACAATGTAGTTATCCTTTTATGTCTTCTTTGTTCAGAGAGAGTACTGGACATATTATTCACTCTCGTTACTTGTCCCAATCTGACTGTCGCACAAGATTCAGTCCCATTTTGATTTGGAAAGGCAAACTATTACTTCTCTTAATGCAACTTTTTAGAAGAGGCAAGCTGCTAATGGAAAGAAAAGATGGAATAGGAAACCATACAAGAATAATTCAGTTTTTGTTTTGTGTAAAATGTCATGTAGATATCATATTCTAAGTTTTGTTAATTTTTTGTTGCTTTGCAGACACATCCAACGCAATCGTGCTTTATGTCTTCCGTTGATCTTCACACTCATTATTCATATCAGGTAATATACTTATGAATTTATGGTGGAAAAAAACATGTCGAAGTATCTGTTCAACAATTAATATAACTTAGAACTCTCTTTAAGATTATTATCACTCCCTCGTTTATCTCGTTTTGTTTATTCTGTGATGTGTCTCTTTCGACATGTATCTAGGTCATGTTGCCGGAAGCAGTTGCAATTGTCATGGCTCCGTCAGACAGAAAAAGGTGGATTTTTTTTTCCCTCGTATAAAGAACACAATACTTTTTTTTCCTTAAATTATAATCATATCTGTTGGTGAAAAGATGATTGACTATAATTTCTATATCCATCGCAGTCCTCATGGCATATTTAACCTCTCCGACCCTGGTGGCGTCTCTGTTATACGGAAGTGCCAGCAGCGTGGTTTCCATGCGCATGGACAGTCAGAAGATGGAAGCCCCATATACAAGCAGTGTTCCCACGTTTATATGAACGCCAAATTGAAATTCGATGTGATCGATCTTCGTTCAGCATGATCAACGTTTGTTGTTACATCAAAGTATATGCAGAAAAAAGGAGCTGATGATTTCTGTAGATTTATGTAGATTCATGTCTGATTTTTGTACATCAGCTTTAACTTTGAGTGATGAACATGGCCTTTCTGTAATTATCACACGACTATTATTTGGAAATTCATTAACTGTAATATTTCTCTCTGCAAAAACTCGAAAAACTCGTAAATTTGTTAAACAGCTCTGAAGGTACAAACTGGGAACTAAAATCAAAGCAAAACATATACTATTCATATTACAAAGTTAATCAAAGAACCAAGATATCAGCGATTAATTCATCTATCAAAGAATTAAGAATCCTCGACTCGATCTGTATCCCGACTTCGAGTCGTTCAGCATCATAATCGAGCCATCTCCCACACAAGCTACTACTCATATCACTTTCCACGAGCTCGTCCACCATGAAATCTCCCATGGAGCCCCACTTCAAAATTTCTCTACACACATCTTCAGCTAATTTCTCCTTCATCTTCACTGCCCTAGCACATTTATCCCATAATTCATAGCTTCCTTTATCGTATCCTCTGAATCTCGTGTCCATGCATTCGTTCACACAGTCGAACATCAGCCGTCTATCTGTGCTTGAGACGTGCCCACTTCCTTTAAGGTACTTATTCCAGTGCTTCTTCTCCATTTGATCATAATGTTGAGGATTAATGATCTCATTAGATCTTCGCATTGCGTAGTTGTTAAACATGAGCTCAATGTTGCATAGAGCTTCCTTCACGTACTCGAATTCCCACCTTCGTGATTTCTCATGTTTGGACGATGTTGAAGAAACCGAGTCTGAGTGGTCGAAATCTACTTCAGGTGGATGGAATGCGTTCGTGGAGATAGACTGAAGTGATGAACACTTTTTACCACCTGTGATTAGCAGTAGTTAGTTCACTAATCGTTAAATAGTTCGCTTATGAAATCTGAGTTTATGTGCAAGATAAAGCAAGTTGTGTACATTCTATAGCATGGTTGCTGTCAGCACTATCTGATGAATTGCAGCTCTCCGTGAAAGAAGAATGTACTAGAACGGAAACTGGGCTTGGAAGCCGGTGATTGAGATACGTTCTTTCTTCAGTAATGTTTTTCTGTCCGTTCATCGTAGTTTTCTCCTGCAGCATCCCCTAAAACAAAGGTCGTTTGGAAAATAAATGAGGAATCTAAACAGATCTTCAGATTTACAAAGATTTAGGTAATGAAATATGAACAGAAAGTCCTATATCAGCTGCTTTTGGCATCATGAAAGGCAAATCTCTACTATTTAGTTCAAAGAGAAAGAACGAAATTGATTTACCTCAAAGTTTAGATCAGCCCCGAATAATCCTTTTGAATCTCGAAGGGAGTATGAACTAGACCCCAGTTGGCCTAAAGGATCAAATGAGTAATCTCCATCTTTGTTTAGAGAGACTACCCCTGATTTTCGTTGGGAGAAATCCACCTTATGAGCCAATTCTTTGAGTTGCAGCTCCAGAAACGAGCTTAAGGATTCGCCTCCTTTGATGTTATGTCCCAAGAAAGTGAGCTTTGAAGAAGCCATACCATCTGAGTTCAGCATCATCCTTTTACTAGGAGAATCTCCTGTGAAGATCTTACTGTTTTCTTGAAAATCATTAGACCTCATTGGAGAAGTGAACGTGAAAGAAATAACATCCCTTCCTCCCTTTCCGCTGTTTGAATCCCAACTACTTTGTGTATCCATTGTATTAGTAGACTGGATAACTTCGTCATCTTTATCCCTCTCACTTTTATCGGAGGTGTAATCCCCATCAATGGACCTCTTTTTTTTACGAGTCACTCTTTCTGAGGTAGAAGACGATGAATTGCTTTTATCATCTTTTACTTCTGAACCCGTCTTCCTAGAACTCACTTTGGACGTACCTAAAGGTTTACTAGAATTCTGTCTCCTCGAAGAAGACTGATCTCCTTTAACTGATTTTCCTCCTTGTAAGTTGGACTTCAAAGGTAACTTCCCTCTATCAACAATGCAATTCTGCTTCTGATTATTCTGTCGAAGCACGCTTGAATTTTTCTGAGTGGATGGTTTCTTGAGCGTACTCTTCTCTCCCCTCGACTGACTAGTGAACAACATAGTTGGACTGGACGAATTCGTTTCTCCCTTGCTACTAGTTGAGCTTAGGGCCTCTCGTTTCTGTACATTGGCCTTAGCCTGAAGTGCAAGTGAAATCGACTTCCCTTTACTTTTCACACCCGATGAAACTTCAGCAGAATCTTGAAAACTGCTAACCGACATTGAATCTATTGAGCCACTATTTGAGTTTTTATTCACAGAGTTTTGAAGGTTTCTGTTCTTGACCGCCTTCGGTAATGGTTTCTGCGCAGCTTGGACCTTCTCTTTCAAATCCCTCACTTTTATAGGCATTGAAGACGAACCCGCCAAAGGCAGAACTGGTTTTCTACTGACCTGAGGCCCAGGTTCAATAATCCGAGCAGCTGCTTCCATAATGTGAGCAGCATCCTTTGACGCGACGAAATTCTTGCTTTTTATAGGAGAGAGAAGCTTGTGATGAGTAACAGGGATAGTTTTAGCTGATCTCGGAGGCAAAACTTCAGCTTGAAACTTCTCAATAGGCCTTTGTATGACCTTCGACTGCATGATCTGAGGGTCTTGACGATAATCAAGACTTTTAGATTGGTAATAAGAATCTGGAAGAGAGTGAAAATCTGAAAACGGTGTAGAGTAGGGAAAAGGGGCATTGGGTTTAGGTAAAGGATCGAGCCCCATAAGTCTAGCTACAACTCCCGGGCCCTTGCTCCCGTAAAAGTCTTCATCAGTTACAGATGAAGCACAGCTATAAACACTACTTGCTTTCATACTCGGTCGAGCAGGAGCTTCGTCCTCATCCATCTAGATAGAGAAAGAGAAATGTTAATATTTTACAAACTACATAGATAATGAAGAAGCTCAATGTTTTGAATAGCCTTACCATGTCAAGGCGTGTCGTGGGCAAGTTGCCATCGGATCTCTTTTTCTGCTTGATTTTTTCTGCATTATGAGAAGAGAAGGATAAAGGCTCATTCAATACATGATCTAGCACATATAAATCGAAACAGCTCTAGCCATAATAATTCAGCATACATGAACAGCGAATGAGGTTTTGATGAAGACGAAAAATGTCTGAAGCTATTCATTTCAGCAAAAAAGTTCATACCAGGCAAATCCGACTTGCTTGAGAACAACTTCTTTCGAGATTTTGCATTCCAGTCGAACAGCTGGAGGAAGCCACCAACATAATTTCCACTCTTGGAGCTCTGCTTCTCGATTCCCATATCGTAATTCAGTGTCACAACACAAAATCAACTTTTACAACTCAAAGAAGATGACACATCACATTCTGCATCTGCCATCTGCAATAGTAGATCAAGTCATTCGATATCAAAAGTCCGTATCCAACTCGAAGAGCACTAAGCTTCAATGCTGCTATTGCAACTCTGCATATTAACAATGGAAGCAAATCTCTCCAATTCCACTAATTTTTTTCATTATAAACTCATTTCCTATCTACTTTTTTTTATCCACACAAAAAACTGCAAGTAGCTTATATAAATACCAAATTCTTCCACAAAATTGCTTGAGCTCTAAACTTATCTAATCCAAAATTCTGCAACCCTATATTGAATTATGATTCTTCAAAGGAAAAAAAGAAAAGGGCAAACTTAATCCAAACATTCTATCACTGTAAATATATTTCAGCTCACTGCACCCAAAATTCAAAGAACCAAACACCATTTCCTCTGTTATGTAAACGATCACCATTCATCATACAGCAACACTTACTTGAACAAACACACACACACACACACACACACAGAGGATCATGGTCAAAAAAATTAGAGATTTCTACTCATTCCAGTAACCCTTCACACACTATAAACATATGAGCATCAAAGCAACGGTAAAAAATTTCAAAAAATAAAGAAACTCACACAGCCCAGTTGAACTGGGGATCATCCGAGCTCCCCCCTCTTCAAAAGATGCAATTTTTATGAGGCCAAAATCCTTTCTTCGTTCAAGAAAACGTTGAGAGGAGGTTTAGATAGAAGGAAATGGTGTCAGGTAGCAGTGAATTGGAGGAGGTGGTGTGTTTTTTGAATGGTACAAGACGATGAAGCAGCAATAAATGAAATAAAAATTGGATTTTTGGAGTGAATTCAAAGAAAAGTGGAGACAAAAATGTTATTTATACGGTTGGTTTTTGTGTGTAAAGTTTGGTTTTTTAAACCCTCGAAAATCGATTTTTTGTGGAGAAAGCAATTTAAATTCATTTGCAGAAAAGGTTAAAAAAGATTGTAACGTCTCTTTGGTGGGGTGGAGAGATTTCAAATTCCAAATAGAATTGGAAAGGGGCCCCACCCCAGGGGCTATGCTTGGGTGTTTTGCGGTGTACGAAGAGGAATAGTATACTGATAGTCTGATTACTCTCTCCGTCCCA
This sequence comes from Thymus mandschuricus, assembly GCA_029379335.1. Classification (NCBI taxonomy): domain Eukaryota; kingdom Viridiplantae; phylum Streptophyta; class Magnoliopsida; order Lamiales; family Lamiaceae; genus Thymus; species Thymus mandschuricus. The sequence continues at coordinate 37,974,229 of CM057074.1, forward strand.
CTTCACTCGGCTTTCTGCCCTAATTGGGACGTACCACTTCAATTTGTATGTTTCCTAAAATGGAAATAATTATTCCTTACTTTTTAACGTTGAACCTCTTACTTTTAACTTTTAACATTGTGCATAAATTTCGTATCGAAATTAAACAAGCTGAGTGAAGTGGGACGGAGGGAGTAGTAATTAATTTTTCTTTGAATTTTTATTTGAGTGATGCTATTTGGCCATAATGTGGCCGGCCATAACTTAACTTTTTTTTATTTTTTTTAGTATCAAATAATTTATATATTTATGCTAAACTTTTTTAGATTATAAAAAACTTAAAATGTGATACTCCATATTTTTTACGTATTTTTTAAAATTAATCCTTTAATTATTTGGTAATTTTTACTATTTCAAAGGATTTATTACCTTTTTATCTAGAAAAAAAGAGAAAAATATGTAATTTTGGGGGAAAAAATATTTTTAAATTAAAATATGAAACTAATAAATTATAGTTATCATTTACTATTTTTAAAATTACGTATATTATGAAAAATATCGTTGTGTGGCCGGCCACATTATGGCCAAATAGCATTATTGTTTTTATTTTTATGGTTGTATAATTAAGGTATTTATCAAGCAAATTTAGACAATATGAGGATTAATTTTTTATTTTATTTTGTTTTGTCTTGAAACTTGATTCTTTGCACTCCCTTCGTCCCAGTGATATATGGATAACTCTTTTTCGACACATAAATTAAGACGAGAGATAAAGTAGTGTTAATGGATTTTAAAGACTTAAAATTTACTACTATTTTAGATTGACAAAAATATAACTTATTCTTACCGTACCCTACCTATAAGCGGGTGTTGAAATTTTCAATATAACTATATGTAACCAACCAAAGTTTCTAATATTTTGTAAGGGAAATTTTTTCTAATTAGAATATATAACGTAGTATAGAAGGGAACTCTGAAAATTCGTTTATTGGAAGACATTTTCATATCCAACCATTTCAAGTGTATCTTTAAGAAAAAATTGAGCATGACTTTTGAGCCACCTGATTTAAACGTTTTGGTTATTATGTGCACATTTATATCGATATGCATGTCACATAAATATAGACATTCATACGACGATACAATCGAAAATATTCAAATCTTTAGAAAGGAAATATAACAATATTGGGAAAAAAGTGTTTTCATTCCAACATTTTCTAATGCATTAATTAACAGTACCAACATATTTATGAACTTCATATATTGCAATATTCAACATCTATTTTTCATTTTCATTTTTATTTTATTTTAAAAAACAAAAAGTTTTGTGTGCGATTGTGGTAAAATGGCCCCATATATTATATATTACGACTATAGAATAAAGAAATATTAAAATATGAAAAAAAAAATATGTTGATTTCAAGACATAGATATCCTAAAATTTGTTCTAATACTAATTAATTACATCAATTTGGCAGAAATTACGGTTAAAAAAAGTTTAATAATTCCACACAACGTGAAATTCTAAACATATTTCAACAAACTAGCTACATATTTAAAATAAATTTTACATAAATTACAATGAAAAAAATAAGAAGGAAATAAAAAATATAGCTAGCTAAGGGCAAAACCGTCCAAAAGGGTAATAAAAAGATGCATGTGGATGTTAAGAATAACCATGCACGAATGTTGAGCATTTGTTCCTCACCCATCGAAAGGTGTTACGAATCGAAGCCTTCATTTTGCCTTCGATGGCATATGAATTATAAGACATGATTCTCTCTCTTCTTTTCGTGTGCGAAACCCTACCGATTTCTCCCGTCGACAACACGTATGTATTCGGTCTCAGCTTAGTCGAACGTGTCGTGTTACACCTACGATGGAAGATGTTACGACTGCTAGCTTCGACCGTGGTGCCGGTGCTTGAAACTTCATTGGTTTCGATTCGCTGATCCGAAAATTGTTGCCAGTCAATGGTTGATCGATGATCTTCCATCTTTGTCGACATATGTTTATGATATGAATGATTCTATAGTAGATTGTGGAAAATTGAAAGTTAGTTACATTTTTTGCTTGAGGTCTAAAATTGTTGAACTCTTGATAGGTATAGTAGTTAGACTTATAGTAGTTTTGGATAATGTGGAGAAGAGAAAAATCTAAAGATATTTTAAGAGAAAGAATCGTGAACGGCCTTGAGTTTCTCCGATATTATCGTGCAGTAATGAATAATGAGGTCGTTATAAAGTCCGGCCTTCTTTTATTTACTATAAAGATCGATCCCACAATAGACGGAGGTTCATCCAAATATATGCTACAATACCTCACGATTCTAGTGAAATCTACTATTCATATGCCAAAATAAAATCAAATTTTTTGTTGATTTTCAACCTATCAATTCAATATTAGGATAGATTCCACTATAAGTGTACATATAATTCTCATCGCACATTATATTATCTTAATATAAATTTTATATTTATAAATATATTATGACGTGAGGATGAATTATTGGATGATGATATTTACAGTAGTAAACAATTATTGGAAAGAATTAATGAAAATTAAATTAAACGAACTTATTAATTTATTAATGAAGTTTAAACCTCCAAAAAAGAAAAAAGAAAAACTCAATCTTCAATTAAACTCCAATCATCAAATCTACTAATTATATTCAACAATCACAGGTGCAAATCAACGTCCAATCCATCGTTGACATCTGTCATCGGCCCGGGTCTCGGCGGTCCCACCTCGCCACGACCATGCTGACGTGGCAGCCCTCCAAGCTGGTACCTCAGAGGCACCCCGGACAGGACGTGAGGCACCACAACATGACTAGTCTGGTGCTGGTCCTGAGGCGGGACGAGGAACGGCGGCCTCGAGCCGGGCGGGGCCGAACGGGCCCCGTGTGGCCCGATGAGGTGCGAAGCGGGCCCCATGCGGCGGTGGTCAGCCACGAAGTGGGCCCGCTTCGCGCGCTGCCGTTCCTTCTTGTGAGCGTTCTGGTGGCCGCCTAAGGCCTGAGAGTTGGCGAATTTCCTGTGGCAATGCTGGCACTCGAACCTCTTGTTTTCCAAGTCCAGCTGCACCGGGGCACGCTCGTAGCTTCGGACGGGGAAGCCGAAGATCCTCGTCACCGACGCTTCGTCGGCAGCGGATGATGATGATGATGAGTGCTCTTCCATCAATGTTATCTATGAGGGAAGTGTTTAATTGGTGCATTATCTTTGAGGAGGGGTGCATGTATATATACGGGGAGAGAGAGCTAGAGAGAGAGAGAGAGTGGTGTGTAATAGTAGAATGGGACAGACACTTAGCCCTACATGAAAAGGCAAAGCACACATAATGAATTCAATATAAAAAAAGTTGGTCAGATGAAGAACCAAGGCCTAAATATACCTGTACATGAAGGTCTCAAACCTAAGTACTAGCCACATTTTGAGTTTATCTTTCCCTTATTTTAATCAATAAAACAAAATCACGTGTGAGTTTATGTGGGAGAGAGAGAGAGAGAGTAGGTAGCTAGCACCGATCTGTCCCGATCTGTTATCTCACTTTATATTCGGATGAGTCTGTTATAGTAAAAGAGTGAAACGACGATAGTTGGGACGGGAGGAGTATGTAGGTAGATATTTGCATGGAAAGATGAAAACACACTAAACATGGGGTTGGGCCTATCATGTCTCTGCATATGATGATGGCCATATCTTGTGCAAAATCTAAGTATTTTTGGCTATGGTATGTATCACTATACTCATAAGTATACATGATTTCATCACCCACTAGATTCTGATCATCAACTCAAGTGTGAGAACAATCACACAAGTAGAAAAAATAATGTTATTCAAGAAGTTACTAAAAATGGTTTGAGTTTGTGCAGTTAGGCAGTTGATTAGAAGACAAACATTAGCGAAAATCCGAGCTCTACGATTCTGTGAAGCTCGAGTTCTTGCTGTCCTAATCAGATAATGGTGCAAGCCTTGAACTAAACAAGCTGCAGCATGTGAGATTTCATGGTGATGATATGATGGTGTGGTTTCATTTTGAGAAGTATATATCCTCTCTCTCTCTGAGGCATGTGAATGGGGTCGGACCACATCGCGTTGTCGTCCGAGAAGGCAAAGACGATAAGGCATCCAAACTCATTGCGCCACAGCTTCTCTTGTTGCTTGTGCAATGCTACTATTCATAATGTTGTGCACAAAGTACAAATAATTCTAACATTTTTTGTTGTTGCTGCTGCTGCTGCTCTCTCTCTCTCTCTAGAAGTACATATATACATGTGTGCAAAAGGGAAAAGAAAAAAGAAGTCCCACTAGGGGAAGATTCACACACGTTGAGTAGGGCATGTGTGTTTTGGATCGGACTTAAGCGTGGGTGTGTAGACAAGAAGACATATAATTTGTTGCCTTGCATTCGACGAAACAAAGAAAGGCGAGACATAGACTTGTGGAGACGGACCTAATCCGAGGAATAGTACGGTCGACGTGACCTTAAGGTTGACGAAAGAACCTTACTCATCACCCTCCATTCATCCCTATAGTGCTCTCTTATTACCACCTCTTATCTTTTCTTACATCCATGTTTCCTTTTCTTTATCTTTTCTTATTAAAACCCTAGCTTTGTCTATTAGGAATTGTGCTTGAGGTGTTGAGATTGGACACTATTTCATAGTATGAGATTTTTTTTTCTTCTCTTTTCTTTTGGATTTAGTGGAGGAACATTTAACTAGTGTGGGTTTCAAGAGTGTTGCATCGAAAGATTGCAAGATCGGAGTCATGGCCCACCTTAGCCAATCTCGCCTTATTGCCAATTGATCCGCTTGCCGGGTTCCCGTCAACGAGATGATCACGAGCTACTAGGCTAGCTCGACCCGATGCTAAACCCTACCATGCCGGTAATCACGACTTTTTTACTTTTCTTGATTAACAGATCGGAGATTTGAATCAACTCATGTCAACTAACCCTAATTTAAGAGATTGATCACGAGCGATAGAATCCAACAATACTATAAATGTACCGAGACATGTATTTTAACCTTTTCCTTGATCGCGATTGGGATTGGTAAGCATATTCGACGTGGTAGCTACTATGAGTTGTCGTGTCGATGGTGCCTAGGGTACCGAAGCTAGATGCCTAAGAGATGGCTCCAAAAGTGTACCTGCGAAGCGTAGCAAGATAAGACCATGACAACTTTTTAAGGCCATTTAAGGTGTTGCCGTAACGACTCGAGCATATGAGGGAAGTGACGTCCAAAACATGATATATAATTGATTGCTAAAATACGGAAGGAATTGCACGAGTGAAAGGGCCCCTTTATTGTCTGTCCACTTCTCCCACCATGAGTTGTTCTTGTGATCCTAGTGTGGATTGCAGTGTCCCTCCGAAAATCACTTCGCTTTCTTCTATTTGTCGTGTTCGTTTTCAAGTACGTGCTAGGGCACAGTAACATGACCCCTTAGCTTCGAAAAAAATTAATTAAATAAATAAATAAAACTTCGTACCTCGACTAGCCTTTCATCCTAATCTTGATTGACATACTCTCTCCGTTCCATTTGTTAGGAAGAAAACTACGAAAGTGGTTTTGTGGAAATTACCATTTTGGGTACGTAGGTATGAATGTTGAATTTCTCTTGCAACCTGTACTGTGAAAGTGATGCATCAAGAACTTGAAACAGGAACTTGTTATGAATTTTCCATTATCAAATTAATGAAAAGATCCACTATCTTTTACACTTAATCCTTCATGATTGGTTCCTTTTGTTTGAGTGCAGCATGCAGTACTTCTGCAGAAAGATATGTATGAATTTCAAGACATGACTCAAAATCATGTCCAAAATCTTGCATGCATGTGAAGAAATGGCAGAAACACATGGTGATGTTGTTACCTGCTTTCCTTTCCTCGTGGACTTGTCGTCGTCGATCATTCTTCATCTATAGTTGGACTGCCGCGTAGTTTTCTACAACGTGAAGCTTGTGTACAAACATTCGGACGATCTAGTAAAGTGAAGAGAATACGCGACTAGATATTGTAAATACGTAAGAGGCACGGAAATCGCATGCATCGATCAATGCCTAGGGTGTGTGCATGGAAGAAATGAATTAAGGTTGCATTATGTAGGATTTGCTTAGTGTAAATATTGAGCTACATAGACAATAACAATTTATTTTGGCCATAATACATTAAATAAGTGATGGGCAACGGATAAAATTGGAACGATACAGAGAAGATTAGCATGGCCCCTTCGCGAGAATGACACAAATAAATTGAGAAATGGTCCAACATTTAATTGGCAATACAAAGCCTTTCATATAGTCAATCGTGCATAAACTTTGAAGAGACGAAATACGCGGGAAGAAAGGGTGTTACAAAATATAATAAGTGATGGGACTTCATGTTATCTAAAAGTTCGAACTTATAGAGAGAGATTATTTCTATTTATTTATACTAATTTATCCTAATAATAAGTTTATAAATCAAGTATTAGTATTATTATTATTTATTACTACCTCCTTCCCACTATACTCGTCCCATTTTGACTTGCACACAAACCAATATCTAGTCAAACCATCATTTAAGCAGAATAATTAAGGGTAATTAAGCTGAATTATTACTGTAGAAATTTTACTGTAGCGGGGTTTACTCTTCCTCATTTAACTGTTCATGTATTATAATATACAGAAAAAATCAAAAATTTTCAAATTTTTACAGTTTGGTGCCAAAATGATTTTGGCACCAAAAATTTGCTAGTTTACTGCCTAATCTCATTCTATAAAGGGCAGAATCCTGCAGAATCCCACCCAACTTCTTCTTCTCTTCTACCTTCTGCTCTGCTCTGCTCCTTCTTTCTGCTCTGCTTCTTCTACTTTTGGATGTGCTTCTTCTCTTTTGAAGATGACGAAGGACGTTCCAGAACGCAAAAGGATGCAGATCATTCAGTTTTTGTTGGCCAGCAAGATGCAGTCAAATGGAAAGCCTGCACATGGAGCAATTGGTGAGGTTGTTACAGCTTTCAATGTCAGTAGGAAGGCAATAACAAGACTGTGGAATACAGCAAAAGAACAAAGGAGCAAAGGTGAGTTTATAAATGTTTTTTCCATTAGAGCAAACATAATTAGGAAGAAGAAGCATGAACCAAATTATGAAGAGATTGAAGCCATTCCAGTAGAAGAAAGAGGCACTTTGCAGAACATGTCAGATAAGTTACACATCTCAAAAAGCACACTGGGAAGATGGGCAAATGAGGGGCAGAAGCTCAGAGCTCACACAAACAATATGAAGTCTCTACTGACAGCTTCTAACATGCGAGAGAGAGTGAGCTTTAGTCTACAAGCCATATACTATGATGCAGTGAATGATGAGTTCAGTTTCAAGCCAATGGAGAACACCATTCATATTGATGTGAAGTGATTTCTGTTAACAAGAGATACATGCAGATACTACCTCACTCCTACAGAACCAGAGCCTCTAAGAGTATGCAAGTCAAAGAATTTCATCCCCAAAGTCATGTTCATGTGTGCAGTGAGTAGGCCAGTGATTGGAGAAGATGGCAGTGTACTTTTTGATGGTAAATTAGGCATCTGGCCATTTACAGAAGAAGTCACAGCAAAGAGGGACAGTATTAACAGGAAAAGAGGCACCAAAGAGTTGAAACCAATACAGAAAATCAATAGGGATGTGATCAGAGACTGCCTAATCAAACAGGTAACATGTTTCTTCTCCAATCATTAAAAAATTGTTACATTTATTGCTACCAAAAATTTCATTTAATGCATGCATACTGTGTTATCAATACACTGACAGATAGTCCCAACAATTAAAGAGAAATGGCCAACCTTTCTTAGCAAGAATATCACCATTCAACAAGATAATGCAAGGCCACACATCAAAGGCACAGATGCAGAATTCAATGCAGCTGCAAATACAGATGGATTTCACATGAAGTTGGTACAACAACCAGCTAACTCACCACTGTGCAATGCTCTAGACTTAGGCTATTTCAATGCTATTCAAAGCCTTCAACAAAGGAAGAACTGCAAGAATTCAGATGAACTAATCAAGGTAGTTGAAGACAGCTTCAATGCAGTTGAACCAATGACTCTTGATTGGTGTCTAGATGTTAGGATTTTCGTTATGTTTTCGTGTCCGTTTTCCCTTAGTTTTTGTGTGTTTTCGTCGTTTGTGGCTATGATTTGGTTGCTTTGGAGTCTTTGGCATTGTAGGATAAAAAGTGCGGAAACGAGAAGAGAATGAGATGAAAGAAGCATTATATCGAAGAGGGGTTCGATAGGAGCATGTAGGCGAAAACGAAGGTCAATTTGGAGTTCGGACGAGGAAGATAGGATCGAAACAAGAAAGGCGCGCAATACAATGCGAGTGCTACGTTGGACGAGCGTCCAACGTACGTTGGACGAGCGTCCAACGTACGTTGGACGACCGTCCAACGCTCCGGCCAGCTGTTATTTCCTTGTATAATGAGGTTTTCATACCTATTATATATACTATCCCTTGTGCACGAATTCTACACCCTTTTACATTAGTTTTAGCTTAGTTTTCAGCATTCAAATACTCTAGATTAGTTTTACTTTGTTCGGATCCGAATTCCTCGTTTAGTTCGTTTAATTCAAGTTCTTCGTTCTTCGTTCTTCGTCTTAACTTCGTAAGTTCTTTTATTGCTTTCGTTTACTTGCTTTTAATTGCTTGCTTTAGTTTTAGATTCGTTTTCTTAATTGCTTCATTTAATTTACTTAGTTTAATTTCGTTCTTTCGATTTCTAGTTCTAGTTTAGATTCGTTTTCCTTCGATTTCAATTCTCTCGTTTTTCAAAGCTTTCGTAGTTAGATTTATTTGTCTTTGAATTTCTAGATTTTATTCATTATGTCTAGAGTAGTTTATGCTTTCTTCGTTGCTTTCTTTATTGCTTTCTTTTCGATTCTTGCCTAGGTAGATTAATCGTTTTACTTTAGTTTAATTCTCTAGTTTATTTAGTTCAATTTATTTCCAGCTTTCTAGATTAGATTTACTTGCTTTTCTTTATTGCTTTGATTTATTTTATTGCCTAGGATTTTAAAACCAAAACCCAAATTCTTCTTTACTTGCTTTCCTAGATTTAGGCTAGATTAGGATTTACTACATAATTGATTGCCCTGTTAAGTTTTCCTTGAGATTTGATACTTTGGTTTTACTTGCTAGTGCTACGATAGGATTTCGTTCTATTGCGAACACTTTTTGGTGAAACAACTCTCAACAAGGTTTTCTTAAGCCTGCAGTGTGTGCTGATCAAGATTTTGGAACATCAAGGAAAGAACAACTTCAATCCACCACATATGGGGAAGGACAGGTTAATTAGGCAGGGTATGTTGCCTACTAATCTGGAAATTCCTAGGCATCTAGTTATGGAAAGCATAGAAGATCTTATCAGAGAAGAAGCCACAGAAGGACTTGAGGAACTAATGGCTGAAGTAGGGATCATCCCACCTCAGAATGGAGAAGGAGTGTTGGACCTTAACTTTTGATTGAAAGAACAGAAGAAGAAGACGGATTTTTTGTGCAGGAAACAGAATTTTTTTGATTTACAATTCTTTTTTGAATTATGCAGATGCAATGTAAAGGACTGAACCATGTTATTACTTTTGAATGATTAACATCGTTTGGCCATTTTGCCATCAGTTAAGAAGAGAGATTGTAGTGTTTTGACGAGACCCAAGCTCACACAAACAAACTGATGCAGTTGAAACCACTTCACATAGAGACTTTTAAGAAAACAGATTTAGTGTTTAGATAACTCATCATCGCTTACTCAATAAGCCCATCTTCCCCCAGATTACCTAAATCATCAATGGAGAAGGATTAATCGTATAATTCTCAGATATGACAACAAAAAAGGATCACAGCCGATCACACAAAAAAGGATCATCACAGAAAATTGGTTAATTCACATAAGTCACATATCCACAGAAGTCATAATTACAGAGAGCATCAAAAAAGGATCACAATCGATCACACAAAAAAGGTCAGAATTCACCCAGTTCTAAGCTCTCCAATCTTCAGCGCATGGCCTCGGTTTCTCCATCCATCTTCACGCGCCTCAGTCGTCTAGCTTCAACCTCCTCCTGACCCGAATCCCCTTTACAGAGTTCAAATGTAAAGGGGATTCAGGTCGAAGGAAGCGGGAAGGCCTGCCGGGCGGCTTCATCTTCATAGGGGATTGGGGCCGAAGGAACCGGGGAGGCTGCGGCGGTCTCCCGGCATCTCTTCATCGCCTCCACGGTAGGCCGGCGGCGGCGTTGAAGAGTCTCCCGAAAGCAGCGGCGGCGGCATGGGCGGTGGAGGAACATCTCTTCGCCGCGGGGGGGAGACGACTTCGTCGTAGGAGAGCTTGGCGCCCCGGACCCGATTTTGGGGTCGCCTCGGAGTAAGGCGCCAAATAAAGGGGTTGCGGCGCGGCCTTGGGCCCTGAGCAGGAGGCCGTGAGACGACGAGAGGTGGCGGCGAAACAGATATGGTCAGATCTGGACTCGGGGAGACCGAGGTAGAAGCAGATCTAGGGTTTTCCTCTACCCGGCCCACATAAGCTGGCCGCGGGACGCCGAGAGGCAGGGGAGAAAGGGGCGGCGGTGAAAGGGGCGGTGGAGAACCAGATCTGTGCAGATTTAGCCTCGTCGAGGCCGGCGGAGAAGGAGATCTAGGGTTTTCTTCCGCCGCTGTAGCTGCCGCCAAGCGAGACATCGGGAAACTGTGGAGGCGGAGGGAGACGGAGGCGGCGAGATGGAGAGTGCCGTGAAATTTTGAGAACGATTGAGAGAGAGAGATGAAAATGGTGAGGCGGAGGGGCGGAGAGAATGAGAGAGTGAGAGAGTGAGAGCTGAGAAAATGAGAGAGTGAGAGAGTGAGGCGGACAAAAAATGAGAGAGTGAGATAGTGTCAATAATTGAGGGGGGGAACCCTAATCGGGGGTAATTGGGTTGGGCTGGGTTTAGTGCTGCTAATTGAGCCAGAATTTTAGGATAAATTGTTACTATAAATAGAAATGAGACTAGTATAGCGGGACGTCCAAAAATGGAAACGGGACTAGTATGGTGGGAAGGAGGTAGTATTTATTAATTGAGAGAAAACCGATAAAAAAAAATAAAAAAAAATTGAGAGAAAGAGTTTAAGTAGTACTTAAATTCTCCTAATTCAAACCCTCCTTCCCCTCTCCCTCTCTCTCTCTCAATCTCTCTCCCTCCCATTATTCACACAGGTAAGCGCGTATCTGGGTGTGTATCTTTGTGTGTAAGTAGGTAGATATGTACGTATCTATACTTCAATCTCGTGTTATCACTGATCAGGTGTTCGTCAGGTTATTTGTAGATACGATGTCGTTGCGGCCGGGCGCTAGGGCGGAGGTGCGGCGGAGCCGCTACAAGGTGGCGGTTGACGCCGACGAGGGGCGGAGAAGGAGGGAGGACAACATGGTGGAGATCCGGAAGAGCAAGCGCGAGGAGAGTTTGCTCAAGAAGCGGAGGGAAGGGCTCCAGCAGCAGCAGTTCACGGCGTCGCTTCATTCCACGGCGCTCGAGAAAAAGGTCAATTTCTTTTCGTAATTCATTGGAGTTCGTTTGGCTGAGGTTCGGATTGAAATATTTTTGGAGTAGGGTTTTGGGTATGCCGTTGATGTTTTTGGTCTTCTTGTATAATATGTGCTTGAGATTCTCTTATTGGACTGCATAATGGCTTGATGATGCAACTTTTGCTAAAATCTGAAATTGTTGTTTAGTTTGTTATTTTTGATATTCGATATTTCGATCGGACTATGTCATGCTAACTATTTTGGATTATGCAAACTGAATGTGAGAAGACCATAAATGACTCTTCTGTGTTTTCCAGCACTTATCCTTCTATATGCATAAGAATATATGGCTTGTGTAGGATGGAAGAATTGATTTTATGGATTTGGACCGATATGGCTGTATCCGTAGTTTTATTTAGACGAATACATGGCTGCATTTTATCAATGATAGAGTTTATCTAGTTTCTGATATATGCTCATTCTTTTTGTCAATTCCCTCCTGGTTCATACTTTACTTTTTACTATGTTTTGGTTGACCAAGTAACCTCCTTACTGGTTAGTCTCTGTAGACTGGCTGTGTTTATTCCTTTATTTTATTGTTTTTTCGTAGTAATTGTTATAGATTTATAGCTTTAAACTTTTATGCAGTTGGAAAGTCTTCCTGCTATGGTTGCTGGCATCTGGTCAGATGATAACAGCTTGCAGCTTGAAGCAACAACACAGTTCCGCAAATTACTGTCAATCGGTAAGAATTCCCATCTCATTCACCTAATTTGTATTTCTCTATGTTAGATTCAGTGACTTGTACTATTGTTGGACCCGTTTTGTTAATGATTACGACTTGTTTGTGATATATTTTACAGAAAGGAGCCCTCCTATTGAAGAAGTTATCCAATCCGGCGTCGTTCCTCGATTTGTTGAGTTCCTCGCTAGAGAGGACTACCACCAGCTTCAGGTACATATTTTGAGAATATTTAGCTTGAAAAAGTTACTATATTTCTGGATATGTTTGCCTTTTTTAATGCTTACACCATCTTATGATCCCTTACAGTTTGAAGCTGCTTGGGCTCTGACTAATATTGCATCTGGTACATCAGAAAACACAAGAGTGGTTATTGAACATGGTGCTGTGCCAATTTTTGTAAAGCTTCTAGGTTCACCCAGTGATGATGTCCGCGAGCAGGTACATCCTCTATCCATTTATAGTTTTAATATAGTATTCTATTATACTTATGTTGACCTTGCATAATTGTAGTTCAACATACATTTATAATTTTCTGCTGGTTACCTGTAGGCTGTGTGGGCATTGGGAAATGTTGCTGGTGATTCTCCTAAATGTCGTGACCTTGTCCTCAGTAACGGGGCTCTGATCCCTTTGTTGTCTCAATTGAATGATAAGACAAAGCTATCAATGCTGAGAAATGCTACCTGGACTCTGTCAAACTTCTGCAGGGGCAAGCCGCAACCCCCCTTTGAGCAGGTTTTGGCTTTTATATCTTGTTGGTGCACATTATACGATTATAATTTTATATTCTTCTTTCTAATTCTGATGGAAGATGTCATTCCTCTTTTTTCCAGGTAAGACCAGCACTTCCAGCGCTCGAGCGTCTGGTTCATTCAGATGATGAAGAAGTGCTTACTGATGCTTGTTGGGCCCTTTCTTACCTCTCTGATGGTACAAACGACAAAATTCAAGCTGTGATTGAAGCTGGTGTCTGTCAACGCCTTGTTGAGCTCCTCCTGTGAGTGGCATTTATATTATGTTTTAGTAATTGGATTTTGTACTTCTTGTAGATATTGTGAATTTACTAGTTCCTTTTTCAGCCACCCCTCTCCTTCAGTGCTTATCCCTGCACTTCGTACTGTTGGAAATATTGTGACTGGTGATGATCTTCAAACTCAGGTATGAAATTCCCTTCTCCATTTGGAGAATTGTTCTCATTTTAGTGAATTTTAGCTTCGATTGTACTAACTAGTAATTGGTAATTATTATACTCTCCGTTTCAGTTTATTATCGAACATGGTGCTCTTAATTGCCTGTTAAGCTTGTTAACTCACCATCATAAAAAGAGCATCAAGAAAGAAGCCTGCTGGACCATTTCAAACATCACTGCTGGAAACAAAGAGCAAATTCAGGTATGGGTTATATGCAATTCGATGAATTGAGTTTCAATTGTATGATATGGTCTTGTTGTTGTATTCCGTGATAGTAGTGATTTGCCACCTTCTGTTCTTTGCAGTGACATGTTTCTTCTTCACTTGCTGGAAATGTTTATTTTGATTATATACTTCTATCGCACAATAATTGTATCATCATTTGCCCCTTGTAGGAATGGACAGTACTTTCTAATACGTTAATATTTTAAACTTGCAGGCTGTAATAGAAGCTGGCTTGATAGGTCCCTTAGTCAATCTACTTCAGACAGCAGAATTTGATATAAAGAAAGAGGCTGCATGGGCTATTTCAAATGCGACATCTGGAGGAACTAACGAGCAAATCATGTAAATATTTCGATCTTTGCACCATTTTTTCTCGAATTAATTTCTCTCCATTTCTCTTTTTCTAAAACCACACTTCCTGAACAAAGGTACTTGGTGAATCAAAATTGCATAAAACCTTTATGTGATCTCCTGGTTTGCCCTGATCCAAGAATTGTGACCGTCTGTTTGGAGGGGCTGGAAAACATACTGAAAGTCGGGGAAGCAGAGAAGGTTAACAATGGAGATATCAATTATTATGCCCAACTAATTGATGAAGCAGAAGGCCTCGAAAAGATCGAAAACCTGCAGAGTCATGACAACAATGAAATATATGAGAAGGCTGTGAAAATACTAGAAACCTATTGGCTTGAAGAGGATGAGACATTACCTGCTGCTGCTGATGAAAGCCAGCCTGGATTCAACTTTGGAGGAAATGGCTTTCAAGTTCCACCTAATGGATTCAGTTTTAACTGAAGGTTAGTTTTCTGGTCTTCTCAAGCTACCTCTCCATATTATATGCATTTCAAAAGTCTAAGAATCGTGCAAGAGTTTCAAGTTTCTAGTATTAACACGGCTTTTACATTGTTGGACCAAAAATAGATATTTATAATTTATGCAATATACCAACATTGATTTGATTTCGACTCGGGCAAACTGACTTCCATACCAAGCCTTGTTTTCCTTAACCAATGCAAAAATCCTATGGGTCTGCAAAATCGAGTCAGTTGCGAATTGCATGAGAACTAAATATGTCATATTTATTGTTCAACAATTTTAAAGTCATGTTGTAAATCTGCAAGTGTGTAAAAACTCATGTATTTCAGTCGGCAATTTTAGGATTCCTGAATCATCATTATATATCTATATGGTTTCCTTTCAGAGTGGTTTACAGCAGTTTCTCTGGTTGGTGGTGAAACCGATGAGTCAGGTTGGGTCAAGTTCCGGTCGGGTCGGGTCAGGTCAGGTCAGTTTGCAGCACCTCAACAAGTTTGGTGAGTCGGGTCGAGAGTCGGGTCGTGGTTATGGAGGTGTGCTGGTCAATAAGAAGAGTAAGCAGGTGTCAGCACGGTTTCGGAAACAGGGTCGGGTCGGGTCGGGTCGAGTTAAGTTATTTCCCCTGTATGATTGGGTTGGTTGTCTAGGGGAATAAATCCTTCATGAAAATGGTTCTTTTACCATGTGAGATTTGGCGATGGAGAGTCTTTTACCTATCTATGCAATAGTTGTCCTAGTCCTAGTATTGAGGGCACATTTTTTTGTTTGTTCATGCCTAAGTTTCCTATGATTTGTTTTTCTGTACACTTTACGTTGACAGAGTATTGTTCTATAATATTTGAATTATTTATTACTCTATCTCTCTATTTCATTATAATACTATGAAAATACAGTGTTATGATATGGCTTGAAAATTAGGGATCTTTTTCTTATGATGTGTCCCTTCTGTTCCACTGGGATAGGGACCTTTTGTTTTAACACGGGAATTAAGACGAGAGTGATGATAGTATGTTAAAGTGATAGGTAGTGGGTTAAAGTGATGTGTCAGAATTTTATTGAGTTAAAATTATCTATTTCGGAAAAGATTCCTATATCAATGGGATGTTCACAAAAAGAAAAAAAGTTTCTTTATCAGTGGGACAAAGGGAGTAGATATTAAAATAATGTAATATGACTTAGGATTTTGTCAAAGTTGGTTGAATTAATCTTTAAAGTATCCAGTACATTATTTTATACAAAGTGTATGAGTCTGTTAAAAATCAATTGTCTCACTTTATATTTAAATCTGTTTATTATAATAATGAAACGAGACGATTAATTTTGTTTGCAAATTTAATACTAACAGCCTGTCACCATTTTGTGGCATCGAGTCAATCAACATTAAAGTAATTTAAATTTTCAGTACTACATCTACCTTCTACTCAATGAGATCATGTGAGGATAACTACAACAAATCAATTCTACAATATTGGAAAATAAATTTTGAAAAAAATAAATAAATAAAAAGGAAGTGAAATTCAACCAATAAAACCCCACCCCAGAAAAAAAAAAAAAAATGAACCTGAAAAAGATGAAAAACGGTCTATTTTCGAGCGATGATGACCAAAATGGGAGGCTCAAATCATCCTTCCACTGGTGGAGGGCCCTCGAAGAATTCGACGAAAACGGAAACTTTACGGTTGAGATTTCCGACATCTCAAACTTGACTCCAAGAATCAAAGTTCTGCGAGAGATGGAGAGGCTGGCTTTCGTCGCTGTCGAAGGTTTCGAAGATTTCCGACATAAACTGCTGAGTTACAGAGCTGGAGATCTATGGCTTCCGGTGGGAGGAATCAAGAGAGAAGAAATGGATATTCCACCTCTCATCACCATTCTCTTGACTGGTTTAGTTTCTTCTGGGAAAAGCTCTTTGATTAATTTGATGTATAGTGTTCTTGGAAGAACTGGCCTCATCCCTTTTGCTCAAACTTCAGGTTCTCATTTTTTATTATTAATTTTCACTTTTTTGTTTTATTTATTTTATACTATGCTTTCATGCAGTATATATGTTTATACTTTATAGGAGAAACATCGAGCTACACAACTATGTTTCTTGAAGAACACAATGTGTTGAGGTCTCCTAGGAGCGGACTGTGTGTTTTCGACACGAGAGGTTTCGACCATGCTCGCGTGGACGAAGGGTTAGACGAGGTCTCGAGGTGGATGGTCGAGGGAGTTAGGCATAATCAGCCCTGCTATAGATTGGGAGATGACAATCATGACTCGGATGGATCACCAACGGTCAGAACTAGTTCGAGATATGTTACGAGAAGGGTTAACTGCGTGTTCGTTGTGGCTGATTTACTGCAAATTCATGAGGCCTTTAAATCTGGTGATTTCGAACCCCTCGAGGCATTGAGGGCTCTTTTCCGTTTGGATTGCATCAAAAATTTGAGTAAGTTTTCTGAGTAATTAACTTCTACTTGAAGATATTCGAGAGATTTGCTATAATCATGAGTTAGAATGTGTTTTTACGACAGACGAAAATCCGATCTTGATTCTAACGCATGGCGACGCGCTAAGCCCGAATGATAGGATCGAGGCGAGGCTGAAAATCTGCGAGTATCTAGGCATACCGGAGACGAGCGGGGCGTACGACGTGGCGTGCTTGAGCGAGCAAGGGATTCTAGTTGAGGAATTTGATCCGGTTACTGCATTTGCAGTGAGTGAAGGTGTTTATAGGGCTTTGCTCCAATCGGACAGGTCTCATTTGCCGAAGAAGAGATGGAAGGATTGGTTTATCACGTTTTTGTCGTGGTTAATGTGCTGCATTGCTTCCTTCTTTGCACTTCTTGCTACCTTCTTCTCAAAGCTTGGCCACCATAACAAGAAACTCAAAATGGTCTAATGTTTATTTGTGTGTAATTAACTTCTCTTTTCGTCTCGTTTGTTTACGCCCTATTCTAGAGAAAGACGTAATCAGGCGGAACGGGGAGTAGTAATGTTTGTTTTAAGTTTTTAGTTGAAGTTGGTTTGATTTAATTGATTGGAATTTCAAATATATGGGGCCTAAGTAAAGAGGTTTGAATGAACTTGTGGAATGGTGGGTGGAGTAGATGTGGAATGAGCTTAATTTATTGGCATGATTTGTTTAGCTGTCTGTTTTTTTTTTTTTGGTTTTTGGACTTTAGCTTTTAATTATTATGTTAATGTTTTCATATTTTTTTTTTTAATGAAATGATTGTTTTTAAACATCACATAAACTCGAACTCGAAACCTTTGACTTCGAATGTTAACATCCTACCGATAGGCCAACATACACAAACAATCTAATCATGAATCTTAGCACTGTGTGATGTCAAAGTTCAAAAAAAGTTCTCATCTATAGCGAAAAACACTTACAAAAATTCTTTTCTTTCTTCTTCTTCTTTTTCTTTAAATTTTTTTTAGGAGAGTATATAGTTTATTATATATGATTTTTATTGGGCCAAGCCTATTTTGAGAGGAAATATTATGGTTATTTTCATTGGGCTAGGCCTTTTATTTTGATATTGTGCAATTTAGCTGGTCTTGGTTTAGATAGAATATTGGAACAATATCCAAACATTTAATTGTGATTCATCAATCGTTAGTTCACAACATGCTTTCTTTTTTCGTCGGTCCATTAGGGATTCAAACTTCACCGTAGTATTCGCTTGTTACCATGATATTAAAACTCGTTTCGAGAAAAAATGATGTCTACTTATTACGGACGGACGACGAAAGTGTAATAATAGAGGTAAGAGTGAGTTGGGTATTTGAAGGTAGTGGTCCTCTTTACCTTTTTGTCTAATGTCTCACCTATGTACAAAATTGTTTCATGACCTTTCTTTTTCATTTGCTGTCACCATATTATATATCTACCAATATATATATATACTTGCCCCATTTTGTTTCATCAATTATCTTTAAATAAATTGTTCAAATACATTTTTTATGTAGGGGGAGAAGTACTGATTAGGTATAAGTATAGATCAATTGTAACATTCGTATTCTCTCCACACTCGATCAGGATCGTCTCGTTGGCCTTACCGTTAAGGTGGGAACCGTCGAATGTTTATTTAATTGAGATCAGTGGTCGAGATCTATTTCGTTATCAAATTAAAATCCCATTATCCATATTTCAACTAATCATATCCCATGATTAGTAAAATTGGATAACATTATTTATCACTTTCTTGTGGTTTAATAGTCATCTACTTGGATACTTGAATGCCACTCATAAACTCGATTTGAATTTCTTGTAATTTAGATCACAAAATATAATTAATTTTAATTTGGCATTTACTATCCAAATGAGGGTAAATACAAAAATAAATGGCAAAACAAATAGATTTGCCAATCTTCTTAAATTTGGATTTATTATGTATATATTTCGAGTTAATATATGGTTGGAGAAAATTGAAGCCTAAATACAATCAACATCTAATGGAAATGCCAAATTTGAACTTTGTTTGACCTACTCTACTCTAATCATCATCGTTATGGAGATTAAGATTTTTTCACTCCTATCGTTTTCAAATAAGTCATTAGCAACCTAATTCCCTAATTCCCTAATTCTCTTTATCATCTTTATTTGAATTTGTGTACGTACTTTTTAACGAGAGCTTTGATCGTATAGAAACAGATCTAGACGTTTAATATGATTATAAAACCCAATAAGCATGACTATATTTAAACATAGTATATAAGTAATAAAACACTATTGTAAAATAAGCACAAATATTAATGGTAAATATACAAATAGTTGGTTGGTTTAACTTTTTTACCCCAAACACAAAGAGAACAAAGCCATAATTCATATTTTAAAATATTAGATTTTGGTTTAGCCATATTAGGACGAGTAGTACGAAAGTAGCTTTCCCGTATTTCTTTCATAGATTATTATTATTGCTGCAACAAAAGCTTACAAAGACGTAGATGATCGAACGAACGAACGAAGATGTTTACTATTTAGGTGTTTATAAATTTTGTTTATTTTTACAACTCTATTTTGAGCTTATAAACTATATATTGATGAGAATGTCTTGCCAAACACGTTTCAAAGGTTTATAAAATCTCGAGTGCTCTCAAGTTTGAACATTTCGATTCTTTTTACAGAGAAGTTATTTTCAGTGAAAAATTATTAAGAGATTAGAGTTCCTATACTCCAACCCCGATAAATTTCAATCTTAATGCAACCAATTTAATTGTCACTATCGAATCTGCAATTCAACTTCAAATAGGAGGCGGAGAAATTACTAAATTGTAATATCACGAATTTTAATACCACTTGCTAGTTGTCGTTATCGATTTCGCAACTCGAATTGCTAAGAAGCTAGTTGAAGAAATTGAGATGCAATCACAACATACAAGTATTATATATAACAATCTTTTATTTCTATCATTCACTCGAATAATCGTCCCTTTTAAGTTATTGAAATATTTGTGACGAGCTATTCATTTAATGAAAAATATAACGACATAACTATCTACTCGTAATGTTTGTTTGAATCAACACCTTCCCATATGGTGTCATTGTTAGTGTTATGCAAATAACATGTACGTGTCCATGCTTTAGATTTGGTTGGAATGTTGACAATTAGTTTCTTTTCTTTTCTTTTTTTTTTTTCTTTTTTTTTTTCGAAATCATGCAACTTTGCAATCTTCTCAAACGACACACACCCATTTTACATACACATACCCATTTTACACCCATTTTACATACACATACACATACAGATATATATAATTTTGTCACCTGCAAAGTACATGACAATATCGAGTAAAACTAATCAATAAGTGAAACGAATTACCGTATATGTCTTTCTAACCAAATATAAATATCAAGTGACTAAATATAGTATACTCAGACCAACCCCGACTCCAGTCAATCTGATTTTCAAGCGCGAGATATCATTTGACACGTTTATCTCCGCCAACATTTACCCGCCCGAGCGCCTATCGTTACGTAAATTAAACCTAAACTTACACTCATAAATACTTGAATTTATTTAAGATCCTAGCTCCATATAATATACATTCCATAACTCAAGAAACTTATGCCAAACACATGAAATTTGAATGCATAAAATTTAATACAACTAGTGAAAAGGGACCTATCAAATACGCCACCATTATTAATTTATTTATTTTCCTCCAAAAATAATTCTTCAAATATATTATTTTTCACACACACTAGAGCGTATTTTGTGCGTGTCTAGAAAACCCTACATAAATTCCCTATGGCGGCAAACACCAAAATATTTTCAACGAATTTCCGAAAAACACCCTGCCCCTCCAAAACAATGGAATTCCCCCATGGCGCCTTTTTTATTTTTGGCGGGGACAGAAAATTGTTTAGAACAGAGGGGGCTTTCGGTAATTTCACAATCCCGCGCGCCTTAGGGTTTTCATAAACTTATATATAAACCCCCCAACAAATTTATTTTCACAATCGCCCCCCAAACCACCATTTTCTCTCTCTACAACCTCTCTCTCTCTCTCTCTCACTCCCTTGTCGGTTTCCCTTCATCTCAATCCTCTCCGCCGAAATCTTCCTCCCGATAAACCCTACTCCCCCTCCGCCGCTTCTGCTTTGTTTGTGCGAGTTGAAGTGGAGTTAGAGAGAGAAAGCGTTGTTGCTGGGTTTTTGCTGAAGTTAAGCTCGGTGCAGAGGAGGTGGTTGCCTTGCTTCGAGCAGGTTTGATCGAGGTTTGTGATCGTGTTAGAGAGCTTCGAGTTCGAATCAGTGCTTCCTTCGTCCTTTTTCTGTTTTTTCTCGAATCATCGAGGCTCTGAGGGTACGATCTCGGCGATTCTGGCTCGATCAAGTGTTTCGTGAGCGGAAAGTTAAGTTTCCGGCGGCTCGATCCGTCCATTCTCCGACCGAGTGCGAGCTAATGATGGATCTGAGCGATAAAGTAAGTGATCGCGCCTCTCGATCTTCTTCTACGTCCTCCTTTTACTGCTCGATCGAGCTGAGAACGAAAGCAGAGCTCGATCAAAATGCGACGATCGCGTTCCGTTTGTCTCTTCGAATTCGATTTCTGATTTTCCGATTTTATTTCCAGGGATCGGAATGTGAAGAAATGAGCAGCCAAACACCTACCCCCGATAGGGTTTCATCCGACGGCTCAAACGTGAAGACCTGTGTTGATTGCGGCACCTCCAAAACCCCCCTATGGCGTGGTGGTCCAGCTGGACCCAAGGTATATTACCTTTTTCACCAACCCTATGTAACTATTTTACCCTCTGGTAATTTCTCCTTGTTAGTTGTAGTTACTGTATTAAGTTTACTGTCACCTCCCACGTGATCGTGGGGCTGAGGGCAGCAGATCACGTGACACACATGTATGTTGACAAAACATTGTTTAGGACCCATAAAAATTTGATCTTTGATATCTGAAGATAGTTTGGTAGGGGAAAGAACCACCATCTTCCCATGTGCTCTCTGCGTTTTCCTTTTTAAATTATTGAAATCTTGATTCATGTTTTGTTGTTTTGCCTGCAGTCACTCTGCAACGCATGTGGGATCCGCAGCAGGAAGAAGAGGAGGGCTCTAATGGGGGTGGCGAAGGAGGAGAAGAAAACGAAGAAGTCGAGTGGCAAAAATGTAATTAGCGGGAACCATAGCCAGAGCAGTAACAGTAGTTCCAGCAGCAGCGGGGAGAGTACGGGGAAGATCGGGGATTCGTTGAAGAAGAAGCTGTGGGCATTCGGTAGAGACGTTGCGTTGCAGAGACCGAGGTCGAACACGAATCGGAGGAGGAAAATGGGAGAGGAAGAACAAGCTGCTTTTCTTTTGATGGCTCTGTCGTGTGGATCGGTTTATGCTTAGGAGTGTTGTACCTAGTGATGTAGTTGTTGTACAACTATTCCTTTTTTTTCTTTTTCTTTTTTGGGGTTCTTGATTTTCAAGAAAGAGAGAAGAGAGGGCTCAAATGGGCTTTTCCGGAATGTACCCTTTGAGAGCATAATATGAAATTTTATCCTAATTTCACTCTCGAGTTATTACAACTTTGTTGAAACGAAGGACAGAGTCTTGTGATTGAGAATCGATTAAAAGATGGATCTTTGCGAAGAATTCGAACTAGCGAAGTAAAAAATGTGAAAAGTGTTGCTGTCTAGTAGAGGACCATCTAGTGAAAAATCTCAATATTTATGAGATTTCAAAATTTCTAATGTTTCTTTATTTGCTGGCAAAAGATTGGGGGGAAAATGAAATGTTTGGTCCAAAATTTGTGAAGTTGGAAAAAGTTTTTGGTCCTCACATATTTCATCTCAACTTTTCCCTCCCAAATTTCAGTATCACAAATTCACAATTACAATAGTTGATTACTACTAGTTGGGGTTTGACGAATCTCGTTTTTGAGTATAGTTGTTCTCTGGAGATTGATTATGTGATTCTAAATCTTTATTTTGTCAGATTTTAAACATTTTTATACATCGTTTATTATTGAATATTTCGCGTATCTTATCCTTTCTTAATTACTGCTCGTACTTGAAGTTGATGTCTTTATACCCTTTACAGTCTAAAAGGGTCACATACCTACATCAATTCCCTCTCAATTTCAAATAATTCAGCCACTAACTTTCCTTGAATATCTCTTCCAATTATAATTTGGAATCTTTTAAATGATTATTTGAATCTTGAGTTCTTTACCAACACATTTCTTGAACACCAATTCACTTCTGATCTCAAATAATTTTATTTTAGAAGGTTTTCAATTGCACTGATTTACTTTCCTATTTTTCTTTATCACTATATATGTTGAATACAAATAGATGAGATATGAACTTGATTATCATTTTATTTAATACTACCTCTATCTCATCTAATTAGTCCCACTTCTTTATTGATGTGACATGCACGCATCTCCACCGAAACCTAGTATGAGTTTTACGATATAATTTTGAAATATTATTTCTTTTACGGGATAGTCCGACACTTGTAGTATCCCGTAAAAGAAATAATATTTTAATATTATATCGTTAAATCCGTACTAGGTTTCCGTGGAAATGCCGAAAAAGTTACTATGCAAGTGAGACTAATTAGATGAGATGGAGGTAGTACTCCTTATCAAAGATAGTACCTTATTAATGATTGTGCAATTCAAGCTTTTTCTTTTTTATCCCAATCATCATGGAAAAATAGTCAAAGTAAAATTATGAGCAAAAGGATAAGATTAACATATCAAAACCCAATAAAATTCTGAGTTCGAGTCATCCGTGGTACGTCCTTTAGAATTTCTATTGTAAAGCTTCAAAATAAAATAAAATAAAAAATATGAGCAAAATCAACAAAGTCGAGCACCTTACCGTAGAGCGGGAAATATATAAAAGACAATGTCACGAGACAAGCAGAAAACAACGATTCTAAATAAGACTAACAAAATGGGATGAACCAAGTACGAGTATATCTTAATAGTACAATATTTTCTTGTGTGTACTTTGATCAAATGGGCTTGCTCTTTTGGGCTGAAATATATATGTTGGGCCAAAGATCTAGACAAGGTGTAATCTAGCTAATTGGGCCAATAGTCCAAATGTGAGAATCCAATGAAATTAAATTAGTTTATAATATTTTGTGATTATTTATTTCATGCAATAATTGCATATTTAAATACTTGAAACTTTAATCAAATTTATACTATAGTAGGGAGAGATTGGTTAATAGTTATGATAAAGTGTGATTGAATATCCCCCAATTGGACACTCTCAATTGACCCCACATATAATTCATTGCCTTCCAACTCAGGCTACCTTTCACTATTTACAATTATTACCCATCTCCCTCTCTTTCTACTTTCCCTTTCAATATATACTCTCCACGCCACATTTCAGTTGACGCGTTTATTAAATATATATAAAGTATAAAATAATAAAATGCGTCAATTAAAATAGGACAGAGGGATCGTATTAATGTAAAATATGTTGATTTTTACATATAAAATGAACTAAAACCATTTGGTCAAATTACAATGTATTAGACACTACTAATATTCAATCCTAATTTTTTTTTTCCCCTTTTTTCTTTTAGGGTTTACACAGACAGGAGTAGGCTATAAATTAATTACTATAAAAGTTTGGTTATGCAATTTGCAAATAATTAAAGTAAAGATTCTAGCTATAAATGGAGCCAGCCATGCACAAATTAAAACTATAGACAAGCTGGAAAGTTAATACTCCTACTTTCATTTTATTAATTAAAAAGTTTAATTACATGATCCAAGATACACCTTTACTCATAGTAGTATGTTTTTACACTACTACTTCAATTATTTGCACAAATTCATCATATCATATATCACTACTACTATATAAATATAATCTTTATACGTCACTTGATAGGGCTCAAGAAGAAGGTGACGGAACGGGACTGATTAGCCAAACATTCATCAAAGACAAAGGGAAAAAGACAACAGTTATACAGAGCATTAACATATGGGGCTTTTATTATGACAGGTGTATTGGAATTCAATGTTTGGTTGACATATAGTTGAAAAATATTACTATTATTTACTTTCACCTAATTTAATTAATTATAAACATAAAGAAGATTCCTTTTCTATCCGTTGCATAATTAATTTTGCATAATTAACACTAATTAATTAGAACATAACAAATTATGAAGAAAACCTTCATAGATTATGTTAAAACTGAATCACTTTTTCTTACAAAAATCTACTCAAGTTATAATAATAATAACTGAACATAAAAGGAAAAAATAAACTGTCAAGAATTTACAGATAGCTTCTTCCGAAAATGCCCTTGATAATCCTCCATGCCTCTTGATGATCATCCTTTGCAGAAGGGGTAAATTTGGAAATCTACAAAATTTCTGGGGTTTGAGGAAGATTGAAGAATTTGAGGAGAGGGAGGTTGAAGATCTGTGAACCTGACATTTTTATTATTTTTTGTCTAAAAAAATAAAAGGTGAAAGGGAAAAACGATTATGTAGTTGAGTTTCTTAGTAAAAGAAGGCAGTGAAAAGGAGAGTGATGAGAGAGAGAGCCAATGGAGGTAGGAGGAGTGGTGATGAGAGAGAGGATGGAGGGTTGTAGTAGTAGTATGGGAAGTAAGGGACGATGGGGTTCGGCGGCGGCGGCGTCGGGCCGGAGGGGGGCAGCGGAGGAGGCTTGTAGTAGCCGCCTCCGCCGCCGCCGCCGCTGCTCGGCGGCTGGTAGTAGTATGATGATGAGGGCGGCGGGGGGGAGTAGTAGTTCTGGCCGCCGGAGCTGGGAGTAGGGGGAGAAGGCGGCGGAGGGCAGATGTTGGTGGGAGTTGGCGGCGGCGGAGACGGCGGAGGAGGCGGCGGCGATGCGGTGTTGCATGGGTTGTCGCAGGCTGAGCACATTGTGCATTCAATCTGGTATTTGGATCCCTCCCATTCTGGATTCTTGGCCTTCACTACATTTCTTGATTCAAGAAAGAGAAATGCTAGTAATAGTAATCTGAGTTTGTGATGATAATTGTTCATCATTTCTTGATAATGGTGGAGGGTTTGATGGGATTTTTGGTGGGAATTTGAAGGGGAAATTTCATGAAATGATGAGTGAAAGAAAGAGTATATAGAGAGAGAGAGAGATTCTTGGCTTAGAAGCGACACTATAATGTGGCTTTATGAGTGCATTAAGGAAGGTGAAATAAAGGGGGTAAATAAAGTGGGCTAATACTTTTTCCACTTTTTATTAGGGTTTTTTCTTTTCATTTTCTTTTTTAATTGGTGATTTATCTTACACTATAGTCTATAGTTATGGAATAATAGTATATATATGTGAGTAAAATATGAGATGAGATACTAAATCAGGATCCAAATTTGATTTTGGAGTGGCCACTTTTGAGATTGCAAAAGCTTTGCACCGACAGCTTCACTATTTTTCTTTCAAAGCTTACTCTTAGTGGAGGGTGCTTTTTGTCAATTTCATTTTTCAATTCTTTTTAAAAAAAAATTTCATTATTTCTTTTATTGTTAAGTAAGTATAGCATTTGAGGGATGCTCTCCCGCTCACCGAGGACAATCTTAATATGTTTACTGATGACGTGACATATTGTTAATGAATAAATTAATATATATATTCTGATCTATCTAAACAAGTAAATCTTAACACTGCCATATCAGTGGTGGGTACATTAAGAGTGTCGAGAGCATTTCTCCTTCTTTTTAATCAAGGAAACCGTCTAATAATCTCGATATAGGCTATTGAGAAATGGTCCCCCCTGTTCACAATGAACACTCTTAATATATTCATCGCTGTTGTGGTAGTGTGGGGATTAATTTCTTTTTCTTAGGTGGATTAGTGTATATATTTTAGAGGAGTTCTTATTAGTATTTTAAAATGTTGTAATTAAATTTGATGGTAGTCAACATGGCGGTCTCTTTATAGAAACATTTCATACGTGGACCAATCAAAAGGGGTTTCATAAGTAACGTTGCAATCGACCACTACATAGAAAAATAAAATTTTCAATCTTAATCAATAATTTTCCAAAAAATATTTTAGTCCAAAGAAATAGTACTACAAATTAGTGATTATGATTTACTATTAGGTAGTTGAAGTAAGTTGATTGCCGATAAAACTATATATCAATATTACATACACCGGAAAATTTTTCAATAACTTCGGTCTTTTTGAATGGTAATTTTATCTTATACGTTTATTACCACCGTAATTTATCGATTTATTTTTGGATTCACAATGAGGAAACAAAGTGAATTGCCGACATGAAGCACCTATATACACTAAAAAGAACAAATTTTGAAAAATACTACGTACTACTATATGAATGCATGAAAAAATTGGTTGCTTTCTTGACTATAACCATTTTTCCATATGGTTGATTGAATTAGGAAAAAAAAAAATGTTAATTACCAAAAGATCCCTTTTTGAAAAACTTCATACACCGACCAAATCAAGCTTTTCCAGGCTGGTATCGTAATTTTTCTATTTTACACCTATTTATGTACACATACATATTCAAGATTACAACTAATTTTAATAGTGAGGTGGGCTCAACTTCTATTTAATTCCTTCCAATTAAGAAGTAATTTCATTTTCCCAAAATTAATGAGACATTTTTTTAGGCAAAAAATATACATGCTATTCACAAGGCATGTCGATCGATCACTTTATTATAAATTTAAAGATCACGTTACGACCAAGGTCGTAAGAAGATGGAGTAATCAATTGTTTTAGTTAGTATAAATCCCTACAAAGATTTGGCAAAGTCACATTCTAATAAAGAAAGCCATAGCATCACTTTCTTTATACAATAATGACTAAATGTGACTATGTTCACTACTTTTTTAACCAAGACAAGATGGAATAGACATGGCCCTTGTTTGGTTGGTGGTGGGCACTAAACGTGACATACCCTAATTCAACTCACTTTTCTAATTCACTTTATATAATTCTTTTTCCCCTTCTAAGTGCAATCAATACTCAATTTAAAAGGGAGTAACATGAACAGTTTCAGCGTTTTTTGGTTATAGACATCCAAGAAACGATTCAGTTTCGTTGAAATTGATATATACATAACGAGCTAACGAATGAGTCAAAAGAATTATGGGCAAGACAACGAGCTCACCAACCATTTAACCCATTTGAAAGCAACATGATGAACAAAAAATAATTAGGTGAAGACAAACCATCAACAACAATTTGCACCAAAATATGACAAATCTAGATTCTTCCACATTATATATAAGCCAAGGTAGGGTAGGAGGTAGTCGACTTCAACAATCTTAACCCACCCATTCATCATCGACTTCTCATTCATCACCAAAAGTTGTAGGCTCGAGTTGTACTGAAATGCTCTTAATCAAGCTCTTCGTCAAAAAAAGGAAAGATGATACGGATGTGTGCTAGAGTAACAATGACGAAGAGCATGCTCTTAATCCAAGTTGTATCCATATAAACAACATAGTTACGAATTTGTCACAAATTAAATAAGTACTTTTGTTGCATGCAAAATAATCTTATTCTATGTAAAATAGGGATGGTATTGAAATAAAAGAGACGAGCATAAAAGGGCTAGGGCTGCGTGAGTGGGCCATCATATAATAAAAGCCCATTATTGTATTGGTGATTGCTTTTATCATGTTGGGCTCATTTACTTCTAAAATACTCCGTATTATTTGAATATGATTATTCACTTTGGGCCTAAGTTTCTAAATTTGGAGATGGGCCAATAGTTGTTTTGAGTTGGGCTTAGCCCAAATATTTTAAAGCTTCAATCTTCTTTTAAAAAAAAAAAAAATTATTTAATGAAAGTAAGATTGCACGTAAAGGTTTCAAAAAGAAATGAAGATGGCTTAGTTAAAATAACTATCATGCTACAGTCCTCAAACTATAAATTTTGGTACATTGAGGATATCTTTCAACAATTTATGAACTCAATTCGACTCGTGTCGTTTTTATAATAAATAATATCTCTTCTATCGTTCAATTTAAAATGTCACTATTCTTGAATGAGACGGATGAAGTATAGTGAAATGGATTAACATATGAAATAAGAAAAATTCTAAGAGATCTATCTCTTCTTTTGGCTACAATACAACCAAATTAATAAAAAGTCGAAAACCTTCTAACGCACATTAAATTAAAATTAATAAAAAGTTAAGAGCCTAAAGAAAATACTAGTAGTACTACCTCCATCTCATATAAGTAGTCTCATTTGTCATTTTCGTCTGTCTCATCTATTAGTCTCATTTCCTAAAATGGTAAAGAATACTTGGCTAAAATTAACACTCTCTCTTCACGATCAATTACAACCACACATTTCCTCATTTATTGGCTCTTGTGCCCATTCCAAATGGACTACTTATATGAGATGGAGGAAGTATATATTATCACAATAAGTAATACTCCATCCGTTCTGCTCCATTTGGCCTATAGAGTGAATAGATGTGAGGTATAAAATAATAGAGTAGGCCAAATAGAGTGAAACGGAGGGAGTAATAATTGTGAAAGTAGTCGAAAGTGGCACATGGGATTGGGAAAAAAGATTTGCATAATCAATCAAGGGACGGAAACAACGTGCACTCGCCTATGTTCTTTGTCTCGCCACTAATCAATTTTATTCTCAACATTTATATTTGCTTGGTCAAATACCTTTTTATTTGGGATATTCACTATTTTCATTTCGTATACTACTAATATTTTCCTCCTTTTAAAATATACCTATATTTTTTTCAAATAAATTGATGTAGAGTAGTTATGGAATTTCCACTTTTGCCACTACTAGAGTTTCATTTTCAACATTCAAAATTCAAACTTTGTTTTCCAACGCTCAAATTCTAACGGATCCCTAATCGATATTTGTCCCCACCCCATTAAAGAACGTAAACCTTTGCAACTTTTATGTTTTCCCTTTTATTATTACTACTACAACATAAAACGTGAAAGTAGAGATATGGAAACTTTACGGTATGTAGTAGCAGTAGTAGTATGCATATTCTGTTGATAAGGAGAAATGGAAAATTTTATATTGCGAAACTATTGATTAGCATTCAATAATTATTATACAATTTTATTAAACTTTAATTATAATAATTATAATAATAAGGGGGGAATATTAAAAATATTATTAGACAACTAAAAGACGCCACCCCCATACCATACGAGATGACTCATAGTATGGGTACGCGTCTTAATTCCATTATAATACTCTTTATTTTATTTACCTAAATTCATAAATCATACCAAATCAGTCAATTTGAGGCTTAAATGACATCATTAAACCTTTCAAACCTTAAGGTTTAATTAGGCCATGAAATATGAATATGATGTTATCATCATTTCATTTACGTGGACTAAACTACCCATTTACATTTAAATTAATTATTAAAAAAATGTTTTTATTTTAAATAGAAGTAGAAAGTATTATCAGTGTGTTTTATTACAGCTTAATCTCAGCTGTCTCCCTAAAACAACTCTTCTTCTCTCCCTTCTCTTCTTCCTCTCCGCGTCTCCCACTTTCCTTTCTCTCTTCCCTTTTCAGTTTTCACACACACACAGACTACCTATACATACCTACACACACGTTTATATTCATTATACACGCACTCTGCTCCCAACACATTCCCCTCTCTCTCTCTCTCTCTCTGCACATATTCATTCACATGCGTTTGAACTGAATTTGGCAAACATGGCGCCCACCACCACCACCACCGTTATTTTCCTCCTCTCCCTATTCCTCCTCGTTCTGGGCCCAGCCCGAGCCCAGACCCGCAACCCGAGTCCGGCACCTCCGCCCGCATCCGACGCCTGCAATGGAGTTTTCCTTTCTTACTCCTACTCCACGGGCAAAATAGTTCCCCCTATTCTAAAGTCGGATCCAACCCGACAGGGCTACCGGTTCGAATCGGTGCTGACGATACTCAACAACGATTTGGAGGAGCTGAAATCGTGGCAGGTCTGGGTTGGGTTTCAGCACGACGAGTATCTGGTTTCCGCCTCCAATGCCGTGCTCGCCGATGGGAATTACTTCCCTGGGAGCGTGGGGAACGGCTCGGTTTTCGCCGGCTACCCGAATCCGGATCTCAAGACGGGTATCGAGACGGCGGGGGACTTGACCCAGATGAGCCTTCAGGTCGAGCTGGTCGGGACCCAGTTCGGGGTTGCGCCGCCCGATGCGCCGATGCCGGCGAATATCTCGCTGGTGAATGAGGGATGGATTTGCCCTAAACCCTCTATGCAAGGTATCCCTCTCTCTCTCTCTCTCTCTCTCTCTCTCTGGTATGATTTCAAAATCAGTCAATATTAGATTCACTGATTTCAGTAATTGGGATTGAATTTGCGGAATTTGATTGGATTGGTCGATTTTTGAAATTTTAGAGGTGGTGCGAGAAACTGTGAATGGCTGAGATTTGAATTTGACTTGATCAATGGCTTAATTATAGCCTAGATGCTGCTGAGATTAAGATTAGATCAATGAACTCTTGTGTTTAGTTTGTGTTTGAGGCTGTGTTCTTTGATCTTCTTGCGTCCTTAAATTCCTCGAAAAGCATTAGTCGAAACCCGGTACCTAAAGGTTGTGGTTCTTTGGATTTGCAGGAAACAGAACAATGGAGGTCTGCTGCAGTAGAGACCCGGACTTCAAACCGAACACAACGCTAGACGAAGAGTTTCTACCTCGGAAAAGTGGCGATCTAACGATAATGTATGATGTTACGAGAACCTACGAATCGAACTACTGGGCACAGGTCACGATCGAGAACCACAATCCACTAGGCAGGCTCGACAACTGGGAATTGAGCTGGGATTGGATGGAGGAAGAGTTCATCTTTGCCATGAAAGGAGCTTATCCCTCTGTAGTCGACACCTCGGACTGCGTCTTTGGCAAACAAGGCCAGTATTATCAGTCTCTTGATTTTGCAAACGCGTTGAGCTGCGAGCGTAGGCCAACTCTTGTTGATCTCCCTCTTGCCAAAACCAACGACACGAATCTAGGCATGGTCCCGTTCTGCTGTAGAAATGGCACGATCCTACCGCCTTCGATGGATCCGAGCAAGTCAAAATCGGCGTTCCAGATCAATGTTTTCAAGATGCCCCCGAATCTCAACCGCTCGCGCCTCAGTCCCCCTCAGAATTGGGTGATCAAGGGCCGGTTGAATCCGGATTACAAATGTGGTGCCCCCGTACGCGTGGGTCCTAGTCAGTTCCCTGACCCTGCTGCTCTCCTCTCCGACTCCACTGCCGTTGCCAGCTGGCAGGTGGTGTGCAACATTACTCAAGCCAAGGGTGCGAGCCCTCGTTGCTGTGTCTCGTTTTCGGCATACTACAATGAATCAATTGTTCCGTGCAAGACCTGTGCGTGCGGCTGTGATAGTAGTAAATTGGCCAATCGAGCGTGCAGTAGTACGGCTCCGGCTCTTTTCCTCCCGTCTCAGGCGTTGCTCGTTCCTTTCGAGAACCGGACAAGACTGGCTACTGCGTGGGCAGATCTTCATCATTTCCCGGTATCAAATCCGCTTCCGTGTGGGGACAACTGCGGCGTGAGCCTCAATTGGCATTTGTTTACAGATTACAGAGGCGGCTGGTCTGCAAGGATCACTATGTTCAACTGGGACGAGACCCCATTCATCGACTGGTTCACCGCAGTCGAATTGAAGAAAGGCGGACCTGGATTCGAGGCCGTCTACTCCTTCAACGGAACAGGGCTAGATCTCACCGGAGATGGAGTGAACACCACCATTTTCATGCAGGGGCTGGAGGGGCTGAACTATCTTGTTGCAGAGACCGACAGTCCCAATCCGGCAAAGGATCCACGGATTCCAGGGAAACAACAGTCTGTTATCTCGTTCACGAAGAAACTCACTCCGGGGATTAATATTCCGGGAGGGGATGGATTTCCATCGAAGGTATACTTCAACGGAGAGGAGTGCTCGTTACCGGAGGTGATCCCAACGAGCAGTAGTGCAAGGCTCGGGTCGTCAGTGTTGGTGGCTATTCTGGCAGCGCTCGTAGTTCTCATCTCGTTGCAGAGATGAGAAGGGGAGGCTCATTATTTGTTCATTCTTTCGGTTTTTTCGTTTTCGTATTCATCGATGAGATCGTTCGTTGTTCCTCTTTCTTGAGGAATTTTGGAAATGGGAAATTTGGAGAGGTGTTTTTGTACCTAAATCTTGTGTTTAGAACAATTATACCAGCTTTGTAAAATACACAGATTGTTTAGTTTTCATATATATACTGTAACGTTAACTTTCATTGTTTTGTGCAAAGTAATCTCTCTCTCTCTCTCTCTCTCTCTCTCTCTCTATCTCTCTCAGGACTACAAAGATGGAAGAATATCAAGATTTGCTGCATTGTTGAAAAATCAAATGAATGAATCAGTATACTACATTCATATATCCCTACCAACTTATTTAATTCAAAATCCACCATCAAAATTCAAGAAACCTTCACCACCTCCCTCACAAATCTTTCACAACTACAACCAAACCCTAAACCTAGAGCAATCGAAAAATTCGCATGATCATGCTTCGCGTCTCGTGCATTAGGCTTCGATCGATGATGTTCTTGTTTGAATCTTGAGTTCCTCGTCTCCGGTTTTTTCGAGGAAAGAATCGTTGCTACTATTCAGAATAGAGTAGTAACAAAGCAAACAAGGCACCAAGACCCTCTACTCCTAGAAGTGGAAGCATATTTGTTCAGACAGAAAAAAGAGTAACAAGAGACTAATTTTTGGTGTGATGCATCTATTTACAAACTCACGCTAAGCTACGCAACACCGGCTTTGTTACACGGGGAGATTGTCCAGATAGTAGCCATCGAATCCGAACTCCGTTTCCACGGGAACCAAGCCTTCTTGATGCTGTAACAGAAATTGTTGGTGTTAGAATCTTCAATTGAGTCGAGCACTCAAGATTATTCGATCAATCAAAGCATGTGGTGGCTAACGATATCGTGTTTGTCAAGATTAACTAGTATCATTTCAAGGCTCCACAGTTAAACGAAATCAGAAGTAGAAAAGCCGACCTGCTTGAGAAGTGCGCTCATGAGATCTTCTTGCCCATACCGTTCGTGCAAGAGCCCGTTATTGAAGCCCATTTCCTGTAGTCTTTCGGCCTTACCTTTCAATGACTTTTCGGCATTCGGTATGTTGCCAATCACTGCCGTATTAGCAGTTGTCATTCTGCTTTGTCCATGATTTTGGCTAGAAGAAAACTGGTGCTGCTGTTGCTGCTGCACTAGAACAGATGGCGAAACATCTACACCTCCTTGTCTAGTTGAATGTTGAGGAAGATTCTGCAAACGCCATTCGTGGTTCCTGTTCTGATTCAGATTATTCAGTACGTCGTAATTAGGAAGAAAACCTCGTGATCCCTTGATTTCGGTTCCCGAAAGCCCAGTATTACTTCCAAGTGGGAAACTACTTCTTGAGATCTCTGCAGAAGTGGCTGGTGGAAGATTTGAGACATGGCTTCCGTTGAATTTGTTCAAAATCTGAGTCCTCGAATGCATCATATTCATGTTACTAATTCCAGATTGGTGCAGATTAATCAGCTGCTTCGAGTCCATATTTGTTGGAATCCCGTGAAGTAAGTTCACTTGCTTACTACTGTCGTTTTGCTGACTTTCGATAAACCTCAACTTCGGATTTTCAAAGTTGAACATGTTTCTTTGATCGAAAGGTGTGGAAGATTTTGAGGTGGCCCGGCCAAGAGCAGCTGCCTGAATCGAAGCAAGGCTTTGAGGAGGGATTTGACCAGAAGCCGCAAGGGCTTGAAGATCGACACCGTTTAGAGAAGAGATCGAGCCAAATTGTGGATCCGTGGTTCCCAGAAACGAGTTACCTAGGCCATTATGGTGCTGTGACACACCACTTACCCTTCTGAGATAGAGGCGGAACTTCTGAAAAACAACGGTTATTTATAGTTTAGGAACAGATCATCACATTGGAATCTTGAATCGGCATTTGATGAAAATGATAATCAAGAATTCAATTCTTCAAACCTGAAGGTGGCTTGCGACGTTCTCTCTTGTAAGGCCAGGAACATTCATTAATTCCAAGATTTTCTTCGGAACAGCCTCTGCAATATTGCAAAGAGTTCGAAGATTGAAATCAATAATTACGAGCATGTGATTGCAAAGTCGAGGAAGCATCAAATTTAGTCATTTCAAACATCGAAAGCATGCAACTAAACACAACGTATCAGCAACAGAAGGCTCAAACTAAGAAATCATTCATCTATAGTTACAAGAAAATCATCTATTTATCATTTTCGGGCACAGTCTCGAGCTATCCTTTTCTACATAGCAATTAAGCGGATCTAAAGAAATTAAAGCCTCGACTGTTTTAATAGGTTCTCATAATTGAAAGGGTTGAAGATACGTACTGTCGATTCCAAGCTGATTAACAGCAGACACGAATTGCTGATGGAGCTCAACTGACCAAACTACTCTCGGCTTCTTCAATGCAGATGCATCATCCCTTTCTTCTGCCTCGTCTTCCTCATCCTTCCTTTTCTTCGAGTTACTCCAATTCCCTTCATTAACTGAAGAGGAACAATCCACCTCTTCTTGAAGTTTTTGCTGCCGTTCACCCTCATCCAAACTTCCAGATTGCTCCGAATCCTTCTCTTTCCACTCATGCTTCTTTTTACGAACCACGTGCTGCCATATATTTTTCAACGCCTCGATTCTAACCGGCTTAATAAGATAGTCACAAGCACCATGCGTCACGCCCTTCATCACCACCACTTTACTATCATCCGCAGACATCACTAATAGCAACCAAAACAAAACATGTTAATTCACTATCACTCATCACAATACGAAGGTTACGGAGAAATAACAACTCACTTATGACCGGAAGATCCATCTCTAGTCCAATGTGTTCGAGAAGCTTGAAACCATCCATATCAGGCATATGAACGTCGCTTATAACAACATCACAGCCATTCCTGTTGTCCCTGAGAAAGTTCAGAGCAACCTCCGCTCGATTGCAAGTCGTAACTACAAAAAATTTCCCCAATAGTGTTTGTTATCAGAGCCATCACCTCACAAACACTATGATCAAACATACTCCATAGCATCAAGAACTCGATAAACAAGCCTGCATCGATTCACCGGTCAAACTATACATAATACACTCCAATTACATCAGCCTAATTTCTCCTAAAACTGAAATCACAATCCAAGAATGTAAATGGCATCCCAAGTTCATCTGTTATTTCTGCATATGGATATCAAATCCCAACACACACACACACACACACACACACACACACACACACACACACACACAACAAAACAATTATTATTATTTTTTTCTATTCTCTCCATAAAACTGAAATCACAAGCCCATTAACATGATTAAACCAAAGCTAGAATCTTTTTCAACATACAATCATAATCCCATCAAATTACATGAACTCAAACCTATAAACAATAGTAAGAGAGAGAGAGAGAGAGAGAGAGAGAGAGAGAGAAACTACTACAATACCAAGTTGGCATCATCATACCTTCATACAAGCAATTTTTGAGCATCTTCTCCAAAATCCTCAAACAAGTGGGGTCATCATCAACTACAAGAACTCTCAACCCCGCCGGAAACTGGCCGGGAACGGCGTCGCCGGACTTCCATGTACCACCAGAACCCGTGAAAGGATGGGATTTCACTCCAAGATCCATTCTTTCCTCTCAAATTTCACCAATACAACTCCAAATATGCATACAAAACAATAAATATTTTTTTTAAAACTTCAATTTAGAGTTTGTTGCAGACCCACCCAGCAAAAACAAACCATAATCAAGCGGGAAGGTTGGGGGAGAAAGCAATCTTGAAACTTTAGTTGAAAGAGTTATAAATAAAAGAGGTTGAGTTGAGGGGAGGGGAGAATTTTTGAGATTGATAATGATGCTCAAGGCATTGAAGGCTGTGAATGTGTGCTCTTATTGGAATTTCTTTTTCTTTTCCTTTTTCCTTTTCCCTCTGGTTTGTTTATTGGGATTAAATTATTGATTTTTTCCCCTTTCCTAAAATAAATTAATTCGATATTATATGGAAGTGAATATTTATAGTAATATTATTCGAGGTGTTCGTTTGGCAATGGATCAATCCCTTGAGTTTGGATCCAGCTCACATAACTAACCCCACGTCACCACAATATATGCATTAATCGTAAATTTAATTGTCGTGACATGAAAGTCCCGAAATTTAACCCCCTATTCTTACATCGTACGTAAACATTTTTCCTTTTATTTATGAATGGGGTGATATTACCACCCTAGATTAGTCATTTAGTTTAACTATTTAATTAAATTTTATATTACTAGTTTGAGCTAATTAATTGTTGACTTTTTATATATTCTAGCAGTACATTTTTTGTATGAAGTATTAACTTGTATAAATATTTGTGAACTCTCAGTTATTACATGATTCAAGTCAAGTCAACAATATTTGATTAAAAAGGGTATGGTTTTATTTAAATTTCGTATGATGGCGGAGATTAGGGTCTTCAGAAGCTTATCGTGAAATGTTGATATTTTTATCGTATTGTACCTTTGAATTAGGGTTGTAAATGAGCTAAGTTACTCGATAGCTACTCGGTGACTGACTTGAAAAAAGCTCATTCGAAATCGAATTTGTTAATAAACGAGCCAAGCTCGAGCCCATTTTCGAGCTCGATAAAATTATCGAGCCGAGCTCGAGCATAATGGTACTCAACTCGATATGCTCGCGAACATGTTTGGCTTGAATATAATTGAGCATGTTCGCGAGCTTATAATCAAGTATGTTTGCGAGCTCCTAAACGAACCTATAATCAAGCCCAATTTATTTAAAATTGAGGTTTTACAAGAGCTCAAAATCGAGTTCGAACTAAAATACTAATATTCGGGCTCTTCACGAGCCTGGTTCAAGCTCGAAATTTTTACCACGAGCCAATCTCGAGCATAAATCTAAAGCTCGAACAGAGCTCGAGCTCGAGCATGCCAATACTCGGCTCGTTTTCGACCCTACTATGAATAAATTGCCCAAGATTTAATCTAAAATTTTCGTATACGTCCCTAACGATACAAGCTACCGAAGGTCTTAAATTCTAGTATCCTTGTTTATGAAAGAAAAATAATAAGAAATGAAGGGGATATGGAAATTAAGCAAAAATTTAATTGCAATTAGCCACGTTAAGTAGGGTTTAATTACGTGTTAAGCCACATGGTTTAATTTGTTTATTAGTGATTAATGGGTCTTGAATTTTACCACAATGCATGTGCATTTATTGCTTCAACATCTTAAATCCACCC
Source organism: Thymus mandschuricus (assembly GCA_029379335.1). Classification (NCBI taxonomy): domain Eukaryota; kingdom Viridiplantae; phylum Streptophyta; class Magnoliopsida; order Lamiales; family Lamiaceae; genus Thymus; species Thymus mandschuricus. The sequence continues at coordinate 38,012,486 of CM057074.1, forward strand.
ATTTTTTTTAGATGGAACGATAAGGATTAGTTAATTATTTATCATTTCCCAAATTTATCGGATCTTCCCTTTGTAGCCCTTTTAAGATTAGAGATTTCCCATTAATTCCTCCTATTTCCATTCCTTTCATTTGTGAAGCAACACATGTACATCTCCACCTAAAACAAAATTTAAACTTAAATCCACTCTGAGCATCTCAGACACTCGAAACTGAATCATAACTCAACTCGATACAGGAATTCATGAAGGAATGTCCAATACCCATCGTTGACGCATTTAATATGTACATAACTAACGTGATGCAAATAGGAAGTGAATTACGGCGCAGTTTAAGGCTCTTGCTACTTGGTTGTTTGAAATAAAACCAATATTTATAGAATATTCCATTTGCTTCCCTACTTGTCCCATTAAATTAAACTCTCTTTAGATTAGTAATTAACAAATTAATGAATTATTTTGATATAATTCTTTAGTACATACTGCAATTAATTAGCTAAAGTTTCTGATTAACCACATTTGATTATTACTCTCTGAAAAAGCTTTCTGTCATTTCACTTTCTTTCATGGCAAAAAAAAGAACATGAGAATGCAACCCTTTGTTGTTTCCCATGATTTTCTTAAAAGCATAATCCACATAAATCATTATGAAAAAAAACTTTTGCTTGAGAAATTATTCAAGTATTTGAGAATAGTACTATGCATTAATAGGTATTTAATCCGAGAGGACGTTATACTTAACGTGACAATAACCAAATAACGGTATCATTAATATATTGGCGTGATATTATTATATCGACCATGCATGTATGAAGTAAACATGTCAACGCTGGAAACGAGAACATTTCTGATAATTGTGGTCATTTTGCAATTACCAATCTACCATTAATCAGTATGAACTTGTTGATTTTAGTAGCAACAATAGTTATGTACAGAATCATGAGAAGCCCTTCAAAAGTTTGAACTTACTATAAGAATTATTATAAACAAAAGTCAAGTGTCAACTCCACTTTTTTCTCTAATAATAATAATACCCAAAGATTTTTAACCATTATGAGTAAAACTGTAGCTGAGATCCACTTTTTTTACCTTTAACTCAAATAATTAAATATTATTCTTTCCTATTTCATCTTTTAATAAAAAGGAGAAATTAATTGTGATAATAATACTATATAATATACGATTGTTAGCTTTATATTAGCAACAAATGGGTAGTGTATATGCTGCCCCTGAGGCATTGCCTCCCATCGCCACGTCACCCTCTTCTTTTCTATTTCAACCTCTGTTTTGGCTATTGAAAAAAAAAACAATGTATTTTATTTTCATTTATTTTCTCCTCTTTTCGTTAAACATATTTATTTAAATGTAATTTTATTTTTTGTTTTATTTATTTATAAGTGTTAAGTCTTAAATTCAACGCATATCAATGGGACGAAGGGGTATTTTGTTTCATTCATTTTTTTAAATGGTACCCCTTGGTAATAATAATATTTTCTAAAATTGAATTTCATATTAAAAAAATTAAATGTAATAAAATATTAAAAAATAAATGTTTTAAAATTTGAATTTCATAATTTTCTACATTTATATTCCTATTCACAAAAAAAAAAACAATATAATATAAATATAAAATTAGCTATCAATTTTTAAAATTTTAATACATATTTTCTGAAAATAGTATAAAGTGGTGTTAAAATAGAAGAAACTAAGCCACATGGCATCATATTAGTGGTGGGAGGCAATGCCCCAAGGGGTAGCATATAGGCTACCAAATCAAGAAATGCTTTTAAGGTGAATAAATGTGTCACGCGCGGGATTAACTAATACACTACCCGTACCCTAAAACCAATCATGCTTCGCCACGTGGCGTCCGCGGGAGTTACACTTTATTGCTTTTTGGTCCCTGCAATTTTGTGCCCCTTTTTGCAGTTTGCCCCTTGAATTCAATTACTAGTGCCATCCCACTCCCATCCTCCTCAACCAGTCAGCTTTATTTATTTATTATTATTAATTTATAATAATTTAAAAACTTGAAATTTAGCTTAAAATTATTTGGAATTATGGAATAAATTTCAGTGAGAGAATAAAAAAGTAAAGATAAAGTGATTTACGATGAATTTAACGTTTTATAATGGGACGGTTTAAAAAGAAAAATTATACAGTACGTAATTTGATGGAATAGAAGGAGTATCGTATTCAGCAGCTCGATTTTTATGAGCTATATAAGTTGTGGATTGGTTTTTAAGATAGTAGTATATGAATGTGTATGTAGATGACAAGTTGCAGTTTTAGTTCCCTTTATCGTGCAAAACGTAAAATGGGAATGATGGTATGCATGTTTACATGATTTATTTAACTAGGTTCACTGCATCATTTCATTCCCCAGTCAACCCCCTCAACTATACAGCTTTGAGTTTGTTAACTTAGTAAAGTGAACATAAATTCTTTTATTTGAATTTCTTCAATTGCATCTTAGTCAAAACACACACCCTGATCCCATTTTTACGATGGAATGTCACGCTATCTATGAACACATTTAGAATATATGCGGTGGGTAGGGAAGCATTCCTCTTCGTTGGTAATAAACAGTATTGGATCCATTTATTCAAACTATTAAAACGCGATAGATACATGCGATCGAGACCACAAATTAATTGAGTTGAACTTGATCATGCATTCTTGAAAATGAAAGGGCAAAGCATTTATAGAAACACCACACCCATAATTACTACTACATCATCGGCCTCAAATGAAATGCATTCGAATAACATATGACTGAAATTGTTTAGTCTGAGATAAACGGAGTATTATTTCGAGAAGTGCTTTTCGTTTGGTGGCATCAATACTTAACCAACATCAAGATTTGTAATATTAAGCTTTAATTAAAAAATATTAAGAAATCAATAATTGAGATTAATTTGATTGATGATTACTTGTGTGAAAACGATGGATAGGTTGGACAACAGCTAATGTAATACTAATTCCCACTCCCACGGTAGTACCAAATTAATTTATATTAATTCACTCTAAAATTTGAAACTTATAGTATTAAAAAAAGATTAATAATTCTTGTCATTTCTTAATAGTAATTTTATTTATTTTTAATAATTTGTTCTTTCTGTCTTGGTGTCACGGACCATGCATACATGACGTCAATATATATAATATTTGATTTTTATCTCATGTTTAAAATATGAATAATTACTTACTACTGTATAGGATAAAATTGATGTCACTATTTATTAAAATCAACGTCATCTAAAAGAAAAAAAAAAAAAGCATTTTTACTTTATGTCATGGATGAAGCAAGCAATTCTAGCAAGGAAAGTAATGTTTTTGCACCATTATTTAACTCTAATTATTGTACTATCACCAAAATATATATATATATATATATATATATATATATATATATATATATATCTCCTAGAGAAATGATATGCCGCTCCCCTCCTGTGGGCACCTTTCGTGGGCACCTATCGTCGTTTGCTCACTTTAACATTATTTTGTTCGATTTTTGCAATTGTATAATATTCTACTATGTTATAAATTAATATTGAAATTATAAAATTTACAAAATACGTAAAAATCGAGGCTCGATTTGTGTTTTATTGATTTTTTGAAGTTAGAGGGCGAAAAACACAAATCGAGCCTCGATTTTTACGTATTTTGTAAATTTTATAATTTCAATATTAATTTATAACATAGTAGAATATTATACAATTGCAAAAATCGAACAAAATAATGCTAAAGTGAGCAAACGACGATAGGTGCCCACGAAAGGTGCCCACGGGAGGGGAGCGGCATATCATTTCTCTATATCTCCTATATATATATATATATTTGAGTTTAAACTTTGGAGCGTGAATTTGTTAAATTTCATGCCACGTGTTCCCTTGGGTTAAAAAGGGATTATCAACTTCTAAAACTTACTTACTTCCTCTGGCTCACGATTCTGAGACGTTTCTTTTCGGCACGGAATTTATGGCGAAAGTGTTTAGTATTTTAAGTATGTTGTTTAGTAATGATATTTTGTTTATTTGTTTTGCATTATTTATATAAATTAGAATAAATTAAAAAAATAATGTTAATATATTTTTTTTAGTTAATTAATTAAATCTAATTTTTATTTATTTATTTATTATTTTTTTTTTGTTGTCATCAAAAACTGCAATCCAATTATTCCATGCAACATAAATAAATTGTGAATTTTTTGTGTAATTTTTTTTTTTTAATAAATAAATTGTGATTTTTTTTAATAAATAAATTGTGAATTTAATTTTATTTATTAGGGTTTGTTAATTGTAATAAGGGAGAACTAATTGTGCAATTAAAATGTTAATTATTTCTCAAAATGGAAACGTGTCAGAAATCGTGAGACGGCCCAAAAAGGAAAACGTCTCAGAAATCGTGAGCCAGAGGAAGTATTTCATTTTGATTTATTCGCAGTATTAAAAATAAAAAGTGAAAGGTTAATGTCAACAAGTAAAGATTAATTCTTTTATTTTAAAAAAAATTAAAGTGAAACGTCACTATTAGAAAATGAAGTTAAGTGAAGTCGAACTAAAATTATTACTAATGTCGGAAAATATAGCAAGGCGCAGCACAAACCCCCGCCACTAGATAGAGCACCGACTGTAACACCAACTGACACGTGGCGGTACCGTCTGAATGGGCCCCGCAAAGCCTGCATCTCGTAACAGGCCATTGGGCCCAATTAGACTTTAGGGAGGAGAATGGGACCACACGGGGAAAGTACTTGGGCCGGGGCCCACCGTACGCCATTTTCTGCTGGCCCCCTACTTCTACTGATAAATTTCCTGCTAGATTTATTTATCATACACTAGAGATAAATTCTACTCCCTCCGTTTCTTCTCTGTTTCTTCTGAAACGGCCCGTTTCTTTTCGGCACGCATATGAATAAAATTGAGGTTTGTTGTGTAATATTGGTGGACCATATACTTAAAATAAGAATTTAGTGTATAAAGGTGATATATTAAGGGATTAATGGGAGTGCACATGAGATTGTCGGGCTAAAATAGGAAACATGTCATTTCGCACGAAACTTCTCTATTAGGAAAACAGACCGTTTCAGAAGAAACGGAGGGAGTATTCCATTCGTTCCATTTATATATTCTTATTTATTTTCAATAAGAGATTTTACACGCAATTGTTAAATCGAAAATAACAAACATGACTAATGATATGAAACGTAGGAAGTAAATAATTTATTCACCCTTGAACTATTAATTCACCCTTGATGTTATGCCATTAGGGCATCGTATTGGCATTTTTTTAAGAATAAATTTTGGTTTGTTTGTAAAATTTTATTACTGTACTTTTTTTTTTTTGTAAGATTTAGTTATTATAAAATATTACTTATGATATTTTGTTTATGTATACCCACTATTAACGGTGGCGGAACACACTTAGCATCGACGGAGCAATTGTCTCACCTCAAAATTATCTGATCGCCTCATTATTTTTATACTTGTCTATTTATCAAAAATAAGTACCATAACTATTTATTAAACTTGTCCTTATAGTTTATACACATTTTAGATCGGTTTAAAATTCGCATCGATCCATATTTGGCACCCCTAGATCCAATAGTATGAACCTAATAATGCATTTGGTGATGTTGCTTTTGGTCCACCCAACTTATGTCGGTGGGGTTTCCATAAACTTCCCCAACTGTAAATGGGAAATACGTTCTAAATATATTGTCTTGTTTTTATTTCGATCACTAACAATAAAATTTTGAAGCTACTTTAGGAAATGTGTTGCTTTCTAACATTGATTCCATTTATAGCAAAACAAATAGTGAGTGAGAGAGAGAAAAGGATAGATAATGAAGAGGTGGCAATAGAATTTTGCCTCCCCACATCCAACCTAAGAGCTTTGTATTGATTCCTCTCATGACAATGAAACTTGTGGAATTGAAAAGGTGTTATTCTTTTTTAGAAAATAGCAAGTTAAAAGTTTAGGATAGAAAGGGATAAGCCCTTTTGATTAGGGGAGATGCATTAACCTCACATTTGGCCAAGTATAATGTGGTGAAAGTAAGATTAGATATTGACACATGAATAGAACTTGTTCATTAATATTTCTTTGAATACTTATGTTTGTGTCGGCACTTTTACGTACGGTTATTGCTACCCCACGTGTATCGTAAGATGCTGGTGTCTGAATTCTTCGTTTATTTTCTCGGAGTTTGAAAGATGAATTGAAGCCAATAATTCAATGATGTAAAATTCCAAAACATTTATTTGTAACTAGATGAGGTTTCCATCACATTTTTTCTATATAGTTCATAAATAAAATGCTCAAAATTCAATTCAACAATAATAACTCAATGCCAAATTTCTTCTAACCTAATCTCTAGAATCCAAAGGCCCAATAATTAGTTAAAGCCCGGCCCAATTGTGTGGGCGATATGTCGGCCCATTAGTGATGGAGTCAGGGGTCGTAATCAGGCTGGAATTGTCAGTCTTCGTCTTTGGGGGACTTTACAGGCTGGGGAAACGGCGTCGTTTAGGGTTGCCGTCAGGCTTTCAAACTATTTACGTGTTGCCACGTGGGGGTGGGTTGCTAAAGTGACGCAGCTGTCACGTGGTGACGCAGTAAGTAAGTGTACAACTACTTCACTCCTCTCACCCTTCACTTCAATCTTGACTAGTTTTTGCATTGACCAAATCTTAAGAGTTGAACATGGTAAGAAAAAGGTATTACTATTCGTCCCACTTCAATTTGTTTACGAGAGTTTAGATACAGTGTTAAAAATAAAAAATTAGAGATAATATTGGAAAGTAAGAGTTAATTATTTTCATTTTAGAAAAATATGTCAACTGAAATGAGACGTCACAATTAGGAAAATGAAATAAATGAAGTGAGACAGAGGAAGTACAAAATAAAGGTTCAAGTGAATATATTTGTAAAACAAACTAATCCATAACTCTAGCAAGAAGGTGAACCACAAAATTGGATTAACGACGAGCATTTATTTGACTTTACGATAAATTTGCAATTTTGAACTGGCTCAAATTCAAAGACTTTGTGATACGACCCCGCTCCGGAATTGTATCGGTTGCACAACTTTGAGCCTGCGCCTACTCCGATTCCCTCGACTACGAGAAGAAACTTAATTCATAATTATCATTCAATTAATAAAACACTAGATTACAACTGAATATATAGACTAACTAGACGCACCCTAATGAGCTCAATTGGACAACGGACCGATAGACATCGCAATACCCATTTATACAATTATTTATTAACTAGACTATTAAATATAAATAATATAAAATACTAATAACCTAATGACGTATCACTTTGTAATACTGAGACATAATGACATTACAAGATACAGTATCTTACTATCAGTGTGAACGACCACTCTATCCAGATTCAATTGTCTGGTCAAGGACAGTGCCTCAAAGATACATATAGCTTTTCCTTCATCAACAAGAAAGTAACATGTAAGACGATGAATCCTCGCTTCAACAAGCTTTCTTGAAAAGTTTCGAATAATGATGCCCTAATATGTACAGTTGGGTTTAGGAAAAAACGCAACATCAATATCACACATAAAACCAACCTACCTGATGTGCAAAACTCTAACGTTGCAAGACAAATATTTTCCAAATTTAAAATACGTTCGTTTTTGTGGCACTTCCACTCCAATCGAGCATTATGAGCACGGAAGTGAGATGGATTCGGGTTATATATGCATCGTGTTGTATCAATGCTACGCTTCTCTCGTACACATTCTATCCCATTTATTATGGCTCGACTATCACTTTAGAACGTCATATTTATAATGATCCGTTTTCGAAATGACAAAAATCAAAACACGCTATTTTAGTGCAGCGGTTGCGGACAAGTGCGAGAAACAGCTGTTCATCTATTCCTCGAGTGTCAAGAGATGACGAGAATCTGGACGAAAATGATTGATTGGGTCGGGGTAGTGTGGGTTGCGCCAGGTTGTATCGAAACTCATTTTCTGAGTTTTGTTAATATGCTTAGGGGGAAGAAGTGGAAGAGAAGACTTGGGGGCTTATGGATTTGCACTACTTGGGTGATATGGAAGTGGAGGAACGATGTGGTTTTTGCTAATAAGAATTGCGATTTTCAAAGAATTGAGGAAGAAATCAAAAGCCGTTTCTGGAGTTGGTGCGTCGTTAGAGGAGAAGCCGAGGAAGTAACAAGTTTTAATGTATGGGCGAATCAAAAACTTATTGTGACCTGGGCTACTAACTAATTGTGTATGGCTGTGTTGTAGGTACTTCTTGTACCATTGCTGCGGCTATTACATGAATAAAATTTCATTTTGTCTGACCAAAAAAAAAAACACGCTATTTTAGCGTATTTATGCTTTTTCAAATAAAATTCTATTGATTCTGAATGTATATAAATAAAACAATTGCTAACCTAACAAAACTGCCCCTAATCTAAATTATTCATGTCCAATAAAGTTGCCTAATCTAGCCATTGAATCCAAACAGTACGCCAAGCTGAAATGGTTGTACCATGGCGGAAAAAAGGGGATGGCAGTTGCGTAAATCCATCCCAACATCGAACCCTTTTCCACAGAAAAACATTATATAAATTCTCGAAATGTCTGACCCATAGAAATTTGGTAGGGAGCTTCACATCTCTCTGGCTCTCTTTCTTCATTAATTTCTCCGAAGCTTCTCCCTTTTCGGCCTCTTTTTTCTTGAATTTCCAATCTTTCTCGATACGCAAAACATGCGTATGTGTCTGAATCCTTAGCTCAGAGTGTGTAGTGTGTGTCCTTAACCGAGTGGGTTTTGCAGAGTTTCTGTGTGTGGACCAGTTTTGAGAGAAAACAAAATTCTCGACGCGCTTGATTCGGAAATTTGTGGAAGAAAATGGAGTCCGATTCGTGGTCGCGGCTGTCGAATTATTCTAGGCGTTATCGATCTCGATCAGGTTGGTTTGGTTCTGGAATTTTTGTCTGATTTTCCTTTGAGAAAGGAGGTTGTTTTTGTCTGATTTTCAGGTGAATTTGGTGAAAGCTTTGATTTTTTGGGGAAATTGAGTGGACTTTTTTGTTTTTCTGGGTGGGTTTTCTGTGTTGGTTATGAGATTAACGATTGGATGATTTGAATGGGGAATTTTGGGATTTCGATTTCTGGAAATTGGTTTATCTTTGAGCTGTTTGTGGTATTGGAAGCAAATTCAGTCGGTCGATTTCTTTTTCCGGTGTTGAATTTTGTGTTTTATGGCTGAATTAGTAAAGATATTCGAATTTGTTGAACTTCTTTCCTTTTTTTTGTACAATTTCTCCATTTTAGGCGCAGTCTCGAATAGGAAGCTGGAAATTGTAATAAAAATCTTGGAGATTTGTTGCATGTTTTATGGAAATGTGATGTTATATTAGGGTTGTTAGCTGTGTAATGAATTAGTGAACAAATTAAGGAAGGTTATCCTTGTTGTGGAAGCCCTTTTGATCATTTAGTGCCCATTTATCCTTGTTGTGAGATGCAATGGAATTAGAAATGTGTTTCAAACTCTTTAAGTTGTTTCAGAGACGTGCAAGTTCGATTATTTTAATTCCTTTGAGGATATGAAATGAAGATGCGATATTTTCTTGATGATATGTTGCAGATGTTTATAACGGAGAAGAGTACGAAGGTGAAGAAGAGCAGAAGTCTGAGTATCTCTGCCCATTTTGCAGTGAGGATTTTGATGTGGTCGGGCTTTGCTGTCATATAGACGAAGAGCACGCCATTGAAGCTAAGAATGGGGTACAGACATTGCAACTTTCCCTCTCTTATAGTGTTTTGGATGTTTGCTTGAGCTTAATTGAGCTGCACATTGGTTGTAGAGAGCATGTGATCTTGTCTTTATCTCGCTTGCTTATGACATGTGGAATTAGTTACACTTTGCTATATCTACGTAAAGGGTGTTAATTATATAATCCGACAGTGGGGATATGATGAATTGCGGCGATAATAACTTCAATATCAGGATTTATTAGCCTTGCAATTATTGAAATTTATTAGGTTTACATAAGCGTTGCTTCTGCGTTGATGCACTTGTGAGGATTAAAAAAAGGACAGTTCATTAGGTTTTGTTCAATATGCTAATATCACGGCACGTCATATTTTTTTTAGAAATAAAATTAATACACAATTTCCTCATCTAAAATGCTCCTTTACTTATTAGTTGCGCAATAATCGGTTGTCGTTATCAGTTTGCTGAGATGTGTATAGCATATGTAGATATCATGACACACGTATCAATTCAGAAAATTCGTTTGGCATGAGACTTGTCCACGTGTTTATCATTTTACACAATCATGCATCATGCTGCTAAAATCTGATTCTCTCTCTTGTTTCTTATGCAAAATTCCGATTCTTTCATATCTTTGGGAGAATGTAGTTTTAGTCTAGATCAATAAATATCTGAACGTTGTGCTTGGACATTGATAAAAATGTATGTTAAATTACTACCATAAGCATTTATATTCTGATGGTATTTTCATTTGTAGGTGTGCCCCATTTGTGCAAAAAGGGTCGGGTCAGATTTGGTTCGCCATCTGACGGTGCAGCATGGAAGTCTACTAAAAATATCCTTTTTTAGAAGTACCAAATGCTTTAAAGCTAATACTTCTTGATATTTACACAACCCTAACAGTTTCCTTGTTTCTTCTTGCCTTATTAAAAATGACAATTGTGTTCCCTTAACCGGAAACTCACGTGCAGCGAAGGAGAAGATTGAGGAAAGGTGTATCTAACTTCCCACTTTCTATCTTCAGAAGAGAGTTGAGGGATGGAAGCCTGCACTCCCTTCTTAATGGATCTTCGATTCCAGTTTCTTCTTCACACATAGAACCGGATCCACTCTTGACTTCGTTCATATACAATCCACCGGTTTCTGATGAGTCTTCGAGTGTTCAATCTCTATCAATAGTTGAAGAGTGCTCATTGGCTGAAAATTCTGTCGAGGATTCGGGTGAAAGGTAAGATAAAAGTGATATTCTTTCCATAAAATTGGCCTAGTTGTAATTCTCTATCTCTCTTACTAATGTTTTTTGGCTTATGGTGGTGATTCAGAGTCGAGAAGAAGTCTCCATTGTCGGATGAAGATCTGAGGGAGAAGACTCGAAGGTGTGAGTTTGCGCAAGGCCTTGTGATGTCCACTTTTCTTGATGATTTATGAAGGATAGGATATGTATGAGAGGGTCGAAAATGGAGATCAATTTCGGAGAGATTAAGATGTGAGGAAACAGCTAAAGTGAGGAAACAGAGGGAGGTGGGGTTGTGTCTTTCTACCTAATATCTGGGCTTGTAGCCTTTTATGTAAGAGAACAAATTTATGTGCAGAATAAACTACTAGCCTGGTAGTATGTATGTATTATGCATGTTTGTTGTCATATTATCCCATTTCTACTCTCTCTCTCTCTCTCTCTACTATCCATGATTTTGCAGAAAAGGATCATATCAAACTATTTATGATTATGCTAAAATAAATGCATGGAAGTGGAAGATTGAAATGCCTAAATTCAAGTTCATTAGTGGTACCGAGGCAGATATAGCTTTAAACCGCCTTACGAAATACTACTCCGTGCATCTCGTTCATTTCATACTGTTTTTTGGTCGTATGCGTGTTTTTGGATCGTATGCGAGTAGTAAAACAATGAAACATATGACGAATTAGATGGTACAAAGGGATTACTATATAAACGTAAGCCATTTGAAATTTCCACTTCAAGTGCCAAACATACACATCAAGAAATACAGCAAGAACTTGATAATTCACAAGTAACCACGCACTGCAACTTGCACCAGGTTAGTAATATACAATCTATAATATGGAATACATAGCCAAAAGGTTTGTATACATGATACGCTACTATTCGTCATCATCAGGCAGCCTAATCAGCACGACGCCCCCGGACAAAGAGCACGAGAAAATAAAAAAGAAGGGGGGGAGAGAGGTATAGGGTAGAGAGAGAAACACAGTAATACAACATCCATCATCCAGAAATTCCAAAATCCATCACCAAAAACCTAATATCTGCATTTGGCTATAGGAAAGAGCTACTCACTCGGAAAGAGGAAATCTTGAGGGCTCTATCTCCAGTAACTGTTATGTGACATGAAGAAGTTGTAATCTGGATGTTCAACTTGCAATAGCCGAAGCCAATTATCTGCGGCTCGAGAGAGGGATTTTACTTTCTGCCCTTCGTAAACTCCGTCCCCCTTCCAATCTTCAGCTTTGAACTTGTAAGAAACAAGTGCAAACGTAGGTAGTGAGAGCTTGCTATTAAAATCAACTCCCCCTTCCCCACCTGCATAAACACATGACGAAAAGGTTTAAGCATAAACACATGAATATAACTAGATTAAGGAAGACAAAAATGTAAAATAAAGAAAGAGACTTGCCTCTAACAGGCTTTGCAAGGGAATGGAAAGTCAAGAAACAGGCATCAACGTTTTGTAAGGTTGGACCCACAGGTATCCTATATATGGGGTACCTGCAAAAGAAATCGTCATTAACTCTCTTAATGAAAAACAAAAACATCAGCTTTGAGCCACTAGGGCCTTAATTCTAGCTTACCAAGCAACAGAAATCCAACTCGAAGGAGTTAAATCACAACTCCTATACGCTTTTAGCTCAGGAACGTGAGAGGCAAGTTTTGACATCTGTTCAATGCAAACAATAAATACCTTTTTTTAGATAAATGAAAAAATTTCTTGTATACTGCAGAATATGGAAGAGAAAACCAAAAAGACTTGCCTTATCAGCTAATGGTTCCCGATGAAATGGGAGCTCCCTTTCGAAGTATTCATAGATCAATAGACCAGGGGGATTGCTAATATCATCTCCATCAACTGATGATTCCATGGAAGGATTATTTCTCCCTGGATATCTTCTGAATCCATGGCCAATATTGTTTTTCTGGTTCCAAGAACCACGGGCATCATTTGCCCCTCTATCAGTTCCTTCACTTTCACCATCAGTACTTGTTCCCCTAGAGGAATTAGCATCACTTTCCTCACCAGGTCTCCTGTTAAAATGTAGATGTCGATATAAAAAACGAGCTATTGCCACCTTAAAAGGTAAACTGCGCAGCATCATGCATAAGTATCCATGCCTTTAAAAAATTTGGTTTAAGCGAATAAACATATGGTAGCACCAGGGCGAGGAACTTTTTGCTTTACCCACACACTGACCACCAACGTTTTCAAGATTTATATATTCAATCCACTCTCAGCACATATCAACACTAGAAGACTTGCAAGACCTTGCAACTATGGAAAAAAAGACAGCACTGGTAAATGGATAACATCCAAGAGAAACTGCTAGAAAAGTGCTGAAGACAAGAGTAAATTTTTTGTAATACGGATGGAAATGCAAACGTAACTACTAGCAAAATACATTTAGAAGTACAAACTCTAGATCATTCTTAGGTCCTTGATATAAAGAATACTTTCAGTGGCAGCTATACTAAAAAAAAGGTCCTCAAGTTAGAATACTAGTGGTATCTATACTAAAGAAAGGTCCTCAAATCAGAACATTAGTTGTATCTATACTTTAAAAAAAAATAAAATAATTAAAATATCAGAACAAAATAAGAAAAGAAACAATATTGAAAAAAAAGAACTCACCTTTGTTCCACAACACGTCGCGCTGGATCTATATACAGTTGAATACCGGAGAGGGATGGTACATAATATTGGACAACAGAATCGCTCTCATTCCAAAGGAGGGGAACTCCAACTCCATAAACACTCCACTCTCTGAAAGACTCCCAAAGATCCCCGAGAATGAAGTATGGATGGAACTCACTTCCACGATTTCTCCAAGATTTCATACTTGTCTGCATATTTTAAGATGCATCAAATTAAATCATGGACATTACTTTCTATAGTACCATAATGTAAAACAAATCGAACTTTTACATAGAATCCTAAAATCGGGCTCCTGACATTGATGCAAACAGTTCATTATGATTTAGTTAAGTAGAGATGCCTATGTTTCCCTACAGTTTACGGTCACAAATCCAAGTCCCTCAACTCTTGTCCGGAGGTATGACATCGTACCAAACACACTCACAAACAGACCATGTAGTTTTACAATGAATGAACAGGCATCACTATACTCTAGCTAACAAGCAACTTCTCAAAAACGATAAAACACATATCCTCCACCCATTTCCTTCCCAATTAACAAGATCCCTACAAGCATGAATCCAATACAAGACTGGAAAACCTCAAGAAGCTTATTGTTTTCCCATAAATTACCCATACATGAAATCAGAAGTAAAATCCAATTCACAGCAAGGATAAAAGTCTAATTCAATTACCCTCCGAAAATGTTGAGCTGCCACAACGGGAGTGGTGTGCTCCAAAAACCGATCCAAATACGAATCCGACCCGGATCCTTTCTTCTCCGGCAACGAGGGCGACGGCGAAGGAGACGGAGAAGGCGACGGCGACGGCGAAGGAGACGAAGACTTGAGCTCCGATTGCTCCTGCTGCCGCCGCCTCATCGCCGGTGGACTGTAGTATAATCTCTCCTCCCCTGCTCTCCTCCTCGTTGACATTTCCACAGTAAGAAACAACACTAAAAACGATGAAATTCCGATCAATCGACGCCGCGCAGCAAGCGCTCGATTCAACCTCTGTACTGATTTTTTCACAAAATTGGCAGCGAATTTAGGGGTTTGAAGGGTTTTTTGAAGCGAAAATTGGCGAATGGGGGTATATTTTTTTGCTTATTAGGGTTTTGAAGAATGGGTTTTTTAAATAAATCTTAAAAAAAAAGGAAAAAACCGAACTTTGTGTAATGGAAACAGGTTTTTTGAGAGCATGAAGGTGCACCGTAAGGTAGGTGTACACTCATCCAGAGGATTCGAGAGGCAAATGACGGAATTGACCTTGTTGATTAAGCCACATGTTGATTTTATCCTCACCAATTGGCATTTGAAAAAGGCTTCATTATTACTACTCTCTTACATTAAGTTACTCCTATTAAATACTAAAATTTCAAATAGAGTATGTGATTGTTCGAGATAAACATTTTCGGTTGGTAGTTTATTTATAATTGGGGTATTTACTATTTGATACTCCCTCTCCCTATGTTTACAATTGTTTACAATCATTTGACCACATTTCTTTATTAGGATGTTTATTTTCATTTGATCCATTTTTATTTTGAGTTCAACATCCCACGTTAACATTTCATACCATGAACATTTCATTTATCTTTACTTTACTTCATAAATTAAAAAATTTAAAACTTCGTGTCGGAAAAAAGGTGTCAAATGAAGATAAAATTTATAAATGATTTAAAGAAAATAAATACTCATCTTCCAAATGACAGCATGATATATGGGCCGATCCAAGTTTAAAATTGTAGCCCAACCTAGTTACAGGCCCACAGCTAGGATATTTTCTTCGAGTAAATAAACGCATGCAATGTCTCTCTCTCTCATACTACTAAGGAAGAAATTATGCCGACGTTCAGGAAAAAAGGAAAGCCCCAAATCGGGAGAAGAGGAAGAAGGGTCGTCGACGTCGAGACATGGCCGCCGGAGTGGAAACCAGTGGAGGAGTGCCCCCAAGCCAAATGGGGAATCATCAGTCCCAAAATCTACGATTTGGATCTCAATCAGTACGACCCCCTCGACAAGGCCAGGATCTTCATCCAACAACTCCGCGATAGCAGGGTAACTAATCTCCATTCGTATTTTTGTTGGTGTTTAGATTACATGCTGTTACCTTCTTTCATAATTAATGGCGATCGTGGTTAGGGTTAGGGTTAGGGTTAGGTCGAATTCTTATGATTGCTGATAATAGGAATCTGCTTTTGGTATTATTATGCATGTAGTTATATTGTTTATCGTTTGGTTTTAAGTATGGATTGATTGATTGATAATAATTGCATGCCCTAGTTCTTTGCCTTTGCCGTAATTGGATCTTGTTGTGCAGGGATATGAGATAGAATTCAATCCTCCTAGAGGAAGAGTCATTGGCACTCTCCGCCTGTTGGTTCCGTATTTCTGGGATACAGACACTCATTATATGAAAAAATTGGACTTCGCAACCAATCAGATCAACGCTCAGGCTAAGGTATGCGCGTCTTTTCGTTTTTTCACAGGTTACTATGTAGGGAGAAATGTTTTATTGAAAAAATGTTGGTTATTGAATTCTGCAGAATCATGACGAAAAGTATGAGCTGGTGGAGCTTGTGAGGTTTGTGGAATCACTGCCTCACAACTGTGACTTTTTCACATTTAATGTGCGGCAAGTTGAACCGGAGGGTGATCGAGGTGTGATCAAGACTGTTCAAGCGATGGTGGGTTATGTAGGTTGCGTTAAATTCGAACTCATGGAATGGAGGTTTAGACCTGGTCCTCCTCTATCTGCTCCGCCGCCTGAGGCTTTCCTAGAATCTCACTCGTCCTCATCCTCCTCCCCAAATGTATCAGATTCTGATCAGAAGAATCTGATCACTGCATAGAGTCCTATTGAAATTTAATTTTAGGATGATAATATGTAGGATTGGTTTCTGTTTGAAATTCTAGGATGATATTGTAATTAATATGAGAGGTGTGAGTGGATGATGAGATCTTATTTGGAAATGTTGAGTGTAATAATGGTATTTACTAATTTGCAACGAATCAAGTACTAGTAAATAGTTATCCCTTTTCTCATATCAAAATTACGATCCCATGTTATTTGCTAAAATTTGTTACTTTTGTATAGTACTTTCATATTCTCTGGATTATTCTTTACGAATCAAGAATATTAACTATTTATCCAAAATTTGTTAGACGTTCAATGAAGACAAATACTCTTCCCGTTCTTTGCAAAAGGAGACGTTTCCTTTTATCAAATTTTAATACGCTTTGTCATATAATTATCCCGTAATGAACTTGTTGCTCAATAGAACCGTTTCATCGTCTACCATTATAGCAATACTAGTGAGCAACAACCTTTGAAACCGACCACAACTTAAGGCACAAACCTGCAGCATAAGTAAGGCCATTTACTTTTTCCAGTACTGTAGCCCATGGAGAATGTGTGCTGTTGAGTTTGCATTCCCAGAATGAGAACTTGTTCCCCTAGTTTAATAAAATGACATGCTAAAGATCATGTGTGCATTGATATCCATGATTATAACTTTTAACACATTTGGCACATGAAAATGCCACCCAATTTTGCATAAAAAATGGAGGTTTATATTTTGTATACTGTGGAGTATTAGAAAACAAAACCATATAAATATAGCTAAAAGACCAGAATGGGTGTATACCTGCATTATAGGAAACAACTCTAAATATAGCTAGCTAGCAGGGGATACATTGTACCACATTTTCATTCCAAAAACTTGGAAAAGGTGCCATTGTCAACAATAGCCAAGGACAGTTGGGCATGCCTTCACAACTACTAATACCCTCCATGACAACTCAAACTTATAGTTCAAATTGTTTATCAAGTTTTTATGGAGATACATATTGTCTGTAAATAACTATTTTTCTAGTTAGTTACTTTGTTGTTATTAAATCACATATATATCTAGAAGAACATTCATACACCACTGGAAACATCAGAAAATATCATTGATTTACTAAACTTAGGGGGTGTTTGGCTAAACTTGTTTCGAAGAGTTTGTAAGTTGTAGGAGCTTACAAGATATTTCAAGAGCTTGTAATTTGTTGATATGTTTGGAGAATAGATCTAGTTTACAAGTCTCAAAGAGAATGAAAATTAGGAAAAAAAGATCGTATGAATGAAAAAATTCGAGATCTATAGTTCTATAAAACCAGAGTAGCCACCGGCTGCTCATTCAACATCTGGCGAACTTGCACTTGATCTCCATTAGGGATTCTATGATATCATGACAGATAAAGCCTCCGGCCCTGCATATATTTACAAAAGTAAAACAATAATTAGAAACAAATGAGAGACAAACTGAATCATCAATACTAACAACATTTTACATGTTGAAATACGGAGTAGACGAGCTATTTTTCGATCAACTCAACCACGAACCAAAGTTAACCGGTCCAAATTTGTTTTTTTTTTTCAAATTTCTTTTGACCCATGAAGGCAAATCGAAATTGATCGGACCTTAAGAAATTAAATTGGATAAACATGATAAATGAAAGGAGGTTTCTTGTCAAACTGAACCATCACAAATAATTATGTCAAAAAACTTAATTAATTCTATGTATAAGTTTGTGTATTAAACACCGTTGTCGTCTTTTAACTTTAGTTCACGAGACATTCTTTTTGAATGACCAATTAATATAATTGCAGTGTCATGAATCCATGAAACACAATCTCAAATTCTTAACCATTTCTTCTTATGAGGTGTTTTGAAAATTGTATTAATTCGGTCAGTTTGACCGGTTGAATTACAAGGCAAGTTTGTCGGTCCAATTTTTATTAATTTTTATTAAATCTACTTTAATCTAATGCATTCCGATCAAAATTAAAGGAGACCGAATATGACATAGCATGTTTCCAACATCTCAAGCCTTTTGAACTATAAAGTACGGTGGTCACCGACTAAAAAACAAAGTATTTAGTTGAAGAAGAACAATTATTTATTAGCATAAAAACATGCTAAAAAATCAAAACAAACAAATATTATTTACTTTTTAATGAGGTCTAATTGATCTCGTTCATCAAAAGTTGCCAACACCACCTTCTTGAATGACCAATCAGTATCGAAGGAAACTCCGTGAATGGAAACATACTCGAATGCATTTGTTGTTGAATTCCGATAGCCCTCCTTTTTATACAAAATTTCTCTATCGTTATCATATTCGGCATACTTGGGAGTATATATCTCATGAACTCGATCAAAAAGTTCCTAAACCGATACTTTTTCTGCCTAATTAAATACCGAGTATTGCAAGGCATAGATAGCATCCAAAGAAGCGAAACCCCAACAACAATCTAAAAATATGGGGAAAAAAGTATATGATTAAAATGAAATAAGTAAATCCAAAAGAAACAAAAGAGCAATAAAACAATAAATTTTATATTGGTTTTGCACTTCACAGATCCATATCTCCCTATCATCAGTCAAAAAGGAGTGTACCTACAAAGTAAAGTGATGTTTAATTTGTATAGTCTCATTTCCAGCTGACTATTGAAAATTGAAACGACTTACCCCTTTAAAAAATTTAGCATCAAGCAAAGACATTGTGATTTGATAGATGCAAGATTGAAAATTAATTATTATGATTTCACAATCATATAATTTTAGAATTAGCGTAAGAGTTCTTGCAGTCTCAAACCACATTCTTCAATATACTAGAGAATTACAAATTAACTTGCCAACAAACAAAATATTCTGAAACTGAAATGGGATCAAAGTTTAAAAAAAATGAGCAATCAATACTAACAACATTTAACATTTTGAAATACGAACTAGACGAGCCATTTTTCGATCAACTCAACCACGAATTGATAAGTTAACCGGTCCAAATTTGTTTTTTTTTTTCAAATTTCTTTTGACCCATGAAGGCAAATCGAGATTGATAGGACCTTAAGAAATTAAATTTTATAAACATGATAAATAAAAGGAGGTTTCTTGTCAAACTGAACCATCACAAATAATTATGTCAAAAAACATAATTAATTATATGTATAAGTTGTTTATTAAACACCTTTGTCTTTTTAGTTCATGAGATATTCTTCTTGAATGACAAATTAATATGAAGTGTAATGTCATGAATCCATGAAACACAATCTGAATTTCTTCTTATAACGTGTTTTGAAAACTGAATTAATCAGATCGATTTGACCGGTTTAATCACAAGGCAAGTTAGTTGGTCCAACTTTAATTTATTTTTATTGAATATCGTTTAAACAAAAGAGACAAAGTACTAAGCAACCAAAACTAAGAATTTTCTTAAACTAGAAAACAAAGCATAGTGTATATGAATACCCACATAATTTTTTCAACACGTGTGCAACTTTTGGCAAACAAGTTGATGGTCCATGCTGCCAATCATATCATAACCTGTTAAGAAAAGCCTCATTCCCTGTACATTTAAAAACAAAACACTTAGCATGAAAAAAATATAATTTTGTCAAGCTAAGCCACCTAAAGTATCAGATTTTTTATACATTTTGTTTTATGTATTCCAAATGTTCTCTTTCAGCAGCAGTGATTTTTTTTTCTTGAATGGCTAATCGACGTCAAATGCAATTCCGTGAACCGATGCATAGTCGAACGCATTCTGAGTTGAGTTGCCAAATCCCTTTTCATCAAGTACAATCTTTCCATCTTTGTATTCAACACATGTAGGCAATCAAAGAATTCTTGAATAGTCACTTTTTCCGCTTTTCCAAATTCCGAATATTGCAACGTATAGATTGCATCTGAACACGCAAAGCCATAACAACAATATGAAAAGATATACGATAACACAATTATAATGAAATATAGAATCCTATATAACTGTTACTCTTGACTTGACTTGTTCCGATGAAAGGATTTTTTGCTTCAATTTGGAAACCGAAATGTTCTCGTCATTTGCTGCACCTATTCTTGAATTAAAGGCCTCACAGCTTGTGCTGTTTGAGGGATCAGTTGTGCGTCGATGATAACTCGAGCAAGCGCGAATTGAAAATGGACATATGGCTTATGAAGAGCTAAGGGGACGAAAATTTTTGGACGAACACTTTCAGCATTGCCCATATTCCAGCTTCGGACTATCGTCTCAAGTCGCTTTCTCCCTTCAAGGTGTTTGTAGATGGTGACATGCTACTCGGCTCGAACAACATAAAGTTACTCTACCAGTCTAATGTAGGGGCGGACAAATTTACCGAAACGGCGGTATATCGATCATACCATATCGAAAAATCTATTATAACCAAATTTTCAGTATGTACCAAACATTTGATATACATAATTTTCGGTATATACCAAAATACATTTTTCGATATGTATCGAATATTATCAAACAATCAAATTTATTTTTCATATCAATTATATTCTAACTTTAATTATTTAACCAATTTTTAAGTTGTCATATTATTTGAATACCGATTTTGGGGGAGAATGTTTAATTTTTCAATTTACTGAAATACTGAATATCGGTACGGTATTGGTATGGATTTTGTTCCATACCAAATTTTCGGCATATCGAAATGTTCGATATGATAATGGTATAAAAAATTGTATATCAAAAATTTTCGTTACAGTATCGGTATGACAAATTTTTTTCAACATACCGTATCGATCCACCCCTAGTCTAGTATGGAGTGGAAAATGCTTTTATACTCGGCATCACAAGCTACACTCCATTTAGTTTCGTTCACAAGGAGACGGTGATCTCGTTCACCGAGTCGAGATTCTAGATGATTTAGGGGGTGATATCGAGCCTAGATCGATCAGTTTGTCCAAACATTTGATGTTGTATATCCAATAATTAGTGCATATAGACACATAGTACTTTAGATTAGGGATTTTGAGATTATTTTGGATAGTACAGTTCGTTTATATTGATCTATCCGTTGCAATATGTGGCGATCACAAAAGAACATATCAATACTTTTGGAGTTTGATTTTGAATATATACCATAATAACCGAAACGGTTGGCATCTTCTCACTTATTAAATTTGGCAAATCTATGAGTATATGCAATGAAACATGATCATCCATGCATTTTTTTTTTTTATTATCATCTAACGATTATACGAATATTAAAACAAGATTTCATAGAAAATTACAAATTACTGCTGAAAATTGGCCAAATTTCATCATCTTCTCCAGAACCAAATTTTCAAAAGCTCAAAAACCAGCGGCATCCAATTTAGGCTTATTTTGCACAGGAGCCGGTGAGGAGGCAGGTTGGAGAGACTCATCACGGAGACGATTGGAACAGTCGCTCAATACATTCTTAGCTGCACTAACGGCAGCGTCCTTTGATGCCATATCTACGAGTCGAGTGCAAAGAACTATATATGTTTTCTACCGAACCAAACTTCCCAAAAGTTGACGGAGTCTCTGAGCTGTGTAATCCTCAACAATTTCGTCCCACGATAATTTGAAAACCTTATAATTGTCCAATCCACGGCGATCTTGCTTGAAAGGCGGTGGCTTTTTAAATGATTTATTGTTACTACTACAATGTAACAAAATTCGATGACCTCTAGTGTTTACCGGGTGCAAATTAGACAAATTGAGATATTAATTTAAATTTAAGCGATCACTATTAGAGGTGTATTAACTGCTGGGCCGGACCGTACCAAGCCCAATGGGCCAAAATTAATGATATCGGTTGGGCTGAATTGCATTTGGGCCGCCAAAAATCTTAATTATTTCAGCCTAAAGTAAAAATCGCCATTGTAATTTTTTGCGAGCCCACCGAGCCAGTCTGAGCCTATCGAATTTTATACGTAAATTCTTCGTTGTCCTTATCATCACCTATAAAATGAGCCCTTGTATAGAACCTTAAACACCCAACTTAATCAAAGCTATAATCATCTCCTCACTTTGCATTTGATCATGTCCAACACTTTTCTTGAATCAAAGATATTATCATGGGTGTCGTAAACTACGAATACGAAGTCGTATCCACCATTTCACCGGCCAGATTGTTCAAAGCATTCATCCTCGACTCTGACAACCTCATCCCCAAGGTCATCCCCGGTGCTCTCAAGAGCTTCAAAATCCTCGAGGGCGATGGCAGGGCGGGTACCATCAAGTTGATCACTTTCGGTGAAGGTAATTAACTAATCACAATCAATACCAAAGTTTGAAGATCTAAATTTCTAGTATTTAAAAATCTCTATAATCTTTTAATAGTTCGAATTATACACTTATAGGTAGCCACTTCAAGTCCGCTAAGCACCGCGTGGACGAAGTCGACGAGCCAAACTTCACATACAAATACACGGTGATCGAGGGCGATTCTTTGGGAGACGAGATCGAGTCGATCTTGTACGTTGTGAAGATCTCTACGGGCCCCAACGGGGGATCCGTCGTGAAAAACACGAGCTCGGACCACACCAAGACGGAGCACCATAGCATAACGGAGGAGAAGATCGAGGAAGGGAAAGAGAAGGCTAAGGCTATCTTCCATGCAGTTGAGGCTCACCTCCATGCACACCCTCATGAATACTAAAACACTAATTATATTATATATTATTAAAAATAATTGCATGAATTAAATAAATTGAAGCTGTGCTTTCGTTGTTTTGTATTATTTGGGTTTTTGTAAACAATAATGCTATTTGGCCATAATGTGGCCGGCCACACAACGATATTTTTCATAATATACGTAATTTTAAAAGTTGTAAATGATAACTATAATTTATTAGTTTAATATTTTAATTTAAAAATATTTTTTCCCCAAAAATTACATATTTTTCTCTTTTTTTCTAGATAAAAAGGTAATAAATCCTTTAAAATAGTAAAAATTATCAAATAATTAAAGGATTAATTTAAAAAAATACGTAAAAAATATGGAGCATCGCTTTTTGAGTTTTTTATAATCTATAAAAGTTTGGCAAAAATATATAAATTATTTGATACTAAAAAAAATAAAAAAAGTTAAATTATGGCCGACCACATTATGGCCAAATAGCATCACTCGTAAACAATAATTAGAAGGTGGGTGTATTTTAATTATTTGTTTTTTGTTGGTATTGGTGCACTGGCATCTTTTCCTTTTGCTTCTTCACATGTAATTTGGTTGCACAAATAGTATTGTATGATTTGAATAAATATTTTAATATGTGTTATATGAGCTTGTGAAATGATCTATATTAGTAGTTGTCCATTTAATTTAATGTAGAATTATATAAAAAAAATCAGCTGGGCTGTTGGGCCTTGATGTGTTCAGCCCAATTGGGTTCAATGGGCCACTTAACTGTTTTGGGCGTCTACTTTTTAACCCGATCATAGCTCGAATTTTGGATCGGATCGGATCGGATCGGGTCAGATCTTTTCGGAGGACCACTTTGTAACAAACTAATAAGGTTACGGCTAATGGCTTCTCGAAAAGAATAAAATGAACTGTGGAGTAGGGTCTCAAAACAAAAACGGACCCTGGTTTGTATTTAAATATACAGTAGAAATTAACACAAGATCAATGACCCCACTTAATTATTTTGTGTATCTATTTTCTATGCAAACCCATACTTAAATCAAAATATTTCCGGGTTTTAAATTTCAACCCGAACCAAATATAAATTCCGGACCAAATTGCCCTAGTTCGGTTTAATTCGATTCGATACGAATTTTCGGGTCGAACCATAAAATCTAGTGTCAAAAACCATATAATGTCTCTCTCATACTACTACTAAGGAAGAAATTATGCCGACGTTCGGGAAAAAAGGAAAGCCCCAAAGTGGGAGAAGAGAAAGAAGGGTCGTCGACGTCGAGACATGGCCGCCGGAGTGGAAACCAGTGGAGGAGTGCCCCCAAGCCAAATGGGGAATCATCAGCCCCAGAGTCTATGATTTGGATCTCAACCAGTACGATCCCCTCGACAAGGCCAGGATCTTCATCCAACAACTCCGCGATAGCAGGGTAACTATTTTTAATCAACTCGCTTTTCTCCATCCTCCTCCTCCTCCTCCTCCTCCTCCTCCTCTGTATTTGAGTTTAGGTGACATGCTATTACCTTCTTTCATAATTAATTGCGATTAAATTATTGATCCGTGGTTAGGGTTAGGGTTAGGCCTAATTCTTAGGCATTGCTGATAATACGAATCTGCTTTTGGTATTATTATACTACATGTAATTATATTGCTTATCGTTTGGTTTAATTATGGATTGATTGATTGATAATAATTCCATGCCCTAGTTCTTTGCCTGCTTTTCCGTAATTGGATCATGTTGTGCAGGGATATGAGATAGAATTCAATCCTCCTAGAGGAAGAGTCATTGGTACTCTCCGCCTGTTGGTTCCGCGTTTCTGGGTTACAGACCCTGAGTATATGAAAAAATTGGGCTTCGCAACCAATCAGATCAACGATCAGGCTAAGGTATGCATGTTTTATTGAAAAAATGTTGGTTATTGAATTCTGCAGAAGCATAATGAAAAGTACGAGCTGGTGGAGCTTGTGAGGTTTGTGGAATCACTGCCTCACAACTGTGACTTTTTCACATTTAATGTGCGGCAAGTTGAACCGGAGGGTGATCGAGGTGTGATCAAGACTGTTCAAGCGATGGTGGGTTATGTAGGTCGCGATAAATTCGAACTCATGGAGTGGAGGTTTAGACCTGGTCCTCCTCTATCTCCTCCGCCGCCTGAGGCTTTCTTGGAACCTCGCTCATCCTCCTCCTCCTCCTCAAATGTATCGATCACTGCATAGATTCATATTGAAATTTAATTTTAGGATGATAATATGTAGGCTTGGATTCCATATTGAAATTTAATTTTAGGATGATAATATGTAGGCTTGGATTCTGTTTGAAATTCTAGGATGAAATTGTAATTAAATATGAGAGGTGTGAGTCGATGATGAGATCTTATTTGGAAATGTTGAGTGTAATAATGGTATTTACTAATTTGCAACGAATCGAGTACTAGTAAATAGTTATCCCTTTTCTCATATCAAAATTTACGATCCCACGTTATTTGTTAAATTTTTGTTACTTTTGTATAGTACTTTCAAATTCAGTTAGACATTTAATGAAGACAAATACTCTTCCCGTTCTTTGCAAGAGGAGACATTTCCTTTTATCGATTTTTAATACGCTTTGTCATATTATCCTTTATTGAACTTGTATTGCTCGATAGAGTTGTTCCATCGTCTACCATTATAGCAATACTAGTGAGCAAACCTTTGAAACCGACCACAACTTAAGGCACAAGCATAAGTAAGGCCATTTACTTTAATTTTCCCAGCACTGTAGCCCAATGTGTGCGTTAAGATTGCATTCCCAAAATGAGAATTTGTTCCCCTAGTTTAATAAAATGACATGCTAAAGATAAATGAATGTGTGCATTGACATCCATGATTATAACTTTAACACATTTGGCACATGAACATGCCACCCAATTTTGCAGCAAAAATGGAGGTTTATATTCTGTATACTGTGGAGCGTGCACATTAGGGGAAAAAAAAAAAAAAAAAGCTAAAAGACCACAATGGGTGTATACCTGAGTTATCGTTTGAGCCATCGACGTTGATTCCACCCCCAATCGCGCCACCTTTTTGTCGGACATTCGTGCTCAATTTGTTCGGCCATTTGAGCCACCTTTTTGTCGGACGTTCATGCTCAATCTGTTCCACCGTTCGAGCCACCGTCGGGGAACAACAATTGTATTTAGGGTAGGAATATGGACCGATCTGAACATGTTCACGATTGAGCTACGTTTGATATGAATTAATGGCCCGATAGAGCCATGTTCACGATCGAGCCACGTTCAATATGGTATTAATGGCCCGATCGACCCACATTCAATATGGAATTAATGGCCTGCTCGACCTATATTCACGATCTAGCCATGTTCAATATGGAATTAATGGCCCGATCGAGCTCGGATGCAATCGATCGAGGCCAACCTATTTAGAAGATTAATAATTGATTTAACGATTGATTTAATAATTTTGTATGTATATGAATGAGATTGGTTGGCATATAATTAATAACTGGAGAAATGTCGTAGTAGGATAGGGAGTTTGCAAAGAATTTGTGTAAAAAAGTATACAAAAGAAGTGTTAACCAGACGTGTCATAGTACGATCGATCGAGAAGTATCTGGCTCGACCGATATATGAAAGTTAATTACTTAACATCAAACCCTAAACCTTAAAACCCTAAACCCTTAACCATTAACCATAAACCTTAAAATCCTAAACCCTTAACCCTGAACCATTAACCCTAAACCCTACACCCCAAGAGACGAAACCGCCCACCCCAAAAAACACGACCAACGACCTTCAACCTTATCGAATAAGCAAATTGCACGATCGAGGAACGTGGATAGAGATAAAACTATCATGCTCGATCGAACATGTTGTGTAAAATGTATAATAGCTTGATCGAGCCTGCACTTGATCGAACCCCCCATTCTCGATCAATTTCGCTTTTGTAATTCTCACCGTATCAAATCCTTTCAATCTCAGATGTTGTTCGCAACAAAAACTACCAAAATCGACGGGGTGAGAGAGAGAAAGGGTGAGAGAGGCGTGGAGAGGGGCCGCAATAGGTATGACAACTATGGAGTGGTATGGTTGCAGCGGTAGTTGAGTAGTCGGACTTTGATAGCGGCGAGAGCGGTGTAGGCTGGATTGCGTCGTCGGCGATGTTTGTCCCCGTGCTTGATAGGTATTATTAATACTATTTTTCTTAAATCAATCTCTCGAATTTAAAGGAGGAAAAATAAAATTTTGTTCATTAAGAAAGTCTCTCTCTTTCATATCTGCATATGGTCCACGTAAGTAAAAATAAAAGGAATCAATTTTAAATTATTTTGCTGATTACTCCGTATTTGTTAGTCAAAATTATTTTGGTGTGTAGACTAGTTGTCGCTTACAAAGTTTAAATTATTAATAGAAAATGAAAAGAGTAAAGGAAAATGAAAAGAAGAAGAGCGCATGATCGCCCACTTCTCCTATACTTTCGCACCCAATTTCTAAATAATCAATTGTTCTCATTTTTATATTTTAGAACCATGAGAAATTTTCACATTCCCAGCTCTAAATAAAAATATTGTCACTCTTTAAAAATGAAGGACTTCTCTTCAAATATCTAATCAATTATCCATTTCTAATTAATTAGTGGTTTGGCTCTCTAATCCTTTTCACCTGGAAACAATAGAAGCATAAGAGTTGAAGAGAATGTGGCTTTACGACTCAGCGCCGATTCACGATTCATGGTGGTGAAGGTGAGTTTATGGTAAAATTCACTACTCGACATATTTTTTTTAAATCAGAAGGGTTGTGCTAGCCGGAGAAGGCTGTCGATGTACGCAAATTGCCGAATTCTACCGAGACTAGGGCGTCAGTGGTGTATCGTAGTTTGTTTGTTCTTTTTGTTCTTAGTTTGTTGACATTCTCTTCTTTTTTTTTTCCGCCATAATCAAGTTTTCTTCACCACCTATGCTAGATCAAGGTACTTATTTATGACATCTATTTCTTATTTATTCTTTAAAAGTGACCATTATTAATTATTTCTCTTAAATGCATGCAGATTACTACTACAATTTGTTAGAACGAGTCTCGTGAGAGCTATGGATTTACACATAAGGCATTGAAAGAGTTGGATTAGTTGTGTAGAGAGAGAGGATGAGCGACGACGGCCACCGTTATCTTAACATGGATAAACGCTGCAGTTTCCATATAAAATTGATGATTCTAATGTATACTGAGTTAGAGTTGCTTGTGGTCGGAGATCTATATGTAGAGTTATATTTATAAATTACTTCATTAGATTTAATTTTTCTTATATAGTTACATGTAGATGTTTTATGTATTGTTTTCTTATTGAATATTGATAGGTAAAACTTGTTGTGAACTTGTTACTTGCTAAGATATTTAATTTTTTGTACATTGCAATCTTCTTTAATATGGTCGGAATTGAATGATAAATAAGGTAATATAAAATTATTCTCCACATATGAAATAATAATAATAATAATAATAATAATAATAATAATAATAATAATAATAATAATAATAATAATAATAATAATAATAATAATAATAATAAAATTTCTAATATTTTATTACTAAAAATGCATAATCTACCCATAATATTTACCACACATATAAATTGACATGTCATCATCCACATCATTTTCACCTCATTATTATAAAAGAGTAACAATATAATTATCCACACATAAGAGACAACTATTGACACATAGGTGTGAGTAAATAATTCATGATTCATCCACGTACATGCATATATATGTGTGGCTAAAATTTTTCATTACATAATTATAACCACACAAGTTGACATTTATATTATGTGCGGGTAAAACTCGTTACTCACACATAACATACTTTTTGTGACATTTTTAATGTGTAGGTAAAAATCTAATTTTTTCTAATGATATATTTACAAAAGTAAAACAAAATTAGAAACAAATGAGTCAAATTGAACAATCAATACTAACGACATTTTACATTTTGAAATACGGACTAGACGAGCCATTTTTCGATCAACTCAACCACGGACCGATAAGTTAACCGGTCCAAATTTGTTTTGTTTTGTTTTTTTCAAATTTCTTTTGACCCATGAAGGCAAATCAAAATTGATCGGACCTTCAAAAATTAAATTGGATAAACACGATTAATGAAATTTCTTTCGAGCCACAAGGCAAGTTTGTCAGTCCCATTTTGATTAATATTTATTAAATCTCTTTTAATTTAATGAAATCCGATCAAAATCAAAGTAAACCGAATATGTTGTAACATGTTTTCAACTTCTCAAGCTTTTTGCACCATAAACTACGGTGGTTACGGGCTGCCCATCCAACATCTCTCGAACGCGTGCATGGTATTCATTAGAAATTACATTATAAGCGGATATGAAAAGGCGTCGACCCTATAGTCAGTTGAAAAAACAAAGTATTTAGTTAGCGAATTGCGAAAAATGGTGTATGATAAATTATAGATATTTAGAACGGTCATTTTCGATCAACTCAACCACGAACCGATAAGTTAAACGGTCCAAATTTGTTTTTTTAAATCAAATTTCTTTTGACCCATGAAGACAAATCGAAATTGATGAGACCTTAACAAATTAAATTGGATAAACCTAATAAATGAATGGAGGTTATTTGTCAAATTGAACCATCACTAATAATTCTGTCAAAAAATTTAATTAATTCTATGTATAAGTTGTGTATTAAACACCGTTGTCGTCTTTTAGCTTTAGTTTACGAGACATTATTCTTGAAGGACCAATTAATATAAGGTTGAATCGTGCATCGAAACGCTTGTTGCGCGCCGTCGATTGATCGGAATTTCGTCGTTTTTGAGTGTTGATTCTTAGTGTGAAAATGTCAATGAGGAGAAGAGTAGGGAAGGAGAGATTATACTACTGTCCACTCCCGTTGTCGTCTTTTAGCTTTAGTTTACGAGACATTCTTCTTGAAGGGCCAATTAATATAAGGTGTTACGTCATGAATCTATGAAACACAATCTGAATTTCTTCTTAAAAGGTGTTTTGAAACCAAATTAATCCGGTCTCTTTGACCGGTTTAATCACAAGGGAAGTTAGTTGGTCCAATTTTGATTTAATTTTACTGAATATCCTTTAAACAAAAGAGGCGAAGTACTAAGCAATAAAAACTATGAATTTTCTTTTACATTTTTTTATGATAAAGTCTAACTACTCTTTTTTCTTCTGAAGTTGATGATACTTTTTTCTTGAATTCGTCAATCAAAGTTAAATGAAATTTTGTAAATCGACCAACTTCAGAATTTAAATACTTTTATGCAGATTGAAAACTTCAAAATATATACAAGAACTCACATCAGCTTGCCACTTCCACTTCATTAGACTCGGGGTACTAATCACTAGAGTAGTTACCGGCTGTTCTAACAACCTTTGACGAACTTGCAAGTAATTATCTTGATTAGGGATTTTATAATATCCCGAAATAAAAAGCCTCCGTCCCTGCGTATTTACATAAGTAAATCAAATAATAGAATTTAGAAACAAATGACGCAACTGAACAATCAATACTAAACATTTACATTTTTGATAATGTTGTCTAGATGATCGTTTGCTTCAGATGTTGACGAAACCTCATATTTGAAAGGCCAGTCCGAATCGAAAGATATTCCGTGTATTAACACATACCGAAACGCATTTCTAGCCGAATTTCCATATCCATTTTTTAAATATGCATCTCATCATCCTCATCACGTTTCGCATAATCTGGAGGATATATTTTGTGAAGTCGATTGAAAAATTCTTGAACGGAAACCTTTTTGGCTTTTCCAAATAACAGATATTGTAGTGAAAAAATCGAATCTGAACTTGCAAAGCCATAACAACAATCTACACACACATATATATACACTGTTAAAATATGAAATCCAAAACAATCTATCAAAGCAAAGGAAACAATGCTACTTACCGGTTTCTTTTTGGTCTTGAACTTCACTAATCCATACTTTCCTACCATCTGTCATAAAGGATCGTACCTATAAAAAAAAGAGATGTTTAATTTGTAGTCTCATTTCCAGAGACCATTGAAAATCAAAAGGAATTTATGACTTACCCCTTCAAGAAAAGCAGCACCAAGCAAATGCATTGCCATCTGATGCATGCAAGAATGAATGACTATAAGAATCTAAAAGTTATAAGAAATTCTTGCGGGAAAAAAATTCCATCGAACCTTAAGAGAAACAGTAAAACAAAAGTCACCATTGCTGGTCTGTCGTTGACCTACCACCATTTCTTTTACTCACCACAGAATCTACTCTAAAACTCAACTCAATAACATTTCGAAAATCCCAATCCCAACATTATTCATCCCCCCATTTGATCCCCCCAGAATTAGAGAAAAGAACAGGGAACTTACTAGGGTCGATTGAATGGATTCTTCCATGGTGTGAGTTGGTGAGTTTTTAGGTTCTAAGTAACATGTATATGGTCTATTTTATCTAACTGCAACTGATAAGATCTCTCTTACAAGAACTTAATGTTTTGCTCATGCTGGAAAACAAGAACAATGGTTGCAAGCTTCATGATACTTCATTATAAGTTGATGTATTTCCCATAGTTAAGACACTAGATAATCCCTTAGCCATAAATAAGGCCATGTCAAGAATTAATCTAGCTTCCTCTATCAAGAAGTTGCCTAGTATAACTGAATTCAAGCCCTTGTGTTAGCTTCTGCCAATTATAAGAAGTGAAATTATGCTGAGGTATATGTTCATGTTCTGGGACGTGTCACATATGCTCTTACCTAGCCCAAACATATCAATTCTCCTATAACATACCCTTGCAAAAAATCAAGAAATCAGTCTACCTATCGAAGCATGCAAATGTAGATTCATCAACAGCAGAGCAATACAACAACACTGCCCTAAAAGTGGTTTAACAATGAAGAAACATCATACACAGCAAAAAACCAATTCAATTGAGAAGGACCAAAAGCATTAGTTGAAGGGGGGAAAGCAAAAGAAACATGAATTAGTCTGTTGTTTAACTTTTGGAAAATCCCCATCCCAACTTCAATCACCCCCAATTTCTCAGAGATTCTTAGAAGAATAAGAAATTCTTGCAGGAAAAAAATTCCATCGAAGCTTAAGAGAAACAGTAAAACAAAAATCACCATTGCTAGTATGCCGTTACCCTACCACCATCCATTTCTTTTTCTCACCAAGAATCTACTCTAAAAGTCAAGCAGTAACATTTCAAAAATCCCAATCCCAATTAATCATCCCCCATTTTCCCCCAGAATTAGAGAGAAGAATAGAGAGAAGAACAGGGAACTTACTAGGGTCTTCTTCTTCTTCCTTGCTGTAAGTTGGTGAGTTTTTAGGTTTCCCTCAAAAGACCGATGTGTATTGTGTGGAATTATCTTATCTGGCTTCAATTTGGTGGTTATTTACTTTTTCTCATTATATATTGTTAGTAGCATATTTATTTGAGAATTATTCTAATTTCTACATACTTTGTTCCTCCCTCCGTTTGTTCTAACGTGACTCGTTTCCACAAAATTATACGTCATAATGCCCTAAATAATGGCCACGTCAGAAAAAAAAACAAAATATTTTGAGTTGCACTTTTAATAATAGTTTTGAGTGTTACTTACCTATTTAATTATAGATTTCATTCATTTCCTAGGAATATTTATTATTAGTTTTGTAGTGTTCGGGTGACCTTATGGGTTCGGAGCGGGTATACAGTAAAATCAAATTTTAATCGGATTTGAGGTGGATACGGATACTAAATTTTTATTGGGTTTGAGTTTGGGCTACGATTAATGGGTCAATTGTCATCTCTAACATTTTTCTTGTTTACTATTTTGAGACGAGTATTTGGTTGATTGTCAACAAATCCATTGATTGAAATGGAAAGGAGGTAAGTTGACATGTGATTTAGGAGAGATTTGAGGTGAGTACGAAGGCTTTAATCTTAAGTGCTCATAGGAATTGTAGACTATCAATCAGTTGAAAACCCAAATTGAACTATGAAAATCCCTAAATGCTACTCACTCCAACATATCTCGAACGCGTGCATGGTCTTCATTAGAAATTACATCATAACCGGATATGAAAAGGCGTCGACCCTCTAGTCAGTTGAAAATAGAAAGTATTTAGTTAGCGAATCGCGAAAAATGGCGTATGATAATTAATACATATTTGGACCAGCCATTTTTCAATGAACTCAACCACAAACCGATAAGTTAACCGGTCCAATTTATTATTTATTTATTTTTCAAATTTCTTTTGGCCCATGAAGGCAAATCGAAATTGATCGGACCTTAAGAAATTGAATTGGATAAACATGATAAATGAAAGGAGGTTTCTTGTCAAACTGGACCATCACAAATAATTATATCAAAAAACTTAATTAATTCTATGTATAAGTTGTGTATTAAACACCGTTGTCGTCTTTTAACTTTAGTTCACGAGACATTCTTCTTGAATGACCAATTAATATCAAGTGCAATGTCATGAATCCATGAAACACAATCTCAAATTCTTAACCATTTCTTCTTATGAAGGTGTTTTAAAAATCGTATTAATCCGGTCGATTTGACCGGTTGAATCACAACGCAAGTTTGTCGGTCCAATTTTGATTGATTTTTATTAAATCTCCTTTAATCTAATAAAGTCCGATCAAAATCAAAGGAAACCAAATATGTCGTAGCATTGTTTCCAGCTTCTCAAGCTTTTTGCACCATAAACTACGGTGGTCATGGGCTTTTCAAGCTTTTATAAAACCCACAAGTAACATTACATGATTATTGAACGGCAATTCTGTGTTATTTTCTTTTGATACACGCAAATCGTCCATCTAGTTAAACTTGATATACTCCATCGGTTGGACCTTGATATACTCCATCCTGGAATAAATTTCAACATTATTATCTAAATTCAATTCTTAAACTACAGAAGAAAGCATAGTGTATATGACCATACACTAATGCCGCAGTGACTGGCTACGTGTGCAACTTTTGGCAAACAAGTTGATGGTCGGTGTTGCCAATCACATCATAATCTGTTAAGATAAGCCCCTTCCATGTACATTTAAAAACAAAACACTTAGCATGAAAATAATATAATTTTGTCAAGCTAAGCCACATAAAGTATCAGATTTTCTGTA
Organism: Thymus mandschuricus; assembly: GCA_029379335.1. NCBI lineage: Eukaryota > Viridiplantae > Streptophyta > Magnoliopsida > Lamiales > Lamiaceae > Thymus > Thymus mandschuricus. The sequence continues at coordinate 38,046,743 of CM057074.1, forward strand.
CATTTTGTTTTATGTATTACAATTGTTCTCTTTCTGCAGCAGTGGAAAAACTTTCTTGAATGGCCAATCGACGTCAAATGCAGCAGCGGTGAGTACAAGATAGTGAGGATTTTTCTACATAAAAAAGTACCGGTAAACCCTGAGATTCAATACACGACAATTGTCAATGCCAAGTGTACACTCTAGGAAGTGCAGAATGGAGAAAGGTAAACTGTGGAGCTCCTTTACTATATAACCAACTTAATGAAATGGGAGCATGTTTGAGAGGGAGTATCCACTGGTTTGCTGTTGACTTGACTTGTTCAGCTGAAAAGATTTCTTGTTTCAATCTAGAAATCGAGATGTTCTCGTCATTTGCCGCTCCACCTAATCTGAAAAGGTCTCACAGCATATGTTGTTTGAGGGATCAGTTGTGCATCAGTGATAACTCGAGCAAGCGCGAATTGAAGATGGACATATGGCTTATGAAGAGTTACAGGGACGAAAAATCTTAGATGAAGACTTTTAGCATTGCCCATATTCCAGCTCCGGACTATTGTCTCAAGTCGCTTTCTCCCCTCAAAGTCTTTGAAGATGGTGACATGCACTCAACTCAAAAAACAAAAAGTTACTCTACTACTCTAGTAAGACGAAGGCGGTCATTGAAGTCTATCTAACTCCGGGAGTAGAAGATGATTTTATATTCAGCATCACAAGCTACACTCCAAGTGTCGTCCACCTCGACAAATTCACCAAAGAGTTGGTGATCTTGTTCACTTAGTCGAGATTCTAGATGATTTAGGGGGTGATATTGAGCCTGCAGTCTCATCAGTTTGTCCAAACACATTTGATGTTGTATATCAATTTAGTGCAAATAGACACATAGTACTTTAGATTAGGGATGTCAACGGGTGGGTAAAACTCGGACCTGGTCCGGACCCGCTTGTTTATTAACTTACGGGTCCGGGTCTAACTCGGTCAGACCCGTAACTGCAGCTAAACCGACCCGACCAGACCCATTTTTTTTTTAATCCTTTTCTTTTTATAAATTAATTCAACCATTTGGTATTTTCAACTTATAAATTTTGTATATTTTTACATATTAAGATAGATTAAAGTTTCGATTTGCACGTCACTCGGTATGACAACAGATCTAGGACCCGGTCCAGATCCGATTCGAAAAATTGGATATGGACCTTGCAAAATTTTTATTGTAATTTTTTTTTTCAAAAATTTATTTTAGGAATAAATGCCACAGAATTGGTCCAGATCCATAAACCCGTGGATCCGTCGGATCTAGACATGGATCTCAATTTTTTGGACCCGACGAATCTGGACTGGATCTAGACCCAATCTTCCACTATTTTTTAAAAATATAATTATAACATTATAATATGATTATTCATCAACATTATAACAAATTATGACGATCGAAAATCAAATCGGTTCCCCAAAGTAAAAGCCGTTGTAAGATATGTAAACAAACACAACTTGATTCTAATAGTAATTAATGCATCAAACACCACAACCATATCATCACTTCCATCAAGTTTACTCACTAATTTAAAAACCCAAATTACAAATGCCATTTAACACCACACACGCAGGGGAGAGAGAGAGAGGCGGAATGTTGTGAGAAGCGATTGAATTAAAAAAAAAAAAAAAAAAAATAAATGTAAAACAATTTTAATTTTGATTAATTTTTGGGTCCGGGTCGGGTCCGGGTCCAATATAATGGGCCGGGTTCGGGTAACATTTAAGTTTCCGGGTCCGGGTCATAGTTGTTTTAGCGGGTCCGGGTTTTACCCACCTGTTAACACCCCTACTCTAGATTGATTAGGGGTTTTAAGATTATTTTAATTGGATAGTACAGTTCGTTTATATTGATCTCTATCTGTTGCATTGTTGCATGTAATACGCGGGGATCTCAAAAGACTTTTGGAGTTTGATTGGTGATGTTTGTAGGGATATAAGATTGGGTTTGTTTTAGCTCACCATAATAAATAAAAAATAGTGCATTCATATACAAAATAATTGTTTCTACATACATACAAACTACCGCTGAAGATTGGCAAATTTCATCATCTTCTCCAGCACCAAAATTTCAAAAGGCTTATTAGGCAGGTTGGAGAGGCTCAACACGGGGATGATTGGAACAGTCCCTCAATACATTCGTAGCTGCACTAACGGCAACGTCCTTTGATGCCATATCTACAAGTGCCGACGTACCTTTCTTCTTGTAAAGAACTATATATGTATGTTTTCTACCGAACCAAATTTGCCAAAAGTTCACGGAGTCTCTGAGTTGTGTAATCCTCACCAATTTCCTCCCACGATAATTTCAGAACCTTATAATTGTCTGATCCACGACGATCTTGCTTGAAAGGCGGTGGCTTTTTCTTGAGGTTATGCGCAGCAACAACTCTAGCAATCCCCTCTTGAGCTTTCGCAACACTAAATGCAGCGCGTTCTCTTTCTTTAAGTTCGGACATCATCTTCCTGCGTTTGGAGTCTTGTTTTCCTTGCCGGTGTTCCGTCTTCCCTTTTCAATAAGGAGTCCTTTCTCAGTAGATCCTCATCAAACAGCCTCCTAGCCTTATCAACCTTAAGAAGCTCATAGGAGTCGTGAAGTTGTATAAACATAGCATTCGCATTAGGGTCATTCGGTCTCTTGTCAGGATGAAGCTCTTTTGCCTTCAACCTATAAGCCTTCGTAATTTCGTCCTTGGAAATTCTCGAAGGCACTCCCACCAGTCCAAGAACAACGTAGTGGTTAACTCCACTAGATTCCATGAAAGCTAGCTGCAAAAGTGAAGGGAATGGTTAAGATAGGGTTTTCAAATTTATACACATGCATCGAAATCAAACTAAACTTTAATTTGTTGTGCTGCATGCAGAGATTTCACAACTCACTTATATGGTACATGCAAGTTTCCCAATCACATGTACATTGCAATTCCCACATCTAACTTTAACTAGAAACTGCCAACAATTAAACCTTATCAACAAATATAAATTGATATCATCGAAATTATTGTTAACAAGGAAAGGAATCTAAATATTTCATGATATTAAACCCTTACCGATTGCTACTATAACAGCGGCGGCGATCGAAAGGCAGCGAGATTGTGGTTAGCGACGGCCGCGGGATAAGTCTCCCGGTGCGAAATATGCAGGGTTGATTCTTGGAAATATTCAAACACACACATATATATAGAGGGAGGGGGAGGGTTGATGATATATTGATATTGATGGTGTACGTACCAATCCTATTACTATGGGGATTAGAATTGGCCCGGCCCGGCCCGGCCCGGTTCTATCTAACACACACACACATATATATATATATATATATATATATATATATATATATATATATATATATATATATATATAGGGTAGCACTATGGTGGAAACTAACCTTAAGTTGAAACTTAGAAACCGACCATATCCGTTGATTTTGAGGATCCAATGGATGAGATTAAATGAAATAATGGATTAAAAAAATAAAATAATGTGTCATTAAGGACAAATTCGTCCAGAAAAATAATTAAAAAATAAATAAAATCTCATCCCATAATAATAGGAATTTTCCATAACCAACCTACACTACTCCACTTCTCTTGCATCAATGCGATTTCCGGCCAGATCCTAATGACAATCGAAAAACGAACGACCGGGTTTTATTCTACTCGAAGAGACGAAGAGATTCATGGGTGGATTGCTCGTTTTGGTGGAGAAATGAAGGAGATATTCGATGAAGAAGTCGAACCAGCAGAGAAATCGCGACTTTAGCGGCGGCGTAAACTTCCAGACGCAATTCCGGCCTCATCGGCGATCGAATTCAGATGGTCGACCTACCATTGGAAACGTCTTGAAGTGTAGAACATGTTTCTGGGCGGTCCCATCCAATTTGATAGAGATTTGAGTTCAAATTTTGATAAATTTCATAACAACAATCGAAATGCATCAAAATGACCAGAATATGCATTGATAATTAATCAATTTGAGTTACAATGAATTGTTTGTGATTACTCAACAATTGTTGCACATCCAAATAATTTTGGAGCATATATTTAGGTCACGAGTTGTTGAATATTAATAGATCTTCTTTTCGTTTACAAAATTTGATTTATGGATCAACATACGTTTTTTTGTTGCATAAAATATGTATTATTGTTGCATATATTTTCGAACTAAAACAATTAGGAAAAACTAAACCCTAACTTGTAGAGAAAAGTAAACTCTAATAGGGAAAGCTAAACCCTAACTTGTAGGGGAAACTAAACCCTATCATATACGGAATATTAAACCCTAACTTGTTGGGAAAGTTAAACCCTAACTTGAAGTGAATGATAAACCCTAACCCATAGGGGAAACTAAACCCTATTTGGGCAAGCTATACCCTAACTTGTAGGGAAAATTAAACCTAACTCGTATGGATACTAAACCCTAACAGGACAAAGTGAAGCCAAGTATGAAAATGAAACGAAAATGCATCAGACTGAAAAATAAATGCAACAAAATCAACCTAATATGCATTATATCCAATAAACACACATAACGTATAAAAATTTACAAAACCAAATATACAATGCATCAAAATCTAATATAAATGTAGTAAGTAATATGTGTTTATTATGCATTAAAAAATATATACATAATAAAACATAATACACAAAATTAGTTTAATATGTATCGAAAAACCAAACTAAAACCCTAACCCATTAGGGAAATCAAAACCCTATTTGTGAGAGTTATACCCTAACTTGTAGGGGAAACTATACCCTAACATGTAGGGAAAGTTAAACCCTAACTTGTATGGAAAACTAACCCCAATACGAAAAACTGAAGCCTCGTATAAAATAAAATAAAAATGCAACAGAATGATCTTTAAAATGCAACAAAATCAACATAATATGCATTATGTCCAATATACACAAATAACGTGAAAAAATTTACAAAAGGACCAAAAAATCAACGAAAACTATTCCAGATTACAACAAAAAATTACTATCCGATTCGATCTTGCCCGACACTAATCCAATTCTTGTTTACTCATACGAACCTGCATAAAATTTTCGATGCAAAATTCTAAACCAAGTTTGCTTAAATGTTGGCTAATGGATTAGCACTCGCCATCCCGTTTGTCGGAGAGAGCCTCGATTATCTGAACATTAATGCTTTGAATCACTCCTCAAAAAAAAGTGTGCCTTCAAAAAAAAAAAAAAAAAAAAAATCTGCGACCTCAACTTCGGCGTAGAATTATTCGAGAAGAAGCTGGATTCCGACGACTTCCACCGTAATCTGAACGAGTTAGTGCTGACACGCTGCAACAAAAAGTTGAGGACGGCTCTTGAGGAATTTCCCGGTGACATTAGGGTTTCCACCGTCGATCCAAACACAAATGTGGAGCACACGCGGTTGATTTTCAGGCGCTACCGCTTCTTCGTCGATGATAGGTACGTGCTCTGTCGTGCATGGCCGACAAAAAAAAAAATTGTGAAGAAGAAGAAGAAGAAGAAGAAGAAGAAGAAGAAGAAGAGGTGCAGAAGCAAAAGACGCAGGAGAAGATAAGGAAAAAAAATAAATAAAGATCCTATATTTTAGGAAGATTCAGTTTTTTATAATTAAAATTACACTTATAACCCTAAATAATACCAAAAAAGCATTAAAAAAAATCGAAAAACAATATTTAATTGTTAAGTTGAAATCAAATCTGATCCATTAGATCTTCAAGATCAACGGTTGTGGACGGTTTCTAAGTTCCAACTTAACATTAGTTTCTATATGATATATCCTCTATATATATATATATAGGGAGTGGATCAAATGAAAACCAAATTTTTGGTGAAATATAGAAACTTTTTTTAGCCTTTGATCCTTTCCATCCGATGGTTATAAATAAATCTGGCAGATTCATCTTTAATGATATTTTAATGATTATTTAGTATAATTAATTAGTAAAAAGGGTAATTATGACATTTAAATATTTATAACTGATTTCCTTCCTTAAATTATGGGATCTTCAACAATAACTGAATCGTCTAATTAATTAATAATTCTCTTTCATCTGCATTATGTGAACCACGTCAGTTTTCCTTCTTTATATTTAGGGTGCATTTATATATCTAACAATTAATAATTCTGAAGATTAAACAAAAACAAAGAAGATATTCGAATGGTAATTTTGTCGACCTTAATTGTCATTTCCGTACAACCTTTTTTGCAACTAATAAACTAAGAAATGCAACATAATCTTGTAAAAAAATGCAACATAATCTAATAAAAATGCATCAAATGTATTTCATTTACAATTACTCTATCTTAAATCCCAACACCGTATATTGGAAAAAAAAAAATTAACATCATCTGCATCTAATTTAAATTAACAAGAATTAATTTCTCCTTACTAACATTTGTTATCTTTACTAAAATTCAATTTTTCCATTCAGATTTGTACGCGTTGCTGCATAGTATTGTTTAATAACATTAGGGATTTGTGTCTGCTACAAGAGTGTATTTTTTGCCCCACTAGGATTCAATGCATCTAACTAGGGTTTTTGTTTTGTATAGAGATCAACTTAATTATGATTATAATTTTTTATTTTTGTTTTCTATACTGGATTCAATATTCTTATATTAGAGTTTTATGTTTTCATATTTTTTAATTTTCCAATCGAGGGTTTAGTTTTTCCAACTATAGCTAGGGTCTATAGTGTAATATATTATTTTTGATATATTAATGTTGTGAATATATGTAAGAAACATAAAATCGGCATATATTAAACAAATGATTACTAGTACAATAATAGTATACCCCTAATATAGTAAGAATAAATAAGTGAACACTTACAACAGAAAAGGTAAAATACATATTTAAATTATTTGAATCAAAATTGTCAAAATTGTCAAAACCATTAAAGTGAGCTGAGGAAGTTCTAAGTATTTGTTTGTAAATGATTTGTGACTCTTGCAAACTCAATCTACCATATTTCCTTCAATTCCAGATGCCTTTGTTTCAGGATCAAGCTCACATAAGCTTCTATTTTTGTTGCTTTCTGAAGTTGTAATTGCTGCAAATATTTGGCCCTCAACTATGTCAATTACTGCACAATAAATGCAACGATAATACTCAAAATTGTAAAAAAAAATATTTAAATGCAACAAAACATTCAAGAAATGCAATGATAATCACCAAAAGTGCAAAAAAAAAAAAAATGCAACAAAACAAATGCAACGATAATCACCAAAAATGCAACAAAACCAAATTTACACTTATGCATTACAACATGTCAAAAAATGCACTAACAAACATAAGAGGAGAATGCTAGGAAATTAGAAAAGGCCAATCAACCCATTGTGTATTAGTTCAAGTTAAGTGGACAATAGCTTAAAGTGATATCTCAACAAGTTGGGATCAAAGAGTATATTCTGAATTTGTTAGTCTAGTCAATCGAAGAGTTAAAATTTAATAAGCTAATAATATATTGCAGCAAAACATAATCTCAACTTTTGAAGACGAGGTAAAAGCAACACACATTATATGTAAGAATAGCACCACAAGTCAATATGATCGATAAACATACAAAGAGATTATATGCATTAAAAAATCATGATTTATGCATCAAAACTTGTCATTTATGCATTTCATCAAACACATTATATGAGTCATATTTAACTTCACCTATAAAATTCAAAACTAAATGGGAGCAACGGAAACAATTTTCCCATATAAAGACATTCCCCTATTATGATACGACAACTAGAATGATTTTTACCAAAAAAAAAAAAAAAAATGGATTTCCCACCAAGACTCCATGAAAATCAAGAAATTATATCCATATCACAATAAATCACTGCACAAGTTTGATATACATAAACGAGTAGCGATTAAAAAACAGAAAGGGTGCAAGCAAGAGAAAAGGTGAGAGATAGATGAGATTGTGCGAGAAAGGGGGCAAACCAGAGAGAGAGCACGCAAGAATGGGGGCGAGAGAAAGAGGGAAAGAGGGAGAGAGGCAGAGAGAGAGAGAGAGAGATGCATTACCTTGAGAAAATATTTGTCGATGGTGAGTTTCAGAGAGAGAGCAGGAGAAAGAGATCCATGGGGAAGGCGACATAGACGACAACTGCAATTTTCAATTTTTCAATTTTGTTGAATATTATGGTTTCAATAATCCCTAAAAATATGCTCACTTCCTAATTAGATTACATTCCCTTTTACCAACTACCTACTTTACCCTTACAGAATTAATTTTCCTATTTAATTCAATTTTTAAAATCCCAAATTAATAATGACAGTTTTAATCTTGACCATTGATTTCACTATAATCTATGGTTCTTATAGGTTTCTATATTTCACACTAAGGGTGGTTTTCACCATATCCCAACCCTATATATATATATATATATATATATCATGTTTTGGTATTAATTTAGATACAATTTACACGTGTTAGCCCAATCCAGAGCACAGGCCCACAACTAGAATAATATTCTGTCTATCGGCAAACGACGACGGAGAAGAAGAAGTCGGTGCATAATCGAGATGCCGACGTTATTGGTTCGCAGGAATTTTTCGTGTGACGAATATCAAATCTTTGACGTTATTGGTTGCTCTAATCTGCATTGGTTAATATAGCATTGTAAGCAAATGCAGGGATATGATTTAGGAGGTGCTTGATATGAGGTAATGGGGGTGAGAATGGAATAACCATTCCTACCTCTATTCCATTACTCCGCTTGGTTCGACTTTTGTGTCGGGAATACACATTCTCGAGGGAATGATTATTCCCACATCCATGGGAATAGACATTACTTGGATATTCATGGTTATAGCTATTCCCATATCTTATATTTATATGATTTTTATTTTAACAAATATTATTTAATTTATTTATAAATAATTAAACTTACCTCAATATTTTATACTCCGTATAAGTATATTTCGTCATTACTCTATCTCTCTAAAATTTTCGTATCATAATTTTCTCTTTATAAAATTTTTGTATCTCACTACTTTCTATTTCTAAAAAATTTATCACTCCGTTACTTTCTCACTCTAAAAATTTTCTTATCACTTTCTCTATCTAAAATTTTTTCATAGATTTTTTTCACTAAAATATTTTTCCTCCGTCACTTAGTTTCTCTCTCTCTAAATTTTTTTACTTTCGTCACTTTTTCTCCCTTAAATTTTCTTTCTCTCTAAAAATTTTCACTTTCGTCACATTCTCTCTCTAAAATTTTCTTTCTCTATATAAAATTTTTAACTTTCGTCACACTCTCTAAAAATTTTCACTTTCGTCACTTTCTCTCTCTAAAATTTTCTATCTCTCTCTAAAAACTTCACTTTCGCCACCTTCTCTCTCTAAAATTTTTTTTCTCTCTCTAAAAATTTCACTTTCGTCACATTCTCTCTCTAAAATTTTCTTTCTCTCACTAAAAATTTTCACTTTCGACACATTCTCTCTCTAAAATTTTCTCTCTCTCTAAAATTTTTATCTTTTGTCACATTCTCTCTCTAAAATTTTCTTTCTCTCTCTAAAAATTTTCATTTTCGTCACATTCTCTCTCTAAAATTTACTCTCTCTCTAAAATTTTTTACTTTCGTCACTTTCTCTCTCTAAAATTTTTTTCACTTTCGTCACATTCTCTCTCTAAAATTTACTCTCTCTCTCTAATTTTTTTTAACTTTCGTCACTTTCTCTCTCTAAAAATTTTCACTTTCGTCACATTCTCTCTCTAAAATTTTCTCTCTCTAAAAATTTTCATTTTCGTCATATTCTCTCTCTAAAATTTACTCTCTCTCTAAACTTTTTAACTTTCGTCACTTTCTCTCTCTAAACTTTTTAACTTTCGTCACTTTCTCTCTCTAAAAATTTTCACTTTTGTCACATTCTCTCTCTAAAATTTACTCTCTCTCTAAATTTTTTAACTTTCGTCACTTTCTCTCTCTAAAAATTTTCACTTTCGTCACATTCTCTCTCTAAAATTTTCTTTCTCTCTCTAAAAATTTTCATTTTCTTCATATTCTCTCTCTAGATTTTTAACTTTCGTCACTTTCTCTCTCTAAAAATTTTCACTTTCGTCACATTCTCTCTCTAAAATTATCTCTCTCTCTAAAAATTTTCATTTTCGTCACATTCTCTCTCTAAAATTTCTCTCTCTCTCTAAAATTTTTTCACTTTCGTCACATTCTCTCTCTAAAATTTTCACTTTCGTCACTTTCTCTCAAATTTTTTATAACATCGTTTTCTCTCTCTAAAAATTATAATTTATTGATTTCTCTTTCTTGATTTTTTTCTATTTTATCACTATTAAATAGTATAGTTGTATGATTTAAATACAAAAATATAACTTAATTTATCACATAAAATGTTAAAGAAAAAAAATTGATTTAATTACTTTGGTTATTACTTGTGCATACCAAGCAAGGGAATGGATCATTCATTCCATTCCTTTCCCATGCATATTCCTTTCCCACCTCCATTCCTTTCCCACCCCTATTGCATTACCTCATACCAAGCACAGTTCAATCCTCCCAGAGGAAGAGTAGTTGGCTATCTCTACCTGGTGCTTCCGCAATTTTGGAATACAGACCCTGATTATATCCAAAAACTCGAATTCGTAACCCATGAGATCAACGCTCTGGCTATGGTACACTTCTCGATCTACGCTGTTAACAGTAGCCATTCTTTTTCATTTGAATAAATGTTTAGTCATGTTGAACGAATGCAGAAGCATAACGAAGAGTACGAGCTGGTCGGGCTTGTGAGGTTTGTGCAAGCGCTGCCTAACCGTTGTGACCTTTTCACATTCAATGTGAGGCAACTTCTCCCGGAGGGTGATCACGGTGTGGTCAAGACCGTTCAAGCGATGGTGAGATTTATAGGTGTTGATAAATTCAAGCTCATGGAGTGGAGGTTTAGACCCGGTCCTCCTCTAACTCCGCCTGAGGGGCCCTCGGAGACTACCTCTTCCGACGTCGTCTCCCCAACATGATTCTAACATCGTTAGGTTTGCCTAGGCGTGACCCGATTCCTTTACGTTTTTGGTTCTCAGGACTGGTTTGTAAATTGATCATAGAAGGGGACTAATGTTAACGAGGGAATATGATCAGATGTCAAACCGAAATGCAATAGATTATCTCATTCAATTGAGACATGCTAAATTACTTATATTGCATTTTTTAACTAATTTGCCAATGTCATACAAGTATATGCCTGGTTGCAGTATTCTTTGCGGCGTTGATTAGGATTACATAACGATAAGGTTGAAGCTTGGGGTGAATAACGTCACATATATTATAAATAGATATATTTAAATAGATAGAACCATCTACTTTGATTTGACCATAACATTCCTAATATTTGACCAATATTTTAATGTTGAATATACATACATTACAAGACTTTAAGGGGTGTATTCAATTTAGATTCTGCTGGATTTTTATGGATTTTAGAAATGTGCAGGTATTCAATTCAGATTTTTAAAAGTCTTTAAAAATCTTGAGGTATTCAATGTAGACTTTTTAAAGTCTTAAAAAATCTACAGGTATTCAACAGTCCATGGATTTTAACAGTCTATGGATTTTGCAGGATTCTCTTTAAAAAATATAAAGAGATTTCACTCTTCAAAATCCTTTATAAAAACCAGAGATTTCTACGGATTCTCTGAAAAAACTCAAAATCACTATTTTCGCCACCCTCTTCCGCCACTCTCAACGACCTTCATATGTTATAAAAATCAAACAATTACTATAATTTATTTTTTCTCCAAACAATTATAGTTTATCTTAAAAACATCCAAATTATGACTATCTAGTTGTACTAAAAATTTGTTTACTATATGAGCTTACATGAAAATCAATCTTTACATAAAAATCCTCATTTTTATAAAATTCGAACATGTAACTTTTAAATCTCAAATTTCATTTTTATTTTTTATGGTTAAATTACTGCTACGTTTTTTTTTTTTTTTTTTAAGGTTTTGGGAATAATGACTAAAATAAAATATAACATTTGAACGAAAAAAAATAAGAGTAATTTTTTTAAATTAAAAATACATTAATTGGACTTTCTCTAAAGTATGATTCTTGTTTTGAAAGATACATAATTTGATTAATTTTGATACTCATCTACAAACATATTCAAACAATTTGGATAAAGTTATTTGGTATTTTTTTCTAAACAATATATATAATTTTATTTATTTATTTATAAGTGTGACTCGTATACATTTATTTATTTTAATGAATGGTTACGATAGTTCAGCGTCGGAGTTTAGAAATCCATGTAAATTAAATATAAAAAAAGATTTCACAATACTGCAACTGCAAGTCCATTAAAATCCATCAAAATCAATAAATAGAATCAGTCAAACTCTGTACAGAGTCTAGTCAAACTCTGCATAGAGTCTATGAATTTTAAAAGTCTATAAAAATCCATTTACTTTTCAAAGTCTAAAAAAATTCAGCAAAATCTCAATTGAATACACCCTGCTTAGTTTGTATAGAAATAAACTTTGTCGCAATAGATAGAAGCATATCTTTATCAGCATCTTTCGCATATTAATTATTCATTTGTACACAAACTCTTACCATCACTGAGAAATGATATGCTACACCCTTCCCAACGTCTCTTCACTTTGACATTATATTTCTATATTCATGTTTAAAATATTAGCATATACTACTGCAGAAAGCAGTATAGATCGATGTCCACGAATATGCTCACCACCGTACGTTAGAGGGTATATGATATAATAACCCTACCGACTGTGACAATGACGTTATAAGTGCATCAATTTCAATTAATTTCTTTGACTTTATTGCCTTCAATCGACCGAAAAATCTAAATGATGCAAATAAAAAGAAAAAATGTTAAATTTAATCTTCATTCAAAATGACTCAGTCCAGCCAACAAAGAGATTAGTCAATAACTCTATTATGAATAAAAAAAATATAAAATTTTACTTGGGAAAAAAATAATAATAAATTGCAAATCTACCCTTCTTCTTCACTTATAAATAGACACTCCCTTTGATGCAGAAAACACCACCCCAACCAGTGTACTTCTTCATAGTTAATTTGCTCGAAAAAAACAATTTTTTTTCTTTAAAAAAAATATAATCATGGGTGTGATCACTACCGAGCAAGAAATCAGCTGCTCAGTCCCAGCAAAGAGATTGTTCAAATCTCTTGCTCATGATGCAGGTGTACTCATGCCCAAACTCATTCCCGAGTTTTTCAAGAGTTTCGAAAACATCCAAGGCGATGGCGGGGTCGGAAGCATCCAGCTCGTTACTTTCAACGTAGAAGGTATACAATCTAGCTAGTTGAATAACAATCTATGTATTGTTTCCTTAAAAAAAATCATATAGTAATTTTATGTGTGTTGATCATATTAGGTATGAAGCCTGCAAAGCACAGGGTGGAAAAAGTGGACGAGGTGAACCACGTGTACAGTTACACCGTGATCGAAGGCGGTGTTCTTGGAGAGGATATCGAGTCCGTGACCTATGTTTTCAAGTTCGTGAGTGGCGGTGAAGGTGGTTGTTCCGTCAAGATCACCGGGACCTACCACCCGAAGGTCAAGGAGAACGACACGATCAAGGAGAGGATCGAGAAGGTCAAGGAGTCGACCAAGGGTTTCTTCCATGCTATTGAGGCTCACCTCCGTGCTCATGCCGAGTAAGAGATCGACTTTAAGGAGAAATCGGACTTTATCTTCTGTTATTTTCAAATAATTCGAAATAAAAAAAGTTGTGTGTTTGTGTGTGTGACGGTTTTATAGTATCGTTTGATATCGTGTTATTGTGGTGTTTTGGAAATCGGCCGGGTTGGACCGTTTGGTTGAATTAGTTGTGAATCGGAGCCAATTTTGTGAATCTGTCGATTTGGTCCGATTTTAAAAGTTGGTTCTCCTATATATATAGGTCCATGTATGTTGTAACATTGGCGTTAAAGAAATAAAAAGGTTGAAGTTCTATTATTTTACATCTTATCTATATTTACTAAATGAGACGACAATAGTATGGAAAGAGTAGATATTAAAATGCTAAATTCTAATGTTATGAGAAATTAATGAAGTTGCAAATTGGACGTTGACGATTAGTTAATTTACTCAAACGGATGTGATACTTCCAATTTCAACGTACCAATCGTATATAGAGTTGATTATTTTAATATTATTATTCTTTAAAATAAAAAATATAACATAAAAAACATAAGTAATAATATCAATTATGTCCTATTTTTGAATTTATCACATTTTAATTGACAAAATAATTACAAATCTTAATTGTAAATGAATTCTAGTCAACAATTCTACTATTCGATACACGATTGTTACATACTCCGTATAAAGTTGGGATAGAGAAACCCAGATGAAATTTATCAGCAAGTGTGTAGCAACAAGTGAAAAACAAGTGAGTGCAAAAACGAATTGATGCTTGAAATTAACTTCACTTAATTCACGGTTTATGCTCGCAACATATATCCTAACATGCACTATTTTCGTATATTCCAAGGTTTAGTGTGACTAAGTATTTTTGTCGTTGGTATACTAAAATTAAGGTTATGAATAACGACAAAGTAACAGTCTAGCTAATGTTGACTAGTCTTGTTTCAAGACGCTTGTTAAATTAGGATATTGGATATTTTAATTTATATGTGTGGAATTTTTAACTTTGACGAGAAAAAAATGGAAGGGACCAAATTATTCCATCTCCCTTTTGAATTTTGAACCACATATATACTATTATTAGTTAGAATTTCGAAAATGTTGTGTCGAATTCTCTAAATTTTAGAAAATTTAGCCAACATTTTTTCTGATTCCGCCATTGACTATATAAATGACAAATTGATCATAAATTAACAAAGATGATAAGTGGGATGATGAAAATTTTAATCATATATGAAGGGGGAAATAGAAATATTATATACCGGTTCGGTTTAATTAACAATAATTACCCGTGATGATCGTATTAATATATTCATAAGCTTGACTAGAAAAAGATGATTCTAGAACGAAATTAACATTAAAAAGAATTGATATCTTAATCAGTTGGCAATATCAAATGCAATTTGAGTTCTTACGTGTAGATTGGATAAAGAATGTCGATCCAAAATGACGATTTTGACCCTCTATAATTCTTTCACGACGAGAAAATGAAGTTCTCTAGAAGCAATTTTTCTTAATTTGAAAATATGTAGGAAGAAATTAATTAAAGCACTACTTTTTATCTAATACTCTGTCTCTTTCGAAGTGACTATTTTTATAATCACATATAATGTATACATTTAATTAGAAATAGACATGGATAGTAATAATTAAGAAAACAAAATTAAACTGAAGTATTTTCGAACATGTTGACCAGGTGATAATTAGATCCAGATTGCAAAGCACATGCATGACCAATGAATTGGACGGGACGACTCACGTTTTCAAGTACATCTATGCTCGAAGGCGGGGTCCTCGGAGATGGTCTCGAGCCCGTCTCGTCTCGTCTCGGATATATGGGCTTGCATATTGTATGAATGCTAAAAGAGAGAGATGGTTGGGCCTGTCCTTCTCAGAGCAAATATTTTGTTAGCCTTTAAAAGCCCAATCACTAATCTACGCTTAATCTAAGAATTAATAACTTGATTTGTGCTTATTGCATTAATTAATTGCCTAATCTGAGGTTTAAGTCAAATCAGAAAATAAGAGAAATCAACGACAATTTTGCTTAAATTCCTCACCCTAAATCCCGTTCCTCCTCTCCCATAAGCTAAGTATTATGTCTTCTTTAATCGAAATCTCTATAAATTAAGAGATTCGTGATTCAATTTTGTGATTGTGCTATGCAGGGCCAGTCTTCGTCAATCTTATATATTTTAGCTATGCCCTCCGTCCCAAGATATATACAATTTTATACAATTTTATACAATTTATCTTGAGCCGATCTAATGTAAATTTTACTTTACATGATAGTACAAAATATTGCAATCCCATTTTCTAGAAACTTGATTTTTTTTTTTTTAGTATTTTCTTAGAACATTCTCAGAATATATAAATATACGTTTGGTAAAGTCAAGATTGAGATGCAGATTACTAAGTTTGTTTTTTGTTTTTTTTTTTAATTTCAATTTATAATGATATCATTTTTGTTCGAATTAATTTTTAAAATACATTCGTTGAAGAGTTCTGTTTCTTAACTAGGTTCATTTTGGTAGTGAACTTAATAATTGAGGCGGCTTTAATTTTGTATTATCGGATTAATTAAATTAAATGTGGGTCTTAAATTTTAGTTTATTCTTAAATTCTTAATCAATCCACTAACTACTTCTACCTGCCACTTCGCTAAAGTTACCGTGTTTCATCACAAGTTGTTTGGCTTTCGGTCTCGATCCTGTGACTTAGTTACCGTGACTGTATCGCGATCGAGTTCGAGTTCTCTGTAATGCGATCCTTAAATTTTAACGATTCATTATTCAATAAACAAATAAAGTGCGTGTCACAATATTTGCATCCCATGATAATTACTACATCCTGTATATAACTAAACGATTTAAATGAGACGAGATGAGAAGAGACGAAGGAAGTATAATATTGCATCAACGAGACTTGCGATATATATTTGAGACGTAAGATGCATGTGTATGTTGACGAATAGAAACCTTGCATTGTACACATAACAAACACGAAAACTGGGAGATTATAAATTAATCTAATAATACAACATGCATAATTTATAAAAGAAAAGAAATTTCATGGAAAATTTGACAAAATTAATTGATTTTATATTTAAAAATACGTATAAAGTACAACTTAATTATCCCATGCACATGTAAATGCCCAAATAATCTTGCTCCATTCCATTACGAATTATTAATTAATATATCCACGATAATCAGTACAAGTAATTAAGTAGTAACATGATTAAAAAAAGATTAATATTTTCCCACATGACGATTTTAACCTTATCATCACCTATAAAATGAGCCCTTGTTTGGAACCTTTAAACACACAACTCAATCAAAGCTATAATCATCTTCTTACTTTGCATTTGATCATATCCAACACTTTTCTTGGATCAAAGATATTATCATGGGTGTCGTAAACTACGAATACGAAGTCGTCTCGACCATTTCACCGGCCAGATTGTTCAAAGCATTCCTCCTCGACTCCGACAACCTCATCCCCAAGGTCATCCCCGGTGCGTTCAAGAGCTTCGAAATCCTCGAGGGCGATGGCGGGGCCGGTACCATCAAGTTGATCACTTTCGGTGAAGGTAATTAACTAATCACAATCAAGACCAAAGTTGAAGTTCTAAATTTCTCATATTTCAAAATTTCTTTAATCTTAATAGTTTGTATATCTAAGGGCAATTTTGTCTTTTACAAAAAAAGGAAAATGAGTACATTTTTCTAACGAATTATACACTTATAGGTAGCCACTTCAAGTCCGCTAAGCACCGCGTGGACGAGATCGACGAGCCAAACTTCACATACAAATACACGGTGATCGAGGGCGATGCCTTGGGAGACGAGATCGAGTCGATCTCTTACGTCGTGAAGATCTCTGCGGGCCCCGACGGGGGATCCGTCGTGAAAAACACGAGCTCGTACCACACCAAGACGGAGCACCATAGCATAACGGAGGAGAAGATCAAGGAAGGGAAAGAGAAGGCTAAGGCTATCTTCCATGCAGTTGAGGCTCACCTCCATGCACACCCTCATGAATACTAAAACACAAATTATATTATATATTATAAAAAAAATCTTGCATGAATGGAATAAATTAAAGGTGTGCTTTCGTTGTTGTATTATTTGGGTTTTTGTAAAATTATAAGGTGTGTGTATTTAATTATTTGTTTTTTGTTGGTATTGGTGCATTGGCATCTTTTCCTTGTGCTTCTTCACATGTAATTTGGTTGCAATCTATATATATATTAAAGCAAAATCATTTCTACATGCAAATTCCCGCCCAAATATGCAATTTCCCGCCTAAATTGCATGCAAAAGCCCCACCAACTTAATTACTACTACACACACTAAATGACATTTAGTAATAATTACTACTACTCCAACATAATTATTGAGCATTAAAAAATAAATTACTACTGCAACCGTTCATCTGCTAATGAAAAATTCAAAGTACACACTTATCAATAATTGGATTAACTGTACACACTTATCAATAAATAAATATGGAAAAGCCCAACAGTCATGATCTTTTATTAGAAAATAATTAATCATATTGAAAACCCACTTCCTACCAATATCACTTCTACTAATTCTTTGTATATGAAACAATTAATTAAATTAATGAGGATTAATTACATATAATTAGTTTTTTTATAAAAAATATTTCATATTTATAAATAAGGCATAATAGCATTTTCCCCTTAATTTTAGGGAGTCGGTTACTAAGATTTTCAACATTTAAAAAATAGGTATAACAAAGTATTTATCATGTTTAATTCTCCTTTTGTTTTATTTTTTTCATTATGCTTTTTTTTTCGGATTGCCATTATAACTTTCCTATATTTTTTTCCCTCACAATATCAGTGCTTAGTTATCCTAGATTAATTCATTTTAACTTAGTAATGAATTAAAAAAAACACACATGTTTAACAATTAAACCACACAGTCTACTTCATATATGAAATTTCTTCTGTATATTGGTAAAACTCTTATTTCACATAAATGTGAGAAAAATTATACAATATACACACGATGTAGCGTGGATTGAATCGTGGGCGTCACACTAAATAGAGTCTTAGGTATTTCCACCATATTAGCTCATAACATTCTTATCTATATTATGTTCTACCGAAGGTTAATCAATATTTTTTAGAATAATATTATTTTTTGCCAAGAGCATCATGAGATGATGAATAATCTTCAAAATCATAAAATTGAAGAAATAAGATTCCATAAATATATTTATAAACAAACTTATTAACAAAAATAACAAAATAAGGTTGCCCCGAGCGAAGCCGGGTGGACAAAACTAGTATTGTATGATTTGAATAAATATTTATATATGTGTTATATGAGCTTGTGAAATAATCTACAGTACTCCATCTGTCCCATTAATATAGGGTAACATTTTTTCGATATAAGAATTAAGACGAAAGTGATAAGACGGTATGAGTTTAGTTGGGCTACTTGGGCCGAAATGTGTTCGGCCTAATGGGGTTTAATGGGCCAGTTTGGCCCGAATTGTTTTGGGCTTCTACTTTTAAACCCAATGGTAGCCCAAATTCTGGGTCAGATCGAGTCGAATCGGATATTTTAGAAGGACCACTTTGTAACAAACTAATGAAGGTGACGGCTAATGGCTTCCCGAAAAGAATAAAATGAAGTGTGGAGTAGAGTCTCAAAACGAGAACGAACCCTGATTTGTATTTAAATATACAATAGAAAATTTGTTATGACATCGATGTTTTTATAATGTTAAATCCATCGAAAACAACTTCACTCATATCTAACAATGTACACTTGTTGGATATCTTATCCGGAAAGTAGAGTTGGAAATCGAAAAACCAACAAATGAGCTAATATGGTTTACTCCCCCGATCTTACTGTATAAAAGAAGGATTATAAAAGAATAGATTTCACCTCTACTCTAAAATCAATCTTTCTAAAAGTAGTTAATACAACCTTTTACTTTATTTTCATCATAATTTGAACATTCCAAATACAACCAAACTATTCGGCTGATATTTAATTCGTTTCTCATTAATTAATTTATACATTTAAAATTCATACATCAATCAAAAATACTTATCATCAAGCATTTAATTGTCTCCAAATTTTGTTGCAATAAATGAAAAACATCAATATCCACACCCTCCTCTTCCACCATTTCATTATATAAACACTGTATACAAAATTCCCATTCCACAAAATAAACTCATTCCAATTTCATTTCATCAAGTTTATTACTACTGAAAAATTGATCCAAAAATTCTCACAAAAATGTCGACTGTCACCGTCACCGACGAGTTCACCAGCCCCATCGCTGCTCCGAGGCTGTTCAAGGCGTTGGTCATCGACGGCGACAACTTAATTCCCCAAATTGCCCCTCAAGCCATTAAGAATGTTGAGATTCTTGAAGGGAATGGTGGCGCCGGAACCATTAAGAAGATCAACTTCGCAGAAGGTCTAATTCTTGCTCGTGATAATTAAATTTTAATTGGTGATTTAATTAATTCATATTTATGTATAGTGAAAGAGCTCACGTGCATGAACACAATTTAGTAGTTCAAGGCCTTGTAGCTAGAATGAATTTAGTACATGCAGGTAGTGAGTTCAAGTACATGAAGCATCGGATCGATGAACTAGACGAGGCGAAAATGACATATGCGTACACATTGATCGAAGGCGATCCGTTGATGGACAAGCTGGAGAAGATTTCGTATGAAATGAAGATGGAAGCTAGTGAAGATGGAGGGACCAAGGGTAAGAACGGAAGTACGTATTATACGAAAGCCGGAGTCGAGATCAAGGAGGAGGAGATCAAGGCAGGGAAGGAGAAGGCAGCGGGTATGCTCAAGGCTGTGGAGGCTTACCTCTTGGCTAAACCTGAGCTTTATGCATGAACTCAACCTAGCTTATTATGGGAACTCATTTTAAGTTTGTTTATTTGCCTTAAATTATTATGTATTTTAATTTTAATATGGGTTGAAAATAAAGATGTTTGATGGTGATGATGAAGATACCTTTCTTCTATTAATTATTAATTAATGCAACAACGAGTATTATTATACTCCTTCCGGTCTTTTACAGTTGAGTCACTTTCCCGATTGGGTCGGTCTCTCCTAGTTGAATCGTTTCCTTTTTGGGTAAAAATTAAGTATTAAACACACAACTAATTGTACCCCTTATTTTACTTTAACATACTAATTACGCCCCAATTTCTCAATTTCTCCATTATCGCCATTGCCGTCTCTCTCGAAATAATTTTAAATTAATTTAAAATAAATCCAGAAAAGTTTTAATTTTATAAAAAAATATCCAGAAAAGTTTTTTATTTTAATTTTAAACATCAACAATAATTTTATAAAAAAAAAAATTCCAGAAAATTTTAAATTAATTTAAAATAAATCCAGAAAAGTTTTAATTTTATAAAAAAAAATCCAGAAAAGTTTTTTATTTTAATTTTAAACATCAACAATAATTTTATAAAAAAAAATTCCAGAAAATTTTAAATTAATTTAAAATAAATCCAGAAAAGTTTTAATTTTATAAAAAAAAAATCCAGAAAAGTTTTTTATTTTAATTTTAAACATCAACAATAATATTATAAAAAAAATAATCCAGAAAATTTTAAATTAATTTAAAATAAACTGAAAAACAAAAAAAATATTAATTAATAAAAAACATTTTTTATATTAATTAAAACAACTCTTCTCAATTATAAACATAATCTCATTCTCTTCTCAATTACCAAACATATTTAAAGTACTAAACAACTCTTCTTAATTCCCGTGTCGAAAAGTTTCGACTCAACTGTAAAAGACCGGAGGGAGTATATGATTTATCAATATATATATAATAGCAATATGTATCTTCGTCCTACGTGGCATCACGTATGATTATTTTGAATATTTTCGAATATTCTCATTGATTTGACTTATTTTATATATTTAATCCAATTAGTATATCACATTAAGGAATCATGTCCCACATCGATTTTTTACAAGAACTTAACAATGTATTACATTTACCTATATAAATAGATCTATATATATTTCCAACAAAATTCATCTTTAATTTGATAAACTACATAATTAATGTCTATATCTTTTTATACTCCCTCCGTCCTTTTCAAATTGAGTCATATATTTTTATGGGAATTTATTTCATCCCGTTTTAAATTAATTTTACATTAATTAATGAATCTATCCGATTATTAAAGTACATAATTTATTCGTTAATTATTATAATCTTAGTTTAAATAATTATGAATAGTGCAGATATATGGGTTAATTATTACTCCCTCCGTCCCACTTCAGTAGTCCTCTTTCTTTTCGGCACGGGATTTTATGCGTAGTGTTAAATTTGAAAAAGTATGGGGTCCACATCAAAAGTAAGGGTTTATTTTTGCCTTTTAAGGAAAGAGGACAAGTGAAGTGGGACGGACGAAAATAGTATTGAGGACTACTGAAGTGGGACGGAGGGAGTAATAATTATATTTATGTTTGATTAATTTATTCGTTAATTATTATAATCTTAGTTTATGTTTGATATAATTATTTCAAGTAACGGGCTACTTGAAATAATTACAATATACAAATTTATGTAATTTTTATTACAACTTTTATCGAGCTAATGAAAAATTTAACGAGCAGATTTGCATTATTCATACTAACGTTATATCGAACAACGGGCTAACAAAAAAAATAATGGGCAAATTTGCACTATTCATGCTAACGTTATATCAAACTACGGGCTAACAAAAAAAAATAAGGGGCAAATTTACACTATTCATGCTAACATTCTATTAATTATTGTAATCTTAAAAGGAATTATGAATAGTGTAGAAGGGTTATTATTAATAATTATATTTATGTTTAATTAATTTATTTGTTAATTATTACTCCCTATGCCCACTTTATCATGATACTTTACTATTCATTCCGTGTCTACTTTATGAAAAAGAAATGACATGATAAAATGGACGGAGGGAGTATAATCTTAGTTTATGTTTGATATAACGAATGTAATTTTTATTAAAAGTTTTATTTATAATTATAAAATAATTAATCCCCAACTAAATTCACTCCATGAATGTAATTTTTATTAGAACTTTTATTTATAATTATAAAATAAATTGAATTTCATTTGTTCAAAAATAACATTTTAAAGCGGTTCATGTTAAATATTGACGAAATAAAATATAAAATATATCTATCGTAAAAAATATTAATTTCTTAATTCATTTTCATATTTAATACAAGTAACGGGCTACTTGAAATAATTAATATACAAAATTATGTAATTTTTATTAAAACTTTTATCGAGTTAACAAAAAATTTAACGGGCAGATTTGCACTATATATTCATACTAACGTTATATCGAACAACGAGCTAACAAAAAAATTAACGGGCAAATTTGCACTATTCATGTTAACGTTATATCGAACAACGGGCTAACAGAAAAACTAACGGGAAAATTTGCACTATTCATGCTAACGTTATATCAACGGGCTAACAGAAAAATTAATGAGCAAATTTACACTATTCATGCTAACATTTTATCGAGTAACACGCTAATTGAAAAATTATAATATTACGTCTTAACATATTTATTTTTTTATCTTCACACGTAACGGGCAGAATAAAATAATTTATATAGATAAATACGTATTTTATATTAAAATTTTATGTAAAATTACAAAATAAATTGAATCCCTTCGAATTTCGACGGGCACTGCACTAGTTTAAATTAGTTTTTTCTTTCTAGTTGGGTGCCGACATTAGCTTATTTCAATTTCAAAATCTTGAGGCAAACCCTTATTTTTTTTAATTGTACCGATATATTTTTGTGTATAATTCCGCTAAAATATACTCCACGACTCTCGTTCTAATAAAGCTAATGTTAATATGTTTACGTCTATTATAATATTTAGATAGATCTATTTAGTATGAGATGGAGTGATTATATTATTTACTAAGTGGCAATGTGCATATCGTTATGATCTGATTGCACCCCTTCATACGGTCGGCATATTAAATATGATCATAGCTAATGTGACGATATCATGTCTATAAGCACCAAGTTGAATAATTTATATAAAGTTAAATAATAATCCAGATCGAGACTCCATAAACTTATATAAAACACGTCGAAATATTCCAAGAACATCTTCACGTTAGTTGGATAATTGATAATTGATTCCACCATGTGAAAACCTATTTTATATAATTGTTAAACCACTCACTAAAATTAAATATTCTCCAAGTTACATTTTTTATTTGGAAATTAGCTAAAAAGGTCGTGCACTTCACACAGGAAGAACTTTCCTTTCCGCGTTGAATATATTAATTGGTACATAAAAATGGTACCCACCAAATTAAAAAGTAGTTAAATCATTTTCTTCATCAACTTTTATTGCAATTTACTCACTCCATCTACTCCAAAAAAGTCTTCTTTTATCTTCTCCCTTCATCAAATCCTCTCCATTTCAAACCCCATCTCAAATTTAGTGTTGAAAAAAGGGAAAAAAAAGAGACATGGGAGTGATCAAAGTCTCACAAACCTTTAGAACAAAAGTGACCCCAAATAGGATGTTCAAGGCCTTGATCATGGATTCTCACAATCTTGCTCCTCAGCTCATGTTTTCATCGATCAAGAACATCGAGTTCCTCGAAGGAACCGGCGGGCCCGGTACCATCAAACAGATCAACTTCACCGATGGTACGTCTCTGAATATACTATATGTGTGTACTTTTTTTATACAGAGTATGCATGTTGATCGGGTTTTGTTTACTTGTTTGTCTATTTTGTAGCGAGCCCGTTGAACTACGTGAAGCATAGGATCGACGAGCTGGACGAGGAGAACTTCATGTGCAAGTACACATTCATTGAAGTGGATGGGATGATGGAGAAGCTAGATTGCATCAAGCATGAGGTGAAGTTTGAGGCATATGGGTTTGGTGGGTGCCTTTGCAAGATTACAAGTGAGTATTATCCAAAGCCAAATTTTGAGATCAAGGAAGAAGATGTTGAACAAGGGAAGGATAGAGCTGTTGGTATGTATGAAGTTGTGGAAGCCTACCTTTTGGCACACCCTCATGCCTATATTTGAAAATACTTTGTACTATAATTATGTATATTTTTTTTTGATAATCTTCTTATTTGTTGATGGTATTTACCTATTGTGATTTGATATATGTGAGTGCAAGATGCTAAGATTACTTCTCTCTCATTTGTTCTTCTTCATAGAAAGAGGATCTCCCTTTTCTTTTCTTTCTTCTTTTTTACCGGCAACACGAGACTCGATCTGAATCGTATGATTATTACTCCTTCCATCTCATTTATAAAGAGTCGACTTGTTTAGAATGAACCTACTACGATAACCTATTTAACGACTCTTTATTTAAGAACAAAAACATCTCTTGTTTAATTTGACAAAAAAGAAAAAGTAAATTAAAGAAATTCCAAATGATTAGTCAACATGAGTGGCTCTCCAATCAAAGCTCATGGTAAGGCAGCCCACGTGGAAAAACTGTGACAAATATCTCTTCATTTTATTTTTATTTTTGTTGAAAATTCTAAAAGACCCAACCCTTGACTTTGAACAAAGGTCTTTCTATAAACCAATGTTCAAAATTGTGAAGTGCATTGATACCAAACCCTAACAATCTCTAAGGCTATAAATACACAAATATTTTTCCATATTGTTATTCAACTTCTTTTTATTGATTCCATCTATAAAAAATACATTATCAAACAGTTTAGTGTGATGGGGATTACAAGAGTTACTCAAGAATTCCCTAGCCCTATTGCGCCGGGACGTGCCTTTAGGGCTTTGATCTTAGAATCGAGCACCTTAATTCCGAAGCTCCTACCTCAGTTCATCAAGAGCGTCGACCTATTGCAAGGAGACGGAGGCGTTGGAAGCATCGAGCAAGTCAACTTCAGTGAGGGTAAGCATTTGATCGTTGCATATTTAGTAGTCGGATCATACAAATTGTGGTCTAACAGCAATGTTGTTTGACCTTTAATTAATCCTTTCTTCGAGTAGCTAGTCATTTCAAGTACATGAAGAATCGCATTGATGAACTCGACAAGGAAAACTTTGTGTGCAAATACACGATGATTGAGGGCGATGCTCTGTCAGACAAGATCGAATCAATCTCTTACGATATCAAGTTCGAGAAGTCCGGCGATGGCGAGTGCGTTTGCAAGATGACGAGCGAGTACCACACTTTAGGAGGGTACGAGGTGAAGGAGGAAGAGGTGAAGGCTGGCAAAGAGAGTGCCATGGCCATATACAAAGTTGTGGAAGCCTATCTCTTGGAGAACCCTAATGTTTATGCTTAATTCAATATATTGCATTTCGATGTGATGTCTCCTACTGTACCGTCAAAATTTTGACGCGTGTTAGATTCAATTTCAAATTCTGCAATGTAATAGAGGATCTCAGCCAATAGTTTTTTATAGAACAAAAAGGTTTAGCCAATTTGGAATGAAGAATTCATTTGCTCAAGTTAGATGCTTAAACTCTCTTTTCTTGTTGTAAAAGGTGATGAGACGTGTTAATGTATAATTTATCAACTTCTTTCCATGCATTACAAGCAACCCCTACATATATTAAATCAAGAATTACAAACTTACTAATAATAAAAGCACAAGACACAAAAAGAAAAGAAGATTCTCAATGGAAATTCCATTTCATAAAGAAACGAAACAATATATGAAACAAGATTTAGAAAGAGAATCTTCAATCTCCACCATTCTTTATGCCTTAATATGAACACGACTTCTTTAAAATTCAACAATAAATCAAAATAGGTATAAGAATCGAATAATTGCCTAGATTATCACTCAGAAAGTACACGTGTATATACATATTTCAAATGCCGTAAATTAAATTAAAACGTGTAAAAAAAGACGTAATCAGATATTGTGAAATAATAAAAATAATGCTCCCTCAATCCGTTCATGATAGTATTCCTCTTTCGATCAGTTTCCTCAAACTTCGATACACTTCTTGAATATATAAATCAGATACGACATAATGAAATGTATCGAGCTCGTACGAGGGAGTATTTAACAATAGAAAACCATATAATTTTCCGTGGTCGGTTTTTATATCCTAAACTATATCAAAAAAAGAGCATCTCTATTAAAGCAAATTCCCTTCTACCCAATAAATTAAAGGCCTAAATAGATTAGAATGAACCCACCATTTTTTTCAAGAACTTTATATAACAAAGATTGGGTAAGAAAAAATTAAATCTCTACGTCAACTAAAGTGGCCCTATATATATCTACGTGTATAAAAAGTATGCAAATAAAGTTAATTGGTCACTACATGGGAAAGGTGATGGTATATTTCTAAAGTAGGAGTATAAATTTATTACTACCGAAATTAATATATAAAAAAATCCTAATAAAACTCCACAATAAAGGAAGTACAGTAACAGATTTCGTGCTGAAACAACCATCTATATATAATCAAAAAATATCAAAACACACAGTGAAAAGAGAGAGAGGGAGAAAGAGAGAGAGATTCTTTGCATGTCCCACAATTCATAAACTTTAAAATATTCCAACTCCATGCAAGAAAATGCATGCCATATATTGATTCTCATTCTCCATCTTCTTCCTCTTCTCCTCCTTTATGCAATCTCTCCACTAATGGCTTCTGATATGGAGGTCTCTCTCTCTCTCTCTCTCTCTCTCTCTCTCTCTCTCTCTCTCTCTCTCTCTCAGACACACACACACACACACATGTAAGATTTTGAAGTAAGAAAGATGTTGATATAATGTTTCTATGAAAATGAATGCAGAAACCTCGAGTGACAGAGATAAAGGTCAGAATGGACTGCAATGGATGCGTTCAGAAAATCAAGAAAGCCCTTCAGGGCGTCCCAGGTAAGCAAATTTCGAATTCTTACATGTCGAAAATTTTATAAGAACATCATGTATTTTGAATTCTTGATTGTTGTAGATGATAGTTTCTAACGCGATGCTTATGTGATACTATATCTTAAAGGCATACATGATATCTATGTCGATTTCCCAGAGCAAAAGGTAACCATAACAGGCTGGGCAGAGCCGGAGAAATTAGTGAAAGCTATTAAGAAAACGAGAAAAAGTGCAGTTATCTGTGTACATACAGAGGAATCGGAGCCACCACCTGAAGCCGATACGCCACCCGAGGAAGAAGCACCACCACCGGAGCCTGCAGATCCAAGAGCTGAGCCACTGCAGACAGAGGCGGCACCACCGCCAGAGCAGCCACAGCAGGAGAATCCACCACCTGCATCAGGTCAACATCATTATCACCCTCAAAGACCAAACAACCTTGAAGAAGTTCATATAGTTTACCATCATCCACCTCAACGAGGCTACGGTGGGCCATGGAATGAGTACCAAGCCGGCCCGGGGTTCAGAAACGAAGAACCCTATCAGCCACCTCAATTTGTCTATGCAAGCCCGGGCCCACATGCTAACCCATACAGACCGTCTCCACTTGTGAGCCCGGCTCCACATGTTAGCACATACAGGCCATCTCTACATGTGAGCCCAGGGTTCAGAGACGAAGAACCATATCAGCCATCTCAACCTATGTACATGGGCTCAGGCCAACATGCAGGCCCAGGATTCAGAGACGGACACGCAAGACCTGCTTATGCAACTCACAGCTACAATACATACAATCCATCACCATATGTAACTGGATATGCACATCCCCCGTCACCACCCAAATACCCAGCTAATAACAGTGCAGACACCAGCACAGGGCCAGGATTAAGAGACGAGGGTGAACCATCTCAGCCCGTTTATGCAACAAATAGATACAGATACAATGTTTACAGGCCATCACCATATGTAAGTGAATATGCATATCCAGAGTCACCTCCTAGATACTCATCTCACAGCTATAGTCGAGATTACTATAGTGGGAACTATGAACATGGAAATGTATCATCGATGTTCAGTGAAGAGAACCCTAATGCATGCAGAATAGTGTAAAGCTCACAAAGGCAAGAAAACACAGGATTTTTCTTATATGATAAACTGGTATTTTTTTCAAGAAACATGTTCTAGCTTGTAATGAGTAGGCAATGATCATCATTTATTCCCTTATCAGAAATCAATGATTTCAAGGAAGTTTCCATTCCTTCCCGGTAGAAGCTAGTTTCATCTCTATATTCTCAAACATTTAATGTACTAAACAAGCAAAAGAACTTCATTTCCCTATATATACTTAACAGTATTCTCAAATCTAAGGAGATAGAAAGGGATAATATTGAAGAACTTGCACCTTCTAAATCAAAAAACTTGCTTGTTATAGCACCACAAAACTGTTTGTTCCTATGAAAGGCAGAACTCTGCAATACAATGACGACAAAATTTGGAGTGAAATGCTTACTCTCTATTACAAACACGTCTAATCATCACTATCACTGCCCGACTGAGATTCATCATCAACTCCATAAACAGCTTCATCAACTTCTTCATCGTCACTTTCATCCTCTTCCTCGTCATGTTCTGATACAATACTACTCTTGTTTACAGCCTTATTAATCTGTTGACAATGCAAAAAGCTCATTAACATACAGAAAAAAATATAAAGAAGAACAGAACGAAAAATTGGTATAGACTAAATTCAAAAGATTAACCTGAGCTGACACAAGCTGCAAACGCCCAGATAACTGGAGTAGGGAGTTCATAGCTGGTGCTTTGAATTTGGCAAGCTGAAGATGGAAGATACATAAAGTGATTCATATTATGTTTTCTATGGGGTGAGAGAGAGGGAGAGAGAGAGAGAGAGAGAGAGAGTTTTATCAGTCTACCTTGTCCAAGGAATCAAGAAATTCCTCAGATTTGATGTAACCACCGTGATAGACCAATATACAACATATCCAAGGGAGAATATACTTGCTGTTGTGTGATCTGGCAAAAGAATTAACTCTAGTGAGGCAAAGATGAAACATGAAAATTGTATGCCCTGACAAACATTTTATTTAGCAAACTTTCATAAACACTTCATAAGTGCAGGAACTATATATGAATATTTAGAATTGAAATGGATAGCACAAAGAGTTACACAAGCTTGTTAAACATCACACATTTTGTACCTAGATTGCCAGGCGTCCACCAGTCCCTTTAATAGATCAGATGCATCACTAGGTTCCAGGGATAATATAGCAGCCTTCATCTATACAGTCGGGAAATTTTAGTTTTACTGTATAACAACATTGGCTACAGAAACAAGCATAAAACTCCATCAGAAAGAAAACCTTTTTATTCGGTGTACTTGAATCAAGATCGATGCCCTTCAAGTGTTTAGAAAACAATTTTGAGTTTGATTTGTCATCCTTAGTGCCAAGTATTCCTAAAGATCTTAGCTGATCCTCCATGCAGAGGGTGACAGAGTCTAGCTCATGTTTTTCTGCATCATACATAACACGAGTGAGGAAATGAGGTGATATTGTGTATCTCTTACTCGCAAATTGTTTACGAGACGAGTATCATGTAATGGGAAAGACTATATTATTAAGATCATGGAAGTTTAAACTATCAGAGAAGCAAGTAGGTTTAGACAAACTAAAATCACTATGTAATCCTTGCAATATGTGAGTGCTATTGTAATGTCGAGAGACTCAAGTTCATTAATCACAATGCTGGTATTGGAGAGTCCAGTCAAAAAAATATATTAGTTGGTTATATCAGATAAAAATGTACATCGCATTTTCTAATCGGGGAGTACAAATAGCACATAATTCAAGACAATGGTTCAACACCATTCAACTATTTTTGCAAACTGATGGTACAGTACATTTCATGAAAGAACCAACATGAAGTATACATGTCACTAAAAAGAGAAGGGGAGCAATTCCAACGCATACCTTTTACTCCGACGGGCTTAATTTTGCTCTTTCCATCAACCAGATCTAACATCTTAGGCACAGGACCTAATGCACCCTCAATGTTTGAGCGATCGAGAGCAGTAACTGTTCAATACAAATACATATAAAGTGTTAATACGACAAAACGTAAAACTGTATCTTGGATAACACAGCAACAAGATTTAATAACACCAAGATAAATAAAATATAAGCACATGCAACATTCAAATCTAGACTAAAATTAATACTGTACAGAATTTTAATCACAACCAAATTTAGGTTTTAGTTGAGACCACAAACCATGATGGTGGTAATAAAACAAATCATTAATGCATAAATTTAGTTCACCGAGGAATAATAGTACTACTTAATAGATGATTCATAAAAAGTTATATCTCAACATAATGCTCTTTGGTAGTCAAACATATTTCACCAACATAAGGATATACTATTATACGTGTCAAGAGAGAGAGCATCCGACTTGCCTTCGCTGTGGATGTTTGATTTTTTTCTAGATTTCTGGGATTTGCTGACTGGTAACAAGATACCATCTCGAGAAACATTCAGTTTTACGTCTGTCCCAAACTGAACCACAACTTTTTCGAATGTTGGCTTTATAAGCAAATCATAAGCAAGGAAAACATGACCAGATACGGACATCGAAACATTTTGTAGCTTTCCAGCAAATACATTAGGAATTGCTCCCTTGTATTTTTGTAAAACTTCGTCATCAGAAGGAACAAATATCTTCGTTGGTTTAGAATTTCGCAATTCATCAATAGTCTTCGCATGCCAAACATAGCAAGTACCAACTTCTGAAATAGCCAAAACACATAAACTGGCATTATCTTCATCTCCAGCATTGACGAACTTGCTATCCAAGAATATAGCAGGGTGATCCATTGAAAGAAAAGCAGAGCCAGATTTCTTATCACTACTATCTATTTCCCAAACTGCAATATATCGTTCTCCTAAAGCTGAAGAAAGTACATATCTACCATCTTCGGAGAAAATCATACATTTCACATCCCCCTATTAAAAAGGAAAATTGGAAATCTATGAATAATTAATTAAATTAAAGGCACAATAATTTACATAAAGTTATTTTTTAATAAAATGAAGAAAAGAAACTATGAACTCACAGGATGGCCGGAAAATTTTTTCAGCCTTTTGTGGTTGTCAGAATTGAAGATCTTTAACTGAGATGCCGCAGTCGCTATCATCCTCCCATCTGATTCAATGCAATAACGTACCATCCCAGGAATCAGTAAGTAGGGATAATAACTAATTCGAACACTCAATTATTCAAACATTGAAAAAATCTCATGGAGAGGAAACATGAAAACCATTTACTCATAGATCATGGACAAAAGAACAACACACAACTAACAGACGCCATTTTCGGTATATGTATAGGGATCCACACCAAGGGTACCTCAAAGCCATACATACATCACAATACCAATTCATCTACTAAACAAAAACATGTGGGAAGTAATAAATAGATAATGTAGGAAGTACCTGGGGAGATAGCCAAGGAAGATACTGCCCTTGAAGCAGCACTAAACTTGTTTAACAAGTTGCCTGACAAGGCATCGAGCTCACAAACCATTCCATCTGCACCCGCAGTATAAATGTGCGATCCATGCGCAGGAAATGAAACAGCATTAACGCCCCTAAACATTGTAACAGAGAAGAGTAAGAAAGTTATTAGCCTACTTGTATGTATAGTATTGTATACTACACAGATGTTGTAAATGGAAGTGCAAGAAAGCTTCTCTCAATGAAGACATTTCGATTGTTGCAACCATCACATTATTAATTTGCACAGTTTAAAACCCAATCCGTCATGTTCAACAAAGCTAAACTAAACACACTAAACCTCTCATTGCAAAATCTGCTTAATGAAATAAAAAAGTTTCTAGCCCTACCAGCTAGCATCAATTTGGGCACACAAGTACTAAGGGCAAACCTTCCTATTCCAAGAAAAAATCAACAATATCATATCATACTTTCTAGAAGCATATTCCTGATTTAGTATGCCATGACGTACCGGATAAATAAATAAAAAGATTGAAACCACGCATGTTGAAAAACTCACCCTGGATGACAGTTGTTAACCTTCCATTTCAACTGACCAGCAGACACATCCAAAGCCAGTACATCACCACCGCCAGTACCCAACAGCAACAAGGAGCTTGCAAGCTTCCTTTTCTTCTGAACATGATAATTCAACAATGTTAGAACATTATAAAGAGGATAATATACTTCGATAAAAAAAGAGTAGCATACAACCAACATGATCCTAAATTCCTAATAAGTAAAGCCTCTAAGACCAGACCTTCTTCTCCAGAGAAAACCACTTCATACATGTATAATCCATAGAAAGGTGCCCTTCCTCCTGGTTTCCGAAGATACCATTCGTCTCCGTTGAAGCAAGATCAGCAAATTCAGTCTGGACCTGTCCCTTCCCTGTGTCCCATATCTGTACATTCCCCAAACCAAAACATTAAGCAAATCCAAACATAATAAGGATACCCCATATTCAAGATTAAATTACATGAGAACCATTACTGCATTACAGAAGCTCATAAATGAGCCCTCAGAAGTCTCAAAAACAAATGAGAGAATTCAGCCAAAAAAAAGAAGTTATTACCGAGCTCTTAGCATGCTTAACTAAAGATCACAACCTACAACTTCATGAAGCTAAGATACAGCACAAACAGTAACAGTCACCACTCTGCTCCAGTGTTTCCACCATTTTTGCAATAAAATAAGAACAGTACTACTATGAAGCAGATCGCACCTTTATTCGACCGTCGCCAAGAGTGATAGCGAACAAGTCCAAATTCGGACTAAAAGAAGTCAAAACGTCTCTGATATTCGAGGAGCCCATTCTCTTTTCCTTGAATTCTTAAAACCCCCGAGAAATTACCAGAAGAATCAAACGAAACAAGTTACACAAGTGTTCCTATTCCCTCTCTTCGTAGGGTTTTCTCGTCGCCGGCGGAGCTACGACACCAGAAAGAAGCTAAAGGAAGCGCCGCCGCAGACGGTGGTGGAGATGGCGGCGGGAGCTGCAGAAGTTTTGCGCTAACGACTGTGGGTAGAGGCTGGATAAATTTGAAAGTAGTGTAGATGTTATTAATGGGCTAATGGGCCCAAAATGGGCCTCTCACTTGGGCCACATGAATTAATTAATAAGAAGAGGCCTTTTTATCGGACATTTGTATCGTGCATTCGTGTGTGCATGTGTTGGTCTAACGTTAACTGATAAAGCTTCGATTTCGAGACCAAATAAGTCTCGAGTTTGAATTCATAGTATCGAATTTTTTTTCTCATGCACTATATTTTTCCCCTTTAATGTATTCCTACATAAATTAAAACAAAAAAAAATAAGAAGCCGTGATTAAGGGAGATCATTATCTATACGTATAAGAAAGGAAATGAACCTTATATTATAAAATTATTATTCCAATCCTAACTTGTACTAAAATTATAAATAAGCTCTACTTATTGAAAGAAAGTACGGCCCCACAGGCGTTGATGTCTATATCTACTCGAGTCCCCACCTGCACCGTCGACACCGGATAATTCCTCCACCACCTCCCGCTTAACGTACGCCACCTTGTCTCCCTTTGCCCAACGGCAAACCGCACTCATCTCTAATTACCCTTTTGCCCCCCTAATATTGTCATCCACCCCGTTGAATAGTGCACGTTTCTTGAATATGTGTCGGTATAAAATATGAAAACGCATCATATTATGTAGGATGAGGTAGTACTGTAGTACTCTTTTCGTTTCATTAATATAAAGAGAACATTGTTCATGAAGATAATTTTAATACGCTAAAATTTGTAAATTTAAAATATATACTTTTATATTAGTGGACTAAACGAAAATTGATGCATTCATATATCAACGAGACGGACCGAGAGAGTATTATTTTTTTTATGCTATTTCTAACGCGTTGACTAATTAAGGTAGGGAAAGAGTATGTAATGAGGTTGGCATGAGTGTTGTTACCAAATTATTGAATTTATTTTAAACAAAGTAATGGTATTATCTAAATATAATTATGTGAGTTTCACAATATTAAAAGTGAAAAAGGGTATAAACGTCATTTTGCAATTGCGTTAAAGCTTCAATGAGCGACAGATTAACGCCTTTTTCCAATCCCCCTCACTCTGCACAAACGAGAGTATTATTGGAAATAAATTAATTCAGAATTCAACAGATTTTATGCAAAAGATGAAGTTTTGAGGAAATCCCGATTCTCGATTATGCCTTCCTTCCTTTCACTGCATGTTTGTTTAGGGGGGGAAAGGATCTCTGATTGTTGATTTGGTCGGAGCTGAGCTCCGATGGCAGCTACTACAATGGCGACGGCGGCGGGGGCGGTGGTGCTGCTGTATTACGTGGTGAGCCGGAGGATGGCGGCGGTGGCGGAAGGAGACGACTCCTCCGGCGGCGATTGCTCGAAATCGAAGAGTAGATCGGTGAAGAAACGCCTGTCGCGGCGGCCAGCTCAGGCGCCGGCAACGTGGCTGGAGACGATTTATACTCTATCGGAGACTTTGAGGTTTACGTACGCCGAGACGCTGGGGAAGTGGCCGATCGCCGACTTGGCTTTCGGGATTAATTATCTCATTCGGAGGCAGGTGAGGCCCTCTCTCTCCCTCTCGCGTTCGCTCGTGTGAATTGAGAATCGTTTCGGTTGAATTTAGATAAAATTTTGGGGAAATTGAAGGGTTTAAGCTGGATTCCTGCATTAAGATGCGGCTTTACTGAAATTAGTACTAATTTTTTTCGTGCTCTGTTCTATATGATGTGCCAAATGCTGTGTTGTATATCTGTTAGAAAATGAATTACACTAAATTAAGCGTTGCTCTAATTCTTGGAATGATGTTATGTCTCAGTAATAATGCTCAAGGATATTACTATTTTTTTGTTATGCATTGATCTTAAAATAACAAATTCAGTTCTTCTTTGGCGATTATAACCTTCTCTTTAGATTTGTGTTCTTGATTTCATGTTGTGCGAAAGGAAATTAGTCGAGTGTTACTCGGTGGAGATTGAGGTTTTTTCATTATCAAGATTTGCTTTTGGCAGTTATTGACGTATTGTGTGATATGGCAGGGAAATTTGCAGGTTGCAAGTGTGTATGCAGGTGAAAATGCCGTGCAGCTAAAGGGCGCCGATATCATTGGTCAGCTGTATTACTACCTAAGGTTGCTAACTCTTTGTATGTTTTTCTCGAAGAAGCCGTTTCCTGTATTTTTGGAAATGGCTGGATTCTCGGAAGCAAATGTTCTTCTTCAGAAACCCAAAGCAGGGGTATGTGATATTTGCTTTGCAGCATATATGTGTTTGACAAGTTTAAACCTCTGTAACTAATTTTCTTGTTGCAGATTCTGAAACCAGCCTTCACAATTTTACGGGATGAAAATTCAAAGTGCTTCCTTCTCATGATTCGCGGTACTCACAGCATTAAAGATACACTGACTGCAGCAACCGGTGCAGTGGTCCCTTTTCACCATTCAGTGTTATATGATGGTGGTGTGAGCAATCTTGTTTTGGGATATGCACATTGTGGGATGGTTGCTGCAGCTCGATGGATAGCAAAGCTGAGTACTCCTACTTTGCTCAAAGCTGTCGAACAAAATCCTGACTACGATGTAAAGGTAGGAAATATTCTTTCTTGTACAATAGTATGCGTTCAAGTTTGCACTTTCTTATTGTTCGACACTGTCTGTATTTTATTTCAGATTGTTGGTCATTCACTTGGTGGTGGTACAGCTGCATTGTTGACATACATTCTCCGGGAACAAAAAGAATTTTCAGCAGCTACTTGTTTTACTTTTGCTCCAGGTATGCTCTTTTCTTGTTTAATCATTTCATTTGCTGAAACTTTCGTTGATTGTGCCACGCAATTTCTTATTTACATATTATTATATGTCTTTCTCTTTCAGCTGCCTGCATGACATGGGAGTTGGCAGAATCAGGGAAACACTTCATTGCCACTATAGTTAATGGCTCTGATCTTGTTCCCACATTTTCAGCCGCTTCTGTTGATGATCTTCGTTCAGAGGTGCAGCTCAACTTCAATTTTTCTCGATGAAATACCAACATATTATTGATCCTTTGCTTAAAGAAAGTGTTTCCTTTTCAGGTGACTGCATCATCTTGGTTAAATGATCTTCGAGATCAAGTTGAGCGCAACAGAGTTTTGAATGTCATCTATCGATCTGCCACTGCTCTCGGGTCTCGACTTCCTTCGATATCAAATGCCAGAGCAAGGGTTGTTGGAGCTCGTGCTCTTCTACGTCCAGTCTCAAGCGGCACTCAGGTCTGAATCTGCTATGAAATCTTGCACCCTTGTTTCATTCTTAAGATGTTTATTTCCTTTATCAAGAAATCTGGCATGCAAATTGACCTATGTCGTACGGGTTGGAATTTACGATAATTTGGAAATGTGGCATGAAACCAGACCTATATAATGTAGGTTGTCTTGACCTATGTACTACAAAAATGTGCCGTGAATATCTTGAATCCTCTTCTTGTTCGTGCGATGGACTATATACTATAGAATTTCCATTTTTAAGGAAATCTGCCATGAAAACTAACCTATGTAATAATAGGTTGTGATAAAGCGTGCACAAGTTGTTGCTGAAGCAGTAGTAAAGACGCGTTCTTCCATATCGTTATGGGCATGCATGGGGCCCAGACGCCGTGTCACGTCTCATTCAGATGCCAAATCCGAGGATCTGCCTGAAGCACCTCTTATAATTGAGACAACATCCGAGACCCTTATATCCGAAGTAATAATAAGCACAAACTCTGACACAAAAAATACAGAGTATTGTTCTTCAAGCGACAATGGAAATGGGCACGACGAGACTGACGAAGAGGAGGAAAAAGCTATTGACGCATCTACCATCGATGAGATCACCGAAGGTGAGCTCTGGTACGAACTCGAAAAAGAGCTTCAGAGGCAGGAGAGCGAGGTAAACAATGAGATACAAGAAGAAGAAGAGGCCGTGGCAGAGGAAATAATCGAGGAGGAGAAGGAACTCATCAGCGAAGTTGAAAGTCACGCAGTTATCTCGCCTTCAGAAGTTTCCGATAATCTCCACTTCTATCCTCCCGGCCGAATCATGCACATAATCTCCATTCCCTCTGCTGATTCCGGCAGTCAAGAGCACGAGGGCGCTGCAGAGGAGAGAGTCGGGTTGTTCGAGACACAGAGGGAGTTGTACAGTAAGCTTCGTTTGTCGAGGACTATGATTAACGATCATTATATGCCAATGTACAAGAAAATGATGGAACTGTTGATTCAACAGCTAGAGGAGGAGCTGGATTCTGATTATGTTGCTTCATGAAAATATATTGGGTGTATCTGAAATTTGTTGTAGAAAATGTGATATATAAATTCCATTTTTCAGTATATATATTCCCATTGGAAAGTGGAGACATATAGCTAGGTTATATTTGACTGTATCATTTAGGAAGAGACGGATGGAGTATTTGATTACGTCGATACTGCTAAATGAAAGACGAAAGCGAAAATTAAGGAAGAGAAAGGGAGAAAATATGATTTCGCCTTCACAAATAACTGCTCATTAGCTACATTTTAGATCAGTTGGTGTTATATTTGATCTCAAAACATACATATATGTACAGGGAATTCTGCAACTGCTAATCGATGATCTAATCCACGCCCTTCTTCCTCGTTTCCATGGATTCCTCGACTCGATTAGGAGGAGTCGAACGATGGAAGAAGAGACAGACAGCAGAGATATCATCCATCACAGCAGATCTTCCTCTTTGTTTCCACGCACAAGCTGCATATTGAACTAGCCTCTTTGCAGCTTCAGCCCTTTCTACCGAAGCAACGACTTCCACTGCTTCTTGATTCGAGATCACATCCCATAACTGCCATAACATAGTATAATTAGAAACAATTCATCCATTTATTAGCAACAATTAATCAATTCTTGAACATTTGGTCTTGATTATAATGCATAAGGTTCAAATTGCATGTTCTCGAGCTTGCTCAAGCTCAACAACGTCGATCTTTGTCAAAGTAGACGAGCAGTATCATAGACTTCAATCATGTCATGGTATTGATAGTAAAGGCCATGTATCAGCAACATAAAAATCAGTTCTTGAACTACAACTTATAGTACTATTTTCAATGTATAATCGAAAATTCATGTTTTGCACGAGCAATATCACAGAGTCGAAGATGGTAACAGTATCAATAGTAAAGATGCATACCCCATCAGTGGCCAGAATCACAAACTGATCCCTGCTGCCTATGCTTCTCTGTGTTATCTGCGGCTCAGATATTAGGCCAAAATCCTTGATGTAATAATCCCCGAATGCCCTCGACACAGCCAAGCCCGGCCCCGGACCATTTGGCAGCCAGACTCTATGCACCAATGGCTCATCCGGACAGGAGAAAACCGACCCTCTTGACTTTTCTATCCGCTTACGCTCATCTGTGGCCATGAAAAGGGAAAATCAAAACCTTGAAATTGCTCCAGAGATGAAAATGAGGAAATCTATACTCTTGAGGCAAGAGATGGAATTGAGGGCTAACAATGTAAGTTTGGTTTGAGGTCAGTTGTGAGCTGAGTTGCAACGAGCATTCCATCGTCTGAAGTAGTTGCTAGCACAGCCCGTGAGTCGCCAACATTTGCAATGATCATAAGATCACCCTAGAAAAAGGTCCATAACAATGTATTAAGATCAAATTTTGAATAAATCTAGTGATTATAACTAAAAAAGTATTGATATCTCCCTATTGATGGATGGATACAGAGGAGGAAATCGTCGTATACCTGTCTAACAAGAGCCAAGGAAGTGCAACCGCTGTAAAAAGAGTCGATAGCAGAATACTGTTCAAGCTCTTGATCAACAGAAGCACAAGCCTTGTAGAAAGACTGCTCCCACAGATCAAACTGGATCTCCATCTTCTCCGATTCCAAACTGCAATCCAAATCGCGCGAATTCACTTCAACGCCTTCCTGCCAGCTGCAGAGAAGCAAAGAAGGAAGCAACTCCCTAACAAGTTTGGACACGAAATGCCCCCACGGTCCATGTCCATCGAAAACTCCACAGAAATCCATATCTTCTTGAAACCCAAACTCCTAAAACACAAACACAAACACAAACACAAATTCCAATAAGAAAATCATACTTATTCAAGAAAATATGGAAGTTTTGTAGCAGTGATCAATCTAAAGAGTGTTTTTTTTAATACCTCCCACAGAATGAAGCAATCTTGATTAGTTCCCTTCTTGCCTCGTTTCGAGTGGCCCGAAGAGAAGGCTTCGTTCTTCTTGGCATTGATAGAACCAGAAGAAGTGAGCAACAGTTCATTCCTCTTTGCTTCCTTTGCTAGAACAACAGCAGCATCCCCTCCAGTACCAAGCCTAGTCTTCTTTTTACTACCACTATTCGATACGATGTTTTTCGAGAGAGTGTTGAATATGTTTGAGAACTGCACCATCTTGTTTACAGCAAGATCAATCCCCAGTCTGCAAATTCATTAGCTGAGACATAAATATAAGTTTGAAGAAATGGACTTCTGTAATGTTCACTGTCTCTCTCTCCCTCTCTACGCATACACATACAGTTACACAAAGTTACAATCTTTAAGCAAAAGGAAGCTGCAGGGGATTAAAATCAGGCTCAATTCTTGGAATAAGAAGGGATGAACTTAATCTGCAGCATATTCAAAATTCTTGAATACCACTTACAAAAAAAAAAAAGGTTACCTCAAAAAAAAAAAATCTAAGCTGAGATGTATATGAAAGAAGAGTAGTTGATTGATTAAGAAGGGTTAAGCTCCATTAGTTGTTGTATGCTTATGTATAGATCTATATATATACACTAGTTTATATGCATGGCTCTCTCTCTCTCGTAATAAATCCGACAAATCTAACCTCGCTTTGACTCATTATTTTATTAGTAAAAGTATTTGAAGATAATCTCATCATATATTTTGATAAATATGTACGCGTAGACTGATATAGGGATATTTCTCAAAATAAAAAATTATAAACCAATAAAATTCAGACATATCACTTTAATACACTATCTTCACTCTCGTCTTAATTTTTATGCCAAAAAAAATGTCACTTTTTCAGTGAGACAGATGGTTAATTAAGCTCCATTGTTTTAAGTTTCCCAATTTGAGTTCATTTTCATTCTTTTCTTCTTTTTTTTTTTTTTTTTTTGTAACTATATTTCGAAATTTGATATTAATGCTTATAGTATTATTTTAATAATTTTTATAAGTTGATGTTCGAAGAACATAAAGTATTTATAAAAAATGGAGGGAGTACTTTAACACTTTATACAGCATAATTTATTTCTTGAAAAGGAGGCATAAAAGTTGAATCTTTCACGTCTCTATTTTAGATGAACCGGGAAAAAGGTGAAAAATAAATAAATAAATAATAAAATGAAACAGCTCATGATATTTGAGTCGACATATTAATATACTGCATTGGGATGTTTGATTTCAAAAGAAGAAAAAAACAAAATGGTAGTAATTTTTAATTTTTAATTTATCCAATTTTAACATTAAGTAGGTTGATCTATACTTAAATTCACCACATATAAACTATATACTAATACATATGCATTGATGAATGATTGAATTGAAAAGTGATAGTCAAAAATGAAATTGATTATGACCACAAACGCCATTAATTATAAAAAAAGAAATAACAAAACACGTTTGCTTACCCTCGTTTGCTTAGTCGTAGAACGTTAAGTCTCGGGCTAAAGGTTCTGAATTTTCTTGCAAATCGACAAGTAATTAAATGAATAATTACGATTATAATATTAATGCAAACTGCAGGCTACGAACGAATGGTCGAATAGATTAAGATTTCAAGTTAATTATAACCAAACGTTTGTACATACACGTCATCACAATTTATTTATTTTTGTTTAAATATAATTATCTGCACGAATATTCTACTTCGGCTGTAATAAACTAAAAATTAACTTGGTGGCTCACAATCAAAAGTCGGTAATAAATTAATCCATTTGCAGTTTTCAATATTATCACAAATTAAAAAAAATTAATTTACTAAGCAAAAGTTTGTCTCAACAAGATAGAAACAAACAAAACAAAAGAACAAAGCAAATGGTTAAGACTTTTTCTTAGTATAGAATTAGTTGGGTGGTTAAGAGATGATTAATCACAATAATTATTAAGAAATGCAAATTGGGTATGCGTGTTTTTCGTAGCAGTAGCAGGTTAAGTTTCAAGGCAAAAGATCCCAAATTCGAATTACCTGTGATGCGATTTTTAAATTTTTGTTATGTTTTAATTAAAAGTGACATGTGTATTAGTACCTAATTTATACACAAAAGCATGAATATAAAAGTCGTCTTATCTTTAGAGATGGACCCATAGATTTTATGAAAAGTGTTCGATTTTTGTGTGTTAGATTTTGTTAGAGAGTAATGGTGGATTAATTAGCTATAACAATGTTAGTGGGTCTATGAGGGTCTATAGTTGAATTAATTAATTTGTTAGCCATGAGTTTTAATTACACGTGTTATGATTTTAAACCAAGTAAATAAGTGCTTTTGTTTTGATTTTTCTTTAAACTTTAACAATAGAAATTTAAAGACCGTGTCATGAAGGATTCAAATTCGGGACACCGAAATGTAGCCTCTAGGCCAACATACGAACGCTAACTTTTGTTGAAGCATAACTTAATAATGTAATCAAGTAATTTGAACTTGTATTAGGAATATTTTGGAAGAGTTAACTTTTTCAAAAATAAAATTAGGAACTTATCTACGAAGGCAGCCGAATTATGAAAACCGTACGATCGTTATTTGTTGGACGGAGGAAGTATGTGTGATGAGTTGTTACAATTTTATATTTTCGTTATCTTTATAGATTATTTTTATTAAGATATATGAGAAAGAAGAATAACCAGAATGACAAATGGCCTACCTTTTTTTTTTTAATGTCAACTTACATAGAGTCGACAGATTCTTCATTTGTGTACATGTACTACTACAACACCTGCCCCTACATAGGTGT
This sequence comes from Thymus mandschuricus, assembly GCA_029379335.1. Classification (NCBI taxonomy): domain Eukaryota; kingdom Viridiplantae; phylum Streptophyta; class Magnoliopsida; order Lamiales; family Lamiaceae; genus Thymus; species Thymus mandschuricus. The sequence goes on from CM057074.1 coordinate 38,089,390, forward strand.
ATGCTAGAACTTCCCCGGTATTGACGGATGGAACGAGGAACGAGTCACGACGCGTGAAATCAAGAAACTAGCAACATGTCAAGAGGCAAGGAACATGAAGCTCAAGATCATGTAATAGTACAGCTTACCAAGAATCCATCAAAAATCCTAGATGACTACTTCAGCTGCATGTTTTGATTCATGGCAGTTAGAATACTAGTTTAGGGTGCTTGGATGTTTGCTTGTTCTGCTTGAAACTGCAGCAGAAGCTTCATTGACTGATTGTAAAGGTTAAGGTCGAGTCCATCGACATTCCTTCCAACTCGAGCCACTAGAATCGCCTGAAAAAGTACATCATATGTGTTAACTTTGGACGATAGCTCACATAGATAGACATAACATAGGATAATGCACCGTGTACTTTGATGAATCGAATACATCTTATAGAGCTTGTATAATCAATCGTCTAATACTTCAAATACTCAATCTTATATCTAGCAGATCTAAACCGTGACTCAAAGGAAACAACGCCCTCTTAGCCTATTATGTCAAAGCAGCAGTTGCATTGTACTTGTCTCATTTAAGAATTTTTTTTGCTGTAAATGAAAATCAGTTACTTCACCTCATTGTTATCCTCGATATGGAGCTCTCCGATGAACTGGTAGAGTGAATCTGGACGCAGGTTGAGTTTTAGGAACTGTGTGCCGACCTTTAAACTAGCATCCCCATCAACAATTACAGCAATTGCAGTTTCGAAATCATACTTTTGTAACCTAGCAATGACAGAGAAAGATATGATCTTCTAAACTTTTAACTCGGTTCTGAAAACCATAAGTGGGTGAATGAAGCGCAAGAGATTCATCAAGAAATCCCACAGCAGAATCCACAAACTCTTCATTCATGATTGAATCATACACGAAAGTTCAATTCTGAAACACAAGATTCATATTCAATACGAAGCTACCTAATGAGTTTTCAGGTAAGCTAACACACTTTGGCAGTATATCTTATTCGTCCTAATCATAAACAAACTATAGATCTCACATTATCTCCATAATCAGGGGCGCAACGCTAAGAGTCTCGACAAAATTACAGACCACGATAAATAACCAAACAGTTTCCAATCAGCCTTGCCATCATTAAAATGAGCACTTTACATGATATTTGCTCCAATTCTTGAAAACTTAAGACTAATTACGCTCTTCAAAACTGGGGTTAGCAACAGAGTTTCTAATATGTTTGACAAAATGCTCGAGACAATCACTAAAACTTCATAAATCTCAAATTCCTTCAGTCCTTGGATCAAAATTGCTCTTTTACTTCAGCTAACATCTTAGAACCCACCCACACACACACACACACATACACAATTGCGCCATCAAACTAACATAGAATGAGAAAATTCGAGAAAAAACGAACCGAATCACACCCAAACCACAAACAATCAGCTGCCTGCGTTACGATAAAAGGAGAAAAATCGATTGAATACTCACTTTCCAGTAACCCTAAAAGAGGCCCCTTCCTTGAACTTTGGTGAAGAAGGGTTCAACTCTTGTAAAGTAACCAGTGCACCGGCACTAATTGGAGGCGCAGCCATGTTCGATTGCTTCTACGATAACGAGGAAGTTTCAGAGGAAGCGGGAAACGCAGAATTTGCAGTTTGCTCTCCCCCAAAAAATAAATAAAAATGGTTCCTTTACACAAATGAAGAAATGGTGGCGGTGGTGGGCCCAAGATTCGATTCAATTCTTTGGATTTAGCCCAACTTGTTTAGATATTTGGCCCAATTTACCGGGAAAAATTCGAATAACAACAAAATAATTCCTTCCACCAATTTCAAGCTTCCTTCTTTCGTCTTCTCCACGAAATATCTCGCCCTTCTTCTCCCCCAAACCCCAACCCTAGTTCGCTACTCCACCGCCGGAATTCAATGGAGATCGCCGTTATTTCCGACGCGATCTCGTCGATCGCCTACACCACGCAGTCGCTGGGCTTCTCGAATCTCATGAAACGCCCTTTCAACGTTCTTTCCCTCGTCGACGCCTCACCCGATCAAGCATCGCAACCGCCGCCGCCGTTTTCTATCGCGGCTGCATCTCGGCCGGCCACCCGAACTCTCACGAGGCGGCGGCTCCGGAGACCCCGCCGCGTCAAGCGCAAAATTTCAGCTGATGATGGCGACGATTTCAGTAACCGTGATATGTCTTTTCTTTTCGTTGATGGAGGGAGTAACGATAATGGTGGTGGTGGATATTTTGGGGGTGGTGGTGGGGGCAGGGGGTGGAATTTTGGTGGCAATGGAGGGGCTAACTGGGGGGATTATTCGAACGATAATTCGATACCCGATCCGGCGTTTGATGTTGTTTACGAAGTCTTATGCTGGGTTGCGATGTCTAACTGCTTGCATTTCGCCTTCAAGAAGGTGGTGAAGTTTGTCGCTGATGGGTTAGGTGATCGGGCTAAGATGATTGGAGCTGCGTGAAGTTTAGGTGGTATAGTTTACTGTTAGCTGGTGTAAATAATGGTGTACATATATATTCATCTAATTGGCTTTCTTTAGGGTTTATTGAATCATAATATGCTACATATGCAAATAAATATTCTTTATCGATCGCTGACTGTCTTGGTTCGTACTTTGTGTGGAACGAAGATTATGTTTTTAATAGTTGTTGCTAGTCAATTTTGTTTTGGATGGGAATGCATGAGTAGAAATGCTATAGCCTCTGCTAATTCAGATTTAGTATATAAGTTATTGCAGTAAGTAGAACCACTTTGGATGAACTCGATTTTATTATTTGGATATAGCGTTTTTAGAGAACTGAGTCTGCTAACTTGGAGCTTCAGTCTGCTATTGGTATGTATATACTGCATAGATCTAATAAGAAGAATTGGTTACTGATAAATAAAGTAAAATATTTAGGTACTGTTCTGAGAAAAATCATAAGATTCCTGTAATGGGATGGTGGGATGGGAGCCTTAGGTTGTAGTTTGAAGAGACTCGGTTATGGTCTTGGACTTAGTCGAGATTATGCCTTTCTCTGACTTTTACTTGGGCGTGGGCTGCTAAGTAGTTTACTATTCATAAGTGATTTACATGGAAGAATTGAGGATAGTTGAATCTAGCTGCCACTCAATTCTGTTAATGAAACTATAGTTTGTTGGGAATGAACAAAGGATTGAATTTTAGATGGCTTTACTGATTCGTAGGTCTATGTGTTCATTACAATCACGAGTTACTAGATTTTCTTACTAGACTTTGTGACAAAATGTCAGCATCTGTAGTACTCTCCATGGATATTACATGTCCTGTTGGTATTATGGTATCATATATTCGGTACATCTAAGTTTATACAGGGATGTATTATATTCTTGGAGGATTAGGTGTTGATCACTGAGACTATATTCTGCTCATAGGAATTATTCTCAGATTAGACTGGAATTTTACCCTCGTCATAGTCTTTCTATATGCTGCTGTAATTTTGTCGACTTTTAAGTAGTGCTCAGAAGGTATACACTGTATAGTGACGATGATAATGAATCAAATATCTTCAAAATCAAGTGATGTCTATGTATATATTTTAGTGATGAGTTGAACTTCCTTTTGACATAGAAGAACCCTTTCAATATTGTGAAGACTATAGTCCCGAGTAATAAATACAGTGCTTGTTCATTCTAGCATAATTTGGCATTCATGGAATAAGAATTTTGCTTGTAGTATGGGTTACAGAAGGAGTTCTTAACCTTGTCCTCGTTTGCTACTACAGATAATTAGATAGTTGATTGACTGGAATATGAAATGAACGATGCTACTTAACAAATGATGACTTAGTTTTCTTGATCATTATAAACAATTCTGGATCGATGCCTCACTGTGTTAAGAGATAATTGTGCAGGTGAAGCTTCCAGCAGTTGGGATTATCTTTCGATTAAAATCTCACTAAACTCTCTATAACTAGGATGAAGTTAGGGATGTGCAACTTGTTTGCATATCTTGGTCCTACTCTTGGCCCCACTTAGATTTGCCATTTGTGCTCCTTCTCAAGGTTCATGCATCTTCTGTAAATTAGTCTTTATTTCTCGAATTATCCGATTTCAATATTAGCTAACTGTTGTATACTAAGGCTTCAACTAGGAATTGTTTATCACCATTATTTCTCTCCCATTCCTCACATACATCATGAGCATTTACTAAGCATTTTTTTAATACGAACTGTGATAAAGTGGTGCTATTCTTCTATGAGATAGAGTTGCCCTCGATACGGGAATGATTACTTGTGATCTTGAGATTTTAGTGAATGTTGAATTTTTGTTAACCGTAGGCATCTATTTTCTTATTTTTTATGCCAAATTGTTCCTCGGTGCGTGTATGGATTGCGTTCTATGTTTGCTCGTGTCACTTTCCTTGCAAAGAATTTGGTTTTACACCTACCAAAATGTTTTAAAAGTTACTACTGTAAGATTGGAATAACTTTCGTTCTTGGAAGTCTCTTTCGTTGAAATTTAGGTTTTTGTATAGCATTGTTATCTCATCAAATAAGTAGAGCTGCTTCGTATAGAAGCTCCCTTTGTCCCGATCAGACTGACTCTTTCGTCATTCTGAGCGGGACGGGGGGAGTATTAAGATTCTATCATATCTCTTGGCAGGTAAGGTAGAGGCTGATTCTTGTGCCTGAACTATTGATGATTTTTATCTCTTAAGTACCTACGTTATTAGTATATGATTGGAAAAAGTATTTGTATAATTAATTGAAAGATGTCTTCATCGTGAATTATTGGAGCCTGCTATTAAGGATATGGCACGTTGATTTATTCTTGGACTTCCATCATTTTGTTTTCTTAAATCTTTTTTTATTCAATGAGGATGATGATTAACATTATTAATTTGACTTTTCTATGCATGAGTGTGTACATGGACACTTTGGAGTAAAATCAAGGAATTTAATTATAATCAAACGTCATCTCGTACTATATTAGTATTAGATTAATTAAAATGTTCCCTAGATTCTCTTTTACATAGAATTAACAAATGGTACCAACTTTATAATATCGACTGTTGATGTTAGTGCCGTATGTGTAATTAATCGACCTGTCTGAACTAATAAATTCATTTATTGCAATGATTTTTATCTTGATTTTATAATATTCCAAAGGTTGGTAAGTTGGTTGAATGATTGAAATCTCAAGAATTTAATTAACATAGATTATGAATTATTTCAGAATTATTAAAACTTAATTAAAAGTAGTAACAATCCTTCACTGCAAAAGTTTGTACATTAGAGTAAGTAATATTTAGATATGAAGAAAGAGTACATATTGTATCTCCACACAAGAGTTTCACTTCACCACCTTTATTACTATAGAAAGTGATACTTCTAGAAGAACATATCATTTTGCTGAGCTGCACCAAATTCATCCATCAACCACATGTCGAAAGAGTCGACCGGTTCGTCCAACCCGAACCGAGCCGAGTCAGGAGACAGAGACAAAGTCGGAGTCGGCTCCAACCCTAAGAAACTCTCCAGACTCGATAGCTCATCCTTGATCACTTCATCGTGCGTCGGATAACATGCTTCTTGACTCTCGAAGACGTAGTTAGTCTCCGGAGACAAACTAGTCTCGACTGAGGACTCTAGGGTTGTGCATAGCCTCTTCGAAGGCGGCTGCTCAGGAGGCGTCGGTGGGTCATGGTGGTCCGGAAAATTGAGCTTGGCCTTGTCTCCGCGGATGCGCCTGGCGGCTTCATCGTAGGCTCGGGCCGCTTCCTCGGACGTGTTGTAGGTTCCGAGCCACACCCGTACGCCCTTCTTCGGGTCTCGGATTTCGGCTGCCCATTTCCCCCATGGCCTTTGCCTTATGCCTCTATACTTGCTCTTTCTAGGCTTCTCACTCTTGCTAAACTTCTCTATATAATCAAAATTTTCATTTAACACACTTGTAATTATTGGACTAAGCCGCCTATAAAAATTTCCCCATTTTCTCTATATATTAAAGTGTTTATTTGTTGAATTCACCTACCAATATATGCCTAATTTCTCGGTTCAAATAAATAATTAATTAACAACATAAAAATACATTGAATATTAATTTGTGCACGTGAGGGGCGGCTTATATTCAATAATTAGTGGCTATTAAGGTACGTTAATTATAATTAACCGTACGTGCAACATAACATAAATTTGAACAAGTTGAATAATAAAATCATAACATAATAAAAGTCACACCTTCTCTCACAACAAGAAAGAAAGAAAGAAAAAAATAAAGTGGCAATAATTCAAAACAATATTTCGCTAAAAACAAAAATGCTATGAGGTTATGTTAGGTAGGTCACGCAATTTTTTCTCTACACTAAGAACTTTATCGGATGGATCCTCTGTACCAAACTCTGTATCTCAATCGTGTCTAAAATCTTAATTTTTATTATTTTTGTACATTTTTTTTTTAAAAATTTATTCTATAATGATTTATTTTAATTTTATGATTATTTATATTGTTCACTAATCCAAATTAGGGTATATATTTATATTTTAACATTTAATTTCACTTCTATTGGTTATATAACGATTGAAAAATTCAAAACTAGGGTATATTACATTTAAAAAATCCAATTTTTTCCCCATAAATGTCTATTATAATTTGTTATATAATGCAATTTTTATTTTTGTAATATAATATTTAACTATTAGAAATTGAGATTTGGGACACAGAGTTAGAGTTTGGGACAGAGGATCCCATCCGGAACTCTATAACATAAAAAAATTAAATGATGTAGTGAAACTAATTAATGTAAATCTTCGACATGCTTACATATGTATTGAGAGAGAGAGAGAGAGAGGGAGGTCTAACCTTTCTTGATGGAAGAAGAGTTGGTTTGGTTTTGAGGGTGATGGTTTGAAGAATTGAAGCCCCAAAACTCAGAAATGGTATCGAGCTGAGCCCAGAGTTCTTGAGAGCTTAGTTTGCCCCTTTTCTTGATGATTGGCTCATCGGAGATTATTGAGCCTCCGCACATCCTTTTATGTTGCTTCAACTAGAGAGAGAGAGAGGAGAGAGAGATATGATATGGGGGAGGGGGAATGAATTCTCTAGATTTATAGACGGTTGGAGGCAAATGGTTGCAACTAATAGTCTAATAATGACGAAAAAGACAAATGAAATACTCCCTCCGTCCATTATATAGTGACATAGTTTTATGGGCATAATTTTTTTTTATATATTTTGATGGTATAATAATAAATTAATGTGTTAAAGTGTTAAAGTGGAATAATTGTGGGTCCATTTGAATTTTTTAATAGTATTAAAATGTTAAAGTAATAAAAAGTAGATGCATAAAGTGTTAAAGTGATTGTGAGATTTAAGTCCTAAAACGGAAAGTGTTAGTAAATGGTGGACGTCACAATATAATAATTATGTCAGTGGAAGAGGGACTACTATCAAATTGCTTTTTTTTTTCTTTTTTTTTTTTTCCTCTAAAAAAATGGCAATTGTTTGAAAGTTTTTTGATCGGACGGCGGAGAGTTAGCAGGCCATAGATCGGCGGCCGGATGTTGGGGCGTGGTGGGCCCTAGTGTCATATTGGGTGTTGGATATCTGAATTGTGAAGTGAGATCGTGTGGTTAGACACCATATTCTACGCATACTCCATTCGTCTCATTAATCTTAACACACTTAGGGGGTGTTTGGTAGATAAGATGAGATAAGTAAAGATAAATAAACTTAGGATTAATAGTGTGAATAGTAGTAAGATTATTAATCCTACGCGTTATTTGGTAGACGAGATAAAAAAAGTCGGATAACTAATCTAGCGTTTGGTAGGCAAGATTCCAACCCTAGATTAAAGTTGTAAAGACAAAACTATCCTTGTAAAATTCTAATATTTACACTAGTGTCCCTCTCTCTCTTTCTGAAAAAATGGGCGCTGCCCTAGCCTAAAAATATCAAAATTTACATAGAAGTAAAAAAAAAAAAAAAGGAAACAAATAACCATAACAGCGGCCGCTGCCCCATTTCTCCTCAAATCTATGCAATAGCTAAAGCCCCAATCGTACTGGTATTGGCCCTTCCATCTTCTTCATCCATCGCAACCAATTGCTCCGTCACCTCCGACAATCATCGGCGAATAAGGGCATGCTCCAGATTTGCTACGACATATTCTTGGGGAAATCGAATAAGGGCAAGCTTCAAATGTTTGTCAAATCTAGAGAAATTGAAATGAGTAATGTAAAAATTATTTCGATTTCAGGAATTAGGATAGTAATTCTTGCTGATGCTTCTGAATTTTGAAAATTATAGGTCCTCAACATAAAATTTTGTTAATTATGAAAAATATTTGGAAAATTCTTACCTGCAGTTTTCCATTCTATGTTTTGACCGAGAAGATTATAGAAGGGCAAAATGGAAATTTGTGGCCTTATCTAGACTACTGTTAAGTTATCGGAGGGTATTTCACCCGATTAATTATCCAAGAGAAACAGGGAAATAAGCTTGGGCTTTGCCATAGTAACGGGCCCCCAAGTTTAATCATCATACCTACCAAACACCTGTGTAATGCAAGATAAATAATCTTATCTTGCTTTATCTTGCTCAATCCTACGTACCAAACAGACCCTTATTACAATCGAATGAATAATGGAAGAGGGGGAAAGATAACGGTACTATAGTACTAATAGCATAGTCTTTTTTTTTTTTGGTACTTAATTAGATGTGTTCAATAAATAATAATCACATCATTTTGCGATTATTAATGAAGTCGATACATATGATTTTCAATTTATTAACCAATCGAAGTACACTGAACTGAACGCTTATTTTAATACGTTGGACTATTTCAATCAGTGTTCTAAAAAACGGCCTAGGCGGCCGCCTAGGCGGCGCCTAGGCGCTAGGCGGCGCCGTGCCGTCCTGTTTTTTGGCTAGGCGGCCCGGGCTAGGCGGCTGCAAGCTAGGCGCCGCCTAGGCGGCCGCCTAGGCGGCCAAGTCGGGCTAGGCGGCCGCCTAGGCGCCCAAGTCGGGCTAGGCGGCTGCAAGCTAGGCGCCGCCTAGGCGGCCAAGTCGGGCTAGGCGGACGCCTAGGCGCCCAAGTCGGGCTAGGCGGCCGCCTAGGCGCCAAAGTCGGGCTAGGCGGGCTGGGTTGTCTAGGTGGGCTGGGGAAAAAGTTAGGGTGTATTACAAATTTACAATTACATTTAAAAATTAAAAATCAACTCTCATTCATCCATCTTGTGTATTACGGAGTACAAATTATAAGAATGACGAAATTGAAGATTAGATTACATGTAATAGACTAATTTATCGATTTTATGTTTAAATTTATGGTAAACTTTCGACTATACATTTTAATTGAATGACTATTGATTTATGAATTTTGAACCATATTAATTTGCAATTATATATTTGCATTGTTGAGATGAAATTAGATAATATGTACCACTCCGGTCCAGGCTTCTTGACTCATATTCCTTTTTGGTACGTCCCACACATATTGACTCATTTCCTTTTTTAGAAATAATTAGAGTATAATAAGTACAATTAGTAAACCCCTTATTACACTTAACATTCCATACTTAAATCTCATCCACTCATTTTTCTGCACGTAGTTCAATATAATTTAAATTTTGAAAGTTTAAATTATTATAACTTGCTCGTTTGTTATCGGATTTTTATGATTTTTATATCAAATTAAAGGTCTTGATACGATCTTTCATTTAAGATCAGACAAGAACATGTTTTTATGCATCTATGATGCTCTGTTTCTAAAATATGTCTAAATACATAAACCACATTACATTTCCCTACAAAATACACTTTATACACTAAACATTTTCGTCTTAGTTCCCGTGCAAAAAGCAAATGAGTCAATATGCGTGGTCCGGAGTGGTACTTTGGATAGTGAAAATTTTAATATTTTTATTTGGGAATATTAAGAAAATAATAATAAATAAGTATAAAATACGAATCCGCCTAGGCGGCGCCTAGGCGCCGCCTAGGCGGCTAGGCGCTAGTCGGCCCTTCGCCGCCCGACTAGCGCCTAGCGTTTTTTAGAACACTGATTTCAATAACATGCAATCATCTAAATAAGATGTGTATAATCCTCCAAGTAACCTTCATCTAATATTTTTCATTAAAACTCGTAACATTAAAGTTAAAGTGCACATAATATATCGAAAATGCGTGGATAGTAAATTAAATTTTTTTTTAGTGCAAATACAAATTTTCCCCCTCTTCATTAAAACTATACAAATTTAGCTCGATTCTCTCAAAATGATTGAAACTTCAGACGTATGGAGGACGAAATCAAATGTCGTTTTTGGAGTTGGAGTTTGATAAAGGGTGAAGAAGTCGGAATTCGGAGGTTCGAGGATTGGCGTAATACAGACCTGGGTTCTGTGCTTTATTAAGTGGTGAGAGAGGCGAGCTTCTGCTATTTTTTTCTTCTTTCTGTTGTAATTTTGGCACTTCTTGTGCCCTCATTTCCCCTTTTTTTTTTAATAATTTCTTCTTTTTCTGATTAAAAAAAATACAAAATTTCCACGTCAGCTCACTTTATCCCTCTTGAAAAACGTGAGCCGTATACTCCCTCCGTCCTTAAATAAGTGTCCCGAGCCGCCAAAAATTTTGTCCCTAAATAAGTGTCCTATCACATTTTTCCAAGCAAAAATTACACAAAACTACCAAAACTACCCTTTCTTGAAAATCTAAAAGTGGGATAAAGACAAAAATAAATAAATAAATAATCAAGGATTTTAAGGGCATAAGTATCAATTTACCCTTTCCTTGGTTTGCACAAAATGGCGGCTCGGGACACTTATTTAAGGACGGAGGGAGTATACGGTATACGGTACGATAGATACTCCAGCGTCGTACATACGTCGCTAAAAACGAGGTACATACGTACTTTGGTATTTATCTTTTATTAATTCACAAATAAATTTATTCTTCATTCTTTATACGTTGCCCAAATCGGCCCAATAGGCCCATGTTCGGCCCAGAATAGTTTAATGTTGGGCCAGTCTAACTTCTCACGCGGCCCAGTGGGCCCAAGTTTGGCCTATAATGGCAAAACTCATTTTAGCCTAAAATCCAAATTTTAATAAAATCAAGAGGTTAATGTTCGTGACTAAAGGTCTCGACTTCGGGTTATCGATGAGATGGCCTTTCTGAAACAAATAATTCAAACATAAATTCTACAACAAAAACAAACTCAACTATGGCAACAAAAAATTCTAAGACACTTTCAAGAACATGACTTTAATTAATCATATATAGTTCCCTTTATTATTCACATATACAAATTCATACCACCAAATTAAATAAAAACCACCTACATACAAATTATATATAATGCTAGATCATGCATAGCTTACATCTACATTAACACGATTACTTGCGACGCAAGCATCTAGACGCGATACTTCCTCCAAGCCTCCATCACGATCACTCCTCCATATTTCTTGGCAGCTTGATGGCTGTCTATGGTCTTCGGAGGGGGATAATTTCTCCATATTTGGTAAGAAGTAGGCACGTGGGGATCGTGTGGTGGCTGTCGTTCGAGCCTCCTCGTTCGAGTGTACATCTCCTCGATTATGGCGAACTCTTGAGCAATCTTCTTAAGCTTGTTGTTGTCTTGATGAGCCATGTAGGGTTGTGTGTGTGTTTTGTTTGTGTGTTGATGGAAATGGTGAGGAAATGAAAGGGTTATTTATAGTGATAGGAGAGCTCTTGGAATCTCACTTTTCCTTGGGCCTTACAATGAGGAAGAATTGAAGTATTTTAATCTAATGAGGAAAGTTTTACTTTAATAGGAATATTTTATTAATTAATGGCTCTAGAATTAGATGAGTTTCAAATATATATATGCTGCATTAATTTTTTTTGAAGCATTTTTTGATTTTCTTTTAATTAAAAAAAAAGTTATTTGAATATGCCAAAAGAAATACTACAGTATGTGCTAAGGACAAAAAAAATTTAAGTAAAATAATTTATACATGATGAACTGCTATTATTTTGTATAGAATTACACAATTTCAATAGATAAATATACATTTTTGCTAATTATTATTTCAATGGATTTAATTGAGATGTCTCATATTACCGTGTGATGGTATTTGTTAGTAAGAGATAAATTTAAAGTGGCTTCGTATCGAATTCAAATAATATATTGCCTTTTGGCGTGACATTTCTAACGTGTTAAAAGAATTTCTTAATCAGTCATAAGTCATAACTAAATAAAGATCACAAACAAAATTGTTGAATCAAGAGGGAAAAAAAATATTATTATTACCAGACAAGCATCCAACATTGCAACAAAATCTCATACCGAAATACAATAACCGATCCGAATCGTTCGTAACTAGCATGCCTACAAGCCTATACCATAAGGTTAGTGATTGTTATTCCTTTAACTTTCATTTACATTCAATTATTTAACTCAAACAATTGATTCCAAATTATATAAAATTATACTTTAGCAACAATGATAATGAGTTCCATAAATGACACGACTTGATATGTTGATCATAGCTTAATTAATAATCTTTGGATGGTTCTAAAGTTCGAAGGATATTTAATTTTATAATCTTTAATTATTGATCAAAGTAATAATTAATTAGAGAATTATAGATTAAGCTAAAGAGGAATCAGATCTTCACAGAAGAAATTTCAAATAATTGAGACCTTGTAGGTTGCCTAGTAGAACAAGAAATATGCCTACGTGGAAAAGAAATGGAAATTTGAAATTGGAAATACATGTAAAAAAGAAAAAGGAATTTTAAAAACTTACCTAACTGCGTTTCGTTGCATTCTTTTTTATGCGAAAGAAAGGGAAAAAAAAAACTACCCGTTAAATCTCACACTTTTATCACCTTTTAATAATGAAGAAGAATTTGACTCCTTACATTGAAGAAAATATTTACAGCACCAAATTGGAGAGATAATATTTTCTATCCATTGTAGTGCAAACGAAGGGGGAAAATGTCAAATATAAGAAAATGTGAGAAGTAAGAAAGATTTTAAGGGTAAATATCAATTTTCTTTCGCATCAAAGTGAACGCAACCTTATACTTCCTCTGTCCCGCGATTCTTGCCCCGTTTTCCTTTTTGGGACGTCCCAGGATTCTTGCCCCGTTTCCTTTTTGGGAAATAATTAGGGTCTTAAGTTTGCAATTAGTAATTCCCTTATTACAATTAACAATAATAATTTATTTTAAAAAACAAAACTGATTCATTTAAAAATATTTAATAAAAAAAATTTCATTAAAAAAATTTCATAAAAACTGATTCATTTAAAAATATTTCATTAAAAAAATATTTAATTAAAAAAAATATTTCATTAAAAATATTTCATTAAAAAAAATATTTCATTAAAAATATTTCATTAAAAACTGATTCATTTAAAAATATTTCATTTAAAAAAAATATTTCATTAAAAACTGATTCATTTAAAAATATTTTTCATTTAAAAAAATATTAACAATAATAATTTATTTTTTATTAAAAATATTTAATAAAAAAATATTTCATTAAATTTTTAATTAAATAAAGCAGTAAATATTTTAAAAATAATTTCTGAAAATAAAAAAAATTTAATTACAGATTATATATTGGATTAAATACCCTAAATATAAATACATTAAACTACACTCAATACCTATCCCATCCACTTAAAACACTAATTACTCCCGTCTTAATTCCCGCGCCGAAAAGAAATGGGGCGAGAATCCTGGGACGGAGGAAGTACATAAAAGGATAATAAGAAATAGATAAAGCATCCCGTAAAATATAGACTACGGTGTTTGTGATAAAATATATATATATATATATATATATATATATATATATATATATATACTTTCCCACATATGGATGACATACTTTCTACGTCATCGGACCATATGGTCATTTAGGTAAATTCTGCTTTCACGTCAATGTGAAATTTAAAGATCGACATCGTACAAGAAGCTAAACCCAATCAAAAAGTTGTGTGTTTATTTGATGATATACTATATGATGTATTTATGAGCAATTATCATTTAGGTACTTATTTTAAAAAATCTTATAAGGATTAAATGATATAAATTGCATTTTTCTTTGTAGAAAAATTAATATCAATTAATTAATTAAGATTTGGAGTATATTATAGAAATTAGAAAGGGGAGAAAAGGAAGAATATTGTTACCAAAAAGCATAGAGCAAAAAGCAAGGGTTTCGTTCAAGAATCAAGATTAATGTTCGTTCATTTCTTCACCTTTTTTGCTTGGTTATGATTTTTGTTTTCTATTTTTGGGAGTGTTTTTCTTTTTTGGAAGCTGATTTATTTATGAGATTTTAAGGGAAATATTACTTAGTTGTATACAGCGTTCGGCACACAGAATTCTTCATGCTGGACTAGATACATTTCATTAATTAATTACGAGCTGTAAACTTAAATCATCTCATTCTACTTGACACGTTTTTTATTATTTTACATTTACATGTATTAAAAACGCACGCCGACTCAAAAGGGAGGGAGAGAATGTTATTTTGCTTGATAGGTTAGGTTTGTATTCCGTTTTCCCTTTTTCTCAGTCGATAAGGTATTAACAATATATGTTTTGAAATACGATTTATTGACGATCTAATGTAAATTAGATTTTTAAGGATCATGTAAATAATATATTTGTTACTATAATTTTTTTTATGCAATCTAAATTTACTATCCCTTCCGTTTCATCTAGAAGAAGTGGAAACATTTTCCACCTTGCCAGTACATCGTAATTAGACATATTCCATTTTAAGACGTGAACTTGACTCGAATCCTATATTTTGTCACGTTTTAAAACTAATTTTTATTTGTCGGTAGAAAAATGGACGAAGGCCAATTCCATCATTTAACCCAAACATATATTTATTTTTTATTTTTATTTTATTTCACAAACTATATTTTTCTTTAAAAAAAGGATATTATATATCTAGAAAATGGTAATGATAAATTAATTAATGCATATAAATTGTTAAAATAATTACATTAACTCTTGTAAGAAAAGGGATTAAGATGCTGGGATTGACTCATTGACTTAGAATTTATTCGGATTTCCAATTAAATATAGCCCTTTATGTGTAGCACGATTCTGTTTAATTCAAGAGACCAACAATTAGGTAACAGAAAAGGGATATGAATCCAACTTTTCTAGAAATAAGAATATCAAAATTAACACCACACCACGCCCTTTCAATTATTTTTCTATAATATCTTACGTAGAATTTCCGTTACAAAATACAGTGTTACGAACTGACGAGCAATAAGAGGAATAAAAATTGTAAAGACGCATAGATTTACGTGGAAATTCAAAGCGGGAGAAAATCACGGGCAAATAAGAGAATTTACTATGAGGCATAAAAGGGTGCAGAGTATAATCTCTTATGAACCCCATAGCGAGAATTAACAAACTATATTAAGGTCCATATCGCGAGGCTCAATCCCTCAAATCCCAATCAAATTGTAAGAAAATTCAAAGTCGCACCATGAGCCTTTCGGGCTCGACAAAATCAAGTCACTAATAAAAACATATGCTACCATGCACAATTATGTCCATAGTAACATACGATATCCTCTGTCTCGACTATGGTGTATCAATTGTGTACCGACGTCTATTTTTCTTGAATTTTTTAGACTTTTCCTATCGATCTCAATTTATTATGGTTAAACTATTACTCCCTTCGTTCCATTGGTAAAGGGATAACTTGTTTCCGACACGGGAATTAAGACGAGAGTGATAGTTGTTGATAAAGTAATTTAAATGTGTTTTAGTGGGTTAAAATTTTACTATTTAAGGTAATATCCATTTATCAATATGACAAACCAAAATGAAACTTATCCCTTTACCTAGGGGTGTCAGTGGGTGGGTAAAACCCGGACCCGGTCCGGACCCGTTCAAAACCCACTCATTAATTAACTTACGGGTCCGGGTCCGGGTCCAACCCGGTCAGACCCGTACTGTAGCAGACCCGACCCGACCCGCTACTTCCGGGTCCGGGTCCGACCCGGCCCGTTTTTTTTTATTTTTTTTTTATTAATTTTTTTTAATAATAAAATTTATTTTTTTTCCTTTCTTATAAATTAGTTCAACCATTTAGTTTTTTCAACTTATCAATTTTTTATATTTTTACATATTAAGATTGATTAAAGGTTCGGTTTGAAAATACTAGGTATGGCCATGGATCGAGGACCCGGTCCGGATTCGATAGATCCGATCCGAAAATTGGATATGGACCTTGCAAATTTTTTATTGTAATTTTTATTTTCAAAATTTTAATTTAGAAATAAATGCTACGGATCCGGGTCCAGATCCGTAAACCCGTGGATCCGTTTGATCTGGACATGGATCTCAATTTCTTGGACCCGACGGATCTAAACCCAATATTCCACTATTTTTTAAGAACATAATTATAACATTAAAAAATTTGATGAATTTGGGCCATTGAATTAAAACATTAAAAAAAAAAAATGTAAAGGTAATTTTAATTTCCGGGTCCGGGTCGGGTCCGGGTCCACTTTAACGGGTCGGGTCCGGGTCCGGGTAGCATCTAAGTTTCCGGGTCCGGGTCCGGGTCCAATTGTTAACGGACCGGGTCCGGGTCCGGGTCCTTTGTTTTTGAGCGGGTCCGGGTCCGGGTTTTACCCACCCGCTGACACCCCTACCTTTACCTATGGGACGGAGGGAGTATGTAATTAGTGAATAATTAATTAGAGTAAAATTGTAATAAACCACGCAGTTGATCTCTCAACTTTTCAAAAATGGCCGTTTTTTTAAATGTTTTGGGCCGAAAAAAACATATAAGTAGAATATGGCCTTGGCCCAGATGGGCTAGACCGGCCCGGCCCGGCCCATTTTGGTACTGGACACCTCCTAATCATACTATAACATTTTACCCTTTTGAAAAATAAAACACTTGCGGATGAAAAGATTGTACGCTCTCCGTCGCGTTTGATTACGTCTCTTTCTATTACTTTATATAAGTGTACGATTCAATAAAACACTTGCGGATGAAAAGATTGTAGCGTTTGATTACGTCTCTTTCTATTACTTTATATAAGTGTACGATAAATTAAATGTAGCACCATAATCTTACTATAAGGTAAGCGAATATGTTTGTGTATAGTGTAATCATCGATCTTGTTGAAATTAAGGAGTAAGATATATAGGTAGGTATATATAAACTAAGCTAACACACGTATATAAATTAAGTACTATTAAAAAGTAGTACGTAGTCCAATATATTACAACTGCATGCACATGCATACGCAGCTTAGCATATGTATCAAGGGCTAGATTAAGGTTTGGAGGTGAAAGCGTGACACATTAGTAGTTATGCGGAGCAAAAGCGCGTAGGCCTACGCCTCGGGAAATCCATGAAAGGGGCAGCAGAGTTTTGATGGGAAGTTAGGAGAGTAGGTTCTGCTCCAACATTAGCATAGTAAATGAGAGACTCTTGAGGCTGATGTGTGTAATGGCAGATTGGTTGGATCCTCCTCTTTTGATGCTCATGAGGATAAGCTGATTTCCTCACAAAATGTTGCTCGATTATTGCAAATCCCTCGCGCCCTATCTCCTCGAGTTTAGCCTTATTATTAGCCATTTTTGTTTAGATGGATAGATATATATGCAAGAGAGAAAAGTTTGTTTGTATAGTGTTTGTTGTGTTGAGGAAAGTGTGAGAGGTATGATGGACTTATATAGGTGAGAGAGAGAGAGAGAGAGAGAGAAGAGAGAAAAAAAACAGTGAGAAATCAAATCTTAGTGCAATGTGAATAGGAAGTGATTAAAGAGAAGAATATTGAGAGGGATGATTATAAGATTATTCTTTTTATATATGACATAATAATGGTGACGAAATATGAAAAAATAATAGAGATGTCAGGTTCATGTACACATAGCATAATATGAGTGATCACCTCAAGAATCTATTCTTCCTTAGCTTATACCCAGCCTAGTATATAATGCACAAGTCGAAGAACGAACCTTTTGTTGTGGATAAATCAAGATTTCGGTGAAGCATACTTTCGTCAATTAATGGCAGATTCCGATGAAGAATAGTTTTCTACGTACTTTCGGTGTGTGGCGCGGGAAAAAAGAATTAAAAGGATTCTGTGCAACTCATTTCTTCACCCATTTTTCTTGATTGTGACTTTTTTCTGAGTGCAAATTGGTTGAGAGATTAGTTCACTTCACTAGTTACTAGAAAATAAAACAAAAGGAATATTAGATATAATCTTATTTGATTGTTGAAAATTCTCTTGCAAATAATTCAGTTATCTATACTAGAAAAGATTCAGACACACAGAATTTTGATTTTATGCACAGACTGAGAATAAATGGAATGAACATTCTAGCAGATATCTCTCATCGATCCAAATTCAGTTCACATTTCATCTCCGAAGTCCGAAACTTCCTTTCCGGATCATCTTATGTCGACACTCTAAATTATGGATGTCCAGATTAATTGAAAGTACGAGAAGTTAATTAATTCTCACACATATTTTAAATAGTAGTATATGTTAACCTCTACACCGTCCCATTTTACTTGGTCCGTTTTCGTTCTTAGTCCGTGTGTCCTGTTTTAGTTGGACGTACTGTAATTAATCCTCACACAGATTTCTCGGTTTATTTGTTTGTTGAATGCATAAACTCTTAATAATGAAGTAGTTAATTCACTGTAACCAGAAGAAAACTTGTGGCAAGTAGAAACTATTTATAGACAAACATATATATATACATATCATTTCATCTGCAATAAGAGCAGTTAACTTAAGTTACAATCCAGGAAATCTTCGAAAACCCGAAGACAAGAGTGCTACATATATATTAGGCGTACACCAGCCACATAGAGAATATAGGCATGTTTAGTAGGCTACACGCGTAGGCCTACGCCTTGTGAAGTCCATGAACACTGCACCATCATGAAGGACAGATGTTTCTTCACTGGGCGGAACTCGAGTCACTTGATAAACTAGAGGTTCGCGTGGATAAAAGTAGTATCCAGTCTGCTGTGGTGGCCTTCTATGCATGATTGGCTGATGAGGGTTCTGGGGAGCTCGAGCCTTCTTCAAGAAGTTTTGCTCGATTATTTCAAAGCCTTCGCGTCCAATGTCTTCAAGATTAGGCTGATGACGAGCCATGTTTTTTTGTGTTTGGATGTAAGAAGATGTATTTGATTGTGGAAATTGCTTGTGTGATGAAAAACTTGGAGGGAGGAATGGTTTATATAGAGAGGAGAGAGAGAGAGAGAGAGAGAAAGTTGGAGGTTCTTTTCTGATAAGATTTAAGGCTTGTTTTCTTGCATATTCTATGAGAATAATATCTTGTGCAATGTGAACTAGTATCTTACTTTCTTGATAAAAACTAACATAAAATAATTAGATATTTTTTCAAAAGCTTCTGCTCCATTAAATAATCCCTCAATAATGAGTTCTGTGGTGCAACATGAGTAGGAAACCAGATATGGACTGATAAATCCGGAATACATTATTCGATTTTCCTTTTCTTTTCGTTTCTTTTGCAGAAGATAGATGTTTATTAAACGAAAGTAGTGAAGGGGTTGATCAAGATTTGATGCAGATATTGTTTCATGGAGTAGTATAATGAGTATATATTATTGCAGTATATTTCCTTTCATTCAAAGTGTGTACACATGGAAGATTGGAAGATTCTGCCTTCAACTTGATGAGAACAAAGTTTCGACTTTCGGTTAAGGCAGAAAGTTGCAGAAAGGCATATAAGTTCAGACTGGCACAGTACCATCTTCTTACAGATGAAGATCCAACATAAATTACTGCAAAAATTCTTCTTTTTCTTGGACATCTTGAATTGTAGTTGCAGAACTTTAGGCTATGCATAATTTCCTTTTTTTGGAAAAAAATGAATAGAAATTCATCTTATTTATGAGGATTTGCTACTTGAGAACATATGTCAAATTTCCAGCATGACTAATGTTTAATTTTAAATAAATTCATCAAGGAATTTTAACAATTTTAAGGTTTTATTCCTCAAATACAACAATTTTTAAGGTTTGATTCCACCTCAAATTTGCTTGAAATTAACACCAGTTGTATTTTTGCATGCATGAAATTCTTTCTTGTTTTTCAACCTAACCTACACTTTGAACTGCAAATTTTGTGCTATTATGAATTATGAAAGTACAATATTTAGTCCAATTTAAAGATTGGTAGAGAGTTTGCAAAAGAAAAGACACTTCTATTTACACATGAAAAACTGTTACATACTCCTTCAGATTTTTTCTCAGTGGCAAGGAGAAACCCTAGCTAGCTCACTACATGATACATCAAAAGCAAGCATGCTTAATACTATGATACAGGAGCATGATTTTCTCTAACAAAAACCCTAATATCCCACAGCTCTAGATTTCCTCTTCGAGTAGTCCGAAACCGGAGCTGCATCTCGGAACTTCACCACCTCATACTCAGCTGCATATGCAGGCTTAAGATGATGCTCGACGCTGTGATTTGGTTGGTGCTGGTAGAGACAGCCATGGCTGTGGACTTGCTGAGAAACGGGAGAATTCCCGGGCCTTCGCCTCGTGGAGGGCCTCACTATGTACTCTTCCACTATTGAAAAGCCATCTGCACCTGCTCTTTTGAGTTCTGCCCATGAAGCCATTTTTTGCAAGAAAATATTCTAAGTGTGGAGGAGAAGAAGGTTTTGTTTTTGTTTATGTTGTTGCATTTGTTTCGGTTATGGAGGCTCTTTATATAGGGAGAGATTATTATAACATGGGAAAGTAGGGTTAAAGATCAGAGGGCCTATAGTCTCAATCCAATTTGTGTATTGATTCTTTTGGATAAGTTTTGAATGCTTTTGAAACATAGAAAAATCAAGATTCTTGCATATATCCTAGTTGATGTTAATGAGAAGCTCTCTTATGTTTTGTTAAATCATGTGATGTGTCTCTTCATTACTGCTTGTAAGGTTACACAGATTAGGCTCTAAGCATGCATGCATAAATTCGATGAACCATGTAATCGGACTACATATATACGTTTCGTGTGTGTTCGTGTCTGGTGCTGGCTCAACGCCTTTGAAGATAAGTTGTTCGTGTAGCAATCACACAAAAGTCTCACTATTTCATTAAAAAAATCTAGTTGCACAGGAATTTCTGAAAATTAAGGGTTGCTTTATTCATATATATGCATCAGATTCTACCAAAGGTGGCCTCTTTTTCAATGCAAATCTCAATATAAAATGAAAATATCAGTCTTTAACTATAATACCTAAAAAAAACCACTGTACATAAACTAGGATTCATTTCTATCCAGAATTATAATAACAATTATTTGCAGGAGGCAGGGGTATGAAAAATCTACCCTTAACCCTTATCTTATTCTCCAAATAATTGGGATTCCATATAGCAATTATTTTCTTCGTTTAACGAAACGTGTCGAATAATTTTTTCTAAGATTCCAAGTTGTGTTTTTTCCTTTCAAGCTTTGTTCCATGAAGATCTTGGATGCCTAAAGCATTAGCCTTTTGCATTGAGCACACACTTAGCCTATGTTTTCTTTTTATTTAATTACTTCATTTCATAATTGATTAGTGTAGGAACATGATTATCAACTTTTTTCTAACTTTTCTTGAAATATTTTCTGCATAAATCATTCCAAAAGAATATGCTACATGAGTATATTTTGATTCTTTGTTTTGACATATCTTCTTTTTATTTTTTTTCTTCTTTGTTTTGAAATATCTAACTTAATTTTATATTATCTTTTCATATTTTAGTTTTAATACTAGTAAATTTGGTGGTTTAACAACAATCATAACTTATATGTACATGAGTTTTTATTTCAATATTATGAGGTGTAGTGTTATATTACATATGATACAGACTTCAACATACAGCCTACATGCCAAGTACTGCTATATCTTTACATAAACAAGTACCTCCGATGCAACAACGAAGGCGAACATCCTTGAACTAAATACAAAGGACACAACTTGGCCGAGGCTAGCTAGTACGTATAATCACATATACTTACTTTTTACTTTCTAGTAAAACATAGGTGCAGAATTCCTCTTGGCATAATCCATAACTGCGGCCCCTCCATCATGATACTGCTTCACCTCGTACGTGTTCATCATTTCTTTCGGGTTCACCGTGTAAACTTGGCTCTGCTGAGGCCGGTACTGATGCATACAGACTTGCCTAGCACCCTTAGTAAAAGCAAGAGGCTTCCTCCCCCTTTTGTCGTAGAGCTGATCGACTATCTCGAAGCCTTCCCTACCTATTCGAGCAAGATCTTCCTTGGATGCCATTTTTAGTGTGCTTGCTAGAAAATGCTAAACAAGAGATGTTAGAAAAGTGTGTTGGTGTTTCTTGATTTTGAGCCATGAGAGGTGATCCCTTTTATAGAAAGTTTCTGAGGGGGAGAAACTGAGAATAAAATTAGAAAAATTAAAAAAATCTAAAATGTGGCCAATAGCATGGGTACAGGTGGTGATTCCTTTCATATATGGATTTAGTTACTTGTTCTTGTAGGAAAATGCAGTGAGAAATCATCTTTTCTCCTTTATTCTGTATTTGAAGAAATATGTTATTCCTTCAAAATAGCTATTTTTTTATTTTTATTTTTAAAAAATAGGGTAAGATTCTGTTTTATATATATGGAAAGCATTTTTCCTAGTCAATTGACTTGAAAAGAGGTAGGGAGAAAAACACTAGTTTTAGTTGGAACACATCTTTGAATATATATTACTATCTGATTTTTCAAGTTGAATTTATTTGAATTTAGAGTTGCTGCGACGTCTCAGCCATATATATAGGGATAATTGACTGCCTTTTTGTGCATTGTGTTAGTCCCCTTTTCAACATAAATGAAGAGAAAATGTTGATAACAAAGTAATATGAATGCAAAATACTAGAATTTGATATTGAAATAGTATGTTTTAGGCATGGATTAACACATACACACTTCAATTAGTAAAAGTCAAGAAAAGTACTTGATTTATTGAAGCATTATATTGCAAGCTTCAGCTACAGATTACACAGGCAAGTAACTCCAAGCACAGTTACTACATAGTTTAATTACTACTTGAAGCATATATAGGTGCAGTGAAAGTTTTCTACACTACTACTTACTCTGGACTCTAGACTTCGTCGCGAAACTCCACCCGTCACTTACATCTTCGTCTTTTCACTACTAGAAACCATTGGCTTGACCTGGTACGGAGGAGGCTGCTGAAGTTAAGAATCAGCAAGTCTGGTGCCGATTTGAGCTACTTGTCGTCTTTGCGGAGCGCCGGCCTTTCTTGGAGCCGCGTTTCTTCCTTTGGTGAAGTTGATAAGATCCTCCAGTCGGGAAAAGCCATTTGGTTAATTTGTGTATAAATGTGCAAGAAATGAATGTAGAGCTCAATCCAGAGATATGATGAAGCAAAAATAAATAAATACATAAAATTTTTGCTTCATCATGCTAAATATTTTAACCACTTCTTTTATTTTATTTTTAAAAAAAAGCATAGCACCATTTCCTTTGCAGCATCGTGTAGTATTCTCAAGTCTCAACCAACCCCTAAAAAAAGAGGAGACAAAATATATAGTCCAATAGTAAGGGATATATATATGCTGTATTTTGATAACCATTCATATTTTGTTCCTTGTTCAAAATAGATAATATGCATGAATTGACATAGGGCATGCGACCATGTCTAACTACATTACTTGATGCTCTGTCTTTTGTGTATGAAGTTTATTAGTCCCGTGAGAATTCGATTCATCCGTCTCGTTCTAATCGAGCTATTTAAATATTTTAATAGACTTAATCTTATTAAATAATAGCATTCTTAATTTGTCCTGATTAATTAAGGTGAAAACTTCTTTATCTAATTATTTCATTAATAATACTTTGTATATATTCAACAAATGCTTCGTCTCTAATGACCATAGGAAGTAAAATAGTTTGAACGACTAAAGACATGTTAAATCAGATGGGTACATGTGACTAGGAGGTGTTTGATGAAATGCTTAATGAATGCAAGCAAAAAAATTGTTTTTTTATCTATTTTGTTGAAACAACGTGCGTGTATAAAATGGAATGACGATCTTACTTTAGTAACCTTAAATTCCCCGAACATCAAGGAAGACACGACCCTCGTGTAAAAAATTTACACTCTTGAATAATGCATGCCACATATATACTCTAATAACGTTAACCATATTAGGTAAAGATCGATCATACGCAACGAAAAATCTGGAACGATAGAATTTGAAAAAAATGGAAAACCAAGAACAAACAGGTTTCTATATCTACGAATCCCCCGTCGGGATACTAGCATCCCGACACGCCGTAGAAGCAAAGAAGCGAGATGACTGCGAACAAGGCAGCCATCTTCGGCCTCTTTGCCGTATTAGCCGCAGCCGCCCTGGTGGCTGCCGCTATATATCTGATGCATGATAACAACGACGACAACAACAACAACATCAACGAGTCGCGCAGAGTCATCCAGGATCTCTGTTCCAACACGTACTACCAACAAACCTGCGTCGACAGCCTCTCCCAATCCTCGAACTCCACCGATCCCATGGTTTTGATCCGGGCTGGATTCCAGGCCGCCATGAAGAACCTAGGGGAGGTGATTGAGCAACTCCCGCCCCTCCAGGCTGCCGCAGGGGCTCACCCTGCGACGGCCGCTGCCTACAGAACCTGTCAGAAGTTTCTAGAAGATTCCATCGAGGATCTTCATAGAACCTTAGACAGGGCTGAGATGTTCCACCTGGAGAATCTTGAAATCGTCGTCGACGACATCAAGACCTGGCTAACAGGTGCCCTGACGTACCAGGACACCTGCATGGACCGATTTGAGGATGCAGAAAACGATGTTGTAGAGAAAATGCATAAGATCTTAGAGCCGGCTCGTGAGATAACGATCAACGCTCTGGCAATGGCTAATACCTTGTCCGGGCTTTTCGATCATAAGGATCGAAAGCTTCTCCGGAGCGGGCTCACGGGGTGGCCGGAGCAGGGAATAAAACACGCCATCGGCCTGAAGAATGTTGTGCCTGATGTTGTTGTTGCGAAAGACGGGTCGGGGAATTTCACGACGATCAACGAGGCGTTGAGCTTAGTTCCTCGGAAGAGCAACAAGACTTTTGTCATATACATCAAAGAAGGTGTTTATCAGGAGTATGTGAAGGTCAGCAGCACAATGTGGTCGGTTATGTTGGTCGGAGGTGGCCCGACAAAGACGAAGATCACCGGGAATCGGAGCAAGGCCTCGTTGATCAATCAGGACACGTATTGGACGGCGACTGTTGGTACGTTTTCTCAAATATTGTTGTTTAATTAGTATCTTAATATATACTTTTCGATTGAATGGGATCGATGGTGCAGTGGTGGAAGGGGACAACTTCATCGGAAGAGACCTAGCAATCGAGAACAGCGCCGGTCCCGAGATGAAACAGGCGGTGGCGCTGCTGGTGGCCGGCGACAAATCCATCTTCTACAACTGCCGCATCGAAGGCCACCAGGACTCCCTCTGCACCCACAACCACCGGCAGTTCTACCGCGACTGCACCGTCTCCGGCACCGTCGACTTCGTCTTCGGCAACGCCCGAGCCGTCCTTCAGAACTGCACGTTGATCGTCAAAAAGCCGGCCCGGAACCAATCGTGCGTCGTGACGGCTCAGGGACGATCGATCGACAACGAGACGTCAGCCCTCGTCCTCCAGAGCTGTAAGGTCATCCCGGGCCCCGACTATCCAGTCGGGACCCAGAAGCCACCCACGTTCCTCGGGCGGCCCTGGAAGCCACGCTCGAGGACCGTGGTGATGGACACCCAGCTCGACGGGTTCATCGACCCGACAGGCTGGGCGGAGTGGAACGCGACGACGCACTTTCTCGACACGAGCTGGTACGCTGAGGTGGGCAATCGGGGGCCAGGCGCCGCTCCAGAGCGGCGGGCGAGGTCCCCGGGGATCAAGCGGGTTTCGGCCGGAGTAGCGGAGGCGTTCACACCGGGGAAATTGCTCGGGGATTACTGGATCGCGGCGTCGGGCATACCGTATAGTTCGGGGAGGATTCGGGCGTGATCCTCAACCACCAACCGTGTTACATTTTCTATTATCAATCTAGATTATTGATTTAATCATGATTTATAAATTATTTAATGTAGATTATGATTATTGGCGCTAGTATATATAGTAGGAGATGTAACGCCTTTCAGCCTTTGGTTATAAGAAAATCCAGTGGAGAGCGTGTATTCATTGCGTTAGATATATTATTCCATTTCCTTTGACTAATTAATTATTAATTAAGTTGATATTATGGAATTGGATTCTCTATTTCTTATACGTTTTGCATGTTTTTATACTATGCATGCATGCAACGTACGTGTATTGATTGGACGACAAATCCTACGTGTTGCATTGCCTAAACATGACATGCATGAGCACTACTTTAAAAATACTCCCTCCGACCCTCTTATTATAAGTTATAAGTGTACGCATTATAGTATAATTAATTACGCTACAAAGGGGATACTTGTTAGGAAATGGAGGGATCAGATCGGAGTACATCTTTTCTTTTTCGGCCGTTCAATATCATCTTCAGACTCATATTTAGGTAGTAGGCTTCATAATGTAAAAAACATATCTATGCTCTTTAAGTAGGAATAAAAGAATCACTTTAACACGTTAAAATTTATATTTACAAAACATAGAATCAACTCAAATAAGTGGGAGACCAAATGAATTACATGAACACATTATCGCGAAACATTAATCTCCGTGCCCAAAATTTTGGATTTGCTGACACTTTACCGATGAAGTATCATATTACGACATAACAATTCGATCGTAAGATCACCTACATAAATACGAAAGAAAAAAAAATCCGGTTACGTGCCATATATATCAAGTTGCACTATATTTGGTGACATTCTAAAAATGCAAATGACTGCTTACCCTAAAAAATTGCAGATTATCGACATGAAATCTATATCATGGCATAATATATAGATAGATAAGGAAAGATATGCAAATAATTGTGCATGCATGCAGGAAGAACTCTTTACCCCACATTTTCCAATACCCTAATTACTTCATTTCTTCTAATTTTGGAAATACACACCACCACCACCGCTAATTAACTTTTTCATTACCAAGCTATATATAAAACTCCCCATCCACATTGAAGAAGAAAAAAAAAAGGAAATAAAAAAAATGGCCGGCTCTAAGAACATTCCGACGGCCGCGAGGCTCGTCGCTGCCCTCGTGGTGGCGTGCATGGTCTCCGCGGCGACGGCCACGATCGGCTTCAGCGTGGACACCGTCTGCTCCGCCACCGAATACCAAGCCACGTGCAAAACCACCCTCTCCAACGTCAGCACCGCCAACCCCAAGGACCTCCTCAAGGCGGCCTTGAACGCCGCCATCACGAATATCGAGGGCGCCATTAAGAAATCGGAGCTCTACAAAAAGGCGGCGACGGACGAACGCACGAAGGACGCCTTTTCCGTTTGCGACGAAGTGCTGAACACGACCATCGATGATCTCAGGCGGTCGACTAACAAGGTCGACAACTTCGAGATCAGCAAGATCGGCGATTATGTCGACGACGTCAAGGTCTGGCTCAGCGCCGGCCTCACCTGCCGGGATACCTGCCTCGATGCGTTCGAAAACACAACAGGTTGTACATTTTTTTTTTAAATACGTCTTTATTGATTATGCATGGCAATAATGCTTCAAACATGCAATATATAGTTTTTTCTTTAGAGTCTAAATTAATTATTAATAAAAATAATTAATATTCACGAAAATGACTAGTTTAGTGTACATTTTTTAATATAACTAAAACAAAATAATATATACATCAAAATTAGTAAATAAACAAATATTCTCCCTAACTAGTTTGTTTGCCGGAATTCCGCAGGGGACACCGGGGAGAAGGTGAAGGAGCTACTGGAAGAATCCGGCGAGCTTCTCTGCAACGGCCTCGAGATCATCGACAAAGCGTCGAAACTTTTCGGCTCGTTCAATCTGGGATCGCTCTTAGGCGGCCAACGGCGGCTGCTCCGGGATGAAACCGGTACCAGCCCGATTTCGGACAACAGCAATGGCGAAATCCCTCGCTTCGTCAACCACGCGGCACGGAAGCTGCTGAACCAGACGGCGAAGCAGCTGACGCCGAACGTGACGGTGGCGCTGGACGGGAGCGGCCAGGTTAAGACGATCGGCGAAGCCATCAACAAGGCGCCGCTGAAAAGCAACGCCACCTTCGTGATTTTGGTGAAGGCCGGAGTGTATAAGGAGATTGTGATGATACCTAAGAAGTGTAATAACGTGGTTCTGCTCGGAGAGGGCCCCACCAAGACCGTCATCACCGGCGACAAGAGCTTCAAAGGCGGCTATACCACGTACCACACCTCTACTCTCAGTGAGTTTACTGCTTTTCTCGAAATTCCGTAACCGTTTAGACAGCCCTACATGCGGATGAGATCCTCTGTCCCCAAACTTGTGTTCCAATCGTGTACCCAAATCAAAACTACGTAGTTTTGTTAGTTTAAGAAATTATTGAATTTGCAGCCATTAAAAATATAAGAACAAAACTACGTACTTTTGATTTGGGTATACGATTGGAACACAAGTTTGGTGACAGAGGATCTCATCCACTCTGCATGATATTTATTTGTAATGTGAAAGGGTTTATAACTTATCTCCATTTCAGCCATCAATGGGGAAGACTTCATGGCGAAGGACATCGGAATCGAGAACACGGCCGGCGCCGAAGGCCACCAGGCGGTGGCCGTGCGGGTCTCCGGCGACAAGGCCGTGTTCCAAAACGTGAACATGGATGGTTACCAGGATACCCTCTACTCCCACACGTACCGTCAGTTCTTTCGGGACTGCCGCATCTCCGGCACCATCGACTTCATCTTCGGCAACTCCATCGCCGTGTTCCAGAACTGCCAGCTGGTGGTGCGGAAGCCGATGGAGAACCAGGGCTGCATGGTGACCGCCCAGGGCCGCAACGACAGCAGCAGCGTCGGCATCACCGTCATCCAGAACTGCACCTTCGCCGCCGAGAAGGAGTTGCTCGAGGCCAAGCCGCCGGTGAAGGTCTACCTCGGCCGGCCGTGGAAGCCATACTCGAGGACCATCATCATGCAGTCGTTCATCGACGGCTTCGTCGACCCGACCGGGTGGTCGGAGTGGCAGGGGACCTTCGGCCTCGACACCCTCTACTACGGGGAGTACGACAACCGCGGCCCCGGGGCCGATCTCTCGAAAAGGGTGACGTGGAAGGGGATCAAGAAGATGACGCCGCAGCTGGCGCAGGGTTTCACGGCGGAGAAACTCTTCTCCAGCGATGAGTGGGTGAAGAACACCGGAGTTCCGTATGTCGCGGGGATGATGGATATTAAAAAATAAGTTAATCTGTTAATTAGTACATAGTTAATAAAATTGTAAATGGCCGACTGAAGAGAAATTAAAAACGAAGCTCATGGTTACAATCTCTTGGGTAATATACTCAAAACCCTAATTTAAAACTATGTAATATATAAAAACTATGTAATATAGAAATATATAGTTGTTTTTTTATATGCACTTCCTCGTTCCATTCCATTTGGCCTAATGTAGTTGGCCAGATGAAGTGGAAGAATGTCTAGGCTCAAGAATTGAGGGTTTTGTCGTATCGATTCGTCTATATTCTCGTATCGTAAACTATAATCTTATTTACGAAATTTTATTATGAAATTCAATTTGGCTGGCAAACGAACATGTCATGGGAGGTGTCGTTGAAAGTGTTGTAGCTATAACATGCACAATATTCAAAATAGACATATGGACCTAATTGAATTAATTGGACAAGAGTTATGTAAAAGGATGACACTATATATTCATGTTTATTATTCTAATTGAGTGGGATCCAAAACT
The DNA here is from genome assembly GCA_029379335.1 of Thymus mandschuricus. NCBI lineage: Eukaryota > Viridiplantae > Streptophyta > Magnoliopsida > Lamiales > Lamiaceae > Thymus > Thymus mandschuricus. The sequence goes on from CM057074.1 coordinate 38,119,288, forward strand.
CAATATAAATATTAGTAAAATTTATGTTGAAGAATTTTTTTTTTTTATCAGAAAAGAGAAAATATTATTAAGAGAGAATCACACAGGCACAAGAAGTACCATGTAGAGAGTTACAAAGCAGAATGAAAATGAGCGAGAGGATTGTGGCTCCAGTCCGCAAAACTCAAGTTCAATACCGCCTCTCCTCGTGCTATACACCAACTTCAAAAACGACATTTAATCTCCTCCTCAACCCTCTTGAAATCCCAATCCTTTTGATCAAAGAGAATGGAATTACGCCATTTCCAAAGGACCCAAATCGCACATATCCAAAGACCTCCCAACCATTTACGTACGGATCTTACCTACACCAAGTAAATTGAGTATAAATTTAAATTACCTAAGCAAATTTAATCAAACTATAGAAATAAAAACTTAACAATCAAAAGTTTTGGAATTGAATGGAACATGGAGTGGAGAAAAGTGAATAGAGGCATGGGGAAGAGATATGTGAACATGGAAGTTTAAGAGAAAGGGATTGGGGAGTGAGAAGGTTGTTCATGTACTTTCTTCGTCCCAAATATTTAAAATAGACAGTATTTCTCGATATTTATTCAATTTTTGTAATACGTAAAAAACTCAAAAAGCTTGAATCTTGCTTAAAAAACTGTAGTTCTAACATGTTTAAAATGTAATGCGATACGAGAAATAATCAAGAAGCAAAACTTCCATGATGAAATTAACCCTTAGATTGGAAACATTAAAATTCGGTACAATATCTCGATGTTGCTATTTTGCAATCGAATCTAAAAATAAACACCTTTTTCCCGATTAAGACGACACATTCAACAAGGCCCCACTTATTCCGAAACACATTTTAAAATCTAAACATTCAAATTAAAACTCACTTAGGGTTGACCATTCCTCCCGTGTAAGGAATCCCCGTGTTCTTGACCCAGTCGTCGCCGTTGTAAACCTTCGCCGCCGTGAAGCTCTCAGCGAGCTCCTGCGTCATCTTCTGGATCCCCTTCCACGCCACCCTCTTGGAGGCATCCGCCCCGGGCCCACGGTTGTTGTACTCGCCGTAGTAGCAGGTGTCGAGGCCGAACGTCCCCATGAACTCCGTCCACCCCTCCGGCGAGATGAAGCTGTCGATGCTCGACTCCATCACGATCGCCCTCGAGTACTGCTTCGCCGGCCGCCCCAGGTACGCCTCCGCCGGCGGGTTCGCCTCGGTGAACTCCTTCTCCGCCGTGATCGTGCAGTTCTGGAGGACCGACACGCCGACGCCGCGGGTGTCGTTGCGGGCCTGGGCGGTGACGGTGCACTTCTGCTCGGCCAGCGGCTTCCGGACGGAGATGGCGCAGTTCTGGAAGACGGCGACGGCGTCTCCCCAGATTATGTCCATGGTGCCGGAGATCTTGCAGTCGCGGTAGAATTGGCGGTAGATGTGGGCGTTCAGGGTGCTCTGGTAGCCGCTCATGTGGACGTTGTAGAACACGGCTTTGTCCCCGGAGACTCTCACCGCCACCGCCTGCCTCCCGGAGGCCCCGGCCGTGTTCTCCACTCCGATGTCCTTCGCCATGAAGTCATCACCGTCGACGGCTACACACAAATTAATTTAATTACAATTATATACAATCTACCTCCTGCTCGGATTTTAATAAAATGTTAGCTGGTGTGATATTATAATAAACATAATGTAATTGTTGTATCAGTGTCGTATAGTGCTAAAAAAGAAATCGAGAGTAATTCGGTAGGATGTTCCAAAAAAAATTAGGCATAAACAACGTAATGGACATAATTTGGTAGGACGTTAGAAAGAAAAATTAGGCATAAACAGTTGAAATTGACGTTTTTTTTTAGGACGTCCAAAAAAATTAAATTAGGCATAAAGAGTCGGGACGGAGGGAGTATATATGTCGATAAAGGAGTTTATATTAAAAGGTGGGGCCACACTAACCGAGAGTTGCCGTCTGAAAAGCCGGGATGCCCTGAGTGAAGCTCTGGCTGCCGGAGATAATGGTTTTCGTGGGGCCTTCTCCGACGAAGACGACGTTGTTGGTGCCGCCGGGTACCTTGACAACCTCCTTGTAGGTGCCGGCCTTGATCTGGATAATGTACAGCTTGGTGCTGTTGACGGGTGCGGCGGCGACGGCCTCCGCGATGGTTTTGTACTTCCCGCTGCCGTCCTGCGCCACCACTGCGTTCGGCGTGAAGGACCCCGGCGCCACCCCGAGCATGCTCCTCGCGTGGCGGCCGACGAAGCCGGGGACTTCGCCGAGGACCCTCTTCTGGCTGAGCAGCTTACCTAGGTCGAGGCCCTCGAAGAGCTTCGAGACGCCGGAAACAATGGCGAGGCCGTTGCTGAGGAGCTCGCCGGAGGTCTTGAGCAGGTCCTTGATCTTCTCTCCCGTCTCGCCGGTGGTGTTCTCGAAGGCGTCGACGCAGGTGTCCTTGCAGGTCAGGCCGGCGCTGAGCCAGACCTTGACGTCGTCGATGTAATCATCGACCTGGCTGACCTCGAACTTGTCGACCTTCCGGAAGGAGCGGCGCATGTCGTCGATGGTGGTGTTGAGGACCTGCTCGCACACGGCCAGCGCCCCCTTGGTCCGCTTGTCCGCCGCCGCCTCCTGGTACAGCGCCGACTTCCTTATGGCGGTTTTCAGGCTCCTGATGGTGGAGTTGAAGGCCGAGAGGAGGAGGTCCTTTGGCTCGGTGTTGTTGGCGTGCGACAGCGTCTTCTGGCAGGTCTCCTTGAAGTCGGCGTTCGCGCACATCGCCTCGATCTGCACGTTGCCGCCACCGCCACCGCCCGCGGCCGCCGTCGCCGCCAGGAGGAAGGCCGCGAGCGCGGCAACAGTTATCTTGATATCGCCCATTTTGTTATTTTATTTTTATTTTATTTATTTAGTTAAGTTGTTTGGGGGCAAACGGAATTGGTGTTTATATAGTAATGGTTTGTGGAAGATGGGAGGAGTGAGTCTAAAAGTGGAAAGGAATTTTGTTGGGTGGAGATTTTTTTGTGCATTCAAATACGCTTTTTTTCCGATGAGGTCTCCTTCTTTATTTCAGTTACGCTACGTGACTGGATTAGTTTCTGATCAAACTGTAAATCCATAAATAACTTACTTTTTTTAACCGACCCTCTCAAAAAATATTATGGATGTCAAAAAAGTCCGAACCCAACGACCGATCCGAATAGTCCGAAGAAAATAGTAGGTTACGGCAAAAAAATGATAGGCCAAAAGTAAATTTTGTTATAAAAGTACTGTATTAGTTAATCATATATAATATATTTCATTATACACTATAACACTATATACCAAAGTCACAACAATATTACAGTAACCGGATTTCAACTATTCTATTTCTCATTTGTCACCAACATTACATGTGATGCTTATTTAAGACTAGAGAGCCCCTCTATTAGAGGGATCGAAAAATGGGGTTCGGACGGATGGATCTTTTCACATATTTCGTCGAGCTAAAAATCGGAATGATACAAGCAAACCAGGCTTGAATGAGTCACAGGCGAACGACAAAGTGGGCACTCTGGCTTCTCATTGCACCACTCCATAATACAGTTCCTGTTGTTCCACACCGCACCAGAAATAAACAAATCAATCAAGAGATTGGATATGCATATGTTTTGCAGATTGAGGAAATCAAAAAATCGAGCATGTACCAGCAAAATACATGCCCGCAAGGCGTTGCAGTTGGGCATAGGCGATTGCTCAGGCAAAGTGTGCATTTGCTCACTCCACTCACCTGAGACTGGCAAAAAAACAGAGTTGTTTCTAGAATATATTATTACCTATCCATCTTTACCGGTAGCTATTAGGAGATATAGACTACTCTTGTTAGACAAGTAAGACGATGTGTGTAGGTGGCGTTTATACATTATGACTACGAGCTATGGATAAAATAAGAAAGAGATTGTGAAGGAGGGAGGTATGTACGTACCTCTGAAGTAGATGTAGATTCTGATACCAAACTAGTCTTTCCAGACTCCTCACCTATTAGATGGCCTTCCTCGTTCAAGACAGGTAAACTTCTTCCTGCTGATAATTTTACAAGTTTTTATTCGTACATTCAAACACAGTAAATATCATAAACTAAAAATAGCATATCAGATAACCAACTATGAATATAAATCTATCTCTCATATATATGATCTCAAGTAGATTGTGATTTGTGCAGACACCCTAGCACGAGATCAAACGACCAGATATTACACAGTGAATGACAGATCAATCAGAAAATAACCTGCTGAAGTTTGATAAGCTCCAATAGATGTGGGCTGAATAGAAGTTGCAAGAGAAGATAAATTGCTTCTTCTCAATCCTTCAGCAGCGATTATACAGAGCTGAACTAGAAGGAATACCCCCAATATCTGATATCTGCATCAAAGGATAAAACTTAAAGCATAAGATTTATACAGCAAATCATACACTCCCTCCATAACTTTAATATATGAACTTAAAAAGAGAAAATCATGAAAGCAATTTACTGGACTTTAGAACAAAACAAAGTTTTCTATAAACTTTATTATCTGAAGATTAGGTTGTTTTCCCCCGACGTAGTTCTGACTTCATACTAACTCTCAAGAACAAGATTAACCAACCATTCAAAAGAAATTTACATACATAGAACGGAGAAAAATGTGCAGAGAAAGGGGATAAACAGGGCCGAATTAATGCATTGAATTATGGAATCCTGAATATCTTTTTTTTTTTTTCCCCTCGAAAAAAGAATGCACAACCTGATAACAGTACCTACTACACTGTAAATAAAATAACCAGGGTGTGCATAAAGTTTTCCACAGGAGAAGGACGAAAACAATCAATCTACTAGAATGACGAGTAATTACAACTTGAGTAAATGGGACCAATGTATTACTCCTTAGATTCAGCCCCATTCGGAAGGAAGCCTTATCAATAAAAGTTCAATCAATTCATAGATTATGACAGATAGGTAAGACTCTGAATTACACAATATACCACTTTCAACAAGTTTTCCCCTTAGAAAGGGCTTAAGAGAAGTGCTATAGATGTACCTAGGCCTTTGATTGGTTGGCTTGCCTATGAAAACATAACAAATCCCAGAAGCTCGTTTTGACAAATGATAATATAGGCCTACGTAATGAAAAACAGTATGAGAATCACGAAACAAACAAGTAATATAGCTTTTATAATTATAATAAAGCATTAAGGCCTCACCTTCAAAATAAAAGAACATGAGGTTTGTCCTGAGCATCAACATGAAGAGCTCACGCGCCATAGGTAGAACCTGAATCAAACAGTCTTACTGTTAAACCTGAAAATTCTAACTGAGTTTTAATTGACAAATGGAATTCTACAGCAAAAAAGATATGTCCTTGCTAATTTTACAGAAATAAATTGAGCTTAATATGGTAGAAATGCATACTGAGGGCCATCTCCGAACCGCAGAAGAAAATATTCCAGCTATTTTTGATTTCAATCTCGACAAAGGTGACGATGTCACTTCACTTGTAGATATCTGAACTTGACTGCTTGAGGTAGTAGTATCATCGTCAATAGCATCATCTGATAGCAAATCAGCCATGGTAATGCCTCGGGAAGCAAGACGCGAGCTATAAACCAGATAAATTGAACAAGTTAACATCTCTCCATCATTAGAGCACCTTGAGGTTTAAGAATCAGCAACTGATAACCAAAGGACGGGAGGCTCAAGAAAAGTATGGAAACTTTCAGGACCTGATTCTTTCAGCAATATATGGGAATGCAGTCTGATAAAAAATAAACAGAGAGCGCCTTGCTGGGGTTGGGGGCAGTACATGTGGTCCGGCAACCTGTAAATGAAACCATGACACGATCGAATTTCCAATTAGAACCATTCAAACATTAAATGTCACAAGAACGATGCAGAAACGAGAGATCACCTGAGTGATGTCGCAATACTCTTCTCCAAGGGTCTGTTTTCCTGCACCCGTGGTTAAGACATAGTAAAGCATCTGTCCCAAAAGTTTTGTCTACACAAAGAAATAACCCATCCCTCATTAGAACAGTACCCCATCTCACACTTCATCTCACAGCATCCACAGATTAAAAAAAATTCTATCACAAGTAAAGAACCACAGCTATATCATAAGGTATTGTACACTACATCTAAGAAGTAAGAAGTAAAGGTTGCTGTTTACTCTAATGCTAAAATACAGAGGCCTCGGGAATTATCACAAGAAGAAGATGAACACGCAAACACAGCAAATTCATGATATATCAAACTCTAAATAGAAAACAGCAAAATTGATGGAAGGCGACGAGCTAGGAACAAACCTCACTCTGGTATGCAACAGCAACTCTAGTACCTGAAAGATAAAAGCATAATTAAATTAGGCGGAAAAAAAAGATGGTTATTCAGTAGAATTGAGCAAACGGAAATGGAAATTGGGGGGAAATTGAATTGGGTAGAGTACCAAAGAGATGGCGGAAGGCGTCCCGGCAGGCGTCGTAGACGAAGGACGCGTACTGTTCATCCTTCTCAGCAGCTCTCATTATTTCCGGCGGCGCCGCCATGGGAAAGGCCCGAACGCCGCTGCTGCCACTAGGTCCGGCATCGGAGCTGTTACTGCTGCTGGCTTCCCCCATAACCGTAGTTGCTTCTCTCATCCCCATTCTTCGTCCCCCCCTCTCTCTAGTTTCGACGGGATTGGTCGGTGTTGTTCTAACGGGCCAATCTGGGCCGGCCCATAATGGATCTGGACCAGGCTATGATGGATTACTCCGGCACAATTAATATTACTCCCTAGCCCTCAGGCCCGGCCCGAATATGCATTCCTCTGTCATTTATAAGAGAGGACATTTTTTTTTTGTTTGCTCGTGATTTAAGAAAGAGTGTATTTATATGTTAAAGTGAAGAGTACATATACAGAAAAGTGTTTTTCGTTTAGTAACTTTCTATCCAATAAGTAAACGTATTATCTTGCTATGGACGTAACAACAAGAAAAACGTACCCTCTTGCAACAGATGGAGGGAGTATTTACTATTTTCCATTTCCAAAATTAATCAAAATCAATTCTCCCCCGTTTCACTTCACTTGGCTTTTTTCCAATCGGAACGTCTCATTTCAATTGGTATGTTTCCTAAAATAAAAGGAATTCATCTTTATTTTTTAATGCAAACCCTTTACTTTTCACTTTTAATATTATACATAAAACCACAATGCCGAAATAAAACAAATCAAGTGAAGTAGAACAAATCATGGAGTAATAGGTTGAGCAACATGCAAACAACTTATTTATTAATTATAGTGCCGTTGTGTATCAGAATTAATATTTATACCTAAAATCAAAATTATTTGACAATCATATAAAATACGTTTTATTTAAATAATGAAGTTTAACAAAAGTAACAAAACTGAAATTCTACATGGTCCACCAATTAATTCTCTCCATTTTCATTTTCATGCACGAACAAAGCTCCCCACCCCATAATATCCGACGCCTCGCCTCTCCTCTCCTTCACTTTCACACCTACGTACAATCTCCACCACCAACCTCCTCACCTCCCAACCACTATAAAACCCTCAATAATCTCCAAACTCAATACAAAGTGAATAATAATAAAACAAAAGATTAATAAAGAAGAATAATTCCCAAAATGGGCGACATCAAGAATAAGACGGCGGTGGCCTTCCTCCTCGTGGCGGCATGCATGGTCTCCGCGGCGGCGGCGGCCGGCGAGTCCGTCCAGGTTGACGCCATGTGCGCCAACGCCGACTTCAAGGACACCTGCAAGAAGACCCTGGCCAGCTCCGGCAACAGCGAGCCCAAGGGCCTGCTGCTGGCGTCCTTCAACTCCACCGTCGACAGCATCAGAACCGCCATCAAGAAGTCGGCTCTCTACAAGGACGCGGCGGCGGATAAGCGGACCAAGGGGGCGCTGGCCGTGTGCGAGCAGGTGCTCAACACCACCATCGAGGATATACAGAAATCCATGAAGACCGTCGATAAAATCGACCTCAGCCAGATCGACGATTACATGGAGGACGTCAAGGTCTGGCTCAGCGCCGGCGTCAGCTGCAAGGACACCTGCGTCGACGCCTTCGAAAACACTACCGGTACGTATATTCTTCCCTTCTTTGTTTCTTGTAGAGAGTCGATAACATAACATGATAGAATTTCGTCTCATCTAAAAGCTCAAACTTGTAGAGACATGTGGAATCTATTCGTCTATATTATTGTGTGCCACATATATTATTTATAGGCGAAACCGGCCAGAAGATTAAGGAGTTGCTCAAGACTTCCGGCGAGCTTCTCAGCAACGGCCTCGCCATAGTTTCCGGCGTCTCGAAGCTCTTCGAGGGCCTCGACCTAGGTAAGCTGCTCAGCCAGAAGAGGGTCCTCGGAGAAACCCCCAGCTTCGTCGGCCACCATGCGAGGAGCATGCTCGGCGCGGCGCCGGGAAAGTTCACGCCGAATGTGGTGGTTGCGCAAGACGGCAGCGGGAAGTACAAGACCATCGCGGAAGCCGTCGCCGCCGCACCCAAAAACAGCACTAAGCTATTCGTGATCCAGATCAAGGCCGGAACCTACAAGGAGAACGTCAAAGTCCCTGGCGGCGCCAACAACGTCGTCTTCGTCGGAGAAGGCCCGACGAAAACAATTATCTCCGGCAGCAAGAGCTTCAGGGACGGCATCCCGACCTTCGACACCGCAACCCTCGCCGTCGACGGAGACGACTTCATGGCGAAGGACATCGGAGTCGAGAACACCGCCGGCGCCCAAGGCCACCAGGCCATAGCCGTGAGAGTCTCCGGCGACAAGGCCGTCTTCTACAACGTCCACATGAGCAGCTACCAGAGCACCCTCTACGCCCACATCTACCGCCAGTTCTACCGCAACTGCAAGATCTCCGGCACCATGGACATAATCTGGGGCGACGCCGTCGTCGTTCTCCAGAACTGCGCCATCGCCGTCCGAGCGCCGCTTCCCAACCAGCCATGCACCGTCACCGGCCAGGCCCGCAACGACACCCGCGGCGTCGGCGCCACCGTCGTCCAGAACTGCACCATCACCGCGGAGAAGGAGTTCCTCAGCGCCAAGCCGGCGCCCAAGGCCTTCCTCGGCCGCCCGGTCAAGCAGTACGCCCGCACGATCGTGATGGAGTCGAGCATCGAAGGGTTCATCGCGCCGGAGGGGTGGGCGCCGTTGATGGGGACGTTCGGACAAGACACGTGCTACTTCGGCGAGTACAAGAACCGTGGGCCCGGGGCCGACGTTGCGAAGAGGGTGGCGTGGAAGGGGATTCAGAAGATCACGCCGGAGATCGCCGACACCTTCACGCCGGGGAAGATATACAACGGCGACGACTGGATCAAGACCACCGCGATCCCTTACGCCGGAGGAATGGTCAACCCTAAGTGAAATCTAATTAATTAATTTTTGATAATTTTATTGAGCATTGTATTGAGGCGTAATAAATAAATGAGAGTCGATCGCAAAACAAAGGACGGAGCATTCGTTCTAAATTGCGAGTTTAGTCTAATGCTAGCATTTGTAGTAATTAAGTGAGTTTTGAAAATTTTAATTTTTTTATTTGTAGGAATGAGTATATAGTATGTTAATTACCTGCACAATGTTCGGGTTTTTGATGTTCTAATCTAAAATTGTTGAATTGTATTAGTATTAATTTTATTATCATTTATTTATTTTATTTTTTTGTGTTTATTATTATATGAATTTGTTAAAGGAAATACCTAGAGCATTAATATGGAAGGAGTAAAAAAAATCAATGATAGTATTAATTTCCTGAATGAAAGAACGATACTAAACTATATAAAAAATATGGGTTAATGTCATATAAATACACGAACTTTAGGTGGTTTTCGTTTTTTCCCATTAACTTTCAACTTTGTCACAAAAATACATGAACTTTCAAATTTTTGCAATTTTCCCATGAAAGTAGATTTTCCCCAAATTATGTCCTACGTGGCAACCGACGGTGATTACGTGGCATTGATCGACGGCAATATACACGACGTCGTTTTGAAAGTTAATTTTCAATGTCATTTAAATACATGAACTTTTGGAGATTTTCGTTTTTTCCCATGAACTTTCAATTTTGTCACAAAAAATACACGAACTTTTAATTTTAATTCAATTTTCCCATGAAGTCAATTTCCTCATGAAAGCGCAATTTTATTCTGCACATCAACTATTCGATGAAATGCTTAAAAAAATACTAAATAATTTTAAGAAAGGCCGGTACACCACCACACCAACTCACCACATCAAGTCAACAAGTGTTTAGCCAAGGCAATAATCCAACACCAAAAAAAATAAGAAATCATATAACCAAACATGTCCAAGTGTCTAACAATAAAGTGAAATGATTAAACTCAAAAGTTCAATACATTCGGTTCCACATACTTGAATACTTCCACAGTTCAAATGTATTTCTCTACCATCCTCTATGGCATGTTCTTTGATAGCATCTCTAGCTTGATATCCATCTTCAAATCTCATCCTAATCTATGTCTTTCTCTTTCTCCTTATCTTTCTCCTGTCCCCCCTAGAAATATCTATGTCTTCATCAGTTTCAGATGAATATATATCGCCATCTGAATCTTCATATTCTGATAAACCACATTCATTCTCTTCTATCCGAAAAACCTCATCACATAAGCCCTTGTCAGATTTATCTCTTAGATTCCTCCTTGCCTCTATGTACTCTTCGTCTGAACATAATTCATCATTGGCGAGCTCATCATCAGTATAATCCTCATCATCATAATCCTCATCATCAGGGGGGGTGTAATCAGTATCCTCTTCTTCACTGTCACAAACAACCTTCTCCTTACCTGACCCTTCTAGCATCTCCAAATCATCATCAAGAATCTCATTTTTTCCCATATCAAACCTAAGTTCAGGTCTCTCCCCCAGAGTTGCCTCTACTAACTTTCCACTATCCACAAATAGGTCCAGTACTCTAGTTGTTTTGCACAAATAACCCAACATCTCCATCACCTCCTTATCACTGTGAATATCTTTATACACCATCATATTAGGCACTTTAAATTTTATCCTATTCCAAGACACGTATCCAAGTTTTTGTACTTCATCTTCAAGATCAAAATAGCCAAATTTATCACCATCTAAGTCAAACCTTGGAACTACAGTACCATCAATATAATATTCAACCCTTCCTATCTTTGCAAAGTATCCTCCATGATGAATATGAACACCAAAGCGACCATCATCACTGTAATTAAACCACAATTTCATTTAGCTCTAATTTGAAATATTGAACTCCAATCCATTTCAAATTAAAGCTGCGGAAAACTAAAATAAAATTAAAATTAAGAATAAAAGGAAAAGAATAATCAAGAAACCACTTGCGATAGCCATTAATTTACCCTAATCCTAAACCACCTACTAAATTATCAAATTAAAAACCATTAATTTACCCTAATCCAAAACCACCTACTAAATTATCAAATTAAAAAATAATTGTGAGGACCTACCTGTTTGCCATTTTGCAGGCAAAATCGAATAAGAAGTTTCTTCAGGGACCACCACTTTCGGGACCACAGCAACGCCAACTCTTGCTCGCTACACGACCTTCGAAGGATTCGAATCTAACGAGAAAAGAAAGAGACAACCATAGAAGTTTTCGAGAATCGCATTGTGAATGGCGGTGTTTCCAGAGGAAAAAAAATTGTAGTGTGGGTATCGATTCAATCCATCCTAACCCTAATGAATAAGGGATTAACACAATATTGTTTTTTTTAATATTTTTTGCCACGTCATTGCTTGCTCAGTGCCAAATCAGCCTATTAAGCCATGTCATATAAAATTAATTGACAGCTAGGATTCAATTTGATCGGATCTATTTTCATGGGAAAATTGCAACGATCTGAAAGTTCATGTATTTTTGTGACAAAGTTGAAAGTTTATGGGAAAAAACGAAAACCACCTAAAGTTCGTGTATTTATATGACATTAACCCAATGATAGTATTAATTTCCTGAATGAAAGAACGATACTAAACTATATACTCCCTCCGTCCCGCCCGATTTGGCCCATTTCGTTTGGGCACACTTTTTAAGGAGGAGTAAATTATATTAATTAATAACCTTGAATTTGTGTTCCCAATAAAGAAAAATTAAAACTAGCAAATTCAAATTAATTCTTAACAATTTAAAAGTATTAAACTAAAAAAGTGAAAGTGTAATGTTGGTCCCAAAAAGAAAATAGGCCAAGTCGGCCGGAACACCCCGATTTGGAAAACGGGCCAAATCGGGCGGGACAGAGGAGTAAAAAATATCTCACTATTTAGATGATTTCATCCACTTTTCTATACATAAAATCTACAGTCGATTTCCTTGTCGGCTACTTTTTCTCCGCGTGCCACGTGCTTAAAACGCATCGTTTCGCATTTGGACAAAGGATAATACGCTGTCGTTTTCCTCGAAAATACGGCGTTGTTTCCTCCAGACCCCGTGTCACCTCGGAGTCGGTACCCCACAGTTTTCCCGATTCGACTCACCTATCCCACTCTCCAAATCCAACTCGCTCGTACCCGCCCCACGCGGTGTTGTCGGGCCCCCTCCGCCACTGGAGGAGGAGGAGGCGGCCGCCGGGGACCTCCTCCCCATGCTTATAATCCTCTTGAAATACATCATCGGACTCGACGGCGAGGGCGAGCTCTGAGTCAACTCGAGCACCGACTCCGCCCGCCGCACCGGCAACTCTATTCTCACCCCCACCAAATCCGCCCCCTTCCTCACCCCCGAGCTCGAACCCGGTTCGGACGAAACCGGCTTCTCCACCGGTTCGAGCGGCTCCACCGCCGGTTCGGCCCGGCCGGCCACCTTCTCCACCGGCGAGCGGCAGAGCGGGCAGGTGGAGTGCGACCGGAACCACATGTCTATGCACTCTATGTGGAACGAGTGGCTGCACTTGGGCAGCAGCCGCACGATCTCCTTCTCCTCGAACTCCGACAAGCAGACAGCGCACTCCGGCGGCGGCTGCTCCGCCGCGGGGGAGTGGAGGAAGACGGGGAGCGAGTTCAGCACCGCCGGCTCGAGCCCGCGGTCGGCGGCGCCGGGGAGGGCGCTGCTCGCGTAGAGCACGACGTGTGGCCGGGCGGCGCCGCGGCGCTGGCGGCGGCGCTCGACCTGGCGGCGGCGGAGGCGGACGAGGTAGAGCCTGGCGTAGAGGTGGAGGCCCACCATGAAAACGACGACGGCGAAGAGCACGACGATGGCGCTCAGCATTATTTTCCCGCTCAGGGCGTACCCCTCCCCCGGCTCCGCCGCCATCATCCGATCCTGATTGTCATGAGTCGCCATGCAAATTCCAAACCCGAAGAACTTTTCTATTTCTAGAGAGAGAGAGATAGAGATAGAGAGAGAGAGATTAAGGGAGAATGCAAAGGGACGATGATTGAGTTGTGGATTTATGCAGGTAGAGAATTAAAGAAGGGAAAAGAAAAGAGGAAATTTCGCGATGGTTTCAGTGAGTCAAGAATCAGAGTCCAAGTTGAGCTGATAAAAGACGCCATGGTTGACGCGGAAACTTGTCGAATTGACGGAAAAGGGCCTGGGGTGTGGTGGAGCGGGTGGGATTCAGTTGGGGGTAGAATCGGTATTTTCACGCGGCGGATTAGTTCAATCTCGTTACATACAGAGGTCAATTGCGTGGAAATGAGAGTCAAAGTTTCAGTTACTTGGTGCCTTATTTTCTGTTAAAATTAATGAATAATTAAATTTAATTAAAAGTTTGAGATATTTTTGAAATAAAACTGAATTTTGATTTTTTTGCTTAGAAAAAAATACTAATAAGCTAATCCCATGAATTATGTGTTTAGGGAGGACGTTTCACTAACCATTCAAATCAATCAACATAAAATAATTGATTAATTGATTAATATATGTAATAATGAGTCCTAATAAAATAAATTAAATGCACGATTCGACTAATAGCAAAATCTCTTAAATAATTACTCGATTCATGGAGTTTTTGGAAATGAATGGCAATAATTTAGGGCATGTTTTGAGCATCCTTAATAATTAATGTAATTGTATTAGGTGGTGCAATTATGATGTATGTGACTAATTATTTAATAATAGAATTCTCAAAGATAATGTATGATGTTGGTAATGTCATATTAGTATATTCCATAGCAAAATTGAGTAGTATTATTTTAATTAAGGTAATGCTTTTGGTGAGTTTTAGCAACCCCATTTAGATTAATGGTTCTGTTGCTTGATTTGGTGGAGATTAGATTATTAAATAAAATGTTCTCGTACCTATCGTGGGTAAGCATAACCACTAGTTTTTACTGTTGATATGATAATGTCATTTTTTAATGTACTTCTTATTTAAAATTTACTTTAATAATTTTTTAAAAATTGGGTTGGGGCTGAGTGGCAATGTGATTGGGGGTTTGTTTGCAGAGTGATCCATTTTGAAGTTAATTGATAAGCCCAATGGGCCAATATCACCTTTCCTGCCCATTTGGATTTTGGACTCTCTCTCTCTCTCGTGGTGGTGTTGAGGTGGTGCGGCGGTCGGCATGATTTCCTGCGGCGGAGCATGGACAACAGGCAGGACAAGGTGATTTTGTTCGTTTTTCCTTGTTTCGTTTGTTCTTTACCGTCAATATTTGGATCGATTCAAACTTAAATCAATGGAAAATAGCAACCCTTGGTTATTGATGAATCTAGGTACATCAAAACAGATTCCAAATCTTTCCAACCCTAGGGCTCAATTAAGGAAACAATAATATACTGTAATTAATAGTACTGGACAAATCACCCAACTAAGTACGTAATTTTTATTGATGAATTAAACAGTACCTTTATATGCTCAAACTCAAAGTGAGCTTTGAGTACCTCTTGATAAGTTTCAAAAAATGAACAAGTTACAGTTTTGATGTTTGTGTTTTTGGTTCGAGCCATAGAATTTTAATGAGTGTTTTCATTTGGGAATCTGCAGCAAACGTTGATTGCTAATGTGGGCACGGGTGACATGGCATACGAGGTATGGGAGCTGCCTGAGTTAAGGCATCTCAAGGTTTCACTATTCTGTATTGAAAAGGGTTACATGATTGTTTGTAACAAGCTGCAGCTTTCACATGTTTTCCGTAATTCCTTCGCAAATTAGGAACGGTTTTGATAGGAAATGGCCCACCTCCCTAGGCCCAAAACAGAAACAAGCCCAGATCGGATAGGCCCAGGTCGGCAAGCCCAGTCCATGCCAAGCACAAGCCCAGGGAGTTGAGCCCTAAACCCAGAACGTGGGCCGATGGAGAGAAAACTGGAGCAGGGAAAAACCACCCACACCTCCACGACTCCACCTCTGCAACCGCCATGAGTCTCATCTATAAATAGGAGAGTTAATTACATTGTACGGACTTACGCTATTCTGAATATAAACGATACTCTTCCCTCCCCCCCCCCCCCCCCGTGGACGTAGATCATACCGATCGAACCACGTAAATCCCTTGTGTTCCTCTTGATATTCGCGTACAAACCATATATAAATTTGGGCCGCAAATCGAAGATTCATCACTGGCGCCGGCTGTGGGAACTCTGATTTGTGCTTGAGTTTTTGATTTTCTTGCTGCTCAAAATCACCATCAATGCCGCGCGGAGCTACAACGCTGCTGGGGACCCCTCGCCGTCGACGGAGCCGACGCCGGCAACCCGACGAACCGGCTTCGACGGTGGGTGTAGAACAACCTCACAACGATGTCCCGGTGGACGACCAGACCATTACCGAAGAGATCCCGGAGGTCCCAAACTCCGGTCAACAGAATACTGGAGATAACACGGCAGCACACCCGTCCTCACAGCCAACCCAGTCACGCCAAGCACCTGTGAGTTCGCGCTTAGGGCCACAAGCCACACCAGAAGGTCATGTGGAGAACCTCACAGCGAGCAGGGATCGCGAGTTGTTCGGTCCGGAGGCGATATTACGCCAGTCCCCAGTCATTCGGCCGAGCTTAGCTGCTCGTCTTTCTCCAGTTATCCAGCCGAACTCGGCAGCCGCGCCACCTCCTCCGCTTCCTGGAATTGAGGAGTTGTTAAGGAACTATCTCACTACGGCATCGGGGCGCGAGTTCCTCAACCAATACACCGGTGCGCAGGGAGTTCCCCAGACCGGACAAGGGGTCCATCAAGTCGGTCAGGGAGCCCCTCAGATCGGCCAAGGAATCCCTCAGAGACCGGGACAGGACTTGCGGCACTACTCCAGCAAGTCCGAGGACAGGTGCAGGGAAGCCAGCAGCCGAACTCCCATATGATCCAACCGAACTACGCCACTGCTCCACCCTATAATGCACCCAACCAAGGACACCTAGTTGGAGGAGCGCAGATCTTCGACGCACTTGGAAGGATCATCAGTCCGCTCTCGGAGGAGATCCTCAACACACCTATGCCCTTTGGATATACGGTGCCGAAGATCAAGGCGTAATGGGGTCGGGAATCCGAGTAATTTCCTTAGCCAGTTCAAATATAGCATGCTAAACCAAAATCTGGGGAGTGTGCACATGTGCAAGCTGTTCCCTGAGTTGCTTATTGATAATGCACGGGAGTGGTTCGACAGTCTGCCTCCCGGGTCGATCAGATCGTATTCCGATCTGATGAATGTGTTCGCCCGGAGTTTTTCCCAGCGTACTGAAATACGGCACACTCCGGCTCATCTGTTAACCGTGAAGCAGAGCCGAGGTGAATCACTGCAAGATTTTATGACCCGGTTCGATAGGGAGTGCTTGTCGACCCGATGCACCAACGATCTCCTTATCATCTCGGCATTCCAAAATGCCATCAGCTCGGACCATCTCTACAGGGAGATTTTGGCAAAGGAGCCCCAGACCACTACCGAACTGTGGGCTATTGCGGACAAGTCCGCTAAGATAGAGGAGGCGACCAGACGTCGAAAGGAGGTTGACCAAGGTGAAACCTCGAAGAAGAAAGATGACGCACCTCGGAAAGGGGTAATGGAGCGAATTCAGCGAGGTCCGATTGAGTCTCGTCTCGGACCTCGGCAGAGTCCAGCACAGCGGTGTCCGCCAACAACTCAACCCGCACAGCGGTCAGCTCCGCAGCTTACCCCGTTAAACAAACCAAGGACCGAGATCCTGGAATTACACGCTAATCTGTTCGAGAGACCAAGGCCGATGCGGGAGGACGGCAAGCCGAGGTCAAAGAACAAATATTGCCAATTCCATGAAGATTATGGGCATGAGACGGAGAATTGCAGGAACTTGGCTCAGGACATTGAGAGCCTAGTTCGCAATGGTCCGCTTAAAAAGTATCAAGATCGGAGCACGGGGGTCAATCAAGTGGATACCCCCCGAAGTCAAAAGAAGAAAATACAGTATAGAGGAGGAAGTTGCAGCACGGAGGCTGAGAAAAAAACAAAACACAATGAGGATGATGCCGACGAGGACGGAGATTACCAATACGATGCGATAGTCGCTACGATCTCCGCTCTCGCCAAAGGACAGACTAAATCGTCCCTCAAAAACGGAGCTCAGAGCTTGCCGAGCAGGGAACCCGCTAACAAGAGGTTCAAGAAGGAGGAAGCCGTGACTTTCTCGGCCGAGGACCCGGTGCCCCCCATGATGCCGCACTCCGATGCCATTGTTGTTGAGGCTGTGGTGGCAACATGCTGATCAAAAGGATTCACATCGACACCGGGGCATCGGTGAATATCATGTTCAAGCATTGCTTTGATAACATGGAGCTGGAGAAGTCAAAGGTCATTCCAACCACACGGCCACTGCGGAGTTTCGCACAGGAGGAAACTCATCCCCTAGGGACAATCGAGCTGCCCGTCATAGTAGGGAAAGGGCCGAGAAGCACCACTAACATGATCGAATTCATGGTGGTAGAGACCAAGTCCCCATACAACATAATCCTAGGCCGTACTTGGATGAAAACAGTGAGAGCGATCTGCTCCACGTACCATTTAGCTGTGAAGATCCCGACTAAGGGAGGGGTAGCCGTTATCCGTGGTGATCAGAAAATGGCAAGGGAGTGCCTGCATGTGGCGCTCAAGGGGCTAGGGGCAACGCCCGAACTGCCCCAAGCATAGCAATTACTGAACTCCGAAGAGCCGAATAAGACGTCGCCTGCCGAAGAGAGAGAGAGGTGGCTTTGTATAAGGACGACCCCGCTAAGGTCGTTAAAGTCGGGCTGACCGACCGTCCCCACCTTCGCGAACAGGTTATTCGGCTTCTAAAGGAGTACAGAGACGTCTTCGCGTGGTCCCCTTTGGATATGGCAGGGGTATCACCCGATCTGATCACACATCGGCTCAAGATCGACCTCGAGGTGAGGCCGATAAGACAGAAACAGCGCTCTTTTGCAGCAGAGCGGAATCAGGTTATAAAGACCGAAGTGACCCAACTGCTGGATGCTGGGATTCTATTCGAAGTCACCTACCCGACCTGGATAGCGAACCCGGTAATGGTCAAGAAGGCTGGGGGAGGATGGCGCATGTGCATTGATTATACCGATCTCAACAAGCACTGCCCTAAGGACTGTTACCCTCTGCCCGATATCGACAAAAAGGTGGACTCGCTGGTCGGTCATAGGATATTTAGTTTCCTGGATCTGTATAAGGGATACCACCAAGTCCTAATGGATGCCGAAGACGCGGCTAAGACAGCATTCATTACGGACTTTGGCATCTTTGCCTACCGCAAAATGCCATTCGGGTTGAAGAATGCAGGAGCTACCTATCAGAGGATGGTAGATAAAATATTTAAAGAGCATATCGGAAAGGAGGTAGAGTCTATGTCGATGACATAGTGGTGAAGAGTAAGGAAGAGAGCACTAGTGTCGCCGATCTCCGAACTGTGCTCTCCATCCTTCGCAAGGTCAACCTGAAACTTAATCCCCAAAAATGTACCTTTGCTGTGACATCGGGGAAGTTTTTAGGTTGTTGGATTTCCCAGGAAGGGTTGAGGGCGAATCCATCAAAAGTTAAGACCGTGTTAGACATGAAGAATCCAAAGTCAATCAACGATGTGCACAGACTTACAGGGTGTCTCGCCGCACTGAGTAGATTCCTATCTAAAGTCGCGGAGAAGCAATTGCCCTTCTTCAAAATCTTGAAGAAAGCGCCCCAGTTCGACTGGAGTTCGGAGCATCATCACGCCCTAAACCAACTAAAGGAGTATCTGAGAGGTCTACCGACCTTGTCAGCACCGAAGGATGGAGAGGTGCTCTTTTTGTATTTGGCTACTTCTGACGAAGCAATCAGTGCGGTGCTCGCGCGAGAAGAGGCAGGCCGCCAGTTGCCAGTTTACTTCATAAGCCGGTCACTAAAAGGGCCCGAAGTGAGATATCAGCCATTGGAAAAGCTAGCCTTAGCACTTGTCAACGCTGCTAGGCGACTACGCCCATATTTTCACGCGCACTCCATACAAGTCCGAACGGACTCCCCACTTCGGCAGGTGCTGACGAAACCCGAAGCATCAGGTCGAATAGCGAAGTGGGCAATAGAACTGGGAGAGCATGATATCTCTTATGTCCCCCGTCAGGCTATCAAAGGGCAAGCCTTAGCGGATTTTTTGGTTG
Organism: Thymus mandschuricus; assembly: GCA_029379335.1. NCBI lineage: Eukaryota > Viridiplantae > Streptophyta > Magnoliopsida > Lamiales > Lamiaceae > Thymus > Thymus mandschuricus. Next base: position 38,138,848 of record CM057074.1, read on the forward strand.
AGACCTCGATATCCGAAGTCCCGATCCCGATACCAAAGCCAGTTCGCACAACATTGGTGGAGCCTCAAGACTGTTGGCATATGTATGTGGATGGGGCCTCGGGAAAGACGGGAAGCGGTGCTGGAATCCTTCTTATCAGCCCGAAAAAGAAAGAGATCACCTACTCACTTCGCTTCCAGTTCGCGACTACCAACAATGAAGTAGAGTATGAGGCTCTGCTAGCCGGACTCCGGATAGCCATGGATCTGAAGGTCACGACCATAAAAGTACACAGCGATTCCCAGGTAGTCGTGAATCATATGCTAGGAAAGTATGAAGCGAAGGGAGAAAGAATGAAGAAGTATCTGGCTAAGGCTAGGGGCATGCAGGGGGTTTTCAAATATTTCCAGCTCGAGCGAATCCCCCGGACTCAGAATTCCCGAGCTGATGTTCTCAGCAAATTGGCAGCGGCACCTGGCACTTCACCAGTGGAAGATGTAAAGCATAGAAGCATAGACGAAGCCGAGGTTAACGATCTGGACAATGAGTCACAGCCGACGTGGATGACGCCCATTCTAGCCTACCTGGAGAGAGGGGAGTTGCCCGAAGATAAGACGGAGGCTAGAAGGATATTGTTGAAGTCATTGAGATATACTATTCTGGACAATGTCCTTTACAAGAAATCGTACCTTCAACCCTTACTCAAGTGCGTCGGACCGACCTCAGCAGACTACGTCATGCTAGAAATGCATGAAGGGGCATGTGGAAGCCACATCGGACCTCGGGCTTTGGCAAAGAAAATTATGAGATGGGGATACTTTTGGCCCTCGATGCTCAAGGATTGCACCGAACTCGTGCAGAGGTGCGAAAAATGCCAATTACACGCAAATGTGACAAGGCTACCACAGACCGAGCTGGCTGTGATGCAGAGCCCATGGCCGTTCGCGCAGTGGGGGATAGATATAGTAGGCCCTTTCGATAAAGCACCAGGGCAGTTGCGACACCTCATAGTTGCAATTGATTACTTCACGAAGTGGGTAGAGGCAGAGCCCCTATCTGCGATCACAAGCAAGAACGCCCGGAACTTTGTGTGGAAGAACATAGTATGCCGATTCGGCATACCTCATGTCCTCGTATCCGATAACGGAACTCAGTTCACGGATAGAATTTTTAGGGAATGGTGTGACGAGCTGCAGATTCAACAACATTTCACATCGGTAGCCCACCCTCAAGCAAATGGTCAAGCCGAAGTGACGAACCGAACTCTCGTCAAAGACCTCAAAACCCGGCTAGAGAAAGCTAAAGGGTTATGGGTGGAAAACCTTCCGAACGTTCTATGGTCCTACAGAACAACGCCGCGAACAGCAAATGGCGAAACACCGTACAGTCTAGCATACGGAACAGAAGCTGTAATCCCGGTCGAAATCGGACTCCCCAGTCCGCGCACGACCCATTTCGTAGCCGAAGTAAATGATGAGAACCGGCGTGCGGACCTCGATCTGCTAGAAGAAAAAAGGGATACAGCTTACATAAGAGAGGCCCGATACAAACAACTCATAGCCCGACATTACAATCGGCGAGTTCGAGATCGGCAGTATTGCGTAGGAGACTTAGTTCTCCGAAACAATGAGGTCAGCAAGGCTTGTAAGCTCGGCAAGCTGGAGGCCACATGGGAAGGCCCATACCGAGTAGACGAGGTCCTTGGTAAAGGCGCCTATAGGCTTTCCACTCTGTCCGGGGAGCCCATACAGCGACCTTGAAATATAATCCATCTGAAGAGGTATTATGCATAGATGTGGAGTATCATGTAGAGTAGCTCGGTCATTTTAGTCTTTTGTCAGTTCGGTCTTATTCAGTTCAGTTCAATGTTCAGTCAGGTCTTGTCTTTCAAAAACTATTTTCAGTAATGAAGTTTAAGATTTTATTTCTATCTTTTGTTGTGTTCACACCACATTGCATTACTCCACTTATATGCATGTTGCCTCTACCTCCAACACTATCCTGACGAGGACAAGTGTTAGTAAAATAAAATCGTACGAACCAGGGGACCACCCCTACCGACATAGTCGGCAGAACAGGAACCCGACTAGACCCAAGTGTCACCTCGGCAGGGGATAATAGGCGATATGCCATCCCGAACCGAGGGAAGACCCAAGAGTCACGTCGGAAGCCGAAGTTAGGCTCCCAAGCCACTTCGGGAAATCCAAATTTGACCTATGCGTCAGTTCGGAAATGAATAGAACAGAAATGCAAATTCAAAACAGGCAAAAAGCCAACAATTACACTAACATAGATTTAATCCAAAAAGATGTTTCTTATTTTGCAGAATTTTACAAGTCATGCATTAGAAGGCCCGCCCTCATCTGGCCTCTTGCTACAGTTAAAATAACTAGCCCAACCGCTAGTCGGCGGGTTCATCAAAAAATCAATATTTACATCTTCCTTTTTTCGGGAGCGTTGTCCCGAACTGCGCCCACCACCGCGCCCAGCGCCACCGCCTGTCACCCCAGTTCGGTTTGATGCGGAACGTGAAGAACTCCGACCTCGGGGGACTATAGGAGCTCGGTAATTCCCATCCCCTCGGTTCGGTATCGGTCTGTGGTTCTGAACAGGCATCAGCATGTCCAACCGGTCCTTAAGCAGACGAGAAAGTATGGTAGGACTCAGGGCGCGGAACCGGGGGGCATGTTGTTTAGAAGGCTGCACGTCGGGGTACCGGTCAAACCACTTCTTCATTATTGCGTGGCGAGATAGCACCAACGGGAATAAGTTCGTCAAATATCGCAGCTCGGATATATAGTCAGCAACTTCCCATGAATCCGAACCACGATTCTTGATCTCCCGCACAGCCTCGAACGCATCAGCCTCGACTTCGGATATCGTCTTGCCACCGAGCTCATGTATAACCCTTTCATATTCGGCGTGCTCGTCTGCAATCCTCTTGGCATCCGCGTAATCTTCTTTTAATTGCAAATATCGAGCTTCATTGGAATCAGCCTTGATTTGCAAAGCGTTATATTTGGCGTCAAATTCATTTCGAAGGTGTTCAGAAAGTTTGTCGAGGCGACCGATCTCACCATCCTTAAGATCAATAAGGATTTTCAGTCGCTTTATTTCATTTAACAGCGCAGTTTTATCTGTTACGGGTTCGTTCTACAGAAAGTAAGAGAAAAATAAGCAACAGAACCGAGATTTCATTCATAAGAAAGTGAATACATCTTACAGGTTCAGTACGGACATCAGCAAAAACAATAGAGCAAAAAAAAAAAAAGGGGGGGGGGGGGGGGGGGGGGAGGGTTCAACTGACCCCGCCCGTAGGTTCGGCAGTTGTGTTCTCGGTCCACGCCTCGGCATCAGCCTCCTCCTCCAAATCCTCCCCTTCCAGCACGGGGGGCGGTGTATTTGGGGACAGCGGGCACGTCGCCAGTTCTTCGCGGAAAGGGATGCACGTTTCTTCAAAATCGGCATCCCTGTCGAACTGACAAGCCTGGATATCGGCAGCCGTCAGCAAGGCCTGCCCTTCCGCAAGATACCCCACGACGGGGAACGGAGAAGCCTTCTTCAAAAGCTGCCGGAAGTATATACGCAGCACTTCTTCGTCCTCGATCGGCTCATACCCAAACTTCCCCTTGTCGAGTTCGGGGAAGTTGACGGCCACCCGGTCTAGCACCTCGGCCACAGCCCGCTTCTCCATCGTCTTGGTCAGAGACGACACCAACTTACCAAAACCCTTGCTGTATATTTTTCTTTCAGCAAGGGCATGGAAGACGTCGCCCTGGGCGGCGGCGATCTCGGCCTCCCGAACTCGGGCAGCTGCAGCCTCCTCCTCGCTCTTCGCCACTTTCTCCTTGGTGGCATTGAGCTCGACAGACATACAGTCGAGCTGCTCCTGCAGAGCGGCTTCCCGAGCTGTAGATTCGGCGAACGCCTTTGAAATCTTGGCCTTATCATTGGCCAAGACCTTGTTCTTTTCCAAAATACGGTGGTATTTCGCCACCGATCCCTTGAGGAGACTCCTGACCGCGCCATTCACACGGTCGTACTCCTCAAGAGTAGGATCCACACCCTGCATTGGATTACTACCATCAGTCAAAAAAAAAAAAAAAAAACAAAAAAAAAACAACTGAGATCGAAAAGAGTTGAATTTACCGCTGGGAATACCGGGGCAGAAGTGCGAACCTCAACCAGATCGGGTTCGGACGACGCCGAACCCATAACCAACTTTCTCGCAGCCGCCGCGTCCTCCTCAGCGGCTACGGCAACATTACCCCGACCTCGGGGAGTAGGAATACCGGACCGAGTCTGTTCGGAAGACTCGGTCGCCTGCCTCTTCTGCCCGGACAGGGAACTAGTGGACTCACCCTTCCTCTTCTGCGAGATCGGCTTCTTACCCCTCACCAAATCCACTTGGATCCACCGAAGTGGAAGGTTCATCGGGGCTCGGCACCGCCGTCCTAAGCGCAGCAAGCGACATCGGCATTATGCCCAAACTGGCAAAACGCCTTGCCACTTTGGCAAAATTTTTCGGCTTCGTCAGAAGCCTAACGGGACCGGAGTGCCACCCGACTTCGGTGGCACCCTCGAACTGGCAGTAGAAGAATTTCTTCTGCCAGTCTTGAACCTTGGAGGGCACTTTGACGGAGAAGCCTTTCTGTCGATAAGAAGAATAGTACCACCCTTCAGTCCTAGACTTAAAGGACACCATCCCACCAAGGACATCTATAGAGTACGGAATACCTAAGCGAGAACAGGCAATCCCCAGACCGGTTATTTGGCTAATGCTATTCGGAGTAATCTGGGCATGAGATAGATCGAAGGTATGGAAGATATCGGCGTAGATAGCCGGAAAAGGGACACGCAAACCAGCCTTAAACTAATCAACGTAGACAGTGACACACCCATGAGGAGGACGATGAGCCCTATCGTCGGCATTTGGCCGGAGAAGAAGAACAGAAGGGGGGAAATCAAATTTAACGGCGATTTGAAAGAGGGTTGAGGTGGACTGTAGACTCAAGACCACCCACTATCCCAGACACTCCAGGAACCTCGGGGAACGTAACTTGTTGCCCGTATGGTTCCTCACAATCCAACCGAATGCACGCACGCCTATCCTCGGGGAAATGGATCGGAATAGAAGTAGACGAGGAAGCGGCGGCGACTTCTTCCGTCGCCGCCGGAGAATGCGAAAGAAAGGGGGAACGGGCTTCTTGAACGGAGGAATCCGAGAAAGAACTTGAAATTGAAACAGATGAAGACATAACTTACTCTTTCCTTGTTGATAATTGTAGAATATCCGCGAAGAGAAGTAGTTGGCGAAAATGAAAAGCAGGGAGGATTTACAGAATTAGGGTTTCAGTTTTGAAAAGAAATGTAAGTGATTGTATCACAATCATAGGGCATTAAAGGGAAAGGAATTACGCTTATTGAATACGCCATTCAATGCGACGACGTTTCAGAAAACGTCCAATCGGTGCTTTATCGGTACCCCAAGCGTCGCATTAAATGCGGCTGACAACTTTAACTTTGGGTGGGAGATGAGATCGGCATATCCGACCTCCAGCCAAACCGTATTCAGAGGGGGTAACAAGTTCAGTTCGGCCTTCCTCACACATTTCAGAGGGGGTACCAAGTTCAGTTCGGCCTTCCTCACACATTTCAGAGGGCGTAACAAGTTCAGTTCGGCCTTCCTCACACATTTCAGAGGAGATACCAAGTTCAGTTCGGCCTTCCTCACACATTTCAGAGGAGATACCAAGTTCAGTTCGGCCTTCCTCACACATTTCAGAGGGGGTACCAAGTTCAGTTCGGCCTTCCTCACACATTTCAGAGGGGGTAACAAGTTCAGTTCGGCCTTCCTCACACAATTCAGAGGGGGTACCAAGTTCAGTTCGGCCTTCCTCACACATTTCAGGGGGGATACCAAGTTCAGTTCGGCCTTCCTTACACATTTCAGAGGGGGTACCAAGTTCAGTTCGAATTCCCTCATGTATTTTAAAGGGAATACGTTACTACGAATCAAGACACTACTCACCAAACACAACGGCAGGACACATCAACTCCATCAACCCACGCTTTTTGGGGGGGGATGTGATAGGAAATGGCCCACCTCCCTAGGCCCAAAACAGAAACAAGCCCAGATCGGATAGGCCCAGGTCGGCAAGCCCAGTCCATGCCAAGCACAAGCCCAGGGAGTTGAGCCCTAAACCCAGAACGTGGGCCGATGGAGAGAAAACCGGAGCAGGGAAAAACCACCCACACCTCCACGACTCCACCTCTGCAACCGCCATGAGTCTCATCTATAAATAGGAGAGTTAATTACATTGTACGGACTTACGCTATTCTGAATATAAACGATACTCCCCCCCCCCCCCCTCCCCCGCGCGTGGACGTAGATCATACCGATCGAACCACGTAAATCCCTTGTGTTCCTCTTTATATTCGCGTACAAACCATATATAAATTTGGGCCGCAAATCGAAGATTCATCAGGTTTCTTCGATAAAATTTCCTACTCTCACCTTTGTTGGCAATCTATATCGACGAGTTGCCGTCGACTGCGGTTGATCTTCAGCCGTCCTCACAAACTTCGGAGATTGACATGTGAATCCTGCTGGGATGAAGACGGTTGCCGTTTTCTGCTCACACTCATGTTCCCTCCTACTCTTACAAAACTACGTCTGATATCATGTGTAATTTATCCGGAAGTCTTGACGACTCTGTGTGCGCTGCCAAATCTAGAGGTGCTCAAAATACATGAGTGCAGAGGAGACGGATGTCGATGAGTGGGAGACGAAAGAGGGGGATGAATTCCTCGCACTACACTTTCTAAGTCCCGAAGACTTGAATCTGGTGCGTTGGAGAGCTGATGAGACGAACTACCCTAGACTCCGCCACCTTTCTTTAAATTGCAGCCGTTTGCTAGAGGAAATCCCCGGCGGCATAGGAGAAATCTTGACCCTCCGAATAATCGAGTTACAAGATTGCAGCAACACCGCAGTGGTATCAGCGAAACAAGTAGTGGAGGTGCAGCAATCTGAATCGCCAACTACGACATCCAGCTTCATATGTTGCAATGTAGATATATCGATCTCCTTGAGCATGCATACCAGATGCAGGCACAGTCTTCTTCTTCTTCTTTTTCGTAAGGAGATGAATATAACGAAATATATTATGGCTCAAGCCCAGGTGGTGACTATACAACAAAATCTAATTATACACAGTATACTGGGAATCAGAAAAGGTAAAAATGGCATACATCTTTTTCTTTATCTTATTCTTGTTCTTTACCTTATCTTTATCTTTATCTTTATCTTTGCCTTTTCTTTATCTTTGTCTTAATCTTTGCTTCGTGTGAATTCTCATCATCTTTTCTCCTATTTTTGTAGTTTCTGCAGCCTTACTGCGTTTTTGCAAGTGAGAAAAAATACGGAAAAAAAAATGGCCTACAATCTACAGTCCATCATCACCATCCTTGAACAAATCCTGAATCCTGAACAAACACAGTGGATTCTTGATGGTTACCGCAAGCCGCAACTTGAATCCCTCCAAAGCTACTTCGCTACAGGAGATTCTCGGAAAATCTTGGCTCACCAAAATGGGAAAGAGTTTGGAGAGCCAAATCCGAGACACGGCACACAAAGCAGAAGACGTCCTTGAAACCTACATGGTTGATCAAATGCTATCTAGTTCAGAAGGCGTGAGCTTTAATTTCTCTGCACCAGATCTGCACCAAGTAATCCAACAACTTGATTCTACAATCGAACTAGTTGTTGCCAAGCTCATGCAAGGAAACAAGATATCGGGTGGCACTTCATCGAGCACCCGTGCTTCTATCTTGGCAAATACTAGTTCCGAGAGCGTTGTTGTAGGAGTTGATGCAGATTTGTTGCAGTTGAAGGATCGGCTGACTGGAACACAGAGGAAGCTGGAGATCGTCCCCATTGTCGGTATGGGCGGTATTGGTAAGACCGCTCTTGCTCGAAAGCTTTACAATGATCCACTCATTATTTCTCATTTTGAATCTCGTGCTTGGACCACCATTTCACAAGATTACCGTACTTCAGCAATTCTATCGGACCTTTTTCATTGCATACATGAGCATGATAAACCTATTGGATGGGATAACTTGTATAAGGGCTTGTATGGTAGAAGATACTTGATTGTAATAGATGATATATGGAGCACCTTGGCCTGGGACGATATAAGGAGGTACTTCCCGGACAACAACAATGGGAGTCGGATCGTGATAACCACTCGAGAATCAGATGTGGCGAAATATGCTGACTCACACACTCAGCAGCATCATGTGCAATTGCTAAGCCGGTATGAAAGCTGGAATCTACTCCGCCAGATTGTCTTTGGAGATGATAAATGCCCTGATGTGTTACAAGGGATAGGAGAAAAGATCGCGAGTGACTGCGGCGGGCTTCCCCTTGCCCTAAATGTGATCGGAGGGCTCTTGTCTAAGGTCGAAAGATCAGAGGATGTCTGGGAGAACATTGGGAACGACGTGAGAGCTGCAATTGTTGAAGCAGACAAGGGGTTCTCTAATATATTGTATTTAAGTTATAATCACTTGCCCAACCACTTAAGACCGTGCTTCCTCTACATGGGAGCTTTCCCAGAGGATCATGAGATTAAGGCCTCAAGACTCATATGCATGTGGGTAGCTGAAGGATTCGTGGAGTCGAAAGGAGATAATAATAATGATAAAAGTTTGGAGGAAGAGGCAGAGGATTACCTAAAGTCTCTGGTAGAGAGGAATCTAGTTATGGTTAGAGATTACAACGATAACGGAATGCCACAGAAGAGATATAGCATGCATGATCTTTTGAGGGATCTATGCATTAGGACAGCTGAGGAGGAGAGGTTTCTGCACGTGGTCAAGAATGCCCCCGATGTCGTCACATTCTCTAACCTGCGCCGCGTGAGTGTTCACACATCTTATGGACTGGAGAACAGGTACGCTTCGCTAGAGTTCATGTCACTTGCTCGGTCCCTGATCCGGACGAACAGTGCGATGTATAAGATTCTATCTCCCACCTTTTTTGCGGTAAGATTGCTTCGGCTATTGGATTTGTTGGGAATGGACTTCAAAGAGTTCCCAAGAGAAACCTTTGAACTTGTCAACCTACGCTACTTAGCTGTGAGGTGCCATTCATTAGTTGCCGGTGGAATATCACGATTGTGGAACTTGCAAACTTTGATTGTTGATGCAACGTGCCATCCGAGGTATTGGAGATGCTCGAGCTAAGGCATCTCGAGATCGCTGCAACCGTACTTCTTGCTCCAGATGCGTACACGACAAGATTTGTTGGGGAGACGAAGCTGCATACGATTTTCAGGATCGAGCTGACGCGTTCCCTAGTTAAGATGGGCTTCTTCGAAAGCATCCCGAGTATAAGAAACCTGGGAATCTACTGCGGTGACATGCCGTCCGGTGCCATTGATCTCAGCCATCTTCTCAAGCTCGAAACGCTGAGATGGACGTCTCACTTGGAAAGAAACGGCTGCCGTTTTCTGCCCCAGCTTAGATTACCTTGTAATCTCATAAACCTGACTATAGGTTGCTGTGTACTGTCCTCACCGGTGTTTAGTACTCTATGTGCATTGCCGAATCTGGAAATGCTCAATCTAGACACATGTGTTGTTAGGGTTCCCGAGCACCACCATTGACTCGCATTAGTATGATATTGTCCGCTTTGGGCCAAGCCCTCACGGTTTTGTTCTTGGGCTCCCTCCCAAAAGGCTTCATACTAATGGAGTTGTGCTCCCCTTTATATATAAGGTTCTCCTACCTTATATTTCCGATGTGGGACATGTTGTTTGCACCATCTGCATCCAACATGTGTCTTTGAAAGCGATGCGTGGGAGGCAGCAGAAGGAGACGAGTACCGCTCGCTGCAGTATCTAGGTCTTACATTACCGTCCCTGATACGTTGGAGAGCCGACGAGACCAACTTCCCCAGACTCCGCCACCTCTTTTTGAAAAGCTGTTTGTGGCTCGAGGAAGTCCCCGGTGGCATTGGAGAAATCCCAACGCTCGAAATAATCGAGCTGCAATGTTGCAGCTGTTCGGCTATCGCCTCTGCAAAACAGATGGTGGAGGTGCAGCAATCTGACTACGACAACTTCGACCTCCAGCTTCGTATAACGTAGTAGAAAGGTATTCTATATCACAAAATAAATTATTACGGTTCTGTATTGTTTTCTTATTTGGATATCCTATTTAATTATCCACCTACTCAAAATAGAAACTTTATACTTTTACATCTAATATAATATAATGTAAACCTATCTTTTACTGCATTGGTTACTGTTTCATTTCTGTAGTGGAAAATTAGCATGGAACGGAGGGAGTAGTTCCGGTTTTTATTAAATCATAAGTTTGGCTCAAAATTTAGTAATTATAGTTACCACCATTCATGCGTGTGAAATTTATTGATGCATGTGATATAGCTTCGTACTATGAGAGAGTCTCTTATTAAACAATGTGCATCTATTTACACTAGTGCCTCCCTCACTTCATCTCCAACGGCCATTCCCTCTCTCTCTCTCTCTAGTCTCTGCCCTCTCCCCCAAAACAGAGAGCAAACATGGAGATTTTCACAACAAAATCAGTGCCCAACAAATCCCCCATTTTCCCCATTGCTCAACCTCAGCATTTCACCGACTATGGATTCGAACCTCAAATCGACTACTTCCAGGTTCTCTCTCTCTCTCTCTCTCTCTCTCTCTCTCTCTCTCTCTCTCCACATTAATGGATAAACATCACTTGGGTCGTAAAAAAATCCAATCTTTAGTCCAAAGAACAATGTGGGCCTCTCTGAATTCATCATTTTCAATCTTATCAGTGAACAAATCTTGCATTTTTTTTTTTCTCGAAATTATTTGCAGGTATTGGAAGAAGCTCGGAAGCACAAGAGAGAGACGAGTTCAAGATCCATAGACCTCCATTTCAAGCTACAGAAGCCCATCTCCAAAGACGAATCCTTCAAGAAAATCAAGAAGAACAAGAAACGCTGGTGGCGCAACGCCCTCCTCTTCTTCAAGTTCCCCAAGCGGACTCCTCCGGCCGATCACCACGACGGCGGCCGCCACCACCACCACCACCGCATTGCGTCGATATCGGGCCCTATCTACATTACCGAGAGCAGGAGCGGCTCCTCCACTCCTTACAGGAGGCCGGGCTCCGGCTCCGGCCAGCTCGTGAAGGGTGACGTGGACATCCCGTACTTCAGCCTCCGGGAGCTGAACACGGCGGCGGGCCACCGGCTTTCCGCGGCGGAGACGCCTATTTATTTGGTCACGTGATGGACTGACCCACAGCCTGCTTAAGCTAAGCCTTTAACTTTGGTTTCAAGGGAAAGATTTTAGCTTTTCTATGTAACCCTTTTTTGACCCCTTTTAATTATTTCCTTTTTGGGGTTTTCAAGAAATGCGACTTCTATGATTCTGTGATTCTATCTTTTCATTTAGTTACGACCGTGGACAAATTTAACGTGTCGACAACTGATTTATATTTAGAAAACATAATATGGCAATCAATACATATTTTACTACTCCCTCCGTCCTCCATTTAGTGACGTTAATACTATATTGGGACGTCCTCCATTTACTGACAATTTCCATTTTTGGACGTAGACCCCACAATCACTTTAACACTTTATATATCTACTTTTTATTATTTTAATATTTTAATACTATTAAACAATTCAAATGGACCCACAATTATTCCACTTTAACACTTTAACACATTAATTTATTATTATACCATAAAATGCGAAAAAACGCGTGCCCAAACCCCCTCCGTCACTAAATGGAGGACGGAGGGAGTAATATTAAGTCAATGTTTCGTTATATCAATGGTTAAGACTATATTGAGTGTGTTTACGGTGAACGTTCGATCAGTCTTCCAATAGTACTACATGGTTGGATTTGTGCTAATTAATTAAGAATGATAATTGTTGAAATTTAGAGCTTGATTGGTTCCAAATTTTGTGTGCTATTTAATGGCAACAATAATAGTAAGTTGGATTTAAATGAAGGCGACGTGGAAGAAATACTAATCTTGATATGGTGAACGCTCCCAACCGTTTGAATTTAAAGATTCTTGTTTGTCTCCATTCTCCAGGTGAGGGCGATGCTACCTCCTTCTTCATTGCAGAAGGCCATCATCGACCTACACGTGGAAACTTGTTTAATGTATTAATTTATTACAGTTTGCTACAGTAATACTTGCAAAACCGGTATGAAGGCTGATTTAGTGGCGGGTCCCATTAAAAGCTGTGACAATGTTATGCTGCAAATGCAATTGAAATGTTCATTTTTTTTAAAATTATTTTTGTACGTATCCTATGTTTCCTTTCATTTTTATTTTTGAATAGTATTATTTATATACAGTATATTACTTTCTCCGTTTCACTTCACTTGTTATATTTCTTTTCGACTAATAATTTTATACGCAAGTGTTAAAAGTGAATGTAAGCGGTCTATATTGAAAATAAGAATTATGTTATTTTTTTCACTTATAGAAAATAAAACTAGTATTGTATAATAATACGACATAAAATAGCAAACAAGACTAATGAGTGAGACGAAACACCTATTTTTTATTTTAATTAAACTTTATTGTAAAAATTTGCAACAGTGTATTCGCACATACTTAATGAGTTATAGTGTACATTTCAATTTTATAATTTTACTATTGCTTGGTCTTATCAGTGTTTTTATAATTAATTTTTATTAGTGTTATTTTTATATCTTGCTATTTCTTTTAGTAATTTTTAATTTATTTCTTTGTCTTCTAAATTTCTTCATATGTTCACTCTTCTCACTCTTTCCCATATCAAAGAATATCAAAGCAAAATTGATCGTGAGTGATTTACAATCAGGTGAAATCAGAAAAAAAAAAATAATAATAAATAAATCACTTTTTTATGTTACATAAATACTACTCATTTCGTCTCGTTTAAGACGACACCTTTCTTTTGGCATGAGAATTAAAATATTTATGAATCTAAGTGTTGCAAGCTTTATATCTTGTTTAATCTATGTTTATACTTCTAAAAACATTGATGTTTGAATTAAAAAAAAAAAAAATAACGTATTGAACCATTTAATTTGATATTAAAATTGTAAAATTGATAAATAAACGACAAGTTATGATCATTTTAAGTTTATAATTTAGGTTATATTGAAATGAGTGCAAAATTCTGTGTTTGAATTATTTCTTATCTATGTCTAATTCTTTCCAAAAAAAGAAATATATCATCTAGTATGTGACGGCTTAGAAAAGAATGTGTCATCTTATACGAGAAGAAGAAATTATTATTTCCTCTAAGTACATGGATGAAGAAAATATATAAAGGAAAAGAATTGCATAGAGAAGTGAAAATAAAAAGGATCAAGAGAGAAACAAATAATACATAAATAAAAATTCAAAAAAAAAAAAAACGTAAACTCGCGTAAATTAAAAAAAATAAAATAAAAATGGACATTTCAATTGCATGGACAGGCATGACATCATCACAGCTTTTAGCGGGACCCGCCACTAAATCAGCCTTCTTAAAGTGACTGGTTTTACAAGTTTTACTGTAGCAAACTAATAAAATTAATAAATCATATAAATTTCCACGTGTTCGGTGTTGATGCCCCTTCTGCACTGCAGAAGTAGGTAGCATCGAACATGCCCCATTCTCCAACTCGCTATTTTTTTATTTTTATTTATTTTCTTTCAATTTTCATAACCGTTTGTGGGGTCGAAATTTTCAATCAATATTGGAAATTAGGCATGCATATTATTTAAAAATATTCTTGATTTGTATATAGTATAATGTACAAAAATAGGTAACATTCAAGTTGGTAAACATAATAAGTATAAGAATATAATACGGTCAAAATAGACAAATTCAGCCGATAAATAAAATATCGTAAAAAATTTAGCTAAAACTTTAAGTGTGTGATAGTTTTAGTTAGCTATTCAATGAATTTCGCAACCAAGTAATTTGGTTGATTTGGATACACAACATGATAAATGAAATGTGTAAAGCGAACTTAATATAATCGGATGTGTAACTCTCAGTTTAGTGCCCATGAGATTGGAGCCTATTACATAAGGTGGTCCAATGAGCTCATTAGTAACTACTCCCTCCGTCCAGTTTATCATGGCACTTTTTTTTCATAAAGTAGACACAGAATGAATAGTAAAGTGTCATGATAAGATGGACAGAGGGAGTACTTGACATCCGTTTTCGCTTTATCAAAATGATTGACTCTTATTTATATTTGCGCTGACATCCCTTATTTATTCGACGTGAGATGTTATACGAACTACCTAGGGCTGGGAATCGGTACCCACTTTTTCGGTTATAACCGTACCGAACCGCTAACCGCGCGGTTAGTGGTTAACCGCTAACCGCAATTGCGGTTAGCGGTTCGGTAAACGGTACGGGTATTGTGTTCTAAACGGTTATCGGTTACCCGATAACCGTTCGGGTAAATAACCGCATAACCGCATAACCGCAAATTATTAATTAATATAATTAATTTTTATATAATATGTATTTTAATTTTTAAATATTAAATGATTTGTCATTTCATTTCATTTGTGCAAAATAATGAAATATTGAAAATTAGAAAATAGAAACCCCCAAGCATAATAAATTATACTAACCTTCAAGCATAATAAATTAAGGGCCAACTTTAAAAATACCCACTTTTATAAAAACTAATACTTCTATACCCATCATATAAGAAGTATAACTTCTATACCCATTTTGTAGTTAAAAGACATAAATACCCTTAGTAATTGGGTCCCACTTGTCTAATAAAACCAAAAAATCAATTAAAATCAATTGGATTGTGGGGCCCTCCTTCTCACGATTGATTTCTCCCTCTCCCTCTCACGATTCAATTGTAGTCGTGAACCAATTCCATAAACAAAATTCAATTTAACGTGGAAATAAAAAAAAAAAAAAATTGCATTAATTAACTACAACAACCAAATCTGCATATTCAGTAAAAATAGAATATGGTAGGTGGTTAGCATTGATTAAAAATCAGAAAAAGTGAACAAAACAATAGCATAGACGTAATTGTATCACAACATTACACTACCTAATTATTGAGAGTGAAAATTTGTAGATTTGTACGCATTCTCGAATTTCTGGAAATTTCGGAAGAGATTCAAGTGGTTTATTCGAGACAAAATACCAAGGTAATATATGATTTTGTATATTTATTGTTAGTAATATTCCAAAAAAATTATAAAAAAGTATTGTTCTTAAGTACACGATATTATGTCCAAAACAACCGTGTATACACGGTATATTGTATGTTTTTGTCGTGTAAAGTCAACAAAGTCAACTATTGAAAGTCAAAATTGTTGACTTTACACGACAAATTGTGTAATTTAACCGTGTATACACGGTTGAATTAACTTTTCAACCGTGTACTGAAAAACAAAAATTTTTCAGATTATTAATTTTCTTTTTTTTTTTGGTACAGATGGAGATGGGTGATCAGAGAATTCATATCCGTCATAGCGGTCGTTGGGAGGGAATATCGTACGTAGGAGGAGACTCTTTTCTCGTCACTTATCCCATAGCGAGTTTGAGCTATGAAAACGTATTGCGAGACGTTCAACTTTACTTGGGTGATGAATCGGAGCACTTGCTATTCCACTTGACGAACCTCAACGAGCGGGAGATGGTGAAGGCCGTTTTAAAGAGCACCGGGGATTTGCTTAGAATGTGCATCGCGAGAAGGGAGATGTCGACGATCTACGTCATTAGTAGAGCAAATCGGGCAGCCCATACTACCCAACGATCGACGATTTTTCAGAACTATACCGTCGAAGAGGAGTCGATCCCGAGATCGAATGCATTTGAATCCGAAGTACGCGACGAAGAAGAGCCGGAGTCGGAAGAAGAGTCTCTCGAGTCCGAGGGCGAGGAAGCAAGGAATGTGGAGGAACGATCCCAATTACTTGAGAGCCTAACGGCTGAATTCGGAGCATGGATCCGCGAGCCCGGCCATATTGATAGGGTTATCGGGCTTCGTAGCATGCACTCACAAAACCAAGAGCCCCGTGACGATGAAGCTCGTGCTCGCGCTAACGAGGAGGCGGTTCGACATTGGTTGATACCGCATGTCGATCTAGACACCGCGCTCCCTTTAGGATGGATCGATCCCGACGTGGTACCGGCCTTGGGTCAGTTGCGAAAGCACGGATACTTCAAGAAGAAGGATGACTTGCATATAGCCGTCGGATTGCTGCACATGGATCTCCGGAAGGAGTATTGTATCCCTCGTTCCGACAAAGGCCGTGTGGGTTTTAGGTGCACTTCGGGGAAGGATTGCGAGTTCAAGTTGAATGCAACGCAGAAAGGCGGGATTTGGAAGATCAACAAGTACGTGGCCGATCACACGTGTCTAGTTGATTTAAATTCGAACAACAAACGACAGGTGCCGGCCATGGTATTAGGAGCATTCTACGCTCGTCGATTGATCACCGAGGGCGCAGTGTTGAAGCCAAAGGAGATGGTGGACGAGCTACAGAGTGAGTACGGTATTCAGATTGACTACCCGTTCGCTCTCCGTGCGAGGAACGTCGCTATAGAGATGACGTACGGTGCCTTCGACGAGTCTTATCAGAGGCTCCCTTCTTACCTCTACCTTTTGAAGGAGATGAATCCGGGCACCCAGTACGACATCCACACCTCCCACGTCACCGACCGTCTGACCTACTTCTACCTCGCCTTTGGTCCGTCCATCGAGGCGTGGGAAAATGGTTTGCTACGCCCCGTGATCGTAGTAGACGGGGCGCACTTGAAGGGGAAGAACAAGGGGACGCTCTTTGTGGCGGTGACGAAAGACGGGAACGAGCAAGTGTTCCCCCTTGCCATTGGATTCGGTCCCATAGAGAACGACGAATCTTGGACGTGGTTCTTGGCCAAAGTCCGAGAGAGTTTCGGGGCGCCCTCGGACTTGTTGATCGTATCCGATCAGCACGTGAGCATCGCAAATGCGATCGACTCCGTCTTTCCGCACGCTGCTCACGGCCTCTGCTTCGTTCACCTCCAGAGAAATTTCGTTAGGTACGGGAGGCATGCGGGGGCTATATTCGAGTCTGCAGCCTATGCCTATCGAGATTCCCAATTCGATGAATATTGGGGGAATCTGAGGGACCTAAGCAGGGAGGGAGGCGGGATCTACAGGAGGTTGAGCGACATTGGCCTGCCGAGGTGGGCGAGGTGCAAGTGTCCCGTCCGACGTACGAGCTTCATGACTTCGAATCCCGCCGAGACCATGAATGCTCGGTTGTTGTGGGCTCGGAGACTCCCGATTTGTGCCATGATCGAGGTGTATCGGATAGTCGTCGAGAAGTGGTTCGACGAACATCGGACTAGTGCCCTAGCTCGCCAACATGAACTCACCGAGAAGGCCTATACGAAGATGTCGGCATCGTCGGAATGGGGCCGTCGCTATTCCGTCAGAGGAACGCCTACGCCCACCCTTTGGAGAGTAGAAGGTGAAAAGCAGACTTACCTGGTCGATCTCCAAAACTCGACTTGCGAATGCCGTGAGTTTGAGTTAGACGGCATCCCTTGTCGACACGCTTGTGCGGCGATAAGGTACGGCTACTTCTCGTTTTATTTTAGTTTCACGCTTGTCGTATTTCAATTGGATTTCTAAACGTTTTTGTATTGTATGTTGTTACAGGCACTCCGGTGGGCGGGCAACTGACTACGTGAGCCATTATTTCAGGCAATCCACGTTAGTTGCTACGTATTCTCCTCAAATTCAACCGGTTCCTCATCCCGAGACGTGGAGTGTTCCCGAATTCATTTCACGATGGAGGGTGCTACCCCCTCTTGTACCTAGGCAAGCCGGGCGACCATCGATGGCAAGAGCTCGATCAGCCGTTGAAGGAGAATCCTCTACGAACCGGCAAAGGTGTTCAAGATGCGGACAATACGGGCACAAGCGACGGAGTTGCCAAGCCTCGCTTCCCATTTGCGGAGTTGATCTAAACGCTCCCCCTCGACGTCCAAGAGGTAAGAAAAAATGTAGCATTTGCAAGAGCGAGGAGCATACTAGGCCTCGATGTCCGTACGATACCGATGCTTGATTATATTTTTATTTCTATTTTGTACAAATTGACTTTTTTGGATCTTAATGAACGTTTTTGGATGTTTAAGAATGTTATTGGATGTAATCTTATCAGATTGTGTTTGATTTGATCATTTGGTGAAAATTTGTGTTTTTTTGTGTTATAAAATGGATACCTTCGGCCAAGTACACGACAATATACTTGATTTAATCATGTATACACGGTCAAATTATCCTATTACTCGTGTAAAGTCAACAAAAAAAAAGTCAAAATTTAAAATGACCATACACGGTCAAATGTAAATTTTTATCGTGTATACACGGTTGAAAATCTAATTCAACCGTGTAAGGTCAACAAAGTCAAAATTAAATAAAAGTCAATGCCCTCTACACGAATGTTGACTCTACACGATTTAAAATGAAAAATAGCGTGTACCCTTGTCGTGAGAAGTCAAAATTAAGCCTAAAAAGTCAAAATTAAGCCAAAATTCCTAAAATTCTCGTGTTTCATTTGATTTTCTCTTGTATCTCGAGTCTATTAAGTTTTGTAAACGTGTAATAACGTAAGTTATGTCATAATTAAGCCAAAAATCAATTGAATTGAAGGATATGTTATGTAAGTATGAAGTGTAGAGTGAGTGTCACTTATATAGTCTAACTACTAAGGTTACGTTTGATCTAGAACTAACTTACGAACGTAATGTTCTTACAAACTTGTAATTCACGTAACGTGATCGAATCATAAGATTGCACAATGTATGAAAGTAACAGTGATTCCAACTCAATTGAGTCCCACGAATTGAAAAATCAAAAAAAAAAAAAAAAAAAAAAATAGGGGGTTCTTAAGTACACGACTTAGGGTACACGGCTGAGGTTCTTGAGTACACGGTTGAATTGCTCATTCAACCGTGTACCCAGCCGAAGGGTTAGAAAAAAAAGGGCCAAAAAAAACAATTTTTCCCCCATTTGATATTTTTCAATTCATCACCTGTAACGACCAAAATCAACATCGTTCGAACAAAATCAATTTCAAACAAATCTAATTAACAAGAAACGTCATTCGAATTCAACAATTTACAAAATCTAAATCAGAATTCAATATCAATCAATATTCGAAAAAAAAATACATTTGTTCACCAATCCCTCCATCCCCTCGAAATCATGAAAATTCGCTTCGCCATCTTCTTTCGATATCTTGCCACGACCATTTTCTCGTCGCCCTGGTATAGCCGAGTGGTCCCAAGGAGCAAGTCCAAATACATGCACGCGTACACGCCACAACTCACGCCATCGTTTTGGACGAATTGATACTCCCGAGGGGCGAACTGGATGTCCATGAATCGTGTCTTCCAGTTTTTGACATTTGAGTTGACACGCGTGAAGTATTGGGGATTGTACTCCAAGAGGTGTGAGAAGAGGCGAGACAAGGGCAAGCATTGGATGATCCGTGATTGCCTGAGTGGATGGTTTTCATCTCCCTCGTACATCCAATAGTGGGAATCGTACACCTCGATGCACCAACAAGGAACGTTCACCCGACACAGGATCCAATGGGAGGAGGAGACATGGCAAACGACGAGAAACTGAAAAAAAAAACACGATTGAGCAATACGAAGAATTAAATTCGATATAATCAATATAGGATATTAAAAACTTACATATTGGCCGGTGATCCACGGTTGGTACGTGTTAATCCCCTCCCAGCCCGCGATGAAATCGTAGGGGATCTCCCATTTCGTGTACTTCAAAGTCTCGTTTGCCAACCCCCAAGTCGAAGAGTTGGGGTGAAACTTCAAGTACTCGTCTCGGAGTTGTGTCTTTATTTATTTGAAATGGAAACATGGTTTTTATTAGGTTTTTTATCAAATTGAAATACATGAATATGGAAATTGAAACAAATGAAAACGGAAAATGAGAAAACGAACTTACGTAAAACGACAGGGGCAGAACTATGTGGTGCAGTTTGCTAACACCATTGAGAAGACGGTACTCTTGTTGGAGTCTATGTTGCCAGTAGACCGTGTACAGGTCTATCTCCTGTAATCATTTTCAAAATAATCTTATTAGTACCCTAATTAGAACAAAATCAACCGTAAAAGTAACAAAACAAAACATGTAAAAAAATTACCAGAGCAGTGAGGCACTTCGTCGTGTCCTCGATCGTGGAGAAGATCTCCTGTGTAAGGTAGAACCCGGTCCGGCTCATCTCCACGTGGGGCTGTCCCGATTCCCTAAACCTCTGATACGGAGAGGATCGCTTTTGGGGACGCTCTGCAACATATGGAGATAGTAGAGAGGCTGAGGGGCGTGTCTCCCTAGTCGAGACACGCGTGACTTCCTCATCTGAGCTCGCTCCCATCCTATCTATCTCCTCAACAAACTCACTCAACCTAGAGTGATGGGAGCCTTGGGAGGGCTCAGGCACGTCGACGTGACCACCGGAGGCACGACTCACGGAGTGCCGTTCATCTGCTTTCTCGATCGGGATATCCCTGAGCCCCCCAAGCGAGTGCTCACTGACGTGGACATCCCTGAGCCCCGCAAACGGCTGCTCACCTACACGGGACTGTCCCTCGCCCCCGGAGGAAGAACGGCTGCGGCTCGGACTCTTGGATACGAACTTCTTCAGCTCCCCGGCGATAGCCCTCGCCAATCGGCCTAGAAATCCGGTCCCTGAGCGATCCTGCTCCCATCGGGACACCAGACGGTCCCCGAATCGGTCCAAGAAGTCGTCACCGAGGGGACCGCGCTCGCACGGATCTCCGTGTGCGCAACAGATCAAGCCGGAGGGCCGGGGTTCAGCGTGCTCGCTCCGAGGCCTCTTCGACGCCCATGTTTCGGGCCTCCTCTCAACCCTCGGCCTCGGCATCTCGACCCCGCCGTCGGAGTGAGCTCGCTCCGCTCGTGGAGCACGACGACGAGGGGCCACTGCCTCAGAAGCGCCCTTGCCCTTGCACTTGAGCTTCTCCAGGGCCCTCGCCATGTCGCGCTTCGCCTTCGACTCCCTTCTCTCGGGCGGGAGATTGGTTTGTTCGTGGCGCTTGGAGGGAACGTAGGCCACGCCGATCGGCTCGATGCTCTCGAGACTTTGGAATCCAAGTTCGAGAACATCGTAATCATCCGCCTCCAGTGTCGGATGAACCTCGAGCTACAACGAAAAATAAAACAAGAGGTGTTAGGAGTCAAATTTAAATTTTCAATCAAAACACACGGCATACTACACGACTGAAATTGTAATTCAGCCGTGTAAAACACGGTTGAAATTCAATTTCAGTCGTGTAAGGTCAACAATTTTGACTTTAAAGTCAAAATTGTTGACCTTACACGACTGTATTGCAATGTCAACCGTGTAGTTCACGGCTGAATTACAATTTTAGTCGTGTAAGGTCAACAATTTTGACTTTAAAGTCAAAATTGTTGACTTACACGACTGAATTGGATTTTAAAAAGGTTGACTTTGACTTTTAAAGCAAATTTACATAAATCGAACGTGAAATAAATTAAACAAGGTAAAAACTACTAAATCAATTACCTCGGGATTATCGAAGAATCCCCTGAAGTTGCACGAAGAGGAGGACGTGGCCCATCTTCTGAGGCGGGGGGTCAGTGTCGGACGATCCCGAACCCCGCATGCTTGCCCCATTCGGGGGATCGCCTCGTAGGCCCAAATGTTCAGGGCCCAGACCGGCCCGTACAGGTGATAGGCGGGTCGCACGCCCGTTATGAGGGCGGGGTCCCTCTTCATCATGTGCAGCTGGTAGAGCATGATCTGGAACGACCACGCTCCCCACGGAAATGCCCTCCACTGCTCCTCGTACTCCACCAGGTGCCATGCCCATTCCTCGATCGTCGGGTTGTCGTGGCCGAGTAGCATGAGGTAGTACATGAGGAGGTTGGCCGCCTTCAGATACTGCTCGGCGTCTCCCAGTACACTCGTGTCGTCGTTGAAGTCCGCCTTCAACTTATTTATCTTAGGGGATTTGCCCCCGTACTTCGTGTAGAGGAGGCTCCTTTGGGGAGGGTCGTGACGGCCTTTAGGGTTGAAAGGCGACTCCCCGAAAGCCAGGCCCGTCACGAGGGCGTACTCTTGGGCACGGAACCGTATCACCTGCCCACCTACGTGGAACCACCTCTCCATCTCGGGGATCGACTCATCCTCGAGCTCTCGGGCTAGAAGCTCGTGGAGGGCGTTGTTCGCGCTCCCGTTCCTCCGAATCTCGAGGAGGTATCCGAACGGGCCTTCCGTAAATCTATCGAGCAAGCGTTGGCCGCCTACTCGACGCAACACGCGGGGAATCGACCGAACCACGTCGTCCCGTATGTAGAGGTTTATTTGCCCTCTAAACCCTTGCATTCGGCCCCGCATCCATTGAAACCTAGGCTGCAAATCGAGAAGAAACAAAACGAATCAAAAAAAAAAATTGAAAATTTCATGCATTTTTTTCGGCCAAGTACACGACTGAAATGCAATTTCAGTCGTGTACTACACGACTGAAATTCAATTTCAGTCGTGTATGGTCAACGATTTTGACTTTTAAGTCAAAATCGTTAACTTTACACGACTGAAATTGAATTTCAGTCGTGTATTACACGACTGAAATTGCACTTCAGTCGTGTACCTATGATCAAAAACAGTAAAATTTTCAATTTTTCACAAAATTCGATTCAAACCATAACATGCTCCATGCTTATTAAACAAAGTGCTCGAAACCATAACATGCTTCATGCTTCTTTACATTGAACGTAAACAAATTTAGAAAAGGACATACGGGCGGTGGGGGGTCGGGGAAAACCCGGGGCGCCGGCGGCTGCTCCTCCTCCGCCGGCGGCTGCTGAGGCCTACGACGGGAGGCGGCCCGTCGGTTTCGAGGTGCTTGATTGGAGGTCCCGGCTTCGTCTTGGTTTGTCATCGGAGACGGCGACGGTAAAAAAATTTCCGGCGAGAGGGGGGGTTAAATTTCAGTTTTTACACGCCAAAAATTACTCAAATCGTGTAAGGGAGAGAGATCGTGAAAGAGAGAGAGAGAGAGGAGGGTGGGGTAGATTGTGGGGTAGATGGAATATTCAATTTTGTATTTATTTCGAGTGGGGCCCAAGACATAAATTCTAAATTTAAGTTGTTGGATTATAATTTTGTTTTATTAGAAAAGTGGGAGGGTATTTGTGACATTTCAATACAAAATGGGTATAGAAGTTATACTTCTTATATGATGGGTATAGAAGTATTAGTTTTTATAAAAGTGGGTATTTTTAACTATTAACTCATAAATTAAACTACTCAACAATATGTGCCACTGCTGCCGCTCTACTCAAATTGTAAAGGTTGTGCATTCAATATTTGGTTAATTAATTTCATGATTATGATATATTGGAATGATTACATTTACAGGCGATGAATTTTATTTTTTTCCGAATTTTTAATTCAAGATTACAACCAAACAAATTAATCGAACACAAATAATTATATTAATCATATATGATGATTCCAAATCTAGTCAGTCGAAGGGGAGAGAGCTTTCTGTAATATAAACTATCAATATATCATAGTAATATATATGACAAAAATGTGTGAAATAATGAAAGAAGGTAAATGGAATAATAATTCAAAATTAATAAATTTAAAAAAATAAAAAATTATGCGGTTAGCGGGTAACCGAATACCCGAACCGCATAACCGTATGCGGTTAGCGGGTAACCGCATACCTAAAACGGTTCGGGTATCGGTATATTTTTTTCGGGAATTGCGGTTCGGTTAACCGCAATTGCGGTTCGGTTATCAGCTAACCGCACCGATTCCCAGCCCTAGAACTACCTTAATATCTAAAAATCGAGTCAAAGAAGGATGGCATATAGTTTGATGTGTAATAATTGCACTTGAGAATCACATGACTATTGGATCATAAATTCATATAAGAATCATATCTAAGTACTTTTAATGTGAGGTTACAATTCAATATGAAAGGCACATGTTAGATCTTGATAATTTAATGCCACATCACCTACCACCAACATTTGTCACTTCCACTCCTAACAAATTTTAATGTATAGTTTTTTTAGGGCAGATTATATATCTTTATTAATAAGATTATTCATACTATAATGTTCAAATTCAAGGTTCAAAATAATAATAATAATAATATAAGCATTCAAAAACCGTCAATGGCGGCAGCTGCAGAAATTCACATGATTTTCAGAAATCACAAGCATAAAATGTTACTGCCAAATTGCCAATCACCTATCAGGTAGGCATGATGCCTTAACTCTGAAAAAAACAAAACTGTTCTCTTTTATCTGATTCGGTGATTGATTGGCAAAGGCATCATTTCATTAGAGCAGCTAAAGACAATCCTCGAAGGAGACGGAGTGCAAAGTATTTTTAACATGCGATGAGTAAGAGATTTTTAATAATTAGTGAAGGGTAAAAACTATTACACCAAAATACGATAAATGATCGAAATTGTGATTACTATCTGGGGCCAAGACTCTTAAATGGGTTGACCCAATTTTAGTAATTTTGAAGATTGATGCTCAATGCTGAGTATAGGGCTGCAAACGAGCCGAACCTGATCGAGTATTGGTCTGCTCGGGTTCGGCTCGTTTAGTATTTTACATGTTCGGGTTCGGGTTTGAGTTCGATTCGAGCTTTAAATTCGGGCTCGAGCTCGGCTCGTGTTAAAAAATTTTGAGTTCGAATTCGGCTCGAGTTCGGCTCGTGTTCGGTTCGAATTTTGCTCGTGAAAAGTTCGAGTTCAAACTCGTTTAAAAGATATGATTTAAGCATATTTTTTTAACATTCCATTTTTTTAACCTATAATTTTATATACATAAATGTTAAAGCTCGTTTACAAGCTCAATTAGAGATTCTATTAAGAGTCCGTGAAACAGGCTCGCGAACATGCTCGATTAATATACGAGCCGAACATGTTCGCGAGCAAAACGAGTCGAATACCTTACTGCTAGAGTTCTGCTCGTTAAGTTAACCAAGCTCAAATTCGGGCTCGAGTTCGGCTCGTTTGTTAACGAATTCGAGCTCGAACGAGCTTTTACCGAATCGAACACCGAGTAAGTCCCGAGTAGCTCAACTCGTTTGCAGCCCTACGAGAGTACCAATAAATAAAGGCCTTCAAAGGAGAAACAAAAGCACCATTGTTTTTCTAAGTTTAAAAGGCCAGTTTATTGGCCCAATAGAGCTATGATCACTTACTAATATTGGGCCTTTGAGATTTAATTTGGATAGAAGTTTGTTTGGGCTGGGCTAATTGTCCAATTTGAATTTCCAATCCAGCCCATGTATCTTAGCTTGCCTTTCTAAAATGAGTGTCGTTCGAAAAGAAATACTCCATCCGTACCATTTCACTAGTCATGTTCGTTATTCTTGGGTCGTCACATTTTACTAGTCTTGTTTTATAAACTAAAAATAATTATCTCTTACTTTTCAATGTTGACCCCTTATTTTTGTGGGATCCGGTTTAGTGGTAGTGGGATATCCCGAAAGGGTCTCTCCCCTTTTCTAGTTGATTTGATTATTCCTATCTTGATTTCCGCTTTTAACACTTGCACATAAAATATCGTACCGAAAAGGAAACATGACTGGTAAAATGGGATGAAGGGAGTACTAAGATACTAGATGATGAAAGCACAATCTAGTGATAAAACAATTTTTCTTTAACTAAGAGGTCAAAGCTTTGAGTCATGTTAGGTGCATGAGTCTGCATGTGTAGTACTTAAACGAGATTGTAATACTCCCTCCGTTCCACTTCATTAGTCATGTTTCCTAAAATAGAAATAATTAACCATTACTTTTCAATGTGAATACACTACTTTTTCTTTTAACACTTACGCATAAAATCATGTACCGATAAGGAGCAAGACCAGTGAAATGGAACGGAGGAAGTATTATGTCACTTACACACTCTAATAAAATATTTACTATCACTCTATTCTGTTTTTAATCAAAGAGAACACACTCTTATTAAACATATCCGGTCATCAAAATAGATACCCGAAAATATTTCAAGTCTTGTATTCCCGATTGATCAGTTTGAAGACAAATTGTCCTACTAATTGAGTTGCGCTTCCTCGTAACAAAAGTCACTAACTAATGACAACATTTCCTCACCTACTTCTTTAGGGTGGTAGATTATAGGTAATGAACGCAAATACGATGATAATCACTCATCATGAGTGAATTTTGACTAATCAAGTATTTCAATTTAGAGTTTTAAGTAGGGTAAGAACAATCTTAATTACTTCACTAATCACTCCATAAACCCTAATTAATGGTGATTATCAAACCCCTATAAATGATTTTCACCCCAAACCAAACCAAATCCTCACCACACACTCAAAAATGGCGAAAATAGAGCACAAATCACTGAGCTTAAACGGGCTCAGCATGCACGTGGCGGAATCGGGCCAGGGCCCGGTCGTCCTCTTCCTCCACGGCTTCCCGGAATGCTGGTACACGTGGCGCCACCAGCTGCCCTTCTTCGCCGCCCAGGGCTACCGCGCCGTCGCGCCGGACCTCCGCGGCTACGCCGACACGGCCGGCGCGCCGGCCGGCGATCCGTCGAAGTTCACGACGCTGCACGTGGTCGGGGACCTGGTGGCGCTGATCGACGCGGTGGCGGAGCCGGGGGAGAAGGTGTTCGTGGTTGGGCACGATTGGGGGGCGATCATTGCGTGGGCCCTGTGCCTGTACCGGCCCGATAGGGTTCGGGCCCTGGTGAACATGAGCGTCGTCTTCGGCCGCAGAAGCCCGATTAAGAAGCCCCTTGAGACCTTGCGCACCGTCTATGGCGATGAGTATTACATCGTCAGATTTCAGGTTTTTGTATTTCCCTCCCCTTTTTTCCCATTAATTTAATAATTTTTTGTACTTAATTTAAATAATTGGAGCTGTTACTCTGAAAGAGAATGTTTTTATTATTTTTTTATATTATAGTATGAGCTGGGTTTATCTGAATTCAAGATTCAATTTAATAATACTGCTATTATTTTAATAGAAATACTGTTCTTCTTTGAGTTGAATAGACTGGGATTTCTCCTTTCATAAACAGTAAGTTTTGAATGAGAAGTGTGGATAATTCTTGCTAACGTTTTATGCTTGGTGATAGAATTTACTAATGTTGATTTTGTACAACTAGAAAAGATTGTTAGTGTTACTCCCTCCGTTCTCGATTTTATTGCACAAAATCCTCGATAGACGTAGATGTTTGGGTTTAGATCTTACATTCTAACTTAACTTAGACCTTATTTATATCATCTCTTTCTTCCTAAAATTGTTTAAACATTGGTTAGTTGTTGTGTTTGATGTAGCACACATGAGTAAATACCCCTTTCCCTTTTGCTCACATGTCTTCTTGCAGGAACCAGGGCAAATTGAGCAAGAGTTTGCCCAGATAGGAACCAAAAATGTCTTGAAAAACTTCTTCACGTATCGGAAACCGGCCCCCCTGTACCTCCCCAAGGGTAAGGCGTTTCCGGATGGTCCAATCACTTTACCATCGTGGATCTCTGAAGAAGACGTGGAGTACTATGCTAGCAAATATGATGCTGCTGGCTTCACTGGAGCTATCAACTATTATCGAGCCCTTGACATGTTAGTTTCCATTTTACTTTTCTTGTCTCGAATTCCTTGATCCTGATTTGTATGTTGTTGCCTAAGCTAGTTGCAGTTTGTATGCATGGTTTTTTCGATTGCTTCTTGAATCAGAAGAGGCTGACATTCGTTAAATGATGCTCGTATCCAAATTTAAGGTCATAAGTGGTGGAAAATTTGTGATCGTAGATTTGGTGTTTGACAGATTTTGACGTCGATTTTAAGACAGATGACTCCCCATTCTTGAGTTATGTTAGATGGAAATGCCTTATTGTTTATTGTTGCAGCAACTGGGAGTTGACGGCACCATGGACAGGAGCTCAAGTCCTAGTTCCGGTGAAATTCATAGTCGGAGATCTCGACTTGACCTACAATTCTCTCGGCACGAAAGACTACATTCAGAAAGGCGGGTTCAAGAAAGATTGCCCTTTGTTGGAGGAGGTGGTGGTGATGGAAGGCGTTGGCCATTTCATCCATGAAGAGAAGTCCGATGAAGTTAATCAACACATTCTTTCCTTCTTCAAGAGCTCTCTCCCCTCTTCGACACTATGAGGCTGTCGTCACTTCAACAAGATCGTTTATCTCGTGTCGTGTTTGTACCTCGTGTCGTGTTTTCGACGTGCGTGTGTGATGATGTATTATTGTGCCTATGAGATATAGAATTTTTTGTTGTAACCTTCCTATATTTTGGTAAACGCTTGCGCGTGAAAACTGTAAAATTGTACCTTCCCTTAAAACAATAGTTTGCTTATTGTATGAGTAAAAACGATTGATTAAATAAAGAAGTGCTTCTAATTGGTGCATCGCACGTTAACACATGATCAACATTTAAATAATCACCACAAGAGGACTAACAAATTAATTAATCTTTTTAAGTTTGTTCAAAATAATTTTGGAGTTTTACTTGTGCTCTTTGATTTCTTTTTCCACGACGAAACCATAACCATCGAATCAAAAATCTATTATTATAGGCAGTTTTCCTATCATTAAATCAATACACGTGTATAATTTATGATAATCATTGCACATACAAGAAATTAATATATCTAATTATCATGTGAGGAAATATTGTCACAACTTTCTAATCGGAAATTTAATGAATATAATGCTTCTTTTTAGTAGTACTAATGATTAATTTGAAGTGCCTAAGTCGTGCAAAATTTCTTTAATAAGATATACTTACATAAAGGTCTATTCTTTACCCAACGCACAGAGAATATTTCATCTCTGGATTACTTATGCTCAAAGGTTAGTATCATCTTTCATTAATTTAATTACAACTTTAATTAATCCACTCAAGAAAAGCATGCACTAATTATAAATAATTAATCGTGATTATTAAACTCTAATCCCAATGTTTAAAAAAACGAACCGGACTTCAACTAGGCAAGGTCTCCGGTTCACGATTTTTCAGTTAAACCGTGGTTGAATAAGCCAAAACCGGAAATAACTGGAAAAAAAACCACGAACCGAAATCTGTGCCAATTCAGGATTTAATCATTTTAACCGTTGGTTCGGTTCGGTTTTCAAAACAGTGTCTAATCCCACATTTCTATTACTAATCCTCCTCCCTTCTCTATAAATTAATAATCACGGCCCAAAAACACTCCACACATACACTCAAAAACATGGAGAAGATAGAGCACAAATCACTGAGCCTAAACGGGCTCAACATGCACGTGGCGGAATCGGGCCAGGGCCCGGTCGTCCTCTTCCTCCACGGCTTCCCGGAGTGCTGGTACACGTGGCGCCACCAGATGGCCTTCTTCGCCGCCCGCGGCTACCGGGCCGTCGCACCGGACCTCCGCGGCTATGCCGACACGACCGGGGCCCCCGCCAGCGATCCGTCGAAGTTCACGACGCTGCACGTGGTCGGGGACGTGGTGGCGCTGATCGAGGCGGTGGGGGAGGAGAAGGTGTTGGTGGTGGGGCACGACTGGGGGGCGATAATCGCGTGGGCCCTGTGCCTGTACCGGCCCGACAAGGTTCGGGCCCTGGTGAACATGAGCGTCGTCTTCAGCCGCAGAAACCCTAGCAGGAGGCCCCTTGAGACCTTGCGCAGCGTCTATGGCGATGAGTATTATATTGTTAGATTTCAGGTAATTAACTAACTTTATTTTCCCTCCCTTTTTTTTATTTTTTTATTTATATTATTTAATTTAAATGTGCTCGCTTTGTGCATGTGTTATAAAATAATTAATGTTTACTTTTACTTTCTTATAATTAGAAAATAGTTATATATGTATAGATGCTTTAATTTCTTTTTTCTTTAAACAGTTGTTATCTTTTTCTTATTACTATAATAATTTAAAGTTCACGATCATGGACGATTCGAACTTCGAGACCTTTGGCCGAGGAACTTGATTTCTCTATCACTAGACCATTACATGCACACGTTTGGTTAAAATTCTTGTTTATGTTAATTGTCATCTAATATGCCTAATTACATAGTAGTAATGTTTTCAGTCGAGAGTAATTAGTTTCTTCTAATTCCCCACATATTTGTTACAGGAGCCAGGGAAAATTGAGCAAGAGTTTGCTCAAATAGGAACCAAAAATGTCTTGAAAAACGTCTTGGCTTATCGAAACCCGGGCCCACTTTACCTTCCGAACGGTAAGGCGTTCCCGGATACGCCTATCATTCTACCGTCGTGGATCTCTGAAGAAGACATTGATTACTATGCTAGCAAGTACGATGCCGTTGGTTTCACCGGAGCTATAAACTACTATCGAGCCCTCGACATGTTAGTTTCCCTTTTACTTTTGTTACTTCGAATGCCTTGATCTTGACTTACATGTTGCCTAAGTTTACTTCTACTTTGTGTATAAGTTAATTAATGCTTGTTTGATTGATTAATACTCATATCCAAAGTAATCTTAGCTTATTAAAATGGGGTTGCTTTGTAATTTTGGATTCGAGTCTTGACTAGTCTAACACATTTTAACTTGGACCGATCTTAATCAAAGCTAAAATGAGGTTTGATCAAAGTAGCAAAAATTAATCTTGGAACAATTTTTTCATGGGGTTGTAGAAATTGGGAGGTGACGGCACCGTGGACGGGAGCTAAAGTCCAAGTACCGGTGAAATTCATGGTCGGAGATCTCGACTTGACCTACAATGCCCCGGGCGCAAAAGACTACATTCACAAAGGCGGGTTGAAGAAAGATTGCCCCTTGTTGAAGGAGGTGGTGGTAATGGAAGGCGTCGGCCATTTCATCCACGAAGAGAAGTCCGATGAAGTGAACCGACACATACTTTCCTTCTTCAAGAGCTCTTCCTCTTCTTCTTCCTCCTTCTGCTCGACATTATAAGGATCGTCGCTCCTAACGTGATCGCTTATTTCTCATGTTGCGATCGTTTATTGTGTGTGCTTCCAATTTGTGTAACGTTTGGCGTGTGATGATGTTGTAGTGTGTCTTGCCTATATTCATGTATAGGTGAAAAAATGTATGGGACCTTTTGAGTTAGGTGTAGTGTAAAAAATTAATTGTTCTACCTAACTATTTTTCGTAAAAGGTTGGCGCAAGAAGTAGCAATGCCTAAAGGCATTTATATTATTTAAATTAGTTTGAATATAATAATATTTCTTTTATATTCAAATACATATCCACACTGTCACACACTATACGTGAAAACGTCCTTTGCGTTTTGCTCGTTTATTGAATATATAAATTATTGAAAAGAGTCCAACGAAAAGAAATAGAGAAAGTCATCATTTTATTTGACAATATGCCTCGTCCATTGAATATATGAAATGAAATATATAAAAAAATGAAACGAGCTAAACGAGTATAAGGAGATAAGATAAACGAGAAAATGCAGGCGGCAATGTCGAAGATTATAATTTTCATTTTACTTTAGAAAAGAAGATTAAAAGGAAAAATAGCAGTCAAGAAGTAGCTTTCAAAATAGATAGAGTACTAGTATATAATCATGAGGTAAGTAAGCTTTCTCGGACTATCTTTGAACTCATCTCCACCGACTGCCGGCGACGGAGGAGCGACAAAATGGACAAAATACAGCACAGGACCATCCCCGTCAACGGCCTGCAGATGCACGTGGCGGAGGTCGGGGAGGGCCCTCTGGTCCTCTTCATCCACGGCTTCCCGGAGCTCTGGTACTCGTGGCGCCACCAGATGCCGTTCATGGCGGCGCGCGGCTACCGGGCGGTGGCGCCGGACATGAGGGGCTACGGCGGCACCACCGGAGCGCCGCTCGAGGACCCGTCGAAGTTCACCGTGATGCACCTGGTGGGCGACCTAATCGCGCTGCTGGACGCCATCGCGCCGGATGAAGGCAAGGTGTTTGTAGTTGGGCATGACTGGGGTGCTATCGTGGCCTGGCATCTGTGTATGTACAGGCCTGATAGGGTGAAGGCTGTGGTGAATTTGAGCGTTCCGTTTACTCCCAGGAATCCAGAGATGAATGCGGTTGAGTCGTTTCGGAAATTGTATGGAGATGATCACTACATCTGCAGGTTTCAGGTGAGGATGGTTTCTTACATACTCTGAATTTTTGTTTGGGTTCTTGATTTTGCTATTCGGGTGTGAGATTTGTGATGTGGGAGTTGGTTATTTGTGCTAAAGATGTGATTTTTGGGAGAAGATGCGTGGTTGGTTTGGTTCTTGAATTTCAACTGAGTTGCTTGGTTTTGAGAGGAAGATTAGCAGTTTGAATAGTTCTTGAATTTCTATGAGGAAATTAGGATGGTGTATGCTTGATTTAAGTAGCAAGAAGAACGATTTGCTTGGTTCTTGAAACTTTTGTTGGGAAATTTGAATGAGATTGCTTGATTTGAGTTGTAGTTGTGTGATTACTGGCTCTTGATTTCGAGCAAGATCCTAGATTCTGTTTCTTTAGAGGTAGAACTATTGATTGGATTATGGAATTTTGATTTGTTTGTTGGATTGGAAGTTGTTTGAATGCATTTGATTCACATGTTGAGATTTCGAATGAATGTTATGATCTTGAAAGGCATGTTTAAGAAGGAAGTAACGTCGTTTCAAAGCCTTTTGTTGGCCACGATTCTCATACTTTCCATTTCTTGCAGGAGCCTGGTGATATAGAAGCCGAGTTTGAGAAAGTTGGAACTAAGGAAGTTCTCAAGAATTTGCTTTCATTTCGTGATCCTGTTCCGTTTTTCTTCCCCAAGGGTAAAGGGTTTATCTATTCTATCGATAGGGCTCCTTGGCTTAAAGAAGAGGATCTTGACTACTATGTTAGCAAATTCGAAAAGACTGGTTTCACCGGAGGAGTGAATTACTATCGTGCATTTGGCTTGTGAGTATTCCTCATCGCCTCTGTTTTTGTTCTAGTTTAGACCGGGCTTATATGTTTCATCACTTAGCTAAATATTGCCTTAGGTAGCGTATTTGAAGCAGAGCTGAGAACTTTTGAGCTCAAGCTTGACTCATGAGCTTCATTAAACGAGCTCGACTGATATTTACTTGACTGAGATAGCGTAATTCTGAATTTAATTTGCAGAAACTGGGAACTGAATGCGCCCTGGTCTGGAGCTGGAGTAACAGTTCCATCGAAGTTCATAACAGGGGAACTGGACCTTGTGTATCATATCCATGGCACCAAGGACTACATACACAAAGGCGGATTCAAGAAATTCGTGCCGTTGCTGGAGGATGTGGTCGTGCTCGAAGGCGCTGCACACTTTGTGAATCAGGAAAGGCCAGATGAGATCAATGAACACATATATGATTTCATTAATAAGTTCTAGGTAAAGCTTCAGTCTGTAATAATGTGTACCACTTCTTCTA
Source organism: Thymus mandschuricus (assembly GCA_029379335.1). Lineage (NCBI taxonomy): Eukaryota > Viridiplantae > Streptophyta > Magnoliopsida > Lamiales > Lamiaceae > Thymus > Thymus mandschuricus. Next base: position 38,172,313 of record CM057074.1, read on the forward strand.
CAGATGAAGAGATGAATAATGTAACTTGTCTTTCTTTTTTTCTTCTTCCTTTTCTTTTTAATAAATAATTTCAAGTTTTTGATCAATTGAATTATAGGTAATTGGAACAAATCACAAAGGGACATTATAGTATTAAACTGTAATAAACATATCCTATGACATAAATCCCTCAAAAGAAAGATACTTTACGTCATGAAAGAATATACTCCTTTCGTTCCATCTTAATGATTTTGTTATGTTAAATATGTATACTCATTCTTTTCAACAAAATTTCGTAAATACATAAAGTTAGAAAGAGTTGAATCCTTGTGTCCCAACGAATACGACCTCTTTCTTTAACTTTAATGAGAATAAAATAATAGAAAAATGTAAATTAATATTTTCTACTAGTAGTAGTCAAATATGAACTCTTTTTAGAAAACGAGCTATCTTTGACTACGCATAGTATTCACTATTCAGCAAGAACTCGTTTTCTTCTTCACCGGCGGCAGAGGGGAGAGAGAGAATGGAGAGAATACAGCACAAGACCATCCCCGTCAACGGGCTTCAGATGCACGTGGCGGAGCTCGGGGAGGGCCCGCTGGTCCTCTTCATCCACGGCTTCCCGGACCTCTGGTACTCGTGGCGCCACCAGATGCCGTTCATGGCGGCGCGCGGCTACCGTGCGGTGGCGCCAGACATGAGGGGCTACGGAGACACCGCCGGTGCGCCGCTCGAGGACCTGTCGAAGTTCACCGTGATGCACCTGGTGGGCGACCTGATCGCGCTGCTCGACGCCATCGCGCCGGATGAAGGCAAGGTGTTTGTCATTGGGCATGACTGGGGAGCTAACGTGGCTTGGCATCTGTGTATGTACAGGCCTGATAGGGTGAAGGCTTTGGTGAGTCTGGGCGTGCCGTTTACTCCGTGGAATCCGGAGATGAATGCTGTTGAGTCGTTTCGGAAATGGTATGGAGATGATCACTACATCTGCAGGTTTCAGGTGAAGATGGTTTCTTACGTGCTTTGAATTCAGTTTGGATTCTTGATTTTGTGATTTGGGAGTTGGTTGTTTGCGCTAAAGATGTGATTTTTTGGTTTGGTTCTTGAATTTCAGTGAAGAAATTATACTGATTTTTGCTTGGTTGTGATAGTAAGATCAACAGTTTGTATAATTCTTGAATTTCGATGAGGAAATTAGAAGGGTATACTTGATTTGAATGAAATTTTTGCTTGGTTCTTGAAATTTTTGTGGGAAATTGGAATGAAAGTGCTTGCTTTGAGTTTAGTATTTGTATTCCATTTGTTTGATTATTTTTTCTTGATTTCGAGCAAGATCCTAGTGTAGCCTATACTCTCTTTGTTTAGTGGTAGAACTATTGCTTGGATTATTGTACCTTGATTTATGTTTGGATGATTAGATTGGAAGTTTGTTTGAAATTTGAATGTTTTTCCTCTTATTTATCCCAAGCACACCCATTCTCAGATCATGCAGTACGTATCTAGTAGCATGTGCTGAATCTTGAGACTGAGTAGTTTCGTCTTGGAAGGCAAGTTTAAGAAGAAAATGACGTAATTTCCGAGCCTTTTGTTGGCCCGATTCTCATAATTTCCGTTTCTTGCAGGAGCCTGGTGATATAGAAGCCGAGTTTGAGAAAGTTGGAACTAAGGAAGTCCTCAAGAACTTTCTTTCATATCACCATCCTGTTCCGTTTATCTTCCCTAAGGGTAAAGGCTTTATCAATTCTATTGATAGGGCTCCTTGGTTGAAAGAAGAGGATCTTGACTATTATGTTAGCAAATTCGAAAAGACTGGCTTCACCGGAGGAGTGAATTACTATCGTGTATTTGGCTTGTGAGTATTCCTCATCGCCTCTGTTCTTTTTACTATCGTGTAGTCGAAGTGAGCAGAGCTGTGTACTGTTGAGCTCAAGCTTGTTCATCTAATGAGCTTTCGTTAAACGAGCTTGACTGATCTAATATCAAGCAGCCAATATCTGACTAGCTCGGTTTATTTACAGCCTTATCTGGACTGAGATATGCCATTCTAAAACCAATAGTACTTAATTTACAGGAACTGGGAACTGAATGCGCCCTGGTCCGGAGCTGGAGTGTCAGTACCATCGAAGTTCATTACAGGGGAATTGGACATAACGTATCATATCCATGGGGTCAAAGATTACATACACAAAGGCGGATTGAAGCAATTCGTGCCATTGTTAGAGGATGTAGTCGTGCTCGAAGGCGCTGCTCATTTTGTGAATCAAGAAAGGCCTGATGAGATCAATGAACATATATATGCTTTCATCAAGAAGTTCTAGGTAAAGCTTCAATCCGTAATAATGTGTACCACTTCTTCGTCTTCTCGTGTTCTTCTCCTAATAATAAAGATGGCTTGACATTTGTTGTTATAAATACGATAATGATTCGGTGTGCTCGCTATCTGAATCCAACTATCCTTATAGTGTTGTAGGAAAAAGGGCATTTCGTAGTATAAAAGGGAGAATATATGTGTGTTTTAGCTTGACTAAAAAACAATAGGTTGGCGCGAGAGATAGCCATGCCTAACACCATTCATTTCACATATGGTAATATTCAAATGCACGCCCACTGTACCGCCATAATCGACGATTATAAGATCGTTACAGTAGTAGTAGAATTCATTGCTCATTGAAGTGGTAAGACGAACAATGGAGAAGATACAGCACAAGACCATCCCCGTAAACGGCTTGCAGATGCACGTGGCGGAGCTCGGGGAGGGGCCCCTAGTCCTCTTCGTCCACGGCTTCCCGGAGCTCTGGTACACGTGGCGGCACCAGATGGTGTTCATGGCGGCGCACGGCTACCGGGCGGTGGCCCCGGACATGAGGGGCTACGGTGACACCACCGGAGTGCCGCTTGATGACCCGTCGAATTTCACCGTTATGCACCTGGTGGGCGACCTGATCGCTCTGCTTGATGCCATCGCGCCGGATGAAGGCAAGGTGTTTGTCATTGGGCATGACTGGGGTGCTATCGTGGCCTGGCATCTGTGTATGTTCAGGCCTGATAGGGTGAAGGCTCTGGTGAATTTGAGCGTGCCTTTTGCTCCCAGGAATCCGGAGATGAACCCGGTTGAGTGGTTCTGGAAATTGTACGGAGACGATCACTATATCTACAGGTTTCAGGTGGGGATGGTTTCTTACACACCTTTAACTCCGATTTCTGATTTAGAAGTTGATTGTTCGAGCTAAAGATGTGATTTCTTATGAATTTTTGCAGGAACCTGGCGATATAGAAGCCGAGTTTGAGAAAGCTGGCACTAAGGAAGTTCTCAACAGCTTCTTTGCCATACGCGATACGGGTCCAGTTCTGCTCCCGAAGGATAAAGGATTCACCTCTTCTGTTGATAGGGCCCCTTGGCTGAAAGAAGAGGATCTCGATTATTATGTTAGCAAGTTCGAAAAGTCCGGTTTCACCGGAGGAGTGAATTACTATCGTGCATTAAGCTTGTGAGTGTTCCTCTTAACCATGGCTTCGATTCCTTCATCACTTAGGTGAAACTTGCATTAGGTAATATCGAGCTCAAGCTTGACTCGTTTATCTGAGGGTAGTTCGGTTTTTTTAACAGAAACTGGGAACTGGACGTGCCCTGGAGTGGATGCAGAGTGACAGTTCCATCGAAGTTCATCGCGGGGGAATTCGACCTTGTCTATCACATTGAGGGCATCAAGGACTTTGTACACGGAGGCGAATTCAAGAAGTTCGTGCCGTTGCTGGAGGACGTAGTCGTGGTCGAAGGCGCTGCCCATTTTGTGAATCATGAAAGGCCAGATGAGATCAGTGAGCATATATATGCTTTCATTAAGAAGTTTTAGGTAAAGCCTCTTCAATCTGTAATAATGTCTCCTTCTTCCTCTCCTAATAAAGAGATGAATAATGTAAACCTTGTATATTGTCGCTGTCGCATGTTTGTGCCGGCGTGTATTTTAAATGACTATTTTAGTCAATTTAAATTATCATTGCTTGGGTGCATGTATACTCACTAATCACCGTATTCTTTTATGTTTTTTGGAATAAAAGAACAATCGTTGTAACTCTTTGGTGTTCACTTCCTAAAATTGCTCTCTACTTTTGTATGTTTTTGTTTCTTTTTTTCAAGTGATCAAATACGAGATATACTACTTTTTTTCCCGTTTCATTCGTAATTTTTGCTTCTCCCATTTATTAGTTTCATTTTTGTAAATGACAAATAATATTTAATTACAATTAGCCCTTTCTTGTTAGTTCTTGCGCCAAAATTAAATAAGACTAATAACACAGGTACGAGGCAGTATACCTTAATGCATCAAGCCTAAAATAGTAATTCCACTCAAAATAAGCCTGGCCCGTCGGGCCAGGGTTTATGGTTGGGCTGGGCTACCAAAATACAGGCTCATAAGAAATCGGGCCGCAACAGCCCGCCCATATATCTCCCGGGCTAGAGATAAGTTCTATTTTTGTCCATTTAACTGATATATAAAATGACAAAAATTTGACCTACTAAAATTCATTCACATTACCTTTATCTAAAACGAATTACTCTCGTCTTAATTTCAGTATTAAAAAAAATAAATAAAAAAAAAATATCAGAATACGGTGATTAGTGAGTATACATGCACCCAAGCAATGATAATTTAAATTGACTAAAATAGTCATTTAAAATACACGCCGGCACAAACATGCGACAGCGACAATATACAAGGTTGAATACTTATTTCAACACCTCGTTTTCTTCTTCACCGGCGGCGGAGGAGAGAGAGAGAAAAATGGAGAGAATACAGCACAAGACCGTACCGGTAAACGGCCTTCAGATGCACGTGGCGGAGGTCGGCGAGGGCCCGCTGGTCCTCTTCATCCACGGCTTCCCGGACCTCTGGTACTCGTGGCGCCACCAGATGGCCTTCGTGGCGGCGCGCGGCTACCGCGCGGCGGCGCCGGACATGAGGGGCTTCGGAGACACCACCGGCGCGCCGCTCGAGGACCCGTCGAAGTTCACCGTGGTCCACCTGGCGGGAGACATGATCGCGCTGCTCGACGCCATCGCGCCGAATGAAGGCAAGGTGTTTGTTGTTGGGCATGACTGGGGAGCCTACGTGGCTTGGCACCTGAGCATGTACAGGCCCGATAGGGTGAAGGCTCTGGTGAGCCTGAGCGTGCCGTTTACTCCCAGAAATCCGGCGATGAGTCAGCTCGAGAACTTCCGGAAATTGTACGGAGACGATCACTATGTGTGCAGGTTTCAGGTGGGATTGGTTTCTTAACTGGTTTAAATTCTTGATTTTTGAATTTTTGATGTGGGAGTTGATTCTTTGAGCTAAAGATGCGATTTTTGGGAGAAGATTCGTGGTTGGTTGTGTTCTTGATTTTGGGATCTAAATTCAGAAAAACTACTGTGCAGGAACCTGGTGAAATAGAAGCCGTGTTTGCGGAAGTTGGGACGAAGGAGGTTCTCAAGAACATACTTTCGTTCCGTGATCCTGGTCCGCTTTTCTTTCCTAAGGGTAAAGGGTTTACCTATTCTACTGATAGGGCACCTTGGTTGAAAGAAGAGGATCTTGATTATTATGTTACTAAATTCGAAAAGACTGGTTTCACCGGAGGAGTGAATTACTATCGTGCGATTGGCTTGTGAGCATTCCTCACCATTTCTGCTTTTTCCAAATGCAAACTAAGTTATATTGCCTTCATATGGTCTCTTCAAGATCTGAGTAGTTCATGTCAGTTACAGCTCTGACTACTGTTAATTTGCAGAACCTGGGAACTGAATGCGCCTTGGTCTGGAGCTGGAGTTACAGTTCCATCGAAGTTCATCACCGGGGAACTTGACCTTGTCTATCACATTCCTGGCTCCAAAGATTTCATACACAAAGGCGGATTCAAGAAGTTCGTGCCATTGCTGGAGGATGTAGTCGTGCTCAAAGGCGCTGCTCACTTTGTGAATCAAGAAAGGCCAAATGAGATCAGTGAACATATATATGCTTTTATTAAGCAGTTCTAGGTAAGGCTTCAGTCGATTCCGCACATAATAAAAGGACAAATATGTATCTTGACGTATATATGTTATGTGAATAAGAAGGTGACTTGTTGTGCTCGTATCTAAATTTGACTGTTGTTGTAGTTCTAGTCCCGTAGACGAAGGTTCGAGTTTAGTGTTAGGATGGATAAATTTTGTTCATCAGGTACCTGCTGAAAAACAGTGAGAGACCATAACTTACAGTTTCTTTAGATAAAATTTTGATAAATTTAGATCAAATTCAACTTACAGTTTCTTTAGGAGAAGTTTCAAGTTTGAACAGCTCAATCTCCTGCTTCTTCTGCCTCTTCTTCTCGCGGACGAGAACAAAGGCGCATCTGCAGATGAAGAACAGCAGCAGCAAGCCAAGGGAGATTACCAGAATTGACTCGACTACGATAGCCGATCCTAAAACTGCAGAAAAGGGGATGAAGTCAGAGATTCTTTTCCACTTTTAGCATAAAACTGTGGATCATATCTTACTATGAGCTGCCAATGAACTCATGGGCTTGTGATGCACGAGGTTTACTGTCGACTCTGTAAAGAGAGGCGTTGACATCATCTCGTCACAGTTCGGGTAGCATCCATGGTTGCCGAGGTCGTTCACTGTCAATGTCAAGACATCTCCATGCTCACCTTCCTACAGAGGGAGAGAGAGAGAGAGAGAGAGAGAGAGAGATGTCACTTTAGGCACGATAGAGCCCGGCCCGAGACCTCAAGTTAAAACTAGCTGCTGCTTTTAGTAAACTCACATGATAGTATAACTGGTGCAGGATACTGTTGCCTTCTTCGATTGCACACCTAAATCGGATTCCCTTGGCTTTCACCATGAAATGCTTTGAGATTGTGACAAATGTTTGGAGAGGCTGCCATTGATAGCTACTCTTCATCTTCACTTCAGTCGAGGCTACGAGCTCTGCAGGAAGGCTCGTCGACAGAAGTCCTTGGTTGACCTCAATCGACAGCGTGATCAAGAAACGAGAATGGTTCCCTACACAACCGTTTCAGCTGAAAACATTAGTACAGTTCAAGAAGAGCTTGGCCCCTCTTTCTCACAATCTTTTCACTGGAAAATGAAATTCCGATTATTACCAGGAAAGTTGTGAAGATCAGGATCATGAATGAAGTCAACACCAACATATTGTTCGCCGAAAATCCGCTCACCATCTTTCGAATCACCTAAGAGGACGAAGGATGGGATGTTCATCACAGGAGCATCGTTTACTGGCTGCACGAAGATAGGGACATCGATATCGTTCCTTCCATTGTTGTTCTCACTAGAAACTCGGATCGTATCAGCACCGTAGAAATCAGGGTTCCTGTCAAAGAGGAAGCAAAACCAGTGTCTTCAAACACGAACACAGTTACACAGACACGAAACGATGATGAAGAAGAGGAGGCTGTATCGTATACCCCAAGTATTGGACAGATTGAAGGGCCAAGTTTACTACATCAACACAACCAACCAACTTGATTTCATTACGAAACCCGGTCTCTTTTCGGATCGAAAGCTTATCCCACTTAGGCCTCCAAAACTGCATTTGTGTAGGAGACAAAAGAACTGTCCCAGATTTTGAACTCAGAGTAACAGTTATGATTTCTCCCAAATTAGAATATGTGATTTCAAATCCAGAAAATCCACTGCATAAGTACAAAACTAGTTATGATTATCAACTTCTTTTATGTTATTGAAATTCAACATGTGGAATCTTACCCGAAAGTGGGACTAACGTCGTCTTCCAAAGCTTGCAAGCTGCTCGGGATCGAAGCAAAGTGGGGCGGCCTACAGAGGATAAGCAGGTCCACAGAAGCAGAAGCAAGGTTCCCATTCATGTCTGATATCGTGTACGAGAAGGCATCATCCCCGTAGAAATCTTTATAAGGTGTGTATCGAAAGAGTCTTCCGTATAGTAGTAGTGAGCCGTGCCTTGGCTGAAAAGCGATGAGAATCAAAGACGAGAAACGTGTTTGCTTCATTTAAGGAAGAACTCAATCTCTTACCTTACCTTGGAATATTGAAGAACACTTGCATTTGCAGTAGCTATACAGTCATTCCTCATTACATCGAAGTCGAGTGACTCGTCCTCCCAAACCGAGACTGTGTCATTGTAAGCTATAGGAAAATACTCATCTGAAAGTTATAGTACAGCTCAACATTACAAAACGACGGAGATTAAACTAAGTTTCGGATGATTTTATAATCGAAGAACTTACTGTTGTAGGCGTTGACACCGAAGGGACAAGGCTGGAAGCGTTCTCCTTTATACGACACACATAATTCATACGTTCCGATTTCATTCACAAGATATTTAACAGTGTAGGAACCATTCTTGTTGCAGGCAAAATCCCATGTCGAAAATGCAGATTTGTTGATTGAAGCAATCAGTAATTTCAAGTCTGATTCTTGTGAAAGTACAGGATTAGAGTAAGAATCCTTTAGTTGTACAACTATGTCATTTTTAACCATCTTCTTCACCTTCTGCGCATACTTCGCCACACCTGAGAGTGATACGTTCACTGCCCCTGCACTCGATAAAACACAAAGAACGAATTCAATGAGCATTGCAGAGATAATGATGAAAACTGATGCTTGAAAGCAGTATGAAACCTGGAGTTGCTTCCCTTTTGAAAGGATGGCTGTTATTCAACGCGATGTTTCCACAAAAGACACGAATCTCGTACAAGCCACTCTTTTCGGGCTTGTAACTAACATCATAGTCACTAGCCTTAAAAGTCCAGTTCTTCGCAGAGGCAGTTTGCATAATATCGATTGCTCCATAGTTGAATTCTCCCAAGTATAAGCTGCCTGCAGAAGGGATGCATAATTCTTGGAAAATACGAAAAACGTAATAAACTACATTCGCCTCTTAAGCTAACATTATTCGTACCATTGGACTCCCTTGTTCGGATAATTGGCTGAACAATCCGTGAATCAGATACGTGCATAATGTGAACTTGAAGCATTTCAATGAGAAGCGGAGAAGGATATAAATAAGCATCCCTCAAGAAAATCGAAAATCTTGAAGTTTCGCCAGCAACAGAAGCATTCAGACCTGATCCATTCACTATACTGTTTACTCCATCACAATAACCTGTTTCGACAAGTCGAATGATCAAAGAACTCCCATTTATTCTCAACAATAATCGAAAATCGAATACGAAAATTCTGATAGGGAACAAGAAATGAACTACTAAGAGGTTAAATAGGAGTACCTATATAAACAGTGAAATCATATGGTGTATTTGAGATGAGGGCATCATTGTCCTTATCCGAAATCATGAGCGTGAAATTCCCGGGCTCGTGTAAAGTGAAGGAGAAAGCTTGAGTTCCCGGGGAAATGTGTTTGAAGAGAAGATCAGCTAACGGTAAAGGCAATCTGGTTCCCTTTTCGACAACTTCAAGGTCGAATTCATAAGATTCTGAAATCAAGTTCCCATACTGATCATGTTGTAGTATTAGGCCTTCCATGATGGAAAATAGTTGGAAGTACTTCGTTTCGACTCTCAGTCGAGCTACGCAGTAGTAGACATCCATTTTTCCTGCAGAATACAACTAAACTGAATGAAATCTAGAGCAATAAGACTCCATTCAATTTAAGCCATTTACTCAAGAATCATCACCTGGATTCACCATGAATGGTAGAGGAGACTCGTGGAGTGTTTGGTTCTCGATTTCTACGTGAAGAAGAAGACGTCCAGCAGTGGCAGTGACGAACTCGATGCAGAGGAATTCTTGCTCGTTCCATCCTTTGAAAGATGTGTTGAGAATATCTGCAGGGACTCCATTGGAGGTTGATGCAGATAATGAAAAGTTGTAGTGCTTCGATCCTTCGGTGAGTGAAGAGACGTTGTTTCCGAATGCATCTTTGGGAAGGATAAGTACTCCAGCCCTCGTTCCGGCTACGAATTCGTCTACTCCATCCATCCATGATAAAATCCCTGCTGCTGGATACATCTTACCTAAACATTTGCCAAATATTGTTGATTGATCATAACTAGCAAAAGTATACAACTCCATTAGGCATTTTGAGAGAGAGAGAGAGAGAGAGAGAGAGGGCTCAAGAACATATCAACACAATCAAATACTTCTCTTCCTTAAAACACACATCACAAATATCAAAGAACAAATGCCGCATAATTTGAGTATCCGGGATTTCTCGGAGTCGAACAAAAACACGAAAAAAATCAAAGAACCTGGCTTGACTTGAAACTGCAAAGACGAATCCAAGACGCGGAAATGTGCATCAGCAATGAGCACATTGAAGACACCAACCATGATAGGACTAAAAGTGATCCTCCAATCCTCCGTCCCGCCATCGAAATGCAACGAAACACCGGTAACGAGGCTGCTATTCCCCATCTTATCATTAACTGTGAGATTTGGCCTAAAATCGAACTGGTATTTCTCCCTCTCATAATTCCCAAGAACTCTCACTTTAATGGTTGCGGTGTCGCCCGCGGCGAAACTCTCGTTGTCGTTCGTCCAACTGAATGTGAACGCAGGCAATTCCACTGCGCCATCTGCAGCAATTTGAGAAGATTAACCGATCATCATCATCAGAAATTTACAGAGATAGGAAATATATATACCTGATTTTGAAGGTTGGAGGTTGAAGAGAGAGAATGCGAAGAGTGTAGTTAGAGATAGAGAGAGAGATAGAAGAATGTGGGACGCCATTGATGAGGTGATTAGGTCGTTTTCTGCATTCCTTGCTTGAATACAGGATGAGGAAAAGCAAAGGGAAACTGCCGCGGGAAAGTTAGTTTCACGTCTCTCTACCCTTATTTTCATATACCAATCGTGTATCGAATCTCGATTTTTATTAATCGATTCCACATAATTTTTTTAACGCTTTCGATTTAATATTGTTTAGCCTAATTTAATAATTACGTAATAATTTTTAGAATTCAGTCATTGAGTTAATCCGATTTATAATAATTTTTTTTAAATATAAATTTCAATTCCATTTAGTTAAATTAGAATTGATAAATCCAAATAATAAACATAAGTTTCTAAAGTTTTCAGTTTATTGTTAGTTTCTTATAGTAGCAGCAATTTCATTTTTATTCATAATAATCAACAAAAACATCCATCTGCTTAACTGGGCCCGGCCCGGCCCGAATTCTTCAGTCCATCCTCAAGCTTCGCCCGGGCCCCGGCCACAATCGGGCAAACACAAGCTTCGCCCAGGCCCCGGCCACAATCGGGCAAACACAAGCCACATCCACACGTACAAAAGAATCATATTGCATAGATGATTCAAAACAGAGAGTAGGCGGAAGGAGACGATTGATCTCATTCATATACGATTACGAATATAACGGATAGATGGTTCAATGTGTTACAGTTTCTGCTTCCAACAAATTTGTATGGGAAACAATTTTTATTGCAGTAGAGACCTATTCTTGTGCTTTGCTTTATACCTCAAGAATCAGTAGAGCTTACACCGTCACTTCTTTCTCGTTTCATTCGTGTTTGGAACAGACTTTCCACGTGTTGTATTTACGTTTGTAGATATGCATACCGCTGAACAGAAATCACCTCATATGAAGCATCAACAGCTCTGGCTTTTCGATGAATAGCTTCCACTCGTTGCAGAACTTTGCAACAGTCGCACCATCCAGAACTCGATGATCAGACCCTATGTTTATCTGAGAATGATGCAGCAGAAAGAATATTTACGCAGTTCAGCCAAGATTAGTTGCCTAGTAAGCTATGAATATAGTGACGAACATAAACAGTTTCATTACTAAATTTATATTTTCAAGCTAAGTCACTTAACCAAGTTGCTCGGGGAACGTACCGTCATAATCGAGGCAGGATAGACGTTCCCATCTTCATCAAACTGCGCAACTTTCTGGATCCTTCCCATGGCAATAATGGAAACTTCTGGTACATTGATGAGAGGGGAACCGAATTTCCCTCCAATTGCACCTATATTGCTTAAAGTAATTGTTCCATTTGATACATCATCGGAACTGAGCTTGTTAGCCAGAGCCAAGGTTTGCAGTCGTGATAACTCCTTCGTTATCTGGGTTGATAACAGAAAGTTAAACCAATGCCAGCTATAGCATAATAAAATGTAGCAAATCACAGTGAAGGAATAGAGGTTAAGACTTCGATCGCTACCTCTAAAATGGAGAGAGACTGAACCTTCTTTATGTTTGGTACTACCAAACCGTGTGGAGTAGCCATCGCGATTCCAATGTTGTGCGATCCTATCAATCATATACAATTAATTATTTTTATAAAACCTTGATTAAGTCATGAAAGGAGACTAATAATCGAAGCTGCATTTAAAAAGGCGCGTGTTTTCAGTTGGGCATACCTTTGAGAGTTACCTCTTGCAATTCCTCACTAAAGCAACTATTTAGCATGGGATATTTGCTCAATGCCATTGAAAGTGACTTTATCAACACCGGAAGGAAAGTATACTTAACACCCGAATCAGAATTCTCCTTTGGGAACGATGCTTTGAGCTGAATGAGGGCGTCACAGTTTATCTCATCAACGTAATGAAAATGTGGAATTTTCGCAGCTAATGTCATAGATTTGACCATAGCACGTTGAAATCCCCTACAAGAAAACAAGTACTTCTCGTCAAGTCAATTTCTGCATATAGAGATAAAAGAATACAGGACAAATAGTGAAAGAAGATCCGAAGAATTAAAACCACTAGTTTCATGCTCAGTATTCGTAGTTATCACCATATTCAGATGCCACAAAACTAATAACGTTAACTCACACATGCTATACCTAATGGGGATTGTCCGATCTTCATACTCCCAGCCATATGTTGAAGAAATGATTGGGGAAACCTGTTCTCCTTCAAGATTTTGTTGAGAAGATGAAGAACTGACGGGATCTGCACTTTGAACACCTTCACGTGCAGCATAATTGAGGATGTCCTCTTTCAACACTCTCCCCTCTTCTCCAGTTCCACGCACATCTTCGATGTTTACACCAAATTGTTTTGCAAGATTACGAACAGCAGGCGTAGATATCACACCACCAACCTTTGGTTTTTCGAGCCCTGGATCAGCTTCTACTATTCTACGTATATCTGGATCTTGTGCCTCAATAACTTCTGACATCTCAGAAGATTCATTAAAGGAAGCATCTTCATCAACAATCATCTTCAAAAGAGTTTCTCCAACCTACAAAATAATAGAAAACGCATGCAACTTTGTATCAAGTTATTCGAAGGTTATAACTGCTAGGTTATTTTAGTATTCCTTCTTGTGGCATATTTTCAGCACAAAGAAGCAATTCTCCATAACTGATTGCTTAAGTCCAATTATCGTGAAAGATTAGAACTTAATTTGTTGTTCGCTTTTGCAGGTAATTATAGGTACTACTGACATCGACACTTTAAACTGTCGACCACAAGTAGTTCATTTCCGTTTTGTAATTATAATACTTATTCAGACTAAGCTTGTTCAAAATTTCAGAAGGGAAACTTTCTCACTAAGTTCTATTGTTACCTTCACAATATCGCCAGGGACATGAAGAACCTTAGAAACTCTTCCTTTGTAACGACTGGTTATCTCTATGGTTGCTTTGTCACTTTGAACCTCACAAAGTGGTTGGAATTCTTCAACTTCTTCACCCTGCCACAGATCCATTTCTTCCAAATTTCACACAGATACAATAATACGAACATATGGATAGCATCTTGCCTTTTGCAGGCATCTCCCACTTGATAACTGGTTTTCGCATAATAGATACATACATACATACATACATACATGATACATAGCAAATTCTCTTGAATCATGTACATAAAAGAATCATAAGAAAAGAAAAAATTCATAAGCTGACCATTTAAAATCTAATGATCGAACCAAATCCTACAGAGAACAAAAAGTACTCAAACTTTTAACGACACATTGAATAACCACGTGAGATCATTCACTCACCTCTTGAACGAACCATTTAAGAAGTTCGCATTCCGCAATTCCTTCACCAGTTTGCGCCAGAGGCACATCAACTACCCCACTAATAGGGGCATCCACCAAAGTTTGAGTAGTAAAACTACACGATTTAATCCCGATAGGAATTCTCCGCTGCAAGAATCAAGTATAAACATAAAAAACGAACCCACGGTTCTCATAACCCCCAAAACATATCAACACAGCACAAAATTTTGGCAGAATCTAAACCTCCAATTTTACTGCATATCAATCTGCTCCATCCCTAGTAACATAAAAAGCCAAGAATCTCGAGCCAGAGTCAAGAACACCCAAATCAAAGGAACACCTTTACACTCAGACAAAACGAAACACTAAATCTCCAAGCATACTGTAGATCAATCAGCTCTATCCCCAGTAAAGTAAAAAGCCAAGAATCTCGAGCCAGAGTCAAAAAACACCCAAATCAAAAGAACACCTTTACACTCAAGACAAAACGAAACAATAAAGCAAGAGAGGAATCTTCTCACAGCTTGATCAACCGCATGCAAAATTCTTGCTACTTCACCATCTCCACATCACACACATACTCTCTCTCTCTCTCACACACACACACACACTTTGCTACACATTGAAAAAACAGTACACGAGTTTACAAACACATTCTAGTACTGAATCATTTGTTCCTAATGCCTCATGCACAAAATCAGAAGCCCATAGTTTCTTCATTCGAGTTAGGGAGGAATCGAGTGCCGAATCAAAATCACTCACTCTTATATAAAATCAATGAATTCAGTTAGCTACTAAGCTTATGATAGCAATTCATTGATTCAAATTGATAGCAGCTAATCCCATATCAAATCGATGCTCAACTAACAGACTTACAGTACTCTCTCGGCAGCGATTCGTCGAGGAAAACAACGTTCTGGGCATCTTAAAAATGCCATCTTGAGCTCGAGAGAGTAAACCCAGCTCCAAATTTCCACTTCGAGCGGCGGCGCCGGAGACCAGCGACGGCGGGACGGCGGCGGAGTCAACAAAGCGCCACCACTGGCTGAAACACCGCGGCGCTTTCTGATAAAACTTGCGACAAATCATTATTTAGTTCGATCAACGGATTAAGTGTAGGAATTGGAGGTGGATGAACTGTTCGATTTGTTTGATAAATTTCTAGAAAATCTTGCACCGATAGTTTATAGAATTCCGCAGTAGTTCTTTATTTTAATTTAATTATAATTTTAATTATAATTAATTAAAGCCCCCATGAATATCATGAGGTAAGCCACTCTAACGAGCAAATTAGTTTCCTAGTCTATTCAATTTCTGAATTTATTGAAACGAAATTATTTCTTTTATTTTTCATTTTGACTCTTAATTAATTATCCACCAATAAAATATTTCAGCCTACATTTCTTAGATAATTACTGTACTTAATTAACCCTTTATTATGTACTTGTAAGTATTAAAATCGTTATTTTTTCTCAAAGAAAAAAAAAAAAGTATTAAAATCATGTCACGTGTATGTAGAAATTCCAACAACTGCTTTCCACTAACCAAAATAAAGTGCGACATGAATTTATGGGAGCAACCGCTCCATACTTATGCTGTACAGATACAATCATAAAATCATAATTTCCGATCGTGAATCTATCTACTCCGTCAATGAATTAGCACATCTCATCCATTTTGACCTATTTTATTAGTATTATAATAGATTCACGTAAATAAATAATAAAGTAAAGATTAATAGAACAGAGAAAATGTTGTTTCATTAGACATTTTCATTGTCTCTTTTCGTCTCGTTTCAATTTTTCTGTTTTCCTAATCAAATCATCTAAAATAGAAGAATTGTCTCTTACATGTTAATATAAATCCATAACTTTTCAATTTTAACACTGCATTTGAAATCTCGTGTGAATATGATTTGAAACGGAAGGACTATCTTTCTTCTCTTCCAATTAGTGGGTGTTAGCTTAAAGTCTTAAAACGTGTAAAATGGTGGAGATTATCATCTATAAAACAAAACAAGTTATAATAACTAAACGATTTTCGTGCTTCCTCAGAGCCGTGTCAGCAGAGCTTATCTCATCTTTTTATTAAAGAATTGGTGAGATAGTAATGGATATGATCGAACCCTTTTTGAAGCTTGAAACCAAGTCCTTCAAACATGATTTAATTAACTATTGAATTTGAAAGAAACGTCGATCGTAAGACGTTTCCCTCCAATCAAAAAGTCGGAAATTCGAGAGACAATTTTAGCTTTAAACTAAGCACGGCGCTAGTGTGGCCTCCCTATGTTTCGAGGCAACAACTCTAGTAGGAAGCTTATTACAGCTAAACCCAAATCTTTCATTAAAAAAGGAAATAAATAAATAAAGATTGTGGGCCTAAAGAGTGAAAAGCCCCATGGGTTTAGGCACTCTATTGTAATGGGCCAAGGCCCATATAGTTTGCAGATGAAGAAACACAAGGTCCAAAAACAATGTATGTAAAAGGATCCATTTAGAGAATTCAGATATTCTTTTGGAGAGGTTGTCATGCTAATAAGAAGAAATTTTCTCGACTTTAATACTACTTCCGTCCCACTCTAATTGTTTATTTTCTATATAATTGTCACTTACTTAAAACGAAAAAGTTATACACATTTAAAATTCCTTATCTCTTTCTACATCGATATCTGTATCGTTTCCCTAGGGGACGGACGATTTAGGCGTGTCTACGTATGGACCGAGGACCTAGCAAGAGCCATACCAATTCATTATTATCATTATCAAGTTTTCTCAAATCTAATTGTAGCATCATTATTGCACATGAAGTTAGGTTTTCCCATGCCTAACTTTTGATATAAAATAAATAAAATAAACATATGTAAGCCCCTTTGCCTAACCCTCAATCAGTGCGTGGTTTTTATCTAAAAAAGGGACTAGTAAAATGTATTTTAGCCCCAAAAAAAGTACCATATGATTCTTTTACAATCAGCATTTCTGAGGTGACATTTGATATGAACAAATATTTATTGACGTAAATAGTTGCTCACTATCCATTAATCAATTAATCATATGATAATAATTATTTTTTCTATAAAAGCAAAATACTTAGATTCATTAAACACATATAACTAGTGTTTTTCATCCTAATTTAGAGGTGATTTATTTGAAATTTTGTAGCAATTTTTTTTTTAATATATTTTTTACAAGGTAATTATGTATCACCAACTACCGACAAATATAATCATCAAATAGAAACTGAAAAGAATCATGGTGTAATACAGAAAGAAAGGGTGGGGGAAAACAGTAATTTCATGCAAAAATCTTAAGATAATGATTGATTACTTAACAGGGATTGAATTATTAAGGCAAGAAAGAAGGTGGTCCAAACACTTAATTTCCATCTAAAAATGAAGCCACATGGTTGAGGTTGATGAAATTCTTCATCATATCATGCCCTATTTCTTGGACTTGATTGCTAACTAACATCACATGATTATGACATCACTTTCATTATTATATACTCCCTCCCTCCGTCTCTCCGTCTCTCGTAAGAAGATACGTTTTGTTATTCGACACGGGGATTAAGAAAGAGTGGATTTGTGTGACAGACAATGCCTTTTTCTTTAGTACGGAAATGTACCAGGGAGGGATATAATGGAAAGGAAAACGTATCCTCTTGCGAGGGACGGAGGGAGTATATAAAGAAAAGAATCAAGGGTGACTTGAGCTTTTGCTATATCAGAAGACCCTTTTAGCCACTTTCTGATATGGAATTGAAATCAAATTGAATTCTAATGCAAAATGGAAAAACCTAGTGTTTCCCTCAAAACCAAATCTTGTTACCATGGAATGGTGAAAATTAGGAGGAGGTCATGTCAACTTACAACTCCATGATATATGATAATGCACTCTAACCCACCCCCTACCCTACCCCACCCCACCCCCCATTCTTACCCAATCACATGATGATTTCGCATCATATATAAGTTTTGGTGTTTGAGAGCCTTGAAGAACTAGTTGAGCATGTTGAGTCTTATTTGGTAAGCTTCTTTTAACTTTCATGATCCATATATGTCAATGGGGCACATCCATGCATCAACATGACAGATTAACCCATTGACAAGATGAGGAATTCTTTACCTCGACACGAACGAAAAGATTACGATAAAAGAAGGGGTAGGAATGAAATGCCTACTCAAGTGAAAAAAGTGTCACAAACCTTGACCTAATGAGCATAAGTATGTATCCAGGAAATATCTACTTAAGTTGGTATTTGCTTGCTAAAGATATGGACATGCACATATACGGAAGAGAGAGTCGAAGCACGTTATCTGTACCAAGTTTGACATGCATGTGCATGCAAGGAAGGGAACGTATGGTGACATCCCATCAACACCCTTTCACCATAATATGTGGGATTGGGATTCCATTTTTTTCATGATCCTTGCAACAAGAGAATGCCAAAAAAAATCTTATTAGAGTTTACTTTTAAGATATTATTTGCAACACCGACTAAGGGGTATTTTAGGGATTTAGATCAGCTCGATTATGTGAGACTTACAGGTTTGGGTTAACTATAATCAAACAATATTGATGCTGTGCTTGAATCACATAATTTCCAGAGATAATGATTTTGTGAATGTCAAAGCTAATATAGAATTGCATGAAAGAGAACCTGTCAAGTTGCACTCCATCAAGCTCTATCACATAATTATGTTAGGACTGTATCAAGGGGTCAATGAAACAAGGTTCGAAAAGGATCTGAAAAACCCATATCCGATGGCATATTTGTATGTTCTTGGTAATTGGTTATGTATGGATCCGTAAGTAGTAAGTCATAGTAGTGAGACAAGTGTCTCCTATATAAGAGTATTATCTTTTGAGTGATGGTTGGTTAGAGTTACAGGTTGTCTAATGCTAAAGCTATACCTTTTGAGGGACCTTAAAGTTGATTCTATAGTCCTCCATTGAAGCTCCTACGCACTCTACAGCTAGTACAATTTATGCCAAAGTCCACATACGCAATTTCATAAGATAATTTTTGCAGCTTTATAAGATAATATAAATTTCCCAATATCCCAACTACAGTTTGCACCCCACAAAGAAGCACTATCAACAAGGACCGGTAAAATAAGAAAAAGAAAAGTTAAAAACCGAGTGCTAGACTATGGCCATATTTGTTTTATGGTTTTGGCTCCATGGATTTGCCTCCATTGTTGGGTAATTTTTCTTGTTCGATCTCATGATGTTCCAATATTTCATGATGAAACGAGACCAAATAATGTGGAAAATCTGAACACAGTAGATTCTCTCCACTAAGCCATTTTCTTAGGCTTTGCCTGTTTCCTAAATCATGGTCAAGACTCAAGATCATAGTGCATTCTTGACTACCCCATAACACAAGACACAAGATACAAATGCTGCATATCTCGTGTGCAATTTCAAGAGCATGTCCCTACAAGAGTACTATGGCACTAGTATTACTGGGATTGCATCTGAAGTAAAGGGTCTAACATTTGTTTTTTTTGAGGGACATAACTATGAGATTCATCGATACCATTGGGATTAATATAAGTGAGTCGGGATTAAGAACATAGCAACTATTCACTAGGATTGAATTCTTGCTTGTCACCTAACTATATCAAGCAAAGTAGAAGTGGGGCAAAAGGCATGTTAGCTGGTTTTCAACATTATGCAATTTGGATTTTAGTAGCTTAAGCTTTCAGAGAGTAAACAATCAAAATCATCAACATAGACATGACATGCATAAAAACAGCAAGGCTGTAATGTGGGAATAAAGGAAAGAAATAATAGCTCACAAGAAGAAGAATATCTCAGTGACTCACCAAAAGGCAAGGCGCAAAATTTACACTTCGTTTGACTCCTCAAAATCGATCAATGTGAGGAAATGCACAACTTCTGTTCAGAATATGAGCCACACCTCTTTCGGTTGTACATCCACACTGCCTAAGACCTTGGGACCAATAAAAAAAAAGCACTTCAGCAACAGCAAGAGATTGTGACAGTTTTTTAAATAGCACACTTTTCTCCCTTAAAACCGTACCCTTTTGGGGTTCAATTAGGAAATGAGTGGGACGGTACACTATCACATCGCGTCCCATCTTTCAACGGTGAGAAGCAATGTAGATGCTTGAGATGCAATTTGCCTACAAAGATTATGAGAAAGTGGAGATAATAATTTACACTTTGCTTTGATTTGTCACACGTTTGGTGCACCAAATACCAGCACATGCATGGTTCCACATGAGCATGACAAAATTACTTTCAGGTTTCAAGGAGATCAGATTTCATATCAACGAATGACTCTCAGACACGGGCACCATATGTTATGCTTTCAGCAACAAATAAGAGGGTACCAAAAAAATTACATATGGTTTTCATATAAGACATGGGAACGAAGGGTTTTTACAATGATGAAGAGAAAAAAAAATGTTATTTTGCACGAGACATGATGGATAACAGAATAACAAACGTAATGTTTCCTAAATAAATGCAAAAATAAATTCAGAAAGCATGTCATGTGAATGCATTAATATGCATTGTCTGTCTCTTGTGAGCATGCAGGAGTCCACAAAGATGATGTTGTAAATTTTACTCTATGATGCCTATGGCCTATGGGATGCATGTTAAGGTATAGAATATGGTAGATGATGGCAACTTGCAAACATAACTCCAAAAATAACTAAATCTAGGGTAGCAGCATTTTACATGTTTTACATGATTTTTACTGCAGAAGATGTTGAAATTGATGATGCAGAGAGTGTGTTTCTGTGTGTGTGTCTCTTTCTTGAAGAACCTAACTAGTACAAAGAGGAAATAAGGCAATGTTTAGAGAAAGAAGGCTTCTATTAGAAACTTTACTGGACAAGGTATGTGAAAAGGAGATTTCTCGCAGATCTTGGATACATCTGTGACGCAAGCACAAGATGGAAGGTATTTCCTTACTCGAAAATAATAGCCAGAAGGCGACATGGACCTGAAAAAATTCCTTCCACCACTACAAGTAGATTCTTCCCATCATTAAGTGACAAAGGCATGATGGAGATATTATGCAGATATTTTGAGAAGGACTCTCACTATCATGAAGTCTAACACTCTCAGAAAAACAGTTTGACAGTCTTAATTCAACAAAATTAGTGGTAGACTTTACAGTAAAGAACTCTATAAAAGTAAAAGTTTTTTTAAGACTTCAAAAAGAAATTAGTGTAAAGCAAGCTTCAAACATCTTACAAGGTTACATCTAAGCACCGCAAGTGAAGAATGAAATCATTTATTTGCAAGTTGGTAATGTCAAAGCTTTACTCAGGGGTAATTAGCTCTGGAGGATATCAACTAGTTGGGCCAGTTGAAAATTGGAATGTCTAATTAAGAAATGACAATGATAATAAATACATAAACCTCTACATGTGGAGATAAATCATAATTTAGGTAGATATTTTTCTGCAAGATTCTCTAAGTTGAGGAAACAGATATGCTCAGATATATTTGGCAAAATGACAAATTAAAGTTCGAGGAGTCATTAATCATATAATATTAGAGCACAAAAACACTCTATATTAAGTATTATTTTACCATTAAATTAGATGTCCACCACAAGTAAAGGGAAAACGAAATTTGAAAACCCACCAATCAGAGGGCCTATAAAAACTCATTACTGCCCCATGAGATGCCACTCCTATAACAGTATGGGAGTAAGTAATCTGTAAGCATGCATGTTGAAGTGCGTAAAAATTTATATGAGTAGTGAAATCTTCAATCTCACATAACTCAACCAAATACAAGAGGAGAAAAGAAGAACAAGCAAAAGGGGGGAAACGAAGATGGCAGCAAGGAACAAAAGGAGTCTCATACTGATAGAGGTAAGGCTTGGAATTTTCAAAATTCAAATAGCATAACACTATGCACGAATAACATTTTTCATGCTGACAATTCTTTTATGCTAGGTGATGGAAGAACTGAAGAATATAGTTGACATTGGATTTCCAGTATTGGTTATGGGCATATTAAATTACCTGAAAAACATGATTTCAGTGGCATGCATAGGAAGGCTGGGAAGCTTGGAGCTGGCTGGAGGTGCATTAGCCATTGGCTTCACAAACATTACGGGTTACTCTGTGCTTTTTGGCCTTGCCATGGGAATGGAACCAGTTTGTAGCCAAGCTTTTGGTTCCAAAAACTTCACTGTGGTATCTCTCACCCTCCAAAGAACAATCATTCTGTTGCTTTTGGCATCTGTACCCATTGGACTTCTTTGGATTTATCTCGAACCTCTCTTATTATGGCTCAACCAAGAACCAGAAGTAGTACACATTGCTAGCCTTTACTGCCTCTCTGCAATTCCTGATCTTATTGTAAACAGCTTTCTTCATCCTCTACGTATCTACATACGCAGCCAAGGGACGACATGGCCACTTCTATGGTGCACTCTACTGGCAACACTACTACATTTTCCCATCACCATGTTCTTCACATTCCATCAACGTCTAGGCATTCAAGGGATTGCAATTTCAACATTTATTTCCAACCTTAACATCTTGCTTTTCATTTTATGCTATATAAAAAGTTATCATGAAGGGAAGATATATCTCTTTAAATCCTCAGCTACACCTTTAAACAAGACCTCACTCTGGGAGGAATGGGGAATGTTGCTTCGGCTAGCAATTCCTACATGCCTTGGTGTTTGCTTGGAGTGGTGGTGGTACGAGTTCATGACACTTCTATCTGGTTACCTCTACAAATCTCAAGTTGCACTTGCAACATCAGCTATTGTTATACAAACCACATCTCTTATGTACACATTGCCTTCAGCACTAAGTGCAGCCATTTCGACTAGGGTGGGCAACGAGCTTGGAGCAGGCAGGGCTCACAAGGCGCAGCTAGCAACTGTCGTAGCCGTAGCATTGGCGTTTTTCTCCTCAGTATTTGGGTTTCTATTAACTACATTTGGGAGAGGAGCATGGGGAAGGGTCTTTACCAATGATAATGAAGTTCTTGAGCTGACAGTGGCAGTTCTACCTATTATTGGACTCTGTGAACTAGCCAATTGCCCACAAACTACTTGTTGTGGGGCTCTCCGAGGAAGTGCTAGGCCTATCATTGGTGCAGGTATAAACTTTTGTTCATTCTACATGATGGGAGCACCTGTGGCAGTGGCTCTGGCCTTTTTCTGGAATCTGGGATTCATGGGCCTCTGTTATGGGCTTTTAGCAGCTCAAGTCGTCTGCGTATTATCCATTTTAACAGTAATTAATAGAACAGATTGGGAGAATGAATCACTGAGGGCAAATGACTTGGTTGGTGTAACCAATGAATATGTGCAAGCAGATTTATTAGTAAAATGTGAGGAAGGAGTAGTAATCATTTAAAAGCCGACTAGTTCATATGCATAGAATATAGGCAGATAAGAAGCGTGTAATAGAGCAGGAGAAAGTATTTGCCATTCTATAATCAATATTAGAAGTATAAAGTGGAACCGTTCCTTTGTATGCAAGGTGTTCTCTTTAAACAATACAAACTGCCGTATGATTGACTGTACAGCTATCTTTACAGTTCATAATTTCTGACACAATCAGGTTCAGTTATTGTCCATGTATACCCACAAAATCTCTGCTCACTTCACAAAACGAAAATCATCAACTAATAATCTGTATGTAACCTGGCAAGATGATTCATACATCACATAATTATTAATCATTTTACTGTTATAGTAATAACTTCGACTTTGTTATGTACCCAGAATAACAAATGCCACAATAGAATGTCTTTCACCAAAATTTTAAAAAAGAACCAATTTGGATACTTGAATATCCGCTTGAATTACCACATAATCTCTCATTACCATCTACTAATTTCAAAACATTAAGCATTCAAAGATCAATCACGCCTTGTACTAACTATTTTAAAATTTCCTAAAAGTTATACAGGGAAATTTAGGAACCTGATTACGTGGAGCTTTGTGTAGGAATTTAAACATCAATCTAGAAATGCAAAAACTCTAATCATCTATAATGAACTTTTCTTTACAAAAATATATTTTTACATTCGTGTTATATACCTACTTGTGATGGGTGTCGGCTGTAGAGGTTATACAAGTAATAATCTAGAGTCCAAATTAAAATGTTTTAATAAAATTCACAAGTTAGTCAGGCTTTGGAAACCGATGGATGGTTTAGATGTTTCCGAAGAACATATTTCTGTGTATGACCATGATTTTCTCATTCAGCATATCGCATACATCAAAACAAGGTTTAACTAATCTACGGAATATGCAAATTTAGAGATGACTAAGTGCCCCTTTGTTCAGTACATATTACACTTATACCCCAAAGGTTTATATTATCATGGTTTTCCTGAACGTCTTCCAGAGCATTATGGCTGCCCTTATGCAGGTCCTTGTATAGAAAGGAAAGTGGTATCGAAGAACATAATCCAAAAAAATTGAAACAAACAGCTCTTTTTATCAATACTATGAGCAACAAACTGAGAAATGTTTGTGTAAACAAACACTGAATCGACAAATTGTGTTGCTAAACAT
This sequence comes from Thymus mandschuricus, assembly GCA_029379335.1. Lineage (NCBI taxonomy): Eukaryota > Viridiplantae > Streptophyta > Magnoliopsida > Lamiales > Lamiaceae > Thymus > Thymus mandschuricus. The sequence goes on from CM057074.1 coordinate 38,196,782, forward strand.
AAGAGTCCTCTAAGACTCAATCTAATCTCAGTGTACTATTACAATTCATAACCTTAAGGTGGCAGATAGCGAACAAACTAACAATCAATTGGACTAAATGAGCATTGCTTAAATCTAATAAACAAAAAACAAAAGAGAGAGAGTCTTGCCGTTTCCATATTACCCTCGAAGGCTTGTCAAACGATTGATTTCTCTTCTTTGCTTTCCAAATCTCCCAGAAAGAAAAAAAAGCCTAGGCTCACGGGTATTGCCTTAGCAAGTTTACACTTATAATCCTAATCGCATGTCCATCACTCTCTCTCAAATTTCAAAGCTCTAACTAATAAGGGAAATATATAACTTCCCCATTTCCCATTTCCCACCCCTCAATCCCAAGTTCGGTGAATTAGTACCTCAATCAGAAAAAGAATATCAAAGGATAACGATGGTCGCAGTCAAGATCATCAAAAAGATTAGGAAATTTTCAAAAGAAAAAAGTGCGTGCCCCCACTAAACGACATGCCTAATTTTCCAAAACTCTTTATCCACTGTCTATTAGGCATCAACCAACTCTATCCATGGCACATTCATCACCTCACTAAGAATCTGGACTCTTTCACCTTGATTACGTATATTAACTAAAAAATGCAAGCTATATAAAACGCCAAAACTAGCAATCAAACCACAAATCTCCCTCAAAAACTCCCTAAAACATCACTTGATTTCGAATTGAGCAACTATATACACAATCAGTAAAGCAACTGCATGAAAATAGCAAACGTACATGCATTGTCACGAAACACGGCAACATAAATCAGAATACAGAATTTCAGAGCCCAGAATCATTCAACCGGGAGAAGACAGGTGGAAAAAACAGAGTATCAGTGCTCGCAATTTAGGAATTGCGAAAATTTCCTTTCTAGAATACATAATCCTCGCAATTAAAATTCCATTTCTGAAGAAATCAATTTCATAAATGCGCAGTACCTCCAGAAAAGTAGACGATCCAAAATTCTTCACATTCGACAACGGAAAACTTCATGCAGAAAAACACGAATTATTGAATACTGAAATTATAGGTTTGAAATTGTGTAATCAACACAACTAATCATTTTTCTGTTCAAATGGGCCTTAATTGGAGATAATGGGCCAAACTAATAATTTCAGCCCAATTTCTTCTTCTTGTTGTCAACGATTTAATACAGCGTGAAATTTAAACAGAAGGTTATAGGTATTAACTCGATTATAGCTAGATCAACATATGCATACTGTTCCGTTTCTTTCTAGAGATTGCTTTTCTATATGAAATGGTATTTCTTAGAGATTGCCAATTAATGGTCCTATTTTGGTGTGTTTTCTTGAAATTTTATTGTGAAAAATTCATCACTTCACACTAGGACGTAATGTTTGAGTGGTTACTAAATATAGACAAAGGGGTGTATCAAAAAGCAATAATTTTTTTCAAAAGAAGAAGCTAGTATTTGTTATTGGGTGTTGATGTAGCAAACACGAAACCCTAAGCTTGTTATTTGATGTGCACGTCAATCGAAACAAATGTTGTCATTGAAACAATTTGAGGCTCAACATATACACATCTAATACACCTACAATTGATGTAACGATGATATCGATATCAAATCGACTTATTTTTTTTATCGTGCAATATAATTAATACCAGTGACTAAATTTCAATATCACATAACGTATCATTGCCCACTTGTTAAATTTATTTTCAACATTGACAGGGAGTAACAATTAAAGGAAAAATCGTAGACAAATTGATGCGTAGTATTGAAAATGTTCTTACTACGTAACAATCATTTGTAGGTGCAATAGAAGGTACACTATCGAAATGGAATATTATGATCCGAATTGCACGTCATGATATGAGAAGTTGAAAATGCCAATTTTGAAGATGCGCGTAGCATGCAACGAGAATGTTTTGACACAATCGAACGTCGAACACCGAAAATACAACAGATGATCCACAGATCGAATAAGCGGAAACCGAAGCTTTAATCGTCCCCAACCAAACACGCCCTTATCCATCCCAATGGGCCAGTCGATGTCACTAGTAAATGTGGCCCAAAACATAACAACAGTCCAAAATGAGGTGAAAGTAGCTTTCAAATTTTTGGGTCTCAAAAGTGGGCCCCATCAAGCAGAAAAGGCCCGAATGCATCCCTTTCTGTAATTGGGCCGACATTTGGGCCCATCTTATCACGGATCCAGATCATTTTTTGTAATTCCATTTTTGCCCCTCCTCTTCACCTATCTCGAAATTTGCTTCCCACTCTCTTCATGTTGTCCAAAGATTATAGAAAAACATACTTGGTTTGAGAGGTAGAGATGAGAGATAAGCTACTCAGAACAAAGCTTGGCTACGACGATACTTTCGTATTCCTGACTTTACGATACGAGCTTGCTAGCCGACAACGGAGATATGGTTTCTTTTATTAGTGAGTGTTTGCTCTAATGGAAAGGGTGAGTGACTAGAAATGAGCCATTTCTATCTATGTGATCAAGTATCATACATGAAAGGTTAATAGGAGGGGCAAATATGGACAAACATAAAATAATGGATCCCAAGAGGCCCAAAAATTAAACTTATTGATTACATTAATGTCACCCACTTCAAAAACAAGATAATAAAGTGCATTTCCATCAATTCAACTTGCATGTAGCTCGTGTTATTCCATATGAGTACAGTGGTTTGTGCGATCGAGAACCGGTCTCGTGCGGAAGTATGAACCGATCTGAATCGTTGGATTGTCGTGATAGATTCTATGATTTCATACGTAAAAGCCACGATCGTGAAATGCACGTACAATTTATATGTGAAAATACATGAATACGCAAATACATAAATTTTAGGGTTTTCACGATAATCGACCTTTGAGTCAAATCCATGTTACATATGTCGCATGTGTGGTTCGTGGTTGTGTCAATCACTCTTATGAGATGATTAAAAGAGAAGTCGTTACTTGTAAAATTAATACTCATACTTCTATTTGCCTAAAGTGCGGTGTGGGATGGATGATCATATACATATTTTTCGTTTCGTACACGATATTCGGGCCTATAGCTAGCTTCTCTATTTTGTTTTGAAGCTCTATAATGATAAATTTTAAAATACTTTTACAGATTCTAATAAGTAATAAGTCAGCTAGGTCGATAGATCGTGATATGATATGGCGGTTAAATATTGCATAATCATCTAAAAAGAAATATATAATCTCATCTTAAAATGGAAGGACAAAAGGAATTTACATCCAAAAATTATGTACTTAGTTTATTATTCAACCACCTTCATTTAATTCAACTTACAAAATATTGATTCCCAATAAATGACTTGAATAAAATTGACCTCAAAATTTCTACTCATAGAATCTACCACTAACTAACATTTATAACTAATTTTCATGTACCTAGAATTAGAAGCAATGAAATTAAATTGAAGATTATGAAAAAAAAAAAATTGCCTACTAAAAGTTTGTTGGAAAATGAAGGCATTTTATACATGTATTGTACAATACTCACGTACTTTTTATGATCTTTTGACTGTATATACCGTTTATGATCCACCAAGAAATATCGATCTGATTTTTAACCTCTATTGTTAGACCAACATACACATACAATGACTCGAAACGTAATTTTAGACAGGTTCGAGTCAACTCAATATATTATGAGCTAAAAACAAAAGGAGACAGAATAATTCAAAATAATAAATTAATAAGACTATTGATATGTGTGAAGAAGATTAATTAGGGCATTAATTAGAAGTAGTTTTGTTTATTGATTTTAGTAAATGCAAAGTGGCGCTGCAACCGCCGGCGTATTCTTGTACGATCCAATGTTTAATTAATTACGTAATTTGTTTCGATTTTAATTTTAATTTTTTAATTAAAAAAAGCGGTTTAATTTCAAATTTTTGCCTTTAGGGTTTCAGTGGGTATGGCCCTAGCTAGCTACTTGGAATTTATTAGATGGGACGATGTAATTTGCTCCGATTTAATTCGATGTTCAGTTTATTAAATAGGAGTAAATGATTTATTGGGGGTTACATGGAGTATTTGGTTAGTTTTGGATGTTATTTAGAGCATTACGACATTTTTCGTTTATCGGTACAACACGTTCACAAACACAGCGAGGTAATTTGAATCTCCGATTTCTTGGTGGGTATGTAGGTTGGAGGAGAAATGCTCTATGGAATCATTCGATTAATATATAGAGTTCGATTTTCCTAAAGCGGGAGAATATGTCTGGCTCTAACATATATACCATAACAATTATCATCGTTTTTGGACCGACCTAATTTCATACGACCATTCGATCATTGATCACCTGTTAAAGAGCTACATACATAAGGCTCGAGACATTTTTCAAGTCGATTCGGAACGAACGATAACATCAAGAAACGTAACGCCAATTTTGATACTATAAATATGCCCTAAAATCTATATTTCATGATATATGCATGGCTAAACATTGATTAGAAAACAAGAAAGGTGGGGATATAGTAATTATTGAAATTGAGACATATATTTAAACATGAAATGGAAATAACATGGTGTACGTATCTTTTGTCCACCTTTTATTTAATATTGGATTAAATTAATTTATCTCATAATTTGTCCTTTAAGCTTAAGTGGCAAAGATGTACCAAAATTATGTTACTTATTAACTTTATTGACTTTCTACACCCCCTTTTTTAATAAGTGGGGTTGATTTTATCATATGTTATTTTATAATATTACTTGATTTAATGTTGTATGATTAGATACTTAAGTTAATTCAAGATATCAAATAAAATATTTCACGGATTAGGGAATTATAGTATCTATTTTAGGTCAATGCTTCGATACTAAATCGAGTAAAATTTTATCGAAATTAATATCTTGAATTTATTTTATTCATATCTTTAATTAGAAAATGGATATTATAAATATATAATATCGTGACAAATTTATACACCCACTTAAACGTTATCTAGTAAATTTAATTCAATATAAATCGGTGTCTCAATCTCGTACTAGGTAATATCTTCATTGGATTTATCTATATTTATTTATTGAGTTCATTTTGAATCTTTCATCCTTAAGTGTATATAATTCCTTCATCTCATTATATTAATCTCATTTTAGTATATAATATGTTAAATTAAATATATTCAACAAATATGAATATTGTAACGAGACGAAGTGTCCATCATGTGAGAGTTTCACATCAGTCAGTCCAGACTTAGGTTTATTTTTATCCTAGAAGAATAGAAAGGCATTTTAAGGGACGATGAATACTCAGTTTATATATGATATTAGAGTCGATTCAAAATCAACGATTGATACCCCTTTATCTTTATCTCAGGTCGACTTAAGAATGATCTTAACGTGTAATATATATAGATTGGAACATGTCCAAATTAGCTGAAAAATCCATCCCAACCTATATTCTCCATAAATAATTAATGCTTAATTTCATCATAATTAATTTCATTAGTCAAAATTACTCTAAAATTCACATAATTAATTTCTTGAAAGTCAACGTATATGAGTACAATTTTGAGATTATTGTTTTATTAAATATGTGTGACAATAATTCTTTCTTCACTAATTAATTACTAATAAATGGTTTAGCAAGTTGATCATAAATTTGGTAGAATATTCACTTACGAATTTTCCACTCTACCACTATATATTATATCTATAGTGCTAAAATATAATTAATAGACCTTTCTTTTTCTTGTGTGATTAAACTAATAATTAAACATAATTTGAACGAACGAAATCCGGTTTAACTAAATACAGTAAAACCTCCATAAATTAATACTCTATAAATTAATAATCTCTTTAAAATAATAAAATCTTCCGGTCCCGACTCGGGGCTTTGTAAAAAATTATCAAATTCGATAAGATATTAAAATAATAACTTTTCAGAAAATCCCTTTATAAATATTAGGTCCCATCGAAACTCTAAATTAATAATTCATAAATATTATAATTATAAATATTATGGTAATTTGCTAAAATATGAACATACTGTTACTTGATTTATCTTAAATTTTAAATATTATGGTTTTTGATCCTTAACTAACTTTCAAATGATAATTTGTACGCGTTTGATCATTTATAATTATAAAATGATCTCTCTTATACTCACATAATTTGTACGCGTTTGATCATTTATAGATGATTTTGCAATGACTTTTAGATGAGAATACATTATTGAGTGTTATGAATTAATTTATTTATATATTGAGATTTATATATATGTTTTACTCATCATGCATGCATATATTTAATTGATTATAATAGTTATTTAAGTGCAACAAACTAATGTAAACATGTATATCCAAGTAATTTTAATGACTTGATACATGCGTCAATAAATATAAAAGTTGATTGTATACAATGAATTGATATTGTATATAATTATATTTAATTAGTTTTAGAGAATTTGTTGATAAAGGATATAATCAATGAACATATATGAATTTATTTATTTATTTTCAATACATATGTACTAAATTTGCTTAATTTAATTAAAAAGTCTCTCTTTTAATTAATAAAATATTAATTTATCGATATATTAATATCTCTCTAAATTAATAAAATTCTACAGTCCCAAATTTATTAATTTATAGAGGTTTTACTGTATTCGGTTAACAATGGAACTGAATTAGTAGATTGAATTGAAGTAGATAAACATATATCTCTTTCCCTCTCCCACTTAACTTTTATTCGATGAACTTAATTGAATCATTTATTCTATTTCCATATGAAGTCGATGTTCCACTTCTCGAATATATGTTAAAGATATAATAATGAAATACCTCGACATCGTTGTTATAGAAGGAATAATATTTTACCCGTTGAAAGATGAAAGAAACCCTAAAAAGGGAAGGAATAATGAAGATGTCTTGGATGAATGGAGATGGGGAAACACATCAAAGGGATTTTTCACGGTTAAAGATTCTTATACGGCCCTCATGAGAGCGTCCTCCGGAAGGCGGCCTCAAGAACTGAGTTGGAGGGGTTTCAATCTATTATGGAAGTCGTTTGCTCCCGTTAAAGCTCAGTCCACGGCATGGAGGTTAGTTTATGATCGTCTCCCGACCAAAAGTAACCTCAATAAACGCTTCAATCTATCGCCGGAAAATCTGGTTTGCTGCTGTTGTAGGCAGTATTTGGAGACAGCCGATCACTTCTTTCTTTCTTGCAATGAAGTTTTCCGGTTATGGTGCAAAGTGGTAGAATGGATTGGTGTTCGATGGGCGTCTGCAGGTTCGATTCGAGTTCATCTTGAGCATTTTGTAAATCTTCTTGGAGGAAAGAAATACCGGAAAATTCTTGGTGGCCTTTGGATTAGTGTGATTTGGGTCCTTTGGAAGTGGCGTAATTCGGTTCTTTTCGACCATATAGAGTTGGACTTTACTAGAATCGAAGAGGAGATTAAATGTCGGTTTTTAAGTTGGTGTGTGGTTCGTGGGGAGGTGGCTCCCAATTTAAGTTACGTGGATTGGAGCAATAATCTTTCCTTGCACCTACGCTCTGTGTTGTAACCTTACACTCGGGTACTTCTTGTACCTGAGTACCCTCCTTTCTCTTTAATAAAAATTGTTTTTTCCGACAAAAAAAAAAAACGAGCGATGCATGAATAAAAGTGTTAGCATATACTTATCCCATGCATATATGTAATTAAATAAATCAATGAAAAACTAATTACTAGTAATATTCTTTTCAATCACGTGAGACAAGAACCCTAGTAGTTGATAACAAACAAATCCCTAACACGAGGGCTTACGCAAATAAGCCAAAAATCTATCCAAATAAGGAAATAATTAAACAAGCAACGATAAATGTTAACGATAATAAGCTAAACATAATCAACACATTAAATCGTGTGGGATTCGTATTACAAAAATGTATTAAACGCCAAGACCACCCAACCCTCCTTCACATCGCGTGTCAAATTATGGGTTTCGATTCCGACTACCGACGTTTGATACGTGGTGTTTTATTCTCAGTTTTGTATGGAGTATGAGTCTCACCTACGCGTGCGGTAACAATGCAAATTTATGTACATATTTATCGTTATGTCGTCTCATCTTATTGCCTTCTTTATTAAATATATGTGAGAGCTAGATAAAATAATGAAATAGGTCTAATGGGATGAGATAAACATAGTACTACTACTATATTTCAAAAAATAATACAATTTATGTATTATAACAACGTATTACGACGCATCTCCGATATTATTACAATTAACTAATGACTAATCATCATAAAATATAAATACATTCTCAGTACAATACTAACGCAACAATTCATCCGGATTGTACATTAACGATCAAGATTATCGCGTTTTACCTCTTTAAAAATGAAACTTTTTTTTTTCCCGATCTGCCGCTTGCTACTATCGTCGCATTAATGATATCTCACATTGATATATGTCATATAAAATAAGGAAGTGATGCGCTTGTTTAGTTATAGTAATAGTATATGATTTATTTTACTTATTTTACTATTTGCATGTTATAAATTCAACAAATAAGACTAATATAACGAGACGGGACAAGACGAAATGTATATTATTGGGGATGGAGTTTAGAAATGTAGCCATAGAGATGGGTCCAAGTGGTGCAAATCCTGTGATAATAAATTCAGATATTAAATTATACAGAAAAGGGAGCCAATTAAAAATAATTGTACGGCTCAGATAAGTGTAGTAAAGTGTCACAAACAAAGTAAAAAATCGCATCACACAAAACGACAAAATCCAAAATTCACCACCATTATTAAATAATTAAAAAAATGACAAGATAAAAACTGGAAATGTGCAAGCAATTTGATAGCTATAAGAAGGGTACGTGGCAGTTAACAAGCACTACAAGTCACTGCTCTCTCTCTCTCTCTCTCTCTCTCTCTCTCTCAAACCCCATCCCTCGCCTATTTATTTCCACCATCTTTTCACCACCCCCCAAACGCCGCCGCCGCCCTCCGCCGGAGCGCCGAGCATGAGATGGTGGGCCTAAGTGTAATTCTCGAAAACTACAGGGATCGAAGAAGCCCCCAAATTCTCAACAAAAAAGCCATGATCAAACCTTCCTCCCCACCCTCTCTCTCTAACTTCTCTCTACCTCATGGCTTCCTGGAGAATTGCTCCCTCTGCAAGCATAAGCTCTTGCCCGGGAAAGACATCTTCATGTACAAGTAAATATTCCTTTTTTTTTTCCTCTTTTTTTTTTTTTTTGAAAAAAAAAATGTTTTTCCATGCTAATTTATTTATTTATTTATTTAAAAATATGTAGAGGGGATAGGGCATTTTGTAGCGTGGAGTGCCGGTACAGGCAGATTTTCATGGACGAAGAGAGCTGTGAAAAGGGAGGTGGTTGTACCTTGGAGTACAACACCTGCTCGGCGGCCGCCACGTCATCGCCGTCGTCTACCTCTTCGCCGTCGCCGTCGTCGCGTGGCGGTAGTAAGGGGGCGAGGACTCGAGCTAACAACGCTTTCGCCTACTGAAAGTGAAAGACTTGGTTTTCCATTTCTGCCCTCGGCGGATTCCGTTTTTTCGAGCGCTTGTCTCGATTCTCCCTAGAATGGTGCCAGGGGCTGTTTTGTCATCTCACGTTTGCCCATGGTTTTTTTTTTTTCCCTCTTTTTTTCTCTCTGACTGTTGCTGAGGAACTGGGTGAAATCAACTTTTTATTTTTTATTTTTTTTGTTTGTTTCGATCTGTGAAGATGGAAGGGTGTTTTGGGAAGTTCGTGTTTTCATGAATTTGAAAACATTGTTAGGTTTTGTTCATTCCTATTTTTTTGGTTGGATTTTTTTTTAGAGAGAGAGAGAAGGTTAGTTAATTTCTTACTGGTGAATGATGAATTCCTTAACCTTCTACGTGATTGGGTTGTTGGTTATTTGATTCTCAATTTTCTTTTCTTAAAAAAAAAAAAAAAATCTTTTATCGCTATGAAGAGTAGAGAGATTCAAGAAATAACAAAAACTAATTGAAATAGTAGTATTATTCAATCACAGATCTTAGTAGTGGACTTTTTAAATAATTTGAGTTTATTGGGATCTTCAAGAATGAAGGGGATTCTCATTAATTTAATTTGTGAGCTGACAAATTTTTTTTTTAAAAATGCAATTTGAGTCAATTTAGGTGCATAGTGGCAAAAATTAATGTGTTATTAAGAAGTGAAGGCTATAATATAGTAGTACTATAGTATATATTTATTTATATAATTATTCGAGATTAGATATATGAAGTGTTACGAGTAGTACATATTTGTCGTGATCGTAAAATATGGTGCCAAAATTGGTAAAGTAGTTTTATTATTTGAGTTTGTATGTATGTATGTTGTGGTTGCCACTTGCCAGGTAACATTTATGAGGTACTAGGTGTAATAATGTGTAACTATATACTTATATTTTCTTGGTTTATACACCGTCTCACTCATAAAATGAGATAGTTTTTCCCAGTACAAGAATTAAGATGAGAGTAATAGTAATGAATGAGTTAAAATTTTGCTATTTAAAGTAATATTCTTATATCAGTAGGACGTACAAAAATATAATTTATCCCTTTATAAATATGAATGGACGTAGAGTAGTATTGTAAATTCATGCGATTCTCCAAATTAAAAGAATTTTTTAAAAAAAATCATGCATATCTCACCTAATGCATGTCCCTACAATTAATTGCGTCTTATATTTGTAGTATTACCAACGTACATCGTGTGTGTTTTCTAAATAGGTTTTTTTTAACATATAAAAAGTTCTCGTCCGACTATATTAGTCACATTTGTTGAATATATACAAAGTATATAATATTCAAATAAGACTAATATAATAGAACAGACGGGGTTCACTTCGTAAAAAAAGATAGTCAGTAAAGAAAAAAAGGAAGCCAATAAGATTGAGAGAATAGAGCAGAGAGAAGATGAGGAATTTCAGAGTCAGGAATTTAGAACTTCAAAGCAAAGACTACCACTGTAACTTTTAAGGGCAATGGACCAAATGGGAGAGTTTTTACTGTTCCCAGGTAGTGAAAAACAGTGCAAGAAAATCAACAACTAGAGCTCCTTTGAGGATGGAAACATACATGTAACATATTCTAGAAACCAGAACTTCATCCTCTAACAAGACATCGGACCATAGAAGCGAGCACACGCACTAATCGAAACACCAAGGATATACGAAGATAAGAAGCGTTTTCTTATACTTTCTTTTTCCCATTCTTATCTTCAAGAACAACGAGCAAACGGCAGGACCCCGTAGTGACAGCGAAAGTAAGTTCACACGAAATATACATGAACAAGGGAGTCTTAGATGGATAAAGATATGTGAATAACAGTAATACATACAAAGACTGTGACATAATCATCTTATCTTCCTCATCATTCGTCGTTGTCTGTCTCCATTCGAGCCATTGCACAGCTCAGCCAGATTTGAAGAGGAGTACTGCTTTTGAGTCCAAATAGAAGTAGACAAAGTGATTCGTCTCATGAGTTACATATGAACCTAAACGGGAAACAGATGAAGACGTATTAGAGGGCATTCTTTAAGATAGAATACCTAATCCATGATGATTGTTTATGTTTTCAGGAAAGCTGATAAAGAGTTCGATTACTGGAATACGTGATTGTTCTGTAAGCACACCAGTCGACAGATAAAACATATATTTTATTCGAGTATCAATGATTTCAGATATGGGTAGAAGAGAATAGTCCTTCTCCACTGCATGGTTATGTTAACTGGAGCATCTACATTTGTTTTCCAGACTATAAGCAAATACCGGAGTTATCTTCGTTTTTGCCAAATCATCCTCCCAAAAAGAAACAAGAGTTAAAAAATGGAGATATATATGAAAGACCATACTGATTTCTTAATGAACAGATTCCACATCCCATCAAACAAATCCGGGTGAAAGAGATTCAATAAGGACGGATGTCTTCACCAAGTTTTATGAGCTGTAATACTTGTATGAAAGGCCGGTCCAGTTATTTACTCCCACGAATATTTTAACAGAAGTTAACAACTAGTAATTTATAGTTATAGGCACAATTCTACATCAATGAAGCCATTAAACAGAATGTAATATAGCATAAAGTTGCTTAGTTCTCTGAGGATTAATACAAAAAACAAACATTAATAAACTTGTGCATAATAGTAACAACTTCAAATCACAAGAACATGATAGCACCCTAGCCACTTCATATCTTACTCGGTAAAAACAAGAAGAAGCAGATCATGATCATCATGTACATAGTTATGTGTCAAAGTTACCAGATCAAAAGCCATAACAAAGACAAATACTGCAGTTCACGTCATAAGTTCCAGGAAGTCTGTTTGAATTTTGAAAAGAAGAATGATAATCTGTCCCCAACTTCATCCACAATCTACATAGATTCCACTTTAACAAAGACACTGAGCAATTCCAAAGTTTCTCAATGATATTTCTAAGCATGTTTTGGAAGGTATAGAGGTCTTATGTAACTATACTTACGAGTGGTAAATCAGACACAGTAGCACAAATACTGGAGGTGATAAGTTTAGGAATTAATTGAGAAGTGACATCAGCAGATTATCTAGAGGGAGCGTTTACTTTTGGGGATAATATACACAGGATTGAGTAGTTGAAGAATTACAAAATCCAACATGTTCAGCATTAATCCATACAAGTCTGTTATGCATAAGCTATCATCCAAATTACTTCATCACTTGTAGCGCATGTGCCTGAAAGTGGTATTTTTAAATTAAGGGAGATAGGGAGAATTTCAATACATGTTCCACATGACTAGGACCTTTTTAAATGAAAATCATTTCAAAGAGTAGTACGTAATAAAAAGTGACCAGATTTGTAAGGTACAAGATTTGTAAGTATGATTCACAATTCAAACTCAGTCAACTACTGCTTTCAACACTCATATTTCAGATGAAGTACGTAAATTCTAGTTTAGCCGAGCTGCCATTGCAGCATCTGTATATATAAACATCCCTCTCACAACCACTCACAAACAACAACATAATTTCGAAAGATAAGGGCAATTAACATATAGGAAACAGCTCAAGCACCCTGTTTCAAAAATTCCCAAGTACAGTCGCACGAAGTAAAATCAAAGCCGTATCATCTTCTTAATGCAATGGTTACAGAGGAAAATGGACAGTTAAGAACTCAACACCTTAAACCTTCAAATCTCTTAGTGGCACCTAATGTGAGACTATATTAGATCCAAAAACACAGTTAAATTTGCAATCGGAACTATACTACGCATCAAATCATCGGATAGCATATAGCACAGCTGAAACAAACAAATACAACAGCTAGAGGCTAGAGCAATCATAATTTCATTACACGAAACATTCACGATCCCCGAAAGCAAAAAACGGGAGGTAGAGAGGAGGATTTTGATTACCGAAATTCTTGCCAACGATGCAATGCCAAGTTGGGCCGTACTTTTTGTCGAACATTTTCTTAATGTGCTCCGCCACATCCTTCTCCACACTAAACTTCTCAAACGCCTGTCGAAAACCCACAAAATTTCACAGCTACGAAAAGGCACACACAAAATTTAACATCACAGAAGTAAAAATGGGTTTCCCATTGATTTTCATTCTGTTCTCGACATAAAAAGAGGGATAGAGTGAGAGAGAGAGAAAGATTACACCAATGGCAATGTCAACAGCTTCTTTCTGCACATCCTCCTTCATGTCAGCACTCTTTATGATGACTTTCTTCCCGGGATTCGATCCGGAGGAAGACTTCCGATCCTCCGCGGAGGTAATAAGCGGCGACACCACTCCACCGCCGTTCCTCTTCGTCTCTTCACTCATCCTCGAGCCGCGCTCCCTCCCTCTTCTCAGATAAAGATGATAAACCCGAGCTTTTCCTCAAATTGGAAAACCCGAAATCTTCTGCCAGAATCTAGAGAGAGAGAGAGAGAGAGAGAGAGAGAGAGGGTATGTGGTGTCTGATTTGTAAAGCTGGTTTTTCGTGACGGGGGTTTTGGAATTTCTGCTCTTTTTCACTGTAAATTCGAATTTCGGATTTTCATTTTTTTTTTTCGGAAAATCATTTTTTTTTAATCTGATATTTCACTCCCTTTGACTCTTTCGTTGACCTTCACCTTCATATTCAGTCAACAGTCAATTCAGCAATTCTAATTGATTTAAAAAAATCTATTAATTTCAAAACTATTAATTTCTGAACTGTCATATATAATCAGAGCATTTCCTAAACTTACATTGCTACGCTTCTTCATCAGAATCTTGCACTACCAGACTTGTCCGAGCCCTCTTGACTCGACTGAGCTCCGCTTCGTCTTCATCTTCGTCCTCATCCTCGTTGGCGGTCTCCTCTACAGCTACAGGGGTAGCGATTTTAGGGGAATGGCCTCCTTCGGCTTCGTCTCTTTCGTTGCCACTCCCATATTCGTCGCTTGATTTTTGTTCGGTAGAATTATTATCACATTCTGCTTCATTGTTTGGGTTCTGTCCCTCGACTGCATCTTCATTCGCCTCGAGAATCCTGAAGTCTCTAGAGGTGCTGCGTTTGGCATGCCTCAGTAGGTTGACTTTGGTGATCTTGCTAAGCTGGATGAGATACCTTTCGTAGTCTTCAATCTGGAAAATCAGATCAGGGATGCATCTGTTTTCCCTCTTGATTTTGTTAACTATTCCTTTACTTATGTTGCTCTCTTGTTGATTCTGCAGACGAGAAAGCAACGGAAAAGAGACATCAGAACACGTGCATTTCAATAGAGGTTTGCTTTCTGGGAACGAATATTCACATACCTGCTGAATATTAGCAACAAAATCATACATAGGTGCTGTTAATTTCCTACAAGTTGTTTCAACCAGCCTCTGGTGCATGGCACTAGGTAACATCTGCTTGCACCCCTTAGGAGCAATTCGAAGCTTTGAGATTCGAGCTAGATTCTTGTAAAATTTTGCAGCCAGTTTAAGTAAGGATTCAGCATGAGGATCTGCAGTGTTATCAGAGTGGTAGAAGATAAGAAAGCAGAGACGCAAATTCAAAGTTCAATATCATGCATTACGTACCCTTTAAGTTCATGGCAACAAAATGTGAGAGAACCTTCACCACAGCTTCTGCTCTTGAATATAATACTTCTTCCACTGCTAATTCTGAAATCTCTTCTCCAGTTTGATTCAAGGAAATACCTTTCTGAGTTGCCGTATAGCATGTTTTCAGCCTTGTAGTTATCCACTCCATATCAGCAACTGATGATTCAATCGACTGTAATATGGTTGTGGAAATTGCAGAACTTGTTGATTTGCTTATGATAGGGAAGGTTTCAGATGCATCTACAGGATCATTACCCTCGGAGCCTACGACTTTTACTAGCTCTGCAACCACACTTTCAGCGATAACCAAGTCCGCTGGAGGTGAGCTCAAAGTAATAGCAATGAAGACCAAACATTTTGCAACCTTTGAGTTCGACACTTCACTTTTTCTGCAGAGTTCTATTGCCCAGGATCCGAGAAGGCTCCTCTTTTCTTCAGGCAACTTCTTCCCAAGCATCAGTACCATTTCAGAAAGAATCTGAGGATAAATACATCTCTTTAGTGGCACAACAGACTTTACATAGAACAGCAAAATTTTCTTCAAGCGAAAACAACAAATGAGCAATTTCATACTATTATAGGCTCTTCACATAAATCTACGAGCAAAAATATCTTCATTTGAAGCCAATGGCTTGAATGCATCACTTCTCAGATTTTGATGCTCTTACCAGTAAGCAAGTCAGCATTTACAAAGTGTACTTTACATATTTCATTCATGCATATATCACCCCCAATTATGGCTTGAATTGCTGGTTTAGAGAGCTAATATGTGTAACTTATATTCATCAAGAGAAATACTGGCTAGATACTGAACAGCAAAAGCTTAAGGTTAAATTGGAGATGTTCTCAATTCCAGCATCAATAGGATTTTGGGCTCAAGCATGGAGTTTAAGCATAGCTATGATTTAATATCCTGACATATTGAAAGAAGAAAAAAGAAAAGAAAAAAAAGAAAGCAGGATGAGCTTCTTTACAGTAGACTAATTCAGCAACTCATTCAGAAAGCTCCTTGGTAGCAAGAACCTCACTCCATTATCAAGTTCACATGAAGTCTAATGACACAGGGCATATTTCAGAAAACTCTTCAGCCACTTGAAGGCCTATTTTTATCTGGATATTGATATATAGTAACGGAAAAAAACAAGATGAGCAACATATTAAGATAGACAAACCACAGTGCATTTACCTCTGCTTCGCGGTAAAAAGAGAGCTCAAGAAACTCATTTAGTAGCGGCTGTATGCTCGTACAGAGTAACATCTTGCTTTTCGTGCTCCGGTCATCAATTCCTTCAGCAGATTTACATTCATCATCAACACCGCTTATCTCAGGTTGGCAGGTTGATACCAAGTGGTCTATCAAACCTACATACCTTGATTTGGATAAACTTATCTCAATTAATTTTTTTAGGCAAAGCAAGGCCAAATGAATATTTTCCTTTCTACATTCCACATCTTTCTGTCCCTTTGCCTCTTTCTTACTAAGATTCATCTCAGATGATTTGAGAGAGGAAACTATATTAAGTAGTGGGGGCCCAAGAAGCTTAATGTCACCGTAAATCAATGTCTTGAATGGTTCATCTTTTTCCATCAGAGAAAAGAATCTAAGTTGATGAAGGCACATGTGTAGAATGCGAGAAAGGATTTTCGAACTAAGAACTCGTGTCTTTCCAGAGGAAGGTTGGCTGTTTTTCTGCGAGGCTGCACCATTCTTCGAACTACCAAGTTTCCACGGCTCAAATGGAAGTTGCAAAAGATGATAAATGCTTGAAGTTGCCAAAAGTGGAGTTCGTTCTGGAGGAGACTGCTTTGTGCAGCCTAAAGCAACTTTATCAGCAGCTTCACTCATACTAGGTCGTATCACTGTTTTTTTAGTTCCACTGCTTTGCCTAGAAGTAGACGTGTATTTATCCACAAGGTCATGAATCTCAACAAACTCAGAAAGCTCCGTTTCCAGTTCCAGTTTTGTCACGTTAGCAGCTTTGACTAAATCGGTAACAATAATATTCATCACAACCTCAACAATCCCCAACAAAAGTGTAGCAGAACACTTCCTCTTTTCTTCTTCTATTGGAGTAGAGCCTGAATCTTGTTTCTTGCCCAGCAGACCTAACTAGTACCAATTGAAGCGACTTACATAATGAAGAACAGGAATATGGAAGCAAATCAGTGAGAAAAAGAAAACTGGAAACCAATTAGCAAAAAGACATTGAGTAAAAACACCTGCCACTCCAGGAGTGAAGAATGAAACAGCACGATATTTTACTTGCCAAAAAGAAATGCTCTTACAGGCATTGGACCCGTATAAACCACAAAGGTATACAGTTTAAATGGTGACAATAACAACTGACTTGATTAATTGTACTATTGCACCAAAGAATACCTTCCAAGTTCCCATTTCTCAGAAACTTCCGGGTCTGTGCTAAAGCATTTGAGAATAACTCTCCGGACAAATTTCTCCCAGCCTGATAATTATTGTGTCAACGTATGTCAACTAATGTCAATTAAGAGATAGAGAACTGGTAAATTAAGCCATTTGGAAAGAAATTCACTTACCTCAGTGTCCTGAGAAATGGAGAAGCCAAAACAAGGCAGTGAAGGTTGATCAGATCTATTCTGCGGTTGGAACAGAAGAATCCAAGAGACACAAAAGAGAAGGCAGTCCAGCGGCTCTTCAATAAAAAAATTCCCATTCTCCAGTTTGACGCATTGATCAATGTCCAACTGAAGCTCTTCATTCTAGGAAGATTTATGTCAACAAAATATAGTCGACTCGTTAGATGAGAAAAACTGAAAAGGATATCACTTGCAAATGGTTTACTGGGGTAGCAAATGAACAACCTATATCCTGTAGATAAATACCTCTCTGTAAAACCGCTGGAAGTGGGAGAGTAAAAGGTCAAAAATGGTGCCTGCACTTGGAGGATCCACTAGAACAAGCTTCATGATACCATGGTAAACATTTTCCCGGACATTTGCCTGGAAACAGAAGTAAAAAGTGGAACTCAAGATTGGAGAAAATGGTGACATTTTAGTATTTTACTTTAGACTTTGATTATTTTATGGTTCTTCAAACTAAGAAAATTAGATGCAACAATTAACAGAGTTGAATAAATTCACTAAGGAAAGTACATGTGCTGAAATCGAAGCTCCTTAACATGGCTTCACTTTGGTGATTCAAATAATATTGCTGCTTAATTAGAACTCAGAATTTGTCCAGAGTATCTGATCTCAAGGCAAGAAAAATGAAGTTTAAGCATCAAAACTCAATGAACCTGCTGATAAAGGCATCGTTGCAGCAAACCACTGAGCTCTCGGAAAAGGTCTGGTCTAGTTGCATAAGGTTCTTCAGCTTGCTGGCTACAACTGGCCTGGCTGCTTGATTCTTGAAAGGAAAAAAGTCCATCTGGTTTTGATTGTTTTTCTACTGAAAGCAGGTCGAAAATGGCACTACATGCCGCTAGACGGACGGAATTTTCTCGTCTAAACATAGCCTTCCTCAGAACCAAGATAGTGTAATCCTGCATGGTTAGATAGTTAAATTAGAATTTGTCACATTAATAAACAAATTTAGAATGACAGAGAACATTCATAGACTTCACTAATTGCTGGTCCGTATTTCTAAAAAGCCTATTTCAATTGTTAGATTTCAACAAATGTCTTGTTTTTCAATTCACATAGCAGTTTGCTTATGGTTACAGGAGTTGAAAATATGTCTCATAATATGACATATACTCCTTTGGGGAAAACAAAACATGATTCGATGCTGCAGTGTTTGGTTGAACCAGGCGTTGCAAAATAAGTACCTGAAGATCACGACTAATCTTGATTAGAGGAAGTAGAACAGAAACAAGATTATAGGAGATCCTGCCATCCATAAATGCAAAATAATCCAGCATTTCTTTCAAATGAGACATGTGTTCCAACATTGGGTGTGAATGAACCTGGACCAAGTATCCAAGCAATCTGGAAGTAGTGAAAAAAAATGAGCTTAGTAGCAAGCAAACCAACCAAAAGGCTGAGAATTATGCTAAGAAGTTCACCGTGTTATGGGGAAGCATTTTTCAGGCTTCGTGGACAGGACACTGTATTTGCACTGCTCGATTATCTGCAAAGGTACTTCGTTCAGTCTCCTGTTGTAGTGCTTGTATTAACTTAATAGTCAAAATCATGAAGGTATAACTCAGAAATCACATTTCTGATATTTGGTTTTCCCTTCCAATCCAGAAAAGCTCCCTATCCAGAATTTGTGGTGCCTCATGGGTCATGTTGATGCAGTCATATTATACAAAACCACTAACCTCATTCCTTGACATGTGATGCACTTCGAACAAACATTTCAGCACTTGTGTACCAAGCTCCTCTGTACCCATGAGACCATCAGATTTTGATATTTCTTTCTGTACTCCCTCTTCCACTCCATGAAGCAATCCAAAACCTAATTGCACTATACTGGGCACAATGTGTTCTCTTCCATAGTGGCTTGCATTCACCTGCAGAAAGAGAACACAAAATTGTTTAAAGGGAAGAAAAAACTAATATACTAACATTAAGACAACTAAACCCAAAATCACCGCAAAAAAAAAAAGTAAAAAGTAATTGATTCATGACACTGGTATGTAGTTTAAATAATTGAAAAATTCAAAACAAGTGATTATTCATACACGGTTCTTGGCACAAAAAGAAAAGGTGTGCTAAGAACAATCAGGAAAGCACACTCCGATAGCTAGATGTAATGACATGAAACTACTTCAATTATCATTATTCTGTATATTTATTGGTCCTCCACATTCATAAGGTTGATTGTTTTAATAAGTCCAAAAACTTTGTCTAGGTATACATTGAGGTCTTATTTCTGAAATAAGCAAAATATATAAGGGGATAATAGCTCACAGATTTAAGGATAGCCTTCTCAATAGCTTGAGCATTCTCCAGATACTCCTCCTTCAGTTCATCCGGTAGCCATCTGCAGACTCTGACGTAAAAAGGACAGGGCACAGAGATGTTCAAGCTTGACAGATTATTGATCAGCATAATATGGATCAACATGGTTATTAAGCTTATATGTTCAAGCTTGACAGATTATTTGAAACTGAGAACAGTTCATAATAATTCATCTACATGTTTATATATACATGGTATTCAAGGTGATACAGGACGCAGTGATATCAACATAAAAATAAATACATCTTGCAGCAACATCAGATGCAAGAGAACTGAAAAGATCACAGAAAGAGCAGCAAGAGCAACACACTCACTTGGCAAACTTATAATCTTTGTACGCATTAAACAACGCCGTTTTCAGAATGCCGATTGCAGTCTCACTGAACCTCCTAATTCTGGCAACGGACAACAACACTGTGACAGTAAAATGGTTGAAAGCCCTTGAATCCAATCTAACCAGCCCCAAGACCTCCTGCCCCAATGATGGATCCTGCTTAACAGCAAAATTTACATGGAGCAACACTGTCCCTTCTACTTGCTTCATCACCGAACCAGCCTTGTTCGCACCCCCGAAATGCAACACGATCCCTTCAATCACCTCCCTCTTGCCAAATCCTTTAGTAGCCAGCACTAACAACTGGTAAACCAGCCCGGGCAAATCCTGCAGTTCGAGGTCTTCCCTCATTTTCACGAAAACCTTTTGCAGGAACTCCCTCTTCCTCACTTTATCGATACACGTAGCAAAATCCCGTACAGTTTCCACCAATTTGATCAACAAAGCATTACTCCAATCACATTCGATCAAATCATCTATAACCGAGGTCACGTACTCTGCAGACTTATCGAGTTCACTCGAGATCCTAACCAACTCAATACACTTCGGCAGGAGAATCAACACATGCGCATCATCGAAGTCGTTGATTTGGGGGAAATACGATATAACCGAATCGATGACTTCTGGAATCTCCTTAATTTCTATGGCGTCTAGGTGCCCCACGAATTGCTGGATGATCGACAAAGAGTTGCGGTCGTGTGGAATTTTGTTAGAAGTGAACAGAGAGAGATAGGCGTGGAGGAGGGCGGGCAGGAGAGAGGATAGTGCCGCGCAGGGGTGGTGGGAGATGAGGGAAACGAGCGACGAGACATAGTCGGATACTGCGGCGGAGGAGTCGGAGGCAGCAGCGGCGCGTGAGTGAAGAAAGGACAGGAGAATCGGGTGAGATGACTCAGCTAGAAGGAAAGGCGGGAGTTGGGAGGAAACGGGGTTCAGGTGGTGGTGGTGCTGGGCAAGGGAGATGATATCGGTGTCCGTCAGCGGTTGCGGTTGCGGTTGCGACGGGGGCTGGATAGCGGCGGTGGAGCTCGCCGGCGGGCGCATGGTGGTGGCGCGCTGCGGAGGTTGGAAGTGGGTTCCCGGCGGCGTTAGATTTGGGCGGGAAAAATTGGGGGCAATTTGAGACTAAATATATTTATATTAATGGAATTAATTTCTTCATTTAATATATGGTAAATGAAAATTTTGAGCCCAATTAAATTTGAGAAATGGGCCTCTCTGGGCCCAATAGGAAGAATCCCACAAATGGACTATCCATCCATGTCTTAAAAATCGAATCGAACCGATAGTTAAACTAATTGAACCATGAACTGATCATGCTTTCAATTCATTTTTTTTTTTCTTTCCATCTTGTACCGAATAATCGAAAAAACTATGAACTGAAGGTCTCGCCAATGAAAACGTTCAGTTCGATTTTAAAATATTGAATTCAATAGAAGGACGAACGTACAAAAATGAAACTTATCCCCGTTATATTCGTTCATGGCACATAAGTTAGCCGTTAAATAAATTAGTGTAGTAAGAAGATTTAATGAGAAGAATAAAAAACAGAAAACATGGGGTGCAGCCTTTTTATTTTGTTTTCCAAAATGAATAAAACCATCAAATTATTAATTGCTAAAACAACTGTTACCTCTCTTGGCTCTACACCTGTCGCCTAAAGATTCTTTTTTTTTCTTCCCTATCTAATTCCCTATTCTATTTTTGTCACGCCAAAAAATAAAAATTAATTAATTATGTGGTGTCACTCCTTGCAACGCTATAAGATTCCAAAGCTCTTCTGAATTCACTTTACTCAAACAACTTGTGTCCGTGTGTTAACTTAACGGGACTATATTTCGAGGTTAACGTTCCAAGTACAAGATCTATGTGACGTAACCTTTAAATTCATGGTTAATTGTTTAAAAATTTGTAATTGGTTCCTACTCAATGAAAATAAAGCACAAGGTTATATTTTCTTTCAAATATACTACTATCACTCTGTATGTGTCATTTTTTATTTTATACTATCCTGTTATATGTAAGAGATGTAGCGTCTTAAGATGGAACGGACAAAAAGTGCTTCATATATACCGTATATGAGACATTTCTAACGGAAATGAGATAGTAGTAAATGTTACCGTTTAATTGTTTGTTTCGATCTTTAGATGTCGACGAATCTCTGACCAGGGGCACATATTCTGAATCCTACTCATCGATATTAATCTTCTCAAAAACACTACTATCCGTTACAATGTAGTTATACTACAGACACTTCATACACCTAATCCGTAATGATGATATCAAACGATGCCGTTTTTGATGAATCATCTCACCCTGTAACGTTCCATCATGTCCTACTCTTTCTCCTCTTCGAACACGAAAATTGTACACTAATTTTTAGTCATGCCTTTCGCACAACATCAATATTTTCAAGGCATTAACAAGAAATTTAAAGGTCGTGTCATGGAGGATTCGAACTCAAGCACTTTGAATCAAACTTGATATCTCAATATTATTGTACTTGATACTGTATAATGTATAATATTTGATATAATGTATAATATTTACATCACGTGAGTCCCAAATATTATCATAACATGTGTTTTTCGACATATTAAAATGCGTAAAAAAAGGTCAAATCACACTACCATGAAGGACAAAATGAAATATCATAATCAAACTTATGTATTAGGTACAAACATTTGTATCATCTCCGTTGCCCCGATAAACCAACCTAAAACACTTTGGTGATATCGAACAAGTAACACTATAAATATCCACGAGAATTACTACTTCCCCAAATTCACTCCCCTTCTTCTTCTCCATCTCCATCTCCCATCCCTAGTAATGCAGTCCATTTCCAATTTGATTTTTTTTACCAGAGCCAAAGAAGAAGGTGGCGCTAAGAACAATTAGGGTTTTGGTAGTGTTGTTCGGTTGTCAGAAGTTTAATTGCATAAACAAGTCTGCTTTCCACGTGCTTCTGGGGACTCTCTCCTTCACTCACCCTCCCCCACTTACTTCAATGCCATTCTTCTCTCTGCTGCATCTCTCTCTCTCTCTCTCTCTCTCTCACTCTACACCTCACCTCCTTTGACCTCTCTCTCTCTCTCCTCTGTTCATCCATTTCTTGAGAAAAAATCAGTATCCCAGATAGCAAGATTAGACATTTCTTCACCTGGTAGCAAACTTTTGCACCCGGCCCTCTGTTTCCAGCCATTTTGAGCAGTCTTTCAAGAATCCTATGCAGTATCTAAGAGAAAAATCCACAGCCCAGGTTCCAAGATCGAATCTTTTTCATCTGGGCCACAATTTCTTGCTGTAAACCGAAATCTTTGCGAGCTCGAGGCAAGAAAAATGGTGATGGAAGTGGTGCATGAAGATATGGGGGAAGGCAACATGCAATGCACGAACCACCCCTACAAGAACAGCACCCCCGGCGGGATCTGCGCCTTCTGCCTTCAAGAGAAGCTCGGTAAGCTAGTCTCCTCCTCCATGCCTGTCGCCGTCTTCCCTTCTTCCTCCTCCTCCTCCTCCTCTAGATCTGATTTTGGCGCCACCTCTGCCGCCGGCGACTCCTCCAGCGGCGGCGGAGCCGCCGCCCTCCAGTCCCGCGGCCACCTCGCCCCCTCCGGCGCCGGCGCTCAGAACGCGAGCAGCGAGTGCAGCAGCTACAACGGCTACTACTCGAGGAGGTCGAGGCTGCCCTTCGTCCTGACCCAGAAGCAGAGGAAGAAGAAGGACGGAGTGGCGATGGGGGGTTCGGATTCCGGCAGCATCGTTTTCAAGAGGAGCAAATCCACTGCAACTCCGAGGAGAGGTATGCATTTCTTGGATGAGAATTACTCTGAGGAGTATAGCCCCCATAGAAGGGGGTTTTGGTCCTTTCTTTACATGTCGAAGCACCCCAGTTCCAAGAAGAGTGAGAAAAGCTTGAAAGATTTGAACTTTACATCGGCCACTGCTAGTACTGTTAGCAGCACGGTTGGATCATCCTCACTTAACGGCGGCGGTGGCGGAGTTGGTGCCGGTGGTGGAATTAGATCGAGGGAGAAGAAAAGGGAAGATTTTGTGGTGGTGGATGAGAATGGGAGTCCTGATCAAGCTACATTTGATAGGAAAGTGTCAAGATCCAGATCTGTAGGGTGTGGAAGCCGGAGTTTTTCCGGCGATTTCTTCGAGCGGATTTCGACTGGCTTCGGCGATTGTACCCTCCGCAGGGTTGAGTCTCAGAGGGAAGGGAAGCCCAAGGCGCAAGCGGGTAGTCGAGGCGGTGGGATCAACGGCCAGGATTGCATCAAGGAAAGAGTTAGGTGTGGAGGGATCTTCGGTGGATTCATGATCACCTCCTCCTCGTCCTCCTCCTCATCGTCCTCGTATTGGATTTCGTCTTCCTCGGAGGAGAACAACGGGAATTCAAAGGCGATCGTCTCGTCTTCTTCGAGGCAGCTCTCCCATGGGAGGAGCAAGAGCTGGGGCTGGGCTCTAGCAAGCCCAATGAGAGCCTTTGGTAACAGTAAGCCTTCCTCCTCCGTTAAGAGAGAAGCTGTTTCCAATAAGAATGTCACTCCTAATCTAGCTGCAATTCCCTCTTTACTGGCTGTGAGTGGCTGAGGGAGAGAGAGAGAGAGAGAGAGAGGAAGATGGTTGAATTTACTGAGATAATTAAACTAGCAGATATGTTACTACTTACTATACATTTTCACATTCATGATTGGTGTTTTGATCATGTGCTTGCTTGCTACTCTGTTCATCATGTTGCTACAGTTTGTTTTGCCAGTTGTGGTGTTAAAAATTCCTTCTTTAGTTTATTAATTTGTTAGTTATTTTTCAGTTTGGAATTGGAGTGTATTGAATTCTTCTTTGTATATCTAAATATGATGTAAGGTTATTGGGAAATAAATGGAGGGGCAATTTTCTTGAATTCTTCCTTTCTCCCCTTTTCCTTTTGGGACTTTTTCTTTCAATAATCTTGGATTGGAGTTCTTCAAGTGAAGATTGGTGACATGATTGGTGACTTTTGTGCATGGACTTTACATGCAAAAAGAGAAGAGATTAATGGGGGAATGAATGAATGGGGTTTTAGATCTATAGTTTGTTCTTGTCTCCATCAAGGAGGCTGGCTTTATAGTTAATGTGTTGCCATTAAAGATGCCCAAGAAATAAAATAAGGGTTGGGATCACATGTCACAAGGTGAGCATGTGCAAAGGCAAGGCCCCCCATATAATCATTGATAGAAATGAGAGAAACAAAGCATAGTTAAGTTTAGTCAAAGTGTTGCACATGTTTTGGTGGAGAGATAAAGACACATTTGAATGGTCTTAAGTCTTGATCCACACTCAGGTGGGAATCTTAGCACACATCTAATCTCTCTGTAAACCTGCTCTTTTCGTCCCATTTTATTTAGCTCGTTTGTATATTTTTAATACTAACGTATTATATATATACAAGGCAGATGGAGTGGAACACTGCACGGGGAGTAGGGGGAGTAGATGTTGCTTCCACACACTTCACAATACACACATACACAACTTTGCAAGAATGTGGAGGTGGTGTATGTACACTTTGTTAGTAGTGTATAATAGTGGTATAAAAAGAGATTTGGTTTTTTTTTAACAATAATTGCCAAACATTTCAATTTTGTAATGAAGAGATATGTAGACTTTCTTTAAAAAAAAAAAAAAAAAAAAAAAAAAAGATATGTAGACTAGAATCAATCATTCTTATGCCTTTTATTTCATGTCCTATCCTATTGAGCTACCAAGAGAGAGAAGAGAGATGTGAATCAAGCAAAAATATCATTTTCTCCTAAGGGTACCATATCTTTTAAGAATCGGGTCGTTCCTGACCCGATTACTATTCTGGTCGTTTATTTTGGAACTTGCGATATAAATGTTGGTCCAATTGAAAAAGTGAATTGATCTTGATTTCATTTTTGCACAAATGGTGCACATATAACTATTACTATTGTTAAGTACACAATAGCAACGATTTCATAGCCACACAAAGAGCTCGTCGAATGAAGATGAACGACATACTTAAAGACTTTCGAACGATTTAGACTTCGATGTCATGACAATTTAGGGTTAGACATGAAAATGAATTGGTTTAATAATCTTTCTCACTCTTGAAGAGAGAGAGAGAGAGGGGATAGAAATAGATGAATCTCTATGACTTTACTAGACTATTAACATGTGTGGGACACACTTGTCCATTTCCCTTCAACTCTTGCAATTTGTCCATTTCTTTACACAAATCTTGCACTTTGGCAACCTCTCCCAAACTTTTTTGTTGCTTCAATCACACCCTTAATCACAAGAAAAATAAATAAATTAGGTAGTTGTTGCATATTCATTTGCTTTAATTGTGTAGCCATAAGTTTATTTACGGAAAATGAGTACTCGTGGCATCGATCTCACAGAAAGTAGGTCTTTACATCAAACAACAATGAAGAGCACACAAGTCCAACTCTTAACAATATACTATCTCCGACCCGTCGATAATAAATAAAAGAAAAATAGAGACGTCGACTTCTGGTAGAGAGAGAGAGAGACTGAGAGAGAGAGTAGGACAGAGTATGGAAGAAGACATGAAGGGAAAAGACTATTGATGAGAAAAAATCCATAGAAGTGGAGCAGATGATTATTACACAACGGATCAAATTTTTCGAAAAGGACACTCACTTTTCCACAATAATATTATTTGCAGCAACCAATTTTTTTTATTATATAGAGTTTGAGATCTAGGCCCCCCTCAATTTATTGACATTTTATGGCTATTTACCCGATACATACAGAAAGTATCGACTGCGGATTCGACGTAAAAAATAAATAGTGGCCCGATATTTGTTTAGCTCACATATTTTTTTAAGATATTACCACAACTCAAACTAGAATCGATATGGGATCAAAAAATAATACTACTAATAATAACTGTATCCAACAGAATGTGGTCATTTTAAAGAAACGAAGGAAATGTCGAGATCATTCAATATGTCGAGAGATGTTGGGTGAGTGTGATGGATTGTTTTGGAAGAGCAATATCACTATTGCGTATGTACCTTATTTGTCTTGAGATAGGAATAACTCATTACACCTTCACATGTCTTTTCTCAGACCTTTGTCCAAATGTTTTCTTCCTATTTTTTTTCTTCAATAAATGTGTTCTTCGAAAATATCCCAAGATTACGTTCTCTTTGATGAAGAATTATTGAGAAGAAAACAATACATTTTTTCATTATTTCCCATATTTTTTTTACCTTTTATCTATGTTGAAGAATTTTTAAAGAGTAAAATTCTTCATTATGGATAAAATGTGAAAAATATGAACAAATTTTAAACTCTGAATTTTTTTTTTCCCTCACCATAATTTTCTATAAAAAAGAACACGATCTAAGTTAGAGATCAGTTTTGAGCGGCGTAAAATGTCAATATTCGAATATCAAGGGGCGTAAGTGCAAATTACAAAGAGAACCCATTAATTGTGATGGAACTTTTGGGCCGGGCCTAATCAAAGAATGGGCTCTCACTAATTATTTTTTAGAATTACCCATCACAAAAAAAAAAAAAATAGTATAAATAAATATGTTTAGCATTAATTTGGAGCTAATCACTGCATTAATGTCGCAACAAGACATAATCAATCAAAATCATCACTTAAAAAAACCTTATGTTTGGTTAAAAACAAGTGTTTAGAGCACATGCCACAGCTCATACTACCAAATTAAATACAGTATTAGAGAGAGAGAATAATATTTATGGTATTTGATTCTAATTAGCGTCTAAGGAATATCTTCTCTCATTAGTAACGTTATTAACGGTGTGAAAGTACTCCCTCCGTTTTTTTAGATGACATGTTTGCCATTTTGGGACTTTTTTTTTTTTTTTATTGCCTATTTCCTTTTAAGACCCAACAAACACCACTTTTATCTTTAATATTAGATTAATTATCTTTAACTCACACCACATACAGTATTAACTTTTTTATTATATTTCTTAAATATCGTACCGAAAAGAAACATGTCATCCGTAAAAAAACGGAGGGAGTATATATTTGGGATTGAGAATCGGTCAAAGTTTAGGGTTCTATATACCTGAAATGACGATGAGAATATATGTAATTTAGGCGGTTGCATGCTTGTGGTCTCATCCCTACAACCCAAACTAACCCCACTACAATTTCCATCATTTGAGGGAAATCGTTTTTTCCAAAAAAATTGTCCAGTTGGCCTAGTGGTAAGGGGAGTTGAAGGTTATGAGTTCGATTTTCACTGTTGACATCGTATGTGGTGTAGTTTTTTTACGTTTGTGTGGTGTATGATTCTCACGTTTATGTGAAGATATACAAGATTATAATAGATACCACCTTTATGAGGTGTAATGTCTCGTTTATATGAGTAGATGTGAATCGATACTATTAATCATACGCATGTTCGATAAAAGATATAGTTCAAAAATGCAATAGAAGATTCAATCTGCTATCAGTGACGATAACTCGATAAGGATATTACAAACTTGTATATTTTCTTAGGTTAAAGATCACAAACCCTACCTATTCGTCCATTCCAAGAAACTTAGAAATACTTCATGAATAAACTCGGAAGCGTGATAAAAAAATAAAAACATATAATATAGTAGAACATTTCATTTATTGATATAACGTTACATGGCATGCTAAGTATATATGGATGAATAAGTAACGACTTTTGCTTAAATCGCTACTATTCAATCAATTAATTCATATTGGCATTGAACCGAAATCCGGTAGGGATGATATTGGTGATGCGGAGGAGGCCAGAAATCGTGGTTCCGAGAAGCTGCAAGTTCGAAACCAGCCCGCCTACCGACGGTAAAGTCGCGTTACAAGAAGCGAGAGGCGTGGTCACGGCCAGGTTGCATCCCGAAACGAGCGTCGTCATGAGGAAGTTGACCGGGTCCAGTAGTATCGAAAAGACGCCCGACCCGTCAGTTATGCCGCTAGACACCACGGTCCCACCACATCGCAGCTGCACCAGTGCATCTACACCAAGAATTAAAACAAATCAGATCAACTGAAATGGGACAGACGAAATCGAGAAAGTGAGGGTGGTAAACTTACTAGGAAAGACAGGAGTGGAAGTGCCATTGACCCCAACATTGCCATTAGGGGTGCAAAAAACAACCCCTTGGATTCTAAGCAACCCTAAAAGAGACCCAAGTAACCCACCCGGCCCAAATATCCCACCCAATTGTGCTTGAGCCAATGGAAATGCAATTATGAGGGTGAACAAAACAAGATACTTCATCCCCATTTTGCTTCTAAGATTCGTTTCGTTTCGTTTTGTTCTGATTTGGTTGGTTTGGTTTGGTTTTCGATGTAACTTACCTATTTATAGAGAAGCTAACGAAGCAAATTGAGCGTATTTTTCTTGAAGATGCGCGTGCACAAACTTGCCCCTTATGATCATCCATGGAAGGTCAATACTATGCAAGTTGTGGTTTCCTTTTCTACCTTAACACATTCATGCATGTTTGGAAATTTGAGATTAGGGCAAAGATAACTTATACTATTATTTCTAGAGTTAGACGTGAGGTGTAAAATGAAAATAGTGTAATACAATCCAATCGGGCTAGATGGTGAAATATTTTGTGGGCCTAAACCCGAAATGCAAGTTGCTAACGGGATGTTCGTGTTGCGTGTGTACATGTAGTACTATACTCACGTCTCACAATATATTATTTTATTAATGTAACTTTTACTCCATTTGTCCATCTAAGAGTGTGGTGCGTGACCCGTAGCACGAATCCTAATAAGCGCGTTAATTCTTAAACTATTAACCCTGTATATAAATTTTAAAAGTAGATTATTGTTAATTAGGGGCTAGTTTTTTTTTTTTTTTTTGATCGGGCAAATGTTAGATGTTAGTACGCCTAGCTCCCAAACACTCCAAGAAAATCTTCAAGCCACCTTATATCTCCCTAATTCGCTCCCACCAAATGTTAGATGTTAGTACGCCTAGCTCCCAAACACTCCAAGAAAATCTCCAAGCCACCTTATATCTCCCTAATTCGCTCCCACCAAATGTTAGATGTTAGTACGCCTAGCTCCCAAACACTCCAAGAAAATCTCCAAGCCACCTTATATCTCCTTAATTCGCTCCCACCAGGGATCGAACCCGGGTCACTCCTTCAAGGGAGGAGCCCGGTGGCCAGGTGCGCTAAGACACCTGGTTAATTAGGGGCTAGTTAATTAAACATAACTTTTCCAAATTTCATAGAGTTAATAGTTTCAAGAAATAGCAAGCTTGTAGAAATATATATGACGGGTCCCGCACCTCACTCTTAAGCTATATGTCTATGTATTGTGATCAAAATAAATTATAATAACAAGATTTTGCATCGAGCTGGATAACAATATCTCTGTCTCATTTTAGTCGGCCTAAATTTCCCATTAGGCCTGCTAGTGCCGTTTTGTGGGCTTTCACCTATGAGCCCACTATGTTCATGCAATGAGGGAAAGCTTTTTTCTGTTATTTATTTTCTCATAGGGAATATGAGCTTTCACAAATGGTCCATATATTTACAAATCTTTAGTTTTTCTTTTATATTTATACACATCCACTGGGATTGAGTTGAATCCTGGCCTAGTTGTTACCATTTACTTAAAACTATACATATTTTACACTCACATATATTTAAGAAACACGTCAATTAAAATGGGCCGTTAAATTAATATATGAAAGGGAAGAGTTGAGTGCAAGGCATCAAAAACAAGATAACTAGTGCCCCTTTCTTGCACTAAACTTCCTAGAAACAAGCACAAAATGAGTGTCTACTCCCACTATTTCCATGACTAAGTAATATCCCAATACTCCATCACACCCTAAAACAAATATAAACCCACAAAACATAAAACAATCTCAAGAACTTGAATGGAAAAATGGCTACATTTCTCCTACACATTCTCTCTCATCTCACCTTCCCCGACAACCTGATAGGGCTAGCCTCGATCCTACTTGCATCCGTCGTGTACCTCGCGTACAGAAAGAAAACGTCAATATGCCTAGTTGACTACGCGTGCTACAAGCCCCCGCCCTCGTACCGTGCCCCCATGTCCTTATTCGTCGAGCACCTTGAGCTCGACCCTGAACTCGACCAGGAGAGCATCGACTTCCAAGTCAAGATCCTCGAGAAGTCCGGGTTCGGGGAGGAGACGTGCGTCCCCCCGGCCCTCGCCTGCCACCCCAGCGACAAGTCCCTCACGTTCACTATCGAGGAGACCCGGACCGTCATCTTCTCCGTCGTCAGGCAGCTCCTCCGCAAGACGAACACAAACCCTAGGGACGTCGACATCCTCATCACCAACTCCAGCATGTTCTGCCCCACCCCTTCCCTCAGCGCCCTGATAGTGAACAAGTTCGCCATGAGAAGCAACATCATGAGCTTCAACCTCTCCGGAATGGGGTGCAGCGCCGGAATCATCTCTCTAGGGTTAGCCAAAGACCTCCTCACCGTCCACCGGAACTCCCTCGCCCTCGTCGTCAGCACCGAGGCCATGAACCTCAACTGGTACACCGGCAAGAACCGGTCGATGCTCCTCACCAACTGCCTCTTCCGCCTCGGCGGCGCCGCCGTGCTCGTCTCCAGCAAGGAGCAAGACAAGAAGCGAGCCAAGTACCTACTCCAGCACCTCGAGAGAACCAACAAGGCAAGGGACGACAAATCGTACTCATGCATAATCCAACAACTCGACCGGGAAAAGAAGCTCGGCGTCTCGATCTCGAAGGACACCGTCGCCGTCGCCGGCGAAGCCCTCAAGGCGAACATGGCCGTTTTGGGGCGGAAGGTTCTTCCCTTGAAGGAGCTGCTCCTCTACGCCATCCTCACCTCAATGAAGAAAACCTACGTGCCAAAGTTTTCGAAGGCGTTCGAGCATTTCTGCATACACCCGGGGGGCAGGGCGGTGATCACGGCCATTCAGAGAAGCTTGAGGATGGAGGATAAGGACGTGGAAGCTTCTAGAATGACACTGTACAGGTTCGGGAACACCTCTTCGTCTTCGATCTGGTACGAACTGAGCTACATCGAGGCGAAGGGGAGGATGAAAAAAGGCGATAGGGTGTGGCAGCTTGCAGTTGGGAGTGGATTCAAGTGTAACAGTGCAGTTTGGAAGTGTTTGTATAATGTCCAAAGCGACGAGAGTAACGTGTGGAGCGATCGAATCGATTCGTTTCCGGTGGAAATACCGGAAACTGTTAGCCTTGTTTGATTTTGATCACTTGTTTTTGTTTTAGAGAAGTGGAATTAATAATGTGCGTGGGATTTTGATTCAGATGTGTGTTTTTTTAATCGAGGGGTGTCTAAACGGGATGGGGTCGGGAATAATACCCGTTTAGGGTCTCGTATTTCAGAACATTACCCAAATACCCGACCCCGGCCCGTTTAGACATCCCTAGTTTTTGTGAAGAGGGTAGTAATGGAAGATAAAAATGTGATAAAATCTCACAATTCTTTCTGTTTTAATTCCTTGTGTTTCTGCATAAAAATGTGATCTTGGAGCATTATTCTTGGGCAAGCACATAACTTTTGATCTTACATGGATGCATCCATTAGTACATGCAAACTCGAACATTTTTCAAGCGCTAGACGTGCCCGAGGCGGCCTCCTTCTCGTCTCCATAGATGCGTTGTCTGAAGTCGCTCACCATCCGGGGAAGGCCTTCTCTCAAGGAAACAGTAGGCTCCCATCCTAGAAGCTCCTTCGCCTTTGAAATGTCCGGCTTCCTCTTGTGCGGATCGTCCTCCGTGTTGGATCTGAACTCTATCTTCGCATTCGGATCTATTGTATCTTGCACTACCTATACACATTCCAACTGTCACAACATAATCTTTTCAAAAGAAAATGATACCTTTGTTTGTAGGTCTCTACCTTGGCTAGTTCAAGCATGGTGAATTCACCGGGGTTCCCGAGATTGAACGGCCCCACGTGTTCGCCTTCCATCAGCCTCATCAAGCCCTCTACCTGTTACAAGAGATGATGTTCTTGCAAGGATTAAAAGATTTTATCTTTTTTTCGTGTTCAAGAATTTTCAAGAAATGAATTTTTACCAAATCAGAAACATATTGGAAGCTCCTAGTTTGCTTTCCATCTCCATAGACAGTCAAGGGCTCCTTCCTTAAGGCCTGCAATGTGTTTCATCAAGAACGTTAACCAGCACGCCCTTTTATCGATCTTTTTTCGTTCCATCAAGTATGAAACTGCTGCAAACAGATTTGAGAGGAAAATAGTGTTTGATTTGGAGTTTACCTGAGCTACAAAGTTGCTAACAACGCGGCCATCATCAATGCACATTCGGGGTCCGTAAGTGTTGAAGATTCGAGCAATCCTTACCTACAACGACACACTTGATATAACCCCGACTGCATGAAGTGTTAATAACAACATATCGACAGGAATGTACCAACCTCAACATTGAGTCCCCTGTGATAATCCATGGTTAAGGTCTCAGCTGTTCTCTTTCCCTCATCATAGCAACTTCTAACACCTGTTTAATAACAAATTGCAAACTTTTTTCAGACTCCAACAACTTTAAACTCACCCTTTACATCTCCACTTACCAATGGGATTGACATTGCCCCAATAGGATTCGGATTGTGGATGCTCCAAAGGATCGCCGTATACTTCACTTGTGCTCGTGAGCAGAAACCGAGCCCCGACCCTCTTTGCCAGCCCCAACATGTTCAGTGTTCCCATCACATTAGTCTTGTGGAGAGAATCAAGTTAAGGATAGATTTTCCCCTCAAAATCAAGAAATCTAAACTAAGAATTGCCAAAAACAACTCATTCAAGATTTCAAGAAACGAAAAAAAACAAGATTGCAAAGGATATGATGGTCTTGACAGGATTGTACTTGTAATGGACAGGAGATGCAGGGCAAGCCAAGTGGTAGATCTGATCCACCTCTAGCAGAATCGGCTCCACCACATCGTGTCGAATCAGCTCAAGCCTCGGATTTCTGAAATGGTGCAGAAGGTTCTCCTTCCGGCCCGTGAAGAAATTATCAACCACGAGCACACTATCACCGCGAGCTATCAAACGGTCCACTAGATGGCTCCCTACGAAGCCGGCTCCGCCGGTCACCAACACCCTCAAACTCTTTCTCCTTAACCCCAGGGGAACCCTTCCACCTGCATTTATATATGTTCTTACATTCTCTCAATATACATAGATTCAATCATCCTTTTCTTACAATTCTCAAGAATTTAGACAACCTAAAAGACTTTTATGCTAAGAACAGAACAAGAAACAGAGGAAATTGTTACAGCAGCAACACACCTAAATTAAAATCATGGTATAAAAGAACATGAAATTTCACAATTCAGACAATGTGAGAGAGAGAGAGAGAGAGAGATCAAATCTAGTAAAAAACAAAATATACCTGCACTGAAATGGGTAATTCGGTGATCGTGACTATACAAAGAACGGGCGTGAACCGACGTGGGGTGATCGGAGATCGGAGGCGGAGACGATGAAGATATAACGGCGGAGACGAGGCAAGGAATGGCGATTCCGATCAACAAACACACGAATCTTTGTTCTTGAAGAATGTAACGGAAAGGGTACGCTACATAATGCTTTCGTAACTGCTTCTCACTCCCCATCTTCTTCTTCTTCTTCGCCTTTTCCTATGTTTTCTTGTCTTTATTTTTCGATTTTTTCTTTTATTTGTGTGTGTCTGAAGGTGGATCGGATCGGATGTAATAAAAGAGGACAAGGATTTCGGGAATTAAATGAAGATTTTGGTAAATTCAGAAACTAGAGAAATTCAGAACAAAATTCAGAGAGAGAGAGAGAGAGTAATTAGTGATAAATGCATGCGTGTGCATGAAAAGAAATAGTAGATACAAAACAAAATGTATAATTAGCGTGAGATTGTGTTGCATGGAAGTGTGTGTTGTGTGTGAAAAACTCAAAGTGAAAAGGGAAGAAGATGAGATCTGAGCTTTTGCATGAATTTTCGCCGTATTATCGCTCTCCCTCGCGTGACTCTTGCTATTTTCGGCTCTCTCTCTCTCTCTCTCTCTAAATTTCTTTACACTTGAAAGTTGAAATAATGCCTAGTAGTTAGATGTAAGAGAAATTCTTTGGTTCGATTTTATAGAAGCAAAGTTGGAGTTATGGGTGATTATATAACATTTACTAATAAGTCACGTTCAGATCCTTTTTTATTACATTT
This sequence comes from Thymus mandschuricus, assembly GCA_029379335.1. NCBI lineage: Eukaryota > Viridiplantae > Streptophyta > Magnoliopsida > Lamiales > Lamiaceae > Thymus > Thymus mandschuricus. The sequence goes on from CM057074.1 coordinate 38,232,324, forward strand.
TCGTGTTGCATATCATGTTAGACTGTGAATAAATGTCATGTATTCATTCATCGTAAATAGCAATAATTAAATTCCACACGTAACAATCATCGACTAGTACGATGAGAGATGTAACAAAGAGATATTGTTGATAAAGTAGAGTAGATGATAGTATATATCAATAGTTAGCCCCATACCCATAGGGTGAGTGCAAAGAAAGAAAGTGATATTAGATGGTAGTACATAATTTGTACAATTACACATGCTACATTATCACAACTCACAAACATTACACATGCTACCTCTTTCAACCAAACTTATACATCTACAAAAGTTTATCCTAGTACATTTGATGTGTCCCGTAAAATTTAAAATTATTTCTTTTGTGCTTTTGTGATGCACAATTAATAGAATTTCATCTCATTAAAATGTTTGAATTTCATAATAGAACTTTATCTTATTTAAAAGCCGATACTTGTAGCAGCGGTAAAATCTATTGATTTATATTATTTATCTCAATAACGAGATGTGTTTCATTATCATATTTTATTTTCTTATCAATACATATCATTCTGCATGCATTTCGTAGGACTCGGGACCTTTAGCTCGGAATTTAACTCACTATTGTTAGATCAACCCAAGTAGGGGTGTTAACGGGTGGGTAAAACCCGGACCCGGTCCGGACCCGCTCAAAACCCACTCTTTAATTAACTTCCGGGTCCGGGTCCAACCTGGTCAGACCCGTAACAGCAGCAGACCCGACCCGACCCGACCCGTTACTTCCGGGTCCGGGTCCGACCCAGTCCGATTTTTTTTTTTTTTAATAAATAAATTCTTTTCTTTCTTATAAATTAATTCAACCATTTAGTTTTTTCAACTTATCAATTTTGTATATTTTTATATATTAAGATAGATTAAAGTTTCGATTTGCACGTCACTAGCCACTAGGTATGACAATGGATCCAGGACCCGGTCCAGATCCGATCCGAAAATTGAATATGGACCTTGCAAAATTTTTATTGTAATTTTTATTTTCAAAATTTTAATTTAAAAATAAATGCTACGGATCTGGTCCAGATCCATAAACCCGTGGATCATCCGGATCTGGACATGGATCTCAATGTTTTGGACCCGATGGATCTAGACCCAATTTTCCAACTATTTTTTAAGAATATAATTGTAACATTATATAATAATCAAGAAAAGCTCGGCTTCAGATTCCCGGCGGTGCGAAGGAGGGAGGGAGATAAGAGAAAGCTGGCGGCGGAGAAGAGGGGTTCAACACTTCCCGGCGGAAGAGCGAGTCCAAATTTGATGAATTTGGGCCATTGAATTAAAAAATTAAAAAAAAAATGTAAAGGTGTAGCAATTTTAATTTCCGGGTCGGGTCCGGGTCCACTGTAACGGGTCGGGTCCGGGTAGCAACTAAGTTTCCGGGTCCGGGTCCGGGTCCAATGTGGCCGGGTCGGGTCCGGGTCCTTTATTGTTTGAGCGGGTCCGGGTTCGGGTTTTACCCACCCGCTGACACCCCTAATGGTAACCCAAGCATACTTGTTGTAGTGGGAAAAGGGTTTACGAGTTTTAACTGTGAGAAATTATGGCGACGGAGGTGTCGATCATGGCTGTGACACGGGCAGCGCAGCCTCAATTCCGCAGCACCTTCGATAAGGCAGTGTTCGCCGTTCATGCGACATTCGTTTCCACCGGCTACGTCCTGCACACCACCGGCCTCCCTGCTTTCTCCGACGAAGCTCTCTCCAGAACCTCCCGAGGTAGGAATTTCTCACTTGAATTAGGGTTTCGGAATTGAACTTTTTTTCTGATCTCCGATTTCTGGGCGCAGATGAGGTTGGGATGGATAAATGGAACGTAATCGGAGGCAATTTCGCGTTTGTGTATTCGAATCCGTACAAGGATTCGAAGTTCAAGAGCTAGCCATGTAAGAAGATTTCACATAGCAAAGCAAGCAGAAAAACGTACAAACGAAGATAAAGAACGGTACTACATTATTCCAATAACTGTTGAAATTACTTTACAGTTTGGAATTGCAAAGAATATCAGCAGAAAACTTAAAAGCTATAGCAATAGCTCCGATCTCAAGCATTTTTCTAGCATACTCCCTACTACAACACATCCACAGATAGAGAAAGAACAAAATGAAAACGTAAAACTCGAATACAATTAGCTAAAATTTTCAAGCAAAAATGAATAGTGCTCATCTGCTAGTACTATCTACTTAGGCATCAAGGTTTATTATTGTTTGATAAGTGGAGGATGGTAGAAGAAACGGTTTCTTACTTCATCATCTGCTCCGGAGAGATGGTGTTCAATTCTTGTGCTGGTTTTCTTTTAGGTCGAGAAACTTTGCAACTCGTTCTGTTTTTGCCCCTGACTTGTGGTCGTAGTATTCAACAACTGCAGCCCCGGCCAGTGCAGCAAGTGTAAGTGCTTGAGCATGCAACCTGATTGAAAAGTGGTAGTGTAAGAAATCGGAGATGAAGAAATCTATTCATACATAAGTCTTTGCAGAAGGAAATCGTGTCGCTGATGAAATAGGCATGCTACACACTTTACCAGTTCTACCCTCCCCTCCAAAATCGATAAGTAAAAACAAGAACCCAAAATCGAGAAATTGTGTAAAGAAACCTGTGATCGACATGCTTAGGAACCCTACCCCTTGATACAAGAGGTGACGGAAATCATAAACAGGAAGGAATACACATTATCCAAATTCGAAAGATGTGACCAAAACAGAATCACGATTATCCTTCAAGATTATGCAATAGTACCATTCCATCAACTCTTCAAGTTCTCTCAGTTCTCAATCTAAGTCAAAAACTCCAAAACTATTTTACCTTATTATCCCAGCAAGAACGTCAACAGTTTACACCCGAAAGCTAACAATCGAAATTTCAACCACACAAATGCATCTATGTATACTTCCAAATCACAACGAGGACGACACAAACCGCAGGGACTATGTATACTTCCAAATCACAACGAGGACGATACAAACCGCAGGCACAAGCGTTCGTGATTCAATTTAGTACTACACAAAAACCATAACATCACAGCCCATTGTCCATCTCCCATCTCCCAATAAAGACCTAATCGCAGTTTTAATTCCAATCATTACAATACAAGCAAACAACATACACACAAATCATCCCAACATCAAACACAAGATTAAAACAACAAAGTTAACCAAATCCAAGCAAAACGAAACACCCCCTTTAGCTACAAATTACAAACAAGAAAACGCCCAATTTGCTGAAATTAATAATAGTTGAAGAAAATAATCGAAAATAGAATGGTACCTAGCATGAATGATCTTGACGCTGGTCTTCATCTTAGGCTGAGACCAATTATACGCCAATGAACCCACAATCCCAGTCGCCCACAAACTCCCTAAAAACCGAATTCCAATCAAACGGAAAGGGGGAACAAAACATCGATTAAAAATCCAATCTTGAAACCAAGGAAAGAAAGAACCCATAAAAAAAAAAAGGAAAAAATCGTTACCAACGGCGCGAAGCTTGTGCTCCACAACCCATTCCCTCAAAGCTTCAATCTTGCCCTTTTCTTCTCCCATCTCTTCTTCTTGATTCTCTCTCTCTCTCTCTCTCTCTCCCCCTTTTCCCAGAAAATTTGATTATTGGGATGTGAATCACAAAAGGCTTTCATTTAGAGGAGAATTGCAATTTGTAAACCGCAGCTCCAAAACAGGGATTCCGTCAATATACGTTTCGTGGCATGTATTTAGGCCTCGCCTATATTCTTTATAAAATTTAATTTTCAATAATATTATAATTTTTAATAAAAAAACTAATATAGTTTTTTATTTTTTAAAAAAATTTAAATACAAAAAAATGATGGTCTATTATTCTTTTGAAAAATAATTGCTCTTGACCATTGTTTTTTAGTTGACCACTCATCTTGAAAAAACGGTTAAAATGGTTTTTAGTTTTGACAATAACTCCGGTTTTCGTATGGACCAATCTCTCGAACCATATTGCATATTCTTGCTAACAAACAATGATAAGTAAAAACAATGGATACACTCACTTTTGATTTATAGATTATAATCAAACAATTTACATTGCCAAACACCTTATAATAATACAAACAATTTACATCATATGCATCTCTCTATTTACACCAAAATTGGGATTCTTGAACCAAATATTTCAAAAGAATCACCAAAAAAAAATAAAAATTATGCAGCTGCAACTTCTTCATCTACTCTATAGAGGAATCCATCCCTGTCATTTAGCATAAATAAATTAGTACACCTTCGATTATTATCTCGTGCATCGCACGTGTGGAAATAACTGGTTTTTATTAATCATAATACCTTGATGACTCCTTTCTCAGTCCCACAAAGAATCATGTCATTGGCTGAAAGTAGGCTTGTGATCTTGCTCCCTGCAGATAGCCTTCCAACTTTTTGCTGTGTCCCTCTCAACCATATCTGTTTTTCAACCAAATTTAAATACTCAAAAAAAAAAAAAAAAAAAAAAAAAAAAAAAGGAAAAAAATAATCAAGAAACCTTGTTTTGATTGTATTTCTCTTTGTTACCTGCAGGCTACTCATTGATGTGCTGCAGTTTATGTAGATGAAATCCTCAACAACTTCCATTGCTAGAATGCTTGCTCCTTTCTCCGGCACCATTGATATCTGAGGCCGGCTGCTTCGCCTCCAATCCTACGTTACTCGTCTCATTAGCTCATTGCATAAAAGGACAAAAAGTTTTGATGTAGGTGAACAGTCTTGCTTTTTTTGTACCTTCATCTTTGAGCCTTCTACTACTAAGCTTGCACTGTATAGCCAGTCTTTGTACAAAGAAATCGACCGTATAGGCTTGCTCTGCATCCAGCTCTTCGATGGCCCTTTGATCTCCTGCTCCCTGTTGTTCATGAACATCACCTCCATGATGCTTGAATCCAAGCACCCGGCGTAGATCTTTCCTTGAAACGCTCTTATGCATTTTACGCGCTTGTTCTTCAACACGTCTCTAGCTTTTCTTGATGCATCAATCACCTAAACATGTCACACATGACTTTATTCACTCTCAATTTGTGTAATGACAGTTAGTTGGTTGGTTAGTTATGTAATGTACCTTGAGTTTATGGCTTTGAGTAGAAGCGAAAATCAGTTCCCCGGAAGAATCTATGCTTCTGATAGATTCCTTCATAGGTATGACTTCTATGCATTCAAGATTCCTCTGCTGCATTTGCCACATCTGCCCGAAAACACAGATGCAGAATCAAGAAAAACGCGTAAGCAATCTTGTATCACGCTCTTGAAGAGAGAGGATGCACGAGTTCACTACCTTGATAGTTTTGTCAGCAGATCCACTCAGAAGGCAGTTGCCTAGATCATAGAGAGAGAAGCACGTCACGGCCTTTTTATGCTCCTTCGTCTCAAGCACGAGGGTCGCTGTCTGCCCTTTGACATCCCATGCCTATAACCACACCATACACATTATGAATCAAACATGAACTTCTCCATGATAAGCAATGTAGCAACATAGAATGAACGGAAACCTTAATCGATCCATCAGCATATCCACTGTATAAATAGCCCTTGTAGTAAATGAGGGCAGTCACAGCTCCACTGCATTTAGTCCCTGCCTCCAATACTTGGCTATGAACACAAGATATACGCTGCATACGGTAGTACAGCAAATTTAGGCTGCAGTTTCGGATTCTGCTCGTAAATTAGTGAAGTGAAGAACGTCTTGATATGGCAACTCACCCACTTATTTGGCTGGAAATAGTCAGCCACTTTGAGCAATTCCTCAGCCATCCAAGTAACATTCGACAGACGTCTCAAAGATTCTCTAACGCCTTCCGATAGGTTGATTATCCTCTTCATCCCTACAAGATCAAGCTCAGTCTCAGTACAATAAACACCACATGTATATGAAAAACAAAATGTGGAGTACGAGGTTACCTCGGCCCGAAGTGTAGTTATAGATGCACAAGCAAGCAACGAGGCGTTCCTCGAGCTCAAAACCAGGATGCAAGAACTGCTCGACGCTCTGAAGCAAGATGTCACAAGCAGAATGCCTCACTTCATCTTGACATTTCATGAGCTCCAGTCCAATCCAAGCAGAAGCTACCAAACAATCTCTCGAAACTCTCCTCGTCTTGCTCTTCATCCCCTTGTCCAATGACTCAAACACACGCGTCCCGACCTGCAGAATCCTCTGTGCGATTCTGCTGCACCACGAGTCGACCCCGGCATCCTGCAAGTGAAAAAGATCAAATCTTGATCATGTCCTGAAAAAAGGGTCCTCGATTTTCTCAAAAAAATTCGACAAAAACTTTATGATTTACTTGTAAACTTTGATCAAGAAAGTCATAGGTTTTGATCAAATTCTTGTGCTGTGGTAAGATTAGGCCACTTTTCTTCACTAGCCATGGCATGGTGTAGGCTTCTCCTTCCCAAGAGTAAGTTCCACCAAGATTGGCTATGATGAATGAAGAAAGAGCCTGCATTTGTGGAGACTCTTCGCATTGCAACGACTCGAAGAGGACCTCGACTGCTTTGTCTCTGTACATGGATTTTGAGGATGGATTTACAAGAACTTCTAAATGTAGAAGCAAATTTGCTGCTAGAATTCTGTATCGAGGCTCAGAATTCTGTATAAGTAGGAACAAAGCACACAAATTGTTGTTGCTTCCTTGTTTCTGTATCTGCTCCAATAAGCTAATAGCAGATGACCGTGGCATTTTGAGTAGCTCGTTGAAGAAGTCGAGAGCAGTAGACGTTGCTCGTTCTTGGTTGCTCCAGAGGAGGGAGACGAAGGACGTTACGGATGAATCCTCGGATATGTATTTCCTGCATTTCCCATCAAAGCACATACTTTTTGCTAGTACAGAAGCCAGAGAGACGAGCTCGTCTAGTTTCTCCCTCCTCGGCACCTGCAGGAGGGCGGAGAGCACCCTTGGCGAGCTGACGGACGCCAGGTGAGCTCTGTTTGTCTCGCAGTCGAAAGCAGTTACCAGCATCTCTATGATCATGAGAGAGGCTGCAGGTGGAGTGAGAAACTCCACCTCCAGCTTGTAGCTCGTGGAGGTAGTACTGCATACTACCTCCACGAGGCAGGGGAGGAGCTCGAGCGTCTTGATCTCGTCGGGAGGGGGGTTGATCAAGTAGATTAGGACGACTGCCTCGTGCACGTTGTGCTTGAGGGCCGCGGCCAGGTCGTATAGCTGCAAGCCCTTCCGCTTGATGTCGTCCACGACTGACCTGTTGGTGATGACTATCGTGGAGAGTATGGCGACCGATCTTCTCACGACCGTCTCCTCTCTGGAAGTCGAGATCGTTATCAGGAGTTGGTCTATGATCATGTCCTTCAAGAGGGAGTACTTCAATCCTGCCTTGGTGTTCAACATTTCGTATATCGTCTTCATTTCGACTGTGTAGTCCTGCTCGAGGTTTCCTAGCTCTTCCGTGAAGCAGAGCTTCGAGATTATTCTCTCGACTACTCCATTTTGTTCGGTCAGTGAGGCATCCTCCTGGTGAAGTGTAGTCCTGCAGCTTAAGCTTTTCGCCATCCTCGAAAAACTATGATGTGATGATCTGAGGCCTAATGTGGACATGTTTGTATCGCAATACGAAGTGGACAAACTCCGGGAGATGCAATCCGTCACCCTCTCCGGCTTCTTCGTCCTGCTAGGAGGCATCCGTGCATTCCTGCATCGGTTCAAAGAAAAATTAGCACGTCGTACGCCTTCAAATACGAAACTCTAGCACTCGAAGAATCTCAAGTAAGTACCAAGAGAGCGATGCAATGCGATTGAGATCTTCTTCTTCTTCTTCAAGATCTTCAACGCAGCTCTAGTCGAAACACAAGCAAGAAAATCGTTACAAAACGAAAGATGAACTAATGTTAAGCCATGTTGTTCGATAAGGGGCACGTACGTGAGGAAAAGTATCGTCGATAGAGGAGATGTTGTCCGATTTTGATGATCTCGGTGTGTCCGGCTCCGACTCCGTTAGAATGTCTTTGAGGCATTTGATGTTTGAACTTGCCCTACTTTGTGCTTCCATTCTCCCTCGGCTTCCCAACGTCGAGGCCACGGATACCTCTCCCACGTCGTCTTCTCCACATATACTAATAAGTTGCTGCAACACGGAAAATTCGAATATTACTGTTCAATACTCTATCCGGAAGACATGACAATGTTCGAATTCGCAACAAACTTGACATCATCACTCACATTTGGATTAGCCATGACTTCAATTTTGTGCTCCTGCCTGAAAATATCACCATCAAGCATGAGATGCATTCATCATTCAGAGGTAGATAGTTACTACGGCTTTCGTTGTCGTCTTATATTAGAACGAGTCTATTATATTATACGTTCCTTAATTTAGCTCCCTACGTCCAACTAAACATTCCTAAAAGAAAACAAAATTCTCGAAATTGACAGTTATTTTACCGCCTAACGGCGAGTCAAGAGTTTGCAGAATACGATGAAGTCGGTTATTTTCCCGGGAATTTTCTCAAAATCAAGAAGGGAAAAAAAATATAATAAATAAATAAAAAAACAGTTGAAAAAAGAAAGGCTCACAGTGCAGAAGGAACGGCGTCGTTTGACATAATCTGGTAGTACATTAACCAAGGCTTGTACCTCCTCGCCATCCACCTCATCGCGCCGTCGTCGAGTTCATACGACGGCGGAGATTCCTCCCCGCCGTGGCGGCGAAGCAGAGGGCGGAGGGACTCCCATATTCCGGGAGCCAAATCGTTGCACACGACCCTCGGGCAGATCGACACCGCCTGAAGGAAATGCGCGGCGGCGCGCCACTCGTTGCGGCGGAGGAGCTCCACCGCGGCGAGGTAGAGGTACGAGGAGGCGGCGAGGTAGGCGTTCGGGATTCCTAAGGTGGCCCCGTTGACGTCCAGGGAGGAAGGGACCTGCAGCATCTTCTCCGCGGCGTCGAGGCGGGATTCTCTGTCGTCGCCGGCGGCGGCGGCCTCGGCGGCCTCGACGCCCCAGTAGAGGTTGGAGAGGACGGAGTGCTCGGAGAATTCGAAGAATTCCTGGGAACGAATCTTGAGCTTGGAGAAGCATCTGTGCTTGAGGGTTTTCTGGGCGAGGATTGCCTGCATGTGGCGGCTGATTACGGCGACGAGCTCCCGCGCGGCGGCGATGTCGAGCTTCTGGCCGTCGGCGGCGGCGGAGGAGGGAGGAGTTGGAGTTTGTGGCATTTTGAGTACATGAAGGGAAATGGAGAGTAGCTTAGAACACTACAAATTCTGTTTTAGGAACATTAATTCATGGAGATTGATTGGTACAGAAACAGGTTACGGTTGTTGTTGCTTCCATTAAAGAAGGGGAAGAAGAAGAGTGGGGCTCCCTAGAGAGAGAGAGAGAGAGGTTAATAGTACTAATAACTAACAGTTCCATTCCATGTAAGAGTGTTGATAATGGCACACGTGTAATGTAATTAGCCTTGGTGAATTATTAATTTCATGACGTTTTTGATGGGTTTGAAGTTGTTGGAAGAATTCAAGAGGAATAAATAGCCTTAAATTTTACATTGCTCATCAAAAAGAGCACCGTAAATTCTTCTGTCCACCGTAAGTACATTTAACGATGCTCGTGACGAATAAAGTTTAGGGGCATTGTGAAATTTTATACGTCACGTCCAAAGATAATGCACCTCCTTTAATTTATAGATTGATTAGACAATGATTGGTGCAATGCACTAAATATGCTTAATTTCCTCTTCATGTCTGCACCTTGTTACATACATAGGAATAACTTTTTAATGTTTCTCTCTTCTTCTTCTTTTTTGGTAATTGATGGGTGTGAAATAAGTAAGCTAATTATATAGTGTAAAGTAGAAAAGTAAAGTTTTTTTTTAATTAAATTGGATGTGATGTATGGGCAAAATGTTTTAGAATACATATTTTGTCTGTATCTGTGGTATTAATGGTGGTGGCAAACAAAAATATTGTTATCCTCTCCTCTCTATCAAACAATTATGCACCCTAGGATGGCTATAACTATTGTTTATTCAAATTAATATAAATCAAATGTTAGAATTTCAACCCCAACCTACCTAGGGTTGTTCAATAAAGTAAGTAATTGTTCGAAGGTAGCGGTTGCAGGTTCTCACGATATTAAGGAAAAAAAAATCAATTCGAACAAGATTACATCAGTTGTGAATATACTTATATATACTCGTCATACGCACCGCTGAACCGCATTAGTATGATATTGTCCACCGAACCACATTGTTTTTGAAGTCATACCCAAAAGACATCATACTAATCTAACAGTATTCTCATATAACCTTATATTTACGACGTGAAACTTGATTGTTTGTCCAAACAACTTCTCTGTAGTATTGAATTTGTATCAACTGTTTTGTAACAAAAAAAAATGCCACATCTAGTAAAAAAAAAAAAACAAACAAAAATAAAAAATGCCACATGAATTAACACCACATGCTGCCCTTGACCTGTCAGAACAGACCTATAACTATTCAGTTTTCTATTAGTTGGCTTGGCCCCATTGCAATACAAATTTAAGGCTACTAAATTTTCCCCCAATTCAAGAACTGGCCCCCTATAATTCCAATTTTACACTAATAAAAGAAAGTGAAATGTTACTAATTGCTCAATCAACCCCAAAAACTTGTAACAATTCCCAGAAAATGTGGGGCAAGTATTATGATGATAAAATGTGATGGTTTCCAATAAAAACATGGATAAATCTGACCCAAATTAATTATGTTTTTGTTTGGATTGATGAATGATGAAATGCAATTCTTGGAATAGCAGAGAGTGAGGCTGTAATGAAAGGGACTTGACCCCAGACACACCCCCAATGCTGCTGATTGATTGAGCAACCCCAACTCTTGGACCATTTCTTGAGGCCAAATCTGTCACTCTACCATCTTCTTACCGGAGGAGCTATTGAATTGTCGAATACTGCTTTCGTCCGTCTTCTTGATAATGAGTTCACTAAGTATTAATATAAGTGAGTTCATTATTAATGAGAAGAGTGCAATAAAAAACTAAAGGACGTAATCAGGCTAGAATAATTGTATGGGTTTTTCATTAGACTTTCAATAAATTATCTTCATTATGTAAGTAGGGATATGTACTTGAATGAACAATTAAGTTTTTTTTAGGATTGTAGGCTTGTAGCAAAGGACCATCCATGTATTAAAGGCTAGATTTTATACAATAATAAGGCCACATATATAATAAGGCCACATATAATACAACCCACCTAATGAAGTATTTTGTCACAAGGAATAATAAAGTAATTTATAAGAATATGAGAGAGAGAGAGAGAGAGAGAGAGAGAGAGAGAGAGAGAGAGAGAGAGAGAGAGAGAGAGAGAGATGCAAAACTCAAATGTTAAAAATGGCATGAAATGTGGGTCATGAAACACTATTGATCTTCAACACAACACAAGCAAAAAACTTGTCTGTCACGGGCAGAATCAATAATAAAAGGAGAACAATTTAATTAATTGATTTTAGACGTTGGTCCAAACTCTCATGTAAAATGTACAAACAATGATGTGAAAAAAAGAGGATAAGGCACTTTCTTTTTCATGAATTTTCACTAAAGAGTAAAGACTATAGCCTAACTTACTAAAGTTCCAAATAACTTTTTCCAAATATAATTGGAGGCTAATATCGGACAACTTGGTTTTCTTTCATGTCTACCCTAACTATTCACCGACACGATGCGTAGAAAAATATGAAAAAATATTTTAAGTACGAAGGCGTCACCATTTAACTACGGATAAAGATTTTTGTAGTGTTACTTTTGTTTTACTTTTCTGAATTGGTCTCTGTATTTAACTTGCCCACTTTCTTATATGCTAAAATTGGGCTTTTGTATATAACTGGACTCCATGTATTTAATTTGTTAGTATTCAAATTCAACTTAGGCCCATGTGTAAATAGCAGAAGTTAAGTAAGCACCTATTTCAATTGTAGCAACATAAATAGAAGAACATGGACTTAATTTTTATAAATCACTTTAGAAACTTCCTAAACTAAGAAGTAACGTATTTAAAAAGCCCAACTCAAAAAAACAATTCAATAATGCCCTAGAGGAATATTAAGAGGGATTCATTAAATAATTCACATTCAAGTCCAAGAAAAATGTTGGGTTTTGGCCCATTTCAATCGTTCTCATTCTTGTCGACAAGAGATTTTTTAAGCATCTATGCAGAACCTTCCAATTAGAGAAGCAGGACAACTGAAGCGGACGGAGCGAGTGCACATATATAATATAATTAATTAATTAAAATGATTTAGTCGTAATTAATGTAATTGAAAGCCGTGATTCAATTTTAGTTTCAATATTGAATGAGAAATGGTGATCTCATGAGAAACTACTACCACATTAGAAAACTGAGTAGTTAGTTATTAGATGCTCTGATAATTAATTAATTATCATTTTCATGCATGCACGCATGCATAATATTGCTCCAACTCATCACCATCACTCTCTCAAATAATGCATTTTCAAATCTAAACACCACCTAATTTGTTGAACTCTGCAACCAACTAAGTTTTCAAACTTAATTACAATATACTTCGTACATCCCGTTAATAACGAGCTCACTTATATTAAAACGAGCCTATTATAACATCCAGCATGCTCATTATCAACGGAATATAAGTACAGATTATACTTGAGTATTTTCTTTAGTTCCATTACAATATCAATATGCACAAAAAAATGTGACCCAAACTCTTTCATTTGATCTCTACATGTAAAAAGCTCAAGGTACTCCATTTTCCTCCTCTCTCTCTCTCTCTCTCTCTCTCTACACACACACACCAATGCCACTCCATTCATCCTCCTCCTCATCATCTTCTTCATGCTTGGAGCAAACCATTTCTTGAAAGAGAAATCCCAAATTTCCAGCAAGCATCATCACAATTTTCTCCACCTCATATTCATATTTATTAACATAATAATATTAACATCCCATGTCTCTGCCCAAAAAACAACACACTTTAACTTCTTGAGAGGGAGAAAGAGAGTCGCATGGTGCGCCAATGACCCGAATATCTGTTCGGATCCGGATAAAAACCCATGGGGCGGGCCGACTTGCTGCTTCCAGAGGTACTGCAAGGACACGCTGAACGACCCGAATCACTGCGGGTCGTGCGGCCGGGCCTGCGGGTTCGGGTTCGGGTGCTGCGGTGGCAGCTGCGTGGATACGAGGAATGATCCCCTGCATTGCGGGGCTTGCTTTGAGGAGTGCCCTAGGGGGACTAGGTGCACCTATTCGATGTGTGACTATGGAGGGTAAATTCGTAATTGTGTAAATGGATTTTTTTTTTTTTTTTTGAATTTTTACTTTTCGTTGGTTATTATTGATGATTTAATTTTGAAATTTTAGTCAATGTTTTCAGTTTGATTTTCTTGTTAATTTGCGTGTGTGATGCATGACATATCTTCGTGTTGAATTTCGATTTTCGTGTTCGACGTTTTTTACATGTGGAGTGGAGTGTTTTTCATTTTGATTAATATCATTAATTTATTAGACAACGTGTCATCCTACATCGAATAAATTAGGGACGTCATCTCAGTTAAGTAATGAATTTAAAGGACTCTTTAGCAATTCGAGTTAACCATTTTGACAAAGCGAGGATTAATGTTAAGTAGTTGTTAGCAGACTCATTGGACCACCTAACGTAATGAGCTCTGACCTCGTAGGCCCAGGGCGTTACAGAGAAGGGGTCCAATTAAACTTATTCTATTTAGAATGGATTGTATATGTGTATGATATAAACTCGATTTGAACCTTACCAATAAGATAAAAAGTCACACAAACATCGATTTGAGACAGATCCAAAAGGATTGTATAATCCCATTCTTTTAGAGATAATACATAATATTAATTTTTACGTCTCACATATATTTGAAAAACATATAATTTTTAAATTAACAGGATCACCGACGGAGTAATAGATTTTTGTTTTATTCATCAAACACCACATCTAGTGCCACCGGTGCATGCTAAATTATAAATTGAATACAATTTATGAATACTTATTGAGTTATTGTCAATGTAATTACACACTTAAGTTGACTAAGAGTAAATTAAAATGGACGGCCACGATAGCCCATGTTATGAACGATTTGTGATTGTATTCAATTTTTAAATTGTTACAAAATAAAAAATCAAATAGTGGAAATAATTGAAGAAATAGGTAAGTGTGTGGTCTCAATCACCCAAAGCCTAGAGATCCCAAAATTCTTTTAATTTGACATAAAAAGTAGTACCATCCCCCCCCCCCCCCCCCCCCCCCTAATTTCATGCTACCAATACTAACATCTTCTCCTAAAAAAAAAAAAAAAAAAACTAACATCTTCTAATTTCAAACTAACATACATTCAACAACTTCATTGGAAACTTCCTTTTACCGCGTAAATAGAGTTGAGAAATATATTTCATCATTAATTAAAAGCGCGTTAATTCCTCCGTCTCAAATTATTAGAGTCAGTTCATTAATTTTTATCTTCGATTTTTGGTCAAGTCGAATGATTATATGTCCAGATCAATCCAACAAGCTCGTTGTTCATCTGGTAACTTTTTAACCGTCGTGCATAAACTCTTGAGTAGTATTTCTTGATTTTTATTTTATTCTTTAAAATAAAAGAAGACAGGGATATTCCAATTCATTAACAAAAAATTAAAATTAGAAAATAATGTTAGTATGAATATTTTCAAAAAGAAGCGCGTCGAAATTCAACAGTATTTTAAAACCCCTCTCACACTCCCTTCATTTTCCACACACACACATACAAAAAGCGGAAACACACACACACAGAGGCGCCCCTCACACTGAAAAAAGTTGAAGCGAAATCCGATCGAGATGATTGAAGAACGCCGCGCCGGACCTCCGCACGCGATTATCCTGGCGGTGGTGGTGGTGCTGGTGATGGTGGTGCCGACATTGCTCGGCGACCAGGGCGAGGCGCTCACCGACTTCATCGCGGAGCTGCTCAGCCCCATCGGCTTGCTCCTCCTCCCCATCGTCCTCCTCCTCACCATCCAGTTCCTCTCCTCCGACAGCGGATCCTTCGTCGCCGCCATCTTCTCCACCGGCGAGCCCAACACCATCCACCGCGTCAGCGGATCGCCGGTCGGCGTCGCGCTCGTCCTCATCCTCGTCCTCTTCCTCCTCTACAACAGAGTCTCGATCTTCGGCGGCGACGACGATTCCGGCGACTGATGCCCCGATCTGGAACTGAAACCTCCTCCCTGGATCGATTTTCCGTTGGTTTTCGCGATCTGCATTTTTGCTTTATTAATTTTTTATGTTTTTTTTTTTTTGAGATTTGATAATTTCCTTTTTTTTTATTTTTTATACTAATACGTAGTGGCGTACGGACGTAAAGCCGGCTCGTGTATGAACATGTGCAGTGTAATTTACGATATTACCCCTTCTGTTGACTTCTCGTTCCTTGCATGCCTCATGCTTTTATATTCTACAGTCTATCACTAACATTAATTTCCAGAAATAACAAATGTTGGCTTCAATTTACTAAATATTTACTCTCTTCGTCACGTTCAAATACACTACCCGAAACCAGCCTGCCGGTCAACAGGTTTTAACCGGACCGGTAGTCAGCAGGCCAAAGCCTGAGCCAGAACCGTAGCAGGACGGGCAGATTATGGTTCAAGGGAATGACGTAAATCAATATATACAACATCAAGCCATGTTAAAGATCGTGATTCGTTAACCCAGAAAGCTTGCAGCAGCAAGGAACTCAACAAAAGCTTGGAAGCTTCCTCGCTTTATTATTGGCTAAAATCTCAAGTCATCAAATAATCTTTTCCCTTCTATCCGAAATTCTAAAGATTCAGCGTATGGCAATACTAATAGCTGCAATATAATACAGAGAAATCAAACGGTAACTCTCGCAAAAAACCTCCCTCAAAAAAGAGCCCTTGTTCAAGTCTGATGGCAACGAGCTCATGGCTACAAGTCTGAGTCAGAATCGAGGTGAAGAAAGCCTCGTCAACTTCTGCTGTCATTGAGGGATTTCCATGGTGGATTTGTGTCATCTAGGTGGAGAATCTGCTCAAGCACAGAGCGCAAATATGGTTAGAGCAGTGGATTTTATGTGTCGGAACAGAATCTACCATGAAAGTGTGCATGCATATGCAAAGGTAGCAGTAATCTGAGAACACTCCAGTCATCAACATGAGATAAAGCACAACTGCAAAAATCTGTGCTGTGTGTGACAAGAAAGAGCCTACCAAACATTTATATAACCTTGATGATGTTACCTTGACCTAAATGTGAGTTCAGAAGGTGTTCGGATAAATAAGAAATGCAGAATAAGTATGACGTTAGTAAGAGATAATAATGCTGTCCAACGCCATAATGTAGCATTTTAAATGAGGTAGAGAGCAAAAGGAGAAAGTAATTAGCCCTCCTAAAACTCCAAACAGAGTCTACAATGTTATACCATCATATTTCGAGTTTCTTCACATCGTTTTCAACACTAATCTTGAAACATTGCATGTACACAAATTTACAGTATAATTTAAAGTACGACGCTCATAAGACCACAGCTAGTAGCTAGATGCCCTCATATCTCTGATATTGAATTCAATCAAAGAACAAGTTCAATTGATCTAATGCTGGTTGAAAAGGAAAGACGAACCAAATCCTAGTTTATCCAAGGTTGAAAGCAAAACGCACAAAGTAATACTCGTATTTATGTCAACTTTTTTAATTTCCAAAAGGGACAAAGCTTTTAGATAATTATAGTCTTAATCTCAGATTCATGCTCCCATGTCGTGTCTTTCTAGTGACATCCTAGTAGTCCAAGTTATTAATATGATTCTAAGCATATCTTTAATGTAAGATTTGACATTGAAAATTCTCAACCACCAAACAGCAGAAACAGAGTAGCTTTTATATGAATCCAAAAGTTTAAGCCTAGTTACAATATGGATGGGGTACAAATGATATCCTATATCTTACATAACACTCTGTTGCAAAAGGGAGATAAGAGAAGTCTAACAATTATTACATTATTGATGGATTTTATAGTCTCTCCACACCATAAGCTGCCCAGTCATCTTAGGAAGCTCTTCCTCAATGAGTTGCTTACGTCTATTCTTTTCCCTCTGAACTACTATGAGCTAGAAAATATTAAGCAAAGCAGTAATTTGCAGCCTAATGCAAATCCTCTTCTTTTATACGCAGATACTGATCTATCCACTCTATTGTGTCATAGATTCACTATAACTAGTTAACCACCACTTCGCAACAAGGTACTAGCCCACTAGGTAAATAGTTGATGATTGGCTGTGAGGCACAGGGACCTCAACTTGACCATATTTTTTTTTTTTGGGGGGGGGGGTTCAAAAAAGAAAAATTCAAACAACGAGGTTCACTTCTGACGAGTACCACAAGCAAGATTTGGAAGAGCATTCCTTCTAAATTAGAATTTTACTAAATGCATGAACACCTTCCGTGAAACTCAAAACTTACTTTCCCGTCTATCTTTCACTTTTATCTACAAATATCAAAATGAGCAGTCTTTCAAGCGCACTTTCATTGCAGTAACAATATAATCATGCATAATAACCTTAATCAAGCAAGATTTTTTACACACTTGTCATATATAACATGATTGATGCAGCAAAAGTGAACTCTGTAACTTGTTATCTTTTTCAACCCGATAAGAAAAGAAAAGAATTAAACAACTTCTCAAGTAAAGCACCCAATTTGAACCATCATAAACTGAAAGTAAAAGAACATCATTATCATGTAAACGCATCTGAGGTTCTATATAAAATTGAAAACTATAATCACCTTCATGCGGCAAAACTTTGAAGACGATCGCAGTGAGGAGTCGGAAAGTTCCTGTTCCAGTGACGCCTCTGCATTTCCATGTGACAGTAACGTCCTAGCATATGCTTGTAATCCTTTATCACATTATACTCAATATCATTGCGACCAGGGGTTCCAGCTGGATAAGTCTTGTCAAATTCAGGTGATTTCACGAAAAACTCTACTCCATGTTTCTCTGTCGATTTCTTGAACTGGTAAGAATAGTTCCTCTGCAACGAGTACTCGGGCTCCGAAAATGGAAGATAAGCCAGCAGAATTATTATCAGAAACGGTAGCAACTGAAGAAGCAGCATTAAACTAGGACCTGCATTACCCACATCTTCCCTCTGATGTGCAGCTGCAGTGTGCGTTCGAGTCCTATACACATGAGCATTTCTAAACGCCTCTCGTTGACCAAAAAAGGCTCTGAATATCTCATCAGGATCGAACTCATCATCAAAGAAATCGTTACCAGTTCTCCTTCGTCTTCTCCTAGTCTGATACTGTTGATTATGCTCAAACTCGTCCACTAAACCAGTCTGATCATACTGCCTCCTCGACTCATCCTCACTCAAGCACTTGAATGCTTTGCTAACTTTCTTGAAGGCTTCCTCTGAACCAGGTGCCTTGTTCTTATCAGGATGAACTTTCAAAGATAGCTTCTTATATGCCTTTTTAATCTCCTCCAACGAACAACTCTTCTCCACCCCAAGAACCGAATAATAATCCTTCTTAGACTTGATCTGTCTTACTAAGTGAACATGATCTTCTGTGTAATTCCTCTCCCCATTTGAAACTCCATCAGAATTACCAGAACCCCTATCATCAACCTTCGCTGTGGAAACCTTCTTCGCGTTACCAGACGGACCGGCAGATGAAGACGACGAGTCGAGATTTTCACAAGCAGCTACAAGATCATCAACAGATAAGTGCTGGTTGAGGCGGCGAGCAATTCCAATAAATTTCATAGCCTTTTGCTTATTACCAGATGCGATTGCCTCTTTCGCAATGTTTACACATCTCAACGCCTCATCTTTATTCCCATCCATCACGATTTTCGAACCAACTCAAATATACGAACAGAAAAAGAAGCCCCAAATTCAACCTTCGGAGCCAAACCCTAAAAAAATCCACCAACCCAAAATCGTCAAATTCAAAACCCAGCGCATGAAGTGTTCAGCCTCCAATCTCCAGAAACCCTAATTCCACCCAATCGTAAACAAAAGGAAACAAACAAACACAAAATCCAAATCAGGATCTCAATCAAATTCAACAATGAGGCGCCCTAACTAGTACAAACAACAAGAACAAACCACACAACACTGTTCATCAATACGAAAAACCCAAACACAAAGCGAGAATTCAACAGCGGCAATCCATGCCATCGGAAAACTTCGAATTATTGAAGAAAGCCATGAGTAATTTACCTCTGAAGTATTAGTAGATCGGTAATTCGCATGTGTGAGCGGCTCGTGGGGAGAGAGGGAGAGAGAGAGAGAGGAAGTGTGAGATGAGATCACAATTCACAACTCACAAGAGAGGAATGTGTTTAGGACTTTAGGTGCAAAATATATACTGTTTTCCACATTTTCAACCAATTGGATTGCGCCAAGTCAATCCACCCAATCAGATTTCTTTATATTTTCTTCTACCTTAATATTCCTTCCGTCTCATTATTATTCGGATTGTTACAAAACTGTGCATATTCCGTTGTGATGTAATTTCTCTTTAAGCCGTCGCAAACGGAATATGCTCAATTTTTTTTTAACTTTTTTTTTTTAATCGGAAAAAGGGAATATATTAAAACATGAGTTACTGAGATGGTACAAGACGTACCAACCATTAGTTGAAAATTAAATTACAAGCCAAAAACTAGCAAGTGGATTCGTCGCCCATCTAGAAAAACTAATAAGTGGTTTAGCTTCATTGCGAACCACACACCAACTCCAAAAGCGACATTTAATTTCGACCTCGATTCTCTTCATATCCCAGACAACCCCTTGAAACACAACAGAGTTTCTCCATTTCCACATAACCCAAATAATAAAAGGCAATTAAATAGAGTAGAATTTCATTATTTTTCATCATTTATTTCAATATTAGGGTAGTGCTCCCCTACCTAGCTATTTTATCTGGTTTTATTATTATAATAGACTCGTTTGAATAAAAAGTGAGACGTAATAGTTGAGACGAGGGAATACATTATGATGCATATGTTTAAAATGATACTACAACCATACCTACATGACTTCACAACTACAATGGTTAGACCATCAATTTTCATCATCAGAATCAAAACACTGTCTTCTTCTCAAAGACTCTATCAGCTCAGCTGGCTTCTCTCGTCCATGGCTAGTACCTTCGCCTGGCCTCGATTTCAGCTTAGGCACGTTCATCGTGCTTAGAGGCGTAGAGGCGCCCGTGTTCACTTCTCTGAGCACAGACTTTGCTGTGGCTGCTGCTGCGGCATCAGCTACAGCAGAGGCAACTTTCGCGTTACTTTGAAGATTTTTAGGCAACTTACTCTTTATAGTGTTGGGATTTGCTGCTTCCTTTGAAACTGCATCGGCTGCTGTTGACTTGGCCTTGATGGATTCGTATTTCTGCATATCGTAGATGAGTTCTTTCTGCAGCTGTTTATCGGCTACTAGGATGTCATCTATTTCGTTCTTGTAGTCTTTGAGGAGGATTCGGAGGCAGTCCATGAGGGGGCCGATGAGAGGGCTGTTCTTGCTCTCAAGGAGGCGTTTGAGCTCGATGAAAATGGGGATGGCATTTTGGATTAGCCCTTTTCTCACAGCTTGAGTTATGGCTCTTCCCTTTGAGGCGGAGGTGGATGCTCCTCCTCCTTCGCCACCTTCTTCCTCAATTTCTGCTGCTTCGGATGATGCTCCGTGGCTGGGTTGGATTCTTATCTCTTTGCTCGAAAGGACTAGGAACGCATCCTAGCATTGTCCCGGTTTGTTAGTATCAAGAAAATCCATAACTATGCTAGTTCAAAAACTGGGTTTTTTCCCAAGAAAGCTAAGATCATGGCATCACAGTTATTCATCAAGAACTTCGATTCTCAGTAGAAATGTTGTGAAGGCTACCTGTATAACTGAATGCCCTGTTGGATCCTCAAGCGAAAGCATGCCATCGGATGCAGCAGCAAGAATTTCAGCACATACTTTTGCAAAGGTGGCTAACAGGTGCTCTGGAGCCATTTGCTTCAGCAAAGTCACGTAAATATGCATCCTTTGAGACCTTGAATGCTCGTCATTTCCTCTGAAATAGACGAAAGTGGATACTTTGGGTGATATAGCTAGGTAGGTGAGTAAAATATAGGCTAATCCACCACATATTATTTGATCATATAATCATTTCAAAGGAGTTTTGAAGGGATAAAACACAAATACCTTATAGTAAACAGACGATTCTCATTTCGCATACTGTTGGAGTTGCTGCGTCCTGTGTGTGCATTGCAGTCATTCAACACGAAAATGGATTCCACGAAACTGTTGTAGGCTAAAAGAGGGGCCTTTGCTGAAAGGGGGTAAAGAAAAGTACGAAAAATCAGCAGAGGAAGATTGAGAAACTCAAACTGCTGCATATGATAGTAAAGTAAGCCGGTAACCTTTCAATATGTTTCCAAAGAGGAAATCAGCTAGTTGCTTAATTTTCTCTGATTCATCAACTAAACACAAGAGAAATCTAAGGAAGAGCAGCCCTCTCCACTTCACATAATCGCGCTGTACACAAGAAAAAAGACTGCATAAGAAAATACCAAAATGACGATCCTCTGATACTTGTTCTAACAACCAATTTGTACCTGTAATAGTCTTCCTAGTAGAATGAATGTTTGCCTTCTCACTAGTTCACAAGGATCACGTAGACACTTTGTGATCTTTGACATATAACTGTAGAGTTTCGAAATCAGGTATCAACACCCTCAAATAAGTTGAAGTCACGCAAACTTTTGAAGTTAAGTATATATGTAGACTGGAACTTACCAGTCCACCATAGCAGTGTATCTCACACAGAAATCTGCCATCATCACCACAATGTTATTTCGAACTGTAGCAGAATCGCTCTTTTCTAGCTCCTGATAAACATAATGCATGCATATTATATATACCGGAGCTTTACTTTTGCAGCACCAAAGAGTACAGTTTCTATACTCTACTTTGCAATATGTGCATATATAAACATAATTCATACACAAACAGATATATTCTCTATAAATGGTATTCATCGAGTAATGTACCTGCACAAAGAGAGGAATATATTGTTTTGCAAGTTTCCCATCAGCTAGACAGATCTTGCCCATAGCCAGCCATGAATGCAAGTATAAGGAGGGGGCAAACTGCTTGACAGAAACTGTAGGATTAGGTAATTTACTCGATTTTGGATCAGAACTTCCTGAAGTTATAATGCTGTGTATGGTTGGAACAAGAGCCTTTAAACTGGCTGAGGGACAGATGATAACTAGTGATCCGATTGTGTAAATGGCAACTATTGCATGTGCTAATAATTTTGAATCAGCTGTACTTGATCCCTTTTGAGAGGTCTGTGGAGGAGTAAGGAGAGTGGTTTCTTTATCAGTGTTTGATATTTTCGACATGTACAAGTTTAGGACTTCGGTGGATTTATGTTGAAGTTGGTTCACCCATCTCATTACAAGGAAATCAGCCTCTTCTCGATTCGAGGCCTTCCTTCTGCACAAGGTTCTTAGTGCTTTTATATGAGCATCAACCTGATACAAACATCATAACAGAAGATAATATTACAAATTCGAGAGCCATAAAGCACTTATAATCTAGAAAAATGAAATAAGATTCTAATTCTTGCATAAATGGCATGGCTTTCTAGCAAATTCAACCTTTATAGTTTGCGACAAACCAAACATCTCGAACTTTACGAAAACGCTGGTTTAGCAACACAATTTCAATTGCAATATCCTCTTAAGAAGCCAAAACCAGTATTCAAGCTATTCCAAAGCATTAAAGTGGTAAATAACTCAAACTTTATATACCTCAGATGGATGCATGTTGAACCCTTCAAGTCTTTTAAGGAAGTTCTGTGCTAGATCCGCAGCAGGATCAGGGGGGAGGTCCATGGAAACATTAGAAATCGTCTGCAAAAGATATACTCGATCTTCCATCCAAGTAATTGAGTGAGATTCTGCATCAACCATCTCCTCATCCATAAATCCACTTCCGATAAGGCTTTGAAGTTCACTAGCCGGCTTACACTTATCAAGAAGCTGCCAGTGATGATGGAGGAACTCCCACTCTACTGCTTTTGGAACAAATGCAGATATCTCGGACAATAAAAACCATGCACCACGGGGTGCTGTCCACTTCTCCATTGGCATGGAGTCGTTTAGCCACCTAGTTTCGGAGGCCTTGATGATATTTTGAAGTGCTGTAGCTGTTTGTCTATGGAGCCTTTTCTTTTTACCTAAGCTGGAGCAGATTTTTTTCACCCATGGTAATACCTCTCCATCACAGAGCTCTTTTAGTAGGCCAAGTACTCCTTCTGTATATAATGACTCATCTTCGATATTCAAGCTACTGTTGTTACCTCTTTTGTCATGATTAGCTGATGAGCTCGATCCAGCCCTTGAAACACGATCAAGAACCAGTTCAGAGAAGAGGCTCTCACATTCCTCTTGAATGCTGGTTTCATTATCACTTATTAGACGTGTGACTGAATGCATCCACTCTTTGGTTACTAGACAAGTTGAGTAATTTCTAAAGGCCTACATCACAAGAGACAGCACTTATATAAGAACAATATTGTAATCGAACCCTATTACAATAAACACAAACAAGAAAAAGGAAGTGCAATGGCATGGCATGAGAGGATAATAAGCAAATAACTATGCAATGTCAATAAGTTTCAAAGAATTAAAAGGACTCAACCAAAAATTATACTCGATCAAACAGAGCAACGATAAGAATTTTCACCTCGGATAGAGCAGACATTGCAACTTTTCTAATACTAACAAGTGGATCAGAGCAAGCCATGCCTAATGTCTTTAGCAGTTCTTCGTCAAGCTCATCTCCTAACAATGACATCGATTTAGATATCAGTAAAAGTGCAGCTTTTCGGACAGCAGCCTTCTCATCCACACAACGCAGTTTCAGAATCTTGTTCATCCCACTGATTCCCATCGCCTCCCTCAACATCGTTCTACTTCTATCATTTCCAGACAAGGAAACCACAACTTGAGCTAAATGTGTCAGAGCTTTAGCTCTAACCCCAGCTGTCGAATCAGAGCAGCGCTGAATCAATGCTTCTAACAACTTCAAACCCCTAAAATCCTCAACCTCTTCTACCATATCAAAACCAATAGCATCCAAAGACATCATCAAAACAGGTAAGATATCCACCGACAAAACACGAAACTGTGTCTTCCCTTGGCTCATTTTTACTACATAATCAGCAAACTCAACTTGATTTTCATAATCCAAAGCCTTAACAATCTCCATTATTGATTCCACTGCTGAAGCCCTCGGCTCAGCCTTTTCTGGTGCCCTCTGCACTAAATACTTAGGCAGATTCGAGACGGCCTTCTTAATTTCAACCGAAATTCCACTCATCTCCACCATTTTGTTCACCACGAATCCCAAACCGAAACTCCTCACCTGCGACTTCGACAGCAAAATCAATGTCCTTAACGCCTTCAGTACTTCAGCAGCATTATCTCCCACATTCCCATGTTGGCCTTTCAAAGCTTCACCCAAAATCCTCGAACACAACTCACACAACCTCCTATAACTCCCCAAATCCCAAGAATCGACAGCCGTCGTCGGAATCTCACACACTGTCTGAACCAGAGCCTTCAAACAATCGGGAAACCGGTCCAAGTGAATTAAGCCCATCACCGTCTCCAACTTCTCAATCAGCAGAAACAAATCTTTCGCATCAAAACCTGCCCCATCCCCTTCATTCTCCTCAACATCCATACTTTCCACCCTATTCTGCTTCCCCCCATTTTTTCTCTTCCCCTTTTTCTTTCCCCCCAAGCTTCGAGACGCGGAACCTTCTCTCCGAACCGAAGAAGGGTTCTTGACGGCCAAACGTATCACGCGGAGGAGAGAGAGAAAAGCCATGGGATTAAACAGAGTGAAAACGGGGGAATTTGGGGATAACAGCAGCGAGAGATAAACCTTGGAGGCCGTAACTGAAATTTTGGAGCTAACGCCGGAATCCATGGCTGTAAAAATGGCGTCTGTGAGCGAACTGAGTGGGAGATTCTTCGAAGAAAGCTCATTGTAGAAGTTATCAATGTCGATTGTGTCGTTGGTTTTGAGAGTGGAATCCAAAAGGGTGTCTAAATCTCGGAGAAAGGATTGCGAAATCGGCGATTGGGATTCGAGATCTGCAACTATTCTAGCTATCAATTCATCCATGGCAGAAACCTTGAATGAATTTTCACCGCGATGGAGGCGAATATGCAGATGGCTTTGAATTTTTGGATTTTCCCGCTTTATGCAGATTGAATAAACAAAAAAAATTTAAGTACTCCCTCCGTCCTCCATTTAGTGACGGAGGGAGTATGGGCACGAGTTTTTTCGCATTTTATGGTATAATAATAAATTAATGTGTTAAAGTGTTAAAGTGAAATAATTATGAGTCCATTTGAATTGTTTAATAGTATTAAAATGTTAAAATAATAAAAAGTAGATGTATAAAGTGTTAAAGTGTTTAAGTGATTGTGGGGTCTACGTCCTAAAACGGAATATGTCAGTAAATGGAGGACGTCCCAATATAGTAATAACGTCACTAAATGGAGGACGGAGGGAGTATTTTAATACGGGTATCAAAAACATCTACTAGTGCATACTCTTTCCGTCTCGTCTCGTTTATACGTGGATGAAATATATAGTGCTAATAGTAATTTTTAAAGTTATGTTTGCAAGTTAGATTTAATGCAATGTGATATAAATGTTGCAAAGTACTCCCTCCGTCCCTTTCAAGTTGAGTCAAAACTTTTCGGCACAGAAATTAAGGTAGTGGTGTTTAGTTGTTAAAAACTTTAAGTAAGTTAATTAAGAGAAAATATACCCACTTGTCTATCTAGCTTAAAAGAAAATAATACTTGTTCAAAACTTAAAAAAATTTAAAATCTATCTAAGTTTCACTTGAGTGGACAAAAATACCCCCCTAACAACTATTTCACTTTTTAGACATTTTGAAATCACTTTTCATTCTTCTTTCTTCCCTCTTCTTTCACCAAAAAAGAGTCGGACCTTTCATCTTCTACACTTCTTCCCTCTTCTTTCTTCCATCTTCTTTCATCTTCTCCACTTCTCGTCGGCCGGCGCACGGCGATGTCATCCTCACCTGCTGTCAACGTCGACCATCTTCCGGCTACATTTTTTTTCCGGCAAGTGTTGTAGACGCATACTCTTTTTTACATATAGTTCTTCCACGTGACATTGAACCTTTGAACATGGTTTTTTTTTCCGGCGATGCACGGCGAAGTTCTTCGTCCTAGACGCAGATAACGACGTAAGTTTCAGATTTCCGGCGACGTCCCTGTTTTGAACGAACTCCTTTATCCGGCCGACAACGATGTAAGGGAGTTGAAATGGGTTGAGGGTTTATATGTGGTGTATATCTTTTATTTTTTTTTTCTTTCTCTGTCGAAGCCATCCTTTTTCCGGCGAGTTCATGTTGCAGTTCATCTTCCCGAACTGCTGCTTGTATTATGCACATTTTTTCAGTTTCTGATTAGTTTTTATGATTTTTGATTTTATGTTTTACAGTTTGTAATTTTCTTGTTCTTCTGCAACTTTTCCTTTAGTTATGTGAGAATGATGAATGGGTTTTGTTCTCCCCTGCAAATCTTCCTTTTTTTGTTTTGTTCTTTCTGCAACTGTTTTTTTTTTTTGTTTTTGTTTTTTTTTTGTTGTGTCGTAGGAATCTAACTGTACGGATCAGAATAATAATTCAATAACATTAAATTTGTAATACGAATAGATTCTAACCAGTTTAGTAAGTTTATATTATCTCTAACTTTTATAGTGTACATTAAAAGCTGAAAAACTCTTTATAGCATTCGGTGGACAGTTATAATTCATATATTTATTACTAATTTTCTTAAATTAGGTAGAACTGTTATTACATTGCACATTCATTGGGTTAGAAATGTATGTATTCAGTATGTACTATCCGCCCCCTTTTTGTAGTTATAGTTAGAATTCATCATTTTCTTATTTAATTACCATATCTTGCAGCTGATATTTTTAAAACATATCTAATATGTAATCTGTGGATAGTTAGAATTCATATATTTTTGACTAACTATCTCAAATTTTTTAGGACGGTTATTACATTGCACATTCAATTGGTTAGAAATGTATGTATTCAGTATGTACTATCCCTTCCTTTTTATAGTGACAATTAGAATTCAGTAATTTCTTACATAAATACCATACATTTCAGCTGTTCAGTAGTTTCTAACTCTAATATTTGTTCATGATCTTATCATTTTATGCAGCAAAATGATCACTCCTTTAATCATTGTTCATGGCGGTGTGTGGTGTAATGGTATATATACTGGGGGAACAAAAGATTATATACCAATTCCTACTAATGGATTTAGTTACGAAGATTTAGTAGAGAAGCTTGGAGATCGTTTGGATAAGGACACTGTAGTGAATACTACAAGGAATATGATGTATTAATGGTTAACAATATGATGTAATCTGAAAATGGTGAGTTGCGATCAATGAAACAGTAGGTAGGAAGAAGAAGACTGTAGAAGGAGTAGAGAGAGAAAGTGAGTGAGGAAAAAGTAATTTCATTTTCTACCCAGCTTGAAAAGCAAGCAACCAAGATATACTCCAAGTTATTACAACTAAACCCACGAATAATAAAAAAGGCCCAATAACAAAGGGCTAAGCAAAAAACGTGTTTTCAGAAATAAAAAGCAACAACAACTCTTCTTTAATTCTTCATTCCAGCTGCAGAAGACTTCCCCTCCTTTCCTTTACCAAAATTCTGCTCGAGCCCTAATTCCCCATCAATCTTCTTCTCTTCCAACGCCCAATCGGTCTCCTT
The DNA here is from genome assembly GCA_029379335.1 of Thymus mandschuricus. Classification (NCBI taxonomy): domain Eukaryota; kingdom Viridiplantae; phylum Streptophyta; class Magnoliopsida; order Lamiales; family Lamiaceae; genus Thymus; species Thymus mandschuricus. The sequence continues at coordinate 38,260,222 of CM057074.1, forward strand.
CACACTCTTAGCCATAACAATACCCCCGCCATGAGAAAATCCTTGTCCGCAAGGATCAAAAAGTGGAAACTTTTTCTTGATAAACTTCAAATCCTCCCAAGAAACAAAATTTGAGGAAGCAGGGAACCAGTGCACCAGAATCTGATCTATCCCCACGCCGTTGCGAGTCACTACGCGAGTATCCCTGGCTGTAAAAGGTGCAATCTGAAAAAGCCCAGCAGAATCAGTGTCCGGCAACTCAGAAACAGGTATCACATCCTTCCCCACACATTTTTTCAACAAAGACACATGAAACACAGGATGAATACGCGAGGAAACTGGTAGGTCTAACTTATAAGCAACTGTTCCCACCCTTTCCAGAATTTTGAAAGGACCATAAAAACGGAAAGAGAGCTTGAGAGTTTTTCTCAACGAGACTGAGTTTTGGCGGAAAGGTTGCAGTTTCAGGTACACCATTTCTCCCACCTGAAATTCACGTTCTTCTCTTTTCTTATCCGCAAAAAATTTCATTCGTTGCTGTGCATGAATTAAATTCTCACGCAATTGCTGCATAAAGGTCTGTCTTTGCTCCATAAGAACCTTAGCCTCCACATTAGCAGAATCGAAATAAGAATCCAGAGAAAGATTAGGGGGTGGATACCCATATAGAGCCTGGAAAGGTGTTGTCTTCAAACTAGTGTGGTAATTGGTGTTATACCAATACTCGGCCAGAGATAACCAATTTAGCCATTTCCTCGGACTATCATGCGCCATACACCTCAAATAATTTTCCAAACACTGGTTCAATCTCTCAGTCTGACCATCAGATTGAGGGTGATAAGCTGAAGATAGATTCAAACTAGTCCCCATGAGTTTAAATAATGCCTTCCAGAAATTGCTAGTAAAAATCCTGTCCCTATCAGAAACAATACTGACAGGAGCCCCATGTAGCTTATAGATAGTATCCAAGAACAACTTAGCCACCCCTTCAGCTGTGTATGGATGAGACAAAGCAAGAAAGTGACCATACTTAGTAAGTCTATCAACAATTACTAAGATAACATTCTTCCCTGCAGATTTAGGAAGACCCTCAATGAAATCCATGGATATATGAGACCAGGCTGTGTGTGGAACAGGAAGTGGCTGAAGTAAACCAGGTAAGAACCCAGAATGTGGCTTATTCCTTTGACAAATATCACATGATTGAACAAGTTTAATTACTGCAGTTTTCATACCTGGCCAATAAAAAGAACCTTTAAGCCTCAAATATGTCCCCTGAATTCCTGTATGCCCCCCAAAAGAAGAATTGTGCACCTCTCTCAAAATGGAATCCTTAATATTGGATCAGAACCAACCACAACCCTGCCTTTGTATCTAAGAATGCCATCAGAAACAGAAAAATCCACATAAGCACTAGGATCAACTGCTTTGGAAGTCAGAATCTTAGTAACAAAAACATCCTTTGAATAACTGAGTATAACTTTCTGCACCCACAAAGGAGATACAGTGGAAAGAGCTGTACAATCAGCCTCAAATGTAGGGTATCTGGACAGAGCATCAGCAACTTTGTTCTCTACCCCACTCTTGAATTGAATTTCATAGTGGAGACCCAATAACTTAGTGAGCCACTTCTGTTGTGTAGGGTTCATAGACTTTTGGTCCAGCAGGTGTCTCAAAGCTTGCTGGTCAGTCTTAATAATGAATTTGTGCCCCTGTAAATAAGATCTCCACTTCTGAACAGCAACAATAACAGCCAAGAACTCTCTTTCATAAATGGATAATGCTTGATTCCTGATACTAAGAGCCTTACTGAGGAAAGCAATAGGCCTCTGGTTCTGCATTAGAACTGCCCCAATACCCTTCCCACTAGCATCAGTTTCCAAAACAAAAGGAACAGAAAAATTTGGCAATGCTAACACAGGAGCTGTAACCATGGCCTCTTTCAACTGCTGAAAAGCTACATCAGCTTCAGCAGACCAAAGAAAATTATCCTTCTTCAAAAGAGCAGTAAGTGGACTGCTCAACACTCCATAACCTTTGATAAATTTTCTGTAATAACCAGTTAATCCCAAAAAACCTCTTAACTGCTTGACAGTTTTAGGAACAGGCCAAGAAACCATACAAGAAATCTTTTCAGGATCTGTAGAAACCCCCTCAGCAGTGATAACATGCCCCAAGTATTCAATTCTCTCCTGTCCAAAACTGCATTTACTGCGTTTAGCATACAAGATGTGCTTCCTTAATAGATCCAAGACCACCTTTAAATGTAAAAGATGATCCTCCAAACAATTACTGTAAACCAAAATATCATCAAAAAACACCAGAACAAACTTCCTCACAATCCTGAAACACCTGATTCATTAGAGATTGAAAAGTAGCAGGAGCATTACATAACCCAAATGGCATAACCAAGAATTCAAAATGGCCATGATGGGTACTAAAAGCTGTGAGATATCTATCACTGGGGTTTACCAGAATTTGGAAATATCCAGATCTGAGATCTATTTTGGAAAAATACTGAGCCCCAAATAATTCATCCAGCAGTTCATCAATAACAGGGATAGGAAATTCATGTTTTATAGTCAAAGAATTAAGATATCTATAATCCACACACATCCTCCATGTATGATCTTTCTTTTTTACCAAAATCACTGGAGAAGCAAAAGGGCTTCTGCTGTGTTGGATTATTCCAGAATGCAGCATGTCCTTGACTATTTTCTCAATTTCATCTTTATGGGTATGAGAGGTTCTGTAGGGATGCTGGTGTTTAGGAATGCTGCCCTGTTTCAACTGAATATGATGTTCCACTCCCCTCACAGGAGGTAATCCACAAGGTTCATCAAAAACATCAGCAAATTCAGTAAGTAAGGGATCTAAAACAGTAGGAACAATAGGATTAGAAACCCCTGTTTCCAAGACAAAAACCTCTTCAATACTGTCACTATCTTGATGTAACAGACAACTGAGCATGGGACCTGTTACCAAGGTACAATCCACAGCAGTAGTAAGAGCATTGAGTGTAACCCTGTTCCCTTTAAGTGTGACAGTAATACTCATGGCAGCATAGTCCAATTCAATAGGAGTGCAGAATCTTAACCAATCACCCCCTAGGATCATATCACAACCCTCATTTTTTAATAACCTAGGGGAAAATTGAAATTCATGGCCCTGAACTATCCACTTGAAATCAGTAGCTCGTTTGGTACTAAATAGCTTCTGACCATTAGCAACCCTCACCATTAAAGGCTTGTCAGGATGAATGGTGCAACCCAACTTTTTTGCCGTACCCTCTTGGAGAAAACTCAATGTGCTACCAGTATCTAGCAGAATATTCAACTGCTGATCACCAACCTCACCCACCACCCTCATAGTGGTCAAACCAGCTTCCCCTAGCATAGAATGAATAGACATTTGTACCTCCTCCATAACAGGAATAGGATTCTCCAGCTCCTGGGGTGCATCAGAATCTACCACCTCCTGGGAATACAGTAGCTCCTCTTCTTCAGACATCACCATATAAAGTGTTCTAACTTTGCATCTATGGCCAGGAAAATATTTGTCATCACAATTGTAACATAGACCCTTCTCTCTTCTTGCAGCCATCTCAGCAGAAGTTAGAAGCTTAGTGGAGGACTTTTGAGCAGGTGAAACAGCTGGCTTTTGAGGAACAGTACTGGTGTGGGAGGTGACATCTGTTTTCCTAAACCCAGCTGCAGGACCAGAAAAAGGCTTGACAGGAGGTCTCACCCTTTTGACAATAGCATCCAAGGTATGTAACTGCTGTTTGCCCAACTCAATGGCCTGATCAAGACTCTGAGGATGAAACATTTTAATAAAATGTCTCAAATCATCACCCAACCCACTAATAAAGCTAGCAATAAAATACTCCTCACTGAATTTGCTTACATCCTCCATCAACAAACAAGACCTCAATTCAGAAAACCTCTCAACATAATCCTCATAAGAGCCAGTGAACTTCAGCTTATTGAATTCCTCAATAATATTAGAAACATGCAGTTCCTCAAATCTAGCAGAAATGACTTCCAAAAACTGCTTCCAAGTAATAATCAGATCACCCATATTGAGATTTTGAAACCATGAAAGGGCCTTCCCATCAAAATGCATACAAGCAAGGTGAACACGTTGATCATCAGGAATTGTAGGCATCAATTTAAAATAACTATTGCATCTGATAATCCAAGCCCTAGGGTTAGTGCCATCAAAACGTGGAAACTCCACTCGAGGAAGAGGATTATGCACAAAAGTAGAACCAGAACCATGTTTACCCGCAGGGGAAGAACCAAAAAGCCCAGAAGAATCATTAGGAGAAATATTAAGCAGCTGTAGTTGCATATCAGCCAGGGTTTTTGTGAGATGATCAAATTTTTTGTCCATACCAGCAAATTGTTCCTGTGTTTTTTGATCAGCAGCATGTCTCTTCAACGATTCTGCTTGCCAAGCTTGATCCAGTTTCTTTTGTGCGTCCTGCAGGTCCTTGAAGCGCGTGACGTCGGCCATCGGATCGAAGGGATGATACCAATTGTAGTGAATACTACAAGGAATATGATGTATTAATGGTTAACAATATGATGTAATCTGAAAATGGTGAGTTGCGATCAATGAAACAGTAGGTAGGAAGAAGAAGACTGTAGAAGGAGTAGAGAGAGAAAGTGAGTGAGGAAAAAGTAATTTCATTTTCTACCCAGCTTGAAAAGCAAGCAACCAAGATATACTCCAAGTTATTACAACTAAACCCACGAATAATAAAAAAGGCCCAATAACAAAGGGCTAAGCAAAAAACGTGTTTTCAGAAATAAAAAGCAACAACAACTCTTCTTTAATTCTTCATTCCAGCTGCAGAAGACTTCCCCTCCTTTCCTTTACCAAAATTCTGCTCGAGCCCTAATTCCCCATCAATCTTCTTCTCTTCCAACGCCCAATCGGTCTCCTTCACACTCTTAGCCATAACAGACACTAGTAGATTCTCTTTTCGAATCTTAGCTTTAGTTGAAGTGGATGAAGGTGAGACCATCAAGATGAAAGTTACCAACAACTTTGAATGGGCTACATTGATGGACATGACAAAATATCCCACTCTCTATGTTAATGCTGTCCCCTTACCTTGCTCGAGAGAAATAGTTGTTGTACCTCAGGCATCCTTGCCTAATTGCAACTTCCCACTCTCTACTACGGGGACCAACAACAGATTGGATCATATATTTAATGCAGCTCAACATAGTTCGAAAGACCTCGACGAGTCTCCTATTTGTGCAGAACCCATTACTACAGGTCAAATTGAATTTGGATCCATCTTCATGACTAAAGAATCGATGATATGTGCTGTGCATGCTTACCATTTGAAAAACTTTGTCCAGTTCCGTACTGCTGTATCAAATAAAGATAGATTCCATATACAATGCAAGTTCGAATTAACTTGTGTGTTCTGCCTCAAGAGCAAAGCAGTTGGTTCGTCTTGGAGAATTTACAAACTCGTAGAGCATTCTTGCGTGTCAGATTTGAGAATGGCTTCGGAGCCGACTCCGACTTCGAAAGCGGTTGCTGAGTATGTTCTCCCTTCCATGGGCGAGGATGGATTTGTTGTTAGGCCACGCGACATACAGGGTCAGTTTCTAAGAGAATTTGGCGTAAGATTGAAATACCCAACTGCCTTAGCAGGAAGGAATAGAGCTCTGAAAGCTATGTATGGAGATCATTACAAGTCATTCCAGGTTAGTATTATGTACAAAAGCATAATTTTTAATACGTATTTGATTAGAATTACAGAGATTATTACCGTATCTGTCATTAGTAAAGTTAGATTACAGTGTATCACCACTATTCATATGCAATATAACTATATGATTCTAACTCAATGGTCAGAATATATTAAATTCTCACTATACATTTTCCTGATTGACAAATTTTTTTTATTATTTTTTCTTCAGATGGTTGCTAATTATTTGCACATGCTCCAAGAAACAAATCCTGGTTCTGTTGTCGACTTACAGACGGATGAGGAAAATACTTTTCAGTACTGTTTTTTTGCAATAGATGCAGCTATAAGAGGATTTCGGTTTTGTCGCCCGGTTCTAGTAATTGACGCAACTCATTTGAAGGGAACGTATAGGGGTGTTATGTTCTGTGCTTCTACTAAGGATGGTAATAATCAAATTGTGCCTTTGGCATTTGGCATAGGCGACAAAGAGAATGACATGTCATGGACTTGGTTCTTGACTCGTGTACGGGAAAGTTTCGGAATTCCAGATAATCTGTTGATTGTATCAGACCAGCATATCAGCATCTGTAATGCTGTCAATTTTGTATTCCCAGGTATGTATCTATAGCAAAGGTTAGAAATTACACAATTCTTACGTTCCAGTATATAATACACAATTCAATTCTAACAGAATGTTATCCATACGTAGGCACTGCTCACGGTTTGTGTACATACCACATCCAGGGAAACCTCCGAAACTTTGGGGATAGTATTATCGAGATATTTCAACTTGCTGCGAATGCGTACAAGGAAGCTGATTTCAATGAGCACATGAAAAACCTCGAAATATCAGCTCCCGGTGCTTACTCCAAGCTGATGGGAATTGATCCGAAGAAATGGGCCAGGTGCAAATGTCCTGTTAGACGTTATGCGGAAGGCACGTCGAATGCTGTTGAGTCATTAAACTCGAGGTTGAGATGGGGGAGGAAATTGCCAATAACGTCCTTACTGGAGTATGCACGAAATCTGATGCAATCATGGTTTTACCAGCGCCGCACCAAATCCGATAAGTGCGATAGAGAGTTTGCAGATTATGCCGAAGCAAGAATGTCAAATGTTATAGCCAAAGCAAACTCATTGAAGGTGCAGCCCATATCTAATGTCATATTCAACATTACACATGTTACGGCAAATAATATTGTTGATTTAAGTAAGAGGGAATGTACTTGTAAAGTATTTCAAATGGATCTTTTCCCATGTTCACACGCAGCAGCAGCAATCAGGTATGTCTTCTCTTGTGAAGGTTAGAATCTAGAACATTTCTTACCTTCGTATATACATTTAATGGTAATAAATTGGTTTTTTTTCGTAGGTTTCGTAATGAAAACCCCTTGTCATATGTACATTCATGCTATTCTACTCAAACATGGAGATCTACTTATTCATCCTTGATCATGCCTGTGCCTGCCCTATGTGATTGGCATACTCCTGATGACATTGCGAATCGGAGGGTCGAGACTCCAACAAATCCTAAGCAAGCTGGTAGGCCAAAGACCATCCGTATACCATCTGGAGCCCCTCCAAGTCAAAAAACCAGCAAGTCATGTACTAGATGCAAACAGGTGGGACATTATGCCAATGTGTGCAATGTACGTATAGACCTCCCTGCTGTAGATGTTGAGGGCTGCACCAATCAAATCAAGAAACGACGTCGTCAACCTAAGAAATGCGGAATTTGCGGTGTTCAAGGACATACACGACAATCGTGTAAAGACCCGCGTAGGTTTGAATGACTTCAAAGGATGGTTTTGTTTCCCCTTTTTTTTTTTTTTTTGTTAAAAAAAAAATCAGTATGCTTTAACTTTTTTGGTTGGTACGATTGCTTAGTACCATTTTGGTCCTCCTCTGACATTTTAACTTGTCAATTTTTCTTGGCCAGGACATTATTTTTTTGGGCGAAATGTATTCTTATTGAATGTACCAATTTCAACAAGTTCATTTCACCTGTTAGAAATATAAATTTTCTAACGTTACAATCACATAATAAAGGTTAGAATATCCTTAATTTTAACGTTTGCTATGTGGTCCCAACAAGTTCATTTCACCTGTTAGAAATACCAATTTTTTTAACGTTACAATCGCATAATAAAGGTTAGAATATCTTTATGAGTTAACGTTTGCTATGCGATTCCAACAAGGTCAGTTCACCTGTTAGAAATAATTATTATCTAACTTTACAAACGCACAATAAAGGTTAGAATGGCTTTAATTCTAACCTTGGTTATGCGATTCCAACAGTTTGACGTCTATCTGTTAGAAAGTCAATTTTTATTACTTTTTTTAACTCATATCGAAGGTTAGAATATACTATATTCTAACCCACTGAGTGGCAAATCCAGCAGGTTTAGTCCACCTGTTAGAAAGTCCAATTTTCTAACGTTAAAATATCCTAATAAATGTTAGAATTTCTTTAATTCTAACCGTTTCTATATGGTCCCAACAAGTTCATTTCACCTGTTAGAAATACCAATTTTCTAACGTTACAATCGCATAATAAAGGTTAGAATATCTTTATGAGTTAACGTTTGTTTCTATGTGGTCCCAACAAGTTCATTTCACCTGTTAGAAATACCAATTTTCTAACGTTACAAACGCGTAATAAAGGTTAGAATATCTTTATGAGTTAACGTTTGCTATGCGATTCCAACAAGGTCAGTTCACCTGTTAGAAAGTCCAATTTTCTAACGTTACAATATCCTAATAAATGTTAGAATTTCTTTAATTCTAACCGTTTCTATGTGGTCCCAACAAGTTCATTTCACCTGTTAGAAATACCAATTTTCTAACGTTACAATCGCTTAATAAAGGTTAGAATATCTTTATGAGTTAACGTTTGCTATGCGATTCCAACAAGGTCAGTTCACCTGTTAGAAATAATTATTATCTAACTTTACAAACGCACAATAAAGGTTAGAATGTCTTTAATTCTAACCTTGGTTATGCGATTCCAACAGTTTGACGTCTATCTGTTAGAAATACAATTTTTATTACTTTTTTAACTCATATCGAAGGTTAGAATTTAGTTTCTTCTAACCTATTCCGTGCCTTTCCAAGAAGGTTTAGTCAACTCGTTAGAAATACCAATTTTAGGTTAGAATATACTATATTCTAACCCACTGAGTGGCAAATCCAGCAGGTTTAGTCCACCTGTTAGAAAGTCCAATTTTCTAACGTTACAATATCCTAATAAATGTTAGAATTTCTTTAATTCTAACCGTTTCTATGTGGTCCCAACAAGTTCATTTCACATGTTAGAAATACCAATTTTCTAACGTTACAATCGCATAATAAAGGTTAGAATATATTTATGAGTTAACATTTGCTATGTGTTTCCAACAAGTTCTGTTCATCTGTTAGAAATAACAATTATCTAACTTTATAACCTCATAATAATGGTTATAATGACTTTTAAATCTAACCTTGGTTATGCTATTCCAACAGTTTTTATGGCTATCTGTTAGAAATACAATTTTTATTACTTTATAATATCATATCGAAGGTTTGAATTTAGTTTATTCTAACCTATTGCGTCCCTTTCCAAGAAGGTTTAGTCAACTCGTTATAAATACCAATTATAGGTTAGAATATAGTTTATTCTAACCTACGTCGTGGTATTACAAGCATGTTCAGTCCACCTGTTGGAAAGTCAATCTTTCCAACGTTATAAGACCATATTCAAGGTTAGAATTTTTTTTATTCTTACCTTTTAACATAAATTAAAAACAGGATCCTTCAAACTGTTAGAAATACCAATTTTCTAACGGTAAAAACTCCTAATATATGTTAGAATATCTTTTCATTCTAACATTTGCTATGCGATTCCAACAAGTTCAGCTCACCTGTTAGAAATACTTATTTTCTAACTTTTACAAACGCATAATAAAGGTTAGAATGGATTTAATTCTAACCTTTGTTATGCGATTCCAACAGTTAGACGTCTATCTGTTAGAAATACAATTTTTATTACTTTTTAAACTCATATCGAAGGTTAGAATTTAGTTTCTTCTAACCTATTCCGTGCCTTTCCAAGAAGGTTCAGTCAACTCGTTACAAATACCAATTGTAGGTTAGAATATACTATATTCTAACCCACTGCGTGGCAAGCCCAGCAGGTTCAGTCCACCTGTTAGAAAGTCAAATTTTCTAACGTTAAAATATCCTAATAAATGTTAGATTTTGTTTCATTCTAACCGTTGCTATGTGATTCCAACAAGTTCATTTCAACTGTTAGAAATACCAATTTTCTAACTTTATAATCGCATAATAAAGGTTAGAATATCCGTAATTCTAACATTCGTTTTGGAATTCCAACAGGTCGTCTAAATCTGTAAGGAATACTATCTTTAATACGTTATAATCTCATATCAAAGGTTAGTATTGGAATATTCTTAACCTATTACGCGACAATTTGCATCATAACTACTATATACATGTACTAAATCAGATGGTTATCATTGTTTTACAAAAGCTTTACAAAATACAAAAAAACCAGTGATGCATACACACTTTACATACATTACCACATTTACAAAAAATGGAGATGCGTTCCCTGGATTGGTTACAGAGACGCGTCAATGTTTGTTATCCCCCCAAAAAAAGTTTTTAACTTACCAACACATGATTCTAAAACAGCCTCGTTGCATCACCATACAATCCTTCCACCAGCTGCTGCAAAGCCACTGGTTCGGTGCTGTTGTTGAAGATTGCTTGTGCAATATGGTGTCTGTATGCCTTCATTTCATCATTGTTCCTGAGCAGGTGTGGTGACTCTGGCCCCCTTGCTAGCATTTTTTCCACATACCTAAGGCAGTATAGGGCAGAATCTGATTTGTTCTTCTTTGCACGCCATATATCACTTTCTGGGGCTGTGTACATCAAAAAGTATAAGAATAGTGTAGATTCTAACCCCTCTCATATTAATTCAACTTGTTAGAAACATTCAAAAATATACTACCCCCATGCTTTGTGCCTAACATGATTTACTAAAAGATAAGATCAAGGTTATATAGTAATAAGATTATTGAGAATTTAATATATTTCTAACTATTTTCTACGTTATTAATATATGATTGGTTGGAATTTAAAATATTCTAACTAACAAAGAATTAAATTATTTACCTGTCGGAGGAGCTATTACAATTTCCCACTGGCCGTATTGCGGGATTCTTATATTACGCTTCTGAAAACCTCCGATCTCCTTCATGATTTGAGGCACGAGGCGTGACATCGCTATGAAATGGTTTAGCCTCTTCCTAACGTCCTCATCCTTGAATTCTGAAGACCGAGGATCGTGGATCACCAACTGTTGATTGCCGAAGTTTATTTCAACAGTGGCCCATTCCTCGTCAAAGTAGCACACAACTATTACCTAATTTTGGATAACATACTAAGTATTCAGTTTCTGCTAAAAATAATGAACACTGTATAGTTAGAAATGATTACATTCTAACTATCTTACCTTCTCAAAATCAGTCCATTCTCTTACGTGATCACCCCAGGGTGGGTAAGTACCGTCTGCAAAAGCAACTAATTTTTCCATGTCTTCGGCAGGTATAACCTCTTCCTCGCTGGGGTCAAATGAATCATGATCAAACCCCCCCTTTGCCAGTTTCTTACCTTTATGCATTTCCTCAAACACACGTTCCACCTCACACTAAAACAATCAAAATAAGAAACAACAATCAGGATTTGATTCTAGAATTTAAATTATTTAATGACTTACCATGAAAAAACAACAAGTAATCCCCATGTTCCGGTCGAGATGTGTGAATCCAGCTACCACCGGATTTGAAACTAGCACTCCCAGGTAACAATTTACATGGTCTTCCATTAGGTTATTCTTCTCTTGTTTAATGGCACGGAAGAATTCCTTGCCCATGTCAAGGGGCAATCCTACGTTGCGTCTGTTACAACCAATTTGAAATTAAGTAATTCCTGTTTGTGAAATGTTTAGATGAGAAATGATTCTAATTTTAAAATTTCGCAGACTTACGTTGCTTTCCCTTTTTTCATAAACGCCTTGAACTCATCCGGCTTTGGACGTTTGTCTTCCCTCAAGAACGGGCTGCGGACGGCTCTTGATGGATAGATTTTCCGCAATGGTCGTACCGGATCGTGTGCCCTTTGGACATCATCCAAAGGTCCAATTCTAGTCAGGATTGGTAGGGTATCAAAGACCCGGTTGATCTGAGTGTCCGAGAAGCCGTCATCCAATTCTCCAAAGCCCTTTTTTCGGAGTATTAAAATGTTATTTAATAATTAGAATCATTTTCTAAGAAATTTATAAATTATAACGTAGTTGGTAAGATTTAAGGAATATTCTAACACATTCGGTAAGATTTCATCAATTTCCATAGTAGTCTGTTAGATTAAAGTAAATTCTATCACATTAAGTAAGATTTATGGTATGTTTTAACAAATTAAAAAAAAAATTAACTATCAGTGTTACATGATAGTTAAATTTTTATGACTTCCATAAGATTGTCCTCTAGTTTTTTTCAATTATTTTGTGAATTTTAAAGCTCTATTCCGAGAATAGAGCTTTTATGCAATGTTTGTGTTGCCCATCACCGGTGCGAACGGTTAGAAGTAAGACTTCGCACCATTGGCGCACCATAACCAAGAGGATGGGATTTAAAGGTAATACTTTTTTACATTACGATTGTAAAAAAGCATTACCTTTTTTAATGACAAGGTACGAAGTACTATCGTTCTAACCGTCGATCATCGGGATTTTTAAAACAAGCAACAAAAACATTACAATATTTTTGTCCATTCTAAAACATTACAATGCGATGAAATATGGAAATACTTAGTCCAAATTCAGACAAGCAATAAAACAAATACGAAAATTGGAAATTGTTTCAACTGATGCAATGAAAATCAAATAAATTTTTTTTTTATACCTGCCCACCATCTCCCAGGTTTGCTGTTGGGGTAGCTGTTGGTGCTTCTGCTGGTGCTGCCGTGGTCCCCCCTGCTGCTGGTGCTTGTGTTGTTGCTGTCTGTGCAACCGCTGCTGCTGATGCTGCTGGTATCTCAGTGGATGCTGCTGCTATTCCAGTGGATGCTGCTGCTGCAGATGTTTCTGAGGCTCCTGTTGCGGCCTGAACAGCGGATTTCACACTCACCGGTACCAACCCCTCATCCTGTGATGCATTGAAATTCACACCCAAGGAGAACAGGGAATTGCCGGGGGATTCCAATGCGCCCGTTGGAATAGTTGTGCTTTCCTCAACGGCAACAACTTTCGTTGTTGCTGGAGTACTAATCACAGCTTTTTCAGATACTTGAGATTGTTCAAGGGGCGTAGAGGGCACCGTATTTTGAGTGTCTGCCATTGGATCCAAACTTTCAAGCGCGTCACGGACGTCGCTACCACAGTTGTAAGCGTTGTCCGTCGTGGCTCTCTCCAGCAGTAGATTCGTTACCTTTTCAGCCACGGCATCCAGCAGATTCTTATGGTTCTCAGCCAGCATTGCTTTGAGTGTATTCTGGTGGTAATCTTCCAACACGGCCTTCATGGCGGCCTCCATTGCGGCCTGGTTCTTGGTGACAGTAGCTTCAGCAGCGGTAGCAATAAGGACACTTGAGCTTGTGGCTATTTGTGGTCCAGATGCTTCTGCCACCGCTTCTTCATCATCATCCTCTTCTGCCTTTCTCTTTCCTTTCATGCTATCAGTTGGATCGTACTGGAAAGCGAATGGATGCGGGGTTGGATCCAACTCCAGTGACTTCCAGAAGGGGGAAACCTTCTCGTCAGTACGCGGCTTCAGCATCCGCAACACCCTCTGTGACAAGTAAGAAACAATGTTGAACATGTTAGAATTCCAAATTTTCTAATGCCAAAATAGTGCAATAATTAGAATCAATTACAATTCTAACGATATCAGAAAGACAACATATATTTTTTCCTAGCAGGCGTTGTAAGGAAATAAATTCTAACCTTCTTGATCTGTTTGTCAGTTGGCCATACCCTTGAGGTTGTATAAGAATACTCCATGAACCTCGGGATTTCGTGTTCATCCTTTTTCAAACCAATGGCCTCTCCGAAAGCGGGTATGGCCTCAAATATCCAAGCCTACGTATATCATACCAAAATACTGTTTAATAACAAATATATGGCAAAATATTTATTGCAAAAAAAATGCAAAGACGAGTGTTTACTTACAGAAAAAGCAACAGTGTTGCCCTTGAAGTTGATGTTCAACATCCCTTCTTGCTTTGTTTTGGTAGTGATTCCCTTGATTGTATCCAGCAGAATTTGGAATGAAATGCTCCACCACGGGAAGTTTTCCCACTCGTCTTCGTTCTCCAATAGCACCACATCCAGGTTGGTATTTTCTTCTTGCAGCCATCAACTCCGAAAACAAACCCTAAGCATAACAACAGCTTACAAATCTTTACCCAGTCATCAGGCGTGGCCTTCACCGACTTCCCATCAACCATGAACTTCTTTGCATTGGCCGCTGTTCGGAGTTTTGACAACGTCGTGTCTGGATTCTCACCGAACAGCCTTGAGAATGTTGAATTGGGGGGAATGTCGTGTACTGTGTAAGGGTTGAAGTTGGCCGGGCCAAACTTCAACCCACTGACTAGGGCATATTCTTCCCTTGAGAACCTCACGACCCGCCGGCCAATTTTGAAGTAAAGGGCTGTGTCGTCAATGGCGGGGTCTGGGATGACTTGATGGCAGAGCACATAGTGTAGCATGTTACCATTTCTTGTAGCGTTGTTATCCAGCCTTGTAAACTCTCCCATTGCAGAGTATCTGACTTTGTCGGCTACTTGGTGTTTGAGGCCTTTAAGCAGATCATTGACTTCACCACACAGTCCTTCATACCCGAATTTGGCTTGCTTGAGTTGTCCTAGCCTCACGAATTTCCATTCAACCTGCAAGTAAAGGGTCAGAATTGTATAAATTAGGATCAATATTTTAATATATTGGTTAGAATTTAACAATATTTCACAAAAGAACAACTAAACATAACTGACAAGTAAGAATACTAACAGTTCTAACTGAATAATCAAACAATTTATGAATTCTAATGAATATGCTAATTTTCTAACCAGATGATGTAGAGCATAATACACATATTTCACCTTTGCTTTATAAAATAAAAACATGAATAATGGATTCTAACTAACAAATGCCGACAAACAAAAAAAAAAAATCCCAAAAAAAAAAAAAAAAACCAGTTCTGTTAATAACAACATCAACAATGGATTCTAACTACCCCATATTTCAAATTTGATTTCTAACCCATAATTCACAGTTGATTTATAAAATAACAAACATCAAAAATGGGTTCTAACTAACAAATGCCAACGAAAAAGGGATTCATTCATCCAAACTTAACATACATATCAAGTTTCAAAAAAAATGCAATCCAAAACGAATATGCTAATTTTCTAACCAAATGATGTAGAGCATAATACACATATTTCACCTTTGCTTTATAAAATAAAAAGATGAATAATGGATTCTAACTAACAAATGCCAACAAACAAAAAAAAAAATTCCCAAAAAAAAAAAAAAACCAGTTCTGTTAATAACAACATCAACAATGGATTCTAACTAACCCATATTTCAATTTTGATTTCTAACCCATAATTCACATTTGATTTCTAAAATAACAAACAACAACAATGGGTTCTAACTAACAAATGCCAACGAAAAAGGGATTCATTCATCCAAACTTAACATACATATCAAGTTTCAAAAAAAATGCAATCCCAAAAACCAAGAGAAATTAAGTAAAGCAGATCGGATTTTTTGCAACCAATCCAACTACCTCATTGCAAACCCAAACAAGAAATTAACAAATCATTTTTAATTGAATCACAAACTCAGATCTGTGTTCAGTAATGAAAATTATATATTAAAAATCCAAAATACATGAGAAACACTTTTTTTACCTCTTCTGTGGTGAATGGATAACCGGAGGGCCTATCATCTCTCTGTTTGTCGGCATCAGTTTTGTTGCCGGAGTCTTCGCCGGTTTCCGGAGGAATTTCCTGTACGTCGTCCTCTTGCTCGCGATTTTTCTGCCTCGTTGCCTTCTTCTTCTTTCCCCTATTCGTCGGGCTCGTCGGGTTTGACGGGCTTTCCTCGATTTCAGATGATTCCGCCTCGGGCTTCCTCTTCCGTTTGGAGCTACGCGTTCCAGTCGCCATTCTCGCCGGCGGAACTTACAGAGGGAGAGAGTTTTGGGAGAGGAAGGGTTTTGGCAGAGGAAGTGTTGGGAATCGGGTTTGTGCAGAGGAGGTGGAGTGTAATTTGTAAAAGTGAATAGTGGCTGCGATTTTAAAGCGGGAGTGGGAGGGAGGTTAATTGAATGCAGGCTGATTGAATTTATGACCAGGGGTAAAATAGTCCACTCACATGTAAATTAGATACATTTTGTGTTTTCTTAAGTTTCGAACAACTATTGGTTTCTACTAAGCTACTTAGACACCATATTTTTTGCCTCGTTAATTAATTGAGGAGATGATGAGATTAGGATTAGAGTTTATATTTATAATTTTCAATACTAATAAAATATAATTTTCAAATTAATTTTTTTTCCAAATTATGTTTAAATAATTAAATTGATTCTTTTTTCGTAAATATTTTTTTTTTTTAAATTTCAAAAAAAATTCTGTCATTTTTTAAACTTTTTTTTTTCTTTTTTCAAAATTTTAAAACATTTTAAATTTCTAAAATTTTAATTCTATTTTTTTAATTTTTAATTTTTTAAAATTTCTTAATTTTTTAAAATTTTAATTTCATTTTAAAAAATTCAATTTCGTTTTAAATTTTTTAATTTAAAACTTTTTATAAATTCAAAATTTTAAAATTTTAAATAATTCACAATTTTAATTTTTAAATATTTAAATGTATCAAAATTTTATAAATTGAAAATTTTTAAAATTTCAGTTTTTAGATTTTTGAATTTTTTATTATTTTTTATTATTTTTAGTTAGTGTGTTAATTGAAATAAGGGATACAATTAGTTGTGCCTAATTATGTGTTTAAGATTCTAATTTTTGCCAAAATGGGAAATGATTCAACTTGAAAGAGACGGCCCAATCGGGAAAGTGACTCAACTTGAAAGGGACGGAGGGAGTATATTGTTCGGTGAGTTTTCATTTCTTGAAAGCAGTTGACAACCACCGTTCGATACTTAAAGAAACGTGGATTATTCAATAAAAGCGAAAAACAATCACTGCAAAATTGAATTAGTTCGCTATTTTGAAATTTTGGAATCAGTTCTATCACCGAAAAAAGAAAAATCAATAATTTTTTCACGGTTCAAGGCAATTACATATAATAACTAGTTTGATATTCGAAAACCCTCATCTAGTTCATGATCCGGTCGTTTGATCCCCGTGGGCTCCACGTTGCTCCCCTTGAGATCGATCCCCGTTCGCATTCGTAGTTCGCCTAAGCTCCGAATACGAGTCACTATTAACCCTGTAAGCCATGTATGACTGGTGTCCCATCATACCCGGCTGCACGAATACACTTTCTTCGCGCCTCTGATGCACCGGTGCCACATTCGGTGTCAATCGACTTGGTGAATTATGATGGAACCTTGTTCGGCTATATGTCATCACCTCTCCGACCTCTGGCCTGATAAAAACGTCGATGAATCAAACTTAAAATGTAATTAAACTCGTGTAATACATGCAATACAAATTACTCCATCCGTCCAACTTCACTAGTCTTGTTGAAATATTGTGTACCTCGTATTCGGTATGACTTGGTCGAGATTAGTCCGTTGCATAGGGGCGGAACCTTGTGTTTGTGGGACACCATAAGCCCGTAGCACCGAGTCAACACTCGGAGCATTATTGTAACCCGGGGGAAGCACTATGGTATTATGGTGGTAGTGCACCACAGGGGATAGCATTGGTAACCTTGTTTCTTCACCCCTACATATATACGTATTGTCAATCAACACTATTCAATGCTACACATGTGTATTCACATATGCGTACACTCGAGACTAACTCGAATCACATAATGTTAATTAATTGGACGTGAAACATCTTACCAGCTAATTCAAGTGCGGTTTATTGTTAAAATGATATACTGAGGTGAATATTAGTTCTTATGGCTACTTCCTTGTGTTTTATCTCAATGCATATATCAATTCCTTTGAGCTTTTCATATCTCTTCTTACACCCCTTTGACCCTCAAACGTGATTAATTCTTGTACGCAATTGAAGCGGTTGCGAGAAATTTAAAATTTTAAACAAAATAAAGTATATACACAAAATAAATAAAATAACAATATTTGAGAAGGTTCGAATCACTTACTCGGGAGTTGTCGGATTGCTCTCTCCACCATGCGAGTATATGTGGAGTTCAAGACGACGCTTAAAAGGAAATAGAAATAAAAGGAAAAAAATTTAGAAATTAATTAGTTCAATCATTACAAGGAGACGAAGCAAATACCGATAAGTTATTCCCTCCGTCCCCTAATAAGTGTCCCGAGCCGTCAAAATGCAATAACCAAGAAAGTGTATAATTTTACCATATTAACCCCTAATCATTACATAGAAAATTGAAAAAGTAAAAAAAGTGTAATGATAGCAGGGGTAAAATTGGTAGTTTAGCTAAAATTTTACATTGAAAATTGTGATAGAACACTTATTTAGAGACAAAAATTTTGACGGCTCGAGACACTTATTAGAGGACGGAGGGAGTAATTTGTTTCGGTTTAAATAAATCGAACTTACATTTACCATCGGCAGCGAATATTCCTCTTCGTCTTCAACATCTTCATCGGGTATTAGCCATTCACCGTTCTCGACCACTCTACAATTTGGGCATTTCATTTCGCTTCTGTAATTAAACTCTGAACCGATACAATCTACAAAGGAAAATTCATACAAGAAGTTCCGAGATTTAGATCTTCCAACTAGTTAAAAAAATAAAAATACACCCAAATTGAAATCATAAAAAAGAAATAAAAAATTGGCATAAATTAAAATAATCTAAACATACCCAAGTGAAAGAGATGGCCACACACAAGCTCAGCTTTTCCTCTACTATTATCATCAACAACTGAGTCTAAACAAATGGTGCATAGCCTTCCATCACTTAATCCATCAACTAATGAAGAACTCATCTCTCTCTCTCTCTCTCTAAACTTTCAAAAACAATGAGAGGTGATGAAATTGAATAAAAATTATGCATATATAGCCAAGAAATTCATTGGCAAATATTCAAATTATTTCAACTAGTGAAAAGGAGCAAGTAATTTGGTAAGCTAAACATTTTTTAACGAGAAATTTATAGCATAAATTCAAAAAAAGAGAGTGCCAACGAAGCAACAACACATAAATCTCACAATAAATATATTATTTTCTTTTTTGACAATAATTAGAAAAATCCGATTTTCCGCAGTAAATATAATTTTCCTCTTTTATAATTTGTTTGCCTTCACATTACATTTATTATGTTTGTTGAATTTTGAGTATGGAAGTGTACTAAATATGATTCAATAAATTGAAAATTTTAAGCGGTAATTGTTTCTAAATATATCATCTTGATATTAAATTTCAATTTTGCACCCGACTTTTAAAATACGTATACATATACATATACATATACATATTAAGGTTAAATTTTCCCCTCCGATTTCATCATTTTTTATGCTGATATAAAAGTTGAATTTGTCGAACCATTAGCAAAATTCTAATTTTATCACACTTTAAACGAAATGCTTTTCAACAAATTTGACTTTTGACTTTTGTATCGAACCAAAATATGATGATAAGAGGGACAAATCGACCCGGCTGGTAAATTAGAATTTGACGAAAGATGGTATATTTACGTGCTACGACGTTAAGAATTGCAATCCGGCCCATTAAGAAGCCCAAGCCCAAGCCCAAGCCCATGGGGCATAAACGTAAATAAAGGAGAATTCATGTCTGGTTCTGTAATTTGATTCAGCGTCGATCCCGAAAGGGCCAAAAACCCTCATAATTCTGTATATAAACTCTCTCTCTACAACTTGTAATTCCCTCTCGTCTCTCTCAATCTCCGTACCAAATTCTTATTCCCTTTAACTGATTGAGAGCGAAAAAAAAAAATGTTGGTCTATCAGGATGTGCTCACTGGTAAATTATTTCATCATCTCTTCTCTTTTATTCGTTCAATTTGGGATTTTTTTTCTAGATTATAGTTGTTGGTTGTATTTTGTTGGGTTTGGATTATGGCTTTAATCGATTAGCTGCTGCATGCTAGATCTGTTGCGTTATGTTTATTTATTGAATTGAATTGTGGTGTTCGATGCTGTTTTTTGGCTGGTCTATGATTTATGATTAATGCTTTCGTGAAAAGATTGGACCTTTACGTTTCGGGTTAGTTTTTTAGATTAGTTTTTCGCTAAAGGTTTGGTGTTATGGCCTTTATAGTATTTGGGTTGGTTGATTAATTGCTTTTTACCTCGTTGGATGGATTGTGATATGCTCTCTATTTTCTGTTTCTTCGATGATTTGAAAGGTGGTGTTTTGTGATTATTATTCATGTTGTTTAGATCATTAAGGATTATTTGAGATTGGCGTTTATTTAGGTTTTTGATTTCCATGCACACCTTTTGGGCTATAATTGTCTGCTCTTATAGTATTTTTGCTGTGGATTGTGTTTACGGTTGTTGAGCAGTCTATTATTTATATTTTATAGGTGATGAACTCCTCTCGGATTCGTTTCCGTACAAGGAGATCGAGAATGGAGCTCTTTGCTATAATTGTCTGCTCTTATAGTATTTTTGCTGTGGATTGTGTTTACGGTTGTTGAGCAGTCTATTATTTATATTTTATAGGTGATGAACTCCTCTCGGATTCGTTTCCGTACAAGGAGATCGAGAATGGAGCTCTTTGGGAAGTCGAGGGAAAGGTTAAAATTTTCACTTTTTATGCAGATTTGTTTTCTTTTAATATTCTGTTTCAAGACTGTTTGACATCTGACGGCTTGTGGCTATTTTTTTTTTTTTCGTATAGTGGGTAGTAACCGGAGCAGTTGATGTCGATATTGGGGCAAACCCTTCGGCCGAAGGTGGTGAGGATGAAGGTGTTGATGACCAAGCTGTAAAAGTTGTTGACATTGTCGACACCTTTAGGCTGCAGGTTTTGCTCTTTGTAACTTTGTTTTGGTGCTATATATAATGAACTTGACGATTTTTCGGATATTCATGGTTTGATCATATTTTGTATAGGAGCAACCTCCTTTTGATAAGAAGCAGTTCATTGCTTACATCAAGAAGTACATCAAGACCTTGACCCCGAAACTTGATGCTGAGAAGCAAGAGGAGTTCAAGAAGTCGATTGAGGGAGCAACCAAGTATCTTATCTCTAAGATCAAAGATCTTCAGTTGTAAGAATTTCTTCGCCCTTCCTATTTAATATTAGATTTTTGTATGTGTTTATTGAATGTTACGTGGTTGAGCATTTTTGCTATAATGATTGTGATTTGTGACCAATATTTTTGCTTCGTCTGTTTTTATAGTTTTGTGGGAGAGAGCATGCACGACGACAGCTCCTTGGTGTTTGCCTACTACAAAGAAGGTGCAACCGATCCAACATTTTTGTACTTTGCCCATGGTTTGAAGGAAATCAAGTGTTGATTGGGTCAAAATCGTCGTGCCTCTCGCCTTGAAAGTATCTCAAGTATCTCTTCTTACAGCCATGTATTCTTATGTTGTTGCTATTTGTTCAGTGTACTCTTTGAGACCTTTCAGTCTGTCTGGATTTTAAGTTAGAATTTTCAGTGAGTGATAGCAGTTTTGAGTTCTTGAGTCTATTTGAATTTAAACTTGACCATATCTATTAAATTTGAATTAGTGTGCTTATTGACTTATTGTTAGTATCTCTCTAAAGCATATGCTTTGATTCTCTTTAGGCATCTTTATTTTCCTTCTCTTTTTTTCATAAAGAATCTGCACACCATCTTTTTGCTTGTAGAATAAAGGTTGCTTTGCTTTAGACAATTTCTGCGGTTCTAGAGTCTGCTTTACTTTCAAATTCATTGTTATGATAAATTTATGTCATATTATATCTATGATACTCCTCGTCCCACTGAATTGTAGATGTTTTTATATGTTATGCATCACTTATATTCATGAAAAGCTTACAATTTTATGGGACGGGAATTGTCAGCGTTTTTATATGTTATGCATCACTTATATTCAAGAAATGCTTGTAATTTGATGGGACGGGACGGCGGGAGTACTATATTTTGGTACGGTTATTATTCAAAAAATATTTTGTACTTTTTTTGTGACCTTTTTGCTCGAGTAAGCAAATGATTGTATTCAAAATAAAATTTGGGTGCGATGTCTCTAGATGGAAATCGAAAATCGACTAGGTACTTCACAATTACTAGCATTTATGTAAATAATTTAATCATGTCAAATACTACTAATACAAAAAGCTTGAAAGTGAAATTAAAAGAAAGATGTCGAATTCGTCGGGATTGAAAGAGTACTGTTCAAATTAAAACGAAATTATGAAATTGAGGATAGTGGAAATTAAACAAAATGAACAAGCCATGTGTTAACAAGCGATGGTGGGACTTTTAAATATAAATACAATGTAATATAGTTAGCTGCAAAATACTTTAAGCTAAAGCAATATTTTAATTTTATTCAAAAAAGAAGCAAGTTAGGCTTCATAGCTCAATTTTATATATATTTTCAAATGAGTTTAATTTTTGTTTCATATTAGTAGTGCGCCCTACCATGACCACGACTACTTATCTAGCTTAATTTTATAAGCTTTTTTAATTTGTCACCTATCTTAGTAGTGAGGAATAAAGAAGCTTTCCAAATTAATTCTCAAAGTATTCTTTTTTATTCAATTTTGTTATACACTAATTAATTTTTATATTTAGCTAGCCCTAGCTCCGCTTAGGTACCGCCACACGTATATAGAGGTGAAATAAGAAAACGATTCACGTTTTGTATAACTATGATGCAAGACATCATTCGTTAAAATGTATAGGTAAATGTACCAGCTTATTTTTTTGTATAT
Organism: Thymus mandschuricus; assembly: GCA_029379335.1. Taxonomy (NCBI): domain Eukaryota; kingdom Viridiplantae; phylum Streptophyta; class Magnoliopsida; order Lamiales; family Lamiaceae; genus Thymus; species Thymus mandschuricus. The sequence continues at coordinate 38,282,999 of CM057074.1, forward strand.
ATGACATACGTATTTGCTATGTTTGAATAGCAACTAAATTAATCATCGATTAGTGGTTTTCTAAAGCCTAGGGGAGCAAAGGGTGGGTTTCAAGTGGAATTAAACATGTTACACCACTTTCCACAAAGTTTGCTCCAAGAAAACGATATCAACTTGCTAAAACTATCCAACTAGCCTAAGACAAAACTCAAGTCAAATCTTTTTATACCCACAAACACTTTCTTCTTCTTCTTGTGGCTTCCACATGGAGTATATGTAGAAATAGCATAACTAATTTCATAATTTTAAATTGCATGTGTTTTCCTTCCCCTTCAAAGTTCGAGAACAAAGTGTGTATAGTTGTACCACGATATTCATAACTAACACTAAAACTCATCGTCATGACAAAGAAAAAAGTTCATTTTCCTAACTCTATTATGTCATTAAACATATAAATTTCGTAATTAAATATGTTAACAACTGAAAATAACAGCATGAAAAGTCTGTAGAAGGTATGCGTGTCGTTAGAAATATAACGATCGAAATATCAGTCACTAAAAGGTCTGTCAATTTTCAGAATAATGATTGATTTAGTTTTAATTGAAATTTTGAAAATCATAAACAACATCCCTTACAATTCCCATCACATATGAAGAGGGTGGGGGTAAGTTTTTATTTTTAATAATTTCCCCAACTATAGTCATTCACCATAATGTGTTGAAAAAACAAATCAAATATCAAGAAAAATCAAATCCCCCATAGCAGAGGAGGAAAAATACAAATTACACTCGAACACACAACATGGGTTGGAAAATAAATTGAAATAAATTAGGAAAAATACAAACAAAACATTATAATTCAAAAAAAAATTCAGAGAAATGTAAAAAATAAAATAAAAAATCATCCAAGATTAATTATTGAAAAACAAATGAAATTAATCAGCAGCAGAATCCAATGTGAAGAAAATAAGGCTATGGCATGGCAAGTGAGGGTAATAATCCTCTGCAGCTTGGAAAAGGGAACTTTGTCTGCTCCCCCCACACAACTCCAACTTCTTGGACTCTGCGCTGTAAATATCCTGAATTTCAGGGACCCAACATTAATTTAATCCCCGGGGGTATTATTGTAATTTCACTCTCGAACTTTGGTGAAAATAATTAGTTTTACTAGACAATACCAATTCGGATTTGGTCGGCTACTAAAAAATTGCGACGTTTTATTTTCTCATATTCACCTAAATTGCCGCCTTACCACTATGCAGAAGAAGCTCCAAGAAAAATCTTGGCCTTTTCCCTATAGTTTATTGATTTTCGGCTCCATTTTAGGTAGGGTTTTAAGTTATTGTATTATGTTCATCTCGTCTCGCTTAATTATACCCTTTTTTATTATTATATACTATAACTAATTTGATAGGTACAATGAAAATATACGTAATTTAAAATTCGATGTATGAAATTGAATCGAATCGTTTTTCAGAACGAAATACGTATAGATGTGGAAAGGGATTAGAAAGGGAAAGTGAAGTTTGGTGGTGGCAATTATGAAATTTAGCAATGTAGTTTAATTTGTTGGGAGTAGTATGGCATGATTAAATGTTGCTACTCTCTATGATTTTATTTTTACACCACTACTAATCCTATTCCTAGCCAACTATCTTAAATTACAAAATTAAGATTAGTTAGTATCTACATATGTAAAAAGCCACACATTAAATGCTTTATTTTGATTTGACAACAAACAAAAATCTTGATAATAATAATAATAGTACTAGTTGCTAATCACTTACTCCCTCCGTCCTTAAATAAGTGTCCCGAGCCGCCAAAAATTTTGTCCCTAAATAATTGTCCTATCACATTTTTCCAAGCAAAAATTACACAAAACTACCAAAACTACCCTTTCTTGAAAATCTAAAAGTGGGATAAAGACAAAAATAAATAAATAAATAAATAATCAAGGATTTTAAGGGCATAAGTGTCAATTTACCCTTCTCCTTGGTTTGCACAAAATGGCGGCTCGGGACACTTATTTAAGGACGGGGGGAGTATTTATTAGGGGACCCTAGCACATAATTCAAATGCCAAAATGCTCAAATTCATTTAGAGTTTGACTACTTTCATACGATTACATTCGAACGTTAACATATATTTTGGTTAATTTCAATTCGACCGTGATCATTTTGATTATATCATTAAAATCACTATGACAGCCCGCCATCGTAATATGTATATCGGAGAGTAAGGGATTACTTCCTATTACACTGAAGCCATTTACTTTAAGGGACATGATTAATTCAAGGACAAACAAATTTCAAAATAAGATATGAGATGTGATATAACAAATTAGTCTGTCCACCGTAATCAACTCGAAGTAAACGCCTCGAATAACGTTTTTTCCAATTCCGTATCAAAACGACGACGTTTATCGATAGAAGAAGGGTGGGGGCATAAACGTCCGATCATTAACTTCCAAAACGAGCCGTTTAATCGTTAATTCAAAAAATTACACCACCCATTATTGTGAGATACTCTTTCGCAGGCACGTATAAACGTATGCATACACACATTTATACGTATAAATCTGCATACGTATACTATATAAGTATAATAATCCATGAAAATGGAATGATAAATAATTTCTCCACCAACGAAGTAAAAAAAGCAAAACTGGAAATTACAAATCAATGAATGTGTAAATGTAAATATATATTCATAATCATCACCATCATCATCCCCATCTGACGCTCCGTTCCACTCTCTCTCTCAAGCAATCTCTCTTTATCTGCGCGAATTTTTCCCCCAAATTTTTTTGATTTTTTTTTTTTTTTTTGGTGAAAGTCTCAGATCTGTCTGCATTTCATGTTCGATTGATTTTGTTTCAGGTAGGATGCTGCGGATTTGTTTGTGTTTTAATCGTTGCTTGAATTTTGATGTAATTGTGATTGAAATGCGCATTTTTTTTTTGAATTGATGATCTGTGTAGGAAATTGGTATCGAGGTTGGGAATTTGAGAATTTTGTGCGCGGATTGACGGGATTGGAATTGGATTGGCGGCGTTGGCTCGTCGGGAGCGCGTTGATGTGTGGCTTGGATTCCGATTTCCACCATTCTTCTCGTATGATTTCTGAACTTGCTTCATTTTGTCGGTTCTTTTTGCTTTGATTGTGCTCGGTGGTTGGATTGTCGATCGCTGTTGTTGATTTCTCGGAATTCGGTGCGTTTTGTCTTGTTGAAGAGCGGAACTCTAGATCTTGAAAATTGGCGCCGCAAAAGAGATCCATGCGCCACGTTGCTGGCCAGATGCAGCAGGGCAGCGCGGCGGCGGCCACCGCTCTCTATGATAATGCGGGGCCTGGTGTCTCCGGCGGGGATGCGGGAGATGCCGTGATGGCGCGGTGGCTGCAGTCTGCTGGATTGCAGCATCTTGCATCTCCAATGTCGTCCAATGCAGTCGATCACCGCATGCTCCCTAACCTTCTGATGCAGGTGAGGTTATTTCTGTTGAAAATGTCTACTTTCTTTTTTTAGGATCGAACTACGATTATCCTCTCTTGAAAGCCTGTGATGTATTAGTAGCTTGGGCATAGGTTGGTGATTATTTTTTGGGGATTAGTGGCACCGCGTGGTTGTGTTGCTTTGTAGGGGAGCTTCAAATTGGTTGCATAATCTGGGTGCCGATTGAAACCTTAGGATATCATCATGACTTGTTATCTCTTCACAGAATCCAATTTATTTGTTCTCTGTGTTTATGAATTATGATTAATTGGGAGGTCTAATGGTGTATGAAGGGTTACGGACCGCAATCTGCGGAAGAGAAGCAGAGGCTATTCAAATTAATGAGGAATCTCAACTTCAATGGTGAAACTGTTTCCGAGCCTTATACTCCAACCCCAACTGCACAGAGTTCTGGGCCATTTACTCCAACAGAAGGATATTACTCGCCCGACTTCAGAGGGGATTTTGGAGCTGGACTGTTGGACTTACATTCTATGGATGACACGGAACTCTTATCCGATGTATGCTATTCTTACTACTGACATTGAAAATTAAATTCTTTCAGTAGTAAACTACTAGTATCTGCTTAATGGTGAACAATTTCATTTATTTATTTTCAGCATGTTATCTCAGACCCGTTTGAGCCATCTCCTTTCATGCCTGGTGTGACCAAAGCCTATGAAGCTGACAATGACGGAGCAGCCAATCGGCAGCAAAGGGGGCAAGCTGACACAGAAGCCCCTGTTGTCCCAGAAAAAGAACTCAGCACAAGGGAAAATAATGTGGCTAAGATTAAAGTTGTGGTAAGCTGTGTATCCTTGGCATGTGCCATTTGGTGCAATAAATTATCTAACAACGAAAGTACTGACTAAATATATATCTTGCTCTTGATTTTAGGTTCGTAAGAGGCCACTAAACAAGAAGGAAATGGCTCGCAAAGAAGATGACATTGTGGCTGTTTATGATGATGCCTATTTGACAGTCCATGAACCTAAGTTAAAGGTATGGAAATGTATTTGGCATCTTGCTGCTAGCATCAATCTGGGTTTATTGTATTTACATGGGGAACTCACATTTGATATTCATGATGAAGGTTGACCTGACTGCATATGTAGAGAAGCACGAGTTTTGTTTTGATGCTGTTCTGGATGAGCAAGTATCAAATGATGAGGTAATAATATTACCTTCTTGGATGGCAACTCTTGCTGGTAGTTGGGAAAAAAACTGCTTTTGTCCCCATATGTGATTTTAATTGTTAATTTTGAATTGTAATATTCACTCTGTTATTTTGCTCTAATTGTTTTCTTACATGTCTAAGCAGGTATATCGTAAGACTGTTGAGCCGATAATTCCTATCATTTTTCAACGTACCAAAGCAACCTGTTTTGCATATGGTCAGACAGGTGTGTGTTTCTCACTGACAAAGGCATGCATCTAAACAACTTGGTGTTTCCTTCCATGTGGTTGACTATTATAGTACAGTCATCCTATCCATCTGAATACTGTCATCTGGATGAGCTTAACCATTGCTTATTCTGCTAGCCTTACTATATTTGTATACTGGTGTTTATAAGACCATTATTTGTGTTAAACTCTATTATCTCATGTTGATAATACGCCTAAGTGCTTTTCATACCCATGCATCATCTAGGACGCATCTGAATGATAATTGATGGTGTGAAAATGGTTTTAATAAGAAATTCAACACAATTGACAGTTGGTGTTTGTGAAGGACTGAGAATAAAATGGGATATGTTACACTTAAAGGTGATCTTCGTTTCCACTTTTAAGTTTATGCAAGCAAAGGTGCTAGAATTTTCAAAACCATTTTTTCTGGCTAAGGTTGAACTGTTACTTTTGCTTAACGATGGCAGTAGAGATTTTGAGAATGTGTTTTATTTCACCAAATGAAACCCAAGCATAGCAATAAGTTTTGAATGATAGTCATGAATCTTTTTTGTGACGAGAGAGAGACTGTAGGATTTTAGAGATAATCTTGATTAGCCATTTTAATGATCTCTTGCTGAACTGGTTTTTGTCAGATAACTTTTCAATTTTGTTGTATGTTAATCCGTTTCTGTAAGTGAGATCCTAAAATTACTGGGGGATAACAAATATTTGTCTCCCATTTTACCAGGAAGTGGTAAAACATACACCATGCAGCCATTACCTCTTAGAGCAGCAGAAGACCTTGTGAGATTGCTGCATCAGCCAGTTTATCGCAATCAAAGATTCAAGCTGTGGCTGAGCTATTTTGAGATATATGGAGGAAAACTTTTTGATCTCCTGAGTGATAGGAAGTAAATGCTCAACTTAATTTCCCTTGAACTGAAGTTGGGAATCTTTGTTTCATTATTATTGTCGTTTGAGATTTTTATTCCTAAATCAACAGTTTGAGAAATTGTTCCTCTATAAAACTCGGTTGGGCAACATTACCATTTATGAAGTTAGCTTATATCCCAAAATAAAATCATCACAATATATGCAAAATCTATTCATTAATTATCTTTCTAATAAAAAGGTTTCCAATTTTGGATTCTTCGTATGTAGGAAATTATGCATGAGAGAAGATGGCCGACAGCAAGTTTGCATTGTTGGACTGCAGGAGTTTGAAGTCTCAGATGTGGCTATTGTAAAAGAATATATTGAGAGGGGAAATTCCTCTAGAAGCACAGGATCTACTGGTGCTAACGAGGAGTCTTCAAGATCCCATGCTATTTTGCAACTGGTGGTGAAGAAGCACCCTGAGGTGAAAGAAACTAGGAGGAATACTTACAATAATGATGGGAATGATACCAGGGTTGGGAAGGTTGTAGGCAAGATTTCTTTTATTGATCTTGCTGGTAGTGAGAGAGGTGCTGATACTACAGATAATGATCGACAAACAAGGTATTAATTTGCAGATCCCTCCATGCTTTTATACGCACTTGATTTTGTTTGTCAAAGTGAATATTTTCCATTTTCATAGTTGGATTTCTCATGTTACTCTATTTTCGGTTTTCCTTTGGTGTATGTGACTATGTGTGTGATCTCTTGCAAAAGTTGTTAAATTGACAGTCCTGCATTTTCATGAGGAAATTGTTAATAATTTGGTCATTATGGGATTTAGGTGTAAATTTTGCTTAGACAGTGTAGGTTAGTAACTAATCTGGAGGTTGGTATTCAACCATAGGAATGCTCGATCCTGGTTGCTGCATAAGTCATAACAATGTGCTATCTTTAATTAGATTTTTGGCAAAGCTATGATGCTTCTTTTTCTTAATCAACATTTTCAACCATTTCTGAGATGATTTTTAGCACCCCACAAAGACTTTGAAATAGAGTTGCTTTTGTGAAATGAATGGGTTAATAAACTCTCATTCACTGAGCTGAAAGAGTCAAATTACTGTCCTGCAGAAGATGGATATAATCGCCAGTGTCTGTTCTGATGTTTGTGAAGGGATTCTTATTCTAAATTTCGAGCTTAACCGAGTACACAAAAAATGGCAAAGTAGACATTGATGTAAAAGCTTAGTTGTTGGGCTACTGTTGCTCGACAATATCTAATAGAACAATTTGATCTCTCTTCTTAATAGATGCTTTTTCGACACTCCTGAGTGAAAGGAATCTGTTACGTTTTGAAAGATCTATATCTTTGTTTCTCTACAGGATTGAAGGGGCAGAAATCAACAAAAGTTTACTTGCACTCAAGGAATGTATTCGTGCTCTTGACAACGACCAGATTCATATCCCATTCCGCGGAAGCAAGCTTACCGAAGTTCTTCGTGACTCCTTCGTGGGCAACTCAAGGACTGTTATGATATCTTGCATTTCTCCAAACGCTGGTTCCTGTGAGCATACTCTCAACACTTTGAGATATGCAGATAGGTGAGATATATATATAATTTTTGTCATCATTTTTTGTAAGATAGCAAGTAAACAATAGAAATTTTTTGCTATGGTTTAACAGGGTTAAAAGTCTTTCGAAAAGTGGGAACCCAAGGAAGGATCAGTCTAACTCATTGCCGTCAAGCGCCAAGGAACCTTCATCAGCTACAACTTCATCTGCTGCTGCTGCTGCTGAGGCAGATGATCTTTTTGAGCAATATCAGGAATCCAAAGCAGTGGATACAAGTAGAAAAGTTTCCGAGAAGGAAACTTCATCTTTCAATTTTTCCGAGGAAGAGAAGCAGCCTTCTAGTTTTTCTACCAATTATAACTTTAGTGGCCGCGATGAAAGCTCGCTTGCTGCTGCTGGTATGGAAAAGGAACAGGTTGATGTTAAAAAATCTTCGAGGGGCTCTACCAGTCAGAAGACATCTTCAGCTAATTACAGTCAGAGTTCGACTGATGTAGAAGAGAAGGTGCAGAAAGTTTCTCCACCTCGGCAAAAAGCTATCAGGGAAGATAGACTAAGAAGGGACTTTGACAATTTGGATATAATGTCACCCAGTAGTCATAAGCAACAAAATGTGAACAACTCTAATGCAAATACTAGTTTTGCCAAGCAGAGTGAACCTGAGCAGCCTCCTGATGGCAGTATCAATGAGATACTCGAGGTTTGTTTTAAACCCTCTTCTCAAAAGTTATTTATACACTGAACATATGCTATACATATTGTCTCTATGTTTATCAAACTTCCCAAAATATGCCGATGGTTAAAAAGAATCATTTTGGTAACCGGTGTATGGATGTTGTAACTAAAATGTCCTGAGTCACAAGTTCGGAATCGAAAATCAACAGATGTTGAGTTAGTTAAAGAGAGGTGGCGAGTGGAGGAATCCATGTGGCCCTCCAGCATGAAACTCGATTTTCTGATCCCAACAATTGTGACTGGGGACATTTTAGTTTAGATTTCTTATCTCTAGGTATCAAAATGATACCTGCTTTAAAATGTTGCGACATTTCTGGGTAAACTTGCAAAGACTAGGACAAATTCCAATCAAATATGAATGCATTTCTGATAAAATTTCCTAAATATTTTGTATTATAGGAAGAAGAGGCCCTCATTGCAGCCCACAGAAAGGAGATTGAAGATACTATGGAGATAGTTCGCGAAGTAAGAACCATTCTCTCTTTATCTACTTGATATCAGCAAAAACTATTTTTTCGAAATCCAATTTTCACCAGAAGTTTTATATACCCGTCTACTAAAACTGATGACTTTGATGCTATGGAATTTGGTATGACAGGAAATGAAACTATTAGCGGAAGTGGATCAACCAGGCAGCCATATTGACAATTATGTGACACAGCTGAGTTTCGTCCTATCACGAAAAGCAGCTAGCCTCGTCAGTCTTCAAGCCCGACTCGCCAGATTCCAGCACCGGCTCAGAGAGCAGGAAATCCTGAGTCGAAAAAGGGTACCCCGCTGAAGCAGAAGCTTACAGAGACCCATGAAATTACGCCCTTGTTTATTTGTACTTTACTGTCAATTATACATAACAAAATCACGTGGTGAAGTTTGTATTTGTGAAGCAGAAGATAAAATGCGAAGAACTGTTTAAAGAGAAAATTGTGAATTCGAGACTAACGATATACTTTGGCACTTTGATCACATCCCCGTGTGAAAATGTGTACCGATGCAACCATCGCAATTTGCACATCTAATGCGAAAAAATTGCTGCATCGATGGATCGATTGTGCATTTCTGATTTCTTGAGGTTTTGACTTCTCTGCCTGAATGCTGCTGCTATAGTTTGGTGTACATTTCAAAATTTCTTGAGTTCTGAATGCTGCTTTAGATTTTGCATAATGAAATTCTTTTGGAGATGTATTCCTATTTACCTTCATGTATAAGAATTGCTTTTCTGCTTTTTGCCTCTCTCTCTCTCTCTCTCTCTCTCTCTAGGCTCTTGGGATCTTCTAAAGGTTGGGGTATAGTTTCAAATGATGTTTCCTTAATAGTACTTCTCTTACTCATGGATTTTCCAGAAAAATGAAAATTAACATAAGTAATGTTATTAAAATTACTTTATACATATTTCAACACTTAACCACAAAATAAAAGACAATGCTGTAAGCTGAAAATTCAAAGCAAGTGATGCAAATAGTAAAATAAAATAAAATGCATTAACAGCATTTACTCTGTCTTGATTCAACCCCCCAAAAGGAATACAAATTTCATGACAGCTAAACTGCAAAAAAAAAAATTACTATAAATACATACCAAGGCTATAGAATTTTCATAACTATTCATAATCTTCAGAGACCGTCAGTCAAGCTGTGTCGCTTACCACTCGTATTCATGTACAATTTTTCTGTGCTTTCCCTTGATTTTTGCGAGACTCTTCAGCAATTGCAGAGTTGAAGTTGGAATGGATCAACCGCGATAGCAAATCCATCTCAAGAAAAAGCACGTCTTAGAATATGATAATCTGATTTAAATATTTTCCATCAGCTGGATTTTCAGCCTCGGAGCCAGCAAAAGGAATAGGCGGATGAATCGCTTCTTTGTTCATCAATCTGCTCTCAATTTCAAAATCTCCTTAGCTGTCCTCTGCCTAAAGTAAGGCATATGATCCTATTGCAGAGGAAAAACATATATTTCAGCCTCAAGCTTAAAAATACTATGCACAGTTAATCTTGGGGGTTTTAATTTCGGATAATGGGGCAAATGCCTGTAGAGCTTTTTACAGGTTAAATATGTGTTTACCTGGTTAAAACAGAGTCCAATATCCCTGCTATAGAAGTCAGCATACTTGATCATGAACACACCACAATCAAACCTGTCCAAGAGAGCACATATTCTCACATGAGTCATCTATTACAAGAGGCTTAATGTTTATATTTGGTTATGTGTGCAGAGAGCAACAAAGATCTAAAGTTTTATATAGCAAGCTTTTACCCCCATTCCATTGCATATCAACACACCGAGCAATATAGATCACCATAATGATGACAAGAAACCGAATAGAGAAATCTGAGCATGTTAATGGTATGGAATAACTAAGAAACATTAGTGGGAATGGAATATCCAAGAGTGAGTTTAAAACGTTACTCCTAAGTCATCAAAGAAAACAAAGCCGAAAACAGATTGATATGTGCCTTATACTATCCATCAAAGTACTGAGTCTACTGACTCAGCAGCTATTTCAATTCAAATTAACTCAGCATACACCAGTCGTTTTCATCTCTTCACACATCACTTCAACATAAAATACTAGGGAAGTTTCATAAGTTACCCATTTTCCTGTGCTGGAAGTTCTCTGACAAATTCTTTGTCCCATGAACTAACATTGATATCCTTCCCACACTTGTCCTTCACCTCATCAACGAAATATTTCGCCTACATTTAGAACTTTATACAGGTTATCCCACAGCAAAGAACTAATCAAACTAGAAAAAGTCATGGATAAAAGAATACATCATTTAGATTCTGAGAGCAACATAACATGGGATGCAATTCTTGCAGATCAAGCGAAAACTATTTGACTGAAATGTACTAGATAAAAAGGCTATATTTTGAGAAGGGTTATTTCTACAGATTAAACATTATAATCATACATCTCTAGTACAAACCAACTGCACGTTTTTACATCCCCTCATCCAACAAATAACGAAGGTTACGGACACGTCTACCAGGAAATGAAAAGGTGAGCCCCAACTTAAGTAAAATAACGAGGCAGAAGGGGGACCGGAATTGCGGTTGCAGGACTTCTTAATCATTTAAAAGGGCATACTTAGAGTTCTAATGAACATATACAGTGGGTAACTTTTTTTGCAAAAATGCGAGTATCAATTTATTTTTATTTTTATTTTTAATTTATAAAATAAGGATATAATTTATGAGAATATAAATATGCTTAATAGCTCTTAAGGGAATAAAATCAAGGGAAGCAACAAGCAGACTTCGATTTTCTAACTCCATCTCTCTGCCACTTTAAATGCATATATACATCAGTATTTGATCATGGTTTTGAGTCATTTTCCCTTTCACTCCTTCATACTGCTCTCTTCCTATTTCACAAATTGCTAATTCCACAAAATGGCGTTGAATGAGATTTATCGCCACACAACTGAATTTAAGTAGAAAAGAAACACACAAAACTATAAGAAGAACCAAGGATATCAGCCAGCCTGGCAAGGAATTAAACATACCAGTACATTCAGGACTTGCTTATCAACGCCTCCAAGTGAGTCAAGATACTGGAACTTTTGATCCTTCTTGTTAATAATTGCCAGACACCAATGGATTTCTTTGTGGATAGGCACAAAAATCTGAAAAAAAATTAAGCAACGACACACAAGGGTAAGTGGAAACTCAACATTGTAAAACTTACAATGAAATTTTGATCTACTAAAACATACTTTGTCACACTCTAAAAGACTATATCCAAGCTTTTTCTGTGAAGTCCATCTTCGGACAGATTGAAAATTGTAGCCACCACCACCACGACCAGCAACAAGCTGAGAAAGTACAAGACAATGCAGGGCTTTAGAGCTAGAATTCCACTTCTAAAAGTCAAGAGCACAAAGCATTTCTTCTCGTATAGAAGTGATCAACTATAATGTAAATGAACATGAAGTATGGCGAGCTAAAATTTCATTAAATGGGACATGGTTTTATAGAATGGATCTCAGAGCGATGAGCATACCTTCTTGTAGAAGAAGGTGTTAAAGAAATGGCATTTGAGAAACTTTTGTGGCTCCCTTTTCTCCCTTTCTTTCAACAATTCAAGATACAAATTAATGACCTGAAAAACGAGAATTTCAATAGAGATGGTTACAACCTCCCAATATCACATTCAGCACCAAACTGTCATGAAGTTAAAATCCAGAAATTAACCTCATCATTAAGCCATGCTCCATTCCTCAAACACTGTAATATTTCTCCAGTAATATCAATCCCAGAATTGGCATGAGTGACCAGAACTTTCCTCCTGCAAATGTTGAGTAGATATAAGATGCTAGTAAAACGCTATATCACAGACATTCAGATCAATCGGAGGGAAATGCAACCTCAGGGGATTAGACAAGGCACGAGAAATCTCAGTCTTTTCCTTATCAGTAAGAGGCACAAAGCATTCCTCAGCCACATCCTACACATAAATGCAACGCCATAAAACACATAACTAAAAATGCAGGTGCACAAAAGATAGAAGAGGAAACTACAGCCCACCTTCTTAATAGGCTGTTCTATCTTAGGCTGCCGAAGTAGCTGATACCTTTGAAACCTCTTTTGTTCTAAACCTATATAATAATCTAGATCAGCAATCTTACTATCTCTTTTCTTCTTCGACTCATCATGCAACCTTTTATAGGTTGGCACGACAGAATCCTCGCCAGCCAACAACACCGATAACCCATTTTTCTCCACATCACCAACCTTTACAATCGCATTGCTAACATCAGTGACTACAGAAGAATCTATAGACCTCACTCCTTTCTCTGCCGTTTTGAAATCTGGTTCCTGTGAATTTTCCACAGTATCTCTTCTCACTTTCCACCTTCTTCCCCCGGATTCAGGAGGAGTCTCCAACTCCTCTACGCTAGAATCGTTAGAGACGTTCTCCCAATCCTCGTCCTCGCTATCATTCACAATAATCACCTTCTCCTTCCATTTCTTCGTATCTACGAATCTGAGAGTTCCAATTGCTGCATCCCTGACTCTTTTATATTGCCGTTGAAAGAAACCTAATCTGCCCATATCATCAGCTGGGGCTTCCCTGGGACTAGCAGTAGGTTCAGTATTCTTAGACGTAGCGGAGCTTCCAAATCTCAAATTCCTAACTGGGGCGTGAACTTCTCTCGGGAACCCCGGCTTCCTATCCGGATACAGCGCGATTCTGGAAGCAATCGAATTCGACGGCGCCGCTTGATAAGTCGCCGTCGTCGCCAAACTCATAGAAGCCGAAAGCTTCGGCTTTTTCGAAATGGGGCTGTACGATTGGTCAAATGCGGTTGGAAACAAATTGATTTTGAAGTAATCGTCCCCTCGCTTCCTGTTGCTGGTAAGAGCCCCCATCGCCGAAGGCCTACTTAAGCGAAAACCCTAGCCGATTAGAACGTAGAATCATCGAAAATCAGAAACTTTTGCAGAAAAATTGACCCTGGGGTTTAAGAAATTTGGGCAAGATATAAGCGGAAGATAAACCGATCGGTAGATAATCGCGGGATCAAGGAGGAATTAGGGTTTTGACGAGAGGTCGTCGACGAACAGCTATTTTTTCCCAGAATGTGAAAGCAATCAAAGGAAGGATTGAACTACGAAGGAGATTTCGAATTATAAAAGAAATTGAAATTATTTTCCGAGATGGAAATCTTTTGTAATTATTCGTGGAAACTTCGGGTTGTTACATAAATTAATTACCTTTTCCAAAATGTGCAGAACCACCTCTCTCTCTCTCTCGAAAAATAGTGACACTATTTAAATAAATTGGGAGCTAAATTTGCACAATAGAAAAACAAAGAAAAGAAAGGCAAGAAATCCTCTTTTGGGACGACAAGGATAAGGTAAATCGGCGGCTCTATTTGAGTCCGGAAAACTTTTGGTATCGAACGTTAACCCGAAATCGAAACATAGCACTAATTTAACACCTTGTTGAAAGGTCCATCGCACTGAAATGTTGAAAGGTCTTTGGCTACTGAAAATGCATTACTCTATCCTCGTCCCATCATATTAGTATCTGAGTATCATTTTTTTTACAGACAATTAACATGAGACGGAGAGAGTATACATTAGGACATAAGTTATAGTTAGCAAGGATATACGAAGTTGGAGGTGATAGTCGTCGTAGTCGGATCGTTGCTCCTCCTGAATCTTTCTAACGGAGGCCACCGCAGAATCGCTACATCCATGCATCTCGATCAATTTGAGCGTCGGGATTCCTCCGATGCCGCTCGGGATTTCCTTCAGACGATTGCATCGCCTCACGACGAGGTGGCGGAGGACCGGGAAGTTGGTCTCATCGGCTATCCACCGAACCAAGCCCAAGTCCTCCAGACGTAGGTACTTCAATGATCCAAACTCATCTCTTTTAGCTAACTCCCATTCTTTCACTACCGTCTTCCATTCTTCCGTTATTTTCACCGTCTCAAACACGCATCCACGTACCGTGAGCACCTCCAGATTCGGCAACTTGCACAGAGTCCGGAACCCGTAAGTGTGATTGTCCGACTTCAACCGAGTCATATCACCTCCGTACAAAGTTAGCTTTCGGTTTCAGCACAATATTATGTACTCCCTTCGTCTTATTACATTAGTTCTATTCGGTTTCAGCACAGTATTTTAGGCAAACTTGTTTAAAGGCAAAGTATATTGTTTAACATGTTAAATGTAGTTTTCGTTACACTCAAATTAGAGTATAATGTATTTATAAAAACATATTGATGATTGATCTTAAATAAAAAAGATCTCAACAGTGCTTTTAACTTGATGTAAAAATCGAAAATCAAATTAGGAAATTATGATAATTTTATATTTTACAATCTAAATTGTAGTGAAATACGAGCAGGATTAGATGTGGAGTATATACATTATTATTCTACATATAAAATATGTGAAACACTAACGAAATGGGACGGAAAAAGTAGTCAAGACTAGTAAAGAATACGGAGCTGGAGGTTATAGTTGCCGTAGTCTGATTGCTGCTCCTCCTGAATCTTTCTTGCTGAGGCCACCGCAGAATCACTACATCTATACATCTCGATCAATTCGAGGGTCGGGATTTCTCCGATGCCGCTCGGGATTTCCTCCAACTGATTGCACCGCCTCACAACGAGGTGGCGGAGTGCCGGGAAGTTGGTCTCATCAGCTTCCCATCGAGCCAGATCCAAGTTGTCGAGACGTAGATACTGCAGTGACCCAAACTCATCTCCTTCTTCTAACTCCCATTGTTCCATTATCGGCCTGAATCCACGATCACCTTTGCATACCACGAGCACTTCCAGGTTTGGTAACCTGCACAGAGTTCTGAACATGGATCTGTCATCACCTCTGTATATAGTTAACTTTCTAAGACTGGAAGGAAATCCGCTTATGTTCATATACCCAAAATCGCATGTGAGCGTTTCGAGTTTGTGAAGATGGCTTAGATCAACCGAAACAAAGTCATCCGCAAAGATTCTCAGCTTCTTGATATTTGGAAATCTCTCTAAGATTCCATTCTTCACTAACCAAGGAGTCAGCTTCATTGGGGAGAATGAGTGTAGCTTATTCAGGACAGACCTTTTCCTACATTCACCCCCTTTAAACCCCCCTGCTTGGTGCAACTCGACACGCCTCAGCTCCGACATCTCCCATATTTCCCACGGTAGAAAGCCTCCGAACGATGAATAAAATATCAAGGTTTGCAAGTTACACAGCCTTGATATTCCACTAGGTATGCTCGAATCGCAGAAGATAGCTAAGTAGCGTAGGTTGACGAGTTGTAGTATTTCGTCTGGGAAGTCCCTGACGTTCGTCTTGTAGATATCTAACACCCTAAGCAATGTTAGGGAAGAAAAGAGAGGAGACATGCCAACCTCATAATATATAGGGCCGGTGCTTACAACGGATCGAGCCCCGGGCATCAGCTCTGCTGAGGCAGCCACAGTTTCCAGCGCCTGTGTTGTGCCAACGCGTACACGGCGGCGGAACGGATTGAAGAATGTAGGCTCCCTGGAAGGGGAGCTACTGACCACCTGGAGAAACTTTTCGTCGTGACTTTTCCTTATGCACAGATCCCTCAACATATCATGGATTGTGAATCTCTTTGCTTTTCCATTGCACTTGTTTTCTGTAACCAGAACTAGATTCCTCTGCACCAGAGCGTTTATGTAATCCTCTGCCTCTTCCTCCAAACTTTTATCGTTATATGGTAACTTCACGAATCCTTCGGCTACCCACAGATGTACGAGCCTCGAGGCCTTGATCTGGTAATCTTCGGGGAAAGCTGATCCCATGTAGAGGAAACATGGTTTCAAATGATTAGGCAAGTGATTATAACTCAATGACAGTATGTTAGAGAACTGCTTGTCTGATTCAACAATTGCAGATCTTACATTCTTGCCAACATTCCTCCATATTTCTTGTGACCTTTCGACCTTTGACAACAGACCTCCGACCACGTTGATGGCAAGAGGAGGCCCACCACAATCACTCGCAATCTTTTCTCCTATCCGTTGCAACTCATCAGGACAACTCTCCTCCTCTCCGAACACGATTTGTTGGAGCAGATTCCAACTCTGAGGCTTGCTCAGCAACTGCACCTGATGCTGCACACTCTCCGGGTCTGCATATGTGGCCATACCCGATTCCCTAGTGGTGATCACGATTCGGCTCCCGTTGTTGTTGTTTGGAAAGTACATCCTTATCTCGTCCAAGAACTTAACGCTCCATATATCATCTAACACAATCAAGTATCTATTATTGTACAAGCTTTGATGCAAAATAACTTTCAACTCAGAACTCTCCTTGTCAACATGTCTCTCATCGAATTCCTTCTTCCCGATTACGCAACGGATGAGGCTTGACAGAATGGCCTTCATATTGTAATCTTGTGAAATTGTGGCCCAAGCACGAGCATATTTAAAGTGATGTGTAATGAATGGATCTTGATAAAGCTTTCGAGCCAGAGTGGTCTTACCGATCCCGCCCATCCCGACTATGGGGATGATCTCCAGCTTCCTCTCCATCCCGGTCAGCCGATCCTTCAACAGCAACAGATCCTCATCAGCTCCCACCACCACGCTCGTCGAATTCGTAACATGGGATGAAGAAGAAGAATCATCCTCAACCACTTCACTCCACGAAGCCATCGCCGCTTCCAGCTCTACCAGCTTCAACGCTTGCTCCGTTGCCAAATCAAGCTCTCGCATCGGTTGTTGAAGATCCGGCATCCTGCACCTGCACCACGCCTTCAGCCATTTCACCGCCCTTCTGGATTGGAATTGGTCAACCATGTGGGATTCGATTGTGTTTTCTGCTTCGTGTACTGCTTTCGTGATTTGGCTCTCCAGAGTTTGTATTCTGAGGAGCGAGGGGTTTGCCAGAATCTTTTGCAGGGAGGCGGCCTTTTCGAGGAGGGATTCGAGTTGTGGTTTGCAGAGACCGAGAGTCCACCGTGTTTGTTCTGGATCAAGGATCTGTTCAAGGATGGTGATGAGGGTTTGAAGATTGTAGGCCATTTTTTTCCCCTTCTGATCTCTCTTCTGATCAGTTGCAAGAAGGCTAGATCAAATGAAGAAACGACGTCGCAGGAAAGCTTGTAGCAATCGCAAGAACAATATAAAATGTATCACTGTACGTAAGCAGCTGCACCTAACCATTAAGCAGCTTGCACAAGAACATATATATATTACTCCCGTTCGTCGTCGTCGAAAACTGTTCATCATATATAATTAATTATGTTTTGGGAATAATTTTATTTTATTTGAGTGGTTGCACTTGCATAAGATGCCTTGAATGGTATTGGTTTCTTTCATTATTTTACATCGGTATTAAACTACTGTATTACGTAATTATCATCTCGGAAGACGGCTAATTGTGAAGCTCGAATCATGATAGAATTATGTCTCGTATAAAAGCTCGAATCTGTAGAGAGGAGTGAAATTTTTATATTACTATTATCAATAAAAAACACAAGGGAAAATACAAAAATCTAGCCCAATAAATTTGAACGTATAATATTGATTGTGACTTTTATATATAAAAATTTGTTTGTAACTATATTTGCGTGGACTACATGACATGCATGATTCAAATATTGAGTCAAACTTTCACATTATGCTGACACAAAAGATTAAAAAAGAAGCACAATACTATAATTTTTTTGACTATATATCATTAAATTTCAATGTTATTAGTTCAAATAGGATTGGAAAATTGAAAACTAAGCTATACACTGTATGTATGTAGTGTGTGTATATATACTAGTGACGTTCCTTACACGTAAGTTCAGCTAGTAATAATTAAATGAGACAAGCTAGTTAAGATGCGGTTAGTATATGTTAGTGACGTTTGATAACCACATATTTAGCATGCTTTATTTAGAGTGCATCTTGATGCGTGTTTTGGTTGTATTATGTGCTTAAATGGATAGGAAATGATAGGTTTTACAACTTATGCGTTCTCTATATTCTATCGTTTTTATCTCGGTTTCTGTGCGATTTTCAGGTGCTGTGCCAATTTTCTGTGTATGTGCAAATCATCCCATGTTGAATAGGGTTGAAAGAGGAAGCCGTAGTACTTCGCGGATCATTTTTCTGAGGTCGGACGAGAGAGAACGGGCCAAACTCGTACGAGTGCGCAAAGAGACGTGGGAAGTCGAGAAACACACACAAACCCTTGAGCTAAAATTCCGGAATTTACAGTTTTTACCCCACATTCTCAACACTATTTTTTTATTTATTGCAATTTGGCCCATATATGGGATGACTATAAATACTACTCCCTCTGTCCCACTGATATAGAGACATTTTTCTTTTCTGGATGTCCCACGATATAGGGACCTTTCCCAAAATGAAAAATTCTAACCCAATAAAATTATGACACATCACTTTAACCCACTACCTTTCACTTTATCCCACTATCATCATTTTCGTCTTAATTCTCGCGCCGAAAAAAAAGGTCCATATCCCAGTGGGACGGAGGGAGTATTTATTTCATGTTCACTAATATTTTTACTACCGCAAGTGTACGGGTGTGATTATAGATAGGGAAGCAAGGCCGTATTCCACGAGGACTAATTAACCTAATGAGTACTAGTCTAATTTCCTATCCTCTATCTAGACGAATAAATCGTTGGATTTTGTTTTACTAAACTAATTAAAAGTGAATGAACTTAAACAAATAGCAAGCAACGAGAGAATCGAATAAGAGAAGAATTATTCTAGAGCTTTGGCTTCGATGAACATATGAATTCAATTTAATCAAAATCAATCAATCACATAGAAGACTCGACTATTACTAGAACAACCACACAATAAGCTTAAACCTACTTCCGTAGTGCCTAAACAGTAGATTTCATGCAAGAACTGTTGTGCCCAACTAATATCTAATACATGAAACTCCTAAAGGTTCAAAAGGTTATAAGCTCTCACACAATTCTCAAGATCTCTCGACTTTATTGAAATGTGTGTCCTATGTTCCCAATTCAAGTGTTAATTCTCATCTTCCGCCTAATCGAATCAACACAATAATTCATGCGAATTTGGTAGCAAATCAAATAAGCAAGCAATAAACTCAAGAACATACGAAGCAATAGAAGGTCGTGATCGATTGATAAAAACTAATGTGAATCTACAATATTCATCTACTCCCTAACTCTAGAATAATAGAAATTTAGCCCAACATATTGAGGACAAAAATCCCAAGATACGAAGTAAGCATAATCGAAAACAAACAAAAACCGTAGAGAGAACTAGGGCTCCGAATGTTTCCGCCTCGAATCCTTCGATCTTCTTCTCCCAAGGTTGAATCCAAAGTCCTTTTTGTTTATGCGAGAATACGAGATAACCTCTCCTCGTCTCCTCCTCCCTTCTTATCCTTTTTCCTCGATCCCCTAGAAATCTGGGAGCGTTTTGATTCTTCCCTCTAAAATCCCGCATGATGCGCCTTTGGTTAATACGGGGAAGACGCGGCCGGCGGTGAAAGGTGGCGCCACCGCGTGATGGGCCGCGTGGTCGAGGCGCGGAGAAGGGGCGCTGGTTGATGGTGACAGCGACGCTGCCGCGCCTGCCATGGAGTGAGGCAGAGGCGCGGCTGATGCATGAGGGACGCGGCCATGTGCATGGCGGAGTGAAGGAATTGTTGTTGGCCGCGTTGCTGTTGTTGACTTCCTTGCTTGTTGGGCCATGCAATGGGCCAAGGGTGAATTCAAGGCCCATGGCCCATATTAACAATATAATTATTATTTTTTTTTTTTTTTACAAAACTCGACAGAACCATGATCAAGCGTAATATCCTCGAATTCAAGAAATATATATAAAAAGTGTCAAATTCGATCATGATAATAACACTAAAGCACAGCTATAAGCTCTCGAAACACGTAGAAAATCCTTGTTTATCATTTCCTCTTTTGGGACATGAAACACTTGATTATTCACTTTTAGCATTCACTTTAAAACCCTAAGCATTTTCTCTCTTTCCTTTTTAGTTATTTCTAATTGTGATGAAGATTATGCTTGGATTTTGAAAATATTATTGAAGATTTCCTTTCCATTTTCCTTCAATTCCTTGTCAATTTCATTATGTTTTCTCTTATTTTTGTTGGTGTTGCTTGTTAGATCTATGGCTAGCTAAGCACTTCTATGGTTCCAAGTGATGGATGATGTGATTTAGATGATGGGTGTTAGAGTCTAGGATGTTGATTTACCTTCCCCTTGAATTGCCTATGAATTGGGACTTAATTTGAATGCATGACTAATTGATCATTAGGAGTATATCTGAGGTGTTTGATGGAATGCCTAGGAAGCTTTCATTTATAGCACTTGGTATCAATTCATACCCATATCACTTGATTGCATCTCATATGATTCCTAGTTAGAATTAAATGGGTTGGATGATAGTTGGTAGGCTATCTTAAAATAAAATAAGCTATTTGGAGTTGATAGAGCATTTAAAAGTTTAGAAAGCATTTATTGTTCTATTGATCTACTTGTTGATCACCCTAGTAAGGTAGGTAACATAAATGATACAAGAGACCATTCAAGGTGAATTAAAGTGGTTTGAAGCATCTAAATTCGAAAACCCTCATCATAATCATATCGAAAGTTAATTGGATCCATGCCTTCATTACTTGCTATTTTCATTTACTTATTGCATGTTTAAGCTTGTCATTTACTTATTCTATTGCCTAGTTTAAACAAAAACATCAAACCAAGTTTTGTGCTTAAATAGGATAATAGAGACAAGACTAACTACTTGATTATCTCTCGACTCATAAACTCCTCGTGTTCGATACTCGGACTTCTTTAAAAAAACGATATTATTGTTAGATTAGAAATGGCCTAGCCTAATCAACGTTCCTTACACGTGCGCACATACATTAAATATTTTCCAAAGAAAGCAAAATTTAAGAAGATTATTTTTTTTTCCCCCCTCATAAACCGGACGATCTATTGGCATATTCTTGAACCAGAGCACTAAACAACGAGGGTCTCTCTAGAAGCTTCGATGGAGTCTCGAATTCCTTAGCCAAACCTTCATCTATGACGAGAACGCGGTCGCAGTCTATCACGGTGGGGATCCGGTGAGCGATGGTGACGATGGTGCAGGCGCCGAAGTCCTGCCGGATGATCCGCTGGATGACGGCGTCCGTCTGAGAATCGACGGACGCCGTCGCCTCGTCCATGAACAATACACGGCTGCGCTTCAGCAGAACCCTCCCCAAGCATAGAAGCTGCCTTTGCCCCACGCTCCAATTGTCGCCCGAGTCCATCACTGCACACACACATATCCCAACAACTTAACATCGCTCGTAATTTCATATTACGCAACTTATCTTGCATGCAACATCCGTATCTATCTATCATTCTATCTATTTATCTATCTATCTAGAGATTTACCTGAAGAGTCGAGCTTTTCGGGTTTTGCAGAAACGAAGTCTTTTAGCTGGCAACGTTCGAGGCTCTACACCAACATCATTCAACTAATTAGCATTTGCTAACTAAAATTGAAAACTTAAAAATGAATATGAATGTGGATTAACCTTCCATATTTCGTCATCCGAGTATAAGCCAAGGGGGTCGATGTTGCTCCGAATGGTTCCTTCGAACAAGACCGGTTCTTGAGGAATGATTCCGAATTGAGACCTGAGTTCGTTCAGTCCCAGCTTGCATATGTTCACTCCATCAACTATGATTTCCCCAGCAACCGGTTCGACCAGCCTAAACATTACTTGGATCAAAGTGGACTTCCCACTTCCAGTTCGACCAACAACTCCGATCTTCTCACCTCCGTTGATGCTTACGGATATTCCCTTCAACACCAACGGAGTGTTGTCTCGATACCTCACCTACATAGTTATAGGGGTTACTTATTATGGCAAAAAATAGTAGTAACATTTACTCTAGTAGAAAATTAGACGGTGTTTCACTAAAAACAGAACAACATCATTCAATGGAACGGAGAATCGAAGAGTATGTATTGTAACCGGGATGTTTTTGAAAGTTCGTGTTGCAATTGCAAAATCGGAGTAAATTGATGCCGTTGTGTTGAGAGTAATACCTGCAAGTCTTTTATCTCGATCTCACCACGGTTAGGCCAGTCGGGAGAAGCTGGAGAATCGGATTTCGTCCATGCTGCTTCAGATGGAATGTTTATGAACTGCTTGATCCTCTCCACGGAGACCATCTTGTTCTCGAGAAACGAACCGAGGTAGACGGTATAGTAAAGGATAGCATTGAGCGGAAGGCCATACGAAAGAGCCATTCCGACGTATTCTGTGGTTTTGAAAGAAGAGCAAGGATACGAACATAGGGTAGAGTATATGAGTGTATCAGTCTATTGTTTTCATCAATCCAAAGTGTATATATAATCGAAACGAACCACTACGTTTCGTAGATGTACCTGGTTGAATGATGCTACTAGGCAACAAGATCAAGAAAACGGCGGAAACGCACAAAAGAAAGCTTCCGATCATCTCCAACCGGAAACCTAACCACTCATTCGAAGCACTGTTGTGAAAGTTCATCCTCAGGTTCGAGTTCACCCTATCGAGATTCCATCGGAAGAACTCGTCCTCCTTTCTGAAACAACGGACGGTCATGGCGCCTGAGATTGACTCCGAGAAATGATGGATGATCGGAGCTTTCGTGATCTGCTCGAGCCTCGTCAGCTCACGAGACGACGCGATGTAGTAGCGCTGCAAACCACGCAGATGATCAGTAGGCAAAAAAGGGCCTAGTCTCGGATATTAATGTTCGAAAAACGGTTTGAAGTGTGCAAACCTGGTACCAAACGTTGAGCCAAACAAGTGGGATGATGAGGAAAATTGTAGGCCAAGTGTATTGACACATTACAAACAATGATCCAAGCAATCCGATGAAGATAGCAAGGGTGATGCTCATGAAGAGCGGAATCAAAACATCGATGTTCGTCTGATCAGACGACGCCTGCAAGCTCGATATGTAAAGACGGGGGGACTGTCAGTGACGGACGCAGAAAATTTCATCACATTGGAACAGAAAAGGCGAAAAAAGAAACTTACACGGCTCAACACTCTACCAGAAGGTGTCGTGTCGAAGAACGACATTGGAGCATGAAGAATGCTGTCGAGTATGGAATGGAAGAAGCTCTGAGCCGTTTTCAGCCCCAAAAACGTGACGAGCAACGACCTAACTACCACAAAAGCACACGAAACGACAGCTATACACGAGTAGATGCCGATGAAGAGAGAAGCTACGAAGCTACGGCTGCCTGAAGTCTCGTACGCGAGCCAATAATCACTCGACAATTGCGACAACTGCCATAATAAGGAAGCGATCACCACACCAGATACTCCCCACCATCCGAACGCCTGCGTGCAGTACTGCTTGTACACGTGGAGACTTACACGGCCCGTCTCTCTCTCTTCATCCTCGATCAGC
Source organism: Thymus mandschuricus (assembly GCA_029379335.1). Lineage (NCBI taxonomy): Eukaryota > Viridiplantae > Streptophyta > Magnoliopsida > Lamiales > Lamiaceae > Thymus > Thymus mandschuricus. The sequence goes on from CM057074.1 coordinate 38,306,959, forward strand.
TTAGAACCAGCCTTAACGGCCGTGGACGGGGCCGTTTCAGCTCTAGGCGAAGCTGCCACTTCTTCGAGAGGTGATTTTGCTGCGGTTGTGTTGTTTGAACCAGACTCTGATGAGGTAGCTCCAACTAGCTCCATGGAGGTGTCGTGAGCTTCTACGAGAGCGGTGAAATCAAGGTCGGATTCACGAAGCTCCTCGTACTTGCCAGATTGAACAATCTTCCCATTTTTCATTACCAGTATCAAATCAGCATTGTGAAGAAAATCTATTTGATGTGTGACAAGTAGAACTGTTTTGCCCTTCAAAGCTCCTCCTACACAATCCTGCAAATAAACGACACTTTCTTGGATCGAGCAGGAAAAAAACGACACTTTCTTGAACTGAATTTGGCGAAAAAAATGAAGCGAAAACCTTGAATATTTCGGCACCGGTATGAGCATCAACTGCACTGAATATATCATCGAGTAGATATATGTCACAGTCTTGATACACGGCTCTAGCAAGCTGTATTCTTTGCTTCTGGCCTCCGCTAAGGTTAATTCCGCGCTCGCCTATCTCTGTTTGATCTCCATGATCCAAAACCTCCAAATCTTTCTCCAAAGAACAGACCTTTATTACATTCTTGTACCTTTCGCTATCCATTGGTGATCCGAACAAGATGTTTTCTTGAATCGTCGCGTTCTGTATCCATGCTGTTTGTGCTACGTAGGCAGTCGTCCCGCAAACTCTTACCTATGCAGAAGCCAGAAAATTAGGGGCATTAGTATCATAAGCATGTAGAGCACGAAATATGGAGTATGTGAATCGAAGTTGTATAAATAGGATTATAATCGTAATCTTGATAAAGAAGAGCTATATATTTAGATCATATACCTTTCCTGAAATTCTGCGAAGTTCGCCAAGAACGGAAGCTAACAACGAAGATTTCCCGGATCCAACTGTTCCAACAATGGCAGCAAACTCTCCTTTCTTCACCTCAAAACTCAAACCTTCAAGAATTGCTTGGTCGTCGTCGTCATCCCAAGCAAACACGCCTTCTCTCACCTCGACTGCAACTTCACCATCATCAAATCTTTCGATGGAACCATCCAGTTCTCGACTAGTCAAGTAGCCATCGAGCCTCTCAAAAGAAACAATAGCTTGAGAGACTGAAATAAGAGTCTGTGGGAAGTTCTGCAAGGGCTCCTGCACAATCTTGAAAATGGAAGTCGCGGTGAAAACAGTCACAGCATCGAGAGGAACTCCAAACATGATCGCGGCTCCAAATGTTAGTGCAGACATAGCAAGCGGCACACTCCATAGCATAATCATGTTTCCGGCAAGAGTATACATGAATTTACTAAGCCAACTATACTCTTTATCTCTAGCGGATTGGATTTTCTTGTAGAAGTGTTCTTCCCACGCTTGAAACTTGATCACCCTCATGTTATTGAGCAACTCTGTCATAGCCTTCATCCTCGTGTCACGATTCATCATCAGATTGAACTGAAACGAGTTAGTTTTGCGCGTAACCGAAAGAGTTAGGAACATAACTCCCACAACTGCAACCAAGGACACAACTACGGAAACTCCCAGGTAGAAATACAACAGAAGTAAAGCAACTCCAACTTGAAAAGGCATCATCCATAGAGTATGGAGTTGAAATACTAAATCCGAAAGCTGTTGAGAATCGACAGCCATGTAGTTGACTATTTGCCCTACTCCATGAGCTTGTCTAGAGGAGTTTGTCAGTTTTAGCCCTTTCTTGTATAGAGCGGTGATCAGGGTCGACCGGATCAGCATTCCCAGTTTCTGGGACAGGAAATTGAACTGATGGGAACTTAAAACCTCGACAAATTTAGAAATGAGTAGAATGAACACTAGAAGAAAAGCTTGATCTAGGTTGCTTCTATCTCCGGAGGTGAAAGCGACGAAACCTTGGATTAACATAGGTCCAATGTACATGACGCATAAACGGATAACACAGAGAAAGCCGGTGAAAGCCAGATCCTTCCAGAAACATCTAAGAAGCATTGTTCGTACAGGATTCTTCGAGCCCTCACCAGGCTTAGGCCAGTGCTGTTTGAAGAGCTCATCCATTCTTTGAGCTTGATGATCCGGTGGAAGAAAAGGTACATCATCCATCTGCAGTGGAGACTTGTACCCTTTCTTCAGAATCGGATTCATCCAGTTCCACATTGCTCGAGAGATCAAGGAGGCCGTAGCATAGCCACTCAAGTTATCAACCGAAGAGGATTCAGCAACATCCTCTTCGACATCCATCCTAATCCCAGTTGATCCATTGATGGAAACAATAAACAAGATAAAGTACAGAGGGAAGCTAGCTAAGGAGAAGATGTCATCCTCATTCAAATCTCGATCAACATTCTTAAAAGAGACTAAACGGATTAGACCCGTTGCAGAAAACAAGCAAACAAGAACGAAGCTCAAGCACCAATAGATACGAAGAGGCAACGGATGAGAAACAGCAAGAAATTTTCTCTCATGAGCAATCACAACCAAAAGCACTACACTAGCCATTGCTTGAGCTAACTTGAATAAAACCTCTACGCCATTCGACTCAAGTTCGACTCCTCTACTTAAGGCCAAAATGCAGAATATCACATGTGCTGCAGCTAAGAGAGCTACCACAACAAATGTAAGTTTAAACCAAAGAGTGATTCTTGAAGGAGGGGCAGAAGCTTCTAGAAGAGGCTTTTCGAGAAATTTGGAGTTCGAATTTCGGCTAAAATACACCCTTTTGAGTGCAAGTACCAAAAGGGCTAATAGGAAAACAAGATCAATGGCAAGGAACAGAATCCTCTGCATACATGGTGAAAGAAAAATGAACTCTAACCAATTCAATGCCGTCGAAAGCAAGCTCGAATCGGAAGATTGAACAATGGAGGTGGAGCAATCCATGGATGCCAAAAATGGCATCATTTCCACCGAAGAAAAATGCCCAGGAGAGACCTGGCTTCTCTCTCTCTCTCTCTCCTCACTGCATATGCTGCAACAAAAACACACTCAGAGAAGAATCAAGATTTGATGAACACCAAGTGGTAATAGAAGTTAATGGAAATGAAGAATTTTTCTTACTGAATGTGGAATTTCGTTAATAGCCAAGTGATTAGGTGGGGGTTGATGAAGACGAAGATGAAGATGAAGCTTCGAATACGAAACGACAAGCAGATCTGATTAAAACGATAAATAAAATTGTGAGTGATTGTGTGTGGAGTTTACTATGTGTACTCAGCATCTGAGTTTGCGAGGTGATTACTATATTCCATGACAGTTAGCCATTTTGCTCAGCACCATTTAAGGAAGAAAGAATCATACCTGCAAATCCCGCCTCTCTCTCTATCTCTCTCTCTCTCTCTCTCTCTCTCTTCAAAATAAGTCTACACAGAATTGTTTAATTATTCCAGAAAGTTGACCATTAATGGTACTGTTCTTGTATCCACAAAGCTGTATTATTGTGTCGCGTGTTGATTTAACGGTAAGGGATTCAAGCTAAAGGTCTCGAGTTCGATTTTTTCGTGACGTTTCGTTATTATTCATTTAATATTTATTAAATTGAAATTAGTTATGGCCCACGAGATTCGCTTTCTTATAAACTTTATCAAATCTTGCATGTACATTAAATAATGGTGTGAAATAACGTGGCTATAAATAATTGACATAAGCGTATCCCCTCGAAATGTATGAGATCGAATAACATATTTGATGTACTTTTTAATTAAAGAAAAACGATTAGGGGTCAACTCTGCATGAACCACGATGATACACATGTTTTCAAACAAATCGTATCGCTTCATGTTTGAACGTTAAATGAGTCTATTATAATAATAAAATAGGGCGCGATTAATTTGGAATAGGGGAATAATATACTAAATCGTTCTCACTTCATATTCAAATGTATATTCAAATGAATTTATTACTACAAGTTACACATAAACTAATAAGTGGGGTGAATGAATTTTAATAGATTAAAATTTTACAATTTTAGATAATATCAATGGAGCGGACGAAAATGATTTTCTGTAAACGGAGGGTGTATAATACTCCCTCTGTCCCTTTGGAGTTGTTACACTTCTTTTCAGCATTTGTCTCAAGCATTTTCGAGCGTCTTCATAGTAAGTTTCAAAATATCTTTTTGTGAAAATTTTAAATTTACGGGATACTACAAGTGTTTTAGTATCTCATAAAAAGAAAAAATCTTTAAAAAGCTATTTTAAAATTCATCATTAAAATTGTCGAAAACACTTGGGACAAATACTAAAAAGAAGTGTAACAACTCCAAAGGGACGGAGGGAGTATATACTCTAGGTACAACCACCCTGTCGGTGTATATCAACTCACTCTCTAACACCAATTATTTATTATTAAAAAAATAAATTAAAAAAAAAAAAAAAAAAAACATCAAAAGAGACTTTCGTTAATTATTGAATTGAAGACGCCAACTAACTACAAAACAAATTAAAAATAGGGAACGCTAAGAATTATTTAAAACGTTACCAATAATTTGGACCATAAAAAACTTACTATAATGTTGATTATCATTTATTATCGAAATCTCTATCGGCCCTATGCAGTCTCTGGTCACGATAGTTCGGAAGTGATTTCATATTATATGGTTCGGCTCGGTCTTCGTGTCGCATTCGCGTAGGAAAACTCGTGCTCCCGATTACACATTTTGTAGTTTTGTGTACAAAAACTAAGAAAATAAGACAATTCGTGTGTCAACTACTCATTTTCTTATTGAGTTGCGATTCACATAGAAATAAATGATGATGTGGTTATAATATAGAGTATCATCTTTTCCCACTTTGTTTGACATACTTATACTATCTTATACTTGCATATATTACGTGTCAGGTAAAATGGGACGGAAGAAGTACTATTTTATTCGACCAAAACACCTCATACAACTACCAAATAATTGTCGAACTAAAACAAACCACTTTGTAGGGATCCACATCAATTGCGGATGACATTTAAATAGGGTTTCGAACCTCTACTAACACGCTATCTTTTGAACCGGTAACTTTTGAGGTATCACTTAGTGACTAACGTATTGAATATGTTGAAGGGAACAATAAGATTATACGCTATCTTTTGAACCAGTAACTTTTGGGGTATCACTTAGTGACTAACGTATTTAATATGTTGAAGGGGACAATAAGATTAATTCTTGAAGTTGAACATGAATGTTGATATTTTATTTCTTGATACAAAAATAACATATTTATCCCTTCAAAGGAAAAAATTAAAATGAAACAACGTTATTTATGCGCATGGGTGAGTAAGCAAGTAAAATGGTAAGATTTTGTCGCACAAACGTGGGAAGATTAAAGGCAAAGATGAAATCATGAGAAAGTCCGATTAGTAGCACAAACACATCGTCACAAAATCACAATGAACGTAAAAGTCACACTGAAAATACAAAAAAAAAATACATCAAACAATTACGAAAAGATACGTAAACACGAAAACTTAACAACGGATAGCATTGCACTCAACAAAGAGGAACCATAAAACAAGAGTCTCACAAGTGTCAACACAGATGCTTAAAAACACGATATCATCACCATGAAATAAATAAGTCAACCCACAAAGATTAAAAAAACTTCAGACATTTTGATTCGTAATAGGAACTTGCAGAAGATTGAATTTTGATTCGTACTCTAGACATTTCATAGGAACTTGCAGAAGATTGAATGTTGATTCGTTTTTTTTATAGAAACTTGCAGAAGATTGAATTTTGATTTGTTCTATGAACATTATTTGATAGGATCTTGCAGAATATTGAATTTTGATTTGTTCTCAGGACATTTGATAGAAACATGCAAAAGATTGAATATCGAATTTGTAAGGGACATTTAACAAGAATTTGCAGAAGATTGAATATCGATTCGTACAGGACATTTATAGGAACTTGCAAAGGATTGAATATCGATTCATACTCGAAACTTGCAGAAGATTGAATATTTCGTACTCGGGACATTTGATATCTCTGTTTTTCATGGGAAAAAACAGGAGAAATCAAATCGGGACAATTGATATCTCTGTTTTTTTGGGGAGGGGGAAAACAAGAGAAATCGAATCCAGATGTTTGTGAATTCTTGGACTCAGAAAGATCACAACAATATTTTACCTCACATTGAACCCACCAACCAACAACTTTTATTATTGGATCATTCGAGTCCAAGAATTCAAAACAAACAATCAGAAATCATGGCCAACTATTTTTCTTATCTTATTCCTTCCTTGTTAAAGAGTTGAGAAAGCAACACTAGTTTGGTTGCTCAATGATTCACAGAAACGAAGGAACCCAAAGAAATTCCGCCCCCTCAACGATCAACCACCTATTTCTTAAGGGTGAGAATATGGTGCGGTTCGGTTAACTAAACCGATATTTTCGATTAATCGAACCGCAAAATCGACAAAAATGGTAACCGCTGACCGAACCGTATTTAATTTCGATTAACCGGTAACCAATATTTTTTTTACGATTCGTTTAGTATGTTAACGGATAACCGTTTTTTTTAATGCAATTTCTGATATTAATTTGGGCTTTGTTGGGCTTTTATTCTAGAATAAAAGCCCAACAAAGCCCAATTTAAGGAAGGAAGATTAAGGAAGTTTCGGGATAAAAGGACAAAGGGAAAAGTTTTAATCCAAAGGATGGGCATCTGGGGTGAACTTAGGGAGAGAAGAAAAAATGGAAAGAGGGGTTTTGAGGGGAGTGCGGCAGAACAGGAGAAGGTTTGAATGCAGTAAAAAAAAATAAACAAAAAAAAAAAAAGTCAAGCATACAATTCAAAATGAAGTGCATACCTTGTCATTTATAAGAGCGAGAAATGAAACAGGTTTCTTCGGCATATAGCTACGATATTAAAATAGAAACAGTGTTAGTGATAATCATAATAATGAAAAATTGGAAACAAAAGAAGCAATGATAAATTGGAGAGAACATACATTTTTTCCCTTAACCTCTCCTGAACATTCTGTAAAAGCATGTTTACCCTATGATTGGGTTGGCCGGGAACATATGAAACCATCCTCTTTCGATCTGCAAAAAAGAAAAAACGATTAATGAGATTAGTTAATTTAATAGTATGCACTATTATGAGCAGAAAAATATGATATACAACATACCGGGAGATTTATACCGTCATAACGCAGTTTGGGCAACACAATCTCAGCACTTAAAGACGCATGACCACCCAACAATCTATTCCCAATGTCTTTTTTCACAGATTTTTTGTCCGTAAGAATATATATTTGTTGAATCGCATAGGGACAATAAATCCTCTCACTATCTTTATACAAATAGCCCCTGACGGTTGTGGACAACAATCCACAATCGACACCCAACTTGGCATGCAAGTCCGACAATACATCACTAACTTTTTTGAAAGAGTAGGTAGGCAAGTTAAAGTCGGGTAAAGTCTTTCACAAAGTCAATGGCCGTTTGGAAAAAATGGGGAAAAGAGTAGCCGGCTTTCAAACCATGTTTTTGAAACTCGTAAATCCAAAATTGCCTATATTTTTTTAAAGTACCGAAGCATTCTAAATCTGGCCATAAAACAAATAGCTCCTTTTCTAGTTCTTCGCTTAAAGTCTGTTCAAGAAAAGCAACAACGGAATGTTAGTATAGAAAAATATTCAAAGATCCAAAACTATCATTATATCAATTAAAAGTTCGAAATACTTAAATAATGTGCAGGATCCCAATCATAGATCTTCGATTTAACTTTAGGGCACATGGCATGGATCACAAATCTTTGATAGTTTACCCCGTAGCTCGGAGGCCACTGCAAAATGAACAAGATCGTACCCTCCTCCGTGCCCTATTCAAATAGAAAATATTAGTATGTTTTTTTGAGATAGCACACAGAAAAAAAGAACAACAACACAATTATAGGAAAGAAGTACATTTTGCAATAGCACACAGAAAAAAAGATTGTTGCTTTTAGCTACTAATTTCGAATAAGTAAATGAAACATGTTGCTTTCCTAACATTTCTCGCATGAACACCCACAAAACGACCTAGAATGATTAGATAAGAAACATACTAAAATTAAGTTAAGTTTCCTTTTCCGGTTCTTTGCCTGATTCAAAAAACAACAATGGAATGTTAGGAATAGAAAAATATTCAAGGTTCCAAAAGTATCATTATATCATGTAAAAGTTCGAAATACTTACAAAAAACTCATATTCCAATATGTCGGACTTAATTTTCGGGCACGTACACGGCATGGATCACAAATTTAACACTGAATACAAGATCTCGACTGAACATAGATCCAAATGTGATGACATAGAAAGTTACATGCATAGAACCGGTGAACCGGTTAACTTTTAAAAACAAAAATCAAATTTGTATTCAACGAGATTTGAACTTGTAACCTCTAACTTTTCAATCAAATATAGTAACCAGCTAAACTACCACAATAAATGTACTTTAAAAATACAACAAATATATTTTAAATATTCTAACACTAAAATAAAATTTAAATTTTTTAATATTGCTAACGATTAATTTTTTTTAGATATTTTTTTTTGATTAAAAATTGAGGGATAAATATGTCATGTTTAGAGCAAATAAACATGTCATTCACAAAGCAAAACATCGTTACAAAAAGATATCACCGTCTTCAAAAAAACATGTCACCACCTTCACGGGTCATTTACGACGACGATGGCTCACGGGAACTATATACGTACCCTCTTAGACTCTTCAAGAGTTTGTTTCTCCCTCGACTCACGTGCCCTGTCATATTTCTTCTTGATTTCTTCAGCAACATCCTCACTGACACTCTTCATCCGGGCCATGAGCATTTCATTGCAATCCTTAGTAGCCCTCTCCAATGCTCTATCAACTGTCAAGTCTAGAAGGGCTGTTGGAAGAGTGACCTGGATCTTATCTCCACCGCCAGAATCCTGGTTCTTATCTCCACCGCCAGAATCCTCTCCTCCGCCGCTTGAAGACATGGCAAAATAAACATAAAAAGAGTTGAAATTTTGTAAAATCCTTGTTTTAAAATTTTATACTAATATAATTAATGCAAATATATTTTATTCTTATTCATGTATAGTTGATATAATATTACTATTAATTTATAGTGTATTTTAAAATAAGATTTCAATTTATGTATATATATATAATTTAAAATACTATAATAACTCAAATATTTATATATTTTAATATATATATATATATATATATATATATATATATATATATATATATATATATATATAGGGTTGGGATATGGTGAAAACGTGAAAACCATGCACTTTCAATCATAACATGATGCACTTTCATGCATATCATGTTGCACCAAAAATATAAGCATTTTTTTTAATAAAATAATATTTATATTTTTGGTGCAACATGATATGCATGAAAGTGCATCATGTTATGAATGAAAGTGCATGGTTTTCACGTTTTCACGAAATATTTGGTTTTCATATGATCCAACTCCTATATATATATATATATATATATATATATATATATATATATATATATATATATATATATATAATACTAAATTGTATAATATTTATATGTACGGGTCATCCTGTATTTTAAGAACGTGTCAATCGGTTGATCCAATGACCTGATAACTCAGTTGGATGACTGATTCAATATCCGGTCCAAGTTTCAAAATATTGTTTTAAACATCAAGATCAAAACAAGCAAGTTAATGCACCCATGAACCCAACTCCCATCCCAATCACACAAATAAACCATAAACCTAAAAAGGTCAGAAAAAAAAAAATTGGAGTATACATGAAAAATAACAAGGTCCGTTCGAAATCAAATGACCATGAAGGAGAACAACATCATTTGCTTATGGAGAATTTGGGGTTTGTTGGGCTTTTATTCTAGAATTTGGGCCCAACTTTCTTAAAAAAAATTCTATTCTTCTTACACCTATTTTCTTTTGGGCCAACGAAGTAACTAATTGAATGCTATGAAATTCATGAAATTTTTGTACTAGACAGAGACAGAGCGTGTAATTTGGATGCTTATTGATGCAATATTAGACTTTGTCAAAAGACCATCACAATTAAGTAGCAGAAGTAGAATTTAGTGTAAGGAAAAATATTAATATGAGGTTTGTAGTCTATAGTACAGCTGTCGCTGGTGGCGTAGCATCTCGTCTATTCATGAACTGCAACACAATCGAATGTAGAATACGTACCGGAGAGGATCACGCGCTCTCCCGACCAAGAAAGGATGCCACGACGCCTTCTATGTCAGTAAGGAACGGGCTTCATCAATTCGATCCAAAGTTCAACATCCAAATCAGATTCGGAATAGTTGACAATCAATATGTCAATCACGGTGGACATACTTAATATGCCCATTGTAGATACGAAATAGTTATGATATCTAAAAGTCTTGTCTAGGAGTGACATCACTATAAATCAGTTCATTATTTCATGTTGCATTTACATTAGAAATTACTCTTTTTGTCACGTTCCAATTGTATTCTTTTTATTTTCAAACAACCTCGTGTAAAATATCTTGTTTATATGAATATTTATGAATCCGCTTTTGCCTATTTGTGCCTCTATGAGGAAATAGATACGAGCCACATTTTGTATATTTTGTTCGATGAAAATTTTCACTTATCTAATAATAATAATAACAATAATATTAATAAATGATCGAAAACTTGAGAAATTTGTGTTGGTTTTTCGTTTGAAATGAAAAATATTTCCAGCTGGCCAAATTGATATCAACTGCATTACGACGTGCTCTATTTGCCTCTATTCATCTCTTAAACTCATGTCTTAAGTGAATCATTTTATATTCGTACGTGATGTACAAAATAAAAGATCATTATTTGTACAGTTGTACTACCCAAATAGAGTATAGTATGTACGTGTATAGAAAAAACTTTAATTTCTTGAAAAAAGAAAATTAAGCAATATTGATGGGAGCAGAGCAAGTGATAACTAATAACCTCGAAGGATTCAGATAAGCTGCACAACAGCTGCAATTCGAAGGGTGCCGTTCTGGAGTAAGTCGCCAAGCTCGTCGAATAACAATGCCGTACGCCAACCCCATCCCTTCGGGGCTTTAGGAAGAAGCGTGCCTGTTTGTTTATAGCTTCCGAAAACCATCACTTCTCTTTTAGAGGGGCATATCAACTGAAAGTTTGGAAGATAGAAGCAGTTAGTGAATAATACAAGCCGTTTTAAGCAATGGTACGATATTCTTGAAACAGCCTCGTGACTTCACCTGATATCTGGCAGTGACCTTTTCCCTCGAATCGACATACATATGGACCTGTGGATCATAGGATAGGATATGTAGTGTGAATTTGGGTTGCATAACTAGATGCAATCATTTTAAGTTACTTAGAGCAGGTGATACGAAGGTTCAAGGTCTTACTAGCAATTTTTCCTTCACATAGTTGGAGAGTTGATCCGACTAAATTTTCAAACAATAAAATATCCCGTGTTTGTTCTCATCATATTTTGTTTATCGTTATGGTGATAAGCAATAACAATGAAGTACTTATCAATTCATGAAGTAAGTGATATACGGGGAATATACTATCCAGACCTTGCAAAAATACAACGAAACCATTTCTAGGCAGCAGTAACTCTGTTCACAATTTTGTTTATAATGATGTTTCACAATTTGAGGGGATTCCTAATTCGAGGTGATGTTTTGCCAATAATCTTATGAGAACAAGCTTTTCAGTACATTACAACTAAAATGATTAATGATATGGTATAAAAATAGGACTCTAAATGTACCTTTCTCAGGGGATCATTGATCTCTGCCTTGCGCCGATGAAGAAACAGGCCTGAGTAAGACAATGTAAGGGATAGAACGACATTAGAGCAGGGCATTCCTGCGAGTGTATAATTGAGTCTGATACAAAAGATTAAGAATAATACCAAGTGTACGGCGCCCTTGCGGATCTTCATCACTAAAAGCCTGGACGCTAACCTATGAGATCAAAATGATAAAAAAGAAATGCATATTCAGATATTGCTGATGAATGATAGAACAAATCACAGATCACAAATCAAAGTTAAGAGAATGTGTCTTCATCTCAGACCTTCCACAGGGAACCTGCATAAAATGCTTCAGGCGAGTGCTTGACTTGGCCATCACAGAGCCTATGCACATCCTGAAATTCGACCCTGAAAAACCAGAAGAGGATGATAAGATACTAACTATAGAAATATAATATTCCATCACTTATAAAATCGAAAGATTCAATGAAGCTTATGCTGCACATTTAGATCTCTCAGAAGCTCTAATGATAGAATAAATCAAACATAGAAGATAATTAAAGGGAAATATAGGTCGTCATTTCCACATTGACACAAAGTAGATAGGACCAATCAGGCAATCAGACAATTATCATCAAAGATTGAAACATGAGCCAGATTGTATTACAATTAGGTGGCAGGGAAATCGGAAAGAACAAAAAGAAGAAGCAACTTTCTGAAAGTAAAATATGGATATGCCAAAAAAAGGTACTACTCACGCAAAACGAAAAGGTGGGAAGTGATTCAAAGGTGTCTTCAGGTCCAATGATATGGAACTGTTTGCATTGTCCCACTCAACCCCCATAGTATGCTCTGGAGACTCTATCATTTGCACGGGAATACCACTGGTAGTCAATCCGGTTGACCCAGGGGTTAAGGGTGGGACCGGCCTACTCTGCTGACCTGTCTCAAATTCTCTTCCTAGCTGCACCTCATGCACATTAGTCATGTCATTCGATCCCATACTGAGCCCAACTAAAACAGTCAAACCATCCCCAGCAAGATCCGCATTGATCTCAGGTCTATTATCCGGTCCATCATTCGCAGGAATTTGCTGATTATTTCGGTTTCCGATTCCAAATGGAACACGAGAAAATACGTAGCGAGTTGGTGGCCAAGCAGCTGCAGGGGCAAATGTAGTTCCACGTCCAATTCCAGCCAGCCCATCAATAGGGGCCCTGTCATGCACACGAACTGGCCTAAAGAGACCATTTCTATCCCCTTGAGCAGAACTATTGATATAAACATGTCCTAATTCATTTGGGGGTATATTGTTATGCTCATGATCTTGCATGTAGTATCCGGGTGCGGTAACTCCAGTAGAGTATCCGAATGGCTGTCTGCACATACATGCAATACTCACGCGGCAGCAATTTCTGCATGTATCAGCACCAATCTCTTGCACTCTTTGGCTTAAGAGCATCTACAAATGCAGGCAATTACTAATAAATAATCAAAAAAGCTCAACACAATGGAAGCATAAACAAAATTATCAAAAATGGGAATTTTTGCGATTTAAGTTCCCGGGATGCAAAAAGTCTAATAAACAAAGAGAAGTTAAATAGCTTACACAACTAAAAAGATGAGCTGACGCCGACTTATGATAGTAAGAGAAGCAAGTAACCCAGATGTATGGACAGTATGCATAATCAACTGACAAAGACTTTATTAGACAGTAAAATATGCAAAAAATGGTGATATACCTGCAACCATAAACCATCATTGACTGCTTTGCAAGGGAAGCCCATTTCTTCAAGATGTTTTCTAGCATTTAAGAGGACCTCAAAAGACATGTTGCAGTATAAAAGGGAGCCACCTTCAAAAATGTTGACAAAAGAATCATAATCTTCTCTGCTCATCCCGTAGTGCCGTTTAAGGCAACGTTTTACCTCTCTTCTGCCAACGGTCCTACCACCCCATGTCAAAGGTGAAATGTTACATCGTTCCCATTCATTAGGCATCAGCATATTAGTGGAGGAGTTCATTGTCATGCAATGCATTTGATTTCCTGGTGGCCAACTACTGTTTAGTTGGTAGCACGGATCTTCATCTGAAGGCCCTTCTGATGCAAAACCACTGCTTTCCAATCCACTTTCTCCAATAGTTAAATAAGAAAATGAAGTATTGATGTCATCTGTATAGAGTGTATTACTTGTTGAAGGTCGTTGACTGCTACAATCATAACTTGATTCTGAATTGGGTTCACCATATAATGTACGGGCTTCACCAAAGTTGCCTGCAATAGAATGAGAATCTACAATGGAGTCCGCAATCTCAACCAAAATTTTACGAGCAGTGTACCGCCCTTCAGTTTCATCTTTAGATTTTCTGCGCCCCTTTTCAGTGTTCAGCAAGTCATTAGAGCTTTCATCACCCACATATTTTCTGTTTGCTCTTGAAGAATCAGCACTGGTTGTGACCTCACAACCAACACTATCCTGCTCATGTTGTTCTTTGTCAAGTGCACCTTTTGCAAGAAGAGTGTACAGTGCCAGTTCAAAGCTTCACGAATTTTAACAAAAAAAAAAAAAAGGAAGAGAAAGATTAGAAAATATTCATCCCTACTAATAATAATATAATTATTCATGCAGTTTCCTCACCGTTTTTCTTCATTGGGCACCCATAATTCGTCTGATGTGAGTAAAGCAAACAATGTTTGAGCGGACAGTTTTGGGAGGACCTGACAATAATAGGAGAATCTTAGAAAAGAACAGGGAAAAGGGTAAACAAACTAATACACTCTGCAGCAACTCAGAAGGTGAGAGGAAATAAATGTTGCTAAAGCGAGCAGCACTATAGAATCATAATATTCACACATTTACCTCTTTCAGTTCCAGAGCACCACTTTGACAAAGGTAGCCCCAACAAGCATTTCTAACACGTTCCCCATGTGAGCCATAATCTTGGCTCTCGGCAAAAACCTGCAAAACTGTGACTGTGAACCCACTCTGTACACTTTTATCCAAATGTAATGCTTTAGCCCCATAAAGATTCAGACCTGATAAGTTAAGAAGTTCGTAGACCACAATTCAGCAATGATGAAGTCCGTGCAAATAGCACATAAGTCCTGCAGATAAAATGTCAAAGAAAGTCAAGGCATTGCATAAGACCAAAGGTCAAAAACTACCAACAAAGGTTTATAAACATGCTTAAATAACGCTTGTAAAGCATATATATTGACAGGAAAACCAGCTTTTGGCAGCCAAAAGTCTCAAAAATAAGATTGAATGCAAATCTATTATTGGCGTGATGAGAAGGAATATCAACCATAGAGTTATTGACAATGAAAGCGAGTTCAGCTATGTTATAGATACCGCCTCACTTTTTAATCTACAAAAATATTTGGAATGCCTGGTCTCCTGAGGACATAAGAAAGGAGACTGAAAAATGCTAGTCATGTCATGTGCCTTTCTACATTCTCTTGGAATCAAGTAGCAGCAGTTTGATCCAGAAATAATATTGGGGTAAGCAACTACTACAACATAGTACTATCATTCCAAAGTTCAGCAAGATTATTTGGATCCACAGCCAAAGTTGAGGTTTATAATTTCGGTTGCAACTAGTTACCTGAAGATCAAGAAAAGATGCAGCAGCTAGAACACGAAACGCGTTATTGTCATTGAGCTTAGGATAATGACCATAAAGGTAGGCCAAAGCTATCTCCATTGCTTCACCATTTACATTTCTATCATCCACATTCAGGGTTAAAACTGGAGCATTGGCTTCTTTCCAAGGACCCTGTAGCATATTCCTGCAGATAACAGTTCAGGCGAACATCATAAGCTATAAACTGCAGGTGCTTGACAAACTACCAAAGGGTTTTATGCAGGGGAGGGGATAATAGAACCAAATGCCGAAAACATGTATAACTAATTCCAATCAAATGAAGGAGGTTCCAAAGTTTCAATAATTGAACTAGTCATCTGAATGTAGCTAAAATTCCAATCAGTAACACTTCCATGAGCACGAATGTTTCAAAGCAAGCAACTAGAACATAAACAAGCCTTGCATATCATTTCAACATGTGCCGTAACCATGCTACTGCTTCGAGGCATACTTCACCCCAATTCAAACCTCAAACGAATGCTAAACTCGGCAATTCAATACACACTCCAACAGATTGAGGATTCCATACCGAAAGTAGGAGCTCCGGGATAGTACGAGGCGATGGAGGTGGTAGGTCGAGCCCATGGCGTTCAAAACGACGTCGGAGAATACGCCGTTGTTAAACCCTTCCAATTGAATGTGATCGCAGAGCGACGCCAGGTTGCAATCGAGCGCGGCGCGGCGCATCTCCCCACCGCCCCGCCTCTCCCCGGCGGCGCTGCTCTCGCTGCTCTCCGGATGCGCGAGCTCCTTCGTCATCTCCACCGGCCCTCCGCCCTCCCCGCGGTGGCTGCGGTGGTTGTATCGCCTGACGGAGAAATGCTGCTGCGGCTGCGATGCCGACAATTTAGGCGGCGGAGGCTCCATAACATACGCATAGGGGAATTAATTGAGCGTTATGGGCGCAATTTACAGTGGAGAATTCTGGGGAATGGGGGATTGATTGCATGCGATTTGCAGAATTTGGTTCAGAGATTTTAAGTTAGTGGGGGAATTTTTTCATCTTTCAACTTTGAAAGTGGGGGCTTGTTTACAAAATTCAAACTAGCTATTAAAAAAGGGTGAAATTATTATTCATCGTATTTACATAAAATTTAATAATAAGACTGTCTATATCGACAATTGTTTAAAAAATATTTATCAAGTTTGATAATTCTGATATGATACTTAAGTTATTCCCTTCGTCTCATACCAGTCGATATATATTATAAGGAGTACCATTTTTTAATAGGACGGAAAATGCTACTTTTATCGAGATTTCGACATTTTTTAAAAATCTCTAAAAATGGCAATCATTCATCAAAAATGGTAATCATTCATCAAAAAATACAAATAATAAACAAAATCAAACTTCTAACTTCCAAAAATGGATACTTCAGCCTCGCTGAATCATAGTTGAAGTTTCCCTCTCTTCACAGCAAGTGCCCCTTGAGAAACATGATTCACTGCCTGTCTTAGTTCCTACGAAAATAGAGCTATCTCGGTTTCGTGTAGCTCATCGAGAAAAGGTTGAACGAAGGGAGAGCGAGAGCAAAACGTAACTTACAATGACTGTTAAATGGAGCAACATCGGGTCTGAAGTCTCCCGAATCCTCAAACGAGGATTCGAGAAGATAACAGAAGCTGGTTGCATCAAGTGATCATCAAAAGCTACGGTGCAAGATATTTGCTCGTACGAGCTTGAAATGCTTCTCGACGTGCAGCAAAGCCCTACACCGCCGGTTTCCTCTCTGCATAAAAATAACTTGAATCAGAAAGTGACAAGTATTTTGAGTTAACAATACTAGTACACACACAGTTATATGCAAGCTGAAAGAGATTGAGAAATAGTAATTGCTTCTATTTGTTTCCTGCAGCAACTCCTAATGCTTCTGTACTTAGTTGCTCGAAACAAGTTCTCTCAGAAAATTTTCTACTGATATAGGACTGCACGATACGATGCTCATTTCTCCGATACAGAACATAGTAATGTACTGAATCTACCGAACAACTGCTTAGCTCCGTTGTTCTTTCTTCAACACTAAAACCAGAAAACATGGACTGAAAGTTGGACATTGGTTCAATAACAAACTATGCAAATGATTATTATCAGTATTCACACATATGATACTTTCATTCTCGTATTCGAGTGCCAGCTCAAAATCAACTGGCATCGAATCCGAGGAGTGCATATCAAGAGGAGCATAAGATTGCAGAGTGAAGAAAAACAATACAGGGAAACGAGCATATGAAGGTTCACAGAGAGGTACTAGAGCAATATCAGAATATTTTTGCAGCTCATCTCGGTGTAATCACATATACGATTCAGAACTCGAAAGGATACGTAATATCTAAAACATCAGAAACACTATGATCCAAACATAGAACAGTATAAGAGCCATCAAAATTCATAAAATGTAAGAGTTACTAAGGCCACTATCACCTTGTGTTTTGCTTCCTGCTTGTCCCCCTTTCGTTCGTCACCTTACTCCTCGATTCTTATCTTCTCGAATGCGAACCAGTCGTGGAAACCTCAGAGAAAATAATGTCGAAGACTAAGGTGCCCACGAAAGTGTCCACCTTAAGGTAACTAGCATATCATTTCTCCAATTCTAATTTAGTAACTAATCAATGGTTATTCTCAAAACAATTTTTTTTTTTTAATGAATGATAAATTAGATGTTAAAAAATAATTATAAATCTAAATTAGACAGGTGAAATTGGGTCAGGGCGATGCTAGCACCTTCTTCAGTGCAGACCCCTCATCAACACCCTCCACGTGTCTATCTACTTTTTGCTTTATTATAATTTTAAATATGCTACAGTAGACGCTGCAGTAATTCTGTGCAAAACCACTTATAAGGGCTGATTTAATTTATTAGGGGGGTCCCACACTTCCATCTATGATGTCATGCATAATTATTCTATTTATTTTTGAATTTTTTCCTTGCATTATCTTTACTTTCACTTTCCTTATTTTCATAAACTCATAAACTTACCTGTAAGTTCAATTATTTGTATAAATAAATAAATTAATTTATGAAGATTTTCTAATAAGTTAATTATTTCTTTATTTGTATAGAGAAACTAGTAACATAATTATTTCTTTATTAATATAGAGAAATTAATAAGATAATTATTTCCTTGTTTGAGCTTAATTAAAGTGGGATAGTTCTCTTCATTGATATTTACGCTTAATTATTTTCAATCAATTAGGTTCTACGTAATTTAAAATGTGTATGTTATTTTATTTTTCAATTCTTTAATATATCTATTCTTATGAAAATTTATTTTTATAGTAATTACATTTCACATTTGAATACTCCCTCCGTCCTCTATTTAGTGACGTTAATACTATATTGGGACGTCCTGCATTTACTGACAATATCCGTTTTAGGAAGTAGACCCCACAATCACTTTAACACTTTATCACTTTATACATCTACTTTGTAAACAATTCAAATGGACCCACAATTATTCCACTTTAACACTTTAACACATTAATTTATTATTATACCATAAAATGCGAAAAAACCCGTGCCCATACTCCCTCCGTCACTAAATGGAGGACGGAGGGAGTAGTAATTTTAACCTACTAAATAGTAGTATTTGATATGTTATGTAATGATCAAATTCCAGGGTTCAATTCTATTTAATTTAAATGTCCTTCAAGCTCAATCTATACGTATTTAATAATTGTTGATTTAATAAAAGTAAACATATAAATTAAAAAATAATTAATAAAAAATAATATAAGTAATGGTAATTCTAGAATAACTTTTCAAAACGACATATAAATTGAAAAGTAATTAAGAAATGATATATAATTGGAATATTAACAAAACATAATTGTATTATTTTCATCCAAATATTTATACATAGACAATATAACACCTTCAATTTTATATTTTTTTGAAATAGAATAAATTTATAGTAGTAGTACATGAAAGTGTGGGACCCGCCAAATAAAGTAAATCATCTCTTATAAGTGGTTTTGCACAGAATCACTGTAGCGTACACTGTAGCAAATTTATAATTATAATAAAGCAAAAAGTAGATAGACACGTGGAGGGTGTTGATGGGGGGTCTGCACTGAAGAAGGTGCTAGCATCGCCCTTGCCGGTGAAATTGAACATTTCGGCGATTTATTTTTATTTTTCTTTTAAGGAAAGGAGATTTGTTATTTACGTGATGATGAGTTCAAATTGTGAAAGACGATAGCATTATTTTGGAATGAATCAAGAATATCACATCTATATCTACATTATTCGACACTTTTTGTTAGTGCGACTTCAACGTTAAACGGATGTTACTGGAGGAAAGAGCACCGCAGAGAACCGGGTTCTCTAAAAATGACCGTTGCGAGAGAATGATCCCCAAAAATTCAAATTTACAAATCGACCGTTACCACAATGCTTTCACCTTCCTTTTGTTCTTGAAAGCATTTTCAACCCCCATTTTATATCATTCCTCATCCACCGCCGCTTCCTCTCATTCTTCAAATTAAAAATCTTCTCCCTCTCTCTCTCTCTCTAAAAGGTCGAAACTTTTGAATCTTCGAAGGAACTTACGGAAAAAATGGCATTGAGGCCTCTTGATAATGCGCTGCCGATCACTACCGAAAGGCCGAGAAAGCAAGCCAAGACTGTGATCTCTGCTGTGAAGGAGAAGCAACAGCCCGATCATGGCGTCAATGATGAAAATAGGGCTCCGCTGCCCGTGCCAGCGCCCGCGGATGCGTCAATCGACTACATCTCATCTGAAAATCTGAAGCCACTTCAGGATCCCAATTCCAAAATTCAGGTTTTAATGGGTTTTCTTGAATTGCTATTTTTTGTTCGGATGAAGCGTGATTTCTGCCGTTGAGATATGCAAAATGTTTCTGAAATTTTGAGGATTATATCAGGATCTCGTTGGAGGGTTAGAGTCCAAAGATTGGTTGAAGGTGTGTGAATCACTGAATGATGTTAGGCGATTCGCCCTCTATCACTCCGATCTCTTGCAGCCGATTCTGTAAGCCTCTCTCTCTCTCTATCTAGATTCTGATGATTTGTGTAGTTATTCATGGTTGATGTCTGATGTATGCAGTGAAAAAGTGGTGCTAGTGATGGTGAAATCAATCAAGAATCCAAGAAGTGCATTGTGCAAGACTTCAATCATGGCTTCTTCTGATGTTTTCAATGCATTTGGTGAAACTTTACTTGAATCTGCTTCTGATGCTTTTAGCCAATTGGTACAAAATCATACCTTCGAAACCAATCCCTTTCGTTTTTCGCTCCATCTACCTTGCTAGCCCTCTAACTCAATTCTGTCTCTCACACACAGTTGCTGCAACTGCTGCTCAAAGCTTCACAAGACAAGAAATTCGTGTGCGAAGAAGCAGACAAGGCACTATTGTCAATGGCAAAATCCATGGCTCCCCTCTCTCTCCTCCACAAGCTCAGCGCCTACGTCAATCACATGAATCTCCGAGTCAGGGCAAAAGCCGCGATTTCTATCTCCAACACTGTCTCAAAGATGGTATGTGAGAGATAACTAACTTAACCGTTCTTGAATCCATTAGTACTCCAAATCATTACATAACTCACCTTTACGAAATTCTTATCAGGATCTGAAAAGTATGGAAGAATTCGGCTTAGCATCACTGATTCAGATGGCGTCGAAATTGTTGAATGATAAGCTTCCCGAGGCAAGAGAAGCAGCTAGGGGGATCGTCATGTCACTGTATGGAGCAATGACAGAGAGCGAAGAAGAGAAAATGGAGTTTTGGCAAAACTTTTGCCAGTCTAATTTGTCTGCTATTCATGCACAAGCTATGGTGAAGATTGTTTCTTCTTAGTTAGTAATCAAGGCATTATTTTGAAATGTCTGTTACTTTTAGTTTTTTCCTTTGTCTGAGTTTGATTGCTTCATGTAAAGATCATGTTTTACATGAATGTGTTAGAATATTCTTACTGTAGTTTTTTTTTTTTTATGCTATTGTTTGATTTCAATTAGGTTCTAATCCCAGTTTCCAGCTATCTAAATTAGTTGTGCAATTTATGCATGGTGATTCAAAGATTCACTGATATGATCATCTAAAAATAAGAATGGCAATCGTTCATCGATACAAAGAATGCTTTCGACTCTCAAAATAACAAACAAAATCACACCTCTAAGTTTCTAACTTCTAAAAATGAGAAAAATCTATCATTCTGTGCTGGAATAAATGCGCTTTCCTTATCAATCAATATACTTACTCTGACTGTTAATGGAGCAACATCAGCTTTGAAGTCTCAGCTTACTCAATCATAGCTCGTAATGCCATCTCAGCTTCAGCGAGTGGCTGTCCTGCGTAGAGTTGAAGTTGCCCTCTCTTCACAACAAGTGGCCTCAAGGAATATGATTTCACTGCCTCTTTTAGTTCCTACGAGAATTCGAGCTATCTCAGTAACGTGTAGCTCATCATGAAAAGGTTGAATGAAGGGAGTGAGATCCAAAAGTAACTTACTCTGACTGTTAATGGAGCAACATCAGCTTTGAAGTCTCCCAAATCCTCAAAGAAAGATTCGAGAATATAACAGAAGTTGGTAGCATCAGTGCGATCCTCAAAAGCGACAGTGTAAGATATTTGCTCATCCGAGTTTGAATTGCTTTTCAACGTGTAAAGCCCTTCACCACCAGTTCCTCTTTGCATAAAAATAACCTGAATTAGAAAGTGACAAGTACTTTGTGTTATACATTGAAAGTTCATGTTCATTTATATACACCGGCATATGCAAATTCGTTCCAGAAATTGTGCTGATTCTACTGAACAACGCTTAGCTCCCTTATTTCTAGAAAGTACCGACTGAAAGTTGGACACTGGTCACATATTTCTACAAACTATGTCAATGATTATTATCTATATTAAGTTATTAACACTTGATCTTTTGATTCTTATTCGAGTGCCAGCCAAAAATCAACTATGGAAACATCAATTGCTAACACAAGATATCGAGTAAAAAGGAATGCAAGAAATGAGCATACGAAGGTTCACAGAGACGTACTAGAACATATGGAAGATTCTTCCACCAGGGGCCAGTCTCACTTTTGCTTTTATTCACCGATTTAGTATTTCCAAATCCTTTGCCTCTAGCACTACCATTCCCAGTAGAAAGCTTATCGGATACCACTGCAGTGTCGAGATCACTAGCTTTTCTTAATTTCACTGTTTCAACGTTTGTTTTCCCTGCACATATGATGATTCAGTGAGAACCATTTGATATTTTTTATGTACACATCTTCAGTACACACTAATCATCGATGCAGTAGATACGATGCTAAGATAGCATTATCGAATAATTTTTGGGTTCTATATCAGGTATACAGAACAGGATAGTGCAAGATCCCAATAAATACGTTTGCAACTTAATCTCAGTATAATCACATATAAGCTTCATAACTCGAAAGGATATGTAATATCTAGAACATCAGAA
This sequence comes from Thymus mandschuricus, assembly GCA_029379335.1. Lineage (NCBI taxonomy): Eukaryota > Viridiplantae > Streptophyta > Magnoliopsida > Lamiales > Lamiaceae > Thymus > Thymus mandschuricus. The sequence goes on from CM057074.1 coordinate 38,329,791, forward strand.
TCAAAAATCGAACATGTATGACCATAAGAGCCATCGAAATTTGGATAATGTAAGAGTTACTAAGGGCAGTACCATTTATCACCTTGGGTTTAGCTACACCTTTTCTCTTTCCTTGCTTGCTTGTCCCCCTATCATTCGTCACCTTACTCCTCGTATTCTTAGAAGACTCGGCCTTTTCTGACACCCCTTCCTTGCTATCGTCTTCCACTACTTGAACTGCATCAGTTCCCTTAGGATCGTCATCAGACAGTTCATTCTGCCTCTTTCCATCCCCTAAATTAGCAGCATTAGCATCACCATTGTCACCTCCAAATAACTCACCCCCTTCCTCTATATCTGCATTAGCTCTACTATCATCCGAACCTACAAAACCTTTAGGTTTCTCTACTGTATCACCCGAAAAATCTCTGAATTTGTACTTCTTTCTATAAAACAAATCACCCTTCCCAACCTCATCTCCTCCCTTAGTCTCCCAGCTCGACTGCCCAGCTAACGGAGTTTTGAAACATTTCTTCCCTAACTTCTTCTTCAACTTATCCATTGCACCATCAACCTCCTCTTCTATCTCACTTTTGAAATTTTTGCCCTCATCATCCTCATCCTCATCCTCACCCTCACTCTCATCATCACCATCACCACTACTACCGTTCCTCTTCGACTGTAATCTTTCCTTTTCCCTCACATCCCTCGCCATCATCCGGATTTCCTCGATTTTCCTCTCCATCTCCAAAGCGTCCACAATTGCATTTCCAGTTCCAATCACACTATTTCCTAACCCCAAACCAGCATCGTTCTCTCTCAATTCGCTACTTCCGTTCACAATTTTCCTTTTATTGTTAACATCATCCAAACCAAAAAACATGACAGCACAAACTGTCTGGATAACGAAAGCTCCAACAAACCACAGCCCATATTTCAAGATTGAATCTTTACCGGCTACACCAATTCCACCATCAACCCCAACTCCAGCGGGAGCTGAAACTCCAACCTCCTCCAATTCTTGAGTTTCTTCGTTTTCAGCTGGTGCTGAACTTTCAGACTTCTCGAACTCTTGAATTTCATGGTTAATGTCGATCTCTCTGAGCTCTTGAGGTGGGGATTCGACAGGGACTATAGGGTTTGGAGGAGGTAATTTGGGGGTTTTAAGGGTTTTGAGGATTTTTTGGCGGAGGTGGTTTCTTCTTCGGGTGGGTTTAACTGGGAAAGGAGCGCGAGAGCAGGAAACGAAGAAAGGTGGTTTCAAGAGACTAATGTTATCGTTCGTGAATCGACGGTGGCGGAAGGCGGCGGAGGCGGAGGCGGCGGCGGTGGCACCATGGTGCAGAGCCGCCATTTTGCCATTGAAAGAGGAACCGGCACCATTATTTAAGTTGAAATAATACTAGTGTAAAACGTAAACTGCAGGATAACATTTCCATTTTTCATTTTCTTTTACTAGTTTGTATTTGTTGTAGAGCTAAACCTATGTATTTGTTGTTCCCTCTGTACTATTCAAGAGACGAGACGAAACGAAACGACTACAATTCAGTGAGATGAGCAAAATGAATTTGATAGTTACAATTTTTATCTCAACCAATAGAGCAAAGTGAGCAAATTCAAAAACACCTAAAGAATCACTATTCTTTTGAATTTGAAATCACGTGCTATAAAGACATCGCTTCAAATAAAGTAACATCTATCCAATAACATTTATAAATAAATATGATTCAAATGAAAATTAATAGTGTATCGACCAAAATAAGTTGTGTACTTACATACTTAGAAATAATTCAAACTATCAAATCTCTTACCCCAATTAGTTAGTTTGTCACTAACAAACACCAATACGATTGATTGACTCGGCACTTATTCAAACACCACCTAACATATAATTATGAGGTATATTCTTTTCGTCCCACTTAATTAGTTCAATTTACGAACTAATTAAGTAGAACGTAAGGAGTAGTTTGCGTACACCCATTAATGCTTGCTGTATTCAGTGTCAATGAATTTGACTTGCATTAAGCCCTATTCAAAGGTTTAAACGGTTCCGCTAAAGACGAATTCATTGAGAATTTATAAACAAATTGAGTTTAATTTTAGGTACAAAAATACAATAACGATAGGGTTCTTGTTCATAAATTGATTACTACATACGTGGAAATGTTTGAATCTCAAGTAAGAACAAGGTGAATAGGAATCCACGAGGTCATCACCTCCCAAGAAAGAAACAAAAAACCTATTGCCCTCTCACCTTTCATGTCTACACAACCACAACCTCAACCAAAACAAATTCCAAATCCTTACAAAACCCCCTCAAAAACAGACAAAGCCCTCAAACAAGAAACACAAACTCCTGATAGGCCTTTGGCCCTACATAGTAGTTTCTTCACTCTTTTGAAACAAACCCAGGAGGAAAACATGCACGCAGCGGCGGTGGAGGCCTAGAGATTGGAGCTTTTTTCATGGAGTCAAGCGTCAGTGGCGTCCCTCCTTCGGGAGCCCAGATGGGCCGCTCGGACAGCAACGTTTCAGGTATTCGAGCTCCTATAACTGTGGATGATGATTCTGATTTTGATAGTTCTGGTAGTAGTTATTACATTGGTAGCGAGGTTGAGGGGAGTGAGAGTGGTGAGGATGTGCCGGAGAGAGCTCTTGTTGTTGAAGGAGCTGATGTTGTTGTTGAGGTGTTAGCTTCTTCTGGTGGTGGTGCTGTGGTTGAAATGGATGGGGAGGTGGTTGAGGGTAGTAAGGGTAGTGGTAGCAATGAGCTTGAGTTTGTTGAAGAAAGTGGTAATGTAGATGGGAATGGTGTTTTAAGGCCTCTTTCTAGATCCCCCAGTGGGAAGGGAGCTGGTGAAAATGATGATTCTGATGATTCGGGATCGATGTCGAGTGATTCGAGTGATGAGGAAGTAGTCGGGAAAGAGATGTCTGGTGAAAAGTTAGGCAATTCCAGGCCTCCCGTTGTAGCTGTAGTGAATGAGGAAGTTTCTGAGGGGGAGCTTTCACCGGTTATCGGCACTAGAGTTTCATCAGGAAAGAAGTTGGTTATTCCCGTTGCCAAGATTTCTGGTGACAGTGATGATGATGACTCTATTGGCAGCATAGTTTTGGATGATGAGGATTTCTCTGGCGTTGAAGTGTTGCATAGGATTAACAGTGCACCGAAAGTTAGAATCTTGGATGAGTCGAATGCTGAAAATGTTGTGGAGGTGAAGCTTGTTGAGAAGTTTCCTTTGGATGAGGGGGAGCCTATTGTTGCAGAAAAGTCTCTTGTCGAAGAAAATGGTCCTGATTTGAGTGAAGAAACTATGGCTAACTCGTTGGCTATGAATGAGTTTAATCCCACCTCAGAATCAGGGCATGAAAGAGAGCTCATTCATTTAGATGAGGATATCAAAGAAGTCGTTGAGGATATGAAGGAGTGTGTGGAATTGGTTGATTTTAGAGAGCCTGCTGACTTTCCCGAGAGCATAATTTTGCCGGATATTCCTTGTGTTGCTTCGGCTGCAGTCAGTGAACTGGGAGCTTCTCTTGATGATGCCGATTGCAAGAACGATACTACTGGTTTGGAGGATAATGGTATCTTCAACCAGGATTATGAGAGTGAGAATGAAGAAAGCATGAAACGAGAGATTGAGAAGAGTATTCAATCTGTCTTTGAAGGTTCAAACTTGGAAGAAGAAACTGAAACCAGTGAACTCTTCTCGCCTGTTGAGGTAGAAGGATTGACCTTTCAGCCCGAAACAAAGGTAGTGAATGCTGAAATTGAAGTGGTACAAGATTCTACTACTCTCACAGAAGGGATTTCACTTGACCATTGTCAAGAGGTTGATAGTCAAGATTTGGACGATGAGATGGATGTAGATGGCGGAATTAGCAATGGGAGGCATATGATCGATCCTGCTGCATTAGCTGCTCATTTTAAGGCTGTCAGAAGTGCCGAATCAGATGATGATACTATCAAATCGGTATCTGTTGATGGTCTGGAGAATTGGTCTCTTGATGAATTTGCGGTAGCTAGAAACAGTGAATTTGATGAAGCTTTAAGTGAAAGGGAGAAGGAGGATATAAAGAAAATACAGAAGATACAAGTAAAGTATTCACTCCTTCTAGACAGGCTGGGCCTTTCTTCTCAAGATTCCGTAGCTTCGAAAGTTTTACACCAGCTCACACTTGCTTCTGGAACTTCCCATTCGCTAGAGTTCCATCTTGATTCGATCAAGAATGCAGCCATGGAACTTGAAGCACAAAAGAAGGAGAATGTGGAATTTTCGCTGAATGTCTTCTTTATTGGGAAAACCGGCGTTGGTAAGAGTGCTACTGTAAATTCCATTTTTGGTGAAGGTACGGCTGTAGTTGACGCGTTTGAGCCTGCTACATCTCGTGTGAAAGAAATTGCTGGCTTCATCAATGGAGTGAAACTAAAGATCTTCGACACCCCTGGTTTCAGAACTTCTTCAACGGATCAATCCATCAACAGGAAAATTCTGTCATCAATCAAGAAAGTGATGAAGAAATCTCCACCCGATGTTGTCCTGTATGTAGATCGACTAGACACCCGAAGAGACGAGCTTAATGATTTGCCTCTTTTGAGGTTAATCACTTCTTGCCTTGGTTCATCAGTATGGAAGAAATCTGTCGTTGCTTTCACACATGGAAGTGCAGTACCTCCAGACGGGCCTAATGGCCTTCCTTTAAGCTATGAAGCGGTCGTTGCTCAACAGTTGCAGGCTATACAAGGGCTTATCTGTCATTCATCTGGGGAGCCATTAGTGTTGGGTTCTGGCTTGAAACTTCCAGTTTGCGTGGTCGAAAACCATCCATTTGTGGAAAAGAATGGAAATGGAGAAAGTTGGAGATCTCAACTGCTGCTTTTGTGTTACTCAATGAAAATTTTATCAGAACTGCACTCTCTTGTCAAGATTGGGAATCCTCTAGGCTATGAGAAGCTCTCGCCTCCTCTTTCTTACTGCTTGTCGTCGTTTTTGAAATCCTATGTTCATCCAGAACTGTCAGATGATCAAAGTGGTGACATTGATGAGTTGTGTTATTCATCTGGTGCTGATCAAGAAGAAGACACTGAAGAACAATCAAGAGAAGAAACTGGGCGGTTCGGAAGCTTGAGTAGATCAGAAGGTGTTGATCAAGAAACTGCAGACATGGAACTCCCACCTTCCTTTGATGGAAATAGCTCTTCTTTCAGATACCGGGTTCTAGAGCCTTCTCCCCGTCTTCTTACAAGGCCGATTCTCATCTCTCAGTGGGACCACGACTGCAACTATGACGGCCTCCTCATTGAAGACAGTCTCAAAGTTGCTAGTCGTTTCCCAGCCATGATCTCACTTCAGCTCACAAAAGATAAACAAGAATTCTTCATCAAGTTACATTCATCGGTTTTAGCAAAGCAGGGAGAGAGAGCATCGACCATGGCAGGGCTGGATATTCTACCGTTTGGAGATAATATCAGTTACACCATCAAAGGACAAACCAGACTCAAGAACTTCCCAAAGCATAGTGCAGCAGCTGCAGCTTCTCTCACTTTTCTCGAGGAAAATGTGCTGCCGGGCATCAAATTCGAGGATTGCTTTCCAATTGGGGAAAGAACGACACTCGTGGGAAATGCAGGTATCATTCAATCTCAACATGGTGCAGCATACGGTGTAAACTTGGATGTATGCCTGAAGAAGAAGGATCACAGCATCAATCAAGACGAAACCATGATAGGAATGTCTGTCATGAGATGCAGAGGTGAACTCATCTATGGCTGCAATCTGCATTCTCAGTTTCCTATCAACGGAAACTCCAGCTTAGACGTCTCAGCTACTCTGAACAATAGCCCGAGAGGAAAGATTTCAATCAAGATGAGCTCTTCGGATCAGCTCCAGATCGCGGCTTTGGCTCTCTTCCCGATTGCACGAGCTGCGGTGAAGAAGATTTTCGGACAGTCCAGGGAAATTGTTGAATGAAACATGTGTTGGTTGCTAGTTTCTTGCATTTGATGATATGTATTTAGTTGATAAAATGAATGAAAGTTAGTGATATGTTCATTTCTGATTGTTTACAGAGTTGGTTTAATTGTACTTCCCTTTTCTTCTTCTTTTGTTACAAAGTATTAACTGTGAATTAGAATACAAGGGTATTTATGTAAACTAGAAATTTAAAAATTTTATAATCACAATCGAGTACTTAAGAAAAATAAAAAAAATAAAATAAAATCAAGCACTCTATCCGTGAACGCTATTGTCTTAACTCGATTATCATTGTTGTCGGAATATTAGATGGTGTGCACTATCCGTGAACGCTAATGTGTTAACTCGATTGTTGTCGGAATATTAGATGGTGTGCACTATCCATGACCGCTAATCACTAATGTCTTAACTCGATCTTTTTCAAGCTATAACAACATAAATTTAAAGATCGCGATACAGGGGATTCGAACTCGAAACTTAACCCCCTACCGCTAATGTCTTTGATTCTATTTCTTGAATATTTACATTTTGTCCAAATTACAAATGGATTAAATCGGAGTTTATTTTTTTGGGGTTTCTCTTGAATTTCTTTATTTTATTTTTATGGGTTGAAGATTTGACCTTTGGGGGTCGATAGTGTAACGTGAATACGCCACCACACTTCATTTTATCCTAAAAAAGATTTCAAGAAACGAACTTTATAAGAACCCAGTTCACTAAATCAGTTGTACGCATGGAAGGGAACTCAAAGGAACTGCAGAAATGAAAGCCGGTTGAAATGGACTCCACCCTCTTCACTAAACCCGCGACTCTGTTCTCCATCACAAGAATGGCTGTGCATAATTTTTCTTACAGGGTAGAAATTACTTTTCCCCTTTTCCCAACTAACATGCATGAATTTATGTGCAACTCTGGATTATAGGAACGTGTTCTTGGGGAATCAGTTGCTGAATATCTGTTGTAGGTGTATCTAGCTAATCGTAAATCTATGATTTCAACGTTTTTTTCCTCTTAAAATTATTGGTATGCAAGATGTTTGATGAAATGCTTCATTGCTTTAGCTTTGTATGTTGTGCCGTTATTGTTTTTCGGACTCTCAATAGCTATGAAAGCACGGGCACACTATTTTTACCTGGTTAATTTTAGTTGTAAACAAACAGCTGAGGTTCAAATTTGAAATCTATACTGTCCATGTTATCCTTATAGTTGAGGCGTCTGATATGGGTTCTCTAACTTGCTCAGGCGCCGTCGCTGAAACATTACTCGTATTTTAGGAATACATCTGCGCCCAGCTTATCACATTTACGAAGAAGCTCTTCAGCCAGAGTCTTATCCCTCTTAAATGTAACCCGTTACACTACGTGCTCCGGTCAAGACTACAGCTCATCCTCAAAGCGAAGATCTCGTGGGCCTGTAATGGCAGCAAGAAAATCTGAAGGTTTGCAAGGATATAAAATCATCATATTTCAGGCTAACATATGTATTAGGTGGTCGTGTACATTAATTAAGTGTTTCTACTTACCTTTTATGTACCAGGGGGAAAACAGGAAGATGGAAAATATAAGCACACGGTTGATCTTCCTAAAACTGCATTTGGCTTAAGAGCAAATTCTGTTGTTAGGGAACCTGAAATACAGAAATTGTGGGATGAAAATCAGGTGTTCCAGAGGGTTTCCAGCAGAAATAATGGGGTAACTTCTTCTGCAGAGTTCTTTATTGCACCTAACTCTTTCCCGTTTCAATCTCTAATAAGTGAATGGTCTGGTACTAAACTTGCTCTCAATAGGGAAGCTTTGTGCTCCATGATGGGCCTCCGTATGCAAATGGGGATCTACATATGGGACATGCCTTAAATAAGATTTTGAAGGATATTATCAACCGTTATAAGGTACTTCTTTACAAGTCAATATCATGAAACAGAGCTCTCTTGAGATTTTGATGAGGTTTGCATATTTCGTGTTCATGAATGTTTGTGTGCATTTACATGATCGTGTTTACCGTCGCATGTGCTTGTCGTTTCTGTATCTGACAAACTTATGCTCTCTCTTTTTCAGCTTCTTCAGAACTTCCAAGTCAATTATGTGCCAGGTTGGGATTGCCATGGCTTGCCAATTGAACTGAAAGGCAAGTATTTGCGCTTAGCACCAGTCATGCTTTTCTGAAACCCTTGAACTCTATTTCTCGATGATTCTATTGAACTTATGTAACATGGAAAGTTTCTTACTGAGGTTTGCTGGTATAAAGCCAGAAAATCTCTCTTTAAAAGTCTCCATGTGTAGAACTGTAGATATAAATTGCTCATGTGTATAACTAGACAAAGTTCATGCGCTGAATTTCCAATTACAGGGCATACGTAAGAATCTGGGCAATATAATATGCATGAAGCTGACAACCTTTGGTAGATAAATTTGGGGGCTACATCTATTTTTTCATTTTCCCACAATAATATGCTCATTCATTTGGTTTCTTTGATAGTAATGTGTAGATGCTTGTTGTCTGAATGACAAAGCTTGTTGATTTGTTTCAGTTTTGCAGTCTCTGGATCAGGATGCTAGGAAAGAGTTGACACCACTGAAATTGAGAGCAAAGGCAGCAAAATTTGCTAAATCAACCGTCAAGAATCAGCTGGCAGCATTTAAGGTTGTGTTAGATCTCCAGATGGAAAAGAATTTCTTTTTACTGCAACTTCAACTTCTTAGCAGGATATATTATATTTGCCTATCAAAGCTCAACTATATTCAGTTACCCGAACATGTGATGTTCTCATCATTTGCTTACAGGATGGTTGTGTCCTATTTCCTATCCATATATAATGAGTTTGGTCATAAGTTTATTATATTAACTCATTTATATCAATCATATGTTCCTTTTGATAAGAGATCTAATCGCATGGCTTACTGTGTCTCCTGAGCTATTGGTTTCCCTCTAAGTCTAAATGAAATTTTGTCATATATTAGGTGATTTCTGAGAAATGCATGAGATAATGTGGCTTTTCAGTTATAGATGTATCCTTTAATTGGAAAAGTCTAACAAATATTTATGCCATTTCCTTTCAGCGATTTGGCATATGGGCGGACTGGGAAAATCCATATCTCACTCTTGATCCAGAGTATGAAGCTGCTCAGGTATTTTATGCCCCTACATGAAGACCCTTTTTAATCGATTTGAACTAGTTTAGACTAGTAAAACTATCTGTACTTTAGAGCTCAAGCTTCACTGTAAACTTTAAATTCATATTCCTACTGTTTCCAGAGTGTTCTTATCATCTTCCCTTCATGGTCTATACATACTATTCTAGATCGAAGTGTTTGGCAAAATGACATTGCAAGGGTATATCTATAGAGGAAGGAAACCGGTACATTGGAGTCCTTCATCTCGAACTGCTCTTGCAGAGGCTGAATTGGAGGTACTAACTCTTTGTCTCTACTTATCTCCATTACTTTTGGTATCCCTAGTAGTAGTACCCATGTGTAGAAAAGAATGGGAATGCATCACACTTTCAGCTTTTAATGTGTGGACTTAACTTTAATTTATGTTTCTTGGTCTCAAATCTTTTTTCCAGTATCCTGAGGGGCATGTTTCAAAGAGTATGTATGCCGTTTTCAAATTAGTCTCTGGCACTACTTCATGTAAATCGCTTGAAGATTTCATGTCCAATTTGGGCTTGGCCATTTGGACTACAACGCCATGGACTATTCCTGCTAATGCTGGTATGTTTTTTATTCCTGCCAGGAAATTCTTCTTTGATTTTTCCTTCAAAGTTTTGTCATTGTTTTACTCTTTTCGATTTGAACCCTTTTCAGAATGAGATAATTAGATAACTTTCTTTAAGCTTTGAATAGATAATTAATGCTTTCCCCCCCTTCAGCTGTTGCTGTCAATTCAAAGCTTCAATACGCTGTTGTTGAAGTTCATTCCAATTCTGAGGACGCTCCTGCTTCATCAGCCAATAAAGAGAAAAGAATCGGAAGAGTCTTGAAGGAAAGTGACAACCTGCACTTAGTTGTTGCATTAGACCTTGTCCCAACACTTGAAGCAAAATGGGGCATGAAGCTTACTGTGAAGGCAACAGTAACAGGCGCGGAGCTTGAAAATTGCAGGTTCTTATTGCATTTGATCATTGGAACTATAAGTGTTTCGTTGCTATAGAATTTTATTATGGAGATTGTTATGTGCGTTTGTGCCGTTCCCCTAACCTTTTGGATAACCTTATGGATGGCTTCTAGTAGCGGGAAAAATGTCTATTCTATCCTGATCATCATGTGTATTATTCATAGTATATCAATGGAACAAAATGTCTGATCTTAGAGCACTTCAGGTACGTCCACCCTGTAGAGAGCAGAGAATGCCCGGTCGTCATTGGTGGGGAATACATCACGACTGAGTCAGGAACTGGACTAGTCCACACTGCTCCTGGCCATGGACAGGAAGATTATGTGACTGGCCTGAAATATGGATTACCTGTCTTCTCCCCTGTTGATGATGAAGGCAAATTTACTGAAGAAGCTGGACAGTTTAATGGTCTTGACGTGCTTGGTAGTGGCAATACTGCTGTTATCGAGTGCTTGGATGAAAACTTGTCAATGATTATGGTTGAGCCATATAGTAAGTTAAATTCTTGTCTCTTTTCTTCTTTCATCATATCGAAGAAATAAGATTGTATTTATGTGGTCTACTTCTTCTAACATGTAATAAATGCAGATCACAAGTACCCCTATGATTGGCGAACAAAGAAGCCTACTATTTTTAGGGCCACTGAACAATGGTTTGCTTCTGTGGAAGGATTCCGTAAGGCTGTGATGGATTCAATTCACCAAGTAAACTGGACCCCTCCACAGGTAACTAGCTAGCCTTCTCCTTAATTTACTGTAGATGATGATGAGTAATCTTAAGTCTGGATCGGAAAATCTTTTCTGAATCTTTCCATATTAATAGGCAGAAAATCGAATTTCGTCAATGACTTCAAGTCGTTCAGATTGGTGCATCTCCCGGCAAAGAACTTGGGGGGTTCCAATCCCAGTTTTTTATCATGCTGAGTCAAAAGAACCATTGATGAATGAAGAAACTATTGATCATATTAAGTGTAAGGGCTATCATCTGATTACTTCTCCCCATATATCGTTTTATTTAGTTGTCACTTGTAACACGTTGAATCTCTCTTTTGGAATTTTATTATATGGTTGGGATGTATTGAATTGTATTGAATATTAGGTAAAATTCATATCGTTTGTTTTGGCAGCTATAATTTCTCAGAAGGGGAGCGACGCATGGTGGTACATGAAGGTAGAGGAATTGCTTCCCGAAAAATATCGTGACCAAGCATCAAGCTATGTAAAAGGAACGGATACGATGGATGTATGGTTTGACTCAGGTATACAACCACTCTGGAGTTTGTTTTATTCATCATTTGTTTATTATATTGTTTTTTTACTATTTTTTAATGCTTATTACATTTTTCTGATGTGCACCCTTCAGATATGCATACCTGATATCCCCAGTTTTGCAGCTAAATTATGTGACATTGTCATGTGCCAAATATGTGTAAAAGTTATAATCATTTTTACAACGATAATATTACTAAGTCAGCTAAAAAACTAGTCCTTTTCTTCTGTATGTGATTTTAACTAGTGTAGAAGTTGGTCAAGATTTAAATTTTAACAATGATGGGTTTTTTAGGTTCTTCATGGGCTGCAGTACTGGGGAAGAGAAGTGGTCTCAGTTATCCTGCAGATTTGTATCTTGAGGGTACAGATCAGCATCGTGGCTGGTTCCAAAGTTCGTTGCTGACAAGTATTGCTACAAATGGTATGGAATTTTTTGATGTTCCCTTGTTCAGTCCTCTACCCCTATGACGTTTTTGTTTAAGTTAAAAGAGTTCTTGAACCTTCATGATCAGCTGCAAGAATGTATGCGTTTTAGGTTCTACTGTTGTTCACGTATCGCTGTAGAGCTGTTAAATACAGCAATTATTATGACAAGGGCATAAAACCTAGTTTCTCTGAGGATGTGAAAATTTGTTATTTTCCCAAAATTTTATTTCGTCTTTGTTTTGCTGGAGATAAGATACTAATATGAAATATGATTTCGATGTTGCAGGGAAGGCTCCATATCGTGGTGTAATAACACATGGATTTGTTCTTGATGAGAAGGGCTTCAAGATGAGCAAATCTGTAGGAAATGTTGTCGACCCAAGAACTGTGATTGAAGGAGGGAAAGACCCGAAGGTAAGTACACACTATCAGGGAATGACCAAATATTGCTTGAGAGCATACATTAATTAGAAGGGAAAACTGTCCAAGGCCTAAACTTTTCCAAAACTCTACCATAACGTTTGAAAAGTTGCAATATTTGCTTAAAGCATGCGATTCCTTCAAATCTAGGCCAACAGTCCACGTGGATAATGATGTTAAAATGATCTAGTGTTTGTTCGAATGATTTCAAGCATGTTGAGACAGGTCTGAACTGTTGGGAGTTGAGTCATTGGGTAGATTTGGGGGAGAGGGAGAGAGGGGACGGTGTGCACTGATTTTTTTCCGCATGGGAATTGCTGAAATTTGCCTTGATTGTCTTCAACAGGAGGCATTTGGTGCAGATGTACTTAGGTTATGGGTTGCCAGTGTAGATTATACAGGTGATGTCATGATTGGATCAACAGTTCTTCGTCAAATGTCAGACGTATACAGGAAATTAAGAGGAACCTTACGATTTCTTCTGGGAAACTTGCATGATTGGAAAGTATGCCTTTTCTTGAACCTCATATCTTTTAATCTTAAAGTAGTTTTTGGTTTTAGACTTTGTGATGTGGTCTTTCTCTTACACCTTTCACAATACATGATAAGCTGATTATATATATTACTGATTTTTGCAGGCTGAGTATGCTGTTCCTTACAGTGAGCTCCCGATGATAGATCAATATGCATTGTATCAACTTGAAAACGTTGTGAAGAACATGAAAGAGAGCTACGATAATTATCAGTTCTTCAAGATTTTTCAGGTATATCCTGACAATGCTATTGTTGTTTTGATTCATTCCAAAACATATATATTTGTTGGAGAGAATACATTTTTTCGTCAAACTTGTTTTCTTTATCTAAAATTTACATGTCCAGAAAATGTATATGTTCTACAGTTATATTCAACTTCGGAATGATGTAATCCTCAAAGTTTTACTTATGTTTTACTTTATTTCAACCTTATCAGATCATTCAGCGGTTTGTTGTTATCGATCTCTCGAGTTTCTACTTGGATGTTGCCAAAGATCGGCTTTATGTTGGGTAAGGAATTATTTTCACTTCACTTCTTACAATATTGATGCCTTGGATGAAACCGAACTCTCAAGTTTCACGGATTGGTTATGAGCCACATTTAATCACATCACACATTCAACCTTTAATAGTAACTCTTTATATAGGGCTTAGTTTGTCAAGAGTCCCTGTTTGAAATTATGGAAATAATTAGCAGAGATGACTGCTTTGTCGATGTTTGCTCATCCAACAAAATTCAGATCAAGAACTCAGGCGCTCATTTAAGCCTAATGATCTCTATGCGGAAAATATACAACGTAAAACTTTGAGTTCTTGAAATGCTTCGTGATATTCATGAGAATCTTTGAATGCTTACTAATTGCTTTCTTTGTTGTTCATATCGATATTTTTCAATTCTTTCAGTGGATCCACTAGCCCTACGAGGAGGAGTTGTCAAACTGTCCTTGCTTCACAGCTGCTTTCTATTTCAAGAATTATTGCTCCCATTTTGCCACATTTAGCAGAGGATGTGTGGCAGAATCTTCCTTTCCCCGTCATTACCACAGAAGGCCAGGCTGCTGAATTCATCTTCGAGTCGAAATGGCCCATGTTTAATGAAAAACATTTAGCATTCCCGGAAGAGGACGTTATCTTCTGGGGAAAGATTCTCGAGGTGATCATATATATCTTCAATATAGACAAGAAAATTATATGATTCATCTTCAAGCATCTCATTGTTCTAATTTCAAGCTACTTTTCTCAGCTGAGAAACGAGGTAAACAAAGTGCTCGAAGTTGCTCGTACGAATAAGTTGATTGGTTCTAGCTTAGAGGCAAAGGTGTACCTCTCTGCATCTGACGGTGACCTCATTTCGAGATTGTATAGCTTGGGCTCGTCCGAAAACGAGGCTGACACGTTGCATCGTATCTTCCTGACATCACAGGTACACGAGACATGCCATGGTTTTCGTAAAAAGGCATTTTTCCACGATAGGCATATATAGATCAATAGCTTGTTTGATCTTCATTCACTCTTGTACTGCCAATCTAATCTACAATCCAAAGGGAATGCATTCTAAGAATATTTGAATGTGGTGAATATGCAGGTTGAGATTCTTCCTACCGCAGAAAACGTGAAAGACGACATATCATGCACCGGGGAATACCTTATCGACGAAACAAACAAGGTCTGGATCGGAGTGTCGCGTGCAGACGGGTCGAAATGCGAGAGATGTTGGAATTTCTCGCCACAAGTTGGCACTTACGACGACCACCCGTCGCTTTGTAGTCGGTGCCACGGCGTCGTCGGCCAGCCCATTCCTGCCCTTGCTGCTGCTAGTTAGACATTTTTGAAAGGATTTTACTTCCATCTTTAGACAGAAAACACGGTGGCTGAAGGCAGAGGTATACTACATTTTGCAAAAATAGCCTCGATTTCTGCATCAAATCCAGCCATTTGCTTCAAATTGAAGCTTGATTTTGTTAAATTCTTGATTCTTTCATATCACCGGCAAACATTAATAATGAAAATTCCTCCAAATTACACAAAATTAGGTTCTTTCCCTCATTTATAATGCTTAAAATAATTCCACACAAAAGTGAGGTTGAATCGAACAATTTGAGTAGTAACATCAAAAAAATTATTTAAATTTTGGGACAATACGTGATAATAACCCAAGATATTACGAGTAACTGATAGCAGGCGACGGGACATGTTTAGGAACGAATACGAATCCGACATTAATATACTCAACAAACCACGCAAACAAGAGCTTGCCTCAAAACTGATTCCAATGCAAACCCTTGGCAAAGTCTGAGAAAATAGAAGCTCAAAATTTTCAACTTGATTCAAGCCATTATTTCTCAAGCTGATGTTACAAGTTAGTAATGATTTATGTCGAGCTATCAAATGTAGCTGCAAGCTGAAACAATTACAAAGAGATGTTATCGGTTTTCACACATGCTACTTAGGCTACCGGTGGGTTTACAATAATATAACGAATATCGGGAGAACTTCTTTGATCGGGTTGAGTTGTGTATTACACAGATTGCTGCAATAAATCGGAACCCTCTTCGTCGTGCGATTGTATTTGTAAGTCCTGTAACAAGAAATACAAACATTAAGCATCTGATATTACGGTTGGTCTCTATAGGCAGATGCTAGACATTATGATATGTGCAATATATGACGGAACGCATTACATTTATGGAATATGCTGTATTTATCATATAGAAACGAAAGAGAATTCGAGGAACTCTAACATTGTGATGCATTTCATTCATGCAAGAGATAAAAACAGAAATGATTCTGGATAGCATATCATTTGTGGAAGAGTTATAGCTTTTTGGACTTTATGTTTACCGGAGAACGAAAGAGAATTTTGAGTTACTCTAACATGTCGCGTTCCGTTAAAACCTCACTTTCATGCCAGATGGATAAAACAAACTGAAACTATTTTGATAGCACATATCAAATTTATCCCAACAAGAACAAATAATTGGTAAGATTATAATTCAGCAGGCAGTAGTAATGGAAAGGCAGATATAGAGAGTGAAAATTCATATTATTTATTTCAAACGTGAAACAACATAGTATATGATATATCACAAGTTGCAAACCTGCGTTTGTAGTAACTGGTTCGGTTGTTGATCTTGAGACATCGGATATGCCTGAGGTTGAGACATCCGATAGTAAGGCTCTTTAAGATCAAGCTTTCCAGATGATGTCTGGAGAATTCCTCCTTGTTCAGCACCAGGGCCCCACATTTTGGCTATATTTAAACAAAAACTAGTTAGTTCAATACTAATGGTTAGAAAAAACCTGTGGCGATACAAGATAGAAAGTTTTCAAACTTACCAGACAATGTAAGGTTAAGGGTATAACTTTGGGCTTTATGGGCTATCATATGAAGGCGACCAGTTATCTCTTGACCAGGCATCACGTATATAGGTTGGGCCAGAACACAACGAAGTTGGTACCAATGTGTCGTAGGTGCACCTGGAGCCGTGGTGAGCCATCTCTGTACGGTGCTGCGAAAATGATGTAAAAGGGAAAGGTGAAACTACAAGCCAGAGTCAGGACAGTGATTTGTACATATATGCTTTATCCAAGTATTACCTTCCATCAAATAATACGTCGAACCAACAGGCTAATCCGTGCACTCTGGTGCCGGTGGAAGATATGAACCTCAATGGAATGTCAAATTCGTACAAATCTTCCTCCTGTTGATGTAAGTTTCAAACATCAAGTACAAAACTTTTTTGGTCACACGAGTAGATGATACATTTTGCTTTAGAAAAAATTACGCAGACAAAATATTATAATTTTTTTTTAATTAGTCAGCTTCTCTTTCATTCCGCAGTGCCTTCTATAGTGACTATATTGCAATAATTTTTCTGAATATAAAGCAGCAGTAGATGGACTCAGAAGTAGCAAATACACAACAAAAATTCTCAACAAATATTTACCTTAGCAGAAGTGAAATCTATGATATGGGATATTGCAGGAGCCACCAATAACCTAGGATCAAAAGCATCCACAACTGGCTGCAGTGCTCACAGGAAGTAAAGTTAGATACGATCAGACACATTGAGTGGATAGCTGAAGACAGACTGTCATGAATCAAAACTGGTGAAAGAACAGAGGATGAGAGTACACAAGAAGAACAACAACACTACTATAAAAAAGAGGTACATTTTGCAATAGCACACAGAAAAAAAGATTGTTGCTTTTAGCTAATAATTTTGAATAAGTAAAGGAAACACGTTGCTTTCCTAACATTTCTCGCATGAACGCCCACAAAACCACCTAGAATGATTAGATAAGAAACATACTAAAATTAAGTTAAATTTTCCCTTTACAAGTTTTATACATCTTTGATGATGTCAAGCAATAATAGTACTTGTGCAGCCTAGGGAAATTATTAAAAGGCAAATGGTTGAACACAAATTTGAAGCCTACACTATGAACAAAAGCAGAAAATGAGTTAGAATGAACCTGGGAGAAGTATCCTTGAAAGGCAGTTCCATGTAGAGGGGTCAAGTTCACACCATAATAATTTTGTTGCTGCCAGAACAAGGCCTGGATTGGAAACAGAAACAATAAATATTTATGTCATCTTAATCGTAAACATATGTGACCTTCACATATGGTATTACTCAAGTAGTTTCTTGTTAGTCATTATAAAGGGGCAGCATACGACCATTGAAAAAATAATCAATCATTTAGGCTGAACTTAAAGACAATCATGATAGAAAGAAATGTTTACCTTATTTGCAATTTCTATGTACAAATACTCATCACTGAATGGTGCCATATGTATTCTGCAAGTGGAAATAGTAGCAAATTACAGCACATGATAAGCAACATAAATATATATATTCAAGGGGATTATTTACCAATCTAAAGTGTGGCTTTTTTGTTGAATCTAAACTGAAATTGATCTAGTAAACAGGATTACTGCAGACGTGTAACTAACTTGCATAAGAGATGAAAATGAAGGAAATACATTGTCATTTGAAATCAGGTGTTCTTGAAAAGGAATAACAAAGTTTCTAAAGAGTAGGTTACTATTTTCAATAATTTCTAAGCTGATAGAAGCGTAATGAGGGAGAAGATGAGTCAACATCCACAGTACGAAATCTCTTTCTTTAGAAAATGCACATTAATAGGGGAAACAAAGATTGTGGCAGTAATAATCAACATAAGAGGGTAAGATTGTAAGATTTTGGGCATCATCTACCTTCCTATAGTTGGAAACATTTTCCCTTTTGGAACAAGAAACCTATCTCTTGCAATTATGTATGACTCGAGCATCCTCTCATTTACTAGCAATGTGCCTGCAGAACAAAGTCGGTTCTAAGTAAAAGAGATCAGATTACATTCTAAGTACAAAAAAAGAGAATAACTCCTTACCCATTGGCTCAGATATTAAAATATCTGCTTTCTCAGGTAATTCGACATCTTCAACTTTACCCTTAATGACCTATCAGCAAAAACATACAAGAGGAAATTGATGAGAAGAAGAGAAATATACTTAATCGAACAAACAGGTAAAATATGCTACAAAACAACACTTACTGTTATTCTTTGACTAAGTGAGGGATTTCCAGATATGAGTTGCTGAGCATAATCAGCCATATCCGATGCTTCTACAGCATAAACATGCTTTGCACCAGCCTAAAAGCGTATCCAAAATGATAAGTTGCTCAATTTACGATGCTAAAATGTTCAAAAATATTATGAGAATCAAAGAACCTGAGCAGCAAATAAAGACAAGATGCCACTTCCAGCCCCAACATCAACAACTACACGATCAGTGAAATCAATGCGGTTCTCAAGGACTGCAGCATAATAAGATCCTGGAACAGAAATTTCTAACATGTCATAACAGGGAGGGATTCCAATTATCAACAGTAACGAGAAAATGCAATAAGCACTTATATGCAATGTTTCTTCCCAGGATATAAAAGGGTTATAGTTTTCAAGATTCGGGATTCAAAAGAACGGAACACACTGAAACAAATCGTAACCTGTCCTCACGTAATCCTGCAACATATTTTGCTGATGAAGAAGCTGTCCATAGTAATGGAAGTACATTTTGGCCGAAGATGCCTCTATTTTGTCATCAAACTTGCTTGCAGATGATGACACGATCCCATTTGGCAAAGATGACCCTGATACAAAGGATTCACCTATGAGCCAACGTTTTACCTTATATTTTACTTTTGTACCCCAGATATTTGATCCATTTTGATCTCCCACCCACGCCGTCGACAAAGAAAGGTTATTCAAAAATAAAGGAATGCAAAAAAGCATGAAATAAAACATGCATGGTTGATCAATATGCATACAACAATGCCCTTATTGAGAGTTATCACACAAGACGTAGAGCATGACAGAATATTATTGCATAAAGCAGCCATATTAGCACCGTGCTCCACGGAAAGTTAAATGTATCATACACATGACAAGGAAGATGACCTCGACTAATTTACTAGAAAAAACAGTGATCACATCATTATATGAATTATAAACCAGTGGTTAACAACATTAGTTAGTAGTTCAAACATGAAATAGCAAACTTGGTGCTGATATTCATCTAAAGCAAAGCAAAGAGGGTGACAAAATACTTCAAAATAATAAATTATGTGTAGAACTCAACCACATCTGCATGGCACACCAACAAAGATATCATTATACCAACCTTGAACAACCACTTCCTTCTTCCATTGCTCAAATGCACAATGGAAGGCCCTACTTTCCTCTTCATTTCTAAACTCTACGGTGATTCCACTGGAATAGCTTTTCTGATTCACAGGACAAAAGCCAACATGAAAACACCTCATTTACATATGATGCAGAAACAAGGTGAAAAATATTTCTCATCATTGCCAAGTACAAGCAAATATACTGTGAGATATAAGATTATTCACTTCAGAGGGGAGAAATAGTAGAGCAAGCTCAGAATCTCTAAATATACAACTGCATTTCATAAATTTTTAGGTATATAGAAAAAACAAAAGTTCCAAAGCCAGCAACAGTTTGGACCCTCAAACGAGAAAAGAGCTAGTTCGACTACAACCTCCATTCTTACATATACTAGAGACGATTGAATATGTTATGCAGGTAATGATGTGATCACGTACCTCCTTATTTGTATCTGAAGCTTCAGAAATGCACAACGATCGAGCCGGACTAAGCTTGAAAAGCTGGAACAGAAACCAAACCATAATAAAACAAACAGTCACAAGTAACAACACAAGAAAATGCATTAAGAGATATAGCTTGAGAATAAACTGCTACGTATGTATTTCAACAGGCATAACCCTGCAGTGTCATCCATGATTATATGTCATTAAAGACAGAGTAGCAGATTATATGAAGTCAATAATTAAACACCGAAACAGAAAAGGCTCAATAGTGATACGCCCGCTCATCCTTTTATACAGAGAATTGCCAGCATTTCAAGAACCGCACACACATATTGTTGACTAATAATTTTCCAGTAACAATTTGATTAAAAATTCCTTAACAAGAACATATCTTTTTGCAAACTATCATTATCTTCCATGAGTTCTCATGTACTAAACACGGCGTAAACAAGGAAAGCATCAAGCTTTCTCCATCTTACAGTAAATTCAGAAGTTTGGAAAAGCTCAACCTTCTCGAAGTATTGAAAGTTCTAATATTTCAATAAAAACCAGTTGAAATGCAGCTAAATAGAAAGATGAGATTATGTTCATCATAGTCATCGACGTAACACATAATGCAATTCAGCTAACCATTGAAACTACCACAAAGAACACAACTACATCCTCATTTCAGCAGGCTTTAGCTTCCGCCGCCTTGAAATCAAACTAACCCGAAACCAAAAAACCTCCAGCCGAAAAATTCAATCAACGTAAATACAGAAAAACAAACCAACGCCGCCGAACCTGACAGTTACTGAGATCGAACTGAACCGCGCCGTCAGAATCAGACTCGGCGCCGAATAAAAGCGAATCGGAGCGGAACCGCGCCACCACCGGCGGAGAGGCGCTGCCGGAAATCGACAGCTTCGAGATAGAGGCCACCAGAAAATCCTGCTCCTTCAGCTTATTGTTCTCCATTCGGAACGAGAGGAAATTCAGCTAATTCTACCAATAAATAACGAACACCGAACACAGCACGAAAAAATCGTCCCGTGCCTAGGAAGAGAGAAACAGTTAGGGTTTTCAGTAGCGAGAGTGAGAGAGAAAGAGAAGGTTTTAGTGCGCAGTGGCTTTTTGCTGCACTGGTTTTTGTTTGGAGGCGTTGATGATGAGGGGTTCCGTGATCCTGTGCTTCAGACGCAGGTGCACCGCGATGGAACCGGGCACGTGTCGTTATAAGATTGGAGGGGTGGAATTATTGGATTCTTTAGTGGAAAAAGTAAATTGTTCTTTGCGTGTAGACGTAGACATAGGTTTATGGCTATTTCTTAAACTAAATTCTTGCTTCTTTTTTTAATTTTTTTTTTCCCCTAATCCAAGATTAATTCAAAGCTTAAGAAATTTGAGAAATATATTAGTTATATAGCTATGTAAGTAAATGTACATGATTAAATTGTTATTCTTAAAGAATCAAGTGAAAACTTTTCGTACCGTAGAATGTATGTCACGTCGATATCAAATGGTTTTTATAATTTGATCACCGTGAAGATTCGTTATTACGTTCATGTATATAGTCGATAGGTGGTGCCTAAGATCGGAAATTAAGTTTACTTTGTCATATGTCCCTAAAACAATCTAGAACCCTAGACTTTTTAAATTTGAGTATGCAAAAAGATTGTACTATAAAGAAAGAGAGGAGGGGGTTGGTGCCGGATGGAGATGGAGAGCTATGCCCGATGAAAAGTAACATTTTGAGCTCTTCGAGCGACACTAGTTTGGTTGTGGATGACAAAGTTTTTGAATTTAAGTCGATAGGGCGGATGGAGTACTATAAATAACACACTATCATTATCAAGTATCAACAATCACCTCACCCGACGTTTTTGATATTTAATTAATTTCTCTCTCGCTCGACAAAATATGGTTCGATTAGATTAAAGATAGATTCCTCAGCATAAGAAGGAGGAGCTCAGTAAGAAAGTGCAAATGTAACAACATACAGGCATTCTCCACTTCAGTGTTGCTGCACTTGCTCAATTACCAAGTCCAAAAGAGTCTGCCTACAATAAAAATGGAGATAGGAAGAGAAAAATGCATATAGTTTCGACTCGAATAAACGAAGTGATCCATCATCAAAATGTGCAAAAGCTTCTACTTCTGTGTGAAGTTAACAAGTTACAAAAGCGGCATAATTATCTTTAGCATTGCGTCTCGTTCCTTTCGAAACCTTCGCCTAATAATGAATACGTGACTATTTTCATGGTGAAAGTGCTCAATAGAGAATCTAACCATATCATCAATGAACAACTCAGGATAGGCAGAGAGTTCCAACATTACCTGCACTGCAGTGTAAACTGATTCCGGTACTCAAGCTGCAAACAACGACGAACATAAAACCATAATCAGCAACTGCAATGCAAGAAACAGAGAGTTCCACATCTGCTCTGTATGCTAACAACATTCTAGAGAAACTCTATGATATCACAAGAAAAAACGGAACAACACGGTCTAAGTTTAAGCTCGAGGTAGTAAAGATCGAAAGTAAAGAATATCATTTGCTGTTGCTCTTTTTCAAGAAAGATACATATAACCAAGAATGTAAAGTTACACTATGTCACAGCACAAATTACCACAAATGAAGGAATACATTCACTGCAACTCTAATGTGATAAGTAAGAAGCACACAGTTTTAACCGAGTATCATAACTTAAAATACAATACCATCTCCGAAATCCATTCCCTTTTCTATATCTCACTTTCAAGTCTTCACAGCCTTAAACGAGGGATGAAGCAACCCGAGCTCATCCCTCACTTCAAGAGGATTACTCGTCTCGTTCCTAATCCTCATCACTTTCCTACTAGCAAGAGTCTTATGCGTGAAACCATACATTTGAAGGATCTGGTTATCCCCAAAGTTAAAAGCTCTATCCATCTGTTTCAAGCATCTCTCAACCGGATAATCCCCAAACTTCCCACAGGGCTTGCAACCCACAAAGTGAGTAACAAGAGGCCACCTATGATCTCCATAGCCGGGATGGTAGCTCTCGATCATTTCCTCGTATCTATCCACCAAAATCCCCCAATAACCATGAAGGTAGTAAGCATTCTCGAGATACACCTTATCCCCCCATTTCTCCCTCTGTGTAGCAAGTATGTACACCATTGCAGACTGATCATCTGCTTCGAAGACCGGCCTCCCCTTCAGCGCACTCGTCAGGACCTTCCCTGCATCGTCTCTGATCTTCCCCTTCGGCCCCATCGGAGCCCACGTATCAAGAATGTCTAAAGACCATTGGCAGTTCCTCAACAAGAAGCTACCAGTGTTCAACCCAATCCAATTCTTCTCATCGTAGATCATCTCGTTCCACCCGTGCATCACGAAGTTGTGATCTTTATACCTCTCCCATGGCACCTCGTACGCCATGTCCGTAAACATCGCATCACTGTCCATCCACCATAGGAACTCCACCTCTGGATGAGAGAGCAGAAGCTTCCTAATCAATGGCAGCTTCGCCCAAAACCCCGCCATTTCAGCATCCAGCAATGCCATATTGTAGAAAACCTCAATCCCATGAACCCTGCAATAATCGATCTTGTTCTTGATCGCCTTCAACAAGTAATGATCCCCCACCGGATTCTCGCACGGCTTCGGCGACGAACCAGTAACCAGCAGAACCCTAGGCTTATTCTCAGCAAGGAAATTGGGGAAACCCGGATTGTTCTTCAGCCATTCCGATCTCTGCTCGTCCCAATCCGATATCTTCGGCCCGAGCGAGTACGGCTTCGACGAATCACGCTTGAATTCGGGTACACCGTCGTCCTCGTCCTTCAAAACCTTCGTTATATCAAACTCCGCATAACTGTTCCCACCGCCGCCGCCGCCCTCCACATTCCCAGCCGATTTCTGCTCGTCCGCCGCCTCCACCAGCACACGGCGCGGCTCGGCCCGCTTCCGGATGTGAGAGAAAGTCTCCCGGATCTCATCGAGGTCCTTCTCCGGCGTGCCGAACTTCCCGGCACCGATATTCGCGCGCAGCACGATCAGCGTGAGGAAGAGGCAGAGCACCGTCAGCTTCGCCTTGCGGAATACCCGGTGGATCCGCCGCGCGTTCAGCGGGCCGAGGACCCGATCCAGCATCGCGATTCTGCCGGCGGAATGGTGTTCTGAGAAAGAAAAAACCCAGAAATCCTCAACACAGGCACCCCTATATCCTCGGGATCCGACCGATCGGTGGAAGAAGAAAAATGGGCAAGTATGGAAATCTGGGATTCGGGAAATGGGGATCTGAGATCGAGATGGGGAGGTGAAAGATTGGATTTTTAAAGGGTTTTTGAAGAGAAGGGAGGCGGTGTCGGTGGAGAGTGAGGAAGAGAGGTGGAGGAAGGGGAAGGGGAGGAGGTCGTTTCAGACAGGGGAATTTTTTAATTACAGAAATTAGTTGTTAATTGCACGTCTAATCAGTTTGTTACGCTGTAATTAGCGAGTGGGTCCCACTTTCCGGCTGCTTTGGATTTATTTTTGGTCAAGATTTGGACAAAGTTTTTGTAAGATTTATAGGGGGTTTTATCGGAGGAATATGTCCTAGTTTAGAATAATTTATCATTGTCAATTTTTTTTTTTTTTTTGGGGGGGGGGGGGGGGGGGGTTGGGTTTTTTTTTTTCTTTTTTTTTCACATAATTGAGATTTTGATTGGGTTTTGAATTCCAAATATGCCAATGCTAATATTATCTTTTTTATATATACAATAAGTGCATGTTTGGTAGGGGTGATATCATGGGTTAGATCAAGATATCACACCCTTATCACATGTTTGGTATTCATGATTCAAAAAGTTGAAAGCCCGTTACTATTCTCCGGCCCGGTCGAAATACACTATTACACCATGAATTCCTATCACACCTCTCTCCCATGATTAGAATTTGCACTTGAATAGTAATCATGATATCATAGTTTACTATTTCATCAACATATCACACTTTTTCTACCAAACAAGCACTAAGGGTATTATAATAAGTCTAGGTGAGTGATCCGATAAGTGCGGTGGAATAAAAAAAATTATTCGAGACGAGAAACTTTTGTTTTTCCCTTTCACAGTTTATTGGTGAAACAGTGTTATATTTAACATATGGTAATAGTACATCAATAATGTAGATTGAATCTTGGAAAAAGGATATTTTATGCCTTCCCGTTCATTTTCAATAACAAACCTCTTAATGATCCAAAACACGGTCCCAAGAGCATACGCCCCACCTCATTAAAGCTAATACAAACTAGAGCAGAAATAGCTTGAACTTGTTTTGTTCATTCCCGATTGTAATTTGCTCAAAATAACTAAACTAACAAATCAAAAACACGATAGTATCCTCGTGACTTTCCCAGCAGCAGCGATCTCCCTTTGTTCATCCTTTGTTAAAAAAACAAAACTAATAATTAGATTTTATTCCTTGAAAACCCGAGTAATTAATACATATATACGAACCTCGACTGATCAACAACACGAATTCACCTAAATTTGGAACAATAGTGAATTCCTCAAGCGGGGTTGGCTCATCAACCTGAGAAAGTATATTATAATCAAACAACTCTCTAAAACATTTACAAATCATATCCCTTTCCTCTCCAACTTGAAGTGACACAATTTCACACTTCACAACAGCGTAGTGAATGTGTAAGTGTGCTTTGTATCCAACATCAATACGCTCCTACAAAAGATAATTATATGTACGATTGATATTAAATTGTATCCTTTTGAGTCGAGTCTTCCAAAAAAATTATTTTGGCCTCAAATAATGAGACCAACGGTACACAATCATCTGCAAGGGGAAAAAAAAGAGAAAATATCATATCTAAAAGCAATTTTTTCATGAGTCATTTTTTTAGAACAAATTTTTTTAGAGGGCCAAACAATAAAGTATTATTTACCTTTGGAGCAGACGATGTAGCCCTCTTTGATGTAATTTACATCACCTTCTAGTTCTATAACAGTGTACTCTCCTTGTTTCGCATTGTCTTTTTTGGAAAGCTGCCTAACCTCAGTAGCGTATATTCCGAGGACTTTTACATGTTTCTGATTTCATAGAATTCATATTGTTCAATAATCAATATTGTATATAATGAGATAATATACACATAAGATCCAAAATTAAGAAAAATATTAAATACCTTAGTTGGAACTATTGAAACAACATCGCCTTTAGAAATGAGACCCGATTCAACATCTCCGACGATACAATTGTTGTAAGTTTCATGAACCGTCATCCTTTAAAGTGAAAAAAAATTTAAAATCAAACACAAGTATTCATAATATATAAACCATGTATCTGTATAAATTATAAATTATACCTCAGGGAGTTGCTACTCCCATATCCCGCCTCGAACTCATCCAAATTGTATATGAAATTTACATTTTTTTTTTATATATATCAATTCATGTTTAAATATCTTGAACGACAATGACATGTCGTGAATGACAATGAATATTCGAATGCAAATAAGACCTATTCCTATGCTTAAATAATCATATTTATATGTTATCTTCCTAATTATTTATGCTTAATATCTTGTATATGAAAATTACAAAAAAAAAAAAAAAATAGAATAAAAAAAACATAGATGAATATTCGAGTGCACTAAGACCTATTCCTATGCTTAAATATTCAAGGATCCAAAAGTATCATTATATCATGTAAAAGTTCGAAATACTTACAAAAAACTCATATTCCAATATGTCGGACTTAATTTTCGGCCACGCGGCATGGATCACAAATTTAACACTAAATACAAGATCTCGACTGAACATAGAACCATATGTGATGACATAGAAAGTTACATGCATAGAACCGGTGAACCGGTTAACTTTTAAAAATAAAAATCAAATTTGTATTCAACATGACCGGTTAACTTTTAAAATTCAACAAGATCGGTTAACTTTTTAAAACAAAAATCAAATTTGTATTCAACGAGATTTGAACTTGTAACCTCTAACTTTTCAATCAAAGATAGTAACCAGCCTCTATTATGAGATTAGTTAATTTAATAGTATGAAACCATCCTCTTTCGATCTGCAAAAAAGAATAAACGATTAATGAGATTAGTTAATTTAATAGTATGCACTATTATGAGCAGAAAAATATGATATACAACATACCAGGAGATTTATACCGCCATAACGCAGTCTGGGGCAACACAATCTCAGCACTTAAAGACGCATGACCACCCAACAATCTATTCCCAATGTCTTTTTTCATAGATTTTTTGTCCGTAAGAATATATATTTGTTGAATCGCATAGGGACAATAAATCCTCTCACTATCTTTATACAAATAGCCCCTGACGGTTGTGGACAACAATCCACAATCGACACCCAACTTGGCATGCAAGTCCGACAATACATCACTAACTTTTTTGAAAGAGTCGGTAGGCAAGTTAAAGTCGGGTAAAGTCTTCACAAAGTCAATGACCGTTTGGAAAAAATGAGAGTAGCCAGCTTTCAAACCATGTTTTTGAAACTCGTAAATCCAAAATTTCTTGAGAGAGGAAGGAACCAATTCTTGTGGTCAAATAGGTGTTAGCATGTGTGAATTCGAGGTGGACTTAGAGGGCCAACAAGAAAATTAGCACCAAAATGGGGAAAAAATTTTGGAGTATACATGAAAAACAACAAGGTCCGTTCAAAATCAAATGGCCATGAAGGAGAACAACATCGTTTGCTTATGGAGAAAGCACAACCTCAAAGGGGAAGTTCAATAACGACAGCTAAGGGGACATAAGTATACCTACTAGTAGTATATCCGAAGGCCAAATTTCTTGAGAGAGAAAGGAGCCAATTCTTGTGGTCAAATAGGTGTTAGAATGTGTGAATTCGAGGTGGACTTAGAGGTAGGTATGTGTGTTAGATTTAATATATACTCCCTCCGTCCCGGCCGACTTGGCCACATTCAAGTGACGAATGTGGCTAAGTCGATCGGGACCGAGGGCGTATCTTGTTTGATAATAACTTCCAAATAAAGTTGGAATATTATTAACATTATTATTCATTCTAATTCACAACAAAAATTCAAAATAGAGAGGAATGTTGAGGATACGAAATAAAAATGAAGAAAGTGTAACTTAATAATTATAAATGAATGAGATGAATCGGTGATAGGGTCGTTATTTAATACTTCCTCCGTCTTAAGTTATTAGTCCGGCCGGCCATATTCAAAATTTAAAAGACGCATATGGTAAACGAGGGAAGACAACGAAGAAGATGTTGAATATCATTTGGCAGAGTGTGTGTTGGAGCATTTGGAAAACGAGAAACGATGCAATCTTTAAGGGGACAGGACTACCACCGAGAATATTTTGAAAGGAGTTAAATTTCGTACTTGGAAGTGGTTTCGATCTTTTTTTCATTCTTCTTTTATTTACCCTTTTCACGATTGGTGTATTAGTCCGATGTCGTGTTGTCCGATTAAATCTTTTTGAATCGAATTGGTGACATACTCGATCTTGTAAGGGTTTTGAGTACCCCTTGTACTCATCTTCTTAATGTTATTTACTTGACCTTTTAAAAAAATATTTTCATTCTTCAATTAAATATGGCAAAAAATTCATCAACATTATTTTGTGTCATTATTTCCTGGTACATACTTGGGTTGGAACAAATATCCTCACCTCAGACAACAATTGGGCCATTAAAGAAAGGCCCAAATAACTGAAAAGCCCATCCCGGTCCAGCCCAGCCCAGCCCAATTACGATTCGGATTTCAAATTTATGATTGGTTACAGACGAGTCTCAATTCATACATTCAAAATCTCACAATTCTCTCTCTCTCTCTCTCTCTCTCTCTCTCTTTCTAGGGCATTTCCAGCGAAGATTTCACTTCCGAAAAATGGTAAATTTCTCCACCACTGATTCTTCTCTCTCAGGTTTTTCATCGTGGATCGTGCCTTGGATTCTCGTTTACTTTGGTTTCTTACCCCTTTAGCTGAAACATATTTTATTGTAGCTCTTGATTTTGGATGCGATTTATTTGGAATTGCTCAATTGAATTCATTATGATGAAATTGTCGTAACGTGCGTGTGATGTCCGGAATTTAGGTTTATTTTGCTGCTCTTAGATTCGGCAATGTGTGTTTATTGCCATTTCTGTTGTAATTCTTGGATAGAGAGGCCTCATAATTCTTTGTTTGAATGTGGATCTGTGGATTAAAAGAAATGCAGAAATGACTATTCATGTTGTGAGAGGATAGTGGTGCCTCTGGAAAAATGTTGATACTCGTAATTTTTCCAGCTAAAGGGTTCATAATTTCATGCTGTATATCATATTTGTGTGTTACTGTTGTCTCTTGTCTGTGCTTCATCTTCATCCGTGAGTTAGGAAAGTTGTGGCTCGTATTCAATAATCCTCGTGAATTGTTTGTCAAGGTCTACTGAAATATATTAGTAGTCAAATTCACAGTTCCATATAGCTTTCATCTAGTACTATCTTAGTGCATTCAAGTGGATGTTTTCTTTCGTTCCGCATATAAATTTTGTTCCTCGCAAACTGTTCTTTTTCTTGCTTTTGTCGGGAGTTTTTCTTATAATATTTATACTTTGACTGCAGGATGGTCAAGATGATACTAAGCAAAGCACAGCTGACATGACTTCATTTGTAAGTTCTTTCACATGAACTAATAATGATGATTGATCTGTCCATGAATTTCGTCTACTTAGGAAATATATCTCCCGGGTTTGAAACTTTGTAAATGTTTCCTGTTTTTTTGGCTGGTACAAGTTTCATTGTGTTCTCTGCCTCTTCCTTTTTATATTCATATTTCTTTTATGTTGAGGAAGAGTGGGTCTTCGTCTGTTTTCTCTACATGTATGTATTTTTGACTAGATTAGATCCACTCACTTACCGATGACACTTGTGCTGATATCGCCTCTTTTGACTCTTTAGGTTCAAAATCTTCTTCAGCAAATGGTGAGTAACTATTGCCCTGAAGCTAAGTTTTGATTCAAATATTTTACTTTTGGATCCGATTTCATTTCTTTTTTTCTCCCGTGCAGCAATCCAGGTTTCAGACAATGTCAGAATCCATCATCACGAAAAATATCCTTCAGTTCCTAATGTTATATAATTGCTTTCTTCTACGGACACTGCATACAGTTTAGCACCAATTTGTTGATCACACACTGCTTCTTTGGTTCTTCGTTCTTATTCAATTTGTATTGTTTGAATTCCTTAACCACACTGTACTTGATGAGATGGGAAACCGAATTGATGAGTTGGAGCAGAGCATCAATGATCTTAGAGCTGAGATGGGTCAAGAAGGCGCTCCGTCTCCTTCAGATCCTGCAAAGAGTGGAGAAGAACCCAAGTCCGCTGGAGATAGTTGATTACATGGGCGTAAATATATATGTTTCCCAGCGCTGGTGATGCTGTTTCTTGCTTTTGAATGATTGTTTATGAAGAGTAACTGTATGGTTTCAACTGTCGCATTTCTGTTGATAGACGAGAATCACTAGTTCGAATCGGAAATTGTTTGTGATGATGCAAACTTGTTATGCATCTTTTATGCTAGAATTGTGCTTCATGTGGTGTTAATGAAAATTAGCTTTCATTTGGTAAGTTTTGATCATTCAGGTCAGGTGTTTATGCATAAAATATGTGACTGAGAATTTGGATAGATATTTGAAGATGACAATGGCATGCCTTTCCTATATTGGGTTGTACTATGAGCTTCGGGAGGTTGTACTTTGCAGTCTCTGTCCCATCTTTCTAGTATTTTTGCTATTTTAGATAATATTTTTATATCAATGAGACAGACGAAAATAGAACTAATCCCTATATGAATGGGGGACGAGGGAGTATTACATTCGAGGCTCAAACCCACCATAATCCTTAAAGCCCATAGATAAATTTCAATGTTTCATTTGACAAAGTACTCCTGCTGTCCTGTCCTAATTAAATTGAGACGATTTTCAGAATATGCTAGAGTTATAAATAATGAAACGAAGCAACTTCGTCGACTATCGTAGGCTAATTTTATTATCATAGGCGATATCTGGCTCTGGGCCAAAATACTGGGCCTATTAACACTGTGCCAATAAGGAAATCAGCCCGATTTGACGCTTATAAATTTCTGGATTCAACAAATTAGGGTTTCGTCACTCGTGTAGTTTCTGCTGCCTGCTCTCCATCCCCAGCTGAGATTTAATCAGGTAAATTTTCTCGTTTGGATTTCGCTCGTGAGATGAGATGAATTGTTGCTGCATGTTTCGTCGACGAATTGATTCTGTTTTTCTCTGAAATTTATCAATTTTATTGGCCGTATCGCGTTAGTATAGAAGGTGAATACCGGGGAATTAGATTTTAGGTCGACTTTTAGCTTATGGTAGAAGAACTTGCCATCATAATTTCGTGATTGATGAATGTGTATGAAATGACTTTTAGCTTGTGGTTTAGAATCTCTTACAATCTGCAGAAATTTCAACCAGTCCGGCGTTTTAATTTTCAATTTTCTGTTTGTGATAGGCTACGTAGTGTTCAAAGACACCTGCCAAAATGCAGAACGAAGAGGGGCAAAACATGGATCTCTACATTCCGCGGAAATGGTATATAACATGCTTTTTTGCAATTACTTTTGTTGATTATTTGCG
This sequence comes from Thymus mandschuricus, assembly GCA_029379335.1. Taxonomy (NCBI): domain Eukaryota; kingdom Viridiplantae; phylum Streptophyta; class Magnoliopsida; order Lamiales; family Lamiaceae; genus Thymus; species Thymus mandschuricus. The sequence goes on from CM057074.1 coordinate 38,361,252, forward strand.
GCAATTTGATTTGCCCTAGCTTTTGTTTTGATTTTTGTTGGATTGCAATAGATTATACTGATGTGGTGTTCATAATCGTTTGTAGCTCCGCAACCAACCGTTTGATTACGTCGAAGGATCATGCTTCGGTGCAGATCAACGTAGGGCATTTGGATGAGAGGGGAGTTTACACTGGTCAATTCACTACTTTTGCCCTCTGTGGTTTCATCCGTGCTCAGGTACTGTTAGTTATTCTTCCGTGTTCTGACTTATCATTGTTTCTGTGATTAGCCGAATGTAATGCTTTTCAAATCTTGCTCTGTTAGCTGCTGTCTTGAGCTTCTTGAATAGGGTTTTCGTTAGCTTAGGGTTCTACTAGTATCTTCCAAATATGGATCGATCTTGTTGTGATTAGTTTCAATTAGCTAGTAATAATATTGGCTTGATCATTTACTATTTACTGTTGGATTGGTCTTTGAATTTCCCTGATCAAAGGGTGTGCTGGTTTTCGTTTTCTGAAGTTTTTAATTGTGTTTTTGGAGTTACGTAAAGATAAAGATCATAACTATCCAATGGCCTGCCCTTTTAATTTCAAGTTCGATTCTATAGGTTGAAGTACTCTTGTATTCGTAGGAAAACTGAATCGTATAGTTTCAGCTCTAATATTCTGAATGAGTACTCTTTGCCATTTATTTTAGGGATGAGGCATTTATCTGTCTTTTGCAGTGTCAAACTCCGTTATACTTTGATAACATATTGAACTGAACATGTTTTTGTTCTCTTACACTCTAGGGTGATGCTGACAGTGCTTTGGATCGCCTCTGGCAGAAGAAGAAAGTCGAGGCCCGACAGTAGAGAGTTATGTTTCGATCTTTAATCTAGTATGGGGTTCAAAACTTGCTCATTATTGGATGTTCTCTGTTTTTTGCAAATTGTGTTAGTGACTTTGATGTAGACTCAATCTTGCACTATTACCGATTGAGTTACTAATATTGCTATCATTTTTGAGCCCTTCCTAATTGCACTTGCTCTCACTCTAATCTCCTTCTACTATATAGTTTGGTAACATTCAACACATTTTGGCCATCGGACCCGAATGTTTGGGCCTCGACTCGAATGTTAGGAATAATGTTTGTACTTTACAAAATTCCGTAGTCTTGGACTTACGTCCTGTTGATAATGATTAGGGCTGCAAACGAGCCGAACCTGATCGAGTACTGGTCTGCTCGGGTTCGGCTCGTTTAGTATTTGATAGGCTCGGGCTCGGGTTCGAGTTCGATTCGAGCTTTAAATCCGGGCTCGATCTCGACTCGGGTTAAAAATTTTGAGCTCGAATTCGGCTAGTGCTCGGTTCGGACTTGGGCTCAAATTTGGCTCGTGAAAAGCTCGAGTCCGAGCTCGTTTAAAAGACATGATATAAACATATTTAATATTTTCTTTTAACACTTCAAATGAACTTAAATTAAAATGAATTTCATCAAATAAAAATCCATCAAATGAAATTCATCCAAAATATAAAACATAATCCAAAAAGAACATTTGACAATAATTCAAATTCTCTTACCTACAATTAATTTTACACATAAATGCTAAAGCTCGTTTACAGGCTCGATTAGAGGTTCGATTAAGAGTTCGCGAGCAGGCTCGCGAACATGTTCGATTAATATACGAGCCGAACACGTTCGCGAGCAAAACGAGCCGAACACCTTACTGCTCGAGTTCGGCTCGTTAAGTTAACCGAGCTCGAATTCGGGCTCGAAGCTCGGCTCGTTTGTTAACGAGTTCGAGCTCGAACGAGCTTTTATCGAATCGAGCACCGAGTAAGTCTCGAGTAGCTCGACTCGTTTGCAGCCCTAATAATGATAAACACATATAAGAATGAATCAACTCATTGCCGATGTGATTTCTGGCCAAAACATTCGATTTCTTTCAGCCACTTGATATTTGAATGCAAGCCAATTTGAACATCTATAAACCTAATCGAATTTCAAAGGTCCCACAACGGGGAACTCACTCAGGACCTTCAGATATGTTAATTTTAACACATTACCGATAGGTCAACACACGCACACAAACCTAATCGAGTTTTACTATAAATTGTGTGCTTTAGTTTCAAGTGGGGCCTCCACCATAGTGGTATACATAAACAAGTTGCCAAAGTGGACTAATTGCTATACGCCTTTGATTTTTGCTATTTTGCTATGTGGTGACCTTTTCACATATATGCAATTGGCACGCTACATTCTTCATCAAATTGGAAAAATATCGGCACCTCTACTTTTAATACTAGTGGGGGAAATAGTGATAATGTCAAGTTGATGGACCGAATGAAAAGTCGGATATCTTCACTCGAAACAAATCTAAATTTTATACACTGTTTATGACACGGACAATTCAGACGATGGAAAAAACAATGATGACAATAATATTAACAATCATAATTGATTAACACCAATCTTTGGTCAATGGAAAAAAGAAAAAGAAAAGGGTAACGACTAAAATTTTTACATTTTGAGCCCATTTTGTGTATTGTAAAATTATTTTTGATGACAATCAAATTAGGGTTTGGGTCGATTTTCTTATCCTATCCTAACCCAAGTCCATGCTTGTGATAGTTACTTGAGGATTGATTAAACATGGGCCACACGTTTAGGGTATGGACATGCATTAGTACATCTTAATTTGGGGCTTTTTAATTTTTGTGCGTGTAATATCGTCGTGTTTTGTCTCTGGCCCTACGGTTTCTAGTGCTATTCATGACTTCAGAAATAAGATATGAAAAAGACCTTATACCAAATTTAAACCAAATTTAACGATGTGCAAATTTCAATTAAAGCAATGAAATTTCACATTCGAATGTCCTCAGCGATTTGAAATTTGTTAGTACGAAAATGCATTTTACAAGAATATATATAATTTAAGCACGTAACAAATACTAAGAAAATACTCTTTGTCACTCTTTGTCCCATTTTAACTGACTCATTTTATTATTTTATGAGTTATAACTTCATAAAATTATCGAATCGAAAACCCAAATCCACAAGAGCCTTCATAAAATGAAGACTAGTTATAATTGGATACTTATAATTGTGAATGGATAGTTAATATAATAAACTCTATATATTCGCATAGACTATCCCAAGAACAAATATAATTATAGTGGTTAAATTAAATAAAATCAAACAAGGAAGATTTGTCCTCTACCTACGTAACAACATATGTTTTGCTCCACTTGCATATATACAATCAAACGTATAATCAAAAGATTATATAATATATTCTAATTATATCCACCTCTTCAAGAATATGATATTAGTGCTAATGATTGTATTAGATGTTAATGGTCACTTTGAACATGCTAGAAATGAAAGGCGGATGCGTACGTGTGTTGGTTTAGTAGTAGGAGGATGTGTTTCAGAACCAAATATATCGAGTTCGATAAATTAAATATGACCTTTTGATTTCGATATCAAATCAAGATTTGGCTAAAATCACCTATATTTGCTCGAGCTTTATCTTTATGTTTTTATTTTAAAAAATTTTAAAAATTTAATCAATTCATTTTTGGAGAGGGGGAGAGAGAGAGGGTACAAAAGAGTGGAGAATGGCAAAGAGAATCTGGGAAAAGGAGAGAGTTAATTGAGTCCAAAGGAGAGAAGAAACGAAGAGAAAAGGGGGGAAATTCTTGAAAAGGGATTCAAGAAAATTAATCAAGACTGATTCTTGATACCGGTATTGGTGAATCACAACACATTTTGACCTCTCTCCAGCCAGTAACACCACCCTTTTAATTTCCCTCTCTATATTTAGCAACCTCCCTCCTCTCCGTCCACCTCCCTTCTCTCTCCCTCTCTCTCCTATTTTCTAGTAATAATACCCTTTGTGCTTTTTTCTTGCACTTTTGCCACACAGTGCGTGTGTGTTGGGGCTACTCTGTACATATTCACCAACCGCATCCCTTTTCGCTTGTTTGGAATTTTGTGGGAAGTGAGATAGAGAGAGAGATAAAGAGATAGAGAGTGAGTGCTGGCATTCTGAAGGTCTGAAGGTTTTTGGGGCGGATTCTTGGTTGCGTACAATCAAGAAAGTGAGTTGTGTATTCTGTTTGAAATTTCTTATTCTTTTTCACTGTTTGGAGTGATGGGGTTGTGTTTAATTGTTATTTATTTGATTTTCTTTGGATAAATTTGCTGTTTTTTCGTGTTCTTGTTAAGCCCATTTGATTCTTGTTTCTGGATACGACTTGGTCATGGATATCTATTTCTGAACACCCGAAATTTCAGTTGGATTCTCTGAGGAAAAATAAAATAAAATTAGATCTTGTTTATTATCTAAGGGGAATTTTTCGATATTTTTGAGAAATGAGTAGCAGATACCAGAAAATTTAGGAATTTTTTGTGTAATGGAGAGGCTTCCAAGTTGGGGAGATTCTTTTTTGAAGTTATGTAAAAAATCTAGCTGTAAGATACTGATGATCTATGCTTTGTAATTCTCAGATGCAGTGATGTAGTTATTGTTTGACAATTTCGCGTTTTCATCACCCTCGTGAAGCAGTAATGGTGTAAATCTTTTCGATATCCTTACAGTTCTGGAGTGATTTTCATTGAATGTTCAGTTCTCGAGGCGATACTTTCACTCGATTATAGAAATTAGGAGTTAATTGCTCTTGAATGTTCTTGGATCTGCATATTTTTACTGGAGTCATCCATGCTCTGTGAGAGATGAATATATACTGCTGAAGTTTTCGAACTAAGTGAAGAGTGTTATTTTCGTGTTTTCATGAATACCAATTCGAGCTGCAGTCGTTTTAATGGTATTGTGTTTGTGAGTATCTGATCATGATAAAGTGGATATCTCGCCTATGGTGAATGATCAATCTCCTTACCATATTTCTTCGATAATTTTGTCTTCTCTGTGACCTATCATGTAGTTTATCTTAACTTCAATTGGCCACTTATTATTTTGTCGCATATACACGTGTCTATCAATGTTTTTACCTCAATCTACTGAATAGTTCGCTGATATATCTCTTTTTAACTCGTGCTTATTAGCTATGATGATGCACGGTGAAACCATAAGCGGTTCTGAACGGGAGATTAAGGTTAGCTTTGGCTATCATTGCAACAGTGAAAACGATTCTTCTTGGGAAAGGCCTAACTATATCGACATCCCATCTTCTGGTGGACTTAAGAGAGCCAATAGTTCTTTCTCTTGCCTATCGGGTGCTGCATTGAGTGCTAATGCTACTTTAGCTAACACAAATATTTGCAATGGTCTGATTGCATCTGAGCTACTTCCGACTCTCGACTCTCCCAATTCCTTCAGGAGGATTCCATCTTTATCGAAGATGGATTTCTTATCATCGTCTTTACAGAGCAGCATGTCAACCTTGAGTTTCAGTCCTTCATCGCCAAGTGAGAATCTCGATTGTGATTCTTTCTCACTCAAATCAATGAGCGCTCCTTCAAGAAGCGAAAGCTTTCTCAATGCAATGGAACTGCAGATTGCCGGAGGCGCAGCTGGTGAAGACAGGGTTCAAGCTGTATGCTCAGAAGAAAATGGCTGGCTTTTTTGTGGGATCTACGATGGTTTTAATGGAAGGGATGCAGCCGATTTTCTTGCAGGCACTTTATATGAGACGATCACGTCACATCTCAACTTGCTTGATTGGGATCTCGAGCACGATTTCTCGAAAAATAATCACGTGGAACATATCTCTAATGGCGAAGTACTATTCAAGCAAAGTGTGCTCAGTAGCCTTCAACATGCTCTAAATCAAGCAGAAAATGAATTTCTTCACATGGTCGAGCAAGAAATGGATGATCGTCCTGATCTGGTTTCTATAGGATCTTGCGTTTTACTTGTTCTTCTCCATGGGAAGAATCTGTACTTGCTCAATCTTGGTGATAGTCGGGCAGTTTTGGCTACGTATGATAAAGGGCACGAAATGAAGGGAAGTGGAGGATTATGTGCGATTCAGCTCACTGATAGCCATACTGTTGATAACGAAGATGAAAGGATCCGAGTTTTAAGTGAACATCCGGATGACCCTTCTACCCTTGTGGCTGGAAAAGTAAAAGGGAAGCTAAAGGTTACAAGGGCTTTTGGAGTTGGATACTTGAAAAAGGTATTGCTTTGATAAATCATATAGGTTAATCTACGGTTTACTTTGAGTATTGATTAATTTAAAACTTGTTTGTTCATCGAATCCTTCGAATACTCAAGCGTTTGTTATAATATGTTTCATTCTTTGTCATATCTGACCATTCTACTCATTTTTCTTGCAGAAAGAAATGAATGATGCTTTGATGGGAATTCTTAGAGTCCGTAATCTCATAAGTCCTCCTTATGTTTCCCTTGAGCCATCTCTAATTGCACATGAAGTATCGGACTCTGATCACTTCGTTGTTCTTGGAAGCGATGGCCTGTTTGACTTTTTCAGCAACGACGAAGTTGTAAATCTCGTATATTTGTATATGCTAAAGAACCCTTTTGGAGATCCGGCAAAATTTTTAGTCGAGCAGCTTGCAGCTAGGGCAGCACAATCAGCAGGTATTTGATCGAAACCCTAAATCTTTTTCGTATAATATTTCATATTGATGTGAAGAATTTGATGAATTCATAATATTTTATCAAATAAACCATCCAGTGCTTGCAATCACAGCAACCATATACTCTACCGCTTATATATTTTAAGTCGAGCTTACTTGATTTGCTGCACGCTCATGTCACTTAGACTATTCATTTATGACTTTTCCATAGATAGCAAAAAAAACTACGAAAATAGATTTATTTGTCCGTTTAATAGTATATCATTTACTGTGATTGAGATTGATGGATTCATGCGATTGCTCCTGCTTAAAAGACAATACATTTCATCAAATTGCCGAATGAAGTAGCTCAAATAATCACTGCTTGCATTATCACAACAATATATAATTCTGTTAACATTTTCTTAGTCGAACTACTTGATTCGCTCATGTCACTTAAGACTATACTATAGTTCTTACCTGCTACAAAATGATACCGTCACTCTACTCTTTCGAGTATTGACTTCCTTCTTGAAAACCTTATTTTAAGCCTCTATGACAGCGTTACTACATGGTAGGCTTGAGTAAACAATTCATCTTAAATAATAGTACTATTCTTCAACTTGCATAGTTTATTATCATTTCTACTTACGATTTGTTGCGTAGTTTGATACTATTATATTTTCTTGTGGACCACCATCTACCTCTACCTCAGAAAATTATTCAAACCTAGCAAAAATCTTGAATAGGTCACTTGGTGTTCCACGACTTTGCTGCAAAAAACCGCGTTGTATTCATATAAAATCGTATTATTATGCAATTTGCACAGGTTTTAGCATGGAAGAGCTGATGAGCATCCCAGCTGGCAGGAGACGGAAATATCACGATGATGTAACAGTCATCGTGATTTTTCTGGGGACGAACAAAAGAACTTCAAAGGCATCAACATGTCTGTGAGAATTCAGATCAAAGTCAAATTTTTTTGCAGCTTCTTAGATCTAAATTCGTCATTTTAGATAATATCTGCAATAAACTGGGGAAGTACATATCTTTTATATCGTTGCAAAATCGTTTGAATTTTGTCGTGTAGATTGGATTATCTTCTTCTTCTTCTTCTTCTTCTTCTTCTTCTTCTTCTTCTTCTTCTTCTTCTTCTTTTTTTTTTTTTTTTTTTTTTTTTTTTTTTTTTTCCTTCTGCAAATTGCAATGGAAAAGTGACTTTGCCATTCCTTTTTGTGTCTTTTATTTTCTTTAATGAAGAGTCAAGAAGCTTGATGAAGAAGTTGGTTGAATTCGTGGAATATTTTCTACCGATAATAATCGCTTTGTCGAAAGGTGGTTTGGTTCTTTGTTCCATTAGAAAGGGGCCACATTTTAGTAAGAGGGAACAGGCCAAAACCCAACTTTGGATTCGATAGCAATGCCAAGAATCTCTTTGGAGCATAAAACGGAAAGAGTTTCCGTTTTATGCTCCGATTCCTTGTGTTGGTGCTCGTTTTCCCGAACGTGGAATATAAACCATTCTTTTAAAGCTTTTATGCCCTTTGTGTTCCATTGGATCATTTCTAGGTTACTTTGTGTGTCCATTCCTAGATTTATATTATAGTACTCATATAAAGATTTTGTCGCACAAAAAATGGTTGGCTTTGATCTTGATTCTTGACCTAGAATAGAACCTTTATAGGGCACAACTTATCTCGAAATAGTCTAGCAAAAAATCGAATTTGTCTACATGTAACGTCCCAATTCCGTAGTGTACACCTGACAAACATGCCGTGAATAAATGACATTGATCAAGATCGATTCTGGTACCATTCTGTAATGCCCGTGAATAAATTCTTCCGTGCATTGACGTTTTTACGTTTAGAAGGCCCTAGAAAATCATTATGGGACACTCATAAAATAGACATGACATAAATGCAAAGATTCTCATAATGTCAAAAGGGTTATGAGAATAAGAACCCATATGAAGGTAGGGGGCCTCTTGGTTCTATTTCTATGGAGTCAACACTATCAATTAATGTAAAAAAAAATTGAAGAGGGCTTTCTTGAATGTGAGCATTGGCCAACCATTTTTCAAATACATGATGATTATATTAAGGTTGTAAAAAACTTCAAAGAGAGAGAGATTTGCATAAGATATTGGTATATAGGTATATAGATTGATTGATGGGGTGTGAAAATATATATTCTACATTGATTGGTGAGAATGAATTATTCCTCTTCTATCGTCAAAGTTGCTTTCACTTTCTTTGGAGATATCATCACACACCCACATTCTATGGGATATATTCGTTCGAATTTTATTTTTGTCTCGTTTTTCTTAGAGAAAGGAATTATCTAGATCTTTCTAGGATTGATATCAAAATTAAATCACCACTTATATCGTAATTTTCAAACTTTTATAACTATGCAAACTTAACCACAACTTATTCGGAATTTGTGACTAATGTAATTCTTGTTATTACTAATTTATTATGTCCATTAAAGAAAGAATTAAACCTTTGAAGGTGAAAAGGGGTTTCTTTAGGCATATCATGAGAGACAACAAATAATGTTAATGAGAAAAACAACGGAATAACAAACTCACTTATATCAAACGAGCTTATAATAATACTCAACGACCTATTAATGTGACAGAGTTCGTAGTTTACGTTATTACATTACATGCTAAATGCATCATTTCAATACATATATCAAAGCATTTTAGAGGGATATGTTTTCACAATTTCATATCATCTCTAGATCACAAAGGACTCGAACGCGACGCACGCCATTTGATTTGATGCAATTATTAGATACTAAACATATTCATTCAATCAACTCATCAAAATTTTCCTCAAATATCCCTAGCCCCATTATATACATTAATTCCAACATACTATTATTACAACACAATCACACAATCCTACATCCATTAGGGTTCTCATCACTCAGCATCTCGAACGAATCCAACGGCTGAGGTTTGACCGGCCAATCCTCCGCCTGTCCGTACCCGTATGCGTACGGGTACGGCGACGGGGGCGTGTAGTAGCCGGGTGCACTCGCTACGGTGGGATGCGCCGCATTGTAGCTCACCACGTACGCTTGCTGAGGCGCATAGCTCGGAGGGTAAGGGTACGCATCGAGTGGAGGGCCGAGATTGATTTGATCGACGGCTTGCGTGAATCCGACCCTCGGAATCTCCAATCCGGTGCTTGACGGTGCACCGTTACCCGGTGGTCCCGCATTGTTGTTACCGCTAGTGTTGTTGCTGTTGTTACTGTTACTCCCCTTTCGCCCCCTCCGTTTCTTCTTTTTACCGCCCTGCCCTCCTCCGCCGGCGCCGGCGCCGGCGGGACCGCCTTTGTTCTCCGCCGGAGGCGGCTTGTCCTCGCCGGAGGCATTTACCGGCGGCTGCTCCACCATGAACTTCACCGTAGCTCCGCCGTTCCCGCCGCCGAGCCGCGGGGAGCTGATTTTGACGTGGAGATTGCTGCCGCCGCTGCTGTTGGCGTTCTCCGCCGGCGGCGGTGGCTCCTCCTCCTCCTCTTCGCTGTTTTCGCCGCTTTTGGAGTCGTTTCCTTTGTCGTTCCCTTTTCCGGCCTTCTTCTTTCCGGAGGGGGGCTTTTCCGGCCAAAGCTCTGCATGTTTGCCGGTTTTGAGCAGCTTCTTGAGGAGGGTTTGGCCGTCGACGTTGCCGGTGACGGTGACTTTTTGCTGCTGGGATTCGATGTTTATTGTATACACACCTAAAAATATACATAAACAAGATTCAATACTAAAAAAATCTTGAAACATGCAAATTGTAGGAGAAAGTTAATTAGTTAGTACCTTCAATGCTTTGGAGCACTTTCTTAACTTTCCTCTTGCAGCCTTGACAGTGGATGGAAACTTTCAGAACCCATGTCTGCAAATTTAGAGAGAGAGAGGCCATAAAACACCACATGTTAATACAAAAGGTGGCAGAAAGAAATCAAACATCTTTTACATGATTTCTTCTTGCAAAATAACCTGATACTGAAGAGGAGGAGGTTGTGAGGGTTCTTCTACTTGCCCTGACGCCATGAGAAGGGGTGGGGTGTTGCAGAGGGGAGAAGGAGTGTGATGAATGAACAAGTAAAGAAGTGAGTGAGAGAGAGAGTTACTACTTACTAGCTAAGCTACTTCTCTCAGTGGCGCACAAAGTGAGGGAAAAAAGGCCCCAACTGTACTCTAATTTTGAAAATGACAATAGATGCCCTTTGTCTTAGCCCTTAGTGCCAAAATTCTATTTTTCAAATATATACTCTTTGAGTGCCAACGAACTTGGAACGTTTCTTAAATATATGCGGGGTATCGAATAATAAAACGACTCAAATTAGTTGAGATAAACAAAGTATTACTCACTTCATCTCATATATATTCTCTCGCTTTATATTTAATAGAGTATATTATAATAATAAAGTGAGACGATATAAATGGAACAAAGGGTACTATATATTTCTTCTCCTCCTCCTCCTCCTCTTCTTCTTCTTCTTCTTCTTCTTCTTCTTCATTTTTTTTTTCCTTTTGAAGTTTTAAATTTTAACCAACTATATTTAAGTTATTAGGTGCACTTGTTCAATGACATGATTTAATTCTCATTTCATTGACCAGAAATTAATCGTACCCTCAATTATATTATACAAAATCCAATTATTACTCAATCTAAACAGTATGTGCACCTACTAATTAAACGGTTATTACACAAAAATAGGTCATTTTTAATTAGTTAGGTTGTTTCTCCATTATTTAACCCATCATTCATAATTACCCTGTTATATAGTGTATATAATAAATAACTTTTCCTCTGTTTTCAATTTAAAATTTCAGAATTCAGCTCACATAAATTTATAGGTTTAGAAGTAATTTCTCCTCATTTCACCACCACCTACCAAAATCATCAAATCAGCAATTACTTCAAGGTTAGCAGGAGACAAGACATATCCAGAATCACAGCCCCCCTCCCCTCCCAGTTTCTTTCTTTCATGTTTCAGAGAGAGAGAGAGAGAGAGAGAGAGAGAGAGATTTTGAATGTATTGGTTGCCTTTGAAATGTGTGAAAAGGGGCCTAGAGCTCATAAATGAAAAAGGTTTGTTTACAATTCACAAGGCAAAGAATTGAATTCCTCATAGCAGTTAATGAGGATATGGCCAAACACAAAGCCTTGACAACTGTGAGAACTACATTAATCAACACCAGAAAAGCCAACAAGAAGAAACTCACTCCAATACTATACTCCCCCAAATTTCAAATGACTCCAAGATATTAAAAAAATAATAGATTTAGATAGATAAAAATACATTAGCATCACTATCAGTGATACATATATCTCACATGGTAAAAATCTGAGGCAACACATAAACTTCTGGGGTGGCCATCCCAATAGTAGTACATAGAATTAAAGAAAGTTCAATCTACTCATCTGTCGGTAAATCTTGATCTGTACTCTTGCTCTTTTCTACAGCTTCGTTTGCATCTCCTACATCATTCTGCAGCTATAAACAAATGGGTGGAGTTGAGCATTTGAATAAATCTCATACAAAGCTAAGTAAGGAGGCCATGAATGTTGGTAACGTACTCACCCCGAGGTTTTTTAGGCTGGCTGCAACGTCTTCCTGTTGCTGTTGGAGGGTAGTCCTCAGTTCTTGAAATTCCTTAATTATCAAACAAAGAAACATGAGTTGATTGCATGGATGTAACCTTCATATGTATGCTGTGAATATGAGATATAGGAGGGGTACTGACTGTTCGGAGCTGATCAACTTCAGTATTTAGAGACTGCTTGAGGTCTGAGAGCTCCTGCAGGGGAAGCAGAAAAGTGTATGATGAGGGGGATTCAAATACATTGATCCTTATTGAGCAAAGAAGTATTTAATAATTGATTGGTAATGTCCAGACAATATTGCGATTTCTTTGCTGAGACAGTATGCATCTCTCGCAGTAACAGAAGCATAAAAACATTGGAGTTCCAAATCTTTAAGATCTCCAAGGACATTTGAGGACCAAATTCAAACACTTAAATGTGTAAAGTTCCAAGCTTGGTCCCTTGTTATTGCATATACTTCATGCACATCCTAGTACTATACCTCCATACAACATTGTAAATTAAAGATGCATACACCCAGAATCATAAGGATTGAACTGGCATTCACAGCATATGCATATGCTTCGAGTCAAATGCTTAATAAACAAGCCAACCAAAAAGAGTCGCTTAGAAGTTTTTCAATTATGGCATTCAGACACAGACATTGATCATATAACATAAGCACCACAAGAGCAGAATCAAACTTCTTTTGTTCATCAAGTTATATCGCTCCCATCCATTTTCCTACAATTAATTTGCAGTGTGTACTAACAAGAGTACTATTTAAGCTCACATTCATTGATAGATCGTTTATAAGACGGGTTTCCTCTCACTGGGTTTTGAGTTTGAAGTGCACTTTAATTAGGAATGAGAAATAATAGCAGATAAATTGTACTTAGGCAAGGCTCGGTTTTAATTTCATCCTAAGCACTAAAGGTAAAATCTTTTGTAGTTCAAAAATAGAGTAAGATACAAACTCATGTGTGAAATCATCAAGTACATGTAGTATAATGGTGTTGCTAGCAGCTCCAACCAAATTACCAAGTTCTCTTCAAGTTACAAGAACTAATCAATGCTAACCATCAACCAGAATAGCTAGAAACATCATATACAATCTATATGAGCATAACATAATTAGAAGGATAGTCTACACTAAGATCAGGCATTGTCGAAGAAATAAAATGGTAGTAATACTTACATCTCTGTAAACCTTGACTTGAGTATCCAGCTTCGTCCTCCAGCTTTGCAGGTCCTAAGTTTGCAAGAAAGGGGACATCTTAAGAAATCGGAGAACTCAAACGAAAGAAAAGAACAGTACCCGGCAACATGGCAAAACTCAAACAACATACACTGAACGATTACTTTGTCAAGTATCGATGCCTTTAACCTACAACAAATACTCTATTAACATGCAGCAGGTTCATCTTGGGCTAGCTAGTTTCTTCCATACGATCCTCAAAATTATTACTGATAACCAAATTAAACCCAACAATACCCCTAATTCAATCAAGGCGGAAGCTTATAAAACTGAACCAACAAGCAAAAAGTGTGTGGAATACCTGTTTCAGATTCTGTATTCTGCTAAAAAGCTCCTGCCGCGACTCAGCCAATTCCTGCAAAACCCCAAATTCAACTCAAACACTACATTAAATCAAAAAGGAGCAAAAGAAAAAGAAAAAAATAAATAACGATTTGCGATCGCTACCGCAATCTTGGGATTCGTCGGAGTTACATTCTCCTTCTTCTGAAAAAAAGGGGGGGCAAAATTACAGATTTTAAACGCAGAAAAAACAAAGAAAAAATGAATAGATGAGAGGCGATAGTAAATATATTAGTCCATACCTCGGAAAGAGGGACTGAGGGAGCTGATTCCTGATGTTCCATCGCGAAATCTGCAGCTAATCGGAGAGGAATTGAAGGGATTTGGATCTGAGATTTTGTGTGGAGGAAAAAGCAGAGGGTTTTAGCAGTATTGGAAAAGTCTGGAGCAAATAATTAAATTGAAGAAATTGAAATTCAAGTTCAAAGTTAGGGCGGGCGATTTTTTATTCCATTTATTTTGAAGTAAAATCAGGAGAGTCTCTTTCAAACGTTAACTAAGATCCGTTAATTCGTATCTACTCCCTCCGTCCTTAAATAAGTGTCCCGAGCCGCCAAAGTGCAATAACCAAGAAATTGTATAAATTTACCATATTAACCCCTAATCATTACATTGGAAATTGAAAAAGTGAAAAAAGTGTAATGATAATAGGGGTAAAATTGGTAGTTTAGCCAAAATTTTACATTGAAATATGTGATAGGACACTTATTATGAGACAAAAATTTTGGCGGCTCGGGACACTTATTTAAGGACGGAGGGAGTACCTATCTTATCTATACACTATAGTTAAACGCACGATCAGTTTACGAGGAATCGAAGCGTTGTTGGAAATTGTTGGAAATAAAAGTCTTTTAATTAGTTTTTGATTAATTAATAATCTCTTTTAATTCCTTAATGCACTAGAATTCTAGTTAGATTAGAATTCTAATTATCTCTAATTCTCACACGTTGATATCGTGTGGAGTAATTGGAGTAGTGGCCAAGTTGTTGAGGTAGTGGCCAAGTAATTGGAGTAGTGGCCAAGTTATTGAACCCCTATATATATGTCATTTCCTTCTCTCGAATAGATACAAATCAAAGGCAAAACCACTAGCCGCTTTGCTTCCTTTGATTCTTCCTTTGTCTCTTTTCTTTGATTCCTTCCGTTCAAAAGCGTCTCCAACTCGATTTTGGCGAGTGCACGCACGATCGAGTGCTGTGTTAACCTTCGAGAGTGCTTTCGGCATTGAGACTTGGCACCGAGGGTCTGCCATAAATAGCTTTTAGGGCAATGGTTCGTCCACGGCGCAGCGATTAACTTTCGTTTCCATTTATTATTATTTGTGCAGGTTTCTCGAACTTGGCTCCAGTTCTAACAGAAATGTGTTTCAAGATTATGGTCACGGGCTTCACTCATTTCAAAATTTTCATCATTGTATTTTCAACTTGAGTGAGTAACATATATACATGTCGAATGGCAAACTAATGTAAGATTAGGATTCCTGACACGTGACACATAAATACATGTACAATTCTAATTCAAATTCAAGACAATTCTAATTAACCATTTTGTATCACAATTGTACCGTACGTAAGGGCTAAAGCACAATTATTTTTGTACGTCAGGCCGTCAGCACACTTTGTGTTTAATAAAAAAACCACCCTTCAACGTTACTCCAGCAAAATAGTGATCATGCATTTTAAATAGACACATAATTATTTTTGTAGTCACATGCTAAGTTGTAATGATTTTTAATTATTTTAAATAATGATCTTGTGCTAACTTTTAAAGTTACTAATTATTTTTTCATGCACAACACTATAAATCAGAGTAGAGTGCCAAAATTAGCTCTGCCTAAGATGGGCTGGGCCTAGAAATAATATATGACTCGGCCCAATTTGGGTAAGGCCCAGCCCAGTTTCAGAACATGGTAGTCCAATTATGATTAGACTAAGCCTGCTTATTACTATGAGACTAGTAGCAAAGGACATAGAACAACCGAAAAGTATACAACGATTGCACATAGCAAAGTATAAGTGAGTCGTCAAAGGTACAAAGTACTAATATAAAATTCACCCTAAATCATAAAACAGTCAAATTTTAACTCTTTATATTTGAACTGACCGTGTGATTTAAGATTTTCATGTAACAATACATTATTCACGTCCAATTTTGACAGACCCTAAACCGGCTGGTTATATAAATTGACACATGCAGACGACTATACCAGGATGTATTTTGGGAAGCCGCTTTGAACCTTCATTAACATTATTAATATATTGTTTTCACCTTGTATAAATATTCATTATTGTAATGAATAATCTAATGTTCTAGATCCAAAATGGAGGCTATAATATCCATTAACATACCATGCTAATATTGTGTTGTCTCTATCAACAGAATAAGAGGTCAAAACACACAATCATGGTCAAGAATTATTAAATTATTCTGGACAAAATCCATGTCTCTAAATCTAGTCAACAAATAATTGCTAGTTTATAGTAATTAAACAAATAATCTAATGGCAACCTCTTCAGAATTTTGTTTGATTCTTTCCCTATATCTCTCCACTTAATTAAAGAATCAATTTTCTATTGGCTACCTTAATTGCAAAGCAAAAGAAACCTATGTCTCCAACGTTACAAAAATTCTAAACCAAATTATTTCAATTGAAAGTTTATTCGGACTTGAATTTACTGATTTAAATACTCGCTTCGTCTTAAGTATCCAGTCTTACAAAATTACATTTGTTTCTTGTTCTGTTAAATAATTAGAAGGAAATGCCATTTTGACGAGAAATGGAAATTCTATTGAAAATGTAAACTACAAATCTAGAAACTAGACTTTTTATTCATCAACTTTTCAAACCAATTTCACTCGGTAATTCAAACAAATAAGAGAAAAAATTGAATAAAATTCAAATCACTCGGTTTTAATTTTATAATGGGAAAATCATGATTATAAAAAACGACAATTGTAATCATAAATATAAAGTCATTCATTTCATTTGGTTATTTAACAAAGTTTTCCGCAGTGAAAAAAGAAGAGAGAGAGAGATAATTACAGCAACAATTTAAAATACAAACTAAAACAAAATCAAGAAAGTAATCAAAAAACAGCAGCGGCCAATCAGAAGCAGCCCACCACCGAAAAGCGGCGGTTCAGCGTTAAAGGAAGCAACTTTCGGCTGCTCCGGCGGTGGGTTTCGGGAATCGCTGCTCAAATTCTGCTGCGGAATCGGTGAGTCGACTCAGCCATGGGCCAAGAATCGTTCATATACAGCTTCGTGGCGCGGGGCACGATGGTGCTGGCGGAGTACACGGAGTTCACCGGGAACTTCCCGGCGATCGCGGCCCAGTGTTTGCAGCGGCTGCCGTCGACGAACAACAAGTTCACATACAAGTGCGATCACCACAATTTCAACTTTTTAGTTGAGGATGGATACGGTAAATCTCCTCTCCTTTTTTCGAATTCTTTTGTTCGTATTGATTTGGGCAGTCTCAATCTCTTATTCTGTTGTAGTCTGTGTTGATTTGGGTTCGAATTTAGAGTTGGATTTGAGCTGGGGTTTTTCTTGGATCTGAGGTAGAAAGCTAGAATCTTGAGTCCTGCTGCTTTATGCCTTTATTTTGATAGAAGTAACGGTTTAAAAAAATAACGGTAGTTTTCCAGTTCTGGGAATTTCTTGTGTTCTTTTTGGGTTCTCAGATTCGAGTCTTAGATCTTGAATTTCAGACTGATGAAAAGTGCTGACACGATGTAGAACTTAAGCTCATGGTTTCTTGAATTTCCATTAGCTTTTCTTTTTTCCGTTTTCATTGTGTAAGTTGTGATTTTTATAGATGCAGGATTGTTTCAGTGTCAGGTTGAATAATAATTATATTATGTCAAGAAAAATTAGAGCAATACTGCAAAACTTCTACCCTTGGTGATTTTTTGAGAATTCTTGGTAAAAAGGCGAAAAAGCTTATAGTTTGGAACTGAAAAATCATGTTCTTTGATCATTTTTGGAGTTTGATTTTGTAAAGATGAGGAAGAAGTAATATGTTAATCATGCTATTTTCTAACGTCTGTTTAGCAACCGGTACATGTATTGCTACTCTCTATTTGTTTCACAATAACATCGAGAAGTTCTGAATCGTTATTGGAAACATCCTGTATATCTGTTAGGTTTTGAATAAGAAGCTCTTGTGATATGCATATTTGAGTTGATAAATTATAGTAATATATTGCAGAACAGTGAAATATAGATATCTGCTGTTATTATGTCTTTGGCCTTTTTCGCTTATTCGAGGGAACATTTTCCATATTCCTCAAAAGTTTCTTCAACTTTGTTGGTTATTGATCAATGCCTGATTCTGGCCTACAACCTTCAGCCATTTTTCGGGAATGTGTAAAGATGTCGTGGATATTTTCAGAGGAAAATGATAACTTTCCACTCTACTGCATGATTGATATGTGTTCAAACTTCGAAAGTGTTTCTCTTGCTGGTTTTCATTACTTTTCTTCTATGGTAAAGTTTGAAGCTGCTTGAAGTTAGATATGTTGGTGATTGAATTTTAAAAAGGAGGCACATCATACTATCTGAAATTCAAGGAACTGCTGTAAAGACTTTTGCATTTAGTTCTGAATATCGCCATTTCTCTCTTGCTGTATACGACATTTTTTGCATTTCTCGTTAGTTGAAACCATTCTCTGTCCTTCCTTCATGCAGCTTACTGCATTGTTGCTAAAGAATCTGTCGGAAAGCAGATCTCGTTCGCGTTTTTGGAACGCGTAAAAGCTGATTTCAGGAAAAGATATGGTGGGGGTAAAGCTGATACAGCAGTTGCAAAAAGTCTCAACAAAGAATTCGGGTAGATTCCTCACTTCCAAAAGGCTAATTTTTCGTTTCGTTTTTTTTTTTTGGGTAAATATTTAACACGTGTATCGGACATACATATATATAACTCAAAAAATAATCGACGTGCAGGCCTTTAATGAAAGAACACATGCAATATATCATTGACCATGCTGATGAGATTGAGAAACTATTGAAAGTTAAAGCCCAAGTCTCCGAAGTGAAAAGCATTATGCTAGAGAATATAGACAAGGTACACAAATTGAACTGCGCTCGATTAATGTACACATTTCTTGCTATTGTTTCAGCTAAATGTAGGCTTAATTCTTTTACCTTGCTCTGTTTACTGTGGCTCTACTGCTTTCTCTTGTTTCTTTAGAAAACAGAGGCCGAATGCTAAGATCTTAACCTAATCCCAGTTTAGTAATATGATTTTTCGATTTCTGTGGCCCTTATAATTCGACTTACAGATAGATAATGGCAATTCTGCTATCTTGAATTTCAAAAATATTAAAAAAATTAGACTTTTAGTTCTTTTAGCATAAATATTATCCCCTTCATTTTTATATGATGAAAACAGTCTTCCATTTTAGAATTCTTCTGCCGATTATCGAGTGATCTTGACAAGTGTGCTCGTTTTTTCATCTGAATCTATATTTTTATCTTCTGACCTCTCTGAATCTTGCAGACTATTGAACGAGGCCAAAACTTAACAGATCTCAACGAGAAAGCTGAAGACCTACGCAATTCGGTGAGTCGAGCTATTATTCTTCCTTCTATCTTCCCCACACCTTTTCATGAATTTGAATGTGTTCTTTTAGTCTATCATAGATGTTTTCAAGTAAAAAAAAATGGCTTTTGTATGGATTGAAACAAGCTCTGAGCACGTTTATTTTCTCATCTGTATAGGCTCAAGTATACAAGAAACAAGGGGAACAAGTCCGAAGAAAGATGTGGTACCAAAACATGAAAATAAAGTTGGTTGTGCTCGGAATCATCGTCCTCCTCATCCTCATAATCGTGCTCTCGATTTGTGGAGGTTTCAACTGCTAGTATTCTGAGGCCTGCGTCTCGTCTCGTGGGGCACAGAAAGATATTTTCTACCCCTTCCGGGGAACGTTGTTCGATTTCCATGTAATTGCTTCGACGACTGTTTTTCTAAATTCTTGATGTAACATAGACAGAATATTTTTTCAGTTTTCATATAGAAAATTACAGAGAGTATGTTTGATTGATCTGAATCAACTCCCCATCACAACCTACACTAATTCCTATTCTAGTAAATAATTTGAAAATGTAAAGAAAATTCGAGATTAATCTCCTTGATTATCGAGTAATTTAATCAAAACATCACCAAAGTAATCAACCTATTCTCCTTTTTTTTTTTTTTTTAATCGTGAGTTAGTATTTTCATGCGTGGTTAAAGTAGTTTTTTACAATAAAGTAGTTGGGGTGATAAAGAGGTTTGGGAGTTCTGCTTGTTCTGTCCCACATCGGAAATGTATTGAGGGAGTTGAAAGATAATAGAGTATAAAATGGGATGGGCTGGGGGTTGATGAAGCTCATACCTTTCTCGGCCTTTTGGCTAAGATCAAGTGTAGTATCTGTTCTTATCAGTTTAATAGGAGTATCTGATATGTGGGCCAATGGCCCACACGATATTAAATTTATTTGTTGAGGGGGAAGGCCCATCAAGATAGCTTGCTATCTGGGCCTTCATGTGTCGCCCAAGCGTTGCACTACTGCTCGGGCCTGGCGCACCCCACCAATTCTAGTTGTCAAATTTGTGCCCATTCCTAGATTAGTTGATGATGCTGATTGAAAATATTACTACCTCCATATCATATAAGTAGTTTCATTTGTCATTTTGGTCCGTCTCATCTATTAGTCCCATTTCTGAAAATGGTAAAGAATACTTGGTTAAAATTAACTCCCTCTCTTCAGAATCAATTACAGCTATATATTTCCTCCTTTATTGGCTCTTGTGCGTGAGACTACTTATATGAGATGGAGGAAGTATTAAAAGTTAAAATGTGAAAGATAATAAATTATATTTTTAATTGTTTAATTGATTTTTTTTCCCAATAGTAATAGAAAATTTTATCGTATCCATCATTTCACTTTATTTGGCCTGTTGAACTAAATGGAAGGTGCTTATGAATCGCATAATTGGGTTTTATGAATTATATATGGATGAATTGTTTGTTTGTTTGTCCTTATATCATGCACTTTAAGAATGGGACGAGACAGGGGAAGTATAAAATTGAAGACGAATTAAAACATACTGTATGTTTCATCCATATAAATTGTACATGCACGTGACCAAGTGGTTGCAATAAACAAAACATCATCTTCTTGAAAATTCAGCCCCTGGTTCAAGGATAGAGCCTCTTATTATAATAATAATTTAAAGATAAAATCTTTGTTACTAAACTCATTTTTTATTTACGAAAAAGTCCTAGTTTGCCTAACTTGTGAAATTTGTAGAGGTGAAAGAAAGTCTTTAGGGAGTAAGAAAGAAGAGTCCCAATTCCATAAAACATGGTAGGCTGCAGCACCACTTAAACATTAAATAAATAAATCTTAAATAAGAGCCTTTCCTTTTAAATAAAAAAGCTCTTTTAATTTAATAAATATGTAGCTTAGCATGTATGGCAAAATAGGATTGCTTTTCTCGTTACTTGGGATCTTCTGTCCCAATTTTGTGTCTCTACCGTGTCCTAATAAATTTCAATTATTATTAGTTTTGTACATTTTTTTTAAAATTTTTTAATTTATAATGATTTATTTTAATTTATGATTATTTTTAGGGTTCACTAGTTCAAATTAGGGCATATAATTATTTTTTAACATTTAATTTTAGCTTTATTGGTTATATAATGCTTGAAAAATTAAAAACTAGGGCATATATATTACATTTAAAAAATCATTTTTTCCCATAAATGTCTATTATAATTTGTTATATAATGCAAAATTTATTTATTTAAAATATAATATTTAACTAGTAAAAATTGGAATTAGGACACATTCGGGACACAGAGTTTGAGACAAAGAATACCATCCGTTTCTCATTATATTATGAAATCATTAGGGTTATGAGGAATACTTTATATATATATATATATATATATTTTAGGGTCAAGTTTGAAAATACCCATTTTTATAAGAAGTAGTACTTCTATACCCACCATTTAAAAAGTATAACTTCTATACTCATTTTGCATTAAAAAGTCATTTATGCCCTTTATACCAATATTTCTCTTTGTTCTTGTATATTTCCACTCCTAGCCATGCATAATTTCATCAGGCCCATCACTCTTCCGTAAAATTAAAATTTTTCATAAAACCAACTTCATACCTTTTTGACCGAGTTGCTGCCGGGTCCTATCCGTCTGGGTTTTACGGCAAACGCAGTCCAACCACGCAGAGCACCGGATGGTTCCAGCCACGAATTCCTTCAGCAGCAAACAGCACAGCCCTCGTTCGTTTTCTACCCGGGGCGTAGAGTATTTGGTTGGTATATAAAAAATTAAAATTCGGCAAAAGGTGATGAACAAAAGCTCAAACTTTTATTGGGGAATTATAAACTATTTATTACATATAGATTCTCTCCTTTTGGGAGGAGACAAACTTGTTTAGCTACCTATGGTAGCGGAAGTAAGAACACTCATAAACTAAAAACTGGAAAACTATTACAGAGTTTATTTTGAAGAAGCTGAAGAAAATGTTCGATGATCTTCTCCTCCTTCATTCTTCTCTTTATATAGATGCTGAATTGCATCTACCAAATCCTGCATTATTGCATCGGATGCTAAAGTCGTTGGCATCTTCCTCCTTCACCGCAAATTTCGGTAGTGGTGAGGGCCAGTTTATTAATCAATCCACCGAAAGTTATAATAATTCAACCGGTGAGGTTGATCTGTCATTATCTCCACCGAAAGGTGTTGATAATGCGACTTAATGAATGGAGTCTGGGACCTCCATTTTTGAATTCCACCGAATTTGTTGGTGGAATGTCACTCTCCTGCAACCCACTCTTGTCGTCTTCTTTTTGAGTGGGGCTCCTGTTGAGTAGAGTTACATGACTCCACTATCTTTTGTTGGGAAAGCCTTTCCCCGGGGCCCTTGGCGTTCGTTTGTCTGGAACCGCATGGGACTCCTTCTTGTCGGTGGCTCGGGCTCGGCCTGCTCTTGGCCTGAATCCTTTCCCGAACTCCAGCTCCTTCTGGTTTTGGCATGACGAACAAATGCGTTCATCCCAATGACCGAAATGAGCCATGTTGCAGTATTTGCGATGAGTTTCTTTGCTCACCACCAGCTTGTTCTCCCATAGCAGAGTCCTTTTTCTTTCGAAAGCTTCTTCTGCGAATCTTGTGGTTTTTCCTGTTATAGTGTTTAACAGGAAAGATCCGTTTACCGAGTTCTGATAAAATTTGAACTGGTATTTGACTTTGTCCATCTCTGTGAGACAGACCCATAAACCCCAAGCTCGTCGAGTTGAGATTTCATCTTCTGTATTAAGGAAGATTCGTAATCTTCTATATTTTCTGCTCTTTTGTATTTATCTTTTCTTATAGATATTTTTGGGTTTGATAGAGTTAGTTAGTAGATCCTATTATTGTGGATCAATCTTCTGTATATTATATTGTACTATATATTGAAGCATCAATACACGCTTTGACTCAAGGAGTCAGATTAATCTCTCGATTTGATTCTTTCATGGTATCAGCCTCTCGCACTAAAAACCCTAACCCTATTTTTTCTCATGGCCGCTGTTCCTCCATCCTCTTCCGACTCACTTCCGATCGCAACCATGATTCACATGGTTTCGATCAAACTATCCTCTTCTAATTTCCTTCTCTGGAAGCGACAGATCATTCCCATGCTCACCAGTTTTGAGCTCCTAGGGTTCGTTGACGGTACTAAAGCGGCGCCGTCACCCACCATCCTCTCGGACAACGGCGAGACGACATCAAATCCAGCCTTCTCTAAATGGCTCTCCACTGATCAGCGCCTCCTCGCTGTTATCTTCTCCACCCTCTCTGAAGAAGCTATGGCGGAGGTTGTCGAATGCACCACCTCGCGGGATGCCTGTGTTGCTCTCGAGTCTGCCTACTCGCACTCCTCTGCTTCTCGTATTAATCAACTTCGAGAAGAACTTCTCTCACTCCGACGTGGTTCTCTCTCTGTCAAAGATTATGGAGCTCGGTTCAAATCTCTATGTGATCAGCTCTCGGCAATCGGAAAACCAGTGGATGAATCAGACAAGAGTCATTGGTTTCTCCGTGGCCTCGGCGCTGTGTTTGCAAATTTTGCGGATGCTCGTATGTCGATGCAGCCGATTCCCTCCTTCTCGGCACTTCTGCATCAAGCCATTCAGTTCGATCTCATGACGAGATCTATGGATTCTTCCGATTCCTCCTCCACGGTGGCTTTCATGGCGTCCTCTCATCACTCTCAATCAAGCAACGTCTCCTACGTTCCCTCTCGGTCACCACACAACTCCAGCGGAAATGGTGGTCGTGGCAATGGTAATGCAGGCCGCAGCAATGGAGGAGGAGGTCGCGGTAATAATGGTGGAGGTCGTGGAAATGGCCAACCACGCAAGCCCCGATGCCAAATATGCCGTGGCGAACACTACGCGGACAAGTGTCCGTTATATCTCTCTCGGGTCTCATCTCCTTCGGCGAATCTAGCCGATGCCTTCACTGCTTCATACAACGTCTCCAGCCCAACTTCGGATTGGTATATCGACTCTGGAGCCTCTGCTCATATGACCTCAGATCCGTCGACTCTCGACAATATTCAACATTATAATGGTAATGGTAGTGTTGTAGTTGGTAATGGAACTTCTCTTTCTATCTCTCATACTGGAAATACTTTGTTAACCGATGATGTTCGTCTTCTTGATGTTCTTGTCGTCCCTCACATCACGAAGAATCTATTGTCTATTAGCAAACTCACTCACGATCTTCCTGTTGACGTGATTTTCTCTAATCATACATTTGTTATTCAGAATCGGGTAACAAAGAGGGCCATCGCACATGGGCATCTTGATCGCGGCTTGTACGTATTAAGCAGGGGCAGTCCAGCCTTATTAGCCGCTGTTCAATCGCGCAAATCGAGGGCAAGCTACGAGTTATGGCATCTTCGTTTGGGCCATGTTCCATTTACCACTATTTCGCTACTTAATAAGCTAGGTCATTTATCTGTCACTTCTTTATTACCAATTCCGAAGTTATGTTCTCCTTGTCAGCTCGCTAAGAGTAAACGGATTCCTTATACTTTGAATGATAAACGAGCTTCGTCCGTTTTGGACCTTATTCACTGTGATTTATGGGGCCCAGCGCCTGTTGCTAGTTCTGATGGGTTTCGTTATTACGTTGCATTTGTTGATGATTTTTCTCGCTTTACGTGGCTATACCCTCTGCGTGCTAAGTCCGAGTTCTATGATGTATTCATAAAGTTTCATGCCTTCGTCTGCAATCAATTTTCTGCTCGTCTCAAAATATTTCAAAGTGATGGAGGTACTGAGTTTGTGAATGCTCGTGTGCGGTCTTTCTTTGATAATCATGGAATCCATCATCGAATTTCTTGTCCGTACACCCCTCAACAAAACGGGCGTGTTGAGCGTAAGCATCGACATATTACAGAGACGGGGTTGTCAATGCTATTTCACGCACACGCACCGGCAAATCTTTGGTTCGATGCTTTTGCTACGGCCACTTACATCATAAATCGATTGCCTTCTTCTGTGTTGCAGCACAAGTCACCATTTGAAATGCTTTTTGGATGTCCGCCTCACTATCCTACATTCAAGCCTTTCGGCTGTCGGGTTTTTCCGTATCTACGCGACTACTCTCCTCACAAGCTCGCTCCACGCAGTGCCCCTTGTATTTTCTTGGGTTACAGCTCCTTCTATAAGGGTTTTCGGTGCTTCGATCCTACGACTTCTCGCGTATACATCACCCGTAATGCACAATTTGATGAAAATTATTTTCCATTTTCATCTACAGGTTCTGCTGTTGCATGTGATAAATTGGAGTTCACATCCTTTTATGAGAATTCTCGTGAATCTTCATCTCCTCCAATGCACTCGCCACCCTCGTGCTCTCCATGCAAATCTGATCTTGATCTAGCCATACCTATCTCGCCAACAGCGGATCAGCTGTCACAGCCACCAGAAAATCCACAACCACCAGAAAATCCTCAGCCGCCACCGACGCCATCGCCACCGGCGTCTCCAGCTCCAGCTGCAAATCCCCCGCAGTCTCAACCCACGGCATGTGTGCCAACTCACTCTATGGTGACTCGTTCCAAAGCAGGCATCTTTAAGCCGAAATATCCCGTCAATCTTGCCACCACCCCCCTTCTGTCGGCCTTAGTTGCTTCCACCGCCGCAACAGAACCTCGTGGCTTCAAATCGGCCATCAAATATCCCCATTGGCTTTCGGCGATGGAGGAAGAAATGCATGCTATTCGCACGAATAAAACATGGGATCTTGTGCCTCCGCCTTCCGATACAAATATTGTTGGATCCAAGTGGGTTTTCCGTACTAAGTAAAAAGCCGATGGCTCGATTGACAGATATAAAGCCCGTCTCGTGGCGCAAGGATTTACTCAGGTTCCCGGAGCTGACTTTCATCACACGTTCAGTCCCGTTGTTAAGTCATCGACAGTTCGTGTGATACTTGCTCTTTCAGCTCATTTTCGGTGGCCATTACATCAGCTCGACATAAAAAATGCCTTCCTAAACGGCGTTTTATCCAAACCAGTCTATATGGCACAACCTCCGGGCTTCGTCGATCCACAGCATCCGAATCATGTATGTCGACTCAAGAAAGCGCTTTATGGCCTTCGTCAAGCCCCTCTCGCATGGTTTCAACGTTTCAGTACGTTTTTATTTGGCCTTGGTTTTCGACAGAGTCGTTGCGATACGTCTCTATTCTCTCTTCACCAAGGCAAGTCCGTCATTTTTCTACTTTTATATGTTGATGACATAGTCTTGACTGGGAATGACAAGTCGTTGCTCCAACACTTCATCTCTTGTGCTAGTCGTGAGTTTGCATTAAAGGATTTAGGTTCTCTTACGTATTTTCTCGGGCTGGAAATCTCTCATCGGACCAACGGTCTTTTTATTGGTCAAGCTAAGTATGCGCATGATATTCTCTCTCGAGCAAAGCTATTAGATGCGAAGCCTGTTTCTACGCCGTTAGTCGCCGGCGAATCTCTTCGGCAACAAGGATCCTCTTTTTCGGACCCTACTTTATACCGCTCATTGGTCGGAGCTCTCCAATACCTCACCATTACGCGTCCAGATCTCTCCTATGCGGTGAATCATGTTAGTCAATTTTTACATTCACCGACTATTGATCATTTCGAAGCCGTGAAACGTATACTTCGCTATGTTAAAGGCACTATCCATATGGGTCTCTCCTTCACCCATCAGCCGCAACTATCTATCCTTGGCTACTCGGATGCGGATTGGGCACGGTGCAATGACTCTAGAAGATCAACGTATGGCTATTCCATCTTTCTTGGCGGAAATTTGGTTTCTTGGAGTGCAAAGAAGCAACCGACAGTTTCCCGATCAAGTTGTGAGTCCGAATATCGCGCGCTTGCGAATGCAGCTTCGGAGGTTATGTGGCTAACAAATTTGTTGCATGAAATTCGTGTTCCCATAACCACACGTCCTACTCTCTTGTGTGATAATAACAGTGCCGTTTTCCTTAGTCAAAACCCTATATCTCACAAAAGAGCCAAGCACATTGACATTGATTGTCATTTTATTCGTGAACTCGTCTCGGCCGGTAAACTCTCCACGAAACACGTTCCTTCTCATCTTCAGTTGGCCGACATTTTTACGAAGAGTTTACCCCGTCCGGCCTTTGAATTTCTTCGATCCAAGCTCTGCGTTTGCATGCATCCAACGCATTGCTTGAGGGGGGGTATTAAGGAAGATTCGTAATCTTCTATATTTTCTGCTCTTTTGTATTTTTCTTTTCTTATAGATATTTTTGGGTTTGATAGAGTTAGTTAGTAGATCCTATTATTGTGGATCAATCTTCTGTATATTATATTGTACTATATATTGAAGCATCAATACACGCTTTGACTCAAGGAGTCAGATTAATCTCTCGATTTGATTCTTTCATTCTGAGATGGTGGAGACGAGTGGAGCATCTCCATCTATTGCCTTAACACTGTTTAAGGCTCTCTCGTCGGGTCTCCTTAGCCTTATATAGTGGAAGGCCTCGTGATTCCCTTTTCCTGCTGGTTCGGGAGCTGCACTTATAAAGTATAACTCCAGAACATCACCTCGGCTAAGTTGATCGTTATTAGCCCATGAATCGTACACAGCTTCTTGAATCCACCTGGGTAGATTCTTGATTTCTGCGAACGCCGGTGATATGGTTGAAACTGAAGCAAGAGCTCCAAAATCATACCATTGCTTGACATCATGTGGATTTGCACCTGGCTTCATCCACACCCTGGGATATTTTCCTGAACCATCAATAATACAATGGTTTGGATTCAATCCCCTTCTTGTAAGAAGCTTCTCCCAGCTAGCTTGATATGCCTGCCAAAATGGAGAAACTTGAATAACTTGGTTAGTATCAACCTTAGATTTGCCAGTCATTGGCCTAAGATTGATCTCTCCCTCTTTAACCCCAGAGGTGCTGGGTTGACATGACAATCCAGGTTTGGACACCTGAATCTCATCTTTTCCTTGGGCCGATGGATCTGTAGATACCACCAACTTAGGACTTGTGCTAGAGGTATTTGAATCCTCTGCTGCCGTTATAGGGGCCGGCAACCGAATCACTTCTTTTTCCTTAGAGGACGCCCGAAGGAGTGGCGCTTGTACTGCATTCCAGCACTGGGTTTGTGCCATCCTGCAAGCTTGTATCCTGTCGGTGACTTTCGTCTTGTCGACAGCTTGTATCTTTCCGGCTTGTTCAGCCCTCAAGACACACTCGTCCCATTCTTTTGATAACATCTCGAGGTTCTCTCGGAGATGCTTCTGGGCAATCATGATAGAGCTACATTCAGTTGGCTCCATCTCTTGTTAAGAAATCTGCAAGAACATTCTCATGAGATTTCACAATAACAATGTCAAAAACAAAATATTGACATTCAGCTTGCCATCTTAGTAATCTAGCCTTTTCAGGTTTAGATTCTATCTTGTTTTTTAAGAAAGCCTTAACCTGTGTGTTATCGACTTTCAAAGTAAATTTCTTTGCTAATAAAAATAAAGGCCATTTTTTAAACGCCTTTCGAACTGCAAAGAATTCCTTCTCGTTAATGTGCCATCTGATGGCCTCATTTGCTTGGAACAAACCACTACAGTATCTGCATGGTTCTTCTCCATTTGGTGTGATCTTTGTAAGGACTGCTGCCCACCAATGATCACTTGCATCGGTATACAGGACTAAATCATCTTCGTCCTGTGGCATTGAAAGTTTGGGGAGGTTCCCACATACTCTTTTCAATACTCTCATTCCTTCTTTGTGTTCTTCAGTCCAGATGAATGGAACATCCTTCTTTAGAAGTGGACTAAAGACCTTCCTGTATTTTGCAAGATTCTTAATAAATGCTCCTGCAAAATTAACAACTCCTAAGAAGCTTTGAAGTTGCTTCTTCTCCTTGAGATCTTCTGGGAAATCTTTCACCTTTTGCACGATATGATCCTGCAAAATAATCCCCGTCTCATCGATCTCGATTCCCAGAAATTCCATTTTCCGGGTTGCTATAACTGCCTTTTTCTCAGACAGTACTAGCCCTTCTCTGTAACAAACATCTGCAAAGATCTCAAGATATTTATTGTGTTCATTCATATCTTTTGACGTTATGAGAATGTCATCAATATAAACAAACATAAATGATGAATAATCTTTAAATAAATTATCCATCTTCCTCTGAAAAATCTGGGGTGCATTAGCTAGCCCCATTGGCATCACGTTCCAAACGTAATGTCCTTGTGGAGTAGAAAAAGCTGTGAACTTCTTACTCCCTTCTTCCATGCGAATCTGGTAGAAACCTGACTTGCAATCAAACTTTGAGAAAACCTTTGCATTTCTTATGCAGTTAATAAGGTGTTCTCTACTTGGTATGAAATAACCATCGAATTCCAAAATGTCATTAATACCTTTGTAATTAATAACAAGTCGAGGTTTATTTCTTTTAATCTCACCATGATTCCTTACCAAGAAGCCTGGGCTACTGTATGGTGAGTTTCCTGGTTCGATCAGCTTCATGTCAAGGTGCTCCTTGATGATGCCCTTCATGTCCTCTTGATCTTTGATATTCATCAAGATCGGCCTGTATCGAACAAACTCGTGAACCTTGTCAGGTTTGACCTTTAAGGTTGCTCTGAGTTGATTCTTTTCCCACCATGCCAAAGGATTCTCATTGTAACAACGTACAATTTTCCTTTTGACATCTTCCAATGATACCTGTGTATCAGTTTCTATATCTTTACAAATTAAAGATACCTTTAGGATCTGGATCTTAGCAACGTTTTCCTCATCGTTCTTGCTAAGTTTCCCTTTGATCCTATAATCCAACAATGCTTCGTTGAATCGTCGCTGGTCCTGCATTTTCGGGTTCCGAAGTAGTCCTTCATCACCAGGCTTGCTGCGAAAATTGATTGGCATTTGTCGATTAAATGCTCCTCTCAATCTTTGAACAATGATTTTGTGGTCACACTTCGTTGTGAACACTAATCTCTGCCTCTCATTATCCTGCATATATCGTTTGAACATCTGCAAGAAATTGTTACCGAGCAAGATATCTGCACCAGTATCATGAAAATAAATTGGAGGGGTTTTAACCTTATACCAAGGTGTCTGACCTGCTCCCCCAATTAGGATTTCCACAGCCTTGATTCCTTTTGATAGAATCAGGACTCTTTTGGAAAAATCTCGTCCTGCAATCCGTGGTAGTTCTTCCTCTATTTCTGCTGGGAAGATTTCACGTCTTGCTGTGCATATCCCTGCACCTGAATCAATATAAGCAGCAAAGTATTCTGCCTTATATTTCTCATACAACACTCCAATAGGAATGTAGATTGAGAATGGACTTGTCATCCGATCAACAGCTTTCTCTCATTGATCGTTATCTCCATTCCTCCTTCCCTGCTTCTCCAGGGCTTGTATTTCTCGAGGAAATCTAGACCGAGGATAAGAATATCTTCTTCTCTCCCTGCTCGGCCTTTGACTTCAACCTTCCATCCACCCATCTCGATCATGGCCTTGTAGTGATGGATTTCCGGTTGTTCCAGATAATACAAGATATTACAAGGAAAATTATTTTCCCATCTTGTAGTATCAAATCTGGTGGTTACTCCTCTCCATCCTTCTGGACATTTGATGGTAATAACCGTCTTGTTGAAGTCCAACAACCTTGGTTGGGCAGGTTGTCTCAGACTCAGGCTCCTTCCCAAAGGTTGAGAAGTAATCCTATCTCCCTGGAATGATAATCTTCCAGAATGTAATCTAAGACTTTGATCATGTCTTATGACTACCCTGTCTTGAATTTGGATATCCACATCTCTCAGTCGTGAAATCTCAACTCTATCGGGACAAATTGCCGTTGTCACCTTCTTAAAGATATCTGGTATCTCAATGAATTGCTTTCCCAAGAACAACTCAGTATGATGGGAGTTGGAAAGCGCATAAGATACCTGATATGTGATGGAATAAGGTCTATTTCCTTCTTCCACCAAATCCTTTCTTTTGAAGTCCTGATATAACGTCAGGGCTTTGCTGAAGCTGGTGTCGTTAAGATTGTAAGCAATCTTTGGATAGATAATCCCCACCACTTGTCCAGCACAAAGGTTTCCTGCGATGGTTCCCATCACCGAATCTTGCAGGTTTCGTACTCGCCTGTCGCATATGGCAATGTCGATTGGTGAATCGACTCCTACGAACAAGGCTGATTTAAGCACAAGTTGAATTGCTCCGATGTGGATCCAATTCATCTTTTCCGCAACCTCCGGTTTCATCTTTGATAGATCTTCCCGGATATCGCTTGCTGGAATCAACTGCATCTCCACTTGATTCCCCGTGAGCTCGATCGGTAGCGCCATTTCTCGTCTGGTAATTCCATAGACCATGTGGTGCTTCCGACTCTTTAGACTAAAGTTCCTTAGAACTTGGTCTATGCTTCCTGCTGAAAAACCTTGGTATCTTTGTATACTCAGGTTCTTCTTCATGATCTTATCAATCTGGCTTTGTGAGATAATCGTCCGGCTAGAATATCCGGTTCTATCTTCACATTCCTGATGATGTACCTCTTCTTCAGTTGGATTCTGAATCACTGGATCCATCAGAATCTTCACTATCGAAGTCCTCTTCGGCTTCATATATACTCTCATCAGAGGGTATATCCTCGAACTGATAAACTTGTACCAGATCCTTGAAATAGATCGCGTCTTCGATGTCGGGTGTTGACTCGAATCTATTCATCCTCCTGTTCTCTGGGCAATTGGTTGAGATATGCCCAAGTGCACCGCACGTCCAGCAGTTGCAATCTTTGAAACTTTCATTGGCTCTAGCATGAGCTTTTCTGAAAGTTTTCTTGCCTGCAAATTTTCCCCGAGACTGGTCCGTCTTCTGGTCCGTCTTTCTGGGTTGAAATCTGCTCCTGGATGGACCGCTTCTCTGTCCATACTTATATGATCCGGCCTTCTGTCTGGACCACATAGTTCTTGGCTTCCAAGATTTTCTCCTGGATTTTCCTTCTTTTGAATAGGGCTGGAACCTATTCTTCTTATACCTTCGTTTCACCGAAGGTTCTTCTCCAATGACCGTTGGTAGATCACTGCCTTCACAGTTGAGGGTGGTTTTGTTCATTCTCCTCAACTTCTTCACGTTCTTCTGTGCAGTAGCTTGTTGACACCATTCCATCAACTTGGCATGCACATAGGACATCCTTTTAGCAACGCTATCATGGATACCTGGGGTATATCCACGAATAAGCATTTCTCTCCAAGGGCTTGGAAATTTTAGGAAGAAAATTTCCCTGGCCTTTTCTTCATCAATCCTAGATTGATGTTGATATAAGGTGAAGAGCTTTAAAAACTTGTTGAGCGTCTTCTGCTCCAAGACCACGAGCCTCAGATTGTAGAACGCCAATAAGTATTTCTTCTTTTTCTCTTCATCATATCCCTTGAAGTATCCCTCCCCAAGGAAATGATGCTTCAAAACATCCGCCATGGAAGGAGCCATGTTTTGATAGTCTCCTTTTAGGCACTTGTCTCTTGTATCTTGGCTCATTCCTTCCCAAGCAATCCTGACCACACCCACGAGGCTCACCTCGAGAGTTTTTGCAAAGCTATCATGACTCATATCAAGAGTGGCTGCTGCAATAGTCATGGAATTTTTCCATTCCTCGATGGCTTCCTCTCTCTCGTTGAAGTTGACATCGTCGAGGTTGAGATGAATTCCATATGGATGAATGGGTTCCATGGTTGCCTTTCCTACAGGAGTGTCCTGTGTTTTGGAGGGCTTCCACCTTGAATTTCGCATGTTGATTCTGTGAGCTTCATAACTCCTATCCTCAAACTGCTCATGGAACGAAGATCCGGCTTCAACAAATGGCTTTTGCTCCGGTTCTCTCTCGTTCACCTTTAGATCCACCATTCTGAGGTCAGCAAATGATTCTGCCAACTCCTGTAGATCTTCCAAACCGATCCTTTCAAGATTTGCCATCTCGAATCAGTCTGTTTATGAATTCTTGTTTTGGATCCTTCAGGTTAGGATCCTCAATGGGCAGTACCGTCTGGGGACTGCTTGATTCGCCTTTAAAGACGAAATTTCTTCTAAAGGAACTGGAACGGGGTTGTTCCAATTTCTCCACTCGTTGTTGGATATCTTTCAAGATGTTAAGGATTTCATCTTGTTGAGAAGATATCTTTTCAACTTGTTGTGGTACTCCGTACTGGCAGTTGCCGTAGTTTTGCACCGTCTTCTGGATCTCCCTTAAATCCTTAGAAATTTTTGATGAATCTGGTTCAATCTCTAGGAAATTAGGGCCAACTCCTTCGGTTGACTCCGTCATCTGGTATGAGTTTGATGGGCTAAACTCATAGCTCGTCTTAGGACTCCTTCTAGGTAATGATTTACCCAAAGGCGATCCATAAACATCTTCACGACCTCTTCACAGATCTGGATTCGGTCGGGAGTGGCATCTTCTCGAATGGCTTCTTCGAGAATTCCTTGTCTTACTCTCAATCGAGTAAGCTCAAACTCCTTCTGATCCCTCAATAAATCGAGGTACCATCTGTAACCCTCACAACTCAGACAGATGTCTGGTTCCATTTTTACTTAGTGTCTCCTCCGTTAGTAAATAATCAAATATATAATAAATAAATATAATTCCCAAATAAACCCTGAGCTCTGATACCATTTTGAAAGCGTCGGATCATAATCGGTGAAAACACGATTTTCATCATATTTTTACAAATTATTTTAATGGAATAATACTTTAAACAAAAGAAATCATGTCCATAGCAATTTTGGGGTTGCAAATAGACAAGGATAAGGGGCATTTTGGGTAAATGGGTATAAAAACTATGTTTCTTAAAGTGTGGGTATAAAACTACTATAACTTATATTTTTGGGTATTTCTAACAATTAACACTATATTTTAAGTATTGATTATTCTTTTGAGCTAGCTAGGGTGGGAAATCAACAACCCTTTTGAAGCATCTTTGTCAAAAGGGGAGGTTTTTAAAGCAAGAATCTGCCCAAATTAACAAGATATTAGGTTTATGTAATTCATTACACGTCCAATAAATAAGGAGAATGGACGAAAATATCGTAATAGGATTATTTTAGTGGTTATATACTTTAATTTTTTTGAGTTTGAGTCACCACGAAGGGAAAATAGACTGAAACATTTGGCCTCAAACATATGACCCATATGGATTTTTCCTCCGATACATTATTAATTCGTTTTGAATGTAAATCAAACAATTTAAATTGTATATACGAGTTTAAAATGAGCATATGATAGAATCATAAATGCTAATATCAAATATACATAAAGAATAGTTTATTCAATTGATCACTTCCTTTTTAGTTCATTCAAACCAAATATCAACTCAATTCGATAGTAATATAGAATAATATAGTAACAAACTAACAATTACATTCCGAGAATACATATAAATGGCTTAATTAAGAAAGAAATTAAACAACCCCCTTTTGCTATATAGCAAATTGAAACTAGACAATTCCCTTTTACTCTTTCTATCCCAGCCGATTTGACTCATATATATTCAATATATAAATGAGTCAAGTGAAGTGAGACAGATCGGGAAGGAGTACATCACACTACTTTATTCCATTTTCCTCACTACACATCACACCCCAAATCAAGAGTATAGAATATTTAATATGCACCGATCTTCACAAATATTCAAACAAACCCTAATAGTAAAATCAACTTCAATCAAACACCTCCCGTTTTAGCTATATCCAAAAGGGCCCATCCCTACACACACACACACACACTCACAAACAGTCACAAACAAAAGTTAATCAAGCAAAACACTCAAAAGAACAAACCCTAATTAATAACACTATTAACAAGCTCAAACATGATCTAGCTCACTGCACGTCCCTAACTTCGAACTCGTTGCGATTCTTGATGACGATGTCGTACATGTGCATGGATTTGAACTTGTTGAAATCCCTAGGGAGGGAGATGAGATCAACCGATGATCTCTTGTGGAACTGCAGGAGATCAGGATCATCATAGTACCTCTCCCATCCAAGGGCTGACAATTTCTGCTCCAACGCAGCGTATGACTTGATGACCTCGTCCGATGCCACATGGTAAAGCATTTTCTTGCTGTGGCACTCTCCTGCGTTCTCGACTAGTCGAACCACGCCGTTCTTGAACACCCAAACACCAGACATGATTATACACCAACTGTTGTTGATCAATCTGTAAAAGCGGAAGGCCAAGTATTTCTTGGAGTAGTTGATGAGGGAGAGAGGAGGTGAATGTGGAGGTATATATAGAGAGATTAAGTGTTTACAAATTTTTTCAATTTAATTTGGAGAAAAAGGAAAAAGGAGGTGGGGAAAGTTGGTGCATTTGAGCTAGCAAATGAGCTAAATATGGAATTAAATTGTTCCTCCTTTTAATTTCTTTTTTATATATGGTTTAGAACTAGGTTCTTTTTCTTGTATTGAATAAAAAAAAAGGTTGCTTTTTAAAAAAAATATATATATACATGATTGCAAAGCATCGATCTGTATGCTTATTATTCCATAGTGAATAAAGCCTAAAGGATTATAATATACTTGATTTTGTCTTAATGGGTTCTCAAGAACCTTCGCCCTTCACATTATATAATTCTTCTTCCCATTCAAAAGTGTGTGTGTGTGTGTGTGTGAAATATCTTAATTAATAAAGGGATCTATTCTCTCGACTTATGCATACTAATTCCTTAAGCATATTTTTGATTTTTGTCTTAATGGGTTCTCAAGAACCCTCCCCTTCACATTCTTCCAATCAAAGTATCACATTTCACATATGTGTGTGTGTGTGTGTGTGTATGTATGTATGTATGAAAAATATTATGAAAGGATCTATTGATCACAGCTTATAAGCATTAATTTCCCATTGCATTTTGAACAAATTAAGAGCACGAGAGCCCATCTTATTCAAATGCATTGTTTTACACCCTCTCTCTTTTGTCTCTCTCCCTGTATGAATAATTGGGGTCATGGGGGTGTAGAGAAAGAGAGAGAGAGAGAGAGAATCAGAGTAGCTAGCAGATCTTGTGGGATAGGGAAAATGATGAATGATGAATGTTTCCAGCAAAGAAAAGACAAAATATAAATTTGGAGTAGTATTTATGAACAAGAAAAGAACAGAGAGGAGGAGGCAAGGTTAGATGGAAATGGGGGAAAATATAATGCATGCATGGGATGAGTGTGACAAAAGCATATATGAGGAGGGGATCAGTCAAAATCAAAGTCATGGCATGAGGGTAAATGGAGCTAGCTAGAACTCTCTTGTCTTGCCCCCATACTTATGGATAGGAATAGGATAAGAGAGATCTCATCACATATATACAAATATAATATATATATAGTCGTAGTATCCCGTAAAAGAAATAATATTTCAAAACTATATCGTAAAACCCGTAGTACGTCTCGGTGGAAATGCGTGCCGAAAAAGCAAAAAGCAAATGAGTCAAGTATAGGGGACCGGAGTGGTATATATTAACTTTTTCCCTCTCAAGAAATTAAATATATAAATGATTGCTGAGAAGGAGAGTGAAATGTCAATGAAAGCCCATTCAAGAAAGGAGTGGGCTTTTGGAAAGGAAAGAGTTTTACTCTTATCTTCATAACACTCAATAGTACTACTACTAGTATATCATTTGAATCTGGGATATTTTTGCTGTTGAATTTTAGAACTGTATTTTTTTTGGCAGAAGGAATTCAGCAACTTGCTTGGTCTATCAGCTTAAGTTTTGAATTTCATTAATGTTTTTCTTTAATCTTGCATGGGAGTATTTAATTAATTTGATTTCACTTGTTTTAATCTGTATATACTTTTAGGCCCTATTTTATACAAGTTGCTTTCTTGAAAATATGTTCAACTAGGTATATGTATATGTACAGACTTGCATATATTCTGCACTTTATAATTTTCTGTAAATGATGCCAATTAAATTGCATGGGTTTTATACTTCTAAAATCTAGGTTACACAGTCAGGTTATATTTGTATAGTGAATTGGAACTATTATCAAATTATCAATCACCAAAACCTTGAAACCTAATACATCAACAAAACTTTTATTGGCCTCTCTCTCTCTCTCTCTCTCTCCCTCTCTCTCTCTCTCTCTCTCTCTCTCTCTCTCTCTCTCAATAATGTTGGTGCAACAACAATGCAGTACTCAGGATAGTTATACCTAGCTAACAGTAAAAACCAAAAATGGGTGTCGATATATTAGAGGCTAAGACAGCTGCTGTACCCAAAAATGTACCCTCAATTAGCTGGGAATCTTTACTTCTAATTAAAGAAAAATTTTCTATTTCTGGTACTAATCAAATTCAACAAGAAACTACCCATTTCTACCATTATTCGTCACCTCACCCAACAAAACCTTATTCTATCAGATCAGATCAGATCGAATCAGATCTTCTTGAAATCAAATTAATTGATTTCCCATGCACACTTTCATCAATCTCATAATTCATCCTATACTTGTAGTACTATACTCTCTCCGGCCCGTTTTATTATCTTACACTCAGATTAGAACGGGACTGGGACGAAGAGAGTATATATGCACTATGCAACACTTCACATGAATATTTCAATTTTAAAATAAAACCAACCAATAGTTGTTATTGACATATATCCCACTATTCACCTTTTTCATCAACACTTGTAGTTTTGAGAATGACTAGTGCGATATATATACAAATAATGAAACGAGCTAGTGATACTAGCTCTGATATCAATTTAAAAATGCGTCTCCAACCCCAATTTTGTAATCAAAAGAACTAAGTGCACGAACACTGAGCCCCATTTTCACATTTTGCAGAAACACACACAGTTCAATACAACCAAATTCAACCTTCCAAACTGCAAGTAATCAAATCGAAAACCCCATTTTTAAAAATCACACTATACACCTAAAAACGAACATCTCCACACTACGAAAATTAATAAACCTAAAAAAACCCACACAACAAATTGAAGTACTCGTCAACATCATCATCATCATCATCATCATCATCATCATCAGGTGTCTCGAACTTCGAACTCGTTCCGGTTCTTGACGACGATGTCGTACATGTGGATGGATTTGAACTTGCTGAAGTCTTTGGGGAGGGAAATGAGGTCCACCGTAGATCTCTTGTGGAACTGCAGGAGATCGGGATCATCGTAGTACCTCTCCCAACCTAGAGAGAACAGGATTCTCTCGAGAGATGCGTACGAGGTGATGGATTCGCCGGAGGCCACGTGGACCATCACTTTCCGGCGATGACCGTCGCCGCCGGCGTTCTCCACGAGACGAACGACGCCGTTCTTGAACACCCAGACACCGGACATTTCGTAGGTTGGAATCGAAGGGATTGGAAGAATTCTTAATTCTTTTCTTTTGCTTTTGTTGATGTGGAAATGAAGGTGTAGTTGCATGAATTTATATAGGAAGGAGAGGGGTGTTTGATTCTTTGTGATGTAGTAAAAGGCATATATTATGTCCCCACAATTTGCATACTCCCTCCGTCCATGATTTAGTGAGTTTTTTTTGCATTTTGATGGTGTAGTAATAAATTAATGTGCTAAAGTATTAAAGTGGAATAATTGTGGGTCCATTTAAATTTTTTAATAGTATTAAAATGTTAAAGTAATAAAGAGTAGATAGATAAAATGTTAAATTGTTAAAGTGATTGTGGGGTCTACGTCCTAAAACAGAAGTGTCAGTAAATGGTGTACGTCCCAATATAGTAATTGTGTCAGTAAATGGTGGACGGAGGTAGTATTTCAATTTCATATTTATTTATTTGTGTACGCTCCTCTGCCCTGCTCACTGTCGATGTGACAGTGTGTTACACGTATGTAACTTTTCCTATATGCGATTACATTTTTTTAGATAGATAACGTATACATTTAAATCAATTTACTCATTAACAGTATTATCACGTCATCGGTGAGTATATTAAAATGTTCATAGTGGACAGGGACCGTCTTCAACATATGATTATAAATAAATATGTACTCTAATGTGTGCTCTTGTCAAATTGTATTTTGATCCTTTTCTATTTAACTTATAATAGCTACATTAAAATATTTTATACCTCAAATACATATATTTATAATAAGACTAATATAATGGAACGAGGAGTATACCATTTCCACGTGACCTAATTGTGTCCCAAAATCAATTCTAATTAATGTTAGATGTACATTTTCTTCAAAAAGCAATACGGTTTTGATAGGACATGCCTTTTTTATATGTATATTTCGTACTAATAGTATTAATTTGTTTTGTTTTTATAATAAAGTAGTGACATTAAATTTGGACTTAACTCCACTAGTATGGAATAGGGTTATCAATTATACGAAAAATTGTACACATTTGAGAAGTGACAACTGTCATCACAAGACAATTCTGGTATACGTGAATAGTTGTAACACTTAATTAATTAATTAATGAAACGTGGAATATAAGATTTGCAAGAATAACGACTAAGCTTTATCATAGCATAATATCAAATTAATGCTTAATTCGTGCATGCATGTATATGTATACATATTGGTTAATTTTGTTCTTGCTTTGTATGTTGTTCACGTGGGTGTAGGTCTCTTTCTTATTAATATGTGTACCATTAGCTTATGCATGAATCGGTGTGACATTTCCTATTATACTGTCGAATGTTTAATACGTGTAAAAAGTATTTTCAAAACTAGCAGTTCGATATTTATGTAAAACTAGTGTTTTGAAAATGTTATTAACACGTACATGTCAAACATCCGACGGTGTGTATAATAAGAAATTTCACAACGAAATGCAATAGAAGATCTGATCCGATTATTAACATCTTTCTTTGCGTGAATTAAGAAAGATAATTTGGGATTGAGAAGAATCCAATCTGATGCGATTCCGCCGTATGGGAGAATAGTTGGAAAATTCTTGAAATCCTTATCAAGAAGGGGAAAAAGCCAAGGGAAAATGACTTGTATTACATAGCAAGAAGAATAGTGGTACCTTAAGAAAGAAAAGACGACCACATTTATCTTAGGCTGCAGCCATCACGAAATCTTGCAAGAAAACAATTTATTATAGTATTTGCTGCATATTAGTGGTGGATGGATGACATAAAAGATTTGTTGCATTCATATTGAGAGAGTAGTTGGTTCCATTAGTTCTCAATTTGACCATGACTATTATGTTTTAATTTGTTACGATCAACTATATACTTCTTTCGTTCCGTTGATAATGAGTCAACTTATATAAGTTCCGTTAATAATGGGTCAACTTATATGAAAACGAGTCTGTTACTCGTTGAAATTGTGCGGAATATTGTAGGGTTGTAAAAGTAAAAGGGGGGAAATATGTAAGGCTTTTGACACATGCAAGTGTGTGAATGGGGTGGATTCAAAATTGAAGAACTTTAGGAGGCAAGGCATGGCTCCTAATTCTTAAGGGAGATTCCTCTTGATTCTGATTGGTGCACATTCACTTACTTGCCTTTATTCTAGATTTGACCCAACCCTACCCTCCCTTCATTCTTGACTCTTCCACCCCAATCCTAATAAACACATGCACACAAAAAAGCTTTACTATACACACATGATATATACAAACCATGCTTTATGATTTTTTTTTTTAATTTAACTTAGAGAGAACAAGTGTGATATGCTCACATCCGTAAAGAAGGCTATGAGTGAGATTTGAACTCGTGAACTTGAAAGCTACATGCAGACTTCTCAACCCCAGCGGCCACCCGAATGAGGTGATAGGAGGCATTTTGTACATTAGGAATTGGAAAGAGAGAGAGAGATGTTAGCTACTTCATGACTTTATCATTCAAGGGCACATGCACATTTGGATGAGAGAGAGTGTACGTGTGTAAACACCCCATATTTTAATTAGCTTAATTATCCAAATTAGACATAATTGATTAAGAATATATAACATTAGTATGTGGATTGAATTGTACATCTCCATCCTTTTATTTATTCATTTTTCAATTTAAAAAAGAATTACAGTCAACAATTTCTGCAGTTTTGAATCCATGCACG
Source organism: Thymus mandschuricus (assembly GCA_029379335.1). Taxonomy (NCBI): domain Eukaryota; kingdom Viridiplantae; phylum Streptophyta; class Magnoliopsida; order Lamiales; family Lamiaceae; genus Thymus; species Thymus mandschuricus. The sequence goes on from CM057074.1 coordinate 38,402,554, forward strand.
GGCTACCTAATTAAGTTAGTAGAGTTCGGCGTGCCAAACAAAGTTTGAAAAATTATAATTCCACTTCCACTACACTATGCTAAAGCAATACTGAAAAACTTCCCAGATTCTTGGCTTTTCATTTTATCCATAATTCAATTCGCAGAGAGAGAGAGAGAGAGAGAGAGAGAGAGAGAGAGGGTTAAGGGCGGGGCATGCAATTTGGTGTAGGGCTTTTTCGCATACAAAAACAACTGAGCTAGCTAGGGTTGGTTGATTTTACCTTTACCTTATAATTTGTGTTAATCTACCTAGCTTGTCCATCCAGTCCCTAACTTACCCGACCAACACCAAATTCTCTCTCTCTCTCTCTCTGTACGAATTGTGGGAAAAGATAGACGACGAAAGAGAAGATATTCCATTACTATTATGTTTGTACGTGTCGCTACCTAGCTAGGTTAATTAATATATACATGCATGTGATTCGGATCATTAGGAAAGATTGATTTAAACATGCATGTAGTATGTGAATTTTGGAATATTAATTTATCAAGAAATCAAATTCAAGATGATTTAGTTGCTAAAGAGTAAGAGACAAAATATTCTTATTTTATTAATTGGTTTTTTTTTTCTCCTTTTCAGAACATTATACAATAGTCTCCTTCATAGCAAAACTAGGGGTAGTCATATTTTATGATCTAAACTTTCTTAAAATTATGTTCATTGCAACTTTTTTCGAATTTACGGTCTCCATCCTAATTAAATTTCAGTGCCGAATAGAAAAGGAGACATATATATTGGGTTGAAGTGTGATGTATCGTCACTTGTAAAAAAAAAAAAAAAGGGGGCTACAGGCTAAAATTCGATAAATTGCAAAGTTATGAAGTTTCACAATTCGAAGTCAGGTCTTAAACAAATGAAAAAATGTTCAAAGTTTAGGTCGAAAACTATAAATACCTTTAAACACTACAATAGTTGATTTAAGAAAGGGTCCTCTAAGAATTCTCATAAATAAATACATATGTTTGATTAAAATTGAATAAGATCCCATGTCCTTTCATATTATGAATTCCTAATCGAGCTCTAAATGAAGAACATTAATATTCTTAACCAACAAATCAACAACAAATTCTTGATTATCACAACAATATAGTAGCATTACCTAATCGAACCTAATTAAATTAATGAGCATTACCTTTCCCCTCTTAATTATTTTAATACTTATTACTTGAATTGATTCTCCAACACTAACAAGAAATGCGACATCCCAAAATCTAAAAAGGTATTTTAAAAAATTGTACACTTTCCTAAAGTATATTTAATTCTAGCGATAGATCGGAATTGTTCTTCCTAAAGAATTGAAAAGGAAATGAATTTTGTATTTGGGTGTAAAAGGGAATATCAAAGGAGAAAAAAAAAGAGAATTATTAAGTATTTCTCTAGAATATAAATGATGGGATTAAATCAATATCGTAGAATAAGAGAATAAAGGTAAAACCTTTGGAATTAAGGACTTATTCCTTTTTTTATTTTATTTATATTTTCTCCTAAAATAAAGTAAACATTTACTTTGAGCAATTTCCTAAAATCTTCTCAAATTCCGTAGATAATGACTTCCACGATTGTATTATTTGTTCAAATGTTAGAGATAGGAATTTGAATACGTAAAATATAAGAATCATAGCTTTATTCCTTGTCTTAATGTGGAGTTTAGCATCATCGTTTACGCAAAATATACTGTGACGATCTTATGACATACCCTCTCCGTCCATGTAAAGTGCGAACTCTCTGTGGACAGGCTTAAATGACATATCGTGCAAACTCTTATCGGGCTTAAGAGGGGTGTGAGAGCCCAAGCGAGAAGGTTTCGTTTGATATACCGTAGTTTTGCTTGATAATAATGCACTCTATAAAATGAAACCTTACTCTATATTAATATCAATTTTCAATACATTAAAATACATGCTAAAAGATTCTAAATACGGTGGACGGGAAGTAGTACTCAGGGGAACTTGCTTGATCTTGGCGCGGTTAAATTCTAATTGCTACTAACAGGGACTTTATTTGTTAAAATTTTGAATTTATGTTTGACACATAAAGCGCATCTGGTGTAGTGGTATCATAGTACCCTCCCACGGTACTGACCAGGGTTCGATTCCCTGGATGCGCAATTAACTTTTATTAGTTTATTTTTTCGGTTATACTACCAAGTATTATCAATTTCTCTTTTCATTTTTCACCTAACTAGTAGTTATTCTGATTCAGGCTTGTAAACTAGTCAAATAGTGGTGTGCTCGAGCTCGGCGGTAGTGTATATGCTTCCCCTTGAGGCATTGCCTCCCACCACTAAAATAACGCCACGTGGCACAGTCTCTTTTATTTTAACACTACTTTACACTATTTCCAGATTTCCAAAAATATGTAATTAAATTTCTGAAAATTGGTAGCTTATATTTTATTTTATTTTATTTTTGTGATAGGGAGATAAATGTAGAAATTTATGAAATTCAATTTAAAAAACATTTATTTTTTAATATTTTATTACATTTAATTTTATAAATATGAAATTAAATTTTAGAAAAATTTAATATTACCAAGTGGTAAAATTCCAAAAATAAATGAAATGGAATATTCCTTTCATCTCATTGATATACGTTAAATTTAAGACTTAACACTTATAAATAAATATAAAAAATAAATTCACATTTTAAATGAAGGAGCAGAAAAATAAATGAAAAGAAAATTTAAAAAAACTGGAAATAGCAAAAAAAAGTGTTAAAATAGAAAAAAGATGCTGACGTGGCGGTTGGAGGCAATGCCTCAGGAGGTAGCATATACACTACTCGAGCGCAGTTATGAGCTTGCAACTAAGGTTGAATTGAACATGTTCGCAAGCAAATATACTCGAGTAATACAATGATCGAGCGTGATTCAATAACTTTATTGAGTTTGGATTCAAGCCCAAGTCCAGATTGAATATTAACTCGAGTTCAAACGAATTACTTTTAAGTCAGTGGCCAAGTAGCTATCGAGTAAAATGGCCCGTTCACAGTCCTTGTTGTACATGTGTTTAGCTCATCCTCAAACCAATAATGTATTTCATTGCATCGTTTCATATCTGAATGGATGGCGTTGCAAATGAACAAGCTAAAATCAACGACTGTATTTTGTTGGCTTATTGACTGCATTCACAGCTCGAGCACTTGATTGTTTTTGAACGATCAGACGATGAATTTAAGCAGCACGTCAATAATTTTTCATTCGTGAGTTAGCTTACGTTTACATTAACAAGCTTTGCCTTCGTTTGCATACGCTTTGCATTAAAACATGACAGCAGTTTCCATCCATGGTATGTATATCCTAAACCAAATAACCAAGCACTTAGCACAAATCATGATAACATCCACTCTAAAATCACTAAACAAAGCTATAAACCAGAATAAAATGGCAATGAGTGCAGGATGTTAATTCAAGAAACTATTCTTTCAAGGCTAAAGCTGGAAATCAAGACAATTCAAGGTAAAAGTTGCTTACGACAAAGCAGGTAACTAATCCAGAAGAACGAACAAAACTAACATGACGACCTTAGACAAAACCATCCAGTGCAGAAACAAATTTCAAAACTTTCTCAGGCGCTATCAAGATGGAAATCTTTACAAGGTAAAGAAGAAAGAGCTGTTCAGGACATACTGGTTGGTGTTCGGTTTCACTTGACAGCCTCAACTAATAAGCAACTAATAGGGAGGAAAAGTACGTAAATTTGAGACATTTAAATCAGATGAAGCTGCTAAACATAATATCTGCAGACAACTTTTCAGAAAACTATAGTCATCGAGAGATTTTGACCGCATTAACTCTAACATAAAAGAAAATCATGATGATCACTTCCAATCAACTATTCTATAGTGAACTGGCTGAAATCATGCAAGCATTGTAATAGACTCAACTGAAGGGAGCATAAAATTCGAAGAACAGTCTGAAAATTAGCCTACAGCATTTTATCCAAGTTAAGTATTCCCAGAAAGTGAAAGCCAATGTAGCTTTTCTATCCAGGACATTTGGTGTAAGAAGCACATTACACATATATGTAAAGAAGTGATCAGATTATACCAAGGGAAACTCAAAGCCAACTTCAAAACCAGTGATACAGGGAAGACTCAAGCATTTCACATCTTAAAATGGCATCCACAAGTCCATGAAGGATTTGATACACTTTCAATATTCAAATAGCCACGCAGAAGCTAGAACTCACAACTCAAAACGACAAATAGAGCAACAGGAAATCAAGGGCTGCAGAGCAATGAGATTCATAAAGATGCAAGTGAAAACTAATACCGTCGCAATATATATCATCATCTGTGATTCCAGCAAGCAAACACAATAATCAGAACTACGCCTACGCAGTTTCAACGAACAAACACCACATATCACACTTCCAATGTTCAGACAACCGCAAAGAAGCTAGAATCCCCGACCCAAAACCACGCATAGAACAACAGGAAATCTAGGACTGCAGTGCAATGAAATGTATACATAAACAAGTAAGAACTCATAAACCTCGCAAATCATCGTCCCGTGTTTTCCAGCAAGCAAACACAATAATCATAACTACAAACAAACATACAATCAAATACTTTCATCAATATCAACCAACACAAACACATTTGACAAAATTTATATCATTAATATAACCAACATTCACCATCCAAATCAAGAGATTACACTCACATAATTCACCACAGTCCCCCTCCAAAATCGAATCGAAGCTAGAGATCATCCTCCATCCTCAAATACTCCCCAATATCAGCGTGTCGGTGCACAACAATACCATTGGGGTCCATTTTCCGGCAATCCACCGTGCTCTTCGCCGCATCCCCAAATCCCAGCGGCACATCCGACATCGAGAACACCACCACCCCATCGTTCACCTGAATGTTCTCCGTAATCCTCCCGACGCCGCCCTTGAGCACGCTGTTCCCGTACAGGAAGCTCATCTCCGCCGTGGGCTTGAGCCACACCTTGTGCTTGGCGTTGGCCGCCAGCAGGTTGAGGCACTGCACCGTGAGGTGGAACTTGCCGCCCTTGGTGAACTTGCCGATTTGCGTCCCCAGAGCCACCAGCTTGTCGCGCTTGACGTTCGTGGCGCGCTTGACGAGCGATTCGGAAACGTAGAAGACGCGGTTCTTCTGCATGCGGAAGCAGTAGCGGCCGGGGTTGGGCTCGGGCCCCTCGTGCGCCTGCGATTCGAGGACGATGTTCTTGAGGTTGTTCCCCACGAATTTGTGGAGCTTGTTGAAGACGAGGGTGGTCTCGTTCTCGTCCAGAGGCCTCATGGCTGGTCGTAGAATTAGGGTTTTGGAATTGGGAATTTTTCTTCCACTAGGGTTTTGGAATTTGTGCGGTTCTATTTCAAGGTTTGGGGGTTGGGCGTTTTGGGCCTGATGGGCTGAATATTGGGCTCGGACTCGGGCTTGATCCTGGGCTCGGGCTCGGGAATTCGATCATGGGCCTGGGCTTTATTAAATTCTAAACATACCTTCCAAATTACTTTTCTGAAAAGCCCAAATCATCATTTGTGGTGTATGCTTGAACTAGTATATACTTACTCCGTTCCATTATGATCACGAAAATAAAGGCGAGAATGATAGTAGTGCCTAAAGTAGTATGAATGAGTTTTAATGGTTAAAATTTTGTCTTATAAGGTAATATCCTGATATATTGGGACGAACAAAAACAAAACTTACTTCTATATAAATGAGATGGAATGAGTACATATATATTGTGATCGTGATTTCATTTTCAAGTATTAAGAAGTTGTTGACCAAGTCATGTCAAATCCCAATATTTTCCAAACAAATACCAAAATTTCCAACTTGATTGCGTTTTATGGCGTAGAATTAGACAAGAAGCTTCTAGATTAACCGTTTATTAGGTTTGTAGTTAAAGGTTTGGTATAGACTATCTTTTGAGCATGGGTTTTGTATGCAACGAGAGGAGTTTCTAGAAGATATTACATCACATATCGAAAGTCCAATATTCACTCGCTTCCTACATAAATGTCACATTGTCCATTACATACCTTGAATAAATCATGTAACACCACCGCACAATTGCCACTCTTTACTCAAATACACTACATCGGGAACATTTATTGTTGAACGAAGAAAGTATGAAATTAGAAATTCACTGTGATAGGAATACGGCCGATACTTACCAATAACTCTAATATTAGTGAACCAAAAAAGTATGAAATTAGAAATTTAATGTAATTAAGGATAAGATGGAGGGAGTACAATATGAAATTCGGAATCAATTAAATAAAATAATAGTGTACTATAAAGTTTAAAAGATTCCTTGAATCAAAGGCAACAATGCAAAATTAGAAAACGGATGAGTACGGAATTAGAAATATACTGCATTAGCGATTCGGATCGTTACTTCATCTAGAGATAGAGGGAGTATGAAATTAGGAATCAATTGAGTAGTAAAAGGATTCCTTGAATCAAAGGGAACAATACAAAATTCTTGGGAAAAGCTCCAACCTCCAACGCGGAAAAGATAAGATGATTGCATCAAAAGGCAAATTCAAACATGGGCGTTATCTATAACAAAAATCTTACTAATTCGCAATAATAATAATGCATAAAGTAAAGTAGAATTAACAATATAAACAAATTTAAAAAGTCCACAATAATTAAGATCAGAAATCAAATCCACCGTCGAAATCACCACCGCCATAATCACCGGCGTCGGAAATCATGTCTCCGATCAGGAGTCCGCCGAGAGCGCCGCCGAGCAGTCCCGCTCCCATTCCTAGCCCAAACTTATTCTTCTTCTTCGGCTGCTGAACCGGCGGCTGCTGCGGATAACCGTAACCCGGCTGCGGCGGAGCGTACCCGTACCCCTGTGGAGGCGGAGGTGGGTACCCGTATCCCGGTGGCGGCGGATGAGGATATCCATATCCCGCCGGAGGTGGAGGAGGATAGCTTCCGGGCTTATGAGCGTCGCCGCCCGCCGGGTAACCTGCCGGTGGATAACCTCCAGGCTTGTGAGCATCGCCGCCTGCTGGGTAACCTGCCGGCGGAGGATAACCTCCAGGCTTGTGAGAATCGCCACCCGCCGGGTAACCTGCCGGCGGCGGATAACTTCCAGGCTTATGAGAATCGCCTCCCGTCGGGTAACCTGCCGGCGGCGGATAACTTCCAGGCTTGTGAGAATCTCCGCTGGCCGGCGGCGGATAACTTATGCTTCCATCAGAAGCCGGATACGCCGCCACGGTCGGAGGCGGTGGATAGTGGCTACTTCCTTCAACCACCGGGTAACCCGCTGGCGGAGGGTAAACTCCGGGCGGCGGATATCCGGAACTAGACCCGGCAGGGTACGCCGTGTAGGGCTCATAATTAGCCTTCCCAGCCGGTGCCGGCGGCGGATACGGCGGAGCTGAGACGGCGGGGGCGATTTTGTCGCTGAATTTGCAAGCGAAAGTGAGCTGGCCCTTGGGTTTTCCGCTGGGTTTCCGGACTTGGTAGCTGACGAATTGCTTACCACCCGCGGCGGCGGAATTCGCCGGCGAATCGAGGAGCTCTTTGATGGGGACGCTGACCTCACCGACGTCCTTGTCGCCCAGCGCCCGCTCGCACACGAGCTTGAAATCGAGGGTGAGGCGGTTCATCTGCAGCGCCGACTCCTCCACCTTGAAAGTCATCGGGAAATTCCACGTGGGGTTGGCGTCGCCGTCGTGGTCGACCGGCGTCCTGGTCTTCTGCCTGGAGCTCTTTTCGCCGCCGGAGATCGAAACGACGGCGTAGACGTCCATCTTCGAGATGAGGTTGACCTTGTTCAAGTCTTTCCCCGACTGGAGCGTGATTTCCATGGTTCGATACTCCATGGCTTGGGATCTCAGATTTGCTTCGACTGGAAGAAGAAGAATAGCGGAGTTTTAGAGAGAGAGAGAGAGAGAAATTCAAGGGAGAGAGAAAGCAGACGAGGAGATATTTAAAAAACAAAACGGTAGTTTAACGTGTTAGCAATTGTTGAAGTCAACGTTGACACGGACACGGTGTGTGAAATTACTTAGCGTCTTCTATCGCTTACCCATAATTACAAACTAACCCCTTTCCTTCTTTTCCTTTTCCTTTTCTTTCTCAAACACATTTCACAAATTATCTATTATACGGTTAATACCTCCCCAACCATTAGATTATGATATTATCCCAACATCATTTTAATATGTGATATTTTCAATGAAATTATTAACAACATTATTGTAATTACAGGGTGCATTGAAAAAGTAAAAGATGCACACATTTTTGGAAGATTCAAATAATTGTATGATTTAATTTATTGAAACAATAATAAACAACATGATGGTAGGGCTGAGACACTAATTAACTTTGTGCACTTGTTCAAAGTAAATCGTTTAAATAAAAGATCAATTTGCCCACTTGAAACCAGTTTTTGATTAGTCAACTCTCTCCCCCTCTCTCTCTCATTCATTAAGTAGTGAAAACTTGATTTTAATTAAAATAATTGTCTCAGTTAAGTACTAACTAACGTTCAAGTCCCGTTTTGTGCTTTCTATAAAAAAAACGATTTTGGTATACGTCTAGCTCACAATAATCGATTTTTCTGGGGCCGTGTTATTTGAAAAATTAGGTGCGTGCGTGGTGCCTGAGGTGGAATTTAAATATTAAATTATCGACGTAGCAAGCTTCTGTTAAATCCTTTCAGCTTCATTCCAAATAAATGCTTTCCGTCGATAGAGAGTTGAAGATCTCCGTATATCCAATCACCAAAATCGAGTTGGTATAACTTGTGTGTTAACCTAACGGTTGGGATTAAGAGTTAGTATTGGGATCAAAGATTACCCTAGTCAACCTTGGGCCTAAGTTATTAAGAATAGGGTTAGCAAAAAAAAAGATATACACTTGAACCTATCCTATTAGCCCAATATTTCATGGGCTTAGTAGCTCTACATGAGAAATTAATTCAATTTCTGAATTTGGGCCCAATGTCGAGATTTTCAATTTGGGCTTAAGCCCACTAACTTTTAAGGCCCAATTCGTAGAACAAAGACATCGAGAGAGATTTTCTTTTTATACAAAATTAGGAAGTTTTGAATTCTCTTTATTAGCCTTAGAGCTAGTTTGGTAGGCTAGTTAGGATATATAAAGTTAGATAAAAATTAACTAGGGAGTCAAGATAAAATGAAACAAATTATTATAAACTCATGTTTGGTAGACTACATAAAATACTCAAGATAACTTAAGTAGTGTTTGATAGCCATTATTATTCCCAAGATAAATAAATGAAATGACTGAATTGTCCTTCTAAATTGGGGACGAGTTTTTGAGGCAAATTGGAGAGGAGTGTACAGGGAATTAAGAAATTAGGGGGAGGTTTTGGGAATTAGGGATTTGGGATTTGAGGAGGCGGCCAATTGGGGATGAGAAAAGCAGGCGACCGGCGGTGGTGAGAAATCTGAAGGAGTGGAGGGCGATGGACTCTGCAATGAGGGAGGCGCAGTAGGTGTTCGAGAGGTCGCCGAGGATGACGGAGGTGAGGAGGAGGCGAGCTGCGGCGGCGGATGACGGTGGTGAGGAGATGACGGTGGTGAGGAGGAGGCGAGCGGCGGCGGCGGATGACGGTGGTGTGAGGAGGAGGCGAGCGGCGGCGGCGGATGACGGTGGTGAGGAGGAGGCGAGCGGCGGCGGCGGATGACGGTGAGGAGGAGGCGACGGTAGCACAATTGTGAGAAATTCAAGCCATGATTCAATGGAGAGGGCTTTCGGGACACCCGACAGTTGAATTTTGTTGGGGTAATTTTGGAATTGCATTTTAGTCTTGAACACTGTTCAAGCATGGAAATTTGTAACCCACCTATTTTGTGGGATAGGAAATCATGACAAAATAGTGAAAATAGCCCGGGCCCTGATTTTAAAGCGGGCCCAAGCGGGCCCAAAGGTATATGAAAATTGCTACCAAACGTCGGATACCTTCGGATAAAAATTATCAAACTTGTTGTATCCATGCTATCAAACTAGGCCTTATTGTGATACTAACTCATGATTAAATATATGCAGTCTAATGAACAAAAACGGCACCATTCATTCACGAACAAGATACTAAGTAGTAAATGAGATATGAAACGGCACGATTCAGTCACGAACGTACATGCTATCTGAGTTTAACTGAAAGAAAAAAAAAAACATATCTATCAAGTTTCCAGCAGGAAATTAATTATATTGTGGAGAGTTTTAGTCTTGAAGTAATTTTCATTTCTTCTAGCTCTTGTGCATGCACGTTGAGCAGCTCATGTCGTACAACCTCGAGTATTTCTTCCTCCTTTGTAATTCTCAAGTAATCTGAAACTCGGCCTTTCTCCTTCTCCAAGCTTTCCTCTACCTGTCGCGCGTAATCTTCGTAGGACATGGTAGCCATCCACGCTAAGGCCTTCTTCGAGTAGAATCGGGCCGTGGCTTTTATCAGAGCATCCTCAATATCTTTTCCAAAGATTCTCAATGCATCATCTTGGCATTCATTCAGGATGGTCTGGATTTTATTGAAAATTTTGTTTCGGTTTGGCACGGCTTTGTCCATCTGCACTTTTATTTCTTCAGCACATTTGAAGGTACTAATACACAAGGCATGAAAATAATGGAGCTGAAAAGATCGACTTACCAATGGTGGTGCTAAGGCCTCTGCAACTCTTTTGACGATTTCTCTGTACGCCTGAATAAGTTAATCACGAAAAAATAACTGCGTAAACTGTTACAGTTCCATTTAAATTACAATAAGAATGTTGTATAAATGAATACCTTCAACAATTTCTCATTGTTTGTGGGACTACTCGAGCATTCTGCAACTCTAGCTATCTCCTTTTCTAAGCGTTGCATCATCTGCGTGCATATGTTTCAAATAAACGTACGTAAGAAACTGAATAACGCGGTGATGAAAAATTCAAGACTCACACTCTCGTAGAATGCAGTAGCAGTAGCAGTCTCTGCCTCAGCTGCCTCGGATAAACGGAGAGGGATAGCTGATCTTATACGGGAATCGTAGTGCTCCAAAGCATCTTCGCCGATTTCTTGAATGATATCCAGCACTTTCTTCACCATGGCTTTGTCAATCTCTTCACCTTCACGCTGTTTGTCAACCTAATAATAAATATATAGTACTACTAGCTTAGTATTCAATTTTTCATTAACAAGCAACCAAAATAAATCCATGTATATTATTACCAATGTTACAATGGCTCCACTTATTTGGTCCTTGATTTCTGCGTAAGCCTGGTGTAACATAAAGCAATTAAACTCAGTTAGATCGATAAAAATGCATGAATTAGTACGATGAACACAAACCCGGCCATAGAATGCCAAGTGAATGGAACCCGAGAGCGAAGACCCTCTCGTGATTTTGCCAGGGAAGAATCTGGAAAGCCACTTGATCAGAATCTGGTGATTGCTCCATCTTCTCAAGAATTCCTTCAACAGATTCTCGTTCTCGTAGCACCTCAAAGAAGGCAGCACCTTAACAATAATGAATAATGAAGATATTCAGACAACTAATTGATTGTTGATACTACTCCAGTATATGTACGAGTTAGATCAAATGAAAACTATTTTTCGTGCAAACTAAAAACCATGCATTTTTACCTTGGAAGAGGTGTACTCCTCAATCGTTTTTCTGCATTCGTCAAATAGTTTTCCCTTGTCTAAATTATCAAAAAGAACCCAGATTGTGAATAAGTCTGACAAGGCTTCCTTTAGAACATGCCATCCCTCCTCGAAGCTCATGGCGTTGGCCATCTCTCTCTCTCTCTCTTCTTTCCCATAATTAACTTTGACTATGGGTTCAACTTCAACGTATATTTATATAGGGATCGAGTAGTTTCAATAGAAATCGACTTTTGGTAGTAAATAGGAATCATTCTTGATCGTAGATATATGCTTAATCAATGGATACAATTAATCCCAAAAAAAGGTATTTTAAATTATATATAGAATTAAATCCCTATATATTATCTCTTCTGCGTTTTTTTATTTTTTATTTTTATTTTTATTTTTATTTTTAATTCTTCTCTCTTGTTGTTGAGAAGCATAATGTATGCACACACGAGATTGGATACAAAATTAGGAAGTTTTGACATACTTCCGTCCCACTGGGATAGGGACCTTTTTTCTCGGCACAAGAATTAAGACGAGAGTGATGATCACGAGGATAATGCAACTTTGCACGCAAAATTTTGAGAAAAATCGCACTTTTATGAGAAAAATTGAAAAGCGAAATTAGATTATCTTTCGATTTCACATAATCTTTTTTTCAGAAACAGATAGTAATAATGTCGAAATAAAAAATTGAGGTTATATAATCATCTCAACTCAATTCAATTACCAGCTTCAAAAATTCTATCATGCATATATGTTGTTATAATCATCTCAACTCAATTCATTTACCAACTTCTTAAAAAATTCTATCATGCATATATGTTACATATATATACATCTCAACAGTCATATATATATTACAACCTAGTTCACAACAACAACATCAGTTTGCAAGAAATGGAAATTTGTTTTCTAAACTCAAGATCGCTCGTGATCGTCGTTACTAGCTCCCTTCCTCTTCTGCCTCCGGGATCCCAAGTATCCGCGTGCAAAAGCTTCTAGAGCCCTCGTTGTCGGAGGTCTTTGCCTTGTGCTATATCTCATCGGACTTGGGCTAGACTCCTCCCCCTTCTCGGGCTTGCTTGGGGTCGAATTTTGCTCTTGGCTCGACTCAGCAGCAACGAAGCCGTCATCCTCATTTACTGGAGGTAAGTTGAGGTCTATCAACAACCGGGGCCGTGTCTGATCTTGAGTTCTTGCTTGATCTTGAGTGTTTTCTTGCATGCCCGTCTTCTTTTTCTTAGGGGCTAACGCGTTGCTGGCTTCATCGTGGCTGCGTTTCCTCCCTATATATATAATGCACAACTCATTTAATTTAGGTGTTATTGTACTAATTTTATGCATCAAAAGCAACACATATATATATACATACCATGATCTTCATCATTTTCTTTCGAGTTCCCTTCTTCGTGGTTGAGCCCGATCAAGCTAGGGTCTCGAGCAACTTCTCTCAAGACATCACTAAGGGAGTCAAAATAGTGATAGCCCTTCGTGTGTCTCCTTCTTGCAAAATTCTCGACCCCGGGTATGATGAAAAGCAGGCTAGGGCTTGAGCCAGAGAAGTGTTTGTAGCCCGTGTACTGCTCCGTATGCCAACCATTTGCTAGCAGGCGCGGCCACACTGCTTCCCAGAAAAGATCACTCGACCTCGACTTACTCAGCCTCTGATTTCCATTCAAAAGGTCCATTATCTCAGCTGTTGTAAGTGAGGAGTACCCCTTCCCCGAGGGCAAGTGATGGCGCGCTTGAGTCGAAGGATCGGACTTTGAATACTTCGCAGCTGCTGCAGTCAGATCTCGATGTGTTCTAGCGATCCCTGCAGCTTCTAAAAGTGTTCCTGCCCCAACCATCGCCTTCAAAGAGAAGACGTACTCCGCCATTGACATCTTTCCTCTCTCGAATGATTTAGAAACCTTGGAAAAAGGAAAAGAATGCACAAAGTTAGCACAGCCTTGCACAAATTTGCACAGATATGCACAATTTTGTAATAACAAGAAAAACACAAAAACAGAAATTTAGATTGAAAAAAAAAAAAAAAAACCATAAATGATTACCTCCAAGATAGCATTTTTACAGTCTCCTACTATTGGAAGCAGCCTAAGGAGGAATTCTTTAAGCCTTAAGCCAGAAAATATTGTGCCTTCCTTGTGCTTCGTCTTTCGGTTTTGGGACCATCTCTGGTGTTCAGGCGAAGCGTAGAACTTACCATAGTAGTACGAATGCAGAGCTCTCATATCCTTTGTCTCGACAAATTTCTTTAACTCGACAAAGTTCTTTGCAAATGCATACAGTCCGAGAAGGAAGCAGTCCTTCTCGGATTCAGTCCACTCTTCGTCACGAGTTTCAGGCACCAATAACTTCTCAGCAGAGTCCTCCACAGATGTCCTCAAATCATGTGAAGGGCATGACGTCCGCGCTTTCTTGAAAATTTTCGCCTCCGATTGTTGTGGACTTGAACTCGTCCCCGAGCTGCTTATCCACGCCAACTCTATACGCGACCCCACGTGGAAAGTGTGGAGGAGATCATCTCTAATCTCACCATCAACATAATTTCTTGATCGAGAGAAACTGTTGGACTCTTCAAGAATCTGAGGAAGTTCGGCTTGATATTCCTCTCCAACTCGAGGTTCGATATCTGGCTCTCCGAAAGTACCGACTGCAGTATACGAAGAGAAAGCAATTCGACGATCCATAGACTTGATCTGCACAAAAAAATTCATCAGATTTCAATACTTGATTAGGAACTGAATTATAATATTTCAGTAAGAATAAACAATACCTTTGAACTTAGAATAAGATAAAAAGCTTCTTAATACTTGAGAAAACAAGTGGAACAAAAGGAGACAAAATTTGCTACAAAAATGCACAAACCTGAGAACTTCGGGGAATCGTGCAAACTGCAAAATTAGGTAACGAAACGGAGATTCGTTCGAGAAACTTGGAGGATTCTGAGGTCAAGACTAGAAATGACGAAGAGGTAGAATTCTGTTCCTTTTGAAGTTAAAGGAGTGTGATGAAGAACTTCTCCTTTTAAAATGATCTACTCCAAAAAAAAAAAAATGAAATGTGTTGATCCATTGTAATTTGGTGAAATCAATCCATCAAGATTCTGAAAACAGCGTATTATAACTGAATTATGCAACAAAATCCAGTAGAATACATGTACAAACTACAAAGTTCACTATAATTAATTCCACTAAATAAAATCTTTTTTTTTAATACATGAATATACTTATTTATGCATGCATGTGTATATACAAGAAAAATAAGGAAAAACATGCAACTAATTAAACCCTAGTTTGCATACGATTCTGCTTACACACAAAAATACACAGTAAATCATCAACGATTCTGCTTACGGTACGCATAGGCGACGGAGAGGGAAGAACTTACCCTTTTGTTTTCCTTTTTCTTTTTTGAGAGGAAATTGAGTCGAGAGGGAGAAAGAAGTTATATATGCAGAAATGAGCATTGTAGTAGATTCTTTTTTAGGTTTTATAAGAGCAAAAATACGATAGATTAATTAAAATTTTCAACATAGACATAAGCATAATCATAACAATAAAAAGAAAGTTACCAAGTCATTTAATTCATGAATTTACAATTAAATAGACGCCAACACAATTAATTAAATGCTTTATTTGATAATATTAGGAAAAAAAAAAGATGCCTAGGGTTTCTTCGACGAGAGCAACTTTTCATATGTGACACATTGAAAAAAGATGAGTATCTTTAAGTAATAGTTATGTACCTCAAATTCAAATAGGAAAAAAAAAAATGCAATATTGAATGTTATGTACATACTTTCAAATTGCATATAAAGTTCAGATTAACAAATGTGGAGTGAAATGATAAATTGCATGCAGGAAGGAAAAGAATCACACATAAGTGATGATGATCTTACGATTATAGAACGGTCTAGTTGATGAGGAGGTGACGATTCTGTAATTAAAACAGCTTATTCAACAAGTGAAATAAACGGCAAATAAGATTAAATGATGCTGTTGCACATATATAGAATGGAAAAGAATCATATAAGAGATATATCAACTTATGATGTACCGCGATGAATTTGGCTTTACCGGTAACGAAAGGTTAGTTTTCGCTCACGGAGGAGGAACGTAAGCTAGCTGCACGCACAAGAATATCGTTATTATCTAGCGAGTGAAATTGATACACATAATAAACAGACATGTTGATATAAAAATCATGCAAGAAATTTATAGCCCATATATTGGAAGATTTACATAATGGAATTGATGATTATTAAGAAAATGTATATAAGATTGTATTTCTTGTGGAAATCTAGATGTGTATAAAATACGTTATAAATTGCATAAAAGAGGAAATAAATAGTACAAAGTATACAAAACGCGATAAATTCAACTTATAAATTACTTATGAGATTGGAAATGTTGACTATTAAATTTAAACCCTTGATTAAAAAAAAATGTTGATGGAGGGATGAAAGAATGAAAAACAAACCAATACAATACTTGACAGAACAAGTAGTCATGCATATGTTTTTGCAATTCGTATAAGCAAGGAAAAAAATGGGCCATATTATTCAATCGACAATTCAAATAAAAGGCAAGTACGTAAATAAATAATTTTGAATAGTAGTTTGTAAAAGAATCGTATTAAAAGATCGGATAAATCAACTTACCACAATAGGATGTCAATTTGACTATAATGTTGATGAAAAATAATACTTACGCACGATGGAGGAGCGTACGCTGCACGCACAAAAATGATAAAATTTGTAATAATTGGTAACTTTGTAGATTTATTGTATACAAGCAAAATCTCAAAACCTAATATTCATTAGATATACTGAATCAATGGTGTCGTATAAATATTACAATTTCGTACGTGTGAAAATCGTTGTGTATTTATTACTTTTCACATACGAATACAACAAGAGCTTTATTTGCAAAATATGTTTTGCCTATTATATTTCTATTATATGTTTTACTTAAAGGTAAAAATGTAATCTTATATGTATATTATAATTATAAAATATGTACAAAATTATGTTAGAAATTTTCACTTCATTTATCAAGCGATTGAACTTCATATATTTTACATATAAGTATGTGTCTTGGAAAACCGTGGATGGAGGAACGGAAGAGAGTGACTTACATGTTCAGAGGAAAAAAACCAATCACACAAGAATGTCAATTTATCATCATATTGATATTCTTGTGAGATTCATAACGTGTCGATTGTGTTAATTTATCAGGTCGAGGGCTATATTGTAATTAAAAGGTTTTCGGTAAAATTATTCAACGATTTAAATAAATGGCAAATAAAATTAAATGATTCCAAACATCGGATGTAAAAGAATCGTATTAAAAGCAGTGTTCTAAAAATCGGCCTAGGCGGCCGCCTAGACGGCGCCTAGGCGCTAGGCGGTGCCCGGCCGCCTAGATTTTATGCTAGGCGGCCGCCTAGCCGAGCACCTTCTAGAAGCGGCCGCCTAGGCGGCCCTAGGCGGAGCTGGGCGGAGCTAGGCGGGGCTGGGCGGGCTGGGCGCAAATTTATGTTAAAGTCTACTAAATTTGTAGAATTTGAACCATTAATTAGCATATTATATTATTATATAATTTATATTTGTTGAATCTTGTTCATTAATCATAAATTAGTAGATGAAAGTATATTAGTAAATGATATATACTTTTTTATTATATGATATTGTGTAAAAATAATAGCAAAAATACATAAAATAACTCTTATCCGCCTAGTCCGCCTAGAAGCCCGCCTAGCCGCCTAGACGCTAGTCGGCAGCCCGCCGCCTAGCTACCGCCTAGCGTATTTTAGAACATTGATTAAAAGCGATAAATCAACTTACCACAATAGGATGTCAATTTGACTTTAATGTTGATGAAAAATGAATACTTACGCACGATGGAGGAGCGTACGCTGCACGCACAAAAATGATAAAAATTGTAATAGTTGGCAACTTTGTAGATTTGTTGTATGAGCAAAATCTCAAAACCTAATATTCATTAGATATACTGAATCAATGGTGTCGTATAAATATTACAATTTTGTACGTGTGAAAATCGTTGTGTATTTATTACTTTTCACATACGAATACAAAAAGAGCTTTATTTGCAAAATATGTTTTACCTATTATATAATTTCTATTATATGTTTTATTTAAAGGTAAAAATGTAATCTTATATGTATATTATAATTATAAAATATATACAAAATTATGTTAGAAATTTTCACTTCATTTATCAAGCGATTGAACTTCATATATTTTACATATAAGTATGTGTCTTGGAAAACCGTGGATGAAGGAACGGAAGAGAGTGACTTACATGTTCAGAGGAAAAAAATCAATCACACAAGAATGTCAATTTATCATCATATTGACATTCTTGTGAGATTCATAACGTGTCGATTGTGTTAATTTATCAGGTCGAGGGCTATATTGTAATTAAAAGGTTTTCGGTCAAATTATTCAACGATTTAAATAAATGGCAAATAAAATTAAATGATTCCAAACATCTGATGTAAAAGAATCATATTAAAAGCGATAAATCAACTTACCACAATAGGATATGGTCAATTCGACTTTAATAGTAACGAATTACAAGCTCTCACGCACGAGGAGGAGGAGAGTACACTGCACTCACAAAGATTACAAATAAATTTTAATGATTTGGTGCATCGGATGTAAAAGAATTAATCGTATTAAAAGGGATAAATCAAAATACCACAATAGAAGGCCAATTTAACTTCAATGGTAACGAGTTATATATCACGTACATATGGAAGATCGTGCGTTACACACTCAATATGCCCTTATTACCTGATAAGTGAATTGGAATACACAAATAAAAATATTATTGTATATCTTTACTTGTTTAATTAATATTAAATGACAAGGAATTATATAAATAATTTTATATAAATGGGAAGTAAATAAATAATTGTGAACGTTGATCGTAGAAGAATGGACATTAAAAGAGATAAATCAACTTACCACAATAGGATGTCGATTCGACCTTTAATGATAATGAAAGATGAGTATTTACGCACGATGGAGGAGAGTATGCTGTACGCACAAAAATGACAAAATTTGAAATAATTGGCAACTTTTAAATTTGTCATATACAAGCAAAATCACAAAAATACTGCTTATTAGATTTTTTAAATTAGTGGTATCTTATAAATATTTCAATTTAAAAACGATAAATCAACTTACCACAAAAGCATATAATAGTAACGAACGACAAATTCTCACGCAAGATAAGGAGCGTATACTGCTCGCACAAAAATGTTCTTGTAAGCGAATTTAAATACACAAGTAAAAATGGTTATTTCTTCTCAAATAGTTAAAACCCGATTTGCAAATCTGAAAACAAATATGTTGTATCATATAAAAATCATTCTCAACAAAACTAAAATATAAAAAAAATAAAAATTGTACATGCATAGTAGACAATTTTGTGTGCTCCAAAACGTTTAATTTTAAAGAGAGAAATGATATTTCATGAACAAGTAACATTTCAATCGCGAAAACAATATGCCATGATACTAGTAAACACATAGAGAAAACATAAGTAGAGTGAGTGAGAGAGAGATACGTTTTGGTTGTCGCTTCCTGCGCACAGAGATATATATAGAGAGGAGGTTATACTACAATATTATTTATTGAGAGGCGATGCTACTGATAAACGAAAGGGTATTAATTTATAGAGGGACCTTAGTCCAACAACAATGGATAAATAATTTATATTTGCAAATTATGCATAAAATAGAAAGGGAAAAAAAAAAAGTAGAAATGTAGGCTAAAATTTTGAACTTTTACAAATTCAAATATACATGAACGAATGAGTTACATTACTGAGTGAAAAAAATCTTACACAATATGATGGTCTAGAGACGATTTCGCAATTATAAAGGTCTTAGGTCAAATTATTCGATAATTGAATAAACGACAAATAAAATTAAATGATTTCGTGCATCGATTGTAAAAGAATTGCATTAAAGGGATAAATCAACTTACCATAATAGGAGAAGGTCAATTGACCTTAAAATGGTAACGCAATACGAATAATTCTCACGCACGAATGGAAGGGCGTATGTCGCACGCACAACCTTTATTGCCCGATAAGTGAATCGGAATACATACATACAATGTATTACTGTATTCTTTATACATTTTGTTAATATTGCTTGGTAAGGAATTACGTAAACATTATATATATATATATATATATATATATATATATATATATATATATATATATAGAGGATATATATATTTGCTGAATATGTGGAAAAGAAAAAGGGAAAAAAGGTTAGAAAAGAATATGGCTAAGTTTTTACAAAAATTACACTCCAAGAAAATCACAAATTAACATTTATTAGATAAATAGAATCGGTGGTTTCATACAATATTTCATTTAAATGAACTGATTTATTTGACTTTAATCTCTTGTAAACAAAGAATTACGTACATTATACTTCCCTATTCCATTAATACAAGAATACGTTCAATTTCCGTTCGTCCCATTGGTATAAGAATATTACATTAAACAATAAAAATTTAATCCACTAAAATTCATGGACACTACTTTATTTACTACTATCACTTTTATTTTGATGAAAAAGTTATTTTAAATAAATGGAACGAATGGAGTACGTAACTAAAGTTCCCTAAAAAATAGTCATGGAAATTAAAATGCCGAGCCCGATTATCAGCCCATTCTAGTTTGGGCTTACATCGATAACACGGATTCAGGCCCATTCATATTTTATTTTTAGGTGAAACTGTCATTATTTTTTTTAATTAAAGATTTTTTGGAAGAAAAAAAAAATTATCGCCTAATTTTGATAAAACTATGTTGACCACTTTATTTAGTTTATTTTCCCCTATAACAATGATAATAATTAGCTAATGTTTCCTATTATAGTTTTACGATCTAATATTTTTAAAACAATAAAATATTGTCAATAATTGAACTTGTTATTGCCCAAAATTAAACTTACTAATCTATTATCTCCTATTCATTTGGCCAATAAACATATACCACTCTGGTCCAAGCTTATTGACTCATTTGCTTTATACATGGGAATTAAGACGAAAATGTTTAGTGTATAAAGTGTATTTTGTAGGTAATGTAATGTGGTTTATGAATTTAGACATATTTTAGAAACAGAGCATCATAGATGCATAAAAACATGTTCTTGTCTGATCTTAAATGAAAGATCGTATCAAGACCTTTAATTTGATATAAAAATCATAAAAATCCGATAACAAACGAGCAAGTTATAATAATTTAAACTTTCAAAATTTAAATTATATTGAACTACGTGCAGAAAAATGAGTGGATGAGATTTAAGTATGGAATGTTAAGTGTAATAAGGGGTTTACTAATTGTATTGATTATACTCTAATTATTTCTAAAAAAGGAAATGAGTCAATATGTGTGAGACGTCCCAAAAAGGAAAATGAGTCAATAAGCTGGGACCGGAGTGGTACAATACTATATTCAAAATCGAAACTTAAACATGTTTGTCGTGAAGACAACGTTGTAACTCATAACACCTTAATTACTAGAGCTGTAAAAAATTATCATATTCCGTATGTGTGTAGATCGAACCACCAATTTTTTATGGCTAACGTTCTCAATTAATTACCCTTGTTGTTGCAATTAATATATTCATATGTTGCCTTTACAAAAAATACACAGCTAAAGCCATCACATGCTAACGAAGGCATTACTTGATGTAAACAAAATTATTTATGCCAAATTGGCAATAATTAATTAAGCAGCCTTCACTGTATTAGTCAAGCCCTAGTCGAACAGCTCCAAGATTCAATTTCAAATATAATTTAAAATAATAGGAGTAAGTAAGTAATCAATACTAACAAAAGAAGGGCGTTGAAATGGAATCTTCTTATAATTTAAGGTTTAATTTGTGCATGGCCCATAGAATATTCCTCTGATTCTCGAGCATCCTTATTAAATTGTTTTTTCCTTTCTATTGTTTCCCTTTCGAGACCTGGCCTCTTGGGATATTTTCCCCTCGTATTTCGATGTTTTAATTGTTTAATACTTCCTCCGTCCTATTTACAGTCCTCGAATTTCGGACTGGATTATTTGGACAAGACGTAGATATATATGATGTGTATGGTTAAACTTTTAAGCAAATACTATATTTTAATAAAACCAGATCGAGCACTGTCGAATTTGATATAAAAATTATAAGAGTCGAGGAGCAAATGGACAGGTTATGATAATTTGAATCTAGCTTGCAGTTATGTGAAATGACGATGAGTCGATAAATTATGTTAATAAGTAATTATTATTTAGCGTATATGGGACCTAGATACTCTCACATTCAAACATGGCTTGTGATGAATCAGACGATTCGACATAAAACTCGACTCGTTATAAATGGAAACGAGAGTAATATCATATAAACAAATAGTTTGAAACTAATTAACTTGTAGTTATGTCAAATGACAATGAATTAATACATTAGATTAATAAGTTAACTGGACCTAATTTTTTCCATACTCCGAACATGGCTCGTGATAAATGAGACAACCAGGTATATGTTGACTAGGAGAATAGGTATTAACCCTATCAAAGAGAAGAATAGGTAGACGCGAGCTAAGGCCCGTCGTACACACCGAGGGAATCAACGAGATGCGGCAATAATAAAAGAGAATTAGGGTTTATTTCTTGAATGCGTAGAAACAACACTAATCTCCTATAAATACTAGGGACCCTAGGGTTGATTCGACCTACGATCTGGGAAAGAATCAACAAGAAAACCCGGAAAGGAGCTTGTATGGGCTCGACTCGATAAAATAGGGATCGGGCTAGGCCCGATCAATTATTCGATTAAATACAATAATTAACGATAAAAAATAAAGTCTTCATTCCTCTTGGGCTCACAAACTCTCCGTTTAGGCCTACTGCTACGGCCTTCGTCGTCCCTTCTCTCGGCCGTAGCCTCCCTTGTGTCACACAACACTTGCTCAGCTTCACCACTATCCCTCGCCCCGTCGGTGGTAACGTCGGGAGATGCGATACTCGTATCAGTATATAACTTGACTCGTTACAAACGGAACAACGAGTAATATCTTTTCATGATACTTTATTTCCACCAAGGAATGGGACAAAAGAGGACTGCCAAGTGCCAAGGAATCACCAGCTGCATTAACCAAAATTTGAGGTGAGTGCACTTAAAAAGAGGGAGTTAATTCTAGTTTATTGTGAACTCGACACCTGTAAATCAAATATTAAAACCTAATTTAGAGACAAAAAGTCATCGAGTTACATAAAGTATGTCTCTTTTCTTTTGATCTGGTTTGGTTGAAAATCTATAAACCCCACGACCTGGGAACATGCGAGTGCACCATTTTACTCATTAAACTAAAACAAGAATAATGTTTGTTTATTTCTTCAACTTGTCCACTACCAAAATTACAAATTCTACCAATTAATCATCGTCACCGTGAGTTAGACACAATTAATTAATAAAGTATTATTGTATATACTATAATTAATAATTTTGATTCCCATCTACTTGATGCCTCCATTTCATAATTTTAAATTAATTCAAACGCGATTAAATCTTTTTTTTTTTTTAAAAATTGCATGATTAGTTAAATTGGAAATTAATTATTGATTATACTTTTCCTTTGATCGAAACCCTAATTTGGAAACGGCTACTATTAGTATGTGATAGTGTTCCTTAATTAGTTTAATAGTAACTAATAATAATGAGCAATAATACTCTTCTCCGTCCACCAATTTTTAAACATTTTGACTTTTCAGTCGATTTTGAGGCTTTGTAACGATAAATTTTCAGTAGTATAAGATACTACAACACTCACAGTGCGATACAAAAATTACTATATATCGAAAATCCATTTAAAGTTCTACCATTACAGAGTTCTAAAGTAAAATATCGTCAAAACGTTCAAAAATTGGTGGACGAAGGAGTATTAATCTCCGTTCAAACAAAATACTAAATGGGAAAATAATATTTCTAAAAAATTATTACTTTTTTAAAAAATGAATAATCCTCGAAAGTGTATAGCTAGATAGAATATCTAATATCTATGTACAAGTGAGAATAAAATTTATTTAAAATCTTGAGCAAGCAATTGGATGATATCAATAATTTGACCAATTAAGTGATAGTATCAAAGATGTGTCCAGATACAATTAATCACAATTAATAAATTAATTATTGGATTAGGGCTAATTAAAACGCTTAAATGTAGTTGTGGAAGCATGCCTAGCTAGTTCACAAACAAAACACTATTTTTAGTTAATATTTTTGGAAGGAAGTGGGTAATGAGGACAAACAGTCCAAACCCATTTTTCTACGGTTTTAATTAACAGAATAATTACCAAAAGCAAGTGGGATTATCTTAATTTCACCACACAAAACTTCGCTTCATCGAGCAAAGCAAGCCGAAAAGGCGTAGCAGCTAGCTATGTACGTGTATTGACTTAGCGACAAAAATTAATGCATGCAATTAAATGTTTTAAGATCAAAAAGTCTTTCGTGATACGATTTTTAAATTTTCTTGTAAACGTACATTTTAATATTAAAAAAGAACACGATTGTTTTTAGTTAGTAGTATTATTTTTTCTAAAGTCTAACAAAACATATAGTACTTGATTTCTCGATTATGTTTAATTCTTTTTTTTTACTTGGTATTTGAATGGAATATGCTTAATTTCAAGTGTTTTACCAATATAATATGATTCAGTTGACCACGTAACATCAAATATAATAACTTTGTTTTATAGTACTACATGTTAATTAAAGCACGTATATGAATAGTATCATCTGTAATTTTAATTGTTGATGTATATATACCCACAAACACACACTAGAGTAAGTGCTTTTTAATTAATTTTCTACTAATTTGTAGCTCTGTCAAGCAAAGTTGACCTTATAATTACAGTTTAGTTCATAGAAGTTGACTTTTATGTGGTGAGTACTTGTTATACAGTAATATAGTAGTTATTTATTAATGTTTTGCTACTTGTAAAAATGAATAGTATTTCACTTTGAATTACTGTTAAAAATGAGAGGGTACATCATATATGCAGTTGTAGGTGAAAGTATTAAAAATTCGGCTCGTAAAAAGCTTGTCCGGTGATAAATCTGATGAAAAATGAGTTGAGCCCGAGCCTCTAATCGAGCTTGAATATGTGTTTGCTCGAAAGCCAGCAAACATGTTCGACATTAATTAAGGCTTGCGCTAGCTTTTTCAAATTTGTATTAATATATAGCATCTCATTAATCACAAACTGCAGCTAGTTATACTATTTTTTAATAAGTAATTATATTTTTACATTACATATTTCAATTCGTACGAGCCGAACTCGAGCTTCAACTCGAAATCATATTTAATATCCAATATCGGGTATCGACCGAGCTGAACTAGCTAGCCTTGTGCAGATGTGATGAATAAGGACGATCCCAAATTGATCTCAAGCTTAAAATTTTCAAGGCGAGCTGAGCTAGCTCGAAAATGCTAATATTCGGCTCGTGTGCACCCCTCTG
Source organism: Thymus mandschuricus (assembly GCA_029379335.1). Lineage (NCBI taxonomy): Eukaryota > Viridiplantae > Streptophyta > Magnoliopsida > Lamiales > Lamiaceae > Thymus > Thymus mandschuricus. The sequence continues at coordinate 38,427,762 of CM057074.1, forward strand.
TATATCTACATTAGTATGCATATTTGGTTAATTATAGTACTACTATAATATTGAAATGAAAGTGATTGTTGATTGACATTACTAACTAAAGTGAATTTAGGAAAAACAGAAACACTTTCTTCAGGAGGATTCTTACAGGGCCAACTTAGCTAGAGCACTGGGGAAAAAAAAAACTTTAACACTTAATTAAATAAGCAATAATTTTATTTAAATAAAGTTGAAGAAATAGAAAATGGGTCTAAAATAAAAAGAGCATGTAGAATCAAGATTACTGTCCCACTTCAATCAAAGTAGAATATTGGGGAATCCTAAAGGATAGATATATTAGTGGATATGGCATACTACTAATTAAATAAAATTTGATAAATTAAGCTCATCTGGTTACTGACTCATACTACTTATGTATATGTGTCAGCTTCCATTTTGCACCCAAATGTATTTATGGCTTCTAGATTTACCAAATGTGACATTAATTATATTTTATAAACTAGGGTTTTATTTTGGTTCTAGATTTGCAGCCAAATAGAAATGTTTTCAATCTTTTTTTACCGCCGGAACAGTGTCGAAAACCAACAATTTGTTTCATCGAAAATTTCTCTAAATATTAGATAATTATCGAGATAATCAGGTAAAAGTTCACTTCTACGTCGTTGGCCCTGCTCTGTACTTTGTACTATGTTGATGGATCTTTCCGCTTGCCTGTTGATGAACGTCTTAATATATTATAGTTTTCCAATAATATATAAAAGAAGTTGATCTCAATAGCCCTAATTTCAGTATAGACTATGAAACTTGAGAGTAGAGGCTCTATATAGTAACTATATAGTACTCCCTCCGTTCCGCCAAAGACGTTACATTTCTTTTTGTCAATTTCTGGCACGTTTTTCCACGCTTCTTGATGAAGTGTTTTAAAATAGATTTTTGAAGAATTTTTTCTTTTGCTGGATAATACAACTATCATAGTATCCCCTAGAAGAAAAAATTCTTCAAAAATCTATTTTAAAACGCATCATCAAGAAGCGTGAAAAAACGTGCCAGAAATTGACAAAAAAAAATGTAACGTCTTTGGCGGGACGGAGGTAGTAATTAAGAACACATATATAGTATAATTTATGGAATAGAAACATATATTAATGTGAAGTATGTATACAAATCTAGAAGTAATAAACAAAAGAAGAAGTCGAAATATTATATGTTGCTGGCAAATGGCAAAGCATCATCACACCCCACAAGTGGGACACATGAAACATGACATGGAAACACACACAACACACACTACTCATATATACATACATATATACTCCACACTTTCCTTTGACCAAGAACACCAAACATAATTTCTTTCACCATGTCTTCCTCAAACAACAACAACGACGAGAGCAGCTTCAGCTCGTCGAGGCCCATATTCTCGATAAGCGTGTCGGATAACGCTCATGATGGCGGCGGAAGTTCGTCGTCGAGCGAGCAGGAGAGGCTGCTCCCGATCGCCAACGTGGGGAGAATCATGAAGCAGATCCTGCCCCAGAATGCCAAGATCTCCAAGGAGGCCAAGGAGACGATGCAGGAGTGCGTGTCGGAGTTCATCGGGTTCGTGACCGGAGAGGCGTCGGAGAAGTGCCGGAAGGAGCGGAGGAAGACGGTCAACGGAGACGACATATGCTGGGCCATGGCGGCCCTGGGGTTCGACGACTACGCGGCGCCGTTGAAGAGGTACTTGGAGAGGTATAGAGAGATAGAGGTGGATAGGGCTAGTCAGAACAAGGCTGGTGGTGGTGGTGGTAATAACAGTGAAGAAATGGAGGAGAATTTGCTGTTGTACACCAATCCTAAGCCTCCCAGAGATACTGGCTGATAGAAACTTATTTTTCTTTTCTTTTTTGGTTAAAATTTTGATTTTAATTTGCTCGGGAAATGATGATTTTCGGAAGTTTTGGAGTTAATTTTTGAGATCTTGATTTGATGAATTGAGTAATTAGGTTTTTTTTTTGGGGGGTTGATATTCTATCAGCTATATATAGTAAGTTTCCTTATTTAACAATTGGTTAATTGGGTGTGATTTTCTTTGCTTCGATTAGTGTTGAAATAAGTTGGAAAAAAAGAGAGGATTTTTGTTGGGTCTGTACTAAAAAAAACAGAAAGTAGTGAACAAAAGTTGCCTCCTCCTCCTCCTTCTCCTTCTTCTTCTTCCTTGATAATAAGATCAAGGTATGCTTTAATTAATTAGTTTATTTGAGTTGGATAGAATTAGTTAGTTAATGGTTTCAAGATTGTTTTTCTGCTTGGCAGATTAGCAAACCATGGGGTAACTAAAGCATAGATAATTGGATAGAAACCATAAATACTACTTTAATTTGCTATCCCTTTTCAGTTCTCAAGAGCATAGTTTTCTTTGAATCAGGTTATTTTATGCAATAGTATACTTGAGTAATTAATCACACTTAAGTATAGTAGCAGTATTTAAGCTTATATATATTTGTCAAAGGTTTCTACGTATACATAGTGACATAAAATTTTGTAGAAATTAATTACTAGAAATTCGCTCATACACTACGGCTTTAAACCGTAGTGTATGCTATTTCTGAACTGTAGAGAGCGGTGGTATAGAGAAAAGTACCAGGTATAAGTTCCACCACTTCTAGCCTGCAGTTAAGGCCTCCTTTAATTAGATATGAAGGGGGATAGTAGTCATAATACTATCTTTCATGCAGTAATATATTTTCACTGCCTAATGTAATTAAATCATCAAATGATAATGACTTTAATTATTTCCTTCACAATATAATGGTAATTAGTAGTCATACCATACTATGGAATTGGAATAAACACTACCAAAAGTGAAATTCCATCATTATAATTGGGATTGCATCACTAATTAAAATTGAAGTTACTTGAGGAAATAGGGATTCCATTACTAATTAATGGGTCATTGATACGATCTCATGCCGGATTCACAAGCAATTGTTGACCGGTACTAAGCTAGTTGGGGGTCAAACCTTGACTCATATACGTACTAGCTTTTTGGTGGAGTTAGAATTTTAAACTTGGGTGCCTATTAGCCATGAATGTTGACCGGCATGTAAGAATTTGGTTTGTAGAACTAGATTCATTCACTTTCAAATGTCTTTTGATTTTTGGAAACCATCACTCATCGATTGCATTGACAAAGCTCCCGTCGGGATCAGAAACATACAAGGCCGTGACTTCAAGAATACTTAGTTCTTCACGATTCCATATATTTCATGCTCTATACTTGAAAATATTTTGAAGAAATAATTAATTGATGCACACGCTGCACTGATGTACATGTTACTCCTTCCGTGATTCCGTCCATTTAAGCACAATCACATTACATGTGTTAAAAAAACCAGTTATCTATACTAAAACTAGAAACACAAAATGTTGTTTTGAGGGTATTTTAACTTTGTCAAATTAGGAGTATAATCTTATGAAGGATAAGCTGTGGATGAAATTAATACAATTATTTTTTGAGCTGGTATTTTGATTATTTACAAATATAGAAGTTACGATTCTTTTCGACATGCAAATTAAATAAACAAGACCATTTCTTTTTATAATAAAAGAAGTGGGCCAAAACAAAACCTTGAGATCAACTCCTTCAAATTGGCCCAACTCATTTGATACGGGCCCATTCTACGAGGAAAATTCGAATCAATAAATTTCCCTCCCAAATCCCCTCTGTAAGCCATAAAATCCTCTTCGAATAGTAACTACAAATTCCTAATCACACTATGAAAGATGATGCATCAGATTCAGACCTACAGAGTATGCTCGGGCTAACTCTCCCATCTCCGTCGTGTCGCCGCCCAGCATGATTGGTGACGCTGCCATGAGGGCGTTCCGTCACATTGAGCTCAAGGTGTTCGACAAAATGCCAGTTCCAAAGGAATAAAAAGACACGGATAAACTTGGATTCAAGGTACAGGTTATCAAAGAGCAAGTTACATGTGGCAAGAAAGTAAAAAACCAAGAAACTAAACTATGCCAGCTGAGAATCACCTCAAAAATCTATGAAGAACACACGCTTTCTACAAGCTTGAGCTTTTCGGTGAGATGAAATTCTTTCATGGTAGGAGATGTAGTTCGATCAGAGATGATGTTGAAGGTCATTGTTACAGTTCTCATGTTGTTCCTCGGTTGATGAAATCAGCTGAAGCCACGAGAGACGGGCTGCAATATTCATCCAACTCGATTGTTAGAAGTGTCGAAATTTCCTCAATAGCAGAGGGGATCTCCTCCAGGTAATAGCAGAGCACTGGATGGCAAGGTATCGAAGCCTAAGGGAAGTTGCTCTCATCCTGCAGCAGGCTGAATACAGGCTGTGTCGCATCCCATTCCCTCCAATCCCCGCCTTTGCACTCACATTCTTGAAGCTTAAGGACTTCAAGATTTGGCTACTCACCTAGGCATGTCATGAATTCGTTTAGAACATTTTGCAAAGGACTACTTTCTCAATGAAGGAGGTAACCGAGCCTCGGCAGGGAAACATAAGGATCAAAGAGTTTTAGCTTTCCGAGTGTATGGAGATGGCAAAGATCGATAGAACAGGTTCCTTCAATCCCCATGTTCACTTATTCGTGTATTTCCCTATGATATGATACGAAGTTGGAGGCCGTAGTTGCCATTCTCGGCTTGTTCCTCCCCAATCTGTCTTGCTGATTCCACAGCAGAGTCACTGCAGCCACCCATCAAGATGGATTCAAGTGTCGTGATTTCTCCGATGGCCCCGGGGATTTCCTCTAGCTCTGGGCAATTCCAGACAGTCAGGCCCCTGAGCTTTGGGAAGTTGGTCTCGTCAGCTCTCCAATGCACCAGATTCAGTTTCTCGAAACTCAGAAACTGCAGTGAGCTGAACACGTCATCTTCCTCTGCCTCCCACTCTTGATCTGCATCTCTTGCCTTCCTTGCAAAGCTAAATCTGCTCAACTTGAGAGACTCCAGATCTGGTAATGCACATAGAGCCTTCCGCTCAAGAGCATACCAACCCATTTTCTAATGCCCGAAGGGAATCTGAAGTTGCGCAGAAAGTAGCCAGCTGCATCACTCGTTCCAGATTCGCACGTTAGGGTTTTGAGCTTGTGGAGATGGCTGAGATCGACAACTGCAGAGTCATCGAAGTGGATCCCGAGCTTCTCGATATTCGGGATGCTTTCGAGGAAACCCCTGCTCATCAGCGCGCGGGTTAGCCCAACGCATGAAATCGTCTGCAGCTTCTTCTTCACGGCAAAGATCGTTTTCTCGTCGTCACCCGTAGTCAGAAACTTTCTGTCGAACTTGACATGCCTCAGCTCCAGCATCTCCCATATCTCGGACGGACCGTAACACCAACGTAGCTCTGCAATCAAGGTCTGCAGATCCAACAGTCTTGATAATCCGGTCGGTAGCCTTTCGTCGCAGGACCAACACTAATAAGATTCAACAGTCTTGTATCCGATGTCGAAGAACTGGAGCTGCAAGTCGGGTTGGAAGAGGAGAGATTAGTCATGCTGTGATGTATATAGTATGCATTTTCTATTATTCGTTTTGATTCAACGAATAAGATTTTCATTTCAATAACACCGTGGCGTTCCGTGTGCAGGGCTTGAGAATAATGAAAGCGGCTCTTACATTGACCTCCGCGTTAACAGATGGCCTCATCAAGCCCTTCTTGAAGAAACAAGCTCATCAAGAAATGAATGAGAAGATCGGAGACAGGGAGGTATTGTTTCTTTCGTTTTTTTCGTTTTCTTGCATAAATGAGGCGTCTCTCTTGATCACTTCGAGTTCTGTAACATTGTGGCCTCTTTGATCAGATGTCGAAGAACGACTGAAGCACGAGTGCTGAATATGATGTTCAATGTTCAATTTCATACCTCTTTTTTTGCTCAGTCCCCATTTTCTGGAGCAGATTATCATGGAATATAGCTTGAAACATTTGAGATGGGTTTTGCCTATATTTTTTCCTTTTGCATTACATAAAGAATCATAGTACAATAGTATAATGTTTGTGATTGGAAAAGATAAAAATCGAACAGAAAAATTTAGCTCTACGTTCATAATGAGTATTATCAAGGATCCTGCATAATTAAATTTACACGGGTCGATTTCTCTGGGGATTTTAGATCAATAGCAGCAACTGCTGCATTGATCTTGTGCAGAGCAGTCGCTGCTTCGATCATGTTGATTCTTTCGTTTGCTGAAATTGGTAAACATTGTATAGCCAACTCAAAAATAGACGACAGACATTGCTCGTATGCAGAGTCATGTTGATCTTCCCTTGATAAGAGAGAAGCTGCCACAATTTCAGTAACTGTATTTTGTTGTAATGCTTCACTCGCCCAACTTGGTAAGGTCAATATTTCCCCATCGAACATATCATCCGTTGGCCTCTTCCCTGTGAACATCTCTAGGAGCATTATACCAAAACTGTACACATCCCCACTTGTCGACACTTTCCCTCCAGTTCCCAACTCTAATCATTTTTTTAAGATTGGGAAGAAAAAAATTGTTAATATAGATAAGTATTATGAAGTTGGAAGGTTTTGCAACACACATATATATACATCACCTGGAGCTGCATAACCGATGGTGGCCAATGTTTGTGTATGGACGAAAGCTTGATCATCTCCCTCGAACAACTTTGAAATTCCGAAATCGGAAAGATGAGCAGTCAGGTCATGGTTGAGCAACACATTGCTTGGCTTTATGTCACAGTGAACAATAGGGGATGCATATCCGTGGTGAAGATATTCCAATGCTGCCGCAACATCTACCGCTATTTTTAATCTTTGCGTTAGATCCAGGCAATGGTTATTGTTGGAATACAACCATTTATCCAAGCTCCCATTTGGCATGTATGTGAGAATCAGAGCCTTAAACTCTACGTTGCTACAGCATCCAATAACCCTGACTATGTTTCTGTGCCGAATGTTGCTCAGTATCTTAGCTTCCGTTTCGAAACTCCTCATTGCACCATGAAGCTGCAAGTCATACACTTTTACTGCAACTTTCGACCCATCAAAGAGTATAGCTTGGAATACAGAACCAAAACTCCCACGTCCAAGTTTGTTGCTCTCACTAAAACAGCTTGTTCCTCGTTCGAGTTCAATAAATGAAATTCTTGGCAACTCAACGACCTGCCAAGTAATAGGTGGGGTTTCTATTTTCTTTTGTTTTCTTCTTACGAACACAAAAAATGCTACCGCCGCAAGGACAAGGGTGGAACTCAAAATCAATATTAAGGGCACCATGGATCTCTTTGGCCTTGATCTACTGTGATTTCCTGAAATATTATTAAACCGTGCACGCAGGGCTAACTAAGTTATATGGGAAAATGGATGACCCCATTTAGCATTACCTATTTATTAGAAACATTAAAATGCTAATTAATAAAAGTGGAGGTCTTTTAGTATGGATGTATTGTGAGAGAAGAATTCAATGTTATCAAACCTCTAGCATTCTCAAGGATTCGGAAATAGTAGATCTTTTAACCTATTCTTTAACGTCATGATGTTGCCTCCAGATTTAAAATATTTATATATATATATATATGCTTGGCCTTAGTTTATACAATTATACTACATCAACTCTAATTTATTTATAAAATTGAAATTGAATGCTAAAGAATAATTTGAATTTTTAATGACGCTTTCTATGGTATCAAAGGAGTGGATTGATCAAGTCAAATGTGATGAAAAGAGAATTGGCATGAAAAAAGCATAAATAATTGAACGGGAATTTTTTTTTAAAAAATAACATGTGCATCAAGACTCACCTTTGTGGCAGCCCACCCCATCGAGAAATCCATCACCGGCGAACCCCTCAAAGCACTCACACCGAAACGCCGGTGTCGAACCACCGTCACCAAGCGGCGGCGAAACAGCAATGCACTTAGCATTCTTGGAGCACCGGCATCCACCTCGAAGCCACCATCCCACTCTCACAACCTCAAGATTCTTATAAATCTGCGTAGAATTTTCATCAGCTTCCATCGATATCGCTGAGAACAAGGAGCGGCAGCCGCTCCTCGTCAGATTCCCGTAGTCGATGAACGAAGACGCCGCATTCGTCTCCGAGTAGCACCTGATGTTAGCGTTTCCGTCGTCGCAGTCGAGGTGCTCTAAGAGATTCTTCACCATAGTCATCGGAATTAAGCAGTCGCTCGTCGAATCCCCACAGTCCTGCATAAAGAACTTGTTTTGGGATATCGGGGCGAGGTTGGCCGTGAAGAGGCGGCGCAGCGCTTCCACTGGGCGGTGGCACCTTGTCTGAAGGTTTACTAAGATGGTTTTGGCGCTGACGGATTCGACGGGGAAGTCGCCTATGAGGATCTCGCCGGTGGTGGAGCAGTTGAGATTAATTTGGCAGCCGGCCGAGAAGCCGAAGGGAAAAGGGAGTTGCCGACCGCCGCAGGCGTGATCGCACCGAGCCGCCGATAAGCATGAGATCATGAGGATCGTATGAACAGTACTAAAGATGATGGCATTGTGGAATTCTAATTTCATTTTTCGATGGATCTTGAAAAGAGCGTTCAATGTAGTATATTTTTTGTACTTATATACATAAGTTTTATGCAATTGACTTCTTGTGAGGACTACCTAAGTTTCATCCACCACTTGCAGTTCAAGTTGGATCTCATCCAATAACAGATGGGCCAACATTTCTAGTATTTCATATTTTAATAGTAGTGGAGCTTTTGCATTATAACTAATTAAAGAAGATGAAATACAGCCAACAAGAATTTGGCCTTCGAATATTGAAAATTGAAGAAGCTCCATCATTTGTTTCTTGAGAAAAGGTCACATGAGATTTCTGAGGTAATTCAGCTTTGGTATGAAATATTCTATCTTCTCCTCTCTGTTGAATCTTTCTATTTTTTTATATGTAAGCCTGAAAACTGTTTTTCCCCAGTTAGATTGATTTATAGGTTGAATCAAAAAAATTATTCTTTGGCAGGAAACATTATTAATTTATTAACTGTAAAACTTTTGTCAATTTCTCCCTCTTGTCACCAGCCATCAGAGCACAGGAGCTGCAACTACCACCTCCTCCGCCGCCTCAGAGGCGGCGCCGCTCTCTCGGTCCACCCATCTAAGAAGGTGAGCCGCAATTTTGTATCTCTCCGTTTCTTTTTCTCAAAATACTATCACAGTCTTCACTCATTTTGGCCTTGTTTTATGAATTGAAGTTTAAATTTTTGTGTATCTACGGTAAACAAACCTCTATACAGTTATACTGTCGGGAATGAAAAAATTATTAATGTAGGATGATCTACCTTTATATCTTTAAGTAGAGTTCTAAGTCTCAGCGGATAGTGCTACCTGTTTTCTTGGATCAGGTAGGTAAAAAAGGCAGGAAACATAGCCTTAATTCCAGAATGGGACAAGATTTCTTCAAAAACCTACCAGTAGAGATCCTAATAAACATCCTCTCAAGGCTCCCTATCCCAACCACTATAAGCTGCAAGTGTGTCTGTAAGCCATGGCTGAACCTCATCTCGACTTCGGAGTTTGTCGATCTAGGCATTTCCAAATCAGTACAGGGCCTCATCGTCTTTTCGGAGGGAGAAAACTCAAAGCCATACAAAATCGTAGAATTTGTAGATGATGAGGTTGATCTCAACCGTCATTGGAATACCATCTTCAACGTGGACCTCCCTTTCCGCGAGCCACCCCATAGCTCGGTTAATGGCTTGCTCTTTCTCTGCAAGCAAGGACGCAATGCTCGTGATCTTTTACTGTGCAATCCTATCACTCGTGAGTATATTATCCTCTCTTCGCCTCGACTGCCTTACTCCAAACCTATATTTCAGCTCGAGACTTATGGATTTGGAGTGAGCAAAGTGAGCGGGGAATACAAGGTGGTTAGGTTGTTCTTAGATGAGAACCTTCCATTGACTCCGGCGTTCAACTCTAACCAATTCGAGTGCCAAGTATATACTGTTGGGACTGGATGGATGGCTACCATATCCTTAACTATGAGGAATACTTGCTTTGCTTGAGGTTAATCCTCTGTTTTCTACCGTTTCCCAGTCTCCTAATTTCATTTCATCACTACACAATGACACATTATATGATGTTGTAATTCTATCTATTAAAGCACGAGTCTGATAGGTGATAGAGTCCTTAACTTCATGATCAAGACAGTATTTCGAAACGTGCAGGTTGAAGAAATGCTTAAGAATGGAGAAAAGGCGGAGTCTCGGAATACTTAAGCCCTTAAACAAAAACACAGACTATTGGAGGTAATTTTACATGTTTTTCATGTCTTGAACTATAAATCACGTTTGCTTATCTTGAAGATGAGCAACTAAAACGGTGTTCGATTATAACAACCAAAGAAACAAGATGACAGAACAAGAACAGATGAAGTAAAAGTCTGGATTGACAATATTCATTGAAAGTAAAAATACAGAAATACAGAAGATGAAGTTGAAAGCTGTAGCTCCCCAATCCCACACAAAGATCCACCTGCATCATCATTCAAGATTTTAAAGTTGCAGAATTCCTACAAGATTAATCAAAAGCATATGACATGAGCTTTACCTTTAGGCCGGTGCAGAAAGCATTAACCGAAACCATCATTCATAATCGTCCTTATATACAGTAAGTTTGATGTCAAAGTTATCATACTCAGATTCCTGCAACTGCACGATCTTCTCCGCTGAGGCCACTGCAGAATCACTACATCCATACATTTCAATCAGTTGGAGCGTTACGATTTCTCCGATCCCACTTGGGATTCCTTCCAACTCCGAGCACTCTTTCAAACGCAGGTGACGGAGTCTAGGGAAGTTGGTCTCATCGACAATCCAGCGCACCAGAAACAAAAATTCCAAATGCATAACCTGCAGTGAACGGAACACGTCTTCTTCGCTCGCCTCCCACTCTTCGGGTACCCCCTCACGTGCGCGCTCACCATCCTCGCTCACGAACTCACATGTGCGTATCCTGAGCACTTCCAGATTCGGCAACGCAGACAGGGTCTTCAAGACTGTAGGAGTTATCACACAGCGAGTGAGAGTCAGTTTTCTGAGATTACTCGGAAATTTGACAGCTCCCAGTACATGGCAACCTCTTCTCTCCCTAAATTTTGAGCTGCAGCTTAAATTTTCGAGCTTGTGAAGATGGCTGAGGTCAACTCCTTCTGGGGGGAAACTCTCGAAATAGCATCCCAACTTTTTTATGTTCGGAATGCTTTCGAAGAAACCGCTCCGAATGACCTGGTCCGTAAGGACTATGAAGGAAAGCGTCTGCAGCTTGTTCCGAACAAAGTTTTCCGGGTAGTCATCTTGAAACCATGTTACTCCATTAAGCTTGAGATGTCTCAACTCAGACAGCTCCCACATCTCATATGGCACGTCATGGTAGCATGAATCAGCAATCAAGGTCTGTAGCTTCAACAATTTTGATATGCCTCTGGGGATGTTTTTGTAGCACGTGAAAGCTAAGAAGTGTAGGTTGACAAGTTGAAATATCTCCGTTGGGAACTCGGTGAAAGCCATTTCCGACACATCCAGAACCCTAAGAAGCCTTAGGGCCAGAAACTCGGGAGACTGCCAGATGGAGCATATGATGGATCGAGCAAGTCGCACCGCCTCTGGAGATACATTAACCACATCCACCGTGGGAGCACTCACACGTCGTATGATGTAGACCTCGGAGGCGGCACGAGTCATGACGTGTAGAAACTTCTCTTCGTCACCTTTCCGGATGCATAGATCCCTCAACAGATCATGAATCCCACAGCTCAATATCTTTCCGGTGGACTTGTTTCGCCTAACCATAACCAGATTCCTCTCCACCAGAGCCTTGAGGCAATTCTCCGCCTCCTCCTCCAAACTCTTATTACTACTTCCATTTGATAACTTCACGAATCCTTCAGCTACCCACATACGTACGAGTTTGGAGGCCTTGATCTCGTAATCCTCGGGGAAAGCTCCCATATAGAGGAAACATGGTTTCAAGTGATTTGGCAAGTGGTGATAACTTAAAGACAGTATGTTAGAGAACTCCCCGCCTGATCCAGAAATTGCAGCTACCACATCATCCGCGACGTCCTCCCAAACATCCTTTGATCTACTAAGGTTGCACAGAATCCCTCCAACCACACTGATGGCGAGAGGGAGCCCCCCGCAACCACTTGCAATCTTTTCTCCCGCCCCTTGTAAATCCTGAGGGCAGTTTCCTTGTCCGAACACAATTTTCCCGAGTAGATTCCAACTCTCGTGCTTGTTCAGCAGCTGCACCTTGTGCTGCAGACTCCGCGAGTCTGCATATGTCACCACTGCCGATTCCCTTGTGGTTAGCAAGATTCGACTCCCGTTGTTGTTGTCTGGCAAGTACCTCCTCATCTCATCCCAGAATTTGGTGCTCCATATATCGTCCAATACAATCATGTATCGTCTACCGTACAACCTCCTATATAGAGCATCTTTCAGTTCACTTTCTTCACTCCGAATTAGGTCATCAACTTCATTTCCGATTACGCAACGAAGAAGGCCTAACAGAATTTTCCGCATATTGGGATCTTGTGAGACCGTGGCCCAAGCACGGATGTGAAAGTGAGAAACCATGGATGGATCTTGATAAAGATTTCGAGCTAGAGTGGTTTTGCCAATCCCGCCCATCCCAACGATGGGCACGATCTCCAGCTTCCTCTGCACCCCGGTCAGCCGATCCTTCAACTGCAACAGGTCATCATCAAGTCCTACCACGATGCTCTTTGAGCTTGTATCATGGGATGAAGGAGCAGCATCGCTCCATGAACTGCCACTCGACGTTGACTTTTCCACATCCGCGAGCTTTGAAGCTTGTTCCATCACAGAATCAAGTTCTTGCACTACTTGTTTCAGGCCTGGGGCAGAAAAGGAGAAGCTCGTCCCTTCGGGGTTGGACAGAATTTGATCAACCATGTGAGATTCGATAATATCTTCTGCCTTATGAGCTGCATCTCGGATTTGGCTCTCCAAACTTCCTATTTTGGCCAGTGGAGATTTTTCAAGAATCTGCTGCAGAGAAGCAGCTTTTCGGAGGATGGATTCGAGTTGGGGTTTGTTGTGATCATCAAGAATCCAGCGTGTTTGTTCAGGATTCAAGATTTTTTCTAGGATGGTGATGAGGGGCTGAAGACTGTTGGCCATTCTCTCTCTCTCTCTCTCTCTTGTTTCCTCTCTTTGTCTCACTTGCAAAAACAGGGGAAAGCTTTCTGGGGATCGATCAATCACAAATCCAATCTATATTAAACAAGTCGAGCTGCGGCCAACTTGTTTCTTTCTTTAGTACTAATATGTTACTACTAGATAATTAAAAAGAGTTGGTTCGTTTGTTTTTTTAGGGTGGTGGTTTGCATAATTTATACAAGGGCATCAATTATTGATCTACAAAAGAGAAGAGCCTTCGATGTATATTTATATTATATACTCAAGTTGAAGAAGTATGCAATTGATTTCTTTTGAGCAGAGGTTGTACAACTGATAATAACAAGTTTCAAAGAAACCTTAATACTAAGACATGTTGAATCATATAAGTATCAAGGACTTTTTGTGTTCTGCTTTCAAATTTCTCAACATTTTCTTGACTAGATCAAAACCATCAGAGCTGTTTACAACCAATATGAGACAGCATAACATTTGAGGAGTACCTAAATTTCATCCACTTGTAGTTCAATTTGGGCCTCATCCAATAACATATGGGTCAACTATAGTTATTTTAATGGTAGTGGAGCTTTTGCATTATACAGTAACAAAAGAAGATGATGAAATGCAGTCTGCAAGAATTTCACCTTCAAAGCTCCCATCTTTTGTTCTTGAGGAAAAGTCACATGGGTTTTCTGGGGTAATTTTGCTTTAGTGATATTGAAATAATCTATATATTTTCTGTTGAATCTCTCAATTTTTTTATACTGTATGTAAGCATGGAAATTTGTTTGATGAATTTATTAAACTTTTGTTAGTTTCTCCCTCATCATCCATCCACTTTGATTTGAGCTATGTTGACAGGAGCTGCAACCACCTTCTCCTCCGCCGCCTCAGAGTCCTTCGTCATACGGCCTCTCGAGTCTAGGTTCTATATAGAGTATTCCAAGGTTTTGCTTTACTGAACTAATGAATCTGCAAAATTATCTTGCTCTTCATCTTCAGAAACTTGATTAAGAAAAAAAAGTGAACTAGGGTTTAAGTCTAGTGTATTAACTCTTGCATAGTGCTGTTTTGTTAAACGAGGTAAGCAAAAATAGAAAGGAGAGGAGACAGAGAAATAGTTCCCTTGATTTCAAAATGAGACAAAATTTCTTCAAAAATCTACCAGTAGAGATCCTAATAAACATCCTCTCAAGGCTCCCTATCCCAACCACTATAAGCTGCAAGTGTGTCTGTAAGCCATGGCTGAACTTCATCTCGACTTCGGAGTTTGTCGATCTAGGCATTTCCAAATCAGTACAGGGCCTCATCGTCTTTTCGGAGGGAGAAAACTCAAAGCCATACAAAATCGTAGAATTTGTAGATGATGAGGTTGATCTCAACCGTCATTGGAATACCATCTTCAACGTGGACCTCCCTTTCCGCGAGCCACCCCATAGCTCGGTTAATGGCTTGCTCTTTCTCTGCAAGCAAGGACACAATGCTCGTGATCTTGTACTGTGCAATCCTATCACTCGTGAGTATATTATCCTCCCTTCGCCTCGGCTGCCTTACTCCAAACCTATGTTTCAGCTCGAGACTTATGGGTTTGGAGTGAGCAAAGTGAGCGGGGAATACAAGGTGGTTAGGTTGTTCTTGGATGTGAAACTTCCATTGACTCCGGCGTTCAACTCCAACCAATTCGAGTGCCAAGTATATACTATTGGAACTACCGGATTGTGGAGAAGAATTCCATCTAGTAAACGACACATGTATGGAGATAATAACACGGCAGGGGCATTCTTAAATGGAAATCTTCACTGGTTGGCAAGAGAAGGCTCCTCGGAACAAATTTTATGCCTTGACCTTGAAACGGAAAGCTTTTCGACCCTCTCTCCTCCGCCTCCTCCGCCTCCTGATGAGGATCCTCACAAGAGTAGGAACTTGTGTGTAGTGGGGGATCTCCTGTGCGTGTGCGATAACTCTGCTTATGGTTGGACATCAGACAGTGTGATCGATGTTTGGTTGATGAAGGAATACGGGGATGAGAAATCCTGGACGAAGGATTTCGTCATCCGGAAAGCCAACAGGGATGACTTCTTGGGCCGGCTTTCCGTCATCAAAGTGTTCAAAGACGAAGACATCCTTTTGCTGCGAAGTCGACAACTGTTGCTGATACGACCAAGAACGAGAGAAGATGTTAGTTTTAGTACGTATGTTTATTTACTAGTCTTTCGTGTAATGGTCTTTTAATTATAGTTTTGTTATTGGGCCGATGTTAGAAGCCCAACTAGGATATGAGTCTTAGCCCATTAGGGTATTAGTGTCAAACCTATTTAAGGTGAAATGTATTGTGGTCGTCTTTTGGATCGAAATAGAATATTGACGAAGCTTTCGTTGTTCATGGAGCTCCGGCCGCTCGAAGTGCCGTTTTCTTTCGTTTATGGAGTTTAGGCAGCTCGAATTGTCCTTTCGTTGATACTAGGCGTATCAATTGGTGCTTTCATTGAGAGATTTTCTCTTTGAAGATCCAATTTTATTCCAAAAAAAAAAAAAAAAGAGGAAGAAGAAGAGGAGTTCGAACCAGAAAGAGAGAAGATCAACGACTATTCCAAATCTTGTTCAAAAGTGAAGATCCGTGTATCGGTCGAAAGGGAAGTAATGGTGCGCAGAAATCCTGGTAATTAAAATTTCCTCGTTGCTTTCCTTCTGTCTTATACCAAGATTCATTAGAGGGGCGTGAATTGAAAGAATCTGAGATTGGGTGTTTGATTATTATTTGGGCAAAGAAAGTGGAATTGTTTGTGCTGGTGAAGTTGGTTGGCTTGGTGAGAGGAGTGAAACTATTACACAGTTTGGTGGGAGAAGTGATTAAGGATTCTTGGGTTTTGGTTGTTGGATTTCAGAATTCTTGAGAGTTAAAAAATGTTCGGGGTTTCGGAGAAGGTAGCTAGATCATCCACAACAGTAGACACTCTTACATTTGGCGGAGAAAATGAAAATGCTTATGAGTGGATGTCTCAAATCGACAAATACTTCACTCTTCGCAATCTCCCTGATGAGCAGCGACTTTCATTCGTATTTTATCACTTGGAGGGAGAAGCATTGGTGTGGTTCCAATGGCTGGAGATGAATTGCTTGTTAACGAGTTGGAGCGGCTTCTTGCAATTGTTTAAGTCTCGTTTTGGATCAAAATTCGATGACCCTCTGACATGGCTGCTTAACTTGTCTCAAATGAGATCAGTTAGAGACTATCAAACTGAATTTGAAGATAAAGCGAGTCATGTAACTAAAGTGCCAGAAGCAATTTTAGATTCTGAACTTCTTAGTCAGAAAGGGCTACAACCCACTACTCTCACAGAAGCTTGTGATGTGGTCTACAGAGCACTTGAAAGGAATTATCAAGAGAACAAAACAACCAAGGTCCAAGAGGATTCTGATGAGGTAGAGTTTGATGTGTATGGTGATTTGATTTCAAGAAATTCACCTAAACTACCAGCCATGGATGAAGTTAGTGCATACCTACTGCCATCATTCTCTACATGGGATAAGAGGTTAAGATATCAAGAGGATGCTACGGTGGCCCATGATTGTAAAGAGGACAAGTTAAGCCATTGGTGGGAAGATGTTCTCCATGGAGTTTCTCGACGAGCGGTCATTTTTAGCCTCTATGCACTCGAGGAAGTTTATAAGGATTTTTGAATCTCCACCTTGAGGACAAGGTGATTTTGAAGGGCGGAAGAGTTGATACGACCAAGAACGAGAGAAGATGTTAGTTTTAGTACGTATGTTTATTTACTAGTCTTTCGTGTAATGGTCTTTTAATTATAGTTTTGTTATTGGGCCGATGTTAGAAGCCCAACTAGGATATGAGTCTTAGCCCATTAGGGTATTAGTGTCAAACCTATTTAAGGTGAAATGTATTGTGGTCGTCTTTTGGATCGAAATAGAATATTGACGAAGCTTTCGTTGTTCATGGAGCTCCGGCCGCTCGAAGTGCCGTTTTCTTTCGTTTATGGAGTTTAGGCAGCTCGAATTGTCCTTTCGTTGATACTAGGCGTATCAGTTGCACTACTCCGGCAAGGCTAAAACGGTCTGGGAAGCCAAGGATGCTTTCGGATCGGAAGCAGCCAACATTGTTTCTTATGCCCCGACCTTTCTGTCCCTAAGGACTTTCGCAACGGAGAATGTGTGCTCGTTGTGAATTGCATATTACGCCTGAATTCTGTTTACCTTTCTCTTGCCGCTCATGTGTAGTTTGAAATACGTTTGATGTTCATTTATACATAATGAAAACGTATGTTCTGTGTTAACTTGTGTATGGTGGGAAATATTGAAGTGCTTGAAATAGTAGATTAAAAATAATGTTAGAAATCGAGAAACACAACGAGAAACAGAGTAACAACCTATGATGATATACAAAGTTGGAGGTCGTAGTTGTCATACTCAGTTTGCTGCTCCTCCACAATCTGCCTAGCTGATTCCACAACAGAATCGCCGCAGCTAACTAACTCGATTAGTTCGAGCGTCGGGATTTCTCCAATGCTGCTAGGGATCTCTAGCGGATCATAACAAGACCTTAAAAGCAGGTGGCGTAGTTTCGGGAAGCTGGTCTCATCAGCCGTCCAGCGCACCAGATTCGAGTTCTCGAGATGTAGAAACTGCAACGAACGGAACTCGTCTCCTTCTCCCACCTCCCACTCTTCAGCCAGCGTCTCATCGTCATTGGTGAACTCACAGTTGCCTATTCTGAGTATCTGCAGATTCGGAAGCTGGCTCAGCGACGCCATGAACTCCACAGGCACCGCACACTGGTTTAGGGTCAGCTTCCTCAGCGATGAGGGCAGCCGGAGGCTGGACAAGAAATGGTTAGACAACGGCCGGAAAGACGAGCATCTTAGTTTTTCGAGTTTTTGCATATGCTCAAGGTGCACGGCTCGCTCACGGTGCAAGCTGTAGCTATTTAGCTTCATGCTTCTCATGTTGGGAAAGCTTGTGAAGAAATGGCTTTCCTGTAGCCTGTGCAGTTGTATGTTAGAGACTGTTTGCATCTTCTCTCGAATGGCGGTTAGTCTCCGGTAGCCGTTGTAGCGGATCACTCCGCTACAGAACTTGACGCATCTCAGCTCAGGCATCTCCCATACCTCAGCTGGGATTTCCACAATGTGAGCGTCTATGGTATCATGACTTTCATGATCAAAGACACCACCGCGACCGAGATAATCGCTGGTGACGACGATCAACGTTTGCAGATTCCACAAATACCATGGTATTTCGCGAAGGGGTAGTTGTGAGTCGCAGCAGAGACATAGGTAGCGCAAGTGGAGAAGCTTTAGTATCTCCGCCGGAAAGTGGCCGTACACCCGGTCAGTCCACATATCCAACACCCTGACCAATCTTGACACAGGGAAGGAGCGGCTGAGTGCCTCGAAAGAGTCACGATCGTGGCATATAATGGAACGAGTGAGCGACAATGCTAACCCGTCACCAACATCTACGAGTGGAGAGCTAACATTTAGACGGCGAGGGCTATAGAACGCGCCCTTGGGGTCAATAGCTTGATGTAGGAACTTGGCCTCTTCAGCTTTCCTTATGCATAGATCCCTCATCAGATCATGGATGCCGTAGCTCTTCGTTTTCCAATTAGACTCGACCCCTCTCACAAGAAGCAGATTCCTTTGCACCAGGGCAGCTAAGTAGCCCTCTGCCTCCTCTTCCAAGCTTCTATTCTTTCCGGTTGCTTTCACGAATCCCTCAGCTACCCACAAACTTGTCAACCTTGAGGTGCGGATGTTGCAATCTTCGGGGAAAGCTGCCATGTAGAGGAAACACGGTTTCAAGTGATAAGGCAAGTGATTATAACTTAAAGACAGTATGTTAGAGAACTGCTTGTCTGAGTCAGCAATTGCAGCCTTGACATCACTTGCAATTCTATCCCAAACATCTTGTGACCTTTCGACCTTTGACAACAGACCTCCGACCACGTTGATGGCGAGAGGAAGCCCGCCACAATCGCTCGCAATCTTTTCTCCTATCTCTTGCAACACGGGAGGGGAATCCTCTAATCCAAACACAATTTGGTAAAGTAGATACCAGCTTGCAGGCTTGCTTAACAATTGTACCTCATGTTGCCGGCTCTTTGAGTCGGCATGTTTAGCCACATCCGATTCCCTAGTGGTCATCACAATTCGACTCCCATTGTTGTTATCCGGGAAGTACCTCCGCATCTCGTCCCAGAATTTGTTGCTCCACATATCATCTAACACTATCAGGTATCTTCTACCATACAAGCTCCTATACAAAATATCTCTGAGCTCATTATCTTTTTTCTCAATATGTTGATCAACTTCTTTTCCAATTATGCAACGAAGAAGGTCTAATAAGATGGCTTTCATATTGTAATATTGAGAAATGGTGGACCAAGCACGAGCATATTGAAAGTGAGAAACAATGTCAGGATCTTGATAAAGACTTCGAGCTAGAGTGGTCTTACCGATCCCACCCATCCCAACAATGGGGACGATCTCCAGCTTGCTCTGCATCCCGGTCAGCCGATCCTTGAGCTGTTCGAGATCTTTCTCGACTCCCACCACAGCGCTCCTGGTTGTTGGATCCAGTGATGACGAAGCAGCAGAAGATGAAGTAGTATTTGTTGATATCGGGTGGTTCCCATCGGTGATTTTCTTCACGAACCCCGTCACGGAACGAAGTTGATGGATGACTCGCTCCAAATCTGATGCGTGAATTGTGATGTTGCCGCCTCTATAAGTTCTCTCATTTGACAAATGGGATTCGATGATGTCCTCTGCTTCATGTGCTGCATCTTGGATTTGACTCTCTATTCTTTCCATTTTGGGCCCATTTTCCAGAACAGAATTCTCTAAAATATGCTTCAAAGAAGTAACTGCTTTCTGGAGGGATTCTAGTTGTGGTTTGACATGATCGATGCGCCTCCATTTTTCATCAAGATTCAAAATTTTCTCAAGAACTATGGTGAGAGATTCTAGAGTGTAGGCCATTTTCTGCCTCCTCCTCCTCCCCCCTCTCTCTCTCTCTCTCTCAAAAGTCAAAAGAAGGATAACAAAAATGCACAGAACTTGAACCAACTTAACATAAGAAGCAAGTTGACTTCGCGTGAGCAACTTGGCGGCTGCAGTTGACTTCTTGTAAGCAAAGGTTGTTAAATACAAGTGAACTGATAATATAGAACTGTGTGAGTAGTAATATTTGAATCTATGCATACTTAATTGTTTTATCTCAACTAAAATAAAAAAAATGTAGGATGAGAAAACTATTGACTTTAAATCTATTAGGAAGCTACACATGTAATCTTGTGAATGCTCATTCTCCCCTAGATAGGCTTAATTGGACTGACTATTCAAAGAAGAGAGGGAGCAACTCAAGGCTTACTATACGTAATCTTATGAAGGCTCATTCTGTGTTTTCTAGGGGAGTCCTTTTTGACGTTTTGGATTCTTTTACATTCATTCGGATAGTGAGATTTCTGTTTTCGTTCGACATCTGATTTATTCGGGGGAATTTCTTTCGGATTACGCCAATTTTGAAAACGGCCTAAAAGGAATGACATTTCCCAAATTGAGGTTAAAAAAGGATGTGTTGAATGGCCATTTTTCTGAGATTCTTCCAGCATATGCTATCGAGTTCGTGTTCTGCATCCGAATTCCTCTGTGTTAATATTTTCTTGACTGGATCAAATCAGGGTAGTTTACGATGTAGCTTCTCCGAATCCATTAAGCCCTGAAGTCGACAAGCTGTACGCTCAATACAAGACGACATTAGAGGACTTCATGTCAGCTGAGGTGGACCTGCATTCTGTATACTGCACCTAATATATGGAAAACATATTTAAATATTTGAACGTAGTTCAGCTTGAATATATGCAGGTGTTGCCTCCTCTTCTTGGAAAGGAGGGCAATAATCTCTTGAAAGAAATGTTGAGAGGATGGAATAAACATAAAACCATGGTATATTGGCTTTCGAGAATCTTCAATTATCTTTCGAGATACTACATACCGATCAAGAAAGCTCCTTCTTTTGTAGAGACCAGCAACTCAATATTTTATAGTAAGGTGAGACCAATTTCATAGCATGAATCCATCAAAAGCCTTATAAGTTATTCTGATAGAAGTCATTTATTATCGGTGGTTTTTTAGGTTTACGTAGAAATCAAAGATCGAGTCATAGATGCCGTTACATCACTGGTAAGTTTTTCAGAATCTCATTTTGATGATCTCTGCAACTGCACTTTTACTTCCAATGTATAATGTTTTCGAGTCGAGAAGCACCATAATTGTTAGACAATAGTATGCTTGTACTGATGTACTTGTGTGTATCTGGTGATGTTTGTAATGAAACAAATATGCAGATTGAGAGGGAAGGCGAAGGCGGAGAGACTGATCTAGCCTTGGCAAAACAAGTGCTGAGTATATTTGAGGAAATCGGAGGCGATGCATTGGAAAACTACGAAAAAGATATTGGAGAGGCCATGGTTGAAGCTTCTGGGAAATTCTATTCACAAAAGGCATTAGACTGGATGGCTACCATGTCTTGTGATGTATACATGCTTAAGGTTATTAATTTCCCTATTTCGTTTCATCACCACGTACACAACAACACATACGAAGTTATGATTCGAACTATTAAAGCACGAGGCTGAGATGTGATAGAGTTCTTAACTTCAAACACTTGAAAAGGAAGGTAAATTAAATATCGAGCTCCATTTCGAAATGTGTATGCAGGTTGAGCAATGCTTAGAAATGGAGAAAAGCAGAGTTTCTGAATACTCGAATCCCATAAACAGAAACAGACTTAGAGGTAACCCTTTGTATAAATGCTCTCTTTTTATGGCATTGAGTTCTGATTATGATCAACTGCTTTGAACCATTCAAACTCCGTTGCAGGTCGTGCAACACGAACTGCTCGACGTACATGCAAAAAGCTTGAAGAAAAGAGAGCTTCTTCTTCATGAATATATGCAATTTATTCAATAATGTGGTAGCCAAAAATGTATTTATATTTCTGCCAATAATAAGTCCAAGATTACAAAAGATCATAGGCTTTTTATACATCAATGTCATATATTTGACATCTCTTATTTATTCGATAACAGGCGACTGAAACTTTATTTGGAATCGAGAGTCTCATCACTACTCGTGTGCTTATTTGTTGACTGCATCCTTCACAGCATCAACCGCGCCTTGCGCCTTCGCCTGTGCCTGCTGTCCAGCCTTTAACAAACAATTACAAAAATTATACAAAATTACATTAATACTAGTATGCATCAATTAATATACTGAAAATTTTATGCATGCTTCATTGTTGTAATTACATTTTGTGCTGATTCTTTCACAGATTGTGCTGCATTGCCTGCCTTATCCATCATCTGGTTTCCCTTTTCCTGCATTCAAAATACTATCATCAGTAGTAGTGTGTCATGAGAGAGAGAGAGAGAGAGAGAGAGAGAGAGAACCTGGGCTTGGCCCTTGGCCTGTCCAGCTTGGTAGCTAGCGTTGTTGGAGTTGTCCATTTTCTGAGAATTTGAGAATATGAAAAACTGAATAGATGCTTTTTAATGTGTAAGAAAACGAGAAATATTATTGTTGGTGCGATTTGAAGAAATGATATTTCATCGTAATTTATAGTGTTGGATGTCTAAAGAAAGGTGTCGACGTGTTAAGCAGGGAAGGTGATTGGATCCACTTTTGTTGGCTATTTGAAGGGGGAAAGAGAGAGAAGAAGTTTCCTATGAATGGATGTTCAAAATAAGGGTTAATAGTAGTTTTTTAATTTTTTGTAAGATTGTTTTCATACTTCCTCGGCTCCTTGTACTTGTTTATACAACATATACCATATTTTATTTAAAAATTATATCATATAATAATATTATTTATTATCATGTTCCGTAATCCGAAAATCATCTTAGAGTTGGAGTCAGAGGCGGAGTTAGGATTATAGAATTGGTACGAGCGAGATTTAGTTCCGCATTTTGTCAATTTACATTGCACCTTTTAATCTCTATCAGAACATGTACAATGGAGTGGTTCTTGTCTATGTGGCAAAAACAAGAACCCACACCTTAATTAGCACCCCCATTGGAGATCCCCTAAATAAGAACCGGGGTTCTTATATAAGATACTGGTTCTTAATAAAAAGTGGGGCCCACATTCCTTTTTATTTTTTTCCTCTCTCTCTCTTATTTTCTCAAATAATTAAATTAGTGAGACCCTTTAATTATGATAAAAACCTTTATTAAGAACCTTACCATTGTGATTTTTTTAATATGAATAAGATCTTGTTTATGTGGCACCTTTAAGAACCCCATTTGAGGTTCTAGCATTGAACATGCCCTCAAAATGTCTACTAAAAACTAAATTTGTTATTTATTGATCTCTATCAAAACATCTACTAAAAGCTGAAGCAATTATTTAAGCGACAAATGTGATTGTAATAGAATAAAATTGTAGAGTATTATTTAAACAACTTATAGTGTATTTCCATGTATGTATTTTTTAACCATTTGAAAATATAATAGTAAGCTCAAAAATCAAAAATACATTTTGCAATATGTATAATTTATTAATCAAAGAAAATATAATAGTAGTAAGCTCAAAAATCAAAAGAATTGGAGGGAAAAACAATTTATACAGATTTATTCATTTATTTGATTTTCCTATTTTATATCCGTCCATCAACAGTACACACAACAGATTCTCCGTGGAAACGAGGACCCATACGATACGACGTCGTTTGCGTCGTGGGAAATTGTGTCGTGCCACACTCGCCCGAAATTCCGAATGAACGGCACGCCGTCTCTCTCTCTCTCCCCCTCGGGCAGCTCTGTTCATCGTCGATGAGTCTACAAATCTAAACTTCGCCAGAAACTAGCTTCGATTCTACCAATCAACTGCAAGTTTAACTGGGTTCGTATTGTACTGACTTTCTAAGCAATGGTTGGTTTGGGGAAATCGAAGTAGAGGAAGAAGCTCCAAAAAGTAGCTGCCCAGAGTTCACCATTTTCTGAAATTTATAGATTTCTTTAAATTCGCGGTAAGTTATTCGATTTTCCTCGCCTTCATTTAGCTTTGATGCTCCGTGTTACTGGTTTCCAATCAATTTGCTCCAATTTTGTTTTTCCTCCCTTTTCAACTAGTTATTTATTTCTTCAATTCGCCACAAGTTTGAAAATTGCAAGTGTTTAATTCAGTGTATATGTGTTGTATTTGTAATGCAATGATAAAATTGTCTAAGATGGACGTATATCTGCATACTGTTACTGTTCTAAGTCTTAATTTTGAGGAAATTGTTTTCATCGATTGCTTGAAGATGCATTTAGTGTTGGACAAGAGTTTAGTATGCATTTAGCTTTGATCATCTTGTCTATGCTGAAAAAAGTTGCATTTTCCCTAGAGGGATGGCTCCAAGAACTCGGAAACAAGTTGCCAAAAGACGAACGAATAATGTATTACGAGATGCAGATGGAATGGAGGAAATTGGAAAACATCAAATTGAACAAGAACAAGAGGTTGAAGTCAGTCAGCAACCAATTCATAAGCAAGGTTAAATACTTTTCTGCTGTGAAGATTTATAAGTATCGGTTAAATTTGTTACTTATAATGTTGAATCTGCTTGCCTGCACTAATTGTTTGTGTTGTCGGCCTATTCTGACAGGGATGCCTCCTAGTACTAAAAGCCCCACTGCCAGTAGAGCTGCTAGCTCTGTGTTTCAAGATAAGCAGAAAATGATGGGGAATCGGCAGTCACAAAACTTTTCACAAGCTTCTAGGGAGCAAGGTTAGATTTATGTTGATTAAACATAACGTTGTACGGTATGTACTAAACTTTTTTTTTTCCCAAAACAGTGATGGGTCTTAAAACTCGTAAAGGAATCGAAAACCAAAGCATGTCTCGCAGATTGTTAGAAGAAATGGATCATATGGAAGGAGATGAGCTGCATGGGCAAAACCAAAATGAAGAAGAATTGGAGTTCTCAATGGCTCGGCAAACAAAAAGTCGACAAGGTTTGGCTTTTACTCAATAGAAACTGTGATTCACACTGATTATGTTGATTCATAATGTACACTAGAAGAGGTATATAGATGGAAATTAGTGAAATGTACAATGGATGGATGTTTGCTTGTTATTTTTCTATTTAATGCTTTCTTTATATTTTTTAATGTAATTTAGTAGAGTAAGTCTCCTATGAGACTGTCCCGGGACACTAACAAAGATCATTGACCAGATAGTTTAATTTCAGTCTGGATTGATCCTTCGTCTTATGGTTGAAACTATTTTCTGTGATTTTATAATTGGAACGAATTATGTAATGCTAATTTCTTCATTAATTATAGCAATAGCCTTTTGTTTGCAGTGATGGCTCCCAGGTATCAAAGATCAACTGCAAATAGAAGACCAAATTATGTATTTTCTGATGAACATGAAATGGAGGAAGGTGGACAGCAAGAAATTGAACAGCAATCAAACTTGGAAGTTGCTGAAGCATTGAAAAATGCATTACAGATCTGTAAGTGTTTGTTGCATTTGTGACATATGATGATCAGTCAAAAGTACATATGGAAGTTAGTTTAACTACTTGACTAATTCTTCTTACTTGGTTTATGGCTCTCGTGCATTCAAATGCAATGAGTTAATTATTAATGACTAATTCTTCTTACTTGGTTTATGGCTCTCTTGCATTCCAAATGCAATGAATTAATTATTAATGAAGTCCCTTTTTGGTAGTGACGGCTTCTAGTACTCGAAGAACAGCTACCAATCAAAGATTTCAAGACACACATCAAAGGGAGGAGAATCAGCAATGGCAGAGTAGGCAGCAGATGCAGCCATCAACCAGTCAACAAGTTTCCAGTGAGCAAAATCAAAATTTTATTATTAGAACTACCCTTTTGCAGTTTAATCTCGTTATGAAATAATTTATATTGATGCTTTTGGATTGTTGTAAGTTGATTCATGGCCCTTGATTTGCGAATATTTATACCATTGTTTTTTATTGACGTCTGTTATATGGAATCATTCGATCCAACTAGTGCCAGTTAGATTAATGCATCTAATCTTGGTTTAATTTACTTTTGCTTTTCTGGATTTCTAGCCTGCATATGGAATTGTGCAAGTGTATTACTGGTTTTCTTTGTGCTATTTGTGTCTTATAATTTTTTCTCTAGCTCATAGAACTTATTTCTGATTTCAGTGATGCCTCCTGCTCTGAAGGCAACTAGAAGCCATTTTGGGTATAACACACTACGAGATGAGATTCAAATTGAAGGAGATGTAGAACAGCCAGAGTTTCAAAGGACTGAACAAGGTTCAATATTCAGTCAATAAAACTTTTAATTTTCAAGAACATTTTAATTCGTTATCTACACTTAACAGTGAAGGAGATTTACTTAATAGCAAATTACATAAACGTAAATCCATGAGTATATGCCTATTTTTACTAATTCCATTAAGAAAATATCAATTGCTTTTTATTTTGCGTGTACATCTAGCAGTAAAGAGGGCTACTTGCCATTGTCTTGATCATCTCATTCATAGTTATATGATACATTTTATTTGCAGTAATGGCTCCCAGTACCCAAAGATCAACTGCCAAAAGAAAACTAGATGACATGTTACTTGACGAGGATGAAATCGATGGACAAGGGCAGCAAGGAATTGGACAGTCCAACTTGGGAATCACTGATGAAATTGAAAATGCGTTAAAGATCTGTAAGTTACGCTGATTTTGTTTCTTAAATTCATTATCATGCTTACTCATATAAATTTGATGCCTTATTAGCTCTCCTTTTGTGATAGTGATGGCCCCTAGTACCCGAAGAGCAATTACAAATCTAAATTCTAATTCTAGATTTCGAGATAAAAATCAAATGAAGGAAAATGGGCAGCTGCAATGTAGGAAACAACTACAGCCAGAATTCAGTCACCAAGCTTCAAGTGAGGAAGATCTCATTTTTATTCTTATCTTAACGCCTTTTAGTTATAATTGGTACTTCCTTTCTACAGTTATGGCTTCTAAATCTCAGAAAGCATCTACAGTCCGAAGTGGCTATCACAGATTACAAGATGAGTACCAACTGGAAAGTGATAGACAAAATGAAAACGAAGAACAACCACAGTTTCAAGTGACCCGACAAATTAAGGACAAACAAGGTTATGTATAAAGTTAATAGAAGTTCTAATTAAGAGAAGTTTTAGTTCATTTTGTACACTTAGTAGTGGATAGTAGTGACACTCTTAAGAAATCGATGATATATGATTGTCTTGATTAGTAAGAGAGTTTGGTTGGTTGAGGTTGTAGTTGAGGTTGAGGTTGATCAAATTTTTTAAAAGATAGAACCATTCTCTAGAACGTGGGACTTGCACACCTGAAAATCCTTAAACATGAGGGTGGAAATAAAAAAAATGCAATCCTGCTTTTCACATATGAAGAGATAGATAGCATTTGATCACACTATATATTCAGAATGGAAGAAAGAAATAAGCCGACACACCACTCAAAGTTGCTATTCAACTCTTCATTTCATACATTTAGTATCAGTAAAGATTAAAGACTTATACAAGCTACATTTGTGATTATTGTATTCATACTGATGGAACAACAATTTGTTTGTAGTGATGACTCGTAGTACACGAAGATCAACTGCAGGAGTAAACCACGGATTACTAGATGAGGATGAAACAGAGGATCATGGGCAGCATGAAAATGAAAAAGTATCAGACGTGGATGTCTCTCAAGCAATTGAAAATGCATTAAAGATCTGTAAGTTTGGTGAATTTGTTGCTCTGAGGGCCTTAATGGATAGGTCACAATATTTGCATACTTCTTTGTTGATGTTTCATATTCAAGCTCCGGTATGACTATTAACTACACATCACCTCTTTTGGTAGTGATAACCCCGAGTGCTCTTAAAGAAACCACCAATGAAAATTCTCACTGCGGATTCCAAGATAGGCATCAAATGGAGAGTAGGCAGCAGGAAAGTAGGCAACAGCCGCAGCTACAAGTCAGTCAACAAGCTTCTAGTAAGTAAGCAAGATTAATGTTTAATTTGTTACTTGATATTTCTAGTTCATAGAATATTTTAATTTATAAAAGTCGTTTTGTTTCTGCAGTGATGCCTCCTAGAACTAAGAATACTCAGAATACGACTGGAAACCAAATCAGGTATGACAGCTTACATGATGAGGACCAAATGGAAGGAGAACAACAAACTGAAGAACCCTTAGAGATTGAAATGGCTCAAAAACCAAGTAAGAAAAAAGGTTTAGTAATTGGTATTCAGATAAAGAAGTTGTGATCAAGAAGAGTACTTTGATTGTATCACATCTTCAACTATATTCTTATATTATATGATAATAGGAACAACAAAGAAGCCGCGAGGACCAACTTTGTTGCGTGACATTTGGGGAAGGGATCCAGATGAAGAGGGCATCAAAATTCATTTCAACAAAAGGGGTCAACCTGTGGGGCCCAACAAAAAGAAATTTACTGGGTTCTTAGGTACACTAGCTAGAAATGGTAGATATGCCCCCCTTGACATTGATGATTGGCGCAAGGTGCCTAAGGAGAACAAAGATGCAATGATAAAGTTGGTGAAGGTAATGATTCTGGTATATTTGTTGTAGTTTCTTGAGTATTGGTTACAGTACTTATATTTACATGCAACTCTGTAGGAGAGGTTTGAAGTTCCTGAAGGCATGGAACATTGGATATTATTGTCCATAGGCAGGAAGAGGAATGATTGGAGGGCGAGAGTCAAAAGTCAATATCTTGATCCTACATTACCGATTGAAGATCAAATTCATAAGATACCTCCACGAGTAACCAAAGAGCAATGGAAGAATTTGTGTTCTTATTGGGCCAATGAAGATAAAATGGTATATGAAATCTTATCGTCGGGTTAACTATCCATGACCTAGTACTAACATTAATCTTTCTCAGGAAGAATGTGCAAGAAACAAAGCTAACCGCCTGCAATCACTCATGCATAAAACTACTGGCAAGTTGAGCTTTGCTGAAATAGAAGAAGAGATGGTGAGAAAATCGATGATATTTTTCTATTTGATCAGCAATGTAGCCTCATATGTACTTACTAACTTGCAATTTACATAGAGAGAGCAATTGGGTCGATCTCCGACGCGTGTGGAGATGTTTGCTGCATGTTTTACACGTCATGATGGCAACCCATCGTCTCGTGAAGTTGCAGTTGCTCTTGTATGAAAAACAGATTTTTTTTATCTCCATGTTAAAATTGTTACATGCCAAGTTTTTGTTATGATTTGGTCAGACTATTCATTTCTGGTTACTGTACAGGACCGCATGAAGGAATACCAATCAAAACTCCCTAAAGATTCACCGGATCCAGTTCGACCTGATGACACATTTGCCAAAGTTATAGGAAATGATCCTCCGGGTAAAATACGCATGCTTGGACTAGGTGCAAACCAATCAGATTTCTGGGGTGCAACTCCTAGTCGGGGTACATGCTATAAAATGGTCATGGAACATCAAGCAAAGATGGCGCAAATGGAGGAAAAGATGGAGCAATTTACAAAATTGGTTGGAAGTTTACAAGAAAAATTGCAGCTAGAGCAAAACCCCAATAATGTTCAAACCAAGCAAAAGCCTTTATCACCTGGTCAATCTTCCAACTCGAATATTGTACGACACAATCTTCAGGTATATAATGAGTACTATTGACATTCTTAGTCCCAAATCTTTATCTTCTTCTGTTGGCCCCCCATTTGTTGGATCTTCGTCGTAATCTATGTTAAAAACCCAGGCTGGCGATTCGGTGGTCTTGAAAAGTTTGTTCGATCAAAAGAAAATCGTGGCCAAAGGCTGCCTTGAAAGTATGAATCCAGATCAACATGTTGGGGGGAGACGACTTGGATCAAATTGGTACGGAGTTCAGATTGCTGTTCCCATAGAATGGGATGAAGACTTGATTAGGCCATTTTCCAACTTCTCCACGATTGGAGATGCAATCGGAACTTGTGTTGCATGGCCTCACCACCTGGTAATATATCATGCTTATCGCTCATGTTTATGGAGAAGACTGCGGCTCACTTGGGTTCAGTAACCTTTCTTTTTAATATATTGAGAATAAAAGTTAACTAACATTTTCTTTTATATCAGGTGACTAGTGAAGATAACAAGAATGAATGATTGTGTTTAGGTGGACATGTGATCTCATCACTGAGATTTGATGTTGTAAGTTGCTGATACTTGTTTTTATGCTGTATTATGTAATTGTATATGGTTTTGCCATTGGAGTAGAATATTAGTAGTTGCATTTCATTATTGCATCTCATATTCCAACACCTTTGTAGGTACGAGTATTATTGTTCAATCAATGGGGATTGTACTATGGCTGTGTTCTATTATCGTAGGGCACGCGATGGTAAGCTACGGGAATGCCAAAACAATGCGCGCAATAAACAACGTGCACTAAATATGTTCATTATTGGAAATTTTGATTTCTAGCCAATATACTAAGAAATTGTTGCAATTTTGAAATCTCTAATTTAATTGTAGGCCAACACTTGGCGAGGTCAAACGCAGCGGAAGAAATTGTTCGAAACCTAAAATGGATCTAGATTTATTTCTAAATAGTCCTTACAATGAAAATGCTTGTGCCAGCACTATACATTAAAATCCTGGAGAACCTCACGCGAATACTTCAGGGACCGATTTGGGATTTCGACGGGACTTTATTTTCGATAGAGACAAACTTAGGGGCGACTTATTATCCGAGATCGCGACTCGAATACTTCGGACCGATTTGGGATTCCGACGGGACTTTATTTTCGATAGAGACAAACTTAGGGGCGATTTATTATCCGAGATCGAGGCTCGAATACTTCCGGGACCGATTTGGGATTCCGACGGGACTTTATTTTCGGTAGGGACAAACTTAGGGGTGACTTATTAACCGAGATCGAGGCTCGAATACTTCCGGGACCAATTTGGGATTCCACATTTTTCAAATCTCAAGTATGGGACCAGATTTTTTTTTTTTTTTTTTTTTTTTTTTTTTTTTGTGCACGATTTAGCGATTCGACCGCCCTTACGATTTGGGACTCCGACGGGACTTTATTTTAGATAGGGACAAACATAGGGGTGATTTATTATCGGAGATCGCGACTCGAATATTCGGGGGAGGGGCCTACGAACATAGCGACTTCATCGGGACCGATTTGGGATTCCGACGGGACTTTATTTTCGATATGGACAAACTTAGGGGCGACTTATTATCCGAGATCGCGACTCGAATATTCGGGGTTGGGGGGGGGGGGGGGGTGGAGGAGCCCGCGAACATAGCGACTCGAATACTTCAGGGTCCGATTTGGGATTCCGACGGGACTTTATTTTCGATAGGGACAAACTTAGGGGCGACTGATTATCCGAGATCGAGGCTCGAATACTTCCGGGTACGACGGGACTTTATTTTCGATAGGGATAAACTTAGGGGTGACTTATTATCCGAGATCGCGGCTCGAATACTTCCGGGACCGATTTGGGATTCCGACGGGACTTTATTTTCGATATGGAGAAACTTAGGGGCGATTTATTATCCGAGATCGCGACTCGAATATTCGGGGGCGGGGGTGGAGGGGCCCACGAACATAGCGACTTCATCGCGACTCGAATACTTCCGGGACCGATTTGGGATTCCGACGGGACTTTTATTTTCGATAGGGACATACTTAGGGGCGACTTATTATCTGAGATCGCGACTCGAATACTTCAGGGACCGATTTGGGATTCCGACGATGCATGTATTCTGTGGGCCTCGTCTGATATCGCGCGAAGCCACAACCTACCTCGAGGCACGCACCCGCGCACAACCCAAACAAATGAGAACAAAAAAACGCGTCTGTCGCGAAGGCGGGATAGAGCAGGGGGCCGACGATCTAGCGCCTGCATTCTTATTCCCTGCAACCGGGTGTATTCGCACGCATCTCTAGGCTACTCATCTTCGCTTGGGTTGACGAGCAGGTGTGGCATCTAAGCGGCTCGAGCCGACGATGCAAAAATCAGACGGTGTTACGGACTGGCCATGCATGAGTCGAACACTGAAGAGCCGTGGACGAAGTGATGTCGGTGCCTTGGCAGGGAACCATCACTCATAACACGGCATTCACCACTCACGCGTCACCACGTGCGCATGCTCGATTGTGCCCGTCGTCGCTCCGCCAACAACGCAGATCGAAAACTAAGCACCCCCAAGCATGTCCCGCTGGACAAGAATGAAATCATAATAGGGTCAGTGATATCGGGAACGGGTCGTGTTTTATCGCGGCATTTTCGGGATTGGGTCGTGTCGTGTCGTGTGTCTGAGCAATCTTTTTTATGGGACTAATCGCGGTATAACGGGAACGGGTCGTGGCGGGACTGTGGGGGGGGGGGGGTGCTAGGATCGCAGGCATGCCATGGGGCTGCCTAGGCGCCCGACGCCCAGACCCCCTTCAAGGAGCACCTCCCCCTTATAATAGTCCTTACAATAAAAAAGGCTTGTGCCAGCACTGAACACTAAAATCCTGGAGAACCCTATATTTTTCAAATTCCAAGTATGGACCAAAATTTTTATTTTTTTGGTGCACGATTTAGCGATTCGACCGCCCTTACGATTTGGGACTCCGACGGGACTTTATTTTAGATAAGGACAAACATAGGGGCGATTTATTATCGGAGATCGCGACTCGAACCATCACTCATAACACGACATTCACCACTCACGCGTCACCACGTGCGCATGCTCGATTGTGCCCGTCGTCGCTCCGCCAACAACGCAGATCGAAAACTAAGCACCCCCAAGCATGTCTCGCTGGACACGAATGAAATCATAATAGGGTCAGTGATATCGGGAACGGGTCGTGTTTTATCGCGGCATTTTCGGGATTGGGTCGTGTCGTGTCGTGTGTCTGAGCAATCTTTTTTATGGGACTAATCGCGGTATAACGGGAACAGGTCGTGGCGGGACGGTGGGGGGGGGAGGGTGCTAGGATCGCAGGCATGCCATGGGGCTGCCTAGGCGCCCGGCGCCCAGACCCCCTTCAAGGAGCACCTCCCCCTTATAATAGTCCTTACAATAAAAAGGCTTGTGCCAGCACTGAACACTAAAATCCTGGAGAACCCTACATTTTTCAAATCCCAAGTATGGACCAAAATTTTTATTTTTTTGGTGCACGATTTAGCGATTCGACCGCCCTTACGATTTGGGACTCCGACGGGACTTTATTTTAGATAAGGACAAACATAGGGGCGATTTATTATCGGAGATCGCGACTCGAAAATTAGGGGGAGGGGCCTACGAGGAAGGTTGGGTTTATATTTACACAGACGATTAGTCAGGATAAGAAGGACTATACCATGTCGAATTCCGAGGTTTTGCAGGCAGTGGAGCTGCAGGCGGAGGGCGATTTGAAGGAGTGGGTGACCGCAGTGGTGAAGCTGGAGGTGAATGAGGAAGGAGGAGCAGCTGTGCACTTTGAGGCTTTTCAGATGAGCGATATGTGTGTGAGGCTGTTCAAAGAAGGTTGGTTCGAGAGGGATTTGCAAGAGGAGATTGATCCCAAGTTGTCGAGGATGACGAAGGAGGTTGTGGTTGGAGGGAAAGACACTAAGGATGTGGATAATGACTTCTTCATGGTGGTTGTCAAGATTGCTGATCACCAGGGTCCACTTTCTTCAACATTTCCTATCGAGAATAGGAACGCCATCGTAACCATGAGGGCATTGAAGAATCATTTAGATAGGACAAAGAGTTCGTCATTCGTTAAGCGGATTTCAGATTTTCATCTACTGTTGTTGCTATCAAGGTTTCTGGATGCGAAATCTGATGTCCCTGCACTAGCAGGCTGTGTTTATTCACAATCTGTCGTACCTGAAGGATACCAACTACTGATCGAGTCCTTGTCTGTTGCTTTTTAGTATTAGTTTTAAATTGTAAAATTTTAAACCATTGCTAGTTTGTTCTTCAATTTTCACAAAACAAAGGAAGAAACTTTGGATCTATTTGGTTGAAGGATAGAGGGGTATTTACGGGATCTAGTTTGTTCTTCTTCACAATCCCGTTCCGAGAGTGTATACTTGGCAATCTTCCGACGGAATATTCGAAGAAATTCTATCGTCATATATTCTAACTAAAGTATGTAGATCGAGGCGCCAAAAGGCTAAAGCCCACATCTATATACTATATAAAAGCCAAGTACGGAGGGTATTTTAGTAATTTCGCTTCTAATTTTAAAATTTAATTACTATTCAAAAAAAGTTTTATAAATGGCAAAATTGCTACGAAATTTTTGTATTATTTGACTTTTTTTCATTAATCATAAATGGACACAACTTTTCAATAAGGGACGTATAAGTGCATTTATAATTTTAGTATTATTGCAAATGCTCTTAATAGGCCGGCCATTCACAAATGATCAATCGCGAAGTGTCACAACGAAAAGGCACAATAAAAACTCATCATTTTCAACCTACGTGTCCTTTGGTATGATCAAGGCTCCTAATTCTTTGTATATATTTGATAAAATTTTAGCGGTGAAGGTAAACGATGAATTTCTGGAACAATTAATGATATAGAAGAAAATGAATTCTTGTGACATCCCGGAAGCCAAGAAACTTTTTCCAGCAATGTTGCCATAGTGTGACGTGTGAGATAGGAAAGCATCTTCCCATATTCCTCTCGCTACCGTTTATCCACCGCCGTGAGTGAATCAAATCTCACAGTTTTTATCTCCAATAAAAAAACTTATAGTATACGTATAGTATTTGCTTCGCGAAATTCGCCATAAGAATTCCCAAGAATATATAGGAGGTGACTTATGACACTTTAAAACGCAACTTTGGCGCCGATCCGCCGCTACATTTTTATGTCTTTGTTCCTTAGAACCGTCCGTCCATCGGTAGCAGCGCCGTCGTCGCCGCTGTGTGGTTGATTTGAAATGGGACTATGAGGTATTGTTTATTTTACATACGCATTTCTTTTTGTTTTTAATATTTTACTATGGGTGAAAAGGAAAAGGAAAGAAGGAAAGCAAGTATTTGGAGAGCCGTCCTCAAAAAATTTAATGAGGGAAAGAAACAACTTTTAAAAGGGACATAATTATTTTTATATGAAATTATAAGAGTATGATCATGTGTATTTTGTTTTGAAACGTTTGTCATATTATCACAATTGTGACGCGTACATAAAAGGTAGAGAAGTATTGTCTTCAAACTTTGAGCCTTAAAAATATAATGGCTTTTTAAGTTTATCTTCTATTGGTCCATATTTGCTTTTCTTTTAAGATAATCTCTATATTATACGACCATGCATTTATTTTAAGAGTCATATCAAAATTCTTTTTTTTCTTTTCTTTTTATTGTTTATGATTTTTTACACGTTAAGGAACTTCAGAAGTACAAGCCTATTATGATACACAAAAGATATTGATCAGAGCTATGAGATTCTTTATCTCATCATGCACTAAAAAAAAAAAAAAAAGCACAAGAAATTTGGCTTATTGGAAAAATAATTTCATAAGCACAAATGAAAGTGTAAACATGATGAATGATTATTTTTTGAGATTTAATTGTATATGCATTAATATGATGTTTGTATTTCAATTCTCTAATCTTCAGCATTGACTTTTGACTAATTCTTTTAGTAATAATAGTTGATTTTATTTCCTTTTTATTTACCAGCATTTTCATGATTAATATTTACATGATACAATCATTAATTGTGCTTTTGTATGACTTATACAAATGACAGATGAAATAAACTTTCTTTGTATATTTAAAATGTCCAATTTCTACTACTTTCTCATATATATATTGAAAGAGAAATGATATGCCGCTCCCCTCCCGTGGGCACCTTTCGTGGGCACCTATCGTCGTTTGCTCACTTTAACATTATTTTGTTCGATTTTTGCAATTGTATAATATTCTACTATGTTATAAATTAATATTGAAATTATAAAATTTACAAAATACGTAAAAATCGAGGCTCGATTTGTGTTTTATTGATTTTTTGAAGTTAGAGGGCGAAAAACACAAATCGAGCCTCAATTTTTACGTATTTTGTAAATTGTATAATTTCAATATTAATTTATAACATAATAAAATATTATACAATTGCAAAAATCGAACAAAATAATGCTAAAGTGAGCAAACGACGATAGGTGCCCACGAAAGGTGCCCACGGGAGGGGAGCGGCATATCATTTCTCTATATTGAAAAAATTTGTATGTATATAATTCCCAAAAGTTCTCCCGCTATCTATTGGTAGAGTTTTTGAGTTTTTGTATATGCATAATCGTAATTTAAATAAATTTATTAAATAAAATTTCTCGCACATCGTGCGTGCGGGCTAACTTTCTAGTTCAAGTAATAATAGAGAACATAATTTCGTGAAAAGTAAATGTTTACTACTAGAAATTGCCTCATACATAATACTTAATAGAAAATGGTTTTTATATAAAATAGCGTTTTGTTTTGTATGTGCTTCTAACTTTAATCAATCAGAACGAGCATACATATATTCTCCATCAGAAACAATGCTTTGAGTTGAAGAAAGCTAGGAGTATAACAATCTGCACTGCTACAAGAAAAGCCGCTCCGTTCAATTAGATATCTCTCTGTTAAAGATTCCGTCTTGTTTGAGTAGCAAACTATCTTGGGGAAGCCTTTGTGTATAATCAAAACTCCGTCCTCTTTGAACTGTTTGATTACGCGCACAGATACATGCCAACGAGAAAGAATCCCTATTTGGGGATGACATACTGCTTAGTCCAAGACTTGTCGTCTCCTTATTCCTTCATTAACCATATAACAATCTCATGATCAGGCTTAGCGTCGCATAAGCACAAGGAATAATCCGTAAGAACATAGAGCGACCTAAAGGTTTGAGATTTAGGCCCAGCATCAAGATTAGGAAGGAGGGAGACAATAGTAAAAATTTCGGATTCAAGATCGAAGCAAGAAATCCATTGACATCTAGTGATTCCCATTCAAAAACGCCCCTCTTAGGGGGTCATTAATGTCATACATGAATAAAAATTTCGCAGGAGGCTTGCGGTCCAATTCAATCAGATTAGAGCATGTACAATGGAGGGGTTCTTGTCTACGTGGCAAAAAATGCTCCAGTTAAAAAATTTGATGGGTCGAGTTCAATCATCGTTGTGGTGTAGATTCGTGTGTAGGAAAAGTCTCCAGTGGAATTCCTTGCAGCGCCTTCGTTTGTTTAATTACTCGTGAACCATCTTATAGCAGGATCAAACCATCTGCGTTTGTTAAAAACAGGATATGCACGAGTGGAATACATTGACAATGAGATGCGGAGAATGATACGCCTCGAGATCGAGACGTATCGATAAACGGCACTCTTCGAGTGAGGCCAAACTCCAAAGGTAGAAACACAAAGACGAAGAAGGGAGAAACTTCAATTTCATTCACGATAATAGACGGCCACAATACAACGAACCTTAAATAGGTTGGACACCCTAAACCCTAATGGACCTAGACATTCTAATTGGGCTTCTAACCTCGGCCCAACTACAATACTACAATTAAATAACATAATATAAAATGCTAGCAAATAAACATACGTTCTCGACTAATATCTCGACTATTTCTCTTGGTCGTATCAACTCTTCACCCCTTCAAAACCACCTTGTCCTCAAGGTGGAGATTCGAAAATATCTTTATAAACTTCCTCGAGTGCATAGAGGCTAAAAAGTAAAAATGACTCCTCGTCGGGAGGCCACAGCAGCATCAACTTTAAATTTGTTATTCGGTTGAGTAAGAGGGGTGGACACAAAATTTAGGAATGTTTGGGCCTTTGTGTCTGTTTGGGCCTTAGTGTCCGATGGGTTGGGCCTGTGCTGTGGGCTTTGGTGCTATGGGCTTGCGGTGGAGGGGGTGGAGGCTGCGGCTCAAATTGGAAATGTGAGGGTGGAGTAACTTTAGGGGATGGAGGCAGCGGCGCCGGCGATGGATCATTACCAAAGAGCTCGACGGGGAGCCGTAAGCCGTCGACGGAGAATATGAAGAGTGGAGTTGAGTCGAGCACGGTGGAGGCGATCCTCGACGAGTCGACTCCGGTGTCGAGAGTTATCGAGTCGCCGGTGGTCTTGACGTCGAGGTCGTACTTTCCGGCGCCGTTAGTGGCGAGAGTAGTGATCCTCCCCTCCGTCTGCTTTAGAGATCCGACAGGGGTGTAGGTGGCGAGAGAATCGGACGTCTTGCACCCTGCCTTCTCGAGCCGCGCCGTCAGATTGGCGCCGGACGCAGCCGGCGGCGCTGCCAGGATAGCGG
Source organism: Thymus mandschuricus (assembly GCA_029379335.1). Lineage (NCBI taxonomy): Eukaryota > Viridiplantae > Streptophyta > Magnoliopsida > Lamiales > Lamiaceae > Thymus > Thymus mandschuricus. The sequence goes on from CM057074.1 coordinate 38,466,221, forward strand.
TGGTAACAGGCGCTGGTTCCGGCGGAGGTGAGGAACGGCGGAGGAGCGGCGGAGCCTGGGGGCTGCAATGGGGCAGTGGGGAGGCGGCGCTGCTGGGGCGGTGAAGAGTATAAATCAGCAAATCGGGAATCAATAGAAGACATGAACTCCTTCAAGGTAGCGTTCGTGCTGAAATTTGGCCTTCAATTTTTGATTGGAACTCCTTGATAGCAGCAAGGATCTCTGTATTAGCCATGGAACACAAACAGCCACAGATCTTCACTTCAGAATTGCAACACTTTTTTTTTTTTTTTTTTGTGGAATAAAAATTGGTTGAAGAAGAACAGGCAACTTCGAGTGTGCCAAAACTCCAAAGAAGAAGAACAGAGGAACAGAAGAAGAATCGGGAAAGAAGGAAGACAATGAAAGCACCAATGATACGCCTCGAGATCGAGACGTATCGATAAACGACACTCTTCGAGTGAGGCCAAACTCCAAAGGTAGAAACACAGAGACGAAGAAGGGAGAAACTTCAATTTCATTCACGATAATAGACGGCCACAATACAACGAACCTTAAATAGGTTGGACATCCTAAACCCTAATGGACCTAGACATTCTAATTGGGCTTCTAACCTCGGCCCAACTACAATACTACAATTAAATAACATAATATAAAATGCTAGCAAATAAACATACGTTCTCGACTAATATCTCGACTATTTCTCTTGGTCGTATCTGAGAAGCTGTATGATTTGATGCTGATGCAGCTCACTTGTTTGACAAAAGTCCCCTCTGAGTTCCTTGCAAAGCCTTTTGTGGGCGGGATTCGTTAAAGCCTTTCTACGGTGATACAAGGGGCAGTTTATACAACTTTGTAAGCTCTGGACGAATCTTCGCCATGACTTGCAGCACCGTCCGAGCCCACCTTGGTTAGAAGGTTTTGAGTTGAAGATAGCCCGGTGTATAGCCCACTTCACTTGCTCCCGTATATGTACGATTGTCATTTCACAGTTCGATCTGATCGGTCTCCCGTATAATAATAAAATATATATTTTTGTGAAAAGGAAATGAATACAAATAGAGATACTACATAATTTACTTGGTGTGCACTACATTTTCGATGAAACTCCACGCAGAAATCCTGCTCTTTATTTGAGCTTTTTCTCATAGCTCAACCATCTTCTCTTGTTTGCTTCATATTCAACAAACAATGCAATAAACTGAGAAGAAAAAGGTAAATAAATGGCGAAACACAGAGTCTAAATTCAGAAAAAATCATATATAGAAGAAACTGTATCAAATCCAAAAAAAGCTACGAGAGATCCAGATGCAAAGTGACTCGTAAATATAGTCGACAGCGAACTTGTCTTGTTTTCATCATATTCTTACGGTGCACTAAACTATAGAAACTGCGTCACAAAATCTAGCAGGCTTAAATGAATGCAAGCCAATTAGAAAGAACGTACATCTTCGACGGGAAAGAAGGTTTTAAGTTGAAGAAAGCTAGGAGTATAACAATCTGCAAAGTCAATCGATTTAATCTCCTTAAAAGTTTTCGTCTCGTTGGAGTAGCAAACTATCTTGCGGTAGCCTCTCTGTGTAAGCAAAACATCGTCATTGTTGAACACTTTGATTACGTGCATAGATACATGCCCAAAAGAAAGAATCGCTATTTTGGGGATGACATACTGCTTAGACCAAGACTTGCCGTCTCCGTACTCCTTCATCAACCATATAACACTCTCATGGCTGGGCATATTGTCGCATAAACACAAGGAATCCCTCAGACAAGACAGTGTAAAACAAATTCTAGCTTCGGGATTAGGGGGAGAGAAAGTGGTGAAGACTTCATTTTCAAGATCAAAACAAAAAATCCATGAGCGTTGGACATTTTTATCTGCTGCACACCCATGCAGATTTCCTCTCAAGTACGCCCCTACGCTGAAGTTTAAAAACACGAGTGAGCCACTATCGGGAACAACGGTTCTCCACAATCCTGTACCAAGAGTGTACACTTGACAATCCATAGATGCAAACCTCGACTCATGGGAAATTACAACAATTTTAAAGTGGCCACTTAATTTGCTCGCTCCGAATCCATAAGTAGCCATCACCATAGACACACTTCCAGTCAAATAAGGCTTTAGAAGAGGGGAAGAAATCTTGTTGTATTCCCGACTGACCGGATTGCATATCATAAGAATATTGCTAGAGCTAGACAGCTGATCTGAAGGGCCAGACAAGAAGAATCGCAAACCACTAGCTGAACTATGCACGTGTAGAGGATGAGGGAAGATGAAACTGAACAATGGATTCTCCGAGCATTAATTGAGCTCATCTACAACTTCATAGACATTGTATCGCTTCGATGTCATCTCTTCTTCTCGAAAAACGACAAGGCAGGGTTCTGATTTATACGACTGCGCAAACTCGGGAGTTCCAATCAAATCGCGCAATGACTTATGAACAAACTTGCAACTCATAGCGGTCCGAGGAGGGAGCCTCGAGAGGATATCTATGATGATTTCTGAAGGGAGATTTGTCAACAAATCTTGCTCCATTTTTGAATATTTTGGGCCGCTTCCCATATTGGAGCCCCTAGTAAATTCTGCAAATTTCCAGCGTATTATTATTGGTTATCATCCAGTAATTAATTGATGCAAAAACTTTGTTTTATACGATATGAAGCATACTGTTAATCCAGAATATATCGACAAGTATTCAAAAACCCTAATAACAAACATAACGAAATTAAGAAATAGATTGTAGAACTACGTTTAGATAGCTCAGGAGTGTTAAATTTCATTATTTGTTTCTTCACAAAGTGTGTACTACTCCATCTCATATAAGTAGTCTCATTACTTTATTGACTTTTCCAGCATGGATTTTTCCACCGAAACCTAGTAAGGGTTTTACGATATAATATTGACTTTTTCGGCACGCATTACTGAAACCTAGTAAGAGTTTTACGATATAATGTTGAACTATTATTTTTTTTACGGAATGCTACGAGTGTTGGGTTATGCCGTAAAATAAAATAATATTTCAAAATTATATCATAAAATCCGTACTAGGTTTCAGTGAAAACACGTGCCATAAAAGTCAAAAAAGCAAATAGGACTACTACTTATATGAGATGGAGATAGTATATATAAAACGAGGAATTATTTACAGGTTTCGAATTGAACAAGATCACAAGGTTCATCTCACATGACGTACGTCACCAACCTTCCAATTATAACCGGAAATGGCAGAGAGTAGCGCCGGAGGAGGTTACGGCGGCGGAAATTGCGGCGGTGTGTGCCCTACTAGTCGAAGAAGCATCAATTTTCTTAGTATTTACTATATCCTAATCTACAAATTCAACTAAATCGCTAGTTGCGTAGGGAAAACGCTACTTAAAATTAACCAGTTAATCAACGGCCGAGATCAAAAGATAATATAAGCGTCGAAGCACGCTTTTGAAATATTCTCATTTCTTTAGTACTCGACTAAGGATTAAGGAATGAGATACTTTGTTGCCAAATTGACTTACGAACACACTAGCTTGCATCTCATAACAGTTCGAACGGGGAGTCTCGAGAGGATATCAATGGTGATTTCTGAGATTTTGGAGCATGTATAGCCTGCAATGTTTAATGGACATCGGAGCATAGAAACAGAGACAAAATTCAAATAGAAAATCAAATAATATTCCAATCTACCATACTATTACAAAATTATAAAACAAATTACATAAGAAAACAAGTACTATATCGAAGTAGAAGCATTTTTAGGTACATTACGTGGCGGAGGGAGAAAAATTGAATGGAGGGTGCTAAAATCAATCATTTTTAGATTTAAAGGGTAAAATAATGGAAAAAAAAAAAAAAAAAAAATCTAAAAAAATTTGTAGGGTAAAAAACACCATTTTTAGGGGAAGGGGGGTGCTTGAGCTCACTCCAGCTCCCCCTTGTCTCCGCCCCTGATTACATCCCCATAAAGTAGCTAAAATGGGATGAAAAAAATAACTCAGAACCAAGCCACATCCTCCTTTGGGAAGAAGGTTTTGAGGTGGAGAAAGCTCGGAGTGTAACAAACTGCACTGAAATCAATAATGTTGTTTGACTCAACCAGATTAACTATCTCAATAGCTTTGGTTTCGCCGGAGTAGCGTAGCATCGAGCGTCCCCCTCCCTCCATAAGCAAAGCGTCGCCGTCTTTGGAAATCTTAAGGGCACATATCCGTCCGGACCAAATGGAACGAGGGCTCGTTAACTCGATGACCAACTGCTTCGTCCACGACCCCTCGTCTCCGTACTCGTTCATCAACCATATAACGATCTCGTACTCGAACGAGCTATCACATAGGCCGAGACGACCCCTCAAAGCAGAGAGTGTCCTGTAGTTATGGCTATCGTAGAACGTGCTATGAGGAGCATTGGGAAGCAGAGGAGGAGGGGACAGGGTGGAGAAAAGTTCGGTTTCGAGGTCGAAGCAAGAAATCCACGGACGGCCCTCGGGATCATGAGCAAACCAGTGGAAGTTCCCATGCAGAAACGCTCCGATCATGTCAATCCCAAAGACGAGCGCCGGAGCGTTAACGCTTCTCCACTTTCTCCTTCCGAGAGTGTACACTTGGCAGTAGAGATCAGAAGGGATCTCGTAGGATTCGTGGAATATTCGGACAAGTTTGTATCGGCCGCTCGTTCGGCTCACTCCGAATCCATAGCTGTCACACAGGTACCGCCATTCCACGGCGGATACTTGGGGGAGGGGTAGCCGGATGTGCTCACGAGTGACGGGATTGCATATTATAAGCTTGCAAGGCCATGTGTTGGGGTCGTAGAGAAAGATCAAGCCATTAGCAGAACTATGTACCGGTTCGGGTTTCAGATGAGGGAAGCCGGCGACGAAGAGGTGTTTACAAGAATCGGCGGTGTATCGGCGTCCGTCTTCGACTTTGTAAACCCGGTATTCCTCCAAATGTCTGATGCGGTAGAAAACAGCGAGGCAAGGGGGTGATTTGTAGGAGTTGACGAACTCTGGAGTTTCCATCAAACTGCACCATGACTTGCTAACAAGCTTTGCTTTCATAGCGGTTTGGATGGGGAGTCGAGAGAGGATGTCAATGGTGATTTCTGAAGGGAGATTTGTGAAGAGATTATCTTGCTTCAATCTGGGATTCCGACTCATTCTTGATTCTTGCCTGATTAAAAGGGAACAACAGCTACTGATTAATTGTTCATTAGATTTGAAGGTTAGTGATAGTGTAATAGTAGTCTAAAATAAACAAGTTTTATGGAACAGAATTTGGCCTAAAACGAGATGGGATCCAAGTTAAAATTACGTAGTCTTGTTCTTTAGGTTGTGCAAATTCAATAAATTCCTAAACTAACAAAGTTTTGTTCTTATATTTTTAATTTGTGCAAATTCAATAAATTCTTAAACTAACAAAACCACGTAGTTTTGACTTGTGTAGACGATTGAAACATAAATTTAGGGACAGGCCTAAAACCACAAGTCAGTAGCCCCTTCCAACCAGATATGTTTCTTAAATATATAAAATAATGAAACGACTCAACTCCGTTTCGTTAGTTAGAACATATAGTTGAAATTATACGACCAATTTGCTTTGTTTAACATAATTATGGAACCTCCGAGTCCGAGATAAAGTATCATCATAACTAAGAATTCTGCAAAGTAGTGGAATGAATCTATACATCTCTAATCAAAGAAACAGAGCATATAACATTAGTACTCTGTTTCTATACACTCGAAGCATAAAAACTACTATAAAATCAAGAAATCGATCTCACCGGCGTAGAATTTCACACGGTGGGATATGCGGGGCCAAAGTAGGGTGGACCATGGCGGCGGAAGTTTAATAAATTACTCTCCTTCAATTCTACAAGTTTTTTCCCCCTTTTTATTAATCAATAATAAAGATTAAAATATTTAAATGTTGCTAAAAAGATATTCTTCAAATTTATCCAAGAAGGCTTCAAATATTCTTATTATAAAGTCAATTAAAATATTAAATCAAAAGTCAAATAAATGATTGAGGTGGAATCTACTACTCCCTCCGTCCTCCATTTAGTGACGGAGGGAGTATGGGCACGCGTTTTTTCGTATTTTATGATATAATAATAAATTAATGTGTTAAAGTGTTAAAGTGGAATAATTGTGGGTCCATTTGAATTGTTAATAGTATTAAAATGTTAAAATAATAAAAAGTAGATGTATAAAGTGTTAAAGTGATTGTGGGGTCTACGTCCAAAAATGGAAATTGTCAGTAAATGAAGGACGTCTCAATATAGTATTAACGTCACTAAATGGAGGACGGAGGGAGTAATTAAAATGAAGGTTGAGACCACAATATATTAATCTTAGAATATGGGCCCTCTTTGGATTTGGATTGAGGTGATGAGAATTTATTGGGCCAAAAGTAAGAGCCCGGCCCAATTAAATATGGGCCTTCTTATTAAGCGATCCACGCTTACTATTTTATTCACTCCAATTAACTCCAACATTTAATCAACTCCATTTTTCACCTAAACTTTATACTCCATAATTTTAAAACACATAGTAGGAAAGGAATTGTTTCAGAATTGCAACATATGCAAAGGCTCGTGAATCAAAATGAGGTTACATTCTCATTTATGAAGGTTTTAAGAGCAAGAAAGCTCGGAGTATAACTCACGGCACTCGTACGAACAGAGACGTGCGACGGGATAAGAGAGGTGGCTTGAATACTTCCAGTCTTGCCGGAGTAGCGCAATAGCCTTGTATTGTAGAAGTCTTCCTTTACAATCAAAACGTCGCCGTCTTCATAAATTTTGATGGGGCAGAGGACTCCGAAGCCGAGATACTCTTTTCTGATGATGAATTCCCTTGCCCAAGATTTCCCATCTCCGTATCTCTTCATCGACCATATAACAATCTCATCATCACCTGAATTATCACATAAACATAGGCAACCCTTCAAAGCAGATAGCAACTTAAAATCATGATCATTGCCCAAACGAGGAGAAGGGAAGGAGGTAAAAAGCTCCGTGTCAAGATCAAAGCAAGAAACACAGAAAGATTTCTCTGGACCACCGGATGCTAGCCAGTGACAGTTTCCGTTCAGATACGCCCCTACTGTGTTGTATTCATACTTGAGGAGGCTACTAGGTTCGATACTTCTCCATGATCCTGTTCCAAGAGTGTATACTTGACACCGGGATTGATTAGGCAGGCCGATGAGATCTGATTCTCGAATAGGAAGATGATCGTGGTAGACCCTTACAAGCTTATACTGGCCACTCGTTTTGCTCACTCCAAATCCAAAAGTGTCCATCTGTAGCTGATGTTTATAGGAGGAGATCTCTTGAGGGCAAGGGATCTTGATATAGTCACGAGTGATCGGATTGCATATGAGAAGATCATGAGGCCTTATCTTATGATCATACAAGAGAAGCAAACCATCAACTGAACTATGCATTAGTTTGAAATCAGGGAGGCCGAAGTTGAAGACTAGACTACATCGATGCTCGGTTTCAGGCCTAGGATCATCTACATATTGAAAATACTTGTACGGGGCAAAGCACGACGAGCCTTGATAGACAGCAAGGCCAGGGTCTGATTTGGAAAGATGGGACTTAGCAAACTCCAAGGTTTCGACTAGTTCGAGCCATGACTTACAGACACACTTGCACGTGATAGTTGTTCGAACAGGGAGCCTCGAGAGGATACCGATGACGATTTCTGGGGGTAGATATGTGAAGAAATCTTGGCCCATTTTGATATGGATAGGCTTGTGTTATGATGAGGAGCAAATTGGGTAATATTTCACAAGAATTGGAAAACATACGAACCCTAACATCAACAAACAGAATTAAGCCAAAAGCCTAAACCAAAAATTCTTCTTCACCACAACTGCAAGAACGCAACCATATGAAGATTAAGCAAGAAGCGTTAGAGATCACAAATTAACTAATACTAGTAATAATCAGACAAAGCATGGATTCAACCAAGTAAGACAAGGTGAAACGGAGAAAATAAACAAGTGTGAGAATCGAATAAAACAAAGCTTTCTCACCTGGTGTCATCCTTCAAGCTCTAATTTGCGCCGGCGGCGGCGGCAGCGGCGGCGGAGGGTGGAGGTGAAGCCGTGAAGGGAGCTCAAAGCACAACCAAAGATTGAATAGGAAGGGGAAGAACACGTTGACTTTGACTTTTACCACGACTCGTCAATCTCCGGGTCGAAATCGCCAAGGAGGTTCCAAATTGGGGTGTTTTCAGGTGTGCGGCGGAGTGAGACGGAGGAGCAAGGCGGCGGCCCGGCGGAGTTGTGGTGGCGGAGAAAGTAATCCCTTGCTTTTGGGGAAGAGAATTAAAATTAAAATACTTTTAAAATATTTAATTAATTAAGATTTGATTACTCTTTCTCCATTTAGTGAAGTTAATACTATATTGGGACGTCCTCCATTTACTGACAATTTCCGTTTTAGGACGTAGACCACACAATCACTTTAACACTTTATCACTTTATACATCTACTTTTTATTATTTTATCATTTAATACTATTAAACAATTCAAATGGACCCACAATTATTCTACTTTAACACTTTAACACATTAATTTATTATTATACCATAAAATGCAAAAAATCCCGTGCCCATACTCCCTCCGTCACTAAATGGAGGACGGAGGGAGTATTTTATTTTGTAAGTTGTTGTGATAAAACGTGGCGGAAATCGGTAAAACCCTACCAAAACCTCTTTGCCATGAATTTCCTCACCGGCTCCCCTTCCGCCCACCTCCGCCGCTGCCGCCGTCACCGCTTCCTCCAGCTCCGCACCCTGTACGACGGCGTATCCACCTTGAAATGGCCCCGGGACCGCGGCCTCGACCACGCGGTGGAGCGCGACAAGCTCCTCAAGCCCCTCCTCAATCTCAGAGACCTCATTATCTCCGAGCCGTCGAAATCAATCCCGCTCACGCTCATCACCGAATCGAAGGAATCCCTAGGTATCCCATTTCGCCCGATTGAGTTCATTCGTAAATATCCTTCAATTTTTCAAGAATTCCAGCCGGGTTCCCTCAACATTATGCCCCACATTAAGCTCACCCCCGGCATCATTTCCTTGAGCTCTGAGGAAAATCTGCTTTACCAGAGTGTCAATTACAAGCAGGACCTCGCGAGCCGCCTCCTGAAGCTGCTGATGATCAGTAGGATGAATAAAATTCCGATTTTGGTGCTGGAGCGGTTGAAATGGGAGCTGGGTTTGCCTCTAGACTACGAGAAGGCTCTGATTCCCGAGTTTCCGGATTACTTCCGGGTGATCGGTGATAATAATGAAGTGGGAGAAAATGAGAAAGAGCTCGAGTTGGTTTGCTGGAGTGATGAATTTGCAGTTTCGGAGGTGGAAAAGAAGGGGGGAAGGAGTGGAAAGACTGAGTTTATGCTGAAGTTTTCGAAGGAGTTTGAGATGGATAAGAAGTATAAGAAGTGGTTGGATGAGTGGCAGAAGTTGCCGTATGTATCGCCGTACAAGAATGCAATGGATTTGGGGAATAAGTCTGATGAATCTGATAAGTGGGTGGTAGCAGTTTTGCACGAGCTGCTTAATCTTTTTGTTGGGAAGAAAGCGGAAAAGGAGAGTTTGCTTTGCTTAGGAGAGTTTTTGGGGTTGAGGCCGAGTTTCAAGCGTGCGCTCTTGCAGCATCCTGGGATTTTTTATGTGTCGAGTAAGATTGGAACGCATACTGTAGTTTTGAGGGAGGCGTATAAGAGAGGGATGCTGATTGAGAGGCATCCTTTGATAGCTATGAGGTCAAATTATATTAAGCTGATGAATGTGGTGAAGGATGATAATAAGTCCAAAACTGCTGAGAAGAAGAAGAAGGGTGTTGATGTGAAGAAAAGTGAAGGAGATCAAGCTGAGGATGGTGAGGACACGGAGGAAGACAGCGATGATGGAATGTACGGTTCCTCTGATGACGAGAGTGAGGATTCTGGTGAGGTCGTGGAGGCTGAAAATGTGACCAAAAGAGGGAGGCGTGAAATAAAGGGTAGAGATAGAGTAAGAAATAATACTAGAGATGTGGGAAGGAAGATAAATGGAAGTGATATGGAAGAAGTTGTGATGAAAAGTTCAACAAAGTCATCTAGAAGAACAAATGTTCGAGGTGGTGAAATGCTTGACTCTTCTGATGATGATGACGAGAGTGATGATGAGAGTGATGATTGTGGAGAGGTCATCGAGGTTGAAAATGTGAGAAAAAGAGGAAGGCATGATATGAATGACAGAGAATATGGAAGGAAGGATGCTAGAAATGTGGCAAGAAGTTCAGAAAGGTCTGCTAGGGGAACGGATCTTCGAGGTGGTGGAATGCACAAAATGGCAGGAAGGGATTTTGAAAGAAGGAATTCTAGAAGTACGGGAAGGCCAACAAATGGAAGAAGCTATGAAGAGAATGGGTCGAAAAGTTTTACAAGAACTTGTAGCAGAGCAAACGTTCGAGGTGGTGGAATGCACGAAATGAAGGGAGAAGATTTTGAGAGAGGGAATTCTAGAGGTATGGGAAGGCGGGCAAATGGAAGAGGCGCTGAAGAGAATGTAAGATCTTCTAGCAGAGCATATGTTCGAGGCGGTGATGATGACGCGAGGGAAGTTGGAAATGTGAATAATAGGGGGAGGTACGAAATGAAGGGTAGAGATTTTGAAAGGAGGAATACTAGAAGTATGGGAAGGAGAGAAAATGGAGGAGACACTGAAGAGAAAGAGTCAAGATTTTCGACAAGGTCTCCAAGGAGATCAAGTGCGAGAGCTGATGAGTCAATTGCTCCCAGATTATTGACAAAGAAACCAGATTTCTCAGGAAATAGGGGTAGGTCTGGAAAAGGGAGGGCATCATATAGTGGAAACCGAGCTACTTAACAAGAAGCTTCACGCATTAGGTTTGCTATGCCAGTTCAATTTATGTATGAGCAACCTTCAACAGATTGATTAAGTTGCCTGGTTATTTTTTTTTCTGTTTGATGCAAAACATTATTGAGGTTGTTTCTTGTGTACCTTTTACTCGTTTATGTGGGTTGTGCGATGATGAATTACATGATACGAACTATTTGAATCAAACTCAACACAGTTAACCAATTGCTTATTATATTTGTGCAGTGCGTGCATATATACTCTCTTATTGGATCTGGAAGAGTTCTCTGACCAACATTATATGTAATTAGTTCAAAAATGAGAAGATGAAGTTCTTCGCCATGGTCATTTTCGGTCTAGTCGATTCATGTCAGATGTTCAGTGTCAAAGGTACTGTCTTTAGTTTCTAATGACTTGAAAGTACTTGTCAAAATTCTATTAGAGCAACTTAATTCGGGGTCTGGGAACCATATACAAACATAGAAAAGGAAATCTAAGGATTATTTCTCATCCATTTTAGATTATTTCCTCTCATAAGTTCTACTTAGACGTGATGAATCATGTTCGTTAATCACGTCTTAACATAATGTGTCCATTCTGTGAATGTGCTTGAACTGCGTATGATGCTTGAACGAAGCCTTCTTCTGGTCAGTGCTTATACTTTGTACAGCCATCACGTTATTAAGGTTTGTCATCTGATAAACTCTCTGTTACTTCGACTCTGCTACATGTAGGTATAAATTTCTCTCGGTATTTCTTAGGCTTAACTGCTTCAATCTCAACAGAATTTCACTTTGAGAGATATTGTTAGTATTATAAACTGAATTTGTGGCTAAAATCTTGTCAGTTTATGTCTTTACACATTTGCAATTTTGGCATTATGAAGTGCATGTTGGGTGTTGACACAGGCTACTTGTAGAAGGTGATGAGATGGAAAGCTTTCTTGGTGGGGGAAAGGCAAAAATATCTAAGAACAAAGAAACTTTGTAAGTAATGAGTGGAACCACTTGTCCCATTTCTTCTTCTTTTTTCTCTTGTTCAAGTAAAGTAGCTGCTCAAGTGGAGTTGATGTAGTCCCATGCATACATACATATTTCTAGTTAAGTCATTTTCTCTTCACTGTGATTTGCTTCTCATTTAAGCCCCACTTCTTCATGTTTTATTAGGTCAAGTAAGTACCCTCTAACCTCTCTCTCTCTCTCTCTCTCTCTCCTCGCCATATCTAAAAAAGTAGAAGGGGAGGAGCATGTAATCTTTGATTGCTTTAATAGATATACTTGAAGGTTATTGGTGAAATGTGAAAGAATGGAATGGTATGGAAATGCTAACTTTTTAATGGCGGCTGTATTTTTTTCTTAATTTTGCTCAATTTTGTTTGCTACTGCATATTATTTGTATTTTATAAAAATATGAAATCTAACATTTGAGAAAAATCCCACCTTTTATATTCTTTCAAATTTTAAAGTAAAACTCCTTTTTAACCAAACACGTATATATTGGTGTTAATGGAGGTAATCCTTTTTCTTTTTCATTATTTTACCCCTTACTTTTTACTTTTATTCTCATTCTTTATTAAGCATTTTAATTTCTCATAGCATAGCTCCGAATCTTGCCCTTAAACTAAAATATTATTAATGTTTAGGACGCCACGTAGTCGAGAATATGGAATAAAATATCATGATTTCAAAATCGATTGAGTTTAGAATAGATGCAAAGATTAATTACTTATTATAAAGAAAGTAAGTGTCAATTCTTACCCTTTTATGCAGTATTAACTAAGTTATTAATGACATGAGCCAATTAAGATGACCTTATTCAATGAGCTTATTATCAACGGAACGGAAGTCGTACTGTATTGAACTGCGTGCTTCAAACAACATCTAACATTTTGCAATCTTTTTGTAGTATAGAACACACATCACGAGTCTTAAAAACATTACAAGTGATGTATCACTATTGTTCAAAAAATTAAACAAATTGCAACACTGTCTTTAATTATCTACTAATCATTTGTGTTAAATACTTAAATATCCTGATTTAACACAAATAAGAAGTATGAATGGAGATGAATGTAGGGGCAATTTGTAAAGCCCCCCCCCCCCCCCCCCCCCCCCTTCTCATGTAGTATAACTTGGCAAAAGTTGAAAAAATAGAGCACTCCCTCCAAAAATACAACTGAGTTGTCACATATTTTGAGCACTATTTGATAGGCAAATGAGCAGCCCCATCCACTACTTTATATTCCTCTAATATTGCCATTTGTCTTTTTAAATCCCACTCCACAAAGCAACAAGTCTACCTACATTGGACACGTTTCTTCGTAGATAAGCATTTTCTTTTTATAACACTGTATGATACCGTCAATTCAGATATCTGACAATAATATCCGTCATTTCACATTTTATTCATACTCGAACGTCACCGTTTACATATACTACATAATTGTAGAATAGACCGTGACATGAGTGCATGATATGATTAAAATTAAATAGTAAATACTACTATTAACGTATACTTTGATTCAGATACTGACAATAATTAAATCATACTATAATTGAAAAGTAGAAAGAATTTGTCCCATAACCAAACATTTCAATCTATAACATTCAACCTCTAATTACACAATAAGACATTTACAATTGTTACTTTTACCAGACACTAAAACAAGACAAGAAAGAGACAAAATGAAATTACACATCCAATTAAAACCCTAATTCCCCAAAACCAACAATCCCTTCATCTCTTCATCAACACCACACTTCTCCTCTTCCATCTCTAGGCATGAAAACCCAGAGGCTTTCACAGCCTCACCTTCCCAATCTGTGCAATGCAACACCACATAGAGTATAGAGACAGCACAAGCTACTTGAGCACAGAGTAACCCTAGCCAGAGCCCCGAGAACCCGGCCCGGAGCCCGAAGGCTAGCCCCACGGCCACGGGCGTCCCCACGAAGTAAAACGAGCCAAGATTGATCCGGGCTGCCACGACAGGCCTAGCGGTGCCTCTCAAGATCCCGCAGCCGGTTGTCTGTGGGCAGTTCCCGACTTCACATAGGCCGATTATTGGCAGAACCGAAGCAACTAGGGCGATGAGATCTTCGTCTTTTGTGAAGAGAGAACCCCATTTCTCCCTAAATATTAGTGTCCAAACCACATTGATGATTCCAAAAATGAGTGCACTGATCAAAGCCACCATTGCAGCTAGCTTGGCCTTGTATGGCTTCCCTCCTCCTAGCTCATTGCCTACCTATTTAGAGCATCAATTCAATAATGAAACCTCATTCTTTCTACTCCAAGAATCATGATTTAGTGGAAGAATAAGCAAAAAAGGCACAATATTAATTAAACAAGCAAAATGAGAGATCATTGCCAATTCAAGAATCCTTTCTATATATGAAAATAAGCCATAATCAACTAATCAAAAGCTCCAAGAAACTTGCAGTAAACACAATCAGAGCACTTACCCTAGCCGACACGCATCCGGCCAGCGCCATCGGAACGGTGTACATAAGGCTTGTGGTCTGAATCATGACTCCGGTGGCCGCCACGGCCAGCTTCGGGTTCGGCAAGTATCCGGCCAGCACTGTCACAATCTCATACCACCACCACTCCAAGCAAATCCCTAGACAGCTCGGCACGGCCAGCTTCAGCAGCGCCGCAATCCCGCCGCCGCCGCCGCCGGAGGCGGCGGCGCCGGCCCATTTCCACTCCCAGCGGCCGTAAACACAGACGTACCCCATCATGAGCACCATCATGTGCAGATTGGTGAGAACAGAGGCGATCGCCACCCCACGGACGCCCAGCCCCGCCACCACCACGAGCACGTAGTTCAACGGGATATGGAACGCCACCGCCATTAGAGTGCACCACATTTGAGGCTTCGTCACCCCCTGCGATCTGAGATAAACGCGCAGGGGTTGCATCAAGGTGTTTGTGAAAAGGTCCGGCAGAGAGAAGAGGCAGTAGGTGGCGGCCATGGCTGTGATCTCGCGATCTTGGCCCATGAAGAGCATGATGGGCTCGAGGTTTATCCAGAGCACGCCAATGGGGATGATGGCGAGGAGGAGGATGAAGATCATGCGGTGTAGAGAGAGAAAGAGAAGGTCCCAGTTCTTGGAGCCGTACGCCTGGCTGCAGACCGGCTCGAGGCCGGAGGCCAAGCCGACGAGAACAGAGTAGCCGGTGATGTTCGTGAAGCCGATCGACAGCGCGCCGCCGGCGAGCTCCAAGCTGCCGAGCCGGCCCAGGAACAGGACGGAGACGACGGCTCTAACGTAGACGAGGAAGTTCATGGCGGTTATGGGCAGCACCATTCGCCATAGCTCTTTGATTTCCTCCACCACCTTTTCAAGAAAGTTCAGATTTTTATTCAAGAAAGTAGAAATGTGGAGTTCGAGAAAGGGATTTAGTCACCTGGGACGACGAAGGATGCTTGTGAGAGTAAAAATCACGGACCTTTTCAGCCATTTCTGCACACGACGAACAGAATCAAGAACAGGGAGCAGAAACAAAGAATTGAAAAAAATCTTGATTCTTGAAAGCCCACCTTCAAGTTCTTGCAAAAGTTGAAGATTCTTGATGAAATTGTAGCAACTCGAGAGCAAGATTACATACGTACGTGAGATATATGGATGGATATGGACATTAATATAAGCAGAGAAGCATCTGAGTGCAGGAGTTGAGATTAATTAAATAGAATTATTGGTATAACTGAATTAAATACAAGTGTAAAGTTTAAAAAGTGAGCAACTTTTAGTAATGGCGGCGAGCTTTTATGGAGTTTCTGCGGCAGGGGCAGAGGGAAATGACGTATGAGAGGAAATGGAAATAAATTAAAAGAGGAAAGATGTTAAAATTCTGGATAATTCTGGTCTCACTCTGGTAAAACTCTTTCTTTTCTTTTCTTTGCAGGGGTTGAATTCAACCCTTCATTTGATGAAGATGAACATGAATTCTGTCCCATGCCAATGACGTGGAAATACTCCCTCCGTTTCTTCTGAAATGAGTTGTTTTCCCAATAGAGGTGTTTTGTGCGAAATAACATGTGTCCTATTTTACCCCAACAATCTCATATGCACTAACCTCTTAATATATCACCTTTATACACTAAATTTTCATTAACATGTGTGCCGAAAAGAAACAAGTCATTTCATAAGAAATGGAGGGAGAGTAGTATTCTTATTTTCATTTATAAATATTTTTAGTATGCGATGGAGGCATAACACACATGCTTAACAATTATTAGTAGATGGAGTATTTAATTTGCAAAGACTTTAACTTAACTTAATAGTTAGGCAGCATAATATGCATGGAATGGAACAAATGCCGAATAATTAATGAGTGCATCTTATTATAAATTACGTTAGGCTCGTAACACCCAAGCTTAATTAGGGACTAGAGCATACCCTTTATTCTTATTGTCTACTCCTACTTGATTACCGGACTAATTCTCTTTGATTAAAAAGAATAGAAATAAAAGTTTGGAGAAATTTTCCCATAAGATTAATATAATGAGACACACTCATGATTTGCAACTTTGCATAATCTCTTTGAATATTTTTATTTAATAGGATTATAATATTTGGTTAGAATAAATTCTGTGGGTATATATGGTTATTCTTCTTTACTATCTAAACTAAGTTATACTAGTACTAATTGTATGAAGTGTTCTTGCATATACATACATACAATTGAAAATGAGGAGGAAATTGGTGAGGAAATTAAAGATATGACGTTTGGTCCTAAGTAATGTTATGATAAACATGTACTATGTTCGTCTCTTGTAAGTTTTTATAGGTTACTACAAGTGTATCTAGTTTTATGATCTCAATTAGTATATTGTTGCTATAAAATAAAATTGAAAACTCAAATATTCCCAACCCAAAAAAAAAAGAAAAAAAAAAAGAATTCAATTAGCATAAGAAATTTGGAGAATTTTCCCTCCAAATCGAAAACCCTAGGCCCCAAATTGGCCAGGTAGGTTAGGGTGCTACTGCTAACAATCCCTTTCCACCAATACCAAACCTGCACTTGGACTGGTAGCTGAAGCAGAAGCAGAAGCAGAAGCAGAAGCTGACAAACCTTTACGCACATAATACACGCACTAAACTCATCCCTCACAACTCAATGTACAATCGACCCACTTATTAATTATTTCCTTTCCCCGCGGAAAATCCGAGTAGATTTGGGCAACAGATGAGTTATATGCTCGTGGGAGAACCGATCGAGAGGCGGCATCGCCGGAATTGTTACCGGGTCGGGTCATGTTTGAGACCAACTTAATCGGATTCGGGCTGGCCGTGGGCTCGAGCTTGTTTATTGGCTCGAGCTTCATCATCAAGAAGAAGGGTTTGCGGAAAGCCGGAGCCTCCGGTTCTCGCGCTGGTAAAATTTGTTTGCCTTTCCCCTTTTATGTGTTGTTTATTTTGTTGGGAGCTAGACTTGAGTAATCATAGAGTAATTTTCTTGAGATTTTGCGAAATTCGCGTTAGTTTATAATTTGCTGTTATATGCAGTAGTTGTAATGGTTGAAGAAGGAATATAGTGCATCTGTATGCTTTAATGCTTAGATAAGATTAAGATGCTACTACTTCAAGAGGATGTGATGATCTTAATCAAGGATTGTTAAGAAGGAAAGTATTGATATTATGTTTGTTTTTAGTATGTTACCTGGTTGGAAACAATAAGCATATGTGTTTTGAATTGATTTAAACTGGCCTTGATGGTAATTGTGCATTATGCCACTGTCACATTCCCATGGTTGATGTTTCCGTCAAACATCATGGCGTGGGTGAAGACATTTGGGAGATTAGGAATTATAGTAACAGCCTAACAGTAGAAACTATCTTCTTAACCTGAATGAATAGTGTTGTGTAAGCGAGACGAGATCAGGATATACTGTATATTGCATGTGTTTTAAGTTTTAGCTTGATAGTAACTATTTTCTTCGTAGCATGATAAATTTTCTCCCCAACTTCACGATGTCTTAATTGTGAAGCATGAAGGTGGACCTAGTAGATTACTTTTGGGTAAAATGGGCAGGACTTAGCACTTGTTGATTAGGCATGAGATAGAATCATAAATGATGTTGGGGAAATGCATTTCCAATGTGAGATATTGTTTCTGTATGTAACACATTCACATATTCAAGTATTATCAAGATGTTATGGAACCTCTAACGAGATTGAGTGCTTTAAAATGAAGGTTCGGGAGGATATGGATATCTGCAAGAACCACTCTGGTGGATTGGCATGTTCACTAGTAAGTTGCTTTCCCTAGAGCTCATTAAATCTACTACTTCTGTGTTCTATCCGAATATATCAAACTCACCATGTCCCTTTTTGATTGCACAGTGATTATTGGAGAATTTGCCAATTTCGTAGCTTACATGTATGCGCCAGCTGTCCTTGTCACCCCCCTTGGAGCTTTAAGTATAATAGTAAGGTGAGTGTATTCCTTTTCCCCTCATTTGGAGAAAAAGTGCTATTCATATCTAGTAATATTATGTAAGCTTAAATGCGGTTTATAATTGGCAGTGCTATTTTGGCTCATTTCTTACTCGGGGAGAAACTACAGAAGTTGGGAATATTGGGATGTGTTTTGTGTGTAGTGGGTTCGACTGTGATAGTGCTTCATGCACCAGGTGAACATAGTATTAGCTCTGTAGATGAAATCTGGGAATTAGCAATACAGCCAGGTGGGTTGATACTTCTCTTAGTTCTCTATATGTTATTTTAAGAAGGATGTGACCCTGTTTCTGAATATTTTCCTCGTTTCTTGGCCCAGCTTTTCTTTTATACATAGCTTCAGCTGTGGCAGTGATATTGGTGCTTGTTTTGTATTGTGAACCACGCTATGGACAGACAAATATAATGGTGTATATCGGTGTTTGTTCGATCATTGGATCCATAACTGTAAGTAAACCCAACTCTCTTTTTTGAAGAGCCTTGTAGATATGGCACTTTACCATAACTTAATGGCTTCTCTGTATCACTTAAATCTTTGTACTTAGCTGTGTAAGAATAGTGAATAAGCAGAACAATACAAACTAGACATACTTCTTAGAAGTGCACTATTAAATGAGCAGCAGATTAAGTTTATATTCTAACAAAGAGTTGATAGTATTGTCAATGATACTGATATACTGCTCATTGTAGGTTGTGAGCATCAAAGCTGTGGGTATAGCTATAAAACTCACACTCGAGGGGCATAGTCAGGTGGCCCACTTAAAGTCCTGGATATTTGCCATGGTTTCAGCTTCTTGTATAATCACTCAATTGAATTACTTAAACAAGGTAGCTTCTCTTTTATTTTATATTTAACTCTATTGTTGCTTTGTATAAAATGTTAATGTGCTTCTCTTTCCACTTATTGTTTACTAGACTGGCTTCATATGTAAAAGGCACTCGAATGATTACACAGTTTAAGAGTTAAGACTTGCTCTTAGCATAATGGTTTGACTGCATAAAACTGACTCTATTGCTCTTTATGCAGCAGATAGACTCCTCGATTTCTATATGCATCCCCCATAATCAGCGAATGAAGCTCATATTTTCATAAGTTCACTTCTAGATGTCCATAGTAAGATATATTCCTTAAACATATCTTGAACATTGCTCAATTGATCAATCAGCCAGACATGCATAAAAAAAAAATACCATAATGGTGATAAACAATTTTGCACGATGTAGCTTACAAGAAAAACATCTGAATGGCTTTGAAATATATTATAGAGTTGAATAATTCGTCTGTGCTCATCAGTGCTCTTATTCTGTTTTTCAAATCTTCATTAATCATTATTGACATTTGTGGCTTCTGCCAGGCATTGGACACATTCAACACGGCTATAGTTTCTCCAATTTATTATGCCATGTTCACTTCGTTTACAATTTTAGCGAGTGCCATAATGTTCAAGGTATATATGATAGCATTGCCCTGTTATTATGTTACATTAAAGTAATTTAGATTCTAGCTAATCTGTTTTCTGATGCTTCAGGACTGGGATGGCGAGAGTGCTAGTAACATTGTCTCTGTTCTCTGCGGATTTATAACTGTACTTTCTGGTACAATGGTTTTGCATAATACAAGAGAACCCGAAAAGCAGCCATCTCCAGGTAAGGCCTCGATAATCACAAGAGAATGTCATTCATTTTTAGATGTTCAATAGATACGTCTAGAGAAATCAAATGTTGCAGCATGTAATAAGCTTCAAGATCATGCAACTTGTTATGTTTGTCCTTAGTCTGCTGATCAGACCTTCATGTAGGAAAACAGGTCTCCTTTTCTTTAAAACAGAGCCATTGATAAACATTATCTACTCTATCGAGTTTTTGCAGACTATTCCGCGCTTCCTCAGATATCATGGGTTGTGCATTCAAATGGCGAGATATGGAAACACAGGGAGAACGACTGTGAGTTTGTAGGAATAATCCAGCAAGACCATTTTAAGTAAGGTAAAAGTTGTATAGATCCTTAGCTTCACGACTATGTACATTTTTTTGCAGCGAGCATGTTCACATAGATCTCCTGTTAGTTCATCAGTTGAGTCGCGTGATTTATAGGAGTGAGTAGTTCATTTGCCTCGGACATATATACAATGTTTTTGCCGTATTGAGCTCCATAGACGTTAGCCTTAGCCAACAGCTTATGACAACAACCTCATTATTCTTTGAATCACTTCTCATTAGTTACTCAAAGAAGCGCCATACCAGATTTGTAAACGTACCGTTCTGCATTGTTAACTTTATATCCTTCTTCGATCTCCACACTCGTCTCGACTTTGCTTAGATGGTTTTTCTGGGTTTTGGTTCTCGGTCATGTTTATGAGCTAGCAAATCTAGGTCCCATTTCTTAGTTCTACATTAGTTTATGTATAGTACCATAAATATGAGCTAGAGTCAACCCGACACATATTTGTTTATAAGAATTTTGTAGCAACTCAATCAATAATTCAAACTAATAGAATAACCAATTCAATTCAGATAATGTAACAGCTCAATAATTGAAGCAGTTAGATTGAGATAAGAGAAACAATCAACTTGAACTTCATTTGTTTTAACAGTTCTCTCTCTCTCTCTCTCTCTAATTGGGAGTCAGATGAAGAAGAAAGCAAGCAAATTTGGAAACTGAAAGATTCAACATTTCATTAAAAAAACCGAACATCAAATATAGTTCAGATTTTCAAGAACGAATTTACAAACTCCCATCCATCACCAGCAATCTAAAACATGATCACCTTCTCCATTGCGAAGTTCTTGAGGCTCATGAAACTGGGAACGTAGTGCATAGCTTCGACGCTGTTCGGCCCTCTCGATTGATCCATGTTCACCTCCTGAGTAACTTCACTCTTACTGCAGTAGTTGAGCACGCAGTAATTCGCCCACACCAGCAGAATGTTGCCATCTCCCAATACCTTGAGAACTCGGACGATTTCGAACGATGGCCCGATCAATTCGGGCATTTTTCTGATCACGAATCGCTTCCCCCATGATTTCCCAACTCCGTACTCCTTCATCACCCAGATATCGACCTCGAAATTCGAGGTGTTGTCGCATAGGCAGAGGCAATCGTCCAGCACACCCACGCTCCCCAGCAGCTTCCTCCCCGGGAACGGCGGTGGGAACGGCTGGAACGTCTCGCTTTCGAGGTCGAAGCAGGAGATTAGCTCCTGGTTTTCGAAATCCTCCACCAGCCAGTGAAGGTTTCCCCTGAAGAACTGGCCGATTAGGCGGCCGTCGTAGGCGAAAGGGGCGGCACCAACGCTCCTCCACTCCGCCGTGCCGAGGGTGTAGACCTGGCACTCCGAGTGGGGGATCCTCAAGCAGGAGCCGCTCCTCCCATCCATTTCCCTCTCCTGATAGATTCTCACGACCTTGAATTCCTCCCCCTTCGTCACCCCGAACCCGTGGGTCACCACGCTCGGGTACCGGACGATCTGGCTAGGGTTAGCGAGCTCCACGCACTCGCGCGTGAGGGGGTTGCACACGTACAGCGCCTCGTGCTTGTAATTGGCGTCGCGGAGGAGGAGCAGCCCCTTCACTGACCCGTCGACGACGATGGAGGCGTCGGCGGCAGGGCTGAGCGCCTTGAGGTCGATCTCCGCCGTCGGATCGTGAAAGTCCTCGAAATCGACGACCCTGAGGAGATTCTTCAGCGGCTCCGATTGGTGGATGGCGACGCCGGGCTTCGATCTGGTGAAGTGCAGGCGGGCGAAGTAGGGATCGGAGATCTGGTCCAGCCACTGCTTGCAGACGGATTTGCACTGGACGATGGACTTGGCCGGGAGGCGGGAGAGGATCTCGAAGATGATGTGGGAGGGGAGGTTCATCAGGAAATCGTGGCCGTGGGTGGCGGATTTGGAACTTGGGGGCGAATCGATGAAGACCATCTTGAACTCTTGAGAAAGAAATTGAAGCTTTTTGCGAGGTGCGAAAATGGTGGGTTTGATTTTGGGTTGAATGATAATTGGAGGAGAAGGAAGTGGAATTTATAAGTGAGGCGCTGATGTATTAAGATAAGTGGATTGATTACAGTACTGTATTTTTCTTTCAACCTTTTAAAATTATTATTTTTTTAATTTTTCATTTTTATTAGTAGTACAATACTCCCTCTATTTATTTATTTATTTATTTATTTATTTATTTATTTATTTATTTATTTATTTATTTTTTGGATAAGGCAGGACTAGTTGGTCCTTGGGGTGAGGTAATATCTAGGTGGAAAATGGCTTACTTTTTTTAGCATACATACATACACTTGTTCTTGTTGGATATTTTCAGAAAATTGTACTATACTACTACTATTTCTGAATTGGATTATTATTTATTATTATTAATTTTTTTTTTTTGAAACTAGTTGGATATTTATTTTGAGAAAAGGCCCACGTCAATTTGACTGAACATTTGCACAATTATGTGAAAAAAAGTCTTGGGTTTTTAGGGTTTGAGGTGTTAAGATTTAATAATTATTTTTGTAAGTGAAATAAATTGAAAACAAAAATAAAGAATCAAAATATTTATCTATAATTTTCAGTATTAAAAATAATAATGTAATCCTCGTTTTTTGTTTATTTGAAGTCGGTGGTTAATCGGTATTTGTATACGAAATGAGAAGCATACTTAATTAAATACTAATACTAGTGTAGTATACAAATTAGCAAATACAATTAGCGCTAATACAAGAAGCGAAGTGGAAACAATGGCCTACCATTTACCAATCGACGTTCCGACATAATTATAAATGTATCATCTTACGTTGGCCACGTGCAATTATTCTCTCTCTTTCTCTCTACAATAAAATTCATACACAAATTTGGAGTTTAGCAATCCTTAAATGGATAATTAATCTACGTGGTGGATGTCGACCGCGTACCTATCCACAACACCACTACTCCTCCTTTAATTTCTTCCTCCAAATATATATTTTAAATATTTTTTTAAATCAAAGTGGAGGAATATATACTATTATTTAATACCAATGTGAGGGAGTGAGGCATTACCCAAGGGGTAGGATATAGGTTACCGGTAAAGTGGTTAGCCCATTTGTTTGTGGGTACCAACATCAAACAAGTGGCGCTCACCATTTTGCCCCTTTCCCTTAATTTAATCAAGAACACTGTATTACTTTGCCCCTTTAATATGGGGCCACAAACATATTCTCTTTTTCTTTTTCTTTTTCTTTTTATTCTTTTTTTTTTAAATAAATAAATTCCCCTGCATTATTTAAAGAAGTGTGATGAGTGAAGTTTTGAAAATTTGAAACTTGAAAACTAAGATTAGGGAGTATTAAATTTGAGTGGAAACCACCGCCCTAAAGAGTTAAAAAAATCTAGCAGTCTGAGTAAATCAAGTCAGTGGGGAGGACCGTTGTGTGGGCGACACGTGTGAGGTTATGTCGGTAGATAAAGTGAAAATGGGTGATAAATTTCATTCCGTCTTTAAATAAATGTCCCCAGCCGCCATTTTGTACAAATCAAGGATTTAGGTAAATTGACATTTATGCCCTTAAAATCTTTGAATTTTTTTTATTTTTTGTGCAAACCAAGGAGAAGGATAGATTTTCAAGAGAAGGGTAGTTTTGGTACTTTAGTGTAATTTTTGCTTGGAAATTTGTGTGAGGACACTTATTTAAGGACAAAAATTTTGACGGCTCGGGACACTTATTTAAAGACGGAGGGGAGGGAGTATTATAAAGTACTCCCTCCGTCCTTAAATAAGTGTCCCGAGCCGCCATTTTGTGCAAACCAAGGAGAAGGGTAAATTGACACTTATGCCCTTAAAATCCTTGATTATTTATTTATTTATTTTTGTCTTTATCCCACTTTTAGATTTTCAAGAAAGGGTAGTTTTGGTAGTTTGTGTAATTTTTGCTTGGAAAAATGTGATAGGACACTTATTTAGGGACAAAATTTTTGGCGGCTCGGGACACTTATTTAAGGACGGAGGGAGTATACTCCCTCCGGTCTTTTACAGTTGATTCGAAACTTTTCGACACGTGAAATTAAGAAGAGTTGTTTAGTACTTTAAGTATGTTTGGAATTGAGAAGAGAATGAGATTATGTTTATAATTGAGAAGAGTTGTTTTAATTAATATAAAAAATGTTTTTTATTAATTAATATTTATTTTGTTTTTCAGTTTATTTTAAATTAATTTAAAATTTTCTGGATTTTTTTTTTATAAAATTATTGTTGATGTTTAAAATTAAAATAAAAACTTTTCTGGATTTTTTTTTTATAAAATTAAAACTTTTCTGGATTTATTTTAAATTAATTTAAAATTTTCTGGAATTTTTTTTATAAAATTATTGTTGATGTTTAAAATTAAAATAAAAAACTTTTCTGGATTTTTTTTTATATAAAATTAAAACTTTTCTGGATTTATTTTAAATTAATTTAAAATTTTCTGGATTTTTTTTTTATAAAATTATTGTTGATGTTTAAAATTAAAATAAAAAATTTTTCTGGATTTTTTTTTTTATAAAATTAAAACTTTTCTGGATTTATTTTAAATTAATTTAAAATTTTCTGGATTTTTTTAAAATAAAATTATTGTTGATGTTTAAAATTAAAATAAAAAACTTTTCTGGATTTTTTTTTCATATAAAATTAAAACTTTTCTGGATTTATTTTAAATTAATTTAAAATTTTCTGGATTTTTTTTTATAAAATTATTGTTGATGTTTAAAATTAAAATAAAAAACTTTTCTGGATTTTTTTTTTATAAAATTAAAACTTTTCTGGATTTATTTTAAATTAATTTAAAATTATTTCGAGAGAGACGACAATGGCGATAATGGAGAAATTGAGAAATTAGGGCGTAATTAGTATGTTAATTAAGTAAAATAAGGGGTACAATTAGTTGTGTGTTTAATACTTAATTTTTACCCAAAAAGGAAACGACTCAACTAGGAGAGACCGGCCCAATCGGGAAAGTGACTCAACTGTAAAAGACCGGAGGGAGTAGTAGCTAATGTTTCAAGATTCATGGCACTTTGCCTTGTGAAGCGGGTCAACACCATAGTTTAGTGATTTGATGTAAGATTAGTATTAATAGGATCTCTTGGGTTTCAAACCAAATGCAGCACTTTTAAAATGCTAATGTTTTAGGATACAAAGTACCTTCTCCTAAAGGCCATGAGAGCATGTATTCTTATACTTTGCATTAAACCAAACGAACGGGCACCTAACTGACAAGTTCATTTTTTTTTTTTAATGTATTTCGTTGATCGTGATTAATCTTGTTGGACTTCTTGTGTATGATACTTAATTACTGTACCCGCTAAAAAAGTATAGTACTTTCTTAATGTCATACTTCATTCAGCACGCTTCTATTAGTTTATACTTATAAATATTATTTAAGAAAACGTATCAAGTGGAATGACACGGAAGGAGCATAATGAATAGAGTTGACAAAAGTGACAATTTAAACTTTGAAGTTAAGGTTAAGTTTCTTAATATATACTAATACAATTTATCCTAAAGAATGATATATATAATATGAAATGGTGATTTGGTTGAATGGGTTCTTAATCTTACCAACAATAACAAGAAATCACCAATTAGACTTGAAGATAAGACCTCTTCTTTACCAACCACCATGAACCAAATGTGGATTCCTTTTGAATTGGCAATTTATAAAATTCCAAGTCAACTCTAGATCAAGTCTTTTTTAGTAAGTGCCTATTTATTTTCAAGAGTCAACTGTAGCTGAATTCTATATTTATATATTATTATATTCAACGGTTCCTTTTATCATAAAAAGAATTAATAAAAAAAAATTAAAACTTATTTTGGTCTCCTAACATTAAAAAAATAAATTAAAAAACATTTGAAAAATACAAATCAGATTGGGCCGTACTAGATGGGCCTGGACCGACCGGCACGGATTGGGCCGTACTTGATGGGCCTGGACCGGCAAAAAATTAAATTAAAACTTCCGTTGCCGGGACTTGAACCCGGGTCTCTCGGGTGAGAGCCGAGTATCCTGACCAACTAGACTACAACGGATTTTGCTTAATGTGTTGAATCTAACTATTTATAACAATATAGCTAGTGTTTGTATGTAGCACTAAATAATGCTAATGAATCTTGATCTTGTAATAAAACTCAAAGAAACAAGGACATAATATTACTAGTGATGAACATGACAAAATCAGAAGGAGCATACATTCTCCATTCCAATGCTTTTAAGAGAAAGGAAGCTCGACTTGTGAAGGATCGCTTCGATAGCACCGAAGCTCCGAGCCTCGAACCTCTCGATCTCTGTAATAGTTCTAGTCTTGCCGGAGGAGTAGAAGAGGAAGAAATCCCCCCACCCCATCAAGATATCACCATCTTTGAACACTTTGAAGGGGCAAACAACCTCATAAGGATCATAACTCGAAGTCTCTACGTCCGGTTCTTTATGACAAATTCCTTCGTCCACGATTTCTCGACTCCGTATTCCTTCATCAACCATACATCTATCACATCCTCGGATGTGTTGTCACAAACACATAAGTAATCTCCCAAAGCAAACACATCAGCCAAAATCCTTTGATGGCGAAGAGGAGGAGGCGCAGAGATGACGGTGAAACGTTCCGTTTCAAGATCGAAGCATGAGATCTTCGGCTCACCATCCGAGTCGAAGACGAGCCAGTGAAGATTTCCATTTAGGAAAGCTCCGATTGAACGGCAACTGTACATGAGAGGAGCACTTGGCTCTACTCTTCTCCATGATCCTGTTCCGAGAGTGTACACTTGGCATTCGGAATTCGTCGCCTCCCACTTGTTTGTCTCTTGATCGTGTGCACAATCATGGAAGATTCTAACCACCTTATGTTGGAAGCTACTTTTGCTAGCTCCGAATCCAAACGTGACTACTTGAGGAGACGAATAGTCGAATTCTCGAGGGCAGAGGATTTCAGCATATTCACGAGTGATAGGATTGCATACGAAAAGACCGTTAGGCGTAAGGCGAAGATTGCGTAAAAGAAGGAGGCCATTGGCCGAACCTTGTAGAAGTCCGGGAAAGGGGAGTTTGAAGCTGGTGAGAAGGCTATAATGTTGATCATGGTGTTGAAGAACACCGTCGTCCTCGAACTCGTAAACTTCGTAGGAATCCGAAAACTTATGCATTTGATACACAGCTAGTCCGGATGCTGATCTCGAGAGATGGCGCTTAGAGAACTCTCGATCCTCGAGAAAACCGAGCCATGACTTGCAAACGCACTTGCAGCGTGGGACCGTTCGAACCGGGAGCCTCGAGAGGATGTCGATTATGATGCTTGATGGTAGCTTCGTGAAGAGGTCTTGGCTCATTGTGGGAAGTTCAAATTTGAGGGATTCTTGAGTTTATGGCAATTTGTTTATGTAAATTGCATATTTATACACCATTCGTAGAAAGAAAAGTCCTAGTTTAATAGAAAAATCTAGTGCAATTCATGGAATATTCAAATACGTTGAAATTTCTTTGCATGTTATCTCCGGTCAAACAAGGCATCAAATGAAATTGGACTTTTAGTAGAAGACAAGTTCGGACACACCCTCGTTTCTCAAAACGACTCAAGTTCGTTGAAACATAAGGATTACTGACAAAATACAAACAATTAGCTAGAAGGAGATAACATTCTCAACTCCAAAGCTTTTGAGAGAGAGACAGGTAGGAGTGAGAAGCATAGGGCTAATATAGTCATCTCCAGCATCATACATACCTATTATTTGTTGAGTAGTTTTGGTCTTGTTGGAGTAGTAGAAAAGGAGGCCAATATCCCATAACATCAAGATATCACCATCTTCAAACACCTTGATAGGGTAAACACCCACATAGCCATCTCTATCGAAACCCGGGTTTATGCTTATCGAATACTCCTTCGTCCACGATTCCTCGACACCGTACTCTTTCATCAACCATAACACGATATCATCTTCGGACGTGCTGTCGCACACGCACAGGCAGCCCTTCAACAAAGACAAGGTCTCGGAGTACTCGATACCATTTCCTTGAAGGGGAGGAACGGAGAACGTGGCGAAACGCTCTGTTTCAAGGTCGAAGCAAGAGATCCAATGGGTGCCATCTGAATCCGATACTAACCAATTGAGATTGCCATCGAGAAACACAGTAGACAGAAAATAAGCGTAATCTAACGAGGCGCTAGCTGCTTCGACGGGCCTCCATGATCCGGTTCCGAGAGTGTAGACATGATAACAAGTTTTACGATGATACGGCAACGGTGGCGGAAGATGAACAAAAGAAGCACGAGGTGGTGGGAATTGCTCAAGGAAGAGCACGTCGAGTGATTACGAAGCCTAGTCGATATATGTAAATTTCGTGAATGGGCTTATCTTTTGTTGGGCTGAATAAAGCCCATAGTTAGCTAGCTTATGTTAGAAGCTTTCTTTTGGTTTACAGATTAAAAGGCTAGGGTTACGCCGTTTGGGGAATTATCGAACTATTTTGTAAAAGAACTCTGTTCTTGGGCTTCCTCTTACGTGATCGTGAGGCGTAGCTGGAGTTTCACGTTCTCTTTAACGTGATATCAATACGAATCGTATTATTGGTGCTTCCATTGAGTTCTGCAATGGAGAAGAATAATGGTGAGTGGCAGCAAAATTTGGTGCGCTTAGCGCTCAGGTTGACGAATTTGTGCGCACGAGCTCGGATGGACAGCAGCAAATCCGTCAATCTCAAGCTGGTTTTCAACAACAATTGGATGAAATCATGGGTTTTCTTAAAGCACACCACTCTTCATCATCAAAATCTTTCGGGTCGCCGGAAACGCATTTCGAGTCTCCACCGCCGCCTTTTCGGTCCTCTGTTCGTCTTGATGTTCCTCGTTTCGATGGTGATGATCCTTACTCGTGGGTGTTTCAAATCGAAGAGTATTTTGCTTATCACAAGACTCCAGAAGACCAACGTATTCAGATCGTTGCTTTTCACCTTGACGGCAAAGCTTCTACTTGGTTTCAGTGGTTGAAATCGCAAAAGCTACTCTCTTCCTGGGCTGATTTTATCTCCCGTGTTCAATCGCGTTTTGGGGCATCTCAATTTGAAGACCCAGAGGGAAATTTGGCGAAATTAACACAACAGGGCTCCGTAGTGGAGTATCAATCTGAATTCGAAGCCCTTATGGCTCGCACAAAAGGTATATCTGAAGCTCTATTGATATCATTCTATATTTCGGGTTTGAAGTCTTATGTTCGGCGGGAATTGCAATTGAATCGACCTACGACTTTGGATGAAACGTTTGCCTTAGCAAGGGTTTTTGAGGGCAAATATATGGAAAACCAAGCAGATGTTCGAGCTTTATCTCGAAGCTTGAACCGCACTTCCTTTTCCCCTCCAACGAGCGGTTCACCTCGTAGCTCAATACCGAGCTCTCCAGTTCCGATTGTGTCAATGACAGGCGGTCAGCGTGGAACTACCTATTCCAGCTCCCAGATTCCTAAACGAGACTCGTCAATTGTTCCAATTCGGCGTATGACACAAACAGAGATGCGTGAAAAACGAGAGCGAGGCCTCTGTTTTCATTGTGATCAACGTTGGTCTCCGTCCCATCGTTGTAAGAATAAGAGCTCTGTGATGCTTATGGCTACAGATGACGTTGAAGTGGTGGAAGAAACAAATGAAAGTGACGAGGAAGAACCTCCAGATCCTACAGATATTGTAATTTCGGGTGATATTTCGAGCTTGAATTCTCTCTCCGGTAAAGGGCAGCCTCGTTCCTTGCGCTTGCTCGGTCGACATGCAAAGAGTGTATTTCAAGTGTTGATTGATAATGGGAGCACTCACAATTTTATCAAGCCCGAACTCGCAGAGAAATTAAAGTTGACAATCAGCCCCACAGATCACTTCCGTGTATATATTGGCAACGGCGATTCCTTACTTTGTCAACACATGTGCACGCGCGTTTCGATTGATCTCCAAGGTACGGTTTTTTTGCTAGATTTATTTATCCTACCTATTCAAGGTCCCGACATTATTCTGGGCGTTCAATGGCTTGAGGAGCTTGGTCGTGTGACACATGATTATAAACACACTCAAATGGAATTTCAATGGAAAGGAAAGAAGGTCTTGATAAAGGGTGATACTACTTTGGGCAATCGAGCAATTACTTTTAATATGTTGAATGGTCTGGTGAAGCATGATTTGGTGGCTGATGTTTTTGAAATTTATGTGCACCGAGCTGAATTGCCGAACAAAGCACCAACTTCCCGGGTGAGCATGGATTCTGTTCCATTGAGTCTGCGAGGGGTTCTGACAGAATATGAATGTGTTTTTGCGGAGCCAAGAGAGTTACCGCCACGACGAATTTTTGAACATAGAATTCATCTGGAGTCTGGCTCCAAACCTGTGAATGTTCGACCTTACCGCTATCCTTATTATCAAAAGAATGAGATAGAAAAGTTGGTGAAGGAGATGCTTGATCAAGGTTTGATAAGACCGAGCCAGAGTCCCTTTTCTTCTCCGGTGTTGTTGGTCAAAAAGAAAGACGGGTCGTTCCGTTTTTGTGTGGATTATAGGGCCTTAAATGCTGTCACCGTTAAAGATAAATTCCCTATTCCTACAGTGGATGAGTTACTTGATGAGTTGGGCAATTCAAAAATATTCTCCAAGTTAGATCTTCGAGCCGGCTATCATCAAATCCGAATGCATACAAAGGATATTTTCAAAACTGCTTTTCGCACACATGATGGCCACTATGAGTTCCTAGTTATGCCTTTTGGCTTAACAAATGCCCCGTCAACTTTCCAAGCTACCATGAACTTATTACTAAAGGCTTTCCTTCGGCGTTTCGTGGTGGTGTTCTTCGACGATATTCTCATATATAGCTCATCCGAGGAGGCGCATGTGGAGCATTTGCGTTCAGTTTTACAGTGTTTGCAAGCTAATAAATTGTTAGTTAAATTCTCTAAGTGCAGTTTCGGTGAAAAGTCGGTGGAATATTTGGGTCATGTTGTGAGTGCAGGGGTTGTTCAAGCCGATCCAAAGAAAATTGAAGCTATGATTAAATGGCCAGAACCTCGCACTGTGAAACACGTTCGTGGATTTGTGGGACTCACAGGTTATTATCGAAAATTTGTAAAAGGATATGCTTCAATTGCAGCGCCGTTGACAGATTTACTACGGAAGGATAGTTTTGAATGGACTACAGCAGCTTCTCAAGCCTTTAATTCATTAAAGCATGCAATGTCGAAGACTCCAGTTTTACAACTTCCGGACTTTGCTAAACCCTTCACGATTGAAACGGATGCCTCGAATGTGGGTATTGGAGCAGTGTTACTTCAAGAAGGGATGCCGATAGCTTATTACAGTCGAAAATTGGGCGTGCGATTGCAAGGAGCCTCAGCTTATATCAAAGAACTATATGCCGTTACGGAAGCGGTGGGAAAATGGCGCCAATATCTTTTGGGGCGACGATTCTTAATTCGCACTGATCATCGTAGTCTTAAGGAAATTCTACAGCAACAAGTTCACACACCGGAGCAGCAAAAATATGTGCGTAAACTTTTAGGCTTTGATTTTACCATTGAGTACAAGCCTGGTAAACAAAATATAGTTGCTGATGCCTTGTCCAGAGCGCCCCAAGGTGAACCATCCAGTGAAGAAGGTATGGAGTCGAGTTGTTTCACAATTGAAAGCATGCCAATTCCGGAATTTTTGGAAGTACTACGACGAGAGAACCAGACAAATGAGGATATGGTGCAGTTACATCAACAACACACTCAAGGCAAGTTGGGAGCTGATTTTGGGTTAGCTGATGGATTGCTTACTTATAAATCCCGGTATTTTCTATCCTCAAACTCTGAACTCAAACTTAAATTGTTACATGAATTTCATTGTACACCTTTGGCTGGGCATGGAGGAATCAAGAAAACATTGGTGGGGTTATCCACGTTATTTTATTGGCCGAGAATGCGGCGTGATGTTGAACAATATATTCATGGGTGTGAAGTGTGTCAACAAGTGAAAAGCATGACAGTAGCTCCAGCAGGTTTATTGCAGCCACTTCTCGTACCTGCCCTTGTGTGGAATGATCTTACAATGGATTTTATCACACATTTGCCTACTTCTCATGGCTACTCTGTTATCCTTGTAGTTGTGGACAGATTGACTAAAGCTGCACATTTCGGTGCGCTCACAGCTGGATTCACAGCCTTGAAAGTAGCTCGTCTCTTCACCGACATTGTCATAAGATTGCATGGATTTCCTTCGTCTATAGTATCAGATAGAGACCCAATTTTTCTTAGTAAGTTTTGGGCTGAATTGTTCAAGTTAAGTGGCACTACTCTTAAGCACAGCTCGGCGTATCATCCGCAAACTGACGGGCAAACCGAAGTGGTGAATCGAAGCCTCGAGCAATATTTGCGTGCTATGACATCAGACCAACCAGAAAAATGGCCTGAATTTTTAGGTTGGGCTGAGTTTACCTACAATACTAGCTTCCATACTAGTATCAATATGAGTCCATTTCAAGCAATGTATGGTCGTGCTCCCTCCGTGATACCACGCTACGAGCCTGGCTCAACTACGGTGGAAGCTCTTGAATTCATGTTATTAGAGCGTGATAAATTGTTGGGACAGCTCAAGTCGTATTTGCAGCAGGTGCAGCATAGAATGGAGCAAAAAGCAAATAAGAAGCGTCGCGATGTGGAGTTCAAAGAGGGTGATCTTGTGTGGATTAAATTGCAGCCTTATCGGCAAGTGACGGTATCTCGGAGAGCCTCGCAAAAGTTAGCCAAGAGGTATTTTGGGCCTTACACTATTTTGGAGCGAATTGGTTCAGTCGCCTACAGGTTAGAGCTCCCCAAAGGAAGTCGTGTGCATCCGGTTTTTCATGTTTCTTTGCTAAAACCATACATCGGTTCTGGAACAACGCCTATCAACCCACTTCCTGTTGATGATGAGGGATTACCCACTCTAGTTCCTTTGGTGGTTGTTTCATCCCGTGTGGTGTTGCATAATGGGCAATCACAACCTCAAGTTTTAGTACATTGGCAAGGTCAACCTCCCGAAGCTGCAACATGGGAAGTCTTGGCAGATTTTTGCACAGCATATCCTAATTTTGTCCTTGAGGACAAGGACGTTTTGGAGGCAGGAGGAGTTGATACGGCAACGGTGGCGGAAGATGAACAAAAGAAGCACGAGGTGGTGGGAATTGCTCAAGGAAGAGCACGTCGAGTGATTACGAAGCCTAGTCGATATATGTAAATTTCGTGAATGGGCTTATCTTTTGTTGGGCTGAATAAAGCCCATAGTTAGCTAGCTTATGTTAGAAGCTTTCTTTTGGTTTACAGATTAAAAGGCTAGGGTTACGCCGTTTGGGGAATTATCGAACTATTTTGTAAAAGAACTCTGTTCTTGGGCTTCCTCTTACGTGATCGTGAGGCGTAGCTGGAGTTTCACGTTCTCTTTAACGTGATATCAATACGAATCGTATTATACGAACAATGCTAACCAACTTATGCTGGCTAGTTACCTTGCTCACCCCGAATCCGAAGGTAGCTCGACGTGTATCGGCATACCCTTCATGGAAAGGGAGCTCGATATACTCACGAGTGATCGGATTGCATACGTAGTAGAGAGCACCGACATTGGCTTCTCCTTCTCCATCCTTTTGTAGGAAGAGCAAACCATTGGAAGAGCCCTCGATACACACTCTGTGAGGGAAATCAAACATGGTGAGCTGGTTGTAGTGCTGATCATGGCTCTCGAGCTCGAGTTCGTCCTCGAGTTCGAAAAGCGTGAACGGGTTCTTATCCCCCTCCGGCATCAACACGGCAAGGACGGGGGCAGATTTGGAGAGATGGGACATGACGAAGTCTCGATTGTCGAGTAGATCGAGCCATGGCTTGCACACACACTTGCTAAGTGCAGTGGCTCTAAGAGGGAGTCTTGAGAGGATATTTGTGGTGATTTCTGAGGGTAGGTTTGAGAAGCAATCTTGCTTCATTTTGGGAAAGATTGAGAGAGTGTGTTGGATAATGATAAGGTAAGGTTTGAACATGTCTACTTTGTAGGGGAGAGAGAGAAGCAATTGGAGAATAAAAAATTTAGAGATTAAACTATTAAGGTGGTTGTAGGCGGAGGTGTATAGGGGAAGATTAGGGTTGTAATATTCTTCATTTTATGTAATATTATAATCTTAATATCTCTACTTTCACTACCAAACCAAATATTCCTAGCTAGGAGGGGGAAATATGAAGATTAAAAATCAACCTTCTCTATTAGGACTTGATCAATTTTGAGTGAGTACAAACGATAATATACGAGACGATTTGTTTGGAACAGAGGATTATCAAGAAAAACTGAGAATTCTACTAACGAGGTTGACGAAGCATCAGTAGATACAATACGAGACGTTGAAAAGGAAGGGGCAGCAGGCATTGAGAAAATAGTACCACAAAACAAACTTTTGATAATGGTAAACAAGATTGTAGTTAGTTCCATCAACAAAACATACTCTCTTCTTCCAACATTTCTCAGACCCCGTGTCTCGACTCCAAAATCTCCATTACGATGTCAAAATGTGATTACCTTCTCCTTACGTAAGCTCAAACTTCTGAGTGAGACGATGCTCAGAGTGAGAAGACTGGGGCGGACACTGAAGTCCTTCCGTGAAGCAAACGAGCCAATTTCTCGAGTAGTCTTAGACTTGTCAGAGTAGTAGAGAAGGACGTACCGATTCCCCACCATCAAGATATCACCATTTTTGAAAACTCTGATGGGCTTAACACTATAGTAGCTATATCCATCGGAACGAAGAGGATTCATCTCAACCACGAACTCCTTACTCCACGATTCCTCCACTCCGTATTCCTTCATCAACCATATCTCAATCCTGTCACCAGAACCATTACAAAAACACAAGCAACCATTCAAAACAGACAAGCTCACATCTCCTCCCCTACCTCCTTCTTCAAGAGAGGGAGCTAAGAAGGAGCTAAAGCATTCCGCTTCAACATCAAAACAACAAATCATCGATGCAGAGTCGAGCAACTTTGATGTAACCCAATGCAAATAGCCGTTAAGAAATGCACAAAAGGAAACAAAGGAAGGGTCGAACGAAGCATCAGTCTGAATGCGCCTCCACTTCCTTGTTCCGAGAGTGTAAACATGACAATGAGGATAATCATGATCAATTCGTAGCACCTTATACTGGCCAGTTACCTTGCTCGCTCCGATTCCATAAGTCGAATCATATCCATAAGACAAATAACTATCCTCTCCTTCTTCCACGACGAACTCTGGAGAGCAGCGAAGGTTGATATACTCGCGAGTGATGGGGTTGCACACACGGAGAAGATCGTGCTTTAGTTTAAGGAGAAGCAAGCCATTAGCAGCATCCTCTATAATCGGAATCGGTTCACCTCTGCTCAAATCGAGCTCGGCGATTGGATTGGGGAGACGATCGTGGCTCTTGAGACCGAGTTCTTCTTCGAATTCGAAGATCCTGCAGCGATTCGAGCCCCTCCCCGGCGCAATCACGGCGAGGGCGGGGGCGGATTTGGAGAGATAGGAGGTGAGGAATTCATCGGTCTCCAGCAAATGGAGCCATGGCTTACAAACGCATTTTCCAGTGGCGATGGATCGAAGAGGGAGTCGTGAGAGGATATTGTTTAAGATTTCTGAGGGTAGACGTGAGAACAAGTCTTCCTCCCTGCAAAACTGGGGAGGCGGCGGCGCCGGCGAGGCGGGGAAGAGGTAGGGTTTTTGAATTTTCATTTTCAGATAATTTAAAACAGTGACCGTTGGCTGCATCTTCTGCATATATATAAACGAAGCCTAAGGGGTATAAAAGTAAATTTAGTACTACCTCATCTCGTTTTTTGAGGTATAATTAATTAAATGGGATAAATAAACAGAGAAAGTAATTTTATAACCAAGTAAGTTTATCACTTAATGTAGCTCCATTACTTAACAAATAACAATAGAGGATTTTAGTTTATGAATATCAATCCTAATATTTAATTGAACATATAAAGTGATTGCCTTCGAAGAATCTGAATCTTATGGCAAGTACATTAATTAGGAAAAATCCATGTCGATCGTCCATTAATGATTAAACTAGTCAAGTATCACGAAAAAGTAGAAACGATCAACCATCCGTAGATACAATAAGAAACGTAGAAAATGCAAGAAGTTTTATGACATGACAACTAAACAAATGGAAAACCAAGATAAGAATCACAGGATAAGAATGATAGAGGCACTCTGTTTTCTCTCTTGTTTTTCTGCAGCCAAATCTTACCATAATAACTGAATCAAAAGGTGCTAAAACACTCTGTTTCGATATCAAAGTTGATGTTCGACAATGAGAAATGAAATTGATCAAAAATGAGATTACATCGGAGTGAGGAGCATCGGGTTGGTAGATGAAGCCTCTCGGTACATCAAACACGCTAACGATCTCTTCAATTGTTTTCGTCTGACTGAAGTAACAGAAGAGTTGCTCCCGATCCCATAACATCAAGACATGGCCATTCTTGAACACTTTGATGGGGTAAACAAGATCATAGCTAAATCCATTTATGAAAGTACCTGGTCTCATCACATACTCCTTCCTCCAACATTTCTTAACCCCATTTTCCAACATCAACCAAATCACAATTTCATCTTCTTCCCATTCACAATTTCTTAACCTCATCTCGTTTTTTTGAGGTATACTTTATAGATGGCAAAATTGGTGTACACTAATTAGGAAAAAATCCATGTTGATTGTCTACTATTAATATATACTACTTGTCAGCTATCTAGAAAAATTGAAAAGTTCAGTAAAAACTAGCTTATCAAAATACGAAGATCAATCATCTGTCGATACAATAAGAGACGTCGAATATGCAAGAAGTTCTGGCTGAACAAAGAGAAACCCAAGATAGTAATCACAAGAGAGGAACAAGGAAAACATGATAGAGACTGTTTTCTCTCTTCATTTTCTGCAGGCAAACATAACCTAAACTGAATAGAAAGAAACAAGATTTCTCAACCCCACATTCCTTCATCAACCTCATCACAATATCATCATCAACACAACATAAGCAAAGATTGCCATGGACGATTGTACCACCGTAGACAAAGGAGGCGAAGCCAACGAGCCCCCACCGAGAAATGAAATTGATCAAAATGAGATCACATTCTCCATACCCAACCCTCTGAGGTGAAGGAAGCTCGGAGTGAGAAGCATGGAGTTGCTGAAGTCATCCTCTGCACCAAACACACTACTGACGAAGACGATTTCTTCGACATTTTCGGTCTCACTGAAGTAGCAGTAGAGGAACTCTCCGTCCAATAACATCAGGACATCACCATTCTTGAACGCTTTGATGGGGTAAACAAGATAGTGGATATAATGATCGACGATAGGACCTTGGCGCATCACATAATCCTTCCTCCAAGATCTCTCACCCCCATTTTCCAACATCGACCAAATCACAATTCCATGTTTTATAGCTTTACAAAAACACAGGCAGTCCTTCAAAACGAACAATTGCACCATACCACCAGCAGGAGCGGGAAAGCTGCTAAAGCACTCCTTTTCGAGATCAAAGCAAGCAAGCAAATGGTTGTGCTGATCCGGTTCCGGATCCGTCCAATAGAGACTGCCATTAACAAATGCAGCAGAGCCAAAATAAAATTCATCAATCGAGGCGGGAGCTTCGACCTTTCTCCAAGATTCTGTTCCGAGAGTGTAGACAAGGCACTCCGATTGGCTATCAACGGCGACCACCTTATACTGGCCACTAATCTTGCTCACTCCGAATCTATAAAAAGTCTCGATTTCTTTCTCGGAACGGCATATCTCGGCGTACTCGCGAGTGATCGGATTGCATATGTAAAGAAGATCAGATTTGCGCTCGCGCAGAAGGAGCAAACCGTTAGCAGAACCCTCGATTGTCACCTCGAAAGGTAATTCAAACTCGGTGAGGAATTTGTACCGGAGATCGATTTCGTCTCTCAATTCGAAGACCTTGCACCAACTGGAGTTTGATTTCGAATACGGCATCACCACAGCCAGAGCGGAGATCGATTTAGCGAGATGAGAATTCACAAAATCATCAGTCTCGGCCGGTTCCAGCAACGATTTGCACACACATTTGCACGCTTGAATGCTTCGAAGGGGGAGCCTCAAGAGGATGTCGACGATGATTTCCGACGGCAGATATTCGAAGAAACCTTCCTCCATTCCTGTATAGATTTTCTATGAAGGCAGAAAAAAATTGCAGAGGAGGCGAAAGAGGGCAGCGGTGGGGAAGAAGAAAAGGGAAATTAGGGCTTGCAATCGTTTCAAAAATAAAATTGCGAGTTAAAAGAAAATAAGCTAATATTTATAGCATTTCTTGGCGCCATTACGTAAATAATCAATTGAAGCTTTAAATTTTAAGTTAGCTTACTAAAGAACATAAATTTGTTCGTAAGAATACTACTCACTTCGTCTCTTCTTGAATATAAAAGAAGTCACTTAGAAAGAATCGAAGATAACGGAACACGTCACAATTAGAAAGAGTGAACCAAGATTCAATATTTTGTACTCTGTTTCTACCAAAACAAAGAGAATGTGAGTAACAATGAGGACATTTAGGCCTCATCCAAAACTAGCTTATTGAAATTTATTTCTAAATGTTTATCAAAACTAGCTTATTGAAACCTTGCTCGCTGCAATGTATGATCTCAAGTCGAAATAACGATGCAGATCTAATCAAACGAGATCACTTTCTCCGTCCCGAAGCCTCGTTTGAGCGAACGGAAGCTTGGAGTGAAGAGCAACGACTTGATCAAGCGACGGCCCCCCGCACCAAGGGAAGGTACTT
This sequence comes from Thymus mandschuricus, assembly GCA_029379335.1. Taxonomy (NCBI): domain Eukaryota; kingdom Viridiplantae; phylum Streptophyta; class Magnoliopsida; order Lamiales; family Lamiaceae; genus Thymus; species Thymus mandschuricus. The sequence goes on from CM057074.1 coordinate 38,505,384, forward strand.
CTCGATAAGTTTTCTCCCCGACCGAGTAGCGGTAATGGTTCTGCTCATCACACAGGATCAAGATGTCCCCGTTTGGGAAAACTTTGATAGGTATAAGAGAGTCGAAGCCGAAAGTAACATGAACGGGATCCTGGTCGATCGCGTACGCCATTATCCAAGATTTCTCAGCTCCGTCATCCTTCAACAGCCACAACAAGATCTCATTATCAAGTGAATCGTCCACAACACAGAGGCAGCCCCTCAGATTGACCAAGCCGAAATGCATTAAGCTCCCTCGAACCGGAGGAGGCGAAACGGTGCCGAAACGCTCTGTTTCGAGATCAAAGCAACAAATCCATGCCTTGCTCTTCGGATCCAGCACTTTCCAGTAAAGACTGCCATTGACAAATGCACCGCCGCCGGCGGTGGAGGCGGAGCCGGTATCCGCTTCGACGCGCCTCCACCGCCCCGTGCCGAGAGTGTAAACATGACAGTAGTCGGACGCGCAGTTGATACAGACCACCTTATACTCCCGGCTCACCTTGCTCACCCCAAATCCATAGGCAACTCCTGTAGGTGGGGTCGAGTAGACGAATTCCCCAACGCAATTGAGCTCGATGAATTCGCGAGTGATCGGATTACACACGTAGAGAGCATCGGAACTGACACCGAAGAGGCTGAGGAAAAGCAAGCCATCGGCCGATCCGTGAAGCGCCGCCTTGCGAGGGAAATCGAACTCGGTGATCGGAATATTCTGGCTGTCGAGATCGCCGATTTCGTCCCCCGATTCGAAAAGCTTGCACCAATTCGAATCCCTAGTCGCCGGCATTGAGACGGCTAGGGCGGCGGCGGATTTGGAGAGATGAGAATGGGCGAAATCATCGGACTGGATCAAATCCAGCCACGGCTTGCAAACACACTTGCTTAGGGCAAGGGTTCGCACAGAGAGGCGCGAGAGGATGTCGATGGTGGCTTCCGACGGTAGACATGCGAACAGATCTTCTTCCATTGTAAGATCGAGAAGGAGGGGAGTTAGGTTATAATTCTATATATAGTATGGATATCCTAAGGAATTTGAAGACTACGTCCTCTCACACTTGTAAAACAATCGTGTGTAATGTTGAATTTGTCTTAACGAACTCTGTCTGTCTCGTTTAGAACGACACATTTTTATTATTTTACATTCATATTGTTAAAGATGTTAACGTAATATATATATTGTAAAGATTGAATAAAAAACTAAAATTTGTGATTGGATATATATATTCAAGAACGATTTTAGACGTCTTAAACGTAAGATAGGGTGAAAAGGAAAATGAATGAAACTCAGAATGTAATGACATCCTCCGTCCCCAAGCTTTTGAGCGAACGAAAGCTCGGAGTGAAGTGCAACGAGGTGAGATGGCCACCGTCGCGACCTCGAACAACAAAGGAAGGGATTTCTTGATAAGTTTTAGTCTTGATGGAATAGCGGAAGAAGTTCCTCTCATCACAAAACACCAACATGTCACCGTTCTCGAATGCTTTCATACCTTGAAAATCTGCGATGCCGTCAAAAACAAAATCGAGAGGATAGTCGATCACATACTCCTTCGTCCACGATTTCTCGACCCCATACTCCTTCATTACCCATATCGCCATCTTACCATCACCCGGCACATGATCCCAAAAACTCAAGCAATCCTTCAATGTAAACAGCTCCACATGCGCTCTGTAGCCCCAAACCCTAACAGGTGGATGCGCGAACGTGCTCAAACATTCCTTTTCAAGATCAAAGCAAGCAACCGATGAACGGTACCTTGGATCTGATTCCGGTACATGTACTGACCAGTGGATTTTGCCATTAAGGAATGCACCATACCGAATGTAACCACCGAACCCTAAGGAGGAGCCGGCGCCAGCTGCTTCGACGCGCCTCCACTGCCGTGTGCCGAGAGTATAAACATGGCAGTGGCCGGATACGGATTCAATCCGAACCAACTTATACTCTCCACTGACATTGCTCGCCCCAAATCCATAAGCAAACGCTTTCCGCCCGGGCTGTCCTTGGTCGAGATGGAAATGGATCGCTACAAACTCTCGAGTGATCGGATTGCATACATAGCTAACATCGAAGCCATATTGATGAAGAAGAAGCAAACCGTTGACAGAACCCCCGATCACTGTTGAGCCGCTGTGTGGGAAATCGAACTCAGAGATCGGATTGTGGCCCTCCGGATCGTCAAGTTCGTCTCCGATATCGAAGATTTGGCACCAATTTGAATCAACCTTCGACGTCAACACGGCGAGGGCGGCGGATTTGGAGCGGTAGGAATTGACGAAATCGTGGGAGCAGAGCAAATCCAGCCATGGTTTGCACACGCACTTGCTACGAGCAACGCCTCGCACAGAAAGGCGTGAGAGGATACTGGTGACTATTTCCGGCGGAAGTCGTGAGAAGAGACCTTGCTCCATGAGGGAGGACGGCGGAGGTGGAGTAGAATGATTATTATGGGGAATTAGGTTTTGTAATCTTCGGTATATATACTGAGATTATGTTATTATTTATTTTTTTATAATAATTTATTATAAATATTACTTAACGTATTTAAATAAATAATAAATTCATGATAAACTTTGTGTACTATTATGATATTGATATACCATACTCTCAATTTCAAATTAGGTTGCATTTCATTTGGAATGGAGGGATTATTCCGTTGCCTAAATTCAGAAATGTGGGTTATAACGACGTTTTAATTAGTACAAATATAGATCAAAATTTATCTTGAAAACTTGCTAGCTAAACTAAGTAGTATCAAAGAGAAATTCAACTAAACTAAGCAATGCAGCAATGCAGATTAGCATTTGAAATGCAAACTATCAAAGCGAGATCACATTCTCCATACCGAAGCTTGTTTTGAGCGAACGAAAGCTTGGATTGAAGAGCAACAACTCGACAAAGCAATCACCGAGCTCACCAGACGACACGATTTCTTGATATGTCTTCGTCTCGAGTGAGTAGCGGTAAAAGATCTTTTGATCACATAAGATCAAGATGTCGCCATTTTTTAAGACTTTGATAGGTTGAAAACGTCGAAGCCGAATACACCATAAGCAGGGTGTTGGTCGATCATATACGCCATTGTCCAAGATTTCTCAGCTCCACATTCCTTCAACAACCACAGCATAATCTCATCATCGGTTGAATCATCAACAGCACACAGGCAGTCCCTCAAAAGAAACAAACCGAAATTTAGTAGGCCTCCTCGAATATGAGGAGACGGGACGGTGCTGAAACGCTCCGTCTCCATGTCAAAGCAACAAATCCATGTTTTGCAGTTGAAACCTGATACTAGCCAATAAAGATTGCCATTGGCAGATGCACAATCGTAGATAGAGGAGGCGGCGGTCATAGTCGCTTCGACTCGCCTCCAACGCCCTGTGCCGAGAGTGTAAACATGGCAGTAGTTGGATTTGGGGATAAGCTGCACCACCTTATGCTGCCTACTCACCTTGCTCTCTCCAAATCCATAGGAAACTTCTCGACAATGATTCGACCGGAACAGCTCATCGCCGAATCCGAGCTCGATGAATTCGCGGGTGATCGGATTACACACATAGAGAGCATTGGAATCGACCTCCGAACTGCGCAGAAAAAGGAAACCACCGGCAGAACCCTCGCATCTCGCCCTGCTAGGGCAAACAAACTCGCCGATTGGACCGTGGATATCCAGATCGCCGAGTTCATCTCCTAATTCGAAAAGTTTGCAGCACTTGAAATCCATAGTCACCGACACTGGCAAAGCCAGGGCGGCGGCGGTGGCGGCGGATTTAGAGAGATGAGAATGGGCGAAATCATCGGACTCGAGCAAATCCAGCCATGGCTTGCAAACACACTTGCTCAGCGCAATTGCTCGCATAGAGAGTCGTGAGAAGATATCGATGGTGGTTTCCGATGGTAGACGTGCGAACAGATCTTCCTCCATTTTTTTTCTTCTCTCTTAAATTGTAAGATCGAGCCGAGGGAATTAGGTTTTCAAACGTATGAATGAAATTATAACTCTCTCTCTCTCTCTCTCTCTCTCTCTCTCATGAGTCATGAATCACGATCAATTCCTTTTAGGCCGATGTCACGAAAGCCCACCAACATGAGAGTGGGCCCAACCCCAAATATGCATATGCTCTTTGAGTCCATATTATCATAACATTAATTTATTGTTCATTTTGTATCTACTATATTGAATAAACGTGTTGTAATGAGTATTTTACTATTTATTATTCCGTACGTATCTACTTTATTTTATAAAGGTGTCATGATAAAATTATCACATTATGTGTTTACTTTATTGAACAAAAGTATCATGATAAAATGGATGAAGAGAATAAAAAATTACAGTATTATGTAAAACAAAACAAAATAAAATAAATATTCTTCTTTGATAGATAAGATAAGATAAAATACAATGTGATAAATATTATATTATCCCAATTTAGTATTTACATGAGATAATAAAATAATAAATTAATGATTGTAGTGGCTAAATATTCGTAAGCCCAAATTAAATGGCCCAACGGTCATAACGGACTAGGTTGGACGGTCGAAACGGCCCAATAGAAAAGGCATTCAGGCCCAATTTAATTACATAGCCCTAGAGTCTATCTGGTTACGTCAGTCACTACAGTCAACACGGTCAATACATGTGACTTATCATTTAAATCACAGACCAAGTCAAAATACGTTAACTCAGCCGCGGAAGTCGGAACGGATCGAGGGAGATGGATACAAACAGATAAGGCCCATGAGCGAAACCCTAAGGAGGAGGTCGTCGTATATATACCAACGGACTAGGTCGAGTCAGGCACGATCTGTTCCACGCTCACACTCTCCACTACGCTCTCAACTGCTCTCGCGCACCCTGCACAATCACAACAGCCGCCGCCGTTGGAGTGAGCCGAATAAGCTTCCTCCGCCGTCAATCCTCCCTCACACGTTACTTCTTGTCACCTCCTTAGCCTACCAAACGCTCTTAGTCGTCCGCGACCACCGCCATTCCTTTCTTATTTACTTTCGTTATCATTTATTTTTATGTTCTATTATTCGAATACCGTACTAACTTGAGCGTCGGAGGTCCTGCGGCTGACACCCCCTCTGGTGTTCTTCGTAGGTCTCTAACGTGTCCTTTGTGTTGGTTACAGGTCGCTAGTGCCCTAATCGACCGGATCGACCGAATCGTCCGGACAACCGTAATTGTAGATTCTACCTCTACGATGATAATATTAATATTTTGAAGATTTATTCTAATGTTACGAGGAAGATATATTTTTATTAAATTTAAATTAAAATATATCTATTGTAATATTAATATTTTATATTTTTATAGATTTATTTTAATGGAGACGTTCTCTGAGAGTGATGGCAAGGAATCTGGAGATATGGTGGGGTGGGTTGGGGTACGGAGAACGCTGTTGGGCGGTCGGGGGGGATCCTCACGTTCTGGGATGAGTCTTTGTTCTGTGTTTCTAGCGTTTGGGGATTGGGGGGGCACTGGTAGTGTGTGGGAGATGGAAGGAAACAGGAGAGGAATATTGTGTTGTGAACGTGTATGCTCCGTGTAATCTAGGGGAAAAGATTCTTCTTTGGGATAGAATCTCGCTGGTTGTGGGCCAGAGGGAGGAGATATGCACCTGCGTGATAGGCGACTTCAACTCGATTCTTGTCGAAGGGGAGAGAGTTGGGGTGGGGGGGAGTGGATCGAAAAGGGACTTGATTGAATTTTCTAATTTTGTGAATTCAAGCAAATTGATCGATGTCCATTTGCTTGGTAGGAAATTCACATGGTATAAAAGTGGAGGGGGGTGCAAGAGCAGGATTGATAGGGCTCTCATTAACGATTGCTGGGCTTCGAAGTGGCAAGATTCTGAACTTAGGGGTCTCTCCCGCTCGGTTTCGGACCACTGCGCTTTAGTTTTGGCCACGAAACATGAAGATTGGGGCCCGAAGCCATTCCGTTTCTTTAACGCTTGGACTTCATGCCCGGGGTTTAAGGATAAGGTGGAAGAATCTTGGAGGGAGAGGGGGAATAGAGGGGTGGGGTGGATTTGTGGTCAAGGAAAAATTGAAGAGATTGAAGGGGGTTTTGAAGACTTGGAACAAAGAGCAGAGCGGAAGTATCGAAGCGGAAATCAGAACGCTGAAAGAAGAGCTTCAGAATTTGGACACTCGGGATGAGGAAAGGGGGCTTTCGGAGGGGGAGAGAGTTAGAAGGAATGAGGTGGAGGCTCTTCTGTTGGTTCGTCTCAAGAACAAGAAGAGCTTCCTTGCCCAAAAGGCCAAGTTGAAGTGGTTGAAGGAAGGGGATGTTAACAGTAGAACTTTTCACAAGGCCATCGCGAGGCGTAGGAGGAGTAATGGGATTACGGGGTTTGCGTGGGGTGGGGAGTGGGTGGCTGAGCCGGGTAGAGTGAAAGTGTTAATCAGGGAACACTTTAAAGAGCATTTTCAAAAGAAGCTTGGGACTAGGATTGAAATGCCGAGGAGGCTGGTGAAGAATAGGATCGAAGCGGGGGAGGGATAGATCCTGGTGAGGGAGTTTTCGGAGGAGGAAGTTAGGGAATCAATTTGGGATTGTGATGGTGCGAAAAGTCCGGGGCCTGATGGCTTTAGCCTTGAGTTTTTTAAGTCATACTGGAGCGTGGTTAAGAATGACGTGATGAGGTTTATGCATGATTTTCATGCTAACGGGACTTTGGTTCGGGGAAGTAACTCTTCATTCATTACCCTCATTCCGAAGAGGGAGGGAAGCAACAACATTAACGACTTCAGACCAGTGTCAATGATCGGGAGCGTATACAAGATTTTAGCGAAAGTGATGGCTAAGAGGATGCGAACGATAATGGGCAACATCATTGGAGAGGAACAATCGGCATTCATTAAGGGTAGGTTTATCCTTGACGGGGTTGTGGTGTTAAATGAGGTTGTTGAGGAGGCCAGAATTTCTAAGAAGAGTACGCTCGTGTTCAAGGCTGACTTTGCAAAAGCGTATGACTCGATCGACTGGAACTTTTTGTTAGAGATGCTGAGGAATATGAACTTTCCCGGGGATCGGATTCGTTGGATCAAAGAGTGTATTTCCACTGCATCGGCGAATGTACTTGTCAATGGGAGTCCTTCTGGGGAGTTTCGTTTGGAGCGCGGGCTGAGGCAAGGTGACCCGCTTTCTCCCTTCCTTTTTCTCGTGGCGGCAGAAGGACTGAATGCACTTATCAAAAAAGCAGTTGATGAAGGCCTCTTGAAAGGAGTAAAAGTTGGAAGAAATGGAGTAGTTGTAACTCATTTACAATATGCCGACGATACCATCTTTGTGGTTGAGGGGAGTTTGGAGAACGCAAGGGCAATCAAGTGGATTCTCAGAAATTTCGAGATCATTTCCGGGCTCTCGGTTAACTTCGATAAGAGTAGCGTTTATGCCATTCATGTGGAGAACGAGTTAGTGGAGGAGATGGCAGGTGAGTTAGGTTGTAGGGTGGGTACATGGCCAATCCAATATCTTGGGTTGAGGGTGGGTGGAAGGATGAATGGGGTGGAGGCGTGGTCGACGCAGCTAGAAAGAGTGAGGGGGAAGCTTAACAAGTGGGATCTTAAATCTCTTTCCATGGGGGGAAGGCTGACTTTAATTAAGTCAGTGCTCTCTTCTATTCCGATCTATAATCTCTCCTTCTTGAGGCTGCCGAAGGCCGTGGAAAAGAAGTATACATCTCTACAATGTCAATTTTTCTGGGGGGGTAAAGAAGGGGAAAGGAAAGTGGCGTGGATTGGGTGGGACAAGATTTCTAAACCGTTTGAAGAGGGGGGCTTGGGCATTAAAGATCTGAGCCTCCTTAACAAAGCTCTCCTTGACAAATGGGTTTGGAGGTTCTTGGTCGAGAAGAGTAGTTTGTGGGTGAAGGTGTTGAAGTCGAGGTTCGGGGATCTTAACTGGGGTAGAGGTGGTGAACGAGGGTTGGAGGGGGGGCGTAGGAGAGGTAGAACAGGCTGGTGGAAGAGTGTTGTTGACTGTGTGGATGGGGTGGACGGACGATGGTTTTGGGATAATTTGGAGCTGAAACTTGGGGACGGGAAAGAAACAAATTTCTGGGAGGGAATGTGGTCGGGGGATAGGAGTCTTAAAGATATGTTCCCAAGATTGTACCAGCTGAATTCGAATAGATCCGGGAAAGTGGAGGAGTTCGGAGAGTGGGTAGAGGGTGAGTGGGCGTGGCGTGTCGAGTGGAGGAGGGAACTTCGATTGAATGAGAAGGAGTGGGAGAAGGGCCTGCTGTCATGGCTACAGAGGTTCAAGGTGGAGAGGGACTTGAAGGATAGGTGGGAATGGAAGGGAGGGGGGAGCAGGGACTTCACGGTCAAAGCGGCATACAAAGTGCTTTCTACGATCGGGAATGATCCTACTGCGTTTAACCCTTGGTACAGGCGTTTGGTTAGGGTGTGGAGATCGATGGCTCCATTTAAAGTTCAAGTGTTTTCATGGCGCTCGTTGGGGAATCGAATTCCGACCAAGGAGAACCTGCTCAGAAGGAACTTAATTGATGTAAGGGATCAATGGTGTTGCTGCTGTAACACAGACACGAAGACGGAGTCGGCATCACATTTTTTTCTTCAATGTGCGGAGGTGGTGAAAATATGGAGTCGCATGGTGAGGTGGATCGGGTCTTGCTGGGTTTTGCCAAATGATGTTCAAAGCCACTGGTGGCTTTTTTCTAACTTGCTTGGTGGTGGAATTAATTGTAGAAGATTGAGCGGCCTTTGGTCGTGCGTGACGTGGGTGTTGTGGAAATGGAGGAACGCGGTATTGTTCGAGGGTGGGGTGTGGGATTTCACAAGAATTGAGGTTGAGATAAAATGTAGATTTTGGAGTTGGGGCATGGTGAGAGGGGATGTGGATTCGAATATGGCTTTCACTAATTGGGAAAATTATCGTTTATGCGATTTATGGTTGTAATTTGAACCTTCGGGTTGGGTACGTCTTGTACCGTTTTTTAATAAAATCATTTTTTGCCCGATCAAAAAAAAAGAAAATAGCTAAACCAAATTTTGTAAATAAGATAATTTTATACATTATTACAATTTTGTATTTATCCATTTAATGGAGTATTATAAAATTGCGCGTTTTTATCAATTTGTTGTATTTCTATTACTCATTCAAAAGTAGTTTAGACTTTAGAGAGAGCTTAAAAGTTCAATAAATATTATGGTTGATTCAATTTTGCTTTTGTAAGAAAATTTGCGTCTAATAAATTATTTTAGATGTGATAAAGTTGTGCACTATATATTCTCATAATTTTAAATTAGGATGCGTTTCGTTTGGAATCGAGGGATTTTTTCTTGGCCTCAATTCTAAGTAGTATCAAAGACGGATTCAATAAGAAAAAAGCAAGATAAAGATTTGCACACTATTTGTTTTCAACTAAACTAAGCAATGCAGATTAGCATTTGAAATGCAAACAATCAAAGCGAGATCACATTCTCCATACCGAAACTTGTTTTGAGCGAACGAAAGCTCGGATTGAAGAGCAACGACTTGACAAAGCAATCACCGAGCTCAGCAGACGACCCGATTTCTTGATATGTCTTCGTCTCGAGTGAGTAGCGGTAAAAGATCTTTTGATCACATAAGATCAAGATGTCGCCATTTTTGAAGACTTTGATAGGTTGAAAACGGTCGAAGCCGAATACATCATAAGCAGGATGCTGGTCGATCTCATACGCCATTGTAAGATTTCTCAGCTCCACATTCCTTCAACAGCCACAACATAATCTCATCACCGGTTGAATCATCAACAGCACACAGGCAGTCCCTCAGAGGAAACAAACCGAAATTTAGTAGGGAGCCTCGAATATGAGGAGACGGGACGGTGCTGAAACGCTCCGTCTCCATATCAAAGCAACAAATCCATGTTTTGCAGTTTGAGTCCGATACTAGCCAATAAAGATTGCCATTGGCAGATGCACAATCGTAGATAGAGGAGGCCGCGGCCATAGCTGCTTCGACTCGCCTCCAACACCCTGTGCCGAGAGTGTAAACATGGCAGTAGTTGGATTTAGAGCTAAGCCGCACCACCTTATGCTGCCGACTCACCTTGCTCTCCCCAAATCCATAGACAACTTCCCAAAGCAAACGCTTCAACGGCAACAATTCACCGCCGAAACGGAACTCGATGAATTCGCGGGTGATCGGATTACACACATAGAGAGCATCGGAATCGACCTCTGAACTGCGCAGAAAAAGGAAATCACCGGCAGAAGCCTCGCATCTCGCCCTGCGAGGGCAAACAAGCTCGCCGATTGGACCGTGGATCTCCAGATCGCCGAGTTCATCTCCTAATTCGAAAAGTTTGCAGCACTTGAAATCCATAGTCACCGACACTGGCAAAGCCAGGGCGGCGGCGGCGGCGTCGGATTTAGAGAGATGAACATGGGCGAAATCATCGGACTCGAGCAAATCCAGCCATGGCTTGCAAACACACTTGCTCAGCGCAATCGCACGCAGAGAGAGTCGTGAGAGGATATCGATGGTGGTTTCCGATGGTAGACGTGCTAACAGATCTTCCTCCATTTTTTTCTCGATCGAGCCGAGGGGAATTAGGTTTTCAAACGTATGAATGAAATCATAAATGTCTCTCTCTCTCATGAATCATGATCAATTCCATTTAGGCCGATGTCAAAAAAGCCCACCAACATGAGCCTGAGCCCAAACTGTTACGACACTTTACTATTCGTTCCGTGTCTACTTTAATAATCGTACTTGTGTAACACTAATTACTCTGTTTTCCACCTAAACAAAACAAACCCACTACATTCATTCATGTTTCCCTATAATCAACTCACTATCTAACTACTGCTGCTGATGAAATATTTTGCCCATCAGTCACAGACAACATACATACATCCTTTCACAGTTTCTACAACTCATCATATTATACATATCCACCTCCAACTTAATCAAAACGAGATTACATCTTCCGTAACGAAGTTTTTAAGCGAGCGAAAGCTAGGAGTGAGGAGCAACGAGCTGATATAGTCGTCACCGCGCCCACTTAAACCGAAGGAAGTGATTTCTTGATAAGTTTTGGTCTTGATGGAGTAGCAGAAGAAGGTCTTCTCATCACATAACACCAACATCTCACCGTTCTCGAATGCTTTCATACTTTGAAACGAATAGAAGCCGTCCAGACCATAATCGGGATGCTGCTCGATCACATACTCCTTCCTCCAACATTTCTCCAACCCACATTCCTTCATTGCCCATATCACAATCTCGCCCTCATCTGATTCATCCCAAAAGCTCAAGCTATCCCTCAAAGAAAACAGCTCCACATTCGATCTGTATCCCACTGTAGGAGGACGGGCGAAGGTGCCCAAACACTCCTTCTCGAGATCAAACCAAGCAATTAACGTTCGTTGCTCTGGATCGGATACCCATACTGACCAGTACAGATTGCCATTTAGTAATGCACCATAACAATAGAAATAGCCGAACCCAAAGGAGGCGGCAGCGCCAGCTGCTCCGACGCGCCTCCACCGCCGCGTGCCGAGGGTGTAAACATGGCAGTTGCCGGACCCAGAATCGATCCGAACCAGCTTATATTCCCCACTTACGTTGCTCGCCCCAAATCCATAAGCAACCGGTCGCCGTCCATGTTGCTCTTCGTGGAAATCGAAATGGATCTCGACAAATTCTCGAGTGATCGGATTGCATACATAGCTAGCATCGACATTGGCATCGCAATGATGCAGAAGAAGCAAACCGTTAACAGAACCCCCAATCGCTCTTGTCCGGCGTGGGAAATCAAACTCGGCGATTGGATTGTATCCCTCCGGATCGCCGAGTTCGTCTCCGATCTCGAAAATTTTGCACCAATTTGATTCCTCCTCCGGCATCAACACGGCAAGGGCGGCGGATTTGGAGCGGTAGGAATTGACGAAATCGTGGGAGCAGAGCAAATCCAGCCATGGTTTGCAGACGCACTTGCTACGAGCAACGCCTCGCACAGAGAGGCGTGAGAGGATACTCATGACGACTTCCGGCGAGAAGAAATCTCTCTCCATAAAGAGGGAGGACGGCGGAGGTCGAGTAGAAAGCATTAGGTTTTGTAATTTTCAGGTAGAATTTTGTATTTGTCTATTACCATTATAAAATATAAACTGAGCATTTTTATAAATTTATTTATTACTCATTCTCTACATAGTGTCATTGTTTAGAAAGAAAAAAGCAAGAGTTAAGATTAAGATAGATTTGCACACTGCTTCTTTTCAACTAAACAAAGCAAAGCAAACCACCTAGCTAGGACTAGGAGGATCTAACAATGCAGATTATCAAAGCGTGATTACATTCTCCATACCCGAACTTCTTTTGAGCGAACGAAAGCTTGGAGTGAAGAGCAACGATTCGACAATCCAATCATCAAACGCACCAAACAACCGGACTTCATGATAAGTTTTCGTCTTGATTGAGTAGCGGTAGAAGGCCTTCCAATCACATAACGTCAAGATGTCCCCATTTTTCAAGACTTTGATAGGTTGAAAACAGTCGAAGCCGAATGCATCCGAATCCGGATGCTGCTCGATTGCATACGCCATCGTCCATGATTTCTCAGCTCCACATTCCTCCAACAGCCACAACATAATCTTCCCACTATCAACAGCACACAGGCAGTCCCTCAAAGCAACCAGCTCGAAACTGAGAATAGGAGGAGGCGGAGCGGTGCTGAAACGCTCCGTCTCCAAATCAAAGCAACAAATATATGTTTCGCAGTTTGATCCTAATACTCGCCAATAAAGATTGCCATTGGCAAATGCACTATAGTAGATTGAGACGGCAGAGGTGGAGGCGGTAGCTGCTTCGACTCGCCTCCACTGCCCTGTGCCGAGAGTGTAAACATGACAATAGTCTGAATCAGTAGTAAGCCGCACTACCTTATGCTGCCCACTCACCTTGCTCGCCCCAAATCCGTAGGCAACTTTTCGGAAAAGACGATTCGATCGGATCAACTCATCGCGGAAACGGAGCTCGATGTACTCGCGGGTGATCGGATTACACACATAGAGAGCATCAGATTTGAGGTCTGAGTTGGTTAGGAAAAGAAAATTACCGGCGGAACCCTCGCATCTCGCCTCTAGAGGGAAATCAAACTCGCTGATGGGATGGTGGATCTCCGAATCGTCGACTTCATCTCCCAATTCGAATACTTTGCAGAACTTGGTAGGCCTAATCGCCGCCGGCACTGACAAAAGTAGGGCGGGGGCGGATTTAGAGAGATGGGAATGGGCGAAATCATCGGACTCGATCAAATCCAGCCATGGCTTGCACACGCACTTGCAAAGGGCAATTGCACGCAGAGAGAGTCGTGAGAGGATATCGATGGTGGTTTCCGACGGTAGACGTGCGAACAGATCTTCCTCCATTTTTTTTCTTTTCGGGGAAATTAGGTTTTTAGGTGGGGGTTTTTCTTCTTGGCATTTAGGGCTCGGCCCGGCCCAGCTCACAAGAATGTGGCTCAGGCCCATAAATGAAACTCGGCCCATTCGTTCATCGTTCTCTCTTACTCCCTCCGATCTTTTGAAGTTGAGTCATTTCTTTTTGTGATTTTCGGCACGCTTTTCCACGCCTCTAGATGATGAATTTTAAAACGGATTTTTGAAGAATTTTTTCTTTTACGGTATACTATAGAGGCGTGGAAAAGCGTGCCGAAAATCACAAAAAGAAATGACTCAACTTCAAAAGACCGGAGGGAGTACTATTTATCACACACTTTTTTCAATCGAAAAACTGTTGTTTTTTTTTCCTTAAAAAAAACTTTACAACAGAAATTTTAAAGATCATACCACGGGAGGACTCGAACTCGAGACATGTCCTCGAAAAACTGTTTTTATGGAAGAGTGTAACTGGTAATGAAGAAAAAGGCACATACTCTGTTTTCCACCTAAACAGAGGAAGCACACTATATTATTCATGTTTCCCTACAATCACAGTATGTATTATGGGACATGACATGAGTTCATCACTATCTTTCACCTTTGGCCATCACACACAACGTACATACATCCTTTCCCTCTTCTCTTCACCTCATAGTTTCTACAGATCCGAATCGAAAAATAAGAACGCAAACTTAATAATCAAAACGAGACCACATCCTCCGTACCAAAGCTTTTAAGCGAGCGAAAGCTAGGAGTGAGGAGCAACGAGTTGATATAGTCACCACCGCGCCCACCTAAACCAAAGGAAGGAATTTCTTGATAAGTTTTAGTCTTGATAGAGTAGCATAAGAACATCTTCTCATCACATAACACCAACATGTCACCGTTCTCGAATGCTTTGATACTTTGAACAGAGTAAAGGCCGTCCAGATCAAAATCGGGAAGCTGGTCGATCACATACTCCTTCCTCCAAGATTGCCCCATCCCACATTCCTTCATTACCCATATCACATACTCGCCCTCATCCGATCCATCCCAAAAACTCAACCTATCCCTCAAAGCAAACAGCTCCACATTCGGTCTGTATCCCACTGTAGGAGGACGGGCGAAGGTGCCCAAACATTCCTTTTCGAGATCAAACCAAGCAATTAACGTACGGTGCTCTGGATCTGCTATCCATACTGACCAGTACAGAATGCCATTTAGTAATGCACCATAACAATAGAAAAGGCCCAACCCAAAGGAGGCGGCGCCAGCTGCTCCGACGCGCCTCCACTGCCGCGTGCCGAGAGTGTAGACATGGCAGTGGCCGGACCCGGAGTCGATCCGAACCAGCTTACATTCCCCACTTACATTGCTCGCCCCAAATCCATAAGCAACCAGTCGCCGTCCACATTGCTGTTCTTCGCGGGAATTGAAATGGATCTCGACAAATTCTCGAGTGATCGGACTGCATACATAGCTAGCATCGACATTGGCATCGCAATGATGCAGAAAAAGCAAACCGTTGACAGAACCCCCAATTGATCTTGTCCGGCGTGGGAAATCAAACTCGGCGATTGGATTGTATCCCTCCGGATCACTGAGTTCGTCTCCGATCTCGAAAATTTTGCACCAATTTGATTCCTTCCCCGGCATCAACACGGCAAGGGCGGCGGATTTGGAGCTGTAGGAATTGATGAAATCATCGGAGCAGAGCAAATACAGCCATGGTTTGCATACGCATTTGCTACGAGCAACGCCTCGCACAGAGAGGCGTGAGAGGATAGCGGCGACGATTTCTGGCGGAAGTCGTGAGAAGAAATCTCTCTCCATGAGGTGGAGTAGAAAGAAGCGTGGCGGAGGAATTAGGTTTGTGATTTTCAGTCTGGTAGGATTTTGAATTTATAAAATTCAATATATAATTTTTTTATAAGACCTTTGCATCCTATCATTGAAATCTTGTGACTAGTTTTAGAAAGAAATGGTGCATTTCGTTTCGAACGGAACGAAGGAAGTCTGAATTTAGCAACGAAGGCAGACTCAGCAACGTGTTCTTCCATCAACACTTGTTGCAATAAGAAAGAGAAACGCAAGATAAAGGTTTGGAGTGAAGAGCAAACAATCAAATCAAAGCGAGATTACATTCTCAATACCAAAACTTCTTTTGAGCGAACATAGGCTTGGAGTGAAGAGGAACGACTCGGCATCATGCGCACCAGACCACCGGATTTCTTGATAAGTTTTCGTCTTGATTGAGTACCGGTAAATCTTCCAATCACATGTCAAGATGTCGCCATTTTTTAATACTTTGATAGGTTGAAAACGGTCGAAGCCGAATACATGACAAGCAGGATGCAGGTCGATCATATACGCCATTGTCCAAGATTTCTCAGCTCCACATTCCTTCAACAGCCACAGCATAATATCATTATCGGTTGAATCATCAACAGCACACAGGCAGTCCCTCAGAGGAAACAAACCGAAATTTAGTAGGCCTCCTCGAATATGAGGAGACGGGACGGTGCTGAAACGCTCCGTCTCCATATCAAAGCAACAAATCCATGTCTTGTAGTTTGAGTCCAATACTACCCAATAAAGATTGCCATTGGCAGATGCACAATCGTCGATAGACAAGGCCGCCGCGGTCGTAGCTGCTTCGATTCGCCTCCAACGCCCTGTGCCGAGAGTGTAAACATGGCAGTAGTTGGATTTAGAGTTAAGCCGGACCACCTTATGCTGCCTACTCACCTTGCTCTCCCCAAATCCATAGGCAACTTCCCGAAGCAAACCCTTCGACGGCAACAATTCACCGCCGAAACGGAACTCGATGAATTCGCGGGTGATCGGATTACATACATAGAGATCATCGGAATCGACCTCCGAACTGCGCAGGAAAAGAAAATTACCGGCAGAACCCTCGCAACTCGCCTTCCGAGGGAAACCAAACTCGCTGATTGGACCGTGGATCTCCAGATCGTCGACTTCATCTCTCAATTCGAAAACTTTGAAGGAATTTGAACCATTCGCCGGGATAAACACAGCTAGGGCGGCGGCGGCGGTGGCGGTGGCGGCGGATTTGGAGATTTGGGAATTGACGAAATCATCGGACTCGAGCAAAACCAGCCATGGCTTGCAAACACACTTGCTAAGGGCAATTGCACGCAGAGAGAGTCGTGAGAGGATATCGATGGTGGTTTCCGATGGTAGACGTGCGAACAGTTCCTCCATTTTTTTCTCTCTCAAGTGTAAGATCGAGTGGGGAATGGAATTAGATTTTTGTTTTTCAAACATAAAATATCTCTCTCTCTCCTTTTTCTCTCCAGAAAGCCCACAAACAGAGTTTAGGCCCAGCCCAATATGTATACAATAAATAAATATTTTGTAAAACAATTCCGGATTCTTTGATATGAGTAAAATTTATGTTTATCTTAGATCTAATGATAAATTATCCTAATTTACTATTTATATTATCATGGGAGATACTATAACGAATACTCCCTCCCCTCCGTCTTTAAATAAATGTCCCCAGCCGCCATTTTGTGCAAACCAAGGAGAAGGGTAAATTGACATTTATGCCCTTAAAATCCTTGAATTTTTTTTTTTTGTGCAAACCAAGGAGAAGGGTAGATTTTCAAGAGAAGGGTAGTTTTGGTACTTTAGTGTAATTTTTGCTTGGAAATTTGTGTGGGGACACTTATTTAAAGACAAAATTTTTGACGGCTCGGGACACTTATTTAAAGACGGAGGGAGTACTATCTTTGTTTCACTCCATTTAGCCTATAGAGTGAATAAATGTGAAGTGTAAAATAATAGTGCAAATCAAATGGAGTAGAACGAACTAACGGAGGGAGCAGTGATTTGATCCCGAACCCTAAGAAAAACTATCTTAGATAACAAACAAGCCCTTAAATCAACTTCTTTATCTCAACCCATTTTCTGAAAGGTTTCCTTTATCGAAAAAGTGAAGAAACGAAATGTGTTATCAAGAATTTACTAGTTTTTCTACCCAAACAAAGCAAAGCAAACACACTGTATTCATGGGATATGAGTTCAACTCACTCACTCTCAGAATCTAACAACAGTATTTTATAGTTGTAATTTGTGATGAAACGCCTTTGAACATACATTCTCATAGACAAGGTCATAGTTTCTACAACTCATCATCATAATATACTCAAATGCTGCAATGTAGGGATCCGAATCGTAATAACAACACAAATTTCATCAAAAAGAGATTACATCCTCCATACCGAAGCTCTTGAGTGAACGAAAGCTAGGAGTGAGGAGTATCGAGTGGATACAACGATCATCACCATGTCTATGTACGCCAAAGGAAGGAATTTCTTTATAAGTTTTGGTCTTGATGGAGTAGCAGAAGAACATCCTCTCATCATATAACACCAAGATGTCACCATTCTCGAATGCTTTGATAGTTTGAAAAAATTCGGCTCCATCCAAACCAAAACCGGGAGGATGCATACTCCTTCCTCCAAGATTTCTCGATCCCACATTCCTTCATTACCCATATCACAATCTCATCATCATTCGATTCATCCCAAAAACTCAAGCAATCTCTCAATGTAAACAGCTCCACATTCGAACCGTATACCCGAATAGGAGGACACTCGAAGGTGCCCAAGCACTCCTTTTCGAGATCAAACCAAGCAATTAACGTTCGCTGCTCTGGATCGCATATCAATACTGACCAGTACAGATTGCCATTAAGAAATGCACCATAACAACAGACACAGCCGAACCTTAAGGAGGCAGCAGCGCCAGCTGCTCCGACGCGCCTCCACCGCCGCGTGCCGAGAGTGTAGACATGGCAGTGGCCGGACCCGGAGTCGATCCGAACCAGCTTATATTCCCCACTTACGTTGCTCGCCCCAAATCCATAAGCAACCGCTCGCCGTCCATATTGTCGCTCTTCGTGGAAATCGAAATGAATCTCGACAAATTCTCGAGTGATCGGATTGCATACATAACTAGCATCGACATTGGCATCGCAATGATGCAGAAGAAGCAAACCGTTGTCAGAACCCCCAATCGCTCTTGTCCGGCGTGGGAATCAAACTTGGCGATTGGATTGTATCCCTCCGGATTGCCGAGTTTGTCTCCGATCTCGAAAATTGTGCACCAATTTGATTCCTCCTCCGGCATCAACACGGCAAGGGCGGCGGATTTGGAGCGGTAGGAATTGACGAAATCGTCGGAGCAGAGCAAATCCAGCCATGGCTTGCACACGCACTTGCTACGAGCAACGCCTCGCACAGAGAGACATGAGAGGATACTGCTGACGACTTCCGGCGGAAGTCGTGTGAAGAAATCTTTCTCCATAAAGAGGGAGGACGGCGGAGGTGGAGTAGAAAGCATTAGGTTTCGTAATTTTCAGGTAGAATTTTGTATTTGTCTATTACCATTATAAAATTATAAAGTGAGCATTTTTATAAAGAAAAAAAGCAAGATTTAAGATAAAGATAGATTTGCACACTGCTTCTTTTCAACTAAACAAAGCAAACCACCTACGAGCAATGCAGATTAGCATTTGCAATCAAAGCGTGATTACGTTCTCCATACCCAAACTTCTTTTGAGCGAACGAAAGCTTGGAGTGAAGAGCAACGATTCGACAATCCAATCACCAAGCGCACCAAACAACCGGACTTCATGATAAGTTTTCGTCTTGATTGAGTAGCGGTAGAAGGCCTTCCAATCACATAACGTCAAGATGTCCCCATTTTTCAAGACTTTGATAGGTTGAAAACAGTCGAAGCCGAATGCATCCGAATCCGGATGCTGCTCGATTGCATACGCCATCGTCCATGATTTCTCAGCTCCACATTCCTCCAACAGCCACAACATAATCTTCTCACTATCAACAGCACACAGGCAGTCCCTCAAAGCAACCAGCTCGAAACTGAGAATAGGAGGAGGCGGAGCGGTGCTGAAACGCTCCGTCTCCAAATCAAAGCAACAAATATATGTTTCGCAGTTTGATCCTAATACTCGCCAATAAAGATTGCCATTGGCAAATGCACTATAGTAGATTGAGACGGCAGAGGTGGAGGCGGTAGCTGCTTCGACTCGCCTCCACTGCCCTGTGCCGAGAGTGTAAACATGACAATAGTCTGAATCAGTAGTAAGCCGCACTACCTTATGCTGCCCACTCACCTTGCTCGCCCCAAATCCGTAGGCAACTTTTCGGAAAAGACGATTCGACCGGATCAACTCATCGCGGAAACGGAGCTCGATGAATTCGCGGGTGATCGGATTACACACATAGAGAGCATCAGATTTGAGGTCTGAGTTGGTTAGAAAAAGAAAATTACCGGCGGAACCCTCGCATCTCGCCTCTAGAGGGAAATCAAACTCGCTGATGGGATGGTGGATCTCCGAATCGTCGACTTCATCTCCCAATTCGAATACTTTGCAGAACTTGGTAGGCCTAATCGCCGCCGGCACTGACAAAAGTAGGGCGGGGGCGGATTTAGAGAGATGGGAATGGGCGAAATCATCGGACTCGATCAAATCCAGCCATGGCTTGCACACGCACTTGCAAAGGGCAATTGCACGCAGAGAGAGTCGTGAGAGGATATCGATGGTGGTTTCCGACGGTAGACGTGCGAACAAATCTTCCTCCATTTTTTTTCTTCTCGGGGAAATTAGGTTTTTAGGTGGGGGTTTTTCTTCTTGGCATTTAGGGCTCGGCCCGGCCCAGCTCACAAGAATGTGGCTCAGGCCCATAAATGAAACTCGGCCCACTCGTTTATCGTTCTCTCTTATTACTCCCTCCGTCCCACTTCACTTGTCCTCAATACTATTTTCGTCCGTCCCACTTCACTTGTCCTCTTTCCTTAAAAGACAAAAATTAACCCTTACTGTGCCGAAAAGAAAGAGGACTACTGAAGTGGGACGGAGGGAGTACTATTTATCACACACTTTTTCAATCGAAAAACTTTTTTTTTTCTTTTTTTTTTTCACATCTATATATACTAATAGCAGCACCGGGCTGCCATATTTATTTTCAAATTAATTTTTTTTTTTGAAACAAATGTTTTTACGATGATATATAATAATTGTCTTAAATATTATCTAATCAACTAATTAATTGCATGTGTAGTTACAAAAATAAATTTTATTACAAATTATTAATTTCTTTTCATTATTATATTTTTATTTTGTCTATATATACTACGTATTAATTTAAAAGTGCTCTACTAAATACATCTTTACAGTAATAATTTATTGATTCTTAGTACATTAAATACGATGATCAATCTAATTTGAAGCCCAAATAATACATTAATAGCTCAATACTATTATAATCTAGCTACAAATTACAATTCTACAACCAAATACTTATTGTACCGCTAATTATGCTAACGTCAAAACGTTTGAAATAAATATGGAAAGCAATTAACATCATAATTGTATGCATACAATATTTGACATATTACCCATTTGACTTTCTAATCACATATCTAACCGATGAATTTTATTAATTATGGATATTTCTATATAAACTGGTAGCTCATTTTGTTTATCATTCTCATTTTGTGGTTTGTATCGATAGTTTTTATGTTGATAACTATTCTTCTTTTCTATGCAATTTCTGCATTATATACATTATTTTCACATAATAGATGTTATTACTAACATTTCACAATTTTTTTTTTCAAGGTATTAGTATTACAAAAATGTTATTTTCAATGATTTTTTTGACTATTTTTTTATTGATCCGGATGAATTTCTTATTTGTAGTCTATAATTGTTTGTAGTTTGTTGGGAAGAGGGAAGAGGCGAGAGCATTAGGTTGAGAATGTTATTCGACTGACACTTGCAATGTTGTCATCGCATGCGTATAAGAGCATTTACGATGTAAGAGTCCCAAATATAAGAATCGACTCTTAAACTATTATGAGTCTTGAATGTTATAATATGATCTGTAATTTTCATAAATATGGTTGGTGACATTGAAGTTGATTAAATATCATTTAATATTCTCCATTAAAAAGTTGAGTATCACATATTTTTAAAACAATGGACCACGTTCCGCTATTTACAGTACTTTCATTGTCCAATTTCTTTTGATGCGGTTTGTTAAATACTACCTCCATCCCGTTTAAGTAAGTTGATATTCCTTTTTGGGACATCCCGTATATTAGACCTGTTTCCTTTTATGGCAAAAAATTAACATCACATCACCATCTACATCACACTTAATTAATTTTAATTACATCTCCATGTGAGTAGGTTTAATATTTTAAATTAAATTAAACTCTAATTTACCATCACATCTCCATCACATCACCCTTTATACCCACTTTACTTGGTTTGTGTTCCATTTAGAAATCAACCTATTACATGGGATGGAGGTAGTATATATGTGAGATACCCTCTCTGTTCCACTGAGTAAGTCCTAACTTTCCACTTAGGATGCCACAAAATGTAGTCTCTTTTTCTCTCTTGAGATTATACTAAAGCCTCATTTGGACTAAAATTATATTATCATTTTGAAATTTTGAAAATTATGAAATGTAATAAATAAGGGTAAAATTAAAAATTGTATATAAATTGTACTTTTCAAATAAACTTAATTAAATTTCTTATTTTGTGTGACATTGAATTTTATTCATTTAAAAACATTAATAAGATTAATTGTATTCGGTTTATCGGATAATTAATGGGTATTATACAATTAGTTTGGGATGGGTATGAGTATATTATATATATATATATATATATATATATATATATATATATATATAATTGCATACATTTACATATTTCTAGTGTAGTGTGATTTTCCTTTAAGGAACAAATTGTTTATATTGAGCGAAAAAAAAATTAATTAATTATATTTCAATAATTTAATTAATTAATTTACCACAAAAAAAAATAATTATTTTGAGGTAAGAAGAATATTGAATTTTAATATTTATTCTAATTTATATAAATAATGCAAAACAAATAAACAAAATTTCATCACTAAACAACATACTTAAAACACTAAACACTCTCGTCATAAATCCCGTGCCGAAAAGAAACGTCTCAAAAATCGTGAGCCAGAGGAAGTATAAAATATTGAGTTAATGATAATATTAATATTTTGTAGATTTATTCTAATGACCTAATGATATGAACAAGATATATTTTTATTGGATTTAAATTACAACATATCCATAATTAATATTTTAATATTAATATTAATATTCTAAAGATTTATTCTCATGATAAAAGGCAAAAGGAAAAAAAGTAAATCAAATTTTGTAAATAAGGTACTTTTTTTACATAATTACAATTTTGTATTTATCTATTTACTCGAGTATTATAAAATTGCGCATTTTTATCAATTTATTATTACTCATTCAACGTAGTTTAGACTTTAGAGAGAGCTTAAAAATTCAATAAATACTATTTTAGATGCCATAAACTTTGTTTACTACTATTATGATATTAATATACCATACTCTCAATTTCAAATTAGGGTGCGTTTCGTTTGGAGGAGGGATTATTCCGTTGCATTAATGTGGGTTATAGCGACGTTTTAATTTGTACAAATATTGATCAAGATTTATCTTGAAAACTTGCTTAGCTAAACTAAGTAGTATAAAAGAGAAATTCAATAAGAAGAGAAAAGCAAGGTAAAGATATGCACACTGTAAGTGATTTCAACTAAACTAAGCAATGCAGATTAGCATTTGAAATGCAAACAATCAAAGCGAGATCACATTCTCCGTACCGAAACTTGTTTTGAGCGAACGAAAGCTTGGATTGAAGAGCAACGACTCGACAAAGCAATCACCGAGCTCACCAGATGACACGATTTCTTGATATGTCTTCGTCTTGAGTGAGTAGCGGTAAAAGATCTTGTGATCACATAAGATCAAGATGTCGCCATTTTTTAAGACTTTGATAGGTTGAAAATGTTCGAAGCCGAATACACCATAAGCAGGATGTTGGTCGATCATATACGCCATTGTCCAAGATTTCTCAGCTCCACATTCCTTCAACAACCACAGCATAATCTCATCATCGGTTGAATCATCAACAGCACACAGGCAGTCCCTCAGAGGAAACAGATCGTATTTTAGTAGGACTCCTCGAATATGAGGAGACGGGACGGTGCTGAAACGCTCCGTCTCCATGTCAAAGCAACAAATCCATGTTTTGCAGTTGAAACCTGATACTAGCCAATAAAGATTGCCATTGGCAGATGCACAGTCGTAGATAGAGGAGGCGGCGGTCATAGTCGCTTCGACTCGCCTCCAACGCCCTGTGCCGAGAGTGTAAACATGGCAGTAGTTGGATTTAGAGCTAAGCCGCACCACCTTATGCTGCCTACTCACCTTGCTCTCTCCAAGACAACTTCCCAAAGCAAACGCATCAACGGCAACAATTCACCGCCGAAACGGAACTCGATGAATTCGCGGGTGATCGGATTACACACATAGAGAGCATCGGAATCGACCTCCGAACTGCGCAGAAAAAGGAAATCACCGGCAGAACCCTCGCATGTCGCCCTGCGAGGGCAAACAAACTCGCCGATTGGACCGTGGATATCCAGATCGCCGAGTTCATCTCCTAATTCGAAAAGTTTGCAGCACTTGAAATCCATAGTCACCGACACTGGCAAAGCCAGGGCGGCGGCGGCGGATTTAGAGAGATGAACATGGGCGAAATCATCGGACTCGAGCAAATCCAGCCATGGCTTGCAAACACACTTGCTCAGCGCAATTGCTCGCATAGAGAGTCGTGAGAAGATATCGATGGTGGTTTCCGATGGTAGACGTGCGAACAGATCTTCCTCCATTCTTTTTCTTCTTCAAGGAAATTAGGTTCTTCAGGTTTCCTGTTATTACATACTCCTTTTCTTCTTGGCATTTAGGGCCCGGCCCGGCCCAGCTCACAAGAATGAGGCTCTTCTCTCTCATTTATCAAAAAACTGTTTTTTATGGAAGAGTGTAGTAAACGGTTATGCATAAAAAAAAGCACATACTCTGTTTTCCACCTAAATAAGCAAAGGAAACAATCACAGTATGTATTATAGGACAACTTCAACTCACTATCACACACGACATACAAACACCCTTTCCCTCTTCTCTTCCCCCTCATAGTTTCTACAACTAGGATCCGGATCCGAATCGAAAAAATAAGAATCAAAACGAGATTACATCCTCCATACCAAAGCTTTTAAGCGAGCGAAAGCTAGGAGTGAGGAGCAACGAGCTGATATAGTCGTCACCGCGCCCACTTAAACCGAAGGAAGTGATTTCTCGATAAGTTTTGGTCTTGACGGAGTAGCAGAAGAAGATCTTCTCATCACATAACACCAACATCTCACCGTTCTCGAATGCTTTCATACTTTGAAACGAATAGAAGCCGTCCAGACCATAATCGGGGTGCTGCTCGATCACATACTCCTTCCTCCAAGATTGCTCCATCCCACATTCCTTCATCACCCATATCACAATCTCGCCCTCATCCGATTCAGCCCAAAAACTCAACCTATCCCTCAAAGTAAAGAGCTCCACATTCGATCTGTATCCCGAAATAGGAGGACAGGCGAAGGTGCCCAAACACTCCTTTTCGAGATCAAACCAAGCAATTAACGTTTGTTGCTCTGGATCTGATACCCATACTGACCAGTACAGGTTGCCATTTAGTAATGCACCATAACAATAGAAATACCCGAACCCAAAGGAGGAGGCGGCGCCAGCTGCTCCAACATGCCTCCACCGCCGCGTGCCGAGAGTGTAAACATGGCAGTGGCCAGACCCGGAGTCGATCCGAACCAGCTTATGTTCCCCACTAACGTTGCTCGCCCCAAATCCATAAGCAACCGGCCGCCGTCCATATTGTTGCTCTTCGTGCAAATCGAAATGGATCTCGACGAATTCTCGAGTGATCGGATTGCATACATAGCTAGCATCGACATTGGCCACCCAATGATGCAGAAGAAGCAAACCGTTGACAGAACCCCCAATCGCTCTTGTCCGGCGGGGGAAATCAAACTCGGCGATTGGATTGTATCCCTCCGGATCGCCGAGTTCATCTCCGATCTCGAAAATTTTGCACGACTTTGATTCCTCCTCCGGGATCAACACGGCAAGGGCGGCGGATTTGGAGCGGTAGGAATTGACGAAATCGTCGGAGCACAGCAAATCCAGCCATGGTTTGCAGACGCACTTGCTACGAGCAACGCCTCGCACAGAGAGGCGTGAGAGGATAGCGGCGACGATTTCCGGCGGAAGTCGTGAGAAGGAATATCTCTCCATGTGGTGGAGTAGAAAGAAGCGCGGCGGAGGAATTAGGTTTGTAATTTTCAGTTTGGTAGGGTTTTGAATTTATAAAATTCAATATAAATATATAATTTTTTTATAAGACCGTTGCATCCTTTCATTGAAATCTTGTGACTAGTTTTTGAAATAAATTAAATGATGTATTTCGTCTCAAACGGAACAAAGGGAGTGAATTTAGTAACGAAGGCAGACTCAACGTGTTCTTCCAATCAAAGCGAGATTACATTCTCAATACCAAAACTTCTTTTGAGCGAACAAAGGCTTGGAGTGAAGAGCAACGACTCGACATCAAGTGCACCAGACCACCGGATTTCTTGATAAGTTTTCGTCTTGATTGAGTACCGGTAAAAGGTCTTCCAATCACATAACGACAAGATGTCGCCATTTTTTAAGACTTTGATAGGTTGGAAACTGTCGAAGCTGAATGCATCGAAATCGGGATGCTGCTCGATTGCATATGCCACATCGTCCAAGATTTCTCAGCTCCACATTCCTCCAACCACCACAACATATGATCGATACAAGATTGATTTCGTGTTCCCCCTGCGAACTTAGCCCATTGTTTATGTTGTTGATAAGGTAGGAATACATCGAATCAAAGTATATAAAAGATGAACCTCGATCTAAAATTTTAATCTTCGTTGACATAGATGGGTGTGTCATGTGTGTAGTAACTTTGCCAGTTGAGAACTAAGTAGCAGCATTCAATGATGGTCGGGGCTTCACAAATCCAAACAAAGAACATCATGTGCAAATATTAAGTGAATGAAGAAGATAAGTTAATGAAGACTCGACTCCGTCACCACTGAGAGTGTAAGAATGCAGACAATCAAGAAACGTATCATAAAGTGAATGAAGACGAACATAAATTTACTCAATACTCGACTCGATCACCACAGAGAGTGTAGGAATGCAGACAACCAAGAAACATATCACATAATCAATGAAGTAGAAAAGTTTACTAAACACCTCGACTCGATCACACCACAGAGAGCGAAAGAACTCAAGACAATCAAGAAACACATTCATCTAAACAATTAAGACACTGTACAAATTTTAGAGAAACGCGGGTAACTCAAACACCAGGAAGAACGCTGGTAGACGGCTGACATCAACGAAACAAATCTTAGAGAAACGCATCAACGAAACAAATTTTAGAGAAACGCAGGCAACTCTAAACACTATTTCAGGCAAGAATCTGAGCATAAAATAGGATGAGCAAACAGAATTTCAATCCAAATACAGAACCTGCATATTCCATCATCACTAAACCGAATGACACGTTGAACAAGACGAATACAATCTAGCTAATATCGAGCACCAAAGGAATGAAGATACACAGCACACAGATGATGGCAAAGAAAGAAAAGAATCAACTAAAATTTACTAAAACAGGAGGCACTGAAACTACACAATCAACTTGAAGATTGACCAAACAACGCACACCCAAAATAAACAAAGAATTATATAACATAAATATCCCAACGATAAACAAATGCAAATTTAGAAATGAATCCAGACAAGAATATCACAAGTATCGTAATAAGATTGAAGCAAAAAAGGCGGAAAATGGAGAAATGCATCAGACATCAAAACAAAACAGGAACAGAATAAAGATACACTTGTTAAAAAAAAAAAAAAAAAAAACTCAATTGCCACAGGTTTAGGAAGAACGCGAGAGAAACCTCACCATACAAACGATGGTATTCTAAACTCACCAAGTTGAATCACACTGTACAAGAATCATCACAGCCAAGTTAATTAAAAAACAATACGAATGAGTGGCAAACATTATGTAAAGATATCCAATTCAAGCACCACATACGAAGAATCACATTGGATATACAAAGTCAAGACAACAAATAAGCAGCAAATATGTTCAGACAAGACAAGGAAGCACAAGAATCGACCAATGGAGAAACGGAAAGTAAACAAGGATTTAGACAACTGCATAAGGATACAGAATACAAAATCACCCCATAAAAGATATTAGCACAAAAACATAATACAAAGAAAATAAGGGCAAGCCACATATTATCAAAATATAGAACTCAAAGCACACAGGCAAGAACCACACAAGGATTCTCGTTTCAAAATCTCATTGAACATAAAGTCACACCATACAAAAACCCGAACTGCAAAAGTCGGATGAAAGCACAAAGGTCGAAAATAGAGAAACAGAATACATAGAATAATATGGCAGAGATAACACTATTGAAAAGACTAAACTCTATCACCAATCAAAGAGGAAGATCAGAAAAGAATCAACACCACACAAATGACATGAAAGTAATCAGAAGTCGTTTAGAAACAGAGACAAGCAACTAATTCAGTCAATAATTAGAACGTAAATAAGAAAGCAAACACAAGTTCAATCCAAACACAAGAACTACACTAACTATATCATCACTAAACCGAATATCAGGGTAGAAGCCAAACTTACCTTTTTTTCGATCGAGGCACAAGCCTACATTTCAGAGATATATTCCCACAACTGAACCAGAGCAGAAGATTGAAGTCATTGGGGACTTAAAAGGCAGAAGATTGAATAACATGAACACTACTTCACTTACCTCAAAGTTAGAAGCAACTTTGTCCAATAATGTAACTATTTTACCGAGGGACAAGCCAAACTATCAGAGAGATTCAACACTGCAATGCAGCAGAAGATTGAATTTTTCTGAGACAATTAGCATTCAAGAGTAATTGCCATTTCAGATAAGGGATTATCCAACTAATTAGATCACGAAGGGACCTGCAGAAGATCGAATAACATGAATTTATCCGAGCAAGCATAATAATGCTTCACTCCCCTCAAAGCCGAGCGACACTCTTTCAAGTACGGTTATTATTTCGCAGAGAGACAAGTCAGATATCAGAGATTCACCATTTATTGCCAATACTAGTAAGGGATTGTTCAGATATTTAAATCACTAAGGGACTTGCAGAAGATTGAATAACAACATGAATTTATCCGAGCAAGCATAATAATGCTTCACTCCCCTCAAAGCCAAAGGCCACTTTTTCAAACATTGTTATATCTCATGAAGGGACAAGCCAAACAGATTTACTGATTTGTGAATTACTGCCAATACTCATAATGGTTATTCAAATAATCAGATTGCAAAGGGACTAGCAGAAGATTGAATATAAACCGTAATTTGGGGGGGGGGGGGGATTATCACGGATGCTCTTGAATTCTCGGACTCAAAAGATCTAACAGTATTTGCACCGACATTTAACCACGACTTCTTATTTATAGTTAGATCTTTTGTGCCCAAGTATTCAAGAAAACAATCCGAGAATTACTGCCGGGACAATCCAAATAATCCAATCGCGAAGGAACTTACAGAAGATTAAATATCAACTGTACCCGGGACATTTTTCTCTCTTTTTTTGGGGAGGCAGCAAGAGAAATCAACATGGATGCTCTAGAATTCTCAAACTCAAGAGATCCAACAATACTAGCACAGACAGTTAACCACCGACTTCTCATTTATAGTTATATCTCTCGTGTCTGAGAATTCAAGGAAAACAATCCGATGATCAGAGAGCACTATCTTTTCCTTCATATGCCCAACAGACCATTAATTTGAGCCCAACATGCCACTGATGTTATTCCCACAGGGTCTAAAGCCAAAATTATGATCCTTCTTAATCAAGGGACAAGCCTACATATGAGAGAGATCCATTCTCCCAACCGAACAAGCAGAAGATTGAATAATAACATGAATTGATACGAACAAGCATAATAATGCTTCAACTCACTCAAAGCAACTATTTTTACCAACAATGTTACTGCACGGAAGATTATTAGCATTCAAAAGCCATTGCCACTATTCAAAAAGGGACTATCCAAGATAATCAATTCACTAAGGGACGTGCAGAAGATTGAATCCAACAATATTCTATTAACAGTAATCGTATTCAATTTGTACTCGGATATTTGGTGTCTCTGTTTTAGGGGGGAGGCAAAAAGAGACATCAATACCACAAGTTCTTGAATTCGAAAACTGTTAAAAGAAAGGGAACCGAAGAACCCTTAAAGAGAAATCAACCCTAGTTTGGTTGCTCTTGAATTCGCGGTACACCAAAGGAACCCAAATAAAATTCATTCACCGACAACATTCAACCACCTATTTCTTTATCCTTCAATTTTCTTTGGGGCCCTTTGTTTCCCAGAATTCCAAGAGGAACCATACTAGAAATTACTCTCTTCTTTCCTGGTAACCGACACAGATATAGGAAGAACTCGACATAAACCACACCATACAATCGATGGTATTCTAAACTCACCAAGTTGAATCACACTGTACAAGAATCATCACAGCCAAGTTAATTAAAAAACAATACGAATGAGTGGCAAACATTATGTAAAGATATCTAATTCAAGCACCACATACGAAGAATCACATTGGATATACAAAGTCAGACAACAAATAAGCAGCAAATATATTCGGACAAGACAAGGAAGCACAAGAATCGACCAATGGAGAAACGGAAAGTAAACAAGGATTTAGACAAGAACTGCATAAGGATACAGAATACAAAATCACCCCATAAAATATATTAGCACAAAAACATAATACAAAGAAAATAAGCGCAAGCCACATATTATCAAAAGACTGAACTTAAAGAACACAGGCAAGAACCACACAAGGATTCTTGTTTCAAAATCTCATCAAACATAAAGTCACCATACAAAAATCAGAACTGCAAAAGTCGGATGAAAGCACAAAGGTTGAAAATAGAGAAATAGAATGCATAGAATAATATGGCAGAGATAACACTTTTGAATAGACTCAACTCTATCACCAATCAAAGGGGAAGATCAAAAAACAATCAACATCACACAAATGACATGAAAGTAATCAGAAGTTGTACAGAAACAGAGACAAGCAACTAATTCAGTCAATAATTAGAACATAAATAAGAAAGCAAACACAAGTTCAATCCAAACACAAGAACTACACTAACTATATCATCCCTAAACCAAATATCAGGGTAGAAGACAAACTTACCTTTTTTTCGATCGAGACACAAGCCTACATTTCAGAGATATATTCCCAAAACCGAACCAGAGCAGAAGATTGAAGTCATTGGGAGACTTAAGAGGCAGAAGATTGAAGTAATTGGGAGATTTAAAAGGCAGAAGATTGAATAACATGAACACTACTACTTCACTTACCTCAAATTCAGAAGCAACTTTGTCTAATAATGTAACTATTTTACCGAGGGACAAGCCAAAATATCAGAGAGATTCAACACTGCAACGCAGCAGTGCAGCAGAAGATTGAATTTTTCTGAGACAATTAGCATTCAAGTGTAATTGTCATTTCAGATAAGGGGCTATCCAACTAATTAGATCACGAAGGGACCTGCAGAAGATCGAATAACATGAATTTATCCGAGCAAGCATAATAATGCTTCACTCCCCTCAAAGCCAAGCGACACTTTTTCAAGTACGATTATTATTTCGCAGAGAGACAAGCCAGATATCAGAGATTCACCATTTATTGCCAATACTAGTAAGGGATTGTTCAGAATTTTAAATCACTAAGGGACTTGCAGAAGATTGAATAACAACATGAATTTATCTGAGCAAGCATAATAATGCTTCACTCCCCTCAAAGCCGAAGGCCACTTTTTCAAACATTGTTATTTCTCATTAAAGGGACAAGCCAAACAGATTTACTGATTTGTGAATTACTGCCAATACTCACAAGGGTTAAAGGATTATTCAAATAATCAGATTTCGAAGGGACTAGCTGCAGAAGATTGAATATCAACCGGACAAATTATAACCCTGTTTGTGGTGTTAGGGGGGAGGGGGGGGGGGGGGGGGATGCTCTGGAATTCTCAGACTCAAAAGATCCAACAATACCCTCACCGACAGTTAACCACCGACTTCTCATTTATAGTTAGATCTTTCGTGTCTGAGAATTCAAGGAAAACAATCCGATGATCAGAGAGAACTATCTTTTCCTTCTTATACCCAACAGATCCCATTAAATTTGAGCCCAAAGTGCCACTGATGTTATTCCCACGTGGTCTAAAGCTAAAATTATGATCCTTCTTAATCAAGGGACAAGCCTACATATGAGATATATTCCCACAGCCAAACCAGAGCAGAAGATTGAAGTCATTGGGAGACTTAAAAGGCAGAAGATTGAATTAATTGGGAGACTTAAAAGGCAGAAGATTGAATACCATGACCTCAAAGTCAGAAGCAACTTTGTCCAATAATGTAAATATTTTACTTTTCTGAGACAATTAGCATTCATGTCGAATAACATGAATTTATCAGAGCAAGCATAATAATAATGCTTCACTCCCCTCAAAGCCGAGCGACACTTTTTCAAGTACGGTTATTATTTCGCAGAGAGAGACAAGCCAGATATCAGAGATTCACCGGTTATTGCCAATACTAGTAAGGGACTGTTCAGATATTTAAATCACTAAGGGACTAGCAGAAGATTGAATAACATGAATTTATCCGAGCAAGCATAATAATGCTTCACTCCCCTCAAAGCCGAAGGCCACATTGTTATATCTCATTAAGGGACAAGCCAAACAGATTTATTGATTTGTGAATTACTGCCAATACTCATAAGGGTTTAAGGTTATTCAAGTAATCAGATCGTGAAGGGACTAGCAGAAGATTGAATATCAACCGTAATCGGGACATTTTATATCCCTGTTTGGGAGGGGGGGGGATCACGGATGCTCTTGAATTCTCAGACTCAAAAGATCTAACAATATTTGCACCGTCATTTGACTTCTTATTTATAGTTAGATCTTTCGTGCCCAAGTATTCAAGAAAACAATCCAAGAATTACTGCCGGGACTATCCAAATAATCCAATCGTGAAGGGACTTGCAGAAGATTGAAAATCAACTGTACTCGGGACATTTTATCTCTCCGTTTTTGGGGAGGCAACAAGAGAAATCAACACGGATGCTCTGGAATCCTCGGACTCAAAAGATCCAACAATACCCACACCGACAGTTAACCACCGACTTCTCATTTATAGTTAGAACTTTCATGTCCGAGAAAAGGAAAACAATCCGATGATCAGAAAGAACCATCTTTTCCTTCTTATACCCAACAGACCCCATTAAATTTAAGCCCAAAGTGCCACTGATGTTATTCCCACACTGTCTGAAGCCAAAATTATGATCCTTATTAATCAAGGGACAAGCCCACATGTGAGAGAGATCCATTCTCCCAGCCGAAGAAGCAGAAGATTGAATAACAAGACGAATTGATACGAGCAAGCATAATAATGCTTCAACTCACTCAAAGCAACTATTTTTACCAGCACTGTTACTACACGGAAGATTATTAGCATTCAAGAACCATTGCCACTACTCATAAAGGGACAATCCAACAGAATCAATTCACTAAGGGACGTGCAGAAGATTGAATCCAACAATATTCTATTAACAGTAATCGTATTCAATTTGTACTCGGATATTTGATGTCTCTGTTTTAGGGGGAGGCAAAAAGAGACATCAACACCACAAGTTCTTGAATTCGAAAACTGTTAAAAAGAAAGGGAACCGAAGAACCCTTAAAGAGAAATCAACCCGAGTTTGGTTGCTCTTGAATTCGCGGTAATCCAAAGGAACCCAAAGAAAATTCATTCACCGACAATATTCAACCACCTATTTCTTTATCCTTTAATTTTCTTTGGGGCCCTTTGTTTCCCAGAATTCCAAGAGAAACCACACTAGAATTACTCTCTTCTTTCCTGGTAACCGACACCGACGCGAGAAAGGATCATACCCTTTTCTGCTCTTGATCATGAATTCCGTTGAATTCTGGGTGCGAAAGGATCTCGATTTAAATCGCCATCGCTAGTTGTATACCCCCTTCGCCTATCCAATTAAAACCAGAAGGGACAAGAGAATTGGATCGAGAGAGAAGCTTTGCCTAAATTTTCGACCATCCATCCGACTTCTCTGGCTCCTTCCCTCTCTCTAGATCATGAATTTGGAGCAATCTGTGAGTGAGTATCATATACACTTGCTCCATCTCATTAAATAAGCCCCAAACCAAAATGGACCAAAAACCAAGGAAAAAAAATCAGGGGAATTTAAGTACAAAATTAGCCAAAAATTAACATCAACGTTTACTGTAGCGGAGTTACTGTAGTTCATTTTACTGTTCATCTAATAAAAAATGAATAAAAAAAAAAGAAAGTGGAAAACAGAATGAAGAACATCAGCAGATCATCTCTAAGGGGGAAATTTGACATTTAAATTTCCCCCAATTTCACTAGATACAATCTATATATCCATCAGCTTAGCATCATTTGGATTGAAACACTCATCAAAAACTGAGCAAACTCTCTCAAGAACAGAAGAAGAAGGAGAAAACAGAAGAAGAAGAAGAAGAAGAAGAAGAAGAAGGAGAAGATGGGGAAGATGGCAGATGTTCCAGCAAAGAGGAAGACTCAGATTATGCAGTACTTACTGCAGCTGGAGAAGAATGGGAAGATGGGCAAAGGAAGCATCAATGAAGCTGCAATCATGTTCCAAATTTCCAGATGGAGTGTACAAAGAATCTGGAAATCTGCAAAACAACAAAGAGAAAGGGGTGAGGCCATTAATGTTGCTGCAAATAGAGATGGCAGAAGCAGAAAGAAGAAGCACACAATCAACTATGTTGTTATGGAGGTTAGATTTTAGTCTACGAGCCTTACACTTCGATTTTACTAGGAACACTCCAACATTCAAGCCCATGGAAAATACCATTCATATAGATGAGAAGTGGTTCTACTTACAAAGGAAAAGCTGCAGATACTACCTGACCCCAATGGAGGCAGACCCCCTTAGAGTTACACAGTCTAAAAATTTCATCCCAAAAGTCATGTTTATGTGTGCAGTAAGTAGACCAGTTTTTAGGGGGGATGGGAGTGTTCTGTTTGATGGAAAGATTGGTATATGGTCATTCATAGAGGAGTATACAGCAAAGAGAAACAGCAGCAAGAGACCAGCAGGCACAGTGGAGCTAAAACCCATTCAAAGCATCACAAAAACAGTTGTGAAGGATTGCATTTTAAAAGAGGTAAGTCAGCCTTTTTTTTAAAAAACATCAGTTTCCATCATTTGTGATTGTCATATTAACACCCTCACAGATTCTGCCTGCCATCAAACAAAAATGGCCAATTAGTATGAGCAAGAGAATACAAATACAGCAAGACAACTGCAGAACACACATCAACAACACTGATCCAGAATTCCAACAAGCAGCTAATGCACATGGTTTCAACATACAGCTAGTCCAACAACCATCAAACAGCCCAGATTGTAATGCAAATGATTTAGGCCTATTCACAGCAATCCAAAGTTTACAGCAGAGGATGAAGTGCAAAAATCCAGAAGATCTCATCAAGGCAGTGTAGGAAAGTTTCCAAATAATGGAGCCACAGACATTAAACAAGGTGTTTCTATCATTGCAGTGTGTATTACTTGAGATCATGAAATGTAAAGGGAGGAACAACTTCAAATTGCCACATATGTCCAAGGATTCATTGTTAAGGCAGGGTTTACTACCTCAAAACCTTGATGTACCAGAGTACCTAGTGAGGGAATGCATTGATCATTTGATTGCAGAAGAAAGAACTGAAGGATTAGACATTTTGATGGAAGAATTAGGCATCAATGTCCCACAATGTTTAGGTGAAATGTTTGATTTGAATGCATAGAGTGAAGACTCAAATGGGAAAGTAAACATGAAGCTATTGAAGACAGAATGAAGAACAGCAGCAGATGGCAGTAGGTTTATGTTTTCAGATAGTGTATGTTTAACTTTCCATTTCCATTACCTTTTAAAATGTTTGATTTGAATGCACATCATTTAATATCATGTATTCTCAGTAATGAGTAAATGTAAAATCATCCAATAGTGTAGGCACAGACAACCAAAACCATGTAACAGAGGTTGAAACCACTTCAATAGAGGCCAAGGCATAATTATATAGTTAAACATGTCATCACTGCAGCTAATTAAGAGCCCTAAATCCCACATTTGCCCAAGAACAGACCATGATGCAAAGTTCAGATAACATCAGCAGGGAATCCTCACATGCACATACTAACTCCATGTCATTAAATAAGCCCCAAACCAGAATGTAATACACCAAGAACAGAGCATCATTTGACCATTGTATGTCATCAGCAGGTTTAAATGTCAAGAACAGAGCATCATTTGACCATACAATTTCATCAGCAGGTTTAAATGTCAAGAACAGAGCATCATTTGACCATACAATGGTATCATCAAGTTTATAATGAAATCACAGAACAGCTAGTCCAACAATCACATAAAGAGAGGGAAGGATACAACCCATTTTGATATCCACAGCTGCATCAAATGGTTCCTCCACAGCCCCATCAAATGGTTCCTCCACAGCTGCATATCCAGTTCACCCCATCTGCGTATACACCAACAACATAGCATCAAATCAATCTAAATATCTATCTTTTTATGACCCTCAGCTCATAAATGTTACACAAAAACAACGCAGCAGTTTGGGTATAGTACAATCAGGGGAAAAGAGGAAATTCAATCCATGTACAACATTTATGTGCTGAGGGTTCATAAAAAGAGATTAAGGAAAGATTGCACCGCCATGTATTAGTGGTCAGATCACCCCATCTCCATCGTCAGTGCACGGCGCCTCGGAGCTCCCAGCCGCTTCAACTCCGCCGCCGACGGTGGCCCACGATGGGAGAATCCGGTACCGGTAGAAGTAATCTGGGAGCCGCCTCCATTTCTTGGGGTCAGATCTGTCCGGAGATGGAGGAGCAGTTGGGACGGGCAACGCCAGCACCTCCGGTGACGGGAGCCCAAGATCTAGGGTTTGCCGAGGCGGGGGGGAGGACGGCGGAGAGTCTGGATATTCCTCCAGTTTCGCCCCCTTTCCCGGCGAGGCAGACGGCGGCGATTCCGACCCAGGGGGTCAGGTCTGGGAGGAGGGATGGGACGAGAACGCCGCCGGCCGCGTTTATGGAGATTTCCGCGGAGGGAGACGGCGGCGAGGGAGGGGTAGGGTTTTGGGGGCTCCCTTCTTCATCCGAAGGGATGGAAAGTTTCGCTCCAACCATCGACGGAGATGGAGGAGAGAGGGAGAGCGATAGATCGGGAGAGGGAGAGGGAGAGGGAGAGGGAGAGGGAGATGTAGGGTTTCACAGAGAAGAGGGAGGCGGAGAGCTCGAGTGAGAGATGTAGGGTTTCGCAGAGAAGAGGGAGACGGAGAGCTCGAGAGAGTTCGAGAGATTTCGCAGAGAAGAGGGAGGCGGAGAGGTCGAGAGAAATGGAGAGTAATGACAATGAGAGGGAGGCGCAAGTGAGGGGTAGGGTTTTGACCCCTCACAAATTGGGCTCCTCCAATTTTGGGCTGAAGAATTAGGGGCCCAATTATGCTAATTAAGTGTAATTAGGGGCCCCTTATTATTTTGTGATGGGATGGCCCATTAGCTCTAATTTTTTGCCAAAAACGGAAATGGGTCTAATAGTTGAGACGGACTGAAACGGCATCTGGGGCTAATTTAGCGAGACGGAGGTAGTATAATCTAGGGCTTTTACCAATTAAGGAAAGACGGTTCTTCAAAGATTTTCTGTAACGGCTACGAAATCAATAAATATAAATAAATTATTTTATTCAGACAATTTCCATTCAATTCGGTAATGTCTTTTTTAATAAATATAAATAAATAAATACTTTATGAGTAAAGTTGAAGCCAATATTGATAAGTCCATTTTAATCAACGTTTTAAAAGTCGAACCGGAAGTCGAACCGGCAAAGCCTTCGATTTACTATTTTTCAATTAAACAATGGCTAAACTGATCAAAACCGGATATAACTAGAAAAAACCGCAAACCGGCATCACTACCGTTCATGGTTTAATAAGTTTAAACGTGTCGGTCCGTTTTTTTAAACATGGATTTAATATAACAATAAACATTGTATGGGATGATAATATATCTTCCCTACACCCCGGCATTCTAATCAAGTAAAAATTAATTACAGTTACAATTTCTAAGCGTACTATACTCTCACCTACACAAACAAGAGAGAACAGAACACTCACTTCGTCTCAGAGTGTAACAACGACGAAACTCCGGCCGCCTGCAACGACGACGACGAAGAAGGCACCGGCACCGAGGCTGCAAAGGTGGAGAGAGCGCTAAAGCTACCTGCAGTGACGCTACTCCCGCTGACGGACCCCTCCGCAACGGCCTTAGGCGCCGGTGGCCGTTCAATCTCCACGATCCCTTCCAACATCTGTACGACCTTCCCCATCATCGGTCGATGGGACGGCTGTTCTTGGATGCACCAGAAGCAGGCGAGCACTGCTCTCTTCACCTGCTCCATATCCATCTCTTGGTTTAAAAGCCTCTTGTCCAAAACTGCTTCAAGATTGCCCTTCTCGAACTCTTCGTAAGCCCAGAGAGAGAACTTCTTGTGGTTCGTCGCTGCAGAGACTTCGAAGTTCCGTTTCCCGCTCACAATCTCGAGCAGCACCATCCCGTAGCTGTACACGTCGGACTTAGAGGTGATGGGGAGGTTAGCGAGCCACTCCGGAGCTAGGTAGCCTCGAGTTCCTCGCACACTGGTTAGTGTTCGGTACCGGTGATCCTTGGGGTTGACGAGCTTCGCGAGGCCGAAATCCGAAACCTTCGAGGAATAATTCTCGTCCAAGAGTATGTTCTCCGGTTTTATATCACAATGAACGATGCAATCCCGGCATTCTTCGTGGAGGTACGTGATTCCTCTAGCTGTACCTAAGGCGACTTGGAACCGATTCTCCCAATTCAAATGCTTGCTCGATTGCTCCTTGGACGAGAAGAGGAAGCTGTCGAGAGAGCCGTTTTTCATGAACTCGTACACCAGTAGCCTATGCTTCCCTTCTGAGCAGAATCCAATCAATCTCACTAGATTCAAGTGATGAGTACTACTAATCGTAGCTACCTCCATTCGGAACTGCTTCTCGCCCTGCTCGATTCCTTCCAACTGCTTCACTGCAGCCACAGTCCGATTCGCAAGCACCCCTTTGTAAACAGCTCCGAACCCTCCTTCTCCGAGCTTCTCCTTGAAGTTCTTAGTCGCCTTCTGCAGCTCCTTGTACGAAAACTGCACCGGTGCACCCGAAGCATACTCAAGAAGTGCGTACTGAGACGACATTGCACTGAACTTAGCGTTGTTCCGAATGCACCACCACCACAACCCGCCTTCTACAAGTGCTAACACGAACAAAGTGGCCAGAACCGCCACCACCACCACCCACGGTTTCAACCTCCACCTATTCCTCCCACCACCAACAGCCGAAGAAGGCGAGGGATTAGGCATCACAGGGGAGCAAACCTTAACATAGGAAGTGCTAGGTATAGCCGGTGTCCGAAATCCACTAACAAAACTACTCGATTTCAAGTAACACTGCCCTGAACCATCGGATAAAGAAGTCGAAGCTACACAAGACGAAGTGGATAAACAATTGAGGTTACAAGGCTGATTCCCCATGTAGAAAATCTGGGAAGCTAACTCAGGTTGGAAGGTTAAGAACTCTGTATGATCTAACTGCAGCATAGCTACTTGCCCAGAGCAATCTTGAAGCTCTACCGTTCTCTTACAACCTTTCCTAGTATCGATCGAATCTACGAACTCGAAATTAAGCGAAGGACAACCACAAACAGGAGAAGTATCATTGTAACTACAGATCCCATTGTTACCACAGTATCCATAAACCTGGCATTGATCGCTAAGAGCAGCCCAACCAGAGGTTACAGAAACAGTTCCACGAGAAATGCTATGGATTCTTAAATTCCCATCGCTATCTAATTTCACGATTCTGAAAACGTTGCTTTCTTCTGCATAATCGCTACTGTAAGCTAAATCGAGGGGGAGGGAGAGGGAGGGATCGGAGAGGGAGAGGATTCCGGTGGGGAGAATTTGAAGAATTGGATTAGTTAAGGTGGAATTGGCGGTGGAATTCAAACCTGAGTTGTAGTAGGTGACGGAGTTGTTCCATGAGAGGGTGAGGTTGCCGTTGGGCTGGATGGCGAAGGAGTAGGGCCCGGATTTGAGGGCGTGGGTGGCGTTGAGGCGCTGCGAGGGGACGATGGTGTCGGTGGGGCGGTCGAAGGAGGACCAGACGGCGCCGCCGGTGGAGTTCTTGAGGACGAGGTTGCCGGTTTCTTGGAGCTCGGCGGCGGTGACGCCGAGGCCGGCGGTGGAGGAGGACCAGAGGGGGGAGGTGGAGGAGGAGGAGGGGAGGAGCTGGAGGTCGCCGGTGGGGAGGAGGCGGAGGACGGCGGAGGAGTTGGTTGAGGGGCCGGCTTGCCAGATGGGGACGGTGTTGTAGGCGACGGCGGCGATGAGGGTTCCGGCGGGGGAGGAGGGGTCGGGGATGAAGGATAGGGAGAAGGTGTTGTTGGATGAGGCCCATTTAGAGTTGGGGTCGGAGGCGTAGAGGATGGAGCCCCGAGGGATGTCGGCGGCGGAGGCGGCGACGGCGAGGAGGCAGAGGAGGAGAGGGAGAAGGGGCGGAGGAAGTGGAGGCTCCATTTCTCAGTACAGAGTTAAAGATTGCACCTTTATGAAGTAAATTGGACGGAAAAACACATTTCTACATAGGATTGGAAGCTCGCACACTGTAGATATAGCGTGCAGTCATGAGAGAGAGAGAGAGATGGAGAGAGGAAGGAGAAGACTTTGACCTTCAGAAAATGGAGGTGAGACTGGGTGGAGGTTTGGTTTTTTCCAATTTACAAAATCTTATGACCCGTGAACACGTCTTATTATTAAACTGTGCTCTGTTGACAAAGTAATCCGATAGTTAGCACCGTCACATTTTATGATGGTAATTAAATGAAAATAAGTTGATGATAAAGAAATGTGTATAGTTAAAGGGGGAAGTGATGATTTTAACCTTTTCTTTTTTCTAAGATATTTTGTGGAAGAAACATGTGATATGTCAATTGGTTGGTGGATGTCTATTATTTTTTTTTTTTTTTTAATCTATTATTCAACATCTATAAAGTATACAAATTGGTTCAAGATTAGGTAATTCTAATCTAATACTATAGTTTAAATTATTCAATTTTCATGTTACTTTTTGTTTTCATTACCTTATATGAATAGCATCTTGTACACTAAAAAGAGTTGAAAAAATTGGAACTTTTAGTGGTGTTGTCTTATAATTTTTTTTATTTTTGTTTCATAAAATATTTATTGTGGTGGATGTGAATTATAGGAATTGGTCAAGAGAAAAGATATGGAATATGATTTCCTCATTTTTCTTCAAGTCAACCATTTGATAAAGTAAAACAAATCATACTATATCTTTTATTTTTTAAATAATAAACTAAAACATCAAAACTTTTCTCCAATTAAATACTACACTAAACCGAATTATTTTTAAAAAAAAAAAATCATCTTGAAAAAAATTCATTCTAGAATATCGCAATATTTTATTCAAAGTTTTATGCTTATTTTAAGAAAAAGGAATAATCAAATCTACAAAATATAAGGTAAAGAAAATAAATTCAAGGTGACACATCTCTTTCTTTGATGACTTACTAATTAATTTCTCAATTCTTGATTTATTCAATAATCAAAAATCAAGATGAAGATGTCACGCAAAGTTAAATCGTATGGTACAAGAAAATAAACTACCAAAATCATATTAAATCTTATTTTGATCAAAACTGTATAATAATGAGCTCAACTTGCATTCTTCATGCAAGAAAACATCAAGTTTCAGACAGCAAAAACTCAAGCATAAACAAGAAAACAACTTAATTAATGTAAATATACCTACATATCAAGCATAACTCAAGCATCCATGGTTCATGAGGAGGACGAAGCCAACGACGAAGAAGCAGCGGCCATTTGAGAAGACGAAGTTGATGAAATCGTGACTGAAGATGGAGCCGATCCGTCGGCCCTGTGGATAGGTGGAGGTGGTTTTTCTACCTCACAAATCCCTTCAATCATCTGCACCACTTTCCCCATTTTAGGCCTAAAAGAAGGGTGTTCTTGAATGCACCAAAAGCTCACCTTCACTAGCCTCACTGCTTGAACAAAATCAATCTCACTCTCCACTAATCTTCTATCAAGAATTGCTCCCACATTCCCCTTCTCAAACTCTTCGTAAGCCCAGATCGAGAACCTTCTGTTCTTCGTCTCCGGAGAGACTTCAAAGTTCCTCCTCCCGCTCACAATCTCCAGAAGCACCATCCCGTAGCTGTAGACATCGGCTTTAGAAGTTACCGGAAGGTTAGCTATCCATTCGGGAGCTAAGTAGCCTCTAGTTCCCCTCACTGTGATCAAGCTTCTATGCCTATGATCATTCAAGTTCAAGAGCCTTGCAAGGCCGAAATCGGAGATTCGTGCATTGTAACTCTCATCCAAGAGGATGTTCTCCGGCTTTATATCACAGTGAAGAATGCAATCCCGACACTCTTCGTGAAGATATGTCATCCCCTTTGCAGTGCCTAGAGCAATGTTATACCTAACACCCCAATTCAACACCTTCTCATTATCCGACGATGATGGTGGTGATGACGATGATTCTAGTGAGGGAAAGAGAAAGTGACCAAGAG
This sequence comes from Thymus mandschuricus, assembly GCA_029379335.1. Classification (NCBI taxonomy): domain Eukaryota; kingdom Viridiplantae; phylum Streptophyta; class Magnoliopsida; order Lamiales; family Lamiaceae; genus Thymus; species Thymus mandschuricus. The sequence continues at coordinate 38,547,712 of CM057074.1, forward strand.
AACCATTCTTCATGAACTCATACACAAGCAGCCTATGTTTCCCCTCGGAGCAAAATCCGACTAATCTCACTAGGTTTAAGTGATGAGTACTACTTATAGTAGCTACCTCCATTCTAAACTGCTTCTCCCCTTGACCTATCCCCTCTAGCTGCTTCACCGCAACCACCATCTTATTCGACAAAACTCCTTTATAAACCGACCCGAATCCACCTTCCCCGAGCTTCTCCTTAAATCCTTTCGTCAAAAGCTGGAGCTTCTTGTAGGTGAACTGAACCGGAACACCAGAAGCATAGTCGGAAAAGGAGTACTCGGATGCTAAGCTTTCGTAACTTGGCTTAGACCTAAACTTCATCCACAAAAACACCCCTACCAAAATAACTATAAACAAACTACACGCTAAAACTATGACACCAATCTTCAGCTTTGCAGATTCATCCCCTTCGTTCCTTGAAGAAATCGGAGAATTAGGCATGATCGGATCACACACCTTCACATAAGACGTGCTAGTGAGGATCGGAGAGTGATAGCCACTTATAAACCCCGACCTCTTCATGTAACAAACTCCGGTCCCATCAGCCATGGAACTCGAAGCTATACACGTGGAATCAACAAGGCAGTTAGACCTACAAGCTCTGATATTCGCAGTGAAGTAATCCGAATCCGTATCAGGGGGATAAGTCAAGAACAGAGTATTGTTCATAGACAACATTGTACTCTGACACGTCCGAAGATCGCCTATCCTCCTACAACCTTTCCTCCCATCACTCGGATCAACGGCCTCGAAGTTCCTAGAAGGGCATTCGCAGATTGGATCGACATCCGCTTCATCGTACCTGCAAACACCGAAACTCCCACAGAATCCGAAAACCGTGCACTGATCACTCACAGCAGTCCACCTCATGACCTTGTTCCCACTCCCTTCACTCACTGAGGAGCTGTACATCCTCATGTTTCCATCACAATCCAACTTCACAAACCTCAGAGTATTATCACTCGAATCGCCATAATCACTGCCCTGAGCCATGTTTACGGCGCTCGGAAGCGAAGGATCGAAAAGGGACAAGATCCCTACAGACTGCATACCTAACCTAGGCGAGCTCACATTCAAACCATCAGTTACATTAATCCCAGCAAAAGAATAGTACTCGATCGAACTGTTCCAACGCAGGGCTATTCTGCCTGAACTCGACAAGTGGAAGGAGTAGTTTCCACAACGTAAGACGCTACGAACGGTGAAGTTCTGGTCGGGGACGATGGTGTCGCTAGGGTTATCGAAGGTGGCCCAGATAGGAAGACTCCCGTTCTTGAGCACGAAATTCCCAGAATTCTCGAGGGAGGCAGAGTCGACGCCGAGCCCTGAGGTGTTCGACTGCCACGTCAGCGACGCCGAGGGGCCCGCCACGAGCTCGAGGTTCCCGCTCCGCGTGAACCTGAGCTCGGCCGAGGAATCGACGGCGCCGCCGGGATCGCCGCCGGCTTTCCAAATCGGGACGCCGTTGTAGGAGACGGCGGCGAAGTATGTGTCTTCGGATTCTTTGATGAAGGAGAGAGAGAAGGACTTGTTCGGAGAGGACCATGATTGTTGCAGATTTGAGGCGTAGAGGGTCGAGCCTGGGAGAATATCTTGAGCTGTAATAATGGCTGCAGCTGAGAAGAAGATGAAGGAGAAGAAGAGAAGGAATTTATGGGATGGTGAAAGAAGCTTCATTTCTTGATTTTTGCAGATCTTTTCTTTTTGGGAGTACGAGAAATCAACAACACAAGCAGCAACAGAAACAACGGCTGCAGCAATGAATTTTCATAATTGCAAGAATGTTACAGATTTCCTGTAATGGTTGATAGAAATTGATGATTGAAGGGTGATGTGGGACCTCAAGAATTCCACCTACCTTACAAAAGATTGGATTTTTTTCCCTTCCCTCTAACTATAATTATCAGCATTTAACATCACAGGAGGAGGAGAGGGAAATGCATGAAACAGTGTTGGGATTTTTTATTTTCTTGAAAGTAATAAAGGGTGTGAAAAATGATGGTTTTTGAGGAATTTTTGTCAGTTTCTAAGAAGTTTGGAGTAATTTAATCTTGAATGGAAGCTTAAGGTCAAAAAGCAAGACCCACACTTGGACTAATCCCAACTAGAGTTAATATGTGCAAATAAACAAATTGCATGTGTGTTCCATTCTGCATTAGAAATTGAAATTTCAGAGTCAATTCTTGTTCTTGAAATGGACCCATGACTTAATACCTCCAGTTTTTTCAGGTAGATGATTTTACCTCCAAAAAATTGAATCTTTTCTTGCCTGGTCAAATACAAAAAAGAATGTGCTGCTAAATTTTGTAAATCATTTCTTGATTGAATTTTATCAAATAATGATAGTGTTATGGACCGCCGGATGAGCCACCGAACCACATTAGTATGATATTGTTCGTTTTAGGCAAGTTCGTACGATTTTACTTTTGGGCTCCTACAAAAAATGTCTCATACCAATGTAATGGTATTCTCTTTTATATATAAAGTCCGTCTACCTTATATTTCCAATGTGGAACTTGATGTTTGTCACAGTTTCTTTTACTGTATTTTCTCAGCTTTACTGTAACTTGAGAGGCCAATTCTTGGCCTGAGTGGACCACTTCAGTAAGAGAATGAAGTTGAGCCAAATAAAATTAGTGGAGTTTTTGTGTTGTTAATTTAGTCTGTGGCAAACATATGAAACTCAAATTGCAAAAATTAATAAATAAACTGCTGGTTTTTGTAAGAGAGAGAGAGAGAGGTGCATAGAAATTATATCATACATGCTGGATCACAATAAAGGGTCTAATTCAAAAAGTAGTCTTGATATTCAAGAACAGAGAAAACCAGAGGATTTCATGCTTTTACAAGATCAAGAGCAAGTGCTTGCAGCAAACATCATACACAGAAACTAATGAGAGCCTTAAATCTCTGAGAGCTTCTTCACATTGAAAGGGTAGACCTCAGCTCTACGACGAGAGGAGAAAGCCTTTGTCGCGATCACATTGTTTACAGCTTCTGTTGGATGCAAGCCATCAAAGAACACATACTCACTTCTGTTGGTGCAAATTGATCCTCCTCTCTTGCACAAGATCCCCGTCCCGCCCTCGCTCACCTGCCTTACTTCGCAGCACGACTTACTTGCATCAAGGAATCCTGCATAAGATGGAAGGAAAGAATCAAGGTTCAGTACCTTGGGGAGTATGTAAAACAACTACTAATCCTTCACTAAAGTTGAATTCTTTCTCTCTCTCTCTCTATGTGTATGTTGAAAATGGATTTATGCTCCCTTTAATGATCTAGGTCCAAAATATTAAGTTCCTTAAATACAACATGTGCTAAATCACTTGGTACAATGTACTACTTTTTGCCTTAATGAAGATGTTGAAAGGCAAATAATTCACAAAAGGAGTATATACCTTGAGATGAAGGATATGTGATTATATCACTCAGAATCTTGTAAGTATTGACAAAAACAAGATTGGAACCAGGCATTTGAGGCCTTATATCATCTACCAATCTCTTCAAGTTGGCATTGAACATGAGTGATGCTCTATTCAAATTCTCCACACACCCTTCTTGTGTAGGAACCCTAGCTGTAGCAAAGGGGCTACACCCGTTAGGATTGATCGCCATCAGCACAAACTTCCTCGCTCCCAGCTCGTGCAAACGCTGCAGCATTACGATAATTATTTTTCTAAGAAAATCATGTTATGTACTGTATGTATTTTCCATCCTTGTAGCATTAATACAAGATTTTAAAACACCTTAAATTACATTACCAGCACATAACTGGAGCAATAAAGAGAGTGCTTCTAGTACTAATAGACACTTAACAAACATGATATCAATTAGGAAAGTAGTAGTGAAATACTAAATTACATTACTAGTAAGAAATTTACAGAGAGCAGTAAAGAATAATGAATACCTTAAGTTGGTGAGAGAGAGTAGCTGTGAGAGTGGTAGTAAATGCTTCAAGGCTGACATTACCAGCCAAGCCCAGGAAGTAATTAAGTGAGTAGTCATTTCCTCCACTTCCAACCACAAATATGAACTTTGACAGAATTTCTCTGCTTTTATTATTCCCCATTTGCAACTTCAGTTCTTCCAGAGTCACCTCCTCAAAATTCCTGATTTGCTCATTCAAGCTTGTTGCATTTCTCTGTTTTGTTTCACACAGGCACACCCCATTAGATTTTTTTTCCTTGGTTAGTCTAAAAATCCAATCTTTTTCTTGCCCACATGAAAAAAAACTCAACTTTTGGTGAGGCATGATCATTTAATTATTACATCACTCTTTTTTATTAAAAAAAAAACTCTAAAACCAACATTCCTTAAGTACTCCCTCCGTCCCCTAATAAGTGTCCCCTCACGGAGGGGGACACTTATTAGGGGACGGAGGGAGTATTCTGGAAGCATTATAACAGCAAACAGCTTCCATTATAGTAACAAGACTACACCATATATAGGGAATTAATAATCATGTGACAGAAGAAGAATCACATGAACTTCACCAGTCACCACTAAGTATCAATGCATATAGGAAACACAGCCTTGGTCACCATCTTGCACTGACAACCATCAAGAGAGAGAGAGAGAGAGAGAGAGAGAGAGGCTTACTGCAAGAGCACCAGTGTTGTCAAGAATCCCAGAACCACCAGAAGCAAAGTTGACACCATTCACTATCTTACTCCCCTTAGTGAATGGATCATTAAAAGGTGGAATAAAACCAGAGAGGTGCAGCTTCTTCCCTAAAGAATCAATGACATTATCCCCATTGGTGAACCTTCCAGAAGGGCCTAGAGGGAAATCAACTCCATAGGGGGGGAAATCTGCCTTGGCTAAGGAGTTTGCAAGGAAATTGTTGTTGCCATTGTCAACTAAAGAACTCCCAAAAACAAACATGCCTTTGATTCTATTTCTGTGCTCATGCTTTTGAGAGGAAACTCTTTGGTGACAAGTTGATGGAGTAGTGAAAAGGGAAGCTATTAACAAGGCAAGAGAGAGTGAAAGATTTAGAGACTTGACCATCTTTCTTTCTTAATATGGAGAAAAGGTGCACATGGAGTGTTCATGATTGATGTCTATTTATAGAGAAGAGGGGGTGTAATAACCAACATATTATACTCTCTATGTACCGCTCTAAATGTCTATGTTTCCTTATCGGGATATCCTACATAATTGTCTACTTGTCCAAAATAAAAAATTTATACTCTCACAACTAATGTATCGTTTTTATAGTACACAATTAACATGTAACGGAAGGCAGGCGTACTAGTTTACATTTCTGGTCCAATCATATCCTGTATTATGATAAGATTTCTAATAAAATAATAGTACTACTATCTGTTAGATTTTATATTTTTTAATTCTAACAAGCTGCCATTTTTAGGTTAGTTATGACTAGATAAATATATTACTACTAATACAATTATGTAAATCATTATATTACCAAACCCACTAATTCTGAAAAAAAAAATGCATGGGGGAAGATGCAAGCAGTCTGGGGAATTTCTGTCTTATCCTATATCTCGTCCAAGGTATCTCGAACGTCTGATCTCTTAATTATGGGGGAGGTCTTTTACTATTAGATTGCACTCCTACGTCGACATTCTGGGTTATATATAATTAATAAACCCATATATATATATATATATATATATATGGATCGAAATATTCAACTGAAAGTCTTATCTTTACCTCTCTATGAAATGAGTAAGGGAGTGCAGCAAGTTGAAGTGGTCAAAGAAAAATAGTAACGTACCCCTCCCTCCTGTTTAAACCGACACTACGTATTATTTCACACTTACACTTGTATATATCCAGATTCGATGTCGTTTTAAACCGCACGAAACGATGAAAATGATAAAACAAATAAATGAATGTCTGAGCATTGGAAGGGAGTAGCTCGGCTCCTTAAATTAGCATGCAGAGGGTAATAAATTAGATTACTGGTGAAGTCAAATTTCAGTCTGACTCTGACAATGGGGTTCGATTTCGATGGTACCACAAGCTTTTCATGTTGTACGTTGCTGCCTTGGAGTTGGGGAGGTCCCTTTTGGAAATACCAAACTTTAAGTGGCATTAACTCCCATTTTTTCTTCTCAAAAAAAAAAAAAAAACTCCCATTTTTTTATTTAATGTTTATTTAATTTGTTGGGTGGTCTTTTCCAATTAATGGCATTAGTTTTAATTTGAGGGGAAAATAAAATAAAATGTCATAGGAGTACATTTTTGTTGGCTCTTATTAGGGGTGACTGGTGAGCATTCGGGTGGTTCAGGTCTAACCCGAACCAAACCCGAAAAACCCATAACCCGAATTTTGTATTTTTTATAACCCAAACCAAATCAAACTAACATCGAACCCAAACCAAACCCAAACTGTATTTTACGGTTCGGGTTCTGTTCTGACCCAAATTTATACATGATTTTTTTTTTTTGAGCAAATAAATGAAAATTAGGGCTTAGATATGTGCAGGATTTAGGATATAGTATGTATAATAATTACTAAATAAGGGCTTAAAAGAATGTGTAGGAATTAAGATAAATTCGGTTTTTGGGTTAGACCCAAATTATTTATGCAAACCCATACCCAAACCATAATATTTTCGGGTTCCAAATTTCAACCCGAACCAAACCAAATGGATATAGAACCCGGACCAAACCGCCTAATTCGGTTTGGTTCGGTTCGGATTTTCGAGTTGAACCATATTTTGCTCACCCCTAGCTCTTATGCTTCCACAAGGCTTGTTTTTTTTTTGTTTTTTTTTTTTTTTGATCGGGAAAAGAGAAGATTTTATTAAGAAAAACGATCATCGGTACAAGAAGTACCAGTGTAAAGAGATTACAAAGGAATTACAAAGAGTTTAAAAATGAGGTAAGAGATTTTTGTTCCAGACTTCAAAACTCAAATTGGTTTCCACATCTCTCCTAGCCGCGCACCAACTCCAGAATCGGCACTTAATTTCTTCTTCGATTCTTCTGAAATCCCATTCCTTGCGGTCGAAATTCACTTCTTTACGTCTATATCCACAAGGCTTGTACTAATTGTTGTTACATCAATATTGTACTAATATATCAACTAAATAATTGAATATCAAAGCTAATATATGTACAAACTATTTATATTTGTAGTGGTCACCGAAATTCGTAGATATCTGTATATGTAACAATATTAATTTAAAGATCGTGGCCCATGTTTAACTGATTTAAGACATGTTAGGGTAATTCTAAATATAGCTCCCAAATTGCTAATCATAGCCCCACTTGAAAATATAAATAAATATTAATATCAATTTTACAATATTGCCCTTTTCTTAATCCACTTTCTTAACACCAACTAGAAATTAAAAAACGTGTAGCCCCTTAAAAATAAAAAAAAGAAAAGAAAAGAAAAGAAAATAACGTGTAGCCTCTTACCTAGAAAAAAACGTGTAGCCTCCAACTTGATTTTACTTCTAATACGATTAAGGATAACCCCCAATTTGATTCTAATTATGATAAATAATGATAGCCCCTAAATAATGATTCAAATCTTCCTTTACTTCCTTGTGCAGCCATTGTTTGCGAATCTGAAGCTTCTATTTTGGATAATTAATTGAGAGTCTCCCTCTGAGTTGCTGCTGCAGCCATTGTCCTGCTCGTTCGTGGCGCCGCCGCGTCAATTGGCTACCATTTCGTCTTCACATAATTTCATTTTGAGTTGGAGAAATGAATTGGGGGCTACACGGCCTAAGCTCTGGGGGTTATGTCCATTATTAATTTGTGTTTAATTATTAATTAATTGGAGATTCAAGTGGGGGAGGCTATACGATTAAAGAATTAGGGGTAAAATTGTAAAATTGATATTAATTTTTATTTATATTTTTAAGTGGGGGCTATGATTAGTAATTTGGGGGCTGTTTAGAATTACCCGACATGTTATTGGGCGGGACAATGTTTGGACTTGGCCCATTTCTTTTACAGTACTTTATTTCTTAAGGTGACCCGACCCGGCCCAAATATAGGAACATGAGCAACAATTTTCATTTTGCTTTTTAATGGATTACTTTAATTTAAATCAATCTTTAACAAGATGTGTATTTTGAGCGAACACGGCAAAACTCCATTTATTTGCTTGTGATAATCTGTTGCTTAGATCTTTCCATTATCGAATAATAATCATGAGTATATAGTTACATAACCCATTTATCATGTACACAACTTTTTGGGTAAATATTACCGCAATTTCTTAGGTTTAATCTTGTAACGATAATTACTCCTCACATCTCATTTATTAGTCATGTCTATTATTTTAAACTGTCTCGTTTGATAAACCTATTTCTTAAAATGTAAAGAATTAACTCTTCATTTTCAACGTGAAGAACACATCAGTATAAAACGTCGTTTCGAAACGAAACGAAACTACTGAAATGAGACGGAGGGTTATATACGAGGGGAATTGGAAATGGAATTTGGGAGTTGCTATCATATTACCTTTTCAAGACTTTGCATAAAAACTCTGCAAAACAAAGGGGAAAGGGAAACGGTAAAAGAAGAATAAAGAAAGAAGGGAACAATCAAGTTGAAGCCCAACTGTAAAAACAATTACTACTACTATTCTGTAGAAGAAGACGATATATATACGCACTGCACTTGAACCCAAAACAAAAAGATGCTTCCTTTCGAGATTCAACGCACCCAGGAATAATCCCCTAAGTCCAATCATCTCGCCATTATTTCCGAATTTACTACTCTTTTCCACTCTTCTTTCAGGTTCGCCTCTCAGATCCCTTTCCCTTTTCCTTTTTTCGTTTTCAATTAACTACTTTCATAGGATTAATCTTTCAAATGTTGCCGTCGCTTCGATTCACTTCTTCATCACTGCTCATTTTGGGTTCCCATTTCTTGATTAATTGGTCGATTTGCTTAATTGGGATCTTTTTTTAATTCCATTTTCATGCTTGATTGAATTTTACTTGGCCAGTTTCTTGATTGTTGGATACCCATACTGGCATTAGTTGTTTTAGCTGCTGGATTGGAAGAAAAGGGGCTGATTTGGTGTTTGGGACTATTAATTTTAGGTGAAAGGAATCTAGTCTATGGCTGTATGATTTTGTTATGCTGTTCGGCTTTATTTAGGTTTGTTAGTGTTTGGGTAGCTGCATCTTTGATGTTTCAAGTTCGATACGATCATATGGGTTCGTTAGTTGTTAACTAGTTTGTTGCAATGGGATCTTCGGGGTGTCGATGAATGTGTTCTTGACTATGATTCGAATGCTTACTATATATGTTTATTGCTGCTGAATCTGGTGTGATCAATTTGGGGTAGTCTCAAATGTGAGTCGAGAAACCTTTGGCATAATACAAGTAAATTTTTCTGTTGCTCTTTGATTGTTAACATATGTGGATTCTGATTTTTCATCAACTTAGTACGCCCTTCTCCCCCTTTTGAATGGGAGGGCCAGTATTCTGGAAATCAGGTGAAGCCATTTTTTAGTTAAAGGAAAGGGATTCGAGAGTCTCATTGAAAGTCGAGTCGAAAGATGCAGACTTTCGTGTTACAAGGGCAAAAGATTGACCCTTTCTCCTTCGATTTTGTTATAGCTCTTCTGTTTTGTTCCTCATTTTGTCTCTAAAACTTATGAGATTTGAATCTTGAATGTCTTTATTGATCATGATGGTGAAATAGGAAACTTATGGCCTTTCCACCCTAGTGGGATAAAGGTGAACTTATATTCATATACTCCTTCAACTCGAAATACATGTTTTGGCCTCTTTAGGATATTTAACGGGTTCGCCTTTTGCAAAGTAGATTAGAATTCAATCAATTCAGTATTCGAGTTGCTGTCATTACATTAATGTGTTCATAATATTAGAAAGTACAAAATAATGAATGGATTTCAAAGAGCTGGAAGACTCATAGTACTATCATTCAGACTATCATGGTGTGTCTGCACATGTTTATGGTGGGGCATAGTTTGAACCAAAAAGGACAAGGCTTCTATGTGACTCTTCCCGTTTCATGCCATTATGGCAGTGTATATATTTGTTATGTTTTTCACCGTCTTTAATCTTGTCTTAAGAGCATCATTTAGTGAGAAAAACCTCTCTCTCTCTCTCTCTCTCTCTCTCTCTCTCTCTCTCTCTCAATGTGGGATGAAATGGTTTAACTTCAATGTAACTTATTATTGAGAAAAATGACAGAGTCTGTTTATTCAGTAGTACTTTCTTCTCTTCACTCATGTTCCCTCAACTACCTGTTATAACATCCATGCTTTTCAGCAAATGAAAGAAACACGAGATCTTTTTCCTTCGTCAACCTTTTCTTATCAATTCCCATGTGCAGAACTTCAAAGGAAGACCGCCAGTCGATCAATATTGCTCGTTGACAGCATGAGTCTGGCATGTCTGGTATGCCATGGCGTAGAAAGTCCGTCACATTCCTTCAGAAGCTACTCCATATCAAGCTCGGACAATGAAGGAAGATGCTCAGCCATTGCGAATTGCTTAGCAAGAAAAACAACTACTTTCACACACTCGAGAGCTAATCATGGCTTCACATCTTCGAAGGTGATGCCTCAACCTATTCCAAATACTGTTGGAAATGCTCCTCGACTGGTCAGAAGTCATGCTGTGAGAAGGGACATTGTGAGAGACTGGAACTTTGACGAAGTACTCTTGGAGCGTTAGGCAAAAAAGATGAAGAGGCGAAACTGCTCATAGACGAAGAATGGATAGCTTCGGAGCTTAAAAAAGTACAGAGCTCTCAAGAACGGAGGTTACCCTCTCGTACCTTCGTTCTCTTTATGTTGTTTCCTAGTTGATATTCACTTGTCGTGAGTATTTTGAGCATTTGTAACCAATACCTCGAAGATTCAAATCTTCAAGAACCATCTGTTTATAGCTTGTTTTTAGATTTCCTTTTCTTTATTGGTTCTGTTACCCCAGATTCTCTTGTTCGATTTAGTCTCTCGGGATCTTCGATCTAATGCTCTAGTGTGGTTAGCCTTAGTAGTCCTTCTCTTTCCGTTTCTCGTGGATGTTGATTCGAGTAGCTCGATTTAAAAAAACGCTTCCGGAATCGAACTCGAGTTTTTGCCTGTGTTGTCTGCAGTCCTCACTCCTGAGTGATGGGATATGTAGTGAGCAATGTGTGCAAAAATCAAAATGGTGGCAAGAAAAATTACATTGGTTTATAAATGTAATCAGTTTTTCGGTACACTACTACCTCGTTCCATTGATAATAAGTTCGTTAAATGTTACTATAGTCGTTCGTTTTTTAATAAGCTCGTTGAATATTATAATAGTTCGTTAATAAGTGGCTCATTTATGAACGGAGAAAGAGCAGATCTCTTTTCCTCACCAGCTTGAATCAAACTCCACATTTCATTCCAATGGCGGCACCCAAAACCCCACCTCTCTTCATCACACTCTCGCTCCTCTGCATCATTTCTATAATCTCCTTCTACCTCTACTCCTCCTCCACCACCACTCCTCCGCCGCCGATTTCCAAGGACGTTGTCTTCGCCGCCGAAGACGGTATCAAAGTCTACATTTCTCCCCTCCCCAGATCCCTCAACTACGGCCTATTGCAGAAATACTGGGCCCTAACCTCCGATACGAGGATCGGTAGCCAAGTAGACAACGAAATCCGGAAGAAAATCTCGCCGGAACAATCCGAAACATCTCTCCCGTATCCTGAGAATCCCATCATCAAACAGTACAGCGCGGAGTACTGGATGTTGGGAGATTTACTAACGCCTGAGGAATCGAAAGGGAATTCCTTCGCGAAGAGGGTTTCGGGATATAAGGAGGCGGATGTGGTTTTCGTGCCGTTTTTCGCGACGATGAGCGCGGAATTGCAGCTGATAGTTGATAGAGGCGTGTTTAGGAAGAAGGTTGAGGGGAATGAGGATTACATGAGGCAGAAAATGATGATTGATTTGGTTAAGAAGTCGGAAGCTTGGGCAAAATCTGGGGGCAGAGATCATGTTTTTGTTCTCACTGGTAATTTTGATTTATCTTTTGCTTGAGATCTCTGTATCTCTTGACATTCAACTTCTGTTTTAAGCTTTGATTGATGCTGTTTGATGATAAAGTTTAGAGTTTCCATGATATGTGTTGCAGGAAGTGCTTATTCGAACTCTCGATTCGTTGCCGATTTTAGATGATGAGTATGATTTTGATGTTAACAGTTTCTTAAATTCAGATAATATACTGCCAAATATAAGCCAAATGAATGCTTAATTGTCGAAATGAAACTGCTGTCGATGCTGTTCCGAGGTTGCGTTGAACTAGATAGTTTAGTTGATAGATCTTACTCTTCCTAATGAAGGAATGCGGATATTCTATGGAAGTTCTTTTGATATTGCATTTTATGTATCGCTAGCTGATTATCGAGAAAACTGAGATAGTGTGTGAAAGAACAAAGACATGAATTGCAAGTGAAGCTTGCTAATTTACGGGAAAGTATTATAGTGAATGAATCGATCTTCATGGGTCTTTTTGAATCAGCTTTGCTTCTTTTGGATCATTTTATTCAATCATCATGCATTAATGCTCTGGTATAATCTGTACTAGGATATGTGATCACTAAATAACTCATTGTTGTCATAATAGTCGATCTCCTGAGATAACTACCTGGACTTTTACGGAGTGTTAAAATGTTCGAGACATGCCCTGATATCTAATTTCTGATTTTGACAAATTCGGATATGTGTAGCATGTTTTAGCTGCTTATATTTTAGTCTCTGGATTGTCAGGTTTTAAAACTTGAAGCATTCTTTGGCAGACCCCGTTGCTTTGTGGCATGTAAAAGACGATGTTGCCCCTGCTATCCTCCTCGTAGTGGACTTTGGTGGCTGGTCCAGGCTCGACAGAAAATCATCCAATGGTAGCTCTGACTTGATGATACATCACACTCAAGTTTCTCTACTTAAAGATGTAATCGTACCGTACACGCATTTGCTTCCAAGATTGCACCTATCGGAAAATCAGAGGAGGCACACCCTTCTTTACTTCAAAGGAGCAAAACACAGGCATCAGGTCTTTTTCCTATGCTCTTATAGTCTAGCTGATTGTGCATAAAAATGATTTGCTACTTTCCGTTTCTATTCCTCATTCCGTTTTATATATCATAACTATCGTACACCTTCAAAGTTCATAATTTCTTACAGTTGGCGCATTTTCCTTATCAACAGGGGGGTCTTGTTCGTGAGAAATTATGGGATATACTGATTAATGAGCCTCGAGTAATCATGGAAGAAGGCTTTCCTAATGCCACCGGGAAGGAGCAGTCGATAAAGGGAATGAGGTCGTCAGAGTTCTGCTTACATCCAGCTGGCGATACTCCAACTTCGTGTAGACTCTTTGATGCTGTACAGAGCCTCTGCATACCAGTCATAGTCAGTGACACCATTGAACTCCCGTTTGAAGGGATGGTGGATTATTCGGAATTCTCTGTTTTTGTCGCAGTTAGTGATGCTCTGAAGCCAAACTGGCTAGTTACTCATCTCAGAAGCGTTTCTGATCAGGAAAAGGATAGGTTTCGTAGAAATATGGCTACGGTTCAACCAATTTTTGAATATGAACACGGCAGTCCAGGTGGCTTGGGTCCCATACCTTCAGACGGAGCTGTGAACCATATATGGAGGAAAGTTCATCAAAAACTACCCGCGATCAGAGAAGCTATCACACGAGAGAGGAGAAAACCACAGGGAGTCTCAGTTCCACTTCGTTGCAATTGTATTTGATGTATCATAGGTACCATAACTCGATTCTTCAAATCTCCAGTTTTGTGTCTTCTCGAAAAGTTCTACGTCGCATGTTTTTCATGTTAATTGTGTTTGATATGGATATGGCTTGGTTAGGTTTGTTAGAGTGGATTGATATACATGAATTACGGCCTTTACTTCACATTCACCTTATTATTCTTTAGAATCTCTCAAATACAATCAAGAAATTTGCTTTCTTCTTCTTTGGGAAATCAAAAGTAAGTTTGAGAGAGAGAGAGAGAGAGAGAGAGAGATTATCTCTTTCATTTCCTGTTATGGAAACCATCAATCTGCAGAAGGAAAGGATACCCAATCCCTCTCCTCTTTGAAGGAAACAACACAAAGAGAAGACTAATCACAAACCCTACCACCAATGGAAAAGTATTGACGAACTTCCGCGCCAAAACCAGTTCGTAACAGCTCAGAACATCGCTATGCAGCAGAGCGAAGGTAAGAAAGGCAACCAAGGAAAGTGAAGCATGGTACACATCGCTCCACCTCAGCCTATACTCTGTCGGAAGACGGGGTCGTGCCTTCCCACCACCGAAGTTCCTTATCCCGTGGAGCGTAGCCACTCCATAGTACAAGCGGCCGCTGCTCGTTCTGAAACTGTCCGTAAACGAAAAGAACACACAAGAAGTAGCCGATAAGGCAAGGAAGAAGCCCATAAGCCATCGGTCCGTGTGCGTGCATTTGCCATCGTTGGTGAGCAACGGTGCAAAGATGGAGAAAGCGAGTATGGTGGCCGTGGGGAGGAGCACGTTGAGACGAGCGGTCCCACTTAGGACCGCATTGACAACGTATATGTAGTTGGAGTTATCGACGTCGTCTTCTTCATCGGAAACTCCGTTGATGTCGTCATCTCTATCGTGGCAATCGTCCTCCGGATCCGTGTTCCCCCTAAGATGCTCAGTGATGTTGGCTGACATATTGGATTTGGTTACAATCTTGGTAGAATATTTTGGTGGAGGAAGAAGGATTGATGATGGTGATATAGTTGAGTTTTTCAATGATAGAGAAATTCCTTGCTTTTCTTCATACATATTTCTTTCCTTGGTTTTTTCTACACGAAAGGCATCCTTTTTTGCTGCAAATTTCGGTAGAGTTGATTCTCTAATACATTTGTTGTTTCATTTATGCATGTAAAAGTTATGCATCCAAACAAAACTAACATAAATATACAGTTACAATTTTAAATGTTTATCTTATCAACTTTAAATTAACTTAGTATAGTAGTATCCATGCCAATCTCTAATTGGATTGAAAACATACGTAAAAAAAAAAAATGCATTGCCTATAGTTCGTCTAAAATGTGTGGTGGTATTTTATATTCCGTCATTCCCTTTTAAAATGACATGTTTCGATTATTCTACTTCATATATTTAAAAAATGTGTTATGTTAAACGGGAGGCAATAGTATTCTATCAAAGTCAGCATGATTAAATCTTGAAAAGTTCCAATTTGTGAAAACCGAGGCACCTTTTTAGGTGATGAGAAATAACAGCCTTAAAAGCAAACAGGAAACTCGTGACAACAAAAGGATTCAAACACAGGATTTCTTGACCCAAGATTTTCAAACTACAATTATATAAACGCTCTCATGAATCTTCAACAACTTAGCCATTCAAATATCCATGAACCTATCCACAGAAAGCCAGAGCAACAATCCTAGGATGTTTCAAGAAGAGCATTGGCAGATGGCAATAACAGAATCAGGTACGTGCCTAAATCGAAACTCCGAATCTATATGCTACCTCGTTATGTACAATTCGTACCTGTTGATATTTTGATCACATACTAACACACAACGAGAATATCGAACATGCTCGAATATCAACATAGTTTTCCCAGAATTAAAACTTTTCATAGCCAGAACTGCACAATGTCATTTTTTTCACATTTGCTCAAAGATATACAGATATCAAAATATGTGCAACCTAAAATTTCCTGACCTATGTATGCCAAAATACCCTCGAATCGTTGCTCGAAAAAATAATAGCAGGGTAAGAGGGGGGAATGTACACCAACAATCAGCTATACATCAATATACGTAACAAAAATTAATCAGTACTAATAGATGGACCTGACAGACCTCGCCAAAAGGGGCCGTTCTTGTCCATCTATCCCTTGTTCTCGAGATCTCCACGAGAAGCATCTTCATCTTGATTGCCCTGTTTCATGGATCTTGCGTTGAACGAACCTGTTCCCTTCAAGGAACCGGTTCCCACAGCAGGGCCACAAAGTCGGCAAGGGTTTGAAGATCTTCGAGAACACCAATGATCTGGAACACTTAAAAAGTGTGTATCTATGAATTTCCTAAATCTTTTCTTGTATTCTTTCGGAGAGATTATAGTAGGCAGCTGATTCTTGGGAACAACAAGCGAAGATTTGACCCAGTTCTCGAGCTGCTTATCCCAAGTATACTGCCTGAGAAAGTCTATGATTCCGCATACCAATTCTCTACGCTGAGTATCCACTCCTACCAGAAGAGAGTAGTCCATCACGTTTATCGACTGTTGAACAATGAAACAAACAATAGTTAGCACCAAATGTAGCAGCAGCCCCAAATTAAGTACATGAGCATACTAAAAGAAATTTAAAGAAACTAACGTTGAGGAAATTAGTATCGTTATACACAGCCCTCTGCAGATTCTGCTTTGATTTCCGACTGATATACAGAGGTGATATATTCATATCATTCACAAAATTTTGATCCAAAAGAACATCTGCGGCACCATTGCCTGTAGTGGTTAATCTAGCATGCAAAGCTCCCTTAAGATCGTACTGTTTGGAGACCTGTCGACCAAATGAAAGATTCTCCATCACTAGGAGATCGTGCCTCGTTTCCTTCCCGGACTTAGTTGCTCTCATGACAACCTAAACAAGTTCAGATTTTGATGAGAAGCTAAGCAAAAACTTAGAAATTATGCCACCTAAACAAAAGTTAGAAATATGGATAAAAGTAGATGACTAACCTGGTAGATGCCAAGGATCTTGGCAAGACAAGTCTGATTTCCTTTCTCATAGCACTCGTTCATGTAGTCGAAGTAGTTTGGGGCGAACTTCATGAAAGATTCGAATTCTGTCCTCTTTATTTCCTTAATGATGAACCTCTCATCTAGAGTTTTTGCAAAGAAAGATTTACTTTTTCCACCTTTGGCATCCCAATCCTTACAACGACTTAAGGAAGCAATATAATCAACTTCCGAAGGACAGCAACGATCTCGCAACAATCGGAACTGGCTTGCGTAGACACATACAACAGAGTACTTACGCTTTCCGGGATTTTTCCCCAAACCCATAGAAACTTCTGGATGGCTAGCACCATAGGAGACCAATGATTCTAACAAATTTAGACCATCAAAACTCGATGAATGTAGATCATCCATAGATGAAGAAGTGTGGATGCTATCATTATCGAAAGATCCAAATGAAGACCAATTAGGGGAAGTCAAAGAAAATATTCGAGGTAGGCTCTGAGAACCCTCCATGGACTTAGTCTGCATTCCCCTTTCTCTCTGACTATCCTCTGTTACATCCTCAGTTACTTCATCCTTTAACACAGCCAAAGCACAGGCTATTATGCTCGAGAATTCATCTTCATAGTCAGATACAATATGGCCCTCAGGTCCAAGAGGAATATGCAGTCTCGACCCCTCATCGGAAATCAATCTTTGAGCCATAGATTCTGAGGTATAGCTACTAAAAGATTCAAATTTGGGCAAGAATCCTTTCTGGAGATCCTCTATGTATTCACGCCGGATGTCTGTAAAGGGAGCCCAAATCCAACCCTTTTCATTACCAAGATTCGAGAACATAGAAAGGTGATGTTTCAGTGAATTGCTTGCATCAGAACCATCCCTTCCAATATCCGAAGATATTGGTATTATGCGACCTGTCTGTAATTCCATATCCGAATCAAGATTTAGACATTGAGAGTTTCCTTCAATAGAATCAAAATGATCGTCTGAAGTAGGTTTCACCGAGAAATTGTGGGCTCCCCCCCCATCTTCATTCAATTTACCAATATGCGGTGCTACATCATTTTCTGCCACAGTTGATCCTTCCGCATGGCCATCAATAGGTATCTCATGAATTGGAGAGTCGTCATTTTCAACAAAATCTGGTTTGATTTCAGATTCACTAGTTTTCTCATCAGCAGTATCAGAATCAACCACCTTGAATTCCGATGAGACCAATGCATGTAGTCTTTGATCCCATATGGATGATTCCAGCAGAAGATCCAACCGCACTCTATTTAAGCTCAGAATTTTACAGACAGCACCATCTTCACTTCCGTTCTTGATAGCATTTTGAACCTCAACCTAATAAAATTTTGTAGCAATACAAAGCAATATTAAGAGCACTGTAATTCATTGAACTTTTTGTAGTTGAAAACCATGCGAAACAAAAAGGCATCTTATTCTACAAAATGCAGCATTTTCTATGGACAGAAACCGACAGCATATCCATAAAGAAATTTTGGTTTCTTTCTGTTAAGACACGAGCAACGGTCAATGAAGTTAATCAACTACTTAGAAGAGCTAACCAAAACTTTAAACTTCAGAAAAACTTGGTCATGCTTGTATACAGATTCGCAAGAACAAGAGAAACTTAAGATGCGTTATACTCCACTACAGGTCAGTAACCCCATCCACCATTTAGAATTATATAAGAGAAGAAACCATCCAAAAATCCATTCATAGTTACAGCAATCAGAAGCTCCTAGTTTTTCTTACAATTGACGATTTCAAGGGTTCGAAAAAGAAATCACTAACTATTCTGCATCTCTAGTAACAATGGATCTGATTAGTATATCTAACCTCAAACTGAGACTTCTCTTGTTTCAGCATCTGCACAATATCAGAAAATTCCATATTTGACCCCTGAATGTTCAGGGTTACCCCAACATATCGATTACTGAGATCCAGCAAACACTTTTCAATCTCAAGGAACATTGAAATCCCTTTCATGTACACCTTAAAGATAGAAAACAATTATATCAGTCAAAAAGCGAAGGGCAATATGCTTCTCTTACTAGATGCTTCATACACCAAGCAAGATAAAATTGCAAGAGAGTTTATGAAAGTACATACATTCTCAGAATCTTTCTTAAGAAACTCTCCTCCGCCTGAATAGTTAAAATGCATCTTCTGAGATGGAAGAGAAACTGAGTAGGTTAAAACTGGAGAATACTTGAACATTGCAACCATGGGCCCCAACCTGCATGTTTGCCAAAATCATACAACAAAATATTAGACACTGATGGAGCTAAGAAATGAAGCATCTACGAATAGGCAAGCTCTTATTCAAGAGTCTTAGCAGTCACTCATAATACTCAAAACCCCATGCATTTAGTAGACCATAATAGCAACAAGTATTTAAATATAACATACCCGAAAAAGTAGAGGAAATCCTTATGGTAAGAATGACCACAGCTGGATGGACTACTGAATGAAGAGTGGTTCGAAAAGCTCAGTTCCAAAAACTTTCCAAACGACAACCCACGGGCAGCATTGGAGATTAATACCCTTTTGGTGGATTTTGGGCTACCATCACGGAGTTTACACCGCCCACAACGACTCCACATCCATAGCTTCCCTTCAGTTTCTCCTGAAAGACTTTTTCTTGAAGGGAGACGTCTAACTTGGATAGTGAGCTGTTTATTATGATGTGCATAGTAGAAGGAATGCGCCTCAGGTGATTCCCCACAAACCTTACACTGGAGTCTCTGCACAGGGAAAGATTATATAAATACATAAAGAGATCAAACCACTTTCTACCATATCAAATGGAGATCGATAAAGCATTCTGTTCAAAACAAAATGCTGAAACCCTCATGAACCAGACCAGAAGAGCAATCACAATAACAAAATATGCTTACCGCGCTATATAAAATGGAAAGTAAAAGGATGAAGAAGTATGATTTTATCAGCTAGCTACTAAGTAGCGGTACAAAAGGTACAAGGCAACTTTAAGATAGGACTTCCACCAACCTGATTGAGCAAATTATCCTGCAGAAACTTGCCAAGGGGAACATCAAAACTCCGGTAAAACTTAATATGGGAAAAGTGACGGTGCTCACAGATGCTCCCATTCGATTTATTGCGGCTGGACATCAGAACCAAAATACTCTCAGAATCTAAGACTGAATTGATCTCATCCTTGCTCTGTGTTTTGTCTCCAGTAACATCACATATGTCCCACGTATCTGAAGATTCTAGCTCATGATTGAGTACATTCTCTCCCTCTTGAACACTAGAGATCTGAACATCAGTTTTTTTATCTTGACAATCTTGATTTGCCTCATCAATATCAAGAGGGGCTGGCTTGTTCGGAGAAGAGTTGGAGAAAAGAGGAAAGCTGTCATCCATCACTCTCTGGATAGAAGTCGAAATAGAAAGACCTGGAAATGTTGCTGGATTGCATGCTTCAAATGACAGTGAAGAATTGCCTTCAGATAATGAGATTATGTTCTGTGACTTGTTAGCTTCTGCATCACATGGCTTCTCAGAAAAAGCAGTTGCCTCATTAATTACGACAGACGTTGACTTTTGATCAGTCAATGCTAGATCAACCACCTCACTCGGAGAAATCGTTGAGAACATTGACGTCTGATCCAGAAGGAACGAAGTCTCGAGCATCAGATGATATGCCATGACTACTGCACACCGCACTACACACTTAATTCTTTTCAACTCATCACTGTTTGCTCCCATCAGCAGAAGCTGCATCACATAACAATCTAGGTCATACAAGAAGGAATCTCCTCATCAAATTAATTATTCAAAAGGTAGCCCAATTACAATCTCAATTATATCGAACAAATATTGACCAGAATAAATAGGGCAATTAACAAAGAAAGAACAGGTGGGCACTTTAACTTTGAAATGTGAACTTACTGTACAAGCGAGCCGAGTAGGAGCACCCTCAAGGAACATTAATGTTTTACTTTGTTTCTTCCCACCTTCTTTGGGAGCAGCATATTCTTCGACAAACTTTTCAATGCGGAAGGAGTCACACTGCCTAAGCCTTTGACCTATTCCAGCCTCCGAGGCCAAGACAGGTGAACCAATGCAACGTGAAACTCTCTCCAAACGGTGAAGCTTCATATCAAACACTAGCGTAATTCCTTTTGCAAGAATTGACTCTTGTATGTCACGGGAAACTGATTTCTCAACCAAAATTACATTAGGATGGTACATGTCTATCATCTCAATAATAGATTTCAGATTGTCCTTCTCCTGTCAGTGAAAATATGATCAGAAATGTTGAAATAGAGTGTGACATGTAAGGTGAAAAGAAGAGATTCTATGTTCACCTGTTGCATTGATTCGAATGATGATAAACCACCCGAAGAAAGTTCAAGTGATCCATGGATCAGCAGTAGTCTTAGGTTTTTATACTTTGTCGGCATGTGTTTATGAGCAGCATGTTTCTTGAAGACTAGCCCTTTGATCAATTGACTGCAAAATTTGAAATAAGATTAACAAAAAACTATTAGTTAGATACTAGCATAAAGTGGATAAGTAGTGCTTTCCTACAATACAAAATGTAAACCAAACATGAGATAGATACAATAGAACAAGAAAATCATCTAGAGCAACAATGTGAACATCCAAAGATAGATACATCTGTAAAACAAGCAACATTGTGAAGCACATCAAGGAGGCTCGTTTACTAGTCCAAGAATTCTTCTAATATTGATCTAACAAGCACTGTGAATTATGCAGGCATGCTCGAGGTGGGGCAACGTAACCCCCATCCCCCCCAAACCAATCACTTTTCTTCACCAGAGGAAATGACTATTACCCTCACCAGGACACCCCAGGCCCCCTAAATTGGGGGAACGAACCCCTTACCCATTCCCTACTTCGATCATATGAACCTCAATCAGTTGTCCGCCCCAATTTTTAGGCACTAGACAATGAATAAAAACCATTGTCAGAGGCAAGTAAAATAACTGACATTATTACCTTTGAGAGCGGGATCCAGTAGCAATGCATTTAATCTTTACATATCCATCAGGATCCATCGCCTTACCCTCATGTGCATCTGGCTTCACAAAACTAGCAGCCTCCCAAGATAGAGAAGTTACTATATCAACCCAATCCTCACCGGAGTTTGTAGAAGAATTGACTCCCACTGACTTCACTAGTTGACTAACAAGGGCTCTAAATTTACCATTCTTCACATCATCCATGGCTTTAAGTTTTTCCTCTTTGAACTTGTAACTTCCACTGGCTTCTTCTTCAAGGCTGCTCAAAGAACTAGGCTTAGCCCAGGCTGCACCATAACCACACTCATCGTCATCATCATCGTAGTTCGATAAGCTTCCTAACACATCATCTTCTTGCTCTTCTGCTTCTGGAGGAAGCCAAAACTCAGCATCCATCTCATCATTCACAGAAGACGTTTCAGATGCCTCGTCGACAGAAGAACTTGATGTTTCCATATTATTATCTGCTCCTAACTGAACTTCTGCACTTTCTGTATCTCCTATATTTTCGCTACCTTGCACGTTTTCATGCTTTGCCAGATCATTAGCTTGGCAAAAACCATTTAACGTAATAGCTGGATTAGAATCATCCAAGCCTCCCTTTGATGAGGCACTAGAATCTTCTTGACTACTGTCTGTGCCACTATCCTCTAAGTATCTCCTGATGGTGGACAAAAAATAAATAAGCATAATAAATATCAAACGAGGGAAAGTATTCAAAATGCAAGGGAAACAATCTTCCCGTATCATTATTTCCCTAAAACCAATTAATTGAAGATAATGGATATCTTACCTCTCGCATAAATTTGCATCAACTGAAATATCACCTGAAAATTTTGAATGCATGAGTGAAGGAATGAAAAGAAATATCAGAGGATAAAATAAGATGGATAGAAAAAATAAAGAGGGGCAGTACTGCAGTTTGATGCGGTACTCTCGATGCTGTTTACAGCAGCAGTGGCACTGATTGGTGGCATTGCGCAGGAACTTGAAATTTCTCGATTTTCACTTTCTTTATAGATCTTCTTACCACACAACTTACAAGACTGGATCAAAGTCCCAGTATCTAGTTCTGTAGAATGCCCATTTTCCTTCTCTGTGCAGTTACTTGATTTTGCAAGCCTTGCACCACAGTAATGGCACATATTACACAAAATTCAACTCCAGCCTGCACATCAGTTTTATACTGAAGTGAGAAACAACCAAGGTTCAACAATGTAAAATAGCAACAGGCATAGCAGTCTTCACAAATTGCCAATTAGTTCACCTAAACTACATGATACGGAGCATCACTTTCAAATCATGAATTCTTGATAACATTTGAAAATGTGACTCAATAAATAAAAACAGTTCAAGAATTTATCTCAACAATGCGCATAGATGAACACTTAGGTTACTGATGAAACTTAGACACAACAACCTTGATACATGTAGCATACGAAACTTGTTATAGGTGTAAATAGTTTGCTTATATTAAGAACAGACAGAAAATGAGAGTACTGAATTAGAAGAAAAAAAAAATCTATCATGCTATTAGACAAGAAATTATCATATCATGATATACAGCCTCTCCTATGCAACAATACAATTCTTCAATTTAGTTACACATTCATTTCAATTAGATACGAACGAAAAAACCGCAGAAATCAAAACATTCATTTGAACAATCACATGTAAAATAAAAGGAATTAGAAGCTGAACTCCAGAGTTTTGATTCGAAAATGCACACAAACACCAAGATCCTTCGAAATCACCAAAAATAACCAAAACTGTATAATTACTTTCATGGATGAACCGAATCACGCAGAGAATAGAACAAGTCAAAAATCCCAAAATGCCCAGCAGAAAACAGATTTATCCACCAAAAGAAAATCCAAAATTTCACGGAGAGTTGATTCGTTGACTCCCAAGTCAACAAAAAATCCAATAAATCATACCACTATCCCAATTCCATAACCGATTAACACAATAAATTCGTAAAATATTACACAAGATCACAACCTCCAAAACCCAGCTGATTCCGCCCTCAACACCACTCCTTTTGAAAGAAAATAAGGGGCACCGACGAAAAAAAGGATGATTCTAGAAACCGTTGAACAAATCCAATGAAGAAGAAATCAAACCCTTCAGGGGCGAAAAAAACGATCCGCGTAGCCAATCTTCAGAGCCCAGATGATATCTCTCTCTACAAGGAACAGAGACTGGGAAATCTTGGACATTCAAGAAGGTCTAGTGAGAGAAAAGAGCAAAGAATTTTAGAGTGAATTCAAGGAAGTTTGGAGGAGAAAGAAGAGAAAGATATAAAAAGCAAGCAAGAAATTTTTGTCTCCGACGCGGGCCCACGCAACCTTGTGTTCAATGCTATAATTTAATTAAAAAAATAATAATAAAGAATTATATTTGAGACAAAGCCCAAATGGAGGCCTTTAATGCTTTCTGTTTGCTTGAAAGGTCAAATTCCAATTTAGGTGAAAATTCTTTTCCTCCATTAAACCCTATACACACCGTATATACGCACATATAGTATAAATACTATACGTGTATTGGTCTGACAGTAGGAGTCACGTCGAAAATATAAGGTGGGAATCATCACTTCATTAGAATGAGATATTTTGGAAAGTTTCAAAACAAAATTGTGAGGGCTCGATCCGTTGATGATTTTTTTTTTTTAATGGGCATGAAATATATACATGTTTGTTGCACAATTTATGAAACAAAATTATATAATGCACATGTTTTGCTCTTTATATATTTGATATGACTAACACAAAATCTAAAGAGGAAATAAAATCGTCCCCTTCTAAAATATAAGCACCGCCCTCATAACAAAAATAGTCTCTTATGATGAAAAAATAATTTATTGGACTACCATAGGAATTAATGATGATGTAGGTCCTCAAATAAGTTTCAATTCAAGTTTTATAAATTGTTGGGCTACATTGAGTTCAAAAACTCTCGCATCATCGATAAAAACGCACGCATTTAAAAATTAGTATCTTCGACAAAATTAGACAAAATTAAAGATCGGAGTATAATCACATTTTATCCTTTCTTCTTAGTGTGTTGTGTAATTGTTTTATCTTATTTTCATGTATAATAGTTTAAGAAGTCACATAGAAAAAAGAAAATAATGTCAAAAACAAAAGAACAAAAAAAAAAGTGAATGGGAATGGGATTGGGATTTGGATAGGCCATTATCCAAATCCAAAATTATGTAACAACCCAAAATCGACCCATTAAGATGGGAATCTCAATTGGGTCCATTTCTACTTTATTTACATACCTAATAAAAAAATATTTTAATGTAAATGAAGCCAAAAACAAAACAAAAAAAAAAAAAAAAAATCCATCATAATTTATGTTTTATTTTATTATTTTCGGGTTTAATTTAAATTTAAAAATTACTTTATTTTTTCAGTGTCACAAATATTAAAATTCGTATCAAAATATCATGTACGTGGAGGTTCTATAGTTTTGGGTGAGATTACAAAATACAAAAAAGATTAGGGGCTGCTATTAAAAAAGTCTCTCCCTAAATGGCTAAATATGGACCAGTAAACACGGTTCAAGTTTACGAATCTACCCCTCTCAAAATCAAATTATTATAATCCCTTTTTAGCTCCTAAGTAGTATTATTAAATACTTAGGGCAGACAAAATTACATCACTATTTTTTTTTATTATTATTAAGCTTTAAATATTGTTAGTATATAATTTAAATAATAATAGTAGGCTACTTGAAATAGAAGGAAAGCACCTTAAAGTGGATTTAGTGGAAGAGTAGTGATTGGATAAAATGTCGTTATTCTAGAAATATGTCTTAATTTTCAACCTCTATATATGCATAAGCCATGAGGTATATATACTTTACAATTTTCAACCTCTATATATATATCATTATCATGTCAGCCGTGAACGTACATTAAGGGGGCGTTTGGTAGGGATGTTGGGATACAGGGCCCGAACATAAAAATGCAGATAACAACACGAAAATCGTGTTATGGGTTTATTTATTGACTGTTTGGTATCTAAGAATTATAACTTGTGATTAGAAATTTTGTGTTTGGTACATGATATTGAATATGAGATATCATTGTGAATTGTCCTAAAAGTCCCTTCAATAACTAGCAGCTTCGTTACCACTCCCCAATCGAATCCCTGCATATCAATAGAGGTAAATTAAGAAATTAAATTTTTCCTAGTTTCAAAAACTAGTTGATTAAATACCTACACTCCTGTCCAAAAAAAAAATATAAATAAAAATGAAGATCTCACAAGAACAGGGGAATTTTCGCATACAAATGTACAGTAACGACCCACAATTTCAGAGCAAGTGGCGTTGTTATAAGGAGTTACGATAATACCTTTGCCGGAAAGAGTAATTCACAGCTCAAATTCGCGGAGGAATCTACTGTTTGAGATACGGCGCTGCAGCTCCAGGCGTAGCTCCAGTAGCAGATCCAATCGGAGAGAATACTCTCGGAGACAACGTAAATCGTGGAGGAGACCTCTTTCGCTCAGTTGACGGCCTCCGATTATAGGAATCGCATATCCGTTCGCATTTCCCCTTCCACGCAAGAACCCTAGAAGTGTGGTGGCGAGATGAATTGAAATGGTCTGCACTTTTTGTTGGGAAGAAAGCAAGGGTAGAAATGTATTTTCCTTAGTTACTGTAGCATCCACGATAATTAACGGGGCCAAACCAACCCGATTCATTTACTGAAGGTGAACAGTGTTATGAAGCGGGCCACTATTTTTATCTCAGGCCAACCCAATTCACAACATGGCTACCAAACAACAATAGTGGCCCATTTAAGGGGGCTTATCTTGGGTAAACATGGCTACCAAACGCCCCCTAAGTATGTATGTTTACAATGAATAGAAAAGTAATATTCGTGCCAATAGAACATTTTTCAAACGAAGAAAATATAAATATCGATTCATCCGACTATCTAAATATTCAGATTGGTTTCGTGGAATGAGAGAGACTTATTTCACACGGCAATTATAATTCAAAGTCATATTGCGTTGGAAAGCAGTTGAGATTTCAAATTGACGCATTATACATAGTTTTTCTTCACCCAAATAATTACCCAGAATATTCAAACTATAGATATTTATTTGTGTCACTAAATTCATCAAAATCAACTGAATAATAATTTAGTGGGACACTTCTTCAAAAAAAAAAATAATAATAAAAAAATAAAAAAATAATTTAGTGGGACACTTCCATTTATTCTATAGTGCTCAACTGCATCAAATCAAAATTTAGATTAATCATGATAAGGTGACAAA
Source organism: Thymus mandschuricus (assembly GCA_029379335.1). Lineage (NCBI taxonomy): Eukaryota > Viridiplantae > Streptophyta > Magnoliopsida > Lamiales > Lamiaceae > Thymus > Thymus mandschuricus. The sequence continues at coordinate 38,574,769 of CM057074.1, forward strand.
ATAATTGATACTCCCTCCGTCCACCTATTTCTGACACGCTTTCCTTTTTGGGCCGTCCACCTATTTCTGACACGTTTCCTTATTCGGAAATAATTAGCCACTAAGTAGGTTGATTAGTAAATCCCTTATTACACTTAACATTCCATACTTAAATCTCATCCACTCATTTTTCTGCACGTAGTTCAATATAATTTAAATTTCGAAAGTTTAAATTATTATAACTTGCTCGTTTGTTATCGGATTTTTATGATTTTTATATCAAATTAAAGGTCTTTATACGATCTTTCATTTAAGATCAGACAAGAACATGTTTTTATGCATATATGATGCTCTGTTTCTAAAATATGTTTATTCCCTACAAAATACACTTTATACACTACACCCCAAAACACTATACACTTAACACACTAACCACTCCCGTCTTAAAACCCGTGCAAAAAGCAAACGTGTCAGAAATAGGTGGACGGAGGGAGTAATATATAGTCTAAACTCCAAACGTAGCAGATTGTGCACAAAAGTCCACGTCATCAAAAATTGAATTTGGAATATTCAGGGAGGAAAAAGAGATATTCGGATTTAAATTATAGAAAATATATTTGATTAATATTTTCGTATTGTGAATTTCGGTGGCAAAACGGAACCTCTATTAGAAGTCTTTTCGACGCGTGACAATTATTCTTCGACAGTATAGATAATGTAACTCGGGATGGATTTGCTTATAGACTTAGCATGCACGTATGGGACGTGTTAAGACACATTGTCTTTCCTTAAATTTTACAGTATAGCCATTTAAGGAAACATTTCATAGTCATAGATATCTTATGCTACTCAACAATATGATTTTCCAATTAATTTATAGTGACTCGACATTCCTTAAATTGCACTAATATTTTAAGTCTACACTCAACTTACCACTCAAGTGTAAAAACACTTACATTTTCTTCGTACACTAATCATATTAATTTGAATGTTGGAAGGAAACTTTCAACTTACACCGTATATTACATTTATTAATTATTGTAATATACTCTATTAGTATTGTTCATAATTAGTTTACTTATATTAAAATGAGTTTATCATTATATTCATTTGGCTCGTTATCAATGAAACGATGTAAGAATACCTTCAATTCATAGCATGCTACAACTACAAATCCTATATTGTAGTACTTACGTAAATAACTATTCACGTATGAGTGAGATAGATAGAGTACTAATTTGTTCATGTACATAAGTTTTTTCCCGACGACGAGGCAGTCAACTATCCTATTCCTCCCTATATAAGTGGAACGGATGAGGTACTGATTTGCTCAAATACATAGGCTTATTTTTGTTGAAAATATTGCAAATAAGAGGCATGAGTTTGTTCAAATTTGAAGCTATGTATTTATTACCTTTGTTGAAAGGTCAGGATGAGCCAAGTTGGATACCGACATATTATCCAACCTTTTATTTTCAATTCTTTTATTTTTTTTTCTCTCTCCCATGCACACTTTCCTCATAGTATTAATTTATAAATCTATATATAATAATATAATTAGATTGGCTCAATATTTAGTGTCTAAAACAAATCCCTATTATAAGCAATAGTTTACTCGACACAGCTGTGGCATTTTATTTATGTACATATATTATTAATTTCAATTGGACTCTTTCTTGTATTGTTGTGTTGAATCTATCAAACTAATTTGGGTTCGAAATTCAAATAACTTGTGTTTGTGGTGTCGATTGATGTTATGATTGTTTTTATGACCGCCTAAACCTTTTAGGGTTTTCTCTCGGGATCATCTTGGTTAATTTTGCCAGCTTTATCTTTTTTAGTTGGTTTTGATTTTACGGAGCGACTCTCATTTACCCTTTCTCTTAGATTTTGCAGGATTCGTAATGTATTCCGTCTGACATACATGGAATCTCTTCGAAGTAGACATTCAATTTTTATTCGTGACAAAAACCATACGTGTTAAAACGTTTTAAAATAGGCTGATCCACTTTGTCCATTTAACCTGTCAGGTTGACAAACCGATTTTGCCCGCTACAAATTGGCGTATATCGTATATAGCTATTCTCTAGAAAGCACGTTATAAGAAAATTTGGTCAGCTGAAATAGACAAAATATTCAAGAAAATAGTCAGACAGGAAATTAACATACCTAAAAGTAAAATTACTCGGCTTCTATTTATTGATGATCAACTTGCATTTAATTCGGTTTGAAAACAATATTTCAAACAAATTCAAACATTTTTTATTAATTAATTTTTTTAAATTATGGATGTAAAAGGAATAAACCAAATTCAAGATGCAAATGCCAAACTATGAAAAGGTCAAAATATTTTATAGTATATATTTTCTCGCTTTGAGTATGTGATGATACATGAGTAGATTTTACAAAATAAAGTGAAAATAATAATCTATATCTATACTAAAATATGAATTTTATTTATTTATTGTAGATACTTAATCAAACATTTAATTAGGGCTCAGTGCAAGGACATTTTATGTTTTATTTATTGTAGACACTAAAGGAATAAGGCCCATGGCCCATGGGCTAATTAATACTAAGGCTTTAGTTGTTGAAAGGAAATGGCCCATTGGGCCTCTTCTGTTTATGGCCAATGAGAAGTGGCCTCTAAATATAAATAACGAATAGTAAAAGAAATCGGAAGACTACGAGTGAGTTACGTAGGTTTTGTCGATTCTAGGTTGGGTGCTAATGTATTACCCTTACACATCCACACATATATAGATACTAAAATAATTTAAAATATTATTTCCAATATATATCTTGTAATGTTACATTATAAATAAATAAGACGAGGAAATTGTGTCGTCAAGCGCCCATGGCCTAATGGATAAGGCGTCTGACTTCTAATCAGGCGATTGTGGGTTCGAGTCCCACTGGGCGTGTCAATTTTTATTTTTTCTTCCCTCTTTTTGGGCTTTATTCATTTCGGACCTTTTTAAATTATTTTTTTAATTTTTGGGCTTTATTTATTTATTCATTTTGGGCCATCGGTTATTGGGCCATCTCTCTCTGATTTTCTACTAATGAGAATAAATAAATAAAATTATTAACCAACTTTTTTTTTTTTTTTGTTGCATACGTATTTATTACGTAGGCCCATTTATTTGAGGCCGAATCCATTATTCATGCACAGAATGCAATCCAAACCGGGACCACATAATCCAATCAATAATTTTTTTTCTTTTTTTAAAAAAATCTTCTACGTAATTTTTTTTGAATTTACATGTTAACCGACATATTTACAAAAATAAATAAAATAAAATAAAAAATCAAACTCATGAACAATGTGGGAAATTAAAATTCCCTCATTCATTGAACTGATTTTTCACACTTCCTTATAATACAAATAGATTAACTAAAATACACTATTCCAACAGTAAATAAATCAAATAATTTTGTTATTTTATTAATAAAAAAATCAATAATCGTGACAAGTCTTAGCCACGAACATTTTCAAGCACACGTGTGTCGACATTCTTCTAAGATAAGGAGATTAAATTTAGATGTACATTCATGCTATTCAATTTAATGTGAATAAGGCCCCATTTCTAGATTTTCTGCATTATTTTTTGTCCCAAAATAAAATATACTGTAAGAAAAAAAATAGATTAGAAATTGTGATGGTTAATAATTAATAAAGGGATGGGATGGGACTAGCCCTAAAAACAATACCACTCACTATAATTTAAATATCCCAATTGGTTGGAGACATATCATTTCAAGAAAAAAATAAAATGTGACATTTACAATTTACATTACATTACCCAATCAAATCACACTTATGTTTAATTAATTGCCAAAATTATTTATACATGGCTCTATGTGTTACACACTTCACCTCTAAACACGATTCACATGAATTGATAATTCAATATTAGAAACTATTTTTTTTTAAAAAAAAATACTCCTTCACTCTCATTTCAATTGTTCAGCTTTTCTAATCGGGTCATTTTACATGAATTGTTATATTTTTTAAAATGAAAAAAAAATAAATCCTTAACCTTTTACATTTAGTACTGAAAAATCCCTTATCGAAATGAAAGGTGACAATTGATCTGGGATCGGGTTTAAATTCTACAAATTACATCATTATTTTTTATATCTATATAGATATCCATCTCAATTATTATTAATTAATAGCAATTAAAGCTGCAACTACCTGTGGTACTAGATTATATTAATGTTTTCTCTAGGCATTTTGTTATAGTTTCTTATTTATATTTAATAAAAATTAAAATTTTATATAAAAAATATGTATATTTATTTATTTTATTTGGAGAAATTGAGTGTCACATATAGGGCTGCAAACGAGCCGAGCTACTCGGGACTTATTCGGTGCTCGATTCGGTAAAAGCTCGTTCGAGCTCGAACTCGTTAACAAACGAGCCGAGCTTCGAGCCCGAATTCGAGCTCGGTTAACTTAACGAGCCGAACCCGAGCAGTAAGGTGTTCGGCTCGTTTTGCTCGCGAACGTGTTCGGCTCGTATGTTAATCGAACATGTTCGCGAGCCTGCTCGCGAACTCTTAATCGAACCTCTAATCGAGCCTGTAAACGAGCTTTAGCATTTATGTGTAAAAAATTGTAGGTAAGAGAATTTGAATTATTGTCAAATGTTAATGAGTTAAAATTAATTTCAAATTACAACCAAAACTAATTAAGGACTATACCATAATTAAAATTAAAAAAATATGTATATATGCTTTGTTCTTTTTGGATTATATTTTGTGTTTTGGATGAATTTCATTAGGTGGATTTTTATTTGATGAAATTCATTTTAATTTAAGTTCATTTGAAGTTTTAAAAGACAAAATTAAATATGTTTATATCATGTTTTTTAAACGAGCTCGGACTCGAGCTTTTCATGAGCCAAATTCGAGCTCAAATCCGAACCGGGCACGAGCCGAACTCGAGCCGAATTCGAGCTCAAAAATTTTAACCCGAGCCGAGCTCGAGCCCGGATTTAAAGCTCGAATCGAACTCGAACCCGAGCCCGAGCCTGTCAAATACTAAACGAGCCGAACCCGAGCAGACCAATACTCGATCAGGTTCGGCTCGTTTGCAGCGCTAGTCACATATATAGTGGGAAGGAATCTTGAAAGTGGGCCTTCACTTAGATTAAAAAAAAAAATGAACTATCCTAATAAACCATCTTCCTATAATGCAAGCCTAAAAGGGCAATTTTATCATGGGCCAAATGTAAAAGAAGAAGTTAATTATAAATTTTAATTAGATTTTGTTCTTATACCTCTACTTTTTTCCTCTATTGAAAATCTCATGATTACATATTCCATCTTTTTTTGTTGGGTTTATATAATTGTAATAATTGTTTGTGGCCGATTTTACTTAATTTAATTGCAAAACCTAATTTCAATGATATCTTGTCCTTGTTTCACTTGCTAATATGTGTATAATTAATGTCCATATGGAGGGGAAAAGCACTTAGTGATGTGTATAAACATTAATCGGGTCAGTGTAATCGAATATTAATCGAGACGACGATGCGCCGCCTAATAACTAGGTGAGAACTAGACGGAACTTGACGGGTTATATGAAATTACTAGTACAAGTAACATAATGCAATATCATCTTTAAATATCACTACCATAATTTTCACTTTCACAATGATTGGCTTTGCCATGGAATATTTTCCACTGTGTGCTGGAAAAGATTGAAAGGGACAATTTATGTGATTAATGTTGTCACAACTTATTAATTCACAATCTTATTCTATTTTTTTTATACATGAAAAAAAAAAGGTTAATAATTCTCTCTCTCTCTATCTCTCTCTCTCACAACAGTAAAAAAGCATGGTTAAAATTGGTGATTATTACATGCCCAAAATGAGACAATGCACATAATGAAAAAACAGCTAGCTGTGAGAGAGAATAAATAGAGTGTCGCTTCAAACAACAATTCCAAAAACAATAAGTACAATTTACCACTCATTGCTCCTTATGCTTCTTTCACTCTTTCATTATTTTTCTCTCATGGGATTTTTTTCTTTCTTTTTAATTTATTTTGCCCTTGCTCGTAAAAGTTGGAGTAATATTGAGGTCGGTTCACTAACAGGTACGAAGAGTTATTTGGTAGATGTCTAGGAGCCCAATTTTATAATATGGACCTCGATTCTGATTGAAGCAGGACTAATTTCTTATTTCTATAGGATTCTCTGAAGATAAAGTTTATTTCGACATATAATAAAGTATCTTAACTATTTTTCTTTTAATGTTGCATGTGTATTTTTATTATATGAAAATTTAATAAATCGATGTGAAAATAGTGTCAGATTTCATTAGCTTATGTTCTTAACTACAACAAATTAGTGACTTCAAAATTGTATTTCACACTCCTTTACAGCAAATTTAAACACGATATAATTATTCATTTAGGCGTGCAGATTTTGATTAAGCACTTTCTACTACACAAAAAAAAGATTTATAGAAAAAAATAATAATTTAAAATCAATAATATCAAAGAACTATACCAATAATACAATTGTCTAATTATGATTACAATTATTCTCATTTTTGACCAAAAAGTGAGGGAGAAAAATGTTAGTAGAGGGCCCAAACTACAAATTAATTTTAATTTATATAAAAATATCCCACTGGCGGCCAACTATTTTAATAATCCGAAATTGAAATTATATAAATATTTAAGTTTTTTTTTTTTTTATTTTTTTTTTTTAAATAAAGTTAATTTTAGTGTAATCTAAGCTAATAAAGTCCTCTCTTGTTTGATCATAAACTATACTATCTCGTATCCATTACCGATATACTTAATGTTCGTAAGATTGATATGTTAGTGTCACGTAACTCACGTTAATAAAACGAAAGAGCAAAGAAAGAAATGAAATAGTTGTGTGGAAACAATTCAAGACTTTCGTGGTTAAGTAGTTAAGTATATAGTGCATGACCCATTAATCCACGCGCATGAGATATCATCTCCCATAAAGTAGGTTTTAATTGATTTTCTTTATTCCCATTATTATCTCCAACATTATAATTGTGGTCCCTAATCCATATTAGTAATTTGTATCAACGAATCGATAAACTTAACTTGATCATAGATTAGTAGAGCGACGAATTCACACTGATTAAAAAAGATCATAACTTTCGAAATTGTAGACACCCGATTCTTAAAATGCAACGATGCAGATAATTAATCATATAGTTGAAGATATACATATAAACGAGATCATTTTCAATGGGGAGAGAGATATGGACCATACAGTTGGATCCATCTAGGATTCATTAAGAAGAAAATGAAACATTCTTGTTGAAGAAATTTATAGAGCATGGCATCTTTATTAAGGGAAAATGATGGTGGCCATTTTTTTTTTTTTGAACCACCTAATTTTAGACCATATACTTGAAATTCTTGAATTTCATTTCATGTAATATTCTTTTATAATTAAAATTTGTGAATTTCTTTATCATGTAATCTGTTGATTATTCCAAAATTGTTCCAAAAAAGCATGTTTTTCCAACACATGAATTGAATGGTTTAAATTGAAAATGTGAGAGGGTCCTTGTTAAGGGCATTTGGCTATCAATGCAATAGTGATTTTGGAAATACTACTAGTATTCCCTCTGTCTCATCTTATTGATATAGAGATAATTGACTGATAAAAAGACTGTTGACTTCGACTATCTCTATATCAACGGAACGAAGAGAATACTGATCGATTATACGGATTATATTGTATGTATATAAAAAGGGTAAAAAGAAGATTCATCTTATAATTAGATGCAGGTGATGTGGGCAGCAAAGAGTAAAGGAGGCGCCCAAATCAATGGCCTAAAATATTGAACCATACTCTCTCTCTCTCTCTCACTAATACACTTTCCAACAAAATCTCAAAGAACCAACATCCTCTCAAATGTCCCATTCTCCAAAAACCCACGACCACCCTCTTCTCCTAATTTACTAATTTAATACTAACCCACCAATTAAAAATTCAAGATTTCTTGTTCCCTCTACCTCCTAGCAACTAGCTAGGGTAGGAATTAGCATCGAAGACTTCAAATAGTAGTCGTTTAACACAAATAAATCTTTGAGTGCTACCTAGCTAGATAGGAGTTTAGCTCCAATACATTGTGATAATTAGGATTCGAAACGATTCAACCCAACTATCCGATAGATAGGTTGGAATCGAGCTGACTGACCTGATCGACATCTTAAGTATCAAAAAATGAACACTCGATTGATCGAGACTACTATCATGAAATGCAATTTACCTATGCAGGTAGTCTAGCTTCTACTCTCAAATTAATCAAGTGAAGTTTTTTCCCCCATAGCAATGAAGGATGGTGGTATATGACCCCATGAGATGATTGAAGGGTAGAGGGGGCCACTCACCAAATGGTGTGCTTCAAGAATCATGTGGGTGTGTTCATTGTATGGTGTAGGGGGAGCATTATACATTGTACTACCAAGAAAAAAATGAGGGGGAAAAAAAATAATAATAATAATTTCAAGAAAGAGAGAACCCGTATAGGAAAATACTCCCTCCGTCCTTAAATAAGTGTCCCGAGCCGTCAAAATTTTTGTTCCATAATAAGTGTCCTATCACATATTTCAATGTAGAATTTTGGCTAAACTACCAATTTTACCCTTATTATCATTACATTTTTTTTCACTTTTTCAATTTTCAATGTAATGATTAGGGGTTAATATGGTAAATTTATACAATTCCTTGGTTATTGCACTTTGGCGACTCGGGACACTTATTTAAGGACGGAGGGAGTAAGTACTAGTACAAGTAGCAAATAAGAGAGGATGGGTGGCCTAAAAAGACTGATTTTTTTCTTTCTCACATAGTAGAAAAGGGTGCAAAAATGCAAAGAATCCCATCATTCCAAAATCCCCTTTAAAAGAACACAAGAAAACATGAAGATGGGCATGGCAAAGAGTAGTACAATATCTAGGAGAAAACAAAAATCCCACAAATTTCAATACAAATAGAGGGGAAGGAAGGAACAAATGCAGTTGCTCGAGGAACAAAAAGAGGAATGAAGAAGCCAAAGCAAAGAAGAGAGGGAAAAAGGAAAATTTGTCAAGTAGTAGTATTAATTCATGCCAAATTTCATCCCTTTAGAGATTTTTAATTCAAGTCAACATGGCCTTACCACACAATGACTCAATCTAACATCATAAATAACAATTAGAAAAAAAATGAAAAAAGAGAGAGAGAGAGAGAGAGAGAGAGGGAAAAGGACCAAAGATATATAGTAGTAGTAATAGTAAGGCACTTTACTACAAATTTATCTTCTTTTTTCCTTTTTGTTTCCTCCCATCTCCACATAATCAATAATTATAAACCACTTTGTTGCATAAAACAAAGGCCCTTCTCTCACTAAAAGTTTAAAAGAAAAGAAAAGTAAAGGAAGTGACCTCTTGACAAATTTTCATCTCCTTCCAAGTATTCTTGCTCTCATCTCATCTCCCCCGTTTTCCCTTTTTCTTTTTCTTCCCCATTAAACTATGAAAATGGCAGATTACCAATCATCCTTCCCCCTCTATAGGAAACACTCATCATTGCTCCCAACAATCCTTTTCAACCTTAGAAACCTGTGAGCTTCTTCCAAGATTTGATTTTCCTTCCATTCCATTCCCCTTTTCTTAATTCTCTCTCCCTCTCTCTCTATCTACCCCCTAGCAATTTAAATACCACAATCTTTGCAGCTATTCTCCTCCTCCCTCCCTCCCTCTTCACCACCCATCCCTTCTAAGTTTTCAACCTTCTTTCATCACCCCCTCTCCTATGATGGATGCTTCTTCCACCAACTCTGTCAATGGCTTCTACAACTTCCTCACTCGAGGCATAGATGATCTCGAACGAGCTTTTCTATCGAGCAACTTCATGTCAATCCAGTTCCTCCAAAGAGTCCTCTCCCTCCTAAGATCTTCCCACAATCAGCTAACCCTTTTGGTTCAGAAACTTCACTTACCCGTGGGTGAAAAGTGGCTTGATGAATACATGGATGAAAGCTCCAAGCTTTGGGAAGTTTGTCAAATCCTCAAAACTGGGATTTCAGGAATGGAGAACTACTACTCCGCCGGCCTCAACATCATCTCCTCCCTCGACAGCCACCGCCATTTGAGCCCTCAGCTTTCCCGCCAGGTAAAAATCATAGCCAGCAAGAATCAATTATGGTTAAAGATAGGACTTCTTTTCCTTCTTCTTGTTTATGTATGTATGCTGACTTTCTTGATTGGGGAATTTCGTCGAATAGGTGATCCGCGCCATATCAGGATGCAGGAGGGAGGCGGTGGGGCTGCAGGAGGAAAACCGGTCGCTAACAGAGACTAGAATAGAACCTCTCTCGTTGAAATTCGACGCCGTCGAATCGCGGCTGCACGGATTCAACGGATTCCGTGGGGTGCTGTACGCCATGAGAAATGTGAGCTCCCTCCTCCTCATGATTCTGCTCAACGGCCTAGTCTACTGCTGGCCGGAATCCAACTCCCCCCGCAACGGATACGACGACTGCGTCCTGTTCGGATCGTCGTTCATGATCTCGACGGCGCGGCTGCAGCAGAGGGTGGCGGCGGAGATCGGTCAAATGTCAGCCCGGCCCGGGGTCCTTCTCTACGAATTCCGGCGATCGAAGGCCGCCATGGACGAGCTGAGGTCGGAGCTCGAGAAGAGGTGCTCGCAGGGGATCGTGGAGTGGGAATCGGAAGTAGCGGTTAGAGAGAGAGTGGAGAATCTGCAGAACTGGTTCGGGATCCTGAGAGCCGGTACCGAAAACATCGTTGGGCAACTCGATGATTTCTTCGATGACATCGTTGAAGGGAGGAAGAAGCTCCTGGATTTCTGCAGCCATAGGTAGGGAAAGGTGGAAGCTTTTTGATTTCAAGAAATGGGAGGAAAAAAAGAAAAAAAAAAAAAAAAACAAGAAAAAAAAATGAAAAATATAATTAGGGTTAGATTTTGTAGTGGGGTTTATTTGTAATTTTACATGCTTGTCTAGTGTTTTTACCCTTTTCTCCCCTCATCACTATTTTGTATCCAATTTTTCCTAAAGAGATAGTAATAGTAGTATTAGTAAATCTTTGCTTTCATAGAAATATTTCAAGTAACTCTCCTAATTTTTGATTAAATTAATATCAAAATATTTTAATAGGAGGGTTACATGCAATATCTCTGTATTGTAAGATATTTAATACTAGTAGTATTATTATATTATAGTAGTATTTCATAAAAGGTACATTTAGAGTGGAGTACTAAATTTAGAGGGTGCAAAATGGGGCTTTCTCTTGACATGCCTAAAATAGGAATTTTTTTCAAAATAAAGCTCAACTGCAAAAAAACAAGTATTTTGGGTATCCAAGAATAGATTTTCAGTGGATTGAAAAAATAAAGAATTAAAAAAGAGTTGAGCTAGAAATGACAAGAACAAGCTGTAATGCAAAATAAAGAGAGAGCAGAATTAAACCAAGCACAAAAGTTGTTTCCCTCTGTGATTCTGTTTCTGTTTCCCAAGAGAGAGAGAGAGAGCAGTGAAAAGTGGGATGGAAACTTCTAATTACACAAACATGGGGAGACAAAAAGTTCAAATCTTGACTCATCTCTTTCAATTTTCTTGGTGTATTTTATTTTAAAGTAGCTGTAATTTTTATTTTCTTAAAAAAAATTGACTGGGAATATTATCTTGTGACACTGAGTTATGATTCAAGTAGAATAAAAATGATGAAAGTGGAGTTGTGACAGTAAGAAAATTCATTCATGGGTGTTAATGTTTAAAGCAATTGCAATTTTCTCTCATATTCTTTTGCACTCTTCTGAAGCCTTTGTCTGTTCTCAGTTGATCAATTGACAGCAATGGATATGATGATGAAAGTTCCTCACTCACTGCCCAGAAAAGAGCTTTCTTTCTCTCTCTCTCTCTCTCTAGATATCTCATGCAGGGAGGGACAAGAACACATCAATTCCAAGGCTAAGTTATTGTAGGAGGAGCAGATTTGTTCAGTTCTTCCACTTTTTGGGGTGGAATGTGGAAGGCAGCATTATTATTATTATTATTATTAACATTAATATGAAAAGATTTTTGGAGTCCCTTTCTTCACCGGATCTCATGCTTTTTTGTCCCTTGCCGGAATTTCATGCATATAAATCTTTGACTTTTTACTAATTTATACATAATCGTGGAGTCAAAACATGGCAACGGTGAATCGTAACTGCAATTTATATAATTTGAAACGACTGAACTTCGTTAGGATGAGACAATGACGTATATTCTGGAAAAAGAGTAAGAAGACAAAGCAAGAAGTATCTAGGGTGGGAGGGGAGGGTAAGCTGGTCTTTTCAAAATTACATCAATCACCTTCGTAAATTAGTAAATTTCAAAAGGAATTGGGCCCATTTTCATCATTGTGATTAATTAGTTAAGCTAAAATGTGATACACGACTCATATACCAACTGATCCTCATTGATACACATCTAAAAGTAAAATTCTTCACGCCATCGGTTACAAATATGGCGCCAACACCATCCAGATCGTAGCAGAAAAAGAAACGACACAGAAATCGACCCCAAACAAATAATTCCAAATATTTAGGAAATAAGTAAAGATACTGGAGAAGAGAAATGTCCACCGTAGATAAGTTAACTTTTTTAAATAGTTAGGGTATATATTTAGATTTTTTTTCTCATTAATAATACGTTACGTCATCCGTTGGCCCATTAAGAATGCTTACGACATCTTACTCAACAACAAGTACAACCAAAATAATTGAATAACCTATTTCTTTTCCCCCCTTAAATAAATAAATAAATAAATATTTGGGTGCTGAAAATGATGGGCTGAAGTAATTGGGCCCAATCCAATGCTTTCATTTTGGGCCCTAGAAAATGATGGGTTAAATTTTGGGCCAAATCTTTTAGGCCGAAGCTCCGAAGCAAAGGGGTAATTCTATCTACAGCCACCAAATTACTCCTCACAGCCCCCAATTTTAAAAGTAAATAAAAAATAATATTACTTTTACTAGTTTAACCCTTCAAATTATGTGTATAGCCCCTGCAAATTTGGATTCAACAATAGAATAGTACAGCCCCCACAAATCAATTCTCGTAGGCTCATGTTGATCAAATCGACAAAATAAAAGAGCAGCGAGTCGATGACCCAACAGCTTCATCTTCGCCACCTGCCGATCAAGGAATCCGCCCACTTGCTCATCTTTCGCCTCCCCTTACGAAGGCTACTGAGGAGCCTGCGGCGGCCTCTATTGCTTGAGGTGGGTTGATTCAAGGAGTTCCAACGGGAAATAGTGAGGAGGGTGAAGATGGAGAGGGAAAAGTTGTAATCAACAAAGCTCGGCATTCTCCGTGATTCGTCTACGTTTAAAAGTGGGATTCCAATCTGTGACAGATCGCCGACAACCACAAGGGGGTGCAGCAAAGCCTTGATCAATTAATTCATGTTTCATAACCAATAGAAATCAATAAATAGAAGAGTTTGAATCTATTGATGAAGATGTGCTAGAATATATTGCGTAATTGATGTTTATATTTTGATAATGATTAATTAATTTGGGGGCTGCCATTTATTTTCGTGCTTTCAATGGGGGCTGTACATTGCAGTTACGAATTAAGATAATCTAAAGGTTAAGATAGTAAAATCCATATTATTTTTCATTTAATTTTAAGAGAGGGGGCTGTGAGGAGTAATTTGGTGGCTTTGGATAGAATTACCCGAAGCAAAGTAATTTTCGGGCCCAATCCCCAAAATTAAGAAACATTTATAAATTTCCTCAAAAAAATTAAAGATAAACTAAATAATTATTGATGCAAATCCGGAAGCATAATTATGATAAATGATTAATTAACATAGTACAAAGCCAAAGGTAGTGATCGACGATGAAAGTAAAACAAATTATACATACTACTGTTTCTAATTAAGAGTTGTGAAGTAGAATTAAGGGTAGCTATAGAAGCAGCAAAAGCAGCGGCAACACCGCCGGAAGCAGTTACAGTAAAAGTACCGCATCGGACTCCGCCGATTCGTCGGAGCTGACGACGAATTCCGCCCTCCCGGTGGTTGTACTTCCATTCCGCTTCTCTACTGAGAGAGAGAGAGAGAGAGAGAGTAAAGTCGGCGAAAACAGATTCGAGTTTATCTTGTGATAAAATATTCTTCGCGTATCATCCCTTTTTTTTTTTTTTTTTTTTTTTTTTTTTTTTTTTTTTTAAATTTTGTTAATACAATTAGCCGTTTAATCTAATTTAATAGGTGATTAAGTTTTTGCGATAATTCTTATGTTTGACTTTAGAAATCGCGTTTACTCAAAAAAAAAATAAAAAAAAATGAAACACGCCACCGAAAGAATTAAATGTTTATAATCTTCAGTTACTTATCATCAGTTACACCTTGCAATTACTCTCATAGTTGTAACTGCCAAAACCCCAAAATAGCTCACATTAAATGACCGCCTATTTTTTTAACTCATTATTATTATTATTATTATTATTATTATTATTATTATTATTATTATTATTATTGGATATTTTAATGTGTACAAGCCATTAAATTCAAGTATGTGATTGCATTTGTGTGTAAAAAATTGCCATGTTCAGATCATTTGATGGACATTAGCATGAATGGATGAGTGCGAATGTGTTCACTTTTTCATCGGTTACAACTTACGATCCGATTTGGTCACGTTATATAGTGTGATAAAAGTAATCGTGTAATATATGTCGTGTGTTATGCTCTGACAACGTTGAATTTTTGAGTTGTGAGGGATAGAGTTCTCCTGAGAATTACAAAAGTTATTGAGACCGACCGACTGATTTTCACGGGAATGTCATAACGAGCGAATCCCGGCGTGAAATCGGTAAAAAAAAAATTGGATTTAAATCGTCTGACGCACGCACCTTTTCATCAGTTACAACTTACGATCCAATTTTGTCACATTGCATAATGCGACAAAAGTTACCACGTATATGTGTCGGGCGTTTTGCTCTGAGAACATTGAATTCTCACGCTATTAGGGATAGAGTTCTCACGAGACTTATAAAAGTTATCGAAACTGTCTGAGTGATTTTTCACATGAAAGTTATACCGAGCGAATCTCGATGTAAAACAGTAAAAGAAAAAAGTTGGATTTAAGCCATTTGATTAGGGATAGAGTTCTCTTGCGAATTATAAAAGTTATCAAAACCGACTAACTAGTTTTTAGTAAAAGAGGATTTGAACCCGTGACCTGCCGAGTCACATGCTAAGCCCTTAACAATTGAGTCACCCCAAGGCACCATGTTCAAATCACTTGATGCATACTAGTGTGAATGAATGAGTGTGAATGCATCACTTTTCATCAATTACAACTTACAATCTAATTATATATGTCACGTTAGACATTGCGATAAAAGTAACCGCATATATTCTCACGCAATTTGGGATAGAGTTCAAACGAGATTTATAAAAGTTATCGAACCGACATATATAATTTTCACGTGAACGTTATAACGAGCGAATTCCGACCGAAAATACGCTAAAAGTTTGGATTTTAATCACTAAATTAAAGCACACAATCTGCACAAAATTTGGTACAGGTGAAGAATGAGATAATCTGGCATTTATTTTTTAAATAAATTTAACTATTTTATATACAAAATCTATCCCTATAAATAGCAACTCCACTTAAAATCTCTTCACACCCTTTTCTTCTCTCTGTTCCCTCTCCCCTCACTCTTCTCAACTCTCAAGCACAGCGACGGCGGAGCACCGCCACCTCTCCACCGCGCCGCCGCCTTCACCCTAGGAGTTCTCCATCACCCACCACCGGAAAGAACTGGTAAAAATAAGTTATTTCCCCCTGCATTTCTTATTGTTCATTGTATTATTAAATCATGTTCATTGTACCCAATTCACATCTCATTTGAACAAATTAGGGTTTTTTACAAAAAGAAATCAGCTCTTCAATCAGATTAACAATCATGCATCCTTCTAAAAATAAATAAATTGTGTGGATGACTATATAAGATTTGAGTTCAGGTAAATGTTTAAAAATCCAAACCGGAAGTCGAACCGGCAAGGCCTCTGGTTAACGGTTTTTTCGATTAAATCGTAGTTAAACCGACCAAAACTGTAAATAATCAGCAAAAACTATGAATCGAAATCACTTTCGGTTTAACCCCAGATTCGGTCCGGTTTTTGTAACAGATTATACCATTCTTGAATTGTGATAAAGCTACAATTAAAATAGTTATAATTGTTTTAATTAAGCCTTAATCATGCTCTGTTCTCCTTAATCAATTGTTTTTTTTTTTTGCCAATAAATGTTGTTAGCTGTTAATTTAGATTAACTTGTGCATGAGTAATATAAGAACTGAGGTTAGTTTATCTTCTATTAAGTACCTTAATTAAGAAAGCTCTGTTTTCCTTGAACAAAGGATGATGGAAAGAAACACTCGAAGCAGAAAAAAGGAAGTTTCCCTCGATGACGTACCATCTGAAATCACCATGGAAATCCTCTCAAGGCTCCCGGTTCTAAGCGTCTTGACATGCAAATGTGTTTGCAAGACGTGGCTCGATCTGATCGGGACCGACGAGTTCGTGAAGTCGCATCTTGCTAAAGCCGTCCCCGGCTTGGCTGTGAACGATCCGGACTCGTGCAAGATTTTCGAGTTCGAAGATGAGCTCGGCCTCGATGAGCACGAGTCTCACTACAAGGACGTGTCGGAGTTTGAGTGCAACGACTACGGACTCATACAAGGCTCGGCTAATGGCCTCCTCCTACTCTGCAACAAGAGTCTTGACTCTGATGAGATTGATATGCTGCACATACGCAATCCGTTCGCCACCGAGTTTATTGAGATCAGCTGTTCCAGTCGAGAGTTCGCCTATAAAGAAGGTCAAGTGGTTACTTACGGCTTCGGAGCTGGCAGAATCACTAGCAAGCTTAAGGTGGTTAGGATTTTCCATGATTGCATACGCGACGAAGAAACAGAGGATCTGCTAGACATTCCCAAATCCGAGTGTTACGTGTACACTCTTGGGACGGGATCGTGGAGAAGGGTTTCACCGGGTCCTATCATGGAGTACTATCACTTCTCCTTCGGGGCGCTTCTCCATGGAAACCTCCATTGGTTGGTCTTCGACTTGGATGGCCGCTCTTGCATTTCTTGCTTTGATGTCGAGGACGAAGTCTTCACCACATTCCCCTCGCCTCCTTCGCTCCCGAGCAACGAGAGAATTCTCATGGGCTTGTATGCCATGGAGGATTGCCTTTGTCTGAGTGATGGCGTGTCGGATGACGATGAGTACGCCATTTGGCTGTTGAAGGATTACAGAGATAAGAAATATTGGACGAAGGACTTCGTCATCCGGAAAATGGCGATCCCTAACTTCGAACGCCCGAATTACAACATCGTACGCCCTCTGAAGATCTTCAAGGATGGTGAAGTTCTGATGGCTTTTGGAGGATTGCCTCTGTTCTACTACTCCACCAAGACTAAAACTAGCCATGAACTCGCTCTCCTCGAGATGTACATCGCAATCGAACCGATTCTCCTCACTGCAAGCTTGATTTTGGTCAGAAGTTTCGCGAACGAGAAGGTTATATCTTTCTGATGCTAAGCGTTCCGGAAAATCTTGTATGTCATAACTATCCTTCTCTGTTTCGACTTCTCTGCGTGTTTCCCTAAATACCTAAGTCATTTCCTTTTCTACAATGAGAGTAGATGTAGTAAAACAGTTGTACTTTTGTTAAGTCATCTATAGTTCTCCTTTGTCTTGGTAGCAAAGTCTCATAGTCTCGTACTCCCTCTGTCCAATTTCATTTGTATTGAAATGGGACGGAGGGAGTAGTAGAATATTTTAAGTCGAAAGCTTGACTTCGGTGTCAAATCTTCCGTGGAAAGCCTTTATTTAGACCTTTTCAAATATTTTTCTTCCTTTTTTCTGATAAAGGACTTGTTCAAATCTTACAGTAGAAGAAGTTTCAAGTTGGGTGAATCTGCATATATTTATATTTTGATTTAGATTTCACACTTTCACATACAGAGGAGCCCTCAATCTTCCCCAGAAATGAAGAAAGATTACTTCAAAAATCTACCATCCGAAATCTTCACGAATATCCTCTCAAGACTCCCTCTTCGAGCCATTGCAAGAAGCAAGTGTGTTTGCAAGCCATGGCTCGATCTACTCCATACGAAAGAGTTCGTCACTTCCTACCTTGCTAACTCATCCCCTGCTCTTTTCGTCTTGAAACCAAAGAGTGACTCAAGCTCATGCTCGATCTTTGAATTCAAAGACGAGCTTGATCTTGAGAGCCATGAACTTCACTACAGTCTGCTCACCGAGTTCGACTTCCCTCAAAATGTTGAACTGAGGGGTTCAGCCAATGGCCTGCTCTTTCTGTCCAAGCCTGTCAAAGCCTCTGAAATGCATTATGTATGCAATCCGATCACTCGTGAGTATATCGAGGTTCGTTTCCCTGAAGAGCTGATCCATCCGTCTCCTAAAGTAGTTAACTATCCGGAGTTTATTGGGGACTCTCTCTACTCTTATCCTCAGTCTGTTACCTATGGATTCGGAGCTAGCAAGGTGACCGGAGAATATAAGCTTGTTCGAATCTACCATGACTCCGTCATTACTCGCCAATTTCGTGGAGGAAAGGGGAGGATCATTCCTCAAGCCGAGGTTCATGTTCTCACCATCGGAACAGAACAATGGAGGCAGGTTGAACCCGGTGCCAAGTTTGACTACTGTAATGGCAAGTCTTGTGTTTTTTACAATGGTAGTCTTCACTGGTTTGTGTCGGATTCGGATACCAAACCGCGGATTTCTTGCTTTGATCTTGAAACGGAACGTTTTACTTCTTTTGCTACCCCTCCTATATATCTTGACGAAGCCGAGGCAGGCTTGTCCGTTTTGGGGGATTGCTTGTGCTTATGCGACCACACGAGGGAAGACGAGACCGTTATATGGTTGATGAAGGAGTACGGAGTCGAGGAATCTTGGACGAAGGAGTATGCATTCGACGTAAATATTGTTGTGGAGGAGGGAGAGTACCCTCTTGACATTGAAGGATGGGAGCTTGTTTACCCTCTCAAGGTTTTCAAAGATGGTGATGTTGTGATGCTTCGAGAAGATCGTCAGCTGTTCTACTACTCCACCACGACTCAAACCCCTCGAGAAGTTGGGATCTTCGGAGACAATAGCGTCGACTCGGTCCTTATCACTCCGAGTCCCTTTCCTCTCAGAAGTTTGAGAATTGATCAGAATGTTAGTACTGTCTCGTTCTGATTGTTTTCCATTTCAAGAATGGAAATCTGCATTTTTTGTAACATATTTAGTTTGTTGATGAGTGTGGCTTGTGGGTTTATTTGTAGTTCTCTTTCGTCTTTTATTTTCGTAATGAGTGCTTTAAGAACGTGGACGGAAGGAGTATATAGTAAGATGGTTATCAAGAAGATGGAGTATAGTTTAATTTGTTCATCCCAAGCGAAAAGTTCGAAATGGCTACTGGCCTTGAATTTACTAAGATAGTTACCTTTCTTTATCTACTGTTTTTGAAGATGAATACTAACGTCCCGTTTCATGCTTCTTTCGTTTTATACGCTTAAGCATGGCGGCGCCACCACCTGATTTCACGGCTGAGCTAGCAAATGGATATGATGATGAAAGTTTCTCACTGCCCAGAAAACAGCTATCTCTCTCTCATGTTTTATACTAGGAGTATTCATTCTATTTGGAGTATTAAATGATATCTTACGTGTCAAGTTTAACATTTCACATCATCTTCCGGCAATACACGTCATATTTCCGGTGGTGGGGAATTAACTTTAGGATATTTTTGAGACCGAAGGCAAATGTTAGATGCAAAAATGAAAAATGTAATTTTTAAACGTTGGGACATTTTTGAGGCTGTAAGAAAAGGTTGGGATATTTTAGACTATTATCCCAATATCTTAAGTCGAAAGCTTGACTTTGGTCAAATCTTCCACGGAAAGCCTCAGTTTAGTCTCTCATTTTAGACTTTTTCAAATCTCTTCTTCCTTTTTTCTGGAAAAAGACTTGTTCAAATCTTGCACTAGAAGAAGTCTCAAGTTGGGTGAATCTGCACATATTTATACTTAGATTTCACACTTTCACATACAGAGAAGCCATCTCAATCTTTTTCCAACATGAAGAAAGATTACTTCATAGATCTACCTACAGAAATCTTCACAAACATCCTCTCAAGACTCCCCCTCCGAGCCATTGCAAGAAGCAAGTGTGTTTGCAAGCCATGGCTCGATCGACTCCAGACGAAAGAATTCATCACTTCCTATCTTGCTAAATCGGTTCCCGCTCTTTTCCTCTTGACGTCGAAGAATGACTTGAGCTCGTGCTCGATCTATGAATTCAAAGACGAGCTTGATCTCGAGAGCCATCAACGTCACTACAGTTTGCTCACCGAGTTTGACTTCCCTCAACAGGTTGAACTGAGGGGTTCTGCCAACGGCCTGCTTCTTCTGTACAAGCCAGATGTGTCTGAAATTCATTATGTATGCAATCCGATCACTCGTGAGTATATCGAGGTTCGTTTTCCTGAGGAGTTGATCCATCCGTCTCCTAAACTAGTTAACTACCCTGAGACTATTGGGGACTCTCTCTACTCTTATCCTCAGTCTGTGACTTATGGATTCGGAGCTAGCAAGGTAACCGGAGAATATAAGCTGGTCCGAATCTACCTTAGCTCCGTCATCGCTCGTGAACTCCATGGAGGTAGGGAAAGGATCATTCCTCAAGCCGAGGTTCATGTTCTCACTATCGGAACAGAACAATGGAGGCGTGTTGAAGCCGGTGCCAAGTTAGAGTACGGTTCTCGTGCGTCTTGTGTTTTTCACAACGGCAGCCTTCATTGGATTGTGACAGATTCAGAGAGCAAACTGTGGATTTCTTGCTTTGATCTTGAAACGGAACGTTTTACCTCTTTTGCTACCCCTCCTCTTTATCAAGAGAGCTTTGAAGTCGTGTCGGGCTTGTCCGTTTTGCGGGATTGCTTGTGCTTATGCGACCACACGAGGGAAGACGAGACGGTCATATGGTTGATGAAGGAGTACGGAGTCGAGGAATCTTGGACGAAGGAGTATGCATTCAACGTAAATTTCGTTGGGGAAGGGGAGGAGGAGGAGGAGTACTATCTTGATATTGAAGGATGGGAGCTTGTTTACCCTCTCAAGGTTTTCAAAGATGGTGATGTGTTGATGCTTCGAGAAGATCGCCAGCTGTTCTTCTACTCCGACAAGACTCAAACTGCTCGAGAAGTTGGGATCTTCGGAGAAGATAATGTCAACTCAGTCCTTCTCAATCCGATTCCATTTTCTCTCAGAAGTTTGGGAATGGAGAGAGTTGTAACTTTTTGATTGCTTTGCATTTCAAGAATGGAGAAAATCTGCATTTATAGTTTAAGTATGCTTCATGTGCTTTTAATATGTGTTTCTTTTTAGTCCTTTTATTTCAATTTAATTTGGTAACGAACACTATTCGTAGGGATGGAAAGTCGGAGAGTATATAACAAGATATCAACAAGTGCACATTGTACGGCCCAAGTCCAACCCAAGCCAAAAGTTGGATTTGGGCTACTGTGTTTGAAGGTCAATACTAACGGCCCATTTCACGTTTCTTTCGTTTGATATGTATAAAAGCACGGCGGCGCCACCACCTTAACTCATTGCCACTTGAATTCACGGCTGAGCAGGTACTTCCCATTTCTTGCTTTATCTTGTATTCCTTCATCGATTTCCTTTTATTGGCGTTGGGAGAAGAGGAATTGTTCAAGTAATTTTGCATTCTGTATTAACCAATTTTAGTTCGGTATTTGCCGAAACCCTAACCCTAGAATTGTTTTAGTGTAAGGAATTCCTGTTTATAACGTTGAATTTCTTAGATTAAGTTTCTAATTCTGTTGTATGTTGTTTTAGGGTGAGAGATGATTACGAGTATGGGAGTCTTCGCTAGGTTACCGTTAGAAATCACCATTGATATCCTCTCGAGGCTTCCCTGTACAGCCGTTACTAGTTGCAAGTGTGTATGCAAGTCATGGCTCGAGCTGCTCGACTCTCGCGAGTTTGTCGATTCTCATCTTTCTAAATCGGACCCTAGAATGTTTGTTCTTTGGCGCGATTGGTATATTAGCTTTGGTGAAATTTATGAGTTTGAAGATGGAAAGAATCTCGAGGACCACAGTCTTCACTGCAATCAAGTGGCCGAGTTTTGTTTCCCTACCGAAGCAAAAATAAAGGGAACTGCTAACGGCTTGATTTTCCTAGTCGCATATAATGGCCGATCTGAAAATCTTTATGTATGTAACCCAGTCACTCGTGACTATGCCGAGGTTTGTGTCCCTCAAGAAATCTCTTGTCCCTTCCCGAGAATAGCCAGAGATCCTGATACCGGTGAGGAGAAGGAGTACTACATTCATCGGCCGTCAATCAGCTATGGATTCGGAGCAAGCAAAATAACTGGCCAGCATAAGGTGGTCCGCATCTTCCATGACCCCATGAAAGCTTACCTCGACCCATCAGCTACTGAATTTGGGTGTCACGTTAAAACTCTCGAAACAGGATCTTGGAGGCCCGTTGAATGTGGTGGTGCATGGTTCAATTACGGTGATGCTGGCTACCGTACCTTTGGTGTACTTATTAACGGTAATCTGCATTGGATAGTTTTTGATTCGTATAGCAGTATGCAGATCTCTTGCTTTGATCTTGAAACAGAAAAGTTTAGCAGCCTCTCTCTTCCTCCCGGTCCTGTCCAGGAGATGAGCAACAAGTATCTTTTGGGGTTGTCTGCTCTGGGTGGGTGTCTGTGTCTGTGTGATAACAATGGGGGATCGATTGATATCTGGTTGATGAACGAGTATGGAGTGGAGGAATCTTGGAATTTAGGGAATTTTTGAATTTTTATTTTGAATAAATATTCTAGTCATATCTGTTAATTTGGTGTAGTTTGCAAATTAGGTAAAAATAATGGAATTTATTTTCTAGTCATATCTGTTACAGCAGTAATAATCCATTTAATACTTATTATCTAATAATTAAAAAAAAAAAAAACACTAGTATGTATAAATAACTATATTAATTTATTTTCGTTAAAAACAAGATATTTTAATTTCCCTAAACGAGCAACCGTCTCCACTCGCTCATCACTCACCAGTATTCACAAGTTGCATTTATTAAAGAAAAAAATATCTATCGTCCTTTTCGTTTTCGCATCTTTTGATTCTGAAGCAGATTCCCTCGCCCCAAATCATGTTCGGCGCCGCCGCACTGACTCGCCGCCGACCTGAAATCACGGCGGAGCAGGTATGTTAGCTTACTTTCCTCCTTGGTTTATTTTTTGTCCTATGAGTTATGTGATTTTGGATTCTCAACTTTTTTGCTTATACTCTTTAGTCGATTGCCTTGTATTTGCGTTGTGAGAGGGGATTTGTGTGAGAAATGTTGGGGATTCCTGTATTAGTATTAGCCGATTAGGGTTCTTGATTTTGCCCAATTTTTATTTGGTAATTTTTTCTAATTTATATCGCTACAAGTGATTTGCTGTTTGAAATTTCGGTTGAATTCTGGTAGAATATCGGACTCAAGTTTGATTTTTTTATGATTAATATTTTGTGATTCTTGTCTGATCTTTTTAGGGAGAGAAATGATGAAGAAATTGAGATAAATTTGCAGAACAGTGATCTGGATTTTTAGGCAAGTGTTCTCTGAAGCTCATTCTGTAAACTGAATCTGTAAACTGAACTAGAAAAATTACTCTGTAACAATCCTGAAATGAGGAAACGGTTCTTCTCGAAATTACCACTAGAAATCACCATTGATATCCTCTCAAGACTCCCCCCTAGAGCCATCCTTAGATGCAGGTGTGTTTGCAAGTCGTGGCACGAGCTACTCGAATCTCATGAGTTTATCAGGTTGCATCTTTCTAAATCAGCCCCAGGAATGGCAGTTGTTCGATCCGGTGCAGAGTCTAACTCGTATGAAATTTTTGGGTTTGAGGAAAGCCTTGGTTTTGAACACCATCATTTTCGATACAGTTCAGTAGCGAAATTTGTTTTCCCTCACGCTGAAGTGATACGAGGTTCAGCTAATGGTTTGCTTTTTCTAACCGGTGATAATCCTTCTGACCTATATGTATGCAACCCTATAACACGGCACTATATCAAGCTTTCTCCTAATCCCGACTGTGTCTACTCTTTATCCCAAATAGTCGCCTATGGATTTGGAGTGACTGAAGGCGGACAATATAAGGTGGTTAGGATCGTCTACGACTATGATTTAGAAACAGAGGATTCACTCAAAGTTACCAACTCTCACTGTGAAGTCTACACTCTGGGAACACAAACATGGAGGAGCATTGTACCTGGTGCCTTGCTAATGTACGATACATTTGGGATTTTCCTTAATGGAAATCTTCATTGGTTGGTGGTAGATCCAAATGCTCCATCGCAGATCTCTTGCTTCGAGCTTGAAACGGAGGTTTTTAGCACCTTCTCTCATCCCCCTCTTTTAGCAACTGGAGGATTTGTCGGTAATCTGTCAGTTATGGAGGGTTGCCTGTGCTTGTGTGATAATTCCTCCGAGGACAAAATTGTTATTTGGGTGATGAAGGAGTATGGAGTTGAGATGTCCTGGACAAAGGAATATGTTATCAGCAAAGATCCTGACCTTTGTGGAGCATACGTTCTCGTTTTCCCGATCAAAGTTTTCGAAGATGGTGACATCTTGATGGAGTGTGAGGATTTCTTGCTCTTCTACTACTCCAACAAGACTAAAACCACACAGAAGATCGACATGTTTGAAGCTCGTGGAGGTACCCATTCTCGTATCGATGCAATCCTCCACACACCAAGCTTTGTATCAATGAATAGCTTCGGAACGGAAGATGTACATCCGTTCTGATTGCCAGGCTTCTTCTAGTAGAATCTACTCTCAGAAAATCACTGTAAGCTTTTCACATATATGCCTACCTGTTCTAATATGTTCAGACTTTACTCCTCTGCTCGTGCACTGAGGCGTCTCCTCGTTACCTCAACTCTTTGTCCCTACAAAGTTTTGCAGCAGCGAGAGACGAAGGTGATGCTACGCCCCTTTTATTGCAATGTAGCTCATTATAAAACCTAAAACGAGTTTACCGTCGTAATTTAAGTATTTATCATTGTGTAGTTGTATAATGTATCGAGGTATATGTGTGTTTGCCATCATCGTTAACATGCATTCTGCTTCATGGTCCACTTTCTGGTAAACTGCTTTGTGTTTCTTTCTGGGAAATTATATGTGGGTCTGTTTTCAATAGTCTTTCATCTCAACTGTGATTGATTTAGGTCGTCGTAACTTACTTCATGTCTTGATTTTCAAGGGTAAAATAGACATTATCTTTGGAGCTGACTCATATTTTAATATGGGATTTTTCTTGATTTGTTTCGTTTATATATGTTATACGTGCCATCTCGAATATAGGTATAACCAGAAAAATAAAATAAATAACGGAGATATTACTAAACAGAATGATATTCTCATAATTAATTTCGTCACCTTATTATAAGTAATTGATATATACACGCACCATTTAATATTAATTTGTGTTGTGGCCAGCAATTTCTTGGCATTGAAAAATTAATTAGTCATCATCCAAGTCAACTCTTTATGAAACAAAAAGTCGTGATATCATAATAATTTTAATAATTTCATGTGTTTCATTGATATAGCATATAGGGATAAGTTGTATTTTCGCCCGTTCTGTTGATATATGGACATTACTTGAAATGACGAAATTTTAACTCATTAAAGTCAATTCACACTACTTTATCCACTATCATTACTTTCGTCTTAATTTTTATATCAGAAAATGTTATCCCTCTATTGATGGGACAGAGAGAGTAGTAAAAATATAACTAAAGTAAAATAAAAATAATGCGTTTAAATTTTACTTTAGCCAATTACGAACACAATAAATATGCCTACGATAGATAGAAAAACATTTCCGGGTAAAAAATAGAGTACTACATACCGACTCGCAGTGGCGGAGCCACGTACAAGTGATGGTGGGCTAAAGCCCACCCCACTTAAATTTTTTTAGTGCTTCAAATTTCGATTTTCGACGGAAATTTTCACCGTTAGCCCACGTTAAATGCGAGGAAAATGAGTAAATTTAGTCTCGTTTGTGTCACCCGTTAATTGAGCCCCCATTTCGAATTCCTGGCTCCGCCACTGCCGACTCGAGTTTAGAGTGGCCCCGTACTAGCATTTAAAACCAAAGGTTCACATGCTTCACATGAATTAATTTAATACGTGAGGCTAATTAAATAAACACCTAAAATTGAATTATTCGCATACACTGTGGCAGAGCTAGGAATTTTAAAAGGGTGGGTTCAATCGATCTCCTAGTGGTATGATCGAATGAAAATTACTCCCTTTTTTCTTGTAATTAGGGTTACCGACGATAAAAAATTTCGATAATATACTAGTAGAAAATTGGTTTTTAAGGACACTTAAAAATGTCACATTAAAATAGTTATTGTTACAATTTATGTATAATGACATTTTTTTAAGTGTCATGTACGCTATTAGTATTTCAGTCAAATGCAGCGTTAGCATTTTGCATTATTAGGTACGGAGTAATTTATAATGACATTTTTAAAGTGTCATATATGTCGATGTAGCTTTAGATATTTTTCTAGTATATGTAATTAGATTTGATTCGTTTGATTAATTTGATCTTATGTTTATTTTAAACTCATTCGGTTAACCAAAATGAATTTTTTTCCATAACTAATTAGATTTGTCAGCTTAGTAACTGATATATATATGCACGCATCATTATAATTAAACCCTCCCCCCACTTGCATGGGACAATTAAAGATTGAAATACTAATTAATAATACAATGTCATTATCCAAGAGTCAACTCTTGATAAAACAAAGTCGACATCATCGGATTTCTTTTTATTATAATTGCGACAGATCGATCTTCCTAGCTAATTATACATTTAATATAAACATAAAGATTATTATATAAAAATAGAGAGCTTAGTACAAACAACCAACTTGATTTAATTCCGAGTGCTTATGTTAATAACAGCCGCCGGCGGGCCCATATATATATATTAATTCTACACTATTTCTTCCGTTTTGTTCGCGTTCTACTAGGTACGTTTTTATTACTTTATGATTACATACATTTAAGAAATACGTAAAGTAAAGTAGAATGAGACGGAGTCAAAGGTTTGACATCCTTCCCATCAACTAATCAATCAACCAATCATTTGCATAAATAACAACCAACGAATTTAAGGTTAACAGCCAAAGCATCTAGTTCCATGGCGAGTAATATTTCCTTTGCTTTCTTACAACTTCTCTTCATTCACAGCAGCTTTTCACTTTGCTTAGCCCAAACCCTTTTCGACATTAACACAGACCAACAATCCCTTCTTTCCTTCAAAGACACTACCGTTATCTCAAACCCTAACGGCGTTACCGCAAGAAACTGGTCCGTCAACTCCTCTGTCTGCAGCTGGATCGGTGTCTCCTGCAGCGTCAAACACACAAGGGTGACGGCGTTAAATATCTCCGGCTTCAACCTCGGCGGAACCCTAGCTCCACATCTTGGAAACTTGACGTTTCTTCAATCGTTAGACGCTAGCTCCAACGACTTCATGGGTGCCTTTCCCTCCGATCTCTCTAAACTACGTCGTCTAAACTCTAAAGGAGATAAACTTCGGGTTCAACAAATTAACCGGAGAAATACCGTCGTGGCTCGGAGGCTTATCCGAGCTTCGATCAGTCCACCTCAACAACAATTCCTTTTCCGGTAATATCCCTCCAAATTTGTTTTATAATTCCAAGTTGCAGACTTTTTTCCTTAAATTTATTAATTTTTTTTATTTAATAAATAAATAAAAGGAGGTATACCCGAGGAAATTGGGAACCTGACTTCCCTAATGCATCTACGCCTTGATACCAATAAATTGAGAGGTACGTCGGTAAACAGTTTTATTAATTATCTATACTATTATAAAAGAGTGTTTTTTTACCAAATTTGAATTGCCTACTATGCCCTTACTACAATAGAATAATTAATATTATCTTTTAATTAATATCCAAATAAAATTCTATTATATATCAAATTCCATCTCAACTCTCAAGTAATTATTTTAATTTTTATATTTTATATATTTTTGTATTTATATTTATGATTTCATTAGCAATGATTTCATTATCAATTTGTTTTACGTTTTATTTTATTCTTTAGTCTGTCAAACGCGTTCTGATTTATCATTCTAAAATGAACTACTTTATATCAAACGAAAAATAAAATCTAAAATAATACTATTGTATAATTTAATTTGGATTATATAATTTAAATTGGAATAAATTAATACTGATTATATGTTATTACCATGATATTATACATTATAGTATTCATTATTATCTATCGTTATTATTTTAGGTTCCGCCTAATTTGACGTGAAAAGAGGTAAGATGCATGAGAAAATCGGCACACTTTATAAAAGTCAAAACGAATTTATAGAATACAACGGTATAGTATTAGTTTAAAAAGTGGAGTGATGATAAACACGGATTTCTACGTGTTTTCGAGAGCTTATAGTTATGTTCTAGTGCTATTATCTTGATCAAATTCGATTCTTTTGACTTATATTTCTTATATTCAAGAATATTGCACTTGATCGTGGTTTGTCGAGTTTTGTAGGCGAAAGAGAGAAAAAAATAATGGAAATATAATCATGGGCCTTGGGCCCAAAACATGGCCCAAAAGTGGAGCCCATTGGCCAACATGCATGGAAAATTCAAAGCATGCACATGCACGCGGCCAGCAACTCCTTGGCGCTGCCATGCTACCCCGCGTCTTCCCACTGCTTGGCCGCGCTGCTGCCCTTCTCTCTTGGAAGACGCGGCAGCGTCGTGACTGCCCCCTTGCCGCGCCCAGGGCGCACATTTCCGCGCCCCCTCCACGCGCCCAGTGGCGACTCCAGGCAAGGGCATTGGGGGTACAGCTGTACCCCCAAAAAAAAAAAAAAAAATAGTAGTATATATATATGTTTATATTTTAAAAACCAAAATAAGTATTATTATTATTAATAAGAAAAAAAGTAAGAAAAAAGAGAAAAAATAAAAAAATAAAGCCACCCACGTAAGCAAAGCGGAAAAAAGAAGAAGAAACGGAGGGACCCTCTCAGAAGTCAGAACCCCGTCCCCACTCCACTCCTCACCTGTCCGCATTCGGCGATTCGCCGTTAGCCATTTCTGATTCCAAGTTTTTGAGTCTCAAGACTCCGACGCCGGCGATTTCATAGGGCAGATCAGATTGGCTCCGCACCGACTCCGACGCCGGCGATTTCATAGTCGGCGACACGGCACTGTGCTACGTGCTTTCTAAATAAAGTCAATTTAAAGAAAGGTAAATGGGTGAATTTATAACTCTGTTCCTTTTTGTTGTGGTGGGATCGGGGATGAGATTGGGATTTGGGGAAGCAACCGCAAGCACCCACCTTTTTTATAGTTTACTTTATTTTTTTTTATTTTTTATTTTTTTGAAAGGAGTTCCACACTTCCACTTTGTCTTAGACTCTTTGTGGAGAATGGTCCAGGAGAGAATAAATTAATTAATTGTTTAGAAAATTTTATTCAAAATTGAAGATTATTGGACAAAGAAAATTGGTGGGTAGACACTTCTACTGCAAGTATGGACAAGTTGCGAGAACAAGCGTTGAGAGAGTATTTTCTGGAATGACTTATGTCAAGAACAAGTTGCGAAATAGGATGGGAAATCAATTTTTAAATGATTGTTTGGTCACCTACATTGAGAGAGATGTGTTCTTACAAGTTTCAGACGACGATGTTGCCAACCGCTTTCAAGAAGTGTCGTCTCGTCGAAAGTTAAATTAGGTATATTTGTAATTTTACTATTTTCATTGAGACATTATTGTAAGATATATGGTATTTTTTTAATGTTATATTATTAATTTTCGCACCCCCGAATTGAAATTCCTGGAGTCGCCACTGCACGCGCCTCAGCACGCCGCCGCGCCTCCATGCACCTGCCGCCGCGTCTCTCCTTCACAAGGAAAAGTCGTGAACAGCGCGGCAGTTATGGATTGGTTTTTAAATCAAATCGTAACAGCTCAAAAAAAGGGGATAAGAGGGCGGAGAAGAGAAGAAGAAGAAGGGGAGCGGATATTTTTCAGAATCGAGAGCTACGCTAGTATCAACCTTGGGAGAAGAAGATCGGGAGATTCAAGTCGGAAATATTCGGAGCCCTAGTTCCCCTTACGGTTTTCGTTTGTTTACGATTATGTTTCCTTCGAATCTTGAGATGATTGTCCTCATTATGTTTGGCTAAATTCTCTATTATTCTAGAGTTAGGGAGTACATGAACACCTCGGATTCATTATAGTTTTATCTACCGATCACGACCTTCTATTACTTCTTGTGTTCTTGTGTGAATTGTTTGCTTGTTTGATTTGCTACCAAGTGAGCATGATTTATTGTGTTGATTCAATATGCGAAAGATGAGAATTAACGCTCGAATAGGGAACATAGGACACACACTTCAATAAAGTCGAGAGATCTTGAGAATTGTGTGAGAGCTTATAACCTTTTGAACCTTTAGGAGTTTCATGTGTTAGTTATCGGTTGGACACAACGATTCTTGCATGAAATCTACGGTTTAGGCGCTACGAAAGTAGGTTTAAGCTTATTGTGTGGTTGTTCTAGTAATAGTCGAGTCCTCTATGTGATTGATTGATTTTGACTAAATTGAATTCGTTCGTTCATCGAAACCGAAGCTCTAGAATAATTCTTCTTATATTTGATTCTCTCGTTGCTTGTTGTTTATGTTTATTATTTCGCTTTTAATTAGTTTAGTAAAACAAAATCCAACGAATTATTTGTCTAGATAGAGGATAGGAAATTAGACTAGTACTCGTTAGGTTAATCAGTCCTCGTGGAATACGACCTTGCTTCCCTATCTATAATTACACCCGTACACTTGCGGTAGTAAAAATATTAGTGAACAAGTGATAATTTCATATCAAATTTTACCATTTTTGCAAAAAGATTTCCCTACCCTCGTATACCATTTTCCAATTAAAAAAAGTGACAACATTCATATTTTATCCATCTATATTCTTATAAAGTAAACATTATACATGTATAATATAAGTAGCTTTCTATACCCACCACCTTGTAGGATTGTAGAGTCAATCAAAATAAACACGATTCAAAACTGTTTGTTTTATACCACATTATATTATCCTCATTTATCTCTATACATCTAAGTACCGAAAGTAAATGCGCCATCATTGTACAAAATTTATTATTTTATTTATTTCTTACCTCGTACCTTGCTTGGGTTAAATAAGAAGATTATCGTTTCGTAAAAATATTCATCATCTTATATGCACTATATAGGATGGTGAAGATTACAGATAGTTGAATTACACATACTTTGATGAATAGTTTAATTTAGGGATTGAGAAATTTTGGGATAATGTATAGATAAGGAAAAAAAGAAAATTAAAAAAAAAAGGAAAATAAAAATTATGATAGGGGCTTCACTGAAATTCAAAACAACATTTCCATCATCTTAATAACCGTTATAGAATTCAAAACAAACATTCCTGAAATTCAATTCACTGGTGGGGGCTTCAGCATAAAATTCATATGAACTGTCAATGACTTTGTAAATTTATAAGGAAAAAAAAGGAAAATAAAAATTATGATAGGGGCTTAAGCGTATTATCCGATGTACATAGATCAGTCGTTGTTCGTATAATTGATATGCATAAACAATATGAAAGGATCAAAATATACTTCGAGTTATTTCATTCTTATGTTTGATAGTTGGAAATGAATTTTAGGGCAAAATTAATTTAGTTAAGATGGGGTGTGGGGGGTAGAGAGAGAGAATGAGTTTTCTTTTCCAATTTTAACATTATAATTTGTAAACTGAAAGGAAAACAAAAAGTTAAGAATTTCAATAGTAATACATATTCTCGTAGTTGAGCGTATCAAGTTGCTTATGTGTAGAGTTCCCCTTATATACATTCGTTAATCAAATGCAAAGCAAGAAAAAATATACTCACTTCGTTCCACTCATAAGGGAATAACTTTTTCCCGACATGAAAGTTTAACACAATTTTACTCTATTTTTTTTTTTTTTTTTTTTAAATTCTGGGTATTTGAAATTGTGACGTTTTGTTAAAATGTGAAGGAAACATATTTCATTGTGCGTATGTATAGCCTTTACTGTCAAAGGAAAATGTTTTAAATTGAAGTTAAAAACAAGTAATTGTTTTTAACATTTAAAGTTTGAGTTCTTAATCAAGATTATATATTTGCAACGTGTAAAGTATACAATATGATATCTACTCAACCAAAATAGTAATTTATATATTATATAATTGAATAGCTTGTTTTACTTAGATTATTCATCTCTTCATAATAATATTGAGTATTCTCCATAGCCTATTACTTTTACACTTTTATACATAATGATTTTTTATCATGAAAAGAAAAAATTCAGTTTAACGTGCGATGCACGTTACCTCTGCTAGTTTATGTAAAAGAGTCTGAAAAATACTCCCTCCGTTTTTTTTCCCAGACATCTTGTTTCTTTTCGGCACGATATTTAAGAAATATAATAAAAAGTTAACATGTGGTGTGAGTTAAAAGATAAATGTAATGTTAAAAATAAAAGTAGTGTTTGTCCCTTGGGTGTGTTTGGTAGGTAAAATAGGATATAGTAAGATTAATAATCATGAGATTATTAGTATGAATAGGAAGTAAGATTAATTATCTTGACTAGTGTTTGGTAGGTAAGTTTAAAAGGTGATATAAGTTAAATAGATATTTTGTATTATATATATAATTCAATATTAAATTTGAATTTACCAAAATAACCTTACATTTTTCTATTGTATATGAATTGATTTTTTTTTTTTTTTAAATTTCAAATACATTTGTTATTTCCTGAAAAGTGTTATATTAGGAATAATTGAGGAAATTATAAAATTATATCCAAAACCGTCTTTTAATAAAAACTAACTATGATAAATAATAGAATATGGAAATTTGGAGTAATATTTAAAACCGCATTCCATATGTGAAAAAAAAAAGAAAGAAAAAGAAAAGAAAATAAAAAGAAAATAAAAAGGGAAGAAAAGAAAGAACAGCAGTCAAACTTCCAAGCAAACTCCCAAATGAATATTGTAGAATGGATCATGCTAAGGGGTAAGAAAGGAAAAAAAAGTTTAGTCTTAGGTACTGTTCAAAGCAGCATTAATAATCGGAGGGGTAAAGGTATGATGGATTGTCTTGCTCAAATAGTGAAATAGGCATGGGCTTGCAGTTAATCTCGGGCCCCCAAGTTAAATAATCTAGGCTATCAAACACCATATAAGTCCAGACTATTAATCTTATCTTGCATAATCTTACCTACCAAACACACCAAGGAAACAGGACGTCTAAAAAAAAAACGTTCCAAATAGAAAATAAGATGTCTACATGCATATTGATTCCTAACCTCATGAGTCTAATTTCAACGATATATTATTTCAAACAGGTGGAATACCGAAGCAACTGGGAAATTTGACTTCTTTGATTGATGTAAACCTCTACGACAACGATTTAACAGGTATTACATCTTTTCTACTGAATACATAAAGTTGGTTGGTTCGTGTAGGGAAATGGAAAGGCGGAAATGGAAACAATAACCGTTACTTTTGTCAAATTAGCAATAGAAATGGAATTAATTACTTGTAAATTCTCTTCTCCCGTCTCATGCTACTCAACACAATTCTTGAATAATACACGTGTTAAGTAGAACGAAACGGGAGGGGGGAGTAATTAATATGGAAAATGCACCGTGGCAGGTGAACTACCGGATGAGTTTAGCAATCTGGAAAAGCTCGA
Organism: Thymus mandschuricus; assembly: GCA_029379335.1. NCBI lineage: Eukaryota > Viridiplantae > Streptophyta > Magnoliopsida > Lamiales > Lamiaceae > Thymus > Thymus mandschuricus. Next base: position 38,608,719 of record CM057074.1, read on the forward strand.
GTATTTAAAAGTGAGAAACAATTCTTTGCACGGTCCCATTCCATCTCCCATTTTCAACATTTCCACCTTGCAAACCCTAGACATTGCCTTCAACCAGTTTTCCGGCCGCCTCCCTTCAAACATGGGGCTCTCACTTTTCAATCTCCGGAGACTTTACATGAATCGGAACAGCCTAAGCGGCGCGATCCCGGCCTCCCTCGCCAATGCTTCTCAGCTCACCACTTTGTCAATGAACGCCAACTCATTCAGTGGCTCCATACCAAATTTCGGCGATTTAAGGCTTCTAATATACGTACAAATCTGGGAGAATAATCTGAGTACCGGACCAGAATTCTCAACCCAAGAACTAGGGTTTCTCTCTTCTTTGACAAACTGCAGGTATTTGGACTCTATCGATATATCCAACAATCCTTTGAATGGCGCCCTCCCATCTTCCATTGGCAACTTCTCCACTTCCTTGGCGAAGTTTGCAGCGTACGAAAGCAGCATAAATGGCGTCATTCCGCCTCAGATTGGGAACTTGAGCGGTTTGCTGCAAATAACTTTGTCTAGAAATGAGCTGACTGGATCCCTCCCATCAACATTAGGGCAGTTGAAGAAACTTCAGAGATTATACATCCATACCAACCAGCTTCAAGGGTTCATCCCTAACGATCTTTGTGGATTAAGCAATTTGGGGGAGTTGATCTAAGCAGCAACATGTTGGTTGGTCCCATACCGGAATGCTTAGGTGAACTTAAGCTTCTCAAGATCGTCTATTTGAGCTCGAACTGGTTGAACTCCACGATACCTTCGAGCTTTTGGAATCTTCGAGATCTTTTTAGGCTAAACCTAGCTTCCAACTTGATGCAGGGGAAGCGTTTAATTCCGTTGATTCACAATTGAATACCGGAAGAAGACGCAGATAAAGTGAAATTCCGTTGATTCTCTGTAGAATACCGGAAGACACAAGAAAGGGGAATAAACCCTAATTTTCAATATCAAATTCGACCCTCAATACATAATAAAATTACATATATATAGACTATCTAAACGGGCCAAACCCATAAACTGAAACTAAAGACACAATTAAATAAAACCCTAGCTATTAAATAATAAACTAAAATATAACTATTCTCCATCATTCTCCTCTGCTTCGAAACGATTCGTCCTTGAATCGGAACGAACTTCATCACATAGCACCTTACGTCGACGTAAATCAGCAGTTGCTTTGTGTTTAATATTAACTTTGTCAGAGATAACACCAATAGACTTGAACATGAAAACCAACAGATCTCCATTCACCATCACATTAGAAGTTTTAGGAAGCCATGAGTGAGACTCCTCCACCAAAGAAAATTCATCCCCTAAACCGCAAACACGTTTTTTTGCGAAAACGTGTGAATATTTTATGCCAAAATGAAAAATCTTACCACTGATAGCGTATGTGGACGCGCGTTGCACCGCTGCAGCCTGTCCAACATTTAGCAAAAATTTCCCACTTAACAAAGCATAGTCTTCCGAGTAATCGTCATAAATTGGAGGACCCAAATAATCCTCAATTGTATCAACCCTAACAGAGTATTCGTCCAAAGGTGCGAAAAGATGCTCCATCGCGCAGGAGGATCGTAGCAAGACTCTGGATACCAACTGATGCAGGGGAAGCGTTTAATTCTGTTGATTCACAATTGAATACCGGAAGAAGACGCAGATAAAGTGAAATTCCGTTAATTCTCTGTAGAATACCGGAAGACACAAGAAAGGGGAATAAACCCTAATTTTCAATATCAAATTCGACCCTCAATACATAATAAAATTACATATATATAGACTATCTAAACGGGCCAAACCCATAAACTGAAACTAAAGACACAATTAAATAAAACCCTAGCTATTAAATAATAAACTAAAATATAACTATTCTCCATCACAACTACTTGAGTGGCGAGCTTTCATCTGAGATTGGGAATCTACAGGCAGTTAACATGCTTGATCTTTCGTCCAATCAGTTTTTGGGCGGTATTCCAAGCTCGATCGGTAGCTGTCAGTCGTTAGGGTTCCTTTCTCTCTCATACAACGACTTCAGTCGATCTTTACCTCAGTCTTTAGGAAACCTCAGAGGCTTGGAGATATTGGACTTGTCGAATAATAATCTTTCTGGAGTCATACCTCAGTCGTTTCAATTAGACCTCGACTTTCTTCAGTACTTTGATGTTTCTTACAACAGATTAGAAGGTGAGATCCCGAGTGGAGGTCCCTTTGTCAATTTCACAGCTCAATCATTTCTTAATAACCTTGCGTTATGCGGTCCATCAAGATTTGAAGTGCCGCCATGCCCGAAAACTCAAGAGGGCTCGAGAAAAACTAGGGTTGTTCAGTTACTCAAGTACATCTTGCCTTCATTGATCTTCGTGCAGCTTTGGCCGTTGTCGTAATTTTGATCATTAGGAAAAGAGTGAAGAGAAATGTTGCATCCCTTCCTGATAATATGCTAGATGTTTCTTGGAGAAGAATTTCGTACGTAGAACTCCAGCAAGGGACAGGCTCCTTTAGCGAAAGTGAATTACTCGGAAGAGGAAGTTTCGGTTCAGTATACAAAGGAATTCTTTCTGATGGATTAAATGTGGCTGTAAAAGTGTTTAACCTAGAATTGGAAGAAGGTACCAAGAGCTTCGATACTGAGTGCGAAATACTGGGTTCCGTTCGACATAGAAACTTAGTACAAATAATTGGTTGTTGTAGCAATGAAGAATTCAAAGCACTCGTTCTTGGTTACATGCCTAATGGGGATCTGGAGAAGTGGTTATATTCTGATAACTATTGTCTCGATTTGCTTCAACGAGTGATGATAGCTCTAGATGTTGCACTAGCCTTGGAAATCTTTACACCATGGCCATACATTCACCATTGTTCATTGTGATATGAAGCCAAGCAACGTGTTGCTCGACGGAGATATGGTTGCTCATGTTACTGATTTCGGGATCTCCAAGCTCTTTGATGAAGGGCAGGTTATGATTCAAACTCAAACCATTGCATCTATTGGCTATGCTGCGCCAGGTGATGATTGATACGTACCTTCTCCCTATCTCTCTCTATATTTTTTTCATGTGCATATATTAAGAAATTATGTTCTCATAATTAACTGATTATCAATTTGTGTGCACAGAATATGGATCTGAAGGGAAAGTGTCAACTAATGGAGATGTATACAGTTACGGGATAATATTGCTGGAAATGTTTACGAGTAAGAAGCCAACAGATGATATGTTCGAAGGAGAGAGGGGCCTAAAAGAGTGGGTGAACGAAGCGATGGAAAGAGACGGAGTATGTGAAGTTGTGGACATTGGTTTGCTATCAAGAGATGATGAAGATTTCTCGGAGAAGGAGGAATGTGTTTCGTCTATATTTGAATTGGCTATGAAATGCTTAGCCTTTGCACCGGAAGAACGATTGAACATGGTACAAGTAGTGGCTGCTCTCAACAAGATCAAACTCAACACCCAAAGCACAAGAGTTCAACAACAGGAACGAATTAATTAACATGGGACAAGACGGTTGATACGAACCCTAACCCTAACGCCACGTCAGAGAATGGGAGTGAGGATAGGAATGTGGAGCTGGAAGATGAGGTGATCGAGGAGTTGGATGTCACGGAAGGTGAAGAAGAAGGCGAGAGAGATGAACACCGGAGTACGAGGCCGAGACGTGAGACGCGCGAGCCCAGAAGGTTTGAGGGCTTTGTCCGTTCGTAAGGGCTTGGCCCATATTTTGCATTATTTATTCTTTATTTAATTGTAGGGCTTGGCCCAAATTAGTTTAGTCGAGTCGAGCATTGATAAGCTCCTTTCGGGTTTTCTTGTTGGTTCTTTCCCGATCGTAAGAGTCGAACCAACCAGGGTCTAGTATTTATAGATCGAGATTAGGTTTTGTTATTCATCATCATAATAATAAAACCCTAATTTCTCTTCATCGCGTTTTTCTTTTCCGTTCATTGGCGACGCGATAGTCGGGGAGAGCCCGCGACCGTCTTTGTTTCCGTTCTTTCCCGTCGAACTTCTCGTTCGACGCTTGATAAGAGACTCGACTCTTATCAACTGGTGCTTTCATTGCTTTGAACTCGCTCGGTGATGAATTATAGACGATCGAGTAACCCATTTTCTAGGATTCGGCCGCCATACACGACGTCGGCAACGCGGCCGCCCGCGTCAACGTCGTCGGAGTCGTTTCCGATGGATACCCTGCTGTCCGTGTTGCAACGCATGGAGGCGAAGCTCGACACGGTGGTCCCTAAACCGGAGACGGCCCTGCACTCGCGGGGCGACTTGGATACTTTATATGGGAAACAACCGCCGTGGATATCGGGGAGTATTTCGACGCCGGCAGTGACGATGTCGATCCCTTCGCAGCTACCGTCTTCGTTGTCGGGACCTTCTTGGCCGCTCGTGGAGACCCACGATGGCGGCTACGTCCAGTGCTCCCGTCCCTTTGATCACCCGCCTCTCACGGCGTGGGACAGACCCCGGCCGAAGCTTGGTGATGTGAGGCACAACCATTCGGCGTGGGACCCACCATAGTCCCGTCGTGGCCCGTTTCATTCTGCATCGGACCCCGGCCGCCACATCAAGATGGATCCACCGATGTTCGATGGATCCGATGCTCAAAGTTGGGTAACACGAATTGAATATTATTTTGAGCATATTATGTTGCCTGAGGATGAAAGCTTACATTATGTTGTTCTTTTGTTTTCTCCGCCTGCATCGGATTGGATATTCGCATATCGAGCAACGAATCCACACGCTACGTGGAAGAAATTTTTGGATGATGTGCGTCGACGCTTCGACCCGGATTATTATGTGGACTATATGGAGCTGATTGCAAAGCTCACGCAAACGGGGGCATTGCTTGACTATAATCGTGAATTCGATCGGATGCTCAACCACCTTCAGGGCGTCCCGGAGTCGATTTTATTACCGATCTACATGGGTGGGTTGCGGCAGCCAATCCGTAGCCAAGTGCGGCTCCAACATCCAACTTCGATAGCATCTGCGATGTCTCTGGCCTCCGAAATCGAGACTTCTTCCGAGAGGAGCAGTTCGTTTGTGCGCAAACCATGGCAGCCTAAGGGTTCGTCGTATTCTCCCGTGGCGACCCCGACGAGTACCGAGCCTCCCAAATCGTCGGCTGCAGCTCCATCTTCAAGCCGTCCCCGTGATTTATCGCGACTGCCCATTGTGCGACTCTCGGCAGCCGAAAAACGGGAACGCACGAGTAAAGGTTTGTGTTGGTATTGCCCCGACAAGTGGAGCGTGGGCCACGCTTGTAAGACGCCGGTGCTTGCTTATATGGGCGTCGATGAGGACGATATTGAGGTTCCGGAAGTGTGCGAGGAGGCCGAGGAGCCGGGAGTGGTTACCTCCGATTTATCTCATATGTACACGCTAGACGGGTGTCCGAAGCCGTCATCTATGGAGCTCCGTGGGGAGTTGGGCAACGCCGAGGTATCTATTTTAGTGGATAGCGGGAGTACACACAATTTCGTGCATCCGAAGATTGCCGAGCGTGGGTGTCTAAAATTGAAGCCAGTTCGGCCATTCCGGGTTTACATGGGGAACGGGCAATCGCTTATTTGCTCTTACATGGGTGTGAAGGTGTCGTTGGAGATTCAGGATAATTTGTTCGAGGTGGATCTGTTTGTTTTGCCCGTGCATGGCAAGGATGTTATTCTGGGCATGGCGTGGCCTCACTCGCTTCACCGTGTCACGTGTGATTACGACAATGGGACGTTGGAATTTACAAAGGATGGCTGTCCGATTTCCTTGAAAGTAGATCCTCGCCCCCCGCCGAAAGCTGCGAGTGCAAAGTTCGTGACATTTATGCTCCAATCCGACCCCACGGCGGTGTTTGAGATATTAGCTTTGGATGTCTCATTGGGAGAAGCAGCCGAGGGGCACGGTCAGGCTGCTCCGGAGTTCCCGTCCGATATACCTCCGTCGGTTCGCGAAGTGTTGGTTGTTCATAGCTCAGTTTTCTCGGTTCCTTCCGGTCTACCGCCTCCTAGGGTGTTCGATCATCATATTCACCTGCTTCCTAATATGAAACCCGTCAACGTTCGGCCTATTGTTATCCCTATTTTCAGAAAGCGGAGATAGAGCGGCAAGTGAAGGATATGTTGGATATGGGCATTATTCGTCTCAGTAGTAGTGCCCGATCACTTTCCTATCCCTACTGCTGACGAGCTCTTTGATGAATTGGGGGCAACTAGGGTTTTTACGAAGCTTGATCTTTGTTCGGGCTACCACCAAATTCGAATGCGGGACGAGGACGTGTTCAAGACAGCTTTTCGAACCCATGACGGTCACTTTGAGTTCCTCGTGATGCCGTTTGGCCTCACCAACGCTCCTTCGACATTTCAAGCGGCGATGAATGAAATCTTCCGGCCCTTCTTACGTCGTTTCATCATTGTATTTTTTGACGACATATTGATCTATAGCCCTTCATTGGCCGCCCATGCAGAACATTTGGAAGAGGTGCTTGGGATTTTGAGACAGAATAATTTCTTTATAAAGTTGTCCAAATGTACGTTTTGCAGCTCGAAGGTCGACTATCTCGGTCACATTATTAGTGATGGGTTGCTTCAAGCAGATCCCTCGAAGATTGAAGCAATGGTGGCTTGGCCACGTCCGACGACCGTCAAACAACTCCGTGGATTTTTGGGCCTCACAGGTTACTATCGACGTTTTATTGCCGGTTATGCTGTCATTGCGTCTCCATTGACGGATTTGTTGAAAAAGGATGCTTTTGATTGGAGCACGGAGGCCGAGTCGAGCTTCACGGCATTGAAGAGGGCGATGTCGACGGCCCCGGTGCTTGGTTTGCCCGATTTATCCAAACAATTTATTGTGGAGACGGACGCTTCAGGCACGGGCATTGGGGCGGTGCTATTGCAGGACAAGCACCCGTTAGCATTTTTTAGTAAGAAGTTGGGACCCCGTCAGCGTGTAACGTCGACCTATCATAAGGAATTATACGCTATTGTGGAGGCCGTTCAGAAGTGGAGACAGTATTTACTTGGCCGGACATTCATTATTCGCACTGATCAGAAGAGCTTGAGAGAATTATTATAGCAGGTGATTCAGACACCAGATCAGCAGCTTTATGCTCGTAAATTGATGGGTTTTCGGTTCACGATCGAATACAAACCGGGGGTGACGAACAAGACGGCTGATGCTCTATTGAGACAAGCCGAAGACCCCACGGCCGAGCCTGAGGAGTTGCAAAGCGGGGCGGAGCTTTTCGTTGCGATAGCTCAGCCGATGCCGGAAATCTTTGAGATCTTACGGCAGGACATGGGCTCGATTGAGGAGTTGAAAGAATTGGGAACATCAATCGAGCAGGGCACGGCTTCATCGGATTTTCAGATTAAAGACGGGTTAATCTTCAAGGGGAGGCGCATAGTGGTGGCGTCTACGTAGACCGCCAAACCGGCCCTTATCTATGAGTTTCATTCTACTCCTTCTGCGGGTCACCCGGGAGTTGATCGGACATTTAAACGCCTAGCTCAGTTGTTCTATTGGCCGAGTATGCGTCGTGAAGTGAAGCAATTTGTTTCGGCGTGCTACGACTGTCAGACTACGAAATATTCGACACAGAAATCGGCGGGTCTTCTACAGCCGCTTCCGATTCCGTGGCAAGTATGGGAGGAGGTCTCGATGGACTTTATTACGAGCTTGCCGCAATCACGAGGGTTCACGGCAATTATGGTTGTTGTGGACCGTCTATCGAAGTATGCCCACTTCATTCCGCTACCTCCACGTTTCGATGCATGGCGTGTGGCCAATGCCCTTGTTGAGGGCGTCGTCAAGCATCATGGATTCCCGGGATCTATTGTTTCGGATCGTGATTCAGTTTTTGTAAATGAGGTTTGGGAGAATTTGCTTAAACTTAGTGGCATGAAGCTCAAAATCACTACGGCATATCATCCTCAGACGGACGGGCAGACTGAGGTTCGAAATAGGGGGCTCGAGCAGTATTTGCGTGCTTTTGTGGCGGACAACCCAGTGAAGTGGACGAACTTCTTGCCTTGGGCGGAGCTCGCCCTCAATTGCTTTCATCACGAGGGTTTGGGCATGTCCCCGTTCCAAGCATTGTACGGACAGGAACCGCCAACTTTATTGGCTCCTCGACCGTCGGCCTCGTGCCCCAATTCAGTGGCGGAGGTCATTACGCAACGAGATGAGTTGTTGCTGTGGCTTCGGAGGAACCTCGAACGTGCTCAGCAGCGTATGCGCCAATCGGCTAACCGAAGTAGGAGAGATGTTGAGTATCGGGTGGGGGATCGAGTGTTGTTGAAACTTCAGTTGTATAGGCAGCATTCGGTAGCGAAACCTTTATCTCCGAAGTTGTCCCGTCGCTTCTATGGATCGTTTGAGGTATGCGAGCGTATTGGCGCGGTGGCGTATCGTTTGAAACTTCCCGAGGAGAGTCGGATTCACAACGTCTTTCATGTGAGCCTTCTTCGCCCGTTTGTTGAGAGTAGTGCAGCGGACGTACCTCCTTTTCCGACCTTCTTTGCGCGTGGGAAGGCGGTGGCGTGGCCAACGGCCCTGTTGGAACGGCGGAGCGTGTTGCGGCATGGGGTTTTGGTGGAGGAAGGTTTGATTGCATGGGATGATGATGATGGAGAGCAACCCACGTGGGAGCCGTGGGGGGTTATTGAGCGGCGTTTTCCAACTCTTCTCCTTGAGGACAAGGAGCGTGTTAACGGGGGGGGGGGGGGGGGGTTGATACGAACCCTAACCCTAACGCCACGTCGGAGAATGGGAGTGAGGATAGGAATGGGGAGCTGGAAGATGAGGTGATCGAGGAGCTGGATGTCACGGAAGGTGAAGAAGAAGGCGAGAGAGATGAACACCGGAGTACGAGGCCGAGACGTGAGATGCGCGAGCCCAGAAGGTTTGAGGGCTTTGTCCGTTCGTAAGGGCTTGGCCCATATTTTGCATTATTTATTCTTTATTTAATTGTAGGGCTTGGCCCAAATTAGTTTAGTCGAGTCGAGCATTGATAAGCTCCTTTCGGGTTTTCTTGTTGGTTCTTTCCCGATCGTAAGAGTCGAACCAACCAGGGTCTAGTATTTATAGATCGAGATTAGGTTTTGTTATTCATCATCATAATAATAAAACCCTAATTTCTCTTCATCACGTTTTTCTTTTCCGTTCATTGGCGACGCGATCGTCGGGGAGAGCCCGCGACCGTCTTTGTTTCCGTTCTTTCCCGTCGAACTTCTCGTTCGACGCTTGATAAGTTACTCGGCTCTTATCAACGGTTGAAGTAGCAGCAGCTCTGAAGCTAATCCAAGCTGCACTTTTGTACCATGGTATTAGAAAAGTTGTTTCACTTCAACTTTTCCCGATCAAAGGAGTATGGAGTCGAGATGTCCTGGACAAAGGAATATGTGATCAGCAAAGATCCTGACCTCTGTGGAGCATACGTTCTCGTTTTCCCGATCAAAGTTTTCGAAGATGGTGACATCTTGATGGAGTGCGAGGATTTCTTGCTCTTCTACTACTCCAACAAGACTAAAACCACACAGAAGATCGACATGTTTGAAGCTCGTGGAGGAACCCATTCTCGTATCGATGCAATCCTCCACACACCAAGCTTCGTATCAATGAATAGCTTCGGAACGGAAGATGTACATCCGTTCTGATCGCCAGGCTTCTTCTAGTAGAATCTACTGTAAGCTTTTCACATATATGCCTACCTGTTCTAATATGTTCAGACTTTACTCCTCTGCTCCTGCATTGAGGCGTCTCCTCATAACCTCAACTCTTTGTCCCTACAAAGTTTTGCAGCAGTGAGAGACGAAGGTGATGCTACGCCCCTTTTATTGCAATGTAGCTCATTATAAAACCTAAAACGAGTTTACCGTCGTAATTTAAGTATTTATCCTTGTGTAGTTGTATAATGTATCGAGGTATATGTGTGTTTGCCATCATCGTTAACATGCACTTCATGGTCCAGTTTCTGGTAAACTGCTTTGTGTTTCTTTCTGGGAAATAATATGAGGGTCTGTTTTCAATAGTCTTTCATTTCAACTGTGATTGATTTAGGTTGTCGTAACTTACTTCATGTCTTGATTTTCAAGGGTAAAATAGACATTATCGATGAAATAATATTTTGATTATACATTCTACTAATGTTGGTTGTGTACACAAGTTGACCAAACTAAAATTGAACTATTCATATAATTAATTATACGTTTTCAAATATACTTAAATATGGGATTTTTCTCATGTACTCTTCGTTTTTTCTAATTTGTCTTGTTTATATGTGTTATACCTGACATCTCGAATATATAGGTATAACCAGAAAAAATAAAATAAAAAATGGAGAATGATATTCTCACAATTAATTTCGTCACCTTATTATAAGTAATTGATATATTCACGCATCATTTAAAAACTCTCGGCTTGCTAGGGAAGATTGGCGGTAATAATATTAATTTGTGTTGTGGCCAATGTTTTAAAAATCAAACCGGAGGTCCAACCGGTAAGGTCTTCGGTTCATGATTTTTTCGATTAAACCGTAGTTTAACCGGTTAAAACCGGGAATAACCCGAAAAAACCATGAACCGAAATTATGACGGTTTATGATTCAACCGGGTTCAACCGACGATCGGGTTCAGTTTTTTAAACATTGGTTGTGAGTCTTGTGACCACCAATTTCTTGGTATTGAAAAATTAACTAGTCATCATCCAAGTCAACTCTTTATGAAACAAAAAGTCGTGATATCATAATAATTTTAATAATTTTAACTCAGCAAAGCCGATTCACGTTATTTTATCCATTATCATCACTCACTCTGGTCTTAATTTTAATGTCAAAAAATATTATCCCTATATCAATGGGAAAGAGTAGTAAAAATATTATTTAAGTAAAATAAAGATAATGCGTTTAAATTTTACTTTAGCCAACTACGAACACAATAAATATGCCTACGATGGATAGAAAAACATTTCCCTATTTATAATAGAGTACTACGCACCGACTCAAGTTTAGAGTGCTTTTATAAGTTGCAGCCGCCGGCGGCCCCGTACTAGTATTTAAAACCAAAGGTTGACATGCTTAAATTCACATAAATTAATTAAATGCGTAAACATTTGCATAAATAACAATCAAAGAATTTAGTTTAACAACCACCGCATCTTACTTCAATGGCGACCTCATACAATATCTTCTTTGCCTTTTTACTACTTCTCTTCATTGACAGCAGCATTTCACTTTGCTTAGCCCGAACCCTTTTCGACATTAACACAGACCAACAAGCCCTTCTTTCCTTCAAAGACACTACCGTTATCTCAAACCCTAACGGCGTTATCGCAAGAAACTGGTCCGTCAACTCCTCTGTCTGCAGCTGGATCGGTGTCTCCTGCAGCGTCAAACACACAAGGGTGACGGCGTTAAATATCTCCGGCTTCAACCTCGGCGGAACCCTAGCTACACATCTTGGAAACTTGACGTTTCTTCAATCGTTAGACGCTAGCTCCAACGACTTCACGGGTACCCTACCCTCCGATCTCTCTAAACTACGTCGTCTAAAGGAGATAAACTTCGGGTTCAACAAATTAACCGGAGAAATACCGTCGTGGCTTGGAGGCTTATCCGAGCTTCGATCAGTCCACCTCAACAACAATTCCTTTTCCGGTAAAATCCCTCCAAATTTGTTTTAAAACTCCAAGTTGCAGACTTTTTTCCTTAAATTTATTAATTTTTTTACTTAATAAATAAAATAAATAAATAAAAGGAGGTATACCCGAGGAAATTGGGAACCTGACTTCCCTAATGCATCTTCGCCTTGATACCAATAAATTGAGAGGTACGTTGGGAAACAGTTTTATTAATTATTTATGTAAATAGTCTGAAAATATAATAAACATATTGATTCCTTACCTCATTAGTCTAATTTAATTTCAACGATATATTATTTCAAACAGGTGGAATACCGAAGCAACTGGGAAATTTGACTTCTTTGATTGATGTAAACCTCTACGACAACGATTTAACAGGTACTACATCTTTTCTATTGTATACATAAAGTTGGTTGGTTCGTGCGGGAACATGGAAACAATAATCGTTACTTTTGTTTTGTCAGAGTGTTTAATTAGCAATAGAAATGGAATTACATGTAAATTCTCTACTCCTTGCCTAAAATACTTATGTATTTTTCAAACTCTCCCGTCTCATTCTACTCTACACATTTCTTGAATAATACATGTGTTAAGTAGAAGGAAACGGGAGGGGAGGAGTAATCAATATGAAAAATGCACCGTGGCAGGTGAACTACCGGAAGAGTTTGGCAATCTGGAAAAGCTCGAGTATTTAAAAGTGAGAAACAATTCTTTGCACGGTCCCATTCCATCTCCCATTTTCAACATTTCCACCTTGCAAACCCTAGACATTGCCTTCAACCAGTTTTCCGGCCGCCTCCCTTCAAACATGGGGCTCTCACTTTTCAATCTCCGAAAACTTTACGTGAATCGGAACAGCCTAAGTGGCGCCATCCCGGCCTCCCTCGCCAATGCTTCTCAGCTCACCACTTTGTCAATGAACGCTAACTCATTCAACGGCTCCGTACCAGATTTCGGCGATTTAAGGCTTCTAATATACGTACAAATCGGGGAGAATAATCTGAGTACCGGACCAGAATTCTCAACCCAAGAACTAGGGTTTCTCTCTTCTTTGACAAACTGCAGGTATTTGGACTCTATCGATATATCCAACAATCCTTTGAATGGCGCCCTACCATCTTCGATAGGCAACTTCTCCGCTTCCTTGACGAAGTTCGCAGCTTACGAGAGCAGCTTAAATGGCGTCATTCCTCCTCAGATTGGGAACTTGAGCGGTTTGCTGCAAATAACTTTGTCTAGAAATGAGCTGACTGGATCTCTCCCAGCAACATTAGGGGAGTTGAAGAAACTTCAGAGATTATACATTCATACGAATAAACTGCAAGGGTTCATCCCTACTGATCTTTGTGGATTAAGCAATTTGGGGGAGTTGAATCTAAGCAGCAACATGTTGGTTGGTCCCATACCGGAATGCTTAGGTGAACTTAAGCTTCTCAAGATCCTCTATCTTAGCTCGAACCGGCTGAACTCCACGATACCTTCGAGCTTCTGGAATCTACGAGATCTTTTTAGGCTAAACCTAGCTTACAACTACTTAAGTGGCGAGCTTTCATCTGAGATTAGAAATTTACAGTCACTTAACACACTTTTTTTGTCTAATAATCGGTTTTCGGGCAATATCCCAAGCTCGATCGGTAGCTGTCAGTCGTTAGGGTTCCTTTCTCTCTGGTATAATGACTTCAGTGGATCCATACCTCAGTCTTTAGGAAACCTCAGAGGCTTGGAGATATTGGACTTGTCGAATAATAATCTTTCTGGAGTCATACCTCAGTCGTTTCAAGACCTCGACTTTCTTCAGTTCCTTGATGTTTCTTACAACAGATTAGAAGGTGAGATCCCGAGTGGAGGTCCCTTTGTTAATTTCACAGCTCAATCATTTCTTAATAACCTTGCGTTATGCGGTCCATCAAGATTTGAAGTGCCGCCATGCCCTAAAACTCAAGATGGCTCGAGAAAAACTAGGGTTGTTCAGTTACTCAAGTACATCTTGCCTTCATTGATTTTCGTTGCAGCTTTGGCCGTTGTCGTAATTTTGATCATTAGGAAAAGAGTGAAGAGAAATGTTGTATCCCTTCCTGATAATATGCTAGGTGTTTCTTGGAGAAGAATTTCGTACGTAGAACTCGAGCAAGGGACAGGCTCCTTTAGCGAAAGTGAACTACTTGGAAGAGGAAATTTCGGTTCAGTATTCAAAGGAATTCTTTCTGATGGATTGATTGTTGCTGTAAAAGTGTTTAACCTAGAATTGGAAGGAGCTACCAAGAGCTTCGATACCGAGTGTGAAATACTGGGTTGCGTTCGACATAGAAACTTGGTACGAATAGTTGGTTGTTGTAGCAATGAAGAATTCAAAGCACTCGTTCTTGGTTACATGCCTAATGGGAACCTTGAAAAATGGTTATATTCTGATAATTATAGTTTGGATCTTCTTCTACTAGTGAAGATAGCTCTAGATGTTGCACTAGCCTTGGAATACTTACACCATGGCCACACATTCACCATTGTTCATTGTGATATGAAGCCAAGCAACGTGTTGCTCGACGAAGATATGGTTGCTCATGTTACTGATTTCGGGATCTCCAAGCTCTTCGGTGAAGGGCAGGTTATGATTCAAACTCAAACCATTGCCACTATTGGCTATGCTGCGCCAGGTGATGATCGATACCTTCTCTCTATCTCTCTCTATTTTTCTTTCATGTTCTCATAATTAATAGATTATCAATTTGTGTACACAGAATATGGATCTGAAGGGATAGTGTCAACAAATGGAGATGTATACAGTTACGGGATAATTTTGCTGGAAATGTTTACGAGTAAGAAGCCAACGGATGATATGTTCGAAGGAGAGAGGGGCCTAAAAGAGTGGGTGAACGAAGCGATGGAAAGAGACGAAGTATGTGAAGTTGTGGACATTGGTTTGGTATCAAGAGATGATGAAGATTTCTCGGAGAAGGAGGAATGTGTTTCGTCTATCTTTGAATTGGCTATGAAATGCTTAGCCTTTGCACCGGAAGAACGATTGAACATGGTACAAGTAGTGGCTGCTCTCAACAAGATCAAACTTAAAACCCAAAGCACAAGAGTTCAACAACAGGGACGAGTTAATTCGGGACAAGACGGTTGAAGTTGCAGCAGCAGCTCTCAAGCAAATCCAAGCTGCACTTTTGTACCATGGTATTAAAAAAGTTGTTGTTTCACTTGAACTTTCAAAATATCAGTTATTTTGTTAGGTTGAACTTTCCAGTACTTTCATCGAACACCTTAGCTCCCATATATTAATTGGTTTCAACGTGGAAATACTTTCACCGAACACCTTAGCTGCAGTGTTTTACATATCAGTCTTTTTATCGAACACCTTAGACACAAAAGTAGCATCTAAGCTGATTTTTACATATTAAAGCAATTGCAATTTTTTCTCAATTTCTTTTAAAGCTTTTGTCTGTTCTCAGTTCAACTTGACAGCAATGGATATATGATGATGAAAGTTTCTCACTTCCCAGAAAAAAAC
This sequence comes from Thymus mandschuricus, assembly GCA_029379335.1. Classification (NCBI taxonomy): domain Eukaryota; kingdom Viridiplantae; phylum Streptophyta; class Magnoliopsida; order Lamiales; family Lamiaceae; genus Thymus; species Thymus mandschuricus. The sequence goes on from CM057074.1 coordinate 38,623,893, forward strand.
TCCCTCTCCCTCTCTCTCTCTCTCTAGATCTCATGCAGGGACAAGAGGCACACAATCAATTCTCTTCCATTTTTTGGGTAGATTTAAGGTAATGTGGAACAAGATTTTTGAATCCCTCTCATGCACTTACTTACTTACCTTAATATGTTTACTAATTTTTTTATTTTTATCTCCAATTCGATTCCACAAGAGATCGAACACGGATCCCTCAATAAAGAGAGGAGACCGATGGCCAGGTGCCCTAAGTCAAACTCAATCATATCTTATTATCAAGTACTATTATATCAAGTTTTTATTATTGCGTACGAAACAGGATTCTAAGGTATCAAGTTTTCCAAATTGCAACTGTGAGATGTTGATCGCAAATTCCGTATAGATATATATAAAATAGGGTTAATGTCATTTAAATACACGAACTTTGGGCGGTTTTCGTTTTTTCCCATGAACTTTCAACTTTGTCACAAAAATACACGAACTTTCAAATCGTTGCAATTTTCCCATGAAAGTCAATTCCGATCAAATTGAATCCTAGTTGTCAATTAATTTGCATGACGTGGCCTTAATGGGCTGATTTGGCGCTGAGTAGGCAATGATGTGTTGAAAATATTAAGGGTTACTATCATTCAAATACATGAACTTTGGGTGGTTTTCTTTTTTTCCCATGAACTTTCGACTTTGTCACAAAAATACAAGAACTTTCAATTCGTTGCAATATCCCCATGAATGTAAATTCCGATCAATTTGAATCCTAGTTGTCAATTAATTTAAATGACGTAGCCTTAATGGACTGATTTGACGTTGAGTAAGCAATCACGTGGTGAAAATATTAAAAACGACGTCGTATTGATCATTGGGCAGCTTAAGAAGCGACATCCAAGGTTTGCTGCCGTACACGCCGTAAGAATATCACAAGACAAGTCATTCTCACAATTTGGGGTGAATCTTACTCTCGAGCGCTTGGACGAATTGATGAGGATGTCATTGCCAAAATGAGGATGAAAGAAGAGGAACGACGAACCGGAAGAATAAGGTATGAAGAAGAAAGAATAAAGAAAAATGAACGACGAAGCCACTGCAATTGTTTTTTATTAATTGGAAACCATAAATTGATGTCAAAAGACGTTTTTGGCAGTTTCAAAACGACGTGTACTTTACTGTCGATCAATGCCACATAATTATAAACGGTTGCTACGTAGGACACAATTTGGGAAAAATTGCCTTTCATGGAAAAATTGCATTAAATCGAAAGTTCGTGTATTTTTTGTGACAAAGTTTAAAGTTCATGGGAAAAAATGAAGAACAACCAAAGTACATGTATTTAAATGACACTATTTTTGGCAGTTTCAAAACGACGTTCGTATATTTTACCGTCGATCAGTGCCACGTAATCATTCCGGTTGCCACGTAGGATACAATTTGGGGGAAATTGACTTTCATGGGAAAATTGCAACAATTTGAAAGTTCGTGTATTTTTATGACAAAGTTGAAAGTTTATGGGAAAAAACGAAAACCACCCAAAGTTCATGTATTTAAATGACATTAACCCTATAAAATATTATATTCTTAGAGGAATTATTATATCTTTAGGATATATTTGGTATGATATCTTTAGTATATCTTTTGGGATTTCTTGTTCCTCAAGTATTGGGATTCCTTGTTCCTCAAGGATTAGGGTTATATACAACACTATATATATGTGGGTGTTGTGTATTTGTTATTTGGCGGTCTTGATCGGTTATTGGGTTGAGAGCTTAGCCGATATTGCGGTTTTGTGAGCTGAGAGATTTCTCGTTTTCTAGTTACTTTCGGGTTTGGGGAATATAAGATAGGTTTTCTTCTTTGAGTGTTTTCTCCATTGTAACTTCGTAATCTCTCTCGTGTAGTAGATCATATTCAGTTGACCCTCCGTGGACGTAGGCATTCTGCCGAACCACGTAAACTGCTCGTGTTCTTGATCTATTATATTCGTTCTGCTCTCATATCATCTTCATAGATATTGTTATCTCTGGCGTTACGAGTATTGTTCTGTGTTGTGTTATAACTTGGGTACCGCACACAAAATATTGTTGTTAGAATCCCTAACAATTGGCGCCGTCTGTGGGAATCGGATCTACGGTGTCTATGATAAGAGTGCTCGTCTCTTATCAAGAGTAGCGAACGAGAAATTCACCAACAACGTTAATAGGCAGTCGCGGGCTTGCCCCGTCGATCACGCCAGAATCGAAAGAAGAAGAGAAAAACGTGCAAAGGAGAGAAAAACTAGGGTTTATATTTCTTGATAATAAAATATAACCTAATCTCTCTATAAATACTAGGGACCCTGGTTGATTCGACTCGTACGATTTGGGAAAGAATCAATAAGAAAACCCGAAAAGGAGCTCATAATTACGCTCGACTCAATAAGCAATATGGGCTCGGCCCAATTATTCAAAACAAAGAAATAAACTAATTATTCAAAACAAAGAAATAAACTAACGATAGGTAATAAAACCCTCAAACTTGCTGGGTGTCTTGGTGTTACGCTTTGATCTTCCTCTCCCCTCTTGATTCACACCTCGATCATCCTCTTCTCCACTAGTGTCGAAGACAGGCTGCTCGCGATCCTTCGCATTATCCTCTTCAGTCTCGTGCTCTTGGGACGTCGGCGCCACACTCGTAGGGTTCGTATCAACTCCACCCTGTTATCAATCTCCTTGTCCTCAAGGAGCAAATGAGGAAAACGCCGCTGAATAACCTCCCACGGTTCCCAAGTCGGAACTTGTCCCTCATCATCATCCCATGCAAGCAACCCCTCATCAACCACCTTTCCTTCACGCCGCACCGAACGGCGGTCCAGCAACTGCCTAGGACGCGCAACAGCCTTCCCACGTGCGAAGAACGTCGGAAAATTCTCCGGAACTAACGAACCTCCCTCAACAAACGGCCGTAGAAGACTGACATGAAAAACGTCGTGAATACGACTCTCTTCCGGCAACTTAAGACGATATGCAACCTCCCCAATGCGTTCCAACACCTCGAACGGACCGTAGAACCTTCGAGCTAACTTCGGTGAGATCGGACGGGCCACGGAGTGTTGGCGATATATTTGCAATTTAAGCAATACTCGATCCCCCACCATAAACTCCACATCACGGCGTTTGCGATTCGCCGTGTCTCGCATGCGGCGCTGAGCCTTCTCCAAATTACGATGAAGCCAAACCAATAAATCCCCGCGTTGACGGATAACCTCGGCCACCGATGGAGGGCAAGAAGCTGCTGGACGTGGGGCTACCAATCGAGGGGGTTCCCTCCCATATAAAGCGTGGAACGGAGATGTCCCAAGGCCGTCGTGGTGGAAACAATTGAGGGCCAATTCCGCCCACGGCAAAAAGTTCATCCACTTGGCCGGTTGATCCGCCACGAAGGCCCGTAAATATTGTTCCAAACCACGATTGCGTACCTCCGTCTGACCATCGGATTGCGGGTGATAAGCCGTTGTAAAATGTAACTTCGTGACTAGGCTATTTCTAACATAGCAATAATATCGAACTAGAGAAGTCTGGGTATCGAACACGATGAGTGAATGTGTCGAGAGATAATCAAGTAGTTCGTCTTGTCTCTATTATCCTATTTGAGCACATAGACTTGGTTTTGGTGTTTTATAACTAGGCAAGCAATGAGTAAGTGAAATAACAAGCAAAAATAAAGGCAAGTAATGTAAAGAACAAGTAAAGGAACAAGTAGAGAAGGTAAGGTTTCAAACGATTTCCGATGTACTTAGGCTAAGGATTAGGCATTTGATGTGTCAAACCATTTTAATTCCCTTGAGTGGCATTCTTACATAAATCAAGCTATCTCATCCTCCTAAGACTTGATAACTAGTGGATTGAATAACATGCTTACCATTCTAAACATATTACCAACTCCTAAAAGCACAATGCCTATTAATCTAACAACAATTCACATAATTCTTTCTAGGAACAATGTAAAATCAATGCTAGATAATATGAGCAAGGATTCATGCCAAGTGCTATGAATGGAAGCTTCCTAGGCATTCCATCAAACACCTTGTATGCACTAGTGGCTGTCAATCATTCATGCAATAAAATTCAATCAAATCCAAGGGCAACTCAAAGGAAAGGTATATCAACATCAATAGCCCTCACATCCTAGCCTAATTCACATCATCCATCATTTGAAACCTCAATGGATTTAGCCTAGTATGGATCTAAGCATCAAACCATCAAAAATAAGAGAATTCATATTAGAAAGAACAAGGAAAGTAAAAGGAATTGAATTGCTCCAATGATCTTCAATATCCAAGCTTGATCATCCAACAATATTTGAAAATACTAAAAAGGAAAGAGGGAAAAAGGTAGGGTTCTAAAGTAGTAGTGCAAGAGTGAATTACAAGTGATCAAAAGATACCAAATGAGGAAAATAACTAAGTATTTATAGGCTTCCCACAAGTTGGGGTCAAATTGCAATTAAAAGAAACTTGAGTTGAGAAGGTGGGGTAAAAACTGTAATTTCCGAAAAGTTGTTCAAGGGTGTGTTTATGCATTTCCGCCCACATTCACCACTCTGCGCACTTCTATGGTTTTGGCTCGTTCTCTCTCGTCCGACCTCGGAAAAATAATCTGCAAAGTAACGGCTTCCTCTTTCGATCCTCTTCGACATAGAATAACTCAAATGTTCCCAGAAAATTGCCACATCACCTGAATTAGCACGGAAATCGAGAGAAAATGCAAAGTATATAGAAAATGCATAAATTGTAAAAACCTATCATTTCCTATTCATTTAAGCACATATATGAAAGCCAAAACCTACTAAAAACATCTTGAAATGCATATAAAATATCGGTTTGTCACTTCGTCCCATTCAATTTCAGCAAATTTTCCCATACCTCATTTAAGAACACGGAGTCCCGATCCGAGATCAACGTGACGGGAAAGCCATGGTGCTTAACAACCGTATCCACAAACAAGTTAGCCACCTTCCAAGCATCGAAACGGGTCGGCAATGGCGCAAAGTGTGCATATTTAGACAGCCTATCAATGACTACCATAATTGCTGTAAAACCTCTCGACTGTGGTAGTCTCGTAACGAAATCCATAGAGACGTCTTCCCATACTTGTGATGGAATCGGAAGAGGTTGAAGCAGGCCCGCCGGTTTATGTGTCGAATACTTAGTAGTTTGACACTCCATTCATGCAGCTACGAATTGCTTAACATCACGTCTCATATTCGGCCAATAAAATGATGACACGAGGCGACGAAAAGTGCGATCCACCCCTGGGTGACCCGCGATTGGAGTTGAATGATGCTCATAGAGAATCGCCGTTTTCACCGAAGATGAAGATGCCACCACAATCCTTCTGCCGTGGTAAATCAACCCATCACTCACCATGTAATCCTTGTGGGCGGCTCCTGCCTCAATTTCAGCTCATAAATCTTTCATCTCTTGCAACTTCTCCACATCAACTCGCAAAAGTTCTAGTATATCGAGTATAGGTTGAGAAATCGCCAACAACAACGCCGTATCTTCCCGTTCCTCCTTCATAGACTCGTTATATCTGGATAGCGCATCGGCAACCCGATTAGCTGCTCCCGGCTTGTACTCAATACGGAACTTGTATCCCATCAGCTTCCGTGCATACGATTGTTGATCAGGTGTTTGAATTACTTGTTGCAATAACTCTCTCAAGCTCTATTGATCCGTGCGAATAACAAACTCCCGACCTAGCAAATATTGTCTCCATTTTTGCACCGCCTCCACAATAACATACAACTCTTTATGATAGGTAGAAGTAAGCTTTCGTCGAGGGCCGAGCTTCTTGCTAAAAAATGCTAACGGGTGGCCATCTTGGAGAAGAACTGCCCCAATACCATAACCGGACGCGTCGGTCTCCACCACAAAAGTCTTGGAGAAATCGGGAAGATGAAGGACCGGCACCGTTGTCATCGCCTTTTTCAATGCTGAAAAACTCTCACTTGCTGCCGAAGTCCATTCAAAGGAGTCCTTCTTCAATAAGTCCGTTAATGGTGAAGCAATCATCGCATATCCTGCAATAAAGCGCCGATAATAGCCCGTCAGGCCAAGAAACCCTCGCAATTGCTTCACCGAGGTCGGCTGTGGCCATGCCACCATCGCATCGATTTTCGTCGAATCCGCCTTCAATTGTCCGTTAGTAATGATATGACCCAAATAATCGACTGACGGGCAACAAAACGAGCATTTTATAACTTGATGAAGAAGCTATGCTGTTGTAGAATGGATAAAACATTGGCCAAGTCCCGTGCATGTCTCTCCATTGACGGGCTATATATAAGAATGTCATCAAAGGAGACGATAATGAAACGACGTAGAAACGGCCTGAAGATTTCATTCATAGCGGCTTGAAACGTTGACGGAGCATTCGTGAGGCCGAATGGCATGACAAGGAACTCGAAATGGCCGTCGTGAGTAAGAAATGCTGTCTTGAAGATGTCCGAATCATGCATTATGATCTGATGATATCCCGATCGTAAGTCCCATTTCGTGAAAACCCGAGCTGCCCCTAACTCATCAAACAACTCCTCTGCCGTAGGAATCGAAAAATGATTGGGAACCGTAACCACGTTCAAAGCTCTGTAGTCAATGCATAAACGAAAGGAGCCATCTTTCTTTCAAATCAACAACACCGGGGAAGAAAACGCACTGCTGCTTTGCCTAATAATGCCCGACTCTAACATCTCCTTGACTTGCCGCTCGATCTCGGTCTTCTGAAAATATGGATACCTATATGGGCACACGTTGACGGGCTTAGAATTAGGTAATAAATGGATGTGATGATCAAAAGCTCTCTTCGGTGGTAATCCGGATGGAACAGTAAAGATAGACGTGTGCTGCAAAAGCACCATTCGCACGGCATCGGGATGCGACGATGGAAACTCCAAGGCTGTGGGTGGAGCATCAACGACGCTCGAAGGCTCCTCAATGGCCAAAATCTCAAACAAGGCCCCACCATCACTATTCATCAATAAAGACGAAAAGCTCCGGGCCGAAACCTGACGCGGAAGGCGAGGAGTAACTCGAAGGCACGCCGAACGACCCCCCTCGTAAACTCCAAGGTCCCGGCATCATAGTCACTGGTGACACGGTGCAAAGAACGTAACCAAGCAATACCCAATATCACATCGGGGCCGTACATCGGCAGGACGAAGAGATCAACTTGAAACAACTGATTTTGTATTGTCAACTCCGCATGGGCACTCTTGTACGAACACAAAAGAGACTCACCATTCCCCATATAAACCCTAAAAGGCCGAATAGCTTCGAGAGGCAAGCTACATTTCTCCGCCACCTTCGGATGCACGAAATTATGCGTACTGCCGGTGTCCACCAAAATTAAAACGTCCGCCTTGTGTAAGGTTCCTTGCAACTCCAAAGACGACGCCTTAGGGCCCCCGTCCAAACTATACATGTGAGATAAGTCCGTGGTGATGATTTCCGACTCAATCGTTTCTGTCTCCAACTCCGGGGTCTCCTCGGTGTCATCATCTGCTCTCATATAAGCTAAAACAGGTGTCTTGCAAATGTGCACCACACCCCATTTCTCGGGACAGTACCAACATAAACCTTGACTCGAGCGATCCCTACGCTCTGCTGCCGTCAAACGCACAACAGGCAACTTTGAGAAATCCCTCGCACGACTGGAAGGCTGCCCAAACGACGAAGATTTAACCACGTTAGATGAAGACGAGGCCGCCGGCGAAGGCACGGGCGAGCTACGGCCTTGCCACTGCCGTCAGGGGGTGGCACTTGGACGTTCACTTGTGCCATCAAATTCATTCGCTAGGGCCATAGCCGCCGCCAAAGACGTTGGGTGTTGAAAATGAACTTGACTTCTGATCGGCTGCCGTAACCCACCCAAATACATCGGCAACAACGTAGACTCCGAAAGCCCTTGCGTCTGATTTAGCATTCTTTCGAACTCGCGGTGATAATCGGCTAGGGACCCCGTCTGTGTAAGCTTGGCCAACAACTCCACATAGTTAACAAAATAGTTCGAATCAAACTGGCGACGAACATCATCCAAGAATTGAGGCCAGGAAGCGCACGGGTTGTTGGCTCGATACGAAAAAATCCAATCCGATGCCGGTGGAGAGAACAACATAACAACATAGTGTAAGCGTTGCTCAACGGGTAACATAATATGATCAAAATAATAATTAATGCGTGTTACCCACCCTTGAGCGTCGATTCCATCGAAATATGGTGGATCCATTCGAATATGGCGGCCCGGGTCGAAATTGCCGAACGAATTAGACCCTCTCTGTCCATAGCTATCCCACGTCGACTGTTGGCCTTGCTGATCGGAATAGCGTGGCGGAACCCGATCCCATGAAGAAGAACCGGCTGGACAATCCCATGCAGAGTTGGGCTGCGGTTGCACCATGGACGGCCTAAACCCATTAGAATAAGGCGTCTGAAGTGGCGGGATTGACACGGATAATGTGGCGGTCTGCGCTCCAGAAAGGGGCCACGTCGGTGCTTTCCAACCCTTCGGTATGCCGTAAGGCGGGTCGGGATCACAGCTTGCTGGTCGTTAGCATCTAGCCGTTCCTCGATGCGCTGCACCAAAGCAAACGACACATCGATGGATGCAGTAACCGAACCTGAATTCGGTTGCGAGGTCTGCCCGGAAGAATTCCCCAACGGTGACGAAGAAACAGCCACATACAATGGCTTATCCCATGAACTAGGGTTCACACCCGAAGATGAGGACATGATTCGATGAAAGCACCAATTGATAAGAGTGCTCGTCTCTTATCAAGCGTAGCGAATGAGAAATTCGCCAACAACGTTAATAGGCAGTCGCGGGCTTGCCCCGTCGATCATGCCGGAATCGAAAGAAGAAGAGAAAAACGTGCAAAGGAGAGAAAAACTAGGGTTTATATTTCTTGATAATAAAATATAACCTAATATTTCTATAAATACTAGGGACCCTGGTTGATTCGACTCGTACGATTCGGGAAAGAATCAACAAGAAAACCCGAAAAGGAGCTCATAATTACGCTCGACTCGATAAGCAATATGGGCTCGGCCCAATTATTCAAAACAAAGAAATAAACTAACGATAGGTAATAAAACCCTCAAACTTGCTGGGTGTCTTGGTGTTACGCTTTGATCTTCCTCTCCCCTCTTGATTCACACCTCGATCATCCTTTTCTCCACTAGCATTGAAGACAGGCTGCTCGCGATCCTTCGCATTATCCTCTTCAGTCTCGTACTCTTGGGACGTCGGCTCCACACTCGTAGGGTTCGTATCAGTCTACCACAAAGTTTAACGCAGAGAAGTTCACATGAGTGAACGATTTTGGTCTATGGAGGATTAGGAACCGGAGTTTGTATTACCTTGATGCAAAGCCGGTGATTGGAGAATCTGAAGCTAATACAGTTGACGATTCCATGTTGTGGCATATGCGGCTAGGCCACATTGGAGAGTAGGGTTTGAATGAATTGTTGAAGAGAACTTGCTACAACATTCTGGCTCATTTAAGGTTGAGTCTTGTGAACATTGTATCTTGGGCAAAAGCAAGAAGTTGCCTTATAATACTGGGAAGCTCACCTCGGCTGCACATTTGGAGTATGTCCATGCGGACTTATGGGGACCATCTAGGACCGAAACCCAAGGAGGACGCAGATATTTCATGGCTGTCATCGATGATTTCCCAAGGAAGCTATGGGTTTATGTTCTGAATAACAAGTCTGAAGCCTTTACAAGGTTCGTGAGGTTGAAACTGAGAAAGGAGTCTTGGTCAAGTGCTTGAGGACAGACAATGGATTAGAGTTTCTGTCCGATGAGTTCCAGTAGTTTTTTTGCAAGAAGAAAGGGATTAAGAGGCACAAGACTGTTCCTGGGAATCCACAACAGAACGGTGTGGTGGAGTGGATGAATAGAGCATTGCTCGAGAGAGTGAGGTGTATGTTGCTGAGTTCCGGGCTGCCAAGGAAGTTTTGGGGAGAAGCAATCAACACGGCGTACCATTTGATAAAATTTTGCCCTTCTTCTGCAATTAAGTTTAAGGTTCCGGATGAGGTGTGGCATGGTGTTACTCCGAGTTACAAGTACTTGAGGGTTTTCGGTTGCAGAGCTTATGCCCACATTAAGCAAGACAAGTTGGAACCTAGGGCTTTGAAGTGTATACTCATAGGCTATCCCAAAGGCATGAAGGGATACAAACTATGGTGTACAGAACCTGGAAATCAGAAGGTCATCATTAGTAGAGACGTGGTGTTTAAGGAGGATGTCATGCCTTATTTGGAGGAGAATGACAAGCCACGTGAAGTTGTTAATGATGACATTGGTGCTTTGAAGTTTCAGGTGGAGCCTGAAGAACAATCTGCTCACATCGAGGGTCACATCAGGGAGTACACTGACCGTGAGATTGACGAGGACACAGCGGCAGATTTGAGAAATTACATGCTTGCGAGAGATAGAACCAGAAGGAACATTACTCCACCTTCTAGGTTCGGACATGCCGACATGATTTTCTATGCTTTGAATGTTGCTGAGAATGTGGAACATCAAGAGGAACCTCGGAACTATAAAGAGACAGTGAGTTCCGAGGAGAACAAGTAGTGGATGCTGGCCATGCGGGAAGAATTGGAATCAATGGAGAGGAATGGAACATGGGTACTGGTCGATAAGCCCAAATCTCAGAAATTGGTGAGCTGCAAGTGGATCATCAAGAAGAAGTTTGAGGTTGTCGGAACCGAGAAGGTCCGATACAAGGCAAGGCTCGTAGCTCGCGGTTTCACACAGAGAGAAGGTATTGATTTCAATGAAGTTTTTTCGCCTGTGGTTAAGCACTGTTCCATTAGAATCTTGTTGGCAATGGTGGCTCAATATGACATGGAGCTACATCAGTTGGATGTCAAAACAGCGTTTCTTCATGGAGATCTAAAGGAGACCATTTATATGACTCAGCCTGAAGGGTCCGTTCTGCTCGAGAATCAGGACAAGGTTTGTCTATTGAAGAAGTCCTTATATGGCCTGAAACAAAGTTCAAGGCAGTGGAACATGAAGTTTGATGAGCATATGAAGGACATTGGTTTCACTAGATCACAATATGACAGTTGTGTCTACATTAAGAAGGGAGAGAACGCTGCTGCAACTTATCTACTATTATATGTAGATGATATGCTGGTCGCAAGCAAGGATTTGGCTGAGGTGGAGCAGATGAAATCTGATTTGAAGTCCAAGTTCGAGATGAAGGACTTGGGATGCGCCAAAAGGATTTTGGGAATTGATATTTCCAGAAATCGAGATAAAGGAGAGTTGTGGCTTACACAACATGATTATGTGCAGAGGATATTGAAGAGATTCAATATGCATGAATCTAGGGAAGTGACGGTTCCCTTGGCTAAACACTTCAAGATGTCTGAACAGCAGAAACCCAGTACACCAGAGGAGACACAGGAGATGAGTCAGGTACCAGATGCGAATGTTGTTGGGAGTGTCATGTACACGATGATTTGCACCAGGCCGGATCTTGCTCATTCCATAAGTGTTATAAGTAGATACATGGCTAATCCAGGGATGTACCTTTGGGAAGGACTCAAGTGGATGTTCAGATGTCTTAAAGGAAGTTCGAGGATTGACATTTTGTACAAGCGTCAATCTGATGTGAATGGAGATCCATTAGTTGGATATGTTGATTCAGATTTTGCAGCAAATCTGGATACGAGGAAGTCTCAATCAGGTTACATTTTTAACTTGTTTGGTTATGTTATTAGTTTGAGTTCTTCTCTTCAGTCTATGGTAGCTTTGTGTACAACCGAAGCTGAATACATGGCGATAACTAAGGCCGTGAAGGAGGCTGTTTGGCTTAGAGGGATCATTGGAGAATTTGGAGTTGATCAAGGCGAAGTTTCCATAAACTGTGACAGCCAAAGTGCTTTGCATCTTGCCAAACATCAAGTGTTTCATCAAAGATCGAAACATATTGATGTTAAGTATCATTTTGTGAGGGATATGATGAACAAGAAGGAGGTGGAGATGTGGAAGATTTCGACTGAAGAGAATGCTGCGGATATGCTAACCAAAGCATTACCAACTGCGAAGTTTAGGTACTGCTTGGAGTTGGTTAGTGTGCTCTCGAGATGAGAGACTTGTGTACTGCCCTGTGATGGGGCATCATTTGAGGGAAAACTGAATTCAGTGGAGATCTACTGTCATTTGGTTAGTGTGCTCTCGAGATGAGAGACTTGTGTACTGCCCTGTGATGGGGCATCATTTGAGGGAAAACTGAATTCAGTGGAGATCTACTGTCATTTGCGTTCAAGGTGGAGAATTGTGAGATGTTGATCGCAAATTCCGTATAGATATATATGGAATATTATATTCTTAGAGGAACTATTATATCTTTAGGATATATTTGGTATGATATCTTTAGAATATCTTTTGGGATTCCTTGTTCCTCAAGTATTGAGATTCCTTGTTCCTCAAGGATTAGGGTTATATACAACACTTTATATATGGGTGTTGTGTATTTGTTATTTGGCGGTCTTGATCGGTTATTGGGTTGAGAGCTTAGCCGATATTGCGGTTTTGTGAGCTGAGAGATTTCTCGTTTTCTATTTACTTTCGGGTTTGGGGAATAGAAGATAGGTTTTCTTCTTTGAGTGTTTTCTCCATTGTAACTTTGTAATCTCTCTCGTGTAGTAGATCATATTCAGTTGACCATCCGTGGACGTAGGCATTCTGCCGAACCACGCAAACTGCTCGTGTTCTTGATCTATTATTTTCGTTCTGCTCTCATATCATCCTCATAGATATTGTTATTTCTGGCATTACAAGTATTGTTCTGTGTTGTGTCATAACTTGGGTACCGCACACAAAATATTGTTATTAGAATCCCTAACAACAACCATGGACACGTAATCACGTAATATCATAATATAGCGTTGACTTTCACTTTATTTCATTTATCATTAAGTCAACCATTCGATATCGACTCTAAATTCAATAGGTGAGGCTAATCAAATAAAACACCTAAAATTGAACTATTCGTGATGCACATACACTGTGGTGGAGCTATGAATTTTAAAAGGGTGGGCTCGATCGGCTAGTGATATGATCAGAACAATAATTACTCCCCTCTTTTCTCGTAATTAGGGTTACCGACGATAAAAAACTTCGATAATAAAAGGACTATCTTTTTTTTGGAGTGGGCTTGAGATTTGATTAATTTGGTCTTATGTTTATTATAAATTCATTTGGTTAACCAAAATGATTTTTTTTTTCATAACTAATTAGATTTGTCAGCTAAGCTTAGTAACTGATATATGCACGCATCATTATAATTAACACCCCCCACTTGCATGGGACAATTAAAGATTGAAATATATATTAATTAATAGTACAGCGTCATTATCCAAGTCAACTCTTGATGAAACTAAAGTCGACATCATCGGATTTCTTTTAATTATAATTGCAACAGATCGATCGTCCTAGCTAATCATACATATAATATAAAGATAAAGTTTATTATATAAAAATAGAGCTTAGTATAGACAACCGGCTCGATTTAATTTCGAGTGCTTAGGTTAATAACAGCAGCCGGCCGGCCAGTGGCGGAACTAGGTGGGGGCTAGCGTAGGCTGAAGCCCTCACGATCGTCGTCGGAATCTCTACGCTTCAGTGTATTTTTTTTCGATTTTTTTTATTCGTATTACGTTTCAGTGTATATTTTGTCGAATTTTATAGATTAGCCCCCGTGGTAATTTAATCTTGATTCCGCCCCTGCGGCCGGCCCATATATTCTACTCCGCCCGTTTCTTCTGAAACTGTCATTTTCTTTTGAACACGTGCATTAAGAAAATTGTGGTTTATTGTAATATAGTGGTGGTCCACATACTTAAATGGAAGTTTAGTATATAAAGGTAGTGTATTAAAGGGTTAATGAGATGAGTACATGGGTTTGTTGGCCAATAGGAAACTGGCCATTTCGAATAAAACGTCCATGAAAATGTGGCCATTTCAGAAGAAACGAAGAGAGTATATTATTTCTTCCGTTTTATTCGCGTTTGACTAGGTACGTATATATTACTTTATGATTACATGCATTCAAGAAACATGTAAATAGAATGAGAATGAGTCAAAGGTTTGACATCCTTCCCATCAACTAATCAATCAACCAATCATTTGCATAAATAACAACCAATGAATTTAAGGTAAACAGCCAAAGCATCTAGTTCCATGGCGAGTAATATTTCCTTTGCCTTTTTACTACTTGTCTTCATTCACAGCAGCATTTCACTTTGCTTAGCCCAAACCCTTTTCGACTTTAACACAGACCAACAATCCCTTCTTTCCTTCAAAGACACTACCCTTATCTCAAACCCTAACGGCGTTATCGCCAGAAACTGGTCCGTCAAGTCCTCTGTCTGCAGCTGGATCGGTGTCTCCTGCAGCGTCAAACACACAAGGGTGACTGCGTTAAATATCTCCGGTTTCAACCTCGGCGGAACCCTAGCTCCACATCTCGGAAACTTGACGTTTCTTCAATCGTTAGACGCTAGCTCCAACAACTTCACGGGTACCCTACCCTCCGATCTCTCTAAACTACGTCGTCTAAAGGAGATAAACTTCGGGTTCAACAAACTAACCGGAGACGTACCATCGTGGCTCGGAGCCTTATCGGAGCTTCAATCAGTCCACCTCAACAACAATTCCTTTGCCGGTAAAATCCCTCCAAATTTGTTTACAAACTCCAAGTTGCAGAATTTAGACATGGGGTTCAATTTTCTTGAAGGAAGTATTCCAATGGAGATTGGAAACCTCTCATCTTTGGTAACCCTAAATTTAGTTGGAAATAAGCTTAGTGGTGTTATACCAAGTGGAATCTTTACCAACAAATCTTCATTGATAGAAATCGATTTGAGATTTAACATGCTATCAGGCCAACTACCAGATGATATATGCTATAATACACCAAAATTAAAAAGAATATACGTATCGAGGAACGAAATCGAAGGGGAAATTCCAGCAAATATATACAGGTGCAGAGAGGTGGAGGAGATACTGCTGCACATCAACAATTTCCATGGCAACATACCTAGAGAGATTGGGAGTCTAAGCAAGCTTACTTGGCTATCTCTATTTTCAAATTCTTTTACAGGTATCAGCGCTCTCTACCTCCTTTGATTAATTAATTACTTCAATTAATAAATGTACAGCAGTGTGATTTCTATATCAGTTTGCGTTTTCTTTGATGGAAAATTATCACGATAAAAGGAGATAAAAGGAAAACTCAATTTTCCATCAAACAAAATGTAACCATAAAATAATCTTATTTCTTGTTGTAAACACGATTTATTAAATTCTCTAGTAGTATTTAATTAAATACATGACGAGGTTTATTTTATTTTTTATTGTATTGTATATGATAAATTAAAGGAGGTGTACCTGAGGAAATTGGGAACCTGACTTCCCTAAAGCATCTACTCCTCGGTATCAATAAATTGACAGGTACGTTCAGCTACCATATAATTAATAAATTAATTCGTTCTGACAGGTACGTTCAGCTACCATATAATTAATAAATTAATTCGTTCTGACAGGTACGTTCAACTACAAACATCACTTTTATCTACATTTATCTTTTAACTCACACTACATATTAACTTTTTAATTATATTTTTTAAATATCGTGCCGAAAAAAACAAGACATCTGAAAAAAAAAAAACTGAGGGAGTAATAAACTAGGGGGTGTTTGATAGGGTGTATAAAGCCCATACTATTTTTTATGTGGACTTAGTACATTGTTTGGTAGGTAAAATAGATAGTAGCGAGGACCCTCTATTATAACAAGGCCCGTTGTTATTTTACTGTTTCGTCAACATTATTAGTATCACCTCCCCCCTAGTATTATTAATCCCATGTGAACAGTAATTCCATACTATTATTATTTTTTCTCTTTCTACCCCTCTATATATTCTGTACAAGAGAAAATTTGGCTTACAAATAATTATTATTTTTTAATCCTTTTTTTATCCTTTTATGCAAAATAATAATAATAATAATAATAATAATAATAATAATAATAATAATAATAATAATAAATGTTTTCTCAATGGGAGAAAAAAACTTTTAAATCCTTTTTTGCAATCATTTTTTATCCTTTTATGTGTGTTTGAAAAATTCTAAGCTATTGAATTAAAGGTAGCAATATTGTCTCGTTTGACGTTTTTTTTTTTTTTTTTCAAACATAAGGTTATATGCACTATTGTTCTATAGCGTCGTATAATTTTAATTGATTGTCGTATAATTTTAATTGATTGTGAATTTTTTTGGCTAATGATTTTATCCATTCTTTTCTAGTGCACGGTTTTAACTATATTTGAATATGTTAATATTTGATTGAGAAAAAAAATTGAAAAAGATTCGAAAATATATCATGCTTTAATTTACGATTTCATATAAAAAAAATCCACCAAGGTTATATTAGTCAATTCATAATTTAATGTAGATCTATGTGTATCATACCAAACACAATATTAATTTTAGTATGGATTTTTATATTGTCCTACCAAACACTATATTGATTAATTTATCTCATTGGTTCATAGAAGTATTATTTATCTTGAGACTATTTAATATGGAGTTTTGTATGGAATGGTACCAAACAAGCCCTAGGAGTACTAAAGATTGGATATTTTTTATAGCTGATTAAGCAGCACACATTTCTGTAATTTGGATATTGATCGGTTCAAGTCTAATTTCAACAATATTTTTCCATATATACAAACAGGTCGAATACCGAAACAACTGGGAAATTTGACTTCTTTGATTGATTTACACCTCTTCGACAACAATTTTACAGGTATTTAGTAACCTTTTCGTCTCATTCTAGTTAACGGTGTATATTTGGCCCATCTTAATTGACACGTTTTATTTTTTTTAATAATATATTCATGAACAATTCACTCGTTTATTTAAACAACTACAAGTTTCAAACTGATCCTTTATTATAAATCATGCATTTCAAAATTAAATACTTTCTCCTTGATTCTCGTAACGAATAAAGAAATAAGTCAACTAGAGTAATTAACTTCTTGAATACGTATTAAGTAGAATGAGATGAGTAATATGAGAATGCACCGTGGCAGGTGAATTACCAGAAGAGGTTGGCAATCTGGAAAAGCTCGAGTACTTAACAGTGAGCAACAATTCTTTGTACGGTTCCATTCCATCTTCCATTTTCAACCTTTCCACCTTGCAAACCCTAGACATTACCTACAACCAGTTTTCTGGCCGTCTCCCTTCAAACATGGGGTTCTCACTTCTCAATCTCCGACAACTTTACCTGAATCGGAACAGTCTAAGCGGCTCCATCCCGGCCTCCCTCGCCAATGCTTCTCAGCTCACCGTTCTGTCACTGAACGCCAACTCATTCAGTGGCTCCGTACCGGAATTTGGCGATTTAAGGCTCCTTCGATACGTACAAATCGGGGAGAATAATCTGAGCACTGGACCAGAATACTCAACCCAAGAACTAGGGTTTCTCTCTTCTTTGACAAACTGCAGGTATTTGGACTCTATCGATATATCCAACAATCCTTTGAATGGCGCCCTACCATCTTCGATCGGCAACTTCTCTGCTTCCTTGGCGAAGTTCGCAGCTTACGAGAGCAGCTTAAATGGCGCCATTCCTCCTCAGATTGGGAACTTGAGCGGTTTGCTGCAATTAACGTTGTCAAGAAATGAGCTGACTGGATCCCTCCCATCAACATTAGGGCAGCTGAAGAAACTTCAGAGATTATACATTCATAACAACCAGCTTCAAGGGTTCATCCCTAACGATCTTTGTGGATTAAGCAATTTGGGGGAGTTGAATCTAAGCAGCAACATGTTGGTTGGTCCCATACCGGAATGCTTAGGTGAACTAAAGCTTCTCAAGATCGTCTATTTGGGCTCGAACCGGTTGAACTCCACGATACCTTCGAGCTTCTGGAATCTACGAGATCTTTTTAGGCTAAACCTTGCTTTCAACAACTTGAGTGGCGAGCTTTCATCTGAGATTGGGAATCTACAGTCAGTTAACAGACTTTTTTTGTCCTCTAATCAGTTTTCGGGCCATATCCCAAGCTCGATCGGTATCTGTCAGTCGTTAGGGTTCCTTTCTCTCTCGTATAATGACTTCAGTGGATCCATACCTCAGTCTTTAGGAAACCTCAGAGGCTTGGAGTATTTGGAATTGTCGAATAATAGTCTCTCTGGAGACATACCTCAGTCGTTTCAAGATCTCGACTTTCTTGAGTACTTTGATGTTTCTTACAACAGATTGGAAGGTGAGATCCCGAGTGGAGGTCCGTTCGTTAATTTCACCGCTCAATCGTTTGTTCATAACCTTGCTTTGTGCGGTCCGTCAAGATTTGAAGTGCCTCCATGCCCGAAAACTCAAGAGGGCTCGAGAAAAACTAGGGTTGTTCAGTTACTCAAGTACATCTTGCCTTCACTGATTATTGTTGCAGCAATGGTTGCTGTCGTAATTTTAATCATAAGGAAAAGAGTGAAGAGAAATGTTGTATCCCTTCCTGATAATATGCTAGGTGTTTCTTGGAGAAGAATTTCGTACGTGGAGCTCGAGCAAGGGACGCGTTCCTTTAGCGAAACGGAACTACTTGGAAGAGGAAG
Source organism: Thymus mandschuricus (assembly GCA_029379335.1). NCBI lineage: Eukaryota > Viridiplantae > Streptophyta > Magnoliopsida > Lamiales > Lamiaceae > Thymus > Thymus mandschuricus. The sequence continues at coordinate 38,642,561 of CM057074.1, forward strand.
CTTTGGTTCAGTATATAAAGGTATTCTCTCTGATGGATTGGATGTTGCAGTAAAAGTGTTTAATCTAGAATTGGAAGGAGCTACCAAGAGCTTTGATGCCGAGTGTGAAATACTGGGTTCCGTTCGACATAGAAACTTAGTACGAATAATCGGTTGTTGTAGCAATGAAGAATTCAAAGCACTCGTTCTTGGTTACTTGCCTAATGGGGATCTGGAGAAGTGGTTATATTCTGATAACTATTGTCTCGATTTGCTTCAACGAGTGATGATTGCTCTAGATGTTGCACTAGCCTTGGAATATTTACACCATGGCCATACATTCACCGTTGTTCACTGTGATATGAAGCCGAGCAACGTCTTGCTCGACGGAGATATGGTTGCTCATGTTGCTGATTTTGGGATCTCCAAGCTCTTTGATGAAGGGCAGGCCATGATTCAAACTCAAACCATTGCCACTATTGGCTATGCTGCGCCAGGTGATGATCAATACCTTCTCTCTTTCTCTCTTAAATTGATTATCAACTTGTGTGTGATTGATATATACACATGTATTGTTGTGCATTTAGAGTATGGATCGGAGGGGAAAGTGTCGACAAATGGGGATGTATACAGTTACGGGATAATTTTGCTGGAAATGTTTACGAGTAAGAAGCCAACAAATGATATGTTCGAAGGAGAGACGGGCCTAAAAGAGTGGGTGTGCGAAGCTTTGGAAAGAGACGAAATATGTGAAGTTGTGGCCAATGGTTTGGTATCAAGAGATGATGGAGATTTCTCGGAGAAGGAGGAATGTGTTTCGTCCGTCTTTGATTTGGCTATGAAATGCTTAGCCTTCGTACCCGAAGAACGAATCGACATGGTACAAGTAGTGGCTGCTCTCCGCAAGATCAAACTCACAATTCACAGCACAAGAGTTCAACAACAGGAAACTGTTAATACAGTAGAGATTTAAAGTGCTTCTTAAAATTTTGCTCAAATGTTGGAATATGCCAAATTTGGGATGTTCAGAAATTATGTAAGTTTATGAACTTTCAAAATATCTGTTTTTTAGTTGGGTTAAATTTGCCAGTATTTTCATCGAACTCCTTAGCTGCTGTAAGTTTGGCTCTACATAGAAGTACTTTCACCGAACACCTTAGCTGCATCTCAGTTGGGTTTTACATCTCTGTCTTTTCATCGAACACATTAGAAGCAATAAGAATTGAGGGTTCCAACTGACCTTCATGGTGCTAATTTGTAAAACCTTTGATTGAAAACATCAAATTCCCAGCAAGTATTTATTTTTCTATGATTACAGTCACAGTACATATCATATCATACAACACCTGCATAACTTTCGATGCCAACTTGTTCAAACACACAGATTTATGGCCTTGAAATAACTACTTGAAATCCATGTCGTATTTCGGCTGCCCGTTCGGAAAGAAAAGCCCGAAATGCCTCTCCGTCTCGGCCCCGGGCTTCTCGTTTTCATCGAAGAGAGCAAATATGTATGTCTCTATAGGCACAGGGTGTCGCGGTGTCCCTTCATCCACAACACCAATCAAGTTCTGGTTGAAAGTTTTCGCATTATACATGTTCGCCGCCTCGCCGCCGCTCGACGGATGTCCGGTCTCCCCCGACACCACTCTCGGCGGCTTCGGTCGCTGCCCAGCCTTCTTCTCTGCAGTCCGGTTGTATCCGTTGCTGCCGCTGATCGACTGCAGCGCCGGCATAGTAGCTATGGTCCTTTCCATGGCTGAGTAGACGGCATCGACCATCGCATAGAAAAGGTTTCCGTAATACACCCCGTTTATCTGAATCCCGTGATTCCGTTCCAGAAGCGCGTACCCAAGCTCGATCTGGCCCTTGTTTCCGACGTAGGCGAAGTACGGATAGATATTCGCCATGAACGGCGCGCCGGTGTTGATCACGAACGACAGGATCGGCTGGAGGAACGGCAGCACATCCTCCCGGAAAGCACCGTCCTCCGGCGGGAAAGATTTGTCGAGGACCGACATTCCGAAGGTGGTGGTTACCTTGATCCGGCCGGCGAGGCCGGCGCGGGAGACGGCCCGGAAGATGTTACGCATGGCGGGGAGGACGAACGGCACGTAGCGAGCGGTGTCGCTGTTGGCGGGGCTGACCTCGTTGCCGACAGAGATGTACTTGTAGTCGACGTCGGGGAAGGCGAGGACGCGGTCGCGGACCCAGGAGTTGGCGTTGGTTTGGGAGCGGGCGAGGTTCTCGAGGAACTGATTGGTGATGACGATGTTGAGCTCGATGCCGGAGCCGCGGAGGGCGTCGAGGACGGCAGAATCGGGGTCGTAGGTTCTCATCCTCCGGATGTTGTGGCGCTTGTACAAGTTGACGACGTCGCGCGGCGGAAGGAGGTTGTTGCCGTTCCTCCCGTAGCAAACTCCGATATCACCAACTGCATTATCGGAAATTAAGTTTATACTATTAAAATCGGAAGGAATGCTCTCCTACCCAGTGGACATCATTCTTAATGTGCACAGATGATACTTCCGTCCTTTTCAAGTTGAGTCAAAACTTTTCACCATTTTCGACAAGCGTTTTCAAGTGTCTTGACGATGGGTTTGAAAATACCTTTTTAAAGAATATTTTCTTTTATGGCATACTAGAAGTGTTTTAGTATCCCGTAAAAGAAAAAAATCTTTAAGAAGATATTTTGAAACTCGTCATAAAGACACTTGAAAACACTTGCCGAAAAAGCTAAAAAGTTTTGACTCAACTTGAAAAGGATAGAGGGAGTATTATTAAAGTATTAATGAATAAAATATTTAATTATGTACCCAAACCTATATAAATACACCATATCATGGACACATTAAGAGTGTCCACGATGGGTACTATCGTTTCTGTTAAAATTTTATGATATGCACACACATACATATATATATACTCTTATATATATAGACATGTTTGTATGAAAATAAGATGCGTATTGACTTACCTGTGAAATCCAAAGATAGAGTTAAAATGAGGCAGAAGAGGAGCACGGAAGAGACGAAGTGATTTGGTGTGGCAGCCATGGAAATAAAAAGTTACTTATTGTCCATGCAGTAACCAGCTTTATATATACAGAAGTGGTACATGAAAGGCTAAATTTGTAATTTCCATTGGCACTTATCATATAACTATACCATTCTAATTACTATCTTATAATTTTATTTTTTTTAATTATGTTTCTAAAATTTTCTAATTCAATTTAATTTTATTTTCCTAAAAGAAAAATTAAGAAGATATATTATTGGTGGAAATTGGAAGTCATGATTAGTGGAAGGCCAAGTTCCAAGAAGCTACTTAGTTGGAGAAAATAGTCTTGAAATCCCCCTTTGTGGCCAAAGTGCTCCAAACACTAAAACTAGAGAGCTATGATTGTGTGGAAAATTCTTAAAGTTTTTCCCAATAGCTGATAAGTGTTATTTTAAATATAATCTTAAAATTTCATTTCTTACAAGTATATGTAACCATTATCTTATTTGAAAATGTAAACACTACCGAACCGATTACAGAGAACTTGAACTCGTGATCTTTGATCCGAAACTTAATCCCCTGCTGTTAGGTCAAACACGATATTTTTTCTAATATTGTAAGTTGTAAGTTGTAACCATCACTAAATTAATAAAAAGGAGCACACAGACAGTTGTTTTGGATGATTTTCCAACACTACCTAAGTTGTAAACAAAGAACACCAATAGACGACAAGTCAAGTCTTCCACTCGCGATAGTGGGAGAAGAAAGCATTTTGGTTAATTTCAAAGTGCTACTTTTCTTTTCATCTTACTTTTGAAAAATAAAAAATTAAAAAAAATTAATTCCATGTGCATGAATTAATTTTATATATATCACACATTCACAAAAACCAACTAAAATCCCCATATATACTAAGGAAGAAAAAAAAAAAAAAAAAATCAAAGAAGAAAACATTCTTACTAACAATGCACACAAGCTTCCTTTGTTTAGCCCTTTCACTTTTGATATCAAACACCTTCACGCTCATCTCCTCCAAAAAAATTCTTAACTCCGCCACTGATGAACAAGCACTACTTTCCTTCAAAAACACCCTTAATTCACACCCTAATAACTCCTTCTCCTTCATCAAAAACTGGTCCACCAACACCTCCATTTGTACTTGGACCGGCGTCGCTTGCGGCGCCAAACACCATAGGGTCACGGCCCTAAACGTTTCGGGCTTTGGCCTCCGAGGAGCCCTGGCTCCGCATCTCGGAAACCTAACGTTCCTCCGATCATTAGACATCAGCTCCAACTATTTCTCCGGCATCTTACCCTCTGAGCTCTCCAAGCTGCGCCGCCTAGAATATCTGGATGTGGCTTTCAACCAACTCACCGGAGAAATACCTTCATGGTTCGGAGCCTTATCCAAACTCCAATACGTGCATTTGAGTAACAATACTCTCTCGGGGAGGCTACCTTCTTCTATGTTTAACATTTCTTCCCTCATAGAAGTTAATATTAGATATAACTTGCTATCCGGTAACCTTCCTGATGATACATGTCGCAATACACCTAAGCTCGAGGCGATATATCTCTCCGGGAATCGATTTCACGGGCAGATTCCGTCAAATATATACAAATGTAGTAATCTACAAGACTTGCGCTTGGCCAACAACCATTTTAATGGCGAAATACCAAGTGAAATCGGGAGATTGAGCTTGCTTAGAGTTTTATCTCTTGTTATGAATGAATTACAAGGTATGATATACTGTAGTTCCTATCGTCTCGTCTGATTACACCACGTCATATCATTTTAACAGATTTTTAAAATAGTTAAAACGAACCAAATCAAACATAACGAAAGGAGTATTGATAGATTATATGAATTTTGTTTCATTTAAAAAAAAAAATGTCAACTCAGGTGAAATACCGAAACAGATTGGAGACCTCAATTCCTTGACAGATCTTTATCTCTACGAAAACAATTTTACAGGTATTACTTGTACTTATATACATGTTTAATTGAATAATTATATGGTTGTTGAAGAACTATATAATTAAATTTAATGATCGTTTTTCATGATAATTACAGGAGGAATACCAACAGAAATAGGCAAACTTTGGAATTTAGAGATGTTATCCATCTCAAGCGCCTCTTTAACGGGAACTATTCCGATTTCTGTCTTCAAACTTGTGTTCTTGAAAGTGATAAATCTCTCCAACAACAGTTTGACTGGAAATATACCTGCAGGAAGTTCTTATGGTCTACCTAACATTGAACACATCGATCTCTCATCTAACCATTTGACAGGTATATACATTTGTAATTATGTATTCGTTGGATTTGGATCTTCTATTACATTTTAACGGGTTATGGCAAAAATATTTCCGAAATTGACATTTTTGTTTATGTAAATTTTGATAGGAGATGTCACGTCAAAATTTGACGGGGATCCAAATCCATATTCTTGCTCTGTGATTTCTAAAAGTGGTTTTATAAACTGTCATGTTATTCTACAATTCAGGTCCAATACCAAAGCAATTTGGAAACTTGACTACATTGAAAAACCTAAATCTTGGATATAACACATTATCAGGTACATTTTCTAATATCATCTTTATATTTTGTGTGTTTTTTAGCAGTTTTAAGTTTCTTATAATTTCACAGTTTGTAAGACGCTTCCCCTCCAACCAATAGGTCGGGGGTTTGAATCACATTAAGGGGAGAAATGGGAAACCATTATTGATCCTCTTTTAAATTAAAAAAAAAAAGTTTCTTATAATTTCATGCACATGTATTATTTATTTTGAAAAAAAATAAAAATATACAGCATCCTCTGTTCTGATCATCCCCTGTTTTGGCTTAATATGGTTTATTCAGATAATATTCAATAATCGTGTCAAGTAGAACGAAACGGAGTTAAAGTCGAATTTTCCTCTATGATGACAGGTGAATTACCAGAGGAGCTTGGTAAACTGGCGAATCTTGAGACATTCACAGCACACTTCAATGATTTCTTATCTGGCCCCATCCCTCCTTCCATATTCAACATCTCAACATTGAAACTATTAGCTCTTCAACAGAACAGTTTCTCAGGCACCCTTCCTCCAAACATGGGGCTCTCTCTCTCCAATCTTGAGCAGCTTTACTTGTTCTTCAACAGACTCAGTGGAGAAATTCCAGCCTCCATCACCAATGCTTCGAAGCTTACCATGTTGGAGCTGAACAGAAACTCCTTCACCGGATCCATCCCAAACTTCGGTAATCTAAGATCACTTGTCGCCCTTCGGCTTTGGGATAACAATTTGACAGGAGCAGAGTCACCAGATCAAGAACTGGGATTTCTCTCGTCGTTAACCAACTGTCGAAGTTTGAAATACTTGGAAATATCGGACAATCCTATAATGAATGGTATCCTTCCGGATTCTATTGGGAATTTGTCTACTTCCCTTCTCACTTTTGGAGCTTCAAACTGCAGTATTAAGGGTGTTATTCCTCCCGGGATCGCCAACTTAAGCGGTTTGCAACGATTATATCTTCATCAGAATCAGTTGAGAGGATATATTCCGATGAATATAGGGAAAATGGAGCAACTGCAAAGAATATATCTCGGTACAAATAAGCTAGAGGGGTTTATTCCTCATGATTTTTGCCGAATTAGTGAGTTGGGAGAGTTGAGTTTGAGTGAGAATGAGCTCATAGGCCCTGTGCCTGGATGCTTGGGAAGAATCGGAACGCTACGAGAGTTGTATTTAGATTCGAACAAGTTGAATTCCATCATACCTTCTGAGCTATGGAATCTGACAGATCTTATATATCTGAACTTGTCCTCTAACTATCTGAGTGGTGAGCTCTCATCCCAAGTTGGAAATTTGAAGGCCATCAACGAGCTAGATTTGTCGTCTAACCGTTTTTCGGGTGAAATTCCCAGTTCGATTTCGGGGTGCACTTCTTTGGAGTACCTATCTCTGTCGAATAATTCGTTTGGAGGATCTATTCCCGAATCTTTCGAGAACATGAGATCGTTGAGCGCATTGGACCTATCTAGAAACAATCTTTCTGGTTCGATACCTAAAGGTTTGCCTAGGCTTGATCTTGAGTATCTTGATGTGTCCTACAACAAGTTGGGAGGGGAGATCCCGGACGGGAACAGTTTCGACAATTTTACCGAGGAATCTTTTGCTCATAACTTAGCCCTCTGTGGAGCTTCAAGATTTGGGGTGCCACCATGTGTGAAAGATCATGCAAAATCAAGATCAAAGAGCATTCATGAGTTAATGAAGTACATTCTGCCTCCTGTGCTTTCAGCTATGCTTGTGGTGCTGCTTGTCGTTGTTTACTTGAGGCGACGAAAACCGGTGAAAATACCACCTTCGGATGACATTTCACTTGGCGTTTCTTGGAGACGAGTTTCGTATTTAGAACTTTTGAGGGGGACTAATTCTTTCGACGAAACGAGTAGTCTGCTCGGAAGAGGGAGCTTCGGTTCGGTATTCAAAGGTACTCTTTCCGACGGACTAGACGTTGCGGTGAAGGTGTTTAATCTGCAATCAGAAGAGGCTACCAAGAGCTTTGAGACCGAGAGTCAGATACTGAGCGCCATTCGACATAGGAACTTGCTTCGAATAATCGGTTGTTGTACTAATCTAGAGTTCAAAGCCTTGGTTCTTGAGTACATGCCGAATGGGAGTGTGGAGAAATGGCTGCATTCTGAGAATTGTTGGTTGGATCTGAAACAAAGGCTGGAAATTGCAATAGATGTTGCATTAGCCTTGGAGTACTTGCACCATGGCTACACATTCCCGGTTGTTCATTGTGATATAAAGCCGAGCAACGTATTGCTCGACCAAGACATGACCGCCCGCGTCGCTGATTTTGGGATTTCGAAGCTTTTTGAGGAAGGGGAGGCCATGGTACTAACCAAAACCTTGGCTACTATCGGCTATGCAGCACCAGGTGCCAATGATTTATTAGTTTTCTACTTTTCTTTACTGTTTTAGTATACGAGACGACTATTTCGACCTTTTAATTAATTGTGTTGTACATCAGAGTACGGTTCGGAAGGGAAAGTATCGACGAGCGCGGATGTATACAGTTTTGGAATACTATTGCTGGAGATGTTCACGGGGAAGAAGCCGACGGATGATATGTTCGTCGGAGAAACGAGCTTGAAAGAGTGGGTGAGCGAAGGCTTAGAAGGAGTCGGAACAAGTGAGGTGGTGGAACATGGATTGCTAGATAGAGAAGATAATTATTTCACGGTAAAGGAGCAATGCGCGTCGTCCGTCTTCGATTTGGCAACGAAATGCTCGGCCGTCTCACCGAATCAAAGGATCAACATGGTTGAAGTAGCAGCAACTCTCAAGAAAATCAGAGCTGCACTTTTAGCAGCGCGCTAAGAAGTCGACTGCTAAAAGTGCAGCTCCGGGAATTTTATCGAACAGTTAGAGATGATGCACTGTGGGGTATTTCATCGAACAGTAGAGGGCATTTTCAAAACAGAATCTGCTTCTTGTCATTAGATAAGGTAACTTGGCTAAAAATGGATCCAAAATCTTAGTTTGACAACTTATTTATTTTATATACCTTAGACTTGTGTTTGTATAATCTAATAAAAGCTCCTCACAGCCCAATTGATGTTATATGTAACAAGACGATACGTTTCCATTTTGTTACGTCTCCTCGAGAGGAACCGTTGTTTTTTTTTTTTTTAATAAAAAATTGTTAAAGGAAAAACACTTTAACACAAACTTACTCTTTCTTAATTCTCATGCCCAAAAAAAACGTAAGTTTTATGAGAGACAGAAGGAAGCGGATGGGATCCTCTGTCCCCAAATTGGTGTACCAATGGTGTACCCGATGCAAATTAGGAAGTTTTGACATATATTAATAACCAAACTTAAAATGACAACTAAGAGAGAGAATTCAAAACTTCATAATTTTACATCGGGTACACCATTGATACACCAATTTGGGGACAGAGGATCCCATCCGGGAGGGAAGGGAGTAGCAATGAGTTTAATCATTACGGTAAAAAGAGGGCCATTGACTTGAAAGTCTTACCACTTGCAATGATATCAAATTATTGTGCTACAACTACAACTCATAGACTAGATTAAATTTTGCACATGGAATTTACGAATGCAACAAGTAACCACTTGCGGAATTAATTCTTGATTTAAAAAATATTATTAAAGAATACAAATAAGTCTAAAGTCTAAGTCTAGATAGATAAGTTCCATTTGAATTAGTCAAGTTAGAATATATGACATAAAATCCAAGCCTAGTAGTAAATGCCGTTGACTGTAAGTCTTTATAGTCTTCCACATGAGAATGACATCTACGTTTACTCTTACTTTGATTTTCCGAGGTTTGACTTGTGTAAGACAATATTAGATTTTATTTTTCTTTGGAAAAGTATGCCGTTCGACTCGAGCTTGAGACATTTACTATGTGTAGACATATCCATTTCATGCTGTGAGACTACTCAATCTATTCTGAGGAACCATTAGTTTTCGCCTAATTTCGCGAGTCATTATTATTGTATTTTTGTTGTTACTGTTAAATGTATACAATCGAATGTTTGTTTGTTTGTTTTTTTTTTTTTTTCAAAAGAATAAAAATAAATAACTAGAATACAAATTTCGAGCAATAGTATGGGGACAAATTAGTTCGAGCTATGTGATCAAGTTGACGTAGGGCTAGATAAGTTTCTCAAAAATCTGAAGGTGATGATTGTCGAAATTTCTAGATATTAGTGCATGTTTCGACGGAATTAGTCCGAAAGTAAGTAGTAGATTAGTGCTAGTACATATATTTTTTGAAATCAATGTAGCCACATTCCATTAACAAGTCTTTAATTTATTACCAACGTTACACAAGTTCAAACAAAGCTGTTAAACAGCCAAAATACCCTTTATTATAGTACATGCTTAATTATAAACTCTTAAAACGATTAATTTCAGGCAACTAATTGAAATTGACGGGGTATTTTGGGTTGCCGTTGGAATCGAAGAGCCCGAAATGCTTCTCGTCTTCTCTGCCGGGCTTACGGTTCTCGTCGAACATCCCAAATATGTAGGTTTCGATGGGCTTGCCGGGCCTCCTCGGCGTTCCTTTCTTCACAACCTGAACTAAATTGTTGTTATATATCCTCGCGTTCTCAATACTCGAAGTCGCATCGTTGCTCCCTTCCGTCGAAGCGCCGGTCTCTCCTCCGCCGACCTCCGGCGGCGGCCCCGGCGGCCCCTCCTGCATCAGAGAGGGAATCCTCGCCGTGCTCTTCTCCAGCGCGGCGTTCACGACGTCGGCGAGCGCGTAGAACAGGTTCTCGTACATCACTCCGTCGCTGTCGACGATTCCTGCGCCGGGCTGGAGGAAAGCGTAATCGAAGGGGATATTCTTATCATTGACGTAGGCGAAGTAAGGGTATATACTGGCGAATAACGGAGCTCCGGTCTCCACCAGGAACTGGACGATCGGGTCGAGGTAGGGTTTCAATTCGGCGCGAAAATCGCCTCTGCTGGCGGGGGAATTGGTCGCCGGATCGATCACCTCGGTGCCGACGGCGGTGGTGACCTTGACGTTGCCGAGATTGGCGGCGTTGAGGGCGGTTCGGATGTTGCGCATCGCCGGGAGGACGAGATCGGCGTACTGCTGGGTTCCCTCGTTGAGGGGGAAGACCTCGTTCCCGACGACGACGTTTCGGAAGTGGACGTCACCGTAGCTTACGACGTTGGTCTGGACCCAGGCGTTGGCGGCGTCCTGGGTGCCGGCGCTCTGGCGCAGATTCATGTTGAGGATTCCGACGGTGAGCTCGATGCCGGAGCCGCGGAGGGCCTGGAGGATTGCGGGGTCAGGATCGTAAATTCGCATCCTCTGGATGTTGTATTGCTTGAACAGAGCCACGGTTCGGGTCGGGTCCGGTACGTCGCCTTGTGTTCCGTAACAGACTCCGATCTGTGCAGCTGCATGTTTAAGCTAGACATTTAGTTTGGTCAACTCAACTCTGTATTATTAATCTATGATAAATGGTCAATGCTAGCTATTAAAATAATACTCCCTTCGTCACGACATGCCTTTCTTTATCCTATAACTCACGCAAGTACATTCAAGAAATGATTCTCTTTCAAATTTCAAAGGGACATACATAACACAATAGGTTTTGACTAATTCAAACTCCAAAGATCGATTAGAATTAATTGAAGGATAATAATAAAGTATATGGAAATTAATTAACGAATATAGTAGGAAATGAACCTGTGAAATGGAGAGAGGCGAATGAGAGTATGAGTAGGAGGAAGAGATTTGCAGTGATAGCCATTGTTGTTCTGGGAAAGTGTAGAAAATACTAGTGATTAGCTTTCTTTATATAGACGACGAATCTAAGAATGCAGATATATTATAGTAATTCACCATATAGAGAATATTCAGGCTTATTACCCTTTTTTTTTCCAGCCTAACTAATTTAGACAAAGTCGAAGACTTGAAAAGAAGAAGATTGACTATAACTCTATAAGTAATTTCGCATTTGTGATAAATAGTAATTTAGTTTGTTTCAAACTTAATTTCTATAGATTCTTGATTATATATGTACATTTTTTTCAATATATAGTACATTCATAACATTAGTTGTAACTTCAAAAATAATGTGAAGCTTTTTGATGAGTAGCTAAAATTCTCCTTTTCTCATTTAATATATTAATCAACTTTATTTTATTTAATTTGTATGAGGCATAAAATAATGAAATAGTTGCCTACGATTGAATACTTAATTGTATTGCAGTGCTACTACGTGCATATGTAGCCTTTGTTAGTAGTAGGTCAGGTTTAATGGTTTTGAATTCGAAGAAAAGTTCTTCGTATCGCAACTTTTAAATTTCATACCTATTGCACCAACAATGAGTACATATATAAATATGTGCTGGCTGACTCCCCAGTCTTCAAGTCAATCAAGAATAATACAACCATATATATATAGTTAGAAGATCAAATAAGAATAAATTAACTGTTAGGTAAGAAATAAGAATAAATCAAAACCCTTGATGAAAATAAGATCTGTGGTTGAGATTGATTGATGCATTGAATTAAGTCAAGCAATGCATCTACTTATTACAACGTACAATTCGATCCATTTACAATTAAATTTGATTTGATGCGTTATGTGCCTTCTTTATTCGTTCAAATTAATTCCAAGGCAAAAAACTTGAAAAAATAAAATAGAAGTTACTACTCTCTCTTGTCTGATTCTATTAATCTCATTTTCTTTTTTCGTCTATTCCATTTATTAGTTTCATTTCTTATAATGGACACAAACTAATCACACAAAAACACTTTTAATTTAAATTCTTTTTAATCTCAACTTTCCCTAATTATTACTCCCTCTATCCATTTTTACCATGACACTTTACTATTGATTATGTGTCTTTTTTATAAAAAAAAGTGTGATGATAAAATGGACGGAAGGAGTATAACGCATCTTAGTGAGTGTAATAGAGTGGGACGAAGGGAGTAGAATATAACCTTACCTACCGTTTACTCTAAATAACACAAGTAAATTAAAGCCACCGAAACTATATCAAAAATACCATGCAATCGTCGTTAGGTGTATTTTGACATAATTTCACCATCATGTCATTGTCTACATACGTGTAGCAGTCCATTTAAATAAACGACATACATTTATGTAATTTTGTGTAGAATTTTACGCATTCAAATTTAGTTGACTTCATTTATTCCAAATTCTCCAGTCTATACGCCTAATTAATAAACTATATATAGACTATTCAACAAGGGAAAAAACAGAAGGCCGACTTGGAATTCCACGACGAATTAATATTCAATGCTTGACTAATAAATTCAAATTAAATTATGGTCCCAACAATTTTATTTATATGGACGGATCTAAAATTTTCCACAATGACTTTGACTAATTCATAAATAAATAAATTGAAGAAAATGATGCTTTCGTGATTGTCCCGGCAAACCCATATAAGTTAAGCTAATTAGCTTTCTATCATCAAATTCAACACGTTAATGTACGTGTATAAATATTACCTACTTTGAAATGGTACATTATAATTTTAAAAAAATACAATCATATAGTATTTGAATGGAGAATCCTTTGTTTTCTTTTGCTCTTTTACTTTTCCTACTAAACTTTTTCAGAATTAGCTCAACGACAACGGTTTTTGATTACTCTACCGATCAAGATTCTCTCATTGCCTTCAGAAACACTTTTGATTCAGACCCTAATTCCGTCCTGATCAAAACCTGGTCCACCAACACCTCTATTTGTTCGTGGACAGGTGTTTCATGCGGCGCCAAACACCAAAGGGTCACTGCCCTTAATGTTTCGGGCTTCGGGCTCCGAGGAGCCCTGGCCCCGCATCTTGGAAACCTAACGTTCCTCCGATCACTGGACATCAGCTCCAACAACTTCTCGGGCTTCTTGCCTTCTCAAATCTCTAACCTGCGTCGCCTAGAGATAATCAAGGCCGGATTGAACAACTTCACCGGAGAAATCCCACCGTGGTTCGGATCCTTACCCGAACTTCAAGAAATACATCTCAATAACAACTCCTTCTCCGGAAAAATCCCACCTTCTTTCTTCAATGCCTCAAGCTTACACACTCTGGATTTCGGAAACAATTCTCTCAACGGCGAGCTTGCAAAGGAAATCGCCAACTTTTCTTTGCTCAGAGCATTGAACTTAGAGGGCAATCTGTTCACAGGCTCGGTGCCGTACGGTCTCTTCAACATCTCCTCTTTGGTAGAGATGAACTTGAGAAACAATGGCCTATATGGTGAGCTCCCGAGCGATATATGCAGTAACGCAAATCCAAAGCTGAAAACAATGAGACTAAGCAATAATGAGTTGTTCGGAGGAATTCCGGCGAGTATAGGAAATTGCAGAGAGCTGGAGGAGGTGCGGATGGGGAATAATAAACTCAACGGAACCATATCGAACGAAATCGGGAAGTTGAGAATGCTTAGGGTTTTAAATCTAGCGCTTAACCGTATGACAGGTACGCATCTCTTCTTTATATAATGTCAATTTTTTCAAAAATACTTCTCTTTTCAAAAAAAAAAATCGGACACACCCTCGTTAGCCCGTTTTAACATTTAAAAGTATTCTCGATTAGTATTTAAAAATCGAAAAAGTTGTTAGTTTCAGAAGTTGTAATATGTATAATATGTGAGTGAATGAATATATACTCTCTCAGGTCCCATACCAAAGGAAGTTGGTAATTTGACATCCCTCAGAATTCTGTGGCTTGAGTCTAATCAACTGGAGGGTATGTTTTTTAACCTTCCATTTGCTCATCATTATCATACATATCCATGTTTCATATAACTGAACAAAAATTGATTGCATAATTTGCATGCATGTATGTATCTGTCCAATGAAAACAATGAAAGGGCCACGATTAAAAGAGGGTGCTCTCATAATAAATACTGTGTCTTTTAGTATGTTGGATAAAATTCACACGAGGCAATAACTATTGAAAAACATTCTTAAGAAAATTCTCTCTTGTCGACATTTCTTCGAACACCTTCAATGCATCTATACATGTGAGACATTTAAAAATTGCTAATCTGAAAGAGGGAGCTCTCCTTATAAAATTTGTATCTTTTACTCCCTCAGGCCTCAGTCCCTCACAAGAGGAGACATGTGAAAAAAAAATATTTTTCCTTTAATGATTTTTAACCAATAAAAATACATCTTCTTGCTGAGAGGTAAGAAAAAGGAAACATATCTATTTGTAAGGGATGGAGGGAGTAATATGTTTGAAATTTATCTCGACACAATAAATATTCAAAAAATTAAAGAAAAACTAAAAATTAATGAGTTTCCCGCTCATTCTCTCCCATGATAGTTTCATTATTTTTTTCGGCATTTCGTCGAACAACTTCAAGGCATCAATAAACTGAAATCACACTCTTTGTAATGGCAGGTGAATTGCCAGAAGAGATAGGCCAACTGTCAAAACTCGAAGAATTTAAAGCTTCCTTCAACGACCACTTAAACGGCACCATCCCACCTTCCCTATTCAATATCTCAACACTGACGCGATTATCCCTCCAACAAAATCTCTTCTCCGGAACTCTCCCGCCCGATCTCGGGGTTTCACTTCCCAACATCCAAACCCTCTCCCTCTTCTTCAACCGCCTCACCGGAATAATCCCAGCCTCCATTAACAACGCCTCCAAGCTCACTCTATTAGAACTCAACCGCAACTCCTTCACCGGCTCCATCCCCGATTTGAGCAATCTCCGCCTCTTAAAAACGCTTTATCTTTGGGAAAACAACCTCACGGGAGCAGAATTCCTCCCTTCACTTATCAACTCCCCATCTTTGAAGTCGCTAGAAATGTCGTACAACCCTCTGATGAAAGGCACTCTCCCATCTTCGATCGGGAACTTCTCGAACTCGCTTCAGATCTTCATGGCATCGTTCTGCGACCTCACCGGCCCCATCCCTCCCGAGATCGGGAACTTAACCAGCTTGCTGTATCTGCATTTATCGGAGAATAAACTCAGTGGACTCATTCCGAAAACTATCCGAAACTTGACTCGGCTTCAGAAATTGTACCTCGGCGCCAATCAGCTCGAGGGGGATGATATCTTCCCCGATCTCTGCCAGCTGCGTGAGTTGGGGGAATTTAATTTGAGTTCGAATTTGCTCACCGGTCCCATCCATGAATGTGTGGGTGGGCTTAAGTCCTTGAGAAGACTCTCCTTCGCCTCGAACCAGCTGGATTCGACAATACCTTCGAGCTTCTGGAGTCTTACTAATCTGGTGTATCTGGAGCTGCAGTCGAACTTTTTAACTGGTCGGCTTTCGCCTCAAGTTGGAAATTTGAAATCGCTCAGCACTATAAACCTCTCGTCTAATCGGTTTTCGGGTGATATTCCGACTGCGATACAAGACTGCCAATCTCTTTTAGGTCTGTATTTGTCAAATAATGAGTTCGAAGGATCTATCCCTGAATCGTTGGCAAATATTCCTAGTGTGATTGCGATCTTTCTGTCTAACAACAGTCTCTCTGGATCGATACCGAAGTCTTTAGAGCGCCTCGAGTATCTCGAGTATTTCAATGTTTCTTTCAACAAACTGGAAGGGGAGATTCCGAGCAAGGGTTGGTTCGTTAACTTCACTGCTGATTCTTTCGTTAACAACTCGGCTCTTTGCGGCGAAGCAAGGTTTGAAGTGCCGCCGTGCCCGAGAGAATCAAAGAGAAATGGTCGTTTAGTGAGGTACCTCGTGCCTCCTCTCGTTTCGGTTTTCGTCTTGGTGGCTGTCGTAGTTTATTTCATTAGGAGGCGGAGTCGGAGGAAGGCTGCGCCTCCAAATGATTTGGAGGGATTCGGTATGACGAAATTCGATTGGAGGAGGATTTCGTACTTAGAACTCGAGCGAGGAACGAGTTCTTTTAACGAAACGAACCTAGTCGGACGAGGAAGCTTTGGTTCTGTGTTCAAAGGAGTACTTTCCGATGGGCTAAACGTTGCGGTGAAAGTCTTCAACGTGGATTCGGAACGAGCAACGAAGAGCTTCGCTACCGAGAGCGAGATACTTAGCTCCCTTCGCCATAGAAACTTGGTACGAATAATCGGTTGTTGTGTTAACACGGAGTTCAGAGCTCTGATTCTTCAATACATGCCGAATGGAAGTTTGGAGAAATGGCTGTATTCCGACAACTATTGCTTGGATCTAACGCAATGTTTGGACATAGCCATTGATGTTGCATTAGCCTTGGAATACTTACACCATGGACATACGTTTACCGTCGTCCATTGCGATATAAAGCCGAGCAACGTGTTGGTCGATGAGGATATGGTTGCTCGTGTAGGTGATTTCGGCATTTCCAAGCTCTTCGACGGAGGGGAGGCTATGGTTATTACCAAAACTCTAGCCACCATCGGCTACGCCGCACCAGGTTCGATTCTATGTAATCTTGAAATTTTACTTCTTAATTGGAATGTTGTATAATAACGTATGCTATGTTTTCTTATGATCAGAGTATGGATCGGAAGGGAAAGTGTCGACGAACGGGGATGTGTACAGTTACGGGATCCTGCTGCTGGAGATGTTTACGAGGAAGAAGCCGACCGACGACATGTTCAGCGGGGATATGAGCTTGAAAGAGTGGGTGGAAGAGGCATGGCAAGAAGGCGCAGTAGGTGATATCGTGGCTCCTGTTTTGATATCGAGAGGTGATCGAGATTTCGATTCGAAGGAGAAATGCTTGTCGTCGATTTTTGAGGTGGCTATGAAATGTGTAGCGTTATCGCCGGAGGCAAGAATAAACATGATTGAAGTAGTGGCTTCTCTTCAGAAGATTAGATCTAAAGCCACCGGAGAAGGGGTCAATAGTGTGGAAAACGGGCGATGAATCATTTTATCGAACAGTTGGTGGGCGATATTGAGGAAGGTGGAGACTAGGGCCCACCTAAAAGGAAAAGGAAAACCCATCAATGTGTTGGGCTTTTCTTCTTATCACATGGAAGCTTTCTTTTTTGAGGCCCATCTGAATACACTTTGAAATATGCTTTTAAAACTTTTTAAGACCAAAAAAAAGATGTCTTAGTTTTTTTTAACAGCAGTAATAAAAAAGGACACATTCGTAAATAAAGTTACAAGAGTCGATTAGGATTTGTTTGAACAAAGCCCATATTTTAATTATATTATCGTCACATTAAGATAATATTGAATATGTTCGCCGTGATTAGGCAAAAACTTTTCTCCTATCACAATATGATTATATTATATAGTAGTAGAACAAGAAATTAATTAAAACTCTATAACATACTACTCCTACGAAAAAAAACTTACTATCTCAAAATTTTTGTTATAAAAAATTGTAAATAGAAAATGTACATGCAAAGTAATTTTTGTGCGTAACGTGGGACGTCCAAATAAATCTGATAAGACTTTATATATGAAAAGAATTATTCGACTTAAGTGTCTTTGCAGTGCTAGTACGTGCATATGTAGCCTTGTTAGTGGTAGGTCAAGTTTAATAGTTTTGAATTCGAAGAAAAGTTCTTCGTATCGCAACTTTTAAATTTCATACCTATTGCACCGACAATGTGTGCACACATAAATATGTGCTGGCTCTGACTCCCCAGTCTTCCAAGTCAATCAAGATTACTACAACCACATATATATGCATCTACTTATCATCAGATATTTTAGTATAATTGGATTGACTAGTTTGATCAGAATTATCATAATAATACATCATGAGTTTGAAAGTGCGGAGTGTACGCTTATATGAATTTATTATGATTTTAAGGGCGAAGCCCCTAAAGAACGGGGGTCCAAGGGGCAGAGCCCCTGGCTGGGGTCGAGCTGTATAGGAATTTCATCGGGAATTTAATTTTCGGAATTTTGAGGGACTATTTTGCAACTTTCGAAAAGTTGCTTTAACTGCCTTTTGAAACTTATAAGATTAGTTCTTCCCGTTTCTTTTCTCGCTTCTTCTGATCAAATTCGTTTTTGGTTCTTCATCTCAAATTTCACATACCAAAGTTTAACTCTGAATTGTATCCGATTGAATAATTCGATAGAACCGTCGAATTGATTCGATCTGAAAGTGTTTCATGCCTTTCAGAGTACGTTTCCAAATTTTGTTTGTTTTCTTCATATCCCCTAGAACGTATAGTACAATTCCCTTTACAAATAAATTTGATTTGATTAAACGACAATTATGTAATTTTGTTGAATTTTATTTTCAAATTTAATTGACTTCATATTATTCCAAATTCTCCAGTCTATACGCCTAATTAATAAACTATAGACTATTCAACAAGGGAAAAAACAGAAGGACGACTTGGAATTCCACGACGAATATTCAATGCATGGATAATCAATTCAAATTAAATTATGGTCCCAACAATTTAATTTATTTGGATGGATCTAAAATTTTCCACAAAAACTTGACTAATTTTATAAATAAATAAATTGAATTGAATTGAAGAAAATGACGCTTTCGAGATTGTCCCGACAAACCCATATAAGTTAACTAATGAGCTTTCTATCATCGAATTCAACACGTTAATATATGTGTATAAATATAATTACACTACTTAGTAATATACATTAATTTTAAAAAAAATACAATCATATCATATAGTAGCATTTGAATGGAGAATCCTTTGTTTTCTTTTGCTCTTTTACTTTTCCTACTAAACTTTTTCAATATTTGCTCAACCACAACGGGTTTCAATTACCCTATCGTTCAAGATTCTCTACTTGCCTTCAGAAATACCTTTGATTCCGACCCTAATTCCGTCTTTATCAAAACCTTGTCCACGAACACCTCTATTTGTTTGTGGACCGGTGTTTCATGCGGCGCCAAACACCAAAGCACGGCCCTTAATGTGTCGGGCTCGGCCTCCGAGGAGCCCTGGCTCCGCATCTCGGTGACCTAACTTTCCTCCGATCACTGGACATCAGCTCCAACAATTTTTCGGGCTCCTTGCCGTCTCAAATCTCTAACTTGCGTCGCCTAGAGATAATCAAAGCCGGATTGAACAACTTCACCGGAGAAATCCCACCGTGGTTCGGATCCTTACCCGAACTTCAAGAAATCCATCTTAATAACAACTCCTTCTCCGGAAAAATCCCACCTTCCTTCTTCAATGCCTCAAACTTACACACTCTGGACTTTCACTGCAAGAAATTGGGGTTTTCGCCACACATGGATGTGTCACTGATAGTATGATCATGTGTGACAATCGACATTTCTCCACACATAAGTTAAGTGTCATCATGTGTCACTATCTTCTCGCCAATAAACGTTTTTAACCACACTTATATATATGTGTGGGGAAAGCTATTGAATTTTACCTACACATATATTATTTTTCTCTAAATGTGTAATATGCGTGGGTAAATATGTTTTTGTCATTATGTAATGATGACATGCATGGAAATGACATGGAAATTTATATTCAAAATTTTAAATCAAAATTGAGTATGTTGCAAAAAGGTAATATTATTCCTTACACGAGTGAAATGTTGTGGAATACCAATCATCAAATATAATAAGACTTTACAAATAATCCTTGATATTAATTCAACAAAATCGAACTAAAGATTGTGTATACAGATGCTTGCTACATAAGTTTAATTTTCTAAATGACTAAACAATTTGATCTCTAAACTATGCTAAACAATTGTGATCTACGGTTCTTTAGGGGAACCATAACAACGTGTTGTCCATTGCGATATAAAGCCTAGCAACGTGTTGCTCGATGAGGATATGGTTGCTCGTGTAGGCGATTTCGGCATTTCCAAGCTCTTCGACGGAGGGGAGGCTATGGTTATTACCAAAACTCTAGCCACCATCGGCTACGCAGCACCAGGTTCGATTCTATGTAATCTTCAAATTTTAGTACTTAATTGGAATGTTGTATAATAACGTGTGCTATGTTTTCTTATGATCAGAGTATGGCTCGGAAGGGAAAGTGTCGACGAACGGGGATGTGTACAGTTACGGGATCCTGCTGCTGGAGATGTTTACGAGGAAGAAGCCGACCGACGACATGTTCAGCGGGGATATGAGCTTGAAAGAGTGGGTGGAAGAGGCGTTGCAAGAAGGCGCAGTAGGTGATATTGTGGCCCCTGTTTTGATATCGAGAGGCGATCGAGATTTCGACTCGAAGGAGAAATGCGTGTCGTCGATTTTCGAGGTGGCCATGAAATGTGTAGCGTTATCGCCGGAGGGAAGAATTAACATGGTTGAAGTAGTGGCTTCTCTTCAGAAGATTAGATCTAAAACTAGCGGAGAAGGGGTCAATAGTGCGGAAAACGGGCGATGAATCATTTTATCAAACAGTTGGTGTGCGATATCGAGGAAGGTGGAGAGTAGGGCCCACCTAAAAGATAAAGGAAAACCCATTAATGTGTTGGGCTTTTCTTCTTTTCACATGGAGGCTTTACTTTATGAGGCCCATGTCTGAATACAATTCACTTTGAAATATGCTTTTAAAATTTTTTAAAATAAAAAAAACACGTCTTAATTTTTTTTAATAATAAAAAAGGGCACATTCGTAAATAAAGTTACAAGAGTCGATTAGGATTTGTTTGAACAAATCCAATATAATATTTTTTTTTTTTTTTTTTTAATACTATGGTTATTGATAGAATCATAAAATTTACCCCTGTTTTTTTGTTAAATATACGTGTCGGTGGAAAGGGACATGAAAAGATTAGGAGGAGAGTAACAATAATAGACCCCTTCGTGCATCACGTGATTAATTTCCATTATACTACCTACTTAAACAAAGGCACAATATAATACTTTTCCACACATATATCCATTATCAATACACTTAACGAGCTTGCGATTTAGTAATTTTTCTCTAGAGTTTAATTTCATCAGGATTTAGTTTCTTTAAAATTATTGCAAAAGTATACGTTTAAAGTAATTTTCAAATTATATTATCTTCGAGTCAAGCCGTTACTCATATTTAACCTGTTCACGATGATAAGGCTAGAGCATTTCTCAATTGTATATCAAAAGACCAAGACTTGTACACATCACTACCAAATTGATAAAACATTTCATGAGCCCCACGCCTTTCACTAAAGTTGTGGCATTATATTAGTACAAAGTGCGTTCAAAGTGGGATGGCTAACCCGAGCACCTTTCTTTTTAATTAAAAATATGTATAATATCACCTTTATTGTTACAAAAATCACACAGTACAAACTTTATTAGTGGAAAAGACCCTTGATTTAAAAAAAGAATGTATATAAAATTTGACAATCATTCAATTAATTAGCACTACCTATATCGGATTCGATCTAAAGTTTTTCTAATTAACTCTGTCGGGCAAAATATTAATTGGACCAATTATAAAAGGGAAGAAAGAAAGGTAGCTAGCTAGGTTGTTAGAAAAGGAAATTAAATCCTATATCACAATATGATTATATTATATAGTAGTAGCACAAGAAATAAAAACTCTATAACATACTACTCCCACGAGATAATAAAATATATGATTTTTAAATTTCTGTCATTAAAACTAATACAAAACGTGCAAAAATAATTTTTGTGCGTGCAGTGGGACGTCCATATAAATCTGATAAGACTCTATATCGGAAAAAGAATTATTCGAATTTAGTATTATAGCAATCATTAGAGATTTATTATTGCAAAATTCCACATGGACTTGTCGTATGCTTTTTTTTTTTTTTTTTGTCGTATTATTTTCTAATAGTAATAACTTTATTTCATATTAGTATGCCTTGAATCAGTTGCCCCTTCGCTGAACTGAGACGGTATGGGCTGTCTGTTTATTTGGGCCTAATGGTGTATTGGGCCTAGCCCGTCTGATGTACTCTATTTATATAGAAGTAGGGCACAAAACTCTGTAACTCTGTAGCCGTCATAATACAATCTGTTCTCCGTTTCCTGCCCGTGGACGTAGCCAACACAACGTTGGTGAACCACGTAAATCTGTGTCTCTTTACAATTTCTGTTCATTCGATTACTCAATTACTCTATTCTGTTACAACAAACTGGTATCTAGAGCCTGGTCTTTCGATTAGGATTCTGAATTCCGCGTTGTTAGGGTTTCTGTGAGTTGATCGAAGATGTCTGCCATAAACGTGAAGATTGACAAATTCGATGGGAGGAACAGTTTTGGCTTATGGCAGATCAAGATGCGCTCGTTGCTGAAGCAGCAGGGATTGTGGGCGCCTCTATCTGGAAAACCGAAAAGTGAAGGCATGAAATATGAAGAGTGGAGTACTCTGGAGGAGAAGGCTCACTCGACAATCATGTTGTGCCTGTCTGACGAGGTTATCACCGAAGTTGCTGATCAGGAGACTGTTGCTGCCCTCTGGAAGAAGTTGGAGAGTCTATACATGACAAAGTCTCTGACGAATAAGTTGCTCCTGAAACAACGTCTGTTCCGATTACGCATGCAGGAAGGTACACCCCTGCGAGATCATCTAGAAAAGCTGAATAAGATTTTGCTAGATTTGCGTAATATTGATGTTAAAGTAGACGATGAAGATGCCGCTTTAATTCTGTTAGTTTCTCTGCCTGAGTCGTTTGAAAATTTTGTTGAGTCTTTTATGACTGGGAGAGAAGATCTGTCTCTGGAAGATGTTCGATCTGCTCTGCACATTAGAGAAGATCGTCATCAGGCAACCAATTCTGCCACAGAAAATCAGTCATCGGGGTTATCTGTTACGGGTAAAGGACAGAAGAAGAAGAAGTTGAACTTTAAAGGTTCGAAAGGTCCTAAGCCCGGAGACATCTGCAACTACTGTAAAGAATCAGGGCATTGGAAGAATAATTGTCCCAAGAAGAAGAAGAAGTTGGACAAGAAAGAAGGTGCCGATGGTTCTGCCAATGTGGCGGAAGCTGATGAAGATTCTGAAGATGGCCTGGTTTTAGTTGCAGGTGAGCAGTCACATCGTAATGATGTGTGGATTCTGGATTCCGGGACATCATACCATCTATGTCCTAACAGAGAGTATTTCACTACTTACGAGCAGATAGATGGAGGCAATGTTTCCATGGCGAACAGTGTTGTCTGCAAGGTGGTTGGAATTGGCTCAATCAGAATAAGGACGCATGATGGGGTATTCTGCACCTTGACCAATGTCAGACATGTTCCACAGATGACGAAGAATCTGATATCGTTGAGTACGCTTGGCAGTAAGGGTTTCAGTTTCAGAGCTGAAGGTGGAGTTATGAACGTCTGTCGAGGTTCGAAGGTGGTTCTGACAGCCTTGAAACAGGGTACTTTGTATATTCTGCGAGGTACTACTGTGAGAGGTTCTGCTGATATTGCATCATCCGAGATTCAGGCCAAGGATATGACAAAGCTATGGCATATGAGGCTTGGTCATGTGGGAGAAAGAGGGATGCAGATTCTCTCAAAGCGTGGTTTTCTTTGTGGACATGAAGTGCAGAATCTTGATTTCTGCAAATACTGTGTACTTGGGAAGCTTCATCACAACAAGTTTCCAAAGAAGGGTGTTCATCGGACCAAGGGGACTCTCGACTACATTCATATGGATTGTTGGGGTCCGTCACGTGTTGAATCTATTGGAGGTCACAGGTACTTTGTGTCGATGATTGATGATTACTCGAGGAAGACTTGGGTGATTATGATGAAACATAAAGGTGAAGCATTCAAGAAGTTCAAGCAGTGGAAGGCATTGGTAGAAAATCAGACTGGAAAGAAGATCAAGCGTTTGAGAACGGATAATGGCCTAGAATTCTGTTCGTCTGAGTTCGATGAGTTCTGCAAGAATGAAGGGATTGCTCGACACCACACCATCAGACATACACCGCAGCAGAATGGTGTGGCAGAACGCATGAATCAGACATTGCTGGAAAGAGCAAGATGCATGCTCTTTCATGCTGGCTTGACTGGGAAGTTTTGGGCAAAAGCAGTAAACACGGCGTGTTACCTGATCAATCGTGGACCTCACACTGCCATCAGTTGCAAGACACCTCACGAGGTATGGTCTAATAAACCTGCAGATTCTTTGTTGAGAGTTTTTGGTTGTACTGCTTACTATCATGTTAGTGAGGGTAAACTAGAGCCAAGGGCTAAGAAGGGTATATTTGTTGGTTATGGGGATGGAGTTAAGGGGTATAGAATCTGGTCATCTTCAGAAAATAGAGTCATACTCAGTCGGAATGTGGTATTTGATGAGAATTCTATGATTAACCCTGTTGTGAAGTCTATTGGTGCAGAAGATTGTAGTAGTGTTGATAAACAGGTGGAGCTGCAAGTCATTCACGATGAGAGTGAATCACAACTCCAAGGTGGAAAAGAAGATCAACATACTACTGTTGCTGAAACTTCTAGTTCAGATGTTTGTCCAGAAGTTCGTCAGGAGAGCATTGTTATTGATAGAGCTAGGAGAACAGGTGTAATGCCTCCTTTGAGGTACGGTTTTGAGGATATGGTGACCTATGCATTGCAGGTTGCTGACGAGGTGGAATTAGAGGAACCATCTGCAAATGAACCATCTACTTACAAGGAAGCTGTGTCAGGTAGCGAGTCTGCTAAATGGCTCGTTGAAACTTCTAGTTCAGATGTCCGTCCAGAAGTTTGTCAAGAGAGCATTGCTATTGATAGAGCTAGGAGAACAGGTGTAAGGCCTCCTTTGAGGTACGGTTTTGAGGATATGGTGACCTATGCATTGCAGGTTGCTGAAGAGGTGGAATTAGAGGAACCATCTGCAAATGAACCATCTACTTACAAGGAAGCTGTGTCAGGTAGCGAGTCTGCTAAATGGCTCGTTGCAATGGGTGAAGAGATGGAATCACTTGCAAAGAATCTGACTTGGGAACTGGTCAAACGGCCTAAGGGGAGAAAGATTGTTACTTGTAAATGGATCTTCAAGAAGAAGGAAGGAACCACGGCAGATGAGGGTGTTAGATACAAAGCTCGGCTAGTTGCAAGAGGGTTCACGCAGGAGGAAGGGGTTGACTATAACGAGATTTTCTCACCAGTGGTCAGACATACTTCTATCAGAGTGTTACTAGCGATGGTGGCACATCAGGATTTAGAGCTTGAGCAACTAGATGTGAAGACAACTTTCCTACATGGAGTGCTAGAGGATGATATCTACATGACTCGGCCAGAGGGGTTCGCAGTTTCGGGGAAAGAAGATTATGTTTGCAAATTGAAGAAATCCTTATATGGACTGAAGCAGTCTCCGAGGCAGTGGTATAAGAGGTTTGACAGTTACATGACTCAACTGGGATACAGGAGGAGTCCGTATGATTGTTGTGTGTATCACAACAAAGCTGATGATGGTTCTATGATCTATCTTGTTCTGTATGTGGACGACATGCTTATAGCTGCGAAGTCCAAGTCTGATATTGAGAAGTTAAAGGCTCTTCTCAATGCTGAGTTTTATATGAAGGATTTGGGTGCTGCTAAGAAAATTTTGGGCATGGAGATCTATAGGGAAAGGGAGAAGAAGAAGCTTTTCTTGTCTCAGAAGAGCTACATTCAGAAGATTTTGTCAAGATTTGGCATGGCTGCAGCTAAGCCTATTGATACTCCGAGTGCTGCAAATATTCATCTGTCATCTGATTATGCACCAAAATCCGAAGCTGAGCGGGAGTACATGTCTCGAGTTCCATACTCGAATGCAGTAGGGAGTCTGATGTACGCTATGGTCTGTACTAGGCCAGATATCGCACATGCTGTTAGTGTTGTCAGCAGGTTTTATGGGATAACCTGGAAAGGAACATTGGCAGGCTGTGAAGAGGATTTTTCGCTACCTGAGAGGTACGTCTGATGTTGGTCTCGTTTATGGAGGTGATACTCAATGTTCTGTAACTGGCTATTCTGATTCTGATTATGCTGGAGATGTTGACACCAGAAGATCTATGACTGGTTATTGTTACACTCTTGGTGGTTCTGTTGTTAGTTGGAAGGCAACTTTGCAGGCTGCAGTTACTCTTTCTACGACTGAGGCAGAGTATATGGCATTGACAGAAGCTGCTAAAGAGGGAATTTGGTTGAAAGGGCTAATTGGTGATCTTGGTCTACATCAAGAGCAAGCTGTTGTGTTCTGTGATAGCTTGAGTGCTATATGTTTAGCCAAGGATCAGGTCCATCATGAGAGGACCAAACACATTGATGTGAGGTATCATTTTCTGACGGATGAGAAGAGAATCAAGGTGATGAAAGTAGGTATTGCTGATAATCCTGCTGATATGTTCACCAAGCCGGTCCCGCATAGCAAGTTCCGACATTGTTTGGACTTGCTCAACGTCTGGAGCTGTTAGTTGCCCAAGGAGGGCAAATCTGAGGCAGGAAAGGAGAAGTCTGTTCTGGCATTGTAATGATGCATCTGCAAAGAGGATTCAAGTCAAGGTGGAGATTTGATAGTATGCCTTGAATCAGTTGCCCCTTCGCAGAACTGAGACGGTATGGGCTGTCTGTTTATTTGGGCCTAATTGGTGTATTGGGCCTAGCCCGTCTGATGTACTCTATTTATATAGAAGTAGGGCACACAACTCTGTAACTCTGTAGCCGTCATAATACAATCTGTTCTCCGTTTCCTGCCCGTAGACGTAGCCAACACTACGTTGGTGAACCACGTAAATCTGTGTCTCTTTACAATTTATGTTCGTTCGATTACTCAATTACTCTATTCTGTTACAACATTTCAAATTGGGTAATTCTAAACATAACCACCAAATTACTCTTCATAGCCTTCTAATTAATTATATTAATGAAATTAATAACAATTTTACTAGTATACCCCCATAGCCCCTACCATAAGTAAACAATGGAATCGACTCTCTTTCTCTTCTTTTTTTCCAGCAAATTATGTTTCCTTCTTTCTTTTCGTGTCATCTTCTTCCCTCACCTATGCTACTCGTCTACAAATCTTTCTTTTTGTTGACAAAGTCTACTCTTGTCTCTCATAAACCAAACTTATTTTTAAAAAAGAACTTTTATTCTTTTGTGATATGAATTCATTCCGTGTGTCGTATCAATTGTTTACTTTGAAATTGTGTTCCTTAATTTTGAGATTTGAATTTTTTCTAGGTTTGATAGGCGTCGTTGATCCTTGGGTTTATGTAAATACTCCCTCCGTCTCAGTTCACTTTCCCTCTTTCTTTTCGGCACGCGATTTTATGCATAGTTTTAAATTGAAAAAGTAAGGGGTCCACATCAAAAACTAAGGGTTAATTTTTGCCTTTTAAGGAAAAAGGACAAGTGAAGTGGGACGGACGAAAATAGTATTGAGGACAAGTGAAGTGGGACGGAGGGAGTATTAATTTATAACCAAATAAAGTAAATTAACCTTGAAGAAATTACAAATCTAAATAAAACGTCGTGGGAGATGTGTATCGTTTTCTTAATCTAAACATCTCAAAATTCCAAATTTTTTCTTTTGCCTATTATTTACATTTCATTTTCATGATTCACAGTGTGCAGGGGTGTTTCAGGAGAGAAGAAGGTGTTTGTATGTATTTTGATTTGACGTGGGGGCGGGCTACAAGGGTGTTTTAATAAAATTCTATTTATTTTAATTATTATGTTTAAATAGGGGGCTATAAGGAGTAATTTGGTGGCTATGTTTAGAATTACCCTTTCAAATTTCTTTGATGAAAAACTTTAATTCAACACTACTTTTACACATCCCTGCAGCTTCTAAGTGAAGGGTAATTTCGCAAGAATAATTTAGCTGGCCACCATCTTTTTTCCTTTTTCAAATAAGGTTGCTTTGATGCGAAAGAAAATGAGAGAAAAGAGAGATTTACCCTATAAATTCCACTTTTTTTCTCACATTTTCTCACATTTTCTATTTTTTCCCCTTCATTTGCACTACAATGGAGAAAAAATATTATCTCTCCAATTTGGTGTTGTAAATATTATCTCCAATTTAAGGAGTAAAATCCCCCCTCATTGATAAATAGTGAGAAAATGTGAGAAAATGGGTGGAATTTATAAAGTAATTTTCTCTTTTCTCTCATTTTCTTTCGCATCAAAGATAACGCAACCTAAGTGAAGAAGATAATCCATTATAATCAAACTACCTACCTACACTTCTTGTGTTATACTACTACTATATAAGAAGGAGTTTTTAATTAGTAAGTTGTTCATTGCACACCAAAATTCTTCTCCATGGCTACTACGGCAAATCACTCCCTACTTACCATGCTACTCTTTGGGCTGCTCATTGCCACCTCCCTCGACTTCGCCGGTATATTTTCTTCTTATCATTAATCGTCACTCGTCTTTTTATATGGCTACGGCATAGTGAACAGTTCGATAGAACTGGCAAAAATCGAGTGGGTTGGCCTGATTGACATCTTCATCCAGCATATAGTGTGTGTGAAATGCGAACAATGTCTGATATTTATGTCGTTGTGAATATTGTAGTTGGTCAGGTAGGTGTCTGTTTTGGAAGACTGGGCAACAACTTGCCAGGAGTACGAAGAACCATCGCTCTGTACAAAAAGTACAACATCACAAGAATGAGGATCTACGACACCCACCGGCCCACCCTCCGTGCCCTCTCTGGCACCAACATCGAGCTCATGCTCGGCGTTCGGGACGACAAGCTCCAAGACCTCGCCAACTGCCCCGACGCAGCCGTGAAATGGGTCGCCAAAAGCATTCTTCTCTACCCCAACGTCACCTTCAGGTCAGTTACTCCTCATAAGTCATAATATATGTAAATACAGTTTTAATAAAAAGAAAATTTCTGACTCCGCCACTGCTGCTGTCCAGATACATTGCTGTGGGGAACGAGATCGACCCAGCGTCAGCTCTGGGTCCCTTCGTCCTCCCAGCAATGCAGAACATCTACCGCGCGATTCGCGCGGCCGGCCGCGCGGGCCAGATCCGGGTGTCGACCTCCATAAAGACGGACCTCCTCAAGACATCGTACCCTCCGAAGGCCGGAGCGTTCTACTGCAAGGTGAACTGGTACATCCGGCCGATCCTCGAGTTCCTTCGGGACACCAACACGCCCATACTCGTCAACATCTACCCTTACATCGCCTACAACAACGACAAGAAGAACGTCAACATCAGCTACGCCCTCCTCCAGCCCAACAGCGGCATCAACATCGACGGCGTCTACTACGACAACCTCTTCTACGCCATGCTTGACGCCGTCTACGCCGCCATGGACAGGATCTTCGCCGCGGCGTCGCCCTTGCCGTCCGCGCAGGGCGAGTTGGCCGGGTCCAAGCAGGACGGCGGGAATAAACACGGGGGGGCGGACGTGTCGGAGACCGGTCAGCCGTCTTCCAGCGGGGGCAACGGCCACATCGGGCTCGACGCCATTGACGACGGGCCGATTGCGACACTACAGAACCAGAGAACCTACATCAATAACCTGATGCGGATCGTGAGGAACGGGACGCCGATGAGGCCTAATCAGACTATAGAAACGTACATATTCGCTATGTACGATGAGAATCTGAAGCCGGGGCTACCCGAGGAGAGGCATTTCGGAATTTTTTCGCCGAGCGGCCAACCAAAGTTCCCGTTCCGCTTTACTTAGCTATACGTCATATTTAATTCGAGTGCATGATGGTGTGTATTTGGAATAAGGAGAGATTTCTAGCTCCATATGTTTGAAAACTAGATTAATTGTTTAGTATTTTTTACTTTAAATGAAATGTTAGATTAATGAGTTTGAATTGTGGTATTTTAAAAAAAATCCAGTTCCTTTGTGCTGATTCGGTCTGAGATATGCAGTTTTTCGCCTGTGCATGTGAGGATTTAAACATACGAACGAGCTAAATGGAATTGGACGGAGAATATTAATTACTTACTATTATAAAAGTGTGCATTCTTAAAAAATATGTAATGTCAAGTATACCCCTCCCTCCTTTTATTTTAAAATAATATTATATTATTTATGTTATTATCCTTTATTAATATACATATTTTAACCATCGAATCACTTTTATAATCAATATTCCACATAAAATATTTATTTATAAAGTGAAATAATAAAATAAATAATATATTATTTATTTAGTATTTTTATATAGATGGTTTATCCTTATGTCTTTGACATATTTATTATTTTTTTCTAATAAATTGTTATTCTGTTTATGAAATTCGTCCAAACTCTTTCCCCTTTTCTTTTGATTATTTTGTTATTTATCTCAATAGTATAGAAATTGTAAAAATATACGATTTAAATATATAGAGATTTAAATAATTACTATAATTTTGTAGTTTTAATAAGATTAGGTATTTTAAATAACTATTATAATTTTGTAGTATTAATAACATTAGGTATTTTAACGTAATTTTCAATTAAAATATCTATAAAACCTATTAAATTATTATTCTTATGATTTTCGAATATTTTTTGGATTGAAGAATTAATTTAATTTTTCAAGTGCTTCCAAATAAATAATTAAAATCTTCATAGCCTTAACTCTTTCCTTAGACTATTATAATATGAAATTGTTGTTTACACATCACATCTTCTTTACAATTTAATTTTAGTTCCAATCAAGATTCAGTACGATGTCAAGTTCTTCTTCAGGTATATTTTATAATTCAATAATTGAATTATTTTAAAACTAATATTTACCACAATGTTGTAAACATATTTGAATCTTTTAATATAATAGATGCGGAGGTATATCGGAAAAGGAGACTTTTACATATGAAAAGAAAATATCCCAAAATAAAGAAACAAAGTTCAAATGTTAAGTCACGAGACTTAAATGGTAATTATATTCTTTTGATCATGTTATACACACAAGCACAATTACAAACATTAATACTGACACACTTGAATTCATATTGTTTCTCATAGGTGCAATAGTTCTTGTATTTAAAAAAAATATATATATTTGATTGTGTCCATTGGGGTACTATCAGATTAGAGTACGAACCTCCGACATTTTGTTGTGGTAATTGAAAAATTTTACTTGCATCAGCTGAAGTCCCCAATGAATTGTACGAATTGTTCACTTCAGAATCATAAGAGGCAATTAATTTTAGGAAAAATATCCGTTCGTATAATTCTATATTTTCGTTTACATCCTTTGAGGTAAAATTGGATAAGGAACTTGCATCTGTAAGACAAGGAGTCTATACATTTCGAGCACAAGGAATGGTTTATCATGATCTTCCAGGTTAATTCCAAATAGATCTAATCCAGGATTTTTTCAGTTGTACTTTTTTGAGACAGTGAACGAGGTTGCAAATATAATGAACATGCTACAGAATTCAATGTATCAGATGTGACGGTGAATAAGTTGATAAAAATTATGGAGACCAATTCATTGGCCTTCCATGGATACTGTAGAACTTCATATCTCTAAAGATGTAAATTTGGATCAATGGGTGTACAATTCGCCTACTGCAGATCAAGTTGCAACAATATGGGTAGAAAGAGATAATGATAATACCTCATACTAGAGAGATATTGTAGTTCATGCGCATTTTGGGGAAAGACATAGAATAAAACATTATTATGGATGTTATGACTAAGACTATAAATTATTTATTTGCAACCCAAATTATTGTATTATTTGAATATTTTATTTTATATTTTTTAATTTTTATATTTTTTTTTAACATTTCTTGGCTCGTGTTAGAACTCTGAATGATACATCGACAAGGGCTACGATTATAACTGAAGAAAATATTATATCTAGAGAACAAGGTATTTTTCTAACCTTTTGAACATAATAATATGAATTCATGTTTCAACAATATATATGTATTAATAACCATTTTGTATGTTCAAATACTATATGCAACAGTCACAGGGGGCAGGGTTATAAATGTGTCTCATGTATAAGTTACAAATCAAAAATCCAATGCAGTCTATTCTTTTATTCGCTGGCAGATGATTTCAACAATACGCAGTCGACATGTATATTAAATTAGAAACTACAAGATTGGATTTTATTCGGAGAAATCAATCAACTATGAGAGTCGAATTGTACCAAGGAATTATGGACATTGTCTTTAGAGGAGAAATGAGAGAAACTGAAGTTGGCAAACGAATTTTTCTACATGCTACATTTATAGGGGGTCCAAGAGATATGAGGCGTAGATATCTTGATGCATTGACATTAGTAAAAAATTTGGAAAGCTGGATTTATTTATTACTATGACCTGAGTGGGGCGAAATACAAGAAAAATTATATTCTGGACAAACATCTCAAGATCGTCTCAAAAAAGAGGTTTACCACAAGCCCACATGCTAATCATTTTGAAGTCGGATTATAAAATAAATACAACAAATGAAATTGATAAGCATGTTAGTGCCGAAATTCCAAATCCAGATGAAAATCACGAGTTATATGAATTGGTAAAGAAGCATATGATGCATGGACCGTGTAGGGAAAACAATCCAAAAAACTCATGTATGGTTTAAGGAAAATGCAAATGTCATTATCCACGACCGTATTATGAAAGCACTATTCAAGGTAAAGATGGATATCCGATTTATAGAAGAAGAAATAATGAATCGGTCATTTTTTCCCGTAATGCAGAGCTCAACAATCGATAAGTCGTTCCATACAATGCTTATCTACTATCCAGATATAATTGTCATATTAATGTAGAGATTTGTTTGAGCATCACAACAATCAAATATTTGTATAAGTATATATACAAGGGACATGATAGAGTGGTAATTAATATGACCCATAATGATGATAACAATCAAGTTGATGAGATAAAACAATTTCAAGATGCAAGCACGGTATCTTCTCAAGAAGCACTATGGAGAATATTCGAATTTGAGATGAATGATATATACTCGACCGTTATCAACTTACAACTTCATCTTCTTGACAATCAGTTCGTAAAATACCACGAAAGTCAAAATTTGGATAGTCTTTTAAATTCAGGCCAAGTTTCAAAAACAATGTTGACTGAGTTTTTTTCTACCTGTGCTACAAGTGAAAAAGTAAGAAAGTACCTTTACAAAGAATATCCTGAGTGCTATGTTTGAGACAAAAGGGGCAAATGTTGGACAGAAAGAAAAAAAGGCAATGTTATTGGACGTATTAGTTCGGCAAATCCAATTGAAGGAGAAAGATATTATGAAAGATTACTCTTGAATCATGTCAGAGGACCAACGTCTTCAGATATTTGAAAATAGTCAATGGTCAGAATATTTGAGTTACAAAGAAGCAACACAAAAACGATGATTGTTAGAAGCAGATCAAAGTATCATTGAATACCTGAATGAAGCAATAACGTTTCAAATGCCAAAAGCATTACGAAGATTGTTCGCAATCATATTAGTACATTGTGCACCATCAGATGTTAGAATTTTATGGGATGCGTGCATTGTCGGAAGATTTCAAGAAGGAAGCAAATACTTCACTCGATCTACAAGTTTCCAAGACTTTGAAAAGTTTGAGCCCTTACTTAGAAAGCATGAGGAAGGATATACGAGCTTATGATCTTCCAAGTATTCCTATGAATCTTGGTAGTGTGAACATTGAGAACTGTAGAGAAATACAAGACGAAGTGTCAATAGAGATACCTGAAGAAGATCAGCAAGCGGAGTCAAAGTTGAACTCCAAACAACAAGTTGCATTTTCAATGATTATGGATTGCACTATAAAAAGGATAAGGTGATTTTTTTTTTTTTTAGACGGACAAGGCGGACAAGAAAAACATTCATATACTGTGCATTATTAGCTAATGTCAGATTGAAAAAATTGATTGCACTTTCAACTGCAACATCTGGAGTTGTTGCTGGAATAATGCCTGGCGGAAGATCAGCACACTCACGTTTCAAGATATCAATAAATACTGATGAATCAAGTGAGTGTTCAGTTTCTAAACAAAGTGCAGCTGTAGAACTATTGCGTAGAGTACACTTGATTCTATGGGAAGAAGCACCTATGGCTAAAAAGTGGGCGATTGAAAATGTGGATAGATTACTGAAGGATGTAATGGGAAATGCAAAGGATTTTGGCGGAAAAGTAATAGTTTTTGGAGGTGATTTTAGGCAAGTGCTACCGGTTGTGCCTAAAGCTACAGTCTACCAAACTATATCAGCAAGTCTTGTTAAGTCTTATCTATGGCGCAAAATGAAGAAAATCAAGCTGTCAAAAAATATGAGATCGAGAAATGATATGGAATTTAGTTGATTCTTATTGTTAATTATTTTTATATTATTATTTCAATAGATGGAACTTAAGTCTTATAACCGATACAATCCAAAGAATAGAAGCCACATGTGAAGAAGAGGTCAAAGAAAGTCCAACAAAAAACGTGAAGCCAAGAAAAACGTCTAAGAAAAAATCAAGCATTCAGTTGGAATTTCGTGAACATAAGAGAAGGGGAAAAGAAAAACATTTCGAAAGAAGTTTGAGGATTGCGTCAACATTTCAAGTGGCGATGATGATGATACCTTGAAAATTTTTATCTCCAAAAGTAGAAGGAAGAGAAGTTCGACGTGTGTCAAAGTAAAGAAAGGAGAAAGATTGACTGTGATATGAATTTTTATTTCTAAATATTATAGTTTAGATTGATTACTTCTTTTTTAGCGGTACTTGACTTTTATTTAGTTTAATTATTTTAATTTTATCGTAGACTAATTAATTATTCATCTTTTTTATTTTAACGCTTTACTTTAAAGATTTAACGTATCGTTATTAGTTTATACTCCCTCCGTCCCGCCAAAGACGTTACATTTCTTTTTGTCAATTTCTGGCACGTTTTTCCACGCTTCTTGATGATGCGTTTTAAAATAGATTTTTGAAGAATTTTTTCTTTTACGGGATTCTATGATATAGTTGTATTATCCCGCAAAAGAAAAAATTCTTCAAAAATCTATTTTAAAACATTTCATCAAGAAGCGTGGAAAAACGTGCCAGAAATTGACAAAAAGAAATGTAACGTCTTTGGCGGGACGGAGGGAGTATTTATACTAGTAATTCACCCACGCGATGTGTGGGATCAATTTAAAAAAAAAAACAATTTAATGTTCAATTCAAAATTTATTTTATGAAGGTCTGAATCTTAGATCGTTTTGCTATGAAAGTCTCATGCATTAACTTTACAATCGCTAGATTTTTTGCTATGAAAGGCCTACCGTTTTTTTTTTTTTAAAGAGCACATTTTTGAAGACAATATTATGTCTATAAATCTTTTTCCTAATGGTGTTGGAGTAAATGGAGTAAATAAGAGGAATCTTTTTTCTAACGATGTTTTGAAAATATTCTAAGACGTGTCAATCATCCACCGATACAATATAAGATGTCACACCGAAATAAAATATAGATTATCCGGGATTATCAAGTCTTCGTTGTAGATATATGTCTAAATATAAGGCTAAATTATAAAACATAAGAAATGTAAATCATTAATCAAAATTTAAAGTAGAAGCCAATGAATTTTACATATAAAAAGCTTGCGTTAATAAAACAAATGAGAAGGATATCAGAATCGATATTTTACATGGTTATGCATATAAAATAAGAATTAATGTTCCATGTATTAAATATGATGAACGTACATAACTTCATGGATAGAAAATATTGTTGGTTTGCCGACTGATTTATCATAAAATTTGTTGGTTTGTCAATTCGTTCATCACTAAACACGGAATACGAATGAGGGAACAAAACAAATAAACGATATGAAAAGATTGTAAAACTATGATATACTACATATGTTGTTGGGTAGTTTCATAATATATATAGGCAAAGAAATGCATAAAAATAGGGAAGTGAATAATATCATTAATTTGGTGGCATAAATTTTGCATTGTAAGTTTGTAACATTTAGAATTAATTGACTATAGACCATAGATACACAATTATGATATACTATTAATTTGTACGGTACAATTTATTTCATAAAATAAAATATTAAATTATCAATTAATATACTACCTTCGTCCATGATTTAGTGACACCTTAACTTGGACACCGTTTTTTTTTTTTTTTTTTTTTTTTTTTTTTTTTTTTTTGCATTTTGATGGTATAATAATAAATTAATGGGTTAAAGTGTTAAAGTGAAATAATTGTGAGCCCATTTGAATTTTTTAATAGTATTAATATGTTAAAGTAATAAAAAGTAGATGAATAAAGTGTTAAAGTGTTAAAGTGATTGTGGGGTCTACATCCTAAAACGGAAAATGTCAGTAAATGGTGGACGTCCCGACAGTGGCGGATGCATAAATTTTGTTGAATGGGGGCTATATTTTATAATTTTTGAGTAAAATGAAATTTACTTGATATTTTAATTTGACAATGAGGGCTTTTACACTATAATTTGCACAAATTAATCATAATTTGATAAAATTTAAAGGGTAAAACTTTGATTTTTCTGATTGGGTAGGGGCTTAAGCCCTCACACCCTTCCTCTTGGATCCGCCACTGCATCCCGATATAGTATTAGTGTCAGTGAATGGTGGACGGATAGAGTAAGTTAATTACTAATTATAGATTTAATAAGTTACTAAAAGTGGGAGCTCGTAGCTGCTATTAGTATATAGATTATAAACATAATAGTATAAACTAATTTTTTTTATCGAAATAAGTAAAAGGCTTAGCAACCACGTGCATCGCACGTGTTGTCTACTAGTTTGTAAAAAGTTATTTATTTATTCAAACAATTTTTAACAAGAAAATATTTCTTCCACAAGCTTCATAACCAATTATACTATGGTCTGATCCTTGATCTTCTTAAGAGCGGCTACTACGTCCAACATCTTCACTCTTTCCTCCAGCGAAGATGCCAAACATTTCATTGCCAATTCAAACACAGATTTCACACATTCCAACTTTGCTGAGAAATCTGGATCCTCTCTTGATAGTAGAGATGGAGCTACAATCTCATCTATGGCATTATCCTGCAATGCTTTCTCTGCCCACTCCTTCATGCTCATTTCGCCGTCGAACATCTCGTCTCTTGGCCTCTTACTCGTGAAGATCTCCAACAACAGTATACCGTAGCTGTACACATCACCGCTCGTAGACACCTTCCCTTCCCTTCCAAACTCTGATCGTAAAAAATAGCATCATGTCAGTTCAAATGGTTTTTTGTATAGGAAATAATCGAATATATGAGAGTAATACTAATACATCACCTGGTGCTACGTAACCGACAGTCGCCATGGTGAGAGTGTGAACCGCAGCCTCACCATTGTCGAAGAGCTTAGAGATGCCGAAATCCCCAACGTGTGCAGTCATGTCTTCATCGAGCAACACGTTGCTCGGCTTTATATCGCGGTGGACTACGGGGAACGAGTGGTGGTGATGAAGATATTCCAAGGCTAATGCAACATCTAATGATATGTCGAGTCTCTGCATCAGATCCAGGAAATACTTGTCGGAATGCAGCCATTCCTCCAAGCTTCCATTAGGCATGTAAGCAAGAATCAAGGCCTTAAACTCAGGATTGCTGCAACAACCGAGTATCTTCACTAAGTTTCTGTGTCGAATGGTGCTCAGTATCCGGCTCTCGGTCTCGAAGCTCTCGACGGCTCCTTCGGCCTGCAAGTTGAACACTTTCACCGCCACCTCCATTCCATCTGAGAGCGTCGCTTTGAACACCGAACCGAAGCTTCCCCTTCCGAGAAGATTCGTGTCGCTGAAAGAATTCGTCCTCTGCTTCAGATCTATCTCAGAAATTACTTTCCAACCAGCTCCAACTATTGCATTATCAGCTTTAGCCGGTGCTTTCTTCGGTGTGCATCGCCTTATCAGGAAAAACAATCCAGCTGCCAGAATCAAGACCGCAACGAAAGGCGGGATAACGTATAACAACACCCGAGCAGCACTCTTCGGCCTCGATTTCCCTCCGCAGGTCGTCGACACTTGAAATCTTGCAGCTCCACACAGAGCAGAGTTGTGAAGAAAAGACAAGGCACTCAAGTTCTTGAAGTAACCTTCATCTGGAATCTCCCCTTCCAAATTGTTGTATGAAACATTAAAAAGTGAGAGATTGAGCTTTGTCAATGATTCCGGTATGGTACCGGAGAGATTATTATACGAAAGATCCAATTCTCCCAAGACCCTGACGTCCCCCAGCGACTCAGGGATCGATCCGTCGAACGAATTGTTCGACAGAGTTAGGGTTTGGAGTGACTCGCACTTCCCAATCTTTCTGGGAATGGAGCCTTCAAACTTGTTCGAAGATAAACTGAGCCAGTTCATAGCCTTGAATCTCTGAACCTCATCTGGAATCTGACCAGTCAAACTGTTTGATGATAAGTCAAGAGCTATGAGGTCTACAAGGTTGAAAAGGGTAGGAGGAAGTGTGGAGTTGAGGTTGTTTAGGGCAAATGAGACTACTCTTAGAGATTTAACTTCCCCCAAACATTCAGGTATTGGGCCTGTGAGTGAATTATTACTCAGAAACAACCCCATCAAACCACTCATTTGGCAAAGATGAGGAGGGATAGATCCTTGCAGCTCATTATCATAAAGACGTAACTTACCAAGTTGCTTCAACTTTCCCAGTGTTGTCGGGATGACTCCCGTGAGTCGATTCCCAGATAGAGCCAGAGTCAGCAAACGGGTTAAGTTTCCGAACTCGGAAGGAATAGGCCCTCGGATGCTGCAGTTGGATGCAGAGAAGGTGAGGAGGGAAGAGGAAGATAGATTCCCAACTGTGGGTGGGAGGGTACCGTTCAAATGCGGATTGTAGGATATTTCCAAGTACTTCAAATTTGGAGAGTTGGTTAAAGAAGAGAGGAATCCTAGTTCCTGAGTGGGAGATGTCAAATTATTCATCCAAAGGCGAAGGCTTTGCAAGTTTCTTAAATTTCCAAAGTCGGGGATGGAGCCGGTGAATGAGTTGTTGTTCAGCTCCAACATGGTGAGCCCGGTGGCGTTGTTGATAGAGCGCGGAATCTCTCCGGTGAACTTGTTCCAGAACAAGTAAAGCTCCTCAAGATTGGGAAGTGAAAGCCCCATGTTTGAAGGGAGGACACCAGATATTTGATTCTGTGGAAGGGATAATATCTTCAATGCTGATAGGTTGAATATGGAAGATGGGATGGAACCGTTCAAGAAATCGTTGAAGCCTAACCATAACTTTTCAAGGCTTGCTAGATTACCAAGCTCTTCTGGTAATTCACCTACCATAAATAGTCGTGCAAGATGAAGCTCTACTCAAACTATTCAATTGGACAGAGGCAGAGGGAGTAATAAGCATACCTGTCAACCTATTCCTAGCAAAATTAAGCTCTACTAGTGAAGTGAGGTTCCCAACCTGCTTTGGTATATTACCTGTACATAATCACAAACGAGACTATTGAAATGAGACAAAATCACTATACATCAATTT
Organism: Thymus mandschuricus; assembly: GCA_029379335.1. Classification (NCBI taxonomy): domain Eukaryota; kingdom Viridiplantae; phylum Streptophyta; class Magnoliopsida; order Lamiales; family Lamiaceae; genus Thymus; species Thymus mandschuricus. The sequence goes on from CM057074.1 coordinate 38,682,297, forward strand.
AATAAGTTGCAACAGCTTTGTAAAAGGTAAAAATATATAACTTGCATGCACGTTGCGACAAAGCTATAATACTTCCTCCGTCTCGTCCAATTCGACATCTTTCAATTATTTTGCACTCGTGGAAACTAAAGAAATGGGTCGAATTCGTTGGGACGGAAATAGTATTTAGCAGAGTGTTGAATACCTGTCAAGAGGTTGTTAGAAAGCCCTAGATACTGCAATGAGGTGAGGTACCCAATTTCTTTTGGTATGTTACCTACAAATTTAAACACAACAAGGATTTCAAAATATATAAAACAGTACTACTATAATTTAGATGCTCTCATGTTGGGAACTTTGATTACCTGTCAAGTTGTTGTGGTCAAGACTTAATGTTTCAAGTTTGGTTAAATTGTTGAAAGCGGGGATACCTCCTGCAAGGTGGGAAATATATTATTCTCCGTCTTATTTCACTTGTCTCGTTTCTTACGGAATACATAAAATAATGAAATTTAGATTACCAAACTCTTCTGATAATCTAAATTACATGATGTAATGGAGTATAGGAGTTGATAAACATGCATGTCAGTCTATTCCTAGCAAGATTAAGCTCTACCAGTGAAGTGAGGTTCCCAACTTGCTTTGGTATGTTACCTATACATAATGAAGCGAACAAAACCACTTACACACACTTATTTGCTACTATAAATTAGTACTCCCTTCATTTTAGATGAATTGCCTAGCTTGTTTTATTTTGACACGGAATTTTAAACGCAGTGTTAAAAAGTGAAAGGTAAATGATCCATATTGAAAAGTAAGGGTTAATATTTTCTATTTTAGGAAACAAGCCATGAGACGTCCCCATTAAAAAAGGAAAACAAATGAAATGGGACGAAGAGAGTACGTAATAAAAATCAATATACAGCAATATTTGAAATTCGAGATTAACTGAGAAAATATTGAAAACTTATGCCTTAATTTCTCCTTTTGAAAACTGCAAAGCTAAGCATAAATTTTAAGAATCAGGTTGCAACTTGTAAAAGGTTCAAAATAATTTGAATGCATGTCGTGACAAAGCTAATTATATACTCTCCGTTCTTCTTCGTAACAGTAACATGATACGTTATCATTTTTTGAACGTTCTTTATATATTGGGTACAAAATTACTAAAGGAAAAACACCTTTTGCACATTCACTATCTATTTAACTCACAAATCCACCATTTTTTAAATCTCGTGCCCCAAAAGAAACGTCCCTTCTTACGAGCGACAGAGAGAGTACATTTTCTTAAGCAAAGTGACTCTCTAAGTGTTATGTACCTGTGAAGAGGTTGTTAGAAAGAAATAGAGTCTGCAACGAGGTGAGGTACCCAATTTCTTTTGGTATACTACCTACAAATTCAAACATAACAAGGATTTCATACATAATTGTACTGTAATCAAGATACTCTAGTACGTAGTTAAACTTAATCACCTGTCAAGTTGTTGATGTATAGATCTAACACTTCAAGTTTGGGTAAATTGTTGAAAGTGGGGATACCTCCTGCAAGGTGGGGATTCCAAATGCAAGATATAATACTCTCACTGTCCATGCTCTCTTTTGAGCTCGTTTGTCGAATATATTTGAATATATTTGAGTTATAAAATGATGGAAAGGTGCGGATATAGAGTTATTATATTTTCTTTTAATAAAGTTCCAAGAATCTAGATATGAATTGACCTTCAATTTAAAACGATCTAATTACTATACAATTACATAATCTCAATTTTCTCATCAAATTAATATGTCTAACAATTGTACCTAATTAAAAAAACCATGTAATTATATTGCCAAATTAAAGTAAGGAAAATATTTTGATAAAACTATTATGCACTAAATAGGAGATAATAAGTACCTCGGAGAAAGTTTGAGTACAAAGATAAACTCCGAAGCATGGTCAAATTCCCAATTTCACTTGGTATGTTGCCCCTGAATTGGTTATCGCCCAGCCTCAAATCCTCCAGCTTTCTGCAATAGTATATGCTCGCCGGGATTTCGCCGGAAAGTTTATTTCCGGCGAGATAGATTCCCCGGAGATCGGGAGTGTTCCGACACGTGTCATTCGGAAGCTCGCCCGACAGTTGATTGGATGTCAAGCTAATTTCTACGAGAGAGGAAATGCTGAAGAGAGAAGGCGGCATGTCGCCGGAGAAGGTGTTTTCGTTCAGGTGAATATATTGAATCCGAGGTAAGGCCTCAAACCACGACGGTATTTCACCCTCGAACTCATTCACCCCCACGTTTATGTACGTCAAACGACGTAGTTTAGAGAGCTCGGAGGGCAAGACGCCGGAGAAAGAATTGGAGCTGATGTCTAGTGATCGGAGGAACGTCAGGTTCCCGAGATGCGGGGCGAGGGTTCCTCGGAGGCCGAAGCCCGAAATGTTAAAGGCCGTGACCCTTTGGTGCTTGGCGCCGCAAGAAACGCCGGTCCAATAACAGGTGGAGGTGTTGGTGGACCAGTTGATGAGTTTGGAGTTATTAGGGTTTGAATCAAGGGTGTTTTTGAAGGCGATTAAGGCTTCTTGATCGGTGGTTAGACTGGAAAATGGTGTGGAAGAGGAGAGTGTGAGGGTGTATAGTAAAAGAATGAGAGGGAGAGAGAAGGGGAAGGTGGCCTCCATTAGTGGAAATTAAAGTGCATGTGTATGGTTCGGTTTTGGTATTTTTATTTAAGAGTGGTAGGTATGTGTGAACGATTGATCAAATGAAAAAGAAGACATGGAAAGGAATTGATTATTATTTTAAAAAAAAAAGAAAAAAAAAAAAGGAATTGAATATTATTAAAGTTTGTTGGTGAAAATGAAACGTGAAAAATATCGGGAAAGAATTGAAAAAGGCGAAGTTGAGAGCTACTTTGGTTGAACATTAGTGAGAAATGAATGATGGAAAAGCATCCACTTTAATTTCGGAGCTCAAAACATACATGGCTCCACCACTTATGAGTCTTCAAGAAAGAGTGGCCATCCTATCCTAACAAAGGGTGGTCGTAGGATAGGATGACGAAACGGAGCGCAGTTGGTTAGACGTTTTATCTTATCAAGAGGTCGGAGATTTGAGTAATCTCGTGATAAGAGTGTGCTGTGTTTTCTTCGTAAAAAAAGTATTACGTGACATTTCTTTGTTGATAATTATTGCAACTCCATGCTGATCACGCAGACCTAGGGATGGCAACGGATCGAGGACCCGGTCCAGATCCGACGGATCAGGCCCGTTTTTTCGGATTTGGGTCTTTTAATTTTGGACCCGACGGATCTGGACCGGATCCGGATCTTTAAAAAAAAATTCGGATCTGGACTCGGATCTGAAATTTCAGATCCGGATCCGGCCCAGATTCGGCCCGCAGATCCGTTAAATATATAAATATATTTTATTTATTTTATATGAATATATGATATAATATGTATTATATTATTATTTTTGTAACCCTATTTTATATTATATTCTGATGAAGATGCGGAACAAATTGATACCATTGATATGGTAATAAATACATTTACATATTTAATAACTTATATTAATGAAATAAGGGTGTTCTTACTTTCTTTCTTTTTTTACTTCTTTAGGATGTTGATGATGTCGAAAGTAGTAGTATGGCGGGAGACGACTTGATCTATGAAGATTGGAGACTTTGAATTTTTTGATGCAAATTGTGAAGCAATGTGGGAAAAGAGAAAGTGGCAGATTGTTTTTTTGCTTATTAGTCTATATTTTGTGAGATGCAATCTTCTATATTTAATATACACTTCTTATTATGTTTTGGACTAGATAATGCATTCGTAATTTTTGAAGTGATAATACATTAATACTACTTCATTTGAAAGATTGTAATATATATATATTTTTAATAATATCACGATTTAACTTTTGTCGAAAAAAATTATAATATTACCATTGTAGTGCATTGAAAAAAAAATCATTTAAAAAATAAAAGCACGGATCCGGATCTAGATCCGTAGACCCGTGGATCCGTTGGATCTGGGCTCGGACCTAAATTTTTTGGACGCGACGGATCTGGGCCGGATCCGGATATATGGAAAAAATATGGATCTGGATCTGGACCAAGCAAGATCCGGTCCAGATCCGGCCCGTTGCCATCCCTACGCAGACCCCCCGCCCTCAAACGATTCTCTCTCTTCTATGAATATTCAATATTATTTATACTATCCTTTTTATAAAGAACTTTTGTAATGGTGTGTTTTCTCCTCTCTTCTCTTCGGTATTGTATATCCTACCCCTTGGGGTATTGCCTCCCCTCACATGAGTGGAATAACATATATTAATATTCCTTAACAAACGGAAGTTTTCTATTGAAATAAATCAAACTCCACCGTCACGGTATTACCCTCTAAGGATACACCATCATGGCAATTGACGAACTATGGTTATAGTTTGACCCCATTTGTATTCTTATATTGTTCCAACACTGTCGCAAACTTCTCCAATCCGGTGGCTATAAGAAAATTCTCTGATCGAGAAAGGGAGATGAAAGAGATTTTTCCGTAAAACTGATGGCTATAAGAAAATTCTGTATTTCTCATAAGTTAGGGGCTACACAGAGGGGCGTGTAGTAATATTTTTGTATAATATTTTAAATACGGGGGCTATGAGGAGTAATTTGTAGTCTATGTATAGATTTACTCAAATAATTTTTGAAGTAGAGTCATTTGTCCGCGGGTCGTTTGAGATAAAAATCGTTACAATAAACTAGGTTACCTGAACTTACTCGTAATTTTCAGGTTAAATTGACATCTCTATTTCTTTTAAACCAGAACAAATATTGCAAAGTTTTGAATCTCACACATATCATGTTTATTATCACAACAGTAAATAAATTGAATCTCACACATATCATGTTTTGGATGGATCTAAAATTGTCCACAAAAAACTTGACTAATCTTACAAATAAATAAATTGAATTGAATTGTAGAAAATGACGCTTTCGAGATTGTCCCGGCAAACCCATATAAGTTAACTAATGAGCTTTCTACCATCAAATTCAACACGTTAATATATGTGTATAAATATAATTACACTACTTTGAAATATAAATTATAATTTTAAAAAATACAATCATATAGTATTTGAATGGAGAATCCTTTGTTTTCTTTTGCTCTTTTACTTTTCCTACTAAAGTTTTTCAATATTTGCTCAACCACAACGGGTTTCAATTTCTCTATCGTTCAAGATTCTCTCCTTGCCTTCAGAAATACCTTTGATTCCGACCCTAATTCCGTCTTTATCAAAACCTGGTCTACGAACACCTCTATTTGTTCGTGGACCGGTGTTTCATGCGGTGCCAAACACCAAAGGGTCACGGCCCTTAACTTGTCGGGCTTCGGCCTCCGAGGAGCCCTGGCTCCGCATCTCGGTAAACCTAACTTCCCTCCGATCACTGGACATCAGCTCCAACAATTTTTCGGGCTCCTTGCCATCTCAAATCTCTAACCTGCGTCGCCTAGAGATAATCAAGGCCGGATCGAACAATTTCACCGGAGAAATCCCACTGTGGTTCGGATCCTTACCCGAACTTCAAGAAATCCATCTCAATAACAACTCCTTCTCCGGAAAAATCCCACCTTTCTTCAATGCCTCAAACTTACACACTCTGGACTTTCACTACAAGAAATTGGGGTTTTCGCCACACATGGATGTGTCGCTGATAGTATGATTATGTGTGACAATCGACATTTCTCCACACATAAGTTAAGTGTTAGCATGTGTCGCTATCTTCTCGCCAATAAAGGTTTTTAACCACACTTTATATATATGTGTGGGGAAAGCTATTGAATTTTACCTACATATATTTGTCTCTAAATGTGTAATATGCGTGGGTAAATATGTTTTAGTCATTATGTAACGATGACATGGAAATTTATATTCAAAATTTTAAATCAAAATTCAGTATGTTGCAAAAAGGTAATATTATTCCTTACACGAGTAAAATGTTGTGGAATACCAATCATCAAATATAATAAGACTTTACAAATAATCCTTGATATTAATTCAACAAAATCGAACTAAAGATTTTGTGTATACAGATGCTTGCTACATAAGTTTAATTTTCTAAATGACTAAACAATTTGATCTCTAAACTATGCTAAACAATTGTGATCTATGGTTCTTTAGGGGAACCATAACAACGTGTTGTCCATTGCGATATAAAGCCTAGCAACGTGTTGCTCGATGAGGATATGGTTGCTCGTGTAGGCGATTTCGGCATTTCCAAGCTCTTCGACGGAGGGGAGGCTATGGTTATTACCAAAACTCTAGCCACCATCGGCTACGCAGCACCAGGTTCGATTCTATGTAATCTTCAAATTTTAGTACTTAATTGGAATGTTGTATAATAACGTGTGCTATGTTTTCTTATGATCAGAGTATGGCTCGGAAGGGAAAGTGTCGACGAACGGGGATGTGTACAGTTACGGGATCCTGCTGCTGGAGATGTTTACGAGGAAGAAGCCGACCGACGACATGTTCAGCGGGGATATGAGCTTGAAAGAGTGGGTGGAAGAGGCGTTGCAAGAAGGCGCAGTAGGTGATATTGTGGCCCCTGTTTTGATATCGAGAGGCGATCGAGATTTCGACTCGAAGGAGAAATGCTTGTCGTCGATTTTCGAGGTAGCCATGAAATGTGTAGCGTTATCGCCGGAGGGAAGAACTAACATGGTTGAAGTAGTGGCTTCTCTTCAGAAGATTAGATCTAAAACTAGCGGAGAAGGGGTCAATAGTGTGGAAAACGGGCGATGAATCATTTTATCAAACAGTTGGTGTGCGATATTGAGGAAGGTGGAGAGTAGGGCCCACCTAAAAGATAAAGGAAACCCCATTAATGTGTTGGGCTTTTCTTCTTTTCACTGGAGGCTTTACTTTATGAGGCCCATGTCTGAATACAATTCACTTTGAAATATGCTTTTAAAATTTTTTAAAATAAAAAAATACGTCTTAATTTTTTTTTAATAATAAAAAAGGGCACATTCGTAAATAAAGTTACAAGAGTCGATTAGGATTTGTTTGAACAAAGCCAATATAATATATTTTATTTTTTTTAATACTATGGTTATGGATAGAATCATAAAAAAGTGAAAAAATAAAATACCCATTCAGCAAATAAAAACATAAAACTTATCACAATAATAAGAATATAAAAAATATACCCAACAATTCACTTATGGGACAAAAATACCCCTAGGTTTCCTATCTCCCCTTCATCCCTCGCAAGCCACCCGGCCTCTCCTCCATTTTCATTATTTCACATCTCTCTCTCTCTCTTCTCTCTCTCTCGCTCTCTCTCCGGCAGAACTCCTCCGGCCACATCGGGATGTTCATCGGCGTCGATTGGTGGAACCTCGAGTGGGGGATTTCGACCTGCCTTGCCGCCGAGTTGACCATGGTGGTGGATTTGCAGCAGATGAAGTGGCGGTCGTCGCTGGAGAGGGCGGCGGAGAGGGCGGCGGAGAGGCCGGAGCTCGCGAGGCTGAACTGGCGGCGGCTGCGGCCGTCCTCCTGGTGGCGATTGGGCGGAAGGGACGAGGTCTGAGCGGGGGAGACGACAAAGGACCAGACGACGTCACTCTCGTAGAGCTCGAGCGGGTCCTGGATCCGGGTCAGGGCGTGATCGGAGAAAGCGAGGAATCGGTGGGCGGAGGAGGAAGAAGGGTTGCTGGAGGAAATTTTCTTTACTCCTTCATATATTAGAGAGAGTCATGCATTTTCTCTTTGTTCGAGGTCGAGGTTGAGACCAAAATAAATATAAAAAAAAAAAAAATCAATGTATTTTTCTAAATCCAGTACCAGGTTTCACACATACTGTGTTAGTACTCCAATCCTATTTGGTAACAAATGAAATGTTGAAACGAGTTTAGTGAAACGACTGCAGTCTCTCTCTCTCTCTCTCTCTCTCTCTCAACACATAGTTAGTCAGTCCCACAATTCAGGTATAAAATCTCAATTTCTTATCATTCGAACCATGCATTTGGTACGAAAATTGAATTTCGTATTATTCATACCTTATATTTGAATATATGTTACATTTGCTAACATGATTTTTCTTCTACTTAAGCGGACGTAATGAACGAAATATGTAGTTCGTACTTCGTACCTTTAAAAGTTGTAGAATACAAATCATCCTTCTGCCTAATTAGCATAATACATAAACTTAATATTAGTAAAAAATATTGAATTCTTACTATTCGTAACAATGTTTAATGAACGTACAAAATCTAACCATGGTAAATAGTAATAATTATATCAAATCGTACTTCGTACCTATAATATATATGTGTCACATCCCAATTCCCGAGGGAAGGCACGTGTGCCGGGACGTGGCAAGGGGTTGGGATTAAGAAGCGGGGATAGAAAGGGGCCTAGTTTCTTAGGATAATCAACCATATTATTAATGAGTTTATTTAATTAATTATGGGATCGGGACGCACAACACGAACCACGGGGTAGGCAAACCATACTGCCCGTGTCGGTCGCCATGTCTGAATACCCATAGACTTTAAATAAAATACGGGATCGGGACGCTCAGCTCAAATTATGGGGTCGCCTGAGCTAAACAACCCATAATGGCTGGCTTGTGTCTGAATACCCGTAAATACAATAAAATATATATATTTATATTCTTATAACAAGACTCAGGTGTAGTATAGATTTATTCCAAAACCTGAAATTAGACTTAGGAAATTGAGTACATAGCAGGATCGTTACTAGTGACCACTTTAACTATAAGCGTAGCGGAAGCTTTATTCTTATATGACACAACCACAACAACAATCCTCTTCAGCCACATCTGCTCCACCAGCTCCTTAATCTGCAAAACATTTGGAAAGGAATTGCAGGGCTGAGTACTAATGCACTCAGTGGGCTTGTGCCGAAAACATTTATCATAAAAAGAATATCCATGATAACAAAGCATGCATAGAAGGGTTTAGAAATCATATAACTTCCATGCACACCAAACTCATTTACGTAGATTGCGCGCAAATGCGTATTACCATGTTACCCTTATATTGATCCCGGGACGTACCACTGTCGGATCCCTTTCAGATGGAGCCTATAGTTTGGAGACAATGGAGTATTTCATCCACTAGTTCTCCCCTCGAAGTTAGAACCAATTGGTGATCAACCCAATGATATCTAACCGTGCGCACAGCCCCTCGATTAGTGTGTTAGACCAACCGAAAGACCCGATCGTAAACATAAGAGCCTTAAACATGTAATCACGCATCAAAACATTTTTCATGGATAAACCCGCATTTAGAGCTTACTAACTCAAAATAATACTTTGGAAAGAGAAACCCCACCTTATAACCGGAATAACTTGAATTCTTGACGTTTGATGATATAGCCCGTGAAACACAATATACTTTTGTAATCTAAACTAATCAATTATAGGATGAAAAATGATGCCTTCGTCTATTTATAGGAAAAGAATGGACATTGTAGCATAGGTTTTATTAGTCATCCATATATAGCTTAGGTGAGTCAACCCTATTCTTATAGGTATGCAACGTGTATAAATAGGAGGAATTCTTATAAATGAGTTGGCCTTTATCTAATGTCCAACATGATATATACATGCATGCATATTAATTACGTGTTTAATTTATTTCTTTGTAAATCATGCATGCACATTCATTACTAATATTATATAGAGGGGAGGGCCAAAATAGCCCAAAATGATAAGTAAAGGAAAAAAATAGCCCTACATAACTAAATGGTACAAATGTAGCCCTCTTTTTCAATTTAGGACAATTATGCCCTTAATAGTTTACTTAAAGACAAAAAAAGAAAAAAAGGAAAAAAAAATTAAAAAAGGGAACGGAGAGAGAATCGCCCAATCGGACGAAGAAAGAAGAAGCTTGATAGATACTTTTCCGGCAAGCTCGCACCGGCGGCGCCGGCAAGGGACTGCGACTGCACCGGAAAGTGACGGCGACGGCGACGGCGACTACTCCGGCAACGGACGGCGACGAATCCGGCAAGGTATTAATCTACAACCAAGTTATTGATAAAAATCAAAGAAAAATCTTAATTTCTGAAAATTCGATTTAGAATTGGTGTAACAAACGAGGATAAAGTGCCATTGGGAGGTTTAGGAATGATACAAGCTTCGAAACATAGTTATTCGTCTAGTTTCCGGCGACATATTCCGGCAAGATCATCTCTATAGCTTGTTATGGTTTAACACTCACACGACCAAATTACACACGACCACGACCATATCACACACGACCACGACCACTCACGACCATTTTATCCACGATCACGACCAAATTTATACACTCACACGACCACTCATGACTATTTTATTCACGATCACGACCAAATTTACACACTCACATTATCACTCACGACTACTTTATTCACTTACACGACCAAATTTACACACTCACACGACCAATATGATCACACTCACACGACCAATTGTTATATATTTTCCTCAGTTTTGATCTTGTGATATTTAGATAAAGAAAATACACGACCAAATCACACACGAGCACGACCATATTACACACAACCACGACCACTCACGACCACTTTATTCACGATCACGACCAAATTTACACTCACACGACCAATATGATCACACTCACACGGCCAAATTGTGATATTTAGATTAAAAAAATACTCACACGACCAAATCACACACGACCACGACCATATTACACACGACCACGACCACTTTATCCACGATCACGACCAATATAGGTCTGTGTGCTCATATTGTAGGAGAAGCAGAGGAGTTCGAAGCAGCAGCAGAAGAAGAAGAAGAAGAAGAAGAAGAAGAGAAGGCGGCGCCGGCGATGGAGGAGCGGCGGCGCCGGTGATGGAGGAGGGGCGGCGTCGATCGTTGATGGAGGAGGGGGTGCGGGGGATTCACTGTCGGCGTCGATCGTCGATTGAAGGAGCAGATGAGAGGGGGGAGGGGGAGGCTTCACTGTCGGCAACTCCTGATTGAGAAGGCGGCGCCGGCGATGGAAGAGCGGCGGCGCCAGCGATGGAGGAGGGGCGGTGTCGATTCGGCGATGGAGGAGGACCGACGTCGATTCGGCGATGGAGGAGAGAGTGCGGGGGTGGGTTGCGAATGGGCCCAATTAGGGCTGGTAATTGAATTTTGTTTTTTCTTTTATATTGTTAATCTATTTTTTTGAATTAATTTAATAAATAAGGGTATAATTGTCCCAATTTTAAAAAGAGGGCTATAATTGTATCATTTACTTATGAAGGGCTATAATTTTCCTTTAGATATTGATTTGGGCTATTTTGGGGTATTGACACTATTATATATGCTAATTACGTAAATAAAATATAAAAAGAAATTAGTTTTGTCTATTAGTCAATATATCTATATATATCCTTATTTTTAGAATATTATCTAACCTCGACTTCTAAAAGTGTAACATTCGAAAATATTAAATCTTTCTCTTGAAATTTTATTTTAATTATATAAATTATACGGGATATTACAATATGTTACGAATATAAGCAATTCGTAATTACCTATAATATATGAGAGAAAAGGTAGAAAGGAGAGAGAAAGTAGGTGAGAGAAAGATAGAGAGAGAAGAAGAATTAAAAAAAAAATTGGAAAAAAATTGAAAAAAAAAAAAAAAAAAAAAAAAAAACTAACATGAACAGTAGGCGAGAGAGAAAGCGAGAGAGGGGGCGGGAAGAAGAAGAAGAAGAAGAAGAAGAAGAAAATAAGGGGTATTTTTGTCCCAACTATGATATGTTGGGTATTTTTTTTGTAATATTATTAGTATGGCAAATTTTATGTTTTCTTTTGTTGAGTGGGTATTTCACTATATTAACCCATTCGTGCATCATGTGATTAATTTCCTTTATACTACTTACTTAAACAAAGGCACAATATAATACTTTTCCACACATATATCCATTATCGATACACTTAACGGGCTTGCGACTTAGTAATTTTTCTTTAGGTTGCGTTCTCTTTGGTGCGAAACAAAAGGAGAGAAAAGAGAAAATTACACTATAAATTTCACCCATTTTCTCCCCTTTTATCAATGAAGGAGGATTTTATTCCTTAGAATTAATTTCATCAGGACTTAGATTCTTTTAAAATTATTGTAAAAGTATACGTTTAAAGTAATTTTCAAATTATATTATTGTCAAGTCAAGCCGTTATTCATATTTAACATGTTCACGGTGATAAGGCTAGAGCATTTCTCAATTGTATATCAAAAGACCAGGACTTGTACACATCACTACCAAATTGATAAAACATTTCATGAGCCCCATGCCTTTCACTAAAGTTGTGGCATTATATTAGTACAAAGTGCGTTCAAAGTGGGGTGACTAACCCGAGCACCTTTCTTTTGAATTAAAAATATGTATAATATCACCTTTATTGTTACAAAAATCACACAGTACAGACTTTATTAGTGGAAAAGACCTTTGATTTCAATAAAGAATGTATATAAAATTTGACAATCATTCAATTAATTAGCACTACCTATATCGCATTCGATCTAAAGTTTTTCTAATTAACTCTGTCGGAAAAATAATTGGACTAATTTTAAAAAAAACAAGAAATATACGATCTTTAAATTTCTATTATTAAAACCAAATAAAATATGTGATAATAAAAAAACTCTTCAACATACTACTCCTATCAGATAATAAAATATACGTACAATCTTTAAATTTCTGTTATTAAAATTTTAAAAAATAACGTGCAAAGTAATTTTTGTGCGTAACGTGGGACGTCCACATAAATATCTGATAAGAACATTATATCGGAAAAGAATTATTCGGCATTTCGGCTTTAGTATTTATAGCAATCATTAATGATTATTATTGCAAAAATTCTACATGGACTTGTCGTATGCATGTCTTCCTTTTTCCTTTTCTCTTTTTTTTCTTTTTATTTTTTATTTCTCATTTTCTTTGTCGTATTATTTTCTACAGGCGAATAACTTTAATTCAAATTTCTTTGATGAAAATCTTTAATTCAATACTACTTTTATATCGGATGAGATCCTCTGTCCCCAAATTGGTGTACAAATGGTGTATCCGATACAAAATTAGGAAGTTTTGATTCTCTCTATTAGTGGTCATTTTGAGTTTGGTTACTAGTGTAGATCAAAACTTCCTAATTTTGTATTAGGTACACCATTAATACACCAATTTAGGGACAGACGATTTCATCCGCTTTTATATATCCCTGCAGCTTCTACGTGAAGGGTAATTTCGCAAGAATAATTTAGCGGGCCAGTAGGCACACCATCCTTTTCCTTTTTCAAACGAGTGAAGAAGATAATCCATTTAATTCAAACTACCTACACTTATAAAAAGGAGTTTTGATTAGTAAGCTGTTCATTGCCCAGCAAAAATTCTTCACCATGGCTACTACGGCAAGTCACTCCCTACTTACAACGCTACTCTTGGGGCTGCTCATCGCCACCTCCCTCGACTTCGCCGGTATATTTTCTTCTTGTCATTAATCGTCTCGTCTTTTTATATGGCAATGCACGTAGAACAGTTTGATAGAACTGGCAAAAATCGAGTGGATTGGCCTGATTGACGTCTTCATCCAGCATATAGACATATAGTGTGAAATGTGAACAATGTGTGATATTTATGTCGTTGTGAATATTGTAGTCGGTCAAGTAGGTGTCTGTTTCGGAAGACTGGGTAACAATTTGCCAGGAGTACAAAGAACCATCGCTCTGTACAAAAAGTACAACATCACAAGAATGAGGCTCTACGACACCCACCCGCCCACCCTCCGCGCCCTCTCTGGCACCAACATCGAGCTCATGCTCGGCGTTCGGGACGACGAGCTCCAAGACCTCGCCAACTGCCCCGATGCAGCCGTAACATGGGTCGCCAACAGCATTCTTCGCTACCCCAACGTCACCTTCAGGTCAGTTACTCCTCATAAGTCATAATATATGTAAATACAGTTTTAATAAAAAGAAAATTTCTGACTCCGCCACTGCTGGTGTCTAGGTACGTTGCTGTGGGGAATGAGATCGACCCAGCGTCAGCGCTGGGTCCCTTCGTCCTCCCAGCAATGCAGAACATCTACCGCGCGATTCGTACGGCCGGCCGCGCGGGCCAGATCCGGGTGTCGACCTCCATAAAGACGGACCTCCTCGAGACATCGTACCCTCCGAGGGCCGGGGCGTTCTACTGCAAGGTGAACTGGTACATCCGGCCGATCCTCGAGTTCCTTCGGGACACCAACACGCCCATACTAGTCAACATCTACCCTTACATCGCCTACAACAACGACAAGAAGAACGTCAACATCAGCTACGCCCTCCTCCAGCCCAACAGCGGCCACACCGTCGACGGCGTCTACTACGACAACCTCTTCTACGCCATGCTCGACGCCGTCTACGCCGCCATGGGCAGGATCTTCAAAGCGGCGTCGCCCTTGCCGTCCGCGCAGGGCGAGTTGGCCGGGTCCAAGGCCAACGAGAATGAACCGGGGATAACAGTGTCGGAGACCGATAATCCGTCTTCCGGCACGGGGCAGAAGAAGGGCGACATTGGGCTCGACGCTGTAGACGACGGACCGATTGCGACGCTACAGAACCAGAGAACCTACATCAATAACTTGATGCGGATCGTGAGGAACGGGACGCCAATGAGGCCTAATCAGCCTATAGAAACGTACATATTCGCCATGTACGATGAGAATCTGAAGCCGGGGCCATCATACGAGAGGCACTTCGGAATTTTTTTGCCGAGCGGCCAACCAAAGTTCCCGTTCCGCTTCACTTAGCTTTCTTTTATTTGAGTGCATGAAGGTGTGTATTTGGAATAAGGAGAGATTTCTAGCTCCATATGTTTGAAAACTAGATTAATTGTTTAGTATTTTTTACTTTGAGTTGATGAAATGTTATATTAATGAGTTTGAATTGTGGTATTTTAAAAAAAATCCAATTCCCATGTGCTGATTCGGTCTGAGATATGCAGTTTTTCGTCTATGCATGTGAGGATTAAAATATACAAACGAGTTAAATGGAATTGGACGGAGAGAATATTAATTTGTAAAAAGTTATTTATTTATTCAAACAATTTTTAACAAGAAAATATTTCTCCCACAAGCTTCATAACCATTATACTATCGTCTGATCCATTACCTGCGAATTAGCCTTGACCTCTTGTACCGGAACTTTGGCCTTGATCTTCTCAAGAGCGGCTACTACTTCCAACATCTTCACTCTATCCTCCGGCGAAGAGGCCGAACATTTCATTGCCAATTCAAACACAGATTTCACACATTCCAACTTTGCTGAGAAATCTGGATCCTCTCTTGATAGTAGAGATGGAGCTACAATCTCGTCTATGGCATTATCTTGCAATGCTTTCTCCGCCCACTCCTTTATGCTCATTTCGCCGTCGAACATCTCGTCTCTTGGCCTCATACTCGTGAAGATCTCCAACACCAGTATTCCGTAGCTGTACACGTCACCGCTCGTCGACACCTTCCCGTCCCTTCCAAACTCTGATCGTACAAAAATAAGATCATGTCAGTTCAAATGGTTTTTTGTATAGGAAATAATCGAATATATGAGAGAATACTTCACCTGGTGCTACGTAACCGACAGTCGCCATGGTTAGAGTATGAACCGCAGCCTCACCATTGTCGAAGAGCTTAGAGATGCCGAAATCCCCAACGCGTGCAGTCATGTCCTCATCGAGGAGCACGTTGCTCGGCTTTATATCGCGGTGGACTACGGGGAACGTGTGGTCGTGATGGAGATATTCCAAGGCTAATGCAACATCTAATGATATGTCGAGTCTCTGCATCAGATCCAGATGATACTTATCGGAATGCAGCCATTCCTCCAAGCTTCCATTAGGCATGTAAGCAAGAATCAAGGCCTTAAAATCAGGGTTGCTGCAGCACCCGAGTATCTTCACCAAGTTTCTATGTCGAATGGTGCTCAGTATCCGGCTCTCGGTCTCGAAGCTCTCAACGGCTCCTTCCGCCTGCAAGTTGAACACTTTCACCGCCACCTCCATTCCATCGGAGAGCGTCGCTTTGAACACCGAACCGAAGCTTCCCCTTCCGAGCAGATTGGTGTCGCTGAAGGAATTCGTCCTCTGCTTCAGATCTATCTCAGAAATTACTTTCCAACCAGCTCCAACTATTGCATTATCAGCTTTAGCCGGTGCTTTCTTCGGTGTGCATCGCCTTATCAGGAAAAACAATCCAGCTGCCATAATCAAGACTGCAACGAAAGGCAGTATAACGTATAACAACACCCGAGCAGCGCTCTTCGGCCTCGATTTCCCTCCGCAGGTCGTCGACACTTGAAATCTTGCAGCTCCACACAGAGCAGAGTTGTGAAGAAAAGACAAGGCACTCAAGTTCTTGAAGTAACCTTCATCTGGAATCTCCCCTTCCAAATTGTTGTAAGAAACATTAAAAAGTGAGAGATTGAGCTTTGTCAATGACTCCGGTATGGTACCGGAGAGATTATTATACGAAAGATCCAATTCTCCCAAGACCCTGACGTCCCCCAGCGACTCAGGGATCGATCCGTCGAACGAATTGTTCGACAGAATTAGGGTTTCGAGTGACTCGCACTCCCCAATCAATCTGGGAATGGAGCCTTCAAACTTGTTTGAAGATAAACTTAGCCAGCTCATGGCCTTGAATCTCTGAACCTCATCTGGAATCTGACCAGTCAACCTGTTTGATGACAAATCAAGAACTATGAGGTCTACAAGGTTGAAGAGGCTAGGAGGAAGTGTGGAGTTGAGATTGTTTGAGGGCAAAGAGAGTTTCCTTAGAGATTTAACTTCCCCCAAACATTCAGGTATTGAGCCTGTGAGTGAATTATTACTCAGATACAACTCCACCAAACCACTCATTTGGCAAAGATGAAGGGGTATAGATCCATGCAGCTCATTATCATAAAGATATAACTTACCAAGTTGCTTCAACTTTCCCAGTGTTGTCGGGATGACTCCCGTGAGTCGATTCCCGGATAGATCCAGAGTCAGCAAGCTGGTTAAGTTTCCAAACTCGGAAGGGATAAGTCCTCGAATGCCGCAGTTGGATGCAGAGAAGGTGATGAGGGAAGAAGAGGATAGATTCCCAACTGTGGGTGGGAGGGTGCCGTTCAAGTGTGGATTGGATGATATTTCCAAGTACTTCAAATTTGGAGAGTTGGTTAAAGAAGAGAGGAATCCCAGTTCTTGAGTGGGAGATGTTAGATTATTCATCCAAAGGCGAAGGATTTGCAAGTTTCTTAAATTACCAAAGTCGGGGATGGAGCCGGTGAATGAGTTGTTGTTCAGCTCCAGCACGGTGAGCTCGGTGGCGTTGTTGATAGAGCGCGGAATCTCTCCGGTGAACTTGTTCCAGAACAAGTAAAGCTCCTCGAGATTGGGAAGTGAAAGCCCCATGTTTGAAGGAAGAACACCAGATAATTGGTTCTGTTGAAGGGATAATATCTTCAATGCTGATAGGTTGAATATGGAAGATGGGATGGAACCGTTCAAGAAATCGTTGAAGCCTAACCATAACTTTTCAAGGCTTGCTAAATTACCAAGCTCTTCTGGTAATTCACCTACCATAAATAGTTGAGCAAGATGAAGCTCTACTCAGACTATTCGATAGGACAGAGAGAGTAATAAGCATACCTGTCAACCTATTCCTAGCAAGATTAAGCTTTACTAGTGAAGTGAGGTTCCCAACTTGCTTTGGTATATTACCTATACATAATGATAAATGAGACATAATAAAATGAGATAGATCTACTAAGACTATGCGATAGGAGTCGGACAGAGAGAGTAGTAATAAGCATACCTGTCAACCTATTCCTAGCAAGTTTAAGCTTTAATAGTGAAGTAAGGTTCCCAACTTGCTTTGTTATATTATCTATACATAATGATAAATGAGACTCTAATGAAATGAGACAGATCTACTCAGACTATTCGATAGGACAGAAAGAGTAATAAGCATACCTGTCAACCTATTCCTAGCAAGATTAAGCTCTACTAGTGAAGTGAGGTTCCCAACTTGCTTTGGTATGTTACCTGTACATAATGACAAACGAGACTAATGAAATGAGACGGGGGTTAGTATACATCAATTTAATAAGTTGCAGCAGCTTTGTAAAAGGTAAAAATATATAAACTTGCATGCATGTTGTGACAAAACTATAATACTTCCTCCGTCTCATCCAATTCGACATCTTTCAATTATTTTACACTCACGGAAACTTAAGAAAATGGTCGAATTCGTTGGGACGGAAATAGTATTTAGCAAATGCTATACTTTCACCGTCCACACTCTACTCGTTTGTCGAATATATTTGAGTTATAAAATAATGGAATGGACCGAATATAGAGTTATTATATTTCCTTCTAATAAAAGTTCCAAGAATCTAGATAGGATTAAAATAACATGCATTTACTTCATATGTAATTAACTTTCTCCTTAATGACCTTTAATTTAAAATTAATTACGTACTACAATGTTATAATCACAATTCCTCATCCAATTAATATGTCTAACATTCGTGCCTAAAAAAACCATGTAATTATATTGCCAAATTAATGTGTGGAAAATATTTTGAGTGGAAGAGGTAAAAAGTAGTACCTTGGAGAAAATTTTTGTACAAAGATAAACTCCTAAGCATGGTTAAATTCCCAATTTCACTTGGTATGTTGCCTCTGAATTGGTTATCGCCCAGCCTCAGATCCTCCAGCTTTCTGCAACAGTATATACTCGCCGGGATTTGGCCGGAAAGTTTATTTCCGGCGAGATAGATTCCCTGGAGATCGGGAGTGTTCCGACACGTGTCATTCGGAAGCTCGCCCGACAGTTGATTGTATCTCAAGTTAATTACTACGATAGAGGAAATGCTGAAGAGAGAAGGCGGCATGTCGCCGGAGAAGGCATTGTCGTTCAGGTGGATATATTGAATTCGAGGTAAGGCTTCAAACCACGACGGTATTTCACCCTCAAATTTGTTATCCCCCGTGTTTATGTATGCCAAACGACGTAGCTTAGAGAGCTCGGCGGGCAAGACGCCGGAGAAATAGTTGGAGCTGATGTCTAGTGATCGGAGGAACGTCAAGTTCCCGAGATGCGGGGCGAGGGTTCCTCGGAGGCCGAAGCCCGACAGTTTAAGGGCCGTGACCCTTTGGTGCTTGGCGCCGCAAGTAACGCCGGTCCAATAACAGGTGGAGGTGTTGGTGGACCAGTTGATGAGTTTGGAGTTATTAGGGTTTGAATCAAGGGCGTTTTTGAAGGCGATTAAGGCTTCTTGATCGGTGGTTAGACTGGAAATTGGTGTGGAAGAGGAGAGTGTGAGGGTGTATAGTAAAAGAATGAGAGGGAGAGAGAAGGGGAAGGTGGCCTCCATTAGTGAAAATTAAAGTGCATGTGTATGGTTTGGTTTTGGCATTTTTATTTAACACTGGTACGTATGTGTGAACGATTGATCAAATGAAAAAGAAGATGTGGAAAGGAATTGAATATTATTAAAGTTTGTTGGTGAAAATGAAACGTGAAAAATATCGGGAAAGAATTGAAAAAGGCGAAGTAGAGAGCTACTTTGGTTGAACATTAGTGAGAAATGAATGATGGAAAAGCATCCACTTTAATTTCGTAGCTCAAAACATACATGGCTCCACCACTTATGAGTCTTCAAGAAAGAGTGGCCATCCTATCCTAACAAAGGGTGGTCGTAGGATGACGAAACGCAGCTCAGTTGGTAAGACGTTTTTATGTGATTAAGAGGTCGGAGATTTGAATCATCTCTTGATACGAGTGTGTTGTGTTTTCTTCGTAAAAAAGTATTACGTGACATTTCTTTGTTGATAATTATTGCAACTCCATGCTGATCACGCAGACCCCCCGCCCTCAAAAGATTCTCTCTTCTATGAATATTCAATATTATTTATACTATCCTTTTTATAAAGAACTTTTGTAATGGTGTGTTTTCTCCTCTCTTCTCTTCGGTATTGTATATCCTACCCCTTGGGGTATTGCCTCCCCTCACATGAGAGGAATAACATATATTAATATTCATATATTGTTCCAACACTGTCGCAAATAGGGGTGTCAGCGGGTGGGTAAAACCCGGACCCGGACCCGCTAAAACAACAAAGGACCCGAACCCGGACCCGACCCGTAACAATTGGACCCGGACCCGGAAACTTAGATGTTACCCGGACCCGACCCGTTACAGAGGACCCGGACCCGACCCGGACCCGGAAATTAAAATTGGCTATAGTTTTTTTTTTTCTTTTTTTTTTTAATTCAATGGCTAAATTGCCAAAATTCATCAAATTATAATCATAATTTTTTTATAATGTTGATAAATAATCATATTATAATGTTATAATTATATTCTTAAAAAATAGTGGAATATTGGGTCTTGATCCGTCGGGTCCAAAGAATTGATATCCATGTCCAGATCCGACGGATCCACGGGTCTACGGATCTGGACCCAGATCCGTAACATTTATGTGTCAATACCCCAAAATAGCCCAAATCAATATGTAAAGGAAAAAAATAGCCCTCCATAAGTAAATGGTATATAGCCCACTTTTTAAAATTGGGACAATTATACCCTTAATGATATAATTAAGGATAAATTAATTGAAAAATAGAGGAAAAGGGGGAAAAAAAAAAAGGGAAAATAGTACAACCCAATTATGCGTGCGCACAACCCACCCCCACCCTCAACCTCACTCTTATGTCGGTCGTGTGAGTGTGTAACTTTGGTCGTGATCGTGAATAAAGTGGTCGTGAGTAGTCGTGGTCGTGTGTAATTTGATCGTGGTCGTGTGTTATTTGGTCGTGCTTGTCATGTGAGTGTGTAAATTTGGTCGCGATCATGAATAAAGTGGTCGTGAGTGATCGTGGTTGTGTGTGATATGATCGTGCTCGTGTGTGATTTGGTCGTGTGAACGTTGAACCATAACAAGATATATTAAAGGTATAATTGTCCTAAATTAAAAAAGAGGGCTACATTTGTACCATTTACTTATGGAGGGCTATTTTTTTCCTTTACTTATTATTTTGAGCTATTTTGGTCCTCCCCTCAACATTTATTTCTAAATTAAAATTTTGTAAAGATTATAATAAAATTTTTGCAAGGTGCATATCTAATTTTTCGGACCGAATCCATCGAATTTGGACCGAGTCCTGGATCCATTGTCATACCTAGTGGGGAGGGGATCCCCTGCTGTGTGGCAAAGCACAGCAGCAAATGATGTGCATCAATACGCAGACGTTTTGTTGTTTTGAAAACTTTTTGTTCAATTATTATGCTTTTATATTTTTTTATATACATTTTCAATGGATTTACATTGATTTTTTATTTTTGTTTTTTTATTCTTTTGGTTCAATTTTCTTGTAATGTTTTTCCTAATCACTTAATCATTCTTAATATATTTAATTTCGTACCATATATAGTTATTTAATATATTAAAGTTGATATTTCCATAATTACGATATTAGGTATGTCAACATCACATTTAGGTTCTTTTTTTAATTAGCATAATTAGGATTTATGGGTAAATTATATTTATTTTTACTAGTTTATCACATCAATTTATCAAAAACAAGTGTATATTAAGAAATAAAAAAACGAAAAGGAAAGAAAAAACTGAACTAATTCAACTAAGTAAAACTTATAAAGGTACACAAAACGTCGGCGTATTCAACTAAGAAAAAAAATAAATAAATAAAAATAATAAAAATAATAAAAATTAAAAATTAAAAAAAAAAAAAAAAAAAAAAAAAAATTGGGCCGGGTCGGACCCGGACCCGGAAATAGCGGGTCGGGTCGGGTCGGGTCTGCTGCTGTTACGGGTCTGACCGGGTTGGACCCGGACCCGGACCCGGACCCGTAAGTTAATTAACAGGCGGGTTTTGAGCGGGTCCGGACCGGGTCCGGGTTTTACCCACCCGTTGACACCCCTAGTCGCAAACTTCTCCAATCCGGTGGCACTTTGCCGACTGAAGCTGATATACTCTGATCGAGAAAGGGAGATGAAAGAGATTTTTCCGTAAATCTGATGGCTATAAGAAAATTCTATATTTCTCATAAGTTAGGGGCTACACAGAGGGTGTAGTAATATTTTTGTATAATATTTCAAATACGGGGGCTATGAGGAGTAATTTGTAGTCTATGTATAGATTTACTCAACTAATTTTTGAAGTAGAGTCATTTCATATTTTGGGGAGTTTGGTCCCGTGGTCGTTTGAGATAAAAATCGTTACAATAAACTAGGTTACCTGAACTTACTCGTAATTTTCAGGTTAAATTGACATCTCTATTTCTTTTAAACCAGAACAAATATTGCAAAGTTTTGAATCTCACACATATCATGTTTATTATCACAACAGTAAATAAATTGAATCTCACACATATCATGTTTTGGATGGATCTAAAATTGTCCACAAAAAACTTGACTAATCTTACAAATAAATAAATTGAATTGAATTGTAGAAAATGACGCTTTCGAGATTGTCCCGGCAAACCCATATAAGTTAACTAATGAGCTTTCTACCATCAAATTCAACACGTTAATATATGTGTATAAATATTACAAAACTTTGAAATATACATTAATTAAAAAATATTCAATCATATCATAAAGTACTATTTGAATGGATAATCCTTTGTTTTCTTTTGCTCTTTTACTTTTCGTACTAAACTTTTTCAGAATTTGCTCAACCACAACGGTTTTCAATTACTCTACCGAT
The DNA here is from genome assembly GCA_029379335.1 of Thymus mandschuricus. NCBI lineage: Eukaryota > Viridiplantae > Streptophyta > Magnoliopsida > Lamiales > Lamiaceae > Thymus > Thymus mandschuricus. The sequence continues at coordinate 38,705,044 of CM057074.1, forward strand.
CAAGATTCTATCCTTGCCTTCAGAAATACCTTTGATTCCGACCCTAATTCCGTCTTGATCAAAACCAGGTCCACGAACACCTCTATTTGTTCGTGGACCGGTGTTTCATGCGGCGCCAAACACCAAAGGGTCACTGCCCTTAACGTGTCGGGCTTCGGCCTCCGAGGAGCCCTGGCTCCGCATCTCGGTAACCTAACTTCCCTCTGATCACTGGACATCAGCTCCAACAATTTTTCGGGCTCCTTGCCATCTCAAATCTCTAACCTGCGTCGCCTAGAGATAATCAAGGCCGGATTGAGCAATTTTACTGGAGAAATCCCACCGTGGTTCGGATCCTTACCCGAACTTCAAGAAATCCATCTCAATAACAACTCCTTCTCCGGAAAAATCCCACCTTCATTCTTCAATGCCTCAAACTTACACACTCTGGACTTTAATTACTACAAGAAATTTGGGTTTTCGCCACACATGGATGTGTCGCTGATAGTATGATTATGTGTGACAATCGACATTTCTCCACACATAAGTTAAGTGTCAGCATGTGTCGCTATCTTCTCGCCAATAAAGGTTTTTAACCACACTTATATATATGTGTGGGGAAAGCTATTGAATTTTACCTACATATATTTGTCTCTAAATGTGTAATATGCGTGGGTAAATATGTTTTAGTCATTACAGTATGTAACAATGACATGGAAATTTATATTCAAAATTTTAAATCAAAATTCAGTATGTTGCAAAAAGGTAATATTATTCCTTACACGAGTAAAATGTTGTGGAATACCATTCATCAAATATAATAAGACTTTACAAATAATCCTTGATATTAATTCAACAAAATCGAACTAGAGATTGTGCATACAGATGCTTGCTACATAAGTTTAATTTTCTAAATGACTAAACAATTTGATCTCTAAATTATGCTAAACAATTGTGATCTACGGTTCTTTAGGGGAACCATAACAACGGGTTGTCCATTGCCATATAAAGCCTAGCAGCGTGTTGCTCGATGAGGATATGGTTGCTCGTGTAGGCGATTTCGGCATTTCCAAGCTCTAAGAGCAAGAGGGGAGGCTATGGTTATTACCAAAACTCTAGCCACCATCGGCTACGCATCCCCAGGTTTCAATTCTATATAATCTTGATATCTTCAAATTTTACTTCTTAATTGGAATGTTGTAAAATAAGATGGTATGTTTTCTTATGATCAGAGTATGAAGGGAAAGTGTCGACGAACGGGGATGTGTACAGTTACGGAATCCTGCTGCTGGAGATGTTTACGAGGAAGAAGCCGACCAACGACATGTTCAGCTGGGATATGAGCTTGAAAGAGTGGGTGGAAGAGGCATTGCAAGAAGGCGCAGTAGGTGATATCGTGGCCCCTGTTTTGATATCGAGAGGCGATTGAGATTTCGATTCGAAGGAGAAATGCGTGTCGTCGATTTTTGAGGTGGCTATGAAATGTGTAGCGTTATCGCCGGAGAAAAGAATTTAACATGGTTGAAGTAGTGGTTTCTCTTCAGAAGATTAGATCTAAAGCTGCCGGAGATGGGGTCAATAGTGTGGAAAACTGGCGATGAATCATTTTATCAAACAGTTGGTGTGCGATATTTTTATCAAACAGTTGGTGTGCGATATCGAGGAAGGTGGAGAGTAGGGCCCACCTAAAAGATAAAGGAATGTGTTGGGCTTTTCTTCTTTTCACGTGGAGGCTTTACTTTATGAGGCCCATGTCTGAATACAATTCACTTTGAAATATGCTTTTAAAATTTTTTTAAATAAAAAAATACGTCTTAATTTTTTTTAATAATAAAAAAGGACACATTCGTAAATAAAGTTACAAGGATTTGTTTGAACAAAGCCAATATATTTTTTATTATTTTATACTATGGTTATGGATAGAATCATAAAATTTACCCCCCCCCCCTAAATACAGTATATGTGTCGGTGGAAAGGGACATTAAAAGATTAGGAGAGATAATAATAAACCTCTTCGTGCATCATTGTTGAGGATTGAAGTATTGAAGGCTTGAAGATGAAGACTATTCTGCATGTTACTGCAATTTTTGCTTATTTGTTGTTAATGGGACTCGATCCCTTGTTCTCCGTGTTCTCTTTTTGCCTAGTTAAATACTGTCTGTTAGATCTAATGCCACGTGTATGGCTTAGATTCTAGGGTTAAGTATTAGTTAGTTAATAGTCGTATATTTCCTTTTCACGACTTTAGCTTTATTTGCTACCATATATATGTACGTTGAACCTAATGCAGCAGTAAGGAAAATATGAATTCTATGAACAGCCTCCTTTCTTTCCTCACTCGAACATGGTAATCAGAGCCAGGTTCTGGTCATAATTTTATCGTCAAGTTATTGTCTTTTTCATATATCTATATTCTATGGGGAAGGAGGATCACGATGATGAAGGTTTCAAGGAAAATGATGAAGAATCAAAGCGTAGATCTAAAGAAGAAGCTGAAGGCAACAAAGTTGACCCTGAGTCTGGTCTCAAACACCGGCAGATAGAAGAAATCTTGCAACTCGCCGTGACTGATCACAGTGGGATTCAGCTCGTGTCGGCTCAACTCACTGGATCAAATTTTCTTAACTGGAGTAAAGGTATCAAGCGTGCTCTAGCTGCAAGGAGCAGGATGGAGCTCATTGATGGTACATTTCGTGAGCCTAGTTCTGAATCTGCTTATTATAAACGATGGTTAAAGACAGATTACATGGTCTCTACATGGATAACTGGTGAACGTCGTTTTCACCAAATAATTCCTGCAACCTGCTAAGAACTACAATTAGTAAAGCGATAAGCAGGGTCGAACCACAGAGAACGGAGTAATCAACTTAATTTTCCTAAAGATCGATTCGGTGTAGCCACCACGCCTTAAAGTGAGAGTTTGAAATTAACAACTACGAAAGCACAGAATTGAATGAAGCACAGGGAAATATAAATCAATATAAAAACAACTCGGCATAGAATAAAAATCTAGCTACTCATATTCACAAAATAGAACGAACGCAATATAGAACAGAGAAACTTGATTACGAAACCTTTATCTTCAATTACGCTACAAAAGGAAAGAAAAGAAAGTACTATGCTTCTCCCTGCCAATTCAACGCAAGAAACAAAAGAAATTCAAAATTAACAAAAGTCAAGAACCCAACTACAATCGGCTGTTCTCTTCCTCCCCTTCCCAGTTGTTCCAACGCGCAGAAAAACCGAAGGAAGAAGAAAACTCCCGTCCAGCAACTCACTAACTCCTGTGCGGTTTTTAAGTTTTTCAAATTGTTTTACCGCCCAGGAGAATAAAAACTAAATACAAATAATAATAATACTAATAATACTAATTATATTAATCCTAATATAAATAATGCCATGCTTGATTCTCGACTCCTCGATTCTTCTCGTATTTGCAAAATTATCCCCAAGTAATCCATAACTTCTCTCCAAGCTCATCCTTCTTCGACACTTCCACATTCCTACACAAAAAGCATGCATAAATTGCAAAACATACCTAATAAAACTATACAAATAACCACATAAATATAATATAAACAAGACACATCAAACATCCTCACACTTGAATCATACTTGCCCTCAAGTATGAAGTGAAGAATAACAAACAGACTCAATAAATTGAAAAGAAGAATGTGGGGAGATAAAGAAAGGAGACACGAACTAACTCGACACCAAACAACCAAGTAATACCAACTGCATCTATCCACAACCTTTCCCTTTCATGTTAAGATCAAGAGACTTACAACGAGAATATCATCCTTCAATTGACAAATTGAAATTATCGAATAAAGGCTCTATATTGTCAACTTGATCAAAATCAGCAGGAATCAAACAACTCTCAAAGGTTCACTCATACACTCACTTTCATCATTCCAGTCAGGTTATTCACTCATAATCAAGCTTCACGCAGTCACAATATGCAGTGGCCAATAAGTAACTCAAGAAGGACTTTCTCTTTTGGTTGTAATGGGGCTAGGGACCAGTATATATTTGGTGGGATCTAACGGGTTCCTAGGCTTAGAAATAAGAACAAAATATTATGCAAGTTAAAACTCGAATCATCATCCACCAACAATACTAGGCATCTCAAACATACCAACAATCATGTGCAGGCTACACAACATAACCATCATAAAACAAGCCTTCTGCACAATCTAGACTCCATTCAACTAAGGTGCAATTTTTTTTATTTATATATTTTTCTTTTTTTTTCTTTCTTTTCTCTCTTTTTTCGCTTTTTTTTTTTTTTTTTTTAGCACCTTTCTTTTTTTTTCTTTTTACAAACTAGAACAAACATATTGTTCTGAATTTAAACTGTATCCTGTATCCCAATGATAAGCAAATAGCAAAATAGAGCAGGAGTTACAGTACTTCCATCTGTCTAACCAAACTGGACAAAAATGAATCTGACAGTATATACATCCAATCTGGGCAAACTGAGCATATAGACAATGATGCCTTTCCTCCAGCAAAAACAGAACTATGGATGAGTTTTCGAATTTACAACTTGCATAATAGGGTCAAGAGAAAGTCAAAACAGGCCTTGGCTTAGTATTTAGTAGCTCAAATCAAAGAAAATGGTCAAGGCTTCAAAGTGGCTCACTAGGGATAAACGTAGAGGTTAGGGCTATAAAATTCAGGCCAAATTGGTTTATCCTAGTGCCTTCTATCATTCGTTACTAATGGCTCACATGATATTGCAACTTTGTGAAGATGAAAGATCTCTCAGAACGAACAACAGTAGAGAGTGCTCTACTCTAAGGCTCAAACCTGATATAAGTGAGGCTAAAATATTCAATTCCTGCCATTTTCGTCATCCCAAGTCTCATTCAATACTTCACCAACATCGTGAATCTCAATTCACCAATTGAAAGCATATTTATTCACAAAGTAAGTAACTTGATCTCAATCAATCAGGGAAATAATCACGGATGTCAACAGATTTGGCAAACTTGGCTTTACTTGACACTATTGAACGACTCAAACACCAATACACATATAAAAACATGAACCAACACACATCCTCACACTTAAACCTTGCTTGCCCTCAAGCAAACAAAAAAAGTATGAAGAAATGGAAACACACAACACCATAGACACACATAGATAATAAAGAAAACAAACAATAAAAGGAAGGATTTCACCTGGATTATTTCTTTTTCAGCTCTTCGAGAATAGTCTTCCCTAACTTCTTAATCGAATCGACCTCATTGCTCAAACTTGCAATACTTTTCTTCAGTGTCTGCACTTCGGCATAGAGCTTATCCAAGGATATGGTACCTGTAGAGGGACATGAACTCGGAAGACAATCTCCCGGCTGGAAAAACTGAGGTTCACCCTCAGAGTTAATGAAAATAACCTTGGATAACAAAAGAGTGTCGATATCAAATCGAGAAGGTGGTTTGCAGAGAGTGAGAGAGTCATCGACAACCAAATCCACAGTTCGAGACACATATGCACCAAGCAAATGGCATAAAGTAAGGTGACGAGAAGGATGTGAACTGATTAAATGCATAGAATATGCAATCCAGTAACCTAAATTCACCTTAACGTTCTGATGCATACACCACAAGAAATAAAGATCATTACACCCCATCTTTGCAAAACTTGTGGATCGACCCGTCAAATTATAACCAAGAAACAGATGACAAATCCGCAAAACAGGGTCTTTCAAATTAGAAGCAACAGAACGAGAAGCATCAAACGGTTCAGCAGAGGCATGAGCAAGTTTCTCCCAAACAGATTGTGAATTTGCAGAACAATTCATCGAAAAAGGCAAACCACACATTGCATTCCTATACGAATCACTAAGTGCTTCCTCATCAGTAACGATTCCCAATTTAACATTCCATTCAGTTAATGACAACGAATGATGTTCATTAAACAATCGAAATGAAATGCTCTTCACATCTAAATCATCCGAGTCCTCAAAATGAAAAGTAGTGAAAAACTCGGTAGCTACTTCTTGATAAATATCACATTCGGGAATCGAAAGCAACCAAGACCACCCAATGTTATCAAAATATTGCACAAATTCATCATGGACTTTTAGACGCTGTAGAGAGGCTAAGTCGAGGAGCTTACCTGAGGAGAACTTTTTGTTCTTTCGCAAAAGCATCGACTTTTTCCAAGCTGGATTTGAGAAGTTCAATAGCTCGGCAACACTGGGCTCGAGAATGCTCTCTGGTACTGCCGACGTTGTCTCAGAATCGTCCAGCATTTCCTCCACAGATGTATGGGTACCCTCTGCTTCAAAATCGGGGTCGTCTGACTCAGATTGAGGTGCCGCTGATTTCGACAGTTTGCAGCGAGTGGCCGGTGGTAGATCGGCGACATTGGAGGAAGAATTGCGCTTACGCGAAGTAGTGGTGTCGGTTGTAGCTGGAATCGCCGAGTTTCGAGTGACCCGTGCAGGAACCCGCAGTGAACTTTCAGGCTGTGGAGGTCGAGCTATTGACGAGGATTGAGCAGCTTTGGTTTTTACACCCTTCTTCGTAACTTTTGGAGGCATGGTTGTGTTCGGAGGAATAGGCGTGGACGGCGGTAGTGATGGCGCCAATTCCCGCTTATAATCGAGCCTCTCCACGTAGTGAATGCCTTCTCCTCTGCTTAACCAACTCCACGCTTTACTCATGCCTTCTATCTTTCTTCCATCACCTAAAATAACAACAAACAATGAACTTAGAAATAGAAAAATATAATATGATAATAAAACTAATATACTATGATAATATGAAATGTGGGTTGCCTCCCACAAGCGCCTTCATTTAAAGTCTTTGGCTAGACTTTACGATGCGATCAACGATCGTGTTGAGGAAACAGTGAAATTGCTTCCACCGTTGTGATTTGAGATGCATCGAAATACGGCTTCAATCTGTGACCATTCACTGTAAACTGCTTGTTCGTATTCAGACTCCTGATTTCCACTGATCCATTTGGGCAAACAGTCAGTATTTCAAAGGGACCAATCCACTTCGTTTTCAATTTCCCAGGCATCAACCTCAGCTTGGACTGGTACAGAAGAACCTTCTGGCCAACTTGGAATGATTTACCTCTCAAATTCTTATCATGCCACATTTTTGTTCGTTCCTTATACCACAAAGCAGTATCATAGGCCTCCAAACGAAGTTCTTCAAGTTCTTGAAGTTGAAACCTTCTTTCTTCCTCACACTTGATTGATTGCATATTCACTTGCTTCACCGCCCAAAAGGCTTTGTGCTCTAATTCGACCGGCAAGTGACACATCTTCCCAAATATCAATCTGTAAGGAGACATTCCTATCGGAGTTTTATAGGCTGTTCGATATGCCCACAAGGCATCATCCAAACGTAAACTCCAATCTTTCCTAGAAGGGTTCACTGTCTTTTCAAGAATTTGCTTGATCTCCCTATTCGACACCTCTGCTTGGCCATTCGTTTGTGGATGGTATGGAGTGGCTAGTCGATGATGAACACCGTATTTCTTCATTAGTGCTTCAATGGTTCGATTGCAGAAGTGTGTTCCCTGATCACTTATCACCGCTCTTGGAACTCCGAATCTGCTGAAAATGTTAGTTTTCAGGAAATCTGCAACAACCTTAGAATCATTAGTTCGGGTGGCTTTTGCTTCCACCCATTTCGAAACATAATCTACCGCAAGCAAGATGTAAAGATTTCCATGTGAACTAGGAAAAGGCCCCATAAAATCCATTCCCCAAACATCAAATATTTCACAAAAAATCATCGGAATTTGGGGCATCTCATCTCTACGAGAAATGTTTCCAGTTAATTGACATCTCTTGCAGCTTTTACAGAAAATATATGCATCTCTATTCAATGTACTCCAGAAAAAACCACAATCCAAAACTTTCCTAGCAGTTCGTCTAGGACCAAAATGACCACCACAAGCAAAAGAATGACAATGCAGGAAGATATCACCTTGTTCTTCCTCTGGGATGCATCTACGAATGATTTGGTCAGCACCAACTTTCCACAAATAAGGCTCATCCCAAAAATAATACTTGCAATCACTCTTTAACTTATGCTTTTGTGCTTGTGTGAAAGTGGGAGGAAATTCCTTAGCAGTTAAATAATTTACAATATCTACATACCAAGGGAATTTACCTGAGTTACCTGGAAATATGCTCCGTTTGGGCAAACTGAATGAATCTCCTTGTTTCACAGCATATAAATGCTCTTCTGGAAAAGTCTCTTTGATAGGGACTTTGTCGTCTTCTCGAATCAGACGACTCAAATGATCAGCAACATGGTTCTCAGCTCCCTTCTTGTCTCGAATCTCCCAATCGAACTCTTGCAACAAAAGAATCCACCGTATCAAGCGTGGCTTCGACTCCTTTTTTGTGAGCAAGTACTTCAAGGCCGAGTGGTCTGTGTAAACAATGACCTTTGAGCATAAGATATACGACCGGAACTTTTCAAAAGCAAAAACAATTGACAACAGCTCCTTCTCAGTCGTAGCATAATTGCATTGAGCCGGATTTAGCGTCTTGGAGGCATAGTAAATAACGTGGCTTTCCTTATCCAACTTCTGGCCAAGAACCGCACCCACTGCATAGTCACTTGCATCACACATTAGTTCGAAAGGATGTCCCCATTGAGGAGGTTGCATAACAGGAGCCGAAGTCAACTTCGTTTTCAACAGATCAAATGCAGCCTTGCAGTCATCCGTCAGGGCAAATGGAACGTTACTCTGCAGCAGTTTTGTCAAAGGTTGTGCAATTTTTGCAAAATCTTTGATAAACCGTCTATAAAATCCGGCATGCCCCAAGAAACCTCTGATCTCCTTCACATTTGTGGGGTAGGGCAATTTTGCTATCAAGTCCACCTTTGCTTTATCGACTTGAATTCCTCTTTCCGAAACCACGTGTCCAAGCACAATTCCCTCTTTTACCATAAAATGGCATTTCTCATAATTCAAGACCAGATTCTTAGCCACGCAACGAGTGAGAACTTGATCCAAATTCTCCAGACACTCCTCAAACGAATCTCCATAGACTGTAAAGTCATCCATGAAAACCTCAATGCATTTCTCAATCAAGTCTGAGAAAATGCTCATCATACACCTCTGAAAGGTACCGGGTGCGTTACACAAACCAAACGGCATCCTTCGGTAAGCATATGTACCAAACGGACATGTAAAAGTCGTCTTCTCTTGATCCTCTGGATGCACATAGATCTGGAAATACCCACTGTATCCATCCAAGAAACAAAAGTATAAACGCCCTGCCAATCTTTCCAACATTTGGTCGATGAACGGCAGGGGAAAATGGTCCTTGCGTGTGGCAGCATTTAACTTCCGATAGTCAATACACATGCGCCAACCAGTAACAAGACGCATTGGAACCAACTCATTATTATCATTCTTCACCACTTGAAATCCAGATTTCTTCGGAACCACATGAACGGGGCTCACCCACTTGCTATCAGATATCGGATAAATTATTCCCAAGGCCAGCAGCTTCAGTATTTCCTTAAGGACAACCTCCCTCATGTTTGGATTAAGCTTCCGTTGTGGATCACGACAAGGTTTAGCATCAGATTCCAACAATATGTAATGCATACACACATCGGGGGCTATTCCTGTGATATCAGCGAGGGTCCATCCAATAGCCTTCTTATGCTTCTTCAATAAGCTAATTAGCTTATCTTCTTGACTTTTGCTCAACTCTCTACTGATAATGACTGGTAAAGTCTCATTATCCCCCAAGTAAGCATACTTCAGATTTGCTGGTAGAGGCTTAAGTTCCAATTCGGGTGGAGACACATCAGAGGGAAGTGGTTTGTCACTGGAATCCTGTTTGGGCAAGCTGAATGCTTTTCCAGGTGCTGAGAACTCAGGCTGAGTATAAAGAGACATGATGGTCTCTTTAATCTCTTCATCCGTCGACTCATCAACATCAAAATCAGTAAGAGCCTTAATCAAGGTTAGCTCTAGCTTGTCCTGCAAAAATTCAGTCTCAAGATGTTCTTGGACAAGAGGGTCAATGACATCAATAGCAAAAGCATTTTCAACATCGATAGGACTCTTCATGGCATCATCAATGCTAAAAGTGTATTTGTCTTTATTAAACTCTAAGCATATGGTACCATTACTCACATCAATTATTGTCCTAGCAGTTCTCAAGAAAGGACGACCCAACAAAACACCAGCAGAATTATTGGACGACACATCACTCATTTTTACCACGTAAAAATCAGCAGGATAGACAAAATTATTCACTCTTACGAGAACATTTTCCAGAAGACCCTCAGGATATACACATGATCGATCAGCAAGCTGAATGATAATTCTAGTTTCTACCAACTCTACACCCTTTAATCTATTATAAACAGATAAAGGCATGACATTAATAGAAGCTCCTAAGTCACACATAGCATGCTCAATTTTTGTGTCTCCTATGTAGCAAGGTAAAGTGAACATACCTGGATCCTTGCATTTCGGTGGCAAATTCTTCTGAATGGCAGCTGACACGTTCTCGCTCATCACAACCTTGCTCACCTCTTTATGTTTCCCAGCAATAAAATCCTTCATGAATTTGCTGAACGGAGCTAGCTTGATAGCTTGGAGGAATGGAAGATTAATCTCCATCTTTCCAAAAGCCTTCATGAAATCGATGGTGTTCTCCACTGGCTTCTTGTTTGCTAATCTTCGAGGAAATGGTGCTGGAGTAACAATATCCGATGGACTCAAGCTCTCATGATGGTTCAACAGCTTTTCCATTTTGTTCTCCTCTTCAATTTCTTTTTCCTTCAGCAGAGATTCCTCATGTCTGGGCAAATTGATGGTATCTCCAATCTGATTTTCAGAAAATTCAGCCTTCTTGGATGAACAGGTACTGCCTTCAGACTTTTGACATGAACCTTTTTCCAATGTGTTCCTTGATGGATTTTTCAACTCCTTGCCACTTCTCAAAGTGACTTCGCCCACTTGCTCCCTTGGATTCACTTGAACTTGGGAAGGTAATTTGCCTTGATTCCCTTTTATCTCGTTCACAGACACTGCGAGTTGAGATATTTGATGAGCTAGTCCATCAATGCACACCTTCTGCTCCTTTTGTGCTTGTTGAAGTTTATGAACTGCTTCATTGTTGGTTTGCAGATTGTTTGTGAGCAGCTGTTGTGATCCTATTAAATCTCCCATCATATCTTCAAGAGATTTTCCTTGCTTTCCTTGTGGATGGGGTGGTGCCGGTTGAAATCCCCTTTGATGAGGTGGTCTATAACTTTGTTGTTGTTGTGCATGTTGAGGTTGCTGCTGCACTTGATTGCCTTGACCTCCCCAACGGAAATTAGGATGATCTCTCCAGCCGGGATTGTAACTGTTCGAAAACGGATCTCTTTTTGGCTGCTGGGATTCCCAAATTCCATCGACATGCTCTTGAGTAAAACTATCTCCTTCAGTCATGCGGCATTGAATGGTTGAATGATCCAGCTTTCCACATGTGCCACATGGTATCTCCTTCTGTCCAACACTTGCTACTTTCTCAACAACAGTGTTCAGCACCTTTTCAATTCTTCCCATCCTCTCTTCGAACTTCTCCTCAAAGTTAGAGGAGCTTGTTTGCGCAACTCTCTTAAGCAAACGTACATTAGGCTCATCATACTCCCTCGTTGCTTCTACCAAGTTTTGAATCAACTTCTTGGCTTCGCTCACGGTGTTGCGCGAAAATCCTCCTCCACTCGATGAATTCACAAGGTTCTTAGTTTCGGAGTTCATTCCTTGGTAGAAATATTGCAGCAAATCACCATCAGAGAACTTGTGGTTGGGACAACTATCCACCAATTTCTTAAATCTCGTCCAGTAGCTGCTCAACGACTCCTCAAACTCTTGATGAACTCCTGTAATCTCTTTCTTCAGAGCATTCGTCTTGGTTGGAGGAAAGAAATGCTCCAAAAACAGCTTCTTCATTGCAGTCCATGAAGTGACAGAGTTTGGTGCGAGACTATTGAACCACGCGTTCGCTTCTGTTGTGAGAGTGAACGGAAATGCAGCCAACTTGAACTGATCTTCTGTAATTCCTTCAGGGCGTTTCTGCACCTTACAAATCTTGATGAACTCACTCAGAAAGTTGTAAGGATCCTCGTTCTTCTTTCCATAGAACTTAGGTAAAACATTGAGAAGCCCGAGCTTAATCTCAATCGACCTTTCAATCTCAGTCATCCTAATCGGTGTTGGAGGATCTTCTTCATCATGACTTGCAAGATCACACAACCTCGGATCAGCCATTTCACCTTCAGTATCCAAAATAATGGTATGGACTGGTTCCTCTGTTTCGACTTCCTGAACACCTTCTGTTTGGACAAACAGATGGCTTAAATCAAATTCAGTCTCCCTATCAGTTTCTGAAACTCGCTCCACTTGGTCAGATAGAATAGTTCGAGATTCAGACAATCTTAGCGACTTAAGCTGTTTCCTTAGCCGTTTCACAGTCTTCTCGATTTCAGAATCAAAAACAAGATTTGGCCTGGAAGATCTGCTCATAAACAACACAAAACAGAAACAAAAAAATTCAGTAGGAAAAATAAGAAACAATTAACAACCGTTCCCCGGCAGCGGCGCCATTTTGGTGAACGTCGTTTTCACCAAATAATTCCTGCAACCTGCTAAGAACTACAATTAGTAAAGCGATAAGCAGGGTCGAACCACAGAGAACGGAGTAATCAACTTAATTTTCCTAAAGATCGATTCGGTGTAGCCACCACGCCTTAAAGTGAGAGTTTGAAATTAACAACTACGAAAGCACAGAATTGAATGAAGCACAGGGAAATATAAATCAATATAAAAACAACTCGGCATAGAATAAAAATCTAGCTACTCATATTCACAAAATAGAACGAACGCAATATAGAACAGAGAAACTTGATTACGAAACCTTTATCTTCAATTACGCTACAAAAGGAAAGAAAAGAAAGTACTATGCTTCTCCCTGCCAATTCAACGCAAGAAACAAAAGAAATTCAAAATTAACAAAAGTCAAGAACCCAACTACAATCGGCTGTTCTCTTCCTCCCCTTCCCAGTTGTTCCAACGCGCAGAAAAACCGAAGGAAGAAGAAAACTCCCGTCCAGCAACTCACTAACTCCTGTGCGGTTTTTAAGTTTTTCAAATTGTTTTACCGCCCAGGAGAATAAAAACTAAATACAAATAATAATAATACTAATAATACTAATTATATTAATCCTAATATAAATAATGCCATGCTTGATTCTCGACTCCTCGATTCTTCTCGTATTTGCAAAATTATCCCCAAGTAATCCATAACTTCTCTCCAAGCTCATCCTTCTTCGACACTTCCACATTCCTACACAAAAAGCATGCATAAATTGCAAAACATACCTAATAAAACTATACAAATAACCACATAAATATAATATAAACAAGACACATCAATAACAAATTCCATTTCCAAGGAATTTGTTGATGCATTTTCTAACATAGATAACAGTGAGAAATTATGGACTGCTCTAGTAAACAGGTTTGGAACTAAAAATGGTCCAAAGATTTTGAAGTTGCATAGGGATATATACTCCTTTAGGCAAGGAAACCAGAGTGTGTTCATGTATTTCAATCAATTGAATTCTTATTGGGATGAGATGGACATGTTGTTGCCTCCACTTGACTGTGTTTGTCAAGCTAAAGGCAAGAACATTCAAAGACAGGAGCAGATGAGATTAGTTGCTTTTCTAGCTGGGCTTAATGATGTGTATGAGCACACGAAGACACAGATCTTGTTGCAGCAGCCTTGGCCAACTTTGGATCAAGCCTATGCCATGGTAGTACAGGTTGAAGATCAAAAACAGCTGAATGATTCTTCACTGGAAGTTAAAGGAGTGATGACTATGAATGTCAATAAACAGAGTTATGGAGGAACAGCCCAGAATACAGAGAATAAACCACCATATCAGAAACAATTTGCAGGACCATACAAGAAAAGAGTCAGTAAGGAAGAGAAGAGAAAGCAGAAATGTAGCTACTGTCAAGAAATGGGACATGAGAAGGATGAGTGCTTCAAACTTCATGGAGTTCCAGAATGGTTCAAGAAACTGAAAGAGCAGAGGAACCAGGGTCAGTACAGGGCAAATTTTGCTGAGTCAAATACAGAGAATGATGGGAACACAAAGGCTGCAGGACAGAAGGATAATGGAAGTGATATGAGTAAGATGATACAGAATGAGTTGATGAAGTGCATGGGGCAGTTCTTTCAACATCAACAATCAGGAGGGAGTGTTCCTAACAAAGCAGAGGCTAATATGATGCATGATTCAGGAAGTAAATCAAATCCTTTTGATGGGCACTTTGCTTTCTCTGTTTTGCCTAGCATGCAACAGACAGACTGGGTAATAGATTCTGGAGCAAGCACCCATATCTGTGCCAATCCAGAACTCATGTATACCACATACCAAATGGATGCCCCAACTGTGATATATGTGCCAGATGGTTCTTCCAAAACAGTTGTGCATGCAGGTAAAGTGAGGCTTAATGCAGACATAATTCCGGATCATGTATTATATGTGCCTGGTTTCACACATAATCTGTTGTCAGTACCTCAGTTGGCTAAATCTATGGAACTGAAATGTGTGTTTCATCCCACCCATTGTCTGATACAGAAGAGTAATACAGATAAGGTCATTGGAATTGGAAAGTTGGTTGGAAATTTGTATGTTATGGATACTGTATCTGAGAAGCACTACTTGAGTTTCTATAATCCACATAATATGTCAGTGGAGGATTGGCATATATACCTAGGCCATCCATCTATCACAGCCATGTCACATATGAAGATAGCAGGTACTCAGTTTCACAAAGAAGCTTTGAAGGTCTTGGAGAACTGTGAAGTTTGTATCAAGGCCAAGCAAACAAGGGATCCCTTTCCTACATTATACAGAAGGTCTGATGCTTTGTTTGAGATGGTCCATGGAGATGTGGGGGGCCCTTATGGAGATGAGAACCTTTGCAATGCAAGGTATGTTCTTACACTGGTTGAAGACCATAGTAGGAATATATGGACTTATGTTATGCAGTCAAAGGAGCAGGTATGTTCAATCTTGGAGACATTCCTAGCAATGGTGAGGAACCATTTCAACAATACTGTCAAATTTTTCAGATCAGATAATGGATCTGAGTTTGTGAATTCTAGAGTGCATGCTTTGTTTTCTTCTCTAGGGATAATACATCAGAGATCTTGTGTATACACTCCACAACAAAATGGGATTGTGGAGCGTAGGCAAAGAATGCTTCTTAATTCTGCCCGGGCTATGATGTTTAATAGTGGTCTACCAATCAGATTTTGGCCTTTTTCCATTCTCACGGCAACATGGGTCATCAACAGAGTGCCAACTCAAGTTCTTGATTGGAAAACACCCCATGAAGTCCTATTTCAGAGGGCACCTAGTTATGATATGGCAAGACCATTTGGTTGTCTTGCATTTACTGCCAATCTGTCACCCTTCAGGGGTAAGTTTACTTCTAGAAGCTTAAAATGTGTGTTTATTGGGTATGAATCAGCACACAAAGGTTACTTATTGTTTGATCTAGAAACTCAGAAAGTTTTCATCTCTAGAGATGTGCACTTTGTTGCAGATCAATATCCCTTCAAAACACCCATTGAACATGTTCCTGAACCCCCTATATCTTACCCTAGTTTTCTTGATACTGACTTTCCTTCCATCCCTGCAGAATCCATTGATTCTTCCCCTGATGACACCCAAGAAATTTCTGTGTCACATGATGAAGTCTCTAGTCCTCCACAAACTGATCTACCCGTCCTCAGAAGGAGTACTAGAGATAGAGTCCCCCCTGTTTGGATGAAGGACTATATTGGTACAATTTCTTCTCCCAATCCTGTCATTGCCAGCACTGGCATTACACCTCATACTTTTCCCTTCATTATAAACAAATCCTTTGCCAAGCCCTACATCTCTTATTTGTTTAACCTTACCATGATCACAGAACCAAAGAGTTTCAAAGAAGCTTGTCAACATCCTCACTGGATGACAGCTATAAATGAAGAGTTGCATGCTTTGCAGAATAATGATACCTGGATACTGATGGACCTCCCATCTGGTAAAAGACCAATTGGTTGCAAGTGGATCTTCAAGACTAAGGTCAATGCTGATGGTACCATTGAGAGATATAAAGCCAGATTAGTGGCTAAAGGTTACACACAAGAATCAGGTGTGGATTATCAAGAAGTGTTCTCTCCAGTGGCAAATCTTGTCACTGTCAAGGTGTTTATATCTGTGGTTACTGCCATGGGTTGGCCATTGCATCAATTGGATGTAAATAATGCATTCTTGCATGGTTATCTTCGTGATGAAATATACATGGTGCCACCTCCAGGCCTTCAGGGAGTCTCAAAAGGGCAAGTCTGCAAACTGGTAAAAAGTCTTTATGGCCTTAAGCAGGCCTCTCGTGAGTGGAATGCAGAGTTTTCAAGGTTTCTCTCCTCTATTGGCTTTACTGCATCCCTTCATGATCCCTGTTTATTCATCAGAGGTACCAGTGACACTTTTATTTGTCTCTTGGTGTATGTGGATGATGTGATCATCTCTAGTCCATCTTTAGATCTGATCTCAGAAGTCAAGCATGCTCTCCATACTGCATTTACAATAAAAGATCTTGGCCCTGCAAGATTTTTTCTTGGTATGGAATTGATCAGAGGTGATGCTGGTATCTCTTTATGTCAGAGGAAGTATGTATTGGACATACTTTCTACTCATGGAATGCTATGCTGTAAACCAGTTCCCACCCCTTTTCCTGCAGGTCTCACTCTTATTCAAGGATCTGATCCTTTGCTACAGAATCCTGAGGAATACAGAAAGTTGGTAGGGCAGCTTCTTTATCTTAACCTCACAAGACCAGACATATCCCATGCTACACAACAATTAAGTCAGTTTATGGCTACTCCTACTGTCATTCACTGGAATTCTGCAATGCATGTCCTCAGATATTTGAAGAGTTCACCTTCCTTGGGAGTTTTTTATTCTTCTCAACCTGATTTTGTGCTTCAAGGTTTCTCAGATTCGGATTGGGGCACTTGTACTGAATCTAGGAAATCTCTTACTGGATATTGCATCTTCCTTGGTAAAAATCTGATCTCTTGGAAGTGCAAAAAGCAATCTACAGTATCTTCTTCTTCTACAGAAGCTGAATACAGAGCTCTTGCTACTACCACTCGTGAACTGGTTTGGATACATAAATTGCTCAAGGATTTTCAGGTTTCTGCTCCTCTACCTATATCCTTACATTGTGATAATAAAGCTGCTATCCAGATTACTCAAAATCATGTCTTCCATGAAAGGACAAAGCACATAGATATTGATTGTCATGTTACAAGGGAGAAGTATGTTGAGGGATTTGTCTTGCCTACTGCTGTCATTTCTGCTGCGCAGTTGGCAGATTTTTTCACTAAAGCTTTACCGGGCCCTCGTTTTCATGCTTTAATGTCCAAGATGTCACTGGTGGACCTCCATCAGCTCCATCTTGAGGGGGGGTGTTGAGGATTGAAGTATTGAAGGCTTGAAGATGAAGACTATTCTGCATGTTACTGCAATTTTTGCTTATTTGTTGTTAATGGGACTCGATCCCTTGTTCTCCGTGTTCTCTTTTTGCCTAGTTAAATACTGTCTGTTAGATCTAATGCCACGTGTATGGCTTAGATTCTAGGGTTAAGTATTAGTTAGTTAATAGTCGTATATTTCCTTTTCACGACTTTAGCTTTATTTGCTACCATATATATGTACGTTGAACCTAATGCAGCAGTAAGGAAAATATGAATTCTATGAACAGCCTCCTTTCTTTCCTCACTCGAACAATCATGTGATTTATTTCCTTTATACTAGTTACTTAAACAAAGGCACAATATAATGCTTTTCCATATATATATATATATATATATAGTGATTTGATATGCTGAGCGACGTGAATTAAGCGACTCATGAGCGACTAATTATCCTCTCCCATCCACGTAATTAATTCCTATTATTCTAATACATTTCTCCGTATAAGATATACGCCTCTTTTTTTATTTTTATTTTTGATTCTTTGATAATATTCTCTCTCTAGAAGATTACGCAGAAATATATAATAAATGAATAACATTAATTTATTTTTATTTAACCAACTGATTAGTTGTAATTCAGGTTTATTAATGAATTAATAAAGGTTTATCAATTTTCAATTAGGGTTTATTATTTTTCGACTAGGGTTTAATAATTTATATTTAGGGTTTATTATTTTCAATTAGGGTTTATTATTTTCTGACTAGGGTTTATTAATTTCTATTTAGGTTTATTATCTTCCAACAAGGGTTTAGTTATCCTTAATTGGGTTATTTTTTCATAAATTAACATTAATTAAATTAATTGAAAAAAATATGGTGCGTGAAAAGTGGAACTTCCTTTTGATAAGCTTTTAATTTCTACGTACAAACATATATTACAAAAATAAAATTTTCAAAAAATATTAGTAGAAAATAAGAAAGACAATTAATTCGTAAAAATAATTAAGGGAGAGAAAAAAAAGTTGCGGTCGCTCACAAGTGCCGCTCACAACTGTAGCCCAGCATATCAATACTCTATATATATATATATATATCCATTATTGGTACACTTAACGAGCTTGCGACTTGTTAATTTTAATTTAGAGTTTAATTTTTAAATTATTTAAAAAGTATACATTTAGAGTAATTTTCAAATTATATTATCGTCAAGTCAAGCCTTTATTCATATTTAACATGTTCACGGTGGTAAGGCTAAAGCATTTCTCAATTGTATATCAAAAGACCAAGACTTGTACACAGCACTACCAAATTGATAAAACATTTCATGAGCCCCACGCCTTTCAATAAAGTTGTGGCATTATATTAGTACAAAGTGCGTTCAAAGTGGGATGGCTAACCCGAGCACCTTTCTTTTTAATTAAAAATATGTATAATATCACCTTTATTGTTACAAAAATCACACAGTACAAACTTTATTAGTGGAAAAGACCCTTGATTTCAATAAAGAATGTATATAAAATTTGACAATCATTCAATTAATTAGAACTACCTATATCGCATTCGGTCTAAAGTTTTTCTAATTAACTCTGTCGGGCAAAATAATTGGACCAATTATAAAAGGGAAGAAAGAAAGGTAGCAAGCTAGGTTGTTAGAAAAGGAAATTAAATCCTATATCACAATATGATTATATTATATAGTAGTAGCATGATGAATCCTTGATTTGTTGTTCGGTGCGATTAGATGTTTGTGTGGAATTTGTATGCGGAAATAATAAGGGACACAAGAGTTACGTGGTTCGATCGATGAGATTTACGTCCACGGGGAGAATAGGGGAGTATTCTGTATTCAAAATAGCATGAGTGTGTACAATACAAATGATTCTCATATTTATAGCTAGTATTAATGTCGGTTGCCGGAGTGAGATCGTGGGGGTAGTGGTGGTTTTCTTGTTCCGACTTTTACTCCATCATCCCACATACTGGAGTTTTTAGGGCTCAACTCTCTGGGCCTGCATTTGATGTGGACTGGGCGAACTGGTGTTGGGCTGGACTCTCGATTGGGCCTGTGCCGAGCTGGGCTTGTGCCGAGGTGAGGCAGTTGGGCTTTGAAGGCCGTTGGACTTTGGGCCTAAGGAGATGGGTCATTTCTTATCATAGCACAAGAAATAAAAACTCTATAACATACTACTCCCACGAGATAATAAAATATACGATTTTTAAATTTTTGTAATTAAAACTAAAACAAAACGTGCAAAAATAATTTTGGGACGTCCATATAAATTTGATAAGACTCTATATCGGAAAAAGAATTACTCCCTCCATCCTCTAATAAATAAGTGTACCAAAGGAGTAAAATTTTTGTCCTCAAATAAGTGTCCTATCACATTTTTCAATGTAAAAATTTAGCTAAACTACCAATTTTACTCCTGCTATCAATACACTTTTTTTACTTTTTCAATTTTCTATGTAATGATTAGAGGTTAATATGGTAAAATTATACACTTATTTGGTTATTGCATTTTGACGGCTCGGGACACTTATTAGGGGACGGAGGGAGTATTCGACTTTGGTATTATAGCAATCATTAGAGATTTATTATTTCAAAATTCTACATGGACTTGTCGTATGCTTTCTTTCTTTTTTTTTTTTTTTTTTTTTTCGTATTATTTTCTACTACGAATCACTTTATTTCAAATTTCTTTGATGAAAAACTTTAATCCAACACTACTTTTATACATCCCTGCAGCTTCTAAGTCAAGGGTAATTTCGCAAGAATAATTTAGCGGGCCACCATCTTTTTTCCTTTTTCAAATAAGGTTGCATTCTCTTTGATGCGAAAGATAATGAGAGAAAAGAGAAAATCACCCTACAAATTCAACCCCTTTTCTCACTTTTTCTCACATTTTCTATATTTTCTCCTTCATTTGCACTACAATGGAGAGAAAATATTATCTCTCCAATTTGGTGTTGTAAATATTTCCTCCAATTTAAGGAGTATAAACCTCCATCATTGATAAAAGGTGATAAAAGGTGAGAAAAGGGGTGAAATTTATAGTGTAATTTTCTTTTTTCTCTAATTTTCTTTCGCATCAAAGAGAACGCAACCTAAGTGAAGAAGATAATCCATTATATTCAAACTACCTACCTACACTTGTTGTGTTATACTACTACTTTATAAAAAGGAGTTTTTAATTAGTAAGTTGTTCATTGCACACCAAAATTCTTCACCATGGCTACTACGGCAAATCACTCCCTACTTACCATGCTACTCTTTGGGCTGCTCATTGCCACCTCCCTCGACTTCGCCGGTATATTTTTCTTATCATTAATCGTCACTAGTCTTTTTATATGGCTATGGCGTAGTGAACAGTTCGATAGAACTGGCAAAAATCGAGTGGGTTGGCCTGATTGACATCTTCATCCAGCATATAGTGTGTGTGAAATGCGAACAATGTCTGATATTTATGTCGTTGTGAATATTGTAGTTGGTCAGGTAGGTGTCTGTTTTGGAAGACTGGGTAACAACTTGCCAGGAGTACAAAGAACCATCGCTCTCTACAAAAAGTACAACATCACAAGAATGAGGCTCTACGACACCCACCCACCCACCCTCCGCGCCCTCTCCGGCACCAACATCGAGCTCATGCTCGGCGTTCGGGACGACGAGCTCCAAGACCTCGCCAACTGCCCCGATGCAGCCGTAACATGGGTCGCCAACAGCATTCTTCGCTACCCCAACGTCACCTTCAGGTCAGTTACTCCTCATAAGTCATAATATATGTAAATACAGTTTTAATAAAAAGAAAATTTCTGACTCCGCCACTGCTGGTGTCTAGGTACGTTGCTGTGGGGAATGAGATCGACCCAGCGTCAGCGCTGGGTCCCTTCGTCCTCCCAGCAATGCAGAACATCTACCGCGCGATTCGTACGGCCGGCCGCGCGGGCCAGATCCGGGTGTCGACCTCCATAAAGACGGACCTCCTCGAGACATCGTACCCTCCGAGGGCCGGGGCGTTCTACTGCAAGGTGAACTGGTACATCCGGCCGATCCTCGAGTTCCTTCGGGACACCAACACGCCCATACTAGTCAACATCTACCCTTACATCGCCTACAACAACGACAAGAAGAACGTCAACATCAGCTACGCCCTCCTCCAGCCCAACAGCGGCCACACCGTCGACGGCGTCTACTACGACAACCTCTTCTACGCCATGCTCGACGCCGTCTACGCCGCCATGGGCAGGATCTTCAAAGCGGCGTCGCCCTTGCCGTCCGCGCAGGGCGAGTTGGCCGGGTCCAAGGCCAACGAGAATGAACCGGGGATAACAGTGTCGGAGACCGATAATCCGTCTTCCGGCACGGGGCAGAAGAAGGGCGACATTGGGCTCGACGCTGTAGACGACGGACCGATTGCGACGCTACAGAACCAGAGAACCTACATCAATAACTTGATGCGGATCGTGAGGAACGGGACGCCAATGAGGCCTAATCAGCCTATAGAAACGTACATATTCGCCATGTACGATGAGAATCTGAAGCCGGGGCCATCATACGAGAGGCACTTCGGAATTTTTTTGCCGAGCGGCCAACCAAAGTTCCCGTTCCGCTTCACTTAGCTTTCTTTTATTTGAGTGCATGAAGGTGTGTATTTGGAATAAGGAGAGATTTCTAGCTCCATATGTTTGAAAACTAGATTAATTGTTTAGTATTTTTTACTTTGAGTTGATGAAATGTTATATTAATGAGTTTGAATTGTGGTATTTTAAAAAAAATCCAATTCCCATGTGCTGATTCGGTCTGAGATATGCAGTTTTTCGTCTATGCATGTGAGGATTAAAATATACAAACGAGTTAAATGGAATTGGACGGAGAGAATATTAATTTGTAAAAAGTTATTTATTTATTCAAACAATTTTTAACAAGAAAATATTTCTCCCACAAGCTTCATAACCATTATACTATCGTCTGATCCATTACCTGCGAATTAGCCTTGACCTCTTGTACCGGAACTTTGGCCTTGATCTTCTCAAGAGCGGCTACTACTTCCAACATCTTCACTCTATCCTCCGGCGAAGAGGCCGAACATTTCATTGCCAATTCAAACACAGATTTCACACATTCCAACTTTGCTGAGAAATCTGGATCCTCTCTTGATAGTAGAGATGGAGCTACAATCTCGTCTATGGCATTATCTTGCAATGCTTTCTCCGCCCACTCCTTTATGCTCATTTCGCCGTCGAACATCTCGTCTCTTGGCCTCATACTCGTGAAGATCTCCAACACCAGTATTCCGTAGCTGTACACGTCACCGCTCGTCGACACCTTCCCGTCCCTTCCAAACTCTGATCGTACAAAAATAAGATCATGTCAGTTCAAATGGTTTTTTGTATAGGAAATAATCGAATATATGAGAGAATACTTCACCTGGTGCTACGTAACCGACAGTCGCCATGGTTAGAGTATGAACCGCAGCCTCACCATTGTCGAAGAGCTTAGAGATGCCGAAATCCCCAACGCGTGCAGTCATGTCCTCATCGAGGAGCACGTTGCTCGGCTTTATATCGCGGTGGACTACGGGGAACGTGTGGTCGTGATGGAGATATTCCAAGGCTAATGCAACATCTAATGATATGTCGAGTCTCTGCATCAGATCCAGATGATACTTATCGGAATGCAGCCATTCCTCCAAGCTTCCATTAGGCATGTAAGCAAGAATCAAGGCCTTAAAATCAGGGTTGCTGCAGCACCCGAGTATCTTCACCAAGTTTCTATGTCGAATGGTGCTCAGTATCCGGCTCTCGGTCTCGAAGCTCTCAACGGCTCCTTCCGCCTGCAAGTTGAACACTTTCACCGCCACCTCCATTCCATCGGAGAGCGTCGCTTTGAACACCGAACCGAAGCTTCCCCTTCCGAGCAGATTGGTGTCGCTGAAGGAATTCGTCCTCTGCTTCAGATCTATCTCAGAAATTACTTTCCAACCAGCTCCAACTATTGCATTATCAGCTTTAGCCGGTGCTTTCTTCGGTGTGCATCGCCTTATCAGGAAAAACAATCCAGCTGCCATAATCAAGACTGCAACGAAAGGCAGTATAACGTATAACAACACCCGAGCAGCGCTCTTCGGCCTCGATTTCCCTCCGCAGGTCGTCGACACTTGAAATCTTGCAGCTCCACACAGAGCAGAGTTGTGAAGAAAAGACAAGGCACTCAAGTTCTTGAAGTAACCTTCATCTGGAATCTCCCCTTCCAAATTGTTGTAAGAAACATTAAAAAGTGAGAGATTGAGCTTTGTCAATGACTCCGGTATGGTACCGGAGAGATTATTATACGAAAGATCCAATTCTCCCAAGACCCTGACGTCCCCCAGCGACTCAGGGATCGATCCGTCGAACGAATTGTTCGACAGAATTAGGGTTTCGAGTGACTCGCACTCCCCAATCAATCTGGGAATGGAGCCTTCAAACTTGTTTGAAGATAAACTTAGCCAGCTCATGGCCTTGAATCTCTGAACCTCATCTGGAATCTGACCAGTCAACCTGTTTGATGACAAATCAAGAACTATGAGGTCTACAAGGTTGAAGAGGCTAGGAGGAAGTGTGGAGTTGAGATTGTTTGAGGGCAAAGAGAGTTTCCTTAGAGATTTAACTTCCCCCAAACATTCAGGTATTGAGCCTGTGAGTGAATTATTACTCAGATACAACTCCACCAAACCACTCATTTGGCAAAGATGAAGGGGTATAGATCCATGCAGCTCATTATCATAAAGATATAACTTACCAAGTTGCTTCAACTTTCCCAGTGTTGTCGGGATGACTCCCGTGAGTCGATTCCCGGATAGATCCAGAGTCAGCAAGCTGGTTAAGTTTCCAAACTCGGAAGGGATAAGTCCTCGAATGCCGCAGTTGGATGCAGAGAAGGTGATGAGGGAAGAAGAGGATAGATTCCCAACTGTGGGTGGGAGGGTGCCGTTCAAGTGTGGATTGGATGATATTTCCAAGTACTTCAAATTTGGAGAGTTGGTTAAAGAAGAGAGGAATCCCAGTTCTTGAGTGGGAGATGTTAGATTATTCATCCAAAGGCGAAGGATTTGCAAGTTTCTTAAATTACCAAAGTCGGGGATGGAGCCGGTGAATGAGTTGTTGTTCAGCTCCAGCACGGTGAGCTCGGTGGCGTTGTTGATAGAGCGCGGAATCTCTCCGGTGAACTTGTTCCAGAACAAGTAAAGCTCCTCGAGATTGGGAAGTGAAAGCCCCATGTTTGAAGGAAGAACACCAGATAATTGGTTCTGTTGAAGGGATAATATCTTCAATGCTGATAGGTTGAATATGGAAGATGGGATGGAACCGTTCAAGAAATCGTTGAAGCCTAACCATAACTTTTCAAGGCTTGCTAAATTACCAAGCTCTTCTGGTAATTCACCTACCATAAATAGTTGAGCAAGATGAAGCTCTACTCAGACTATTCGATAGGACAGAGAGAGTAATAAGCATACCTGTCAACCTATTCCTAGCAAGATTAAGCGTTACTAGTGAAGTGAGGTTCCCAACTTGCTTTGGTATATTACCTATACATAATGATAAATGAGACATAATAAAATGAGACAAAATTAGTATACACCAATTTTATAAGTTGCAACAGCTTTGTAAAAGGTAAAAATATATAACTAATTGCATGCATGTCTTGACAAAGCTAATACGTCCTCGGTCGTCCCATCCAATTCGACCTCTTTCTATCATTTTACATTCACGGAAATTAAAAAAAGGGGGTCGAATTCGTTTGGATGGTTTTAGCAAAGTGACAAAACTATATATACACATATTTCAATATGCTCAACGTGTTGCATACCTGTGAAGCGGTTGTTAGAAAGAACTAGAGTCTGCAACGAGGTGAGGTACCCAATTTCTTTTGGTATGCTACCTACAAATTTAAACAAAACAAGGATTTCATAATACATAATTGTGTTGTAAATTCTGTAATTAGAAAATACTCTCGTACGTACGTAGTTAAACTTAATCACCTGTCAAATTGTTGATGTCAAGATCTAACTCTTCAAGTTTGGGTAAATTGTTGAAAGTGGGGATACCTCCTGCAAGGTGGGAATTGCAAATGCTAAATATAATACTCACCGTCGTCCATGCTCGAATATATTTGAGTTATAAAATAATGGAATGGACCGAATATAGAGTTATTATATTTCCTTCTAATAAAGTTCCAAGAATCTAGATAGGATTAAAATAGCATGCATTTACTTCATTTGTAATTAACTTTCTCCTTAATTGACCTTTAATTTAAAATTAATTACTATACAATTTTATAATTACAATTTCCTCATCAAATTAATATGTCTAACATTTTCATACCTAAAAAAACCATGTAATTATATTGCCAGATTAAAGTGTGGAAAATATTTTGAGTGGAAGAGGTAAAAAGTAGTACCTTGGAGAAAGTTTGAGTACAAAGATAAACTCCTAAGCATGGTTAAATTCCCAATTTCACTTGGTATGTTGCCCCTGAATTGGTTCTCGCCCAGCCTCAAATCCTCCAGCTTTCTGCAATAGTATATGCTCGCCGGAATTTTGCCGGAAAGTTTATTTCCGGCGAGACAGATTCCCCGGAGATCGGGAGTGTTCCGACACGTGTCGTTCGGAAGCTCGCCCGACAGTTGATTGTATCTCAAGTTAATTACTACGAGAGAGGAAATGCTGAAGAGAGAAGGCGGCATGTCGCCGGAGAAGGCATTTTCATTCAGGTCAATATATTGAATCTGAGGTAAGGCCTCAAACCACGACGGTATTTCACCCTCGAAGTGGTTGTCCCCCACGTTTATGTACGTCAAACGACGTAGTTTAGAGAACTCGGGGGGCAAGACGCCGGAGAAATAGTTGGAGCTGATGTCTAGCGTTCGGAGGAACGTCAGGTTCCCGAGATGCGGGGCGAGGGTTCCTCGGAGGCCGAAGCCCGACAGTTTAAGGGCCGTGACCCTTTGGTGCTTGGGGCCGCAAGTAACGCCGGTCCAATAACAGGTGGAGGTGTTGGTGGACCAGTTGATGAGTTTGGAGTTATTAGGGTTTGAATCAAGGGCATTTTTGAAGGCGATTAAGGCTTCTTGATCGGTGGTTAGACTGGGAATTGGTGTGGAAGAGGAGAGTGTGAGGGTGTATAGTAAAAGAATGAGAGGGAGAGAGAAGGGGAAGGTGGCCTCCATTAGTGGAAATTAAAGTGCATGTGTATGGTTGGGTTTTGGTATTTTTATTTAAGAGTGGTAGGTATGTGTGAACGATTGATGAAATGAAAAAGAAGATGTGGAAAGGAATTCAATATTATTAAAGTTTGTTGGTGAAAATGAAACGTGAAAAATATCGAGAAAGAATTGAAAAAGGCGAAGTAGAGAGCTACTTTGATTGAACATTAGTGAGAAATGAATGATGGAAAAGCATCCACTTTAATTTCGTAGCTCAAAACATACATGGCCCCACCACTTATGAGTCTTCAAGAAAGAGTGGCCATCCTATCCTAACAAACACTAAAACAAAAAGCTTAAATAGTGACATAAATTTAGTTGAATAACAACGCTTATAATTGACACTAAATAAAATTGTGACGCATTTGAATAAGTAGCTATTATGCATATCACAAAATTTTATGCATGTCACAAATTTTAGTGACATTTGATTGTGTAACTAATGCATTACATTTCTTCATATACTTACACATTCATATGTCACAAAATTATATAGTGACACGTATAGATGTAACGAAATTTCGCTACACCATATGTGTAGCTAATATTGCGACATAACACATGCGTGTCACAAAAATTATGTCACTACTTGCCTACTTTGTTGTAGTGAAAGGGTGGTCGTGGGACGACGAAACACAACGCAGTTGGTAAGACGTTTTATATGTGATTAAGAGGTCGGAGATTTGAGTCATCTATTGTGAGTGTGTTGTGTTTTCTTCGTAAATAAGTATTACGTGACATTTCTTTGTTGATAATTATTGCAATTCCATGCTTATCACGAAGACCCCACACCCTCAAAAGATTCTCTCTCTTACATGAATATTCAATATTATTTCTACTGTCCTTTTTAAAAAAAACTTTTGTAATGGTGTGTTTTCTCCTCTCTTCTCTTCTATATGAACTGGGCCTACCACTACCAATAATAAAACTACTCCACAATAGTATGGATGTATATTGGGCCTGGACAAAACATATTACAAATATCTTGTAATTATGTTTGATAATGGGCCTATCCATTGAAGCCCGACTAGAAAAGCCCAGCCCACAAAAACGTTCACATAATTAATATGCTTACGGTGGCCAAGTAAAAGCATTTCTCAATTGTACTCCATTCGTCGCATTTCATTAGTTATACTTGATTATGACTATGTATTCTCCTTTTTTGGATTTTCATACCCATATAAATTGAACTAATAACAAGAGGCAAACGGTAAAACATCAAAAGACCAAGACTCGATACAAGTCATTACCAGGCCAGTTGTATATCAAAAGACCTAGACTTTGTACAAGTCAGTATCAGGCCAGTTGTATATCAAAATTCCAAGTCATTACCATTACCGATTGATACATACATTTTTAGTCTCATGCCTAGGAATAAATTAAGTGGTGAGGCCAATCCGAGCACATAAATCTGATAAGTCGTTATCGGAAAAGAATATTATACGTCTTTAGTATTATACTCTCTCCTTTCGTTCTTCGTATTCTTGTTTGGTATTTTCCGTTTTGATAGTCTTCAAAATGAATGTGATTACATAAAATTGGAAGATTCTCTAAACAAAATAACTTGTGTATACCTAATATTTTACTCTATTAAATAATTTTACCACCCTAACACCCTTATTGCCTTAAGTTTCATGGGATGTGATTTTATTTTATTATTACTCACTTTTCTTCACTTATACGTACCTTTTTTTTTAATTTATAATAATATGCATCGTTTCTCTTTCGACATTAATATAGAGGACGGATGAAATATCAATCATCAATGATTATTAATTTATTATTGCAAAATAGCGCTCTCTCCGTTTAATCTGATTTAGCTCCTACGTATTTAAAATTTTAATTAAAATATAAAATATACAAAGATATCAAATTAACAAAACGGGACCATTTGTTTTTTAATTTTGTTTGACGTATTCCTTTGTACAACCAAATCACTTTAATTCCAAAAAGGAATGAGGAAAAACTCTACTTTAACACTAATTTTAGAGGCAAAAATTATGGTGTCTATCCAGCTTAGTAGAAACAAATAGTTGTTGGAAACTTAAGAAAACACAAAATGTATCCAATTTACATGTGAGTGGACTAATTTACCCCCAACACCACCCCCCACCCCACCCCACCCCACCCACCCACCCTTGTGCACTTTTTTTCACTTTAATTTGAATTCAAATTTTACTTTAATTTGAATTCAAAATTTTACATTCAATTATTAAAAAAAAAAAAAAAAAAAAAAAAAAAAAAAAGAGAGAGAGAGAACAAAAAAAACAAAACTGACAAAAAGTTTTTTTTTAATTTTCCATTTTCATTTTTAATTCGAGCTTGAATTCAAAATTTTACCCGTTAGAATCCACCCGTTAGAAATACAAAATTTCTAACGTTATAATCGCATATCGCGAGTTAGAATGTAGTATATTCTAACCTGTGTCGTGGCATTCCCAACATGTTCAGTCCACCCGTTAGAAATACCAACTTTCCTACGTTATAATCGCATATCAATGGTTAGAATTTAGTATATTCTAACCTGTGTCGTGGCATTCCCAACAGGTTCAGTCCACCAGTTAGAAATACCAACTTTCCTAAGTTAGAAAATTGGTATTTCTAACAGGTGAAATGAACTTGTTGGAATAACATAGCAACGGTTAGAATGAAACAAAATCTAACATTTATTAGGATATTTTAACGTTGGAAAATTTGACTTTCTAACAGGTGGACTGAACCTGCTGGGTTTGTCACGCAGTGGGTTAGAATATAGTATATTCTAACCTACAATTGGTATTTGTAACGAGTTGACTGAACCTTCTTGGAAAGGCACGGAATAGGTTAGAAGAAACTAAATTCTAACCTTCGATATGAGTTTAAAAAGTAATAAAAATTGTATTTCTAACAGGATAGACGTCTAACTGTTGGAATCGCATAACAAAGGTTAGAATTAAATCCATTCTAACCTTTATTATTCGTTTGTAAAAGTTAGAAAATAATTATTTCTAACAGGTGAGCTGAACTTGTTGGAATCGCATAGCAATGGTTAGAATAAAAAGATATTCTAACATATATTAGGTGTTTTTACCGTTAGAAAGTTGGTATTTCTAACAGTTTGAAGGATCCTGTTTTTAATTTATGTTAAAAGGTAAGAATAAAACAAATTCTAACCTTGAATATGGTCTTATAACGTTGGAAAGATTGACTTTCCAACAGGTGGACTGAACTTGTTGGGACCACATAGAAACAAACGTTAACTCATAAAGATATTCTAAACCCTAAACCCTAAACCCTGAACCCTAAACCCTAAACCCTGAACCCTAAACCCCTAATCCCTAAACCCTGAACCCTAAACCCTGAACCCTGAACCCTGAACCCTAAACCCTAAACCCTAAACCCTAAACCCTAAACCCTAAACCCTGAACCCTGAACCCTAAACCCTAAACCCTAAACCCTAAACCCTGAACCCTAAACCCCAAACCCTGAACCCTAAACCCCTAAACCCTGAACCACATAGAAACAAACGTTAACTCATAAAGATATTCTAAACCCTAAACCCTGAACCCTAAACCCTAAACCCTGAACCCTAAACCCCTAATCCCTAAACCCTGAACCCTAAACCCTAAACCCTGAACCCTGAACCCTAAACCCTAAACCCTAAACCCTAAACCCTAAACCCTAAACCCTAAACCCTGAACCCTGAACCCTAAACCCTAAACCTAAACCCTAAACCCTGAACCCTAAACCCCAAACCCTGAACCCTAAACCCCTAAACCCTGAACCTTGAACCCTAAAACCCTAAACCCTGAACCCTAAACCCTAAACCCTAAACCACTACATGCGATTGTAACGTTAGAAAATTGGTATTTCTAACATGTGAAATGAACTTGTTGGGACCACATAGAAACGGTTAGAATTAAAGAAATTCTAACATTTATTAGGATATTGTAACGTTAGAAAATTGGACTTTCTAACAGGTGGGCTAAACCTGCTGGATTTGCCACTCAGTGTGTTAGAAAATTGGTATTTCTAACGAGTTGACTAAACCTTCTTGGAAAGGCACGGAATAGGTTAGAAGAAACTAAATTCTAACCTTCGATATGAGTTAAAAAGGTAATAAAAATTGTATTTCTAACAGATAGACGTCAAACTGTTGGAATCGCATAACCAATGTTAGAATTAAAGACATTCTAACCTTTATTGTACGTTTGTAAAGTTATATAATAATTATTTCTAACAGTTGAACTGACCTTGTTGGAATCGCATAGCAAACGTTAACTCATAAAGATATTCTAACCTTTATTATGCGATTGTAACGTTAGAAAATTGGTATTTCTAACAGGTGAAATGAACTTGTTGGGACCACATAGAAACGGTTAGAATTAAAGAAATTCTAACATTTATTAGGATATTGTAACGTTAGAAAATAGGACTTTCTAACAGGTGAACTGACCTTGTTGGAATCGCATAGCAAACGTTAACTCATAAAGATATTCTAACCTTTATTATGCGATTGTAACGTTAGAAAATTTGTATTTCTAACAGGTGAAATGAACTTGTTGGGACCACATACAAACGGTTAGAATTAAAGAAATTCTAACATTTATTAGGATATTTTAACGTTAGAAATTTGGACTTTCTAACAGGTGGACTAAACCTGCTGGATTTGCCACTCAGTGGGTTAGAATATAGTATATTCTAACCTAAAATTGGTATTTCTAACGAGTTGACTAAACCTTCTTGGAAAGTCACGGAATAGGTTAGAAGAAACTGAATTCTAACCTTCGATATGAGTTAAAAAAGTAATAAAAATTGTATTTCTAACAGATAGACGTCAAACTGTTGGAATCTTCATAACCTAGGTTAGAATTAAAGCCATTCTAACCTTTATTGTGCGTTTGTAAAGTTAGATAATAATTATTTCTAACAGGTGAACTGACCTTGTTGGAATCGCATAGCAAACGTTAACTCATAAAGATATTCTAACCTTTATTATGCAATTGTAACGTTAACCTGTGTCTTGGCATTCCCAACATGTTCAGTCCCCCCCCGTTAGAAATACCAAATTTCTAACTCCCCGTTCAAAATATTTACGAATATATGCACCCTTGAATTTTTTTACTTGGTCGGAGATTAGTTGTTAGCAAGTTAGATTGTCGTCGGTGGTCCATGCAAAAAAATGTGCCTATGTGATTGGAATGTGGTTTCAATTTCCTTATTTGTATTTCAAATCACTAGTATTCTTTGTAGATGATAGTAATTCAAACTAACATCAACACATCCAAAAAGCAGAAACTGAAGGAAAAAAATACTCCAAAAAATAACCATTACACAAAAAAATCCATACAAATTAATTCATATTAAAAAAAACAAAAACAAACAGTATTAATTCATAAAGGAAAAGAAATTTAAAAAAGGATAAAGGAAAAGAAAATGAAAAAAAAAAAGAAGGAAAAGAAAATGAACAATTCGGGAAAAAAAAAAAGAAAAGAAAAAACATGAACAGTGCTCGTCTTCTTCGCACGCAGGGGGGACGTGAATTGAATTAACAGCAGCAACCTCCGGCGAGCAGATTCCGGCTAGGGAGATGGCGATCAGCGGAGACGGCGAGCTGGAACGGCGAGCCGTGGGTCGCCGGGACGCATCTGCTCGAAACGGCGACCTGGGACGGCGAGCCGTGGGTCGCCGGGAAGCTTCTGCTCGAAACGGCGACCGGGGACGGCGAGCAGCTGGGTCGCCGGAAAGCTTCTTGAAGCTGGGTCGCCGGAAAGCTTCTCAATCACAGCCTTAAAAAGTGAGATGAAAAATTAATGCTAATTCTTGAAGCTGTAATGATCAAACAATCAGACTATGCAAAAGTGAATAGTCACACAAACACTTAAATTTTTCAATAAATATTTGAACGAAAACTGAAAAGAGCAAGGAAAATAAATTACCGCAGCTGCCCTGATCCTTGACCGGAGCGACCGCACCCTTGGTTCTCCAGTCAACGGAGTCCGGCAACGACTCGCCGTCCTTCACCGCGTAGCGATCGCTCCTCCTGGCGGTCAGCCGGCGCTCACCGCGCGGCCTGGTCCCCAGATGCATTCTCCGGTACTCTTCATTGGACAGATCGGCGAAGCGGTTGAGGCCGAGCTTGAACGTCCGTCCGGCTACGGCGTTCTGCTCCTCGATGTACCTGTAATTATCCTTGAAGATCTCGAACCTCTTCTCCTTCGCGACGCCGGCGACGAGATGTGCAGCAACTCCCTTCGCGATTCCGGCGACGCGTGGCCGGTGACCCCTATCCAAGCCGGCGACGCTCGGCAGCGCCTACCTCACCGGAGGAAACTCACCGCCGCCACCGCCTTCGTCTTCGCCGCCACCTTCGTCTTCTCGAACCCACCGCCGCCACCAACTTCGTCTTCTAGAAAGAGAGCAGAGAGAGGAGAGAAAAAGAGAGAGAGAGCGGAGAGAAGAGGGAGAGAAGAGAGAGAAAGAGGGATGCATATGTAAGAAATATGTAAGAAGAAAGGTGAATAGTAGTTAGGGGTAGTTTTGTCCACTCACATGAAAAATGGATAGATATTGTGTTTTTTTAAGTTTTGAACAACAATTAGTTTTTGTTAAGCTACATAGACACTTGACTATATTTTCTCCTAATTTTATCCCTACATGTAATGTCGCAAGAATAATTTTGTGGGCAAGTAGGCACAACATGTTCTATCCTTTTCAAATTCAGTAAGTGAAGAAGATAATCCTTAAAATTCATATTGTTGAACAAGATTCTCTATTGTCTATTGGTGTGCGGATGGTATCCTCCGTCTTAAATTATGTGTCACAATCGTATCTCAAATCCTAAATTCTACAAGTTAAATATTATATTTTAAAAAAAATAAAAATTGCATTGGTATAACAAATTATAATAAACATTTATGGGAAAAAATTAAATTCTTTTGATAGTGATCTGGTTTTGAAATTTCAAGCATTATATAACTTATAAAAGTGAAATCAAATGTTAAAAATAATTATATACCCTAATTTGGACTAGTGAACCCTAGAAATAATCATAAAATTAAAATAAATCATGATAAATTAAAAATTTTGAACAAAAAATGTACAAACTAATATAAGTTGAGATTTTGAACACGGTTGTGACACAGAATTCGGGACATGTGATCCCAAGTTATTGGCGTGACATTCTTTATTAAATCTGTAGATAACTGACACGTGACAAATATTAAGGTTTAAAATTTTCAAATGATTAGGATATATATATTCCTTTATTTAAATCTCAAATCCTAAATTATTAATTATGTAACATGTCAATTATCTACGATTACGATAGAGTATGTCATACAAGTAAGCAATAGAGGGTCCGAACCGATTCGAAAAGTTTATAAAAGGGAGTTTTGATTACTAAACTCTTCATTGCACAACAAAAAATCTTCACCATGCCTACTACGAGTACGAATCACTTCCTACTTGCAACGCTCCTATTCATTGCCACCTCTCTCGACTTGACAGGTAAAATTTTGCTTCTTGTTAATCCACTGCATCTTTCTATACGACTATACAACTAGTAGTCGAAAATCGAATGGATTGACCTGATTGACATATTCAAACATGGTGTGGAATGCTTCAGTTGGTCATTTAGGTGTGTGTTACGGTCAAATGGGTAACAATTTGCCAGGGGAAGAAAGAACCATCGCTCTCTACAAAAAGTACAACATCACAAAAATGAGACTCTACGCCACCCACCCGCCCACTCTTTGTGCCCTCTCCGGCACCAACATCGAGCTCATGCTCGGCGTTCGGGATGACGAGCTCCACGACCTCGCCAACTGCACCGACGCAGCCGAATCCTGGGTCGCCAACAACATTCTTCTCTATCCCAACGTCAACTTCAGGTCAGTTACTCATCATGATATATATATGCATGTAAATTAATACAGCTTTAATAAAAGTTAGGAAATTAAATTTCTGACTCCGCCACTGCTCTGGTGTCTAGGTACATTGCTGTGGGGAACGAGGTTGACCCAATGTCAACGTTGGGTCCCTTCGTCCTCCCAGCAATGCAGAACATCTACCGCGCTGTGTGCAAGGCCGGCCGTGCGGGCCAAATCCGGGTTTCCACCTCCATAAGATTGGACCTCCTCGAAACGTCGTACCCTCCGAAGGCCGGGGCGTTCAAATGCAGTGTGAACTGGTACATCCGGCCGATCGTCGAGTTCCTTCGGGACACCAACACGCCCATACTTGCCAACGTCTACCCTTACATCGCCTACAAATATGACATGAAGAACATCAACATCAGCTACGCCCTCCTCCAGCCCAACAGCGGCGTCAACGTCGAAGGCGTCTACTACGACAACCTCTTCTACGCCATGCACGACGCCATCTACGCCGCCATGGACAAGATCCTTGCCGCGGCGTCACCCGCGCAGGGTGAGGAGGCCAGGTCGAAGGCCACCGTGAATAATCCGGGGGTGACGGTGTCGGAGACCGGTCAACCTTCTTCCAGCGGGGGTGGGAAGAAGAAGAAGAAGAAGAAGGGCGACGTCGGGCCCGA
Organism: Thymus mandschuricus; assembly: GCA_029379335.1. Taxonomy (NCBI): domain Eukaryota; kingdom Viridiplantae; phylum Streptophyta; class Magnoliopsida; order Lamiales; family Lamiaceae; genus Thymus; species Thymus mandschuricus. Next base: position 38,740,340 of record CM057074.1, read on the forward strand.
AGCCGTCGACGACGGGCCAATTGCAACTCTACGGAACCAGAGGATCTACATTAATAACTTGATGCGGATCGTGAAGAACGGGACGCCGATGAGGCCTAATCAGACGATAGAGACGTACATATTTGCCATGTACGATGAGAATCTGAAGACGGGGGAACCGGAGGAGAAGCATTTCGGATTATTTATGCCGAGCGGCCAACCAAAGTTCCCGTGCTTTACTTAGCTTTCTTTTATTCGAGTGCATGATGGTGTGTGTTCTTGGAATAAGGAGAGATTTCTAGCTCAATATGTTTCTACTATACTATTTAATTTTTTAAGTTAATGAAATGGTTAATGAAATGTTATATTTAGGGAGTCTGAACTATACTAATTATTTTTTTTAGTTAATGAAATGGTTAACGAAATGTTATATTTAGGGAGTTTCAACTATACTATTTTTTTTTTTAGTTAATGAAATGGTTAACAAAATGTTATTTTTAGGGAGTTGTGAATTGCATTCCATTTGTTAGTTTGTTATCCGATTTGAAAGGTTTTTATTTTATGTTAGTGATAGATTCATAACAGCCACAAATATATTAGTTTGTTATCCGATTTGTAAGGTTTTTATTTTATGTTAGTGATACATTAATAACAGCCACAATTTAACGAGGTATAAATTATAGTCATTTTTCAACTTGACGTATATCGAATAGGATTCTCTGTCTCAAACTCTTTGTCCCAATCGTGCCCCAAACTTAATTTTTATTAGTTAAATTACTATATTTTAAAAATAAAAATAAAAATTGCATTATATAACAAATTGTAATAGACATTTATAGGAAAAAAAAAAAATAGATTTTTTTAATGTAATATGCCCTAGTTTTGAAATTTTCAATCATTATATAACCAATAAAAGTGAAATTAAATGTTAAAAAATAATTCTATACCTTAATTTGGATTAGTGAACCCTATAAATAATCATAAAATTAAAATAAATCATTATAAATTAAAATTTTTGCACAAAAAAATGTACAAACTAATAATAATTGAGATTTGGAACATGATTGAGACATAGAGTTTGAGACTCCCATCCGGACACATATACCTTTAATGAGCTTGTTCGCACCATAGGCTCGTTCAAGACAAAAAGACCCGATCAAGCCCGTTCATGTGTCATTAATAAGGCTCGATAGGCTACAAGTTTAAACCCTTCTAACAACTTTGGATCTTGTCTGACCAAAAATATATATTCCCTCCGTCCCATTTCATTAATCTTGTTTGCAATTTTGAGTCGTCTCATTTCACTAGTTATGTTTCTTAACATGAAAAGAATTAACTTTTTATTTCCAATGTGAATCCCTTACTTTTTCACTTTTAACATTTACGCATAAAATGCGATACCACAAATAAATAGCACTACTGAAATGGAACGGAAGGAGTATATGATCGGTACATACACTCGATTACGATTGGAAGCCCAAATTGTTGGTCCACTAGTTACTAATTCGGCGAGTCCATTGAAGCCCAACAAGAAAAGCCCGTCCCACTTTGTATCTTCCACAGCTTATAATTATAATATTACCGAATTAATATTAAAACTTTTTTAGTCTTTAATAGTCGGTGAAGTGAATCCATCCTTTCATCAAACAGTTGGTAGGCACAGTTGCAAAGCTCCAATTTTAACTGTTTCGGAGGTAAGAAAATATCTTCCTTTCTCTATTTTGCTCGTTTTGTTGCATTCTTTCAAGAGTTCAACAATTTTTGAGAATTAAAAATGTTTTCATCATCTTCTGCAGCACCGCGTTTCTCAAATTCTGGGAGTGACTAATTGCAATTCTTTTGCTATGATTCCTGCAAAAGATGGAAGATTTTGACTTCAGCCTCTCTGTAACCGGAAATATACCATCTCCTGTTATTTCCAAATTCCAGTCTTGCAAGTTGAGAAATTCAAAGGTATGTTCAAATCTGGTATATTCCATGAATTAGTTTAAATGTAATGATGAGTTCATACGCCGCATTAAATTAACCCATTCCAGAGTCGTCCAAATGTGAAAATTTTAGTACAAGTCAAACCTTTTAATTCCCACCTTTCATGAGATGATTGGTGTATGTTTTTTTTTTAATCGCAAAGAAAATGATTTGACAGTAATTAATATAGAAAGGGAGCATAATTCTTTAAAAGGAACATAATCATTGTTAATTTCGTTCCAAATTTTGACTTGGTAAAATCTCAAAAGTCATAATACTAACAGATTCTGATTCTTCAACAGAAAATAAAAAATGTCTTGTTTGTTTGTGTTGTTTTTATCATTATAGTTTGACATTTATCATATTACTCCCGCCAAATCATGTTTTTTTAAATTAAAAATATATACTCCCTCCGTCTTTAAATAAGTGTCCCCCTCCGTGAGAGAGGAGGGGACACTTATTTAAAGACGGAGGGTGTATATATTTATTATCGAGTATGTTAAAATAATAAAAGGAGGGAGTTATGAGTACTACCTCTGTCTCGTAGCCTGCTTAAGACGACACCTTTCTTGAATACATATGAGTATAAAACAATAGAAATGTGTCGTTTATCGTTTAGGATTTGGCTTTCGTTGAAATTTTATTTGGGCATTTTCAAACGTAGTCCGTGATTCCGTTGATAATAAACTCGAAATATTAAAATCTTCATCATGCAAGTTGTATGTTCTCAGGCAACTCTTATATATAGAAAAGCTAAAACCATCAAACTCATATGGAAAAACAAGTAGTAAAGAGTATGATGGAGAGTTCTTCTTCTATCTTTCCCTTTCTTCTTTCAATCTTGTTATTAAACCTCTGCTTTGGTGCAGCAATCTTCAACTCTACTACAGACAAGAACGCACTTCTTGCCTTCAAAAACTCTGTTTCCTCCGATCCTCGAGCTATCTTGGGAACGAATTGGTTGGAGAATTCGACATTTTGTAATTGGATCGGCGTGAAATGCAGCACCAAGCACCAGGAGGGTCACTGCCCTCAACCTCTCTCGATTTGAACTTGCCGGAACTGTTGCTCCACATCTTGGAAACTTGACGTTTCTCAGATACTTGGACATCAGTTCCAACAATTTCACAGGCTTCTTACCCTCTGAGCTCTCCGGACTACGCCGGTTGGAGGTGATGAATGCCGGAAATAATTCATTCACGGGCGAGATTCCAGAGTGGTTCGACAGTCTGCCTGTATCTGCACAACAACAGTTTCTCAGGTGGAATCCCTCCTTCTATGTTCAACAGTTCGAAGCTCCAAATCTTGGAAATGAGTTTCAACATGCTGAGTGGGAATATTCCAAAGGAGATAGGCAATAGCTCGTCCCTCAAGGAAGTAAGAATAAGGTATAACCAATTGAGTGGGAATATTCCACAAGAGATTGGAAGGATCCCTTCCCTCCAAATAGTACACTTGGACAATAATCAGTTGAGTGGGTCCATACCAGAAGGCGTTTTCAATATTTCTTCCTTGAGGGATGTTAGAATCATAAGGAACATCCTATCAGGTTCGCTCCCGAGTGATATGTGTAATAATCTCCCAAATCTCGATATACTTGTGATCTCGGGCAACCAGCTCTCTGGGGAAATTCCACCAAATATATGGAAATGCAGAGGTCTTGAGCGACTGGATTTATCAATCAATCATTTCAGTGGGAAAATCCCGAGTGATATCGGGAGTTTGAGCATGCTTAGAGAGTTGTACCTGGGCGGAAACGACATGCAAGGTACAGCTTATAAATGTGTTTTTACTTTTTACAGAATTCTTCAAAAAATTCCAAACTTATACGCGAAACAACTCTATGTTCTTTTTGGGTCAAATTTATGGCAGTTTTGCAACTGCAAAAACTTCGTCATCTTTGCTGGTGTGATGTATATTTCAGGAGCAATTCCTCCAGAAATCGGAAATCTTTCGCTGCTAGAGGTGTTGAGCTTCGAAAATGCCTTTCTATCCAGAAGCATTCCATCTTCTATCTTCAACATGTCGTCTTTGACAGAATTGTTGATCACCAACAATAGTTTGTCAGGTAAAGCTAATCAACTCTCCGAAATCTCGTAATTTTTTCTGCAAGGTAGACTTACAATGAATCTATATGCCATAGTTGTGCTTTCATGAGCAACTCCCATATATTTCACATGTCAGTCGTGTATTAGTTGTTTCTTTCTTCTGTTTAGTTGAATAAGTGAGTGCGTTAGATTAGAACACGAGGAATAAAGAAACTACACATCAACTAACTAATCCCAGCCATCATTCAGCTAAGCAATCTTCATAGCTTCATCTTCACCAACGTGACCAGTATCTGCAACACCATTAACACCTCCATTTCTTCTACATTCTCTCTTGTTTTCCCTCGCTTGCATCATTCTGCATACTTTTATTCTGTCCAGAATTTACTACATTTACTTCTTTCAAATTTTTGTGGTAATGGAGGTAGTGAATTTAGAGTATAACTAGTTCAAAGACACCATAGCTGCCTCCGGAGAAACTAACTAGGCACGTAATCCAAATATTCGACTCTCAGGTGAGCTCCCAAGTGATATGTGCGACAATCTGCTCAACCTCGAAATACTTGATCTCACGGAGAACCAACTTGAAGGGCAGATTCCACCAAATATATGGAAATGCAAAGATCTCGAGGCGTTAGCATTATCCTTCAACACTCTCAGTGGCAGAATCCCTCCTACAATCGGAAACATGAGCATGCTACAAGAAATTTTCTTGGGGTACAATGATCTCAAAGGTATATGTAATTGAGTTCTTTCCTCTGTTCATAATTTCATTTTTCGCGTAATCGAAAGTTTGTTGTATAGAAATTTCACAGTCCTTAATTCACCCATGTCTTTATATGGCAGGTGAATTACCACGAGAGCTCGGCAGCCTATCAAATCTCCGACATTTTCATTCCTTCAACAATTCCTTAACCGGCTCCATCCCATCTTCCATCTTCAACCTATCCACCTTGAATTTCTTAGGTCTTTCAGCTAATGAGTTTTCAGGTACTCTTCCATCAGACTTGGGGCATTCTCTATTCAATCTTGAGGAACTTTTCTTGAGCAACAACAAATTCAACGGCCCGATTCCGAGCTCCATCATCAATGCTTCTAAGCTTTACACCTTGGCAATGAACAACAACTCCTTCAGTGGCTCCATACCAGACTTTGGTAGCTTGAAATTCCTGCAAATACTTGGCCTTGCTCGGAATAATCTGACTGGAGCTGAAGCCCCATCTCACGAGTTGAGATTTCTCTCTTCGCTAACCAATTGTCGAAATCTGCAGCACTTGGGATTATCAGAAAATCCACTGAATGGTATCCTACCTGCTTCAGTTGGGAACTTTTCCTCTACTCTTGAGACATTTTGGGCAGAATTAAGCAACATCAAAGGTGCCATTCCTTCTGAAATCGGAAACTTAAGCAGCTTGCCGTTCCTGAATTTGGCTAGGAATCAACTCAGTGGACCCGTCCCACCAACAATCGGGAATTTGAGGCAACTCCAAAGATTAGATCTTAGTGGCAATCATTTGGCAGGGTCTATTCCTAATGATATTTGCCAACTGAATAACTTGAGGGAGTTGATCCTTGATCGTAACATGCTCATAGGTTCGATTCCCGAATGCTTGGGTGAGGTTAAGTCCTTGAGAATCATCAACTTAGGCTCCAACCAACTGAACTCCTCCATTCCTCCCAAGTTGTGGGCTCTCACAGACCTTGTGGCTTTGAACTTGTCCTCAAACTATTTCACAGGTCAAATTTCTTCTCGGCTTGGGAATTAAGGCAATCAACTCTTTGGATTTGTCCTTCAATCAATTGACAGGAGAGATTCCTAATTCAATCGATGGTTGCCAATCTTTAGAGTTTCTATACTTATCGAACAACTTACTTAGTGGATCTATTCCTCAGTCCCTGGGAAATATTAAGGGCTTGATAGCATTGGATTTATCTTACAACAATCTCTCTGGAGTAATACCCAACTCCTTAGAACAACTTCAGTTTCTTCTTCATTTCAATGTTTCGAACAATGAATTGGAGGGGAAGATTCCGGAAGGGGGTCGTTTTGTTAACTTCACTCCTCAATCTTTTTCCAACAACTTTGCCCTCTGTGGTTCATCAAGATTTCAAGTTCAACCTTGCCCAGAAACTAATGGTGGCTCATGGGGAAACAAGATTGTCCGATTACTAAAGTACATTCTTCCCCCATTGATTGTACTACTCATTGCTGGGATCGCATGTCTTGTGTTCGTGAGGAGACAAATACAGAAAGACATAGCACTCCCCACTAATATTGTACAAGCTTTGGAGTGGAGAAGAATTTCTTACGTAGAACTGGAACGAGGAACGGGTTGTTTTAGTGAGAACAACCTACTTGGGAGAGGGAGTTACGGTTCAGTGTACAGGGCAACGCTCTCTGATGGATTAGAAGCTGCGGTAAAAGTGTTCAACTTGCAACTACAAGGAGCAGTAAAGAGCTTTGAAACTGAATCTAAAATAATGAGCACCATCCGACACAGAAACTTAGTCCCGGTTCTCGGATGTTGCAGCAATACAGAGTTTAAAGCGTTGATTCTAACTTACATGCCGAATGGGAGCTTGGACACATGTTTATATTCCGACAACTGTTATTTGGATCTGAAACAGAGACTAAAGATAGCAATAGATGTTGCAGCAGCCTTGGAGTATCTTCACCATGGTTTTACCTATCCAGTGGTTCATTGTGATGTAAAGCCAAGCAACGTGTTGCTCGATGAAGACATGATGGCTCGTCTTGCTGATTTCGGAATTTCCAAGCTTTTCGAAGGAGGAGAAGCTTCCGTCCAAACGCAAACATTAGCCACCATTGGTTATGCAGCACCAGGTAATGTATAATGCTCAACCTTCCCCTTTCCATCACCAATATTTGAATTGATCCTAACAAAATGAATTATTAATGTTTTGTGTGATGCATCAGAGTTTGGAACGGAAGGCAAAGTGTCGACGAAAGGGGATGTATACAGTTTCGGGATAATGCTCCTGGAGATGTTCACAGGGAAGAAGCCAACAGATGATATGTTCGGAGGGGAGACGAGCTTAAGAGATTGGGTAAGTAAAGCAGTACAGGAAAATGCAGCATTTAAAATAATGGCGCCTGCTTTATTATCTAGGGAAGATCAATATACCTCTGCGGAGGAGCAATGCGTGCTATCGGTTTTTCAATTGGCAATGAAATGCTCAGCAGTTTCAGCGGACGAAAGGATCAGCATGACTGAAGCAATGACTACTCTCCGAAAGATCAAAGAACTGTTACAAACTCCTCACCGTCCTTGATATGATTTTTCGAAGAAGACGGAACCTATCATGATTCTAAGAAGTCTACAGAATGTCCTTGTAGATTAATTCGTTAAATATGAGTTAGTATGAATGTATGAAATCAGCACCTTTGAAGTCGTTTTCCGAATTGGCAACTTCGCTGCTCAATCTTTTTTCGAATAACTTTGCTCTTTGTGGTTCAACAAGATTCCAAGTTCTTCATTGCCCAGAATCTGATGGTGGATCAATGAAGAAGAAGTTTGTCTGATTAATAAAGTAATTGTGCCTCCGTTGATTTTACTAGTTATTGGGGCGATTGTATTGCTCATATTCACGAGGAGAAGAACCTGCTTGGAAGAGGGTGTTACGATTCTGTAATCGAAGCAACACTTTCAAATGGGTTAAAAGTTGTCGAAACTAGAATCATGAGCTCTGTTCGACACAGAAACTAGAGTGTTCGGCTCTCTACAGAGTCTTTTGTGACATGTTTTTGAATGCTTTTACGGAGTTCATAATCATAACGTCTTCAAAGTTCGTGGCACAAAATCACTACAAGAAGGATGGACTACATACACGAAAGAGTCACCACAAAATTGCATTCAACCGAAAACTAATATATACAAAATTCATCTCAAACAAGAATTTAGAGGTAAGCCAAATAGTGTAGAAGCATAATTCATAGAAACGGACAGACATGTAATTTAGCATTGCATCGAACATAAATTGAATCCCCACGAATAAACAAAAAAAGTTACATAGAATTCTAGGAAACCGAACTCGAAATAAACCAAACCATGAAATAACAAAGGCATCAGAGATGAAATTGTACAAGCATTATACAAACCGGAATGATATCAAGCAACACTCCGGTCGAACAAACAGAGCCCAACCAAGGGCAACGGCGACAACATCACTATAAACGTAAGAAGTCGCTACTTCTTAAAAAACAAAAGAAACTACAGCAAAATAATTCAGAAAAAATATACTCCCTCCGTCCTCCATTTAGTGACGTTAATACTATATTGGGACGTCCTCCATTTACTGACAATTTCCATTTTTGAACGTAGACCCCACAATCACTTTAACACTTTATACATCTACTTTTTATTATTTTAATATTTTAATACTATTAAACAATTCAAATGGACCCACAATTATTCCACTTTAACACTTTAACACATTAATTTATTATTATACCATAAAATGCGAAAAAACGCGTGCCCAAACTCCCTCCGTCACTAAATAGAGGACGGAGGGAGTATATAATTTAACATTGCACAGAAGTAGTATAGTAAATGATTTATTGCACTTCAGAAATAAATCCAAACCAAAGAGAAATTAAAGGAAGATTATGTAACAAAACAAAGTAGTGACATAAATCGAAAACTGTAACTTAAACAATATAACCTCGAATGATTAAAGCACGGAGCGAATAATTCAGACATGATCTGTAAACAATGAAGCTGAAGAATGAAGAAACACAAAAAAACAAACACATCAACCGATTGTTTCTCACTGCAACATTGCATTGAACAAATATAGCCAAACAAACCATAACACACAAAACCAGACAAGAAATCAAAAATTATCGTTGTCGGCCCAAATGCAGAGAGCGGTGGAGAAACATAGTCATAGAAAACGAGGGTAGCAAAGTAAGTTAAAATTGCATCTAACATTAAAGGGCACATCAAGGCGAACACAAAAAAAAATCAAAAAATTCTGGTAAAGAAACAGAGGCATCAGACACAACTTTACAGATCAACTATAGTCAACAAAACGAAATGAATAATAAACACAGAAGGATGGAGAAACAAATAACGAGTTCAAGGGCGAACACAGAATCATAAAAACATTTGAATAATACCACAGACACATAGAAAGAATTAAATAAGAACTCGTCACAAAATCACAACGAATATAAAAAGTCACATAAAGTTATGAATGGAGAAAAATGTGCCAAACAATTTACACAAGATATGCAACACATAAAGTTATGAATGGAGAAAGGCAGTGATGCATTACGAAAAGATTCAACTCGAAGCACACAATTAGAATGACACATTATTAAGAGTTCTCATCACAACAATGAAGAACTCGACAGTAAAATAATGGACAAACGATGAAGACAAAGAACACCTACCTATAGAAGGGCAAATACACAGTCAAAAGATCTGCATAAAGAATACTCACCCAAAAACTACACCTAACATAAAATAGTCGCAACAAGATAAGCAATTGGTCCCCCTCATCGGACTCCCCCCTTGACAGTAGTATGAAAACTTAACAATGAATGTTGACAAAAATAAATAGCAAAAGTATCAGATCACCATAAAGATAAGAATAGGGAAAGAATGCAGGTATTGAATACTCAACTCAATCACCATAACGATAGGAAGAATACAAAAAAAAATCGGATCTTAGAGAAATGCAGAAAACTCTAAGTACTAATTGAGACAAAAAATCAAAGCATATATCAAGAATGAACAAACACAATTTCAATCCGAATACATGAACTGCATAAATCCCACCAACAATAGATTGAATGAAAAGATGAACAATCGAGCACCAAACTAAAAGGAGTAACATAACACTGTAGATGACAGAAAGAAACATGAAAAGATTCAACTAAAAGTACACAAAATGAAAGAACTGCAGAAAAATTTTCACCACACACTCACATGAACATTGAACCAGAAAAGCCACATTGCAAATAAATATTAACGGCTATTAATCAACGGTCACTGTACTGATTTGGCCTGTCCATTGAAGCCCAACTATAAAAGCCCAGCCCACTTTGCATCTTCCACCACTTAATTATAATAATACCGAATTAATTTATTAATACCAAATTTTTTAGTCTTTAATAATCGGTGAAGTCAGTCCATCCTTTTAATCAAACAGTTGGTAGGCACAGCACAGTTGCAAGAGAGCCCTCCATTAACAGTAAGGAAATCTCTTCCCTTTTCTAATTCCGTAGCATTTCTCCCTGAAATTCTTTTAAGAGGCTCAACATTCTTTCAGAAATCAAATGTGTGAGGGGAGTAGTAATTCCGGCAAAAGACTGGAAATTTCCAGCCTCTGTGTACCTGGAAATATTCAAAGGTGTGTTATATCTTCCTTCTCCCTCTGGCTTTCTTGATGACGTCATGCTATCGCCATGAATTAGTTTTGAAAGAGAACACTTGATTTATTGTTAATTGCGATCAAGAAATTTGAGTTGCTAAAATCTCGAAAAGTCATGATAGTGACAGATAGCGATGCTTTAACTGAAAAACCTTGTCTTATGATTATAATTGGACTTCAAATATATTACTCCCTCCGTCCTTAAATAAGTGTCCCCGAGCCGCCATTTTGTGCAAACCAAGGAGAAGGGTAAATTGACACTTATGCCCTTAAAATTCTTGATTATTTATTTATTTATTTTTGTCTTTATCCCACTTTTAGATTTTCAAGAAAATGGTAGTTTTGGTAGTTTTGTGTAATTTTTGCTTGGAAAAATGTGATAGGACACTTATTTAGGAACAAAATTTTTGGCGGCTCGGCACACTTATTTAAGGACGGAGGGAGTATTACGATTATTTATTTCAGCATTTTTATAAAATGGACCATGATTTCATTTCTGGTCAACTCATATTTAAATCATCTGATGCAAGTTCATTGCATCTTCTCATTAGTTTTAATTGGTTAATTGAGTCTTATATAGAAGAGCTCAAACCATCAAACTCATATGGAAAACACAAGTAGCAAAGTATGATGGAGACTTCTTCAATCTTTCCCTTTGCTCTTTCAATCTTGTTATTAAACATCACTGCCCTCTGCTTCGAGCGCAACAATCTTGAAATCTACTACAGATAAAAACGCACTACTTGCCTTAAAAAACTCAACAAGTTGTAAAGGAGTTTGTTAAACGTACCTTTCGAGTTGTTTTCCGAGGTAGTAATTTATCATGTTCAGTAGCCAATTATTGTTGCAAATGATTTCAAACTTGAATGGTCTCATTTTCTGACATTGATCGACCATTATTTTTTTATGTTAATTCATTATCAGCAACTTTAGTTAAAACTCCAATAATTTTTTTGAATCAAGTAGAAGTCTTCTTAACATATTGCCGAGACTGATTCTTGTCAAAGTATAGATCTCTTATACTGTATTACTATATATAGATATAGAGACCTCAATCTATCAATTCAGAGAGAGAGAGACCTAATGGAGAATTACGACTTTTCCATTCCCTTTACAATTTTGTTATTAACTAGCACTATGCTTGGCTCGGGTGCTGCAGTTTTGAATATCACCACTAACAAAAATGCACTTGTTTCCTTCAAAAACTCCATTACATTCGACCGTGATGCTATCTTGCGCACGAATTGGTCGGAAAGTAATTCCGTTTGTGATTGGCTCGGTGTGAAGTGCGGCATTAGGCACCAAAGGGTCACTGCTCTCAATCTATCTGGATTCGACCTTGTCGGAACTGTTGCTCCGCATCTCGGAAACCTTTCGTTTCTGAGATATTTGGACATCAGCTCCAATAATTTCACAGGCCTTTTACCTTCTGAGCTCTCCAAGCTGCGGCGTCTGAAGGTGATGAACGTCACGGTAAATTCATTCACCGGTGAAATTCCGACGTGGCTGGGAAATTTGCCTCAACTGGAGCAACTATATCTCTACAACAACAGTTTCATCGGTAGAATTCCTCCCTCTCTATTCATCAATTCAAAGCTACAGATCTTAAGCATGAGTTTCAACTCATTGAGTGGGAATATTCCAAAGGAGATTGGTGGTAGCCCGTCACTCAAGGAAGTAAGGATAAGCTATAACCATTTGAGCGGGAATATTCCGGAGGAGATTGGGAATCTTTCTTCCCTCCAAATGCTGTTATTGAACAATAATCAGTTGAGTGGGTCCATGCCACGTGGCATCTTCAATATTTCTTCCATTAGAGAGATCAGAATTAGGAATAATAGCCTATCGGGTTCTCTCCCGACTGATATGTGTGATAATCTCCCACATATCAAAGTACTCGTGATTTCAGCCAATCAACTTTCTGGGGAAATTCCATCAAAGATATGGAAATGCAGGTACCTTGAACACCTAGAATTATCAATCAATCATTTCAATGGAGAAATCCCGAGTGAAATTGGGAGTTTGAGCATGCTTAGACTCTTGTACCTGGGCGTAAACGACCTTCGAGGTATGTATGATATGCATTTGTCATAACATGCAAACTGTTTTACTGGACTTCCATTTACTTTTAAGAACTACATTCGAACGTATACATATATACTTATATAAAAAGAGCTTGTGAACCATTTCTTAAAATCTCATGTCGATTCAAATATGCATAATTTAGAGGACCAGAGGGAATATATTGAAAACACAAGTGTTAAAATTCCAATGGTTCGATTTTGTTAAAAAGTTTACATTAGATTATTGTATTGAGTTATTTGGTTTTTTAACTTACATTTGATTTTATGATAGAACATTACCAATTGAACTCAGGTCAAAATATAAACTTAACTACTCCGTGTGTTGGTTGAATGGTTGAAATCTTAAGCTTTTTTTGAGTTCCCTGTACAGTTAATTTAATAAAAATGTAAACTTTAGTGTATACGAGTATATTGTTGTGCTTAAACTTACTGCCATTGTTGATTGTATAATTTTGTTGGTGAATAAAAATCCAGGAGTAATTCCTCCAGAAATAGGAAATCTTTCGAGATTAGAGATATTAAGCATCAACGGCGCCTTTATAACAGGAAAAATTCCATCTTCTATCTTTAACAATATGTCTTCTCTAAGACTCATGGGCTTGGCCAACAACAATTTGTCAGGTAATTCATTAATCTCTCTGCAATCTCATAAGTTATGCGTAATTAATATTACATTTCTAATCTAATCTCCACGGTAAACTAATTGAACATTAAGTGTTTGTGAAATGAAAATAGTGAGTTTTGATTGCAAATATGATAGTAGTAGTATATAACTATTGCTGGATAGGCTAGTAACTGTGTATTTTTCATTACTTGACTATCTGAAGGTTCGTTGTCGCGTGATATTTGCAACAATATGCTCAGTATCAAAGGATTGTACCTCTCTCATAATCAATTGGAAGGGCAGATTCCACCAAGTATATGGAAATGCAAAAATCTTGAGGTGTTGGAAATATCTAGGAACAATTTCTATGGTAGCATCCCACCTGAAATTGGAAATATGAGCATGCTAGTTGGAATATACATGAGCTACAACCATCTCAATGGTACATGTCTTATCAAGTTCTTTTGTCCTATTCATGTATATTTCTTATCACATGTCTAAAAATTCTTATACCTCATGTAGGTGAATTACCACAAGAGATTGGTGCTCTACCGATTCTCCATAATTTCAGTGTGTTCAATAATTTATTATCCGGTTCCATCCCGTCTTCCATATTCAACATATCGACCTTGAAGACCTTAGAACTATCGTTCAATGAGTTTTCAGGTAGCCTTCCTTTAGATTCGGGAAATTCACTTCTCAATCTTGAAGGGCTTTTTTTAGCTCACACCAGACTCAACGGTCCGATTCCAAAGTCCATCACCAATGCTTCTAAACTTTTGATCTTGGACATGTCTTCCAGCTTCTTCACTGGCCTCATACCAAACATTGGTAACTTGAGATTACTCCAACAACTTCGCTTGTGGGGAAATAATTTGAACGGTTTGGCATTTCTCTCGTTACTAACAAATTGCCGGTACCTGAGCGACTTGCAACTTAGTTATAACCCACTCAACGGTATCTTACCAAGTTCGATTGGGAATTTTTCCTCTTCTTTCAAGTATTTTAGGGCAGTGGGATGCAACATAACCGGTGTCATTCCTTCTGAAATCGGAAAATTGAGCAGTTTGCTAGTTTTGCAATTGGGTGTGAATCAGCTCAAGGGACCTATTCCAGCCACAGTTGGAAAAATGAAGCAACTCCAAAGATTATATCTTGGTGGCAATCAATTGGTAGGGTCTATCCCTAATGATCTTTGCCAATTGCATAACTTGGGGCAGTTGTTCCTTGATAGTAACATGCTCGTAGGTCCGATTCCTGAATGTTTGGGTGAGGTTAAATCATTGAGATACATCAACTTAGGCTCCAACCAGCTCAATTCCACCATCCCTCCCAACTTATGGAATCTCACAGACCTCTTAACTTTAAACTTGTCCTCAAATTATTTTACGGATCAACTTTCATCAGAGCTCGGGAACTTGAGGGCAATTAACACTCTAGACATGTCCTTCAATCAGCTGGTAGGTAACATTCCCAGTTTGATCGATGGTTGTCAATTACTAGTATATCTTTCCTTATCAAACAATTTGATTAGTGGATCTATTCCTCAATCGTTGGGGAATATTAAGGGTTTGATAACAATGGATTTATCTTACAATAACCTTTCTGGATTCATACCTAAGTCCTTAGAACGCCTCTCATTCCTTCAGAATTTCAATGTTTCTAACAATCGATTGGAGGGCAGGATTCCAGATGGGGGTCGTTTTGGTAACTTCACTGCTCAATCCTTTTCCAATAACTCTGCTCTCTGTGGTTCAGCAAGATTCAATGTTCTACCTTGCCCAGAATTTAATGGTGGATCAAGGATGAAGAAGGTTGTCCGATTAATAAAGTACATTGTGCCCTCATTCGTTTTACTAGTCATTGTGGTGGTTGCATTGCTTGAACTCTCAAGGAGACGAAAACAGAGAAATGCGGTACATCACAGGGACGTTTCACCTCTTAGCGAGTGGAGAAGAATTTCCTACATAGAACTGGAACGAGGAACAAGTTCTTTTAGTGAGACCAACCTACTTGGTAGAGGGAGTTATGGTTCTGTTTTCGAAGCAACCCTTTCAGATGGGTTAAAGGTTGCGGTCAAAGTTTTCGACTTGCAACTACAAGGAACAACGAGGAGCTTTGAGACTGAAACTAGAATCATGAGCTTTGTTCGACACCGAAACTTAGTCCCAGTTATTGGATGTTGCAGTAACACGGAGTTTAAAGCTCTGATTCTAACATACATGCCAAATGGGAGCTTGGATAAAAGGTTACACTCTGAAAACAATTCCTTGGATATAATGCAAAGACTAAAAATATCAATAGATGTCGCAGCTGCTCTAGAATACCTTCACCATGGTTATACATTCCCAATTGTTCATTGTGATGTAAAGCCGAGCAATGTATTGCTCGATGATGACATGACTGCTCATCTTTCCGATTTCGGGATTTCAAAGCTTTTTGAGGGTGGGGAAGCTTTCATCCAGACACAAACACTGGCCACCATAGGTTATGCTGCACCAGGTGATGTATAAACCTCAAACTTTCCATCTTCAATTCCATCATATTGATTAAATTTACAAAATGAAGTACTAATATGGCTTGTGATACAATTAATTAGAGCTTGGGACGGAAGGGAAAGTGTCAACAGAAGGGGACGTGTACAGTTTTGGGATAACGATGTTGGAGATGTTTACAGGGAAGAAGCCCACAGATGATATGTTCGATGGGGAAATGAGTTTAAATGATTGGGTAAGTGAAGCCGAACAAGAAAATGTGCTACTTGAAATTACGTCACCTGCTTTAATATCAAGGGAAGATCAACAACTTTCTGCTAAGGAGCAGTGCATGTCGTCGATTTTTCACTTGGCAAGGAAATGCACAGCAGTTTCAGCGGACGAAAGAATCAACATTTCTGAAGCAGCGGCTGCTCTGCGCAAGATCAAAGCAACACTAGTAGCAGCAACACAAACGCGACGTCGTTCTTAACATGCTTTATATGTTAGTGTTTTCGCAATAACACATTTGATGCTCGTCATCGGTGAAATATGTATCGACTTTGCAAACAACTGTCCGTCCTTTGGAAGCTTAAACCGTTTCAATTTTATTATATATTTTTTCCGTCTCATACTCATATATATTCAAGAAATGTCTCCGACTAGTACTATTCAAAGAAGTATTAGAACCGGCGCTGCCTTAGTACATAAAACAGAGTTTCATTTTAAATGGCACATTCACGTTGAGAACATGAATGTACAATCTTCAAGCTTAATTATTATGTTTAATAATCTGATCAAATAATGTTACATGTTAATTTTACTAAATTACGAGAATGCTCCCCATGTCCATTTTATAATGACACTTTCGATTATTAAAAGAGAAAATTGCATGCGCATCTGCTACTTAAAATGCAAATAAAAAAACGCAACTAGAAGAGGGCGACGTCAACGGATGATAAAAGAGAGAGATAATTTAATTGATGCTGACTGTATCATATGATTATTATTGTAACGATTCATGTCTACCAAAACACCTAGATTTTTAAGGATGGTTTAGTAACTTAGTTTAGTATTTATTGGCCAACCTTTGTTGAATGGTCTTAATTTGAGACGTTGACCTTGACATGATTCTTTATCATAGTTTCACACATCCTTTTTTTCCCTAAGACAAAGACGCACTTCTTGCCTTCAAAAACTCCAACAAGTTGTAAAGGAGTTTGTGAAACGTACCTTTCGAGTTTTTTTTCGAGGTAGTAATTTATCATGTACGGTAGCCAATTATTGTTGCAAATGATTTCAAACTTTGAATGCTCTCATTTTCTGACATGATTGTTTTATGTTAATTCATTCTCAGCAACTTTAGTTAAAACTCAATAATTTTTTTGAATCAAGTAGAAGTCCGCTGCGTCAATCTATTTAATGTATTGCCGTGACTGATTCTTCTCAAAGCATACATAGATCTCTTATACTGTATTATTATATATAGAGACCTCAATCTATCAATTGAGAGAGAGAGAGCGCGACAATGGAGAACTCCAACTTTTCCATTACTCTTACAATTTTGTTATTAACTAGCTCTATGCTTGGCTCGGGTGCTGCAGTTTTGAATATTACCACTGACAAAAATGCACTTATTTCCCTCAAAAACTCCATTATTTTCGACCGTGATGCTATCTTGAGAACGAATTGGTCGGAAAGTAATTCCGTTTGTGATTGGCTTGGTGTGAAGTGCGGCGTCAGGCACCAAAGGGTCACTGCTCTCAATCTATCTGGATTTGACCTTGTCGGAACTGTTGCTCCGCATCTCGGAAACCTTTCGTTTCTGAGATATTTGGACATCAGCTCCAACAATTTCACAGGCTTCTTACCTTCTGAGCTCTCCAAGCTGCGGCGTCTGAAGGTGATGAACGTCACGGTAAATTCATTCACCGGTGAAATTCCGACGTGGCTGGGAGATTTGCCTCAACTGGAGCAACTATATCTCTACAACAACAGTTTCACCGGTAGAATTCCTCCCTCTCTATTCAACAATTCAAAGCTACAGATCTTAAGCATGAGTTTCAACTCATTGGGAGGGAATATTCCAAAGGAGATAGGCAGTAGCCCTTCCCTCAAGGAACTGAGGATAAGCTATAACCATTTGAGCGGGAATATTCCGGAGGAGATTGGGAATCTTTCTTCCCTCCAAATGCTGTTATTGAACAATAATCAGTTGAGTGGGTCCATGACACGTGGCATCTTCAATATTTCTTCCATTAGAGAGATTAGAATTAGGAATAATAGCCTATCAGGTACGCTCTCAGCTGATATGTGTGATAATCTTCCAAATATCGAAGTACTCGTGATTTCGGCCAATCAACTTTCTGGGGAAATTCCATCAAATATATGGCAATGCAGAAACCTTGAGTACCTTGAATTATCCATCAATCATTTCAATGGAGAAATCCCAAGTGAAATTGGGAGTTTGAGCATGCTTAGACTCTTGTACCTGGGTTATAACGACTTCCGAGGTACTATTTATGCATATAACATAAAATGTAAACTATAGTGAATGCTCCTTCCGTCCCTAATTAGCGTCCAAGGGGATATTTACTAAGGGAAGGAAGGAGTATAGTATACAGTATATTTGTTGTGCTTAATTAAACTTACTGATTATATAATTTTGTTGGTAAACAAAAATTTCAGGGGCAATTCCTCCAGAAATAGGAAATCTTTCCCGACTAGAGATGTTAAGCATCAACGGCGGCGGCTTTCTAACAGGAGAAATTCCATCTCCTATCTTCAACATATCTTCTCTAAGAGTCATAACCTTGCGCAACAACAGTTTGTCAGGTAATTCATTCATTAATATCATAAGTTATGCGTACTTAATTACATTTCTAATTGAACTTTTAAGTATTTGTGGAATGAAAATAGTGATTTTAGATTACAACAACTAGTTTACAAACATGATATATATAGTATATAACTATTATTGGATAGACTAGTAACTGTTATTTTTCATTACTCGAGTATTTGAAGGTTCGTTGTCGGGTGATACTTGCAACAATATGCTCAGTATCAAAGGACTGTACCTCCCTGATAATCAATTGGAAGGGCAGATTCCACCAAATATATCGAAATGCAGAAACCTTGAATACCTAGAATTATCAATCAATCATTTCAACGGAGAAATCCCAAGTGAAATTGGGAGTTTGAGCATGCTTAGACACTTGTACTTGGGTGCAAACAAGCTTCGAGGTATGATATATGCATATTCATAACACATGCATGCAAATTGTTTTACGAGACCTTTTTTCTATCCGTTGTGTGTTCTTTAAATTTTATTTTAATTGTTAATAAAAAATGTGAACTTTACTGAATATACTAGTATAAAGTATATTTGTTATGCTTAAACTTATTGCCAATGCTAATTGTATAATTTTGTTGGTGAATAAAAATACAGGAGTAATTCCTCCAGAATTAGCAAATCTTTCCAGACTAGAGATATTAAGCATCAACGACGGCTTTCTAACCGGAAAAATTCCATCTTCTATCTTCAACATGTCTTCTCTAAATATCATAGGCTTGGCCAACAACAGTTTGTCAGGTAATTCATTAATCTCTCCGCAATCTCATGTAATTGATTGCATTTCTAATCTAATCTCCATGGTGAACTTGAAGTATTTCTAGTTCTTTTGTCATGTTCATGTATATTACTTATCACATGTCTAAAAATTCTTATACCTCATGCATGCAGGTGAATTACCACAAGAGATTGGTGCTCTACTGATTCTCCAGCATTTCAGTGTGTTCAGTAATTCATTATCCGGTTCCATCCCGTCTTCCATATTCAACATATCGACCTTGAAGACCTTAAAACTATCGTACAATGAGTTTTCAGGTAGCCTTCCCTTAGATTCGGGAAATTCACTTCTCAATCTTGAAGAGCTTCTTTTAGCTCACACCAGACTCAACGGTCCGATTCCAAACTCCATCACCAATGCTTCTAAACTTTCAATCCTGGACATGTCCTCCAACTCTTTTACTGGCCTCATACCGAACTTTGGTAATCTGAGGCTCCTAAGAAAGCTTCTTCTTTGGGGGAATGATTTGAGTGGTGGAACCGAATCCCCGACCCAGGAGCTGACATTCATCTCTTTGCTGACCAACTGTCGATATCTGAAAATCTTTGATGTATCAGGTAATCCACTGAATGGTATGTTACCAGCTTCATTCGGGAACTTTTCCTCTTCTTTCGAGTACTTCAGGGCAGTAAGGTGCAACATCACTGGTGTCATGCCTTCTGAAATCGGAAACTTGGACAGTTTGTTGCTTGTAAGTCTAATTATGAATCAGCTGGAAGGGCCCATTCCACCAACAATTGGGAAAATGAAGCACCTCCAAGCACTTTATCTAAGTGACAACGAACTGGTTGGGTCTATCCCATTAGACCTCTGCCAAAGCAAGAACTTGGGAGTAATTAACTTTGCCTCAAACATGCTCATAGGTCCGATTCCCGAATGTTTGGGCGAAGTTAAATCCTTGAGATACATCTATTTAGGCTCCAACCAGCTCGATTCCACCATCCCTCCCAGCTTCTGGGGTCTTACAGACCTCGTCGATTTGAACTTGTCCTCGAACTTGTTCACCGGCCGACTCTCGTCTCAACTCGGGAATTTGAAGACAATCAACTCCTTAGACTTGTCCTTCAATCGTTTGGTAGGTGATATTCCTAGCTTGATACATGGGTGTCAGCTACTGGAATATCTTTCCTTATCAAATAATTTGATTAGCGGATCCATTCCTCAATCCTTGGGGAACATTAAGGGTTTGGTAACAATGGATTTATCTTACAATAACCTTTCTGGATTCATACCCAACTCCTTAGAACACCTCTCATTCCTTCAGCGTTTCAATGTTTCTAACAACCGGTTGGAGGGAAAGATTCCGGAGGGAGGTCGTTTTGGTAACTTCACTGCTCAATCTTTTTCCCACAACTTGGCCCTTTGTGGCTCAACAAAGTTTCAAGTTCAGCCTTGCCCAGAATCTGATGGTGGATCGAGGATGAAGAAGGTTGTCCGATTAATAAAGTACATTGTGCCCTCATTCGTTTTACTAGTCATTGTGGTGGTTGCGTTGCTCGAGCTCTTAAGGAGACGAAAACAGAGAAATGCAGTACATCACAGAGATGTTTCACCTCTTACGGAGTGGAGAAGAATTTCCTACATAGAACTGGAACGAGGAACAAGTTCTTTTAGTGAGACCAACCTACTTGGTAGAGGGAGTTATGGTTCTGTTTTCGAAGCAACCCTTTCAGATGGGTTAAAGGTTGCAGTCAAAGTTTTCGACTTGCAACAACAAGGAACAACGAGGAGCTTTGAGACTGAAACTAGAATCATGAGCTCTGTTCGACACCGAAACTTAGTCCCAGTAATTGGATGTTGCAGTAACACGGAGTTTAAAGCTCTGATTCTAACATACATGCCAAATGGGAGCTTGGATAAATCGTTACACTCTGAAAACAATTCCTTGGATATAATGCAAAGACTGAAAATAGCAATAGATGTCGCAGCTGCTCTAGAATACCTTCACCATGGTTATACATTCCCAATCGTTCATTGTGATGTAAAGCCGAGCAATGTATTGCTCGATGATGACATGACTGCTTATCTTTCTGATTTCGGGATTTCAAAACTTTTCGAGGGTGGGGAAGCTTTCATCCAAACACAAACACTTGCCACCATAGGTTATGCTGCACCAGGTGAATGTTTAAATCTCAACTTCCCAACTTCAATTCCATCATATTAATTAGTTCCTAACAAAATGAAGTACTAATGTGGCGTGTGATACAATTAATTAGAGCTTGGAACGGAAGGGAAAGTGTCGACAGAAGGGGACGTGTACAGTTTTGGGATAATGATGTTGGAGATGTTCACGGGGAAGAAGCCGACAGATGATGTGTTCGACGGGGAGATGAGTTTAAAAGATTGGGTAAGGGAAGCCGAACAAGAAAATGCGCTACTTGAAATTACGGCACCTGCTTTATTATCAAGGGAAGATCAACTCCTTTCTGCTAAGGAACAATGCGTGTTATCGGTTTTTCACTTGGCAATGAAATGCTCAGCAGTTTCATCGGACGAAAGAATCAACATGACCGAAGCAGCGGCTGCTCTGCGCAAGATCAAAGCAACACTCGTAGCAGCAACACAAACGCTATGCCGTTCTTAACATGCTTTATATGTTGGTGTTCGCAATAACGAATTTGATGCTCGTCATCGTTGAAATATGTGTCGACTTTGCAACCGTCCGTTCTTTGGAAGCTTAAATCGTTTCAATTTTACTGTTTACTTTTTCCGTCTCATACTCGTGTATATTCAAGAAATGTCTTCGACTATATGAGGCGACGTCAACGGATGATAAAAGAGAGAGATGGTCTATTTAATTGATGCTGACTGTATCATATGATTATTGTAACGATTTATGTGTACCAAAATACATAGATTTATTAAGGATGGTTTAGTATAGTATTTTATCTTTTATATTGGCCAACCTTTGTAGAATGGTCTTAATTTGTGACGTTGACCATCATTCTTTAACTTAGTTTCACACCCTTTTTTCATAAAAAATAAAAATCAAATAATTATTTCCTAAAAGCACAATTTTAAATAACACTATATCATCAAAATAATTAAATGAAGAAATACAATTTAAATTTATGGGCCTTTTACCTTCAAAACTCAAATAATATAGGTTGGGCTTTACTTTGAGCCCAAGCCCAATACAGCCCCTTCATAAATCCGTCTACTTACTGGCAATAAAATTCAAAGAGCCATTTTAGGCCTTTAATGCATGTGAGTGACTCCACCTTTTCATCAAACAGTTGGTAGGCAAAGTCGCAAGAGCAGCTCCAGAGGTATGGAAATTACTTCCTTTTTCTTTTTCTAACTGTTGCATTGCTGCCTGAACTTTTCTTTAATAAGAGTTCAACATTTTTTGAGGATTAAATTTCTTGTACCGCGTTTCTCACATTCTGGGATTGACTTTTTTTTTTTTTTTTTTTTTTTTTTTTTTTTTTTCTTCCAGTGATTAACAATTTAAGGAGAGTAGTTAGTTCCAGCAAAAGACTGGAGATTTTCTTCGGTCTCTGTGTAACTGTAACTGGAAATATTCCATCCACAGTCTTGCAAAGTTATAAAAAAAAAATTCAGAGGTATGTTCAAAATCCAAACCATCAAATTAATTTACAAGAGATTAGAATCCAACAAGTTGTAAAGGAGTTGTTAACTGTACCTTTCTTTCAAGTTGTTTCCAGAGACTAGTAATCTATTCTTTACATTGGCCAACTTTTGCTGCAAATGATAAATATTGGTCTTCAATTTCTGACGCCTACCATAATTCTTTACAATAATTTCAAAACTTAAAATAATTTCAAGTTGTAAAGGAGTTGTTAATTGTAGCCTGTCGCGTTATTTTCCGAAGTAGTACTATTTTATCGCTTATTTTGGTTAACCTTTGTTGCAAATGATTTGTGACATCGACAATCATTATTTCAAAATCTATTCTTTTATAAAAAATTCCAATAATTATTTTGAACGTTAAATAGCACTCAATTCATCAAAGAAGTATAGCAAAAGGCAATGGAGAAATCTAACTTTTCCATTGCTCTTTCAATCTTGATGTTCAATAGCACTCTGCTGCTCGGCTTGGGCGCTTCGATTTTCAACTCTACCACAGACAAAAATGTACTTATTTCCTTCAAAAACTCCATTATTTCCGACCATGATGCTACCTTGAGTAGGAATTGGTTGGAGAACAGTTCAGTTTGTGATTGGGTCGGGGTGAAGTGCGGCGTGAAGCATCAAAGGGTCACTTACCTCAATCTCTCTGGATTCGGCCTTGTTGGAACTCTTGCTCCAAGTCTCGGAAATCTGACTTTCCTGAGATACTGGGACATCAGTTCCAACAATTTCAGCGGTGCTCTCCCTCCCGAGCTCTCCAATCTGCGGCGGTTGAAGGTGATGAATGTGGGGGCGAATTCATTCACCGGAGAAATCCCATCATGGTTGGGCAGTTTACCTCAGCTGGAGCAACTGTACCTGTACAACAACAGTTTCTCAGGTACAATCCCTCCATCCTTGTTCAACAATTCAAAGCTAGAGCTCTTAACCATGGCTTTCAATCTATTGGGAGGGAATATTCCAAAGGAGATAGGCAATAGCTCTTCCCTTATAACAGTAAGTATGAGGTATAACCAACTCAGAGGGAATATTCCACAAGAGATTGGAAGCATTCCTTCCCTCCAAATATTGTACTTGGATAATAATCGGTTGATTGGGCCCATACCACAGGATATTTTCAACATCTCTTCATTGAGAGAAGTCAGAATTAGGCAAAACAATCTATCAGGTTTGCTCCCAAGTGATATGTGTAATACTAATGATCTCCCGAATCTTAAACTACTTTTGCTTTCGGGCAACCAACTGTCTGGCGAGATTCCGGTAAACATACGGAAATGCAGAGGCCTTGAGGTCCTCGAACTATCCTATAATCATTTCAGTGGAAATATTCCAACTGAAATTGGGGGTTTGAGCATGCTAAGAGGGCTGTACCTGGGCGACAACGCTTTCGGAGGTACATACGTACACGGCCATCTCTGCTTAACTTATACTAGTAAATGTTTGTTACTCTATATTAGTAGTAGCATGTAACTTTACTGGTGATGAAACATGCAATGTTTCAGGAGAAATTCCTCAAGAAATCGGGAATCTATCACGACTAGAGGTATTGAGCATTAACAACGCCTTTCTTACCGGAATCATTCCACCTTCTATATTCAACATGTCCTCTTTGCGACTCATGGCCTTCGCCGCCAATAATTTGTCAGGTACTTTCACCTCATATCTCCACAAATTCCTGCAAGAATCAATGATCTGAATGTGTAGTTACTGTGTTTTCATCAATGATTTAAATGTACATACAAATTATGATCTTTTTATAAAATCTGCATTTTGTTTCCTACAAGATGTTATCAGGATGGCTGCCCCGCGATATTTGCAGCAATATGCTCAACTTGAAAACCGTTTTCCTCCATGAGAATCGACTCCAAGGGCCGATCCCACCAGATCTATGGAAATGCAAAAATCTCGAGGTGTTGTTATTATCCTATAACTCTCTCGATGGCAGCATCCCGCGTGGAATTGGAAACACGAGCATGCTTAGAGAGCTGTATCTGGGCGACAATCAGCTGACGGGTAATTTTTTTGTTGAGAAATTCATTATCACTTAGTATTTTTAAAACATAATAATATTACCTCATGCTTGCATGCAGGTGAATTGCCACAAGAGATTGGTAACCTACCAAACCTCCAACTTTTCAGCGTGTTCAACAATTCCTTATCTGGTTCCATCCCATCTTCCATATTCAACATGTCAGCAACATTAATACAACTTTCGTTCAATGAGTTTTCGGGAACTCTTCCTTCAGATTTGGGGCATTCACTAGCCAACCTCGAAATGCTTTATTTGACTTCCAACAGGCTCAGTGGCTCCATTCCAACTTCTATCACAAATGCTTCTAAGCTCACCATCTTGGAACTGTCCAACAACTCCTTCACTGGCTCCGTACCCGACTTGGGTAGTCTGAGGCTCCTAAAAAAACTCCGTATTGTGGAAAACTATTTGACCTAGTACGCGTAGGGGAGCTGGAGAATCCCCAACTCAGGAGTTGGCATTTCTCTCTTCGCTCACTAATTGCCGGTACCTGAACAACTTGGAAATATCGAATAATCCACTCGGTGGTAGCTTGCCCGCTTCGATTGGCAACTTTTCCTCTTCTCTACAGTACATCAAGGCATTAAATTGCAACATCACCGGTGCCATTCCTTCTGAAATTGGAAACTTGAGCGGTATGCTACTTACCACTTGAAGGGATTCATTCCGCAAACAATCGGCAAACTGAAGCAGCTCCAGGGAATATATCTTGGTGGGAATCAATTGGCAGGGTCTGTCCCTGCAGATCTTTGTGGATTGAATCATCTGTGGGGGTTGATCCTGGATGATAACATGCTCGTAGGTTCGATTCCTGAGTGTTTGAGTGAAGTTAAATCCTTGAGAGCCATCTGGTTAGCGTCCAACCAACTCAATTCCACCATCCCTCCCAGCTTCTGGACTCTCACAGACATCTTGTTTTTGAACTTGTCCTCAAATCAGTTCAAGGGTCAACTTTCGCCTCAACTCGGGAATTTAAAGGCAGTCACATATCTAGACTTGTCCTTCAATGCATTTTCAGGTGATATTCCTAATTCAATTGATGGTTGCCAATCTTTAGAGTTTCTACACTTATCAAACAACTTACTTAGTGGATCTATTCCTCAATCCTTGGGAAATATTAAGAGTCTGATAACATTGGATTTGTCTTACAATAATCTCTCTGGATCGATACCCACCTCCTTGGAGAACCTCCCATTCCTTCAGAACTTCAATGTTTCTAACAACAAATTGGAGGGGAAGATTCCGGAAGGGGGTCCTTTTGGTAACTTCACTGCTCAATCATTTTCCAACAACTCTGCCCTATGCGGCTCAACAAGATTTCAAGTTCAACCTTGTCCGAAAACTGATGGTGGCTCAAGGAATAACAAGGTTGTCCGATTAATGAAGTACATTGGACCTTCATTGATTCTACTAGTCATTGCGGTGATTGCACTGGTCTTGTTCGTGAGGAGACGACAACAGCAAAACGCGGCACGCACCAGTAATATTATCTTACCCCTTCTTGAGTGGAGAAGAATTTCTTACATAGAACTGGAACGAGGAACGACCTCTTTCAGCGAGACCAGCCTACTCGGAAGAGGAGCTTACGGTTATGTATTCGAAGCAACACTTTCCGACGGGTTAAAAGTTGCCGTGAAAGTGTTTGACCTACAGCTACACGGAACAATGAGGAGCTTTGAGACTGAAACTAGAATCATGAGCTCTGTTCGACACCGAAACTTAGTCCCGGTTATTGGTTGTTGTAGTAACACGGAGTTTAAAGCGTTGATTCTTGCTTACATGCCTAATGGGAGCTTGGAGAAACAGTTATATTCTCCGAACAACTGCTTGGATCTGATACAAAGGCTAAACATAGCAATAGATGTTGCAGCCGCTCTAGAATATCTTCACCATGGATATACTTTCCCGATTGTTCATTGTGATGTGAAGCCGAGCAATGTGCTGCTCGATCAAGACATGACTGCTCATATCTCTGATTTTGGCATTTCAAAACTTTTCGAGGGAGGGGAAGCTTTCGTCCAAACTCAAACATTGGCCACCATAGGTTATGCCGCACCAGGTGATGTATAAACCTCAAACTTTCCAACTTCAACTTCAATATTTTTTTAAACTGGTACTAACAAAATGAAGTACTAATATGGCCTGCGATACAATTAATTAGAGCTTGGAACAGAAGGAAAAGTGTCGACAGAAGGGGACGTGTACAGTTTTGGGATAATGATGCTGGAGATGTTCACCGGGAAGAAGCCGACGGATGATGTGTTCGACGGGGAAATGAGCTTAAGAAATATGGTAATTGAAGCAGAACAAGAAAATGCACTACTTGAGATTACAGAGCCTGCTTTATTATCAAAGGAAGATCGACATTTTTCAGCGAAGGAGCAATGCATGAACTCGATTTTTCACTTGGCAACAAAATGTTTAGCAGTCTCGGCAGGCGAAAGAATCAACATGATTGAAGCAGGGGCTGCTCTGCGCAAGATCAATGCAACAATTACAGCATCCTTATCTGCCTGAGTGAGTTTCACCTTTATTCTACTCACTCTTTATTCTGTGAAGTTCTTGAGCAATTGTCTGCTACTTAAATTAGAGAAATTAGAAACTATAATAAACCTAAGTAATATAGTATGATAAAAGATTTGAATCCAACAAGTTGTAAAAGGAGTTGTTAACTGTACCTGTCAAGTTGTTTTCAGAGACTACTAATATATTATTTCATCGTTCAAATGGTCTTCATTTTCTGTGGCCTACCATAATTCTTTATCATAATTTCAACAAAAAAAATATAAAAAATTAACTCAATAAGTGCATTAGAACTACTTAATTTATCCATCAACCCAGAAAGGGAAAATAAACTGAAGAAACAAAAAAGGAATGGAGAAATCTAACTTTTCTATAGCTATTTTGATCTTGTTATTAAGTAGCAGTATGCTCGGGTTGGGCGCTGCGATTTTCAATTCTACCACAGACAAAAATGTACTTATTTCCTTCAGAAAC
This sequence comes from Thymus mandschuricus, assembly GCA_029379335.1. NCBI lineage: Eukaryota > Viridiplantae > Streptophyta > Magnoliopsida > Lamiales > Lamiaceae > Thymus > Thymus mandschuricus. The sequence goes on from CM057074.1 coordinate 38,768,148, forward strand.
TCCATTATTTCTGACCCCAATGCTATCTTGAGCAAGAATTGGTCGGAAAACAGTTCAGTTTGTAATTGGGTGGGTGTGAAGTGTGGGATGAAGCATCACAGGGTCACTTCCCTCAACCTCTCTGGATTCGACCTTGTTGGAACTGTTGCTCCAAGTCTCGGGAATCTGACTTTCCTGAAATATTGTGACATCAGTTCCAACAATTTCAGCGGGGTTCTACCTCCCGAGCTCTCCAACCTGCGGCGCTTGAAGTTGATAAATGTTGGAGTGAATTCATTCACCGGAGAACTTCCGACATGGTTGGGCAGTTTACCTCAGCTGGAGCAACTGTACCTGTACAACAACAGTTTCTCAGGTTCAATCCCTCCCTCGTTTTTAAACAATTCAAAGCTAGAGATCTTAAGCATGAGTTTCAATTTATTGGCTGGGAATATTCCAAAGGAGATAGGCAATAGCTCTTCCCTCAAGGAGGTAAGAATAAGGTATAACCAATTGAGTGGGAATATTCCACAAGAGATTGGAAGTATCCCTTCCCTCCAAATAGTACACTTGGACAGTAATCTGTTGACTGGCCCCATACCACAATATTTTTTCAACATATCTTCGTTGAGAAATGTAAGGATTAGGACAAACAATCTATCAGGTTTGCTCCCAAGTGATATGTGTAATGCTAATAATCTCCCGAATCTTAAACTACTGTTGCTCTCGGGCAACCAACTTTCTGGCGAGATTCCGGCAAACATATGGAAATGCAGAGGTCTTGAGCTCCTCGAACTATCCTTTAATAATTTCGGGGGGGAAATTCCAACTGAAATTGGGGGTTTGAGCATGCTAAGAGAGATGTACCTGGGCTATAATGGTTTCGAAGGTACGTATGTATGCGCCCATCTCTTCGAACTTATAGTAAATGTTTGTTACTCTAAATTAGTAGTAGTGGTGGCATATAAATTTACTGGTGATGAAAAATGCAATGTTCAGGAGAAATTCCTCGAGAAATAGGGAATCTTTCACAACTAGAGATATTGAGCATTAACAACGCCTTTCTTACTGGAAACATTCCATCTTCTGTATTCAACATGTCCTCTTTGAGAATCATGGCCTTCAACACCAATAACTTGTCAGGTATTTTTTCACAATTTGTAATCTGGAACTTCTTTTTTTTTTTGGTTCCCCGACGAGATGCTATTAGAGAAACTATATAAATATTTGTAATATCAGGATGGATGCCCCGTGATATTTGCAGCAATATGCTCAACTTGAAAATACTCCTCCTCCATCGGAATCGACTCCAAGGGCAGATCCCACCAAATCTATGGAAATGCAGAAATCTCGAGGTGCTGATGTTATCTGACAATTCTCTCGGTGGCAGCATCCCGCGTGGAATTGGAAATGCGAGCATGCTTAGAGAGCTGCACCTCGACTACAATCAGCTCACAGGTACTTTTTTTGTTTATAAATTCATTATCACTTATTTAAGTTTTAAGAAAATTCTTACCTCATGCTTTGCATGCAGGTGAATTACCACAAGATATTGGTAACCAACCAAACATCCAACATTTCAACGCGTTTAGCAATTCCTTATCCGGTTCCATCCCATCTTCCATATTTAACATGTCAACATTACAACTTTCACTCAATGGGTTTTCGGGAACTCTTCCTTCGGATTTGGGGCATTCACTTCCCAATCTCGAAACGCTACTTTTGAGTTCCAACAGACTCACTGGCCCCATTCCAACTTCTATCACAAATGCTTCTAAGCTCACCACCTTGGACATGTCCAACAACTCCTTCACTGGCTCCGTACCCGACTTGGGTAGTCTGAGGCTCCTCAAAGGACTTCTTATCTGGGGAAACTATTTGACTAGCACGAATAGTGGAGCCGGAGAATCCCAAACTCAGGAGTTGGCATTTCTCTCTTCGCTCACTAATTGCCGGTATCTGAACAACTTGGAAGTATCGGATAATCCACTCAATGGTATCTTACCCGCTTCGATTGGCAACTTTTCCTCTTCTCTACAGTATTTCAAGGCATTAAATTGCAACATCACCGGTGCCATTCCTTCTGAAATTGGAAACTTGAGCGGTATGCTACTTCTAGGTTTGAGTAATAACCACTTGAAGGGTTTCATTCCGCAAACAATCGGGAAATTGAAGCAACTCCAGGGAATATATCTTGGTGGGAATCAATTGGTAGGGTCTGTCCCTGTAGATCTTTGCGGATTGAACAATCTAGGGGTGTTGATCCTCAATCGTAACATGCTTGCAGGTTCGATTCATGAGTGTTTGGGTGAAGTTAAATCGTTGAGATACATCAACTTAGGCTTCAACCAACTCAATTCCACCATACCTCCCAACTTCTGGACTCTCACAGACCTCTTGATTTTGAACTTGTCCTCAAATCATTTCGAGGGTCAACTTTCGTCTCAACTCGGGAATCTAAAGGCAGCCATATATCTGGACTTGTCCTTCAATGAATTTTCAGGTGACATTCCTAATTCAATTGATGGTTGCCAATCTTTACAGTTTCTACACTTATCAAATAACTTACTTAGTGGATCTATTCCTCAATCCTTGGGAAATATTAAGAGTCTAATAACATTGGATTTGTCTTACAATAATCTCTCTGGATTGATTCCCAGCTCCTTAGAGAATCTCTCATTCCTCCAGCATCTCAATGTTTCTAACAACAAATTGGAGGGGAAGATTCCGGTAGGGGGCTGTTTCGTTAACTTCACTGCTCAATCATTTTCCAACAACTTTGCCCTCTGTGGCTCAACCAGATTTCGAGTTCAGCCTTGCCCGGAAACCGATGGTGGCTCAAGGCAAAACAAGGTTGTACGATTAATAAAGTACATTGCGCCTTCATTGATTCTACTAGTCATTGCGGTGATTGCACTGGTCGTGTTTGTTAGGAGTCGAAAACAGAAAGGCAAAGCACATTCCAGTAATGTTATCTCACCCCTTACTGAGTTGAGAACAATTTCCTACGTAGAACTGGAACGAGGAACGGCTTCTTTTAGTGAGACCAACCTACTTGGAAGAGGGGCTTATGGTTCTGTATTTGAAGCAACACTTTCAGATGGGTTACAAGTTGCAGTGAAAGTGTTTGACGTGCAACTACAAGGAACAAGGAGCTTTGATACTGAAACTAGAATTATGAGCTCTGTTCGACACAGAAACTTAGTCCCGGTTATTGGATGTTGTAGTAACATGGAGTTTAAAGCGTTGATTCTCGCTTACATGCCTAATGGGAGCTTAGAGAAACAGTTAAATTCTGGAAACAATTCCTTGGATATAATGCAAAGACTAAAAATAGCAATAGATGTCGCGGCCGCTCTAGAATATCTTCACCATGGACATACATTCCCTGTTGTCCATTGTGATGTGAAGCCGAGCAATGTGTTGCTCGATGAAGACATGATTGCTCATCTCTCTGATTTTGGCATTTCAAAGCTTTTTGAGGGAGGGGAAGATTTCGTCCAAACTCAAACACTGGCCACCATAGGTTATGCTGCACCAGGTGATGTATAAACCTTATAACTTCCCAACTTCAATTTCAATATTCTTCTAGCTGGTCCTAACAAGATGATTTACTAATATGGTTTGTGATACTATTAGAGCTTGGAACAGAAGGGAAAGTGTCGACAGAAGGAGACGTGTATAGTTTTGGGATAATGATACTGGAGATGTTCACGGGGAAGAAGCCAACAGATGATGTGTTTGATGGAGAAATGTGTTTAAAAGATTGGGTAATCGAAGCAGAACAAGAAAATGCACTACTTGACATTACTGCTCCTGCTTTATTATCGGGGAAAGATCGAGATTTCTCAGCCATAGAGCGATGCATGTCCTCGATTTTTGAGTTGGCAATGAAATGTATAGCAGTTTCGGCAGACGAAAGAATCAACATGATGGAAGCAGGGGCTGCTCTGCACAAGATCAATGCAACAAGTAAATCAGCCTTATCTACTGTATGATTGTGGGTATTTTTTTTCCTCTTAGATTTGTTGTATATAATTTATTCCATCTTTAGATTCTATTATGATAAGCGATAAGAATCCAACAAGTTGTAAAAGGAGTTGTTAACTGTACCTTTCAAGTTGTTTTCAAAGACTTCTAATCTATTCTATACATTTGCTGCAAATCATTTCAGCGTTTAAATGGTCTTCATTTTCTGACGCCTTAAAAAAAAAAAAAAAAAAAAAAAAAAAAAAAAAAAAAAAAATTGTGAATCTCATGTAAGTGCATGGGAACTACATAAAGATCCATCAACCAAGAAAGGGAAAAAAAGGTAGCAGAAAAGAAGAAATGGAGAAATCTAAAATTTCCATTGCTCTTTTGATCTTGTTATTAAGTAGCAGTATGTTCGGCTTAGGTGCTGCGATTTTCAACTCTACAACAGACAAACATGTACTTATTTCCTTCAAAAACTCCATTATTTCCGACCATGATGCTACCTTGAGTAGGAATTGGTCGGAAAACAGTTCAGTTTGTGATTGGGTCGGGGTGAAGTGCGGGGTGAAGCATCAAAGAGTCACTTACCTCAATCTCTCTGGATTCGGCCTTGTTGGAACTATTGCTCCAAGTCTCGGAAACCTGACTTTCCTGAGATACTGGGACATCAGTTCCAACAATTTCAGCGGTGCTCTCCCTCCCGAGCTCTCCAACCTGCGGCGCTTGAAGGTGATGAATGTGGGGGCGAATTCATTCACCGGAGAAATCCCGACATGGTTGGGCAGTTTACCTCAGCTGGAGCAACTGTACCTGTACAACAACAGTTTCTCAGGTACAATCCCTCCCTCCTTGTTCAACAATTCAAAGCTAGAGCTCTTAACCATGGCTTTCAATCTGTTGGGAGGGAATATTCCAAAGGAGATAGGCAATAGCTCTTCCCTTATAACAGTAAGTATGAGGTATAACCAACTCAGAGGGAATATTCCACAAGAGATTGGAAGCATTCCTTCCCTCCAAATATTGTACTTGGACAATAATCGTTTGATTGGGCCGATACCACAGCATATTTTCAACATCTCTTCATTAAGAGAAGTCAGAATTAGGCAAAACAATCTATCAGGTTTGCTCCCAGGTGATATGTGTAATACTAATAATCTCCCGAATCTTAAACTACTTTTGCTTTCGGGCAACCAACTTTCCGGCAAGATTCCGGCAAACATATGGAAATGCAGAGGCCTTGAGGTCCTCGAACTATCCTATAATCATTTCAGTGAAAATATTCCAACTGAAGTTGGGGGTTTGAGCATGCTACAAGCGCTGTACCTGAGCTACAACGCTTTCGGAGGTACGTACTAATGCGCGCATGTATACTAGTAAAAGTTTGTTAGTCTACATTAGTAGTAACATATGATTTTACTGGTGATGAAACATGCAATGTTTCAGGAGAAATTCCTCAGGAAATCGGGAATCTTTCACGACTAGAGGTATTGAGCATTAACAACGCCTTTCTTACCGGAATCATTCCACCTTCTATATTCAACATGTCCTCTTTGAGACTCATGGCCTTCGCCGCCAATAATTTGTCAGGTACTTCCACCCCATCTCTCCACAAATTCCTGCAAGAATCAATGATTTGAATGTGTAGTTACTGTGTTTTCATCAACAGACAAATTATGATCTTTTTACATAATCTGCATTTTTTTTTTCCTACAAGATGTTATCAGGATGGCTGCCCCGCGACATTTGCAGCAATATGCTCAACTTGAAAACAGTTTTCCTCCATGAGAATCGACTCCAAGGGCAGATCCCACCAGATCTATGGAAATGCAAAAATCTCGAGGTGCTGTCATTATCCGATAACTCTCTCGATGGCAGCATCCCACGTGGAATCGGAAACACAAGCATGCTTAGAGAGCTGTACCTGGGCAACAATCAGCTCACGGGTAAATTTTTTGTTTATAAATTCATTATCACTTTTCTTTTCTTTTTTTTTAAATATTACCTCATGCATGCATGTAGGTGGATTGCCACAAGTGATTGGTAACCTACCAAACCTCCAACTTTTCAGCGTGTTCAACAATTCCTTATCTGGTTCCATCCCATCTTCCATATTCAACATGTCAACATTAGTACTTTCGTTTAATGAATTTTCGGGAACTCTTCCTCCGGATTTGGGGCATTCACTTCCCAATCTCGAAAGGCTTCTTTTGGGTTCCAACAGGCTCAGTGGCCCCATTCCAACTTCTATCACAAATTCCTCTAAGCTCACCACCTTGGACATGTCCAACAACTCCTTCACCGGCTCCGTACCCGACTTGGGTAGTCTGAGGCTCCTCAAAGAACTTCGTATCTGGGGAAACTATTTGACTAGCACGAGTAGTGGAGCCGGAGAATCCCAAACTCAGGAGTTGGCATTTCTCTCTTCGCTCACTAATTGCCGGTATCTGAACGACTTGCAAGTATCGGATAATCCACTCGATGGTATCTTGCCCGCTTCCATTGGCAACTTTTCCTCTTCTCTACAGTATTTCAGGGCAGTGAATTGCAACATCACCGGTTTCATACCTTCTGAAATCGGAAACTTGAGTAGTTTGCTACTTCTAGCTCTGAGTAATAACCACTTGAAGGGACACATTCCAAAAACAATCGGGAAATTGAAGCAACTCCAGGGAATATATCTTGCTGGGAATCAATTGGCAGGGTCTGTCCCTGTAGATCTTTGCGGATTGAATAATCTAGGGGAGCTGATCCTCGATCGTAATATGCTCGTAGGTTCGATTCCTGAGTGTTTAGGTGAAGTTAAGTCCTTGAGAGTCATCAAGTTAGAGTCCAACCAACTCAATTCCACCATCCCTCCCAAATTCTGGGCTCTCACAAACCTCTTGACTCTGAACTTGTCCTCAAATCATTTCGAGGGTCAGCTTTCGCCTCAACTCGGGAATCTAAAGACAGTCATATATCTAGACTTGTCCTTCAATCAATTTTCAGGTGAGATTCCCAGCTTGATTGATGGTTGTCAGTCATTGGGATTTCTTAACTTGTCAAACAACTTGCTTAGTGGATCTATTCCTCAATCCTTGGGAAATATTAAAGGATTGCTAACATTGGATTTATCTTACAATAATCTCTCTGGATTCATACCCACCTCCCTAGAAGAACTTCCCTTTCTTCTGCATTTCAATGTTTCTAACAACCGATTGGAGGGAAAGATTCCGGAAGGGGGCCGTTTCGTTAACTTCACTGCTCAATCTTTTTCCAACAACTTCGCCCTCTGTGGCTCAACAAGATTTCAAGTTCAACCTTGCCCGAAAACCAATGGTGGATCAAGGGAAAACAATGTTGTCCGGTTAATGAAGTACATTGTGCCTTCATTGATTCTACTAGTCATCGCGGTGATTGCACTGGTCTTGTTCGTGAGGAGACGAAAACAGAAAAGGGCAGCACATTCCAGTAATATCATCTCATTCTCACCCCTTATTGAGTGGAGAAGAATTTCCTACGTAGAACTGGAACGAGGAACAGCTTCTTTCAGCGAGACCAGCCTACTTGGAAGAGGGGCTTATGGTTCTGTATACGAAGCAACACTTTCAGATGGGCTGAAAGTTGCGATAAAAGTTTTCGACTTGCAGCTACAAGGAGCAATAAAGAGCTTTGATACTGAGACTAAGATAATGAGCATGATCCGGCACAGAAACCTAGTCCCGGTTATTGGATGTTGTAGCAACACAGAGTTCAAAGCGTTGATTCTCGCTTACATGCCTAATGGGAGCTTGGACAAATGGTTATATTCTGAAAACAGATGCTTGGATCTAATGCAAAGACTAAACATAGCAATAGATGTTGCAGCTGCTTTAGAATATCTTCACCATGGTTTTACATTCTCAATTGTCCACTGTGATGTAAAGCCAAGCAATGTGTTGCTCGATGAAGACATGAGTGCTCATCTTTCTGAATTCGGGATTTCAAAGCTTATCGAGGGAGGGGAAGCTTTCATCCAAACTCAAACATTGGCCACTATAGGTTATGCTGCACCAGGTGATGTATAATGTTAACTTTCAACTACTTTAATCCCATCACATTACTTTCCTACCAAAATGAGGTGCTAATATGGCTTGTGATAAATTAGAGCTTGCAACGGAAGGGAAAGTGTCGACAGAAGGGGATGTGTACAGTTTTGGGATAATGATGCTGGAGATGTTAACGGGGACGAGGCCAACAGATGATATGTTCGATGGCAAAATGAGTTTAAAAGATTGGGTAATTGAAGCAGAACAAGAAGACGCATTACTTGAAATCACGGCGCCTGCTTTATTCTCCATGGAAGATCAACATTTTTCTGCAAAGGAGCGATGCATATCATCAATTTTTCACGTGGCAATGAAATGCTTAGCAGTTTCAGCAGACGAAAGAATCAACATGACTGAAGCAGCAGCTGCTCTGCAGAAGATCAAAGCAACACTAGTAGCAGCTACAGAAAGACAACGACGTTCTTAACATGTTAGTATTCGCCATAACGAATTTGATGCTTGTATATATGTATGTGTGAATGTTGAAATTTTAAATGGACAGGTTATCCATGGGGGGGGGGGGGAGAGAGAGAGAGAGAGAGTCATAACTAAACAAACACACTACAACCTTTATTTCTATGTGGGGCATTTTCTCAAAAAACTCTGAACAAAAAAGGCTTGAAGTTGTCTCCTGTCCTTCCTTCTACCACATGCTGCTCGATCGATCCATTTTGCATCTAACTGAAGAGAAGCTGTGCATTTAATCCGAATCTGAGGCCGAACTTCAGAAGAGTTGAAGAAAGGGAAGGAGGAGTTGAGGGATAGTGGGATTGTCCCACTCCAGTGATTCCCACCATTCTCCGCTTACCCTTATCACTCTCAGTGTGGGTGGTGGAGGAACATCCATATTTACTGGCAATTTCTTCATCAATCTCGGGCACTGGACGATTTCAATCGTAGCCATCGAGCTGCAAATCACCTTTGCCTTGCAGAAGCTATTCAGTCTTGGAAGCTCTTGTAAATGCAGCTCTCTCAATTTGGGGAGGGTGACGGAACCTCTTCCTTCGTCTTCGAATATCTCTTCCATATCTCCGCACACCTTGATTTCAATAATCTCGAGGTTAGGAACTCCTAATACTGGCAAGCCTAGCTTCCTCACCTTCTTACATTTGCTAATTACCAGCCTTCTAAGAGAGGAAAACACAGCTTGAGACGGTGCAGCTGATGCCGCTCCGACTTCAGCTTTCTTCATCACCTCCTTCAGCCCGTCCAACTCCACAAGAACAATTTCTTCAAGAATCGAGATTTTAGAGGGTGACGATCCTTGCTCGCTGCTCGAGATGCACTCGATTCCTCCACTACTTACTATCCTCACCCTCTTGAGTGATGTGGGATTATTCAGTCCCGGAAAATCATCCACGAAGCAGACGCTCAGACCCTCACATTTCCAAATCGTTAGGTATAAAGTGTCTTGTCCAAATACCTTCTCATCTTGCAAGTTGAGTTCACACAAGATCAGCTCATTGTTATATAGTTCAAAATATTTGTGGCGAGGACTACCGAGCATCCCTACGCCTATTTTGTAGCACGTATCACGCATCCGGCTACTGATAAAACAGTTAAAATCATCAACTGTTCTCACTCTTCCGCTAAACTCCTCTAGCCATTTCAAACTCATGATTTCCTCAATCGGAACTTGCACGTGAAGAGGAACGTTCACGTGCTGAAGGTGCTTGAGTTTAGGTAACAATCCTCTTGGCAGATTCTCCAACCCTTCTGCATCCAACGAGAGAAATCTGAGATCGAGTAATTCCTCAAGTCCTTGAGGCACTTCCTTGATGGCCGTAGCTGAGAGGTTCAACTCCTTCAATGCTTCTAACTTTCCCAAGTAGGGCACGTTTTCGAGCTTATAACAATACTCGAGAAACAGGACCTTGAGGCTCTTCATGTTACAGATCGAGTCGGGGAGCGTAGTTATGTCGGTCTCACACAAATCTAAAGAGCAGAGGTTCTGCATTTTAGAGAAGAAAGAATTTGGGATGACATGTAACAGACTGCCACATAAGATCAATGTTGAGAGGTTAGGACAATCAGGAGATATCCCGTCTCCGATTTCCTTTATGCCACTCATCATAAAGGATACCTTCTCTAGACTCGGTGTCCATTCTTGTTCGTGGGGGATTTCGATCAGCGAGTAGTCGCCTGCTTTTACCATAAATTTCCCCTCGCCGATCATCAGTGCCATACCTCTTACAAGATCATGCATCTTCACGTATTCCTCATACGTAATACCACTTTCCAACAAACACACATTCACTAACTTATCTATTATGGAATAGCCTTGATGGATTTGTGCTCTCCTGCTCTTTCTCTGATCCACCAACCCCTCCGAAATGAATTTTCTTACCAGATTATCTTTGAGTATCTTGCAGTCTTCAGGATATAACGAGCAATGCAGGAAGCAGAGCTGAAGCGTATTGAACTCGTTGCTCTGTTTTCTGCGATTCCTATTCAACCGGTCAAAACTGTATTTCAATACCTTAGATACCTCGTCATCTTCTCCCATGACATCTTGCCCCACGACACGCTCCTTTAGTTCGCCTAGAGCATTCGTCCATGTGTGGATGGATTTCTCTCCCCTCATGCTTCCAGCCACGGTAATGATTCCTAAGGGCAAACCATCACACATTTTCGCCACAGATTTGGCAATCTCTTCTACTCGAGAATCGAACACTATCACATTTCCTAGTGTTTCACTAAATAGCTTCCATGACTCGTCCTCGTTTAGTTTCTTCACCTGGATTTCTTCTCGACACTGAATTTGACGACACACTTTTAAGGAGCGCGTTGTAATGATCAGCCTACAGCAATCCTTAGAAACAGGACATCCAACCTTCAGAATATTGATATTTTCCCACACATCATCTAATATGAGTACTGGATTCTTCCTCTTTAATAGAGCTGAATGCAGCCTTGCAGCTCGTCTGCCTTCGTTATCCTCATCCGAAAGGTCTAAAGCTAAGAGACGAGCTATCTTCTCTTGCAAACTTGAGATGGTGAACTCCTGAGAGACTGTAACCCAGAACACAGGTGGCTGGGATTGTTCCAGGAGTTGATTGTTAACGTGCATTGCCAGTGTCGTTTTACCCACACCACCCATACCATATATACCAATGATCGAAACTCGCTTAGTTTCCAAAAGCTCCAAAATTCCTCCCAGATTATCATGAAACGCCTTTCCAACCATTCCATCAGTCAAAAATGTCTCTCCTTTAGTTCCACAAATCTCAAGCACAAGTTCTCCGAAATTCCGGCTCTGCTCAACGAGTTCCTCAACTTCGCCATTTAACAATGCTACCTTTCCTCCATCCATCAACCTCGTAATGAATCCATCCGATTCCAGTTGACTCCCCAACTCAACAACTTCATCCTCGACGGATCTGACCTCTTCCAACCACTCCTCAACTTCACGTTTCCTCTTCTTTCGACCTGAGAGCTCAGCATTCTTGATCTCCTCCTCAACATCAGATGCCTTCGCACTCAATGACTTGAGTCTTCTCTTCAGAGTTTTCAAAGTGAGCTTAAACTCACTCATACCCTTCAAGCTGCTGTGTGCATTATCTGTGGTATGCTCCACCACCTTCGAACAGAACGATTCCCCAACCTTCGATAAAATCGACTCTATAACTTGCGCCAAAATTCTCTCCATTTTCCTCTTTTCAAAATAAACAAAAACTATATATAAGCCAAACATTACTAATATAGTATCATCTACCAATAATTACACACTTAATGCAAATTATCAAAAAAAAATCAACAAAATCTATGTTGAAGATCAATCTTCGATCAGATCCAAATGCAGACTATTGACTAATTAGATTTCATGAGTATTGCAAAAATTAAAATTTCACATGCTCGAAGTTTTGAGTTAAAACTGGGCATCTCATATAAAGAAAAGGAGCAGATTATAAAATAGAATAAGAATTTTACCTGAAATTTGCTGAGCTGAAGATGTAGTGAGAGAGATTATTACAAAGCGTAAAATAAAATTATGCGAAATGAAGAACCCAGAAAATGTGCGAGTAGAGTGACGTTGACCTTTTTTAACACTGCGAAGAAATTAGGATGTTTCTGGGTAGGTGGGAATCATTTCCCGGGAAATTTACAGGTTTTGTTTTTTTATATGGGAAAAGGTGAGGGGCTTTATTGTATTTCCACAATAAGTCAACAGTAATTCAAAATCCCCAAATACTCCATCCAATCCGCTGGCGGGCTCTTCTGTTTTGGCGTTTTCGCAAACAGTTTGCGCGCACCAATTTAACAGATGAACTTTCAGCAAGGACCTTATTTCTCTAATTGACAATTTTACAAATAGTTGGGATCTGATTCAAAATATTTCATTTTATAAGTGCAAAATAAAATCTTCCATTATGAAGCTTTGCATTTTAACTATACGCAAATTTTAGTAGAACAATAATTTTTACCTGAAGAGGGGAAGGTTGAGATACTGAGCTGAGATTTGTATAGATCTGAAGATCTATGTGCCAGAGAATCAGAGATTATTAAAAAATGTAGATAAAATTATGCGAAGTGAAGAACCGAGACTTGAAGATTGGGATGTTTCTGGGTAAGTGGAGTTCAATAACTGGGAAATTTACTAGTTTTGTTTTATATATGGAGATGAAACTTTTGGTGTTAAGTGTCAAATTCGGAAAGTTCAGGGGCTTTTTTGTAGTTTCTGAAGAAGTCCACAGTTAAAAACAGTTTGGGTATTTTCACGAAGTTTGCCACAGTTAAAAACAGTTGGGGCCTTGGGGGCATTTTCACAACAATTTGCGTGCGCCAATTAAACAAACGGACTTTTTAGAAGGCTCTCATTTCTCTTTGACAATTTCACAAACAGTTTGCGAGCATTGCTTTAAATTAACAGCCTCATAGGTATGATTACAACCATTGAATAAATTCGTCATCTTGAATACTAACAGAAACTGGATATCTCGAAAGCCTCCTTTCGATTCCTACTTTAATTGTTGCTCTGATCTTTCGCAGAGCAGCCGCTGCTTCGATCATGTCGATTCTTTCGTTCGCCGAAATTGCCAAGCATTTCATCCCCAGTTCAAGAACTGATAACACAAACTGCCCTTTGGTAGTGTAATGCTTGTCTACTTCCAGTGTTTCATTTCCAGCATTTTTTCGTAACTGTAATGCTTCATTTACCCAATCTCTCAAGCTCATTTCTCCGCCGAACATATCATCCGTCGGCCTCTTCCCCGTGAACATCTCTAGCAGCATTATCCCGAAGCTGTACACATCACCTTTCGTCGTCACTTTCCCTTCTGTTCCGAGCTCTGTTACATCACATGCATTTATCATTTTGTTAGTATGAGATTGAACACTAATCAAGTAGGGAAAAGTATTTGAAGATTGAAAAATGTTGAATGCTATGCATTGATGATCATCACCTGGAGCAGCATAACCGAAGGTGGCGAATGTTTGAGTCTGGATGGAACGTTCGCCTTCGTCGAAGAGCTTCGAAATGCCAAAATCGGAAAGATGGGCAATCATATCTTTATCGAGCAAGACATTGCTCGGCTTTACATCACAGTGAACAACTGGGAATGTGTATCCATGGTGAAGATACTCCAAAGCAGCTGCAACATCGATTGCTATTTCCAGTCTCTGAGTAAGACTCAAACAATAGTTGTCGGAATATAGCCATTTATCCAAGCTCCCATTTGGCATGTAGGTGAGGATCAGAGCTCTGAAGTCCAGGTTAACACAACATCCGATGATTCGGACTAAGTTTCTATGTCGAAGGGAGCTCATGATCTCAACTTCAGTATCAAAGCTCCTTGTTGTTCCTTGAAACTGCAAGTCGAACACTTTTACCGCAACTTTTAACCCATCAGATAATGTTGCTTCGAATATGGAACCATAGCCCCCTCTTCCGAGAAGACGGCTATCGCTGAAGCCTCCCGTTCCTCGTTTCAGTTCCATGTAAGAAATTCTTCTCCATTTTAAAGCCGGTGAAATATCAAACGAGGGTGCTACTTTGTCCAGTTTTCGTCTACATATAAACACGAGCAATGCGATCACCACAATGACTAGTAAAACAAATGATGGCACCATATACTTCATCAACTGGGCTACCCGAGATCCACCATTATCAACTTTTGGGCAAGCTTGAACTTGAAATCTTGGTGAACCACAGAGGGCAAGGTTGTGGGCAAAAGATCGAGGAGTGAAGTTACCGAAACAACCCCCATTCGGAATTTCCCCCTCCAATTTGTTGTGAGAAACAATGAAATGCTGAAGAAAGAGGAGGTCTTCCAAGGAGTTGGGTATCAATCCAGAGAGATTATTGTGAGATAAATCCAAGACTGTCAAGCCTTTGACATTTCCCAAGGATTTGGGAATAGATCCTCTTAACTTATTATTCGACAAGAGTAGAACTTCTAATGATTGGCAACCGTCAATCAAGCTTGGAATGTCACCTGAAAACTGGTTAAAGGACAAGTCCAGAGAGTTGATTGCCTTTAAATTCCCAAGTTGAGACGGAAGTTGGCCAGTGAAGTAATTTGAGGACAAGTTCAAAACAACAAGGTCTCTCAAAGTCCAAAACTTGGGAGGGATGGTGGAATTCAATTTGTTGGAGGCTAAGTTGATGACTCTCAAGGATTTAACTTCACCCAGGCATTCAGGAATCGAACCTACGAGCATGTTACTACCGAGAATCAACTCCCCCAACTTATTCAACTGGCAAAGATCTATAGGGAAAGACCCTACCAGTTGGTTGCCACTGAGATCTATTTCTTGGAGTTGCTTCAATCTCCCAATTGTTGGTGGAATGGGTCCACTGAGCTGATTTTTTTCCAAATACAAAGACAGCAAACTGCTTAATTCTCCGATTTCAGAAGGAATGACACCCCTGATGTTGCTATTACGTGCACGGAGAATGAGAAGAGAAGAGGAAAGGTTCCCGATGGAAGCGGGCAGGATTCCGTTTAGCGGATTGTTTGACACTTGGACGCTCATCAGATGTCGACAGGAAGTTAATGAAGAGAGAAATGTCAGCTCTGCAGTCGGAGATCCGGATCCACTCGTAAGATTATTATCCCACATGTAAAGAACTTCAAGGTATTTCAGATCACCAAGGTGTGGCATGTAGCCATTGAAGGAGTTGGAGTTCATGTTCAAGGTAATTAGTTTAGAAGCATTGGCGATGGAGGTTGGAATCGGACCACTCAGTCTGTTACGAGCTAAAAGAAGCGTTTCGAGATTGAAAAGTGAATTCCCAAAATCCGAAGGAAGACTACCTGAAAACTCATTAAATGAAAGGGATAGTGTCTTCAAGGTTGATAAGTTGAATATGGAAGACGGTATGGAACCGGATAAGGAATTGTTGAACACACCGAAACTTTGGAGGTTTCGTAGGTTACCAATCTCATTTGGTAATTCACCTGCGTGTATATTGAATAAGTATTGTAGTAAATTAGTGAAGTTGAAGGAGTAAGATATAGTAGTAACTTATATAATGTACCTGTGAAATCGTTATAGTCCAGAACCAACTCCCTAAGCATGCTCGTATTTCCGATTTCAGGTGGAATGCTACCATTAAAATAGTTGGAGTATAGATTCACAACCTCGAGATGTTTGCATTTCCATAAATTTGGGGGAATCGGGCCACGGAGTTTATTCCGAGAGAGTGTAACTGCTTCAATGGAGGACATATTGTTGCACATGTCACTTGGGAGCCAACCTGACAAACTATTCGAGGCGAAATTCAATTGTTTCAACGACGGCATGTAAAAGATCGACGGGGGAATGTCTCCTGTTAAGTAGGCATTGCCCATGCTTAATATCTCTAGCCGTGAGAGATTTCCTATTTCCTGAGGAATCCCTCCTGAATTTGTTGCAACATATATAGAGTTGGGTTATGATCTTTCTTCACAGATTATACTATAGTTTGAAGAGATGTATGTGTGCAATGTACCTCGGAAAATGTTGTAGGCCAGGTATAGCTCTCTCAGCATGCTCAAACTCCCGATTCCACTCGGGATTACCCCATCGAAGCGATTCAACGATAACTCGAGCACCTCGAGCCCCCTGCATTTCCATATGTTTGCCGGGATCTCACCGGAAAGTTGATTGGCCGATAACACTGCTACTCTCAGATTCGAGAGATTGTTACACATATCACTTGGTAGCGAACCTGAGAGGCTATTATTCCTAATCCTAATCTCTCTCAACGAAGAGAGGTTGAAGATACTCTCAGGTATGGGCCCACTCAACTGATTATTCTCCAAATACAGGATCTGAAGTGAAGAGATGTTTCGAATTGCTTGTGGAATTTTCCCGCTCAAACGGTTATAGTTTAAATTCAAAGCTTGGAGGGAAGAGAGGTTGAAGATGCTCTCGGGTATGGGCCCACTCAGCTGATTATTTTCCGAATATAGTATTAGGAGGGAAGGAATATTCCCGATCTCGTGTGGGATGGGCCCACTCAAACGGTTATGGCTTAAGCTAACCGCCCTGAGCGAGGAGCTCGAGCCGATCTCCTTCGGAATTTCTCCGATCAGAAAATTGGAGCTCAGTTCTAAGAGGAGGAGCTTCGAATTGTTGAAGAGAGGAGCGGGAATCGTACCTGAGAAGGAGTTTTTGTAGAGATAGAGCTGCTCCAGCCGAGGGAGATTCCCCAGCCACGGCGGAATTTCTCCGGCGAAGGAATTGGCTCCGACGTTCATCACCTCCAAACGGCGTAGTTTGGAGAGCTCGGAGGGAAGGGAATCGGTGAAATTGTTGGAACTGATGTCGAGGTATCGGAGGAAGGTCAGGTTTCCGAGATCGGGAGGGAGAGATCCGGCTAGGTTGAAGCCGGAGAGGTTTAGGGCGGCGACGTGGAGGTGATCGGCGGCGCAGGCGACGCCGATCCAGTTACAGATCGAGGAATTCTCCGACCAGCTGGTGCGCAGGATAGCGTTGGGGTCGGATTTGATGGAGTTTTTGAAGGAGAGAAGCGCGAGTTTGTCGGTGGTGGAGTTGAAAGCTGCTGCGCAGGAGCAGAGTGTTAGAGTATTCAGTAGTAGTATTAGAAAGGAGGATAAGAGAGAAAGGGAATAGTTCGCCATTGTTGTCCTTCACATTTGGCTTTACTGTGTTGTGTTGGTATTTTGTAGGGAAGGAGAAGAGGGATTTACTGATATATATAGTACGTATATAACTCCCTTCGTCCCACTTCCATTTCAATTGGTTTCATTTTTAATCGGGACATCCTATTTTGGCTTGTTTAAAACATAAATAATTAACATTTATTTTTCGATGTAGATCTCTTACTTTTCGCTTTTAATATTAAGTCTAAGATCTCGTATTGAAATTAAACAAGTCAATGCATCTAGATTAGGGCTGCAAACGAGCCGAGCTACTCGGGACTTACTCGGTGCTCGATTCGGTAAAAGCTCGTTCGAGCTCGAATTCGTTAACAAACGAGCCGAACTCGAGCCTGAATTCGAGCTCGGTTAACTTAACGAGCCAAACTCGAGCAGTAAGTTATTCGACTCGTTTTGCTCGCGAACATGTTCGGCTCGTATATTAATCGAGCATGTTCGCGAGCCTGTTTCACGAACTCTTAATCGAATCTCTAATCGAGCCTGTAAACGAGCTTTAACATTTATGTATAAAAAATTATAGGTTAAAAAAATGGAATGTTAATAAAATATGCTTAAATCATAGCTTTTTTAAACGAGTCCGAACTCGAGCTTTTTACGAGCAAAATTCGAGCTCAAATTCGAACCGAACACGAGCCGAACTCGAGCCGAATTCGAACTCAAAATTTTTAACTCGAGCCGAGCTCGAGCCCAAATTTAAAGCTCGAATCGAACTCGAACCCGAGCCCGAACCTGTAAAATACTAAACGAGCCGAACCCGAGCAGACCAGTACTCGATCAGGTTCGGCTCGTTTGCAGCCCTAATCTAGATATACTTTCTAGTCTAGATACATGGTCCATTTAACATTTAAGAATATGTTAGAAAACAAAAATAAAGATTCGGATTAGGTATAAAAATGAGAGAGGTAAGAACGGGTCAATTAAGAGTGGGGAATTATTTTCTTTTTCGAGAAAAAATTGGTCTCTGGTTTTGTTTTGATTGGAGTGTTATTTCTATTTTAAGTCGCCGGCCGTAAGAAGACTTTGTTGACTTTAACCCGCCCTCGCCGGCAGGAGAGAGAGAGAGAGAGTTGTTTATGCTTGGATAATTATGAAGTTGGGCTTGCGTGGACTTTTAGAGTATAGTGGGGCCAAATAATGTATAGGGCCACCGAAACCATGGGCTAAAAAAAACAGTTGGATTGATGGGTTGAGCCCCAATATTTCAACTCATTGAAAGCCCAATAAACTATTTTCTCTCTCTAACATAACACCCAATATTATTCATGCAGTTAAAAGAGAGAGAAAATATCATTCGAGGTTGAGAATTTATATGAAAATCAGTTTCTTTTAAAGAAGAACAAAAGTTACAAATAATATATTTTTTCTTTATTCACAATTTAGGACAAGTTAAGACCGTTAATATAAAATAAATATATTCCGTGAAAGCTCACCTAAGTTGGTGATCGAGTGTTTGCCAATTGGCTTATTTACAAGCATTTAGTACCGTCGACACTCATACCGTACAACACAATTCGGGGTGCAATTAATTAATGTTTCAAATTGTCAACGAAACACAGTTTAGTAGTAAGCCGAGCTCTCCCTTCAATTAAGAAGTCGAGTATTCAAGACACATTTGATATGTGAGTGTGTATATGAGTTGCGGTTGCCTGATTAAAAAAAATTAATACTTTAAAATTTTGAACCCTCCAAATTTGAGGGGCACACAATTAGAATATTTAAGTATATGCATGATATATATAAATGAAGTAATCCATGAACACGCTCAGATCAAAACGACAAGTTGACCTATTAAAAATATTACTACAAAGTTGTCAATTTTTAATAATCTCGCAAAAGTATTTAATTAAGTCGGTCAAAAAAGGTTACTCTGATCATGATAAATAAGTATACTCCCTCCGTCCTTAAATAAGTGTCCTGAGCCGCCAAAAATTTTGTCCCTAAATAAGTGTCCTATCACATTTTTTCAAGCAAAAATTACACAAAACTACCAAAACTACCCTTTCTTGAAAATCTAAAAGTGGGATAAAGACAAAAATAAATAAATAAATAATCAAGGATTTTAAGGGCATAAGTGTCAATTTACCTTCTCCTTGGTTTGCACAAAATGGCGGCTCGGGACACTTATTTAAGGACGGAGGGAGTATTTACTTGCGTGTAATATAGATTATTAATTTTTTTTATATATATAAACCTAGCTAGCTAACACCTCTCATTTTCTCTCTCTACCACAAATTAAGTACCAGGTACAAAGGAATCATTAATTTCTTTAATGTCTTTGACTAATGAGCGATAAAAAAACACTTTTATTTAAACCATTTCCCATTTTTTTCCCCTTCCTTTTGCTATTGAAGTAAACTTAGTACGTAAATTGAGTCCACGTACGACTTCTAGCTACAATTACTGCAGAAATTCACCGAAGAATCTCACAAAACTTCATATCCATCTAAATTTAGCTAGATGGAACAGAGGACACTCTGATTACACGGTTGTACAACTGTTAACGTTTTATGATAAGCCTATTCAAAGCTCGTTCGATAGGTTTGAGCCTGGTCGAGCACTGTCGATGAACTTGAATATGAGTAGGAACTATGAACGAAGATGCAACTGAACTTCCTCGTTGCTTCAATTACGTATGCATGCCTAGGTCATCATCATCATTTGCATGTATTTTAATGTAGTTGTTGCGTAAAAAGGGCGTATATCTACGCGTTCTCTTATTCATATATAAACACTATACTAAGTACTAGTAACACTGATAGGAAATGGTCCATCTCCCTAGGCCCAAAGGCCCAAAACCTAGTAGCAGGCTCAGGTCGTCCAGCCCAGATCGGTGTAGGCCCAATTGGCCGAGATCGGCAAGCCCAGTCCACATCGAATACGGGCCCAGAGAGTTGAGCCCTAAACCCAGAACGTGGGTTGATGGAGAAGAAACTGGAGTTGGGAAAACCGCTCATACCTCCACGTTCTCTCCTTCACAACTGTCGCCCCTTTTACCTATAAATATGAGAACTTATTGTACTGTACTTACTCATGCTATTTTGAATACAAGATACATATTTTCCTCCCCGTGGACGTAGATCAATTCGATCGAACCACGTAAATCCTTTGTCTCTCTTTAAATTCCGCACATAAATCGTATACACGTTTGGGCCGCAAATCGAGGGTTCATCATTGGCGCCGTCTGTGGGAACAAATTTGTGTTAGAATTTTCGATTTTTGCTGCTCAAAGTCACTAGCAATGCCGCACGGAAATCAGTTGCTGTTGGGAACCCCCCGCCGCCGAAGAAGCCGCCGGCGACAGCCCGAGGAACCAGCCTCGGCAATAGGCGCAGAACAACCCAATGATGCCCCTGCCAATGATCGAACCATGGCCGACGGGATCCCAGAAGTCCCAAATGCCGGCGAGCAGAGCGCAGCGGGAAACACAATGGCACTATCTTCCTCCCAGGCCCAACCAGTCCAGCCACACCGGGCTCCCGTGAGTTCGCATCTAGGACCACAGGCTCACCCGACGCCGGAGGGCCATGTCGAGAATCTCATAGCCAATCGGGAGCAGGAACTGTTTGGTCCGGAAGCAACCCTACGCTTATCTCCAGCGATCCGACCGAGCTTGGCTGCTCGTCTCTCCCCGGTCATACAGCCGAACTCAGCGGCCCCTCCTCCTCCTGGGATCGAGGAGCTGCTAAGGAATTACCTCACCACCGCACCTGGCCGCGAGTTCCTCAGCCAGTATACTGGTGCGCAGGGAGTCCCTCAGTTCGGACAGGGAATCGCCCAGATCGGACAAGGGATTCCACAGATACCCAGCGGACAAGACTTGCAGCACTATCTTCAGCAAGTCCGAGGACAGACCCAGGGAGGCCAGCAGCCGAACTCCCATATAGTTCAACCGAGCTACGCCACTGCTCCACCCTATAACGCACCCAACCAAGGACACCTAGCTGGGGGAGCACAGATTTTTGACGCGCTTGGCAGGATCATCAGTCCGCTCTCGGAGGAGATCCTCAACACACCTATGCCCTTCGGGTACACGGTGCCAAAGATCAAGGCGTACAACGGAGTTGGAAATCCGAGCAATTTCCTTAGCCAGTTCAAGTACAGCATGCTGAACCAAAATCTGGGAAGTGTTCACATGTGCAAGCTATTTCCCGAGTTGCTAATTGACAATGCACGGGAGTGGTTCGACAGTCTGCCTCCCGGATCGATCAGATCGTACGCCGATCTGATGAATGTGTTCGCTAGGAGTTTCTCTCAGCGTGCCGAAGTGAGACATACTCCAGAACATCTGCTAACCGTGAAGCAGAGCCGAGGTGAATCACTACAAGATTTCATGACCCGGTTCGATAGGGAGTGCTTGTCAACTCGGTGCACTAGCGATCTCCTCATCATCTCGGCGTTCCAAAATGCCATCAGCTCGGATCATCTCTACAGGGAGATTCTGGCAAAGGAACCACAGACTACTACCGAACTGTGGGCCATAGCAGACAAGTTCGCAAAGATAGAGGAGGCAACCAGACGCCGAAAGGAAGTAGACCGAGGTGAAACCTCAAAAAAGAAAGAAGATGCTCCCCGGAAAGGAGTAATGGAGCGGATTCAGCGAGGTCCGATTGAGTCTCGCCTCGGACCTCGGCAGAATCCAGCACAGCGAGGTCCACCGACGTCCCAGTCCGCACAACGGCCAGCTCCCCAGCTCACCCCGCTGAACAAGCCAAGGACCGAGATCCTTGAGTTGCATGCTAATCTGTTCGAGAGACCGAGGCCGATGCGGGAGGACGGCAAACCGAGGTCAAAGAACAAGTATTGCCAGTTTCACGAAGACTATGGACATGAGACAGAGGATTGCCGGAACTTGGCCCATGACATCGAGAGCCTAGTTCGCACTGGTCAGCTTAAGAAGTATCAAGATCGGAGCTCGGGGGTCAATCAAGTAGATGCCCCCCGAAGTCAAAAGAAGAAAAGACAGTATAGAGGAGGAAGTTGCAGCACGGAGGCTGAGAAAAAAGCAAAGCACAATGAGGATGATGCCGATGAGGACGGAGATTACCAATACGATGGGGTAGTCGCTATGATCTCCGCTCTCGCCAAAGGACAGACTAAATCATCCCTTAAGAAAGGAGCTCGGAACTTGCCGAGCAGAGAACCCGCTAACAAGAGGTTCAAGAAGGAGGAAGCCGTGACCTTCTCGGCCGAGGACCCGGTGCCCCCCATGGTGCCTCACTCCGATGCCATTGTGGTTGAGGCTGTGGTGGCTAACATGCTAATCAAGAGAATTCACATCGATACCGGGGCATCGGTGAATATCATGTTCAAACATTGCTTTGATAACATGGAGCTGGAGAAGTCGAAGATCATACCAACCACACGGCCATTGCGAAGTTTCGCACAGGAAGAAACCCATCCCCTGGGGACGATCGAACTGCCAGTCACAGTAGGGAAAGGGCCGAGGAGCACCACCAATATGACTGAGTTCATGGTGGTGGAAGCCAAATCCCCGTACAGCATAATCCTAGGTCGTACTTGGATGAATACGGTGAGAGCGATCTGCTCCACGTACCATCTAGCTGTGAAGATCCCAACTCAGGGAGGGATAGCCGTGATCCGTGGCGATCAGAAGATGGCAAGGGAGTGCCTGCATGTGGCGCTTAAGGGGATAGGGGCGCTTAAGTATAGCAATTACCGAACTCCGAGGAGCCGAAGAGGGCGTCGCCTGCCGAAGAGAGAGAGGTGGCTTTGTATGAGGACGACCCCGCTAAGGTCGTCAAAGTTGGATTGACCGAACACCCTCACCTTCGCGAACAGGTTATTCGGCTTCTAAAGGAGTATAGAGACGTCTTTGCATGGTCCCCGTTAGACATGACAGGAGTATCGCCTGAGCTAATTACACATCGGCTCAAGATCGACCCCGAGGTCAGGCCGGTAAGACAGAAACAACGCTCCTTTGCAGCAGAGCGAAATCAGGTTATAAAGACCGAAGTAACCCAACTGCTAGACGCCGGGATTCTATTCGAAGTCACTTACCCGACTTGGATAGCGAACCCGGTAATGGTCAAAAAGGCTGGGGGAGGATGGCGCATGTGCGTCGATTATACCGATCTCAACAAGCACTGCCCTAAGGACTGCTACCCTCTGCCCGACATTGATAACAAAGTGGACTCCCTGGTCGGTCACAGGATTTTCAGTTCTAATGGATGCCGAAGATGCAGCCAAGACGGCATTCATAACGGACTTCGGCATCTTTGCCTACCGCAAACTGCCATTCGGATTGAAGAACGCAGGAGCTACCTACCAGAGGATGGTAGACAAGATATTCAAAGAACACATTGGTAAGAAGGTGGAAGTTTATGTCGATGACATAGTAGTAAAGAGTAAAGAAGAGAGCACCAGTGTTGCCGATCTCCGAACTGTGCTCTCCCTTCTCCGCGAAGTCAACTTGAAGCTTAATCCCCAGAAATGCACCTTCGCTGTGACCTCGGGGAAGTTTTAGGTTTGGATTTCTCAAGAAGGGTTGAGAGCAAACCCATCAAAAGTTAAAGCTGTGCTGGAAATGAAAGATCCAAAGTCAATCAACGATGTGCACAAACTTACTGGGTGTCTTGCCGCACTGAGCAGGTTCCTATCCAAAGCCGCGGAGAAGCAGTTGCCCTTTTTCAAGATTTTGAAAAAGGCGCCCGAATTCAACTGGAGCTCGGAACACCACCTCGCACTAAGCCAACTGGGAGATTACCTCAATAATCTGCCCACCTTGTCAGTGCCAAAAGAGGGAGAAGTGCTGTATATGTATCTAGCCACCTCGGACGAAGCTATCAGCGCGGTACTCGTACGAGAGGAGGCAGGACGCCAACTGCCTGTGTACTTCATAAGCCGATCTCTCAAAGGTCCCGAGGTGCGATATCAGCCATTAGAAAAGTTGGCTTTGGCACTGGTCAATGCTGCTCGGCGCCTACGTCCGTACTTTCACGCACATCCCATACAGGTCCGAACAGATTCACCACTTCGGCAGGTACTGACAAAGCCCGAAGCATCGGGGCGAATAGCGAAGTGGGCTATCGAATTACGCCCCTCGCCAGGCCATCAAAGGACAAGCGTTAGCAGACTTTCTGGTGGAAACCTCACTAACCGAAGTCCTGATCTCGGTACCAGAACCAGCTCGCACATATACGGCAGAGCCACCAGAATGTTGGCACATGTACGTGGATGGGGCTTCGGGAAAAACAGGAAGCGGAGCAGGAATCCTCCTCATCAGCCCGGAAAAGAAAGAGTTCACCTATTCACTTCGTTTTCAATTCGCAACTACCAACAACGAAGTAGAATACGAGGCACTGCTTGATATGACCACGATATGAACGACTCAAAGCTATCAAAACTATGCGGAAGCCTCAAGACTCGAACTACGTCAGCTATTACAAATTCAATCCAAATTCGCAATTACAAAATCGAAAACAGACCCGAAAATAACACGACCAGAAACTATAGCAAAACAACTTCGATTAAGCTGAAATTTTAACACAAGTTCCTATTCGAAGTCAGGAACAACATATCCAAAATTCAGCCAATTCGCACGAGTAAAACTCAAGATTGTTCGGTGCTCAAATTCAGATCGATTCTAGGGCTTAAGTCTTGCAATCGAATGGGTTTAGGTGAAATCAGGACTTGGACGAGGGAAGGGGTGATTATGGACGAAATATGAAGGTGAAACGAAGGCTGGACAGAAGGCGAAAAGACAAGAACAATATACGAAGAACAGTTTTGAAGATTTACCTCAATACGGACCCCAAATCGACGAACGATTGAAACACGTATCACGGAAGCAATTCTTCGATGGCGTAGTTAACCCGAGACCCACAAGAGATCACGAACGAACTATAGATTCAGATTCAAGAGCCAATTCGAATCCTACCAAGAACTAGGGTTTGTGTATTTTCTAAAAAAATACGGTGAGACTAAAAAGAAATCTGTTTTTTTTTTTATTCAATCAAGTCTGAATATCAAAAACCTACGAAATTCACTTAAATACTACTAAACTCGAAATTTACAAGACTTGGGCTTGTAAATTATCGGGCCTAACTGAAATATAATAAATAACTCAACTGGCCCAATACATCTAAACAGTCTGTTGTAATTGGGCTCTAAATAAAATTAAATGGAATATTAATAAACTAGACGTCTTCCTCGATGGCCACAAAGTTCACTAACTTGTAGCTTCGAAGCTCCGCTCCATTGCCTTCAAGCATCTTCTGAATATAACACTGGAGATATCCTTGCAGCTTCTTAGCCCTCAATCTCGTCACGGGACCCCTAAGCTGCAATTCCGGGTTGAGTTCGTCCATGCTTGTCTCGACCTCATCACTGCTAGCCGGACTCCGAATAGCCACGGATCTGAAGGTCACGGCTATAAAAGTACACAGTGACTCCCAGGTGGTCGTGAATCATATGCTAGGAATGTACGAGGCGAAAGAAGAAAGAATGAAGAAGTATTTGGCTAAGGCACGAGGCATGCAGAGGGTTTTCAAATACTTCCAGCTCGAGCGCATCCCCCGGACTCAGAATTCCCGGGCTGACGTTCTCAGCAAATTGGCAGCAGCACCTGGCACTTCACCAGTGGAAGATGTACAGCATAGAAGCATAGACGAAGCCGAGGTCAACGATCTAGATGATGAGTCACAGCCAACGTGGATGACGCCCATTCTTGCCTATCTGGCGAGAGGGGAGTTGCCCGAAGATAAAACGGAGGCTAGAAGGATATTGTCGAAGTCATTGAGGTATGCCGTTCTGGACAATGTCCTTTACAAGAAATCGTACCTCCAACCCTTACTCAAGTGCGTCGGACCGAGCTCGGCAGATTACGTCATGCGAGAAATACACGAAGGGTCATGTGGAAGCCACATCGGACCTCGGGCTTTGGCCAAGAAAATTATGAGATGGGGATACTTTTGGCCCTCGATGCTCAAGGATTGCACCGAACTCGTGCAGAGGTGCGAGAAGTGCCAGTTACACGCAAATGTGACTAGGCTGCCACAGACCGAACTTACCACGATGCAGAGTCCTTGGCCGTTCGCACAGTGGGGGATAGATATAGTAGGCCCATTCGATAAAGCACCAGGTCAGTTGCGATACCTCATAGTTGCAATTGATTACTTCACGAAGTGGGTGAAGCAGAGCCCCTATCTGCGATCACGAGCAAGAACGCCCGGAACTTTGTCTGGAAGAACATAGTATGCCGATTTGGCATACCCCATGTCCTAGTATCTGATAACGGGACCCAGTTCACGGACAGGGTTTTTAGGGAGTGGTGTGATGAGCTGCAAATTCAGCAGCACTTCACATCGGTAGCCCACCCTCAGGCAAATGGTCAAGCCGAAGTGACGAATCGAACTCTCGTCAAAGGCCTCAAGACTCGGTTGGAGAAAGCCAAAGGGTTATGGGTGGAAAACCTTCCAAATGTTCTATGGTCCTACAAAACAACGCCGCGAACAGCGAATGGCGAAACACCGTACAGTCTAGCGTATGGAACAGAAGTGGTAATCCAGGTCGAAATCGGACTCCCCAGTCCGCGCACGACTCATTTTGTAGCCGAAGTGAATGACAAAAACCGGCGTGCGGATCTCAATCTATTGGAAGAAAAGCGGGATAAAGCTTATATCAAAGAGGCTAGATACAAACGACTCATAGCCCGATATTACAATCGGCGAGTTCGGGACCGGCAGTATTGCGTAGGAGACCTAGTTCTCCGAAACAATGAGGTCAGCAAGGCTTGTAAGCTCGGCAAGCTGGAGGCCACATGGGAAGGACCATACCGAGTAGATGAGGTCCTTGGTAAAGGCGCCTATAGGCTTTCCACTCTGTCCGGGGAGCCCATACAGCGGCCTTGGAATGTAATCCATCTGAAGAGGTATTATGCATAGATGTGGAGTATCATGTAGGGTAGTTCGGTCAGTTCAGTCTTGTCAGTTCAGTCTTTTGTCAGTTCGGTCTTATTCAGTCCAGTCTTGTTTTCCAAAAATTATTTTAAGTAATGAAAGTTTGAGATCGTATTTCTTTACCTTTCATTGTGTTCACATTATTTTGCATTACTCCACTTATATGCATGTTACCTCTACCCCGAACACTATCCTGACGAGGATACGTGTTAATAAATAAAAACAATCGTACGAACCAGGGGACCACCCCTACCGACTTAGTCGGCAGAACAGGAACCCGACTAGACCCAAGTGTCACCTCGGCCGTGGATAATGGGCGATATGCCGTCCCGAAACCGAGGGAAGACCTAAGTGTCACAGCGGAAGCCGAAGTCAGGCTCCCAAGCCACTTCGGAAGATTCGAATAATGACCTACGAGTCAGTTCGAAAACGAATAGAGCAGAAATGCTAATTCAAACAGGCAATAAGCCAACAATTACACTAACACAGGATGTACCCAAAAAGATATTTATTATTTTGCAGGGTTTTACAAGTTATGTATTAGAGGGACCGCCCTCGTCCGGCCTCTTGCTACAGTTAAAGTAACTAGCCAAACCACTAGTTGGTGGGTTCAACAAAAAATCAATATCTACAGTTTCCTTCTGACGAGAGCTCTGCCCACTACAAGAAAAATGGTGATAGACAACAGCTAAAATCTGTTGTCTATTATTGATTTTGGTGTTGTCTATGGCTGTGTTGTCTATTAGGGGCGGTTATAGACAACAGGTAATTACCCGTTGTCTATAAGTTAATAGACAACAGACTTTCTGTGTTGTCTATTAGCGAAAATTTCTTGTTGTCTATTTCACTATAGACAACACGACTTACAACCGTTGTCTTTACTTTGTATAAATATATATATATTTTTTACCAATAATATGCTATATTTTGTAAAATATTATTTAAAATTGCCAAATAATCACCAAAAAGTAAATATACATTAAATACTGAAGAATTTTATAAATTGACATCTCAATATTTAAAGTTAAAACCATAATACATGAAATCATATAACAAATATTCTTTAAACTAGATTTGTCAACCAAAAAAAAACATAACTTGAATATCTAATTGTACTCGTTATCTACTTGAATTTGCAATCTCTTCTATATTTCATCCACTAGCTCAACTCCCACCAAAAAATCATCGAAGAAGCTTTCATCTGCAAAACAAAAATAAATACAACGCATTAAAAAGTATTAAACATATAAGTAATGCACGTAATTTAACAAGATAATAACATATTAAGAGCTTAATATTTCTTTGCTCATGCTTACTTGAAAAATAAAACAAAAAAATTAAGTCAAACTAGCGTCTTTAAACAAAACCAAATAAAAATTATCTGAACATACAACTGAGAATTGTTGCTGATTGTGAGAATTCTTTCATAAGGACAAGCATACAAACGCAAACCAAGCATACAAACAGAAATCGGAGAGCTTACTTCTTTTTGCGATCTTTTCTCCGCGAACCAGTAGATACAACTGAATCCAAATCCTTAAACCGTGATCCTATAATTCCATTTTCCGGTCTAGGTACTAACTGTTTAGTTTGGACATAGATGGTAACACTAATACACTAAAGGAGAAGATCAAGTAATTTCATGCCTGTTTTTCAGAGTAGTTAGAAGGCTGATTATGTAGTCAGGTGGTGGAAGCTTGATCTCAGGCCTTGATTCCCATCCTTTATGTTTCCTATAGGCTTCGACTGCTTGTAGGCGGAGCCTTTCATGTGAAGCAACCTAGGCACTTGTTGCCTTGAATGCCTTTCATTACAAACATAAGACTGGTTAGTCGGCAATGCTAAACAGAATTTAAATAATTCCATCTCATGGTAAGTTTTAAAGTTGAAAACCTTAGGAATAGAAGTCAACTTTGGAGGTGCCTCGACTACAGCTCCAAATTTAATCTGCTCATGCCCACGAAAGTCCATGTCCTCTTCTGTCTGGGCCTCTTCGAGTTTCTTCTTCTTTGCTTCCAACAACCTACAAACAGACAATCACACGTTTATAGTCTGAAATCCACTTCAGACACAATCATTTACACTTTCTGAATATACAAATCTCAGAACAAACTGATAAACTGCCGTTTTCCACTGTGTGTGTGTCCAAGAGAGGGATAGAGCCATATGAAACTTGAGAATATATCTTTCAAAAGGATGCATACAAACAGAAACCGGAGAGCTTACTTCTTTTTGCGATCTTTTCTCCGTGAACCAGTAGATAAAACTGAACCCAAATCCTTAAGCCGGAGGTCATCAGCTTTTTTACCTTTCTTCTTCTTTTTCTTCCTACCATTCTTACTAAATTCAGGGGATGCATATCCTTGCTCCTTCACTAGTTCCATTAAAGCCAGATCATCGCTGCCTAGTTAAAAATAATACCAATTTTTTTTAACAAAAACCATGAAGAGCTTTAGATTCAGCAATTAAGCTTCTAGCTAATATCATTTCCTAATAATCGATCCACTAACTCAGCGAAAAGTGGAAAGGGTACGGCAACTTCCAAGTACAGTTCAAAATTGTTTTTGATATAACTTATAAACTACATACAACTCATTAATAGGCAAAGAAGATTAACCAATACATCTCCTAATCAACCATCAGCAAATCAAGAATATCATAATTTGTAAATTCTTCAATGATGAATTTGCCTAAAACTTGATGACACAGTAATCAGCATACATGAGATACAGGAATAACAACCTAAAAGATGGAATCGGATAGACCAATACATCTCCTCCTGCGTTTTTCTTCCCGAGATTCATCGGTTGCTTTTCACCGCCTGAAACGCATGAAAGGCCACGAAAGGTAGAGAACGAAAAAGAGAGCTCTTAAATTAATTATTAAGAGCCTCATTTCGACTTCACAATCGATTCAAAAGGTGCTTCGAAGCTTATTTTTACAGGGAATATTACTGGTGATATAACATGAGAGAAGTTAGAAAAAGAAGCCTATAAACCAGAGATAGATTCACAAAATCTGATTTCAAAACCGGAGAAAGGCTTACAGGGGTAGAGTGAGTCCGTCCCTCCTCCCGGAGTTTCTCTGCCCGTGAAACTAAACCTGCAAAAGTAGAGCAGGAGAAGATCGATTAAGAGCCAATATAGAATGTATGAGATATTTGTTGCATCGAATTGTCTTTTTAAAGGAAACCGATGACGATGGCCACCGATTAGGGTTGTCGTCGATGGTGGCGAGCAGTTGCAGGGGTGCGGAGAGTTTAATCGCCTCCGCCGAAACCCTAGCTATTCGGCGGAAACAATTAGAGTTCGCCGGGCCATCTGTACGCTTCTGCCAAAGCTGCGATGGCCATGGAAAATTCGCACCTTAAGATTTTCTGAGGGAACACGATCCCTAAGCGGAATTGATTGCTGAAAAGGCCAAATCGGAGAAGATGGTAGAGATAATTCGGAAGAATATTATGGTCCACGGAGCGGACGATGGTGATAAGGGGCAACGGACGGAGAAATCGGAGAATACGGACATGGCGGAGAAGGAAGGGATGTGCAGAAGATACATTTGGGATTTTGCTCAAATGTCAATATGAATCAGCTGCGACGTCGTTTACGG
Organism: Thymus mandschuricus; assembly: GCA_029379335.1. NCBI lineage: Eukaryota > Viridiplantae > Streptophyta > Magnoliopsida > Lamiales > Lamiaceae > Thymus > Thymus mandschuricus. Next base: position 38,798,802 of record CM057074.1, read on the forward strand.
TGCTGAAAGGCAACAGGATTACAAACCTATTAATAAAAAAAAGCGGCTAAAGACCACATGTGTTAATCACCGTTGTCTATATATTTTAGATGCGGCTGTAGACAACGCATTTCAATGGCTGTTGTCTATATATGTATAGACAACGGGTTTTTACCTGTTGCGAGTTAAAAATACACCACAACACAAAAAGAGACAACAGTTCTTTATTTTCGTGTTGTCTATATAGTTATAGACAACAAAAGTGTTAAATCTGTTGTCTATATCATGTTGTCTATAAGCATATTTCTTGTAGTGGCCCCGAACTGCGCCCACCATCGCGCCCACTGCCACCTTGGCTTGACCCTCCAGTTCGGTTTGCACTACTCTTGCGGAACTCCGACCTCGAGGAACTATAGGAGCTCGGTAATTCCCGTCACCTCGGTTTGGGATCGGCCTACGGTTCTGGGCAGGCATAAGCATGTCCAGCCGATCCTTAACCAAACGGGGTGGAATTGTGGGACTCAAAGCGCGGAACCGAGAAGCATGTTGTTTAGAAGGCTGCACGTCAGGATACCGATCAAGCCACTTTTTCATTATTGAGTGACGAGACAGCACTAACGGGAACAAGTTCGTCAGGTATCGCAGCTCGAATATATAATCAGCAACTTCCCAGGAATCCGAGCCACGGTTCTTGACCTCCCGCACCACCCCCGGTACAGCCTCTAAAGCCTTAGCTTCGACTTCGGAGATCGTCTTGCCGCCGAGCTCATGGATAACCCTCTCATACTCGGTGTGCTCGGCTGCTATCCTTTCAGCATCAGCATAATCCTCTTTCAACTGAAGATAGCGAGCTTTATTCGCATCTGCCTTAACCTGCATCGCTTTATATTTGGCATCGAACTCATTTTGGAGGTGTTCGGCGCGTTTGTCAAGCCGTCCGATCTCACCGTCTTTGACGTCAAGCAGAATTTTAAGATTTTTAATTTCATTCAAATAGAGAGTTACGTCAAGATCGGATGGATTCTACAAGAATAAAAGGGATAGATATAAGAAACAGAACTGAACTTTCATTCATAGAAGAGTTAGTACATTTTACAATTCCAGCGCGGAAAATTACAAAAAACCAAAAAAAAATTAAACAAGGGGATCAACTGACCCCGCCAGAAGCGTTGGCATCGGTGTTCGTGGGATGCAGTCCGGTAGTTCCCTCCAGATCGGCATCTGCCCCATCAACGCCATCATCGCCTTCATCTACTGCAGGGGGAGGCGTATTTGGGGAGAGTGGGCGACTTGCCAGCTCGTCGCAAAACGGGATGCACAGCTCCTCAAAATCGACATCTCTGTCGAACTGGCAAGCCTCCACATCGGCAGCCGACCAAAACGCCTGCCCTTCAGCCAAATGCCCCACCACGGGAAAAGGTGAGGCCTTCTTCAAAAGCTGCCGAAAGTACACGCGCAGCAGTTCCTCGTCTTCGATCGGCTCGTAGCTGTACTTCCCCTTATCAAGTGTGGGGAAATCGGCAGCGACCCGATCCAGCACTCCGGCCACTGCTCGCTTCTCCATAGATTTGGTCAGCGAGGACACCAGTTTACCAAAACCCTTGCTGTATATTATTCTTTCAGCAAGGGCATGGAAAACACTGCCCTGGGCGGCAGCAATCTCGGCCTCGCGAGCTCGGGCAACCGCAGCCTCCTCCTCGCTCTTCGCCGCTTTCTCCTTGACGGCAGAGAGCTCGGCAGATACAGCATCAAGCTGCTCTTTCAGACCGGCTTCCCGAGCAGCGGCACCGGCAAATTCTTTAGTAATCTTGGCCTTATCACTGGCCAAGACTTTGTTTTTCTCAACTATCCGCTGGTACTTGGACACCGAGCCTTTAAGAAGACTTCTAACCGCATCGTGTAGGCGGTCATAGTCCTCAAGCGTGGGCTCCACATCCTGCAGACATTACTAACGTCAGTGCAAAAAAAAAAAAAAAACATTCGAGGAATCGAGGAGCTAGGATTTACCGCTGGGAACACAGGGGTGGACTTCCTGACCTCGGTTATCGCGAGATCGGGTTCGGACGAGGCCGAACCCACAACCAGTTTACCCGCAGCCGCCACATCGATTTCTTCAGCGGCGACAGCGGCAGTACCCCGAGATCGAGGAGTAGGAATACCGGACCGAGTCTGTTCGGAAGACTCAGTCGCCTGCCTTTTCGACTCGGAAGGAGAACTGGTAGCACCACCCTTCCTCTTCTGGCCAGGCAGTTTTTTGCCTCTCAAAATGTCCACTGAAAAAACAAAGAGGAGGGTTAGACCGAACTCAAAAAAAAAAAAAAAAAAAAATCTAGGGAAGGGGACCTCACCCCTCCCCGAATCCACCGAAGTGGAAGGTTCATCGGGGCTCGGTACCGCCACAGCCAGTTTGGCAAGGGACATCGGCATTTTGCCCAAACTGGCAAAACGCCCAGCCACTTTAGCAAAATTTTTCTGCCTCGGCAGAAGCCTAACAGAACCGGAATGCCACCCGACCTCGGTGGCACCCTCGAACTGGCAGTAAAAAAAAAATTTCTGCCAGTCTTGGACTTTTGAAGGCACTTTGACAGAAAAACCCTTGTGCCGATATGAAGAGTAGTACCAACCCTCAGTCCTAGACTTAAAGGACATCATCCCCCCAAGGATATCTATCGAGTAAGGAATACCCAACCGAGAACAGACCGGTTATTTGGCTAATGCTATTCGGGGTAATCTGGGCAGGAGATTGATTAAAGGTGCGATAAATATCGGCATAGATAGCCGGAAAAGGAACACGCAAACCAGCCTTAAACTGGTCCACGTAAACGGTCACACACCCACGAGGAGGGCGATAAGCCCTATCGGACGCGTTTGGCCGAAGAAGAAGAACGGAAGGGGGAAAATTAAATTTAACAGCAATTTCATAGAGGGTGGAGGTAGAAACTGTAGACTCTAGACCACCCACACTCCCACCAACTCCAGCAGTCTCGGGAAATTCAACTTCCTGCCCATATGGTTCCTCACAATTGGACCGAACGCACGCTCGCCTATCCTCGGGGAAATAGATCGGAATAGAATTAGACCAAGAAGCGGCGGCGACTTCTTCCGTCGCCACCGGAGAATGCGAAAGAACGGGGAAACGAACTTCCTGAACGGAGGAATCTGAGAGAGAAGTCGGAATCGAAACAGAGGAAGACATAACTTACTTTTGATAAAAATTCTTGGAGAATCCGCACAGAAAAATGAAGATGGTGAAGTGCGCAGTAGAGAGGATTTGTAGAGTTAGGGTTTCGGTTGGAAATGAGAAGAATGAATGTTTTCTCCCAATCATCAGCATTAAGGGGGAAAATTAACGCGTATTCAATACGCCATTCCATGCGACGACGTTTCGGAAACGTCCAATCTTCACTTTATCGGTACCCCAAGCGTCGCATTAAATGCGACTGACAACTTTTTAATTTGGGCGGGAAACGAGTTCAGCGTCTCCCGGAATCCGAACACAAAGTTTCAGAGGGGGTACGTCAGTTCAGTTCGGCCTTCCTCACCTATTTCAAAGGAGGCGCGTCAGTTCAGATCGGCCTTCCTCACAAATTTCAGAGGGGGTACGCAAGTTCAGATGGGACTTCCTCACAAATTTCAGAGGGGTACGTAAGTTCAGATCGGCCTTCCTCACAAATTTCAAAGGGGGCACGCCACTTCAGTTCGGCCTTCCTCACAAACTTCAGAGGGGGTACGCCACTTCAGTTCGGCCTTCCTCACAAATTTCAGAGGGGGTACGTAAGTTCAGTTCGGCCATCCTCACAAATTTCAGAGGGGGTACGTAAGTTCAGCTTGGCCTTTCTCGCAAGATTCAACACGAACAAGGGACGCAGACATCAACTCCATCACCCCACGCTTTTTTGGGGGGGATGTGATAGGAAATGGCCCATCTCCCTAGGCCCAAAGGCCCAAAAACTAGTAGCAGGCCCAGGTTGTCCAGCCCAGATCGGTGTAGGCCCAATTGGCCCAGATCGGCAAGCCCAGTCCACATCGAATACGGGCCCAGGGAGTTGAGCCCTAAACCCAGAACGTGGGTTGATGGAGAAGAAACCGGAGTTGGGAAAACCGCCCATACCTCCACGTTCTCTCCTTCACAATTGTCGCCCCTTTTACCTATAAATATGAGAACTTATTGTACTGTACTTACTCATGCTATTTTGAATACAAGATACATATTTTCCTCCCCGTGGACGTAGATCAATTCGATCGAACCACGTAAATCCTTTGTCTCTCTTTAAATTCCGCACATAAATCGTATACACGTTTGGGCCGCAAATCGAGGGTTCATCAAACACATTACTTGCATGCAACTAGCCACTTAATTTAGCTTCTCATTTCTTCTCTCTCTCTCTCTCTCTCTATATATATATATATATATATATATATATATATTAATAGCCCTAATCGAAATCAAACGAAAAATGGAGTGCAGAACCTTCGAGATAACCCTAACCTCCGCCAACAATCTCGAGAAGCTCACGTGCCTCTGCAGAATGAAGGTATGCCTCTGCAGAATGAAGGTATTCGCTAGGGTTTCGATCGGGAACACGGCGGCGGAGAACCTGAAGCGGACGCCGACGGAGCGCCACGGCGGCTCCAATCCGGCGTGGAACTTCACGCTCAAGTACACCCTGAATGAGATTCTTCTGTTGTTTTTACTGTTCTCAGTTTTGTTTATGATTATTGATTAGTGTTATAAAATTTTGATGCATTCCTCTAGTGTTAGAGAGAGAAAAACTAGCTAAGAGAATTGCTTGAAATGGAAGCTAACTGATTTCATTCATGTGAGGATGTGGCTTTATATACAAGAATAGAAGAGAGAGAGAGAAAGAGAGAAGCATGCGCAGCATGCATAGCTACTCACGTGAGAGCCACGTGCTCTAACTAATTAACTACACACTACAAACATAGAATCCTATTTTATATTCCAATATACTCCCAGCAAGAGTGCAGCAGCAGGAGTTCTTCATCCAGCTCTTCCAGCATGAATTCTAAAGCACTGAAGATATGCTGAAGATATGACCTCTGCTTCAAGTACCAACAGGAACAGCAGGAACCTCACATAAACATAGTTTCTCACACAACAAACGAAAACGAGCAGTGGTTATTGGCTTGGTGAAAATGTGTGCAACTTGCTCTTCACCAGCTACATGTCCCACATCAAGGAATTTTGAAGCTACTTTCTCTCTGATAAAATGAACATCAACTTCGATATGTTTCGTTCGAGCGTGAAAAACCGGATTCGAAGCAAGCAACACAGCACTGGTGTTGTCACACCACAACTGATGCGGAGAGGTAACTGCAATCCCTAGCTCCAAACACAAGGAATGAAGCCACATAACATCTGTAGTAGCATTGGCAACTGATCTATACTCAGACTCCGCGCTACTCCTAGAAACCACATCCTGATTTTTTGAATTCCAAACCACCAGATTTGAACCAAAGAAGATGCAGTGGCCTCCAGTAGAACGTCTATCATCCACACAACCTGCCCAGTCTACATCTGCAAACGCCTCTATACATGAAGAAGAAGATGGTGAGAACTTCAACCCCATCATGGCAGTTCCTTTAAGATACCTTAGAAGTCGTTTTGTAACGACCCGGCTTCCGGACTGACGGCTGACCCCACAGACCTACAGAATCTTTTTCAGTGTGCTTTGTCCTCACTCGCACACTCCCTGAGAAACTTCCCAGGGGGTCACCCATCCCACAATTGCCCCAAGTTAAGCACGCTTAACATTGGAGTTCTTATAAGCAGGTTTCCGAAAAAGAAGATGCATCTTGTGGTATGAGTAGCACCAATCAAATCCTTTAGCTCTCCTCAGATATGCAGTCCCATTCCTGCATACCCTCGGAATCCCTCTCATTCCAGCATGTCTCGGTTCATCCATGTGCCCCTTCACTTAGAAGCCCTTATAGGAGCCGCTCTTTGTCCGTGCTTCTGCGCACCGGCGATCACTCCGTACTTCTGCCCCGGGCGTCACACGTTTGCAAGCTGTCCAATGCTCCACACAAGGATTATGAAGAAACTGACTCAACTTATTCACAGAAAATGCAATATCAGGTCGAGTTAGAGTCAAATACTGAAGTGCTCCAACTGTGCTTCTGTAGAGAAGAGCATCATCAAAGGACTCCCCTTCATACTTGGAGAGTTTGGTGTTGACTGCCATGGGAGTGTCACAAGGATGGCACTGATCTATTGTCACGCCCCAATTCCCGAGGGAAGGCACGTGTGCCGGGACGTGGCAAGGGGTTGGAGTTAAGAAGCGGGGGTAGAAGGGGGATCATAGCTTAAGACATTTTAACCATATTATTATCATTCAATTAACTACGGGATCGGGACGTACAGCACGAACTACGCGGTAGGAAAACCATACTTCCCGCACCGGCCGCCATGTCTGAATACCCGTAAAAATAAAGTAAAATATTTAAATACGGGATCGGGACATATACAGCTCAAACTATGGGGTTGGTTAATCCCATGTTGGCCGCTGTCTGAGTACCCGTAAGAGAAATGTAGAAGTAGGAGAAACGTAGAGATTTTATTACGGAAATATGAAATTAACTTATCATAATATACATGAGGGGTTGACTTTATTTTAAAACGTAGCGGAAGCATTTTATTCTTTTTACACCGCAGCAACAACAACTGTCCTCCCTAGCTCCTGCTGCTCCACCAGATTCCTTTATCTTAATCTGCAAAACATTTGGAAAGGAATTGCAGGGCTGAGTACTAATGCACTCAGTGGAGTTATGCCGAAAACATTTACTATAAAAAGAATATCCATGATAATAAAGCATGCATAGAAGGATTTAGAAATCATATAACTTCCATGCACACGAAAACCCATTTTCGTTGATTGCGCGCAAATGCGTATTACCATGTTACCCTTACATTGATCCCGGGACGTACCACTGCCGGATCCCTTTCTGATGGAGCCTATAGTTTGGAGACAATGGAGTATTTCATCCACTAGTTCTCCCCTCGAAGTTAGAATCAATTGGTGATCAACCCAATGATATCTAACAGTGCGCACAGCCCCTCGATTAGTGTGTTAGACCAACCGAAAGACCCGATCGTAAACATAAGAGCCTTAAACATGTAATCACGCATCAAAACATTTTTCATGGATAAACCACATTTTAGAGCTTACTAACTCGAATAATACTTTGGAAAGAGAAACCCCACATTTTAACCTTAAATCTCTCAACACCACGAATCTCCCTTTACTAATTGCCTTCTTACTAGCTTTGATTTTTATAGATTCTAATGAGCAAGTGGATCTTGGTAGCAACTCAAACTGAGAATGCATGAGTATTTATAGGGAATGCATGGTGTTGAGTCATCACTTATAGCTTAGGTGAGTCAACCTTAGGCATGCAACGTGTTTTGGTAGGAAGAGTTCCAACTTGATATATATGTACACGCATGCATGCTAACTAATTATATTTTATTTTTCTAAAACCATGCATGCGTGAATTACATTTCTAAAAACCATGCATGCTAACTATTGGTTATTTTATTATATTTTATTACTAATCATGCATGCATATTTCCATGCATGCGTACATATGCATGTACTATGAATTGTATATTAATTACTAATGCATGCATGATCTTGTTTTCCATTCTTAATTGCTATTATATTTTGAAGATTTATTTGAAATTAATAGGAAAATACCGGATATTACATCCCTCCCCCCTTATAAAAATTTCGTCCTCGAAATTTCACATACCTGGATATTCTAGGTCAGGATACTGAGCTCTTATCTTTTCTTCTAACTCCCATGTGGCTTCTTCCAGGCCGTGATGATTCCAAAGAACTTTGACTTGAGAAATTTCCTTGTTTCTCAAAATTCTAATCTTACGATCGAGTATCCGCACTGGTTTCTCCTCGTAGTGTAGGTCCTGGCTTAGAACTACCTCGTCGTATTTGATCACGTGTTTCGGATCAAACATATATTTTCGTAACATAGAAATATGAAAAACATTATGTATACCTTCTAAGTTAGGCGGTAGAGCTAACTTATACGCAACGGGACCTATCCTCTCGAGAATTTCGAACGGCCCGATATACCTAGGACGTAACTTACCTCGCTTCCCGAACCGTATGACTCCCTTCGTAGGAGAAACCTTAAGAAATACGTGATCTCCGACCTCAAACTGAAGATCAGTGCGCCTCTTGTCAGCATACGCCTTTTGCCTATCTTGTGCTTCCTTTATCCTTTGTCGAATTAAATTGACGACTTCAACCATGTCCTGGACTAAGTCTGGGCCTAATAATCTTCTTTCACCAACCTCGTCCCAATAGAGCGGCGATCTACACTTACGTCCGTATAAAGCTTCGTACGGCGCCATTCCTATAGTTGCTTGATAACTGTTGTTATAAGCAAACTCTACGAGTGGTAGGATTTCTTCCCAGTTGTCCCCTCGGTCCGCAACGATAGCTCGGAGCATATCTTCTAACACTTGTATCGTTCTTTCGGATTGTCCGTCCGTTTGAGGATGAAAAGAAGTGCTGAAGTTCAATTGGGTTCCCATTGCTTCTTGCAGGCTCCTCCAGAATTTTGACGTGAATCTTGTGTCTCGATCTGAGGTAATCGAAACAGGGATCCCGTGTAATCTCACTACCTCCTTAACATAGAGTTGAGCTAACTTGTCTAGTCTTAAAGTCATCTTAATTGGCAGAAAATGGGCTGACTTCGTGAGCCAGTCAACTATAACCCATATAGCTGTATTTCCTCGCGTTGACTTTGGAAAACTCACCACGAAATCCATGTTGATATGTTCCCATTTCCACTCCGGAATAGGCAATGGTTGTAACGCTCCATATGGTCTTTGGTGTAGCGCCTTCACTTGTTGACACGCAAGACATCGTTCTACGAATGACGCAATATTCTTCTTCATAGCCTCCCACCAAAATTTTTGACGTAGATCCATATACATCTTCGTACTACCGGGATGAGCAGTGTATGGCGTATCATGAGCTTCACTCATAATTTCGTTCTTCAACTCATCATCTCTTGGAACACACAATCTCCCATTATAAGTTAGAGCTCCATCACCTACAATTGCAAATCCCTCTTTAGCTTCTCCGGTTTCAACCTTCAGTCTCATTTTCTCCAAAAATTCATCTTTTCTCTGAGCTTCGACAATTCTTTCTCGTAAATCGGGTTTAGCTATCATCGCTGCTATGCATCCTGATACGGTTTCGGGCGGGCATACGACTTCTAGCTCTAGAGCAGCGAACTCTTGAATAAGCATTTCTTGTTCCGTGATCAGACATCCTAATTCCCCTCTATTCTTTCGACTGAGAGCATCTGCTACTACATTAGCTTTTCCAGGGTGATAGTTGATGACGCAGTCGTAATCCTTGACCAATTCCAACCATCTTCTTTGTCTCATGTTCAACTCCTTTTGTTCGAAGAAATACTTCAGACTCTTGTGGTCAGTGAATATTTCACACTTAGCTCCATATAGATAGTGCCTCCAGATTTTCAATGCATGAACTACTGCTGCTAGCTCCAAGTCATGAGTCGGGTAGTTCAACTCATGAGGTTTCAACTGTCGTGATGCATACGCAATAACTTTACGGTTCTGCATCAGCACACATCCCAAGCCTTGTTTTGATGCATCAGTGAATACAACAAAATCTTCGTTGCTCTCCGGAATTGCTAATACAGGGGCAGAGGTCAGTCTCTTCTTCAGTTCTTCAAAACTTTGCTCGCAGTCCTTGGTCCACGTATACTTTACTCCCTTTTTTAGTAGTTGCGTCATGGGTCTTGCCAATTTTGAAAATCCTTCAATGAACCTCCTGTAATATCCTGCTAGACCTAGGAAACTCCGTATTTCATTTGCATTTGTTGGAGTTTTCCATCCACTGACTGCCTCAACTTTTGCAGGGTCCACTTTGATACCTTCGGCTGAGACGATATGGCCTAGAAACATAACTTCTTTCAACCAAAATTCGCATTTGCTAAATTTGGCATAGAGTTTCTCCTTCCGTAACATTTCTAGTATGATGCGTAAGTGTTCTTCATGCTCATTCTCGCCTTTTGAATATATAAGAATATCATCGATGAAGACAAGGACAAAGCCATCCAGATATTGATGAAAAATCTGATTCATCAAATCCATGAATACCGCTGGGGCGTTAGTGAGACCGAATGGCATAACTGTGAACTCGTAGTGTCCATACCTGGTTCGAAATGCTGTCTTCGGAACGTCTTCCTTTTTCACTTTAAGTTGATGATACCCTGACCGAAGATCAATCTTCGAAAACACGGATGCTCCTTTCAGTTGATCAAAGAGATCATCTATCCTTGGTAGCGGGTACCTATTTTTAATGGTTAGTTTATTCAACTCTCTGTAGTCGATGCACATTCTCATACTTCCATCCTTCTTCTTTACAAAAAGAACTGGCGCTCCCCATGGCGACACACTAGGTTGTATGAAACCTCGATCCAATAACTCCTGCAGTTGCACCTTCAACTCATGTAACTCTTTTGGGGCCATCCGGTAGGGTGCTTTGGATACTGGTGCCGCTCCTGGTTCTAGATCAATTGCAAATTCGACCCGTCGATCTGGGGGTAATCCTGGTAGCTCTGTAGGAAAGACATCTTCATATTCTTTAACAATAGGTACTTCACCGATCTCTATTCCCTTCTCAGATTGCTCCTTCAAAGTTACCCACAAAGCTTGACAGTTCCCCTTTCGTAGAATTGATGTTGCCTTCATTGCTGATATCACTGGTACTCTCTCACCTATTCTTATGCCATGCAAACTAACTCTCTCCTCCTTATTCTCGAAATAGACTTCTCTGTCTTGACAGTTAATGGTCGCTCCATTTAATTCTAGCCAATCCATCCCTAGAATCACGTCAAATTCCATAATGGAAATGACGTACAAGTTTGCCACAAAGATTTGTTCACCGATCTTAAGCTCCTGATTTACGCAAGCTTCTTCTGACAACATGGTTCTTCCGGATGGGATACTTATTTGTAAAGGTTGATCTATTCTTCTGGGTATTATATTTAATTTATGACACGCAATTTGCGAAATGAAAGAATGCGATGCTCCCGTATCAAATAAGGCTAGAATAGGTATGTTGTTGAGGTAGATCATACCTGCAAGATTTCCGGGTGCTCTTGCTGCTTGCTCCTGATTTAGAGCGTAGGCTCTGGCTTGCTGAAGTGGCCTGGGCATTGGTCTCTGATTTCCTTGGTTCATTCGTGGAGGTGGAGGTGGCATAGGCTGAAATCTTGCACCTTGGTTCCCGTTGAAAGCTGGACAGTCGCGAGAATAGTGTCCTGGCCTTTTACACCGAAAACAAAGAGTAGTTCCGACCTTGCATTCCCCAAAATGATATTTCTGACAAGTGCGACAAAGTGGCTTCTCTCTATTCTGCATTGGTTGTTGAGTCTGCTGAAAGTTTCCTCTCCATGGCTGTTTTCCTCTGAAATTTTCGGTATTCCCTTCTTCCCACTTTCTTTTCCCCTTGGCTTGGTCCGGTACATTATTGGGTCCCATTTCCTTTGGAAGCATGGATTCTATATCCATCGCTCTACTCAGTGTCTGAGCATAAGTAAGTGTTCCTTGACTGGCTAAGGAAACACCTATCTCGTGACGTAAACCCCTTCTAAATTTGTCGGCACGAGCTGCATCTGTATTCACCAAATGTGGAGCGTAGCGTGACAGCTGATTGAACAGTCGGTCATACTCCATGACAGTCATCTTTCCTTGCTTGAGATTCCAAAACTCGTTCTGCTTTTGTTGTCGATAACAACCTGGTATGTACTTTTCATATAATTCACTTTTAAAATCTTCCCAAGTGTACTCCTCCCATTGCTCTTGAATCATGGTGCGTCGAACGGATTCCCACCAAAAGTCAGCTTCGTCGACAAGCTGGTACGTTGCTAAAGTCAACCGGTTTCGATTTCCACAATCGACATAGTCAAAGATCCTCTCCATCGATCGAATCCATCTTTCGGCATCAGTTGGATCACTGAGCCCATTGAAGGTAGGTGGATTTTGTCTACGAAAACACTCATCGATCCTAGCAATAGGGTGGGGCTCTACTCGATCGTTACATTCTGGGTTTGCCTCAAGGTTTCCGTTTCTCTTTTGCTCCATTTCTGTAACAGAATTTTGGTTAAAAAGGTTTGTAGAACAATAATAATTGCCAAGGCATGTTGTGGTTAATCTTAAACAACACACATCTAAATAAATATGCATCATATATAACATTATCAATACATGCCTTCTCGAAAGGACTTTCTATACATAGATATTATATATATGTTAGTCAAAACATATAATGTCAGGTTGGCTCGTAAAATGCCCACACCAAAAATCCTGACCCTCCTGCAAAACATATTAGTAGACATATTTATATTCGATGATTGTTCCTTCCTAATAAGAGTTGCCATGATACGAGCCCTGGTCCTCCTCTTCTGAATCAGAATCATCACTGGCATCGTTATTAATATTAATTCTGACCCGAGTTGGTTCCATCGTCCTCATCCTCGGTTTTCGACTAGGCCCACCATTCTCTACGTGTGATGTGGTTGTTGGAACCGTTTCCCTGTGCTCAGGACTCGTTGGTGGCATCTCCAGCTGAACTTTCGCTCTGGACGGGCCTGCCTCAGCTTCATTTGTACCTCCTGCATTGTGAGTTGAGGGTGGTGCGGATTGAGTAGCATCATTTTGTGGTGGTGCTCCCATCATAATCCATCTAGTGATGGTCATGTGAGCAAACGTCAGAAAGTCAATGATCTCCGCATCAGTGATTGCGTCTCTGACACACATCTCCAACCGGAGATAATCTGCCCATTCATTCCATTGCGGGGGTAGTTGTCGAATCAATCTTCGAACAGCTTCGACCTCGGTTAACCCTCCTTGTACCGCGTTATTATATAGTGCGGCTAAACGTGCGACGAATTCACCTACCGACTCATTCGGAATTCTTTCACAATTCCTGAACTGGTAAATATAATCTTCGAGTATATAACGGTTAATTTGTCGTCTTCGTGGATCCATAGTAAAACCTGTGACTCAATATATTATACATTTTTCAATAAAAATTTTAACCATTCCTCGTAATCATTTCAATAATAACCATGTATCCCTGATGTATCCTTGGAAATAAAACTTAGCGCCCTTTATCATTTCACATGAGTTATATGGGTTCGATTGTCCCAAACATAACTAAATCATGAATCATAACCACGCATGTACACATAATAATATCATTTACCTCTTACCCTTGGAGTCTGGTGTAACAGCAAGCTTGAGAGTTGTTGTTGTTGTGCTTTCCAATTCCAATTTTAAATCATTCCAAGTTACGATTTCAGAGCGGAGAATTGCTCTGATACCATTATGTCACGCCCCAATTCCCGAGGGAAGGCACATGTGCCGGGACGTGGCAAGGGGTTGGAGTTAAGAAGTGGGGGTAGAAGGGGGATCATAGCTTAAGACATTTTAACCATATTATTATCATTCAATTAACTACGGGATCGGGACGTACAGCACGAACTACGGGGTAGGAAAACCATACTTCCCGCACCGGCCGCCATGTCTGAATACCCGTAAAAATAAAGTAAAATATTTAAATACGGGATCGGGACATATACAGCTCAAACTATGGGGTTGGTTAATCCCATGTTGGCCGCTGTCTGAGTACCCGTAAGAGAAATGTAGAAGTAGGAGAAACGTAGAGATTTTATTACGGAAATATGAAATTAACTTATCATAATATACATGAGGGATGGACTTTATTTTAAAACGTAGCGGAAGCGTTTTATTCTTTTTACACCGCAGCAACAACAACTGTCCTCCCTAGCTCCTGCTGCTCCACCAGATTCCTTTATCTTAATCTGCAAAACATTTGGAAAGGAATTGCAGGGCTGAGTACTAATGCACTCAGTGGAGTTATGCCGAAAACATTTACTATAAAAAGAATATCCATGATAATAAAGCATGCATAGAAGGGTTTAGAAATCATATAACTTCCATGCACACGAAAACCCATTTTCGTTGATTGCGTGCAAATGCGTATTACCATGTTACCCTTACATTGATCCCGGGACGTACCACTGCCGGATCCCTTTCTGATGGAGCCTATAGTTTGGAGACAATGGAGTATTTCATCCACTAGTTCTCCCCTCGAAGTTAGAATCAATTGGTGATCAACCCAATGATATCTAACAGTGCGCACAGCCCCTCGATTAGTGTGTTAGACCAACCGAAAGACCCGATCGTAAACATAAGAGCCTTAAACATGTAATCACGCATCAAAACATTTTTCATTGGATAAACCCACATTTTAGAGCTTACTAACTCGAATAATACTTTGGAAAGAGAAACCCCACCTTTTAACCTTAAATCTCTCAACACCACGAATCTCCCTTTACTAATTGCCTTCTTACTAGCTTTGATTTTTATAGATTCTAATGAGCAAGTGGATCTTGGTAGCAACTCAAACTGAGAATGCATGAGTATTTATAGGGAATGCATGGTGTTGAGTCATCACTTATAGCTTAGGTGAGTCAACCTTAGGCATGCAACGTGTTTTGGTAGGAAGAGTTCCAACTTGATATATATGTACACGCATGCATGCTAACTAATTATATTTTATTTTTCTAAAACCATGCATGCGTGAATTACATTTCTAAAACCATGCATGCTAACTATTGGTTATTTTATTATATTTTATTACTAATCATGCATGCATATTTCCATGCATGCGTACATATGCATGTACTATGAATTGTATATTAATTACTAATGCATGCATTGTTTTCCAATCTTAATTGCTATTATATTTTGAAGATTTATTTGAAATTAATAGGAAAATACCGGATATTACATCTATACCTGTTTTCTTGAGCAATTCATTCAAATATTTGTGCTGATTCAACACAAAAACAGAATCACCAGACTTAACCTCAATTCCCAAAAAATAAGCAACCTCCCCAAGATGTTTCAGTTTAAATCTACCCTTTAGCAGCTCAATAATCTGAGTGACTGCAGAGGAACTGTCTCCAGTGACCAATATATCATCAACATATACAAGAACTAGCACCAGATCAGACCCTGAATTTTTGAAAAATAAAGAGTAATCTGAAGTACACCTTTTATAACCAAGCTCCACCAATGAAGCAGTAAGAGTATCATACCAGGCCCTGGGTCCCTGTTTTAACCCATACAAAGATCTCTTTAGCTTGCATACAAAATTGGGGTGATGTTTATCCAGAAACCCTTCAGGTTGAGTCATGAAAATGGTGTCTTCCAATACACCATTAAGAAACGCATTATTTACATCCAATTGTTGCACAGACCAACCTCTAGAAGCAGCCAAAGCAAACACAAAATGGATAGACGAAGCCTTAACAACAGGACTAAACGTTTCAAGAAAGTCCACACCTGCATATTGCTCAAAACCACGAGCCACAAGCCTGGCTTTAAGCTTATCAAGAGAACCATCAGCTAGAGTTTTAACTTTGAAAATCCACTTATTAGTGATCACCTTCATCTCAGCAGAATAAGGAACCAGATCCCATGTTTGGTTATCAACCAAAGCCTGAAACTCAGCTTGCATAGCCTTAGTCCATTCTTCAGACTGTAAATCTTCACTAACAGAAGCTGGAGCCACAGGAAGAACCCCAGCCATAAGTACTTTAGGCTTAAAAATGCCATGCTTGGCCCTGGTAACCATGGGATGATTGTTCAAGACCACAGAAGTGTGAGAGGAGGAAGGAACAGATGATGAAGAGGCAGAAGAAGAAGAGGAGGAGGAGGAGGAGGAGGAGGAGGAGGAGGAGGAGGAGGAGGAGGTGGTGATGGAGGAGGTGGAGGTGATGGAGAAGGTGGAGGTGATGGAGGAGGTGAAGGTGGAGGTGATGGAGGAGGTG
Organism: Thymus mandschuricus; assembly: GCA_029379335.1. NCBI lineage: Eukaryota > Viridiplantae > Streptophyta > Magnoliopsida > Lamiales > Lamiaceae > Thymus > Thymus mandschuricus. The sequence continues at coordinate 38,814,729 of CM057074.1, forward strand.
GAGGTGGAGGTGATGGAGGAGGTGGAGGTGATGGAGAAGGTGGAGGGGATGGAGAAGATGGAATGGAAATAGAAAAGCCTGGTGGAATAGATGGCAAAAATATAGGCACACTGTTGGATGAGGTAGAAGAACTGGAGAATAGTGTGGAGTAAGGGAACTCATTGGCATTGAAATGACTGTGTCAGATATGTACAGCCTTCCTGAGCTATGTAGACACTTATATCCCTTATGAATGTTACTGTAACCAAGAAAGACACACTTGGAAGACCTAAAATTAAGTTTAGACTTGTTATAAGGTCTAAGGAAGGGAAAACAAGCACAACCAAACACAACCAATCTAGTGTAGTCTGGATCTGTATAAAAGAGTAATTTGTAGGGAGATGAGTTTGAGATAGTGGGAGAAGGAAGCCTATTAATTAAGTAAACTGCAGTATGAAAGGCTTCCCACCAGAAAGTAAGAGGAAGACAAGCTTGTGACAACAGTGTGAGGCCCATGTCTACTATGTGTTGATGTTTTCTCTCACATCTCCCATTTTGAGGATGAATGTCAGGACAAGGATGTTGGAAGTGAATGCCTAAAGATTGAAGAAAAGGAAGTAATGGCTTGAATTCACCCCCCCCCCCCCAATCAGACTGGATAGCTTTAATGGACTTGGAAAACTGAGTTTGCACTAGAGAAATGAAGTTTTTGACAGTCTGACATGCTTCAGACTTGAGAGTTAGGGGATAGATCCAAGTGTATCTAGTAAAATCATCAACAAAATGAATGTAGTATTTAAAACCATGAGAAGATGAAGTACTAGAGGGCCCCCATAGATCAGTGTGCACTAAGTCAAAAGGCTGAGTAGATTTTAGAGTTTGTGTTGTGTGAGGCCTTTGATGCATTTTCCCTATTTTACATGAATCACAGAAGAGTAGACTTGAAGCAGAAAAAGGAATATTCAAACTGGAACAAACTTTTGATAGAACTGAATTGTTGGGATGACCAAGCATCCTATGTAATACATTCAAATCTGTGTGTAAAGTAGATACTAGAGCTGTAGACGAGTCATTTACAGTACCTAACACATCAGAATTGAAACTATTACGTGGATTACATGGAGAACTAGAACTAGAACTAGGAATGGATAGACTAATGTCTTGAGCAGATGGTGAAGCACCAGCAGATGATGAAACAGCAGAATCAGCAAAACAAGCAGCAAGAGAAGAAGACTTCAAGCCAGAACCAAGTGTTGCAGCATTGAGAGATAGTTTGGATAAGTCCAACTGGTAAAGACCTCTAACAAGATTGCCCTTCAACAACGGCCTGTGTGTGGCCATGTCCTTAACAAAACAACAATTATGGTGAAACTCAATGATCACATTATTATCTAGAGTAAACTGAGAGATGCTAAGCAAATTTTTGGCTATAGTAGGCACAAATAAGATGTTATTCAAAAGCAGAGAAGGTTTAGAGGAATCAGCAGTTAAAGGAAGAGAAGAGGAACCAATAGAAGCAATGGGAAGACGGTTACCATTTCCAACCATGACAGTTTCTGGCCCTTGGTACTCAGTGCTGATGGAGAGGTTTCCAAGCTCATTCGTGATGTGATTTGTAGCTCCACTGTCCATATACCAAGTAGACATATCACCACCATTCTCCACAGATCCAGTGTCTACAGTATAGGCTTGAGGAGAGGCAGAATCAACAGCTGTATTTCCAGTAAAATGCACATCAAATCGACGGAAGCATTTGAGAGCTACATGACCAATTTTCCCACACAGTTGGCACAGAATAGCCTTAGCATTGGACTTAGAGAAACCACCACGTGAACCACCAGCAGATCCTCGACCAAAACCACCACGATTTCCTCCATAGAACGCTGCATTTGCACTAGGATCAATCACAGAAAACTGAGAAACCTGTTGAGCAAGACGAAGTTCATAGGCTTGAAATGCAAGCTGCATTTCCTGAAGAGAGGGAGAATCCGTTCGCTGCATGAAATTAACCACCAACGCTTCATACTCAACACCAAAACCTGCTAAGATGTACATCTGTAGATCCTCATCGGAAACAAGCTGGCCAATCACAGAGAGCTGATCAGCGAAACCTCGCATTTTGAGAAAATAATCCTCAATCGAGAGAGAACCTTTGCGAGTGGTTTGCAGAGCCATCCTTAACTGCATCGTGCGTGCCTTCGACTGAGAGAAGAAGAGACGCTCCATAGTAAGCCAGACATCACGCGCAGTGCTGCACCGGACGACATGACCAAACATAGAATCACCAATCGATGCCAATAACCAGCTGAGCAGGAATTGATCTCGACGGATCCAAGCAGAGTACTCAGGATTTGGCCGCAGAGCAACACCAGATGGCGACGGGAGAAACGGAGATGGAGGCATACCAGTAGGAGAAATAAACTCCTCAAAACCGTGAGCTCAAATCGTCGGCAGAATCTGAGCGCGCCAGAAGGCATAGTTGGTGCGATCAAGCTTGAACAGCACCGGATGAAGATTCGGAAGGGAAGCGGAAGCAGAACCAGAACCGGAGAAAAGTGTAGCCGCCATCGACGCGAAAACAGAGAAATAACCGAACAAACAACTAGATCTGGGGAAAAACGAAGAACAAACGGAGAGCAGCAGAGATTCAACAAAGAAAATAACGAAACCAAGAGATTTCCGACGATAGAAACGCCGGAGAAAAGAGAAAACCGACGGCGATAGAAACGCCTAGAAGCTACCAGATCTCAAAAATCTTAGCTGGCGATTGATAGGGGTGGACCGGTACGGGATATTGATATTTTTCGCCGATATTGATATTGATATTGATATTGATCGGTATCGCATTTTCGATACCGATACCGATACCGCAAGTACCGGTATACCGCATACCGGTATACCGCAATTTCGGTATCGACGAAGAGCGATACCGATGCCGTGCCGACGCCGCGGTAATACCGCGGTATCGATAATACCGCGGTATTGATAAAAAATTCCGAATTTTCTAATAAATATTTTTTTAAAATACTAATAAAATGCAAAACTAAAAACCCCTAACACAAAGTGAAGAACTTAAAGGCACAAACAAACAACATAAATACATAATCCAACAAAAATAAATAAACACGGAAGCAGCTTGCCCAAAGTCCAAACACAAAATAACAAAACAAAATGGAACAATTAGCTCGGCATTCTTGATCTCCTCCTCGACATCAGATGCCTTAGCACTCAATGACTTGAGTCTTCTCTTCAGAGTTTTCAAAGTGAGCTTAAACTCACCCATACCCTTCAAGCTGCTGTGTGCATTATCTGTGGTATGCTCCACCAGCTTCGAACAGAACGATTCCCCAACCTTCGATAACTTGCGCTAAAATTCTCTCCATTTTCCTCTTTTCCAGAAAAAATAGAAACAAAATAAACAAAAACTATATATAAGCCAAACATTACTAATATAGTAGTATCATCTACCTGCTCAATGCAAATTATCAAAAAAAATCAACAAAATCTATGTTGAAGATCAATCTTCGATCAGATCCAAATGCAGATTATCGACTAATTAGATGTTATGGAGAATGGTGGAGATTTGGTCGGAGGAGCGTCGGAGGTGGAAGGAGAATTGAAGGAAGTAGGGCTCGATACTGAATTGGGCAAGAAATTGAAGAAATTAAAAGCAGTGTTTCAAGTGAGGAAAAGAAGGAATAATTTGTACCGTCCACGTGGCAACATGTGGGGCTTAGTGGATGTTTGAGTCTTACCTATTGTCGTTACTTTTAGTATTACGCTTTTGCCTTTTAAGTTTTCTTGCTTTTCAAGTTTGGTTGGTATTTAGGATTGTGAAGGACGAATTTGCTGAGTATGGAATGAATTAATTTTCTCTCTCTTGCCTTTTCTCTCTCACTCTCCCTCTCCCTCTCTTCCTTTCTCTTCTGGGTTACTGTTTCATTACTGAGCCATACATAAATATTCAGATCTACACTACTTTCATACATATTTATAATATCTCAGCTATTACACTTGTAGTATTCACTACAATTGGTATCATCCAGTCGCATCCATGGCGGAAGTTACTCATTTCAAAGATCTCTAGGAAGCGCAGAAACGGCTCGATCATACGTTGCAGACTGAAGCAATCTGCATCAGATCAAAAGTTTCAGGAACAACTTTCAGGTATCAATGAAAAGTATGACCATGCCACACATACTTTAGCTGAAATTAAGTTGCAACTGCTGAATTTGGGAAACAACAATGGATCTGGGGAGAGTTCTATACTAGGGGGTTATGTTGCTACTCCTGGATCGGGTAGATCGGGTTCTGGTCCGAATTTTATTCATACACCTTTACCCAGAATTGATTTCCCTAGGTTTGATGGGGTTAATCCTAGAACTTGGATTATTAAATGTAACAGCTACTTTAAACTCATGCCTTCTATTCCTGATGCACAACGGGTTCATTTGGCTACCATGCACTTTGATGGCAAAGCCCTATCATGGTTTCAGAATTTAAATATGGGGGATATTGGTATTACATGGAAACAGTTTCTGGAAGTTGTCTCTGCCCGTTTTGAGGATCTCAAAATTTCCAATATTATTGTTGAGTTTAATAAGTTGAAGCAGCCAGGTTCCTATGATGAGTATGTGGACCGATTTGAGGAATTACGAGCTTGTTTGTTAATGGAGGATGCAAGCAAATTCACTGAGGATTACTTTGTGGCTAGTTTTCTCAGTGGTCTTAGTGACGAACTCCGGTCTTTTATTAACATGTTTCAACCTCAATCCCTCGATCAAACCATTGATTTGGGTAGGAAACAACTACAGACCTTGGAGGCTCTTGCTAAGAGGGTGAAAACACCTCCTAGACCTTTTCCTGGTTTCAAACGATTGGATTCTATTCCTACTCCTGGTCCTGCTCCCACCAGAGTTGTTTCACCTATTCCACCCAAGACTGCTACTAAATTACTCACTTCTACTGAGATGACAGCCAGACGGGGGAAAGGACTATGTTACAATTGTGATGAAAAATATATCCCAGGCCATAGATGTAAAACTAGAATTCTTTACATGGTAATGACTGAGGAGGAGGAACTGTTATATGCTCAAGATACTGCAGAACCTGAACAACCACAGGATGAAGATACTCATGCTGCTGATGTGGAGGAGGTGCAAATGTCCCTTCATTCTATGATGGGTGCAGCTGGGTTAACTACTATGAGGGTAGTGGGGCAAGTTGGGAAACATCAGTTAAACATCTTGTTAGATACTGGGAGTACTTTGAGTTTTTTGCAGGAGGCCACAGCAAAAAAATTGGGTTGTGCTACTCATTCTGATAAACCTATTTTAGTCAAAGTGGCTAATGGGCCGAAGCTACTCAGTACCCAGAGAGCTACTGACTTTCAATGGATAGTCCAAGGGCATGAATTTCAATATTCTCCTAGAGTGTTAAGGATTGAAGGGTGTGATGATTTTGGGAGGTGATTGGCTTAGGTTTTGCACACCTATTGAGTTGGACTATTCAAACATGAGTGTTACTGTGACTTTGAAGGGGGAGAGAGTCACACTTAATGCTTTAACTTCTACTGTGGATTGTACCTTGATTACTGGTCCTGTTTTGAGCAGTCTCATTCATCAGGATTTCAATGATATTGAGGAAATCTTTGTTATTAATGAGGGCTCTCCTACACCAGATCTCTCTGCTAGAGGAGTTTTCTGATGTGTTTGAGGAACCAGTGGGGCTACCTCCTGAGAGGGGAGTAGAGCATCATATTCAACTGAAGGATGGCAGTATTCCTAAACATCAATATCCCTACAGTACCTCCCACAGCCACAAGGATGAGATTGAGAGAATCGTTTCTGAAATGTTAACAGCTGGGATTATTCAGCACAGTAGGAGCCCTTTTGCTTCTCCAGTTATATTGGTGAAAAAGAAAGATAGCACTTGGAGAATGTGTGTTGATTACAGGTATCTGAATTCTCTCACTATTAAACATGATTATCCTATCCCTGTCATAGATGAGCTGCTAGATGAACTCTTTGGGGCTAAATATTTTTCCAAGATTGATTTAAGGTCAGGATATTTCCAAATTTTGGTTCAGCCTAAGGACATATATCTTACTGCTTTTAGTACCCATCATGGTCATTTTGAATTCTTAGTTATGCCTTTTGGCTTATGTAATGCCCCTGCTACATTTCAGTCCTTGATGAATCAAGTTTTCAGTCACTGTTTGAGGAAGTTTGTGTTGGTCTTTTTTGATGATATTTTGGTCTACAGCAAGTGTTGGTCTGATCATAAGCTACATTTAAGAGAAGTTTTGGCTTTACTCAGACATCATAAGTTGTATGCAAAGAGAAGCAAATGCAGTTTTGGGCAGATGAGAGTAGAGTACTTGGGGCATATTATTACAGCTGAGGGGGTTGCTACTGATCCAGCAAAAATATCTTGTATGGTGTCTTGGCCTACTCCTAAAAATGTGAAACAATTATTAAGGGGTTTTTTAGGATTGACTGGTTATTATAGGAAGTTTGTCAAGGATTATGGATTGTTGAGGTCCACAAATTTGTTGAGAAAAGACAAATTTCTTTGGTCCCCAGAGGCTGAGGTTGCTTTTCAAACTCTTAAAAAAGCTATGATTACTGCTCCTGTGTTGGCTCTTCCTGACTTTAGCCAACCCTTTATTTTGGAGACTGATGCAAGTGGTAAGGGTATTGGTGCAGTTCTCATGCAAGGTCCGGCCTATTGCTGTCCTTAGTAAAGCTTTGAGTTTGAGGAATCAAGCTTTATCAATCTATGAAAGGGAATTTCTAGTTGTTATTGTTGCTGTGCAGAAATGGAAATCCTACCTACAGGGGCACAAATTTATTATTAAAACTTCAGCAAGCTCTAAGGCATTTGTTGGATCAGAAATCTATGAATCCTACACAACAAAGGTGGCTAACAAAATTGTTGGGACTGCATTATGAGATTCAATTTAAAAGTGGGGTTGAAAATAAGGTTGCTGATGCCTTATCTAGACACCCATCTTTTATTGCAGATTGTTCTGCCATTTCTACTGTTTCCTATTATGGATACAAAAAGTGGTTCAAAGCTATAACAATGATCCTGTTGTTACAAAAATTCTAGCCTCTAAAGCTGTTGATGCAGGGGCCTATGGTGATTTTTCAATTTCAGATGGTATCCTCAGATACAAAGGAAGAGTGGTGGTTGGTTCTGACCCTACTCTTAGGGAATCTATCTTACATGAAGTTCACAATTCCTCTTTTGGTGGGCACTCAGGGATTCAAGGCACATATATGAGATTGAAGAATACCTTTTATTGGCCAGGGATGAAGACAGCAGTAATTAAGAGGTGAAAGAATGTGATGCTTGCCAGAGAAACAAACCTCAATCTGGAGCAATACCAGGTTTGCTTCAACCTTTACCCATTCCTCAGGCTGCTTGGACCCATATCTCCATGGATTTTGTGAAAGGTTTACCTAAATCTGCAGGAAAAAATGTCATTTTTGTGGTGGTGGATAGATTAACTAAATATGGACACTTTCTAGCCCTATCTCATCCTTTTACAGCTGAGCTAGTTGCTAAACTTTTTCTAGATATTGTGTACAAGCTTCATGGTTCTCCTGTTAGTATTGTGTCTGACAGAGACAAGGTTTTCACTAGTGCTTTTTGGAGAGAATTGTTCAGATTGATGGGCACTAAGCTGGATTTTTCTTCTTCATACCATCCTCAGACTGATGGGCAGACAGAGAGGTTGAATCAGTTCTTGGAAAACTATTTGAGGTGCATGGTGAGTGACTGTCCTAGGCAATGGGTTAAATGGCTACCCTTGGCTGAGTTTTGTTACAACACTAACTATCACTCTAGCCTCAAAGTTACTCCTTTTCATGCACTATATGGTTATCCACCCCCTCAATTCTCTTTGGATTCCTATTTTCTGTCTCCTAGTACTGAGGCTGCAGATCTTATGGAGCAGAGACAAAAATTGATGCAGACTCTACGGGAAAATTTGTTGCAAGCTCAGAATAGGATGCGGTTATTTGCTGATACGAAGAGGGAAGAACGTGAGTTTCAGGTAGGAGAGATGGTTTACTTAAAATTGCAGCCTTCCAGAATTCAATTTCTCTAAGAAAGCATCTTAAGTTATCTTCTCGTTACTATGGTCCATACAAAATTCTTGAACGGATTGGTAAAGTTGCTTATAAATTGGATCTCCCGGATACTTCGAGGGTGCACCCAGTTTTTCATGTCTCCTTGCTAAAGAAATGTTTGGGAAAGAACATCATACCTGTTCCTGATTTGCCCACTACAGATGCTGATGGTAATTATATAGTGGCTCCCCTGGATATACTGGGCTCCAGATCTGTGCTTCGAAATGGTGGTGAAGTCTTCCAAGTCCGGGTTCAGTGGTTGAATGCGTCGGCGAATTTCACTACTTGGGAGGATTTACCATTCATCAGGCGCAAGTTTCCAGCTTTCTATCCTTGCGGACAAGGAAGTCGTCGTGGCGGGGGTATTGTTATGGAGAATGGTGGAGATTTGGTCGGAGGAGCGTCGGAGGTGGAAGGAGAATTGAAGGAAGTAGGGCTCGATACTGAATTGGGCAAGAAATTGAAGAAATTAAAAGCAGTGTTTCAAGTGAGGAAAAGAAGGAATAATCTGTACCGTCCACGTGGCAACATGTGGGGCTTAGTGGATGGTTAAGTCTTACCTATTGTCGTTACTTTTAGTATTACGCTTTTGCCTTTTAAGTTTTCTTGCTTTTCAAGTTTGGTTGGTATTTAGGATTGTGAAGGACGAATTTGCTGAGTATGGAATGAATTAATTTTCTCTCTCTTGCCTCTTCTCTCTCACTCTCCCTCTCTTCCTTTCTCTTCTGGGTTACTGTTTCATTACTGAGCCATACATAAATATTCAGATCTACACTACTTTCATACATATTTATAATATCTCAGCTATTACACTTGTAGTATTCACTACATTAGATTTCATGAGTATTGCAAAAATTAAAATTTCACATGCTCGAAGTTTTGAGTTAAAACTGGGCATCTCATATAAAGAAAAGGAGCAGATTATAAAATAGAATAAGAATTTTTACCTGAAATTTGCTGAGCTGGGATTGTGAAGAGCTGAAGATGCAGTTAGAGAGATTATCAGAACGTGTAAAATAAAATTATGAATGAAGAACCCAGAAATGTGTGAGTAATGGCGTTGACTTTTTTAAAACTGGGAAGAAATTAGGATGTTTCTGGGTAGGTGGGAATCATTTCCCGGGAAATTTACAGGTTTTGTGTTTTTTATATTTGGCCCTATTATCTATTTTCAATTTTAGGGGGAGATGAACGTCAACTTCGGAAAAGGTGAGGGGCTTTATTGTATTTCCACAATAAGTCAACAGTAATTCAAAATCCCCAAATACTCCCTCCAATCCGCTGGCGGGCTCTTCTGTTTTGGCGTTTTCGCAGACAGTTTGCGCGCAGCAATTTTAAGAGATGAACTTTCAGCAAGGAACTTATTTCTCTAATTGACAATTTTACAAACAGTTGGGATCTGATTGAAAATATTTCATTTTATAAGTGCAAAATAAAATCTTCCATTCTGAAGCTTTGCGTTTAAACTATAGACAAATTTTAGTAGAACAAGAATTTTTACCTGAAGAGGGGGATGGCTGAGACACTGAGCCGAGATTTGTATAGATCTGAAGATCTAGTACCAGTGATTATTAAAAAAATGTAGATAAAATTATGCGAAGTGAAGAACCGAGACTTGAAGATTGGGATGTTTCTGGGTAGGTGGAGTTCAATAACTGGGAAATTGACTGGTTTTGTTTTATATATGGAGATGAACTTTAGGTGTTAAGTGTCAAATTCGGAAAGTTCAGGGGCTTTTTTGTAGTTTCTGAAGAAGTCCACAGATAAAAATAGCCGGGGGCATTTTCACAAACAATTTGCGTGCACCAATTAAACAAACGGACTTTTTTAGAAGGATCTCATTTCTCTTTGACAATTTCACAAACAGTTTGCGAGCATTTCTTTAAATTAACAGCCTCATAAGTATTGTTACAACCATTGAATAAATTCATTATCTCGGAGATTAACAGAAACTGCATATCTCGGAAGCCTCGTTCCGATACCTACTTTAATTGTTGCTCTGATCTTTCGCAGAGCAGCCGCTGCTTCGATCATGTCGATTCTTTCGTTCGCCGAAATTGCCAAGCATTTCATCCCCAGTTCAAGAACTGATAACACAAACTGCCCTTTGGTAGTGTAAAGCTTGTCTACTTCCAGTGTTTCATTTCCAGCATTTTTTCGTAACTGTAATGCTTCATTTACCCAATCTCTCAAGCTCATTTCTCCGCCGAACATATCATCCGTCGGCCTCTTCCCCGTGAACATCTCCAGCAGCATTATCCCGAAGCTGTACACATCGCCTTTCGTCGTCACTTTCCCTTCCGTTCCGAACTCTGTTACATCACATGCATCCATCATTTTGTTAGGATTAGATTGAAACACTAATGAAGTAGGAAAATAATTGAAGATTGAAAAATGTTTAACATCGTGCATTGATCATCACCTGGAGCAGCATAACCGAAGGTGGCGAATGTTTGAGTCTGGATGGAACGTTCGCCTTCGTCGAAGAGCTTCGAAATGCCAAAATCGGAAAGATGAGCAATCATATCTTTATCGAGCAAGACATTGCTCGGCTTTACATCACAGTGAACAACTGGGAATGTGTATCCATGGTGAAGATACTCCAAAGCAGCTGCAACATCGATTGCTATTTCCAGTCTCTGAGTAAGACTCAAACAATAGTTGTCGGAATATAGCCATTTATCCAAGCTCCCATTCGGCATGTAGGTGAGGATCAGAGCTCTGAAGTCCAGGTTAACACAACATCCGATGATTCGGACTAAGTTTCTATGTCGAAGGGAGCTCATGATCTCAACTTCAGTATCAAAGCTCCTTGTTGTTCCTTGTAACTGCAAGTCGAACACTTTTACCGCAACTTTTAACCCATCAGATAATGTTGCTTCGAATATGGAACCATAGCCCCCTCTTCCGAGAAGACGGCTATCGCTGAAGCCTCCCGTTCCTCGTTTCAGTTCCATGTAAGAAATTCTTCTCCATTTTAAAGCCGGTGAAATATCAAAAGAGAGTGCTACTTTGTCCGGTTTTCGCCTACTTATTATCAACACGAGCAACACGATCACCGCAATGGCTAGTAAAACAAGTGAGGGCACCATATACTTCATCAACTGGGCTACCCTAGATCCACCATTATCAACTTTTGGGCAAGCTTGAACTTGAAATCTTGGTGAACCACAGAGGGCAAGGTTGTGAGCAAACGACTGAGGAGTGAAGTTACCGAAACAACCACCGTTCGGAATTTCCCCCTCCAATTTGTTGTGAGAAACAGTGAAATGCTGAAGAAAGAGGAGGTCTTCCAAGGAGTTGGGTATCAATCCAGAGAGATTATTGTGAGATAAATCCAAGATTGTCAAGCCTTTGACATTTCCCAAGGATTCGGGAATAGATCCTCTTAACTTATTATTCGACAAGAGTAGAACTTCTAATGATTGGCAACCGTCAATCAAGCTTGGAATGTCACCTGAAAACTGGTTAAAGGACAAGTCCAGAGAGTTGATTGCCTTTAAATTCCCAAGTTGAGACGGAAGTTGGCCGGTGAAGTAATTTGAGGACAAGTTCAAAACAACAAGGTCTCTCAGAGTCCAAAACTTGGGAGGGATGGTGGAATTCAATTTGTTGGAGGCTAAGTTGATGACTCTCAAGGATTTAACTTCACCCAAGCATTCGGGAATCGAACCTACGAGCATGTTACTACTGAGAATCAACTCCCCCAACTTATTCAACTGGCAAAGATCTGTAGGGAAAGACCCTACCAGTTGGTTGCCACTGAGATCTATTTCTTGGAGTTGCTTCAATCTCCCAATTGTTGGTGGAATGGGTCCACTGAGCTGATTTTTTTCCAAATACAAAGACAGCAAACTACTTAATTCTCCGATTTCAGAAGGAATGACACCCCTGATGTTGCTATTATGTGCATAGAGAATGAGAAGAGAAGAGGAAAAATTCCCGATGGAAGCGGGCAGGATTCCGTTTAGCGGATTGTTTGACACTTCGGCGCTCACCAGATGTCGACAAGAAGTTAATGAAGAGAGAAATGTCAGCTCTTGAGTCGGAGATCCGGATCCACTCGTAAGATTATTTTCCCAAATGTAAAGGACTTCAAGGTATTTCAGATCACCAAGGTGTGGCATGTAGCCATTGAAGGAGTTGGAGTTCATGACCAAGGTAATTAGTTTAGAAGCATTGGCGATGGAGGTTGGAATCGGACCACTCAGTCTGTTGCGAGCTAAAAGAAGCGTTTCGAGATTGAAAAGTGAATTCCCAAAATCCGAAGGAAGACTACCTGAAAACTCATTCAATGAAAGGGATAGTGTCTTCAAGGTTGATAAGTTGAATACGGAAGACGGTATGGAACCGGATAAGGAATTGTTGAACGCCCTGAAACGTTGGAGGTTTCGTAGGTTACCAATCTCGTTTGGTAATTCACCTGCGTGTATATTGAATAAGTATTGTAGTAAAGTGAAGTTGAAGGAGTAAGGGCCCGTTTGGCTAAGCTTATTTCAAAATGCTTATAAGCTCTAGGTGCTTATAAGATGTTTAAGAGTTTATAAGATGTATGAGGGTAAGAGCTTATAAGTTGTTGAAGTGTTTGGATAAAAGAGCTTATAAGCACAAGGAGATAATAAAAAAATAAAATCTGAAAATTAAAAATAAAAATTTTGAAATCATAATGTTGTAACATCAAATGGAAGTGTATATAATATAAATATAAAAATAAAATAGAATTATAATGGTAAATAAGCAATATTTAAAAAAAATAAGTTGGGGTGAAGGAGCTTATTTTTTGGAGTGCTTATAAGCACTTTTTGCTTAGTTTTGCATCTTATAAGCTCTTAAGGAGCTTATTTTGCCAAACACATTTAGAGTGCTTATAAGCAGTCAAACAGCTTATAAGCAGTCAAACATATTATAAGCTAGCTTATAAGCTTAGCCAAACACCTTCTAAGATATAGTAGTAACTTATATAATGTACCTGTGAAATCGTTATAGTCCAGAACCAACTCCCTAAGCATGCTCGTATTTCCGATTTCAGGTGGAATGCTACCATTAAAATAGTTGGAGTATAGATTCACAACCTCGAGATGTTTGCATTTCCATAAATTTGGGGGAATCGGGCCACGGAGTTTATTCCGAGAGAGTGTAACTGCTTCAATGGAGGACATATTGTTGCACATGTCACTTGGGAGCCAACCTGACAAACTATTCGAGGCGAAATTCAATTGTTTCAACGACGGCATGTAAAAGATCGACGGGGGAATGTCTCCTGTTAAGTAGGCATTGCCCATGCTTAATATCTCTAGCCGTGAGAGATTTCCTATTTCCTGAGGAATCCCTCCTGAATTTGTTGCAACATATATAGAGTTGGGTTATGATCTTTCTTCACAGATTATACTATAGTTTGAAGAGATGTATGTGTGCAATGTACCTCGGAAAATGTTGTAGGCCAGGTATAGCTCTCTCAGCATGCTCAAACTCCCGATTCCACTCGGGATTACCCCATCGAAGCGATTCAACGATAACTCGAGCACCTCGAGCCCCCTGCATTTCCATATGTTTGCCGGGATCTCACCGGAAAGTTGATTGGCCGATAACACTGCTACTCTCAGATTCGAGAGATTGTTACACATATCACTTGGTAGCGAACCTGAGAGGCTATTATTCCTAATCCTAATCTCTCTCAACGAAGAGAGGTTGAAGATACTCTCAGGTATGGGCCCACTCAACTGATTATTCTCCAAATACAGGATCTGAAGTGAAGAGATGTTTCGAATTGCTTGTGGAATTTTCCCGCTCAAACGGTTATAGTTTAAATTCAAAGCTTGGAGGGAAGAGAGGTTGAAGATGCTCTCGGGTATGGGCCCACTCAGCTGATTATTTTCCGAATATAGTATTAGGAGGGAAGGAATATTCCCGATCTCGTGTGGGATGGGCCCACTCAAACGGTTATGGCTTAAGCTAACCGCCCTGAGCGAGGAGCTCGAGCCGATCTCCTTCGGAATTTCTCCGATCAGAAAATTGGAGCTCAGTTCTAAGAGGAGGAGCTTCGAATTGTTGAAGAGAGGAGCGGGAATCGTACCTGAGAAGGAGTTTTTGTAGAGATAGAGCTGCTCCAGCCGAGGGAGATTCCCCAGCCACGGCGGAATTTCTCCGGCGAAGGAATTGGCTCCGACGTTCATCACCTCCAAACGGCGTAGTTTGGAGAGCTCGGAGGGAAGGGAATCGGTGAAATTGTTGGAACTGATGTCGAGGTATCGGAGGAAGGTCAGGTTTCCGAGATCGGGAGGGAGAGATCCGGCTAGGTTGAAGCCGGAGAGGTTTAGGGCGGCGACGTGGAGGTGATCGGCGGCGCAGGCGACGCCGATCCAGTTACAGATCGAGGAATTCTCCGACCAGCTGGTGCGCAGGATAGCGTTGGGGTCGGATTTGATGGAGTTTTTGAAGGAGAGAAGCGCGAGTTTGTCGGTGGTGGAGTTGAAAGCTGCTGCGAAGGAGCAGAGTGTTAGAGTATTCAGTAGTATTAGAAAGGAGGATAAGAGAGAGAGGGAAGAGTTCGCCATTGTTATTGTCCTTCAAATTTGGCTTTACTGTGTTGGTATTTATTTTGTAGGGAAGGAGAAGAGGGAGTTACTAATATACTACCTCCGATCCGTCTAAGTAGGTTGGTTTCTAAATGGAACACAAACCAAGTAAAGTGGGTATAAAGGGTGATGTGATGGAGATGTGATGGTAAATTAGAGTTTAATTTAATTTAAAATATTAAACCTACTCACATGGAGATGTAATTAAAATTAATTAAGTGTGATGTAGATGGTGATGTGATGTTAATTTTTTGCCATAAAAGGAAAGGAGTCTAATATACGGGATGTCCCAAAAAGGAATAACAGTCTACTTAAACGGACCGGAGGTAGTATATAACTCCCTTCGTCCCACTTCGATTTCAATCGGTTTCATTTCTTATCGGGACATCCCACTTTGACTTGTTAAAAATAGAAAGAATTAACTTTTACTTTTCGATTTTAGATATGTATCCCTTGTTTTTCACATTGAATATTGCATCTGAAATTCTAATATTGAAATTAAACAAGTCAATTTATCAAAAGGTCGAAGGGAGTACTTAGATCATGAACACTTAATACTTTATAGTCTAGATACATGATCCATTTAAGAATATGTTAAGAAAACAAAAATAGATTTCAATATTGTTTGGATGAGGAGAGATTCTTTATTCTTTTCTTACTATTTAGGAAAGATTTGGTAGAGATTCGGATTAGGTATAAAATGAGAGAGGCATGAACGGGTCAATTAAGAGTGGGGAATTATATTTCTTATTGGAGAAAAATTGGTCACTGATTTGTTTTGATTGGAGTGTTATTTCTATTTTAAGTCGTCGGCCGTAAGAAGACTTTGTTGACTTTAACTCGCCCTCGCCGGCAGGAGAGAGAGAGAGAGAGTTGTTTTTGTTTGGATAATCACGAAGTTGGGCCTTAGTAGGGATGTCAAACGGGCCAACCCACCGGGTTTCGGGCTAGCCCTATCGGGTTGCGGGCTTTTCGGATCGGGTTAATCGGGCTTTTTTTTCTTTCGGGCTATTATTTTTTGACCCTAACCCTAACCCACCGGGTTTCGGGCTAGCCCACCGGGCCATTAAATATATAAAAAGTAAATTGATATCGTATAAATATAAAAATAATTATTATTTTAGCACATATTTGTATAAAAAAATTAAATAAATTATTAAATATTGTGAATTTAACAAAAATATTTTTGAATGTTAATCTTTATTTTATTTTTTACCAAGCGCCGAAGTAAAAAACGTATAGAATTTAAAATAAAGGTTATATTTTTATTAAAACAAATTAAAAATACTCAATAATAATTAAAAACATAACCTAATTTATCAAATTTATAAGTAGAGTAATGAAATAAGTCATGGATTCATAATTTATGGTAACCCACCGGGCCAACCCACCGGGCTTTCGGGTCAGCCCTATCGGGCTCGGACTTTTTTCGGTCCAGCCCTATCGGGCTTTTTTACTTTCGGGCTATTATTTTTTGGCCCTAACCCACTATTTTTTTCGGGCTAATCGGATCGGCCCGTCGGGCTCGGGCTTTTTTGACATCCCTAGGCCTTAGACAAAAATATTGTTTATAGTGGGGACAAATTATGTATAGGGCCACCGAAACCATGGGCGAAAACAGTTGGATTGATGCGGTGAGGCCCAATATTTAAATCTCATTGAAAGCCCAATAACCTATTTTCTCTCTCTAACAGACAATATAGGAATAGGATCCCCAATAACTTAGAAACACATATCATGAGAGGTTGAGAAATTTATATGAAAATCAATTTTTGTTTTTTTAAAAGAAGAACAAAAGTTACAATTATAATATATTTTTTCTTTGTTCACAATTTAGGACAAGTTAAGACCGTTAATATAAAATAAAGGTATGCTGTGAAGCGAAAGCTCACCTAAGTTGGTGATCGAGTGTCTGCCAATTGGCTTATTTATAAGCATTTAGTATCGTCGACACACATACAACTCAATTCGGGGTGCATGCAGCATGGCTACCGTTTATTTCTTACCATTCACATTTTGCTTCTATGTCTTTATTGTTCATGCAATTAAATTAATATTCCAAATTGTCAACGAAATGCACTTTAGTGGTATGACGAACTCTTACTCCAACTAAGAGGTTAGGTGCTCAAGACACATTTAATATATAAATCCGTATATGATTTATGCATGATTGTCCGGTAAAAATATAAATGAAGTAATCCATGAACACGCTCAGATCAAACAAGACATACAAGTTGACTTATTAAAAATATACTCCTAAGTTGTCAATTTTTAATCTCGTAAAAGTATTTAATTAATTAAGTCGGTCAAAAAAGGCTACTCTCTGATCATGATAAATAAGTATATTTACTTGCGTGTAATATAGATTATTAATTGTTTTATGTATAAACCTATCCGAGCTAGCTAACACCTCTCATTTTCTCTCTCTACCACAAAGTACAAAGGAATCATTAATTTCTTTTATGTCTTTGACTAATGAGCGATAAAAAACAGTTCTAAGATTTCAACCATTACCCATTTTTGTTTCCTCCTTTTGTTATTGAAGTAAACTTAGTACGTAAATTGAGTCCACGTACGACTTCTAGCTACAATTACTGCAGAAATTCACTCAAGAATCTCACAAAACTTCATATCCATCTAAATTTAGCTAGATTGAGCAGGACACTCTGATTTCACGGTTGTACAACACTTAACGTTTTGTGATAAGGTTATTCAAAGCTCAACTCGAGAAAAGCTCGTTCGATAGGTTTGAGCCTAGTCGAGCTAGACGTGCTTGGGCTAACCGGCCCGCCAGTTCGGGCCCGAAACCGGCCCGGAAGTCAACGGGCTTAGCCCGGACCGCCGGTCAACGGGCCTGGACCGGCCCGGGACCGTCACTACGCCGTGCCGGGCTCGGGCTCACTCCCGTCGAACCGTAGCCCGGCGGTTAACCGGCGGGCCGGGACCGCCGGGCCTATGAGGACCGCCGGGCTCTACTAGCCGTTGGGGGGACCGCCGGGCCGGGCCCGGACCGCCGGGCCCAAACGGCTCCTAGCCGTTTTTTTGGCACCACACCCGAACCTAGCCGTTGGCCAACGGCTAGTAGCCGTTGGACCACCCCACCCCACCCATTCATGGCCCAAAACCACCCCTATACACTCTCAACTATATATACTACACTCTTATACAACATAATTCACCAAAATTACTCTCAATCTCTCTCAATCTCTCTCAATCTCTATCTACATTCTACACTACTTACTCTCTCAACTCTCAACTCTCAACTCAAGCTCTTGTCTCAATCTCTCTATCTTTCAAGCTTACACTTACATACACTCTTACTTACTTACACTCACTTTCCCCATGGATAAGTTGTCAAGATTGTTGGGTAAGGGTAAGGGTAAGGCCATTGTGACTCAAAGCGAAGGTGAATCTCGACCGAAACCGAGGTCCAAGGCGGAAAGGGCGGCAATGGCGGAGGAGATTGATAGGCTAATGGCCGAGCGTCTTCAACAAGAAGAGGATTCGAGATTTTATGCGATGGTTCATGAAATGGAGGAGCACAATTACGAATACCAAGGCTCCACCAACGACGTCGATGATGATGATGAAGGCAACGACGAGGGCAACGACGAGGGCAATGACGAGGGCGACGACGAAGGCGAGGACGAAGACAACATGCCTCCTCCGCCTCCGAAGTCTAAGAAGATGCCCTCGTCCCACATCTTCGTCAAACACTTTAAAAAAGTGGAGGTCATTGTTGCCGAAGGTCTTCCTCCCCATCCCGATCCCCGAAAGAGATACGTGGCGTATTGCAACTATTGCTCATCTTCCTTCAAATGGATCGAAGGGGGAGGCTATGGCACGTTGTCAAGGCACATGGAAAGAGTTCATCCTTTCGAGGCCGGAATATCAACCTCTCAAATTCAAATTCGAGGTACCGCCTCTTCGACTACGGATTACCCGGGTACGTCTCCTTTATTTAAATTTGACAAAAATCGATATGAAGATAGGGTTGCTAGATTTGTTGCTATGGATAAACAACCTTTTAATTTTGTGGATAGGATAGCGTATGAAGATAATTTTAAAGAGGGATTAAGTCCCAATGCTAATAAAGTCACTAGGTCAAATGTTCTTAAAAGGATTAGGAGACAATACATGGAAAAAAAGGTTGATTTGATGAATTATTTGAGTCGTTTGGGGCATAAAGTTTCTATTTGTGCCGATGTTTGGACCGATAATTATAATAGGAATAGTTTTATGGGCATTACTTGTCATTGGATTGATACAAAATGGAAAGTTCAAAAACGTTTAATTGCATTTAGGGAGTTCGAGGAGCCTCATTCGGCTCAAAATATTGCTCTACTTATTATTACCGTTTTAAATGAGTATCGATTGGTTAACAAAGTATTTTCGGTTGGTTTTGATAATGCATCGTCAAACACGGCTAGTATTCCTCAACTCATTGATGCATGTTCACCTTCTTTTCAAGGAAAATATTTTCATTCTAGATGCATTTGTCATATTTTAAATTTATGTGTTCAAGATGCGCTTAGTATTCTAGATGAAACCGTTTGTCCTATTCGAAATGCCATTAAAATATTGCATTCAAAAAAAGTCGTGGGAAAGAAATGGCAAAAGTATTGTCGTCAAAAGAATATTGTGTATACGTGTTTTAGACTTGACGTCTCACATCGTTGGAATTCTACGTATGAAATGCTTAATGGTACTATGGAGTATAAGGGGCATTTATGTGATTTTTTTAGAAAGGAGTTTAGGGACATTCAATTAGTTCTTACCGAGTCTCATTGGGATGCTTGCATGGAGGTTTTTGGATTGTTTAAAGTTTTTTATAATGCTACTAAACAATTATCGGGTGTTTACTATCCTACTTCGGTTGATGTTTTGGAACATTGCACGTATATTGCTTTGTCTTTTAAAAGTTGTTTTCAAAAGCCACACTTGACGGGTGTGATTTATTTTATGGTTCAAAAGTGGCTCAAGTATTTTAGGGATATCCCGGAAGTGTTCTTGCTTGCTAAGTGTTTAGATCCTAAATGGAGATATGATGGTGTTTGTCAAATGTTGACTCTTTATTATGATGCTTTTAAACAAATGGACATGAGTGGTTTTGTAATTGATGGTGAACAAATCTTCTTTGATCTTCCGGATGTTGATGTAGTCAAGGTTAGGCTAAATAGGAGTTTTAGAGCTCTTTTTGATGAATATTATTCGTTGCATGGTAGTAGAGACGATTCTTCTAGCAACTCTAGTGCTTCTTCTAATTTTTCTATGACATCTTCATCTTCTTCGTTTGCTTTACCTCCTTTTATGGATCTAATGGATCCCTTAGTTCAACAAATGCAAGGTATGTACAATACTAGAACCTATGAAAATCCAATGGCCCAAGGTAATGGTGAATTGGATATATATTTACAATCTCGTTTTATTTATGGTGTTGAAGATAGTGCTCCCTCGATCGATGTGTTGCGATGGTGGTCGAAGAGAACGGAGTTCCCCATACTCTCTATCATGGCGAAGGAGTTATTCGTCGTCCCGGCATCTACCGTGTCCGTTGAACAAGCCTTTAGCACGGGGAGGACTCATGCTAGATCAAAGAAGATCAACTATGAAGGCGGACAACATTGAAGCTACAATGTTGCTTGATGATTGGTGCAAGGCCGACACTAGATCTCAAGAACCGGAGTGGGATGATCGAAATGTGAGCGACACGGAAGCCTTCACGGAATCGGATCGTGGTAGATCCGGATCCGGTAGAGAGTAGAAATCATTCCAATGTAATCGAACTACGTGGACTTTGATTCCTCTTAGAGGATACGTAGGCAACTCAATTTTTGTAAATAAATTGAGCTCAAGTCCCTTAATAAAATTTATTTTTCATTTCAATGTCAACAACTCAACATCCTCTTACTTATTGTAGTGTCAAATTTCTTAAATTGAAGTTAAGTTATTTGTTCTAAATTATCAATGAAAAATTCTATGTGAAGTTAGTGAATAACTCAAAATTTTACAACAATTTAATGAGTTCTTTTAACATTAAAAATTTTACTACATTGAAATGAGTTCATTTCAATGTCAACAACTCAACATCTTATTACTTATTGTAGTGTCAAATTTCTTAAATTAAAGTTAAGTTATTTGTTCTAAATTATCAATGAAAAATTCTAAGTGAACTTAGTGAAATACTCAATATTTTACTACAATTCAATGTGTTCTTTTAACTTTAGAAAAATAAAAAAACTCAAAATTAAAATATAAAAGTTAACATTTTCTATTTATAAGATTATTAGAATAATAATTATTACATTTATAAATGTTTAGAAGCAATACAAAATGAAAAAGAAAAAAAGAAAAAAAAAAAATTTTTGGCCAAAATGCCGTAGCTTCACAAAAACAGGGGAGGGCTCCCCTGTTTTCTCCCCTGCCTCGCCTTCCTCCTGCTGCATGCATGCGAACCGGGCCTCGGGCCGGCCCGTGCGGCCCGCCGGTTCTGAACCGGCCCGGGACCGCCGGGCTTGAGCCCGGCCCGGAACCGTCTACGCCTTCTACCGGTCCGGGCCCGGTCCTCCGATTTTAGGACCGCGGCCCGGCGGGCCTAGCCCGAAACCGGCGGGCCCAGGCCCGAATACACGTCTAAGTCGAGCACTGTCGATGAACTTGAATATGAGTAGAAACTAGGAACGAAGATGCAACGTGAACTTCCTCGTTGCTTCAATTACGTATGCATGCCTAGGTCATCATCATCATTTGCATGTATTTTAATGTAGTTGTTGCGTAAAAAGGGCGAATATATACATCGATGCGTTCTCTTATTCATATATATAAACACTATACTAAGTACTAGTAACACATTACTTGCATGCAATTAGCCACTTAATTTAGCTTCTCATTTCTTCTCTCTCTCTCTATATATATATAGTATATATTAATAACCCTAATCGAAATCAAACGAAAAATGGAGTGCAGAACCTTCGAGATAACCCTAATCTCCGCCAACAATCTCGAGAAGCTCACGCGCCTCTGCAGAATGAAGGTATACGCTAGGGTTTCGATCGGGAACACGGCGGCGGAGAACCTGAAGCGGACGCCGACGGAGCGCCACGGCGGTGCCAATCCGGCGTGGAACTTCACGCTCAAGTACACCCTGAATGAGACCGTGGTACAGAATTACAGCACCAGGCTGGTGGTGAATGTAGGAATAATGTGTGTATCCTTCACAAGAAAATAAGAGGGAAAAAATTCAACTGAGACATTATTGGTGGTGCATAATTGTGAAACAGAAACCAAGTTACAAGTTAGATGAGGAGTGCATAAAACGTTGGATAATTTTAAGGGACGAGAGGGTGTAGAGAGAGTTGTATGACCAATATGGGAGATAGGAACGGTGTTACCATTGCCCAAGTGAATCTCGTCGGGACCGCCATAGTCAGAGAATGATGGAAAACCGGCAGGACTAGCAGCTGTGTGATGCGTGGCGCCGGAGTCGAAGACCCAATGGGGGGCCGGGGACGAAGAGGAGGCCACGGTGCTGTGGACGTGCGGTGGCTGCGACGTAGGCTGAACATGGATGTTTTGCTCGCGGAGGAATCGAGCTAATTTGCGGCAGACAGTCACTTTGTGGCCAACAGATGGCAGTAGTCGCAGGAAACGGCAGCGGGCTGAGGGCCGGAAGGAGAGTGTCGGCCACCAAACCGACCACCACGGCCACGATAGCCACCGCGGCCATTCTGACGTGAAGTGTTGGTGGTGTGCTGACTTTCACCATGCTGGAAAGGTTGCTGAGAAGTAGTGCGCGTATGATTCGCGGAGGGAATAAGATGAGGCTGCTCCGGGGCGACGGCGCTCGATGTCTTGAAGGATGTCGGACAGTTCGGCGAGAGAGACTGAGGTTTCACGAACACGCACGGCAGAGTAGACAGAACGGTACTCGTCGCCGAGCTGTGTAATAATAGATGCGACGAGATCTGCGTCGCTGACGGGACTGCCGGCAAGAGCGAGGGCATCGGAGATGTCACTCATGTCTTTGAGATAGTCGACGATGGAGCGTGCGCCTTTGGGATTGTGAGCGAGCTTAGCTTTGAGGAATAGGACGCGACCGGGCGTCGTGCTGGCATAGGCGTTGGAGAGACGCAGCCAGATGTCTCGAGCGGAGGCGGCGTACGCGACCGTGGGTTGGATTTGGTCGCTGCAGCTGCCGAGAAGAGCAGCAACGAGAATCTGATCCTGTCTGTGCCAGATCGAATAGAGATCGTTTGGCTGAGTGCCTTTGTCGTCGATGAAACGCGCCGGAGGAGAGAGCGATCCGTCGATGTAGCGGAGCAGATCGAGCCCTATGAGAGCGGCCTGCACTTGTCTGCTCCAAACCGCGAAGTTAGTAGTGGTGAGTTTGATAGGAAAGTGAGTCGGAGCATTGAGAGAGACGACGACAGTATCTTTTGTGATGGGAGACATGGTGAGTGGCGGCTGAAAAAAAAACTAGGGTTTTGTATTTTTAGAGAGAAGAAAAGAGTATGGCTCTTGATACCATGTAGGAATAATGTGTGTATTGATTCATGATGATGATACAATTACATAGGTGTGAATATATACAAGTATAGGTGGGCCAAGGCCCAGTACACAAGTAACCCTAGACAAGTAACCGTAGCTATTTATGATCCAATAGTGAAGCTCTTCAGCGCGGTGCTGACTTTTCCGGTGCAGGTGGGGAGCATGAACTCGCAGGGGGCGCTGAGGTTTTCGTATAGATTTGGGGAGAGAGTCGCCATTGATAAGATGCTTTTAGCTGAAACCGTTGCAGGCTGGACTCAGTGCTGAGTTTTCTTCTTCTTCTTCTTCCTCTCTCTCTTCTTTTTTGTGTTGTTGTGTAATTAATTAATTCACTGTTGTTTTTACTGTTCTCAGTTTTGTTATGATTATTGATTAGTGTTATAAAAATTTGATTAATATCGAAATTTTATGCACATAATGTGGTAATTAATCTGAAATTATTGTTATAATATTGTTGTTAGTGACATGAGTTTTGGGTCGAGCTCGAAAGGCTTGCGATGCAACTTGTGATTTTTCCGCAATGATGTTGGGACTTGAGGGATTGGACCGTTAGGCCCAATGTGCAGGGCGAAGCCCCCGCGCGGTATGAACCTTATATATTTATCAATTCTTGTTCAACGGTTCATACGAGATATTACTTTATATCATATTTTGCCTTATAGTAAAATTCTCTCCTCCTCTATTCGTGGTTTTCTCCCGTATGATTTTTTATTGCTTATCAATTCGTAACATATATATGCATTAGAGGTTTATTATTCTCAGTCAAATATATTTTCTTAAGTTTAGATAATTATATAATTGAGAGTCATAATCATGGGAGTTGGCATGTTAATTAATATTATTTTTTTTTTAATTTCCCAAGGGGTCATTGTTAGGTGAAGGCATCTTTAAAGAACAGTTAATCATGATTTATTTATAATATATGTTTCTTATTTTTACTTTCAAGTTGGAGTTAATTTACACACATGTAGTACTTAATCTATGAAACAATGGTCAATGAAATATTTTGAATACATGCATGTTGAGAAATTAAAAAAATATATATATATTCAAGGATTTGTTAATCGGGAATTAATTTAAGTCCATAAAAAATCAGGAATTTATTAATTCCACTTTGATGCGTTTCTATATATTATACACATATACTCACAAAACGTCTTTAGTTCGGTTTCTATATATTATACTCATACATATTCAAGAAACGTTTTAGTTCTATGGTACGTAGTGAGTAATTAAATTTTGTAAGGTGAATTTTTAAAATGAATAGGCTACTAACAAAAAAAAAATATTTTCAGGCTGAATTATTTAGGGCCCATCAATTAGATGATAAAAGGCCCATCTATTACTAATGGACAAAATTTTTAACAAGTTATTCTCAATATCAAGGGTGCTCAAAAAAAAAAAAAAAACAAAAAAACAAAAAAAACAAAAAAACAAAATCTCAACACCAAAACTCATATACCAAAGAAAATAAATGGTGATGTTGGATAGAAAATGAGAAAGGTGACTCGACATTAGTGGTGTTCAAAAGAACCGGAACCGAAACCGGCAGTTTTTTAACCGGAATCGGCGGTTCGGAATCGGAAAAGGAACCGGTGGAACAGCCGGTTCGGTTAAGGTTCCTAAGGCTTGGAACCGTAACCGGCGGTTCGGTTCCGGTTCCGGTTCCGGTTCAAAACCAATTTATATTAAAAAAAATAATATTTTTTTAAATATGATTTCTAAACAAATACTATAACATTATTTATTAAACTTCTTAAATAATAACTAAATATATATAAAATTCGGATTTTTTCCAATTATATACGTGTTACTCTCAAACACCCATTTGTTATTTTTTCATTGTGAGATATGCTTATTGCTTTTATAATAGTATTACACTTCTCAAGTTTCTTATTTTTTCGATGTGAGAAATCTAACACATCCCAAACTATGAGAAGAGTAGCACATCTCAC
Source organism: Thymus mandschuricus (assembly GCA_029379335.1). Taxonomy (NCBI): domain Eukaryota; kingdom Viridiplantae; phylum Streptophyta; class Magnoliopsida; order Lamiales; family Lamiaceae; genus Thymus; species Thymus mandschuricus. The sequence goes on from CM057074.1 coordinate 38,839,923, forward strand.
TATCCCACATTGAAAAATTATCAAACTTGAGAAAAGTGACACCCTTATTGAAATTTCGAAGTCCGTATGATTTGTCACACAAAATGTGTAACACCGTGTGTAACACCAAGCGTAACACAAAGAGTAACGAAAACAGAAAACAACGAACGCACAGCAGTTGTTAACCCAGTTCGGTGATCAACACACCTACGTCTGGGGGGATTTCTCCCAAAGGACCAATCCACTATATGTGAGCTTCAGAGATACAAGTATTCGAATACTAGCCACGACTAAGTATTCACTCCTCACTCGTCTACACTCACCAACAGCGAACTTGAAGATAGACCTAACACCTTAGTCTACCCAAACTTCAAAACCACGATTATGAAGTTTATCCCCACTCGAGTTATAGAATACTCAAGATGACAAGTTCACTCACCAAACTAATCTACCCAAGAAAGAAGAAACAAATCTACGTTTATGAAGAGAAAAAATGTAGAAGATGAAAACTGAATAAATCACGTAAAAACTCTCTCTGATGCGCAGCGTCTCTTTTCTGATAATCTCATATATATACTAGAGAGTTTTAGATCCACTAGGAGATCTAGATAATGATCCATGTATATCTTCTTTCCTTGTAGATATCCTTTCCTTGTAGAAGAAGAATCCTTATGCAAATAGAATCCTTATGCAAATATATAATTAAGGGAAAATAAATCCCTTAATAAATTCAAATCTTTAATCATAAGGAAATAAATAATATATCCCAATGCATATATAATTGCCAAAATTATATGCAAGCACACGTTGCATTAACAATCTCCCCCTTTAGCATTTATGTATGCAAACCACACTCAATAAAACCAACGCATGAAACCACACTAATCCAAGTATCACTGGAACACCAACCAGTACATCAGAATGCTCCCCCTGAATCAAATACTTCTCCACCAGATATCCATCGAGCCAAAAATACGGGATCATATCAATAATTATCCCATAATGAGCACAAAATCAGATAATCAAGCAAGCAATAAAAGATATTCTGAAGAAATCAGACTCTCGAAAATTCGTGCCGTTCTCCATCCAATGACGGCGTGAAAACATAGCAATTATCGGCAGATCTATTCGCTTCAAGAAACTTATTTGATCCTTTGAGAATTATGCACTTGTTCTTTCCAAACTTGACCTTCATTCCTCCACCACATAGCTGACTTATGCTTATTAGATTAGCATTAAGTCCATCAACATATAGAACATCATGAAGAACAGGCATACCGTGAACGTTGAGAATACCAACTCCCTTTACTTGGCCACGACCTCCGTCTGCAAACACTACAGAATCGTTTGCACAGCTTCGGATGTTGGTCAACAAACTCTTGTTCCCCGTCATATGTTGAGAGCATCCGCTGTCGATGTACCATGAATTCCCAACTTGTGAACTATTGTTGGTATTAACCACATATGCACGATGAAATCTCCCATTTGTGTACCTCTTGCTTGAAGAACGCAACATCTGTTGTCTCTTGTCACCAAGATAGAATCTGCATCGTGGTCTTATATGCCCAGGTCTGTGACAATAGTGACATGTAGGGATGAATCGATCTGACTCATGTTTCTGTCCGTGTACCCGATCGTGTTCCGGGTCTTGTTTCTGGTCAACAGGAGTGTCTTGAGGATTCAATTTCTTGGGCCTCCAAACTTCAGTTCGGTTGTCAGAGTTGTTAAGACTTTGAACTTTGGTTTGCTGCCTTATTTGATTCTCCATAATTCCTCCTTTCACGTATCCAACTCCTTCTTTATCAGGGGTCCTCTTTCCTTGATTCAAGAACTCATCAAGCTTCTCGGTGCTACTGTTCATCATCTTTATCAGCTTCTGCATTTGACAAAGTTCAGCAGTGGTTTCGTCTTTTTCTTCCTTGCACTTCTCAAACTTTTGTCTTAGAGCAGCAACTTCAGTCCTCAAGGTGTCCCTTTCCTTAGTAAGCTCGGTGACTTGAATGGAGAGACTTTGATTCCACATGACAACTTTCTCACAATTCTTCATGATTTCAGCATACTCGGCATCATCCAATTCTTCCTCCTCAGTTTCATCCTCCACAACAAATGTACCGCCTGATGTGTCTGTTGAGGTGATCCTTTCTCCATTAGTTGTAGCAACATGGGCAATATGTTTCGCCTTTTGTTCTCCATTGCTCTCACTATCAGTAATATCATCATCACTGTGAGTAGCCTGAAACTCCTTCTTGCTAAACTTCTTATACTTGTACAAATTGGCGCATTCACTTTTGATGTGGCCAAATCCGTCACATTCTTGGCATTGAGGTCCTCTATCAGAAACATTATTCATCTCAGCACCATTGTTACTATTCTGCAAGCTTTGCCCTTCAGATCTATTGTTTCTGAATCCTCCATCAAAGTTTCCCCTTTTAAACAACCTTTTCCCAAACTTCTTTGATAAGAAGTCGATGCACTCAGCAACCATCTCTTCAATATTGAGCTCCTCCTCTGATTGACTGAACTGAGAAGCTTTATATGCCAACGTCTGAAACGTGTTACTCATCGTGTTACTCCTAGTGTTCCTCATTCCCATCTCGAAGGTTCTTAGAGATCCAATCAGATCATTGGCCGTCATGTTGTCCAGGTCTTGAGCTTCTTCAATGGCTGCGACTTTGTAGTCGAATCTCTCTGGTAGAGATCTCAAAATCTTTCTTACCATTTTGGCCTCGGACCATTGTTCACCAAGAGAGAAGCATTCATTAGATAATCTCAACAATTCAGCATAAAAATCAGATATAGATTCATTCTCATCCATCTTTAGAGCTTCAAATTGAGTGGTGAGTTGTTGTAATCTCTGATTTTTTACACTTCTATTCCCTTCATAATTGTTCTCAAGAATTTCCCAGGCCTTTTTAGCAGATTTACATGTTGATATGACAACAAAGACATCAACAGTAACAGCACTATGAATAGCATTAAGAGCCTTTTGGTTCATACCTGATTCTCTAAGCTCTCCTTTAGTCCATTTGACTCGTGGCTTTTTTTCTCCTTCAGCATCAACTGGTTCCTCCCAACCAGTTTCAACAGAACTCCATGCATCTTCATCCACTGATCTTATGAAGGAAATCATCCTCACTTTCCAATAGCCATAACAGGTTCCGTCAAATAGAGTTGGTCTAACAGTATACCCGCCTTCCTTCATACTCCCCATCACGAGCTCCTTCGAGTGTTCCACACACAACACGGACTAAGTTGAATGTCCCAGGATCTAACACCAAATAGAGGTGACCCGCTCTGGTGCCAATTGAAATTTCGAAGTCCGTATGATTTGTCACACAGAATGTGTAACACCGTGTGTAACACCAAGCGTAACACAAAGAGTAACAGAAACAGAAAACAACGAACGCACAGCAGTTGTTAACCCAGTTCGGTGATCAACACACCTACGTCTGGGGGGATTTCTCCCAAAGGACCAATCCACTATATGTGAGCTTCAGAGATACAAGTATTCGAATACTAGCCACCACTAAGTATTCACTCCTCACTCGTCTACACTCACCAACAGCGAACTTGAAGATAGACCTAACACCTTAGTCTACCCAAACTTCAAAACCACGATTATGAAGTTTATCCCCACTCGAGTTATAGAATATTCAAGATTACAAGTTCACTCACCAAACTAATCTACCCAAGAAAGAAGAAACAAATCTACGTTTATGAAGAGAAAAAACGTAGAAGATGAAAACTGAATAAATCACGTAAAAACTCTCTCTGATGCGCAGCGTCTCTTTTCTGATAATCTCATATATATACTAGAGAGTTTTAGATCCACTAGGAGATCTAGATAAGGATCCATGTATATCTTCTTTCCTTGTAGATATCATTTCCTTGTAGAAGAAGAATCCTTATGCAAATAGAATCCTTATGCAAATATATAATTAAGGGAAAATAAATCCCTTAATAAATTCAAATCTTTAATCATAAGGAAATAAATAATATATCCCAATGCATATATAATTGCCAAAATTATATGCAAGCACACGTTGCATTAACACTTATAAAAGCACATACATTTGTCCCACATTGAAAAAATAGCAAATAAGGGTGTGAGAAGAATATGCACCTATATAATTGAAAGAATGTCCAAAGCCGTATGAAATAAGAAAGTTTAAAATTTGAATATAAAAAAAAAAAAAAAAAATTGTCCAATTTTTTCCGGTTAGAACGGAACCGTGTGTTGGCGGTTTGATTTCGATTCCTCCCCTGTCGGAACCGTAACCGGCGGTTCGGTTCCGGTTCCCGGAACCGTGGGCACCTCTACTCGACATCATATAGTATGCTGATGATGAGAGGGATGGATCCTTGAATTTGAAGGTCCCTTCACAATCACATTACAACCTTGCGACCTTATCATATTAATCATATTACGTACAATTATCTTTTTTGGGCTGTTCCAACAAAATACACACATTCTTTAATATTATATTCCACCATAACTTATTAGCATTCTTAAAAACTCATGCCCAAATCCAAAAATCGGTGTTAACCGTCAATAACGGGCGTTAGAAGGGAAGGACTTGTTTCATTTACCAAATTCATCTCTCTTTCTCTCCTTCCGTTGTTTTGGGGTCAAATGGGATATCGAGAATCCAAACGAAAAAAATGTGGGAAGTAAAATAAGTTTTACCATATGTTAAAATTTGAATCAAGATTAGTGGGGAGGAGTAGAAGAAACCGAGAAGAGTAGTGAGAATAGTGTTGAAAGCCTCATAGGTTTTGCCCTAACCAAAGTAGTTTATTTGTTTTTATCTGTTTGTTTGGAGTAAAATTCCTAAATACTGCTCTGATTAAACTAAGAATTTAAGCCCATAATCTGCTGCTTCACTTTAACCTTACATGCCCATAATGCAGAAATGATGACCCAATAATGAGTAGTTCTAAACATTAGTCAAATTACATAGTATAATATCAAAATTAAAATTAAACCAAAAACTTTTTTAGAGGGAGGAGAAGAATAATTTGAAAGTGAACAGAAACCCTAGAAATCCATGCCTAACCATTATTAACATTCAATATATAAAGCTCAGGCTAAAAACAAAAATCTGAACCACATCAAACAGTTGCAGAATTTCCCTAACAAATGAACTAATTTCAGGCTTTCATTTCAGAGAATGTTCATTGGCATAGCATACTATACATGAAAAGAGAGAGGGACTGAACATAATAATTTCATGTCTCTTATCGATTCGTCAAACAATTGAAATGAGACGGAACAAGCAATAAATAAGTAGAATTATAATATATTTTAAAAAGGTGTACAAGGTTTGAAACAAGCTCAACTGAAAAATGCAATTGATGTCGACAACGAGGCTTTACGTTATTTGGAGGAAGTGGATCGTGTCTTCAAGCCCAAGAAATGATTAATTTTTAGTCTTTATTTTCAGTCTTTTAAGTAGTCGTTCCTTTTCGTTTATTGGACCCTTGCATTGCATGGGCTTTGAGAGACTATTTATTCATGTTTTTGTGAACTTGTTTAGGGTTGTTGATTTTGGTATTTTGTTGAAACTTGAGAGCCGCCTAGTATACGTAGTATCAAGGCTTTTCTCTTTCGTGTTGAACCTTCCGCTACGTCAGCAATCCTGTTGTGCTAACGCATACTCCCTCCATCCCTACTCCATTTGACTTCCTTTTATAATCGGGACATTCCACTTCAATTGACTTGCATCCTAAAATCGAAAGAATTAACCCATTATTTTCAATCTGAACTCATTACTTTTAACTTCTAACTCTGCACCCAAAATTTCGTTCTGAAATGGAATAAGTCAATTCATCTGGGACAACGGAGGGAGTAATGCATTTTCAATTACAATATTGCACTACCAATTAAATCAAGTACATAATCATGTTAGTTTGTTAATTAGTTTAAATTGGATTGCATTTGAATTTAAAGGTAGGATTCAAAATTATTTATAAAAAAGTTATAATTGCTAATCACCATACACAATGTTTAGTACCTTTAATTGCTCATCAAAAGAATTTACTACTAAGTTAAAAATGATGGAGTAATTATGAAAGAATTACAAATGTACCGCTGGAGTAAAGCTGACTTTGTCCCTCATTAAATACTAAAAATTTCACATTTTCATGTGTTTCTCTTTTTCTATCTTTCTCTTTTCCTCTTTTCACCTTATCTCATAAAATTTAGTAATTTACTGTTTAAAATATTAATTATGTTGATTAACACATTAATTACTCCCTCCGGTCTTTCCTAGTTGAGTCATTTCTTTTTGTGATTTTCGGCACGCTTTTCCACGCCTCTAGATGATGAATTTTAAAACGGATTTTTGAAGAATTTTTTCTTTTACGGGATACTACAACACTTGTAGTATCCCGTAAAAGAAAAAAAATTAAAAAAATCCATTTTAAAATTCATCATCTAGAGGCGTGGAAAAGCGTGCCGAAAATCACAAAAAGAAATGTCTCAACTAGGAAAGACCGGAGGGAGTACCATTTGTTTTCTTAAAAAGCTCACGTGCTCATACGTCAGGGCACGTGCCTTGTTCTTTTTCTTACACCCTGCCAATCCAAGAAAAGCAACAAAAGCATAAATATAAATAAGTCTCAGTGTATAAAAATAGCCACTTTCACTATAAGTATAACTTATATAGCCACAATTTTAGAAACATAGTTATAATAGCCACTTACTCATAATGCCCCTTATCTTTATCTATTTGCAACCCCAAAATTGCTTTGGACAAGAGTTTTCTTTGTTTAAAGTATTCATCCACTAAAAATAATTTGTTAAAAATGGGATAAAAATCTTGTTTTCACCAATTATGATCCTACGCTTCTAAAATGGTATCAGAGCCCTAGGTTTATTTGGGAATTATATTTATTTAATGCATAATTGATTATTAACTAACGGAGGAGACACCAAGTTAAAATGGAACCAGACATTTGTCTGAGTTGCGAGGGTTACAGATGGTACCTCGATTTATTGAGGGATCAGAAGGAGTTTGAACTTACTCAACTGAGAGTAAGACAAGGAATTCTCGAAGAAGCCATTCGAGAAGAGGCCCCCGACCGAATCCAGATCTGTGAAGAGGTCGTGAAGATGTACGTAGATCGCCTTTGGGTAAATCATTACCTAGAAGGAGTTCTAAGACGAGCCATGAGTTTATTTCATCAAACTCATACCGGATGACGGACTCACCCAGAGGAGTCGGCCCTACTTTCCAGGAGATTGAACCAGATTCATCAAAAATCTCTAAGGATTTAAGGGAGATCCAGAAGACGGTGCAAAACTATGGTAACGGCCAGTACGGAGTACCTCAACAAGTTGAAAAGATATCTTCCCAACAAGATGAAATCCTTAACATCTTGAAAGATATCCAAAGACGAGTGGAGAAATTGGAACAACCTCGTTCCAGTTCCTTCAGAAGGAATTTCGTCTTTAAAGGCGAGTCAAGCAGCTCCAAGTTGGTGCTGCCCATTAAAGAGCCCAACCAGAGGGATCCAGGGTGGGAACTCATAAACAAACTGATGCAAGACAAGCAAAATGGCAAATCTTGAAAGAATCGGTTTGGAGGACCTACAGGAGTTAGCAGAATCGTTTGCCGACCTCAGAATGGTGGATCTAAAGACGAACGAAGTACTGGAGCAAAAACCCGGAGTCCAAGCCAGACCTTCGTTCCATGAGACGCACATTGAAGATATGAGTTACGAAGCTCACAAAATCAATATGCGAAACTCAAGGTGGAAGCCCTCCAAGATGCAGGACACACCTGTAGGGAAGGCAACGATGAAACCAATCCATCCATATGGAATTCATCTCAATCTCGACGATGTCAACTTCAACGAGAGAGAGGAGGCCATTGAAGAATGGAGGAGTTCCATGATCATTGCAGCAGCCACTCTTGATATGAGTCAAGACAGCTTTGCAAAAACTCTCGAGCTAAGTCTTATGGGAGTTGCCAAGATAGCTTGGGAAGGAATGAGCCAAGAAACCAGAGATGGGTGCTTAAAAGGAGACTATCAAAACATGGCTCCTGCTATGGCAAACTGGCTAAAACTCCATTTCTTGGGGGAAGGCTATTTCAAGGGATACGATGAGGAGAAAAGAAAGAAATACTTGATGGCATTTTACAATCTAAGGCTCGTGGTCTTAGAACAGAAGACGCTCAACAAGTTTTTAAAGCTCTTCACCTTATATCAACATCAATCCAGGATTGATGAAGAGAAGGCCAAGGAGATTTTCTTCCTAAAATTTCCACACCCGTGGAGAGAAATGCTCATTCGTGGATATACCCCAGGTATCCATGATAGTGTTGCCAAGAGGATGTCCTATGTGCATGCTAAGTTGATGGAATGGTGTCAACAAGCTACTGCACAAAAGAATGTGGAGAAGTTGAGGAGGATTAACAAAACAACCACCCTCAACTGCGAAGGCAGTGACCTACCAACGGTCATTGGAGAAGAACCTTCACAAAGGCGAAGGTACAAGAAGAATAGGTTTCAGCCCTATTCAAAAGAAGGAAAATCCAGGAGAAAATCTTGGAAGCCAAGAACTATGTGGTCCAGGCAGAAGGCCGGATCATATAAATATGGGCAAAGAAGCGGTCCATCCAGAAGCAGATCCCAACCCAGAGGAACAGACCAGTCTCGGGGGAAGTATGCAGCCAAGAGAACTTTCAGAAAGGCTCATGCCAGAGCAAATGAAAGTTTTAAAGATTGCAACTGCTGGACGTGCGGTGCACTTGGGCATATCTCAACCAATTGCCCAGAAAATAGGAGAATGAATAGATTCGAGTCAACACCAGACATAGAAGACGCGGTCTATTTCAAGGACTTGGTACAAGTTTACCAGTTCGAGGATATACCCTCTGATGAGAGTATATACGAAGCAGAAGAAGATTCAGGCAGCGAAGCTGATTCCGATGGATCCAGCGATTCAGGATCTAGCTGAAGAAGAGATACATCATCAGGAATGTGAAGATAGAACCGGATATTCAAGCCGGATGATTATCTCACAAAGCCAGATTGATAAAATCATGAAGAAAAACCTGAGTATTCAAAGATACCAAGGTTTCTCAGCCGGGAACATAGACCAAGTTCTAAGGAGCATTAGTCTAAAGAGTCGGAAGCACCATATTGTCTATGGAATCACAAGACGAGAATTGGCGCTACCAATCGAGCTTACGGGGAATCAAGTGGAGATGCAATTGATTCCAGCAAGTGATATCCGGGAAGATCTATCTAAGATGAAACCGGAGGTTGCTGAGAAGATGAATTCGATCCACATCGGAGCAATTCAACTCGTGCTCAAATCAGCGTTATTTGCAGGAGTCGATTCACCAATTGATATTGCAATATGCGACAAGCGAGTACGAAACCTACAAGATTCTGTGATAGGAACCATCGCAGGAAATCTATGTGCTGGACAAGTGGTGGGGATTATCTATCCAAAGATTGCTTACAATCTTAACGATACCAACTTCAGCAAAGCCCTGACGTTATATCAGGACTTCAAGAGAAAGGATTTGTTGGAAGAAGGGAATAGACCTTATTCCATCACATATCAGGTATCATATGCGCTTTCTAACTCTCATCATACAGAGTTGTTCTTGGGAAAGCAATTCATTGAGATACCAGATATCTTCAAGAAGGTGACTACGGCGATTTGTCCCGATAGAGTTGAGATTCCACGTTTGAGAGATGTGGATATCCAAATACAAGACATGGTAGTTATAAGACATGATCAAAGTCTTAGACTACATTCTGGAAGATTATCATTCCAGGGAGATAGGATTACGTCTCAACCTTTGGGAAGGAGCCTGAGTCTAAGACAACCTGCCCAACCAAAGTTGTTAAACTTCAACAAGACGGTTATCACCATCAAATGTCCGGAAGGATGGAGAGGAGTAACCACCAGATTTGATACTACAAGATGGGAAAATAATTTTCCTTGTAATATCTTGTATTATCTGGAACAACCGGAGATCCATCACTACAAGGCCATGATAGAAATGGGTGGATGGAAGGTTGAAGTCAAAGGCCGAGCAGGAAGAGAGGAAAATATCCTTATCCTCGGTCTAGATTACCTCGAGAAATACAAGCCCTGGAGAAGCAGGGAAGGAGGAATGGAGATCACGATCAATGAGAGAAAACAATTGATCGAATGACAAGTCCATTCTCAATCTACATTCCTATTGGAGTGTTGTATGAGAAATATAAGGCAGAATATTTTGCTGCTTATATTGATTCAGGTGCAGGGATATGCACAGCAAGACGGGAAATCTTCCCAGCAGAAGTTGAGGAAGAACTACCACGGATTGCAGGACGAGACTTTTCCAAAAGGGTCTTGATTCTATCAAAAGAAATTAAGACTGCGGTAATCTTGATTGGAGGAGCAGGTCAGACGCCTTGGTATAAGGTTAAAACCCCTCCAATTTATTTTCATGATACCGGTGCAAATATCTTGCTCGGTAACAATTTCTTGCAGATGTTCAAAAAATATATGCAGGATAATGAACGGCAGAGATTAGTGTTCACAACGCAATGTGATCACAAAATCATTGTTCAGAGACTGAGAGGAGCATTTAATCGACAAATGCCAATCAATTTTCGCAACAAGCGTGGTGATGAAGGACTACTTCGAAACCCAAAAATGCAGGACCAGCGACGATTCAACGAAGCGTTGTTGGATTATTGGATCAAAGGAAAACTTAGCAAAAACGATGAAGAAAATGTTGCTAAGATTCAGATCTTGAAGGTATCTTTAATTTGTAAAGATATTGAAATTGATACACAGGTATCATTGGAAGATGTCAAAAGGAAAATTGTACGTTGTTACAATGAGAATCCTTTGGCATGGTGGGAGAAGAATCAACTCAGAGCAACCTTGACGGTCAAACCTAACAAGGTTCACGAGTTTGTTCGATACAGGCCAATCTTGATGAATATCAAAGATCAAGAGGATATGAAAGGCATCATCAAGGAGCACCTTGACATGAAGCTGATCGAACCAGGGAACTCACCATACAGTAGCCCAGGCTTTTTGGTAAGGAATCATGGTGAGATTAAAAGAAATAAACCTCGACTTGTTATTAATTACAAAGGTATTAATGACATTTTGGAATTCGATGGTTATTTCATACCAAGTAGAGAACACCTTATTAACTGCATAAGAAATGCAAAGGTTTTCTCAAAGTTTGATTGCAAGTCAGGTTTCTACCAGATTCGCATGGAAGAAGGGAGTAAGAAGTTTACAGCATTTTCTACTCCGGTTAAAAAGCACATAGACAACGGTTAAAAACCGTTGTCTTTCTCGTTTTCGAACCGTTGTCCTAGGCAGTGTTGTCGTAGATACGCGCTCATAGACAACGGTATGTTGAACCGTTGTTGTTATGTATTACCACAACGGTGTTTCAACTGTTGTTGTTTGTTAGAATGACAACACCATTTAACATCAGTTGTAAACCTGTTGTCGTATACACCAGAATCGACCACAGTTTAAACACCGTTGTCGTATATGTGAAATTTAACATTGTCGTTTTATTTAATTATTACACATATTTTTATATATATAATTCAGTAAAGCAATTAAATCTAAGATAAAATAAAATCAGATTACATAAATTTGAAATATTATAAATAAAAAAGTAAGATGAATACAATCATTCATTACAAGGTCTCCAAGTTTTAGTCATGGTCAATTTAAAAAAAAAAAAAAAAAATCGTCAAAGGACGAGTTCAAGTTAAAGAGATCATCCAATAGTACCCCATATTGACACATATAAAAGGAACAAGAACATCCGTCCTTGAATTTCTTCTCTCAGTTCCTCTGGAGAATCATATCCTACAAAATCCAAAAATAATAATAAGGGAAAGCCACATAAACTAGAAAAGAACGTAAACCCAAAGGCGAAGAAAAGATGGAATACTGTGGCTCTTAACTACTCTAGATGGTTTCTTTTACCCAGAGAATATTAGCAATCTAATACACCCAGAACTACTCCATCATGGAAAAATTATATCAATCATTCACTATCTCTTAGCAAAAGCCATGTGACAATTGAATATAGAGAACGACTAACCTGATCCCTTTTTTGCTCGTCCAAATTTGGCGGTGCGGAGCTTGTCCTAGCAGGTATCTAAACTCAAAATAGAAATAAATCATCTATCTTTTAGAAAGTAGGATTTTAAACCTTGTAAAACAAGAAAACTGAATGAACTCCGTAGAATCCAAGTATACCTACACTCCATTCATAAAACCAGGACTTATGGAGCCAAACTGCAGGGGAAATGACCCAGATGCATCTCCTGGAAAAAGGAATAAATACACAACTCTTGAGATGAAGAGTACAACGTCATGAAAAGAAGATAGTCATGGATATTACACTGATGACTGATGTATGATCAAGTAACATATTTTGACAGTGTGACAAAAAATTATTTCAGAAGTTTGACTATGCCTGCAAACCTAATCAATTGTACCTTTTGCAGGTGTTTTTGGGAGCCCAGACTCAGGATTAGCAGTGGAAACGTTAGATGTTGGAGCAGCAGTGGAAGCATCAGAAATTGGAGATCTAGGAGCAGGTTGAGTGGTTTTCAGAATCGGTGCCTCTGTCAGCTTAACATTGGTAGATGTGCTGCTAACTGGTGCATCACACACCCAATAAAATTCGTAAAAGGACAGTTCGTTAGAAATAAAAGAACGAGTAATGTGATTGATATAAATTCCAAAGTATGCTAAGGATTCCTTGGGAAATCACATATATGATAATCGTTGCACGCAGAATTTCATGAAAAATAAGTAATCTAGCATAATGAGTCCATATTAATTCCTAGAAAGTTAACAATATTCTCATCTTCAATAGCCACCCCTATCAAACATTATGAAGTCCATAACCCGAACTGTTACTTAGACAAAAAAAAATAAGAAATTCCTCATTTCCAATCCCCAACAACCAAACAGCAACAAAATCAAGTCACGTACTATGAGTCGGCACATATTCCCGAGGACCATTCTGTACAGCATGTCCAGCAGTATCCGAATCCACATTCGGAGTTCTTATCCTCGTCTGACCACCTTGGGCATTGTTGTTATACTTCTTATTATAACTGAAACCACATAGGCAAAAATAATAATAAGAGATCATTCAATATGCACAACATACCAATATCGATTATCAAGAACAAAGCCCAGTGGAAAATGCACAGTCGGCCCCCACATAAACCGAAGATCAACGTTGCTTACATCGAAAGTATTAAGCTGCCAGGTTCACCACTAGCAAATTCTCTCACCAAGCCGCTTACATCGAAAGAATTCACCTCAGGGTTGTGAACAACCTTACGGTTCTAAAATTAAAACGATCTTTTCCTTCACTATCTTATTCATTGTTTTCCTTTTATTTCCACTCCACTGGGCAATTAAATTGGAGTAAAACTATAATTCAGCAAATCCCAACCAAATATGGGAAACAAATATCAAAAAAGGATTATTCTCATTGAAATTTATCAGACAATCCAACACATACCAAAAACACGGCTATGGAACTCAAAAGTATGGGCAGCGACAATTACAACATATACAAATAGGAGACGAACTAGTCGAACCTCTAACCTCTAACCATCTAAATATAGCAGAAACATAAGCATGCTAAAGCAGTAAAGCCACAGGTGGTTCAAGCAATCTAGAAGGCAAAATCACCATTCACAGAGAACTAAAATGCAAAATTGCAATTAGTGTTACCAGATTAGGCAATGTCTAACTCTAATGTAAGCCAAGAGAGTTACCACTGAACGAGGCACGAAAGACAGAACGGCGATTCAAGCTAGGTTACTTCACCCATAGAAATCATATTCATATGAAACAAGATTATACTCTAGAACAGTGAAGAACTATAAAGATCAATCATTTGACCACTTCCTTCCCTCACCGAGTGATGCAATCCCAATTTTAGCCTGTCAGAGAACCAACATAGCCGAAAACAACAAGTTCACGGATCACGATCCTAACCTCGGGGGTGCGCCGACTAGCCCATCATCTTTTATCTTTTATGAGTATAGTAGCTCTAATAAATATTCCAACGAATTTCAATTGATATTTGGCAAAATACAGACTCAGAGTAAGGAAAGCGAGAATTCACTCATCCTTACCCCATAGCGCCTTCGACCTCGCCGCCGCAAGCGGCGGCACCGGAGACGAAGGCAGGCTAGGCCACGTGACGGAAACAACAGCCGGTGCTGAAGGCGAAGAGGAAGCCAGCCAGAGGTGGCTCGAGTAGAACGGCGAAACCGACTAGATCTGCTCCAGATTCGCTCGTCGTAAGCCGTCCGCCGCCACTCCCGGCCGACGCACGCTGCCTTGGCCAGAGTGGGCCGTCGTCGATACGCCTCCGACTCCTTGGACATCTTCCTCGCTGTTCTGCTCGATCTTCTTCTTACTAGTCATCGGCGGAGGATTCGCCGCTGCCTGAGGCGGCGTGCTCGGGGTCTCCGCCGGCGAAGGGAACGACGGGCGGCCCGGTGTTGCTCTGAGAAATTGAGAGAGAGGGTTCTGGTCGCGTAAAAACTAAAAGATAGGGAAATTGGGGGAAAAAAATTGGGGAAAAGTCTTTTAAGTTTTTTTCTTAATTAATAACTCAAAAAAAATTGAATTTTTTTTATAAACAACAACACAAGCATACAACAACAGTTAAAAAATATGTTGTTATAAGTTACGACAACGCGAAACGACAACACTAAACTACACTGTTGTGATTTTTACATACAACAACACCAAACAACAACGGTCCTAAAAACACTGTTGTCTATGAGCGTACTCCGTCGCTCATAGACAACGGTTTTTAAAACGACAACACTTTTCAGGGATATAACAACAGGAATTACACGGAACCGTTGTCGTAGATGTGTTGTCTATGTGCGTTTTTGTAGTAGTGATCCACAAGAACATTACGTTTGGAACGTGATGCCAATGGGGCTAGCTAATGCACCCCAGATATTTAAGAGGAAGATGGATAATTTATTTAAAGATTATTCATCATTTATGTTCGTTTATATTGATGACATTCTTATAACGTCAAAAGATATGAATGAACACAATAAACATCTGGAGATCTTTGCAGATGTTTGTTATAGAGAAGGGCTAGTACTGTCTGAGAAAAAGGCAGTTATAGCAACCCGAAAAATGGAATTTCTGGGAATCGAGATCGATGAGACAGGGATTATTTTGCAGGATCATATCGTGCAAAAGGTGAAAGATTTCCCAGAAGATCTCAAGGAGAAGAAGCAACTTCAAAGCTTCTTAGGAGTTGTTAATTTTGCAGGGGCATTTATTAAGAATCTTGCAAAATACAGGAAGGTCTTTAGTCCACTTCTAAAGAAAGATGTTCCATTCATCTGGACTGAAGAACACAAAGAAGGAATGAGAGTATTGGAAGGAGTATGTGGGAATCTACCCAAACTTTCAATGCCACAGGATGAAGATGATTTAGTCTTGTATACCGATGCAAGTGATCATTGGTGGGCAGCAGTCCTTACAAAGATCACACCGAATGGAGAAGAACCATGCAGATATTGCAGCGGGTTGTTCTCAGCAGATGAGGCTGTCAGATGGCACATTAACGAGAAAGAATTTGTAGTGGACCCTTGTAATATATGGATGTAGGTGGAACAGATGGATATATGTATCAATGTAATAATTCCGATTTAATCAAGAGCACAGCAAGAATCGATGGAATAGTAGTGATAGAAGAGGAAGTAAGGGAAAGAGCAGAGAGAAGAAAGGTAGTGAGAGAAAATACTTTCATTCCATAAAGTTCTTTTTTCCTTTCCAACCCTACAAATATCTTCACCTAACAAGCTTAATTCCCAAGCAAAGTAAAAGTACTAAAAGTCTAAAAGCGTGAAATGAAGCTGAAATGCGATCCCAACAAAAACAAAACTCATGACTGCAACTGCACCGATGAACGCCACGTGGACGGCCACGATTAACCCAAGATATGACTCGAATTTCAGTCAAATTCCTTCACTTTCTTCCCCAATTCCCTCTTCGACCCAAGTTTCTTCCCTTTTTCCTCCTTCTTCAACAGACCAGCAGAAATTAATTCCTCTTTAGCCATAACAATACCCCCGCCTCGAATGGATCCTTGTCCCCAAGGATCAAATGAGGGAAATTTTGCCAACAAGTAGTTGAGATCTTCCCAAGAAGCAGTAGCATCGACGGAATTTACCCAACAAACTCGGACCTGCGCAATATCAGTACCACGGCGATTCACCACCCGACTATCCAAAATCTCAAGTGGAGCAATCAAAAAGGAGCCATCTTCATCAGTAATAGGCAGATCTGGAACAGGTACGATGTCCTTACCCACACACTTCTTCAGTAGAGAGACATGAAACACAGGATGAACCCTAGAAGAACTAGGAAGATCCAGTTTATAGGCAACCGATCCGATTCGTTCCAAAATTTTGTATGGGCCATAATAGCGAGAGGAGAGCTTGATATGTCTCCGGAGTGAGACTGAATTCTGCCGAAAAGGCTGTAGTTTTAGAAACACCATCTCCCCTACCTCAAATTCTCTTTCAGTACGCTTCTTGTCCGCAAAAAAATTCATTCTGTTCTGAGCTTTGAGCAAGTTATCCCGTAGGTTCTGCATAAACACCCGCCTCTGTTCCATGATATCCTTTGCATCAAAATTAGGAGAATCAAAATAGGATTCCAAGGACAATTGTGGAGGGGAATAGCCATAAAGAGCCTGGAAAGGAGTAGTTTGCAAACTGGTGTGATAGTTAGTATTGTACCAATACTCAGCCAGAGGAAGCCAGCGCAACCATTGCCTAGGAGTGTCATTCACCATACAGCGCAAATAATTCTCCAAACACTGATTTAACCTCTCTGTTTGACCATCAGTTTGAGGATGGTAAGCAGAGGAAAAATTCAATCTTGTACCCATTAGCCTGAACAGCTCCTTCCAAAAATGACTAGTGAAAACCTTATCCCTATCACAAACAATACTAATAGGTGCCCCATGCAACTTGTAGATATTATCCAAAAACAGTTTAGCCACAGATTCAGCAGTAAAAGGATGAGATAAGCCCAAGAAATGTCCATATTTAGTGAATCTGTCAATCACAACTAAAATAACATCTTTACCTGCAGATTTAGGTAAACCTTCCACAAAATCTAGAGAGATATGTGTCCAAGCTGTATGGGGAATGGGAAGAGGTTGAAGTAACCCAGGTATGTGACCATTGTAGGGTTTGTTCTTCTGACAAGCATGGCACTCCTTAACTAATTGAATAACTGCATTTTTCATCCCTGGCCAAAAGAATGCCTGCCTGAGCCTCATATAAGTACCATGTATACCAGAATGACCACCAAAGGCTGAATGATGCACCTCATGTAAAATAGAAGCCCTCAATTGAACATCAGAACCAACAACCACCCTTCCCTTATACCTGAGTAACCCCTCAGCCACTGTAAAATCTGCATAAGCAGTAGCATCAACAGATTTAGCTGTAAGGATTTTTGTAACCAAAGGATCCCCTTTATAACTATGGATAACCTTCTGAATCCATAAAGGAGACACAGTAGAAGTAGCAAAAGAATCTTCACTAAAAGTAGGACACCTAGATAAGGCATCTGCAGCTTTATTTTCCACCCCACTTCTAAACTGGATCTCATAATTCAGTCCCAACAACTTAGTCAACCATCTTTGTTGAGTAGGGTTCATAGACTTCTGATCTAACAAATGTCTCAAAGCTTGTTGATCAGTCCTGATGATAAACTTATGCCCCTGTAGATATGTCTTCCACTTTTGCACAGCCAAAATAACTGCCAAAAATTCCCTCTCATAGATAGATAGAGCCTGATTTCTAACACTCAAAGCCTTACTCAGAAAAGCAATAGGTCTCTGTTCTTGCATCAAAACTGCTCCTACTCCTTTCCCACTAGCATCAGTTTCAATGACAAAAGGAATAGCAAAGTTAGGTAATGCCAAGACAGGAGCAGTAGTCATAGCTTCCTTGAGCTGATGAAAAGCTAGCTCTGCATCAGAAGACCACTGGAAACTGTCTTTTTTCAATAAAGCAGTTAAGGGACTGCTGATAACCCCATAATTTCTGATAAATTTTCTGTAGTACCCTGTTAAGCCCAAAAAACCCCTCAACTGCTTAACATTTTGTGGCTTAGGCCAAGAAACCATACAAGAAATCTTGCTAGGATCAGTAGATACCCCTGTAGCAGTGATTATATGGCCTAAATACTCAATCTGAACCTGACCAAAACTGCATTTACTTCTCTTTGCAAACAAAGAGTGCTGTCTCAATAAGCACAACACCTCCTCCAAATGTAACAAATGATCCTTCCAGCTTTTACTGTACACCAAAATGTCATCAAAGAAAACTAGGACAAATTTTCTTAGACATTTGTGGAAAACTTGATTCATTAGGGATTGAAAAGTGGCTGGGGCATTACAAAGGCCAAAAGGCATCACCAGAAATTCATAATGGCCATGATGAGTGCTGAAGGCAGTCAAATATCTGTCCTTAGGAGTAACCAGAATTTGAAAATAGCCAGAACGAAGATCAATCTTAGAAAAATATTGGGCACCAAACAACTCATCCAATAACTCATCTATAACAGGGATAGGGTAATCATGCTTAATTGTGAGTGAATTAAGATACCTGTAATCCACACACATCCTCCAAGAATTATCCTTCTTCTTTACCAAAATAACTGGAGAAGCAAAAGGACTCCTACTATGCTGTATGATGCCAGCCTTAAGCATGTCAGCCACAATTTTCTCAATTTCATCTTTGTGACTGTGGGATGTTCTATAGGGATATTGATGTTTTGGCATGCTCCCACTTTTCAACTGTATCTGATGCTCAACTCCTCTGACAGGTGGAAGGCCAACAGGTTCCTCAAATACATCAGCAAATGAAGTCAAAAGAGAAGCCAGATCATCAGGTATAGTATCAGAATTGGACTCTTCATTGAGAATAAAAATCTCTTCAATACTGTTGGACTCCTGATAGATTAAAGTGCTAAGAACAGGACCAGTAATCAGCTGGCAATCCACAGTAGTAGTAATAGCCTGCAATTTAACCCTTTCACCCTGCAAAGAAACTGTAATACCCATAGTGTTATAATCCAACTCAATAGGAGTGCAATGTCTGAGCCAATCACCCCCTAAGATCATGTCACAACCCTCATTTTGCAAAAGTCTGGGAGAAAACTGGAATGTATGGCCCTGCACAGTCCAAGTAAAGTCTGTAGCCCTTTGACAACTGACCAACTTCTGCCCATTAGCCACCCTTACCAATAATAGCTTGTCCTCTTGAGTGTTACAATCAAGCTTCCTTGCTGTAGCTTCATTCAAAAAGCTTAGGGTACTGCCAGTGTCCAAAAGAATGTTAAGTTTGTGAGGTCCCACCTCCCCAATAACTCTCATAGTAGTAGGCCCCCCTGCACCCAACATAGCAGTCATAGAAATTTGAACCTCTTCCATAGCAGGAACATCAGCTGGAGTAGACTGAACATCTGCCCCTTCCACAGAATCCTGAGAAAATAGTAGTTCTTCCTCTTCAGTCATAATCATATAGACTGTTCTCTGCTTACATCTATGACCTGGAAAGAACTTTTCATCACAATTGTAACAGAGGCCCTTCTCTCTTCTTGCAGACATCTCAGCAGCAGTTAACAGCTTGGTAGAAGATTTTGTGGAAGAAACAACAGCAGGCTTGGGAGAAATAGGAAACTGAGATGGAGGAGCATCAGGTTTCTTAAAAGGAGAATGATAAGAGACAGGACGAGGAGTGGGCTTCATATTCTTAGCCAAAGCCTCCAAGGTATGAATCTGTTTCCTTCCCAGTTCAATGGTCTCATCAAGAGAGGTAGGTTTGAACATAGAAATGAAACTCTGAAGTTCGTCACTCAACCCACTCAGAAAGCTTGCTATAAAATACTCATCAGAAAACTTCCCAGCATCCTCAAGTAATAGACATGTTTTAAGCTCATCAAACTTGTCCACATAATCCTCATAAGATCCAGTCTGCCGAAGCTTATTAAATTCCACAATAACACTGGAAGTTTTAATACCCTCAAACCGAGCAGAAACGATATCCAAAAACTGAGCCCAAGTAATCCCATAATCACCCAGATCCAAAGTTTGAAACCAAGATAAAGCTCTACCATCAAAATGCAAGGAAGCTAGATGCACTCTCTGAGAGTCGGGAACCGATGGCATAAGCTTAAAATAGCTGTAGCATTTTAAAATCCAAGCCCTAGTATTTGTTCCATCAAACCGTGGGAAATCAATTTTAGGGATAGGGGTATGGATAGTAGGTTTTCCACCCGGATTTTGACCCAAAATACCATCACCATTGGACTTAGACAAGTTAAGTAACTGCAGCTGGATATCAGCCAAGGTATGTGTAAGATTTTCATAATTCTGGGAAATACCTTTGAGTTGATCTTGCACATGCTGATCAATAGACTCTCTTTTCAGGCTCTCGGCCTTCATCATTTGATCAAGCAGTTTCTGAGCTTCCTGAATATCCTTGAAGCGTGTGATTGGAACCTCCGACGCCATGGATGATACCAATTGTAGTGGACCCTTGTAATATATGGATGTAGGTGGAACAGATGGATATATGTATCAATGTAATAATTCCGATTTAATCAAGAGCACAGCAAGAATCGATGGAACAGTAGTGATAGAAGAGGAAGTAAGGGAAAGAGCAGAGAGAAGAAAGGTAGTGAGAGAAAATACTTTCATTCCATAAAGTTCTTTTTTCCTTTCCAACCCTACAAATATCTTCACCTAACAAGCTTAATTCCCAAGCAAAGTAAAAGTACTAAAAGCGTGAAATGAAGCTGAAATGCGATCCCAACAAAAACAAAACTCATGACTGCAACTGCACCGATGAACGCCACGTGGACGGCCACGATTAACCCAAGATATGACTCGAATTTCAGTCAAATTCCTTCACTTTCTTCCCCAATTCCCTCTTCGACCCAAGTTTCTTCCCTTTTTCCTCCTTCTTCAACAGACCAGCAGAAATTAATTCCTCTTTAGCCATAACAGAATTCTTTGCAGTTCGAAAGGCGTTTAAAAAATGGCCTTTATTTTTACTAGCAAAGAAATTTATTTTGAAAGTTGATAACACGCAGGCTAAAGCTTTCTTAAAAAACAAGATAGAATCTAAACCTGAAAAGGCTAGATTACTAAGATGGCAAGCTGAATGTCAATATTTTGTCTTTGACATTGTTATTGTGAAATCTCATGAGAATGTTCTTGCAGATTTCTTGACAAGAGATGGAGCCAACTGAGTGTAACTCCATCATGATTTCCCAGAAGCATCTCCGAGAAAATCTCGAGATGTTATCAAAGGAATGGGATGGGACGAGTGTGTCTTGAGGGCTGAACAAGCCGGAAAGATACAAGCTGTCGATAAGACGAAAGTCACCGACAGAATACGAGTTTGTAGGCTAGCACAAAACCAGTGCTGGAATGCAGTACAAGTGTTTCACTAAAAAGTGTTCGCAATAGAACGAAATCCTATCGTAGCACTAGCAAGTAAAACCCAATGTCGAATCTCGAAGGAAAACTTTGCAGGGCAATTAATTATGTAGTAAATCCTAATCTAGCCTAAATCTAGGAAAGCAAGTAAAGAAGAATTTGGGGTTTTTGTTTTAAATCCTAGGCAAGAAAATAAATAAAAGCAATAAATTAAAGCAAGTAAATAATCTAATCTAGAACTCGAGAAATAAATCTAAGAATTAAACTAAGAAAGCGATTAATCTACCTAGGCAAGAATCGAAAGGAAAGCAATAAAGAAAGCAATAAAGAAAGCATAAACTACTCTAGACATGATGAATAAAATCTGGAAATTAAAAGGCTAATTAATCTAACTATGAAAGCTTTGAAAAACGAGAGAATCGAAACTAGAAAAACGAATCTAAACTTTAAACTAGAAATCGAAAGAACGAAATTAAAACTAAGCACATTAAACGAAGCAATTAAAAGAACGAATCTAAAACTAAAGCAAAGCAATTAAAGCAAATAAACGAAAGCAATAAAAGAACTTACGAGAAATAAACGAAGACGAAGAACGCGAATTAAATAAAGAAGTCTTGAATTAAACGAACTAAGGATCCGGATCCGAACAAAGTAAAGCTAATCTAGAGAATTTTAGTGCTGAAAAATAAGCTAACTAATGCTAAAAACTGATACCAATTCGTGCACAAGGATGATATATATATACTAGGTAAAAACCTAGATGAAAAAGGAAAGATTTGCTGGCCGCCTAAGTTGGACGGCGTCCAACTTATTCTGGACGGCGTCCAGAAGCTGACTCTGCATAACTTGGCTTCGAACACGCGTTGGACGGCGTCCAGATGAGTTTGGACGGCGTCCAGATGTTGGACGGCGTCCAGAGATGAGCTGGACGGCGTCCAGATCCTGAATCTGATCACTTTGCGCATCTTTCTTGTTTCGGCCGTATCTTCCTCGTCCGAACTCCAAATTGACCTCCGTTTTCGCCTACGTGCTCCTATCGAACCCCTCTTCGATATAATGCTTCTTTCTTCTTTTTTCTTCTCGTTTCCACCCTTTTCATCCTACAATACCAAAGACTCCAAAACAACCAAATCATAGCCCTAAAGACACACAAAGACACGAAAACACAACGAAAACGGACTCGAAAACACTATGAAAATCCTAACATCTAAACACCAATCAACAAGCGCCACTCCTTCGGGCGTCCGCTAAGGAAAAAGAAGTGATTCGGTTGTCGGCCCCTATAACGGCAGCAAAGGACTCAAATACCTCTAGCACGAGTTCTAAGTTGGTAGCATCAATAGATCTACCGGCCCAAGAAGAAGATGAGATTCAGGTGTCCAAATCTGAATTATCATGTCAACCCAGCACCTCTGGGGTTAAAGAGGGAAAGATCAATCTTAGGCCGATGACGGGCAAATCTAAGGTTGATACTAACCAAGTTATTCAAGTATCTTCTTTTTGGCAGGCATATCAAGCAAGCTGGGAGAAGCTTCTTACGAGAAGGGGAATTAATCCAAACCATTGTATTATTGATGGTTCTGGAAAATATCCCAGGGTGTGGATGAAGCCAAGGGCAAATCCACATGATGTCAAGCAATGGTATGATTTTGGAGCTCTTGCTTCAGTTTCAACCATATCACCAGCATTCACAGAGATCAAGAACCTACCCAAATGGATTCAAGAAGCTGTGTATGATTCGCGGGCTAACAATGATCAACTTAGCCGTGGTGATTTTTTGGAGTTATACTTTATAAGTGCAGCTCCCGAACCAGCAGGAAAAGGGAATCATGAAGCCTTTCATTACATAAGGCTAAGGAGACCCGATGAAAGAGCCTTAAACAGAGTTAAGGCACTAGATGGAGATGTTCCACTTATCTCCACCATCTCGGAAGATGAAATCTCAACTCGACGAGCTTGGGGTTTATGGGTCTGTCTCACAGAGATGGACAAAGTCAAATACCAGTTCAAATTCTTCCAGAACTCGGTAAACGGATCTTTCCTGTTAAATACTATGACAGGAAAAACAACAAGATTTGCAGAGGAAGCTTTCGAAAGAAAAAGAACTCTGCTATGGGAAAACAAGCTGGTGGTGAGCAAAGAGACTCATCGCAAATATTGCAACATGGCTCATTTTGGCCATTGGGATGAACGCATTTGTTCGTCATGCCAAAACCAGAAAGAGCTTGAGTTCGGGAAAGGATTCATGCCAAAAGCAGGACGAACCCGAGCCACCGACAAGAGGGAGTCACAGGCAGTTCCATCCAAGAGAATGCCAAGGGCCCCGGGGAAAAGTTTTTCCAACAAAAAATAATAGAGTCATGTGACTCTACACAAGAGGAACCCCACCCAAAAAGAAGACGACAATTGTGGGTGGACGGATAAAGACATTTCACCAAAAATTTTAGGTGGAATTCAAAGATGGAGGTCCCAGACTCCATTCATCAAGACGCATTATCAACGCTTTCGGTGGAGATAATGACGGGCCAACCTTCACGGGATGCATTATTAACACTTTCGGTGGAAATAATGACAGGTCGACCCTCACCACTACCGAAACTTTCGGTAAAGGAGAAATATGCCAGCACATTTGGCATCCAAGGGAATAATGCAGGACCACAGCACACGATCCTGCATCTATATAAAGAAGAGAAAGGAGGAGGAGAAGATCATCGAACATTTTCTTTACCTTCTTCAAAATAAACCTTGTAATAGTTTTCAGTTTTTGTGCATGAGTGTTTCTATTTCCGCTACCATAGGTAGCTAAGCAAGTTTGTCTCCTCCCAAAAGGAGATAATCTTATGTAATAAATAGTTTATAATTCCCTAATAAAAATTTGGGCTTTTGTTCATCACTTGTCGCCAAATTTTAAATTTTGTTTACCAACAAAATACTCTACGCCCCGGGTAGGAAACGAACGAGGGCTGTGCTGTTTGCTGTTGAAGGAATCCGTGGCTGGAACCATCCGGTGCTCCGCGTGGTTGGATTGCGTTTGCCGTAAAACCCAGACGGATAGGACCCGGCAGCAACTCGGTCATAAGGTATGGAGTTGGTTTTACAAAAATTTTAATTTTACGGAAGAGTGATGGGCCTGATAATTTCATGCATGGCTAGGAGTGGAAAATATACAAACGCAAAGAGAATTCATTGTATAAAGGGCATTAATGTACTTTCATGCAAAAGTGGCTATAAAACTTACACTTTTAAACTTGTGGTTATAATAGTTATTGTTATAATAAAAGTGGCTAAATTTGAGTTTGGGCCTATAAATAATACACTTAAAAAATAATTCTAAATTGCATTTTTTTATACCTTTAATTTAATTAATTCACAACACAATTTTCATATCTCGGAAGCCTCTTTTTGTTGCCTACTACTTCAATTGCTGTTCTGATCTTTCGCAGAGCAGCCGCTGCTTCGATCATGTCGATTCTTTCATTTGCCGAAATGGCTAAGCATTTCATCCCCAGTTCAAGAACTGCTGACACGAAATGCCCTTTGGTAGTGAAATGCTTATCTTCTTCATCTCTTTCATTGCCAGCATTCTTTTGTAACTGTAATGCTTCACTTACCCAATCTCTCAAGCTCATTTCTCCGCCCAACATATCATCCGCTGGCCTCTTCCCGGTGAACATCTCCAGCAGCATTATCCCGAAGCTGTACACATCGCCTTTCGTCGTCACTTTCCCTTCTGTTCCGAACTCTGTTATATCACATGCATTCATCATTTTGTTAGGATTAGATTGAAACACTAATGAAGTAGGAAAAATAATTGAAGATTGAAAAATGTTGAACATCGTGCATTGATCATCACCTGGAGCAGCATAACCGAAGGTGGCGAATGTTTGAGTCTGGATGGAACGTTCGCCTTCGTCGAAGAGCTTCGAAATGCCAAAATCGGAAAGATGAGCAATCATATCTTTATCGAGCAAGACATTGCTCGGCTTTACATCACAGTGAACAACTGGGAATGTGTATCCATGGTGAAGATACTCCAAAGCAGCTGCAACATCGATTGCTATTTCCAGTCTCTGAGTAAGACTCAAACAATAGTTGTCGGAATATAGCCATTTATCCAAGCTCCCATTCGGCATGTAGGTGAGGATCAGAGCTCTGAAGTCCAGGTTAACACAACATCCGATGATTCGGACTAAGTTTCTATGTCGAAGGGAGCTCATAATCTCAACTTCAGTATCAAAGCTCCTTGTAGTTCCTTGTAGTTGCAAGTCGAACACTTTTACCGCAACTTTTAACCCATCAGAAAGCGTTGCTTCGAATACGGAACCGTAGCCCCCTCTTCCGAGAAGACGGCTATTGCTGAAGCCTCCCGTTCCTCGTTTCAGTTCCATGTAAGAAATTCTTCTCCATTTTAAAGCCGGTGAAATATCAAAAGAGGGTGCTACTTTGTCCGGTTTTCGTCTACTTATAAACACGAGCAATACGATCCCCACAATGACTAGTAAAACAAATGATGGCACCATATACTTCATCAACTGGGCTACCTTAGATCCACCATTATCAACTTTTGGGCAAGCTTGAACTTGAAATCTTGGTGAACCACACAGAGCAAGGTTGTGGGCAAAAGATCGAGGAGTGAAGTTACCGAAACAACCTCCATTCGGAATTTCTCCCTCCAATTTGTTGTGAGAAACAGTGAAATGCTGTAGAAAGAGGAGGTCTTCCAAGGAGTTGGGTATCAATCCAGAGAGATTATTGTGAGATAAATCCAAGACTGTCAAGCCTTTGACATTTCCCAAGGATTCGGGAATAGATCCTCTTAACTTATTATTCGACAAGAGTAGAACTTCTAATGATTGGCAACCATCGATCAAGCTTGGAATGTCACCTGAAAACTGGTTAAAGGACAAGTCCAGAGAGTTGATTGTCTTTAAATTCCCAAGTTGAGACGGAAGTTGGCCAGTAAAGTAATTTGAGGACAAGTTCAAAACAACAAGGTCTCTCAAAGTCCAGAACTTGGGAGGGATGGTGGAACTCAATTTGTTGGAGGCTAAGTTGATGACTCTCAAGGACTTAACTTCACCCAAGCATTCGGGAATCGAACCTACGAGCATGTTACTTTTGAGAATCAACTCCCCCAACTTATTCAACTGGCAAAGATCTATAGGGAAAGACCCTACCAGTTGGTTGCCACTGAGATCTATTTCTTGGAGTTTCTTCAATCTCCCAATTGTTGGTGGAATGGGTCCACAAAGCTGGTTTCTTTCCAAAGACAAAGACAGCAAACTGCTTAATTCTCCGATTTCAGAAGGAATGACACCCCTGATGTTGCTATTATCTGCACGGAGAATGAGAAGAGAAGAGGAAAAGTTCCCGATGGAAGCGGGCAGGATTCCGTGTAGTGGATTGTTTGACACATAGACGCTCATCAGATGTCGACAGGAAGTTAATGAAGAGAGAAATGTCAGCTCTTGAGTCGGAGATCCGGATCCACTCGTAAGATTATTACCCCAAATGTAAAGGACTTCAAGGTATTTCAGATCACCAAGGTGTGGCATGTAGCCATTGAAGGAGTTGGAGTTCATGGCCAAGGTAATTAGTTTAGAAGCATTGGCGATGGAGGTTGGAATCGGACCACTCAATCTGTTGCGAGCTAAACGAAGCGTTTCGAGATTGAAAAGTGAATTCCCAAAATCCGAAGGAAGACTACCTGAAAACTCATTAAATGAAAGGGATAGTATCTTCAAGGTTGATAAGTTGAATATGGAAGACGGTATGGCACCGGATAAGGAATTGTTGAACACACTGAGCTGCTGGAGGTTTCGTAGGTTACCAATCTCTTCTGGTAATTCACCTGCGTGTATATTGAATGTATTGTAGTAAAGTGAAGATGGAGTAAGATATAGTAGTAACTCATATAATGTACCTGTGAAATCGTTATAGGCCAGAATCAACTCCCTAAGCATGCTCGTATTTCCGATTTCAGGTGGAATGCTACCATTAAAATTGTTGGAGTATAGATCCAGAACCTTGAGATGCTTGCATTTCCATAAATTTGGGGGAATCGGGCCACGGAGTTTATTCCGAGAGAGTGTAACTGCTTCGATGGAGGACATATTGTTGCACATGTCACTTGGGAGCCAACCTGACAAACTGTTCGAGTCGAATGCCAACTGTTTCAAAGACGGCATGTAGAAGATCGAAGGGGGAATGTTTCCGGTTAAGTAGGCATTGCTCATGCTTAATATCTCTAGCCGTGAGAGATTTCCTATTTCCTGCGGAATCCCTCCTGAATTTGATGCAAAAAATATAGAGTTGGGATACGATCTTTCTTCACAGATTATACTATGGTTTGAAAAGATGTGTGTGTGCAATGTACCTCGGAAAATGTTGTAGGCCAGGTACAGCTCTCTCAGCAAGCTCAAACTCCCGATTCCACTCGGGATTTCCCCATCGAAACGATTCAACGATAACTCGAGCACCTCGAGGCCCCTGCATTTCCATATGTTCGCCGGGATCTCACCGGAAAGTTGATTGGCTGATAACAATGCTGCTCTCAGATTCGGGAGATTGTTACACACATCAGCTGGGAGCGGACCTGATAGACTATTATTCCTAATCCTAATCTCTCTCAACGAAGAGAGGTTGAAGATACTCTCAGGTATGGGCCCACTCAGCTGATTATTCTCCAAATGCAGTATTTGAAGTGAAGAGATATTTCGAATTCTCTGAGGAATTTTCCCGCTCAAACGGTTATAGTTTAAATTCAAAGCTCGGAGGGAAGAGAGGTTGAAGATGCTATCGGGTATGGGCCCACTCAAACGGTTATGGCTTAAGCTAACTGCTCTGAGGGAGGAGCTCGAGCCGATCTCCCTCGGAATTTCTCCGATCAGAAAATTGGAGCTCAGTTCTAAGAGGATGAGCTTCGAATTGTTGAAGAGAGAAGCGGGAATCGTACCTGAGAAGGAGTTTTTGTAGAGATAGAGCTGCTCCAGCCGAGGGAGGTTCCCCAGCCACGGCGGAATTTCTCCGGCGAAGGAATTGGCTGCGACGTTCATCACCTCCAAACGGCGTAGTTTGGAGAGCTCGGAGGGAAGGGAATCGGTGAAATTGTTGGAGCTGATGTCGAGGTATCGGAGGAAGGTCAGGTTTCCGAGATCGGGAGGGAGAGATCCGGCGAGGTTGAAGCCGGAGAGGTTTAGGGCGGCGACGCGGAGGTGATCGGCGGCGCAGGCGACGCCGATCCAGTTACAGATCGAGGAATTCTCCGACCAGCTGGTGCGCAGGATAGCGTTGGGGTCGGATTTGATGGAGTTTTTGAAGGAGAGAAGCGCGAGTTTGTCGGTGGTGGAGTTGAAAGCTGCTGCGCAGGAGCAGAGTGTTAGAGTATTCAGTAGTAGTATTAGAAAGGAGGATAAGAGAGAAAGGGAATAGTTCGCCATTGTTGTCCTTCACATTTGGCTTTACTGTGTTGTGTTGGTATTTTGTAGGGAAGGAGAAGAGGGATTTACTGATATATATATACTACTCCTATATAACTAACTCCTTTCGTCCCACTCCTACTTCAATTGGTTTCATTTTTAATCGGGACATCCTATTTTGGCTTGTTTAAAACAGAAATAATTAATATTTATTTTTCAATACTTTTCGACGTGGATCTCTTACTTTTCGCTTTTAACATTAAGTCTAAGATCTCGTATTGAAATTAAACAAGTCAATTCATCTAGGTCATGAACACTATATACTCCCTCCTATTTTTTATAATAGTCATTCTACCAAATTTCACACATATTAAGAAAAATGAATTTTGCCTAAAATAACCTTATTTAATGAAGATTATTATTTAATGACATATCTTTATTTTGGTGGAGAATCAAAAAATATAAAACAACTTTGAATAATAAATAAGGGTAATGTTGGTATAAATTTTCAAAATGACAATTAATTTACAAATAGTCAAAATCTTAAAATGCCTATTATTAAAAATAGGAGGGAGTACTTTCTAGTGTAGATACATGGTCCATTTAACATTTAAGAATATGTTAGAAAACAAAAATAGATTCCATTATTATTGGGATGAGGAGGAATTCTTTATTCTTTTCTTATTCGGGAAAGATTTGGTAGAGATTCGGATTAGGTATAAAATGAGAGAGGTATGAACGGGTCAATTAAGAGTGGGGAATTATTTTTCTTTTTCGAGAAAAATTGGTCACTGATTTGTTTTCATTGGAGTGTTATTTCTATTTTAAATCGTCGGCCGTAAGAAGACTTTGTTGACTTTAACTCGCCCACGCCGGCAGGAGAGAGAGAGAGTTGTTTATGTTTGGATAATTATGAAGCTGGGCTTGCGTGGACTTTTTGAGTATAGTGGGGCCAAATTATGTATAGGGCCACCGAAACCATGGGCTAAAAAAAACAGTTGGATTGATGGGTTGAGCCCCAAATTGAAAGCCCAATAAACTATTTTCTCTCTCTAACACCCAATATTATTCATGCAGTTAAAAGAGAGAGAAAATAACAATCGAGGTTGAGAAATTTATATGAAAATCAATTTCTATTAAAGAAGAACAAAAGTTACAATTTTAATATATTTTTTCTTTGTTCACAATTTAGGACAAGTTAAGACCGTTAATATAAAATAAATACATTCCGTGAAAGCTCACCTAAGTTGGTGATCGAGTGTTTGCCAATTGGCTTATTTATAAGCATTTAGTATCGTCGACACACATACAACTCAATTTTGGGTGCATGGCTACGGTTTACTCCCACCGTCCCATGTTAATTGTCTACTTATTAATTGTGAGGGTTCTTTTCCATTTTAAGTATGTAGACAATTAAATGAAACATCTCAATAAAAAAAACATGGACAATTAACATTGGACTAAAAAGTATTTCTTACCATTCACATTTTGTTTTTATGTCTTTATTGTTAATATAATTAATTAACATTTTAAATTGACAACGATGCGCAGTTTAGCGATAAGATAAGACGAGCTCTCGCCTTCCAACCAAGAGGTCGGGTACGTGAGTTGTGGTTGTACTAATACTTCAAAATTTTGAATCCTCCAAATTTGAGGGGCACACAATATTAGAATATTTAAGTATATGCATGATAAATATAAATGAAGTAATCCATGAACACGCTCAGATCAAACGAGACAAGTTGACTTATTAAAAATATTACTACAAAGTTGTCAATTTTTA
The DNA here is from genome assembly GCA_029379335.1 of Thymus mandschuricus. Taxonomy (NCBI): domain Eukaryota; kingdom Viridiplantae; phylum Streptophyta; class Magnoliopsida; order Lamiales; family Lamiaceae; genus Thymus; species Thymus mandschuricus. The sequence continues at coordinate 38,870,633 of CM057074.1, forward strand.
ATAATCTCGTAAAAGTATTTAATTAAGTCGGTCAAAAAAGGCTACTCTCTGATCATGATAAATAAGTATATTTACTTGCGTGTAAATATACATGTAATATAGATTATTAATTTTTTATGTATAAACCTAGCTAACATGCACCTCTCATTTTCTCTCTCTACCACAAATTAAGTACAAAGGAATCACTAATTTTTTTAATGTCTTTGACTAATGAGCGATTAAAACACTTTCAAGATTTCAACCATTTTCCATTTTTTTTTCCTCCTTTTGTTATTGAAGTAAACTTAGTACGTAAATTGAGTCCACGTACGACTTCTAGCTACAGTTACTGCAGAAATTCACTGAAGAATCTCACAAAACTTCATAACCATCTAAATTTAGCTAGATGGAACAGAGGACACTCTGATTACACGGTTGTACAACTGTTAACGTTTTGTGATAAGGCTATTCAAAGCTCGACTCGAGAAAAGCTCGTTCGATAGGTTTGAGCCTAGTCGAGCACTATCGATGAACTTGAATATGAGTAGGAACTAGGAACGAAGATGCAACTGAACTTCCTCGTTGCTTCAATTACGTATGCATGCCTAGGTCGTCATCATCATTTGCATGTATTTTAATGTAGTTGTTGCGTAAAAAGGGCGTATATATACATCGATGCTTTCTCTTATTCATATATAAACACTATACTAAGTACTAGTAACACATTACTTGCATGCAACTAGCCACTTTATTTTGCTTCTCATTTCTTCTCTCTCTCTCTCTAGATATATATAGTATTATATATTAATAACCCTAATCGAAATCAAACGAAAAATGGAGTGCAGAACCTTCGAGATAACCCTAATCTCCGCCAACAATCTCGAGAAGCTCACGCGCCTCTGCAGAATGAAGGTATACGCTAGGGTTTCGATCGGGAACACGGCGGCGGAGAACCTGAAGCGGACGCCGACGGAGCGCCACGGCGGCTCCAATCCGGCGTGGAACTTCACGCTCAAGTACACCCTGAATGAGACCGTGGTACAGAACTACAGCACCAGGCTGGTGGTGAAGCTCTTCAGCCGCCGCCGCCTCGCCTGCGACAGGTACATCGGAGAAGTCCACACCAGCCTCAAGGAGCTCTTCGACGCGGCGGAGCCCGGCGGCGGAAGCGCGGTGCTGACCTTTCCGGTGCAGGTGGGGAGCATGAATTCGCAGGGGGCGGTGAGGTTTTCGTACAGATTCGGGGAGAGAGTCGCCATTGATAAGATGATTTTAGCTGAGACCGTTGCAGGCTGGACTCAGTGCTGAGTTTTCTTCTTCTTCTTCTAAAAATTTTAAAAAAAAAAAAAAAGAAAAAGAAAACTGTGTGTGTTGTTGTGTAATTAATTAATTCACTGTTTTTTTACTGTTCTCAGTTTTGTTTATGATTATTGATTAGTGTTATAAAATTTTGATGCATTCCTCTAGTGATTACATATTTGTCTGAAATCGTTCTAATTTCTTGTTATTTTTTATTGTATGAGTGTTGTGCCTGTATAATAAATATTGGGTAATCTGAAATTATTGTTATAGTATTGTTATTAGTGACATGATTTTGGGTCGAGCTCGAAAGTGTTGCGGTGCAATTTTGGATTTTTTTCCGTTATGATGTTGGGGTTTAAGGGATTGGACTGTAACCTTATATCCTATTTTACTTCGTAATGAAAATCTCTCCTCCTCTATGTGTGGTTTTCACCAGTTTAATTTTTATTTTTTTTCCAAGTAAATTTCTTTGTATCCTTTACGATTTATATTATTTTTATTTCTTATCAATTCGTAACATGCATTGGAGGTTTATTATTCTCAGTCAAATATATTTTCTTAAGTTTAGATAATTATTTAATTGAGAGTCATAATCATGGGAGTTGGCATGTTAATTTTTTTATTTTACAAGGGGTCATTGTTAGGTGAAGGCATCTTTAAAAAAACAGTTAATCATGATTTATTTATAATGTTTCTTATTTCTACTTTCAAGTTGGAGTTAAATTTATAAATCTATGAAACAATGGTCAATGAAATATTTTGAGTACATGCATGTTGGGAACAAAAAATATATATATTCAAGGATTTGTTGAATGGGAATTAATTAAGTCCATCAAAAATCAGGAATTAATTAAATCCATTTTGATGCATTTCTATATATTATACTCGCATATATTCACAAAACGTATTTAGTTCAGTTTTTAGTTCGGTGGTACATTTAATCCATCAACCATGGGCTTATTATATAGGCTACTAGCAAAAAAAGAATAGCATAGGCCCATACCACATGCCCTAGATGATAAAAGCCCATTTATTTAGGGCCCATCAATTAGATGATAAAAGGCCCATCTATTACTAATGAACACAATTTTTTACAAGTTATTCTCAAAAATCAAGGGCTCTCAACAAAAAAAATAAATAAATAAATAAATAAATTGAAATTGTGATATTGTATACTCCCTCTGTCCTTAAATAAGTGTCCCAACCATTCAAATTGTGAAAACCAAGGAATTAAGTGATTTTACTGTCTTACCCTTATTAATTGCATGGAGAATTGAAAAAGCAAACATTTTAAAGGGTTTTTAAGGGCAAAATTTGGAAAGTTTGAGTGCTTTTTGCATGGAATTCTGTGATAGGACACTTAATTAAGGACAAATATTTTTACAAATTGGAACACTTATTAGGGGACGGAGGGAGTAGTATATACTATAAATGAGAAAGGTGACTCGACATGATATAGTATGATGATGATGAGAGGGATGGATCCTTGAATTTAAAGGTCACTTCACAATCACATCAACCTTTTTTGCCTCATGCTACAACTTCCTTTCTCCGAGAATCCTTACAACCTTATCCCATTAATCATATTACTCTCTCAAATCGACATTCTTTCGTTCCGCCAGATTACGTAGAATAATCTGAATTGTTCCAACAAAATATGCACATCCTTCTAATATTCCACAATGACTTATTAGAATTCTTAAAAACTCATGTACAAAGAAAAGATGACGAACAAAACGTATAAAATAACACAACACTACTAATCTTTCATTTACCGTCAATACCGGCGTTAGAAGGCAAGGACTTGTTTCATCTACCAAATCAATCTCTCTCTCCTTCCGTTGTTTTGGCCGGGGTCAAATGGGATATCGAGAATCGAAACGAAAAAAATGTGGGAAGTAAAATAAGTCTTACCATATGTTAAAATTTGAATTAAGATTAGTGGGGAGGAGTAGAAGAAACCGAGAAGAGTAGTGAGAATAATGTTGAAAGGCTCATAGGTTTTGCCCTAACCAAAGTAGTTTATTTGTTTTTATCTGTTTGTTTGGAGTAAAATTCCTAAATAGTGCTCTGATTAAACTAAGAATTTAAGCCCATAATCTGCTGCTTCACTTTAACCTTACATGCCCATAATGCAGAAATGATGACCCAATGAGTAGTTCTAAACATTAGTCAAATTACATATAATATCAAAATTTAAATTAAACCAATAAACTTTTTTAGAGGAAGAAGAATAATTTGAAAGTGAACAGAAACCCTAGAAATTCATGCCTAACCATTATTAACATTCAATATATAAATCTCAGGCAAAAAACAAAAATCTGAACCACATCAAACAGTTGCAGAATTTCCCTAACAAATGAAACTAATTTCAGGCTTTCATTTCAGAGAATGTTCATTGGCATACTCTATACATGAAAAGAGAGAGGGACGGAACATAATCATTCCATGCCTCGTTTCAGTTGGCCGAACAATTGAAATGAGACGGAACAAGTAATAAATAAGTTGAATTATAATACTCCTTTGGCTCAAGATTCGTGACACGTTTTTTTTCAGCATTTGTGGCAAGCGTTTTAGAGCGTCTTAATGATGAGTTTCAAAATATCTTTTTAAGAAATTTTTTCTTTTACGGGATACTACATGCTGAAAATAAACGTGTCATGAATCTTGAGCCGGATGGAGTATATTTTAAAAAGTTGTACAAGGTTGAAACAAGTTCAACTGAAAAAATGCAATACTGTTGTGCTAATGTATACTCCCTCCATCCCTATTCCATTTAACTTCTTTTTATTTATTTATTTTTGATCGGAGAAAAATATATTGACTAAAACGAGTTGCGGTACAAGGGGTACCAACCCGTACATTTTCAGTTTACATTCCACGACTCACAAAGATTCTTTTTAGTCCACTCAACAAACGTAGAATTTTGTTCCGCCACGCCTTTCACCATGCACCAACTCCAAAACCTACACTTGATTTCTTCCTCCATTCGCCTAAAATCCCACTCCTTCTTTTCAAAAATTGTGAAATTCCTCCATCTCCAAATCACCCAAACCACACAAATCCACAAGCCTCTCAACCATCTTTGAACTTTACCTTTGTCCAGTAAGCTAGAAAAGCTTGTCATGTGATTCATCAACTCCCTCGACTGAGCCCAAGAGCAACCAATCCTAACTTCTTTTTATAATCGGGACATTCCACTTTAATTGACTTATTTTTTTAAATCGAAAGAATTAACCCTTATTTTTCAATCTGAACTCCTTACTTTTAACTTCTAACTCTGCACCCAAAATCTCGTTCTGAAATGGAATAAGTCAATTCATCTGGGACAACGGAGGGAGTACTGCATTTTCAATTACAATATTGCACTACCAATAAAATCAAGTACTACATAATCATGTTAGTTAATTAATTTATTTTAATTGGATTGCATTTGAATTTAAAGGTAGGATTCAAAATTATTCATAAAAAAAGTTATAATTGCTAATCACCATACACAATGTTTAGTACCTTTAATTGTTCATCAAAAGAATTTACTGTACTATTAAGTTAAAAATGATGGAGTAATTATGAAAGAATTACAAATGTACCGTTGGAGTAAAGCTGACTTTGGCCCTCATTAAATACTAAAAATTTCACATTTTCATGTGTTTCTCTTTTTCTATCTTTCTCTTTTCCTCTTTTCACCTTATCTCATAAAATTTAGTAATTTACTGTTTAAAATATTAATTATGTTGATTAACAAAACTAATTACCCTTTGTTTTCTTAAAAAGCTCACGTGCTCATACGTCAGGGCACGTGCCTTGTTCTTTTTCCTACACCCTGCCAATCCAAGAAAAGCAACAAAAGCATAATTATAAATAATACACCTAAAATATAATTCTAAATTGCATTTTTTATACCTTAAATTTAATTAATTCACAACCCAATTTTTTGTTCTCTTTTTCTTTCTTTTTTTAAATAAAAAATTGTTTAATTAGGTGTATAGCAAAGACAAAAAAGAAACTTAGGGAAAAAAAGACATTGGAACTCAAGCATAATCCAAAAACTTGTGCTACAAAAACATTGAAATATGTACAAGAAAATCAACAATGGTTGAAATTGAGCAATGCCATGAATGATCAAAACCCTCTATAGATCACAACGAAACATGGCAATATAGCTTTGGGATTAAAAACATACAACTCATCCAAATTGGAATAAACTCCGGCAGCTCCGGCGACGGAGTCGTAGTCCTCCACATTCCCCTCCGTCGGATTCTTCTTCACTCTGCCGGCGATCACTCGGCAAACCAGCATGGCCCTCTTCCCCTCATCCGCCCCCGCCCTATAACTGTCGTGCGCCTTTCCACTTGTCGCCGTTGTCAGTATACCTACAAATGATAAAGTGATCAGCGATTCAGATCATTTCTTACTTCTAATAATATAATTATCCATTTATAAATGAGACAGAAGTAGTAAATACCTTTCGACGAGGCCTTGAAGCCGTGCTTGATGATGCTGCAGGCGGAGCAAGTGGGAATGGAGTTGCAGAGGTTGGAGGAGCCGTTGAGGCCGAGGGAGCACATCAAGGTGGTGCAGTGGAAGCGGAGGAGCTCGTTGCCGTCGGCGGCGCACCGCGGCTGCTTTTTAGGGAGCCGGACGGCTTTGCCCTTGATGGTGTCCCTGTACTCCTCGAATTTGGAGATGGTCTTGGGGGTATTTTGGACTTTTAAGATGCGGTCAATCTTGCAAACTGGGGCCTGCTTCCTCAGCCAGCTCGACTGGAATATGATCTCCACTATGTTCTTGCTCGTGTCCTCTGCTCCCAGCTCACACACTGATTCAACATAATTAATTAAACGCACAAATTAAGTTAATTAATAATTAAACAAAGAATTAAATTAGTTTCTGTGTAATTTTGTGCCATTTTATTGAGAAGTGCATCCACACACATAAATATAACATCATTAATGGAATTTGGGGAAGAGTGAGAGAGAGAGGAATGAGAAATTGTGCAATTACTATTATATCTATGAAGACTTATTAGATGGCAGCCCCAATTGAAATTCCTTTTTATTTTTACAAGAATATACTAATTGACTCACTTCTCTTCATACTCCATTTTGACTAATTCAAGCTCATAATTATTTAATTTTAGTATTTTAGAAAGAACAAAAGTATGTATAATTCCAAATAAAGGTCAAATTTTTAACAATAGAAGCTACTTAACAATCAAGATTAACTAACTATTACTAGATATGTACTTATCTTCTCTTTTTGTATGGATTCACAAATCAAAAGCTATATTAAATTAAACTAAATCTAGTAAACATTTGAAATTCCTTACCCTATTCATAAATTTATGAATTATGTGTAATCAGATTGGACGAAAAGAGTATTTCAAAACGATATGAAGAACTACTATGAAGACATGTACACCTCTATCTAGAAACAATTTATAATCTTGACAAGAACAAAAACAAGGAAAACATAAATAAAGCCAAACAAACATGAAGTAACAAATCAAAAGAAGAAATATGGAGAGAGAGAGAGAGAGAGAGAGAGAGAGAGAGAGAGATTACCAGCATGCCTAACAGCTTGATGCAGCTCCAAATTCTCAGGCTTCATGAAAACCTGGCCGCACTGAGGGCAAGAACAAACGGTAGCCCTCAAAGAAGGGTCCCTCGTCATCCCAAGAACCGGGTCCACCACCATCCTGCACTCGTAGCAGCCCGAAAGCTTCCTGAAATTCGGCATGCTCCTGAAGGATCCAGCTATGGAGGGAGAGGCCGTCGGATTCGGCGCAGCGAACAACGACGTCGAAGACGAAGACGAGGAGGAGTTGAGGTCGCTCAGCGTCAGAGCGGCCTTCATCGACCTACTCGAAGTGTCGCTCTCGGAGTTGGTCGACGACGATGCCATGGATAGGAGGGCTCTCTTGTTCGGAGACGGAGAGATCTCCGGCTTATGCATAACTTTCGTGTTGCTGCAGAGGGAGCCCGAGCACTTCATCTTCTTGCATTTCTTGTTCGCTTCCTCCGAGGTCGAAGGTGGCGACTTCTTCATGAGCTGCTTCTTCTTGCATTTTGTTGGGGTGGTGGTTGGGGTTTCTTGTTGAGGCTGTTTGAGCTTACTCTGCTGCTTCTGGAGGTGTACCAGCTGCTGCTGCTGTTGTACGTGGAGGTACTTGCAGGTGAAGAGGCTTCTAACAGCAGCCCATGAATGGGGTTTCTCTTCATTTTGTTGGGATTTTTTTGGGTGGTGGTTTTCTCTTCTGGGGTTTCTGGTTTTGGCCATTGATGAAGAGATTGGAGGAATATTGGGTGGTTTTGTTTGTTTTTATGTGTTTGTTGTGGTGAAAAATAGCAAGAAAGTGACTACAAACATGCACTTTTACAGAGGAGGGGGGAATGAATATTATATGAGGGAGATGATGAAATAGTGCTATATATCTTCTACTCTCTCTTTGCAATGTGGGCCTTGATTATCTCTATATATGTAAGTATATGTTAATATGTGCATTACTTTTTATGTGTACTAATTCTGTACCAAGAATTGTTGAGATGTTTAAACTTAATCATTTTTTTTTTTAATTCTTGGAAAGGATCATTTGCTGTGCCACTTATTGAAGGTGATGAGAATAATAAATAAGTCTAAGTTTATTTTCCCACATGTGACAAGATTTTAGATCCACTTGAAGCCAAAGCTCAAGGGCTACTATATTGGCAAAACAAAAAAAGGTAACATAAATTAAAATAGATACATAAACTATACTATAATGTATATCTAGTTTTTGCTACTTCTTCTTTCTTATTTTTCACTATAGTATAGTTTTTCCATCAATGTGTAAACAACAGCTTTATATCTATACATCCATTTTCACTGCATACATAAACTGCCTTTATTTCTGAAAAAGAAAAAGAGGAAAATAAAGGACGGGGAAGGGGGACACTGAGGGAGAGACATCATAGACTAACTGACAAAGAGAGCATGTGTAAATTATTAAATCCTTACATAATTAGTAGACTGTTCTGTTGTAGAAGGAATCTCAGACTTCTTTAATCCAAAATACATAATAATAGTAGTATTAAATTAACAGAACTGCACAATCAGAGACACAAAATAATTTAATTATGAGCTCATTAATTGCAATGTCTTCATGGTCTAATGTAGGACACCCGTATAAGTAGGAAAAAACACTTTACTATGAGTTTTATTTTATTGAATTAAAATGGACAGCTTTTTTCATATAATTCATGTTTCCATCTTTTTCTGCACTTTTTTTTCTCACTTCTTTTGTTGTTATACGCTCTCTGCATATACATATTTTAGTGTTAATTATAAACCATTTGCGACTATAAAGAAAATATGAAAAACTTGCAAAATAGGTATTACTACTAACATTTGAATTAAATTATTCTTTTACTGTGAATTCTCTACTTTCTATGAGTGTGTGAAGCAAGGAAGAGTTCAAAATTTGAAGTAAAGTTCATATTAAATAGTTGGTTGGGTTTTATTTCACTTGCACTGAGGTTGAATTGTAACAGTGCAGTTAATCCATGTGACAGATGAAACAAATTTCGATAAAATTTAATTTTATATGGACTAGAAATGTTGACTCAATACATACTTTATGATTGTAATAAAATTCTCCTTATTGTTTTTTCAGCAAGTCCACCCGGTAAAATTCTAGACATTGATATCAACTGTAAAATTGTTATACTTCCTCCGTCCTCCATTTAGTGACGTTAATACTATATTGGGACGTCCTCCATTTACTGACAATTTCCATTTTTGGACGTAGACCCCACAATCACTTTAACACTTTAACACTTTATACATCTACTTTTTATTATTTTAACATTTTAATACTATTAAACAATTCAAATGGACCCACAATTATTCCACTTTAACACTTTAACACATTAATTTATTATTATACCATAAAATGCGAAAAAACGCGTGCCCAAACTCCCTCCGTCACTAAATGGAGGACGGAGGGAGTAGTACAGTTCAAATTTTAACCATAGACAAAATATCTGTTATAGTAGTGGCCACAGAATTAATTAAAACGCCTAGGATTAAGAGAATTGCTAAGAACAAGAAAATGCACTAAGTACTTGATAATTAATGGTACTTTGAATTAGAAAGCTGGTTTGATTCCTTATGCCTCAAACAACACAGTAAAGCCACCATATGCTATGGAATAAAATCTGGTACTTTTACTAGCTTGAGTTTCATAATGATTCCACTTTATTATTAGATACTACAAAGTACTCCACGACATGATATGAGGCATTGGATACGGAATTAGTAAAGATAATACTTTCAAAGCAGGTCTGGTTAGAGGGCTAATGGTAGTTACTTCGATTGAAAAATAGTTTGATCATAGGCTAGCTCTGCACTCAGAGGAGCTAGCTATGAACAGAACGTGATATTGATTTCAATATACAGCTGTTAAATCAGTTATGCAACTAAATGTATGCTTGTATCGAATAGAAAATGTAAAGTTTTACACAAAAATGAGTTATGCATGACAAAATATTTGAGATAGTGTGTTTGAAATTAACCTCGTGTATGGATATGTGCAATGCAGCTGATGTTCGCTTCGACAAAGGCGTGCTATTGCAGTGGAAATTACTTCCAGATCCTGCAGTGAGTACAGAAACTGAATTAGAGAAGGGAAGCTAACATTGTTTCTAAACCTCAACACAATTGTATTCTCTCAGCGTAATATTCTTTGTCATGTTCCGTACTCGTTTTTTCACCAGTTGTTTCAAATGAAAGGCTGACATGAGCAACAAATATCGCTATATTTGATAATTGTGCGATGAAATGAGAATACCTCTAATCAAATGCATAGGGATCATCTACATAAGGATTCAATGATCCTTCAGTAAACAAATCCCCTATGTTGGAAGGATTTGGATTGCCTCCTCCTTTGGATACCTAGATCACAATATAGACCAAGTAAACAGCCAACAAAATTTCGGAATTCGAATAAGCTGTCCTTACTCCATTTGTTTTTCTGTAGCATTGACATATGCAGAGACATGTATAAACATATATAGCTTTTATATTTCCTGATTATAGTTGTATCCTAATCAGTAAATCAACGGATGCCCTTTCATCTCCGTTTCCACACCACATTATCGTAGTCCATTCATTTATTCTAAATCAAGAACCACAATTGGCACCGAGTTTATAAGATGTTGAGAGCAAACAGAAACTTGCCTGGATAACATTTTTGGGAGTCTTTACTCTTGGTGTATTCTTCCTTTGCTTCCTTGGATCCTGCTTTACAAATGGTTGTATCAAAGTGAAGAGTTCAGTATAATATTATGTGTTCTTGTATATAGAGAAACAGGAACCTCGGTAATTGATTGAATAACTACTGACCCCAAACATGACTGTGCTCTTGGTCTTTCTGCGCTTTGTAATTGTCCTACCATTTGATGTTTCAATTTCATATTCGTGGTGTGTCACCTGCTTATTGTGAAATTGTAAGTGTGACAGATATATTAGCATAAGAATTTGGCCTCAAAAGCAGGAGACTTTCTATCATCTCGTGTCTATTAGGATTATTAACAGAATGAAAATCTCAAGTGCACAGAAAAGATGTAGGAAATGTGAATTTAAGAGTAGCTTATAGTAAAACTCTCACCTTCCTGCTATGCTTGGGCAGATTGTTTACATTCTCAACCTTTTTCAACAAGTTTGTAACTGGAGTTTGGGTTGCCTTGAGGTAGATGCATCAACAAATAAGTTTCAAAATTCAAATAAATACTGCATGAGCAATTCCATATTCGTAAACAAGACAAAGCAAAAGCTATTTTGTTTTTGGACGCACCTTTTCATCTTCTTCTCCGTCAAGAGACTGCTGCATTCTTTTGTTGCTTTCTTTATTTCGCAGCTTAGAAGACGAGTGGGTGTAGTTCTGCATTGTTCATTTCATTAATAATTCATCAATGGAAATATTAACTCATGAACACATGACTAGAAAGTTTAGCAGGTCGGATTTTATAGTAACTTATATTCTGACAAGAACCAATCAGTGACTTGATATAATCTAATTCAGGTAAGAATACTGAGATATCGAAAACTTCGAGAACCAGATTTATGAACTAATAAGACCTATAGTATACCAAAATAGGAGGAATAAGTAAGAGAGAAAGAAAGAAAACTGAATTCAGATTATTTCGTTATGTAAAATAATTTTCATGTACCCTATCTTGTATACAATCTCAGCATTCAAATTTGCATGGTAGTGGTAATCTCCATCCGCATTATCAAAATTAGCAGATACTGTATATCAAAATTTCCTTAGTACAATAGATAGCACCTGATTTAAGCCCAGTGATTCGACGAAATTACTAAATCATATTACAGTGCAGTGAACCTACATAAAGAGAGTTCTCGCTATGAGTCTCATACTTTGGTGGAGAAAAGTATCATTACTAGACAAACCTTTTTAGAAGTCACTTCTTGGTCCTCTTGTGGATTGTCACCCATTACTTTCCACTGCAACTGGAGTAAAGTCCTCTGCCTTTCTTCCTGAGTTAATAAACAATAGCATTAGTGCTGTATTAAATATACAGATAAAATTATAGGATTCACCTTCGCCTTTTGAATATCCAACTCCTCCTGCAGTCTTTTGCACTCATCTTCATGCTCACATCTCAAAGCTCTTAACTGAGCCTCATGCTCTGACCTAAGCATTTTTGTTTTCTGCAACAAATACATATTCATATATATGTTAACAACAGAGTAAAATATTACTTGAAGTAACATATTTTGACGGATGAGGTACCTCTCTTAACTCGGCCTCAGCGTGAAGTTCGGTTCGCCTTAATTCTTCAGTGTGCTTAGATATGAGGCTCAATTGTTTATTAGCATGCTCCTTATGAATATTGGCTATCTGCAGAGAAAACATCACCAGTAATCTCAGCACAAAAGATGTATTTGTGTTAGTTCTCTGTGGATCACGCCAGAAACAGAATCAAAAGAGGGTGTAGGAAGGCAAGGAATATGATGTTCTAAATGCAGGTGTCACCATAAACTGACTAAAGGACACGGTGTCACAGACTTCTCTTCAATTACAGACCACCCACGTTCAAACAAGTTTTCTCGAAGATTTCAGTAAAGGGAAATGGTGCTTTAACTTACTAAAGCTTAGTGAAAGAGATAACTATGAAGAAATTTATTTATTCAGCTCAGTTATTCTTCATGAAGAAACAGCATTGAAAAATATTCTGTAGCCTAGATCCAACAGCAATTCAAAAAACACGTTAAAAGGTTGTAACTATGAGCTACGAAGGATATTTTAGTTCTGTTTCAGAATGTGGGGTAAGTAGAGGACAAATGATATTAATTTCACTTCTGTCATATATGGTTCTGGACAGAGGATATCATACTTAGCTCTTTTCTAACACACATATGGTTGTATTTAATAATCAGTTGAGGATATTTTCAACTGCATTTCAGGAGTTGGGCTATAGTTTATCTATAACTGATGAAAATAGTGAATTCATCTTCAAGTGCTCTTTAGTTTTGCCTTGTCTTCCCTATTTATCTCTAACTAATATTCTGAAACTGGAACTATTGGTTCGCAGACTTATGAAATCTGAATTTAAGAGGTTTGAGTCCTTACCGCTGCAGCATGTTCTTCCTTTACCCTCACCAAATGTTGCCGAGATTCTTCCTTGAAGTCTTCAATTTTTTGCTCACACCTTTTTTCCACATCTTGGACAATTTTATCTGCCTGAAATTTATAAGATGATATTTAAATGATGCAGGAACTGGAATGCAGTAACTCAGAACGGAAAAGTAACCGAAACGAACCTTTTCTTTCTCAAGATTAACAGTCTCCTGCTTCTCCACCTCATACTTCATTCGAATATCGTTAATGGCCTGATCAAATTCCAACAAATGGTCATCTTGATGGATCTAGAAAGTAACAAGGATATGCATAATCCTTAGAAGTTGAAATTGTGAAGGGAAAAAAAAAAGCAGACCTGATCATTTCTTTGAGATATTTCCTTCAAATGCTTGGATAGTTCTGAGTGTTTGCTTTCTAGCATATGATCATATTCCTTTCTGGCCTCCTGAAGCTTACTTTCAGTATCAGCCAAGGAAGCCATAACCTGAAACAGAAGACCAGATGTTACTAGCCCATCCACCAGGCAGTTGTTCAAAATTGCAGTAAAACATACCTCTGCCTTTTTATCATCAATCTGTTTCTCTCTTGCTTTCAATTCCACAACAAGCTGGTCCTTTTCCTCTATTGCATTCTCAAGCGCTTTCACTCTTTCCTCAAGGAAATGTACATTTTCTTCACTTTTTTCAACTTCTTTCTGCAAGAGATCACTTTCTTCTTGCTTCTTCAGGATCTCCGTTTTAAGTTCATCTATAAGACCTTTACTGCTGAGCTCTAACTCAGAAAATTTCAGCAATAAATCTTGCTGCATGACAAGAACAAAAAAAGAAAAAGAAATCAACTTATACCACATTCTCCATTTCACAAGAGACCAAATTCAGTAGACGATCTTTTACCACTTTTTCCTCTGATAATCTTGAATTTTCTGACGAGCTCCTGAGGTTGTCCTCCAATTTGAGTATCAGGGCTTGCATTTCACTCTGTTTAGAACTAAGAGTTTCTGCTTCAGACTCCAATTTCCTGATTTTCTCCTCTGCTAAGCGGCATTCTTCAGCTTGCTGGACCATTGCAAATTCCTGCTCTTTCTGAAGTTCAAGAATTTTATTGTTCAATTCATGATTAACTGATAGTAGAGCACTTTTCTCAGACATAATATTGGTATACTGGTTGCTCATCTGATCAAACTTTTTTTCAGCACACTTAGATACAAGGTCTTTCTCCTGCTGAGACAGCTCCAAACATGAATCAAATAGAGCATTTAACTGAATGACTTTGTCTGAGAATGTCAGACTTTGCCTCTCCAGTTCCTTGAACTTCACAACCAAAACATTCACAAAATCTTCAAGATTCTTGACCTCCACTAGTGCAAGTTGCAATCTGTTAGAAAATTCATCTCTGCTAGATAACAGGTCCTTGTTTTCTCTCTCCAAATTTTCCTTGAATAGACTCAGTTCAAGCACGTTATCTTCTTTTACTTTCAGTTCTAATTGCAACTTTTCCATCTTAGAAGTCAAATTTTCTAAAGCAATTCTATGTGCTGCTTCCTCTTCTTCCAATTTTTTTAACACGCCATCTGTTTTACACAAAAAAGAACAGGTAAAAAGTCCACCCTTTGAACTTGAAAATGATTTATTTGGAGTTTTTGGACAAACTATAAGAAGGATCACAACAGTACAAGTCCACAGATGTATAATGAGAGTGAAAAAGGTTGGGGTGTGTGATAATGTGCAGAATGCTTGAAACCATACACTAACATGGAAGCATTGCAGTATGTTTTTGCCTGAACTCTTTATAGGTGACATTTTATCTAATCTGACTAACTATTTGAACAAAATTGCGAGACTTGTACTTAGGATTGTACAATATATTGAAATAGTAGTAATTCTGAGACGCAACAAAGCCAACTAACGCTATTGTGCTTGAGGTTTGAACCACAGTATATAGCCCAAATTTTTTTTTCAAAGCTTCAACCATGTCTACAAGATGATCTTCAAGGGTAAGGCCTATAAACTTGATCATGACATTCTCTTTAACTGATGGGACGTAACTACATTTCTACAAGCATCTTTAACCTGATAAATTTGCAAGGCCTAAAGTGAAACAGCTACACAGGATATACTGAAGGTTTTATCAGATGCTATTATGGCAAATGATGTAACTGAATAATTATTTTTTAATGGGTGATGTGAAGTGCATACATTACAACTCAGACTTATATTATACCACCTTCACAAAGAATTTATAATACCTGTCCTCTAAGTTGAGGCATTCAAAGAAATATAGCCTAACATTGGTAAAATCAGTTATGAGTATTCGAGGCTTCCAATCTATACTTTCGATTTTTTATAAATGGTTCAGATAGATCAGCATTACCTTTCTCCCCAGTCAGACAAGCAGTTTTGCTCTGTTCATTTCTGAAAGCTGTCTCCAGGTTTCCCTTTTCATGGCCAAGTTCCATAAGTTCCTTCTCACCTTGATTTATCACATTACAAGAAATCGCATCCATTATTACCAAAACGCAATAAAAAGAAAGGCAACAACTGGAAATAAGCCTAGCTCTAGACTGAAATAGCACATATTATGCCACTCACGAATTCTAATAGTCTGTTCAGAGGAGTCCAACTTCAAGGACATAGACTTCAGATTCTCATGAAATTCATTGAGAGTAACTGAAGTTGCTGATAGTTTATCTTCAAAGTATGCCTTATCCTTCTCAGCTGTAGAAGTCAATGATCAACAAAACAGCAGAAAACATCCATATAATGGACGCAATATATCGCTTTATGAAGAACGGATACCTTGCTGAACCTGAACATTCAGCTGCTGCAAAGTTACGGTGAGTTGTTCGCACGTAGTCTTTGTTGATGAGAATTTTGATTCAAGTCCTATCCAGAGCTTCTCATCTTCTTTCTGCTTAACTTTAAGCTTAGCATTTTCATTGTAGGCAATTTGCAATTTCTCTTCCAGTACAGATATTTGCTCTGTCAGTTTCTTGAGCTTAGAGTTCTGCAGTTTCAAATATACACACAGTTTAGTTCTTAGACTTTGAGATATCGAAAGATACTTAAAATTCCTGACGGAAGTCCACTAACTTGGATCCCCGTTTCTGGTCTAGAAAATACAAGTGAAACTCTACCTATCACAAAATTGCAGAATGCTTAACATCTAATAATATACTCACAATTATACCAATCTAGTATATGCGTGAACATCATAAAATCTCTATTCACATGTACTAATGTACGCACATCATAAAAACACAAAGGCAAATAGGACTTTTGGTACGTAGAGAGCATATATGCAAGTAGAGCAGTTAACAACAGAATTATATATATTTGTTCTCAATTTACCGCAAGTTCGAGGTCGTTTCTCGCAGAAGCTTGTTCCCTGACCAATTTCTCTGAAGAAAGGCAATAAACGGTACAAAATTTGTCAAAATCCACATCCTATCGCAAACATTTCGCAAAAATAAAACAAAATTGCCGAAACACTACGAGAAGTTTGTAGAACCTGCTGTGAGCTTCAGATTGGCAAAACTACTCGAAGAAACCGACTCCGGAGCTGAGAGCGAAGCATTTGAGATACTCTTCTTGTTCGCAACTCCAGAACTAGATCCAGACAACGACTTAAACTGTTCTAGGCTTCTTATGCCTGACAATCCTAGAAGTCTACTCATCGCGAAATTTGCGATAGCACGCGCCAGATTCGATCCCAAACCCTTCGATTCGCAGAGTTCTCACAATTTCAGCCGAAATCTCTATGCAAAGGATCGCGTTGAGCAGTAATTTAATGAATCGAGCAACAAAAACTCCAGAATATCCGATGGCGTGAAATTATCAGAAAATCGAACCGAAAAACAGCTTTCCTGAGCTTTCTACTATGAGAAGAAGTACGGAAATCTACCTCTGCTGCGAACGGAAACCCTAAGGATCCAAACGGCGGGGCGAACTCGCGGAGAGGATTTCCGGCAGGAGCAGCGGTGAGAGAAACGTTCGAAAATGATTTAGGCGCCAAACAACTGGTATTTATAGGAACCCGTGGCGGTGGATTCTTCTCAAAACTGCGCGTTTCCTACAGTCCTAAATATTTTCCGCTTTTTCCCCTCGGAAT
This sequence comes from Thymus mandschuricus, assembly GCA_029379335.1. Classification (NCBI taxonomy): domain Eukaryota; kingdom Viridiplantae; phylum Streptophyta; class Magnoliopsida; order Lamiales; family Lamiaceae; genus Thymus; species Thymus mandschuricus. Next base: position 38,887,662 of record CM057074.1, read on the forward strand.
TAAAAATCATTAAATTTAAGAAATAAAACAGTTTCACTAACACAAAAATGTGTGTGAAGTGCATATTTATTTTTACAATTGTTTGGTAAATATAGACATAAAACCTAATTATATACGGTATACCTTAGTTATAAGTGATCCACTCTATTGAAAATTAATAACATGTAGCCTAATTATAAAGATAATTTAGTTGTTTTTTTTAAAGGAAAGTAGCTTCATGTACTATAATTTTCTTGATGTTGTCCCACGTTTGGCACAAGTTGTAAGGTTTATTAGCTCAATTGCTAATTTGTAGCCCTTTGTTACCCATTCGATTCTCCGATTCCTATTTTCGATACAATTAAGCCATTCAGTCATTGCTCAGTCATAGTAGAGATATTGTGATAAAGATCGCATTAATGAAATGTTAATAGTGTTAGGGAGTCTAATGACCTTTACTTTTGCATCGTTCCAATCGTATATTCATGACTTCGATAAAATGAAGATTGTTCAAATAGTATGTTAACAGCTTCGATGAAATGAACACACTTGTGTAGAAGATGCATACTTAAGTTTGTTGATTGAAGGAACATGATGTGAGGGAGGTCACAAACAACTAGTGCCATAATTTATATAGCTTGAAAACATATATCACATCATTTATAACATGAGGAAAAAAAATCACTCCAAGAATTGGAGGTTGTCTTTTCAACAAACTCCCACATTTGAGCAAAGTTAATACTATGATGTAAAATTTAGAGCAAAAGGGTTGAGAGCAAAAGAGCAAGATGCAGAAACTCTCCACACTAGATAATAATATAAATCATGAAGTGAACATGATATGCTGAGAAGAAAGCGAGCAGCTACAAGAAGTCGTTCGAAAATGCTCAACGAGCATACAACCATTCGAATTATACACCATGTTTCTTCACAAATATGACTAACAACCTCTACCAAAGTTCCACAGGACCATACATTAGACAAAATCAAACCTCGTCTTCATGAAGCAGCATATTAGGGATCCCTTTGTTGACAGGGAATTTCCTACCAGTCTCGGGGCAAACTAAGGCACCCTCCTCAAGATGGAGCTCGAGGAGGGCATGGTGGAACCTTTGCAGAAAATCATCAGAGTCTAGCATCGAGGGTTCAGCATTTTCCGGAAGCTCACCATAGCCCAAGGCTTTCGAGGCATCGACCAGCGCCTTCCATTCAATCTTGTGAAACATGTTCCGGAGGAAGTCCACGTTCAGCTCCACCTCCTTCTCCACCATCTTCCCCACCTCAATCCCAAGTGGGAACCCATTAGCCACACCTTTGATATTCGACGACAACATATTATGCGTTAGGAGCCTCATCCTCGGCCTCGGCCTCTCTCCTATGTTCTCGGGCTTCACTCACTCGAGAATACCTGATACAGTATCAAACTCTAACCATCAGCTAAGTTCTACTAAATCAAGAAACTATGAATACTGACTATACCATCAAAACCCATAGCTGTTGCTAATCAATTTCCACATACAACATTACCTCAGAATGCCTAATTCCAACATCTAACCATCACTACTATAAATTCAAGAACCAATTTAGAAACATAAACCATCAGAATTGATCCAAATATGTTACAAAGCTTCAGCTCATAGAATTTTTCCACTAGTCAGCCATCATCAAAACAATAATCAAGAATAGCAAAAACATAGAAATCTCCCAGTTTTAATCTAAAACAGCAAAAAAGTTAACCTTTAGCAACAGTAATACCTAATAAAAAGAAAATCGTATCAAAAACGGCGAAAAAGATGCAGAGTGAAAAGGAAAGTAAGTGCTTTGCCCTAAATACTCTCTCTCTGTTATCATAGCATTGCCAGCATGAAAGGGGTAAACGACGATGAAAATAGAGAAGGGAGAGTAAGAACGCACCAGGCGAATCGAAGCAGTCGATGACCTCCGACAGTACGAAAAACGGCGCCTGTGCTTTCGTAGCGGGGCGAAGGCGAATTGATGAGCGATTGACTGTGTTGGGCATTTATCTGTATTTTTTTTATAAGCCCAATTAAATAGAGTTTTTGGGCCCATTACATGGGCTTGGGCCTCAGATTCAAACAATTTTTACCTTATTCAAAAAATTGAAATAAACCGTATATACGCCATCCGTCCCGATGGGAAAAGAACTAATTTTTTGCCATGGGAATTAAGACGAGAGTGATGATAGTGTATTAAAGTGAAAGGTAGTGGGTTAAAGTCATGTGTCGGAATTTTATTGTATTATAATTTTCTACTTAAAAAAAGATTAATATATTAGTGAGTCGTCTCAAAACGGAAAATGTCCCTTTATCAGCGGGGAAGTAAAAGAAAAGAGAAAGGTATTGAGTTTTAATGGAAGATGTTAATTAACTACTTATTCATTAATCAACTTATGTTTGAAAATCTAATTAATTTTTTAGTGGTTGTTGAAAAAAAAAACAATAAAAACTTTTTTTTTAATGTCAGAGAAAGAAAATCATACTGTATTAAAAAAACATGGAGAAATATAAAAGGTTAAGCGCCATTACGAAAATTCAAATCCCTTTCTCCCTCTCTCTCTCTCTACACGCTCACTCGCACAGTGCACAGTGCTTCAATGGATGAATCTCCGTGAATGTGGTCTCCTCTGCAAAAATCCACCGGAAATCGGAAATGTTTGAGCGATTAATCGATGGAAGGGGAGCCTGACCTTCCGGCCCCACATGCCGAGGCCAATTTCTTCAACCCCAAGCCGAGCGGCCCGATTAACATCAACCCTGACTCGATTCATCTCAGCGGTTCGTTCTACAACAACTCCACCTGCACCTCGACCGTTTCTTCCTCGTCTTCTTCCCCTCCCGAAGTCGTTCGCTACTTTCAAGCCTTTAAACGACGCCGTCCGCAAGGTACAATGCGCGTGTGAGTGTGTGAGGGGTGCTTACTAGGTCAAATGGGGTTTCGAACGTGGCTCCTAGTGATGTGGTATTGTTTCGAATTGAGTAGATATTCATCGAATTGAGAGAATTAGGAGTTAAATACTGCAAATTAGTTTAAAGCAAATTTGGGATATAGTTCGGATGGCATTGGATTTTATTTTTTGTTTATAGAAATTCTGAGGATAGAGGATTGTGCAATATGCTGTAGCTTTTATTTTCTACTTTGAGGACTGAAGATTATGAACATGTTCATTCTGAATTATCCTAAAATTTACGAGCTCGTCTTGTTTTGTTTCAAAGATATTATCTTTAATGTCTGAGTATCTTATGCTTCAACTCTGGTACAATGATCTGGAACTTTTTAGGATGTTTTTATGTAAAGGATCTTTTTCAATCATTAGTTGGTGTTCGGTGCTTTTAATTGAAGTTTGTGGAACTTAATTTGAGCTTAGTTGCTGGTGTAGTACTTATTTGACGCCAGTTGTAGATGTACATAAATTTGATCTATTATTGATGTAGCTTTGCTTCGTTTGTATTGTCTTTATTTTCAACGATAATTAGGTACGATGCAGTCACTCAGCATCAGGCCGAGAAGAACTGTCGTTCCTCGACGAGATCCTCCAAAACAACCAAATTTAAATGCAGAGTCAGCTTCCAATGCCAAAAACTGCGAAGAGGGCAATCTGCAGGTTCAGAGATTAAGGAGTTCTGTTCCAAAGTCCAAGGCCATGGTATTTGTCAGTGGAGACAATCAGGAAGATGATTCAATAACTCCACCTGCAGAAGGAGTTACCACTGTAAATGCACATGATGTAAATATTAAGCCTTTTAATACTCAGAGAGATCCACCTACACTTTCTTCTACTCCTCAAATCAACGACAAAGTTGCTTCATTGGGAGTAGGCCCTGGGAATATTCAGAGGAAGGTTCATTTCTCCAGTGATGCTATTGCTACATCTCGCGGTAAATACTATTTCTACTTGTTGAGCAATGCTGCATTCAGATAAATTCTTTTGCGTATTAATCAATAAATACAGGTTAACAAACTTAAAAGAATTTAATAATGGATATCAACTAGTCAGTTAAACACCAGTGGTTAGTAGCACTTCACAATTTATAGCATATACTGCAAATTTTCTATGCAGGGGCTGATGATCAAATGGCCATTGGAACAGTTGATTTGTTGTCTCATATGGGTTCACTTGCATTGACAGAAATGGAAACTGACACGGGCAATCAAGTGGATACTTCAGCTGCTGCCCATCAGGATCGGAGAAATGATAATTTTCAGAGCATCGAAATGGATTACAGTCTTAGGTCTGAGGGTTGTATATCTTCTCTCTCATCTGGAAGGACAATGGGTGTTCATGATCAGCTCCATCAGTTTGGAAACTTTTTACAGAATGATTTGAATAATGCCATGACACAGTCTTCATTGATTGGATCTTCATGTGTTACTTCAACCTTAATGAACTCAAGCTCTGCTCCTGGGATTAGTTCTACAACTTATTGCTTGCAATCTCAAGGAGGTGGACCTCAATTGGGCATAGAGCCAGCTGAAGGGAAAATGAATGTTATGCAACCATCATGTTCTTTGTCCAATAATGACGGTGGAGTTATAGCGCATCACTCAGCACTTACATCACAAGCTATCAGCTCTTCTGTCGCAACAGCAGTGGAAGTCAATAACACTTCCGGCCCATGTAAGGAGTTGCAGACTAGTTCGCCATACGATTATAGTATTATGAAAGAATCTTCAATATCAGAAAAGGGAGATGTTCCCAATGTAAAATCTCAACCTCCAGCATCAGATGTACCTCCATCAAATATAAAATTGGAAAATTCAAAGTCAGAGAAACTAGAAAGAGGTGCTACTGGTAGAGCAACATCAACCTCTCGTAAGAAAGGTTATGATCCTGAAATGTTCTTCAAAGTTAATGGAAAGTTCTATCAAAGACTTGGCAAGATAGGTAGCGGTGGAAGTAGTGAGGTCCACAAAGTCATATCATCAGACTGCACAATTTATGCCTTGAAGAAAATAAAACTTAAAGGCCGTGACTATGCCACTGCGTACGGATTCTGCCAAGAAATAGAGTACTTAAATAAACTGAAGGGGAAGAAAAACATTATTCAGCTGATTGACTATGAGGTACTGGCTCTTTCAAATCCTAGCACTGAGTTTCTATACAACTTGTAAAACTTGTTAGGCTGCAGTATGTAATTTGAATATCAACTATAAGTTTACATGTCAGGAAATGTTCGCAAGTTGTAAGTAAGCTTGAATAATTGCTTTTGTCTAAGATTTCCAAAACCATGTAGAGAGAAAGTTGATCAGAGAAGATAAAAAACTATTATAGGAAAGGTCCCTCTGAGAACATTTAATGGTCTGTGGGAATCAATGAAAGATTTTGCTCAAGTTTGTGCTTTGAAGTGAAAGAACTTCTTGTAATACAAGTTTGTGTATGCTCTTCTCTGTGTGTGTGTGTGTGTGTGTGTGTTTTGACTATTTCTTTAAGTGAACTGATATCATATGTACAAAATGCGGACTTATATAAGTTTTATTCTTAGGTGACAGATAAGACTTTGTATCATGAAGTGATGCATGGTTCGATGAGTAATAAGGAAGGAAGAGTTAGAGATGATGGGTTTATATACATGGTGCTTGAATATGGTGAAATTGACTTAGCCCACATGCTAGCTCAGAAATGGAAGGAACTGGATGGTTCTAATGCAACCATAGATGAGAACTGGCTCCGATTTTATTGGCAGGTCCTTCACGAAATCATTTCTTTATATGCTTCATTCATTACCTATATACTTGCTAAAGAAACTGGCTGTGGCCAAATAATTAAGGAATATATATCATAGTAACATTTCACTTTGCATGTAATGATGCAGCAAATACTTCTAGCAGTAAACACTATTCACGAGGAACGAATCGTGCATTCGGATCTGAAGCCAGCTAATTTTCTTCTGGTAAGAGGTTCCCTGAAGCTAATAGATTTTGGGATTGCCAAGGCTATTATGAGCGACACGACAAACATTCAACGGGACTCACAGGTTTCATTCTATTATATTCAAATTTCTTAATTACTTAGAGATGCTATTGTTCCATCTAGAAGTAGTTATGTTGCTACAAATGCTATTGTTCCATCTAGAAGTAGTTATGTTGCTACAAAGTCATTGAAAATCTATAAAACACGATTACTGTTACTCCTGTATTAGTAATAATAAGTTTGAGCATTGAAAAAAAAAATCTCTCTAACTCCCTTTCTGATAATATGAAACTCCTATTCTCGCTGAGACATTTTGCTTGTTGATATGCTATTGCAGGTCGGAACACTAAGTTACATGTCACCTGAAGCATTTATGTGTAATGAGATAGATGCTAATGGGAACACCATAAAATGTGGTCGACCTTCTGATATCTGGTCCCTCGGTTGCATCCTCTACCAAATGGTTTACGGAAGAACACCTTTTGCAGAGTACAAAACTTTCTGGGCAAAATTTAAAGTCATCACAGATCCAAATCACGAGATTATGTACGAACCTCTGCCCAATCCCTGGCTTCTCGATCTTCTGAAGAAATGCCTTGCTTGGGATAGAAACGAGCGTTGTAGAATTCCTCAACTTCTCCAACACCCTTTTCTTGTTCCTCCAGTTCCACCTATATCACTTACTCATCATGATCAACCTTGTGCACTGCTTCAACTAATTGCTGAATCAAGTAGAAATGATCAAAAGGTTACGACTCTATGTTCCCAGCTCCATGGAATGCTCATGGACCCTGGATCAGTGGTGCGACCTGAGCCATCTATTTCAAGAGACCAGTTGCAAAAGTTACTCGGTAAAATCTCAACCGTTTGCTTTCAGCTCCAAGAACAGTTAGCTACTTTATGAAGAAACTTGAGAATCAGGCTGATGCTTCATTTTTCTTCAAAGATTTAGAGTTGTTTATTTGTGTCATTTTAGGTTCGTTCCTGTGTTGTTAAGCTTTCGTGTTTTTTGTTGCTGTGCTGAGTTGGAGATCATGCTGTTTGTCGAAAGCTTCGAGTTGTATTATATATGGATATATGTAGAAATTTTGCAGTAAAGATAAATGCTGCTACCATCATCCCCAGTAATCTATTTTCTTCATGTTGTAGTTACATACCTGGTTATAACTTATAAAGCAAATTATGTACCACTGTATTATTTTCGTATCGATTCGAGGTGGCAAATTTATCACTTGAATCGTGTATCTTTTGCTGTTTTCTGCTGGAGTTCTGAAAAATATGATAGGGAAGTTAATACATTCATCGAACAGCAGCTAAATTTTTTTACAACTGAGTTTCATATACATGAATACCATTTGGGAATCGGTAGAATTCTTGATCGAAAAACAGAAGGGGGGTTCTTAATACTCGTACAATCTAAAATCTACATGCTTTATAACCGAGATGAGGATTTCATCGAGCATGAAGCATGAGCGAAGCCAACTCTGCACGAGCTTCCTCCACTTTACTCATGAGTTCCATCATGAATGGACTCTTCACTCCATGAGTCACTCTTAGTACATCCAAGGCTTTAGTCAGTGATCTAACTGCTTCTTCCGTCTCTCCCAACAACCTGTAAAATTGAAAATATTTCGACTCAGCTAACATCTACGTGGGTTAGAAAGTAGGTAACAGAGTACATAACCGAAAAAGTGATAGAATGCTTAAAGAGGCCGACCGGAGGAAAGATTTTTCTCACCATTCGAATTTTCCACACATGTAATATTGTAATCCAATCAAAGGATGTGATTTTGGATATACTCCTGCAAGAACAACATGACTTTTAATAGAAGCTACAAAGACAACCATGAAACATGACTCACAAACATTCATCACATAAAATCTTGGAGAAGCACTAGGTAAATGAGTTACGTACTCTCGTACGCTGGAATGGTGAGTCTGCAATACGAAAGTGCTTCCCTCCAATCCTGCAGCTCCATGAATAACTAAAGAAGCAGGGGTTCCAGTAACAATTAGCAACCGACCTTGTCGTTTGGCAAATATTATCCAAAACAATAGTATTATAGCAAGTAACAAAACAACATGGTTCGGGTAATTCAAAATTGGGGGTGGACACAACTTTTCATTTCAGTCGTGCATAAACAAATTAATTCAAGGGGTACACCAATCTAGAGTTTATTCCAGCATATAGAGTTGCGTAGCATCAAAAGGATTGTGTAAAATCAAATTTAAAACCGAAACCGTACCTTAATAAGAGTCTCCCGATTTCTCATAAGACTGATAGACAATGGATGGTACAGCTTCTGTTGCAATGCTTCAATCGTCTTATATGCCTCAAGCGCCTCACTCTTATCTGAATCATTTTAAGGATTTCAAAACCCAGTGTACAGTCACTGTAACGAAAAATGCACTTATCCAATTCATTAAGTTCAAAGGATACGGCCAGAAGAAAGTGACATAGAAGCTCTCTCTGAAATCGATTTCACTTCTTTAGTCATGTTGGTAATTTCTTCTTTTCCCCGCAAACGTCCACAAAGCTGGCAAACAAACCCTCTATCATCTGCCATAAAATAAGAAAGATAAGCAAAATGATGTCCAGGCCATGCAAAATTTCCAAATTAAGTAAAAGTCACAATATCCTCTATGAAAACGTGTACCAGGACTACGTAGAAGATATCCGTCGCATTTTCTATCATTGCACCTATAACCTTCCAGAATCGCACTTTCTACAATATCACTGAATTGTCCCTTAGGAATGAACAAAACTAGTTCAGTAAACCAGAAAAACAGAGGATACATTCCCAAATTTGTTAAAAGACTTCGCCAAGGAAAATGGAGGGAAAGGTACCAATTTTATGCAGCGAGAACAAGCACAAGAGAAATGGTACTGTTCTTTGAGAGCCTTCTGTCGAGTTAAAGTGCTTCCAGCAATATCTACATAACTGATGAATACCTTCGAAAGAGCAATTATAATGATGTAGAAGCATAATCATCAAATCCGAAGAATCATATCATAACTTAGGATAAACAATGTGACATTATATAGTGATTACCTCGGTGCCTTTTGGTATTTGTTGCATGGCCCTTACAACTGCCACTCTTCCCTCAAATACTAGAACAGCATTAGGTAAACAGCTAAGATAAGATAACAGGTACTAGTTAGAAAAACTAATAGAAAACGGCAGCACTTAAGGCATAATATTAACTCTCCATGAAATTACCTAAATCTCTAAAATCTTTTTTAGAAGAGAAATACCTGTGATTTATGATAGAAACGACAGGGTACAACCCCGTTCCAAGGGGCCTCAGTTCACCATCACATATAGAATGTGCATTGCATGCTAGCTGGGTGTTGAAAATAAGAAGCAACACAACAATTCACTGAAACCAGTCATTATCCCTTATGCATTTCGAGTAAAAATAAAAGGTACAAATTAGTTTCTAATGCTTCAACTCCCATCTTCATTCTTCATATGCAACTATGACCACTAAATGCCCCATTTCATATGTATTGAAGCTAATAGACAATAGATGGATATAAAAGCAGCAAACAACAAAAACTGCTTACTGTAATCTACCGAACAGAAAGATATAAATGAGAAGAGACGATTTAAGAATGAAAGAAGAACATGATCTGATCTTTAATTCATTGGAATACCTTAGAAAAATTTTCTGCAATCTCTTTGACGTTGATCTGAGCATCAGGCCATTGTAGAATCAAATTGACAAGGTTAGCCATCTGTGCGTACAGCAGCAGCTGATTCTCGTCGATATCAGACATATCTGTTTTAGTTTTGTTAAGAATACAATAGCTGTAGAAGTGTAATGTGCTTCATAGCATAGATAGCATAAGTCTGAGCTACACAGTACATAAGGATACGAGAAACCAACGCTTCCACATACTTGTAACTTTCTGTTGCAGAAGTAGGGACAATCTAGCAGCAATGAAATCATCGACAATCATTAGACAATAAGTCCAAAATTTGCATATACACCTCTAGCATGGCAATTTGCTACTTAACTATCAACAATCATCAAACTCAGGCACTGCATTCAGAGCCTTCAAACTCTAACTCACCTTATCAATTTCCAGCTTTCGCCTTATACAGAGTTTCACCATTAAACGTAACGATGGCGTCAGCGATTTCACCCTTTGTTTGTCGACTTTCGACAGCACTCCACATTCTGCAGAATGCATCTTCCAATCTGACTTCTGAAAGTGATCACATATACAAGAATTCCAGAACAAAAAACATTAGAAAAAAAGATCAAAATCCGGTCCAACATTCTCAACTCAAGAAGGCTTCAACCACCACCATTGTTACCTGACATGTACTGCTACAATACCAAACAACATGGCAACCAGAGCACTTCTTCAAGCTGGTTGAGGAAAAGCACCACTCACACTTAGTCAGAGGCGATTCTTTGTTCTTGTTTGGCACAGCAACATAGGGATTCTCACTTATAATCACTTCCCCTACAACACAGTACAATTAAAATCCGAAGGGCATAAAAATTTCAAGAATTCAAGAAGTTCTTAAAAAAAAAAATGGCGACTCATGAAATGAAAAACCTGGAGAGAATTCACGCTCGGTGAAAAGGCAGCGACCCTTTTCAGGGAGCCTCGAAAATGTTAAGCTTTTGGCCTTTAATACCTTCTGCAGTTCTTCTTCCATTGACGCAGAGCTCAAATTCGCCACTGTGTGTAGTTGCAGAGGAAGAAACTCGAAGTTTCGAATACTGCGCCGTTTTGGTGCAGCAGAGACTTTTCCCAATTTTTATTTTCATCAACTAATATAATATTGAGAAAAGAAAAGGCAAAAAATGGGGGGAAAAGAAAGAAGTAATATTTCTCAACTGAAAAAGTGGGGAATTGTTTTCTCCGCCTTCATTGCCAGTCTCCGTCTCCCTCTCCCTCTCCCTCTCCCTCTCCCTCTCCCATGCTCTTTGTAACCAGCTCCCCTCGCTTTCTCTCTCTAATTAGGCCTCTTCCGTTTCTCTCTCTTCAAAACCTCAGCTGCTCCTCCCGGAGATACCTCTGCACATCGCCAAGTAAAACTCCCGCGATCGGTTTTTGCATTCCTTATATTTATACGAAGAACTAATTATACTGTGCCTGCAGAAATGGAGTCCGTCTCATCCACGGAGCTCGTGCTCTGCGGGAAATCGGCGGCGGAGGATGAAGCGGCGCGGTGTTTGAAGGCGAACGACGCGTTGAAGCTCCCCGATGGCTCTCCGGTTACTGTGTGTCTGCATTCGGAGATTGTAAACGACGGCGTTTTTAGTGTGAGTTCGTATATGGATTCTCTCTCGACGTCTCGTTTCGGAAGGCTGCTTATTCACTCTCCTAGGCTATCTTCCACGCATGATGTTGTTGCTAAGTAAGATTTTCCATTTTATTGCATTTTTTTTTATTGGCGATTGTTGGATAAATTGCAGTTAATGTGAAATGAGGTCTGTTCGTTTTCTGGCAGTAATTTTGGTGAGATACCGATTGGTTCTGTTTGTGTTGCCGACGTGCAGTTTAAGGGGAGAGGTATATACTGTGTTTCCGTACTGTGTGTTGGAATTTTATTATGTATGTTATATGTAGTTTGATGGTTCGTTTTTCGGGTTTCAAGGCCGGTCGAAGAATGTATGGGAGTCGCCAAAGGGATGCCTTCTGTTCTCGTTTACGATACAGATGGAGGATGGAAGAGTGGTGCCACTTGTGCAGTATGTGGTTTGTCTTGCTATGACTGAGGCAGTTAATGATGTCTGTAAAAGAAATGTAAGTGCCTTCTGAGTGGTAACAGTACTAACTTCAAGAGTGGACTGAAACCGATAGTGTATTAGAACTTCGGACTGATTAGATGATTGAGATATTGTTGATCAATGTATGCTTCAATCAAGGTACAGCTTAGTTTTATGTGGTTTTGGACCTTCTCCTTAGGTTGAACGATTAAGGACGTCAATCCCATGTTTCTAAACTTAGTTCTCACAGTTGCCTGTACCAATTGATTGCAATTGGTAGTATAAGGATTAGTCGATGTCTCTCCTTACAAAGAGCTTTGATTGTGGAGACGTGTTTGCAAGCTTTGCATCAGAAAGTCCTTCAGAATAATTTTTCTATATGCTTAAGATTTTGTTAAATGTTGCTTTACTTTGAATGTGATTAATGTACATTATACCTGCATGACATTGAGCTGACAACAAGAGCTGGGTTCATGGATCTTGATCTTCTTGATAAGAGTTTTATTATAGGTTCGAAACACATGTTTATTTAGATTGTGGTTGCAGAAACCATGACAGATATAAAATTCCTTGGGTGGTCTCGTTGATGTGTAGATGTGGAGTATGGCTTCTCTATCAATGATTATGTCCAAGTTTGTAATCAACATACACTTGCAGATGTGAAATTATATTTTTACTAGGTTAACAGTCTCCGAAAGTTCTGATAAGTTCAATCTAGCATTGGCTGAGCAGGTCTATAATACACTGTATCTTTTATAATGAGAGAATTTGGTAGGCATTTTCTAGAAACTGTTCTTTTACTTAAAGAAACCAAGCTATTTTTGCAATCATATTTGTATTTGAACATTTGTTTCGATTTGTCAACTTCCAGTTTGCTATGCATATCTGTAGCTTAATCTAGTTCCTTTTTTTCTACTTTCATTTAATTATTCATATCTTTAACATTATTATCCACTTGTTGATGCCTTATAATTTCAGGGAATGCCTTCACTAGATGTTCGGATAAAGTGGCCGAATGATCTGTATTTAGACGGTCTTAAAGTGGGTGGAATTTTGTGCACATCAACATATAAGTCTAGAAAGTTTAATGTCAGTGCTGGTAAATACTCTTCTTTTGATAGACAAACATGTGAGCAAACAAGTCCTCCATATATATTTTTATTATATGCACTCTTTCATTTCTGCCAAAACCCCTTCTCTGTTAAAACTGAGTTACTTGTGGTAAATGTTAGTGACAGCAAACAATAACAAGGCTTTCCACTGAGGTTCTTTTATTATTGTTTTCAGGAATCGGCTTGAATATTGATAATCAAAAACCGACAACATGCTTGAATGCTGCTCTACAGAGGTTGGGATATGCTGCGAACAAATTACAACGTGAAGATATCATGGCAGCTTTCTTCAATAAGTTTGAGACCTTTTATGATATCTTCAGCAGTCAAGGTAATTAAAACGTTTGTCTGCTGAAATTGTACTTTTCAATATGCTTAATCTGAACGCAAAAGTGGTATTCTTCTCATGCAGGCTTTCAGGCACTAGAAAACCTCTATTATAAGACATGGCTTCACAGGTGAGACTATAAAGTGGTGATTCTTGGCACAGGCTATGATTGATTATGGCTGAAACATTCTACTTTCACGACATTATTAGTATCCTATTTTTAATTTTTTTTAGAAACATAACTGGATATATCTGTGTTGATATTAATGGATATATCTATGCAAATGAACTAATATATGAACTTAAATATCTTGCTCTAGAATGTTGACTTTTGAAAATAATAAATGAACTGATATCTCAACATTTTGAGAAATGTAATGACTGTAATAGATATGGAATTATCTGCAGATGCTGCTTCTTTTCTTGCTTCTTATTATGTAATTCTCATGCAGCGGACAACGAGTTATCGTACTGGAAAAGAATGAGAGTGAAGACCAAGTTTCTGAGAATGTTGTCACAGTCCAGGTGAATATTATGGAAACATGGTCGTGTATACTTAAATCTTATTTGAGTTAAGAATAATTAGCCAATTTGGTTCCAACATGTACTGAAACTATAATTTCACATAATGATTAAAACGTGGTCTAAATTAATTACTGGATGAGTAGAATCTGTATTTTAGAGCATCTTTACAGGGTTTTTTTTCGCCATGGCCAATACCTTAAAGTAGTCGTTAAGTACAAATTCTAATGTGCAGCAAATAAGCTAACCAATCAAATACCGGTGGCCTAGCTTTGGCATGACTGCACTGGCCAATAGTTCTTTTTCTGTCTACAGTCAGCACTCAGCACCAAGTAGTAACTAACAAATTTCAGTAGAGACCAATAATATTGCACTCTATTTTTGGTGTTTGATAACAGTTTTATGTCCTTTTCCATCCTTACCGAGCGCCCTTCCACCTATTGACTATTTGACTTTGTCAAAGCCCTTTCTTACAAATAAAAGTAAGATAACTAATAGTATTACTCAAGCAGCAATACCAGTGGGCTTGTTGTCATTTATTATTATAGCAAAATCCTTCTGATTCTCAGGGCTTAACACCTTCTGGATATTTGTTGGCTGCCACTGATGATGGTCAGATATGCGAGCTTCATCCGGATGGAAACAGGTACTTCTTTTAAACTAGATGAAGCTTCGTCCTTGCTGCATCTGTTGTTCGCCGTTGATTATATTACTGATATCTTAAAGCAATCTAATAATTTAACTAGCATGACTGCTGAAACCTGACTTAGGGAAATCATTGAGAGTATGCCATTTCCCTTTTGATTCGACAACTAGAAGTGAGAAATTATAATCATAATTCTATTTGGTTTAAGCATATGTTAATGTAGCTGGAAAATATAAAAATACCATACTCCGTTTTGAAACTCAGAATTAATTTGGAATCTTCAGTTTTTATCATATAATCGCATCAGTCTAAACAACAAAATTGCTGTTAATTAATAGTAGTCATTTTTATGCTTCGCAACCATGCTCTTTTTTAGGCTTCAAATCAGTTTAATATAATTGTGTTAAACATGTGATATTCCTATATGATGTTCCTTTCTTTTCTTTTCCATTTACCTTGAAAGGAAACTTCTTCGTCCTGGAACATGTGAGTTTCATAAAGCTAGACCATTGATTTGATCTTTCCTTCTTTCTCTGTCTCTTATCTAAACAATTCTTTTACGTGCCTACCCTCCTCTAGAAGCTATACCAATGCATGGTTTTTTTCAGCTAGCTTCTCTGTTTTGTATTTGTCCCAACACCACAAAGCAATTAATACACTCACGTGTGAAACGTGAACACACGTGCCGTCCATTGTGACTCTTTTTCCTACTTCTGCGCAAAATTCCTCATCTAGGTAAGCAGAGAATCAGAAAGCTTAAAAAGATACCATGCTCATACCTTTTTGATTTTTTCATCCTTACTATTAATAGGTTATCGTCCCGACCTCCTCCTAATCCCCCGGTACCAGCAGAACTTATCTCCTCCTAATCGCTCCTCATGAATCTCTAAACTTTTATTACTACTATTTTGTTTTTCCTCTGAGCTTATAAACGTGTGAAACAACAAGGTGACGTTGGTCTTCAACGTCTCCGCCTACAAACACTGTGCTTGCATTATAAACTGTCCTCTTTACATAATTTAGTCGAAAACGGCAAAGATGGGAGGAATGGCAAAGGTCGCCCTCACATTCCTTATTCTGTTAAGAGGCATGGAGTTGAGGCTTTGACAGATAGTTGGATGGCCCCCTCTTGCAATAATTTGTCCCTCCCTCCTATGTTTTTCATGCAATCTTCTGTCATTCAATCTTGTGATGCATTTATGTTCCTCCCCAAATATTATCTGATGCTTCTTCTCTAACTTTTATTTCTTACCTTTTTACCCTTTTACCCATGTGGCCACTACAGCTTCGACTTCTTTAAAGGACTGGTCAGAAGAAAATTGGCTTGAACTGGGAAACAAATTAAAGGGCATCATCATCATCTTCAACATGTGAATACTTGTGAGTGTTCCTTTTTATATATATATATATATATATATATATATATATATACTCCCTCCGTCCCATTCATAAAGGGATAAGTTCTATTTTTCGTCCGTCCCACTCATATAGGGATTTTACCTTAAATATCAAAATTTTAACCCACTAAAACTCATTCACACTACTTTATCCATCACTATCACTCTCGTCTTGATTCTCGTGTTATTCCTTTACGAGTGGAACGGAGTGAGTATTTATTTTGCTTTTTTTTTTTGTGTGTTGCCAATTATTGTGGTCAAAGTTAATCATTTTTACTGATTTCTGGTATGATTAAGCTCCTAGGTTACCCTGACTTTTTTTTCTTTTAAGATAGCGACAAGATTTGTGTTATTAGTTGGAAGAAGATGGAGGGGGTGTCGTTGTTCGAATTTTTTTTAATAATTTTTTTGTCTTTTTTATTTGATTTTAATTTGTAAAAAAAAAAATATATGTGTTGCAGTAGGGAATCAAGATTGATGTCTGTTGGTCTACCAAGATACGGTATGGTGCTTCATAGTTGTCATGAGTGGTGGGTTGCTACTTATTATAAGTTGGGCTGGAATCGAATTATTTGGGCCGGTACGAGGATAAGACGAGAGTGATAGTAGTGGATAAAGTAGTGTAAATTAGTTTTAGTGGGCTTAAAATTTTCATTTTAAGTAATACCCTATATCACCTGGAGTCGGGGACCGACTAAAACAGAATTTATCGATGAAGTACTATTCAGTTAAAAGTGGTGTTTTCACTCATACAAATAATTTTTATGAATATGAAGTATTCAGTTAAAGTCGAGCGGTATTCCCTATATCTACAAAGAGTGTTGTATTTTTGTCATTTTGGTCCGTCCACAATTCCGATTGCATAATTATAATAATGTCGACTTTTTTTTCCCGCTCCTATGGAGTGGATGATAAGTCATGCTTGTCATTTTCATATAGTTACGTCGTCTTTGTAGAAAAAAAGTTAGTCATTTCATTATATCATTCTCAAAAGGTGTACTATTTGACTTATCCCATTATTTAAACATCTAGTACTAGTCCGAATTATGCCCCCATTAACTTTTAAATTATTTATCAAGATCTATGAGTTCAAACGAGGGTTGATTAAAGTCTCGAGTTAGGAGAATAATCAGTCTCAATCACGTCTGCTAACGTGAAATTTAAAGACCGTATCCTAAAATTTTCAAAATTGAGAGCTTTGTGATGATGATTTCATGTACCGTTAACGGAACTATCGTTGGACCAACATGTACAGAATACGCTATTCCGTGGAAACCTATTGGAAATCCGAAGAAGTGGAAAGTGCAACGAATGAACGAGTAAAAACGTGAATTTGAGGTTTGTAAATTCCAGGCATGCAGTCAAAGATCCTATTTGTCGTGATTATAAAGTAAAGGAAATCGTGCTTTAATTTATGCAACTTTCTTTTAATTATTCTACTAATCATAAGCGTTTATTAAGCTTTGGATATCAAATCATGGTCCTTTTTACATGTGGATCTGCAAGACTCTTCCATCCTACTCTTTTCGTTTTTTAATAAATGTTATAATCGAGGGGTAATCGTTAGGGGACGGAGGGAATAGTGTATTAGTATTAGGTGGAATTGTTGAGTACAACTTCACGTGCCTAACCACGTTTTCGTGGACCCTTTGCAAATTTATGCCATCAAATTCCAATTAATCACTATTTATTTGGGGTCAATATGTTGAAATTATTCACTTCAATTTTTCAAATAAACACCAACTTTTTTGTAGTATTATTTCATGTTCCATTTCAAAGTACACTTATAATTTGACCATATTATTGAAAAAGTTAAAAAAAATTAAACAAAATTGGTTGCACCGACAATTTCCAATCACAGGCTGGAAGGGGAAGACCAAAACTATCTTATAATCTGCGGTTATATAATTCTAGTGTGGAATTTCCTATTATGTTGTCAGATCCTCGTTACACGGTAAAAATAATTTTAACACGTTTCGAACATTCGAATGTATATTTGTCGTCTCTGTTATTAAAAACTGAATGCCGTCGAAATTGAAGAGAAATTTAGTTACAATGTGTGAATTATGGATATTCCAAAGCATCTGTTCCTGCTTCCACTACTAGGAAGATTCTTCATTTTCGGTTAAATAAAAATAATTAAATGTATTTGCACATCATTTTCTGAAGATATATTTTTTTCATTTAATAAATTATTTGTCATTTTAATAAGGAATAATGAAATAAAGTTTTATAATAGGGATTAATGAATTATATTTGATAAATTATGTGTATGTAAAATTCTCCAAAATATCTATTGTCTGAAAATAAAGTTTTGACCGGTGAAAAAAACAAACATATATCTATTCCAATTATGTGTAATAACCACAAGTTAAAAAAACAAACATATATCAAATCTCAGTATAATTTCATTTATTTATTTATTTTTTTACATAAATCCAAAATCTACAAATATCCAATGACCAAACACAAGATATACTATAGATAAGAGTGACAGCAGAAACCCTCTACATTAATAGCTGGATAATTAATTTTCTTCTACCAAAGTATTTTCAAACGATTCATGTCTCCTTCTTTCGTCGCGTTCATAATAAATCCGTTAAATACTGTAATCTATTCATTCTAATATAAGTAGGTTCGTTACTTACAATACTATATTCTCCACCATTTAAGCCACATAATTAAAGATATTGCGATGCTAATTAATATCATTAGCACCAAATATTCCCAACATAATGTTAGATGGTAATATAATACTACTATTAATTAATTAATTAATTAATTAGTTAATTATAAACCATAGAATGTAATTATGCTGCAGTCTTTACAGGTTGTCTCTAATTCATCTATGCACGACAGCATTTTATTCTTAACCACTTTCCTTAAATTCAATTTTGGTTTTATTCAACCAAAAAAATATGGTTATTAATGTAGCTTTTTTAAATTTGAAATGTGAAAAAGAAAAAGCAAGAATATATTGCAATCTTCTGCCCTAAAAAAAGGCGCAAAATGGGAGGTTTACAGTGATTTACCAAGACTTATTCATAACTATAAATCACGACTGTAATTAGTTAATAAGAAAAAATTAAGAATATGATGAGCAAATAAAGTAATTATTCGGTTGCTTTAATTGGATGGAAGTGCTTCGCTTAACATTTCTTTAAGAGATTAATATTTGATCTATATTTAAATATTCTAATTCCACTCATATTCTTACTATTATAAATAATAAAATTTATGTAATATTAAAACAGTTGGATTTCCTACATCTATTAAACATGTCCAAGAAAATAATAATTAAAAAAAATGGGGAGGTACAGTATTTGTGGGACAAATAGTCAGATAATTTGTACTACTGGATAATGGACGGCATTCAATTTGTTGTTTTTTTAACATTTTTTTTATTATTGGAATTTAGATTCTCATTTTCAATTTTGCAATTATTTTTTAATTTAATTAAAAATTAACCTTAATTACCCATAAATTTAGAGATTATGAATAATCCTAAATATTTACGAGCAAGATTACAAATATCACGGAATTTAATTCAATTTAATTTTAGTAGATCGAGCTATATATTATGATTAACATTTGGATAATTTATTGAAAATATTAAAAATAAAATAAAGTGATTAATAAAATCACATGAACGCCATAAATCCTCAACTTCCCTTCCTTCTTACCTCTCTCTTTCCTCCAAATTTCTTCAACCTCAACGACTGCTACCCCCCCCCACCCCACCCACCCCACCCCACCCCCCCTCCCTCCACCGGAAAACTCTCCGCGTAGCGCCTAACTTCTCTCCCTAGATTCAATACCAATCTCATATCCTAAACCTATACGCACAGCTCCCTTGTATCTATCGACGCCCGCGGAATTCGTTAACTCTCCCTCTCTCTCTAACAATATTCTTTCTTTCTTTTTTCATATTCTTTTTTTTTTTTTTTTGGTTCTGGGCCGAAGATTTCGGAAGGAACGGGAATGCGTGGAGGGATGATCCGGGCGCCGGAGCTGTAAGCTATGCCGAATTCCGCAATGCATCCTTTCTGCTGCGTGTCGTCGATGCCGAACAGCAGCTCCACCATGCCGCCGCCGCCGGCGCAGTCGCCGGCCGATCCGCTGGCCAGGATTCAGAATTTGGGGGCGATCTCGAGGGCGTCGTCGGCGCGGGACTCGGCCGCCGATCACGGCGGTGGTGCCGCGAGCCTGAGCAATTCCAACGGCAACTACCATCATGGTCATAATCACAGCCAGAGCCTTATTCACCCGAGCCGCGAGCTGAAGATTAACGACATCGTGGGGGACGGGGTTTCGGGGATTCTGTACAAGTGGGTGAATTACGGGAGGGGGTGGCGGCCGCGGTGGTTCGTGTTGCAGGATGGGGTGCTGAGTTACTACAAGATCCATGGCCCGGATAAGATTGTCGTTAATCAGGAGACGGAGAGGGGATCGCGAGTTATCGGGGAAGAATCGCTTCGGCGGGTTATGGGGAACCAAAGTAATCAGAATCATTACCAACGGAATGGGATCGCCGGTTCGCCGGCGAAGAACCGGATACCAGTCGGTGAAGTTCATTTAAAGGTTTCAATTTCTCTTTCCTTATATTGGATGATCAGTAATCGTGGTGTGCGGTTGATTTATGAATCGGGATTATGGGTGAAAATGGTGACTTTTCCTGATTTAGTACAAGCTATTCTTTGAGTATTTCGTGTTCTTGGTTGATTTTTTGAGCTAGATTTTGGTTTTGTTTGTTAATTATACTTATGCTTTATATATGTTTGGAGTGAAAGGAGTTCCATAACCTTACATAGTACTCAAAGGATGTAACATATGAATGTATTAACCGATTTCCATGATTGATGATCGTGCTTCATTTATTACTTTCTATTTCAGTGCTGGTGATAGATAGCATATGCAGGAAAGTAAAAAATCATGTGTGTGTTTTATTTTCATTTTTTAGTTTGAAATATGCATGTTAGGTCTTTAATATTGAGTAGTTCTGTTCAGGTCTCGTCCATTCGAGAGAGCAGATCCGATGATAGGAGATTCTCTATTTTCACTGGCACCAAAAGGCTCCATCTAAGGGCTGAGAACAGAGAGGATAAATTGACATGGATGGAAGTATTGCAGACTATGAAGGACATGTTTCCAAGAATGTCCAACAGTGAGTTAATGGCTCCCATAGACAATTTAGCTCTATCGACAGAAAAGCTGAGGCGGAGGTTGCTGGAGGAAGGGGTTAGTGAGGCTGCAATTCAGGACAGCGAGCAGATAATGAGGAATGAGTTTTCCTCACTGCAGAATCAGCTGAAGCTCTTGAAGCAGAAGCATTGGTTTCTCATGGACACATTGCGGCAGTTAGAGGTACACGTTAAGCTTAGTGGAAAATCTCTTATAAGTTCATTTCGTAGTTATTCTTCAATCTCTTCAGAGAGTTATGCACATTAAAGTGCTCTACAGTTAGAATTTTTTGGGCGGTTTGGTCTCTTTAAACAATCTAGCTCGATAGAAGTGAAATCGGTTCTTGAAAGTCACTGTACTCCTTATTACTAAATTGTTAATATTAATAATAGTGAGTGCATTTGAGGCTTATTTTCCCCTTTGTTACATATTGAACTTCTACTACTGCAGGTGCTTTTTCAATATGTTTATTACTATTATTGATTTAGGTTCTTACTCATACCTCCTAGACTTGGTAGAATACTAAAATAGATAAAAAGGCGCATAGGACCCTCTTAACTAATTTTCACTGTGGTTAGTTCCTTGATGTCCTTGGAGTGCATGATGCAAATAGATAGATTAATTTGTGGTCAAATTGAATGTGGGACTGACATGAGTGTGATGATTCAAGGGTGGGTGTTCCCTAATCCCTGTAAACGATAATTTCGGGTTTGCTTGATAACAAGTGGATTTTATCGTCCTCAATCTGATTTGGGACAAGATTTTATGCCTCGAACTTGTAAAACCTCCAAAAAAATGTTTTTAACTTGCTTTATTAGATAAAAAAGAGTTGAACAATTGGATCTGATTTGTAAATGAGCTTTGTCAACTTCTTCCATGTCGAACAACCAGTCAACATTTTGACAGGAGTTGTCTTCTACTGGCAAAAGGAAGCACAAATATCATTGTTCTGATGTCTTTTGTCATTGGTTCCATTGTCATTAAAGTCGATTAACTTGATAATCGCTGTTTGTAAAGACTCCTTAATATTAACATATTAATTTCTTCCTTAGTCTTGAGAAAATTTTTATTCTACTGATAAAAGCCTGCTGTATAAAATCTTAAACGCATGGTATTGGTTGGATATGTTGAAACTTGGGGTCTTGTTTGTCTTCAAAAGTATGAAATGATATGTTCTTCGTTGTTGCTTATGATATCAATACAAATGACTTTGTATATGTTTACCCACTGGGAAACAAGCATCTATCTCCTTTAGATTTTGATTGTTATACTTTTTTTAGTTTTTTATAGTATAGATTTTGACGATTGTTGATTGTGAGGTTTTCATTCTGTGATATCAAACCCATCCAAGCTTGGCAAAGGAGAGAAGAATCCCCTGTACATCTTCTCTTGTGATCATAAACTCACTGACACTCGAATGGGCTCTTTCACTATAATTTTTTACATCTAGTTCTTCTGTAGTAGCATAGGTAGTTTTATATTACTACTGATTCTTTTGGTGCCAAATGATTTCAGACTATAGTTTACTTTATGCAGGTACACCACTTTTTTGAATGTATATAATCCTGCATACTATGTTACAATTGATAATTGGAAAGTGTGTGTGGTGACCTACAGAAAATAGCGAGACTCACGGTTATTTCTTATGTTAATTGGATTTCATATCTCTTTATCTGAAACAATGTTGCTATATGTGTAGACAGAAAAAGTGGATCTGGAGAATACGGTTGTTGACGAAAGTCAGAGACAGCAGTTAGAAGAAGTTGGGGCATCCTCTAGATCTAGGCAAGATAAGTATAGTGGTAAGCTTCCAATTTCATTCTAATTATATTTTGTTTACGTAACAGCATTGAAGCCTCATCATAGTGGGGGTCCATAAAAGTAGATATGGTAAATAATGCATATTAGACTCACAGCTCTAGCATTTTCAGTTCTTCAGTTTGTTGCATAAACTAGGAAATGGCAAAGTTTCATTGTCAAAGGCTACCAAACTTTTCTTTCATGTTACTTTGGGGTTGATGGGGTTCTTAAAAGTTAATTCAAATGCAATTTGAAATTTTAATTTTATTTATTATATATCCATAAATGATATAGATGGCAAATTTGCATCTCTGACTGACAGTTTGAATAAACTGAATCGCTCCTCATTATCCTTTTGTATACTTCTACCAGAAAGCGCCAGCGAGTCTGAATATGAAAATGAAAGAGTAGATGCAGCTGATGATGACACAGATGAAGAAGAAAACACTTTCTTTGACACCAGAGATTTTCTTTCTTCTAGCTCTTTTAAGAGTAATGGATCTGATTTCAGGACTTCGTCATTTTCATCCGATGATGATCTTAATATTTCTGAATCTGAGGATGGTATTGATCCTGTCATTAAATCTGCCGGAAGAAACTTTCCCCATGTTAAGCGAAGGAAAAAATTGCCTGATCCTGTTGAGAAAGAGAAAGGAGTGAGTTTATGGTCAATGATCAAAGACAACATTGGGAAGGATCTTACAAAAGTTTGTCTCCCTGTTTACTTCAACGAGCCCCTCTCTTCGCTGCAGAAATGTTTTGAAGATGTGGAATATTCTTATCTTCTAGATCGAGCTTATGAATGGGGAAAAAAGGTATTTTTCTTTCTAGGTTTTGTTTGACTCTTCTGTTGGTGCTTGCTTTTTCTGATATTATTCTAGTTCTATGATTTGATGTACCTTGTTTGCTCTTCTTAGAAAATGCCTTCAATTCGTCGCCCTTTAGCAACTGACTTGTGATTTATTAAATTCTTTTTTAGGGTAACAGCCTTATGAGGATTCTAAATGTAGCTGCATTTGCAGTATCTGGCTATGCTTCGACAGAAGGAAGAAATTGCAAACCTTTTAATCCATTGTTAGGAGAGACTTATGAAGCTGATTATCCAGATAAAGGCCTCCGGTTTTTCTCAGAAAAGGTATCATCTCCCGTAAAATCTGTCTGGATTCATAATCACTGCTCAATAATAGGTCAAAGCAAGGATTTGTTACTTCTATTCTAAACAGAGTAATAGGTGAAATAATTCTATTTATTTGTAATAAATAAGCAAGTGGCCAGTTTTCCTTTGTATCAGGTGAGTCATCACCCCACAATTGTAGCATGTCACTGCGAGGGTACCGGCTGGAGATTTTACGGTGATAGTAATCTGAAAAGCAAATTCTGGGGTCGGTCTATTCAGCTTGATCCAGTTGGTATTCTAACAATTGAGTTTGATGATGGAGAAGTATTTCAATGGAGTAAGGTATCTCGGAAACCACTGAATTTTTCTTCTCCATTTTTATTTCATAAATAATAATAATAATCCTGTATGTGACAGGTGACAACATCCATATATAATCTCATTTTGGGAAAGCTATATTGTGACCATTACGGTACTATGCGGATACAAGGAAACCACGATTACTCTTGTAAACTGAAATTCAAGGAGCAGTCCATCATAGACCGGAATCCTCATCAGGTGCTGTCTCATTCCATCAAAAATCTTCTTACCAAATATAATTTATTTTAAAATCTGAACAAATCGATGTTTTCATGCAAGTATGTGAGTATGGATTATTATTAACAACTTTTTGACAAAAAAGCAACTTGAAAAATGCAGGTGCAGGGAGTTGTCCAAGACAAGAGTGGAAAGACAGTGGCAACTTTATTTGGGAAATGGGATGAGAGCATGCACTATGTCGATGGAGATTGTTCCAAAGGAAAAGGACATGAATCTCTGTCTGAAGCCCGGTTACTATGGAAACGCAGCAAGCCTGCACAGTTCCCAACTCGTTATAACTTGACCCGCTTTGCCATCACAATGAATGAGCTTACTCCAGGATTAATGGTGATCTTTTAGCAACTTACTAATTCGTAGATGGCTCCTCCCTGTTTGTTACCTTTCTATGCGAGATTTTATAAGAATTTTGCCTAAAATGTTCTGCTGCATGGTATTCTGAAAATTTATGTTTGGTAGATGTGATATTTAAGGTTAGATCTCTTTCAGTTACCCTGATTCGCTTTCGTTTAAACATGCTGTGGTGTAGCCTCAACATTTCAGCAAACAATGCATCATCCTCAAATGCCTGATCTGATGAAATTTGAAATATGGTTATATGGCTCTATTTGGTATATGGGTTGGATTGGCTGATACGAACTCAACACCTTTTGCAGGAAAAACTACCCCCAACAGATTCAAGATTGAGACCTGATCAAAGGTGCTTGGAAAACGGGGAGTATGAGAAGGCAAATGAAGAAAAACTGCGGCTAGAGCAAAGGCAACGGCAGGTAAACAGTTGGATCTTATGACTACTGTGCTTCCTTATGAACTTGATATTACAACAGTTACCAGAATTCGTTTTACCTCATAAGCATGCAAGTCGATACAACGCCCCATTCTTGATCCTTTGATGTAGCCTATATTCTGTAAAATATAATTCCCCATAAATGTGTTATAATGCATGAGCGGTGGGTGATTTCATACAGGCAAGATCAATGCAAGAGAAAGGGTGGAAGCCACAATGGTTCGTGAAAGAGAAAGGATCGGAAACATATCGTTACACAGGCGGGTACTGGGAAGCAAGGGAAGAGGGAAACTGGGAAAACAGTCATGATGTTTTTGGTAAAATAGATCATACTACTACAGACTGACCACCAACTGACTTAGAGAGAGAAAATTGTTGTCGATTTGTTTTGTCTGTTAGAAGAAGATAGGGATTCTTGGGAAAGATCGGACGAGTAATTGTCTGTAAAAGTTGCAAATATATATTTACAATTATAAGTTTGCTTGAGATATCATAATTCTTCAATTGTAAAGATAAAGCAACAAAGTTGTTCCAACAGACTCCTTCATTGCCTTTTTATTTCTTGTACGTACTACTTTATCCGTTTCTTCTTTAGTTGATTGACTGGAAATTTAAAGACCACTCGAATTCGAGACATTTTATCTCAAATGTTAATCGTCACTAAGGCTAGGTTAGTACACGAACATGATATTACTCTTTGAAACAACTTATAAAAAATTTTGGATAAGACATTGATGAATATTTTTAATATGAGTTATGTTTCATTTTATGTGTCATTTCATTGTAGGCAACTACTCGATTAGAAAAACACGATAGACGAGTGAGACGAAAGAGTATTTATTTATTTATTTATTTATGTATAAAGAAGCTCCGGAAATTAGAAATGAAAAAAAAAGAAAGTGAAAAATACGACAAAAACCAAAACAAGCGAACTACCCCAAAATTCTTAAACCCCCAAAACCCTAAGCTCTGAAACTCTCTCTCTCTCTCTCTCCCCCTCGCGCGAGATGGCGTTTCAGCCTCTTCGCCTCCGACGCGCTCTTTCTCTATCATTTTCCCTACTGAATCACTCTGTCCATGGCTTCAAGGCCGAACCTCTTTCCTCCATTTCCGCTTCCCGGGTTCTCCCAACCCCCGCTACGGCTAAGCAGTTGATGCGACGGCCTTTCACTTCGACCACCACTCTCTTCGGCAGGGCGTTCAATCCCGAGCAAGAAGAGATCGGGCCCGACACCATCCTCTTCGAAGGATGCGATTACAAGCACTGGCTTATAACCGTCGATTTCCCCAAGGATCGGCATTTTACACGCCAACAGATGATCGATACCTACGTTAATATTGCTGCCCAGGTCTTCGGCAGGTCGATAAATTCATTTCTATATTGCTGTGATTATCATCAAATTGTGGCTAAATTCCGATGTCTGGTTGTTTGCGCTGTTACTGAATGATTTTTCTGCTCCTCTTGTGCGATTAGTGATTGGCTAGGGTACTCTTTCGTCGAACGAAGAGAAGTTGAAAATGCTGATTGATTAGTGTGTTTGAGCAGCCAGACTTGATTTGGAATGAATGCCAGACTTGATTTGGAATGAATTATTGATTAGGTTAAAGAATTTGTTGGAGATCATAGGAGAATTTTTGCTTTTATTATAATAATTATTGTGATGCTTTTTGAGGTTAGGGATCAAGATGGAACTCTCAACAATTCATTCCACTTAACATGCTTCAACGATGAATATCTATGCGGTTGTTATCAACCCTCAGTCGTTGTAATTATGATTATGTTTCCATTTCATCGCTGTCCTTTGCTTGTCTAAGTGTGTTTGAACTTAACTTCCTTGAAAAGTGTATTTTTTAGGCTAATTTGTTCCCTGTTTTTGAATTATAATTTATTTCTTAGTAACACTGATTCGATTGGGCCTATGAAATTGTCAAGCATTGTACTGATTTCTCTGCATTTTTTATGATTTCACATATGGGAATGTGGTATAGCCTTCTTTTGATCGAAGTATCACATTTATGTAGTGCTTGATTCTTCCTCTAACTGTGTATCTTCAGTGTGGAAGAGGCAATGAAGAAAATATATGCACTAAGTACAACTACATATCGAGGTTTTCAGGTCGAGTGTTCTGAGGATACATCTGAAAGGTTTAAAAGTAAGTGTTACCTTTGCAAAAAATAACATAACACAATGGACTTGCAGCCAACATGCACTAAGATTTTATGTTATTAGGTATTCCGCAAGTTGTATTCGTATTGCCAGATTCGTACGTTGATGTAGAAAACAAGGAATACGGAGGTTAGGCCTTCTTTCTCATACCAAATTGATTGTCTGAAAATGTGTTTTTGTCTGAAAGCCAAATCTTCTAGCTTGTTTTAACCATGGTTCATCATGTTGTAGGAGACAAGTATGTCAATGGAGAAATTTTTCCCAGACCACCCCCAGTTCATTATGGGAGAAGAAACACCAGGGATAGGCCTCCAAGAGAGCAAATTCATGGGCCACCGTCGCAGCACCATGCTCTCCCACCACCACAGCAGGATTTTCGTCCACCACCGCAAGAGAACTATGGCTCACGACCCCAGCAGAACTATAGCCCTCAGCCCCAGCAGAATATAGGGGAGCAACCCCAACAGAACTTCATGCAGCCACGGCAGCTGAACTTTGTTCAACCGCCTCTGCAAAGCTTCAGTCAATCGCCTCCGCAGAACTTTGGTCAATCGCCTCCGCAACAAATCTTGGGACAGCGGCCTCAACAGAATTTCAGTCAGCTGCCTCCACCAAACTTCGGGCAGCCGCCCCTGCAGAACTTAGGTCAGCCGCCTCAGCATAATGTAGGTCAGCCGCCTCAGCAGAATTTAGTTCAGCAGCCTCCGCCAAGCTTTGGACAGCCACCTCAGCAGAACTTAGGTCAGCCGCCTCAGCATAACGTAGGTCAGCCACCTCAGCAGAATTTAGTTCAGCAGCCTCCGCTAAGCTTTGGACAGCCACCTCAGCAGAATTTAGTTCAGCAGCCTCCAGCAAGCTTTGGACAGCCACCTCAGCAGAACTTAGGTCAGCCTCCTCTACCGAACATAGGTCAGCCTCCCCAGCAGAGCTTCAGTCTGCCGCCTCCACAGAAAGGTCAGCTGCCACTACAGAACATCGGTCAGCCTTCTCGGCTGAACTTCGGTCAGCTAATGCAGCAGAATTTCAGTCAGCCACCTCTGCAAAACTTCAGCCAACCGCCTCTGTACAACACTGTTCAGCCACCTCAGCGAAATTTCAGTCAGCCACCTCAGCAAAATTTCGGTCAGCTGCCTGACCAGCCTTTTGGTCAACCGCCGCAACAGAAGTTCGATCAACCACCACAACAGAAGTTCGGACAACCACAGCAGCAGAACTATGCACCACCTCAGCCACAGAACTACAGGCCAAATCCAGGCTACGAATCTCTACCAGAGCCGAGCTTTACACAAAACAGAAGTGGAAGTTATGGAAACTCACCTAGTTTACCACCACTTCCAAATAATATTCCAGCAGGACCAGGTGAAAGAAGTGGCTATAATACGCACGAACAGAGAAATGCAGTACCGTCTTATCAGGGGGAGCTTGAGACTCATTCTGCACAGGGACAGGGAGAATACCAGAGCAATGCTAATTACGCGTCTTCACAAAATGGAGCTTTTGGACAAGTAGCAGGGGGATATAGGGACTTTTCGTCTTCTGATTATTATTGACCAAGTGAGTTTATTCTAACATTGTCGTTTTATTCTTGCTTGCCTTCACTATTTTAAGCATTGTAGTGTATTTTGCACATTTTTCAGCCTAACTAGAAGGTTGATGTATCTGTGTAGGTTTGAGTTGGTATATGCAGTCTAACTTCATGATTATCATGTTATAAGCTATAGATACCTATTTCTCTTACGTTTTACGTAGCATCAGCAATCGAGCACATAATATTTGCGAGTTGAAGTAACTGATAGTAAGCTGTAATTTGAGCTTTTCCATGATAGAACTGTTTTATCTATAATCAAATATTCTCTCGGAACTGCTATAGTAGATCTATCCTAGTTATGCATTTTGGCATTTCAGATACGGGTACATGACATTGTAAATATAAGAAAAGTGGAGCATCCATCATTCATTTCATGGACTAGGATCTCTGTTTGCTCTTCATCTCTTGTTTCACTACTCAGCACATACATGGAATTTTGATTAGCCAGTTACATTATATTATTCGTTGTTTGTTCAATAAAGATGTGATGCTGAAAATTTCCGTGTCTACCTATAGGATCATTGTTAGTAGCAGTGTGCACTAGAGGCTTCGTACAGGGATGAAGGGTGCTCGTTATCTGGAACACTTTTTGGTGTTTCATTCAACGCTGGTGGATTTGGATTATGAAAAATAACCTCTGGACTTGTGTTCTGATGACCGTTATAGCTGTCTGGTTTCGGATGGGTTTAAGCAATGGTATGATCAAATCTCGTTGTAGCTTTTTTTTTGGCAAATAATATTCGCGCTTACAAACTGTTCTTCTATGGTTTTCTCATCTATCCTATTTATATTTATTCATGGCATTTTAGAAATTGATGGGGAATTAGAGGCATGATTTTGTTAGTAGTGAGACTACTACATAGTGTACTTATTTCTCCTCAAAAGGTATCATCAGTGGGCTCTAAGGGTTGGGCTTTAGTTGTCTTCGAATCGACGTTAGCCTAAACCTGAATACGGCCCATTTTAAAGCAGAAAACAGCCTTCAAAGAGTTGGAATTAGAGAAATCATTTTTATTGGCCTCAAATAAATACTACAACAGATTATTTTTTTGAGTCCAATCATACACTTTCAAAAATTCTGATTCATGCAATATACCTATTTTACAAAAAGAGAGCGGTCGCAATCATGTCTTTGTCTTTGTCTTTGTCTTTGTCTTTGTCTTTAATTTTCTTTTTACTTCTTTTTATTAGAGAAGTCATATTTTGTTTATTATTCAATTTTTTTTCTCCATCTACTTTGAGAATTTATTTCGAAATTGTGCAAAAAGAAATTCGTGTGTTGTTGCAAGAAAAAGGAATTAGGTTTCATCTTCTTTTTCTTTTTGTGAATAAAAATTGATGATGTTATTGTTGGATCCAATGATCGGAAAGGAATAAAACCTTCAAACTTATTAGTGGAGAATCCTTTAATATAGTAGTAGTTATTTATAGTACTTTAGAGATGCTATCATGATATTACTTTACTCTCTTTTAGTATTTGGAAACTAGTTCTAGAATTATGATTCATGAAAAGTTGAAATCATTTTGTGATTTAAGTAGAAAAAAGAAGTGTTTAATGATGGAAACAAGTAGAAAAATGGTTGGAGATTGTCCCCTCCCTTGGAACCTCGTGTATAACGTGACATTGCCCTTCTTCAAAATTAGTGTCTCAATTACATTTCTTATTTCGTATATATTCAAGAAACGCGACTATCAAAGATACAACACCTGATAAAATTTCATACTTTTAGCTAACAAACATCATGCATTTGAGTTATGTGTCATTATATATGTGAAATTTATGCACAATCACATCAAATTGTAATTGTGTATGGGCATGCATGCATCATTGATGAGGAGACATGCAAGTAAGTTTAAATACAACTTTAGACTTTTAAGGGGGACAGGGATAATGCTATAAACAAAATGTTGAATCTTTTGTGCATATAATATGCTTCTTTGTAAAAGCATGGGGAAATATTTGGACTTTATATAACCATCTCCAACAAATTTATCCACCTTATATTCCCTAAGTGACAAACATGCCACCATCTTTGACTATATTCTATTAAAAATTGTGATCCAATTTTTTATTGCATGGAACTCTAACACATAAAAAAATTGGATCCCAATGCAATTGTTGAGTGTGTTTAACGAAAGACGATGATGCAAATGTTTGTAATACAAATATTCAATTCTGGCCCTATAAGAAAAAATGTAAGGTCGGGATCGGACATTTTTATTATCAACGTTTGTATAATCTTCATTCCCGTGTATTTATGAGCATATAGAAGTTATGTATACTACAACTTGACATAATTCCCCTTTTTGTAGAGCCCTAGAATTCAATAAACCCTAAGGTGACAAAATGCAAATTCATTAATAACAATGAAAATTGATTGTGAAGGAGAAGTGGGCACATCCAAAGATTGTTCATTGATCCAAAATAACACTATCAATTTCAATAAGAAAAATAGTACAATATACATATTATGGTGACCCATAATGCCAGCCTAAACTTTAAATTCCATATTAAAAAATTGAAAATGACCAAGAGAGATGAATTGATTAAGGAATGAAGAAGTGGTCCACATCCCACTCATGCTACCACATAACTACAAAACTTGATTAATTAGTTAAATAATTTAGAACTAATATCTCAGAAATCAACACAAGTACAATAATTTACATATTAGTATATTACTACTATATATAGTAACAAGAACACCACATTGTAGCTAAGTCAGTAAACACCATGATGGTGATGATTATATTTCAAACTTTTTGGGAAATTGATCCAAATACATTGCACACAATTGACACATATATCGTTCATTTGCATTCTTAGTTTATAATTTAAGTGCTTAATTAATATTGAAGTCTCTCTCTAATCTCTATAGTATATTATAATATGTTAGATCGAAGTCCCAAACAATTAAGTCACGATAATTAGGTTAAATGGATTGACTTTATATTATACACAAACACAATATTAATTACTTCAACTGTTGAAGGCGGCGTTGTCTGCCTTTAGACAAGCCTTGTGTTGGAAATTATTGCATTTTTACCCGACAATTTTGCTGCACTTATTAACTTATTGTAGCCTCTATATTTACATACATTCATCAACCCGTGCATATATAAAATATTTAGAGAGAGAGAGAGAGATACCAATTTCTGACTAATTGGGCAATCTCAAACCAATCACAAAATTCTAAACGAAAAAGGCTTGATTATCAAGTGTTTAGTTATAATTTGAAATTAGTAATTAATTTGAAATTAGTAGATAGGTTTGAGAGTGATGGTTGAATATATTGTCGAGTGGAAAAGAATAGGTAATAAATGTTCATTTAAACTCATCTCAAAAGAAAAGTGGGTTTTAATTATGGAGAATGCATGGTGCATGGCATTCCTAAGGACGTGGAAGAAGGGAATCCCATGCATATACAATGAGGTAGAACATTCTTAACCCAATCCATCACTCCTTTCATAACATTCAATTTCAATATATATGAAAGTGAAGGGCTAAAGCTGGATTTGATGCTGATATCTATTAGATAATTTTAATTGCAGCATGGCCGGAACGAACTGGAAAATGCACTATGTGAGTACTTGTTCATGATTATCTTATTTGCGATATCAAAATATTTTATGTATCGGAATTAATCATGATTTCTTCCGTTCGATTCCTATATTGTCCAATATATGTATGGTATACGTGTTAGTGTGACTATTCTCATTACATCGGGGAAAAAATCACCACAACAAATATATATACTTGCATGCATGCATTTGTCCCTTGTCGTCATATTTGAATTAGTGATATGCGTGTTGACCTAATAGAGAGGTAATGAATATAAAAGTTAGTACAAGTTTGAATCCTACGTGACGAGACCTATGAATTTATCGTTAATGATTAAAAATGAGGAATCAGTGAATATGATCTGGCGAAAATGAAATGGACCATAGTGATGAATGCGAGGGGATTGCAATAATTAGTCATGTTACTTATATATGTATGGTCATTATCCTTTTAATCTCTAAAGCAAATACTCAATTTGGTCCCAAAAATTAAAGGCCAAAATCACATATTCCTTCTTTTTTTTTCAGTAACACTTTCCAACATTTTACACATAATTCGTAAGTAGTTATTGCTCTAAAGATAAAAACGAATGCTTTTGAACGAGACAACGTGGGTATTACTTTTGAACTTAGCTTAGAAAGCAAGTTTTTGTTGAAGATTTGAGAGCAAGTTAACTACAATCAATGTCTTCATAATCTTGGAAAATGGGTTTAATGTGAAATTTCCAAAGTAGTACTAATAATCAATGTCGAAATTTAAAGGAGCAATTAAGCAAAATTCAAAATCCCAAAATCTTTAAAGCAAAAAACATTCATTAAATTATGCCTGCAGAAAACAATTAGAGTTAGTACTAAATTGGTAAGGCTGCATCGGCGGCTAATATTTAAGACAAAAGCGTAATCGTACGAAAAGATTAACAAATTAGTGTAACTAAATTTCGAGTGGTCCAATTAAATAAAACAAATAAATAAATACACTTTGAGTGACAGCTGCTGCACAACATGACTTACATATCAAATCAAAGATATTTGATAGTACAACTCTCGTGATTTTGTTAAATGCCCCTCCAGTTTTTATGCTTTTTAGGCATCAATCGTGATTACCTGTTTTGTAAAACACCCAACCCTAAACAGTGAATCCAATCCACTCACCACCCCCACAAACTCTTTAGAGAGAGAGAGAGAGGGCTTTATTATACGTATAAAGAGATGGGAGCGTATATACATACGTATCATACTTAAATTAAATACATCAATACTTTAAACTTTGCTTCCACATCCGACTCTGACTCCGGTTCGATTTTAAAACGTTGATTCCACTATATCACATCTCTTTCTATTTAAAATGGGTCGTAGACTCGTAGAAAGTATTCGACTTGGTTCTGATGTTGATTTGCACATCAAGAAATAGTACTTGATGTGCTAGTACTAATTAAAGAATACTCCTCGAGTTGAAAATTACTAATCAAATTAATTAAGTATTTAAGGTAAGTTAGATTAATCTAAAACAATTACTATTACTATCTCACCTCCATTAAAAATATTATCCCTCTTCGCTTTCTCCATACATTGTTTTCTCTAGTTTCTTTTTTATATCATTTCATCAAACGATAACGTTGTTTTAATTTGTAACCCAAATATGTATGTATGTATGCGTTGTCGGAAAATTGTTCGTAAATAAACGGTATTTTAATTTAATAATAGGTTTATTGCATAGTGTATGATGATTTTGTGCATTAAACTATATCACTTTTGTGTTGATGACGTAGTGGCATACATATACAGAGTGTTTTTTTAACCCTAAACTGTAAAGTTTGGGATTTTGACTGCTTATAAAATATTTATTTGATCTAAATCTAGTCTAAATAACGTGATTCACTGACGTTTATAGTTAATTAAATCAGTTTAAATACTATGGAATTAATATAATGATTTGTAACTTATCTTGTAAGATTAATTTAGTATTTTTACTAACCAGGAGTAATATAGATAGATGTGTTGATGATAGTATATTACTATTATTTTTAATTAGGTGAACGACAAAACATCACTTTAATGTCTCACAACTTGTGAATTTATAAAATAACTCAAGATAATAACTAGGAATCATCCTAAATCACTCAAATTTATATGTGTCATGTGATGTCTTTAGCAAATATAAAAATATACGGAGTGTGCATTATTGACTTAGTGGTAGGGGGTTAAATTTTGGGGTCAAAACGTCTCGAGTTCGAATCTTCCGTGACGTGGACTTTAAACTTCCGGTTGTTTAAAAAAAAAAAATGTAAGCATTGATGCCTTGTTACAATAAAATTGCCAAAATCATATGCATCTCCCAATATTCAAATAGGGGTTTATTACTAATGTGCAATGAATTTATTGGAAGAAAATGACAGCTTCCTACGATATAACTACACTACGTTAACATAATTCCAATATAGTAGTATTACTATTGCTAATGCACTTTTCTATTCAATCTTTCATAAATTGAGGTGCCCATCTTCAAATTCTTATCCATTCTTTGCTATTACTCTTTTGGGAAATATCCAGCTAGCTTCATTCATCTTCATCTCCTTCATTTATACATATGCTCATGCAACTTGATGAAAACATGTCTAAATAGAAAGGAAAAAAAGTTAAACGTGTTCTCGTTTTACGCGTTATTATACACATAATCAATAAGTTCATCCGAATAATCATCAATATTACGCTGAATTAATATTTTGCGTGTGAATTTTGCAATTCATCTTAAGATTGATTGACTAATGCCAACTTTGATTTTTGTACTACTGCGTACTAAGTATTAGGACATCAAAAAATAATTGGAAAACCTATTTTCTTACTATATTCTTCAAGTTTAGATGCCACAGGGAACATTACTCTGTAAATACCAATAAATAAAAATTTCCTAATCTTTATTATATCGCCCAGAAAAAATAAATACACGTCAGAAAATAAAAAGGACCCAACAAATTCTGTTAACCAATAATATAGGATTTAGAAAATTGGCACCCACATATTAATTTCACATGGCCACTAAAAATTGCCACCATTCGTGGTTTATAATTAGCCAAGCCAACATATTATTATCATTATTATTTTGCACTTTATTTTTATAAATCAATAAAAGTGCCCCTTTATTTTGAAAAACTTAATATTTATAATTCGGATTTTATTCTTGCAACTGTTTTTTCTATTTTGGGACCCAAAAAGGGAGAAAATGGGACAATTTTCCACAGGGTGGCAGAAAAAATGAGTGCGAAATTTGATCAATTATTGGTTATTAACAGATTAAATTAATTATTAGAAACAAGATCAAATCGTTAACCAGTTCTCAATAACAATAATAGAGTATAGTTTTGTGTGACGCATTAAAATTGGAGGTGGCATAATATGAGAGGGTTCAACTGTCTGAGGTTAGTGCATTCCTAATTTAATTTCTATATATATATATATATATATATATATATATATATTCTGTCAAACTCCATTCATTGTTCAAATACAACTAATCACAAATGAATAACTCCTCCTCCTATTATTAATAAAATAAAATAAAATAAAGTTGGGGAAATCAAGATTCAGTTAGTACTCCCTCCGTCCCCCTTAAATAGTTCACCTTTATGAATATATGTGAGGTATAAAATAATAAAGATGGACTAATTAGGGGGGACAGAGTGAATATTTCAAATGGGATGCGGTTAGTAGGTGAGTAGTATGTGTGTGACACGTTACGTGTGTAATATTTAATTTCGACATACTATGCACAAGTACTATACTACTATCTATTTAAAATAAAATTACTAATTGTTAGTAGCAAATCGGATATGAAATTGGTTGTCGAACATTGTTTGGACCAACAATTAGATTGGTGATGCAAGGCAATACCTGACCAAAATACTTGTTAATCCAATATATATTACCCTAATTTCTTTTTTTCTCACATATATCAAGGAAATGATAATTAATATAGGGTAATATAGTAGCACAATTTTCCGATTCTGCAAGGATATTTTAAGGTATGTAAATTTATTGCACAATGCCCTTTTTGGACTTGAAAGATTGGGCCTTATTTACTTTGATAGGTAAATTTGGTGGATACAATTAATATTTGATATAGTACAAAATAAACAAATACTAAAATATGCAATAACTAGTTATATTTTTTTTAATTAGTAGTAGTACCGAGTAGTGACTAGTGATTTGTTACCCTAAACTAAAAGTGTATGATTTAAATAAATTTGAAGTAGTAACATAAAAAGGTTTAATAAGAGAAAAGGAAGAAAAAAAAAGATAGTAGTAGTAAGAAATGA
This sequence comes from Thymus mandschuricus, assembly GCA_029379335.1. Classification (NCBI taxonomy): domain Eukaryota; kingdom Viridiplantae; phylum Streptophyta; class Magnoliopsida; order Lamiales; family Lamiaceae; genus Thymus; species Thymus mandschuricus. The sequence goes on from CM057074.1 coordinate 38,924,419, forward strand.
AAGAGACAGATGCATAGGAAGAGAAGAGAAGGGTAATAGACAAGAGCAAGAGAAGATCCCAATCCCACTAAGTGTAGCGGGCCCCACCCCCCTCTTCCCTTTGACCGCTACCCTTCTCCCTCTCTCTCTCTCTACATGTGTTAAATATTCTCTTACTTACATAGAAACACCAAAACATGAGCACCGATCCAATTTGACCGAAATGCCCCTGGGCGCCATCGCAAGGGGAAAATTCTCCGACCACGCGTGCGCCTCACGTGCGCCTGCAAGGAAGGAGGACCACATGTTCTACTTCTACACGGTTTTTTTGCCTTATCTGCCATGCCAATTTCCATGCTTTACAATTACACCCCTGTTTTTCATTATTTTCTTCCGAAGAAGAAATACCAAAATCCTACTACTTCCAGTTTTGTATTTAAATAATTATTCTTTTCAGCTATAATAATTAACGACCAAAGTACTTACTCCTGTCTAAAGATGTGAAATGATGATGAAGTTAGTAAACAAAGTGGGCAACAACAACACACACACAACCCCCCTCTCATCTTTTTCACCTCCACTTTCTCTACTTTTCATGCCCCCCTCTATCTCTTCCCCTCTGTAGAGAGAGAATGAAAATGAGAATGAGGGGGTAGTTTAGTTTTGTACTACCTTGCACTAAAGAAAATTGTGGGGACTTCTCATATCAAAGGTGTATACACAGACATATCACCAAAATTAAATACTCCGTATAATTAACATAGACTATGCTTTTCCTTTCCTGTAGTAAACTGTACACTTCATTATTTAAACCCCACCTCCAATATTTCTTTTTTTTCTTTTTCTTGGGGAAATAGTCCGGGCACATTTCCCCATGCCTATCTTTCAAATCTTCTTCCACATTCCTTGGTTTGGTGCACACACCCAAAAAAATAACCCCCCCACCATCTCCATGTACAAAAATAACTTACTACTTCCATCAATGGCAGCCAATCCACTAAAACTTGGCCCCCTTCAAAATTTGCAGGCCCCCCCTTCTCCGGCCCTCTTCTTTTCCCTGGATGCAATGCCTTCGCGCGTGACTCGGTTGAGAAGCTTTTGGTTTTCTTGCAGCATACCATGTGTTTTTCACCTATCCTCGACGAATATTCTCCCCACAAAATCCCGAAATCTTTTGGAGTAGAGCTTGGGATCGACAGCTGAAATCGAGGTAGGATCGACCTGTAATGATTTGTAGGCGTGCTCGAGCTTCTTGGTTATATCGTAATCTTGCAAAATGTCTATGATCCCGAAGTAGAGGACCACTTCATAGATTTCACCGCTCCGAGAAGAGGTGAGTGTGTTGAGCCCTCCTTGTGTGTATTGATCCACGCTCCTTCGAGCCACTCTCTCGACACGTGCTGGCATGTTTGCCCCTAGCCTTATCAAGGGCTTCCTGATAACCCCCATAAACAATAAACTAATCAAGAGCCGAATTTAAAATAACTTGATGGTCCCAATATCTTGGCACACATCATATATAACTCAACTCCAATCATCATCATCATATATAACAAATAGAAGTCAAAGTGAATTGTGTACTACTACTAGAGAAGATGATCAAATTCATGGATTACTACTTGCTTTTGCCCTTATCCAGAAAAGTAGCAATTATAGGACCAAATTCCAAACTCTAATCATACCCCACATATTATATTTGATAAACAGCCACTAAGATATTATTGCCACCCATTTCAAGGGCCTCCCAATTATATCAAAGACTAATAATAGAGGTGTGTGTTATTTTAATAAGATGAAATCGAACACCAAACCAAATATCAGCCAGCCAACATGACAAACGTCGATTAAAGAATATTTTCGAATGATCTTTCATATCAAGAAATTCATCGAACGCACCTGCCAGATAAGACCCGGTCCATGTCTTGAAGTTCTGCTTCAAGGAATCGACAGCCTCGCATGAATTTTTCATTTTTGAATGACTCGGTCTTTCCTGTAAAACCAGCATATTATCATTAGCCAAATTCATTAATTACCTCAGAAAGTCTATATTATGTGAAGAAATTTACCTGTGCGCAGCAAAAAAGGCGATAAACCAATCTTGTCGCCAGTACTAACATCACGGAAATGAAGGCCGACTAAGAGACTGTAATCCATTATTCGTTCTGTCTCCAGGAACTCACAATCGCGATCAATTTGTCTGGAAATACGAAGCATGGAATTTACAACAGAGCAAATTTGAAAAAAGGCAATAAAGTACTCATGAAGAAGAAGATATTGCAACTAACTTGATGAGTTCTTGATACCAATTCGTTTGCAGCCTGAATACGTAGTCTAAATCAAGGTCTTTCAAAGTTGTGTTCTCATCAATATCTCCCTTCATCTTATCAGTTGTCCGTCCATGGGACGACCCTTTCAAGTCGAACCTCCTATGAATTCGATACTCAGAGCAGAACAAATTCCCCATCACAATAAACCGCGTCTAGTTGACAAAAGACGGCATGAATTAGCACATGGTACAGAACCAATGCATATAGTACTAAAAATTGCAGCAGACAACACATACCTTGACACCACCCACTGGCTTCACACAATGAACTCCCAAGAACTTTGTCACTAAAGAATTTTCGTAGCGAGAAACGTGCTTATAATAACTAGGAAGCATCTTTGTAAGCACCTGGAAAGAATAAACCACCAAAACTTCAATTTCAGTGAGAAGATTACATAAGCAAGGACCATGAACCTTAATATTTTTGAATTACTGTCAAAGTTACATTACAGAAAAGCTTAAACCAATAAGCATGCATCCTAATTTACAGAACTTTAGCAAAAAGTCAAAAGGAGAAGCAAAGCAACCAAACCTTGACTTCGGATTTCTTGACGGTTTTGATCATGAAACGATCATCCTGTGTTAAGTAAAAGAAACTTCCACTCTTCCCAGGAGAAGAAAGTTCCCTCAAAGCATCATCTCCACAAATGGCTAACATGTAATCGGCAGGATCTATTTGAAATAGCTTCCTTAAATGTCTGATAACCATATAAAGAACATAGCATCAAAAGAAAATAAAATTAGATTGAATAGTCAGCACCAAACCCAAAGCAGTTCTATAAAAAGCATACTAAGAATCTGCAGATTGAAAAAATGGCTAAAGTGAAAACTGGTAATTTACCTAAATACCACTGGATTGTAATCCTTCCACCGGAACTCTGCAGATTGATGAGGTGGGGTGATTTTCGATCCTTCCGAAGGAAACCTGGTCCAGAATTTCTCCTTCGGCTCGAAATCACTCAGCTTAAGATCACGAAGCTTTGAAGCATGCTTCCCTACAGAGTGCCTTGAGAAAAATACAGCCAATTATACACAATTAGAAACAAGTAACATCTACAAAGTGGAAAGAACTGGAAGAATGAAATGAGCTCCATTGCTACCTTATGCCCAGCTGGAGATTGAGCATCAAATCGTAATTCTTATGCCCTTTCGAAATCGTTTCTCCGGGCTTCTTCGCCTCTCCGCCGTTGAAACAGCAGGGGTTTCTTCTGAACTGCCTAATCCCATCCTGGTTAAACACGAACCCGTCTCTGCAAAGCATTGACGCCCCAACATTATCGATAATATCACAAGTAATATCCCCAGCTTCGCCGTCGGATTCCCAAATGCAAATCCTCGGAAAAGCCCTCTCCGCCACCCCTCCGTCCACCGACGACCTCTTCTTACCACCGCCGCCGCCGCCAGCCACCGCCTTGGTGCCCTCCTCCCCCACGACCATCAGCGGCGCCGTTAGCTTCTGACTGAAGCAGCCCTTCAAGCCCTCCTCATTCCCGACGCCGTTCCTAACGCTGTGAGCTGGATAGAAGGTTCCGTTCAGGATTTGTGCCTTACTGCTGTGATTCCGAACGGATTCATTCACCCAACTTCCGATGTAACAGCTCCCGTCCGGCCAGGTGAAAATGCCTTGCCCCTTCGGGACACCGTTTTCCCAATTTCCGTCGTATCTATTCCGGTTGTTCCAAACCAAAACGCCCCTTCCGTGAATCATTCCGTTCTTCCAATCGCCGATATACTCGTTCCCGTTGCTCCACAGGTACCTGCCTTGCCCGTCCTGCAAATTCCTCTTCCACTGCCCCTCGTAGTAATCACCATTGCTGTAATGCTTGACGCCGTAGCCGTGCTTCCGATCCCCCGCCCACGAGCCTCTGTACATATCACCGTCCGGCCCAATAAATGTCCCCGTACCCTCCATCCGACCCGACTTGAATTCGCCTTCGAACGTTGCCCCCGACGGCCACGAGAATTTCCCCTTCCCGCTAGCCTTCCCCTTCTTCCACTCCCCTTCGTACATGCACCCATCCTCCCACAGGTACTTCCCCGATCCGTGAGGACTATTGTTCGAGAATGTTCCGATGTACAGATCGCCGTTCGGGAGATGTTTCTCGATGACGCTAGCTGCGCCGGCGTCGGAAATTGAGGTCGGCGCAACTCGGCGGCTCGCCGCCTGCGACTTGCTCCGAGGAACGATGATGACTGATCTCGGCGTAGTTGTTGTGGTCAGCATGTCCATCGATTTCAGCCTTTCTCTCTCTAGAAAATCCTCGCTCGATTTCTGTTCTTCATTTTCCGCCAACGCTTGTGGCTCCGGCATTTTTTCTCCCTTCTCCGTCAATGGCGGAAATAAGCTTAGCTCTTCAATTTCTGTCCCTTCCGTTGGATTCTCGCTCTCAGCTACGGCCGGCAAAAGTGAAAAAGCGGCGGAGAACCGAGCTCCGGCAGCATTTCCCGGAGTAGCTTCCGTGGTTTTGAAATGAGGTAGAAGAGAGGGAGATTTTTTAGAGAGAGAGGGGAGAGAGAGATAAAAGCTTGGAATCCCAACAAACAGAAGAGTAGAGGTAAGGTTTGTATATAGAGAGAGAAAAACAGTAGTCTGAATTTAATCAATTTAATCAATACACAAAACAAAGAAAGTAGAAACTGAGGGACGAAAAGCAAAACGGACGAAAGAGAAATAGAAATGGAAAATTGTAATTAAAAAGAAAACAGGAGAAAAAGAGAGAGAAAGAGACGATGAATGAATGAATCACTGCGTGTAATGTGAGAGAGACAGAGACAAGGAGAGAGAGGGGTAAAATAATAAATTAGCCGGCATCGCATTTGTGCTAAAGATATTGCATTGTTTCAGCTTCGCCTTGGGAGAAACGCCTCTCTACGAAATCCCTACACTATACACACAACACTGAATTATCATCGAAATGACGAATATGCCCCCCTCCCCTACAGAGAGAGGGGGAATATATCTCTGACGCCGTCGTGACGTGACGGCGGCGCTGCGGGATCAAACGGGCCGCGGGAGGGACAGGTCATTTGTGTTGCCGAATATGCCCCTGACGCCCCGGTGCTATTACGAATGTGCCACGTGGTGGCCTCCGGTGGTCTTGGAGTAAATTATTGCAGAATCTCAGTTTCGTTTTAGTTTGGTAAATTTGATTAATTTTGCGCTTAATTATTAATTAATGAGGACTTAATTATAATATTAAGATGTAATTAGTTAGTATAAAAAAAAATTGCCAGCTGGCGAGCTACGTGATGACAAAATAAGGATCCAATGATAAAATAGCGGCAGAATCAACATATGGCAATCTGTATTTGTATATTTTGTCAACTATGGAATATAATTATTATTTTTATTATTTTGAAATAACTTTGTGAATTTCCCACTATTTATTATTCTAATATTCGAGAAATTTGGAGTAACTTATTATTGGTGGATGATATGAATATATTACTATAAAATTAAATTTAACCAGATTTTATTATTCTTTAGCTGTATTGACCGGTCTAGCTAGTCATGTTCATTATATTTCCAAAAATTGAAGCATACCATTTTTTATAATATGTTTACTTATAAATAAATCAAAATTTTAGCAAGTGTAAATAGGAATCTTTAGAATTAATTCTAAATATGGTTGAAATTATTCAATTTGGCATCTCACAAAAGAGGTAGGCTTGCACTATAATTTACACGGAAAATGTTTTATGCTATTTTTATTACATGGATCTTGACTATATGTTTTTGTGGTAAACACAACTTGTTGACAAAAGACAAACTTTGGTGAATCCAACACAAATTCAAATCCAGGAATCAAGATACACAATGTTCATGTGTTGACCTGACAATAGGATCGATGTCTTAATCAAAACTTCTTAGGTTCGAATTCTCGATAATACAGTTTTAAATTTAAAGAACTCCATATTGCAAAATATAAAGTTCACATTGTATGTGCCTAATTTCCTCACAATAAATTAACATTAGCAATTTTATCATTTTATTTATCAATCAATATAAAATGCTAACCTAGGCCTAAGGAATAGGTGTTGAAATATTTTATTTTGACGAAAAAGGGATGACATAATTCCTTTTTTGAAGTGGATAAATGGATAAAATGCTATTAAAATGCACATATATTCAAATATTTCCCTTTTCCCTCTAAACTTAAAAAAAAAAAAAAAAAAAAAAAAAAAAAAAAAAAAAAAAAGCACCGAGAAACGGCGTCGTATCATGGGGGTTAGGAAACCGGAAAGGTAACGCGAACTAAAACCTAGGTGGAACTAAAGGGGCCCACTTGTTGGTCCATTTCACTAGTGGGCTGGGCAGTATTGGGCCCCACGACATAGCCCATTATTGGAATTTTCAGACAAGAGGCTGTAGTGTCGGTAATTGTCATTTTCACCCCCCACCACCATTTCTTAATTGCCCCTCACCCCCTATAATTTCTAGTGTCTTTTCTTTATCCACTCAAAATTTCTCAGGTACTCTGGTTGGTTGCTCACCTGTTTTATTTAAACTTAAACTTGATAATTAATTCCTCCACATTTAGGGAATTTAATTCCTAACCACTTATTAATGTTCATATTTCCATCTCACCTCCTACTTTGCTATCCTATCTAGGTCTACAATTTCGAGTAATTGTGTAAATTCGAACTCGAATTTGCGAGTTAGATCGTAAGTATCTGGAGATGCTGAATGAATATGTAAGTTTATGAGGTTCGGATTTACGGATTAACTATGGTGTTTAAGTTCACCGGACACCAACCAGAGTACCGAGCCATTGAAACGAGACATCAATTTTCATAATTAACCCATCAATGTATTCACTTTTGTCTAATTTGCTCAACTTATTGTGTAACTAATGTATTGATGGTAATTATTGTGACTAATTAAATGGTGGTTTTAAGAATGTGAAGTGATTGGTAACGATTGGTTACATCAAATTCTTTAATTTTTTTTTTTTTTTAATTTTTTTTTTTGTAAATTACTTCTCGAGGGAAATTAATCTAGTTGTTGTCGACTCAATACGTGTTTTCAATTGAAAAGAGGTTGGTACTAAAATAGTAACGCGAAATTGCGTTTGTATTTACACCTAATTAATTGTAATAATTAGACACTATATATATTTCAATTTTGAAAAAAATAAATAAAAGGGAAAAGAGAAGAAAGAGCCACAAATTTTATTAGAGCGAGAGAGAGACGTGACATTACGTAGGTGGTTGATATGAAAATTTCTTCACATATTGCTAAATTAATCATGAGTAGACTAGACATATGCCTCGCGTAGAGAGAGAGAGAGAGTTATTTTCATAAATTTGCTATTTTTATTTTTATTGTTTTGCGGTAAGACTCACAAATTCTTTTTTGGGCTTTTTTTTACACTAGGCCCGATGTTTTAAAAACCGAATCGGAAGTCGAACTGGCGGCCTTCGGTTCAACCGTGATTTAACCGGTCAAAATTGGAAAATAATCGGGAAAAATTACGAAGTGGAATTATGACGGTTCATGGTTCAATCAGCGGTTCGGTTCGGTTTTTTAAAACACTGATTATGCCTCAATCCCTTAATTTAAAACTTATGCTATTAAACTATTTAATTTTATGTGTGTTCAAAAATGTTGTAAATATTATAGTGAAATTCAAATTAGGCATGCATGTACACTTATGTAGACTTTGATTGTTAGCCTAACTCCAAATATATGCTCAGGAAAGTGAAAGTTTGTCAAAAAATAGAGCATAAATTTCTTCAAGTATACACATTACAAAAAGCAAATTTGTTTTGACCTTTGAAATATCTTCTCCTACTACTTCTTTCTATTAGTAGAATAATCCACCACCATATTCATAGCAACTTATTAACCCTAACTTCCCAAATTGTACATTGAAATACAACCTCCCAATCTTATCAATTTATTAGAAAATAAAAGACTACCAAATACTCATTCTTAAATAAATGGAGAATAAATTCATTCTACATTGTTAAATCTTCATTGAATTCCGTCCCACTCGTATGAGATAACTTTTTTCTGGGACGGAGATTAAGACGAGAGTGATACTGGTAGATAAAGTAGTGCGAATGATTTTTAGTGGGTTAAACTTTTGTCGTTTAAGGTAATATCCATATATCAGTAAGACGGACGAAATAAAACTTATTCCTTAATGAATGGAACGGACTACGGAGGGTGTATTAATTTATTTTGAGCAAATTTCCCAACTTGCCCTTGTGTATGAAAGATCACAAATATACTATATGAATAAGGTTTGAGCAATTGGTTAGCTATGAGCCATTAGTCTTGTTAAAGAGTTGTCTATTTTTTGGAATATAATTAGATGGTGGTGGTGGATGAACATAAATTCAGGCTGAGCCACCACCCTCAAACTCCATAAATTTCAAATGACCCCTCTTATTATTAATTGGGACACCCTTTTTTAATATAATAATGGGCTCTAAATTATGTCCTTGCAACTACCCATCAACATTTTTTATCTTTAGTTTGTTCATTTTTTAACTTTAGTTGGTGAAATTTTACTAGGTACCTAATTTTGAAGCATCTAATTTCAGCCTAAAAAGAAAGACTTGTAAGGTTTTGGAGGAAATTCAATTCAAAGTACTTTTGGATGGTGAAATGTAATAATTCTTGTTGTGAAATTAACGAATCGGATCCTCTGTAACTGGCTTGTCGTAGCAATAGAAAATGCAATGCGAAAAATAATTTCATACTTATGTTATACTAATATTATGGTTTGACATATTGTCACTAGTGAGATTATGACAAGCTTGTAGCTTTAGTACAAGTTGCTTGATCCCGACATAATAAACTAAATGAAACTTTATAAAATGGCATGTTTATTTCAAACTATGTTCACTTTGATTACGACATCCTATTCCCTTTAACTTAGGATTATTGCCAACCTATAGTAAGAAATTTCGGCGTAAGTTTCAAAAACATCACGGACTTTTTGTATCTCGGTAAAAAATCAGCCAAAGTTGAAATGTACCACAGTACCAGTATCTTTTCTTTTCCGAATCACTAGTATCTTTTGATATTTTTGCAAAACACGATATATTAAGCATGAGTTGATCGACTGTAACACTTTAATTAATTTATTGAAGCATAACAAAGATTATGGACTCTTTTGATGGTGTTGCTACTTTGTCTTGGCACTAATTTTGTAGTTTTTCATTTCATTTTTAACTATGTACTAATTTTGTAGTATTTCATTTCATTTTGTAGTATTAAACTTATAATGTTGTTACAGATGTACCACTTCGGTCCTAGGAAGTTGACTCATTTCTTTTTTGCTTTTTCGGCACGCATTTCCACCGAGACGTAGTACGGGTCTTACGATATAATTTTGAAATATTATTTCTTTTACGGGATACTACGTAAAAGAAATAATATTTCAAAATTATATCGCAAAGAAATAATATTTCAAAATTATATCGTAAGACTCGTACTACGTCTCGGTGGAAATGCGTGCCGAAAAAGCAAAAAAGAAATGAGTCAACTTCCTAGGACCGGAGTGGTATATCCCAACAAAACATGTGATTATAATACTACTTGGATTAATTTATTAAAAATCAAGATTAAATTAATTGTTTTTGTCATTAGTCGTTTGTTTTCTGATTATGACAAAAAGATTGATACTTCGATAACACATTTAAAATTAAAAAATTTGAATAGCATCACTGTCTAGTAGTATCCATGTATTGAAAGACTAGTGCTTGAATTCCTACCTGCGTTGAATTTTATTTTTTGTTTCTAAGTATTATTTTTATTGCTTTTTTGAGTTTATTTTGTCTGTTCTTTATGTTGGTATTTAATTTTAGATACATTATGTCAAATTTTATGCTAATTTAAAAGTATAAAACTCAATGTCACACATGATATTTTCCATGAAAAAATCTGAAATGAAATTAAGTAAATTGATTTCTGCATCAACGACCTATATTATATAACTCCCTTTGCTTTATTTAAATTTGTATCTTTTAATTTTAATATTATTTATTCCTTGTTCTATGAGAAACATCTATTAATGCCTTTTTTTCAGGGGGACTTTTTTTTTTTTTTTTTTTGCCTGAAAAAATGCGAATGAAATTTGAAAATTAGTAATGTTGGTACTCCGTAGTTAGAAGTTGTTGGCCTCCAGTGTTTCAACCAACCATTTGCTGCCACGTAATGTCGGTTGCGGTTCAATCAGACTCGACAATCTTCGCATTCCACGTGGCAAGTAAAACTTTTGGCATGTTCTATGGAGTATTTCCATTTTCTTTTATTTTTTTGAAATCCATTTTTGTTAACCTTATTGAAATACATTACATATGTGCGAATACATCTTGAGAAATGTATGTTAGTATAAAATAATAGAGACGTATTAAAACAGAACGAGGTATGTAAGTAGTATATATATGCTGGATTCAAATACTCTGAGTAACACGATCTTTAGATAAAATCGTGTAGCCAATCAACACCTCGAGAAATTTAATTAAAAAAAAAAAGACAAAAAATCGAAGAAAAAATCGAATCGAAAAGCATAAAATCTTATCCTTTCAAAAGTTCATAAGCATCAAATAAAACACCACTCCCTCCAACCATATAATGGTGGAAATGATCCACATACATAATGGCTCACCACCAGAAAAATAAAATTAGAAAACTAAAAAACTGGTTATTATATAAAAAAATAAGTATACAGATCATAAAAAACACGCAGAAGAACACACAGTAGAGTGTGAGTGGAGGTAGCTATTTGTTGGTTGCCCTAGCTAATATAGTAGTGGCAGTTGACGTCGAGAACGTGAAAAAATGACCCACCATGCATGTGAGCTAGGGTCTCGAGGAAGAAGAATCCATGCACGAAATCACGATAATGCCCTTCTTCTTCTTTTTTATACTAATTTGTTGTTTATTTATTTGTTTAAAGAATTTGATGTGATGAGAAAATGTTTGGGGATATGATGTTCGACCTATCAAGCACTATCTTGTCTCATATTTTATTTATTTTCATCATTCGTTACTATCATCATGTTGCTGCTGCTACCCCCATACATTTATATGTTTTCTATTACTATTATCCATCCAAATATCTTATTTTATTTTGGATTTTTTGAAGGTTATTTGTGTTTTGGGATAGCCGATAGCGATAGTCGTTGCATTATCGGATTCGAAACAACTTGGGATCGGATGGATAGTATCGCCTTTTCGACCTAATCTAACTTAGCTTTACGATTATCGCGTTGATCACGACCATTAGTTGACGTTATACGGAGTACTATTACAATGTACAACACCCGTTGTATTTAGCTTTGGTGATTTCTGAAGTTTCACTATTACACCAGTAGTTTGAGAAGAGGGTTCTGTACTTGAGAGAGAGAGAGAGAGAGAGAGAGAGAGTATCTAGGAGTAGTATGTTGTAGAGAAACGGCATGATTGATGGCTAACGCTCTGTTCAACGTTGATTCATAATTCATTCATCATATCTAATTAATTTTCTTTTCAAGAAAATTCAACTTGTAATTTCGCGTGTGAAACTAGCTAGGATACGTGTACAAATTCCAAAAGACAGTTTAATATGCATGCAGTATGTGTATCTAGCATTTATATACTCCCTCCGTCACATTTCACTTTGCTTCATTTTCTAATCGGGACGACTCATTTTAATTGACTTATTTTCTAAAATAAAAAGAATCAACCCATACTTTTCACTTTTAACATTTCGTCTAAAATTTCGTATTAAAATAAACAAGTCAATTCATCTTGTACGGAGGGAGTAGTAACGATTTCACTCGCCTTTTTTCCAATTAAAACTCCCCTTTAAATCGAAATTATATGAAAAGAAGAGATTTCTAGTTAAAATAGATCATGAGGCGTACGATACAATAACAAACCTTGGTATATACGTATATGAAGTGACCCAACGAGAGTGAGAAAATTACTTGATACTGTTCCTTCAATTCATTTCCGTACTGGAAAATCAGACTTTAATTTGGAATTCTAGTTACGTCATCTAATATTATACACACACACATATCTACATTTTACTTAAAAAAAAATTATCTAACATAATTAATCCACACAATAAATTACAGTAAAATGCATTTTAAGAGCAAACTCCGTTACGTTTCGCTCTGTACTCCATCCGGATGGAACATATATATTAAGGTAAAATAATGAAACGTGTCAAATACATGTATAGACAAGTTATTTTCACCTTCAATTTACCCCCTCACACATTTTGGCAAAGGAGATTATTCCTCTTTACTTGCAATTTTGGAACTAGCATATGAATAGTTTCCAAGATAGCATATTCATGTGGTGAAATGGCTATACTCTTATCATCTAGTGTCACACAATTTTAACCTCACAAATCAATTATATCAATGTTATAATGTAAGATTCTTTTGCCCTTTCTTTTAGGCTCTAAATACAAAACATTACCTACTTGCATCCAATGCTTCAGTTTTCTTGATTTTGATTGGCAAGATCATACTATGGTTTCCACGTTAATTTTCATCTGTGCCGTATCGATTTACGAAAGGTCTTGGATTTTATATATAAATTGGATTTTAAGGGAATGAGTGATTCAGTTCTGAATTGATTTCAGGATAGAATCGATGTCTTTCTAACCTACTCGTAATAGAGTATGTTAACGTCGTTCATTTATACCACAAATCGACCTGGAAAAGGAACAGAACTGAAACGAATGAGCAAGATTGATTAATGACTCATATCAAACATGCTTTACCTCAATCATCGATGCCAACTAAAAAGCCAATCCCCATTCACAAATCTCATCCACATTAAACAAGACAAAAAGCCTCCAACTGTGCCAAACAAAAACAATACCCCCAATAATAATAAATTTAAAACAAAACAAAATAGAATAGAATTGCGTCTTCATTTAGAATTCAACAAGCAAGCTAGCATGGAAATTTGTCTGAAGCTCCCAAAAATCTGTCAACTCATTTAAGACTAAAAACAGTTTTTGGTGCCTAAATTTGAACGCAAAAGTGTGTTCGGACCAACAATCTCTCAACACATCACATGTAACAACAACGACACCTTCTCTCCTTCCTTTCGATTCTGCATCCTCCACGTTATGATTCGATACTTTAAAGTTGCCATTTCAGAGGCAGTTAGGCAGAGAGATTTCGTACCCAACACAAATGATATTTCCCATTTCAATGAAGGAACTGAACCCCGACCGACTAGTCGGCTTATGGGGAACATATAATATACACTCTAATTAATCGTGATTTAACGTATAATTAAATTGAATTCATTCATAAATATCACACCACACGTATCTTAGGTTATTAAATTATTTGGATTTTTTTTTTTTTGTTATTATTACTATTATTATTTTAATTTATTTTTGTTTGTTTCCAGCAGTTCAATGAGCGCAATTTTGCAGGTAGCTAGATTTTGAAAAAATAATTAAAGCATGGAAAATTCAAATACTCGAATTAAAACTTTTAAACCGTAAATGGGCTGGGCCAGGCCCAACAAATTGCCGGGCTTGGTATGGGATGAATCGGCCCAATTTATACCCCCAACAAAATTGTTGGGCTTTGTATGGCCTGAAATCGGCCCAATTCACATCCTTGTTATGTTTAGATAGAAAAGTCAAATTCGGCCCAAAAAAGCCCGGCCAACGGGTAGTCTCCGGCCGCCAGTAGTTTGGGCGGGCTTGAGTTATGATATTGGAGGCCCATTGAAATTTTGTGTTGGCCCGATCCGGCCCAGGACACTCAAAAGCTGATAGGCCCGGTCAGCCTGATCATTTTTACACTATGAATTTCTCATGGTCCGGGTTTGGGCATTAATTTTAATTGACCGATGGAATCTTGGCCCGATCCGAGCGTTTGATATCTCAACGGTTTAAATGCTTTTGAATTGAGCGATCATTATTTTAATTATCCCTAAAAAATTTCGATCGAATCTTGATATTCTCTCTCTCTCTCTAAACAAATTTGGTTACTTGCGAACCCAACTAAAAGATCATGAAAAATCACGTGATAATCGAAACTTACATAAATTAATCATCCTATTTAATCAGAACTAGCTTCCACACACAGACTAAAACAACGCATATATTCTGCCTGAAAACACCAACTTTTCTTGCTTCTTTCCACCGTCTATTTTCGCTCATTTCTTTTTGCAGCACGAATTTCTCAGACAGGTGTTTAAGCTGGAAGCGGAAACCGTCAGATCGGATACTGGGAAAGGCAAGAATCTGAGGTTCAGAAACAGATTTGCGGGTCAAACGGCCTAATTGGGGGCAGCAAATCTTGCTTGTTAGAGAGAGAGAGAGAAGACAGGAGAAAGCCTTCCATGTGTTTGACGAAATGTCTGAACGCGAGAGGAAAAGTCGATTTAGATTTATTACCAGAAATGGAAAGGGGAAACTGGGTTGTTATAAGAGGGTGCAGGCGTTGAGTTATGAGGAATGGAGTTATGGAAAATGACAAATTTATTTCGATAAATTACAAGGGTTTGTCGCCGATTTTCTGGGGATTCTGGCGATCAACTTTGATATTTTGACATGAAAATTTTCGGGTTTGGTCCGAGAATTTTTGTGGTTTTCTTGAAATTCGATTTTAGGGTTTTTGCTTTGGAGCTCGTGATTTATTGTGTACTACTCACTCCGTCCCCCTTAAATAGTCCACCTTTATAAATATATGTGAGGTATAAAATAATAAAGGTAGACTAATTAGAGGGGACAGAGGGAGTATTATAAATCAACTTATTCGCTAATACTACAAAACATACTTTACTCTTGTCATTCCTTTTAATCCTACCATTTATATTTCTCTAGATTGGTTACTAGTTCTCACAATAAGTTTTTTTATCGAACAGATACCCATCTCGATGGCTACTAACAGCCTGCAATTAATAAATTATATTTTCCTATTGTTACTACTTAAAAGTCTCGACTCGCCAAAATTTACAAACCAAGAAAAATGATAAATTTATCTGACACACCTACAATCTTTATAGGGGCAATTTTCAAACTTTGTCTACGCCCTATCAATTTATGTGATAGGACGCTTATTAGAGAATAAATATTTTTTCTACACTAAAACACTTAATAGTTGACAAATAGAGATAACTCAATATTGTGGTGAATCAATTAGCATAATTCGATGTTTAGGTAGCTTAATTCATCCAAAATTTTGGAGTGTGATTTTGAATTAATATGTTTATTTAAATAAAGAAACAGAAGTAGTACAATGTTTGTGGTGAGGGCGCACCGCTTACATATATACTTTTGTCGCCGTCGCAGGTTTCTTATTTTGTCTTATTCTAACAAAGTACGTACTAATTTGTTTTTGGACTCAATTAATCACCAATTTGTCTTCACTTCAGTTATTATTTAATAATGAGGAAAGTACAATTTTCCTAAAATTAATTACTGCAAATTCTAATTTAAGTGTGCTTATATATAATCTGGGAGGAAATATATACTCCCTCCGTGTTTAAATAAATGTCCTCAGCCGCCATTTTGTGCAAACCAAGGAGAAGGGTAAACTGACATTTATGCCCTTAAAATACTTGAATTTTTTTTATTTTTTGTGCAAACCAAGGAGAATGGTAGATTTTCAAGAGAAGGGTAGTTTTGGTACTTTAGTGTAATTTTTGCTTGGAAATTTGTGTGGGGACACTTATTTAAGGACAAAAATTTTGACGGCTCGGGATACTTATTTAAAAACGGAGGGAGTAGTGAAGAAGGTAGGACAGGAGGTGTATTTCCCCACCTCTCTCTCTACAAAATCACACTCCACTCTCTCTCTCTCCCCCCTCACCCTTTCACCATGTGCATCAAGCTCCGGAAACAACCACTGAACCCTAGAGCTCCGGAATGGCGCCCACCTCCACCGCGAGCTTCGGCTCTGCTTCCCCACGTCCTCTGCCAACCCCCTCCCCCTCCCCTCTCCGCTCCGCCGCTGGTGGTGGCAGTCGCCGCCGCTCCACAGACCAAGCTGCTGCGCTGCAACCCTCACCCGCGCTACGCCTTCATCTCACACTACACGCAGTGTCCGCCGCCCGTGTACACTATCTCCTTCCCGGCCAAGGCGACGGAAGCGGCGCCGCCGCCGCCGATTTGCGAGGAGAAGAGCGCGCTCGGAGCTAAAATACCAGAAAGCCCTCGCCTTGATCGCTTCAAGAAGCGCCCAAATAGGTTTCTGCCCCCACGCCTCCGAAGAGCATTAAAGCCACACACTCAGGCGTCCCGCCCTCCACCTCCGCCGCCGAAGCTAGAATGGCGGCCTAAGGCTTCACAGAATACGGATCCCAAGGCTTCCGGCAACACAGTCGCCGCCGCACCGCCTCCGAAACCCAAAACCACGCTCATGATAAAGAACATCCCTAACCAACTAAGGCAAGCACTTAAAAATTTGACCTTTAATATGTTTCTTAGTTATTTTTCTCCTGTTTCATTTCTGTTTCTGGTTTTGCAATTTTCTTGATGCATAGATCATGTTTAATTTAGGGTTTTAACTTTTAAGCATTTTTTAATTTGCTTTATTCACTTGTTTCTGTCTCTCTCTAGAGTTCAAATACTGCAAAAGGAGTATTTGGGGATCTCTGCAAAAAAAATCTGAAACATTAATAGGGATAAGGAATTCATGTTTTTATCTCCTCTTTAATTTTTATCATTTCATTTATATTTAAATTTATAATGAAAATAAATCTGCTACTTTGATTTGAGAGGTCCAGTATGAGCTTTCTGCAACTTCCTTTTGTGTATGGCCTGATATAAATGTGCAATCTTTTTTCCATTTCTGCTTTATTTGCATTTATTATTATTATTATTCTTATTTTTATGTTTATTATTACATCCTCATCAGTAGTCATACATCATGCATGCATGTATGTATGTATGTATGGATCTGTATATGCATGCTTCATGTCATTCAATGGTCTCATCATTTTTGAGTCCCTGATAAATATATATATTTCCCAAAGTATGCATGCCAATCATTTACTCTAATCTCTTGTTTCATTTATTAATCCCTTTTTTGAGTAGATGTTACCACATTAACTAATTTATTTCATTTAATACTCTATTGTGTATAGGAGGGATTCATTGCTCAAGTTTCTTGATCATCACTGTAAAATTCACTCTCTTGAATATGATTTCTTTTACCTCCCGTTTGATTTCAGGTATTACTTTCTTCAATCTGTTATTCCAAGCCTTTGTTTGAAGTTCTTTACTTTCTGCAGTTATATTAACACACACTCTCTCTCTCTCTCTAAAAGGAAGAGGGGGAATCTAGGATACGCGTTTGTGAACCTGACAAGCTCGGAGGCAGCCATGAAGATGATGGAGGCTCTCTGCAACTTCAAATGGCGATCGAAGTATGTTGGCAATGGAGAGAATGTCCACAGCAGCAAAGTGTGTGAGCTGACATGGGCAAGAATTCAGGTATTAATAACTTCCCTTTCTACGAGAAGAATTGCATAACTGCAGTTTCTTCCAAATCTGATGATCAACGCACATTTTCAGGGGAAAGAAGCGCTGGTTCGAAGATTCCAAAAATCGAGCTTCAGATGTGACGACGAGGAGTTCTTGCCTGTTGTTCTCGACCCGCCACGTGATGGATCCGACCCTAATCCTCCTCCGCCCCTCAACCTCGGCAGGCTCTGCCCTCCGGCCCCGGGGCTACATGATCTCTCTCCCTCTCTATAGAAATGTTATAGTTAATGTTGTTGTAAAATGAAGCCTTTGTTTTGATTATCTCCCTAGCGGTGGTGATAGTAATAGTAGAAGTTTATTGTAGTAGAAGAAATCAAGAATTAAGCTAGCTGGGGTGAATTGGAAACATAGGCTCATTTTGTATTAGGGTGTATGTCAAAATTCTCATCTATGTAATCAAGAATCATGCCTATATTTCAATTACTCATGACTATGTATGTATGTATTTCGTGGGAAAAAAAAAAAAAAGAGGAAAAAAAATGGTGGTTGCTTTCAAAATTTTGATAGAGAGTTTGGGATTTACAAATAAATAAATCAAAATAATTGAAATATTGACGAGTGACATTTATTGATTGACTGATGCAGAGTTTCAAAAAAATTTAGAGTTTCTATAAACCGTCATCATTAGTAGTGACTTTATGAAAATCAAATACTATTGAAATATTGACAAGTGACATTTATTGATTGACTGATAAAGAGTTTCAAAAAAAAATTTAGAGTTCCTATAAACCATTATCATTAGTAGCTAGTGACTTTATATATACTACCTCCATCTCATATAAGTAGTCTCATTTGTCATTTTTATCCATCTCATCTATTAGTCTCATTTCCTAAAATGGTAAAGAATATGTGGCTACAATTAACTCTCTCTCCTCAAAATCAATTACATCCACATATTACCTTCCTTATTGACTATTGTGTCACTTTGAAATGAGACTACTTATATGAGATGGAGGAAGTATCAACTATTGAAATATTGATAAGTAACATTTATTGATTGACTGATGAAGAGTTTAAAAAAAAATAAAAAATTAGAGTTCCTATAATCTCATCATTAGTAGGGACTTTATATATATATCAATATACGTATAAATTCGTGATAAAATAGTAAATTTTATCAGTATATTTAATGCTTATTAATGATTGATATGACTATATGTGCAAATAATAATGAAAAAGGTAAAAAAAAAATTACAAACATACTCCTTAAATTTATAAGCATTGGAATGATTTTTTCCCCAAATTAACCCAATTGAATGATAGTTTATCATTATTTATACACAACATACATTTGTTATTCGGGGAATTGGATACAAACATTTCTTGACAGATGATGGGTTCTTGGAAAATATAAATGACATACATTTGATTAAACACCAACAATAAAGCACTTAATAACACTCATATAAGTAATTTCCATAAGGTTCGATTATCCAAAATGAAAAGACCCTAGAAATTGTCAACAAACGAAAAATAAAGTAGACCTGACTCCTATTTGAATAGGGGTAAGCAGGAAAATTCATTATTACACCTAGCTTACCTAGTTTCACATTTTTAGTAAAAGTACATTATTACCCTTAATAAATTACTATAATACAAACAAATCCCTCCCTTCTCTCTCGCTCAACATCCCTCGCTTTCTAATGCTAATTGCAGAGCAGGGCAAAAAAGTTAGCACATGCAAATAAATACTACTCCCTCTGTTTCGTTTCATTTGGCCTGCTCTATTATTTTATACCACACATTTATTCACTCTATAGGCCAAATGGAGCGTAAGTAGGGTTGCAGTAAAAAGAAAAGCACTACTTCGTCAGTAGCTCGCTCTCTCAACCCTTCTCTGTCTGACACACGCTCACAACCCTCTCTCTCCTCTCTCTCTCTAGAAATGTTAGTTAATTAATGTCGTTGTAAAATGAAGCCTTTGTTTTGATTGTCTCCCGAGCGGTAGTGGTAGTACTAACAGTAGCGGTTTAGAGTAGTAGTACTAGTAATGAAGAATTAAGGTGGGGTGAATTGGAAACATAGGCTAATTTTGCATTAGGGTGTATGTCAAAATTCTCATCTATGTAATCAAGAATCATGCCTATATTTCAATTACTGATCATGACTATGTATGTATGTATTTCGTGAAATAAAATTGGAGAATGTTTTCAAATTTTCGGTTGAGAGTTTGGGGTTTTACAAAGAAATATTAATAATATTAAAATATTTAATTTGATATAATTTTTAATTTTTTTAACAAAAATTATTTTGCATAACTTGACATATGGTGTTATGATATTGGAGAACCCAAGTTGTGTGATGGGTTTTTGCATAAACCGCTTTGTTCATTTTATTTTATTTTTGATTTTCTTTTTCTAATATTTTTTTTTGTCTTTAATGCATAAGCTGTAGCTAGTGTCATCAATAAAGATGTCTAAATAAAAACTATTGAAAGATTGATAAGAGACCAGCTACGGGTCCCTAAAAATATTTCAAGTTCCCAAAAAAGGTCATCATTACTAGTGGGTTTACATCTACCAATATGAATAAATCCGTGATAAAACGGTAAATTTTATCAATATATTTGTTGGTAATTTATGATTGACATGACGATATAGTAATGAAAAAGGTAACAAAATTTGCAAACATACTCTCATGTTCAAATTTAAAAGCATTTGAATGATTTGTTTTTGCCCAAATTAACCCAATTGAATTATAGTTTGTCATTACTTATACACATGCAACATACAATTGTTATTTGAGGATAAATAAACAACGCTATAGCTTTGAATAGCTAATAATTATTGATGATAAAGCAATACTTACATTCATATTATTAGTAGTATTTTTTACAAGAGCGACCGTTCAAAATGAAAAGACTCTGAATTTTGTGAATAGACGAAAAGCAAAGAAAATCCGAAACAAAGGAAGTATATACACACTTCCGTAGTACTTCAAAAAACCTATTCTTGAATGCTTATTAAAATCATGCTCACCACAAAACTATTAGTTGGCATTATATATAGAATAATTGAGTTAATATATGATTAGCGATCTGTTTAATGGATGCTACTATTAGTCGAAATTTTACTAGAAAATAGTTTGAACCATATATCACCAATTTGCAAAATTTACTTGTTGGAATTTGATTAATTGTTGTGCTTCTTTGGGGATTCCACGGAGATTATGAAGAATAATTTCAATGAATCTCAACTTATGAATTAGAAATCGACAAGTTTTAACATTTTTCTATATTATCGATAATATATTTTTTGAAAAAAATAAAAAAGTTATAACTTCACTGTGTTTCACAATATGCATGCCTATTTTATTTTACTTAAAAAGATTTTTAATTCAAACGTATAACATTTACAATATTAAGAATATGAAAAATAGTAATCTCTTGGTCCTATTTCAATTGTTTTACTTTCTTAATCGGTCATCCTACATTAATTAACTTGTTTCCTAAAATAAGAAATTAAGTTTAATGTAAATCCCTTATTTTTTACTTTTAACATTGTGCCTACAATTTCGTTTCAAAATAAAACACGACGATTGAAGTGGGACGTAGGGAATAATAATGTGATTTTTGTGAATCCACATTATCATGAAAAAAGAAAAGGAAAAAAGGAAATACCCTTGTATTTAGGATTGTATGAACATGTATATATTTATGATTTGGTATTATTATTTTTATATAACTTTTTGAACATGTAATGATTTTTTTTAAACTCGGTATCACGAATTCTCGTCGACATGTTGCTGAAATAAAAAACACGAAATAAATACTAAAACAATTAATTGTCAACACTCTTGACAAATATGATAAGTAACACATATCTCAAATAAAAAATTAAAAATTAAAAATTAGAAGATGAAAATAAAACACAGTGTAGCTTATTGGTTCATATGGGAATGCCATCTAAATTTAAAATTAAAATTTTAAGTTACACTCAATAGTTGATTTAATTAGTTTTGAAATGAGATTTAGCCGCATTAATAATTACATTTGAAAGAAAAAATTAAAAAAAGTTAAAAGATATTGTACTTCCTATATCTCTTTATAGACGTTACATTTGCTTTTGGATACGAGAATTAAGAAAGAGTGGATTTGTGTGTTAAATTGAAAAGTGAATATGTAAAAAGTGCTTATCCTTTTACTATAATTTTTTACCAAATAGAAAACGCAGCGTCTTTTACATGACATACTCCCTCCGTCCCCTAATAAGTGTCCCAAGCCGTCAAAATGCAATAATCAAGAAAGTGTATAATTTTACCATATTAACCCCTAATTATTACATAGAAAATTGAAAAAGTAAAAAAAATGTAATGATAGCAGGGGTAAAATTGGTAGTTTAGCTAAATTTTTACATTAAAAAATGTGATAGGATACTTATTTAAGAACACAAATTTTACTCATTTGGAACACTTATTAAAGGACGGAGGAAGTATTTAAAAGGAATTCGTAACGTCTATTAATGGGAGGATGGAGTAAAGTTACTCAAAATAGGAGTATATAGGGCAACATGAAAATGAATAAATAAAAAGAAAAGCACTACTTCGACTCTGACAGTAGATCTGACACACTGTCACTGTCACAGCTCTCTCTGACACACTGTCACTGTCACAACCCTCTCTCAGTAGACCCCATCCCCTCTTCATGAATAGCAATGGCAAATTACAGATGTATATATAGTGAGGGGATGCAAAAACATTACATACCTTGCCTTCAGATCACCAACAAAGGATCATATCCCAGCAGCTGCAGCACCTCTCTCTCTCTCTCTCTCTCTCTTCTCATTCTTCACCATATGTCTACAAGCAGATTGAATCCGGAAGCTGAGGAATGGTGGCCAACACCTCAACCTCAACCTCAACCTCTGCCTCTATGCTACTACATGTACAGTACCTTTCTCTGCCCGCCGCAGGTCTGCACAATCATTTGGCCAGCCACGGTGGCATCGGCCGCCGTAGCGCCGCCATTTTGTGATGATCGCCTCCGAAGAAGCCAGTCTCCTCCTAAGAACTCAGCAACCGCCACTTCCTCCAACACTGATTCGTCTCCGGCACCAAAGACTACGTTGATGATTAAGAACATTCCAAACCAGCTGAGGTAGATACATTAACTTCTTAAGCATGTGTGATGGAGCTGCATTTAGGGTTTTCAGTTCCATAGTTACAATTAATTAATCTGCCCCCTTTCATCAGTCGATCAATGGCTGCCTGCGTGTATATATGAATTCATGGATATATTGTATTATTCAGTGCTCATCACATTAATTAATTAATTAATTACTGTAATTAATTTGTTGGTGGTTGTTTTGATTTTGGGAATTAATTAGGAGGGATTCCATGCTCAAGTTTCTTGACAACTTCTGCAAATTAGACCACTCTCTTGCTTATGATTTCTTCTACCTCCCCTTTGATTTCAGGTATTTTTATTCATTTGGATGGATTAATTTCTTCATCTATTTATGTATATACATTGCTAACTCTCTCTCTCTGGAAATAAAATTAAATACTGTAATTAGGAAGGGTGGCAACCTGGGTTATGCCTTCGTCAACATGACGACAGGTGAAGGCGCCATGAAAATGGAGAAGCTTCTTAGCAATTACAAGTGGCGTGGGAAGGGTACTACTGCTTATGGAAACAAAACATTCAGTAGGAAAGTCTGTGAGATTCAATTCGCTACCATTCAGGGGAAACAAGCCTTGGTTAAAAGATTCCGGAAATCAAGGTTTAAGTGCGATGACGTGGAATTCTTGCCCGTCCTTCTCGACCCGCCACGTGACGGATCCGACCCCAATCCTCCGCCGCCCATCAATATCGGCAAACTCATCTACGGCCGGGGCCACTCATCTCTTTCTTTCTCTTAAAATTAGCCCGTGTTTTGATAATTATCTCCCTATCTAGCGATAGTTGTAATAGTAACTAGTACTCTATGAGTAGAATAAAAGGGAATTTTTTTTTTTGATCAGAAAAAGAAGAATTTATTAAATAAAAA
Organism: Thymus mandschuricus; assembly: GCA_029379335.1. Lineage (NCBI taxonomy): Eukaryota > Viridiplantae > Streptophyta > Magnoliopsida > Lamiales > Lamiaceae > Thymus > Thymus mandschuricus. Next base: position 38,948,184 of record CM057074.1, read on the forward strand.
GGAAAATGAGGGCACAAGAAGTGCCAAGAATAAAAGGGAATTGCTGGGGTGATTTATGGAAACATGGATTATATTTTGCATCTACTTTATTATGCCATTACTACTTATTTATATTCCATTTGGTGCAAACTAATTATTTCTTTAATATGAAGTTAATACTTTCATAATGTTTAAATATTTTCGATATAAATTTCATAAGTATTGTGTTGTCGAGCCCGTGTTAAATTTGAGAGTCGAAGTTATAAAATTATTATTTGGCATTATACTTAGAAGAATTGAGCTAACAAATGATTAGTGAACCAAGTTAGATCAGTTTAATGAATGCTACTATTAGCCGAAATTTAACTACAAAATAGTTCGATTAAAAAGGCCTTAGTTGTGCAGTGTTGTTCCTACATGGTGGAGTAAGCATATACCCTTATGAAGTAAATAATAAAGAATTCAACAAAAGAAATCGGACAGGATCCTCTATCCCTAAAATTGTGTTTCAATCGTGTACCAAAGTCAAAACTACGTAGTTTTGTCAGTTTAAGAAATTATTGAATTTACAGCAATTAAAAATATAAGAACAAAATTAAATAGTTTTGACTTAGGTACACGATTGGAAATAAATGTATTTTATAATATAAAAATAAAAACTTAGCCCCCAAGACTTCTACAGTAAAAGAAGAAAAGGAAAGGATAAAATCAGAAGCCCTCATTTTCCTTACCTCACCGTTATCCAAAATTTCACCTCGCCTAAAAAGCTTAGAGAGATAAGAAAAACAAGAAGGAGAAGAAGTAATAACAAGCCTAACTTCAATATGTAATATTGATAAAAAAAACTGCAGTAATAAGAATAATAGAATGAAATTATCCTCTAAATTGACAAACAAAACTCGATAATAACATATCAAAAACTGCAATCTTTCATTCAACTTACTTGAAGAGCCATAGACATGGGACATAGATCGAGCATCGAATGTATTTCATGTCGGCTGTGGAGACAAAATAGTACGGCGCGGTGAGATGGAGACATGGTTGTTGGTTGTGGTGATGGTGGAAACTTGGCGGTGGACTTGGTGGCAAGTAAGGCACGGTGGTGGTGAGAATTTTTTTGAGAAGCCGAGAAGGTGCTGAAACGGCACCGTTTGGTGGCACAACACCATGCTGTGTATACACCCACACAGCAGGGGATCTACTCCCGACCGTTACAATATACTCCTTCCGTCCCACTGATATAGGGACATTTTCCTTTTCTAGATGTCCCACTGATATAGGGACCTTTCCCAAAATAAAAAATTCTAACCCAATAAAATTCTGACACATCACTTTAACCCACTACCTTTCACTTTATCTCACAATCATCATTCTCGTCTTAATTCCCGCGCCGAAAAAAAAGGTCTCTATCCCAAAGGAAGTATAATTACAAAAAAAAAAAAAAAAAAAAAAAAAAAAAAAAAGAGAGAAAAAAGTCATATCTAAAATTTTAAATATTCAGAAAATATTCGGATGGAACAAAACTACAATTCAAATTTCCCGAGTTTCCGTATAAATAATAATCCACTATTTCTAATCGAACAATTTCTGGCCAATATTCTAAAATAGATAAAACCCACTAAGGTTTACGATAATACCCCTTATATACAACAACCTGCTTCTTTTTTAACACATACAACACACTACTCAACAAATTTATGATTTGTGTTCACATGGGCAGATGGTACTCGGGATTGTACGCGAGGGCCTCCCGGTAGATGAGCTCCTTCATCTGCTCCTCCGTCAGCGCGTGCTGTTCGAAGTCGAAGTTGAAGGGACTCATACAGATTGGCTCGTCGCTGATGTCATGGAGCGAGTTCAGGTACGGATGGGCCAATGCATCTTCGACTGATGATCAAAAGCAGTGCAAGTTTACCAAAAGAGTCGCTTGTGTATGTAATGTAATGATGGGGAAAGGAAGGAGTGACGTACCTGTAATCCTTTGTCTAGGATCGAATGTCAGCATCTTCTCCACAAGATCAATGGCAAGGGGGTGTACTTGCGGAAACTTGTCAGTGAACGATTGTCTTCGATAAGGGGGGAGTTGCCTAATGTATCTCTTTGCGTTTTCGTTTAGCAAGCCCAACTCTGCTTCAGATGGTGTCCCGATCAGCTGTAACAGAGAAATAATCATGTTTTCTATTAAGGGTGTTAATAAGCAACTGGTATGGCGATATAGCTAAAACTGCAGTTTATGGGTAACCAAGATTTTAAGCGCAAGACCCTCTCGAGTTTTGGTCACTCTATAAAAATATTCGTCTTTCTAGGCTATCATCCTTCACCTAAAAAGCTGAATAATTGATAAACTGACTACCCTTATGCCAAAGACTACATTTAGACCAAGTCGCCTACAGAGAAAACTTCAATCAACATCAGATGCCAGTTTAAGCTGCACAATAGTGTAGGAAATATCTTGAAATTTTAGTATTCAGGGTTCAAGAATTGGCCTGGAACAACCTTGTACTTAGACCAACCACGGGGAGTAGTGTTGTGGTGAAAACAAATGGTGGTGATGGAGACAAGTGGTGAGAAGTGAGAAGGTGGTGGTGGAAACCAACTAGCCGACAAGTAGCCGAAATGAGATCTTGGTAAAAGATCTTGTTAGATCTTTGAGAGATCTTGTGAATCTTGGAAAGATCTTGTTGGGTGATGAGTTTTTTTGAGCGGTGGGGAGGTGAAATGTATGTAAACTCACCCCTTTAAATAGCATCACTCTTCATTTGTATCCAACATCCCATTCTATTCTTCTCTGCACTCCCCTAAATTTCTTAGTAAAATACTCCTGGTTTGGCATCGCCCCCAGACGTAGTCGAAAGACGAATTGGGTAAACCAATCTCGTGTTATCTTTCTTTCTTTCAATATTCGTGATTGTGTGAGTGTGTTATTTCCCAACAAGTAGAGGGAGTAGATTCTTGTAATTATGTCATCCAACAATTCTCCTTCCTATCTCATTTGTTTATTAGTATTATCACGAACTATGGCTATAATAATAATGATGACGAGAAAGGCCTACAAGATATGTTTTAGCATATAGCTAAATAAAGCCATTTCCAGCAATAGCCAGATAATACCTGCTGTGATTTCATGCAAGTAAGATCACTTCGCATAAAGTCCTCTATGCATGTGATCTGTCTAATTAAAATGAGTAAAATTGATTATTTAATACAGATTAATCTATATTTGCATCCAAAGAATTGTTTAGAGCCCGTGCAGAAGTGTTTCAGAGAAGTGTTGCATCTAGCCTATATTTGACATCAATATAAAGTACATACCTCCATTAAAAGACGCAATTGGTGTACATGATCTCTCCCCGGAAATAATGGCTTCCGATCCATCAATTCCATGAAAATGCACCCAACTGACCATACATCAATAGCTGTAGTGTAGTCAGATGAATTTAACAACAGCTCTGGTGCTCGATACCACCTTGTAACGACGTACTCCGTCATGAAGTCACTCTCAGATGTGACCCGTGCCAATCCAAAATCACAAATTTTTAGGTCACAATTTGCATTTAGAAGAAGATTACTAGGCTTTAAATCCCTATGGAGAACATTTGCTGAATGTATGTACTTCAACCCTCGAAGAATCTGATACAAGAAATACTGTACAACCACAAGGAAATAGTTTCAGAAAAGGATTTCAAGTGCAAGAACTGTTAACATATCTGCACAGTAACACAGACGTGGAATGAGTTTGACGTGAAAAGAGAGAATTGGCTATATCTTTTTGCTGTGGAAGGCAAAGAGGTTAAATGGTGAAGCTCTACAGAAAACATACTCCAACGAAGCTATGACTTGTCAAAGAAGAAGATACAATCGTCATGCAGACTCAGATGGTCAAATAACACAGTGAATGTATCATATTCAGTTCATACAGACGAATAGATATATAGTCTCTGTACATGCTACACTACTTGACTTTCCCTTTTCTTTCATTCTATCCCTTTTACTTTTTTCGTTTTGCAATTATGCAAGATGCATAAATTCTGGACAAGGTATTTATTCAATAGATATTATTCTTCTTAGTGAAGATTCCGATAAGTGATGAACAACATCCAATGACTTTATTTCTGTAATTTGTGGTGTTCACTGATTCTGGTTCAAAAGATAAAATCAATGTATCAGCTCCCAACAGAAATACACTATAGTTCTACAAGAACAGTAATGTGAAGTGGTTGGGTGAAATTTGAGCCACGCGACTGCTGTAATTTCATTATGAACGTGGAAAAACAATCTAATTAAGTGGCAACTATAACCATGCGCAGATTTATTCAAATATAACCTGGCAATGCTCCTCTGACAAAGCCTGATTAGAACGGATGATTTGGTGGAGATCAGTGTCCATAAGTTCATATGCAATATAAACATCATTAAATGCATCTCTTTGAGGCGGGGGAATAATATCTCTGATAGCCACCACCTGCAACAAATAAGATTTGCACTTAATTAGATTACTCGTATACTTATTCCTACCCTCCAAATTAATTAGGATCTTTCAATCACAGATAATATAACTATCTGGACAGAAGTCTTCTAGTCAGAGCCAAATTCAACGAAGACTGCACTTACCTAAATAAAAATAGTGTGAACTGTGAAGCTAATAATGCCAAATTACTAATGGTATGAGTGTTGCAGACTCAGCATCATTAATCACCCCAATTTTGCTTAACATGAATCATATTGAAAGAATTAAATAGTACAACTAGGATATGCAATCCTTTCCTTCTTTCTTTTACTGGGATCAAGTCATCAATCTAGAGAATTTGTGTAATTGTGGAGCTAAGAGAAGCACTAAACCTTGATTTCACAAGCAAATGCAAAACCTTTTGACCAGATATGGAAATTAAGGTTAGAATTCAGAGTAATGTATGATAAAATATAAACTTATCGAGTCAATTAACATTTCAAGTGGGCATAATGAAATCAATTTAAAACCTCTCCAGATGGATGAGCCCTACTGGAATCAATCAGCATGAAAACTTTCATGCCAAACATGAATCACACATTTGGAAATTATCACAAACAGACCAACCCTATCGCACCAGTGTTTCCCACAATTTCCAAAACCGAAAAACTTCAGCAATAACAACCGAGAAAACTACTAGTCTAAAAAAAAGCCATTGACGGCAATTATTTTCAAGCGCTAAATAATGAAACAACAAGAAAAAAGGCATGTAAATAAATTCCAAAAAATAAAGACAGCATCCTGATAATTACACCTAATACATGTATACAAACATACTCAACCGATTAAACAATGCCAACCGTGATTGTTTCTATTAAAGTACGAACAATTTAAGCTCATCAATTTCGCGAGATTCATATTCAGTGCACCAAACAATTAAACTAGAACGTTTAAAAGCCAATCCTCTCTACAGAACATCTATCTCAGAACTCAGAGTACTTTCCTCAATGAAAAACACCCTAAAAATAATTCAATTTAAAAGCCTGAATTCGTGCAGGAATAATTTTCAACAGAACTCGAGACTTATCCACACATTTAAAAAAGGGAAAAAGTTCACTAACGTTCTCATGATCCATGTGCCGAAGCAGTTTGATCTCACGCAGAGTCCTCTTCGCATCAATTTTATTATCAAAAGCATTTGCTATCTTCTTCAACGCCACATGCTCGTTGGTCTCCGCATTCAAAGCAGAGCTTTCACATGAAATTAAAGCAGCAATTAATAAAATCAGACCAAAAAAAAGGTACCAGTACCAAATATCTGAAGTGTAGAGTGAGCATTTAGGTACCAAACGATGCCGTATGCTCCTTTGCCGATAGGCATGATTGGGGGTTTGTACTTAGCGGTGACCTCGAAGATGTTGCCGAAGATGTTGTACTGGATGAATCTGCCGCCGTGGCTGAACGTCGCCGGTATGTGATCCACCGGAGGCTGCGGCGGCAGCGGCTGCTGCTGCTGCGGCTCTGCTTCCGACATCACGGTGTCCGACGGCGGAGCCCCACCCTCCATATGTCTCTTTCTCTCGGTGTGTTGGTGAGTAGAAAATTAATTAAAAGGGGGAAAAGAGAAAATTATGAAAGACGAGCTGCGTGTACTGTTCTCTCTCTCTCTCTGTCGCTGGTATTTATATGTCCGATTTTCTCTCTCTCTCTCTCTATCCGTTGTACGTATAGATATACGTATATGTTGAAAATGAATACTCCTAGAAATAAGAAATTAATAAATCCTGCTTTAGCTTTTCGCCTAACTCCTTATCAGCTAATCACTTAAATATTTCTTGTTTATCGTCAATTAATTATTTTTTTATTTTATGCAGAACGAACGATGAGTTTGGATGTTAAAAGTGAAAATTGTATACGTAAAAGTGTTTTTACTTTAACAATAATTTTTTATTCAATAAAAAATGTAACGTTTGTAAATAGACGGAGATAATTAACAAACAATAGTATTAATTTTTAACGTTCCATTTGGAAAATGTAAAAATTTGCGATAAGTAACGTATTATAATTATTTCGAAATACTCAACGGAAAAGAAATACAAAAGAAAGTTGAAACTTAATTTTGTTGGGGTATAGTGAATCTAATTTTGTTGGCAAATTAAGTAGAGAAATAAATGTTTTGGCATTTATTGGTATATAGTAATTTGATGTTTTATTCTTTTATGATATAGTAGTATTAGATTGTTTAGTTACATTTTTAGAATTCCCTATTTATTAATCTCAATCAACCTCAGATTTAAATAGATTAGACCCTATAAATTAATCTAAGTAAATTATTGGTTTTCAAATTACCAAAAATTATAACCAATTCTGAGTATAGTGTACACCAAATTATTTTTTTGGGAAATAACACAAATTATGAGGGGTGATGTAAGCAATGCGTCATAAATGCTATTTCAAGGCCTTTTATAGAGACATTTATAATATTCCTATTATAGTAATGATAACATTTACTATTATGCTATCCCAATATACTTGTATTTAATTTTCTGAATATTCAGAAAATCCCAGTGAAAATAAAGACTATTTATTGTGATAAGTGACTCATGTTTTAAAGCACCACCACCATGAAATATATTTGAGGAATTTAAATAATTAATAGATGTAATTTTTTTTTTCTTTTTTTAAAAGAGTAATTAACGAATGTGATGTCACCATTTTTGTAGACCCATTATTTATACTGTATAAAAAATTATGGAGATATTCATTAATATGTAGCTATTTAGATTTCAATAATTTATATTTGAATTGTTTCTTGATTGAGTTTTGGTGGATTTAGATTTTACTTACTACTAGTACTATATTGGAAAAATTCCTTTTTCTCTTCAAAAGATAATTTATTGAATTCAGATATGATTTTAAGATTGATTAGTTAGGAAATTGTGTGTGGTGCTTATTGATTATTTAAATTCTTAATTTCGTGGATTTTACTTGTCAGTTAGAAGGCCAAATGGCTCATAATCATATATACATAAATGGGCCACAGATATCTCAAATTTCTTAAAAGGGCTCATATTGGGCTATAAGCAACCCCCATATTGCTCCTCATAGCCCCTTTATTTATTTTAACAATGAAATTAAGTGATAATAATGTACAATAATACCCCTACATCTTCCAAATCCATCAACTCTCATCAAACCCTCCTATTCATCTCCTTGTAATCAATTATAGAGCTTTGCTTTGTCTCCAAAGTTTTCAGTATTCTATGTAAAATCAAATCAAAGAATGCTAGTACATAAATAGATGATAGACTTCTTCTATATAACATTTTCATTCCATTTCATTTCACCTTTTTATAATATACGGAGTATAACTTAAATTTGGGATACCGAAATCTTTGGGAGGCTTTTCGGTTTGATTTACTTCAAAGAACTACACTTACAAATGCGATTAGGGGTTCGTCGACCGTGGTGGAGAGACAACTAAACTATTTTTAAAACATAAATTTTGCTCTCAAAAGAACGACGAGCAAACGATGCCGGTAAGGTTGCGACAAATACAGTAAAATCGATGATAAATGATTTCACTCTCAAAATAAAGTTTTGGCTCTTAAAAGAAAATGAGTGGTGATTTATGGATATGAAATTTTGGAGTACAAAAATAGATGACAAACTTCAATATTCCTATGTATTTTGGACCGTGAGGTCAACCCAAACACGCTAAAATCGATGCTACACCTGACTCTTGAAGAGTCGGGTGTAACGGTATAAGTATATTGGAAGTGATATATAAATTATTTCTAAATGTCAATACAATATTGCGTGGATGTGTAAAAAATACTCCATCCGTCCCCTAATAAGTGTCCTAAAGGAGTAAAATTTTTGTCCCTAAATAAGTGTCCTATCACATTTTTCAATGTAAAAATTTAGTTAAACTACCAATTTTACCCATGCTATCATTACACTTTTTTTACTTTTTTAATTTTCTATGTAATGATTAGGGGTTAATATGGTAAAATTATACACTTTATTAGTTATTGCATTTTGACGGCTCGGGACACTTATTAGGGGACGGAGGGAGTACCTCACCTAATATCTCCAAAAGCCCCAAGTATCTAGTCCAAATTTAGACCATTATTCGCCAAGAGTAAGAACCCATGTACATAGAATAGTCTAGAATATGTAAAGAAGCGTATAGAAGCAAAATCTAGAATATATATAGAGAGAATTCTAAAGTGGGGGATGATTCTAGAGACTTAATTTCCGGCCTCTGATTAAATTAATCTCCACTATCCACTGGGTAGGAAAATCGTATGTAAAGGGATGACCGCTCATTTGTAAATCATCGATCAACCAACCAAATAAGTTTCCAAAGCATTTTTCAAGTGATCTCTCTTGAGTTTGGTGACTTTTATCTCGAATGTTCTAATTCTAATTAAAAATATTGTAAAAATAAATTAATTTAAACCAATCTTATATAAGTGCCTAATAAAATACTTCAATTTTTTTAATAGGCCCATAATACGTGTAATTGGGCCGAATGAACATTCATAATATGGGTAATTCTATACAAAGCCCCCAATTTACTCTTCACAGCCCCTTATTTAATTTAATAATAAAATTATTACTAAATGTACAATAATGCCCCTGCAGCCTCCGGCTCCACTACCGTCGGCTACATCCCCGTTTCATCTCCTTCACCTCCCTTCCAATCTCTCTCATGGCATTATTAGTAAGCACAACAACAATTCTTTCTTAAAGTGACTTGGGGTTGGAGCCGATTTGTCAAGGATAAGAAGCTCGACGCCGCCACATCGTCTCCTTCCGACGCCGCTCCTCCGTCCACCAACGTCCCTGCAGCCCGCTCATCATGCCCGCCGCCGTCACTGCATCTGTCGAGGGAAGGTAGGGTCCCACCCAACTCATCCACGATCCAATGCCGTCACCACGCGCCACCCCTCTGTCTATGGTAACTTCGTCAACGGAAACCCTTGCCCTCGGGGTTGTTAATCTACGTTAGAGGCGGCACCACCTTGCAGCCGATGGCCGCTGCCCGGAGAGTAGGAGGAGGGACGGCGGCGATGGATCAAATGGTGTTCAAGTTGGTGCCAGTATCCAGGTTATATCTATGACAAAGCGACTATGGCACTCGAAAGTTTTCGGCACAGCAGTGACGGCGGCGATGGCAGGCAAAGTGGAGGGAGAGAGGATAGACGGTGGCTGTGAGTGACAAATGATGGGAGAAGGGGCTGCAAGTGCAAGGATAAATTTGTACTTTCTCTCGTAATTATTCATAATTAATTAGATTGGGGGCTGTGTGGAGAAAAATGGGGGCTGTGGATAGAATTACCCTCATAATATAGATGTGGCATAATATAAACCATTGGATACTAGCATGGATTAGACGAAAAGCAAAAGCCCAAATCCATTTAGGAATGATCTTGATTACTTGATAACTAAAATGTTCTTGTGCCATCAATCCCTTTTCTTTTTGAAAGACGTTATAGTTGAAATTATTTATGTTAAAAATGAAAAGAAAAGGAAAAAAAATTATTGGTAGGAGAGTGCTAAAACCTATTTAAAATATTATGGATACTGTAGAAACGAGCTTTTGAATTATATTTTTGTTCGATTGTTTTTTAATCCAACTATACTGCATATTCTTGGTCATGTTTTAAGGCCGATTCGGTGAATCGACGATATCAAAGTTCTCTCATAATTCTCTAAATCGAATCAACTCATATCTCTTAACATCAACTCTCTTTTTTTTACGAACGTTATTACACTTAAATATAATTAAATAGAACACGAATAAAGTACTTGCACCCAATTTTTTTTTCCCTTTCCCTCATTACTTCTTAATGATCCGATTAACATAATTAAATGAAGCTTAAAGATAAGTTAATTAACGACAATTTGCTAATTAAGTGTTTGTTACAGAATAATTAGATGTGCAAGTGGGGTTTAGCGACAGATCATTTCCATCACCTTCAACCTCTAATAACGTGACAGCACAAATCTATACGCTTACTTTTTTCATTCAAATACAAAATAAATTAAAAAAAAAAGAGCCAATAATCATAAAATAAAATATTAATTAATTAAGAAACCCAAAGTTTTAGGAGGCTTAAATCTTAAGTGGATCTGAAAATTTTATTCAATAAAACAACCTGCACACAACCGACATATATCTAACACTTGTACTAATTTAATTATTATATTTAAATTACAAATCTTGATTCCAGTGTGACGTTTGCATGAATTTAGTATATGTATAATTAGATATTCAACTGTACGGTATACTTCATTTTTTAATTCAAAGTCTAATGTTTGAGCTCCTATTTAAAATATAATTAATTAATTAATCCCAAGCTAATTAAAGCAATTACGTATATTTACTAAACAAAAAAAACATTTTTTTCATCGAGATATTTATGGAAATTAAATTTAATAAATACCCACCAAATGAAATGTGGATAACATTTTTTTCTCATAGCATATCGATCACTTTTAGTGGTATTGTATTAATTTTTGCCAATAACAAAACGACAGTTGAAGATTTTACTTAAAAAAAACAATTAAAATTCGACGAAAGGAGGTTTCGTCGTTTAGCAAAAATAATAAAAAAAAAAAAATTAGTTAAGCGAATAAAATAAAATTAATGTATGTGTCTGTTGGGAATATAGTGTATGTGTGCTGATGTGTGTGCTGAGCTGTTGCTGAGCTGTTGCTGAGTTGTAATATGAGCTGGATGTGCTGAGGTGTCGCAGTATTATTGGTTCGATTTAATAACTGTAATTAGCTGTAGATTAGTGTGTAGTTAGTTATAGTTTAATCTCTCTTTCATACTTAGTTGAGTAATTGCACAGTAGTTGTAACTAATCTGATTTCTGAATGAATGCAGTTACATTTTCCTCTCTCATTTCTCTCTCTATTTTCTGCGTTCTTCATCTTTCGAATATGGTATCTCGAGCCAATTGATTGTTTTCCGCTAAATTTCCGATCGATTCCTGGATTTCGGGTGGCATATTCGTTGCCATCTCTTGTTCGTTGTTTCCGATTTGTTTCGATTTGGTGTTTTTGGTGATTTTTTTTTCGATTCTCTGTTTTGTTGGTGAAAATGGAGGGAAATGCTGGTAATAGGGGTTTAGTTCTTCCTCAGTTTCATGCGATTCAGCTGAAACTTGATCGTTCGAATTATGCTTTCTGGAGAGCGCTGGTTCATTCCGCGATTCGCGCCCATGGATTTGATGAGTTCATTTCGGCGACGGCGGAGGTGCCTGCTCCGCTTGTTCCGGCCAGATCTGGTGGCGATATGGTTCCCAATCCTGATTTTGCAACCTGGATCCGTCGCGATCAATTTCTGCTGAGCTGGATGCTGTCTTCGGTTGGGGAATCCATGCTTGGGCATGTGGTTCGGTGTAAGTCTTCGCGAGAGGTGTGGAGTAATCTCGAGACGGTTTTTCATTCTCATTCAAAGGCTCAGGTCTCGCAGTACCGTGTGCAGTTACAATCCCTGAAGAAAGGTTCGATGTCTGTTGAGGATTACTTCATGAAGATGAGAGGTATTGCAGATCAGCTAGCTGCTATTGGTAAATCTCTTGATGATGATGAACTTCTGCAATATATTTTGTCTGGATTTGGACCGGAGTATGAGTCCTTGGTGGTGAACACTATGCAGCGGACTGATGTGAATCTTCAAGAGATTCAGCTTGCTTTTCAAGCCTATGAGGCGCGTCTAGCGCATCAAAGTGCTGCTGTGTTTGATCACTCTGCGAATATTGCATATCGTAGAGGTGTTGGTGGTCAAGGTGGTTATGGATCAAATCAGTCTGGAGGTTTTGTTGGTAGTAACTCTGGTGGTCGTGGTCAGACTTTTGGTGGCCAACAAGCTGGCCGTGGTGCTCCTAGACCTAACTACGGGGGAAAAGTGTTGATGTGTCAGTTGTGTGGTAGATCTGGTCATGTTGCTTTGAGATGTTTCAAACGTTTTGATATTCATTTCACTGGAAATGAATCTAGTGGCCAGGTTGCAGGTTCTAGTGGCCAGGGTTCAGGATCTGTTTCTGCTCCTAAGGTGTTTGTTACTGATTTTGCTGGTGCTGCAGATCATGGTGCAGGTTTTACTGATGGAGAGGGTAATTGGTATGTAGATAGTGGAGCCACCACTCATGTCACAAATGAGCTTGGTAACTTGAATGTCAATACACAGTACCTTGGGACTGAAAATCTCATAGTTGGAAATGGTAATCTAGTTCCTATTTCTTCAGTTGGTTCTGCTTCTATTCCTATTACATCTGCTTCTTCATCATCTCTTCTGCTGAATAATATTTTGTTTGTGCCCCAAATTACCAAAAATCTGTTGAGTATTTCTCAGTTTACTAAGGATAATAATGTGATCTTTGAGTTTAATTCTGATTCTTGTGTTGTTAAGGACAAGATCTCTCACAAGATCCTGCTGAAGGGGAGTCTAACTGATGGATTGTACAAGTTGGATCTCACTCAGTTTCTTCCCAAGTCTTCCAAGCACAGCACTCCTGCTATTTTCTCTGCTGCTGTTGCTTCTAGTGGTGCATTTCCTTCTGCTCATTCTGTTCATACTGTTGAGAGTATGCCTAGTTCTTTGTTTCAATGTAATAACTCTCATACTTCTCTGGTTTCTGCTGTAACTTCTGCTCCTACTGTGGTTACTGATGACATACTTCATGCATCTTTAGATAATACAAATACACTTCACCAAATGTTGGGGCATCCTAATGATGTTGTGTTATCTAAAGTTTGTGCTCTCATGGGTGTTCCTTGTTCTGCTAAGTCTTTGTTATTCTGTGAAGCATGCAGTTTAGGAAAATTACATCAGAAACCTCATATTTCTACTGTATCTAAAACTACTAGGTGTTTTGAGCTTATTCATTCTGATTTGTGGGGGCCTAGCCACACTTCTTCTAGGAATGGCTTCAAGTATTATATTAGTTTTGTTGATGACTTTACCAGTTTTACTTGGATCTATCCTCTTCACTTAAAGTCTGAGGCAGTGTCTGTTGTTAAGCATTTCTTTGCTAAAGTCAGAACTCAGTTTCAATCTTCCATAGCTTCTTTTCAATCTGACTGGGGAGGGGAGTTTCGGCCCCTTATCTCCTATTTCTTAGAATTGGGAGTTCATTTTAGACACCCTTGCCCTTATATTCATGCTCAAAATGGTAAAGTTGAGAGGAAACATCAACACATTGTTGATGTTGGCTTAACACTTCTAGCTCAAGCATCTTTGCCTTTAGAGTTTTGGTGGGAATCTATGCATACTGCTGTGTTTCTTATAAATAGATTGCCCAGTCCTTCTTTGTCATTTAAATCTCCTTATCAGCTTCTGTTTGGAAAGGTTCCTGACTATAAATTGTTGAAACCATTTGGTTGTGCTTGTTTTCCTTATCTACGACCCTATAATTCACATAAGCTTCAGTTCAGATCCTCAAAATGTGTCTTTCTTGGGTATAGTGATTCACATAAGGGGTACAAGTGTCTTAGTTCTTCTGGGAGAGTGTATATTGCTGATACTGTAAAATTTAATTCTGGTGAGTTTCCATATAAAGCTATTTCAGCTGATAAGTCTGTTGTTTCTTCTACTAAAGCTAGTCTTCTTCCACCACCAGGTTTTGAGTCTATTGTTCCCTCTGTTTATCTAGATGGTAATGAATCTCATGCTGCTCATAATTCTCCCTCTCATAATTCTGATTCTCAACATAGTATTGCTGCTCATAATTCTCCCTCTATAAATTCTGATTCTCATCAGTCTGCCTCTGCTTCATCTGTTCCATCTGTTTCATCTCAGTCTGTTTCACCTCAGTCTTCTGCTTCTCATGATTCCTATTCCTCTGTTTCTCTTCCTGTTTCTAATTCTCATTCAATGGTTACCAGATCTAAAAATGGGATTTTTAAACCTAAGGTGTTTGTGGTTGGTACTGATTTACCTACTGAACCTAGCACTGATAGTATTGCTTTAGCTGATCCTGATTGGTTTAATGCTATGGAACTGGAATATAAAGCTTTAATGGATAATAATACATGGTCTTTGGTACCTTATAGTCCAGATATGAAGGTGATCAGTAACAAATGGGTATATAAGGTTAAGACTTTGGCTGATGGATCTCTTGATAAGCTTAAAGCTAGACTTGTGGCTAGAGGGTTTGAACAATTTGCTGGGATTGATTACCTTGAAACTTTCAGTCCTGTGGTTAAGTCTACAACTATTAGGTTGGTGTTTACTCTAGCTGCTACTAGAGGTTGGTCTGTGCAACAAATTGATGTCTCAAATGCATTTTTGAATGGTGATTTGGTTGATACAATATACATGAGTCAGCCTAGAGGTTTTGTGAGTTCTGAAGCTCCAACTCATGTGTGTAAGTTGCATAAGTCTTTGTATGGTTTAAAGCAAGCTCCAAGGGCCTGGTATGATAAACTGAAGGATTGCTTGCTGGTTTTGGGTTTTAAGAGATCTACTTCTGACTTCTCTTTATTTTCCAGAACTAAGAATGACTGCTTGATTCTTATTCTGGTATATGTTGATGATATTCTACTTACTGGAGATTCAGAGGTTGAAGTGTTAAACATAATTCAATTGTTACAATCTCAGTTTAAGCTTAAGAACTATGGTGATGTGAAATATTTTCTTGGGATTGAAGTGCTGAAGTCTGGGTCCAGTTTTGTGCTATCTCAGAAAAAATATGTGACTGAATTGCTTGAAAGAACTAATATGTCTGCTTGTAATCCATGTCCAACTCCTATGGTGTCAGTGCCCAAATTATCTAGAGAAGGTGGTAGTGTGTTTGAGGATCCTTCTTTGTATAGAAGTGTTGTTGGTTCACTTCAATACTTAACTCTCACTCGTCCTGATATAGCCTTTAGTGTTAACAAGTTATCTCAGTTTTTGCAAGCTCCTACTAATTTGCATTGGTTAGCATGTAAGAGGCTGCTAAGGTACTTGAAAGGTACTTGTTCTATTGGTCTTAAATTCTCTGCTGCATCTTCTTTTGCTCTTGAGGGATTTGCTGATGCAGATTGGGGAAATGATGTTGATGATAGGAGATCAACTGGTGGGCATTGTGTATTTTTGGGTGGTAACTTGGTTGTTTGGAATGCAAAGAAACAGGATGTTGTATCTAGGAGTAGCACAGAGTCAGAATACAGGTCTTTGGCCAATCTTGTGTGTGATGTTGTGTGGCTGCAGTCTGTGTGTAAGGAATTGGGAGTTGTTTTGGAGTCTCCAAGTAAGCTGTGGTGTGATAATTCTGGGGCTATTGCTCTTGCTGCAAATCCTGTTTTTCACTCTAGAACTAAACACATAGAGTTGGATGTGCATTTTATTAGAGAAAAAGTTCTTGCAAAGGTGGTTGAAGTGGGGTATGTTCCCACTGCAGATCAAGTTGCTGATATATTTACTAAGCCCTTAGCTGTTTCACGGTTTTTGCTTCTTCGAGAGAAACTGAAGATTTGTGATCTTGATGGAAAGGTTTGTGATCTTGATGGAAAGGTTTGTGAGCTTGATGGAAAAGGGAGAGATGTTGGATAGTTGGGGGAGTGTTGGGAATATAGTGTATGTGTGCTGATGTGTGTGCTGAGCTGTTGCTGAGCTGTTGCTGAGTTGTAATATGAGCTGGATGTGCTGAGGTGTCGCAGTATTATTGGTTCGATTTAATAACTGTAATTAGCTGTAGATTAGTGTGTAGTTAGTTATAGTTTAATCTCTCTTTCATACTTAGTTGAGTAATTGCACAGTAGTTGTAACTAATCTGATTTCTGAATGAATGCAGTTACATTTTCCTCTCTCATTTCTCTCTCTATTTTCTGCGTTCTTCATCTTTCGAATAGTGTCAAATTGCAAAACGGAACATGTTGATCACATAATTTATCGAAATTTATTAAATTGGGAACTCAAATAGGTAATATTTATTAAAAATAACAAAGATATAAAAAATTACGATAGGGGTCAAGGCCGTTGAGCTGCGGAGAAATGTACGATGCCCTTTGAATTCGCCAAAATGCAAAATTAACTAGATCTGGACTTTGGTATAAATTAATAACGTAAAGTTATTATATGATTTATTTGACTGAAATATTTAAATATGCAAGGTATCAATAATCAAGTGGGTTCGAAATTTTGTGCCGTGTAGAAATTCTACTTCTTTTGCTCAACTTTTTTTTTAGAGTGGCGTGGTCGGCCATAATTTAACTTTTTTTTTAGTGTCAAATAATTTATATATTTATGCCAAACTTTTTTAGACTATAAAAAACTCAAAAGCGATACTCCGTATTTTTTACGTATTTTTTAAAATTAATCCTTAAATTATTTGATAATTTTTACTATTTTAAAGATTTTGTTACCTTTTTATCTAGAAAAAAATAGAAAAATATGTAATTTTGGGGAAAAAAATATTTTTAAATTAAAATATTAAAGTAATAAATTATAGTTATCATTTACTATTTTTAAAATTACATATATTATAAAAAATGTCGTGTGGCCGGCCACATTATGGCCAAATAGCTTTATTGTTTTTTTATTAAAAATAATTATTCTGGTGATTATTCGTGCCATGCGTATATTAGTAACTAATTAAGTCTGATTAATGTGAATGATTTCAGGGTTTTGATATTATGAATCAATTATGTTCTTGTGAAAATTGGTTTAATTCATTAGCCATAAATATTTATTGAACTTCACAGTCTATACTTCTGTTACAACGTTTTTGTCAGGCAAACACAATTCACACACTCTTACGTATTCAGAAGGATTTAAGTCCTGTTCAAGCCCCGTCTCTTGGTTGGGCGCATACCATCGAAACTGAGGCTCATAGTGTAACAAATGGGTTCAACCAATTAATTCAAATTGATTCATCATCATTTGAGCCGTTCATTTTTTTTAATATATAAAAATAAAAAATCAGACATTAGCTACGAAACTTTAATCACGAGTTGTCGACTTAATTTTTAGTGCTTCTTCTTTAATTTGTCAATATAATTCGTTGTGTCACTTCAATCTATATTAGTAGTAAAAATTTGGTTCATCAATCATCATATCTTTGATTGCTTATTATGAGCACATAATTAATTAAGATAGCAAAGTTTGCATCACACAGCGTATAAATCGTTGAAAATTATGAAATAATAAAATTAATCAGATATCGTATTTATTAGCTGATTAGAAAGTAATTAAACTCATGGAGCTAGATATTTTTAGAAAATCTACATCGTCAAAAACTTTTAATCTTCCTTTTCTTGTTGATAGTGATATCATGTCAAAATCAACTAAAAATCCTAATGGGAGTTTAATCCTATATTTTTATGATATTCATTTATGACAGTATTTAAATGCGAAGATATGAAACAATCCCCTCAAACTAAGAAATCGAGAATTCGAAGAGTACGTGCATGGGTGTGTCATGAGCTGTGTTTGTTTGATAAAAAATATGTAAATGACAAATGTGTCCATTGCATAGCATATATAAGTATAAATGAATTTGTATTACCACAAAATTAAATATATGTCCATATATTTGTTCTTCATGCACACTTTAATTAATTTCATTTCCTCAATGCAACAAAATATAATTAATTTCACCAAGAATGAAATAGTGAAATGGTCAAAATTTATTAATAGTAAACTCTCTATTCGATTTTGGTACAATATTTACATGGCACTCTTACATAGTAATATATATAAAAGGGTATAATATATATAGTACAATGTAAAAATTAAGCCTACTAATTAAATTTCCGAAGAGAAAAAAAAGAACAAATCATGGCCACTACTATTGGACTGTGAAAAACTTATAATAGAACAATATATACAACCCACATTATTGTAAAAAATTTAAAAATCACCCCCTCAATTTATTCTTATTTCCTCTAAAACACCAAAATATCCTCTTTCACATCATACCCCATCTTCTCCAAGTTAGGGTTCACCGCGAACTGCATCATCGGCGGCGGCCCACACGCCAGCGCCAGCGCCGACTCCGTCCCCGCCGGAACGTGCTCCCTAAGTATACTCTCCGACACAAACCCTTGGCTGTACTTCCAACCTTCCTTGGCAATCTCCACAACGTACCACACCTTCACTCGCTCGGGGAATTGCTCCGCCCACGAGTCGAGCTCGTCCCTCAACAAAATGTCGTCCTCGGTCCGATTAGCGTAGACGACGAACATCTCGGTTTTGTCCTCGGGGTCCTTGAGGATGGCCTGCATGACTTGGTATATAGGTGTGATTCCGGTGCCGCCGGCGATCATGGCGAGCTTCTTGGCGAACTTAGGCTTGCCGTGGACGGAGAAGTTCCCCTTTCCGGTGTACTCGATGTGGCCTAACGGGCCCTTGATCTCGATAAACGAGCCGACTTCGAGCTTGTCGAGGTGCTGCGACATGATGCCGCCGTTGGGGAATCTAGGGTGGACTCCCTTGTAGTAAACCTTGATCACGAGCTCGAAGTAGCCGACGGTGTCCACGTCACTCGACGGCGTGTAGGCCCGCATGCAAAGCTTGTCGTCCACGGTGGCGCAGACGAAGACGTGTTTTCCGACCGGTAACCCTAGGACTTGATCCTCGTTGGGGAGGGCGAACCGGAATTTACGGACGTCGTGGGAGAGCGAGACGACGTCGACGAGCTTGCAAGGGATCTTCTCGCGGGGTACGAGGGCGGCGCTCCTATGCGGCGGCGCCATGAGCTCCCTGATCGGGGCGAGGTGGATGCCGCCGGAGGGGCCGTGGACGGAGTTGTTGGGGGAGGACTCGGCGGAGGCGTAGCCGGTGGTGATGAGCTCCCCTATCCGGTAGTCCTCGAGGAGCTTCTTGGCCTTGTCGGAGTGGATGGCGTCGAACTCTTCAGTGCAGTCTGTGCCGGCGTTGATGAGGATGCTGTCGGCGCCGCCCGGGTGCTCCTTGAGGAAGCGGGTGCAGTCGTAGACGTGGCCGTGGACGATGATCCACGTGGAGTCGGCCGAGCTGTGCTTCTTCACCTCCGACTTGGAGTACATCTTGGCGGTGGTGTTCATGAAGGGCGAGGAGACCGACTTCTTCAGGGTCGGGGCCTCGTGCGAGGACTTCTCGAGGTGCCGCTCCTTCGCCATCCATCCGCCCGACTGGTTGCCCGGCTGAGTCGGGTGCTCGAACACGATCCCGATCTCTCCCCTGTGTGGCTTGCAGATGTTGGTCCTCACTCGGAACCAACAATTGTTCATCATGCCCTAAAAAAGGATCCAATGGTAATTAAGACATTTGTTTGGGCACAATTTGTAATTAAATAGAATAGTACTAGTAAAATGAATGACAAGTCATAACTGTAACTAGTATATAAAATTATTTCTATATAAACCAAAATCTGTAAAATCGAATCGTACCATGAGATTCCAAATGAGCTTCTCGGGCTGCGTATTAAGCGTCTCGTCCCACGCCCTAACGGCGATCTCCTTGGCGCCGAGCAAATCGAGCACCTCGACCTCCAAGGACCAGAAACACCAGCACCAATACTTGCCATACTTGTTAGGCTTTTCAGGGTGGTCTAATGTGCAAACTTGCCATGAATCTCCACCATCCATCGTCACTTCAACTCTTGTCACTTTCTTCCCACCACCTATATTCAAAATTACAACAAACAATTAATAACTCACACTCACACATCTAATGTTGACAAACTCAATCAAAGTCTCGATCGCCAACATGTTACTTGATGCGACGTCATTTCATTAACTCGCCAATCGGGATTTAATTTTTTATTTATTGTACCACAATTAATACACGCCAAGTATGCGCACAAGTGTGCAAATTGGAATCGAAGTATATTTTAATTTTACAAAATATTTAAATAAGGAATCTTGATAAGTCTTTGCTTTAGGGATTAAATTACTCATAATATTTAGCCTAAGATACCGTAACCGTATTAGTATATTAATTAAAATAAATACAGCTAATTAATTAGATTTTTTTATTCATTAAAGAGTGGAAACCATGTCCCCTAATCTGTGACCGGCTAGAAAAATGCCTGAAAACAACATAATCCTATTTTTAATTTTTTACTAATAAATACTTAATTATAATTACGCAGAGATGCTCTAGAATATAATCATGTGGGGTGGCATTTTTGAATTTTTAATTTTTATTTAAGAAAAAAACAATAGGAAAAGTTAGGAAGAAACAGTGGTTAATTTGGTATTTTGTGGGCTATGATAGTTTGGGAGGAATCTATTGACTCTTCGCAATTGTAAAAAGTTGTCCCTTTGTGACTCTTAAGACAAAATACTGTTGTCAATTTAATATAAAGTTTTTAATAAATGAATTTAGTTATATACTATGCTATGCTTCATAAATAAATAAATAAATGAGTCACATTTTTGTGTAGTCGGTTTCTGCACAAAATTTTCTGAAAACAGAACCAGAAATTTTGCAGAATTTATCTACAGTTGCCAAGTACGATGTATTCATGCACCTTTTCAATTTTGAAAATAAATATTTAATTTTGGTTTTTTTAATTAATTACAAAAAAAATAAATAAAAAGAACTTACCGGAATAAGAGTAGCCCCTCAACGTGTAAGGGCGCTGAGTCGTCCACGAGTTAATGGGGAGGATCTCCTCGTGGCAAGGCGTTGTAATCACTGAGTTGATGTTCAACTCGTTTATGATGTACTCGGGCTTGTACCACCAAGCTGCAATTGATATTCCAATTAATTTAATAATCCAACTTAATAATTATAGAATTAATTAGCTTCATTTCTTTCCTTTCTAATCGCCCAATCATATTCCTCGGATTCAGAATCTTGCTTAATTGATTAATTTATTTGACTATGACTATCCAAACTAGTGGCTCTAGTTATAATCTAATTCACAAAATTCCATGCAAAAAATAAAGGGAAATTGGAAATACCCCTACTCCGATGGAATATTCTTTTTAGGTTACGTAAGCGTATATGTAAGGTGTAAAATAATGAGACGCGTTTACCTTCGACATTGGCGAGTTCGGCGTCGACGTGAGTGGGAAGAACTCGATTATCCTTGAAATGATAATAATTATCCGATTCACTTGGAGCGACGATGATTCGCTTCAACCACTTGACCATTCTACCGCCGATGAATCCGGGAATGATCATCCTCACCGGAAAGCCGTGGTCCGGCGACAGCCTCTCGCCGTTCTGCATGTATGCTAGTATAATATCTCTGGCCGGATCCATGGCCATCTCCTTCGTAAGGCTGGTGCCGTACTTGGAGCCGCCGCCGCCGGGGAGGTCCTCCGCCCCCTCGAAGCAGACGTTCATGCCGCCCTTCTTCCGGCTCATGATCCCGCACCTCTTGAGGACGGCGCGTAGGGGCACGCCCCGCCACACGGAGGTGGAGATGCCGGCGGCGCCCCAGTTGAAGCCGATGGTCTTCTTCACCATGTTCTGCTCCTTGCGGCGGTTGCCGGCGCAGACGAGGCTGACCGGGAACTCGCGGCTCTCGAACTCGGTCTCGAGCTGGTTCATGGTGAGGCGGAGCGGCCGCTTGACCAGGCCGGTGATCTCGATGGTCCAGTCCTCCCACGCCGCCTTGGGGACGGCGCCATGGTTGCGGACGTAGTGGAGGGGCACCGGGGTGATGAAGCCGTGGTGCATGAGGCGGGGGAGCGGCGCCTCCGCGTTGAAGGGGTGTTTCCCGGTGAGCCGGACCATGGAGGGGTTGCGCTCCACCCAGTTGTCGGAGGTGAGCTCGTCCCTCGAGTCGAGGACCGACGGCTCCAGCTCGGCGTTGCCCTTCTTTATCATCAGGGCATAGTTCCTCTCGTAGTCGTCCTCGTCCTCGTCGTCGCTGCTGCTCGAATAATCAACCCTAATAGCATTAGTAGCGCCGCCATTGGGTTGGTGGGTGGAAGGAGAGAAGGTGTAGGAGCCGCCGCGGGCCGGGGAGCCGGTGCGGGGCTTGGCGGGCGGACCGGGCTTGTAGGGGCGGTTGACTCCGGTCACGCCCGGTTCGAGATGGGGGAATTGCCGGTTCTCGACGGAAGCCGCCATTGTGGAGGAGAGGGAGAGGGAGAGGGGGAGGGAGAGGGGTTAATTGGTTCTCTCCACAGCTTTGTCGGATTTGTAGAAAAATGGGGGTTTATTTTTTTCTTTGTTGTTGGAAAAGTTTGGGACTAGGTTGAGTGGTTTATATAGAAGGGGACTTGGCTTTGCTTGGGGCTATTTTATTCTATTTTATTTTAATTAAATATTGTCCAAGCCTTGGGGCTAAGTGGGTCCCACCCCTTACAGCCATAACTTTTATGTCAAGTGTGACATCATTCAAAAAAAAAAAAAAAAAAAAAAAATTTGATACACTAAGGGGAAAAAACATATATTTTCCCCCAAAAGTATAGCTACATATTGAATTAAAATAATTAAATGGCGAGACACTTGCCTTTAGTAGTGGCAAAGGCTAGAATTTTGTAGGGTTTCAATTCTCTCTTTATTCGAAAATATAGCAAATTCAGATGTGACTAGAATTCATGCTGCGTGCGATTTTTCCTTGCAATTTTATGCAATAAAACGATGTCGACGCTCTATTTCTATAGTTTAGGAACTGTTGGGGAAACACTTATTCGTATGTGGCATCGTAAATTTGTATATATATAATATTTGCACGAGCAAAATAAACAGTACTCTCTACTCTGTATATATAATTAATTAAGGCCGAAAAGTGGGTGATTCATTTTCTTAAAACATGTATACATTCAATTATTGTTTGATACTACTATTAATTTGAGAAATTGAATATAACTAAAAAAAAAAAAAGGACATTTGGTAATATGTATTGGGGTAAGAGAAGAGAAGAGTAGAGCTGCTGCTAATTTCTGACCTTGCTCTTTGGTTACAGCCACACATATACCAACATTTAATCCCTAGTTAGATGTTGATATATGCATATGGACTCTCTCAAATTCCACCTTTTTATTTTATCATTTTTTTTTCCTAACATTGTGATAATTTTATATATTACACAAAATTATATCACTGGTCAGAGCCGATATAATACTGCCATTGTCTCACCGAAAGTGAGACAATTTATTAATATATATTGTCACACTTTGGGTGGGACGGGTGGGACGGGGGAGTAACAAACCAATTAACCTTCTTATGAATTGTTATAATGAAATTGTGTTGCGTATTATTCTTTAAGATCTAATTTCATGTATCTCTCTCATTTTTTAATTTTTTTTTGAAACAATCTAATTTCATGCATTCTATTATAATAAGTGCGACATACATAATAGCGAACGGGATCCTCTGTCTCCAAATTTATGTTATAATTGTAGTCAAAACTATGTAGTTTTTGATAATTTAAGAGACTCCTGAATTGACTACAGTTAAAAATATCAAAAAGAAACTACGTAAAATTTGACTTGAATATACAATTGTAACACAAGTTTGGGGAAATTGGATCTCATCAAATATAATTGTGTATGAAATTAATATTTTGTTTGTATTATTATAATGTTGAGGGTGGATAAATTAACATCATTTCTTATAATCGTGGAATGGATTTATCGATCTATGATGCTAATTCAAGAAAATATGCGGTATATCTTATGGGAATATTCATATCTATCTTCAAATATTATTATTTTGTTTTTAATTTTTTTCTTTTAAATTTCAAACACGGCCTAACAAAATGCAAATAGAAGTAAGATTAAGAAATGAGATAAAAATTAGTAAAATTATATTAGCTGCCAAACTCCTGTGGATGCAACTTGCAAGGCTGTCCCTCGTCAACTTACATGTAATTATCACACTTCGTATTCTTACGTTTACCTCTTCCTTTTTCTGATATTATACTCCCTCTGTTCCACCCTAATTGTCATTGTTTCCTTATCGAAATGTCTCACTTAATTGACCACCTATTCAAGATAAAAAGTTTATACTCTTACGACTAATATAATATAAATTCATCTATTTGTTATTATATTGTCGAATGTGCCGATTTATAATAGAAATTAGTAAATGCTACATAGAGAGTATATAGGAGTAACATTTTCAATTATCTTCCCATATTATTTTAGTATTTCATAAATTTCAAAACTAGTGTACGTAATTTTTCACTAATTTAATCTACAATTATTCAATACAAACCTCTAATTCTAGACACACTAACTTTTATTTCCCGAGATTTATAGGCAAATTAAATAATATTTGTATCTAAATTAATTATCAATTAATAAGAACGCGTAAAACCCGCTCTCACATACTCCGTATAAATTATAATAAGACTACATTCGTGCAAGTTGCAATTACCCAAAAAGTAAGCATTTGTTTCACTAATCGATCATTTAGCTTAAGCTGTTTTATCTAATTTAGGAAATTATTTTGGAGAGATTAGTTTATTACACCGACACGTGTCCTATTAATTATTATTGAAAAAATATTATGTGTAGTAATAAATATTTATGGAAACTTCAATTCGTGTCGCCGCGGGTAATAAAATCCATCAAAATATTTGTGGTAAATCTAATTCAGATGCGACTTCCCCCAGATTGTTACACCCCGTATATTAATTAATTAATATTATTATTTTAATTATGTTTTCTTATTTTTTCATAAAGGTGGTTCCACTTTCAACCGCATGGAATTCTTGGTTAATTAAGTGAATCCTAAATGGATTAAATCGTTTCGGATTTGAAAGCAAATTCCATCCCTACTATTAACGTTGTTATTCCCGTATCGAGACGACCTCCAAATCAACACGAATGTAGTGGCCGGAAGCAAGGGTTACGATTGTGTTTTAACATAGTCGGAGTAATTCACGTCGAAATTAAGTGAATCGAGGGAGTTCTAATTGGCGTGAATATGTATTGTCAAGCTAGTAGGACTAAATATATTAAGCTAAAAGCTATTCTCAAATTAAAGACGGGAAAATTGACAAAACATTTTTTTTTTTTAATTTCAGAAAATATCAAAAAAAAAAAAAAAAAAAAAAAAAAAAAAAACGTGAAGAATTGGTTGGGGTAACCGGAGACTTATGCTTAATTTTTAATTGGAGCAAAATTCCTATTTTCAACATTTTCTTGTTTCATTTCATTAAAATATTGTAATTCATAGTTACATGCATAGTAACGATATGCACTCATAAGATATAAATTAAATTACAAATTAATTAAAACTATAAAAATATAATAAAAAATATATATAAATATGATATAACTTCCCTATATATATATACTAGTAATATATAAATAAACAAAATGTTGAGCCACACGATTATAAAACCAAAAGGAGAAAGGCAAATCCAAATTGACTTGTAATATTCCACGTGTAAATATATTACTACTATTAAAGAAAATGAGCCACAAATACTATTCATTCATTAATTATTGTATAATCTTTTTTAATGCATACTACTAATATTTTGACGCATTGCCTTGTTAATTTGAATACTACTAGGCCAAGGGATGATTAACAAGTATAATTAGTGGTATTATTAAAGGGCCCTAATCATAAATTAAGGTATAGAAAAATCTAATAATGAAGTAAATGGTGGGGTTGGTTGGACTAAAAATGATTGGGGAGGTGAATAATCAAGAAAAGTGTAAAAAAAAGAGGGGCAAAATGAAGAATTAGGGTGGAGAAGTGGCGCATGGGAATCCCAATAGCCAAGAAAATGGGGCGTAAATAATAATAGGGGGGGAGTTATGTAACAAAGAGCAACGGCCACATGAAAATAAGGTAACAACCCTTCAATTATAAATAATTTTAAAAGAAGAAAAGAAATGGAATATGGTAACAAAAAAATAGAAAGAAAAAGGGGTCACAATTCTCAACCGGGGGCGGCTAATTGAAGCCGATGAGGTTAAGAGACATTGGCCCTTTCGTGAATCTTGGAGTCACCTTGGTATTTGGTCACCACTCTCTCCTCTCTCTCTCATATGGCGAGTGCGTGTACGTACGTTGATTATACGGTGTATAATTTGTTCGTACTGACGTGTACGTGTGTATAATTTAATAATTTATGATTGTTGTTGTAGTTTGACTCGCAAACGGTTATATTTATTGCATCATGTGTATCGGTGTAATCTATGGTGTTCTGTCTCATATAAGTATATTTTGTAATAACATGATCGATAGCAAATTTTTTATTAGATTAATAAAGAGTACATGATTGATACATGTGTGTGATTTCCTTGTTAATGCAAGAAACAAGTGGTTTTGCTCTAAGTTGGTTTTGTTTCATACTCTCTCCGTCCCCTAATAAGTGTCCCCAATTGTAAAAATATTTGTCCGTAATTAAGTGTCCTATCACAGAATTCCATGCAAAAAGCACTCAAACTTTCCAATTTTACCCTTAAAAACCCTTTAAAAGGTTTGCTTTTTCAATTCTCCATGCAATTAATAAGGGTAAGACAGTAAAATCACTTAATTCATTGGTTTTCACAATTTGAATGGTTGGGACACTTATTTAAGGACAGAGGGAGTAATTAAATGTTAGCACTAGGGATTATTTGGAAATTGCGAGTAACTCTTCCATGTAATTAACAAACATGATTTTTTTTTACAAGGAAAAATATGTAATTTTGAATATGAGTAGTTACGGGAAGTAACTTAGACGGAAAGTCCAACGAGGTTAATCGTGTTATAGAGAGAGAGATTGGTGAACAGTATGAATGGAAATTTACCTTGTAATTATGATTTGAATGATTAATTAAAAGAGAAGTGTATATATGTGGGCGTGTGCTACATAAGTGTATATATATGTTGAAATAAAAACACAAACTACCGTATGTATTTAATTTCCTATAATTCGTTTAATGTTTATTTAGATATAGAACAAAAATATGGCCTTCCTCCAATTTGTCAAGTAGTGAAAGTGAATGGCATCCATAGACTAGTGTGTGTTAGAGAGAGAGAGAGATGAAGAAGATGAAGTTTTAGGGTCCTTTGTTTCAGTAACCATGATTGGAAGTATTGTTCTCTCCCCTCAAAGTTTGTGATGCGACACATTTTTTTCATTTCCCACTTACATTTTGTCTGCATATATGTGGATATCAGAATACATGTTTCTTTTCCTTTTCCTATCCTTTTGGGTATCTTCATCATGCATCCTTTTCTTTGTATCGGAAAAATAAAATTTACAAAAACGATAAATTCAAGTATGCAAAGTACCCGATAACGAATTGATTACAAAGAAAGTTAAGGGTTAAACACAACAAAGTTTTTATGTGATAGTATTTTTTAGTTAAAAATTAAAGTGGGTTTAAAATTGTTGGTCAAATGAATCAATATCGCCCACACACACACATATATATAGATAGATATTTGTATGTAAACTATGAAGTAGGTAATGACTTGGCGAAAAGAAACTTATAAAAATGCATGAAAGATATTTGTGTTAGAAAATTGCCCTTTCTCTCTCCCTCACTAAAGAAAACACAAGCAATGAAGCTAGCCACTATATTCTGCAGTGGCAACTAGCCATGGCAAACTCTCACTGGCCACCCTTTCCGAAACGGAAATAACAATACAAACGTTTGATCCTAACCTTTTCGTTAATGTTAAATTCACTCTCCAAGAAAGGGAAAGAAAACCCTAGAAGAAAAGTCTAAAAACTAGTAGAAGTAATGATGGTAACTGTCAATATTCCTTCAAAAGATTCAAAGGGGATTTGATTCCACCAACAAAACTAAAATTTATGTGTGTGTTTTTGTTTGTGGATGAATCAATTCACATGGAAAAAACACCTCATCGCATCAACAAAGATCATGCGACATTGATTTCATTGGATTGATCCATGAATCAAGTGTTTGATACTCTACTATTTTTTTCAACTAAAGAGAATAAATTCAAAAAACACCCACCCAAAAAGTGAATCAAACCAATGAATATTCATGTATAATTGACCAGATTCCCCAAAAGGAATCTCATTTTTCATCAAGATGTGTCCTAGTACTTAGCACTTGCTTTATTCAATTTTTATATATAATAATCCAAATATATTTGTTATTGTTAATTAGTATTAATTATTAATTAAGTGGCCACCAACAAGGGTAGAGAGAGAAGGGTAACCCACCAATTAGATGCAAAAGGAATGGTGGTCGTTTTTTTAACAAAATTAATTAAATTTAAATGAGGAATTAATATATATTGCTGTTTGATTTAGATAATGGTATTGAGGCATGGAATTTACTAAAAGGGGTTGTGCTCTATGTGTGAACTCGAGTTTCTGCATCACAGTTTATGTATAAGTGTGGCGTAAATTCGTCGAAAACGAATGCATATGAAGAGAATAAGATGTGAAATATAACTAATTTGAAGTAGCTGTTTTTTTGGAAGTACTTGATGAATTGTAATTTGTCAATGACTGCTACAGCTCATAGATTATATACAAGATGTTGAAGCTCACTTATAAACTAATCATCCTCTGATTAAACTTAATTAATAATCTATTTTTTTTTTATTAAAAAAAAAAACAAGTTTTAAAAAAATACGTTATCGTAAATTTGACCAGACAACTAGGGAATAAACCGGATCTTGATGAATGTAACAGGTTTTAAAATTCATTAAGAAAATATCCATAAATATGTATTACTACTATATATTCACTTGGTTAGGGTATGACATAAGAACCAAGGAAGCTGAGACCGATAGATGGGTATTATAAGGTGTTGGTACGCGTTAATTTATTTTCTTTTTAAGAAAGTGAACTAACAAATGGAACATATGAAAAAGGAAGGTGAACTAATTAAGTGGGACGGAGGGATAAATAAATAATTACTGGTCACTCCTTCACAATATTTGCCCAAGTACTTTAGAATTTTATTTAATTTTATTTAATTATTATGGAGAAATAAATATCAAGTGGGCCCAAAAGAAAAGCCCACTAACAGCAAATGAAAGTCAAGCCCACTTTGAGGCCCAAATTACAGTATTGAAACACAAAAAAGGGCCCAATAACCGAGACAGAACATGGGGCCAAGCTTTACACATCAGTTTCTTCATTTCTTTCTTTTTCCTATGTACCAACTCAGAGCTGTGCAAACTAAGCAAAACCCAACAATAATCAAGTCCAAAGAACACATGAAAATGCAACAAGAAAGAGTATGAACTTCCACAGACCTACTTCCGGTGCAGCGAACGTCGAAGGGGGTGTGAAGTCGAGTCGAGCAGAGAGATTGATCGAGAGAACATCGTGTACATTATAAACAAACGAACCATTTACATGCCTTTCTTTCTCTCTTTCTATTTTCAGATTAGAGGATCATGTTCAGAGTAAAAGGAGACTATCATCAGCTTAGAGCTGTACAAACTAAAACCAACAACTAAAAAAGTCACTAGAAATACATTCAGAAATGCAATCACAGTCTAAATTTCCCACAAACCTACGACGAATTCAAGAAAAACGCAACAAAAATTACCTGCCTTGCCCTCTAAGTCTCCCAGTCATTCGTGCTGCAAGAAACCTCACTTGTCTCCCTGGAGGGTTGCGCCTCTCAGAAACTGAACCTCGACCTCCATAACCCGACGTTTGGAACATGAAATCACCCATATCCTCATCATCGTCACTATCAACATCATCTATATCGTCCTCATCATCATATTCATAATCATAACGATAATCTCTCTCTATCACAAAATCACCAACGACGATGGCTCCGGGCATGGAAGACCTAATTGTGCTGATCACGTCACTCCTCTCTCTCTCATTCTCAAGCTTCTTCCATTTCTCAGCATGTGAAGGATCCACATCTCGTGGTCGAGACATAGGGTGCTGGAACCTAACATGCTTCCTCAGCTCTTTGTATCGCCCGAAAAACGAGCATCCCTCGTGGACACAAGCCCTCTTCTTCGCGTTGAGAAACTTGCGTGCAGGTTCCACGACTGTCCACCCTTTGACCTGGCCTCGACAAAGAGGGCAAGAAATCCCAGATAGATCAGATTCAGCAGAGATTTTCCATGACTTTGAGCTCTCATTGGTTGTAATTTTCGTGTACTGCTCGAGACAGTTGGAGAAACGGTGACCAGTCGCGCACATGTAAGGACGGCAGCCCTTATCATGGGAGGAACAGAGTAGGAGAACTGCATTGTGAGGAAACTCTAAGCAAACTGAGCATTCTGCATCTTCCCATTCTTTCCTTTCCGATGCTTTCTTCTCATTGTGGGCATCTCCACAGACCTTTGTGCACCTAGATGATAGCTTACGCAAGCCAAGCAAATGGTGGTGGGAGTCTGATCTTCGCTCCAGCTTCTTGGATTTGGCCATTGTCAATCCAATCTTCGGTAAATTTAGCACCCTCAAGAAAAAAAAAAACAAGTACACAAACAAGAGAACTCAGACAAGGTAAATTCCAACAACGTCGTGAGTACGTCGATTCAAGAATTCGAAATTCAAATCAACTGATAATACTTGCACACAGCACACACCAAAATGAAACTAAACTACTCTCACTACATAAAGCACCAGAAACAGAAGAATCCATTAAATAACTAACTCATGAACATGCAGGATTTAAACAATGGAAACTTGGAGCAACTACTGTCACACAACATCGCACCAAAACTAGCATCTGGTATTAAAGAAAAGGTGAAACCACCATAGTTCATACAGCACAACGCATTAACAAAACAATCAAATCAAATGCTTTCAAAAGCAGTATCAAATCAAACAGAAACCGCTCACAGTATACGAGCCATAACACAAATTACATCAAACAACCCAGAAATTCGAACAAAGAACCCAAAATCGGCGCTCGCGAGAATCAAACGAATCCAAATTCAACATTCATTCGAGGATCATACACATACAGATTCAATTCAAAGCGCTGTGGTGTGGAATCGAAAGAAGAGAGAGCGGTTTTACCTAGATATGAGAAAAAAACAGGAATCGAGATAGATGCGCGCGGTTATAGGGTGAATATTGAGGGAATGGGCTCGTTCTGGTTTATATAGAAAGGTGAATGAAATGCGGGTGCGGTAGTCAAAATCTGTTAAATACGTAGGGTTGCGAGAGAAGGCCGGAAATTTCTCTATCTGGGCTTTCTCTCTCTCTCTCTCTCTTGCCCACGACTCTCCCCCACCCCCACGTTACCCTCTTTTCACTTGATACGCGATCATCATCTTCAATCACGATATGCCTCTGGATATGGAATATTACCAGAATCTTGGGGTCGTTTTGCAGTTATTGGGAATTTAGTGGGTCTTTTTGTTAATATTGCATTTGATGGCCTCGAAATAGATAAGTGCATAAAAAAGAAAACTTATTTCTCCTCCCATGTCTAATTGCTTTCTTCGAAATGAAACATAGCTTAATTCTCGTAAAATTTTTAATACTGAATTACTCCCTTCGTCTTACTTCATTTGGCTCTCGCTTGTATATTTTAATACTCACACTGTATTGATTTTATATGAACAAGTCAGCTAGGATGGGAGATAGCATATACTAGTATACAACATGCTAGAAGATTATTCTAATACTCCAACACAGACATCCATGTACTCACGCACTCGACATGGCTTGAGGCTCCGACCTCTTGATCGGAGGAGAAACATACATTAATGATAATACACTTGAACAGAGTCATTCCAGTGGGGGGAAAAAAATCAACTGCCATCCAATTTTATTTGGGGAAAATAATAAATAAAAGTGCGTTTAAATAGATATATACAGTTAGCCATGGGGGTTTGGCCTATACAAACAGCCCCAGCTCTAGCAAAATTGAAAATCTCAACAATCCTAATAAATACTAAGAGAAGAGAAGAGAATAAATACACTCTCATTCACCCCTGCTATTCCACTAATTTACAGCAAACTTGCTTCACAACACAACCAAACCCCAAATGCTCAAAGTTACCTTGCTGGAGACTTTCAGAAATCGAAGACGAAATGCCACGGTTCCAAACACGATGCTTCGACAGGCTGAAGTTTGGCATTTCCTTCTTTAGCTCCGTTTCTCTTCCTAATAGCAGTTGGACTGGTGGGCTATTTTCAGGTTCGTTTTCACCTGAACTCTGAAACAAAGCTCAAATGAGCCTGTTAAAATGATGGGGAGATGCAAAGCCTAGAGATACTGGAAGCGGTCTCTTCACGAAAGGATGATCCAAGAGCTCGGCAGCTGTTGACCGAACATTTGGGTCAACTTGTAGGCATTTAAGTATGAAATCTTGAGCATCGCTGGAAAGAGAATCGGGAATAGGTGGTCTCTTCCCACTTCCTATCTTATATAGTGCTGCGAACTGTAGTATCAAAGAACAACAATCAAGCTCGGAGAAAACCATATTCAGGCAAGGGAAGTTCGAAAATAGATATTCAACACAACGAACACTCATTAGTTCACAAGTCTTTAGAAGAAAGAGAGCATTGTAACAACTTAATCCTACCTACAAAAACAACCCATGATCTGTATTTCAAGAGACATCTATTCTAAAGGCAGATTATTAGTGGCTTATGGCAACATTATATCCGTCAGTTCTATCAGATATGTCCTTTATGCAAATTAGTCCAACCCTTTTGCACCCGCTGCAGTTTGGAAGGGAAAAGCGTCCTAAGCATCATCTCAATAATCTTATCCACATTTAATCAGACGAAAAACATATCCAGGTAATCAAAGGGAACTAGGAAGAGAGATGTATATTTTGTGACTTCACTGTCCAGATAAATTGTTCTATTGGCATATATGATCATATGAATGCAGCTTATAACCTCTCCATCCATCTCTCCCAGAGTAAAAAAAGAAACGATGAAGAAAAAGATCATAACATGAAAGAATACATAAAGGTTGGCCACCGGCTTCTCAAGTTATTTAAGCTTCAAAATGAGGGATGCTTGTAACTTACACATTCCATATCGCCATACGGAAAACGCCTTGTTAGCATCTCCAATACAGTGCACCCAAGGCTCCATATATCTGCTGCAAGCCCATACCCCTGGTTCCTAACCACCTGCAGACAATTGAATAATAATTTAATGAAATGAATAAGTTTTATGATATGCCAGAGTGATAAGACTATAATAAAGAGATCAGATATTGCCGCAACTTCCAAAAGAGGACGATAATGATAATAATACGATGTATTACTTAACTTAAAACTTTTATAAAGCACGAATACCCTACATAAATTTTAAAATAAATAATTCATTATGTAACTGATACAATCCTTCTAATCTCTATGAAGAACAGTGAATATGTATAGTTCACTGCATAAGTTCACGGGACAAACCTCAGGAGCCATCCAGAATGCAGTCCCTTTACAAGATTTGACATCATTCAATTTTGTTGCCTGCACAATAATGCAGTCATAAAATGTCAGGTACTATGGCAGGAAAGAGTGTATCATACAATTTTCTATGCTATCGAAATGTCTCAATGTAAAAGGAGAAATAAGAGAAAACAAGACAGGACCTTTGCAAGACCAAAATCTGCCAGTTTCACCGAACCATTTGTGTCCACCAATATATTTGCGCATTTGATGTCTCTGTACCAAGGAGCATAAGGTTGAGAGACTTTAGTACTTCGGAGTTAGGAAGGAAAATAAGTAGTCAACCCAGAATCATACTATGAAACTACCGAGCTATAATGCATAGATATTACAAGAACGTTTTTTAATGATTTAAACAATGTAAAAACTCAAGCAAACATTTTGTGCAAAATAGCATATAATCAGAGAAAGCCAAAAGGAAAATTAGAAGCTTGAGTGGGGTGGTAACCTGTGCACTACCCCTCGGTCATGCAGATATTTTAAACCAAGAAGAATCTGCCTTGTATAAGCAGAGACTACGGGGTCTCGGAGGGTATATCTCTGGTAAAGGCTCAAAAGGGAACCTTTGGTAACAAGCTCAAGAAATATATAGAGATTTGAGTCATCCTGCAAAATGAAGGAAAACAGATAAGTAAGGATCCAAGCATATATTTACAATGCCAGAGAGACAACGATATCCTAAAGAAAATCATATGAAGAATCTCTCAAGTAAATGAAAAAAATTAAACGAAAACAGAGACACAAATATAAGTAGTTTTGAAGTTTCTCAATCTTGTTAAATATATTAGTGGAGATGAAGCTACAAGTATCAATAGTTCTTTGCATTATAGAAGGATAAAAAGTGTGTTTATGTGTATTTCATACATGATACTAGTATATTAAAAAGACTCAAGGATATGGGACTGCCATAGATGTGGAGAAACTCTGTATCACAATATAAATATTAATTGAACTAGCAAGCATAAGAAGCAAGAAGGATGAGGGAGTACCTTGGCTGTGCCATAATATTGGACAATATTTTCATGCTGAAACTGACTCAGGAGTGCAATTTCCTGAACAGAAATGAGATTGCTAAATGATTAATGAAAAAGTACGAAATAGATCCTGTCAAGCAAATTATCGCAATCAAGAACTATTTTTGTGACCAATATCATTACAAGTGCAACTGAACCTGTTCAAGTTGAGCAATGCGCTGTCTTCCTTCTCCCCCTTGGTCAAGTAAAGATACTTCCTTTATAGCAAAAAAGAATCCATCACTGCAGCAAAGCATGTCAAGACCAAAGCATAAGCCATCCATATACAACGTATCTCGTGTATTTCTACTAAAAAGATGTCTACTATGCTATCAACACTAAACATTGTTCAAGCTCCACATCAAGTCAGGTGGGTCAGAAGTAAATTCACCTTGCGCAATCATGTAAAATAACCAAAGTCGGTTGTTCAAAATTAGCCAATTACTCAATCTATCCCAGTCCAAAACTTCAAAATTTAATTAAATTATGCTGCAATGCAGGAAACATATATGAATAGCACAATTCTGCAGTGATAACATATGAAACAGCAAAATGGAGAAGCACTTAGCACTTACTCTGCAATTCCCTCATACACAGATCCAAATGATCCACGACCCAAGAGATCGCCCTTCTGCCAAGATGATATAACACGTCTAGATCTCCCATTAGGCGAAACACTTGATACTGGGTCTGTTGTACTACTTGAAGAATCATCATCATTTGAATTTGTGGTAAACGAACAAGATGCTGAGAGAACATAGTTCTCTTCCCTAGCCATTCTCCTTCTTCTCTCATCCTCCTGCTCCTCGCCCTCAATCCCATTACGACCACCTTCACCGTCTGGGCCAAATTCTCTGAAGATATCCCAAGTCGAGCAGGCTTGATTAATCGGGGGTAACGACATAAGAGGCGGTGGTGCCAAAAGGCCTAGAACTGGAGGCCTCACGCCATTGATACCGCTTCCACGAGATTCACTCGAACCACCACTCAGATTATCATTCACAATGGAATCACTTACCCTAACACTATCCACCATTTGACAGCCAAAAGCATTTGCCCTGCTCCTATAATCGGAATTCCGACCAACTACTTCACTGTTATGATCTGAATATCTAACAAAGTTTTCAGTAACCCCAATTTCCCGATTTAACAGACCGACAACCTCAATACCACCACCACCATTACCAGAAACTTCAACATCATCATCACTAACCTTATCGATTGCCTGGCTGAACATGGAGGGAGCAGAAGAAGACCTCACTTTCATCACCTCGTACTCCTCCGGTGATATCGAGAAATCGTCAATCCCCGAAAAACCTAGGTTCTTGCAGATGATCTCGAGCTCGCCGTCGACACCCTCAACCCTAAAACTCTGCCTCCCGCCGTACAAATCGAGCGAGCGCGCGCGCACAGAGTCCTCCGACGTGTAGCACGACGACGAAGAGGAAGCAGAGGCGGAAGACGGCGAGTAATCGTAGTTGATATTCTTCCTCGCGTTGCGCCGCTCGAGCCTCGGCTTCGACTTGGCGGCCGGCCGGCTCGACCCGGAGCTTCCGCCGGAGACGGAGTCCGACTCGCTCCTCCGGCGGTCGGAACTATGAGCGAACATTTTGGGTAAGCGATGCATTGTAATCGCGTGGAGCAAAATCCATGAATCGGAGAACCCAGCTCCCCTTCAGTCGAATTTCCCAACAATTTTGCTGCTTCAGTTAGATAAGATATTTTGGGAGGTTTATAGGGAAAATACACATATATTTCGCGGGCGAAAAGGGTTGAAGACGACAAGAAAGCGAGAAGAGCTGAATGGTGTCTGGAACTGGAGAAAAAGGGAGATGAGAGAGATAGGAAGAGAAAGAGAGCGGAAGGTGACAACGCGGTTCCAGGTTGGAGAGAGAGAGAGAGAATTTGATTATAAACTGTGTACGTTTCTTTACTTTTCTCCATTTCTATCCTTTTTTTAGCTCCTCCCGAAACTGTAATAAAATTCAGTTTTTATTTTTGTTAATTCAGTTTCTATTTTTGTTTTTTTACAGCAGTAAAAATTTGAGCTTTATTCAGTTAATTACATCCAATAATTTACCTATTATGGTAATCTAAAGAACATTCCTTTTTATAGGGTAATTTAAAGAACATAACATTCTGCAGTTGCCAATTTCTTGTGAAATTAGATTTGATTCTTCAACTAAATTCAAAATAATAGTAACTACTATTCAATTGCAAGTTTGTAATATTTTAATGTTTTTATAAATCTTGTGAAATTAGTATTTGATTAATTAGAATTTAGGGTTAAGGTAGATTGTGATGGTCAATGGAGAAAGGGAGGCAGGTATAGTCTTCTTGAGTTCAACATTTGTCTGCTCAAACTCAAAATGAGATAATTATTTGAATCAAATATTCAACCCTACAAACGGTAGTCCTTAGAATGGGTTAATCAATTCATTACTATTTATATCCGGTTTGATCACCATTAGAGCTGGCAAAAGCTTGGACCGGACAGGCCGCCTCAAGTCCATCTAGCTTTCAACAAAAATTGACTTATAAAAAAAATTTATTGTAAAATGATCAGGCCGAACGGATTGATCTGAGCTCGTTGGGCTTTTGAGTGATTAAGGTCAAGCTGGCTCGGTCATTAATTTGGCAGGTCTACTCACCAGACTCCGAAGTACTCATATTTTCAATAGTAGTCATCTTTACTACCAACTACAATAGTTTATTTTTTCGGACACAATTATTTAGTACAAGTTTGTTTTTAAGGCATGCATAGTGGCGCCGACTTTTCATTGGCACCCGCTGCTCATGCCCACATTCTCGTTGCCAAGGTTGTTGCCGCCATTGCATCGGTGGCCTTCGTCGCTATTTTGGATTGCCTACGGCTTGCAATGGCTTGCAAATGTGTCATCCTTGTTACAAGAATGAAATATATAATAAAAATAAATCACACTGTGCCTACGAGAAAGGTCATTTGCCCGGTTTTGGAATGAGCTCAAATACGACAAAAAGGAGGGCAGTGCTAGTGAGATGATCGTATCGAGAAACTTGACTTGATATACATATCGTATGAGTCGAAGAGGTCATGATAAATTTAAATTTCTCTATTCGAAATTCTAATAAGATTATACTTATAAGTTCGTTCGACTAAGGCATCGTGTCTTTAATTTTTTATTTTTTTTTGTCACCTCAAAATAATGAATCATTGATCGTGAAACGTTTTGAAATAGAAATATACAAGTCGTCTATACTACTCCCTCCGGTCTTTTGAAGTTGAGACGGTTCTTTTTAATAATTCTGTCACGCATTTCCACGCTTCTTGACGATGGGTTTTGAAATTGACTTTTGAAGAATTTTTTCTTTTACGGCATACTACAACTGTCATAGTATCACGTAAAATAAAAATTTCTTCAAAAGTCAATTTCAAAACCCATCATCAAGAAGCGTGTAAATGCGTGACAGAATTTACAAAAAGAAATGACTCAACTTCAAAAGACCGGAGTATGTTATATCCATTCATATATGGCAAGTATTAAATTGGTAACAAGTACAGTATAATTTGGAGATGAGAATATGAGATGGCTGTTTGGTTGAACTCTCATTTGTTTAGTTTGTGTTCGTCCTCTTTTGCGCTGGCTTCGCCTGTTTGTTCTGTCCGTACAGATATTTAAAATCACTATTATATTACCTCCACTAATTTAATTATTTTATCCCCATAA
The DNA here is from genome assembly GCA_029379335.1 of Thymus mandschuricus. Lineage (NCBI taxonomy): Eukaryota > Viridiplantae > Streptophyta > Magnoliopsida > Lamiales > Lamiaceae > Thymus > Thymus mandschuricus. The sequence continues at coordinate 38,986,551 of CM057074.1, forward strand.
ATGACGTCAGTCTCCCGTATGGGTGACGTCGAGGTGAAAAGGACTTCGTTCTTGGGCCTGCACCAAAGTGTACTTGGGCCTTGAGTAGCTAATTGGGCCGGATTCTTATGAACCTATTTCTTAGTGGGCCTAGCTTATTGTAAACCATTTTTTTTTTTAAAAAGAAAAAGAGAAAGCAACATTAGTCCTATATAACCAATTTGGGAAATTACCGATTCTAGAAATAAATTTTATGTTGGGTTCTATTGTGGATAGATATTATTTCCTCTTTATCGAGGATACGTTTTCCTTTTTGGCACGTTTTCAGTAGGATGATACGTTTATTTATTGAGTAAAAAGCAATGTTCTAAAATACGCTAGGCGGTAGCTAGGCGGCGTGCTGCCGACTAGCGTCTAAGCGGCTAGGCGGGCTTCTAGGCGGGCTAGGCGGATAAGAGTTATTTTATGTATTTTTACTATTATTTTTACACAATATCATATAATAAAAAGTATATATCATTTACTAATATACTTTCATCTACTAATTTACAATATTATATAATAAAAAGTATATATCATTTACTAATATACTTTCATCTACTAATTTATGAATAATGGACAAGATTCAACAAATATAAATTATATAATAATATAATATGCTAATTAATAGTTCAAATTCTACAAATTTAGTAGTCTTTAACATAAATTTGCGCACAGCCCGCCTAGCCCGCCCAGCCCCGCCTAGCTCCGCCTAGCCCCGCCTAGCTCCGCCCAGCTCCGCCTAGCCCCGCCTAGCTCCGCCCAGCTCCGCCTAGGGCCGCCTAGGCGGCCGCTTCTAGGCGGTGCTCGGCTAGGCGGCTGCCTAGCATAAAATCTAGGCGGCCGGGCACCGCCTAGCGCCTAGGCGCCGTCTAGGCGGCCGCCTAGGCCGATTTTTAGAACACTGGTAAAAAGTGGGAAATCGATATTTGCATATGCACTCCTTACTTTAACATACAAATTCACAATTTTTTAAATCTCGTGCAAAGAAGAAACGTCTCCTCTTATACTGCAATTTGGAAGGTGTGTGTGTGGTTACACTAAAATTAAAGTCACAATCATATTCTAATCACTTTTCTTCTTGAATTTTCCACGATTCCTCAAATATTTGCCTAATTTATAAATCCAAGACTATATTAAATTAAGTGATTTTGAAAAATCAACTCAAAATATTTCATCAAGATTTCTTATTCCATTCCCCATTCTATAACTACTTCTCAACAATATATATTTATTTAAAATAAAAAAACACACACACAATTGAAAATGAGGAAATTGTTTTTATTATTACTATTCCACGATTTATGTATTACTGAATTATACATACTGGTTAATTTATTTATTTATCCAAATAATAGTTTTTTTTTTTTTTTTTTTTTTTTTTTTTTTTTTTTTTTTTTTTTTTTTTTTTCTCTTAAAGAAGGAAAAATATGGGGGGATTTATACATACCCTAAGATTAGGCTTTCAACATTCACATTTATCTCTCTCTCTCTCTCTCTCTCTCTCTGGTTGATGAAAAATATATAATCTCTTAATTTCGCCGCCTGCATTTTTCCTGCTTGCAAACCGTAAACTGCAACACACGCTCAACAACACAACTGTGAATTCACAATCTTTCCGTTTTCTCCGTACCACCCCCAAACAATTACCCACCATATATACACTGTTTGCGCTCAACTATCGCTACTCGTACTGTGCCGATTGTTGGAGGGGGATAGGGTTTTGTGCGATCCGATTTTGGGGGATTTTTTCTCTTGAGGTAGGGTTGCTATTCGCTTTTAATTTTTTAACGTTTCGTATTTTGGATATTTGTGCGAATTAATTGAATTTTTTTACGGTGTTCTGAGAAGTCTGATTGTGAGTATGTGTTTTTGTTTCAATTGACAGAACGTAGGTTTTGGAGAATTTTAGTGTTAGGGTTTGCCCTTTCCGGGTTTGTGCATCGCACATTCTCCGCTGCTATCAGTTTATGCGTTTGTGAGATTTCAAGCGAAGAAATATTGTGTGTTGGGGATTTAATTGGGGATTTTTGGAGTCGAATTTGATGAGGAATTGAGGGGTTGTTAAGTGGGTTGAAACCAAGAATTTGTGGGGAATGGAGTGAAGTAGGAGGAATGTTGCTAAACCGTTGTTGATTGAATATTGCCTTGTGGTAAAGATTGTGGGCAGTGGAGCGAGCAGGACGCCGCATTCCTGGGGGTACCTGAAAGTTTGGTTTCAGGAGTTATACTCCGTCTAAAGGAATTGTTTTTCTTGGTCTAGAGCGCTACCTTCGATAGGAATTATTGGAGCTAATCTGGGCTGTGTTGCGTTGTTAGAAGTTATTCCTTATAAGAATAACTAGATCATGTCTGGTGCTGATGGAAAGAACTGAGCCTGCATTAGTTCCAGAATGGTTGAGATGCACAGGAAATATTGCCGGAGGTGGCGCCTCAGTCCATCTCTCTGGTAAAGTTACTTGCCCGATCTTCTTGTTCAAGTGTACTGCACGTTGTTTATTTATCATTTGTCCTGTTCTTTTTGCCACTCACCTGACTTTGCAGTTACTATGATTTTCTTATTGGATCTTAACCTCCTCTTTTATTGTCAGATGTTTCTTCTTCTGCACATTCCACACGAAATAGATCATTTAGGAGCAATACTGAGAAGGAAAGCCCACGTAATCTTCAGAGGAGTTCTTCGTCGAATTCTAGGCGTAGTTCAGGTAGTAATGGTTCTGCGAAGCATCCATATAGTAGTTTCTCAAGGAGTCACTGGGACAGAAATCGTGATAGGGAGAAAGAGAGGTCTATTTCTGAGGACATTTGGGAGCATGGCTCTTCTGACCCTTTGGCCAGTATATTAACTAGTAGTAGAGTTGAGAGGAGTGCCTTGAGGCGTTCTCAATCATTGGTTTCAAGAAAGACTGGTGAACCTTTACCTCGAAGAGTAGATAACAAGGACTCACCTCTTAGTGGCAATGGTGTCCTTTCTAGGGGCAATACATTAAATGTAATTCAGAAGTCTGTGTTTGAAAAGGATTTTCCATCACTTGGGACTGAAGATAAGCAAGGTGTAGCTGGAATTAGGAGAGTCTCGTCGCCTGGTTTGAGTTCTGCTGTTCAAAGTTTGCCCATGGGAAGCTCAGGGTTTCTTGGTGGTGAGAAATGGACTTCTGCTTTAGCAGAAGTGCCTGCTGCTGTTGCAAATAATGGCACATGTCATTCTCCCGTTCAACAGAATACCTCTACATTTCAAAATCCATCTTCTGGGGTTTCTAGTACAGCAGGTCTTAATATGGCTGAAGCACTGTCGCAGCCTGCAGCACGAGTTCATGCTAATCCGCAGGTAATAATTTAGTGTTTTCCTCAAACGTGCTGATGTATATATATTGTGCCAGTGAACAAGTTTTGACTCTGAAGTATTGTCAATAAATATTTCAGCTACCTGATAAGAGTCAGAGACTAGAGGAGTTGGCCATCAAGCAGTCGAGACAATTAATTCCCGTGACACCTTCAATGCCTAAACCATTGGTAAAAGAGTGATTTCACTGCAATTTAGATAAATAGATGACTATTTTTTGATTCACAATCACTTTGAAACTTCCTAGTGAGTCTGAGGCAGCCTTCTAGTTTCATGTCCTTACTTTTGCTCTTTTGTTTGCAAAATATAAATGCATGAGATGCTACTTTATTAATTTTGAAGGCATGTCTTGTCAGATCCTGATGATTGACAGGATGATACACTTTTTCTCTTTCCTAATAGTATTATATGTATAGTAAAATACAAGCAGGAAAAGTTGTGCAAAACCCTTTTTGGATCAGTGATACTGTTATTTTAGCCATCAAGATCTCTGTATTTTGAGCATGTGTTGTGGAATTGACAATATAGTTCTTTCAGTATGCTAAAAATTGTTGAGATACTAAGTAACTATAGGGCTATGTGTGGACAACATTGCTACTGCTGTTTCTCTCATCAATTTATGTATTCCCTTTGGCAAGTGAGGTACCTATGGCAATATATAGGGGTCATCATTTATGTCTGCTGCACTATAATGTGTTTGGAGGGCAAGAAGTTATTCCTCTCTTTTGAATGGTAGTATGAAGATGAAATGCGTATTAAAAATCGTATCCTTTTCAGGTTCCTGGAACTGCGGATAAATCAAAACAATCAAAGATTTCTCTGAGAGCTAATGAGATGACTGTGGCTTCCAAGGCTATTCATCCGCAGCCTCATTCTTCTTATCCTGGCAATCAATCTCGTGGCGGACAAATCCGTTCTGATTCTGCTAGCAACCCTCAAGTTGGAAAGTTTCTGGTTCTTAAACCGGGCCGTGAAAGTGTGTCTGTTGGAGCAAAGGATGTAAGTTGTGCAACTGCTAATGCCAATGGAAAAGTAGCCAAAGATGGTCCAGTTTCTGTGGCTTCATCTACTGCGACTGCTTCAATTAGTGCAAGCAATTCCATGGTTTCTGTTCTTGAAAACAAATCAGCTGCTCTATCACTAGGTTCAAAATCCTCTGTGGACAAAAGATCATCTCAATCTCTGGCAAAAAGCAGAAGTGAATTCTTTAATCTCATGAGGAGAAAAACCTCTGTCCATGCTCCTGCTGTTCAATCAAATTCAAGTTCGGATGCTTTATCTCCCAGTGCAGTGACCACAGGAGAAAATTGTAAAGATGGAACTCCTTGTCTTTTGGAAAATGGCAACAACCAGATGATCTGTAATGGCCATAGCTATGAGACTACGGAGAAGACTGGAGAGAGTAGCTTGTCTAGCCATGAACCAGTCTATCCAGATGAAGAAGAGGCTGCTTTCCTTCGTTCACTTGGCTGGGAGGAAAATAGCGGGGAAGATGCATTGACTGAGGAAGAGATTAACGCTTTTTATCAGGAGGTGAGTGTGCGCAGCTTTGAAGAGTTATTAGTTTAAATTATGGACACTTTTATCATTTCTCAGGCCCAGGATATCATCAGGTTCATTTATCTTATAATGTTAACTCTGGACGGAAAACATGATATAAACCGTAGGGGCACTGCTTCAATCTCTGATAAATAACAAGTTCAAGAAAGTAATTGATCTAGTCCGATTAAAAAAATATCTTACCCTATGCATATGCTGTGTTACTACTTGCTAAGTTAGATATATGTGAATCTGATGTCTGTTGATATGCAAGTAGATAGTTATTATGTCCTATAAGTTTTTGTTTAATTATCAAAATGCCGTTCTTTATCAAGTTTTTCTCTTGTCGATAAATTTACTAGCAAGTAATTTATCTTTGTTAAATTTCCTTATGCAGTACATGAATCGGAGGCCATCTTCGGAAACCTGTCAAAGTACTCAGCCCAAGTCCCCTACAACGCCTAAAATTCCTAATGCTATTCCAGAAGCGAGTTCGGACTCGAGCTCCTCAGACTCGGAGCCTGAAGCTTGATTCAATTTTGTTGGCAAGACTTGTTTTTGCTCATTGCTTTTGTTCTAGAGGAGAGAGGGCTGAGGTTTTTGCTTGATAAGTAAGTATATTTGGCTGTGGATGTCTGAAGAACGAGGAATCGTACAATAAACCCGATATTTGGCTGAAACGACATCTTGTTGACTGGTCCACGTCTGAAAGACTGTAGTTGGTAGGACTTCTTCTTTTTGATATTTCCTTTTTCTTTTCTTCTTTCTAGAGGTTGCTCGAGAGCTGGAAAAAAGCAGTTACCATGTTTTGATTGATTTTACTCCAAGGAAAAGGAAATGAAAAGTGGGTTACAGATTTATTCTTTTGTTTGTTGTAGTTTTTTGGGTTTTTTTCTCTGCTTCTCTTTCAATTTTTTCCTTGCGCGATAATTGTTGGCATCACAACATTCACTGTTCGATGGATGTTATGAATGAGAATCAGATCCTTGAAAACTTCCCTATATGTGATTTCATAGCCCTTCCAATTTTGCAGGTTTTTGTTGTTTGCGGTATAAACGAACCTTAGATTGCTTGTCTTAAGAAAAGCCACATTTTTCGTGTAGACCTACGAAGATGCTAGTACTCAACTATCAATCCACAAACAGCTCATGTAACTCATTCAAACCAAGAAAGGAAGAAAAACGAAAGAAAACGAAGACTGCTTGTAAATCCCCGAACGGTATGGAACCATAATTTATATAGCATAGACCAAAATTTTAGTAGCAACACCAAATTTTACATTACTTCTTAAGGATCCACAACAAACAGAGTGAAAGGTAAGGAAAATACGAGGGTCAATTCTTTTCCATTTTATGAAACGAAGCAAAACGGAGAGTGTTGTAAAGATTAAATAATCACCAATTACCCATTCATATTGAAAAAAAAAAAAAAAAATGAAGCCATACACAAAATCGCAATACTTGGATGAATCTAATTAAATCGCATCGAATCATAGTATATACACAGCTTTACAAAAGGAAAGGAAAAAGAACCCATAGGTTTTGTACAATTATTACAAACAGTATTAGCTCCATTGCCCATTTCTAAATTAGTTGAAGAACCATACAAAATAAATAAATTAAAAGAAAATAAAAATAAGATGGCTCAAATACATTTTTTCCCCCTCTTTAGAGCAAAAGCTTGATATACATACAATGGGAAAAATACACTCCCATCCCACTGTACAGTATACTCTCACATTCATATACAACAATTTTTTTTTTTTTTAAATTTCTTTTCCAATCTTCATCATCTGCAGATTCTGCACTTTGGCAATTCGGCCCTTTTCTCCATTACAATAGGGCCATAATCTTGTGCCGAATGTGGCATCAATTACCCAAGGAGATGATGAGGATCTGCATCGGAGCAAGAAGCCGAAGCAACGTGCCTCGGATCAAGAACGAGAATCGAAGTTATGATGATCATAATTTAACCTTTTTACGTTCCTCCTGATTCTCGTGCACATTTATCCGGGACTGCCTCCTTCTCCTTGGATAGGCATCGAATCGGAACATAAACGAATCCTTTCGGGAGCCGTTGGTTCTTCATAGACGCTTGGTCTGAAGTCATAATCAGCTCTTTTTCGAAGGTCTCGGTTTGCTACAGCAACAGTTAACAAGAAGGCACATCCTATTAATTTGAAAAGTAGAATGATGTAAACATACATCATAGTATAAAGGGGTATGGATACGAATTACGGAAACCTTAGGCTTACTTTTCTATGTTTCAATCGTTTTTCTGTATCATCTGAGGGATTCCGAGATGCAACAGAAAGTCTCTGCGGAATTTGCTTCCCACCATAAGAGAGTCTCTCTATTGGTTTCAGAGAGTGAAGATTTTGGGACGTTGAGCTGTCGTCTGTTTTCTGGTCGTTTTCTACTGACACAGGGAATTTGACGCGCCTCTTACCAGCGACTGTGCTGTCGACTGATATATCATCAGATCTTTGGACAATTTCACTGCTTGATTTGCAGCCGTCGGTGTAACCCTTAATGGAAGTCGTTGCAGATTCTGAACTAACTTCAGGTTGATAGAAAGGGTGACGAGCTAGAGCTGTTAATACGCTGTCTCGACTTGAAGCAAGAACATCATGCGAGCAAAGAACCAATTCACGCTGCAAAGAAGATGAAAGTTATTTGACTAGCAACAAAGAGGTGAAACTGAAAGATCTGAAATTAAGAGAGTTAATGATTGATCAATGCAGAAAGGTGGAATATGAACATTCCAAGGGCAGTGAGCTTACTTTCAATTTCTCCCGTTTTATAATTCTCTCGCACAAAAGACGCAATCTCTCCAGCTCAACCTACAGGAATCGGTGCAAGGAAGACCAAATATCAGATCTTGGTGAAGTCAGATGGAAATCAGTATACAAGCAAACCGGAATAAGTTTTAGCACATGATTTGCAAAGCCGTCCAATTAAGAAAGAAAAAACATTTGAAATGCAATACGAAGATCAAACCAACCAAATATTGATCCTGTGACCACTTACCCTGACTTGCTTAAGGCTCTTAAACTCTTCCATACCATGCTTTTGAGTGTCAGCCTGAAGGAGTGCACGAAGAAAAACAAACGTTAGTTGCATGAAACCATCTGCACATGAAGTCTCATGGCACAAGGAATATGATAGAACCTTTGCTTTTTGATCAACACTATGCTTTTCACAGTAAGCCTTATGCTGCAACTTGTCGCCATTTGTCCTTACTATCATGTAGAAACCAGCACTTCTAGCACAAGTAGGATGAAATGCAGTTTGACAGTGACCATAACTACACTGCAGATAAGCAAAACAACAGAGAAAAATAATTACGACAGGGGAACTTTGAAATAAATGCTTGATAAGAATCTTTCCCTTCCGAAAAAGGAAGACTGTATAAAAGAATTTGATGTATTCACCTTTAGGCAAACACCTTGTTTTCGCCGGCACACTGTGCAAGTATCAACTCCCTTGGAGACATTATCCTGGAAAAGTATTATAGCTGAGCTTAAAACTATGAACAAACAAAGACCAGAGGGGAAGGAAAGTATAATGACAGATGCAGTACCGTGCCCTCAATAGGACCGACTTGCCCCCTTCTGTATGTTGACTCTAATGCCCACTACATTGAGATAAAAGATAAAAAATTAAAAACATGAGCTTTGAGAGGAATGATGGCAATACATAAGCACACTGCAGATAAAAGGAGAATCACTTACTTCAGCACATAAGGCATGTATCCATTGACCACCCGATGACTTCCTAAAAGCACCTGCAGTGCCACCACACAGACCACATTCTGCCACAAAGTAGGGCTTCTCCAAAGAATTTGTTGCCATAGCACCAGAACCCCGAGAAGAAACTAAATCTTCACATAATTCGCAGTGCCATGGCCCAGAGGCACTTCTGACACTTCGATAGCAATCCAAGTGTACAACAATCTGCAATCCAAAAAGAGTTGGCAAAAATGCAATCATATATCTGATCGTCCAACAAACATGTAAAATTATATAATCAGTATTTCAACGATTATTTCAAGAGAACATTCAGGTAAAAACCTTGCAACTTGAACAAACTAAAACTGGATTCAAAGCAGTCTCAGGACGTCTGCAGATGTCACATGTCCTGGGATGGTCTTTAGAAATTTGGGAAGCTGCCCGAGCAGAATCTGAGTTTATATCAGATGAAGACCTTGCAACAGCAGACCTAGAATTAGTCTCTTTCGCTCGAGGATTCAGCTTGGAGTAGAACCCTGGCCTTGTATCAGATGAACTATTCTTCAGAAGATCCTGAAAGAAAGATCGTAAATACACAGTTAAAAGCAATAATAACAGCCACCTATTAAGATTTTTAGAACAAATCTAACCTCATGTTGATCATCTAGGGCGTCTTTCCTAAGTGATGATATTCTAGAGGAGGCTGCAGCAGCAGCAGTTGCAGCAGCCAATACAGCTTGAGCTTCCTTATGCCTACGTTCCTTTCTTCCCTGCTTTTTTGCTTCTCTAAGCTCATGAATATACTGACTAACTAATACAGTATCCCATTTTTGTTTTCCTGCAGCGTCCATCTCCTGTGGGAGGCTCCTAACAATCTTTGAAATCAAATCATCTGCAAGATCATTACAGAAAGGAGAATAATCAATACCCTTTACCAATCCAACCACAGATTGTACACTCAAACATCCAAAAAAAGAAGTACTAAACAAATCCTAACAAGATTATAGTACAGACCACTTATTCGTTTTCTCGAAGCAGCGTTGCAACGGAGTCTCTGTTGATGATATATAAGCTCTCCTTCCACTTCATCTCCAGGAGATAGTTTTAATATACCCAGGTTTTTTGCCTTAACCAGCTTATCAAGATTCACACCCTCAGATCTAGAAGTCCAGTCTGAAGATGATGCTTGTGGGTTGTCATTATTGCAACAGAGACCTGAACTGGAAGATGCTCTTAACTGTGAATCTTCCCGATCTCTCAAAACTGCCAAGAAAGTAATCAATCACCTGAACTTAACAGGAAAAAAAGGAGAATCAGATAGGGATATACCTTCAGACTGGTAAAATGCTACTTTTTCAAGCATGTCACTCTTGGTAGGCATCAGTTTACTATAGATAAATGGATGTATATATGAAGCATGGTCTACTTCCCCATTTCTACAGAACAAAACGCAAAAAGAGGTCAGCATTTTTGAAAACACGGTGTTAACAGAGTAAGTAACAAGAGGTAAGACCCTATTGCATCCAGAAAGCTTTAGATTGAAATGAATCTTATATAGAAGCTTACTTGAAGACAAGTGAACAGGCATCCATCGGCAGAGATTGTTTAGTCTCCCCGACAGGACCATCTTCAGAGAGACACTGCAGCAGATCTCTTAATTTGTCTGCCAGTTGTTGAAGAAAGTAATAAGCACATACATTACAACAAAAGCCCAACACAGCAGAACTAAACAAGAAGCCAAAATCTAAAATCAAGCAGAGTAATTTAACTGGATATGATCACATAATTCTACTCAAGAATTTATAGAATGCATGAGCATCCAACGAACCTTCAATTATAATGGAATTATTTGCTAAATCGTGTTGCTGCTGCTGAGGATCATGCAAAATCTGCACGCCAGAAAGTAAAAACTTCATATGTATCCAATGCCCAAGGTTAACAGATATAGTGGTGAATTGAACATCAGATGCTAATATTAAAGGTTAAATGTAGCATCAGTGTTTTGACAATATATCGCAAGAAAAACATACAATTGCATTCTTCCATAATACTGGCCAGGAACTGGGAATACAATATCTGATCTACCCAGGATACATCTCTTGAATATAATGGATATAGAGAAATGTATAACTGGTGTATGATAAATTTCAAGATAAATTATGTCTAATGCTGTGCTTAACTTCATTTGTAATTCCAAAAAAGCAAAGCACTACAGAATGGTAATAATACCTTCTTGGACTCATCTGGCAAGGACTCATTGGGAATGTCATTTGAGTGTTCTCCAACAAGAAGAGACAAACAGGACTCACCCTCCATCGTTTCTTCATGAGTCTTATCTGCCGAAAGACATGACTTCTCATCGTTCAGAGTCCTTACGCTGCTTTTGGTTCTTCTCCGAGGTGGCACAGATTTAACTGGAACAGTGTCAGAAATATCCGACTCTTCTACTGTAACATCAGCAACACCTTCAGCTATATCTGGCATGGACTTTGGTCCTACAAGTGATCTAAACATCACTTGCAAAGTCTTTTGAAGGTTCCCAATATGAACGTGGGTTTTCAACCACTTCAGTAATTTATATTGCAACTCAGGAACCATGTGATTTTCCTGCACGAAGAAAAATAAGATCAGAAATGTAAGTTAGCAAGGAAGTAGAACCGGCAAGGTATACTCAACCAAAAAAATGGTCTGGACAAGAATTATCTTAACTGACTCTACTTGGTAAATTTATCAAAAAATAATGGCACATCAGCTTTGCAATTTCATTCACATTCACCACGACCAGAAAAATAGTAAAAAAGAAACAGCCACTATAACTGAAATATTACAGTGAGTACTGCATTTAATGAATCAGCAGAAACACCAATCTCTGAAGCCAGATCTTTAGCATTGATTTTCCCTAGATCAATCAACTGGACAAAGAAAATATAAGAAAAGGGATCAGTAACAGACCGAACCAGCCGGGAAAAAAAGAATGTAGATCAAAGTAAATAAACATTTGGTTAGTCTTGGTAAATTTCAATACCTTTTTCAGAATCATACAGAAATTGGGAGAACTGCAAGCGTTGACGTCCTCATTGCCATTTGAATCAGCTGGGAGATACAAATCAAATATTTCAAAATAACTAAATAAGTAACACATTTATGATCATGTTTCAGTTAATCATACTGCCGATACTTCTCACATAGTACGCAATTTCACCTGTCAATGGAGTGTCCCCAGTATCTTGATGGCCACTGTCACATTGCACCTCTGAATGTTTCGAGCAAAAAGCACGCAATTCAACCTATACACGTCACATATATCAATATCAAGGGGAAGAGTTGGAAAATTCTCAATATGAGAACATGAAGAGCCTAGAAAAACAATAGCTCAAGAAACACATGTACATATGGAAAAGAACGAACGCAAAAAAAATCATTCCACTGAAGATGATATGGGCAGTTGGACCGACTGTCAGTTTGAAAATGAAAAAAAAAAAAAAAACGAGAACGAAAGAGAAATACCTCATCAGATTTATTCTTCCCCCATATCTCCATTCTGTGTCTTGCTTCCCTTGCACATATTGGATGAAACGATGTTCTACAAGATCCTATCAAACACCAAAATAACCAATCTAATTAGCATACCAATAACTGGTTAAAGAAAATGGAATCATAATCATTGAGACAGACAAGCCTAATCAATACTCAGAAGGAAGATCTCTATTTAGTACAAAATGACTATAGAATAAGTCTTCAAACGGGTTTATAATGATCCTAAAGATTCAACAAAATTCCCTAATAAAACCCTAAAGTTTAGCAGCTATACCAGTCCATATAGCAAACATAGTTGTTCGAATCTTTAGTTCCAACTTCCAATTGTATCTCTAAGGTCGGTGTGCAAGTCATACCAATACAAAATATTCAGTAAAAATCAATATTATGAAGCTCCAAAAAGCATAAAATTCAGAACTGTCAATATAAAAATAGTATCTATATTAGAGATAAATACTGGTCAGAAGCTGAAAAGACTAGAGGAGTAAGGCACATCTACCATTAATTTAGCCTTTTAGTCCAGGGAGAAACCTCCTTAAAGAGTATGATGAAACTTCCAACAATTAGGCAGCTTAACAGTTATTTACTAGTCAAAGATGCTATCTCCAATTGATACAACAAGATGGTGGACCAGGGTGGGAATTCCAGTTGAACATAAATGGATAGTCGAAAGCATAGAAGCAAGTTAAGCAACTATATGGATAAGTTACTTATTCCATAATGGATATACAAAGCTTCTTAATTAATTAAATATATTATAAATTATGGTTAATGACTCTGAAGGCAGCCAACGATGCTACAGCATGCCCAACTTTTGTTGCGAAATCTTGAATTTTTTGGAACATTAACCCATCAGTTGATTTTGTAACCCACCTCACTATCCAGGGCTTAACAACATTGGAATGATCATAGTAGCATAAAAATCTCGATGTTATGTGCATTGCCACAGTCGTTTAACATTTTAGCATTTATATGTATTTTCATAGATACATAATGTTCAGATATCGCCTTGGCAGTTGCTACATTTAATACTATCTCATGCAGATAACAGCAAAGAAAAACATAGGACACTTCCTGGATAAATCAGATACAAGAAAATTATCAGTATTCATAACATGATAAAACCAACAAACATGTCCTGTGGCCATATATCATAACTTATTATAAAGCAGACGATTACAAATAATGCTACATCCTTCATCCTGTCATCCAACAAAGAAATGTAGGGATCTCTAACATAAGAAAGCAGCAAAACATACCATTACTGCACCGGACACAGGCACCGTATTTAACCTTGCACAAATAACAAATTAATTTCCTTCTCGTGTCCTTCAATCCATTCATATTCATGATAGGCTCCATTGTCTGAGTGTTGTCCAGATAAACCTCAGGTATCCACTGACAACAAAATAAATGAGCGAACTCCATTTTGGACTCCTCATTTTTACTTCCGAGCCCCCGTTTCGGGACAGGCTTCAGGGCACCACCTTTCTTTGGACAAAGCAAACACGGTTTCTCTGCACTCATATCCACAATGTTTTCGGATTTACACCATGAACATAACCACGAACTATCTACATCTTCTTGAACTCCGTAACACCTTTGATGGACTACCATCCCACAAGAACTACACTTGATCAACATATTCAAGGGGTTTTCCATGTCACCATAACTACAATAGTGGCACACGGACTCTGAGCCTTCAACTGGTCGTGCCACAAGGAGCTTATTCAACCCAGCATCTTTCCCCAAAAGTTTTCGTTTCTTGGAGGGCCGTTCTGATGCCAAATAAATCTTGCTCCTACAGCCTAAAAGCCACTCTATACCACTAAAAGAAGTAGTAACTTTCTCGCTATCCAAACTTTCTTCAGCATTACTTTCTTCGATAATTTCCAACTCTTCTTTGTATCCTTCATCAACATTATCATCAACATCCATAGAGCAAGGCCCGTTATCCTCTTGCTTTACAACAGGGTCCAACTCTACACCATTCTCCAAGTTCAAGATGTCCTCGCAAGCCCTGGAAAGCATCCCATTGATCGTGCCATACCGGTTACACAAATTCCGATCATTATTCAGAGATGGGATCAAGAAACACTTCTCACTACTCGAACACCCAACGCTCGTAACCTTCTCAAGCCTCTCGACATCCGCCGCAGTAAGCTCTCGAAAATACTCCTCATTCTCAGCCCAAAAGCTGCTTCCCCGAGATTTACCTGCATTCGAAGACTTATGCTCGGAGCCCGACTGCAACTTCTTGTGCCGTTTCCTACTATCTGACTGCCTACTCAGAAAATGCGACACCCCACTGGGCAGACTATTCGCACTGTAAACAGACGCCGCAGGCGCCTGAGATTCCTCTGAATCGAAGGGAGAACGAAACGAGAGCGCCTTCCGAGCTTGAGTGTACAAATCGAGCTCAACTCTACACGCCGGGGGCAGTTTCGTAATTTCCACAGGACACGAGGGCTTTTCTGTAAATTCCTGCTTCAAATTAGGGCCGCCGCAATTCGCATCAATTTTCTTCGCAACGGCGGTGCCCCTACCGCCGGCCATGGATTTCCTCCGCCTCTGGCATCTGCCGCCAGCCATATCACGTCCACCTTCCAATTCCTCTACCACCAGCCTCGCAGCATCCCATCCCCCTCAACGGCAAACCCTAGAACACTATCTACCCTACCAAACGCTAATCCGAATTCAATTTCCGCCCTCCAGAACACAGATTCAAACAGAAAGAAAGGGGTGAGGCGTGGGGAAGAAGGGGGATTAGGCGCATCTGCAGCCTCCAAGGGTGCGGCTAGGGTTAGGGTTCCTATTCGGTTTTGGGGCTAAAAACATTTTGGGGCAATTTTTTAATTATTTTGGGGGTCAGTTTCGTTATTTGGATCCGTTTCGAAATAATCTCTTTTCGCTTTTTTCTAGAGAGAGAGAGAGAGTCGCGTTTTTCTGGCGAGGGCGGTTTGTTTTCTTTGTTTTTTGGAGAGAGAAAAAGAGTGCGCGTTTTGTGAGAGAGAAGGATTTTAGAAGAGTTGAGAGCGGAATGAACCCGTTCCAATTATAAAGGACCCGGCTTTGGGAAATGGTTACCTGTTTTCGGTGCATTGAACCTGCCCAGTAAAACATTTTATTTTCTTTTAATTATATGACCAGCCGGCGACGTGGAGGCTTTTTATTGGTTGTGACCTTGACTTGGATTTTGTGTAAATATGCCCTCGGAGGCAGGGAATTGGAGTTCATTGGCTGGATTACACTTTTGCAAAGTGGTCCTAATGGAATATAAAATTTCACCCACGGGCCTATAGAACTGTAAATTTGCAATTGGACACCCTACTTTTTGCTATTTGGAAATTGGGACGCATTTCCAATTTACTATTTCAATGTAGAACAAAATACAAAACGATTGCTAGACAAGTCTTATGCCATGTCACCTTAATTCCCTTTTCTTTCTTTCTAATTTTTTTTAAAAAAGAGCGAGAGCCATGAGAAAATAATCTATATAAAAATTAGGGTTAATCATTAAAAAAAAAAAAAATACAAACTATTGATCTTTTATTAAAAAAAAACTTCAAACTATTGAAAATATGTAATTAAATCTCAAACTATCAGTGTACTATCAAATCTACCTTCTCAAGTAATTTTTCGACAACGAAATATCCATGTAGAATGCCGGAATCCACATCGAGTATTAGGGGTGTTATGTGTTCATAGTATTCAAATACTAGCAAACTCAACCGCACCAAACCGCATTAATATGGTTCGGTTCGGTTTTAGTACTCATGTGGTTCGATTTGGTTTCAAAAATTAATCAAATTGGATTATACGGTTTGGTTTGGTTTGGTTCTTACGTTGAACCGCACCAAACCAAATCGTTTACACCCTTGATGAATTTGTTATATTTAGAAAGTAACTATAAATTTAAATTAACAAATAAATCTAATGCAAATTCTGTCGTTCCATGTATATATTCCGTCGCCGAAAAATTATACAAAGGATAGATTCGATAATAAATTGATAATTGAATAATTTTAGTAGTGAATGCTTTTTATAAATAAAGTGTTCTACTATATTTTGTTCTAAAAACATGTAAAATTAAATCATTTCTAGAATATATAAAAAATAAAATATAATGAGACGACTTGATTTTATTAGGACAAAATACACAACAATCTTAATTGTTGTGAAATATTATATCATATGCTCACGCATCAAGTATTTGGTATATATAGTCAATGTTGAACAAAACATACACAATACTACTACATCTTTAATAAAAATTGGTTCATCCAAATATTGGACAAAACATACACAAAACATATTTCATAACGCAATTTTGTACCATGCAGAAATAACACAACATACACATGCTTTAAATATAAATATTAATTCATCAATATATGCATGAGCTTTTTTACGGGGCATAGCCACCGTGACCTCCGCCTCCGCCTCCGCCTTTGCCGGAGCCTCCACCATATCCCCCTGCATGTTCACCGCCGCCGGCATAACCTCCTCCGGCACCGCCACCAGTGCCATGTCCACCACCTCCTGCAGCACCCCCTTCCCCGGCATAACCACCGCCGGCGCCAGCTCCACCACCATGTCCGCCACCTCCAGCGGCCGACCCAGCTCCACCGGCATAACCACCACCAGCACCAGCACCTTCCCCACCACCATACCCTCCACCGCTTGCTCCTCCAGCGTATCCACCTCCACCACCAGTTCCCCCTCCTTCGCCACCGCCATAACCTCCACCATGGGCACCTCCAGCACCTGCACCACCTCCTACACCTCCACCAGTGCCATAACCACCAGCTCCTCCTCCTCCAGCAAATCCGGCGCCACTTCCTCCGCCGTGGCCAGCTCCACCGCCATAGCCTCCATCCGCAGCATATCCACCTCCGGTACCTCCTCCTTCACCTCCACCATATCCTCCAGCATGCCCCCCACCGGCACTTCCACCACCACCTCCTCCTCCTCCGCCGCCGCCACCTCCACCTCCACTCGTACCACCTCCAGCACCCCCACCTCCTCCCTGACCGCCCCCACCTCCATACCCAGCACCATGCTCACCACCACCAGCATATCCAACTCCTCCACCACCGCCATTGCCCGCTCCTCCGCCGCCACCTCCAGCACCATGCTCCCCAACACTACCACCGTATCCCGCCCCACCTCCTACACCACTTCCTCCACCACTAGCACCGCCATTCTCCGCCCCACCGGCCCCGCCGTAACTGTTGGTACTGTAACTGCTAACTTCTAGAAGATTCTTAGCAGCAGAACAAACCGCTACACCCAAAAAAACAAAGAAAACAACACTAAAAACTCTGTTAGAAGCCATTCTCATTAGTTTTGAATGGAAGCTATCGATGGTTGAAACTGCATGGAACTGCAGCGTACTTATAGGCGCGAACCATCGGAGCAAAAGTGCGATTTTCAACTGTAGGATATGCATAGGTGTTAAAGAGAAACGCGCTTTGTCCCACTAAGTGGTCCATTTCACTAGCACATGCCCCTCAACCATTGCCCTGCTAGTGTGCTTCTGCTGTATCCCACATTTCATAACCAAATCATCACCCATTGCTTCGTTTCTTATCAACCACCATGTAATAATCTTTACTTTCTTATGAATTCGGTGACTCGAGACAATGCTATACGTATTATCTCTGTCTCGTTGATATAGTTAACCTACTTATGTTAGAATAAGACTCGTTATCAATGAGACGGAGCGTGTAACAGGCTCGTCGTTGGCCTAACAAGATTACTGCAGATTTGGCTCCAAAAATGGAGTTAGTGCACTTAATATATCATGAAATGCGACTACTTTAATTTGTAGTCACTTATATATATCATGATGGAAACCCAACTCACCGACGAGCTTTTCTTTTTCAATATGACTACAAAATTACTATTAACGCTTAAACCCGATCGACATCCTCCTCAAAAAAGCGAAAAAAGAAAAGAAAAAACGAAAAAAGCAATCGATGTTTCCTTGACAAAAGATAGCACAGAAACAGTTAACACAGCCAATGGATAAGGGAAAGGGCAAAAAGAAGTACAACCTTAGGTTTTGATACAAACTAAAGTGAATGAATTCACAGTACATAAACATCAAAGCACTCAAATACTTGAGATAAGATTGTCTTAACTTACAATTACTAATGAAATAAGTTATGAAGCTACAAACAGTTGAGTTACAGTCACAAGATGTTCAATGAGAACACGAAGAAACGGAAAAATCATTCCAGAAAACCTATTTTCTCCATTGAGGGGGTGATTGTGTTGCAGCGATTATGTTTGCTTGACTGCTTCAAGCCTTCTTATCTTCTTCAGCTGCTTTCAGTTTATTGTACATGGTACAACATCAAATAACCGTCTGCATAACTCAGACAACATAGCGATAAGTTACATAACGTCCAGCAGTTTCACTGGGTCGTATAATCTTCACAACTTGCCCACGTTTGAGCCCGTAGTATCTTGCTATCGGATCAGTTATCTGGATACGAGGTAGCTGCAGAAATAATATAAAACTAAAATCAAGAAACTGCTTAAGACCGTGATAAGATTTTCCCGATCCTAATTTCCTCATTAATTATAAGTGCCATCACTATAGGATTTTAGAAAATTATAAAGCTAAAAGATGATAAATTTTCAATGCACCACATAGGAGCAAAAGGAGCTCCAGTGATAGTGCTGGTCCAACAGCAAAAAGTACAGCACAAGGGCAGCACAGAATGACACCGACACCGACACCGACTATTCAGCCAAAGCCTAAATGGTGTAAAAATATTTGATAAAAGTCAATCAATAAACACTAGAAAGAAATAAGAGAATAGCTGCTACTTTGCTAAAGTAGAAGTATGATTGCGATTATAGTGTCAATACGTGGCAATTAATACTTCTCTTATATACACATGCTTTAACATTAATGGCAATAAGTAAAGACTTTTATGCGCTGTAATGATCATATTCCAGTGTACAGAAGTTGCTAAATTCCACTACTTATATGGGCAGGTTCATTGGAAGCTAACCTGTGTTTCTTTCACAGTGTACCGTTCCAGCAATGTCTTCTTTTCTTCATCGTTAAGCAGCTGATGCTCAGGGACTAGAACATGTTCTTTTATGTTAACTAACAACTCTGCCTCCTGTACTATTGCAGCATATAAACATGAGTTTACTTAGAATCCAACCGTAAAGCAGAGACACTTAGGTATAACTTTCCATGCAATAATAATTCTTAGCAGCGCAAAATGCTGAATATGATATTGCAAAAGACACCTCTTATTGAAACCGAGTCAAGGGTAAAAAACTGAGTTTATAGTCAATCTTGAGAAAACAATACATATTCACTGACCAGTATAAACACTTATTATGTGCTTCAACAATAAATTCACGATTCTTGAACTAGATCATGTTTAAGGCAAAGGTATACATCTATGCCCTACAATGATAGTAATATTTATATAGAAGAAATGTCTGAAGCAAAATGAAATGAGAGCCTCAACAATAACCTGGAAAACTTCTAAGTGAAATTTTGTTGATATTTCACTAACACAGGTCCGTGCAAATGGAGTTAGATTCTGCTGGACCACTAGGATTGCCCGATGCACGCCTTCTTCTTTCATGCGATTTGTGTAAGTCTTCATTGTCTTAACACCAACTTTTACTTCATCAGGAAAGAAGACATATAACTGAAAAACAAAGATTTGAGAATAGGTTACATTGAGCATTTTCAACAATTTCAAAATGTTATATTTCATCTGCCTCAGAATTTTTTTTGCACCTGACTACTTTACAAAAGAGCATCAACTCAGTTCTGCTACCAACATTACAGACGAATCAAATTGCACTTCACATCCAAGAGTAAAATATATAACTATTGAATCCTATTCAACTCCACACATAAGGAAATGCATAGAGTCTACTAATGAATATTCATAAAAAGATAAAATTGATTAAAATATGTAATTCACGTACAAAATTTGAAACTCAAACATCTTCAAAGACAAAAATAATATAGAGATTCTTCTTTGCAGAGGGAGCAAACCAGATGATGTTGTAATTACAAGATTTAAACAGACAAACCACTAAAAACTTTTAGGGAAATGTAGGCATTAAATATAAGTAATGCATATTTTAACAGCCTATCCATTTCGACAGAATCCAACGGAAGCTTAATATCATCATTTATCACATTCATAAATCAATAAATCAGCCTGAGCTATCTGCTATACAGCCATACATCTTTGTATGCAGGGAAATGATTAAATCATTTTCATTATATCAGACAACAATTCGCTAAAAGATGTCACATTTCCATTTTCCATAGTATACAGTAGTTGGTGATCATATTCCGCAGCCACAAATTTTCAGAACACGTTAAACAAACTCTGGCGAAAATCTCCTATATTCCGAAAACCAGAAAAATGAAGAATCTTCACGAAACACACCTGTTCAGAGCTGTTACGGAAGCCTTTATTAATAACCAGGTCCTCTCTCTTCATATTTTCGCCATGTTTCTGGACAAACTGATACCTCGTCATTTCAATCTCAAAATCTCCCACCACGTAACCTCTATCCTTCAGCATCTGCAATACGGTCTTCCTGATTCTGAAAAGCCTCGTGATTTCCTCCTCGGATAAAACCATCTTCTTTCCTTCAGCCAAATCAACTGAAAACTTTAAATAAAATCACAAGCACAAACAAAAAGAATACATATACAAATCAAATTCAGTTCAATCACTTAGTAATACAATTAATTCCCCAACAGCAAAAAATAACAGAACCACAAGCAAAATATAACTGCCACTTATTCGACAAGTAAATAATAACATTACAAGACTTAGCATATCGTCATCCAATTGGAAGCTTTATACGTTTAATGCCATCAAAACCCAGAAATTCATATCAAATTCTGATTTTTCTCAGCTCCCTACACCCCATGTCCATCTCTCTCTCTCTCTCTACACACACATGGACCCCTTCCACCATATTTCAGCAAAGATCAAGAAAAAAGACCACCGTACAAGCAGAAAAAACGGATCTTTAAATTAGATAATAATATATATAACTGATTACTTAGTTGAGCTCAACGGAATTATTCACCTGTGTCCTTTTCGTTTGAGAGTTCTTGTTTCCTTAAACGTACAGAATATAGCGTGCGCGAGAGAGCGGCAGAGACAAGGGTTCGGAGAAGCTCTACGTATTCAGACACAGTCTATTTATAAGTTTTTAACCCTTTTTTACCCATAAAAAAATAAACAAAAAATAAAATAAATTACCATTATTAGTATTTTAAAATAATATGGGCCTAATAAAAATTTGGGCCTGAGCCCAATATCTGTGGCCCAACAAATTCTAGAAGCTGCTAGTGAAGTTTTCTTGCTAACCCCCAATTCTGGGAAATCGATCTCTTCCTGCATCTCTGAAGGTACGCGTACGCCTCTCCCATTTTCACCGTTCCTTTTAATTATATTTCTATTTGTGTTTTCTTCCTTTCGATGTTTGATGAATTTTCTCTTGTTTTTGGATTGAGTTTTGTATTTGTAATCAACTGACGGTTACTAAATGCGTAAACCCTCGCTAAAACCCTCGAGTTGCAGTTGTTTCGATTTTGTTCGAAATTTCTTGCGTCCTAATTTGCTACTGCTTAATGCGATGCAGTATGTAGATTTGATAAGAAATGTTTGATTTTAGAATGTGTTTTTTTGGAGGGCGTGTGTGTCTGATCTTAGTTTAGAGAATTTATGTTCACTATTGATCCTGCCTTAGTGTTTGAGTTCCAAGTTCTATGCCGGAGATGATGAGGTGTGTTTAGTGAATTGATGAATGATGAGCTTCAAGTTGTCTGGAAATTATAACAACATTTGAAAGTAATCGATTTTGACTCGATTCAGCAATGTCAAAAGCTGATGTGAAAACTGTGTTAATGGATTCACATATATGACAGATAACAGTTTATAATTAGAGTGGTAGCCATAATTGTGTAGATATTGATGAAGAAAATGCTCTCCTTGTATTGTTTTGTTTGGAGACGATTTGATGAATTCCTAGTTTTCGTTTCTGCATTTATAAGAAACGTTTTATCGGGACTAGTAGGTTAATAGGTTTAAACTGGATACTTGCTTGGTAGCGAAAATGACCAAATTTCAGGCTGGAGACTCATAAAACCTACCCTATATAGTTATTGTGATCTCAACTGTAGATGGCTAACTTATTACTTATAGTACAATGAGTTAGGTTTGTTAATATTACTTTTGTGAATTTTTTGTATGAAGTCCCAAGTATTTCCTCAGTTCATAGCTACGGGTTGATCCATTCTACACTTTGGTTCATTTTGTAAGTTGCATTATCCACTATCCATTTTTGTATCTACAGGACAATACCAATGACTATTATAATCGTCGAGGATATCAGTCAATTTTCACAATTATCCATATTGGCATACATATATGATCTATCTATGTTCACCTTGATATCGATGCTTGCATTATCTTACCTGTATGGGTTTCCCGTCTACTAGGGAATAATGGGCAGACAAGGTTCTCAACTGAAAATCAATGCAAAGAAATTCCCGAATCTTCAGAAACCATGTATGAGAGAAATGATGCAATTTCTCAGCTGTTTGAATCTGACTCAAGGCGACAATCAAAGATGCAGCCGGCAGAAGACATTGTTGAGTGCATGCATGCAAGCCCAGGTCAGTCTTGGTTGCACAACTCCATTCATGGCTTAAAATTTTGAAATAAGTTCGTATTTCAATAGATTTTTTCAATTCTGTTTCTTGTATCTTCTGCAGACCACCAGTAAACGGAAGCCTTGGGGAAGCATTAACCATCAGCTTCTAAGGCTTAGCAGGCTTAAGAAGTAGTGTCTCGGCCTTGAGCTTTTCATGTTATCGACTGCTTTCAAGCAATAGCAGTGATCAAACTTTATCCAAACGATGATGCCCTGAGAGTGTATCATAGCATTATTTTTGTTTCAATACGACTTATTGAGTTCAGACAGGCTATTGCTTTAGTTGAACAAGCTTTGCTTGTGTTCTTTTGCTGAATCTGTAGCTTGGTTTTCTTGTGGGAGAGACAATTAGTGAAAGATGAGGGGAAGTGTTCAAAATTTAAATTACTACTACTATTTGCTGTGATTTAAGACCTAACTTTATTTATTCCAGTAGTTTGTAATAATTGGAAACTCTCTATTCTTGAGATTTGCAGGCAGTTTTTGCCGGAAATTTATATCATTATACTCTCTCCATTTTTTTTAATGTGATTCGTTTGTTTATTACATTAGTAAAAATAATAAAACAGATCATGTTAAAAAAAAAGAAAAAAAAGGAGGGAGTTTATTTTATTGTAATTTAGAAGCAATCTTTTTGGATAATTGCTAATTTCAATTCACATTCACGTGTAAATTATATGGACTAAATTGAAATGTTTGTGCAAAATAACATGGGAATAGTTGAATTTCGACTTTAATTTGACTCGATGTATAAATAACTGCTAAATGAGGGAGCAATCCGTAATTTCAGAAAGTAAAGGGGGCGTAAGCTGCAAATACCGAAATCTCGCTGCTTCATTTTTTACGCCCAATCTGCAATTTGGGTACCGGCAAAAATGGTTTCAATTGACAACACGAATTCCGCCACCGCCAACGGCCATGCCGCCGCCAAAGCGGCCGTGGCCGATTTGACCGCCGCTTCTCCGGTTCCGGAGTCCAACGGAATTCAGCCGGAGTTTGACGCTTATCGGCGCAGGAAATCGTCGGTTCTTCCTCTGGAGGTGGGCACGCGCGTCAATTGCCGTTGGCGCGACGGGAAGTACCACCCCGTGAAGGTTATCGAGCGCCGCAAGCTTTTCTCCTGCGGAGGCAACTATTATGAGTACTATGTTCACTACACTGAATGTAAGATACAGTTCCTGTTAGTTCTCGATTCATTTGTCGGTTAGAAATTTGAGGTAGTTAGTAATCTTCGATGAGAGCGGCTACTTTGTTGATATTCTGGAATTTGCTTATAGTTATTTGAATCCATGATGTTTAATTTTTGGAACTATACTTGAAGAACAGTTTATTCGGTTTTGGAACTTCAGTTCCAGTCATTTGGCATATTCAGTTCTCATCGAACGAGAAGAGAATGTTTGATTACTGCTCGAGTTTCAGTAAAGAATTTAGTTGTTTGAATGGAACTTATAAGCTTATATAATGGGTTTCTGACTTGCACCTCTTTTAAATTCTTGAGCAGTCAACCGCAGGCTAGATGAATGGGTAGACCTTGATCAACTTGATCTCAGCTCCGTAGAAACTGACGTGGATGACAAGGTTGAGGACAAGGTAATATGTTGCTCCTACATTCGCTTTCCAGTTTTGACCCGTAATTTGCATTATTTGTCCACACATAAGACAGTTACTTCAGTTCAATTCGGATTCCTAGAGATCGGCAAATTTCTTCTTAAGGATGTTGTGGTTTGGACTGTGTCAATTACAGTGAAGTTTTTCCATTGAGAATGTACTCACATGAATATATCTCAGGTAACAGGCCTGAAAATGACGCGCCATCAGAAGCGTAAGATTGATGAAACACATATAGAGGTACTCTTTGTTGAATTCTTTTGTTAAATCGTTATGCAATGACCGTATGCCGGTTTTCTTATTGTTATCAGTTTTGCTTGATATTGTCATGTTCAAACTATTTGCTCCCTTTCATGTAGGCATTGTTGTTCTTTCATGTTTGAACATGCTTGCCTTGACAAATGGCTATGTAAAAATGTAAAAACAGTATGGGTCAATCAAGTTCATGTTAAGCAATTCCTTTGGTATATTTTATTAATTAGGATTTACTCACTTGAAGGAGTTGGAATTTCATATCCTCTAGCACATTGAAAACCGCAGATTCTGTTTTGTCTTGAGTTTCCTGTTGTTTGGATCACAAAGAGCATGTGGTTGATATCATACAGGGCCATGAGGAGCTTGATGCTGCTAGCTTACGGGAGCATGAAGAATTCACAAAAGTTAAAAATATCGCCACAATTGAACTTGGAAAATATGAAATTGAGACTTGGTACTTTTCCCCATTCCCACCCGAATACAATGACTGTACGAAGCTATTCTTTTGTGAATTCTGCCTGAATTTCATGAAACGCAAAGAACAACTTCAAAGGCATATGGTAAGCTTCCTTACTCAGATATCCTCATTAACTTGTTTATATTAAGTTTGAATGGAACTACCACCCTGGGGTCTGATCGAAAGTCCTCTAGTTACATATCTGCACCCGTGCATTTTTAGTTATTATATCAGCTACTTAGAGTGTTTGATTATCTTTCTGATAAATCTTTTGAATACTGGGCTTTGCAAAGGGCATGCTTTATTTCCCCCTGAATCCAGTCTTTTCTGTAGTTATAAACTTATAACATTGCGTATACGTATTTGCAGAAGAAATGTGATCTCAAGCATCCTCCCGGTGATGAAATATATCGAAATGGGACCTTGTCAATGTTTGAGGTAAATTTTGCATAACTTATGAACTTTTATTTTAATAAGCAATTATCAACTATGCAATAGCTTGCAATGAAGCTACAAAAAAATAAACATAAAAAAATTGCTTCCGTTCCCATATGATTCTATAAGCTACATATAAGGAATTTTGTAGCATTGAGTTCGTTTTCTTTAAAATACTATCTCATAATTGTTTTCCTTATTATTCTTGCACATCTTATGCAACGAGATGTGCCTATGTATAATCTTTCCCTTGAAAACTGGGTTTTATTATAGAGCTTCATACAAATTGGATGCACATACTGAAATTCAATCATTCGAAGGATTCCAATCCCAGAAGTGTCTTCAAAATTTTCTTAATAAGGATCCTTTTAGAAGTAAGGGTCTCATTTTTGAAAACCAATTGACTATTAGTACTGCCACTATCCTTGAACTATCTGATTTTAGGTCATTTGAAATGCTTACTTTTCAACACAATAGTTCTCTTGCACCGTTCTCATAGGCGTACTTAGCATGGGCAGTTATCTCATTATGTGTCTATATTGTTATTAATTGCATGCCAAATGTCTGAAATTCCTAAGTTGGTAAGTTGTTAAAAAGATGGCATTAATCTAACTTTGAACTGCTATAACAGGTGGATGGCAAGAAAAACAAAATATATGGACAGAACCTCTGCTATTTGGCCAAGTTGTTTCTTGATCACAAGACCCTGTACTATGATGTAGACCTGTTTTTATTTTATGTGCTATGTGAATGTGATGATCGGGGATGCCACATGGTGGGCTACTTTTCCAAGGTAACATTTTCATTTTGGAGTATCTCATTTTTTGCTGCCCTGTTGCATTATCCTTAATCCTTTTTCATGATAGAGGAGTTCCCACAGAGTGAAGGGTATACACAGACAATAAATTGTTGTGATTTAGCAAAGAAGGAAGAGCAAGAATAGATAATATTGAAATAACAAAAGAAACCTCAGAATAGTTCCAAGAACACTTCTACATATTGTAAATGCCTATTACAAGTGGAGGCCTGCCCATGCCTTGGGCCAGATTTGCAATAAAATCCTATATGCTATTTTTACTTCATACTAAAAATCCAACTCCAGGCCTATTAATGAATAATTTCAGAGTAAGGAAGAATGAGATTTTGGACATTTTGATTGGTAATTTAACCATTTAATATTTTCATTGCTTGATTTGCAGGAGAAACAATCAGAGGAGTCTTACAACTTAGCTTGTATTCTTACACTTCCTCCTTATCAAAGAAAAGGCTATGGGAAGTTTCTGATTGCATTTTGTAAGCTCGTTATTCCTCATCCTCCGTACTTTTTATCATTACTTTATGTAAATGGAAATGGAAGTGAATGTGTGTCTATCGTAATAATGATAGTAAGGTGTTGGAATAATGGGTTACAATTGCTAACAACGGAACTTGCAGGATAAGAAATAGGGTAAAGATGGATAATGAGGATATCAAACTTTTGGACTGCATTCTATCAGGATATCATCCTTGCCCAACTAACGTTGAACTAAAATAAATAAATTTCAAGCATACCTACTTTAGTAGAAATTGATGATGGATTTAGATGCGTTATTGAATTTTCTGGGCAGGAATCTTGTAATTCATTGGTAAAAACCGTAAAATTTCGGTTAGACATGATAAGCTGCAGTATTGAGGAAGAATCAGGATGCCACTTGTCGATATTGTAGCAAGTTATAGTTTTATATTAAATTGTTTACTTTCCAACTCATTTTAATTGAATTCATCCTATTAAATTTGTTTAATTAACTGCAAAATTCTGGTGCAGCTTATGAACTTTCAAAAAAGGAAGCTAAAGTTGGAACACCTGAACGACCCCTCTCAGACCTTGGTCTGCTGAGCTATCGAGGATACTGGACGCGGGTTCTTCTAGATATACTGAAAAAACACAAAGGCAACATCTCCATTAAGGTTTGGATTTGTTAGTTGCATTTAAATCCAAACAGTTATCTTCTGGTTGTTGTGTCAGGAAGTGGGATATTCACCAGTAGTTAGTTCTTGCCTTTTGCCGTTCATGGTGGTGTATATGCATTTAAAAAAATTTAGATAAACATGCATGATAAAAAAAAAGAAGACTGCAAGAGAAATAGATTGTGAGTAATTGTGACTTGGCAATAGACTGCTGTTTGTTAAGAATGCCATATTGTTAAGGTTACGTTCTCTTCACATCCATGCCACTTCTTCTTGCACCCTTGATTTCTCACATGGATTCTGGAAAAAAGCATCAAATTAGCATGTTTGCTCATGTATATGCCAACTCTATTTATCCATTTTTGTTTGCTCCATCCTTATTACCTTATTCATTGCGTTTCTAGGAGCTGAGTGACATGACCGCCATCAAAGCAGAGGATATTCTCACCACCCTGCAGAGCTTAGAGTTGATCCAATACCGCAAGGGACAGCACGTTATATGTGCGGACCCCAAAGTCCTTGATCGTCATCTCAAAGCTGCAGGACGAGGTGGACTTGATGTCGATGTTAGTAAGTTGATCTGGACTCCTTATAAAGATCAGAGCTGAGCTCAAA
The DNA here is from genome assembly GCA_029379335.1 of Thymus mandschuricus. Taxonomy (NCBI): domain Eukaryota; kingdom Viridiplantae; phylum Streptophyta; class Magnoliopsida; order Lamiales; family Lamiaceae; genus Thymus; species Thymus mandschuricus. Next base: position 39,014,769 of record CM057074.1, read on the forward strand.
TCTAACCATGGAATCTGTATTCTATTCTCCGCCCGTTTTTCACTTTAGTTGGAACTGTACATAAAACATCTCCAGCTTCTCTCGAAAATTTGGTCCTCTAACTAACGCTTTCGTGACCACCTGTTAAAGTACTAGCATGTTTGTATTAGAATGGCCAAAAGCCTTAATATAGCATTTTACAATATAGTATGTATCTTCATTACTATACTGGACTTGTTTTGTCTTGTGTTTATTTGCATGAATTTGTTTTTCCCCACCATGTTTAGTGTATTATACTCCTTCCTTTCCAACGAAGTTGAAACCGTTTCACTATTTTATACCTCACGTCTCGACTCAACCTCATTGTGACCGTATCTCTCTATCATATGATTGTGAGTAGTCGGTCAGTGTTTCTAAGGTCCTAAGTCGTTTTGTTTGGACATGTTTGAAGCAGACATTTCATCTATTTATCACCTCTATAAATTTCTTCTCTTGCAGTGGTTTACTTTGATTTTTTGTTTGTTTGAATGTACGATTTTCCATTTTGTGTTTCACATCGTGAGCACGTGTAACGAATTCGAAAGTCGGCAACTTAAATTAAAGGAGCCAATTTGTTTGGTGGATTTCATTTTAATACGTTTATTTTTTTCTGTTTGAAAAAAACATTATGCCGCGTGATAATGATGGGATTATGCTAAGTTAAAGAGTGATTTTTGACCAAACTTCATCCCAATCATTTAACTTTCTATTATTTTAATTTTGCTTGAGGACTCACTCCTAACACATCCCTAATTTGGAATTCGAAAGAATCGTAACACCTCTTCGATTTCAGTATAAAATAATGAAACGTATTGTATTGTTACCAAGAATAACGGAAAAGAATAAAGTGGTGTATATTCTTTAAAATGTGGGACAACCTTAATTTGAATCGGAACGTGAAACCCCGACTATCACTATCAAAAATCGTTCTGTTAAAAAGCAAGAAAAAGAAGAAAGAATAAAGGAAAGAAATTCTAGTATTTTAATTTGAATTTATTTACATTAAAATCTCAAACTAAAATTATTCGATCGTTACTTGGTATAAAATTTCCAATTAATTTTGTTTATAAATTCACACCGTCGTCGGCGGCGGTGGAAATCTCTTGTTCGGCAAATTAATGGGCTCGATTTGCATGGTTTTCTTCGCCCCATCGAATCTCCTCCTCCAAAGATTCACCTCGTCGCGGCTGTTTCCCGGCGGCGCCGCCGCCCTCTTCACCACCGGCAGCGGCGGATCCATCTTGCTGATATCCACCGCCGCCTTATGGCAGTCTTGATCGTAGATAGTCCTCGACGAAGCCGATCTTCTTGAATCTCGGTTGCTCCGGCAGCTTCTGCTTCCGTTTTTCCGGGCGGCGGGAGGGGCGGCGGTGGCGGGGTTGGGCAGTAGGGTTTTGGTGGAGAAGTACTGTATTTTTCTGGGCTTGGCGTGTTTGTGGTGGTGGTGGTGGTGGGCGGCGGCGGTGATGGAGGTGGGGGCGGCGGTGACGCGGTTGTTCCGCTTGACTTGGCCCATGCAGCTGACTCTGGGGGAGGAGGGATCGGCGGCGGCGCCGGAGATGGGAACCGTGTTTAGTTTAACGTCTTTGATGGATAAACGGCAGAAAACCGGCAAGAAATGGATGCCCTTTTGATCGTGATGAACGCTTTCATCGTTGTAACCTCCAATCCCCATTTATCACCGCGATGCTGTTCTTTTAAGTGGAGAAGACGGTGATCAAGAATTCAAGATTTGAGTTTTAGAGAGAGAGAGAGAAAGAGAGAGGAGTAGAAGTTACCAAAAACAGAGAAAAGAGGGAGAGAATGATGTGAAAAGGCAGGTGTGTATATATATATCTACATATATATGCATCATCTCTTTTCCATTCTTATTTATATACACCTCTCTTTTGAGCTTGCATACATATACATATGTGTGTGTGTGCGTGTGGTGCTGACACAAACATGAAGTAGGTGAATTATATTAATATGTGTGTTGGGATGAAAAGTTAACTGAAAATACTGTGTTAATTTAGCTGGTACTACTAAGAAGGCATTGGTGTATTCGTATCTCATTATACTCTCTCCATCCCGTTTCAGTAGTCGTGTTTCCTTTCGATACGAGATTTTATAAACAACTGTTAAAAGTGGAAAGTAATAAAACAACGTTGAAAATGAAGGGTTAATTAATCTTTGTATTTTAAGAAATTAAACTAATGAAATGAATCGGAGGAGAGAGTATAAAACTATATATTATAATCAGATTGTTGGGTTTCTGGTTTAACATAAATTTGACATTTTGTAATAGTGGTTTGAATTCAGTTCAAAGCTTCAAATTAGTGTGATTATTCGGTCCTTTGACCATAATTTAACCTACAATTAACCTCTTTCAATTTATAAATTTTCATTTTAAGGGTTTGTTATGGACTAACTTATTCTAATTTTATGTCTTTAAAAAAATAATAATTTAGTGGAATAGGAGAGCATATAAATTGTGTGAGACTACTGTTTTGGAGTCTTATAATAGTGCTAATATAAAAAAATTCCATGACTTGAAACATGTACTAATATTTATACACTATTTATATAAATATATGTTGAGTTATATAAATATAAAACATATTATGATGTAACAAATAAATAAATAAATAAATAAATAAATACACACATTAATTTGTGCACTCCTCTTACGTATAATATTGACTTCTAATGTGTATGCATTAAAATTTGATCAAAACAACTAAAATCGAGTTTACTTTCTCCTATTTGTATTAATTTTAATAAAGTTTAATTTGTTTGCAGCCAAAAATAAATTCATGCACAAGGTACAAGGTCTTAATCGTTGAATTTTTATATATATTTCTAATTTATCAAACGAATAAAAAAAGGGACATAAAAAATTAACACACTCATCAAGTCTATTTATAGGGTGTTTGTATTTGCAACAATTTTCAAATGAGAAAGCAACATATAACCATCTTCGGGGGAAAAAAATAATAGATATGAAAATAAAATGATGAGTTGAAGAATGTGTCCAATTAGGGTTTCTTTGTCTCAAAGAAAGCAATATATGATTCATAGACCAAATGGCTTAACAAATATATGGTGCAAAATTATGATAATATTTACATCAAGAGGCTATAGCTATAGGCCTACACTATATATTACTCTATTAGTTTTTCATTTTTCACATTACAAGCAATATGTGCTACCTAAATCCCCATTAATTCATTCCTACATAGTTTTCATACTTCCTATGCACAATGGAGTATTTTTTAAGGCTTAATATATGTCCTCCCATTGTGAATTGCAACTAATTACATCTCTCTCTCTCTCCCTATCCCTCCAACAAGAGGTAAAAATGTAATTTTCGATCAAATATCATGTCGGGCATGTATAGCACGGGTGGACTACAAATACCGTTCATCAGGGACTGTAACTTTCGTATCAGACACAATACGTACTCCTACAATTCAACTAGTCGCGGGCTTTAGTATATGGATTCGAACTATATCCACATGAGAAAAGAGGCAAGAAAAGGGCACAATTGATGAATAAATGAGAGTGTGAAGAAAGTAGGACAAGCTACATAATAGTGTCTTTAGTCATGCCATAAAATATAATAGAAGTGAGGGATTGATGTTTGATAGAGAAATAGACAATACATTAGTACATGATATGAATTGAATGGAAGTTCCATCAAAAAAAGAAAAAAGAAATTGCATTGAGTGTATGTTGTTGATGGCCTCTCATTTCTCGTGGCAAACATTGTTTTGTATTATTTCATGCATGTGGACCTTATCTACCTTTTGTTTATATCAAACTTTAGGGCAAAAGAAAATGCTCCAAATCCCCCTCATACATTCACCCTTTCCCATCTTCTAATAACACAATAAGTCGCACGAAAACGTAATCTCATGTCTCACTTCAGTAGTCCTGAAAATGATGTAATTATGGTCCCAATTTTAGTTAGCCTAAAATGGCCTTTTATACAAAAAGTCATTGTTAGACATGACTCAAAGTCAAAGCGTTTGGCTCTAATTTGTAGGATAATTAATTGGTATTTAATATTTTCACCATAATATAATCAAAAATTCAAAGTATTGGTATGAAATCATTCAGCGTTCTTATCTCATAAATTCAATTATGATGTTACATTCTATGAATTAATTACTTTCATTTAGATGATTAAGTACTGAGGCATATAAAATTTTAAATTTCTCTTAAGTAACATTTATTAATTATTATTTTTGATTTTTTATATATGAAGAAAATTCAAAGGTCGGTTTAGGTACGTACGAGTTGATATACTATTCCATTCCATTGATATAGAGGTTTTCCCAACATATGAATTGAGACGAGAGTGATAATAGTTGATAAAATAGTGTAATGAGTTTTAATGGCTTTTCTTAAAATTTTGCCATTTTATGTCATATCCCTATATCGACGGGACGGACGAAAATAAAACTTATCTCTATATGGACTTGATAGATGGAGTATATATATTTGTTATTTGAAGAATGTTTTTTATTGGGGAAATAGAAAAATAGTGAGTTATAAAAACGTCAAGACAAAGGCAACGACTCTCAGCCAACGAATGCGTTTGTCAACATGTGGATCGCACGTGATAAAGTAAACCCTATGGGCCCTTTTACTCTTTACAAGTATGAGGAGAGGAGGGAAACTTCTTCATCAAAATTTAATACTATTCACCCAAAAAAAATAAAAATTAAGGGTACAAAAAATGATATAATTATTCTCTATGTCTCATACTTTTTATTTAAGTAGTTACATTAATAAAGAAATATGAGCACAATCCAACCAAATCAAATCGAACCAACATACATACATATATAGGTGCCATTCCCCTTTGATTATTTAACCTTACCTAACCATATTAAATCAACTAATTTTAATTAATTTACTCCAACAATATTATGTGTTCATTATTAAATATATCATAAATATTAATATCAATTAATTCGTGTTGAATTTATTAATTTTAAAATCACACTCTATGCAAAAAAAGGCTCAATTAATCTTGATTAATTTTGAATTTAATCAAGATTAGTGAATGATTTTTGAATTGATTAATTTGTTTTCAACTCTAGGACGGCAATAGCCCTTCCCCCACATAAAATAATAAAACAATAAATAAAAGAATAAATTTTATAGTATTTTTTTTAAAAGAAAAAGGGAAATAATAAATTACTTTGATTTTTTTGGAACCTTAAATTACTTTGGTGAAGTAGTATAAGTCATGGATGATTCAAACTCGACACTTTTCGACCTGAAACTTTATCCCCTCCGATTAGGCTAACACATGCACACAAATTACTTTAACTTGTTTGACTTAATGGAAACAAGTGTAGGGGTTGTGCTAATTAACAGGTAAATTAGGGATGTTTTGTCTAAAGAAAGGGTAGCAAGCAAAAAGTAACCTAAACTTTTTGTAATCTTTAGTTAACCACTCGTATCTTGCTTTATTTTCTTCAACAAATTATGCTTACAAGAAATATGGTGACGAACATGTTACGATAAACAAAACATAATCTCTAAATATATAATTTTGAATCTATAACTCTATAAATAAAAAATACACCACTTGCATAAATTAATATAAGCAAAATGAATAATAAATAATTTAATAAAAAAAAGTCCTCACAATTAATTGACTTTAATAGTGCTTAGATATTATGACTTTCCATCAAGTCTAAAACCGGCGAAAATCATTACTTTACTCTTAATTTCTTGTCCTAATCTTGAGCCTAAAATTAGGCACCTGAAATGAATAGTATGGTCACCTCTGCCTAAGTATTTCACATATATTAAATGATCAAAACAACTTCTCATCTAGATTAACGAGTGCATTATAACAATTCATCGAATCTATTACCACAACGATGCCTTCAAATGCTACACACAACGGACTATTTAGTTCAGATTAATGGATCAGATTTATTCTTATTTCTCCGTATCGAACGAGATTTATATGCGGGATCATTATAATTAGGGATGCTCGTGCACCTTGTTACTAAAATAGAAGAAGTGAAGGAAAGGACCAAAAAAAAACAAAGTGGACTAACACATGATATTTTTGCCAGATTTTGTCTTGGAATTTTTCATAAGAAGAGAAACATATTATTTCCTTGGAACATGCAATGCATCCATGCACAAACTATATTATAATAATATTAATATATTTTTTCCCAATATAACAGATGTACAACTTTTGAAATTTACAAAAAGCTAAAAAAAAAAAAAAAGCTAAAAAAAATAATTGGAAAAAAATTTGTTGCAGTGGTTGAGAAGAATTAGCTTATCTGCTGGTAGCTGGAATATGAAATAAAGCTGAAAATATAGAGAAAAAAAAGGTGTGTTTGCTAGTTGTCTTTGCTTAACTTATTCATCTCTACAAAATTGTTTCTTTTTTCCAATTTTAATTAAATAAATTTATAAAAAGTTTTTTTTTTTTTTTGCATTATTGATTTAGTATTATCCAATCAATAAGGAGACAAGCAAACGTGAAGCAGATTATTTTATTATTAATAGGCACACTAATGGAAGTATATTCCTCTTTTGTTTCTCTCCTTTTCATTATAAAATCATCAAGCTCTCAAAATAATTGATCCCTCTGCGAATAAAGTACTTCCATCCGTTACAACGAAGATGAGTCGTTTCGTTATTTTATACTTATATTCATTCCTACAATATGTTTTGTTTTTAAGCTTCAGAATAGAACTCCACTCCAGTCAGTAATCATATCCAATTCAATACTTATGACAATGCAAGTGATGAAAAATCAACTAAAAATAGTGTATGTGGAGAAACTGCCCCACAGAAAACAGTGTATACAAAGAAACAAAATTATCTAATATCAATAATTTAAATAATTTAGGTAGATTTAGGAAGAAAGAAGCCTAATCACCATAAATTGTTCTTGTTAGTACACAAAAGATTTTAACAAATTGTACAAATTATAACAGCTACATCATATCTTAATTTATGGAAAAAAAGAAGAAAAAAAAGAAAGAAAAATAATTAAAATGGAAAAAGAATTAAAACTGGAACCAACTGCAGAATACATAATCTTCATAATCTGGTGCTCATCATTGAGGATTCTGAGTTTCATTTCCATCATCAGCTTTAGAATCAACAACTGTTTCTTCCACGTCCTTCGATTCAATATTTTCCGACCCATGGTCCGATGATTTGGGTGACTCCATGGGTATGCTAGGAAGGGCATGTTGGGTACTATCAGTTGCCTGTTCTGATACTTTTTCTGGTTCCTTAGCTGCTTCAGGTTGCTCTAAGCTATGGTCTTGAGTGTTTGTTAATGGTGGGGATGGATTTGTTACACCTAATCCTTTAGCAAGGCAAACATACTTGAACACTAGCTGCTTGTAATTATTCAGCAGATCTTCTACGTCACCAACAGTCAAATCACCAGCATTGGCATACAAGAACGGGAAATCTTGAAAGATACGGTTTACCTCGTCTTCTTTCAAGAGCATGCTAGCCCCTCGATTCTCGAGGTCTGAGATTGATGGGCTTTTATTCAGAGATGACGCATCATTTTCATATTGCTCGTCATTTCTTGGTTTACTTTTAGATGATTCGAGATGATCCCGTGCAGTACTATGGGCACCTTGGTTTTGCCTAGAATTTGAAGCTGCTTTTGGTTCCATGGATTCCTCCCTCTGAAGACGCTCAAAACTCTGATCTGATTGAGTTTGTGCATCTGAGCTATCGGAGAGGCCAAAAAGCAGTTGTTTTGCCGATTCCATGTTGTTTTCGAATTCAGATTCATCCATTGAGAGAGATCTAGCATCAATGTTTGAGATAAAAGACTCTACAGAGAGCATGTTCGTGAAGAAGTAAGCCGATTCTGATACCAAGCGTGATTGTCGCCTGAACCGCTGTATGTATGATAAGTTGGAATGTAACTGAGGTGGATTTGCCTATACAAGACACCAGACAAAGCTTTAATTTCACATTATTTGTAAATATAAGAAGGAAAAAGCCATACCCAACTCATGCTTCTAGTCAAAAGCACCGTAATATCTACAAGGCAAAGGCCCAAATAGTAATTTAGTTAAACTGTGACAAGTACAGCAAACCTAATATTTACTCTCTCAGGAACATCGAGGTTTAGCATCTAAAGTTAGCCAAATAGAACAGTTTATGATAATCCAAGTAGCTATGGAAAAAGAGGAATTTTCACATATTCGTGAAATATTTTTAAAATAATGACATGATATGAGTAGTTCGATCTGAAGAAGGAAAAGCAAACAACTAAAGAAACAAAATTACCTTTATGGTGACGTAAATGAGAACCGGGAGAAATTCATCAGCCCCTGGATGATCCTCTTTGGATGCAAGGGAGGCATTGACCAAGAGATTACTGATAACTTTGCAACAATTTAAAATGCAAACAAGTTTGTCCCTCGGTGCTTTGTACATGTTAATCTTTTGCAGCTCTTTCTGAGCAAGCTGCAAGAATAGTATAATAACTGGATTTAGACTTCTCATGAAAATTATACTTAAAAATCACATTGCAGCTTATTGCTGAGAGATAATGTTGGGAACCCATGGGACCAACAGATAAGATGTAAAATTCTCAGTAATCACCAATTTGTGGCTGCTATACAACTTGAAAAGTGTACATCAGCACTCATACCGAACAATACACAAAAGAGAGAGGTTGAGTTACTCACCAGCCAAGAAGTTTCATTCTGAAATGCCGGCTTGATATCCAGATGTTCTGGCCTAATAAATTGTTGAACTAAAGCCATTTTCTCATGAAGTTGCTCGTCAGCTTTTACATCTTCTGGAATTGAAGCAAACACCCTACTAAATAACTTCGTCATAACATACTTTTCCAGTCCCTGCAACGATATAACAAGCATTTTGAAGATTAAGACCCTGAGCTGTCGAGTGATAATATCATCTGAAAGGTTCAGCAAAGGTAGAAATAAGCAAGTCTATTTCATTTGAAGCACATATAGTTGATAAAATACAGGACTAAACCAAAGTGAAAGAACGTCTTCTAATACCAAAATGTAAAACATGCCGAAAGATAAAATCTTGAAATAATCAACACGACCATAGGAAATGAATTCTCAGTGTCACAGCAGCCTAATTAACATGAATTGAGCATCACAGTAATAGCACGATACTCACTTCACCTGCACTCTCCAACTCCTCCTCTGAAGATCCAGCCCAAAGGGAGTGACCCCTGAATGCCACTTCCATATTGTCAAGGAACTCTTGCACAGCTACACTGTCTCTTTCCGCATCTGGGGCGTTGTTCAAAAACGAGACTATGAAACTGCAGATATTTCAGCTCAGATACACAGTTGATATTCATGTGACAGGCAAAAAAGTAAAGAATTCGGATCCTAGATGAAAAATAGTACCAAGTAGATCATATATATGATACACCTCTCTAGTGTAGTATACATGTGCTACTCCATAGTAACCAAACAGTTCAAGAAACGATTTCAGAGAGCAAATGCCAAGCGACAGATTAAGCTATTGCATGTTTTACGGCAATGCCTCGGATATATAAACAGAAATACAGATCAATATATGCACAAGATATGGCCTTCAGCTATAATTACCAGGAAATCCAACACCTTTAATGTCAAATATACAGACTAAAAACCGCATAGAAATTAATGCTATACACAAAACAAACATTTTGGCGCCATAATGAATGGGTATGATCCATATTTCCATTAGCATTAGAGCAGCAAACTGAAAGGCAATAGTATTCTAACATAAAAAAGAAAATATTTAACTTTGAAATTCAAGCTAAGATCTTCAATCAAACTGCAAACGAACAATATAAAATTAAAATTGAAACAAAAATCCAACTTTCTACATGAGAGCACAGTTAGCTTAGATTAAATCTAAGAATTTTGAGGGAAAAACCCCAGAATTTTATCGAAACAGAACACATTGTTCATCAATATGTTGAACGAATCGATGCACACAACGAAAATTCCAGCTGAAAATAATTAAGGGGGAAAGAAACACCCTTCCCTAAATTCAAACTCTAATTCAGTCTAGAAATTCGAAAATCAAGCAACAGTAATAGAGTGTGCTACAGCACCTTTTGATGGCTTTGACAAATTCGGCGGCGGAGGGATGGCGCATGCGCTCGAGGAAATCGTGCCACGTAAGCGGCGCCGTCGATGAGCCGAACACGTCGGAATTCTCCATCGCCGATCGACGAGATCGACGGTGCGATTAATCGCGGTTGAGCTCTGAGTCAACGAATCAATAATGGCACTAATCACCTGGGAATTCTAATGGGCCGGGCCTTGCTTCATCTCAATTTTCCTGCTACTTCTTCCAAGGCGATTCAATTCTCGGGCCAGATTATGGCCCACCCCAGAATTCATACTTCCATAGTCCCACTTCACTAGTTCTCTTTCTTTTAGCCACGATATTTTATATGCATGTGTTAAAAGAGAAAAGTAAATGGTTCATATAGAAAAGTAAGGGTTAACTGTTTCCATTTTAGAAAACATGACTAATGAAGTAAGACGACTCAAAATAGCTAACATGACTAGTGAAAATGTCACTGATTTTTCTTTAAAAGGTGAAAGTTCACTATTTAAAATTTAAGTTATGTGTATACTATAGTCCAATTGTCTAAAATCTATCCCTACCATTATCTCAACGAAGATAAGGCGATTGACTGAAGTTTGCCTTGTTAATTAGGTTTGAATGTGGCTTTCTTAAGCTAAAATTAGACTACTAATCCAATTCATAATGTGTTGGGGCCCTCTAATGATTCATCAAATATCCAATCTACCAAACTAGGTCGGCTGATAGCAACAATCACAATAATTGCAATTCTACTGTGTATAGTACTCCCTCTTACCCAACCATTATGGTTAACGCGTACGTTGAATATATGTAAGGTATAGAATAATGAAACGCGTCAACAAGAATGTGACGGAGAGAGTATTATGCAACTTCCTCATAACATACTCCAGACAGATGAACCACAAAGACACTGTAAAAACTCCATTAAACATTCACTGAAAATTATTCATGCAAAAGAAAAGAAATACTACTATATAGATATAAATACAAGCCTATAAAAGTGGAAAAATGGAAAAGGAAAAAGAATAAAAATAAAAAAAAATAAAAAAAATAATAGCAATAATAAAAAAAATCACATGCCTATCGATAACTGTTGCATTATTCTCTTCTCAATAACAATGGTTCAAAATCTGCTCAGTCTGTCCAACTTGAGTCCTGCTTTCATATGCACAAGTCTTGATGCTAAAGAACCCAAGATGAACGGCTCGACTGCATCGTCCGAATGGAGTTTTACCATACGTTTATGTTAATCAGTAGCTGTATTAGTATGCTTCTCCGGTGAGATTAAGGGAGCTTTACAAGAAAGCATTCCAGAGAGCCTCCTCTCCTTCACCGCATTGCTCGTGTACAAACTTCAACTTCTCGACTGATTTGCAGATCCCGCTGCAGCTCCAGTCGAACGAGGCAGCACATACATTCCCTGCTTGTGCCTTCCACTCACAATCTACATGTTGCTCGTTTTAAAATTTGAATAGATTTAGAATATGTTTAGAGTTTTGGTGAATATGGGTAGGAAAATGAATGAAAGAAGTAGGTTAATGAGCTATTGTGAGAAATCGTACCTGGCGGAGTACCGCAGCACATGCTGCGTTCATCAATGTGCTCGACTTCAAGACCTATAAACCAAGAGCCGAGTGACACATCTTCGTTTGCGTACTTGTGCAAAATAGGCCTAGGTATTGAAGTTTGGAACAATTAGTCCATGGTTAATGCATGCACTAAAGAGCAATATTTTGGACTAATCCACACACAACTTTCATTCTCAAGAAACCTTTCACCCAAAACAAACCATGTTACTCCTACTACTGCCCTTTATAATCTCGATTTTTTTTTTTTATTTTTTTTTTGTGGATTAATCATAATCATTGGAATCCTTACTGGTTGATGGAAATGTAGGTGGCGAGATCCTTTGAAATAGCATAGATCTGTCCTGTTGCATGCCGGAAATATTTATTTCCATCCTCTCCGAATTTCCAGTACTCTGGCTCATGGTACTTTACATTTCTGCACAACAGATCTGGTTATTAAAGATTTAAAAAACAAAGACAACGAACATACAATTAATCAAGAAGAAAAGAGGTCGATCACTACTTTTGTGCTAGAACTGGCCCCGATTTCATACAGCCGATATAAGACCTTGGTTTTGAGCGGTGGCGAGCAAGAGTTGCAGCTAATGTACCTGAGGTACAACACTCTTTCATTGCTTTGAATACTGACAATTATCTCTAAGCAAATCCACGTATAAGAGAAAGCAGAGGTTACCCAAGTTAACATGGACATCATCATCAACCTTGACATAAAAATCAGCATCCCATTTTGCGACAGCAGTGGCAAAGAAAATCTTCGTTTTTGCTGAGAGTTCATGATATCCCTCGACATGATCCTAAGGAACTATCAAATCTCAATCACGTATATATTGGGGAAAAAATCTACCAGTGAAAAAAGTGTGCTAAACTATTACCAGCCTTAGAAAGTCCTTGTGTTGAGCTTCTTCTGAGTCGAGAGCTCTATCCAATATACTGTTTGAAGTGGCGCTAGATAATCCAAAACATATACATTCAGTCAGTTCATTCATGAAGTAAATGATCAGTCGAATATCCGAAGTTTTGATATGTTACACGTCAAGATGAGTATACAAAAAGGGTCCTTTAAAAAAAGAAATAAACAACCAAGATCTCGAAACTGAAACAGCTAAAATGTACAGAATGCCCACCAAAATCGAAGTATTATAAATAAAACTGAAAAACGAAGATGTTCAAATCTGACTAAATCCATACTGCATTGCATCACCACAGAAAGTGGACATTGATTTCTCATCTACTCCATCGAAATGAATTGCTAATCTAACTGAACTGATTGCTTCTTGAGATCGAAGCTAACACCAAAAAAACGAAACCTTTAGCACTACAAACTTCAAAAGATCAGCTGGCAGAAAAACAACGGAAAGGGGGGGCCATACTTCATCTACTAGTTACTACTTAGTACATGCATTGTGAAAATAAATGTAAATAAACACGAGATAACGAACGTGCAATCTACCTATGTCCGATCATGAATCTCACTACAATCCCCTTTTCTTGCTCCAACTTGCGATGCTTTTCCCCTGAAAAACCAACACAACCATCAACCACATTAACACAAACTCAAGAAACAAAAAATCTACTCAAAAACTGCAATCAACCTCGTGGCATCCAAGTCTCTCTGACAGAATCACGTCTCTTTCGACTACTAAAGGCCGTATTTATACCAATCACCATAAATGCTTTCTTCCTCTGAGGCCCCTCATTGTAAATTACAGAGGACCCCTCACTGCTCCCTCTCTCCTCACCTCTCCTTGAAGCAGACAGTTCCATTTGCAGCATTGAAATCGACTTGTCCAATGACCTAAATTGAACCCCCCAATAAATTCCATAACTCAATCTGACAAAATACTCTTAAAGAAACAAAATTTAATAAAAAACAAACAATTTATTGTAAAGAATCATGAACTCACAGAACTGCTTCATGGGTTTTGTACACCTCATTCATGATATTCACGCCCTGATCCCCTCCTTTCTATTGAAAAAACAAGAATCAGATACCAAAACATAAAGGAACAAGAAAAGGAAAGCAAAATTCTTGAAAAATGAATCTTTGAAACTGCAATAAGAAAAAACCAAACTCCAATTCGTAAAGATTGAACCTTTTTTCTACCATTGCAGTCCTCTGATACGATCTGCAGCTCTTGCTCCCTTCTTTTCTGAGTTATTAACTGATTGCTGGATTCCAGTGGAACCCAGAATCTAGAATAATTTTTTCGGATTAAACAATCATGAAATTTGCAGAGGTGGATTACAACAAGCTATTAAAAAAATTCAAGAAAAAACCGAAATTCTTGCAAGAAACGTACTTGTTAGTGAACATTATCCCGAGGAAAAAGAAGCACATGGAGAAAATGGGAATCCATTTTGCCGAAACCTTCCCACTGCTTTTGCTCTTCATGCCTCTACAATTTTTCTTTTCTTGGATAACTACAGTGTAAGATATATATATGAGCTGAATTCAGTATACTACTGTATTATGAGAGAGAGAGAGAGAGAGAGAGAGTGTCGACGGAATCTTGTAGTGCAGTGTCAGTGAAGTGGAATATATATATATTTTTCTTAATTAAATTTGTCAGAATAATCGTGAAATTAATTCAAGTGAAATTAGGGGGCTTGGAATTTGGTTGAAACAAACAGGTGCCTTTTATTACAAGTAATAAATCCGAATCAATTGTTCCAACGACAAGTGTATATACTATGTTTAGTAGCAAATCTTAGTCCAACTCGTGTATTTAATATTTATAGCAATTAATTACTAACACAAGGGGGAAAAGAAAAAAAAAAAACACCCAGAAAAAATAAATCACAACTACTAAAAATAATGTTAAAATGTTGCTTTCAGTTTAAACTCAAGGCAACAGTTATTCTTACACTTTAAACGAAATAAACGACAAATTAGGGCAGTCATTACATGTTAGTAATTTGAATTTTGTAGTAAACTTTACAACCTTAAAGCAGTTTCTTGTTTTGACTTTAACTACAAATTATTTGCACTATACTTGATTATTATTTGAGGTCAATTCTCTCTCAAAACATTACACAGTATCAACATATGAGATGTTGGCTTTCTATTTCAAAAAATTTAGCTGTCCACTTTATGGATAAGTTATTGGGATTCAAAAGGAGAAAAAACTGAATCGTGACGTATTGATTTAGTGGTAGAGGGTTAATGCCTGTAGGCGAACGTTTTAGATTCGAATTTTGCGTGACACGGACTTTAAATTACCGTTTATCATATGCATTGACAGATCTCAAGGAATATCTACACTGTGAAAATGGAGATCAATACAAGTATGTATTCCATAAATACACGACTCCACTCCATCTTTCCTTATGCAGTACCTAACTGCAGTATGTAGGAGCTCTGCGCGGGCGATAAACGAAAGGTTTGACAGCATGAGAGTAGCCAGAGCGGTGGGTGTAACTGAACTTGACACCAGCACTTCCATCTCCCAAATGAGTGCAGTGGCTGTGGAAGCTGCTGATTGGCCTGGCTAGACATGCATCCCAACGTTCACTCTCGGGCATCGTCTCAGCCACTGTGTAAATCCCGTCTGAATTTGTGAATGCTTGATATTTTAGGACTTCACCGGACTTCGTTATGCAAAGCACTGCCACCTCAGCACCTGTACCAGAAAAGCAAAAGCTCTTGAAATCTGAAATGCAATGTATGTACTCCAGCACCAATGCAGTTTTCTGCTATAGCTAAAATCTTTCGAGAGAGATTCAAACCCTTAAATTTCCTGCCCAGTAGAAACCAACGTGATCTCCTAATGAGAACTAGGTACCACGACAACTATCACATGGTCTTCAGATGCCTAAACGCTATACAATTCACAATGAAGAAAATCATGCATATTATCATTCGAGTTTTCATTTTTATTCTGCTGTTTTTCATGAAAATACGACACAATGATCCATCATGAAAGATTCTAACAAAATGGACTGATAGACTAATGGACAAGATACCCGAGGCAAGCTTGGAATCTGTTTGAGTCAAACAGTGCAGGTTCAGCAGAAGCAAACTTTTAGATGACAACTCAAACAAGGACTCGTAAATAGTTACACTATACATCAAACTAGAGCTAGATGACGATGAGCTCGTTATTATAGTGGCATCCAGAAAGAGCCTAAAGTAACTTCATCAATATTGCGAGAGAAGCACATTTGAAGGTAGTATAATTGAATCGTCATTAACCTCAAATTTCTGATAGATAATTAGTACTACAGAGATCCCTATTATACAAAGATCACCTCAAAATTCCACGATTAGTATTCAACGGAGTGATTTCAGCAACTATACATCCCAGCTACCAACGGATCGTTCTCTAAGAAAGCCGAGGGCATTGAATCAAATAGATAAAATACTCGAATCAGTTACATCGTCATATCCCACAAGATAAAGGAGTTGGTAATTAGAACAGAGAACCACAACTACTACAAGATTTTTGTTCCAAGAACAACCACAACACACAATCCAAAACTTCATTTCTCAGTCAAATGCAACTTTTTGGAACAAAACTATCAGAGGAGGGCCTTAATCAATATATTAAAACTCCAGGTGAACCCTAATCTAATCACATTCTGATTATTATTTTCCCTCATTCAATCAACTAACAGCAATCAATAGCGAGCTAATTCACAAATTCTATCACCCGTCTACCAAAAACAAACAAATACCGAAAGACAAGAGGAAATCGAGATTGGAAAGTAATCTGAAATTGGGGGAATTGGGAAAAAAAAAGGAGGGAACTTGCCTGATAAAACGTGATCCTCGGGGCCGATGGCGGAGTCGGCGCACACGTCACACACTACCCGGCCGTGGATTTCGCCGGTCCACGACGACACTCCGTCCGCTATCAGCAGCGCCACCAAAACCCCCGCCGCTATCAGAAGCTTCGACTCCATTTCTCAAAATCTCAGGAGCGAAGAAGGAAGCATTCGAGTAAGCTTTAGTCGCCGACAAAGGGAAAGCGTTAAATGGGACGCTAATTCTTTTGGGATTTCATTACCGGATTTCACTGCACTGTAAATTTTAATGGGCCGGGTCTCATCTAAACTATCGGGCCCGGGCCAGATTATGGGTCGGAATTGAGGTCAGATAAGGGCCCACCCCAGCATTATTTATACTTCCATATAATAAAAAAATTATTCACCAATTTTGTGAATTTGGCCATATGAGTAAAATTTTATTTTGAAGCTGTTAAAAGTTCACCAATTTTTTCTTTAAATGTGAAAGTTCACTATTTAAATATTTAAGTTACGTGTATAAGTATAATCCAATTGTGTGAAATGTTTTACTTCTACCGTTTCAACGAAGATGAGGGCGTTCGACTGAAAGTGTGTCTTAAAAAATTTGTAACTAGTTATCTGTGTATAAGTATAATCCGATTCATAATGTGTTGGGCCCCTCTAATGATTCATCGAATATTGGATCGGGCCGGACCGCCTTTGATAGATGACCGTTGGTATTAAACTTACAGTTTGTTTAAAAATGAATTTTACACTACTAAAATAAAGTGTAAATACGAAAAAAGAAAAAGAAAAAAGAAGAAGGTCATTCTCATGTTGTAACTTGAAAGGATATTAACTAACCACTTGAATAATTTATAAAAAAAAACACATTAATCACTTCACTTTTTATAGTAAAGTATACAATATGTAAAAAAATACTACTATAGTTAGTAAATTTGTGATTGTGGACTACTACTTTCTATTTTGCTTTTCTTTTGCTAAATGAGTTCATGGATTGTAGTTGTAAATACTGCGGTCTTTGGGTTTGAACTGGTCATGTTACAACCAGAGCTATCACACATATTTGAACAGATACATTTTGCCATAGCACAAGTTGCGCTGTAAGAATCAAACTCCATTATTGTGAATACTTATACATACAGCGTATCGAGGCCGATGCCTTCGTGTACCATTTTAAACAACAGTAACAGATAAATCATATCGTGGGGGACGAGTGGCTAAAGCTGCTGCAATTGTTGCTTTGATCTTGTGCAGAGCAGCTGCTGCTTCGATCATGTTGATTCTTTCATCCGCTGAAACTGCTAAGCATTTCATTGCCAAATCGAAAATCGACGACACGCATCGCTGCTTGTCGGAGAAATCTCGATCTTCCCTCGATAAGAGAGCAGCTGCCACAATTTCAGTAGCTGCATTCTGTTGCAGAGCTTCACTTACCCACTCTCTTAAGCTCATTTCTCCCCCGAACATGTCATCTGTCGGCTTCTTCCCTGTGAACATCTCCAACAGCATTATCCCGAAACTGTACACATCGCCATTTGTAGACACTTTCCCTTCTGTTCCGAACTCTATTTGTATCACACGCATCAGTTAGACCAAACAATCATGGAAAAAGGAATATATGATATAACAGAATATGAAAAGCTAACATTATGCATTATCACCTGGTGCAGCATAACCGATGGTGGCCAGTGTTTGAGTTTGGGCGAAAGCTTCCCCTCCCTCGAAAAGCTTCGAAATTCCAAAATCAGAGAGATGAGCAACCATGTCTTCATCGAGCAACACATTGCTCGGCTTTATGTCACAATGGACAACCGGGAACGGATAACCATGGTGCAAATACTCGAGAGCAGCCGCAACATCTATTGCTATTTTTAATCTCTGTACGAGATCAATAAAACAGTTGTCGGAATACAACCATCTATCCAAGTTCCCATTCGGCATGTATGCCAGGATCAGAGCTTTAATCTCCATGTTACTACAGCATCCGATAACTTCAACTAAGTTTCTATGTCGAACGTTGCTGAGTACTTTAGTTTCTGTGTCGAAGCTTCTCGCACCCCCTTCTAGTTGCAAGTCGAATACTTTTGCTGCAACTTGTAGTCCGTCAGATAGTGTTGCTTGGAAGACCGAACCGAAGCTTCCTCTTCCGAGTAGGTTGCCCTCACTAAAACAATCCGTTCCCCGTTCTAGTTCCAAGTAAGAAACTCTTCTCCACTCAATAACGGGTGAGATTTCAGAGGAGAGTGGCACTTTCTTCTTCTGATTTCTTCTCCTTATGAAGACGACGATGGCCAACACTAAAATGACTACTACAATCAATGAGGGCAACATATACTTCATCAATTTGGCAGAATTTTTTTTCCGTGTACCAACACCATTTTTTGGGCATAACTGCACTTGATATCTAGGAGAACCGCAAAGGGCAGAGTTGTGGGCAAAAGATTGAGCAGTAAAGTTACCGAAACGACCCCCATTTGGAATTTCCCCCTCCAATTTGTTGTCGGAAACACTAAAATTCCGAAGAAGGGGAAGGCTTTCTAAGGATTTGGGTATGAATCCGGAGAGATTATTGTGAGATAAATCTAAATCAATTAAGCCTTTGACATTTCCCAAGGCTTTAGGAATAGATCCTCCAAGCTGATTATTCGATAGGTTTAGAGTAACTAATGATTGGCAACCGTCAATCAAGCTGGGTATATCACCTGAAAATCGATTAGACGACAAATCCAAGGTGTTGATCGCCTTCAAATTTCCAAGCTGAGATGACAACTGGCCGTTGAAATGATTAAAGGATAAGTCCACGAAGACAAGGTCTTTAAGAGCCCAGAAGTTGGGAGGTATGGTGGAGTCCAGTTGGTTGGAGTCTAAGTAAACTTCTCTCAAGGATTTGAGTTCCCCAAAACATTCAGGTATTGAACCTACGAGCTTGTTCCTAGATAGGCTCAACTCTCCCAAATTATATAATCGGCAAAGATCATTGGGTATGGACCCAACCAATTGATTGCCACCAAGATATATTTCTTGGAGTTTCTTCATTCTCCCAACTGTCGGTGGAATGCGCCCACTCAACTGATTTGCATCCAACAACAACGCGAGCAAACTGCTCAAGTTTCCAATTTCAGAAGGAATGACACCCATGATGTTGTTGTTTGATAGCGAGATATGCTCAAGGGAAGAGGAAAGGTTCCCTATTGACGCAGGTAGGCTACCGTTCAATAGGTTATCATTTACTTCCAAGTACGTCAAATATCGACACTTGGTTAATGAATATAGAAATGGGGCTACCTCTCCGCACAACTCATTCCCCCAAATGCTCAGAACATTGAGGAGTCTCAAATTACCAAAGTCGTCTGGTATGGATCCACTAAAGACGTTGACATTCAAGGCCAACGTGGCAAGTTGAGAAGCATTGGTGATGGAGCTTGGAATTGGGCCACTCAGTCTATTATGACCGATAAGAAGCCTTTCAAGATTGGAAAGTGAATTCCCCAAATTTGAAGGAAGACTACCTGATAACTCATTAAATGAAAGTGCTAACACGTTCAAGGTTGATATGTTGAATATGGAAGATGGGATGGAGCCGGATAAGGAATTGTTGAACACACTGAAATATTGAAGGTTTGGTAAAGTGCCCATCTCTTGTGGAATTTCACCTGCCATAAGTAGACATTCATGCATGCATGAGATATTAATAATATTTCAATGTATTATTATTATTATTATTATTATTATTATTATTATTATTATTATTATTATTAGACATATGGCCCGGTTTTAGTTTTATAATTTCATAAAATTTATAGAAATACAACTTGGCTCCAATTTGATAAATATAAAGATACGCAAAATTCAAACATATTTTATTCAGTTCACGAATAGTAATTAGGAGAACAATTAATGATGAGATTACAAATATTTTAAAGAAAATAGGATGCATTCATAATCTACCTGTATTTCTATCTATTATAAACATGTCTTGTGTGACAAATTTTGGTTTACCCATTTTGTCCCTATAATAAAGTTTAGTTTAAGGTCAATATTATAAATTCATCATGATTTATTTTATTATAAGAAGTCAAATATAATTTTCACAATTCTAATCATTATTGAACTACACAAGAATTTATTTAATCAAAGCAACATAATATAATTGAAATGATATATTCCCTCCGTCTCTTCCTAAGTGACCCCTTTTATATTCATATGTGAGGTATATAATAATAAAAGGGGTCACTTAGGAAGATGTCCTTCTCCAATTAGAATTCACTAATTGTCCAACTTAACCTAATACAATATATAATACCTCCCGATTCCCCATCAACCAAATTACAAATACTAAGTTGACTTCACACATCTCCAATAGAACTCACATTTTTCAATTTCTATTGAATATGTCATGAATTATTTTAATTAATAAAGGGTTTGGGTTTAAAGTTTAAACACATTAACAAAAAAATTCCACTTCTAAGTCATAATCAAACATAGTAGACAATTTAATTTCTAAGAACATTATAAAGTATTAATACTTACAATATTGTAGGTATATATTACCCTTATACTTAGTCTCCTTTTTCTTCAAGTTCTCTTTGATATAAATAATCACGAGAAAATTAAGGAGAGAAAAGAAAAATAACCATCTTTTAATTTTTCCTTATTTCTCACATTTCACACCTTTTATCTATTATCCCACAAATATGAAGTTTGAAATATTTTCCTTCTATTTAAAGAGTGACTATTTTCCTTTCTATTATTTTCTCATAAAAATATTTTCATCAAAGAGAATGCACACTTAAACTAAATACTCCCCCTATCTATTTTATCATAACACTTTTCTTCAATAATGTAGACACATATTTATTGAACAGTAAATGATAAAATGAACAGAGAGAGTATTCAGTTTAAATTATTTTTTTTTCTTTTTTATAGTTCAAGCTCTTATAAATAAATTATTTGGCTATCATTATATGATAAAAAAAATGACAAAGATTGATTAAATTGAAACTTAAACTTCATGGATAAAGATTGATTATATTGAAACTTAAACTTCATGGATAAGGAGATACTATAATGTTTTATCACTACATTTAACATATGTTCTTAAAGATAAGGAAAAACTACTAAATTAGAACTATAGAGCTACATACAAATAAATATTTAATTTTTCATATTAATCTGCTACGCTTGTTAATAAACATATGGGTTTTTATGAAAATTCTAAAACTATTCATGCAAAAGAAGTTTGAACAATGATATTGCAACAAAATAAAGAAATTAATAAGTAAATCAATAGTTCAATCGTAGTATTTACGTGTGAATGCACGTAAAGATACGTATATAGGCTATTTAAAAGCAATTTAAAGTCTTCCATTGTGAAGAACTCCGGCAAAGAATGCTAATTAAGTCTTGATCTTATATCCAATTTCTTCTTCTTTTTCACAGTTTTTATCTTTAATTTAGGGTCATATGATTTTATGACTTGCTTTTGTTGGCAGATTAGGTGAAACTCCAAGTATTGATTGTTGATTCCATTTTCAAGCTATATTTCTCGAAATAGTACAAAATATTTTTTTATTAGATATAAATTGAAATATATCCGGAATTAATATTCTAATGATAATATTAATGTTATAAAAAATTATTCTAATGATAAGGGTAAAATAAGTGAATCAAATTTTATTTTATAAATAAAACACTTTTCATAATAGTATCGAACTATCGATCCAGTATTTTGCAAGGGTGCATGTTTCACTGATTGCCCTACGTTTGATTGCAACCTCTCTTAACCGATTCAGTTAAGTTTGATTTCATAACCTCTCTTAACAAAACAGTTCAAAACATTCCCACAGAATCTATAGTATAGACATTTTGCCCATCAAATTTTCTTGCTATTACTTTAAATGCAAAAACATTTTAAAGAAAATAGGATGCATTAATAGAAGTGGCAGTTCATAATAATTAATATGACCACCACACCTCTACCTGTCAAATTATTGTACGAGAAGGACAAGTCAGTGAGCATGGTGAGATTTCCAATTCCACGTGGAATCTGTCCTTGAAGCTGATTATGAGACAAATAAAGTATTTTGATGTTAGGCATATTGTTGCACATTTCACTTGGGACCCTACCTGCAAACACTTACAATCTTAATCCAAATCTGCAATATTATTTATTCATTTGTATTTTGCATTAATTATTAGGGAATGCATGCATGGTGATTATATATATATGGCATGCATACCTGTCAACTTGTTATTATCGAGATACAACTGCTCAAGTTGTCGTAGATTATTGTTGAAACTTGGGATACCTCCTGATAAACTATTCTCGGAGAAGCTCAATTTTATCAGAGAAGAGATGTTGAAGACTGAAGATGGAATATTTCCAGATAGAGAAGCGTCGTCGATGTTTAATATCTCTAGCCTCGAGAGATTCCCTATTTCTGCCGGTACTCCTCCTAAAATTATGTACTAATGTTTTATTCACCAACATAAGTATATATATACACAAGTAAGAAGATATTTGTACATACCTCGAAAGTCGTTATAGCCCAAATACAACTCTCTAAGCGTGTTCAAGCTCCCAATTTCAAGCGGGATTTCTCCATTGAAATGATTGTAGGATAAACTCAGGATCTCAAGGTGTCTGCATTTCCATATATTTTGTGGAATCTCCCCAGAAAGTTGATTATATGAAATACTTAGTTGTTTGATATATGGGAGATTGTCACACAAATGACTCGAGAGTGAACCTGATAGGCTATTATTGTGAATTTTAATTTTTATCAAGGAGGAGATATTGAAGATAGCATGTGGAATGGACCCATTCAACTCATTTGAATTCAAGTTTAAAACTTGTAGGGATGACAGATTTCCAATCCCCTCTGGAATGACCCCGTTCAACATATTGAAATCTATGCGCAGGACCTGCAGCTTTGTACAGCTAAACAAAGTTTGAGGAATTGTGCCTGAGAAACTGTTGCTGTGTAGGTACAATTGCTCTAGCAGAGGAAAGCTGCCCAGCCATATTGGAATTCCTCCGATGAATGAATTCACTCCCACGTTCATCACCTTCAAACGCCGCAGTTTGGAGAGCTCAAACGATAATAAGCCCTCGAAATTGTTGGAGCCAATGTCCAAAGTTCTCAGGAACGTTAGGTTTCCGAGATGTGGAGCAACCGTTCCAGCAAGGTCAAGTCCAGAGAGATTGAGGGCAATGACCCTTTGGTGCTTGACTCCGCACGTGATACCGAACCAATCACATACGGGAGTATTTTCAGACCAATTAGTGCGCAAGATAGCACCGGGGTCGGAAGCAACGGAGTGTTTGAAGGAAAGAAGAGCATGTTTGTCGGTAGTAGAATCAAAGCAGAGGGCAATGGTATTGAAGAAGAAGATGATGGAAAGAAGAAAGAAAGAGAGAGGAGTAGTCTTCATTGATTTTAATTGTTCTGTTTTGGATTGGTTGCCATCTGTTTATATATACTGTGCTAGTTTATTACTATAATTTTGATTGCATATTTGATTTTGAGTCTTGGTCAACGAGTCTTCTTCCAAATAAGTCAAGTGTGGAATTTATGTAAAGCTGGGACCCAAATTGGGATAAAAGTAAAATTTTACTTTCGAGATTAAATTGCAATTGTACTAAAATTCGGATTTTTTTCGATCTAGTTATTTCAGACTTTTTTACTTTTGAGCTATCGATTATTTTTTTTGCCTAACCCACTATTTTCTCCGGACTATTCGAATCGGTCCGTTAGGTTTGTGATTTTTTGACATCCCTAATTCCAATTAGGATGAAAGGGACTCCTCAATATATGCATGCTTTACTATCACAATAATAGCAATTAATCTTATCTTATCATTTAGGTAATAATCAATAGCTTTATTATATGCATCGTAGGTATTTTTTTATAGATAACAAGAGCATAAGCAACAATAAAATGAAAGAATTAAGGACGATTGATGAAATATTTCCATTTTATTATTTTTATTAATAGCATATATACACTCTAATTTGCTCTCCGCTAAATTTTTTATAATTTTAATTTTCAATTAACATGAATAATTTCCAAGTTAAATATCCTATTTTCGATTATCTTTTGAGTCTTCGCAGTCAACTTAGTGCTTTAACCACAATGAGTGTGGAATTTCAATTCGTGATGGAGGGGGCAATTGACGCAAGTCGTCGTCAACTTATTCATTTGAGAAAATTCTATTTCAATGCAAAAATTAAATAATGAAAAAGAAAAGAAAAATATATTTTCTCCTTCCCACAAATGCACTTACTGTTATATCCAAAAAAGAAAATCCACTACCTAAAGCAAACATATTAATACTCTAATAAATTACATGTAAAATACTTTTTTTAAAATCTATATCGATCACATATTAAAAGTTATTTGAAACATTCAAATCAATATTTATAATCTATATGTTGCCCCTTGGGCATTGCCTCTCACCACTAAGATGTTGTCACGTGGCTCAGTCTTCTTCATTTTAGCACCACTTTTTACTCTTTCTAGAAATATGTTTCTGAAAATTGTAAGCCTATATTATATTGTTTTTTTTTTTTTTTTGCATGAATAGGTAGATAAATATAGAAAATTATGAAAGTCAATTCTAACGACATTTATTTTTTTTTTAATTTTTAATTAATTTTTAATTATGAAATTCAATTTTAAAAAATTATAATATTACCAAGTGATACAATTCAAAAAACGAATGAAACAGAAGACTCGATCCTTTCATTCCAGTGATATACGTTAAACTTTAAATTTAGGACTTAACACTTATAAAAAATAAAAAATAAAAATAAAAATAAAATTATATTTTAAATGAATATATCTGCCGACAAAGAGGAGAAAATTAAATGAAAATAAAAATCTGTTAAAATAGAAAAAAGGGGGCTGGCGTGGCGGTGGGAGGCAATGCCTCAAAAGCAGCATATAGACTACCGTTCAAGAGGAAGATGGAAAAAGCAAAGAAAGAGAGATGATGAGTAGTCTTCATTCATTATTTAATTGTCTTATTATTATTGAATAAAGCAAAAGGAGCCATCTCAAGCTGTTCTCATGAGTACAGACAAGGATTAACCCATTATGGTCAATTGTTTTTTTCTAAAGGGAGGAAAAAAAGTAGGACTACTGATGAATTTCTGCCATCTTTCATTCTTCACATTTTCTTCTTCTGATATTTGTCATTATTTAATGAAAAAAAAAAAAAACCCATTTTCTACAGAATGTCGAGATGTCTATGTATCGCGTGAGGACGTTGCAGTTGACGCGTCCTGAGTCTTCGTCTACTTATTTTTTGAATTTCTATTCCTTTTTTTATTATTAAAATCAAATAATAATAGAATTACTCTATTGTTGTTATCACAATTTAGATGTGGCGCACTAATTTTACTTTTCTTTAAGAGAATCAAAGTAGCTTTTCCATGAATTTATTATGATGATCTTAAATTGATGTCTCTCTATTCATGGTTTCTTGGATTAAAATTATGGACACGGAGTTTGATGTAATGTTGATAGCCTAATAATATATGTAATAATATATGGGATGAGATCCTATACACAAATTGATTTTCTGTAATAAAAAATAAGAAATGATGCATTAGATAAGCAATTATAATGCACACAATTTATAACTATAATGCATCACTGATCATAATGCACCATCATTACTATTATAATGAACTAGTCATCATAATGCATGCGTTATACAATGATAATGCACCAATTAATTGAACAGTAGATCATTCACAGATCAACAACCCAAATCACTTCTCATTTATGATACAATCAATCCTTTCTATATATGATCTCTTGGCTAATATATAAATAAGTTAAATTGTTAAAGTGTTTAATTATGGGCTTGTTGAGTTTTTTTACTTGTATAAAAATGTTAAGGTGTTAAAATTGTGGTCCACCTAATTGTGGTTGGAATGGCTGTTGGTGGAGGAGTGGAGGGAGATATAGAGAAAAGACGGTGGTTGTGAGTTGTGCCGCTGATGATTTTAGAGGGATAAATATGTATCCCCTAATATTTAATTTTAATTAATAAAATTGGGGGTTGTGCGGAGAAAAACAGGGGCTGTGGATAGAATTACCCAATACCCATGTAGGTGGTATCCCTTTCTCGGCCCAATAGAGCTGGACTTTTTGAAATGATGTTGGGCTCCCATGAGTAAATAATCGGAAGCCCTCGTAGATTTCTATGTATTATTAAAATAATCTCGCTGGAACATTCCATCGAACAGTTTCCATGCACCACTTATTAAGGGGTAATGACAGACAGCAGATCCCATGGCAATGGCATAAGTGATAAGTCCCTCTCAATATTCAACGACTTCAATTTATCTACAAGTTCTATCTTTAGTTTTCTGGAATCTTAGACGGAAGATTTTTCATGGGTGGAGGATATGCTATCATCATTCTTTGAATTGATGCCCGGACATTGTTCGATGAAACAACTAACAGAGATGAAATATAAATGAGAGATTAAAAAAAATAAAACTGCTTGCAAATTAAAAATCACTGTACCATCACCACCTTCTCCTTCAGTTAGTGAATGAATTTCTACTGCATTTCCCTTGTTTTCTCTACAGCATTTCTACTTCATTTCACACATTCAAGCATTTCTCCGAACAGCTTGAGGGCTTCAATATGCATTAAAAACTCGTTAATTAAGTTTGAATGTGGCTTCTTGCCAAATTAGACTACTAATCCAATTCATAATGTGTTGGGGCCCTCTAATGATTCATCAAATATCCAATCTACCAAACTAGGTCGGCTGATAGCAACAATTACAACAATTGCAATTCTACTATACATAGTACTCCCTCCGTCCCATTCTGATTAACGCATTCGTTGAATATACGTGAGGTATAAAATAATGAAACGCGTTAACTAAAATGGTCTGAGGAAGTATTATGCAACTTCCTCAAAACATACTCAATAGATGAACCTGTAAAAACTCCATTACACATTCACTGTAAATTATTCATAAAAAAGAAAAGAAATACTATATAGATATAAATACAAGCCTGTAAAAGTAGAAAAACGGAAAAGGAAAAAGAATAAAAATAAAGAACAAGCCTAGCTATAACTGTTGCATTATTCTCTTCTCAACTACAATGGTTCAAAATCTGCTCAGTCTCAGTCCATCTTGAGTCCTGCTTTCATATGCACAAGTCTTGATGCTAAAGAACCCAAGATGAACGGCTCGACTGCATCGTCCGATTGGAGTTTTACCATATGTTTACGTTAATCAGTAGCTGTATTAGTATGCTTCTCCGGTGAGATTAAGGGAGCTTTACAAGAAAGCATTCCAGAGAGCCTCCTCTCCTTCACCGCATTGCTCGTGTACAAACTTCAACTTCTCGACTGATTTGCAGATCCCGCTGCAGCTCCAGTCGAACGAGGCAGCACATACATTCCCTGCTTGTGCCTTCCACTCACAATCTACATGTTGCTCATTTTAAAATTTGGATAGATTTAGAATATGTTTAGAGTTTTGGTGAATATGGTTAGGAAAATGAATGAAAGAAGTAGGTTAATGAGCTATTGTGAGAAATCGTACCTGGCGGAGTACCGCAGCACGTTGTCACGCCCCGCTCAAGAGGGGTCAAATTTGTGAGGTTTCCCGGAATGATCTAGAGTTTACTTGATGAGTCCGGCACCTTGCGGAACATTCCGGAATCCTCTTGTACATAGTAGAGACTTGTAGAATTCTCTAGAACCTTATAGAATCTCGTAGAAGGTCATAGAAGGAGGTGGAAGCCTCTAGCCATAGAAGGATCTAGACATGGGAAGGATCTAGAACCCCTCTCCACTTGTATATATAGGCCCTTGGCCATTCATTTGTAACGATCCAAGTTTCAAGCAATAGAAGTTCTCTTGCATTCTCTCAAACTCTCTCTTTGCCTTCTTGTGTTCTTAGCCAAGCGACTTGGTGGGAAGGTTGCCTAGCTAGCATCGAGGCGAGCTAGTCTAGGACCGCACGGCGAGTGAAGGAAACTTCGTGGGGCACAAGTTTCAGTCCGTGACAAGTGGTATCAGAGCCACGCTAGTGGTTCTGTTGCTTCCGCAAGGCAAGAAGGTTGCTCGTGAGTTCGTGGGAGATGGAGAACACAACCAACAACGCTGCGCATGACAAGACCAAGAAGAGGGACAAGTCCGTGGACAAGAGTGCTGCCATGGAGACCCGGATGGCCCGGCTCGAGAAGATCGTGGACGAGCACGTTGATGTCCATGAGGAGTTGGCCCGGACCTTGGAGGGCCATGCTAAGAGGCTCGAGACACTTGAAGAGACGAACGAGGCGTTCGAGGATCAAATGTCCGGGACTCTTAACGAGATGAACCAGAGCACGATGGAGGAGTTGCGTGCGAGGGTTCCAGACGGATTGGCAGGGGTGATCGAGAGACTCGTCACCCAGATGGAGGACATGCAGGCAAGGATGGCTCTCTACGAACGAAGCTTGGCTAACGGGGAACGTGGAGGTGCGGCACCTCCCCGTCGGGACGTCCCCAAGCCAACGCCGTTCAAGGGCTCGAGGAATGCTAGGGAGGTCGACGACTTCCTATGGAGCATCGAGCGGTACTTTGTCTCCACCAACATACGTGACGATGCTACGAAGTTGCAAGAAGCGCCGTTCTACCTAGCGGGTGTGGCACTCCTATGGTGGAGGGTTCGTGAGGCGGACATAGCTCGTGGCACGTGCCGGATGGAGACGTGGGAGGATTTCAAGACCGAGTTCAAGCGCCAGTTCTACCCGGAGAACGTGGAGTTTGAAGCCCGGGCGAAGCTCAAGCAACTCACGCACTCGAAGACCATCAAGGAGTATGTGAACGATTTCAAGGAAATCATGCTCGAGCTACCGACGTTGACGGATCAGGAGGCCCTGTTCGCATTCATCGATGGACTCAAGCCGTGGGCCAAGCTTGAGATCCAACGGGCGAATGCAAGGAATGTGGCGGATGCGATGGTGGTGGCGGAACGGTTGGTGGAGTTGAAGATCTCAACCGACAAGTCCAAGTTCCGGAAGGAGGACAAGGGGAAAGGTGGGGGAGACCGCCCACCCAAGATGGGACCGACAAGCCAAGGTTCGGGGAAGCAGGCGGACGACTCGGGTAAGCCGAGAGCTTGTCACATCTGTGGGGCCACTAACCATCTCAAGTTCAATTGTCCATTCCGAGGGAAGAAGGTGGCTGCGGTCACCGAGCAGTCCGATGGAGAGGACCCGCAAATGGGGTCCCTCAAGTTCCTTAGCGCGGTTAAGGCTCGTGTGGAACCGGCGAAGGGACCAAGGAAGGGGTCGATGTACGTCGAGGCGGTGATCGGCTCCGCGAAGGTGAAGGCGCTCGTCGACACGGGCGCAACCCACAACTTCATGCGTGAAGGAGTGGCAAAGGCGATGGGGTTGGCCGTCACCCCAACGGGAGGATCCATTAAGTCCGTGAATGCAAGTGCCAAGCCGGTGACCGGTGAGGCGAGGGGAGTCCAAGTACAAGTCGGGGATTGGCGTGGTGTGGTCTCCTTCACCGTCATACCCATGGACGACTACGACGTGGTTCTCGGACTACAATGGTTCGATCAGGTACGGGCCTTCATCGTCCCTTACTCCGACTCTTTGATGATAATCAACGAGGAAGGTGCTAGTACCATCCCGGCCAAGCGGGAGGCGAAGGGGTCGGTAGCAATATCGGCCATGCAGTTCAACCGGAGCCTAGCGTGCTGCGAGGAGGCGTTCGCCGCGTTCGCTATGCCCGATGATGATGAGGATGAGACCAAGGGGATGGTGGAGGTCCCCAAGGAGGTCAAGGAAGTGTTGGAGGAGTTCAAGGACGTGATGCCCAACGAGCTCCCAAAGAAGCTGCCGCCTAAGAGGGATGTGGACCATCGGATCGAGTTGGTGACCGACTCGATGCCGCCATCCCGCACACCCTATCGGATGGCACCGCCCGAGCTAAAGGAGCTACAACGGCAGTTGAAGGAGTTGCTCGATGCGGGGATGATCCAGCCGTCCAAGTCCCCTTACGGAGCCCCGGTGTTGTTCCAAAAGAAGCATGACGGGTCGCTGCGCATGTGCGTGGATTATCGGGCGCTCAACAAGCTGACGGTGCGGAACAAGTACCCGATTCCACTCATCGGGGAACTCTTCGACCAACTTGGAGGAGCCAAGTGGTTCTCGAAGATCGATTTGCGGTCGGGCTATTGGCAAGTGCGGATAGCCGAAGGAGATGAGCCCAAGACTGCCATGGTGACGAGGTACGGGTCGTACGAATTCCTAGTCATGCCCTTTGGCTTGACGAATGCGCCGGCTACATTTTGCACGATGATGAATAAGGTATTCCAACCCTATCTCGACAAATTCGTTGTCGTTTATCTTGACGACATTGTTGTGTACTCACCCACGTTGCGAGAGCACGTGGAGCATCTTCGGTTGGTGTTTCAGGCCTTGAGGGAGAACGAGCTCTATGCAAAGTTGGAGAAGTGCTCGTTTGCCCAAGATGAGGTGTCATTCCTTGGCCACCGCATACGGGAGGGGCGGATCATGATGGATCGGGCCAAGGTGAAAGCCATCCAAGATTGGGAGCCACCCAAAGACGTGTCCCAGCTTCGATCATTCTTGGGACTTGTCAACTACTACCGCAAGTTCATCCGAGGGTACTCCCAAGCCGCTGCCCCGTTGACGGAGCTGTTAAAGAAGGCACGATCGTGGGTGTGGAGCAAGGCGTGTCAAGAGGCCTTCGAGCGACTCAAGGCCGCCGTGACGGAGGAACCGGTCCTTGCCTTGCCAGACCACACCAAGGCATACGAGGTGCACACGGATGCGTCCGATTTCGCTATTGGGGGAGTGCTCATGCAAGAGGGGCACCCGGTGGCGTTCGAGAGTCGGAAGCTCAACGAGGCGGAGCGGAGATACACGGTGCACGAGAAGGAGATGACCGCGGTGGTGCATTGTCTACGCACGTGGAGGCACTACCTTCTTGGGAGTAAGTTCGTGGTCCGGACGGACAACGTAGCCACGAGTTACTTCCAAACACAAAAGAAGCTGACGCCCAAGCAAGCTCGATGGCAAGAGTTCTTGGCGGAGTTCGACTACACACTCGAGTACAAGCCGGGGGTGACGAATCGTGTAGCCGATGCGTTGAGCCGGAAGGCGGAACTTGCGGCCATTAGCCAAGCCGAGACGAACATCAAGGAGCGGATACGTGAAGGCTTGGAGAAGGACCCGATGGCACAACACATTATGGAGTTTTGCAAGGAGGGCAAGACTCGGCGGTTTTGGATACGGGATGGGCTTCTCTTCACCAAGGGAGACCGGTTGTACGTGCCTAAGTGGGGAAGCTTGAGGCGGGACATCCTCAAGGAGTGCCATGATTCGATGTGGGCGGGGCACCCGGGCATGCACCGCACGATGGCGCTCGTGGAGGAGACATACTATTGGCCGAGGATGCGCGAGGACGTCGAGGCGTACGTGCGGACGTGTCTTGTGTGCCAACAAGACAAGATCGAGCAACAACAGCCGGGCGGGCTGCTCCAACCGTTGCCCATTCCGGAGCATCCGTTCGAAAGCGTGTCGATGGACTTCATCACATGCTTGCCCAAGTCCGAGGGATGGGGGACGATCATTGTGGTGGTGGATCGTTTCTCCAAGTACGGCACTTTCATTCCAGCACCACCCGACGTTACTGCCTTAGACACGGCCAAGCTGTTCGTGAAGCATGTGGTCAAGCATTGGGGATTGCCGAAGACGATCGTGAGTGACCGAGACCCACGCTTCACCGGGAAATTTTGGTCCGAATTGTTCAAGTTGTTGGGTTCCAACTTGGCCTTCTCGACGAGCTTCCACCCGCAAACGGATGGCCAGACGGAGCGGGTGAACGCATTGTTGGAGTTGTACCTGCGGCACTTCGTGAGCGCCAACCAACGGGATTGGGCCAAGCTGTTGGACACGGCGCAGTTCTCGTACAACCTCCAAAGGAGCGAGTCCACTGGGAGGAGTCCGTTCGAGCTAGCGACGGGGAGACAACCCATGACCCCAACCGGCCTCGCAACGGGATACAAAGGGCAAAGTCCGTCGGCCTATACCTTTGCCAAATCACTTCATGAGGAGACGGACTTGGCTCGGGCATCATTGGACAAGGCCGCCAAGAAGATGAAGAAGTGGGCGGATCTTAAGCGGCGGGCGGTCGAGTTCAACGAGGGGGATCAAGTGATGGTGAAGCTACTCCCTCAACAATTCAAGGCGTTTCGGGCCGTGCACAAGGGACTTATCCGAAGGTACGAGGGACCGTTCAAGATAGTGCGGCGGGTCGGGAACGTGTCATACCGTGTGGAGTTGCCGCCGAAGATGAAGATCCATCCCGTGTTCCATGTGAGCCAACTCAAGCCCTATCACGAAGACACGGAGGATCCTACGCGTGGGCAATCAAGTCGGGCGCCTACGGCCATGACAACCTCATTCGACAAGGAGGTTGAGGAAATCATCTCACACCGGGAGGTTCGAAGGCGGGGTGTTTCACCCTACAAGGAGTACTTTGTGAGATGGAAGGGGCTACCGGATTCCGAGAGCACTTGGGAGCACGAAGAGCACTTATGGCAATTTCGGGACCGGATCGGAGAGTATCACTCCAAGGTCTTGCCGAGGACGGCTTCGACTTAGGTGGGGGAGAATGTCACGCCCCGCTCAAGAGGGGTCAAATTTGTGAGGTTTCCCGGAATGATCTAGAGTTTACTTGATGAGTCCGGCACCTTGCGGAACATTCCGGAATCCTCTTGTACATAGTAGAGACTTGTAGAATTCTCTAGAACCTTATAGAATCTCGTAGAAGGTCATAGAAGGAGGTGGAAGCCTCTAGCCATAGAAGGATCTAGACATGGGAAGGATCTAGAACCCCTCTCCACTTGTATATATAGGCCCTTGGCCATTCATTTGTAACGATCCAAGTTTCAAGCAATAGAAGTTCTCTTGCATTCTCTCAAACTCTCTCTTTGCCTTCTTGTGTTCTTAGCCAAGCGACTTGGTGGGAAGGTTGCCTAGCTAGCATCGAGGCGAGCTAGTCTAGGACCGCACGGCGAGTGAAGGAAACTTCGTGGGGCACAAGTTTCAGTCCGTGACAACGTGCTGCGTTCATCAATGTGCTCGACTTCAAGACCTATAAACCAAGAACCGAGTGACACATCTTCGTTTGCGTACTTGTGCAAAATAGGCCTAGGTATTGAAGGTTGGAACAATTAGTCCATGGTTAATGCATGCACTAAAGAGCAATATTTTGGACTAATCCACAAACAACTTTCATTCTCAAGAAACCTTTCACCAAAAATAAACCATGTTACTCCGACTACCGCCCTTAATAATCTCGAAAAATAGTGTACTTATGTCACGACCGGACTTCACTAAGGATAGTTAAGCCGGGAAACCATGACTAGGGATGGGAATTAGGAGTAGGGGAAAGAAAGGGGGTATAAGATTGTGTGTGGAATATGACTCGTATAGCTATTTGAACAACACTTTATACTATTGAACGTCTCAACTCGGGATCTCAAATGAGAATACAAGGATACTTGTCATAATCTATTACATGACTTGAAACAATTCTCGGAAGCTCAAGAGTTTGCACAGCGGAAGAATACTTGAATACATGTATGAAGACACGTATTACCGAGAGTCCTAATCTATAACGACAAAAGCTCCACTCACCACTTCACATCATCTCGCTCAACCTGCACATTTAGAAATACATGCAGGGCTGAGTACGAAAGTACTCAGTGGGCACATGCCGAAAACTATACATAATAATTGTCAAGCCATTCAACTGTAAGACATAGGGGTTTTATTGAAAAGAGCCCATGCTTACTAAAACTGTTCTTGTGATCTAAAAGTGCATGCATGCTAAGTTCTTTCGTAATCTACCATATCTGAAACTGTGGTGTCGAGGAGGTGGCCACCTCACACGACACCTGACCGGCCAACCCTGAAGATGACTCACGGTCCTGTGTACACTAGTCCAAGTAAGATAACAAGTCTTAACGAGGACCCGAATTCGATTAACTTTAATTGGCGTAGCCAATGCAGATAGGCGTCATACATAAATCGAAACATTTATGGCATGACAATACTTGAAAATAAACATTTTCATCTAAACATTCTATAATTTTTCTTGTATAAGAAAGCCCACCTTAAGTAACGTGAAAAGTGTCGATCCTGATAGAATCGCAACGTCAACCTTCCGGTCGATTTCCACCTATTTAGAAACGACGTTATAAGAATTTCCATTCTCATAGAATCTAATAATATATAACTTCAAATAAATTATTATTCGAAGCTTACAAGGACAATTAACGGCTACCACTAGCCATGAAGAATAATTAACTCCGATTAATAATCTCACGATATATTAACGGAACAATAGTCGAAGTGAGAAATTAGAAATAAGAATATATTATTCTTTATAAGGAATTATTAGATTCTATGAGAATGGAAATTCTTATAACGTCGTTTCTAAATAGGTGGAAATCGACCGGAAGGTTGACGTTGCGATTCTATCAGGATCGACACTTTTCACGTTACTTAAGGTGGGCTTTCTTATACAAGAAAAATTATAGAATGTTTAGATGAAAATGTTTATTTTCAAGTATTGTCATGCCATAAATGTTTCGATTTATGTATGACGCCTATCTGCATTGGCTACGCCAATTAAAGTTAATCGAATTCGGGTCCTCGTTAAGACTTGTTATCTTACTTGGACTAGTGTACACAGGACCGTGAGTCATCTTCAGGGTTGGCCGGTCAGGTGTCGTGTGAGGTGGCCACCTCCTCGACACCACAGTTTCAGATATGGTAGATTACGAAAGAACTTAGCATGCATGCACTTTTAGATCACAAGAACAGTTTTAGTAAGCATGGGCTCTTTTCAATAAAACCCCTATGTCTTACAGTTGAATGGCTTGACAATTATTATGTATAGTTTTCGGCATGTGCCCACTGAGTACTTTCGTACTCAGCCCTGCATGTATTTCTAAATGTGCAGGTTGAGCGAGATGATGTGAAGTGGTGAGTGGAGCTTTTGTCGTTATAGATTAGGACTCTCGGTAATACGTGTCTTCATACATGTATTCAAGTATTCTTCCGCTGTGCAAACTCTTGAGCTTCCGAGAATTGTTTCAAGTCATGTAATAGATTATGACAAGTATCCTTGTATTCTCATTTGAGATCCCGAGTTGAGACGTTCAATAGTATAAAGTGTTGTTCAAATAGCTATACGAGTCATATTCCACACACAATCTTATACCCCCTTTCTTTCCCCTACTCCTAATTCCCATCCCTAGTCATGGTTTCCCGGCTTAACTATCCTTAGTGAAGTCCGGTCGTGACAACTTATCTTTTGTCCTTGTAGAAATTTCATAATTTTTTTTGTCGATCAATCATAATTAATGGAAACCTTACTGGTTGATGGAAATGTAGGTGGCTAGATCCTTTGAAATAGCATAGATCTGTCCTGTTGCATGCCGGAAATATTTATTTCCATCCTCTCTGAATTTCCAGTACTCCGGCTCATGGTACTTTACATTTCTGCATAACAGATCTGATTATTTAAGATTTAAAACCAAGACAACGAACATGCAATCACTCAAGAAGAAAAGAGGTCGATCACTACTTTTGTGCTAGAACTGGCCCCGATTTCATACAGCCGATATAAGACCTTGGTTTTGAGCGGTGGCGAGCAAGAGTTGCAGCTAATGTACCTGAGGTACAACACTCTTTCATTGCTTTGAATACTGACAATTATCTCTAAGCAAATCCACGTATAAGAGAAAGCAGAGGTTACCCAAGTTAACATGGACATCATCATCAACCTTGACATAAAAATCAGCATCCCATTTTGCGACAGCAGTGGCAAAGAAAATCTTCGTTTTTGCTGAGAGTTCATGATATCCCTCGACATGATCCTAAGGAACTATCAAATCTCAATCACGTATATATTGGGGAAAAAATCTACCAGTGAAAAAAGTGTGCTAAACTATTACCAGCCTTAGAAAGTCCTTGTGTTGAGCTTCTTCTGAGTCGAAAGCTCTATCCAATATACTGTTTGAAGTGGCGCTAGATAATCCAAAACATATACATTCAGTCAGTTCATTCATGAAGTAAATGATCAGTCGAATATCCGAAGTTTTGATAATTTACACGTCAAGATGAGTATACAAAAAGGGTCATTTAAAAAAAGAAATAAACAGCCAAGATCTCGAAACTGAAACAGCTAAAATGTACAGAAAGGCCACCAAAATCGAAGTATTACAGTATAAATAAAACTGAAAAACGAAGATGTTCAAATCTGACTAAATCCATACTGCATTGCATCACCACAGAAAGTGGACATTAATTTCTCATCTACTCTGTTGAAATGAATTGCTAATCTATAAATACTGAACTGAGTGCTTCTTGAGATCGAAGCTAACACCGAAAAAATGAAACTCTTAGCTCTACAAACTTCAAAAGATCAGCTGGCAGAAAACAAAGGAAATGGGGGGCCATACTTCATCTACTAGTTACTACATTGTGAAAATAAATGTAAATAAACATGAGATAACAAACGTGCAATCTACCTATGTCCGATCATGAATCTCACAACAATCCCCTTTTCTTGCTCCAACTTGCGATGTTTATCCCCTGAAAAACCAACACAATCATCAACCACATTGACACAAACTCAAAAAAGAACAAAAAATCTACTCAAAAACTGCAAGCAACCTCGAGGCATCCAAGTCTCTCTGACAGAATCACGTCTCTTTCGACTACTGAAAGCCGTATTTATACCAATCACCATAAATGCTTTCTTCCTCGGAGGCCCCTCATTGTAAATTACAGAGGACCCCTCACTGCTCCCTCTCTCCTCACCTCTCCTTGAAGCAGACAGTTCCATTTGCAGCATTGAAATCGACTTGTCCAATGACCTAAATTGAACCCCCAATAAATTCCACACCTCAATCTAACAAAATACTTTTAAAGAAACAAAATTTAATTAAAAAAAACAATTTATTGTAAAGAATCATGAACTCACAGAACTGCTTCATGGGTTTTGTACACCTCATTCATGATATTCACGCCCTGATCCCCTCCTTTCTATTGAAAAACAAGAATCAGATACTAAAACATAAAGGCACAAAAAAAGGAGAGCAAAATTCTTGAAAAATTGAATCTTTGAAACAGCAATAAGAAAAAACCAAACTTCAATTCGCAAAGATTGAACCTTTTTTCTACCATTGCAGTCCTCTGATACGATCTGCAGCTCTTGCTCCCTTCTTTTCTGAGTTATTAACTGGTTGCTGGATTCCAGTGGAACCCAGAATCTAATCAACCATTACATGAATATGCAGAGGCGGATTACAACAAGCTATTAAAGAATTCAAGAAAAACCGAAATTGTTGCAAGAAACGTACTTGTTAGTGAACATTATCCCGAGGAAAAAGAAGCACATGGAGAAAATGGGAATCCATTTTGCCGAAACCTTCCCACTGCTCTTACTCTTCATGCCTCTACAATTTTTCTTTCTTGGATAACACAGTGCAAGCGAAATGGGGGAGAATCCAGTAAGAGATATATGAGCTGAATTCTGTATACTACTGTATTATGAGAGAGAGAGAGAGAGAGAGAGAGAGAGAGCTATAAAATGGAGAATGTCGACGGAATCTTGTAGTGCAGTGTCAGTGAAGTGGAATATATTTTTTTTCTTAATTAAATTTGTCGGAATAATTGTGAAATTAATTCAAGTGAAATTAGGGGGCTTGGAATTTGGTTGAAACAAACAGGTGCCTTTTATTACAAGTAATAAATCCGAATCAATTGTTCCAACAAGTGTATATACTATGTTTAGTAGCAAATCTTAGTCCAACTTCTGTATTTATAGCAATTAATTACTAACATGAGAAAAAAAAAAACACCCAGAAAAAATAAATCACAACTACTAAAAATAATGTTAAAATGTTGCTTTCAGTTTAAACTCAAGGCAACAGTAATTCCTACACTTTGGCTAGTTTGGTAGACTAGTTGAGATATATCAAGTTAGGATAAAAATTAACATGGAAGTTAAGATAAAATGAAACATGAATTATGAACCTTTGTTTGGTAGACTACATAAAATATTCAAGATAATTTAACGAGTGTTTGGTGGCAATTACTATTCCCAAGATAAATAAATAAAATGACTAAATTATCCTTTTGAATTAGGGGTAAGGTTCGAGAATTGGGAAAGGTCGAAAAGGAGGCAGAAGAAATTGGGGAGGAGTACTGGATTGTTTAGGGGACGAAGGATTGAGGGCTAGGGATTTGAGGTTTGAGAGGGCGGTGGCAAATTTGGGGACGCGAGAAGGAGGCACCGACGAGGAACTTGAAAGAAGGTCGACGTTGCGATTCCGTGAGACAGCGTTGAAGTAGGCGTTCGTCGGTGGGCGACGACGAGGAAGAGGTTGGCAACGACGAGGAGGCGGCAGGTGGCAGAGATGAAGGAGGCTTCGCAGTGTTGGGTTGTCTTGGAAGAGATGACCTAGAGTTGGTGAGGAAGAGGAATGCGTGTTTCCAATTTTTTGGGTTGTGGTTGCACCGCCGCCGCCGACTGTGCAGAGGAAGAGGGTGAAGTTGTTGAGAGAGGCTGAGGTGGGGTTGTTGCTGTGAGGGAGATAACTCGTGGAAGATGACGATGATTTGAGTGGGGCAATTTTGGAAAAATAATAAAGTATTGAACACTATTCAATGCTCATAAATTGTATCCCACCATTTTGGTGGGTTAGAAAAACTTATTGGAATAGTGATTTAACCACGGGCTGTAATTTTAAACCGGGCCCTTACGGGCTTAAAGACTAGTTAAAAAAGCTATCAAACATAAGATATATGCCTATTAAAATTGTCTAACTTGACATATCCTGGCTATCAAACTAGCCTATGAAATAAACGACAAATTAGGGCAGTCATTACATGTTAGTAATTTGAATTTTGTAGTAAACTTTACAACCTTAAAGCAGTTTCTTGTTTTGACTTTAATTACAAATTATTTGCACTATACTTGATTATTATTTGAGGTCAATTATCTCTCAAAACATTACACAGTATCAACATATGAGATGTTGGCTTTCTATTTCAAAAAATTTAGCTGTCCACTTTATGCATAAGTGATTGGGATTCAAAAGGAGAAAAAACTGAATCGTGACGTATTGATTTAGTGGTAGATGGTTAATGCCTATAGGTGAAGGTTTTAGATTCGAGTTTTGCGTGACACGGACTTTAAATTACCGTTTATGATATGCATTGACAGATCTCAAGGAATATCAACACTGTGAAATGGAGATCAATACAAGTATGTATTCCATAAATACACGACTCCACTCCATCTTTCCTTATGCAGTACCTAACTGCAGTATGTAGGAGCTCTGCGAGGGCGATAAACGAAAGGTTTGACAGCATGAGAGTAGCCAGAGCGGTGGGTGTAACTGAATTTGACACCAGCACTTCCATCTCCCAAATGAGTGCAGTGGCTGTGGAAGCTGCTGATTGGCCTGGCTAGACATGCATCCCAACGTTCACTCTCGGGCATCGTCTCAGCCACTGTGTAAATCCCGTCTGAATTTGTGAATGCTTGATAATTTAGAACTTCACCGGACTTTGTTATGCAAAGCACGGCCACTTCAGCACCTGTACCAGAAAAGCAAAAACTCTTAAAATCATGAAATGCAATGTATGTACTCCGGCACCAATGCAGTTTTCTGCTATAGCTAAAATCTTTCGAGAGAGATTCAAACCCTTAAATTTCCTGCCCAGTAGAAACCAACGTGCTCTCCTAATGAGAACTAGTTACCACGACAACTATCACATGGTCTTCACAATGAAGAAAATCATGCATAGTATCGTTCGAGTTTTCATTTTTATTCTGCTGTTGTTCATGAAAATATGGCACAATGATCCATCATAAAAGATTTTAACAAAATGGACTGATGGACTAATAGACAAGATGCCAGAGGCAAGCTTGGAATCTGTTTGTGTCTAACAGTGCAGGTTCAGCAGAAGCAAACTTTTAGATGACAACGCAAACAAGGACTCGTAAATAGTTACACTATACATCAAACTAGAGCTAGATGACGATGAGCTCGTTTTTATATCCAGAAAGGGCCTAAAGTAACTTCATCAATATTGCGAGAGAAGCACATTTGAAGGTAGTAATCGTCATTCAAAAACATGACCTCAAATTTCTGATAGATAATTAGTACTACACAGATCCCTATTATACAATGATCGCCTCAAAATTCCACGATTAGTGTTCAACGGCCACTAACAAAGTGATTTCAGCAACTATACATCCCAGCTACCCACGGATCGTTCTCTAAGATAAAATACTCGAATCAGTTACATCGTCATATCCCTCAAGATAAAGGAGTTGGTAATGGTAATTAGAACAGAGAATCACACTACAAACAGATTTTTGTTCCAAGAACAACCACAACACACAATCCAAAACTTCATTTCTCAGTCAAATGCAACTTTTTGGAACAAAACTATCAGAGAAAGGCCTTAATCAATAGATTACAACTCCAGGTGAACCCTAATCTAATCACATTCTGATTTTTTTTCTCATTTCAATCAACTAACAGCAATCAATAGCGAGCTCACTCACAAATTCATTCACCGCCTCTCAAAAACAAACAAATACCAAAAGACAGAGGAAATCGAGATTGGGAAAGTAATCTAAAATTGGGGGAAATTGGGAAAAAAAAGCGAGGGAACTTGCCTGATAAGACGTGATCCTCGGGGCCGATGGCGGAGTCGGCGCACACGTCACACACCACCCGGCCGTGGATTTCGCCGGTCCACGACGTCACTCCGTCCGCCATCAGCAGCGCCACCAAAACCCCCGCCGCTATCAGAAGCTTCGACTCCATTTTTCAAAATCTCAGGAGCGAAGAAGGAAGCATTCGAGTAAGCTTTAGCCGCCGACAAAGGGAAAGCGTTAAAGAGGGAGGCTAATTCTTTGGGATTTTATTACCGGATTTCACTGCCACTGTAATTGGGTAAAAAAGAGTATTAATAACAAGTAATTATTGGGAATCAATAATGGGCTGGGCCTCATCAAAACTATCGGGCCCGGGCCAGATTGTGGGCCGAGATTGAGGTCAGATCAGGGCCCACCCCAGCATTATTTATAATAAAAATATTATTATTCACAGAAAGAAAAGTGAATTTTGTGATTTGCCCACATGAGTAAAATTTTGTTTTGAACTTGAAGCTGTTAAAAGTTGACTAATTTTTTCTTTAAATGGTGAAAGTTCACTATTTAAATATTTAAGTTATGTGTATAAGTGTAATTCAATTGTCTGAAATGCTTTACTTTTACCGTTCCAACGAAGATAAGACGTTTGACTAAAGTCTATCTTAAAAAAACCTGTTAACTAGGTTTGAATGTGGCTTGTTAAGCTAAAATTAGACTACTAATCCGATTCATAATGTGTTGGGGCCTTTTAATGAGTCATCAAATATTGGATCGGGCTGCACTTTGTTAGACGACCGTCGGTATTAAACTTAAAGTTTGTGTTAAAATGATTGTGGAGTACTACTTTATATTTTGCTTTTCTTTTGCTAAATGAGTTCATGGACTGTGGTTGTAAATACTGCAATTTACAATCTCATGTTACAACTAGAGCTATCACACATATTTTAACAGATACATTATGCCACAGCAAGTTCCATAGCACAAGCTGTGCTATAAACATCAAACTCCATTATTGTGAATACTAATCGATAAAGTGTATCGAGGCCGATGCCTTCGTGTATCTGCATTGATCTTGTTCAGAGCAGCCGCTGCTTCGATCATATTGATCCTTTCATTTGCTGATATTTGATAGCCAACTCAAATATCGACACCACACATTGTTCTTTGGCAGAGTAATCTCGATCTTCCCTTGATAACAGAACAACTGAAGCAATTTCTGCTGCTGCATTTCGTTGCAGTGCTTCAAATACCCAATCATTTAAGCTCATTTCCCCACCGAACATATCATCCGTCGGCTTCTTCCCTGTGGACATGTCCAACAACAATGTTCCAAAGCTGTACACATCCCCTTCTGTCGAAACTTTCCCTTCCGTTCCAAGCAAATCACTGTCTCTCGTAAACAAGTAAATAAAATACCTGATGATATAGGAAATCGAGACTGGAAAAGTAATCTAAAATCGAGGCAACTGGGAAAAGCTGAAAATCGAAGTTTTACACACATACAACGTGTACTACTCAACAGAATTATCACGCATATTTGAACAGAAAAGTTTTGCCATAGCAAGTTCTAAAGAAGAAACAGCATTGTAAGCATCAAACTCCATTATTGTGATTGCCAATCGATAAAGCATATCTAGGCCGATGCCCTGTAGCTGCAGTTATTTCTGCATTGATCTTGTGCAGGGCAGCTGCTGCTTCGATCATGTTGATTCGTTCATCCGCCGAAACTGCTAAGCATTTCATCGCCAACTCAAAAATCGATGACACGCATCGCTCCTTGGAGGAGAAATCTTGATCTTCCCTTGATAAGAGAGCAACGGCCACAATTTCAGTAGCTGCTGCATTATGTTGCAGAGCTTCACTCACCCATTCTCTTAAGCTCATTTCTCCACCGAACATGTCATCGGTCGGCTTCCTCCCTGTGAACATCTCCAACAGCATTATCCCGAAACTGTACACATCGCCATTTGTAGACACTTTCCCTTCCGTTCCAAACTCTATTAGAATCACATCGCCATTTGTAGACGCCATCAGTTAGGCCAAACAATCATGGAAAAAGTAATATATGATATAACGGAATATGAAAAGCTAACATTATGCATTATCACCTTGTGCAGCATAACCGATGGTGGCCAATGTTTGAGTTTGGGCGAAAACTTCCCCTCCCTCGAAAAGCTTCGAAATTCCAAAATCTGAGAGATGAGCAATCATGTCTTCATCGAGCAACACATTACTTGGCTTTATGTCACAATGCACAACCGGAAACGGATAACCATGGTGCAGATACTCAATAGCAGCCGCAACATCTATTGCTATTTTTAATCTATGTACGAGATCAATAAAACAGTTGTCGGAATACAACCATTTATCCAAGCTCCCGTTCGGCATGTATGCTAGAATGAGAGCTTTAAACTCCGTGTTACTACAACATCCGATAACTTCAACTAAGTTTCTGTGTCGAACGTTGCTCAATACTTTAGTTTCTGTGTCGAAGCTTCTCGCACCCCCTTCTAGTTGCAAGTCGAATACTTTTGCTGCAACTTGTAGTCCGTCAGATAGTGTTGCTTGGAAGACCGAACCGAAGCTTCCTCTTCCGAGTAGGTTGCCCTCACTAAAACAATCCGTTCCCCGTTCTAGTTCCAAGTAAGAAATTCTTCTCCACTCAATAACGGGTGAGATTTCAGAGGAGAGTGGCACCTTCTTCTGATTTCTTCTCCTTA
This sequence comes from Thymus mandschuricus, assembly GCA_029379335.1. Lineage (NCBI taxonomy): Eukaryota > Viridiplantae > Streptophyta > Magnoliopsida > Lamiales > Lamiaceae > Thymus > Thymus mandschuricus. The sequence continues at coordinate 39,058,701 of CM057074.1, forward strand.
TGAAGACGACGATGGCCAACACTAAAATGACTACTACAATCAATGAGGGCAACATATACTTTATTAATTTGACAGAATTGTTTTTCCGTGTACCAACACCATTTTTTGGGCATAACTGCACTTGATATCTAGGAGAGCCGCAAAGGGCAGAGTTGTGGGCAAAAGATTGAGCTGTAAAGTTACTGAAACGACCCATGTTCGGAATTTCCCCCTCCAATTGGTTGTCGGAAACACTAAAATTCCGAAGAAGGGGGAGGCCTTCGAAGGACTTGGGTATGAATCCAGAGAGATTATTGTGAGATAAATCTAAATAAGTTAAGCCTTTGACATTTCCCAAGACCTTAGGAATAGATCCACTAAACTGGTTATTGGACAAGTTCAGAGTTACTAGTGATTGGCAGCCATCAATCAAGCTGGGTATATTGCCTGAAAATCGATTAGAAGACAAATCTAAGGTGTTGATGGCCTTCAAATTTCCGAGTTGGGATGACAATGGGCCATCGAAATGATTGGAGAACAAGTTCAAGATGAAAAGGTCTGTAAGAGCCCAGAAGTTGGGAGGGACGGTGGAATCCAGTTGGTTGGAGTATAAGTAAACTTCTCTCAAGGATTTGAGTTCCCCAAAACATTCAGGTATTGAACCTATGAGCTTGTTCCTAGAGAGGCTCAGTTCTCCCAAATTATTCAACCGACAAATATAGTTAGGAATAGACCCAACCAATTGATTGTCACCAAGATATAGCCTTTGGAGTTGCTTCATTTTCCCAACAGTCGGTGGAATGCGCCCACTCAATTGATTCTCACCCAAATGCATTGTGAGCAAATTGCTCAAGTTTCCGATTTCAGAAGGAATGGTACCCATGATGTTATTGTTTGATACCGAGATATGCTCCAGGGTTGAGGAAAAATCCCCGATTGATGCAGGCAGGCTACCATTCAATAGGTTATCGGATGCTGCCAAGTACTTCAAATATCGACAGTTAGTTAATGAAGAGAGAAATGGTGCCGCTGCTCCGCTCAACTTATTCCCCCAAATAACAAGGTATTGGAGGAGTCTCAAATTACCAAAGTCTGGTATGGATCCACTCAAGGAGTTAACGTTCATATTCAATATAACCAGTTTAGAAAGATTGGTGATGGAGCTTGGAATAGAACCATTGAGTCTGTTATCAAATAAAAGAAGCAACTCAAGATTGAAAAGTGAATTCCCCAAATCTGAAGGAAGACTACCTGATAACTCATTAAATGAAAGGGATAACACATTCAAGGTTGATATGTTGAATATGGAAGATGGGATGGAGCCGGTTAAAGAATTGTTGAATACAATGAAATATTGGAGGTTTGGTAAAGTGCCGATCTCTTGTGGAATTTCACCTGAAGTATACAGACATGCATGCACATATGAGATATTAATAATATTGCATGTGCTATTATTAATACAAAATAATACTAATAGTATATTATAATAAATATAGTTTTAATAGTCGTCACATATATACATGCTATTCAGAACCATAATACTGTCGTACGTACCTGTTAAATTATTGTACCCCAAGTCCAAGGCAGTAAGCATGGTGAGATTTCCAATTCCTCGGGGGATGTTGCCACTCAAATTGTTGTCGTGAAATGACAATGTGTCAAGATTTTTGCATTTCCATATATTTGGCGGAATCTGTCCTTGAAGTTGATTGTGAAGTAGATAAAGTGTTCTGATGTTGGGCATATAATTGCACATTTCACTTGGGACCCTACCTACAAATAATTTTTCTTCCCACATTATCTAATTGCCAACTATTCCCTCAACATAGTTTGCTCCGTGCAGTGTTATTAATTAAAATGTATTTTGCAATTACTCGTGAACGCATTCATGGTGATTATATATATGGGAGTGACGACATATATGTTGGAATATTGGTTTTTTAAAACAATATTTAAATATCTTTAATTTATTTATTAAATTAAATATGAGATTGTTAATCTTCTCCGAGAGTTGATTAACGTGATATATTCATATTCTCGAAACCAATATGTGGTGAGTGAGATATGAATGATTAAAGTGTAGTGTTGGTGGAGTTAATTCATTGTTTAATGAATGTTTAAGCTGTTCCACATTGATTAAGCTTCATTAATTAAACTTGTTTAAAGTAATTAAACAAGTGAGCTTAGAATCAAGTGGACTTAAGTGGACTAGAGAGTTTGGGCTCTCTCGTGTATAGATACACGCAAGCGTCGTTGGTCAGCTCGAGCTCGAGCTCGGGTTTCGGGGTTCGGAGTTTTGGGCCAGAAATGTGTCCAGATTCGTTGAACCAAATTGCGTCCAGATTCGTTGAACCTAGTGTTCAACATTTGAATGTGTAACGTTTGTAACCGTTGGGAGTTACGAGTGTAACTCCTCCACTACATCATGATGCACGGGAGGTTACAAACGCAATCATCAACGACTCCTTAATGGGTCGAGCGAAACCGCCAACGAGCCATCATGGCTCGTGCGTAACTGCCAACGACCCTTTAATGGATCGTGTGTAACTGCCAACGAGCAATCATGACTCGTGTGTAACTGCCAACGAGCAATCATGACTCGTTGCGTAACTGCCAACGAACAATCATGACTCGCTTGTAACTGCCAACGAGCAATCATGACTCGTTGCGTAACTGTCAACGAGCCATCATGATTCGTACGTAACCGCCAACGAACCATGATGACGTCTTCATGACGGCATTAATCCCTCGGGTGATGACACGCCTATAAATAGAGGAGTCGCATGCATTTGTCAGACACACCGCAAATCGAGCATCTCTTTGCACTTGCACTCTTCTCTCTTCTGCATTTCATTTTCCGAGCTCAGTCCTCGCCTCCTTCAGTTCGTCGGAGCTCCAAGGTTCTGCGGTGCTGCTGCCTTCGAGACGTGGTCGTTTTATCTTTGGGGACGATACGCCAAAACCGAGAGCACTACCGGGGCGTATCTCGTCTTGCGGAAAGAGGACTTTCCTCGACTCGGCCAAATAAGTTCTTCTAATTTATTTTCGTCATTTTCTTGTAATTTTGTTCTATCTTCTTGAGTTGTATTACGCCCGGCAAGTTCATTGTAATTTCAGATTTATTTTATTAAATCTCCAACAATATATACATACCTGTCAACTTGTTATCAGCGAGATACAACACCTCAAGCTGTGGTAGATTACTGTGGAAACTTGGGATACTTCCTGATAAACTATTATCGGAGAAGCTCAATATCCTCAAAGAAGAGATGTTGAAGACTGAAGATGGAATATTTCCACTTAGAGAAGCGCCATCGATGTTTAATATCTCTAGACTCGAGAGATTCCCCATTTCTGCCGGTATTCCTAAAATTATGTATGTATACTGTTATTCACCAACATAAAGATATATACAAGTATTAGCTAGAATGTTAATTGCCAATGAAATTGTTGTAGGATAATGCCAAGAGATCAAGATGTTTGCATTTCCATACTTGATGAAATATGAGATCTTTAAGTTTATTCTGCTGTAAAAAATTTCAACTTTAAAAAATGAATAATAAATCAAATTGAGTTTTAATTTTGAATTAAGAATTTCTATATTCATTTTTAAAATATTAGAATATATTATAACGAAAATAAAATGGAAAACTAATATCGAAGTGAGAAAACAACATAGGTGCCCGCCAAAGTGCCCACTGTAGGGGTGTAGCAAATCATATATCTTTCTGTTATAAAATCACATATATAAGCATGTAAGAAGTAAGAGGATATGTGTACATACCTCAAAAATTGTTATAGCCCAAATACAAATCTCTAAGCATGCTCAAACTCCCAATTTCAAGCGGGATTTCACCATTGAAATTATTGAAGGATAAACCTAGGATCTCAAGGAGTTTGCATTTCCATGTATTTTGTGGAATCTCCCCAGAAAGCTGATTGCTTGAAATATCTAGTACTTTGATATTTGGGAGATTGTCACAGAAATCACTCGAGAGTGAACCTGATAGGCTATTAGTGTGAATTCTAATTTCTCTCAAGGAAGAGATATTGAAGATAGCATTTGGAATGGACCCACTCAACTCATTATAATTCAAGTTTAACACTTGTAGGGATGACAGATTTCCAATCCCCTTTGGGATAACCCCGGTCAAATGGTTATTGCGTATCCTTATTTCCTTGAGCGTAGACCCACCACTCCCAATCTCCGTCGGAATATTTCCACTCAACAGATTGTAACTCAAGTATAAACGTTGGAGATTTGAATTGTTGAACAAAGAGGGAGGGATTCTACCTGTGAAACTGTTGTTGCGGAGATATAGTTGCTCGAGCTGAGGTAATCTGCCCAACCATGCCGGAATTTCTCCGGTTAATGAATTCACTCCCACGTTCATCACCTTTAGACGCCGCAGTTTAGAGAGCTCAATTGGTAAGAAGCCCGTGAAATTGTTGGAGTAGATGTCAAGATATCTGAGAAACGTTAGGTTTCTGAGATGTGGGGCAACAGTTCCAGCAAGGTCGAATCCGGAGAGATTGAGGGCAGTCACCCTTTGGTGCTTGACGCCACACGTGACGCCAATCCAATCACAAACGGATGTATTTCCCGACCAATTAGTGCGCAAGATAGCACCGGGGTCGGAAGCAAAGGAGCTTTTGAAGGAAAGAAGAGCATGCTTGTCTGTAGTAGAATCCAAGCAGAGGGCAATGCTATTGAACGAGAAGAAGATGGAAATAGCAAAGAAAGAGAGATGAGTAGTCTTCTTCATGGATTTCATTTGTTTTATTTGGGATTGGTTGCCCTCTTAATATATATAACGTAGGATGCTCAATCATCCTACGTATTGCTGTTCAATTATTTGTATTAAAGAACGCCAATTGATCCATGAAAGTCGTGGTTTGTGTCTTGGTCAACGAACCAAGACACATATTAATTAAAACTCTAATAAATTACATGTAGAATACTTTTTTTTATAATCTATGTCGGTCACATATTGAAAGTTATTTGTAACATTCAAATAAATATTTATGATTAATTAAATTGCCATTAAAATTAATTTTTAATTTTAGATCGTATTTTATTATATAATAGTATAAATATTTTATTTGTTTAAGGTGTTTGATGTAATGAAAGTTAGCACACTAAAATTAATTCATAATGATCACAACTTTGTTGGAAGTCTTGATTACTTTTGAGGCCTCTAAATCATGCATCCACTAAATCTCCATTATACCAATTATATTTGAGCTACCTTCTTCTTCTTCTCGTTTAATACCATTGCCCTCTGCTTGGATTCTGCTATAGACAAACATGCTCTTCTTTCCTTCAAAAACTTGGTAGCCTATAAGTTGCCCCTTGGGCATTGCCTCTCACCACTAAGATGATGTCACGTGACTCAGTCTTCTTCATTTTAGCACCACTTTTTACTATTTTCAGAAATAAGTTTCTGAAAATTGTAAACCTAAATTATATTGTTTTTTTTTTTGCATGAATAGGGAGATAAATGTAGAAATTTATGAAATTCAATTTTGACATCATTTATTTTTTAAAATTTTATTTAATTTTATATATGAAATTCAATTTTAGAAAAAAATTATATTACCAAGTGATACAATTCAAAAAACGAATGAAACAAAAGACTCCCTTCATTCCAGTGATATACGTTAAATTTAGGACTTAACACTTATAAATAAATAAAATAAAAAATGAAATTATTTTAAATGAATATATCTACCGACAAACAGGAAGATGGAAAGAGCAAAGAGAGAGTTGAGTAGTCTTCATCGATTATTTAATTGTCTTATTTTGGATTGGTTGCTCAGGGAGAGGGAGAGCTCTCTCCACTAATTAATTAATTCATGAAAGTGGTGATTGAGTCTTGGTCAAATGTAAGTGTGGACTTTATGTAAAACTGGACCCTCCATGTCTGTCTATTTTATTATATGACTCAAAATAAGAATTATAGTCAATTGTGTTTTTTTGCTTGAGGGAGTGATGGAGACGAGACCGCTTGAGCTTCTTGGGGACTTCTAAAAGTTTGAGAAACTTTATAGCTCATTAATTATGGTGTCTTTTTATTTTCAGTACTTAAGAAGGTGTGGGAGACTTTTTGCAGGGAAAAAACTTGATGAAAGAAATGAGGGTTTTCCCTTACGTCTATGCTTAGCGTGATTCCTCTTCTTTAAGTTTTCACGTTTCGCATTTGAGTTTGCTATCTGTTTTAAGCTTCGCTGCGTCAGTTGGTATCCAGAGACCAAGGTGCGATTCTTATCATGCCTCCTCGTCGGGATATCACGCAGCAACTTCAACAGGACAATACTCAGATCCATCAGCAGATCGACTTGCTGACACAACAAATGGCGAACTTGCAAACGACTCAACGCCAACTACTGGATGCCGTGGCTGCCATCACCAATGATGCTCGTCACGATGATGAGTTTGGTGGGCGCGGGCGGGGGCGCGGCCGAGGCCATCGGCCCCACCAGAACTTCGCCTCTCCTAGTATTCATTCCGATGATGAGGACACTGAAACGATGGATAATCCCTTTGCAGATATGCCCCAAAATGACGATCCCAGAGATGATAATCGACGCTGGGAATCGAGTTTTCGTATGGACTTGCCCGAATTTACTGGTGGCCTTCAAGCAGACGAGTTCCTTGATTGGCTAGCCTCAGTGGATGAAGTCTTTGATTTCAAGGAAGTTCCAGATGCTCGACGAGTACAACTAGCAGCCACTCGTCTTCGCGGTAGAGCGGCAGCATGGTGGCAGCAGTTAAAACAGACGAGATCTCATCAGGGTAAGCCTAAAATTACTTCTTGGGAAAAGTTTAAGCATAAGATGCGTCAGGAATTCCTACCATATAATTATACTGTTAGGGTCGCACGCCCCTATCTCTACCCCTACGATTGAGAACACCCGAACGAATAGATCACACGGCAGTCGCGGGCTCTCCCCGACGATCAAACCGAATTTGCAGAACGAAAAAATAAAGAAGACGCAAGAAAAAATAGGGTTTGTGGTATATTGCTTAATCATAAAGAACCCTAATTCATCTATTTATAAACTAAGGACCCTGGTTGATTCGACTCGTACAATTCGGGAAAGAATCAACAAGAAAACCCGAAAAGATTTACAAAATAAAATAGACTCGATAAATAAAGAGTTGGGCCGAACCCAATTAACGAACAAAGTCGTCAAACTTGGCGGGCCTCCTCGTCGCACGCTTGGGCCGCCCGTCCGAGCCTTGGACGTCGATCTCTTCCTCAATCACGTCCAAGGCCTCCTCCTCATGCGATTCCTCCTCACTTACATCCGTCTCCAATCCCTCATCATGCATAGGCGAAGATTGATTCGTATCAACCCCCCCGTCCTTAACAACCTCCTTGTCCTCAAGGAGTAACGATGGAAAGCAACGACTAACCACTTCCCGAGGCTCCCACGACGGCACCGCCCCTTTATCATCATCCCATTCGACCAAACACTCATCCACCACAGCCCCTTCACGACGCACGCTCCTACACTCCACCACACGCACGGGACGAGCCACCGCTTTCCCGCGAGCAAAAAACGTTGGGAAATTGGCCGGTTGTACACCCCCGCCATCCACGAAAGGCCGTAATAAGCTTACATGGAACACGTCATGTATCCGACTGTCCTCTGGCAGCTTAAGCCGATATGCAACTTCCCCAATGCGTTCCACCACTTCGAACGGCCCATAGAAGCGACGCGATAATTTCACAGACAACGGTTTGGCCACCGAATGTTGCCTATACAGCTGGAGTTTCAATAACACCTTGTCGCCCACACTAAACTGAACATCACGACGATGTTTGTTAGCTGAATCCTTCATTCGCTGTTGCGCACGTTCAAGATTTTTCCGTAGCCACACCAACAATTCTCCACGACTACGAATTGCCTCAGCTACCGACGTAGGGCACGTAGGCGACGGCCGAGCCGCAATGAGAGGCGGAGGCTCCCGCCCATATAGAGCTCGAAATGGCGAAGTACCCAAGCCCTCATGGTGAAAACAATTCAGAGCCAGCTCCGCCCACGGAAGGAGGTTGGACCACTTCGCCGGCTGCTCTGAGACAAACGCACGCAAGTATTGTTCAAGCCCTCGATTCTTCACCTCTGTTTGCCCGTCTGATTGAGGATGATAGGCCGTTGTAAAGTTTAGCTTCGTGCCACTCAATTTGAGCAAATGCTCCCACACTTCGCTAAGAAAAATAGAATCCCGATCCGACACGAGCTTTGCCGGAAACCCATGATGCTTTACCACCGTATCCACGAATAGCCTTGCCACACGCCATGCATCAAATTTCGTGGGAAGAGGAGCGAAGTGAGCGTACTTCGAGAGACGATCGACGACCACCATGATCGCCGTAAATCCCCTAGATTGCGGTAGACCCGTCACAAAGTCCATAGATACCTCCTCCCATACCTGAAATGGAATCGGGAGAGGTTGAAGAAGACCACCTGGCTTTTGCGTCGAATATTTGGTAGTTTGGCATTCGAAACATCCAGCCACAAAACTCTTGACGTCCTTCCTCATATTAGGCCAATAGAATGATGTAGACAATCGCCGGAATGTGCGTTCTACGCCCGGATGGCCGGCCGCCGGAGTCGAATGATGCTCGTATAAAATCGCCAACTTCGCCTCCGAAGAAGATGCTACCACGATCCTATGATCAAGAAATAGGAGCCCATCACTCATATGAAAACCCCGGGGAGCCGTTCCCGACTCAATAGCCGCGGCCAGGGTTGAGAGTTCCGGAATGGTGCGCACATCAACCCTAAGCAACTCGAGAATCTCCGGCATCGGGTGAGACACCGCCATAAACAACTCTTCTACCGTCTCGGGCGCCACCTCCTCACTACGGGGTTCCTCCTCGCAACGAGATAGAGCATCAGCTACTTTATTAGCCGCCCCCGGCTTGTACTCAATTCTGAATTTGAACCCCATTAGTTTTCGAGCATACAACTGTTGATCAGGCGTCTGTATAACCTGCTGCAACAACTCCTTCAAGCGTTTCTGGTCTGTTCGGATCACAAACTCCCGACCCAAGAGATACTGACGCCATTTCTGCACAGCTTCCACTATGGCGTATAGCTCCTTATGATAAGTAGACGTCACCCGTCGGCGCGGTCCCAACTTCTTGCTAAAGAATGCAAGAGGATGGTTATCTTGCATCAAAACGGCCCCAATACCATGGCCCGAAGCGTCTGTTTCCACAACAAAGGTCTTTGAAAAATCCGGTAGACGAAGGACCGGGGCTGATGTCATGGCGTCCTTCAATGCAGCAAAACTCTCGGACGCCTCAAACGACCACTCGAACGAATCTTTCTTCAATAAATCCGTCAATGGAGACGCGATCATAGCATAATTCGAAATAAAGCGCCTGTAGTACCCTGTGAGGCCTAAAAACCCGCGCAACTGCTTGACAGATTTCGGCCTAGGCCAAGTCACCATCGCCTCCAGCTTTGTTGGGTCCGCTTTCAGAAGGCCCTCGGATATAATATGGCCCAAATAATCCACTGAAGAGCAACAAAATGAGCATTTAGACATCTTGATGAAAAACTTATGCGCCTGTAGAATCCCCAAGACCTCCGCAAGATGCTCGGCATGGCTCACAATCGAGGGGCTGTAGACCAAGATGTCGTCGAAGAAAACAATAACGAATTTCCGCAATAGGGGGCGAAAGATATCGTTCATGGCGGCCTGGAAAGTAGACGGGGCGTTAGTTAAGCCGAAAGGCATAACCAGAAACTCGAAGTGGCCGTCGTGAGTGCGAAAGGCCGTCTTAAAGACATCTGCATCGTGCATCCTGATCTGATGGTAGCCTGAACGCAAGTCCAACTTCGTGAAGACCCGAGCTTCTCCCAGTTCATCAAAAAGCTCGTCGCAAGTCGGGATAGGAAAGTGATCTGGTACCGTCACTCCATTCAGAGCTCTGTAATCAATGCAAAAGCGAAATGAACCATCCTTTTTCCGTATTAGGAGGACCGGCGAGGAAAAAGCACTGCTACTCCTACGAATGATTCCCGACTCTAGCATCTCCTTGACCTGTTTTTCAATCTCGTTCTTCTGGAAGTACGGGTACCGGTAGGGGCGAACATTCACTGGCTTCGAATTCGGCAACAAGTGAATTTTGTGATCAAAGAGGCGAACTGGCGGCAGTCCGGTGGGAACGGCAAAAACAGAGGGGAAACCCTCTAACACCGAACGTACCTCCTGTGGAATGTCGGGAGGGAAAACCACCGCCTCCCCGGGACTCTCCAGGGCAGCCGAAACCGTGGAATCATCGATCTCCATTACTTCAAACAACGCTCCCATATCCCGGTGACTCAGAAGCGACATGAAAACCCTAGCCGATACTTGACGAGGCGGCCGAGGCGGAATGCTCAAACAGATCTGCCGACCCTCACTAGTGAACTCCAACGTACCCTTCTCATAATCCGTCGTAACCCGGCGAAGCTCTTGCAACCAATCCATTCCCAACACCACGCTCGGCCCATGCAGCGACAAAACAAACAATTCCACATGAAATATGTGGTCTTGTATACTCAACTCCACGTCCTCCGTCTTGTGCGAACATTTCAAAGCTTGGCCATTGCCCATATACACATGAAAAGGCGTAATTTGAACCAGCGGGAGATGACAACGCTCAGCTATCCGAGGGTGCACGAAGTTGTGCGTACTGCCGGTGTCCACCAATATATTCACCTCAGAACTCCCTAAACGCCCAAGTAACTCGATAGAAGAAGCTCTAGGGCGGCCGTCCAAACTCAGAAGATGAGAAAGGTCTGTAGTGACGACCTCAGGCTCCGTGGCGGCCTCCTCGACGTGCTCATCCACGGTATCGAATGCTGCGAGGTGTTCGTCTGTTCCCATAAAAGCTAAAACCGGTTTCTTGCAGGCATGCCCTACCGCCCACTTCTCCGGGCAATACCAACAGAGGCCCTGACGACTACGCTCAGAACGTTCGGCAGATGATAAACGAACAATCGGTAACTTAGACAACTCCCGCGTGCGATTCCCGGCGGAGGCTGAGGGTGTCGCTGTAGAGCCATCCAACCCGGACTGCACGTGCACCGGCCGCGAGTCTCTCGCCTGCCACGGACGCCTAGGAACTTGAGCGCTACGATCCACCGAAGTCTCGAATTCGGCTGCGATTGCCATGGCTGCCGCCACCGACTGAGGATGGTGCAAACGCACCTGGCCACGAGCCGGTTGCCGAAGGCCACTAATATACATCGGGAGAAGGTTGGCTTCCGTAAGACCAGGAGTCCGATTCATCAATTTCTCGAAATCATTGTTGTAATCAGTCAACGTCCCGGTCTGCGAAAGTTTGGACAGCAGCTCAATGTAGTTCACGAAATAATTGGGATCAAAGCGCCTCCGAACGTCGTCCAAAAACTGTGGCCACGAGACGTGGAGGTTGTGATCTCGGTATGAGAACACCCAATCCGACGCCGGTGGAGAAAACAACATAATAACCGAATGTAAGCGATGTTCAATAGGTAAAGAAATATAATCAAAGTAATATTGAACTCTCGTTACCCATGATTGCGCGTCCGAGCCATCAAACATCGGAGGATCCAAACGCATAAAGCGGGACGGCTCGGACGAAGAATGGGGAGGACCTCCACGTGATTGAGGCTGCTCCCAAGAAGAACGGGACCCGTAGTGTTCCCCGCGGTTGATCACCGGCTTATCCCACGTTGATGGAATGCTCACGACGGGAGTGGTGGATCGGTGGTCTAGGGGTGGATCCCACGTCGATCTCCCTGCATACCCCCCTTGCTGTCCCGCCGAACCGCGGCGGTTCTCCTCCATCGATGGCCATACTGCCGAAGAAAGCGGCTGGGAGGATGGCAACGTCACCGACGTCGACATGGTGGTGGCGTTTCCCGAAGGCCACGGCGGCGAGCGCCCTTCCCACGGTAATTCGGACGGCGGGGCAGCGCGTTGCTCCGAGGCGTCCAGCTTGGCCTCTACCCGTTGAAGGACCCGGATCAGCGACTCCATCGGAAACTGGTCGGTGGGCGGTGGGGGAATAATTGACGACGATGAACCCGACGAACCCATCGGCTTTGACAGCGGCGGCCAGGTAGAGTTCGAAGAACGGCTCGGATGCATGGTATGGCGCGGCGAGGACGAGAACGATGATGAAAGCACCACTTGTTAGGGTCGCACGCCCCTATCTCTACCCCTACGATTGAGAACACCCGAACGAATAGATCACACGGCAGTCGCGGGCTCTCCCCGACGATCAAACCGAATTTGCAGAACGAAAAAATAAAGAAGACGCAAGAAAAAATAGGGTTTGTGGTATATTGCTTAATCATAAAGAACCCTAATTCATCTATTTATAAACTAAGGACCCTGGTTGATTCGACTCGTACGATTCGGGAAAGAATCAACAAGAAAACCCGAAAAGATTTACAAAATAAAATAGACTCGATAAATAAAGAGTTGGGCCGAACCCAATTAACGAACAAAGTCGTCAAACTTGGCGGGCCTCCTCGTCGCACGCTTGGGCCGCCCGTCCGAGCCTTGGACGTCGATCTCTTCCTCAATCACGTCCAAGGCCTCCTCCTCATGCGATTCCTCCTCACTTACATCCGTCTCCAATCCCTCATCATGCATAGGCGAAGATTGATTCGTATCATATACTCGTGTCCTTTATCAAAAATTGCAACATCTTCGCCAAGGGAACCGGTCTGTTGATGCTTATACTGAGGAATTCTATCATCTCCTTGTGCGGAATGATTTACGTGAATCTGAGGATCAGTTAGTCTCGAGATATATTGGGGGATTACGTATGAATTTTCAGGATATCCTTAATCTATTTTCCCCCTTCAACGTGTCAGAGGCTCATCAACGAGCCATACTTCTGGAGCAACAATTTCAGCGACGACCAAACGGCCCTTTCGTGTCGACTTCCGACACACGTTCCGGCCAACCAAGTTCCAGTCGTGCCCGATCTAGTTCGGATAGTGGGGTGCCTCGAACTGCAGTACCTACTCCGGGTGTTTCTCGGCCTGGTCGTTGTTATACGTGCGGAGAATCTGGCCACTTTCAGTCGGCATGTCCCAACCGTAGCTCCTCTCGAGCTCTTCTGACTGATGAGCATATTGAATCTGGTTATGAAGGACCCCCTGTCTATGATGAGGAACCATCCTTGGAGCCTACAACTGAACTCTTATCGGGTGATGTTGGTGAGCTTTTGGTGTTACGCCGTGCCTTTTTATCCCCTCGTCAATCTGAAACGGACTTTCCTCAAAGACATAACATTTTTGCCTCCACTTGCACAGTGAAAGGTAAGGTGTGTCACTTTATCATAGACTCGGGTTCATGTGAAAATGTTGTAGCAGCCGAAGCGGTTAAAAAGCTTGACCTTCAAACTGAACAACACCCTAAGCCGTATTCCTTAGCATGGCTACAACATGGAACTTCTGTCACAGTTGATCGACGTGCTCTTTTACATTTGTCTATTGGCAATAAATACAATGATAGTGTTTGGTGCGACGTGGTACCTATGGATGCGTGCCATATTCTGCTAGGATGCCCTTGGCAATTCGATCGGGGGGTTATTCACGATGGGCGACAAAATACGTACAGTTTCTTATTTGCTGGTGTGCGTATCACTTTGCTGCCAGGCATTCCTCCGAGTGTTTCTAGTTCTGGAGAGCAAAAAGTGCTTTTCTTATCTTATGGTGATTTTATTGTTGAAGCTTCTCAAACACCTTGTATTTTTCTGCTGGTGCCTTTTGAAACTCATAATGGGGATGATGTCCCGGCCGAAGTCGCGCCACTTCTTCGAGAATTTGCTGACGTGTTTCCCCAAGACTTACCAGATCAATTGCCTCCACTGCGGGAAATACAACATCAAATCGACTTGGTCCCGGGTGCATCGCTTCCTAATCGTCCACACTATCGCATGAGTCCCACCGAACACAATGAGCTACGTCGGCAAGTAGAAGAGTTGCTGAAAAAAGGCCACATTCGTGCAAGCCTAAGTCCATGTGCTGTTCCGGCCTTATTAATACCAAAGAAGGATGGAGCTTGGAGAATGTGTATAGATAGTCGGGCTATCAATCGCATTACCGTGCGATATAGTTTTCCGATTCCCAGATTGGATGACTTACTGGATCAATTAAGCGGAGCACGAGTCTTTTCTAAATTGGATCTCAAAAGTGGATATCACCAAATCAGGATTCGGCCCGGTGATGAGTGGAAAACTGCCTTCAAAATTCGTGAAGGTTTATTCGAATGGTTGGTTATGCCCTTTGGTATGTCCAATGCCCCAAGTACTTTTATGAGAGTCATGAATCAGACCCTTCGACCTCTTCTCGGCAGTTGTGTCGTCGTTTATTTCGATGATATTTTAATCTACAGTCGATCTATTGCCGACCATCTCTCACATTTACGTGCTGTTCTCGCTATTCTACGTGAGGAAAAATTTTATGCGGCTCCTTTCAAGTGCGTTTTTATGCAACAAAGTGTTCTCTTTTTGGGTTATCGCATTTCCAGTGAGGGGATTCGCGTTGATGAGGCCAAAATTGTTGCAATTCGTGATTGGCCCATTCCACAATCTTTTACTGATGCTCGAAGTTTTCATGGCTTAGCATCATTCTACAGGCGTTTTATTCCTCATTTTAGCTCTATCATGGCGCCGATTACTGATTGCTTGCATGGGAAATCTTTCACCTGGACAGCTGCAGCGAATGAAGCCTTTACTCTTATCAAAGAAAGGTTAACCCATGCCCCTGTACTTGTGCTTCCCGATTTCTCAATCTTATTTGAATTGCACTGTGATGCTTCAAAAGTCGGCATAGGGGCTGTTTTAAGCCAGGCAGGCCATCCTATCGCTTACTTTAGTGAGAAACTCAATGCTACACGTGCTCGGTATAGTACGTATGATGTTGAGTTTTACGCCGTGGTGCGTGCTGTTCGTCATTGGCGACACTACCTATTTCAGCGTGAATTCATCTTATATACGGATCATGAAGCTTTAAAGCATTTACATACTCAAGATTCGTTGTCCTCTCGTCATGCCTCATGGTCTGCGTTCCTCCAGCAATTTACATTTGTAGTTAAGCATAAAGCAGGATCCTCCAACAAGGTAGCTGATGCTTTGAGTCGTCGCCAGTGTTTACTGACTGACATGCGATTGAGTGTTGTGGGGTTTGATACTTTCACTGAATTATATGCTTCTGATGCATTTTTTGGTGAGATTTTTTCGTTCTGTTCAAGCTGGGGAAAATCATGAGTATTATGTGCAAGAAGGTTTCCTCTTCAAGGGTACTCGTTTGTGTGTGCCAGCATGTAGTTTGCGCCTTCGGTTGATCTCTGAGCTTCATTGTACGGGTCACGTAGGGCGCGATCGTTCCGTTGAACTTGTTCAGCGTCATTACTTTTGGCCTACTTTACGGAGGGATGTGGCTCGTTTTGTTTCTCGGTGCCGTATTTGTCATGTTGCTAAAGGGACGGCTACTAACGCCGGCTTATACCTGCCGCTGCCAATCCCATCTCACCCGTGGAGTGCCATCAGTATGGACTTTGTTTTGGGGCTTCCACGCACGCAACGTGGCTTCGATTCTATATTCGTCGTGGTCGACCGTTTTTCGAAAATGACTCATTTCATTCCGTGCAAGCGAACCACAGATGCTGTCCATGTCGCGCAACTATTTTTCCGCGAAATTTATCGACTACATGGTCTTCCGCAGTCGTGTCTGATCGGGACACTCGTTTTCTTAGCCACTTTTGGCGTACATTGTGGCGTATGGCTCACACCGACCTTCAATTTAGTAGTGCCTATCATCCACAGACGGATGGACAAACCGAAGTGGTTAATCGCTCTCTAGGTAATCTGCTTCGTACTTTGGTCGGTGACAATATCCGCACGTGGGATGTACAACTAAGCCAAGCTGAATTTGCCCACAATTTGGCCCTTAATCGTAGTACTGGATTTTGTCCATTTCAGTTGGTGTATGGCGTGCTGCCTCGTGCTCCTGTGGATTTGTTGCCTCTGCCTACTCACTCTAATGGCGATCGTCGTGCCGCCGATTTCATTACTGACCTTGCCCGCTTTCATGCTACAGCGCGAGCTCGTTTGGAGGAAAGTACAGCTCGTTACAAGGCGGCTGCTGATTCGCGGCGCCGCCATGTCGAATTTCAAGTCGGTGACTTTGTTTGGGCTGTGCTCACTAAGGATCGATACCCTGCGCATGAACAACAAGCTCTCAGCTCGGAAGTTTGGTCCGGTTCAAATACTATTGAAGAGTGATGCATTCATCTAGATTCTTCTAGATAAATCCATGATAATTCTAGACTAAGGGAATAAATGTAGAATCTAGATAATTCTCTTAGATATTTTTGATAGAAATTTCTAGTCCTAGCATTTAATGAGGATTCTAGAGAGATCCTCCTACTACTATAAATAGAGGCCTTATGAGCCATTTGTAACTAAGCCAAAACTACAAACACTCTATCTAATACAAGTGCTCCTTCCTAAATCCCTTCTACACTCCTTTCTAAACTCCCTAAATCTCTTCTATAGCCTCCACACTACCTACACTAAATACTAAGCCCTCTATACATAATTCTACTAAAATCATCCTCTACATTTCAAACACCCACAACCTCTACCATTTTCTAACAAGTGGCATCAGAGCTCGTTCGATCATAAACGGGCGATATGGCATCATCAAGCTTCACCGTGACGACTCCGATCTTCAATGGAGAAAGCTACGACTATTGGAGCATCCTTATGAAGACTTGCCTTGAGTCTCACGATCTATGGGATATTGTTGAAGAAGGTGTGCCGGAAGGAGAAAGTGACAAGGCATCATCCTCCGAGGTACGCAAAACAAAAAAGCAACAAAATGCTAAGGCCCTCTATCTTCTTCAACAATCAGTTAGCGATACCATCCTCTCAAGAATAATTCAAGCTACTACTGCAAAACAAGCTTGGAAAATTCTTAAGGAGGAGTTCCAAGGGAGTGTTAAGGTACGCACAATTAAACTACAATCCTTAAGAAGGGAGCTCGAAAATCTAAAGATGAAAGACTTCGAGTGCGCAAAAGATTATTTCTCTAGAATTATGGAAATAATCAATCAAATGAAATCTTTTGGAGAAGATATCTCTGATGAGAGAATTATTCAGAAGGTCTTAATTACTCTCACGGAGAAATACGATCCAATAGTAGCTGCCATCGAAGAATCGAAGGATCTATCAACAATGTCTGTTGCCGAATTGATGGGGTCCCTCGAAGCACATGAGCAAAGATTGAGTAGGCGCCATGAAAGTTCACTTGAGAGCGCTTTTCAGTCCAAGCTCAACATAAAGAAGAATAAAAATGGCGGGAACCTTCAAAATAGCAACAAGGAAGGAGGCTCTAACAACATGAAGAAAAGAGGGAAGTTTTCACCTTGTGGCACGTGCAAGAAGACAAACCACTTGGAGAAAGATTGCTTCCATCGAGGAAAGCCGCACTGTAAGAACTGCAACCGATTCGGGCATGAAGAGAAGGATTGCAGAGATCGAAGGAATCACCAGGCCAACTACTCTCAAGATCAAAGGGATAAGGAGTGGCTATTCTATGCTTGCTACTCCGCCACGGAAGCAAAAGAAGAAGAATGGTTTATCGACAGCGGATGCAGCAACCACATGACATCCAACGAGGCCATCTTCCGTGAGCTCGACACTTCAATCAAATCAAAGGTCAAGATGGGAAATGGAGAACTTGTGGAGACAAAAGGAAAAGGTACCATCGCCATAGAAACGAAGAAAGGTACGCGATACATCAAAGATGTTCTCCTCGTTCCGCATCTTGCACAAAATCTACTAAGCGTTGGCCAGATGATGGAAAATGGATATGCCCTTCATTTTGAGAAAAATTCGTGTCGAATTCACGACATGAAAAATAATCAAGATATTGCGGAAGTAAGGATGGGAAATAATAGAAATTTTCCCATCGTATGGCAATATCCGCAAAAGGCGATGTTGGCCCATATGGATGACACAAGTCTATGGCATCGAAGATTCGGACACTTCAATGTGGATGCACTGAGGCTACTTCATCATAAAAATATGATGAGAGATATGCCACTGATAGATGAGAAGGACGGCGTCTGTGAAGGATGCATGTCAGGAAAGCAACACCGACAACCATTTCCATCAGAGTCGACGTGGCGTGCCAAGGAGATATTGGAGCTTGTCCACACTGACGTCTGCGGGCCCATGAGGACACCTTCAATAAATCAAAACAGGTACTTCATTCTCTTCATTGATGATTACTCCAGAATGACGTGGGTATATTTCCTTCAAGAGAAGTCGGAAGTTTTTGGAATCTTCAAGAGATTCAAGAACTTCGTGGAGAAACAAAGTGGTCTCAAAATTAAAAAGCTAAGGAGTGATCGAGGTACCGAGTACAACTCAAAAGAATTTGATAAGTTCTGTGAAGATGAAGGTGTAGAGCATCAGCTAACTGTGGCCTACACTCCTCAACAAAATGGGGTGTCAGAAAGGAAGAACCGAACAGTCATGGAGATGGCGAGATCCATGCTGGTGGAGAAAGGATTGCCAAAGAAGTTCTGGGCGGAGGCAGTCTATACATCAGTCTACCTGCTCAACCGATGTCCAACGAAGGCCGTGCTAAACAAGACGCCAATTGAAGCTTGGTCAGGACAAAAGCCTTCAGCCAAACACTTGAGGGTCTTCGGAAGTATCTGCTACATCCACATTCCCTCTGTCAAAAGGCACAAACTGGAAAACAAGACGGAGAAGGGCATCTTTCTTGGCTACAGCTCCAAATCCAAGGGATACAGAATATACAATCTCGAGACGAAGAAGCTCGTAACAAGTCGAGATGTGGAGATAGACGAACAAGCTTCTTGGAATTGGGAGAACGAAAGTGTCGAAAGAAGGACGATAATGACACACCTCGAAGAAAATCCAAGACGGGATGAACGAGGTCAACAAAGCCCGATGTCTACACCAAGAGCCTCAAGAGAAGCCGATACCTCAAGTGACTTCGACTCCTCACCAGATTCTCCACCTCCTCGGGTAAGATCTTTAGCCGACTTATATGAATCCACCGATATTTATGAAACTTGCAACTTTTGTTCTTTGGAGCCACATAGCTACGCAGAAGCTTCCAAAGAGAAAGTTTGGATCAAAGCAATGGAGGAGGAGATAAAGATGATCGAAAAAAATGATACTTGGGAGTTGGTGGATCTTCCAAGTGACAAACAAGTTATTGGGGTAAAATGGGTCTTCAAGACAAAGCTGAATCCTGACGGTTCGATCCAGAAACATAAGGCGAGACTTGTCGCAAAGGGATATGCTCAAGTACCGGGAATTGACTACATGGAAACGTTTGCTCCAGTTGCCCGGATGGATACAATTCGAGCACTCATAGCTCTAGCAGCTCAGAAGCAATGGAAAATCTATCAACTCGATGTCAAGTCGGCCTTTCTCAATGGAGATCTGAAAGACAAGATATACGTGGAGCAGCCAGAAGGATTCATGAAACAAGAAGGCAAAGCTCTTCGCCTCAAGAAAGCACTTTACGGGCTCAAACAAGCGCCACGAGCTTGGTACAGCAAAATAGACGGGTATTTCACCGGTCAAGGTTTTAGGAGGAGCAAGAACGAGGCAACTCTATACATCAAATCCCAAGGTAAAAGTGACATTCTGATTGTCTCTCTTTACGTTGATGACTTAATTGTCACAGGAAATAATAGAAAATTGATCGAGAATTTCAAGAGAGACATGATGAGCACCTTTGAGATGACGGACTTGGGATTGATGCACTATTTTCTCGGAATGGAGATAAGTCAAGAGGAAGAAGGCATCTTCCTATCGCAAAAGAAGTATATTGAAGATATGCTCAAGAAGTTCAAGATGCAAGACTGCAAGCCGGTTGTTACACCTCTCGTTCCAAACGAGAAGTTGAAGAAAGAAGATGGGTCCAAACCGGCAGATGCTACCAACTATCGAAGTTTGATTGGGAGTCTTCTATACCTGACGGCAACAAGGCCCGATATAAAGTACGCAACAAGTCTTCTATCCAGGTTCATGGAAAGTCCGAAGGAGACCCACTATGGAACAGCAAAACGACTTCTCAGATACCTGCAAGGAACACTCAACTATGGAATTTGGTACAAACCAAATTCCGACTCACAACGAATCACTGGATATAGTGACAGTGATTGGGCTGGATCTCAAGATGACATGAAGAGCACCTCAGGCTACGCCTTCAAGCTTGGCTCAGGAATTTTCTCTTGGGGATCAAAGAAGCAAGACTCGGTCGCACTATCAACAGCAGAAGCCGAGTATGTTGCAACAGCCGAAGCAGCATGTCAAGCCATGTGGCTTAGAAGAATACTAGCGGACATGGGAGAACCGCAAGGCTCAGCAACAGAGATCTATTGTGACAACAAGTCAGCTATCGCAATGGCGAAGAATCCAGTGCAACACAACCGCACCAAACACATCAACATCAAGTATCACTTTCTGAGAGATGTTGAAGCAAAAGGACTTATTGAGATGAAGTACTGCCCAACAGAGGAACAGCTAGCAGACATCTTCACGAAAGCGTTACCAAGGGACAGATTCCAGTTTCTACGTAAAATGCTTGGAGTCACCGATAAATGCATCAAGGAGGAGTATTGAAGAGTGATGCATTCATCTAGATTCTTCTAGATAAATCCATGATAATTCTAGACTAAGGGAATAAATGTAGAATCTAGATAATTCTCTTAGATATTTTTGATAGAAATTTCTAGTCCTAGCATTTAATGAGGATTCTAGAGAGATCCTCCTACTACTATAAATAGAGGCCTTATGAGCCATTTGTAACTAAGCCAAAACTACAAACACTCTATCTAATACAAGTGCTCCTTCCTAAATCCCTTCTACACTCCTTTCTAAACTCCCTAAATCTCTTCTATAGCCTCCACACTACCTACACTAAATACTAAGCCCTCTATACATAATTCTACTAAAATCATCCTCTACATTTCAAACACCCACAACCTCTACCATTTTCTAACAAATACTAGAAAAAATTAACCCGAATGCTTATCGTCTTCGCCTTCCGAGTCACTTGCGTACCAGTGATGTTTTCAACGTGAAGCACTTGATTCCTTTCCATGGTGAGAATATGGGAGACGAGACCTCCGATTCGAGGGCGAATCTTCTCAAAGAGGGGGAGAATGATGGAGACGAGACCGCTTGAGCTTCTTGGGGACTTCTAAAAGTTTGAGAAACTTTATAGCTCATTAATTATGGTGTCTTTTTATTTTCAGTACTTAAGAAGGTGTGGGAGACTTTTTGCAGGGAAAAAACTTGATGAAAGAAATGAGGGTTTTCCCTTACGTCTATGCTTAGCGTGATTCCTCTTCTTTAAGTTTTCACGTTTCGCATTTGAGTTTGCTATCTGTTTTAAGCTTCGCTGCGTCAGGGAGGAAAAATAATAGGACGACTGATGAAGTTTCTGCCATCTTTCATTCTTCACGTTTTCTTCTTCTGATATTTGTCATTAATGGAAAAAAAAAAAAAAAACCAATTTCTACCGACTGTTGAGATGTCTATGTATCGCATGAGGACTTTTTGAAATGATGTTGGGCTCACAGGAATAAATAATCGGAAGCCCTCGTAGATTTCTATATATCATTAAAATAATCTCGCTGGAAACATTCCATCGACCAGTTTCCACGCACCACTTATTAAGGAATAATGATAGCAGATCCCATGGCATAAGTGATAAGTCCCTCTCGATATTCAATGACTTCAACTTATCTACAAGTTCCATCCTTAGTTATCTGGAATCTTAGACGGAAAATTTTTCATATGTCGAGGATATGCTATCATCATTCTTTGAATTGATGCCCGGACATTGTTCGATGAAACAACCAACAGAGATGAAATATAAATGAGAGATTAAAAAAAAAAAAACTGCTTGCAAATTATATATCACTGTACCATCACCACCTTCTCCTTCAGTTAGTGAATGAATTTCTACTGCATTTCCCTTGTTTTCTCTTCAACATTTCTACTTCATTTCACACATTCAAGCATTTCACCGAATAGCTTGAGGGCTTCAATGGTTTAGACTGTAATGGTAGAATTTTATGTTTTTGAGTTCTATTAATGATTGAAACCATCATTTATGAAATAGTGTCTTCTACTCTACAAATTTCTATTATTTTGAAATCAAACGACTTGTATATTTGTCACTTTCTCAGCCCAATAGAAGCTGGACTTTGAAACATTAAACTTTTTCAAATATTTCATCAAACATCTGGAGTGCTTCAATGATTAGACTGTAATGGTTTTAATTTAAACCTGCGAATTCAATGACAAACTTAATGCAAGAATCAAACTGATATGTTTTGCCAAACTACTACAGGCTTAACCAACAGTAACCGATAACTCATATCGTGGGCGACGAGTGCCCAAAGCTGCTACAATTGTTGCTTTAATCTTGTGCAGAGCAGCTGCTGCTTCGATCATGTTGATTCTTTCATCTGCTGAAACTGCTAAGCATTTCATCGCCAACTCGAAAATCGACAACACGCATCGCTCCTTGGCGGAAAAATCTCGATCATCCCTCGATAAGAGAGCAGCTGCCACAATTTCAGTAGCTGCATTCTGTTGCAGAGCTTCACTTACCCACTCTCTTAAGCTCATTTCTCCACCGAACATGTCATCTGTCGGCTTCTTCCCTGTGAACATCTCCAGCAACATTATCCCGAAACTATACACATCGCCATTTGTAGACACTTTCCCTTCCGTTCCGAACTCTATTAGAATCACACGCATCAGTTAGGCCAAACAATCATGGAAAAAGTAATGTACGATATAACGGAACATGAAAAGCTAACATTATGCATTATCACCTGGTGCAGCATAACCGATGGTGGCCAATGTTTGAGTTTGGGCGAAAGCTTCCCCTCCTTCGAAAAGCTTCGAAATTCCAAAATCAGAGAGGTGAGCAATCATATCTTCATCAAGCAACACATTGCTCGGCTTTATGTCACAATGGACAACTGGGAATGGATAACCGTGGTGCAAATACTCGAGAGCAGCCGCAACATCTATTGCTATTTTTAATCTCTTTATGAGATCAATAACACAGTTGTCGGAATACAACCATTTATCCAAGCTCCCATTCGGCATGTATGCCAGAATCAGAGCTTTAAACTCTATGTTACTACAACATCCTATAACTTCAACTAAGTTTCTGTGCCGAACGTTGCTCAGTACTTTAGTTTCTGTGTCGAAGCTTCTCGCACCCCCTTCTAGTTG
This sequence comes from Thymus mandschuricus, assembly GCA_029379335.1. Classification (NCBI taxonomy): domain Eukaryota; kingdom Viridiplantae; phylum Streptophyta; class Magnoliopsida; order Lamiales; family Lamiaceae; genus Thymus; species Thymus mandschuricus. Next base: position 39,082,001 of record CM057074.1, read on the forward strand.
CAAGTCGAATACTTTTGCTGCAACTTGTAGTCCGTCAGATAGTGTTGCTTGGAAGACCGAACCGAAGCTTCCTCTTCCGAGTAGGTTGCCCTCACTAAAACAATCCGTTCCTCGTTCCAATTCCAAGTAAGAAACTCTTCTCCACTCAATAATGGGTGAGATATCAGAGGGCAGTGGTACCTTCTTCTGATTTCTTCTCCTTATGAAGACGATGATGGCCAACACTAAAATGACTACTGCAATCAATGAGGGTAACATATACTTCATTAATTTGACAGACTTTTTTTCCTGTGAACCAACACCACTTTTTGAGCATAACTGCACTTGACATCTTGGAGAACCACATAGGGCAGAGTTTTGGGAGAAAGATTGAGCAGTAAAGTTACCGAAACGACCCCCGTTTGGAATTTCCCCCTCCAATTTGTTGTCGGAAACACTAAAACTCCGAAGAAGGGGAAGGCCTTCTAAGGACTTGGGTATGATTCCAGAGTGATTATTGTGGGACAGATCTAAATCAGTTAAGCCTTTGACATTTCCCAAGGCTGTAGGAATATATCCACTAAACTGGTTATTCGACAGGTTTAGAGTTACTAATGACTGGCAACCATCAACCGAGCTGGGAATATTGCCTGAAAATCGATTAGATGACAAATCCAAAATATTGATTACCTTCAAATTTCCGAGTTGAGATGACAACTGGCCGTTGAAATAATTGAAGGATAAGTCCAACGTGAAAAGGTCTTTAAGCGCCCAGAAGTTGGGAGGGATGGTGGCCAGTTGGTTGGAGTCTAAGTAAACTTCTCTCAAGGATTTGAGTTCCCCAAAACATTCAGGTATTGAACCTACGAGCTTGTTCGTAGAGAAGCTAAACCCTCCCAGATTATATAATCGGCAAATATCATGAGGAATGGACCCAACCAATTGATTGCCACCAAGATGCAGCATTTGGAGTTGCTTCATCCTGCCAATTGTCGGTGGCATGCGCCCACTTGCAGCAAAATTCATCGAGAGCAAACTGCTCAAGTTTCCAATTTCAGAAGGAATGGTGCCCATGATGCTATTGTGTGATACCGAGATAAGCTCTAGGGAAGAGGAAAAATTCCCAATTGACGCAGGCAGGCTACCGTTCAATAGGTTATTTTTCACATCCAAGTACTTCAAATATCGACAGTCGGTTAATGAATATAGAAATGGGGCTACCTCTTCGCTCAACTTATTCCCCCAAATGAGAAGGTTTTGGAGGAGTGTCAATTTACCAAAGTCGTCTGGTATGGGTCCACTGAAGGAGTTGGCGTTCATATTCAATATAACAAGTTTAGAAAGATTGGTGATGGAGCTTGGAATTGGGCTACTCAGTCTGTTATCACCGATAAGAAGCCACTCTAGATTGGAAAGTGAATTCCCCAAATCTGAAGGAAGACTACCTGAAAACTCATTAAATGAAATTGCTAACTCCTTCAAGGTTGATATGTTGAATATGGAAGATGGGATGGAGCCGGATAAGGAATTGTTGAATACACTGAAATATTGAAGGTTTGGTAAAGTGCCGATCGCTTGTGGAATTTCACCTGCGATAAGCAGACATTCATGCATGCATGAGATACTAATAATATTCAAGGCTTGTTTGATTGGAGGGAATGTTGTCCGTAAAAATATTCTTATTCCTAAAGTATTATGGAAAATGGTGCATTCATAAATTGTTAAAGCCTGAAAAGAAAAAAGAAAAGAAAACTAGGGGGGAGATACTATTTGTAGGCTATTTAAAAGCAATTAAAAGTCTTCCATTGTGATTTTATGACTTGCTTTTGTGGGCAGATTAGGTGAAACTCCAAGTTTTGATTGTTGATTCCATTTTCATGCTATATTTCTCGCAATAGTAACTTGGATTCTCAGTTATCAATTGATTGATTGAATTTTCCAAGGCACAAAGGTAGGAGGTCTAAATTTATGTCCACTTTAAGTTAAGTAGATCTAAATTATCTAAATCATTCGAATCAACGAATTTCATCTGATTATACTGAAATCTGTTCCATTCCACAAAAGAACCCTAGCCACGGCTAGACTGACTGCGGATCTAAAGTACCAAAAATGATCTTATTTTGGTTCATAGTTTTTTATAAAAAAAATAAAATAAAAATGTAACTTAATAAAAATTTAAGGGTATTTTTTTGCTATTTTGACCGGGGCCTCTAAATTGCCTCTAAATTGTCAGGATCGGGCAGGTGGTTCATCATGTAAGGATTAGTGGCGCGCCATCATATATATGTTATTTAGAATTATAATATGATCACATTTGTACCTATCAAATTATTGTGGGCCAAGGCCAGCTCTTTAAGCATGGTGAGATTTCCAATTCCTCGTGGGATGCTGCCACTCAAATAGTTGTTGTAAAGTGACAAGAATTCAAGGTTTCTGCATTTCCATATATTTGGCGGAATCTTCCCTGCAAGCATGCCAGAGACGACAGAGAATAAGAGTATATATATATTGATGTTGGACATATTTCACTTGGGACTACCTACAAATAATTTTCTAACCACATGCATTATCTAATTGCCAACAATTAATAACAAACTTAATCCAAATCTGCCCTCAACACACACACACACACACACATATATATATATATATATATATATATATATATATATATATATATATATATATATATATTTTGTTTGCTCCCATGCAATAATATTTAATTAATTAATTTGTATTTGCAATTACTCGTGAACGCATGCATGGTGATTATATATATAGGGATGACTGCATACATACCTGTCAACTTGTTATTATCGAGATACAAAATCTCAAGCTGTGGTAGATTATTGTGGTGGAAACTTGGGATACTTCCTGATAAACTATTCTCGAAGAAGCTCAATATCCTCAAAGAAGAGATATTGAAGATTGAAGATGGGATATTTCCACTTAGAGAAGCACTCTCGATGTTTAATATCTCTAGCCTCGAGAGATTCCCTGCTTCTGCCGGTACTCCTCCTAATATTATGTATATTGTTATTCACCAACATAAATATATAAACAGGTCCTAGCTAGAATGTTAATTGCCAATGAAATTGTTGTAGGATAATGCCAAAAGATCAGATCCAGATGTTTGCATTTCCATATATACTTGATGAAATATGATCTTCAAGTTTATTCTCGTGTAAAGAAAGTGATATGATGTTGGGTACGCATACTAAATTAGGTAGGTTAATGTTGAAAGCTGGAATACTTCCGGTCAAAGTGCTTGAAAGCTTCATGAATCTCAATTGCTATTTTACTAATGTTCTACATAGGTTGTTATATTGTTTTTGTTAATGTTATACTCCCTCCTACAACAGTCGTCCACCGTTTATAAACCATTTCCTTTTTTAGATACCATTTAAACAACATTTTAACACATAATTACAATATATCAAATTTCGTGTTGAAGCTTTTAGTTTTAAAGATAATGAACGAATGAAGTATTATTATAAAATCACATATATACACAAGAAGTAAGAAGATATTTGTACGTACCTTGAAAATCATTATAGCCCAAATACAACTCTCTAAGCGTGTTCAAGCTCCCAATTTCGAGCGGGATTTCTCCATTGAAATGATTGATGGATAAACTCAGGATCTCAAGGTGTTTGCATTTCCATATATTTTGTGGAATCTCCCCAGAAAGTTGATTGTGTGTAATATCTAGTAGTTTGATATTTGGGAGATTGTCACATAAATGAGTCGAGAGTGAACCTGATAGGTTATTATTGCTAATTCCAATTTTTCTCAAGGAAGAGATATTGAAGATAGCATGTGGAATGGATCCACTCAACTCATTATAATTCAAGTTTAACACTTGTAGGGATGATAGGTTTCCAATTTCCTCTGGGATAACCCCGCTCAAATGGCTATTGCTTATCCATAATTCCTTGAGTGTAGACCTACTGCTCCCAATCTCCGTCGGAATATTTCCACTCAAGCGATTGTAACTCAAGTATAAGCGTTGGAGATTTGAATTGTTGAACAAAGAGGGAGGGATTCTACCTGTGAAACTGTTGTTGTGGAGATCCAGTTGCTCTAGCTGAGGTAAACTGCCCAACCATGCTGGAATTTCTCCAGTGAATGAATTCACTGCCACGTTCATCACCTTCAGACGCCGCAGTTTAGAGAGCTCAATTGGTAAGAAGCCTGTGAAATTGTTGGAGCGGACGTCAAGATACCTGAGAAACGTTAGATTTCCGAGATGTGGGACAACAGTTCCAGCAAGGTCGAATCCGGAGAGATTGAGGGCAGTCACCCTTTGGTGCTTGACGCCACACGTGACGCCGATCCAATCACAGACGGAAGTATTTCCTGACCAATTCATGCGCAAGATAGCACCGGGGTCGGAAGCAACGGAGCTTTTGAAGGAAAGGAGAGCATGTTTGTCTGTAGCAGAATCCAAGCAGAGGGCAATGCTATTGAACAAGAAGAAGATGGAAAGAGCAATGAAAGAGAGATGAGTAGTACTCTTCATTGATTTAAATTGTTTTATTTTGGATTGAGTTCCCTCTTCAAATATATATAGCGGATGCTCTCTTTACTAAGCTCAATACCATTAGCACCGAACGTTTTGCTGTTCAATTATTTTAATCGTCTTATTTTGGATTGGTTGCCCTGTTCAAAAGCAGCATATAGACTACCTACCGTTCAAGAGGAAGATGGAAAGAGCAAAGAAAGAGAGATGATGAGTTGTCTTCATTCATTATTTAATTGTCTTATTTTGGATTGGTTGCCTTGTTCATTTATATAAGGGGGGGAGAGCTCTCTCCACTGAATTGAGAAGGTAGGCTAATTAATTAATTCATGAAAGGGGTCAAATGTAAGTGCGGAATCTATGTAAAACTGGGACCCTCCATGTCTGTCTATATTATACGACTCAAGATAAAAATAATAGTCAATTGTTTTTGTTTTTTTCTTTAGGGAGGAAAAATAATAGGACTGATGAAGTTTTTGCCATCTTTCATTCTTCACGTTTTCTTCTTCTGATATTAGTCATTAATTAATGAAAACACAAAACCCCAATTTCTACCGACTGTCGATCGAGATATCTATGTATCGCGTGAGGACGTGGCAGTTGACGCGACCTGACTCTTCGTCTACTTATTTTTTGAATTTCTATGCTTTTTATTAAAATCAAATAATAATAGAATTACTCTATTATTGTTATTACAATTTAGATGTGGCACACTAATTTTACATTTCTTTAAGAGAATCAAAATAGCTTTTCCATTAATTTATTAGGATGATCCTAAATTATAATGTTTTTTTGAAAGGCCAACGTTCCAAAATAGATTTGATTAAGAAATTATGAATGTCGGGAATAGTGTCGAGAAATCGTGAACAAAAGACTATTAAATAGTGTATTTTACTTTGAAATCAAATGACTAGGATCGGATGCCAAATTTGTTTGGTAAAGAGTATGAAATACCCATGTAGGTGGTATCCCTATCTCAGCCCAATAGAGCTGGGCTTTTTGAAATGATATTGGGCTCAGATGAATAAATAATTAGAAGCCCTCGTAGATTTCTATATATCATCAAAATAATCTCGCTGGAACATTCCATCGAACAGTTCCCATGCACCAATTATTAGGGAATGATGATAGCAGATCCCATGGCATAAGTGATAAGTCCCTCTCAACATTCAATGACTTTAATTTATCTACAAGTTCTATCCTTACTTTTCTGGAGTCTTAGACGTAAGATTTTTCTTGGGTCGAGGATATGCTATCATCATTGTTTGAATTGATGCCCGAACACTGTTCGATGAAACAACTAATAGAGATGAAATATAAATGAGAGATTAAAAAATAAAACTGCTTGCAAATTAAAATATTCACGTTGGATTTCAGGTCATAGATGGAGGTTAACCGGTAGATGAGGTTGCAATCAAATCAAATTTGATCCCTTTAAATCTAATTAACCTGTTGTTTTTCATCATTAAACAATGTCTGGAATATTTGATCCATAAACTTAACCTTTACCCTTTTAAATATACTCCCTCGATTAAGTAACCATTTGCTATTCATTACACAGAACAGAACTAACTAAATCAGGAATCTGCGGTTAAAAGAATAAGCAGGAAGGAATCACACGCACCATTTGCTATTCATCAGAATCATCACACATATCTGAACGGCACAAAAATTGTGCTGTAAGCATCAAACTCGGTTATGTGAATACTATTAGTATTAGATAAAACATATCGAGGCCAGACGCCTTCTTGCAGCTGCATTTATTGCTGCGTTGATCTTGTTCAAAGCAGCCGCTGCTTCGATCATATCAATCCTTTCATCTGCAGAAATTGCTTAACATTTCATAGCCAACTCAAATATCGATAGCACACATTGTTCTTTGGCAGAGAAATCTCGATCTTCCCTTGATAACGGAACGATTTCAGTAGCTGCATTTCGTTGCAGTGCTTCACCTACCCAATCCTTTATGCTCATTTCTCCCTCGAACATATCATCCGTTGGCTTCTTCCCGGTGAACATCTCCAACAACAATATCCCGAAGCTGTACACATCTCCCCTTATCGAAACTTTCCCTTCCTTTCCAAGCTCTGAGAATTTCACATGCATTCATCATTAATTTCGTTAAGATTGTATCTGATAGAGAGACAGGGTTTTTACTAGTACTTTTTGGAAAGAGCTTTTCAAACTCATTGGAACCAAATTGGAGTTTTCATCTGCCTATCATCCTCAAACTGATGGACAGACTGAGAGGCTTAATCAGTGCTTGGAAAGTTACTTAAGATGTATGGTTTGCGACAACCCTCGGCAGTGGTTTAAATGGCTCTCGTTGGCTGAGTATTGGTACAATACCAATTACCATACCAGCCTCAAGACTACCCCTTTTCAAGCTCTCTATGGCTACCCACCCCCACAACTATCTCTAGAATCTTACTTTGATTCTTCTCATACTGATGTTACCGATTTGTTGGTACAGAGACAGAATTTTATGAAAACCTTGAGAGATAATTTGTTGGAGGCTCAGAATCGGATGAAGTTTTTTGCTGATGAAAAGCGAGAAGAAAGGGAGTTCCAGGTAGGTGACATGGTGTATCTAAAGTTGCAGCCTTTTCGTCAAAATTCTGTATCTCTAAGGAAACATCTCAAGTTATCATCTCGCTACTATGGGCCTTACATGATTACAGAGAGAATTGGGAAAGTTGCTTACAAATTGGATTTGCCTGTTTCTTCTAAGATTCACCCGGTTTTTCACGTTTCGCTTTTGAAGAAATGTTTGGGAAAGAATGTCATACCTGTTCCAGATCTGCCTGTTACGGATCATACCTGTTGAGGAATAATGGTAGCAGATCCCAACGCATAAGTCCTCTCAATCATCAACGGATTCAATTCATCAAACTAGTGCTATCCTTAGTTTATTGGAAACTTTAGACGAGGATTTTTCATGGGTTGGGAAAATGCTATCATTATTCTCTGAATTGATGCCTAGACACTGTTCGATGAAACGACTAACAGAGATGATTATCCGAGGTGGACGAAAAGAAAAATCTGCTTGGAAATTAAAATAACCACATTGCAATTACATCAAGGTTCATACCTTCGAATCTAATTAACCATTTGGTTTCCATTACACAAATCTAACTGAAGATTCCATTACGTAAACAATGAAAAGATAAGTTTTGTGATAGCAAGTTCCAGAGCACGACCATCATCAAACACCATTATTGTGAATACTAATAGATAGGGCATATCGAGGCCGACGCCTTCGTGTAGCTGCAGTTATTGCAGCATTGATCTTGTGTAGAGTAGCTGCTGCTTCGATCATATTGATCCTTTCATCTGCTGAATTTGCTGAACATTTCATAGCCAACTCAAAAATCGAATTCAAACATTGTTCTTTTGCAGAGAAATCTCGATCTTCCCTTGACAACGGAACAATTTCAGTCGCTGCATTTTGTCTTAGAGCTTCACTTACCCAATCTATTAGGCTCATTTCTCCACCGAACATATCATCTGTTGGCTTCTTCCCTGTGAACATCTCCAGCACCAATATCCCGAAACTGTACACATCTCCCACCGTCGAAACTTTCCCTTCCCTTCCAAGTTCTGAGTTTTTCAAATGCACTTCATCATATATTTTGTTAGGATTATATATATAAAAATAATATTGACAAAAGTGAATTTAATTTGGAAAGGTTAACACTATAGATCACCTGGTGCAGCATAACCGATGGTGGCCAACGTTTGAGTGTGGACGAAAGCTTCCCCTCCCTCGAAAAGCTTCGAAATTCCAAAATCAGAGAGATGAGCAACCATGTCTTGATCAAGAAGAACATTGCTTGGCTTTACATCGCAATGAACAATTGGGAACGAATAGCCATGGTGTAGATACTCCAATGCTGCTGCAACATCTATTGCGATTTTTACTCTCTGAAGCAGATCCAAATCACTATAGGTGTTCGAATGCAACCATCCATCCAAGCTCCCATTTGGCATGTACGCGAGAACCAAGGCTTTAAACTCCATGTTACTGCAACATCCAATTGTTCGCACTAAGTTTCTGTGTCGGATGCCGCCCAGTATTTCTGTCTCGGTATCAAAGCTTTTTGCACCTCCTTCTAGCTGCAGGTTGAATACTTTGACTGCAGCTTCTAATCCATCAGAGAGTGTTGCACGAAAGACCGAACCGAAGCTTCCTCTTCCAAGTAAGTTTCCTTCACTAAAACTGTTTGTTCCCCGTTCCAGTTCTATGTAAGAAATTCTTCTCCATTCACTAGTCGGCGGAATGTCACTCGATACTGTCACGTTTTCTGATTTACGTCTCCTTATCATCACGAAGATGATAATCGCAAGAATAGCGGGTAAGATCAGTGAGGGTACCAAGAATTTCTTTAAGTTTGATCTAGGATGATGGTTTGCTAACAAGCAAGGTTGAACTTGAAATCTCGGGGCACCGCAGAGGGCAAAGTTGTGAAAAAAGGATTGAGGAGGGAAATTACCAAATTGACCTCCACTTGGGATTTCGCCTTCCAGTTTGTTGTTAGAAGCATTAAAAAGGTGAAGATAGGGGAGGATCTCTAAGGACTTGGGTATCGAACCGGAAAGATCGTTGTAAGATAAATCTAAAGTTTCGAGACTTCCGAGATGCCCTAAGGATGCGGGAATAGATCCTCCAAACTGATTATTCGACAAGTTTAGAGTAACTAATGACCGGCAACCGTCAATCAAGCTGGGTATATCACCTGAAAAACGATTAGACGATAAATCCAAGGTGTTGATTGCCTTCAAATGTCCTAGTTGAGATGACAAGTAGCCGTTGAAATGATTAAAGGACAAGTTCACGATGACAAGGTCTGTAAGAGCCCAGAAGTTGGGAGGGATGGTGGAATCCAAGTGGTTGGATTCTAAGTAAACTTCTCCCAAGGATTTGAGTTCCCCAAAACATTCAGGTATTGAACCTACAAGCTTGTTCCTATATAGGCTCAACACTCCCAAATTATATAGTCCGCAAATATTATTTGGAATGGACCCAACCAATTGATTGTCACCAAGATATAGCCTTTGGAGTTGCCTCATTCTCCCAACTGTCGGTGGAATGCGCCCACTCAATTGATTCTCTTCCAAATAGATCGTGAGCAAACTGCTCAAGTTTCCAATTTCAGAAGGAATGGTGCCCATGATGCTATTAATTCCTACCGAGATATGCTCAAGCGAAGAGGAAAAGTTCCCGATTGACGCAGGGAGGCTACCGTTCAATAGGTTATCTGACACTTCCAAGTACTTCAAATATCGACACTCGGTTAATGAATATAAAACTGGGGCTACCTCTCCGCTCAACTTATTCCCCAAAATGATAAGGCTTTGGAGGAGTCTCAATTTACCAAAGTCGTCTGGTATGGATCCACTAAAGACGTTGTCACTCAAGTCCAATGTTGCAAGTTGAGAAGCATTGATGATAGAGCTTGGAATCCGACCATTGAGTCTGTTGTGAGCTAAAAGAAGCCACTCTAGATTGGAAAGTGAATTCCCCAAATTTGAAGGAAGTCTACCTGATAACTCATTATATGCAAATTCTAAATTCTTCAAGGTTGAAATGTTAAATATGGAAGATGGGATGGAGCCAGTTAAGGAATTATTGAACCCACTGAAAACTTGGAGGTTTGGTAAAGTGCCCATCTCTTGTGGAATTTCACCTGCCGTGCATGCATAAGATACGCACAATTCAAACATATTTTATTCAATTCACGATTAGTAATTAGGAGAACAATTAATTATGCGATTTCAAATATTTTAAAGAAAATAGGATGCATTCATAAATTCTTTGATAAATATTTTGATTGTTGATACCATTTTCGAGCTATATATATTTCTCGCAATAGTATTTATATTTTGCCTTAATAATTGGATTCTCAGTTACCAATTGATTGATTGAATTTTCGAAGGCACAAAGGTTGGAGGTCTAAATTTCTGTACATGAATCATCGGCTGCGCGTACGTTTTCAACTATTAGCATTTCAGTTTCATTAATATGAGATTTAGTCTTTTGCAATTTATATCCATGATTTATAGGTTGGTATTACATTCCCATGTTATATTTTCATGTTATATTTATCTTGGGATGAGACCATGATTCTGTTTTCAGCTAAAAGAAGCCACTCTAGATTGAAAAGTGAATTCCCCAAATCTGAAGGAAGATTACCTGAAAACTCGTTGTATGCAAGTTGTATGACCTTCAAGGTTGATATGTTGAATATGGAAGATGGGATGGAACCGGACAAGGAATTGCTGAACACAACAAAATGTTGGAGGCTTGATAATGTGCCGATCTCTTGTGGAATTTCACCTGCCGTATGCAGAAATACATGCATGAATAATATTGAATTTATTATTATTAATAAAAACTATACTATATTATATATATTGAATATATTTTTAATATTTGTCAAAGATGGTTGTGTGTATAGTTTTTTCATAAATTTTATATCAACTACAGTAGAACATAAATGAGAGCAAATACAAACCGGCTCCAATTTGGAAGAAAATTGCAATTCAGACATATTTTAATCATGATAGGTAATTAAAACAACTTACATTATCTAGAAAGTATATGTGATTATTGTAGAAGAAAAAACATTTTAAAGAAAATGATATGCATTTACAAAAAAATGGTGGTTCATCGTGTAACAATTAGTAGCACGCCATCATATGCTATTTATTATTATTATTATTATTATTATTATTATTATTATTATTATTATTATTATTATTATTATTATTATTATTATTATTATTATTATTACATATGGCCCTGTTTTAGTTTTATAATTTCATAAAATTTATAGCAAATACAACTTGGCCCCAGTTTGATAAATATAAGAGATAATATATGTTTTTACCCCTTTTGACTTTGTCAAAACAATATTAGGTATGGAATATAGTTTTACAATAAAAACACCCAATTTTTGGTTTGGGTGGACAAAAATATCCCTATCTTTGATATTTATAATTGCGTGTACTTAAATTTTCTCTTTTAACTTTATTTTTCGTAAATGCAAAAAGAAAAGAAAAAAGGACGGTTCCTCTTCTCTCCCTCCCTTTCGATTTCGATTTCGGTGGGATTCTGCGTTCTCGCGGCGGCGGAGGTGGGAGAGGGAGGTCATGAGGGAGAAGAATCTGAGCGGAGGTGGTGATGAGAGTGTAGATCGGGAGGGAGAGGGCGGCGGCGAGGTGGCCGAGGACGGGGAGGTCGGCGACGTGTGGTCTCACGCACACCACAAGCACAGATACGTCTTCTCTCTCTCTCTAGAATTCTGCTTTTTGAGCGCCGATTCCGCGAATACTGTTGGAGATTTTTTCACTTTAGTTTTCGAATTCGTGGTACTGTTTGGGAACTTATCTGGAATCTGAATGGTGTGGGGATGAGATGGGATGGGAAAACGATTTTCCATTGGTTGAACAGTTTACATTTGGAGTTTAGTTCGGACGGCGAACTCAGAATTTTATGTTTCCGAACTTCTACAACAATTTTTAGCTGCTGTGATTTATTCTGTTTCACACTTTCACGGTGGTTCGAGCAATCATAGCTACTGCTTGTACTGGAACTTATGATTTTGCTTTGCTTTATTTCATCCGGTACTATTTATCTGAATCAACGTGTAACACCTTATTTTGTTTTGTTTGATTATTTTTTTCTGATTTGTATTCATTGGTTTTACTCTAGAGTCGGGATGCGCAACCGATGTACCCGGTGACGGTGAAACAAATAGCGGAAGCGAGCCTGTCGGCCGGCGACAAGTCGAATACTGTCATCGACGGCGTTAGCGTCTACAATGTGCGTTTCCCTAGCTATTTTATGATTATTCCTCTGCGAATTGTGTGTTTCAGTTTTGTTAATAGACGTATTTGCTTTCTTAGGGTTAAATTTTGATTACGCTTTCCTTCTATGAACACGCATATCTTGATGAGCAACGCACCATTCCATTTTCATAATAAAGTAAAGCCGCTGATTCACAAATATATATGTTGTGGGATGGATATGAGCCTGAAATTCTATTTCCCAATTTTGAGCTAGAAATCATAATCCTAGCCTATAAATTATAGTCTAATGTTACTTTTCCTGATAGAAGAGCGAGAAATACCCATTATATTTTCGATTAATCGAGATTAGGGGATGGTATTTAAGGTGGATTTTACATCTCACTTTTGCCAGTAGAGAATCGAACCCCGGGAACATAATTGTATATATATGAAACTTGTTCTTGCTTCGTTTCGTCTATTGCTCGATCATCTGAAACATCGAAAGTATAGAATGGTGTGAAGCTCTTCATGATTGATTAGTGTAGCATACCTTGTTCAGTGTTCCTACTGCCAACTGCAACTCTCTATCCCTCTCTCTTTCCTGTTTTTGTTTCCAGCACGTACATCTGATTACTAGTAACTCATCATTGTTGATTATAGGCTTAGAACTAAGATTAGTTACTCCCTTGTTACTCTTATGTTTGCATCCAGGTTGGTATGCTAGAAAACAATTCGATAATGTTCGGGTTTGCTTTTGTTGATTGTGCTGCATTGAAATTTTGGGCTGGTTATGTCAGTGATGATGCTTCATATGCAGCTTTGGGAGCTTTGTTAATGCAGGTATGCTGTTCTACCTTGTTTTCTATACGAGATACTGGTGAATATGTAACTTCCCATAACAAAGTGTATCTTATACTACTTTGGTTTTCCCCAGGTTTCTCCAAGGTTTCTCCACCGGAAATAATTTATGAAAGCCAAAGTAAAAGTATTCTATGTACATATTAATGGATATAGGGGCCTGTAATTTAACCAAGAAGAATTATTAGAAAATGCATGAACATGATAAGTCAATAGGCTTCTGATTAGTATAAGTGGCTTAGGCAATTCTTTTGAGGCTATTCTAGTTGGTGTTTATGTTATTTAGTACATAGTACCAAATAATATAAATGTACTGTGTACTATAGTACAATTTGATATTTTTCGCTTACCACTTATCGGTAAACAGTACTAGATGATATAAATGTACTGTGTACTATTGTTACAATTTTGATTTTGCTTTTGATTTTGCTGAATTTTTTGTTTGTTAGCATGACTATTAGGCTGAAGATTGTGTATGGAAGATTGAGCATCCGCTCTGTTCGTAGTGCTTTCGAAAAGTCGGTAGGTGACAGATTGCAGAAATTCTGGGGTTCGGATACTAAAGAATTGCTGCAAAGGTGATTTACTGCTTTGGTGTAGTATTCGTTTTGTTTGTTGCTTGTTATAAACATGAATTTATTTCTTCATAAGTGATAGAATTATGTAGTCTAAGTTTTGTACTTGTTGAAATGAATCACATTGATGTGAAAGCTGTTGTTCTTACTGGTAATTCTTCGTTTTGTTAGTTAGTTTGTTGATTGTTTGTTTGTTTTGACTTTGATAGTTCGCTTCGCTGATGATTGAACTGATGGTTAATGATTTCAGTTCATTTGTTAATGTATTGTGATTTTTTAAAATAGACATGATGCTTTATTATTCTTTGGAATTTATGGTTGCAACTAATCATATTAGACTAATCATGTGCTATTATGAACTAATGACCATGGGTGATGAGCTTTTTTCTCGTTTGGAGGTTGTTTTGGGTCTTGGTTGAGGTGATGACTGATTTTGTGATTGTTGCCAACTTCTAGGCGAGGGTGGAAAATTCTCAGGCGGATTCGACATAAATGTGTTTGAGAGGGTGCATAAAACAGGTATATATGTGTTGACATCTTTACGCCCTTCTCTTGTTGCTTGCTACTTACTGTTCATGATCCGATTGTCAATTTCACATTGAACTATTGCAAAATGAAGCATCAGGTTGTTAAGAAAGATGAAATTTAGTATGCCACTGCCACTCCTTGAAATTAAGTGGTTTTGTTTCAGGCAACAGCAGCAATAGTTCGGAGCATTCTTCTGTTGTATAAGCTATAGAGTAAGTCGTTCTTTACTGCAAGAATAAATATCTCTTCGTTATACATCAAGGTTGATTACTCTGTTATTAAGATAACACATAGAGCATCATTCATTATTTGCCTTCAACAGCTTCAGTAAACTACCATTTCTTACGGACAAACCTCACTGTTTTAGTTCTTCAAAATTATGTAGAACTCTATTTTGTTATCTGTTCGCTGCTGGTAGTTATACATTGTTCTCTTTTTACATCACGAACAATAGTATGTGCAGAAGTTACAAGAACCAAATTAGACACAAAATTGTTGACAGCTTAGTTTTTTCTTGGCAAAATACGACTTTATTCAGCATTCTTGAGTTCTGTATTTTTGCTATAACCACTCTTCTTCACGTGTAGAAGAAAATTGAGTATTCCCTTATTCTGTTGTTTCCTTCTTTTTCGATAGCTGTTTAAAGTTCCTTTTAATTCAGTCTTCCTTATACAGATTTTAATCTTTTTAATTCAGGTTATATGCATACATTGTTGGATATTAAGCTTCGTGTTTTGCGGAAGAGGGAGACAGGAGCAAAGGAGGAGCTCTTGATTTTGCTTGTTACTTCAGTATGCTAAAGAATTGTTTTTTGTTTACTTGCTCTAAAACCTGTTGTAGTACTCGGATCTCTGTTGCGGAAATGTTTTATTTTTGTTTACCACTTACCGGTAAACAATAGTAAAACATGAACGTACTTCGTAATATAGGTACAATTTGATATTATTCGTTTACTACTTTCAGTAATAATACTATAAGAAGTATTATTTGGTTTACCATGTACCGGTACACAGTACCAAAAAAACCTAAATTTACTGTGTACTTGTACTTATCGAAATATACAAAAAAACGGTAGAAAATTGAAAAAATTGAAAAAATTGAAAAAAAAAAAAAAACTGAAAAATTCTGGAAAAAAACGAAAAAAAATATTATAAATAAATAATTAATAAATAAATAAATAAAACAGGAAAAAAAAAGAAAAAAAAAGAAAAAGAAAAAGGAATGAGGAAACACGTGTAGGGAGAAGAAAGGGGAGGAGGGAGTGGCCATGTACTAAAAGTAAGGGTATTATTGTCCACCATACCAAAATATGGGTATTTTTATTGTAAACTATATTCCATACCTAAAATTGATTTTATAAAGTCAAAATGGGTATTTTCTTTTTTGCCTCTAAATATAAAGGTACGCACATTTTTATTCAATTAACAATTAGTAATTAGGAAAACAATTATGCTATTAGAAATCTTTAAATTTAAAGAAAATAGGATGCATTCATAAATTGTTAAAGCCCGGAGAAAAAATAAAATGAAGGGGAGATATACTAGGATATTTAAAAACAATTAAAAGTCTTCCATTGCGAAGAACTCCGGCCAGAATGTTAAGTCTCGATCTTATATCCAATTTTGGTTTGATCTTCTTCTTCTCGGTATCTCAATTGTATCCCAAATCTTAATATTTTAGTTTTATACATTTTTTTCAAATTCTTTAAGGTATAATGATTTGTTTTTTGTGATTATTTTCCCAGGATTAACTATTAATTCAAATTAGGGTGCATAATTATATTTTAACATTTAATTTCACTTTTATTAGTTATGTT
Organism: Thymus mandschuricus; assembly: GCA_029379335.1. Taxonomy (NCBI): domain Eukaryota; kingdom Viridiplantae; phylum Streptophyta; class Magnoliopsida; order Lamiales; family Lamiaceae; genus Thymus; species Thymus mandschuricus. Next base: position 39,098,070 of record CM057074.1, read on the forward strand.
ATGGTTAAAAAAAATTAAAAACCTGAGTGTATTTACGATTGTAATTTGTTACTAGCAATTTTTGTTTTTATAAAATATAGTAATATTTAACTAAAATGAATTAAGGTTTAAAACATATTTGAGAAATTGAATTTGGGACAAAATATACCATCCCATCACATATGGCCGCGTTTTTATATATAGATGTAAAAATGTTTAAAAGAAAATAGGGTGAATTCATTAATATGGTGGTTCATAATATGGTAGAAACAATTAATTTGTGGCACGCCACCGTAATGCTATTCAGAACCATAACATGACCCACGTCTGTACCTGTCAAATTATTGTACGAGAAGTACAAATGTGTAAGCATGGTGAGATTTCCAATTCCACGTGGGATGCTGCCGCTCAAAGAGTTGTTGTAAAATGTCAATATGCGAAGGTTTCTGAATTTCCATATATTTGGCGGAATCTTCCCTGCAAGTTGATTGAGAGACAGAGAATAATTAAGAGTATATTGATGTAGGGCATTTCACTTGGGAACCTACCTGCAAGTAATTTTGTAATCGCCAACAATAACAAACTTAATCGATCCAAATCTACCCTCAACATATATATTGTTTATGCTCCCATGCAATATACTACTACTGATTAATTTGTAGTAGTATTTTGCAATTACTCGTCAACTCATGCATGGTGATTATATATATGGCATATATACCTGTCAACTTGTTATCATCGAGATACAACACCTCAAGCCGTGGTAGATTACTGTGGAAACTTGGGATACTTCCTGATAAACTATTATCGGAGAAGGTCAATATCCTCAAAGAAGAGATGTTGAAGATTGAAGATGGGATATTTCCACTTAGAGAAGCGCTATCGATGTTTAATATCTCTAGACTCGAGAGATTCCCCAGTTCTGCCGGTACTCCTCCTAAGATTATATATATTGTTATTCACCAACATAAACATATATACCGGTATTAGCTAGATTATATGTTAATTGCCAATGAAATTGTTGTTGGATAATGCCAAGAGATCAAGATGTTTGCATTTCCATACTTGATGAAATATGATCTTCAAGTTTATTCTCATGTAAAGAAAGTGATATGATGTTGGGCACGCATACTAAATTAATGTTTAAAGCTGGGATACTTCCGATCAAATAAGTGTAGAGAGCCTCATGAATCTCAATTGCTATTTTACTACCATTGTTATATATAGGATGTTATATTGTTTTTGTTAAATGTTATACTCACTCCTAAAACGGCCGTCCACCGTTTTTAAACCATTTCCTTTTTTAGATACCATTTAAACAACATTTTAACACATGATTACAATATATTAAATTTCGTGCTGAAGCTTTTAGTTTTAAAGATAATGAACGAATGAAGTATTATTGTAAAATCACATATATACACAAGTAAGAAGTAAGAAGATATTTGTACATACCTCGAAAATTGTTATAGCCCAAAAACAACTCTCTAAGCTTGTTCAAGCTCCCAATTTCAAGCGGGATTTCTCCATTGAAATGATTGAAAGAAAAACTCAGGTTCTCAAGGTGTCTGCATTTCCATATATTTTGTGGAATCTCCCCAAAAAGTTGATTGCGTGAAATAGCTAGTACTTTAATATTTGGGAGATTGTCACACATATCACTCGGGAGTGAACCTGATAGGCTATTATTCCATATTCTAATTTCTCTCAAGGATGAGATATTGAAGATAGCATGTGGAATGAAGCCACTCAACTCATTTAAATTCAAGTTTAACACTTGTAGGGATGAAAGATTTCCAATCCCCTCTGGAATAACCCCGCTCAAATGGTTATTGCTTATCCATAATTCCTTGAGCGAAGAAGACCTACTACTCCTCCCGATCTCCATTGGAATATTTCCACTCAACATATTGTTACTCAAGTTTAAGAGTTGGAGATTTGAATTGTTGAACAAAGAGGGAGGGATTCTACCTGTGAAACTGTTGTTGCTTAGGTACAGCTGCTCGAGCTGAGGTAAACTGCCCAACCATGTCGGGACTTCTCCCATGAATGAATTCACTCCCATGTTCATCACCTTCAGACGCCGCAGTTTAGAGAGCTCAATTGGTAAGAAGCCCGTGAAATTGTTGGAGCGGATGTCAAGATATCTGAGAAACGTTAGGTTTCCAAGATGTGGGGTAACAGTTCCAGCAAGGTCAAATCCGGAGAGATTGAGGGCAGTCACCCTTTGGTGCTTGACACCACACGTGACGCCAATCCAATCACAAACGGATGTATTTCCCGACCAATTCGCGTGCAAGATAGCACCGGGGTCGGATGCAACGGAGCTTTTGAAGGAAAGGAGAGCATGTTTGTCAGTAGCAGAATCCAAGCAGAGGGCAATGGTATTGAACAAGAAGTAGATGGAAAGAGCAAGGAAAGAGAGATGAGTAGTCTTCATTGAATTTCAATTGTTTTATTTGGGATTGAGTGCCCTCTTCATATATATAACGGATGCTCTCTTTGCTAAGCTCAATTATCTGTATAAGAACGCCAACTGATACATGAAAGTTGTGGTTTGAGTCTTGGTCAACGAGTCTTCTTCCAAATAAGTGAAGTGTGGAATTTATGTAAAATTCGGACCTTTTTCGACTCGGCCATACTTGACATTTTTATTTTCAGATTATCATTTTTCTTTATCTAACCCATTATTTTCTCCGAACTATTCGAATCAGCTAATTCCAATTAGGATGAGAGAGACCCTCAACATATACTTTACTATCAAATATCAACTATAGTAGTCAACTTATCATTTAGGTAATCAATAACTTAAGGACGAGAGATGAAATATTTCCATTCATTAAGGGGCAATTGACGCAAGTCGTCGTCAACTTATTAATTTACGAAAATTCTATTTCAATGCAAAATTAAAATAATGAAAAAGAAAAGAAAAATCTATTTTCTCCTTCCCACAAATGCACTTTCTGTTATATCCAAAAAAGAAAATCCACTACCTAAAGCAAACATATTAAAACTTTAATAAATTACATGTAAAGTACTTTTTTTAAAATCTATATCGATCACATATTAAAAGTTATTTGAAACATTCAAATCAATATTTATGATTAATTAAATTGCCATTAAAATTAATTTTTGATTTTAGATTCGTGTTTTATTATATAATAGTATGATTAATTAAATTGCCTTAAATATTAAGGTGTAAGATGTAACATGCAAAAGTTAGCACACACTAAAATGAATATATCTGCCGACAAAGAGGAAAAAAATAAATGAAAACAATAATTGAAAATATGTTAAAATAGAAAAAGGGGGCTGGCGTGGCGGTGGGAGGCAATGCCTCAAAAGCAGCATATAGACTACCGTTCAAGATCAGGAAGATGGAAAAAGCAAATAAAGAGAGATGATTATAGTCTTCATTCATTATTTAATTGTCTTATTATTGTTACGTATAAACTTACTATTGAATAAAGCAAAAGGAGCCATCTCAAGCTGTTCTCATGAGTACAGACAAGGATTAACCCATTATAGTCAATTGTTTTTTTCTTTAGGGAGGAAAAATAGTAGGACGACTGATGAAGTTTCTGCCATCTTTCATTCTTCACGTTTTCTTCTTCTGATATTTGTCATTAATTAATGAAAAAAAAAAAAACAAACCCAATTTCTACAGACTGTCGAGATGTCTATGTATCGCGTGAGGACGTGGCAGTTGATGCGTCCTGAGTCTTCGTCTACTTATTTTTTGAATTTCTATACCTTTTTTTTTATTATTAAAATCAAATAATAATAGAATTACTCTATCGTTGTTATCACAATTTAGATTAGATGTGATTGTGGCGCACTAATTTTACTTTTCTTAAAGAGAATCAAAGTAGCTTTTTCATGAATTTATTATGAAGATCTTAAATTGATGTCTCTCTATTCATGGTTTCTTGGATTAAAATTATGGACACGGAGTTTGATGTAATGTTGATAGCCTAATAATGTATGTAATAATATATGGGGTGAGATCCTATACAAAAATTGATTTCCGTAATAAAAAATAAGAAATGATGCATTAGATAAGCAATTATAATGCACACAATTTATAACTATAATGCATCACTGATCATAATGCACCATCATTACTATTATAATGAACTAGTCATCATAATGCATGCGTTATACAATGATAATGCACCAATTAATTGAACAGTAGATCATTCACAGATCAACAACCCAAATCACCTCTCATTTATGACACAATCAATCCTTTCTATATATGATCTCTTGGCTAATATATAAATAAGTTAAATTGTTAAAGTGTTTAATTATGGGCTTGTTGAGTTTTTTTACTTGTATAAAAATGTTAAAGTGTTTAATTATGGGCTTGTTGAGTTTTTTTACTTGTATAAAAATGTTAAGGTGTTAAAATTGTGGTCCACCTAATATTTTTTAGTGTGTTAAAGTGTTATTATAATGTTTTTTTGAAAGGCCAACGTTCCAAAATAGATTGATCAAGAAATCATGAACGTCCGGAATAGTGTCGAGAAATCGTGAACAAAGGACTATTTTTATTTTACTTTGAAATCAAATGACTTGGATTGAATGCCCAATTTATTTGGTAAAAAGTATGAAATACCCATGGGTAATTCTATGCACAACCCCCATTTTACTCCCCAAAGCACTCAATTTATTTTAATAATTTAATTAATAGTACATTTACTATAATACCCCCACAGCCTCAGTCCACTCACCTCTATCTCCAGTTGCCGTCGGCGTTAGTGCACCCCCTCCCTCAATTATAACAGCATTTCTCAATTATAATATTCTATAATAAACGGCGCTGGCGAACGAACGAACGACTACCGATAAGGTGCGGAATGAAAGAATAGTGAAACTATTTAACAGTGGTTGCAGAATAAATGGCGCTAGCTAGGCAGCAAACTTAAAATTTTAAAAGAAAATGAATTTGAAATTCAAATCTTTCAAATTTTGAAGCTTGAAATAGTTTCTTATATTTGATGGCTTCATCATTATGGAGGTGGTGCCATGGTGGTTGGAATGGCTGTTGGCGGAGGAGTGGAGGGAGATATAGGAGAAAGAGAGAAAAGACGGTGGTGGTTGTGCGTTGTGCCGCTGATGATTTTAGAGGGATAAATATGTACTTTCCCTAATATTTAATTTTAATTAATAAAATTGGTGGCTGTGCGGAGAAAAACAGGGGCTGTGGATAGAATTACCCAATACCCATGTAGGTGGTATCCCTTTCTCGGCCCAATAGAGCTGGACTTTTTGAAATGATATTGGGCTCCCATGAGTAAATAATCGGAAGCCCTCGTAGATTTCTATATATCATTAAAATAATCTTGCTGGAACATTCCATCGAACAGTTTCCATGCACCACCTATTAAGGAATAATGATAGCAGATCCCATGGCATGGCATAAGTGATAAGTTTCCATGCCCGGACATTGTTCGATGAAACAACCAACAGAGATGAAATATAAATGAGAGATTAAAAAAAAATAAAACTGCTTGCAAATTATAAATCACTGTACCATCACCACTTTCTCCTTCAGTTAGTGAATGAATTTCTACTGCATTTCCCTTGTTTTCTCTACAGCATTTCTACTTCATTTCACACATTCAAGCATTTCACCGAACTAGTTAATTAAGTTTGAATGTGCATTAAAAACTGGTTAATTAAGTTTGAATGTGGCTTCTTAAGCTAAATTAGACTACTAATCCAATTCATAATGTGTTGGGGCCCTCTAATGATTCATCAAATATCCAATCTACCAAACTAGGTCGGCTGATAGCAACAATTACAACAATTGCAATTCTACTATATATATAGTACTCCCTCCGTCCCATTTTGATTAACGCGTTCATTGAATATACGTGAGGTATAAAATAATGAAACGCGTTAACTAAAATGGTCTGAAGAAGTATTATGCAACTTCCTCAAAACATACTCAAGATATGAACCTGTAAAAACTCCATTACACATTCACTGTAAATTATTCATAAAAAAGAAAAGAAATACTATATAGATATAAATACAAGCCTGTAAAAGTAGAAAAACAGAAAAGGAAAAAGAATAAAAATAAAGATAAAGATAAAAATAAATCACAAGCCTAGCTATAACTGTTGCATTATTCTCTTCTCAACTACAATGGTTCAAAATCTGCTCAGTCTCAGTCCATCTTGAGTCCTGCTTTCATATGCACAAGTCTTGATGCTAAAGAACCCAAGATGAACGGCTCGACTGCATCGTCCGATTGGAGTTTTACCATATGTTTACGTTAATCAGTAGCTGTATTAGTATGCTTCTCCGGTGAGATTAAGGGAGCTTTACAAGAAAGCATTCCAGAGAGCCTCCTCTCCTTCACCGCATTGCTCGTGTACAAACTTCAACTTCTCGACTGATTTGCAGATCCCGCTGCAGCTCCAGTCGAACGAGGCAGCACATACATTCCCTGCTTGTGCCTTCCACTCACAATCTACATGTTGCTCATTTTAAAATTTGAATAGATTTAGAATATGTTTAGAGTTTTGGTGAATATGGGTAGGAAAAATAGCCAAGGATCACAATTTCTGTACTATTTCGTTCGACTCTCAAGGTTTGAATGAAAGAAGTAGGTTAATGAGCTATTGTGAGAAATCGTACCTGGCGGAGTACCGCAGCACATGCTGCGTTCATCAATGTGCTCGACTTCAAGACCTATAAACCAAGAACCGAGTGACACATCTTCGTTTGCGTACTTGTGCAAAATAGGCCTAGGTATTGAAGTTTGGAACAATTAGTCCATGGTTAATGCATGCACTAAAGAGCAATATTTTGGACTAATCCACACACAACTTTCATTCTCAGGAAACCTTTCACCAAAAATAAACCATGTTACTCCGACTACTGCCCTTTATAATCTCGAAAAATAGTGTCTTTCCGTTTGCCCTTGTAAAAATTTCATAATTTTTTTTTTTGTGGATTAACCATAATTAATGGAATCCTTACTGGTTGATGGAAATGTAGGTGGCTAGATCCTTTGAAATAGCATAGATCTGTCCTGTTGCATGCCGGAAATATTTATTTCCATCCTCTCCGAATTTCCAGTACTCCGGCTCATGGTACTTTACATTTCTACATAACAGATCTGATTATTAAAGATTTAAAACCAAGACAACGAACATACAATCAATCAAGAAGAAAAGAGGTCGATCACTACTTTTGGGCTAGAACTGGCCCCGATTTCATACAGCCGATATAAGACCTTGGCTTTGAGCGGTGGCGAGCAAGAGTTGCAGCTAATGTACCTGAGGTACAACACTCTTTCATTGCTTTGAATACTGAGTATTATCTCTAAGCAAATCCACGGATAAGAGAAAGCAGAGGTTGCCCAAGTTAACATGGACATCATCATCAACCTTCACATAAAAATCAGCATCCCATTTTGCGACAGCAGTGGCAAAGAAAATCTTCGTTTTTGAGGAGAGTTCATGATATCCTTCGACATGATCCTAAGGAACTATCAAATCTCAATTACGTATTTATTGGGAAAAAATCTACCAGCAAAATATACAGATTGTCAAAATGATGAATCCACTTCTACTTTTAGGAATCAAGAAATCAAAGTGTGCTAAACTTTTACCAGCCTGAGGAAGTCCTTATGTTGAGCTTCTTCTGAGTCGAGAGCTCTATCCAGTATACTGTTTGAAGTGGCGCTGAATACAAATATATATATAGGGGGAGGATCAAATGAAAACTAAATATTTCGTGAAATATAGAAACCTATATATACCATTGATCTACATAATCTGATGGATAAGATTTTAACACATCACTAATTTTTTATTGATTTATTGATTTATTACATTATAGTTGGGGGTAAACAAGTAAAATACATGAAGGTTAAATATAACTGATCCCTAATAAAAGGGGTCCCGTAAGCTATTTACTAGATATATTTTTGGTAACTGTTTTCATTAATTATTTATATTATATTATATTTAGATATATAAGCTATCCTTTTTCTTTTTTTTTAAAAAAGGTTTGATTGTTTTTTTTGTCGCCATTTTGCAAACTCATGAGTGAGTTGAGTGAGTTTTGATTACGTATTATCAAGCCGGTACTTAATTATCACCTCCAAGCCATTATTTCCTCTCTCATTTGACAATATAATTTTTTGTGTATCACTTGTTGGTCATTTTTACGTTTGGAAGATAATATTTCAAGGAAATATTCCCTTTATTTAAAAAAATAAATAAAAATCATGTGTTTTTGATAAGTTTGTTATTTATTTATGCTTACATTTTTTATGTATGTAGATCATGTCTTTATTTTAGATATTCATTCGTATACACTACTGTTATTTTTGTGATGCATATTTTTGTTTATTTTGATACATTTTATTATATTATTTGATGCATATTCCAATTTCGGTTGCATGAAGGTGTATCCCAAGAGGACAACAAAGGAGAAAATCATGTATTAAGGTTTGCTTTATATTTCATCTACACCTATAGTTATTGCATATTTAAGTATGTTATGTTGCATTATTTCGAAAGAAATTGTAATTGGAAGAAATTTAAGCAGATTATTGATGAATTATATCAATTCACATTTATTTCTATTTATCAAATGAAAAAAATAAAAATGTCGTGTTTTTTTAGTTTGATTTTTCAGTGTATATTTTCACATGTCTCATAACATATATTCCACACTCAAAATTGTTTTGAAGATCAACTCATAACAAAGAAGGTATTCGAATCGTAGTTTTATCGATCTTAATTGCCATTTACATAAAACCTTTTTGCAACTAATAGACTAAGAATTGCAACATAATCCACTAAAAATGCAACAAATGTTTTTTAAAATGCAACATAATCTAGTAAAAGTGCATCTAAATGTTTTTCAAAATGCAACATAACCTAGTAAAAATGCGTCAAATGTTTTTAAAATGCAACAAATATATTTTATGTACAATTACTCGATCTAAAAACTCAACACACTATATTGGAAACAAATTTAACAAGCATCTACATATGATTTATATTCATGCATGAAGTAAGTCAATTAAACATTAATTATCGATTTTTCCAACTAGGGTTTAGTTTTTTCTCTTAGGATTTAGATTTTCATATTAGGGTTTAGTTTTCTATATTCCATCAAATAATTATTTTTCGCTTAAATTTCAAATAATGTATCTGCTTGTTATGCAACGCAATAAAAAACATGAACAATTAAATTAATCATTTAATTTTATATTTTAGTGGGGTTTGATTGGGTTAGTATCCCAACTTAAGGTTTAGTTTATCCATTTAGGATTTTGTTTTCTCTATATAATTGACAAATGCAACAAAAATTGAAAAATGCAGCAGAAAATAGAATAAATGCAACAAAGAATGAAAAAATGCACAATAATCAAAAATAGAATATGTATGTCAATTTTTTTTTCTCGAAAATTAATCGCAGAAAAAGGATGAAGGAATGTGTAATTGATGTATTAAATATGACTATTTATTAGTTGCGTATATTATTAAAATTTTGTCGTTTTATAGAAATATTCTTCAAATCTAAAATAATGCTAATAGATAATTGCAGTTTTAATATACTAATTAAGGATTTGACTATTATGTCCCTCACCATATACACGAAATCAAAAATAATTTTACAGTTTTTATTTTCATGCTTAATCTCATCCGTTGATTAGATATATATCTATGGTATATATTGGTTTCTATATTTCACAAGAAGGGTGGTTTTCACCATATCCCAACCCTATATATATATATATATATATATATATATATATATATATATATATATATATATATATATATTCAGTCAGTTCATTTGTGAAGTATACAGATCACTCGAATGTCACGTTTTGATCTGTTACATGTCAAGATGAGTTCATAAAAGGGTCATTTAAAAAAAAATTGACACTCAACATCTCGAAACTACATCAGCTAAAACGTAGAGACACGACCAAAATCAAAGTATTATAAGTACAACTGAAAAATGAAAATGTTAAAAATCTGAGTAAACCCTTACTGCATTACATCAACGCAGAATATGGACATTAATTTCTCATCTACTTCTTCGGAATGAAACTGCTAATCTATACAATTTCAATAACTGTCAAGAACTCCATAGAGACAAACCAAGTACCTCCGATATACAAAATAACGAAAAACAAATATAGTGGATAAGGGGAGCCATATTTCATTTACAACTTACTTCATGGATTGCGAAAGTTAATGTGTATAAACACAATGATATGAGATAACAAACGTGCAATTTACCTATGTCCGATCATGAATCGCACTACAATCCCCTTTTCTTGAAAATTCTTGAAAATTTGAATCTTCTAAACAACAAGAAAAAACCAAACTTCAATTCGCAAAGATTGAACCTTTTTTCTACCATTGCAGTCCTCTGATACGATCTGCAGCTCTTGCTCCCATGAATATGCAGAGGCGGATTACAACAAGCTATTAAAGAATTCAAGAAAAACCGAAATTCTTGCAAGAAACGTACTTGTTAGTGAACATTATCCCGAGGAAAAAGAAGCACATGGAGAAATGGGAATCCATTTTGCCGAAACCTTCCCACTGCTCTTACTCTTCATTCCTCCACAATTTTGTTTCTTGGATAACTACAGTGTAAGATATATATGAGCTGAATTCTGTATACTACTGTATTATGAGAGAGAGAGAGAGAGAGAGAGAGAGAGAGAGAGAGAGAGAGAGCTAGAAAATGGAGAATGTCGACGGAATCTTGTAGTGCAGTGTCAGTGAAGTGGAATATATTTTTTTTTTCTTAATTAAATTTGTCGGAATAATCGTGAAATTAAGTGAAATTAGGGGGCTTGGAATTTGGTTGAAACAAACAGGTGCCTTTTATTACAAGTAATAAATCCGAATAAATTGTTCCAACGACAAGTGTATATACTATGTTTAGTAGCAAATCTTAGTCCAACTCGTGTATTTATAGCAATTGATTACTAACACGAGGGAAAAAAAAAAAAAAACACCCAGAAAAAATAAATCACAACTACTAAAAATAATGTTAAAATGTTGCTTTCAGTTTAAACTCAAGGCAACAGTTATTCTTACACTTTAAACGTAATAAACGACAAATTAGGGCAGTCATTACATGTTAGTAATTTGAATTTTGTAGTAAACTTTACAACCTTAAAGCAGTTTCTTGTTTTGACTTTAACTACAAATTATTTGCACTATACTTGATTATTATTAGAGGTCAAATTATCTCTCAAAACATTACACAGTATCAACATATGAGATGTTGGCTTTCTATTTCAAAAAATTTAGCTGTCCACTTTATGCATAAGTGATTGGGATTCAAAAGGAGATAAAACTGAATCGTGACGTATTGATTTAGTGGTAGAGGTTAATGCCTGTAGGTGAAGGTTTTAGATTCAAGTTTTGCGTGACACGGACTTTAAATTACCGTTTATCATATGCATTGACAGATCTCAAGGAATATCAACACTGTGAAAATGGAGATCGCAATTTCCATTTGGTTTATGCATATTGATACAAGTATGTATTCCATAAATACACGACTCGACTCCGTCTTTCCTTATGCAGTACCTAAATGCAGTATGTAGGAGCTCTGCGAGGGCGATAAACGAAAGGTTTGACAGCATGAGAATAGTCCGAGCGGTGGGTGTAACTGAACTTGACACCTGCACTTCCATCTCCCAAATGAGTGCAGTGGCTGTGGAAGCTGCTGATTGGCCTGGCTAGACATGCATCCCAACGTTCACTCTCGGGCATCGTCTCAGCCACTGTGTAAATCCCGTCTGAATTTGTGAATGCTTGATAGTTTAGGACTTCACCAGACTTCGTTATGCAAAGGACGGCCACCTCAGCACCTGTACTAGAAAAGCAAAAACTCTTAGAATCATGAAATGCAATGTATGTGCTCTGGCACCAATGTGCTCTCCTAATGAGAACTAGTTACCACGACAACTATCAATTGGTCTTCAGATGCCTAAACGCTATACAATTCACAATGAAGAAAATCATGCATAGTATCATTCGAGTTTTCATTTTTATTCTGCTGTTTTTCATGAAAATATGACACAATGATCCATCATAAAAGATTTTAACAAAATGGACTGACAGACCAATAGACAAGATACATCAAACTAAAGCAGAAGCAAACTTTTAGATGACAACGCAAACAAGGACTCGTAAATAGTTACACTATACATCAAACTAGAGCTAGATGACGATGAGCTCGTTTTTATATCCAGAAAGGGCCTAAAGTAACTTCATCAATATTGCGAGAGAAGCACATCTGAAGGTAGTATAATTGAATCGTCATTAAAAAACATGACCACAAATTTCTGATAGATAATTAGTACTACACAGATCCCTATTATACAAAGATCACCTCAAAATTCCACGATTAGTGTTCAACGGCCACTAACAAAGTGATTTCAGCAACTATACATCCCAGCTACCAACGGATCGTTCTCTAAGATAAAATACTCGAATCAGTTATATCGTCATATCCCTCAAGATAAAGGAGTTGGTAATGGTAACTAGAACAGAGAATCACACTACAAACAGATTTTTGTTCCAAGAACAACCACAACACACAATCCAAAACTTCATTTCTCAGTCAAATGCAACTTTTTGGAACAAAACTATCAGAGAAAGGCCTTAATCAATAGATTACAACTCCAGGTGAACCCTAATCTAATCACATTCTGATTTTTTTTCTCAATTCAATCAACTAACAGCAATCAATAGCTAGCTCACTCACGAATTCAATCACCCGTCTCTTTAAACAAGCAGATACCAAAGGACAGAGGAAATCGAGATTGGGAAAGTAATCTAAAATCGGGGGAAATTGGGAAAAAAAAGGAGGGAACTTGCCTGATAAGACGTGATTGTTATGGTTGACGGTAGAGAATTGCTCGTCGGTGCGTCGGAGGACAGAGTAAAGGTGCTGAAATTAGGGCGTGAACGTGATTTGGGAAAGAAAGGAGGATGCAAGTGTGGAGGATTAATTGGAGTATCCACGTGGCAGCACTTTTTGTGGAGAGTTGTTGTTGCTTTTGTTTTAAAAACACGTGTTTAGTACTTTTATGTTTCTTGGGGGATAAGTTGGAACTTTGGGGTATTTTTAGAGCTGCTTGCTTTCTACGCAGATGAGGAATGAATTATATTTTCCTATCTGCTTCTCTCTCTCTCTCTTTCTCCTGCTCTGTCTCTCGCTTTCCCTTTCCATTCCACTGTTTCATTGATTAACCCATATTTATATTGTTACAACACAACAAGCTATCAACATTAATAGTAGTATTCACTACAATTGGTATCATCTAGCTGTTCCCATGGCTGAGGTCACCCGCTTCAAGGATCTGCAAGAGGCTCAAAAAAAGTTAGATCAGGTGCTCCAATCTGAATCTATGAAACGTACAGCTGCAGAATTGAAGGTTCAAGAGCAGATTGCTGGTTTTGACAAGAAATTTGAGCATATCACATCTACCCTAGCTGACCTTCAGCTGCAGCTCCTTAATGGGGGAAACAATTCAGATTCTATTCTTGGGGGTTATGTCTCTACTCCCGGAGGTAAATCTGGTTCTGCATCAAATTTCATTCATACTCCGTTGCCTCGTATTGAGTTTCCTAGGTTCGATGGGGTTAATCCTAGGGCTTGGATTGTGAAATGCAATAGCTATTTTAAACTCATGCCTTCTATTCCTGACACGCAACGAGTTCATTTAGCTTCAATGCATTTTGAGGGCAAGGCTTTAGCATGGTTTCAGAACCTTAATATGGGGGAATTAATCATTACCTGGAAGCAATTTTTGGAGGTTGTTTCTGCTCGTTTTGAGGATCTCAGAACCTCAAATATTATTGTGGAGTTTAATAAGCTTAAGCAGACAGGGTCTTATGATGATTATGTGGAGCGATTTATTGAATTAAAGTCATGTTTGGTGATGGAAGATGCTAGCAAGTTTACTGAGGAGTGCTTTGTTGCTAGTTTTCTTAGCGGGCTTAGTGTGGAACTACAGTCTTTTATCAATATGTTTCACCCTGAAACCCTTGATCAAACTATTGATTTGGGTAGACAACAATTGATCACCTTGGAGGCTATTGCTAAGATGATGAGACCCTCCCCGAGGTCGTTTGGCAGCAACCCTACAGGCTTTCGAAAACCAGATCCTACTCCAACCCCTAGTGCTACTCTGTCTCCTTCTCAACACTCCAACTCTTCCAAGTCTGCTACCAAACTTCTTACAGCTACTGAGATGTCTGCTAGGAGAGAAAAGGGCTTATGTTACAACTGTGATGAAAAATACTTTCCTGGCCACAGATGTAAAGCTAGAGTGTTATACATGGTGATGACTGAGGAGGTATTGTTGTGTTCTCAAGAGGCTGATGAGCAGGATACTATTACTGAGCCTGTTGAGCATTTTCCAGATATGGAGGAAGTTCAGATGTCACTTCATTCTATGATGGGTGAAGCTGGGTTAACTACCATGAGGGTAGTTGGTGAGGTTGGTAGTCAGCAGCTGAACATATTGTTGGACACTGGTAGCACTCTCAGTTTCCTCCAGGAAAATACTGCTAAGAAATTGGGTTGTACAATCCACCATGATAAGCCATTGTTGGTAAGGGTTGCCAATGGTCAAAAATTGATTAGTACTAAGAGGGCTACTGATTTCAAATGGATTGTTCAGGGGCATGAATTTCAATTTTCTCCTAGACTCTTAAAGAATGAAGGCTGTGATATGATTTTGGGAGGAGAATGGTTGAGATTCTGTACTCCTATTGAGCTGGATTACATAAATATGAGTGTTACAGTTACTCTCAAAGGTGAAAGGGTAAAGCTCAATGCTCTTACCAATGCTGTAGATTGTACCTTAGTTACAGGTCCAGTGTTGAGCTGTTTAATTCATCAAGATTTAGGCTCTATTGAGGAAATTTTTGTGCTGGACAGTGGTGGTTCCCTTCCTAATATCTCTCCTGATTTGGATTCTTTGTTGCATGAGTATGCTGATGTTTTTGAGGAGCCTACACGTTTACCTCTTGTGAGAGGTGTTGAACACCAGATTCAACTCAAACAGGGGAGTATTCCCAAACATATACTCCCTCCGGTCTTTTACAGTTGAGTCACTTTCCCGATTTGGCCGGTCTCTCGAAGTTGAGTCGTTTCCTTTTTGGGTAAAAATTAAGTATTAAACACACAACTAATTGTACCCCTTATTTTACTTAATTAACATACTAATTACGCCCCAATTTCTCAATTTCTCCATTATCGCCATTGTAGTCTCTCTCGAAATAATTTTAAATTAATTTAAAATAAATCCAGAAAAGTTTTAATTTTATAAAAAAAAAAATCCATAAAAGTTTTTTATTTTAATTTTAAACATCAACAATAATTTTATTAAAAAAAAAATTTCAGAAAATTTTAAATTAATTTAAAATAAATCCAGAAAAGTTTTAATTTTATATAAAAAAAAATCCAGAAAAGTTTTTTTATTTTAATTTTAAACATCAACAATAATTTTATAAAAAAAAATCTAGAAAATTTTAAATTATTTTAAAATAAATCCAGAAAAGTTTTAATTTTATATAAAAAAAAAAAATCCAGAAAAGTTTTTTATTTTAATTTTAAACATCAACAATAATTTTATAAAAAAAAAATCCAGAAATTTTTAAATTAATTTAAAAAAAATCCAGAAAAGTTTTAATTTTATAAAAAAAAAATCCAGAAAAGTTTTTTATTTTAATTTTAAACATCAACAATAATTTTATAAAAAAAAAATCCAGAAAATTTTAAATTAATTTAAAATAAACTGAAAAACAAAAAAAATATTAATTAATAAAAAACATTTTTTATATTAATTAAAATAAAATACAGTACTTAGTAATTATAAACATAATCACATTCTCTTCTCAATTACCAAACATACTTAAAGTACTAAACAACTCTTCTTAATTCCCGTGTCGAAAAGTTTCGACTCAACTGTAAAAGACCGGAGGGAGTATATCCTTGTAGGACTTCTCATAGTCATAAGGATGAGATTGAGAAGATTGTTAAGGATATGTTGCATGCTGGGATTATATAGCACAGCAGGAGCCCTTTTGCTTCCCCTGTCATCTTGGTAAAGAAGAAAGATCATACTTGGAGGATGTGTGTTGACTATAGATACCTTAATTCATTAACAATCAAACATGATTATCCTATTCCTCTCATTGATGAGCTTTTGGATGAATTATTTGGTGCTAAATATTTTTCAAAGATAGATCTCAGATCTGGTTATTTTCAAATTCTGGTCAAGCCTAGTGACAGGTATCTCACTGCCTTCAGCACTCATCATGGCCATTTTGAGTTTCTTGTTATGCCTTTTGGCCTATGTAATGCCCCAGCTACCTTTCAGTCTTTGATGAATCAAGTATTTCAAGATTATTTGAGGAAGTTTGTCTTGGTGTTCTTTGATGATATATTGATCTATAGCAAGACTTGGGATGATCATCTCTCACATCTACAGGTGGTTTTGGATTTGTTGAGGACTAATTCTCTTTATGCTAAGAGAAGTAAGTGTAGTTTTGGACAGGAAAAGGTGGAGTATCTTGGTCATATTATTACTGCTGATGGAGTTTCTACTGACCCTGAGAAGATTGCTTGTATGGTCTCTTGGCCTACTCCTCAGAATGTTAAACAACTTAGGGGCTTTCTTGGATTAACAGGTTATTACAGGAAATTTGTCAAGAATTATGGAATTCTAAGCAGTCCTCTTACTGCTATTTTGAATAAGGACAACTTCCTTTGGACTCCTGAGCCTCATAGCTTTTCAGAACCTAAAGGATGCCATGACTACAGCCCCTGTATTGGCTTTGCCTAACTTTTCTGTTCCTTTCATTTTAGAAACAGATGCAAGTGGAAAGGGGATTGGGGCAGTCCTAATGCAGAATGATAGGCCCATTGCTTTTCTAAGTAAGGCCTTGGGAATCAAGAATCAAGCCTTATCCATGTATGAGAGGGAGTTTCTTGCTGTGATAGTGGTTGTTCAAAAATGGAGTACTTACCTCCAGGGGCACAAATTCATTATCAAGACTGATCAACAAGCTTTGAGACATTTGCTTGATCAAAAAACTATGAATCCTACACAACAGAAGTGGTTGACTAAATTATTGGGTCTTCACTATGAGATTAAATTCAAAAGTGGGGTGGAAAATAAGGTTGCAAATGCTTTATCTAGAAATCCAGCCTTTCAAGTTGATTGTGCAGCTATTTCAACTATAACTCCTTTGAGGGTACAAAGGGTTTTCAAGAGTTATTCTCAAGATGCTTTTGTTACTAAAATCCTTACTTCTAAGGCTATTGACCCTACTGCCTATGTGGATTTTTCTATTACAGAAGGTTTACTCAGATACAAGGGTAAGGTGGTGGTGGGATCAGATCAACAGCTGAGAAATTCTATTTTACATGAAGTGCATAGTTCTTCTTTTGGAGGACATTCTGGTATTCAAGGGACTTATATGAGGCTTAAGAATTCCTTTTATTGGCCAGGCATGAAAAGGGCTGTTATTCAGTTGGTACAACAGTGTGATGCTTGCCAAAGAAATAAACCATTCAATGGTTGCTTACCTGGCTTGCTTCAGCCCTTGCCTATTCCACATACAGCTTGGTCTCACATATCTATGGATTTCATTGAGGGCCTTCCCAAATCTGCAGGAAAGGATGTGATCTTAGTGGTTGTTGACAGATTTACTAAGTATGCTCATTTTTTGGCTTTGTCTCATCCCTATTCTGCTGAGGGGGTAGCTAAGTTGTTCTTGGATACGGTTTATAGGTTGCATGGTGCTCCTATAAGCATTATTTCTGATAGGGATAAGGTTTTCACAAGTATTTTTTGGAAGGAGTTATTCAAGATTATGGGTACTACCTTGTGCCTTTCATCAGCCTACCACCCACAGACTGATGGTCAAACTGAGAGGCTAAACCAATGCTTAGAGAATTATCTAAGGTGCATGGTGAGTGATTCCCCTAGGCAGTGGTCCAAGTGGCTTCCATTAGCAGAGTACTGGTACAATACCAACTACCACACTGGTCTTAAATCTACTCCTTTTCAGGCCCTCTAAGGTTACCCACCCCCAAATTTATCCCTGGAATCCTATTTTGAGTCTTCTAATGAGGATGCTACTGTTATGATGGAGCAGAGGCAAAGGTTTATGCAACAGTTGCATGAAAATCTCGTTCAAGCACAGCAAAGGATGAAGTTTTTTGCAGATAAGAAAAGAGAGGAAAGGGAATTTCAGGTTGGTGACATGGTCTACCTGAAATTGCAGCCGTATCGCCAGAATTCGGTCCATTTGCGGAGGAATCTCAAATTATCTTCCAGATACTTTGGTCCCTACAGAATCCTGGAAAAATTGGGAAACGTTGCATACAGGTTAGAGTTACCCGAGTCTTCCCGCATTCACCCGGTTTTTCATGTTTCTTTATTGAAGAAATGTTTGGGAAAATATGTAATACCTGCAGCTGTGTTGCCCGCTACTGATTCAAATGGGCAATTTGTAATTGAGCCGGTCGCCGTTGTGGATGGTCGCAAGGTGAGCCGGAAGGGAGTGGATGTTTTTCAAGTTCTGGTGCAGTGGTCAGAACTGGAGATTTCTTGCAATTCGTGGGAGGATTTAAAGTTTATCAGGAAAAAGTTTCCATCTCTTAATCCTTGGGGACAAGGATTTCCTCATGCGGGGGGTATTGTTATGGTTGACGGTAGAGAATTGCTCGTCGGTGCGTCGGAGGACGGAGTAAAGGTGCTGAAATTAGGGCATGAACGTGATTTGGGAAAGAAAGGAGGGAAGTTTTTGGCTGAAGATGCAAGTGTGGAGGATTAATTGGAGTATCCACGTGGCAGCACTTTTTGTGGAGAGTTGTTGTTGCTTTTGTTTTAAAAACACGTTTTTAGTACTTTTATGTTTCTTGGGGGATAAGTTGGAACTTTGGGGTATTTTTAGAGCTGCTTGCTTTCTAAGCAGATGAGGAATGTATTATATTTTCCTATCTGCTTCTCTCTCTCTCTCTCTCTCTCTCCTGCTCTGTCTCTCGCTTTCCCTTTCCATTCCACTGTTTCATTGATTAACCCAGATTTATATTGTTACAACACAACAAGCTATCAACATTAATAGTAGTATTCACTACAGTGATCCTCGGGGCCGATGGCGGAGTCGGCGCACACGTCACACACTACTCGGCCGTGGATTTCGCCGGTCCATGACGTCACTCCGTCCGCCATCAGCAGCGCCATCAAAACCCCCGCCGCTATCAGAAGCTTCGACTCCATTTCTCAAAATCTCAGGAGCGAAGAATGAAGCATTCGAGTAAGCTTTAGTCGCCGACAAAGGGAAAGCGTTAGAGAGGGAGGCCTAATTCTTTGGGATTTTATTACCGGATTTCACTGCCACTGTAATTGGGTAAAAAAGAGTATTAATAACAGTACTACTTATTGGGAATCAATAATGGGCTGGGCCTCATCTCAGCTATCGGGCCCGGGCCAGATTATGGGTCGAGATTGAGGTCAGATCAGGGCCCAGCCCAGCATTATTTATAATAAAAAAATTATTATTCACAGAAAGAAAAGTGAATTTTGTGATTTGCCCACATGAGTAAAATTTTGTTTTGAAGCTGTTAAAAGTTGACTAATTTTTTCTTTAAATGGTGAAAGTTCACTATTTAAATATTTAAGTTATGTGTATAAGTGTAATCCAATTGTCTGAAATGTTTTACTTCTACCGTTCCAACGAAGATAAGTCGTTTGACTAAAGTCTGTTTTAAAAAAACCTGTTATCTAGGTTTGAATGTGGCTTGTTAAGCTAAAACTAGACTACTAATCCGATTCATAATGTGTTGGGCCCCTCTAATGATTCATCAAATATCCAATCTACAACAATTACAACAATTACAACAATTGCAATTCTAATTGCAATTCTCCTATGCATAGTGCTCCCTCCGACCCATTATACTTAACTCAATCAATAAAAGAAGGGTAAGAACGAAAGAAAAAAATAAAGTACTCTGAAAGAAGTAATTGCTCGTTTGAAGATGTGAAATGGAGTCCCTAGCTTGTTGCTACCATTTTTAAACAACAGTAACAGATAAGTCATATCGCAGGGGACGAGTAGCTAACGCTGCTACCATTGTCGCATTGATCTTGTGCAGAGCAGCTGCTGCTTCGATCATGTTGATTCGTTCATCCGCTGAAACTGCTAAGCATTTCATCGCCAACTCGAAAATCGACGACACGCATCGCTCCTTGGCGGAGAAATCTTGATCTTCCCTTGAGAAGAGAGAAGCTGCTACAATTTCAGTGGCTGCATTCTGTTGCAGAGCTTCACTTACCCACTCTCTTAAGCTCATTTCTCCCCCGAACATGTCATCTGTCGGCTTCTTCCCTGTGAACATCTCAAGCAACATTATCCCGAAACTGTACACATCCCCATTTGTAGACACTTTCCCTTCCGTTCCGAACTCTATTTGTATCACACGCCATCGGTTAGGCCAAACAGTCATGGAAAAAGTAATATATGATATAACGAAATCTGAAAAGCTAACATTATGCATTATCACCTGGTGCGGCATAACCAACGGTGGCCAATGTTTGAGTTTGGGCGAAAGCTTCCCCTCCCTCGAAAAGCTTCGAAATTCCAAAATCAGAGAGATGAGCAATCATGTCTTCATCGAGCAACACATTGCTCGGCTTTATGTCACAATGGACAACCGGGAACGGATAACCATGGTGCAAATACTCGAGAGCAGCCGCAACATCTATTGCTATTTTTAATCTCTGTACGAGATCAATAAAACAGTTGTCGGAATACAACCATCTATCCAAGTTCCCATTCGGCATGTATGCCAGGATCAGAGCTTTAATCTCCATGTTACTACAGCATCCGATAACTTCAACTAAGTTTCTATGTCGAACGCTGCTGAGTACTTTAGTTTCTGTGTCGAAGCTTCTCGCACCCCCTTCTAGTTGCAAGTCGAATACTTTTGCTGCAACTTGTAGTCCGTCAGATAGTGTTGCTTGGAAGACCGAACCGAAGCTTCCTCTTCCGAGTAGGTTGCCCTCACTAAAACAATCCGTTCCCCGTTCCAGTTCCAAGTAAGAAACTCTTCTCCACTCAATAACGGGTGAGATTTCAGAGGAGAGTGGTACCTTCTTCTGATTTCTTCTCCTTATGAAGACGACGATGGCAAACACCGAAATGACTACTACAATCAATGAGGGCAACATATACTTCATTAATTTGACAGAGTTGTTTTTCCGAGTACCAACACCATTTTTTGGGCATAACTGCACTTGATATCTAGGAGAACCGCAAAGGGCAGAGTTGTGGGCAAAAGATTGAGCAGTAAAGTTACCGAAACGACCCCCATTTGGAATTTCCCCCTCCAATTTGTTGTCGGAAACACTAAAATTCCGAAGAAGGGGAAGGCCTTCTAAGGATTTGGGTATGAATCCGGAGAGATTATTGTGAGATAAATCTAAATCAATTAAGCCTTTGACATTTCCCAAGGCTTTAGGAATAGATCCTCCAAACTGATTATTCGACAGGTTTAGAGTCTCTAATGATTGGCAACCGTCAATTAAGCTGGGAATATTGCCTGAAAATCGATTAGACGACAAATCCAAGGTGTTGATCGCCTTCAATTTTCCGAGCTGAGATGACAACTGACCGTTGAAATGATTAAAGGATAAGTTCACGAAGACAAGGTCTTTAAGAGCCCAGAAGTTGGGAGGTATGGTGGAATCCAGTTGGTTGGAGTATAAGTAAACATCTCTCAAGGAATTGAGTTCCCCAAAACATCCAGGTATTGAACCTAGGAGCTTGTTCCTATATAGGCTCAACACTCCCAAATTATATAATCCGCAAATATTATTGGGTATGGACCCAACCAATTGATTGGCACCAAGATATAGCCTTTGGAGTTGCTTCATTTTCCCAACAGTCGGTGGAATGCGCCCACTCAATTGATTTCCAAAGAAATAAATCCCGAGCAAACAGCTCAAGTTTCCAATTTCAGAAGGAATGGTGCCCATGATGATGTTGTTTGATAGCGAGAAGACCTCAAGAGAAGAGGAAAAGTTCCCGACTGATGCAGGCAGGCTACTGTTCAACAGGTTATCACCTACGTCCAAGATCTTCAGATGTCGACAGTTGGTTAACGAAGAGAGAAACGGGGCTGCCTCTCCACTCAAATTATTCCTTGACATGTAAAGTCCTTGGAGGAGTCTGAAATTACCAAAATCGTCTGGTATGGATCCACTAAAGACGTTGACATCCAAGGCCAACGTGGCAAGTTGAGAAGCATTGGTGATGGAGCTTGGAATTGGGCCACTCAGTCTGTTATCACTGATAAGAAGCCTTTCGAGATTGAAAAGTGAATTCCCCAAATCTGAAGGAAGACTACCTGATAACTCATTAAATGAAAATTCTAAACTCTTCAAGGTTGATATGTTGAATATGGAAGATGGGATGGAGCCGGATAAGGAATTGTTGAACACACTGAAACGTTGGAAGTTTGATAATGTGCCGATCTCTTGTGGAATTTCACCTGCCATAAGTAGACATTCATGCATGCATGAGATATTATTATTATTATTATTATTATTATTATTATTATTATTATTATTATTATTATTATTATTATTATTATTATTATTATTATTATTATTAGACATATGGCCCGGTTTTAGTTTTATAATTTCATAAAATTTATAGAAATACAACTTGGCTCCAGTTTGATAAATATAAAGATACGCAAAATTCAAACCTATTTTATTCAGTTCACGAATAGTATTTAGGAGAACAATTAATTATGAGATTACAAATATTTTAAAGAAAATAGGATGCATTCATAATCTACCTGTATTTCTATCTATTATAAACATTTCTTGTGTGACAAATTTTGATTTACCCATTTTGTCCCTATAATAAAGTTTAGTTTAAGGTCAATATTATAAATTCATCATGATTTATTTTATCATAAAAAGTCAAATATAATTTTCGCAATTCTAATCATTATTGAACTACACAAGAATTTATTTACTCAAAGCAACATAATATAATTGAAATGATATATTCCCCCCGTCTTTTCCTAAGTGACCTACCCCTTTTATATTCATAAGTGAGGTACAATAACAAACTTAATCAAAATCTCCCCTCCAACATATATATTGTTTATGCACCCATGCAAATTGCAATATACTATTAATTAATTTGCAATTACTCGTGAACGGATGCATGCATGGTGATTATTATACGGCATATTTACCTGTCAACTTGTTTTCACCGAGAAACAACATCTCAAGCTGTGGTAGATTACTGTGGTGGAAACTTGGGATACTTCCTGATAAACTATTCCCGAAGAAGCTCAATATCCTCAAAGAAGAGATGTTGAAGATTGAAGATGGAATATTTCCACTTAGAGAAGCGCTCTGGATGCTTAATATCTCTAGCCTCGAGAGATTCCCCATTTTTGCCGGTAATCCTCCTAAAATTATGTTTATTGTTATTCACCAACATAAAGATATATACACAGGTATTAGCTTGAATGTTAATTGCCAATGAAATTTTTGTAGGATAATGCCAAGAGATCAAGATGCTTGCATTTCCATATAGTTCTTCAAGTTTATTCTCATGTAAAGAAAGTGACATGATATTGGGAGCTTTTGATTGCTTCGAAGTAAAGATTAAACTCCATGTCGAAGCTTTTATTCTCATATAGGGAGTACTATTATAGAATCACATATACATACACAAGCAAGAAGATATGTGTACGTACCTTGAAAATTGTAATTATCGCCCAAATACGACTCTCTAAGCATGCTCAAACTCCAAATTTCAAGCGGTATTTCTCCATTGAAATGATTGATGGATAAACTCAGAATCTCAAGGAGTCTGCATTTCCATATATTTCGTGGAATCTCCCCAGAAAGTTGATTAACTGAAATATCTAGTAGTTTGATATTTGGGAGATTATCACACAAATGACTCGGGAGTGAACTTAATAGGCTATTATCGCTAATTCTAATTTCTGTCAAGGAAGAGATATTGAAGATAGCATGTGGAATGGACCCACTCAACTCATTATAATTCAAATATAACACTTGTAGGGATGAAAGATTTCCAATCCCCTCTGGAATAACCCCACTCAAATGGTTATTGACTATCCTTAATTCCTTGAGCAAAGAACTACTA
Organism: Thymus mandschuricus; assembly: GCA_029379335.1. Classification (NCBI taxonomy): domain Eukaryota; kingdom Viridiplantae; phylum Streptophyta; class Magnoliopsida; order Lamiales; family Lamiaceae; genus Thymus; species Thymus mandschuricus. The sequence continues at coordinate 39,122,282 of CM057074.1, forward strand.
CTCCCAATCTCCGTCGGAATATTTTCACTCAACATATTGGAACTCAAGTCTAAGAGTTGGAGATTTGAATTGTTGAACAAAGAGGGAGGGATTCTACCTGCGAAACTGTTGTTGTTCAGGTACAGTTGCTCGAGCTGAGGTAATCTGCCCAACCATGTTGGAATTTCTCCAGCAAATGAATTCGCTCTCAAGTTCATCACCTTCAGACGCCGCAGTTTACAGAGCTCAATTGGTAAGAAGCCCGTGAAATTGTTGGAGCGGATGTCAAGATACCTGAGAAACGTTAGGTTTCCGAGATGTGGGGCAACAGTTCCAGCAAGGTCGAAACCGGAGAGATTTAGGGCAGTCACCCTTTGGTGCTTGACGCCACACGTGACGCCAATCCAGTCACATACGGAAGTATTTTCGGACCAATTCGTGTGCAAGATAGCATGGGGGTCGGAAGTAATGGAGCTTGTGAAAGAAAGGAGAGCATGTTTGTCTGTAGTAGAATCCAAGGAGAGCGCAATGCTATTGAACAGGAAGAAGACGGAAAGAACAAAGGAAGAGAGAGGAGTAGTCTTCATTGATTTTAATTGTTTTATTTTGGATTGGTTGCCCTCTGTTCATATATATATATATATATAGTTTATTACTATAATTCAATTTTGATTGCATATTTGATTTTGAGTCTAGTTTGGTCAACGAGTCTTCTTCCAAATAAGTGAAGTGTGGAATTTCAATTCGTGATGTCAGGGGCAATTGACGCAAGTCGTCGTCAACTTATTAATTTGAGAAAATTCTTTTTCCATGCAAAATTAGAATAATGAAAATCTATTACACAAAGCTAACTGAAGATTCCACTACGTAAACAATGAAAAGATATGTTTTGTCATAGCAAGTTCCAGAGCACAATCAGCATCAAACTCCATTATTGTGAATACTAATCGATAGAGCGTATCGCGCGAGGCCGACGCCTTCGTGTAGCTGCAGTTATTGCAGCATTGATCTTGTGTAGAGTAGCTGCTGCTTCGATCATATTGATCCTTTCATCTGCTGAACTTGCTGAACATTTCATAGCCAACTCAAAAATCGAATTCAAACATTGTTCTTTTGCAGAGAAATCTCGATCTTCCCTTGACAACCGAACAATTTCAGTCGCTGCATTTTGTCGGAGAGCTTCCCTTACCCAATCTATCAGGCTCAGTTCTCTCCACCGAACATATCATCCGTTGGCTTCTTCCCTGTGAACATCTCCAACACCAATACCCCGAAACTGTACACATCCCCCTCCGTCGAAACTTTCCCTTCCCTTCCAAGTTCTGAGTGTTACACATGCATTCATCATTCAGTTCGGATTATATAAATAAAAATAATATTGACAAAAGTGAATTTAATTAGGATTATCACCTGGTGCAGCGTAACCGATGGTGGCCAACGTTTGAGTGTGGACGAAAGCTTCCCCTCCCTCGAAAAGCTTCGAAATACCAAAATCAGAGAGATGAGCAATCATGTCTTGATCAAGAAGAACATTGCTTGGCTTTACATCGCAATGAACAATTGGGAACGAATAGCCATGGTGTAGATATTCCAATGCTGCTGCAACATCTATTGCTATTTTTACTCTCTGAAGCAGATCCAAATCACTATAGGTGTTCGAATGCAACCATCTATCCAAGCTCCCATTTGGCATGTACGCGAGAACCAAGGCTTTAAACTCCATGTTGCTGCAACATCCAATTGTTCTCACTAAGTTTCTGTGCCGGATGCCGCCCAATATTTCTGTCTCGGTATCAAAGCTTTTTGCACCTCCTTCTAGCTGCAGGTTGAATACTTTGACTGCAGCTTCTAATCCATCCGAGAGTGTTGCACGAAAGACCGAACCGAAGCTTCCTCTTCCAAGTAAGTTTCCTTCACTAAAACTGTTTGTTCCCTGTTCCAGTTCTATGTAAGAAATTCTTCTCCATTTACTAGTCGGCGGAATGTCACTTGATAGTGCCACTTTTCCTGATTTGCGCCCCTTATCATCACAAGAATAACGGGTAAGATCAGTGAGGGTACCAAGAATTTCTTTAAGTTTGATCTAGGATGACGGTTTGCTAACAAGCAAGGTTGAACTTGAAATCTCGGGGAACCGCAGAGGGCAAAGTTGTGAGAAAAGGATTGAGGAGGGAAGCTACCAAATTGACCTCCACTTGGGATTTCGCCTTCCAGTTTGTTGTTAGAAGCATTAAAAAAGTTAAGATTAGGGAGGATTTCTAAGGACTTGGGTATCGAACCGGAAAGATCGTTGTAAGATAAATCTAAAGTTTCGAGACTTCCAAGATGCCCTAAGGATGCGGGAATAGATCCTCCAAACTTATTATTCGATAGGTTTAGATTAACTAATGACTGGCAACCGTCAATCAAGCTGGGTATATCACCTGAAAATCGGTTAGACGACAAATCCAAGGTGTTGATTGCTTTCAAATTTCCGAGTTGAGATGACAAAGAGCCGTTGAAATGATTAAAGGATAAGTCCACGATGACAAGGTCTGTAAGAGCCCAGAAGTTGGGAGGGATGGTAGAATCCAGTTGGTTGGAGTCTAAGTAAACTTCTCCCAAGGATTTGAGTTCCCCAAAACATTCAGGTATTGAACCTACCAACTTGTTTATAGAGACGGTTAACACTCCAAGATTATATAATCGACAAAGATCATTGGGTATGGACCCAACCAATTGATTGCCATCAAGATATAGCCTTTGGAGTTGCTTCATTTTCCCAACAGTTGGTGGAATGCGCCCACTCAATTGATTCCCATCCAAATATATCGTGAGCAAACTGCTCAAGTTTCCAATTTCAGAAGGAATGGTGCCCATGATGCTGTTCATTGATACCGAGATATGCTCAAGCGAAGAGGATAAGTTCCCAATTGACGCAGGCATGCTACCACTGAATAGGTTCTCTGACGTTGCCAAGTACTTCAAATATCGACACTCGGTTAATGAAGAGAGAAATGGGGCTACCTCTCCGCTCAACTTATTCCCCCAAATGTAAAGTTGTTGGAGGAGTCTCAAATTACCAAAGTCGTCTGGTATGGTTCCACTAAAGATGTTGTCACTCAAGTCCAATGTGGCAAGTTGAGAAGCATTGGTGATGGAGCTTGGAATTGGGCCACTCAGTCTGTTAGTACCGATAACAAACCTTTCAAGATTGAAAAGTGAATTCCCCAAATTTGAAGGAAGACTACCTGATAACTCATTAAATGAAAGTTCTAAACTCTTCAAGGTTGATATGTTGAATATGGAAGGTGAGATGGAGCCGGATAAGGAATTGTTGAACACATCAAAAAGTTGGAGGTTCGGTAAAGTTCCCATCTCCGGTGGAATTTCACCTGCCATAAGTAGACATTCATGCATAATATAATTGAAAAGATATACTATTATAATCAATTTCTACATAAATTAATAAAATATTATAGTCCTTCTCCAATTAGAATTCACTAATTGTCCAACTTAACCTTATACAATATATAATACCTCCTCGATTCCCCATCAACCAAATTACAAATACTAAGTTACTCACATCTCCAATAGAACTCGCATTTTTCAATTTCTATTGAATATGTCATTAATTAATAAAGGGTTTGGGTTTAAACACATCAACAAAAAAACTTCTACTTCTAAGCTCTAATCAAACATAGTAGACAATTTAATTTCAAGAACATTATAAAGTATTGTAAGTATATATTACCCTTATACTTAGGCTCCTTTTTCTTTAAGTTCCCTTTGATGTAAAATAATCACGAGAAAATTAAGAAGAAAAAAGAAAATAACCATCTTTTAATTTTTCCTTGTTTTAAAAGAAATAGGATGCATTTACAAAAAAAATTGGTGGTTCATCGTGTAACAATTATTAGCACGCCATCATATGCTATTCAGAACCATTATTAATGTCTCTACCTGTGAAATTATTGTCCGACAAGTCCAGCTCTGTAAGCATGGTGAGATTTCCAATTCCTCGTGGGATGCTGCCTCTCAAATTGTTATTCATAAGTGACAAGAACTCAAGGTTTTTGCATTTCCATATATTTGACGGAATCTTCCCTGCAAGTTGATTGAGAGACAAATAATAAGCGTATATTGATGTTGGGCATATTCCACTTCTACCTGCAAATAATAGAATCACGTACACGAGTAACAAGTAAGAAGATATTTGTACGTACCTCGAAAATCGTTATAGCCCAAATACAACTCGCTAAGCATGCTCAAACTCCCAATTTCAAGCGGAATTTCTCCATTGAAATGATTGAAGGATAAACTCAGGATCTCAAGGAGTGTGCATTTCCATATATTTTGTGGAATCTTCCCAGAAAGTTGATTGCGTGAAATACCTAGTGCTTTGATATTTGGGAGATTGTCGCAGAAATGAGTCGAGAGTGAACCTGATAGGCTATTATTGCTAATTCTAATTTCTATCAAGGAGGAGATATTGAAGATAGCATGTGGAATGGACCCACTCAACTCATTTACATTCAAGTTTAACACTTGTAGGGATGATAGGTTTCCAATTTCCTCTGGGATAACCCTGCTCAAATGGTTATTGCGTATCCGTAATTCCTTGAGCGAAGAAGACCTACTGCTCCCGATCTCCGTCGGAATATTTCCACTCAACAGATTGTAACTCAAGTCTAAGAGTTGGAGATTTGAATTGTTGAACAAAGAGGGAGGGATTCTACCTGTGTAACTGTTGTTGTGGAGATCTAGTTGCTCGAGCTGAGGTAATCTGCCTAACCATGTTGGAATTTCTCCAGCAAATGAATTCGCTCCCAAGTTCATCACCTTCAGACGCCGCAGTTTAGAAAGCTCGAACGGTAACAAGTCCGCGAAATTGTTGGAACTGAGATCCAGATATCTCAGGAATGTTAGGTTTCCGAGATGTGGAGCAACAGTTCCAGCGTCGAAACCGGAGAGATTAAGGGCAGTCACCCTACGATGCCCGAGGCCGCACTTCACACCAGTCCAATTACACAATGGTACATTTCTGACCATTTGAGGCGCAGGATAGCATGTGGGTCGGAAGTAACGGAGTTTTCGAAGGAAAGGAGAAAATGTTTATCAGTGGTAGAATTCAAAATAGATGCAGCGCCCAAGCAGGGCGAAATGCCAGTATTAAATAGCAACAACAAAATGGAAAGAGCAAAGGACGAGAGATGAAATATTTCCATGGATTGTTTTTTGTTAATAATAATAGCTACTTGTTTTCCTTTGAATTGATGTTTTGGTTGCTCTCTTTATATATAACATAAAGGATTATCTTTTGAGTCTTCCTAGTCAACTTAGTGCTCTAACCAATAAGTTGTGGAATTTCAATTCGTCATCGAGGGTGCCATTGACGCAGATGCACTTACTCTTACATCCTAGAAAGAAAATCCACTACATATATATAACAAGCAGATGAATGCTCGTCTATCCGCACTAACCTTTCTTAATCTTAATGTAATCACGGATAACATAATATACTATTGATGGATAAATTTTATATATATATAAAAAGAATAATCAGTGGGGGAGTATTTCTAATAACAAGCGTATTAAAACTCTAATATAATTACATATAAAATGTTATTGCAGCACAAAGAGATTTTTCTACTTTATCTACAATTTCTCTATACATCTTACTTTAAATTTGACTACACCCACCCACTACGAAACTCTACCCAAAATCACTAGTTAGACTTACAAATTGAGATATTTAATTTGTAACGTTCAAATCAATATTTATGATTTTATTAAATTGCCATTAAAATTAATTTTTGATTTAATTTAGATTCGTATTAGTATGTTATACTAACAGTATAAAATATTTTCTTTCTTTCATGTATAACAAAAGTCAGCACACTAAGATTAGTTCATAATGAATTACTCTCTCCGTTTTTTTTATAAGGGGTTTTAGACATTTGATTTTTTTTTTTATAAGGTGTTTTCATATTTCTAGGTAAAATTTTCAATTTCCAACTCACTATTCCTCGATTTTTCTCTTGTTTTCATTAACTTCATTTATCACAATTAATGTTTATCTCTTTTTCCAAAATAATTTCATCTATTCTTTACATGAAAAATACGATTTACGAGAAAAAAATATCATAAAAGAATAATCATTAAATTTTCTTAATTCTTATTTTTAAGCAAAAAGCCCCTCGTAAAAAAGGAGGGAGTATGACAACTTTGGAGGGTAAATTCCATAATACTACCCTGTGTTTTTGGTTAAAATCACCAAACTCCCCTGTGTTTTTTATTTTGCATAAAACACCCACGTGTTTTAAAAAACCCCGCACAATTAACCCAAACTGTGAGCATCTATCGCCGTTTGCTCACTTTAGCATTATTTTGTTCGATTTTTTCGATTGTTTTGTACTCTAGTATTTTAGAAATTAACATTGAAATCATAAAACCTATGAAATATATAATAATCGACATTCGATTTGTTATTTTCCCATCAAACTTAAAAAATGAATAATATGATAAATCGAATGTCGATTATTATGTATTCGTAGATTTTAAGATTTCAATGTTAATTTCTAAAATACTAGAGTATAAAACAATCGAAAAACTCGAACAAAATAATGCTAAAGTGAGCAAACGGCGATAGGTGCTCACAGTTTGGGTTAATCGTGCAGGGTTTTTTAAAACACGTGGGTGTTTTATGCAAAATACAAAAACACAGGGGAGTTTGTGTTTTTTACCTAAATCACAGGGTAGTTTGGTGCAATTTACCCCAACTTTGGAAGTCTTAATTACTTTTGAGCCCTAACTTTTTCCACCAATGAGAATAAAGATGAGTGAGCACAACAAGCATCTCCACTCACAAGGAATATTATAAGTGTTGGAAATAGTTGGTTATCTTTGTAGAAAATGTATGACTTGGGCCCATGTTTTTATTTTATCCTAATCATAACTTTGATATTTTGGATGAATTACAACCATGGAAATTATACCATTTATATTTAGTTCTTTGACTAAGAATGGTGCATAATTCCATCTTATTATTTACTATTCATATTCACCATGGGCATATTTACCTTGTTTGTTGTGGATGTGGAAGTGGTAAACAATAAGGCAAAACAAATACAATTATTATTTTTATTTCAAAAAAGAAAAACCTAGTCATTCTTTTTTTCCCTCTCAACAAGCAGCAACTTTAGTGTATCATTTTAGTTTTGTTTGTTATTTTGGATCGTCACTAATCTTGTTTTTTAAAATGAAAAGTATTAACCCTTTATTTTCAATGTGAGCCCTTTACTTATAATTTTTAACACTGGCGCATAAGATCTCGTATTGAAAAGAAACGGTTCTATTGAATGGGACGGAGGGAGTAATAATAGTTAGCATTCTATTATCTACTTATGTATGGCGAGTTGACAATTAATTTCCAAAAATGTTACTTAAATGAAAATCAGAGATCGAGGGCAATGACCCTTTGGTGCTTGACTCCGCACGTGATCCCGAACCAATCACACACGGGAGTATTTTCCGACCAATTCGTGCGCAAGATAGCACTGGGGTCGGAAGCAACGGAGCTTTTGAAGGAAAGAAGAGCATGTTTGTCTGTAGCAGAATCAAAGCAGAGGGCAATGATATTGAAGAAGAAGATGATGGAAAGAGCAAAGAAAGAGAGATTAGTAGTCTTCATTGATTTTAATTGTTTTTTTTTATTTTGGATTGGTTGCCCTCTGTTCATATATGCTAGTTAATTTATTACTATAATATAATTATGATTGCATAGTTGATTTTGAATCTTGGTCAACGAGTCTTCTTCCAAATAAGTCAACTGTGGAATTAATGTAAAATTGGGACCCAAATTGCGATGACAGTGAAATATTATAATTATGAACGTATTTAATTTTCTGCAATAATTAAGAGAATACTCTAAACTAATTCGATCTCACTCAAACATTCTATCGAACACTTTCCAGGCTCTACCGTCGACCATGGAAGTCAATGACACATTGACACGCCAGAAAAAAAATATTATTGAAACTAAAAATTAGAGTCGTTATTGGGTTTTTTCTCTAGGGAGGAAAAGTAATTGATATTCAATCAAGACTGTTTGAATAGGACTAAAGATGAAGTTAAAGATGAAGTTTCTGCGGTCTTTAATTCTTCACCTTTTCTTTTTCGTCTTCTTTTGTGTTATTTGTCATTAATGGGAAAAACACCAATTTGTACAGGCTGTCGAGATGTCTACATATCGCGTGAGGACGGGGCAGTTGACTTGACTTGAGGAGTCGTCGTCGTCTTCTTATTATGTTGTGAATTTCTCTATATTTTTTTGTTTTGTTAAAATCAAATAATTGAATTATTCTATTATTGTTATTACAATTTAAATGGGGTACGCTTACGCATTCATTTTACATTTCTTTCCAGAGAATCAAACTCAGTGTTTTCCCTTATGATGATGACTCTAAATCGATAAATTACACCATATGTTCATGAATTCTTGAATTAAAATTTTGGGCATTTTGTTTAATGTCCATGGTAAATAAATTAAACTATTCGGGTGTTATAATATTTTAACCGAGCTTGTTGAGTATTTTGATTTTTTTAAAAAATAACGTGTTAAAAGTTATGAGTTTATCTAATATTTTTAATGACACTAAAGTGTTATCGTATTAAAATATTTTTCAGTGGGCTTTTCCTAAAATATAAAGGGTCAAAAATTGCGAACCCAATATAATATTAGTCTTAAGAAATTATTAAGGGAGCGGAAGAGCGTATTAAATAATGCATTCTATTTTGAAATACCCATGTATGTGTATCTCTTTTTCGGCCCAATAGAGCTGGGCTTTGTAGTGATACTGGGCTCATTTAAAAAAAAAAAAATCGGATACTTCAATTCACCACACTAATAAAATATAAAAATAAAAAATCAACAATATATCATCAAAATCACCTCTGTGGAACATTTCCTCAAACAGTTTCCATGCACTACTTGAGGGAAAATGATAGCAGATCCATAGCCTAAGTCCTCTCAATCTTCAACAAATTCAATTTATCTACATGTTATGTCCTAATTAGTTTGCTGGAAACTTAGACGAGGATATTTCATGGGTCGAAATGATGTTCCATCTTTATTCTTTGAAATGATGCCCAAAAATTGTTCGATGAAATGACTAAGAGACATGATTATAAATTATTAAAAAAAACAAAAATCTGCGTGGAGGTCAACAGATACGTGAGATTGCAACCAAATCAATTACTAAAGTAAACACAAAATTCACAATCTCCAAAATTCTACAAGCATTCGTAACTAGCACCACACTTACTATAACATACATATATTTTATTATTCCACACGCTTGAAAATATATGCATCGAGTTAAGATGACTTCTACAGTTCCAATCTACCCCTGTCGCAACTGAAATCGCGGCCGCCTTTTTGTCTCCTTGAGCCGCAGCCTTTGGTGCCTCTGGAGCCTTCAATGGAGAAAGACTTGTTTTCCCCTGCTGAGACACTTGCTTGTTCAAAGGCTTCAACATGGCTCCGTTCGGAGATGCGTTTATTCCTCCCTGAGGTAGAGCCTTTTGAGGCTCCAAAGACTTCAACTGAGCCGCTTTTGTTCCACTCGAGGCACAGTCTTTGGTGCTTGCAACGCGGCTCCGTTGGTTCCTCCATGAGGCACTGTCTTTGGAGGCTCTCATGTTTTAAAATGAATTTTACACTACTAAACATAGTGTAAATACGAAAAGGAAAAAAAAAGTCATTCTCATGTTGTATCTTGAAAGTATATTAACTGACCACTTGAATAATTAAAAAAAAAAACATTAATCACTTCACTTTATATAGTAAAGTACACGATTTGTAAAAATCTACTACTCCCTCCGTCCCACTGGATAGAGACCTTTTATTTCGACACGAGAATTAAGACGTAAGTGATGATAGTCTGTTAAAGTGATGGGTAGTGGGTTAAAGTTATGTGTCATTTGTTTTATTAGGTTATGAATTTCTATTTTGGAAAAGGTCCCTATATCCGTGGGACGTCCTGAAAAGGAAAATATTCATTTATCAGTGGGATATATCCGTGGGACGTCCTGAAAAGGAAAATATTCATTTATCAGTGGGACAGAGGGAGTACTATAGTTGGTAAATTTATGATTGTGTTGTACTTTCTATTTTGCTTTTCTTTTGCTAAATGAGTTCATGTATTGTGGTTGTAAATACTGCAATTTACAATCTCATGTTACAACTAGAGCTATCCCCTTCTGTCGAAACTTTCCCTTCCGTTCCAAGCTCTGGTTGTTTCACATGCAGTCATCATTAATTTTGTTAGGATTATATATACAAACAAAAATTATTGATGGAAATGAATTTGGAGAGGTTAGCATGATGGATCACCTGGTGCTGCATAACCGATGGTGGCCAGTGTTTGTGTTTGGACGAAAGCTTCCCCTCCCACGAAAAGCTTTGAAATTCCAAAGTCAGAGAGATGAGCAGACATGTCTTGATCGAGAACAACCGGGAACGAATAGAGCATATTGATGTTGGACAAACTAGCATTCATGCATGCATTTGTGTTTGTAATTGCCTCGAATTAGAGATCAATGCTAGATATTCGTGACTGCTTGAATTAACAAATATACTAGTAAGTTGTATGAAATAGATATAACTCTTCGAAGTTAGATAAGATTAATGTTGAAACCTGGGGATACTTTCCGTTCGTATAAACTGTTGTTAGAGAGCATCATGAATCTCAATGAAGACATATAAATATATGTTGAAGAGTGAAGAAGGAATCTTTCGTGTAAGAGAGAACATCTATTACTATTATAAAAGTGTGCATTCTTACAAAATATGTATTGCCAAGTATACCCCTCCCCTCATTTTATTATTATTATTATTATTATTATTATTATTATTATTATTATTATTATTATTATTATTATTATTATTATTATTATTTTGTTGTTGTTGTTGTTGTTGTTATTGAGATTTGGAGGAATTCTTTTTAAAGGAAAATGACTTAAATATATTAAACTATTATTTTAAATATTTGGACGTATATTTTTTTTTTATATTATACCAATGACGAATTTTTTTTAAAGGAAAAAAGAATCAAAACTATTAAACTATTATTCTTAATATTTAGATGTATTTTTTTTCTACTAAATCAATTAATGATCACATAAGAAAGACCTTTAATATTAAATTATTATTATTGTTGAGATTTAAATGAATTTTTTTATTAAAAAGAATTATAACTATTAAACTAATATTATTAAGATTAATATTATTAAGATTTGACGTTTTTTTTTTTATTTCTTCTTTTAAAAGAAAAAAAATTATAACTATTAAACTATTATTATTAAGAACAAGAGAGAAAAACGTCCATATACATATTAGCTACAATTAATGATCTCATAAGAGACAATATTATTGGAGTGACCTACAGAATTCAGTGGGATTTAATTTGATCATATGATTCATTCAACATGTAGACCGGTGAACAAGTGAGTGTAGTCATTCTATTTAAGTTTTTTAACACGTTTATAATTTGGGCTTCTATTAGTCTAATATTTAATTCATCGGCAGATTATTTCAGCAATACGCAGTTGACACGTATATTAATTAAATTAGAGACTGCAAGATTGGATTTTTTCTCGGAGAAATCAATCAACGATGAGATCCAAATTGTACCAAGGAATTATGGACAATGTCTTTAAAGGAGAAGTTACAGAAATATAAAATTACAAAAATATAAAATAAAATATTCAAATAATCTAATAATTTGTGGTGAAAGAAAGAGGAGATACTAGAATTAGTTTGTGAGAAATAATCTTTCTTTGGTTTGAAGTAGTAGTTAGAATCATATGAATAATTAATCTCAACAGTACAAGATATCTGAAGATAATTTAAGCAAACATTAATGATCACTGTTAAAACTTAGAAGCCGTCTTACAAAATATAAATAATAAAAAATATAAATGAATGAATTTTTCAGCATTTATTTACTTCGAAATGCAACTAATTTTCTTAGATTCAAAAGTTATGATACATGCTACAAAATTATTGATTGATTTCTAATCAACCTCTAATCGACACATAGTTTAAAACTCAATAATTGCTAAGGGCATGTTCAATGCTAGAACCCCAAATGGAGTTCTTAAAGGTGCCACATAGACAAGATCTCATTCATATTAAAAAATCACAATGATAAGATTCTTAATAAATGTTCTTATCATAATTAAAGGGTCCCACTAATTTACTTATTTGAGAAAATAAGAGAGAGAGGAAAAAAATAAAAAGGAATGTGGGCCCCACTTTTTCTTAAGGACCAGTATCTTATATAAGAACCCGGGTTCTTATTTAGGGGATCTCCAACGGGGGTGCTAATTAAGGTGTGGGTTCTTGTTTTTGCCACATAGACAAGAACCACTCCATTGTACATGCTCTAATTACTCGAATGTGCAATATCTAACTATTCATAATTAAGCCAAACTGAAGTGACGACGTTCCTTGACAAATACTAATAGTAAATATTGTCAAAATTTGTGATACGGTGAACAAGTGAGTGTAGTCATTCTATTTAAAATTTTTAACACGTTTATAATTTGGGCTTCTATTAGTCAAATCTTTTATTCGCCGGCAAATTATTTCAGCAATACGCAGTTGACACATATATTAAATTAGAGACTGCAAGATTTGATTTTTTTTTTTCGGAGAAATCAATCAACGATGAGAGCTAAATTGTATCAAAGAATTATGGACAATATCTTTAAAGGAGAAGTGAGAGAGACTGAAGTTGGCAAACGAATTGTTGTTTCTGTTACATTTATTGGGGGTCCAAGAGATATGAGGCATATGTATCTTGATGCATTGACATTAGTATAAAATTTTGGAAAGTCAGACATATTTATTACTATGACCTGCAATCCAGAGTGGAATGAAATACAAGAAAAATTATATGTTGGTCAACATCTCAAGATCATCCTGATTTGACTTCAAGTGTTTTTAGGCAAAACTGCATGACTTGAAAAATCAATTATTCAAGCATGAGATATTTGGAAATGTTACTGCACATGTTCATGTCATTGAATTTCAAAAAAGAAGTCTACCACACGTCCACATACTAATTATTTTCAAGTCGGAGTACAAGATAAACTCAATAGAGGAAATTGATAAACATGCATGTTAGCGCCGAAATTCCAGATCCAGATCAAAATCACGAGTTATATGAATTAGTAAAGAAGCATATGATGCATGAACCATTTAGGGAAAGGAATTTGAAAAACTCATGTATAGTGAAAGGAAAATGTAATGCCATTATCCACAATTGCATTCTGAAAGCATTATACAATGGATATCCGATATATAGAAGAAGAAATAACGAAGCAGTCATTTTTGTCCGTAATGCAGAGCTCAACAATCAGTGGGTCGTACCTTACAATGCTTATCTACTATCTAGATATAATTATCATATTAATGTAGAAGTTTGTTTTGCATCACGACTGTCAAATATTTATATAAGAATATATATAAAAGGGACATGATAGAGGGGCAATCAATATGATCCAGAATGATGATAACAATCAAGTTGATGAGATAAAAAAGTTTTAAGATGCACGTTGGGTATCTTCTTAAAAAGCATTATGGAGAATATTCGAATTTGAGATGCATGATATATACCCAGCCGTTATCAACTTAAAACTTCATCTTCAAATCATCAGTGCGTAGCATACCACAAAAGTCAAAATCTGGATAGACTTTTAAATTCAGATAATGTTTCAAAAATAATGTTAACTGAGTTTTTTTTCGACGTGTGCTAGAAATGAAAAAACAAGAAAGTATTTTAATTTACAAAGAATTTCATGAGCACTATGTTTGGGACAAAATGGGCAAATGCTGCACAGAAAAGGAAAAAAAAAAGGAAAAAAAAAGGAAATGTTATTGCACGTATCAGTCCGGCAAATCCAATTGAAGGAGAAATATATATTATGAAAGATTAATGTTGAATCATGTTAGAGGACCAACGTCTTTCAAATACTTGAAAACAGTCAATAATACATAATATTTGAATTTAAAAGAAGCAGACAAAATCGAGGATTGCTAGAAGCGGATTAAAGTATCATTGAATGCCTCAGTGAAGCAATGACATTTCAAATGCCCAATGAATTATGAAGATTGTTCGTAATAATATTAGTACATTGTGCACCAGCAAATGTGAGAATTCTATGGGATACGTACTATGATGCATTGTCGAAAGATTTTAGGAAGGAAGCAAATACTTCACTCGATCTACAAACTTTCAAAACATTTGAGCACTTACTTAGAAAGCATGGGAGATATACGAGCTTATGATCTTCCAGACATTCCTAGAAATCTTGGTAATGTGAACATTGTGAACTATAGAGAAATTTAAGACAAAATGTCAATAGAGATACTTAAAGAAGATCATCAAGCAGAGTCAAAGTTGAACTCCGTACAACAATATACTTGTTCTATGATTTTGGGATTGCATAGAAAAATGAGAAGGTGGTTTATGTTTATAGATGGACCAGGCGGAACCGAAAAAACATTTTTATACCATGCATTATTAGCTAATGTCAGATTGAAAAAATGTATTGCACTTGTAACTGCAACGTTTGGAGTTGGTGCAGGACTAATGCCCTGAGGAAGAACAACACATTCACATTTCAAGATTGGATGTATTAGTTCGCCAAATCCAATAGGAGAAAGGTATTATGAACGATTACTCTTGAATCATGTTAGAAGACCAACGTCTTTCAAATACTTGAAAACGGTCAATGGTACACAAAAACGAGAATTACTACAAACATATCAAAGTATCATTGAATGCTTGAGTGGAGCAATAACATTCAAATATCAAAATGAATTACAAAGATTAATTGTTCACAATAATATTAGTATATTGTGCACCAACACATTTGAAACTTATATATCAAAACTAAATATATCGAATTTTATAACAAATAAATATTTTTAGGGAGAAAATCAATCTCTGTGTACTAACAAAGACTCAACTTACAAAATTCAATGGAAGTACGCTTCTTTACCACAACCAATTCGGTGAAAACCGATGATAAAGGAAACTTGTACCTTATAGCCAATGCAATCCAAATGATATGTCCAAAACATTCCGAAGATTCAATATGTAGAAAGTGCAATGAGAAAGTAATTGAAACAATACCAAGGTACTTTCGCAAATACAAATACTTCAAAGTTGCAATAAAATACATGTTTTTAACTTGAATTTTCTATATAATTACATGTACAAGATAACTCTAAATGTTGTGCAAAGGATTACATTGCACATATTACTATGTTTAACGATGTCGCGGCAGTATACGTAGGATGCTCGGTGGACGAATATATATCATGAATCAGCAAGGTTATTTTCCGTTCTAAATTCTTAATTAATGCTAAGAATTTCCAAATCAAAGCTAAATACATCAAATCTTATTTTTAGGGAGAAAATTAATTCGTGTAATACAGAGGACTAAGCTTCCAAAATTCAAGGGAAGTACGCTTCGTTACAAACAACCAATTCGGTGAAGATAGACAATAAATGGAACTTAAACCGTCCAAACAAAAACGTGAAGACGAGGAAAACCTCTAAGAAAAAATCAAGCGTGGAGTTGGAACTTTGTGAACATCAAGAGAAGGGGAAAAGAAGAATATTTCGAAAGAAATTTGAAGATTGCGTCGACATTTCCAGTGGCGACGATGACGACAATTTGGAAAATTTTATCTCCAAAAGCAAGTGGAAGAGAAGTTCGATGCGCGTCAAAGTATAAAAGGAAAAGGATTAACCATGATATAAATTTTAATTTCTAAATATTATAGTATAGAATAATTACTTCTTTTTTGGAGATACTTGAACTTTTTTTGTTAAATTATTTTGTTTTTATCATTTAATAATTATTCATCTTTTTTATTTTTACACTTTATTTTTAAGCTTTAATGATTCATTATATGTTTCGATATAAAATAACCTAATAATTTAAACAACTTTTTTATCGAAATAAGTAAAAGGTTGAGTGGTCACGTGCATCGCACGTGTTGTCCACTAGTATATACAAAAGTATGAAGGAGCTAGGAAGATATGTGTATGTACCTCGAAAGTTGTTATAACCCAGGTACAATTCTCTAAGCATGCTCAAACTCCCGATTTCAACTGGAATCTCTCCTTTGAAATGATTGTTGGATAACCCCAGGATCTCGAGGCGTCTGCATCTCCATATATTTGGTGGAATCTCCCCGGATAGTTGATTGGCTGAAATATCTAGTGCTTCGATATTTGGGAGATTGTCACACAAATCACTCGAGAGTGACCCCGATAGGCCATTATTGCTAATTCTAATTTCTCTTAAAGAAGAGATGTTGAAAATACTCTTGGGTATGGACCCACCCAACTCATTAGAACTCAAGTGTAATATTTGAAGGGATGAAGTGATATTGCCAATCTCATCTGGGATCGTCCCACTCAAATGGTTATTGCTTATCCTTATTATCTCGAGGGAAGAACTACTACTGCCTATCTCCTTGGGAATACTCCCACTCAACAGATTGAAACTCATTTCTAAGATTTGGAGCTTTGGATTGTTGAACAAGGAGGGAGGCATTCTACCTGAGAAACTGTTTTTGTGCAGGTACAGTTGCTCCAGCTGAGGCAAGCTGCCCAGCCATGTTGGAATTTCTCCGGTGAATGAATTCACTCCCACGTTCATAACCTTCAGACGCCGCAGTTTAGAGAGCTCAATTAGTAAGAAGCCCGAGAAATTGTTGAAGCTGACGTCCAAATATCTGAGAAATGTCAGGTTTCCAAGATGTGGAGAAACAGTTCCAGCAAGGTCGAATCCAGAGAGATTGAGAGACGTGATCCTTTGGTGCTTGATTCCGCAAGTGATCCCGATCCAATCACAGGGGAGAGTATTTTCAGACCAACTCATGCGCAAGATAGCATGGGGGTCGGAAGTAATGGAGCTTTTGAAGGAAACAAGAGCATGCTCGTCTGTAGCAGAATCCATAATAGCAGCAGCGGCTAAGCAGAGAGCAATGCTATTTAACAACAAGAAGATGGAAAGAGCAAAAGAAAAGAGATGAGTCTTCATTGATTTAAACTCTTCACTCTCTCCACTAAATTGAGAAGGCTAGCTAGCTCAAAGGAGTTAATTAAGTACTTGATTTTAGATTCTTAATTCAATTATAAGAACGCTAATCAATTCACATAGTATTATTTATTACCCGTCATTGTTGATGCAAGTCGTCAACTTTTCATTTATGTAACTACTATTTTAATATTGAAATAATGAAAACAAGTTTAATCAAATAATAATAGTAGCATTCTATTGGCTACACGTACATATGGCGACAATTCAATTGAAAAAAATAGTAATAAGTTGATTTATGTTCAATTTTTTAGGGTTAATAACGCGCCAAAATACAGGAACTTTGCCGGAACTTTCATTTTCAATCATCAGGCTTAACTATGTTCAATTTTTCGACGATTTCTATTTCCGGCGAAGTTAAAACCAACTATCAG
This sequence comes from Thymus mandschuricus, assembly GCA_029379335.1. Lineage (NCBI taxonomy): Eukaryota > Viridiplantae > Streptophyta > Magnoliopsida > Lamiales > Lamiaceae > Thymus > Thymus mandschuricus. Next base: position 39,139,801 of record CM057074.1, read on the forward strand.
AGGAAGGATTACAACTCCAGGGAAACCCTTTCTGATTTAATTTCTCATTCAATCAACTAACAGCAATCAATAGCTAGCTCGCTCACGAATTCAATCATCGTCTCTATTAAACAAACAGATACCAAATAGCTAGCTCGCTCACGAGATTGATAAAGTAATCTAAAATTGGGGGGAAATTGGGAAAAATAAGCGAGGGAGCTTGCCTGATAAAACATGATCCTCGGCGCACACGAATTTCGCCGGTCCATGACGTCACTCCGTCCGCTATTAGAAGCTTCGACTCCATCTCTCAAAATCTCAGGAGCGAGAAGGAAGCATTCGAGTAAGCGTCAAAGAGGCTAATTCACTGCACTGCACTGTAATGGTCTGGATATTTTAATGGGCCGGGCCTCATCTCAACTATCGGGCCTGGGCCAGATTATGGGTCGAGATTGAGGTCAGATCAGGGCCCAGCCCAGCATTATTTATAATAAAAAAAAATTATTCACAGAAAGAAAAGTGAATTTCGTGATTTTCCCATATGAGTCAAATTTTGTTTTGAAGCTGTTAAAAGTTCACCAATTTTTTCTTTAAATGGTGAAAGTTCACTATTTAAATATTTAAGTTATGTGTACAAGTATAATCCAATTGTCTTAAATGTTATACTCCTACCGTTTCAACGAAGATAAAACGTTTCACTAGAGTCTGTCTTAAGAAAACCATTTAACTAGGTTTGAATGTGGCTTCTTAAGCAAAAATTAGACTACTAATCCGATTCTGTGTTGGGGCCCTCTAATGATTCATCAAATATTGGATCGGGCCTACACTTTGTTAGACGACCGTCAGTATTAAACTTACAGTTTGTGTTAAAATGATTGTGGAGTACTGCTTTCTCTTTTGTTTTTCTTTTGCTAAATGAGTTCATGGACTGTGGTTGTAAATACTGTAATTTACAATCTCTTGTTACAACTAGAGCTATCACACATATTTGGACAGATACATTATGCCACAGCAAGTTCCATAGCACAAGCTGTGCTATATACATCAAACTCCAATCCTTTAAGCTCATTTCCCGCCGAACATACCATCTGTTGGCTTCTTCCCTGTGAAAATCTCCAACAACATTATTCCAACACTGTACACGTCCCCTTCTGTCGAAACTTTCCCTTCCGTTCCAAGTAAGTTGGTCTCGTTAAAACAATTTGTTCCTTGATCCAATCTATACATATTCTATTTTTCTTTTTCTTCGTCCAATCAACTAACAACAATCAACAGAGCCACCTCGCCCAGAAATTCAATCACTGCACGAGTAAATAAAATGCCAAACGACCGAGGAAATCGAGACTGGAAAGTAATCTAAAATTGAGGCAATTGGGAAAAGCTGAAAATCGAAGTTTTACACACATACAACGTGTACTACTCAACAGAATTATCACGCATATTTGAACAGAAAAGTTTTGCCATAGCAAGTTCTAAAGAAGAAACAGCATTGTAAGCATCAAACTCCATTATTGTGATTGCCAATCGATAAAGCATATCAAGGCCGATGCCCTGTAGCTGCAGTTATTTCATTGATCTTGTGCAGGGCAGCTGCTGCTTCGATCATGTTGATTCGTTCATCCGCTGAAACTGCTAAGCATTTCATTGCCAACTCAAAGATCAACGATAAGCATCTCTCCTTGGAGGAGAAATCTTGATCTTCACTTGACAAGAGAGCAGCTGCCACAATTTCAGAAGCTGCATCATGTTGTAGAGCTTCACTCACCCACTCTCTTAAGCTCATTTCTCCACCGAACATATCATCCGTCGGCTTCTTCCCTGTGAACATCTCCAACAACATTATCCCGAAACTGTACACATCCCCTTTCGTAGACACTTTCCCTTCTATTCCGAACTCTATTTGTATCACATGCAGTAGTTCATCAATTTGTCAGGATTATACAAAACAATCAAGGGAAAAGTATTATGATTTAAGAGAATTTGAAAAACTAACATTATGCATTATCACCTGGTGCAACATAACCAATGGTGGCCAATGTTTGAGTTCGGGTGAAAGCTTCCCCACCCTCGAAAAGCTTCGAAATTCCAAAATCAGAGAGATGAGCAATCATGTCTTCATCGAGCAACACATTGCTCGGCTTTATGTCACAATGGACGACTGGGAACGGATAACCATGGTGAATATACTCCAGAGCTGCCGCAACATCTATTGCTATTTTTATTCTCTGCAGGAGATCAATGAAACAGTTGTCGGAATATAACCATCTATCCAAGTTCCCATTCGGCATGTATGCCATAATCAGAGCTTTAAACTCTATGTTACTACAACATCCTATAACTTCAACTAAGTTTCTGTGTCGAACATTACTCAGTACTTCAGTTTCTGTGTCAAAGCTTCTCGCACCCCCTTCAAGTTCCAAGTCGAATACTTTTGCTGCAACTTGTAGTCCGTCGGAAAGTGTTGCTTGGAAGACCGAACCGAAGCTTCCTCTTCCAAGTAGGTTTCCCTCACTAAAACAATTTGTTCCTCGTGTTGATTATTTAAACTCAATTTGATTTATTAGATAAGCTACTACATCATTCTACACCATTCCAATAAAGGCGGTGGAAGTGATGACCAAGCTTCTACACCATTCTAACAATGGAGGTGCTAAAGGAAAGGCTATGAATCATCCACATCATTAGCAAAGAAAGGAGGTGGAATGAGTGGCCAACTTGATCTCTTCATAATGAAGGAAACGATATGATTGGTTAAGAAGAAGAAGTGTTCAAATCGTATTCTAACTAGTCAACTATTCAAACCGACTTATTGTATCTATAAATAGGATTAGTTTGGTCATTTGCAAATATGTATGAGTGTGAGAAAATTGAAAGAAAAAAATAGAGAGTTTGAGAGATAGAAAAGAGCCGAAGCTCTTGTTCTTGTAAGGAAGAAATTTTTGTCGTGCCGTAGCACGTGTGTTGTAATATCTTCTGAGTGTTAGTGTGATACAAAATTATCATATATTCCTCGTTTTATTTTGTGAGCTTATATTTTAGTGTCGAAACTCCCAATATTAGTGGCATCAGAGCCATTCGATCCTACATATGGCGTCAACGTTGAACATGGTTCAACCCCAAATTCCCAAATTAGAGAAACATAATTATGGGAATTGGAGTATTCAGATGAGAGTCTTGTTGCAATCACAAGATTTATGGGATATTGTTCAAGATGGTTATACTGAACCTGCTTCCCAAGAAGCCGAAGATGCGTTAACCAATAACCAGAAAAATAGCCTCAAAGAAGCAAGGAAACGAGACAAGAAGGCTTTGTTCAATATCTATCAAGGTATTGACGAAACCACGTTCGAGAAAGTGAGTACAGCCACCACGTCAAAACAAGCCTGGGAGATTCTGAAGAATTCGTACACCGGTGTCGACAAAGCGATACGAGTTCGACTCCAAATTCTACGTGGTGAATTTGAAAGTCTGACCATGTCTGAAACGGAAAGTATTACTGATTATTTCACAAGAGCTTTGGTTATTGTGAATCAAATGAAGAGACAAGGGGAGAAAATTGAAGATGTTCGTGTTATTGAGAAAATTCTCCGCTCCTTAACATCAAACTTTGAGCATGTCGTTGCGGCTATCGAAGAATCCAAGGATCTTGATACCATGACCATCGATCAGTTGCAGAGTAGCTTGGAGATTCACGAGCAACGTATGAAGAAAAAGGTCCCTGCCTCTCTTGAGCACGCGTTAGAAGCAAATATGTCATTTAAAGAAGATAAGAAATTTGAACCCGAGCCATCTCGTGGTGGATATAATCGAGGACGAGGTCGAGGCCAAGGCCGAGCTTATCGTGGTAGAGGAGGACGTGGCCAGAATTATCAAAGTGAGGGAGGACGTCAGAATTTCACCTACCAAGGTAGAGGTCGAGGCACATATGGTCAGCAAGGACGAGGACGAGGAAGAGGACCACAAAGAGGCGGTTCTTCTCAAACCTATCACCAACAACATGGATTTGATAAAAGAAATGTCGAGTGCTATAATTGTCATGAATTTGGGCATTATAGCTATGCATGTCCAGGAGCAAGTAATTTCGGGAAAAATCAGCATGTCAATTATGCTGAAGGTGAAGGCAAAAATGAGCAGGTAGCAGCAACTTCTCTTTTTATTCATAAAGGCCTTGAAGGAGATCAGTGCAGCAAATGGTATTTGGATACTGGAGCTAGTAACCACATGTGCGGAAATAAGGAACTCTTCGTGGAGCTGAACGAGACATCTTATGGGGACGTTACTTTTGGAGATTCCTCTAAAGTTGAAGTAAAAGGCAAAGGTAACATTTTGATTAAACTGAAGAATGGAAATCATGGTTTTATATATGATGTTTATTATGTGCCTGCTATGAAGAGTAATATTTTGAGCCTTGGTCAATTACTAGAAAAAGGATTTGATATTAGTATGAAAGATTCTTATCTTACTATCAATGATGCTCGAGGAAATTTGGTTGCACATGTGAAGATGTCTAGAAATAGATTATTTGCGTTAAATATGAAACATGATATGATGAAGTGCTTGAAAGCTATTGTTAAAGATGAATCATGGTTATGGCATTTGCGTCTTGGACATTTGAATTTTGGTGGTTTAAAGCTTCTATCCACAAAGAATATGGTAAAAGGTCTGCCACATATTGATCATCCTGATGAAGTTTGTGAGGGATGTATACTTGGCAAACATCACAGGCCAAGTTTCTCTAAAGAAATAAGATGGAGAGCATCACGCCTATTGGAGATCGTTCACACAGATGTTTGCGGTCCTTTGAATCCTGTTTCAATCGGAGGAAATCAATATTTTCTAACTTTTATTGATGATTACTCTAGAAAGACTTGGGTGTATTTCTTGAAAAGGAAATTTGAGGTGTTTGAAATATTCAAAGAGTTCAAAACTCTTGTTGAAAGACAAAGTGGATACTATATTAAAGTTCTCAGATCCGACCAAGGTGGTGAGTTCACATCTGATTTGTTCGAGAATTTCTGTAAGGAGTATGGTATAATTCACCAGCTTACGCCTGCATATACACCCCAACTAAATGGCGTTGCAGAAAGAAAGAATCGAACGATTCTTGACATGGCAAGAAGCATGGTAAAAGGAAAAGATTTACCTCGAGAATTTTGGGCTGAAGCTGTAGCAACAGCAGTGTATTTGTTGAATCGGTGTCCTACCAAAAGTGTTCGTAACATGACACCCGAAGAAGCATGGAGTTCATTTAAGCCCAGTGTTGCACACCTGAGAGTTTTTGGATGCATTGCCTATGCCAAAATTCCTGAAGCTAGAAGAATTAAGCTTGATGATAAAGGCGTAAAATGCATCTTTGTGGGATATGGTGATCGAACAATGGGTTATAAGTTGTATAATCCACTCACGAAAAAGGTAATTATAAGCCGAGATGTTGTATTCGAAGAAGATCAAGCATGGAGCTGGGAAGAGAAGAAAAATGAAAGCAGGCCAGAAATTGAACCAGATGTGCCAGAAGATGCACGTGATGTTGAAGAACCAGAATCACCAACATCATCGTCGGGTCCAGGTGGAAGGCCAAGAAGAATTCGCAATTTGAGTGATATCTATCAAGCTACCGAAGTAGTTGATGAAGCCGAGGAAGAAAATACAAATCTTATTTGTTTCTATATGGATGTTGATCCTGTAACTTACGCAGATGCAGCGCAAGATAGGAAATGGAAGATTGCAATGGACGAAGAGATTAATGCAATAGAGAAAAATGATACTTGGAGGTTGACGAAGTTGCCAGAAGGTCGAAAAGCAATTGGTGTTAAATGGGTGTATAAAACCAAGAAAAATGCCAATGGAGAGGTGCAAAGGTACAAAGCAAGGTTAGTGGTGAAAGGATTCAAACAAAAGGCTGGAATCGATTACAGTGAAGTATTTGCTCCCGTTGCTCGTCTTGAGACGATCAGATTGTTTATCTCACTAGCCGCCCAACACAATTGGAAAATCTATCAGCTTGATGTGAAGTCAGCCTTTTTAAATGGATTTCTTGAAGAAGAAATTTATGTAGAGCAGCCTGAAGGTTATATAAAACAAGGAGCTGAAGATAAAGTTTACAGATTGAGGAAAGCTTTGTACGGGCTCAAGCAAGCACCACGCGCTTGGAATTCCAGAATCAATGAATATTTTCTGAAGGATGGTTTCGTCAAGTGCCCTTATGAACATGCATTATACCTGAAGAGAGATAATACAGGTAACATGTTATTTGTTTGCCTCTATGTCGATGATTTGATTTTTACCGGAAATTGTGAGGCTATGTTTGATAAATTCAAGAAGAGCATGGTTAAGGAGTTTGAGATGACTGACATTGGCTTGATGGCGCATTTTCTTGGAATTGAAGTAGTGCAAAGTAAAGATGGGATATTCATTTCGCAAAGCTCTTTTGCGAAACAAATTCTGGAGAAATTTAAAATGGAGTCTTGTAATCCTGTTAATACTCCTGTAGAGATTGGACAGGAATTGAGAAAGAACGATGGTGAAGCTCAGGTGGATCCAACTTATTTCAAAAGCCTAGTTGGGAGTCTAAGGTATCTAACGTGTACGAGGCCTGATATTCTTTATGGAGTTGGACTAATTAGCAGATATATGGAAACACCGACACGAACCCATTTGAATGCCGCAAAGAGGATTTTGCGCTATATCAAAGGCACTCTGAATGATGGTATATTTTATCCCTCTAATCAAGAAGTTAAGCTCATTGGTTACTCGGATAGTGATTGGGGAAGAGATTTGGATGAAAGAAAAAGCACTACCGGCTACTGTTTTTATATTGGAGATGCTGTTTTTACTTGGTCATCGAAGAAACAAGCCATTGTAACACTCTCGACATGTGAGGCTGAATATGTTGCAGCAAGTTCTACAGTGTGTCATTCTATTTGGTTGAGAAATTTGCTGAGTTTTCTGGGATTTGTGCAAGAAGGTCCGACGAAGATATATGTTGATAATAAGTCCGCCATTGCACTCGCGAAGAATCCGGTGTTTCATGAAAGAAGCAAGCATATTGATACTCGTTATCATTTTATTCGAGAACACGTGGACAAGAATGATGTGGAGTTGGTTTACTGCAAGTCACAAGATCAAGTTGCAGATATTTTCACAAAGCCATTGAAGCATGATGTTTTTGGAAAACTAAAGTTCATACTCGGAATGAAGTCGTTGAAGAATTGAGTTTAAGGGAGGATGTTGATTATTTAAACTCAATTTGATTTATTAGATAAGCTACTACATCATTCTACACCATTCCAATAAAGGCGGTGGAAGTGATGACCAAGCTTCTACACCATTCTAACAATGGAGGTGCTAAAGGAAAGGCTATGAATCATCCACATCATTAGCAAAGAAAGGAGGTGGAATGAGTGGCCAACTTGATCTCTTCATAATGAAGGAAACGATATGATTGGTTAAGAAGAAGAAGTGTTCAAATCGTATTCTAACTAGTCAACTATTCAAACCGACTTATTGTATCTATAAATAGGATTAGTTTGGTCATTTGCAAATATGTATGAGTGTGAGAAAATTGAAAGAAAAAAATAGAGAGTTTGAGAGATAGAAAAGAGCCGAAGCTCTTGTTCTTGTAAGGAAGAAATTTTTGTCGTGCCGTAGCACGTGTGTTGTAATATCTTCTGAGTGTTAGTGTGATACAAAATTATCATATATTCCTCGTTTTATTTTGTGAGCTTATATTTTAGTGTCGAAACTCCCAACACCTCGTTCCAGTTCCAAGTAAGAAACTCTTCTCCACTCAATTACGGGTGAGATCTCAGAGGAGAGCGGTACCTTCTTCTGATTTCTTCTCCTTATGAAGACGAAGATGGCCAACACTGAAATGACTACTACAATCAATAAGGGCGGCAACATATACTTCATTAATTTGACATACTCTTTTCCTCGTGTACTAACACCATTTTTTGAGCATAACTGCACTTGATATCTAGGCAAACCACATAGGGCAGAGTTGTGGGCAAAAGATTGAGCTGTAAAGTTACCGAAACGACCCCCATTCGGAATTTCCCCCTCCAATCTGTTGTCGGAAACACTAAAATTTAGAAGAAAGCGGAGGCCTTCTAAGGAATTCGGTATGGATCCAGACAGATTATTGTGAGATAAATCTAAATAAGTTAATCCTCTGACATTTCCCAAAGCTTTAGGAATAAATCCACTAAATTGGTTATTCGACAGGATTAGAATTTCTAATGATTGGCAACCATCAATCAAGCTAGGTATATCGCCTGAAAATCGATTAGACACAAATCCAAGATATTGATTGCCTTCAAACTTCCGAGTTGAGATGACAAGTGGCCGTTAAAATAATTGAAGGATAAGTCCAAAATGAGAAGGTCGTTAAGAGCCCAAAAACTGGGAGGGATGGTGGAATTGAGTTGGTTGGAGCCCAAGTCAATCCCTCTCAAAGACTTCACTTCACCCAAACAATCTGGAATGGAACCTACCAGCATGTTATTGTAAAGGATCAACTCTCCCAAATTATTCAATCGACAAAGATCGTTAGGGATAGACCCTACCAACTGGTTTCCTTTAAGGTCTAAAAGTTGGAGTTGCTTAATTTCCCCAATTGTTGCCGGAATGGGCCCACTCAATCGGTTCATGTCCAAATAGAGCATAACCAAACCGCTCAGGTTTCCAATTTCAGAAGGAATGACACCCGAGATTACGTTGGTTTGCAACGTGAAGTACTCAAGAGACGAGGAAAAATTCCCGATTGTAGTTGGCAGGGATCCGTTGAACAGGTTATCATTTACTACCAAGTCCTTCAAATATCGACAGTTGGTTAATGAAGAGAGAAATGGGGCTACCTCTCCGCTCAACTTATTCCTCCAAATGTAAAGTCCTTGGAGGAGTCTCAGATTACCAAACTCTGGTACGGACCCAGTTAAGGAGTTTCCATCCATTGTCAATATGGCAAGTTTAGAAAGATTGGTGATAGAGCTTGGTATCGGACCATTCAATTCGTTAGAACTCAAATACAACGCTTCGAGATTGGAAAGTGAGTTCCCCAGATCTGAAGGAAGACGGCCTGGAAAAGCGTTGTATGAAAGTTCTAATGCCTTCAAGGTTGATAAGTTGAATATTGAAGACGGGATGGAACCGGACAAGGAATTGTTGAACACAGTCAATATCTGGATAGCTGGTAGAGTGCCAATCTCTTGCGGTAATTCACCTGCCGTATGCATGAGATGTTAATAATATATTGCACCTTCAATTACTCAAGAACGAATGCATGGTGATTATGGGAGTGATGATGTACCTGTCAACTTGTTATCTCCGAGATACAACTTCTCCAGTTGTGGAAGATTATAGCGGAAAGCTGGAATACTTCCCGATAAACTATTCTCGCGCAAGGACAATGCCCTCAGAGAAGAGATGTTGAAGATAGAAGGCGGAATACTTCCACTTAGAGAGGCCCTACGCATGCTTAACATTTCGAGTCTTGAGAGGTTTCCTATATCGGCCGGAACTCCTCCTGAAATTATGTATATTTGAATCGATCACATATATATAAACACAACATAGGTAATTTAAGGAGATCTGGAGATGTATATGTGTATGTACCTCGGAAATCGTTGTAGCCTAGGTACAATTCTCTAAGCACGCTCAAACTCCCAATTTCACTTGGGATTTCTCCATTGAAATGATTGATTGATAGATCTAGGTGTTCAAGGTACCTGCATTTCCATATACTTCGTGGAATTTCCCCAGAAAGTTGATTGGCGGGAATCACAAGTGCTTGGATATTTGGGAGGTTGTTACACAAATCACTTGGTAAAGAACCCGACAGGCTATTATTACTAATACTAATTTCTCTCAAAGAAGAGAGATTGAGTATAGCACGTGGAATGGACCCGCTCAACTGATTATTGTTCAATAACAACATTTGGAGGGAAGAGATATTCCCAATCTCCATCGGAATATTCTCGCTCAATTGGTTATAGCTTACGCCTAGTTCCTTGAGGGAAGAAGGCGTACTACTCCTCCCGATCTCCGTCGGAATATTTCCACTCAACATATTGAAATCCATGTGCAGGACCTGCAGCTTTGTACAGTTAAACAAAGTTGGAGGAATTGTACCTGAGAAACTGTTGTTGTATAAGTACAATTGTTCTAGCAGAGGCAAGCTGCCTAGCCATGTTAGAATTCCTCCGGCGAATGAATTCACTCCTACGTTCACCACCTTCAGACGCTGCAGTTTAGAGAGCTCATTTCGTAAGAAGCCCGTGAAATTGTTGAAGCTGATGTCTGATGTCCAGATATCTGAGAAACGTCAGGTTTCTGAGATGTGGAGAAACAGTTCCATCAAGGTCGAGTCCAGAGAGATTGAGGGCAGTGACCCTCTGGTGCTTGATTCCGCAAGTGATCCCGAACCAATCACAGGCGGAAGTATTTTCGGACCAATTCGTGCGCAGGATAGCACCGGGGTCGGAGGGCAATGCTATTGAACAAGAAGAAGATGGAAAGAGCAAAAGAAGAGAGATGAGTAGTCTTCATTGATTTAAATTGTTTTCATTTGGATTGGTTTTTCTCCACTAAATTGATAAGGCTAGCTAACTCAAAGGAGTCAAGTACGTGATTTAATTTTATTTTTTATTATTATTGACTTTGTAAATTAATTTTGATTCATGTTATCCTACCATTCACACCGTGCGTGATCTCGTATACTTTCGTATGCTTTCAATTAACTTAATTTATTGAATTCTAATGCAATAACTTAGGCAATAACTTAATGTGAAAGTAGTGTTTGAGTCTTGGTCAACGAGTTTTTTTCGAAGTAAGTGTGGAATTAACGTAAAATTGGGACCTCCATGTGTATATTATTATTATTGTTCGTGATTGCCAGTGCATATATATTCAACTTTTCATTTATGTAACAATAATGCTATTTGGCCATAATGTGGCCGGCAACACAACAATATTTTTCGTATTTTTTGTAATTTTAAAAATTGTAAATTATAACAATAATTTATTAATTTCATATTTTAATTTAAAAATATTTTTTCCCCAAAAATTAGATATTTTTTTCATTTTTTAGGTAAAAAAGGTAAAAAAATACTTTAAAATAGTAAAAATTATCAAATAATTAAAGGATTAATTTTAAAAAATACGTAAAAAATACGGAGTATCACTTTTTGAGTATTTTATAATCTAAAAAAGTTTGGCATAAATATATAAATTATTTGATATTATAAAAAATAAAACAAGTTAAATTATGGCCGGCCACATTATGACCGAATAGCATCACTCTTTATGTAACTACTAGTAATATTTTAATATTCAAATAATGAAAACAAGTCTAATGTAATCCGCGAAAGCATTTGTCGGTGCTAATTTGAGATGGGAATTGGAGTCCCTTGGGTAAGTGGGGCCCATTAGTGGGTGAGTGAGTGAATTGTTTAGGCCCGAATCAACTGGATCGGGCCCCCTTTGACTAGTCCAGCTTTATAATGAAAATTATTTTCCACTTTATTGAAAAAAGTTGAAAATAAAATAAAATCTTCAAGCTATGCTACTCTGTTTCGAGAATTTGTATTGCAATATAAAATGCCCTTGTGTTTTAACTTTTATTACAACGACCATCGTCGACAATAATAGTAGCTAGTAACGGAAATGGCAATATGTTCCAAGCTGTGGATTGTATTCGAGTAAGCTTAAGTCGGCGACAAAGGGAAAGCGTTAAAGAGGCTAATTCTTTGGGATTTTCTTACGTAACAAGTAATTAAATCAATCCAACCAGACAAATTAAGTACTAATTCTGGCGATTAATTATATTTTTATTATTTATGGAATGACGCTCAGATCAATAATATTTATGGAGTCCCTTGTGCAGAGCAGCTAAAGCTGCTACCATTGTTGCATTGATCTTGTGCAGAGCAACTGCTGCTTCGATCATGTTGATTCGTTCATCCGCTGAAACTGCTAAGCATTTCATCGCCAACTCAAAAATCGATGACACGCATCGCTCCTTGGCGGAGAAATCTTGATCTTCCCTTGATAAGAGAGCAGCTGCCACAATTTCAGTAGCTGCATTCTGTTGCAGAGCTTCACTTACCCACTCTCTTAAGCTCATTTCTCCACCGAACATGTCATCTGTCGGCTTCTTCCCTGTGAACATCTCCAGCAACATTATCCCGAAACTGTACACATCGCCATTTGTAGACACTTTCCCTTCCGTTCCGAACTCTATTTGTATCACACGCATCGGTTAAGCCAAACAATCATGGAAAGAGTAATATATGATAAAACGAAATCTGAAAAGCTAACATTATGCATTATCACCTGGTGCGGCATAACCAATGGTGGCCAATGTTTGAGTTTGGGCGAAAGCTTCCCCTCCCTCGAAAAGCTTTGAAATTCCAAAGTCTGAGAGATAAGCAATCATGTCTTCATCAAGCAACACATTGCTCGGCTTTATGTCACAATGGACAACTGGGAACGGATAACCATGGTGCAAATACTCGAGAGCAGCCGCAATATCTATTGCTATTTTTAATCTCTTTATGAGATCAATAAAACAATTGTCGGAATACAACCATTTATCCAAGCTCCCATTTGGCATGTATGCCAGAATCAGAGATTTAAACTCTATGTTACTACAACATCCTATAACTTCAACTAAGTTTCTGTGCCGAACGTTGCTTAGTACTTTAGACTACCAATATCAACAATCCCAACCATCCAACCTTCACATTATTATATTAATTTCTCTCTCTTATATTAATTTACTATTCATCCAACCTCAACCACTTCTGTTTTTATATGTTTATCCATGACCATTTAAAATTACCCAACCCCAACATTATATATAAATTTTTAATATAATTTTAATAATAATTTAATTATATTCGAATAATAATTAAAAATACAAGAAATGAGAGAATAAGTATTTTGCAAAGTATGAACACATATTACATAAACGTTTTCTGTGGGTTGGTAATCTACATAGTTAGGAGATTGAATGGGAGTTTGTAGTTCATGAGAGCTTTGGATATTATCAAGATTAGGATAATAATCTTGAGAATTGGAGTAATTTTGGTAATCGGAGAAAGAATTTCTATTGGGATCCATCAAAACTTATATAGAGAAGGGACAGAAAAATAAAATAGGTTTGATTGAAGGTGTAGAAAATTTTATAAAATGTGATCTCTATTTATAGAGATTTTTTTTCACAAAATATAGTATATGTATTATTTTTTCAAATACATATTGAATAAAAAATTATTTATTTATTATATTATATAAATAAAATAAAGTTTATATATATATATATATATATATATATATAATATAATATAATATTACAACCAACCACCCAACCTCTCAAGGTTGGTGGTTGCATGACATTCAACCTCCGCATGCAACATTTTAATTATTTGGATTTATTTTTTATAGTAAAAGGTTGGGGTTGGGGTGCAAAAGGCCGCCGATATTCATAGTCTTAGTTTCTGTGTCGAATACTTTTGCTGCAACTTGTAGTCCGTCAGATAGTGTTGCTTGGAAGACCGAACCGAAGCTCCCTCTTCCGAGTAGGTTGCCCTCACTAAAACAATCCGTTCCCCGCTCTAGTTCCAAGTAAGACACTCTTCTCCACTCAATAACGGGTGAGATTTCAGAGGAGAGTGGCACCTTCTTCTGATTTCTTCTCCTTATGAAGATGACAATGGCTAACACTAAAATGACTACTACAATCAACGAGGGCAACATATACTTCATTAATTTGACAGAATTGTGTTTCCGTGTACCAACACCATTTTTTGGGCATAACTGCACTTGATATCTAGGACGCAAAGGGCAAAGTTGTGGGCAAAAGATTGAGCTGTAAAGTTACTGAAACGACCCCCGTTCGGAATTTCCCCCTCCAATTGGTTGTCTGAAACACTAAAATTCCGAAGATGGGAGAGGCCTTAGAAGGACTTGGGTATGAATCCAGAGAGATTATTGTGAGATAAATCTAAATAAGTTAAGCCTTTGACATTTCCCAAGACCTTAGGAATAGATCCACTAAACTGGTTATTGGACAAGTTCAGAGTTACTAGTGATTGGCAACCATCAATCAAGCTGGGTATATTGCCTGAAAATCGATTAGAAGACAAATCTAAGGTGTTGATGGCCTTCAAATTTCCGAGTTGGGATGACAATGGGCCATCGAAATGATTGGAGGACAAGTTCAAGATGACAAGGTCTGTAAGAGCCCAGAAGTTGGGAGGGATGGTGGAATCCAATTTGTTGGAGTATAGATAAACTTCTCTCAAGGATCTAACTTTCCCCAAACATTCAGGTATTGAACCTGTGAGCTTGTTCCTATCAAGGCTCAACCCTCCCAAATTATTCAACCTACAAATATCGTTAGGAATAGACCCAACCAATTGATTGTCACCAAGATATAGTATTTGGAGTTGCTTCATTCTCCCAACTGTCAATGGAATGCGCCCACTCAATTGATTAGATAACAAACCCAAATATAGCAAGCTACTCAAGTTTCCGATTTCAGAAGGAATGACGCCCATAATGTTGTTGTTTGATAGCGAGATGACCTCAAGAGAAGAGGAAAAATTCCCGATTGATGCAGGTAGGCTACTGTTCAACAGGTTATCAACTACGTCCAAGCGCTTCAGATGTTGACAGTTGGTTAATGAAGAGAGAAACGGGACTGCCTCTCCACTCAAATTATTCCTTCCCATGTAAAGTTCTTGGAGAAGTCTCAATTTACCAAAGTCCGGTATGGATCCACTCAAGGAGTTGTTGCTCATGTCCAAGAAGGCAAGTTTAGAAAGATTGGTGATAGTACTTGGAATCCGACTATTGAGTCCGTTGTTAGCTAAAACAAGCCCTTCAAGATTGGAAAGTGAATTCCCTAGATTTGAAGGAAAACTACCTAAAAACTCATTAAATGAAAGTTGTATGATCTTCAAGGTTGATATGTTGAATATGGAAGATGGGATGGAACCGGACAAGGAATTGTTGAACACACTGAAATATTGGAGGTTTGATAAAGTGTCGATCTCTTGTGGAATTTCACCTGCCATAAGCAGACATTCATGCATGCATAAAGATGGTGGTTCAGAACCATAAATATAATACTATATGACAACATCGTACCTGTCAAATTATTGTCGTCCAAGATCAATTGCATAAGCATGGTGAGATTTCCGATTCCACGTGGGATGTTGCCGCTCAAATTGTTGTCGAAAAATCTCAAGATCTCAAGGCTTTTGCATTTCCATATACTTGGCGGAATCTGTCCTTGAAGTTGATTCTTACGCAGATTAAGTGTTTTGATGTTGGGCATATTGTTGCACATTTCACTTGGGATATTGCCTGCAAATAATTTTCTACCTCATATTATCTAATTGCCAACGATTCCCTCAACATTAATTGTTTGCTCCCAAGCAATATTATTAATTAATTTGTATTTTGCAATTCCCGTGAACGCATGCATGGTGATTATATACATGGGAGTGACGGCATCCATACCTGTCAACTTGTTATCACCTAGATACAACACTTCAAGAGATGAGATGTTGAAGATTGAAGGTGGAATATTTCCAATTAGGGAAGCTCCCTCGATGTTTAATTCCTCTAGCCTCCGGAGATTCCCTATTTCTGCCGGAACTCCTCCTGAAAACATATTGCTATTCATCAATAGGTATTCATGTTTGTTTCGAGGAGTGTTATAAAAGCAGATATTATTCAAGTAAGACGAGAATGCAGATGTACCTCGGAAATCGTTGAAGGCCAGGTACAACTCTCTAAGCATGCTCAAATTCCCAATTTGGAATGGGATATTGCCGCTCAAATTATTGTAGGATAATGACAAGATCTCAAGGTGTTTGCATTTCCATATGCTTTGTGGGATTTCCCCAGAAAGGCTATTGTTCCTAAATATAATTTCTCTCAAGGAAGACATATTGAAGATAGCATCTGGAATGGACCCACTCAACTCATTATAACTCAAGTCAAACACTTGTAGGGATGAAAGATTTCCAATTTCCTCTGGGATAGCACCGCTCAAGTGGTTATTGCTTATTCTTATTTCCTTGAGCGTAGACCTACTACTCCCAATCTCCGTCGGAATATTTCCATTCAACAAATTGGAACTCAAGTCTAAGAGTTGGAGATTTGAAATGTTGAACAAAGAGGGAGGGATTCTACCTGCGAAACTGTTGTTGTTCAGGTACAGTTGCTCAAGCCGAGGCAAACTGCCCAACCATGTCGGAATTTCTCCAGTAAATGAATTCACTCCCACATTCATCACCTTCAAACGCCGCAGTTTTGAGAGCTCAGAGGATAAGAAGACCGTGAAATTGTTGGAGCCGATGTCCAAATATCTGAGAAACGTCAGGTTTCCAAGATGTGGAGAAACAGTTCCAGCAAGGTTGAGTCCGGAGAGATTGAGGGCAATGACCCTTTGGTGCTTGACTCCGCACGTGATCCCGAACCAATCACATACGGGAGTACTTTCTGACCAATTCGTGCGCAAGATAGCATGGGGGTCGGAAGCAACCGAGCTTTTGAAAGAAAGGAGAGCATGTTTGTCTGTAGTAGAATCCAAGCAGAGGGCAATAGTATTGAACAAGAAGAAGATGGAAAGAGCAAAGGAAGAGAGATGATTAGTCTTCATTGATTTTAATTGTTCTGTTTTGGATTGGTTGCCCTCCTTATATTTAAATAAGTCAAAAGTAAGCGAATTTAAATTTTAATTTAATTTGCATGCACACTATCCTACCATTTGCAAGTCGTCGTCAACTTTTCATTTATGTAACTACTATTTTAATATTGAAATAATGAAAATAAGTCTAGTCAAATAATAATAGTAGCATTCTATTAGCTACTTGCGTAGTATGTATGGCGATAATTAATTTCGAAAATAAGTTGACTTTTACCATAAACTTTTAAAGCTAAACTGCAATTTTCACCCCAAATTGCAATGTCAATGCTCCCAGTTACAATGTTTGGAAAAATAGGATTAATCGCGATTACAATGAAATTTTCAAATAATGAACGTATTTGATTTTCTGCAATTAGAATGTTCTAAATTAATTCGTCTCATTTAACATTCTATCGAACACTTTCCGGGCTCTACTCTACCGTCGAATATGGAATTCAATCACCGTCGAATGTGGAATTCAATCACCGTCGATCAAAAACAAACAGATAACAAAAGACAGAGGAAATTGAGATTGATAAAGTAATCTAAAATTGGGGCAAATGGGAAAAGCGAGGGAACTTGCCTGATAAAACGTGATCCTCGGCGCACACACCACTCGGCCGTGGATTTCGCCGGTCCATGACGTCACTCCGTCCGCTATCAGAAGCTTCGACTCCATCTCTCAAAATCTCAGGAGCGAGAAGGAAGCATTCGAGCTAGTAAGCTAAATCGCCGACAAAGGGAATGAGTTAACTGTATTTAGCTTATTCTGAATTTAAAGAGAGAAGAGTAAAGAAAAAACCCGCGAAAGGAGTCCCTTGGGCTTAAGTGGGCCCATTAGTGAGTGAGTGAATTGTGTAGGCCCAATCGTATTTGGATTGGGCCGCCTTTGACAATTCCACCTTTAAAAACAAAAATTATTTTCCACCAACTCATTGCTTGGCTTAACATCGCAATGAACAATTATGCCCTCCGTCTCTTCCTAAGTGGACCCCTTTAATTATTACTAGCTGTGAAACCGTGCGTTGCGCGTATAACACTCATTTATCATATATTCCTTTATAATACATTTACAGTCTAAACAATCATTAATAGCATAACATTGTTAATCGTTTGCATTAGTTAACAAAACTTTGTCAAGTGTAAAGACAATCATATAATTGATACAATCTTAATTTTAAAAAACTAAGATAAAATCTATGCGCTGTTACTACTAACCGTGATAACATATTAAGAATTTAAATTCATGTTGTGTCAATAGAGCATAAAATAATGTCACTATTTTAAGATAGTCTATAACATGCTCCATCTTTACAATATTAAAACATTAAATTTAAAGGATAAATTAAGCTATAATCAAGTTAAAATAGTACTAATAAATTACATCTATATTTGCAATGTCTCATTCTTGTGACATGAATAATCAATATAAATATAGAAAAGTCCAAATTAGGAGCATGAATTGACTTACAATATATAATTTCTCATTTGTCAAAGTCTCTTTAACGAAATAACAATACATAATGAATGAAAATAAAAATATTCTAATAATGCAATATTAACAAAAAAATATAACACAACTTACTATTTGCAAGTATATAATCAGGCAATAACCTGTAAACCAAACGGCATGCAATTACTTATCCAATTCTATTTTTTAAGTGATAAGATCGTATAGATTAACACAACCTGTACACAATCTTTTACAATCAAACCAACAGAGAACTTTTTTTTTTTTTTTTTTTTAAAAGAGGATCAATAATGGTTCCCCATTTCCCCCCTTAATGTGACTCGAACCCCCAACCTATTGGTTGGAGGGGAAGCGTCTTACCAACTGAGCTGCGCTTCGTTGTCCAAACCAACAGAGAACTTGAGTCAACAAAATTTGCAATTCAAAATTATTTTATTATTGAAGAAATTCTTACTTTATAGATATTTTTTGAAAGAAAAGATGATGTTGACAACATGAACATCAATAATTTAAAATTTGTATATGTAAAATAGTAAAAACATCAAATCGGAACAAATATAATAACAAAAACATAACATGCATGTAACATGACCACCAATATCCAATGTTGTGAAAGTCTTGAGGTGTATTCAAAGCGTTTTGTTCTTTACATAATATGTAAGTATGGCTTACACCCAAGCATATGAGATTAGTCTAATCTTATTACATCATATAGTATATGTATAGTATCCCAAATTTTGTCTATCTTTTGATTAGCCATGTCACTCAAAGCAAAAATCACAAGTTCTATTATTGGCCTTTACTTTTCCATTTTTATAATAACATCTTTCATTTCTTAACAATTGTTTCCTATAAAAGAAAATTATATAGGACAAAGTAAGTAACAGAACAAATATGTTATAATATAGTATAATGTATTTAATAAATTCATCAATCTAATTATGACATATGTATTATAGGTATTATAATTAATTCATCAATAACGTCATGTTATACCGGATTCAAATGAAGTATTAATAATGTTATATTATTGGAGGAAAAGATGAAACTTTACTTAGTTTCAAAGAGTGTAGAAGATTTATTATAATTATGTCACACCTTGTAAGATACAACATCTCAATTTCAAAACCACAATTATGAATATTACTTTGGATTTATCATTTAGAGCAATAAGTTACACATAGTAGTATACAAGAGTATTTTTATGATTAATAACCTTAACTTATATCGAATCAAACTTACTCTTTAAATTACTAATTTCTTTTAGTAAAGTCTAAAACTAATAAATTACGTACAAACACTTGTTCAAAAAAACAAAATCGAAATATATATAAACTAATTTAGTTTAGGTTAATTATCAAATATTCATGATTAATTCCTCCATTATAAATAAAAAATAAAAAAATACTCTAAACGCAATTATATCCTAAACTATCAATTTGTTATTGCCACTCTCAATGCAGTCTTTCAACAACATTATGTCCACGTGAAACACCGAAATCTATGTGGAATTTTGTAATTAATGTTTAACTTAATAATAAGTTTCGCCGGTAAATAATACTCCCTCCGCCTCAGAGATCATGACCTTATTTCCTTATTGAGATGTCTCACAATTCATGACCCCTTTCCTATTTGGGAAATAATTAGGAAACTAATTGTATCATTTGTAAATCTCTTATTACAATTAACATTCTCTAACTAAATATGTTGAGGCTGAAACTCGTGCTATTGTTGATAGGGTGAACCTCTGTGTGGAGGAGAATATTAAGCCAATTAGGTTGTTTTCAGACTCGCTCATGGCTGTTCTCCGTCTTACAGAACAGGAGATGCGCGACGATACCACCAATGGGAATCTCAACGACATTTATGCTTTTATTCAGAGTGGTTTCATCCTTAGCGTGTCGCATATGTACCGGAGTGCTAATTCTGCTGCTCATGCCTTAGCTCAGTTCGCAGCTTCCTCTTCTTCTTCCTTTACATGGAAATCTGAGTTTTCTGAATGGCTCTTTAACATAGAACCACAACTACTACAAGATTTTTGTTCCAAGAACAACCACAACACACAATCCAAAACTTCATTTCTCAGTCAAATGCAACTTTTTGGAACAAAACTATCAGAGGGAAGAAGGCCTTAATCAATAGATTAAAACTCCAGGTGAACCCTAATCTAATCACATTCTGATTTTTTTTTTTTCCCTCATTCAATCAACTAACAGCAATCAATAGCGAGCTCATTCACAAATTCTATCACCCGTCTACCAAAAACAAACAAATACCGAAAGACAAGAGGAAATCGAGATTGGAAAGTAATCTGAAATTGGGAAAAAAAAAGGAGGGAACTTGCCTGATAAAACGTGATCCTCGGGGCCGATGGCGGAGTCGGCGCACACGTCACACACTACCCGGCCGTGGATTTCGCCGGTCCACGACGACACTCCGTCCGCTATCAGCAGCGCCACCAAAACCCCCGCCGTTATCAGAAGCTTCGACTCCATTTCTCAAAATCTCAGGAGCGAAGAAGGAAGCATTCGAGTAAGCTTTAGTCGCCGACAAAGGGAAAGCGTTAAATGGGACGCTAATTCTTTTGGGATTTTATTACCGGATTTCACTGCACTGTAAATTTTAATGGGCCGGGTCTCATCTCAACTATCGGGCCCGGGCCAGATTATGGGCGGGATTGAGGTCAGATAAGGGCCACCCCAGCATTCTTTATAAAAAAATTATTCACAGAAAGAAAAGTGAATTTTGTGATTTGCCCATATGAGTAAAATTTTGTTTTGAAGCTGTTAAAAGTTCACCAATTTTTTCTTTAAATGTGAAAGTTCACAATTTAAATATTTAAAGCTGCTGCAATTGTTGTTTTGATCTTATGCAGAGCAGCTGCTGCTTCGATCATGTTGATTCTTTCATCCGCAGAAACTGCTAAGCATTTCATTGCCAACTCGAAAATCGACGAGACGCATCGCTGCTTGTCGGAGAAATCTCGATCTTCCCTTGGTAAGAGAGTAGCTGCCACAATTTCAGTAGCTGCATTCTGTTGCAGAGCTTCACTTACCCACTCTCTTAAGCTCATTTCTCCCCCGAACATGTCATCTGTCGGCTTCTTCCCTGTGAACATCTCCAGCAGCATTATCCCGAAACTGTACACATCCCCATTTGTAGACACTTTCCCTTCCGTTCCGAACTCTATTTGTATCACACGCCATCGGTTAGGCCAAACAGTCATGGAAAAAGTAATATATGATATAACGAAATCTGAAAAGCTAACATTATGCATTATCACCTGGTGCGGCATAACCAACGGTGGCCAATGTTTGAGTTTGGGCGAAAGCTTCCCCTCCCTCGAAAAGCTTCGAAATTCCAAAATCAGAGAGATGAGCAATCATGTCTTCATCGAGCAACACATTGCTCGGCTTTATGTCACAATGGACAACCGGGAACGGATAACCATGGTGCAAATACTCAAGAGCAGCCGCAACATCTATTGCTATTTTTAATCTCTGTACGAGATCAATAAAACAGTTGTCGGAATACAACCATCTATCCAAGTTCCCATTCGGCATGTATGCCAGGATCAGAGCTTTAATCTCCATGTTACTACAGCATCCGATAACTTCAACTAAGTTTCTATGTCGAACGTTGCTGAGTACATTAGTTTCTGTGTCGAAGCTTCTCGCACCCACTTCCAGTTGCAAGTCGAATACTTTTGCTGCAACTTGCAGTCCGTCAGATAGTGTTGCTTGGAAGACCGAACCGAAGCTTCCTCTTCCGAGTAGGTTGCCCTCACTAAAACAATCCGTTCCCCGTTCTAGTTCCAAGTAAGAAACTCTTCTCCACTCAATAACGGGTGAGATTTCAGAGGAGAGTGGCACTTTCTTATTCTGATTTCTTCTCCTTATGAAGACGACGATGGCCAACACTAAAATGACTACTACAATCAATGAGGGCAACATATACTTCATCAATTTGGCAGAATTGTTTTTCCGTGTACCAACACCATTTTTTGGGCATAACTGCACTTGATATCTAGGAGAACCGCAAAGGGCAGAGTTGTGGGCAAAAGATTGAGCAGTAAAGTTACCGAAACGACCCCCGTTTGGAATTTCCCCCTCCAATTTGTTGTCGGAAACACTAAAATTCCGAAGAAGGGTAAGATCTTCTAAGGACTTGGGTATGAATCCGGAGAGATTATTGTGAGATAGATCTAAATCAATTAAGCCTTTGACATTTCCCAAGGCTTTAGGAATAGATCCTCCAAACTGATTATTCGATAGGTTTAGAGATTCTAATGATTGGCAACCATCAATCAAGCTGGGAATATCACCTGAAAATCGATTAGACGACAAATCCAAGGTGTTGATCGCCTTCAAATTTCCAAGTTGAGATGACAAGTAGCCGTTGAAATGATTAAAGGATAAGTCCACGAAGACAAGGTCTGTAAGAGCCCAGAAGTTGGGAGGGATGGTGGAATCCAATTGGTTGGAGTATAAGTAAACATCTCTCAAGGATTTGAGTTCCCCAAAACATTCAGGTATTGAACCTACAAGCTTGTTCCTATATAGGCTCAACACTCCCAGATTATATAATCCGCAAAGATCATTGGGTATGGACCCAACCAATTGATTGCCACCAAGATATAGCCTTTGGAGTTGCTTCATTTTCCCAACAGTCGGTGGAATGCGCCCACTCAATTGATTTGCAACAAAAGTCATCGTGAGCAAACTGCTCAAGTTTCCAATTTCAGAAGGAATGGTGCCAATGATGTTGTTCTTTGCTAGCGAGATACGCTCAAGGGAAGAGGAAAAGTTCCCGATTGACACAGGCAGGCTACCGTTCAATAGGTTATCATTTACTTCCAAGTACTTCAAATATCGACACTCGGTTAATGAATATAGAAATGGGGCTACCTCTCCGCTCAACTTATTCCCCCAAATGTGAAGCTTTTGGAGGAGTCTCAAATTACCAAAGTCCGGTACGGGTCCACTCAAGGAGTTTCTATCCATTGCCAATATGGCTAGTTTAGAAAGATTGGTGATGGAGCTTGGAATCGGACCGATGAGTCTGTTGTGAGATAAAAGAAACCTTTCAAGATTGAAAAGTGAATTCCCCAAATCTGAAGGAAGACTACCTGATAACTCATTAAATGAAAGTCCTAACTCATTCAAGGTTGATATGTTGAACATGGAAGATGGGATGGAGCCGGATAAGGAATTGCCAAACACACTGAGAAGTTGGAGATTTGGTAAAGTGCCGATCTCTTGTGGAATTTCACCTGCCGTATGCACACATGCATGCACACATGAGATATTAATAATATTCAATATAGCAAATACAACTTGGGTACAATTTGATAAATATAAAGATACGCACAATTCAAACATATTTTATTCAATTCACGATTACTATTAGGAGAACAATTAATTATGCGATTACAAATATCTTAAAGAAAATAGGATGCATTCATAAATTGTTTGATAAATATTTTGATTATTGATTCCATTTTCAAGCTATATATATTTCTCACAATAGTATATATATTCTGCCTTAATAATTAACTTGGATTCTCAGTTACCAATTGATTGATTGAATTTCTTCGAAGGCACAAAGGTTGGAGGTCTAAATTTCTGTACATGAATCATCGGCTGCGCGTACGTTTTCAACTATTAGCATTTCAGTTTCATTAATATGAGATTTTGTCTTTTGCAATTTATATCCATGATTTATAGGTTGGTATTACATTCCCAAATTATAAAAGTAGAATATTTTCATGTTATATTTATATAAAGCTTGGAATGAGACCATTGATTCTGTTTTCAGCTAAAAGAAGCCACTCTAGATTGGAAAGTGAATTCCACAAATCTGAAGGAAGATTACCTGAAAACTCGTTGTATGTAAGTTCTAAATTCTTCAATGTTGATATGTTGAATATGGAAGATGGGATGGAACCGGACAAGGAATTGTTGTTCACAACAAAATATTGGAGGTTTGATAATGTGCCGATCTCTTGTGGAATTTCACCTGCCGTATCCATAAATACATGCATGAATAATATTGAATTTATTATTATTAATACAAACAATACTATGTTATATTGAATATATTTTTAATCTTCGTCACAGATGGTCGTGTGTATAGTTTTTTCATGAATTTTATAGCAACTACAGTAGAACATAAATGAGAGCAAATACAAACCGGCTCCAATTTGGAAGAAAATTGCAATTCAGACATATTTTAATCATGATAGGTAATTAAAACAGCTTACATTATCTAGAAAGTATATGTGATTATTGTAGAAGCAAAAACATTTTAAAGAAAATGATATGCATTTACAAAAAAATGGTGGTTCATCGTGTAACAATTAGTAGCACGCCATCATATGCTATTTATTATTATTATTATTATTATTATTATTATTATTATTATTATTATTATTATTATTATTATTATTATTATTACATATGGCCCTGTTTTAGTTTTATAATTTCATAAAATTTATAGCAAATACAACTTGGCCCCAGTTTGATAAATATAAAGGTACGCACATTTTTATTCAATTCACAATTAGTAATTAGGAAAACAATTATGCTATTACAAATCTTTAATTTAAAGAAAATAGGATGCATTCATAAATTGTTAAAGCCTAGAGAAAAAAAAAATGAAGGGGAGATATACTAGGATATTTAAAAACAATTAAAAGTCTTCCATTGCGAAGAACTCCGGCCAGAATGTTAAGTCTCGATCTTATATCCAATTTTGCTTTGGTCTTCTTCTTGGTATCTCAATTGTATCCCAAATCTTAATATTTTAGTTTTATACATTTTTTTTCAAATTCTTTAAGGTATAATCATTTGTTTTTTGTGATTATTTTTCCAGGATTAACTATTAATTCAAATTAGGGTGCATAATTATATTTTAACATTTAATTTCAATTTTATTAGTTATGTTATGGTTAAAAAAATTAAAAACCAGAGTGTATTTACGATTATAATTTGTTACTAGCAATTTCTGTTTTTATAAAATATAGTAATATTTAACTAAAATGAATTAAGGTTTAAAACATAATTGAGAAATTGAATTTGGGACAAAATATACCATCCCATCACATATGGCCGCGTTTTTATAATTTTAAATAAATTACTAGAACATACTCTATTCATTCCACTTAATTAGTCCATAAGAAAGAATATATAGATGTAAAAATGTTTAAAAGAAAATAGGGTGAATTCATTAATATGGTGGTTCATAATATGGTAGTAACAATTAGTGGCACGCCACCGTAATGCTATTCAAAACCATAACATGACCCACGTCTGTACCTGTCAAATTATTGCACGAGAAGTACAATTGTGTAAGCATGGTGAGATTTCCAATTCCACGTGGGATGCTGCCGCTCAAAGAGTTTTTGTAAAATGTCAATATGCGAAGGTTTCTGCATTTCCATATATTTGGCGGAATCTTCCCTGCAAGTTGATTGAGAGACACAGAATAATTAAGAGTATATTGATGTAGGGCATTTCACTTGGGAACCTACCTGCAAGTAATTTTCTAATCGCCAACAATAACAAACTTAATCCAAATCTGCCCTCAACATATATATTGTTTATGCTCCCATGCAATATACAACTACTGATTAATTTGTAGTAGTATTTTGCAATTACTCATCAACGCATGCATGGTGATTATATATATGGCATATTTACATGTCAACTTGTTATAACCGAGATACAACTCCTCAAGCCGTGGTAGATTAGTGTGGAAACTTGGGATACTTCCTGATAAACTATTATTGGAGAAGCTCAATATCCTCAAAGAAGAGATGTTGAAGATTGAAGATGGGATATTTCCACTTAGAGAAGCGTTGTCGATGTTTAATATTTCTAGCCTCGAGAGATTCCCCATTTCTGCCGGTACTCCTCCTAAAAGTATGTATATTGTTATTCACCAACATAAAGATATATACAGTTGTTAGCTAGAATGTTAATTCCCAATGAAATTGTTGTAGGATAATGCCAAGAGATCAAGATGTTTGCATTTCCATAGTTGATGAAATATGATCTTCAAGTTTATTCTCATGTAAAGAAAGTGATATGATGTTGGGCACGCATACTAAATTAATGTTTAAAGCAGGGATACTTCCGGTCAAATAAGTGCTAGAGAGCTTCATGAATCTCAATTGCTATTTTACTATTGTTATATATAGGATGTTATATTGTTTTTGTTAAATGTTATACTCACTCCTAGAACGGCTGTCCACCGTTTTTAAACCATTTCCTTTTTTAGATACCATTTAAATAACATTTTAACACATGATTACAATATATTAAGAGGGTGTTTGGCTAAGCTTATAAGTTAGCTTATAAGATGTTTGACTGCTTATAAGTACTTTAAATGTGTTTGGCAAAATAAGTTATTTAAGAGCTTATAAGATGCAAAAATAAGCAAAAAGTGCTTATAAGCACTCCAAAAAATAAGCTCCTCCACCCCAACTTATTTTTTAAAAATTTTGCTTATTTATCACTATAATTCTATTTTATTTTTATTTTTATATTATATACACTTCCATTTGATGTTACAACATTATGATTTCAAAAAATTTATTTTTTTAAAATTTTTTTAATTTTCAGATTTTATTTTTTTATTATCTCCTTGAGCTTATAAGTTATTTTATCCAAACACTTCAACATCTTATAAGCTCTTAAACATCTTATAAGCACTTAGAGCTTATAAGCATTTTGAAATAAGCTTGGCCAAACGGGCCCTAAATTTTGTGTTGAAGCTTTTAGTTTTAAAGATAATGAACGAATGAAGTATTATTGTAAAATCACATATATACACAAGTAAGAAGTAAGAAGATATTTGTACGTACCTCGAAAATCGTTATAGCCCAAATACAACTCTCTAAGCGTGTTCAAGCTCCCAATTTCAAGCGGGATTTCTCCATTGAAATGATTGATGGATAAACTCAGGATCTCAAGGTGTTTGCATTTCCATATATTTTGTGGAATCTCCCCAGAAAGTTGATTATATGGAATACTTAGTACTTTGATATTTGGGAGATTGTCACACAAATGAGTCGGGAGTGAACCTGATAGGCTATTATTCCCTATTCTAATTTCTCTCAAGGAAGAGATATTGAAGATAGCATGTGGAATGGACCCACTCAACTCATTTGAATTCAAGTTTAACACTTGTAGGGATGAAAGATTTCCAATCCCCTTTGGAATAACCCCGCTCAAATGGTTATTGCGTATCCATAATTCCTTGAGCGAAGAAGACCTACTACTCCTCCCGATCTCCATTGGAATATTTCCACTCAACATATTGTTACTCAAGTATAAGAGTTGGAGATTTCAATTGTTTTATTTGGGATTGAGTCTTGGTCAACGAGTCTTCTTCCAAATAAGTGAAGTGTGGAATTTATGTAAATTAATCTGGAAACCAAATTGGGATTACAGTAAAATTTTACTTTCGAGATTAAATTGCGATTACACTGAAATTCGGATCTTTTTCGACTCGGCCAAACTTGACATTTTTATTTTCGGATTATCATTTTTCTTTATCTAACCCATTATTTTCTCCGAACTATTCGAATCAGCTAATTCCAATTAGGATGAGAGAGACCCTCAACATATGCTTTACTATCAAATATCAACTATAGTAGTCAACTTATCATTTAGGTAATCAATAACTTAAGGACGAGAGATGAAATATTTCCATTCATTAAGGGGCAATTGACGCAAGTCGTCGTCAACTTATTAATTTACGAAAATTCTATTTCAATGCAAAATTAAAATAATGAAAAAGAAAAGAAAAATCTATTTTCTCCTTCCCACAAATGCACTTTCTGTTATATCCAAAAAAGAAAATCCACTACCTAAAGCAAACATGTTAAAACTTTAATAAATTACATGTAAAGTACTTTTTTTAAAATCTATATCGATCACATATTAAAAGTTATTTGAAACATTCAAATCAATATTTATGATTAATTAAATTGCCATTAAAATTAATTTTAGATTTTAGATTCGTGTTTTATTACTAGTATGATTAATTAAATTGCCTTAAATATTAAGGTGTAAGATGTAACATGCAAAAGTTAGCACACACTAAAATTAATTCATAATGGTTACAACTTTGGAAGACTTAATAGCTTTTGAGGCCTAAAACCAATTATATTTGAACTGCCTAACTTTTCACATCAATTAATGAGAATAAAGATGACTAGTTTGAGCACAACACTACCTTCTTCGTGTTCAATACCATTGCCCTCTGCTTGAATTCTGCTACCGACAAACATGCTCTTCTTTCCTTCAAAAACTTGGTAGCCTATATGTTGCCCCTTGGGCATAGCCTCTCACCACTAAGATGATGCCACGTGGCTCGGTCTTCTTCTTTTAGCACCACTTTTTACTATTTCCAGAAATATGTTTCTGAAAATTGTAAGCCTATATTATATTGTTTTTTTTTTGCATGAATAGGTAGATAAATGTAGAAATTTATGAAATTCAATTTTGACAACATTTATTTTTTTAAATTTTTATTTAATTTTTAAATATGAAATTCAATTTTAAAAATTATAATATTACCAAGTGATACAATTCAAAAAACGAATGAAGCAGAAGACTCGATCCTTTCATTCCAGTGATATACGTTAAATTTAGGACTTAACACTTATAAAAAAATGAAAAATAAAAATAAAATTATATTTTAAATGAATATATATCTGCAGACAAAGAGGGAAAAAATAAATGAAAACAATAATTGAAAATCTGTTAAAATAGAAAAAAGGGGGCTGGCGTGGCGGTGGGAGGCAATGCCTCAAAAGCAGCATATAGACTACCGTTAAAGAGGAAGGAAAGAGTAAAGAAAGAGAGATGATGAGTAGTCTTCATTCATTATTTAATTGTCTTATTTTGGATTGGTTGCCCTCTTCATTTACATAAGGCTAATTAATTAATTCATTCAAATGTAAGTGTGGAATTTATGTAAAACTGGGACCCTCCATGTCTCTCTATGCTCCACGATAAACATACATGTTCATTGAAAAAAAAAGAAAACCATGGTGAATCCTATGAAACGTACACTTCGAAACAAAATAAACCGGTACCGCAGATTAATCGCTCCATATTTAATGGACGTGTATATATTTGAGTCATCAAATTTGTGCGGATCGATTTCCACAAATTAAGTAATTCGGAGTAATAATAAAGGAGAGAATGATGCGTTTGAAGTTTTGGCGACAACTTGTTAGGAGTAGCAATTTAAGCATCTAAAAATGGCAACATGTATTTATTGTTACGTAAAAACTTACTATTGAATAAAGCAAAAGGAGCCATCTCAAGCTGTTCTCATGAGTACAGACAAGGATTAACCCATTATAGTCAATTGTTTTTTTCTTTAGGGAGGAAAAATAGTAGGACGACTGATGAAGTTTCTGCCATCTTTCATTCTTCACATTTTCTTCTTCTTATATTTGTCATTAATTAATGAAAAAAAAAAAAAAAAAAAAAACCCAATTTCTACAGACTGTCGAGATGTCTATATATGTATCGCGTGAGGACGTGGCAGTTGACGCGTCCCGAGTCTTCGTCTACTTATTTTTTGAATTTCTATACTTTTTTTATTATTAAAATCAAATAATAATAGAATTACTCTAGAGGCAAAAAAGAAAATACCCATTTTGACTTTGTAAAATCAATTTTAGGTATGGAATATAGTTTACAATAAAAATACCCATATTTTGGTATGGTGGACAATAATACCCTTACTTTTAGTACATGACCACTCCCTCCTCCCCTTTCTTCTCCCTACACGTGTTTCCCTCATTCTCTCCTTCCTTTTTCTTTTTTTTTTTTTAATTTTTTTTTTCTATTTTATCTATTTATTTATTTATTTATTATTTATTTATTTATTAATTATATTTTAATTTTTTTTTCGGTTTTTTGACATTTTTTTTTTTTTTTAACTTTCACTTTTTCCAATTTTCTTTTTTTTTTTGTTCCTTCAATAAGTACAAGTACATAGTACATTATATTTTTTTAGTACTGTGTACCGGTACGTGGTAAACCAAATAATACTTCTTATAGTACTGTTTACTGGAAGTAGTAAACAAATAATTTCAAATTGTACCTATATTACGAAGTACGTGTTTTAATATTGTTTACCGGTAAGTGGTAAACGAATAATATCAAATTGTAACTATGTGAGGAAAGCCATTCGTCCAAAATGCAGCCTATGGAAATCACAATGGATATTAGCTTATACGCAAACCAAAACTATAAATAGAAGTGGGAGCTGCAGTACTGATGTATGAAGTACTCTAACCATGGGACAGTCGAGCGTTAACTAGACACGGTGCACTAGGGACATTCTCCAGCAACAACTTTGATGCATTCTTGTATAAAGTACTACAAGTAAGATTTGGGGTAGAAACTTTGATGGATTTTTCACCCTTGCACCAGCATATCTCCAAGCCTTTCAACATGAGACTAGATACGCCACATACCTCAACATCGGATGTCAAAGTTGCAAGCCACATGAGAGCTGCAAGACTATCAGCCCCGGTCATTAGGTGGTTGAAGTACTCGGATTGCTTTCCATCCGTCAAAGTCGAACAGTAACATCAGGTCCACCAGCACTGTCTTCCACGTAATTCAGATCTGCGTTTAGTGTGAAACTCGAGATTACCTTTTCAGTTATAATGCATAAGTAATAATAAGTTTCATGAGACTGCTAAGTACCGAGTAGAGGGGTTCCGTTGAGAAAACCACCACTTCAGGAGCGAGGTAACCATATCAGACATTGGGATACCAGCATCAGCAAGAGCCAAGGTTGCTGCATTTATGCATGCTGATCTCGGCCAAACTGCAAATATAACGAAGAAAAGTACAGCAACGAACTCGGAAAGATTCACACGAAATAGATTCAACTCAAAGCACACAAAAATAGAAAGACAAAATATCAAGAAGACAAGGAGTAGGGAAGTGAATGTCCACAGCCAAAGAAAACGAAAGCAAAGAATGAAAAAGTCTATGAAAATGGCCATGACTACCGATTTGTAAGAGCTGACCGAAGACGTGATATGTACCATTCTTTCTGTAAATATGAGAAATCAATTTAATACTCTACATTGATTTACAGTACTTTAGCAAAAAGTCAAAAGGAGAAGCAAAGCAACGAATTAGTTGCTGTATATGAAACCGGCAATGCTGAAACACCTTTGACGAAGATTTCCACTCCAATACTGAACACACAACCGAAAATATTTCCACTCCAATTAATTAAAATCACTCCAGTTCCTCTTAAAAAATTCAAGCATCTGCGCACAATTTATCGCCTCTCATACACTTGATCTATAACAGGCAAGACGTTCGATTACACTAATCAAACATCCCTAGAACCAAAATCCATCAAAAAAACATCTCAAAATCAATCAGCATTGTCTTCCGATCAGCTTAAGGAGTCCAAAACTAGTAGATCAGTTGAATCCCAAAAGGAAATCATTTGAAATCGATTCGTTCTAGCACAAAATGTATCATTAGCACATAATGCAGAGAAAGCTAAGTTCCAAAAGTATAAGATGCAGAGCTTTACACAAAACCCCAAAACCCAAAACCCAAAACCAAAAAACCAAAAAACCAACCCCCAACCTGGAGAGAAAACCCAAGCTACGAGGTTGAAACAAAATCATAGAAAACAAACAGAAAATTCAGCAAAATCAAAATTGTAACTGTAGTACACAATACATTTATATCATCTAGTACTGTTTACCGGTAAGTGGTAAGCGAAAAATATCAAATTGTACTATAATACGCAGTACATTTATGTTATTTGGTACTATGTACCATACCTTGACTTCGGATTTCTTGACGGTTTTGATCCTTAAACGATCATCCTGAAACGATCATCCTGTGTTCAGTAAAAGAAACTTCCACTCTTCCCAGGAGAAGAAAGTTCCCTCAAAGCATCATCTCCACAAATGGCTAACATGTAATCGGCAGGATCTATTTAAAATAGTTTCCTTAAATGTCTATTAACCATATAAAGAACATAGCATCAAAAGAAAATACAATTAGATTGAATAGTCAACACCAAACCCAAAGCAGTTCTATAAAAAGCATAATAAGACCATGACCTAAGCTTCAAAGTCCACAGTAAAAACAGAGCAACATTATTTTTCCAAGAGTGGGGGAACAGTAAAGTCTCCATGGGTTCGTCAAATTCTAGTCACTAATATGGAATGAGTCCATTCTGAAGGTTGTGTGGTACAAAACTAGCATCAAAATTGCCAAAGTCTAGTCATAATCATTCTTTCAACGATTCAATAAGATATTGAAACTAAAGTATCCAGTAAGTTGAAAGAGTAGCAAGAGAGAAGTGAAGTGCAGTAGATTACCGCAGATACCACTGGATTGTAATCCTTCCACCGGAACTCTGCAGATTGATGAGGTGGGGTGATTTTCGATCCTTCGGAAGGAAACCTGGTCTAGAGTTTCTTCCTTCGGCTCGAAATCACTCAGCTTAAGATCACGCAGCTTTGAAGCATTCTTCCTTACAGAGTGCCTTAAGAAATACAGCGAATTAAACACAATTAGAAACAAGTAACATATACAAAGTGGAAAGAACCGGAAGAATGAAAAATACAGCGAATTAACTCATAAATTCAAAATCCTAGTTTCGATTTCCGATCTAATTACACAGAATTGCGTTGATAGATTTGACGAACAAGTACCTGAAAGTAATCGCACGAGTGGATTTTGCAGAAGGTGATGGAATCATGGAACAGTAACGTCGCCGTCCGAAACTGCATAAGAGCAGAGCGCCGACCACGCTCATGATATCCTTGGTCCGATCGCGGATGGAGCTGGAGACGGTGGAGTAGAACTTGAGGGGGAGATCGGATGACGTCATCGCCTGGGACGACTGGGAGTCTCCACCGATCGAAGGATCGGATTTGAAATCGACCTTAGGGCGGCGATCGGCGAATGAGTTGGCGGTGGTGGAGGTGAAGATGAAGGTGACATAGCGGGGATTCCGGTGGCGGAGGGTGAAACTGGGGTTAGGGTTTGCCGGGAGGGAATTTTGGGGGTAGTAGGTGGTGGTGGTCGTGGCGGAGAAATTGAAGAAGAGGACTTTTGTTTTGTCCACCAAAATTATTCAAGCTTAGAAAAGCAAGGGCACTTTTGTCCACCAAATCTAAAATTGGGTATTTTTTTTGTAAACTATATTCCATACCTAAAATTGTTTTCAAAAAGTCAAAATGGGTAAAAAGGTGTATTATCTCATTACTCTATTGTTGTTATCACAATTTAGATGTGGCGCACTAATTTTACTTTTCTTAAAGAGAATCAAAGTAGCTTTTCCATGAATTTATTATGATGATCTTAAATTGATGTCTCTATATTCAAGGTTTCTTGGATTAAAATTATGGACACGGAGTTTGATGTAATGTTGATAGCCTAATAATATACTATGTAATAATATATGGGGTGAGATCCTATACAAAAATTGATTTTCCGTAATAAAAAATAAGAAATGATGCATTAGATAAGCAATTATAATGCACACAATTTATAACTATAATGCATTGATCATAATGCACCATCATTACTATTATAATGAACTAGTCATCATAATGCATGCGTTATACAATGATAATGCACCAATTAATTGAACAGTAAATCATTCATAGATGAACAACCCAAATCACTTCTCATTTATGACACAATCAATCCTTTCTATATATGATCTCTTGGCTAATATATAAATAAGTTAAATTGTTAAAGTGTTTAATTATGGGCTTGTTGAGTTTTTTACTTGTATAAAAATGTTAAGGTGTTAAAATTGTGGTCCACCTAATATATTTTAGTGTGTTAGTGTTATTATAATGTTTTTTTGAAAGGCCAACGTTTCAAAATATATTGATCAAGAAATCATGAATGTCCGGAATAGTGTCGAGAAATCGTGAACAAAGGACTATTAAATAGTGTATTTTACTTTGAAATCCAATGACTTTGGGTAATTCTATGCACAACCCCCATTTTACTCCCCAAAGCCCCCAATATATTTTAATAATTTAATTAATACTAGTAAATTTACTATAATACCCAACAGCCACCAAGTCCACTCACCTCTATCTCCAGTTGACGTCGGCGTTAGTCCCCCCCCCCCCCCCCCACCCCACCCAAATTATAACAACGTTTCTCAATTATGATATTTTAGAATAAACGGCACCGGCGAACGAACGAACAACTACCGATAAGGTGCGGAACGAAAGAATAATGAAACAATTCAACAGCGGTTGCAGAATAAACGGAGGCAAACTTAAAATTTTAAAAGAAAATGAATTTGAAATTCAAATCTTTCAAAATTTGAAGCTTGAAATAGTTTCTTATATTTGATGGCTTCATCGTTATGGAGGTGGTGCCGTGGTGGTTGGAATGGCTGTTGGCGGAGGAGTGGATGGAGATAAAGGAGAAAGAGAGAAAAGACGGTGGTTGTGCGTTGTGCCGCTGATGATTTTAGAGGGATAAATATGTACTTTCCCTAATATTTAATTTTAATTAATAAAATTGGGGGCTATGTGGAGAAAAACAGGAGGGGCTGTGGATAGAATTACCCAATACCCATGTAGGTGGTCCCTTTCTCGGCCCAATAGAGCTGGACTTTTTGAAATGATGTTGGGCTCCCATGAGTAAATAATCGGAAGCCCTCGTAGATTTCTATATATCATTAAAATAATCTCGCTGAAACATTCCATCGAACAGTTTCCATGCACCAATTTTTAAAGAATGATGATAGCAGATCCCATGGCATAAGTGATAAGTCCCTCTCAATATTCAATGACTTCAATTCATCTACAAGTTCTATCCTTAGTTTTCTGGAATCTTAGACGGAAGATTTTTCATGGGTCGAGGATATGCTATCGTCATTCTTTGAATTGATGCCCGGACATGGTTCGATGAAACAACTAACAGAGATGAACTATGAATGAGAGATTAAAAAAAGAAAAAGAAAAAAAAAAAAAGAACTGCTTGCAAATTAAAAATCACTGTACCATCACCACCTTCTCCTTCAGTTAGTGAATGAATTTCTACTGCATTTCCCTTGTTTTCTCTACAGCATTTCTACTTCATTTCACACATTCAAGCATTTCGCCAAACAGCTTGAGGGCTTCAATATGCATTAAAAACTCGTTAATTAAGTTTGAATGTGGCTTCTTAAGCTATATTAGACTACTAATCCAATTCATAATGTGTTGGGGCCCTCTAATGATTCATCAAATATCCAATCTACCAAACTAGGTCGGCTGATAGCAACGATTACAACAATTGCAATTCTACTATATATAGTACTCCCTCCGTCCCATTCTGATTAACGCGTTCGTTGAATATACGTGAGGTATAAAATAATGAAACGCGTTAACTAAAATGGTCTGAGGAAGTATTATGCAACTTCCTCAAAACATACTCAAGAGATGAACCTGTAAAAACTCCATTACACATTCACTGTAAATTATTCATAAAAAAGAAAAGAAATACTATATAGATATAAATACAAGCCTGTAAAAGTAGAAAAACGGAAAACGAAAAAGAATAAAAATAAAGATAAAAATAAATCACAAGCCTTGCTATAACTGTTGCATTATTCTCTTCTCAACTACAATGGTTCAAAATCTGCTCAGTCTCAGTCCAACTAGAGTCCTGCTTTCGTATGCACAAGTCTTGATGCTAAAGAACCCAAGATGAACGGCTCGACTGCATCGTCCGAATGGAGTTTTACCATACGTTTATGTTAATCAGTAGCTGTATTAGTATGCTTCTCAGGTGAGATCAAGGGAGCTTTACAAGAAAGCATTCCAGAGAGCCTCCTCTCCTTCACCGCATTGCTCGTGTACAAACTTCAACTTCTCGACTGATTTGCAGATCCCGCTGCAGCCAGTGGCGGATGCAGAAATTTTATAATTTTGAATTAAATGGAATTTTCTTGATATTTGAATCTGACAGTAGGGGCTTTTACACTATAATTTGCACAAACTAATCAAAATGTGATAAAATTTAAGGGGTTATTATTTTATTTTTCTAATTGGGTAGGGGCTTAAGCCCTCACCCCCTAACACATAGATCCGCCACTGGCTGCAGCTCCAGTCGAACGAGGCAGCACATACGTTCCCTGCTTGTGCCTTCCACTCACAATCTACATGTTGCTCATTTTAAATTTTGGATAGATTTAGAATATGTTTAGAGTTTTGGTGAATATGTGTAGGAAAATGAATGAAAGAAGTAGGTTAATGAGCTATTGTGAGAAATCGAAAAATAGTGTACTTTTTTGCCCTCGTAAAAATTTCATATTTTTTGTGTGGATTAATCATGAGCAGTGGAATCCTTACTGGTTGATGGAAATGTAGGTGGCTAGATCCTTTGAAATAGCATAGATCTGTCCTGTTGCATGCCGGATATATTTATTTCCATCCTCTCCGAATTTCCAGTACTCCGGCTCATGGTACTTTACATTTCTGCATAACAGATCTGATTATTAAAGATTTAAAACCAAGACAACGAACATACAATCAATCAAGAAGAAAAGAGGTCGATCACTACTTTTGGGCTAGAACTGGCCCCGATTTCATACAGCCGATATAAGACCTTGGCTTTGAGCGGTGGCGAGCAAGAGTTGCAGCTAATGTACCTGAGGTACAACACTCTTTCATTGCTTTGAATACTGAGTATTATCTCTAAGCAAATCCACGTATAAGAGAAAGCAGAGGTTACCCAAGTTAACATGGACATCATCATCAACCTTGACATAAAAATCAGCATCCCATTTTGCGACAGCAGTGGCAAAGAAAATCTTCGTTTTTGCTGAGAGTTCATGATATCCCTCGACATGATCCTAAGGAACTATCAAATCTCAATTACGTATATATTGGGGAAAAAATCTACCCGTGAAAAAAGTGTGCTAAACTATTACCAGCCTTAGAAAGTCCTTGTGTTGAGCATCTTCTGAGTCGAGAGCTCTATCCAATATACTGTTTGAAGTGGCGCTAGATAATCCAAAACATATACATTCAGTCAGTTCATTCATGAAGTAAATGATCAGTCGAATATCCGATGTTTTGATAAGTTACATGTCAAGATGAGTATACAAAAAGGGTCATTTAAAAAAAGAAATGAACAACCAAGATCTCGAAAGTGAAACAGCTAAAACCTTTCGAGAGAGATTCAAACCCTTAAATTTCCTGCCCAGTAGAAACCAATGTGATCTCCTAATGAGAACTAGGTACCACGACAACTATCACATGGTCTTCAGATGCCTAAACGCTATACAATTCACAATGAAGAAAATCATGCATATTATCATTCGAGTTTTCATTTTTATTCTGCTGTTTTTCATGAAAATACGACACAATGATCCATCATGAAAGATTCTAACAAAATGGACTGATAGACTAATGGACAAGATACCCGAGGCAAGCTTGGAATCTGTTTGAGTCTAACAGTGCAGGTTCAGCAGAAGCAAACTTTTAGATGACAACTCAAACAAGGACTCGTAAATAGTTACACTATACATCAAACTAGAGCTAGATGACGATGAGCTCGTTATTATAGTGGCATCCAGAAAGAGCCTAAAGTAACTTCATCAATATTGCGAGAGAAGCACATTTGAAGGTAGTATAATTGAATCGTCATTAAAAAACATGACCTCAAATTTCTGATAGATAATTAGTACTACAGAGATCCCTATTATACAAAGATCACCTCAAAATTCCACGATTAGTATTCAAGGGAGTGATTTCAGCAACTATACATCCCAGCTACCAACGGATCGTTCTCTAAGAAAGCCGAGGGCATTGAATCAAATAGATAAAATACTCGAATCAGTTACATCGTCATATCCCACAAGATAAAGGAGTTGGTAATTAGAACAGAGAACCACAACTACTACAAGATTTTTGTTCCAAGAACAACCACAACACACAATCCAAAACTTCATTTCTCAGTCAAATGCAACTTTTTGGAACAAAACTATCAGAGGAAGGCCTTAATCAATAGATTAAAACTCCAGGTGAACCCTAATCTAATCACATTCTGATTTTTTTTTTTTTTTTCCCTCATTCAATCAACTAACTGCAATCAATAGCGAGCTCATTCACAAATTCTATCACCCGTCTACCAAAAACAAACAAATACCGAAAGACAAGAGGAAATCGAGATTGGAAAGTAATCTGAAATTGGGGGAAATTGGGAAAAAAAAAAAGGAGGGAACTTGCCTGATAAAACGTGATCCTCGGGGCTGATGGCGGAGTCGGCGCACACGTCACACATAAAATGAGTTCATGTTGCTTTTCTTTTGTGGAATACTGCGGTCTTTGGGTTTGAACTGGTCATGTTACAACCAGAGCTATCACACATATTTGAACAGATACATTTTGCCATAGCACAAGTTGCGCTGTTAAGAATCAAACTCCATTATTGTGAATACTTATAGATAAATCATATCGTGGGGGACGAGTGGCTAAAACTGCTGCAATTGTTGTTTTGATCTTGTGCAGAGCAGCTGCTGCTTCGATCATGTTGATTCTTTCATCCGCAGAAACTGCTAAGCATTTCATTGCCAACTCGAAAATCGACGACACGCATCGCTGCTTGTCGGAGAAATCTCGATCTTCCCTCGATAAGAGAGCAGCTGCCACAATTTCAGTAGCTGCATTATGTTGCAGAGCTTCACTCACCCATTCTCTTATGCTCATTTCTCCACCGAACATGTCATCTGTCGGCTTTTTCCCTGTGAACATCTCCAACAGCATTATCCCAAAACTGTACACATCGCCATTTGTTGACACTTTCCCTTCCGTTCCGAACTCTATTTGTATCACACGCATCAGTTAGGCCAAACAATCATGGAAAAAGTAATATATGATATAACGAAATCTGAAAAGCTAACATTATGCATTATCACCTGGTGCAGCATAACCGATGGTGGCCAATGTTTGAGTTTGGGCGAAAGCTTCCCCTCCCTCAAAAAGCTTCGAAATTCCAAAATCAGATAGATGAGCAATCATGTCTTCATCGAGCAACACATTGCTCGGCTTTATATCACAATGGACAACTGGGAATGGATAACCATGGTGCAGATATTCGAGGGCAGCCGCAACATCTATTGCTAAATTTAATCTCTGTATGAGATCAATAAAACAGTTGTCAGAATACAACCATTTATCCAAGCTCCCATTCGGCATGTATGCCAGAATCAGAGCTTTAAACTCTATGTTACTACAACATCCTATAACTTCAACTAAGTTTTTATGCCGAACGTTTCTCAGTACTTTAGTTTCTGTGTCGAAGCTTCTCGCACCCCCTTCTAGTTGCAAGTCGAATACTTTTGCTGCAACTTGTAGTCCGTCGGATAGTGTTGCTTGGAAGACCGAACCAAAGCTTCCTCTTCCGAGTAGGTTTCCCTCACTAAAACAATCCGTTCCCCGTTCTAGTTCCAAGTAAGAAATTCTTCTCCACTCAATAACGGGTGAGATTTCAGAGGAGAGTGGCACCTTCTTCTGATTTCTTCTCCTTATGAAGACGACGATGGCCAACACTAAAATGACTACTACAATCAATGAGGGCAACATATACTTCATTAATTTGACAGACTCTTTTTCCCGTGTACCAACACCATTTTTTGAGCATAGATGCACTTGATATCTAGGAGAACCGCAAAGGGCAGAGTTGTGGGCAAAAGATTGAGCTGTAAAGTTTCTGAAACGACCCCCGTTTGGAATTTCCCCCTCTAATTTGTTGTCGGAAACACTAAAATTCTGAAGAAGGGGAAGGCCTTCTAAGGACTTGGGTATGACTCCAGAGAGATTATTGTGGGACAAATCTAAACCAGTTAAGCCTTTGACATTTCCCAGAGCTGTAGGAATATATCCACTAAACTGGTTATTCGACAGGTTTAGAGTTACTAATGATTGGCAACCATCAATCAAGCTAGGTATATCGCCTGAAAATCGATTAGAAGATAAATCTAAGGTGTTGATTGCCTTCAAATTTCCGAGTTGGGATGACAGTGGGCCATCGAAATGATTGGAGGACAAGTTCAAGATGACAAGGTCTGTAAGAGCCCAGAAGTTGGGAGGGATGGTGGAATCCAGTTGGTTGGAGTATAAGTAAACTTCTCCCAAGGATTTGAGTTCCCCGAAACATCCAGGTATTGAACCTACGAGCTTGTTCCTAGAGAAGCTCAACCATCCCAAATTATATAATCCGCAAATATTATTTGGAATAGACCCAACCAACTGATTGCCACCAAGATTCAGTCTTTGGAGTTGCTTCATTCTCCCAACTGTCGGTGGAATGCGTCCACTCAATTGATTTCCAAACAAATTAATCGCGAGCAAACTACTCAAGTTTCCAATTTCTGGAGGAATGGTGCCCATGATGTTGTTATATGATAACCAGATACGCTCAAGCAAAGAGGAAAAGTTCCCGATTGACGCAGGCAGGCTACCGTTCAATAGGTTATTTGATACTTCCATGTACTTCAAATATCGACAGTTGGTTAATAAATATAGAAATGGGGCTACCTCTCCGCTCAACTTATTCCCCAAACGTGAAGCTGTTGGAGGAGTCTCAAATTACCAAAGTCGTCTGGTATGGATCCACTAAAGACGTTGACACTCAAGTCCAATGTGGCAAGTTGAGAAGCATTGGTGATGGAGCTTGGAATTGGGCCACTCAGTCTGTTATTAGCGATAAGAAGCCTTTCAAGATTGAAAAGTGAATTCCCCAAATCTGAAGGAAGATTACCTGTAAACACATTGTATGAAAGTTCTAAATATTTCAAGGTTGATATGTTGAATATGGAAGATGGGATTGAGCCGGATAAGGAATTGCTGAACACATTGAAAACTTGGAGATTTGGTAAAGTGCCGATCTCTTGTGGAATTTCACCTGCCGTATGCACACATATGGCCTGGTTTTAGTTTTATAATTTCATAAAATCTATATCAATCAAATACAACTTGGGTCCAGTTTGATAAATATAAAGATACGCACAATTCAAACATATTTTATTCAATTCACGATTAGTAATTAGGAGAACAATTAATTATGCGATTTCAAATATTTTAAAGAAAATAGGATGCATTCATAAATTGTTTGATAAATATTTTGATTGTTGATACCATTTTCGAGCTATATATATTTCTCGCAATAGTATTTATATTTTGCCTTAATAATTGGATTCTCAGTTACCAATTGATTGATTGAATTTTCGAAGGCACAAAGGTTGGAGGTCTAAATTTTTGTACATGAATCATCGGCTGCGCGTACGTTTTCAACTATTAGCATTTCAGTTTCATTAATATGAGATTTCGTCTTTTGCAATTTATATCCATGATTTATAGGTTGGTATTACATTCCCAAATTATAAAAGTAGAATATTTTCATGTTATATTTTATATATAGCTTGGAATGAGACCATTGATTCTGTTTTCAGCTAAAAGAAGCCACCCTAGATTGGAAAGTGAATTCCCCAAATCTGAAGGAAGATTACCTGAAAACTCGTTATTGTATGAAAGGGAAAGGGTTAACGTGTTCAAGGTTGATATGTTGAATATGGAAGATGGGATGGAAGCGGACAAGGAATTGCTGAACACATTGAAATATTGGAGGTTTGATAAAGTGCCAATCTCTTGTGGAATTTCACCTGCCGTATGCAAAAATACATGCATGAATAATATTGAATTTATTATTATTAATACAAACTGATTGGTGCCTAGATGTTAGGTTTTTCGTCATGTTTTCGTGTCCGTTTTCGTTGTGTTTTTGTGTCTTTTTGTGTGTCTTTGGCTATGAATTGGTTGTTTGGAGTTTTTGGTACTTGTAGGATGAAAAGGGGCGGAAACGAGAAGAAAACGAGAAGAAAGGTTGTTGAGCAATCATTGACCTCGAGTTCTAACCTCTCATGATTTTATTGAAGATTCATTTTGGATGTAATGAAAGCATTATATCGAAGAGGGGTTCGATAGGAGCACATAGGCGAAAACGGAGGTCAATTTGGAGTTCGGATGAGGAAGATACGGCCGAAACAAGAGAGTTGCGCGCAATCGTCCAGCACTTGATTTGGCCGATCGGCCAAGTCCTTCACAAATCTGGCCGATCGGCCAAACACTTACGCTCGAGTTTAGCAGTTCCTGATCTGGCCGACCGGCCAGAATTCCTTCAGCATTTGGCCGATCGGCCAGAAGTCGGCGTCCAGCTGTTGTTTCCTTATTTAATTAGGTTTTCTCCCTTATATATATACTAGTACCTTGGGACGAATTTGTATCATCTTTTATCATCTTTTAGCATTATTTAGCTTTGTTTTTCAGCACTCAAACACTTTAGATTAGTTTTACTTTGTTCGGATCCGGATTCTTAGTTCGTTGCAATTCAATTCAAGTCTTTTCTTTTACTTCGCGTTCTTCGTTCTTTGTTTAATTCTCGTAAGTTATTTATTGCTTTCGTTTACTTGCTTTAATTGCTTTACTTAGTTTTAGATTCGTTTTCTTAATTGCTTCTTTTAATTTCCTTAGTTTAATTTCGTTCTTTCGATTTCAAGTTATAAGTTTAGATTCGTTTTTCTAGTTTCGATTCTCTAGTTTTTCAAAGCTTTCAAAGTTAGATTTATTTTCTTTTAAATTTCCAGATTTCATTCATCATGTCTAGATTAGTTATTGCTTTCTTTATTGCTTTCCTTTCGATTCTTGCCTAGGTAGTTTAATCGTTTTCTTTAGTTTAATTCTTAGATTTATTTCTTGAGTTCTAGATTAGTTATTTATTTGCTTTTGATTTATTGCTTTGATTTATTTTATTTGCCTAGGATTTAAAACAAAAACCCCAAAATCTTATTTACTTGCTTTCCTAGATTTAGGCAAGATTAGATTTTTACTACATAATTGATTGCCCTGTTAAGTTTTCCTTGAGATTCGATACTTAGGTTTTACTTGCTAGTGCTACGATAGATTTCGTCTATTGCGAACACTTTTTAGTGAAACAAATTTT
Source organism: Thymus mandschuricus (assembly GCA_029379335.1). Classification (NCBI taxonomy): domain Eukaryota; kingdom Viridiplantae; phylum Streptophyta; class Magnoliopsida; order Lamiales; family Lamiaceae; genus Thymus; species Thymus mandschuricus. Next base: position 39,182,990 of record CM057074.1, read on the forward strand.
GGCGCCGTTGCCGGGGAAAACTTTAGGCGATTTATTGTGTAGTATTTTTATTTGTTTTATTTGTTTTATTTGTTTTTTATTTTATTTGTGTTCTTTCGATTTCTTGTTTCTCCCACTCGGTGCGTTTAACCCGTTTGTTGAGTGTTGTGTATGCTTGGTCGCCGAAGTCTTCAAAGGAATTTAGCGCCCTACTTCGACAACATCCATCAAAGGAAATCGATTTTAGCCGCGAAGGAGAAGGAGGAGATTGATTCACAAGACTTCTCTTTGGTCTTGTTATTTGCAGAGCCCGAAGCCATGGCAGCTAGAGTCGTTATGGGCGATTTAGCTCGGCCCACATTCACAGCCACCACTTCGGCGATTGTCCTGACGGAAGCGGTCAGGAATCATGAGCTTAAACCTCACCACATGGCGTTGCTCCCATCCTACCACGGGCTGCCCAATTAACGAGGATGCATTGACGTTCATTCGAGAGTATTGCACGGTGGTGCAATCATTCCCACTCTCGGGACTCACGGAGGACAACTTGAAGATGAAGTGCTTCCCGTACACCCTCAAGGATCGAGCAAAGTCATGGTATTTGTCACTCCCGGCCAACTCTCTCACCACATGGAATGCGGTGTGTGAGAAGTTCATGCTCAAGTACTATCCGAACCGCAAGACTCAAGAGGTGCGGTCGAAGATTATAAATTTCTTCCAAGACAACGATGAGCCATTTCACGAAGCATGGGAGAAGTTCCAAGAGCTACTTCAACAATGCCCTCATCATCAAATGGCATCGGAGTTGCTTTGGCAATATTTTTACGACGCCCTCAACCGTCAAGACAGCTGACGAGTTGAAGGATATTTTTGAGACGCTCGCTGCGAGTTCTCAACAAAAATCAGCTAGACCGAGGAAAGTGGAGGCGAGTGCAATTTCGATGAGCCCCGATTTGAAGAAGCAAATGGCCGACATGTTAAGGGATCTCGAAAACTTGAAGATGCAGCAAAGTGCACCGGCCCCGAAGGAGGAAGAGAGGAAGCAGGATAAATGCGAGATTTGTGGAGAGTTGGGACACATCAAGGAGGTTTGCCATAACATGGGAGCACCCACTTATGAAGGAGGAGCCGATGTATATGCTGCCCAAGGGTACATGCCACCACCCCAAGGGCAAGGTACGAACCCAAATTTTCAATATCGTCGCCCCTCACCATATAATAACCCCTATCCTCCTCCACCAAATCCCTACTACTCTCAACCTCCACCGTATTATCCACCTCCTCAATACCCTCCAAATCTATATTATCCACCACCTCCATACTACCCCCCTCAACCTACTCCTACCCCACCACCACCATACCCAAATTCTCGTCCTCAAGGACCTCCACAAAAGCCTCTCGTCGATGAGGATCGTCTCCATGCACTTGATGCGAACATAAAGAGGCTCGAGTTGGCCATTGGCCAAATTTCTAGTTCCATGCACCTGATGCAACAACCGGGGCGAATTCCGAGCCAAGGGATTCAACCACAACAAGCCAACGAGGTGCAAACCCCATATCCTCCATATGTTCCTCCCGTTCCACCTCACCAAGCTCATGCAATCACGGTGTTACAACGCAACGGAGTTCCGATACCTCTTCAAGGGCCCATGGGAGATAGACGGGGCTAGAGCCCTCGATGGAACGGCCCGCGAACCCCGGGAACAACATTCGGCCAACCTCGTCCAGGAGGTGATCTGGCCGGTCGGCCAGATTCTGGCCGCTCGGCCAAACTCTTCAACACTCGCGAGCACCCAGCAGCTAATCTGGCCGATCGGCCAAGTCACCTCGACTCTGGCCGATCGGCCAAATCCGGCGACAACAGCGAGGATTCCAAGGATGATAAGAAGGATGCTCCCGTTCTCCACAAGACACCCGATCAGTACGTCCCCCCTATTCCATTCCCGAGTAGAGTGAAGAACAAGAAGCAAATGCTCAACCTGTATGTTCCACCTATTCGGAGTATCGTGAAGAAGGAGAAGAAGGATTTCGAGCCTATCAATTCATTTCCTAAACGAGGGGATCCGGGAGGTTTCGACTTGAGTATTATTTTGGATAGCGGAGAGACCGTTTCGGGATTGATGGATTTAGGAGCTGCGGTGAACCTAATGCCGTATTCTATTTTCGAGAAGATGAACTCAAGAGTCCTTCAAGCTACCGACATGCGCATTGAGTTAGCAGACGGCACCGTGAGCAGTCCTTTGGGAGTTGTGGAAGATGTCACTGTCTTAGTTGGTGGAATTCGAGTCGTCACCGACTTTGTTGTACTTCATGAAGGCAAAGGAGCTAAGAGTGCAACCGGACATCTACTTTTATTGGGATGACCATTCATGGCCACTACTCGAGCTCGGATTGATGTAGGTACCGGCACATTGAGCATGGCCGGTGAAGGAGGTTCGGTCACATTTTCGGTATTTGGGAACTCACCTTCTATTCCTACTTCATCTTTTCATTTATGCTCTTATGTTAAGCTTGCTAACCCTTGTGTTGAGGAAAATATTTGTGAGTTGAGGAAAATATTTGTGAGATTTTTAACAAGGAAGCAGCCTTTGAAGAATTCATTGAAGATGAAGAGTCCATTGAAGATGACGAATTCTTTAGTTGTGTGGATGAGGAAGAGGATATAATCGAGCAATATCTAGGGAATTTGAAGGAGGTTGATGAAGTAGAAGAGGAAAACCTGAACCATGCATCGGAAGAGGAAGTTGTCGTTAACTCTTTTCTTTCTAACCTCACCAATTGTGTAACATCTTTTCTTGCAGAGTTTAGCTCGAAGATGTTTGAGGAGGAGTTCGAACTAAGTGTGGGGGAGTCGAGAGTTGATGATGACCACGTCCTTGATCTTCGAGATTGTTCGAGAAGGAAGTGTAAGTGTGTCGCAAGGAGCATCAAAACGTCGCTCGGTGCTACTGGTTTGGGTTGATCGTATCCTTCGTCAAGCTAAAGACGTTAAACAAGCACTTGGTGGGAGGCAACCCACGTAAAAAAAAAAAAAAAAAAAAAAAAAAACTTAGTACTTTATTTTTTTTGGTTTTTCTTGTTTAAATTTGATTTTTCGTTTTAGTTCAAGTATTTTTGCAGGAATTGGCGTTGGGGATCCAGCCTCTCATCTGGCCGATCGGCCAGATTCCTTTGGAAATCTGGACGATCGTCCAAATCCGTGCAACCAAGATCACCCAGTTTCTCACTTGGCCGATCGGCCAGATTCCTTTGGAAATCTGGACGATCGTCCAAACCCGTTGGCCAGGCAGTTTTCGACCTCTCGGTTGGATCCACTTCTACTCCGTAGCTTCATGATCCTCATGATCTCCGTTGGCAAGATCCACGATTCCGAGGTCCTTTCAACTAATAGCCTTTTGTTTTGTGTCTTTTCATTTTTGTTTTGAGTCTTTCGTTATTTTGTGCACTTTTATGCTTTGGTGTTTTGTTTTTGTGTTTGTTTTGTAGGTGTTACTTGGAGTCTTTCGAGAGTTTGAGTAATTGGTCGTCATCTTGCGATAAGTTTCTTCTATCCCTTTCCTTTTTATTTTCTCGCAATGGGGACATTGCTTGATTTTAAGTGTGTGTGTGTGTGTGTGTGGGGGGGGGGGGGGGGGGGGGGGGGGGGGGGGTCTTTGAAACTTTGGCATGTTTTGTTCGTTTTTGTTTCGTATTTTGCTTGGTTTGATCGAGTCTTGTTTAGTTTGATTGAGTCTAGTTGATCGAGTCTTCATGTTTCCCCACTTAGGAATTTGTTTGATTTTGAGCTTATAAGCATGTGATTTAGGATCGATGTGAATGATTCAACGATGGAATCTTTAGTTGTTGGAATTGATTTGAGCATAAATTAGGTTGGTTTAATCTTGAGTTGTGATATATTATGATTCGATGAATTGTGAGGCATGAATTGATTTGAGTTTGAGGAAAATGATTTATGATTTTTGGATTATGAGTGATAAGTCTAGATTGTTGCGACTTGGATTGCTAGTTTACTTTCCCCTTAGAAAAAAAAAAAGAAGAAAGAAAAAAAAAAGGTTGTGTTTATGTGAATAAAAGAGTTGATAGGATTCTGCTCCTCTTACTTGTAACGTATGAAAATACTAGAGTAATGAGCATGGGAAACCACATGAAAAGGCTTCGAGAGACTCTCGAATGATCACATTTCATGAACTTTGTCCTAGATGGTACTCGTGTATATTAGAATAAAAGTGTTCGAAGGCATTCTACCCCTCTTGACAATGGGTACGGGAAACCGCACTAGGAGGCTCGATGTGACCCATCGATGATTAAACCTAGTGAAATATTTGCCATAAATGTTCACATGTTTTAAAAAAAAAAAAGAAAGAGAGAGAGAGAGAGTTGTTTATTTGTTGAATAAAAAGGGGAAGTAGGCTAGTTGTCTAAAGTTGTGGTGATCAAGATATTGTGAGATGTGTGTTATCATTGCTTTTCCTCTTACTTGGATTGATTTATAAGCCGCATAGTTTGTTGATGATGATTGTTCATAACTTGGGATTAAAGTGACCTTGTTTGAGTTTGTCGATTCCGGTGATTAAATGTTCTATGATTTGGATTGTTTGGATTGAATCTAAGTTGTGTGTTTATATTGCTTGAGGACAAGCAAAGGTCTAAGTGTGGGGGATTTTGATTGGTGCCTAGATGTTAGGTTTTTCGTCATGTTTTCGTGTCCGTTTTCGTTGTGTTTTTGTGTCTTTTTGTGTGTCTTTGGCTATGAATTGGTTGTTTGGAGTTTTTGGTACTTGTAGGATGAAAAGGGCGGAAACGAGAAGAAAACGAGAAGAAAGGTTGTTGAGCAATCATTGACCTCGAGTTCTAACCTCTCATGATTTTATTGAAGATTTATTTTGGATGTAATGAAAGCATTATATCGAAGAGGGGTTCGATAGGAGCACATAGGCGAAAACGGAGGTCAATTTGGAGTTCGGATGAGGAAGATACGGCCGAAACAAGAGAGTTGCGCGCAATCGTCCAGCACTTGATTTGGCCGATCGGCCAAGTCCTTTACAAATCTGGCCGATCGGCCAAACACTTACGCTCGAGTTTAGCAGTTCCTGATCTGGCCGACCGGCCAGAATTCCTTCAGCATTTGGCCGATCGGCCAGAAGTCGGCGTCCAGCTGTTGTTTCCTTATTTAATTAGGTTTTCTCCCTTATATATATACTAGTACCTTGGGACGAATTTGTATCATCTTTTATCATCTTTTAGCATTATTTAGCTTTGTTTTTCAGCACTCAAACACTTTAGATTAGTTTTACTTTGTTCGGATCCGGATTCTTAGTTCGTTGCAATTCAATTCAAGTCTTTTCTTTTACTTCGCGTTCTTCGTTCTTTGTTTAATTCTCGTAAGTTATTTATTGCTTTCGTTTACTTGCTTTAATTGCTTTACTTAGTTTTAGATTCGTTTTCTTAATTGCTTCTTTTAATTTCCTTAGTTTAATTTCGTTCTTTCGATTTCAAGTTATAAGTTTAGATTCGTTTTTCTAGTTTCGATTCTCTAGTTTTTCAAAGCTTTCAAAGTTAGATTTATTTTCTTTTAAATTTCCAGATTTCATTCATCATGTCTAGATTAGTTATTGCTTTCTTTATTGCTTTCCTTTCGATTCTTGCCTAGGTAATTTAATCGTTTTCTTTAGTTTAATTCTTAGATTTATTTCTTGAGTTCTAGATTAGTTATTTATTTGCTTTTGATTTATTGCTTTGATTTATTTTATTTGCCTAGGATTTAAAACAAAAACCCCAAAATCTTATTTACTTGCTTTCCTAGATTTAGGCTAGATTAGATTTTTACTACATAATTGATTGCCCTGTTAAGTTTTCCTTGAGATTCGATACTTAGGTTTTACTTGCTAGTGCTACGATAGATTTCGTCTATTGCGAACACTTTTTAGTGAAACAAATTTTTGCGCAATCGTCCAGCACTTGATTTGGCCGATCGGCCACAAACTATACTATATTATATTAAATATATTTTTAATATTCGTCACAGATGGTCGTGTGTATAGTTTTTTCATAAAATTTATAGCAACTACAGTAGAACATAAATGAGAGCAGATACAACAAACCGGCTCCAATTTGGAAGAAAATTGCAATTCAGACATATTTTAATCATGATAGGTAATTAAAACTGCTTACATTATCTAGAAAGTACATGTGATTACTGTAGATGCAAAAACATTTTAAAGAAAATAGGATGCATTTACAAAAAAATGGTGGTTCATCGTTTAACAATTAGTAGCACGCCATCATATGCTATTCAGAATAATAATAATAATAATAATAATAATAATAATAATAATAATAATAATAATAATAATAATAATAATAATAATAATAATAATAATAATAATAATAATAATAATAATACAAATATTTTAAGGAAAATAAGATGCATTCATAAATTGTTAAAGACTGAAAAAAAAAAAAAAAAACGAAGGGGAGATATGTAGGATATTTAAAAACAATTAAAAGTCTTCCATCGTGAAGAACTCCGGCCAGAATGTTAAGTCTCGATCTTATATCCAATTTCGGTTTCTTCTTCTCCTTCTTCTTGGTAACTCAATTGTATCCCAAATCTTAATAATTTAGTTTTATACAATTTTTTTCAAATTCTTTAAGGTATAATGATTTGTTTTTTATGATTACTAGAACGTATCGCCGGTGCGATGCACGGATATTTTCATTGAAAGATATTCAAAAGCAATTTAATTTAAGTGTTTTATAGAATCACATGTTTGCGAAACTAAAATAATATATTTAATATAAGTACATATATTACACCGTAAATGATAGAAATTTGAAATCCATTTAAACTTCACGATGAAAAAATAACGGTCAAATAAGTTGATTACATTTTAAATTAAATTTTATGTTCAGATCAATTGTACTTGCATAATATTAATGTACATGTAGAAATTAGAATGAGAGAATGTTCCCAAAATATTTTTCGTATTGAATTTAATATTCTAATCAATTTTGTCATATTATAAAGTATAATTGGTTAATGGTAATTATTCTTTCTTCTCTCGTTCATTTTATTTATTTATTATTATGTGCTATTCGATTCAACTGCTCTTTTCGTCCCAAACCTCTTATCTCACTTTACATTTGAATGAGTCTATTTGCAATATTTTCAAGTCAAGTTATTTCTTGAATATACGTATTCTATTATTTTTATTTTTTATAGTACAATATAATTAATAATTTGGCACAATTATCCGACTGGCATTTCAACTTATCTTCATGGTCTAACAATGTCTCATTCATGCATAGTTTTTGAAATCTCTTCTTCTTTTTGATATGGATCAACTCATCTATAATCTTTGTAACTTCGTTATACAGGATTTAGCCATTAAGTTTAGTCACCATCTTTCTAATCATTTAATCATTCTTTATTTCTTTTTATTAGAAAATATTATATAAATGAATTGTTTGATTTCTTCTATATAAATAAGAGCTTTTAAATAAAATAAACTTTTTTTTTGCTTTTAACATGTTTCATAAATCACCTGATCATAAAGGTACAATTCGGATATATGAGCACACTTTGATTTAACAAATTTGTTGGAAGCATCATCTTTTAGTAACGTTTAATCATAAAATAATATGTATAGTAGCACATTGCTTGCAATGTATTATTCAATTTGTCCAATTTAATCTTTCATGAAAAACTCTCATGGACAGGCTTTAAAAAGATCCTATTATTAAAATTTTAAAAAAGTTAACACACACAACATGAATTTCCTAGGAAAAGAAAAAAGAAATACCATGTATATATAGTAGTTATGTAAGTAAGAATATTATTGATCAAATTAATGGTGGCAATTTTGATTCTGTATAAGAAATTGAAAGAGTTGTATCATAATAAGTTAGACGATTGATTTTCTTAAGAGAGAAACAAAAGATTGTCATGAAATAGTACTATTAAGTTTTTTAATTTGACTAAATAAATTTAGGTAACAAAATTCATTTTTATTTTTATTTTACAACTATTCCCTTCTTTATAAAATCACTCAAGCGTAATTAGTATTATCATGAATTTTAAGTAAATTATTAGATATATATTTATTACATATAAATGTTTTAAGCTTTTTATCATGGACACGTGTTTTACATGTTAGCCCTACGTATTGATAAATATATAATCAAAAGAAATTTAAAAATATAAATGTTATACTGAATAAATAATGGGTATACATAAAGATTGAATAATAGAGAGTGTTTTAGGAGATCATATCAATTAGTTAAGGGGTCTTAGAAGAAAACGGTAGTAGTAGGGGGTTTTATATTAATAAAAACAATAGTAACTATAGTTGTAGATCATCAAACATTCAAAATATATATAGAAGAAAAATATGAAAATATACCAGCAAATATAGTTTTAGTCCGACAATTGAGGTTATCACATCTATATAATATATAAAAACAAAAAACGAGGGGTATTTATGTATTTTCACTTCTATTTTTAGGGGTACTTTTGTAATTTTGTTACAAGGCGTAATTTTATAAAATTTGATTCAATATTATCCTTTTATTAATTTCTTTAAATTTAATTAGTAATTGATCCCTTTGCGTCTCTTTGTGAAAATCACAATACAACCTTTTTGCTATGTATTGCCAATCAACGCATCATTCATCCCAAACGGCCAAACGATGTGAACCTTCGCTCTCACCCTTTCGCATCGTAAACCACTACTTCTCATTGCATTCTCTATATATTTTATTCTGTCCACCGCGTAGATTGATCGAAGAAACGCTGGCTTGTGATGGCGATCGATAACATCTGCGTGAATATATTATCTCCATCGAGCGTCGCAATCCAAATGACTTTCATGTGTTCGTCGTTCTTCAAAATAATTTTTGAATTTGAGCGGTAGTTGAACAATGACGTCGATGTATTTTTATAGAAAGTGATCTTCCATATTTGAATCTCTTATTTTGATGGTAGGAGAAGACTCAATCTGTGCGGCAGAGTTAGATTTGAAATTAAGAGAACTCCATTTGATTGCTCCTCTGAAGTTCCCCTCCCATGCATGCTTTGGAGCCTATTTGGAGGAGATCGCTGGATGCTCGTAGAAAACATCTCTGTAAGATTGATTTTAAATCTTTTTTAAATAATTTAGAAAGTATTCTCTCTTCCAAGAAATCATGTTCGATTCTCAAATTCATATTTCCTATATTGTCGGTATTTCACTTTCTAAGGTTTCAAATCCCTATGCAGTGACTATCATTCATGAGATACAATTTAGTTGATTCTTGAAAGAGAGAAAATGCAAGTTAAATTAGATAATTGAAATAAACAAAATTTTAGTAATGTATTGGATCTTAAGGTTTGGAGTTATTTTTATGATGTTTGGAGTGCGAAGCTCAAGATTGATATTTTAATTATGTTGTCTGGGTATGAGGACGGCTAATGTGGAAGAAGAAGAAGAAGAAGAAGAAGAAGAAGAAGAAGAAGAAGAAGAAGAAGAAGAGGAGGAGGAGGAGGAGTTTCATGGCCAATTATGTGACGAATCCAATATTATAAGCGAGTCGATTATACATTTGCATTTGTTATTGGTTTCTTTAAATTATTTTCATTTATTTAATTTTCCCATCGATGTACATGTCTTAAGTCCTATTGTGTGTAGGTCAAGTTTACGTAAATTAGAAATTCTCTATCATTTATTTCACAAATGTTAAAAACATTTAAAATTATTAAATTACGATTTGAAAATCATTGAATGAATGATCAAAAATTGATTTTGAAAAATTAATATGTGAATAATTAAACTTTTAAGTATAATTTCAATCCAATTTATATGGCTTAAGATTTATTCAATCCAAACAAAAGGATAATTGGAAGTTGTTAGTTGTCCACGCTACCACTCCACAAGAGAAGAAGACGAAGAAGAAGTAGAATTTAAAACAAAAAACAATGTGATTACAAATCAACCATTAGGAATAATTCCATATTTTTTTTGCTTAAATTATTTAGGATGGTTTTTTTTACTATTAATGCCGCAGCAAAAGGAAAAACGCAGAGGAGGCGTGCAAAGTTTACCCTTTGCATTTACCTCTCCTCTCTTTAGCTAATTATATTTGGTTGAGATACTTTCATGTTTCCAACTATTTTCATTCAAATAAATGTGAAATATATTCTAATTTCATTGTTATTTTTTGTTCCGTAATTTTGTTATTGTATTTTATTTAAATTTATTTAAGAAGAACAATTTGTTGGGTTCACAAATTTTGACCTTTTGAATTACCATTATGAATTTATCATTATTATAAGTCCACCTTTTTGTTTTCATTTTCTCAGACAAAAAAAATGCTTTGAAAATTCATTTTTGGCAAAAAAAAAAAAAAAATGCTTTGAGAAGACATCAAAAAAATTTCACCCACGTGCCCGGATGGTTGATCATAAAATGTTTCATCACCTTATTTCAATTATTAAGTGCACATATGTACCAAAATTAGTCTCAACAATAGTCACCTATTGGTTTTTGAATTTTTTCTCAAGAAATTCATAAACAAAGCAATATATTCTGGATTTGATGACCATTTAATTGATTAATTATCTAAACATGGATTTTTTGCAGTTAAGAAAATCTCAGACGTAGCCTAATAAATTAGAAATTCTCTATCATTTATCTCATATATACTAAAAACATAACATTATTAAATTACTATTTAGAAAATCATTGATTTAATGATATAAAATTGAATTTTAAGAATTAATATGTACAAAAACTGTTAGGTATAATTTTGTTTCATTTTAAGCATAAGAATTTATTTGTTGCAATTTAATAATGTTAAGTAAGTACGAAATAAGTATACTTTCGATTCTATTTTGCATGACATAGGATTTATTCGATTTGGCCGCGCATCGCGCGGGTAAGTGTTCTAGTATTTTTAATGCCAAAATATGAAACACATTAATGAAATTGCACCTGATGAAGTACTATTCGAGAAAGGAAAGCACTTGATTCTCATTTTCCAAAATAATGGTTGCCGCCTTCACTCCCATTTCTGTGTAATGATTCAATTCCATATTTCATGTATTTATAAAGATGAACGCCCCTCTATGAAAAGTTATGTCTGTCCATACATTAAAAAAAAAAAAAAAAAAAAAAAAAATCTCAATTTTATGAGTTGAACGATGCAACCCTTCAATCATGACATTAAATTATTTTGCTAAGGTAACGAACGGTTGGAAGCAAGTGAGGCTTTTCGGTGCTTTCAATTTTATATTTTTTTAAAAACATTAATTAGAAGTGAAATTACAAATATACCCTTCGTATTTTGTTTTTATATAATATATAGATTTTCCCAGGATTCACTATTAATTCAAATTAGGGTCCATAATTATACTTTAACATTTAATTTCACTTTTATTAATTATGTTATGGTTAAACAAATTAAAAACCAGAGTGTATTTACGATTATAATTTGTTATATATTAATAGCAATTTCTGTTTTTATAAAATATAGTAATATTTAACTAATACTCCATGAGTTAAGGTTTAAAACATATTTGAGAAATTGAATTTGGGACAAAATATACCATCCCGTCACATATGGCCGTGTATGGTTTTAGTTTTATAATTTTAAATAAATCTAGAACATATTCTATTCATCCCACTTAATTAGTCCATAAGAAAGAATATATATATCCGATTACTTTAGATGTAAGAATGTTTCAAAGAAAATAGGATGCATTAATTAATATGGTTGTTCATCATGTATAGTAACAATTAGTGGCACGCCACCGTAATGCGATTACCTGTCAAATTATTGTACGAGAAGTACAAGTGAATGAGCATGGTGAGATTTCCAATTCCACGTGGGATGCTGCCACTCAAATTGTTATTGCCAAGTGACAATATGTCAAGATTTTTGCATTTCCATATATTTGGCGGAATCTTCCCTGCAAGTTGATTCAGAGACAGAGCATAAGAGTATATTGGTGTTGGGAATTTCACTTGGGAACCTACCTGCAAATATCTTTCTACCCACATTATCTAATTGCCAACAATTACAAACCAAATCCAAATCCGCTCTCAACATTGTTTGCTCCCATGCATTATTATTAATTAACTTGTCAACTTGTTATCATGGAGATACAACACCTCAAGCCGTGGTAGATTACTGTGGAAACTTGGGATACTTCCTGATAAACTATTATTGATGAAGTTCAATATCCTTAGAGAAGAGATGTTAAAGATTGAAGATGGGATATTTCCACTTAGAGAAGCGCTCGCGATGTTTAATATCTCTAGCCTCGAGAGATTCCCTGTTTCTGCGGGTACTCCTCCTAAAATTATGTACTAATGTTTTATTCACTAACATAAAAGATATATACAAGTATTAGCTAGAATTTTATTGCCAACGGAATCGTTGTGGCATAATGTAAAGAGCTCAAGATATTTGCATTTCCATATAGTTCTTCAAGTTTATTCTCATGTAAAGAAAGTGATATGATGTTCCATTTATGTTTTTGATTGCTTTATAGTAAAGATATTTAAACTCCTTGCAGGAGCTGTTAGCTCTAAAGATGACGAACATAGAGAGTATTATTATAGTTACACGTATACATACACACAAGTAAAAATATATTTGTACATACCTCGAAAATCGTTATAGCCCAAAAACAACTTTCTAAGCGTGTTCAAGCTCCCAATTTCAAGCGGGATTTCTCCATTGAAATGATTGAAGGATAAACTCAGGCCCTCAAGGTGTCTGCATTTCCGTATATTTTGTGGAATCTCCCCAGAAAGTTGATTATATGAAATAGCTAGTACTTTGATATTTGGGAGATTGTCACACAAATGAGTCGAGAGTGGACCTGATAGGCTATTATTCTGCATTCTAATTTCTCTCAAGGAAGAGATATTGAAGATAGCATGAGGAATGGACCCACTCAACTCATTTAAGTTCAAGTTTAACACTTGTAGGGATGACAGATTTCCAATTTCCTCTGGAATAACCCCGCTCAAATGGTTATTGCGTATCCTTATTTCCTTGAGCGTAGACCCACCACTCCCAATCTCCGTCGGAATATTTCCACTCAACAGATTGTTACTCAAGTCTAAGAGTTGGAGATTTGAATTGTTGAACAAAGAGGGAGGGATTCTACCTGTGAAACTGTTGTTGGGGAGATACAGTTGCTCGAGCTGAGGTAAACTGCCCAACCATGCCGGAATTTCTCCAGTTAATGAATTCGCTCCCACGTTCATCACCTTCAGACGCCGCAGTTTAGAGAGCTCAATTGGTAAGAAGCCCGTGAAATTGTTGGAGTAGATGTCAAGATATCTGAGAAACGTTAGGTTTCCAAGATGTGGGGCAACAGTTCCAGCAAGGTCGAATCCGGAGAGATTGAGGGCAGTCACCCTTTTGTGCTTGACGCCACACGTGACGCCAATCCAATCACAAACGGATGTATTTCCCGACCAATTAGTGCGCAAGATAGCATCGGGGTCGGAAGCAAAGGAGCTTTTGAAGGAAAGAAGAGCATGCTTGTCTGTAGTAGAATCCAAGCAGAGGGCAATGCTATTGAACGAGAAGAAGATGGAAATAGCAAAGAAAGAGAGATGAGTAGTCTTCTTCATGGATTTCATTTGTTTTATTTGGGATTGGTTGCCTTCTTAATATATACTACGTATAACGTAGGATGCTTGAGCATCCTACGTATTGCTGTTCAATTATTTGTATTAAAGAACGCCAATTGATCCATGAAAGTCGTGGTTTGAGTCTTGGTCAACGAACGTGTGCCCGTGCAATCTATTTTCTCCTTTCCACAAATGCACTTACTGTTATTATACCAAAAAAAGAATACTTTTTTCTCCTATAACAAACATATTAATTAAAACTCTAATAAATTACATGTAGAATACTTTTTTTATAATCTATGTCGGTCACATATTGAAAGTTATTTGTAACATTCAAATAAATATTTATGATTAATTAAATTGCCATTAAAATTAATTTTAATTTTAGATTCGTATTTTATTACTATATAATAGTATAAATATTTTATTTGTTTAAGGTATTCGATGTAACAAAAGTTAGCACACTAAAATTAATTCATAATGATTACAACTTTGTTGGAAGTCTTGATTACTTTTGAGGCCTCTCTAAAACATGCATCCACTAAATAGCATTAAACCAATTATATTTGAGCTACCTTCTTCTCCTTCTTGTTCAATAGCATTGTCTTCTTCATTTTAAGTACCACTTTTTACTATTTCCAGAAATATATTTCTGGAAATTGTAAACCTATATTATATTGTTCTTTTTTTTGCATGAATAGGGAGATAAATGTAGAAATTTATGAAATTCTATTTTGACAACATTTATTTTTAAAAAAAATTATTTAATTTTTAAATATGAAATTCATTTTTAAAAATTTATGATTTTACCAAGTGATACAATTCAAAAAACGAATGAACGATACCTTCATTCCAGTGATATACGTTAAATTTAGGACTTAACACTTATAAATAAATAAAATAAAAAATGAAATTATATTTTAAATGAATATATCTACCGACATAGAGTAAGATGGAAAGAGCAAAGAAAGAGAGATGAGTAGTCTTCATTTATTATTTAATTCTCTTATTTTGGATCTGTTCATTTATATAAGGGAGGGAGAGCTCTCTCCACTAATTAATTAATTCATGAAAGTGGTGATTTAGTCTTGGTCAAATGTAAGAGTGGACTTTATGTAAAACTGGGACCCTCCATATCTGTCTATTTTATTATATGACTCAAAATAAGAATTATAGTCAATTGTGTTTTTTCTTTAGGGAGGAAAAATAATAGGACGACTGACTGATGAAGTTTCTGCCACCTTTCATTCTTCATGTTTTCTTCTTCTGATATTTGTCATTAATTAACGAAAAAAACCCAATTTCTACCTACTCTTTTTGTGAATTTCTATACTCTTTTTTTTTTTTTAATTATTATTATTATTATTATTATTATTATTATTATTATTAAAATCAAATAATAATAGAATTACTCTATTATTGTAATTACTATTTAGATGTGGTACACTAATTTTGCATTTCTTTAAGAGGATCAAAGTAGCTTTTCCATTAATTTATTATGATGATCCTAAATTGATGTCTCTCTATTCATGGTTTCTTGGATCAAAATTATGGAAACGGAGTTTGATATAATACTGACAGTCTAATAATATATAGGGGTGAGATTTTATACAAAATTGATTTTCAGTAAAAAAAAAAAGAAAAAAGAAGAAGAAATGATGCATTGGATAGGCAATTGTAATGCTATAACTATAATGCATCACTGAATAGAGTTGGACTTTTTGAAATACCCATGTAGGTGGTATCCCTTTCTCGGCCCAATAGAGCTGGACTTTTTGAAATGATAATGGGCTCACAGGAATAAATAATCGGAAGCCCTCGTAGATTTCTATATATCATCAAAATAATCTCGCTGGAACATTCCATCGAACAGTTTCCATGCACCACCTATTAAGGAATAGTGATAGCAGATCCCATGGCATAAGTGATAAGTCCCTTTCAATATTCAATGACTTCAATTTATCTACAAGTTATATCCTTTGTTTTCTGGAATCTTAGACGGAAGATTTTTTCTTGGGTCGAGGATATGCTATCGTCATCTCTTTGGAACATTTCATCGAACAGCTTCCACGTTACAGTTGAGAATCAATGAGGGGATATCCCGAGGCATGTAAGTATTCTTAATTTTCAAGGATTTAAATTTCTATACAAGTGTGTACTTTGCCGAAACGTAGATGAGGCTTTTTCATTTCTATCATTATTCATCGAATTTATGCCCAGACACTGTTCGAGGAAATGACTAATAAAGATGATTATTAGCGATTAAAAAAAAGGGAAAATTTAAAGATAACCGCATTGCAATCAAATCAAAGTTCATCGATTAAGTAACCATTTGCTATTCATTACACAGAACTAATTAAAGCAGGAATCTGCGGTTACAAGAATAAGCAGGAATCACACGCACCATTTGCTACTCATCAGAATCATCACACATATTTGAACGGCACAAAAAATTGTGCTGTGAGCATCAAACTCGGTTATTGTGAATACTATTAGATAAAGCATATCGAGGCCGTCGCCAACACCTTCGTGCAGATGCATTTATTGCTGTGTTGATCTTGATCAAAGCAGCCGCTGCTTCGATCATACTAATCCTTTCCTCTGCTGAAATTGCTAAACATTTCATAGCCAACTCAAATATCGATAGAACACATTGTTCTTTGGTAGAGAAATCTCGATCTTTCCTTGATAACGGAACGATTTAAGTAGCTGCATTTCGTTGCAGTGCTTAACCTACCCAATCCTTTATGCTCATTTCTCCTCGAACATATAATCTGTTGGCTTATTCCCGGTGAACATCTCCAACAGCAATATCCCGAAGCTGTACACATCTCCTTTTATCGAAACTTTCACATGCATTCATCATAAATTTGTTAAGATTAATTATATAAAAATTAACATTGATGGAAATGAATTTAATTTGGAGAGTTTAACACTATAGATCACCTGGTGCAGCGCAACTGATGGTGGCCAACGTTTGAGTGTCTCCACAAGGAATATTACAAGTGTTGGTTAGGCCCATGCTTTTATTTTATCCTAATCATAACTTTTATACTTTGGATGTTAATTTCAGAAGCGTAACGGGTACAATTTATGTTTAGTTCTTAGACTAAAAATGATGCATAATTCCATCTTATTATTTCATATTCACCTTGAGCCTATTTATGTTGTTCGCTGTTGATGTGATATTAATAATCTATGATGGAACACAAATACAATTATTTTCTTATTTCAAACAAGAAAAGCCTAGTCATTTTTCTCTGTATTAGACTACAAAATCTCAGCTATTAGACTACAAAATTTTGTAAATAATGTCTTCTAATCCATAGAAATAAAATAATTATAATAATAAAAATAAAATCTGCAAGCCACAAATACAATACCATTTTCTTTGCTACTCTGTTTTAGAGAATTGTAGATACTCTGGAACATTTCATCGAACAGTTTCCGGTCACCTGTTGAGGAATAATGGTAGCAGATCCCAACGCATATTTCCTCTCAACCATCAACGGATTCAATTCATCAAACTAGTGCTATCCTTAGTTTGCTGGAAACTTTAGACGGAGGATTTTTCATGGGTTGGGAAAATGCTATCATTATTCTCTGAATTGATGCCTAGACACTGTTCGATGAAACGACTAACAGAGATGATTATCCTGGGTGAAGAGTCCACTACGTAAACAATAAAAAGATAAGTTTAGTCATAGCATGTTCCAGAGCACAATCAGCATCAAACTCCATTATTGTGAATACTAATAGATAGAGCGTATTGAGGCCGACGCCTTCGTGTAGCTAGCTGCAGTTATTGCAGCATTGATCTTGTGTAGAGTAGCTGCTGCTTCGATCATATTGATCCTTTCATCTGCTGAATTTGCTGAACATTTCATAGCCAACTCAAAAATCGAATTCAAACATAGTTCTTTTGCAGAGAAATCTCGATCTTCCCTTGACAACGGAATAATTTCAGTCGCTGCACTTCGTTGTAGAGCTTCACTTACCCAATCTATTAGGCTCATTTCTCCACCGAACATATCATCTGTTGGCTTCTTCCCTGTGAACATCTCCAACACCAATATCCCGAAACTGTACACATCCCCCTCCGTCGAAACTTTCCCTTCCCTTCCAAGTTCTGAGTGTTTTACATGCATTCATCATATATTCTGTTAGGATTATATATATAAAAATAATATTGACAAAAGTGAATTTAATTTGGAAAGGTTAACACTATAGATCACCTGGTGCAGCGTAACCGATGGTGGCCAACGTTTGAGTGAAGACGAAAGCTTCCCCTCCCTCGAAAAGCTTTGAAATACCAAAATCAGAGAGATGAGCAATCATGTCTTGATCAAGAAGAACATTGCTTGGCTTTACATCGCAATGAACTATTGGGAACGAATAGCCATGGTGTAGATATTCCAATGCTGCTGCAACATCTATTGCTATTTTTACTCTCTGAAGCAGATCCGAATCACTATAGGTGTTCGAATGTAACCATCTATCCAAGCTCCCATTTGGCATGTACGTGAGAACCAAGGCTTTGAACTCCATGTTGCTGCAACATCCAATTGTTCCCACTAAGTTTCTGTGTCGGATGCCGCCCAGTATTTCTGTCTCGGTATCAAAGCTTTTTGCACCTCCTTCTAGCTGCAGGTTGAATACTTTGACTGCAGCTCCTAATCCATCAGAGAGTGTTGCACGAAAGACCGAACCGAAGCTTCCTCTTCCAAGTAAGTTTCCTTCACTAAAACTGTTTGTTCCCCGTTCCAGCTCTATGTAAGAAATTCTTCTCCATTCACTAGTCACCGACATGTCAGTCGACTGTGTAACTTTTCCTGATTTACGCCTCCTTAACATCACGAAGATGATAATCGCAAGAATAGCGGGTAAGATCACTGAGGGTACCAAGAATTTCTTTATGTTTGATCTAGGATGATGGTTTGCTAACAAGCAAGGTTGAACTTGAAATCTCGGGGAACCGCAGAGGGCAAAGTTGTGAGAAAAGGATTGAGGAGGGAAGTTACCAAATTGACCTCCACTTGGGATTTCGCCTTCCAGTTTGTTGTTAGAAGCATTAAAAAAGTGAAGATAGGGGAGGATCTCTAAGGACTTGGGTATCGAACCGGAAAGATCATTGTAAGATAAATCTAAAGTTTCGAGACTTCCGAGATGCCCTAAGGATGCGGGAATAGATCCTCCAAACTGATTATTTGACAAGTTTAGAGTTTCTAATGATTGGCAACCATCAATCAAGTTGGGTATATCACCTGAAAATCGATTAGACGACAAATCCAAGGTGTTGATTGCCTTCAAATTTCCGAGTTGAGATGACAAGTAGCCGTTGAAATGATTAAAGGACAAGTCCAAGGTGACAAGGTCTGTAAGAGCCCAGAAGTTGGGAGGGATGGTGGAATCCAGTTTATTGGAGTATAAGTAAACATCTCTCAAGGATTTGAGTTCCCCAAAACATTCAGGTATTGAACCTACGAGCTTGTTCCTAGAGACGGTTAACACTCCCAGATTATATAATCGGCAAAGATCATTGGGTATGGACCCAACCAATTGATTGCCACCAAGATATAGTATTTGGAGTTGCTTCATTCTCCCAATTGTCGGTGGAATGTGCCCACTCAATTGATTCCCATCCAAATGCATCGCGAGCAAACTGCTCAAGTTTCCGATTTCAGAAGGAATGAGACCCATGATGTTGTTGTTTGCTAGCGAGATGACCTCAAGAGAAGAGGAAAAATTCCCGATTGATGCAGGCAGGCTACCGTATAGTAGGTTATCACTTACATCCAAGTACCTCAAATGTCGACAGTCGATTAATGAATATAGAAATGGGGCTACCTCTCCGTTCAACTTATTCCCCCAAATGCGAAGGGTTTGGAGGAGTCTCAAATTACCAAAGTCTGGTATGGATCCACTCAAGGAGTTGGCATTCATATTCAATATAACCAGTTTAGAAAGATTGGTGATGGAGCTTGGAATCGGACCATTTAGTCTGTTTTCAGATATAACAAGCCTTTCAAGATTGGAAAGTGAATTCCCCAGATTTGAAGGAAGACTACCTGATAACTCATTAAATGAAAGTTCTAAATTCGTCAAGGTTGATATGTTGAATATGGAAGATGGGATGGAACCGGATAACGAATTATTGTAAACACTGAAACGTTGGAGGTTTGGTAAAGTGCCGATCTCTTGTGGAATTTCACCTGCCATAAGTAGACATTCATGCATGCATGAGATATTGATAATATTCAATGTATTATTATTAATAGTTATCACATATGGCCAGGTTTTAGTTTTATAATTTCATAAAATAAAATTTATAGCAAATACAACTTGGGTCCAGTTTGATAAATATAAAGATACGCACAATTCAAACATATTTTATTCAATTCACGATTAGTAATTAGGAGAACAATTAATTATGCGATTACAATATTTTAAAGAAAATAGGATGCATTCATAATCTATCAAAATATTTCTATTATAAAAGTGTCTTGTGTAACAAATTTTAATTTACCTATTTTGTCCCTATAATAAAGTTGAGTTTAAGGTCAATATTGTAAATTCATCATGATTTATTTTATTATAAAAAGTCAAATATAATTTTTGCAATTCTAATCATTATTAAACTACACAAGAATTTATTTAATCAAAGTACCATAATATAATTGAAAACTCCCCGATTCCACATCACCAATAGAACTCGCATTTTTCAATTTCTATTGAATATGTCATGAATTATTTTAATTAATAAAGGGTTTGGGTTTAAAGTTTAAACACATTAACAAAAAAAACTTCCACTTCTAAGTTCTAATAAAAAACATAGTAGACAATTTAATTTCTAAGAACATTATAAAGTATTGTAAGTATATATTACCCTTATACTTAGTCTCCTTTTTCTTCAAGTTCTCATTAACGTAAAATAATCACGAGAAAATTAAGGAGAGAAAAGAAAATAACATCTTTTAATTTTTCCTTATTTCTCACATTTAGCACCTTTTATCTATTAATCCATAAATATATATGAAGTGAAATATTTTCCTTCAATTTAAAGAGTAAAATTATTTGTCATAGATAAAAGGTAAAGAAAGGTGAGGAATGTGGGGGATTAAATGGTGACTATTTTCCTTTATATTATTTTCTCATAAAAATATTTTCATCAAAGAGAACGCACACTTAAACTAAATACTCCCTCTATCAATTTTATCATAACACTTTTGGTCAATAATGTAGACACATATATATTGAACAGTAAATGATAAAATGGATAGAGAGAGTACTTAGTTTAAATTTTTTTTAGTTCAAACTCCCGTAAATAAATTATTTGGCTATCATTATATGATAAAAAATGACAAAGATTGATTAGATTGAAACTTAAACTTCATGGATAAGGAGATACTATAATGTTTTATCACTACATTTAACATATGTTCTTAAAGATAAGGAAAAACAAGAGCTATAGAGCTACATACAAATAAATATTAATTTTTTCATATTAATCTTCTACACTTGCTAATAAACATATGGATTTTTATGAAAATTCTAAAACTATTCATGCAAAAGAAGTTTGAACAATGATATTGCACCAAAATAAAGAAATTAATAAGTAAATCAATAGTTCAATCGCAATATTTACGTGTGAATGCATGTAACCTCTACTAGTACGTATAAAGATACGTATATAGGCTATTTAAAAGCAATTAAAAGTCTTCCATTGTGAAGAACTCCGGCAAAGAATGTTAATCTTGATCTTATATCCAATTTCTTCTTCTTCGCATTAGTACAATTTTTTTTTTTATTAGATATAAATTGAAATATATCCTGAATTAATATTCTAATGATAATATTAATATATTCTAAAGATTTATTCTAATAATAAGGGCAAAATAGGCAAATCAAATTTTATAAATAAAACACTTTTCATAATAGTATCGAACTATCGATCCAGTTTTTTGCAAGGGTGCATGTTTCACTGATTGCCCTACGTTTGATTGCTACCTCTCTTAACCGATTCAGTTAAGTTTGATTTCATAACCTCTCTAACAAAACAGTTCAAAAGTCAAAACATTCCCACAGAATCTATAGTATAGACATTTTGCCCATTAATTTGTCTTGCTGTCACTTTAAATGCAAAAACCTTTTTAAAGAAAATAGGATGCATTAATAGAAATGGCAGTTCATAATAATTAATATGACCACCACATCTCTACCTGTCAAATTATTGTACGAGAAGTACAAGTGAGTGAGCATGGTGAGATTTCCAATTCCACGTGGGATGCTGCCACTCAAACTGTTATGGCTAAGTGACAAGAACTCAAGGTTTTTGCATTTCCATATATTTGACGGAATCTTCCCTATTCAGAGACGACGAAGAATAAGATTATATTGATGTTAAGCATATTGTTGCACATTTAACTTGGGACTCTACCGGCGAACACTTACAATCATAATCCAAATCTGCAATATTATATATTTATTTGTATTTTGCATTAATTATTAGTGATCGCATGCATGGTGATTATATATATATGGCATGCATACCTGTCAACTTGTTATTATCGAGATACAACTGCTCAAGTTGTCGTAGATTATTGTTGAAACTTGGGATACCTCCTGATAAACTATTCTCGGAGAAGCTCAATTCCATCAGAGAAGAGATGTTGAAGACTGAAGATGGAATATTTCCAGATAGAGAAGCGCTGTCGATGTTTAATATCTCTAGCCTCGAGAGATTCCCTATTTCTGCCGGAGCAAATCCTAAAATTATGTGCTAATGTTATTCACCAACATAAAAGATATGTACAACTATTAGCTAGAATGTTGATTGCCAATAAATGGAATTGGCGAAGGATAATGTAAAGAGCTCGAGATGTTTGCATTTCCATAGACTTGATGAAATCTGCCCTTCAAGTTTATTCTCATGCAAAGGATGATATTATGTTGGGAGCTTTTGATTGCTTCGAAGTAAAGATTAAACTCCATGCCCAAGCTTTTGATTCTTAATGATGAATAGAGGGAGTATTATTATAAATCATTGTATATATATACACAAGTAAGAAGATATTTGTACATACCTCGAAAATTGTTATAGCCCAAATACAACTCTCTAAGCGTGTTCAAGCTCCCAATTTCAAGCGGGATTTCTCCATTGAAATGATTGAAGGATAAACTCAGGATCTCAAGGAGTCTGCATTTCCACATATTTGGTGGAATCTCCCCAGAAAGTTGATTGCGTGAAATAGCTAGTACTTTGATATTTGGGAGATTGTCACACAAATGACTTGAGAGTGAACCTGATAGGCTATTATTCCTTATTCTAATTTCTCTCAAGGAAGAGATATTGAAGATAGCATGTGGAATGGACCCACTCAACTCATTTAAATTCAAGTTTAAAACTTGTAGGGATGAGAGATTTCCAATCCCCTCTGGGATAACCCCGCTCAAATGGTTGTTTGCTATCCTTAATTCCTTGAGCAAAGACCGACCACTCCTGATTTCCGTCGGAATATTTCCACTCAACATATTGGAACTCAAGTCTAAGAGTTGGAGATTTGAATTGTTGAACAAAGAGGGAGGGATTCTACCTGTGAAACTGTTGTTGCGGAGATCCAGTTGCTCGAGCTGAGGTAAACTGCCCAACCATGCCGGAATTTCTCCGGTTAATAAATTCACTGCCACGTACATCACCTTCAGACGCCGCAGTTTAGAGAGCTCAATTGGTAAGAAGCCCGTGAAATTGTTGGAGCGGATGTCAAGATACCTGAGAAACGTTAGGTTTCCGAGATGTGGGGCAACAGTTCCAGCAAGGTCGAAACCCGAGAGATTGAGGGAAGTCGCCCTTTGGTGCTTGACGCCACACGTGACGCCTATCCAATCACAGACGGAAGTATTTCCTGACCAATTCGTGCGCAAGATAGCACCGGGGTCGGAAGCAACGGAGCTTTTGAAGGAAAGAAGAGCATGTTTGTCAGTAGTAGAATCCAAGCAGAGGGCAATGCTATTGAACAACAACAAGATGGAAAGAGCAAAGAAAGAGAGATGAGTAGTCTTCATTGATTTCAATTGTTTTATTTCGGATTGATTGCCCTCTTAATATATATAACGGATGCTCAATCATCCTACGTTTTGGTGTTCAATTATTTGTATTAAAGAACGCCATTTGATCCATGAAAGCCGTGGATTGAGTCTTGGTCAACGAATGCACTTACTGTTATACCCAAAAAAGAATACTTTTTTTTTTTTAATCTATGTCGGTCACATATTGAATGTTATTTGTAACATTCAAATCAATATTTATGATTAATTAAATTGCCATTAAAATTAATTTTTAATTTTAGATTCGTATTTGATTATATAATAGTATAAATATTTTATTTGTTTAGGGTGTAAGGTATAAAATTAATTCATAATGATTACAACTTTGTTGGAAGTCTTGATTACTTTTGAGGCCTCTAAAACTTGCATCCACTAAATCTCCATTAAACCAATTATATTTGAGCTACTTTCTTCTTCTTGTTTAATACCATTGCCCTTTGCTTGGATTCTGCTACAGACAAACATGCTCTTCTTCCCTTCAAAAACTTGGTAGCCTATATGTTGCCCCTTGGGCATTGCCTCTCACCACTAAGATGATGTCACGTGGCTCAGTCTTCTTCATTTTAGCACCACTTTTTACTATTTCCAGAAATATGTTTCTGAAAATTGTAAACCTATATTCTATTATTATTATTATTATTATTATTATTATTTTGCATGAATAGGGAGATAAATGTAGAAAATTATGAAATTCAATTTTGACAACATTTATTTTTTAAAATTTTTATGTAATTTTTAAATATGAAATTCAATTTTATTTTTTTTTAATATTACCAAGTGATACAATTCAAAAAATGAATGAAACAAAAGACTCCCTTCATTCCAATGATATACGTTAAATTTAGGACTTAACACTTATAAATAAATAAAATAAAAAATGAAATTATATTTTAAATGAATATATCTACCGACAAAGAGGAAGATAGAAAGAGCAAAGAGAGAGTTGAGTAGTCTTCATCGATTATTTAATTGTCTTATTTTGGATCTATTCATTTATATAAGGGAGGGAGAGCTCTCTCCACTAATTAATTAATTAATTCATGAAAGTGGTGATTGAGTCTTGGTCAAATGTAAGTGTGGAATTTATGTAAAACTGGGACCCTCCGTGTCTGTCTATTTTATTATACTACCTCCATCTCACAAAAGTAGTTCAACTTTCCTCTTTGGTCTATCTCATATATTAGTCCACTTTCCTAAAATGATAAAAAATACATGGCTACAATCAACTCTCTCTCCTCATAATTAATTACAACCACATATTATTCTTTTCCTTGGTTCTGTGCCAAATCAATAGAGGACTACTTTCATGAGATGGAAGTAGTATGACTCAAAATAAAAATTATAGTCAATTGTGTTTTTTTCTTTAGCGAGGAAAAATAATAGGACGACTGATGAAGTTTCTGCCATCTTTCATTCTTCACGTTTTCTTCTTCTGATTGTCATTAATGAAAAAAAAAATCCCAATTTCTACCGACTGTCGAGATGTCTATGTATCGCGTGAGGACGTGGCAGTTGACGCTACATGAGTCTTCGTCTACTTATTTTTTGAATTTCTATACTTTTTATTATTATTAAAATCGAATAATAATATAGGAATGAGATTCTATACAAAATTGATTTCCGTTGAAAAAAAAGAAAAAAAAATGATGCATTGGATAGGCAATTGTAATGCTATAACTATAATGCATCACTGAATAGGGTTGGACTTTTTGAAATACCCATGTAGGTGGTATCCCTATCTTGGCCCAATAGAGCTAGGCTTTTTGAAATGATATTGGGCTCAGATGAATAAATAATCGGAAGCCTAGTAGATTTCTATATATCATCAAAATATTAGTCAATTGAAAAAAATATATATATATAATTTCTACAGACGGTCGAGATATGTCGGTTTATTCTTAAATCAGTAAATGGGTGTACACTTACACCCACATAAGAATTTCCCCGAGATGTTTATGTATCGCGTGAGGACGTGGCAGATGACGCGACCTGACTCTTTTTCTACTTATTTTGTGATTTCTATACTTTTTTATTATTAAAATCAAATAATAATAGAATTACTCTATTATTGTTATTACAATTTAAATGTGGTACACTAATTTTACATTTCTTTAAGGGAATCAAAGTAGCTTTTCCATTAATTTATTATGATGATCCTAATTTTACATTTCTTTAAGGGACTTTTTGAAATACCCATGTAGGTGGTATCCCTTTCTCGGCCCAATAGAGCTGGACTTTTTGAAATGATGTTGGGCTCACATGAATAAACAATCGGAAGCCCTCGTAGATTTTTATATATCATCAAAATAATCTCGGTGGAACATTCCATCGAACAGTTTCCATGCACCACTTGTTAAGGAATAATGATAGCAGATCCCATGGCATAAGTGATAAGTCCCTCTCCATATTCAATGACTTCAATTTATCTACAAGTTCTATCACCATTCTTTGAATTGATGCCCGGACATTGTTCGATGAAAAAAACTGCTTGCAAATTAAAAATACTGTACCATCACCACCTTCTCCTTCAGTTAGTGAATGAATTTCTACAGCATTTCCCTTGTTTTCTCTACAGCATTTCTACTTAATTTCACACATTCAAGCATTTCACCGAACAGCTTGAGGGCTTCAATGGTTTAGACTGTAATGGTAGAATTTTATGTCTTTGATTTCTATTAATGATTGAAACCATTATTTGTGAAATAGTGTCTTCTACTCTACAATCATGGAAAAAGTAATATATGATATAACGGAACATGAAAAGCTAACATTATGCATTATCACCTGGTGCAGCATAACCGATGGTGGCCAATGTTTGAGTTTGGGAGAAAGCTTCCCCTCCCTCGAAAAGCTTCGAAATTCCAAAATCAGAGAGATGAGCAATCATGTCTTCATCGAGCAACACATTGCTCGGCTTTATGTCACAATGCACAACTGGAAACGGATAACCATGGGGCAGATACTCAATAGCAGCCGCAACATCTATAGCTATTTTTAATCTATGTACGAGATCAATAAAACAGTTGTCGGAATACAACCATTTATCCAAGCTCCCGTTTGGCATGTATGCTAGAATCAGAGCTTTAAACTCCGTGTTACTACAACATCCGATAACTTCAAGTAAGTTTCTGTGCCGAACGTTGCTTAGTACTTTAGTTTCTGTGTCGAAGCTTCTCGTACCTCCTTCTAGTTGCAAGTCGAATACTTTTGCTGCAACTTGTAGTCCGTCGTATAGTCTTGGAAGACCGAACCGAAGCTTCCTCTTCCGAGTAGGTTGCCCTCACTAAAACAATCCGTTCCTCGTTCCAGTTCCAAGTAAGAAACTCGCAATGCTAACTCGCAATGAAAATATGTAAGATATAAAATATTATTAGAGGATTGATAATATTGTTAATTCACCAAGTATTAGCTAGAATGATAACTCGCAATGAAATTGTTTAATTGTGGAAGGATAACGTCAAGTGCTCTAGATGTTTGCATTTCCATATACCTTATGAAATAGGCCCCTTCAAATTTATTCTCATGTCAAGAAAGTGATATGATGTTCCATCTATGTTTTTGATTGCTTCAAAGTAAAGATTAAACTCCTTGCCGGAGCTTTTAGCTCTAAAGATGATGAGCATAGAGAGTATTATTACGGAATCACGTATATGTACACGAGTAACAAGTAAGAAGATATTTGTACATACCTCGAAAATCGTTATAGCCCAAATACAACTCTCTAAGCGTGTTCAAGCTCCCAATTTCAAGCGGGATTTCTCCATTGAAATGATTGAAGGATAACCCCAGGATCTCAAGGAGTCTGCATTTCCATATATTTTCTGGAATCTCCCCGTAAAGTTGATTGCGTGAAATATCTAGTACTTTGATATTTGGGAGATTGTCACACAAATGAGTCGAGAGTGAACCTGATAGGCTATTATTCTGAATTCTAATTTCTCTCAAGGAAGAAATATTGAAGATAGCATGTGGAATGGACCCACTCAACTCATTTAAGTTCAAGTTTAACACTTGTAGGGATGAAAGATTTCCAATCCCCTCTGGAATACCCCCGCTCAAATGGTTATTGCGTATCCTTATTTCCTTGAGCAAAGAACTACTACTCCCAATCTCCGTCAGAATATTTCCACTCAAGTGATTGTAACTCAAGTCTAAGAGTTGGAGATTTGAATTGTTGAACAAAGAGGGAGGGATTCTACCTTTGAAACTGTTGTTGTGGAGATCCAGTTGCTCGAGCTGAGGTAAACTGCCCAACCATGCCGGAATTTCTCCGGTGAATGAATTCACTCCCACATTCATCACCTTCAAACGTTGCAGTTCAGAGAGCTTGAAAGGTAACAAGCCCGCGAGATTGTTGGAACTGACGTCCAAATATCTCATAAATGTAAGGTTTCCGAGATGTGGAGCAACAGTTCCAGCAAGATCGAATCCAGATAGATTGAGAGCGCTGACCCTTTGGTGTCTGAGGCCGCACCTCACAGCAATCCAATTACACACTGGTATATTTTCTGACCAATTGAGGCGCAAGATAGCATGTGGGTCGGAAGTAATGGAGTTTTTGAAGGAAAGGAGAGCATGTTTGTCAGTAGCAGAATCAAAGCAGAGGGCAATGGTATTGAAGAAGAAGAAGAAGAAGAAGAAGAAGAAGATGGAAAGAGCAAAGAAAGAGAGATGAGTAGAACTCTTCATTGATTTTAATTGTTTTATTTTGGATTGAGTGCCCTCTTCATATATACTCCCTCCGTCCCGCCCGATTTGGCCCATTTCGTTTGGGCACACTTTTTAAGGAGGAGTAAATTACATTAATTAATAACCTTGAATTTGTGTTCCCAATAAAGGAAAATTAAAACTAGCCAATCAAATTAATTCTTAACAATTTAAAAGTATTAAACTAAAAAAGTGAAAGTGTAATGTTTGTCCCAAAAAGGAAATAGGCCAAGTCGGCCGGAACACCCCGATTTGGAAAACGGGCCAAATCGGGCGGGACGGAGGGAGTATAACGGATGCTCTCTTTACTAAGCTCAATTATTTGTATTAAAAACGAACACCAATTGATACATGAAAGTCGTTGCTTGAGTCTTGGTCAACGTACGAGTCTTCCCAATAAGTGAAGTGTGGAATTTCTGTAAATTTGGGACACAAATTGGGATTACACTAAAATTTTACTTTCGAAATTAAATTGCGATTACACTAAAATTGACATTTTTTTTTTATCTGGCATATCAAACTTTTTTACTTTCGGGCTATTATTATTTTTTTTTAATTAACCCACTATTTTCTCCGGATTATTCGAATCGGCTATCAAGTTCGGGATTTTTTGACATCCCTAATTCAGCTAGGATGAGAGAGACCCTCAACATTTGCTTTAGTATCAAATATCACGATAGTAGTAAGTAATCTCATCTTTATCATTTAGGTAATTAATAACTTTATTATATGCATCGTAGGTATTTTTCATAGATAACAAGAGCATGAGCAACAACAAAATTGAAAGAATTTAAGGACGAGAGATGAATTATTTCCATTTTATTATCTTAAATTGAGATGAATTTAAGGATGAATTTAAGGATCAAGACTTCCATTGTCTGTTTGAAAGGGACAAAAAATATAATGAAGTTTCTGCGGTCTTAAATTCTTGACCTTTCTTCTTCTTCTTCTGATATTTGTCAATGTCATTAATGAAGAAAACCAATTTCAGCAGTGTCGAGATGTCTATATATCGCGTGGGGACGGGGCAATTGACTTGACCTGAGTCGTCGTCGTCGTTTACTTATTTTGTGAATGTCTCTATATTTTTTTGTTTTGTTAAAATCAAATAATAGAAGAATTATTCTATTATTGTTATTGCAATTTAAATGGGTACGCATTCATTTTACATTTATTTAATAAGAATAAAATTAATTGTTTTCCATAATTTATTATGATGACTCCAAATGAATAAATTAATCCCTTCCGCTCCCATATTAAAGTTGTAAGAAAAAAAATAGTTAAAAGTGGAGAAATTTGGGACACCAAAGTGTATTTATGATTATAATTTGTTATATAATTAATAGGAATTTCTGTTTTTATAAAATATAGTAATATATTTAACTAATACTCCATGAATTAAGGTTTAAAACATGTTTGAGAAATTGAATTTGGGACAAAATATGCCATCCCATCACATATGGCCTTGTTTTTATAATTTTAAATAAATTACTAGAACATACTCTATTCATTCCACATAATTAGTCCATAAGAAAGAATATATACGATTACTTTATATGTAAAAATGTTTCAAAGAAAAAATAAAATGCGTTCGTTAATATGGTGGTTCATCATGTATAGTAACAATTAGTGGCACGCCAATGCTATTCAGAACCATAACATGACCCACGTCTGTACCTGTCAAATTATTGTACGAGAAGTACAAATGTGTAAGCATGGTGAGATTTCCAATTCCACGTGGGATGCTGCCACTCAAATAGTTGTAGTAAAATGTCAATATGCGATGGTTTTTGCATTTCCATATATTTGGCGGAATCTTCCCTGCAAGTTGATTGAGAGACAGAGAATAATTAAGAGTATATTGATGTTGGGCATTTCACTTGGGAACCTACCTGCAAATATGGCCAAATACATCAAAATAACCCAAACTTTGCCCATTTACACCAAAATAACCCAAACTATTAATATTACACTAAAATAACCTAAACAATTATACATTTGCATCAATCTGACATCCGTCAGTGTCACATGGATGGAGCCGTTAGTTTTGCTGACTTGGCAAATACACTTAGTTGAATTTTATTGGTTTTCACTAAAAATTTGAAAAATCAATGTAATATCAATTCAATTTATTATTATTATTATTATTATTATTATTATTATTATTATTATTATTATTATTATTATTATTATTATTATTATTATTATTAAAGGTCTCACACTAATATCCCAAAAACGTGAAAAAAACTTAAGAATTAATGAATACATATCAAATAATATCTTTTCAATTAAAATTCGGTAATTCGCAATAATGCTATATGATGTTACCAACACAAAACATGGAGCATTAAAAAAAATAATAGAGTAATAATAAAATATTTTTGGATTAGATAAAAAATGTTTTTATTTTTTCAAAAAAATTATACATATGTATTTACACGTAAGCATCAATAAGAGGAATGGTGTTTGCTGAGTCAGCAAACTAACAGCTCCATCCATATAACATTGACGGATGTCAAATTGATGCAAACTTATAATTGTTTAGGTTATTTTAGTGTAATATTAATAGATTGGGTTATTTTGGTATAAATGGGCAAAGTTTGAGTTATTTTGATGTATTTGGCCTGCAAATATCTTTCTAATTGCCAACAATAACAAACTTAATCCAAATCTGCCCTCAACATATATATTGTTTAATTATGCTCCCATGCAATATACTACTACTAATTAATTTGTGATAGTATTTTGCAATTACTCGTCAACACGTGCATGGTGATTATATATATGGTAAAACTCGGATACGATCGGATACTATGTAATTCGAATCCGATCCGGTATCCTAATCCAACTATCCGTATCCGAATCCGTATCCGACCGGATACTAATTTTTTATACCGAATCCGTATCTGACCGGATACGGTTTCGGATCGCGTCAACTAATAAGATGTTATAACTATTTCTGCATTCACATATATTCAAGAGTCGCGTCAACTAATAAGATGTAATGGAAGGGAGTATAAGTATAAAAGTATAACAAAAGGCAGCACGCTAAGATTAATTCATAATGATTACAACTTTGGAAGGCTTCATTACTTTTGAGGCCTAAACATCCACTAAATCTCCATTAAAACAATTTAACCAATTTAATTAGAACGTGTGAACTGCCTAACTTTTCCCATCACTGAGAATATAGATGAGTGAACACAACAACCCTTTCCTCTCATGCTTTTGTAAGGGTTGGAATTGTTGGTTATCTTTGTAGAAAATGTATGACTTGGGCCCATGCTTTTATTTTTTGCTAATCATAACTTTGATATGCTTTTATTACTTTTGGTGCATAATTCCATCTTAATATTTCCTATTCGTATCCACCATGGACATATTTACCTTTTTCGTTGTTGATGTGGAAGTGGTAAACAATAAGGCAAAACAAATAATTTTATTTTTAATTTCAAAAAAGAAAAACCTAGTCTTTTTTTTTTTTTTTTTTTCCATCTCAACAAGCGGCAACTTTACTGTATCATTTTAGTCTTGTTTGTTATTTTGGATCATCAATTCATCATATTTCATTAATATTGTTTCTTAAAAAGAAATGTATTAACCCTTTATTTTTAATGTGAGCCCTTTAATTATAATTTTTAACACTAGCGCATGAAATTTCACGTTGAAAAGAAACTGTTCTACCGAATGGGACGGAATGAGTAATAATAGTGAGTAAGTATTCTGTTATCTACTATGTATGGCGAGTTGATAGAGAGACAGATTATTAGAGTATATATATTGATGTTACAAATAATTTTCTAACCACATGCATTATCTAATGACAAAGTTAATACAAATCTGCCCTCAACATTAATTGTTTGCTCACATGCAATAGTATTAATGATTTTGTATCTTGCAATTACCCGTGAATACATGCATGCATGGTGATTAAATATAAGGCATACATACGTGTCAACTTGCTATCATCGAGATACTTCCTCATAAACTTTTCTTGAAGAAGCTCAATATCATCAAAGAAGAGACGTTGAAGAATGAAGATGGAATATTCCCACTTAAAGAGCCGCTCTCTATGTTCAATACTTCTAGCCGTGAAAGATTTCCCTATTTCTATTGGAACCCATCCTGAAAATAAAATTATGTACTCCCTCCGTCCCACCTTATTACTCCCCAAAGTTGAATATATGTAAAGTATAAAATATTACTTGGGGGTGATAAGGTGGGACAATGGGAGTATATTGTTATTCACCAAGTATTGGCTAGAATGTTAATTGGCGATGAAATTAAATTGTTGTAGGATAATGTCAAGAGCTCAAGATGTTTGAATTTCCATATACTTGATGAAATGTGCCCCTTCAAATTTATTCTCATGTAAAGAAAGTGATATGATGTTGAGTATATTGCTCCATTTATGTTTTTGATTGCTTCAAAGTAAGGTAAAGGTTAAACTCCATGCGGAAGCTTTTAGTTCTAAAGATGATGAATGGATAGAGTATTATTATAAATCACACATATATATAGACATATATGTACAAGTAATGTTGAGAGTATGTGTGAGTGTTGCTGAGCTGTTGCTGTGTGTGCTGAGTTGTGGATGAGCTGGACAAGCTGATGTGTCACGTTTCTATTGGTTGTTACTAAGTCGGTTTAGCTTAGTTAGTCTTCTAATCTGTACTTAAAGCCTTGTAACAGTGTATAGAGTTAGTTAGTTGATTCCATTTTAGTTAATGAAAGCAGTTACTTTTCTCTCTCTCTCTTCTCTCTCTCTGTTTTCTGCTTTCTCCATTTCTCTAATAAGTAAGAAGTAAGAAGATATGTGTACGTACCTCGAAAATCGTTATAGCCCAAATACAACTCTCTAAGAGCATCTCCAACCCACACTTCATTTTGAAGTATTACTTCATTTTGGAGTACGGAGGCCATTCCAATCGTACTCTATTTTACAGTTAGAGTATGAAGTATTGAACAGTAAAACTCTATATATGAAGTTTTACTATTCAATACTTCATACTCTATTTTCACTATTAAAAAAAAATTAATTGTAGATATTGAATTATTTAATTATGCTTTTCATTATAAATAATTATACTAATTCGTATATCATATTATTATTTTATTTCATTTACTCCTATTTATAAAAATCAAATATAAAGTATTTCTAGAAAAAATTAACATTACATAAATTGCACTAGCCATATAATGTATGTTATGATGATTAATATAATTTATATTTTGCTTAAAAAGGATGAATTTACAATTTAATAGTTCAAGAAGCCATAATTTTTTTTATTTAGTTATTATTTAATTTTCAATACTACTATATATTAATAAATCAAAGTATTATTCATTTAATTTTTGTCAATATTGTTAAGTTATTAAATTAAATATAAAAGAATAATAAATTAAATATATAGAGTACGTGGTTGAAATAGATTTTTAAAATAGAGTACGGGATACTTCATTTTGAAGTATAGCATACTGTAAAATAGAGTACTGGGTTGGAGATGGTCTAAGCGTGTTCAAGCTCCCAGTTTCAAGCGGGATTTCTCCATTGAAATGATTGTAGGATAACCTCAGGATCTCAAGGTGTCTGCATTTCCATATATTTTGTGGAATCTCCCCAGAAAGTTGATTGACCGAAATACTTAGTACTTTGATATTTGGGAGATTGTCACACAAATGATTCGAGAGTGGACCTGATAGGCTATTATTCTGCATTCTAATTTCTCTCAAGGAAGAGATATTGAAGATAGCATGTGGAATGGACTCACTCAACTCATTATCATTCAAGTTTAACACTTGTAGGGATGAAAGATTTCCAATCTCCTCTGGGATAACCCCGCTCAAATGGTTATTGCGTATCCATAATTCCTTGAGCGAAGAAGACCTACTACTCCTCCCGATCTCCATTGGAATATTTCCACTCAACATATTGTTACTCAAGTATAAGAGTTGGAGCTTTGAATTGTTGAACAAAGAGGGAGGGATTCTACCTGTGAAACTGTTGTTGCTTAGGTACAGCTGCTCGAGCTGAGGTAAACTGCCCAACCATGTCGGGACTTCTCCAATGAATGAATTCACTGCCACGTTCATCACCTTCAGACGCCGCAGTTTAGAGAGCTCAATTGGTAAGAAGCCCGTGAAATTGTTGGAGCGGATGTTAAGATATCTGAGAAACGTTAGGTTTCCGAGATGTGGGGCAACAGTTCCAGCAAGGTCGAATCCGGTGAGATTAAGGGCAGTGACCCTTTGGTGCTTGACACCACACGTGACGCCAATCCAGTCACAAACGGATGTGTTTCCCGACCAATTGGTGTGCAAGATAACACTGGGGTCGGAAGCAACGGAGCTTTTGAAGGAAAGGAGAGCATGTTTGTCAGTAGCAGAATCCAAGCAGAGGGCAATGGTATTGAACAAGAAGTAGATGGAAAGAGCAAGGAAAGAGAGATGAGTAGTCTTCATTGAATTTCAATTGTTTTATTTGGTTTTAGATTGAGTGTCCTCTTCATATATATATATAACGGATGCTCTCTTTGCTAAGCTCAATTATCTGTATAAGAACGCCAACTGATACATGAAAGTCGTGGTTTGAGTCTTGGTCAACGAGTCTTCTTCCAAATAAGTGAAGTGTGGAATTTATATAAATTAATCTGGAAACCAAATTGGGATTACAGTAAAATTTGACTTTCGAGATTAAATTGCGATTACACTGAAATTCGGACCTTTTTCGGTTCGGCCATACTTGACATTTTTATTTTCGGATTATCATTTTTCTTTATCTAACCCATTATTTTCTCCGAACTATTCGAATCAGCTAATTCCAATTAGGATGAGAGAGACCCTCAACATATGCTTTACTATCAAATATCAACTATAGTAGTCAACTTATCATTTAGGTAATCAATAACTTAAGGACGAGAGATGAAATATTTCCATTCATTAAGGGGCAATTGACGCAAGTCGTCAACTTATTAATTTACGAAAAATCTATTTCAATGCAAAATTAAATAATGAAAAAGAAAAATCTATTTTCTCCTTCCTACAAATGCACTTTCTGTTATATCCAAAAAAGAAAATCCACTACCTAAAGCAAACATATTAAAACTTTAATAAATTACATGTAAAGTACTTTTTTTAAAATCTATATCGATCACATATTAAAAGTTATTTGAAACATTCAAATCAATATTTATGATTAATTAAATTGCCATTAAAATTAATTTTTGATTTCAGATTCGTGTTTTATTATATAATAGTATGATTAATTAAATTGCCTTAAATATTAAGGTGTAAGATGTAACAAAAGTTAGCACACACTAAGATTAATTCATAATGGTTACAACTTTGGAAGACTTAATTGCTTTTGAGGCCTAAACTTCCACTAAATCTCCATGAAACCAATTATATTTGAACTGCCTAACTTTTCACATCAATTAATGAGAATAAAGATGACTAGTTTGAGCACAACACTACCTTCTTCTTGTTCAATACCATTGCCTGCTTGGATTCTACTACAGACAAACATGCTCTTCTTTCCTTCAAAAACTTGGTAGCCTATATGTTGCCACTTGGGCATTGCCTCTCACCACTAAGATGGTGTCACGTGGCTCAGTCTTCTTCATTTTAGCAACACTTTTTACTATTTCCAGAAATATGTTTCTGAAAATTGTAAGCCTATATTATATTGTTTTTTTGCATGAATAGGTAGATAAATGTAGAAAATTATGAAATTCAATTTTGACAACATTTATTTTTTAAAATTTTTATTTAATTTTTAAATATGAAATTCAATTTTAAAAAGTTATAATATTACCAAGTGATACAATTCATAAAACGAATGAAACAGAAGACTCGATCCTTTCATTACAGTGATACACGTTAAATTTAGGACTTAACACTTATTAAAAAAAATAAAAAATAAAAATAAAATTATATTTTAAATGAATATATCTGCCGACAAAGAGGAAAAAAATAAATGAAAACAATAATTGAAAATCTGTTAAAATAGAAAAAAGGGGGCTGGCGTGGCGGTGGGAGGCAATGCCTCAAAAGCAGCATATAGACTACCGTTAAAGAGGAAGATGGAAAGTGGTCAAATGTAAGTGTGGAATTTATGTAAAACTGGGACCCTCCATGTCTCTGCTCCACGATAAACATACATGTTCATTGAAAAAAAAAAAAAAAAAAACCATGGTGAATCCTATGAAACGTATACTTCGAAACAAAATAAACCGGTACCGAAGATTAATCGCTCCATATTTAATGGACATGTATATATTTGAATCATCAAATTTGTGCGGATCGATTTCCACAAATTAAGTAATTCGGAGTAATAATAAAGGAGAAAATGATGCGTTTGAAATTTTGGCGACAACTTGTTAGGAGTTAGCAATTTAAGCATCTAAAAATGGCAACATGTATTTAATGTTCAAGGATTAACCCATTATAGTCAATTGTTTTTTTCTTTAGGGAGGAAAAATAGTAGGACGATTGATGAAGTTTCTGCCATCTTTCATTCTTCACATTTTCTTCTTCTGATATTTGTCATTAATTAATGAAAAAAAAAAACCCCAATTTCTACTAACTGTCGAGATGTCTATGTATCGCGTGAGGACGTGTCCTGAGTCTTCGTCTACTTATTTTTTTAATTTCTATACCTTTTTTTATTATTAAAATCAAATAATAATAGAATTACTCTATTGTTGTTATCACAATTTAGATGTGGCGCACTAATTTTACTTTTCTTTAAGAGAATCAAAGTAGCTTTTCCATGAATTTATTATGATGATCTTAAATTGATGTCTCTCTATTCATGGTTTCTTGGATTAAAATTATGGACACGGAGTTTGATGTAATGCTGATAGCCTAATAATATATGGGGTGAGATCCTATATAAAAATTGATTTTTCGTAAAAATAAAATAAAATAAGAAATGATGCATTAGATAAGCAATTATAATGCACACAATTTATAACTATAATACATCACCGATCATAATGCACCATCATTACTATTATAATGAACTAGTCATCATAATGCATGCGTTATACAATGATAATGCACCAATTAATTGAACAGTAGATCATTCACAGATCAACAACCCAAATCACTTCTCATTTATGACACAATCAATCCTTTCTACTACCTCCATCTCATTAAATAAGCCCCAAACCAAAGTGGACCAAAAACCAAGGAAAAAAAGATAAGGGATTTTAAGTACAAAATTAGAGAAAAATTAGGGAGAGCAGTTACTGTTCAAATTTGCACTGTAGCGGGGTTACTGTTCATCATTTAACTGTTCATCGAATAAAATAATATTAAAACAAAAAAATCAGCAGAACATACAAACTCAGAAAAACTCTCAAAAAACTGAAGAAGAAGGAGATGGGGAAAGAAGTAGATGTTCCATCAACAACAAGGACTCAAGTGATGCAATATTTGCTCCACAACTTCAAGAATGAGAAGATATCCCATGGAAGCATCAATGCAGTAGTTGATCTCTTCCAAATATCCAGGTTCAGTGTTACTAGAATCTGGAATACTGCAAAAAAAACAAAGAGAAAGGGGTGAGGTGATCAATGTATCTGCAGACAGGAAGGGAAGAATTAGAAAGAAGAAGCACACTTGTGACTTAATTAGAGAAGGGCAGTGTACAATGACAATTTCCCCACTGGTATTCCCATACCCTGTATCAACCATAGAAACCATAAACAATTACAGCCGTGGAAAATAAAAGTGCAATTAATACAATTATAAAATCTTGTTCCCTGCTGTTAAACACAATTCTAATTAAATGGATAGAATCTCCATCTCACAAATGGAATGCTCACAATCATACAATCACAAAGCAGGAAAATGCATCAAGAACCAGAAAATAAAGGAGAAGAGATAAAGACAGATTATATAAAACAAAAATGATGGAAGGCTCACCATCCTACGATCAGTCACAGTCAAATGCATGTAATTTAAAGCTCAAATCAGATGTAAACTCTTGCTTAAACCCCCACAAAGATCCCGGGTTAACAAACCTAATCGAGAGATAACATGTTCGCTAGTAAGCCCTTTCTATTGCAACAAAAATAATAACTTATACATGTTTACAAATCTGAATAATCAAGCATAAATCACCAACAATGCATCCAACATATTGCCTAATCGAGAGGCATGAACTTTTGAATAATCGAAAGTAAAATCGAGAGAGGAAATAGAGTGACGAACCTCGTGGAAGAGTCCCGGCGAGTCGTGGAAGTCGCTGCCACCCCGAGACCAATGGTCGTCGAACCTGCAAATTAGAGAGAAAGAAGGAGGTGGCGTGAAGGCAGCGTGCCCTAGCCATGAGGGCTAGGGCAGTGGCTGACTGGAGCCAGCGAGACACAGCCGGGCGAGAAGGGCGCCGCTCCCGACAGACGGCGCGGCGGAGACACGAACCAAGGAGGGAGCCGCGCCAACGGCGAACACCCCGGCAGCAACTGCCACGGCGAAGTACAGCAGCAGCGGCGGCGAACGCGCGACTGGGAGACGACGGCCTCCACGAAGCCGCTGCAGAACCGACGGCGGAAACGACGGTGCGACTAGAGGGAAGGGACCGGCGCCGGAGGAGTTGAATCCGGTGTGTTCTCCAGAGGGACAGATCGGGAGGGACAGATCGGGAGAGGGAGGCGGAGAGCTCGAGAGAAAATGACAATGAGAGGGAGGCGCAAGTGAGGGGTAGGGTTTTGACCCCTCCAATTGGGCTCCCTTCCTTTTTTTTAGGATTTGGGCTGAACAATTAGGGGCCCAATTATGCTAATTAAGTGTAATTAGGGCCCTTATTATTTTGTGATGGGATGGCCCATTAGGACTAATTTTTTGCCAAAAATGGAAATGGGGCTATTAGTTGAGACAGATCGAAACGGCATCTGGGGCTAATTTAGCGAGACGGAGGTAGTATATATGATCTCTTGGCTAATATATAAATAAGTTAAATTGTTAAAGTGTTTAATTATGGGCTTGTTGAGTTTTTTTACTTGTATAAAAATGTTAAGGTGTTAAAATTGTGGTCCACCTAATATTTTTTAGTGTATTAGTGTTATTACAATGTTTTTTTGAAAGGCCAACGTTCCAAATTAGATTGATCAAGAAATCATGAACGTTCGGAATAGTGTCGAGAAATCATGAACAAAGGACTATTAAATAGTGTATTTTACTTTGAAATCAAATGGCTTGGATTGGATGCCCAATTTATCTGGTAAAAAGAATGAAATACCCATGGGTAATTCTATGCACAGCCCCCATTTTACTCCCCAAAGCCTCCAATTTATTTTAATAATTTAATTAATAGTAAATTTACAATAATACACCCACAGCCTCCAAGTCCACTCGCCTCTATCTCCAGTTGACGTCGGCGTTAGTGCACCCCCTCCCTCAATTATAACAGCATTTCTCAAGTATAATATTTTAGAATAAACGGCGCTGGCGAACGAACGAACGACTACCGATAAGGTGCGGAACGAAAGAATAATGAAACAATTCAACGGCGGTTGCAGAATAAACGGAGGCAAACTTAAAATTTTAAAAGAAAATGAATTTGAAATTCAAATCTTTCAAAATTTGAAGCTTGAAATAGTTTCTTATGTTTGATGGCTTCATCGTCATGGAGGTGGTGCCGTGGTGGTTGGAATGGCTGTTGGCGGAGGAGTGGATGGAGACATAGGAGAAAGGGAGAAAAGACGGTGGTGGTTGTGCGTTGTGCCCTGATGATTTTAGAGGGATAAATATGTACTTTCCCTAATATTTAATTTTAATTAATAAAATTGGGGGCTGTGCGGAGAAAAACAGGGGCTGTGGATAGAATTACCCAATACCCACGTAGGTGGTATCCCTTTCTCGGCCCAATAGAGCTGGACTTTTTGAAATGATGTTGGGCTCCCATGAGTAAATAATTGGAAGCCCTCGTAGATTTCTATATATCATTAAAATAATCTCGCTGGAACATTCCATCGAACAGTATCCACGCACCACTTGTTAAGGAATAATGATAGCAGATGCCATGGCATAAGTGATAAGTCCCTCTCGATATTCAATGACGTCAACTTATCTACAAGTTCCATCCTTAGTTATCTGGAATCTTAGACGGAAAATTTTTCATATGTCGAGGATATGCTATCATCATTCTTTGAATTGATGCCCGGACATTGTTCGATGAAACAACCAACAGAGATGAAATATAAATGAGAGATTAAAAAAAATAAAAGTTCTTGCAAATTATAAATCAGTGTACCATAACCACCTTCTCCTTCAGTTAGTGAAAGAATTTCTACTGCATTTCCCTTGTTTTCTCTACAGCATTTCTACTTCATTTCACACATTCAAGCATTTCACCGAACAGCTTGAGGGCTTCAATATGCATTAAAAACTCGTTAATTAAGTTTGAATGTGGCTTCTTAAGCTAAATTAGACTACTAATCCAATTCATAATGTGTTGGGGCCCTCTAATGATTCATCAAATATCCAATCTACCAAACTAGGTCGGCTGATAGCAACAATTACAACAATTGCAATTCTACTATATATATAGTACTCCCCCCGTCCCATTCTAATTAACGCGTTCGTTGAATATACGTGAGGTATAAAATAATGAAACGCGTTAACTAAAATGGTCTGAGGAAGTATTATGCAACTTCCTCAAACCATACTCAAGAGATGAACCTGTAAAAACTCCATTACACATTCACTGTAAATTATTCATAAAAAAGAAAAGAAATACTATATAGATATAAATACAAGCCTGTAAAAGTAGAAAAACGGAAAAGGAAAAAGAATAAAAATAAAGATAAAATAAAAATAAATCACAAGCCTAGCTATAACTGTTGCATTATTCTCTTCTCAACTACAATGGTTCAAAATCTGCTCAGTCTCAGTCCATCTTGAGTCCTGCTTTCATATGCACAAGTCTTGATGCTAAAGAACCCAAGATGAACGGCCCGACTGCATCGTACGATTGGAGTTTCACCATATGTTTACGTTAATCAGTAGCTGTATTAGTATGCTTCTCCGGTGAGATTAAGGGAGCTTTACAAGAAAGCATTCCAAAGAGCCTCCTCTCCTTCACCGCATTGCTCGTGTACAAACTTCAACTTCTCGACTGATTTGCAGATCCCGCTGCAGCTCCAGTCGAACGAGGCAGCACATACATTCCCTGCTTGTGCCTTCCACTCACAATCTACATGTTGCTCATTTTAACATTTGAATAGATTTAGAATATGTTTAGAGTTTTGGTGAATATGGGTAGGAAAATGAATGAAAGAAGTAGGTTAATGAGCTATTGTGAGAAATCGTACCTGGCGGAGTACCGCAGCACATGCTGCGTTCATCAATGTGCTCGACTTCAAGACCTATAAACCAAGAACCGAGTGACACATCTTCGTTTGCGTACTTGTGCAAAATAGGCCTAGCCTAGCAGTGGCGGATGCAGAAAAATTTTCGAGTAGGGGCTTTATATTTTAAATTTTGAGTTCAATAGAAATATTCTTGATATTTGGTTTGGTAGTAGGGGCTTTTACACTATAATCTACACAAAATAATAGTAATTTGATAATTTTGGAAGTGTAAAATTTTTTTTTTTTTTAATTTAGTAGGGGCTTAAGCCCCCAAAGACCCCTTCTTAGATCCGCCAGTGGGCCTAGGTATTGAAGTTTGGAACAATTAGTCCATGGTTAATGCATGCACTAAAGAGCAGTATTTTGGACTAATCCACACACAACTTTCATTCTCAAGAAACCTTTCACCAAAAATAAACCATGTTACTCCGACTACTGCCCTTTATAATCTCGAAAAATAGTGTGCTTTTCTTTTGCCCTAGTAAAAATTTCATATTTTTTTTTTGTGGATTAACCATAATTAATGGAAACCTTACTGGTTGATGGAAATGTAGGTGGCGAGATCCTTCGAAATAGCATAGATCTGTCATGTTGCATGCCGGAAATATTTATTTCCATCCTCTCCGAATTTCCAGTACTCCGGCTCATGGTACTTTACATTTCTGCATAACAGATCTGATTATTAAAGATTTAAAAACCAAGACAACGAACATACAATCAATCAAGAAGAAAAGAGGTCGATCACTACTTTTTGGGCTAGAACTGGCCCCGATTTCATACAGCCGATATAAGACCTTGGCTTTGAGCGGTGGCGAGCAAGAGTTGCAGCTTATGTACCTGAGGTACAACACTCATTCATTGCTTTGAATACTGACGATTATCTCTAAGCAAATCCACGTATAAGAGAAAGCAGAGGTTACCCAAGTTTACATGGACATCATCATCAACCTTGACATAAAAATCAGCATCCCATTTTGCGACAGCAGTGGCAAAGAAAATCTTCGTTTTTGCTGAGAGTTCATGATATTCCTCGACATGATCCTAAGGAACTATCAAATCTCAATTATGTATATATTGGGGAAAAAATCTACCCGTGAAAAAAGTGTGCTAAACTATTACCAGCCTTAGAAAGTCCTTGTGCTGAGCTTCTTCTGAGTCGAGAGCTCTATCCAATATACTGTTTGAAGTGGCGCTAGATAATCCAAAACATATACATTCAGTCAGTTCATTCATGAAATAAATGATCAGTCGAATATCCGAAGTTTTGAGAAGTTACACGTCAAGATGAGTATACAAAAGGGTCATTTAAAAAAAGAAATAAACAACCAAGATCTCGAAACTGAAACAGCTAAAATGTACAGAAAGGCCACCAAAATCGAAGTATTATAAATAAAACTGAAAAACGAAGATGTTCAAATCTGACAAAATCCATACTGCATTGCATCACCACAGAAAGTGGACATTGATTTCTCATCTACTCCGTCGAAATGAATTGCTAATCTATAAATACTGAACTGAGTGCTTCTTGAGATCGAAGCTAACACCAAAAAAGCGAAACCTTTAGCTCTACAAACTTCAAAAGATCAGCTGGCAGAAAACAAAGGAAAAGGGGGGCCATACTTCATCTACTAGTTACTACTTAGTACATGCATTGTGAAAATAAATGTAAATAAACACGAGATAACAAACGTGCAATTACCTATGTCCGATCATGAATCTCACTACAATCCCCTTTTCTTGCTCCAACTTGCGATGTTTTTCCCCTGAAAAACCAACACAACCATCAACCACATTAACACAAACTCAAGAAACAAAAAATCTACTCAAAAACTGCAATCAACCTCGAGGCATCCAAGTCTCTCTGACAGAATCACGTCTCTTTCGACTACTAAAGGCCGTATTTATACCAATCACCATAAATGCTTTCTTCCTCTGAGGCCCCTCATAGTAAATTACAGAGGACCCCTCACCGCTCCCTCTCTCCTCACCTCTCCTTGAAGCAGACAGTTCCATTTGCAGCATTGAAATCGACTTATCCAATGACCTAAATAGAACCCCCAATAAATTCCATAACTCAATCTGACAAAATACTCTTAAAGAAACAAAATTTAATAAAAAACAAACAATTTATTGTAAAGAATCATGAACTCACAGAACTGCTTCATGGGTTTTGTACACCTCATTCATGATATTCACGCCCTGATCCCCTCCTTTCTATTGAAAAAACAAGAATCAGATACCAAAACATAAAGGCACAAAAAAAGGAAAGCAAAATTCTTGAAAATTGAATCTTTGAAACAGCAATAAGAAATAACCAAGCTTCAATTCGTAAAGATTGAACCTTTTTTCTACCATTGCAGTCCTCTGATACGATCTGCAGCTCTTGCTCCCTTCTTTTCTGAGTTATTAACTGGTTGCTGGATTCCAGTGGAACCCAGAATCTAATCAACCATTACATGAATATGCAGAGGCGGATTACAACAAGCTATTAAAGAATTCAAGAAAAACCGAAATTCTTGCAAGAAACGTACTTGTTAGTGAACATTATCCCGAGGAAAAAGAAGCACATGGAGAAAATAGGAATCCATTTTGCCGAAACCTTCCCACTGCTCTTACTCTTCATGCCTCTACAATTTTTCTTTCTTGGATAACACAGTGCAAGCGAAATGGGGGAGAATCCAGTAAGAGACATATGAGCTGAATTCTGTATACTACTGTATTATGAGAGAGAGAGAGAGAGAGAGAGCTATAAAATGGAGAATGTCGACGGAATCTTGTAGTGCAGTGTCAGTGAAGTGGAATATATTTTTTTTCTTAATTAAATTTGTCGGAATAATTGTGAAATGAATTTAAGTGAAATTAGGGGGCTTGGAATTTGGTAGTAAGAAACAGGTGCCTTTTATTACAAGTAATAAATCCGAATCAATTGTTCCAACGACAAGTGTATATACTATGTTTAGTAGCAAAT
Organism: Thymus mandschuricus; assembly: GCA_029379335.1. NCBI lineage: Eukaryota > Viridiplantae > Streptophyta > Magnoliopsida > Lamiales > Lamiaceae > Thymus > Thymus mandschuricus. The sequence continues at coordinate 39,227,731 of CM057074.1, forward strand.
CTTAGTCCAACTCGTGTATTTATAGCAATTAATTACTAACATGAGAAAAAAAAAAAAAAAAAACACCCAGAAAAAATAAATCACAACTACTAAAAATCTATACTACACTTAAAAGTTGAGTTTTTACATTATTTACAACAATGCCATTTTCCCTCCAAAGCATACATTGTTTTATCCAAAGGACATACACTAATATTGATTAATCTAATATTCTATGGGTATTGCACAATAACTATATAATATTGTATCCCAAACTAAAAGCCCCACACTTTTAAATTTAAATCCATATTTGTCATTAATTTAATAAAACTTCACATAACTTTATAAAATGTAAAACTATCAATAAAATATATATATATATATATATATATATATATATATATATATATATATATATATATAGCGGAGAGATCACATACAAAAGACAGGTTCTGTAAGAAATGAGAAATGATCTGGACCATTGATCTCTGTGATCTACGTTAACTGGTGCATTATGATTTTACTAAAATGCATTATGATTGTATAGATAATGCATTATAATGCATTGTGCATTATAATTATGTGCATCGTGCATTATAATTATATGCATGAAATGCATCATTTTTTATTTTTTACGATAATCCTATTTTGTACAGGATCTCACCCCTATATATATATATATAGGGGTGAGATCTCATACAAAATCCATTTTGTATAGGAAATAAGAAGAATCTTGGACCCTTGATTGTTGTTACTTTAACGGATTAGATTTAATTCAATATATAAATTTTTTTTTTATATTATTTGATAAAAACCGAATCTTTTGAATTAAAAAAGGGTTAAATAGTAAAATTAGTCTTTGATTACTTTGGTAGTGCCGATAGTTGTGGAATTTTTAATGAAATTATCCAAATAAATAATATAATCTTCCCAAATTGAATTTACATATAATATTAAATTTAAATACACTCGAAGACCACATCAAGTTTAATTTAAAATTCGGAAGAACAATAACAAAATAATTATCATAATTTTCTACATTTCAATGAGTATTATAATGCACTAATGCAATTTTATAATGCACACTAATGCAATTTTATAATGCATTTATCTTCATATTATAATGCACTAATGCAATTTTGTAATGCATTTAACGTCGTATTATAATGCACATATACTTTATAGTGCACAAGTGAAATAGTATATGCATTTATAATGCACTAATTATTTACTATAATGCTCTTATTGTAGTATTATAATGCAGTCCTTCTTATAGAAAACTCCAAACATACAAGGTCGATTAATAAATGGTTTGTACATTCATTATCTATTTTTAATGCATTAATTGTAAAATGAATATTAGTTCACGTAAAACGAATAGCAAATGCAGATTATATAAATATATATGCATTATAATGCATAAATTGGCTATTTCTAATGCACTTGCACAGTTAAATTGGCTATCACTTTATTTTTCTTTCTCTCCTCCTCTTCATTTTCTCTCTGCAAAGTAGTTTATTGATCTCCATCGAACTATGAGAGAAGATAGGCGCGCCACCGCCATATGCAGCAATTGATAGCGATCAATGAATTTGATTTTTTTAGTTATGAGCAATATGCGTATATTGGAAGAGATAATCTTCAAAAGATTAAATGAAATATAATGAATCCCATAATTTGGGGAGGGTCAGTTACCATTTAAACAAGATTACAAATTTATCCCTTACCCAATAAAAATGGGCGAGATTAATTGAAAATTTTGTATTAATTAATAGCCGTAGATGAATCTAGATGGACGCATAATATTGCTTCTTATTTTTTACACAACAAGGCTTTTCTATATGATCTCTACTCTCTCTCTCTCTCTCTCTCTCTCTCTCTATATATATATATATATATATATATATATATATATATATATATATATATATATATATATATATATATATATAAATCATTTTATGAAAATGGTTGACTATCTAAATTTTAAAATTTTGATGTTTTTGTAGTGAAGAATCTATTTATTTTTACCATGAATTTTACTCCACCGAAATATTTTGCTACGTACTTATTTCTTTCTTATTATTATCTTTTAACATAATTACATTTCAAGCGTATTTACCAATGTCATGTTACATTTCAAGTACTATGTAACTAACTATTTGAATTTATACATTTTATTCAAAGAATAATGATTGTATGTTAATTTAGTTTTTACAACACAAAAGTTTAATGTGGAAGTACTCCATACATTGTCTTTAAGGCTAGGATATGTTTTCCAAATCATCTTCAAATGTTAAATAATTGGATTAAGAGATACTAAAAAAGAATCAATAATAATTCGCGTTTATTAAGAATGAACAACAATGAATGATTTTTTTTTAGAATGGCGTATTGAAATTACAAAATGAACATATAAAAAAGAGTATTGCAATGGTTTTCTATTAAACAATTTCGTTAATTAATATGGTATCCGTGCATCGCACGGGTGCGATACTAGTAATGTTAAAATGTTGCTTTCAGTTTAAACTCCAGGCAACAGTTATTCTTACACTTTAAACGTAATAAACGACAAATTAGGGCAGTCATTACATGTTAGTAATTTGAATTTTGTAGTAAACTTTACAACCTTAAAGCAGTTTCTTGTTTTGACTTTAAGTACAAATTATTTGCACTATACTTGATTATTATTTGAGGTCAATTATCTCTCAAAACATTACACAGTATCAACATATGAGATGTTGGCTTTCTATTTCAAAAAATTTAGCTGTCCACTTTATGGATAAGTTATTGGGATTCAAAAGGAGAAAAAACTGAATCGTGACGTATTGATTTAGTGGTAGAGGGTTAATGCCTGTAGGTGAACGTTTTAGATTCGAATTTTTCGTGACACGGACTTTAAATTACCGTTTATCATACGCATTGACAGATCTCAAGGAATATCAACACTGTGAAAATGGAGATCAATACAAGTATGTATTCCATAAATACACGACTCCACTCCATCTTTCCTTATGCAATACCTAAATGCAGTATGTAGGAGCTCTACGAGGGCGATAAACGAAAGGTTTGACAGCGTGAGAATAGCCCGAGCGGTGGGTGTAACTGAACTTGACACCTGCACTTCCATCTCCCAAATGAGTGCAGTGGCTGTGGAAGCTGCTGATTGGCCTGGCTAGACATGCATCCCAACGTTCACTCTCGGGCATCGTCTCAGCCACTGTGTAAATCCCATCTGAATTTGTGAATGCTTGATAGTTTAGGACTTCACCGGACTTCGTTATGCAAAGCACGGCCACCTCAGCACCTGTACCAGAAAAGCAAAAACTCTTAAAATCATGAAATGCAATGTATGTACTCTGGCACCAATGTAGTTTTCATGCAATGAAGCCTAAAATCTTTCTAGAGAGATTCAAACCCTTAAATTTCCTGCCCGGTAGAAACCAACGTGCTCTCCTAATGAGAACTAGTTACCACGACAACTATCACACGCTCTTCAGATGCCTAAACGCTATACAATTCACAATGAAGAAAATCATGCATAGTATCATGAAAATATGACACAATGATTCATCATAAAAGATTTTAACAAAACGGACTGATAGACTAATAGACAAGATACCGGAGGCAAGCTTGGAATCTGTTTGAGTCTAACAGCGCAGGTTCAGCAGAAGCAAACTTTTAGATGACAACGCAAACAAGGACTCGTAAATAGTTACACTATACATCAATGATCAAACTAGAGCTAGATGACGATGAGCTCGTTTTTATAATGGCATCCAGAAAGGGCCTAAAGTAAGATAGCTATTGCAAGAGAAGCACATTTGAAGGTAGTATAATTGAATCGTCATTAAAAAACATGACCTCAAATTTCTGATAGATAATTAGTACTGCAGAGATCCCTATTATACGAAGATCACCTCAAAATTCCACGATTAGTATTCAACGGAGTGATTTCAGCAACTATACATACCAGCTACCAACGGATCGTTCTCTACGAAAGCCAAGGGCATTGAATCAAATAGATAAAATACTCGAATCAGTTACATCGTCATATCCCACAAGATAAAGGAGTTGGTAATTAGAACAGAGAATCACAAATTCACAACTACAAAAAGATTTTCGTTCCAAGAACCACCACAACACACAATCCAAAACTTCATTTTCTCAGTCAAATGCAACTTTTGGAACAAAACCATCAGAGGAAGAAGGCCTTAATCAATAGATTACAACTCCAGGTGAACCCTAATCTAAACACATTCTGATTTATTTTTTTCTCATTCAATCAACTAACAGCAATCAAGAGCTTAGCTCACTCACAAATTCAATACCGCCTCTCAAAAACAAACAAATACCAAAAGACAAGAGGAAATCGAGATTGGGAAAGTAATCTAAAATCTAAAATTGGGGGAAATTGGGAAAAAAAAGCGAGGGAACTTGCCTGATAAGACGTGATCCTCGGGGCCGATGGCGGAGTCGGCGCACACGTCACACACCACCCGGCCGTGGATTTCGCCGGTCCACGACGTCACTCCGTCCGCCATCAGCAGCGCCACCAAAACCCCCGCCGCTATCAGAAGCTTCGACTCCATTTCTCAAAATCTCAGGAGCGAAGAAGGAAGCATTCGAGTAAGCTTTAGCCGCCGATAAAGGGTAAGCGTTAAAGAGGGAGGCTAATTCTTTGGGATTTTATTACCGGATTTCAATGCCACTGTAATTGGGTAAAAAAGAGTATTAACAAGTAATTATTGGGAATCAATAATGGGCTGGGCCTCATCAAAACTATCGGGCCCGGGCCAGATTGTGGGCCGAGATTGAGGTCAGATCAGGGCCCACCCCAGCATTATTTATAATAAAAATATTATTATTCACAGAAAGAAAAGTGGAATTTTGTGATTTGCCCACATGAGTAAAATTTTGTTTTGAACTTGAAGCTGTTAAAAGTTGACTAATTTTTTCTTTAAATGGTGAAAGTTCACTATTTAAATATTTAAGTTATGTGTATAAGTGTAATTCAATTGTCTGAAATGCTTTACTTTTACCGTTCCAACGAAGATAAGACGTTTGACTAAAGTCTATCTTAAAAAAACCTGTTAACTAGGTTTGAATGTGGCTTGTTAAGCTAAAATTAGACTACTAATCCGATTCATAATGTGTTGGGGCCTTTTAATGAGTCATCAAATATTGGATCGGGCCTGCACTTTGTTAGACGACCGTCGGTATTAAACTTAAAGTTTGTGTTAAAATGATTGTGGAGTACTACTTTCTATTTTGCTTTTCTTTTGCTAAATGAGTTCATGGACTGTGGTTGTAAATACTGCAATTTACAATCTCATGTTACAACTAGAGCTATCACACATATTTTAACAGATACATTATGCCACAGCAAGTTCCATAGCACAAGCTGTGCTATAAACATCAAACTCCAATATTGTGAATACTAATCGATAAAGTGTATCGAGGCCGATGCCTTCGTGTAGCTGCATTGATCTTGTTCAGAGCAGCCGCTGCTTCGATCATATTGATCCTTTCATTTGCTGAAATTGCTACACATTTCATAGCCAACTCAAATATCGACACCACACATTGTTCTTTGGCAGAGTAATCTCGATCTTCCCTTGATAACAGAACAACTGAAGCAATTTCTGCTGCTGCATTTCGTTGCAGTGCTTCAAATACCCAATCATTTAAGCTCATTTCCCCACCGAACATATCATCCGTCGGCTTCTTCCCTGTGGACATGTCCAACAACAATGTTCCAAAGCTGTACACATCCCCTTCTGTCGAAACTTTCCCTTCCGTTCCAAGCAAATCACTGTCTCTCGTAAACAAGTAAATAAAATACCTGATGATATAGGAAATCGAGACTGGAAAAGTAATCTAAAATCGAGGCAACTGGGAAAAGCTGAAAATCGAAGTTTTACACACATACAACGTGTACTACTCAACAGAATTATCACGCATATTTGAACAGAAAAGTTTTGCCATAGCAAGTTCTAAAGAAGAAACAGCATTGTAAGCATCAAACTCCATTATTGTGATTGCCAATCGATAAAGCATATCTAGGCCGATGCCCTGTAGCTGCAGTTATTTCTGCATTGATCTTGTGCAGGGCAGCTGCTGCTTCGATCATGTTGATTCGTTCATCCGCCGAAACTGCTAAGCATTTCATCGCCAACTCAAAAATCGATGACACGCATCGCTCCTTGGAGGAGAAATCTTGATCTTCCCTTGATAAGAGAGCAACTGCCACAATTTCAGTAGCTGCATTATGTTGCAGAGCTTCACTAACCCATTCTCTTAAGCTCATTTCTCCACCGAACATGTCATCGGTCGGCTTCCTCCCTGTGAACATCTCCAACAGCATTACCCCAAAACTGTACACATCGCCATTTGTTGACACTTTCCCTTCCGTTCCGAACTCTATTAGAATCACACGCATCAGTTAGGCCAAACAATCATGGAAAAAGTAATATATATGACATAACGGAATATGAAAAGTTAACATTATGCATAATCACCCGGTGCAGCATAACCGATGGTGGCCAATGTTTGAGTTTGGGCGAAAGCTTCCCCACCCTCGAAAAGCTTCGAAATTCCAAAATCGGAGAGATGAGCAATCATGTCTTCATCGAGCAACACATTGCTCGGCTTTATGTCACAATGGACTACTGGGAACGGATAACCATGGTGCAGATACTCCAGAGCAGCCGCAACATCTATTGCTATTTTTAATCTCTTTATGAGATCAATAACACAGTTGTCGGAATACAACCATTTATCCAAGCTCCCATTCGGCATGTATGCTAGAATCAGAGCTTTAAACTCTATGTTACTACAACATCCTATAACTTCAACTAAGTTTCTGTGCCGAACGTTGCTCAATACTTTAGTTTCTGTGTCGAAGCTTCTCGCACCCCCTTCTAGTTGCAAGTCAAATACTTTTGCTGCAACTTGTAGTCCGTCAGATAGTGTTGCTTGGAAGACCAAACCGAAGCTTCCTCTTCCGAGTAGGTTGCCCTCACTAAAACAATCTGTTCCCCGTTCCAATTCCAAGTAAGAAACTCTTCTCCACTCTATAATGGGTGAGATTTCAGAGGAGAGTGGCACCTTCTTCTGATTTCTTCTCCTTATGAAGATGACGATGACCAACACTAAAATGACTACTACAATCAATGAGGGCAACATATACTTCATTAATTTGACAGAATTGTTTTTCCGCGTACCAACACCATTTTTTGGGCATAACTGCACTTGATATCTAGGAGAACCGCAAAGGGCAGAGTTGTGGGCAAAAGATTGAGCTGTAAAGTTACTGAAACAACCCCCGTTCGGAATTTCCCCCTCCAATTGGTTGTCGGAAACATTAAAATTCCGAAGAAGGCGGAGGCCTTCTAAGGACTTGGGTATGATTCCAGAGAGATTATTGTGAGATAAATCTAAATCAGTTAAGCCTTTGACATTTCCCAAGACCTTAGGAATATATCCACTAAACTGGTTATTGGACAGGTTCAGAGTTACTAGTGATTTGCAACCATCAATCAAGCTGGGTATATCGCCTGAAAATCGATTAGAAGACAAATCTAAGGTGTTAATGGCCTTCAAATTTCCGAGTTGGGATGACAATGGGCCATCGAAATGATTGGAGGACAAGTTCAAGATGAAAAGGTCTGTAAGAGCCCAGAAGTTGGGAGGGATGGTGGAATCCAATTTGTTGGAGTATAGATAAACTTCTCTCAAGGATCTAACTTCCCCCAAACATTCAGGTATTGAACCTTCGAGCTTGTTCCTATCAAGGCTCAACCCTCCCAAATTATTCAACCGACAAATATCGTTAGGAATAGACCCAACCAATTGATTGTCAACAAGATATAGTATTTGGAGTTGCTTCATTCTCCCAACTGTCAATGGAATGCGCCCACTCAATTGATTAGATAACAAACCCAAATATAGCAAGCTACTCAAGTTTCCGATTTCAGAAGGAATGACACCCATAATGTTGTTGTTTGATAGCGAGATGACCTCAAGAGAAGAGGAAAAATTCCCGATTGATGCAGGTAGGCTACTGTTCAACAGGTTATCAACTACGTCCAAGCGCTTCAGATGTTGACAGTTGGTTAATGAAGAGAGAAACGGGACTGCCTCTCCACTCAAATTATTCCTTCCCATGTAAAGTTCTTGGAGAAGTCTCAATTTACCAAAGTCCGGTATGGATCCACTCAAGGAGTTGTTGCTCATGTCCAAGAAGGCAAGTTTAGAAAGATTGGTGATAGAGCTAGGAATCGGACCATTGAGCCAGTTATCACCAATAAGAAGCCATTCAAGATTGACAAGTGAATTCCCCAAATTCGAAGGAAGACTACATGAAAACTCATTAAATGCAAGTTCTATGACTTTCAAGGTTGATATGTTGAACATGGAAGATGGGATGGAACCGAACAAGGAATTTTTGAACACACTGAAATATTGTAGGTTTGGTAAAGTGCCCATCTCTGGTGGAATTTCACCTGCCATAAGCACACATTCATGCATGCATGCATGCATGAGATATCATAAGTTGGCGTTGAACACCGTGTTTACAAATATCATACAGAGATTAATGCATACATAATTGATTCTCAATGCATAATTAATAAAGTTGTCTAAGTTAAATTATTTTTTATGATGGTTAAATGAATCTCAAAATTCAACTATATATATACCTGTCAAAATATTGTTTTCCAAGATCAATTGCGTAAGCATGGTGAGATTTCTGATTCCACGTGGGATGCTGCCACTCAAATTGTTGTCGAAAAGTCTCAAGATCTCAAGGTTTTTGCATTTCCATATACTTGACGGAATCTGTCCTCGAAGTTGATTCTTACGCAGATTAAGTGTTTTGATGTTGGGCATATTGTTGCACATTTCACTTGGGATATTTCCTGCAAATAGTTTTCTCCCTCAACATTAATTGTTTGCTCCCATGCATTAATATTAATTAATCTGTATTTTGGAATTACTCGTGAACGCATGCATGGTGATTATATATATGGGAGTGACGGCATACATACCTGTCAAATTGTTATCACTGAGATACAACACCTCAAGAGATGAGATGTTGAAGATTGAAGGTGGAATATTTCCAATTAGGGAAGCGCCCTCGATGTTTAATTCCTCTAGCCTCCAGAGATTCCCTAATTCTGCCGGAACTCCTCCTGAAAACATATTGGTATTCATCAATAGGTATTCAAGTAGTCATTTATTTGATACCATATGTATTTTTGTTTCGAGGAATGTTATAAAAGCATATATTATTCAAGTAAGACGAGAATGAGTAAGTACCTCCGAAATCGTTGAAGGCCAAGTACAACTCTCTAAGCATGCTCAAATTCCCAATTTGGAATGGGATATTGCCGCTCAACTTGTTGTAGGATAATGACAAGATCTCAAGGTGTTTGCATTTCCATATACTTTGTGGGATTTCCCCAGAAAGGCTATTGTTCCTAAATATAATTTCTCTCAAGGAAGACATATTGAAAATACCCTTCGGTATGGACCCACTCAACTCATTATAACTCAAGCTAAACACTTGTAGGGATGAAAGGTTTCCAATTTCCTCTGGGATAGCACCGCTCAAGTGGTTATTGCTTATTCTTATTTCCTTGAGCGTAGACCTACTACTCCCAATCTCAGTCGGAATATTTCCACTCAACAGATTGTTACTCAAGTCTAAGAGTTGGAGATTTGAATTGTTGAACAAAGAGGGAGGAATTCTACCTGCGAAACTGTTGTTGTTCAGGTATAGTTGCTCGAGCTGAGGTAAACTGCCCAACCATGTCGGAATTTCTCCAGTGAATGAATTCACTCCCACGTTCATCACCTTCAAACGCTGCAGTTTTGAGAGCTCAGAGGATAAGAAGACCGTGAAATTGTTGGAGCTGATGTCCAAATATCTGAGAAACGCCAGGTTTCCGAGACGTGGAGAAACTGTTCCAGCAAGGTTGAGCCCGGAGAGATTGAGGGCAATGACCCTTTGGTGCTTGACTCCGCACGTGATCCCGAACCAATCACATACGGGAGTATTTTCCGACCAATTTGTGCGCAAGCTGGCACTGGGGTCGGAAGCAACAAAGTTTTTGAAAGAAAGGAGAGCATGTTTGTCTGTAGTAGAATCCAAGCAGAGGGCAATGGTATTGAACAAGAAGAAGATGGAAAGAGCAAAGGAAGAGAGATGATTAGTCTTCATTGATTTTAATTGTTCTGTTTTGGATTGGTTGCCCTCTTTATATTTAAAAGAGTCAAAAGTAAGTGAATTTTAAAATTTTAATTTAATTTGCATGCATATTATCCTACCATTGCAAGTCGTAGTCAACTTTTCATTTATGTAACTACTATTTTGATATTGAAATAATGAAAACAAGTCTAGTCAAATAATAACAGTAGCATTCTATTAGCTACTTACGTACTACGTATGGCGATAATTAATTTCGAAAATAAGTTGACTTTTACCATAAACTTTCAAAGATAAACTGCAATTTTCACCCCAAATTGCAATGTCAATGCTTCCAATTACAATGTTTGGAAAATAGGATTCATCGCGATTACAATGAAATTTTCAAGTTACGAAAGTATTTGATTTTCTGCAATCAGAATACAGAAATTTATTCATCTCATTCAAACATTCTATCGAACACTTTCCGGGCTCTACCGTCAGATATGGAATTCAATCACCGTCAGATATGGAATTCAATCACCGTCGATAAAAAACAAACAGATAACAAAAGACAGATAAATCGAGATTAATAAAGTAATCTAAAATTGGGGGAAATTGGGAAAAGCGAGGGAACTTGCCTGATAAAACGTGATCCTCGGCGTACACACCACTCGGCCGTGGATTTCGCCGGTCCGGTCCATGACGTCACTCCGTCCGCTATCAGAAGCTTCGACCCCATCTCTCAAAATCTCAGGAGCTGAGAAGGAAACAATCGAGCTAGTAAGCTAAATCGGCGACAAAGGGAAAGAGTTAACTGTATGTAGCTTATTCTGAATTTAAAGAGAGAAGAGAAAAGAAAAAACCCTCGAAAGGAGTCCCTTGGGCTTAAATGGGGCCCATTAGTGAGTGAGTGAATTGTGTAGGCCCAATCGTATTTGGATTGGGCCGCGTTTGACAATTCCAGCTTTAAAAACAAAAATTATTTTCCAGCAACACATTGCTTGGCTTAACATTGCAATGAACAATTACACCCTCCGTTCTTCTTAAGTGGACCCCTTTTATTATTACAAGCTGTGAAAATGTACGTTGCACGTATAACCACTCATTTATCATATATTCCTTTATAATACATTTACAGTCTAAACAATCATTAATAGCATAACATTGTTAATCGTTTGCATTAATTAACAAAACTTTGTCAGGTGTAAAGACAATCATATAATTGATACAATCTTAATTTTAAAAACTAAGATAAAATCCATGCGCTGTTACTACTAACCGTGATAACATATTAAGAATTTAGATTCATGTTGTGTCAATAGAGCATAAAATAATGTCACTATTTTAAGATAGTCTATAACATGCTCCATCTTTACAATAGTATTAAAACATTAAATTTAAAGGATAAATTAAGCTATAATCAAGTTAAAATAGTACTAAAAAATTACATCTATATTTGCAATTTCTCATTCTTGTGACATGAATAATCAATATAAATATAGAAAAGTCCAAATTAGGAGAGCATGAATTGACTTACAATATATAATTTCTCATTTGTCAAAGTCTCTTTAACGAAATAACAATACATAATGAATGGAAATAAAAATATTCTAATAATGCAATATTAACAAAAAAAATATAACACAACTTACTATTTGCAAGTATATAATCAGGCAATAACATGTAAACCAAACGGCATGCAATTTTGCCTATCTTTTGATTAGCCATGTCACTCAAAGCAAAAATCACAAGTTCTATTAGTGGCCTTTACTTTTCCATTTTTATAATAACATCTTTCATTTCTTAACAATTGTTTCCTATAAAAGAAAATTATATAGGACAAAGTAAGTAACAGAACAAATATGTTATAATATAGTATTATGTATTTAATAAATTCATCAATCTAACTATGACATATGTATTATAGGTATTATAATTAATTCATCCATAACGTCATGTTATACCGGATTCAAATGAAGTATTAATAATGTTATATTATTGGAGGAAAAGATGAAACTTTACTTAGTTTCAAAGAGTGTAGAAGCATTTATTATAATTATGTCACACCTTGTAAGATACAACATCTCAATTTCAAAACCACAATTATGAATATTACTTTGGATTTATCATTTAGAGCAATAAGTTACACACAGTAGTATACAAGAGTATTTTTATGATTAATAACCTTAACTTATATCGAATCAAACTTACTCTTTAAATTACTAATTTCTTTTAGTAAAGCCTAAACCTAATAAATTAGGTACAAACACTTGTTCAAAAAAAACAAAATCGAAATATATATAAACTAATTTAGTTTAGGTTAATTATCAAATATTCATGATTAATTCTCCATTATATATAAAAAAAAATACTCTAAACGCAATTATATCCTAAACTATCAATTTGTTATTGCCACTCTCAGTGCAGTCTTTCAGCAACATTATGTCCACGTGAAACACCGAAATCTAAGTGGAATTTTGTAATTAATGTTTAACTTAATAATAAGTTTCGCCGGTAAATAATACTCCCTCCGCCTCAGAGATCATGACCCTATTTCCTTATTGAGATGCCTCACAATTCATGACCCCTTTCCTATTTGGGAAATAATTAGGAAACTAATTGTATCATTTGTAAATCTCTTATTACAATTAACATTCTCTAACTAAATATGTTGAGGCTGAAACTCGTGCTATTGTTGATAGGGTGAACCTCTGTGTGGAGGAGAATATTAAGCCAATTAGGTTGTTTTCAGACTCGCTCATGGCTGTTCTCCGTCTTACAGAACAGGAGATGCGCGACGATACCACCAATGGGAATCTCAACGACATTTATGCTTTTATTCAGAGTGGTTTCATCCTTAGCGCGTCGCATATGTACCGGAGTGCTAATTCTGCTGCTCATGCCTTAGCTCAGTTCGCAGCTTCCTCTTCTTCTTCCTTTACATGGAAATCTGAGTTTCCTGAATGGCTCTTTAACAGAGAGCCACAACTACTACAAGATTTTTGTTCCAAGAACAACCACAACACACAATCCAAAACTTCGTTTCTCAGTCAAATGCAACTTTTTGGAACAAAACTATCAGAGGAAGGCCTTAATCAATAGATTAAAACTCCAGGTGAACCCTAATCTAATCACATTCTGATTTTTTATTTTTTTTTTTCCCCTCATTCAATCAACTAACAGCAATCAATAGCGAGCTCATTCACAAATTCTATCACCCGTCTACCAAAAACAAACAAATGCCGAAAGACAAGAGGAAATCGAGATTGGAAAGTAATCTGAAATTGGGGGAAATTGGGAAAAAAAAGGAGGGAACTTGCCTGATAAAACGTGATCCTCGGGGCCGATGGCGGAGTCGGCGCACACGTCACACACTACCCGGCCGTGGATTTCGCCGGTCCACGACGACACTCCGTCCGCTATCAGCAGCGCCACCAAAACCCCCGCCGCTATCAGAAGCTTCGACTCCATTTCTCAAAATCTCAGGAGCGAAGAAGGAAGCATTCGAGTAAATTTTATTACCGGATTTCACTGCACTGTAAATTTTAATGGGCCGGGTCTCATCTCAACTATCGGGCCCGGGCCAGATTATGGGTCGGGATTGAGGTCAGATAGGGGCCCACCCCAGCATTATTTTTATACTTCCATATAATAAAAAAATTATTCACCAATTTTGTGAATTTGCACATATGAGTAAAATTTTGTTTTGAAGCTGTTAAAAGTTCACCAATTTTTTCTTTAAATGTGAAAGTTCACAATTTAAATATTTAAGTTACGTGTATAAGTATAATCCAATTGTGTGAAATGTTTTCTATTTTGCTTTTCTTTTGCTAAATGAGTTCATGGATTGTAGTTGTAAATACTGCGGTCTTTGGGTTTGAACTGGTCATGTTACAACCAGAGCTATCACACATATTTGAACAGATACATTTTGCCATAGCACAAGTTGCGCTGTAAGAATCAAACTCCATTATTGTGAATACTTATAGATACAGCGTATCGAGGCCGATGCCTTCGTGTACCATTTTAAACAACAGTAACAGATAAATCATATCGTGGGGGACGAGTGGCTAAAGCTGCTGCAATTGTTGTTTTGATCTTGTGCAGAGCAGCTGCTGCTTCGATCATGTTGATTCTTTCATCCGCAGAAACTGCTAAGCATTTCATTGCCAACTCGAAAATCGACGACACGCATCGCTGCTTGTCGGAGAAATCTCGATCTTCCCTCGATAAGAGAGCAGCTGCCACAATTTCAGTAGCTGCATTCTGTTGCAGAGCTTCACTTACCCACTCTCTTAAGCTCATTTCTCCCCCGAACATGTCATCTGTCGGCTTCTTCCCTGTGAACATTGTTGGATATTATTGGCTTTGATCAATAATATGGAGTGGATATTTAATTCAGTTGTGAGATTAAATATCGTAGTGTTAATCTTCTCGAGGAGTAGATTAATGTGATATACTCATATGCTCAAATCCAATTATGGTGAGTGAGATATGAATATATAAAGATTGGAGTTTGGACTAATTACTTCATAGTTTAATGAAGTAGAATTGATCGGGTTCAGGCTTGGGCCTGTGTATTGATTGCTTTGTGTTTGGGCCTTGAAAACTAAAGCAAATGTGATTGTGCGATTTTGTCACAATTCGGATTTGGAAGCCCAATCCATTAGTGGCCCAATGGGCGTCTTGTGTAAGAGATGTCTAGATATGTCTCTCAGACGAATCTAGACGTGCACCCGATCTAAATACGTCGAATGAATTTAGACGTGCAGTCAGTCCAAGTACGTTGGACAGTTCATCTTGAACTCCTCCAAGTACGTTGGACAGTTCATCTTGAACTCTTCCACCCAATCTAAATGCGTCGAATGAATTTAGACGTGCAGTCAGTCCAAGTACGTTGGACAATTCATTTTGAACTCCTCCAAGTACGTTGGACAGTTCATCTTGAACTCCTCCAAGTACATTGTACAATCCAATTTGAATTCCTCCTTGATGAGAAGTGTGCCTATAAATAGCAAGCATACTAGCCATTCTAAAGATCGATCGATTAGATTAGAAAAACAAGCATAAGCATCTTGTTGCATTCTCTCTTCTCTTTCGAGCTCAAGTCCCTCACCTCTTTCTAGTTCGTCGGAGCTCCAAGGTCCTGCGGTGCTGCATCCTCGGAGACGAAGCCGTTTTATCTTTGGGGACGATACGCCAAAACCGAGAGCACTACCGGGGCGTATTTCGTCTTGCGGAAAGAGGATCTTTCCTCGACTCGGCTTTCAAGTTTCTATTCTTTTTCAGTTGTAATAGTTAGTCATTTCCTTTGTAATTTTCGCCCCGGCAAGTTACTGTAATCCAAGCCGTATTCCCAACAATCGCAAGACGAAATATAAACTTGCCGATCCAAGGAGATGACGACCGTTCCTGCTTCCACTGACTCCAACACCGGCGCTGCCACGATGTCCTCAACGATCCCTTCACCGTCGCTGTCCAGCCTCCCTACAGCGTCTGCCTCAATGCCGAGGACTGGAGGCTCAACTACCCCCTGGGTGTTTGTGAACCCTTTTGGGTCAAATGGTGGATCCGCATCTAGCGGCACCGTGGGTTCCACTTTTAGTGGTCCCGTTGGATCCGTTAACGGATCAGGTGTTGAGCACATAGGGCTCAACACAAGTGGTTCCCTTTTGGGAATGAACTCGGCGCAACGGGTGATGCCGCCCGCCGAGAAGCCACCGAAGTTCGGAGGAGCCGACTTCAAGAGATGGCAACAGAAAATGTTGTTCTACTTGACAACGTTGGGATTTGCTAACTTCCTCAAGGAAGAAGAGCCATCTGAGCCGAGTGAGCATGAGACGAACTTCAACGTTCGGGCTGCTTACGACAATTGGCGGAACGGAGATTACCTTTGTAAGAACTTCATTCTGAATGCTCTGGATGATGCTCTGTACAATGTGTACTGCTCTGTAGAAACCTCCAAAGCGATATGGGATGCCTTGGAGAAGAAGTACCGTAGCGATGATGCTGGTACGAAGAAGTTTGTAGTGGCCAAGTATTTGGACTACAAGATGGTCGATTCTAGACCGATCATGGAGCAAGTGCAAGAGTTTCAACTCATTGTGCACGATGTCCATGCTGAGGGGATGTCCTTACCAGACGCTTTCACTGTTGCAACCGTGATCGAAAAGTTACCCCCAAGTTGGAAAGACTTCAAGAGCTACCTCAAGCATAAGCGAAAGGAAATGACTCTTGAAGATCTAATTGTGAAATTGCGTATCGAGTCGGATGTGCGAAAGCAAGACCCAAAGCCAAGGGTCCCGATCGACGCAAAGGCAAACTTAATGGAGCGAGGCGGTCCCTCCAACAAAAGACCTCGTCCATGTGCCAGTGACAGTGGTAAAGACAAAGCACATGTTAAAAAGTTCAACGGTGATTGCTACAATTGTGGCAAGCATGGTCATACGGCGAAGGACTGCCGAAAACCGAAGAACAAGAGGAAAAGACAAGTCACCAACGTCGCCGAGAAGGACTTCGGCGAGTGGGACAGAGATGACCTAGCTGCGGTGGTAACCGAAGTGGTCAGCACAGAGGTTACCTATGAGGCAAACTTTGTCGAGAACACTGGAGGGTGGTACATCGACACGGGCGCTACTGCCCACGTGTGTGCTGATAGGAACAAGTTCGTTACCTATCAAGTTGTCGAGGGGAGGAAGCTCAACATGGGGAACAAAGCTTCGTCCGATGTGGTCGGAGTTGGAGAGGTGGAGCTCAAGCTCACATCGGGCCTCTCACTTACATTGAAAAATGTCCTTCATGTTCCCGACATACGCAAGAACTTGGTGTCGGGCTCTATACTAGTTAGTAAGGGGTTTAGACTAGTGTTTGAGTCCGATAAGTTTATTTTGTTAAAGTTTGGAAAGTTCCTTGGTAAGGGTTATCTTACCGGGGGCCATTTCAAATTGAATGTAATGGCCATGAGCCGTGTAACCAAGAATTCTGTTATTAATGAAAAAGCAAGTACTTCCTCTTACTTGATTGAGTGCTCTGATTTATGGCATTGCAGATTAGGTCATGTGAACCACAATGCTATAAAAAGATTAGTAAACTTGGGTTTACTAAACGTTAATGATAATAAGACCCCAAACAAATGTGAAATTTGTGTTGAGGCAAAAATGACGAAGTTACCGTTTCCATCGGTAGAGCGGAGCACGAAACCCCTTGAGTTAATTCACACGGATGTGTGTGATTTAAAGTTTGTGCAAACTAGAGGTGGTAAAAAGTACTTTATCACTTTCATCGATGATTGCACAAGGTATTGTTATCTTTACCTTCTAAGAGGTAAAGATGAGGCTATTGAAGCTTTTAAGAACTTCAAGAATGAAGCCGAAAATCAACTAAGTTGTCGAATTAAGATGGTTCGAAGTGATAGAGGTGGAGAATATGTAGCTCCGTTTGAGGAACTGTGCAACGAAAGTGGTATAATTCATCAAACTACGGCTCCGTACTCACCACAATCGAATGGCGTCGCAGAACGCAAGAATCGAACTCTTAAAGACATGATGAATGCTTTATTGATTAGTTCGGGGTTGCCCCAATGCATGTGGGGGGAAGCTGTTTTGACAGCCAATTATATCCTGAACAAAGTCCCACTCAAAGGTAAGGACATTACACCTTACGAGCTGTGGAAAGGTAGGAGACCATCGTACAAATATCTCAAAGTGTGGGGGTGTTTGGCGAAGGTTGAAGTGCCTCTACCTAAACAAGTTACAATTGGTCCCAAAACTGTCGATTGTATCTTTATAGGTTATGCACTTAATAGTAGTGCCTACCGGTTTGTTATCCACAAGTCCGACGTACCGGACATGACCGTGGGAACAACAATTGAGTCAAGGAATGCAGTATTCTTTGAAAACGTTTATCCTTGTAAAGTGAAGGATGTTGTTGATACCAATTCTAGTAACAGAATTGAAGGTGAAACCACTAGTTCTAAATCCGTGAGTGTAGAGCCGAAATCGCGCAAACGACAGAGGTCTAACACGGAAAATATAGAACCGAGACGTGGTAGTAGAGTAAGGACTCAAAAGTCCTTTGGTCCAGAATATGTAGCGTTTGTGTTGGATAATGAGCCAAGCACAATCAAGGCTGCATTCGCTAGATCAGATGGATCACTCTGGAGAGAAGCAGTCCAGAGTGAAATTGACTCAATCAAGCAAAACCACACTTGGGTGTTGGTTGATTTGCCGGAAGGTTGTAAGCCCTTAGGATGCAAGTGGATCCTTAAAAGAAAGTACAAAGCAGATGGGTCAATTGACAAGTACAAGGCCCGGTTAGTGGTCAAAGGCTTTAAGCAAAAGGAAGGGTACGATTTCTTCGATACCTATTCACCAGTTACAAGGATTACATCCATTCGTGTGCTTTTATCCATCGCTGCTTTGTACAATCTTGAGATACACCAAATGGACGTTAAGACTGCGTTCTTGAATGGAAATCTCGAAGACGAAATCTATATGGAGCAACCAGAAGGGTTTGTAGAACCCGGACAAGAGAAAAAGGTCTGTAAGCTGGTTAAGTCTCTATATGGATTGAAACAAGCGCTTTTACAATGGCACTTGAAGTTCGATAACGTGATGTTATCAAATGGCTTTCGTATAAACGAATGCGATAAGTGTATCTACATTAAGAACACTAATAATGGGTATGTTATAGTGTGTCTATATGTAGATGACATGTTAATCATGGGTTGTAATATCCAAGTGATTAACGAGACGAAAAACATGTTAAAGAGAAACTTTGACATGAAAGACTTGGGATTAGCGGATGTTATCCTTGGAATGAAGATTCTAAGAAGATCCGATGGGATAGTGTTGTCACAATCTCACTACGTTGAGAAAGTGCTCAAGAAGTTTAATGCTTTTGAAAGCATGCCCGCTAAAACTCCGATAGAACTCAATGTTCACTTAAGTAAAAATCAAGGTGAGCCTGTTGCTCAAGAAGACTATGCACGGGTGATTGGGTGCTTAATGTATCTTACAAATTGCACAAGACCCGACATAGCATGTGCCGTGAACAAATTGAGTCGTTACACGAGCAATCCAAGCAAGGAACATTGGACAGCTCTGATACGAGTATTGAGGTACTTAAAGTACACTCAACAGTATGGGCTACATTATTCGAAATACCCCCCAGTACTTGAAGGGTACTGTGATGCAAATTGGATATCCGATACAAAAGATTCACTTTCAACAAGTGGATATGTGTTTACCATTGGGGGTGGTGCTGTCTCGTGGATGTCCACGAAACAAACATGTATAGCCCGATCCACCATGGAATCCGAGTTTATAGCTTTGGATAAAGCTGGGGAAGAAGCCGAGTGGCTAAGAAACTTCCTAGATGACATTCCATGTTGGTCAAAACCACTACCGCCGGTGATGATTCACTGTGATAGTCAAGCTACTATTGGTAGAGCAAAGAGTGGTTTGTATAATGGTAAGTCTCGACATATTCGTCGACGACACAATACCGTGAGACACTTGATCACAACGGGGATTATCTCGATCGACTACGTAAAGTCTATGGATAATCTAGCGGATCCGCTAACCAAAGGGTTGAACTGTGATCAAATGTGTAAGTTGTTAGAAGGAATGGGTTTGAAATCCACAAAATAAGAATAATCATAGCGGTAACCCAACCATGATGACCGGAGATCCCGAGAACTTGGTTCAATGGGAAAACTAAGCTATGAGAATTCGTGTAGAACACTCATCGTCAATGTTCCTTCTACAGTGCAGTCGAGTGTTGTTAACTTGCCAAGTGGTGAGGTTAAGTCTTTGACTTTTAATGATTCCTAAAGACCTCGAGGAGGTTGAGTATGGCAAGATACTCGGTAAAGAATCACCTATATAAGTGTGAAGTGTGGCCGCTCAAGATATACACTTATGAATCCAAAGGGGTATCCAAGGCCGAAAAGGATACAAAACGTGAGAACAGATGAGGTTGAGGTGTTCTAGTGTTAACATCGTTGTCTAGGTGCACGCCGTGGAGGAATAGTTCAAAGCATCGCGCTACTAGTCCGCCTGTGTACCCGATGATGTTGACTATGGATGGTTCAAAGCCACAAACTACCTATCCTAATACTTTTATACCTCTTGAGGATTGAGCTCTTGCATGCATGTGCATATGGCTATCTCACTCATGTGGGGGATTGTTGGATATTATTGGCTTTGATCAATAATATGGAGTGGATATTTAATTCAGTTGTGAGATTAAATATCGTAGTGTTAATCTTCTCGAGGAGTAGATTAATGTGATATACTCATATGCTCAAATCCAATTATGGTGAGTGAGATATGAATATATAAAGATTGGAGTTTGGACTAATTACTTCATAGTTTAATGAAGTAGAATTGATCGGGTTCAGGCTTGGGCCTGTGTATTGATTGCTTTGTGTTTGGGCCTTGAAAACTAAAGCAAATGTGATTGTGCGATTTTGTCACAATTCGGATTTGGAAGCCCAATCCATTAGTGGCCCAATGGGCGTCTTGTGTAAGAGATGTCTAGATATGTCTCTCAGACGAATCTAGACGTGCACCCGATCTAAATACGTCGAATGAATTTAGACGTGCAGTCAGTCCAAGTACGTTGGACAGTTCATCTTGAACTCCTCCAAGTACGTTGGACAGTTCATCTTGAACTCTTCCACCCAATCTAAATGCGTCGAATGAATTTAGACGTGCAGTCAGTCCAAGTACGTTGGACAATTCATTTTGAACTCCTCCAAGTACGTTGGACAGTTCATCTTGAACTCCTCCAAGTACATTGTACAATCCAATTTGAATTCCTCCTTGATGAGAAGTGTGCCTATAAATAGCAAGCATACTAGCCATTCTAAAGATCGATCGATTAGATTAGAAAAACAAGCATAAGCATCTTGTTGCATTCTCTCTTCTCTTTCGAGCTCAAGTCCCTCACCTCTTTCTAGTTCGTCGGAGCTCCAAGGTCCTGCGGTGCTGCATCCTCGGAGACGAAGCCGTTTTATCTTTGGGGACGATACGCCAAAACCGAGAGCACTACCGGGGCGTATTTCGTCTTGCGGAAAGAGGATCTTTCCTCGACTCGGCTTTCAAGTTTCTATTCTTTTTCAGTTGTAATAGTTAGTCATTTCCTTTGTAATTTTCGCCCCGGCAAGTTACTGTAATCCAAGCCGTATTCCCAACAAACATCTCCAGCAGCATTATCCCGAAACTGTACACATCCCCATTTGTAGACACTTTCCCTTCCGTTCCGAACTCTATTTGTATCACACGCCATCGGTTAGGCCAAACAGTCATGGAAAAAGTAATATATGATATAACGAAATCTGAAAAGCTAACATTATGCATTATCACCTGGTGCGGAATAACCAACGGTGGCCAATGTTTGAGTTTGGTCGAAAGCTTCCCCTCCCTCGAAAAGCTTCGAAATTCCAAAATCAGAGAGATGAGCAATCATGTCTTCATCGAGCAACACATTGCTCGGCTTTATGTCACAATGGACAACCGGGAACGGATAACCATGGTGCAAATACTCGAGAGCAGCCGCAACATCTATTGCTATTTTTAATCTCTGTACGAGATCAATAAAACAGTTGTCGGAATACAACCATCTATCCAAGTTCCCATTCGGCATGTATGCCAGGATCAGAGCTTTAATCTCCATGTTACTACAGCATCCGATAACTTCAACTAAGTTTCTATGTCGAACGTTGCTGAGTACTTTAGTTTCTGTGTCGAAGCTTCTCGCACCCACTTCTAGTTGCAAGTCGAATACTTTTGCTGCAACTTGTAGTCCGTCGGATAGTGTTGCTTGGAAGACCGAACCGAAGCTTCCTCTTCCGAGTAGGTTGCCCTCACTAAAACAATCCGTTCCCCGTTCCAGTTCCAAGTAAGAAACTCTTCTCCACTCTATAACGGGTGAGATTTCAGAGGAGAGTGGCACTTTCTTCTTCTGATTTCTTCTCCTTATGAAGACGACGATGGCCAACACTAAAATGACTACTACAATCAATGATGGCAACATATACTTCATCAATTTGGCAGAATTGTTTTTCCGAGTACCAACACCATTTTTTGGGCATAACTGCACTTGATATCTAGGAGAACCGCAAAGGGCAGAGTTGTGGGAAAACGATTGAGCAGTAAAGTTACCGAAACGACCCCCGTTTGGAATTTCCCCCTCCAATTTGTTGTCGGAAACACTAAAATTCCGAAGAAGGTGGAGGCCTTCTAAGGACTTGGGTATGATTCCAGAGAGATTATTGTGGGACAAATCTAAA
This sequence comes from Thymus mandschuricus, assembly GCA_029379335.1. Taxonomy (NCBI): domain Eukaryota; kingdom Viridiplantae; phylum Streptophyta; class Magnoliopsida; order Lamiales; family Lamiaceae; genus Thymus; species Thymus mandschuricus. The sequence goes on from CM057074.1 coordinate 39,250,197, forward strand.
TCACTTAAGCCTTTGACATTTCCCAGGGCTTTAGGAATATATCCACTAAACTGGTTATTCGACAGGTTTAAAGTTTCTAACGATTGGCAACCATCAACCAAGCTGGGAATATTGCCTGAAAATTGATTGGACGACAAATCCAAGATGTTGATTACCTTCAAATTTCCGAGTTGGGATGACAACTGGCCGTTGAAATAATTGAAGGATAAGTCCAAAGTGAAAAGGTCTTTAAGAGCCCAAAAGTTGGGAGGGATGGTGGAATCCAATTGGTTGGAGCCTAAGTAAACTTCTCTCAAGGATTTGAGTTCCCCAAAACATTCAGGTATTGAACCTACGAGCTTGTTCCTAGAGATGGTTAACACTCCCAGATTATATAATCGGCAAAGATCATTGGGTATGGACCCAACCAATTGATTGTCACCAAGATATAGCCTTTGGAGTTGCTTCATTCTCCCAACTGTCGGTGGAATGCGCCCACTCAACTGATTGCCATCCAAATATATCGCGAGCAAACTGCTCAAGTTTCCGATTTCAGAAGGAATGGTGCCCACGATGTCGTTGTTTGATAACCAGATATTCTCAAGGGAAGATGAAAATTTCCCGATTGATGTAGGCAGACTACCGTTCAGTAGGTTGTCATATGCCACCAAGCTCTTCAAATATCGACACTCGGTTAATGAAGAGAGAAATGGGGCTGCCTCTCCGCTCAACTTATTCTTAGCAATGTAAAGTCCTTGGAGGAGTCTCAAACTACCAAATTCTGGTATGGATCCACTCAAGGAGTTGATTGCCATGTCCAAGAAGGCAAGCTGAGAAAGATTGGTGATGGAGGTTGGGATTGGGCCACTCAGTCTGTTATCACCGATAAGAAGACTTTCAAGATTGAAAAGTGAATTTCCCAAATCTGAAGGAAGACTACCTGATAACTCATTAAATGAAAGGGATAACACATTCAAGGTTGATATGTTGAATATGGAAGATGGGATGGAGCCGGTTAAAGAATTGTTGAACACACTGAAAAGACTGAGGGATGGTAAAGTGCCTATCTCTTGTGGAATTTCACCTGCAATATCCATAAATACATGCATGAATAATATTGAATTTATGATAGGTATTAAAACAACTTAAATTATCTAGAAAGTATAACTAAATATATTCATGATGATAATATTAATGATTTAAAGATTTATTCTTCATGTTATCCATCGGTTGGACACTTGTACCTGTCAAATGATTCAACGCTAAGTCCAATAGTGTAAGCATGGTGAGATTTCCAATTCCACGTGGGATGTTGCCACTCAAATTGTTATAGCTAAATGACAAGAACTCAAGGTTTCTGCATTTCCATATATTTGACGGAATCTTCCCTGCAAGTTGATTCAGAGATGAAGAATAAGAGTATATTGATGTTAGACATATTGTTGCACATTTCAAATGAGTCGAGAGTGAACCTGATAGACTATTATGCTTAATTCTAATTACTCTCAAGGAAGAGATATTGAAGATAGCATGTGGAATGGACCCACTCAACTCATTTGAATTCAAGTTTAACACTTGTAGGGATGACAGATTTCCAATCCCCTCTGGAATAACCCCGCTCAAATGGTTATTGCGTATCCTTATTTCCTTGAGCGTAGACCCACCACTCCCAATCTCCGTCGGAATATTTCCACTCAACGAATTGTTACTCAAGTCTAAGCGTTGGAGATTTGAATTGTTGAACAAAGAGGGAGGGAGTCTTCCTGCGAAACTGTTGTTGTACAGATACAGTTGCTCGAGCTGAGGTAAACTACCCAACCATGCCGGAATTTCTCCGGTTAATGAATTCGCTTCCACGTTCATCACCTTCAAACGTCGCATTTCAGAGAGCTCAGAGGATAAGAAACCCGTGAAATTGTTGAAGCTGATGTCCAAATATCTGAGAAACGTCAGGTTTCTTAGATGTGGGGCAACAGTTCCAGCAAGGTCGAAACCGGAGAGATTGAGGGCAGTGACCCTCTGGTGCTTGACGCCACACGTGACGCCAATCCAGTCACAGACGGAAGTATTTTCGGACCAATTCGTGGTCAAGATAGCATGGGGGTCGGAAGTAATGGAGCTTTTGAAGGAAAGGAGAGCATGTTTGTCAGCAGCAGAATCCAAGCAGAGGGCAATGATATTGAACAAGAAGAAGATGGAAAGAGCAAAGAAAGAGAGATGAGTAGTCTTCATTGATTTTAAATTGTTTTTTATTTTGGATTGGTTGCCCTCTGTTCATATATATATATAATTTATTACTATAATATAATTTTGATTGCATATTTGATTTTGAGTCTTGGTCAACGAGTCTTCTTCCAAATAAGTCAAAGTGTGGAATTTATGTAAAACAGCTAGTGAAATATTAAAATTAAGAACGTATTTGATTTTCTGCAATAATTAATAGAATACTCTAAGCCTCTTAAATTAATTTAATCTCTGTCAAACATTCTATCGAATATGGAAATCAATGACACAACGAAGCCGAGAATCGGAGAAGACGAAGCAGCTGCGCAGAAATGCAATATATAAAACCAGAAGGAAAAAAAATATTATTGAAACAAAAAATTAGAGTCGTTATTGGTTTTTTTCTGTAGGGATGAAAAATAATTGATATTCGAACAAGACTGTTTGGATAGGACTAAAGATAAAGTTTCTGCGGTCTTTAATTCTTCACCTTTTCTTCTTCGTCTTCTTTTGTGTTATTTGTCATTAAATGGGAAAAACACCAATTTCTACAAGCTGTCGTGAGGACGGGGAAATTGACTCCTTGAGTCGTCGTCGTCTTCTTCTTATTATTATTTTATGAATTTCTCTATTTTTTTTTTTTTGTTTTTGTTAAAATCAAATAAAATAATTATTATATTATTGTTAATACAATTTAAATGTGGTACGAATTCATTTTATATTTCTTTTCAGAGAATCAAACTCAGTGTTTTCCCTTATGATGACGACTCTAAAACGATAAATTACACCATTTGTTTATGAATTCTTGAATTAAAATTTTGGGCATTATGTTTAATGTACACGGTAAATAAATTAAAGTATTGGAATGTTATGATATTTTAACGATGAGCTTATTGAAAATTTTTTAATTTTGTAAAATATTAAAGTGTTAAAAGATATGAGTTCACATAATATTTTTAGTGATATTATAATGTTATAGTATCAAAATATTTTTCTATGGTGCCTGTCCTAAAAGGTAAAGGGTTAAAAAGTTAGGAACGTCTCGATATAATATTACGATATAATATTAGTGTTAATAAATTATGAAAGGCTTAAGGGAGTTTGAAATCAGATGGCTTGGATCCCCAATTTGTATGGATAATAATACTATGAAATACCCAGGTATGTGTTATCTCTTTCTCGGCCCAATAGAGCTGGGCTTTGTAGTGATACTGGGCTCATTTTAAAAAAATCATCGGAAGCTTCAATTCATCACATTAAATAAAAAATCGCAAAAAAATTAACAATATATCATCAAAATCATCTCTTTGAAACATTTAATCAAACAGTTTCCATGCACTACTTGAGGGAAAATATAGCAGATCCATAGCATAAGTCCTCTCAATCTTCAATAAATTCAATTTATCTACATGTTCTGCCCTAATTATTTTGCTGGAAACTTAGACGAGGATATTTTATGGGTTGAGAAGATGCCATCTTTATTCTTTGAATTGATGCCCAAAAATTGTTCGATGAAATGACTAACAGACATGATTATAAATTATTAAAAAAAAATCTGCGTGGAAATTAAAAATATCCACGTCGGATTTCGGGTCATACGTGGAGGTCAACAACATGAAAGATCATCTTAATATAAACTTGCTCGCTTCTTTTGAAGTGAAGACAACCTAACAAACATGAAGCGTAGAAAACACAAAATGCACAATCTGCAGAATTCTACAAGCATTCATAATCATAACTAGCACCACACTTACTATAACATACATATATCTTATTATTCCACACGCATGATAATATCTGCATCGAGTTAAGATGACTTCCACTCTACCCCTGTCGTAACTGAAATCGCGGCTGCCTTTTTGTCTCCTAAATTCTTGTATAAATCCGATATGTGACATAATTCATTATTATGATATAATTAAATTAAATTATTGATTAATAAGCCAAAGCCATGAGAATTTAGAAAAATATTCACGAAAAAAATCACACAATTAATTGTATGTACCTAAGTGGACGGAGTCGTAGAGTCGAGGTACAACTCTCTAAGTATGGTCCAAGCCCAAGCTTATCAAAGAAGAGACGTTGAAATGATTGATGGATAATTCTAAGTATGTATCTGCATTGCCATATAATTTGATGGAATTTCCCCATAAAGTTGATTGGCCGAAATCACGAGTGTTTTTATAATTGGGAGATTATCACACATGCATGTCAGTTGGGAGCGAACCTGATAGCTATTATTCCTAATTCTAATCTCTCCCATGGAAGAGATATTGAAGATTCCACGTGGCATGCGCCCACTCAATTGATTGTTGTCCAAGTATAGCTTTTGCAGGGAAGTGCTGTTTCCAGTTTCTGTTGGAATATTCCCACTCAACAAATTGAAACTCATTTCCAAGATTCGGAGCTTCGAATCGTTGAACAAAGACGTTGAACAAAGACGGAGGTATCGTACCTGTGAAATTGTTGCTGTAGAGATAGAGTTTCTCCGGTTGAGGCAAATCCCCCAACCAGGTCGGGATTTCACCGGTTAACGAGTTTACCTAAGGTTTCCGAGATACGGAGCATTTCACATTAACTATCAAGCATTTCATCGAACATGTTTCGGGCTTCAATGATTGACTGAAATGGTAGAATTCAAAACCTGCTAATTCAATGACAAACTTAATGCAAGAATCAAACAGACAAGTTTCGCCAAACTACTAAAAGCTTCACATTCCATTTTAAACAACAGTAACAGATAAATCATATCGTGGGCGACGAGTGGCTAAAGCTGCTACAATTGTTGCTTTGATCTTGTGCAGAGCAGCTGCTGCTTCGATCATGTTGATTCGTTCATCTTCTGAAACTGCTAAGCATTTCATCGCCAACTCAAAAATCGATGACACGCATCGCTCCTTGGCGGAGAAATCTTGATCTTCCCTTGATAAGAGAGCGGCTGCCACAATTTCAGTAGCTGCATTCTGTTGCAGAGATTCACTTACCCACTCTCTTAAGCTCATTTCTCCACCGAACATGTCATCTGTCGGCTTCTTCCCTGTGAACATTTCCAACAGCATTATCCCGAAACTGTACACATCCCCATTCGTAGACACTTTCCCTTCTGTTCCCAACTCTATTAGAATCACACGCATCAGTTAGGCCAAACAATCATGGAAAATGTAATGTATGATATAACGGAACATGAAAAGCTAACATTATGCATTATCACCTGGTGCGGCATAACCGATGGTGGCCAATGTTTGAGTGTGGGCGAAAGCTTCCCCTCCCTCGAAAAGCTTCGAAATTCCAAAATCAGAGAGATGAGCAACCATGTCTTCATCGAGCAACACATTGCTCGGCTTTATGTCACAATGCACAACCGGAAACGGATAACCATGGTGCAGATACTCGAGAGCAGCCGCAACATCTCTCAAATTATATAATTGGCAAAGATCATTAGAGACGGTTAACACTCCCAAATTATATAATTGGCAAAGATCATTAGGAATGGACCCAACCAACTGATTGCCATCAAGATGTAACATTTGGAGTTGCTTCATTCTCCCAACTGTCGGTGGAAAGTGCTCACTCAATTGATTTCCAAACAAATTAATCGCGAGCAAACTGCTCAAGTTTCCGATTTCAGAAGGAATGGTGCCCATGATGCTGTTCTTTGATACCGAGAGAAGCTCAAGGGAAGAGGAAAAGTTCCCGATCGACGCAGGCAGGCTACCATTCAATAGGTTATCTGACACTTCCAAGTACTTCAAATACCGACACTCGGTTAGTGAAGAGATAAATGGGGCTACCTCTCCGCTCAACTTATTCCCCCAAATAACAAGGTTTTGGAGGAGTCTCAAGTTACGAAAGTCTGGTATGGGTCCACCGAAGGAGTTAGTGTTCATGTCCAAGAAGGCAAGTTGAGAAGCATTGGTGATGGAGCTTGGAATTGGGCCACTCAGTCTGTTATTAGAGATAAGAAGCTTTTCAAGATTGAAAAGTGAATTCCCCAAATCTGAAGGAAGACTACCTGATAACTCATTAAATGAAAGTCCTAAGTCATTCAAGGTTGATATGTTGAATATGGAAGATGGGATGGAGCCGGATAAGGAATTGTTGAACACACTGAAAAATTGAAGGTTTGGTAAAGTGCCCATCTCTTGTGGAATTTCACCTGCAGTATCCATAAATACATTCATGAATAATATTGAATTTATTACTATTAATACAAACTATACTATATTATATTGAATATATTTTTAATATTCGTCACAGATGGTCGAGTGTATAGTTTTTTCATAAATTTTATAGCAACTACAGTAGAACATAAATGAGAGCAAATACAAAACCGCCTCCAATTTGGAAGAAAATTGCTAGCAATTCAAACATATTTTATTCACGATAAGAAATTAACAAAACTTGCATTATTTAGAAAGTACTAGTAAATGTAACGTGCGTTGCACGTTTGATCTATATTTTAATTTGAATTATATTCTTAAGAAATCAGAACTGATACGTGCACTTGCTATTTTGTAAATATATCACTAATAATGATTGCTATTACTTTGATTCATGTCAATATTACTTATTTCATCCCTAAAAAACTTATACACCAAAAATAAATGAAGTACTCTAGTAACGGAAAACATGCTCAAAATATTAGATAAACAATTTATTTCCTTAACCTTTATATGAAACATTAAAAAAAAAACATTTATGTTTTAGCAACCACCTTTCTTTAATTTATATTATCTCTCATTCAAATTACATAAAATAATTTCTCCATTAGAAATATACAAAGTATAAGCTAATCCAAATGATTTTCGACTATCTAATCATTTTCTTGTAAGATGCAATTAAAACATTAAAAAAATTAAAATAATATCTCCATGTTATCTCTGCTACAAAGACTTTGTTCATAAGTGTCTATCTATATGTGTTGGATTGAAAACTTAAATTCTATCTATTGTCATAAGTTAATTAATTAAATTTATTTGTTAAATCTTTGTGTACATCATCATCATCGTTAATTAAAACATAATAGAATTTCACTATTATATAAGTAATTAACATAACTTTTATAGTACAGAGTAATATATATTGTATTATACATGTCATTAACCTTAAATAAATACAAATGTGTTCTCTTTGTTAAAAAAATAAAATAAAATGAGAACACTGCGTGTGATACAGTTTTGCAATAAATTCGTATTTCACTATTTCTTTTTTATCAAGAGAATACACTGAATTGAATGATGTGGATAAAGCTAACAGACATTAGAAAGAACATACTCCCTCCGTTTTTTTTTATAAGTCTTTTTAGCCTTTTGTCATTGTTTTTTTTATAAGTATTTTTCACATTTCAAGACAACATTTTCAATTTCCAACTCACTTCTCCTCATCTTCTTTCTCCTTTTCATTATCTCCATCCCTCAACAATTAATGTTTTTCTCTTCTTCCAAAATGACTTAATAATTTTTTATGTAAAATATGTAATTTATGGAATAAAAAAATAACATACTCCCTCCTATTTTTAATAAGTGTCATTTTAGACATTTTCACACATATTAAGGAATAATTTTTTTTGCCATAATTAACCTTAATAAATGCTTATTAACTCTTTATTTTCTTGATTAAGTTGTGGACTACTTCTATCTCACTCTTCATAAATGCCTGGAAGATTAAATGAAGACAAAGGGCAATATTGGAAAAAAATAATAGAACGCCATATATTAAACAAATAATGAAAAACCTAAAATGACACTTATTAAAAATAGGAGGGAGTACTACTAACTACTTACACAATTGCTTATTTGAGATATATTAATTACTTTAGAATTTTGAAGTACATAAATAAGATTATTAAATTTCCTTAATTCCTATGTAGGAGCTGAAAAAGACTTATAAAAAAAACGGAGGGAGTATCATTCATCCATAAATATATATAAATAACATAATTAAAATCATGATTATAATTCACATTCAGAGTTAACTAATCATAAAGCCAAAACTGTAACAAAGTTTTGACAATTGTAATTTTAAACTTCTCTTTCGTTCTTATTCTATTGAATTGTGATGTAAGCTAAGATCATATAGTAACCAAGACCTTCACATATATATTAAATAAACAGAAGCAAACACAAATTTAAAACTTTTTCACAAATTAAGACATGTATTGACACCTTTATATTAGGTCACCGTTCACCGTATATGTACTTGCAATCTTCCAACACGAGTTTTAAGTTTTGAAATGATTTCATATGAAAGTGTTTTTAGGTCTCATTCAATGTGAGTGAGTATTAAAATAAAATAAATAATCGATTAAACATATTTTTTATGGACGGTTAAGAAATGAATTAAAAGTACATATATCGTAGACGAAGAGAGTAAAACTGTATTTTTTATAATGACACATAAATAATGCATGAAAGTGTAGACTTGGTCAAAAAGCTTATCGTAATTTTCTGTAAATCAATAATTTAATAAGAAAACCAAAAGTGTTATTTAGATATTATGGACATTCTTTATCTATATCCTTATTAATAAACACACAATGAACTGTTTGCGCTATTTGCTTAATGTAGGTAACTTGATGTAATGAAAGAAAATAGTTAGTTCAAAACTATGCATGGCAAATTTGTGGAAACTAAAAGATAAGTAGTCACATGATTATAGTTGTTCAATATGAATAACTTTTTCGTGCGTACTCTTTGTTTTTTACGTCAAAGGAAGTGACTTAACTTCTCACTTGAAAGCTAACGTTATGAGTTTTACAATGGACAACTTAGAGCCTAATCTTCAACCCTGACAGATGAAAGATACACAATTTTCCAGCAATCAACTCAGTACTAAGCACAATCTCAACACTCATTCAAGTTTGGGTGTTGAATGAATTTTTAACTATGACTATCTCTTTACAAGAATATGATCATAGTCGGTGTGCTATGTTGTCTTAGAGGTAGGGGGTTAAGTATCAGGAGCAAAAGAATTTGAGTTCGAGTCCTTCATGACACGATCTTTAATTTTACTGTTAAATGCTTCCAAAAAAAGAAGGATCGTAGTCGAATAGGTTTTTGATATGGATTATTTGAGCCAAACTTGAATGTTGGAATAGTCTCTAAAAATAAAAACACTCCAAGAATAATGTAAGGATTTGATGTTCTTGCATATCTAGTTCGAAAGCAAGATGATGATATGCAAGAGAGCTTGAATATGAGGAAGAACTTTAACATATTGAATTTTGTATTTAGTTTGGGCTTTATTAACCTTCATTGAGTGTTGAACTCTATCTATTTATAATGTAGACTCGTAAAACTACCTATTACATTTTGCAGAGATAGTTGTTTGAATATTCTCTTTGGAGTGTGATCAACCACAATAAATGAAGTTTTCATTTGTTAGATATGTTACAGACATTCTTTCAAATAGCTTTACCCCAATTACTAAGAATACCAAGATTGACTCTCTCTATTTTATAGTTTGTTGTTCTAAGTTGCACTTATCACTTTAATAGGTTTTGCTTTCGTTGGGGTTAGATTGGGCTGACAAAAGTTAATTCTCATGAGTTCATAGAAAATTATTAAAACAACTATTTAACCGGATAGATTTAAGTCAATGCAAGGTAAATCGATTGACATGTGATAGGTATGTATGAGTATTATTATGTATTCTTATCAAATAGGCTCTCTCTTTAATCTCGTTGACTTAAGTAGTTGATTCCTTCACGAGTAGAGTGACCTTGATTATTATTGACTCAGTGAATTAATTAATCAATAGCACATAATTCCTTAAGATTTGGAATTATGCTAACCTATAAGTTACCGATGAGCATTGTATTCTCAAGCAAACTATTTGATAGTTTTACAATTCAACCGAAACGTATGAGTTCAAAAAAAAGAGTGATACAAAATAATTTCCCTTGACAAATGCCTTAATTCAAGAAATGACAAACATGATTTTCTTAGAATTTATGGGGTGATATTGTGTCGTTTTATAATCTCCTCGTGCTTGTTTTTAGTGATTATCGTCGTTTCAACGTCGAATTGTTGAATCTTTCTTCTCGAGCTTAGTTTTGCTTATTTTTACAGGAAACGAGAGAATATTGAACAATGGAAGTAAGTCCACGACGTAGCTCGGTTCGAGAGGAGCGCGTAGGTGAAAACGGCGATCTAGTCGGAGTTCGTATGAGGGAGAACGAGGCGAAACGGCGAGACAGCGCACGGCCGGGCGACGAAGCGCCCGGGCCGCGCGCCGAGGCAGCAACGCAAGGCAGCGGCGAGAGCCCGCTCGCGGGACCGCGCGCGCGCCCAGGTCCAGGGCGGGGTCTGCCCCCGCGCGTCAACATGGCCGTTGGCCTGCGCTGCGGGGGTAGCCCGCGGGGGTACTCCTTCCGGCTTGACTTCCTTCCAACTTCGTTTTCGCCCCGATTCTTCTCCTATTTCTCGTTTTCGACCCCATTTTCTCTCATTTTCCTCCCCAATCTTAATTGCTACTTAGTCCCTCTCTCCCAAAACATATAAATACCCATTTCAAACCTCATTTTCTAGGTAAGCCTCATTATTTCACACACCAACACACTTTTTCACACACTAATCTCTACACCATCTCTACACCCATCATCATCATTCCACATTTGGGGCTTCACTTGGGATTGAAGAATTGTTGAAGGAGAGAGTCTAAGGAGCAAGAATGGAAGATCAAGAGCTTGGATTTGATTCTAAACCCATTTTTCCTTAGTCTTTTATTCATGTTCATCTTGGATTTGGAGTTTGTGCTCATCATGTGTTTGATTAGCTAATTTCCTTTATTCTAGGGAGAAGGATAGTTGGATTTGTAATGGATTGATCTTATTTCCTATTAATGCATGATTAATTAGATTTATCTCCTTGTGATCTTATTTTGTATGGATGTTTTAATGCTTGATCACCATTGATGCATGCTTTAGACATTGAATTGAGTATCGAGAGATGAGATTCGATGTTGGAAACCGATCACAAGGCATAATTGCTTGATAAACCGAGAGGGTGAGAGTAATTGTGAGGGCAATTGATCCTAGGAGCTTTTAGGAGTTATAGGCTAGAGGTTGATAGGAGACTATGACCATGGCTTGTAATCTACGGTAGTTGTCGTCCGAGAGGAGGCAAATACGAATTAGAGATTGCCCTAGATAGAGATAGTTGATTCATGTATTGATAGACTTAGGCTATATCCATTGCATTCTATCGATTCCAAATCCCTAGAATAACTTTACTTCATCGTTTCTTCATTAGTTCACTTTCGTTTACTTGTTTTCGTTTATGTGCTTTGTTTACTTGCATTAGTAGCTTAGAAAACCACTCAAAATCTCGTTAGCTTAGATAGATCGAAAGAACTTAGTAGTAGTAGTCACTATCATTTCTTTGCATTGATCCTCGTGGAATACGACCTTACTTGCTCTATATTAGGATTACCCGTACTCTTGCGGGAGTTAATATTTAGCTCGTCAAGATTTTGGCGCCGTTGCCGGGGAACGAATTATGATTTGAATAGTGATATTGTGAAAAGTTTGAAATATCTACTTTAAGCATTTATCTTATGCACTTTTATCTTTGTATTTTCTTTTTCATTAAGCTTGCAAAGAGGAAGACCGGAGCTAGCGATGATGTATGAAGACGAGTCTATTTTGGAGCTTCAAATAGAAATGGCGGTGCTCAAAGCTAAGTTGCAAATCCTTGAAGCAAGAAGAAACTTTCCCGAAGAGTCTACAAGTGATGTGTTTCAACCGATGTCTATTTATGATGGTTTATATCATTCATGGATAATTGCGTTGGAGAATCAACCATCTTTGGAGGACATGGGCAATGGTCATCATGGAAACTCCTACTCCAATCAAGAGAGCTACGAAGGAGGCAATGAAGTTCATGAAGAGCCTCAAGTAGCCGACATGGAGCAAAAAAATGAAACGTTGGAGGAGGAAATTCTCAAGTGCCTTGAAAATGAGAAAGAAAAAGTTTCAATCTACTCATCCTTACAATTCCATGAACATGAAGATGTAGAGAGTGGTAAAGAATGCAAGATCATAAATGTGGTCGATCCTTGTATCGACGTGGATAATTCTCTAAAGCCTTGCTTCTTTCACTTCTATTTATCTTCATCGTTCAACTTTTATTTTGGATTTTTTAATGAGGAATTGTTTGAGTGTATTAGTAATTTAGACTATGCAATGGATTACCATGACCCTAAAGATGCTTCAAGGAAGGTCAAACCTTGTGGTCATTGGGATGCAACGGATGAAATACTCAAATTTGATGAAAAATGGCCGCCGCCTAAGCCTCCACAACCACTGTGAGCTCTCGATAAGTAAACCAAGCTTTCATGCAAACTTATTCCACACTATGTAGGGAATAAGTTTGAGGGGTTGGAAGTTGGTTTGCTTATCCGGTCGTCCTACTTTTCTTCCTATCTTTCTTTCTCTTTGGATGTTGATGATGGATTATGGTATTTGGGATATTTGGATTTTATTTTATTTTCATTTGGATTATGGTATTGAATAAGGGATTTTAGAGTTTGTCTTGGATCTTGATCTTGATATGTGTTTGTGTTGAGAGTGGAGAGTTTAGTTTTCTGTTGCATTTCATGCACACTTACTTTTGCTTTTACTTTTGAACTTTATTTCATAGCCGTTGGATTGTTTTTCTGTTTTGGATGGAGAGCTAGGATTGAAGTAGCTTTACAGCTCACTTAAGTTGCTATTTTTGGCTATTCACGTTTTTAGCTAGAAGAGAGGAGAAAGGATATATTCATTGTACTGAGACTTTTCTGGAACAAGCTTGAGAATGAAGAAATCTTTTTCTACTGTTTTATCCAAAAATCTATATCTCAACATGGTATCAAAGAGCCAGGTTTCCTCATCTGCTTAATCCATGGTGAAAGTAGTGAATCAAGCTGCGTACGATATGGGGAATGAAAATGAAGATCAGCGTGAAGGAGAAGAGAGAAAGCTGAAGCCGAAAAAGGAAGACAAGCCAGATCCAAAATCAAATGAAGATTCCGGACTCACAGAATCACAGATTGAAGAAATATTGAATCTACCTGTCACCGATCATTCCGGGATGCAGATTATCTCAGGGCAGCTCACAGGGGCGAACTTTCTCAACTGGAGCAAGTCGATCAAGCGGGCTTTGGCTGCAAGGAGCAAGCTAGAGCTCTTGGATGGTACCTTTCCTGAACCAGATTCTGATTCTCCATATTACAAACGATGGCTTAAAGTAGATTACATTGTATCTACCTGGATTTGCAATTGTATTTCAAAGGAACTTGTAGATGCATTTTCACATATAGAGAATACTTATAAACTGTGGTGTGCATTAAATCAAAGATTTGGGGGAAGTAATGGTCCTAAGATTCTCAAACTGCAGAGGGATATATATGCTTTTAGACAAGGGAATCTGACTGTTTCTTTATATTTCAATCAATTGAATTCGATGTGGGAAGAAATGGACATGATATTGCCTCCTTTGGATTGTGTGTGTCAAGCCAAGAGAAAATCCATGCAGAGAGAGGAACAAATTAGACTGGTGGCCTTTTTGGTGGGTTTAAATGAAGCATATGAATCAACAAAAACCCAGATTATGCTATTAAAGCCTCTCCCTACATTGGATCAAGCTTATTCTATGGTTGTGCAAGTGGAGGACCAGAAACGTCTCACTGAACAAAGTGGTGACAATAGGAATCTAATGGCCATGAGTGCACAGAAAGGAAGCTATGTACCTGCTCAGCAATCATATGGAAACAAGGCAGCATATCAAAAGCCATCTTATCAGAAGCAAGGAAGCATGCCTTTCAAGAAGAGGATTAGCAAAGAGGAGAAAAGAAAACTTAAGTGTTCACATTGTCAAGAGATGGGTCATGAAGCAGATGAGTGCTTCAAACTTCATGGGGTACCTGACTGGTACAAGAAATTGAAAGAGGGCCAAGGGCAAAATAGAGCTAATTATGTGGAATCTACTGCTGAAATTGAATGTACTCCAGACAGACAAGTTCAAAGAGATGGGGGGCAGGACATCAGCAAATTGATTCAGACAGAAATAGCTAAATGTATGGGTCAGTATATGCAACAGCAGCAAAGTAGTGCCACTGGTAAAACTGATGCTAACATGGTGCAGGAATCAGGGAAGAGATCAAGCCCTTTCGAAGGACACTATGCCTTTTCTGTCTTGCCAAGTATGGAGAAAACAGAGTGGATAGTTGATTCAGGTGCAAGTGCACACATCTGTGCTAACCCTGAATTGCTATTCACCACATATAGATTGGAAGTTCCTAAGGTAATCTTTCTGCCTGATGGAACATCAAAACTTGTTACTTATGTAGGGAAGGCAAGGATAAACCAAGATATTGTGTTGGATAATGTGCTGTATGCACCTGGTTTTACTCAGAATCTCATTTCTGTATCCAGATTGATTGAGACTCTCAACATTAGATGTACCTTTTTCCCAACGCATTGCACATTCCAGAGAATGCATACAGATCACTTGGTAGGAGTTGGGAAAATGATGAACAATCTTTACATCATAGATGCTGTTAGTGAAAAGCATTCTATCAGCTTCTTCAATCCTAAGGACATGAGTCCAAAGGATTGGCATATCTTCATGGGACATCCATCTATATCTACAATGCAGCATATGCAGATTCCTAAAGGGAAAGAGTTTGATGAAGCTGTCAAGGAGATTGAAAATTGTGAGATTTGTGTCAAGTCCAAACAAGCCAGAGAAACTTTTCCTACACTGAACAGAAGGACAGACACATTATTTGAGTTGATGCATGCAGATTTGTGGGGTCCTTACACACAAGACAATATATGTCATGTTGTGTATGTCTTAACTCTAGTTGAAGACTTCAGCAGAAACATATGGACTTTCCTACTCCAATTCGTCTATTCTGTGATAATGATGCTGCATTACAGATTACAAGGAATCCGGTGTTTCACGAACGTACCAAGCACATCGAAATTGATTGTCACATAGTGCGGGAGAAGTATGTTGCTGGTTTTGTTCTACCTACTGCAGTGTCCTCTGCTGATCAAGTTGCGGATTTCTTTACTAAACCTCTTTATGGTCCTAGGTTTCGAGCTTTGCTTTCCAAGATGAAGGTGCTTGATCTCCACCACCTTCATCTTGAGGGGGGGTGTTGAGAGTGGAGAGTTTAGTTTTCTGTTGCATTTCATGCACACTTACTTTTGCTTTTACTTTTGAACTTTATTTCATAGCCGTTGGATTGTTTTTCTGTTTTGGATGGAGAGCTAGGATTGAAGTAGCTTTACAGCTCACTTAAGTTGCTATTTTTGGCTATTCACGTTTTTAGCTAGAAGAGAGGAGAAAGGATATATTCATTGTACTGAGACTTTTCTGGAACAAGCTTGAGAATGAAGAAATCTTTTTCTACTGTTTTATCCAAAAATCTATATCTCAACAGTTTGCTTTGAGTTTACATGATGAATGTGAGAAGTATTAGGAACTAGTGTTGGGAGAATGTTGATACAAGCTCATGATGAATTCTTTTGAAAATCTAAATTTGTTCATGCTTGTGATGATTCCTTGTGATTAGTGAGACTTGTATCAATGGAACTTGAACACTTACTTCTTGTGGAATATGAACGAAAAAAAAATATTGTGTACCCGTGAGAGGATTTGAGCCGAGACTATCGCATATTTATAGTCTAATTCCTTTCTTGTGTGATTTTTATCCTAACAAGTATGACTTTCTCTAGAACTTGTCTTGAGTCTTCTTTGAGGTTGCATTATTGTGTTTGAAATGTAGAGATGATATGTGGCATTTTTCTTTGCTAGCCATTTTATCCATACACTTGTCCATTTACTCTATAAAATCCTAGTTAACCCTTTTTGAGCCTTAGCCTTTTCTTTGATCTAGCCAAGGGGATAATTGGGTATTGGAGGTGGATATGTGGAATAAGTGTAAAGAGGTATGGTTATGTTATGGTTTGAATAGGTGCGATACTTGAGTATACTTCCATTTTATGAGCTCCCGAGTTATTAATCTCATAATTAGATTTAAAAAAAAAAAAAAGAGAGAGAGAGAGAGAGACACTCTCTAGAAACGAAAAAAAGAGAGAGAGAGAGAGAGAGAAAAAATTGATGATAAGAGCCAATAATAATGCTCTTAGAAAAAAAAAAAAAAAAAAGAGAAAGAAAAAAGGGGGTTAGTGCACGAAGGAGCATTTATGGGGTAGTACTTGAGAAATTTTCAAGAGAGTATGGAAGAATAAAAGGATGGAGTGAAATTTCGTTTTGGAAGAAGGTTATCTTTGATTGGTTGATGTTTTGATTATATATTTAGTCTCATATGATTGAAGTTTTGGGCTTAGTAGGTTTTCTTGATACATAGTTTTGTGTTGTGGGATAACTAGTCACTTAGCCTAAAAATTTCATACCTAACCAAAGAGCCTACATTACAACCCTTAAAAGACCACATTGATCTTTATTTCAAGCACATGTTTAGCAATGGAGAAGTTAGACTAATTTCAAGCTTATGGTAGATTGCATATATTGTTTTGGATTGAGTGTGCCATTTTTGCCGTACACTTGAGAGTTGAGAGCTCACTTGACTATTTCCACATGCCGTAAGGTTCATTTTTCCTATTGAAGCATTATGTTCATGTTCCATTGATTTGAGTTGAGCTTTGATTAGGGGATTTCACTTGCATGAGTGTTTTTAATTCTGAAGCTTAGTATATCAACATCACCCTTCCATGTTTGTAATTCTTCTTATTTTTATCTTTGTTGCTTGAGGACAAACAACGATTCAAGTTTGAGGGGTTGACAAACATGAATTTCTTAGAATTTATGGGGTGATATTGTGTCGTTTTATAATCTCCTCGTGCTTGTTTTTAGTGATTATCGTCGTTTCAACGTCGAATTGTTGAATCTTTCTTCTCGAGCTTAGTTTTGCTTATTTTTACAGGAAACGAGAGAATATTGAACAATGGAAGTAAGTCCACGACGTAGCTCGGTTCGAGAGGAGCGCGTAGGCGAAAACGGCGATCTAATCGGAGTTCGTATGAGGGAGAACGAGGCGAAACGGCGAGACAGCGCACGGCCGGGCGACGAAGCGCCCGGGCCGCGCGCCGAGGCAGCAACGCAAGGCAGCGGCGAGTGCCCGCTCGCGGGACCGCGCGCGCGCCCAGGTCCAGGGCGGGGTCTGCCCCCGCGCGTCAACATGGCCGTTGGCCTGCGCTGCGGGGGTAGCCCGCGGGGGTACTCCTTCCGGCTTGACTTCCTTCCAACTTCGTTTTCGCCCCGATTCTTCTCCTATTTCTCGTTTTCGACCCCATTTTCTCTCATTTTCCTCCCCAATCTTAATTGCTACTTAGTCCCTCTCTCCCAAAACATATAAATACCCATTTCAAACCTCATTTTCTAGGTAAGCCTCATTATTTCACACACCAACACACTTTTTCACACACTAATCTCTATACCATCTCTACACCCATCATCATCATTCCACATTTGGGGCTTCACTTGGGATTGAAGAATTGTTGAAGGAGAGAGTCTAAGGAGCAAGAATAGAAGATCAAGAGCTTGGATTTGATTCTAAACCCATTTTTCCTTAGTCTTTTATTCATGTTCATCTTGGATTTGGAGTTTGTGCTCATCATGTGTTTGATTAGCTAATTTCCTTTATTCTAGGGAGAAGGATAGTTGGATTTGTAATGGATTGATCTTATTTCCTATTAATGCATGATTAATTAGATTTATCTCCTTGTGATCTTATTTTGTATGGATGTTTTAATGCTTGATCACCATTGATGCATGCTTTAGACATTGAATTGAGTATCGAGAGATGAGATTCGATGTTGGAAACCGATCACAAGGCATAATTGCTTGATAAACCGAGAGGGTGAGAGTAATTGTGAGGGCAATTGATCCTAGGAGCTTTTAGGAGTTATAGGCTAGAGGTTGATAGGAGACTATGACCATGGCTTGTAATCTACGGTAGTTGTCGTCCGAGAGGAGGCAAATACGAATTAGAGATTGCCCTAGATAGAGATAGTTGATTCATGTATTGATAGACTTAGGCTATATCCATTGCATTCTATCGATTCCAAATCCCTAGAATAACTTTACTTCATCGTTTCTTCATTAGTTCACTTTCGTTTACTTGTTTTCGTTTATGTGCTTTGTTTACTTGCATTAGTAGCTTAGAAAACCACTCAAAATCTCGTTAGCTTAGATAGATCGAAAGAACTTAGTAGTAGTAGTCACTATCATTTCTTTGCATTGATCCTCGTGGAATACGACCTTACTTGCTCTATATTAGGATTACCCGTACTCTTGCGGGAGTTAATATTTAGCTCGTCAAGAAACACTGACAATTTGATAGGATGGAGGGAAGGGGTATTAAAAATAATATATACTCATATCTATGCGTGGAGTAATTAACAAAAGAAAATAAAAATAAATCTTCTAAATTAAATTACATGCCATAAGCTTTTCGTTAATTATACCCCCCTACATTATTGTGATTATGTTCTCCAAGATTTTCAAAAGGAGAAATAGTCACTTATTAATTGTAAAAGGCCGGTTTAGACAGTCACACCTAAAGAAAACAGTTTAATTAACTAAGTAGTATAGGATAAAATTATTTTATACTCCCTCCATCCCTATCTATAGACCAAAATTTTTTGGGATTAATATTCTTTGATGATGTGTTAAAGTGATTCTTTTGAATCCACTTATTAGAACAGACTATGTATTTAGAGGGTAAAAATTTAACTTTTTATGAGTTAAAGTGATTGTTTTGATAATTTTGGTTATATTTAAAGGATATAAAATAATGTAAATTTTATTATTGAATCCAGGCAAATTGAATCCACTATCCAGAAGAGAAACAATCTAAAGATGTTGGACAACCAAATATTAAAACAATCTCTATAGATTATGAATGAGAAAATATTATATTTATATATTAAAATTATTTTAATATTGTTAAAAATAATCAATCTAATTTTAATGTGTATTACGTAAGCAAAAAACCTTTTCAAATAACTTGCGCGATAAAATATTACTATTACTTAATTTCAAAGTAAGAATTTTAAATTTGCATATACTTATATTCGACATCAAAATCTATTATAAAAGAATATCTCTACATTAAATTATACTTCATTTCTCCCAATTATAAAGAATATACTGATAACTTAAAAGGTTTAATTTTAGTAAATTGAGCTCTTATCAATGAGAAAAATAACTAACAATATAAAAAACCGGCACCTTAGCATCTACTGACCACATACCTTTTTTTAACACTTTGTTTGTAATAAAATTTAGTCATACTATTAGTTAGTGTGTATATTATAGGTCATCGCTTCAAATGTTCACAACAACCAAAAAAACAAGAGAACAAACTAAAATTAAAAATTCATGTCCAATTAAATGGTTTGAATAATAAATATCAATGAAATGAAGAAAAAGACAAAATAAAATAAAATAACATTTTCAACTCCAATTTAGTTAGTTAAAAGACGTGAAAAGTAATTTATAACAAAATGAGTTAGAAATACTTAAATTTAGTTATTTTGGAATTTTCTAATTTTTTTATATTTTTAAATCGATAGTTAGATGGAAATTTAACTAAATGAAATTAAGTCCATCACATGCATTTAAAAACTAACTAACTAAATAAATAAATAAAATCATCTCATGTGTAAGTATATTATTTTATATAAGTTACATATTCTAAGTAGTATATAATTAAGTATATACTGTACTATTATTTTTTAGCTATAAATAAAGTTACATATTTATGATATTTTAAATTAGGTATAAATCGATAGTATTATTTTTGTATCTTTAATTTAATTTATGCAAGTATAATTATATTTTTTTACCTTAATTATGTTTATACTTTATTACTTAATTATCCTTGATTTTAAGTAAGTTTGAAGGATATTATAGGCAATACATTATTTTGTAACATAAGGCTCTTTTTAGTATAGGTATAGATAGATAGTATGTTGCTATGTGCAGGGAAATAATTTGATAGATGGCTTCGGCCCTAGTTTGGGACAATAAGTATGTATTGAGGATGAGGCTAGAGAACAATGAATTGGTTGCCCCGATCGATACTGTTATAATGTGAATTATCAAACATAATAACGGCTTGACATACCCGATACACTAATCTTTACTTATTTATTTATTTATTTATGTTGGATGATTCGATGATACGTCTTACGTCGTACGGAGCATGTAAATTGACCATATTTCTTTAGCTTTCAGTTATATATCTTACACTGTTACTTCCAAAATGAACAGAAACAGAAAAAGGATTGCATTATGCCAGGGTGCCGGAGAATATACAACGCTTTGATATTTTTTTTAACTTTTGAAAAATATTCACATCTATAATGATAGTGATATAGATATTGTAATTTGTATAATTATTCTAACTTTTTTCTATCTAACTTTTTTCATATGTTATTCAGAATCTATCATAATATGATCACATTTGTACCTGTCAAATGATTGTCGGCCAAGGACAAGTATGTTAGCATAGTGAGATTTCCAATTCCACGTGGGATGCTGCCACTCAAATTGTTGTCAACAAATGACAATATGTCAAGGTTTTTGCATTTCCATATATTTGACGGAATCTCCCCTGCAAGTTGATTGAGTGACAAATAATAATTAAGCGTATATTGATGTTGGGCATATTCCACTTCTACCTGCAAATAATAGAATCACGTACATATACACGAGTGACAAGTAAGAAGATATTTGTACATACCTCGATAATCGTTATAGCCCAAATACAACTCTCTAAGCGTGTTCAAGCTCCCAATTTCAAGCGGGATTTCTCCATTGAAATGATTGTAGGATAAACTCAGGCTCTCAAGGTGTCTGCATTTCCATATATTTTGTGGAATCTCCCCAGAAAGTTGGTTGACTGAAATATCTAGTAGTTTGATATTCGGGAGATTGTCACACAAATGAGTCGAGAGTGAACCTGATAGGCTATTATTCTGAATTCTAATTTCTCTCAAGGAAGAGATATTGAAGATAGCATGTGGAATGGACCCACTCAACTCATTTAAATTCAAGTTTAACACTTGTAGGGATGAAAGATTTCCAATCCCCTCTGGAATATTCCCGCTCAAATGGTTATTGCGTATCCGTAATTCCTTGAGCATAGACCTACTACTCCCAATCTCCATCGGAATATTTCCCCTCAACAGATTGTTCCTCAAGTCTAAGAGTTGGAGATTTGAATTGTTGAACAAAGAGGGAGGGATTCTACCTGTGAAACTGTTGCTGTGGAGATCCAGTTGCTCGAGCTGAGGTAAACTGCCCAACCATGCCGGAATTTCTCCGATGAATGAATTCACTCCCACGTTCATCACCTTCAGACGTCGCAATTTAGAGAGCCCGAATGGTAACAAGCCTGCGAAATTGTTGAAACTGATGTCCAGATATCTCAGGAATGTAAGGTTTCCGAGATGTGGAGAAACAGTTCCAGCAATGTCGAATCCGGAGAGATTGAGAGCCGTGACTCTTCGATGCCTGAGGCCGCACTTCACACCAGTCCAATTACACAATGGTACATTTTCTGACCATTTGAGGCGCAGGATAGCATGTGGGTCGGAAGTAATGGAGTTTTTGAAGGAAAGGAGAAAATGTTTATCAGTGGTAGAATTCAAAATAGATGATGTGCCCAAGCAGGGCGAAATGCTAGTATTAATTACTAGCAGCAACAAAATTGAAAGAGCAAAGGACGAAAGATGAAATATTTTCATGGATTGTTTTTTTTGTTAATAATAATAGGTACTTGTTTTTGTTTGAATTCATAGATTGCTTTCTCTCTTTATATACTGTATAACATAAAGGATTATCTTGAGTCTCCGTAGTCAACTTAGTGCTCTAACCAATAAGTGTGGAATTTCAATTCGTGATCGAGGGGGCCATTGACGCAAGTCGTCCTCAACCTATTCATTTTTGAGAAATTCTTGTTTCAATTCAAAATTAAATTAATGAATAAGAAAAGAAAAATCCACTGCATATAACAAGCAGATGAATGTTCATCTATCCGCAGTAATCATTCTTAATGTAATCATGGATAATGTGATATAATTATTAATAGAAAATATTTTCTTTCTTTCATGTGTAACAAAAGTCAGCACACTAAGATTAATTCATAATGAGTATTACAACTTTGGAAGTCTTAATTACTTTTGAGTCCTAACTTTTTCCACCAATGAGAATAAAGATGAGTGAGCACAACAAGCCTTCCACTCACAAGGAATATTATCTTTGTAGAAAATGTATGACTTGGGCCCATGCTTTTATTTTATCCTAATCATAACTTTTATACTTTGGATGTTAATTTCAACCATGGAATTTATACCATATCAGTTAAAAAGTAGAATTTATGTTTAGTTCTTTGACTAAAAATGGAGCATAATTCCATCTTAATATTTCCTATTCATATCCACTGTGGACATATTTACCTTGTTCGTTGTGGATGTGGAAGTGGTGAACAATAAGGCAAAACAAATACAATTACTCCCTCCGTCCTCCATATATTGAAATAGTTTTATGGGCACAAGTTTTTTTGCATTTTGGTGGTATAATAATAAATTAATGTGTTAAAGTGTTAAAGTGGAATAATTGTGGGTCCATTTGAATTTTTTAATAGTATTAAAATGTTAAAATAATAAAAAGTAAATGTATAAAGTGCTAAAGTGTTAAAGTGATTGTGGGGTCTACGTCCTAAAACGGAATATGTCAATAAATGGAGGACGTCCCAATATAGTAATTATGTCAGTAAATGGAGGACGGAGGGAGTACTATTTTTTTATTTCAAAAAAAGAAAAACCTAGCCTTTTTTTTTTTTTCCATCTCAACAAGCGGCAACTTTAGTGTATCATTTTAGTCTTGTTTGTTATTTTGGATTATCACATTTCACTGTTCTTGTTTTCTAAAATGAAAAGTATTAACCCTCTATTTTCAATGTGGGCCCTTTACTTATAATTTTTAACACTAGCGCATAAAGTCTCGTATTAAAAAGAGACTGATCTACCGAATGGGACGGAGTGAGTAATATTAGTTAGTATTCTGTTATCTACTATGTATGACGAGTTGAGAATTAATTTCCAAAAATGTATACTTAAATGAAAATAATTTCACCCAAATTTCAACTTAAATGCTCAATGTTTGGAAAAATAGGATTAAATTAAATACTAAAGAACAACTTTTGACACACATTTCGATTACAGTTGAACTTTCAAATTATGAACATATTTGATTTTTCAACAATTAGGAATACTTTAAATTAATTAATCACATTCAAACATTTCATCGAACACTTTCCAGACTCTTTTGTCAAATATGGAAATCAATGAAATACGGAAGCCGAGAATCGAAGAACACGAAACAGCTCGTTGTGCGATCAAGACTTCCACCGTCTATTTGACTAGAACAAAAGATAAAGGCTATGTTGCACGGATACGGATACGCGGGTGCGGGTGCGGGTGCGATACGATACGGATACGGATTTTTAAAAAAATTAGGGTGCGATTCGTGAAGGATACGTCTATATATTTTATATTTTAATATTTATATATATACCACATATTTTTAAAAATAAAAATAAATTCATAAATCAAATACTACATTGCTTAAATTAACTTAAAATATATTAATAAGTCAGATAATGCAGCCTCTCTATTGAATTATTTCAATTTTTAGGGTAAAATAAGAATAAAAAAGAAATCCAAAAAATCAAATAATTACAAAATCACACCGGACGCACCCGATTCGCGACGCACACGCACCCGACTCGCGTATCTGAATCATTTTTAAAGTGTATGCTAAGGATACGCCAGGTGAATTCAATGACAAACTTAATGCCAAAATCAAACTGATATGCTTTGCCAAACTACTACAGGCTTAAGTTTCTATTTTAACCAACAGTAACGGATAACTCATATCGTGGGCGACGAGTGCCTAAAGCTGCTATAATTGTTGCTTTGATCTTGTGCAGAGCAGTTGCTGCTTCGATCATGTTGATTCTTTCATCCGCTGAAACTGCTAAGCATTTCATCGCCAACTCGAAAATCGACGACACGCATCGCTCCTTGTCGGAGAAATCTCGATCTTCCCTCGATAAGAGAGCAGCTGCCACAATTTCAGTAGCTGCATTTTGTTGCAGAGCTGCACTCACCCAACAGCATATCATCAGTTGGCTTCTTCCCTGTGAACATCTCCAACAGCATTATCCCAAAACTGTACACATCCCCATTCGTAGACACTTTTCCTTCCGAAAAGCTTCGAAATTCCAAAATCAGAGAGATGAGCAATCATGTCTTGATCAAGAAGAACATTGCTTGGCTTTACATCGCAATGAACAATTGGGAACGAATAGCCATGGTGAAGATATTCCAATGCTGCTGCAACATCTATTGCTATTTTTAATCTCTGAACCAGATCCAAATCACTATAGGTGTTCGAATGCAACCATCTATCCAAGCTCCATGTTGCTGCAACATCCAATTGTTCCCACTAAGTTTCTGTGTCGGATGCCGCCCAGTATTTCTGTCTCGGTGTCAAAGCTTTTTGCACCTCCTTCTAGCTGCAGGTTGAATACTTTGACTGCAGCTTCTATTCCATCAGAGAGTGTTGCACGAAAGACCGAACCGAAGCTTCCTCTTCCAAGTAAGTTTCCGTCACTAAAACTATTTGTACCCCGTTTGATACGCCTAGTATCAACGAAAGGACAATTCGAGCTGCCTAAACTCCATAAACGAAAGAAAACGGCACTTCGAGCGGCCGGAGCTCCAAATCTTCTCGAGAGAAGCCAAAACACGAACTTCAATATTTCATTCACGATAATGACGGCCACATACAAATAAACCTTAAATAGTTTTAACACTAAAACCCTAATGGGCTAAGACCCCTAGTTGGACTTCTAGTATCGGCCCAAATACAAAACTACCATTAAAAGACTATTACATTAAAAGACTAGTAAATAAACATACGTAAACTAATAACATCTTCTCCCGTTCTTGATCGTATCAACTCCTCACCCCTTCAAAACCACCTTGTCCTCAAGGTGGAGATTCGAAAATATCCTTATAAACTTCCTCGAGTGCATAAAGGCTAAAAATGACCGATCGTCGAAAAAGTCCAAGTAAAACATATTTCCACCAATGGCCCAACATATCCTTTGTGCCAAGAAAAATTACCATTGCTTGGGCCTCTTTATCGGATGGGCTGGGCCAGAAATTAATCTCCATAATTTGGCCCACTTTTGTGCGATGGCCTAGGAGTTGAAATTGTGTGGAAGAAATTGTGGCGGCTGGCGGCTGGAACAGAGCTACTTTGGATAGGGATGGAGACGCCGATGGTGCAGTTGGTGGTGGAGTTGGAGGCATCGGCCGAATATGGGAGTTTGGGGAAGAAGTAACTTCAAGTGCTGGTCCCGGCGCCGGAGATGGAGCCTTACCGAAGAGCTCGACGGGAAACAACGCTGTCAGGTTGACGCCGGACGCAGTCGGCGGCGCCGCCAGGATAGTGGTGGGGGAGAGGAACGGCGGAGGAGCGGCGAATCCCGCTCTGTTGAGCACGACACCGCTGCCCAAAGGCAACGGAGAATCAGCGGACGGCGGAAATGCGATGGCAGGGGGCGAGGGAGAAGCGGCTGAAGACGGGGGAGACGGAGGCGAGACGCCGGCCGAGGGAGGAGGAGCGGGCGATGCGGACGGCGGAGGAGCGGCGGAGAAGGGGGTGGAGACCGCGACAGAGGTGACGTCGAAGGAGAGGAACGGCACCACCTCCGCATTCGAGAGCTTGCACAGATCTGGAGAGTCGACGCCCTTGGACGCCTCGTCGTTAGGGGCGAAGGTGGAGAGAGAATCGGACGTCTTGCACCCGGCCTTCTCGAGCAGCGCCGTCAGGATGGCGGTGGGTTCAGGCGCTGGTTTCGGCGGAGGAACGGCGGAGCCAGGGGGCTGGAGTGGGGCGTCCGGGAGCCAGCGCTGGTGGGGAGCGGACGAGCCTCCGCCGGAGCGGAATAGCGGAGAGAACGCTGTAGCCGGAGATGGAGATGGAGATGGTGGTGTGGAGAGCAGATCTGCGAATTTGGAATCAATCGATCGCATACAAGCTTTAATGGTTGAATTTGTTGCTGTGAGTTGGCTCTCCAAATGGATTCGAACGGAATTGAGAGCTGCAATAATTTCTGAATCGGCCATGAAGAACAGCAATGGAAGCACCCACTTTTTTTTTTTTTTTGAATAAAAATTGGTTGAAGAAGAACAGGCAACTTCGAGTGTGCCAAAACTCCAAAGAAGAAGAACAGAGGAACAGAAGAAGAATCGGGGAAGAAGGAAGTCAATGAAAGCACCAATTGATACGCCTAGTATCAACGAAAGGACAATTCGAGCTGCCTAAACTCCATAAACGAAAGAAAACGGCACTTCGAGCGGCCGGAGCTCCAAATCTTCTCGAGAGAAGCCAAAACACGAACTTCAATATTTCATTCACGATAATGACGACCACATACAAATAAACCTTAAATAGTTTTAACACTAAAACCCTAATGGGCTAAGACCCCTAGTTGGACTTCTAGTATCGGCCCAATACAAAACTACCATTAAAAGACTATTACATTAAAAGACTAGTAAATAAACATACGTAAACTAATAACATCTTCTCCCGTTCTTGATCGTATCACCGTTCCAGTTCTATGTATGAAATTCTTCTCCATTCACTAGTCGGCGGAATGTCACTCGATAGAGTAACTTTTCCTGATTTACGCCTCCTTATCATCACGAAGATGAAAATCGCAAGAATAGCGGGTAAGATCACTGAGGGTACCAAGAATTTCTTTAAGTTTGATCTAGGATGATGGTTCGCTAACAAGCAGGGTTGAACTTGAAATCTCGGGGAACCGCAGAGGGCAAAGTTGTGAGAAAAGGATTGAGGAGGGAAGTTACCAAATTGACCTCCACTTGGGATTTCGCCTTCCAGTTTGTTGTTAGAAGCATTAAAAATGTGAAGATAGGAGAGGATGTCTAAGGACTTGGGTATGGAACCGGAAAGATCGTTGTAAGATAAATCTAAAGTTTTGAGACTTCCGAGATGCCCTATGGATGCGGGGATAGATCCTCCAAACTGATTATTCGACAAGTTTAGAGTTTCTAATGATTGGCAACCGTCAATCAAGCTGGGTACATCACCTGAAAATCGATTAGACGACAAATCCAAGGTGTTGATTGACTTCAAATTTCCGAGTTGAGATGACAAGTAGCCATTGAAATGATTAAAGGACAAGTCCAAGATGACAAGGTCTGTAAGAGCCCAGAAGTTGGGAGGGATGGTGGAATCCAATTGGTTGGAGTATAAGTAAACTTCTCTCAAGGATTTGAGTTCCCCAAAACATCCAGGTATTGAACCTAAGAGCTTGTTCCTAGAGACGGTTAACTCTCCTAGATTATATAATCGGCAAAGATCATTGGGTACGGACCCAACCAATTGATTGCCATCAAGATGCAGTATTTGGAGTTGCTTCATTCTCCCAATAGTCGGTGGAATGCGCCCACTTAATTGATTCCCATCCAAATGCATCGTGAGCAAACTGCTCAAGTTTCCGATTTCAGAAGGAATGGTGCCCATGATGTTATTGTTTGATACCGAGATAAGCTAAAGGGAAGATGAAAAGTTCCTGATCGATGCAGGCAGGCTACCGTTCAATAGGTTATCAAATACATCCATGACCTTCAAATATCGACACTCGGTTAATGAATATAGACATGGGGCTACCTCTCCGCTCAACTTAATCCCCCAAAGGTAAAGCTTTTGGAGGAGTCTCAAGTTATGAAAGTCTGGTATGGGTCCACTGAAGGAGTTAGTGTTCATGTCCAAGAAGGCAAGTTTAGAAAGATTGGTGATGGAGTTTGGAATTGGGCCACTCAGTCTGTTATCACTGATAAGAAGTCATTCAAGATTGTAAAGTGAATTCCCCAAATCTGAAGGAAGACTACCTGATAACTCATTAAATGAAAGGGATAATGTGTTCAAGGTTGATATGTTGAATATGGAAGATGGGATGGAGCCGGTTAAAGAATTGTTGAACACAATAAAATATTGGAGGTTTGGTAAAGTGCCCATCTCTCGTGGAATTTCACCTGCCATATGTACACATGTATGCATGAGATATTAATAACTTTCAATATATTATTATTATTAATACAAACTATACTATATTATATTGAATATATTTTTAATATTCATCACACATGGTCGTGTGCATAGTTTTAGTTTTATAATTTTCATACATTTTATAGCAACTACAGTAGAACATAAATGAGAACAAATACAAACCGACTCCAATTTGATAATATAAAGAGTGATGATCACGCATAACTGTGTTATCAATTTGGAAGAAAATTGCAATTCAGACATATTTTATTCATGATAGGTAATTAAAACAACATACATTATCTAGAGAGTATATGTGATTACTTCAGATGTAAAAACATTTTAAAGAAAATAGGATGCATTTACAAAAAAAATGGTGGTTGTCTATAAATGTCAAGAAGTCAAGGTTTCTGCATTTCCATATGTATGGCGGAATCTTCCCTGTATGTTGATTCAGAGACAGAGAATAAGAGTATATTGATGTTGGGTATTTACTATTAATTGATTAATTTGTAGTAGTATTTTGCAATTACTCGTGAACGCATGCATGCATGGTGATTATATATATGGCATATTTACATGTCAACTTGTTTTCACCGAGATACAACCACTCAAGCTGTGGTAGATTACTGTGGTGGAAACTTGGGATACTTCCTGATAAACTATTACTGGAGAAGCCCAATTTCCTCAAAGAAGAGATGTTGAAGATTGAAGATGGAATATTTCCACTTAGAGAAGCACTCTCGATGTTTAATATCTCTAGCCTCGTGAGATTCCTCATTTCTGCCGGTACTCCTCCTAAAATTATGTACTAATGTTTTATTCACCAACATAAAAGATATATACAAAGTATTAGCTAAAATGTTTATTGCCAACGGAAATGTTGTGGGATAATGTAAACAGATCAAGTTTATTCTCATGTAAAGAGAGTGACATAATGTTGGGAGCTTTTGATTGCTTTCGAAGTAAAGATTAAACTCCATGCCGAAGCTTTTGGATCTAAATGATGAACATAGGGAATATTATTATAGAATCACGTACGTACATATATACAAGTAAGAAGTAAGAAGATATGTGTACATACCTCGAAAGTCGTTATTGCCCAAATACAACTCCCTAAGCATGCTCAAACTACCAATTTCAAGCGGGATTTCTCCATTGAAATGATTGTTGGATAAAATCAGGATCTCAAGTTGTCTGCATTTCCATATATTTTGTGGAATCTCCCCAGAAAGTTGATTATCTGGAATAATTAGTACTTTGATAATTGGGAGATTGTTACACAAATGACTCAAGAGTGGACCTGACAGGCTATTAGACTGAATTCTAATTTCTCTCAAGGAAGAGATATTGAAGATAGCATGTGGAATGGACCCACTCAACTCATTTAAATTCAAGTTTAACCCTTCTAGGGATGAAAGATTTTCCAATCCCCTCTGGAATAACCCCGCTCAAATGGTTATTGCGTATCCTTATTTCCTTGAGCAAAGACCTACTACTCCCAATCTCCGTCGGAATATTTCCACTCAACATATTGTTACTCAAGTATAAGCGTTGGAGATTTGAATTGTTGAACAAAGAGGGAGGGATTCTACCTGTGAAACTGTTGTTGTGGAGATCCAGTTCCTCGAGCTGAGGTAAACTTCCCAACCATGCTGGAATTTCTCCAGTGAATTCATTCACTGCCACGTTCATCACCTTCAGATGCCGCAGTTTAGAGAGCTCGATTGGTAAGAAGCCCGTGAAATTGTTGGAGCGGACGTCAAGATACCTGAGAAACGTTAGGTTTCCGAGATGTGGGGCAACAGTTCCAGCAAGGTCGAATCCGGAGAGATTGAGGGCAGTCACCCTTTGGTGCTTGACACCACACGTGACGCCAATCCAATCACAAACAGATGTATTTCCCGACCAATTCGTGTGCAAGATAGCACCGGTATCGGGAGCAACAAAGCTTTTGAAAGAAAGGAGAGTATGTTTGTCAGCAGCAGAATCCAAGCAGAGGGCAATGGTATTGAACAAGAAGTAGATGGAAAGAGCAAAGAAAGAGAGATGAGTAGTCTTCATTGATTATTTAATTGTCTTATTTTGGATTGAGTGCCCACTTCATATATATAACGGATGCTCTCTTTACTAAAAACGCTAATTGATACATGAAAGTCGTGGTTTGAGTCTTGGTCAACGAGTCTTCTTCCAAATAAGTGAAGTGTGGAATTTATGTAAATTAATCTGGAAACCAAATTGGGATTACAGTAAAATTTTACTTTCGAGATTAAATTGCAATTACACTAAAATTCGGACCTTTTTCGACTCGGCCATAACTAACATTTTTATTTTCGGATTATCATTTTTCTTTATCTAACCCATTATTTTTTCCGGACTATTCGAATCAGCCTGTTAGGTTCATGATTTTTTGATATCCCTAATTCCAATTAGGATGAGAGAGACCCTCAACATATGCTTTACTATCAAATATCAACGATAGTAGTAAGTAATCTCATTTTATCATTTAGGTAATCAATAGGTATTTCTTATAGATGACAATTTTCGGTTCATTATTTGTATTAATTGCATATGTACACTCTAATTTGCACTCCACTAAATTTTTTTATAAGTTTAATTTTCAATTAACTTGAATAATATCCAAATTAAATATCCTGTTTTCGAATATCTTTTGAGTCTCCGCAGTCTACTTAGTGCTTTAACCACTGTAAGTCGTGATGGAAGGGGCAATTGACGCAAGTCGTCGTCAACTTATTAATTTACGAAAATCTATATACTATATAAAAACAAAATGCAAGGGACAATTTTGTATTTTCACTTCTATTTTTAGGGATATTTTGGTATTTTTACTTATTTACATAAAAAACCGTTTAAGCTAAGCAACTCTTCAATTTTTCTTATAACACCCTTTCCAAAAGACACAATTGTTTGCACGCACATGTTGAATTCTATAAATACTTTACTCCAATTACTCCATTAGACACGCCTCCCTTCACAACATCTGTCAACTAGCAAAACTGCATGCGAGAGTGAAGTATGCCCATTTTTATTTTTTTTAACAATTTTTAATCATCTTTATCGAACCAACACAACCTCAATCACATATTCTTAGATAACTGGCCAAAATAATTCCTCATAATGTGTATGTTTATCTTGTCTCTTAATTCTCCAAGTATCCTTATCGACGCAGCGACATCTTGAGAAATTTTGGCAGTGCGCACAACGTCGATTGAGGGAAGAGTAAGATTTCTTTCGCACGTTTAAAGTTCTTTCTTTTTTGTACCTTTTTCATTTTCAGTATTCTTTTAGAACTGTTAGAATTGTAAATGTTTTCTAGGTTTTTTGGTTATTTCAAAAGAATCATGGATCATATTGTTTTTCCAATATAATATGGATCAAATGTCATTTTGGATCAAAATATTGTTCGAAACAAACATATATTTTTTGTTATTGTATATGACTGCATTAATGTGCATTGTCAACACACCATAATGATGCAGTTTTGTCGATCTCTTCTCTATCTCTCTTTTCCTTTCCTTTTTTTTCTTTCCTTTCCTTTTTTTTTTTTTTTTTTTTTTTTTTTTTTTTTTTTTTTTTTTTTCCGACGGGATCATCTGTACCTAAACATTGATACCAATCGTGTATCCAAGTTTACGGCATGATAAAATACAATTATAAATTAGATAAAATGATTGTTAAAATTTCAAGTTAAACAAATATTGTAGATTAAACAGATATAACCTAACTATGAAATAATTAACGTGGATCATATATATTGTTTGTATTGGTTATTAGTTGTTAAATGATATATTTAATTAAACTAATTAAATCATGTAATACCAAATATTTTATTGTGTCTTCAGTTTAACAAGCAATAATGTGGTACATTTGTTCATTGAATTTTGGTATATGTGGAGTGACACGACATAATTAAAATTTTGAATTTATATTTGATTCTACATTCATGTTATCTGTTTTTCATAACTCCACAATTTACACGTCTATGAATTGAATAATGAAAAGAGACTTAATAGTGTTTGCATTTCTATAATTGGTTAGATTAAATGATATAATTGTTAAGTGTCGCTTAAAATTCAATACACAAAAATGAAGTTACATTGCATTGTTAATTCCCATTAAAAGATGGGTACATTTGCCCCATTCAATTGAAAATATAGATATTGGTGCACCTAGCTATATTTCAAGGAGGACTTTTGCATTGTACAATGAAGCCTGAGGGTAATTATGCACATTATCCTTCAATAATAATTATATTAGTTAAAAAAAAAAAAACATACTATTGATAATTTATTTCTATATTACATAAAACTTCCCTTCTTTGATGGAATATTACTTCCATTTTTACACTAAACATAACAAAGTTACTATTGCAAAGAATTTTAATTTTATAAACACGACGGCAATTTAAAAGTAGCAATCCTATCAAAAAAATAATAATTTAAAAGTAGCAAATCAGCACGGTACAAAAGTTGTAATATTTTAATATTTACATTTTCACAAGAATATTATTGTTATAATTTTTTTATATTTAACCACAATATAAAAGCCAAATTTTAAGGTGTGATAGAGGAGTATTTTATTCTCATCACCAAACACAATATTTGAGTTTATTGTTTATAATACAGTTAAATTACTTTTTATATTTATTAATTGAACACAAATTTGAGTTTATTGTTTATCACATAGCAAAAATTGTTGTTTATAAATACAACATTTGATTTTGCTGCTTCAAATATGGAAAGGGGGAATATATTATCTATATACTATATATAAAAACAAAATACGAGAGATACTTTTGTGTTTTCACGTCTAAGTAATGAGGATATTTTTAGCATTTCTAATATTTTAAAATTAACACTTTTATTTCAATATTAATAATTAAAAAGATACATGTGACGTTTACACCAAAAGGTTCCAACTCACAAAATTTCACAGTCCAATGGACATGTCTGCCGCTGCCACCATTTTAACAAAACGATTTATAACACCTTATAAGTACATCCCTTCTCACCCCTCCACAGCCATTACATCTGAATGCCCTCTCTAATTTTCTTCAATATTTAAACCAATTCATCATATCTAATTCATTAAACCGCATGCTAACATCTGTCCAAGATCGGCAATGCACAGAAGCACGCCAATTAGGACGAAGCAACTGCGAAGATTTGGAAGAGGTTTAGAACCGAAATGACAATGGTGAGATTCATTAGATAATATGACTCACTAATTTAAAACTCATTACCCATTTGATCTACGGCTTGGATGTCCTGCAGAAGAATTTAATCTTGGATCGGAAGGAAGAAAAGGAAAAAAGATTTATCAATGCTAAATCATATATGGTCTATTATTGAAAGACGTGCGTTTTAACAATTTACTATATAATCATATTAACTGAAATATTGAGGGAAATTTTAAACCACAAATTCACTATTAAAGGTCTTTGATCCTAACAGAAAATTAAAATTGAGAGTGTATTTTTTATCCCTTTTCAATAGTTAATTTGAGTCATTTATGCAGAACAAATGTTCACTACAAAGTGTACAAATCTACGAATTTATTGATACTTCTACATTATACTTCCGTGCAACGCACGGGGTGTCGTTCTAGTTCTATTTTAATGCAAAAATAAAATAATGAAAAAGAAAAGAAAAATCTATTTTCTCCTGCGATGTAAAATCCAAAAAGGAAAATCCACTATCTATAACAAATATATTAAAATGTTAATAAATTACATGTAAAATAATATAAGTGTTGGAAATTGTTGGTCATCATTGTAGAAAATTATGACCTGGGCCCATGCTTTTATCTTATTCTAATCATAACTTTTAGTTGTTTGACTAAAAATGATGCATAAAATTCACACATATAGTATCGATTAAACCCTTGCATCGCGGGGGTACGATTCTAGTTTCCTCTATTTTAGTTTAGGTATATCGATCACATGTTAAAAGTTATTCGTAACATTCAAATCTATATTTATGATTAATTAAATTACCCTTCAAATTAATATTTGATTATAGATTTGTATTTTAGTATACTCTCCCCCGTCTCATACTTGACGCGTTTTTATTATTTTACATTCACATATATTCAAGAGTCGCGTTCACTAAGATGTAACGGAGGGAGTATAAGTATAAAAGTATAACAAAAGGCAGCACGCTAAGATTAATTCATAATGATTACTCCCTCCGGTCTTTTACAGTTGAGTCGAAACTTTTCGACACGGGAATTAAGAAGAGTTGTTTAGTACTTTAAGTATGTTTGGTAATTGAGAAGAGAATGAGATTATGTTTATAATTGAGAAGAGTCGTTTTAATTAATATAAAAAATGTTTTTTATTAATTAATATTTTTTTTGTTTTTCAGTTTATTTTAAATTAATTTAAAATTTTCTGGATTTTTTTTTTTATAAAATTATTGTTGATGTTTAAAATTAAAATAAAAAACTTTTCTGGTTTTTTTTATAAAATTAAAACTTTTCTGGATTTATTTTAAATTAATTTAAAATTTTCTGGATTTTTTTTTTATAAAATTATTGTTGATGTTTAAAATTAAAATAAAAAACTTTTCTGGATTTTTTTTTATATAAAATTAAAACTTTTCTGGATTTATTTTAAATTAATTTAAAATTTTCTGGAATTTTTTTTTATAAAATTATTGTTGATGTTTAAAATTAAAATAAAAAACTTTTCAGGATTTTTTTTTTATAAAATTAAAACTTTTCTAGATTTATTTTAAATTAATTTAAAATTATTTTGAGAGAATCGGCAATGGCGATAATGGAGAAATTGAGAAATTGGGGCGTAATTAGTATGTTAATTAAGTAAAATAAGGGGTACAATTAGTTGTGTGTTTAATACTTAATTTTTACCCAAAAAGGAAACGACTCAACTAGGAGAGACCGGCCCAATCGGGAAAGTGACTCAACTGTAAAAGACCGGAGGGAGTACAACTTTGGAAGTCTTTATTACTTTTGAGGCCTAAACATCCACTAAATGATCTCCATTAAAACAATTTAACCAATTTAATTAGAACGTGTGAACTGCCTAACTTTTCCCATCAATGAGAATATAGATGAGTGAGCACAACAACCCTTTCCACTCATGCTTTTGTAAGGGTTGGAATTGTTGGTTATCATTGTATGTAGAAAATGTATGACTTGGGCCCATGCTTTTATTTTTTGCTAATCGTAACTTTGATATTTTGGATGAATTTCAACCATGAAAATTATACCATATCAGTTACAAAGTAGAATTTATGTTTAGTTCTTTGACTAAAAATGGTGCATAATTCCGGGAAATACTTATGTGGAGTGGGTGTAAGTGTACTACACCAACCTCTCACATATTGATTAAAAAAATAATATAATTCCTCACTAATTATATTAATATAATAATAGAATGTGAGGGGTGAGTGTACTACACCACACCCATTTAAGAATAAACCCATAATTCCATATTAATATTTCCTATTCATATCCACCGTGGACATATTTACCTTTTTCGTTGTTGATGTGGAAGTGGTAAATAGTAAGGCAAAACAAATATATATATATATTTTTTAATTTCAAAAAAGAAAAACCTAGTCTTTTTTTTCCATCTCAACAAGCGGCAACTTTAGTGTATATTATTAGGGCCCATTTGGCTAAGCTTATTTCAAAATGCTTATAAGCTTTAAGTGCTTATAAGATGTTTAAGAGCTTATAAGATGTATGAGGGTAAGAGCTTATATTAATTTCCAAAAATGTATGCTTAAATGAAAGTAATTTTACCCAAATTTCAATTTGAATGCTCAATGTTTGGAAAAATAGGATTAAATTAGATACTAAAGAACAACTTTTGACCCAGTTTTCGATTACAGTTAAAGTTTCAAATTATGAACGTATTTGATTTTTCAACAATTAGGATACTTTAAATTAATTCATTTCATTCGAACATTTCATCGAATACTTTCCAGGCTCTTTTATCAAATATGGAAATTGTAGAATTTCTAGAGATAGAAGAAATTCTCGTAGTTCATGTGTGAGAAAGGAACTGTTCTATTCAAAGCAAAAGTAAAGCTTACAAACAGATACAGTACACTTCCTACTATTTATAGCTAAGAAACAAACTTAACTACCAGCTAACAAAAACGTGCTAACGTTTTGTAAAAGAACTACGACACCATTACAACCCTACGATTAGAAACAAAACAACGGTCAAGATCTAATCTGACTTTATTTACTAATCCACGTGTAATGACACGTGGACCAGTAGGATATTAACGATATTCAAACTCCTACCCGCCAACCAGCATCTCCACTCTTCTCTTCACCTGCAACTTCATTCTTCATAACAACTGAAACGTCCCCAGCTTCCTTCTTCACAGCAG
This sequence comes from Thymus mandschuricus, assembly GCA_029379335.1. Classification (NCBI taxonomy): domain Eukaryota; kingdom Viridiplantae; phylum Streptophyta; class Magnoliopsida; order Lamiales; family Lamiaceae; genus Thymus; species Thymus mandschuricus. The sequence goes on from CM057074.1 coordinate 39,286,960, forward strand.
TATCTCCACACCCCCCCTCAAGATGGAATTGGTGAATATCAACCAATCCCATCTTGGAAAGGAGAGACAGAAAACGAGGAGAAGCAAGAGATTTCGTGAAAAAATCAGCCAACTGAGCTTGAGAAGAAGTGGCCACTGGAACCAAGAAACCTGCTGCATACTTTTCACGAACGACGTGACAATCGATTTCGATATGCTTCGTGCGTTCATGAAATACGTTGTTCTTCATGATGTGAACCGCAGCCTCGTTATCACAGTGGAGTGGGATGGGAAGAGCAGTAGGAATCTGGAAATCGCGAAAGAGATAACTGAGCCAAGCCAATTCACGCCTGGTGATGCTCATGGCTCTATACTCTGCTTCAGCCGAAGACGAAGCAACTGTAGTCTGCTTCTTGCATTTCCAGGAGAGCAATCCAGCGCCCATGAAAACACAATAAGCTGTCAGTGATCGACGTGTGTCCACACATGTGCCCCAATCTGCATCGGAGAAGGCACGCAGCTTGAAATCACAGCGTGCTGAGTAGAAGACTCCAAGCGAAGGACACCCTTTCAAATAGCGTAGGACATGCATTGCTGCAGACCAGTGAGTGGTGGTGGGTTTTGCCACAAATTGGCTCAGCTGCTGAGCTGCAAAAGTGATGTCTGGACGTGTTAAGTTCAGGTACAGCAGCTGTCCAACTACTCTCCTATAAGGCCCTGCATCATCCAAATAGGCCCCATCCTTCCGAGAAAGAACACACCCTGGAGAGAATGGTGTTTGTGCAGGTCTACACCCCATCAATCCTGCTGAAGCTACAATGTCCAACACATACTTTCTCTGATTCAAAGCAATTCCATCAGCACTTCTAGCAATTTCCATTCCCAGAAAATATCTAGCCTCACCCAGATCCTTGATAGTAAAAGTAGCATGTAGAAACTCCTTCAACTCAGTAATGAGAGTTAAAGAAGGTCCACACACCAAAACATCATCAACATACACGAGCAAACAAAGCATGGAATCCCCTGTTCCTTTCACAAACAAACAATGGTCACTCTGTGACTGAACAAAACCAAACACCCTAAGCTGTTTGGTAAATTCCAAATTCCACTCACGGGAAGCTTGTTTAAGCCCATAAAGGCTCTTCACAAGTTTGCACACTTGCCCCGATTTAGCTCCTTTAAACCCTTGAGGTACAGACATGTATATATCATCCCTTAGAAAACCATGGAGAAAAGCATTGTTCACATCCAATTGGTGAACATGCCAGTCTCTTGCAGCAGAAACAGCAAGCATAAATCGAACTGTAACCATCTTTGCTACTGGAGAAAATACCTCAGTGTAGTCTTCTCCATATTTCTGGTTGTAACCCTTAGCTACCAACCGTGCCTTATACCTCTCTATAGTTCCATCTGGATTCAGCTTCACTTTGTACACCCACTTACTTCCAATAGGTTTCTTTCCCTTTGGCAAATCTGTTAAAATCCAGGTTTTGTTATCCATTAATGCATCAAGTTCCTTTTGCATAGCCTCAACCCACTCCCCAGATTTAACAGCTTCATTATATGAAGTAGGCTCCCTCACCACTGAAATGTTAAAGAGGAAGTCTGTGTATGGGGAAGACAGAACTGGAGAAACAATAAAAGGAAAAGTGGGAGGAGTTAAACTAATTGATGTAGGAGGAAGATTGAAATTAAGGGTAGTAAAATTGCAGACATAATCATTCAACCAAGAAGGGGGTTTTCGAGTTCTACCCTCTCTCCCAGTGGGTGGTGGTGGAAGATCAGGCTCTACATCAACTAAGATAGGAGATGACACATCATCCTCCAGATCCTCAACATAATCTCCAATGGAAGACTTGTTCTCATCCATATCTCCTACAGGGGGACAAAACGTATCATCATTATCTAGAGGAATGGGGACAATAGGTAATGAAGAATCAGAAGTAACAAGGGGAGGCTCAATGGAAGAAGAAATGTCTTTGAAAGGATATTTAGTGGGAAGAAATTTCACATCTCTTGAAACAAAGGCTTTATTGTGTTCTAGATCATAGAGTAGAAATCCTTTAAAGGAAGCATCATAACCAAGAAATATAGATTTGATGCTCCTAATATCAAACTTACCTCGTGAAGGAGATAAGTCCACTGCATATGCCAAACATCCAAAAGGCTTCAACCTTGTGTAATCTGCCTTTTCCAAGAATAGCACCTCATATGGAGAACTCCAATCCAACACCCTGCTAGGTGTCCTGTTATGCAACCAAGCTGCCATAAGCAAAGAATATGGCCAAAACCGTATGGGTAACCCACTGGAGAACATAAGAGCCCTAGCAATATCCATCAAACTCCTATGCCTCCTCTCAACAACACCATTTTGTTGTGGTGTGTAAGGACATGATCTCTGGTGCAAGATACCATGTTCTCCAAACAATTCCTGAACTCTCTTATTCACAAACTCACTTCCATTATCACTCCTTACCCTCTTTACAATCTTGTGGAACTGAGTTTTCACCATCATCACATAATCTCTGATTATACCTGCCACCTGCTCCTTGCTGTGTAACAAATAAATCCACACCATTCTGCTATAATCTTCCACTATGGTTAGCATATACTTGACTGAGCAAACATTGTCTTCTGAGTATGGCCCCCAAATGTCCACATGAATCAACTCAAATGACTCCTCTGTTCTCCTATTTAGAATAGGAAAATTGTCTCTGGATTGCTTGGCCTGCACACACACCTCACAATCTCTGATAATATGCTCCATATCCTTTTCCTGCCCTTCACTTAAGACCCTCATGTGTTTCATAGTCTTGAGTGAAGGATGCCCCATATAAACATGCCACTCTGCCAAGGACAACTCATTGATATTGGTAGAATTCACTGCATGAACTTTAACTGCAGGCTGCATAACATACAGATTCTTCTCCATTTTCCCAACTCCAAGTATCTTGTCAGTATGCTCCTGCTGGAAAACACAATGAGAAGTGTAGAACACACACCTAATTCCACAGTCCTGAACAAGCCTAGCCACTGACAGTAGATTATGTGTAAATCCTGGAATGTACAAGACATTGACAAGAATAATATCCTCAGTAAGCTTGACTGTTCCTGCTATTCCAACCCCAATTGTGGTTCCATCTGGTAACCTGACTTCAATTTGCTTATCCAGCTTATAAGATGTATGCATCTGATCTAATGTGCAACATATATGCACACTAGCTCCAGAATCAATCACCCACATAGACCTCTCAATTTCATCAATAACACTAAAAGCATAGTGTCCTTCAAAAGGTGATTCTCTGACCTGAGCATTTGTCACCAAATTAACATCTGATTTGGTAGGAATACTGCCATGTTGATGGAGATAATTCCCCACATACTTAGCTATCTCTGCTTGTATCATCTTAGACAAATCTGCTCCTCCATCCTTCTGTTCTTTCTGATCATAACTTGAGTGAGAAGACACAGTACTCTCTTCCTCACTCTCAACCATGTTAACTCTTCCATTAACTCTGTTCTCCTTAAGCTTCTTGTACCACTCAGGTACACCATGAAGCTTAAAACATTCACTTGCTTCATGGCCTGTAGCCATACAATGACTACATTTCAATTTCTTTTTCTCCTCTTTAGTTAACCTCTTCTTAAACTGACCTCCTCTGTTCCCAGCAGATGGACTATAACTTTGACCAACATTCATACTCATCACATATCTATTCTCTGTACCATTGTTCAACATCTTCCTGTCCTCCACCTGAACAATAAGAGAGTATGCCCTATCCAAATCTGGTAATGGATCAAGCATCATAATCTGATCTATGACTGACTCATAACTCTCATTTAATCCTTCCAAAAACTTCATTAAACGTTGTTGCTCCTCTCTTAGATTAGCTGCTCTCCTAGCATTACACAAACAGTCTAATGGAGGTAATACAGCATCTAATTCATCCCACAATGCTACCAGATTATTAAAATATTCCAATACACTTTGATTTCCTTGACTGTATTTGAATATTTCCTTTTGCAATCTGTAAACCTTAGGACCGTTTCTACGACCAAAACGCAGGGTAATTGCTTTCCACAAACGTGCAGTATTTTCGATATGAGTAAAAGCATTCACAAATTCCTTCGATATCGAATTCACAATCCACGTAGATACCATAAAATCTACCTTAAGCCATTGCGTATAGTATCTAGATGTAGGTGGAGGTTGTGGCAAATTACCAGTTATGAAATCTAACTTCGATCTCGCAGCTAATGCTCTCCGAATTGACTTACTCCAGTTAATGAAGTTCGTACCTGTTAGTTGAGCTGAAACGAGCTGAATGCCAGGATGATCCGACTGCGGAAGCGAGAGAATCTCTCTAATCTGAAACACGGTGAAGCCTGGAGGTAGATCTTCACCTCCTCCATCATTGAACGGCGGATCTCCTCCATTCGGACCTCTTCCACCCGGTGGAACACCACCGCGACGTCCATTTCGCAGATCTGCAAACGGATCTCCATTCTGCTGCAGATCTAGTTTCTCCTCATGCGTCTCTTCATCACTAACGTCCTCTTCAACCACTGGTGGTTCATCTTCTTCTGCAGCTCGTGCACGCCAATCAAGCTTCTGTTGCTTCACCATTTCGATATCAAAACCCTAGGCTCTGGATACCATGTAGAATTTCTAGAGATAGAAGAAATTCTCGTAGTTCATGTGTGAGAAAGGAACTGTTCTATTCAAAGCAAAAGTAAAGCTTACAAACAGATACAGTACACTTCCTACTATTTATAGCTAAGAAACAAACTTAACTACCAGCTAACAAAAACGTGCTAACGTTTTGTAAAAGAACTACGACACCATTACAACCCTACGATTAGAAACAAAACAACGGTCAAGATCTAATCTGACTTTATTTACTAATCCACGTGTAATGACACGTGGACCAGTAGGATATTAACGATATTCAAACTCCTACCCGCCAACCAGCATCTCCACTCTTCTCTTCACCTGCAACTTCATTCTTCATAACAACTGAAACGTCCCCAGCTTCCTTCTTCACAGCAGTATCTCCACAGAAATCAATGAGATACGGAATCCGAGAATCGAAGAACACGAAACAGCTAGCTGTGCGACCAAGACTTCCACCGTCCGTTTGACTAGAACAAAAGATAAAGATGTCTATATATCGCGTGAGGACGGGGCAATTGACGCGAGCGAGTCGTCGTCGTCTACTTGTGTGTTATTAAAATTTAAATTCGCAAAAAATTAATTTCACACATTCAAGCATTTCACCGAACAGCTTGAGGGCTTCAATGATATAGACTGTAATGGTAGAATTTTATGTTTTCTATTTCAATTAATGATTGAAACCATCATTTGTGGCTTCTACTCTACAAATTTTTATATGTGTCACTTTCTCAGCCCAATAGAAGCTGGACTTTGAAACATTGACCTTTTTCAAACATTTCATCGAACAATGTGCGGGCTTCAATGATTGACTGAAATGGTAGAATTAATTTAAAACCTGCGAATTCAATGACAAACTTAATGCAAGAATCAAATAGATAAGTTTTGCCAAACTACTAAAAGCTTCACTTTCCATTTTAACCAACAGTAACGGATAAATCATATCGTGGGCGACGAGTGACTAAAGATGCTACAATTGTTGTTTTGATCTTGTGCAGAGCAGCTGCTGCTTCGATCATGTTGATTCTTTCATCCGCAGAAACTGATAAGCATTTCATTGCCAACTCAAAAATCGACGACACGCATTGCTGCTTGTTGGAGAAATCTCGATCATCCCTCGATAAGAGAGCAGCTGCCACATTTTCAGTAGCTGCATTTTGTTGCAGAGCTGCACTCACCCAATCTCTTATGCTCGTTTCTCCATCGAACATATCATCTGTTGGCTTCTTCCCCGTGAACATCTCCAACAGCATTATCCCGAAACTGTACACATCCCCATTCGTAGACACTTTCCCTTCCGTTCCCAACTCTATTTGTATCGGACACAGCAGTTCATCAATTTGTTAGGATTAGGCAAATTAATCAACCAAAATAATGGAATTTGAAAAGCTAACATTATGCATTATCACCTGGTGCAGCATAACCGATGGTGGCCAGTGTTTGAGTTTGGGCGAAAGCTTCCCCTCCCTCGAAAAGCTTCGAAATTCCAAAATCAGAGAGATGAGCAATCATGTCTTCATCGAGCAACACATTGCTCGGCTTCACATCACAATGGACAACCGGTAACGGATAACCATGGTGCAGATACTCGAGTGCAGCCGCAACATCTATTGCTACTTTTAATCTCTGCATGAGATCAATAAAACAGTTGTCGGAATACAACCATTTATCCAAGCTCCCGTGCGGCATGTATGCTAGAATCAGAGCTTTAAACTCCATGTTACTACAACATCCGATAACTTCAACTAAGTTTCTATGTCGAACGTTGCTTAGTATTTTAGTTTCTGTGTCGAAGCTTCTCGCACCCCCTTCCAGTTGCAAGTCGAATACTTTTGCTGCAACTTGTAGTCCGTCGGATAGTGTTGCTTGGAAGACTGAACCGAAGCTTCCTCTTCCGAGTAGGTTGCCCTCACTAAAACAATTCGTTCCCCGTTCCAATTCCAAGTAAGAAACTCTTCTCCACTCAATAACGGGTGAGATTTCAGAGGAGAGTGGCACCTTCTTCTGATTTCTTCTCCTTATGAACACGACGATGGCCAACACTAAAATGACTACTACAATCAATGAGGGCAACATATACTTCATTAATTTTACAGAATTGTTTTTCTGAGTACCAACACCATTTTTTGGGCATAACTGCACTTGATATCTTGGAGAACCGCAAAGGGCAGAGTTGTGGGAAAACGATTGAGCAGTAAAGTTACCGAAACGACCCCCGTTTGGAATTTCCCCCTCCAATTTGTTGTCGGAAACACTAAAATTCAGAAGAAGGGGAAGGCCTTCGAAGGACTTGGGTATGAATCCGGAGAGATTATTGTGAGATAAATCAAAATCAATTAAGCTTTTGACATTTCCCAAGGCTTTAGGAATAGATCCTCCAAACTGATTATCCGACAAGTTTAGACTTTCTAATGATTGGCATCCGTCAATCAAGCTGGGTATATCACCTGAAAATCGATTAGACGACAAATCCAAGGTGTTGATCGCCTTCAAATTTCCGAGTTGAGATGACAAGTAGCCGTTGAAATGATTAAAGGATAAGTCCACGAAGACAAGGTCTGTAAGAGCCCAGAAGTTGGGAGGGATGGTGGAATCCAATTGGTTGGAGTCTAAGTAGACTTCTCTCAAGGATTTGAGTTCACCAAAACATTCAGGTATTGAACCTACAAGCTTGTTCCTATGTAGGCTCAACTCTCCCAATTTATATAATCGGCAAAGATCATTGGGTATGGACCCAACCAACTGATTACCACCAAGATTTAGCACTTGGAGTTGCTTCATTCTCCCAACTGCCGGTGGAATGTGCCCACTCAATTCATTTCCAAAGAAATAAATCCCGAGCAAACTACTCAAGTTTCCAATTTCAGAAGGAATGGTGCCCATGATGCTGTTCTCTGATAGCGAGAAGACCTCAAGAGAAGAGGAAAAGTTCCCGACTGATGCAGGCAGGCTACCGTTCAACAGGTTATCACCTACGTCCAAGCGCTTTAGATGTCGACAGTTGGTTAACGAAGAGAGAAACGGGGCTGCCTCTCCACTCAAATTATTACTTGCCATGTAAAGTTCTTGGAGGAGTCTGAAATTACCAAAGTCCGGTATGGATCCACTCAAGGAGTTGGTGGCAATGTCCAAGAAGGCAAGTTTAGAAAGATTGGTGATAGAGCTTGGAATCGGACCGGTGAGTCTGTTGTGAGCTAAAAGAAGCCACTCGAGATTGAAAAGTGAATTCCCCAAATTTGAAGGAAGACTACCTGAAAACTGATTAAAGGAAAGTCCTAACTTCTTCAAGGTTGATATGTTGAATATGGAAGACGGGATGGAGCCGGATAAGGAATTGCTGAACACATCGAAAAGTTGGAGATTTGGTAAAATGCCGATCTCTTGTGGAATTTCACCTGCCGATGCACACATGCATGCATATATGAAATATTAATAACATTGAATGTAATAATACTATCACATGGATAACAATAAGGTACTGAAGATTTTTCTGCTTAGAGGCCAGTAGACAAATCTAAGCTCCATCAAAAAACTCAAAAATAACTAGCTTAGAATGATCAAAATGAACTCAAGGAACCCGATAAAATAACTTCTTATAAGGAGATCTCAAAAAAAAAAATGCAAGTAGAACACACACTAAAAGATACTTCGATCTATCAATTTTATCATAACACTTTTGTTCAATAATGTAGACACATATATATTGAACACTAAAAGATACTTCGATCTACCTGTCAACTTGTTATTATCGAGATACAACTGCTCAAGTTGTTGTAGATTATTGTTGAAACTTGGGATACCTCCTGATAAACTATTCTCGGAGAAGCTCAATTCCATCAGAGAAGAGATGTTGAAGACTGAAGATGGAATATTTCCAGATAGAGAAGCGTTGTCGATGTTTAATATCTCTAGCCTCGAGAGATTCCCTATTTCTGCCGGAGCAAATCCTAAAATTATGTACTAATGTTATTCACCAACATAAAAGATATGTACAACTATTAGCTAAAATGTTGATTGCCAATAAATGGATTGGCGTAGGATAATGTAAAGAGCTCAAGATGTTTAATTTGCATTTCCATAGACTTGATGAAATCTGCCCTTCAAGTTTATTCTCATGTAAAGAATGATATTATGTTGGGAGCTTTTGATTGCTTTGAAGTAAAGATTAAACTCCATGCCCAAACTTTTGATTCTTAATGATGAACAGAGGGAGTATTATTATAAATCACTGTATATATACACAACTAAGAAGATATTTGAACATACCTCGAAAATCGTTATAGCCCAAATACAACTCTCTAAGCGTGTTCAAGCTCCCAATTTCAAGCGGGATTTCTCCATTGAAATGATTGTAGGATAAACTCAGGATCTCAAGGTGCCTGCATTTCCATATATTTTGTGGAATCTCCCCAGAAAGTTGATTGGCCGAAATACTTAGTCTTGTGATATTTGGGAGATTGTCACACAAATGACGCGATAGTGGACCTGATAGGCTATTATCGCCAATTCTAATTTCTATCAAGGAAGAGATATTGAAGATAGCATGAGGAATGGACCCACTCAACTCATTATAATTCAAGTTTAACACTTGTAGGGATGAAAGATTTCCTATCCCCTCTGGAATAACCCCGCTCAAATGGTTATTGCTTATGCCTAGTTCCGTGAGAGAAGAAGACCTACTACTCCTCCCGATCTCCATTGGAATATTTCCACTCAAGTGATTGTAACTCAAGTCTAAGCGCTGGAGATTTGAATTGTTGAACAAAGAGGGAGGGATTCTTCCTGTGAAACTGTTATTGCGGAGATCCAGTTCCTCGAGCTGAGGTAAACTGCCCAACCATGTCGGGACTTCTCCAGTGAATGAATTCACTCCCACGTTCATCACCTTCAGACGCCGCAGTTTAGAGAGCTTGAAAGGTAACAAGCCCGTGAAATTGTTGGAGCGGATGTCAAGATACCTGAGAAACGTTAGGTTTCCGAGATGTGGGGCAACAGTTCCAGCAAGGTTGAAGCCGGAGAGATTAAGGGCAGTGACCCTTTGGTGCTTGACGCCACACGTGACGCCAATCCAATCACAGACGGAAGTATTTTTTGACCAATTCGTGCGCAAGATAGCACCGGGGTCGGAAGCAACGGAGTTCTTGAAGGAGAGAAGAGCATGTTTGTCAGTAGTAGAATCCAAGCAGAGGGCAATGGTATTGAAGAAGAAGAAGAAGATGGAAAGAGCAAAGAAAGAGAGATGAGTAGAACTCTTCATTGATTTTAATTCTTTTATTTTGGATTGGTTGCCCTCTTCATATATATAGCGGATTAACGGATGCTCTCTTTACTAAGTTCAATCATCCCACCATTAGCAGTTTAGCACCCTACGTTTTGCTGTTCAATTATTTGTATAAGAACGCCAATTGATACTAAAACTGGGTCAACGAGTCTTCTTCCAAATAAGTGTAAGTATGGGACCCAAATTGGGATTACAATAAAATTTTACTTAGATTAAATTGCGATTATACTAAAATTTGGACTTTTATCGATCCGGTATATAAGACTTTTTTACTTTCGAACTAACATTTTTTTATTTTTATTTTGCTAACCCACTATTTTTTCTGGACTATTCGAATCGGCATCGGGTTTGGGATTTTTTGACATCCCTAATTCCAGCTAGGATGAGAGAGACCCTCTAATATATGCTTTAGTATCAAATATCGCGATAGTAGTAAGTAATCTCATCTTATCATTTAGGTAATGAATAACTTTATTATATGCCTCGTAGGTATTTTTCATAGATAACAAGAGCATAAGCAACAACAAAATTGAAAGAATTTAAGGACTAGAGATGAAATATTTCCATTTTATTATCTTAAATTGAGATGAATTTAAGGATGAATTTAAGTGTGGTATTTATGTAAAACTGTGACACAAATTGGGATACAGTAAAATTTTACTTTCGAGATTAAATTGCAATTACACTAAAATTCAGACTTTTTCCGATCCGGCCATATAAGACTCTTTTTATTTTTGTGTTATCATTTTTTTTGTACCTATCTCACTATTTTCTTCAGGCTATTCGAATCGGCCCATCAAGTTAGGACCTTTTAACCTCCCTAATTCCAATTAGGATGAGAGAGACCCCTCAACATATGCTTTACTATCAAATATCACAATAATAGCAATTAATCTTATCTTATCATTTAGGTAATAATCAATAACTTGATTATATATTCATCATAGATATTTTTTATAGATAACAAGAGCATAAGCAACAACAAAATTGAAAGAGTAAAGGACGAGAGATGAAATATTTCCATTTTATTATTTGTATTAATAGCATATGTACACTCTAATTTGCTCTCCACTAAATTTTATATGAGTTTAATTTTCAATTAACTTGAATAATATCCAAGCTATATATCCTATTTTCGATTATCTTTTGAGTCTTAGTAGTCAACTTAGTGCTTAAACCACAATAAGAGTGGAATTTCAATTCATGATGGTTGGGGCAATTGACGCAAGTCGTCGTCAACTTAATTACTTTTGAGGCCTCTAAAACATGCATCCACTAAATCGACATTAAGGATGTTAATTTCAACCTTGGGAAATTATACCATGCCACTTAATGGTTAGAATTTATGTTTAGTTGTTTGACTAAAATTGATGCATAATTCTATCTTTTTATTTTATATTCACCTTGAGCAAATTTATGTTGTTGTTCGCTGTTGATGTGATATTAATAAGGGAGAATACCCAAAAATAGCCACTTTCATAATACAAAAGTCCTTTTTTAGCCACATATAATAAAAAGGTCCTTTTCTAGCCACTTTACATATTTTATGACATTTATACCCTTAATGAAATATTTACACGAATTCAGGATTACTCGTGTTCGTGTGCACGAACGGATATTCACGACAATTTTGTTCGTGTTCGTGTGCACGAACAGATATTCACGACATTTTTGTTCGTGTTCGTGTGCACGATCGAGTATTCACGACTGTTTCGCTCGTGTTCGTGTCGTCTTCTCCGATTTGTGGGAGGTTTCCTTTAGATATTTCACCTCTTTCCGTTGATTCTCCAATTTCTGGTTGAACAGATCGGAATTCGCTTCCTCTTTCCTCCGCTTCATCTTCCTCTCCGCCGTCTCCATCTCCGACAGCGCCGCCAGCGCCGCGTGCAGGCTCGCCGTCGCGGCGACCAATTTCACCATCTTATTCACCCTCTTCTCGGAATACCGAGATCCGTACTCCAATTTCCCGAAATCGAGGACGCCGAGCTTCAGATCCGTGTACACAAGGTCGAATTGGTTGAGCCAGAGGTCGCAGCATTTCTTCCCCAGCCAAGCGACGACGGCGGCGGAGCGGTCGAGGTCTTCGAGCCTCTCGCCGCAGGCGAGGCTGAGGAGGAATTCCTCGTCCGTGGAGGTTAGGTACGTAATTCCTTTCGATTTGGTGATGCGGTTTCTCAATCGGGAGATCTCTTCGTCGGAGAGGGATTTGTAGAGAGAGATCAACCTCGACATGGATTTTGCGGTCTCGAATGCGAGGAGAAGAGGGAGAAGAGGGAGAGAGCAGATGAAGAAGAAGGTGAGGAGGGAAGGAGAGAGAGAGAGCCGCTGGGTGGGGGGTGGGAATTGGGGGTTAGGGTTTTTCATTTTTTTTTGTATTTCAAATATTTTTTTAATTTTAGGTAGTAAGGGTATAATGGGTAGTTTAGGTCCAAAGTGGCTAGAAAAAGACCTTTTTATTATATGTGGCTAAAAAAGACTTTTTTGTTATCAAAGTGGCTAATTTTGTCCTTGCCCCTATTAATAATCTATGATACAAAAACAAATACAATTATTTTCTTATTTCAAAAAAGAAAAGCCTAGTCATTTTTTTCTTTATTTCGACAAGGGGCAAAATTAGTGTATCATTAGTAGTTTTTTTTTTCCCACATAAATATGAAATTAGCCTACTGGAAACTCTGAGAATTTGTTGAATTTCCAGCACAAAATCTCAGCAATTAGACAACAAAATTTTGTTAATAATGTCTTCTAATCCACAGAAATAAAATAATTATAATAATAAAAATAAAATCTGCACGCGGCAGTACCATTTTCTTTGCTATTCTGTTTTAGAGAATTGTATATACTTTTGAACATTTCATCGAACAATTTCCGCGCACCTGTTGAGAAATAATGGTAGCAGAAACAAGGCATAAGTCCTCTCAATCATCAACGAATTCAATTCATAAAACTAGTTTTCTGGAAACTTTAGACAAGGATTTTTCATGGGTCGGGAAAATGCTATCATTATTCTCTGAATTGATGCCTAGACACTGTTCGATGAAACGAGTAACAGAGATGATTATCCGGGTTGAAATATATAGAAAATCTGCTTGGAAATTAAAAATAACCACATTGCAATGAATCAAGGTTCATACCTTCGAATCTAATTAACCATTTGGTTTCCATTACACAAATCTAACTGAAGATTCCATTACGTAAACAATGAAAAGATGAGTTATTGCAGAGCACAATCAGCATCAAACTTCATTATTGTGAATACTAATCGATAGGGCATATCGAGGCCGACGCCTTCGTGTAGCTGCAGTTATTGCAGCATTGATCTTGTGTAGAGTAGCTGCTGCTTCGATCATATTGATCCTTTCATCTGCTGAATTTGCTGAACATTTCATAGCCAACTCAAAAATCGAGTTAAAACATTGTTCTTTTGCAGAGAAATCTCGATCTTCTCTTGACAACGGAACAATTTCAGTCGCTGCATTTTGTCGTCGAGCTTCACTTACCCAATTTATTAGGCTCATTTCTCCACCGAACATATCATCTGTTGGCTTCTTCCCTGTGAACATCTCCAACACCAATATCCCGAAACTGTACACATCCCCTTCCGTCGAAACTTTCCCTTCCCTTCCAAGTTCTGAGTGTTTCACATGCATTATTCATCATTCTGTATAAAAAATAATATTGACAAAAATGAATTTAATTTGGAGAGGTTTACACTATTATCACCTGGTGCAGCGTAACCGATGGTGGCCAACGTTTGAGTGTGGACGAAAGCTTCCCCTCCCTCGAAAAGCTTCGAAATACCAAAATCAGAGAGATGAGCAATCATGTCTTGATCAAGAAGAACATTGCTTGGCTTTACATCGCAATGAACAATTGGGAACGAATAGCCATGGTGTAGATATTCCAATGCTGCTGCAACATCTATTGCGATTTTTACTCTCTGAAGCAGATCCAAATCACTATAGGTGTTCGAATGTAACCATCTATCCAAGCTCCCATTTGGCATGTACGCGAGAATCAAGGCTTTAAACTCCATGTTACTGCAACATCCAATTGTTCTCAATAAGTTTCTGTGTCGGATGCCGCCCAGTATTTCTGTCTCGGTATCAAAGCTTTTTGCACCTCCTTCTAGCTGCAGGTTGAATACTTTGACTGCAGCTTCTAATCCATCCGAGAGTGTTGCACGAAAGACCGAACCGAAGCTTCCTCTTCCAAGTAAGTTTCCTTCACTAAAACTGTTTGTTCCCCGTTCCAGTTCTATGTAAGAAATTCTTCTCCATTCACTAGTCGGCGGAATGTCAGTCGATAGTGTAACTTTTCCTGAGTTACGCCTCCTTATCATCACGAAGATGATAATCGCAAGTATAGCGGGTAAGATCAGTGAGGGTACCAAGAATTTCTTTAAGTTTGATCTATGATGATGGTTTGCTAACATGCAAGGTTGAACTTGAAATCTCGGGGAACCGCAGAGGGCAAAGTTGTGAGAAAAGGATTGAGGAGGGAAGTTACCAAATTGACCTCCACTTGGGATTTCGCCTTCCAGTTTGTTGTTAGAAGCATTAAAAAAGTGAAGATAGGGGAGGCTGTCTAAGGACTTGGGTATCGAACCGGAAAGATCGTTGTAAGATAAATCTAAAGTTTCGAGACTTCCGAGATGCCCTAAGGATGCGGGAATAGATCCTCCAAACTTATTATTCGATAGGTTTAGAGTAACTAATGACTGGCAACCGTCAATCAAGCTGGGTATATCACCTGAAAATTGATTAGACGACAAATCCAAGGTGTTGATTACCTTCAAATTTCCGAGTTGAGATGACAAGTAGCCGTTGAAATGATTAAAGGACAAGTTCACGATGACAAGGTCTGTAAGAGCCCAGAAGTTGGGAGGGATGGTGGAATCCAGTTGGTTGGAGTCCAAGTAAACTTCTTTCAAGGATTTGAGTTCCCCAAAACATTCAGGTATTGAACCTACGAGCTTGTTCCTATCAAGGCTCAACACTCCCAAATTATATAATCGGCAAATATCATTAGGAATGGACCCAACCAATTGATTGCCACCAACATCTAATTTTTGGAGCTGCTTCATTCTCCCAATAGTCGGTGGAATGTGGCCACTCAATTGATTTCCATCCAAATAAATCGTGAGCAAACTACTCAAGTTTCCAATTTCAGAAGGAATGGTGCCCATGATGTTGTTCTCATATACCGAGATACGCTTAAGCGAAGAGGAAAAGTTCCCGATTGACGCAGGCAGGCTACTGTTCAATAGATTATCTGACACTTCCAAGTACTTCAAATATCGACACTCCGTTAATGAATATAGAAATGGGGCTACCTCTCCGGTCAACTTATTCCCCGAAATGTGAAGCTTTTGGAGGAGTCTCAAATTACCAAAGTCCGGTACGGGTCCACTCAAGGAGTTTCTATCCATTGCCAATATGGCAAGTTTAGAAAGATTGGTGATGGAGCTTGGAATCGGACCGGTGAGTCTGTTCCGAGCTACGAGAAGCCATTCAAGATTGAAAAGTGAATTCCCCAAATCTGAAGGAAGACTACCGGAAAACTCATTAAATGAAAGGGATAACACATTCAAGGTTGATATGTTGAATATGGAAGATGGGATGGAGCCAGTTAAAGAATTGTTGAACACGCTGAAATGTTGGAGGTTTGGTAAAGTGCCGATCTCTAGTGGAATTTCACCTGCCGTTTGCAGAAATACAAGCATGAATAAGAGTATATTGATGTTGGGCATTTCACTTGGGAACCTACCTGCAAGTAATTTTCTAATCGCCAACAATAACAAACTTAATCCAAATCTGCCCTCAACATATATATTGTTTATGCTCCCATGCAATATACAACTACTGATTAATTTGTAGTAGTATTTTGCAATTACTCGTCAACGCATGCATGGTGATTATATATATGGCATATTTACCTGTCAACCTGTTTTCACCGAGAAACAACACCTCAAGCTGTGGTAGATTAATGTGGTGGAAACTTGGGATACTTCCTGATAAACTATTATTTAAGAAGCTCAATCTGCTCAAAGAAGAGATGTTGAAGATTGAAGACGGGATATTTCCACTTAGAGAAGCGCTGTTGAAGTTTAATATCTCTAGACTCGAGAGATATGATTCCCCATTTCTGCCGGTACTCCTCCTGAAATTATGTATATTGTTATTCACCAACATAAAGATATATACAGGTATTAGCTAGAATGTTAATTGCCAATGAAATTGTTGTAGGACAATGCCAAGAGATCAAGATGTTTGCATTTCCAAATATGATCTTCAAGTTTATTCTCAGGTAAAGAAAGTGATATGATGTTGGGCACGCATACTAAATTAATGTTGAAAGCTGGGATACTTCCGGTCAAATAAGTGCTAGAGAGCTTCATGAATGTCAATTGCTATTTTACTAATGATCTAGATAGGTTGTTATATTGTTTTTGTTAAATGTTATACTCCCTCCTAGAACGGTCGTCCACCGTTTATAAACCATTTCCTCCATTTAAACAACATTTTAACACATAATTACAATATATTAAATTCCGTGTTAAAGCTTTTAGTTTTAAAGATAATGAACGAATGAAGTATTATTGTAAAATCACATATATACACAAGTAAGAAGTAAGAAGATATTTGTACGTACCTCGAAAATCGTTATAGCCCAAATACAACTCTCTAAGCGTGTTCAAGCTCCCAATTTCAAGCGGGATTTCTCCATTGAAATGATTGTAGGATAAACTCAGGATCTCAAGGTGTTTGCATTTCCATATATTTTGTGGAATCTCCCCAGAAAGTTGATTGTGTGAAATAGCTAGTAGTTTGATATTTGGGAGATTGTCACACAAATGACTTGAGAGTGAACCTGATAGGCTATTAGTCTGAATTCTAATTTCTCTCAAGGAAGAGAGATTGAAGATAGCATGTGGAATGGACCCACTCAACTCATTTAATTTCAAGTTTAACACTTGCAGGGATGGCAGATTTCCAATCCCCTCTGGAATATTCCCGCTCAAATGGTTATTGCTTAT
Source organism: Thymus mandschuricus (assembly GCA_029379335.1). NCBI lineage: Eukaryota > Viridiplantae > Streptophyta > Magnoliopsida > Lamiales > Lamiaceae > Thymus > Thymus mandschuricus. The sequence goes on from CM057074.1 coordinate 39,303,931, forward strand.
CCATAATTCCTTGAGCGAAGAAGACCTACTGCTCCCAATCTCCGTCGGAATATTTCCACTCAACAGATTGTTACTCAAGATGTCACGACCGGACTTCACTAAGGATAGTTAAGCCGGGAAACCATGACTAGGGATGGGAATTAAGAGTAGGGGAAAGAAAGGGGGTATAAGATTGTGTGTGGAATATGACTCGTATAACTATTTGAACAACACTTTATACCATTGAACGTCTCAACTCGGGATCTCAAATGAGAATACAAGGATATTTGTCATAATCTATTACATGACTTGAAACAATTCTCGAAAGCTCAAGAGTTTGCACAGTGGAAGAATACTTGAATACATGTATGAAGACACGTATTACCGAGAGTCCTAATCTATAACGACAAAAGCTCCACTCGCCACTTCACATCATCTCGCTCAACCTGCACATTTAGAAATACATGCAGGGCTGAGTACGAAAGTACTCAGTGGGCACATGCCGAAAACTATACATAATAATTGTCAAGCCATTCAACGGTAAGACATAGGGGTTTTATTGAAAAGAGCCCATGCTTACTAAAACTGTTCTTGTGATCTAAAAGTGCATGCATGCTAAGTTCTTTCGTAATCTACCATATCTGAAACTGTGGTGTCGAGGAGGTGGCCACCTCACACGACACCTGACCGGCCAACCCTGAAGATGACTCACGGTCCTGTGTACACTAGTCCAAGCAAGATAGCAAGTCTTAACAAGGACCCGAAATCGATTAACTTTATTGGCGAAGCCAATTCAGATAGGTGTCATACACAAAACAAAAATGTTTATGGCATGACAATACTTGAAAATAAGCATTTTCATCTAAACATTCTATAACTTTTCTTGTATAAGAAAGCCCACCTTAAGTAACGTGAAAAGTGTCGATCCAGATAGAATCGCAACGTCAACCTTCCGGTCGATTTCCACCTATTTAGAAACGACGTTATAAGAATTTCCATTCTCATAGAATCTAATAATTCCTTATAAAGAATATTATATTCTTTATTTCTAATTTCTCACTTCGACTATTGTCCCGTTAATATATCGTGAGTTTATTAATCGGAGTTAATTATTCTTCATGGCTAGTGGTAGCCGTTAATTGTCCTTGTAAGCTTCGAATAATAGTTTATTTGAAGTTATATATTATTAGATTGTTAAATCTAATATTCTCTTCATAATTCATTTCCATGAATTAAATAGGCTATTTTAGGCTAGAGAATTTCTCAAGCTTCAATAATAAACTCATATTACTCAAGTGGCTTTATTAGAATCAATAAAACATTTCTCGGTAATTATAACGTCCTTCTCGTCTAAATTTTACGGGTTTTAATTACACGAAGATATTAAATAAATTAAACAGTTGGGCCGTAATTTAATTGGCCCAACCTGAGCCCATTTCCCGGCCCAAGACTGCTCCTAACCCAGACCCAAAACCCGACCCGAAACCCGACCCAGAACCCGACCCGGTTCAAACCCTAGGTATAAAAACCCCAATCCTTACCATCACTCTCATTTCCCCCAAATTCTCATTCACCCGCCCCATCTCCCTCTCCGTCTCGGACTGTCCAGTCGGCGCCACCGTCGCCGGCGGCGAGTGCGCCGCCGTCACTGGCGTCGCCGTCTTCTCCTTTCTCCCTCGTTCTTCTCCCTCCTCCCTTCTCTCTCTCTATTTCTGTTCTCTGCCTCTCGTTTCCCCTCTCTGACTGAATCTGCCGGCGCCACCCTCACCGGCGGCGAGGGTCGTGCTCCGGCAGTAGCCCCTTTTTCCTCCCTTCCATCTAACTCTCTTCTCTCCTACATGCAGGGCTCCGGGAGCGCTGCTGGGGAGACGCCGGCGCTGGAGTGCCGCCCCTGGAACACCGTCTCCGTTGCCGGAGACCACGGCCGCCGCCGTCGCCGGTACACCTCTCTCTCTCCCTGACATCTCACTCCCACTCTAGCTCTATCTCTCGGCACACACACACACACACATATATATGTATGTATGTATTTTAAATGTCTTTTACTATGCAGGGGGGGTTTTAGAGGCAGCCACTAGGACGCCGGAGGGGAATGCCGTCGATGCTCGACTCGGGGCTGCCTTTGCTGCCCCGACAGACCTCTGCCCTTCTCCCGTCGAGGCTTCGGCCTCGCCGGAGGTTCGACTTACCTCTATCTTTATATCATTCGTTTCGTAACTTTTACGTGCATATATGTCGTTTTCGTTCTTTTGTTCATATGCTTGCATAGTAAGATCAGATTTCATATACTATTAAACCTCCTAATTTAAATCACTTGAAGTTTAGAAAGCCTTATTAGAGGCAGTAAGGCTTAATAGGCTTTATTGTGAGCATGATTTGTATTTTTAACAAGTAAACATGCTTGTCTTGTATACGAATTGTGAAGGGTGTGTTTTTTTTTACATACTTAACTTAGTACTTCATTTAGGAGCTCATGCTTGGTTGGTTATTAACATAAGAGTTAATATTTTAGCATTCTTGTGTGAATTCAAATCTGAAATTTAGTATGCTTACTAGTTGTAAGAAGGGCTGTGGTTGCTAGCTTTTCCCTTCCTCTTCCTTAGATCCTCTTCTTCTTCTCTTAAATCTATTTCTTTTGAGTGATGAGAAGGGTGTGAAGTAGAAAACTGATTTATGGTTTATGTTGGGGTATTTATACTTCTTCTTGGTTGTGAAATTGTGCATTAACAATACATTGAATGTGTATTAATTCATTCCTTATGTAATAGTTAGATGTATTATTTGATTACTGCAAGTCTAGCTAGGTGTAAGAGATAGAGTCCTTTATTTTCTGATTTCTTCTCTAATCCTATCCTTCTTGCTTTGCAGTTTGCAGGTGGCAAGTTGAGGGACAAGTTGATATTTTCTTGGGGCTCAAGAATGGTGCAAGGGGGAAGAATGAAGCTGGAAAACTGGAAGAATATCCTCTGCTGCTGCTGTCACTTCTCTGCCCCTTCTCTGCTGCTGCATCTTTGTTTTTCTTGTGGCTCAAGAAGGTGTAGGGGTGAAGAATGAAGCTGGAAAACTGGAAGAATATCCTCTGCTGCTGCTGTCCCTTCTCCCTTCTCTGCCACCTTTTCTGCTATTCTATTTTTTTGTCTTTCTTTTGATTCAAGCAACGAATACATACATGTATTCCCTTAATTATCTGTTGTTTTAATTTGTATAATCATTTAATTATTCAAGATATTATTATTATTGACATGTGGGTTTATTGTTATTAATCTACTGTTTTTGATTCATTAATGTATTAATCGAATGTTTGGTAGGTAATGGGCTCGACCCAATACTACAACTACTTTAGTAACGATCTACATCGTTAGTTATTAAATTATCGATTCGATAATTATTTGAATAGTTCGTAATAGATTCCGACCTAACATTATCGCAGTCGGAATTAAATTGCCAAATCGAATTTAATTACTTCGATTTCGTATATTAATACGAGTATCACTTGCAACTAATTATCAATAATTAGTTTTTTATACTAACGAAAGTGCGGGCCATTACACAAGATTAAGAGTTGGAGATTGAATTGTTGAACAAAGAAGGAGGGATTCTACCTGTGAAACTGTTGTTGTGGAGATACAGTTGCTCGAGCTGAGGTAAACTGCCCAACCATGTCGGGACTTCTCCGGTTAATGAATTCACTCCCACGTTCATCACCTTCAAACGTCGCAGTTTAGAGAGCTTGATAGGTAACAAGCCTGTGAGATTGTTGGAACTGACGTCCAAATATCTCATAAATGTAAGGTTTCCGAGATTTGGGGCAACAGTTCCAGCAAGATCGAATCCAGATAGATTGAGAGCGCTGACCCTTTGGTGTCTGAGGCCGCACCTCACACCAATCCAATTACACACTGGTATATTTTCTGACCAATTGAGGCGCAAGATAGCATGTGGGTCGGAAGTAATGGAGTTTTTGAAGGAAAGGAGAGCATGTTTGTCAGTAGCAGAATCAAAGCAGAGGGCATTAATGGTATTGAAGAAGAAGATGATGGAAAGAAGAAAGAAAGAGAGAGGAGTAGTCTTCATTGATTTTAATTGTTCTGTTTTGGATTGGTTGCCATCTGTTTATATATACTGTGCTAGTTTATTACTATAATTTTGATTGCATATTTGATTTTGAGTCTTGGTCAACGAGTCTTCTTCCAAATAAGTCAAGTGTGGAATTTATGTAAAGCTGGGACCCAAATTGGGATAAAAGTAAAATTTTACTTTCGAGATTAAATTGCAATTGTACTAAAATTCGGATTTTTTTCGATCTAGTTATTTCAGACTTTTTTACTTTTGAGCTATCGATTATTTTTTTTGCCTAACCCACTATTTTCTCCGGACTATTCGAATCGGTCCGTTAGGTTTGTGATTTTTTGACATCCCTAATTCCAATTAGGATGAAAGGGACTCCTCAATATATGCATGCTTTACTATCACAATAATAACAATTAATCTTATCTTATCATTTAGGTAATAATCAATAGCTTTATTATATGCATCGTAGGTATTTTTTTATAGATAACAAGAGCATAAGCAACAATAAAATGAAAGAATTAAGGACGATTGATGAAATATTTCCATTTTATTATTTTTATTAATAGCATATATACACTCTAATTTGCTCTCCGCTAAATTTTTTATAATTTTAATTTTCAATTAACATGAATAATTTCCAAGTTAAATATCCTATTTTCGATTATCTTTTGAGTCTTCGCAGTCAACTTAGTGCTTTAACCACAATGAGTGTGGAATTTCAATTCGTGATGGAGGGGGCAATTGACGCAAGTCGTCGTCAACTTATTCATTTGAGAAAATTCTATTTCAATGCAAAAATTAAATAATGAAAAAGAAAAGAAAAATATATTTTCTCCTTCCCACAAATGCACTTACTGTTATATCCAAAAAAGAAAATCCACTACCTAAAGCAAACATATTAATACTCTAATAAATTACATGTAAAATACTTTTTTAAAAATCTATATCGATCACATATTAAAAGTTATTTGAAACATTCAAATCAATATTTATAATCTATATGTTGCCCCTTGGGCATTGCCTCTCACCACTAAGATGTTGTCACGTGACTCAGTCTTCTTCATTTTAGCACCACTTTTTACTCTTTCCAGAAATATGTTTCTGAAAATTGTAAGCCTATATTATATTGTTTTTTTTTTTTTGCATGAATAGGTAGATAAATGTAGAAAATTATGAAATTCAATTCTAACGACATTTATTTTTTTTAATTTTTAATTAATTTTTAATTATGAAATTCAATTTTAAAAAATTATAATATTACCAAGTGATACAATTCAAAAAACGAATGAAACAGAAGACTCGATCCTTTCATTCCAGTGATATACGTTAAACTTAATTTAGGACTTAACACTTATAAAAAAATAAAAAATAAAAATAAAAATAAAATTATATTTTAAATGAATATATCTGCCGACAAAGAGGAGAAAATTAAATGAAAATAAAAATCTGTTAAAATAGAAAAAAGGGGGCTGGCGTGGCGGTGGGAGGCAATGCCTCAAAAGCAGCATATAGACTACCGTTCAAGTCTTCAAGAGGAAGATGGAAAAAGCAAAGAAAGAGAGATGATGAGTAGTCTTCATTCATTATTTAATTGTCTTATTATTGAATAAAGCAAAAGGAGCCATCTCAAGCTGTTCTCATGAGTACAGACAAGGATTAACCCATTATGGTCAATTGTTTTTTTCTAAAGGGAGGAATAAAAGTAGGACTACTGATGAATTTCTGCCATCTTTCATTCTTCACATTTTCTTCTTCTGATATTTGTCATTAATTAATGAAAAAAAAAAACCCCAATTTCTACAGAATGTCGAGATGTCTATGTATCGCGTGAGGACGTGGCAGTTGACGCGTCCTGAGTCTTCGTCTACTTATTTTTTGAATTTCTATTCCTTTTTTTATTATTAAAATCAAATAATAATAGAATTACTCTATTGTTGTTATCACAATTTAGATGTGGCGCACTAATTTTACTTTTCTTTAAGAGAATCAAAGTAGCTTTTCCATGAATTTATTATGATGATCTTAAATTGATGTCTCTCTATTCATGGTTTCTTGGATTAAAATTATGGACACGGAGTTTGATGTAATGTTGATAGCCTAATAATATATGTAATAATATATGGGATGAGATCCTATACACAAATTGATTTTCCGTAATAAAAAATAAGAAATGATGCATTAGATAAGCAATTATAATGCACACAATTTATAACTATAATGCATCACTGATCATAATGCACCATCATTACTATTATAATGAACTAGTCATCATAATGCATGCGTTATACAATGATAATGCACCAATTAATTGAACAAGAGATCATTCACAGATCAACAACCCAAATCACTTCTCGTTTATGACACAATCAATCCTTCATATATATGATCTCTTGGCTAATATATAAATAAGTTAAATTGTTTAATTATGGGCTTGTTGAGTTTTTTTACTTGTATAAAAATGTTAAGGTGTTAAAATTGTGGTCCACCTAATTGTGGTTGGAATGGCTGTTGGCGGAGGAGTGGAGGGAGATATAGAGAAAAGACGGTGGTTGTGAGTTGTGCCGCTGATGATTTTAGAGGGATAAATATGTATCCCCTAATATTTAATTTTAATTAATAAAATTGGGGGTTGTGCGGAGAAAAACAGGGGCTGTGGATAGCATTACCCAATACCCATGTAGGTGGTATCCCTTTCTCGGCCCAATAGAGCTGGACTTTTTGAAATGATGTTGGGCTCCCATGAGTAAATAATCGGAAGCCCTCGTAGATTTCTATGTATTATTAAAATAATCTCGCTGGAACATTCCATCGAACAGTTTCCATGCACCACTTATTAAGGGGTAATGACAGACAGCAGATCCCATGGCAATGGCATAAGTGATAAGTCCCTCTCAATATTCAACGACTTCAATTTATCTACAAGTTCTATCTTTAGTTTTCTGGAATCTTAGACGGAAGATTTTTCATGGGTGGAGGATATGCTATCATCATTCTTTGAATTGATGCCCGGACATTGTTCGATGAAACAACTAACAGAGATGAAATATAAATGAGAGATTAAAAAAATTAAAACTGCTTGCAAATTATAAATCACTGTACCATCACCACCTTCTCCTTCAGTTAGTGAATGAATTTCTACTGCATTTCCCTTGTTTTCTCTACAGCATTTCTACTTCATTTCACACATTCAAGCATTTCACCGAACAGCTTGAGGGCTTCAATATGCATTAAAAACTCGTTAATTAAGTTTGAATGTGGCTTCTTAAGCTAAATTAGACTACTAATCCAATTCATAATGTGTTGGGGCCCTCTAATGATTCATCAAATATCCAATCTACCAAACTAGGTCGGCAGATAGCAACAATTACAACAATTGCAATTCTACTATATATAGTACTCCCTCCGTCCCATTCTGATTAACGCGTTCGTTGAATATACGTGAGGTATAAAATAATGAAACGCGTTAACTAAAATGGTCTGAGGAAGTATTACGCAACTTCCTCAAAACATACTCAAGAGATGAACCTGTAAAAACTCCATTACACATTCACTGTAAATTATTCATAAAAAAGAAAAGAAATACTATATAGATATAAATACAAGCCTGTAAAAGTAGAAAAACGGAAAAGGAAAAAGAATAAAAATAAAGATATAAATACTATAACTGTTGCATTATTCTCTTCTCAACTACAATGGTTCAAAATCTGCTCAGTCTCAGTCCATCTTGAGTCCTGCTTTCATATGCACAAGTCTTGATGCTAAAGAACCCAAGATGAACGGCTCGACTGCATCGTCCGATTGGAGTTTTACCATATGTTTACGTTAATCAGTAGCTGTATTAGTATGCTTCTCCGGTGAGATTAAGGGAGCTTTACAAGAAAGCATTCCAGAGAGCCTCCTCTCCTTCACCGCATTGCTCGTGTACAAACTTCAACTTCTCGACTGATTTGCAGATCCCGCTGCAGCTCCAGTCGAACGAGGCAGCACATACATTCCCTGCTTGTGCCTTCCACTCACAATCTACATGTTGCTCATTTTAACATTTGAATAGATTTAGAATATGTTTAGAGTTTTGGTGAATATGGGTAGGAAAATGAATGAAAGAAGTAGGTTAATGAGCTATTGTGAGAAATCGTACCTGGCGGAGTACCGCAGCACATGCTGCGTTCATCAATGTGCTCGACTTCAAGACCTATAAACCAAGAACCGAGTGACACATCTTCGTTTGCGTACTTGTGCAAAATAGGCTTAGGTATTGAAGTTTGGAACAATTAGTCCATGGTTAATGCATGCACTAAAGAGCCATATTTTGGACTAATCCACACACAACTTTCATTCTCAGGAAACCTTTCACCAAAAATAAACCATGTTACTCCGACTACTGCCCTTTGTAATCTCGAAAAATAGTGCACTTTTTGCCCTCGTAAAAATTTCATATTTTTTGTGTGGATTAATCATAAGTAGTGGAATCCTTACTGGTTGATGGAAATGTAGGTGGCTAGATCCTTTGAAATAGCATAGATCTGTCCTGTTGCATGCCGGAAATATTTATTTCCATCCTCTCCGAATTTCCAGTACTCGGGCTCATGGTACTTTACATTTCTGCACAACAGATCTGATTATTAAAGATTTAAAACCAAGACAACGAACATACAATCAATCAAGAAGAAAAGAGGTCGATCACACTTTTGGGCTAGAACTGGCCCCGATTTCATACAGCCGATATATGACCTTGGCTTTGAGCGGTGGCGAGCAAGAGTTGCAGCTAATGTACCTGAGGTACAACACTCTTTCATTGCTTTGAATACTGACAATTATCTCTAAGCAAATCCATGTATAAGAGAAAGCAGAGGTTACCCAAGTTAACATGGACATCATCATCAACCTTGACATAAAAATCAGCATCCCATTTTGCGACAGCAGTGGCAAAGAAAATCTTCGTTTTTGCTGAGAGTTCATGATATCCCTCGACATGATCCTAAGGAACTATCAAATCTCAATTACGTATATATTGGGGAAAAAGATACCAGTGAAAAAAGTGTGCTAAACTATTAACAGCCTTAGAAAGTCCTTGTGTTGAGCTTCTTCTGAGTCGAGAGCTCTATCCAATATACTGTTTGAAGTGGCGCTAGATAATCCAAAACATATACATTCAGTCAGTTCATTCATGAAGTAAATGATCAGTCTAATATCCGAAGTTTTGATAAGTTACACGTCAAGATGAGTATACAAAAAAGGTCATTTAAAAAAAGAAATAAACAACCAAGATCTCGAAACTGAAACAGCTAAAATGTACAGAAAGGCCACCAAAATCGAAGGATTATACTGCATCCATACTGCATTGCATCACCACAGAAAGTGGCCATTGATTTCTCATCTACTCCGTTGAAATTAATTGCTAATCTATAAATACTGAACTGAGTGCTTCTTGAGATCGAAGCTAACACCAAAAAAACGAAACCTTTAGCTCTACAAACTTCAAAAGATCAGCTGGCAGAAAAACAAAGGAAAAGGGGGCCATGCTTCATCTACTAGTTACTACTTAGTACATGGCATTGTGAAAATAAATGTAAATAAACACGAGATACCTATGTCCGATCATGAATCTCACTACAATCCCCTTTTCTTGCTCCAACTTGCGATGTTTATCCCCTGAAAAAACCAACACAACCATCAACCACATTAACACAAACTCAAGAAACAAAAAATCTACTCAAACACTGCAATCAACCTCGAGGCATCCAAGTCTCTCTGACAGAATCACGTCTCTTTCGACTACTAAAAGCCGTATTTATACCAATCACCATAAATGCTTTCTTCCTCTGAGGCCCCTCGTTGTAAATTACAGAGGACCCCTCACTGCTCCCTCTCTCCTCACCTCTCCTTGAAGCAGACAGTTCCATTTGCAGCATTGAAATCGACTTATCCAATGACCTAAATTGAACCCCCAATAAATACCATAACTCAATCTGACAAAATACTTTTAAAGAAACAAAATTTAATAAAAAACAAACAATTTATTGTAAAGAATCATGAACTCACAGAACTGCTTCATGGGTTTTGTACACCTCATTCATGATATTCACGCCCTGATCCCCTCCTTTCTATTGAAAAAACAAGAATCAGATACCAAAACATAAAGGCACAAAAAAAGGAAAGCAAAATTCTTGAAAATTGAATCTTCGAAACAGCAATAAGAAATAACCAAGCTTCAATTCGTAAAGATTGAACCTTTTTTCTACCATTGCAGTCCTCTGATACGATCTGCAGCTCTTGCTCCCTTCTTTTCTGAGTTATTAACTGGTTGCTGGATTCCAGTGGAACCCAGAATCTAATCAACCATTACATGAATATGCAGAGGCGGATTACAACGAGCTATTAAAGAATTCAAGAAAAACCGAAATCTTGCAAGAAACGTACTTGTTAGTGAACATTATCCCGAGGAAAAAGAAGCACATGGAGAAAATGGGAATCCGTTTTGCCGAAACCTTCCCACTGCTCTTACTCTTCATTCCTCCACAATTTTGTTTCTTGGATAACTACAGTGTAAGATATATATGAGCTGAATTCTGTATACTACTGTATTATGAGAGAGAGAGAGAGAGAGAGCTAGAAAATGGAGAATGTCGACGGAATCTTGTAGTGCAGTGTCAGTGAAGTGGAATATATTTTTTTTCTTACTTAAATTTGTCGGAATAATTGTGAAATGAATTCAAGTGAAATTAGGGGGCTTGGAATTTGGTAGAAAGAAACAGGTCCCTTTTATTACAAGAAATAAATCCGAATCAATTGTTCCAACGACAAGTGTATATACTATGTTTAGTAGCAAATCAAATCTTAGTCCAACTTCTGTATTTATAGCAATTAATTACTAACACGAGGGAAAAAAAAAACACCCAGATTAAATAAATAAATCACACCTACTTAAAATAATGTAAAAATGTTGCTTTCAGTTTAAACTCCAAGCAACAGTAATTCCTACACTTTAAATGAAATAAACGACAAATTAGGGCAGTCATTACATGTTAGTAATTTGAATTTTGTAGTAAACTTTACAACCTTAAAGCAGTTTCTTGTTTTGACTTTAAGTACAAATTATTTGCACTATACTTGATTATTATTTGAGGTCAATTATCTCTCAAAACATTACACAGTATCAACATATGAGATGTTGGCTTTCTATTTCAAAAAATTTAGCTGTCCACTTTATGCATAAGTGATTGGGATTCAAAAGGAGAAAAAACTGAATCGTGACGTATTGATTTAGTGGTAGAGGTTAATGCCTGTAGGTGAAGGTTTCAGATTCGAGTCTTGCGTGACACGAACTTTAAATTACCGTTTATCATATGCATTGACAGATCTCAAGGAATATCAACACTGAAAATGGAGATCACGATTTGCAATTGGTTTATGCATATCAATACAAGTATGTGTTCCATAAATACACGACTCGACTCCATCTTTCCTTATGCAGTACCTAAATGCAGTATGTAGGAGCTCTGCGAGGGCGATAGACGAAAGGTTTGACAGCATGAGAGTAGCCCGAGCGGTGGGTGTAACTGAACTTGACACCTGCACTTCCATCTCCCAAATGAGTGCAGTGGCTGTGGAAGCTGCTGATCGGCCTGGCTAGACATGCATCCCAACGTTCACTCTCGGGCATCGTCTCAGCCACTGTGTAAATCCCGTCTGAATTTGTGAATGCTTGATAGTTTAGGACTTCACCGGACTTTGTTATGCAAAGCACGGCCACCTCAGCACCTGTACCAGAAACGTAAAAACTCTGAAAATCATGAAATGCAATGTATGTACTCCGGCACCAATGCAGTTTTCTGCTATAGCTAAAATCTTTCGAGAGAGATTCAAACCCTTAAATTTCCTGCCCAGTAGAAACCAACGTGCTCTCCTAATGAGAACTAGTTACCACGACAACTATCACATGGTCTTCACAATGAAGAAAATCATGCATAGTATCGTTCGAGTTTTCATTTTTATTCTGCTGTTTTTCATGAAAATATGGCACAATGATCCATCATAAAAGATTTTAACAAAATGGATTGATGGACTAATAGACAAGATGCCAGAGGCAAGCTTGGAATCTGTTTGTGTCTAACAGTGCAGGTTCAGCAGAAGCAAACTTTTAGATGACAACGCAAACAAGGACTCGTAAATAGTTACACTATGTATCAAACTAGAGCTAGATGAAGATGAGCTCGGTTTTATAGTGGCATCCAGAAAGGGCCTAAAGTAACTTCATCAATATTGCGAGAGAAACACATTTGAAGGGTAGTATAATTGAATCGTCATTAAAAAACATGACCTCAAATTTCTGATAGATAATTAGGACTACAGAGATCCCTATTATACAAAGATCACCTCAAAATTCCACGATCAGTGTTCAACGGCCACTGACAAAGTGAATTCAGCAACTATACATCCCAGCTACCAACGGATCGTTCTCTAAGAAAGCCGAGGGCATTAAATCAAATAGATAAAATACTCGAATCAGTTACATCGTCATATCCCAGAAGATAAAGGAGTTGGTAATTAGAACAGAGAATCACAACTACATAAAGATTTTTGTTCCAAGAACATCCACAATACACAATCCAAAACTTCATTTCTCAGTCAAATGCAACATTTTTGGAACAACACTATCAGAGGAAGAAGGCCTTAATCAATAGATTACAACTCCAGGTGAACCCTAATCTAAGCACATTCTGATTTTTTTTCTCATTCAATCAACTAACAGCAATCAATAGCGAGCTCACTCACAAATTCAATCACCCGTCTACCAAAAACAAACAAATAAAAAAGACAAGAGGAAATCGAGATTGGGAAAGTAATCTGAAATTGGGGGAAATTGGGGGAAAAAAGCGAGGGAAGTTGCCTGATAAGACGTGATCCTCGGGGCCGATGGCGGAGTCGGCGCACACGTCACACACCACCCGGCCGTGGATTTCGCCTGTCCATGACGTCACTCCGTCCGCCATCAGCAGCGCCACCAAAACCCCCGCCGCTATCAGAAGCTTCGACTCCATTTCTCAAAATCTCAGGAGCGAAGAAGGAAGCATTCGAGTAAGCTTTAATCGCCGACAAAGGGAAAGCGTTAAAAGAGGCTAAATTCTTTGGGATTTTATTACCGGATTTCACTGCCACTGTAATTGGGTTAAAAAGAGTATTAATAACAAGTAATTATTGGGAATCAATAATGGGCTGGGCCTCATCTCAACTATCGGGCCCGGGCCAGATTATGGGTCGAGATTGAGGTCAGATCAGGGCCCAGCCCAGCATTATTTATAATAAAAAAATTATTATTCACAGAAAGAAAAGTGAATTTTGTGATTTTCCCATATGAGTAAAATTTTGTTTTGAAGTTGTTAAAAGTTCACCAATTCTTTCTTTAAATGGCGAAAGTTCACTATTTAAATATTTAAGTTATGTGTATAAGCATAATCCAACTGTTTGAAATGTTTTACTTCTACCGTTTCAACGAAGATGAGACGTTTAACTAAAGTCTGTCTTAAAAAAACCGTTAAGTCGTTAACTAGGTTTGAACATGGCTTCTTAAGCTAAAATTAGACTACTAATCCGATTCATAATGTGTTGGGGCCTTCTAATTAGGGATGTCAAATGGGCCAACCCACCGGGTTTCGGGCTAGCCCTATTGGGTTGCGGGCTTTTCGGATCGGGTTAATCGGGTTTTTTTTTTTTTTTTTCCTTTCGGGCTATTATTTTTTGACCCTAACCAACCCACCGGGTTTCGGGCTAGCCCACCGGGCCATTAAGTTTATAAAAAATAAAATTGACATCGTATAAATATAAAAATAATTATTATTTTAGCACATACTTGAATAAAAAAATTAAATAAATTTTAAATATTGTGAATTTAACAAAAATATTTTCGAATGTCAATCTTTATTTTACTTTTCACCAAGCGCCGTAGTAAAAAATGTATATAATTTAAAATGAAGATTATTTTTTTAATAAAACAAATTAAAAATATTCAATAATAATTAAAACACAACCTAATTTATCAAATTTATAAGTAGAGTAATGAAATATGTCACAAATTCATAATTTATGGTAACCCACCGGGCTTTCGGGCCAGCCCTATCGGGCTCGGGCTTTTTTCGGTCCAGCCCTATTGGGCTTTTTTACTTTCGAGCTGTTATTTTTTGGCCCTAACCCACTATTTTTTTCGGGCTATTCGGATCGGCCTGTCAGGCTCGGGTTTTTTTGACATCCATACTTCTAATGATTCATCAAATATTGGATCGGGCCTGCACTTTGTTAGACGAGTATCGGTATTAAACTTAAAGTTTGTGTTAAAATGATTGTGGAGTACTACTTTCTATTTTGCTTTTCTTTTGCTAAATGAGTTCATGGATTGTGGTTGTAAATACTGCAATTTACAGTCTCATGTTACAACTAGAGCTATCACACATATTTGGACAGATACATTATGCCACAGCAAGTTCCATAGCACAAGCTGTGCTAACAGTGCTATATACATCAAACTCCAATCCTTTAAGCTCATTTTCCCACCGAAGATATCATCTGTTGGCTTCTTCCCTGTGAACATCTCCAACAACAATATTCCAAAGCTGTACACATCCCCTTCCGTCGAAACTTTCCCTTCCGTTCCAAGCTCTGGCTAGTGCAGCATAACCAATGGTGGACAACGTTTGAGTATGGACGAAAGCTTCCCCTCCCTCGAAAACCTTCGAAATGCCAAAATCAGAGGGACGAAGCTTCCCCTCCCTCGCTTGAAAGACCGAGATGAAGCTTCCTCTTCCAAGTAAGTTGGTCTCGTTAAAACAATTTGTTCCTTGATCCAATCTATACATATTCTATTTTTCTTTTTCTTCGTCCAATCAACTAACAACAATCAACAGAGCCACCTCGCCCAGAAATTCAATCACTGCACGAGTAAATAAAATGCCAAACGACCGAGGAAATCGAGACTGGAAGTAATCTAAAATTGCAATTGGGAAAAGCTGAAAATCGAAGTTTTACACACATACAACAAAATTATCACACATATTTGAACAGAAAAGTTTTGCCATAGCAAGTTCTAAAGAAGAAGCATTGTAAGCATCAAACTCCATTATTGTGATTGCCAATCGATAAAGCATATCAAGGCCGATGCCCTGTAGCTGCAGTTATTTCTGCATTGATCTTGTGCAGGGCAGCTGCTGCTTCGATCATGTTGATTCGTTCATCCGCTGAAACTGCTAAGCATTTCATTGCCAACTCAAAAATCAACGATACGCATCTCTCCTTGGTGGAGAAATCTTGATCTTCACTTGACAAGAGAGCAGCTGCCACAATTTCAGTAGCTGCATCATGTTGTAGAGCTTCACTCACCCACTCTCTTAAGCTCATTTCTCCACTGAACATATCATCCGTCGGCTTCTTCCCTGTGAACATCTCCAACAACATTATCCCGAAACTGTACACATCCCCTTTAGTAGACACTTTTTCCCTTCTATTCCGAACTCTATTTGTATCAGACACAGCAGTTCATCAATTTGTCAGGATTATGCAAAACAATCAAGGAAAAAGTAATATGTTTTAAGAGAATTTGAAAAGCTAACATTATGCATTATATCACCTGGTGCAACATAACCTATGGTGGCCAATGTTAGAGTTTGGGCAAAAGCTTCCCCTCCCTCGAAAAGCTTAGAAATTCCAAAATCAGAGAGATGAGCAATCATGTCTTCATCGAGTAGAACATTGCTCGGCTTAATATCACAATGGACAACTGGGACGGATGACCATGGTGCAGATACTTGAGAGCAGCCGCGACTTCTATTGCTATTTTAAATCTCTGCACGAGATCAAGGAAACAGTTGTCGGAATATAACCATCTATCCAAGTTCCCATTCGGCATGTATGCCATAATCAGAGCTTTAAACTCCGTGTTACTACAACATCCGATAACTTCAACTAAATTTCTGTGTCGAACATTACTCAGTACTTCAGTTTCTGTGTCAAAGCTTCTCGCACCCCCTTCAAGTTCCAAGTCAAATACTTTTGCTGCAACTTGTAGTCCGTCGGAAAGTGTTGCTTGGAAGACCGAACCGAAGCTTCCTCTTCCAAGTAGGTTGCCCTCACTAAAACAATCCGTTCCCCGTTCCAGTTCCAAGTAAGAAACTCTTCTCCACTCAATAACGGGTGAGATCTCAGAGGAGAGCGGTACCTTTTTCCGATTTCTTCTCCTTATGAAGACGACGATGGCCAACACTGAAATGACTACTACAATCAATAAGGGCGGCAACATATACTTCATTAATTTGACATACTCTTTTTCTCGTGTACTAACACCATTTTTTGAGCATAATTGCACTTGATATCTAGGCAAACCACATAGGGCAGAGTTGTGGGCAAAAGATTGAGATGTAAAGTTACTGAAACGACCCCCGTTCGGAATTTCCCCCTCCAATTGGTTGTCGGAAACATTAAAATTCCGAAGAAGGGGGAGGCCTTCGAAGGACTTGGGTATGATTCCAGAGAGATTATTGTGAGATAAATCTAAATCAGTTAATCCTTTGACATTTCCCAAGACCTTAGGAATAGATCCACTAAACTGGTTATTGGACAGGTTCAGAGTTACTAGTGATTGGCAACCATCAATCAAGCTGGGTATATCGCCTGAAAATCGATTAGAAGACAAATCTAAGGTGTTGATGGCCTTCAAATTTCCGAGTTGGGATGACAATGGGCCATCGAAATGATTGGAGGACAAGTTCAAGATGACAAGGTCTGTAAGAGCCCAAAAACTGGGAGGGATGGTGGAATCCAATTTGTTGGAGTATAGATAAACTTCTCTCAAGGATCTAACTTTCCCCAAACATTCAGGTATTGAACCTGTGAGCTTGTTCCTATCAAGGCTCAACCCTCCCAAATTATTCAACCTACAAATATCGTTAGGAATAGACCCAACCAATTGATTGTCACCAAGATATAGTATTTGGAGTTGCTTCATTCTCCCAACTGTCAATGGAATGCGCCCACTCAATTGATTAGATAACAAACCCAAATATAGCAAGCTACTCAAGTTTCCGATTTCAGAAGGAATGACGCCCATAATGTTGTTGTTTGATAGCGAGATGACCTCAAGAGAAGAGGAAAAATTCCCGATTGTTGCAGGTAGGCTACTGTTCAACAGGTTATCAACTGAGTCCAAGCGCTTCAGATGTTGACAGTTGGTTAATGAAGAGAGAAACGGGACTGCCTCTCCACTCAAATTATTCCTTCCCATGTAAAGTTCTTGGAGAAGTCTCAATTTACCAAAGTCCGGTATGGATCCACTCAAGGAGTTGTTGCTCTTGTCTAAGAAGGCAAGTTTAGAAAGATTGGTGATAGTACTTGGAATCCGACCATTGAGTCCGTTGTTAGCTAAAACAAGCCCTTCAAGATTGGAAAGTGAATTCCCCAGATTTGAAGGAAAACTACCTGAAAACTCATTAAATGAAAGTTGTATGATCTTCAAGGTTGATATGTTGAATATGGAAGATGGGATGGAACCGGACAAGGAATTGTTGAACACACTGAAATATTGGAGGTTTGATAAAGTGTCGATCTCTTGTGGAATTTCACCTGCCATAAGCAGACATTCATGCATGCATAAAGATGGTGGTTCAAAACCATAAATATAATACTACTATATGACAACATCGTACCTGTCAAATTATTGTCGTCCAAGATCAATTGCATAAGCATGGTGAGATTTCCGATTCCACGTGGGATGTTGCCGCTCAAATTGTTGTCGAAAAATCTCAAGATCTCAAGGCTTTTGCATTTCCATATACTTGGCGGAATCTGTCCTTGAAGTTGATTCTTACGCAGATTAAGTGTTTTGATGTTGGGCATATTGTTGCACATTTCACTTGGGATATTGTCTGCAAATAATTTTCTACCTCATATTATCTAATTGCCAACGATTCCCTCAACATTAATTGTTTGCTCCCAAGCAATATTATTAATTAATTTGTATTTTGCAATTCCCGTGAACGCATGCATGGTGATTATATACATGGGAGTGACGGCATCCATACCTGTCAACTTGTTATCACCTAGATACAACACTTCAAGAGATGAGATGTTGAAGATTGAAGGTGGAATATTTCCAATTAGGGAAGCTCCCTCGATGTTTAATTCCTCTAGCCTCCGGAGATTCCCTATTTCTGCCGGAACTCCTCCTGAAAACATATTGCTATTCATCAATAGGTATTCATGTTTGTTTCGAGGAGTGTTATAAAAGCAGATATTATTCAAGTAAGACGAGAATGCAGATGTACCTCGGAAATCGTTGAAGGCCAGGTACAACTCTCTAAGCATGCTCAAATTCCCAATTTGGAATGGGATATTGCCGCTCAAATTATTGTAGGATAATGACAAGATCTCAAGGTGTTTGCATTTCCATATGCTTTGTGGGATTTCCCCAGAAAGGCTATTGTTCCTAAATATAATTTCTCTCAAGGAAGACATATTGAAGATAGCATCTGGAATGGACCCACTCAACTCATTATAACTCAAGTCAAACACTTGTAGGGATGAAAGATTTCCAATTTCCTCTGGGATAGCACCGCTCAAGTGGTTATTGCTTATTCTTATTTCCTTGAGCATAGACCTACTACTCCCAATCTCCGTCGGAATATTTCCATTCAACAAATTGGAACTCAAGTCTAAGAGTTGGAGATTTGAAATGTTGAACAAAGAGGGAGGGATTCTACCTGCGAAACTGTTGTTGTTCAGGTACAGTTGCTCAAGCCGAGGCAAACTGCCCAACCATGTCGGAATTTCTCCAGTAAATGAATTCACTCCCACATTCATCACCTTCAAACGCCGCAGTTTTGAGAGCTCAGAGGATAAGAAGACCGTGAAATTGTTGGAGCCGATGTCCAAATATCTGAGAAACGTCAGGTTTCCAAGATGTGGAGAAACAGTTCCAGCAAGGTTGAGTCCGGAGAGATTGAGGGCAATGACCCTTTGGTGCTTGACTCCGCACGTGATCCCGAACCAATCACATACGGGAGTACTTTCTGACCAATTCGTGCGCAAGATAGCATGGGGGTCGGAAGCAACCGAGCTTTTGAAAGAAAGGAGAGCATGTTTGTCTGTAGTAGAATCCAAGCAGAGGGCAATAGTATTGAACAAGAAGAAGATGGAAAGAGCAAAGGAAGAGAGATGATTAGTCTTCATTGATTTTAATTGTTCTGTTTTGGATTGGTTGCCCTCCTTATATTTAAATAAGTCAAAAGTAAGCGAATTTAAATTTTAATTTAATTTGCATGCACACTATCCTACCATTTGCAAGTCGTCGTCAACTTTTCATTTATGTAACTACTATTTTAATATTGAAATAATGAAAATAAGTCTAGTCAAATAATAATAGTAGCATTCTATTAGCTACTTGCGTAGTATGTATGGCGATAATTAATTTCGAAAATAAGTTGACTTTTACCATAAACTTTTTAAAGCTAAACTGCAATTTTCACCCCAAATTGCAATGTCAATGCTCCCAGTTACAATGTTTGGAAAAATAGGATTAATCGCTATTACAATGAAATTTTCAAATAATGAACGTATTTGATTTTCTGCAATTAGAATGTTCTAAATTAATTCGTCTCATTTAACATTCTATCGAACACTTTCCGGGCTCTACTCGATCTACCGTCGAATATGGAATTCAATCACCGTCGATCAAAAACAAACAGATAACAAAAGAAAGAGGAAATTGAGATTGATAAAGTAATCTAAAATTGGGGGAAATTGGGAAAAGCGAGGGAACTTGCCTGATAAAACGTGATCCTCGGCGTAAACACCACTCGGCCGTGGATTTCGCCGGTCCGGTCACTCCGTCCGCTATCAGAAGCTTCGACTCCATCTCTCAAAATCTCAGGAGCGAGAAGGAAGCAATCGATCCAGTAAGCTAAATCGGCGACAAAGGGAAAGAGTTAACTGTATATAGCTTATTCTGAATTTAAAGAGAGAAGAGAAAAGAAAAAACCCGCGAAAGGAGTCCCTTGGGCTTAAATGGGGCCCATTAGTGAGTGAGTAAATTGTGTAGGCCAAATCGTATTTGGATTGGGCCGCCTTTGACAATTCCAGCTTTAAAAACAAGGGTAATTCTATTTAGGGTGATTCTATCCACAGCCCCCGTTTTTCTCCCTACAGCCCCCGTTTTGGTTAATTTATGAATTTACCCTTGCAGCCCCCTCTCCCTACTCTTGCCACATCTCACTGTCACCACAACCCCGTCTTTCTGTCTCGCTCCCATCCTCAATTTTCCGGTGACATTGATACCGCTGCCGTCCACCACCACGGATTCATTTGTCTTTATAATACATTTCCCCAATTTTATTTTTCTTAAATTTCGGCAACCATAACCTTACCAACTAGGCTGTGCAGCCACCGCCACCAAATTCCTTTATATTCCTTTAACATCCAAATTCCAACCAACAAAACGTTTAACTACTCTTCCGTCACCGCTGCCGAGCCCTACTTCTCTAGAATTTGTCTTCGAGGTAGCGCGTGAAGATGGACGCACCGAAAGTGAGGTCGACGAATTTAAGAAGAGTGCCACCAGCAACGATTTCGCAAGCCGCCGCCGGATCGCCTCCATGCCTGCAAGGGGCTCGACGGAAGCTCTCCATACTCCACGACCAAGCAAAGAGGGGAGAAAAAGACAGAGAATCTTACTTGCTAGAAACGATAATTTTTCGACGAAATTGATTCGGAAATTGATGGAAGTAATTGATCGGAGGAAGCAAAAAGTATCTGCTCTTTTATTGATGAATAGGAGATGAGTTGAAATTCTGTGTGTTAATTTCAATATAGAGAGGTGAAGAGTAGTAGATACGGTGCTTGTAATGAAGAAAACGAATAGGGGATTTATGGAACCTTTGTCTTCTAAGGTTCGATTGCAGAGGAAAAATTACATAGATTAAGAGATTGATCATTATGCTTGCCGTAGCCCGTAAGCGGTTGTGAGAGAGACGAGAAAGAGGCCTGCGCATGTGACAGTATTGATAGGGGTATAACTGTATTTAAATAAATTGGGGGCTTTAAAGAGTAAAATGGGGGCTGTGGATAGAATTACCCTTCTATTTATAGCCACCAAATTACTAAACATAGCCCCCATTTAAAAAATTAAATATAAACTAATGGATTATACTATTACCCTTTTGCTCATCAATCAACGAAAACGTGTAGCCCCCCACTTTGAATTGAAAATTCTAATTAACTATAATAATTATATGTATAAACAACTTTCGCATAACTCTAAAACAGTTAACATAACCCCCAACTAATTTCCAATCTCAAAAATAGATCACAACAAAGAAAGTAAAATGAACAAAAACAACAAATTCTTTGATTCTTATAAAAATCATGTATTCAGAATCTTCTAAACCACCTTATATTTTGCTTTTATTTCATATTTTCAAATGGATTTTTGCACAGCACTGAATATCACACATTCTTCTTTATCAGTGTTTGATCCGAACGAATCACATAAGAGAAGAGCTCGGCGTGGCCTACTCATAACAAATACTCCCTCCGTCTCTTCCTAAGTAACTCCTTTGCTTTTTGACTTTTTCGGCACGCATTTCCACCGAGACGTAGTACGGGTTTTACGATATAATTTTGAAATATTATTTCTTTTACGGGATACTACGGGATAAAACGTGATCCTCGGGGCCGATGGCAGAGTCGGCGCACACGTCACATACTACCCGGCCGTGGATTTCGCCGGTCCATGACGTCACTCCGTCCGCCATCAGCAGCGCCACCAAAACCCCCGCCGCTATCAGAAGCTTCGACTCCATTTCTCAAAATCTCAGGAGCGAAGAAGGAAGCATTCGAGTAAGCTTTAGTCGCCGACAAAGGGAAAGCGTTAAATGGGACGCTAATTCTTTTGGGATTTTATTACCGGATTTCACTGCACTGTAAATTTTAATGGGCCAGGTCTCATCTCAACTATCGGGCCCGGGCCAGATTATGGGTCGGGATTGAGGTCAGATAAGGGCCCACCCCAGCATTATTTATAAAAAAATTATTCACAGAAAGAAAAGTGAATTTTGTGATTTGCCCATATGAGTAAAATTTTGTTTTGAAGCTGTTAAAAGTTCACCAATTTTTTCTTTAAATGTGAAAGTTCACAATTTAAATATTTAAGTTACGTGTATAAGTATAATCCAATTGTGTGAAATGTTTTCTATTTTGCTTTTCTTTTGCTAAATGAGTTCATGGATTGTAGTTGTAAATACTGCGGTCTTTGGGTTTGAACTGGTCATGTTACAACCAGAGCTATCACACATATTTGAACAGATACATTTTGCCATAGCACAAGTTGCGCTGTAAGAATCAAACTCCATTATTGTGAATGTTACTGCAACGTGTGGTTGCATATTATTTTGGCAATTATATATGCATTGGATATATTATTTATTTCCTTATGATTAAAGATTTGATTTTATTAAGGGATTTATTTTCCCTTAATTATATATTTGCATGAGGATTCTATTTGCATAAGGATTCTTCTTCTACAAGGAAAGGATATCTACAAGGAAAGAAGATATACATGAATCCTTATCTACAAGGAAACGTGTTACTTGGGCTACAAGAGAAGATCCACGACTTGGTGGCTATATAAGGAGGCTCATACACGTTCATAGGAGAGAGAGACGAGAGCTAATATTGTTATCCTCGCACAATGTAGTGCCGAGAGTCATATTGTGTCTCTGTAACATCAGTTGGGACATCATGTGGTACATATAGCACAGTTTGTCCCAGACTATATTTTTTCTTGTTTTCCTCTTATATATACATATATTGTGGGTAGATCTCTCAAGAGTAAGTCTAGATTAGGCTTGGTTAGGCTGAGGATTTAACCTCAAGTTCACTTGAGTAGAGTGTAGACGGGTGAGGAGTGAATACGTAGCGGTGGCTAGTATTCGAATACTTGTATCT
The DNA here is from genome assembly GCA_029379335.1 of Thymus mandschuricus. Classification (NCBI taxonomy): domain Eukaryota; kingdom Viridiplantae; phylum Streptophyta; class Magnoliopsida; order Lamiales; family Lamiaceae; genus Thymus; species Thymus mandschuricus. The sequence continues at coordinate 39,326,962 of CM057074.1, forward strand.
TTGAAGCTCTTGATAGTGAATTGGCTCTTGGGCGTGTCCCCCCAGATGTAGGTTGATTTAACCGAACTGGGTTATCATTGGTTGGTGTTATTTTATTGCTTTCATGGCTGTTTTGTTGTGCATGCTTCCGCAGCTCAAAGTAGTACACTATCTGTAACGTCATCCGTAACACGTTCAGATTTATGTTCTACATGGGTCAACGAAATTTCAATTGGTATCAGAGCAGGTCACCTAAGTTATTGGTGTTAGGTCCAGCCACCTATGTTGATCCAGATGTGCTCTGATGGTTCTTGCTCCCACGGTGTTCCAGATGCGTTCTTGTCCTTGCAGTTGGCGGTGTTCCCTTTCTTTACCGCACACGAGGAGGAGAAGTTCATAGCAAGGGGGAGTTTGTTGGTGCTGCTCGAGGATTCACTTCAGGGGGAGCAAAGTTTTTGCTTGATTATGTGCTTTGATGGATATGTGCTCGATGATGTACCTCCTGCTGTCTCTGTTTTCTTAGCCGGATGATTTTTACTGCATTGATCGATTTGGAGCATGGGTTTGATTCTCTATTTTTGTGCATATTCTGGGATAATTATTGATATGATCCCGTATTTTTGGCTCGATGGATATCTGGTGGAGAAGTATTTGATTCAGGGGGAGCATTCTGATGTACTGGTTGGTGTTCCAGTGATACTTGGATTAGTGTGGTTTCATGCGTTGGTTTATTGAGTGTGGTTTGCATACATAAATGCCAAAGGGGGAGATTGTTACTGCAACGTGTGGTTGCATATTATTTTGGCAATTATATATGCATTGGATATATTATTTATTTCCTTATGATTAAAAATTTGATTTTATTAAGGGATTTATTTTCCCTTAATTATATATTTGCATGAGGATTCTATTTGCATAAGGATTCTTCTTCTACAAGGAAAGGATATCTACAAGGAAAGAAGATATACATGAATCCTTATCTACAAGGAAACGTGTTACTTGGGCTACAAGAGAAGATCCACGACTTGGTGGCTATATAAGGAGGCTCATACACGTTCATAGGAGAGAGAGACGAGAGCTAATATTGTTATCCTCGCACAATGTAGTGCCGAGAGTCATATTGTGTCTCTGTAACATCAGTTGGGACATCATGTGGTACATATAGCACAGTTTGTCCCAGACTATGTTTTTTCTTGTTTTCCTCTTATATATACATATATTGTGGGTAGATCTCTCAAGAGTAAGTCTAGATTAGGCTTGGTTAGGCTGGGGATTTAACCTCAAGTTCACTTGAGTAGAGTGTAGACGGGTGAGGAGTGAATACGTAGCGGTGGCTAGTATTCGAATACTTGTATCTCTGAAGCTCTTGATAGTGAATTGGCTCTTGGGCGTGCCCCCCCAGATGTAGGTTGATTTAACCGAACTGGGTTATCATTGGTTGGTGTTATTTTATTGCTTTCATGGCTGTTTTGTTGTGCATGCTTCCGCAGCTCAAAGTAGTACACTATCTGTAACGTCATCCGTAACACGTTCAGATTTATCTTCTACATGGGTCAACGAAATTTCAGTGAATACTTATAGATACAGCGTATTGAGGCCGATGCCTTCGTGTACCATTTTAAACAATAGTAACAGATAAATCATATCGTGGGCGACGAGTGGCTAAAGCTGCTGCAATTGTTGTTTTGATCTTGTGCAGAGCAGCTGCTGCTTCGATCATGTTGATTCTTTCATCCGCAGAAACTGCTAAGCATTTCATTGCCAACTCGAAAATCGACGAGACGCATCGCTGCTTGTCGGAGAAATCTCGATCTTCCCTCGATAAGAGAGCAGCTGCCACAATTTCAGTAGCTGCATTCTGTTGCAGAGCTTCACTTACCCACTCTCTTAAGCTCATTTCTCCCCCGAACATGTCATCTGTCGGCTTCTTCCCTGTGAACATCTCCAGCAGCATTATCCCGAAACTATACACATCCCCATTTGTAGACACTTTCCCTTCCGTTCCGAACTCTATTTGTATCACACGCCATCGGTTAGGCCAAACATTCATGGAAAAAGTAATATGTGATATAACGAAATCTGAAAAGCTAACATTATGCATTATCACCTGGTGCGGCATAACCAACGGTGGCCAATGTTTGAGTTTGGGCGAAAGCTTCCCCTCCCTCGAAAAGCTTCGAAATTCCAAAATCAGAGAGATGAGCAATCATGTCTTCATCGAGCAACACATTGCTCGGCTTTATGTCACAATGGACAACCGGGAACGGATAACCATGGTGCAAATACTCGAGAGCAGCCGCAACATCTATTGCTATTTTTAATCTCTGTACGAGATCAATAAAACAGTTGTCGGAATACAACCATCTATCCAAGTTCCCATTCGGCATGTATGCCAGGATCAGAGCTTTAATCTCCATGTTACTACAGCATCCGATAACTTCAACTAAGTTTCTATGTCGAACGTTGCTGAGTACTTTAGTTTCTGTGTCGAAGCTTCTCGCACCCCCTTCTAGTTGCAAGTCGAATACTTTTGCTGCAACTTGTAGTCCGTCAGATAGTGTTGCTTGGAAGACCGAACCGAAGCTTCCTCTTCCGAGTAGGTTGCCCTCACTAAAACAATCCGTTCCCCGTTCTAGTTCCAAGTAAGAAACTCTTCTCCACTCTATAACGGGTGAGATTTCAGAGGAGAGTGGCACTTTCTTCTTCTGATTTCTTCTCCTTATGAAGACGACGATGGCCAACACTAAAATGACTACTACAATCAATGATGGCAACATATACTTCATCAATTTGGCAGAATTGTTTTTCCGAGTACCAACACCATTTTTTGGGCATAACTGCACTTGATATCTAGGAGAACCGCAAAGGGCAGAGTTGTGGGAAAATGATTGAGCAGTAAAGTTACCGAAACGACCCCCGTTTGGAATTTCCCCCTCCAATTTGTTGTCGGAAACACTAAAATTCCGAAGAAGGGGAAGGCCTTCTAAGGACTTGGGTATGAATCCTGAGAGATTATTGTGAGATAAATCTAAACCAGTTAAGCCTCTGACATTTCCCAAGACCTTAGGAATGGATCCACTAAACTGGTTATTGGACAGGTTCAGAGTTACTAGTGATTGGCAACCGTCAATCAAGCTGGGTATATCACCTGAAAATCGATTAGAAGACAAATCTAAGGTGTTGATTGCCTTCAAATTTCCAAGTTGGGATGACAATGGGCCATCGAAATGATTGGAGGACAAGTTCAAGATGAAAAGGTCTGTAAGAGCCCAGAAGTTGGGAGGGATGGGGGAATCCAATTGGTTGGAGTATAAGTAAACTTCTCTCAAGGATTTGAGTTCCCCAAAACATCCAGGTATCGAACCTACGAGCTTGTTCCTAGAGACGGTTAACACTCCCAAATTATGTAATCCGCAAATGTTATTTGGAATGGACCCAACCAATTGATTGCCACCAAGATTCAGTATTTGGAGTTGCTTCATTCTCCCAACTGTCGGTGGAATGCCCCCACTCAATTGATTTGCAGCCAAATGCATCGCGAGCAAACTGCTCAAGTTTCCAATTTCAGAAGGAATGGTGCCCACGATGTTGTTGTTTGATAACCAGATATCCTCAAGGGAAGATGAAAAATTCCCGATTGATGTAGGCAGACTACCGTTCAGTAGGTTGTCATGTGCCACCAAGTACTTCAAATGCCGACAGTTGGTTAATGAAGAGAGAAATGGGGCTGCCTCTACGCTCAACTTATTCCCGTAAATAATAAGGCTTTGGAGGAGTCTCAAACTACCAAATTCTGGTAGGGATCCACTCCAGGAGTTGGTTCCCATGTCCAAGATGGCAAGCTGAGAAAGATTGGTGATGGAGCTTGGAATTGGGCCATTCAGTCTGTTATCACTGATAACAAGCCATTCAAGATTGAAAAGTGAATTCCCCAAATTTGAAGGAAGTCTACCTGATAACTCATTATATGCAAGTTCTAAATTCTTCAAGGTTGAAATGTTGAATATGGAAGATGGGATGGAGCCAGATAAGGAATTGTTGAACACATCGAAGTATTGAAGGTTTGGTAAAGTGCCCATCTCTTGTGGAATTTCACCTGCAGTATCCATAAATACATGCATGAATAATATTGAATTTATTATTATTAATACAAACAATACTATATTATATTGAATATATTTTTAATCTTCGTCACAGATGGTCGTGTGTATAGTTTTTTCATAAGTTTTATAGCAACTAGAACATAAATGAGAGCAAATACAAACCGGCTCCAATTTGATAATATAAAGTGATGATGACGCGTAACTGTGTTACCAATTTGGAAGAAAATTGCAATTCAGACATATTTTAATCATGATAGGTGATTACTGATGTAGATGCAAAAACATTTTAAAGAAAATAGGATGCATTTACAAAAAAAAAATTGGTGGTTCATCGTGTAACAATTAGTAGCACGTATCATATGCTATTCAAAACCATTATTAATATCTCTACCTGTGAAATATTGTCCGACAGGTCCAGCTCTATAAGCATGGTGAGATTTCCAATTCCTCGTGGGATGCTGCCACTCAAATTGTCATGGGCAAGTGACAAGATGTCAAAGTTTTTGCATTTCCATATATTTGACGGAATCTTCCCTGCAAGTTAATTGAGTGACAAATAATAAGCATATATTGATGTTGGGCATATTCCACTTCTACCTGCAAATAATGGAATCATGTATATATACACGAGTAACAAGTAAGAAGATATTTGTACATACCTCGAAAGTCGTTATAGCCCAAATACAACTCTCTAAGCGTGTTCAAGCTCCCAATTTCAAGTGGGATTTCTCCATTGAAATGATTGTAGGATAAACTGAGGATCTCAAGGTGTCTGCATTTCCATATATTTTGTGGAATCTCCCCAGAAAGTTGATTGACCGAAATACTTAGTACTTTGATATTTGGGAGATTGTCACACAAATGAGTCGAGAGTGGACCTGATAGGCTATTATTATGCATTCTAATTTCTGTCAAGGAAGAGATATTGAAGATAGCATGTGGAATGGACCCACTCAACTCATTATAATTCAAGTTTAACACTTGTAGGGATGAAAGATTTCCAATCCCCTCTGGGATAACCCCGCTCAAATGGTTATTGCGTATCCTTATTTCCTTGAGCAAAGACCGACCACTCCCAATCTCCGTCGGAATATTTCCACTCAAGTGATTGTAACTCAAGTACAAGAGTTGGAGACTTGAATTGTTGAACAAAGAGGGAGGGATTCTACCCGTGAAACTGTTGTTGTGGAGATATAGTTGCTCGAGCTGAGGTAAACTGCCCAACCATGCCGGAATTTCTCCAATGAATGAATTTACTCCCACGTTCATCACCTTCAAACGCCGCAGTTTAGAGAGCTCAATTGGTAAGAAGCCCGTGATATTGTTGGAGCGGATGTCAAGATACCTGAGAAACGTTAGGTTTCCGAGATGTGGGGCAACAGTTCCAGCAAGGTCGAATCCGGAGAGATTGAGGGCAGTCACCCTTTGGTGCTTGACACCACACATGACGCCAATCCAATCACAAACGGATGTAGTTCTCGACCAATTAGTGCGCAAGATAGCACCGGGGTCGGATGCAACAGAGCTTTTGAAGGAAAGAAGAGCATGTTTGTCAGTAGCAGAATCAAAGCAGAGGGCAATGTTGTTGAACAAGAAGAAGATGGAAAAAGCAAAGAAAGAGAGAGTAGTTGTCTTCATTGATTTTAATTGTTTTATTTGGGATTGTTGCCCTCTCTCTGTTCTTACACATATATATATGATTTATTACTATAATACTGTATAATTTTGATTGCATATTTGATTTTGAAACTTGGTCAACGAGTCTTCTTCCAAATAAGTCAAGTGTGGAATTTATGTAAAGCTGGGACCCACATTGGGATTACAGTAAAACCTCTATAAATTAATAACCTCGGGACTATGGAATTTTATTAATTTAGAGAGATATTAATATATCAATAAATTAATATTTTATTAATTAAAAAAGGTATTTTTTTAAGCAAATTTAGTACATATGTAATGAAAATAAATAAATAAATTCATATATGTTTCATTGATTATATCATTTATCAACAAATTCTCTAAAACTAATTAAATATAATTATATACAATATCAATTGATTGTATACAACTGTATTATATTTCTTGACGCATGTATTAAGTCATTGGAATTACTTGAATATACATGTTTACATTAGTTCATTGTACTTTATTATTACCAATTAAATATATGCATGCATGATGAGTGAAACATATAGTATATAAATCTCAAAATATAAATAAAATCATTTATAACACTCAATCATGTCTTCTCATATAAAAGGCATTGCAAAATGTCATCTATTAATGATCAAACGCGTACAACATTATGTGAGTATAAGAGAGATCATCTTATGTGCACTCAAAAAAATTTACAAAGTAAGTTGATGAAAATTATCATTTGAAAGTTAGTTAAGGTACAAAGGCCATAATATTCAAAATTTAAGAAAAATCAAGTAACAATATGTTCATATTTTAGCAAATTACCATAATATTTATAATTATAATATTTATGAATTATTAATTTAAAGTTTTGATGGGACCTAATATTTATAAAGGGATTTTCTAAAAAGTTATTATTTTATTATCTTATCGAATTTGATGATTACAAAGGCCCGAGTCAGGACCGGAAGATTTTATTATTTTAGAGAGGTTATTAATTTATAGAGTATTAATTTATAGAGGTTTTACTGTACAGTAAAATTTTACTTTAAAGATTAAATTGTAATTATACTAAAATTCGGATTTTTTTTGATCCAGTTATTTCAGACTTTTTTACTTTTGAGCTATCAATTATTTTTTTTTTGTCTAACCCACTATTTTCTCCGGACTATTCAAATTGGTCCGTTAGGTTCGTGATTTTTTGACATCCCTAATTCCAATTAGGATGAGATCATGAGAGAGACCCTCAACATATGCTTTACTATACAATATCACAATAATAGCAAATAATCTTATCTTATTATTTAGGTAGTAATCAATAGCTTTATTATATGCGTCGTAGGTATTTTTTATAGATAACAAGAGCCTAAGCAACAACAAAATTGAAAGAGTAAAGGACGAGAGATGAAATATTTCCATTTTATTATTTGTATTAATAGCATATGTACACTCTAATTTGCTCTCCACTAAATTTCATGAGTTTAATTTTCAATTAACTTGAATAATATCCGAGCTATATATCCTATTTTCGATTATCTTTTGAGTCTTCGTAGTCAACTTAGTGGTTTAACCACAATAAGTGTGGAATTTCAATTCATGATGGTTGAGGCAATTGACTCAAGTCGTCGTCAACTTAATTACTTTTGAATCGGCTCGTTAGGTTCGGACTTTTTAACATCCCTAATTCCAATTAGGATGAGAGAGGCTCCTCAACATATGCTTTACTATCAAATATCACAATAATAGCAATTAATCTTATCTTATCATTTAGGTAATAATCAATAACTTGATTATATATCCATCATAGATATTTTTTATAGATAACAAGAGCCTAAGCAACAACAAAATTGAAAGAGTAAAGGACGAGAGATGAAATATTTCCATTTTATTATTTGTATTAATAGCATATGTGCACTCTAATTTGCTCTCCACTAAATTTTTTATGAGTTAAAATTTCAATTAACTTGAATAATAATATCCAAGTTTATAAATACTCCTGTTTTCGAATATGTTTTGAGTCTTCGTAGTCAACTTAGTGGTTTAACCACAATTAGTGTGGAATTTCAATTCATGATGGTTGGGGCAATTGACGCAAGTCGTCGTCAACTTAATTACTTTTGAGGCCTCTAAAACATGCATCCACTAAATCTCCATTAAAGATGAGTGAGCAACACAAGCCTCTCCACTCACAAGGAATATTGCAAGTGTTGGAAATTGTTGGTTATCTTTGTAGAAAATGTATGACTTGGGCCCATGCTTTTATTTTATCCTAATCATAACTTTTATACTTTGGATGTTAATTTCAACCTTGGGAAATTATACCATGCCACTTAATGGGTAGAATTTATGTTTAGTGGTTTGACTAAAATTGATGCACTATTCTATCTTTTTATTTTATATTCACTTTGAACATATTTACATTGTTGTTCCCTATTGACGTGATATTAATAATCTATGATGCAAACACAAATACAATTATTTTCTTATTTCATAAAAGAAAAGCCTAGTCATTTTTTTCTTTATATCGACAAGGGGCAAAATTAGTATATCATTTTAGCTTTTTTCCCCACATAAATAAGAAATTAGCCTATTGGAAAACTCTGAGAATTTGTTGAATTTCCGGCACATAATCGCAGCAATTAGACTATCAAATTTTGTGAGTAATGTCTTCTACTCCACAGAAAAAAAAAAAAAAGTAATAATAAATATAAAATCTGCAAGCCCAATACCATTTTCTTTGCTACCCTGTTTTAGAGAATTGCAGATACTTTGTAACATTTCATCGAACAGTTTCCACGCACCTATTGAGGAATAATGGTAGCAGAAACAAGGCATAAGACCTCTCAATCATCAACGAATTGAATTTATCAAACTAATGTTTTCGACGAAGGTTTTTCATGGGTCGGGAAAATGCTATCATTCTTTGAATTAATGCCTAGACACTGTTCGATGAAACGACTAACAGAGATGATTATCCTGGGTGAAAAATAAAATCTGCTTGGAAATTAAAAATAACCACATTGCAATGAAATCAAGGTTCATAACCTCGAATCTAATTAACCATTCTGTTTCTATTACACAAATATATTACTCATCAGAATCATCGCACATATCTGAAAAGATAAGCAATCAAACTTCATTATTGTGAATACTAATCGATAGAGCGTATCGAGGCCGACGCCTTCGTGTAGCTGCAGTAATTGCAGCATTGATCTTGTGTAGAGTAGCTGCTACTTCGATCATATTGATCCTTTCATCTGCTGAATTTGCTGAACATTTCATAGCCAACTCAAAAATCGAATTCAAACATTGTTCTTTTGCAAAGAAATCTCGATCTTCCCTTGACAACGGAACAATTTCAGTCGATGCATTTTGTCGTAGAGCTTCACTTACCCAATCTATTAGGCTCATTTCTCCACCGAACATATCATCCGTTGGCTTCTTCCCTGTGAACATCTCCAACACCAGTATCCCGAAACTGTACACATCGCCCTCCGTCGAAACTTTCCCTTCCCTTCCAAGCTCTGAGTGTTTCACATGCATTCATCATTCTGTTAAGATTATATATATAAATAATATTGACAAAAGTGAATTTAATTTGGAGAGGTTAACACTGTTATTACCTGGTGCAGCGTAACCGATGGTGGCCAACGTTTGAGTGTGGACGAAAGCTTCCCCTCCCTCGAAAAGCTTCGAGATACCAAAATCAGAGAGATGAGCAATCATGTCTTGATCAAGAAGAACATTGCTTGGCTTTACACGCAATGAACAACTGGGGACGAATAGCCATGGTGTAGATATTCCAATGCTGCTGCAACATCTATTGCTATTTTTACTCTCTGAAGCAGATCCAAATCACTATAGCTGTTCGAATGTAACCATCTATCCAAGCTCCCATTTGGCATGTACGCGAGAACCAAGGCTTTAAACTCCATGTTACTGCAACATCCAATTGTTCTCACTAAGTTTCTGTGTCGGATGCCGCCCAGTATTTCTGTCTCGGTATCAAAGCTTTTTGCACCTCCTTCTAGCTGCAGGTTGAATACTTTTACTGCAGCTTCTAATCCATCCGAGAGTGTTGCACGGAAGACAGAACCGAAGCTTCCTCTTCCAAGTAAGTTTCCTTCACTAAAACTGTTTGTTCCCCGTTCCAGTTCTATGTAAGAAATTCTTCTCCATTCACTAGTCGGCGGAATGTCACTCGATACTGTAACTTTTTCTGATTTACGCCTCCTTATCATCACGAAGATGATAATCGCAAGAATAGCGGGTAGGATCAGTGAGAGTACCAAGAATTTCTTTAAGTTTGATCTAGGATGATGGTTTGCTAACAAGCAAGGTTGAACTTGAAATCTCGGGGAACCGCAGAGGGCAAAGTTGTGAGAAAAGGATTGAGGAGGGAAGTTACCAAATTTACCTCCACTTGGGATTTCGCCTTCCAGTTTGTTGTTAGAAGCATTAAAAATGTGAAGATAGGGGAGGATCTCTAAGGACTTGGGTATCGAACCGGAAAGATCGTTGTAAGATAAATCTAAAGTTTCGAGACTTCCGAGATGCCCTAAGGATGCGGGAATAGATCCTCCAAACTGATTATTCGACAAGTTTAGAGTTTCTAATGATTGGCAACCGTCAATCAAGCTGGGTATATCACCTGAAAATCGATTAGACGACAAATCCAAGGTGTTGACCGCCTTCAAATTTCCGAGTTGAGATGACAAGTAGCCGTTGAAATGATTAAAGGATAAGTCCACGAAGACAAGGTCTTTAAGAGCCCAGAAGTTGGGAGGGATGGTTGAATCCAGTTGGTTGGAGTCTAAGTAAACTTCTCTCAAGGATTTGAGTTCCCCAAAACATCCAGGTATTGAACCTACGAGCTTGTTCCTAGAGAAGTTCAACCATCCCAAATTATATAATCGGCAAATATCATTAGGAATGGACCCAACCAATTGATTTCCACCAAGATGCAGCCCTTGGAGTTGCTTCATTCTCCCAACTGTCGGTGGAATGCGCCCACTCAATTGATTCTCATCCAAATAGATCGTGAGCAAACTGCTCAAGTTTCCAATTTCAGAAGGAATGACACCCATGATGCTGTTGTTTGATACCGAGATATGCTCAAGGGAAGAGGAAAAGTTCCCGATTGACGTAGGCAGGCTACCGTTCAATAGGTTATATGACACTTCCAAGTACTTCAAATATCGACAGTCGGTTAATGAATATAGAAATGGGGCCACCTCTCCACACAACTCATTCCCCCAAATGTACAGTTCTTGGAGGAGTCTCAAATTACCAAAGTCCGGTATGGATCCACTCAAGGAGTTGGCACTCAATTCCAAGATGTTAAGTTTAGAAAGGTTGGTGATAGAGCTTGGAATTGGACCATTGAGCTTGTTGTGAGATAAAAGAAGCCATTCAAGATTGAAAAGTGAATTCCCAAAGTCTGAGGGAAGATTACCTGTAAACACATTGTATGAAAGTTCTAAATATTTCAAGGTTGATATGTTGAATATGGAAGATGGGATTGAGCCGGATAAGGAATTGCTGAACACATTGAAAACTTGGAGATTTGGTAAAGTGCCGATCTCTTGTGGAATTTCATGCACATATGAGATATTAATAATATTCAATGCATCATTATTATTATTATTATTATTATTATTATTATTATTATTATTATTATTATTATTATTATTATTATTATTATTATTATTATTATTATTATTATTATTATTATTATTATTATTATTATCCGTTGAGCTATATTTCTTACAATAGTACAAATATTTTTTTATTAGATATAAATTGAAATATATCCGGAATTAATATTCTAATGATAATATTAATATATGTTCTAAAGATTTATTCTAATGATAAGTGCAAAATAGGCAAATAAAATTTTATAAATAAAACACTTTTCATAATAGTATCGAACTATCGATCCAGTTTTTTGCAAAGGGTGCATGTTTCACTGATTGTCCTACGTTTGATTGCTACCTCTCTTAACCGATTCAGTTAAGTTTGATTTCATAACCTCTCTTAACATAACAGTTAAACGTTCCCACAGTATCTATAGTATAGACATTTTGCCCAATAAATTTTCTTCCTATTACTTTAAATCCAAAAACATTTTAAAGAAAATAGGATGCATTAATAGAAATGGCAGTTCATAATAATTAATATGACCACCACATCTCTACCTGTCAAATTATTGTACGAGAAGTACAAGTGAGTGAGCATGGTGAGATTTCCAATTCCACGTGGGATGCTGCCACTCAAATTGTTGTGGTCAATTGACAAGAAGTCAAGGTTTTTGCATTTCCATATATTTGACGGAATCTTCCCTGCAAGTTGATTGAGAGACGGAGAATAAGAGTATATTGATGTTAGGCATATTGTTGCACATTTCACTTGGGACCCTACCTGCAAACACTTGCAATCTTAACCCAAATCTGCAATATCGTTTATTCATTTGTATTTTGCATTAATTATTAGGGAACGCATGCATGGTGATTATATATATATGGCATGCATACCTGTCAATTTGTTATTATCGAGATACAACTGCTCAAGTTGTCGTAGATTATTGTTGAAACTTGGGATACCTCCTGATAAACTATTCTCGGAGAAGCTCAATTGTATCAGAGAAGAGATGTTGAAGACTGAAGATGGAATATTTCCGGATAGAGAAGCGCCGTCGATGTTTAATATCTCTAACCTCGAGAGATTCCCTATTTCTGCCGGAGCAAATCCTAAAATTATGTACTAATGTTATTCACCAACATAAATGATATATGTACAACTATTAGCTAGAATGTTGATTTGCAAATAAATGGAATTGGCGTAGGATAATGTAAAGGAGCTCAAGAAGTTTGCATTTCCATAGACTTGATGAAATTTGCCCTTCAAGTTTCTTCTCACGCAAAGGATGATATTATGTTGGGAGCAAATCCTAAAATTATGTACTAATGTTATTCACCAACGACATAAAAGATATGTACAACTATTAGCTAGAATGTTGATTGCAATAAATGGAATTGGCGGTAGGATAATGTAAAGAGCTCAAGATGTTTAATTTGCATTTCCATAGACTTGATGAAATCTGCCCTTCAAGTTTATTCTCATGTAAAGAAAGTGATATTTATGTTGGGAGTTTTTGATTGCTTCAATGTAAAGATTAAACTCCATGCCCAAGCTTTTGATTCTTAATGATGAACTTAGGGAGTATTATTAAGTCACTGTATATATACACAAGTAAGAAGACATTTGAACATACCTCGAAAATCGTTTACTGTTCAAATAAAGGGTGACTATTTTCCTTTCTATTATTTTCTCATAAAAATATTTTTATCAAAGAGAACGCACACTTAAACTAAATACTCCCTCTATCCATTTTATCATAACACTTTCGTTCAATAATGTAGACACATATATATTGAACGGTAAATGATAAAATGGACAGAGAGAGTACTTAGTTAATTTTTTTTTCTTTTTTATAGTTCAAGCTCCCGTAAATAAATTATTTGGCTATCATTATATGATAAAAAAAATGACAAAGATTGATTAGGTTGAAACTTAAACTTCATGGATAAGGAGATAGTATAATGTTTTATCACTACATTTAACATATGTTCTTAAAGATAAGGAAAAACTAGAGCTATAGAGCTACATACAAATAAATATTAATTTTTTCATATTAATCTTCTACACTTGCTAATAAACATATGATTTTTATGAAAATTCTAAAACTATTCATGCAAAAGAAGTTTGAACAATGATATTGCAACGAAATAAAGAAATTAATAAGTAAATCAATAGTTCAATCGTAATATTTACGTGTGAATGCATGTAACCTCTACTAGTACGTATAAAGATACGTATATAGGCTATTTAAAAGCAATTAAAAGTCTTCCATTGTGAAGAACTCCGGCAAAGAATGTTAAGTCTTGATCTTATATCCAATTTCTTCTTCTTCGCAATAGTACAAAATAATTTTTTTATTAGATATAAATTGAAATATATCCGGAATTAATATTCTAATGATAATATTAATATATGTTCTAAAGATTTATTCTAACGATAAGGGCAAAATAGGCAAATCAAAATTTATAAATAAAACACTTTTCATAATAGTATCGAACTATCGATCTAGTTTTTTGCAAGGGTGCATGTTTCACTGATTGCCCTACGTTTGATTGCTACCTCTCTTAACCGATTCAGTTAAGTTTGATTTCATAACCTCTCTAACAAAACAGTTCAAAGGAATCAAAACATTCCCACAGAATCTATAGTATAGACATTTTGCCCTTTAAATTTTCTTGATATTACTTTAAATGCAAAAACATTTTAAAGAAAATAGGATGCATTGATAGAAATGGCAGTTCATAATAATTAATATGACCACCACATCTCTACCTGTCAAATTATTGTACCCCAAGTACAAGTCAGTGAGCATGGTGAGATTTCCAATTCCACGTGGGATGCTGCCACTCAAATTGTTGTGGTCAATTGACAAGAATTCAAGGTTTTTGCATTTCCATATATTTGGCGGAATTGTCCCTGCAAGTTGATTGAGAGACGGAGAATAAGAGTATATTGATGTTAGGCATATTGTTGCACATTTCACTTGGGACCCTACCAGCAAACACTTACAATCTTAATCCAAATCTGCAATATTATTTATTCATTTGTATTTTGCATTAATTATTAGGGAACGCATGCATGGTGATTATATATATATGGCATGCATACCTGTCAACTTGTTATTATCGAGATACAACTGCTCAAGTTGTCGTAGATTATTGTTGAAACTTGGGATACCTCCGGAAAAACTATTCTCGGAGAAGCTCAATTCCATCAGAGAAGAGATGTTGAAGACTGAAGATGGAATATTTCCAGATAGAGAAGCGCTGTCGATGTTTAATATCTCTAGCCTCGAGAGATTCCCTATTTCTGGCGGAGCAAATACTAAAATTATGTACTAATGTTATTCACCAACATAAAAGATATGTACAACTGTTAGCTAAAATGTTGATTGCCAATAAATGGATTGGCGTAGGATAATGTAATGAGCTCAAGATGTTTAATTTGCATTTCCATAGACTTGATGAAATCTACCCTTCAAGTTTATTCTCATGTAAAGAATGATATTATGTTGGGAGCTTTTGATTGCTTCGAAGTAAAGATTAAACTCCATGCCCAAACTTTTGATTCATAATGATGAACAGAGGGAGTATTATTATAAATCACTGTATACATACACAAGTAAGAAGATATTTGAACATACCTCGAAAATCGTTATAGCCCAAATACAAATTTCTGAGCGTGTTCAAGCTCCCAATTTCAAGCGGGATTTCTCCATTGAAATGATTGTAGGATAAACTCAGGATCTTAAGGTGTCTGCATTTCCATATATTTTGTGGAATCTCCCCGGAAAGTTGATTGGCCGAAATACTTAGTCTTGTGATATTTGGGAGATTGTCACACAAATGATGCGATAGTGGACCTGATAGGCCATTATCCTGAATTCTAATTTCTCTCAAGGAAGAGATATTGAAGATAGCATGTGGAATGTACCCACTCAACTCATTATAATTCAAGTTTAACACCTGTAGGGATGAAAGATTTCCAATCCCCTCTGGAATAACCCCTCTCAAATTGTTATTGCGTATGCTTATTTCCTTGAGCAAAGACCTACCGCTCCCAATCTCCGTCGGAATATTTCCACTCAACAGATTGTTACTCAAGTATAAGAGTTGGAGATTTGAATTGTTGAACAAAGAAGAAGGGATTCTACCTGTGAAACTGTTGTAGTGGAGATCCAGTTGCTCGAGCTGAGGTAAACTTCCCAACCCTGTTGAAATTTCTCCGATGAATGAATTCAGTCCCAAGTTCATCACCTTCAGACGCCGCAATTTAGAGAGTTCAATTGGTAAGAAGCCCGTGAAATTGTTGGAGCTGATGTCAAGATATCTGAGAAATGTTAGGTTTCCGAGATGTGGGGCAACAGTTCCAGAAAGGTCGAATCCGGAGAGATTGAGGGCAGTCACCCTTTGGTGCTTGACGCCACACGTGACGCCAATCCAGTCACAAACGGATGTATTTCCCGACCAATTCGTGTGCAATATAGCACTGGGGTCGGAAGTAATGGAGTTTTTGAAGGAAAGAAGAGCATATTTGTCTGTAGCAGAATCCAAGCAGAGGGCAATGCTATTGAACAAGAAGAAGAAGATGGAAAGAGCTAACAAGAAAGAGAGATGAGTAGTCTTCATTGATTTTAATTGTTTTATTTTGGATTGGTTGCCCTCTATTCATATATGCTACTAGTTTATTACTATAATTTAATTTTGATTGCATATTTGATTTTGAGTCTTGGTCAACAAGTCTTCTTCCCAATGAGTTAAGTGTGGAATTAATGTAAAACTGGGACCCAAATTGCGATGGCAGTGAAATATTAAAATTAAGAACTTGATGGATTTTCTGCAATAATTAAGAGAATGCTCTAAATTAATTAAATCTCAGTCAAACATTCTATCGAACATTTTCCAGGCTCTACCGTCTGAATACGGAAATCAATGACACACCGAAGCCGACAATCGGAGAAGACGAAGCAGCTGCGTAGAAATGCAATATATATAAAACCAGAAGAAAAAAAATTATTATTCAAACTAAAAATTAGAGTCGTTATTGTGTTTTTATGAAGGGAGGAAAAGTAATTGATATTCGATCAAGACTGTTTGAATAGGACTAAAGATGAAGTTTCTGCGGTCTTTATTTCTTCACCTTTTCTTCTTCGTCTTCTTTTGTGTTATTTGTCATTAATGGGAAAAAACCAATTTCTACAGACTGTCGAGATGTCTACATATCGCGTGCGGACGGGGCAATTGACTTGAGTGGTCGTCGTCTTCTTCCACTTATTATTTTGTGAATTTCTCTATATTTTCTTGTTTGTTAAAATCAAATAATAGAATTATTCTATTATTGTTATTACAATTTAAATGTGGTACGCATTACGCAACCATTTTACATTTCTTTTTAGAGAATCAAACTCAGTGTTTTCCCTTAGATGATGACTCTAAATCGATAAATTACGTTCATGAATTCTTTAATTAAAATTTTGGGCATTTTGTTTAATGTATTGCTAATAATATGTAAATAAATTAAAGTATTGAAGTGTTAAAATATTTTAACGCTGAGCTTATTGAATATTTTTAATTTTGTGAAATATTAGCGTGTTAAAAGTTATGTGTTCATCTAATATTTTTAGTGATATAAAAGTGTTATAATATTAAATTTTTTTTCTGTGGGGCCTGTCTTAAAAGTTAAAGGGTTAAAAAGTCACGAATGTCTCAATATAATATTAGTATTAAGAAATTATGAAAGAAGCCGAAGAGAGTTTTAAATCAGATGGCTTGGATCCCCAATTTGTACGGATAATAATAGGGTAATTCTAAACATAGCCCCTAAATTACTCATTATAGCCCCCACTTTAAAAAATAATAAAAATGTATCAACGATTTTACAATTTCAACCTTATAGCCCCAAATTAAGTTTATAGCCCCCAATATTGATTAACATATAGCCCCCAATATTTAATCTTATCCAAATTAAAAATGAACTGATAACCTCAATTCTCCGAAGAGATTTACTAAATTACGTAGTCTAATCTTCTGTTTCAATCCCTGCATAAATTCAGATGGCAACTATTTCGAAGACGTCGTGATCCCCTAGAGGCAATGGTGTGTATTCGTCGAAATATACGTCTATCACTGGCGACTCCAGCATGGGGCAATGGGGGTACAGCTGTACCCCCAAAAAAAAAAATTACGATTAGTATTTTCCGCTTTTTTCACCGAATATTGTTCGTTTTTATATCTATATCTCATATATATTTAAAAAACGCCCACTATTCAGTAGTACGGAGGAAGTATATATTTATTTTTTCTCATTAAGTTGGTATTGATTCTTCCAATTGCTACTGCAATTGTCGAGAGAGAAATTTTCGGAATAACCTAATGGTATATAATTTTTTTCGCACCCCCAATTTATAATTTCTGGAGTCGCTACTGACGTCTATAAACATTGCAACTTCAACCACCATCGGCGGCAACACTTAATGGGGTCAACACTCAGCGAAGAGAGGTCTCGATTGAGAGAGAGAGAGAGAGATCACTTCCGCCATTTTGGTAGAGCTGCGCCAACGCCCACTACTCAACACCAGCCTCATGTGTAGGAGCATCTCGAAGGAGCGAAACGGATGGCGTCTTCAGCGAGAACCAAGATCAGCAGAATCCTCCTCCTTCATACAGAGCCGTTTCATGCCACAACCAATATAATTTGCAGATAATTTTGACGGAGAAGAATGAAAAAAAAAAAAAAAAAAAAAAAAAAGAGAAGAAGAAGAAGAAGAAGATGATGATGATGATGAAGAGGATTTTGGTTTTATAAAAAAAAAGTAATTAGGGGTTATGGGATTTTAAAAAATACTAGTATGAAATACCCATGTAATCTCTTTCTCGGCCCAATAGATCTGGGCTTTGTAGTGATACTGGGCTCATTTAAAAAGAAGAATCGGATGCTTCAATTCATCACACTAATAAAATATATATAAAAATAAAAAATCGCAAAAAAATCAACAATATATCATAAAAATCATCTCTCTGGAACATTTCCTCAAACAGTTTCCATAGCATAAGTCCTCTCAATCTTCAACAAATTCAATTTATCTACATGCTCTGCCCTAATTAGTTTGCTGGAAACTTAGACAAGGATTCTTTGAATTGATGCCCAAAACTTGTTCGATGAAACGACTAGCAGACATGATTATAAATTATTTAAAAAAAAATCTTCGTGGAAATTAAAAATATCCACGTCGGATTTCGGGTTATCGGGTCATACGTGGAAGTCAACAACATGAAAGATCATCTTAATATAAACTTGCTCGCTTCTTTTCAAGACAACCTAACAAACATGAAGCGTAGCAAACACAAAATGCACAATCTCCAGAATTCTACAAGCATTCATAACTAGCACCACACTTACTATAACATACATATATCTTATTATTCCACACGCATGAAAATATCTGCATCGAGTTAAGATGACTTCCTCTCTACCCCTGTCGTAACTGAAATCGCAGCCGCTTTTTTGTCTCCTTGAGCCGCAGCCTTTGGTGCCTCTGGAGCCTTCAATGGAGAAAGACTTGTTTTCCCCTGCTAAGACGCTTGTTCAAAGGCTTCAACACAGCTCCGTTCGGAGATGCGTTTGTTCATCCCTGAGGCAAAGTCGTTGTTGCAAGAGGCACAGTCTCTGGAGCACGGAGAGGCTTCACCGGATGCTGTTAGGGATACTAACAACAATATTCTGTGTGCGGTACACAAGTTATAACACAACACAGAACACTACTTGTAACGCCAGAGATAACAATATCTATGAGGATGCAGAACGAAAATAATAGATCAAGAACACGAGCAGTTTACGTGGTTCGGCAAAATGCCTACGTCCACGGAGGGTCAACTGAATATGATCTACTATACGAGAGAGATTACAAAGTTACAATGGAGAAAACACTCAAAGAAGAAAACCTATCTTCTATTCCCCAAACCCGAAAGTAACTAGAAAACGAGAAATCTCTCAGAACTCACAAAACCGCAAAAGTCGGCTAAGCTCTCACCCAAAAATCACGCTCAAATAACGATTACAAGCCCCCCATATATATAGGCTTGCATATAACCCTAATTCTTGAGGAACAAGTAATCCTTATTCTTGATGAACAAGGAATCCCAAAAGATATCCTAAAGATATCATACCATGTATATCCTAAAGATATAATAACTCCTCCAAGAATATAATATTCCATAATGGAATTTGCGGACGAATCTTCACAATTCTCCACCTCGAACGCAAATGACAGTAGATCTCCACCGAATTCAGTTTTCCCTCAAACGATGCCCCACCACAGGGCAATACACAAGTCTCTCATCTTGAGAGCACACTAACCAACTCCAAGCAGTACCTAAACTTCGCAGTTGGTAATGCTTTGGTTAGCATATCAGCAGCATTCTCTTCAGTCGAAATCTTCCGCATCTCCACCTCCTTCTTGTTCACCATGTCCCTCACAAAGTGATACTTAACATCAATATGTTTCGACCTTTGATGAAACACTTGATGTTTGGCAAGATGCAACGCGCTTTGGCTGTCACAGTTTATAGAAACCGTGCATTGATCAACTCCAAATTCTCCAATGATCCCTCTAAGCCAAACAGCCTCCTTCACGGCCTCAGTCATCGCCATGTATTCGGCCTCCGTTGTATACAAAGCTACCATAGACTGAAGAGACGAACTCCAACTAATAACAGAGCCAAACAAGTTAAAAATGTAACCTGATTGAGACTTCCTCGTATCCAGATTTGCTGCAAAATCTGAATCCACATATCCAACTAATGGATCTCCATGCACATTAGATCGGCGCTTGTACAAAATGCCAATCCTCGAACTTCCTTTAAGATATCTGAACAACCATTTGAGTCCTTCCCAATGGTACCTCCCTGGATTAGCCATGTATCTGCTTATGACGCTTATGGAATGAGCAAGATCTGGCCTCGTGCAAATCATCGTGTACATAACACTCCCAACAGCATTCGCATATGGTACCTGACTCATCTCCCGTGTCTCCTCTGGTGTACCAGGTTTCTGCTGTTCAGACATCTTGAAGTGTTTAGCCAAGGGAACCGTCACTTCCCTAGATTCATGCATATTGAATCTCTTCAATATCTTCTGCACATAATCATGTTGTGTAAGCCACAACTCTCCTTTATCTCGATTTCTGGAAATATCGATTCCCAAAATCCTCTTGGCGCATCCCAAATCCTTCATCTCGAACTTGGACTTCAAATCAGATTTCAGCTGCTCCACCTCAGCTAAATCCTTGCTTGCGACCAGCATATCATCTACATATAATAGTAGATAAGTTGCAGCAGCGTTCTATCCCTTTTTAATGTAGACACAACTGTCATATTGCGATCTAGCGAAACCAATGTCCTTCATATGCTCATCAAACTTCATGTTCCATTGCCTCGAACTTTGCTTCAGGCCATATAAGGACTTCTTCAATAGACAAACCTTGTCCTCATCTCCGGGCAGAATAGACCCTTCAGGCTGGGTCATATAGATGGTCTCCTTTAGATCTCCATGAAGGAACGCTGTTTTGACATCCAACTGATGTAGCTCCATGTCATATTGAGCCACCATCGCCAACAAGATCCTAATCGAGCAGTGCTTAACCACAGGCGAAAAAACTTCATTGAAATCAATACCTTCTCTCTGAGTGAAACCGCGAGCTACGAGCCTTGCCTTGTATCGAACCTTCTCGGTTCCAACAACTTCAAACTTCTTCTTGAAGATCCACTTGCAGCTCACCAATTTCTGAGATTTGGGCTTATTAACGAGTACCCATGTTCCATTCCTCTCCATTGATTCCAATTCCTCCTTCATCGCCAGCATCCACTCCTTGCTCTCCTCGGAACTCACTGCCTCTTTATAGTTCCGAGGTTCCTCTTGATGTTCCACATTCTCAGCAACATTCAAAGCATAGAAAATCATGTCGGCATGTCCGAACCTGGAAGGTGGAGTAATGTTCCTTCTGGTCCTATCTCGCGCAAGCATGTAACTCCTCAAATCTGCCACACTAGTGTCCTCGTCAATGTCACGATCAGTGTACTCTCTGGTGTGACCCTCGATGTGCGCAGATTGTTCTTCAGGCTCCACCTGAAACTTCAGAGCGCCAATGTCATCATTAACAACTTCACGTGGCTTGCCATTCTCCTCCAAATAAGGCATGACATCCTCCTTAAACACCACGTCTCTACTGATGATGACCTTCTGATTTCCAGGTTCTGTACACCATAGTTTGTATCCCTTCACGCCTTTGGGATAGCCTATGAGTATACACTTCAAAGCTCTAGGTTCCAACTTGTCTTGCTTAATGTGGGCATAAGCTCTGCAACCGAAAACCCTCAAGTACTTGTAACTCGGGGTAACACCATGCCACACCTCATCGGGTACCTTGAACTCAATTGCAGAAGAAGGGCACAAATTTATCAAATGGCACGCCGTGTTGATTGCTTCTCCCCAGAACTTCCTCGGCAGCCCGGAACTCAGCAACATACACCTCACTCTCTCGAGCAATGTCCTATTCATCCTCTCCACCACACCATTCTGTTGTGGATTCCCAGGAACAGTCTTGTGCCTCTTAATCCCTTTCTTCTTGCAAAACTCCTGGAACTCATCGGACAGAAACTCTAATCCATTGTCCGTCCTTAAGCACTTGACCGAGACTCCTTTCTCGGTTTCAACCTCACTGCACCATTCTCTGAACCTTGTAAAGGCTTCAGACTTGTTATTCAGAACATAAACCCATAGCTTCCTTGAGAAATCATCGATGACAGCCATGAAATATCTGCCTCCTCCTTGGGTTTCGGTCCTAGATGGACCCCATAAGTCCACATGGACATACTCCAAATGTGCAGCCGAGGTGTGCTTCCCAGTACCATAAGGCAACTTCTTGCTTTTGCCCAAGATACAATGTTCACAAGACTCAACCTTAAATGAGCCAGAATGTTGTAGCAAGTTCTGCTTCAACAATTCATTCAATCCCTTCTCTCCAATGTGGCCTAGCCGCATATGCCACAACATGGAATCGTCAACTGTATTAGCTTCAGATTCTCCAATCACCGGCTTTGCATCAAGGTAATACAAACTCCGGTTCCTAATGCCCTTCATGATAACCTTCGAATCCTTCATAACATGAAGTACACCATTGCCAGACTGAAAAACATACCCCTTCGCTTCTAACACGCCGAGAGAAATAAGATTTCTTTTAAGCTGGGGAATGTACCTAACTTCGGACAGAATCTTGAGGGAGCCATCATGCATTCTGAGAGTAATGTTTCCTACTCCCTTCACGCCACACAACTCGTCATTGCCGAGCAACACAGATCCAAAACTCCCGTACTTGAGATCTTCGAACCACTCCTTGTGTGAACTCATATGAAAACTGCATCCGGAATCAAGAATCCACTCATCACATATGTTAGAGTCCAACACATTCAGCATCTCGGCATTCTCGACCATCTCCGTAACCTGGGCATTATCAGGTTTCTGATCCTTGAGGGCCTCCTTCCTCTTCAGGGCATAACAATCCTTGACGATATGCCCGGGCTTCTTGCAATACTTGCAGCTCCTGGTCTCTCTCTCCTTTGATCCTTTTTCCTTCTCACTGGCAGATTTCTTGTTGTCATGAAAAGGCTTCTTGAACTTTCCTTTCGAAAAGTTCTTCTTGACGTTCAGGCTTTCAGCAGCCTGATCTTGATGCTTGACCTCGTTCGATTTCTGCAGCTCCTTGCCCTTCAATGCAGATTGAACTTCACTCAATGTAATGGTCTTTTCTCTACCATACATCATAGCATCCTTCAGGTGTTCGTAGGACTTCGGAAGGGAATTCAACAAGATGATGGCCTTGTCCTCATCATCAATCTTGACGTCTATGTTCTCCATATCATCAAGAACCTTATTAAACTCATCTATCTGATCCAAGATGGGTTTATCCTCCATAATCTTGAAGGAATACAGCCTCTGCTTCAAGTACAAACGATTGGCAAAAGATTTAGTCAAATAAAGACTCTCCAGTTTTTGCCAAATATCCGCAGCAGACTTCTCTTTGGCGACCTCTCTCAAAACCTTATCTGACAAGCACAGAATGAGGGCACTGTGCGCCTTCTCCTTGATCTCGTCCCTCTTCTCTTCTTTAACGGCCTTCACGAAATCAGCTTCAGGTTTGATAGCATCCGCCAAGCCTTGTTGTGTCAACAAAGCTTTCATCTTAATCCTCCATAGACCAAAATCGTTCACCCCTGTGAACTTCTCTGCGTCAAACTTCGTGGTAGACATCGTAGATCCGATTCCCACAGACGGCGCCAATTGTTAGGGATACTAACAACAATATTCTGTGTGCGGTACACAAGTTATAACACAACACAGAACACTACTTGTAACGCCAGAGATAACAATATCTATGAGGATGATATGAGAGCAGAACGAAAATAATAGATCAAGAACACGAGCAGTTTACGTGGTTCGGCAGAATGCCTACGTCCACGGAGGGTCAACTGAATATGATCTACTATACGAGAGAGATTACAAAGTTACAATGGAGAAAACACTCAAAGAAGAAAACCTATCTTCTATTCCCCAAACCCGAAAGTAACTA
Source organism: Thymus mandschuricus (assembly GCA_029379335.1). Lineage (NCBI taxonomy): Eukaryota > Viridiplantae > Streptophyta > Magnoliopsida > Lamiales > Lamiaceae > Thymus > Thymus mandschuricus. The sequence continues at coordinate 39,350,944 of CM057074.1, forward strand.
GAAAACGAGAAATCTCTCAGAACTCACAAAACTGCAAAAGTCGGCTAAGCTCTCACCCAAAAATCACGCTCAAATAACGAATACAAGCCCCCCATATATATAGGCTTGCAGTGGCGGAGCCAGGCCCTCGAATACAGGAGGGGCAAAAAAATTTTAGTTCATATATTTTTAATTTGAGGTAGGGCAAACATAGAATATAATGCAAATTTATACATTATTTTTTACAATTTATAATTAAAATTTCATATTTATACACTAAAAAAAAAAAAATTGAGGTGGGGCAATTGCCCCACCAAGCTAGGCTGTGGCTCCGCCACTGTAGGCTTGCATATAACCCTAATTCTTGAGGAACAAGTAATCCTTATTCTTGATGAACAAGGAATCCCAAAAGATATCCTAAAGATATCATACCAAGTATATCCTAAAGATATAATAACTACTCCAAGAATATAATATTCCATAATGGAATTTGCGGACGAATCTTCACAGATGCAAAGTCTTTGGTGCATTAGGGATGTACTCCGGAGCTTGGAGAGGCTTCACAGGGTGCGCCTGTAGAGGCTTCACGGGATGCAGAATCTTTGGTGCTTGCATCGGCTTAGATGCGGCTCCGTTGGTTTCTCCTTGAGCCGGAGTCTTAGGAGCCTCCATAGCCTTCAACGGAGCCACGTTTGTTTCTACCCGAGGCATAGTCTTTGCTGCTTGCAACATGGCTCCGTTGGTTCCTCCCTGAGGTAGAGCCTTTGGAGGCTCCAAAGACTTCAACGGAGCCGCTTTTGTTTCTGTTCGAGGCACAGCCTTTGCCCTTTGGTGCCTGCAACGCGGCTCCGTTGGTTCCTCCATGAGGCACTGTCTTTGGAGGCTCCAAGGACTTCAAGCGGGCCACCTTCGGCTCCGCCGAGATGTAGGGCCTCAAATGACTGGATCACCACGTTGTTGAAGACCTGAACACTTCTGGTGTGCACGGTTTTCACCCTCTGAGAGGGAGGAGGCGCCACGAGCTTCTCCTCGAACCAGTAATAGACATGTCGACAGCCTGTAAAAAAGAGTACTTAATTAATGGGATTAATTATTTATGGATTAATTGAAAAGGGGAAAGAGGGAGAGAGTAGAGAGTAGAGAAAGAATCGATACACACAACCAAAAATCCAGCTAACAATAATTCAGACTAGAAATTCCAAAATCTGCAACAGTATTAGAGTGAGAGCGAATTCGGCGGCGGAGGGATGGCGCATGCGCTCGAGGAAATCGTGCCACGTAAGCGGCGCCATCGATGAGCTGAACACGTCGGAATTCTCCATCGCCGATCGACGGTGCGATTAATCGTGGTTGAGCTCTGAGTCAACGAATCAATGATGGCACCTATAAATTCTAGTGGGCCGGGCCTAATCTCAACTATCGGGCCTGGGCAATATTATGGCCGAGATTGAGGTCAGGTCAGGCCCACCCCAGCATTATTTATATTCTTTTTATATAATAAAAACTTTATTATTCACAGAATAAGAAAAGTGAATCTTATTCTCATGTTTTAAAATGAATTTTACACTACTAAACATAGTGTAAATACGAAAAGGAAAAAAAAAAAAAAAAAAAGTCATTCTCATGTTGTATCTTGAAAGTATATTAACTAACCACTTGAATAATTAAAAAAAAAAAAAAAAACCATTAATCACTTTACTTTATATAGTAAAGTACACGAATTGTAAAAAACTACTACTCCATCGGTCCCACTGGGATAGAGACCTTTTGTTTCGATACGAGAATTAAGATGTAAGTGATGATAGTGTATTAAAGTGATGGGTAGTGGGTTAAAGTTATGTGCCAAAATTTTATTAGGTTATGAATTTCTATTTTGGAATAGGTCCCTATATCAGTGGGACATCCTGAAAAAGGAAAATGTTCATTTATCAGTGGGATAGAGGGAGTACTGTAGTTGGTAAATTTATGATTGTGTTGTACTTTCTATTTTGCTTTTCTTTTGCTAAATGAGTTCATGTATTGTGGTTGTAAATACTACAATTTACAATCTCATGTTACAACTATAGAAGTGTGAGAAGATAAAATCTTATTCAACTTAGTTTGCAGAAGAGAATTACATGTGCTTATATAGTGCAGTACTAAAACCTAAACACACTAACCCAAATATTAACAGAAGCCTTATAACTACGTAAGAGAGCAGCAGCCCATATATACAAATACATGAACTAATTAAAAACAGATTAATAAACTAATCCAATAACAACTAGAGCTATCACACATATTTGAACAACAACATTATGCCACAGCAAGTTCCATAGCGCAAGCTGTGCTATATACATCAAACTCCATTATTGTGAATACTAATCGATAAAGCGTATCGAGGCCGATGCCTCTGTGTAGCTGCATTGATCTTGTTCAGAGCAGCCGCTGCTTCGATCATATTGATCCTTTCATTTGCTGAAATTGCTACACATTTCATAGCCAACTCAAATATCGACACCACGCATTGTTCTTTGGCAGAGCAATCTCGATCTTCCCTTGATAACATAACTGCAGCAATTTCTATAGCTGCATTTCGTTGCAGTGCTTCAGATACCCAATCCTTTAAGCTCATTTCCCCACCGAACATATCATCTGTTGGCTTCTTCCCTGTGAACATCTCCAACAACAATATTCCAAAGCTGTACACATCCCCTTCTGTCGAAACTTTCCCTTCCGTTCCAAGCTCTAGTTGTTTCACATGCAGTCATCATTAATTTTGTTAAGGATTATAAACAAAAATTATTGATGGAAATGAATTTGGAGAGGTTAACATGATGGATCACCTGGTGCTGCATAACCGATGGTGGCCAGTGTTTGTGTTTGGACGAAAGCTTCCCCTCCCACGAAAAGCTTTGAAATTCCAAAGTCAGAGAGATGAGCAGACATGTCTCGATCGAGTAGAACATTGCTTGGCTTCACATCACAATGAACAACCGGGAACGAATACCCATGGTGTAGGTATTCTAGTGCAGCTGCAACATCTGTTGCTATTTTGAGCCTCTGAGTAGATCCAAATCACTAAACTTGTTGGAATGTAACCATTCATCCAAGCTCCCATTTGGCATGTATGTGAGGATCAAGGCTTTAAACTCCGTGTTGCTACAACATCCAATAATTCGGACTAAGTTTCTATGACGAATGCTGCTTAGTATTTCGGTCTCAGTGTCAAAGCTTTTCGCACCTCCTTCTAATTGCAAGTTGAATACTTTGGCTGCAACTTCTAATCCATCCGAGAGTATTGCTCGGAAGACTGAACCAAAGCTTCCTCTTCCAAGTAAGTTTCCCTCACTAAAAAAATTTATTCCTCGTTCCAGTTCTATGTAAGAAATTCTTCTCCATTCAGTCATTGGTGAAATATGACTAGATAGTACAACTTGTTTTTGTTTACGCCTCCTTACGAACACGAAGATGACGACACTCACAAAGATAACAGCTAAGATCACTGAGGGCACCAAGAACTTCTTTAAGTTTAATCTGGGATGATGATTTTCTAGGCAAGGTTGGACTTGAAATCTTGGCGAACCACAAAGGGCAAAGTTGTGGGCGAAAGATTGAGCAGTGAAGTTACCAAAAGGACCCCCATCTAGGATTTCGCCTTCCATTTTGTTGTTAGAAACATTAAAAAGCTGAAGATTGAGGAGGCGCTCCAAGGACTTGGGTATCGAGCCAGAAAGATCGTTGTAAGACAAATCTAAAGTTTCGAGACCTCCGAGATGCCCTAAGGATGTGGGAATAGATCCTCCAAACTTATTATTCGATAGGTTTAGAGTAACTAACGACTGGCAACCATCAATCAAGCTAGGAATATCTCCTGAAAATTGATTAGACGACAAGCTCAAAAAGTTCACCGCCTTTAAATTTCCAAGTTGAGATGACAACTGACCGTTGAAATTATTGAAGGACAAGTCCAAGATGACAAGGTCTGTGAGAGCCCAGAAGTTGGGAGGGATGGTGGAATTGAGTTGTGGTTAGAGTATAAATAAACTTCCCTCAAGGACCCACCAGCTTGTTCATAGAAATGCTTAACACTCCCAAATTACAGTCTCTGGAGCTGCATCAGTTTCCCTGTCGTTGGTGGAATGGACCCACTCAATCGATTCGATAACAAATACAACTCTAGCAAACTGCTCAAGTTTCCGATTTCAGAAGGAATGTTGCCCATTATCTTGTTGTTTTGCAACCAAATACTCTCAAGAGATGAGGAAAAATTTCCAATCGAAGCGGGTAGGACACCATTTAGCTGATTATATGATACTTCAAAGTCCTCCAAATATCGACAATTAGTTAGTGAAGAGAGAAACGGGGCTACTGCTCCGCTCAACTTATTCCCCCAAAAGGTAAAGTCTTTGGAGGAGCCTCAAGTTACCCAAGTCTGGTATGGAGCCACTGAAGGAGTTGGTGTTCAAGTCCAAGAGGGTAAGTTTAGAAAGATTGGTGATGGAGTTTGGAATCGGGCCACTGAGCTTGTTCCAACTCAGATGCAGCGCTTCAAGATTGAAAAGTGAGTCCCCCAAATATGAAGGAAGAGTACCTGAAAACTCTTTGCCCGAAAGTGCTAAAAGCTTTGAGGTCGATAAGTTGAATATGGAAGATGGGATGGAGCCAGATAAGGAATTGCTTAACACACTGAAAAAACTGAGGGATGGTAAAGTACCAATCTCTTGTGGAATTTCACCTGCCATATATATACAGACATGCACGAGACATTAACAATGGTGAATATATTATGTTAAATACAAAAAACTAGTACTACATTATGTTTCATACACTTTTAAGGGTAATCACATATGGCAGTCGTATGGTTATAATATTATTTTCCTCAAATACATAGCGACTATAACATAAACGAGACTGAATGCTGCTCGACTCCAGTTTCGATCATGCACAATTAGATGAAGTTTCTAAAATATGTAATATGATCGCATTTGTACCTGCCAAATGATTGTGCCCCAAGTTCAGTTTTGTAAGCTTGGTCAGATTTCCGATTCCACGTGGGATTATGCCGCTCAAATTGTTTTGGGATAATAGCAAGATCTCAAGTTGTTTGCATTTCCATATATTTGGTGGAATCTGCCCTGCAAGATGATTGTGAAACAGATTAGAGTATATTGATGTTGGACAAACTAGCATTCATGCATGCATTTGTGTTTATTATTGCCTCGAATTAGAGATCAATGCTAGATATTCGTGACTGCTTGAATTAACAAATATACTAGTAAGTTGTATGAAATAGATATAACTCTTCGAAGTTAGATAAGATTAATGTTGAAACCTGGGGATACTTTCCGTTCGTATAAACTGTTGTAAGAGAGCATCATGAATCTCAATGAAGACATATAAATATATGTTGAAGAGTGAAGAGAGAATCTTTCGTGTGAGAGATAACATATATACAAAAGTATGAAGGAGCTAGGAAGATATGTGTATGTACCTCGAAAGTTGTTATAACCCAGGTACAATTCTCTAAGCATGCTCAAACTCCCGATTTCAACTGGGATTTCTCCTTTGAAATGATTGTTGGATAACCCCAGGATCTCGAGGCGTCTGCATCTCCATATATTTGGTGGAATCTCCCCGGATAGTTGATTGGCTGAAATATCTAGTGCTTCGATATTTGGGAGATTGTCACACAAATCACTCGAGAGTGATCCCGATAGGCCATTATTGCTAATTCTAATTTCTCTTAAAGAAGAGATGTTGAAAATACTCTTGGGGATGGACCCACCCAACTCATTAGAACTCAAGTTTAATATTTGGAGGGATGAAGTGATATTGCCAATCTCATCTGGGATTGTCCCACTCAAATGGTTATTGCTTATCCTTATTATCTCGAGGGAAGAACTACTACTGCCTATCTCCTTGGGAATACTCCCACTCAACAAATTGAAACTCATTTCTAAGATTTGGAGCTTTGGATTGTTGAACAAGGAGGGAGGCATTCTACCTGAGAAACTGTTGTTGTGCAGGTACAGTTGCTCAAGCTGAGGCAAGCTGCCCAGCCATGTTGGAATTTCACCGGTGAATGAATTCACTCCCACGTTCATCACCTTCAAACGCCGTAATTTGGAGAGCTCAATTGGTAAGAAGCCCGTGAAATTGTTGGAGCTGATGTCCAAATATCTGAGAAATGTCAGGTTTCCGAGATGTGGAGAAACAGTTCCAGCAAGGTCGAATCCAGAGAGATTGAGAGACGTGACCCTTTGGTGCTTGATTCCGCAAGTGATCCCGATCCAATCACAGGGGAGAGTATTTTCAGACCAACTCATGCGCAAGATAGCATGGGGGTCGGAAGTGATGGAGCTTTTGAAGGAAACAAGAGCATGCTCGTCTGAAGCAGAATCCATAATAGCAGCAGCGGCTAAGCGGAGAGCAATGCTATTGAACAACAAGAAGATGGAAAGAGCAAAAGAAAAGAGATGAGTCTTCATTGATTTAAATTCTTCGCTCTCTCCACTAAATTGAGAAGGCTAGCTAGCTCAAAGGAGTTAATTAAGTACTTGAATTTAAATTCTTAATCCAATTATAAGAACGCTAATCAATTCACATAGTATTATTTATTACCCGTCATTGTTGATGCAAGTCGTCAACTTTTCATTTACGTAACTACTATTGAAATAATGAAAACAAGTCTAATTAATCAAATAATAATAGTACTCCCTCAGTTTATCTTCATTTGACACCTTTCTTTTCGGCACAGTGTTTAAGAAATTCAAGTTATGACGTAAATGTATAGATAAATGGATTGTTAATGGTATAAAGGTGAAAATATAATTGAGATATAAGAGAATAAATAGAGTTTTAAAGTGGGAAATTGAGCTTAAAATGAAAATGGGCCAAATGAAAGTACGTCCCAATAAGGAAACGTGGCCAAATGGAAGTAAACGGAGGGAGTAACATTCTATTGGCTACTACGTACATAAGTTGATTTATGCTTTGAAAAAAATAGTAATAAGTTGATTTATGCTTTGACTAATACAGCAAACTTTTTAGGGTTAATAACGCGCCAAAATACAGGAACTTTGCCGGAACTTTCATTTTCAATCATCAGGCTTAATTATGTTCATTTTTTCGACGATTTCTATTTCCGGCGAAGTTAAAACCAACTATCAGAGGAAGGATTACAACTCCAGGTGAACCCTAATCTAAGCACATTCTGATTTTTTTCCCCTCATCCAATCAACTAACAGCAATCAATAGCTAGCTCGCTCACGAATTCAATCATCGTCTCTATTAAACAAACAGATACCAAAAGACAGAGGAATTCGAGATTGATAGAGTAATCTAAAATTGGGGAAATTGGGAAAAATAAGCGAGGGAGCTTGCCTGATAAAACGTGATCCTCGGCGCACACACCACTCGGCCGTGGATTTCGCCGGTCGATGACGTCACTCCGTCCGCTATGAGAAGCTTCGACTCCATTTCTCAAATTATTGGGATTAATTATTTTATGAAATGACGTTAAGAAAGAAAGGAAATACTTGCACCAGAAAGAAAAAGCCTTTGGGCTTGAGTGGGCCTATGAGAGTAGGTAGATTATTTATTTAGCCCAATAATACTGGATTGGGCCACCTTTGGGCTTGAGTGGGCCTATGAGAAAGGAGTGCTGAAAACATAAAGCAAACAAAATAGTGTAAATAGAATGTGCGTGTGTTGGCCAAGCGATATGGTGTTAAGTTATGGATCCAAAGATCCGAATTTGAGTTCTCGGTGGCGCGATCTTTGAATAAAAAAGAAAAAACAGTGTAAATAGTAAAATAAAAATAAATAGTCATTCTCTAATGATAAAAATTGACCACTTGAATATTAAAAAAAAAAAAAGGAGAAAACTAATTACTTTTTATAGTAAAGTATACGACTCGTTCGTACAAATTTTTATGGAACATGACAATTAATATAGAACGACTCAATGAATAAAACCATAACAAATAGTTTGGTATGTCTCACACTTTCTTCTTCTTTCTCACTCTTACTATTTGTTTTTGTTATAGTGTCTTTTTATTCTTGTACAAAGCTACAAACATGTTTTAATTTTGGCTGCTATATGGAAGTGAAAGAAGAGATACAGTAATGTAGAAAAACTTGATGGTGGAAATAGCAGAGCATTGCTTCTCCATCACACAGAATTTTACAGTTTAAACTTTGAACTGTTAAACTTTTCGAGTCCCATTTTCACCCGTACTAATAGATAAAGCATATCGTTGACGACGCCTTCCTAAAGCTGCTTCAACTGTTGCTTTGATCTTGTGTAGAGTAGCAGCTGCTTCAATCATGTTGATTCTTTCATCCGCTGAGATTTCTAAGCATTTCATTGCCAGCTCAAAAATTGATGAGATGCATCGCTCCGTGGCAGAGAAATCTCGATCTTCCGTTGATAACAGAGCAACTGCCATGATTTCAGTAGCTGCATTCTGTTGTAGAGCTTCAGTTACCAACTCTCTTAAGCTTGTTTCCCCACCAAACATATCATCCGTCGGCTTCTTCCCCGTGAACATCTCAAGGAGCATTATGCCAAAACTGTACACATCCCCATGTGTAGACACTCTTCCTTCGGTTCCCAACTCTCTTTGTATCAGACACAGTAGTTCATCAATTTGTTAGGATTAGGCAAATTAATCATGGAAAATAGTGGAATTTGAAAAGCTAACATTATGTATTAATCACCTGGTGCTGCGTAACCGATGGTGGCCAGTGTTTGTGTTTGGATGAAAGCTTCCCCTCCCTCGAAAAGCTTTGAAATTCCAAAATCAGAGAGATGAGCAGTCATGTCTCGATCGAGTAGAACATTGCTCGCCTTAACATCACAATGAACAATTGGGAATGAATAGCCATGGTGTAGATATTCCAATGCTGCTGCAACATCTATTGCTATTTTTAATCTTTGTATGAGATCCAAATCACTATACATGTTGGAATGTATCCAATTATCCAAGCTCCCATTTGGTATGTATGCGAGTATTAGAGCTCGGAATTCTACGTTACTGCAACATCCAATCAGTTGGACTAAGTTTCTGTGTCGAATGCTGCTGAGTATTTCGATCTCAGTATCAAAGCTTCTCGCTGCTCCTTGTAGGTGCAAGTTGAACACTTTGACTGCAACTTCCAACCCATCGGTAAGTGTAGATTGGTATACAGAACCAAAACTCCCTCTTCCAAGTAAGTTGGTGTCACTAAAACAATTCGTTCCTCGTTCCAGTTCAACGTAAGAAATTCTTCTCCATTCAGTAATTGGTGAAACATGACTGGGTAGTTCAACTTGTTCTTGTTTACACCGCCTTACGAACTCGAAGATGATAATCACAAACATAACAGCTAAGATCACTGATGCCACCAAGAACTTCTTCAAGTTTGATCTATGATGAGTTTGTGGGCAAGGTTAAACATGAAATCTTGGCGATCCACAAAGGGCAAAGTTGTGGGAAAATGATTGAGGAGTGAAGTGACCAAAAGGGCCCCCATCTGGGATTTCGCCTTCCAATTTGTTGTTGGAAACATTAAAAAGCTTAAGATAGGGGAGGCTCTCTAAGGACTTGGGTATCGAACTACAAAGATCGTTGTATGATAAGTCTAAACTAGTTAAGCCTTTGACGTTTCCCAAGGCTTTGGGAATAGATCCACTAAACCTATTTTTCGACAGGTTTAGAGTTTCTAATGACTGGCAACCATCAATCAAGCCGGGTATATCGCCTGAAAACTGATTAGACGACAAATCCAAAAAGTTGATACCCTTCCAATTTCCGAGCCGAGGTGACAAGTGACCGATGAGATAATTGAAGGACAAGTCCAATTCGACAAGGTCTGTAAGAGCCCAGAAGTTGGGAGGGATGGTGGAATTGAGTTGGTTGGAGGATAAGTAGATGTTTCTCAAGGATTTAACTTCACCCAAACACTCAGGAATCGGATCATTAGGAATAGAGCCGGTCAATCGATTGCTGGTAAAATATAATCTTTGGAGACTCTTCATTCTCCCCACCGTTGGTGGAATGAGTCCACTCAGTTGATTCTCAAACAAATACAGATCTAGCAAACCGCTCAAGTTTCCGATTTCAGAAGGAATGGGGCCCATGATGTTGTTGTTTGATGCCACCATATACTCAAGAGAAGAGGAAAAATTCCCGATTGATGCAGGTAGAGGATACCGTTGAGCAGATTATCATGTACTGCCAGGTACTTCAAATATCGACAGTTGGTTACCGAAGAGAGAAATGGGGCTACCTCTCCGCTCAACTTATTCCCCCAAATGTAAAGTGTTTGGAGGAGTCTCAAATTACCAAAGTCTGGTTTGGGTCCACTGAAGGAGTTGGAGTTCATTCCCAAGAGGGTAAGATGAGAAGCATTGGTGATGGAGGTTGGGATTGGGCCACTCAGTCTATTGTTAGCTAGGAGCAGAACTTCAAGATTGAAAAGTGAATTGCCCAATTCCGAAGGAAGAGTTCCTGAAAACTCGTTCGAGGATAGTCTTATTGTCGTCAAGGTTGATATGTTGAATATGGAAGACGGGATGGAGCCGGATAAGGAATTATTGTATACGGTGAAGTACTGGAGAGCCGGTAGAGAACTGATCTCATTTGGTAATCGACCTGTAGTGCACGTGTCCCGACATTATTTCATTCTTCACGTATATTCAACAGAAGTTTGTCTAGTATAATATGATAACACATATGTACCTGCCAATTCATTGTATGCCAAGTACAACTCGGTAAGCATGGTCAGATTTCCAATTCGACGTGGGATGTCGCCGCTGAAATCGTTGAAGGATAGCGATAGAACTCGAAGGTTTTTGCAGTTCCATATATTTGGGGGAATCTGCCCTATAAGACGATTACGAGACGCATTAATAGTACTTGACTTTACAAATATACCTTGAATTTATAGAAGATATATATACATAAACCGTGAAATACTCCCTTCGTCCCTTTATAGAGGTTACATTTCTTTTAAGGCACAAAAATTAAGAAAGGGTGAAATTGTGTGTTAAAGTGAAAAGTGCATATACAAAAAGTGTTTTTCCTTTAGTAATTTTTTACCAAATTAATAAAGAAACGCAACTTCTTTCGCGGGACGTACCAAAACGGAATACGTAACGTCTATAAAAGGACGGAGGGAGTACTAATTTTTTACAAACATACCTTGTAAGTTGTTACGAAATAGATACAACCCTTCTAACTTAGTTAGATTAATGTTAAAATCTGCGATACTTCCCGTCAAACTGTTGTTAGAGAGGTCCATGAATCTCAATGAAGATATGTTGAAGAGTGAAGATGGAATCGTTCCTGTGAGAGATGATCCCGATATGCTTAAAATCTCTAGACTTGAAATATTCCCTATTTCTTCAGGAATCATTCCTGCAAGTTCAAAAAACCCTATTTTACTAATGTTCCTTTAAACAGGTTAATATGTTTCTATGAAATGGTACAGATTATTATAGAATCACATGCATGCATACACAAGTAAAAGAAATAAGCTGATATGTGTATGTACCTCGAAAATTGTTATAGCCCAAGTATCTAAGCATGCTCAGACTCCCAATTTTACTTGGGATCTCTCCATTTAAATGATTGATGCGTAACCGTAGGGTCTCGAGGTGTCTTGCATTTCCATATATTTGGTGGAATTTTCCCGGAAAGTTGATTGACCGAAATATCTAGTGCTTTGATATTTGTAAGATTGTCACACAAATCGGTCGAGAGTGTGTTGGAATATTGGTTTTTTAAATCAATATTTAAATATATTTAATTTATTTATTAAATTAAATATGAGATTGTTAATCGTCTCCGAGAGTTGATTAACGTGATATATTCATATTCTCGAAACCAATATGTGGTGAGTGAGATATGAATGATTAAAGTGTAGTGTTGGTGGAGTTAATTCATTGTTTAATGAATGTTTAAGTTGTTCCACATTGATTAAGCTTCATTAATTAAACTTGTTTAAAGTAATTAAACAAGTGAGCTTAGAATCAAGTGGACTTAAGTGGACTAGAGAGTTTGGGCTCTCTCGTGTATAGATACACGCAAGCGTCGTTGGTCAGCTCGAGCTCGAGCTCGGGTTTCGGGGTTCGGAGTTTTGGGCCAGAAATGTGTCCAGATTCGTTGAACCAAATTGCGTCCAGATTCGTTGAACCTAGTGCTCAACATTTGAATATGTAACGTTTGTAACCGTTGGGAGTTACGAGTGTAACTCCTCCACTACATCATGATGCACGGGAGGTTACAAACGCAATCATCAACGACTCCTTAATGGGTCGAGCGAAACCGCCAACGAGCCATCATGGCTCGTGCGTAACTGCCAACGACCCTTTAATGGATCATGTGTAACTGCCAACGAGCAATCATGACTCGTGTGTAACTGCCAACGAGCCATCATGATTCGTGCGTAACCGCCAACGAACCATGATGACGTCTTCATGACGGCATTAATCCCTCGGGTGATGACACGCCTATAAATAGAGGAGTCACATGCATTTGTCAGACACACAGCAAATCGAGCATCTCTTTGCACTTGCACTCTTCTCTCTTCTGCATTCCATTTTCCGAGCTCAGTCCTCGCCTCCTCTAGTTCGTCGGAGCTCCAAGGTTCTGCGGTGCTACTGCCTTCGAGACGTGGTCGTTTTATCTTTGGGGACGATACGCCAAAACCGAGAGCACTACCGGGGCGTATCTCGTCTTGCGGAAAGAGGACTTTCCTCGACTCGGCCAAATAAGTTCTTCTAATTTATTTTCGTCATTTTCTTGTAATTTTGTTCTATCTTCTTGAGTTGTATTACGCCCGGCAAGTTCATTGTAATTTTCAGATTTATTTTATTAAATCTCCAACAGAGTGAACCTGATCGAAGTGATAATTATAATTCATGTTTAACATTTCAGGTTTAAAACTCTTTGAACAAATGGGGGAATCTCACCTGAGAAAGTGTTGTTGTGTAGGTACACTTGCTCTAGCTGTGGTAAACTTCCCAACCATTTTGGAATATCTCCCGTGAGTGAATTTACTCCCACATTCATCACCTTCAAGCGCCGTAGTTTGGAAAGCTCCAACGGTAAGGAGCCCTTGAAGTTGTTGGAGCCGATGTCCAAAGATCTCAGGAACGTAAGGTTTCCGAGATGTGGAGCAACAGTTCCAGCAAGGTCGAATCCAGACAGATTGAGGGCAGTCACCCTTTGGTGCTTGAGGCCACACGTGATGCCAATCCAATCACAAAAGAAATTATTTTCCGACCAATTCGTGCGCAAGATAGCACTAGGGTGTGAAGTAACAGAGTTTTTGAAGGAAAGAAGAGCGTATTTGTCCGTAGCGGAATCCAAGCATAGCGCAATGCTATTGAACAACAACGAGACGGAAAGAGCAAAAGAGAAGAGATGAATGTCCATTGATTATTGTTTTGTATTTTGGATTGGCTCTCTCCACTACTTAAACTGAGAAGGCACGGTTTGAGTGTTTAACGCATGAGATTTTAAATTCTAGCTTATTTATTTTGATTCCGATGTTGATAGCATATGGCTCAACTATTAGGCCTAAACATTAGGTCTAATATAAATGAGCTCGACATTAAAGCTCGTTCTACGCAAGTTTGGCCCGAATAAAGAAGACTCTTTGATCGGTTACAATTCAAACTCCAATTAGAGACGTAGAAGACTAACTCAAACGAATATCATGAAGATCGAGATAATCGTACTTTTGTACTCATTTTTACACTTTTGTACTCGATTAGAAGGAGAGGGGATTCATTCACACTTTTGTACTCGATATTTTTACACTACTCAATAAAGATCTATACCCTTGCTCCATGGGCGTAGATTTATTCCGATAAATCGAACCCCGTTACTTTTTTATATTCTTTACATTGTCATTACATATTTATTACTCTACGAAAACAAGATCGATCAGATGCCACACTCCATAATTTATTAGGTAGTTAAATTGAAAGTCGTGGTGGGTCTTCGTCGACGACTCTTCTTCCGTGTAAGTCAGGAGTGTAAAACAAGGACATCGATGTCTATATTTTAAGCGTGATTGACGGGGCAAATGACGCAAGTCATAGTCAAATAAACTTATATTTTAAGTTGTAGGACTTTTCATTATGTTATTTATTTTTGGAATAATCTATGTAGCCATATTATGACTAGCCATGATGCCTTTTATCTATCTAAAATAAGATTATCATATACTCCCTCCGTCCCACATAAATAATCCCATTGGATATTTATATGTGAAGTATATAATATTCCAATGAAACTAATTAAGTGAAACGGAGAGAGTATAAGGTAAGCAGATTAATTTCAGTAGACTATTTTGTCCTTGGTCATGCATGAGATTGATGAGATTTAAATTTTTCGTTATAAACACAAAACTTACATTTCGTACGGATGATTATAGCTTGATTAAAATTATATAATTAATCTAAAATATGCAAAATAGCATTATTTGAGTTAAACTAAGTACAAATTTGATCATCACATTCTAAGAATGATAAATACTTCTCAACGGATTATGCTTATACGATTATTATCATAATATGGCTACATATAGATTATTCCTTTCTAAATCAAAATTAGATTAGATCTGTTTTATGTGTTCAATTAATTCTCGAGCATAATAATTCAAAAATTCATTAATTCAGACATTCTAGAGCAGAATTCATTAAATCATCTCTTTGAAAGCCCCTGACAATTTTTAAGGGATTTTTTTTTTTTTTTAATATATATAGTTTTGCTTTCAAGAAAATAAAAATAAAATAAAAAACATTCTATAGTTTTTGTGGTCTTAAATAATTCCCTCTTTCTTCTGTTTCCTTTTGTCGTCAACCAAAAGATGTCTATGCATATTACGGTGATTGACCGGCAATTGAGGCAGAGTGGTAGTCAAATTTAATGTGAAATCGCATAAAAGAAACTTATCAAACCAAAATATTTAGTACCTACTGATGTTATTAAAATTTAACTCTGCTAAAAATTAATTTCACTTTCAAGCATTTAATCGAACATGTTGCGGACTTTATAGATCAACTGTAATATTAGAACTTAAACTGCAGATTGAATGATAAACTTAATGCAAGTATCAACGAATTCGAAGCAATTAACTGCTATTGGGTTAGTTTATCAGTTTTCCTAACCTCAACTATACATTAACCTTTATCAAGAACATCTTGATGGCTTCAAGGTTTAGGCTGTAATGGTAGAATTTTAATCTGCGAATTCAATGACAAACTTAATGCAAGAATCAAACAGACAAGTTTCGCCAAACTACTAAAAGCTTCACATTCCATTTTAAACAACAGTAACAGATAAATCATATCGTGGGCGACGAGTGGCTAAAGCTGCTACAATTGTTGCTTTGATCTTGTGCAGAGCAGCTGCTGCTTCGATCATGTTGATTCGTTCATCTTCTGAAACTGCTAAGCATTTCATCGCCAACTCAAAAATCGATGACACGCATCGCTCCTTGGCGGAGAAATCTTGATCTTCCCTTGATAAGAGAGCGGCTGCCACAATTTCAGTAGCTGCATTCTGTTGCAGAGATTCACTTACCCACTCTCTTAAGCTCATTTCTCCACCGAACATGTCATCTGTCGGCTTCTTCCCTGTGAACATTTCCAACAGCATTATCCCGAAACTGTACACATCCCCATTCGTAGACACTTTCCCTTTTGTTCCCAACTCTATTAGAATCACACGCATCAGTTAGGCCAAACAATCATGGAAAATGTAATGTATGATATAACGGAACATGAAAAGCTAACATTATGCATTATCACCTGGTGCGGCATAACCGATGGTGGCCAATGTTTGAGTGTGGGCGAAAGCTTCCCCTCCCTCGAAAAGCTTCGAAATTCCAAAATCAGAGAGATGAGCAACCATGTCTTCATCGAGCAACACATTGCTCGGCTTTATGTCACAATGCACAACCGGAAACGGATAACCATGGTGCAGATACTCGAGAGCAGCCGCAACATCTATAGCTATTTTTAATCTATGTACGAGATAAATAAAACAGTTGTTGGAATACAACCATTTATCCAAGCTACCATTCGGCATGTATGCTAGAATCAGAGCTTTAAACTCCGTGTTACTACAACATCCTATAACTTCAACTAAGTTTCTGTGCCGAACGTTGCTCAGTACTTTAGTTTCCGTGTCGAAGCTTCTCGCACCCCCTTCTAGTTGCAAGTCGAATACTTTTGCTGCAACTTGTAGTCCGTCAGATAGTGTTGCTTGGAAGACCGAACCAAAGCTTCCTCTTCCGAGTAGGTTGCCCTCACTAAAACAATCCGTTCCCCGTTCCAGTTCCAAGTAAGAAATTCTTCTCCACTCAATAACGGGTGAGATTTCAGAGGAGACTGGCACCTTCTTCTGATTTCTTCCCCTTATGAAGACGACGATGGCCAATACTAAAATGACTACTACTATCACTGAGGGCAACATATACTTCATTAATTTGACAGAGTTGTTTTTCCGTGTACCAACACCATTTTTTGGGCATAACTGCACTTGATATCTAGGAGAACCGCAAAGGGCAGAGTTGTGGGCAAAAGATTGAGCTGTAAAGTTACTGAAACAACCCCCGTTTGGAATTTCCCCCTCCAATTGGTTGTCGGAAACACTAAAATTCCGAAGAAGGGGGAGGCCTTCGAAGGACTTGGGTATGAATCCAGAGAGATTATTGTGAGATAAATCTAAATTAGTTAAGCCTTTGACATTTCCCAGGGCTGTAGGAATATATCCACTAAACTGGTTATTGGACAGGTTCAGAGTTACTAGTGATTGGCAACCGTCAATCAAGCTGGGTATATCACCTGAAAATCGATTAGACGACAAATCCAAGGCGTTGATTGCCTTCAAATTTCCGAGTTGAGATGACAAGTAGCCGCTTAAATGATTAAAGGACAAGTCCACGAAGACAAGGTCTGTAAGAGCCCAGAAGTTGGGAGGGATGGTGGAATCCAATTGGTTGGAGTATAAGTAAACTTCTCTCAAGGATTTGAGTTCCCCAAAACATTCAGGTATTGAACCTACGAGCTTGTTCATAGAGACGGTTAACACTCCCAAATTATATAATTGGCAAAGATCATTAGGAATGGACCCAACCAACTGATTGCCATCAAGATGTAACATTTGGAGTTGCTTCATTCTCCCAACTGTCGGTGGAAAGTGCCCACTCAATTGATTTCCAAACAAATTAATCACGAGCAAACTGCTCAAGTTTCCGATTTCAGAAGGAATGGTGCCCATGATGCTGTTCTTTGATACCGAGAGAAGCTCAAGGGAAGAGGAAAAGTTCCCGATCGACGCAGGCAGGCTACCATTCAATAGGTTATCTGACACTTCCAAGTACTTCAAATACCGACACTCGGTTAATGAAGAGATAAATGGGGCTACCTCTCCGGTCAACTTATTCCCCCAAATAACAAGGTTTTGGAGGAGTCTCAATTTACCAAAGTCATCTGGTATGGGTCCACCGAAGGAGTTAGTGTTCATGTCCAAGAAGGCAAGTTGAGAAGCATTGGTGATGGAGCTTGGAATTGGGCCACTCAGTCTGTTATTAGAGATAAGAAGCTTTTCAAGATTGAAAAGTGAATTCCCCAAATCTGAAGGAAGACTACCTGATAACTCATTAAATGAAAGTCCTAGAGTCTTCAAGGTTGATATGTTGAATATGGAAGATGGGATGGAGCCGGATAAGGAATTGTTGAACACATTGAAATATTGAAGGTTTGGTAAAGTGCCCATCTCTTGTGGAATTTCACCTGCAGTATCCATAAATACATGCATGAATAATATTGAATTTATTACTATTAATACAAACTATACTATATTATATTGAATATATTTTTAATATTCGTCACAGATGGTCGAGTGTATAGTTTTTTCATAAATTTTATAGCAACTACAGTAGAACATAAATGAGAGCAAATACAAACCGCCTCCAATTTGGAAGAAAATTGCTAGCAATTCAAACATATTTTATTCACGATAAGAAATTAACAAAACTTGCATTATTTAGAAAGTACTAGTAAATGTAACGTGCGTTGCACATTTGATCTATATTTTAATTTGAATTATATTCTTAAGAAATCAGAACTGATACGTGCACCTACTATTTTGTAAATATATCACTAATAATGATTGCTATTACTTTGATTCATGTCAATATTACTTATTTCATCCCTAAAAAACTTATACACCAAAAATAAATGAAGTACTCTAGTAACGGAAAACATGCTCAAAATATTAGATAAACAATTTATTTCTTTAACCTTTATATGAAACATTAAAAAAAAACATTTATGTTTTAACAACCACCTTTCTTTAATTTATATTATCTCTCATTCAAATTACATAAAATAATTTCTCCATTAGAAATATACAAAGTATAAGCTAATCCAAATGATTTTCGACTATCTAATCATTTTCTTGTAAGATGCAATTAAAACATTAAAAAAATTAAAATAATATCTCCATGTTATCTATGCTACAAAGACTTTGTTCATAAGTGTCTATCTATATGTGTTGGATTGAAAACTTAAATTCTATCTATTGTCATAAGTTAATTAATTAAATTTATTTGTTAAATCTTTGTGTACATCATCATCATCGTTAATTAAAACATAATAGAATTTCACTATTATATAAGTAATTAACATAACTTTTATAGTACAGAGTAATATATATTGTATTATACATGTCATTAACCTTAAAAAAATACAAATGTGTTCTCTTTGTTAAAAAAATAAAATAAAATGAGAACACTGCGTGTGATACAGTTTTGCAATAAATTCTTATTTCACTATTTCTTTTTTATCAAGAGAATACACTGAATTGTATGATGTGGATAAAGCTAACAGACATTAGAAAGAACATACTCCCTCCGTTTTTTTTTATAAGTCTTTTTAGCCTTTTGTCATTGTTTTTTTTATAAGTCTTTTTCACATTTCAAGACAACATTTTCAATTTCCAACTCACTTCTCCTCATTTTCTCTCTCCTTTTCATTATCTCCATCCCTCAACAATTAATGTTTTTCTCTTCTTCCAAAATGACTTAATAATTTTTTATGTAAAATATGTAATTTATGGAATAAAAAAATAACATACTCCCTCCTATTTTTAATAAGTGTCATTTTAGACATTTTCACACATATTAAAGAATAATTTTTTTGCCATAATTAACCTTAATAAATGCTTATTAACTCTTTATTTTCTTGATTAAGTTGTGGACTACTTCTATCTCACTCTTCATAAATGCCTGGAAGATTAAATGAAGACAAAGGGCAATATTGGAAAAAAAATAATAGAACGCCATATATTAAACAAATAATAAAAAACCTAAAATGACACTTATTAAAAATAGGAGGGAGTACTACTAACTACTTACACAATTGCTTATTTGAGATATATTAATTACTTTAGAATTTTGAAGTACATAAATAAGATTATTAAATTTCCTTAATTCCTGTGTAGGAGCTGAAAAAGACTTATAAAAAAAAAAAAACGGAGGGAGTATCATTCATCCATAAATATATATAAATAACATAATTAAAATCATGATTATAATTCACATTCAGAGTTAACTAATCATAAAGCCAAAACTGTAACAAAGTTTTGACAATTGTAATTTTAAACTTCTCTTTCGTTCTTATTCTATTGAATTGTGATGTAATCTAAGATCATATAGTAACCAAGACCTTCACATATATATTAAATAAACAGAAGCAAACACAAATTTAAAACTTTTTCACAAATTAAGACATGTATTGACACCTTTATATTAGGTCACCGTTCACCGTATATGTACTTGCAATCTTCCAACACGAGTTTTAAGTTTTGAAATGATTTGATATGAAAGTGTTTTTAGGTCTCATTCAATGTGAGTGAGTATTAAAATAAAATAAATAATCGATTAAACATATTTTTTATGGACGGTTAAGAAATGAATTAAAAGTACATATATCGTAGACGAAGAGAGTAAAACTGTATTTTTTATAATGACACATAAATAATGCATGAAAGTGTAGACTTGGTCAAAAAGCTTATCGTAATTTTCTGTAAATCAATAATTTAATAAGAAAACCAAAAGTGTTATTTAGATATTATGGACATTCTTTATCTATATCCTTATTAATAAACACACAATGAACTGTTTGCGCTATTTGCTTAATGTAGGTAACTTGATGTAATGAAAGAAAATAGTTAGTTCAAAACTATGCATGGCAAATTTGTGGAAACTAAAAGATAAGTAGTCACATGATTATAGTTGTTCAATATGAATAACTTTTTCGTGCGTACTCTTTGTTTTTTACGTCAAAGGAAGTGACTTAACTTCTCACTTGAAAGCTAACGTTATGAGTTTTACAATGGACAACTTAGAGCCTAATCTTCATGTCACAGCCCGCCCGCCACAACTTGGGCCGAGCGAGGCCGCGACTCAAGAAAAGGAAAATGGTATAAAATAAACGAACGACCTGGGGTGAAATGATGCGAAAACATAGCATTAGGAATACATTGAAGTTCTCCATCATTCGTCGAGAATGAATGGAAGAAAGGACTATTCATCAACGGAAGCGTTTTACATGATATAGGCGGAAACGTTGTTCATAAAAAAGAAAGCATTGTCTATGAAGGACCAATATGTTGCAACGATACACAGAACTGAACTGAGTCTATCTACCTAGACCAAGATGTTGCAACGGTACACAGAACTGGACTGAGTCTATCTACCTAAGAATCACGGCGGAAGATCGTGAGATGCATGTATGGAGACATGCACCACCAAGAGGCTTCAACACTCTAATACTCGACAAAGCTCCTTTGGCAACTTCACTTCATCTGCTCAACCTGCACATGGGAAATACGTATAGGGCTGAGTACAAAAGTACTCAGTGGGCTCATGCCAAAACATTTTAACTCAAAAAGAAAAGACGCTTGCACGCAAATTACTGGTAATCCATCATATCTGAGTTATGGGTGTATCCGGTGAGGTTGGCCACCCTCCCGTATACTTTACCGCGCCACTTGCGTTAGCTAACGGTAGACTGAGTGCACTAACCCATCGAGGAGCGACCCCGATAGGCCCGAATCGTTCTGGTATTTGAGGCATAGACCTCCTCAGATAGATCTCATACGAAACAAAACATTATATGGCATAACAATTCTTTTAAAGAAAATAACTGTAGCATAAGGAAACATTCTAGTTTTCTGAAAGCCCACCTCGATAGCTGTCCTGATTATAACTGAATACCTCTGGGCACCGCCTTCGTCTTGGCTTTTTTCCTTCGCCTGATCTCGTTCAAAGAACATAAATGAGAGACTTGAAATGAAATCGATGATCTTATCGAAGGCTGTCTTTTATCGAGGTTATGATCTCTTTTACTGATAGATCTCTTTTACTGATAGATTTCTTTTACTGATAAATTTCTTTTACTGATAAATTTCTTTTACTGATAACGTTATCATGGTTATTCTTTTAATCGAGAGTTCCTCGATTCTCATCTGAAGTCGATCACTCCGATCGATTCTTGTGTCTTACTGTCTTTTCATCCTCGATAGATTTCGCAGGATATTCGATTAAGCCATTAATGAGGCTTAGTGATTTTATTACACGTTATAAGTGGTCTACACTTATAAGATAAATATTACTGATCTAAATCTTTTTAAAGGTTATAAGTGGTCTACACTTGTAAGATTAACATAACTGTTGTTACTGCGTTTGATTTATTATTAATAGGGCTTCGTGATTTTATCACGTGTTATAAGTGGTCTACACTTATAAAGCTGTTATATTTGAACTTGGTTGATTAAATCAACATTAATAGTCATTAGAGGCCCAATAGAATTGTTAGGGGTTCAAGCCCAATTACTTAAGCTTGGGAATTAATGAATCAATCCCGACAAATTGTTACGTTTGGCTTTCGTTTCTTGATTAAATTATCTGCTTATTTAAATATTTATTGGCCCATTAAATAAATAATTCTCGGCCCGTTCCGATTATGAGGCTTAGCCCAACAATTAATTAATCTCGACCCAACTAATAAATAGTTCTCGGCCCATCTGATTAGTAATTTCAGCCCAACTGAATTAATAGCCCAGCCCAAACGAATAATAATTTCCGGCCCAGTAACCTTCCTCGGCCCGATCCAATACTTGGCAAACACCCAAATCAGATCTCTCTCTCAAACGCAGAAACTCTCCCCTCTTTTTCTCTCTACGCTGAACTCTCTCTCCCTTTTCTCGCGGCAGCGTTCGCCGCCGTCTTCTCGCCGGTGTACTTCGACCGGCGGCCTCCTCCTCCGTCATCGGTCCTCATTTCTCCCCCCTCTCTTTCAATTTCCTGATTCAATCTAGAGGCGAATCCCTTATTTCGGAAATAGGGGAAAATCTGGGAAACCCGTCGGGGCTCCTGTTGCCGCCGACGTTCCGCCATTGCTCCGCCGTCGATCGGCGTTCGGCGCCTTCCCCCTCTCAATCTTTCATTCATCCCTGTGAAAAGCCCTATTTTAAAGATAGGGAGAAGCTGGGAATCCCGTCTGCTAACTCCTCCGATCCGGCCTCGCCGTCGTCGACACGGCTCGTCGGCCGTGTCTCATTCCTCGACTCACGGTAGCTTCTGTCTCCGTCAATCGCGTCGCCGGTTCTGGTCGCGGCCTGATTTCTCTCATCGAGGCCCAAGCCCTTGTGGCTAGGGCTCGTCTCGCCTCTCGGACCTGCTGTCTCCATCTCTCTCTCTGTCTTCCCGTCGGCGCCGGCGGTGGTACCGCCGTCGGCGTCTCCTGTTGCTCTTTTCACACTTTCTGACCCCTCTCCTCTCTTTCAATTGCAGGTGGCCCCGGGTGGTTCTCGGCGCTGCAGCTGCTTCGTCGATGTCATCGGCGGCTGTGGTAACCTCCGGTGGGGTATCGGAATGTCCCGGTGTAGCTTCAATTCCACCCTCGGCTTTCTTTCTTCTTCCAGGCAGCCTTGCTATCTCCGTCGGTACGCCGACAAGGTTCGTTTTCACCCTACCCACTCGTTTTTCTTTCGATTCCATTGTGAAAAGTCTATTGTTTCATGTAAATGTATGAATGAATCTGCAGAATTGCAGTAGAATTTCAATAATAGTTCAGGCAAAAAGCATCCACTGTTACATAGCCGTTGCTATTTATACCTAGCTAAGAAGGAAGAAAACAACACAACTCTACACGTGGAAACATCCAACGGCTGAGATTTATTCTACTCAAACTAATAGTTAACTAATGAAAACATAACACGTGGCAACAAATTCCACGCTGGCAAGTAACTAATCTGAATTCTCTTCTTCACTGTTGTAACCACCTTCTTCACGCACAATCTTCTTCTCCACAACATTCCTCCCAGATTTTCCTTTCATCTCTACATTCTTCTTCTCACCAATCTTCTTCTGCTCTCCAACATTTCCACACCCCCCCGCAAGATGAGAATGGTGAAGATCTCCCATTCTCATCTTGGAGAGCAACAAACGAAATCTCGAGAGAGGAAGAGCTTTGGTAAACAAGTCAGCCAATTGCTTGGAAGAGGAAATCTTGAGAGGAAGAATGAAACCAGCAAGAAACTGATCTCTAACAATGTGACAATCAATTTCCAAGTGCTTTGTGCGCTCGTGAAACACCGGATTCTTAGTGATGTGTAAAGCAGCTTGGTTATCACAAAACAGAGGGATAGGTGTAGGTACCTTGAATCCCAGATCAAGCATAAGGTATGACAAATACTGAAGCTCACGCACAGAATAACCCAAAGCCCTATATTCAGCCTCTGCAGTTGAAGCTGACACAGTACTCTGCTTTTTACACCTCCAAGATACCAAAGACTCACCAAAGAAGATGCAGTAGCCTGTGAGTGATCTTCTAGAGTCTGGGCAGGAGCCCCAATCTGCATCACAAAAGGCCTGCAGACTCATAGTCGAAGTGGAAGAATAGAAGACACCCAAAGATGGGCATCCTTTTAGATATTTCACCACATGCACAGCTGCATCATAATGAGCCTTAGCAGGCTTATCTACATACTGACTAAGCTGCTGTACAGCAAAGGAAATGTCAGGCCTAGTCAGATTGAGATAGAGCAATCTCCCAACCAGCTTCCTATATATATCAGGTTCAGGCAACATAAAATCATCTGCCTTCTGCAAGTGGATACCAGGAGGCAGAGGAGTTGAAACTGAAGTGCAATGAGAGAGACCCATAGTAGAGATAAGGTCTAACACATACTTTCTTTGATTGAGGGCAATCCCAGAGGAACCCCTAGCCACTTCCATACCAAGAAAGTAATGTGCATCTCCAAGATCTTTGATAGTAAACGCAGCATGCAGAACTGATTTAAGATCTACTATAAGAGTGAGAGATTTACTGCAGATTAGGACATCATCCACATAAACAAGCAAACAAATATAAGAATCCCCAACACCCTTGTAAAAAAGACAATGATCATGGGCAGATTGGGAGAAACCATGATGGAAAAGTGTCCTGCAAAATTCCTGATTCCATTCTCTGGAAGCTTGCTTCAAACCATATAGGCTTTTGACAAGCTTACAAACTTCTCCTGGTTTTGCACCAACAAATCCTTTGGGAGGATCCATGTAGATATCATCATGAAGAAAACCATGGAGGAAGGCATTGTTAACATCAATCTGATGGATATGCCAATCTGAAACAGCAGCAACAGCAAACAACAATCTCACTGTCACCAACTTAGCCACTGGGGAAAAGACTTCTTGATAGTCTATCCCATACTCTTGATTATACCCCTTCGCCACTAATCTGGCTTTATACCTCTCAACCTCACCATTAGACTTCAGTTTTAACTTATAAATCCATTTGCATCCTATAGCTTTCTTCCCTGGTGGCAACTGAACCAATTCCCAAGTTTTGTTCTGCTCCAAAGCATTCAATTCTGCTTGCATGGCTGCTCTCCACTCAGCATGTTGACTGGCTTCCTTGTATGTAACTGGTTCAGGTGTGGTACTAACATTGAAGAGAAAACTCAGATAGTCCTTACTAATAGAAGGAGAAAGCAGAAAAGGAAAGGTTGGAGGTGAAGAAGTACTAGCAGTGAATGAGGGCAAATTTGTGATATTGATGTGCCCCACATAATCATGCATCCACTCTGGTTCCTTCCTCACCCTATCACTTCTCCTAAGAGAAGGATCAATAGCTGCTGGAGGAGGAGACATAACCACATCTTGAGTCTGTGATGAATCTCCTCCACCCTGTAATTGTGAATCAACTACATCATCCATTTGCAAATCCTCAATCTGATCAGGCTGACTGGTATCCATAATATCTACCATAGGTAAAACTGATGTATCTGCATTCACATTATTTGGATCAGCAAATGGATAAGTATCTGTAATAAACCTCACATCCCTAGAGGTTAACAACTTCTGTGTGGTTAAATCATAGAGCAAATAACCTTTGTGTGAAGTATCAAATCCCAAGAAAACACACTTATTACTCCTTGCATCAAACTTACCCTTATGAGGAGAAAGATTCACAGCAAAGGCAAGGCATCCAAATGGTTTTAAAACTGACAAATCAGGTTCTACACCAAAGAGTATCTCATAGGGAGTCTTCCACTCCAAAACCTGACTAGGAACTCTATTGATCATCCAAGTTGCTGCCAAGATAGAATATGGCCAAAACTTAAGTGGAAGAGAACTCTGAAACATAAGAGCTCTAGCAGAATTCAGCAGCATCCTGTGTCTTCTCTCCACAACACCATTTTGTTGTGGTGTATGTGGACAAGACCTTTGATGTATTATTCCCAACTCATTGAGAACAGCTCTAACCTCCTTGTTAACAAACTCAGAACCATTGTCTGTTCTGAGCACTTTAATATCTTTCCCAAATTGTGTCTGTGCAAGTCTAAAGAAAACCTTCAATAACTGACAAACTTGCTCTTTGGATCTCATCAAATAAGTCCAAATTGCTCTACTGTGGTCCTCCACTATGGTAAGCACATATTTTGAGTTATCTACATTCTCCTCACCATACGGCCCCCATACATCAGCATGTATCATCTCAAATAGATCACTGGTTCTTCTCTGCAGCACTGGAAATTCATTCCTGCTCTGTTTGGCCAGCAAACAAATCTCACATTGTTCAACAGCTTTCACACTTTCCTCTGTGAACAAACCTTTGAAGATAGACATGTGTCTCATGGCAGTAATTGATGGATGACCCAAAAATGTATGCCAAGTCTGCAAACTCATATCCCTTGGATCAAACATGTTACAATAATGATTCTCCAAGGCAGTCTCTATAATGTAGAGATTATTGATCATCTTTCCAATCCCAAGAATGGCCTCTGTCCCTTCCCTTTGAATAATACACCGTTGAGGAAGAAACACACATTTAGCTTGTGAGTCCCTCACCAACTGTGCTACAGATAACAGGTTATGGGTAAAATCTGGCACTAGCATTACATCATTGAGGTATATATCTTTGTTGATTCTTACAGTACCTCCACAGAACACTTGCTTAGCTGAACCATCTGGTAGTTTAACTAGCAAAGGCTTCTCATATCTGTAAGTAGTAACCATCAAATCAATATCACAACACACATGAGAACTGGCACCTGAATCAATTATCCAGAAATTCCTCTCCATACTTGACAATACACTGAAGGCATAGTGTACATCAAAGGCATTCTCCTGTGTGTCAGTCCTTTGAACCATGTTAACATCATTTCCAGTCTGATTACTCTGTCCCTTTTGCACAAACTGAGTCATATATTTAGCTATTTCAGATTGAATAATCTTCCCAATATCTGAAACTCCTTCTGCTGGACTCATCCTGTCATTATCTGATCTAGACTTTGTATCATCATCATCTTCAACACAGTTAACCCTTGCAGTCTTATTTTCCTTCAATCTTTTGTACCAATCAGGATATCCATGAATTTTGAAGCACTCCTGCACTTCATGCCCAGTAGCCTGACAATGAGTACACTTCATTTTGGCCCTATCTTCCTTTGAAACTCTCTTTTGTGCTGAGTAGTTGCCTCTGTTTCCACCATATCCTTGATTTTGCCTGCCTACTTGCATAATCATCCTCTGATCAGTTGAAGAACTCTCATCAGCAAGCTCCATTTGATCTTCAACCTGTATAACCATACCATATGCCTGTTCCACAGAAGGTAATGGCTCCAACAACATTATCTGCCTCCTAGTCTGCTCAAATACTTCATTTAATCCAACTAAGAACTGAACAAGCCTCTGATGTTCCTCTCGTATAACATAATCATTTTCAGCATCACAAGTACACACAATAGGAGGCAATAGAAGATCCAATTCATTCCACAGATTTGTAAGGTTACTATAGTATGTAAACACATTTTGATTACCCTGTTTGAACTGCATAATCTCTCTCTGTAACCTATATGTTTTTGGTCCATTACTTCTTCCAAATCTGTGCATCAATGCATTCCAAAGCTGTTCACTCGTTTCATAATGAGAAAAAGCATTTACAATTTCCTTAGCTATCGAATTGATTATCCACTGAGATATCATAAAATCAGTTTTAATCCAGTCGTTATAGTATTCCTTTTCTTCATCAGGCTCAGGAAACGTTCCATCTAGAAACCCTAACTTCGTACGAGCTCCTAAACTCCGACGTATAGATCGAGACCACTGTAAGAAGTTCGTACCTGTGAGATGAGCTGCAACAAGCTGCATCCCTGGGTGATCCGATGGCTGCAACTTCAGCAACTCATCGATCTTCTTCTGCGGAAGCTCTGGTGTCTCTGATCCTCCAGATCCACTAGCTCCGACCGGTTCCTTTCCACTCCGACGAACTGGAGTTTGTTGATTGCGAACAGAGCTCGCAGATCCTTCCAGCAAAGCTTGCGAATAACTTTTACGTCCTCCTTTAGCCATTTAGAGATCGATAACTGCTCTAGATACCATGTGAAAAGTCTATTGTTTCATGTAAATGTATGAATGAATCTGCAGAATTGCAGTAGAATTTCAATAATAGTTCAGGCAAAAAGCATCCACTGTTACATAGCCGTTGCTATTTATACCTAGCTAAGAAGGAAGAAAACAACACAACTCTACACGTGGAAACATCCAACGGCTGAGATTTATTCTACTCAAACTAATAGTTAACTAATGAAAACATAACACGTGGCAACAAATTCCACGCTGGCAAGTAACTAATCTGAATTCTCTTCTTCACTGTTGTAACCACCTTCTTCACGCACAATCTTCTTCTCCACAACATTCCTCCCAGATTTTCCTTTCATCTCTACATTCTTCTTCTCACCAATCTTCTTCTGCTCTCCAACATTTCCACAATTATCTATGGATTGTGCTTGCTGATTTTGAGGGTTAAGGGCTTGGTTGAGAGGCATTTAGGGGCTGATTTTGCTTGAGTATGTTGTGCTTTAGTTAGAAGCAGAATTTCCAGATTTTAGTGTGATTGAAATCTATGTCTTTGTTGGATTGAAATGTTAGATTAGAGATTGTTATGCATGCAAGGCCTTAGGCCTGTTAGAGGAGATTCTATGGGGTTAAACGAGAGTCTAAATCTGGTTTTTGAGCTTCTTATACACATGCATTGTTACCACTAGGTTGCTATGTTTCTTGAGTTTGGTTTTTGGTGGTTCTAAAGGGAGGTTTGCATGCTTAAAGGTTTGTAATGCTTAGAGAGAGTGATGAGGAGTCTTTTGCAAATTCTTAGAGGTTGAAATCTGGGTTCTTGAGCTAGATAGTGGCTGTCCCCTTTCTCTTGTTGCTTCCTTCCTCTTGTTCCTTCTCTATATCGATGCAATTGAAGCCTACACTTGCATGTTTGATTTCTAAGTGTTAGGGGTCTTGATACTCATGTTAGGGGAAAGGATGGGGGTTCTTTCTCACCTTTAGAAACTGAAATTGAGTCTCTATTTTCCGGTAAGAGGGCTGTCATCTTCTAATCCTTGCTTGAATACCTTCCCCTTCCTTCGTTCTTCACTCCTAGAGATAGTGGGGTTGAGTTCTAGTTAGTGCATGCAAGCTAGGCCCTTGAAGGAAGGGAATTAGAGGCATTACCTAGAGGAAAATGGAGGGGATTCGATGCTTGAATGAGCGTCGACGGACTGTTTTCCGGCCGCCCTCTTGGCTGGAAAATCGGCCTCCTCTCCTTGCTTTATATTTGTTCTTCATTTGCTTTCTATCTTGCTCCCTTGTTGTGAATACTTGATTGAATGCTATGGACTGATTTTTGTGAGTTCTTTGGTTAGGTAATGGAGGCTGTTATGAGAATTGGGGCTGCTCTCTCTCTCGTACAAGGAAGAAGGGAATGGTGAGTAGGAGCTCTTCTCTACTTGCTTTCTCTCTCTCTATGTTGTTGAATGAAAACTGACCTTGTGTGTTTTTGGTGTAGGGAGGGAGTGTTTTCCTCAAGGATATTATTGCATGGGTGACATGTGTATGGAAGGGGGCAAAAGAAGAGTACACGTGTATAATGCTTGGGAGAGTTGGTGTTTTCCTTGCACCAAAATGATGAATTATTCCAATAATCCCCTTCAAATTGTGTTTTAAATCTTATTTGTTTTTCCTAATTTGTGCTTGATTGGGATTAACAAAAGTTAAATCCCAGATTTGTGTATGGAATAATATGGGCGCCTACTGTATGCCGCTCCTCCCTTTCTTTTCTTTTCTTTTTTTCTTTTTCTTTTTATTTATTTAAATATGTACACATAATTATACATGTACATACTATGGGCTTGATAATTGGGCCTTGGGCTTTTGTATTGTTTGTGAATATTAAACTTGAAATGGGATCCCTCTCTTGGGCCAATTGAATAAAATCGAACTAATAATCGTGGAGTGGGCTTCGAGAATTAAATGGACCTTGTACAACTAACTGGGCCTTGAACACTAATTGGGCCTTGTACAATTAACTGGGCCTTGAATTCGGATGGGCCTCGGCCCAAAATTAAATACTGGATTTTATTTTACCGATTCGTTTAATCGGCCTTTCTTATTTAGTTCGGTTCTCGTTTCGGGAAGTTCTAATGTTACTAAACGTAACACTACTAATAGTAGCACTTGAAATTTTATTTTTCTCATACTAATAATAATAATAACACTCTAAATTTTAAAATAATGCCAAAATTTTATTTACTCACTAAATAAAACTGCGGCTATTACACTTCAACCCTGACAGATGAAAGATACACAATTTTCCAGCAATCAACTCAGTACTAAGCACAATCTGAACACTCATTCAAGTTTGGGTGTTGAATGAATTTTTAACTATGACTATCTCTTTACAAGAATATGATCATAGTCGGTGTGCATATGTTGTCTTAGAGGTAGGGGTTAAGTATCAGGAGCAAAAGAATTTGAGTTCGAGTCCTTCATGACACGATCTTTAATGTTACTGTTAAATGCTTCCAAAAAAAGAAGGATCGTAGTCGAATAGGTTTTTGATATGGATTATTTGAGCCAAACTTGAATGTTGGAATAGTCTCTAAAAATAAAAACACTCCAAGAATAATGTAAGGATTTGATGTTCTTGCATATCTAGTTCGAAAGCAAGATGATGATATGCAAGAGAGCTTGAATATGAGGAAGAACTTTAACATATTGAATTTTGTATTTAGTTTGGGCTTTATTAACCTTCACTGAGTGTTGAACTCTATCTATTTATAATGTAGACTCGTAAAACTACCTATTACATTTTGCAGAGATAGTTGTTTGAATATTCTCTTTGCAGTGTGATCAACCACAATAAATGAAGTTTTCATTTGTTAGATATGTTACAGATAGGGCTGCAAACGAGCCGAGCTACTCGGGACTTATTCGGTGCTCGATTCGGCAAAAGCTCGTTCGAGCTCGAACTCGTTAACAAACGAGCCGAGCTTCGAGCTCGGTTAACTTAACGAGCCAAACTCGAGCATTAAGGTGTTCGACTCGTTTTGCTCGCGAACATGTTCGGCTCGTATATTAATCGAACATGTTCGCGAGCCTGCTCGCGAACTCTTAATCGAACCTCTAATCGAGCCTGTAAACGAGCTTTAGCACTTATGTGTAAAAAATTGTAGGTAAGAGAATTTGAACTATTGTCAAATGTTAATGAGTTAAAATTAAATTCAAATCACAATCAAAACTAATTAAGGAAAATGCTATTTTGTAAAATATGTTATGTTCTTTTTGGATTATGTTTTATATTTTGGATGAATATCATTAGATGTATTTTTATTTGTTGAATTCATTTTAATTTAAGTTCATTTGAAGTTTTAAAAGAAAATATTAAATATGTTTATATCATATTTTTTAAATGAGCTCGGAATCGAGCTTTTCACAAGCCAAATTCGAGCTCAAGTCCGAACCGAGCACGAGCCGAACTCGAGCCGAATTCGAGCTCAAAATTTTTAACCCGAGCCGAGCTCGAGCCTGGATTTAAAGTTCGAATCGAACTCGAACCCGAGCCCGAGCCTATCAAATACTAAACGAGCCGAACCCGAGCAGACCAATACTCTATCAGGTTCGGCTCGTTTGCAGCCCTAGTTACAGACATTCTTTCAAATAGCTTTACCCCAATTACTAAGAATACCAAGATTGACTCTCTCTATTTTATAGTTTGTTGTTCTAAGTTGCACTTATCACTTTAATAGGTTTTGCTTTCGTTGGGGTTAGATTGGGCTGACAAAAGTTAATTCTCATGAGTTCATAGAAAATTATTAAAACAACTATTTAACCGGATAGATTTAAGTCAATGCAAGGTAAATCGATTGACATGTGATAGGTATGTATGAGTATTATTATGTATTCTTATCAAATAGGCTCTCTCTTTAATCTCGTTGACTTAAGTAGTTGATTCCTTCACCAGTAGAGTGACCTTGATTATTATTGACTCAGTGAATTAATTAATCAATAACACATAATTCCTTAAGATTTTGAATTATGCTAACCTATAAGTTACCGATGAGCATTGTATTCTCAAGCAAACTATTTGATAGTTTTACAATTCAACCGAAACGTATGAGTTCAAAAAAAAAGAGTGATACAAAATAATTTCCCTTGACAAATGCCTTAATTCAAGAAACACTGACAATTTGATAGGATGGAGGGAAGGGGTATTAAAAATAATATATACTCATATCTATGCGTGGAGTAATTAACAAAAGAAAATAAAAATAAATCTTCTAAATTAAATTACATGCCATAAGCTTTTCGTTAATTATATCCCCCTACATTATTGTGATTATGTTCTCCAAGATTTTCAAAAGGAGAAATAGTCACTTATTAATTGTAAAAGGCCGGTTTAGACAGTCACACCTAAAGAAAACAGTTTAATTAACTAAGTAGTATAGGATAAAATTATTTTATACTCCCTCCATCCATATCTATAGACCAAAATTTTTTGGGATTAATATTCTTTGATGATGTGTTAAAGTGATTCTTTTGAATCCACTTATTAGAACAAACTATGTATTTAGAGGGTAAAATTTTAACTTTTTATGAGTTAAAGTGATTGTTTTGATAATTTTGGTTATACTTAAAGGATATAAATTAATGTAAATTTTATTATTGAATCCAGGCAAATTGAATCCACTATCCAGAAGAGAAACAATCTAAAGATGTTGGACAACCAAATATTAAAACAATCTCTATAGATTATGAATGAGAAAATATTATATTTATATATTAAAATTATTTTAATATTGTTAAAAATAATCAATCTAATTTTAATGTGTATTACGTAAGCAAAAAACCTTTTCAAATAACTTGCGCGATAAAATATTACTATTACTTAATTTCAAAGTAAGAATTTTAAATTTGCATATACTTATATTCGACATCAAAATCTATTATAAAAGAATATCTCTACATTAAATTATACTTCATTTCTCCCAATTATAAAGAATATACTGATAACTTAAAAGGTTTAATTTTAGTAAATTGAGCTCTTATCAATGAGAAAAATAACTAACAATATAAAAAACCGGCACCTTAGCATCTACTGACCACATACCTTTTTTTAACACTTTGTTTGTAATAAAATTTAGTCATACTATTAGTTAGTGTGTATATTATAGGTCATCGCTTCAAATGTTCACAACAACCAAAAAAAACAAGAGAACAAACTAAAATTAAAAATTCATGTCCAATTAAATGGTTTGAATAATAAATATCAATGAAATGAAGAAAAAGACAAAATAAAATAAAATAACATTTTCAACTTAAATTTAGTTAGTTAAAAGACGTGAAAAGTAATTTATAACAAAATGAGTTAGAAATACTTAAATTTAGTTACTTTGGAATTTTCTAATTTTTTTTATATTTTTAAATCGATAGTTAGATGGAAATTTAACTAAATGAAATTAAGTCCATCACATGCATTTAAAAACTAACTAACTAAATAAATAAATAAAATCATCTCATGTGTAAGTATATTATTTTATATAAGTTACATATTCTAAGTAGTATATAATTAAGTATATACTGTACTATTATTTTTTAGCTATAAATAAAGTTACATATTTATGATATTTTAAATTAGGTATAAATCGATAGTATTATTTTTGTATCTTTAATTTAATTTATGCAAGTATAATTATATTTTTTTACCTTAATTATGTTTATACTTTATTACTTAATTATCCTTGATTTTAAGTAAGTTTGAAGGATATTATAGGCAATACATTATTTTGTAACATAAGGCTCTTTTTAGTATAGGTATAGATAGATAGTATGTTGCTATGTGCAGGGAAATAATTTGATAGATGGCGCTTCGGCCCTAGTTTGGGACAATAAGTACGTATTGAGGATGAGGCTAGAGAACAATGAATTGGTTGCCCCGATCGATACTGTTATAATGTGAATTATCAAACATAATAACGGCTTGACATACCCGATACACTAATCTTTACTTATTTATTTATTTATTTATTTATGTTGGATGATTCGATGATACGTCTTACGTCGTACGGAGCATGAAAATTGACCATATTTCTTTAGCTTTCAGTTATATATCTTACACTGTTACTTCCAAAATGAACAGAAACAGAAAAAGGATTGCATTATGCCAGGGTGCCGGAGAATATACAACGCTTTGATATTTTTTTTAACTTTTGAAAAATATTCACATCTATAATGATAGTGATATAGATATTGTAATTTGTATAATTATTCTAACTTTTTTCTATCTAACTTTTTTCATATGTTATTCAGAATCTATCATAATATGATCACATTTGTACCTGTCAAATGATTGTCGGCCAAGGACAAGTATGTTAGCATAGTGAGATTTCCAATTCCACGTGGGATGCTGCCACTCAAATTGTTGTCAACAAATGACAATATGTCAAGGTTTTTGCATTTCCATATATTTGACGGAATCTCCCCTGCAAGTTAATTGAGAGACAAATAATAAGCGTATATTGATGTTGGGCATATTCCACTTCTACCTGCAAATAATGGAATCATGTATATATACACGAGTAACAAGTAAGAAGATATTTGTACATACCTCGAAAGTCGTTATAGCCCAAATACAACTCTCTAAGCGTGTTCAAGCTCCCAATTTCAAGTGGGATTTCTCCATTGAAATGATTGTAGGATAAACTCAGGATCTTAAGGTGTCTGCATTTCCATATATTTTGTGGTATCTCCCCAGAAAGTTGATTAAATGGAATACTTAGTACTTTGATATTTGGGTGATTGTCACACAAATGACTCGAGAGTGAACCTGATAGGCTATTATTTCTAATTCTAATTTCTGTCAAGGAAGAGATATTGAAGATAGCATCTGGAATGGACCCACTCAACTCATTTAAGTTCAAGTTTAACACTTGTAGGGATGAAAGATTTCCAATCCCCTCTGGGATAACCCCGCTCAAATGGTTATTGCTTATCCATAATTCCTTGAGCGAAGAAGACCTACTGCTCCCGATCTCCGTCGGAATATTTCCACTCAACAGATTGTTACTCAAGTCTAAGAGTTGAAGATTTGAATTGTTGAACAAAGAGGGAGGGATTCTACCTGTGTAACTGTTGTTGTGGAGATCTAGTTGCTCGAGCTGAGGTAATCTGCCCAACCATGTTGGAATTTCTCCAGCAAATGAATTCGCTCCCAAGTTCATCACCTTCAGACGACGCAGTTTAGAAAGCTCGAACGGTAACAAGCCCGCGAAATTGTTGGAACTGATGTCCAGATATCTCAGGAATGTAAGGTTTCCGAGATGTGGAGAAACAGTTCCAGTAATGTTGAATCCGGAGAGATTCAGAGCCGTGACCCTTCGGTGCCTGAGGCCACACTTAACACCAATCCAACTACACAATGGTACATTTTCTGACCATTTGAGGCGCAGGATAGCATGTGGGTCGGAAGTAATGGATTTTTTGAAGGAAAGGAGAAAATGTTTATCAGTGGTAGAATTCAAAATAGATGATGTGCCCAAGCAGGGTGAAATGCTAGTATTAATTAATAGCAACAACAACATTGAAAGAGCAAAGGACGAAAGATGAAATATTCCCATGGATTGTTTTTTGTTAATAATAATACTATAATAGCTACTTGTTTTTCTTTGAATTCATAGATTGCTTGCTCTCTTTATATATAACATAAAGGATTATCTTTTGAGTCTTCCTAGTCAACTTAGTGCTCTAACCAATAAGCGTGGAATTTCAATTCGTGATCGAGGGGGCCATTGACGCAAGTCGTCTTCAACTTATTCATTTGAGAAATTTCTATTTCGATTCAAAATTAAAATAATGAAAATGAAAAGAAAAATCTATTTTCTCCTTCCCACAAATGCAATTACTCTTACATCCTAGAAAGAAAATCACTACATATAACAAGCAGATGAACGCTCATCTATCTGCAGTGACCATTCTTAATTTAACTATGGATAATGTGATATATTATTAATTTAAAATATTTTCTTTCTTTCATGGGTAACAAAAGTCAGCAAACTAAGATTAGTTCATAACGAATTATTACAATTTGGAAGTCTTAATTACTTTTGTGTCCTAACTTTTTCCACCAATGAGAATAAAGATGAGTGAGCACAACAAGCCTTCCACTCACAAGGAATATTATCTTTGTAGAAAATGTATGACTTGGGTTTGGCCCATGCTTTTATTTTATCCTAATCATAACTTTTAGACTTTGGATGTTAATTTTAACCTTAA
Organism: Thymus mandschuricus; assembly: GCA_029379335.1. Lineage (NCBI taxonomy): Eukaryota > Viridiplantae > Streptophyta > Magnoliopsida > Lamiales > Lamiaceae > Thymus > Thymus mandschuricus. The sequence goes on from CM057074.1 coordinate 39,387,079, forward strand.
TGGGTAGAATTTATGTTTAGTTGTTTTAATAAAAATGATGCATAATTCTATCTTTTTATTTTATATTCACCTTGAGCATATTTACGTTGTTGTTCGTTGTTGATGTGATATTAATAATCTATAATGCAAAACATATATACAATTATTTTCTTATTCTAAAAAAGAAAAGCCTAGTCATTTTTTTTTTCTTTATTTTGACAAGGGGAAACATTAGTGTATCATTTTAGTTTTTTTCCCCACATAATAGCCTATTGGAAACTCTGAGTATTTGTTGAATTTCCAGCACGAAATCTCAGCAATTAGACTGCAAATTTTTGTGAATAATGTAGATACTCTGGAACATTTCATCGAACAGTTTCCGCGCACTTATTGAGGAATAATGGTAGCAGAAACAAGGCATAAGTCCTCTCAATCATCAACGAATTCAATTTATCAAACTAGTGCTATCCATAGTTTGCTGGAAACTTTAGACGAGGATCTTTCATTTTCATGGGTAGGCAAAATGCTATCATTATTCTTTTAATTGTTGCCTAGACACTGTTCGATGAAATGACTAACAAAGACGATTATCCTAGGTGAAAAAGAAAATCTGCTTGGAAATTAAAAATAACCACATTGCAATGAAATCAAGGTTCATACATCCGAATCTAATTAACCATTTGGTTTCCATTACACAAATCTAACTGAAGACTCCACTAAGCAAACAATGAAAAGATAAGTTTTGTCATAGCAAGTTCCAGAGCACAATCAGCATCAAACTCCATTATTGTGAATACTAATCGATAGAGCATATCGAGGCCGACGCCTTCGTGTAGCTGCAGTTATTGCCCATTGATCTTGTGTAGAGTAGCTGCTGCTTCGATCATATTGATCCTTTCAACTGCTGAATTTGCTGAACATTTCATAGCCAACTCAAATATCAAATTCAAACATTGTTCTTTTGCAGAGAAATCTCGATCTTCCCTTGACAACGGAACAGTTTCAGTCGCTGCATTTTGTCGTAGAGCTTCACTTACCCAATCTATTAGGCTCATTTCTCCACCGAACATGTCATCCGTTGGCTTCTTCCCTGTGAACATCTCCAACACCAATATCCCGAAACTGTACACATCCCCCTCCGTCGAAACTTTCCCTTCCCTTCCAAGTTCTGAGTGTTTCACATGCATTCATCATTCTGTTAGGTTTATATATTTAGACTTAATATTGACAAACTTGAATTTAATTTGGAGAGGTTAACTGAAAACTATAGATCACCTGGTGCAGCGTAACCGATGGTGGCCAACGTTTGAGTGTGGACGAAAGCTTCCCCTCCCTCGAAAAGCTTCGAAATACCAAAATCAGAGAGATGAGCAATCATCTCTTGATCAAGAAGAACATTGCTTGGCTTTACATCGCAATGAACAATTGGGAACGAATAGCCATGGTGTAGATATTCCAATGCTGCAGCAACATCTATTGCTATTTTTACTCTCTGAAGCAGATCCAAATCACTATAGGTGTTCGAATGCAACCATCTATCCAAGCTCCCATTTGGCATGTACGCGAGAACCATGGCTTTAAACTCCATGTTGCTGCAACATCCAATTGTTCGCACTAAGTTTCTGTGTCGGATGCCGCCCAGTATTTCTGTCTCGGTATCAAAGCTTTTTGCACCTCCTTCTAGCTGCAGGTTGAATACTTTGACTGCAGCTTCTAATCCATCCGAGAGTGTTGCACGGAAGACCGAACCGAAGCTTCCTCTTCCAGGTAAGTTTCCTTCACTAAAACTGTTTGTTCCCCGTTCCAGTTCTATGTAAGAAATTCTTCTCCATTCACTAGTCGGCCGAATGTCAGTCGATAGTGTAACTTTTCCTGATTTATGCCTCCTTATCATCAAGAAGATGATAATCGCAAGAATAGCGGGTAAGATCACTGAGGGTACCAAGAATTTCTTTAAGTTTGATCTAGGTTGATGGTTTGCTAACAAGCAAGGTTGAACTTGAAACCTCGGGGAACCGCAGAGGGCAAAGTTGTGAGAAAAGGATTGAGGAGGGAAATTACCAAATTGACCTCCACTTGGGATTTCGCCTTCCAGTTTGTTGTTAGAAGCATTAAAAATGTGAAGATAGGGGAGGATCTCTAAGGACTTGGGTATCGAACCAGAAAGATCGTTGTAAGATAAATCTAAAGTTTCGAGACTTCCGAGATGCCCTAAGGATGCGGGAATAGATCCTCCAAACTTATTAATCGATAGGTTTAGAGTATCTAATGACCGGCAACCGTCAATCAAGCTGGGTATATCACCTGAAAAACGATTAGACGATAAATCCAAGGTGTTGATTGTCTTCAAATTTCCGAGTTGAGATGACAAGTAGCCGTTGAAATGATTAAAGGACAAGTTCACGATGACAAGGTCTGTAAGAGCCCAGAAGTTTGGAGGGATGGTCGAATCCAATTGGTTGGAGTCTAAGTAAACATCTCTCAAGGATTTGAGTTCCCCAAAACATTCAGGTATTGAACCTATGAGCTTGTTCCTAGAGACGGTTAACAATCCCAGATTATATAATCTGCAAAAATCATTAGGAATGGACCCAACCAACTGATTGCCATCAAGATATAGCACTTGGAGTTGCTTCATTCTCCCAACTGTCGGTGGAATGCGCCCACTCAATTGATTCCCATCCAAATAAATCGCGAGCAAAGTACTCAAGTTTCCAATTTCTGAAGGAATGGTGCCCATGATGTTGTTCGTTGAGATTGTGATATGCTCAAGGGAATAGGAAAGGTTCCCGATTGACGCAGGCAGGCTACCGTTTAATAGGTTATCTGACACTTCCAATTTCTTCAAATATCGACACTCGGTTAATGAATATAGAAATGGGGCTACCTCTCCGCTCAACTTATTCTCCCAAAGGTAAAGTTCTTGGAGGAGTTTCAATTTACCAAAGTCGTCTGGTATGGATCCACTAAAGACGTTGACACTCAAGTCCAATATGGCAAGTTGAGAAGCATTGGTGATGGAGGTTGGAATTGGGCCACTCACTCTATTATCACCGATAAGAAGCCATTCAAGATTGAAAAGTGAATTCCCCAAATCTGAAGGAAGACTACCTGATAACTCATTAAGTGAAAGGGACAACACATTCAAGGTTGATATGTTGAATATGGAAGATGGGATGGGACCGGATAACGAATTATTGAACACACTGAAACGTTGGAGGTTTGGTAAAGTGCCGATCTCTTGTGGAATTTCACCTGCCATAAGTAGACATTCATGCATGCATGAGATATTATTATTATTATTATTATTATTATTATTATTATTATTATTATTATTATTATTATTATTATTATTATTATTATTATTACACATATGGCCCGGTTTTAGTTTTATAATTTCATAAAATTTATAGAAATACAACTTGGCTCCAGTTTGATAAATATAAAGATTCGCAAAATTCAAACATATTTTATTCAGTTCATGAATAGTAATTAGGAGAACAATTAATGATGAGATTACAAATATTTTAAAGAAAATACGATGCATTCATAATCTACCTGTATTTCTATCTATTATAAACATGTCTTGTGTGACAAATTTTGGTTTACCCATTTTGTCCCTATAATAAAGTTTAGTTTAAGGTCAATATTATAAATTCATCATGATTTATTTTATTATAAAAAGTCAAATATAATTTTCGCAATTCTAATCATTATTGAACTACACAAGAATTTATTTAATCAAAGCAACATAATATAAATGAAATGATATATTCCCCACGTCTCTTCCTAAGTGACCCCTTTTATATTCATATGTGAGGTATATAATAATAAAAGGGGTCACTTAGGAAGAGACGGAGGGAGTACTATTATAATAAATATCTTCATAAATTCATAAAATATTATAGTCCTTCTCCAATTAAAATTCACTAATTGTCCAACTTAACCTTATACAATATATAATACCTCCCGATTCCCCATCAACCAAATTACAAATACTAAGGGCCCGTTTGGCTAAGCTTATTTTGAGGAGCTTATAAGCTCTAAGTGCTTATAAGATGTTTCAAGAGCTTATAAGGTCTTAGATTTAAGAGCTTATAAGATTTCAAAGTGTTTGGATAAAAGAGCTTATAAGCTCAAAATAAATTAAAATCCGAAAAATTTTAAAAAAATGAAAAATGTATATTTTTTTGGAATTTATTATTTTCTACAATCAAATAAAAGTGTTTATAATAGAAATAAAAATAATATGAAGTTATACAATGAAAAAGTCAAGTTTTGAAAAAATAAGTTGGGGTGGAGGAGCTTATTTTTTGGAGTGCTTATAAGTACTTAGAGCTTATTTTGGGAGCTTATAAGCACTTTGGGAGATTATTTTGCCAAACACTTTTAAAGTGCTTATAAGCTCTCAACAACTTATAAGCAATTTAAAGTAGCTTATAAGCTTAGCCAAACACCCTCTAAGTTGACTACACACATCTCCAATAGAACTCACATTTTTCAATTTCTATTGAATATGCCATGAATTATTTTAATTAATAAAGGGTTTGGGTTTAAAGTTTAAACACATTAACAAAAAAATTCCACTTCTAAGTCATAATCAAACATAGTAGACAATTTAATTTCTAAGAACATTATAAAGTATTAATACTTACAATATTGTAAGTATATATTACCCTTATACTTAGTCTCCTTTTTCTTCAAGTTCTCTTTGATATAAATAATCACGAGAAAATTAAGGAGAGAAAAGAAAATAACCATCTTTTAATTTTTCCTTATTTCTCACATTTCACACCTTTTATCTATTATCCCACAAATATGAAGTTTGAAATATTTTCCTTCTATTTAAAGAGTGACTATTTTCCTTTCTATTATTTTCTCATAAAAATATTTTCATCAAAGAGAATGCACACTTAAACTAAATACCCCCCCTATCTATTTTATCATAACACTTTTCTTCAATAATGTAGACACATATTTATTGAACAGTAAATGATAAAATGAACAGAGAGAGTATTCAGTTTAAATTATTTTTTCTTTTTTATAGTTCAAGCTCTTATAAATAAATTGTTTGGCTATCATTATATGATAAAAAAAAAATGACAAAGATTGATTAGATTGAAACTTAAACTTCATGGATAAAGATTGATTAGAAACTTAAACTTCATGGATAAGGAGATACTATAATGTTTTATCACTACATTTAACATATGTTCTTAAAGATAAGGAAAAACTACTAAACTAGAACTATAGAGCTACATACAAATAAATATTTAATTTTTTCATATTAATCTTCTACGCTTGTTAATAAACATATGGGTTTTTATGAAAATTCTAAAACTATTCATGCAAAAGAAGTTTGAACAATGATATTGCAACAAAATAAAGAAATTAATAAGTAAATCAATAGTTCAATCGTAGTATTTACGTGTGAATGCACGTAACCTCTACTAGTATGTATAAAGATACGTATATAGGCTATTTAAAAGCAATTTAAAGTCTTCCATTGTGAAGAACTCTGACAAAGAATGCTAAGTCTTGATCTTATATCCAATTTCTTCTTCTTCTTCTTCTTCTTCTTAATTTAGGGTTTCATATGATTTTATGACTTGCTTTTGTTGGCAGATTAGGTGAAACTCCAAGTATTGATTGTTGATTCCATTTTCAAGCTATATTTCTCGAAATAGTACAAAATATTTTTTTATTAGATATAAATTGAAATATATCCGGAATTAATATTCTAATGATAATATTAATGTTAAAAGAATTTATTCTAATGATAAGGGCAAAATAAGCGAATCAAATTTTATTTTATAAATAAAACACTTTTCATAATAGTATCGAACTATCGATTCAGTATTTTGCAAGGGTGCATGTTTCACTGATTACCCTACGTTTGATTGCTACCTCTCTTAACCGATTCAGTTAAGTTGATTTCATAACCTCTCTTAACAAGACAGTTCAAAAAATTCCACAGATTCTATAGTATAGACATTTTGCCCATTAAATTTTCTTGTTATTACTTTAAATGCAAAAACATTTTAAAGAAAATAGGATGCATTAATAGAAATGGCAGTTCATAATAATTAATATGACCACCACATCTCTACCTGTCAAATTATTGTACGAGAAGTACAACTCAGTGAGTATGGTGAGATTTCCGATTCCACGTGGGATGCTGCCTCTCAAATTGTTGTCGTCAAATGACAAGATCTCAAGGTTTCTGCATTTCCATATATTTGGTGGAATCTGTCCTTGAAGTTGATTTTTAGACAAATAAAGTATTTTGATGTTGGGCAAATTGTCCCACATTTCACTTGGGACCCTACCTGCAAACACTTACAATCTTAATCCAAATCTGCAATATAATTAATTCATTTGTATATTGCAATTATTGGTAAACGTATGCATGGTGATTATATATATATGGCATGCATATATACCTGTCAACTTGTTATTATCGAGATACAACTCCTCAAGTTGTCGTAGATTATTGTTGAAACTTGGGATACCTCATACCTCCTGATAAACTATTCTCGGAGAAGCTCAATCCCATCAGAGAAGAGATGTTGAAGACTGAAGATGGAATATTTCAGAATAGAGAAGCGTTGTCGATGTTTAATATCTCTAACCTCGAGAGATTCCCTATTTCTGCCGGAACAATTCCTAAAATTATTTACTAATGTTATTCACCAACATAAAAGATATGTACAACTATTAGCTAGAATGTTGATTGCCAATTAATGGAATTGTTGTAGGATAATGTAAAGAGTTCAAGATGTTTGCATTTCCATGGACTTGATGAAATCTGCCCTTCAAGTTTATTCTCATGTAAAGAAAGTAATATTATGTTGGGAGCTTCGAAGTAAAGATTAAACTCCATGCCCAAGCTTTTGATTCTTAATGATGAATATTATAAATCATTGTATATATATACACAAGTAAGAAGATATTTGAACATACCTCGAAAATCGTTATAGCCCAAATACAACTCTCTAAGCCTGTTCAAGCTCCAAATTTTAAGCGGCATTTCTCCATTGAAATGATTGAAGGATAACCCCAGGATCTCAAGGAGTCTGCATTTCCATATATTTTGTGGAATCTCCCCATAAAGTTGATTGTGTGAAATATCTAGTACTTTGATATTTGGGAGATTGTCACACAAATGAGTCGAGAGTGAACCTGATAGGGCTATTATTCTGAATTCTAATTTCTCTCAAGGAAGAAATGTTGAAGATAGCATGTGGAATGGACCCACTCAACTCATTTAAGTTCAAGTTTAACACTTGTAGGGATGAAAGATTTCCAATCCCCTCTGGTATACCCCCGCTCAAATGGTTATTGCGTATCCTTATTTCCTTGAGCAAAGAACTACTACTCCCAATCTCCATCGGAATATTTCCACTCAAGTCTAAGAGTTGGAGATTTGAATTGTTGAACAAAGAGGGAGGGATTCTACCTGCGAAACTGTTGTTGTGGAGATCCAGTTGCTGGGGCTGAGGTAAACTGCCCAACCATGCCGGAAATTCTCCGGTGAATGAATTCGCTCCCACGTTCATCACCTTCAAACGTCGCAGTTCAGAGAGCTTGATAGGTAACAAGCCCGCGAGATTGTTGGAACTGACGTCCAAATATCTATTACTATTATAAAAGTGTGCCTTCTTACAAAATATGTAATGCCAAGTTTACCCCTCCCCTCCTTTTATTTTAAAATAATATTATTAATAATAGTATTGTTATTATATATAATAATAGGTATTCACGATTTTCAAATTTTTTTTTTGATTGTATTACTATATTATAATAATAGTATTGTTATTATTATATAATAATAGTTATTCATGAAGTTTTTGTGATATGTCTTGGATTTCGACTCTTTCAAGGAAATTAAAGCATAAAAATTATCCTAATTAATATTTAAAAGCAATTATTATTCTTTTTTAAAATTATTCTCCTACTTAATTTTTACAATCAACTATTCTATAAATATGTACTTCTCCCACACTAATTTAAAATTTTTACCTACGCAAATTATACTAATATTTCGTAAGAGAAGATGGAAGATATTTATATTCTCATCTACTTATAGTAATATTTCGTAAGAGAAGATCTATGATTATTCTTCATGTTTATACTATTATGATTATACTTTTTTGTTTTTTTTTTAGATTTTATATTATGATAAACTATATTAAAAAAATAAAAATTTGTCAAACTCTTTCCCCTTTTTCTTTTTCTTTTGATTATTTTATTATTTATATTAATAGTATAGAAATTGTAAAAATATGCGATTTAAATATATAGAGATTTAAATAACTGTTTTTGATGGTGGAAAATCATATTTTGGAAGAATTATTGCTGCTTTTAGCAATTGCTTAAGGTTACTTTGTTTTTTTGCTTTGAATACTTGCATTTATGCTTTTAGATCCAGTGGATTTTTATCTACTTTTTTTGTTCTTGAGAGCTATATTCTTTCTGTTACTTTTCATGGTTGATGGCTGAGAAATATTTATTGTTGTTTACACATCAGATCTTCTTTACATCACATTTTCTTTACAGTTTAATTTTAGTTCCAATTAAGATTCAGTAGGATGTCAAGTTCTTCTTCAGGTATATTTAATAATTCAGTAATTAAATTTATTTCAAAACTAATATTTACCACAATATTGTAAACATATTTGAATCTTTTAATATAATAGCTGCGGAGGTGTATCGGAAAAAGGAGACTTTTACACATGAAAAGGAAATATTTCGAAATAAAGAAATGAAGTTTAAATGTTAATTCACGAGACTTGAATGATAATTATTTTCTTTTGATCATGTTATGTACACAAGCACAATTACAAACATTAATACCAACACACTTTAATTTATATTGTTTCTCATAGGTACAACTCATGTATTAAAAAAAATCTATGATTGTGTTCACTGTGGTGCTGTCAGATTAGAGTATGAACCTCCGACATTTTGTTGTGATAATGGAAAAATAATACTTCCATCAGCTGAAGTCCCAATGAATTGTACGAATTGTTCACTTCAGAATCAGAAGAGACAACTAATTTTAGGAAAAATATTTGTTCGTACAATTCTATATTTTCATTTACATCGTTTGGTGTAAAATTGGATAAGGAACTTGCATCTGCAAGACAGGGAGTCTATACATTTCGAGCACAAGGAATGGTTTATCATGATCTTCCAGGGTTTAATTCCAAATAGTTCTAATCCAGGATTTTTTCAGTTGTATTTTTTTGAGACAGTGAACGAGGTTGAAAATAGAATGAACAGGCTACAGAATTCAAATATATCAGATGTGACGGTGAAGAAGTTGATAAAAATAATAGAGACCAATTCATATGCCAAATTTTTTCAAATATTGAAGGACTGACCTTCCATGGATACTGTAGAACTTCATATATCTAAAGATGTAAATTTGGATCAACGGGTGTACAATTCGCCTACTCAGATTAAGTTGCAGCAATATGGGTAGAAAGAGATAATGATAATACCTCATATGAGAGAGATATTGTAGTTCATGCGCATTCCGGGGAGAGGCATAGAATAAAACATTATTATGAATGTTATGATCCGTTGCAGTATCCACTTCTTTTTCCGAAAGGTGAAACTGGTTGATATCTAAATATTAAGAAGAATACGGCTACAATACAAGGTATTTTCCATTAAATTCCCTCTTTATCTATTTGTTAATTACTATGACTATAAATTATTTATTTACAATTCAAATTACTATATTATTTGAATATTTTATTTTATATTTTTTAATTTTTATATTTATGTAACATTTCTCAGCTCGTGTTAGAACTCTGAATAATACATCGACATGGGCCATGATTATAACCGAAGAAAATATTATCTTTGGAGAACAAATGATGCAGGGGAAGCGTTTAAATCCGTTGATTGTTACTCACACAATACCGGAAGAGAACGCATATAAGTGAAATTCCGTTGATTCTCTACAGAATACCGGAAGACACAAGAAAGGGCAACAAACCCTAATTTTTCAATATCAAATTTGACTCCCTCATTACATAATGAAATTACATATATATAGACTAACTAAACAGGCCAAGCCCATAAACTGAAACTAAAAGACACAATTAAATAAAACCCTAGCTATTAAATAATAAATAAACTAATATATAAAACATAACTATTCTCCATCATTCTCCTCTGCTTCGAAACGATTCGTCCTCGAATCGGAAGCAACTTCATTCCAATCAAAAGGCACCAAATGTGCAAACTGCGTCTCACATCTCCATACATCCGCGTCCGCTTTGTATTTAACATTTAGCTTTTCACAAATCACATCATCGTGTTTGTATACACAAACATAACCATAGGAACTTGATGCCAAGAATTGATGATGGAATTGAGGATGGCGTATATCAACATGGTTGAAGAAACAAGTCTCAATAACAGAGATACCCACTAAAATTTCTTGCTCTTGTAGAATATGGCATGGACGATTATGAATTGGAACATCAAAATCCTCCACAACAGGAGGTGCTACGAGAATGGGACCATCACACATATTGACTAGTAAAGTAGGAGATGACTCATCATCATATATAGGAGGACTCAAATAATCATCAAATAGAGAATCATTAACGAAGAAATCAACGCTCAAATCATCCAAGTTCAAGGGATAAAAGGGGTACTCATCGTAAATTGGAGGAGCCATATAATCCTCAACGTGAACCTTCTGCTGCAGAACAAGAGATGGATACTCATCATAAATTGGAGGACCCAAATAATTCTCAATTGTATCAACCCTAGCAGAGTATTCGTCCAAAGGTGCGAAAAGATGCTCCATCGCGTAGGAGGATCGTAGCAAGACTCTGGATACCAACTGATGCAGGGGAAGCGTTTAAATCCGTTGATTGTTACTCACACAATACCGGAAGAGAATGCATATAAGTGAAATTCCGTTGATTCTCTACAGAATACCGGAAGACACAAGAAAGGGCAACAAACCCTAATTTTTCAATATCAAATTCGACTCCCTCATTACATAATGAAATTACATATATATAGACTAACTAAACAGGCCAAGCCCATAAACTGAAACTAAAAGACACAATTAAATAAAACCCTAGCTATTAAATAATAAATAAACTAATATATAAAACAAAACTATTCTCCATCAACAAAGTATTCTTCTAACATTTTGAACATATTAATATGAATTTATGTTTCAACAATATATACGTATTAATAAGCATTTTGTATGTTCAAATACTATATGCAACAGTTACAGGGGCATCGTTATAAATGTGTCTCATGTAGAGAATATACCTGCTATAAGTTACATATCAGAAATAGAAGGCAGACTATTCTTTTATTCGCTGGCAGATTATTTCAACAATACGCAATCGACGTATATATTAAATTAGAGACTACAAGATTGGATTTTATTCGAAGAAATCAATCAACTATGAGAGTCGAATTGTACCAAGCAATTATGGACAGTGTCTTTAGAGGAGAAGTGAGAGGAACTGAAGTTGGCAAACGAACTGTTACCGCTACATTTATAGGGGGTCCAAGAGATATGATGAGGCGTAGGTATCTTGATGCATTAACATTAGTACAAAAATTTAGAAAACCGAATTTATTTATTACTATGACCTGCAATCCAGAGTGGGATGAAATACAAGAAAAATTATATCCTGGTCAAAATTCTCAAGATCGTCCTGATTTGACTTCAAGAGTTTTTAGGGCAAAACTGCAAGACTTGAAAGATAAGTTATTCAAACAGGAGATATTTGGAAATGTTGTTGCACATGTGCATGTGATTGAATTTCAAAAAAGAGGTTTACCACACGCCCACATGCTAATCATTTTCAAGTCGAATTATAAGATAAATACAACAGATGAAATTGATAAGCACGTTAGTGCCGAAATTCCAGATTCAGATGAAAATCACGAGTTATATGAATTGGTGAAGAAGCATATGATGCATGGACCATGTCGGGAAAAGAATCCAAAAAACTCATGTATGGTGAAAGGAAAATGCAAATGTCATTATCCATGACCGTATTGTGAAAGCACTATTCAAGGTAAAGATGGATATCGGCCGATTTATAGAAGAAGAAATAACGAATCGGTCGTTTTTGTCCGTAATGCAAAGCTCAACCATCGGTGGGTCATTCCATACAATGCTTATCTACTATCCAGATATAATTGTCATACTAATGTAGATGTTTGTTTTGGCATCACTGCACTCAAATATTTGTATAAGTATATATACAAGGGACATGATAGAGTGACAATTAATATGATCCAGAATGATGATAACAATCAAGTTGATGAGATAAAGCAGGTCCAAGATGCACGTCGGGTATCTTCTCAAGAAGCATTATGGAGAATATTCGAATTTGAGATGAATGATATACACCCGACCGTTATTAACTTACAACTTCATCTTCCTGACAATGTTGACTGAGTTTTTTTCTACTTGTGCTACAAGTAATAAAGCAAGAAAATACCTTTACAAAGAATTTCCTGAGTACTATGTTTGGGACAAAAGGGACAAATGTTGGACAGAAAGGAAAACGGGCAATGTTAATGGACGTATTAGTTCAGCAAATCCAATTGAAGGAGAAAGATATTATGATAGATTACTCTTAAATCATGTCAGAGGACCAACGTCTTTCAGATACTTGAAAACAGTCAATGGTACAGAATATTTGAGTTTAAAAGAAGCAGCGCAAAAACGAGGATTGTTAGAAGAAGATCAAAGTATCATTGAATGTCTGAATGAAGCAATAATGTTTCAAATGCCAAAAGAATTACGAAGATTGTTTGCAATAATATCAGTACATTGTGCACCATCAGATGTTAGAATTCTATGAGATACGTACTATGGTGCATTGTCGGAAGATTTCAGGAAGGAAGTAAATACTTCACTAGATATACAAGTTTCCAAGACTTTGAAAAGTTTTAGCACTTACTTAGAATGCATGGGGAAGGATATACGATCTTATGATCTTCCAAGTATTCCTATGAATCTTGGTAGTGTGAACATTGAGAACTGTAGACAAATACAAGACGAAATGTCAATAGAGATACCTAAAGAAGATCAGCAAGCAGAGTCAAAGTTGAACTCCGAACAACAAGTTGCATTTTCAATGATTTTTGATTGCATAGAAAAAGGTGAAGGTGGAACTTTTTTTTACAGACGGACCAGACGGAATCGGAAAGACATTCCTATACCGTGCACTTGCAACATCTGGAGTTGCCGCTAGAATAATGCCCGGCGGAAGAACGGCACATTCACGTTTCAAGATACCAATAAATTCTGATGAATCAAGTGAGTGTTCAGTTTCTAAAGAAAGTGCAGCTGCAGAACTATTGCGTAGAGCGCAATTGATTTTATGGGATGAAGCACCTATGGCTAAACAATGGGCGATAAATGTGGATAGATTACTGAAGGATGTAATGGGAAATGCAAAGGATTTTGGCGGAAAAGTAATAGTTTTCAGAGGTGATTTTAGGCAAGTGCTACCGGTTGTGCCTAAAGCTACAGTCTACCAAACTATATCAGCAAGTCTGGTCAAGTCTTATCTATGGCGCAAAATGAAAAAAATTAAGTTGTCGAAAAATATGAGAACGAGAAATGATATGGAGTTCAGTCAATTCTTACTTAGAGTTGGAAATGGTGAAGAACCAACTGACGTTGATGGAAACATAAGAATTCCATACGAGATGCTTATCGAGTATGATAATGAGGAGAATTCCACAAAGAGACTCATTCAAGCCATTTTTCCAGATTTATAGAAGAACACACAATCTGCAGAATATATGACAAATTGTGCAATATTGACGGCCAAAAATGAGCATGTGGATAAGCTAAATGAAGAGTTAATTTCCATGTTCCCCGGAGATGAAAAAATGTTTAATAGTTTTGATGAAGCTATTGATGAGACAGACAAACACTATGAGATAGATTTTTTAAGCACTTTGACTCCAAATGGCTTACCCCCACATAAGTTGGTTCTCAAAAGAAATTGTCCTATCATACTTATGAGAAATCTCGATCCATCAAATGGTCTGTGCAATGGAACAAGAATGGTGTGCAGGGAGTTCAAGCACAACATAATTAAAGTAGAGATCATGTTTGGGCAGCATGTGGGAAAAACATGTTCTCATACCAAGAATACCTCTTTCGCCAGCTGAAAGTGAAGTTTATCCTTTTAAGTTCAGAAGAAAGCAGTTCCCAATAAGACTTTATTTTGCAACGACTATAAATAATGCTCAAGGACAAACTATACCAAATGTCGGTGTGTACTTGCCAGATCCAGTATTTTCGCATGGACAGTTATATGTTGCTCTTTCTCGATGAACTTCAATATCTACTACAAAAGTATTGATAAAGCCTAACCGAGGAGATACATCAAGAAATGATTGTACCAAAAATATTGTGTACAAAGAAGTTCTAACCCCAGGTACAAATATTATTTACATCCTTTATTTTATTAAAGTACATTATATCGTTCTTTTCTATTATTACTTTTACAGAGTATGAAAATATTAACAAGTTTAAAATGTTTCTCAAAAAATCAAGAACTTACACAAGAATTGTGCTCAAATGGATAGAGAAACGAGATGCAGAGATATAACTATTACGAGCACTTTGTAAGCGTGTAGAGAAATTAACAGGTACGATTCTTATTCCTTATAATTTTTATATAGTTTCTCTACAGTTTATCATAACGATCTTGATGAAATATATTATTAGCTCAACTCACAAACCTAATAAATTTAAACTCTCAATGAAATTATTAAGCCAAATTATTTCATATTAATATAAATTTATACATAAAAAAATAAAATTATTGCGCGTCAAAGTAAAGAAAGAGAAGGATTGACAGTGATATTAATTTTAATTTTTTTTTGAAACAATAAACATTTTATTAAAAATAAAAAGAGTGGAACCGCAGTGCGGACCACTGAAGCCCCACGGCAGTGCCGGGGGTAAACATCGGACTAACACAACAAACGAAATGGAACAACAATGGCCGGAATACAAGCCCAAAAAAACTAACTAAAAGTGGGTCGGAATACAAACCCGGAAATCTGAATAACTACGGTGGCCGGAATACAAGCCAAAAGATAATGGGGCAAAGAGAATCGGGGGTATGAGAAGTTTGTGGGGTAAATCGAAGATGGTGAAAATCAAGAGTGGCCCAAGACTTTGGTCTTGGCTCCCCACCAGCTCCACCCAAGACCGGGGTGCAAGAGCGTCGGAAGAGGAAGCACGACATGCGCACAGCCCCTCCACGGCGCCCCGGGTACGCGAAGACCCCGTGCTTGCCGGCTTGGCTACGCCCTGCCAGCCCCAGTTGATATACACACGCTCACACCCAGGTGCACTGCTCGGCACACACACACGGGCAGTCCCTTACACACACACACTTTTTTATTAGTGTTACAAACAGCATGATGGGTATAGTTTAGATTAATTACTTCCTTTTTAGCGATACTTCACTTTTTTTTTTAGTTTAACTATTTTGTTTTTATCGTTTACTAATTATTCGTCTTTTCTATTTTAACGCTTTATTTTTAAGATTTAATTAATCGTTATTAGTTTATATTATAAACATAAAATAATATAAACTAATTTTTTATCGAAATAAGTAAAATGCTTAGTGACCACGTGCATCGCACGTGTTGTCCACTAGTCTCATAAATGTAAGGATTCCGAGATGTGGGGCAACAGTTCCAGCAAGATCGAATCCAGATAGATTGAGAGCGCTGACCCTTTGGTGTCTGAGGCCACACTTCACGCCAATCCAATTACACACTGGTATATTTTCTGACCAATTGAGGCGCAAGATAGCATGTGGGTCGAAAGTAATGGAGTTTTTGAAGGAAAGGAGAGCATGCTTGTCTGTAGTAGAATCAAAACAGAGGGCAACGGTATTGAAGAAGAAGAAGATGGAAAGAGCAAAGAAAGAGAGGTGAGTAGTCTTCATTGATTTTTATTTTTTTGTTTTGGATTGATTTTAATTGCTTTATTTTGGATTGGTTGCCCACTTCATATATATAGCGGATTAACGGATGCTGTAATGACCGCAGTTTTTAGTAGTGATTAATAAAAACTTCGGCATTATTTTAAATAAGAAAGGCCGATTAAACGAATCGGTAAAAGAAAAATTCAGTATTTAATTTTGGGCCGAGGCCCATTTGATAAATACAAGGCCCACTTAGCAGTTACAAGGCCCAGTTAATTGTTCAAGGTTCAGTTAATTATCGAAGCCCACTTCACGAGTAATTACTCGAATTGTTCGATTTGTTTTTGGCCCAAGAGAGAGAGCCCGTTTTAGATTTAATACCCAACAACCATATATAAAAGGGGCCCAAGATTAATGGCTCCAAGCCCACAACAATAATCCATGTATATATATATATATATATATATATATATATATATATATATATATTATTACAACAAAGAAGGGAATAATAAAAAAAGAAAAAGAAAAAGAAAAAGAAAAAGAAAAAGAAAAGACATGAAGAAGCGGCAGTACAGCCAGGCGCGTTTTTCCCCAACGCAAATCTGGATTGAGATCCCACTCTCAAACTCTTAAACACAATTTAGGAACCACTAAGACTCCTGTAATTACAATCAAGAGCAGATTAGCACATCATTAATCTCTCCCATCATTACTTTTGCACGGGAAGACACCAACTCCTCCAAGCATGCACGCCTACTCCCCTATTTGCCTCCTCATTCACTCAAAACCTGCAACACCTTCTTCTATGCACCAATCCATGCTCTCCTTTTCCCCATTGCAATAATGGAGCCTTCTCTCCATTTGAATTCATACAACCTACACAAAACAATTAACAAATTAGTCTTCATTCATTCACCCAAATACTCACACAATAGTGAAGAGCAAGAAGAAGCAAGTAGAGAGAGAGACTAGAACAAGTGAGGAAGCAAGAAGAGAGGGAGGCCGATTTTCAGTCAAGGGCAGCAGTTTCCAGCCCTTTCGAAGCACCAA
The DNA here is from genome assembly GCA_029379335.1 of Thymus mandschuricus. Taxonomy (NCBI): domain Eukaryota; kingdom Viridiplantae; phylum Streptophyta; class Magnoliopsida; order Lamiales; family Lamiaceae; genus Thymus; species Thymus mandschuricus. The sequence goes on from CM057074.1 coordinate 39,404,082, forward strand.
AACACCTCGGTAAGGCCTCAAGTCCTTCTCACTTCAAGCCCTCACCCATGTAGTCTAACTAAAGTCTTAACCACTACCTCTAGGAAGGGAGACGAGAAAAGAAGAAGGCCAACGAAGTGAAGGATCGATAGAGGACAGCCCTTATTCTCGAGCTTAGAATCCGTTTTCGGCTTCATTACGTCAAGTAAGAGTCCCTACCATTTCATTAGAATGCTAACTTGAGGCCGAAGTGCATAGAAACTAAATCTACGACTCTAGGTTTCGAGTCCCCGACGGTGGGGAGAGGGAACGAGGGAAAAGAAGCAAACGAAGGCAACAAAGGAGAGGGGACAGCCACCGAAACAGTCCAAGAGCGCTACCTCGCAACCTCTACTTGACAAGTAAGACTTCCCTACATCTTTCTCTAAACCTTAGGAAGCCCCCAAGCATGTTTCCTTCCATTAGAAACCCGGAAAACAACACTATGAAACTGTCCTAAAGCTTTAACCCCTCTTGATGAACGAAGAACATAGACACGACATTGAAACGAAGGCATAATTGATGTAACCACCCCATATAAACAATGTATGCTCATAAGATTCACAACTCCAGTTTAGAGCCTTGACCTCTAGAATTTCAGTTCTAGCAAGCCTAAACCTCGGTTCCAACGTGTTCATCAATCAAGCCTTTCAACTGATATGGAACACTAACTTTATACATGTATAAATCTGGAAAACTTCTCATAAATCACCAATAATCAGCCCCATATGCCTTCTAATCAACTCACATAAGTCATAATCGAGTCAAGCAATAAAACGTAGTAAGTAGGGTGAGAACGAACCTCGTCAGCGTACCGACGGAGATGGCAAGGCTGCCCGGAGACAAGGGAGGAGCCGAGGGCAGAATCGAGGCAACACCGGAGCACCCCCACTCCCCTCGTGCACCACTGGAGGATGCCACGGCCAACGACGAGCCCTAGCCACAAGGGCTAGGGAAATGACGAGAAGTACGGGGGCTGAGCAGCGGTCAGACGAGCAGGACGCCGCCGGCAGCAGGGGCGCGGCGGCGGCTGGCGTGACAACAGCAGACGACGCGGCGGCTAACGCGCGGCGGAGACGGCGGCGAAGGAGCCGCGAGGTGAAGAAGAGAGATGCGCCGGCTCATCGCATCGACGGAGGCGAGGCCGGTGCCGGAGGAATAGGAGCCGTGGGACTCCTCCGAACTTTTCCCCAATCCTCAAATTGGGGCTTCTTCTTCCAGTCTAATTCGTAATTGGGAGAGGGGAAGCATCGGCCATTGACGGAGGAGACCGCCGGCCGACGCTCGTCGGCGGGGAGATGAAAGACGGACGGCGATGGCGTACCGGAAGGGCTGCCGAGAGAAAATTCAGAAAGAGGGGGAGTTATGCGTGGAAAGAGAGAGAGAAGGAAAGGTGAGTGCTGCCAAGTGTAGAACCGGGCCGGGTCATACGGGCCGGTTCGGATTAAATCGGGCCGAGCTAGCTGATGGGCCGAAGATATAATTATGGACCGGATTTATTTTTCAGACGGGCCAAGTCGTGATGGGCCGAAGCAGTAAATTGGGCCGAGAGATATTATTTCAATTGGGCCGGGTTTAATTACTAATTGGGCCGAAACTAATAAGTTATCGGGCCGGATTCAATTTTCAGTTGGGCCGAGCTTCAAGATCAGACGGGCCGAATTTTATCCATGGACCGAGAATTATTTATTGGGCCGATAAATATTTAAATGAGCAGACAATTAAATCAAGAAATAAAAGCCAAACGTAATAATTTATCGGAATTGATGTAATAATTTCCGAGCTCCAATAATTAGGCTTAAACCTCTAATACTTCTATCAGGCCTCTAACGATTATTAACGTTGGATTAATCAATTGAGCCCAAATATAACAACTTTATAAGTGTAGACCACTTATAACACGTGATAAAATCACGAAACCTTATTCATGATTAAATCAAGCCCAGTAACAACAGTTACGTTAATCTTATAAGTGTAAACCACTTATATCCTTCAATAAGATTTAGCCCAGTTATATTTATCTTATAAGTGTAGACCACTTATAACATATAATAAAATCACTAAGCCTTATTATTGGCTTAATCAGATATCCTGCGATTTATGTCAAGGATGAAAAGACTATAAGACGCAAGAATCGATCGAAGTGATCGATTTCAAATGAGAATCGAGAAACTCTTGATTAAAAGAATACTCAAGATAGCGCTATCAGTTAAAGAGAATATAACCTCGATAAAAGACAACCTTCGCATAGATCGATAAGATTATCGATTTCATTTCAAGTTTCTCATTTTACGTTCTTTGAACGAGGTTAGGCGAAGGAAAAGGCCGAGACTAAGGCGGCGCTCAGAGTTATTAAATTATTCCAGGAAAGCTATCGAGGTGGGCTTTCATACAACGAAATGTTTTTATTGCTAAAGTTCTTTTCTTAAAAGAATTGTCATGCCATAAATGTTTTGTTTTTATATGATGTCTATCTGTGAGAGGGCTTCGGCCAAATGTTAACAGAGACGAATTCGGGCCTATCGGGATTTATATCTCGATGGGCTAAGTGCACTTAGAGGACCGTGAGCCGACGTAAGTTGGCCGGTCAGAGGTATCCGGGGAGGGTGGCCACCCTTACCGGATACACCCAGAGCTCAGATATGACGGATTACACCAGAGAACTTAGCCTGCGCAGGCACTCTTTTATAAAGAAAATGTTTTTGTGAACATAGGTCTTTTCCGAAAACCCCTATGATTCACTTGAATGGCTGACAATTAAAAATGTTTTGGCACGTGTCCACTGAGTACTTTAAAGTACTCAGCCCTGTACATATTTCCCATGTGCAGGTTGAACAGGATGAAGTGAAGTTGCCGGAAGGAACTTTTGTCGAGCATGGAAAGAATTGAAGCCTCTTGGTGGTGCATGTCTCCATACATGCATCTCACGTTCTTCCGCTGTGATTTTTATGTAGTCAGACTAGATTCTATTATGTGTATCGTTGCAACGTTTCAGCTCCATTATAGACATTGCTTTCTTTTCTTGAACAACGCTTCCGCTCATTTCATGTAAAGCGCTTCCGTTGATGAACAGTACCGTCCTCCATTCATTCTCGACGAATGATAGAGAGTTTGAATGTATCTCAATGCTATGTTGTCACATCATTCCACCTCATGTCGTTCGTTTATTTTATTTCTTTTTTTCCTTTTCTTGAGTCGCGACCTCGCTTGGCTAGTTAAGCGGAGCCGGGTCGTGACAGATGCCCTCTTTACTAAGCTCAATCATCCTACGTTTTGCTGTTCAATTATTTGTATAAGAACGAACGCCAATTGATACATGAAAGTCGTTGCTTGAGTCTTGGTCAACGAGTCTTCCAAATAAGTGAAGTGTGGAATTTCTATAAAACTGGGACCCAAATTGAGATTACACTAAAATTTTACTTTCGAGATTAAATTGTGATTACACTAAAATTGGTATTTTTTTTTTTTCGATCGGGCCCTATCAGACTTTTTTACTTTTGGGCTATTAATATATATATATATATATATATATATATATATATATATATATATATATATATATATTTGGGCTAACTCACTATTTCTCTGGACTATTCGAATCGAACCATCAAGTTCAGGATTTTTTGACATCCCTAATTCCAATTAGGATGAGAGAGACCGTCAAAATATGCTTTACTATCAAATATCACGATAGTAGTAAGTAATCTCATCTTATTATTTAGGTAATCAATAACTTTATTATATGCATTGTAGGTATCTTTTATAGATAACAAGAGCATAAGCAACAACAAAATCGAAAGAATTTAAGGACGAGAGATGAAATATTTCAATTCATTATTTTTATTAATAGCATATGTACAGTACTCTAATTTACTCTCCACTAAATATTTTATAAGTTTAATTTTCAATTAACTTGAATAATAATATCCAAGTTTATAAAAACTCCTGTTTTCGAATATCTTTTGAGTCTATGTAGTCAACTTTAGTGCTTTAACCACAATGAGTGTGGAATTTCAATTCGTGATGGATCGAAGGGGGCAATTGACGCAAGTCGTCGTCAACTTAATTAATTTTGAGGCCTCTAAAACATGCTTCTCCACTAAACCAATTATATTTGAACTGCCTCTCCACTCACAAGGAATATTGTAAGTGTTGGAAATTGTTTGTTATCTTTGTAGAAAATTATGCATTTGAATTTAGCCTATTGAAAATTATTACTTGGAATTATGACTTAGTTTGCTGGAAACTTTAGACGAGGATTTTTCATGGTTCGGGAAAATGCTATCATTATTCTTTGAATTGATGCCTAGATACTGTTCGATGAAACGACTAAGAGAGATTATTATCCTGGGTGAAAAAGAAAATCTGCTTTCAAATTAAAAATAACCACATTGCAATTCAATCAAGGTTCATACCTTCGAATCTAATCAACCATTTGGTTTCCATTACACAAATCTAACTGAAGAGTCCACTACGTAAACAATGAAAAGATAAGTTTTGTCATAGCAAGTTCCAGAGCACAATCAGCATCAAACACCATTATTGTGAATACTAATCGATATAGAGTATCGCACGAGGCCGACGCCTTCGTGTAGCTGCAGTTATTGCAGCATTGATCTTGTGTAGAGTAGCTGCTGCTTCGATCATATTGATCCTTTCATCTGCTGAATTTGCTGAACATTTCATAGCCAACTCAAAAATTGAATTCAAACATTGTTCTTTTGCAGAGAAATCTCGATCTTCCCTTGATAACGGAACAATTTCAGTTCCTGCATTTCGTCGTAGAGCTTCACTTACCCAATCTATTAGGCTCATTTCTCCACCGAACATATCATCAGTTGGCTTCTTCCCTGTGAACATCTCCAACACCAATATCCCGAAACTGTACACATCGCCCTCTGTCGAAACTTTCCCTTCCCTTCCAAGCTCTGAGTGTTTCACATGCATTCATCAATCTGTTAGGATTATATATATAAATAATATTGACAAAAGTGAATTTAATTTGGAGAGGTTAACACTGTTATTACCTGGTGCAGCGTAACCGATGGTGGCCAACGTTTGAGTGTGGACGAAAGCTTCCCCTCCCTCGAAAAGCTTCGAAATGCCAAAATCAGAGAGATGAGCAATCATGTCTTGATCAAGAAGAACATTGCTTGGCTTTACATCGCAATGAACAATTGGGAACGAATAGCCATGGTGTAGATACTCCAATGCTGCTGCAACATCTATTGCTATTTTTAGTCTCTGAAGCAGATCTAAATCACTATAAGTGTTCGAATGCAACCATCTATCCAAGCTCCCATTTGGCATGTACGCGAGAACCAAGGCTTTAAACTCCATGTTACTGCAACATCCAATTGTTCCCACTAAGTTTCTGTGTCGGATGCCGCCCAGTATTTCAGTCTCGGTGTCAAAGCTTTTTGCACCTCCTTCTAGCTGCAGGTTGAATACTTTGACTGCAGCTTCTAATCCATCCGACAGTGTTGCACGAAAGACCGAACCGAAGCTTCCTCTTCCAAGTAAGTTTCCTTCACTAAAACTGTTTGTTCCCCGTTCCAGTTCTATGTAAGAAATTCTTCTCCATTCACTAGTCGGCGGAATGTCACTCGATAGTGTAACTTTTCCTGATTTACGCCTCCTTATCATCACGAAGATAATAGTCGCAAGAATAGCGGGTAAGACCAGTGAGGGTACCAAGAATTTCATTAAGTTTGATCTAGGATGATGGTTTGCTAACAAGCAAGGTTGAACTTGAAATCTCGGGGAACCGCAGAGGGCAAAGTTGTGGGAAAAGGATTGAGGAGGGAAGTTACCAAATTGACCTCCACTTGGGATTTCGCCTTCCAGTTTGTTGTTAGAAGCATTAAAAATGTGGAGATAGGGGAGGATCTCTAAGGACTTGGGTATCGAACCGGAAAGATCGTTGTAAGATAAATCTAAAGTTTCGAGACTTCTAAGATGCCCTAAGGATGCCGGAATAGATCCTCCAAACTGATTATTCGACAAGTTTAGAGATTCTAATGATTGGCAACCGTCAATCAAGCTGGGTATATCACCTGAAAATCGATTGGACGACAAATCCAAGGCGTTGATCGCCTTCAAATTTCCGAGTTGAGATGACAAGTAGCCGTTGAAATGATTAAAGGACAAGTCCACGATGACAAGGTCTTTAAGTGCCCAGAAGTTGGAAGGGATGGTGGAATCCAATTGGTTGGAGTCTAAGTAAACTTCTCTCAAGGATTTGAGTTCCCCAAAACATCCAGGTATTGAACCTACGAGCTTGTTCCCTTCAAAGCTCAACACTCCCAAATTATATAATCGGCAAAAATCATTAGGAATGGACCCAACCAACTGATTGCCATCAAGATATAGCATTTGGAGCTGCTTCATTCTCCCAACTGTCGGTGGAATGCGCCCACTCAACTGATTGCCATCCAAATATATATCGAGCAAACTGCTCAAGTTTCCGATTTCAGAAGGAATGGTGCCCATGATGCTGTTCTTTGATACCGAGAGAAGCTCAAGGGAAGAGGAAAAGTTCCCGATCGACGCAGGCAGGCTACCATTCAATAGGTTATCTGACACTTCCAAGTACTTCAAATACCGACACTCGGTTAATGAAGAGATAAATGGGGCTACCTCTCCGGTCAACTTATTCCCCCAAATAACAAGGTTTTGGAGGAGTCTCAATTTACCAAAGTCATCTGGTATGGGTCCACCGAAGGAGTTAGTGTTCATGTCCAAGAAGGCAAGTTGAGAAGCATTGGTGATGGAGCTTGGAATTGGGCCACTCAGTCTGTTATTAGAGATAAGAAGCTTTTCAAGATTGAAAAGTGAATTCCCCAAATCTGAAGGAAGACTACCTGATAACTCATTAAATGAAAGTCCTAGAGTCTTCAAGGTTGATATGTTGAATATGGAAGATGGGATGGAGCCGGATAAGGAATTGTTGAACACATTGAAATATTGAAGGTTTGGTAAAGTGCCCATCTCTTGTGGAATTTCACCTGCCATAAGTAGACATTCATGCATGCATTTATTTTTATTATTATTATTATTATTATTATTATTATTATTATTATTATTATTATTATTATTATTATTATTATTATTATTATTATTATTATTATTATTATTATTATTATTATTATTATTATTATTATTATTATTATTATTATTATTATTATTATTATTATTATTATTATTATTATTATTATTATTATTATTATTATTATTATTATTATTATTATTATTATTATTATTATTATTATTATTATTATTATTATTATTATTATTATTATTATTATTATTATTATTATTATTATTATTATTATTATTATTATTATTATTATTATTATTATTATTATTATTATTATTATTATTATTATTATTATTATTATTATTATTATTATTATTATTATTATTATTATTATTATTATTATTATTATTATTATTATTATTATTATTATTATTATTATTATTATTATTATTATTATTATTATTATTATTATTATTATTATTATTATTATTATTATTATTATTATTATTATTATTATTATTATTATTATTATTATTATTATTATTATTATTATTATTATTATTATTATTATTATTATTATTATTATTATTATTATTATTATTATTATTATTATTATTATTATTATTATTATTATTATTATTATTATTATTATTATTATTATTATTATTATTATTATTATTATTATTATTATTATTATTATTATTATTATTATTATTATTATTATTATTATTATTATTATTATTATTATTATTATTATTATTATTATTATTATTATTATTATTATTATTATTATTATTATTATTATTATTATTATTATTATTATTATTATTATTATTATTATTATTATTATTATTATTATTATTATTATTATTATTATTATTATTATTATTATTATTATTATTATTATTATTATTATTATTATTATTATTATTATTATTATTATTATTATTATTATTATTATTATTATTATTATTATTATTATTATTATTATTATTATTATTATTATTATTATTATTATTATTATTATTATTATTATTATTATTATTATTATTATTATTATTATTATTATTATTATTATTATTATTATTATTATTATTATTATTATTACACATATGGCCCGGTTTTAGTTTTATAATTTCATAAAATTTATAGAAATACAACTTGGCTCCAGTTTCATAAATATAAAGATACGCAAAATTCAAATATATTTTATTCAGTTCACGAATAGTAATTAGGAGAACAATTAATGATGAGATTACAAATATTTTAAAGAAAATAGGATGCATTCATAATCTACCTGTATTTCTATCTATTATAAACATGTCTTGTGTGACAAATTTTGGTTTACCCATTTTGTCCCTATAATAAAGTTTAGTTTAAGGTCAATATTATAAATTCATCATGATTTATTTTATTATAAAAGGTCAAATATAATTTTCGCAATTCTAATCATTATTGAACTACACAAGAATTTATTTAATCAAAGCAACATAATATAATTGAAATGATATATACTATTATAATCAATTTCTACATAAATTCATAAAATATTATAGTCCTTCTCTAATTAGAATTCACTTATTGTCCAACTTAACCTTATACAATATATAATACCTCCAGATTCCCCATCAACCAAATTACAAATACTAAGTTGACTACACACATCTCCAATAGAAGTCACATTTTTCAATTTCTATTGAATATGTCATGAATTATTTTAATTAATAAAGGGTTTGGGTTTAAAGTTTAAACACATTAACAAAAAAATTCCACTTCTAAGTCATAATCAAACATAGTAGACAATTTAATTTCTAAGAACATTATAAAGTATTAATACTTACAATATTGTAAGTATATATTACCTTATACTTAGTCTCCTTTTTCTTCAAGTTCTCTTTGATATAAATAATCACGAGAAAATTAAGGAGAGAAAAGAAAATAACCATCTTTTAATTTTTCCTTATCTCACATTTCACACCTTTTATCTATTATCCCACAAATATGAAGTTTGAAATATTTTCCTTCTATTTAAAGAGTGACTATTTTCCTTTCTATTATTTTCTCATAAAAATATTTTCATCAAAGAGAATGCACACTTAAACTAAATACTCCCCCTATCTATTTTATCATAACACTTTTCTTCAATAATGTAGACACATATTTATTGAACAGTAAATGATAAAATGAACAGAGAAAGTATTCAGTTTAAATTATTTTTTTCTTTTTTATAGTTCAAGCTCTTATAAATAAATTATTTGGCTATCATTATATGATAAAAAAAATGACAAAGATTGATTAGATTGAAACTTAAACTTCATGGATAAAGATTGATTAGAAACTTAAACTTCATGGATAAGGAGATACTATAATGTTTTATCACTACATTTAACATATGTTCTTAAAGATAAGGAAAAACTACTAAACTAGAACTATAGAGCTACATACAAATAAATATTTAATTTTTTCATATTAATCTTCTACGCTTGTTAATAAACATATGGGTTTTCCAAGCCAACTTTGATATACAGTTCTCTTGCTTGATATGTATGCATCTGCCATAACCGCACTATATTTATATTCTATGTTATTCATAATCATAATATGATCACATTTGTACCTGTCAAATGATTGAACCCTAAGTCCAATAGTGTAAGCATGGTGAGATTTCCAATTCCTCTTGGGATCTTCCCTGCAAGTTAATTGAATGACAAATAATAAGCGTTTATTATGTGGGCATATTCCACTTCTACATGCAAATAATAGACGTACGTATATATACACAAGTAACAAGTAAGAAGATATTTGTACATACCTCGAAGGTCGTTATAGCCCAAATACAACTCTCTAAGCGTGTTCAAGCTCCCAATATCAAGCGGGATTTCTCCATTGAAATGATTGAAGGATAACCCCAGAATCTCAAGGACTCTGCATTTCCATATATTTGATGGAATCTCCCCAGAAAGTAGATTGAGTGAAACATCTAGTACTTTGATAATTGGGAGATTGTCACACAAATGACTCGGGAGTGGACCTGATAGGCTATTATTCTGCATTCTAATTTCTCGTAAGAAAGAGATATTGAAGATAGCATGTGGAATGTACCCACTCAAGTACTCATTATAATTCAAGTTTAACACTTGTAGGGATGATAGATTTCCAATCCCCTGTGGAATAACCCCGCTCAAGTGGTTATTGTGTATCCTTATTTCCTTGAGCGTAGACCCACCACTCCCAATCTCCGTCGGAATATTTCCACTCAAGTGATTGTAACTCAAGTCTAAGAGTTGGAGATTTGAATTGTTGAACAAAGAGGGAGGGAGTCTACCTGTGAAACTGTTGTTGTGGAGATCCAGTTCCTCGAGCTGAGGTAAACTTCCCAACCATGTCGGGACTTCTCCAGTGAATGAATTCACTCCCACGTTCACCACCTTCAGACGCCGCAGTTTAGAGAGCTCAATTGGTAAGAAGCCCGAGAAATTGTTGGAGCTGATGTCAAGATATCTGAGAAACGTTAGGTTTCCGAGATGTGGGGCAACTGTTCCAGCAAGGTCGAAACCGGAGAGATTGAGGGCAGTGACCCTTTGGTGCTTTATGCCACACATGACGCCAATCCAATTACAGACAGATGTATTTCCCGACCAATTCGTGAGCAAGATAGAATTGGGGTCGAAAGCAACGGAGCTTTTGAAGGAAAGAAGAGCATGTTTGTCAGTAGCAGAATCAAAGCAGAGGGCAATGGTATTGAAGAAGAAGATGGAAAGAGCAAAGAAAGAGAGATGAGTAGTCTTCATTGATTTTAATTGTTTTTTTATTTTGGATTGGTTGCCCTCTGTTCATATATGCTAGTTAATTTATTACTATAATATAATTTTGATTGCATATTGGATTTTGATTCTTGGTCAACGAGTCTTCTTCCAAATAAGTCAAGTGTGGAATTTTATGTAAAACTGGGTCCCAAATTGCGATGGCAGTGAAATATTAGAATTAAGAACGTATTTGATTTTCTGCAATAATTAAGAGATTACTCTAAATTAATTCAATCTCAGTCAAACATTCTATCGAACACTTTCCAGGCTCTACCGTCTGAATATGGAAATCAATGACAAACCGAAGCCGACAATCGGAGAAGACGAAGCAGCTGCGTAGAATAAAACCAGAAAGGAAAAAAATATTATTGAAACAAAAAATTAGAGTCGTTATTGTTTTTTTCTCTAGGGATGAAAAATAATTGATATTCGATCAAGACTGTTTGAATAGGACTAAAGATGAAGTTTCTGCGGTCTTTAATCCTTCACCTCTTCTTTTTCGTCTTCTTTTGTGTTATTTGTCATTAATGGGAAAACCACCAATTTGTACAGGCTGTCGAGATGTCTACATATCGCGTGAGGACGGGGCAGTTGACTCGACTCCAAGGAAACCCTAATCTAAGCACATTCTGATTTAATTTCTCATTCAATCAACTAACAGCAATCAATAGCTAGCTCGCTCACGAATTCAATCATCGTCTCTATTAAACAAACAGATACACAATAGCTAGCTCGCTCACGAGATTGATAAAGTAATCTAAAATTGGGGGGAAATTGGGAAAAATAAGCGAGGGAGCTTGCCTGATAAAACATGATCCTCGGCGCACACGAATTTCGCCGGTCCATGACGTCACTCCGTCCGCTATTAGAAGCTTCGACTCCATCTCTCAAAATCTCAGGAGCGAGAAGGAAGCATTCGAGTAAGCGTCAAAGAGGCTAATTCACTGCACTGCACTGTAATGGTCTGGATATTTTAATGGGCCGGGCCTCATCTCAACTATCGGGCCTGGGCCAGATTATGGGTCGAGATTGAGGTCAGATCAGGGCCCAGCCCAGCATTATTTATAATAAAAAAAATTATTCACAGAAAGAAAAGTGAATTTCGTGATTTTCCCATATGAGTCAAATTTTGTTTTGAAGCTGTTAAAAGTTCACCAATTTTTTCTTTAAATGGTGAAAGTTCACTATTTAAATATTTAAGTTATGTGTACAAGAATAATCCAATTGTCTTAAATGTTATACTCCTACCGTTTCAACGAAGATAAAACGTTTGACTAGAGTCTGTCTTAAGAAAACCATTTAACTAGGTTTGAATGTGGCTTCTTAAGCAAAAATTAGACTACTAATCCGATTCATAATGTGTTGGGGCCCTCTAATGATTCATCAAATATTGGATCGGGCCTGCACTTTGTTAGACGACCGTCGGTATTAAACTTAAAGTTTGTGTTAAAATGATTGTGGAGTACTGCTTTCTCTTTTGTTTTTCTTTTGCTAAATGAGTTCATGGACTGTGGTTGTAAATACTGCAATTACAATCTCATGTTACAACTAGAGCTATCACACATATTTGAACAACATTATTATGCCACAGCAAGTTCCATAGCACAAGCTGTGCTATATACATCAAACTCCAATCCTTTAAGCTCATTTACCGCTGAACATAACATCTGTTGGCTTCTTCCCTGTGAAAATCTCCAACAACATTATTCCAACACTGTACACGTCCCCTTCTGTCGAAACTTTCCCTTCCGTTCCAAGTAAGTTGGTCTCGTTAAAACAATTTGTTCCTTGATCCAATCTATACATATTCTATTTTTCTTTTTCTTCGTCCAATCAACTAACAACAATCAACAGAGCCACCTCGCCCAGAAATTCAATCACTGCACGAGTAAATAAAATGCCAAACGACCGAGGAAATCGAGACTGGAAAGTAATCTAAAATTGAGGCAATTGGGAAAAGCTGAAAATCGAAGTTTTACACACATACTACGTGTACTACTCAACAGAATTATCACGCATATTTGAACTGAAAAGTTTTGCCATAGCAAGTTCTAAAGAAGAAACAAACAGCATTGTAAGCATCAAACTCCATTATTGTGATTGCCAATCGATAAAGCATATCAAGGCCGATGCCCTGTAGCTGCAGTTATTTCTGCATTGATCTTGTGCAGGGCAGCTGCTGCTTCGATCATGTTGATTCGTTCATCCGCTGAAACTGCTAAGCATTTCATTGCCAACTCAAAAATCAACGATACGCATCTCTCCTTGGAGGAGAAATCTTGATCTTCACTTGACAAGAGAGCAGCTGCCACAATTTCAGTAGCTGCATCATGTTGTAGAGCTTCACTCACCCACTCTCTTAAGCTCATTTCTCCACCGAACATATCATCCGTCGGCTTCTTCCCTGTGAACATCTCCAACAACATTATCCCGAAACTGTACACATCCCCATTCGTAGACACTTTCCCTTCTATTCCGAACTCTATTTGTATTAGACACAGCAGTTCATCAATTTGTCAGGATTATGCAAAACATTCAAGGAAAAAGTAATACTATGTTTTAAGAGAATTTGAAAAGCTAACATTATGCATTATCACCTGGTGCAGCATAACCGATGGTGGCCAATATTTGAGTTTGGGCGAAAGCTTCCCCTCCCTCGAAAAGCTTCGAAATTCCAAAATCAGAGAGATGAGCAATCATGTCTTCATCAAGCAACACATTGCTCGGATTTATGTCACAATGGACTACTGGAACGGATAACCATGGTGCAGATACTCCAGAGCAGCCGCAACATCAATTGCTATTTTTAATCTCTTTATGAGATCAATAACACAGTTGTCGGAATACAACCATTTATCCAAGCTCCCATTCGGCATGTATGCCAGAATCAGAGCTTTAAACTCTATGTTACTACAACATCCTATAACTTCAACTAAGTTTCTGTGCCGAACGTTGCTCAATACTTTAGTTTCTGTGTTGAAGCTTCTCGCACCCCTTTCTAGTTCCAAGTCGAATACTTTTGCTGCAACTTGTAGTCCGTCGGAAAGTGTTGCTTGGAAGACCGAACCGAAGCTTCCTCTTCCAAGTAGGTTGCCCTCACTAAAACAATCCGTTCCCCGCTCCAGTTCCAAGTAAGACACTCTTCTCCACTCAATAACGGGTGAGATTTCAGAGGAGAGTAGCACCTTCTTCCGATTTCTTCTCCTTATGAAGACGACGATGGCCAACACTGAAATGACTACTACAATCAATAAGGGCGGCAACATATACTTCATTAATTTGACATACTCTTTTTCTCGTGTACTAACACCATTTTTTGAGCATAACTGCACTTGATATCTAGGCAAACCACATAGGGCAGAGTTGTGGGCAAAAGATTGAGATGTAAAGTTACTGAAACGACCCCCGTTCGGAATTTCCCCCTCCAATTGGTTGTCGGAAACATTAAAATTCCGAAGAAGGGGGAGGCCTTCGAAGGACTTGGGTATGATTCCAGAGAGATTATTGTGAGATAAATCTAAATCAGTTAATCCTTTGACATTTCCCAAGACCTTAGGAATAGATCCACCAAACTGGTTATTGGACAGGTTCAGAGTTACTAGTGATTGGCAACCATCAATCAAGCTGGGTATATCGCCTGAAAATCGATTATAAGACAAATCTAAGGTGTTAATGGCCTTCAAATTTCCGAGTTGGGATGACAATGGGCCATCGAAATGATTGAAGGACAAGTTCAAGATGAAAAGGTCTGTAAGAGCCCAGAAGTTGGGAGGGATGGTGGAATCCAATTTGTTGGAGTATAGATAAACTTCTCTCAAGGATCTAACTTCCCCCAAACATTCAGGTATTGAACCTTCGAGCTTGTTCCTATCAAGGCTCAACCCTCCCAAATTATTCAACCTACATTTATCGTTAGGAATAGACCCAACCAATTGATTGTCACCAAGATATAGTATTTGGAGTTGCTTCATTCTCCCAACTGTCAATGGAATGCGCCCACTCAATTGATTAGATAACAAACCCAAATATAGCAAGCTACTCAAGTTTCCGATTTCAGAAGGAATGACGCCCATAATGTTGTTGTTTGATAGCGAGATGACCTCAAGAGAAGAGGAAAAATTCCCGATTGATGCAGGTAGGCTACTCTTCAACAGGTTATCAACTATGTCCAAGCGCTTCAGATGTTGACAATTGGTTAATGAAGAGAGAAACGGGACTGGCTCTCCACTTAAATTATTCCTTCCCATGTAAAGTTCTTGGAGAAGTCTCAATTTACCAAAGTCCGGTATGGATCCACTCAAGGAGTTGTTGCTCATGTCTAAGAAGGCAAGTTTAGAAAGATTGGTGATAGTACTTGGAATCCGACCATTGAGTCCGTTGTTAGCTAAAACAAGCCCTTCAAGATTGGAAAGTGAATTCCCCAGATTTGAAGGAAAACTACCTGAAAACTCATTAAATGAAAGTTGTATGATCTTCAAGGTTGATATGTTGAATATGGAAGATGGGATGGAACCGGACAAGGAATTGTTGAACACACTGAAATATTGGAGGTTTGATAAAGTGTCGATCTCTTGTGGAATTTCACCTGCCATAAGCAGACATTCATGCATGCATAAAGATGGTGGTTCAGAACCATAAATATAATACTACTGTATATGACAACATCGTACCTGTCAAATTATTGTCGTCCAAGATCAATTGCATAAGCATGGTGAGATTTCCGATTCCACGTGGGATGTTGCCGCTCAAATTGTTGTCGAAAAATCTCAAGATCTCAAGGCTTTTGCATTTCCATATACTTGGCGGAATCTGTCCTTGAAGTTGATTCTTACGCAGATTAAGTGTTTTGATGTTGGGCATATTGTTGCACATTTCACTTGGGATATTGCCTGCAAATAATTTTCTACCTCATATTATCTAATTGCCAACAATTCCCTCAACATTAATTGTTTGCTCCCAAGCAATATTATTAATTAATTTGTATTTTGCAATTCCCGTGAACGCATGCATGGTGATTATATACATGGGAGTGACGGCATCCATACCTGTCAACTTGTTATCACCTAGATACAACACCTCAAGAGATGAGATGTTGAAGATTGAAGGTGGAATATTTCCAATTAGGGAAGCTCCCTCGATGTTTAATTCCTCTAGCCTCCGGAGATTCCCATTTCTGCCGGAACTCCTCCTGAAAACATATTGCTATTCATCAATAGGTATTCATGTTTGTTTCGAGGAGTGTTATAAAAGCAAATTTTATTCAAGTAAGACGAGAATGCAGATGTACCTCGGAAATCGTTGAAGGCCAGGTACAACTCTCTAAGCATGCTCAAATTCCCAATTTGGAATGGGATATTGCCGCTCAAATTATTGTAGGATAATGACAAGATCTCAAGGTGTTTGCATTTCCATATGCTTTGTGGGATTCCCCCAGAAAGGCTATTGTTCCTAAATATAATTTCTCTCAAGGAAGACATATTGAAAATACCCTTCGGTATGGACCCACTCAACTCATTACAACTCAAGTCAAACACTTGTAGGGATGAAAGATTTCCAATTTCCTCTGGGATAGCACCGCTCAAGTGGTTATTGCTTATTCTTATTTCCTTGAGCGTAGACCTACTACTCCCAATCTCCGTCGGAATATTTCCATTCAACAAATTGGAACTCAAGTCTAAGAGTTGGAGATTTGAAATGTTGAACAAAGAGGGAGGGATTCTACCTGCGAAACTGTTGTTGTTCAGGTACAGTTGCTCAAGCCGAGGCAAACTGCCCAACCATGTCGGAATTTCTCCAGTAAATGAATTCACTCCCACATTCATCACCTTCAAACGCCGCAGTTTTGAGAGCTCAGAGGATAAGAAGACCGTGAAATTGTTGGAGCCGATGTCCAAATATCTGAGAAACGTCAGGTTTCCAAGATGTGGAGAAACAGTTCCAGCAAGGTTGAGTCCGGAGAGATTGAAGGCAATGACCCTTTGGTGCTTGACTCCGCACGTGATCCCGAACCAATCACATACGGGAGTACTTTCCGACCAATTCGTGCGCAAGATAGCATGGGGGTCGGAAGCAACCGAGCTTTTGAAAGAAAGGAGAGCATGTTTGTCTGTAGTAGAATCCAAGCAGAGGGCAATGGTATTGAACAAGTAGAAGATGGAAAGAACAAAGAAAGAGAGATGATTAGTCTTCATTGATTTTAATTGTTCTGTTTTGGATTGGTTGCCCTCCTTATATTTAAATAAGTCAAAAGTAAGCGAATTTAAATTTTAATTTAATTTGCATGCACATTATCCTACATTTGCAAGTCGTCGTCAACTTTTCATTTATGTAACTACTATTTTCATATTGAAATAATGAAAATAAGTCTAGTCAAATAATAATAGTAGCATTCTATTAGCTACTTGCGTAGTATGTATGGCGATAATTAATTTCGAAAATAAGTTGACTTTTACCATAAACTTTTAAAGCTAAACTGCAATGTCAATGCTCCCAGTTACAATGTTTGGAAAAATAGGATTAATCGCGATTACAATGAAATTTCAAATAATGAACGTATTTGATTTTCTGCAATTAGAATGTTCTAAATTAATTCGTCTCATTTAACATTCTATCGAACACTTTCCGGGCTCTACTCGATCTACCGTCGAATATGGAATTCAATCACCGTCGAATGTGGAATTCAATCACCGTCGATCAAAAACAAACAGATAACAAAAGACAGAGGAAATTGAGATTGATAAAGTAATCTAAAATTGGGGGAAATTGGGAAAAGCGAGGGAACTTGCCTGATAAAACGTGATCCTCGGCGTACACACCACTCGGCCGTGGATTTCGCCGGTCCGGTCCATGACGTCACTCCGTCCGCTATCAGAAGCTTCGACTCCATCTCTCAAAATCTCAGGAGCGAGAAGGAAGCAATCGAGCTAGTAAGCTAAATCGGCGACAAAGGGAAAGAGTTAACTGCATATAGCTTATTCTGAATTTAAAGAGAGAAGAGAAAAGAAAAAACCCGCGAAAGGAATCCCTTGGGCTTAAATGGGGCCCATTAGTGAGTGAGTGAATTGGTGTAGGCCCAATCGTATTTGGATTGGGCCGCCTTTGACAATTCCAGCTTTCAAAACAAAAATTATTTTCCAGCAACACATTGCTTGGCCTAACATCGCAATGAATAATTACGCCCTCCGTCTCTTCCTAAGTGGACCCCTTTTATTATTAGTAGTTGTGAAAACGTGCGTTGCACGTATAACCACTCATTTATCATATATTCCTTTATAATACATTTACAGTCTAAACAATCATTAATAGCATAACATTGTTAATCGTTTGCATTAATTAACAAAACTTTGTCAGGTGTAAAGACAATCATATAATTGATACAATCTTAATTTTAAAAACTAAGATAAAATCTATGCGCTGTTACTACTAACCGTGATAACATATTAAGAATTTAAATTCATGTTGTGTCAATAGAGCATAAAATAATGTCACTATTTTAAGATAGTCTATAACATGCTCCATCTTTACAATATTAAAACATTAAATTTAAAGGATAAATTAAGCTATAATCAACTTAAAATAGTACTAATAAATTACATCTATATTTGCAATTTCTCATTCTTGTGACATGAATAATCAATATAAATATAGAAAAGTCCAAACTAGGAGCATGAATTGACTTACAATATATAATTTCTCATTTGTCAAAGTCTCTTTAACGAAATAACAATACATAATGAATGGAAATAAAAATATTCTAATAATGCAATATTAACAAAAAAATATAACACAATTTACTATTTGCAAGTATATAATCAGGCAATAACCTGTAAACCAAACGGCATGCAATTACTTATCCAATTCTATTTTTTAAGTGATAAGATCGTATAGATTAACACAACTTGTACACAATCTTTTACAATCAAACCAACAGAGAACTTGAGTCAACAAAATTTGCAATTCAAAATTATTTTATTATTGAAGAAATTCTTACTTTATTGAAGAAATTCTTACACCCAAGCATATGAGATTAGACTAATCTTATTACATCCTATATATGTATAGTATCCCAAATTTTTGTCTATCTTTTGATTAGCCATGTCACTCAAAGCAAAAATCACAAGTTCTATTAGTGGCCTTTACTTTTCCATTTTTATAATAACATCTTTCATTTCTTAACAATTGTTTCCTATAAAAGAAAATTATATAGGACAAAGTAAGTAACATAAAAAATATGTTATAATATAGTATAATGTATTTAATAAATTCATCAATCTAATTATGGCATATGTATTATAGGTATTATAATTAATTCATCAATAACGTCATGTTATACCGGATTCAAATGAAGTATTAATAATGTTATATTATTGGAGGAAAAGATGAAACTTTACTTAGGGGGGTGTATTCAATTTAGATTCTGCAGGATTTTTATGGATTTTAGAAATCTGTAGGTATTCAATTCAGATTTTATAAAGTTTTTAAAAATCCTCAGGTATTCAATGCAGACTTTTTAAAGTCTTAAAAAATCTATAGGTATTCAACAGTCCATGGATTTTAATAGTCTATGGATTTTGCTGGATTCTTTTTTAAAAATATAAAGAGATTTCACTTTTCAAAATCTTTTATAAAACCCAGAGATTTCTACGGATTCTTTGAAAAAAACTCAAAGTCACAATTTCCGCCACCCTCCTCCGTACTTTTTATCTTTTCTCCAAACAATTATAGTTTATTTTAAAAGATATCAAAATTATGACTATCTAGTACCAAAAATTTGTTTACTAGAGTTTGCTTGAAAATCAATATTTTCATAAAATCCCTCATTCTTATAAAATTCGAACTTGTAATTTTTAAATCTAAACTTTCATTTTGATTTTTTATGGTTAAATTATTGCTACGTTTTTTAAGGTACAAGGAATTGAATAATGACTAAACTGAAATACAACATTTGAACGAGAAAAATAAGAGTAATTTTTTTTTATTAAAAATACATTAATTGGACTTTCTTTAAAAATACGATTCTTGTTTTGAAAGATGACATAATTTGATGAATTTGGATACTCCCTACAAACATATTCAAACAATTTGAATAAAGTTATTGGTTTTTTTTTTTTTTTTTCAAATAATATAGATAATTTTATTTATTAATTTACAAGTGTGACTCATATGCATTTATTTATATAAATAAATAGTTACAATAGTTCAGCGTCGGAGCGGAGTCTATGGAAATCCATGGAAATTAATTAAAAAAACATATTCCACAATACTGCAAGTAGAGGTGTTCAAAAGAACCGGAACCGGCGGTTAAAACTATAACCGTAACCGGAACCGGCAGTTTTTTAACCGGAACCGGAACCGGCGGTTCGGAACCGGAAAATGAACCGGTGGAACCGGCGGTTCGGTTAAGGTTCCTAAAGCTTGAAACCGTAACCGGCGGTTCGGTTCCGGATCCGGTTCCAAACCGGCGGTTCCAAATTTTGGAACCGTCCAATTTATATAAATTCTATTATTTTTATTTTTTTCTTAAATATAATTTATAAACAAATATAACATTATTTGTTAAACTTCATAAATAATAACTAAATATATATATAATTTGGATTTTTTTCAATTATATAAGTGTTACTCTCAAACACTCATTTGTTATTTCTTCATTGTGAGATATGTTTATTGTTTTTATAATAGTATTACACTTTTCAAGCTTCTTATTTATTTGATATGTGATATCTAACACATCCCAAACTATGAGAAGAGTTGCATGAGGAACACCCATAAAATTGAAAGAATGTTCAAAGCCTTATGAAATAAAAAAGTTTTAAATTAAAAAAAATAATAATAATAATAATTGTCCGGTATTTTTCGGTTAGAACCGGAACCGTAACCGGAACCGGCGGTTCCGGAACCGGAACCGTGTGTTTGCGGTTCGGTTTCGGTTCCTCCCTCGACGGAACCGGAACCGGCGGTTCGGTTCCGGTTAGAATCGGAACCGGAACCGTGGGCACCTCTAACTGCAAGTCCATGAAAATCCATCAAAATCAATAAATAGAATCAGTCAAACTCTGTATAGAGTCTAGTCAAACTCTGCGCAGAGTCTATGGATTTTAAAAGTCTATAAAAATCCACCTACTTTTCAAAGTCTATAAAAATCCTGTAGAATCTGAATTGAATACACCCCCCTTAGTCTCAAAGAGTGTAGAAGCATTTATTATAATTATGTCACACCTTGTAAGATACAACATCTCAATTTCAAAACAATTATGAATATTACTTTGGATTTATCATTTAGAGCAATAAGTTACACACAGTAGTATACAAGAGTATTTTTATGATCGAATCAAACTTACTCTTTAAATTACTAATTTCTTTTAGTAAAGCCTACTAAACCTAATAAATTAGGTACAAACACTTGTTCAAAAAAACAAAATCGAAATATATAAAAACTAATTTAGTTTAGGTTAATTATCAAATATTCATGATTAATTCCTCCATTAAAAAAAAAAAAACTCTAAACGCAATTATATCCTAAACTATCAATTTGTTATTGCCACTCTCAATGCAGTCTTTCAGCAACATTATGTCCACGTGAAACACCGAAATCTAAGTGGAATTTTGTAATTAATGTTTAACTTAATAATAAGTTTCGCCGGTAAATAATACTCCCTCCGCAGAGATCATGACCCTATTTCCTTATTGAGATGTCTCACAATTCATGACCCCTTTCCTATTTGGGAAATAATTAGGAAACTAATTGTATCATTTGTAAATCTCTTATTACAATTAACATTCTCTAACTAAATATGTTGAGGCTGAAACTCGTGCTATTGTTGATAGGGTGAACCTCTGTGTGGAGGAGAATATTAAGCCAATTAGGTTGTTTTCAGACTCGCTCATGGCTGTTCTCCGTCTTACAGAACAGGAGATGCGCGACGATACCACCTATGGGAATCTCAACGACATTTATGCTTTTATTCAGAGTGGTTTCATCCTTAGCGTGTCGCATATGTACCGGAGTGCTAATTCTGCTGCTCATGCCTTAGCTCAGTTCGCAGCTTCCTCTTCTTCTTCCTTTACATGGAAATCTGAGTTTCCTGAATGGCTCTTTAACAGAGAACCACAACTACTACAAGATTTTTGTTCCAAGAACAACCACAACACACAATCCAAAACTTCATTTCTCAGTCAAATGCAACTTTTTGGAACAAAACTATCAGAGGAAGGCCTTAATCAATAGATTAAAACTCCAGGTGAACCCTAATCTAATCACATTCTGATTTTTTTATTTTTTTCCCCTCATTCAATCAACTAACAGCAATCAATAGCGAGCTCATTCACAAATTCTATCACCCGTCCACCAAAAAAAAAAGACAAATACCGAAAGACAAGAGGAAATCGAGATTGGAAAGTAATCTGAAATTGGGGGAAATTGGGAAAAAAAAAGGAGGGAACTTGCCTGATAAAACGTGATCTCGGGGCCGATGGCGGAGTCGGCGCACACGTCACACACCACCCGGCCGTATCAAACTCCATTATTGTGAATACTTATAGATACAGCCAGTGGCGGATGCAGGATTTTCTATAAGGGGTGTCAAAGTTATAATAATAATAATCATAAACATTGTAATAAACATACTATTCACATTAATTATAAAAAGTTAGCATAATACATATACAAACTAACAGAATTAAAATCAAGAACTAAGTCAACGTATTCCTTTCCAACCAAGCGTACTGTTTTCTTCCCCATTTACAAAACACCACGACGACCGGTCATATCTTGAAAAGACTGAATAATAGCTTCATTCGATACACAATCAAATATATCCTTTTCAATATAGACCACCAAATTATCATTCATCCATTCATCACTCATTCGGTTGCGAAGACGATTCTTCACAATCTTCATAGCAGAGAATGCTCTTTCTGCAGAAGCCGTTGCAACCGGTAGTACTAATGCTAAAGTTATAAGCTTGTAAACTAACGGATACACCAAATCTTTTCCAGTTTCAACTAATTTTCTTGATAAATCTCCAAGCCCTCTCATAGCTGAGGTATCTAATCTTGAACGCACATCGAGCACAAAATTCTCGAGTTGGTCTGACAATGCCAAAAGCTCTATGCCTCGAAAATCATTTGGATAGAATCCAGCAAGTCGAACTAACTTTTCTTTGTCAAAAGCTTTGAAAGAGTCAGATGGGTTCAAACAAGCCATGCAAAGCAACAATTCAGTACTTATCTCATTAAATCGACCATTCAACTCAAGCAATTGCATATCTATACTTCTACGCGATAGCGATGCAAGTTTGTCATCTCTTCATCTTCCCGTTTTTGTTTCAATCTTTTGCCACTTACATAAATAGCATCCATATCAGGCACCGTAATTTTGTATTTTGTGCAAAAAACTGATACATCTTTCACCAAAGAGCTCAATCCATCATCTCTCATTGCTTGGAGCCTTCCTTTAGAAATATCAACTAAAATCATAGCATTCGCTATATCTTGATTTTTCCTTTGCAATGCTTTGCACAATTCATTTGTTATTCCTAATACAGATTTCATCAAGTGCAAATCAAATACAAAGTCAAAAGATAGCATGTCTCTTACCAAGCGCGAAGCTTCACCCCTTTGACAAGATATAGCTCCTTCATCCACAATAGTACGAAGGACGCCTATTATAGAATCAAATAAGTTAATCATCCCAAGAATAGTATTGTAATGCGAGCTCCAACGAGTGTCACATGGACGAGCAAGAGTACTTTCTTGATTCAATCCTCTGCCGGTAGCAATTTCTCATTTTCCAAAGCTTCAATGATATGTGCAAGTTGCTGTTCTCGTAAGTTGTCTTTCCGTTTGCACGAACCTCCAACTACATTCACCACATTAGTCATCAAAAGGAAAAGTTCAGAGATACGGATGTGATGTTTTGCAACTGCTACCAAAGCGAGTTGAAGTTGGTGAGCAAAACAGTGGACATAATATGCTGTGTGATTTTCTTTCAAGATCAAAGACTTTAACCCATTAAACTCTCCACGCATATTGCTAGCTCCGTCATAGCCCTGTCCACATAATTTGGATATGGTCAATCTATGTGCACTCAAAAGTTCTTCGAGTGCTACTTTCAATGAGATAGCACTTGTGCACTCGACATGCTTGAATCCTAAAATTCTCTCAAGAACTTGGCCACTTTTATCTACAAAGCTTAACACAACAGCCATTTGTTCTTTTATCGACACATCACGAGAATCATCAAGAAGAACACAAAAAACCCCATCACCAAGTTCTTCAAGTATAGATTTCGTTGTTTGAAAGGCACAAGCTCTAACAATATCTTTTTGAATAAGAGGGGCTATTAACTTGAGATTTGCCTGGGCATTTTTTAAAGCAACTCTCCTTACATCCTCATTATGGCTTGCTAGAAACTTCAAAAGTTCTAGAAAATTACCTTGATTGCTTGAACCTTCAGACTCGTCATGACCACGGAAGGCAAGTCCCTGCCTCAAAAGCCACCGAACACAATCAATTGAAGCATTTAGCCGTACTCTATAACTCAATTTTGCCTCATCTGTAATTTTCAACAATACTGGCTCAATGTGCTGCTTCTGATTCAACAGATCTCCACACTTACTAAAAGCTTGTCTATGAGCACTGTTAGGACCTCCCTCATGCTTTCGAAGTTTATGCTTGTGTTTCCAATCCCTAAAACCTATAAGAGTAAATGCATCGCCACCTCCTTGACCCAATTCATTTTTGAATATATAACAATAAAGACAAAATGCAGCATCTTTGTCTTTACTATATTCCAACCAGCTGAATTCGTCGAACCATGAACGGTTAAACCTCCGCATAATCCCATCAATATTTTGCTGAGGGAAATTCTCAAGATTAGGTTGACAAGCACCTTCCAAATAGTACTTCCTTCGAACTCTTTCTCGAATATTAGGATGATACGTTGTGATTTTTGGTCGTTTTCCGGGGTCTGAAGGAAGCTCCGACAAATTAGAATCTTCATCAGTGGCTTGTGTTTGCTCATTCGAACTCTTAGATGAAGCTGAGTTCAAAGTTGTCCTAGGCATTTTGACTTGCTCATTTTCATTGGAACTCACATTAAGCGATGACGATTTTTTATCCAATTTTTGAAAATACTTCAGCATTATTCTGCGTCAAAATTAAGAACTCTTTAAAATCACATCATATTCTAATTGGGAAAAATCTAAAATAAACAAATTAATATATTCTGAAATAAATGATATGCATAATTGAACTGTAAGAATGTAACAAATGTGATAACTGTTGTTGGTGAAATGTATCTATTCCACAAGCACCACCATAACAGAGTTTGGGCAGCCCTTTTCTTGATGGTACGTATTGGCCGAGTAATTTCATTTCCCATTTGATGAGATCAAAAAACGATTCAGAGCATGTAACAAGTTTCAGGCAGTGGTCATACCCACGTCGCAGCTATTCCTTAATTCCCCTTCATTTCCTCTTGTTGGCATTCTGTCGAACAGGTTCTAGGCGAAGAGATTACAAGTTCAAATTAATCCTTAAGCTTGGCATTTCGTCGAACAACTTATAGGCGCTGGAGATTTCAACTATCTTCTCAATTTTCTCGCAATCTAAAACACACATGAATTCCTTCCTAGACTCCTAGTACCACCAAATTTGGGGGTTTGGTTATGTTCTTCTCTATTTTGGTTAATTGCTTTGAATTGAAAATTGAACATTATAAGAAGAAATCATGTTGTGATTCTAATGGGCAAGAAACGAAAACCTACAATATCTTAGATAAGAGAAGAGGAAAGAAGATGGCAGAGCGCAGCTTACCTTTTTCCCTCGTCCAGAACCAGAAGCGAAGAAGGAAGAAGAAAGAAGTTTGAAAAATCGGAGAATCCTAATCTGCCTACTGCTAGCCGCGATTTTTCAGAATTTTAGCAACTTAAATAATTCTATATACATTCAAAATATATTTTTTAATAATAATAATAATATTAGGGGTATAATAGGTATTTCACAACAAAATTTAAGGGGTGTCAATTGACACCCCTTGACCATATGTCCATCCGCCCCCGGATACAGCGTATCGAGGCCGATGCCTTCGTGTACCATTTTAAACAACAGTAACAGATAAATCATATCGTGGGGGACGAGTGGCTAAAGCTGCTGCAATTGTTGTTTTGATCTTGTGCAGAGCAGCTGCTGCTTCGATCATGTTGATTCTTTCATCCGCAGAAACTGTTAAGCATTTCATTGCCAACTCGAAAATCGACGACACGCATCGCTGCTTGTCAGAGAAATCTCGATCTTCCCTCGATAAGAGAGCAGCTGCCACAATTTCAGTAGCTGCATTCTGTTGCAGAGCTTCACTTACCCACTCTCTTAAGCTCATTTCTCCCCCGAACATGTCATCTGTCGGCTTCTTCCCTGTGAACATCTCCAGCAGCATTATCCCGAAACTGTACACATCCCCATTTGTAGACACTTTCCCTTCCGTTCCGAACTCTATTTGTATCACACGCCATCGGTTAGGCCAAACAGTCATGGAAAAAATTAATATATGATATAACGAAATCTGAAAAGCTAACATTATGCATTATCACCTGGTGCGGCATAACCAATGGTGGCCAATGTTTGAGTTTGGGCGAAAGCTTCCCCTCCCTCGAAAAGCTTCGAAATTCCAAAATCAGAGAGATGAGCAATCATGTCTTCATCGAGCAACACATTGCTCGGCTTTATGTCACAATGGACAACCGGGAACGGATAACCATGGTGCAAATACTCGAGAGCAGCCGCAACATCTATTGCTATTTTTAATCTCTGTACGAGATCAATAAAACAGTTGTCGGAATACAACCATCTATCCAAGTTCCCATTCGGCATGTATGCCAGGATCAGAGCTTTAATCTCCATGTTACTACAGCATCCGATAACTTCAACTAAGTTTCTATGTCGAACGTTGCTGAGTACTTTAGTTTCTGTGTCGAAGCTTCTCGCACCCACTTCCAATTGCAAGTCGAATACTTTTGCTGCAACTTGTAGTCCGTCAGATAGTGTTGCTTGGAAGACCGAACCGAAGCTTCCTCTTCCGAGTAGGTTGCCCTCACTAAAACAATCCGTTCCCCGTTCTAGTTCCAAGTAAGAAACTCTTCTCCACTCTATAACGGGTGAGATTTCAGAGGAGAGTGGCACCTTTTTCTGGTTTCTTCTCCTTATGAAGACGATGGCCAACACTAAAATGACTACTACAATCAATGATGGCAACATATACTTCATCAATTTGGCAGAATTGTTTTTCCGAGTACCAACACCATTTTTTGGGCATAACTGCACTTGATATCTAGGAGAACCGCAAAGGGCAGAGTTGTGGGAAAACGATTGAGCAGTAAAGTTATCGAAACGACCCCCGTTTGGAATTTCCCCCTCCAATTTGTTGTCGGAAACACTAAAATTCCGAAGAAGGGGAAGGCCTTCTAAGGACTTGGGTATGAATCCTAAGAGATTATTGTGAGATAAATCTAAACCAGTTAAGCCTCTGACATTTCCCAAGACCTTAGGAATGGATCCACTAAACTGGTTATTGGACAGGTTCAGAGTTACTAGTGATTGGCAACCGCCAATCAAGCTGGGAATATTGCCTGAAAATCGATTAGAAGACAAATCTAAGGTGTTGATTGCCTTCAAATTTCCGAGTTGGGATGACAATGGGCCATCGAAATGATTGGAGGACAAGTTCAAGATGAAAAGGTCTGTAAGAGCCCAGAAGTTGGGAGGGATGGTGGAATCCAATTGGTTGGAGTCTAGGTAAACTTCTCTCAAGGATTTGAGTTCCCCAAAACATTCAGGTATTGAACCTACGAGCTTGTTCCTAGAGACGGTTAACACTCCCAGATTATATAATTGGCAAAAATCATTAGGAATGGACCCAACCAACTGATTGCCATCAAGATATAGCATTTGGAGTTGCTTCATTCTCCCAACTGTCGGTGGAATGCGCCCACTCAATTGATTTGCAGCCAAATCTATCGTGAGCAAATTGCTCAAGTTTCTGATTTCAGAAGGAATGAGACCCGTGATGTTGTTGTTTGATAGCGAGATAAGCTCAAAGGAAGAGGAAAAGTTCCCGATCGACGCAGGCAGACTACCGCTCAATAGGTTATCAAATACATCCAAGTACTTCAAATATCGACACTCGGTTAATGAATATAGAAATGGGGCTACCTCTCCGCTCAACTTATTCCCCCAAATGTAAAGGTGTTGGAGGAGTCTTAAATTACCAAAGTCCGGTACGGGTCCACTCAAGGAGTTCCTATCCATTGACAAGAAGGCAAGTTTAGAAAGGTTGGTGATAGAGCTTGGAATCGGACCATTGAGTCTGTTGTGAGCTAAAACAAGCCTATCAAGATTGAAAAGTGAATTCCCCAAATCCGAAGGAAGACTACCTGAAAACTCATTAAATGAAAGTCCTAACTGCTTCAAGGTTGATATGTTGAATATGGAAGATGGGATGGAGCCGGTTAAAGAATTGTTGAACACACTGAAAAGACTGAGGGATGGTAAAGTGCCGATCTCTTGTGGAATTTCACCTGCTATATCCATAAATACATGCATGAATAATATTGAATTTATTATTATTAATACAAACTATACATTATATTATATTGAATATATTTTTAATATTCGTCACACATGCATGGTCGTGTGCATAGTTTTAATTTTATAATTTTCAAAATTTTATAGCAACTAGAACATAAATGAGAGCAAATACAAACCAGCTCCAATTTGATAGTAATATAAAGTGATGATCACGCATAACTGTGTTTTCAATTTGGAAGAAAATTGCAATTCAGACATAATTTATTCATGATAGGTATTAAAACAGCTTACATTATCTAGAAAGTATAACTAAATAAATTCATGATAATATCAATGATTTAAAGATTTATTCGAATTAACATATCCAATCTGATAATATGGAAATCGTTCCGGCCCATGAAAGAAACATAGCCACGGCTAGACGACCACGCATCTAAAGTACCAAAAATGATTTTATCGTGGTTTATAGTTTTTCATATAAAAAAAAAATGTAACTTAAGGGTATTTTTTTGTTATTTTGCCGAAGGCCTCTAAATTGTCAGGATCAGGCAGATGGTTCATCCTGTAACGATTAGTGGCACGCCATCATATATATGTTATTCAGAATCATAATACGATCACATTTGTACCAGTCAAATTATAATAAATATAGTTTTAAAATTGTCTTCACATATATACATATGGCTGTGTATGGTTTTAGTTTTCTATTTTTCATAAAATGTATACATAACAACTAGATCATAACTGAGAGCAAACACGACTCCAATTTGATAATACAAAGTAATTAATAGAACTTGCAACATCTAGAAAGTATATACGATTACTTTAGATGTAAAATTAGTTTAAACAAAGCACTGTATGATGCAATCACAAATTAGGGCACGCCATCGTATACATGCTATTCAGAATCATACTACTGTACCTGTCAAATGATTCAACCCCAAGTCCAATAGTGTAAGCATGGTGAGATTTCCAATTCCACGTGGGATGTTGCCACTCAAATTGTTATAGCTAAATGACAAGAACTCAAGGTTTCTGCATTTCCATATATTTGACGGAATCTTCCCTGCAAGTTGATTCAGAGACGAAGAATAAGAGTATATTGATGTTAGACATATTGTTGCACATTTCAAATGAGTCGAGAGTGAACCTGATAGACTATTATGCTTAATTCTAATTTCTGTCAAGGAAGAGATATTGAAGATAGCATGTGGAATGGACCCACTCAACTCATTTGAATTCAAGTTTAACACTTGTAGGGATGACAGATTTCTAATCCCCTCTGGAATAACCCCGCTCAAATGGTTATTGAGTATCTTTATTTCCTTGAGCGTAGACCCACCACTCCCAATCTCCGTCGGAATATTTCCACTCAACAGATTGTTACTCAAGTCTAAGCGTTGGAGATTTGAATTGTTGAACAAAGAGGGAGGGAGTCTACCTGCGAAACTGCTGTTGTACAGATACAGTTGCTCGAGCTGAGGTAAACTGCCCAACCATGTCGGGACTTCTCCAATGAATGAATTCACTGCCACGTTCATCACCTTCAGACGCCGCAGTTTAGAGAGCTCAATTGGTAAAAAGCCCGTGAAAGTGTTGGAGCGGATGTCAAGATATCTCAGAAACGTTAGGTTTCCGAGATGTGGGGCAACAGTTCCAGCAAGGTCGAATCCGAAGAGATTGAGGGAAGTCACCCTTTGGTGCTTGACACCACACGTGACGCCAATCCAATCACAAACGGATGTATTTTCAGACCAATTAGTGCGCAAGATAGCACCGGGGTCGGAAGCAACGGAGCTTTTGAAGGAAAGAAGAGCATGTTTGTCTGTAGTAGAATCCAAGCAGAGGGCAATGGTATTGAAGAAGAAGATGGAAAGAGCAAAGAAAGAGAGATGAGTAGTCATCATTGATTTTAATTGTTTTATTTTGGATTGAGTGCCCTCTTCATATATATAACGGATGCTCTCTTTACTAAGCTCAATTATCTGTATAAGAACGCCAACTGATACATGAAAGTCGTGGTTTGAGTCTTAGTCAACGAGTCTTCTTCCAAATAAGTGTGGAATTTATGTAAATTAATCTGGAAACCAAATTGGGATTACAGTAAAATTGTTGCTTTGATCTTGTGCAGAGCAGCTGCTGCTTCGATCATGTTGATTCTTTCATCCGCAGAAACTGCTAAGCATTTCATTGCCAACTCGAAAATCGATGAGATGCATCGCTGCTTGTCGGAGAAATCTCGATCTTCCCTTGATAAGAGAGCAGCTGCCACAATTTCAGTAGCTGCATTTTGTTGCAGAGCTGCACTCACCCAATCTCTTATGCTCGTTTCTCCATCGAACATATCATCTGTTGGCTTCTTCCCCGTGAACATCTCCAACAGCATTATCCCAAAACTGTACACATCCCCATTCGTAGATACTTTTCCTTCCGTTCCCAACTCTATTTGTATCACACGCATCAGTTAGGCCAAACAATCATGGAAAAAGTAATATATGATATAACAGAATATGAAAAGCTAACATTATGCATTATCACCTGGTGCAGCATAACCGATGGTGGCCAATGTTTGAGTTTGGGCGAAAGCTTCCCCTCCCTCGAAAAGCTTCGAAATTCCAAAATCAGAGAGATGAGCAATCATGTCTTGATCAAGAAGAACATTGCTTGGCTTTACATCGCAATGAACAATTGGGAAAGAATAGCCATGGTGTAGATATTCCAATGCTGCTGCAACATCTATTGCTATTTTTACTCTCTGAAGCAGATCCAAATCACTATAGGTGTTCGAATGCAACCATCTATCCAAGATCCCATTTGGCATGTACGTGAGAACCAAGGCTTTAAACTCCATGTTACTGCAACATCCAATTGTTCCCACTAAGTTTCTGTGTCGGATGCCGCCCAGTATTTCTGTCTCGGTGTCAAAGCTTTTTGCACCTCCTTCGAGCTCCAGGTTGAATACTTTTACTGCAGCTTCTATCCATCCGAGAGTGTTGCACGAAAGACCGAACCGAAGCTTCCTATTCCAAGTAAGTTTCCTTCACTAAAACTGTTTGTTCCCCGTTCCAGTTCTATGTAAGAAATTCTTCTCCATTCACTAGTCGGCGGAATGTCACTCGATAGTGTAACTTTCCTGATTTACGCCTCCTTATCATCACGAAGATGATAATCGCAAGAATAGCCGGTAAGATCAGTGAGAGTACCAAGAATTTCTTTAAGTTTGATCTAGGATGATGGTTCGCTAACAAGCAAGGTTGAACTTGAAATCTCGGGGAACCGCAGAG
Organism: Thymus mandschuricus; assembly: GCA_029379335.1. Lineage (NCBI taxonomy): Eukaryota > Viridiplantae > Streptophyta > Magnoliopsida > Lamiales > Lamiaceae > Thymus > Thymus mandschuricus. The sequence goes on from CM057074.1 coordinate 39,435,812, forward strand.
GGCAAAGTTGTGAGAAAAGGATTGCGGCGGGAAGCTACCAAATTGACCCCCACCTGGGATTTCGCCTTCCAGTTTGTTGCTAGAAACATTAAAAAGCTGAAGATAACGGAGGATCTCTAAGGAGGTGCTTAGTATGAGGTAATGCAATAGGGGTGAGAAAGGAATGGAGGTGGGAAAGGAATAGGCATGGGAAAGGAATGGAATGAATGATACATTCCCTTGCTTGGTATGCACAAGTAATAACCAAAGTAATACAATCAATTTTTTTTCTTTAACATTTTATTTAATAAATTAAATTATATTTTTGTATTTAAATCATACAACTATATTATTTAATAGTGATGAGATAGAAGAAAACTAGAAAGAGAAAGTAATAAAAGATAATTTTTAGAGAGAGAAAACGATGATTAAAAAAATTTATAGAGAGAAAGCGACGATAATGAAATTTTTAGAGAGAGAAAGAAAATTTTAGGAGAAAAAGTGACAAAAGTGAAAATTTTTAGAGAGAGAAAGTTAATAATTTAGAGAGAGAAAAAAAAATTTAGGGAGTGAAAGTGACGAAAATTAAATTTTTTAGTGAGAAAAAGTGACGAAAATTAAATTTTTTTAGAGAGAGAAAGAGACGAAAATTAAATTTTTTAGAGAGAGAAAGTGATGAGAAAATTTTTAGAGTGAGAAAGTGACGGGGTGAGAAATTTTTAAGAAAGAGAAAGTGGTGAGATATAAAAATTTTAGAGAGAGAAAATGATGATAGGAAAAATTTAGAGAGAGAAAATGATAACAAAATATACTTGTATATTTGAAAAAAATATTGAGATAAATTTAATTGTCTATAAATAAATTAAATAATATTTGTTAAAATAAAAATCACATATAAAAAAATGTTGGGAATAGCTATAACCATGAAAATCTAAGTAATGCATATTCCCATGGATGTGGGAATAGTCATTCCCTTGGGAATGTGTATTCCCGACAAAAAAATCGAACCAAACGGGGTAATGGAATAGAGGTAGGAATGGCTATTCCATTCCCACCTCCATTACCTCATACCAAGCACACTTGGGTATCGAACCGGAAAGATTGTTGTAAGATAAATCTAAAGTTTCGAGACTTCCGAGATGCCCTAAGGATGCGGGAATAGATCCTCCAAACTGATTATTCGATAGGTTTAGAGTAACTAATGACTGGCAACCGTCAATCAAGCTGGGTATATCACCTGAAAATCGATTAGACGACAAATCCAAGGTGTTGATTGTCTTCAAATTTCCGAGTTGAGATGACAAGTAGCCGTTGAAAAGATTAAAGTACAAGTCCACGGTGACAAGGTCTTTAAGAGCCCAGAAGTTGGGAGGGATGGTGGAATCCAATTGGTTGGAGCCTAAGTTAACTTCTCTCAAGGATTTGAGTTCCCCAAAACATCCAGGTATTGAACCTACGAGCTTGTTCATATATAGGCCCAACCCTCCCAAATTATTCATCCTACAAATATCGTTAGGAATAGACCCAACCAATTGATTGCCACCAAGATTCAGTGTTTGGAGTTGCTTCATTCTCCCAATTGTCGGTGGAATTCGCCCACTCAATTGATTTCCACCCAAATCCATTGTGAGCAAACCGCTCAAGTTTCCAATTTCAGAAGGAATGGCACCCGTGATTATGTTGGTTTGTATGGTGAAGTACTCAAGAGACGAGGAAAAATTCCCAATTGTAGTTGGCAGGGATCCGTTGAATAGGTTATCATTTACTAGCAAGTCCTTTAAATATCGACAATTGGTTAATGAAGAGAGAAATGGGGCTGCCTCTCCACTCAACTTATTCCCGTAGATGGAAAGTCCTTGGAGGAGTCTCAAACTAACAAATTCTGGTATGGATCCACTCCAGGAGTTGGTTCCCATGTCCAAGATGGCAAGCTGAGAAAGATTGGTGATGGAGTTTGGAATTGGGCCACTCAGTCTGTTATCACTGATAAGAAGCCATTCAAGATTGGAAAGTGAATTCCCCAAATCTGAAGGAAGATTACCCGATAACTCGTTGTATGAAAGTTGTAAATATTTCAAGGTTGATATGTTGAATATGGAAGATGGGATGGAGCCGGATAAGGAATTGTTGAACCCATCGAAAACTCGGAGGTTTGGTAAAGTGCCGATCTCTTGTGGAATTTCACCTGCCGTATGCACACATGCATGAGATATTAATAATATTCAATGTATTATTATTTAATAATATTCAATGTATTATTATTATTATTATTACATATGACGGGTTTTAGTTTTATAATTTCATAAAATTTATAGCTAGCAAATACAACTTGGGTCCAGTTTGATACATATAAAGCATATACGCACAATTCAAACATATTTTATTCAATTCATGATTAGTAATTAGGAGAACAATTAATTATGCAATTACAAATATTTTAAAGAAAATACGATAGGATGCAATGCATTCATAAATTGTTAAAGCCTGATAAAAAAAAAAAAAAAAAAAACAAACAAAAAAACGATGGGGGAGATACTATACGTAGGCTATCTAAAAGCAATTAAAAGCCTTCCATTGTGATTTTATGACTTGCTTTTGTGGGCAGATTAGGTGAAACTCCAAGATTTGATTGTTAATTCCATTTTCAAGCTATATTTCTCGCAATAGTACCTGTCAAATTATTGTCATTCAAGACCAGCTTTGTAAGCATGGTGAGATTTCCAATTCCTTGAGGGATGCTGCCACTCAAATTGTTCTGGTCAATTGACAACGACTCAAGGTTTCTGCATATATTTCCATATATTTGGCGGAATATGGCCTTGAAGTTGGTTCTTACTCAGATCAAGTAATTTGAGATTGGGCATATTGTTGCACATATCAGTCGGGACCCTACCTGCAAATAATTTTGTACCACAAACTTAATCCAAATCTGCCCTCAACATATATATTGTTTATGCTACCATGCAATGTACTATTAATTAATTTGCTATTACTCGTGAACGCATGCATGCATGGTGAATATATATATATATATATATATATATATATATATATATATATATATATATATATATATATATATATATGGCATATTTACCTGTCAGCTTGTTATCACCAAGATACAACCTCTCAAGCTGTAGTAGATTATTGTGGTGGAAACTTGGGATGCTTCCTGATAAACTATTCTCCCATAAGCTCAATTCCCTCAAAGAAGAGATGTTGAAGATTGAAGATGGAATATTTCCACTTAGAGAAGCGCCGTGAATATTTAATATCTCTAACCTCCAGAGATTCCCCATTTCTACTGGCACTCCTCCTAAAATTATGTACTAATGTTTTATTCACCAACATAAAAGATATATACAAGTATTAGCTACAATGTTTATTGCCAATAGAATTGTTGTAGTATAATGCCAAGAGATCATATCAAGATGTTTGCATTTCCATACTTGATGAAATATATATGATCTTAAAGAGAGTGTGACATGATATTGGGAGCTTTTGATTGCTTCATAGTAAAGCTTAAACTCCATGCCGAAGCTTTTGGATCTAAACGATGAACTTAGGGAGTATTATTATGGAATCACGTATACAACACAAGTTAGATGATATGTGTATGTACCTTGAAAATTGTTATGGCCCGAACACAACTCTCTAAGCATGCTCAAACTCCCAATTTCAAGCAGGATTTCTCTATTGAAATGATTGAAGGATAACCCTAAGATCTAATCTCAAGGAGTCTGCATTTCCATATATTTTGTGGAATCTCCCATAAAGTTGATTAGCTGAAATATCTACCTAGCTGAAATATTTACCTACATTATCTAATTGCCAACAATTACAAAAATTATCTAAATCTACCCTCAACATCAATTGTTTGCTACCATGCAATATTATTAATTAATTTGCATTTTCAATTACTCATGAACGCATATATGCATGGTGATTATATCATATGTAAGGCATACACACGTGTCAACTTGTTTATCATCGAGATCCAACTCATCAAGTTGTGGTAGATCATTTTGGAAAGTTGGGATACTTTTCTGATAAAACTATTCTTGAAGGAGGCTCAAAGAAGAGATGTTGAAGATTGAATATGGAATATTTCCACTTAATTAAGAGCCGCTCTCTATGTTCAATACTTTTAACCGTGAAAGATTTCCCTATTTCTACCAGAATTCCTCCTAAAATTATGTACTCCTTCCGTCCTGCTTTATTACTCCCCAAAGGAAAAATATATGTAAGATCATATAAAATATTATTTGAGGATTGAAAAGGTGTGACATAGGGAATATATATTGTTAATGCTAACTCGCAATGAAATTGTGGAAGGATAACGTCAAGTGCTCAAGATGTTTGCATTTTCATATACTTGATGAAATCTGACCTTCAAGTTTATTCTCAAGTAAAGAAAGTGATATGATGTTCCATTTATGTTTTTGATTGCTTCAAAGTAAAGATTAAACTCCTTGCCGGAGCTGTTAGCTTTTCTGATGATGAATATAGAGAGTATTATTATAGAACTACGTATATATACACGAGTAACAAATAAGAAGATATTTGTACATACCTTGGAAATCGTTATAGTCCAAATACAACTCTCTAAGCGTGTTCAAGCTCCCAATTTCAAGCGGGATTTCTCCATTGAAACGATTGAAGGATAAACTCAGGATCTCAAGGTGTCTGCATTTCCATATATTTTGTGGAATCTCCCCAGAAAGTTGATTATATGAAATATCTAGTAGGTTGACATTTGGGAGATTGTCACACAAATGACTCGAGAGTGAACCTGATAGGCTATTATTGCTAATTCTAATTTCTCTCAAGGAAGAGATATTGAAGATAACATGTGGAATGGACCCACTCAACTCATTTAAGTTCAAGTTTAGCACTTGTAGGGATGAGAGATTTCCAATCCCCTCTGGAATAACCCCGCTCAAATGGTTATTTGCTATCCTTAATTCCTTGAGCAAAGACCGACCACTCCCGATTTCCGTCGGAATATTTCCACTCAACAGATTGTTACTCAAGTATAAGAGTTGGAGATTTGAATTGTTGAACAAAGAGGGAGGGAGTCTACCTGTGAAACTGTTGTTGTTCAGGTACAGTTGCTCAAGCTGAGGCAAACTGCCCAACCATGTCGGAATTTCTCCGGTTAATGAATTCACTCCCACATTCATCACCTTCAAACGTCGCAGTTTAGAGAGCTTGATAGGTAACAAGCCCGCGAGATTGTTGGAACTGACGTCCAAATATCTCATAAATGTAAGATTTCCGAGATGTGGGGCAACAGTTCCAGCAAGATCGAATCCAGATAGATTGAGAGCGCTGACCCTTTGGTGTCTGAGGCCGCACTTCACACCAATCCAATTACACACTGGTATATTTTCTGACCAATTGAGGCGCAAGATAGCATGTGGGTCGGAAGTAATGGAGTTTTTGAAGGAAAGGAGAGCATGTTTGTCAGTAGCAGAATCAAAGCAGAGGGCAACGGTATTGAAGAAGAAGAAGATGGAAAGAGCAAAGAAAAAGAGATGAGTAGTCTTCATTGATTTTTATTTTTTTGTTTTGGATTGAGTGCCCTCTTCATCCTTTTATATATAATAGCAAAGCGGATTCGGAGCACCACGTTAATCGACGTGCCTACGTGGCGCTCCCTATGCTCTCCGTTCCTATTTATCTAAAAATTCTATTTTTTATATTTTTTTTTTACGTAAATCATGTATATATAATGATTTATTGTAAATCATGTATGTATATATCCCATGTAATTTATTATAGATTATTTACGTAAATATTGTGTATATAATATTGTAAATTATGTATTTTTCTAAAAGTTCTATTTTTATATATTTTTTACGCAATTATTGTGTATATAATATTGTACATTATGTATTTTTCTAAAAGTTCTATTTTTATATATTTTTTACGTAAATTTTGTGTATATAATATTGTAAATTATGTATTTTTCTAAAAATTCTTTTCTTATAAATTTTTTTTACGTAATGTGGCTTGACTTATTTTTGATGTAACGACATTTTTTTTTTATTACAATAAACAACGGGCTACCTAAAAGTGGCAATATAAAGTGATTCATATCGTATATTAACGTTAAAATTGATTATAACTATGTTAGACTCTCTTTGACATATTTTATTTATTAAAATAAACAGCGGGTGACTTGACTTATTTTGATTTAACGACATTTTGCATTTTCTTTCTATTAAAATAAACAACGGGTGACAATTCTATGTATATAATAGAAAAATATAATAGAATCCTACATATTTTACATAAAAGTAGCAATATAAAATAGCACATATAAAGTGATTCATATCGAATTTTAACGTTAAAATTGATTATAACTATGTGAGACTCTCTATGACATATTTTTTTTATAATTAAAATAAACAACGGGCGGCTTGACTTATTTTTTATGTAACGACATTTTTTTTATTACAATAAACAACAGGCTACCTGAAAGTGGAAATATAAAGTGATTCATATCGTGTATTGCTGTTAAAATTGATTATAATTATGTTAGACTCTCTTTGACATATTTTATTTATTAAAATAAACAACGGCGACTTGACTTATTTTGATTTGACGACATTTTGCATTTTCTTTCTATTAAAATAAACAACGGGTGACAATTCTATGTATATAATAGAAAAATTTAATATAAATTTTACATATTTTACCTAAAAGTAGCAATATAAAATAGCAAATATAAAGTGATTCATATCGAATATTAACGTTAAAATTGATTATAACTATGTGAGACTCTCTATGACATATTTTTTTATAATTAAAATAAACAACGGGCGGCTTGACTTATTTTTGATGTAACGATATTTTATTTTTATTTCAATAAACGACGGGTTACCTAAAAGTAGCAATATAAAGTGATTTATATCGAATATTGAGTTAAAATTGATTATAACTATGTGAGACTCTCTTTGACATTTTTTTGATTAAAAAGAACAACGGGCGGTTTGACTTATTTTCGATGTAACGACATTTTATTTTTATTACAATAAACAACGAGCTACCTAAAAGTGGCAATATAAAGTGATTCATATCGAATATTGCTGTTAAAATTGATTATAACTATGTGAGACTCTCTTTGACATATTTTATTTATTAAAATAAACAACGGACGACTTGACTTATTTTGATGTTGTTTATAAGTAAATAAAAATCGAGGATTATAGTATGAATTATTTAAAAATAAATTTTGCTGATAAAATATCTAAATGTTAAAAATAATTAGCAACTGTTGATTTTCGATGCGGATTCGGAGCACCACGTTAATTCACATGCCTACGTGGCGCTTCCTATGCTCTTCGTTCATATTTATCTAAAAATTCAATTTATTTATAACAAAATATAATTCTTCTAAATATTATATATATATATATATATATATATATATATATATATATATATATATAGATATAGATATAGATACAGAAGAAGATATTAATAAAATAGTATTTAAAGTCATATTCGTATAGAATTCTTCTAAGTTATTTAAAATGTATAATCTGATAATTAATTTTAATAATTAATTTAATAGCTTCATGCCCTTTCTATATTTTGAAATTTTAAACCAAGTATTTAAGAACGGTTGCCTTTTTTATTTGTGTTTTGACAGTTTTGAGACATATTTTAATGTGTTAAAAAGTCGACGACGAAATAAACCAATATAACTATTTGAGACCCTCTTTGACATTTTCGTTTTATTAAAAATAAATAACGGGTGACTTGACTTATTTTAATATTCTTCTTTTATATTTGATTACAATAAACAACGGGCGGTTTGACATATTTTAATAATTTCATTTATATTTTTTTCTTTAAAATAACGTTAAAGCAATTCGTATCGAATTTTAACGGGAGACAAATGCATCTATTATCAAAATATAATCGACAACTTCATATAATTATGTATTCTTCTACTAATTTAATTTAAAAATTATAATTAAGCCAATACTTATATGATGCGCATAGATGATAGTAGTAGTAGTATACAATATAAAACTAAATATAAGATATATATTGTGTGAAATTGAAATATATCATAGTATTTTACATAATTAATATTTACAAATGTAAGAGTTTCCGATTTTAAGAGTGACGATAACAGCATCAGATCAAATTAATTTACCGGTTAAATTGCAAAAGAGACATTTTTCACTGTCTATTTGCTTTGCTATGACAATAAATAAGAGTCAAGGACAATCCCTCTCTAACGTAGGGACGTTATACCTACCAAAAACGGTCTTCAGCCATGGACGCTTTTATGCCGCAATATCGAGAATCACTAGGAAAAAATGTCTCAAAATTTTGATATGTAATGAAGATGACAATAGCTTCAACACCACAACTATTGTTGTGTACACCGAAATATTTCAAAAGTTGTGAGATAATTATCAATACAAATATTAATAATGAGTACATAAAATTGTTATATTTGGATCTTATTTTCTACGATTAAATTTTCTTGATTTATAGGAGAGTAAATTGCAGGAGGAAGGCTAGGCTCAAACTTCAATAGCTTTGTAGAAGAGGCGCCGATCATATTATTTTGGTCCAGATTTCTTATATAATTTTCATATTGTTTCATTTACTTTAAGTATTTTTGTATCACTTTTATATATATATATATATATATATATATATAATATTTCACGAGGAACTTGACTATGTCGTTTTCGGCACCAAATTGATTTATAAGTCTTTAAACGTCGAAAATTTAAATATAATATGAATTGACATTGAATTGATTCTTCATATTTATTATTCTTAAATTCTTTTTATTGTTTGTGAGTACATAAAAATCGCAAATTGTAGTATAAAATATTTGTAAATAAATTTCGCTGATAAAATATCTAAACATTAAAAGTAATTAGCACCCGTCGATTTTCGACGGGCAGTAAACTAGTATATATAACGGATGCTCTCTTTAATAAGCTCAATTATTTGTATAAGACCGAACGCCAATTGATACATGAAAGTCGTTGCTTGAGTCTTGGTCAACGAGTCTTCCAAATAAGTGAAGTGTGGAATTTCTGTTAAACTGGGACCCAAATTGGGATTACACTACTTTCGAGATTAAATTGTGATTACACTAAAATTGGTATTTTTTTCGATCGGCCCTATCAGACTTTTTTACTTTTGGGCTATTGATATTTTTTTTTTTTTTGGGCTAACTCACTATTTCTCTGGACTATTCGAATCGATCCGTCAAGTTCAGGATTTTTTGACATCCCTAATTCCAATTAGAATGAGAGAGACCGTCAACATATGCTTTACTATCAAATATCACGATAGTAGTAAGTAATCTCATCTTATCATTTAGGTAATCAATAACTTTATTATATGCATCGTAGGTATCTTTATAGATAACAAGAGCATAAGCAACAACAAAATCGAAAGAATTTAAGGACGAGAGATGAAATATTTCCATTCATTATTTTTATTAATAGCATATGTACAGTACTCTAATTTGCTCTCCACTAAATATTTTATAAGTTTAATTTTCAATTAACTTGAATATCCAAGTTTATAAAAACTCCTGTTTACGAATATCTTTTGAGTCTTCGCAGTCAACTTAGTGGTTTAACCACAATAAGTGTGGAATTTCAATTCGTGATGGTTGGGGCAATTGACGCAAGTCGTTTTCAACTTAATTAATTTTGAGAATTTTGAGGCCTCTAAAGTATGCATCTCCACTAAACCAATTATATTTGAACTGCCTCTCCACTCACAAGGAATATTGTAAGTGTTGGAAATTGTTTGTTATCTTTGTAGAAAATTATGCCTTTGAATTTAGCCTATTGAAAATTATTACTTGGAATTATGACTTAGTTTGCTGGAAACTTTAGACGAGGATTTTTCATGGTTCGGGAAAATGCTATCATTATTCTTTGAATTGATGCTTAGACACTGTTCGATGAAACGACTAAGAGAGATTATTATCCAGGGTGAAAAAGAAAATCTGCTTGCAAATTAAAAATAACCACATTGCAATTCAATCAAGGTTCATACCTTCGAATCTAATTAACCATTTGGTTTCCATTACAAAAATCTAACTGAAGAGTCCACTACTTAAACAATGAAAAGATAAGTTTTGTCATAGCAAGTTCCAGAGCACAACAGCATCAAACTCCATTATTGTGAATACTAATCGATAGAGCATATCGAGGCCGACGCCTTCGTGTAGCTGCAGTTATTGCAGCATTGATCTTTTGTAGAGTTGCTGCTGCTTCGATCATATTGATCCTTTCAGCTGCTGAATTAGCTGAACATTTCATAGCCAACTCAAAAATCGAATTCAAACATTGTTCTTTTGCAGAAAAATCTCGATCTTCCCTTGACAACGGAACAATTTCAGTCGCTGCATTTTGTCGTAGAGCTTCACTTACCCAATCTATTAGGCTCATTTCTCCACCGAACATATCATCTGTTGGCTTCTTCCCTGTGAACATCTCTAACACCAATATCCCGAAACTGTAAACATCCCCCTCCGTCGAAACTTTCCCTTCCCTTCCAAGCTCTGAGTGTTTCACATGCAGTCATCATTCTGTTAGGATTATAATATATAAAAATAATATTGAAAAAAGTGAATTTAATTTGGAGAAGTTAACACTATAGATCACCTGGTGCAGCGTAACCGATGGTGGCCAACGTTTGAGTGTGGACGAAAGCTTCCCCTCCCTCGAAAAGCTTCGAAATACCAAAATCAGATAGATGAGCAACCATGTCTTGATCAAGAAGAACATTGCTCGGCTTTACATCGCAATGAACAACTGGGAACGAATAGCCATGGTGTAGATACTCCAATGCTGCCCCAACATCTATTGCTATTTTTACGCTCTGAAGCAGATCCGAATCACTATAGGTGTTCGAATGCAACCATCTATCCAAGCTCCCATTTGGCATGTACGCGAGAACCAAAGCTTTAAACTCCATGTTACTGCAACATCCAATTGTTCTCACTAAGTTTCTGTGTCGGATGCCGCCCAATATTTCTGTCTCGGTATCAAAGCTTTTTGCACCTCCTTCTAGCTGCAGGTTGAATACTTTGACTGCAGCTTCTAATCCATCCGAGAGTGTTGTACGAAAGACCGAACCGAAGATTCCTCTTCCAAGTAAGTTTCCTTCACTAAAACTATTTGTTCCCCGTTCCAGTTCTATGTAAGAAATTCTTCTCCATTCACTAGTCGGCGGAATGTCACTCGAAAGTGTAACTTTTCCTGATTTACGCCTCCTTATCATCACGAAGATGATAATCGCAAGAATAGCGGGTAAGATCACTGAGGGTACCAAGAATTTCTTTAAGTTTGATCTAGGACGATGATTTTCTAATAAGCAAGGTTGAACTTGAAACCTTGGTGAACCGCAGAGGGCAAAGTTGTGGGAAAAGGATTGAGGTGGGAAGCTACCAAATTGACCCCCACCTGGGATTTCGCCTTCCAGTTTGTTATTAGAAGCATTAAAAATGTGAAGATAGGGGAGGATCTCTAAGGACTTGGGTATCGAACCAGAGAGATTGTTGTAAGACAAATCGAAAGTTTCGAGACCTCCGAGATGCCCTAACGATGTGGGAATAGATCCTCCAAACTTATTATTCGATAGGTTTAGATTAACTAATGATTGACAACCATCAATCAAGTTGGGAATATCGCCTGCAATTTTATTAGACGACAAGTCCAAAGAGTTGATCATTTTCAAATGGCCGAGTTGAGATGACAACGGGCCGTCGAAACCATTGAAGGACAAGTCCAAAATGACAAGGTCTTTAAGAGCCCAGAAGTTGGGAGGGATGGCGTAATTGAATCGGTTAGAGGATAAGTAAACCTCTCTCAGGGATTTGAGTTCACCAAAACATTCAGGTATTGAACCTTTGAGCTTGTTCCCTTCAAAGCTCAACACTCCCAAATTATTCAATTGGCAAAGATCACTGGGGATTGACCCTACCAATTGGTTTTCATCAAGATCAATAATTTGGAGTTGCTTCATGTTTCCAATTGTTGGTGGAATGGGTCCACTCAGCCGATTCTCACTCATACTTAGAAGCATCAAACTGCTCAAGTTACCGATTTCGAAAGGAATAACACCCATGACGTTGTTGTTTGATAGCGAAATATCCTCGAGAGAAGAGGAAAAATTCCCAATTGATGGAGACAGGTTATCGTTGAGCAGGTTATCAGATACTTCCAAGTTCTTCAAATGCCGACAATTTGTTAATGAAGAGAGGAATGGGGCTGCCTCTCCGCTCAACTTATTCCCCCAAATGTAAAGTTCTTGGAGGAGTCTCAGATTACCAAAGTCTGGTATGGACCCACTCAAGGAGTTGGAGTTCATGTCCAATATGGCAAGTTTAGTAAGGTTGGTGATCGATCTTGGAATCGGACCGATGAGTCTGTTGTGACCTAAGAGAAGCCATTCAAGATTGAATAGTGAATTCCCCAAATCTGAAGGAAGACTACCTGAAAACTCATTAAATGAAAGTCCTAACTGCTTCAAGGTTGATACGTTGAATATGGAAGATGGGATGAAACCGGATAACGAATTCCCAAACACACTGAAATAGTGGAGACTTGGTAGAGAACCGATCTCCTTTGGTAATCCACCTGCCGTATGCAGACATGAATGAATATAAAATTTAAATATCTCGTATACTATATTGTATTGCATATTTAAATAGCCTTTCCGTGCGTTGCGTACTCAACAACGCATGCGTGGTGATTATGGAAGTGATGACATACCTGTCAACTTGTTATCTCCGAGATACAACATCTCCAGTTGTGGAAGATTATAGTGGAAAGCTGGAATACTTCCCGATAAACTATTCTCGCGCAAGGACAATGCCCTCAGAGAAGAGATGTTGAAGATTGAAGGCGGAATACTTCCACTCAGAGAGGCCCTGCGCATGCTTAACATCTCGAGTCTTGAGAGGTTTCCTATATCGGCCGGAACTCCTCCTGAAATTATGTATATTGTTATTGAATCGATCACATATAAACACATGTAATTTAAGGAGTAATTAAGAAGATATATATGTGTATGTACCTCGGAAATCGTTGTAGCCTACGTACAATTCTCTAAGCATGCTCAAACTACCAATTTCACTTGGGATTTCACCATTGAAATGATTGGTGGATAATTCCAGGTACTCAAGGTTTCTGCATTTCCATATATTTGGCGGAATTTCACCAGAAAGTTGGTTGGCGGAAATCACGAGTGCTTGGATATTTGGGAGGTTGTTACACAAATCACTTGGTAAAGAACCTGACAGGCTATTATTACTAATACTAATCTCTCTCAAAGAAGAGAGATTGAATATAGCATGTGGAATGGACCCGCTCAACTGATTATTGTTCAATAGCAGTATTTGGAGGGAAGAAATATTCCCAGTCTCCGTCGGAATATTCCCGCTCAATTGGTTATAGCTTAAGCCTAGTTCCTTGAGGGAAGAAGGCGTACTCCTCCTCCCGATCTCAGTCGGAATATTTCCACTCAACATATTGAAATCCATGCGCAGGACCTGCAGCTTTGTACAGTTAAACAAAGTGGGAGTCATTCTACCTGAGAAACTGTTGTTGTGCAGGTACAGTTGCTCTAGCAGAGGCAAGCTACCCAGCCATATCGGAATTTCTCCGGTGAATGAATTCACTCCCACGTTCATCACCTTCAGACGTCGCAGTTTAGAGAGCTCAATTGGTAAGAAGCCCGTGAAATTGTTGGAGCTGATGTCAAGATATCTGAGAAACGTCAGGTTTCCGAGATGTGGAGAAACAGTTCCAGCAAGGTCGAATCCGGAGAGATTGAGGGCAGTCACCCTTTGGTGCTTGACGCCACACATGACACCAATCCAATCACAGACGGAAGTATTTTCCGACCAATTTGTGCACAACATAGCATCGGGCCGGTCTGAAGTAATGGAGTTTTTGAAGGAAAGAAGGGCATGTTTGTCTGTAGTAGAAGAATTGAAAATGGCAGCGGCCAAGCAGAGGGCAATGCTATTAAAAAACAAGAATGTTGAAAGAGTAAAGGAAGAGAGATGAGTCTTCATTGATATTAATTGTTTAACAAAATGGATTGGTGCCCTCTTTATATATAACTATATAACGGATAATTCTCCACTAAATTGAGAAGGCTAGCTCAAAAGTAGTTAAGTTCGTGATTTTATATTTTTTTTTATTAAATGAGTTTATCATAATTTAATTTGATGCATGTTATCTTTCAATTATCTTATCTTATGACAAGGCTACTTAATTCATTGAATCTCCGCTATATTTAGGTAACGTGATTGTCGGGCTTGACTCTTGGTCAACAAAAAGTCTTCTTCCAATTAAGTGTGGAAAATAAAACATGAACCTTCATGTCGTCTATATTATACGTTTTTGACGGGGCAATGCGAAACGATCTCTTACAAAACCGAATTGATAATCCACTATAAGCTTCTAAAAAGCTCTAAATCTCCACGATTGCACAAAGTCTATTTCAAAAGCTACAGTCATAGAACTGAAATGTTAATAATATTCCATTAAAAAATGAAGAGAATTTATAACTATTTATACTACTTAAGACTATTATAGATAATAGATCTAATCTACGAGCTTAATAAATAGCCCAATCCAATAATATAAATAACAAGACTCAATTAAATAACTAAACTAAATACTTGAAATAACTATCTACTCTACGGACGTATCACAATGTCGTCAACTTTTCAGTTAAGTAACTTCTACTCCCTCTGTTTCTTTTGAAATGGTCATGTTTTCATTTTGGAACGTGTTATTGGAAATGACTAGTTTCCTATTTTGGCTCAACAAATCCATGTGCACACCTCATTAACCCTTTAATACACCACCTTTATACATTAAACCTCCACTTTATGTATGTGAACCACCACTAGTTTACAATAAACCTCAATTATCTTAATATGCGTGCTCAAAAGAAAGTGGTCATTCCAAAAGAAAGTGGTCATTTCAAAAGAAATGAATGGAGTATTTTTAAAAGAATAGGAGTCAAGTAAGTGATTTTAAATTCTAATTAATTAATTGAATTTAGTTGTACTCCCTCCGTCCTATTTATAAATGGATAAATTATATTTTCGTCAATTTCACTTATATAGGGATATTACTTTAAATAACAAAATTTAACCCACTTAACTTATTCACACTATTTTATCCACTACTATCACTCTAATCGTAATTCTCGTACGGAGAAAAAGTTATCCCTTTATAAGTAAGGCGGATGGAGTATTATCCTACCATCCGTGCGTTCTGATCTTTTAATTATCTTATATGAGAACGCTAATTAATTTATGCAAGTCGTGGTTGAGTCTTGGTCAATGAGTCTTCTTCCAATTAAGTGTGGAATATATATAAAACTGGGACCTCCATGTTTGCGTTACACGTGATTGACGGGGAAAATGTGGTCAACTTTTCATTTATGTTACTTGTATTTTAGTATTGAAAATGAAAACAAGTCTGATCAAATAATTCATCCGTTTCATTTTATTAATCTTGTTTATTATTTTAGATTATCTCATTTACTAATTATGTTTCTTTATAGAAATAATTAAACACTTTATTTTTTATATAGACATCTTAACTTGAACTTTAGATATTTACACATAAAATTTCAGATTCAAAAGAAAGAGGAGTACTGTAATGGGACGAAAGAGTAATAATAGGTAGCATTCTATTGGCTACTATGTATGGCGAGCTGAGAATAAATTTCCACAAAGAATAGTAATAAGCTGACTTATACCGTAAACTTGTAAACTTTAATGAAGGTAATTTCAGCCTAATGTCAATTTGAATGTAAATTAGATACTCCCTCCGTTATATGGCATTAGTCTCACATTAACTTAGGCATGCAGAGATAAAAGAGTTTTAAAAGGTGTTTTTGTATGTTAAATTATTTCCTTTTAAGGAAATGGGACGGAGGGAGTACTAAAGAACAACTTTTGACACAAATTCCGATTACAGTTAAACTTTCAAATTATGAAACTTTTGACGGACGGAGGGAAGTTACCAAATTGACCTCCACGTGGGATTTCGCCTTCCAGTTTGTTGTTAGAAGCATTAAAAAAGAGAAGATAGGGGAGGGTGTCTAAGGACTTGGGTATCGAACCGGAAAGATTGTTGTAAGATAAATCTAAAGTTTCGAGACTTCCGAGATGCCCTAAGGATGCGGGAATAGATCCTCCAAACTTATTATTCGACAAGTTTAGAGTTTCTAATGATTGGCAACCGTCAATCAAGCTGGGTATATCACCTGAAAATCGATTAGACGACAAGTCCAAGGTGTTGATTGCCTTCAAATATCCGAGTTGAGATGACAAGTAGCCGTTGAAATGATTAAAGGACAAGTCCACGATGACAAGGTCTTTAAGAGCCCAGAAGTTGGGAGGGATGGTGGAATCCAGTTGGTTGGAGTCCAAGTAAACTTCTCTCAAGGATTTGAGTTCCCCAAAACATTCAGGTATTGAACCTACGAGCTTGTTCCTAGAGAAGTCAAACCATCCCAGATTGTATAATCGGCAAATATCATTAGGAATGGACCCAACCAATTGATTGCCACCAAGATGCAGCATTTGGAGTTGCTTCATTCTCCCAACAGTCGGTGGAATGCGCCCACTCAACTGATTGCCATCCAAATAAATCGCGAGCAAACTACTCAAGTTTCCGATTTCAGAAGGAATGGTGCCCATGATGTTGTTGTTTGATAGCGAGATATCCTCAATCGAAGATGAAAAGTTCTCGATTGACGTAGGCAGGCTACCGTTCAATAGGTTATCTGTCACTTCCAAGTACTTCAAATATCGACACTTTTTTTTTTTGAAACAATAAACATTTTATTAAATAAATTAATAGAATGGCCCCGCAGTGCGGGTTGCCACCGAAACCCACGGCAGTGCCGGGTAATCCAACATCGTACTGACTCAATAATTGTGACTCATTGCCGGAAATACAAGCCCAAAATGTGACTAACTAGATGGGTCGGAATACAAACCCGAAAAATATCTATCTAGGGTGGCCGGAATACAAGCCAAAAGAAAATGATACGTAAAGAAACAAGAATGAGAGAAGTTTGTAGGGTACGAGAAATAGCTAACGGTTGGATGTGGCCCATGACTTTGGTTGGGGCACCCATCCACCCCGTCGCACAAGATGGGGCGCTGGGGAGAGCAGCCAGGCTTGCGCCCAGCGCGCATCCGGCGCCCCGGGGAGTCGATAGCCTGCAGCGAGCTGGCCAAGTGGTGCTCGGCCCGTGCCCAAAACTCAATCAAACAGCAACACAGAGGTGCACTGGCCGTTGAAATCGGAACCAGCCCCTCACGCACACACCCTATTCCATTAAAAACCATAGCGAATAGCGATTACAATACAATGAGAAATCTAGCTAGTGTTGATCTCCATGTGGGACAACACCACATCCACCGGAAAGGCGTTATAAAGCACATGAAAAACGTCCACTTTGATGTCCCGGAAAATCTGATGAGTATCAAAGGGAGTTTGCCGATGCTTGAACTTGTTACGGGCGTACCAAATGTGGTTAACCGTGGCAGCCACCGCAATCCATCTCGCCTTCCGTAGGACCCTGGAGCCCGCTTTGTTGTGCTTGCAGAACCGAATGGCGCTAAGAATGGTATTGACCGTCCCCGTGATGCGAATCCACCCCTTAACCAAGTTCCAAAGCTGCCTCGTTTTTGGACAAGAGAAGAAGAGGTGGTCGTGAGATTCCCTCTCACGATTGCACAGTCCGCACTCAAGGGGCTGCTCCACGAACTTCAATCTATCAACTGTCTTCAACCTACCATGCAAAGCGAACCACATTGTAATTGAAAATCGAGGCGGGACGTAAGGTTGCCAGATTGCTTTATGCCAATATTGGGAGGGAGCCGACGGTCTGAAGAATTCATAAGCCTCCGAAACTCCACCCCCTCTGAACCACCCATCCACCAGCTCACGGCCTTTAGCCGGATCACCATCAACGCGCTCGAGAATGTCGTCCCTAATCCGGTAGAGGTTGTGGAGAAGAGAGGGATCCTTTCCTTCACGCCTAGTCGTCCAAAAATCCCTATGGTTAAGGATTTCCGAATGGATCCACCGGATCCATAGGGAGTCGGCCTTTGCTTGGATATTCCATATAATTTTGGTGAGGAGTGCCTTGTTCCAAGATGTGAGATTACGAAGTCCAAGCCCCCCTTCGCACTTGGGAAGGCAAGCCGTTTTCCAAGCAACGGGGCAGCTCTTTCTGCCCCAAACAAATCTTCTAAGTAGCGTGTGGATGCGGTCTGTGACGCCACTAGGGAGGGGTAGACATTGGAGCCAAAAGCACTCCACCCCTTGGATCACGGATCTGACCAACTCGACACGTCCCGCAAGAGAGAGAAACGAATTATTCCATTTGTTGATTCGCCCAGCAATGCATTCGATCAACGGAGAAAATTGGGAGATTAGAAGAGAATTGGATGCGAGAGGACGGCCAAGATATTTCGTTGGTAGCTGGCCTTCCGGAAAACCAAATTTCTCCAAAATCAAGGCCTTGGTGAAGCCTGGTACGTTGCTGAAAAAAACAGCTGACTTGTTGGCGTTAACGTTGAGCCCTGACGTCGATGAGAACTCGGAGATGCAGTCCGCAAGCACAGCCATGGACGGGAGGTCACCCCTCCCGAAGAGGAGCAAATCATCCGCAAAGGCGAGGTGGGTAATGCCTTCATCTTCACACTTAGCATGAAATCTGAAATCTGCCTCCCTCGTGCGTCTCTTGAGAAGTCTCGAAAGATATTCCATGCAAAGCAAGAAGAGCGTAGGAGACATCGGGTCCCCTTGACGCAATCCTCGTCTTCCCTTAATAAACCCGTGCACTCCTCCATTAATAGAAAGGGCGAATGTTGGTGACGTAATACACGTCATGATCCAGTGAATGAAACACGGGTGAAGATTGAGGCCCCAAAGAACCTCCAACAAAAAATCCCAAGAGATGGAATCGTAGGCCTTTTGGAGGTCAATCTTCACCAAACACTTCGGAGCAAGTTGCTTCATCCCGTATCTGTGCACGAGGGCCTGTGCGAGCAAGTAATTATCGGTGAGGTTACGACCCTTGATAAACGCGGATTGGGCAGGACTCACCACCTTCGGCAGCCAAGAAGCCATGCGATTGTTGAGGATTTTTGTAATTACTTTGTAGACAACGTTGGTGCAAGCAATTGGCCTAAAATCGGCCACCGTCGGCTCATGAGCGTTCTTCGGTGTTAAGGTAACAGCCGTGTGATTCCATTCTCGAAGAATAACACCTTTCTCAAAGAATTCCAGCACTCCCTCAATCACATCATTCCCAACCACCTCCCAATTTTTCTTGTAGAAGCCTGCCGGGAAGCCGTCGGGTCTGGGGGATTTCTCGTTGCCAATATCGAAAATGACATCCTTAATTTCTGCCTCCGTAATCTTGCTGACGAGAGCAGCCTGCTTCTCCGTCGAAAGCACGGGCCTTCCTCAAAAATCTGATCATCCACTCTCACTCTCGGCGCTGCCCGCCCAAAGAGGTTCTGATAATAATCCGTGAAGTCCGTAATGATGGTGTTCATATCTCCAGTAATGGAGTTGTCCGCCCTACGAATAAACGAAATAGTGTTACGTGCGGATGTGCTCTTAATAATAGAATGAAAATATTTGGAATTTCTATAAAAAATATTTAGTTTATTGGACTTAGCTCGTTGGGTGAGGAACGAATGCTCGGCATTCTCCAAATATTTGCAATTCTTCCGTACTTGGGCTTCCTCCATACGTAGGCTGTCATTGAGTGGATCCTTATCGACCCGTTCGTGAATGCTTTAAGTGTTGCCCTAGCCTCAATAACTCTCTTGGATATGTTCGCCAACTCTCTTTGCTTAAGGGGGTTGAGATCAGTTCGAAGTCTCTTTAATTTGAAGGAGAGGCGTTGTTGCCCAACGAGAGACCCACATGCATTGCTCCAGCTTCTCTCCAGTGCCTCCTTAAAATTAGGCTCCGCATTCCAATAGTTACAAAATTTGAAATCCCTCCTAAACCTTTTGATTGGTTTGAAGAGCTCCACGGTGCACGCCGAGTGATCAAATCCCGTCCCTCTCGTGTGGAAGTGAGCTTTGGCAGACCATCCCATCTCCAACCAAGCGTTGTTGATGAGGAGTCTATCGATGCGGGAGAAGACTGTAGCGTTACTCCAGGTGAAGAAGCAGCCCGTCGAAGGGCAATCTTGCAGGTTCAGATACGACACCGTGTCAACAAATTCCCTAACCTCCCTCTCAATAGGTGTACGACCTCCCACACGTTCGTTGAAATCCATCACGTTTGAAAGAGTTAGTGCTCTAACAACGGTAACCACAATGACTAGCACTGTGACAACCAATGTTGTAAACACTTACACAGCGGAATAAAAACGAATGCAAAGACACAATGACACGAGAATTACTTTTTAGCAAGATATTTTCAATATCTTGCCGAGCCTCAAGGCTAAAAACAATCCACTAATCGTGAACAAACAATTTACAAGTCGAGGTTAAAGGCAAATCAAAAACTCTAATCTAAACTAGAGGAACTCGACTAAAACAACCTTTTGAGAAAGGATAAACAAGTGAATAAAACTCTATCACTAAAAACTCGGTAGAAGAAGATGTACTACTCGAGTTGGACTCTTCTCTATTTATAGATCTCCAAATCTTGATGAGCAAGTATAATCCCGTGAAACTCTCAACCATCTTCTTCACTTCTTCAACGATCAGTTCTCCCCCTTTCTTCTCACCGGTTGAACTGATTCTCCACCAAGTCTGCAACTGATTTCGTATTCCCCAAGAATCTCCAACGAACTGAGACTTGGTCAAATGTTCTCACCATTGTGATCACCATTGTAACCTGCATTGTGGAGATAGAAGAAAGACAAAACAAAAATATAATTTACACGTGGAATGTAAATTCCAACAACGTTGTTGAAATCGCCACCCACCAGCAGCGGCTCATCCAAGGGGCAGTGTTCAATGTGGGCGTCCCACATTTCCCTTCGCTCTTGGAGTTGATTCCTACCATAGCAGATGGCAAGATGGAATCGATTTCCAGAAACCCGGCACTCTACTTTTGCTATCGTAACCTGTGCATCAATAAAACACACATCAAAAAGCACCCGGGAGGGATTCCACACAAGTAGAATCCTCCCGTTACGAGCAAAGGATTAATTATCCACAAACGACCACTCACGAAGATCTCCTTTTTTAAAGCAATCATAGGAAGTATTGTTCAATTTCGTTTCCAACAGGCCAAAAACATCCATACTATTATTTAAAATAAACTTGGATACCTCCCTTTGTTTCCGTGAATCTTGGAGGTCACGGACGTTCCAGAAACCGACATTCATTTCCTACGGTTAGAGCGTCTAACCATTGAACTCCCTTGGTTCATCTTTCCCTTGTTGCCTCTGTTTTTGTTACCATACGGTAGCTCCTTCTCGGGTCCCCCAACTGAAGAACTTGAAGCCGTAGGTGAATTCTGGATTGATTTGGTCGTGTTCTTTGATGCTGCCTCCGAAGAGTGCTCACAAGAGTCCATTTTTATTAAAATTTTACAATGGTACGGTTATTAATAAGGTTCTTATAATAATTGATGGTCCCACGTGTTATTTATTTCATTTTCATCATTTTATTTAACAATTGATTTTATTTTATTATGATATAGTAATTAATAAACTTAATTACAATAAACGTAAATATATTTACTTTAGTAATTTTATTTTATTACCACATAATTGACAAACTTGATTACAATAAACACAAATATATTTAATTTGGTAAATACATATTTAATATATAAATGATCAATTCTTTTTTCTTTTTTTCTTTTTTTCAAAATTCATATTTAAATATTTTAAATGTTAAATCTAAATAAATTTTAAATAAGTTTGGAATTTCAATTCGTGATGGAGAGGGCAATTGACGCAAGTCCTCGTCAACTTATTAACGCGAGAAAATTCTATTTCAATGCAAAAATAAAATAATGAAAAACAAAATTTCCAGCACAAAATCTCAGCAATTAGACTACAAATTTTTTTGAATAATGTCTTCTCAATCATCAACGGATTAAAAATAAAATAATTATAATAATAAAATAAAATTCTGCAAGCCACAATACCATTTTCTTTGCAACTCTGTTTTAGAGAGTTGTAGATACTTTGGAACATTTCATCGAACAGGTTCCGCGCACCTGTTGAGGAATAATGGTAGCAAAAACAAGGCATAAGTCCTCTCAATCATCAACGGATTCAATATTTCAAGCTGATACTATCCTTGGTTTGCTGGAAACTTCAGACGAGGATTTTTCATGGGTAGGGAAAATGATATCATTATTCTTTGAATTGATGCCTAGACACTGTTCGATGAAACGACTAACAGAAATGATTATCATGGGTGAAAAAGAAAATCTGCTTGGAAATTAAAAATAACCACATTGCAATTAAATTCATACATCCGAATCTAATTAACCATTTGGTTTCCATTACATAAATCTAACTGAAGATTCCACTACGTAAACAATGAAAAGATAAGTTTTGTCATAGCAAGTTCCAAAGCACAATCATCATCAAACTCCGTTATTGTGAATACTAATCGATAGAGCATATCGAGGCCGGCGCCTTCGTGTAGCTGCAGTTATTGCAGCATTGATCTTGTGTAGAGTAGCTGCAGCTTCGATCATATTGATCCTTTCATCTGCTGAATTTGCTGAACATTTCATAGCCAACTCAAAAATCGAATTCAAACATTGTTCTTTTGCAGAGAAATCTCGATCTTCCCTTGACAACGGAACAATTTCAGTCGCTGCATTTTGTCGTAGAGCTTCACTCACCCAATCTATCAGGCTCATTTCTCCACCGAACATATCATCTGTTGGCTTCTTCCCTGTGAACATCTCCAACACCAATATCCCGAAACTGTACACATCCCCCTCCGTCGAAACTTTCCCTTCCCTTCCAAGCTCTGAGAGTTTCACATGCATTCATCATTCTGTTAGGATTATACATATAAAAATAATATTGAAAAAAGTGAATTTAATTTGGAGAGGTTAACACTATTATCACCTGGTGCAGCGTAACCGATGGTGGCCAATGTTTGAGTGTGGACGAAAGCTTCCCCTCCCTCGAAAAGCTTCGAAATACCAAAATCAGAGAGATGAGCAATCATGTCTTGATCAAGAAGAACATTGCTTGGCTTTACATCGCAATGAACAATTGGGAACGAATAGCCATGGTGTAGATATTCCAATGCTGCTGCAACATCTATTGCTATTTTTACTCTCTGAAGTAGATCCAAATCACTATACGTGTTCGAATGCAACCATCTATCCAAGCTCCCATTTGGCATGTACGCGAGAACCAAGGCTTTAAACTCCATGTTACTGCAACATCCAATTGTTCGCACTAAGTTTCTGTGTCGGATGCTGTAGAAATCAGGAGAGAAGATAGAGAAGAAAGGAATTCATTTCAAAGAGCATAGCTCAAATCTGGAAAAATTACAATTAAAATGTAAAAATACAGTTAATACTGTATTTGTACCATTCTAACTAAAACGTAGAAAGGCAAGAAGAAACGCTACACGCTTTTACTTAACCCTTCTATCTAATCTGAGCCGTAGATTTTAAGTACTAATCTAACGGCTATTATTGAATCTGGCAACACATACAAACAAATGAACAAAATCCTAAGTCTTCATCTTCTTTCTGCTCGTCTCTCCACCAGCTAACACTGCACTCACTTCTTCCATCACCTCGTCAGCATCCATTTCTTGCATATCTCTACACCCCCCCTCAAGATTAACTTGGTGGAGATCCAGCAAGTTCATCTTGGAGAGAATAGCTCGAAACTGAGGTGAAACCAGTGATTTAGTGAGAAAATCCGCGAGTTGAGCAGAAGAAGAAACTGAAGTGGGAACAAGAAATCCAGAAACATATTTTTCGCGCACAATGTGGCAGTCTATATCAATATGCTTCGTCTTCTCATGGAAGACACTGTTCTTGGTTATATGGATTGCTGCCATATTGTCGCAGTAGAGAGGAATTGGCAGAGCAAGGGGAATGTGGAAATCTTGAAGAAGATAGGAAACCCAAACTAGCTCACGAGTAGTAATACTCAATGCCCTGTACTCTGCCTCTGCTGTGGATGCAGCCACAGTTGGCTGCTTCTTGCTTCTCCAAGAAACTAACCCAGATCCAAGGAAAACACAATAACCTGTGATAGAGCGCCGTGAATCCTTGCAATTACCCCAATCTGCATCAGAGTATCCACGAACACTGAAATCACAGGAAGAAGAGTAAAATACACCAAGGGAAGGACAACCTTTCAAATATCGAAGGACATGAAGGGCTGCCTTCCAATGCCCTGTTCTGGGTTTCCCAACAAACTGACTTAGTTGTTGGGATGCAAAAGTGACATCTGGTCTAGTGAGATTCAAATAGAGAAGCTGGCCTACTAGGCGTCTATAAGGTTCAGGGTCTTCCAAGAGTTCTCCATCATGTTTAGCAAGAGTAAGACCAGGTGGTAAGGGTGTTAAAGCTGGTCTGCAGCCTAATAATCCAGCAGAAGAAATGATGTCTAAGACATATTTCCGTTGATTTAGAGAAATACCAGCTTCACCCCTAGCAACTTCCATCCCCAGGAAGTATTTTGCATCACCAAGATCCTTGATGGTAAAAGTAGCATGGAGAAAAGACTTTAACTCATCAATTAATGACTGGGAAGGACCACTGATCAGAACGTCATCCACATAAACCAGTAGGCATAAAAATGTCTCACCAGAACCCTTCAAAAACAAACAATGATCACTGTGAGATTGGATAAATCCATACCCAAATAATTGCTTTGTGAATTCTGCATTCCACTCCCTGGATGCCTGTTTAAGGCCATATAGGCTCTTGACTAACTTGCAGACTTGAGTAGGCTTTGCTCCCTTGAGACCAGAAGGAATTGACATATAAATCTCATCCTTTAAGAATCCATGAAGGAATGCATTATTCACATCTAGTTGTTGGATTGGCCAATTGGAAGCAGCTGCCATAGCAAACAAGAACCTCACAGTAACCATCTTTGCAACAGGGGAAAATACCTCAGTGTAATCAACACCATACTGCTGGTTGAAGCCTTTAGCTACCAACCGAGCTTTGTAGCGTTCCACAGACCCATCTGGATTAAGTTTCACCTTATAAACCCACTTAGATCCGATAGGCTTCTTCCCTGGTGGAAGATCAGTCAAAACCCAGGTCTTGTTGACTGTCAAGGCTTCTAGTTCCTTGTCCATGGCTTCTACCCACTCAGGAGAAAGAGAGGCCTCTTTGTATGAAGTAGGCTCTTTAATTATAGAGAGATTAAAGAGGAAAGAAGTATAAGTAGGAGTAAGTGTAGAACAAACTTGATAGGGAAAAGTTGGAGGTGTAGTACTAGTAGAAGGAGTACCTAGAAATTGTGTGGTAAAACTGCTACACACATAATCTTTCATCCATGTAGGTGGTCTACGAACCCTTGCTCCCCTACCCTCAATTGGAGGTGCTGTCTCTAAGTGATCCTCAACAAGGGATGAATCTAAATCTGTGAAAGAAGAATCATCATCTAAATCATCATGCTCAATTTCAGGAGTATCATGCTGTGAATCATCAGATTCCTCATCAGCAATCTTGTGTGGTACAATATCAGTATGTGGAGTGGAAATTTCAGTAGAAAGGGGAACAAGAGGTAAAGAAGATTGTGGTGAAGATATAACATCACTAGGATTAGGATGCAGAAAAGGAAATGTATCAGCAAAAAATCTCACATCCCTAGAAATGAACACCCTGGATCTATCCAAATCATACAGAGTATACCCTTTATGAGAAAGGTCATACCCTAAGAAAACACATTTGAGAGATCTGCTAACAAACTTACTCTTATTCGGTGTAAGATCCACTGCATAGGTTAAGCATCCAAAGGGCTTTAACAAGGTATAATCTGGTTCCTCTTTGAATAACACTTCAAATGGTGAAAACCAATCCAACACACGGCTTGGCAACCTGTTTATCAACCATGTAGCTGTTAGTAGAGAATAAGGCCAAAACTTAGATGGCAGCCCACTTGTAAACATCAAAGCCCTTGCAGTCTGTAATAGATTCCTGTGCCTCCTCTCCACAACTCCATTTTGTTGAGGAGTGTAAGGACAACTTTTCTGATGTAAAATACCATGCTCATTGAACAATCTCTGCACATGTTGATTCACAAACTCTGAACCATGGTCTGTTCTGAATTGCTTGATTGTAGCTTGAAACTGAGTTTGAATCATGGTCACAAAAGTCTTAAGTATGTGAACCACTTGATCTTTGCTGCTTAACATGTATGTCCAAATCAATCTACTGTGGTCCTCAACTAAAGTCAGCATATACCTCACTGAACACAGATTATTCTCAGTGTAGGGTCCCCACAAATCAGCATGAACTAAATCAAACAAGTGCTCAGTCCTTCTATTCAAAATGGGAAACTGATTCCTTGTCTGTTTTGCTCTTATGCACACTTCACATCTCTCAATAATATCAATCATCTCCTTTTCTAACAGCCCATTCAAGACCCTCATATGCTTCATTGTAGTCAAAGAAGGATGTCCTAATGCTATATGCCACTCTTGTAATGTAAGAGTTTTAGGATTGACAATATTGCAGCAATATTTTTCAGAAAGAACATCCAAGATATAAAGATTACCTCTCATCTGAGCAATAGCTAGAACCTGATCTGTGTTGTCTCTTTGGAAAACACAGTGACTCTTGTAGAACATACATCTAATTCCATGCTCTTGTATCATTCTAGCCACTGACAATAGATTGTGTGTGAAACCAGGTATGTACAAGACATCCACCAACAAAATATCTTTGGTAAGTCTCACTTTTCCTGCATGAGTCACTAGTTTGGAGGAGCCATCTGGCAAATGTATATTAATAGGCTTCTCCAATCTATATGTAGTACACAGAAGCAAGGGATCACAACATATGTGATCACTTGCACCAGAATCCACTATCCACACCTCTTTTCCCATACTATGTGGCATGCTGAATGCATAATGACCATCAAAGGGTGTATCCTGTCCTGATCCCTCATGAATAAAATTCACTTCAGATCTGTTCTTGGTTTGGTTAGCTTGCTGTGAACCTGCCTGCTGTAAATGTAGTTGCATAAACTTTGCTATCTCAGCCTGTATCATCTTGCTGAAGTCTTGTGCCCCATCCTTCTGCACAACTCCCTCATGTGCTGATTCTGTATCTTCCTCATTATCAACCATATTTACCCTTCCTTGCATTCTGTTTTCCTTCAACTTCTTGTACCACTCAGGAACCCCATGCAACTTGAAACATTCATCAACCTCATGACCTGTTCCTTGACAGTAAGTACACTTCAACTTTCTCTTTTCCTCCTTAGAGATTCTAGGCTTAAACTGCCCTCCTTTGTTTCCATTACTATCAGTCCTATATCCTCCATTTTGTTTACCATATTGCCCTGCATTCAAGCTCATTAATCCACTGTTATCAAAACTAGAGGTATTCAGTTGCTTCCTATCCTCCACCTGAACCACCAATGAATAAGCTCTCTCTATGTCTGGCAGAGGATCAATCATCATGATCTGATCAGAAACAGCCTCATACTCATCATTTAATCCCTCTAGAAACTTCATAAGTCTCTGCTGATCTTCTCTAGCAATCACCTGATTTCTAGCTCTACAAGCACATTCAATTGGGGGTAAAACCGCATCGAGTTCATCCCATAGAGCTACTAAATTGTTGAAATACTCTAACACACTCTGTGTTCCTTGTGAATATTTGAAAATCTCTCTCTGAAGTCTATACACTTTAGGTCCATTTCTCCTTCCAAATCTAAGAGTAATAGCCTTCCACAGTTTATAGGTGTTATCTATATGCGCAAAAGCCTTAACAAACTCTTTTGAAATGCAATTAACAATCCAAGTTGAAATCATCATATCAACTCTCAACCATCTCTTATAATACACATCAGTAGAATCAGGCTCTGGAAAGCTACCATCGATCAATTCCAACTTACTACGAGTAGCTAATGCACGTCGTATGGATTTACTCCAGTTTATAAAATTGTTACCTGTAAGCTGCGTCGCAATCAACTGCATTCCAGGATGATCCGACTTCTCCAGATGTAGGATCTCACGAACTTGGCGAGTCGTAAATCCAGGCGGAGGAACGATATCATCATCGTCTCCATCATCAAATCCACCTCCTCCACTCGGTCCCGATCCAGTAGGAGGACGTCTTCTGCTCGATTCTGGTTTCTCGTGAGGTCCTGATCCATCCGAATCAACTCCATCACTCTTCAATCCAAACGCACCAGCAACCTCATCTTCTAGCCGTCGTTCCCATACGTCGTTTCGTTGTTGTTTCACCATCGAAATCAACAAAATTCCAACTCAAAAACAGAATTCCAGCTCAAAATCAGAGTTACGCAGTGTGTAAACCCTAGATCCAAGCTCTAGATACCATGTAGAAATCAGGAGAGAAGATAGAGAAGAAAGGAATTCATTTCAAAGAGCATAGCTCAAATCTGGAAAAATTACAATTAAAATGTAAAAATACAGTTAATACTGTATTTGTACCATTCTAACTAAAACGTAGAAAGGCAAGAAGAAACGCTACACGCTTTTACTTAACCCTTCTATCTAATCTGAGCCGTAGATTTTAAGTACTAATCTAACGGCTATTATTGAATCTGGCAACACATACAAACAAATGAACAAAATCCTAAGTCTTCATCTTCTTTCTGCTCGTCTCTCCACCAGCTAACACTGCACTCACTTCTTCCATCACCTCGTCAGCATCCATTTCTTGCATATCTCTACAGATGCCGCCTAGTATTTCTGTCTCGGTATCAAAGCTTGTTGCACCTCCTTCTAGCTGCAGGTTGAATACTTTGACTGCAGCTTCTAATCCATCTGAGAGTGTTGCACGAAAGACCGAACCGAAGCTTCCTCTTCCAAGTAAGTTTCCTTCACTAAAGCTGTTTGTTCCCCGTTCCAGTTCTATGTAAGAAATTCTTCTCCATTCACTAGTCGGCGGAATGTCACTCGATAGTGTAACTTTTCCTGATTTACGCCTCCTTATCATCACGAAGATGATAATCGCAAGAATAGCGGGTAAGATCACTGAGGGTACCAAGAATTTCTTTAAGTTTGATCTAGGATGATGGTTTGCTAACAAGCAAGGTTGAACTTGAAATCTCGGGGAACCGCAGAGGGCAGAGTTGTGAGAGAAGGATTGAGGAGGGAAGTTACTAAATTGACCTCCACTTGGGATTTCGCCTTCCAGTTTGTTGTTAGAAGCATTAAAAATGTGAAGATAGGGGAGGGTGTCTAAGGACTTGGGTATCGAACCGGAAAGATCGTTGTAAGATAAGTCTAAAGTTTCGAGACTTCCGAGATGCCCTAAGGATGCGGGAATAGATCCTCCAAATTGATTATTCGACAAGTTTAGAGTTTCTAATGATTGGCAACCGTCAATTAAGCTGGGTATATCACTTGAAAATAGATTAGACGACAAATCCAAGGCGTTGATTACCTTCAAATTTCCGATTTGAGATGACAAGTAGCCGTTGAAATGATTAAAGGACAAGCTCACGATGACAAGATCTGTAAGAGCCCAGAAGTTGGGAGGGATGGTGGAATCCAAGTGGTTGGAATCTAAGTAGACTTCTCTCAAGGATTTGAGTTCCCCAAAACATTCAGGTATTGAACCTACGAGCTTGTTCCTATCAAGGCTCAACACTCCCAAATTATATAATCGGCAAATATCATTAGGAATGGACCCAACCAATTGATTGCCACCAACATCTAATTTTTGGAGCTGCTTCATTTTCCCAACCGTCGGTGGAATGTGGCCACTCAATTGATTTCCAGACAAATAAATCGCGAGCAAACTACTCAAGTTTCCAATTTCAGAAGGAATGGTGCCCGTGATGTTATTGTTTAATACCGAGATATGCTCCAGGGATGAGGAAAAATCCCCGATGGATGCAGGCAGGCTACCGTTCAATAGGTTATCACGTGCATCCAAATACCTCAAATATCGACAGTTGGTTAATGAAGAGAGAAATGGAGCCACTTCTCCGCTCAACTTATTCCCAGAAATGTAAAGTGCTTGGAGGAGTCTCAAATTACCAAATTCTGGTATGGACCCACTGAAGAAATTGTTTTCCATGTCCAAGAAGGCAAGCGGAGAAAGATTGGTGATGGAGTTTGGAATCGGGCCACTCAGTCTGTTATAAGCTAAAAGAAGCCATTCGAGATTGAAAAGTGAATTCCCCATATTTGAAGAAAGACTACCCGAAAACTCGTTATATGAAAGGGATAATGTCATCAAGGTTGATATGTTGAATATGGAAGACGGGATGGAGCCGGATAAGGAATTGTTGAACGCACTGAAATGTCGGAGGTTTGGTAAAGTACCCATCTCTTGTGGAATTTCACCTGCCGTAAGCATGCATATGCATGCGATTAGTTTAGATGTAAAATTAATTTGAAGAAAAAGGGATTTTGTTTTCTTCATAAATATGG
Source organism: Thymus mandschuricus (assembly GCA_029379335.1). Taxonomy (NCBI): domain Eukaryota; kingdom Viridiplantae; phylum Streptophyta; class Magnoliopsida; order Lamiales; family Lamiaceae; genus Thymus; species Thymus mandschuricus. Next base: position 39,466,419 of record CM057074.1, read on the forward strand.
TGGCTCGTTCATCATGTAGCAATCATATACTATATGCTTTCAGAATCATACTAATATATATGACTACATTCGCACCTGTCAAATTATTGTACCCCAAGAACAACTTAGTAAGCATGGTGAGATTTCCATTTAATCCACGTGGGATGCTGCCGCTCAAGTTGTTTTTGAAAAATGACACCATGTGAAGTTTTATGCATTTCCATATACTTTCTGGAATATTCCCTGCAAGTTGATTGAGAGACAAATAATTAATATGAGTTAGTATTGATGTTAGGCATTAATTTTACTCGGGACACTACCCCTACCTGCAATTACAAACTTAATCCAACAATTACAAACTTAATCCAAATACACACCTGTCAACTTGTTATCATCGAGATACAATCCCTCAAGTTGTGGTAGATTACTGTGGAAACTTGGGATACTTCCTGATAAACTATTCTCGCGCAAGGCCAATGCCCTCAAAGAAGAAATGTTGAATATTGAAGGTGGAATACTTCCGGTTAGAGAAGCGTCGTCAATGTTTAATACCTCTAGCCTCGAGAGATTCCCTATTGCTGCCGGAATTCCTCCTGAAAATATACTGTTATTCATCAATATATATCTGAGTATTAATCATTACTTTGATAACATATGTATGTTTTGAATAATGTGTATATATGTACCTTGGAAATCGTTGAAGGACATATACAACTCTCTAAGCATGCTCAACTTCCCAATTTCCAACGGGATCTTCCCACTCAAATTGTTGTAGGATAATAACAAGATCTCAAGATGTTTGCATTTCAATATACTTGGTGGGATTTCCCCATAAAGGCCATTGCTCATAAACCTAATTACTCTCAAGGAAGAGATATTGAAGATAGCATGTGGAATGGACCCACTCAACTCATTTAAATTCAAGTTTAACACTTGTAGGGATGACAGATTTCCAACCCCCTCTGGAATAACCCCGCTCAAATGGTTATTGCTTATCCATAATTCCTTGAGCGAAGATGACCTACTACTCCTCCCGATCTCCTCCATTGGAATATTTCCACTCAACATATTGTTACTCAAGTTTAAGAGTTGGAGATTTGAATTGTTGAACAAAGAGGGAGGGATTCTACCTGAGAAACTGTTGTTGCTTAGGTACAGCTGCTCGAGCTGAGGTAAACTGCCCAACCATGTCGGGACTTCTCCAATGAATGAATTCACTGCCACGTTCATCACCTTCAGACGCCGGCAGTTTAGAGAGCTCAATTGGTAAGAAGCCCGTGAAATTGTTGGAGCGGATGTTAAGATATCTGAGAAACGTTAGGTTTCCGAGATGTGGTGCAACAGTTCCAGCAAGGTCGAATCCGGCGAGATTAAGGGCAGTGACGCTTTGGTGCTTGACACCACACGTGACGCCAATCCAGTCACAGACGGATGTATTTCCCAACCAATTCGTGTGCAAGATAGCACCGGTGTCGGGAGCAATGGAGCTTTTGAAGGAAAGGAGAGCATGTTTGTCAGTAGCAGAATCCAAGCAGAGGGCAATGGTATTGAAAAAGAAGAAGAAGATGGAAAGAGCAAGGAAAGAGAGATGAGTAGTCTTCATTGAATTTCAATTGTTTTATTTGGGATTGAGTGCCCTCTTCATATATATAACGGATGCTCTCTTTGCTAAGCTCAATTATCTGTATAAGAACGCCAACTGATACATGAAAGTCGTGGTTTGAGTCTTGGTCAACGAGTCTTCTTCCAAATAAAAGTGAAGTGTGGAATTTATGTAAATTAATCTGGAAACCAAATTGGGATTACAGTAAAATTTTACTTTCGAGATTAAATTGCGATTACACTGAAATTCGGATCTTTTTCGACTCGTCCATACTTGACATTTTTATTTTTGGATTATCATTTTTCTTTATCTAACCCATTATTTTCTCCGGACTATTCGAATCAGCTAATTCCAATTAGGATGAGAGAGACCCTCAACATATGCTTTACTATCAAATATATATCACGATAGTAGTAAGTAATCTCATCTTATCATTTAGGTAATCAATAACTTAAGGACGAGAGATGAAATATTTCCCTTCATTAAGGGGCAATTGACGCAAGTCGTCGTCAACTTATTTCCTCCTTCCCACAAATGCACTTTTTCTATTATATCCAAAAAAGAAAATCCACTACCTAAAGCAAACATGTTAAAACTTTAATAAATTACATGTAAAATACTTTTTTTAAAATCTATATCGATCACATATTAAAAGTTATTTGAAACATTCAAATCAATATTTATGATTAATTAAATTGCCATTAAAATTAATTTTTGATTTTAGATTCGTGTTTTATTATATAATAGTATGATTAATTAAATTGCCTTAAATATTAAGGTGTAAGATGTAGCAAAAGTTAGCACACACTAAAAATAATTCATAATGGTTACAACTTTGGAAGACTTAATTGCTTTTGAGGCCTAAACATCCACTAAATCTCCATAAAACCTGAAAGAGTTCGTGCTCTAACAACGGTAACCACAATGACTAGCACTGTGACAACCAATGTTGTAAACACTTACGCAGCGGAATAAAAACGAATGCAAAGACACAATGACACGAGGTTTACTTTTTAGCAAGATATTTTACAATATCTTGCCGAGCCTCAAGGCTAAAAACAATCCACTAAACGTAAACAAACAATTTACAAGTCGAGGTTAAAGGCAAATCAAAAACTCTAATCTAAACTAGAGGAACTCGACTAAAGCAACCTTTTGAGAAAGGATAAACAAGTGAATAAGATTCTATCACTAAAAACTCGGTAGATGAAGGTGTCCTACTCGAGTTGGACTCTTCTCTATTTATAGATCTCCAAATCTTGATGAGCAAGAATATCCCACGATCTTCTCAACCACCTTCTCCACTCCTTCAACGATCAGTTCTCTCTCTTTCTTCTCAACGATCAAACTGATTCTCCATCAGGTCTTCAACAGAATTTCGTACTCCTCAAGATTCGCTAACAGCTCATGACTTGGTCAAATGTCCTCACCATTGTGACCACCACTGTAACCTGCATTGTGGAGACAGAAGAAAGACAAAATATAATAAGGAATTTACACGTGGAGCAAATTCCAACAAAACCAATTATATTTGAACTGCCTAACTTTTCACATCAATTAATGAGAATAAAGATGACTAGTTTGAGCACAACACTACCTTCTTCTTGTTCATACCATTGCCCCTTGGGCATTGCCTCTCACCACTAAGATGGTGTCACGTGGCTCAGTCTTCTTCATTTTAGCACCACTTTTTACTATTTCCAGAAATATGTTTCTGAAAATTGTAAGCCTATATTATATTGTTTTTTTTTTTGCATGAATAGGTAGATAAATGTAGAAAATTATGAAATTCAATTTTGACAACATTTATTTTTTAAAATTTTTATTTAATTTTTAAATATGAAATTCAATTTTAAAAAGTTATAATATTACCAAGTGATACAATTCAAAAAACGAATGAAACAGAAGACTCGATCCTTTCATTCCAGTGATATACGTTAAATTTAGGACTTAACACTTATAAATAAATAAAATAAAAAATAAAATTATATTTTAAATGAATATATCTGCCGACAAAGAGGAAAAAAATAAATGATTTTTTTTTTTTAAATATGTTAAAATAGAAAAAAGGGGGCTGGCGTGGCGGTGGGAGGCAATGCCTCAAAAGCAGCATATAGACTACCGTTCAAGAGGAAGATGGAAAAAGCAAAGAAAGAGAGATGATGAGTAGTCTTCATTCATTATTTAATTGTCTTATTATTGTTACGTATAAACTTACTATTGAATAAAGCAAAAGGAGCCATCTCAAGCTGTTATCATGAGTAGAGACAAGGATTAACCCATTATAGTCAATTGTTTTTTTCTTTAGGGAGGAAAAATAGTAGGACGACTGATGAAGTTTCTGCCATCTTTCATTCTTCACATTTTCCTCTTCTGATATTTGCCATTAATTAATGGAAGAAAAAAAAAAAACCCAATTTCTACAGACAGTCAGTCGAGATGTTTATGTATCGCGTGAGGATGTGGCAAGATGACGCGACCTGAGTCTTCTTCTACTTATTTTGTGAATTTCTATACTTTTTATTATTATTATTAAAATCAAATAATAATAGAAAATTCAATTTAATTTTTAAATATGAAATTCGATTTTAGAAAATTTTAATATTACCAAGTGATACAATTCAAAAAATGAATGAAACAGAGTACACGTAAAATTTAGGACTTAACACTTACAAATAAATAAAATAAAAATAAAATTATATTTTAAATGAATATACCTACCGACAAAGAGGAGTAAAAAATTGAAAAAAAAGAAAGAATTAAAAATAGCCAAAAGAGCTATTAAAATAGAAAAAAGAGGCTAGCGTGGCGGTGAGAGGCAATGCCTCAGGGCAGCATATAAACCAAGAGGAAGATGGAAAGAGCAAAGAAACAAAGATTAGTCTTCATTTATTTTAATCATTTTATTTTCGATTGGTTGCCCTGTTCATTTATATAAGGGAGGGACAGCTCTCTCCACTACATTGAGAAGGTAGCCTAATTAATCAATTCATTCAAATGTAAGTGTGAATTTATGTAAACCCGGGACCCTCCATGTCTGTCTATATTATACGACTCAAAATAAAAATTATAGTCAATTGTTTTCTTTTCTATAGGGAGGAAATATAATAAGACGACTGATGAAGTTTCTGCCATCTTTCATTCTTCACATTTTCTTCTTCTGATGTTTGTCATTAATGGAAAAAAAAAACAATTTCTACATACTGTTTTTGTGAATTTCTATACTTTTTTTTATTATTTAAATCAAATAATAATATAATTACTCTATTATTGTAGTTACTATTTATATTTGGTACCCTAATTTTGCATTTCTTTAAGAGGATCAAAGTAGCTTTCCATTAATTTATTATGATGATCCTAAATTGATGTCTCTATTCATGGTTTCTTGGATTAAAATTATGGAAACGGAGTTTGATGTAATACGGACAGCCTAATAATATATATGTGTGAGATTCTATATAAAATTGATTTTCCGTAAAAAAAACGAAAAAAAGAAATGATGCATTAGATAGGCAATTGTAATGCTATAACTATAATGCATCACTAAATAGAGCTGGACTTTTTGAAATACCCATGTAGGTGGTATCCCTTTCTCGGCCCAATAGAGCTGGACTTTTTGAAATGATGTTGGGCTCCCATGAGTAAATAATCGGAAGCCCTCGTAGATTTCTATATATCATTAAAATAATCTCGCTGGAACATTCCATCGAACAGTTTCCACGCACCACTTATTCAGGACTAATGATAGCAGATCCCATGGAATAAGTGGTAAGTCCCTCTCCATATTCAATCACTTCAATTTATCTAAAATTTCTATCCTTAGTTTTCTGGAATCTTAGACGGAAGATTTTTCATGGGTCGAGGATATGCTATCATCATTCTTTGAATTGCTGCCCGGACATTGTTCGATGAAACAACTAACAGAGATGAAATATAAATGAGAGATTAAAAAAAAAAACTGCTTGCAAATTAAAAATCACTGTACCATCACCACCTTCTCCTTCAGTTAGTGAATGAATTTCTACAGCATTTCCCTTGTTTTCTCTACAGCATTTCTACTTCATTTCACACATTCAAGCATTTCACCGAACAGCTTGAGGGCTTCAATGGTTTAGACTGTAATGGTAGAATTTTATGTTTTTTATTTCTATTAATGATTGAAACCATCATTTATGAAATAGTGCTTCAATGATTAGACTGTAATGGTTTTAATTTAAACCTGCGAATTAAATGACAAACTTAATGCAAGAATCAAACTGATATGTTTTGCCAAACTACTACAGGCTTAAGTTTCCATTTTAACCAACAGTAACGGATAACTCATATCGTGGGCGACGAGTGCCCAAAGCTGCTACGATTGTTGCTTTGATCTTGTGCAGAGCAGCTGCTGCTTCGATCATGTTGATTCTTTCATCAGCTGAAACTGCTAAGCATTTCATCGCCAACTCAAAAATCGACAACACGCATTGCTCCTTGGCGGAAAAATCTCGATCATCCCTCGATAAGAGAGCAGCTGCCACAATTTCAGTAGCTGCATTCTGTTGCATAGCTTCACTTACCCACTCTCTTAAGCTCATTTCTCCACCGAACATGTCATCTGTCGGCTTCTTCCCTGTGAACATCTCCAGCAACATTATCCCGAAACTGTACACATCGCCATTTGTAGACACTTTCCCTTCCGTTCCGAACTCTATTAGAATCACACGCATCAGTTAGGCCAAACAATCATGGAAAAAGTAATGTACGATATAACGGAACATGAAAAGCTAACATTATGCATTATCACCTGGTGCAGCAAAACCGATGGTGGCCAATGTTTGAGTTTGGGCGAAAACTTCCCCTCCTTCAAAAAGCTTCGAAATTCCAAAATCACAAAGATGAGAAATCATGTCTTCATCGAGCAACACATTGCTCGGCTTTATGTCACAATGGACAACTGGGAACGGATAACCATGGTGAAGATACTCCAGAGCAGCCGCAACATCTATAGCTATTTTTATTCTCTGCAGAAGATTAATGAAACAGTTGTCGGAATATAGCCATCTATCCAAGTTCCCATTCGGCATGTATGCCATAATCAGAGCTTTAAACTCTGTGTTACTACAGCTTCCGATAACTTCAACTAAATTTCTGTGTCGAACGTTACTCAGTACTTTAGTTTCTGTGTAGAAGCTTCTCGCACCCTCTTCTAGTTGCAAGTCGAATACTTTTGCTGCAACTTGTAGTCCGTCAGATAGTGTTGCTTTGAAGACCGAACCGAAGCTTTCTCTTCCGAGTAGGTTTCCCTCACTAAAACTGTTGTTGCATGGATTGCATGGCTATTTTATATGGCATGGTTTATGTATGCGGAGGTGTAGTCCGTTGGTTCGTTGCTTTGGAATCCTTGTGGCTCAAGGATTCGATCCTTATATTTTATTCCGCAATTAATGAGAGGATATGCATGAAGATTCTATTTACCCTATTAAGGATATCTTTTAAGATATGCCTTAATTATTTCTTAGGGTTATGCGTGAAGTATATAAGCACGAAGATCTCATTGGTGCCGCTGCGCGTCTTGATAGATTATTGAGAGCTCGTCTTCTTCGTGCGTTCGAGAGTTAAGTTTTTCTTTTCATTCATCAATAGTTGGGGTAGTTAGTTTATTGGTGAGTGATTGTAATACTTTGAACGTTCCCACGTTCAAGGTCGGGTTTCATCTTTTCAATTCTGTGAAAAGTGTTTTGGGTAGACTAGAGAGAGTTTACCGAGGATTCATTGGTGAGGAGTAGAGTCGGGTGAGGAGAGAACGTTCGGTGTTGCTGACGTTCACGAGTCTTGTATCCCTTATACTCATCATAGTGAATTGTTTCTTGGAATAGCTTCCCCCAGACGTAGGTGTGTTTATCACCGAACTGGGTTACCAACTTGTGTTCTCAACTGTGTTACTTTCTGTGTTACGTGTTGAGTTACATCTACCTACCAAAGTAGGGATTATACAATTTCAATTGGTACCAGAGCAGGTCATCGAGGTGCGGTGTTAGATCCTGGGATATCTGTATAATCTGTTGGTTCATTGTTGTGCTTGCGATGAGTACTATCAAGGAGGGTGGTTCTACGGTCAGACCACCGTTGTTTGATGGCACAAGTTTTGGGTATTGGAAGATCAGAATGGCTTCGTTTATCAGATCCATTGATGAGGCTGCATGGACTGCAGTGGAAAATGGTTGGAGTGCTCCAAAAGATGAAGATGGCTCAGAGAAACCTAGAACAAAATGGTCGGAAGAGGAGCTAAAGCTGTCCGGCATGAATCAGAAAGCTATCAACACTATTCACACAGGTGTGAGTGTTGAAGTCTTCGCCATTATCTCCACGTGCAAATCTGCCAAGGAAGCATGGGATATCTTGGAGATCACCTATGAGGGAAATAAACGGGTGAAGAATCAGAGGCTTCAACAACTTACTTCACAATTTGAGTCTCTCAGAATGGACGAGAGTGAAAGCATTTCAGATTTTTATGCCAAATTGCTGAGTCTTTCAAATGAATTCTTCTCATTGGGAGAAAATCTCACAGAAGCCAAAATTGTGAGGAAAATCCTGAGATCTCTTCCCGAGAGATTTGATTACAAGGTTGCAGCTATCGAGGAAGCAAAGGATGTTGATGAGCTATCACCAAATGAACTTATTGGTTCCTTGAGGACATTCGAGATGGGCATGCGAGTGAGTCCTAGTGAAAAGAAGAAGTCTGTGGCTTTCAAGGCTTCATCTACGAGCCAATCTGAAGAGGAATTAACTGTCGAAGATATGGCTGAGTGCATCGCGTATATCTCAAAGAGGTTTGGGAAGAAATTTTTCAGGAGAGGAAATGGAGAAGGGAACTCCAGATTTCGTTGGAACAAGAATCAAAGCGGTACTCAGCACAGAGGACCGAACACTTCAGAGAAGAAAGAAAATGGAGACAGGGGACCGCAATGCCATGAATGTGATGGCTTTGGTCACATCAAGAGCGAATGTGCCAATAACTTCAAGTATGAGAAAGTCAGCAAGAAGGCGTTCCAAGCCACACACAGTGATGATGAGGTCACTGACACTGAGTTTGAGGAAGGACAGGATACATCTCATACTGCACATGTTGCTACAGTAAATGGTCCAAGGCTCGTGTCTATTGTTGATGATCAAGATCCATTCAAAGTTAAAGACGTGGAGGAAGAAGAAGATGATTAGGAGGACTATGATGAGTTGATGGATGCGTGTAAGAAGGCACTGATCTTGAACCAGAGCCTTACGGAGCAGGTCAAGAATCTTGAAAGGGAAAGAAACGCTTTAAGATCTGAGGTTGAATCTCTTCAAGAAAAGCTCAAAAGCTGCGAGGACGGAAGAAAGGAGACTGATGAAGAATTGAATCATATTCAAAAGTTGATAAGGATGATGAATTCCAGTACCGAGAAGCTTGATGAAATTCTCAGACTTGGAAAAAGAGCTGCAGATAAGGAGGGTCTTGGATTCAACCGAAATAACTATCAACAAGTTGGATACCAATCAACAAAGAGCTCAAAGACAAGACTGGAACAAGGCAGAGAGAGGATTCGAAGGATGGAAACAATCCAATAATTATGTTGGAACTGAATCTAGTGGGAAATCGGTTAGGCGTGAGGAATGGAGGCCTAAACTAACCGAAACTTCAGTTGTTGCTGAACAGAAGCCTGGAGAACAAGGAGCTACAGAGGAGGTACCCAAACAAGAACTCCACAAGGTACCCGAGCATAATCCGGATTCTGAAGTATTCATTCCTCTCTGTCATTACTGTCATAGACTTGGCCATATCAGACCAAGATGTCGGTTCTACCTTGGTGATAAGAGGCAAGAGATGCTCAAATATCAGAATAGAAGGAATCAAGGCCAGGGCTATAGGGCTTATGTTGTTCACACCAGTAATAGCTCCAGAGTGGGAAACTCTTGGTATATTGACAGTGGATGCTCGCAGCACATGACAGGTAACATGAATCTTCTTGTTAATGTGCAGAGTTGCTCTAATGAGTCGGTTGTGTTTGGTGATGGTGGAAAAGGAAGAATTCGAGGAATTGGTACACTGAATGTGCCTGGGATGCCAGTTCTGGAAGGGGTTCTTTATGTTGAAGGCTTGAGAGCAAATCTGGTCAGTATCAGCCAGTTGTGTGATGATGGGATGAGCGTAAGTTTTGGGGAAAATAGCTGCATCATCAACAAAGGAATAGATAAGTTTCTGGAGGCAAACAGATCAGCTGACAATTGCTACATCTTTACTCCAAAGATCACAAGCTACAGGGTTGCTTCTAAGATGAGTGAAATTTGGCATCAGAAACTTGGGCACACGCACTACAGGAATATTCAGAGGCTTATTCAACTGAATGCCATTAAAGGAATTCCCAAGATCAGATTTGGAGATGTTGATTTTTGTGGACCGTGTCAACAAGGGAAACAGACTCAGGAGGTACACAAGAGAGTACTCCGAATCACTACAGCCAAAGTCCTTGATCTCATGCACATGGATTTGATGGGACCCATGCAAGTTGAAAGTCTAGGAGGAAAGAAATACATTCTTGTTTGTGTGTGGATGACTTTTCAAGATACACATGGGTTGAATTCTTAAGAGAGAAATCAGACACTTTCGAGGCGTTCAGAGTTTTGTGTCTAAGATTGAAAGTAGAAAAGGAGAGCAAACTCAAGGCCATCAGAAGTGATCATGGGCGTGAGTTTGAGAATCAAGAGTTCATGGAGTTTTGCCAATCCAGAGGGATAAGACACGAATTCTCAGCTCCTATCACACCTACACAGAATGGTGTGGTTGAAAGGAAAAACAGGACCCTGCAGAGCACAGCCAGAACTATGATGAAGGCTAAAGATATTGCACTTAGACTCTGGGCTGAAGCATTTGATACAGCTTGCTACATTTGCAATAGAGTGTACCTCAGGCCGCAGACAGAGGTTACTGCTTATGAGATCTGGCGAGGAAGGAAGCCAAATGTGAAACACCTTCACATTTTTGGCTCACGATGCTTTGTGGTAAATGACAGAGTGCAGAGGAAGAAACTTGATGACAAGGGAATAGAGGGAATCTTTGTAGGCTACTCCAGAAACAGCCGAGCTTACGGAGTGTACCTGAAAAATCAAAGCACTGTTATTGAGTTAATTAATGTGACTTTTGATGATTCAGTAGAAGGTGATGTAAATACTGAAGAAGAGGTCCTGATTACCAGTATTGAATTTAAGGATCAAGACTTCCATTGTCTGTTTGAAAGGGACGAAAGATATAATGAAGTTTCTGCGGTCTTAAATTCATGACCTTTTCTTCTTCTTCTGATATTTGTCAATGTCATTAATGAAGAAAACCAATTTCAGCAGAGTGTCGAGATGTCTCGCGTGAGGACGGGGCAATTGACTTGACCAGTCGTCGTCCGTCGTTTACTTATTTCGTGAATTTCTCTATATTTTTTTGTTTTGTTAAAATCAAATAATAGAATTATTCTATTATTGTTATTACAATTTAAATGTGGTACAGATTCATGTTACGTTTATTTAAGAAGAATAAAATTAATTGTTTTCCATAATTTATTATGATAACTCCAACTCTAAATGAATAAATTAATCCCTTCCGCTCCCATATTAAAGTCCTAAGAAAAAAATAGGTAGAAGTGGAAAATTTTGGGTAACTGAAATAAGTGACTTATCTTATAAAAATTAAGTCAATAAAGGTAGTAAATAATTTAAGAATATTAGACATACAAATCATTTTGATGAGAAAATCTTTCAATTTTTCACTATCACACAAATTTGGAACCGCTCCAAATTGAGAATAATCACACTAATCACCCATGTAGGTGTATCCCTTTCTCAGCCCAATAGCAGCTGGTCTTTGAATTGATATTGGGCTCGGTTAGTTTATCAGTTTTCCACCTCAATTCTTAGCCCAGATTCCAAACATTTCAATTCTTAACCTTATTCAAACTTTTCATCGAACATTTGAGTGCTTCAAGGATTAGACTGTTTAATTTAGACCTGCGAATTCAATGACAAACAACTACAAGCTTCACTTTCCATTTTAACTAACGGTAACAGATAAATCATATCGTGGGCGACGAGTGGCTAAAGCTGCTACAATTGTTGCTTTGATCTTGTGCAGAGCAGCTGCTGCTTCGATCATGTTGATTCTTTCATCCGCTGAAACTGCTAAGCAATTCATCGCCAACTCAAAAATCGACAACACACATCGCTCCTTGGCGGAGAAATCTCGATCTTCCCTCGATAAGAGAGCAGCTGCCACAATTTCAGTAGCTGCATTTTGTTGCAGAGCTGCACTCACCCAATCTCTTATGCTCGTTTCTCCATCGAACATATCATCTGTTGGCTTCTTTCCTGTGAACATCTCCAACAGCATTATCCCAAAACTGTACACATCCCCATTCGTAGACACTTTTCCTTCCGTTCCCAACTCTGTTTTTATCAGACACAACAGTTCATCAATTTGTTAGGATTAGGCAAATTAATCATGGAAAATAATGGAATTTGAAAAGCTAACATTATGCATTATCACCTGGTGCAGCATAACCGATGGTGGCCAGTGTTTGAGTTTGGGCGAAAGCTTCCCCTCCCTCGAAAAGCTTCGAAATTCCAAAATCAGAGAGATGAGCAACCATGTCTTGATCAAGAAGAACATTGCTTGGCTTTACATCGCAATGGACAATTGGGAAAGAATAGCCATGGTGTAGATATTCCAATGCTGCTGCAACATCTATTGCTATTTTTACTCTCTGAAGCAGATCCAAATCACTATAGGTGTTCGAATGTAACCATCTATCCAAGCTCCCATTTGGCATGTACGCGAGAACAAAGGCTTTAAAATCCATGTTACTGCAACATCCAATTGTTCTCACTAAGTTTCTGTGTCGGATGCCGCCCAGTATTTCTGTCTCGGTATCAAAGCTTTTTGCACCTCCTTCTAGCTGCAGGTTGAATACTTTGACTGCAGCTTCTAATCCATCAGAGAGTGTTGCACGAAAGACCGAACCGAAGCTTCCTTTTCCAAGTAAGTTTCCTTCACTAAAACTATTGGTTCCCCGTTCCAGTTCTATGTAAGAAATTCTTCTCCATTCACTAGTCGGCGGAATGTCACTCGATAGTGTAACTTTTCCTGATTTGCGCCTCCTTATCATCACGAAGATGATAATTGCAAGAATAGCGGGTAAGATCAGTGAGGGTACCAAGAATTTCTTTAAGTTTGATCTAGGATGATGGTTTGCTAACAAGCAAGGTTGAACTTGAAATCTCGGGGAACCGCAGAGGGCAAAGTTGTGAGAAAAGGATTGAGGAGGGAAGTTACCAAATTGACCTCCACTTGGGATTTCGCCTTCCAGTTTGTTGTTAGAAGCATTAAAAATGTGGAGATAGGGGAGGATGTCTAAGGACTTGGGTATCGAACCGGAAAGATCGTTGTAAGATAAATCTAAAGTTTCGAGACTTCCGAGATGCCCTAAGGATGCGGGAATAGATCCTCCAAACTTATTATTCGATAGGTTTAGAGTAACTAATGACTGGCAACCATCAATCAAGCTGGGTATATCACCTGAAAATCGATTAGACGACAAATCCAAGGTGTTGATTGCCTTCAAATTTCCGAGTTGAGATGACAAGTAGCCATTGAAATGATTAAAGGACAAGTACACGATGACAAGGTCTGTAAGAGCCCAGAAGTTGGGAGGGATGGTTGAATCCAGTTGGTTGGAGTATAAGTAAACATCTCTCAAGGATTTGAGTGCACCAAAACATTCAGGTATTGAACCTGTGAGCTTGTTCCCTTCAAAGCTCAACACTCCCAAATTATATAATCGGCAAATATCATTGGGTATAGACCCAACCAATTGATTGCCACCAAGATATAGCCTTTGGAGTTGCTTCATTTTCCCAACAGTCGGTGGAATGCGCCCACTCAATTGATTCTCACCCAAATGCATTGTGAGCAAACTGCTCAAGTTTCCGATTTCAGAAGGAATGGTGCCCATGATGCTACTAATTCCTACTGAGATAAGCTCAAGCGAAGAGGAAAAGTTCCCGATTGACGCAGGTAGGCTACCGTTCAATGGGTTATCTGACACTTCCAAGTACTTCAAATATCGACACTCGGTTAATGAATATAGAAATGGGGCTACCTCTCCGCTCAACTTATTCTCCCAAATGTGAAGCTTTTGGAGGAGTCTCAATTTACCAAAGTCGTCTGGTATGGATCCACTAAAGACGTTGTCACTCAATTCCAATGTGGCAAGTTGAGAAGCATTGGTGATGGAGCTTGGAATTGGGCCACTCAGTCTGTTACCACCGATGACAAGCCTTTCAAGATTGAAAAGTGAATTCCCCAAATATGAAGGAAGACTACCTGATAACTCATTATGTGAAAATTCTAACTCAATCAAGGTTGATATGTTGAATATGGAAGATGGGATGGAGCCGGATAAGGAATTGTTGAACACACTGAAATCTTGAAGGTTTGGTAAAGTGCCGATCTCTTGTGGAATTTCACCTGCCATAAGTAGACATTCATGCATGCATGAGATATTAATAATATTTCAATGTAATTAGACATATGGCCCGGTTTTAGTTTTATAATTTCATATTAGTGTAGATATAGATATGGGGTGCTAATTGCGATCCAGTTTTTTGCAACGGTGCATATTTCACTGATTGTCCTAGGTTTGATTTCATAACCTCTCTTAATTGTTGTGTCGGAACAAAACAGTTCAAAACATTCCCACAGATTCTATAGCAAACTTGTAGACATTTTGCCCATTAAATTTTCTTGCTTGATATGTATGCATCTGCCATAACCGCACTATAATTATATTCTATGTTATTCATAATCATAATATGATCACATTTGTACCTGTCAAATTATTGTCGGCCAAGCCCAGCTCTTTAAGCATGGTGAGATTTCCAATTCCTCGTGGAATGCTGCCACTCAAATTGTTGTCTGTAAATGACAAGAACTCAAGGTTTCTGCATTTCCATATATTTGACGGAATCTTCCCTGCAAGTTGATTGAGTGACAAATAATAAGCGTATATTGTGATGTTGGGCATATTGTTTGCACATTTCACTTGGGACCCCACCTGCAAACACTTACAATCTTAATCCAAATCTGCAATATTATTAATTCATTTGTATTTTGCAATTATTAGTGAACTCATGCATGGTGATTATATATATATATATATATATATATATATATATATATATATATATATATATATATATATATATATATATATATATATATATATATATATGGCATGTATACCTGTCAACTTGTTACTATCGAGATACAACTCCTCAAGTTGTCGTAGATTATTGTTGAAACTTGGGATACGTCCTGATAAACTATTCCGGAAGAAGCCCAATATCCTCAAAGAAGAGATGTTGAAGACTGAAGATGGAATATTTCCAGATAGAGAAGCGTTGTTGACGTTTAATATCTCTAGCCTCGAGAGATTTCCAATCCCCTCTGGGATAACCCCGCTCAAATGGTTATTGCTTATCCATAATTCCTTGAGCGAAGAAGACCTACTGCTCCCAATCTCCGTCGGAATATTTCCACTCAACATATTAGAACTCAAGTCTAAGAGTTGAAGATTTGAATTGTTGAACAAAGTGGGAGGGATTTTACCTGCGAAACTGTTGTTGTTCAGATACAGTTGCTCGAGCTGAGGTAAACTGCCCAGCCATGTGGGAATTTCTCCACTGAATGAATTCACTCCCACGTTCACCACCTTCAGACGCCGCATTTTAGAGAGCTCATTTGGTAAGAAGCCCGTGAAACTGTTGGAGCTGATGTCAAGATATCTGAGAAACGTTAGGTTTCTGAGATGTGGGGCAACAGTTCCAGCAAGGTCGAATCCGGAGAGATTGAGGGCAGTCACCCTTTGGTGCTTGACGCCACACATGACGCCAATCCAATCACAAACGGATGTATTCTCAGACCAATTAGTGCGCAAGATAGCACCGGGATCGGAAATAACGGAGTTTTTGAAGGAAAGAAGAGCATGTTTGTCTGTAGCAGAATCCAAGCAGAAGGCAATGGTATTGAAGAAGAAGAAGAAGATGGAAAGAGCAAAGAAAGAGAGATGATTAGTCTTCATTGATTTTAATTGTTTTATTTTGGATTGAGTGCCCTCTGTTCATATATATAATGGATGCTCTCTTTACTAAGCTCAATTATCCTACCATTTGCACCCTATGTACGTTTTGCTGTTCAATTATTTGTATAAGTGAATTGTGGAATTTATGTAAAACTGAAACTCAAATTGGGATTACAGTAAAATTTTACTTTTGAGATTAAATTTGATTCGGTCGTACCTGATTTTTTTTTTTTTTACTTTCGGATTATCATTTTTTTTTACCTAACTCACTATTTTCTCTAGGCTATTCGAATCGGCCCATCAGGTTCAATTATTATATGAGAGAGACCATCAACATTTGCTTTAGTATCAAATATCACAATAGTAGTAAGTAATCTCATCTTATCATTTAGGTAATCAATAACTTTATTATATGCATCGAAGAAATTTTTTATAGACAACAAGAGCATAAGCAACAACAAAATTGAAAGAATTTAAGGACGAGAGATGAAATATTTCCATTCGTTATTTTTATTATAAGTTTAATTTTCAATTAACTTGAATGATACTAAAAGACGCCGCCTAGGTCCGCCTAGGCACTAGTCAGTACATCGCCGCCCGACTTATATGTAATCCGCCTAGGCTCTATATCATACCCAACGAGCCGCTCTTGAAACTTAATCAATAGTCTATATGTGCTAATTAATCTATATTTAGACAAACTATGCTACTCTATCGTCTATGATTTTGGATTTATAATTATGAAACTAACCTATCAATTGTAATAGTACGTGTATTTATTATAAATTTGACAAATTTTTTGTAAGAATAGTAAAAATAAGCATTATATAGTTCGAATCCGCCTAGGCCCCGCCTAGGCGCTAGTCACCCCTCCGCCACCCGACTAGCGTCTAGCGCTTTTTAGAACATTGCATGTTTTCTTCGAATATCTTTTGAGTCTCCTTAGTCTACTTAGTGCGTTAACCACTGTAAGTCGTGATGGAAGGGGCAATTGATGCAAGTCGTCGTCAACTTATTAATTTACGAAAATTCTATTTCAATGCAAAAATAAAATAATGAAAAAGAAAAGACAAATCAATTTTCTCCTGCGATATAAAATCCAAAAAGGAAAATCCACTATCTATAACAAATATATTAAAATTCTAATAATTACATGTAAATATATTATGACCTGGGCCCGTGCTTTTTATGTTATCCTAATGATAAGGACGCACGTCCCTATCTCTATCCCTACGATCAAGAACACCCGAACGAATAAATCAACACGACAGTCGCGGGCTTTCCCCGTCGATCACGTCAAATTTGCAAGAACAAAGATGAAGAAAACGCAAGAAAATAGGGTTTGTGATATATTGCTTAATCATAAAAGAACCCTAATTCCTCTATATTTACTAAGGACCCTGGTTGATTCGACTCATACGATTCGGGAAATAATCAACAAGAAAACCCGAAAAGATTTACAAAATAAAATAGACTCGATAAATAAATAATTGGGCCTAACCCAATTAACGAACGAAGTCATCGAACTTGGCTGGCCTCCTCGTCGCACGCTTGGGCCGCCCATCCGAGCCTTGGACGTCGGCCTCTTCCTCAATCACGTCCAAGGCCTCCTCCTCACGCGATTCCTCATCACTCACATCCGTCTCCAATCCCTCGTCATGCATAGGCTAAGATTGATGCGTATCAACCCCCCCGTCCTTAACAACCTCCTTGTCCTCAAGGAGTAACGAAGGAAAGCAACGACTAACCACTTCTCGAGGCTCCCATGACGGCACCGCCCCCTTATCATCATCCCATTCTACTAAACATTCATCCACTACAGCCCCTTCACGACGCACGCTCCTACACTCCACCACACGCACGGGTCGAGCAACCGCTTTACCGCGAGCAAAAAACGTCGGGAAATCGGCCGGCTGCACACCGCCCCCATCCACGAAAGGCCGTAACAAGCTTACATGGAACACGTCATGTATTCGGCTATCCTCGGGCAGCCGGAGCCGGTATGCAACTTCCCCAATGCGTTCCACTACTTCGAACGGGCCATAAAAGCGACGCGACAATTTCACAGACAACGGTTTGGCCACCGAATGTTGCCTATACAGCTGAAGCTTCAATAACACCTTGTCGCCCACACTAAACTGAACATCACGACGATGTTTGTTAGCCGAATCCTTCATTCGCTGCTGCGCACGTTCAAGATTCTTCCGTAGCCACACCAACAACTCCCCTCGACTACGAATCACCTCAGCCACCGACGTAGGGCACGTAGGCGACGGCCAAGCCGCAATTAGAGGCGGGGGCTCCCGTCCATATAGAGCCCGAAATGGCGAAGTACCCAAGCCCTCATGGTGAAAACAATTCAATGCAAGCTCTGCCCACGGAAGGAGGTTGGACCACTTCGCCGGCTGCTCCGAGACAAACGCACGCAAGTATTGCTCAAGCCCTCGATTCTTCACCTCGGTTTGCCCGTCAGACTGAGGGTGATAAGCCGTTGTAAAGTTTAGCTTCGTGCCACTCATCTTGAGCAAATGCTCCCACACTTCGCTAAGAAAAATAGAATCCCGATCCGACACGAGCTTTGCCGGAAACCCGTGATGCTTTACCACCGTCTCCACGAATAGCTTTGCCACACGCCATGCATCAAATTTCGTGGGAAGAGGAGCGAAGTGAGCATACTTCGAGAGACGATCGACAACCACCATAATCGCCGTAAATCCCCTAGATTGCGGCAGACCCGTCACAAAGTCCATAGATACCTCTTCCCATACCTGAAACGGAATCGGGAGAGGTTGGAGAAGACCACCTGGCTTTTGCGTCGAATATTTGGTGGTTTGGCATTCGAAACATGCAGCCACAAAGCTCTTGACGTCTTTCCTCATATTAGGCCAATAGAATGATGTAGACAATCGCCGGAATGTGCGTTCCACGCCTGGATGGCCGGCCGCAGGAGTCGAATGATGTTCGTATAAAATCGCCGTCTTCGACTCCGAAGAAGATGCTACCACGATCCTATGATCAAGAAATAGGAGCCCATCACTCATATGAAAACCTCGGGGAGCCGTACCTGACTCAATAGCCGCGGCTAGGGTTAAGAGCTCCGGAATGGAGCGCACATCAACCCGAAGCAACTCGAGAATCTCCGGCATCGGGTGAGACACCGCCATAAACAACTCCTCTACCTTTTCGGTTGCCACCTCCTCACTCCGGGTTTCCTCCTCGCAACGAGATAGAGCATCAACGACTTTATTAGCCGCTCCCGGCTTGTACTCAATTCTGAATTTGAACCCCATTAGTTTTCGAGCATACAACTGTTGATCAGGCGTCTGTATAACCTGCTGCAACAACTCCTTCAAGCTTTTCTGGTCTGTTCGGATCACAAACTCCCGACCCAAGAGATACTGACGTCATTTCTGCACGGCCTCCACTATGGCGTATAGCTCTTTATGATAAGTAGACGTCACTCTTCGTCGCGGCCCCAGCTTCTTGCTAAAGAATGCAAGCGGATGGTTGTCTTGCATCAAAACCGCCCCAATACCATGGCCCGAAGCGTCTGTTTCAACAACAAAAGTCTTCGAAAAATCCGGTAGACGAAGGACCGGGGCTGAAGTCATGGCGTCCTTCAATGCAGCAAAACTCTCGGACGCCTCAAACGACCACTCGAACGAGTCTTTCTTCAATAAATCTGTCAATGGAGACGCGATCATAGCATAATTCGAAATAAAGCGCCTGTAGTACCTTGTGAGGCCTAAAAACCCACGTAACTGTTTGACAGATTTCGGCCTAGGCCAAGCAACCATCGCCTCCAGCTTCGTTGGGTCAACTTTCAGGAGGCCATCGGATATAATATGGCCCAAATAATCCACCGAAGAGCAACAAAATGAGCATTTAGACATCTTGATGAAAAACTTATGCGCCTGTAGGATCCCAAGGACCTCCGCAAGATGCTCGGCATGGCTCTCAATCGAAGGGCTGTAGACCAGGATGTCGTCGAAGAAAACAATAACGAATTGCCGCAATAGGGGACGAAAGATATCGTTCATGGCGGCCTGGAAAGTAGACGGGGCGTTAGTTAAGCCGAAGGGCATAACTAGAAACTCGAAGTGGCCGTCGTGAGTGCGAAAGGCCGTCTTAAAGACATCCTCATCATGCATCCTGATCTGATGGTAACCTGAATACAAGTCCAACTTCGTGAAGACCCGAGCTTCTCCCAATTCATCAAAAAGCTCATCGCAAGTCGGGATAGGAAAGTGATCCGGGACCGTCACTCCATTCAGAGCTCTGTAATCAATACAAAAGCGAAATGAACCATCCTTCTTCCGTATTAGGAGAACCGGCGAGGAGAAAGCGCTGCTACTCCTACGAATAATTCCCGACTCTAGCATCTCCTTGACCTGTTTTTCAATCTCGTTCTTCTGGAAGTACGGGTACCGGTAGGGGCGAACGTTCACTGGCTTCGAATTCGGCAACAAGTGAATTTTGTGATCAAAGCGGCGAACTGGCGGCAACCCGGTGGGAACGGCAAAAACAGAGGGGAAACCCTCCAACACCGAACGCACATTCTCTGGAATGCCGGGAGGAAAAACCACCGCCTCCTCGGGACTCTCATGGGCAGCTGAAACAGTGGAATCCTCGATCTCAATTAATTCAAACAACGCTCCCATATCCCGGTGACTCAGAAGCGACATGAAAACCCTAGCTGATACTTGGCGAGGCGGCCGAGGCGGAATGCTCAAACAGATCTGCCGACCCTCACTGTTGAATTCCAATGTGCCCTTCTCATAATCCGTCGTAACCCGGCGAAGCTCTTGCAACCAGTCCATTCCCAACACCACGCTCGGCCCATGCAGCGACAAAACAAACAATTCCACATGAAATATGTGATCTTGTATACTCAACTCCACGTCCCCTGTCTTGTGCGAACATTTCAAAGTCTGGCCATTGCCCATATACACATGAAAAGGCGTAATTTGAACCAACGGGAGATGACAACGCTCTGCTATCCGAGGATGCACGAAATTGTGCGTACTCCCGGTATCCACCAATATATTCACCTCGGAACTCCCTAAACGCCCTAGTAACTCGATAGATGATGCTCTTGGGCAGCCATCCAAGCTAAGGAGGTGAGAAAGGTCTGTAGTGACGATCTCAGGCTCCGCGGTCGCCTCCTCGACGTGCTCATCCATGGTATCCAATGCTGCAAGGTGCTCGTCTGTTCCCATAAATGCCAAAACCGGTTTCTTGCAGGTATGCCCTACTGCCCACTTCTCCGGACAATACCAACAGAGGCCCTGACGACTCCGCTCAGAACGTTCGGCAGATGATAAACGCACAATCGGCAATTTAGACAACTCTCGCATGCGATTCACGGCGGAGGACGAGGGCGTCGACGTAGAACCATCCGACCCGGACTGCACGTGCCCCGGGCGAGAGTCTCTCGCTTGCCACGGACGCCTAGGAACTTGGGCGCTACGATCAACCGAAGTCTCGAACTCGGCTGCAATTGCCATGGCTGCCGCCACCGACTGAGGATGGTGCAAACGCACCTGGCCACGAGCTGGCTGCCGAAGGCCACTAATATACAACGGAAGGAGGGTGGCTTCCGTAAGACCATGAGTTCGATTCATCAATTTCTCGAATTCATTGTTGTAATCAGTCAGCGTCCCCGTCTGCGAGAGCTTGGACAGAAGCTCAATGTAGTTCACAAAATAATTGGGGTCAAAGCGCCTCCGAACGTCGTCCAAAAACTGTGGCCACGAGACGTGGAGGTTGTGATCTCGGTAGGAGAACACCCAATCCGACGCCGGTGGAGAAAACAACATAATAACCGAATGTAAGCGATGTTCGATAGGTAAGGAAATATAATCAAAGTAATATTGAACTCTCGTTACCCATGATTGCGCGTCCGAGCCATCAAACATCGGAGGATCCAAACGCATAAAGCGGGACGGCTCGGACGAAGAATGGGGAGGACCTCCTCGCGAGTGAGGCTGCTCCCAAGAAGAACGCGGACCGTAGGGCTCCCCGCGGCTGACCACCGGCTTATCCCACATTGATGGAGTGCTCACGACGGGATTGGTGGATCGGTGGTCGAGGGGTGGATCCCACGTAGATCTCCATGCGTACCCCCCTTGCTGTCCCGCCGAACCACGGCGGCTCTCCTCCATCGATGGCCACACTGCCGAAGAGAGCGGCTGTGAAGATGGCAGCGTCACCGACGTCGACATCGTGGTGGAGTTTCCCGAAGGCCACGGTGGCGAGCGCCCCTCCCACGGAAACTCGGACGGCGGCGCAGCGTGTGGCTCCGAGGCGTCCAGCTTGGCCTCTAACCGTTGAAGCACCCGGAGCAGAGAATCCATCGGCAACTGGTCGGAGGGCGGTGGGGGATTAATTGACGACGACGAACCCGAAGAACCCATCGGCTTCGACAGCGGCGGCCAAGCAGAGTTCGACGAACGATGCGGGTTCATGGTGTGGCGCGGCGAGGAAGAGAACGATGATGAAAGCACCACTTGATAAGGATGCACGTCCCTATCTCTATCCCTACGATCAAGAGCACCCGAACGAATAAATCAACACGACAGTCGCGGGCTTTCCCCATCGATCACGTCAAATTTGCAAGAACAAAGATGAAGAAAATGCAAGAAAAATAGGGTTTGTGATATATTGCTTAATCATAAAAGAACCCTAATTCCTCTATATATACTAAGGACCCTGGTTGATTCGACTCATACGATTCGGGAAAGAATCAACAAGAAAACCCGAAAAGATTTACAAAATAAAATAGACTCGATAAATAAATAATTGGGCCGAACCCAATTAACGAACGAAGTCATCGAACTTGGCTGGCCTCCTCGTCGCACGCTTGGGCCGCCCATCCGAGCCTTGTACGTCGGCCTCTTCCTCAATCACGTCCAAGGCCTCCTCCTCACGCGATTCCTCATCACTCACATCCGTCTCCAATCCCTCGTCATGCATAGGCGAAGATTGATGCGTATCACCTAATCATAACTTTTATACTTTGGATATTTCAACCTTAGGAAATTATACCATGTCACTTATTGGATAGAATTTATGTTTAGTTGTTTGACTAAATATGATGCATTATTCTGTCCTTTAATTTTATATTCACCTTGAGCATATTTACGTTGTTCGCTGTTGATGTGATATTAATAATCTGATGCAAACACGAATACAATTATTTTCTTATTTCAAAAAAGAAAAGCCAAGTCATTTTTTCTTTATTTCGACAAGGGGCCAAATTTAGTGTATCATTTTAGTTTTTTTCCCCATATAAATATGAAACTAGCCTATTGGAAACTCTGAGAATTTGTTGAATTTCCAGCACAAAATCTCAGCAATTAGACTACAAAATTATTGTGAATTAATACTAATCGATAGAGATAGAGCGCATCGAGGCCGACGCCTTAGTGTAGCTGCAGTTATTGCAGCATTGATCTTGTGTAGAGTAGCTGCTGCTTCAATCATATTGATCCTTTCATCTGCTGAATTTGCTAAACATTTCATAGCCAACTCAAAAATCGAATCCAAATGCACTTACTGTTATATCCAAAAAAGAAAATCCACTACCTAAAACAAACACATTAAAACTCTAATAAATTACATATAAAATGTTATTGCAGCTCAAAGAGTTATTTGTAACATTCAAATCTATATTTATGATTAATTAAATTACCCTTAAATTGATTTTAGATTTGTATTTTATTATACTCTCCCCCGTCTCATACTTAACGCATTTTTATTATTTTACATTCACATATATTCAAGAGTCGCGTCAACTAAGATGTAACGGAGGGAGTATGAGTATAAAAGTATAACAAAAGGCAGCACGCTAAGATTAATTCATAATGATTACAACTTTAGAAGTGTTTATTACTTTTGAGGCCTAAACATCCACTAAAACAATTTAACCAATTTAATTAGAACGTGTGAACTGCCTAACTTTTCCCATCAATGAGAATACAGATGAGTGAGCACAACAACCCTTTCCTCTCATGCTTTTGTAAGGGTTGGAATTGTTGGTTATCTTTGTAGAAAATGTATGACCTGGGCCCATGCTTTTATTTTTTGCTAATCATAACTTTGATATTTTTGGATGAATTATACCGTATCAGTTAAAAAGTAGAATATATGTTTACTTCTTTGACTAAAGATGGTGCATAATTCCATCTTAATATTTCCTATTCATATCCACCATGGACATATTTACCTTTTTCGTTGTTGATGTGGAAGTGGTAAACAATGAGGCAAAATAAATAATTTTAGATCGTCACATTTCATTAATCTTGTTTCTTAAAATGAAAGGTACTAACCCTTTATTTTCAGTGTGGACCCTTTACTTATAAATTTTAACACTAGCGCATAAAATCTCGTGTTGAAAAAAAAACTGTTCTACCGAATGGGACGGAGTGAGTAATAATAGTTAGTATTATGTTATCTACTTTGTATGGCGAGTTGAGAATTAATTTCCAAAAATGTATACTTAAATGAATGTAATTTCACCCAAATTTCAATTTGAATGCTCAATGTTCGGAAAAATTGGATTAAATTAGAAACTAAAGAACAACTTTTGACCAATCTTCGATTACAGTTAAACTTTAAAATTATGAACGTATTTGATTTTTCAACAATTAGGATACTTTAAATTAATTCATCTCATTTGAACATTTCAACGAACACTTTCCAGGCCCTTTTGTCAAATATGGAAATCAATGAGATACGAAAGACAAGAATCGAAGAACACGAAACAGCTAGCTGTGCGATCAAGACTTCCATCGTCTATTAAAATAGAACAAAAGATAAAGATTAAATTCACACATTCAAGCATTTCACCGAACAGCTTGAGGGCTTCAATGATTTTGAATGTAATGGTAGAATTTAATGTTTATGATTGCTATTAATGATTTCTACTCTACAAATTTTATTCTTGTAGAAATTAAAAATAAAAAGTAAAAGAAAGATAAAATATTTCTTTGCTACTCTGCCTTGGGGAATTGTTAATATTTTGAAATCAAACGACTTGTATATGTGTCACTTTCTGGACTTTAAAACATTAACCTTTTCAAACAATTCATCGAACATCTTGAGTGCTTCAATAATTAGACTGTAATGGTAGAATTTAAACTTGCGAATTCCATGACAAAGTTAATGCAAGAATAAAAAAAGACAAGTTTTGCCAAAGAACTACAAGCTTCACTTTCCATTTTAACTAACGGTAACGGATAACTCATATCGTGGGCGACGAGTGCCCAAAGCTGCTACAATTGTTGCTTTGATCTTGTGCAGAGCAGTTGCTGCTTCGATCATGTTGATTCTTTCATCCGCTGACACTGCTAAGCATTTCATTGCCAACTCGAAAATCGATGACACGCATCGCTGCTTAGCAGAGAAATCTCGATCATCCCTCGATAAGAGAGCAACCGCCACAATTTAAGTAGCGGCGTTATGTTGCAGAGCTTCACTCACCCAATCTCTTATGCTCGTTTCTCCATCGAACATATCATCTGTTGGCTTCTTCCCTGTGAACATTTCCAACAGCATTATCCCGAAACTGTACACATCCCCTTTCGTAGACACTTTTCCTTCCGTTCCCAACTCTGTTTTTATCAGACACAACAGTTCATCAATTTGTTAGGATTAGGCAAATTAATCATGGAAAATAATGGAATTTGAAAAGCTAACATCATGCATTATCACCTGGTGCAGCATAACCGATGGTGGCCAACGTTTGAGTTTGGGTGAAAGCTTCCCCTCCCTCGAAAAGCTTCGAAATTCCAAAATCAGAGAGATGAGCAATCATGTCTTCATCGAGCAACACATTACTTGGCTTCACATCACAATGGACAACCGGAAACTGATAACCATGGTGCAGATACTCGATAGCAGCCGCAACATCTATAGCTATTTTTATTCTCTGCACTAGATCAATGTAACAGTTGTCGGAATACAACCATTTATCCAAGCTCCCGTTTGGCATGTATGCTAGAATCAGAGCTTTAAACTCCATGTTACTACAACATCCGATAACTTCAACTAAGTTTCTGTGCCGAACGTTGCTTAGTACTTTAGTTTCTGTGTCGAAGCCTCTCGCACCCCCTTCTAGTTGCAAGTGGAATACTTTTGCTGCAACTTGTAGTCCGTCGGATAGTGTTGCTTGGAAGACTGAACCGAAGCTTCCTCTTCCGAGTAGGTTGCCCTCACTAAAACAATCCGTTCCTCGTTCTAGTTCCAAGTAAGAAACTCTTCTCCACTCAATAACGGGTGAGATTTCAGAGGAGAGTGGCACCTTCTTCAGATTTCTTCTCCTTATGAAGACGACGATGGCCAACACTAAAAAGACTACTACAATCAATGAGGGCAACATATACTTCATTAATTTGACAGACTCTTTTTCACGTGTACCAACACCATTTTTTGAGCATAGATGCACTTGATATCTTGGAGAACCACATAAGGCATAGTTGTGGGAAAAAGATTGAGCAGTAAAGTTACCAAAACGACCCCCATTTGGAATTTCCCCCTCCAATTTGTTGTCGGAAACACTAAAATTCCGAAGAAGGGGAAGGCCTTCTAAGGATTTGGGTATGAATCCGGAGAGATTATTGTGAGATAAATCTAAATCAATTAAACCTTTGATATTTCCCAAGGCTTTAGGAATAGATCCACTAAACTGATTATTCGACAGATTTAGAGATTCTAATGATTGGCAACCATCAATCAAGCTGGGAATATCACTTGAAAATCGATTAGACGACAAATCCAAGGTGTTGATTACCTTAATATTTCCGAGCTGAGATGACAGCGGACCGTTTAAATGATTGGAGGACAAGTTCAAAACGACAAGGTCTGTAAGAGCCCAAAAGTAGGGAGGGATGGTGGAATCTAGTTGGTTGGAGTCTAAATAAACTTCTCTCAAGGATTTGAGTTCCCCAAAACATTCAGGTATTGAACCTACGAGCTTGTTCCTAGAGACGGTTAACACTCCCAGATTATATAATCGGCAAAAATCATTAGGAATAGACCCAACCAACTGATTGCCATCAAGATATAGCATTTGGAGCTGCTTCATTCTCCCAACTGTCGGTGGAATGCGCCCACTCAACTGATTGCCATCCAAATATATATCGAGCAAACTGCTCAAGTTTCCGATTTCAGAAGGAATGGGGCCCATGATGTTGTTCGTTGATATCGAGATATGCTCAAGGGAAGAGGAAAGGTTCCCGATTGACGCAGGCAGGCTACCGTTTAATAGGTTATATGACACTTCCAAGTACTTCAAATATCGACACTCGGTTAATGAATATAGAAATGGGGCTACCTCTCCGCTCAACTTATTCCCCCAAATGCGAAGTCTTTGGAGGAGTCTCAATTTACCAAAGTCGTCTGGTATGGATCCACTAAAGACGTTGTCACTCAAGTCCAATGTGGCAAGTTGAGAAGCATTGGTGATGGAGCTTGGAATTGGGCCACTCAGTCTGTTTTCATCGATAATAAGCCTTTCAAGATTGAAAAGTGAATTCCCCAAATTTGAAGGAAGTCTACCTGATAACTCATTAAATGAAAATTCTAAATTCTTCAAGGTTGATATGTTGAATATGGAAGATGGGATGGAGCCGGATAAGGAATTGTTGAACACACTGAAATATTGAAGGTTTGGTAAAGTGCCCATCTCTTGTGGAATTTCACCTGCCGTATGCACACATGCATGAGATATTAATAATATTCAATGTATTATTATTATTATTATTATTATTATTATTATTATTATTATTATTATTATTATTATTATTATTATTATTATTATTATTATTATTATTATTATTATTATTATTATTATTATTATTATTATTATTATTATTACTATTATTATTATTACTATTATTATTATTAGTATTATTATTATTATTATTAGACATATGGCCCGGTTTTAGTTTTATAATTTCATAAAATTTATAGAAATACAACTTGGCTCCAGTTTGATAAATATAAAGATACGCAAAATTCAAACATATTTTATTCAGTTCACGAATAGTAATTAGGAGAACAATTAATGATGAGATTACAAATATTTTAAAGAAAATAGGATGCATTCATAATCTACCTGTATTTCTATCTATTATAAACATGTCTTGTGTGACAAATTTTGGTTTACCCATTTTGTCCCTATAATAAAGTTTAGTTTAAGGTCAATATTATAAATTCATCATGATTTATTTTATTATAAAAAGTCAAATATAATTTTCGCAATTCTAATCATTATTGAACTACACAAGAATTTATTTAATCAAAGCAACATAATATAATTGAAATGATATATACTATTATAATCAATTTCTACATAAATTCATAAAATATTATAGTCCTTCTCTAATTAGAATTCACTTATTGTCCAACTTAACCTTATACAATATATAATACCTCCCGATTCCCCATCAACCAAATTACAAATACTAAGTTGACTACACACATCTCCAATAGAACTCACATTTTTCAATTTCTATTGAATATGTCATGAATTATTTTAATTAATAAAGGGTTTGGGTTTAAAGTTTAAACACATTAACAAAAAAATTCCACTTCTAAGTCATAATCAAACATAGTAGACAATTTAATTTCTAAGAACATTATAAAGTATTAATACTTACAATATTGTAAGTATATATTACCCTTATACTTAGTCTCCTTTTTCTTCAAGTTCTCTTTGATATAAATATCACGAGAAAATTAAGGAGAGAAAAGAAAAATAACCATCTTTTAATTTTTCCTTATTTCTCACATTTCACACCTTTTATCTATTATCCCACAAATATGAAGTTTGAAATATTTTCCTTCTATTTAAAGAGTGACTATTTTCCTTTCTATTATTTTCTCATAAAAATATTTTCATCAAAGAGAATGCACACTTAAACTAAATACTCCCCCTATCTATTTTATCATAACACTTTTCTTCGTAGACAAATATTTATTGAACAGTAAATGATAAAATGAACAGAGAAAGTATTCAGTTTAAATTATTTTTTTCTTTTTTATAGTTCAAGCTCTTATAAATAAATTATTTGGCTATCATTATATGATAAAAAAAAATGACAAAGATTGATTAGATTGAAACTTAAACTTCATGGATAAAGATTGATTAGAAACTTAAACTTCATGGATAAGGAGATACTATAATGTTTTATCACTGCATTTAACATATGTTCTTAAAGATAAGGAAAAACTACTTAACTAGAACTATAGAGCTACGTACATACAAATAAATATTTAATTTTTTCATATTAATCTTCTACGCTTGTTAATAAACATATGGGTTAGTATGAAAATTCTAAAACTATTCATGCAAAAGAAGTTTGAACAATGATATTGCAACAAAATAAAGAAATTAATAAGTAAATCAATAGTTCAATCGTAGTATTTACGTGTGAATGCACGTAACCTCTATTAGTATGTATAAAGATACGTATATAGGCTATTTAAAAGCAATTTAAAGTCTTCCATTGTGAAGAACTCCGGCAAAGAATGCTAAGTCTTGATCTTATATCCAATTTCTTCTTCTTCTTCACAGTTTTTATCTTTAATTTAGGGTCATGATTTTATGACTTGCTTTTGTTGGCAGATTAGGTGAAACTCCAAGTATTGATTGTTGATTCCATTTTCAAGCTATATTTCTCGAAATAGTACAAAATATTTTTTTATTAGATATAAATTGAAATATATCCGGAATTAATATTCTAATGATAATATTAATGTTATAAAAAATTATTCTAATGATAAGGGCAAAATAAGTGAATCAAATTTTATTTTATAAATAAAACACTTTTCATAATAGTATCGAACTATCGATCCAGTATTTTGCAAGGGTGCATGTTTCACTGATTGCCCTACGTTTGATTGCAACCTCTCTTAACCGATTCAGTTAAGTTTGATTTCATAACCTCTCTTAACACAACAGTTCAAAACATTCCCACAGAATCTATAGTATAGACATTTTGCCCATCAAATTTTCTTCCTATAGGATGCATTAATAGAAGTGGCAGTTCATAATAATTAATATGACCACCACCACATCTCTACCTGTCAAATTATTGTACCCCAAGTACAAGTCAGTGAGCATGGTGAGATTTCCAATTTCACGTGGGATGTTGCCACTCAAATTGTTGTCGTCAAATGACAAAAACTCAAGGTTTCTGCATTTCCATATGTTTGACGGAATCTTCCCTGCAAGTTGATTGAGAGACGGAGAATAAGAGTATATTGATGTTAGGCATATTGTTGCACATTTCACTTGGGACCCTACCTGCAAACACTTACAATCTTAATCCAAATCTGCAATATTATTTATTTATTTGTATTTTGCATTAATTATTAGGGAACGCATGCATGGTGATTATATATATATATGGCATGCATACCTGTCAACTTGTTATTATCAAGATACAACTGCTCAAGTTGTCGTAGATTATTGTTGAAACTTGGGATACCTCCTGATAAACTATTCTCGGAGAAGCTCAATTGTATCAGAGAAGAGATGTTGAAGACTGAAGATGGAATATTTCCAGATAGAGAAGCGTTGTCGATGTTTAATATCTCTAGCCTCGAGAGATTCCCTATTTCTGCCGGAGCAAATCCTAAAATTATGTGCTAATGTTATTCGTCAACATAAAAGATATGTACAACTATTAGCTAGAATGTTGATTGCCAATAAATGGAATTGGCGTAGGATAATGTAAAGAGCTCAAGATGTTTGCATTTCCATAGACTTGATGAAATCTACCCTTCAAGTTTATTCTCATGT
This sequence comes from Thymus mandschuricus, assembly GCA_029379335.1. Lineage (NCBI taxonomy): Eukaryota > Viridiplantae > Streptophyta > Magnoliopsida > Lamiales > Lamiaceae > Thymus > Thymus mandschuricus. The sequence goes on from CM057074.1 coordinate 39,496,948, forward strand.
AAAGAAAGTGATATTATGTTGGGAGTTTTTGATTGCTTCGAAGTAAAGATTAAACTCCATGCCCAAGCTTTTGGATCTATATGATGAACATAGGAGTATTATTATAGAATCACATATACATACACAAGTAAGAAGATATGTGTACGTACCTTGATAATCGTTATGGCCCAAATACAACTCTCTAAGCATGCTCAAACTCCCAATTTCAAGCGGGATTTCTCCATTGAAATGATTGATGGATAAACTTAGGATTTCAAGGAGTCTGCATTTCCATATATTTCGTGGAATCTTCCCAGAAAGTTGATTAGCTGAAATATCTAGTAGTTTGATATTTGGGAGATTATCACACAAATGACCTCGGAGTGAACCTGATAGGCTATTATCGCTAATTCTAATTTCTCTCAAGGAAGAGATATTGAAGATAGCATGTGGAATGGACCCACTCAACTCATTATAACTCAAGTTTAACACTTGTAGGGATGAAAGATTTCCAATCCCCTCTGGAATAACCCCGCTCAAATGGTTATTGACTATCCTTAATTCCTTGAGCAAAGAACTACTACTCCCAATCTCCGTCGGAATATTTCCACTCAACATATTGTAACTCAAGTCTAAGAGTTGGAGATTTGAATTGTTGAACAAAGAGGGAGGGATTCTACCTGTGAAACTGTTGTTGTGGAGATCCAGTTGCTCGAGCTGAGGTAAACTGCCCAACCATGCCGGAATTTCTCCGGTTAATGAATTCACTCCCACATTCATCACCTTCAAACGCCGCAGTTTTGAGAGCTCAGAGGATAAGAAGACCGTGAAATTGTTGAAGTTGATGTCCAAATATCTGAGAAACGTCAGGTTTCCAAGATGTGGAGAAACAGTTCCAGCAAGGTTGAGTCCGGAGAGATTGAGGGCAATGACCCTTTGGTGCTTGACTCCGCACGTGATCCCGAACCAATCACACACGGGAGTATTTTCTGACCAATTCGTGCGCAAGATAGCACTGGGGTCGGAAGCAACGGAGCTTTTGAAGGAAAGGAGAGCATGTTTGTCTGTAGCAGAATCAAAGCAGAGGGCAATGGTATTGAAGAAGAAGATGATGGAAAGAGCAAAGAAAGAGAGATTAGTAGTCTTCATTGATTTTAATTGTTTGACTTTGGATTGGTTGCCCTCTGTTAATATATGCTAGTTAATTTATTACTATAATATAATTATGATTGCATAGTTGATTTTGAATCTTGGTCAACGAGTCTTCTTCCAAATAAGTCAACTGTGGAATTAATGTAAAATTGGGACCCAAATTGCGATGACAGTGAAATATTTATACACTCCGGTCCCCTATACTCATTTGCTTTTTGACTTTTCGGCACGCATTTCCACCGAGACGTAGTACGGGTTTTACGATATAATTTTGAAATATTATTTCTTTTGCGGGATAATACGACTCGTAGTATCCCGCAAAAGAAATAATATTTCAAAATTATATCGTAAAACCCGTACTACGTCTCGGTGGAAATGCATGCCGAAAAGTCCAAAAGCAAATGAGTCAAGTATAGGAGACCGGAGTGGTAATTATGAACGTATTTAATTTTCTGCTATAATTAAGAGAATACTCAAACATTCTATCGAACATTTCCAGGCTCTACCGTCGACCATGGAAGTCAATGACACATTGACACGCTAGAAAAAAAAAAAATATTATTGAAACTAAAAATTAGAGTCGTTATTGGTTTTTTCCTCTAGGGAGGAAAAGTAATTGATATTCGATCAAGACTGTTTGAATAGGACTAAAGATGAAGTTTCTGCGGTCTTTAATCCTTCACCTTTTCTTTTTCGTCTTCTTTTGTGTTATTTGTCATTAATGGGAAAAACACCAATTTGACTCGACTTAAGGAGTCGTCGTCGTCGTCTTCTTATTATGTTGTGAATTTCTCTATATTTTTTTGTTTTGTTAAAAACAAATAATTGAATTATTCTATTATTGTTATTACAATTTAAATGGGGTACGCTTACGCATTCATTTTACATTTCTTTTCAGAGAATCAAACTCAGTGTTTTCCCTTACAGTGGCGACTCCAGGATTTAAAATTCTGGGGTGCGAAAAATAATTACTCGCTTTGTTTTATTGGGGAAAAATTCTATTTTCATCAATCTCAGTGATATAAGGATATCTAAAACGGCAAAATTTTAACCTATTAAAACTCATTTACACTATTTTATCTAATATCAGCACTCTCGCCTTGATTCTCATGTCGGAAAAATATTATCCTTATATCAATGAGACAGAGGGAGTATATAAAAATAATGAAATAAACATTGACAACATCTTAAAAAAATAATCATAGAGACACATCTCTCTAATGAAAGTGACCAAACAATCATTTAATTAATGATGAATCGTATATTTTACTATTTTCTTTTTAAAATAAGTTGTTCGAAATACACTCTTGATACTTCTAGGCTAGCAACCGAAAAAATTAATACCTAATACTAATTCAGTGAGAACAAACATTAGTATTCTAATATTATTCCATTAAAGAATCAAACAAAAAACTCTTTAAACCACTAACATCTAATCTAACAACTAACTTGGCGGTACTAACATCTAATATAACAACTAACTTTGCCCGATCAAAAAAAAAAAAAAACTCTTTAAACCAATATTCTATTTCTATTATTCTTAATTATTATAAATAAAAAATTACCAATGTAATACTAGTAAAAATTTTACAAAAATTTTGGGGGTACAGTTGTACCCCCTTTGCACCACACTGGCGTCGCCAGTGTTCCCTTATGATGATGACTCAAAATCGATAAATTACACCATTTGTTCATGAATTAAAATTTTGGACATTTTGTTTAATGTCCGTGGTAAATAAATTAAACTATTCGGGTATTATAATATTATTTTTTTTAAATAACGTGTTAAAAGTTATGAGTTTATCTAATATTTTTAATGATATTAAAGTATTATCGTATTAAAATATTTTTCAGTGGGCTTTCCCTAAAATATAAAGAGTCAAAAATTGCGAACAACGCAATATAATATTAGTCTTAAGAAATTATTAAGGGAGCGGAAGAGAGTATTAAATAATGCATTCTATTTTGAAATACCTATGTATGTGTATCTCTTTTTCGGCCCAATAGAGCTGGGCTTTGTAGTGATACTGGGCTCATTTTAAAAAAAATAATCGGATACTTCAATTCACCACACTAATAAATATAAAAATAAAAAATCAACAATATTTCATCAAAATCACCTCTGTGGAACATTTCCTCAAACAGTTTCCATGCACTACTTGAGGGAAAATGATAGCAGATCCATAGCATAAGTCCTCTCAATCTTCAACAAATTCAATTTATTTACATGTTCTGTCCTAATTAGTTTGCTGGAAACTTAGACGAGGATTTTTCATGGGTCGAAATGATGTTCCATCTTTATTCTTTGAAATGATACCCAAAAATTGTTCGATGAAATGACTAAGAGACATGATTATAAATTGGTCAACGGATACGTGAGATTGCAACCAAATCAATTACTAAAGTAAACACAAAATTCACAATCTCCAAAATTCTACAAGCATTCGTTACTAGAACCACACTTACTATAACATATAGTATTTATATATTCCCTCTGTCTCACCCTAATTGACTCATTATTTATTCATATGTGAGGTATATAATAATAAAATGAGTCACTTAGCAAGAGACAAAGGGAGTATCTTATTATTCCACACGCATGAAAATATATGCATCGAGTTAAGATGACTTCCACTCTACCCCTGTCGCAACTGAAACCGCAGCCGCTTTTTTGTCTCCTTGAGCCGCAGCCTTTGGTGCCGCCGGAGCCTTCAATGGAGAAAGAGTTGTTTTCCCCTGCTGAGACGCTTGTTCAAAGGCTTCAACATGGCTCCGTTCGGAGATGCGTTTATTCCTCCATGAGGCACGGAGAGGCTTCACAGGATGCAAAGTCTTTGGTGCATGAGGCACAGTCTCCGGAGCCTGGAGAGGCTTCACAGGATGCAGAGTCTTTGGTGCCTGCATCGGCTTAGATGCGGCTCCGTTGGTTTCTCCTTGAGCCGGAGTCTTGGGAGCCTCCATAGCCTTCAACGGAGCCACGTTTGTTTCTACCCGAGTCATAGTCTTTGCTGCCTGCAACGTGGCTCCGTTGGTTCCTCCCTGAGGTAGAGCCTTTTGAGGCTCCAAAGACTTCAACTGAGCCGCTTTTGTTCCACTCGAGGCACAGTCTTTGGTGCTTGCAACGCGGCTCCGTTGGTTCCTCCATGAGGCACTGTCTTTGGAGGTGCAGCCTTTGGGGCCTCAAATGACTGGATCACCACGTTGTTGAAGACCTGAACACTTCCGGCGTGCACGGGTTTCTCCTTCTGAGAGGGAGGAGGCGCCACGAGCAGACCAAAAAAAAAGAGTACTTAATTAATGGGATTAATTATTGATGGATTAATTGAAAAGGGGAAAGAGGGAGAGAGTAGAGAAAGAATCGATACACACAACCAAAAATCCAGCTAACAATAATTCAGACTAGAAATTCCAAAATCTAGCAACAGTATTAGAGTGAGAGCGAATTCGGCGGCGGAGGGATGGCGCATGCGCTGGAGGAAATCGTGCCACGTAAGCGGCGCCGTCGATGAGCTGAACACGTCGGAATTCTCCATCGCCGATCGACGGTGCGATTAATCGCGGTTGAGCTCTGAGTCAACGAATCAATAATGGCACTAATCACCTATAAATTCTAATGGGCCGGGCCTGGGCCAGATTATGGGCCGAGATTGAGGTCAGATCAGGGCCCACCCCAGCATTATTTATACTCTTTTTATATAATAAAAACTTTATTATTCACAGAATAAGAAAAGTGAACCTTATTCTCATGTTTTAAAATGAATTTTATACTACTAAACGTAGTGTAAATACCAAAAAATAAATTAAAAAAAAAAAAAAAAGTCATTCTCATGTTGTGTCTTGAAAGGATATGAAATAACCACTTGAATAATTTTTTTAAAAAAAAACATTAATCACTTCACTTTATAGACCTTTTGTTTCGGCATGAGAATTAAGACGAAAGTGGTGATAGTGTATTAAAGTGATGAGTAATGGGTTAAAATTATGTGTCTGAATTTTATTGGGTTAGAAATTTTTATTTTGGGAGTCCCTATATCAGTGGGACGTCCTGAAAAGGAAAAAAAAGTCTCTTTATCCATGGGACAGATGGAGTACTATAGTTGGTAAATTTGTGATTGTGTACTGCTACTTTCTATTTTGCTTTTCTTTTGCTAGATGAGTTCATGGATTGTGGTTGTAAATACTGCAATTTACAATCTCATGTTACAACTAGAGCTATCACACATATTTGAACAGATACATTATGCCACAGCAAGTTCCATAGCACAAGCTGTGCTATAAACATCAAACTCCATTATTGTGAATACTAATCGATAAAGCGTAACGACTAACGAGGCCGATGCCTTCGTGTAGCTGCATTGATCTTGTTCAGAGCAGCCGCTGCTTCGATCATATTGATCCTTTCATTTGCTGAAATTGTTACACATTTCATAGCCAACTCAAATATCGACACCACACATTGTTCTTTGGCAGAGCAATCTCGATCTTCCCTTGATAACAGAACTGCAGCAATTCTTATAGCTGCATTTCGCTGCAGTGCTTCAGATACCCAATCCTTTAAGTTCATTTCCCCACCGAAGATATCATCTGTTGGCTTCTTCCCTGTGAACATCTCCAACAACAATATTCCAAAGCTGTACACATCCCCTTCTGTCGAAACTTTCCCTTCCGTTCCAAGCTCTGGTTGTTTCACATGCAGTCATCATTAATTTTGTTAGGATTATATACATATAAACAAAAATTATTGATGGAAATGAATTTGGAGAGGTTAACACGATGGATCACCCGGTGTTGCATAACCGATGGTGGCCAGTATATGTGTTTGGACGAAAGCTTCCCCTCCCACGAATAGCTTCGAAATTCCAAAGTCAGAGAGATGAGCAGACATGTCTCGATCGAGTAGAACATTGTTTGGCTTCACATCACAATGAACAACCGGAACGAATACCCATGGTGTAGGTATTCTAGTGCAGCTGCAACATCTGTTGCTATTTTGAGCCTCTGGAGTAGATCCAAATCACTAAACTTGTTGGAATGTAACCATTCATCCAAGCTCCCATTTGGCATGTATGTGAGGATCAAGGCTTTAAACTCCGTGTTGCTTTAAACTCCGTGTTGCTACAACATCCAATAATTCGGACTAAGTTTCTATGACGAATGCTGCTTAGTATTTCGGTCTCAGTGTCTAAGCTTTTTGCACATCCTTCTAATTGCAAGTTGAATACTTTGGCAGCAACTTCTAATCCATCCGAGAGTATTGCTCGGAAGACTGAACCGAAGATTCCTCTTTCAAGTAAGTTTCCCTCACTAAAAAAATTTGTTCCTCGTTCCAGCTCTATATAAGAAATTCTTCTCCATTCAGTCATTGGTGAAATATGACTAGATAGTACAACTTGTTTTTGTTTACGCCTCCTGACGAACACGAAGATGACGACACTCACAAAGATAACAGCTAAGATCACTGTGGGCACCAAGAACTTCTTTAAGTTTAATCTGGGATGATGATTTTCTAGGCAAGGTTGAACTTGAAATCTTGGCGAACCACAAAGGGCAAAGTTGTGGGCGAAAGATTGAGCAGTGAAGTTACCAAAAGGACCCCCATCCGGGATTTCGCCTTCCATTTTGTTGTTAGAAACATTAAAAAGCTGAAGATTGAGGAGGCGCTCCAAGGACTTGGGTATCGAGCCAGAAAGATCGTTGTAAGACAAATCTAAAGTTTCGAGACCTCCGAGATGCCCTAAGGATGTGGGAATAGATCCTCCAAACTTATTATTCGATAGGTTTAGAGTAACTAATGACTGGCAACCATCAATCAAGCTAGGAATATCTCCTGAAAATTGATTAGACGACAAGTTCAAAAAGTTCACCGCCTTTAAATTTCCAAGTTGAGATGACAACTGACCGTTGAAATTATTGAAGGACAAGTCCAAGATGACAAGGTCTGTGAGAGCCCAGAAGTTGGGAGGGTGGAATTGAGTTGGTTAGAGTATAAATAAACTTCCCTCAAGGATTTGAGTTCTCCCAAACATACTGGTAAAGGACCCACCAGCTTGTTCATAGCAAAGCTCAACACTCCCAAATTATTCAATTGGCAAAGATCACTAGGGATTGACCCAACCAACTGATTGTCATCAATATACAGTCTCCGGAGCTGTTCCCTGTCGTTGGTGGAATGGACCCACTCAATCGATTCGATAACAAATACAATTCTAGCAAACCGCTCAAGTTTCCGATTTCAGAAGGAATGTTGCCCGTTATGTTGCTGTTTTGTAACCAAATACTCTCAAGAGATGAGGAAAAATTTCCAATCGAAGCGGGTAGGACACCATTTAGCTGATTATATGATACTTCCTCTGTCCCGCGATTGTCGCCACGTTTTCCATTTTGGGACGTCCCAGGATTCTTGCCACGTTTCCTTTTTAGGAAATAATTAGGGTGTCCATTATACTTCCCCACCCACTCACATTTATTCCACCAACACACCAATAATTTTTTGGGAAAAAATCGATTCTTCAACTCCTCTCACTCTCACTTCTCCTCTCACTCTCACTTGTATTCATCCACAAAAAATCCTAATTTCACCCCCTCCCCCCCTCACTCTCCGCGATCTGCCATGGATCCTTCCATTGAACGTACTCCATCGCCTCCGCCGACGTGGAGAACGACCCGCAACCGTAACCCCCCCGCCGATAGTTCATGGCGAGGCCGCCGCCGTGGTCCTAATTGGCGCAAATCCAATGCCTTCCCTCTATACCCTACTTGACTACAGCCCAAGCCCCCCACCCCCTCCATCTCGTATCAAGCTTCCCATCTCACCCGGCCGCTATGGCGAACTCCGATCGCCACTGCCTCCTGGCTGGAAAAACTCTTGGACGCCGCCACTGCCAGAGCCGCCGCCGCTGCTTTCGGGAGACTCTTCAACGCCGCCGCCGGCCTACCGTGGAGGCGATGAAGAGTCTCCCGAAAGCAGCGGCCCAGAGATGTTCCTTCGACCCCAATCCCCTTTGAAGATGAAGCCGGCCGGCAGGCCTTCCCGGTTCCTTCGACCCGAATCCCCTTTACAGATGAAGTCTGTAAAGGGGATTCGGGTTAGGAGGAGGTTGAAGACCACTGATGAATGGGCCGCTTGTGATGAATTGTTGATGAATTATTGTTGATGGATTCGACCCCAATCCCCTTTTAGATCTGTGTATTTAATTGTTGATGAATTGTTGATGGGTTCTTCTCTCTGATGATTTGGTGATGATGGCAGGTGATGAATTGGTATTCTGATGCATTTGGGGGTTCTGCTCTCTGTTTTGCCTTATTTACTTGATGAATTAATGTTGTGTGTTCTGGGAAATACTCTATGTTTGATGAATTGTTGGTGGCTCTGTCTATTTGGGTTTGTTCGTATTTGTGTTCTGGGAAATACTCTGTTAGGCCTTATTTACTTGATGATGGCAGGTGTTGAATTGGTGATCTGATGAATTGATGAATTGGTGTTTAGAATTGTTGATGAATTGGTGTTCTGTCCTCTTGATGAATTGGTGTTCTGATGAATTGATGAATTGGTGTTCTAAATTGCTGATGAATTGATGAATTGATGTTGATCTTGGGAAATACTCTCTGATGGATGAATTGTTGATGAATTGTTCATGAATTGTTGATGGCTCTGTCTATAATATGTAAATTTATGATGATGGTTCTGTTCCTATGCTTGTTAATTTATGATGATGGTTCTGTTCCTATGCTTGTTTGGATGTGTTATGTGCCACCCTCTGATGGTTCTCTCACTCTCTGTTTTTTTCTCTCTGAACTTTTAGTTTGCCACTGATCAGACCTTCCACTGCCCATTTGTTGTAGTGTTAATTTCCCTCTTAAATTTTGGATGATTGGATAGCTTAGTTCATCAACATGTGCACATTTTGGGTTTTGTTATTTATAAATAAAAGGTTTTGTTTCTAATTTGAAATGCAATTTATTTTCTCATTCATGTAATTTGTCTAATTTGTCTAACTGGATTGAAAAAAAAAAAAAAAAAAAAAAAAAAAAAACTTTATTTAATTAATTTTTTAATTAAATGCAGCAGTTAATATTTTAAAAATAACTTCGGGAAATAAAAAATTTATTTACAGATTATAAGTTGGATTAAGAGGGTGTTTGGCTAAGCTTATAAGCTAGCTTATAAGATGTTTGACTGCTTATAAGTTGTTTGACTGCTTATAAGCACTCTAAATGTGTTTGGCAAAATAAGCTCCTTAACAGCTTATAAGATGCAAAAATAAGCAAAAAGTGCTTATAAGCACTTCAAAAAATAAGCTCTTCTACCTCAACTTATTTTTTTTAATTTTGCTTATTTACCATTATAATTCTATTTTATTTTTATATTTATATTATATACACTTCCATTTGATGTTACAACATTATGATTTCAAAAAAAAAAATAATAATAATTTTTTTTTATTTTCAGATTTTATTTTTTTATTATCTCCTTAAGCTTATAATATTTTATCCAAACACTTCAACAACTTATAAGCTCTTACCCTCACACATCTTATAAGCTCTTAAACATCTTATAAGCACTTAGAGCTTATAAGCACTTTGAAATAAGTTTAGCCAAACGGGCCCTAAATACCCTAAACATAAATACATTAAACTACACTCAACACCTAACCCATCCACTTAAAACACTAATTACTACCGTCTTAATTCCCGCGCCGAAAAGAAACGTGGCGACAATCCTGGGACGGAGGAAGTACTTCAAAGTCCTCCAAATATCGACAATTAGTTAGTGAAGAGAGAAACGGGGCTACTGCTCCGCTCAACTTATTCCCCCAAAGGTAAAGTCTTTGGAGGAGCCTCAAGTTACCCAAGTCTAGTATGGAGCCACTGAAGGAGTTGGTGTTCAAGTCCAAGAGGGTAAGTTTAGAAAGATTGGTGATGGAGTTTGGAATCGGGCCACTGAGCTTGTTCCAAAGATGCAGCGCTTCAAGATTGAAAAGTGAGTCCCCCAAATATGAAGGAAGAGTACCTGAAAACTCGTTGCCCGAAAGTGCTAAAAGCTTCAAGGTCGATAAGTTGAATATGGAAGATGGGATGGAGCCAGATAAGGAATTGCTTAACACACTGAAAAACCGAGGGATGGTAAAGTACCAATCTCTTGTGGAATTTCACCTGCCATATATATACAGACATGCACGAGACATCAACAATGGTGAATATATTATGTAAATACAAAAAACTAGTACTATATTATGTTTCATACACTTTAAGGGTAATCACATATGGCAGTCGTATGGTTATATTATTATTTCTCTCAAACATATAGCGACTATAACATAAACGAGACTAAATGCTGCTGGACTCCAGTTTCGATCATGCATAATTAGATGAAGTTTGTAATATATGTAATATGATCGCATTTGTTTTGTAAGCTTGGTCAGATTTCCGATTCCACGTGGGATTCTACCGCTCAAATTGTTTTGGGATAATAGCAAGATCTCAAGTTGTTTGCATTTCCATATATTTGGTGGAATCTGTCCTGCAAGATGATTGTGAAACAGATTAGAGTATATTGATTTAGACAAACTAGCATTCATGCATGCATTTGTGTTTGTAATTGCCTCGAATTAGAGATCAATGCTAGATATTCGTGACTGCTTGAATTAACAAATATACTAGTAAGTTGTATGAAATAGATATAACCCTTCGAAGTTAGATAAGATTAATGTTGAAACCCGGGGATACTTTCCGTTCGTATAAACTGTTGTTAGAGAGCATCATGAATCTCAATGAAGACATATATATGTTGAATAGTGAAGAAGGAATCTTTCGTGTGAGAGATAACATATATACAAAAGTATGAAGGAGCTAGGAAGATATGTGTATGTACCTCGAAAGTTGTTATAACCCAGGTACAATTCTCTAAGCATGCTCAAACTCCCGATTTCAACTGGGATTTCTCCTTTGAAATGATTGTTGGATAACCCCAGGATCTCGAGGCGTCTGCATCTCCATATATTTGGTGGAATCTCCCCGGATAGTTGATTGGCTGAAATATCTAGTGCTTCGATATTTGGGAGATTGTCACACAAATCACTCGAGAGTGATCCCGATAGGCCATTATTGCTAATTCTAATTTCTCTTAAAGAAGAGATGTTGAAAATACTCTTGGGTATGGACCCACCCAACTCATTAGAACTCAAGTTTAATATTTGAAGGGATGAAGTGATATTGCCAATCTCATCTGGGATCATCCCGCTCAAATGGTTATTGCTTATCTTTATTATCTCGAGGGAAGAACTACTACTGCCTATCTCCTTGGGAATACTCCCACTCAACAGATTGAAACTCATTTCTAAGATTTGGAGCTTTGGATTGTTGAACAAGGCGGGAGGCATTCTACCTGAGAAACTGTTGTTGTGCAGGTACAGTTGCTCCAGCTGAGGCAAGCTGCCCAGCCATGTTGGAATTTCTCCGGTGAATGAGTTCACTCCCACGTTCATCACCTTCAAACGCCGTAATTTCGAGAGCTCAATTGGTAAGAAGCCCGTGAAATTGTTGAAGCTGATGTCCAAATATCTGAGAAATGTCAGGTTTCCGAGATGTGGAGAAACAGTTCCAGCAAGGTCGAATCCGGAGAGATTGAGAGACGTGACCCTTTGGTGCTTGATTCAGCAAGTGATCCCGATCCAATCACGGGGGAGAGTATTTTCAGACCAACTCATGCGCAAGATAGCATGGGGGTCGGAAGTAATGGAGCTTTTGAAGGAAACAAGAGCATGCTCGTCTGTAGCAGAATCCATAATAGCAGCAGCGGCTAAGCAGAGAGCAATGCTATTGAACAACAAGAAGATGGAAAGAGCAAAAGAAAAGAGATGAGTCTTCATAGATTTAAATTCTTCGCTCTCTCCACTAAATTGAGAAGGCTAGCTAGCTCAAAGGAGTTAATTAAGTACTTGATTTTAGATTCTTAATTCAATTATAAGAACGCTAATCAATTCACATAGTATTATTTATTACCCGTCATTGTTGATGCAAGTCGTCAACTTTTCATTTATGTAACTACTATTTTAATATTGAAATAATGAAAACAAGTCTAATCAAATAATAATAGTACTCCCTCCGTTTATCTTCATTTGACACCTTTCTTTTCGGCACGGTGTTTAAGAAATTCAAGTTTATGACGTAAATGTAACGGTATAAAGGTGAAAATATAATTGAGATATAAGAGAATAAATAGAGTTTTAAAGTGGGATATTGAGCTTAAAATGAAAATGGGCCAAATGAAAGTAAAGTACGTCCCAATAAGGAAACGTGGCCAAATGGAAGTAAACGGAGGGAGTAACATTCTATTGGCTACTACGTACATATGGCGACAATTCAATTTGAAAAAAAATAGTAATAAGTTGATTTATGCTTTGACTAATACAGCAAACTTTTTAGGGTTAATAACGCGCCAAAATACAGGAACTTTGCCGGAACTTTCATTTTCAATCATCAGGCTTAATTATGTTCAATTTTTCGACGATTTCTATTTCCGGCGAAGTTAAAACCAACTATCAGAGGAAGGATTACAAGTTACAACTCCAGGGAAACCCTAATCTAAGCACATTCTGATTTAATTTCTCATTCAATCAACTAACAGCAATCAATAGCTAGCTCGCTCGCTCACGAATTCAATCATCGTCTCTATTAAAAAAACAGATACCAAAAGACAGAGGAATTCGAGATTGATAGAGTAATCTAAAATTGGGGAAATTGGGAAAAGCGACCTGATAAAACGTGATCCTCGGCGCACACACCACTCGGCCGTGGATTTCGCCGGTCGATGACGTCACTCCGTCCGCTATCAGAAGCTTCGACTCCATTTCTCAAATTATTGGGATTAATTATTTTATGAAATGACGTTAAGAAAGAAAGGAAATACTTGCACCAGAAAGAAAAAGCCTTTGGGCTTGAGTGGGCCTATGAGAGTGAGTAAATTAATTATTTAGCCCAATAATACTGGATTGGGCCGCCTTTGGGCTTGAGTGGGCCTATGAGAAAGGAGTGCTGAAAACATAAAGCAAACAAAATAGTGTAAGGGCATGTTTGGTAGCCCCCATAAAGTCAGATAAAGTCAGATAAGGACTTTTTCGGGCCTTTAAACTGTTGTTTGGTAGGCCTGTTTATTATATCAGGGGCCCGGGCTAGTAATCAGGCCCGCCTCATTTTCACTGTAGCCTTCTATATTACTAATCGCACCAAAATACATGCGATTATAATCATGCCTACCCTGATAAGAAGGGAAATACAATTTTACCCCTCACTTATCAACCTACCCCACCAATCTCTCCTCTCTCATTTGCTTGTTCTCTGCAAACTCAAGATCCCCTTGGCTCATCCGCCTCCCGCCGTCGCCGCCGGTGCCGCCGCCGTCCCAATAAACACCTACGAGGATAAACCCATCTATCTCTCTCTCTCTGTCTCTCTCTAAACTCGCAAAACACAGTTTCCTCTCACAATTCTCTTCTTCTTCTTCTCGTCGCCGATCTACCATCACCGCCGCGCCGTCGCCGCCAATTCTACCAAATGGGTAATTTCCTCCCTACCATTCCTCTCTATTCTCCTTTCTAGAAACCCCGATTAAACAACCCCTAAATTCCCCCATTTTCTCCTTTGTCCATCTGCATTCCAAAATCCTTAATTTTCCTCTGCCGGACTTGCACCCCAAAATTCTTAATTTCTGATCTTCATACTTTGAAGAAATTCTGACTCAATGACTATGTTTTACATGAAATTTTTGATTTTTTATTCAAGAAAATATTGATTCAAGAACTGTGTTTTGCCTTTTCTTCACTTTTCTTTGTCAATGTTTTGTTAGAGTTTGCAGGAGATGAGAATTGAATTTGGGGATGAGAATTGCAGAAGTGTGTTTCCTTCAACATGGAAATCGAATGAGAGCAAGGGAGAAAAACGTAAAATACTCTTACTATCATGATTTGTAACTTATATACCAAACACCAAAATAGAATTTGATCCTAATACCTAGCCATCCTACCAAACACCATGTCCAGATAACTATCCTGCATACTAAGATAATAATCTAATTTGTAATCTCGGGCTTTTTATCCGAACTTTGCTACCAAACGGGGCCTAAATAGAATGTGCGTGTGTTTGGCCAACCGATAGGGTGTTAAGTTATGGATTCAAATATCCGAATTTGAGTTCTCGGTGGTGCGATCTTTGAATAAAAAAGAAAAAACAGTGTAAATAGTAAAATAAAAATAAATAGTCGTTCTCTAAGGATAAAAATTGACCACTTGAATATTAAAAAAAAAAAAAAAGGAGAAAACTAATCTATATCTATATATATACTAAAACAAAATACTCATTCTAAGTTTTCCCTCCAAATTTCTTGATATGTGTGCTTCAATAATTTAATTTTATAAATTAATTATTTAGCTTATATTTTTCAGAGTCATATAACAACTTAGTTTATTAATTTCAGTCAAATGTATTTCATTAATACCACTATAAAATTAATTTTCATCTTATATTTATAATCATACTACTACTCATTAATACAGGGCAACTGAAAATACGAGAAATATAGTAGTGCTAAAGATTTATTTTATGATAAATGATGTATTTTTATAACCAAGTGATTTAGCGCACCTGACCGCCGAGCTCCTCTTTGTGAAAAGTGACCCGGGTTCGATCCCTTGTGGGAGATATAAGGTGGGCTTGGAAAATTTCTAGGAGTTTGTGGGAGCTTGGCTCCAATAATTGTCCAAAACAAGAAAAAGTACATAGATTTAATAATTGATAGGACTTAGGAGTATTTGCTATACTCTTTCTCGATCGAGTAAACCCCTGCATCGCGGGGGTACAATTCTAGTTACTTTTTATAGAAAAGTATACGACTCGTTCATACAAATTTTTATGAAACATGACAATTAATATAGAACGACTCAATGGATAAAACCATAACAAATAGTTTGGGATGTCTCACACTTTCTTCTTCTTTCTCACTCTTACTATTTGTTTTTGATATAGTGTCTTTTTATCTTTTACAAAGCTACAAACATGTTTTAATTTTGGCTGCTTTATGGAAGTGAAAGAAGAGATACAGTAATGTAGAAAAACTTGATGGTGAAAATAGCAGAGCATTGCTTCTCCATCACAGAATTTTACAGTTTAAACCTTGAACTGTTGAACTTTTCAAGTCCCATTTTCACCCGTACTAATAGAATTCGCTGAAGCTGCTTCAACTGTTGCTTTGATCTTGTGTAGAGTAGCAGCTGCTTCAATCATGTTGATTCTTTCATCCGCTGAAATTTCTAAACATTTCATTGCCAGCTCAAAAATTGATGAGATGCATCGCTCCGTGGCAGAGAAATCTCGATCTTCCGTTGATAACAGAGCAACTGCCATGATTTCAGTAGCTGCATTCTGTTGTAGAGCTTCAGTTACCAACTCTCTTAAGCTTGTTTCCCCACCAAACATATCATCCGTCGGCTTCTTCCCCGTGAACATCTCAAGGAGCATTATGCCAAAACTGTACACATCCCCATGTGTAGACACTCTTCCTTCGGTTCCCAACTCTATTTGTATCAGACACAGTAGTTCATCAATTTGTTAGGATTAGGCAAATTAATCATGGAAAATAAAGGAATTTGAAAAGCTAACATTATGCATTATCACCTGCAGTGGCGGATGCAGGAAAATTTGACAATAGGGGCTATACTGGCTTAAAAAAAATTATATCAGTCGAACACACGATTCTCTTTACTTTCAGCCCCTTCTCATCATTCACCCTTAACTATTTTCTTCTTCCACAACATCAAAACCATAGGGGCTGGAACACAATTTCATCATTTTCCCTCTAATTTGTAGTATAAAAAAATTAAAAAAAATATTTGGGTAGGGGCTTAAGCCCCTAGACCACCCTTACTAGATCCGCCACTGATCACCTGGTGCGGCATAACCAATGGTGGCCAATGTTTGAGTTTGGGCGAAAGCTTCCCCTCCCTCGAAAAGCTTTGAAATTCCAAAATCAGAGAGAGAAGCAATCATGTCTTCATCAAGCAACACATTGCTCGGCTTTATGTCACAATGGACAACTGGGAACGGATAACCATGGTGCAGATACTCGAGAGCAGCCGCAACATCTATTGCTATTTTTAATCTCTTTATGAGATCAATAAAACAGTTGTCGGTATACAACCATTTATCCAAGCTCCCATTTGGCATGTATGCCAGAATCAGAGCTTTAAACTCTATGTTACTACAACATCCTATAACTTCAACTAAGTTTCTGTGCCGAACGTTGCTCAGTACTTTAGTTTCTGTGTCGAAGCTTCTCGCTCCCCCTTCTAGTTGCAAGTCGAATACTTTTGCTGCAACTTGTAGTCCGTCAGATAGTGTTGCTTGGAAGACCGAACCAAAGCTTCCTCTTCCGAGTAGGTTGCCCTCACTAAAACAATCTGTTCCCCGTTCTAGTTCCAAGTAAGACACTCTTCTCCACTCAATAACGGGTGAGATTTCAGAGGAGAGTGGCACCTTCTTCTGATTTCTTCTCCTTATGAAGATGACAATGGCTAACACTAAAATGACTACTACAATCAACGAGGGCAACATATACTTCATTAATTTCACAGAATTGTTTTTCCGTGTACCAACACCATTTTTTGGGCATAACTGCACTTGATATCTAGGAGAACCGCAAAGGGCAAAGTTGTGGGCAAAAGATTGAGCTGTAAAGTTACTGAAACGACCCCCGTTCGGAATTTCCCCCTCCAATTGGTTGTCTGAAACACTAAAATTCCGAAGAAGGGAGAGGCCTTCGAAGGACTTGGGTATGAATCCAGAGAGATTATTGTGAGATAAATCTAAATAAGTTAAGCCTTTGACATTTCCCAAGACCTTGATCCACTAAACTGATTATTCGATAAGTTTAGAGTTTCTAATGATTGGCAACCGTCAATCAAGCTGGGTATATCACCTGAAAATCGATTAGAAGACAAATCTAAGGTGTTGATGACCTTCAAATTTCCGAGTTGGGATGACAATGGGCCATCGAAATGATTGGAGGACAAGTTCAAGATGACAAGGTGTGTAAGAGCATAGAAGTTGGGAGGGATGGTGGAATCCAATTTGTTGGAGTATAGATAAACTTCTCTCAAGGATCTAACTTCCCCCAAACATTCAGGTATTGAACCTGTGAGCTTGTTCCTATCAAGGCTCAACCCTCCCAAATTATTCAACCTACAAATATCGTTAGGAATAGACCCAACCAATTGATTGTCACCAAGATATAGTATTTGGAGTTGCTTCATTCTCCCAACTGTCAATGGAATGCGCCCACTCAATTGATTAGATAACAAACCCAAATATAGCAAGCTACTCAAGTTTCCGATTTCAGAAGGAATGACACCCATAATGTTGTTGTTTGATAGCGAGATGGCCTCAAGAGAAGAAGAAAAATTCCTGATTGATGCAGGCAGGCTACTGTTCAACAGGTTATCAACTACGTCCAAGCGCTTCAGATGTTGACAGTTGGTTAATGAAGAGAGAAACGGGGCTGCCTCTCCACTCAAATTATTCTTTCCCATGTAAAGTTCTTGGAGGAGTCTCAATTTACCAAAGTCCGGTATAGATCCACTCAAGGAGTTGTTGCTCATGTCCAAGAAGGCAAGTTTAGAAAGATTGGTGATAGAACTTGGAATCGGACCATTGAGTCCGTTGTTAGCTAAAACAAGCCCTTCAAGATTGGAAAGTGAATTCCCCAGATTTGAAAGGAAAACTACCTGAAAACTCATTAAATGAAAGTTGTATGATCTTCAAGGTTGATATGTTGAATATGGAAGATGGGATGGAACCGGACAAGGAATTGTTGAACACACTGAAATATTGGAGGTTTATTAAAGTGTCGATCTCTTGTGGAATTTCACCTGCCATAACGTAAGCAGATATTCTCAGGTGAATTTTCATATTTTGTTCACTATAAGTAATTAAAAGAACTTAAAAATATATTGAAGAAAACAGGATGCATTTATAAAGATGGTGGTTCAGAACCATAATTATAATATATATGACAACATTTTACCTGTCAAATTATTGTGGTCCATTGTTATCAAAAAATCTCAAGATCTCAAGGAGTTTGCATTTCCATATACTTGTCGGAATCTGTCCTTGAAGTTGATTCTTACGCAGATTAAGTGTTTTGATGTTGGGCATATTGTTGCACATCTCACTTGGGATCTTGCCTGCAAATAGTTTTCTCCCTCAACATTAATTGTTTGCTCCCATGCAATATTATTAATTAATTTGTATTGTGTAATTCCTCGTGAACGCATGCATGGTGATTATATACATGGGAGTGACGACATCCATACCTGTTAACTTGTTATCACCGAGATACAACACCTCAAGAGATGAGATGTTGAAGATTGAAGGTGGAATATTTCCAATTAGGGAAGCGCCCTCGATGTTTAATTCCTCTAGCCTCCAGAGATTCCCTAATTCTGCCGGAACTCCTCCTGAAAACATATTGGTATTCATCAATAGGTATTCAAGTAGTCATTTATTTGATACCATATGTATTTTTGTTTCGAGAAATGTTATAAAAACAGATGTTATTCAAGTAAGACGAGAATGAGTAAGTACCTCCGAAATCGTTGAAGGCCAAGTACAACTCTCTAAGCATGCTCAAATTCCCAATTTGGAATGGGATATTGCCGCTCAACTTGTTGTAGGGTAATGACAAGATCTCAAGATGTTTGCATTTCCATATACTTTGTGGGATTTCCCCAGAAAGGCTATTGTTCCTAAATATAATTTCTCTCAAGGAAGACATATTGAAAATACCCTTCAAGGTTTCCGAGACGTGGAGAAACTGTTCCAGCAAGGTTGAGTCCGGAGAGATTGAGGGCAATGACCCTTTGGTGCTTGACTCCGCACGTGATCCCGAACCAATCACACACGGGAGTATTTTCCGACCAATTCGTGCGCAAGATAGCACCGGGGTCGGAAGCAACTGAGCTTTTGAAAGAAAGGAGAGCATGTTTGTCTGTAGTAGAATCCAAGCAGAGGGCAATGCTATTGAACAAGAAGATGGAAAGAGCAAAGGAAGAGAGATGATTAGTCTTCATTGATTTTAATTGTTCTGTCTTGCATTGGTTGCCCTCCTTATATTTAAATAAGTCAAAAGTAAGCGAATTTTATAATTTTAATTTAATTTGCATGCATATTATCCTACCATTTGCAAGTCGTCGTCAACTTTTCATTTATGTAACTACTATTTTAATATTGAAATAATGAAAATAAGTCTAGTCAAAGTCAAATAATAACAGACAGTAGCATTCTATTAGCTACTTACGTAGTATGTATGGCGATAATTAATTTAAAAAATAAGTTGACTTTTACCATAAACTTTTAAAGCTAAACTGCAATTTTCACCCCAAATTGCAATGTCAATGCTCCCAGTTACAATGTTTGGAAAAATAGGATTAATCGCGATTACAATGAAATTTTCAAATAATGAACGTATTTGATTTTCTGCAATTAGAATGTTCTAAATTAATTCGTCTCATTTAACATTCTATCGAACACTTTCAGGGCTCTACTCGAATATGGAATTCAATCACCGTCGAATGTGGAATTCAATCACCGTCGATCAAAAACAAACAGATAACAAAAGACAGAGAAATCGAGAATGATAAAGTAATCTAAAATTGGGGGAAATTGGGAAAAGCGAGGGAACTTGCCTGATAAAACGTGATCCTCGGCGTACACACCACTCGGCCGTGGATTTCGCCGGTCCGGTCCATGACGTCACTCCGTCCGCTATCAGAAGCTTCGACTCCATCTCAAAATCTCAGGAGCGAGAAGGAAGCAATCGATCTAGTAAGCTAAATCGGCGACAAAGGGAAAGAGTTAACTGTATTTAGCTTAATCTGAATTTAAAGAGAGAAGAGAAAAGAAAAAACCCGCGAAAGGAGTCCCTTGGGCTTAAGTGGGGCCCATTAGTGAGAGAGTGAATTGTGTAGGCCCAATCGTATTTGGATTGGGCCGCCTTTGACAATTCCAGCTTTTAAAACAAAAAATATTTTCCAGCAACACATTGCTTGGCGCAATGAACAATTACTCCCCCCTTCTCTTCCTAATGAGCCTCTGTAGTAGATCTAGATCACTATACATGTTGGAATGCAACCAATTATCCAAGCTCCCATTAGGCATATATGTCAAAACCAGAGCTTTAAACTCCATGTTACCACAACATCCAATAATTCCTACTAAGTTTCGATGTCGAATGCCGTCCAATATTTCAGTCTCGGCATCAAAACTTTTTGCACCTCCTTCTAGCTGCAAGTTGAATACTTTGTCTGCAACTTCTAATCCATCCAAGAGCATTGCACGAAAGACCGAACCAAAGCTTCTTTTTCCAAGTAAGTTTTCCTCACTGAAACAATTTATCCCTCGTTCCAATTCTATGTAAGATTTTCGTCTCCACGCATTAACCGGAATACCAGCGGGAGTAATACATCTAACTGGTTGACGGGCAATTGAGGCAGAGTGGTAGTCATCTTCATTTGTGAAATTCTAATTTTATGTTAAATCACATAAAGGAAACTTATCGAACCAAAAATAAAATTCAAAAGTGCTAGAAGTTAATTTCACATTCACTATCAAGCATTTCATCGAACAATGTGCGGGCTTCAATGATTGACTGAAATGGTAGAATTAATTTAAAACCTGCGAATTCAATGACAAACTTAATGCAAGAATCAAAGTGATATGTTTTGCCAAACTACTAAAAGCTTCACTTTCCATTTTAACCAACAGTAACGGATAAATCATATCGTGGGCGACGAGTGGCTAAAGCTGCTACAATTGTTGCTTTGATCTTGTTTCGATCATGTTGATTCTTTCATCCGCAGAAACTGCTAAGCATTTCATTGCCAACTCGAAAATCGACGAGACGCATTGCTGCTTGTCGGAGAAATCTCGATCTTCCCCCGATAAGAGAGCAGCTGCCACAATTTCAGTAGCTGCATTTTGTTGCAGAGCTGCACTCACCCAATCTCTTATGCTCGTTTCTCCATCGAACATATCATCTGTTGGCTTCTTCCCCGTGAACATCTCCAACAGCATTATCCCGAAACTGTACACATCGCCATTCGTAGACACTTTTCCTTCCGTTCCGAACTCTATTTGTATCAGACACAACAGTTCATCAATTTGTTAGGATTAGGCAAATTAATCATGGAAAATAATGGAATTTGAAAAGCTAACATTATGCATTATCACCTGGTGCAGCATAACCGATGGTGGCCAATGTTTGAGTTTGGGCGAAAGCTTCCCCTCCCTCGAAAAGCTTCGAAATACCAAAATCAGAGAGATGAGCAACCATGTCTTGATCAAGAAGAACATTGCTTGGCTTTACATCGCAATGAACAATCGGGAAGGAATAGCCATGGTGTAGATATTCCAAGGCTGCTGCAACATGTATTGCTATTTTTACTCTCTGAAGCAGATCCAAATCACTATAGATGTTCGAATGTAACCATCTATCCAAACTCCCATTTGGCATGTACGTGAGAACCAAGGCTTTAAACTCCATGTTACTGCAACATCCAATTGTTCCCACTAAGTTTCTGTGTCGGATGCCGCCCAATATTTCTGTCTCGGTATCAAAGCTTTTTGCACTTCTTTCTAGCTGCAGGTTGAATACTTTGACTGCAGCTTGTAATCCATCCGAGAGTGTTGCACGGAAGACCGAACCGAAGCTTCCTCTTCCAAGTAAGTTTCCTTCACTAAAACTGTTTGTTCCCCGTTCCAGTTCTATGTAAGAAATTCTTCTCCATTCACTAGTCGGCCGAATGTCAGTCGATAGTGTAACTTTTCCTGATTTACGCCTCCTTATCATCACGAAGATGATAATCGCAAGAATAGCGGGTAAGATCAGTGAGGGTATCAAGAATTTCTTTAAGTTTGATCTAGGATGATGGTTTGCTAACAAGCAAGGTTGAACTTGAAATCTCGGGGAACCGCAGAGGGCAAAGTTGTGGGAAAAGGATTGTGGAGGGAAGTTACCAAATTGACCTCCACTTGGGATTTCGCCTTCCAGTTTGTTGTTAGAAGCATTAAAAAGCTGAAGATAACGGAGGATCTCTAAGGACTTGGGTATCGAACCAGAAAGATCGTTGTCAGATAAATCTAATGTTTCGAGACTTCCGAGATGCCCTAAGGATGCGGGAATAGATCCTCCAAACTTATTATTCGATAGGTTTAGAGTAACTAATGACTGGCAACCGTCAATCAAGTTGGGTATATCACCTAAAATTGATTAGACGACAAATCCAAGGTGTTGATTGCCTTCAAATGTTCGAGCTGAGGCGACAACTGGCCGTCGAAATGATTGAAGGACAAGTTCACGATGACAAGGTCTGTAAGAGCCCAGAAGTTGGGAGGGATGGTGGAATCCAAGTGGTTGGACTCTTCAATGTATTCCAAATGCTATGTTTTTGCATCGTTTCACCCCAGGTCGTTCGTTTATTTCATTTGGTTTCCCTTTTTCTTGAGTCGCGACCTCGCCTGGCTAGTCTTAGCGGCGCCAGGTCGTGACAGAGTGGTATCAGAGCACTTGGTTCGCTCTGAAATCCAAGAGTCTTCTTCTTCTAAGTAAAGTCTAGACTTGAATCGCTAGACTTGTAAAGTCCTTCGACAAAAGCTCGGCACTTCACGACATCATGCTCGACCAAGAAAGATAAGAGGTAACTATCACATGCCAGTATGAGAACATAGTCAAGATAACATAGAGCTCACATATAGTAGAAAAGCCAAGGCCTTTCTAGAGAACATAGCTCGCTTGAATTAAGTGCTTTCCCTCTATCACATACTAGGATAGTGCTTGAGCGAAGAGATTCTTCTAACCTCGATTATGGCACGAGAATGATGATGAGACGAGGAAGCAAGTGAAGCTCTACACGAAATGCCAACTCAAGGAAGCAGTGATAACTCCCTGGAAAGCTATTCCATGAATAAAGGATACGTCAGATCGAGAAAAATCAAGCCGAGAGGTGCAAGAAGATCGGAACGAGTGTCGTTTAAATCAATGACACGAACCTCTAACTTTTCCGCCTCCGTGCGGAAAGAAACGAAACGTATTCAATTGCGCTTCCTAAAGATCGTAAGAGATGATACCAGAATCTTAAACAGGAATAAAAGTTTCATATGGTGGCACAATAAAAGATAAGTCCACTAGAATTTCCTGGATGTTTCCGCATCCATGGTTAAAGGAAGAAAACATTACTAGAAATTGAAGAAAGAAATCATAGAAAGGTTAAGGTCTTGTCCAACTTAGAGCTCTCGGATATATCAACGTTAGAATCTCAGTTTCCCCGATGTAGTACTCATAAGAATAATTATGATAGAACGTGTTAGCCTTTACTTCCTGAGTAGAAAATCATGCTCGAAGAGTGTAGAAAAGTGAGATCAGTAGCCGCGCCTAAGGATGAACTCGTAAGATTGGATATTGATATCCAAGATCAGTTAGAAGCTAGAACGATATAACATGTTTAATTTCCATGGGTGATGGGACTAGACTATACGATAAAAGAAACTTCCCACCAAGAACTAGGGGACTGTCGAAGAAAGAAATTTGTATCTAGTCGGATCGCGACCTAGCATCCTATTCCATTAGGATATCAGAGGACAAACAATGGAGAAATATGATTGCCCTTATAAATGACTCTACGTTACTAAAGCTGACAAGTAAGTCGCAATTCCATATGTCAAGGTCCTTTACGCAAGTGCAAGGTACTAGAGTGTTTACGGAGGTACGCAGACTAGAGGAGACCCTACGTTCTAATGCATTGTATTTTGAAACCCTCTTTTGAACCTCTCGAAACCAGAAAGACCTTTGCAATATACGTGGAGTCGAGGAATTCCAAATCCAAAGAATTGTTTACCAAGCTTTGTTCGTCTTCTGTATCCCTTTTGAATCAAGAGTCATCACTGTAAGAGAAACAATTTTTCCTTCATGTGACCGGAAAGATGCTTATGTGGGACTGGCCACCTCACATAATCTCTTTCTCGGTAGCGTCACCAACAGACAAGAAATCGGATGGTTATCGACAAAAAGGGGTTCCCCTCCCATGACCCTTGTCAATTCATTTCTACCCTCTGGTTATTTCTTTCTAAACTTGTCTGGTGATTCCTTGATGAGCTATTTTGAATAATTGTCATTCCAACTTGGACCCTTGTACGACTGTTTTCCAGAGTCGCCCCACAATGTCTTTATTCCATCATGATCCAACTGTCATCCTAACGCGATAAAACCTTGAGGATTAATTCTTTTGCAAGATATAGAGTTTGACTTAAGGTATCACCCTCTTTTGGGTTGTCGAATGTTTACGCATAAGAGGGGTGTATGATAGACAAACTGTTAAAGGTATTGCGCGAGACTTGAGTTGACAATGTGGTGCTAACTAGTTTTACATGTGACGATGAAATAGAAAATCCACCACATCCCAAGGAAGATTTTATATGTGGTAACTCAGAGGAGGAAAGCTAGATAGTGGAATTAAGAGATACGTTGGGCGAAACTAGAATTCAGAGGATAGAAACTAGTATCACGATGCACGCAATAGTAAGTGGCATAAAGCTAGTCAGACTCCCCAACAAGTCCAGAAACAGAAATACAATGACAAAATGCAAAACTCATAAGTTAAATACTCTAAGGAGTTCCCCAAGAGAAGTGTATCGATAGTTCATAAGTCCAACACCAAGAGCTAACAATATTAGAGTCTGTTTCATACCAAAGGTAGTAAATCCATGAGTAGAAGAAGCTCGAACAGATGAGATCCTTGTGGATATGAAATTTTGAAATTTTCCGATAGATTGGAAATAGTAAGGATATTAGGAAATAAACGACCCGAAGTCAAGTACTGCACTTGTCAAAAACATGATGTGCTATCATCCCTAGGATCCAGATTAAACAAGTAACTAAGGAAAGACGGTATCTCATGATTGAGGTCGGTGACCTGACGTTATTTGGGATTTCCCCTGGCTTGTGGATCAGAAATCTCTTAGAATGTTGACGTGAACCAGACTAGAATTCAATTCTCACTAGAACTAAGTTATGTGGAAATAGTGAAACCTAAATTATTCACCAGGAAAAGATTAAATATAGTATGACATTAGTCGACCGGACATAGTAATAAATTGCAGCAGACTACGAAACACGGGATGCTAGCCGATGTCATGGAAGGAAACGCTAGGAGAACTTCCCCATAATAAACGATATGAAACGAGGAGCCTTTAGAAGTCGTAAATAAAAGGGTTGATGTAGATCCCGAGTTAGACAAAGTTCTCAAAAGAAGTGTAAAGTAGGGCAGCAGTGCGCTTCATAACTCCGAGAGAATCGAAGGAATAGTATATTAAGGTCGTAACCACATAGACATGATACCTTGAAGCACCAAAGTAGTATGAGAAATGCTCATGTAATAAAAATACACGACCATGAGTACCACCTTCAAGTGGGTAATATAAGATTTGCTATTATTGCAAAGTTGATGTAGTTTCCCTTCACGAGAAAGTGTACAAGATAGACAATTGAGCGAAGGAAACGCGAGTAAGGATAAACATTGAATGAGGCGTAAGCCTAAAGGATCTAGACATGGTTATGGGACAATGGAGGGAAAAACGAGTTAATAATAGAAGTGAATAAAAGGGTACGCCATAGCAAATATTGCGCGATGGAATCAAATTGGACGAGGGACTAGTGCAAGAGCATACCAGCCTATATAGAAATAACCCGATAGCATATATGGGGGACAAACTTCTTTTAAGAAAAGCCGTGGTTGTCTAAGAAGTCGGTTAACTTATATGTATAATAGTTTGGGGGCATGACTTTGATAATAGACTAACGAGTTGTAAGGAACAATAAATTGGGACGAACCTATATTTGTTTGGGGTAACTGGATCGCATCATAAGAGAAGATGTTGATGGAAGAAAGATTTGTCCTAGAATCCTCACGATTGTAAGAGTCGAATGAAAGCCATACAGATCGAATTCTTAAACAAGAAGGAGTGTGAGAATTCGACGTGCCAAGATACCTAATATATAATGAAGGTTTGAGTAGATAATTAAAACCATAGTATTACCTTCGTAAATCCCTTGAGATAATAAGAATCCATATCTTAAGTGCCCCGAGAACAGAACTATTGGTATGTAAGGTATGGACACACGAGATCGTTGAAACGTATAGAAGGGATGTCAATTGAGTAAATTAGGAAGTGTTTATTAAGCGGAAAACTATACGACCAGAGCATTTGATTCCATTACAGAAAGGTAGTTATTGACCCCGTCAACAAAGCTTACTAATTGAGACAGCGAGACTACCTATCTAGGATTTTCGAAATCCCTGACAAATATGTAAGTTAGCCTCGAGAAGGATGATCACAGGAGTTAGAACTTTCGGTCCAAGGTAACCTCAAAGAGCACTAGTGCATACAACAGACGACTAGAGATAAAACTACGAGTCGCGTATATCATGAAGCTTGAGTATGAGATTATGTTCAGCCCAAAATGTTCCGCTATAGGAAAATCACAGTCAGGTAATGAATTTACAATAATGAGTAGAGACTCTATATGATTTATGAAATCGACTCAAGTAGTCATCTAATCAGTATGGAGAGTAGACCATAGAATCCATGAGATCTTCCCTAGAAACAGACACCCGCACTTGATGCCTTAAAAGTGCTATAGTTATACGTGGATTAATGATGAGCGAATCGCTATCACCTTCACGACCAAGATTAATTGATCAGTTAAGTATGACATCGTCCGGGCTTACGAGACAGTACATCTAGATACACTAGATTCATAAACGATTGCAAAATAAAAAAAATAAATATAAAAAAAAAATGAAAACACTCGGCCTTGCGTCAGTAGAGCGACACCCAGAACCAACAATCAGTAGGAAGAACTACATAGGCTTAAGAATGCATACCACGAACTCTCGAGAGCGAAAACGACTAATATAGAAACCATACCCCTACAATAGGTAGTATAGCTATGGTGATGACTCTATGACAAATATCAAGATTGCCGATATAACACGAATGGCAAGTATAAGCACGGTGCTTATCTCTACCTTACACAGACAAGAGTGAATAAAGATACATAGTACTACAAGTGACCTAGAGATGATTGACCTCAACCAACGAGTAAAGCATGAATAACTATTTGACGGTTGCTAAGACCTTGATTTATAAAGCCAACTACAGTACGAAGGGTAGGTCATGGCTACACTAGCGTAAAGACCAAAGAGAAAATAGACTCGAACGGAGTACAAATTCGGAAACGATCAATGTCCTGACCCTAGTATTATCAGTGACGCGTGACTACACTCGTGAAAGGAGTGGATAGAAGGGTATATGGACTTAAGTATATGACTAAGGTATATTAAATTTGGGAAAATGTCTAAGGCCGACGAAGAAGGTCTAGATGCTCGTAGACTAATGCTTTCACCTAACAGTTGGATGAGTTTGTATGTCCACCGAGACGTTAGTGCTCTAATTCAAATCACAATTTGGGAAAAATTGTAGAAGGCCTAGTACCTACATAGATTAGATCAGTGTAACACAAAGATGTTATCTCATAAAAGGTAAGGATCATGACGAGCATGTGGTCTAAAGGTAACGGGGCTAGCACGGACCGACCAAATAAATATAGTTACGTGAAAGGCTAGTACATAGGATCGATTGGGGACGAAATAGAAGGATCGTAAGATAAACATGAGTCACTTGCTAACACCGACAAGTCGAATTACAATTCGAACTAGGGGACAAGCCTTCCTAGAAGTTCCACATTTTATGCAATAGTTATATTTAGTACGAAAGGAAAACCAACAACAATATATTTGGACCATACGAGTGTCTAGAGAAGATAAGACTAGCATCGTGAAGGTTAAAATATCAGTTCCGTCAAACATCGAGGATCCTTCAAGGAGGTAGGTACCCGGTGGAGGTGGAAACTAGAAAACGATATTACCCCTAGCTCAATTACTTAAACCCACCATAGACCATAGACACGGTGTCGTGCAATGCACCGCACAGAATAAAGTGTAGACCACCACTCTATTGAGATGAGGTGGGAGACGAGAAAGAATTAAGGTCGGTGTATGACCGAAGAGATGGTTGAGATAATGCGCCAAATTGGAAAGGTGGTAAAAGAAGCATATAGTAGACAGAAGTCTTACGATGACAATGTGGGTCCGAGTTGCACCACGAAGAGGGGGATAAGGTCTCCCTAAAAATTTCACCACCAAGGGAATAGCCAGATTCGGGATCAAGGGCAAACTAAAACCTCGCTTCATTGGACTTTACAAAGTTTAGAGAAGATAGGACTTGTGGCGTTACAAGTAAGTACTCCCTCCGAACCTAGGGAACATCCACAACGTGTTCCACGTGTCCCAACTAAGGAAGTAAATATTTAACCCTAAACACGTGCTACATCAAGGAGAAGCGGTCATAGAGCAAGGCCTGAAGCCATAGTAGATCGAAAGATTCAACAACTTAGGAATAAGCGAATCCCTCTAGTGAAGGTGCAGTGGGAGCACCACGGACAGGAGGAAGCAACGTGGGAGTTGGAGGACAAAATGAAAGAGAAATGCCCCGACTTGTTTGTAGAAGGTAAGTAAATTTCGGGACGAAATTTTTCGTAAGGGGTGTAGGATGTAATGGCCGCAATTTTTATTAGTGATTAATAAAAACTTTCGGCATTAATTTAGTATTATTAGTATTATTACAACGATTATTAGTAGTTTTAAATTTAGTAATATTATTAGTGCCAAACAAAAGTCGAATTATTTTAGAAAGGCCCGATAAAACGAATCGATTAATTATATTCAAAGGCCGAGGCCCACTTAGTGATCGAGGCCCACTTCACGATTATTAGTTCGATCTTTATTTAATCGGCCCATAAGAGAGAGAGAGGCCACATTCGTTTGAAAATACCCAACAATAATTTCAAGAGGCCCAATGCCCACTCTTAAGCCCACAATATGTATATGTAGATTTATGCATTAATAAATAAAAAAAAGAAAGGAGGAGGAAAATTGCAGATTTCGCCTACAGAGCAGGCGTGTTCTTCCCAGCATAAATCTGGGAGTTTAAGTCCCATTCACCCCTGCTAAACATCATTAAGGAACCACTAACACCCTCCAATCACCATTAGGAGGGGATTAACTTAACATTATACAACCTCATCATTATTTATACATGGGAAATCACAAAAACACCAAGCATGCAGCCGCCCACTCCCTCTTTGTCTCCTCCCACACTCAAATCCTGCAACACACTCTTCAATTGCCCAATCCATGGCACTCTCTTTCCCTCCTTTGTAATCATGAACATCTCTTCCCAAGCAAGAGCCTCTTCCCCTACAACAAAACAAACTAAGAAACATCATTAGTCTTCATTCATTCACTCAAGTAAACACACAAGAAAGCAAATAGAGAGAACTTAGAGAGTGAGGAGAAGCAGCCGATTTCCAGCCAAGAAGGTAGCCGGAAAACAGTCTCCAGCAGCCCCTTCCAAGCACCGAATCTCCTACGGTAACCCCTCTCACTTCCCCTTCAAGAACCCAACATGCATATACATTAACTAAGGATCACATCCCTATCTCTAAGAGTGAAGAACGAAGGGAGAAGAAGGCATTTGGAGCAAGATCGAGGGAGGACAACCTCTAACCGGAAGCTTAGAACTCGTTCTTGAACTCACAAACGGTAGGTAAAGAACCCCACCTTCCCTAGCATGATTATCAAGGCCTTGATGCTTAGAAATTAACCTACACCTTAGGTTTCAAGTACCATCGGAGGAGCAAGGAAACAACGAGGGAAAAAGGGAGCAAACGGAGCAACAAAGGCGAGGAGACAGCCACCAAAACCAACCCCAACCACTCTATTTCGATCTCTACACACAAGTAAGGCTTCTTCACAACCCCTCTAGCACTAGCAAGCCTTAAGCATGTTTACACCCTCCCTCAAAAACACTGAAAACAGCATGCAATGATCGATCTAAAGGTCTAGACACCACACGAAGCATGAATAACATAATTAAGGCCTTAGATCAAGCATGAACACATAGAAGACTCGATTAAGTAGTTGCATGTGTAGGGAAGCTTAAAAATCAGATTTGAATTCATCAACAACATATCTTCACTCACTGCTCAACCCAACCTCATAAACCATAATAAACCAAGCATAAAACGAAAGAGAGAGCTCGAGAGTTGTACCTCGTCGGCCCTGCCGAAGGCGCGTAGAGACTGCCGGAGAAGGCGGAGAAGCCGAGAAGGGTCGGGGACGGAACCGGGAGACCCCAACGTCTCCGTTCACCACAGGGAGAGCTACCCAGCCGACTACGGCTCCACCCGGCAGCTGCAGCACCGTTGCGGCCCGGAGTTCGCCGCAATGGGACCTGCAAACAGAGAGGAAGGGTGAGAAAGGATAGAAGCGAAGAAGAAGAGGAGGAGACACCGGCGACGGCACCACCGCCGGAGCCGGAAGGCAGAACGCACAGAGAGAGAGAGAGAGAGAGAGATGGAGAACAGTAGTGGCCGATGGGAGCAACGCCCTAGCCACGGGGGCTAGGGCACTGAGGCGCACGGACGAACCGGGCCGCGTCGATGGGGGAAGAAGGCGGAGCCGCGGCCGGAGCGGCGAGCAATACCACCCACGGCATCAATGGCGGCGGCACGCGACGGAGGAAGCAGCAGCGTTCCGGACGAAGGGAGCCATAGGCGAAGAAGGAAGCACGGCCGGCGCACCGTGTTAGCAAGGCAAGGCCGGCGCCGAGGCGCCGGAAGCCGGCGAATCACCAAGCCCTCCAATTTCAGAATTAGGGCTCCCCTTGGCCGGGGAAATCGGAAATCGGGAAATTGAGAGAGAGAGGGGGGAGATGAGGACCGACGGCAGAGGAGGCCGCCGGTCGATGTACGCCGGCGGGAAGACGGACGACGCGGCGGCGATGACTGCCGAGAGAGGATTTCACGAGAGAAAGGGGAGGAGGAGAAATCGCGATTTGAGAGAGAGAAGGGGGTGTTTTGCCACTAAGGGAACCGGGCCGGGTCCGGGCCGGGTAGGCCAGACTGGGCTCGGGCCGAGCCAGCTGATGGGCCGGACTTTTCCTCATTGGGCCGAGAATTATTGGGCTGAAAACTAAGGGTAATTCTATACACAGCCCCCACTTTACTCCCCACAGCCCCCGGAATATTTTAATAATAAAATTAATAGTAAATTTACAGTTATACCCCTCTTTCCTTATTCCCTTCAATTCGTTTCACCACACAGCCCCCTCCCATGAGTCATTACAGCCCCATCTTTCCCTTTTGCTATTCATAAAATTCATTTTTTTTTCCCCTCAATAATCAAATTCTCATCAAGAATTATATCAGGTCCTAACTCTCTCTCTCCCTCCCATCACCACCATAAAAAAGCCTTCTTGTATACATTCCTCTCATGAATGTTTTTCTTCTGTACCTTCTCCTTCTCATCACCCTTCTCCCTTTCAACTAATCTTTCCACCATCACCATTTCCGAAACCAATAATCAAATTGAATAACTTCCCTTTAGAGAACTTGAATCCATTTGGTTGGCTCCGTTTCGTCGATTTTTGCCGTCGTGACAAGAAACGGATCCTTTAGAGAACTTGAATCCATTTGGTTGCCGTCGTTTCGTCAGGAAATGGATTCCTCCCTATTTTGTGCTTGTCCTAATTCTCGAACAAATCCCTCATCTTCTGCCGAGAATTCTTAACCCTCAAAAATTCTATGGATCGAAAGAGTTACCGGCTACAATAACAATTCTTCACTAGAGTAAAACAAGTAATAATTCAAATGTGGTTCTCATGGACGGTGACGAGAGAGGTGGATGAAGAATGAGAAGGGAGAGAGGAAAGACGGGGGCTGTGGAAAAAATATGGTGGGGGCTTTGATTTGAATTGATGTGAGGGTAAATCTGTACTTTCTCTAATATTTATTTTAAATTAATTAGATGGGGGCTGTGGGGAGAAAAATGGGGGCTGTGGATAGAATTACCCGAAAACTAATTATTCAGTGGGCCGAGAATTATTATTCAAGATGGGCCGAAGTTAAAGAACAGATGGGCCGGATTTATTCAGCAGTTGGGCCAATAAATATTTCGTTGGGTCGGTATTTCAAGCAAAAGACGAGGGTCACACGTGACAACTTTCCGAGCTCGATTAATAATTTTCCGAGCCTAAGTAATTGGGCTTAAACCCCTAATAATTCTATTGGGCCTCGAATAACTATTAACATTAGATTTAATAAGAAAAACTAGCCCAGTAATATTTATCTTATAAGTGTAGACCACTTATATCCTTAATGAAATCACTAAGCCTTATTAGTGGCTTAATCGAATATCCTGCGATTTCTGTCGAGGATAAAAAGACTGTAAGACACAAGAATCGATCGAAGTGATCGATTTCAAAAGAGAATTGAGAAACTGTCGATTAAAAGAATACTCATGATTGCGCTATCAGTAAAAGAGAATATAACCTCGATAAAAGACAACCTTCGCATAGATCGATAAGATTATCGATTTCATTTCCAGTTCTCATTTTACGTTCTTTGAACGAGGTTAGGCGAAGGAAAAGGCCGAGACTAAGGCGACGCTCAGAGTTATATAAATTATGACCAGGAAAGGAAAGCTATCGAGGTGGACTTTCAGAAAACTAGAATGTTTCCTTATGCTTTAGTTCTTTTCTTCAAGAATTGTCATGCCATAAAATGTTTTGTTTTTATTTTGTATGAAATCTACCCGGGAAAGGCTTGTGCCTCAGTTTATCAGAACGATTCGGGCCTATCGGGGTCGCTCCTCGATGGGTTAGTGCACTCAGTTTACCGTTAGCTAACGCGGGTTGGCGCGGTCAGGTATCCGGGAGGGTGGCCAACCTCTCCGGGTACACCCCAGCTCATATATGATAGATTACCAGTATTTAGCTTGCAAGCGTCTTTTCTTTTTGATTTAGAATGTTTTCGTGAGCATAGGTTTTTCCTAAAACCCCTATGTCTCACTTTAATGGCTGACAATAAAATGTTTTGGCATGAGCCCACTGAGTACTTCAAAGTACTCAGCCCTGTACGCATTTCCCACGTGCAGGTTGAACAGGTGAAGTGAAGTTGCCAAAGGAGCTTTGTCGAGTATTAGAGTGTCGAAGCCTCTTGGTGGTGCATGTCTCCATACATGCATCTCACGTTCTTCCACAAATGATTATCATGTAGATAGACTCACTTCCGCTTAGTGTATCGTTGCAATGTATTGGCCCTATCGTAGTCAATGATTTCTTTTGAAATAGTGCTTCCGCGTATTTCACGTTGTACTTCCTATCGTATGATAACATCTTCCCTCCATTCATTCTCGACGAATGATGGAGAGTTCGACTTAATCTAAGGCTCTTTCGCCTATATCATGTAGATCGCTTCCGTTGATGAATAGTTCTTTCTTCCATTCATTCTCGACGAATGATGGAAAACTTCAATGTATTCCAAATGCTATGTTTTCGCATCGTTTCACCCCAAGTCATTCATTTATTTCATTTCGTTTCCCTTTTTCTTGAGTCGCGACCTCGCCTGGCTAGTCTTAGCGGCTCTGGGTCGTGACAAAATTATTAAAACAGGTTAAGTCACCCACTGTTTATTTTAATTAAAAGAAAATATAAAGAGGTGACATTTTAAAATTGTGATGTGTGATAGTTTAAATTGTAAATAAAATAATAAAAGTTATTATATTTTTTTTCAACGTGATCGTATTGAAGCAATTCGTCGACAGAGGCTTATTTTAAATCACCTTGAGGCCTCGATCGAACCCGTTCGCCCTTATAAATGGGCCCGTTCAAGAAATGATGAGAGAAATTAAACCCTACCTAAGTAATATATGGCTCAATTAATATGATGTTCGTTCCCCCTTAAGACTCGTTGAGCCCAAGGTCATTTTTATGCTTGGAATCCATCGGGCTCGATCGAGCCACTCAAGCTCAGGCCCAATTCAACGTACGTTTAATAATTGATTAGGGGTCAATCAACCCGTTCGCGTTGTTTAGCTATGCTCGATCAACACAAATGAGACTCTATCATGGAAGAAGTGTGCAACAACTCTGTATGATTATGGTTTTCTGTCTAGCGTTTTTAAGGTTGTTTGAATTGCAAGGAGTGAATTTATTTTATTTTATTTTTATTATTTTTCATCAAGGGTATTTTGCTCTATCCATGTAATATATTTGCTTGGACTCCGTCGGGCTCAATCGAGCCACTCAAGCTCAGACCCAATTCTACTTACATTTAGCACTCGATTTGGGGTCGATCGACCCTTTTCGTGCTCTTTAGCCGCGCTTGATCAACACAAATGGGGTTCGATGCTCACAGAACATTATGGAACCGTTTTGTACTATTTAGCTACGTTGGATCAACACAAATGGGGCTCTATCATGGAAGAAGCGTGCAACTATGTTTGGTTGTTGCGGCAGATAGTAATTGCCAAGTTTCTTTCCACACATGTTCTGGCATCGACATGCTGTTTGATGAGAGAAATGTAGTGAAGTGGCGTCTTAAGTAATTTCCTGCCCCAAGAACTTGCTTCTTTAATCGCTTCAATGTACTCTTTATCATCATCCAATAATCCCAATGCATAACATGCTTCTTTATAGCTATGTTTCATTTCGCCTTTCACGATAAGAAGATCCTTGTGGCGTGTTGCTCCTCTTATGTGATTCAAAAGTATTTTAAGATAGTACATTTCCTCTACAGACGGAGAAACGTGGAATATGCGCCCAATTGCAAAATTTGATTTTCTCTTTTTCCAGATCTTATCATCTCCATTCCAAACATAGTGCTGTGGAAATTCACTGTACAACAACTTTCGAGCTTCTTGGTCATTTTTATTAATTGACATCCACCGTAGGAATTGTGATTCTGCAATAGTATTCTTGACCAATACATTATATTATCAATGTAGTTGCCTTCTTTAAACACACATGTGTGCTCTCCTTCTAAATGAAATGATAAACTTTCCACATGAGCACTACTATAATGAATTGAAAATTCAAATATCCTCCACATAGTCTCGTATGCAGAAATGTATCTACAATCAACTTACTCGCTTATTTCGTCATTATTTTAGTCCGTTATTCTAGCTCCCATTCTATCGCTTGCTTTACTGATGTACTTGAAAAGATATTTTACAGATTCTCCTTGATTGCAGTACTCAACATTTATATGTGCTCGATACTTCATAATCAAAAATATGTTGTACGGAACTACAGATCAATTAATAAAACATAAAATTTTAAAAATTAATTACAATTAAATAAAAAATATTAGTAAAATATCATAAAATTAAATAGAATATGCTGACACAAAAAATGACACTAACAAAGACCAAATCCTAGAAATAAATGAATTGCATGCAGATGAATAGTTTTTCATTCTAACGTATAATAATCTATACAGAACTAACTTCGGTGCGTATTATTTGAGTCACATAATCCAAATGCGAGGAAAGAGAAATTAATATAAACTCCACATAATATAAAATATAATTCTGCTTATTAATTTTATAGAATTAGGATCAAATTCATGAAGAGTTAATTTTATTAGTTCATGTACGATTCTATTATATTTTTCTATATATATAAATAAATTATATGTGAAATTTTAATAAACTCCTATGTAGAACAATCTATTATAAATTACATGGGATATACATACATGATTTACAATATTATATATACATTATAAATAGTATGTACAATAAAATTACCTATGTAGAATAAAATTGTATATAATTAATCTATTATAAATAAATTAGATGGGATATACATACATGATTTAAAATATTATATATACATGATTTACGTAAAAAAAATATAAAAATAGAATTTTTACAATTAATCTATTATAAATTACTTGGGATATACATACATGATTTACAATATTATATATACATGATTTACGTAAAAAAAAAATATAAAAATAGAATTTTTAGATAAATAGGAACGGAGAGCATAGGAAGCGCCACGTAGGCACGTGAATTAACGTGGGGCTCCGAATCCGCTTTGCTATTATATATAAAAGGATTATAGTCCTTCTCCAATTAGATTCACTAATTGTCCATCTTAACCTAATACAATATATAATACCTCCTCGATTCCCCATCAACCAATTACAAATACTAAGTTACACACATCTCCAATAGAACTTGCATTTTTCAATTTCTATTGAATATGTCATTAATTAATAAAGGGTTTGGGTTTAAACACATCAACAAAAAAACTTCCACTTCTAAGCTCTAATCAAACATAGCAGACAATTTAATTTCAAGAACATTATAAAGTATTGTAAGTATATGTTACCCTTATACTTAGTCTCCTTTTTCTTTAAATTCTCTTTGATGTAAAATAATCACGAGAAAATAACCATCTTTTAATTTTTCCTTGTTTTAAAAGAAATAGGATGCATTTACAAAAAAATTGGTGGTTCATCGTGTAACAATTATTAGCACGCCATCATATGCTATTCAGAACCATTATTAATATCTCTACCTGTGAAATTATTGTCCGACAGGTCCAGCTCTGTAAGCATGGTGAGATTTCCAATTCCACGTGGGATGCTGCCACTCAAATAGTTGTTGTAAAATGTCAATAAGCGAAGATTTCTGCATTTCCATATATTTGGCGGAATCTTCCCTGCAAGTTGATTCAGAGACAGAGAATAAGAGTATATTGATGTTGGGCATTTTGGGACCCTACCTGCAAATAATTTTCTACCACATTCATTATCTAGCTAGTTGCCAACAATTACAAACTTAATCCAAATCTGCCCTCAACATATATATTGTTTATGCTTCCATGCAATGTACGATTAGTTAATTTGTATTTTGCAATAACTCGTGAATGCATGCATGGTGATTATATAATGGGAGTAGCAAGCATATACACCCGTACTTCAACTTGTTATCATCGAGATACAACTCCTTAAGGTGTGGTAGATTATTGTGTAAACTTGGGATACTTCCTGATAAACCATTCTCGGAGAAGCTAAATATCCTTAGAGAAGAGATGTACTGAAGAGAGAATATTTCCACATCAATACTTCTACCCGTGAAAGATTCCCTATTTCTATTGGAATTCCTCCTAAGTATGTACTCCCCCGTCTCACCTTATTAGTTCTCAATTAGGGAACTAATAAAGTGAGACAGAGAGAATATATTGTTATTCACCAAGTATTAGCTAGAATGCTAATTGGCAATGACATATGTTGTAGAATTACGTCAAGAGCTCAAGATGTTGCATTTCCATATATTTGATGAAATCCGACCTTCAAGTTTATTCTCATGTAAAGAAAGTGATATGATGTTCCAATATTTATGTTTTTGATTGCTTCAAAGTAAATATTAAACTCCTTGCCGGAGCTTTTAGTTCTAAAGATAATGAACATAAGGAGTATTATTATTATTATGGAATCATGTGTATATACACAAGCAGTGGCGGATGTAGTAAGGAGGGGGTGAGGGCTTAAGCCCCTACCCAAATTTTTTTTTTTTTTTTTTTTAGTACTAATAAATTTTTAAAAAAATGATGAAACTATACTTTAGCCCTTATGGATCTTGTACTGGGGAAGAAGAAAATTGCATAAGAGGAATAAAGAGGAGGGGCTGAAATCTGGAAAAAAGAAGGAAAAAAGAACGAAAGAAGAAGAACAGTTGCAGTTGTTGGAAGGAATTGCGAAGAAGAAGAAGAAAACACAAAATAATAAAAAAATAAATGAATTTATAATCACACAAATAAAATAATAAAAGTATGTGTACAACTAATAAAAGTGCTACTTTAACTTTTCTAAACCAATTGCGATTCTTCCTAAAAAAGAAAAGGCAGTATACGTATTTAAAAAATCAAAGGCTCATTTTTCAATTATTTGACGTCTTCTTCTACCAAATTTCAACAGGTAATTTTCTTCTTCTTCCTCTGTTCTTTTTTTACTGTGACTTTCTTCTCCTTTTCTTTGTAATATCTTCCTGCTTAATTTGTAATTATTAAAAAGATATTTGATTTGCAAATTGCAACTATCATTAGACTACTAGTTTACGGCTTACGTGGGGATTTTAATTTATTGATTGTAGCTTACACTTTAAATATAATTTAAGATTAGGTTTAAATTGGGGGTTTTATATGTTTATGACTAAAAGTGTATAACTATGAGTGTAACCCTTTATTAACCAATACAATCACTGATTATATAATTAATCAAATGATAATCTTTTGTGTAGATGAGCAACGAAAGATATTTCAACAAAAAACAGAAGGGTTCTTCCTCCTCTCCCAATGAACCTTCTATTAGATTGGTGGAAAATCAGTCTCGATTAAGAGTTGAATTAGATTCAAACGACATTGTTAGTGATCCCGGACTTCGAAAACCAATTGAAGAATTTGATGTTGCTATTCGAGATCGAGTACGGAGAGAATACATGAGTAGGGGCCCTTGTCAAGTAATTGGGCATATGTATCCGAAAAAGAAATATGGTATTCAAGAACGATGCTTTAAAGATGCATGGTATCAAAGATTTTCATGGCTAGAGTATAGTGTATCTAAAGATGCAGCCTTTTGCTTTTGGTGTTATCTTTTTAAATCGGATAAAGGTGGTCGAAGCGTAGAAGATGCATTTACGAAGACAGGTTGCAACAATTGGAAAAATGCACTTGAAAAGTTTAATTATCATGTCGGTGCTGCAAACAGTTGTCACAATAATTCCAGAATTCAGTTTGAATCTTTTCAAGATCAAAGGCATAGTGTGGCAAATTTGTTGCGAAAGAATACTCGTGAGAGAGAAGCTGCATATCGTGTCCGTTTGACAGCCATGTTGGATGTGACTCGTTTCCTTTTGAAGCAAGGATTATCTTTTCGGGGACACGACGAGTCAACTAGTTCTTTATCGAGGTAATTTTCTCGAGTTACTTATGTGGTTGAGTCAACATAGTGATGTTGTTTCGAAAGTTGTGGGTTTGAATGCTCCCGGCAATAATCAAATGTATTCACCTGCTATACAAAAAGACTTAACACGTGCTTGTGCTTTTGAGATCACACTTTCCATAGTTAAGGATATTGGTAATAAAGTTTTTACTATATTGGTT
Source organism: Thymus mandschuricus (assembly GCA_029379335.1). Taxonomy (NCBI): domain Eukaryota; kingdom Viridiplantae; phylum Streptophyta; class Magnoliopsida; order Lamiales; family Lamiaceae; genus Thymus; species Thymus mandschuricus. Next base: position 39,536,254 of record CM057074.1, read on the forward strand.
GATGAGGCTCGAGATGTGTCAACAAAAGAGCAAATGGGAGTTGTCTTGAGATATGTGAATGATAAAGGATGCGTGGTGGAACGATTTCTTGGCATTAAGCACGTGGAAGATACTTCTTCTCATTCTTTGAAAGAAGCCGTTGATAATTTATTCGGAACACATAAATTATCTTTGTCCAAATTGAGAGGTCAAGGATATGACGGAGCTTCAAATATGAGGGGTGAGTTCAATGGGTTGAAAGCTTTGATATTGCAAGAAAATCCATATGCCATGTACATTCATTGTTTCTCCCATCAACTTCAGTTAATTGTTGTTGCTATTGCTAAAGGAATTAGAGCTGTGAAAGATTTCTTTAACTATGTATCTATGATAGTGAATACGACAGGAGCATCATGCAAAAGAAAAGACCAACTTCGAGAGTTGGAACATGAAAAATTGATTCAACAACTTGAAGATGGGGATGTGACTAGTGGAAGAGGTAAAAATCAAGAAACTAGTTTGGCAAGACCGGGAGATACTCGTTGGGGATCTCATTACCTTACATTGCTTCGTTTATGCTCTATGTGGTCTTCAATTGAGAAGGTGCTCGAAAACGTACGGGATGATGCTACTTCAACTGACAGTAGAGGTACTGCAAAAGGCTTCATTGAAAAGATGGATAGTTACGAGTTTGTGTTCATGTTACACTTGATGAAGTATTTGCTAGCAATCACCAACGAGTTGTCACTCGCCTTGCAACAAAAGGACCAAAATATTGTGCAAGCCATGACATTGATTCGAAGTGTGAAATCTCAATTGCAAAATTTCAGAAATGATGGATGGGAAATGATTTTTGATCAATCAAATAGGTTTAGTGAGCTGCAAAATATTGCTTTGATTGATATGGAAGACAATATTCCACGACGTGGTCACAAAAGGCACGGAGCACAACTCATTACAAACTTGCATCATTATCGTGTAGAGATCTTTTATCAGGTATGAGTTCTAACTTTCAAATATTATGATTTATATACATTTTAAATATATATTCATCAATAACTTTATGTGTTCACAATTTTAGGTTGTTGATTTGATCATACAAGAGATGGATAATCGTTTCTCTGAAGCTAGCACTGAAGTACTAAGATGCATAGCATGTCTTGATCCAAGAGATTCTTTCTCTAGATTTGATGTTGACCAAATCATGCGTCTTACTTCCTTATATCCCGAGGATTTCTCAACGAACGATTGCTTGTATCTACCACACCATCTTAGAAGTTTCATTGCCAATGTGAAGTCTGATCCTCAGTTCACTGCACTAAGCAATTTGGGAGCTCTTGCTATAAAGATGGTAGAAACGGGTAAGCATTTAGTTTTCCCATTAGTTTATCGAATTTTTGAGTTGGCGTTGGTATTACCTGTTGCCACAGCTTCTGTTGAGAGAGCATTTTCTGCAATGAAGACCGTTAAGTCTGATTTGCGAAACCGAATGGCTGATGACTTGATGAATGACAGCTTGGTGGTGTACATAGAGAAGGAAATTTTTTCAACGATTGATAACGAGCGGATTTTACAGCGTTTTCAATTGTTGGGGTCACATAGATGTGTGTTGCCGGATCTTTAGAAAACAAATTTCACTATAACTTTTGTATTTGGAGCTTTTTAAAAGCTTTTATGTATCGCACCAGATTAATCTATTATATATATTTTATTGCTATTTTAAATATTAGTATAACATATGGTGATTCAATATACGTGTATTTTTGTTTATATGATAATTTTTTTTTAAATAGTGAAGCCCCTACAGTTAATTTTTCCTGGATCCGCCACTGTACACAAGTAACAAGATGATATTTTTACGTACCTCGAAAATCGTTGTATCGCAAATACAACTCGCTAAGCATGCTCAAACTCCCAATTTCAAGAGGAATTTCTCCATTGAAATGATTGAAGGATAACCTCATGATCTCAAGGAGTGTGCATTTCCATATATTTTGTGGAATCTTCCCAGAAAGTTGATTGCGTGAAATATCTAGTGCTTTGATATTTGGGAGATTGTCGCAGAAATGGGTCGAGAGTGAACCTGATAGGCTATTATTGCTAATTCTAATTTCTGTCAAGGAAGAGATATTGAAGATAGCATTGGGAATGGACCCACTCAACTCATTTAAATTCAAGTTTAACACTTGTAGGGATGACAGATTTCCAATCTCCTCCGGGATAACCCCGCTCAAATGGTTATTGCTTATCCATAATTCCTTGAGCGAAGAAGACCTACTGCTCCCGATCTCCGTCGGAATATTTCCACTCAACAGATTGTTACTCAAGTCTAAGAGTTGGAGATTTGAATTGTTGAACAAAGAGGGAGGGATTCTACCTGTGTAACTGTTGTTGTGGAGATCTAGTTGCTCGAGCCGAGGTAAACTGCCCAACCATGTTGGAATTTCTCCAGCAAATGAATTCGCTCCCAAGTTCATCACCTTCAGACGCCGCAGTTTAGAAAGCTCGAACGGTAACAAGCCCGCGAAATTGTTGGAACTGAGATCCAAATATCTCAGGAATGTTAGGTTTCCGAGATGTGGAGCAACAGTTCCAGCAAGGTCGAAACCGGAGAGATTAAGGGCAGTCACCCTACGATGCCTGAGGCCGCACTTCACACCAGTCCAATTACACAATGGTACATTTTCTGACCATTTAAGGCGCAGAATAGCATGTGGGTCGGAAGTAACGGAGTTTTCGAAGGAAAGGAGAAAATGTTTATCAGTGGTAGAATTCAAAATGCCAGTATTAAATAGCAACAACAAAATGGAAAGAGCAAAGGACGAGAGATGAAATATTTCCATGGATTGTTTTTTGTTAATAATAATAGCTACTTGTTTTCCTTTGAATTGATGTTTTGGTTGCTCTCTTTATATATAACATAAAGGATTATCTTTTGAGTCTTCCTAGTCAACTTAGTGCTCTAACCAATAAGTTGTGGAATTTCAATTCGTCATCGAGGGGGCCATTGACGCAGATGCACTTACTCTTACATCCTAGAAAGAAAATCCACTACATATATATAACAAGCAGATGAATGCTCGTCTATCCGCACTAACCTTTCTTAATCTTAATGTAATCACGGATAACATAATATACTATTGATGGATAAATTTTATATATATATAAAAAGAATAATCAGTGGGGGAGTATTTCTAATAACAAGCGTATTAAAACTCTAATATAATTACATATAAAATGTTATTGCAGCACAAAGAGATTTTTCTACTTTATCTACAATTTCTCTATACATCTTACTTTAAATTTGACTACACCCACCCACTACGAAACTCTACCCAAAATCACTAGTTAGACTTACAAATTGAGATATTTAATTTGTAACGTTCAAATCAATATTTATGATTTTATTAAATTGCCATTAAAATTAATTTTTGATTTAATTTAGATTCGTATTAGTATGTTATACTAACAGTATAAAATATTTTCTTTCTTTCATGTATAACAAAAGTCAGCACACTAAGATTAGTTCATAATGAATTACTCTCTCCGTTTTTTTTATAAGGGGTTTTAGACATTTGATTTTTTTTTTTTTTTTTTTTTATAAGGCGTTTTCATATTTCTAGGTAAAATTTTCAATTTCCAACTCACTATTCCTCAAACTTTCTCTTGTTTTCATTAACTTCATTTATCACAATTAATGTTTATCTCTTCTTTCAAAATAATTTCATCTATTTTTACATGAAAAATGTGATTTACGAGAAAAAAATGGTCATAAAAGAATGATCATTAAATTTTCTTAATTCTCATTTTGAGCTAAATGCCCCTTATAAAAAAATAGAGGGAGTATTACAACTTTGGAAGTCATAATTACTTTTGAGCCCTAACTTTTTCCACCAATGAAAATAAAGATGAGTGAGCACAACAAGCATCTCCACTCACAAGGAATATTATAAGTGTTGGAAATAGTTGGTTATCTTTGTAGAAAATGTATGACTTGGGCCATGTTATTATTTTATCCTAATCATAACTTTGATATTTTGGATGAATTACAACCATGGAAATTATACCATACTATCAGTTAATGGAAATTATACCATTTATATTTAGTTCTTTGACTAAAAATGGTGCATAATTCCATCTTATTATTTACTATTCATATCCACTATGGGAATATTTACCTTGTTCGTTGTTGATATGGCAAAACAAATACAATTATTTTTTTTTATTTCAAAAAAGAAAACCTAGTCTCTCTCTCTCTTTTTTTTTTCATCTCAACAAGCGGCAACTTTAGTGTATCATTTTAGTTTTGTTTGTTATTTTGAATTGTGACTAATCTTGTTTCTTAAAATGAAAAGTATTAACCGTTTTATTTTCAATGTTAGCCCTTTACTTATAATTTTTAACACTGGCGCATAAGATCTCGTGTTACTTAAATGAAAGTAATTTCACACAAATTTCAATTTGAATGCTCAATGTTTGGAAAAATAGGATTAAATTAGTTACTAAAGAACAACTTTTGACCCATTTTCGATTACAGTTAAACTTTCAAATTATGAAAGTATTTGATTTTTCAACAATTAGGAAACTTTAAATTAATTCATCTCATTCGAACATTTCATCAACACTTTCCAGGCTCTTTTGTTAAATATGGAAATCAATGAGATACGGAAGCCGAGAATCGAAGAACACGAAACAGCTAGCTGTGCGATCATGAATTCCACCGTCTGTTTGACTAGAACAAAAGATAAAGATGTCTATATATCGCTTGAGGACGGGGCAATTGCCACGAGCTAGCGTCTACTTGTTTGTTATTAAAATTTAAATGTGCAAAAATAATAATTTCACACATCCAAGCATTTCACCGAACAGCTTGAGGGCTTCAATGGTTTAGACTGTAATGGTAGAATTTTATGATTTTGATTTCTATTAATGATTGAAACCATCATTTATGAAATAGTGTCTTCTACTCTACAAATTTTTATTCTGGTAGAAATAAAAAACAAAACGTAAAATAAAGAAAACTTATTTCTTTGTTACTCTGCCTTAGGGAATTGTTGATACTTTGAAAACAAACTTGTATATGTGTCACTTTCTCAGCCCAATAGAAGCTGGACTTTGAATCATTAACCTTTATTCAAACATTTCATCGATCATATGGAGTGCTTCAATGATTGACTGCAATGGTAGAAATTAAAACCTGCGAATTCTATGACAAACTTAATGCAAGAATCAAATAGATAAGTTTTGCCAAACTACTACAGGCTTCACTTTCCATTTTAACTAACAGTAACGGATAAATCATGGGCGACGAGTGGATAAAGATGCTACAATTGTTGTTTTGATCTTGTGCATAGCAGCTGATGCTTCGATCATGTTGATTCGTTCATCCGCTGAAACTGCCAAGCATTTCATCGCCAACTCGAAAATCGACGACACGCATCGCTCCTTGGCGGAGAAATCTCGATCATCCCTCGATAAGAGAGCAACTGCCACAATTTCAGTAGCTGCATTATGTTGCAGAGCTTCACTCACCCATTCTCTTAAGCTCATTTCTCGACCGAACATGTCATCTGTCGGCTTTTTCCCTGTGAACATCTCCAACAGCATTATCCCGAAACTGTACACATCCCCATTTGTAGACACTTTCCCTTCCGTTCCAAACTCTATTTGTATCACACGCATCAGTTAGGCCAAACAATCATGGAAAAAGTAATATATGATATAACAGAATATGAAAAGCTAACATTATGCATTATCACCTGGTGCAGCATAACCGATGGTGGCCAATGTTTGAGTTTGGGCGAAAGCTTCCCCTCCCTCGAAAAGCTTCGAAATTCCAAAATCAGAGAGATGAGCAATCATGTCTTCATCGAGCAACACATTGCTCGGCTTTATGTCACAATGCACAACCGGAAACAGATAACCATGGTGAAGATACTCCAGAGCAGCTGCAACATCTATTGCTATTTTTAATCTCTGTACGAGATCAATAAAACAATTGTCCGAATACAACCATCTATCCAAGTTCCCATTCGGCATGTATGCCAGAATCAGAGCTTTAAACTCCATGTTACTACAACATCCGATAACTTCAACTAAGTTTCTATGTCGAACGTTGCTGAGTACTTTAGTTTCTGTGTCGAAGCTTCTTGCACCCCCTTCTAGTTGCAAGTCGAATACTTTTGCTGCAACTTGTAGTCCATCAGATAGTGTTGCTCGGAAGACCGAACCGAAGCTTCCTCTTCCGAGTAGGTTGCCCTCACTAAAACAATTCGTTCCCCGTTCTAGTTCCAAGTAAGAAACTCTTCTCCACTCAATAACGGGTGAGATTTCAGAGGAGAGTGGCACTTTCTTCTTCTGATTTCTTCTCCTTATGAAGACGACGATGGCCAACACTAAAATGACTAATACAATCAATGAGGGCAACATATACTTCATTAATTTGACAGAGTTTTTTTCCCGTGTACCAACACCATTTTTTGGGCATACCTGCACTTGATATCTAGGAGAACCGCAAAGGGCAGAGTTGTGGGCAAAAGATTGAGCAGTGAAGTTACCGAAACGACCCCCATTTGGAATTTCCCCCTCTAATTGGTTGTCGGAAACACTAAAATTCCGAAGAAGCGGGAGGCCTTCGAAGGACTTGGGTATGAATCCAGAGAGATTATTGTGAGATAAATCTAAATCAGTTAAGCCTTTGACATTTCCCAAGACCTTAGGAATAGATCCACTAAACTTGTTATTGGACAAGTTCAAAGTTACTAGTGATTGGCAACCATCAATCAAACTGGGTATATCGCCTGAAAATCGATTAGACGACAAGTCTAAGGTATTGATTGACTTCAAATTTCCGAGTTGAGATGACAACTTGCCATTGAAATAATTGAAGGACAAGTCCAAAGTGACAAGGTCTGTAAGAGCCCAGAAGTTGGGAGGGATGGTGGAATCCAATTGGTTGGAGTATAAGTAAACTTCTCTCAACGATTTGAGTTCTCCAAAACATTCAGGTATTGAACCTACGAGCTTGTTTCTAGAGATGCTCAACTCTCCCAAATTATATAATCGGCAAATATCATTAGGAATGGACCCAACCAATTGATTGCCACCACCAAGATTCAGTCTTTGGAGTTGCTTCATTCTCCCAACTGTCGGTGGAATGCGCCCACTCAATTGATTTAAAGCCAAATTCATCATGAGCAAACTGCTCAAGTTTCCGATTTCAGAAGGAATGGTGCCCATGATGCTATTGTTTAATAGCGAGATACGCTCAAGCGAAGAGGAAAAGTTCCCGATTGACGCAGGCAGGCTACCGTTCAATAGGTTATCTGACACTTCCAAGTACTTCAAATATCGACACTCGGTTAATGAAGAGAGAAATGAGGCTACCTCTCCGCTCAACTTATTCCCCCAAAGGTAAAGCGTTTGGAGGAGTCTCAAATTACCAAAGTCTGGAATGGATCCACTCAAGGAGTTGTTTGCCATATCCAAGATGTTAAGTTTTGAAAGATTGGTGATAGAGCTTGGAATCGGACCACTGAGCCTGGTATCACCGATAAGAAGCCTTTCAAGATTGAAAAGTGACCCCAAATCTGAAGGAAGACTACTTGAAAACTCATTAAATGAAAGTTCTAAATTCGTCAAGGTTGAAATGTTGAATATGGAAGATGGGATGGAGCCGGATAAGGAATTGTTGAACACGCTGAAATGTTGAAGGTTTTGTAAAGTGCCGATCTCTTGTGGAATTTCACCTGCCGTATGCACACATGCATACATGAGATATTAATAATATTCAATGTATTATTATTATTATTATTATTATTATTATTATTATTATTATTATTATTATTATTATTATTATTATTATTATTATTATTATTATTACAAAATATGGCCCGGTTTTAGTTTTATAATTCCATAAAATTTATAGCAAATACAACTTGGGTCCAGTTTGATAAATATAAAGATACACACAATTCAAACATATTTTATTCAATTCACGATTAGTAATTCGGAGAACAATTAATTATGCGATTACAAATCTTTTAAAGAAAATACGATAGGATGCATTCATAAATTGTGAAGAACTCCGGCCAAGAATGTTAAGTCTCGATCTTATATCCGATTTTGGTTTCTTCTTCTTATACCTCTATTGTATCCCAAATCTTAATATTTTAGTTTTATACATTTTTTTTCAAATTCTTTAAGGTATAATGATTTGTTTTATATGATTATTTTTCCAGGATTCACTATTAATTCAAATTAGGGTGCATAATTATATACTCCCTCTAACCTTTTCTTTTTTAGGACGTCCCACTGATATAGAGACATTTCCTAAAATAGAAAATTTTAACTCAGTAAAATTCAGACATATCACTTTAACCCACTACCTTTCACTTTAATACACTATCATCACTCCCATCTTAATTCCCGCGCCAAGAAAAAAGGTCCCTACCCCCGTGGGACGAAGGGAATATATTTTAACATTTAATTTCACTTTTATTAGTTATGATATGATTAAAAAAAATTAAAAACCAGAGTGTATTTACGATTATAGTTTGTTATATAATTAATAGCAATTTCTATTTTTATATAATGTAGTAATAATAATTTATCTAATATGAATTAAGGTTTAAAACATATTTGTGAAATTGAATTTGGGACAAAATATACCATCCCATCACATATGGCCGTGTATGGTTTTAGTTTTATAATTTTAATAAATTACTAGAACATACTCTATTCATCCCACTTAGAGGGTGTTTGGCAAAGCTTATAAGCTAGCTTATAAGATGTTTGACTGCTTATAAATTGTTTGACTGCTTATAAGCACTCTAAATGTGTTTTGCAGAATAAGCTCCTTAAGAGCTTATAAGATGCAAAAATAAGCAAAAAGTGCTTATAAGCACTCCAAAAAATAAGCTCCTTCAACCCAATTTTTTTTTTAAATTTTTTTTTTGCATATTTACCACTATAATTCTATTTTATTTTTATATTTATATTATATACACTTCCATTTGATGTTACAACATTATGATTTCAAAAAAAAAATTAATTTTTTTTTTAATTTTCAGATTTATTTTTTTATTATCTCCTTGAGCTTATAAGCTCTTTTATCCAAACACTTCAACAACTTATAAGCTCTTACCCTCATACATCTTATAAGCTCTTAAACATCTTATAAGCACCTAGAGCTTATAAGCATTTTGAAATAAGCTTAGCCAAACGGGCCCGTAGTTATATATACGATTACTTCAGATGTAAAAATGTTTCATAGCAAATAGGATGCATTAATTAATATGGTTGTTCATCATGTATAGCAACAATTAGTGGCACGCCACCGTAATGCGATTACCTGTCAAATTATTAAACCCCAAATACAAGTGAGTGAGCATGGTGAGATTTCCAATTCCACGTGGGATGCTACCACTCAAATAGTTGTTGTAAAGTGACAAGTAGTCAAGGTTTCTGCATTTCCATATATTTGGCGGAATCTTCCCTGCAAGTTGATTGAGAGACGGAGAATAAGAGAATATTGATGTTGGGCATTTCATTTGGGAACCTACCTGCAAATATCTTTTTACCCACATTATCTAATTGCCAACGATTACAAACTTAATCCAAATAATTACAAACTTAGGGGTGTTTGACTAAGCTTATTTTGAAGAGTTTATAAGCTCTATGTCCTTATATGATATTTTAACTTTCAAAAGGTTATAACTTAGATTTAAGAACTTACAAGATTTCAAAGCGTTTGGATAAAAGAGCTTATAAGCTCAAAATAAATTAAAATCTGAAAATTAAAAAAAAAAAGTGAAAAATATATATATTTTTTGAATTTATAATTTTCTACAATAAAAAATCAAATACATGAAGTTATACAATGAAAAAGCCAAGTTTTGAAAATATATGTTAGGGTGGAGGAGCTTATTTTTTGGAGTGCTTATAAACACTTTGGAGCTTATAAGCTCTTTAAGAGCTTATTTTACCAAATACTTTTAGAGTGCTTATAAGCAGTCAAACACAACATGTAAGCTTAGCCAAACACCCCTTAATCCAAATCCGCCCTCAACATTAATTGTTTGCTCCCATGCAATATTATTAATTAATTTGTATTTTGCAATTACTCGTGAAAGCATGCATGGTGATTATATATATGGGAGTGACAAGCATATATACCATTCAACTTGTTATGATCGAGATACAACTTCTCAAGCCGTGGTAGATTACTGCAGAAATTTGGGATACTTCCTGATAAACTATTATCGGAGAAGCTCAAACTATTATCGGAGAAGCTCAATATCCTCAAAGAAGAGATGTTGAAGATTGAAGATGGAATATTTCCGGTTAGAGAAGCGCCGTCGATATTTAATATCTCAAGACTCGAGAGGTTCCCCATTTCTACCGGTACTCCTCCTAAAATTATGTATATTGTTATTCACCAACATAAACATATATACAGGTATTAGCTAGAATGTTATTTGACAATGAAACTTTTGTAGGATAATGTAAAGAGATCAAGATGTTTGCATTTCCATAGTTGATGAAATATGATCTTCAAGTTTATTCTCATGTAAAGAAAGTTATGTGATACTAAATTAAGTAGATTAATGTTGAAAGCTGGGATACTTCCGGTCAAATAAATGCTAGAGAGCTTCATGAATCTCAATTGCTATTTTGCTAATGTTCTACATAGGTTAACTATTGTTTTTGTTAAATGTTATAATCCCTCCTAGAACGGTCGTCCACCGTTTATAAACCATTTCCTTTTTAAGATACCATTTAAACAACATTTTAACACATAATTACAATACATGGAATTTCGTGTTGAAACTTTTAGATTTAAAGATAATGAAAAATGAAGTATTATTATAGAATCACGTATATATACACGAGTAACAAGTAAGAAGATATTTGTACGTACCTCGAAAATCGTTATAGCCCAATTGCAAGTCTCTAAGCATGCCCAAACTCCCAATTTCAAGTGGGATTTCTCCATCGAAGCGATTGATGGATAAACCCAGAATCTCAAGGTTTCTGCATTTCCATGTATTTTGTGGAATCTCCCCAGAAAGTTGATTGTCTGAAATATCTAGTACTTTGATATTTGGGAGATTGTCACACAAATGACTCGAGAGTGAACCTGATAGGCTATTATTCTTAATTCTAATTTCTCTCAAGGAAGAGATATTGAAGATAGCATGAGGAATGGACCCACTCAACTCATTATAATTCAAGTTTAACACTTGTAGGGATGAAAGATTTCCAATCTCCTCTGGAATAACCCCGCTCAAATGGTTATCTCCTATCCTTAAATCCTTGAGCAAAGACCGACCACTCCCGATTTCCATCGGAATATTTCCACTCAACATGTTGGAACTCAAGTATAAGAGTTGGAGATTTGAATTGTTGAACAAAGAGGGAGAGAGTCTACCTGTGAAACTGTTGTTGTGGAGATCCAGTTGCTCGAGCTGAGGTAAACTGCCCAACCATGTCGGAATATCTCCTGTTAATAAATTCACTCCCACATTCATCACCTTCAAACGCCGCAGCTTTGAGAGCTCAATTGGTAAGAAGCCCGTGAAATTGTTGGAGCTGATGTCAAGATATCTGAGAAACGTTAGGTTTGCGAGATGTGGGGCAACAGTTCCAGCAAGGTCGAATCCGGAGAGATTGAGGGCAGTGACCCTTTGGTGCTTGACGCCACACGTGACGCCAATCCAATCACAGACGGAAGTATTTCCTGACCAATTCGTGCACAAGATAGCACCGGGGTCGGAAGCAAAAGAGCTTTTGAAGGAAAGAAGAGCATGTTTGTCAGTATTAGAATCCAAGCAGAGGGCAATGGTATTGAAGAAGAAGAAGAAGATGGAAAGAGCTAAGAAGAAAGAGAGATGAGTAGTCTTCTTCATTGATTTCAAATGTTTTATTTTGGATTGAGTGTCCTCTTCATATATACAACGGATGCTCTCTTTACTAAGCTCAATCATCCTACGTTTTGGTGTTCAATTATTTGTACCACTCCGGTCCAAGCTTATTGACTCATTTGCTTTATACACGAGAATTAAGACGAAAATGTTTAGTGTATAAAGTATATTTTGTAGGTAATGTAATGTGGTTTATGTATTTAGACATATTTTAGAAACAGAGCATCATAGATGCATAAAAACATGTTCTTGTCTGATCTTAAATGAAAGATCGTATCAAGACCTTTAATTTGATATAAAAATCATAAAAATCCGATAACAAACGAGCAAGTTATAATAATTTAAACTTTCAAAATTTAAATTATATTGAACTACGTGCAGAAAAAAGAGTGGATGAGATTTAAGTATGGAATGTTAAGTGTAATAAGGGGTTTACTAATTGTACTGATTATACTCTAATTATTTCTAAAAAAGGAAATGAGTCAATATGTGTGGGACGTCCCAAAAAGGAAAATGAGTCAATAAGCTGGGACCGGAGTGGTATTAAAGAACGCCAATTGATCCATGAAAGTCGTGGTTTGAGTCTTGGTCAACGAACGTGTGCCCGTGCAATCTATTTTCTCCTTTCCACAAATGCACTTACTGTTATACCCAATAAAGAATACTTTTTTCTCCTATAACAAACATATTAATTAAAACTCTAATAAATTACATGTAGAATACTTTTTTTTAATTCTATGTCGGTCACATATTGAAAGTTATTTGTAACATTCAAATCAATATTTATGATTTTATTATATAATAGTATAAGTAATTTATTTCTTTAAGGTGTAAGATGTAACAAAAGTTAGCACACTAAAATTAATTCATAATGAATACAACTTTGTTGAAAGTCTTAATTACTTTTAAGGCCTCAAAAACATGCATCCACTAAATCTCCATTAAACCAATTATATTTAAGGGAGGGAGAGCTCTCTCCACTAAAAATTAGAGTCGTTATTGTTTTTTGAGTCTTGGTTAACGAGTCTTCTTCCAAACAAGTCAAGCGTGGAATTAATGTAAAACTGGGACCCAAATTGCGATGACAGTGAAATATTAAAATTATGAACGTATTTGATTTTCTGCAATAATTAAGAGAATACTCTAAATTAATTCAATCTCAGTCAAACATTCTATCGAACACTTTCCAGGCTCTACCGTCTGAATATGGAAATCAATGCACACCGAAGCCTACAATCGGAGAAGACGAAGCAGCTGCGTAGAAATGCAATATATAAAACCAGAAGGAAAAATTAGAGTCGTTATTTTTATTTTATTTTTTTCTCCTGTAGGGAGGAAAAATAATTGATATTTGATCAAGACTTTTTGAACAGGACTAAAGATGAAGTTTCTGCGGTCATTAATTCTTCTTCTTTTGTGTTATTTGTCAGTAATGGGAAAAAACCAATTTCTACAGGCTGTCGAGATGTCTATATATCGCGTGAGGACGGGGCAGTTGACTCAACTTGAGGAGTCGTTGTCTTCTTTTTATTATTATTTTGTGAATTTCTCTATATTTTTTTTGTTTTGTTAAAATCATATAGTAGAATTACTCTATTATTGTTATTACAATTTAAATGTAGTACACATTCATTTTACATTTTTTTACACATAATCAAAGCCAGTGTTTTCCCTTATGATGATGACTCTTAATCGATGAATTACCCCATTTGTTCACGAATTCTTGAATTAAAATTTTGGTCATTTTGTTTAATGTACGCTGTAAATTAATTAAAGTATTGGAATGTTATAATATTTTAACCGTGAGCTTATTGGAAAATTTAATTTTGTAAAATATTAAAGGGTTAAAAGTTATAAGTTCATCTAATATTTTTAGTGATATTAAAAGTTTTATAGTATTGAAATATTTTTACTAAGCTCAATTATTTGTATAAGAACGAACGCCAATTGATACATGAAAGTCGTTGCTTGAGTCTTGGTCAACGAGTCTTCCAAATAAGTGAAGTGTGGAATTTCTGTAAAACTGGGACCCAAATTGGGATTACACTAAAATTTTACTTTCGAGATTAAAGGGGGTGTATTCAATTCAGATTCTGCAGGATTTTTATGGATTTCAGAAATCTGTAGGTATTCAATTAAGATTTTATAAAGTCTTTAAAAATCCTGAGGTATTCAATGCAGACTTTTTAAAGTCTTAAAAAATCTATAGGTATTCAAAAGTCCATGGATTTTAATAGTTTATGGATTTTGCTGGATTCTTTTTTTAAATATAAAGAGATTTAACTCTTCAAAATCTTTTATAAAACCCAGAGATTTCTACGGATTCTCTACAAAAAACTCAAAATCACCATTTCCGCCACCCTCCTCCGTACTTTTAATCTTTTCTCCAAACAATTATAGTTTATTTTAAAAGACATCCAAAATATGAGTATCTAGTACCAAAAATTTGTTTACTATATGAGTTTGTTTGAAAATCAATATTTTCATAAAATCCTTCATTCTTATAAAATTCGAACATGTAACTTTTAAATCTCAGCTTTCGTTTTGATTTTTTATGGTAAAATTATTGCTATGTTTTTTAAGGTTCAGGGAATTGAATAATGACTAAACTGAAATATAAGATTTGAACGAAAAATAATAAGAGTAATTTTTTTTATTTTAAATACTTGGACTTTATTTAAAATATGATTCTTGTTTTGAAAGATGACATAATTTGATAAATTTTGATACTCTCTACAAACATATTCAAACAATTTGAATAAAGTTATTGGGTTTTTTTTCTTTCAAATAATATATATAATTTTATTTATTATTTACAAGTGTGACTCATATGCATTTATTTATATAAATAAATAGTTACAATAGTTCTGCGTCGGAGTCTATGGAAATCCATGTAAATTAATTAAAAAAACATATTCCACAATACTGCAAGTCCATGAAAATCCATCAAAATGAATAAATGGAATCAGTCAAACTCTGTATAAAATCTAGTCAAAGTCTGTACAGAGTCTATGGATTTTAAAAGTCTATAAAAATCCATCTACTTTTCAATGTCTATAAAAATCCTGCAAAATCTGAATTGAATACACCCCCTTAAATTGCGATTACACTAATATTGTTATTTTTTCTATCCGGCTCTGTTCGACTTTTTTACTTTCAGGCTATTATTATTTTTTTTGCTAACCCACTATCTTCTCCGGACTATTCGAATCGATCCGTCAAGTTCGGGATTTTTTGACATCACTAATTCCAATTTTACGATGACAGAGACCCTCAACATTTACTTTAGTATCAAATATCACGATAGTAGTAAGTAATCTCATCTTATCATTTAGGTAATCAATAACTTTAATATATGCATCGCAGGTATTTTTTATAGATAACAAGAGCATAAGCAGCAACAAAATTGAAAGAATAATTAAGGACGAGATATGAAATATTTCCATTTTATTATCTTAAATTTAGACGAATTTAAGGATGAATTTAAGGATCAAGACTTCCATTGTCTATTTGAAAGGGACGAATGATACATATAATGAAGTTTCTGATATTATCTTTAATTCTTGACCTTTTCTTCTTCTTCTGATATTTGTCAATGTCATTAATGAAGAAAACCAATTTCAGCAGAGTGTCGAGATGTCTATATATCGCGTGGGGACGTGGCAATTGACTTGACCTGAGTCGTCGTCGTCGTTTACTTATTTTGTGAATTTCTCTATATTTTTTTGTTTTGTTAAAATCAAATAATAGAATTATTCTATTATAATTATTACAATTTAAATGGGGTACGCATTCATTTTACATTTATTTAATAAGAATAAAATCAATTGTTTTCCATAATTTATTATGATGACTCCAAATGAATAAATTAAGGGGCATTATTTGAAATGTCCATTTTGAGGTTTAGGAAATAAATTTTGTCCATCAATTTATGGTTCAATAAATTATGTCCAAAATTTGTTTTTTAGGACAAAATTGCCCTTGAAATTTGAATCCCTTATTTTTGCTAAAAATCGGCATCGCGGGCTTCCTTCTTCCCATTCAACTCTCATTCAACGAGCAGAGCAGCCACCCACTCTCAAACCCTCTCTCCCCCAAACCCGCTCTGCCTCCTCGCCGTCGCCGTCGTCCAGGGGTTTCGCCGTCGCCGTCGCGAGCTCTTTCTGCCGACATCGTTGTCGCCGTAGCTCCCTCTCAAACCCTCTCACTGAAACCCTCTCAAACCCCCTCTCTCAAACCCTCGCTGTCGCCGTCCCTTCGCCGTCTTCGCCGTCGCCTTCGCTATCGCCGTCGCTTTCCAGCCTTCGCCGTCGCCGGAATCGCTGTCCAGCCTTCAACACTCCCTCACACCACACCGTCGTCGCCCCCCTCTCTCTAAACCTAGATGGCGGCTTCTTCTAGTTCGATTCGTGCCGCCGAGGACGAACAGCAGGTGAATGCCCCTTTAATTTGTGATTTTTGTGTTATAGGGTTTAGGGTTTTGGTTGTTAGCTGTTGAATTTTCAGATTTGAGGTTGTTAGGGTGAGTTTATGGTTTATGGTTGCTTGAATTTTGAGTTTGAATTTCTATGGTGACGATTGTTCAGCTGCTCGAAATTTAGCATTCTTGCTTATTGCTTGAATTGGGGTCATCTAGTTGACTGAAGCAGTTAAGATTTCTTCTCGTCAATCCAAATATTGGTTCCATGATAGTAAAGAATGATGACCAAACCCCACTGATTGGCACATTTATGTGATTTTGTGATTAACTTGTGGTATGCTTGCTACATTTATTTACAAAATATATGCTTTCGCCCCCTACTCAACATTTTTTTCACCACCCCTTAAGTAATACTTGTCTTCTGGAACTAATTGATATTTTTATTGAATAAATACACTGCTCGAGTTTTCAAATTTGTGTACTGGTTCCCTGCAACTCCTTACCTGCTCATTAGGGGAGTAAAGTTTGAAAGAACAACATTATCTTGTGTGCGAAACCCTTTCATTTGTTTGCTTGAATTTTGGTTGCTTCATTCTTGCTTCTTGCTTCTTGGTTGAATTTGCTCGAAATTCTGCAAATTTAGCATTCAAGTTGATTGTTTGCTTGTCTTTTGGAACTAATTGATATTTTTATTGAATAAATACACTGCTCGAGTTTTCAAATTTGTGTACTGGTTCCTGCAACTCCTTACCTGCTCATTAGGGGAGTAAAGTTTGAAAGAACAACATTATCTTGTGTGCGAAACCCTTTCATTTGTTTGCTTGAATTTTGGTTGCTTCATTCTTGCTTCTTGCTTCTTGCTTGAATTTGCTCAAAATTCTGCAAATTTAGCATTCAAGTTGATTGTTTTGCTGCTCGAATTTTAGGTTGAATCTTAGGTCTCTAAATCTTGGCTTCTAAAATGTACTTGTTTTTTGTAGGTTCGTTGGGCGTATCCAAGGTCCGATATGCAGAGCGGGAAGTATAAGCTCTTGTTGGCAGGCAAGGAAAATGTACGAGAATTGGTTTGGGATCGGCTGGAAGTTCACGGGGACCCTCAACAGTTCATGAACCTTACACCCTTCGGGGACTACCTCCATTATCCCAACAAAATAATACGATCAAACAAGCCGATGCACTATTTAATCGCACGGGGGGTGGTTGGTGTCCCTGACCCTGATCCAACGGCCATATTCTTCCGGGTGAACAATAAAGTTGTTCGCTTTGGAAGGATGGAGTTCGCCTTGGTGACAGGGCTGAAGTTCGGAGCTTGTCCCCCTGGATTTGATCCCTTCGCCATATTCGAATTTTCACAGGAGTCCATCTACGCGAGGCTCTTCGGAAAGCAGGCCGTTACTGCAGATGAGCTGTGGACTTTTTTCACAGACGATTCAAACTTCAAGGAGATGACTGCGGTGGACAGCTTGAGGTTGGGGCAGGTTGTGATTGCTGTCCACACAGTGCTTGGCTTGGAGTCGAGCAACAAGGTCCCCGAATGGGTGTGGGCCTTGATTGAGCAGCAAGCGGTCTGGAATGCCTTCCCGTGGGGGAGCGTCTCCTTCCAGGTTCTTTTAAAGAACCTGAAGTCAGTCAAGTACTCCATTCCATCGATGAAGTACCATTTGAACGGCAACCTCCTCGCTTTCATGGTACGTACCGTTTGCAGTAATTATAATTCCAGATTTCATTTTTTCATTTTCTGGATATTGCGTATGATATACTAAATTTATTCATTTATCTCTAGGGCTGGATTTACGAGGCATTCCCCGAAATGGGGAAATCAATCGGGGGACGGATTACTGAGAAGGAGGGCCATCGTCCTCGAGGCGTCCGGTACGCCTACTCAAAAGCTGCTTCATATGCAAAGATTCTGAGCGAAGAGGTGATTTACATGAAGATAATGTTTTATGTTCCAACTTTTTTTGTTCCAATTTTTTTAAGTTCCAACTTCAACTGTTCCAACTTTTGTTTATGTTCCAACTTTTTTTGTTCCAACATTCTGATTCAACTTTCTGAACTCTTTTCTGAACAAGTCTTAAGGTACCTACCTCGTTGGCTGCTGACCCCGAGGAGCTGAATGAGCCTTACATGACCACCCTCGAGCCCCCGGGAACCCCCTTCACTTTCAATACGATCCTTCCCGCGTATCCCTTGCCCGTGCAGCCCGTGTACCCCGTGCAAAGAGGAGGAGGGGGACTTCTGAAGAAGGAAATGAAGAAGAGGCTGAAGCCTAAGTCCAAGCCGAAGGGGCTGAAGAAGCTGCTCAAGAGGCCGAAGTCCCAACTGAAAGCAGGGGTGGTAAGAGGGCCAAGGTCAAGGATCTTGTTGCGAGGGAAGTTGGGAAACTAAAGGAGGAGGTCAAGCAGGAGCTGATGGGGTCGTTCGCCGAACACGTGGCCGGGTTGGTCTTTGAGAAGTTGAAAGCGTTCAACTTCAACCAATCCGGGCATGTGGAGGCAGGTGGTTCCAGTGGCCAGGGAGAAGGTAATGAGACGGTGGATGTGAGGACGAGGAAATGCAAGACGAGGAGCGTGAGGGTGATGATGCAGCAGCAGATGAAAGAAGAAGAGCTTTAAACATGTCCTCTTTTCAATAAATAAACTCAATTCATCAGTTTCTTTAGTTTATTATATTACACAATGGGCAGGAGGCTGAGGAGGCCGAGGAGGCTGAGGAGACCGAGGAGGACGATGTTGAGGGATCGAGGGGTGCCGTGTCCGTCGGGCAGCAGACGGCGGTCAGATCTAGATCAACTGTTGCTGTGTCCGTAGGGCCTAAGACGCGTTTCAGATCCAGATTTCATCTGGTAATAAAACGAACCTTTTCTTTAATTATTTTTAAGTTATTTTGAATATAATGAGCAATTTCAATGTCAACAGGTCAATGAGCCAATCGACGCCGATGCCCCCCTTACGCAAACGGATCGTGAGCAGTTGCAACGGTTCTAAAGGGACATGACCGATGCACCCCTGCCCAATCCTTTCCACGATGCAGCTCCGACAGAGCCAAGGCCCCTCCCCAATCCTTTCCTCGATCCAGCACCGATAGAGCCAGAGGTAGCTCCAGACGCCCCTTCAGCAGATGCAGTGGTGGAGGCAGAAGCTGCACCAACACCGTTGCAGACCTACAGAAGGACACTGAGGCAGAGGAAACCTTCTGGGGCTTTGAAAAGCCCGTATTTACGGAAATGAGTGGTGGAGGCATTGCTTCTTTTCAAGATCCACCACGTGATGCTTCATCCCTGTCGACACCTTGAACTTAGTTAGAGAAATTGGTTCAACACTCATGGTCGACCCCAACTCCAACGATCGACCCAACCTAGACTGTGCATAACCCGTTAACTCGTGAGTTCGGGCTGCAGCCTCAGCTCGTCGGTCTAGGAACCACTTCCCTATAAGAGAGCGCACACACTCAAAAGCGTACAGACCGGCAACGCCCTAGCCCATCTTAGACATCCATTCACGCACTCAGCAGCATTCGATGTTAAAAAGCAATAACGGAGCACGGGACATTTAGAACGAGCCCATTTGATAGGATCAATACCCATTACCTTAGCATATGCACCGGGAGCAAATGATTTCAAATTATTCATTGCTGTATCGAAGTCTCGTTCTCGATAGGCATGTACAGTTTGCTGGAAAATTGCAATTGCACTTTCTCCCCAAAACTTGAGGCTGTTCTGTATATGATAAACACAAAGCCCGTGAGGTATGTCGGGGTATACCACATCCATCGCATTCTTGATACTAACATGCTGGTCCGAAACGATCAACAGATTTTCTGGACATCCAAAGGCATTCCGCAACTGTGTTAAGAACCAAGACCATGACTCGTCACATTCTTTGTCCCCGAACCCAAAAGCCAATGGTAAAATCTGTTCGTTTGGATCTTTTGTAACAGCAACGAACATCACACCTTTGTACTTACCCTTTAGATGGGTACCGTCGACAACAATCACAGGCCGGCAAGCCTTGAAGCCTCTTATACACGCAGCAAGAGCCATGAAACAGTACCTGAATTTCCCATCGGCATCGACCTTTAATTCTGTAACAGTTCCCGGGTTTGCATGCTCTAAGATCCAAAGGTACTTCGGAAGCCTCTTGAATGACTTCATGGCGTCGCCGTACACCATTGTTAGTGCATGGTTCCTTGCAGCCAAGGCGGTTTGGTATTTGATTTTTGCCCCAAATGTCCTCTCTACTTGTGCAATGATATCCATCGGCCTTAAAACGACACCTGCAGTCATCAAGTTTGGGACAAAGTATGCACCTAAAACCTTGGACAATATGGTTGGTTCGGATTGATATCTCAAATCCTTTTGACAACTGTGTGGACTCCATTCATGAATCTTCCATGCGCTACCTATTGCTTGTGCACGTAAAACAAACGAACATTTAGCATTACGGTTTTTGCACACTGTGTGGTATGGAATGAAACACGACCGCGGCGTTATAAAGGATACGTGATTAGCAAGATGATATAACCCTAAGACGGTTATCAATCTATCCTTGCTTGCAAATATAGCATCCTTGCGGAGTGTATCATCATAAATGCATTCAGAATCTGGGATTTCTACTGATGTGGGCTCGTTAAGATGATACGATGCAGCGGGTATGATCCATTGCCCAGTATATTGTTGATCTCCCTCAAATACGTGATTACTTCCTTGAGACACCCAAGTCCGTCGAATGCTGCCACAATCCATATCATCAAGACTGTCCCTATCAACTTCATCATCATCATCATCGTCGAGTCTAATTGTCTCATCCTCCTCCCTATCCAAATCCCGGTCCAGACCTCTATCCAACCCTCTGTCCAAATCCTGATCCAACCCTCTATCCAAATCCTGATCCAACCCTCTGTCCAAATCCCGATCCCACCCTCTGTCCAAATCCCGATCCCACCCTCTGTCTAAATCTCGATCCAACCCCCTGTCCAAATCCCGATCCGACAATTCCTGATCCAACCCCCTGCCAAAACCACGATCCAATTCTATTGTTTCCAAATTCCTACCGCCGAATTTGTTCAACGAAGCTTTAGTTGCCAGATTAGTGACCTTAGCCTTAGTCCCCTGTGATGCTTGATGATTTACAATCTTTAATAATTCATCGTTTATGGGAGTTGTAGTAATGTAGAAGGTAGGTTTTTCTAATTCATTCAACACGTGATCGACATCTACATCACCCATATTCTTCAGTTTAATGGGCTGACTTGACGGGGACCTCACAAGTGCATAGATTTCATAAACATACCTACTTTTAGGCTTCATGAGACATTGTTCAATCTTGCTCGACAAATATGTGAACTTTATAGGACCAACCGGCGGTATAAGCATCAACTGTTCATCTCTGCCACTGTGTTCGTTTCCGGTCCATGTCCCTCCATGAACAATCACTATCTTTGAAGAATGCGGCCTCTGCAAAATGCAAATAGAAAAACTTAAAATACTTCTAACTGTTGAAAAATAATTGAAACTCTTGGAACTGTGGAACTGTTGGAATTGTTAGAACTAGGAGGAACTGTTTGGAAAAGTTCTAACTGTTGGAACAGTTGGAACTAATTTTGTAAAAATAGTTTCAACTTGTTCTTCTATTCAGTAAAATCCCCAAAATTTTCGTCGGAGAAAAATCAATCCAATTTTTTTGAGAGGGTTTCAGCAGCTGGTTCGATTCACTAATTCATTTTCGCAACAACTGAAACTCATAAAATCATGTAACAAGACAAGACAAATACCTTCAATTCATATCAATCCAATTCAAGAAAAATTGGCCCAGCCCCCAATTCGCCGGAATCGTCGCCGGAATCGCGCAATTAGACCCCGGAATGAACCGCCCAACGGAAGCTCGGGAAGAACTAAATTGCCCACACTCAATTCGACAGAGTCGTCGCCGGAATAGAGCAACTTCTGCCCGGAATGAACTGCCAGAAGGAAGCTCCGGGAAATAATAAATTGCCCAGATTCAATTCGCCGGAATAGCGCTAATTCTTCCGGAATCGAACCGGTATGTTTCGGTGCCCTTGCCGCCGGAATCTCTGCCGGAATCGAACCGGTATGTTCCGAGAAAGATGAGGGAGAGAGAGAGGAGAGGAGTTACGAGAGAGAGATGAGCTGCGAGAGAGAAGAGTTGTGGGAGAGAGGAGGGAGAGCTGAGGGAGAGATAAGAGAGAAGCAAGTTCGAAAATTTTGTCCGAAAATTTCAGCTCAAACTTTCAGCTGAAGGGGGGGGGAAGCCAAGAGAATTGTGAAAATTTGTCAAAACTTTTAGGGGCATTTTCGTCCGAAAATGCAAAAATTGGACATATTTTATGTAACTTATCTTATCGGACATAATTTATTTCCCGAAAGTCAAAATGGACATTTCACATGATTGTGAGATAAATTAATCCCTTCCGCTCCAAAATAGGTAGAAGTGGAGAAATTTGGGTTGCAGTGAAATAAGTGACTCATCGTATAAAAATTAAGTCAATAAAGGTAGTAAATAATTTAAGAATCTTAGATGTACAAATCATTTTGCTGAGAAAATCTTTCAATTTTTGACTATTAGACAAATTTGGAAACATTTCGAATTGAGAATAATCACACTAATACGAGGACGGAAGGGTATTAAATAGTGTATTTTACTTTGAAATCAAATGACCCATGTAGGTGTATCACTTTCTCAGCCCAATAGCACCTGGGCTTTGAATTGATATTGGGCTCGGTTAGTTTATCAGTTTTCTTAACCTCAACTGTACATTAACCTTTCATCGCCACACAATCAAATCATCAATGGGCCAATGGCATTCCGCCGTTTCTCCACCTCAATTCTTAGCCCAGATTCCAAAACTCCGCTCACAAGCAAGGGAAATAAAAAAAAACTTTACATTAACCATTATCAAACATTTCATCGAACATCTTGACTGCTTCAAGGATTAGACTGTAATGGTTTAATTTAAACCTGCGAATTCAATGACAAACAACTACAAGCTTCACTTTCCATTTTAACTAACGGTAACAGATAAATCGTATCGTGGGCGACGAGTGGCTAAAGCTGCTACAATTGTTGCTTTGATCTTGTGCAGAGCAGCTGCTGCTTCGATCATGTTGATTCTTTCATCCGCTGAAACTGCTAAGCAATTCATCGCCAACTCAAAAATCGACAACACACATCGCTCCTTGGCGGAGAAATCTCGATCTTCCCTTGATAAGAGAGCAGCTGCCACAATTTCAGTAGCTGCGTTTTGTTGCAGAGCTGCACTCACCCAATCTCTTATGCTCGTTTCTCCATCGAACATATCATCTGTTGGCTTCTTCCCTGTGAACATCTCCAACAGAATTATCCCAAAACTGTACACATCCCCATTCGTAGACACTTTTCCTTCCGTTCCCAACTCTGTTTTTATCAGACACAACAGTTCATCAATTTTTTTAGGATTAGGCAAATTAATCATGGAAAATAATGGAATTTGAAAAGCTAACATTATGCATTATCACCTGGTGCAGCATAACCGATGGTGGCCAGTGTTTGAGTTTGGGCGAAAGCTTCCCCTCCCTCGAAAAGCTTCGAAATTCCAAAATCAGAGAGATGAGCAACCATGTCTTGATCAAGAAGAACATTGCTTGGCTTTACATCGCAATGAACAATTGGGAAAGAATAGCCATGGTGTAGATATTCCAATGCTGCTGCAACATCTATTGCTATTTTTACTCTCTGAAGCAGATCCAAATCACTATAGGTGTTCGAATGTAACCATCTATCCAAGCTCCCATTTGGCATGTACGCGAGAACCAAGGCTTTAAACTCCATGTTAGTGCAACATCCAATTGTTCCCACTAAGTTTCTGTGTCGGATGCTGCCCAGTATTTCTGTCTCGGTATCAAAGCTTTTTGCACCTCCTTCTAGCTGCAGGTTGAATACTTTGACTGCAGCTTCTAATCCATCAGAGAGTGTTGCACGAAAGACCGAACCGAAGCTTCCTCTTCCAAGTAAGTTTCCTTCACTAAAACTGTTTGTTCCCCGTTCCAGTTCTATGTAAGAAATTCTTCTCCATTCACTAGTCGGTGGAATGTCACTCGATACTGTAACTTTTTCTGATTTACGCCTCCTTATCATCACGAAGATGATAATCGCAAGAATAGCGGGTAAGATCAGTGAGGGTACCAAGAATTTCTTTAAGTTTGATCTAGGATGATGGTTTGCTAACAAGCAAGGTTGAACTTGAAATCTTGGGGAACCGCAGAGGGCAAAGTTGTGAGAAAAGGATTGAGGAGGGAAGTTGCCAAATTGGCCTCCACTTGGGATTTCGCCTTCCAGTTTGTTGTTAGAAGCATTAAAAATGTGAAGATAGGGGAGGATCTCTAAGGACTTGGGTATTGAACCGGAAAGATCGTTGAAAGATAAATCTAAAGTTTTGAGACTTCTGAGATGCCCTAAGGATGCGGGAATAGATCCTCCAAACTGATTATTCGACAAGTTTAGAGTTTCTAATGATTGGCAACCATCAATCAAGCTGGGTATATCACCTGAAAATCGATTAGACGACAAATCCAAGGTGTTGATTGCCTTCAAATTTCCGAGTTGAGATGACATGTGGCCGTTGAAATGATTGAAGGAAAAGTTCACGATGACAAGGTCTGTAAGAGCCCAGAAGTTGGGAGGGACGGTGGAATCCAGTTGGTTGGAG
Organism: Thymus mandschuricus; assembly: GCA_029379335.1. Lineage (NCBI taxonomy): Eukaryota > Viridiplantae > Streptophyta > Magnoliopsida > Lamiales > Lamiaceae > Thymus > Thymus mandschuricus. Next base: position 39,561,280 of record CM057074.1, read on the forward strand.
TCTAAGTAAACTTCTCTCAAGGATTTGAGTTCCCCAAAACATTCAGGTATTGAACCTACGAGCTTGTTCCTAGAGACGGTTAACACTCCCAGATTATATAATCGGCAAAAATCATTAGGAATGGACCCAACCAACTGATTGCCATCAAGATGTAGCATTTGGAGTTGCTTCATTCTCCCAACTGTCGGTGGAATGCGCCCACTCAATTGATTTCTAAACAAATTAATCGCGAGCAAACTACTCAAGTTTCCAATTTCTGAAGGAATGGTGCCCATGATGTTGTTTGTTGCTAGCGAGATACGCTCAAGCGAAGAGGAAAAGTTCCCAATTGACGCAGGCAGGCTGCCGTTCAATGGGTTATCTGACACTTCCAAGTACTTCAAATATCGACACTCGGTTAATGAATATAGAAATGGGGCTACCTCTCCGCTCAACTTATTCTCCCAAATGTGAAGGTGTTGGAGGAGTCTCAATTTACCAAAGTCGTCTGGTATGGATCCACTAAAGACGTTGTAACTCAAGTCCAATGTGGCAAGTTGAGAAGCATTGGTGATGGAGCTTGGAATTGGGCCACTCAGTCTGTTACCACCCATAACAAGCCTTTCAAGATTGAAAAGTGAATTCCCCAAATTTGAAGGAAGTCTACCTGATAACTCATTATATGCAAATTCTAAATTCTTCAAGTTTGATATGTTGAATATGGAAGATGGGATGGAGCCGGATAAGGAATTGTTGAACACACTGAAATATTGAAGGTTTGGTAAAGTGCCCATCTCTTGTGGAATCTCACCTGCCATAAGTAGACATTCATGCATGCATGAGATATTAATAATATTTCAATGTATTATTAATAATAGTTAATTAGACATACGGCCCGGTTTTAGTTTTATAATTTCACTAGTAATTCACCCACGCGATGCGTGGGGATCATTTTATACGCTTTCTTATTTTTAATCAACAACATTTTAACAGTAATTTAACCCCGTTTAACCTTCATAAAAGTTGAAATTGGGTAAAGAATTTGTGTTACGTAAAGATTCACAATTCATATTTCAAATATCTATATATGGTGTCTTTTTTTTTTTTGGCGTGAGAATAAATACATTCGTTAAACGCAAAAGGTTAAAAGATCACACTATCTTAGAACATATGGAGTATTTTTTAAAAATTATTTACTCATTACTGATAACAATGGAATACTTATATTACAACTTGTAATAATTATTATTATATATATAATCGTTCTAAAAGTTTGAAAAAAAAAAATCATTTTCCGTATGAATTAACCATATTAAAATTATCCAATATACAGTAACACCACATAAATTAAATATTTAAAATTAAAATTATTATGTGATCTACCATATACAATTATGAATGAGTAAGTGGTGATATCTTTCTTAAAGTGAATGTTAGGGTCTTGATAAATTATTATTGAAATCTAAAAGTAATTTGTTATAAAATTTAATATTTAGGAAACCAATAAATTATGAACCCCTCTCAATTCTCGTAGATTGCGGAAATAAACTATAGTGAAATAGTGTTAAATAAACCTAACAATAATGCTATTTGGACATAATGTGGCTAGCCACACAACGACATTTTTCATAATATTCGTAATTTAAAAAATAGTAAATGATAACAATAATTTATTAGTTTAATATTTTAATTTAAAAATATTTTTTCCCCCCAAAATTATATATTTTTCTCTTTTTTTCTAGATAAAAAGGTAATAAATCCTTTAAAATAGCAAAAATTATCAAATAGTTAAAGGATTCATTTTTAAAATACGGAGTATCACTTTTTGAATTTTTTATAATCTAAAAAAGTTTGGCATAAATATATAAATTATTTGATACTAAAAAAAATAAAAAAAGTTAAATTATGATCGGCCACATTATGGCCGAATAGCATCACTCCAAACCTAATAATAAGATCAAAAAAATTATACTATGATTAGAAATATAAAATGCTAAATAAACTCTTATACTATTTCCTTATACCTTTGTAATGTTAAGTGAAAGTAAACATAGGTTAATTATGAAAAAATAGGGGTTATCTATCTAATATTTATGTAATACTGTACAATTCGTAAATAAAATATACAATATATATATATATATATATATATTTATTTAAACATAAAGGTAGTACAGTTCACAATTTGTGCACCAATATGCACAATTTGTGCACCAATATGTAGGTCATTTGCAAAGATTGTAGCTATTACAATATTACCAATATTTTTATGGGTTCGAGTTATATTATCATTAGAAGTCGCATGTGAAAAAAAAAGGAAAGGATGTATGAAATTGCAATTTAGTCTATTATATTTTTACCCACGCATATGCAATACTACTAATTTAATGTAGAAAATGAACTTAAAGTAGGAACAAATAAAAGAAAAATGAACAAAAATTGATATAACAATATTCAAGAGAGGCAACTGTTATAGAGGAATGAGAGAAGGTAGAGAACATGTAATGGGTGAGAGATAGAAAGAAAAATCATAAAAGTCCGGCAAGATAATGAGTTTATATAAACATCATTTTCCATAAATCGAGATTTATACATAATGGATAAAATGAAAAGAATAAAATAAAATAAGTGACTTATAACATATATGCAAAGTACTTCTCCAACAATCACAATGACTTCGTATCATCTCTTACGATTATGCTAAACCTAGCTATAATAAACATCCTACTAAACTTGTTTTATCACATACAATAACTAATTAATTATATTTAAGATAATTAAAGAAAAATACAACCTTGACTTGAAACGATTCTTATGGATCTGCTAAAGTTTTGCTATTAAACCTTCTCTCTCCACGCCTTTTCTAGCTCTCTATCTCTAAATATGCCGATAACTAACATGAGGAGAAGGAAAGGAAATAGATGAATCGTGTGTAAGAAAAGAAATGAAATAAGTAGCATGTATTCTCTACAAAATTTTAAATTATATAGGCATACAATATTTCAAAATAGGAAAAACGTAATGAATTCCCTTAAAGTCCTCCTTATGTAACGTCTTCATTATAGGGAAATATATTAAAATATATGCCAGTTAATTACAATGTTATGATGCATGAAAATTATGGGTGCTCCCTGATACGACCCCGCTCCGGAATTGTATCGGTTGCACAACTTCGAGCTTGTGCCTACTCCGATTCCCTCGACTACGAAATCATCATTCAATTAATAAAACCCTAGATTACAACTGAATATATAGACTAACTAGACGCACCCCTAATGGGCTCAAAACTCAGCAATAGGCCGATAAACATCGCAATACCCATTTATACAATTATTTATTAACTAGACTAATAAATATAAATAATATGAAATATTAATAAACTAATGACGTATCACTCCCCCTCCCATATTAAAGAACGTGTTCTTTTTTCTTTCCTTTTTATTTTTATTTTTTAATAGTAAGTAAAAGAATATTGATAGTAGTAGTGAGTTTTTGAATGTAAAATTCTAAAATATATAGACACAATATATTCAATTAGTAGGAAATAAATTAATTACTTACAATAAATGTTAAATTTGTAAAGTCTAATGTTATATAAAAATAATTAAAATCATTAATATAAAATGGTCTACCATATATATTTATGGTTTCAACAAATGGTATATCGATAAAACTGAAAATAAAGTATTTAAAAACGGTAATCCGATGTTGCTATTAGTATATAGATATTAGTGTAGATATAGATATGGGGTGCGGATTGCGATCCAGTTTTTTGCAAGGGTGCATGTTTCACCAATTGCCCTAGGTTTGATTTCATAACCTCTCTTAATTGTTGTGTAGGAACAAAACAGTTCAAAACATTCCCACAGATCTATAGCAAACTTGTAGACATTTTGCTCATTAAATTTTCTTGCTTAATATGTACTCCCTCCGTCCCGCCAAAGACGTTACATTTATTTTTGTCAATTTCTGGCACGTTTTCCACACTTCTTGATGAAGTGCTTTAAAATAGATTTTTGAAGAATTTTTTCTTTTGCGGGATAGTACAACTATCATAGTATCCCGTAAAAGAAAAAATTCTTCAAAAATCTATTTTAAAATGCATCATCAAGAAGCGTGGAAAAAACGTGCCAGAAATTGACAAAAAGAAATGTAACATCTTTGGAGAGACGGAGGTAGTACTATAATTATATTCTATGTTATTCATAATCATAATATGATCACATTTGTACCTGTCAAATTATTGTCGGCCAAGCTCAGTACTGTAAGCATTGTGAGATTTCCAATTCCTCGTGGGATGCTGCCACTCAAATTGTTGTCGTCAAATGACAAGATCTCAAGGTTTCTGCATTTCCATATAGTTGGTGGAATCTGTCCTTGAAGTTGATTTTGATACAAATAAAGTATTTTGATGTTGGGCATATTTTTGCACATTTCACTTGGGACCCTACCTGCAAACACTTATAATCTTAATCCAAATCTGCAATATTATTAATTCATTTGTACTTTGCAATTATTAGTGAACGCAAACACTTACAATCTTTGTGATTATATAAATGGCATGTATACCTGTCAACTTGTTATTATCGAGATACAACTCCTTAAGTTGTCGTAGATTACTGTTGAAACTTGGGATACCTCCTGATAAACTATTCCGGAAGAAGCCCAATATCCTCAAAGAAGAGATGTTGAAGACTGAAGATGGAATATTTCCAGATAGAGAACCGTTGTTGACGTTTAATATCTCTAGCCTCGAGAGATTTCCAATCCCCTCTGGGATAACCCCGCTCAAATGGTTATTGCTTATCCATAATTCCTTGAGCGAAGAAGACCTAGTGCTCCCAATCTCCGTCGGAATATTTCCACTCAACATATTAGAACTCAAGTCTAAGAGTTGGAGATTTGAATTGTTGAACAAAGTGGGAGGGATTTTACCTGCGAAACTGTTGTTGTTCAGATACAGTTGCTCGAGCTGAGGTAAACTGCCTAGCCATGTGGGAATTTCTCCATTGAATGAATTCACTCCCACGTTCACCACCTTCAGACGCCGCAGTTTAGAGAGCTCAATTGGTAAGAAGCCCGTGAAACTGTTGGAGCTGATGTCAAGATATCTGAGAAACGTTAGGTTTCCGAGATGTGGGGCAACAGTTCCAGCAAGGTCGAATCCGGAGAGATTGAGGGCAGTGACGCTTTGGTGCTTGACGCCACACATGACGCCAATCCAATCACAAACGGAAGTATTTTCTGACCAATTCGTGCGCAAGATAGCACCGGGGTCAGAAATGACGGAGTTTTTGAAGGAAAGGAGAGCATGTTTGTCTGTATTAGAATCCAAGCAGAGGGCAATGGTATTGAAGAAGAAGAAGAAGAAGAAGAAGAAGATGGAAAGAGCAAACAAAGAGAGATGATTAGTCTTCATTGATTTTAATTGTTTTATTTTGGATTGAGTGCCCTCTGTTCATATATATAATGGATGCTCTCTTTACTAAGCTCAATTATCCTACCATTAGCCCTATGTACGTTTTGCTGTTCAATTATTTGTATAAGTGAATTGTGGAATTTATGTAAAACTGAAACTCAAATTGGGATTACAGTAAAATTTTACTTTTGAGATTAAATTTGATTCGGTCATCCCTGATTTTTTTTTTTTTTACTTTCGGATTTTCATTTTTTTTTACCTAACTCACTATTTTCTCTGGGCTATTCGAATCGGCCCGTCAAGTTCAATTATTATATGAGAGAGACCATCAACATTTGCTTTAGTATCAAATATCACAATAGTAGTAAGTAATCTCATCTTATCATTTAGGTAATCAATAACTTTATTATATGCATCGAAGAAATTTTTTATAGACAACAAGAGCATAAGCAACAACAAAATTGAAAGAATTTAAGGACGAGAGATGAAATATTTCCATTCGTTATTTTTATTATAAGTTTAATTTTCAATTAACTTGAATGATACTAAAAGACGCCGCCTAGGTCCGCCTAGGCGCTAGTCAGTACATCGCCGCCCGACTTATATGTAATCCGCCTCATACCCAACGAGCCGCTCTTGAAACTTAATCAATAGTCTATATGTGCTAATTAATCTATATTTAGACAAACTATGCTACTCTATCTATGATTTTGGATTTATAATTATGAAACTAACCTATCAATTGTAATAGTACGTGTATTTATTATAAATTTGACAAATTTTTTGTAAGAATAGTAAAAATAAGCATTATATAGTTCGAATCCGCCTAGGCCCCGCCTAGGCGCTAGTCACCCCTCCGCCGCCCGACTAGCGTCTAGCGCTTTTTAGAACATTGCATGTTTTCTTCGAATATCTTTTGAGTCTCCGCAGTCTACTTAGTGCGTTAACCACTGTATGTGGGCAATTGATGCAAGTCGTCGTCAACTTATTAATTTACGAAAATTCTATTTCAATGCAAAAATAAAATAAAAAAGAAAAGACAAATCAATTTTCTCCTGCGATATAAAATCCAAAAAGGAAAATCCACTATCTATAACAAATATATTAATTCTAATAATTACATGTAAATATATTATGACCTGGGCCCGTGCTTTTTATGTTATCCTAATCATAACTTTTATACTTTGGATATTTCAACCTTAGGAAATTATACCATGTCACTTATTGGATAGAATTTATGTTTAGTTGTTTGACTAAATATGATGCATTATTCTGTCCTTTAATTTTATATTCACCTTGAGCAAATTTATGTTGTTGTTCGCTGTTGATGTGATATTAATAATCTGATGCAAACACGAATACAATTATTTTCTTATTTCAAAAAAGAAAAGCCAAGTCATTTTTTCTTTATTTCGACAAGGGGCCAAATTTAGTGTATCATTTTAGTTTTTTTCCCATATAAATATGAAACTAGCCTATTGGAAACTCTGAGAATTTGTTGAATTTCCAGCACAAAATCTCAGCAATTAGACTACAAAATTATTGTGAATTAATACTAATCGATAGAGATAGAGCGCATCGAGGCCGACGCCTTAGTGTAGCTGCAGTTATTGCAGCATTGATCTTGTGTAGAGTAGCTGCTGCTTCAATCATATTGATCCTTTCATCTGCTGAATTTGCTAAACATTTCATAGCCAACTCAAAAATCGAATCCAAATGCACTTACTGTTATATCCAAAAAAGAAAATCCACTACCTAAAGCAAACACATTAAAACTCTAATAAATTACATATAAAATGTTATTGCAGCTCAAAGAGTTATTTGTAACATTCAAATCTATATTTATGATTAATTAAATTACCCTTAAAATTAATATTTGATTTTAGATTCGTATTTTATTATACTCTCCCCCGTCTCATACTTGGCGCATTTTTATTATTTTACATTCACATATATTCAAGAGTCGCGTCAACTATGATGTAACGGAGGGAGTATAAGTATAAAAGTATAACAAAAGGCAGCACGCTAAGATTAATTCACAATGATTACAACTTTAGAAGTGTTTATTACTTTTGAGGCCTAAACATCCACTAAAACAATTTAACCAATTTAATTAGAACGTGTGAACTGCCTAACTTTTCCCATCAATGAGAATACAGATGAGTGAGCACAACAACCCTTTCCTCTCATGCTTTTGTAAGGGTTGGAATTGTTGGTTATCTTTGTAGAAAATGTATGACTGGGGCCATGCTTTTATTTTTTGCTAATCATAACTTTGATATTTTTGGATGAATTTCAACCATGGAAATTATACCGTATCAGTTAAAAAGTAGAATATATGTTTACTTCTTTGACTAAAAATGGTGCATAATTCCATCTTAATATTTCCTTTTCATATCCACCATGGACATATTTACCTTTTTCGTTTTTGATGTGGAAGTAGTAAACAATAAGGCAAAACAAATAATTTTAGATCGTCACATTTCATTAATCTTGTTTCTTAAAATGCTTAAAACGAAAGGTACTAACCCTTTATTTTCAGTGTGGACCCTTTACTTATAATTTTTAACACTAGCGCATAAAATCTCGTGTTGAAAAAAAACAGAATGGTACGGAGTGAGTAATAATAGTTAGTATTCTGTTATCTACTATGTACGGCGAGTTGAGAATTAATTTCCAAAAATGTATACTTAAATGAAAGTAATTTCACCCAAATTTCAATTTGAATGCTCAATGTTTGGAAAAATTGGATTAAATTAGATACTAAAGAAAAACTTTTGATCCAATTCTCGATTACAGTTAAACTTTAAAATTATGAACGTATTTGATTTTTCAACAATTAGGATACTTTAAATTAATTCATCTCATTCAAACATTTCAACGAACACTTTCCAGGCTCTTTTGTCAAATATGGAAATCAATGAGATACGAAAGACAAGAATCGAAGAACACGAAACAGCTAGCTGTGCGATCAAGACTTCCACCGTCTATTAAAATAGAACAAAAGATAAAGATTAATTTCACACATTCAAGCATTTCACCGAACAGCTTGAGGGCTTCAATGATTTTAGATGTAATGGTAGAATTTAATGTTTATGATTGCTATTAATGATTTCTACTCTACAAATTTTTATTCTTGAAGAAATTAAAAACAAAAAGTAAAAGAAAGATAAAATATTTCTTAGCTACTCTGCCTTGGGGAATTGTTAATATTTTGAAATCAAACGACTTGTATATTTGTCACTTTCTCAGCCAAATAGAAGCTGGACTTTAAAACATTAACCTTTTTTCAAAGAATTCATCGAACATCTTGAGTGCTTCAATAATTAGACTGTAATGGTAGAATTTAAACTTGCGAATTCCATGACGAAGTTAATGCAAGAATAAAAAAAAGACAAGTTTTGCCAAAGAACTACAAGCTTCACTTTTCCATTTTAACTAACGGTAACGGATAACTCATATCGTGGGCGACGAGTGCCCAAAGCTGCTACAATTGTTGCTTTGATCTTGTGCAGAGCAGTTGCTGCTTCGATCATGTTGATTCTTTCATCCGCTGACACTGCTAAGCATTTCATTGCCAACTCGAAAATCGATGACACGCATCGCTGCTTAGCGGAGAAATCTCGATCATCCCTCGATAGAGAGCAACCGCCACAATTTCAGTAGCGGCGTTATGTTGCAGAGCTTCACTCACCCAATCTCTTATGCTCGTTTCAACATCGAATATATCATCTGTTGGCTTCTTCCCTGTGAACATTTCCAACAGCATTATCCCGAAACTGTACACATCCCCTTTCGTAGACACTTTTCCTTCCGTTCCGAACTCTATTTGTATCAGACACAACAGTTCATCAATTTGTTAGGATTAGCGAAATTAATCATGGAAAATAATGGAATTTGAAAAGCTAACATTATGCATTATCACCTGGTGCAGCATAATCGATGAGTTTGAGTTTGGGTGAAAGCTTCCCCTCCCTCGAAAAGCTTCGAAATTCCAAAATCAGAGAGATGAGCAATCATGTCTTCATCGAGCAACACATTACTTGGCTTCACATCACAATGGACAACCGGAAACCGATAACCATGGTGCAGATACTCGATAGCAGCCGCAACATCTATAGCTATTTTTATTCTCTGCACGAGATCAATGTAACAGTTGTCGGAATATAGCCATCTATCCAAGTTCCCATTCGGCATGTATGCCATAATCAGAGCTTTAAACTCCATGTTACTACAACATCCGATAACTTCAACTAAGTTTCTGTGCCAAACGTTGCTTAGTACTTTAGTTTCTGTGTCGAAGCTTCTCGCACCCCCTTCTAGTTGCAAGTAGAATACTTTTGCTGCAACTTGTAGTCCGTCGGATAGTGTTGCTTGGAAGACTGAACCGAAGCTTCCTCTTCCGAGTAGGTTGCCCTCACTAAAACAATCCGTTCCCCGTTCTAGTTCCAAGTAAGAAACTCTTCTCCACTCAATAACGGGTGAGATTTCAGAGGAGAGTGGCACCTTCTTCTGATTTCTTCTCCTTATGAAGACGACGATGGCCAACACTAAAAAGACTACTACAATCAATGAGGGCAACATATACTTCATTAATTTGACAGACTCTTTTTCACGTGTACCAACACCATTTTTTGAGCATAGATGCACTTGATATCTTGGAGAACCACATAAGGCATAGTTGTGGGAAAAAGATTGAGCAGTAAAGTTACCGAAACGACCCCCATTTGGAATTTCCCCCTCCAATTTGTTGTCGGAAACACTAAAATTCCGAAGAAGGGGAAGGCCTTCTAAGGATTTGGGTATGAATCCGGAGAGATTATTGTGAGAGAAATCTAAATCAATTAAACCCATGATATTTCCCAAGGCTTTAGGAATAGATCCACTAAACTAATTATTCGACACATTTAGAGATTCTAATGATTGGCAACCATCAATCAAGCTGGGAATATCACTTGAAAATCGATTAGACGACAAATCCAAGGTGTTGATTACCTTAATATTTCCGAGTTGAGATGACAGCGGACCGTTTAAATGATTGGAGGACAAGTTCAAAACGACAAGGTCTGTAAGAGCCCAAAAGTAGGGAGGGATGGTGGAATCCAGTTGGTTGGAGTCTAAGTAAACTTCTCTCAAGGATTTGAGTTCTCCCCAAAACATTTACGTATTGAACCTACGAGCTTGTTCGTAGAGAAGCTCAACCCTCCCAGATTATATAATCGGCAAAAATCATTAGGAATGGACCCAACCAACTGATTTCCACCAAGATTCAGTATTTGGAGCTGCTTCATTCTCCCAACTGTCGGTGGAATGCGCCCACTCAATTGATTCCCATCCAAATAAATCGCGAGCAAACTACTCAAATTTCCAATTTCTGAAGGAATGGTGCCCATGATGTTGTTCGTTGATATCGAGATATGCTCAAGGGAAGAGGAAAGGTTCCCGATTGACGCAGGCAGGCTACCGTTTAATAGGTTATATGACACTTCCAAGTACTTCAAATATCGACACTTGGTTAATGAATATAGAAATGGGGCTACCTCTCCGCTCAACTTATTCCCCCAAAGGTAAAGTTGTTGGAGGAGTCTGATACGGAGATTGCAATCCCTGAAGTTGGCCTCGATTGGGTGGACGAAGCTGCGGAGCCCGAGCTCGTGTCTTGCGACACGAGAGATGTTAGCGTGGATGAGGTGAGTGATGTGGGCAGAAGTAGTAGGCCCTAGAGGAATATCCGCGAGCCCAAGAAGCTCGAGGAGTTTATTCGTTATCGTTAATTTCTTTGTAATAATTGATCGGGCTTAGCCCGATCCCTTCATTATCGAGTCGAGCCCATTATAAGCTCCTTTACGGGTTTTCTTTGTTGGTTCTTTCCCGTATCGCAAAAGAGAGTCGAACCAACCCTAAGGTTTAGAGTTATATATATAGTGGAGATAGAATTGTATTATCCATCAGCACGTATAATACAAAACCTATTTTCATTGCTATTGTTGTGTTTTGTCCGCCGAACACGAACGACGAGTTCATTCTCGCGCCCGTTCTCACTTGATAGGGTTAATACCTTATCAACTGGTGCTTCCATTGTCGAACGATGTCTTCCGCTTCTTCTTCTTCGACGGTCACGCCGCCGGTGTCTCAACCTTCGGTGGTGTTCACGTCATCGGCCCAGAGTTCGGGGCTGTCTGCGGAGCAGCCGCTATCCACGGAGGAGTTGGCGCTGTTGCGTCGTATGTTGGCCCGATTGGACGCGGGTGATTCGCGAGGGGGCTCCAGCCAGGGCACCGCACCCCCCGGGTTCCGCCCAGACCCGGACCCACCCTACGGGATGCCACAGGGGTGGAAATTTTCAACATGGGTGCCCGGAGGACCCAGTTCATCGCAGCCATGCTCGGTGACGACGTCGCAGCAGGGCTCGGCGCAGCAGTTCGCGACAACAACGTGGGCGTCGTCCGGCAGTGTGCCGGTTTCATCGACGACAGCGCCGCCGTCGTTTCCGCCGTCGTGGAGCCAGTCGCCGTCCTCCCAGGCCTTCGATTATGGCGGATGGAGTGGAGGGCAGCAGCAGCAGTCAGCGCATGATTTGGGGTTTCCCTCTTACCATGCGAACCCTAATTTTGGCCCGAGCCCGACGTGGGGCCCACTTTCCTACCGGCCGAGTTTCCAGCAGCCGTGGACCCGTCCCGGTCTTTCTCAGTCGATTCCTGATCCATCGAGACTGATCAAGATGGAGCCGCCGACTTTCGATGGTTCAGATGCTCAGAGTTGGGTGACGAGGATACAATATTTCTTCGACCATATTCAATTACCAGAGGAGCAGCGGATTCATTATTCGGTGATGCTTTTCGCTCCACCAGCTTCGGATTGGGTCTTCGCTTATTGTGCGAACAACCCGTTGGCGTCGTGGGGTCAATTCCTGGAGGATGTGCGTCGTCGGTTTGATCGAAATTATTTCGTCAATTACGTGGAGCTGATTGCGAAGCTATCTCAGACCGGCACGCTCGTGGATTATAATAAGGAGTTCGAACGCATGCTTACTCAGATTCGGGGCGTTCCGGAATCAATTTTATTATCGATGTACATGGGAGGGTTACGCAATCCAGTGCGTAGTCAAGTTCGTTTCCAGCATCCCTCGTCGGTGGCAGCAGCGATGGCCCTCGCTTTGGAGTTTGATTCATCGGCAGATAGTGTGGCGCCGGTGGTTAAGCGGCCTTGGCCGAACCGTGATTCGCGGCCATCTGTGCAGCCGGCTTCGGTCCCTACCCCGAACGTGAGCTCCGGGGCTCCCCCAACGTCGGCCACCTCTTCGCGGCCTCGCGATTACTCGAAGCTTCCGGTGGTGCGTTTGTCTTCGGCCGAGAAAGCTGAGAAGAGCCGCCTGGGGCTTTGCTGGTACTGTTCGGAGAAATGGGGGAAGGGACACGTTTGCAAGGGCAAATTCCTAGCTTACATGGGCTCTGATGACGAGGAAGATGACGTTCCATCGACTGAACAGCCGCTCGTTGTTCCGGAGGTGGTTGAGGCCGATATCTCGCATATGTATCGAATGGATGGGAAACCAAAGGCGGCGTCGCTGGAGTTTCGTGGGGTGTTAGCTTCGCAGGGGGTGTTCATCTTAGTGGACACGGGAAGCACGCACAACTTCGTTCACCCCCACGTCGTTGAGAAAGCTAAGTTGTCAATATCCTCTATTCGTCCTTTTAATGTTTATGTTGGTAATGGACAATCTCTAACATGTTCGTACGTGTGCGCGCGTGTTGGCCTTCACATCCAGGGTCAGTCCTTCATATTGGATCTTCATGTCTTGCCGCTGCACGGTCAGGATGTTATTTTGGGTATGGCATGGCTTCGTTCGTTGCATCGCGTCACTAGCGATTACGATAAGGGAACGGTGGAGTTTATGAATGACGGCCAGCCCGTCTGTCTCCGAATTAATCCTCGGCAGCCGCGTCAGATCTCCGTACAGGCTTTCGCGACCTTATTGTTACATGAGGAAGCGGTGGATTGTTTCGAGGTGGTTCAACTCTTGCAGTGCAGTTCGGAGTTGAGTGAGGAGTTAGTCTGGCCGTCCGAGGTGCCTCCGCAGATTCGTGACGTGCTACAGAATCATGCAGCAGTGTTCGAGCTACCGAAAGGCCTCCCCCCTTCTCGGCCCTTTGATCACAAAATCCATCTGTTGCCTCAGTCGAAGCCGGTGAATGTGCGTCCTTACCGTTATCCCTATTTTCAGAAAAACGAAATCGAGCGGCAAGTGAAAGAGATGCTCGATTCGGGGATCATCAGGCGCAGTTGCAGTGCTTTCTCTTCCCCGGTCCTGTTGATTCGGAAAAAGGACGGGTCATTTCGATTCTGTATCAATTATAGAGCGCTGAACGCAGTGACGGTGGCTGATCACTTCCCGATTCCCACTACAGATGAGCTGTTCGACGAACTCGGGGCGGCGAGGTTCTTCACTAAGCTTGATCTCCGTTCCGGGTACCACCAGATTCGAATGCACGAAGCCGACGTTTACAAGACGGCATTTCGCACTCACGACGGTCACTTCGAGTTCCTTGTCATGCCGTTCGGCCTCACGAACGCCCCGTCTACTTTCCAAGCAGCCATGAATGATATTTTTCGACCGTTGCTGCGACGTTTCGTGATAGTATTCTTTGATGACATTCTGGTGTATAGTCGAACCATCTCGGAGCACGCGGCCCATTTGCAGGAGGTGTTTTCGATTTTGCTACAACACCATTTCTTCATTAAACTGTCGAAATGCTCGTTTGCTTGTACTACAGTGGAGTACTTGGGGCATATAATTTCGGAGGGACAACTCCAGGCCGACCGTGCAAAGATCGACGCTATGTTAGCTTGGCCTTGTCTTACATCAGTGAAGCAGCTCCGTGGGTTTCTAGGGTTAACGGGTTACTACCGCCGTTTTGTAGCCAGATATGCGGTATTAGCGGCCCCGTTGACGGAGCTTCTCAAAAAGGACGCTTTCGAGTGGTCGTCTCAGGCTCAGGATAGTTTTGATGCGTTGAAGAACGCTATGACTACGGCCCATATTCTGAGTTTGCCGGACTTTGAGAAGACTTTTTATGTGGAGACGGATGCGTCGGACTTGGGTATTGGTGCGGTTCTGTTGCAGGAGGGTCATCCTATAGCCTTCTTCAGTAAAAAACTAGGGCCTCGTAGGCGAGTGTCCTCCACATATCTTAAGGAGCTTTACGCTATTGTCGAAGCTGTGCAGAAATGGCGTCAGTATCTGTTAGGTCGGGAGTTCGTAATTCGATCGGATCAGAAGAGTTTGAAAGAGTTGTTGCAGCAGGTGATTCAGACGCCCGACCAACAGCTCTACGTTCGTAAATTAATGGGCTATAAATTCCGGATTGAATACAAGACAGGAGCTTCTAATCGTGTGGCGGACGCGCTTTCTCGCCGTGAGGGGTCCGATTCAGAGGCAGACAAGGACGGGGAGTTATTTGTGACGATATCCCATCCCTTGCCGGATATCCTGGAGGTTTTGAGGGAGGATGTTCGCACGATTCCCGAGTTACGGGACTTGGCAGCGCAGGTGGTGGCGGGTACGGCCCCGGCGCGATGGACGTTGCATGACGGGCTGATTTACCGCGGACGACAGATTTTGGTGGCGGCTGCTTCGGCTGCACGGACTGCCCTTCTTTACGAACACCATTCGACACCATCGGCGGGCCACCCCGGTGTCGGTCGCACGCTACGGAGATTAGCTTCGGTATTCTATTGGTCGGGAATGCGCAAGGATGTCAAGGAGTTTGTGGCGGGGTGTCTCGTTTGCCAAACGACGAAGTACTCCACCCAAAAACCGGCGGGGTTGCTCCAACCTTTGCCGATACCAACGCAAGTGTGGGAACACGTTACGATGGACTTCATCACCGGGTTGCCGCCGTCTCGGGGATTCATGGCTATTATGGTGGTGGTAGACAGGCTCTCTAAATATGCCCACTTCGCCCCGTTGCCCACGAAATTTGATGCATTGAGGGTGGCCAATTTGTTTGTGGAAACGGTGGTGAAACATCATGGTTTTCCGGCTTCGTTAGTGTCTGATCGCGACTCTGTTTTCTTAAATGCAGTTTGGGAGAATTTGTTGAGTCTGAGCGGCACCAAGCTTCACTTCACGACTGCTTACCATCCCGAGTCCGATGGGCAAACGGAGGTGCGGAATCGGGGACTCGAACAATACTTACGAGCTTTTGTAGCGGATCGACCGACGAAATGGGCGAATTTCCTGCCGCGGGCGGAGTTGTCGCTGAACTGTTTTTATCATGAGGGCTTAGGAACGTCACCTTTCAAGGCCTTGTACGGCCGCGATCCCCCGGCATTGGTGGCGGTTCAGCCGCCCGTGACTTGCCCCCCGTCCATAGCCGAGTTGATTCGGAAGAGGGCTGCGTTGTTAGTGGAGCTGCGGCAGAATCTTGAACGTGCGCAGCAGCGGATGCGCACGTCGGCGAATAAACATCGACGTCACGTAGAATTTAACGTCGGCGATAAGGTTTTATTGAAACTTCAGCTCTATAGGCAACACTCCGTTGCTCGGCCATTGTCGCAGAAACTTAGTAGGCGATTTTATGGCCCTTTCGAAGTTGTGGAACGTGTGGGTCCGGTAGCCTATAGGCTGGTGCTGCCGGAGGGAAGTCGAATACACGACGTATTCCATGTTAGCTTGCTTCGTCCGTTTGTCGATGGTGGGGGCGTTGACCCAGAGGCCTTCCCGTCTTTCTTCGCGCGTGGTCGCGTGGTGTCTCGGCCATTCAAGTTGGCAGCTCAACGGACTTTATGGCGTGATGGGGTTGCGGTTGATGAGGGGCTGCTGTTGTGGGAAGATGATGAGGGCCGACACCCAACGTGGGAGCCGGTGGAGGTGATTAGGCGCTGTTTTCCATCCTTGGTCCTTGAGGACAAGGACATTCCTATCGGGGGGGGAGTTGATACGGAGATTGCAATCCCTGAAGTTGGCCTCGATCGGGTGGACGAAGCTGCGGAGCCCGAGCTCGTGTCTTGCGACACGAGAGATGTTAGCGTGGATGAGGTGAGTGATGTGGGCAGAAGTAGTAGGCCCAAGAGGAATATCCGCGAGCCCAAGAAGCTCGAGGAGTTTATTCGTTATCGTTAATTTCTTTGTAATAATTGATCGGGCTTAGCCCGATCCCTTCATTATCGAGTCGAGCCCATTATAAGCTCCTTTACGGGTTTTCTTTGTTGGTTCTTTCCCGTATCGCAAAAGAGAGTCGAACCAACCCTAGGGTTTAGAGTTATATATATAGTGGAGATAGAATTGTATTATCCATCAGCACGTATAATACAAAACCTATTTTCATTGCTATTGTTGTGTTTTGTCCGCCGAACGCGAACGACGAGTTCATTCTCGCGCCCGTTCTCACTTGATAGGGTTAATACCTTATCAGAGTCTCAATTTGCCAAAGTCGTATGGTATGGATCCACTAAAGACGTTGTCACTCATGTCCAATGTGGCAAGTTGAGAAGCATTGGTGATGGAGATTGGAATTGGGCCACTCAGTCTGTTATGACCGATAAGAAGCATTTCAAGATTGAAAAGTAAATTCCCCAAATTTGAAGGAAGACTACCTGATAACTCATTAAATGAAAGTTCTAAATCCTTCAAGGTTGATATGTTGAATATGGAAGATGGGATGGAGCCGGATAAGGAATTGTTGAACACACTGAAATATTGAAGGTTTGGTAATGTGCCCATCTCTTGTGGAAATTTCACCTGCCATAAGTAGACATGCATGCATAATATAATTGAAAAATATACTATTATAATCAATTTCTACACAAATTAATAAAATATTATAGTCCTTCTCCAATTAGAATTCACTAATTGTCCAACTTAACCTTATACAATATATAATACCTCCCGATTCCCCATCGACCAAATTACAAATACTAAGTTGACTACACACATCTATAACACATGCAGCGTCCAAAAATTGCTATTTAAAATTGAAATAAAAATATAACGAGTTATTGGTACTCCCTCCGTCTCACTCTATTAGTCCCATTTGTTTTATACTCTTTCACATTATGAGTTCTCCAACCCAACTTCGATACACAGTTCTTGATGTCAAGAACTGTTGTTTATGCCCTTCCACAAATTAGGACTTATAATTGCTAGTAACCGGGAGTGGCCTGACATATGTACCGTCCAAAAATAGCTATTTAAAATTGAAATAAAAATATAACGAGTTAATGGTTCCCTCCGTCTCACTCTATTAGAGAAATAAGGGAGTCGTATAACACATGAAGCGTCCAAAAATAGCTATTTAAAATTGAAATAAAAATATAACGAGTTATTGGTACTCCCTCCGTCTCACACTATTAGTCCCATTTGTTTTATACTCTTTCACATTATGTGTTCTCCAACCCAACTTCGTTACGCAGTTCTTGATGTCAAGAACTGTTGTATATGCCCTTCCACAAATTAGGACTTTATAATTGCTAGTAACCGGGAGTGGTCTGACATATGTACCGTCCAAAAATAGCTATTTAAAATTGAAATAAAAATATAACGAGTTATTGGTACTCCCTCTGTCTCACTTTATTAGAGAAATAAGGGTTTTATTTAAAATTATCAGTTAAAATTTACCAAGAATTTTATTAATTCATTACTATTGACCGATTATGAAGGTGGATCCAATTGGACCAACGGTAGTCCAAACATTTGTTCCAGTAAATCCAACTGGATCAACGCTGTTTTTAATTTTAATAATTAGAATTAGTGCAAACCCACTTTATTTTATCATTCTTTTCTATAAGGATTAATTAAATTAGTGGAATATGAATTTTTGTCACATTTTTTTAGTGACCGGGAGTCGTATAACACATGTAGGGTCCAATAATAGCTATTTAAAGATGTCCAGATCACTTGCTTTTATATTGTATGTAAAATGATAAATGTTTAGTACCATAAAAAATATTATAACTCAAAATTCTAGGAAAAACAATCATTATTTTGAGTGTAAGGTATTCACATTATGAGTTTTCCAAGCCAACTTTGATAAACAGTTCTCTTGCTTGATATGTATGCATCTGCCATAACCGCACTATATTTATATTCTATGTTATTCATAATCATAATATGATCACATTTGTACCTGTCAAATTATTGAACCCTAAGTGCAATAGTGTAAGCATGGTGAGATTTCCAATTCCTCTTGGGATCTTCCCTGCAAGTTAATTGAGTGACAAATAATAAGCGTATATTATGTGGGCATATTCCACTTCTACATGCAAATAATAGACGTCCATATATATACACAAGTAACAAGTAAGAAGATATTTGTACATACCTCGAAAGTCGTTATAGCCCAAATACAACTCTCTAAGCGTGTTCAAGCTCCCAATATCAAGCGGGATTTCTCCATTGAAATGATTGAATGATAACCCCAGAATCTCAAGGACTCTGCATTTCCATATATTTGATGGAATCTCCCCAGAAAGTAGATTGAGTGTAACATCTAGTACTTTGATAATTGGGAGATTGTCACACAAATGACTCGGGAGTGGACCTGATAGGCTATTATTCTGCATTCTAATTTCTCTCAAGAAAGAGATATTGAAGATAGCATGTGGAATGTACCCACTCAACTCATTATAATTCAAGTTTAACACTTGTAGGGATGATAGATTTCCAATCCCCTGTGGAATAAACCCGCTCAAGTGGTTATTGTGTATCCTTATTTCCTTGAGCGTAGACCCACCACTCCCAATCTCCGTCGGAATATTTCCACTCAAGTGATTGTAACTCAAGTCTAAGAGTTGGAGATTTGAATTGTTGAACAAAGAGGGAGGGAGTCTACCTGTGAAACTGTTGTTGTGGAGATCCAGTTCCTCGAGCTGAGGTAAACTTCCCAACCATGTCGGGACTTCTCCAGTGAATGAATTCACTCCCACGTTCACCACCTTCAGACGCCGCAGTTTAGAGAGCTCAATTGGTAAGAAGCCCGTGAAATTGTTGGAGCTGATGTCAAGATATCTGAAAAACGTTAGGTTTCCGAGATGTGGGGCAACTGTTCCAGCAAGGTTGAAACCGGAGAGATTGAGGGCAGTGACCCTTTGGTGCTTGATGCCACACATGACGCCAATCCAATCACAGACGGATGTATTTCCCGACCAATTCGTGAGCAAGATAGAATTGGGGTCGAAAGCAACGGAGCTTTTGAAGGAAAGAAGAGCATGTTTGTCAGTAGCAGAATCAAAGCAGAGGGCAATGGTATTGAAGAAGAAGAAGATGGAAAGAGCAAAGAAAGAGAGATGAGTAGTCTTCATTGATTTTAATTGATTTTTTATTTTGGATTGGTTGCCCTCTGTTCATATATGCTAGTTAATTTATTACTATAATATAATTTTGATTGCATATTGGATTTTGATTCTTGGTCAACGAGTCTTCTTCCAAATAAGTCAAGTGTGGAATTTTATGTAAAACTGGGTCCCAAATTGCGATGGCAGTGAAATATTAGAATTAAGAACGTATTTGATTTTCTGCAATAATTAAGAGATTACTCTAAATTAATTCAATCTCAGTCAAACATTCTATCGAACACTTTCCAGGCTCTGCCGTCTGAATATGGAAATCAATGACAAACCGAAGCCGACAATCGGAGAAGACGAAGCAGCTGCGTAGAATAAAACCAGAAAGGAAAAAAATATTACTGAAACAAAAAATTAGAGTCGTTATTGAGTTTTTCTGTAGGGATGAAAAATTGAATAGGACTAAAGATGAAGTTTCTGCGGTCTTTAATTCTTCACCTTTTCTTCTTCTTCTTCTTCTTCTCGTGTTATTTGTCGTTAACAGGGAAAAAGCCAATATCTACAGGCTGTCAGATGTCTATATATCGCGTGAGGACGAGGCTATATTGACTCGACTTGAGTCGTCGTCGTCTTCTTCTGATTATTATTTTGTGAATTTCTTTATACTTGACCCAAAAAAAAAAAAAGTTATATTATTGTTATTACAATTTAAATGTGGTGCGCATTTGTTTTACATTTCTTTTCAAGATTCAAAGTCGGTGTTTTCCCTTATGACGATGAGTCGATGACTCTAAACCGATAAATTACGCCATTTGTTCACGAATTCTTGAATTAAAATTTTGGGCATTTTGTTTAATGTACTGCTAATAATAGGTAAATAATTTAAAGTATTGAAGTGTTGAAATATTTTAACCTTGAGCTTCTTGAATATTTTTTATTTTGTAAAATATTAAAGTGTTTAATAGGCATGAGTTCATCAAATAATTTTAGTGATCTTAACATGGTATATTATTAACATAAGTATTTTTTTTGTGAGGCTTGTCCTAAACTATAAAGGGTAAAAAAAATCACGAACGTCCAGATGTAATATTTTTTTTTGCTCTACCAAAAACAAGTATCGATATAATATTAGTGTTAAGAAATCATGAAAGAAGCGGAAGAGAGTATTAATGATGTAAGAGAGAATTAATAATGTATTCTATTTTGAAATATTCATGTATGTGTTACTCTTCTCGGCCCAATAGAGCTGGGCTTTATAGTGATACTGGGCTCAGTTTAAAATAAAATCGGAAGCTTCAATTTAAAATATAAAAATAAAAAATCGCAAAAAATTCAACAATATATTATCAAAATCACCTCTTTGGAACATTTCATCAAACAGTTTCCATGCATTACTTGAGGGAAAATATAGCAGATGCATAGCATAAGTCCTCTCAATCTTCAATAAATTCAATTTATCTACATGTTCTGCCCTAATTAGTTTGCTGGAAACTTAGACGAGGATTTTTTATGGGTCGAGAAGATGCCATCTTTATTCTTTGAATTGATGCCCAAAAATTGTTCGATGAAATGACTAACAGACATGATTATAAAATTAAAAAAAATCTGCGTGGAAATTAAAAATATCCAGGTCGGATTTCGGGTCATCGGGTCATACGTGGAGGCCAACAACATGAAAGATCATCTTAATATAAACTTGCTCGCTTCTTTTCAAGACAACCTAACAAACATGAAGCGTAGCAAACACAAAATACACAATCTGCAGAGTTCTACAAGCATTCGTAACTAGCACCACACTTACTATAACATATAGTATTTATATATCTTATTATTCCACACGCATGAAAATATATGCATCGAGTTAAGATGACTTCCACTCTACCCCTGTCGCAACTGAAATCGCGGCCGCTTTTTTGTCTCCTTGAGCCGCAGCCTTTGGTGCCTCCGAAGCCTTCAATGGAGAAAGACTTGTTTTCCCCTGCTGAGACACTTGCTTGTTAAAAGGCTTCAACACGGCTCTGTTCGGAGATGCGTTTGTTCCTCCCTGAGGCAAAGTCTTCGGTGGAAATGCGTGCCGAAAAAGTCAAAAAGCAAAGGAGTCACTTAGGAAGAGACGGAGGGAGTAATAAGATCACTAAGCCTTATTAATGGCTTAATCAGAAATCCTGCGATTTCTGTCAAGGATGAAAAGACTATAAGACACAAGGATCGATCGAAGTGATCGATTTCAAATGAGAATCGAGAAACTCTCGATTAAAAGAATACTCATGATAGCGCTATCAATAAAAGAGAATATAACCTCGGTAAAAGACAACCTTCACATAGATCGATAAGATTATCGATTTCATTTCAAGTTTCTCATTTTACGTTCTTTGAACGAGGTTAGGCGAAGGAAAAGGCCGAGACTAAGGCGGCGCTCAGAGTTATTAAATTATTCCAGGAAAGCTATCGAGGTGGGCTTCTCACAAAGAAAATGTTTATTTATGTTAAGTTCTTTTAAAGAATTGTCACGCCATAAATGTTTTATTTTATATGATGATGTCTATCTGAAAGGCTTCGGCCACAGAGGGCTTCGGCCACAGAGTAACAGAAAGAATTCGGGTCTATCGGGGTCGCTCCTCGATGGACTTAGTGCACTCAGAGTAATTGACCGTGAGCTACATATTGGCCGGTCTAGGTATCCAGGGGAGTGGCCACTCCTACCGGATACACCCAAAGTTCAGATATGACGGATTACACACAGAAAACCAAAGCTTGCGCAAGCGCCTTTAATGAAAATGTTTTAGTGATCATAGGTCTTTTCTGAAAACCCCTATGTCTCGCTTGAATGGCTGGCAATTAAAATGTTTTGGCACGTGCCCACTGAGTACTTCAAAGTACTCAGCCCTGTACATATTTCCCATGTGCAGGTTAAGTAGGATGAAGTGAAGTTGCCAGAGGAGCTTTTGTCGAGTATGAAAGGGTTGAAGCCTCTTGGTGGTGCATGTCTCCATACATGCATCTCACGTTCTTCCGCAAATGATTGTCACGTAGCTAAACTCACTCCCGCTTAGTGTATCGTTGCAATGTATTGGCCCTATCATAGACAATGACTTCTTTTGAAACAGTGCTTCCGCGTATTTCATGTTGTACTTCCTATTGTAGGATAACATTTTTCCCTCCAGGCATTCTCGACAAATGATGGAGATTTCGACTTAATCTAAGGCTATGTCTTCACGTCGTTTCACCTTATATAGTTTGTTTATTTTATTTCATTTCCCTTTTTCTTGAGTCGCGACCTCGCTCAGCTAGTTTAGCGGAGCCGGGTCGTGACATGTTCATTGCATCCACCCATTCTGGATGTCTACATGCTTCTCTGTAGGACTTGGGTTCTGTGACCATGGTTAAATTAAAGAGAAAAGTTGTGTGGGCTTTGGTTATATAAGTGTGGATTGATGATATAAGGAAAGGTGGGTGGTGTAATACTGGAAGTAGGGGAGAGAGAGTGAGGCATGGTAATGGCTCCCACATAGTCTTTCATCCACACTGATTCTTGAGTAGTCCTAGTACTTCTCCTAAGAGGAGGATTCTCAGTTATGGTTTGAGGAGAAGACAGTTGACTAGAAGTAGAATCCAAAGGGAACAAATCACCACCAGTAGATGGAGATTGATCATCTGTGAAAGAATTAAGATCTGGAATATTGGGAACTGCAGGTAAGGACAATGGGATTTCAGCATCAACTGTAGGGATGGGGGTTCAAAAAAGGAAATGTGTGTGGTATGAATTTAACATCCCTACTTATCAAAATGTTATCATTATCCAGATCATACAATATATATCCCTTGTGATAGGAATCAAATCATAGAAAAACACATTTTAAACTTCTAGGATCAAACTTACCTCGAGTGGGTGATATATTAGCTGCATAAGCCAAACAACCAAAAGGTTGCAATACAGCATAGTCAACAGAGCTCCCAATAAGAACCTCAAAGGGTGTGGCCCATTCCAAGATCTCTGAAGGAATTCTGTTGATCAACCAAGTTGCAGTTATGATTGAATATGGCCAAAACTTGAGGGGCATTCCACTTTGAAACATCAAGGCTCTAGCTGAGTTCAACAAAGTCCTGTGCCTTCTCTCAACTATCCCATTTTATTGGGGGGTATAGACACAAGAAAGTTGATGTAGAATACCATGCTCTGTGAAAAGTTGTGTCACTCTTTTGTTGAGAAACTCAGATCCATGGTCTGATCTAAAATAATGTATTCTCTTCTAAAAATGGGTGCTGACCATGTTTATGAAACCAACCAATACATCATAGACTTGATCTTTTGTCTGTATCAAATATGTCCATATAGTCCTACTGTGATCCTCAACTATGGTGAGGACATATTTGACACTGCATATATTATACTCACCATATGGCCCCCACAAGTCAGCATGCACCATTTCAAAGAGGGAAGAAGATCTTCTGTGTAACACAGGAAAAGACTCTCTAGTTTGCTTAGCTTTAAAGCATACCTCACAGTCTTGTATGTCCTTTAGCTCATCTGGACTGAAAGGAGTATCCCCAATATGTATGTGCTTCATTGCTGTGCTTCACCTACCCAATCCTTTATGCTCATTTCTCCATCGAACATATCATCGTTGGATTCTTCCCAGTGAACATCTCCAACAGCAATATCCCGAAGCTGTATACATCTCCTTTTATCGAAACTTTCCCTTCCGTTCCAAGCTCTGAGAAATATTTCACATGCATTCATCATTAATTTAGTTAAGATTATATAAAAAATTAATATTGATGGAAATGAATTTAATTTGGAGAGTTTAATTAACACTATAGGTCACCTGGTGCAGCGTAACCGATGGTGGCCAACGTTTGAGTGTGAATGAAAGCTTCCCCTAGCTCTCTCAAAAACCTTCGAAATGCCAAAATCAGATAGATGAGCAATCATGTCTTCATCAAGTAGAACATTGCCGGGCTTAACATCACAATGAACAATTTGGAATGAATAGCCATGGTGTAGATATTCCAATGCTGCTGCAACATCTATTGCTATTTTTACTCTCTGAAGCAGATCCAAATCACCATAAATGTTCGAATGTAACCATCTATCCAAGCTACCATTTTGCATATATGTCAAGATCAGAGCTTTAAATTCCATGTTACTGCAACATCCGATAATTCCAACTAAGTTTCTGTGTTGAATGCCGCTCAGAATTTCAGTCTCGATGTCAAAGCTTCTCGCTGCTCCTTGTAGGTGCAAGTTGAACACCTTGACCGCAACTTTCAACCCATCGGAAAGCGTAGCTTGGAAGACTGAGCCAAAGCTTCCTCTTCCAAGTAAGCTGGTCTCGCTAAAACAATTCGTTCCTCGTTCGAGTTCTATGTAAGAAATTCTTCTCCATTCAGTAATGAGCGAAATGTCACTCGATAGTGCAACTTTTCCCAGTTTACGCCTCCTTACAAACACGAAGATGACGAGACTCATAAAGATAACAGCTAAGATCACTGAGGGCACCAAGAATTTCTTTAAGTTTGATCTAGGATGATGATTTTCTAAGCAAGGTTGAACTTGAAATCTTGAGGAACCGCAGAGGGCAAAGTTGTGGGAAAAGGATTGAAGAGAGAAGTTACCAAATCGACCCCCACCTGGGATTTCGCCTTCCAGTTTGTTATTAGAAGCATTAAAAAGGTGAAGATAGGGGAGGATCTCTAAGGACTTGGGTATCGAACCAGAAAGATTGTTGTACGATAGATCTAAAGTTTCGAGACCTCCGAGATGCCCTAACGATGTGGGAATAGATCCTCCAAACTTATTATTCGATAAGTTTAGATTAACTAATGATTGACAACCATCAATCAAGCTGGAAATATCGCCTGCAATTTTATTAGACGACAAGTCCAAAGAGTTGATCATTTTCAAATGGCCGAGTTGAGATGACAACGGGCCGTCGAAACCATTGAAGGACAAGTCCAAAATGACAAGTCTTTAAGAGCCCAGAAGTTGGGAGGGATGGCGTGATTGAATCGGTTAGAGGATAAGTAAACCTCTCTCAGTGATTTGAGTTCTCCAAAACATTCAGGTATTGAACCTGTGAGCTTGTTCCCTTCAAAGCTCAACACTCCCAAATTATTCAATTGGCCAAAGATCATTGGGGATTGACCCTACCAATTGGTTTTCATCAAGATCAATAATTTGGAGTTGCTTCATATTTCCAATTGTTGGTGGAATGGGTCCACTCAGCCGATTCTCACTCATACTTAGAAGCATCAAACTGCTCAAGTTACCGATTTCGGAAGGAATAACACCTATGAAGTTGTTGTTTGATAGCGAAATATCCTCGAGAGAAGAGGAAAAATTCCCAATTGATGGAGACAGGCTACCGTTGAGCAGGTTATCAGATACTTCCAAGTTCTTCAAATGCCGACAGTTTGTTAATGAAGAGAGGAATGGGGCTGCCTCTCCGCTCAACTTATTCCCCAAATGTAAAGTTCTTGGAGGAGTCTCAAATTACCAAAGTCTGGTATGGACCCACTCAAGGAGTTGGAGTTCATGTCCAATATGGAAAGTTTAGTAAGGTTGGTGATCGATCTTGGAATCGGACCGATGAGTCTGTTTTGACCTAAGAGAAGCCATTCAAGATTGAATAGTGAATTCCCCAAATCTGAAGGAAGACTACCTGAAAACTCATTAAATGAAAGTCCTAACTTCTTCAAGGTTGATACGTTGAATATGGAAGATGGGATGAAACCGGATAAAGAATTCTCAAACACACTGAAATAGTGGAGACTCGGTAGAGAACCAATCTCCTTTGGTAATCCACCTGCCGTATGCAGACATGAATGAATATTAATTTAAATATCTCGTATACTATATTGTATTGCATATTTAAATAGCCTTTCCGTGCGCGCGTTACGTACTCAACAACGCATGCGTGGTGATTATGGAAGTGATGACATACCTGTCAACTTGTTATCTCCGAGATACAACATCTCCAGTTGTGCAAGATTATAGTGGAAAGCTGGAATACTTCCCGATAAACTATTCTCGCGCAAGGACAATGCCCTCAGAGAAGAGATGTTGAAGATTGAAGGTGGAATACTTCCACTTAGAGAGGCCCTATGCATGCTTAACATCTCGAGTCTTGAGAGGTTTCCTATATCGGTCGGAACTCCTCCTGAAATTATGTATATCGTTATTGAATCGATCACATATAAATAAACACAACATAGGTAATTTAAGGAGTAATTAAGAAGATATGTAGGTGAATGTACCTCGGAAATCGTTGTAGCCTAGGTACATTTCTCTAAGCATGCTCAAACTCCCAATTTCACTTGGGATAATTCCAGGTTCTCAAGGTGTCTGCATTTCCATATATTTGGCGGAATCTCCCTAGAAAGTTGATTGGCGGAAATCACGAGTGCTTGGATATTTGGGAGGTTGTTACACAAATCTCTTGGTAAAGAACCTAACAGGCTATTATTACTAATACTAATTTCTCTCAAAGAAGAGAGATTGAATATAGCATGTGGAATGGACCCGCTCAATTGGTTATAGCTTATGCCTAGTTCCTTGAGGGAAGAAGGCGTACTACTCCTCCTGATCTCCGTCGGAATATTTCCACTCAACATATTGAAATCCATGCGCAGGAGTTGCAGCTTTGTATAGTTAAACAAAGTTGGAGGCATTCTACCTGAGAAACTGTTGTTGTGCAGGTACAGTTGCTCTAGCAGAGGCAAGCTACCCGGCCATATCGGAATTTCTCCGGTGAATAAATTCACTCCCACATTCATCACCTTCAGACGCCGCAGTTTAGAGAGCTCATTTGGTAAGAAGCCCGTGAAATTGTTGGAGCCGATGTCAAGATACCTGAGAAACGTCAGGTTTCCGAGATGTGGAGAAACAGTTCCAGCAAGGTCGAATCCGGAGAGATTGAGGGCAGTGACCCTCTGGTGCTTGACGCCACACATGACACCAATCCAATCACAGACGGAAGTATTTTCCGACCAATTTTTGCGCAAGATAGCATCGGGCCGGTCTGAAGTAATGGAGTTTTTGAAGGAAAGAAGGGCATGTTTATCTGTAGTAGAAGAATTGAAAATGGCAGCGGCCAAGCAGGGGGCAATGCTATTAAATAACAAGAATGTTGAAAGAGTAAAGGAAGAGAGATGAGTCTTCATTGATATTAATTGTTTAATAAAATGGATTGGTGCCCCTCTTTATATATAACATATAACGGATAATTCTCCACTAAATTGAGAAGGCTAGCTCAAAAGTAGTTAAGTACGTGATTTTATATTTTTTTATTAAATGAGTTTATTATAATATAATTTTGATGCATGTTATCTTTCAATTATGTTATGACAAGGCTAATTAATTCATTGAATCTCCACTATATTTAGGTAACGTGCATGAAAGTCGGGCTTGAGTCTTGGTCAACAACAAGTCTTCTTCCAAATAAGTGTGGAATGTAAAACATGAACCTTCATGTATATTATACGTTTTTGACGGGGCAATGCGAAACGATGTCTTACAAAACAGAATTGATAATCCACGATAGGCTCCTGAAATGCCTTAAATCCCCATGATCACGCAAAGTTTATTTCAAAATCCTACGGTCATAGAACTGAAATGTCAGTAATCTTCCATTCGGGAATAACGAGAATTTATAACTATTTATACTACTTAAGACTATTATAGATAATAGATCTAATCTACGAGCTTAATAAATAGCCCAATCCAATAATATAAATAACAAGACTCAATTAAATAACTAAACTAAATACTTGAAATAACTATCTACTCTACGGACGTATCACAATGTCGTCAACTTTTCAGTTATGTAACTTCTACTCTCTCTGTTTCTTCTGAAATGGTCATGTTTTCATTTTGGGACGTGTTATTGGAAATGACTAGTTTCCTATTTTGGCCCAACAAATCCATGTGCGCACCTCATTAACCCTTTAAGACACTACCTCTATATACTAAACATCTACTTTAAGTATGTGGACCACCACTATTTTACAATAAACCTCAATTATCTTAGTATGCGTGCCCAAAAGAATGTGATCGTTTCAGAAGAAATGACTGGAGTATTTAAAAAGAATAGGAGTCAAGTGAGTGATTTTAAATTCTAATTAATTAATTGAATTTAGTTGTACTCCCTCCGTCCTATTTATAAATGTATAAATTATATTTTTGTCAATTTCACTCATATAGGGATATTACTTTAAATAACAAAATTTTAACCCGCTTAACTAATTCACACTATTTTATCCACTACTATCACTCTAATCGTAATTCTCGTACGGAGAAAAAGTTATCCCTTTATAAGTAAGGCGGATGGAGTATTATCCTACCATCCGTGCGTTCTGATCTTTTAATTATCTTATATGAGAACGCTAATTAATTTATGTAAGTCGTGGTTGAGTCTTGGTCAATGAGTCTTCTTCCAATTAAGTGTGGAATTTATATAAAACTGGGACCTCCATGTTTGCGTTACACGTTATTGACGGGGAAAATGTGGTCAACTTTTCATTTATGTTACTTGTATTTTAGTATTGAATAATGAAAACAAGTCTGATCAAATAATTCATCCGTTTCATTTTATTAGTCTTGTTTATTATTTTAGATTATCTCATTTACTAATTATGTTTCTTTATAGAAATAATTGAACACTTTATTTTTTATATAGACATCTTAACTTGAACTTTTGATATTTACACATAAAATCTTAGATTCAAAAGAAAGAGGAGTACTGTAATGGGACGGTAATGAGACGAAAAGAGTAATAATAGATAGCATTCTATTGGCTACTATGTATGGCGAGCTGAGAATAAATTTCCACAAAGAATAGTAATAAGCTGACTTATACCGTAAACTTGTAAACTTTAATGAAGGTAATTTCAGCCAAATGTCAATTTGAATGTAAATTAGATACTCCCTCCGTCACATGGCATTAGTCTCATTTGGATATGGCACAGTAACCTAGGCATGCAGAGATAAAAGGATTTTAAAAGGTGTTTTTGTGTGTTAAATTATTTCCTTTTAAGAAATGAGCCTAGTTCTCGCAATTAACGGTGGAGTGCATGGTTTTATCCGAGGGAAGCGGGGACTTCGACAAGGGGACCCGATGTCCCCTACACTCTTCCTTCTTTGCATGGAGTATCTTGCACGGCTGCTCAAGAAAAGAACTAGGGAGTCGGACTTCATTTTCCACGCTAAGTGCGAGGAACTAGGGATCTCGCACTTAGCCTTCGCCGATGACCTCCTATTGTTTGGTCGAGGGGACCTCACCTCCATGACGGTACTTGCGGAGGCCGTGGAGGAATTTTCCAGCACATCCGGACTTGTGGTGAGCAGCAGCAAATCGAGGCTGTTTTTTAGCAACGTCCCGGGTGCTACGAAGTCCCTTATTTGTGAGAAGTTTAGATTTGTGGAAGCCGCCCTTCCCGTCAAATACTTAGGGCTGCCTCTATCTCATAAAAATCTGCTCGTGTCGCAATTCTCTCCTCTCGTCGATAGTATCACTGCTTGCATCAACAAATGGAGCAACTCCTTCTTATCCCTAGCCGGTAGGGCTGAACTCATTCGCTCGGTAGTGCAAGGTATTGAATGCTTTTGGCTTCAATGCCTCCCCCTACCCGGCAGCGTGACGGACCGCATACACTCTCTCCTTCGCCGGTTCTTGTGGGGAGGGAAACACTGCCCGGTTGCTTGGAAGACGGTTTGCTTGCCGAAGGAGGAAGGGGGCCTCGGATTTAGGAACCTCACTGCTTGGAACAAGGCCCTTCTCTCGAAAGTCATTTGGGATTTTCATTCCAAGGCCGACTCTCTTTGGGTTCGCTGGGTTCACACGGAAATCTTAAATGGGAGGGAATTTTGGACTTCACGCACCGAAGCCCGGGACCCCGGCCTCATTCGGAATTTGTTTAAAATAAGGGACGAGATTGTTAATGCTTGCGGAGGAGACCGTGCTAAATCTGTGGATAGTTTGGAAGCTTGGTTCAATGGGAAAGGGGTGGCGGATGCGTACGAATTCTTTCGACCGAAAGGGACCCCGGCGTTTTGGCATAAGGCAATCTGGAAAAACTACATTCCCCCGAGGTATTCCGTTACTCTTTGGTTTGCACTTCATGGGAGACTCAAAACGGTCGACCGAATGACTTACATCGACCAATCACTCCAATGCCGTATTTGTAATCGAGCCGAAGAATCACATGATCACTTGTTCTTTGCGTGCCCGAAGACGGGCTGCCTTTGGGCCTTGGTTAAAGGATGGCTCGGCATGGATGGGAGAATAAATAATATCAATGCAGCAATTAGGTTTTGCACGAGGAACAAGTCGGGGTCGGGAGTTCTTCGCAAAGCACGATGGATTGCACTCGCTACGGTAGTAAACCGGATCTGGTACGCTCGTAATCTTCTTCGCCATCAGGATATCTCCTTTCGGATACCGGACTTACTTCGTGAAGTTAAGATAGATGTTTTCCGAGTTCTCTACAACATTTTCCCGACGGAGGCGGTGCTGTCCCATATGGACGTAAACACCATTAGTTAGAGCTCCGGATGTATTTGTAACTTTGTATTATGAGTAATAAAATTTTGGAGTGTGTGTGTGGGAGCTGGTGCCGGTTTTCACGGACAGTGCACCCCGTGGGCTCTCTTTTTACGTTCGTTGGGCACTGGCCATGCCTCACTTGGCCAGCTCGCTTCGGGTAGTCGCCGTCCCGGGGTGCCAGCCGCGCGGGGCGCATGCCTTGCTGCTCGGCTTGGCACCGCTGCTGCCCAACTTGTGTAACGGGGTGGATGGGTGCCCCGACCAAAGTCATGGGCCACATCTTCCCGCTTGTTTCCCGTCGTACCCCACAAACTCCCTTATCCCCCGTTTCCTGTCGTACCATTTCTTTTGGCTAGTATTCTGGCCACCATAGTTAGCTATTTTTCCGGGATTGTATTCCGACCCACTTAGCTAGTTATTTGGGCTTGTATTCCGGCCATGAGTCACATTTATTTTGATTGAGTCAGTCCGATGTTTTCCCCCGGCACTGCCGTGGGGTTCAGTGGTTTTCCGGACTGCGGAGCCATTCTTTTATTTATTTTAATAAAATGTTTATTGTTTCAAAAAAAAAAAATGGGACAAACAAAAAGGAAAGTGGGTAGTGCCATAGTGTCATGGACACAAATTCCGATTACAGTTAAACTTTCAAATTATGAAAGTATTTGATTTTTCGGCGATTTTGGACACTTTAAATTAATTAATCTCATTCGAACATTCCATCGAACATTTTCCAGGCTCTTTTGTCGAATATGAAAATCAATGAGATACGGAAGCCGAGAATCAAAGAACACGAAACAGCTAGCTGTTCGATCAAGACTTCCACTGTCTGTTTGACTACAACAAAAGATAAAGATGTCTATACATCGCGTGAGGACGGGAAAATTGCCGCGAACGAGTCATCGTCGTCCACTTGTTTGTTTTTAAATTTTAAATATGCAAAAATAATAATTTCACACATTCAAGCATTTAACCGAACAGGTTGAGGGCTTCAATGATTTAGAATGTAATGGTAGAATTTTATGTTTTTGATTTCTATTAATGTTCATAATTTCACACATAATGCAAGAATCAAACTGATATGTTTTGCCAAACTACTACAGGCTTAACTTTCCATTTTAACCAACAGTAACGGATAACTCATATTGTGGGCGACGAGTGCCCAAAGCTGCTACAATTGTTCCTTTGATCTTGTGCAGAGCAGCTGCTGCTTCGATCATGTTAATTCTTTCATCCACAGAAACTGCTAAGCATTTCATTGCCAACTCGAAAATTGATGAGACGCATCGCTGCTTGTCGGAGAAATCTCGATCTTCCCTCGATAAGAGAGCAGCAGCAGCCACAATTTCAGTAGCTGCATTTTGTTGCAGAGCTCCACTCACCCAGTCTCTTATACTCGTTTCTCCATCGAACATATCATCTGTTGGCTTCTTCCCCGTGAACATCTCCAACAGCATTATCCCAAAACTGTACACATCCCCATTCGTAGAAACTTTTCCTTCCGTTCCGAACTCTATTTGTGACACAGCAGTTCATCAATTTGTTAGGATTAGGCAAATTAATAATGGAAAATAATGGAATTTGAAAAGCTATCATTATGCATTATCACCTGGTGCAGCATAACCGATGGTGGCCAACGTTTGAGTTTGGGCGAAAGCTTCCCCTTCCTCGAAAAGCTTCGAAATACCAAAATCAGAGAGATGAGCAATCATGTCTTGATCAAGAAGAACATTGCTTGGCTTTACATCGCAATGAACAATTGGGAAAGTATATCCATGGTGTTCGAATGTAACCATCTATCCAAGCTCCCATTTGGCATGTACGCGAGAACCAAGGCTTTAAACTCCATGTTACTGCAACATCCAATTGTTCGCACTAAGTTTCTGTGTCGGATGCCGCCCAGTACTTCTGTCTCGGTATCAAAGCTTTTTGCACCTCCTTCTAGCTGTAGGTTGAATACTTTGACTGCAGCTTCTAATCCATCCGAGAGTGTTGCACGAAAGACCGAACCGAAGCTCCCTCTTCCAAGTAAGTTTCCTTCATTAAAACTGTTTGTTCCCCGTTCCAGTTCTATGTAAGAAATTCTTCTCCATTCACTAGTCGGCGGAATGTCACTCGATACTGTAACTTTTTCTGATTTACGCCTCCTTATCATCACGAAGATGATAATCGCAAGAATAGCGGGTAAGATCAGTGAGGGTACCAAGAATTTCTTTAAGTTTGATCTAGGATGATGGTTTGCTAACAAGCAAGGTTGAACTTGAAATCTCGGGGAACCGCAGAGGGCAAAGTTGTGGGAAAAGGATTGAGGAGGGAAGCTACCAAATTGACCCCCACCTGGGATTTCGCCTTCCAGTTTGTTGCTAGAAACATTAAAAAGCTGAAGATAACGGAGGATCTCTAAGGACTTGGGTATCGAACCAGAAAGATGGTTGTAAGATAAATCTAAAGTTTTGAGACTTCCGACATGCCCTAAAGATGCGGGAATGAATCCACTAAACTGATTATTCGACAGGTTTAGAGTTTCTAATGATTGACAACCATCAATCAAGCTGGGAATATTGCCTGAAAATCGATTAGACGACAAATCCAAGGTGTTGATTTCCTTTAAATGTCCGAGCTGAGGCGACAACTGGCCGTCGAAATAATTGGAGGACAATTTCAAAACGACAAGGTCTGTAAGTGCCCAGAAGTTGGGAGGGATGGTAGAATCCAAGTGGTTGGAGTCTAAGTAAACTTCTCTCAAGGATCTGAGTTCCCCAAAACATTCAGGTATTGAACGTACGAGCTTGTTCCTAGAGAAACTCAATACTCCCAGGTTATATAATCGACAAAGATCAATGGGTATGGACCCAACCAACTGATTGCCACCAAGATATAGCCTTTGGAGTTGCTTCATATTCCCAACAGTTGGTGGAATGCGCCCACTCAATTGATTCTCATCCAAATATATCGTGAGCAAACTGCTCAAGTTTCCGATTTCAGAAGGAATAACACCCATGAAGTTGTTGTTTGATAGCCAAATATCCTCGAGGGAAGACGAAAAATTCCCAATTGATGCAGGCAGGCTACCGTTGAGCAGGTTATCAGATACTTCCAAGTTCTTCAAATGTCGACAGTTGGTTAATGAAGAGAGAAATGGGGCTGCCTCTCCGCTCAACTTATTCCCGTAAATGGAAAGTCTTTGGAGGAGTCTCAAACTACCAAAATCTGGTATGGACCCACTGAAGAAATTATTTTGCAGGTCCAAGAAGGCCAGCTGAGAAAGATTGGTGATGGAGTTTGGAATTGGGCCACTCAGTCTGTTACCACCGATAAGAAAGTCTTCAAGATTGGAAAGAGAATTCCCCAAATCTGAAGGAAGACTACCTCCTGAAAACTCATTAAATGAAAGGTATAATGTTTTCAAGGTTGATATGTTGAATACGGAAGACGGGAAGGAGCCGGATAAGGAATTGCTGAGCACACTGAAATATTGAAGGTATGGTAAAGTGCCAATCTCTTGTGGAATTTCACCTGCAGAATCCAGAAATACATGGATGAATAATATTGAATTTATTCAAAGTATTATTGTTATTATTATTAATAGTTATCACATATATTTAATATTTGGCCCAGTTTTAGTTTGATAAATATAAAGATAAGCACAATTCAAACATATTTTATTCAATTCACGATTAGTAATTAGTAGAACAATTAATTATGCGATTACAAACATTAATATATTTGAATATAACTAATTATATTCATGATAATATTAATGATTTAAAGATTTATTCTCCATGTTATCCATCGGTTGGACACTTGTTCTGTCCGCACATCTAAGGTACCTAAAATTGTTCAAATCAACGAATCCAATTTGATAATATGGAAATCCGTTCCAGCCCAAGAAAGAACTCTAGCCACGGTTAGACTGACCACGCATCTAAAGTACAAAAAATGATCTTATTTTGGTTTATAGTTTCTTATAACTTAAAAAAAAATGTAACTTAATAAAATTTAAGGGCCTTTTTTGTTATATTGCCCAGGGCCCCTAAACTGCGAGGGGCATGTAGTTTATCATGTAACAATTAGTGGGCACACCATCATATGCTATTCAAAACCATAATTAATATATCATATCTATACCTGTCAAATTATTGGATGTTAGGCTCAACGCTGTAAGCATTGTAAGATTTCCAATTCCACGTGGAATGCAGCCACTCAAATTGTTGTGGTCAATTGAGAACAACTCAAGGTTTCTGCATTTCCATATATTTGGCGGAATATGGCCTTGAAGTTGGTTCTTACTCAGATGAAGTAATTTAAGGTTGGGCATATTGCTGCACATATCAATCGGGACCCTACCTGCAAATAATTTTCTACCACATGCATTATCTAATTGCTAACAATTAGTAACAAACTTAATCCAAATCTGACCTCAACATATATATTGTTTTATGCTCCCATGCAATATATTGTTAAATACTCCCTCCGTCCCACTCATAAAGGGATAACTTTTTCTCGGTACGAGAATTAAGAAGAGAGTGATAATTGTAGATAAAGTAGTGTTAATGAGTTTTAGTGGGCTAAGATTTTACTATTTAAGGTAATATCCCTATACGATGAGTGGGACGGACGAAAATAAAACTTATCCCTTTATGAATGGGACGGATGAAGTAATTTGTAGTAGTATTTTGCAATTACTCGTGAACGCATGCATGGTGATTATATATATGGCATATTTACCTGTCAACTTGTTATCATCGAGATACAACACCTCAAGCAGTGGAAGATTACTGTGGTGGAAACTTGGGATACTTCCTGACAAATTATTCCCGAACAAGCTCAATATCCTCAAAGAAGAGATGTTGAAGACTGAAGATGGAATATTTCCACTTAGAGAAGCGCTCTCGATGCTTAATATCTCTAGCCTCGAGAGATTCCCTGTTTGTGCCAAAACTCCTCCTAAAATTATGTACTAATGTTTTATTCACCAACATAAAAGATATATACAAG
Organism: Thymus mandschuricus; assembly: GCA_029379335.1. Classification (NCBI taxonomy): domain Eukaryota; kingdom Viridiplantae; phylum Streptophyta; class Magnoliopsida; order Lamiales; family Lamiaceae; genus Thymus; species Thymus mandschuricus. Next base: position 39,597,499 of record CM057074.1, read on the forward strand.
TATTAGCTAGAAAGTTTATTGCCAATGGAATTGTTGTGGGATAATGTAAAGAGCTCAAGATATTTGCATTTCCATGTAGATCTTCAAGTTTATTCTCATGTAAAGAGAGTAACATGATGTTGGGAGCTTTTGATTGCTTCAAGTAAAGATTAAACTCCAAGCCGAAGCTTTTGGATCTAAATGATGAACATAGGGAGTATCATTATAGAATCAAGTATACGTGTAAGAAGATATGTGTACGTACCTCGAAAATCGTTAAAGCCCAAATACAACTCTCTAAGCATGCTCAAACTCCCAATTTCAAGCGGGATTTCTCCATTGAAATGATTGATGGATAAACCCAGGATCTCAAGGAGTCTGCATTTCCATATATTTTGTGGAATCTCCCCAGAAAGTTGATTGACCGAAAAATCTAGTACTTTGATATTTGGGAGATTGTCACATAAATGAGTCGAGAGTGAACCTGATAGGCTATTATTGCTAATTCTAATTTCTCTCAAGGAAGAGATATTGAGGATAGCCCGTGGAATGGACCCACTCAACTCATTTAAGTCTAAGTTTAACACTTGTAAGGATGAAAGATTTCCAATCCCCTCTGGAATAACCCCGTTCAAATGGTTATTGAGTATCCTTATTTCCTTGAGCAAAGAACTACTACTCCCAATCTCCGTCGGAATATTTCCACTTAACAGATTGTTACTCAAGTATAAGAGTTGGAGATTTGAATTGTTGAACAAAGAGGGAGGGATTCTACCTGTGAAACTGTTGTTGTGGAGATCCAGTTGCTCGAGCTGAGGTAAGCTTCCCAACCCTGTTGGAATTTCTCCGACGAATGAATTCAGTCCCACGTTCATCACCTTCAGACGCCGCAGTTTAGAGAGCTCAATTGGTAAGAAGCCCGTGAAATTGTTGGAGCGGATGTCAAGATACCTGAGAAACGTTAGGTTTCCGAGATGTGGGGCAACAGTTCCAGCAAGGTCGAAACCGGAGAGATTTAGGGCAGTCACCCTTCGGTGCTTGACGCCACACGTGACACCAATCCAGTCACAAACGGATGTATTTCCCGACCAATTCATGTGCAAGATAGCATGGGGGTCGGAAGTAATGGAGCTTTTGAAGGAAAGAAGAGCATGTTTGTCTGTTGTAGAATCCAAGCAGAGGGCAATTGTATTGAAGAAGAAGAAGATGGAAAGAGCAAAGAAAGAGAGATGAGTAGTCTTCATTGATTTTAATTGTTTTATTTTGGATTGGTTGCCCTCTGTTCATATATATATATATATAATTTTGATTGCATAATTGATTTTGAGTCTTGGTCAATGAGTCTTCTTCCAAATAAGTGAAGTGTGGAATTTCAATTCGTGATGTCAGGGGCAATTGACGCAAGTCGTCGTCAACTTATTAATTTGAGAAAATTCTGTTTCCATGCAAAATTAAAATAACGAAAAAGAAAAGAAAAATATATTTTCTCCTTCCCACAAATGCACTTACTGTTATATCCAAAAAAGGAAAATCCACTATATATAACAAACATATTAAAATTCTAATAAATTACATGAAAATACTTTTATTAAAAATCTATATCGATCACATTTTAAAAGTTATCTGTAACCATTAAATCAATATTTATGATTAATTAAATTGCCATTAAAATCAATTTTTGATTTTAGATTCGTGTTTTATTATATAATAATTACTTTTAGAACGCTAATTAATTTATGTAAGTCGTGGTTGAGTCTTGGTCAATGAGTCTTCTTCCACATAAGTGTGGAATTTATATAAAACCGGGACCTCCATGTTTACGATACACGTGATTGACGGGGCACATGTGGTCAACTTTTCATTATGCTACTTGTATTTTAATATTGGATTTTTCGGCAATTTTGGATACTTTAAATTAATTCATTTAATTCAAACATTCCATCGAACATTTTCCAGGCTCTTTTGTCGAATATGGAAATCAATTTGATACGGAGCCGAGAACCGAAGAACACGAAACAGCTAGCTGTGCGATCAAGACTTCCACCGTCTGTTTGACTAGAACAAAATATAAAGATGTCTATATATCACGTGAGGACGGGGCAATTGCCTCGAGCGAGTCATCGTCGTCTACTTGGGTGTTATTAAAATTTTAATGTGCGTAAAAATTAATTTCGCAGATTCAAGCATTTCACCGAACAGCTTGAGGGCTTCAATGATTTAGACTCTAATGGCAGAATTTTATGTTTTTGATGTCTATTAATGATTGAAACCATCCTTTGTGAAATAGTGTCTTCTACTCTACAAATTTTTATTCTTGTAGACCAAAAAAAAAAAAAAGTAAAATAAAGGCAAAATATTTCTTTGCTACTCTGCCTTGGGGAATTGTTAATACTTTGAAATCAAACGACTTGTGTATGTGTCACTTTTTCAGCCCAATAGAAGCTGGACTTTGAAACATTAACCTTCTTTCAAACATTTCATCGAACATCTGCGGTGTATCGGGATACGATCATTAATAGAAAATTCCGTATATTGTTCGGTGTAATGGTGTGTAATTGGGTCCCAACTGTTGTAACCAGTGAATGCCTAACACCGCTCTGGGACCTTCTATCGCGAGTATATGAAGATCAATCGTGAATGTCTGATTTTGAACCTGAAGAGGAACAGCCGGACAGAGATGTTTGCACACCAGGAAATCAGCGAAATGGAGGAATTTCACGAATTGGTAATTGTAAAGCTTGAGCAATGGAGGGTTGAATGAAATTATGTGAACTCCCACTATCAACGAGAATACGCACTTTGACGACCGTGGATAGAGTCTGAGAGAGCGGGGCGCCGCCATTCCAGACAAGGCATGAAGACTAGAAATATCGCCTACTACGGTATCATCACCGAACTCAGCTGGAGTGGAATCGTGTGTATCAGTTTCATCACCTTCTTCTTCCGTTCCACTAAGAGCAAAACTTGGTCGGCACCGGTGATTAGGAGACCATTTCTGATCGCAGTTACAAGAGTGAAAAGAGATAAGAACAACAACAATTATTTCATTGATTCAAAATAGCAACCTTACAACTCTACTTATGGCCGAACGGCCTTCTGGGAATTCTGAGAAATTAAAGAGAAAAGTACATTCTAGGATAATTTACAACCACTCCTTAACCTAGTACAAAATCCTTGAATTTGTTGCGACTGGGCTGGGCGTAACATCCTCACAAAGCATCACACTGTTTGGGCGCAAACGAAATAGCCTCCTTGGCAAGATCATAAACCACATGCATATTCTGCTGCTGAACATTTCCAAATATGGACATCCCACTCGAACTCCCCATCGCCAAGCACGCCACGCCGCTCAGGTAACGGATGCAGTTTTCTTCCGGTAGATCCAAATCGGCACCGTCGAAATGAAAGACGAGTTTCGGTACGTCGAAGCTTTGAGTGTCTGAAGAAGGAAGAGTGAAGCATAGATCTAGACCGGTCTGACTCGGGTCATCAACGGGAAGCTGGACTTTCTTAACAAACTCCTTTTTCACAAGGTCGAAAGCACTCTCCTCTAAATGAGTGAACGTAGTACCGGAATCGATAATCATTCCGCCGCTCCCGTCGCCTTTTATCTCAAAAGTCGATTTCTCGATAGGCAGCCTGGTATCACCGACCGTGATCCCTTGAAGAGAAAGATAGTAAAAAGTGGGTAATGATGGATTCTTGATTAATGGCGTGGTCATGGTGGCTTCCTTGGCTTCGACGCTAGCTAAAGAACCCATCAATAGCGTGCTGGTCTTGGTCGAATCGATTGACGTCAGGCAGTAGGAGAATTTGGGCTCGTCAAGCTGGGAAACCAGAGACAACGGGCCTCGGCCCAGCCCAACGAGCCCGCCACCCTGGTCGAATCCGCCCCCCTCGTTGTCGAGCCCACACCCAAACCCGACTTTGGGGACGGAGACATCCCCAAAGAGGAAGGTCTCCGTCGCCATAACACCCTGCGTCGACGAGCGGTCACCGTAGCGGTAGCCGTACACGCAGCTGGAATCGATGCAGTTGTGAGGAAGCGCGGTGCAGAGGTCGCTCGAGCATGGCAGCTTCGCGAAAGAGGAAGACTTTGTTGGGTCAAATATCGGGTTGGGGGAGCTGAAGCATTGCTTGCAGGGTTCGCATTGAGTCCAGATGAGGTCGCTGCCGGTGAGTATGGCGGAGTACGCTTCCGGCGGGGTGCCGTTGGAGAGGTCCATAAGGAACTCGCCTTTTCCGGCGTGGATGGGGGCGGAGACGGTGGGGTCTGAGGCGGCGAGGGCCATTGCGTAGAGATTTTGCATTCTCTTCCTCCCCCGCTTCATTCCACGTTGAAGGAGCTGGAGTTTGGTAAAGTTTCCGCCCTGGTCGATGTGTCTTAGGGTTACCCGGAAGCCGGTTTTCGCGTCCTCACGGTGGTGGCCGAGAAGTGGAAGATGCAGGTGCAATTATCAGAACCGCCATTAGCGTGAGGAGTAGGGTTATTGCCATTGAAGGGGAATGAGAGAAGTTATGAAAGGAAGGCATTGTATTCGTGGTGTGTTGAATAGCTATATGTTTGTGTATATATTGGGGAGATATAGAATGGGAAGAATCGAAGGCTAATTATATATACAATTGGATTCGTGGGGTTAGTGAGTGTTAGTCAATTGTTTCGAAGACTAAAAGAAACAACCAATTTACGTCGAATTAGCCCACCTTCCATGAAACTTATAAATTTTCAAATTTATTTTTCATTTTCTTCTATAGACACTTTCAAATATGCTTCCGTATTCATATGTACATTTTATATACATATATGTATGAGTAAGTTTGCATGTCTCATTTTCATAGATTATTAAACTATAAACATTTATGAATTTTATATAATTTATAACATTATCGGTTGAGTTTACCAATGCTTTATTAATTGTAGAAAAATGAACATGCAAAGAAAGAATATTAATGTATACAATAACATATTGAATTTTATTAGTCAAGAGAATAAATAATATCAATAATAAAATATTATAAAGTAGGAAATCAATTAATATTGTAACTGGAAATTCAATTTATATGTTAAATTTTAATAAATTAAAAAGGGTTTATAAGAATAAATGCATTAAGAGTTTGTATAGGAAATAACAAAATTTATATTGATTTAATTAGAGAAAATTAATAATTTAGCACAAATAAATAAATAAAAATAGAGGAAAACTGCACTATTTATTTTAGATTACTATAATTTAATTTCGATTGCATATTTGATTTTGAGTCTTGGTCCACTAGTCTTCTTCCAAATAAGCCAAGTGTGGAATTTATGTAAAACTGGGACCCAAATTGCGATGACAATGAAATTTTCAAATTATGAACGTACCTGATTTTATGCAATAATTAAGAGGATACTCTAAATAAATTCAATCTCAATCAAACATTCAATCGAACACTTTCCTGGCTCTATGGAAGTCAATGAAACGCCGAAGCCGAGAACCGGAGAAGACAAAGCAGCTGCGTAGAAATGCAATATACAAAGCCAGAAGGAAAAATTAGAGTCGTTATTGTTTTTTTCTGTTGGGAGGAAAAATAATTGATATTTGATCAAGACTTTTTGAACAGGACTAAAGATGAAGTTAAAGATGAAGTTTCTGCGGTCATTAATTATTCTTCTTATTCTTTTGTGTTATTTGTCATAAGGGAAAAACCGATTTCCTACACGCTGTAAAGATGTCTATATGTCGCGTGAGGACGGGGCAATTAACTCAACTTGAGTCGTCGTCGTGTTCTTCTTATTTTGTGAATTTCCTATATTTTCTTGTTTTGTTAAAATCAAATAATAGAATTATTCTATTATTGTTATTACAATTTAATTGTGGTACGCATTTATTTTTACATTTGTTTTCAAAGAATCAAAGCCAGTGTTTTTCCCCTTATGACGATGACTCTAAATCGATAAATTACACCATTTGTTCAGGAATCCTTGAATTAAAATTTTGGGCATTTTGTTTAATGTACGCAGTAAATAAATTAAAGTATTGGAGTGTTACAATATTTTAACCGTGAGCTTATTGGATATTTTAATTTTGTAAAATATTAAAGTGTTAAAAGTTATAAGTTCATCTAATATATTTAATGACATTAAAGTTTTATAGTATTAAAATATTTTCTGTGGGGGCTGTCATAAATTGTAAACTGTGAAAAAATCACGGACGTCTCGATATAATATTAGTGTAAAGAAATTATGAAAGTGGCGGAAGGAAGATAGTACTAAATAATGCATTATGTATGTGTATCTCTCTTTCTCGGCCCAATAGAATTAAGGACGAGAGATGAGATATTTCAATTCTTTATTTGTATTAATAGCATATGTACACTCTAATTTGCTCTCCACTAAATTTTTTTATAAGTTTAATTTTCAATTAACTTGAATAATATTCAAGTTAAATATCCTATTTTCGATTATATTTTGAGTCTTCGTATTCATCAACTTAGTGCTTTAACCACAAAAAGTGTGGAATTTCAATTCGTGATGTCAGGGGCAATTGACGCAAGTCGTCGTCAACTTATTAATTCGAGAAAATTCTTTTTCCATGCAAAATTAGAATAATGAAAATCTATTACACAAATCTAACTGAAGATTCCACTACGTAAACAATGAAAAGATATGTTTTGTCATAGCATGTTCCAGAGCACAATCAGCATCAAACTCCATTGTTGTGAATACTAATCGATAGAGCATATCGAGGCCGACGCCTTCGTGTAGCTGCAGTTATTGCAGCATTGATCTTGTGTAGAGTAGCTGCTGCTTCGATCATATTGATCCTTTCATCTGCTGAACTTGCTGAACATTTCATAGCCAACTCAAAAATCGAATTCAAACATTGTTCTTTTGCAGAGAAATCTTGATCTTCCCTTGACAACGGAACAATTTCAGTTGCTGCATTTTGTCGTAGAGATTCACTTACCCAATCTATTAGGCTCATTTCTCCACCGAACATATCATCTGTTGGCTTCTTCCCTGTGAACATCTCCAACACCAATATCCCGAAACTGTAAACATCCCCCTCCGTCGAAACTTTCCCTTCCATTCCAAGTTCTGAGTGTTTCACATGCATTCATCATTCTGTTAGGATTATACATATATAAACAATATTGACATAAATGAATTTAATTTGGAGAGGTTAACACTATTATCACCTGGTGCGGCGTAACCGATGGTGGCCAACGTTTGAGTGTGGACGAAAGCTTCCCCTCCCTCGAAAAGCTTCGAAATACCAAAATCAGAGAGATGAGCAATCATGTCTTGATCAAGAAGAACATTGCTTGGCATTACATCGCAATGAACAATTGGGAACGAATAGCCGTGGTGTAGATACTCCAATGCTGCCGCAACATCTATTGCTATTTTTACTCTCTGAAGCAGATCAAAATCACTATAGGTGGTCGAATGCAACCATCTATCCAAGCTCCCATTTGGCATGTACGCGAGAACCAAGGCTTTAAACTCCATGTTACTGCAACATCCAATTGTTCTCAATAAGTTTCTGTGCCGGATGCCGCCCAGTATTTCTGTCTCGGTATCAAAGCTTTTAGCACCTCCTTCTAGCTGCAGGTTGAATACTTTGACTGCAGCTTCTAATCCATCCGAGAGTGTTGCACGAAAGACCGAACCAAAGCTTCCTCTTCCAAGTAAGTTTCCTTCACTAAAACTGTTTGTTCCCCGTTCCAGTTCTATGTAAGAAATTCTTCTCCATTCACTAGTCGGCGGAATGTCAGTCGATAGTGTAACTTTTCCTGATTTACGCCTCCTTATCATCACGAAGATGATAATCGCAAGAATAGCGGGTAAGATCAGTGAGGGTACCAAGAATTTCTTTAAGTTTGATCTAGGATGATGGTTTGCTAACAAGCAAGGTTGAACTTGAAATCTCGGGGAACCGCAAAGGGCAAAGTTGTGAGAAAAGGATTGAGGAGGGAAGTTACCAAATTGACCTCCACGTGGGATTTCGCCTTCCAGTTTGTTGTTAGAAGCATTAAAAATGTGAAGATAGGGGAGGATCTCTAAGGACTTGGGTATCGAACCGGAAAGATCGTTGTAAGATAAATCTAAAGTTTCGAGACTTCCGAGATGCCCTAAGGATGCGGGAATAGATCCTCCAAGCCGATTATTCGACAAGTTTAGAGTTTCTAATGATTTGCATCCATCAATCAAACTGGGTATATCACCTGAAAATCGATTAGACGACAAATCCAAGGTGTTGATCGCCTTCAAATTTCCGAGTTGAGATGACAAGTTGCCGTTGAAATGATTAAAGGACAAGTCCACGATGACAAGGTCTTTAAGTGCCCAGAAGTTGGGAGGGATGGTGGAATCCAGTTGGTTGGAGTCTAAGTAAACTTCTCTCAAGGATTTGAGTTCCCCAAAACATTCAGGTATTGAACCTACGAGCTTGTTCGTAGAGAAGCTCAACACTCCCAAATTATATAATCCGCAAATATTATTGAGTATGGACCCAACCAATTGATTGGCATCAATATATAGCATTTGGAGTTGCTTCATTTTCCCAACAGTAGGTGGAATGCGCCCACTCAATTGATTTCCAGAGAAATAAATCCCGAGCAAACTGCTCAAGTTTCCAATTTCAGAAGGAATGGTGCCCATGATGCTATTTTCTGTTAGCGAGATCATTTCAAGGGAAGAGGAAAAATTCCCGATTGACGCAGGCAGGCTACCGTTGAGTAGGTTATCGGCTGCCGTCAAGTACTTCAAATGTCGACATTCAGTTAATGAAGAGAGAAATGGGGCTACCTCTCCGCTCAACTTATTCCCCCAAATATAAAGTTCTTGGAGGAGTCTCAAATTACCGAAGTCTGGTATGGATCCACTCAAGGAGTTGTTGCTCATATCCAAGATGTTAAGGTTAGAATGATTGGTGATGGAGCTTGGAATCGGACCATCGAGTTTGTTATGAGATAAAAGAAGCCACTCAAGATTGAAAAGTGAATTCCCCAAATCTGAAGGAAGACTACCTGATAACTCATTTAATGAAAGTTCTAAATCCTTCAAGGTTGATATGTTGAATATGGAAGATGGGATGGAGCCGGATAAGGAATTGTTGTACACACTGAAATATTGAAGGTTTGGTAAAGTGCCCATCTCTTGTGGAATTTCACCTGCCGTATGCACACATGCATTGCATATATGAGATATTATTATTATTATTATTATTATTATTATTATTATTATTATTATTATTATTATTATTATTATTATTATTATTATTATTATTATTATTATTATTATCACATACATATGGCCCGGTTTTAGTTTTATAATTTCATAAAATTTATTGCAAATACAACTTGGCTCTAGTTTAATAATATAAATATAAAGATACGCAAAATTCAAACATATTTTATTTAGTTCACGATTAGTAATTAGCTAGGAGAACAATTATGCGATTACAAATATTTTAATGAAAATAGGATGCATTCATAATCTACCTGTATTATTATTTTTATCTATTATAAAAGTGTCTTGTGTGACAAATTTTAGTTTACCTAATTTGTCCCTATAATAAAGTTTAGTTTAAGGTCAATATTGTAAATTCATCATGATTTAATTTACTATAAAAAGTCAAATATAATTTTGCAATTCTAATCATTATTGAACTACACAAGAATTTATTTAATAAAGTAGCATAATATAATTGAAAAGATATACTATTATAATCAATTTCTACATAAATTCATAAAATATTATAGTCCTTCTCCAATTAGAATTCACTAATTGTCCAACTTAACCTTATACAATATAATACCTCCTCGATTCCCCATCAACCAAATTACAAATACTAAGTTACACACATCTCCAACTCGCATTTTTCAATTTCTATTGAATATGTCATTAATTAATAAAGGGTTTGGGTTTAAACACATCAACAAAAGAACTTCCACTTCTAAGCTCTAATCAAACATAGTAGACAATTAATTTCAAGAACATTATAAAGTATTGTAAGTATATATTACCCTTATACTTAGTCTCCTTTTTCTTTAAGTTCTCTTTGATGTAAAATAATCAAGAGAAAATTAAGGAGAGAAAAGAAAATAACCATCTTTTAATTTTTCCTTGTTTTAAAAGAAATAGGATGCATTTACAAAAAAATTGGTGGTTCATCGTGTAACAATTATTAGCACGCCATCATATGCTATTCAGAACCATTATTAATATCTCTACCTGTGAAATTATTGTCCGACAGGTCCAGCTGTGTAAGCATGGTGAGATTTCCAATTCCTCGTGGGATGCTGCCACTCAAATTGATATGGCTAAGTGACAATATGTCAAGGTTTTTGCATTTCCATATATTTGACGGAATCTTCCCTGCAAGTTGATTGAGTACCAAATAATAAGTGTATATTGATGTTGGGCATATTCCACTTCTACCTGCAAATAATAGAATCACGTACACGAGTAACAAGTAAGAAGATATTTGTACGTACCTCGTAAATCGTTATAGCCCAAATACAACTCGCTAAGCATGCTCAAACTCCCAATTTCAAGCGGAATTTCTCCATTGAAATGATTGAAGGATAGACTCAGGATCTCAAGGAGTGTGCATTTCCATATATTTTGTGGAATCTTCCCAGAAAGTTGATTGCGTGAAATACTTAGTGCTTTGATATTTGGGAGATTGTCGCAGAAATGAGTCGAGAGTGAACCTGATAGGCTATTATTGCTAATTCTAATTTCTATCAAGGAGGAGATATTGAAGATAGCATGTGGAATGGACCCACTCAACTCATTTACTTTCAAGTTTAACACTTGTAGGGATGACAGATTTCCAATCTCCTCTGGGATAACCCCGCTCAAATGGTTATTGCTTATCCATAATTGCTTGAGCGAAGAAGACCTACTGCTCCCGATCTCCGTCGGAATATTTCCACTCAACAGATTGTTACTCAAGTCTAGGAGTTGGAGATTTGAATTGTTGAACAAAGAGGGAGGGATTCTACCTGTGTAACTGTTGTTGTGGAGATCTAGTTGCTCGAGCTGAGGTAATCTGCCCAACCATGTTGGAATTTCTCCAGCAAATGAATTCGCTCCCAAGTTCATCACCTTCAGACGCCGCAGTTTAGAAAGCTCGAACGGTAACAAGCCCGCGAAATTGTTGGAACTGAGATCCAAATATCTCAGGAATGTTAGGTTTCCGAGATGTGGAGCAACAGTTCCAGCAAGGTCGAAACCGGAGAGATTAAGGGCAGTCACCCTACGATGCCTGAGGCCGCACTTCACACCAGTCCAATTACACAATGGTACATTTTCTGACCATTTGAGGCGCAGGATAGCATGTGGGTCGGAAGTAACGGAGTTTTCGAAGGAAAGGAGAAAATGTTTATCAGTGGTAGAATTCGAAATAGATGCAGCGCCCAAGCAGGGCGAAATGCCAGTATTAAATAGCAACAACAAAATGGAAAGAGCAAAGGACGAGAGATGAAATATTTCCATGAATTGTTTTTTGTTAATAATAATAGCTACTTGTTTTCCTTCGAATTGATATATAACATAAAGGATTATCTTTTGAGTCTTCCTAGTCAACTTAGTGCTCTAACCAATAAGTTGTGGAATTTCAATTCGTCATCGAGAGTGCCATTGACGCAGATGCACTTACTCTTACATCCTAGAAAGAAAATCCACTACATATATATAACAAGCACATGAATGCTCGTCTATCCGCACTAACCTTTCTTAATCTTAATGTAATCACGGATAACATAATATACTATTGATGGATAAATTTTATATATATATAAAAAGAATAATCAGTGGGGGAGTATTTCTAATAACAAGCGTATTAAAACTCTAATATAATTACATATAAAATGTTATTGCAGCACAAAGAGATTTTTCTACTTTATCTACAATTTAAATTTGACTACACCCACCCACTACGAAACTCTACCCAAAATCACTAGTTAGACTTACAAATTGAGATATTTAATTCGTAACGTTCAAATCAATATTTATGATTTTATTAAATTGCCATTAAAATTAATTTTTGATTTAATTTAGATTCGTATTATATTATACTAACAGTATAAAATATTTTATTTCTTTCATGCATAACAAAAGTCAGCATACTAAGATTAGTTCATAATGAATTACTCCCTCCGTTTTTTTATAAGGGGTTTTAGACATTTGATCTTGTTCTTTTTTATAAGGCGTTTTCATATTTCTAGGTAAAATTTTCAATTTCCAACTCACTATTCCTCAATTTTTCTCTTGTTTTCATTAACTTCATTTATCACAATTAATGTTTATCTCTTTTTCCAAAATAATTTCATCTGTTTTTTACATGGAAAATACGATTTACGAGAAAAAAAATATCATAAAAAAATAATCATCAAATTTTCTTAATTCTTGTTTTTGAACTAAAAGCCCCTCATAAAAAAGGAGGGAGTATTACAACTTTGGAAGTCTTAATTACTTTTGAGCCCTAACTTTATCCACCAATGAGAATAAAGATGAGTGAGCACAACAAGCATCTCCACTCACAAGGAATATTATAAGTGTTGGAAATAGTTTATCTTTGTAGAAAATGTATGACTTGGGCCCATGTTTTAATTTTATCCTAATCATAACTTTGATATTTTGGATGAATTACAACCATGAAAATTATACCATTTATATTTAGTTCTTTGACTAGGAATGGTGCATAATTCCATCTTATTATTTACTATTCATATTCACCATGGGCATATTTACCTTGTTCGTTGTGGATGTGGAAGTGGTAAACAATAAGGCAAAACAAATACAATTATTATTTTTATTTCAAAAAAGAAAAACCTAGTCTTTCTTTTTTTCCCTCTCAACAAGCAGCAACTTTAGTGTATCATTTTAGTTTTGTTTGTTATTTTGGATCGTCACTAATCTTGTTTCTTAAAATGAAAAGTATTAACCCTTTATTTTCAATGTGAGTCCTTTACTTATAATTTTTAACACTGGCGCATAAGATCTCGTGTTGAAAAGAAACGGTTCTACCGAATGGGACGGAGGGAGTAATAATAGTTAGCATTCTATTATCTACTTATGTATGGCGAGTTGAGAATTAATTTCCAAAAATGTTACTTAAATGAAAATCAATTTCACCCAAATTTCAATTTAAATGCTCAATGTTTGGAAAAATTGGATTAAATAAGATACTAAAGAACAACTTTTGACCCAATCTTCAATTACAGTTAAACTTTAAAATTATGAACATATTTGATTTTTCAACAATTAGGATACTTTAAATTAATTCATCTCATTCGAACATTTCAACGAACACTTTCCAGGCTCTTTTGTCAAATATGGTAATCAATGAGATACAAAAGATGAGAATCAAAGAACACGAAACAGCTAGCTGTGCGATCAAGACTTCCACCACCTGTTTGAATAGAACAAAAGATAAAGACGTCTATATATCGCGTGAGAGGGGGCAATTGACGCGATCGTCGTCCTCGACGTCTACTTGTTTGTTATTAAAATTTTAATTTGCAAAAAATTAATTTCACACATTCAAGCATTTCACCGAACAGCTCGAGGGCTTCAATGATTTAGACTGTAATGGTAGAATTTTATGTTTTTGATTTCAAATAATGATTGCAACCATCCTTTGTGAATAGTTTCTTCTACTCTACAAATTTTTATTATGTAGAAATAAAAACGAAAAGTAAAATAAAGATAAAATATTTCTTTGCTACTCTGCCTTGGGGATTGTTAATATTTTGAAATCAAACGACTTGTATATGTGTCACTCTCAGCCCAATAGAAGCTGGACTGTGAAACATTAACCTTTTTCAAACATTTCATCGAACATCTGGAGTGCTTCAATGATTAGACTGTAATGGTTTAATTTAAACCTGCGAATTCAATGACAAACTTAATACAAGAATCAAACTGATATGTTTTGCCAAACTACTACAGGCTTAAGTTTCCATTTTAACCAACAGTAACGGCTAACTCATATCGTGGGCGACGAGTGCCCAAAGCTGCTACGATTGTTGCTTTGATCTTGTGCAGAGCAGCTGCTGCTTCGATCATGTTGATTCTTTCATCCACAGAAACTGTTATGCATTTCATTGCCAACTCGAAAATCGACGAGATGCATCTCTGCTTGTCGGAGAAATCTCGATCTTCCCTTGACAAGAGAGCAGCTGCCACAATTTCAGTAGCTGCATTTTGTTGCAGAGCTGCACTCACCCAATCTCTTATGCTCGTTTCTCCATCGAACATATCATCTGTTGGCTTCATCCCCGTGAACATCTCCAACAACATTATCCCAAAACTGTACACATCCCCATTCGTAGACACTTTTCCTTCCGTTCCGAACTCTATTTGTATCAGACACAGCAGTTCATCAATTTGTTAGGATTAGGCAAATTAATCATGGAAAATAATGGAATTTGAAAAGCTAACATTATGCATTATCACCTGGTGCAGCGTAACCGATGGTGGCCAACGTTTGAGTTTGGGCGAAAGCTTCCCCTTCCTCGAAAAGCTTCGAAATACCAAAATCAGAGAGACGAGCAATCATGTCTTGATCAAGAAGAACATTGTTTGGCTTTACATCGCAATGAACAATTGGGAACGAATAGCCATGGAGTAGATACTCCAATGCTGCTGCAACATCTATTGCGATTTTTACTCTCTGAAGCAGATCCAAATCACTATTGGTGTTCGAATGCAACATCCAATTGTTCTCACTAAGTTTCTGTGCCGGATGCCGCCCAGTATTTCTGTCTCGGTATCAAAGCTTTTTGCACCTCCTTCTACCTGCAGGTTGAATACTTTGACTGCAGCTTCTAATCCATCCGAGAGTGTTGCAAGTAAGTTTCCTTCACTAAAACTGTTTGTTCCCCGTTCCTGTTCTATGTAAGAAATTCTTCTCCATTCACTAGTCGGCGGAATGTCACTCGATTGTATAACTTTTCCTGATTTACGCCTCCTTATCATCACGAAGATGATAATCGCAAGAATAGCGGGTAATATCACTGAAGGTACCAAGAATTTCTTTAAGTTTGATCTAGGATGATGGTTCGCTAACAAGCAAGGTTGAACTTGAAATCTCGGGGAACCGCAAAGGGCAAAGTTGTGAGAAAAGGATTGAGGAGGGAAGTTACCAAATTGACCTCCACTTGGGAGTTCGCCTTCCAGTTTGTTGTTAGAAGCATTAAAAATATGAAGATAGGGGAGGATCTCTAAGGACTTGGGTATCGAACCAGAAAGATCGTTGTAAGATAAATCTAAAGTTTTGAGACCTCCGAGATGCCCTAAGGATGTGGGAATAGATCCTCCAAACTGATTATTCGACAAGTTTAGAGTTTCTAATGATTGGCAACCGTCAATCAAACTGGGTATATCACCTGAAAATCGATTAGACGACAAATCCAAGGTGTTGATTTCCTTCAAATGCCCGAGCTGAGGCGACAACTGGCCGTCGAAATAATTGGAGGACAAGTTCAAAACGACAAGGTCTGTAAGTTCCCAGAAGTTGGGAAGGATGGTAGAATCCAATTGGTTGGAGTCTAAGTAAACTTCTCTCAAGGATTTGAGTTCCCCAAAACATTCAGGTATTGAACCTACAAGCTTGTTCCTATATAGTCTCAACACTCCCAAATTATATAATCCGCAAATATTATTTGGAATAGACCCAACCAATTGATTGCCACCAAGATTCAGTCTTTGGAGTTGCTTCATTTTCCCAACTGTCGATGGAATGCACCCACTCAATTGATTTACATGTAAGCGCATCGTGAGCAAACTGCTTAAGTTTCCAATTTCAGATGGAATGGTTCCCAATTGACGCAGGCAGGCTACCGTTCAATAGGTTATCCGACACATCCAAGTACTTCAAATATCGACACTCGGTTAATGAATATAGAAATGGGGCTACCTCTCCGCTCAACTTATTCCTTTCAATGTAAAGTTGTTGGAGGAGTCTTAATTTACCAAAGTCGTCTGGTATGGATCCACTAAAGACGTTTTCACTCAAGTCCAATGTGGCAAGTTGAGAAGCATTGGTGATGGAGCTTGGAATTGGGCCACTCAGTCTGTTAGCACCGATAATAAGCCTTTCGAGATTGAAAAGTGAATTCCCCAAATCTGATGGAAGTCTACCTGATAACTCGTTGTATAACTCAATCAAGGTTGATATGTTGAATATGAAAGATGGGATGGAGCCGGATAAGGAATTGTTGAACACACTGAAATATTGAAGGTTTGGTAAAGTGCCCATCTCTTGTGGAATTTCAACTGCCATAAGTAGACATTCATGCATGCATGAGATATTAATAATATTTCAATGTATTATTAATAATACTCCCTCCGTCCCGCCAAAGACGTTACATTTCTTTTTGTCAATTTCTGGCACGTTTTTCCACGCATCTTGATGAAGTGTTTTAAAATAGATTTTTGAAGAATTTTTTCTTTTGCGGGATAATACAACTATAATAGTATCCCGTAAAATAAAAATTCTTCAAAAATCTATTTTAAAACGCATCATCAAGAAACGTGGAAAAACGTGCCAGAAATTGACAGAAAGAAATGTAACGTCTTTGGCGGGACGGAGGTAGTAGTTAATTAGACATACGGCCTGGTTTTAGTTTTATAATTTCACTAGTAATTCACCCACGCGATGCGTGGGGATCATTTTATACGCTTTCTTATTTTTAATTAACAACATTTTAACAGTAATTTAACCCCTTTTAACCTTCATAAAAGTTGAAGTTGTGTAAAGAATTTGTGTTACGTAATGTTGAAATATGTAGGCAATATCGCAAAGATATAAGAGATAATATATATTTTTACCCATTTTGACTTTGCCAAAACAATATTAAGTATGGAATATAGTTTACAATAAAAACACCCAATTTTTGATTTGGGTGGACAAAAATACCCCTATCTTTGATATTTATTATTGCCTAAAATTTTCCCGGCTTTATTTTCGTCTTTGCAAAAAAAAGAGATGGCGGCTCTTCTTTTCTTCTCTCCCTCCCTTTCTCTCAAATTAGGGTTTCGGTGCCGTTCTGCGATTTCCGGCGAATCTGGCCGGCCGATTGCAACCAAACTTCACAGGGGACCTCGCCTTGCATCTGAGAAGGTTCGCTGAAAGTTTCAGCCAAATCCAACCGGTGGATCGACGGTGACGCTGTTTTTCACTTCCGGTGTGACAGGTACACTCTAAGATTTTGGTACGGTTCTTCGATCTTCGATTCTCCTAGATTTTTGCGTTCCGATCCTGTTTTCACTCCATCTGAATCTGAATTCTGTTTGAATGCTAGAACAAGTTTTAAACCGTCTGCTGAAGTTGAATCTGTATCTGTTTTCTTCGTTTGAGGGCAGAATTATCGATTTCGGCATTGTTTTAATGGTGTTTGTGTAAAAATTTGCAGGCATCAGTGTCGCGTGTGCTGGAGAGCATTATCGATAGGCCGGAGAAGCACCGGAGCACCGAACGGAAAATCTCAATTACAGGAGTACCGTTCGAATCCGTCCATGTCTTCCTCCAATTTCTCTATTTCTCCAAGTAAGTTTCGTTCTGTTCAAGTCGCTGAAAAGGCCAAACGTCGGTATTTTTTAACGGCTGTTCCAAGCCTCAAGCAATATAATTTAAAATTTTTGTTAAATTCAACCAATTGAGAAGGGAAGAAGAATGAATTAACATCTGCCGTCAATTCGTAATCTTTGCCTACGCGTGGCATACTTTCCGTCATCGCCTTAAATTATTGTAGATATTTTAATCTCAGAGCTTACTGTTCTGGTAGGCGCTGCGATTAACAGTGGTTCCAATGCCGTAGGAACCTAAATTCGTGTATGTTGCAATTACTAAACTTCCCCTCTGTTTCGTGTTCAGGTGCACCGATGAGCAAATAGAGAGAGGTGGAATCCATCTCCTAGCCTTATCGCATCTCTACTCCGTACCCCAGCTGAAGCAGATATGTGCAAGAGGTTTAGCTAAAAGATTGAACGTCGAAAACGTAGTTGATGTTCTTCAGCTTGCAAGATTATGCGACGCGCCGGATCTTTACCTCAAGTGTATGATATTGTTGACAAATAACTTCAGAACTGTTGAGGAGACTGAGGCGTGGCAGTTCTTGCAAGACAATGATCCCCATCTCGAGCTCAAGATTTTACAATTCATGGATGAAGATTAATCGGTATGCACCTCAAACATAGATTTCCAATCTTGAAATTGTGTTTTATGCCATCATTTGTTGGTTGTACGAATGTTTTGGATTCTTGATGATGTGATGAATAATTTACTAATTGTGTTTTGTTTATTTTGATGGTGTGTAGAGGAAGAAGAAAACGAGGAATAGACGGGAGCAGAGTTTGTATATGCAGCTGAGCGAGGCAATGGATTGCCTTGAGCATATTTGTTCGGAGGGATGCGCGAGTGTTGGCCCGTATGACATGGACCTGAACAAGCATAAGGGCCCTTGCAGCAAATATTCAACCTGCCACAGAATCCAGCTTCTGATCAAGCATTTCGGTGCTTGTAAGAAGAGGGGTCAATGGAGGATGCTCGAGATGTACAAGGATGTGGCAGCTGTTCAAGCTGCACTCTTCGATTTGCGATCAGCCTGATGAATGCAGAGTCCCCCTATGCAGGTATATTCACCGTTCTTGATTCTTGAATCTTCATTCAGTTGCTTGATTTAGTTGAATTTTACTTGGATCCAATAAGATGGAGTAGAGTACGCGTGCCCTATGTGTGGATTCGTATACATCGATCAAAATTCCATGTTTAAAAAGTAGAATCTAGTTTTTTAGTATATACAGATTGCATCTTCTTTGCCAACTCAAAAAAATTAGGTAATACTGTGATAAAGGGGATGAATGAGGTCCTTTATTTGTTGAGATATGCTAAATCACTTCAGATTCTCCATGAAAAGGGAAATGAATCGAGCTGTCATTACTCTACATGTCTTTGCCTTTTCCCAATTCAAGAACAAGAATATACATGCCACACTGAATTTGATTTCGATGTGAGGAAAAAGGAAAGGGCTCCACAATCACTCCACCCTGGCCTAATGTTTGTTGGAATAGTCACATTTCATGGTTAAGAACAAACATGATTTAGGTGTTATATGAATTTCTGGTGACTTTTATATATTTTCTCCTCTTACTTCTCGAAACCTACTTGAGTAATAGATAATGATGATGCACTCAAGACATCTATGTTGTATTTACTCCCAAGGAACAATGGAAATTACTTATTTCTGATGATGAATTGATGCTTTTACTTGTGAACTTCACTTTGTTTTTATTTACTTGCTCTAAAACCTGTTGTAGTACTCGGATCTTTGTTGCGGAAATGTTTTATATTTGTTTACCACTTACTGGTAAAAATAGTAAAACAACATGAACGTACTTCGTAATATAGGTACAATTTGATATTATTCGTTTACCACTTCCAGTAAACAGTACTATAAGAAGTATTATTTGGTTTACCATGTACCGGTACACAGTACCAAAAAAACCTAAATTTACTGTGTACTATAATTCACCTTTCATATTTTGATATATGCTCCTGACTTTGTAATTCACCTTTCATATTTTTTATTTGTATCTCCTTTCCCAGGCTATATGCATACATTGTTGGATATTAAGCTTCGTGGTTTGCGGAAGAGGGAGACAGGAGCAAAGGAGGAGCTCTTGATTTTGCTTGTTACTTCAGTATGCTAAAGAATTGTTTTTTATTTACTTGCTCTAAAACCTGTTGTAGTACTCGGATCTCTGTTGCGGAAATGTTTTATATTTGTTTACCACTTACTGGTAAAAAATAGTAAAACAACATGAACGTACTTCGTAATATAGGTACAATTTGATATTATTCATTTACTACTTTCAGTAAACAGTACTATAAGAAGTATTATTTGGTTTACCATGTACCGGTACACAGTACCAAAAAAAACCTAAATTTACTGTGTACTTGTACTTATCGAAATATACAAAAAAACGGTAGAAAATTGAAAAAATTGAAAAAAAAAAACTGAAAATTTCTGGAAAAAAACGAAAAAAAATATTATAAATAAATAATTTAATAATTAATAAATAAATAAATAGATAAAACAGAAAAAGAAAAAAAAAGAAAAAAAAAAAAGAAAAAGGAATGAGGAAACACGTGTAGGGAGAAGAAAGGGGAGGAGGGAGTGGCCATGTACTAAAAATTAAAGGGTATTATTGTCCACCATACCAAAATATGGGTATTTTTATTGTAAACTATATTTCATACCTAAAATTGATTTTACAAAGTCAAAATGGGTATTTTCTTTTTTGCCTCTATAAGATAAGCCAAATCAATGAAAATATTCGAAAATATTCAAGAAAATCATACGCGATGCCACGTAGGATCGGGATCCGTATCGGTATTATATATATATTGATATACTTCTTCTAATTATTATTACACATATAGAAGAAGAATATATTAATAAAATATTTTTCTTCTATCTACGTATTTTGATAATTTCACGTTTAACCTTTATAATTATTTATAATAAAATATACTTCTTCTAATTATTATAGAATTAGAAGAAGAATATATTAATAAAATATTATTCTTCTATGTATTTTAATAATTTCATTTATATTTCTTTTAAAATCCTTTTATATATAATAGCAAAGCGGATTCAGAGCCCCACGTTAATTCACGTGCCTACGTGGCGCTCCCTATGCTCTCCGTTCCTATTTATCTAAAAACTCATTTTATTTATACTAAAATAACAATTATAATTCTATAAATTCTATATATAATTGATAAATACATAGGAGATAATATAATTAAGTTTGCCGATTATTACAATTATATAGAAGATAGAAGATATCAATTTTGCCGATTAATAATTAATTGGTTAATCTATATATTTATAACCATGATAAAGATTAATTTAGAATATATCTCCAAAATCACTATATAAGAATTTTTCTGAATTCTTCTTCCTTATATGTTATTTAATTTAATTATGAATCTCATTGTATTATAATTTATACATATCACTAATATAACAATTATTAAAGTATGTGCTGTGTTTCCTTTAGATTTTTGGTTTTGTGAATTTCAATTAAATTTTGTTAGATTATTGTTCTTTGTCGCTTTTGATTTTGTTTATTTTGATTATTATTAATTAGCTTGCAACATAATTGCTACATAAAAATAATGTTTAAAGAAGGAATATCATGATCTCCATCTAATTCTTACATGAAATTAATTTTCTAATTTTTGTAGCTTCACTTATATATATAAATAATTTAATCTAATTACTCTCCGTTCTAGCCGACTTGGCCGCATTCGTCACTTGAATGTGGCCAAGTCGGTCGAGACGGAGGGAGTATATCACAATAAGGACTTCTCTATTATTTATATATTTCAAATAATATTATGTTATAAAATAACCTTTGAAAGTCATAAATAGTATGAATAATATGATTTAAAATACTCCATCCGTCCTCCATTTAGTGACATTATTACTATATTGGGACGTCATCCATTTACTGACATATTCCGTTTTAGAACGTAGACCCTACAATCATTTTAACACTTTAACACTTTATACATCTACTTTTTATTATTTTAACATTTTAATACTATTAAAAAATTCAAATGGACCCACAATTATTCCACTTTAACACTTTAACACAATAATTTATTATTATACCATAAAAATGCAAAAAAATCTGTGCCCAGAAAACAATGTCACTAAATGGAGGACGGAGGGAGTATATTATTTATATAGTGTCTATATAAGTAGATCTAGAGGTGTTCAAAGGAACCGGAACCGGCGGTTAAAACCGTAACCGTAACCGTAACCGGCGGTTTTTTAACCGGAACCGGAACCGGCGGTTCGGAACCGGAAAAGGAACCGGTGGAACCGGCGGTTCGGTTAAGGTTCCTAAGGCTTGGAACCGTAACCGGCGGTTCGGTTCCGGTTCCGATTCCAAACCGGCGGTTCCAAATTTTAGAACCGTCCAATTTATATAAATTCTATTATTTTTATTTTTTTAAAATATAATTTATAAACAAATATAACATTAATTATCTGTTAAACTTCATAAATAATAACTAAATATATATATAATTTGGACTTTTTTCAATTATATAAGTGTTACTCTCAAACACTCATTTGTTATTTCTTCATTGTGAGGTATGTTTATTGTTTTTATAAGAGTATTACACTTTTCAAGCTTCTTATTTATTTGATATGTGATATCTAACACATCCCAAACTATGAGAAGAGTTGCATGAGGAACACCTATAAAATTGAAATTAATGTTCAAAGCCTTATGAAATAAAAAAGTTTAAAATTAAAAAATAAATAAATAATTGTCCGGTTTTTTCCGGTTAGAACCGGAACCGTAACCGGAACCGGCGGTTCCGGAACCGGAACCGTAACCGTAACCGTGTGTTTGCGGTTCGGTTTCGGTTCCTCCCTCGACGGAACCGGAACCGTGGGCACCTCTAAGTAGATCTAACGTGCGACTTAACTTTTTTCTTTTTTTGAAAATACGTGCGACTTAACTTAATCCTCTCAATATAACTCTATCCGGTTGCTTAAAAATAACACTACGAATTATTCATGTCGAATTTTGATGAGATACAATGCACTTTATAATCGAGTATATAATTCTTATTAACATATTCTTTTACTATTACAATTAACAAGCGGTTTGAAATCACCAAGTTGTTTTATAATACTTTAAATGTCGAAGATTCAAATATAATATGAATCTGCATTGAATTGGTTCTTCACATTTATTATTGTTAACTTCCTCTTATTGTTTTTAAGTACATAGAAATGGAGGATCTTAGTACGAAATATTTTTAAATAAATTTCACTGATAAAATATCTAAATGGCAAAAATAATTAGCACCCGTCGATTTTCGACGGGTCGAGGAAATTAGGGTTTGTATTATGATATGATAATAATACAACTCTAATTCTATATTTATAAACTAAGGCTGAAATATTAATTTTTAAACCTCTTTTTTTTTTTTCACCATGAGCAACGGGCGGATTCAAGTAATTATGTATTTTTATACTAAAATTTTACACTTTAACATAATTTTTGAAATATCTATCTCACTCCCACATCAAACTTTTATAAGATTCCTTAATTAATTGATTATAACTATGTGATAATCTCTTTGACATATATTTTTTTTTTAATTAAAATAAACAACGGGCGGCTTGACTTACTTTGATGTAACAACATTTTATTTTTATTACAATAAACAACAGACTATCTAAAACTAAAAGTAGCAATATAAAGTGATTCATATCGCATATTGACGTTAAAATTGATTATAACTATGTGAGACTCCCTTTGACATATTTTTTTATTAAAATAAATAACGGACGAGTTAACTTATTTTGATGTAACGACATTTTATTTTTATTACAATAAACAACGGGCTATCTAAAAGTAGCAATATAAAATGATTTATATCGAATATTGACGTTAAAATTTATTATAACTATGAGAGAGTCAGAGACTCTCTTTGACATATTTTATTTATTAAAATAAACAATGGACGGCTTGACTTATTCTGATGTAATGAATTTTTTTTTTATTACAATAAACATCATGCTACGTGAATACTTATATCATAAGCATAGATAGTAGGATACAATATAAAACTAAAGATAAGACATATATTGTGTGAGATTGAAATATATCATAGTATTTTATATAATTAATATTTATAAATATTAGTTATAAACAACGAGCGACTTGACTTATTTTGATTTAACGACATTTTATTTTTATTGCAATAAACAACGGACTACTTAAAAATAGCAATATAAAGTGATTCATATCGTGTATTGGCGTTAAAATTGATTATAACTATGTGAGAATCCTTTTTACATATTTTATTTATTAAAATAAACAACAGGCGGCTTGACTTATTTTGATGTAACAACATTTTATTTTTATTGCTATAAACATCAGGATACGTGAGACTCTATTTGACATTTATTTTATTAAAATAAATAACGGGCAGTTGAGGACAGGAGCAGCAAGTCCCAGATAGCAACCAAGGATGCTTCGAAGAACAACGGGTCAGGAAGAAGACTGATTGGATTGAAACGAATCGGTGCCACTCTGTGGTTGGCACTCGAGGAACCACAGGACACTCCATACAAAGCAAGCAAGTGTTAGGGAAGAGACACCCGCGCAAGGACCTCAATTCTCATTAGGAGGTCGAACCAAGGACCTATGGAAGTCCGGGCTACCCCGTCCCCATGGGCTGTCCTGAGGAAGGAGTTTAGAGGCCTTATAATAGATTGACTTATTTTGATATAACTGACAATTTCTTTTTATTACAATAAAAAATATTTTATTTTAAATATCACTCTTATAAACCTCCTTTTTATTATCACAATTCTAAGGGCTTGAAATAATGACACGACGAGATTAAACCAATATAACTATATGAGACCTTCTTTGACATTTTCGTTTTATTAAAATAAACAACGGACAACTTGACTTATTTTAATATTCTTCGTTTATATTTGATTACAATAAACAACGGGCGGCCTGTCGTATTATAATAATTTCATTTATATTTTTTCTTAAAAATAACGTTATAAAGTGATCCGTATCAAATTTTGACGGGAGACAAATGTATGTATCATCAAAATATTCCCTTTTAAACTTTTTTTTACAAACACGAGTAACGGACAACTTTATATAATTATGTATTCTTCTACTAATTTAATTTTAAAATTATAATTAAGTTAGTACTTACTCCCTCCGTTCCACTTGGATAGGGACCTTTTGTTTCGACATGGGAATGAAGACGGGGTGATGATAGTGTGTTAAAGTGATGTCTCTAAATTTTATTGGTTATAATGTTTTATTTTGGGAAAGGTCCATATATCAGGGGGACGTACTAAAAAGGAAAATGTCCATTTACCATGGAACAAAGGGAGTATGTGATAAGCATAGATAGTAGTAGTATTATACAATATAAAACTAAATATAAGATTATGTGAGATTGAAATATATCATAGTATTTTATATAATTAATATTTAAACGTCGAAGATTTAAATATAATATGAATCGGCATTGAATTGGTTCTTCATATTTATTAATCTTAAATTCTTTTTATTGTTTGTAAGTATATTAAAATAAAGAATTATAGTATACAATAATACAATATTTTAAAATAAATTTCATTGACAAAATATTTGAATGTTAAAAATAATTAGTTTCCGTCGATTTTCGACGGGTAGAAAACTAGTAACCTTATAAAGTAATTCATGTCGAATTTTGACGGGAGACAAATGTATCTATCATCAAAATATTTTCATTTAAACTATTTTTTTACAAACACAACTAACGAGCAACTTTATATAATTATGTATTCATCTACTACTTTAATTTAAAAATTATAATTAAGCTAATACGTACTCCGTATATGATAAGCATAGACAATAGTATACAATATAAAACTAAATATAAGATTGATATTGTGTGAGAGTAAAATATATCATAATACTTTATTTAATTAATATTTACAAATATATGTATTTTAGATAAATAAGAATGGCAGATGTAGGAATTGACACGTATGCATGTCGATCAACGTGGTGGTTCGAAACAGTCTTAACTTATTATGATATAATGACATTTTCTTTTTATTAAAATAAACAACGGGTGACAATTC
Organism: Thymus mandschuricus; assembly: GCA_029379335.1. Lineage (NCBI taxonomy): Eukaryota > Viridiplantae > Streptophyta > Magnoliopsida > Lamiales > Lamiaceae > Thymus > Thymus mandschuricus. The sequence continues at coordinate 39,623,173 of CM057074.1, forward strand.
TATGTATATAATAGAAAAATATAATAGAATCCTACATATTTTACCTAAAAGTAGCAATATAAAATAGCAAATATAAAGTGATTCATATCGAATATTAACGTTAAAATTGATTATAACTATGTGAGACTCTCTATGACATATTTTTTTATAATTAAATTAAACAACGGGTGACTTGACTTATTTTTGATGTAACTACATTTTATTTTTATTTCAATAAACGACGGGTTACCTAAAAGTAGCAATATAAAGTGATTCATATCGAATATTGAGTTAAAATTGAGTATAACTATGTGAGACTCTCTTTAACATTTTTTTTTTATTAAAAAAAAAATAACGGGCGGTTTGACTTATTTTCGATGTAACGACATTTTAGTTTTATTACAATAAACAAAACGTGCTACCTAAATGTGACAATATAAAGTGATTCATATCGAATATTGTTGTTAAAATTGATTATAACTATGTGAGACTATCTTTGATATATTTTATTTATTAAAATAAACAACGTGCGACTTGACTTATTTTGATGTTGTTTGTAAGTAAAAAAAAAAAAAAAAAATCGAGGATTATAGTATAAATTATTTTAAAATAAATTTTGTTGATAAAATATCTAAATGTTAAAAATAATTAGCACCCGTCGATTTTCGACGGGTAGTAAACTAGTTTAGGTAATAATCAATAACTTGATTATATATTCATCATAGATATTTTTTTTATAGATAACAAGAGCATAAGCAATAGCAAAATTGAAAGAGTAAAGGACGAGAGATGAAATATTTCCATTTTATTATTTGTATTAATAGCATATGTACACTCTAATTTGCTCTCCACTAAATTTTTTTATAAGTTTAATTTTTAATTAACTTGAATAATTTCCAAGCTATATATATATATCCTATTTTCGATTATCTTTTGAGTCTAAGTAGTCAACTTAGTGCTTTAACCACAATAAGAGTGCAATTTCAATTCATGATGGTTGGGGCAATTGACGCAAGTCGTCGTCAACTTAATTACTTTTGAGGCCTCTAAAACATGCATCCACTAAATCTCCATTAAAGATTAGTGAGCAACACAAGCCTCTCCACTCACAAGGAATATTGCAAGTGTTGGAAATTGATGAAAATGTATGACTTGGGCCCATGCTTTTATTTTATCCTAATCATAACTTTTAGACTTTGGATGTTAATTTCAACCATAGAAATTATACCATGCCACTTAATGGGTAGAATTTATGTTTAGTTGTTTGACTAAAATTGATGCATAATTCCATCTTAATATTTCCTATTCATATTTACCATGGGCATATTCGTTGTGGATGTGGAAGTGGTAAACAATAAGGCAAAACAAATCCAATTATTTTTTTATTTCAAAAAAGAAAAACCTAGTCTTTTTATTTTATATTCACTTTGAACATATTTACATTGTTGTTCCCTATTGATGTGATATTAATAATCTATGATTCAAACACAAATACAATTATTTTCTTATTTCATAAAAGAAAAGCCTAGTCATTTTTTTCTTTATATCGACAAGGGGCAAAATTAGTATATCATTTTAGTTTTTTTCCCCACATAAATAAGAAATTAGCCTATTGGAAAACTCTGAGAATTTGTTGAATTTCCGGCACATAATCGCAGCAATTAGACTATCAAATTTTGTGAGTAATGTCTTCTACTCCACAGAAAAAAAAAAAAAGTAATAATAAATATAAAATCTGCAAGCCACAATACCATTTTCTTTGCTACCCTGTTTTAGAGAATTGCAGATACTTTGTAACATTTCATCGAACAGTTTCCACGCACCTATTGAGGAATAATGGTAGCAGAAACAAGGCATAAGTCCTCTCAATCATCAACGAATTGAATTTATCAAACTAATGTTTTCGACGAAGGTTTTTCATGGGTCGGGAAAATGCTATCATTCTTTGAATTAATGCCTAGACACTGTTCGATGAAACGACTAACAGAGATGATTATCCTGGGTGAAAAAGAAAATCTGCTTGGAAATTAAAAATAACCACATTACAATGAAATCAAGGTTCATAACCTCGAATCTAATTAACCATTCTGTTTCCATTACACAAATATATTACTCATCAGAATCATCGCACATATCTGAAAAGATAAGCAATCAAACTTCATTATTGTGAATACTAATCGATAGAGCGTATCGAGGCCGACGCCTTCGTGTAGCTGCAGTAATTGCAGCATTGATCTTGTGTAGAGTAGCTGCTACTTCGATCATATTGATCCTTTCATCTGCTGAATTTGCTGAACATTTCATAGCCAACTCAAAAATCGAATTCAAACATTGTTCTTTTGCAAAGAAATCTCGATCTTCCCTTGACAACGGAACAATTTCAGTCGATGCATTTTGTCGTAGAGCTTCACTTACCCAATCTATTAGGCTCATTTCTCCACCGAACATATCATCCGTTGGCTTCTTCCCTGTGAACATCTCCAACACCAATATCCCGAAACTGTACACATCGCCCTCCGTCGAAACTTTCCCTTCCCTTCCAAGCTCTGAGTGTTTCACATGCATTCATCATTCTGTTATGATTATATATATAAATAATATTGACAAAAGTGAATTTAATTTGGAGAGGTTAACACTGTTATTACCTGGTGCAGCGTAACCGATGGTGGCCAACGTTTGAGTGTGGACGAAAGCTTCCCCTCCCTCGAAAAGCTTCGAGATACCAAAATCAGAGAGATGAGCAATCATGTCTTGATCAAGAAGAACATTGCTTGGCTTTACATCGCAATGAACAATTGGGGACGAATAGCCATGGTGTAGATATTCCAATGCTGCTGCAACATCTATTGCTATTTTTACTCTCTGAAGCAGATCCAAATCACTATAGGTGTTCGAATGTAACCATCTATCCAAGCTCCCATTTGGCATGTACGCGAGAACCAAGGCTTTAAACTCCATGTTACTGCAACATCCAATTGTTCTCACTAAGTTTCTGTGTCGGATGCCGCCCAGTATTTCTGTCTCGGTATCAAAGCATTTTGCACCTCCTTCTAGCTGCAGGTTGAATACTTTGACTGCAGCTTCTAATCCATCTGAGAGTGTTGCACGAAAGACCGAACCGAAGCTTCCTCTTCCAAGTAAGTTTCCTTCACTAAAACTATCTGTTCCCCGCTCCAGTTCTATGAAAGAAATTCTTCTCCATTCACTAATCGGCGGAATGTCACTCGATAGTGTAACTTTTCCCGGTTTACGCCTCCTTATCATCACGAAGATGATAATCGCAAGAATAGCGGGTAAGATCACTGAGGGTACCAAGAATTTCTTTAAGTTTGATCTAGGATGATGGTTTGCTAACAAGCAAGGTTGAACTTGAAATCTCGGGGAACCGCAGAGGGCAAAGTTGTGAGAAAAGGATTGAGGAGGGAAGTTACCAAATTGACCTCCACTTGGGATTTCACCTTCCAGTTTGTTGTTAGAAGCATTAAACATGTGAAGATTGGAGAGGGTGTCTAAGGACTTGGGTATCGAACCGGAAAGATCGTTGTAAGATAAATCTAAAGTTTTGAGACTTCCGAGATGCCCTAAGGATGCGGGAATATATCCACTAAACTGGTTATTTGACAGGTTTAGAATTACTAATGATTGGCAACCATCAACCAAGCTGGGAATATTGCCTGAAAATTGATTGGACGACAAATCCAAGGTGTTGATTACCTTCAAATTTCCGAGTTGATGTGACAATTGACCGTTGAAACAATTGAAGGACAAGTCCAAAGTGACAAGGTCTTTAAGAGCCCAGAAGTTGGGAGGGATGGTGGAATCCAATTGGTTGGAGTATAAGTAAACTTCTCTCAAGGATTTGAGTTCACCAAAACATTCAGGTATTGAACCTTCGAGCTTGTTCGTATCAAGGCTCAACGCTCCCAAATTATGTAATCCGCAAATATTATTTGGAATAGACCCAACCAATTGATTGCCACCAAGATATAGCCTTTGGAGTTGCTTCATTCTCCCAACTGTCGGTGGAATGCGCCCACTCAATTGATCCCCAACCAAAACCATCGTGAGCAAACTGCTCAAGTTTCCAATTTCAGAAGGAATGGTGCCCATGATGTTGTTCTCTGATACCGAGATAAGCTCAAGCGAAGAGGAAAAATTCCCGATTGATGTAGGCAAACTACCGTTGAGCAGGTTATCAGATACTTCCAAGTGCTTCAAATATCGACAGTTGGTTACTGAAGAGAGAAATGGGGCTACCTCTCCGCTCAACTTATTCCCCCAAAGGTAAAGTTCTTGGAGGAGTCTCAATTTACCAAAGTCGTCTGGTATGGATCCACTAAAGACGTTGACATTCAAGGCCAACGTGGCAAGTTGAGAAGCATTGGTGATGGAGCTTGGAATCGGGCCATTGAGTCTGTTGTGAGCTAAAGCAAGCCATTCAAGATTGAAAAGTGAATTCCCCAAATCTGAAGGAAGACTACCTGATAACTCATTAAATGAAAGGGATAATGTGTTCAAGGTTGATATGTTGAATATGGAAGATGGGATGGAGCCGGATAAGGAATTGTTGAACACACTGAAATATTGAAGGTTTGGTAAAGTGCCGATCTCTTGTGGAATTTCACCTGCCGTATGCACACATGCATGAGATATTAATAATATTCAATGTATTATTATTATCATTATTATTATTATTATTATTATTATTATTATTATTATTATTATTATTATTATTATTATTATTATTATTATTATTATTAGACATATGGCCCGGTTTTAGTTTTATAATTTCATAAAATTTATAGAAATACAACTTGGCTCCAGTTTGATAAATATAAAGATACTCAAAATTCAAACATATTTTATTCAGTTCACGAATAGTAATTAGGAGAACAATTAATGATGAGATTACAAATATTTTAAAGAAAATAGGATGCATTCATAATCTACCTGTATTTCTATCTATTATAAACATATCTTGTGTGACAAATTTTGGTTTACCCATTTTGTCCCTATAATAAAGTTTAGTTTAAGGTCAATATTATAAATTCATCATGATTTATTTTATTATAAAAAGTCAAATATAATTTTCGCAATTCTAATCATTATTGAACTACACAAGAATTTATTTAATCAAAACAACATAATATAATTGAAATGATATATTCCCTCCGTCTCTTCCTAAGTGACCCCTTTTATATTCATATGTGAGGTATATAATAATAAAAGGGGTCACTTAGGAAGAGGTCCTTCTCCAATTAGAATTCACTAATTGTCCAACTTAACCTTATACAATATATAATACCTCCCGATTCCCCATCAACCAACTTACAAATACTAAGTTGACTACACACATCTCCAATAGAACTCACATTTTTCAATTTCTATTGAATATGTCATGAATTATTTTAATTAATAAAGGGTTTGGGTTTAAAGTTTAAACACATTAACAAAAAAATTCCACTTCTAAGTCATAATCAAACATAGTAGACAATTTAATTTCTAAGAACATTATAAAGTATTAATACTTACAATATTGTAAGTATATATTACCCTTATACTTAGTCTCCTTTTTCTTCAAGTTCTCTTTGATATAAATAATCACGAGAAAATTAAGGAGAGAAAAGAAAATAACCATCTTTTAATTTTTCCTTATTTCTCACATTTCACACCTTTTATCTATTATCCCACAAATATGAAGTTTGAAATATTTTCCTTCTATTTAAAGAGTGACTATTTTCCTTTCTATTATTTTCTCATAAAAATATTTTCATCAAAGAGAATGCACACTTAAACTAAATACTCCCCCTATCTATTTTATCATAACATTTTTCTTCAATAATGTAGACACATATTTATTGAACAGTAAATGATAAAATGAACAGAGAGAGTATTCAGTTTAAATTATTTTTTTTTTCTTTTTATAGTTCAAGCTCTTATAAATAAATTATTTGGCTATCATTATATGATAAAAAAAAATGACAAAGATTGATTAGATTGAAAATTAAACTTCATGGATAAAGATTGATTAGATTGAAACTTAAACTTCATGGATAAGGAGATACTATAATGTTTTATCACTACATTTAACATATGTTAAAGATAAGGAAAAACTACTAAATTAGAACTATAGAGCTACATACAAATAAATATTTAATTTTTTCATATTAATCTTCTACGCTTGTTAATAAACATATGGGTTTTTATGAAAATTATAAAACTATTCATGCAAAAGAAGTTTGAACAATGATATTGCAACAAAATAAAGAAATTAATAATTAAATCAATAGTTCAATCGTAGTATTTATGTGTGAATGCACGTAACCTCCACTAGTATGTATAAAGATACGTATATAGGCTATTTAAAAGCAATTTAAAGTCTTCCATTGTGAAGAACTCCGGCAAAGAATGCTAAGTCTTGATCTTATATCCAATTTCTTCTTCTTCTTCTTCTTCTTCACAGTTTTTATTTTTAATTTAGTGTCATATGATTTTATGACTTGCTTTTGTTGGCAGATTAGGTGAAACTCCAAGTATTGATTGTTGATTCCATTTTAAGCTATATTTCTCGAAATAGTACAAAATATTTTTTTTATTAGATATAAATTGAAATATATCCGGAATTAATATTCTAATGATAATATTAATGTTATAAAAAGTTATTCTAATGATAAGGGCAAAATAAGCGAATCAAATTTTATTTTATAAATAAAACACTTTTCATAATAGTATCGAACTATCGATCTAGTAGTTTGCAAGGGTGCATGTTTCACTGATTGCCCTACGTTTGATTGCAACCTCTCTTAACCGATTCAGTTAAGTTTAATTTCATAACCTCTCTTAACAAAACAGTTCAAAACATTCCCACAGAATCTATAGTATAGACATTTTGCCCATCAAATTTTCTTGCTATTACTTTAAATGCAAAAACATTTTAAAGAAAATAGGATGCATTAATAGAAGTGGCAGTTCATAATAATTAATATGACCACCACATCTCTACCTGTCAAATTATTGTACCCCAAGTACAAGTCAGTGAGCATGGTGAGATTTTCAATTCCACGTGGGATGCTGCCTCTCAAATTGTTGTCTTTAAATGACAATCTCTCAAGGTTTCTGCATTTCCATATAGTTGGTGGAATCTGTCCTTGAAGTTGATTATGAGACAAATAAAGTATTTTGATGTTAGGCATATTGTTGCACATTTCACTTGGGACCCTACCTGCAAACACTTACAATCTTAATCCAAATCTGCAATATTATTAATTCATTTGTATTTTGCAATTAGTAGTGAACGCATGCATGGTGATTATATATATATATATACATATGGCATGTATACCTGTCAAGTTGTTATTATCGAGATACAACTCCTCAAGTTGTCGTAGATTACTGTTGAAACTTGGGATACCTCCTGATAAACTATTCCGGAAGAAGCCCAATATCCTCAAAGAAGAGATGTTGAAGACTGAAGATGGAATATTTCCAGATAGAGAAGCGTTGTTGACGTTTAATATCTCTAGCCTCGAGAGATTTCCAATCCCCTCTGGGATAACCCCGCTCAAATGGTTATTGCTTATCCATAATTCCTTGAGCGAAGAAGACCTAGTGCTCCCAATCTCCGTCGGAATATTTCCACTCAACATATTAGAACTCAAGTCTAAGAGTTGGAGATTTGAATTGTTGAACAAAGTGGGAGGGATTTTACCTGCGAAACTGTTGTTGTTCAGATACAGTTGCTCGAGCTGAGGTAAACTGCCTAGCCATGTGGGAATTTCTCCATTGAATGAATTCACTCCCACGTTCACCACCTTCAGACGCCGCAGTTTAGAGAGCTCAATTGGTAAGAAGCCCGTGAAACTGTTGGAGCTGATGTCAAAATATCTGAGAAACGTTAGGTTTCCGAGATGTGGGGCAACAGTCCCAGCAAGGTCGAATCCGGAGAGATTGAGGGCAGTGACGCTTTGGTGCTTGACGCCACACATGATGCCAATCCAATCACAGACGGAAGTATTTCCTGACCAATTCGTGCGCAAGATAGCTCCGGGGTCGGAAATAACGGAGAAGAAGAAGATGGAAAGAGCAAATAAAGAGAGATGAGTAGTCTTCATTGATTTTAATTGTTTTATTTTGGATTGGTTGCCCTCTGTTCATATATATAACGGAGAGCTCTCTCTACTAAACTCAATTATCCTACCATTAAGCACCCTATGTACGTTTTGCTGTTCAATTATTTGTATAAGTGAATTGTGGAATTTATGTAAAACTGGGACTCAAATTGGGATTAAAGTAAAATTTTACTTTCGAGATTAAATTTGATTCGGTTGTACCTGATTTTTTTACTTTCGGATTATCATTTTTTTTATACCTAATTCACTATTTTTCATGGGCTATTCGAATCGGCCCGTCAGGTTCGATTATTATATGAGAGACCCTCAACATTTGCTTTAGTATCAAATATCACAATAGTAGTAAGTAATTTCATCTTATCATTTAGGTAATCAATAACTTTATTATATGCATCGAAGAAATTTTTTATAGACAACAAGAGCATAAGCAACAACAAAATTGAAAGAATTTAAGGACGAGAGATGAAATATTTCCATTCGTTATTTTTATTATAAGTTTAATTTTCAATTAACTTGAATGATACTAAAAGACGCCGCCTAGGTCCGCCTAGGCGCTAGTCACTACATCGCCGCCCGACTTATATGTAATCCGCCTAGGCTTTATATCATACCCAACGAGCCGCTCTTGAAACTTAATCAATAGTCTATATGTGCTAATTAATCTATATTTAGACAAACTATGCTACTCTATCTATGATTTTGGATTTATAATTATGAAACTAACCTATCAATTGTAATAGTACGTGTATTTATTATAAATTTGACAAATTTTTTGTAAGAATAGTAAAAATAAGCATTATATAGTTCGAATCCGCCTAGGCCCCGCCTAGGCACTAGTCACCCCTCCGCCGCCCGACTAGCGTCTAGCGCTTTTTAGAACATTGCATGTTTTCTTCGAATATCTTTTGAGTCTCCGCAGTCTACTTAGTGCGTTAACCACTGTGTAAGTCGTGATGGAAGGGGCAATTGATGCATGTCGTCGTCAACTTATTAATTTATGAAAATTCTATTTCAATGCAAAAATAAAATAATGAAAAAGAAAAGAAAAATCAATTTTTTCCTGCGATATAAAATCCAAAAAGGAAAATCCACTATCTATAACAAATATATTAAAATTTCAAATAAAATACATGTAAATATATTATGACCTGGGCCCATGCTTTTTATCTTATCCTAATCATAACTTTTATACTTTGGATATTTCAACCTTAGGAAATTATACCATGTCACTTATTTCAATAGCATATGTGCTAATTAATCTATATTTAGACTAACTATGCTACTCTATCTATGATTTTGGATTTATAATTATGAAACAAACAAGCCTTAATTTCCACTCATGCTTTTGTAAGGGTTGGAAATTGTTGGTTGTCTTTGTAGAAAATGTATGACTTGGGCCCATGCTTTTATTTTATCCTAATCGTAACTTTTATACTTTGGATGAATTTCAACCATGGAAATTATACCATGCCACTTAATGGGTAGAATTTATGTTTAGTTGTTTGACTAAAATTGATGCATAATTCCATCTTAATATTTCCTATTCATATTTACCATGGGCATATTCGTTGTGGATGTGGAAGTGGTAAACAATAAGGCAAAACAAATCCAATTATTTTTTTATTTCAAAAAAGAAAAACCTAGTCTTCTTTTTTTTTTTTTTTTTTTTTTTTTTTTTTCATCTCAACAAGCGGCAACTTTAGTGTATCATTTTAGTATTGTTTGTTATTTTGGATCATTACTAATCTTGATTTTTTTTTTTTTTTTTTTTTTTTTTTTTTTTTTTAAATAAAACACCACTAGGGTGGGGGGTTAGGCAGACCCCCAACCTGTATATAACCAATAATCAGCAACAAAGTCTAAGATAAGAGATACCAAAATTGATACCCCCTACCCCGAACAATGGAGAAACAACCTGCTCTATGCCTGACCGATAGGAGGTAAGGCAATCTAGATGAAAACCAAAAAACTAAATGCCTAATACACCAAGTGACCCAAAAGTGATCATCTTGGGAAATCAATCTCCAACTACCAAACAACACTAACAAAAACAGTGGAGATAAACCAAACATAGAAAAAGAAACTATCTGAATCGAAATCTAAAATTTTGATAACCTAACTGATCCATACGAACAAGCCCCAAAAAGTATCGGGGAGTAGTATCTTCATCAAAATGAGTCATGGAGCCAATTTGAACCTGACGCGCCATGAAGTCAGCAGGACGATTCCCCTCTCTGTGAATGTGAGTGAACCGCACCTGAATGTCACATAAGCGAACACGAATCCGAGACATGATGTGGCGAACGTGAGCAGCCCCTTTTTTTCAAGTAAAAAACAAAGTGACAATAGCAAAAGCATCCATTTCGATCCAAACATGAGAAGAATGTAAGATAGCTATTTCTAGGCCATGAAGAAGAGCCCAAAGCTCAGCTTCAAAGCTAGATCTAGCTTCAACAGGACAACAGAACGCCTGAAGCAGCGAACCTGAGGAATCACGAACCAAACCTCCTCCAAATGCCCGATGGGTCGAAACGTCAAAGGAGTATTAACCCTTTATTTTCAATGTGGACCCTTTATTTATAATTTTTAACACTAACACATAAAATCTCGTGTTGAAAAGAAACTGTTCTATCGAATGCGGAGGGAGTAATAATAGTTAACATTCTATTATCTACTATGTATGGCGAGTTGAGAATTAATTTCCAAAAATGTATACTTAAATGAAAGTAATTTCACCAAAATTTCAATTTGAATGCTCAATGTTTGAAAAAATTGGATTAAATTAGATACTAAAGAACAACTTTTGACCCAATTCTCGATTACAGTTAAAGTTTCAAATTATGAACGTATTTGATTTTTCAACAATTAGGATACTTTAAATTAATGCTTTTGACCCAATTCTCGATTACAGTTAAAGTTTCAAATTATGAACGTATTTGATTTTTCAACAATTAGGATACTTTAAATTAATGCATCTCATTCGAACATTTTATCGAACACTTTCCAGGCTCTTTTGTCGAATATGGAAATCAATGAGATACGGAAGCCGAGAACCGAAGAACACGAAACAGCTAGCTATTTCTTTAAGTTTGATCTAGGATGATGGTTTGCTAACAAGCAAGGTTGAACTTGGAATCTCGGGGAACCGCAGAGGGCAAAGTTGTGAGAAAAGGACTGAGGAGGGAAGTTACCAAATTGACCTCCACTTGGGATTTCACTTTCCAGTTTGTTGTTAGAAGCATTAAAAAAGGTGAAGATAAGGGAGGATCTCTAAGGACTTGGGTATTGAACCGGAAAGATTGTTGTAAGATAAATCTAAAATTTCGAGACTTCCGAGATGCCCTAAGGATGCAGGAATAGATCCTCCAAACTGACTATTCGACAAGTTTAGAGTTTCTAATGATTGGCAACCGTCAATCAAGCTGGGTATATCACCCGAAAATCGATTAAACGACAAATCCAAGGTGTTGATCACCTTCAAATGTCCGAGCTGAGATGACAGCGGACCATTTAAATAATTGAAGGACAAGTTCAAAACGACAAGGTCTGTAAGAACCCAGAAGTTGGGAGGGATGGTGGAATCCAATTGGTTGGAGTCTAAGTAAACTTCTCTCAAGGATTTGAGTTTCCCAAAACATCCAGGTATTGAACTTACGAGCTTGTTCCTATATAGGCTCAACTCTCCCAAATTATTCAATTGACATAAATCGTTAGGAATAGACCCAACCAATTGATTGCCACCAAGATGCAGTATTTGGAGTTGCTTCATTCTCCCAACAGTTGATGGAATGCGCCCACTCAAATGATTTGCACCCAAATGCATTGTGAGCAAACTGCTCAAGTTTCCAATTTCAGAAGGAATGGTGCCCGTGATGTTATTATATGGTACATTGAAAAACTTAAGGGAAGAGGAAAAATTCCCGATTGACGCAGGCAGGCTACCGTATAGTAGGATATTACGTGCATCCAAGTTCTTCAAATATCGACAGTTGGTTAATGAAGAGAGAAATGGGGCCGCTGCTCCGCTCAACTTGTTCCCCCAGATGAGAAGAAAAGTGAGGAGTCTCAATTTACCGAAGTCCGGTATGGATCCACTGAAAGAGTTGGCGCTCATGTCCAATAAGGTAAGTTTAGAAAGGTTGGTGATAGAGCTTGGAATCGGACCGGTGAGTCTGTTCTGAGCTACAAGAAGCCATTCAAGATTGAAAAGTGAATTCCCCAAATCTGAAGGAAGACTACCTGAAAACTCATTAAATGAAAGTCCTAACTGCTTCAAGGTTGATACGTTGAATATGGAAGATGGGATGGAACCGGATAAATAATTGTTGAACAGGTCAATACTTTGGAGATTCGGTGAAGTACCGATCTCTTGTGGAATTTCACCTGCCGTATGCAGACATGCATGCATTAGATATTAATAACATTAATTGAATATAGTAATTATTATCAATGCAAAATGCAGTCCACTTGTATTTCTTCACGACAGGTAACTTACATTATCAAGAAAGTTGTCTTGCAAGTTGATTATGAGACAGGTAAAATGTATATATATATATAGGAGTTGAATCAAATGAATATTAAAATTTTCATGCAAACTAAAATCCATGCATTTTTATGCATAGTACGTTGCATAAAAAATATATTTTTTTATTAATAAAAATGCATAAAATAATATTTTTATGCAACATGTTATGTATAAGAATGCATCATATAATACATTTTTATGCATGGTCCTCCACGCCATTACCGTCACGTATATACATAAACTACTTTCCCCCAACAATATCCGATCTCCTACAATATTAAAAAAATTAGTCTAAAACTAGCCGTAGAGCATTGAAATCTCCCAAATTGAATTATTATTCTGATATCGTGCAGTATAATGCTTTATATCACACTAGTAGGATAACAATTTTATAGTAACATTCATTTTTTGACATATTAAAATAAAGGAAAGATTTTAAATCCATGTATGCATACATTGGTGTTGGCACATATACACCTATAAACTTTTTCTAACATCCTAGCTTATCTAAAAGCTAAAGCTGTGGTAGCTATAGATCATTGAGGAAAGTTGGGTTACTTACCTGAAAAATTGTTGTCGTACAAACTCAAGCTTATCAAAGAAGAAATTTTGAAGATTGAAGATGGAATATTCCCACTTAGAGAGGCGCCACGTAAGTCCAATATCTCTAATTTTGAGAGATTGCCTATTTCAGCCGGAGCTCCTCCTAAAATTATGTATATTGTTATCCACTAACATGTATATGGAATGCAATATATGGGTTAATATATACCTAGAGTAACCATGAGTTTTGTAATTATGTACCCAGCTCGTGTATTCATATATTAGAATGAATGAATTTAAATTAGAGTTTACAAAAAAATTTCAAATACACAAATACATGAGTTGCGTATTTATGTATTCATCATATCAGGGCAATTTGGCAAGAGATGCTACTTTTGTGATTTTATTACAAGTGACTATTTTTTTAATTGTAATTGCAAAATGACTAGTTTACGAATAGGAGTTGCCCATATATGATATATATATCGAAGTTCTACTCAGAAAATACCCTATAAGGCTGCATTCTCTTTGAATTTGAAGCGAAAGAAAATGGTCAATCACACTTTAAATCTTATATTTTTCGTCACATTTTATCACCTTTTATCAATGAGGAAGAATTTTACTTCTTAAATTTAAGAAAATATTTACAACTCCATATTTGTAAGATAATATTTTCTCTCCATTATAGTGCAAATGAAAGGGGGGAACTGAGTAAAAGTGAGAAAATGTGAGAAATAAGGAAGACTTAAAGGGTGAATATCTTTTTTCTTTCACATCAAAGAGAAGCAACCTAATTAAAAAGCATAGAAAAGTAAGAAGGGATATGCACATACCTTGGAAATCGTTATAGCCCAACCGCAACTCTTTAAGCATGCTCAAGCTCCCGATTTGGAATGGGATGTTGCCGGTGAAGTTGTAGGATAATGACAAGATTTCAAGGTGTTTGCATTCCCCTATATTTGTCGGAATCTTCCCAGAAAGCTGATTACGAAGGAGCATAATCGTATTGATGTTGGACATATTGTTGCACATATCACTTGGGAGCAAACCTGATAGGCTATTGTTCCACATTCTAATTTCTGTTATTGACGATAGATTGAACAAACCATGAGGTATGGATCCACTCAAATAGTTGCTGACTATCCTTATTTGCTTGAGGGAAGAGATGCTATTGCCGATCTCCTTTGGAATATTCCCACTCAACATATTGAAACTCATATGCAAAATCTGCAGTTTTGAAGCATTGAACAACGTGGGAGGAATTGTACCTGAGAAACTGTTGTTATGCAGGTACACTTGCTCCAACTTCGGTAAACTACCCAACCATTTCGGAATTTCTCCCGTGAATGAATTTACTCCCACATTCATCACCTTCAAACGCCGCAGTTTGGAGAGCTCAAACGGTAACAAGCCCTTGAAGTTGTTGGAGCCAATGTCCAAACTTCTCAGGAACGTTAGGTTTCCTAGATGTAGAGCAACCGTTCAAGCAAGCTCGAGTCCAGAGAGATCGAGGGCAATGACCCTTTGGTGCTTGATTCCGCAAGTGATCCCAAACCAATCACAGATGGGAGTATTTTCAGACCAATTAGTGCGCAAGATAGCACCGGGGTCGAAAGCAACGGAGTTTTTGAAGGAAAGGAGAGCATGTTTATCTGTAGCAGAATCCAAGCAGAAGGCAATGCTAATGAACAAGAAGAAGATGAAAAGAGCTAAGAAGAAAGAGAGATGAGTAGCCTTCATTGATTTTAATTGTTTTACTTTGTATTGGTTGCCCTCTGTCCATATATATATAGAATTTTGATTGCATATTTGATTTTGAGTCTTGGTTAACGAGTCTTCTTCCAAACAAGTCAAGCGTGGAATTAATGTAAAACTGGGACCCAAATTGCGATGACAGTGAAATATTAAAATTATGAACGTATTTGATTTTCTGCAATAATTAAGAGAATACTCTAAATTAATTCAATCTCAGTCAAACATTCTATCGAACACTTTCCAGGCTCTACCGTCTGAATATGGAAATCAATGACACACCGAAGCCGACAATCGGAGAAGACGAAGCAGCTGCATAGAAAGGCAATATATAAAACCAGAAGGAAAAATTAGAGTCGTTATTGTTTTTTTCTGAAGGGAGGAAAATTAATTGATATTTGATCAAGACTTTTTGAACAGGACTAAAGATGAAGTTTCTGCGGTCATTAATTCTTCTTCTGTGTTATTTGTCATTAATGGGAAAAAAGCCAATTTCTCCAGGCTGTCGAGATGACTATATATCGCGTGAGGACGGGGCAATTGACTCCACTTGAGTTGTCTTCGTCGTCTTCGTCTTCGTCTTCTTCTTAATTTGTGAGTTTCTCAATATTTTTTTGTTTTATTAAAATCAAATAATAGAATTCTTCTTAATGCTAAAATCCCAAATAAGGTTCTTAAAATTATCACATAGACAAGAGTCCATTTTTATTAAAAATTTATGATGGTAACCTTCTTAGTAAGAGATTCTTATCATAATTGAAGGGTCTCACATGTTATTTATTTCATTTTTAATCATTTTATTTAGCAATTAATTTTATTTTATTATCATATAATTAATAAACATTATTACAATAAACATAAATATATTTACTTTTAGTAATTTTATTTTATTACCAAATAAACTTGATTATAATAAACAAAAATATATTTAATTTGGTAAATACATATTTAATATATAAATAATCAATCCTTTTTTTAAAAAAGTTTTTTTTATTTAAATATTTTAAATGTTAAATATAATTAAAATTTAATAAGTGTGGAATTTCAATTCGTGATGGAGGGGGCAATTGACGCATGTCGTCGTCAACTTATTAACGCGAGAAAATTCTATTTCAATGCAAAAATAAAATAATGAGAAACAAAATTTCCAGCACAAAATCTCAGCAATTAGACTACAATTTTTTTTTTGAATAATGTCTTCTACTCCACAGAAATAAAATAATTATAATAATAAAAATAAAATCTGCACGCCGCAATACCATTTTCTTTGCTATTCTGTTTTAGAGAATTGTATATACTTTGGAACATTTCATTGAACAAGTTCCGCGCACCTATTGAGGAATAATGGTAGCAGAAACAAGGCATAAGTCCTCTCAATCATCAACAAATTCGATTCATAAAACTAGTTCTATCCTTAGTTTGCTGGAAACTTTAGACGAGGATTTTTCATGGGTCGGGAAAATGCTATCATTATTCTGTGAATTGAGGCCTAGACACTGTTCGATGAAACGACTAACCTCATTGCATTGAAATCAAGGTTCATACCTTCGAATCTAATTAATCATTTGGTTTCCATTACACAAATCTAACTGAAGATTCCATTACGTAAACAATGAAAAGATGAGTTATTGCAGAGCACAATCAGCATCAAACTTCATTATTGTGAATACTAATCGATAGGGCATATCGAGGCTGACGCCTTCGTGTAGCTGCAGTTATTGCAGCATTGATCTTGTGTAGACTAGCTGCTGCTTCGATCATATTGATCCTTTCACCTGCTGAATTTGCTGAACATTTCATTGCCAACTCAAAAATCGAGTTCAAACATTGTTCTTTTGCAGAGAAATCTGGATCTTCCCTTGACAACGGAACAATTTCAGTCGCTGCATTTTGTCGTAGAGCTTCACTTACCCAATCTATTAGGCTCATTTCTCCACCGAACATATCATCTGTTGGCTTCTTCCCTGTGAACATCTCCAACACCAATATCCCGAAACTGTACACATCCCCCTCCGTTGAAACTTTCCCTTCCCTTCCAAGTTCTGAGCGTTTCACATGCATTATTCATCATTCTGTTAGGATTATATATATAAAAATAATATTGAAAAAAGTGAATTTAATTTGGAGAGGTTAACACTATAGATCACCTGGTGCAGCGTAACCGATGGTGGCCAACGTTTGAGTGTGGACGAAAGCTTCCCCTCCCTCGAAAAGCTTCGAAATACCAAAATCAGAGAGATGAGCAGTCATGTCTTGATCTATAAGAACATTGCTTGGCTTTACATCGCAATGAACAATTGGGAAAGAATAGCCATGGTGTAGATATTCCAATGCTGCTGCAACATCTATTGCTATTTTTACGCGCTGAAGCTGATCCAAAAAACTATAGGTGTTCGAATGTAACAATCTATCCAAGCTCCCATTTGGCATGTACGCGAGAACCAAGGCTTTAAACTCCATGTTACTGCAACATCCAATTGTTCGCACTAAGTTTCTGTGTCGGATGCCGCCCAGTATTTCTGTCTCGGTATCAAAGCTTTTTGCACCTCCTTCTAGCTCCAGGTTGAATACTTTGACTGCAGCTTCTAATCCATCCGAGAGTGTTGCACGAAAGACCGAACCGAAGCTTCCTCTTCCAAGTAAGTTTCCTTCACTAAAACTATTGGTTCCCCGTTCCAGTTCTATGTAAGAAATTCTTCTCCATTCACTAGTCGGCTGAATGTCACTCGATAGTGTAACTTTTCCTGATTTACGCCTCCTTATCATCACGAAGATGATAATCGCAAGAATAACGGGTAAGATCAGTGAGGGTACCAAGAATTTCTTTAAGTTTGATCTAGGATGATGGTTTGCTAACAAGCAAGGTTGAACTTGAAACCTCGGGGAACCGCAGAGGGCAAAGTTGTGAGAAAAGGATTGAGGAGGGAAGTTACCAAATTGACCTCCACTTGGGATTTCGCCTTCCAGTTTGTTGTTAGAAGCATTAAAAACGTGAAGATAGGGGAGGATCTCTAAGGACTTGGGTATCGAACCGGAAAGATCGTTGTAAGATAAATCTAAAGTTTCGAGACTTCCGAGATGCCCTAAGGATGCGGGAATATATCCACTAAACTGGTTATTTGACAGGTTTAGAGTTTCTAGTGATTGGCATCCGTCAATCAAGCTGGATATATCACCTGAAAATTGATTAGACGACAAATCCAAGGCGTTGATTACCTTCAAATTTCCGAGTTGAGATGACAAGTAGCCGTTGAAATGATTAAAGGACAAGTCCACAATTACAAGGTCTGTAAGAGCCCAGAAGTAGGGAGGGATGGTGGAATCCAGTTGGTTGGAGTCTAAGTAAACTTCTCTCAAGGATTTGAGTTCCCCAAAACATCCAGGTATTGAACCTACGAACTTGTTCCTATATAGGCTCAACACTCCCAAATTATGTAGTCCGCAAATATTATTTGGAATAGACCCAACCAATTGATTGCCACCAAGATATAGCCTTTGGAGTTGCTTCATTCTCCCAACTGTCGGTGGAATGCGCCCACTCAATTGATTCCCACCCAAATTCATTTTGAGTAAACTACTCAAGTTTCCAATTTCTGAAGGAATGGTGCCCATGATGTTGTTCGTTGATATCGACATATGCTCAAGGGAAGAGGAAAGGTTCCCGATTGACGCAGGCAAGCTACCGTTCAATGGGTTATCTGACACTTCCAAGTACTTCAAATATCGACACTCGGTTAATGAATATAGAAATGGGGCTACCTCTCCACTCAACTTATTCCCCCAAATGTAAAGTCCTTGGAGGAGTCTCAATTTACCAAAGTCATCTGGTATGGGTCCACCGAAGGAGTTAGTGTTCATGTCCAAGAAGGCAAGTTGAGAAGCATTGGTGATGGAGCTTGGAATTGGGCCACTCAGTCTGTTACCACCGATAACAAGCCATTCAAGATTGAAAAGTGAATTCCCCAAATTTGAAGGAAGTCTACCTGATAACTCATTATATGCAAATTCTAAACTCTTCAAGGTTGATACGTTGAATATGGAAGATGGGATGGAGCCGGATAAGGAATTGTTGAACACACTGAAATATTGAAGGTTTGGTAAAGTGCCCATCTCTTGTGGAATTTCACCTGCCATAAGTAGACATTCATGCATGCATGAGGATGAGATATTAATAATATTTCAATGTATTATTATTATTATTATTATTATTATTATTATTATTATTATTATTATTATTATTATTATTATTATTATTATTATTATTATTATTATTATTATTATTATTATTACATGGCCCGGTTTTAGTTTTATAATTTAATAAATTTATAGCAAATACAACTTGGCTCTAGTTTGATAAATATAAAGATACGCAAAATTCAAACATATTTTATTCAATTCACGATTAGTAATAATTAGGAAATCAATTAATTATGCGATTATAAATATTTTAAAGAAATCTACCAGTATTTATATCTCTATTATAAAAGTGCCTTGTTTGACAAATTTTAGTTGACCTATTTTTTTCCCTATAATAATGTTTAGTTTAATGTCAATATTGTAAATTCATCATGATTTATTTTATTATAAAAATAGAAATATAATATTCGCAATTCTAATCATTATTGAACTACACAAGAATTTATTTAATAAAGTAGCATAATATAATTGAAATGTTATACTATTATAATCAATTTCTACATAAATTCATAAAATATTATAGTCCTTTTCCAATTAGAATTCACTAATAATTGTCCAACTTAACCTTATACAATATATAATACTTCCCCGATACCCCCATCAACCAAATTACAAATACTAAGTTGAACACACACATCTCCAATAGAACTCGCATTTTCAATTTCTATTGATTATGTCATTTATTATTTTAATTAATAAAGGGTTTGGGTTTAAACATCAACAAAAAACTTCCACTTCTAAGCTCTAATCAAACATAGTAGACAATTTAATTTCAAGACATTATAAAGTATTGTAAGCATGGAATTGGGCCACTCAGTCTGTTATTAGCGATAAGAAGCCATTCAAGATTGAAAAGTGAATTCCCCAAATCTGAAGGAAGACTACCTGATAACTCATTAAATGAAAGGGACAACACATTCAAGGTTGATATGTTGAATATGGAAGATGGGATTGAGCCGGTTAAAGAATTTCTGAACACATTGAAAACTTGGAGGTTTGGTAAAGTGCCGATCTCTTGTGGAATTTCACCTGCCGTATGTAGACATGCATGCACATATGAGATATATATTAATAATATTCAATGTATTATTATTATTATCTCATATGGCCCGGTTTTAGTTTTATAATGTCATAAAATTTATAGCTAGCAAATACAACTTGGGTCCAGTTTGATAAATATAAAGATACGCACAATTCAAGCATATTTTATTCAATTCACGATTACTATTAGGAGAACAATTAATTATGCGATTACAAATATCTTAAAGAAAATAGGATGCATTCATAAATTGTTTGATAAATATTTTGATTGTTGATTCCATTTTCAAGCTATATATATTTCTCACAATAGTATATATATTCTGCCTTAATAACTTGGATTATCAGTTACCAATTGGTTGATTGAATTTCTTCGAAGGCACAAAGGTTGGAGGTCTAAATTTCTGTACATGAATCATCGGCTGAGATTTCAGTTTCATTAATATGAGATTTCGTCTTTTGCAATTTATATCCATGATTTATAGGTTGGTATTACATTCCCAAATTATATAAGTAGAATAATTTCATGTTATATTTATATAAAGCTTGGAATGAGACCATTGATTCTGTTTTCAGCTAAAAGAAGCCACTCTAGATTGGAAAGTGAATTCCCCAAATCTGAAGGAAGATTACCTGAAAACTCGTTGTTTGTAAGTTCTAAATTCTTCAAGGTTGATATGTTGAATATGGAAGATGGGATGGAACCGGACAAGGAATTGCTGTTCACAACAAAATATTGGAGGTTTGATAATGTGCCGATCTCTTGTGAAATTTCACCTGCCGTATGCAGAAATACATGCATGAATAATATTGAATTTATTATTATTAATATAATCTGTACTATATTATATTGAATATATTTTTAATATTCGTCACAGATGGTCGTGTGTATAGTTTTTTCATAAAATTTATATCAACTACAGTAGAACATAAATGAGAGCAAATACAAACCGGCTCCAATTTGGAAGAAAATTGCAATTCAGACATATTTTAATCATGATAGGTAATTAAAACAGCTTACATTATCCAGAAAGTATATGTGATTATTGTAGAAGCAAAAACATTTTAAAGAAAATGATATGCATTTACAAAATAATGGTGGTTCATCGTGTAACAATTAGTAGCACGCCATCATATGCTATTATTATTATTATTATTATTATTACTACTACTACTACATATGGCCCTGTTTTAGTTTTATAATTTCATAAAATTTACAGCAAATACAACTTGGCCCCAGTTTGATAAATATAAAGGTACGTACATTTTTATTCAATTCACAATTAGTAATTAGGAAAACAATTATGCTATTACAAATCTTTAATTTAAAGAAAATAGGATGCATTCATAAATTGTTAAAGTCTTCCATTGCGAAGAACTCCATTGCGAAGGTATAATGAAGGGGAGATATACTAGGATATTTAAAAACAATTAAAAGTCTTCCATTGCGAAGAACTCCGGCCAGAATGTTAAGTCTCGATCTTATATCCAATTTTGGTTTGGTCTTCTTCTTCTTGGTATCTCAATTGTATCCCAAATCTTAATATTTTAGTTTAATACATTTTTTTTCAAATTCTTTAAGGTATAATGATTTGTTTTTTGTGATTATTTTTCCAGGATTAACTATTAATTCAAATTAGAGTGCATAATTATATTTTAACATTTAATTTCACTTTTATTAGTTATGTTATGGTTAAAAAAATTAAAAACCAGAGTGTATTTACGATTATAATTTGTTACTAGCAATTTCTATTTTTATAAAATATAGTAGTAATATTTAACTAAAATGAATTAAGGTTTAAAACATATTTGAGAAATTGAATTTGGGACAAAATATACCATCCCATCACATATGGCCGCATTTTTATAATTTTAAATAATTACTAGAACATACTCTATTCATTCCACTTAATTAATCCATAAGAAAGAATATATAGATGTAAAAATGTTTCAAAGAAAATAGGATGAATTCATTAATATGGTGGTTCATAATATGGTAGTAACAATAGTGGCACGCCACCGTAATGCTATTCAGAACCATAACATGACCCACGTTTGTACCTGTCAAATTATTGTACGAGAAGTACAATTGTGCAAGTAATTTTCTAATCGCCAACAATAACAAACTTAATCCAAATCTGCCCTCAACATATATATTGTTTATGCTCCCATGCAATATACAACTACTGATTAATTTGTAGTAGTATTTTGCAATTACTCGTCAACGCATGCATGGTGATTATATATATGGCATATTTACCTGTCAACTTGTTATAACCGATATACAACCCCTCAAGCCGTGGTAGATTACTGTGGAAACTTGGGATACTTCCTGATAAACTATTATTGGAGAAGCTCAATATCCTCAAAGAAGAGATGTTGAAGATTGAAGACGGGATATTTCCACTTAGAGAAGCGTTGTCGATGTTTAATATCTCTAGACTCGAGAGATTCCCCATTTCTGCCGGTACTCCTCCTAAAAGTATGTTATTGTTATTCACCAACATAATGATATATACAGTTGTTAGCTAGAATGTTAATTGGCAATGAAATTGTTGTAGGATAATGCCAAGAGATCAAGATGTTTGCATTTCCATAGTTGATGAAAGATGATCTTCAAGTTTATTCTCATTTAAAGAAAGTGATATGATGTTGGACACGCATACTAAATTAATGTTTAAAGTTGGGATACTTCCGGTCAAATAAGTGCTAGAGAGCTTCATGAATCTCAATTGCTATTTTACTATTGTTATATATAGGATGTTATATTGTTTTTGTTAAATGTTATACTCACTCCTAGATACCATTTCCTTTAAACCACATTTTAACACATGATTACAATATATTAAATTTCGTGTTGAAGCTTTTAGTTTTAAAGATAATGAACGAATGAAGTATTATTGTAAAATCACATATATACACAAGTAAGAAGTAAGAAGATATTTGTACGTACCTCGAAAATCGTTATAGCCCAAATACAACTCTCTAAGCGTGTTCAAGCTCCGAATTTCAAGCGGGATTTCTCCATTGAAATGATTGAAGGATAACCCCATGACCTCAAGGTGTCTGCATTTCCATATATTTTGTGGAATCTCCCCAGAAAGTTGATTAGCTGAAATATCTAGTACTTTGATATTTGGGAGATTGTCACACAAATGAGTCGAGAGTGAACCTGATAGGCTATTATTCTGAATTCTAATTTCTCTCAAGGAAGAGATATTGAAGATAGCATGTGGAATGGACCCACTCAACTCATTTATGTTCAAGTTTAACACTTGTAGGGATGACAGATTTCCAATCCCCTCTGGAATAACCCCGCTCAAATGGTTATTGCGTATCCTTAATTCCTTGAGCGAAGAAGACCTACTGCTCCCAATCTCCGTCGGAATATTTCCACTCAACATATTGTTACTCAAGTATAAGAGTTGGAGATTTGAACTGCTGAACAAAGAGGGAGGGATTCTACCTGTGAAACTATTGTTGTGGAGATCCAGTTGCTCGAGCTGAGGTAAACTGCCCAACCATGCCGGAATTTCTCCGATGAATGAATTCACTCCCACGTTCATCACCTTCAGACGTCGCAATTTAGAGAGCTCGAATGGTAACAAGCCTGCGAGATTGTTGGAACTGATGTCCAGATATCTCAGGAATGTAAGGTTTCCGAGATGTGGAGAAACAGTTCCAGCAATGTCGAATCCGGAGAGATTGAGAGCCGTGACTCTTCGATGCCTGAGGCCGCACTTCACACCAGTCCAATTACACAATGGTACATTTTCTGACCAATTGAGGCGCAGGATAGCATGTGGGTCGGAAGTAATGGAGTTTTTGAAGGAAAGGAGAAAATGTTTATCAGTGGTAGAATTCAAAATAGATGACGTGCCCAAGCAGGGCGAAATGCTAGTATTAATTAATAGCAGCAACAAAATTGAAAGAGCAAAGGACGAAAGATGAAATACTTCCATGGATTGTTTTTTGTTAATAATAATAGCTACTTGTTTTTCTTTGAATTCATAGATTGCTTGCTCTCTTTATATATAACATAAAGGATTATCTTGAGTCTAACCAATAAGTGTGGAATTTCAATTCGTGATCGAGGGGGCCATTGACGCAAGTCGTCCTCAACCTATTCATTTTTGAGAAATTCCTGTTTCAATTCAAAATTAAATTAATGAAAAAGAAAAGAAAATCCACTACATATAACAAGCAGATGAATGTTCGTCTATCCATAATGACCATTCTTAATATAATTATGGATAACGTGATATATTATTAATTTAAAATATTTTCTTTCTTTCATGGGTAACAAAAGTCAGCACACTAAGATTAGTTCATAACGAATTATTACAACTTTGAAAGTCTTAATTACTTTTGAGCCCTAACTCTTTCCACCAATGAGAATAAAGATGAGTGAGCAACACAAGCCTCTCCACTCACAAGGAATATTGTAAGCGTTGGAAATTGTTGGTTATCTTTGTAGAAAATTTTACTTTCGAGATTAAATTGCAATTACACTAAAATTCAGACTTTTTTCGATCCGGCCATATAAGACTCTTTTTATTTTCGTGTTATCATTTTTTTTATACCTATCTCACTATTTTCTCCATGCTATTCGAATCGGACCATCAAGTTAGGACCTTTTAACCTCCCTAATTCCAATTAGGATGAGAGAGACCCCTCAACATATGCTTTACTATCAAATATCACAATAATAGCAATTAATCTTATCTTATCATTTAGGTAATAATCAATAACTTGATTATATATTCATCATAGATATTTTTTATAGATAACAAGAGCATAAGCAACAACAAAATTGAAAGAGTAAAGGACGAGAGATGAAATATTTCCATTTAATTATTTGTATTAATAGCATATGTACAGTACTCTAATTTGCTCTCCACTAAATTTTTTATGAGTTTAATTTTCAATTAACTTGAATAATATCCAAGCTATATATCCTATTTTCGATTATCTTTTGAGTCTTCGTAGTCAACTTAGTGCTTAAACCACAATAAGAGTGGAATTTCAAATCATGATGGAAGGGGCAATTGACGCAAGTCGTAGTCAACTTAATTACTTTTGAGGCCTCTAAAACATAACATGCATCCACTAAATCTCCATTAAAGATGAGTGAGCAACACAAGCCTCTCCACTCACAAGGAATATTGTGAGTGTTGGTTGGTTATCTTTGTAGAAAATGTATGACTTGGGTTGGGCCCATGCTTTTATTTTATCCTAATCATAACTTTTATACTTTGGAATTGAAATGGTAGAATTTATGTTTAGTTCTTTGACTAAAAATGGTGCATAATTCCTTCTTATTATTTCCTATTCATGTCGACCATGGGAATATTTACCTTGTTCGTTGTTGATGTGGAAGTGGTAAACAATAAGGCAAAACAAATACTACAATTATTTTTTTATTTCAAAAAAGAAAAACCTAGTCCCTTTTTTTTTTCTTTTTTTTTTTCCATCTCAACAAGCAACAACTTTAGTGTATCATTTTAGTATTGTTTGTTATTTTGGATTGTCACTAATCTTGTTTCTTAAAATGAAAAGTATTAACCCTTTATTTTCAATATGAACCCTTTACTTATAATTATTAACACAAACCCATAAAATCTCGTGTTAAAAGGAACTGTTCTACCAAATGGGACGGAGGGGTAATAATAGTTAGTATTCTATTATCTACTATGTATAGCGAGTTGAGAATTAATTTCCAAAAATGCATACTTAAATGTAAGTAATTTCACCCAAATTTCAATTTGAATGCTCAATGTTTGGAAAAATAGGATTAAATTAGATACTAAAGAACAACTTTTGACCCAATTTTCGATTACAGTTAAACTTTCAACTTATGAACGTATTTGATTTTTCAACAATTTGGATACTTTAAATTAATTCATCCCATTCGAACATTTCATCGAACACTTTCCAGGCTCTTTTGTCAAATATGGAAATCAATGAGATACAGAAGCCGAGAATCGAAGAACATGAAACAGCTAGCTGTGCGATCAAGACTTCAACCGTCTGTTTGACTAGATCAAAAGATAAAGGTGTCTATATATCGCGTGAGGACGGGGAAATTGCCGCGAGCGAGTCATTGTCGTCTACTTGTTGGTTATCAAAATTTAAATGTGCAAAAATAATAATTTCATACATTCAAGCATTTCAACGAACAGCTTGAGGGCTTCAATTTAGACTTTAATGTTAGAATTTTATGTTTTTGATTTATTGAAACCATCATTTGTGAAATAGTGTCTTCTACTCTACAATTTTTTATTCTTGTAGAAATAAAATCCTAAAGTAAAATAAAGATAACCTTAGGGAATTGTTAATACTTTGAAATCAAACGACTTGTATATATGTGTCACTTTCCAGCCCAATAGAAACTGGACTTGAAACATTAATCTTTTCTCAAACATTTCATCGAACATCTGCAGTGCTTCAATGATTAGACTGTAATGGTTTAATTTAAACCTGCGAATTCAATGACAAACTTAATGCAAGAATCAAACTGATATGTATTGCCAAACTACTACAGGCTTAACTTTCCATTTTAACCGCGGATAACTCATATCGTGGGCGACGAGTGCCCAAAGCTGCTACAATTGTTGCTTTGATCTGTAGAAAATGAAGGTGAAAGATGAAAGAAGGGAAGGAAGTATGAAAGAAGATGGAGGCCTGCACGCATTTTGCTTTACTCATGCAGTTACAGAAGTCGCATTTTACTTTAAGTTGATGTATTACGTTTTTACTTTTTTGCTTAATTTCCTTAGCCGTTGGATATTTGCCCTAAAATAGATGGCTGGGATTAATCCTAGCTGTGAGAGTGAGAGATATAAATAATTTGTATTCAGTTTTTGGAAACTTAGCTTGAGATGAAAGTAACTTTTGTTCTACTGTTTCATTGCCTTCTCTTCCTCTATTTCTGTTTATTTCTCACTCTCAACATGGTATCACGAGCGGAGGTTATCTTGATCTGTTAGTTTAATGGTTAAAGTCATACAACAAGTGTGGGCAGACATGGTTAATGAGGAAGAAGATGCACAACTCTCACCGAAAAAGGAGATGAAGATTGATCCAAAGAAGGAAGGAGATGAAGATCAGAAGAAGGTCGATGGTATTGGGCTGACGGTAGCTCAAATCGAAGAGATCCTTAACCTCCCAGTCACTGACCACTCAGGATTGCAGCTGGTTTCTGCACAGCTCACAGGAGCCAATTTTCTCAACTGGAGTAAGTCGATCAAACGAGCTCTTGCTGCACGCAGCAAGCTGGAATTGTTGGATGGTACATTTTCTGAACCCGATCTGGAATCCCCTTATTATAAAAGATGGCTAAAGGTGGACTATATTGTTTCAACATGGATTTGTAATTCCATCTGTAAAGAGTTGGTTGATGCTTACTCTCACATTGAAAGTACATACAAATTGTGGAATGCTTTAACTCATCGTTTTGGAGGAAGTAATGGACCTAAGATACTTAAACTGCAAAGAGAGATTTATGCTTTTAGGCAAGGAAATTTGTCTGTGTCTGCATATTTCAACCAGTTAAATGGCATGTGGGAGGAGATGGATATGCTTCTTCCCCCTCTGGATTGTGTGTGCCATGCTAAAAGAAAGTCTATGCTGAGAGAGGATCAAATCAGGCTCGTTGCTTTTCTGGTTGGTCTAAATGAAGTTTATGAATCAACAAAGACTCAGATCATGTTGTTAAAGCCACTACCTAACCTTGATCAAGCCTACTCCATGGTGGTGCAAGTAGAGGATCAGAGGAGATTAAGTGATCAAAATGGAGATCATAAGGACTTGATGGCCATGAATGTTCAGAAAGTGAACTATGGAGCTGCTCAGCAGCAATATGGGAACAAGCCTGCTTATCAGAATCAAAAGCCACAGCAATACCAGAAACAAGGAGGTGTGCCCTTCAAGAAGAGAATTAGCAAAGAAGAGAAGAGGAAACTTAAATGTACTCACTGCCAAGAGATGGGTCATGATGCCAGTGAATGTTTCAAGCTTCATGGGATACCTGATTGGTACAAAAAGCTGAAAGAAGGACAAGGGTAGAACAGGGCTAATTATGTTGAATCAGCTGCAGAAATGGAAGGGATTTCAGACAGAACAGAGCAGAGGAATGCAGGGCAGGACATTAGCAAGCTGATACAGACAGAAATTGCTAAGTGCATGGGTCAGTATATGCAGAAACAAACTGGAAGTGTGGCCAAAGGAGATGCAAATATGGTGCGTGATGCAGATAAGAGATCAAATCCTTTTGAAGGACACTTAGCATTCTCTGTGTTACCAAGCATGGACAAGGTTGAGTGGATAGTAGATTCAGGTGCTAGCACACACATTTGTGCTAACCCTGAACTGCTATACACCATATACAGGTTAGAGACTCCCACTGTCATTTTCTTTCCAGATGGGACTTCTAGAACCATTACTCATGCTGGGCAAGCCAAGATTAACAAGGATATTACTCTAGACAATGTGCTTTACTCACCAGATTTCACACACAATCTAATATCTGTGGCCAGATTGATTGATGGGTCAAATATTAAGTGTACTTTATTCCCCACTCACTGCACTTTTCAGAGATTACACACAGATCATTTGGTAGGTGTAGGGAAGATGATCAAGAACCTATATGTTGTTGAGGCTGTTGCAGAACAACATTTTGTGAGTTTCTTCAATCCAAAAGATATGAGTCTGTTGGATTGGCATATATTCATGGGCCATCCATCCATCACCACTCTCAGTCATATGCAGATACCTAAAGGGAAGAAGTTTGATGAGCTGGTAAAGATCATTGACAATTGTGAAATCTGTGTAAAAGCTAAGCATGCTAGGGATAGTTTTCCTGTCTTGAACAGAAGAACTACATCCCTTTTTGAGATGGTTCATGGGGACATTTGGGGTCCATATACTCAAAGCAATATTTGTAATGTCACCTATGTATTGACTCTGGTTGAGGATTTAGTAGAGTGATATGGACCTATCTGTTACAGTCTAAAGATCAAGTGCCACAAGTTCTTGCAGATTACCTTCAAATGGTTTCTACTCAGTTTGACAAGAAGGTAAAAGTGTTCAGATCTGATCATGGCAGTGAATTCCTCAATCATAAAGTGGCTAGGTTGTTCTTGGATCATGGTATACTCCATCAAAAGTCTTGTGTCTATAGTCCTCAACAGAATGGTATAGTAGAGAGGAGACATAGAAATCTGCTTGCTACAGCACGAGCCCTCATGTTTCAGAGTGGCTTACCTATCAGATTCTGGCCATACTCCATTCTAACTGCCACATGGCTCATAAATAGACTACCTAGTGTAGTTCTTGACTGGAAAACACCATATGAGCTTCTGTTTGGTCATACCCCAGATTTTACAATGCTAAGGCCTTTTGGTTGCCTAGCCTATGCTGCTAACTTGCTTCCAAACAGAGGTAAGTTTGATACAAGAAGTGTGAAATCTGTTTTCTTAGGTTATGATATATGCCACAACGGATATCTACTTTTTGATTTGGTGAAACATAAGGTTTTCATCTCTAGAGATGTCAAGTTTGTTACAGACTCCTTTCCTTTCTTACACTCAACTCCTTCTCTTGATGAGCATCCTGTTTCATCCCCTGCAGTGAGCACACAACCACACTTGATAATTCCTGCTCTGGAAGTTGATATTGAAGATGGTGCTCATCCTACACCTGTTGCTGAACAGGTTCTTCCATTTGAGTCACCAGAAACAGTTTCACCAGAATTGGATCCTCATAATGATTCATTAGTTCAATTGCCATTGGAATCTCCATCTATACCTGAACCCCCAGTTCTAAGAAGAAGTACAAGGGACAAGAAACCACCCACTTGGATGCAAGATTACACTGGTTCAATCCAATCTACTCAACTCTTTACACCTCACATATCCATCACACCACCTACTTTCCCATATGCCATAAGTCCTTCCCTCACTCAACCACACACAAATTTCCTTTTTAATCTGACCATGGTCAGAGAACCATCATCATTCAAAGAAGCTATACAGTATCCAGAGTGGGTGGAGGCCATAAATAAGGAACTAGATGCCTTATCTAAGAATGATAC
Source organism: Thymus mandschuricus (assembly GCA_029379335.1). Classification (NCBI taxonomy): domain Eukaryota; kingdom Viridiplantae; phylum Streptophyta; class Magnoliopsida; order Lamiales; family Lamiaceae; genus Thymus; species Thymus mandschuricus. The sequence goes on from CM057074.1 coordinate 39,653,429, forward strand.
ATGGACAGTCACTGATCTTCCAGCAGGTGTTAAACCTATTGGATGCAAATGGATTTTTAAGGTTAAGTTGAATGATGATGGCTCAGTTGAGAGATGCAAAGCAAGGCTTGTAGCTAAGGGTTACACACAACAACAAGGGGTTGACTATGAAGAGGTTTTTTCTCCAGTGGCTAACTTGGTCACTGTGAGATTATTTTTTGCAGTTGCCACAGCTCATTCGTGGCCTATTCACCAACTTGATGTCAATAACGCCTTCCTCCATGGCCATTTGAAGGATACTATCTACATGAAGCTGCCACCTGGATTGGATACTCAACCTGGTAAAGTGTGCAAGGTGCAGAAGAGTTTGTATGGCCTAAAACAGGCTTCAAGAGAGTGGAATGCAGAGTTCTCCAGGTTCCTCTGTTCTTTGGGTTTTACATCTTCTATTCATGATCCTTGCTTGTTCACTAAAGGGGAAGGACCTACTTTTCTTGCTCTCTTAGTCTATGTTGATGATGCCATCATCACTGGTCCTTCACTCAATTTGCTGACTGATTTGAAGTCCTCTTTGGATGATGCTTTTACTATTAAGGACTTAGGTCCTGCTAAGTTTTTCTTGGGGATGGAGGTAGCTCGTGGAATTGATGGTACTGCTTTAAACCAGAGGAAATACATCCTTGATATTCTTTCCAATCATGGCTTGCTCTGTTGCAAACCTACTGCAACACCATTACCACCTGGTTTAAATCTCTCACAAGGCACTGAAGATCTCTTGCAGAATCCTGAGCAGTACAGAAGTTTGGTTGGCCAACTCCTCTATCTCAACCTTACTCGGCCTGATCTGTCCCATGCCACCCAGCAACTCAGTCAATATATGGCCAAACCCTGTAAAGTTCACTGGTATGCTGCGGTTCATGTCTTGAAATATTTGAAAGGGTGTCCTTCTCTGGGAGTCTTCTATCCGGTTGACACTTCTGTCAATCTTCTAGCCTATTCTGATGCTGATTGGGCCACTTGTATGGAATCTAGAAAGTCCTTGACTGGCTTTTGCATCTTCATGGGTTCTAGTCTCATCTCATGGAAATGCAAGAAACAGTCTACTGTTTCCTCTAGTTCAGCTGAGGCTGAATATAGAGCTCTTGCAGTTACTACAAGAGAACTCATTTGGCTACACAAATTACTTGCTGCTTTTCAGGTGGGTTCTTCTACTCCTATCACTATATACTGTGATAATGATGCTGCTCTCCAGATCACCCGTAACCCTGTCTTCCATGAACGCACCAAACACATTGAGATCGACTGTCATGTGGTGCGAGAAAAGTATGTACAAGGATTCGTTGTTCCTACTGCTATTTCATCAGGTGACCAGCTTGCTGACTTCTTCACAAAACCATTATTTGGTCCACGTTTCCGTGCTCTGTTATCCAAGATGAAGGTATTGGATCTCCACCACCTTCTTCTTGAGGGGGGGTGTAGAAAATGAAGGTGAAAGATGAAAGAAGGGAAGGAAGTATGAAAGAAGATTGAGGCCTGCACGCATTTTGCTTTACTCATGCAGTTACAGAAGTCGCATTTTACATTAAGTTGATGTATTACGTTTTTACTTTTTTGCTTAATTTCCTTAGCCGTTGGATATTTGCCCTAAAATAGATGGCTGGGATTAATCCTAGCTGTGAGAGTGAGAGATATAAATAGTTTGTATTCAGTTTTTGGAAACTTAGCTTGAGATGAAAGTAACTTTTGTTCTACTGTTTCATTGCCTTCTCTTCCTCTATTTCTGTTTATTTCTCACTCTCAACATGATCTTGTGTAGAGCAGCTGCTGCTTCGATCATGTTGATTCGTTCATCAGCTGAAACTGCTAAGCATTTCATCGCCAACTCGAAAATCGACGACACGCATCGCTGCTTGTCGGAGAAATCTCGGTCTTCCCCCGATAAGAGAGCAGCTGCCACAATTTCAGTAGCTGCATTTTGTTGCAGAGCTGCACTCACCCAATCTCTTATGCTCGCTTCTCCGTCGAACATATCATCTGTTGGCTTCTTCCCCGTGAACATTTCCAACAACATTATCCCAAAACTGTACACATTCCCATTCGTAGACACTTTTCCTTCCGTTCCCAACTCTATCAGACACAGCAGTTCATCAAATTGTTAGGATTAGGCAAATTAATCATGGAAAATAATGGAATTTGAAAAGCTAACATATTATGCATTATCACCTGGTGCAGCATAACCGATGGTGGCCAATGTTTGAGTTTGGGCGAAAGCTTCCCCTCCCTCGAAAAGCTTTGAAATTCCAAAATCAGAGAGATGAGCAATCATGTCTTCATCGAGCAACACATTGCTCGGCTTTACGTCACAATGGACGACTGGGAACGGATAACCATGGTGAAGATACTCCAGAGCAGCCGCAACATCTATTGCTATTTTTATTCTCTGCACGAGATCAATGAAACAGTTGTCGGAATATAGCCATCTATTCAAGTTCCCATTCGGCATGTATGTCATAATCAGAGCTTTAAACTCCGTGTTACTACAGCATCCGATAACTTCAACTAAATTTATGTGTCGAACGTTACTCAGTACTTTAGTTTCTGTGTCGAAGCTTCTCGCACCCCCTTCTAGTTGCAAGTCGAATACTTTTGCTGCAACTTGTAGTCCGTCAGATAGTGTTGCTTGGAAGACCGAACCGAAGCTTCCTCTTCCGAGTAGGTTTCCCTCACTAAAACAATCCGTTCCTCGTTCCAATTCCAAGTAAGAAACTCTTCTCTACTCAATAACGGGTGAGATATCATAGGGCAGTGGTACCTTCTTCTGATTTCTTCTCCTTATGAACACGACGACCAACACTAAAATGACTACTACAATCAATGAGGGTAACATATACTTCATTAATTTGACAGACTTTTTTTTTCCTGTGAACCAACACCACTTTTTGGGCATAACTGTACTTGATATCTAGGCAAACCACATAGGTTAGAGTTGTGGGCAAAAGATTGAGCAGTAAAGTTACTGAAACGACCCCCATTCGGAATTTCCCCCTCCAATTTGTTGTCTGAAACACTAAAATTCTGAAGAAGGTGGAGGCCTTCTAAGGACTTGGGTATGGATCCAGAGAGATTATTGTGAGGTAGATCTAAATCTGCCAATCCTTTGACATTTCCTAAGGCTTTAGGAATAGATCCACTAAATTGATTATTAGACAGGTTTAAAGTTAGTAATGATTGGCAACCATCAATCAAGCGAGGTATATCGCCTGAAAATCGATTAGACGACAAATCCAAGGTGTTGATTGCCTTCAAATTTCCGAGTTGATATGGCAACTGGCCGTTTAAATAATTGTAGGACAAGTCCAGGATGACAAGGTCTGTAAGAGCCCAAAAGTTGGGAGGAATGGTGGAACCCAAGTGGTTGGAGTATAAGTAAACTTCTCTCAAGGATCTAACTTCCCCCAAACATTCAAGTATTGAACCTACAAGCATGTTACTAACAAGGATCAACACCCCCAAATTATTTAAACTACAAATATGGTTAGGAATAGACCCAACCAATTGATTGCCACCAAGATTCAGTCTTTGGAGCTGCTTCATACTCCCAATAGTCGGTGGAATGCGCCCACTCAATTGATTCTTCCCATCCAAAAGCATCGTGAGCAAACTGCTCAAGTTTCCGATTTCAGAAGGAATGGTACCCATGATGTTATTGTTTGATACCGAGATATGCTCCAGGGATGAGGAAAAATCCCCGATTGATGCAAACAGGCTACCATTCAATAGGTTATCGGATGCTGCCAAGTACTTCAAATATCGACAGTTAGTTAATGAAGAGAGAAATGGGGCCGCTGCTCCGCTCAACTTATTCCCCCAAATGGAAAGTCCTTGGAGGAGTCTCAAATTACCAAAGTCTGGTATGGATCCACTCAAGGAGTTAACGTTCATATTCAATATAACCAATTTAGAAAGATTGGTGATGGAGCTTGGAATTGGACCATTGAGTCTGTTATCAGATAAAAGAAGCCACTCAAGATTGAAAAGTGAATTCCCCAAATCTGAAGGAAGACTACCCGAAAACTCATTAAATGAAAGGGACAACACATTCAAGGTTGATATGTTGAATATTGAACCTGTGAGCTTGTTCCTATCAAGGCTCAACCCTCCCAAATTATTCAACCGACAAATATCGTTAGCAATAGATCCAACCAATTGATTGCCACCAAGATATAGTATTTGAAGTTCCTTCATTCTCCCAACTGTCGATGGAATGCGCCCACTCAATTGATTAGATAACAAACCCAAATATATTAAGCTACTCAAGTTTCCGATTTCAGAATGAATGACACCCATGATTTTGTTGTTTGAGAGCGAGATGACCTTAAGAGGAGAGGAAAAATTCCCAATTGATGCAGGCAGGCCACTGTTCAACAGGTTATCAACTACGTCCAAGCGCTTCAGATTTCGACAGTTGGTTAATGAAGAGAGAAACGGGGTTGCCTCTCCACTCAAATTATTCCTTCCCATGTAAAGTTCTTGGAGGAGTCTCAATTTACCAATGTCCGGTATGGATCCACTCAAGGAGTTGTTGCTCATGTCCAAGAAGGCAAGTTTAGAAAGATTGGTGATAGAACTTGGAATCGGACCATTGAGTCCGTTGTTAACTAAAACAAGCCCTTCAAGATTAGAAAGTGAATTCCCCAGATTTGAAGGAAAACTACCTGAAAACTCATTAAATGAAAGTTGTATGATCTTCAAGGTTGATATGTTGAATATGGAAGATGGGATGGAACCAGACAAGAAATTGTTGAACACACTGAATTATTGGAGGTTTGATAAAGTGTCGATCTCTTGTGGAATTTCACCTGCCGTAACGTAAGAAGATATTCTCGGGTGAATTTTCATATTTTATTCACTATAAGTAATTAAAAGAACTTAAAAATATATTGAAGAAAACAGGATGCATTCATAAAGATGGTGGTTCAGAACCATAATTATAATATATATGACAACATTTTACCTGTTAAATTATTGTTGTCCAAGATCAATTGTGTAAGCATGGTGAGATTTCCGATTCCAGGTGGGATGTTGCCGCTCAAATTGTTGTCAAAAAATCTCAAGATCTCAAGGCTTTTGCATTTCCATATACTTGGCGGAATCTGTCCTCGAAGTTGATTCTTACGCAGATTAAGTGTTTTGATGTTGGGCATATTGTTGCACATTTCACTTGGGATCTTGCCTGCAAATAGTTTTCTCCCTCAACACTAATTGTTTGCTCCCATGCATTATTATTAATTAATTTGTATTTTTCAATTACTCGTGAACGCATGCATGGTGATTATATACATGAGAGTGACGGCATACATACCTGTCAACTTGTTATCACCGAGATACAACCCCTCAAGAGATGAGATGTTGAAGATTGAAGGTGGAATATTTCCAATTAGGGAAGCGCCCTCGATGTTTAATTCCTCTAGCCTCCAGAGATTCCCTATTTCTGCCGGAACTCTATTCATGTTTGTTTCGAGGAGTGTTATAAAAGCAGATATTATTCAAGTAAGACGAGAATGCATACGTACCTCGGAAATCGTTGAAGGCCAGGTACAACTCTCTAAGCATGCTCAAATTCCCAATTTGGAATGGGATATTGCCGCTCAAACTGTTGTAGGATAATGACAAGATCTCAAGGTGTTTGCATTTCCATATACTTTGTTCCTAAATATAATTTCTCTCAATGAAGACATATATTGAAAATACCCTTCGGTATGGACCCACTCAACTCATTATAACTCAAGTTAAACACTTGTAGGGATGAAAGATTTCCGATTTCCTCTGGGATAGCACCGCTCAAGTGGTTATCACTTATTCTTATTTCCTTGAGCGTAGACCTGCAAAACTGTTGTTGTTCAGGTACGTACAGTTGCTCAAGTTGAGGCAAACTGCCCAACCATGTCGGAATTTTTCCGGTGAATGAATTCACTCCCACGTTCATCACCTTCAAACACCGCAGTTTAGAGAGCTCAGAGGATAAGAAGACCGTGAAATTGTTGGAGCCGATGTCCAAATATCTGAGAAACGTCAGGTTTCCAAGATGTGGAGAAACAGTTCCAGCAAGGTTGAGTCTGGAGAGATTGAGGGCAATGACCCTTTGGTGCTTGACTCCACACGTGATCCCGAACCAATCACATACGGGAGTATTTTCCGACCAATTCGTGCACAAGATAGCATAGGGGTCGGAAGCAACGGAGCTTTTGAAAGAAAGGAGAGCATGTTTGTCTGAAGTAGAATCCAAGCAGAGCGCAATGGTATTGAACAAGAAGAAGATGGAAGGAGCAAAGGAAGAGAGATGATTAGTCTTCATTGATTTTAATTGTTCTGTTTTGGATTGGTTGCCCTCTTTATATTTAAGAGTCAAAAGTAAGTGAATTTTAAAATTTTAATTTAATTTGCATGCATATTATCCTACCATTTGCAAGTCGTCGTCAATATGTAACTACTATTCTAATATTGAAATAATGAAAATAAGTCTAGTCAAATAATAAATGTAGCATTCTATTAGCTACTTACGTAGTACCTATGGCGATAATTAATTTCGAAAATAAGTTGACTTTTACCTTAAACTTTTAAAGCTAAACTGCAATTTTCACCCCAAATTGCAATGTCAATGCTCCCAGTTACAATGTTTGGAAAAATAGGATTAATCGCGATTACAATGAAATTTTCAAATAATGAACGTATTTGATTTTCTGCAATTAGAATGTTCTAAATTAATTCGTCTCATTTAACATTCTATTGAACACTTTCCGGCTCTACTCTCCCGTCGAATATGGAATTCAATCACCGTCGAATGTGGAATTCAATCACCGTCGATCAAAAACAAACAGATAACAAAAGAAAGAGGAAATTGAGATTGATAAAGTAATCTAAAATTGGGGGAAATTGGGAAAAGCGAGGGAACTTGCCTGATAAAACGTGATCCTCGGCGTACACACCACTCGGCCGTGGATTTCGCCGGTCCGGTCACTCCGTCCGCTATCAGAAGCTTCGACTCCATCTCTCAAAATCTCAGGAGCGAGAAGGAAGCAATCGATCCAGTAAGCTAAATCGGCGACAAAGGGAAAGAGTTATGTGTATTTAGCTTATTCTGAATTTAAAGAGAGAAGAGAAAAGAAAAAACCCGCGAAAGGAGTCCCTTGGGCTTACTAAACATAGCCCCCATTTAAAAAATTAAATATAAACTAATGGATTATACTATATTACCCTTTTGCTCATCAATCAACGAAAACGTGTAGCCCCCACTTTGAATTGAAAATTCTAATTAACTAATTAATAATTATATGTATAAACAACTTTCGCATAACTCTAAAACAGTTAACATAACCCCCAACTAATTTCCAATCTCAAAAATAGATCACAACAAAGAAAGTAAAATGAACAAAAACAACAAATTCTTTGATTCTTATAAAAATCATGTATTCAGAATCTTCTAAACAACCTTATATTTTGCTTTTATTTCATATTTTCAAATGGATTTTTGCACAGCACTGAATATCACACATTCTCCTTTATCAGTGTTTGATCCGAATGAATCACATAAGAGAAGAGCTCGGCGTGGCCTACTCATAACAAATACATGATGCATAGATGAACAACATACATCTGCACACCTTGAGAGTTCTAAACATTTATGGTTTTTTTTACATTTGTTTTGCTTACAAAAAAAACTTCCCAAATGCAGAAACATAGATTGCCGAAGAGTAAGATGACATTGCAACCCTGAGCAATGAATGCCTAAGATATAATTTCAATTTAATAAAATTAAAGGAGAAATCAATTTGAAATTGCTGAGTCAGAGTGTATAACGTTGGAGCGAGTGAAGTCGGTGGAGGCATTACGAGCCGGGACTCCATTCCACGGCGAGGCCGAGGTGGTGGGGGAGAAAGAAACCGACTAATGACTGCCATTACATGATTTCGCCTTTAATTTGTTCTTGTAATTTCAGTTTGATTTTGGAAGATAATTGGTGGTGGGGCACCGGGGGCAATGCGAATCACTGTGGGGTTATTAAATTATTTGTATATAATTATTTGTTTTGAGCAAAATTTGTAGATAATTATTAACATTGTAAAAGTTGGGCTTCAAGTTTTTTAGTTGATTAACGAGAGAAGAGGGGTAATATTGTATAATCCATATTAATTTTATTTATATTTTAAAATGGGGCTATGTTTAGTAATTTGGTGGGTATGTATAGAATTACCCTAAAAACAAAATTATTTTCCAGCAACACATTGCTTGGCTTAACATCGCAATGAACAATTACGCCCTCCGTCTCTTCCTAAGTGGACCCCTTTTATTATTAGTAGCTGTGAAAACGTGCGTTACACGTATAACCACTCATTTATCATATATTCCTTTATAATACATTTACAGTCTAAACAATCATTAATAGCATAACATTGTTAATCATTTGCATTAATTAACAAAACTTTGTCAGGTGTAAAGACAATCATATAATTGATACAATCTTAATTTATAAAACTAAGAAAAAATCTATGCGCTGGCTACTAACCGTGATAACATATTAAGAATTTAAATTCATGTTGTGTCAATAGAGCATAACATAATGTCACTATTTTAAGATAGTCTATAACATGCTCCATATTTACAATATTAAAACATTAAATTTAAAGGATAAATTAAGCTATTATCAAGTTAAAATAGTACTAATAAATTACATCAATATTTGCAATGTCTCATTCTTGTGACATAAATAATCAATATAAATATAGAGAAGTCCAAATTAGGAGCATGAATTGACTTACAATATATAATTTCTCATTTGTCAAAGTCTCTTTAACGAAATAACAATACATAATGAATGGAAATAAAAATATTCTAATAGTGTAATATTAACAAAAAAATATAACACAACTTACTATTTGCAAGTATATAATCAGGCAATAACCTGTAAACCAAACGGCATGCAATTACTTATCCAATTCTATTTTTTAAGTGATAAGATCGTATAGATTAACACAACCTGTACACGATCTTTTACAATCTAACCAACAGAGAACTTGAGTTAACAAAATTTGCAATTCAAAATTATTTTATTATTGAAGAAATTCTTACTTTATAGATATTTTTTGAAAGAAAAGATGATGTTGACAACATGAACATCAATAATTTAAAATTTGTATATGTAAAATAGTAAAAACATCAAATCGGAACAAATATAATAACAAAAACATAACATGCATGTAACATGACCACCAATATCCAATGTTGTGAAAGTCTTGAGGTGTATTCAAAGCGTTTTGTTCTTTACATAATATGTAAGTATGGCTTACACCCAAGCATATGAGATTAGTCTAATCTTATTACATCCTATATATGTATAGTATCCCAAATTTTGCCTATCTTTTGATTAGCCATGTCACTCAAAGCAAAAATCACAAGTTCTATTAGTGGCCTTTACTTTTCCATTTTTATAATAACATCTTTCATTTCTTAACAATTGTTTCCTATAAAAGAAAATTATATAGGACAAAGTAAGTAACAAAACAAATATGTTATAATATAGTATAATGTATTTAATAAATTCATCAATCTAATTATGACATATGTATTATAGGTATTATAATTAATTCATCAATAACGTCATGTTATACCGGATTCAAATGAAGTATTAATAATGTTATATTATTGGAGGAAAAGATGAAACTTTACTTAGTTTCAAAGAGTGTAGAAGCATTTATTATAATTATGTCACACCTTGTAAGATACAACATCTCAATTTCAAAACCACAATTATGAATATTACTTTGGATTTATCATTTAGAGCAATATATTACACACAGTAGTATACAAGAGTATTTTTATGATTAATAACCTTAACTTATATCGAATAAAACTTACTCTTTAAATTACTAATTTCTTTTAGTAAAGCCTAAAACTAAATTACGTACAAACACTTGTTCAAAAAAACAAAATCGAAATATATATAAACTAATTTAGTTTAGGTTAATTATCAAATATTCATGATTAATTCCTCCATTATAAAAATAAAATAAAAAATACTCTAAACGCAATTATATCCTAAACTATCAATTTGTTATTGCCACTCTCAATGCAGTCTTTCAGCAACATTATGTCCACGTGAAACACCGAAATCTACGTGGAATTTTGTAATTAATGTTTAACTTAATAATAAGTTTCGCCGGTAAATAATACTCCCTCCGCCTCAGAGATAATGACCCTATTTCCTTATTGAGATGTCTCACAATTCATGACCCCTTTCCTATTTGGGAAATAATTAGGAAACTAATTGTATCATTTGTAAATCTCTTATTACAATTAACATTCTCTAACTAAATATGTTGAGGCTGAAACTCGTGCTATTGTTGATAGGGTGAACCTCTGTGTGGAGGAGAATATTAAGCCAATTAGGTTGTTTTCAGACTCGCTCATGGCTGTTCTCCGTCTTACAGAACAGGAGATGCGCGACGATACCACCAATGGGAATCTGAACGACATTTATGCTTTTATTCAGAGTGGTTTCATCCTTAGCGTGTCGCATATGTACAGGAGTGCTAATTCTGCTGCTCATGCCTTAGCTCAGTTCGCAGCTTCCTCTTCTTCTTCCTTTACATGGAAATCTGAGTTTCCTGAATGGCTGTTTAACAGAGAACCACAACTACTACAAGATTTTTGTTCCAAGAACAACCACAACACACAATCCAAAACTTCATTTCTCAGTCAAATGCAACTTTTTGGAACAAAACTATCAGAGAAAGGCCTTAATCAATAGATTACAACTCCAGGTGAACCCTAATCTAATCACATTCTGATTTTTTTTTTTCTCAATTCAATCAACTAACAGCAATCAATAGCGAGCTCACTCACAAATTCAATCACCGCCTCTCAAAAACAAAAAAATACCAAAAGACAGAGGAAATCGAGATTGGGAAAGTAATCTAAATTGGGGGAAATTGGGAAAAAAAAGCGAGGGAACTTGCCTGATAAGACGTGATCCTCGGGGCCGATGGCGGAGTCGGCGCACACGTCACACACCACCCGGCCGTGGATTTCGCCGGTCCACGACGTCACTCCGTCCGCCATCAGCAGCGCCACCAAAACCCCCGCCGCTATCAGAAGCTTCGACTCCATTTCTCAAAATCTCAGGAGCGAAGAAGGAAGCACTCGAGTAAGCTTTAGTCGCCGACAAAGGGAAAGCGTTAAATGGGACGCTAATTCTTTTGGGATTTTATTACCGGATTTCACTGCACTGTAAATTTTAATGGGCCGGGTCTCATCTCAACTATCGGGCCCGGGCCAGATTATGGGTCGGGATTGAGGTCAGATAAGGGCCCACCCCAGCATTATTTATAAAAAAATTATTCACAGAAAGAAAAGTGAATTTTGTGATTTGCCCATATGAGTAAAATTTTGTTTTGAAGCTGTTAAAAGTTCACCAATTTTTTCTTTAAATGTGAAAGTTCACAATTTAAATATTTAAGTTACGTGTATAAGTATAATCCAATTGTGTGAAATGTTTTCTATTTTGCTTTTCTTTTTGCTACATGTAGTTGTAAATACTGCGGTCTTTGGGTTTGAACTGGTCATGTTACAACCAGAGCTATCACACATATTTGAACAGATACATTTTGCCATAGCACAAGTTGCGCTGTAAGAATCAAACTCCATTATTGTGAATACTTATAGATACAGCGTATCGAGGCCGATGCCTTCGTGTACCATTTTAAACAACAGTATAAGATAAATCATATCGTGGGGGACGAGTGGCTAAAGCTGCTGCAATTGTTGTTTTGATCTTGTGCAGAGCAGCTGCTGCTTCGATCATGTTGATTCTTTCATCCGCTGAAACTGCTAAACATTTCATTGCCAACTCGAAAATCGACGACACGCATCGCTGCTTGTCGGAGAAATTTCGATCTTCCCTCGATAAGAGAGCAGCTGCCACAATTTCAGTAGCTGCATTATGTTGCAGAGCTTCACTTACCCACTCTCTTAAGCTCATTTCTCCCCCGAACATGTCATCTGTCGGCTTCTTCCCTATGAACATCTCCAGCAGCATTATCCCGAAACTGTACACATCCCCATTTGTAGACACTTTCCCTTCCGTTCCGAACTCTATTAGAATCACACGCATCAGTTAGGCCAAAAAATCATGTAAAAAGTAATATATATTTATATAACAGAATATAAAAAGCTAACATTATGCATTATCACCTGGTGCAGCATAACCGATGGTGGCCAATGTTTGAGTTTGGGCGAAAGCTTCCCCTCCCTCGAAAAGCTTCGAAATTCCAAAATCAGAGAGATGAGCAATCATGTCTTCATTGAGCAACACATTGCTCGGCTTTATGTCACAATGGACAACCGGGAACGGATAACCATGGTGCAAATACTCGAGAGCAGCCGCAACATCTATTGCTATTTTTAATCTCTGTACGAGATCAATAAAACAGTTGCCGGAATACAATCATCTATCCAAGTTCCCATTCGGCATGTATGCCAGGATCAGAGCTTTAATCTCCATGTTACTACAGCATCCGATAACTTCAACTAAGTTTCTATGTCGAACGTTGCTGAGTACTTTAGTTTCTGTGTCGAAGCTTCTCGCACCCACTTCCAGTTGCAAGTCGAATACTTTTGCTGCAACTTGTAGTCCGTCAGATAGTGTTGCTTGGAAGACCGAACCGAAGCTTCCTCTTCCGAGTAGGTTGCCCTCACTAAAACAATCCGTTCCCCGTTCTAGTTCCAAGTAAGAAACTCTTCTCCACTCTATAACGGGTGAGATTTCAGAGGAGAGTGGCACTTTCTTCTTCTGATTTCTTCTCCTTATGAAGACGACGATGGCCAACACTAAAATGACTACTACAATCAATGAGGGCAACATATACTTCATTAATTTGACAGAATTGTTTTTCCGTGTACCAACACCATTTTTTGGGCATAACTGCACTTGATATCTAGGAGAACCGCAAAGGGCAGAGTTGTGGGAAAACGAGTGAGCAGTAAAGTTACCGAAACGACCCCCGTTTGGAATTTCCCCCTCCAATTTGTTGTCGGAAACACTAAAATTCCGAAGAAGGTGGAGGCCTTCTAAGGACTTGGGTATGATTCCAGAGAGATTATTGTGGGACAAATCTAAATCATTAAGCCTTTGACATTTCCCAAGGCTTTAGGAATAGATCCTCCAAACTGATTATTCGACAGGTTTAGAGATTCTAATGATTGGCAACCATCAATCAAGCTGGGAATATCACCTGAAAATCGATTAGACGACAAATCCAAGGTGTTTATCGCCTTCAAATTTCCAAGTTGAGATGACAAGTAGCCGTTGAAATGATTAAAGGATAAGTCCACGAAGACAAGGTCTGTAAGAGCCCAGAAGTTGGGAGGGATGGTGGAATCCAATTGGTTGGAGTATAAGTAAACATCTCTCAAGGATTTGAGTTCCCCAAAACATTCAGGTATTGAACCTACGAGCTTGTTCCTAGAGACCATTAACACTCCCAGATTATATAATCGGCAAAGATCATTGGGTATGGACCCAACCAATTGATTGCCACCAAGATATAGCCTTTGGAGTTGCCTCATTTTCCCAACAGTCGGTGGAATGCGCCCACTCAATTGATTCCCATCCAAATTTATCGTGAGCAAACTGCTCAAGTTTCCGATTTCAGAAGGAATGGTGCCCACGATGTCGTTGTTTGATAACCAGATATCCTCGAGGGAAGATGAAAATTTCCCGATTGATGTAGGCAGGCTACTGTTCAATAGATTATCTGTCACTACCAAGTACTTCAAATATCGACACTCGGTTAATGAATATAGAAATGGGGCTACCTCTCCGCTCAACTTATTCCCCCAAAGGTAAAGTTGTTGGAGGAGTCTCAATTTACCAAAGTCGTCTGGTATGGATCCACTAAAGACGTTGACACTCAAGTCCAATATGGCAAGTTGAGAAGCATTGGTGATGGAGCTTGGAATTGGGCCACTCAGTCTGTTATGACCGATAAAAAGCCTTTCAAGATTGAAGAGTGAATTCCCCAAATCTGAAGGAAGACTACCTGAAAACTCATTATATGAAAGTCCTAACTCATTCAAGGTTAATATGTTGAATATGGAAGATGGGATGGAGCCGGATAAGGAATTGTTGAACGCGCCGAAATATTGGAGGTTTGATAATGTGCCAATCTCTTGTGGAATTTCACCTGCCGTATGCAGAAATACATGCATGAATAATATTGAATTTATTATTATTAATATAATCTATACTATATTATATTGAATATATTTTTAATATTCGTCACAGATGGTCGTGTGTATAGTTTTTTCATAAATTTTATATCAACTACAGTAGAACATAAATGTGAGCAAATACAAACCGGCTCCAAATTGGAAGAAAATTGCAATTCAGACATATTTTAATCATGATAGGTAATTAAAACAGCTTACATTATCTAGAAAGTATATGTGATTACTGTAGATGCAAAAACATTTTAAAGAAAATAGGATGCATTTACAAAAAAATGGTGGTTCATCGTGTAACAATTAGTAGCACACCATCGAATAATAATAATAATAATAATAATAATAATAATAATAATAATAATAATAATAATAATAATAATAATAATAATAATAATAATAATAATAATAATAATAATAATAATAATAATAATAGGATGCATTCATAAATTGTTAAAGCCTGAAATAAAAGAAAGAAAGGAAAAAAAAAAACGAAGGGGGGAGATACGTACGATATTTAAAAACAATTAAAAGTCTTCCATGGTGAAGAACTTCGGCCAGAATGTTAAGTCTCGGTCTTATATCCAATTTCGGTTTCTTGTTCTTCTTGGTAACTCAATTGTATCCCAAATCTTAATATTTTAGTACATTTTTTTTTTTTCAAATTCTTTAAGGTATAATGATTTGTTTTTTATGATCATTTTTCCAGGATTCACTATTAACTCAAATTAGGGTGCATAATTATACTTTAACATTTAATTTCACTTTTATTAGTTATGTTATGGTAAAAAAAAAAAATTAAAAACACCAAAGTGTATTTACGATTATAATTTGTTATATAATTAATAGCAATTTCTATTTTTATAAAATATAGTAATATTTAGAGGGGAAAAATAAAATACCCACTATGATATAAGGAAATCAAATTAAGGACTAACATTTAAAAAACACAAAAAATACCCATTATTGATGTGCAATTACACAAATACCCTTAATTATGCCTTCTCGTTTCCCCCCAAAAAACCAACTACCCGCCTTTCTCAAAACTTCCCTGCGACGCTTCAACTCCTCCACATTCATTCGGTTTTCTCCACTCCGACACGAAACCCTCCTCTGCAACCCTCCGACGCGAAAACCTATTTTCCGATCAACCACCGCAGCCACCTCCGTTCAACCGCCGCCATACAAGATGCCTCGACGTTCAAAGAGAAAACTCAGCACAGAGGCGGCGTCAACAAGCCGTTCGAAAAAGAGAAAAATGAGAAGAACTTCCAATGTCCGTCCGACAAACGCAACTCCACCCCGTCCGCCGTCGCCAATAGAAGAGGTGATTCCGACCGGGTACCCATTCGTCGAATACGAGGTAAAAACTAGGGTTCACAGTTTCAAAATTTTTTCGAGAATGCATGTATGAGATGAGTGCTTGATTTGGGGATTTTTTTGTCGGATCTAGGGTTTTCTAAACCAAAAACACTACGATTGAGTACCAAAACTACTGCGATTGAAATATTATTGAATTTAGGGTTTAGATTTGCGTTTTTCGCACTGATTTTACTATATTTTGCACTGATTATGGTTAAAATATATGAAATATGTTGATATTGGTTCTGTTTTACACTGATTATGTTAATATTGGAGTGTTTTTTCATATCATGTGGTTCAAAATGATGTCCTGTACACTGAATATGCTCTGTTTTAACTAAAATCTGGCAAATATGTTGAGATAGGTTGTGTATTACATTGATTTTGTTAATATTGGAGTATTTTTCCATATATTGTGGTTCGAAATGATATAATTCGTACTGAATGTGGTGTCCTGTACACTGAATATACTCTGTTTTGGCAAAAATCTTGAAATATGTTGTTATTAGTAATATTTTGCATTGATTATGTTAATATTGGAGTGTTTTTTCATATATTGTGGTTCGAAATGATCTCCTATACACTGAAATATGCTCTGTTTTGATTAGAAACTGTGACATATGTTGACATTGTTTCTGTTTTGCACAAATTTTACTAATATTGAACTGCTGTTATAAACTATGAAGAATGTTAATAGTTGCTTGGACTGATGATTTTATGTGTTTTTAGGTTGATTGGGAATACATAAGGTACCATTTGCATGATCGGCCAAACAAGACAATGTTCATGGGATATGAACAAATGGCTGGAGATGTCCGAGTTTTACTTGAAACTTTGCCCATCAACTGTCTGCAGAAGGTACAGAACTCTGTAATGGGTACCTTCAGTCATCTACCTGATTACAGCACAAGGAGTGGGAAAATGATACACTATGTCATTTCCCGTGAGGTTAAGCCATCACCAAACTTTGATAGGACTGCACTATGGTTCAAGATAGGAGATAAGGTACTCCGCTTTTCTAGGGTTGAATATGCACTCGTGAGTGGGCTAAAGTTTGGCCGTGCTGAATTCAATCCATACAAGAGACACCAGCTCCCACCAGATTCAATTTATGAAAGGCTTTTTGGAGCAAACCCCGAAACAACAACTGCAATGGTACGCACTGCTTATATAGATAAGCACTTCGAAGTCAATGGTGAGGAAGTGAAAGCCACAGATGAAGACTATGTGCAGCTTTCAAAGTTTTTATTGGCTCTGACTTTTGCACTCGGGATCGACCAGACAAAGAAGAAAATTCCATTGTGGTTATGGGTGTTGCTAGAAAACAAAGAGAAATGGGAGGCCTTCCCATGGGGCAGCTATTCATACCAGCTTCTAATTGACTCGATTCAAAAAGTTCAGAAAACAGAGAGGGACACAAAAACTGATAGAGTCAGTTATCACATCAAAGGAAATACGATAGCATTTTCAGTAAGTATTATTTTATTTTAAGTTGTAAGTAATATCTATTTAGTAAATACTAATTCAATGCACTTGTAGGCTTGGATTTTCGAAGCCATTCCGGCTTTTGGTAGAGTTATTGGGTACAAGAAAACAGAACGACAGAGGCCTAGATGTCTTAGGTATAAGTATGTGAAGGAGAAGGGATTTCCAGAAGAGGAAGAAATTATTCAGGTATGAAAAAATAATACTTAAGAGGTATAAGTACGTAATTTGTCAATTCGTACCATATATTATGCATTTTATACTACATTTATTTGTGTATAGTACGAAATGTAATATTTCGTTCCACTGATTATTAGGGACTCGTGCCAATGCTAAAACCACACAAAAAGGAACTTGGGAAAAAGTACTGGAAGTCTTTAAAGAATGATCCAGAAGGTGAACCATTTGTTTTCCAGTTTGATGCATTTGAAAGCAAGAAAAAGAAGCCAAGAGATGCTGATGAGGATGAAGAGATACCAAACACTGTGAATGCCACTGCCAATACCACTGCCACTGCCACTACCACAGCCACAGCACCTGTCAATGAGGAAATGATGCAAAGGATGGCTGATATTGCTGCAGAAAAGGCAAAGACTTCATTCGAACAAATGCTACATTCCTACCACCAAACACTTGTGGACGATGTGATGGAAAATGTCATCAAAAAATTGCTAGACCGAGTTCCTGAGTGTACCAACCAGGCAACTGAGGCAAACAAGCAAACTGGTGTACAAATGCCGACAGCATCTGGTGGAAGTGCAACAGTGGTAAAAATGGCAGGAACAGTGGAAGGAGAGAAAGAAGCATCGGAAAAACAAGATGGATCAAAAACAGAGAATGAAATGGAGAAGGAAACAGAGGAAGGAGACGAAACAAACAGAATTGAAGTGGATGAGGAAGCAGACTAAATAAACAGAATGGAAGTGGATGAATCAGAAGAAGATGGTGGATATGAAGAACAAAGAGAGGAAGAAAACATTGCTGAAACAGTGGAAGCAACACCAACAACGGAAGAAGCACAAAGAGAGGGGCCCGATTCAAATGATGAACAGGTACCTTAAGGCATTATTAAAATGTTGTATTACTGTAATGGTTTGTTGGATTATCTGGCTTTTATCTTTATAGTACGAAATTATCAAATGATAACTATTTTTAAGAATATATTAAGCAAGTATATTACATGGTACGAATTTTATACAATTCGTACTAAATATTATAAAATGTTTAAAAAACAGGTTATACAAGAAGACACCGAAGAGATCGTGCTAACAAATATTATGAACCAGGTATTTGATACACTTGAAGAGATCACCCCAGTGCGTACTCTTGCAACAGTCGAAAACCCACCAGTTGTCGCACGGCCAATCCGGACAAGATTCCCAGCAGCAGCATGTAGGAGCCCATTCCTTAGGCATGATATACGTCCAGGGCCCAATGCATTTGAAACTTACATTGCTGACGATGATGATGAAGATCAGAATGCCAACAGACAGTAAGTAACATTATAAAATCAAATTAAATTCAGAAAATTATGATAAATTAATAAATTTTCCACAAAATGAACCTCAGGAACAAATTGCTGAGGAATGTGGGTTTACCATATGCTGTTGACAAGGAGTTTTTCAAAACCATATTAGACCCGGATGAAATGCTTGAGGATGACCATATCAACTCATACCTCGCAATTCTAGTATCCAACCCAAGATTTGCTGGATTAAATGAAGTGAAAAGCAGAGTTACTATAACTTCATGCTTCTTCATGGTAAATTGTTTATAATATACATGACGTTACAAAACTATACAAATCATTCAATGATGTGTACTTGTTTTGTAATTTGCAGAGTGAGGTTGAGTCTGTCTTTGACTCCATACATGAGAAAGAGAAGGCATCTTATGATAGCCTATACAACTACGAAAAATTTGAAACAAGCAAGGAGGAGGAGATACCTCAAGAACAGATGGAAAAGCTACTGTTGTTTGCTGATGGAATTATTCCAAACTGGGGTGAAAATGTGAAACACTGGAATGACTGTGATCAGGTACGATATACATCATTTCGTACCAATGTTTGATACATTAAATAACGAATTGCTAACATTTCGTACCTACGTTGTTTTTGATAAATGTCAAGGTTGTTGTTGTGTGCAACTTCAGACAGCATTGGGCCACACTGCTGATAGACATGAAGAAACAGAGACTTGTGCTCTATGATCCAAAAGCACATATGTTCGAGAGCCAACACACAGAAAATCGACTGTCAATCTTCCTACCGATGGCCAGAGTGGTTCCACAACTCATGAAGGAGATAGGCTACTACTCTCACAACAAAATCAAGATGCCACAGTACGCACAGTGGGACATTTGCTTCGCACCTGCTACAGGAAGTAATGCGTACCAGCAAGAGGAAAATGACAGCAACAGCTGTGGACTTTATTGTCTGAAATATGCAGAGAGACTAATCTCTAGAAGGCCAGGGAACAAGGGGCTGGAAAACCCACAACAGTTGCTCCTCTACCGTCGACACATTGCAAGTACAATCTATGGCCACAGCACAGACGAAACAACCATTCCAGTGAATATGCAAGATTTGTTCAATGCATGATGGGGGATCAAAAAACACTTTCATTTTGAAATATGCTTATATTAGCTAGTGCATGGGATGCAAAAAACAATTACTCTCTGTTTTTTTTTTTTTTTTGTTTTTTTGGATATATGGGGTTACTGAACAAGCAATATTAGGGGACCTCATTACTTTTGTTATAAGTATTCTGGAATATGGTATGAAATATATAGTTTTCGAGTATTTTTATAACTTTTTTGATGGTACGAAATACCATGTATTCGTACCATATAACAACATATATATGATGTTTAAATCCTGTGAAACAGTATGAAATATACATAGCTTCCAAATAATTCTGTAACTTTTTTAATGGTACGATTTATCGTGAAATCGTACCACACTTTATTAATGGTACGATTTATCATGAAATCGTACCACATAACCATGCATATATAATATAGCATAACAGATTTGTATAAAACAAAAACACAAAAAAAACATGTAAAAGTTCAAAATTTCAAACTTTCAAATTTCCTGTGTTCACAAAAAAAAAATCAGATAAAATGTCTATTCAAACCTATGAGGGTCATTGCAACGTTGACGTGTATGACCGACAACACCACATATTCCACATTTTTTGGGTTTTCTACGTCGTTTAGCACCAACCTGACTGCCACTTGCTTCTTCCCCATTGGTAATTTGCATTTGTATTAACTCGGTGCACGTTCTTTGATAATGACCAGTTTTATGGCAACGTGCACAAATGCGATTATCCTTTGTAGTTTCTCCAGCTTCCATCCTATTTGCACGAGGACGTCCAGCTTGCTTTGGATTTTTTGGAGTACCAACAACTCTTGACTCAATATCAACCGGAACAAGCCAATCACAAGGATCAGGGACAGGCATAACCTCAGGTGAATAAGTTGAATGCCACATCTCAGTACTATAATATGCATGGACATATGCTGCTGGTGTTAGCTTAACAAAGCTGCAAACATAAAGTACGAAATCAAATAAAGAGTACCTAATTTAAATTATATAAAAGGTACGAATTATGTTAAAGTGTACCTTATAGCTGCAGAGGCATGCGAGCATGGGAATAAGTCTTGTTGGAAAACTTGACATGAGCATTCCCTTGAGTTGATATCAACAATATTACTTTTCGTACCTGAAATCACCTTAAACTTAAAATCAGAAATGGGTTCAACTTTCATTGAACTACCTTTCTTCATAACAAAACCCAGCCTTTTCAGTGCACTTTTCGATAACTCATCTCCACTATTCTTTGCTGTAGAACGCCGCAAGAAAAACCATGACTGAACAAGATTACGACAATACTCCATAAGAGAACAAATAGGCAATTTCCTTCCCCATTTCAATCTAGAGTTTAGAACTTCCACAGCATTGGAGGTACCAAATCTATAACGTCGTACCGGACATCTGCACTTTGCACATTTTATAGGATCAATGGCCATGAGCTTAGCATGCGCCCCTGGTGCAGACAAGGCTATATTCAACATATGCGCGTTGAAATCAGATTCCCTGTATACTGTTGCAGCAGCTTGAAACAAATCAATAATAGGTTTACCCCAGGATTTTAAGTTGCCTTGTATGTGATATGAGCAAAGACCATGAGCAGTGCCTGGAAAAACATATTCAACAGAATTCTTTATGCTTATGTGCTGATCAGACACAGTCAACAAATTGTCCGGCACCCCAAAAGATTGACGTATATGCTCAAGGAACCAAGTCCAAGACGAATCGTTTTCTTTATCACCAATACCAAAAGCCAAAGGGACTATCTGCTCATTAGCATCCTTTGTAGAGGCAACAAACAATACACCTTTGTATTTCTCCTTCAAGTGCGTGGCATCAATGACAATAACAGGACGACATGAACGAAAAGCTACAACACATGCTGCAAGTGAGAAGTAGCAATACTGAAAAGAATGGTCATCACAAGTTTGTAAATCAACAACAGAACCGGGGTTTAATTGCTCCAGCATGTAAAAGTACATGGGCAGCATCTGCAAACATCAAAAGAACAAAATATAAAAAATCAAAAATACATGGTACGAAATGACAATAATTCGTACAATACACCAAAAAAAAACAAACAAAAAAGAACATGTAACCTGGAATGACGATTCATGGTCTCCATATTTCATTTTCAAAGCACGATTCCTGCCAGCCAATGCAGCCGAATATCTCAAATTAATACCAAATTCCCTAAGTACCTGTCCCTGAATATCACGTGGTCTAAGAACAAACCCATCCTCTGCCATATAAGAAATACAGTGATCTGAAATTGCTTTAGAAGAAACTTTAACTTGACAACCCCTTCTCAAATCCCTCTCACAAGTGTGCTCAATCATTTTTTTAATTATCCACTCTTTCCCATAGGATTTACTACGGATACAGAATTTGCACATTTCAAACTTGCAAACAACGTAGAGTCTACCTTTATCTGAACGGTTAGATATACACTCTAAGAAATTTCGCAAATGAAATGTACCAATAGCTGAAATCAAGCTATCTTTGCTAGGGAATATAGACCCACAAATAAGTTGTTCCCTCGATACAGGATCCAACAAGGAAGAAAGCTCATCAGGTACAACACCAACTTGTTGCGATACACCCGGTATAATCCACTGACTTGATACACCATGATTTGACGATGTACTTCCACTCAAGGACTGAACTATAGGAGGCAGGGTACGAATTGAGGAAACATTACCGCCCCTATCAATCCTCTCACATGCAATGACATAGATTGTAGGATACTTGGTTAAGTCTATTAAAGACCTCCACTCAAAATCATCAGTTACCTTCATCCTAATCTTTTGGCCTTGATCATTAGTGAATAACGCATCTATGTCAAATGTATGTGTTGACAAGTCCTTATTTAATCGAGATTCAAGCTTTGACAACAAATCTTCATATCTCATACCACCAACAGGTATAGGAACATAATCTCTTAATCCATCCTCATATTTATCTTTATTCCAACTTCCACCATGAACAATAACAAATGATGAAGCCATCTGATTTAAAATAACAAAAAAATCAGCAAAAAACAGTATCTGGTACGAAATAAAGAATTGTGTTCATACTAATATATGTACTAAAATTCAACCAAATCACAAAACATTCAGGTACAAATAAGTGAATTTCGTAACTTCAACAAAAATATGAACAAAAATAAGCAAATCATTCATGTAAATAAAACACACAAAAATCACATAAAATCTCTTCATCAAATGCACGAAAAACAACAACAAAATCAAATCAAAAACAACAAACACAGGAAAACACAGCAACAACATATATAACGCCGACGATAAAAACATCAAAATTCCGAGCTAAACGCCGACGACAACAGGAAAAAAAACGCAAAACAAACACAAAATAGAACTACAAAATCGAATCAGAGATACCTTGGACGCCGAAAACTGAGTAACAATGAATCGCCGCCGATGAATCGCCAAAAGCAACACAAAAATCTGAAATCTCACGCCAAAACAAAACGCCGACGGCCAAAAATCAAAAAACAGAACTCTCACACCGGCGCCGCCACATTCTGTACAGAATCGAGAAGCGATAATCGCCGAAGAGAAGAGAATCGCGGAGAGAATCGCGAGATAGAATCGCGAGGAGTTAGAATCGGGGAGAAATTCGATTTCTGTTAACCAAATTGGAAGAGAGAGGTATAAAGGAGCTGTGAGGGAAAAATCTGTTATGCCAAAATTCAATTACCAAAATAGGTTAGGGGCATTTGTGTAATTGCGCATCCAAAATGGGTATTTTTTGATTTTTTTAAATGTATGACCTTAATTTGATTTCCTTATACCATATTGGGTATATTATATATATATCTCTAATATTTAACTAATACTCCATGAATTAAGGTTTAAAACATGTATGAGAAATTGAATTTGGGACAAAATATACCATCCCATCACATATGGCCGTGTTTTTTATAATTTTAAATAAATTAATAGAACATACTCTATTCATTCCACTTAATTAGTCCATAAGAAAGAATATATACGATTACTTTATATGTAAAAGTGTTTCAAAGAAAAAATAAAATGCGTTCGTTAATATGGTGGTTCATCATATATAGTAACAATTAGTGGCACGCCACCGTAATGCTATTCAGAACCATAACATGACCCACGTCTGTACCTGTCAAATTATTGTACGAGAAGTACAAATGTGTAAGCATGGTGAGATTTCCAATTCCACGTGGGATGCTGCCACTCAAATAGTTGTAGTAAAATGTCAATATGCGAAGGTTTCTGCATTTCCATATATCTGGCGGAATCTTCCCTGCAAGTTGATTGAGAGACAGAGAATAATTAAGAGTATATTGATGTTGGGCATTTCACTTGGGAACCTACCTGCAAATATCTTTCTAATCGCCAACAATAACAAACTTAATCCAAATCTGCCCTCAACATATATATTGTTTAATTATGCTCCCATGCAATAAACTACTACTAATTAATTTGTAATAGTATTTTGCAATTACTCGTCAACGCATGCATGGTGATTATATATATGGCATATTTACCTGTCAACTTGTTATAATCGAGATACAACACCTCAAGCCGTGGTAGATTACTGTGGAAACTTGGGATACTTCCTGATAAACTATTATTGGATAAGCTCAATATCCTCAAAGAAGAGATGTTGAAGATTGAAGATGGGATATTTCCACTTAGAGAAGCGCTGTCGATGTTTAATATCTCTAGACTCGAGAGATTCCCCATTTCTGCCGGTACTCCTCCTAAAATTATGTATGTTGTTATTCACCAACATAAAGATATATACAGGTATTAGCTAGAATGTTAATTGCCAATGAAATTGTTGTAGGATAATGCCAAGAGATCAAGATGTTTGCATTTCCAAATATGATCTTCAAGTTTATTCTCATGTAAAGAAAGTGATATGATGTTGGGCACGCATACTAAATTAATGTTTAAAGCTGGGATACTTCCGGTCAAATAAGTGCTAGAGAGCTTCATGAATCTCAATTGCTATTTTACTATTGTTATATATAGGATGTTATATTGTTTTTGTTAAATGTTATACTCACTCCTAGATACCATTTCCTTTAAACCACATTTTAACACATGATTACAATATATTAAATTTTGTGTTGAAGCTTTTAGTTTTAAAGTTAATGAACGAATGAAGTATTTTTGTAAAATCACATATATACACAAGTAAGAAGTAAGAAGATATTTGTACGTACCTCGAAAATCGTTATAGCCCAAATACAACTCTTTAAGCATGTTCAAGCTCCCAATTTCAAGCGGGATTTTTCCATTGAAATGATTGATGAATAAACTCAGGATCTCAAGGTGTTTGCATTTCCATATATTTTGTGGAATCTCCCCAGAAAGTTGATTATATGGAATACTTAGTACTTTGATATTTGGGAGATTGTCACACAAATGAGTCGGGAGTGAACCTGATAGGCTATTATTCCTTATTCTAATTTCTCTCAAGGAAGAGATATTGAAGATAGCATGTGGAATGAAGCCACTCAACTCATTATAATTCAAGTTTAACACTTGTAGGGATGAAAGATTTCCAATCCCCTCTGGAATAACCCCGCTCAAATGGTTATTGCATATCCATAATTCCTTGAGCGAAGAAGACCTACTACTCCTCCCGATCTCCATTGGAATATTTCCACTCAACATATTGTTACTCAAGTTTAAGAGTTGGAGATTTGAATTGTTGAACAAAGAGGGAGGGATTCTACCTGTGAAACTGTTGTTGCTTAGGTACAGCTGCTCGAGCTGAGGTAAACTGCCCAACCATGTCGGGACTTCTCCAATGAATGAATTCACTGCCACGTTCATCACCTTCAGACGCCGCAGTTTAGAGAGCTCAATTGGTAAGAAGCCCGTGAAATTGTTGGAGCGGATGTTAAGATATCTGAGAAACGTTAGGTTTCCGAGATGTGGTGCAACAGTTCCAGCAAGGTCGAATCCGGTGAGATTAAGGGCAGTGACCCTTTGGTGCTTGACACCACACGTGACGCCAATCCAGTCACAAACGGATGTGTTTCCCGACCAATTCGTGTGCAAGATAGCACCGGTGTCGGGAGCAACGGAGCTTTTGAAGGAAAGGAGAGCATGTTTGTCAGTAGCAGAATCCAAGCAGAGGGCAATGGTATTGAAGAAGATGTAGATGGAAAGAGCAAAGAAAGAGAGATGAGTAGTCTTCATTGATTTTAAATTGTTTTTTATTTTGGATTGGTTGCCCTCTGTTCATATATACTGTGATAGTTTATTGATATAATTTTGATTGCAAATTTGAATTGGTCAACGAGTCTTCTCCCAAATAAGTCAAGTGTGGAATTTATGTAAAGCTGGGGCCCAAATTGCGATGACAGTGAAATATTAAAATTAAGAACGTATTTGATTTTCTGCAATAATTAAGAGAATACTCTAAACTAACTCAATCTCACTCAAACATTCTATCGAACACTTTCCAGGCTCTACCGTCAAATATGGAAACCAATGACACGCCGAAGCCGACAATCGGAGAAGACGAAGAAGCTGTGCGTAGAAATGCAATATATATAAAACCAGAAAGAAAAAAATTATTATTCAAACTAACAATTAGAGTCGTTGCTGTTTTTTTCTGTAGGGAGGAAAAATAATTGATATTCGATCAAGACTGTTTAAATAGGACTAAAGATGAAGTTTCTGCGGTCTTTAACTCTTCACCTTTTCTTCTTCGTCTTCTTTTGTGTTATTTGTCATTAAATGGGAAAAAACCAATTTGTACAGGCTGTCGAGATGTCTACATATCGCGTGAGGACGGGGCAATTGGCTCCACTTGAGTCGTCGTCGTCTTCTTCTTCTTATTTTGTGAATTTCTCTATATTTTTTGTTTTTTTAAAATCAAATAATAGAATTATTCTATTATTGTTATTACAATTTAAATGTGGTACACATTCATTTTTACATTTCTTTCCAGAGAACCAAACTCAGTGTTTTCCCTTATGATGGTGACTCTAAATCGATAAATTACACCATTTGTTCATGAATTCTTTAATTGAAAATTTGAAATTTTGTTTAATGTACTGCTAATAATATGTAAATAAATTAAAGTATTGAAGTGTTGAAATATTTTAACCTTGAGCTTATTGAATATTTTTAATTTTGTAAAATATTAAAGTGTTAAAGGTGTGAGTTCATCAAATATTTTTAGTGATATTAACATGGTATAGTATTAACATATGTATTTTTTTGTAATTTTTTTTTTTGCTCTACCAAAAAGGAGTCCCTATATAATATTAGAGTTAAGAAATCATGAAAGAAGCGAAAGAGAGTATTAGATAAGTAGGGATGGCAACCGGGCGGGGCGGGGCCGGGTATAGCTTCCCGACCCCCATACCCACCTCCAAAAATTCTCCCCGAACCCGCCCCGAAACCCAATTAAATCATTGCGGGTGCGGGGTGGGGATTATCCGGCGGGAGAAGGATACCCGTCGGGTACCCGATTAGAATTTTTTTATTTTAAAATTTGATTTTAAAAAAAATAATAATAATTTAATGTTAAAAATTATTAAAAATTAAAAAATAGTTAATCAATTAATATAATAAATTTAGTTTTTTTTAATAAAGATTAATAACAAAATATTAAATTTATTAAAAATGTAAATATAATTTAAAATTATTAATATTTAATTTATTATCGGGGCAGGTACGGGGTGGGGACCCGCAAACCCGCCCCCACCCCGATTCGGGTACATGATTTCACACACAAACCCGCCGCTAAACCCTAAAATTTTCCCCCGCCCCCGCCCCATTAGGGACGGGTACCTGCGGGTAACCGGATTGCATTCTATTTTGAAATACCCATGTATGTATATCTCGTTTTAGGCCCAATAGAGCTGGGCTTTGTAGTGATACTGGGCTCATTTAAAAAAATATATATCGGAAGCTTCAATTCAACAAGATATCTTCAAAATCATCTCTTTGGAATATTTCATCAAACAGTTTCCATGCACTACTTGAGGGAAAATGATAGCAGATCCATAGCATATATATGACTCCTCTCAATCTTCAACAAATTCAAGTTATCTACATGTTCTGTCCTAATTAGTTTGCTCGAAACTTAGACGAGGATTTTTCATGGGTCGAGAAGATGCCATCTTAATTCTTTGAATTGATGCCCAAACATTGTTCGATGAAATGACTAAGAGACAGGATTATAAATTATAAAAAAATCTGCGTGGAAATTAAAAATATCCACGTCAGATTTCGGGTCATCGGGTCATACGTGGAGGTCGACAACATGAAAGATTATCTTAATATAAACTTGCTCGCTTCTTTTCAAGACAACCTAACAAACATGAAGTTTAGCAAACACAAAATACACAATCTCCAGAATTCTACAAGCATTCATAACTAGCACCACACTTACTATAACATACATATATCTTATTATTCCACACGCATGGAAATATATGCATCGAGTTAAGATGACTTCCACTCTACCCCTGTAGCAACTGAAACCGCAGCCGCTTTTTTGTCTCCTTGAGCCGCAGCCTTTGGTGCCTCCGAAGCCTTCAATGGAGAAAGACTTGTTTTCCCCTGCTGAGACACTTGCTTGTTCAAAGGCTTCAACATGGCTCCGTTCGGAGATGCGTTTATTCCTCCATGAGGCACGGAGAGGCTTCACCGGATGCAAAGTCTTTGGTGCATGAGGCACAGTCTCCGGAGCCTGGAGAGGCTTCACAGGATGCAGAGTCTTTGGTGCCTGCATCGGCTTAGATGCGGTGCGGCTCCGTTGGTTTCTCCTTGAGCCGGAGTCTTGGGAACCTCCATAGCCTTCAACGGAGCCACGTTTGTTTCTACCCGAGGCATAGTCTTTGCTGCCTGCAACATGGCTCCGTTGGTTCCTCCCTGAGGTAGAGCCTTTTTGAGGCTCCAAAGACTTCAACTGAGCCGCTTTTGTTTCTGTCCGAGGTACAGCCTTTGGTGCATGCAACGCGGCTCCGTTGGTTCCTCCATGAGGCACTGTCTTTGGAGGCTCCAAGGATTTCAAGCGGGCCACCTTCGGATCCGCCGGAGGTGCAACCTTTGGGGCCTCAAATGACTGGATCACCACGTTGTTGAAGAGAAAACCAAAAATCCAGCTAACAGTATTAGAGTGAGAGCGAATTCGGCGGCGGAGGGATGGCGCATGCGCTGGAGGAAATCGTGCCACGTAAGCGGCGCCGTCGATGAGCTGAACACGTCGGAATTCTCCATCGCCGATCGACGGTGCGATTAATCGTGGTTGAGCTCTGAGTCAACGAATCAATGATGGCACCTATAAATTCTAGTTGGGCCGGGCCTCATCTGAACTATCGGGCCTGGGCCATATCATGGGCCGAGATTGAGGTCAGGTCAGGCCCACCCCAGCATTATTTATTGGGTAATTCTAAACATAACCATCGAATTACTCCTCATAGCCCCCTAATTAAAATTAATGATATAAAAATATTAATTTGACAAATATAACCTTATAGCCCCAATTGAAGTGTGATTTTTTTTCCCCTCACTCGTCTCCTTCTTCACCAATCTTTTCCAACAAATTATGTCCCTTTTGTTTTGCGTCTCTCTCTCGTCTTCTTCCCTACTTCTTCCGTATTCTCTACAGGTTAAGGATGATTTTCTAAACTAGCGGCTTAGTTAAAATTAATTATAAAAAATTCAGTTCATCATAGCCGCCAACATTGAACCAAAGAATCTAAAAATATGTAATGACAACACGAGCCACGGAATCAAGAAACCAAATCCAAAAAATTAAAATCGAAGCAACCATCGTATTGAAAAATCCAAATTAAACAAGCAAATTTTCTAAATCGTCATAACCGTAATCTCATAAATAGAAAATTTATGGATATAAAAGCAATATTCAAATTTCAAAGAAAGATGAAGACATGAAGTTTAATGTTGAACCCACATTAAATCATCAGAGAGAGAGAGATGAATAGCCGCTAAAGACAATCCAAGCGAAAACTATTTAAGGGTCATTTCATTCTTAAAGAACCCATCAAACATGTTTGGTTTAGGAAAACAAAAATTTGCCAATATTAATTATAACTTGTAGAGGATAGGGATGAAGTAGGGAAGAAGATGAGAGGGAGGCTGAACAAAAGGAAAAGATGTAATATGTTGGGAAAGATCGGTGAAGAAGAAGACAACGAGTGAGGAAAAGAGAATGTAATTAAAGTAATCACTCAATTGGGGCTATAAGGTTATATAAGTAATTTCCCTATTTTTCTACAATTAATTAAAATTAGGGGGCTATGAATAGTAATTTGGGGGTTATGTTTAGAATAACCCTTATTTATATTCTTTTTATATAATAAAAACTTTATTATTCACAGAATAAGAAAAGTGAATCTTATTCTCATGTTTTAAAATGAATTTTACACTACTAAACATAGTGTAAATACGAAAAGAAAAAAAAAAAAAAAAAAAAAAAAAAAAAAAAAAAAAAAAAAGTCATTCTCATGTTGTATCTTGAAAGTATATATTAACTAACCACTTGAATAATTTAAAAAAAACTACTACTCCCTCTGTTCCACTGGGATACAGACATGTTTCGGCACGAGAATTAAGACGTAAGTGATGATAGTTTGTTAAAGTGATGGGTAGTGGGTTAAAGTTATGTGTCAGAATTTTATTAGGTTATGAATTTCTATTTTGAAAAAGGTCCCTATATCAGTGGGACGTCCCAAAAAGAAAAATGTTCATTTATCAGTGGGACAGAGGGAGTACTATAGTTAGTAAATTTAAGATAGTGTTGTACTTTCTATTTTGCTTTTCTTTTGCTAAATGTGTTCATGGATTGTGGTTGTAAATACTGCAATTTACAATCTCATGTTACAACTAGAGCTATCACACATATTTGAACAGATACATTATGCCACAGCAAGTTCCATAGCACAATCTGTGCTATAAACATCAAACTCCAATCCTTTAAGCTCATTTCCCGCCGAACATACCATCTGTTGGCTTCTTCCCTGTCCCCTTCTGTCGAAACTTTCCCTTCCGTTCCAAGTAAGTTGGTCTCGTTAAAACAATTTGTTCCTTGATCCAATCTATACATATTCTATTTTTCTTTTTCTTCGTCCAATCAACTAACAACAATCAACAGAGCCACCTCGCCCAGAAATTCAATCACTGCACGAGTAAATAAAATGCCAAACGACCGAGGAAATCGAGACTGGAAAGTAATCTAAAATTGAGGCAATTGGGAAAAGCTGAAAATCGAAGTTTTACACACATACTACGTGTACTACTCAACAGAATTATCACGCATATTTGAACTGAAAAGTTTTGCCATAGCAAGTTCTAAAGAAGAAACAGCATTGTAAGCATCAAACTCCATTATTGTGATTTCCAATCGATAAAGCATATCAAGGCCGATGCCCTGTAGCTGCAGTTATTTCTGCATTGATCTTGTGCAGGGCAGCTGCTGCTTCGATCATGTTGATTCGTTCATCCGCTGAAACTGTTAAGCATTTCATTGCCAACTCAAAAATCAACGATACGCATCTCTCCTTGGTGGAGAAATCTTGATCTTCACTTGACAAGAGAGCAGCTGCCACAATTTCAGTAGCTGCGTCATGTTGTAGAGCTTCACTCACCCACTCTCTTAAGCTCATTTCTCCACCGAACATATCATCCGTCGGCTTCTTCCCTGTGAACATCTCCAACAACATTATCCCGAAACTGTACACATCCCCTTTCGTAGACACTTTCCCTTCTATAACGAACTCTATTTGTATCAGACACAGCAGTTCATCAATTTGTCAGGATTATGCAAAACAATCAAGGAAAAAGTAATACGATTTAAGAGAATTTGAAAAGCTAACATTATGCATTATCACCTGGTGCAACATAACCAATGGTGGCCAATGTTTGAGTTCGGGTGAAAGCTTCCCCACCCTCGAAAAGCTTCGAAATTCCAAAATCAGAGAGATGAGCAATCATGTCTTCATCGAGCAACACATTGCTCGGCTTTATGTCACAATGGACGACTGGGAACGGATAACCATGGTGAATATACTCCAGAGCTGCCGCAACATCTATTGCTATTTTTATTCTCTGCAGGAGATCAATGAAACAGTTGTCGGAATATAACCATCTATCCAAGTTCCCATTCGGCATGTATGCCATAATCAGAGCTTTAAACTCTATGTTACTACAACATCCTATAACTTCAACTAAGTTTCTGTGTCGAACATTACTCAGTACTTCA
Source organism: Thymus mandschuricus (assembly GCA_029379335.1). NCBI lineage: Eukaryota > Viridiplantae > Streptophyta > Magnoliopsida > Lamiales > Lamiaceae > Thymus > Thymus mandschuricus. The sequence goes on from CM057074.1 coordinate 39,685,380, forward strand.
GTTTCTGTGTCGAAGCTTCTCGCACCCACTTCCAGTTGCAAGTCGAATACTTTTGCTGCAACTTGTAGTCCGTCAGATAGTGTTGCTTGGAAGACCGAACCGAAGCTTCCTCTTCCGAGTAGGTTGCCCTCACTAAAACAATCCGTTCCCCGTTCTAGTTCCAAGTAAGAAACTCTTCTCCACTCAATAACGGGTGAGATCTCAGAGGAGAGTGGCACCTTCTTCTGATTTCTTCTCCTTATGAAGACGACGATGGCCAACACTAGAATGACTACTACAATCAATAAGGGTGGCAACATATACTTCATTAATTTGACATACTCTCTTTCTCGTGTACTAACACCATTTTTTGAGCATAACTGCACTTGATATCTAGGCAAACCACATAGGGCAGAGTTGTGGGCAAAAGATTGAGCTGTAAAGTTACCGAAACGACCCCCATTCGGAATTTCCCCCTCCAATCTGTTGTCGGAAACACTGAAATTTAGAAGAAAGCGGAGGCCTTCTAAGGAATTCGGTATGGATCCAGACAGATTATTGTGAGATAAATCTAAATAAGTTAATCCTCTGACATTTCCCAAAGCTTTAGGAATAGATCCACTAAAATGGTTATTCGACAGGTTTAGAATTTCTAATGATTGACAACCATCAATCAAGCTGGGTATATCGCCTGAGAATCGATTAGACGACAAATCCAAGATATTGATTGCCTTCAAACTTCTGAGTTGAGATGACAAGTGGCCGTTAAAATAATTGAAGGATAAGTCCAAAATGAGAAGGTCGTTAAGAGCCCAGAAACTGGGAGGGATGGTGGAATTGAGTTGGTTGGAGCCCAAGTCAATCCCTCTCAAAGACTTCACTTCACCCAAACAATCTGGAATGGAACCTACCAGCATGTTATTGTAAAGGATCAACTCTCCCAAATTATTCAATCGACAAAGATCGTTAGGGATAGACCCTACCAACTGGTTTCCTTTAAGGTCTAAAAGTTGGAGTTGCTTAATTTCCCCAATTGTTGCCGGAATGGGCCCACTCAATCGGTTCATGTCCAAATAGAGCATAACCAAACCGCTCAGGTTTCCAATTTCAGAAGGAATGGCACCCGTGATTACGTTGGTTTGCAACGTGAAGTACTCAAGAGACGAGGAAAAATTCCCGATTGTAGTTGGCAGGGATCCGTTGAACAGGTTATCATTTACTACCAAGTCCTTCAAATACCGACAGTTGGTTAATGAAGAGAGAAATGGGGCTACCTCTCCGCTCAACTTATTCCTCCAAATGTAAAGTCCTTGGAGGAGTCTCAGATTACCAAAGTCTGGTACGGACCCAGTTAAGGAGTTTCCATCCATTGTCAATATGGCAAGTTTAGAAAGATTGGTGATAGAGCTTGGTATCGGACCATTCATTCGTTAGAACTCAAATACAACGCTTCGAGATTGGAAAGTGAGTTCCCCAGATCTGAAGGAAGACGGCCTGGAAAAGCGTTGTATGAAAGTTCTAATGCCTTCAAGGTTGATAAGTTGAATATTGAAGACGGGATGGAACCAGATAAGGAATTGTTGAACACAGTTAATATCTGGATAGCTGGTAGAGTGCCAATCTCTTGTGGTAATTCACCTGCCGTATGCATGAGATGTTAATAATATATTGCACCTTCAATTACTCAAGAACGAATGCATGGTGATTATGGGAGTGATGATGTACCTGTCAACTTGTTATCTCCGAGATACAACTTCTCCAGTTGTGGAAGATTATAGCGGAAAGCTGGAATACTTCCCGATAAACTATTCTCGCGCAAGGACAATGCCCTCAGAGAAGAGATGTTGAAGATCGAAGGAGGAATACTTCCACTTAGAGAGGCCCTACGCATGCTTAACATTTCGAGTCTTGAGAGGTTTCCTATATCGGCCGGAACTCCTCCTGAAATTATGTATATTTGAATCGATCACATATATATAAACACAACATAGGTAATTATAGAGATGTATATGTGTATGTACCTCGGAAATCGTTGTAGCCTAGGTACAATTCTCTAAGCACGCTCAAACTCCCAATTTCACTTGGGATTTCTCCATTGAAATGATTGATTGATAGATCTAGGTGTTCAAGGTACCTGCATTTCCATATACTCCGTGGAATTTCCCCAGAAAGTTGATTGGCGGGAATCACGAGTGCTTGGATATTTGGGAGGTTGTTACACAAATCACTTGGTAAAGAACCCGACAGGCTATTATTACTAATACTAATTTCTGTCAAAGAAGAGAGATTGAATATAGCACGTGGAATGGACCCGCTCAACTGATTATTGTTCAATAACAACATTTGGAGGGAAGAGATATTCCCAATCTCCATCGGAATATTCCCACTCAATTGGTTATAGCTTATGCCTAGTTCCTTGAGGGAAGAAGGCGTACTACTCCTCCCGATCTCCGTCGGAATATTTCCACTCAACATATTGAAATCCATGAGCAGGACCTGCAGCTTTGTACAGTTAAACAAAGTTGGAGGAATTGTACCTGAGAAACTGTTGTTGTATAAGTACAATTGTTCTAGCAGAGGCAAGCTGCCTAGCCATGTTGGAATTCCTCCGGCGAATGAATTCACTCCTACGTTCACCACCTTCAGACGCTGCAGTTTAGAGAGCTCATTTGGTAAGAAGCCCGTGAAATTGTTGAAGCCGATGTCCAGATATCTGAGAAACGTCAGGTTTCTGAGATGTGGAGAAACAGTTCCATCAAGGTCAAGTCCAGAGAGATTGAGGGCAGTGACCCTTTGGTGCTTGATTCCGCAAGTGATCCCGAACCAATCACAGGCGGAAGTATTTTCGGACCAATTCGTGCGCAGGATAGCACCGGGGTCGGAAGTAATGGAGGTTTTGAAAGAAAGGAGAGCATGTGTTACGCTGAAGCATGCTGGGCTTATGGAGTTGGGTAATCAAGCAATGGCCCAAAAGATAGAGCCCAAATCGGGAATTATCAAGTAGAAGCCCATTCGATTGTAGCCCAATCGATAGTAGAAGTTTCTAGACTAGGGTTAAGAGTTTTGTGGTCCCTTCTTGCTGTAGAGGAGAGGAATAGAGAGAGATATATATAACAGAGCTTTGTAATCAAAAGGGGATGAGTATGAATTGAATGATTTAGTTTTCTTGCTTCTTCTTCCTGTTAATCTCTTCTTCTGGAGTTAGGACTCACTCGAAGCAGTCCCTTATTTCCTTTGAGCGTATCAATAGGTGCTTTCATTGTTTCTCTCCCATGGCCGATTCCGAAATTCTAGCCGCCATTAAAGCTCTTCAATCCCACATGGAAGCTACTAATTCCACCCTTCACGAATTTATGTCGTCGGTCGACGCACGATTCGCCAAAATTCGCCCTCCGTTTCAACAGCCTGAAACTCACACCCCTTTTCGTTCCATGAAAATGGAAGTTCCCAAATTCGATGGCTCAGATCCATCTGGATGGATCTTTCGTATTGAGGAATTTTTCAACTACCATCAGACCCCGGAGGAGACTCGTTTGAAGATAGTCTCATTTCACATGGAGGGTCGAGCTGCTGCGTGGTTCCAGTGGATGAAATCCAACCATCTTCTCTCTACTTGGCCCGTGTTTTTGCACAGCGTACGCCATCGATTTGGTGGTTCCTTGTATGATGATCCACAAGGAGCACTGTCGAAACTCACTCAAACATCAACCGTTGCTGAATTTCAGGCGGCTTTTGAAGATCTCATGAACAAAGTAGAAGGTATTTCTGAAGCCTTACTCATTAGCTTCTTCGTAACTGGGTTGAAATCGGATATTCGGCGTGAGCTCTCTTTTTCCAAACCCACATCGCTTATGGAGGCCTTCGCCCTCGCCAAGGCTTATGAGGCTCGGTTGGTTGAGGCTCGGTTGGTTGAGTCTCAAGTGGGTTCCCGGGATCCCTTCATGGCGGTTCCGCTGCAGTCAATTCCTCCGTCGCCGCCTCTTCCGGCCACAGGCTCCCCTGGTGATACCCGTCCACATCCTCTTTTGCTCACAGCGCCTCCTCCGTTTTCGCCGTCTGTCGGCGAGAATCGCTCTACCCCTCCGCTGCTGCCATCACCTACAACTCCTACTCTCCCGGTGAAGAAATTTTCACTCCAAGAATTGCGTGAGAAACGAGAGAAGGGCATTTGTTACAATTGCGACCAGAAATGGTCCGCTGGCCATAAATGCCGAAGCAGGTTTTTTGCTCTGTTCGGCACCGATGATGGCGAGGTTCCTCCTGCTGTTTCACCACTGTTGGAGTCTCCTGGGGACGAGGCGATTTGCGGTGAGATCCCCAGCCTTTACACTCTTTCGGGTGCTTCCTTCCCCAACTCGTTGCTACTCGGCAGATCCATCCTTGACCACGACCTTCGATTGTTGATTGATAGCGGTAGCACTCACAACTTTCTTCATCCATCAATTGCTCAGCTGTTGAAATTGCCATCTCAAATTATTTCCCCGTTTCGTGTTATGGTGGGAAACGGTGACTATCTCATTTGCCGAAGCGTATGTCCTAAGGTTCCCCTGTTGATTCAAGGCCACAAGTTTGAGTTGGATTTCCATTTGCTCAACATTGAAGGACCGTCTGTAGTCCTTGGCATTCAGTGGCTGCAACAACTTGGCAATGTAATTCATGACTATGCAGAGCAATCCATGGAATTTGTGTGGAAAGGCCAAACCATCCAACTCAAGGGAAATGCAACTCCGACGGCACCACCGACAGCTGCTGATGCTCACCTTGCGGACAAGGTGAATTTCAAAGGGGGAGGGAGTGTTACGCTGAAGCATGCTGGGCTTATGGAGCTGGGTAATCAAGCAATGGCCCAAAAGATAGAGCCCAAATCGGGAATTATCAAGTAGAAGCCCATTCGATTGTAGCCCAATCGATAGTAGAAGTTTCTAGACTAGGGTTAAGAGTTTTGTGGTCCCTTCTTGCTGTAGAGGAGAGGAATAGAGAGAGATATATATAACAGAGCTTTGTAATCAAAAGGGGATGAGTATGAATTGAATGATTTAGTTTTCTTGCTTCTTCTTCCTGTTAATCTCTTCTTCTGGAGTTAGGACTCACTCGAAGCAGTCCCTTATTTCCTTTGAGCGTATCAGCATGTTTGTCTGTAGCAGAATCCAAGCAGAGGGCAATGCTATTGAACAAGAAGAAGATGGAAAGAGCAAAAGAAGAGAGATGAGTTGTCTTCATTGATTTAAATTGTTTTCATTTGGATTGGTTTTTCTCCACTAAATTGATAAGGCTAGCTAACTCAAAGGAGTCAAGTACGTGATTTAATTTTTTTTTTTATTATTATTGACTTTGTAAATTAATTTTGATTCATGTTATCCTACCATTCACACCGTGCGTGATTTCGTACACTTTTTTATGCTTTCAATTAACTTAATTTATTGAATTCTAATGCAATAACTTAATGTGAAAGTAGTGTTTGAGTCTTCGTCAACGAGTTTTTTTCGAAGTAAGTGTGGAATTAACGTAAAATTGGGACCTCCATGTGTATATTATTATTATTGTTCGTGATTTCCAGTGCATATATATTCAACTTTTCATTTATGTAACTCCTAGTAATATTTTAATATTCAAATAATGAAAACAAGTCTAATGTAATCCGCAAAAGCATTTGTCGGTGCTTATTTGAGATGGGAATTGGAGTCCCTTGGGTAAGTGGGGCCCATTAGTGGGTGAGTGAGTGAATTGTGTAGGCCCGTATCAACTGGATCGGGCCCCCTTTGACTAGTCCAGCTTTATAATGAAAATTATTTTCCACTTTATTGAAAAAAGTTGAAAATAAAATAAAATCTTCAAGCTATGCTACTCTGTTTCGAGAATTTGTATTGCAATATAAAATGCCCTTCTGTTTTAACTTTTATTACAACGACCATCGTCGACAATAATAGTAGTAACGGTAATGGCAATATGTTGTCGAAGCTTTCCCTTCCGTTCCAAGCTGTGGTTTGTATTCGAGTAAGCTTAAGTCGCCGACAAAGGGAAAGCGTTAAAGAGGCTAATTCTTTGGGATTTTCTTACCGGATTTCACTGCACTGTAACAAGTAATTAAATCAATCCAACCAGACAAATTAAGTACTAATTATGGCGATTAATTATAATCGTTATTATTTATGGAATGACGCTCAGATCAATAATATTTATGGAGTCCCTTTGCTGCTACCATTTTAAACAACAGTAACAGATAAATCATGTCGTGGGGGACGAGTGGTTAAAGCTGCTACCATTGTTGCTTTGATCTTGTGCAGAGCAGCTGCTGCTTCGATCATGTTGATTCGTTCATCCGCTGAAACTGCTAAGCATTTCATCGCCAACTCAAAAATCGATGACATGCATCGCTCCTTGGCGGAGAAATCTTCATCTTCCCTTGATAAGAGAGCAACTGCCACAATTTCAGTAGCTGCATTATGTTGCAGAGCTTCACTCACCCACTCTCTTAGGCTCATTTCTTCACCGACATGTCATCTGTCGGCTTCTTCCCTGTACACATCGCCATTTGTAGACACTTGCCCTTCCGTTCCGAACTCTATTAGAATCACACGCATCAGTTAGGCCAAACAATCATGGAAAGAGTAATATATATGATATAACGGAATATGGAAAGTTAACATTATGCATAATCACCCGGTGCAGCATAACCGATGGTGGCCAATGTTTGAGTTTGGGCGAAAGCTTCCCCTCCCTCGAAAAGCTTCGAAATTCCAAAATCAGAGAGATGAGCAATCATGTCTTCATCGAGCAACACATTGCTCGGCTTTATGTCACAATGGACTATTGGGAATGGATAACCATGGTGAAGATACTCCAGAGCAGCCGCAACATCTATTGCTATTTTTATTCTCTGCGCGAGATCAATGAAACAGTTGTCGGAATATAACCATCTATCCAAGTTCCCATTCGGCATGTATGCCATAATCAGGGCTTTAAACTCCGTGTTACTACAACATCCGATAACTTCAACTAAATTTTTGTGTCGAACGTTGCTCAGTACTTTAGTTTCTGTGTCGAAGCTTCTCGCACCCCCTTCTAGTTGCAAGTCGAATACTTTTGCTGCAACTTGTAGTCCGTCGGATAGTGTTGCTTGGAAGACCGAACCGAAGCTTCCTCTTCCGAGTATGTTGCCCTCACTAAAACAATCCGTTCCCCGTTCTAGTTCCAAGTAAGAAACTCTTCTCCACTCAATAACGGGTGAGATTTCAGAGGAGAGTGGCACCTTTTTCTGATTTCTTCTCCTTATGAAGACGATGATGGCCAACACTAAAATGACTACTACAATCAATGAGGGCAACATGTACTTCATTAATTTGACAGAATTGTTTTTCCGTGTACCAACACCATTTTTTGGACATAACTGCACTTGATATCTAGGAGAACCGCAAAGGGCAGAGTTGTGGGCAAAAGATTGAGCTTTAAAGTTACGGAAACGGCCCCCGTTCGGAATTTCCCCCTCCAATTTGTTGTCGGAAACACTAAAATTCCGAAGAAGGGGGAGGCCTTCTAAGGACTTGGGTATGAATCCAGAGAGATTATTGTGAGATAAATCTAAACCAGTTAAGCCTTTGACATTTCCCAAGACCTTAGGAATAGATCCACTAAACTGGTTATTGGACAGGTTCAGAGTTATTAGTGATTGGCAACCGTCAATCAAGCTGGGTATATCGCCTGAAAATCGATTAGAAGACAAATCTAAGGTGTTGATTGCCTTCAAATTTCCGAGTTGGGATGACAATTGGCCATCGAAATGATTGGAGGACAAGTTCAAGATGAAAAGGTCTGTAAGAGCCCAGAAGTTGGGAGGGATGGTGGAATCCAATTGGTTGGAGCCTAAGTAAACTTCTCTCAAGGATTTGAGTTCCCCAAAACATTCGGGTATTGAACCTACGAGCTTGTTCCAAGAGACGGTTAACACTCCCAGATTATATAATCGGCAAAGATCATTAGGAATGGACCCAACCAACTGATTGCCATCAAGATCTAGCACTTGGAGTTGCTTCATTCTCCCAACTGTCGGTGGAATGCGCCCACTCAATTGATTCCCATCCAAATAAATCGCGAGCAAAGTACTCAAGTTTCCAATTTCTGAAGGAATGGTGCCCATGATGTTGTTGTATGATAACCGGATATGCTCAAGCGAAGAGGAAAAGTTCCCGATTGATGCAGGCAGGCTACCGTTCAATGGGTTATTTGACACTTCCAAGTACTTCAAATATCGACACTCGGTTAATGAATATAGAAATGGGGCTACCTCTCCTCTCAACTTATTCTCCCACATGTGAAGCTTTTGGAGGAGTCTCAATTTACCAAAGTCGTCTGGTATGGATCCACTAAAGACGTTGTCACTCAAGTCCAAGAAGGCAAGTTGAGAAGCATTGGTGATGGAGCTTGGAATTGGCCCACTCAGTCTGTTATAACCGATAAGAAGCCATTCAAGATTGAAAAGTGAATTCCCCAAATCTGAAGGAAGACTACCTGATAACTCATTATATGAAAATTCTAAACTCTTCAAGGTTGATATGTTGAATATGGAAGATGGGATGGAGCCGGATAAGGAATTGTTGAACCCATCGAAAACTCGGAGGTTTGGTAAAGTGCCGATCTCTTGTGGAATTTCACCTGCCATAAGTAGACATTCATGCATGCATGAGATATTAATAATATTTCGATGTATTATTATTATTATTATTATTATTATTATTATTATTATTATTATAGTTTTATAATTTCATAAAATTTATAGAAATACAACTTGGCTGCAGTTTGATAAATATAAAGATACGCAAAATTCAAACATATTTTATTCAGTTCACGAATAGTAATTAGGAGAACAATTAATTATGAGATTACAAATATTTTAAAGAAAATCGGATGCATTCATAATCTACCTGTATTTCTATCTATTATAAATATGTCTTGTGTGACAAATTTTGGTTTACCCATTTTGTCCCTATAATAAAGTTTAATTTAAGCTCAATATTATAAATTCATATGATTTATTTTATTATAAAAAGTCAAACATAATTTTCGCAATTCCATTATTGAACTACACAAGAATTTATTTAATCAAAGCAACATAATATAATTGAAAAGATATATTACTATTATAATCAATTTCTAGATAAATTCATAAAATATTAGAGCATGTACAATGCTAGAACCTCAAATGAGGTTCTTAAAAAATCACAATGGTGAGGTTCTTAACAAGGGTTCTTATCATAATTGAAGGGCCCCACTTATTATTTTATTTTATTTTTCATCTTTATTTAGCAATTGATTTTATTTTACTATCATATAATTAATAAACTTAATTACAATAAACATAAATATATTTACTTTAGTAATTGGTTTTATATTATTAACTGATAAATTTGATTATAATAAATATAATTATATTTAGTTTCGTAAATATATATTAAATACACAAATGATCAATTCTTTTAAAAAAAATATTTTAGTATTTAATTATTATAGATGCTTAATATAATTAAATTTTAAAAAAATAATTAATACTATGAAAAGAAAAATTATGTATAAAAATTACGAAAAAAAAAGAGTAATGTACATAATAAAAAAAAAACGAAATGGCAACAAAAGAAAAGAAATAGGGAAAAAGAAAAACAAAAGGAAAAAAAAGGTATGTGGGCCCCATTTTTTCTTAAGAGCCAGGATCTTATATAAGAACCCAGGTTCTTATTTAGGGGATCTCCAATGGGGGTGCTAACTAAGGTGTGAGTTCTTGTTTTTGCTACATAGACAAGAACCCCTCCATTGTACCTGCCCTTATAGTCCTTCTCCAATTAAAATTCACTAATTGTCCAACTTAACCTCATACATTATATAATACTTCCCGATTCCCCATCAACCAAATTACAAATACTAAGTTGACTACACACATCTCCAATAGAACTCACATTTTTCAATTTCTATTGAATATGTCATGAATTAAGGAGAGAAAAGAAAATAACCATCTTTTAATTTTTCCTTATTTCTCACATTTCACACCTTTTATCTATTATCCCACAAATATGAAGTTTGAAATATTTTCCTTCTATTTAAAGAGTGACTATTTTCCTTTCTATTATTTCTCATAAAAATATTTTCATCAAAGAGAATGCACACTTAAACTAAATACTCCCCCTATCTATTTTATCATAACACTTTTCTTCAATAATGTAGACACATATTTATTGAACAATAAATGATAAAATGAACAGAGAGAGTATTCAGTTTAAATTATTTTTTCTTTTTTATAGTTCAAGCTCTTATAAATAAATTATTTGGCTATCATTATATGATTAAAAAAAAAATGACAAAGATTGATTAGATTAAAACTTAAACTTCATGGACAAAGATTGATTAGATTGAAACTTAAACTTCATGGATAAGGAGATACTATAATGTTTTATCACTACATTTAACATATGTTCTTAAAGATAAGGAAAAACTACTAAACTAGAACTATAGAGCTACATACAAATAAATATTTAATTTTTTCATATTAATCTTCTACGCCTGTTAATAAACATATGGGTTCTTATGAAAATTCTAAAACTATTCATGCAAAAGAAGTTTGAACAATGATATTGCAACAAAATAAAGAAATTAATAAGTAAATCAATAGTTCAATCGTAGTATTTACGTGTGAATGCACGTAACCTCTACTAGTATGTATAAAGATACGTATATAGGCTATTTAAAAGCAATTTAAAGTCTTCCATTGTGAAGAACTCCGGCAAAGAATGCTAAGTCTTGATCTTATATCCAATTTCTTCTTCTTCTTCACAGTTTTTATCTTTAATTTAGGGTCATATGATTTTATGACTTGCTTTTGTTGGCAGATTAGGTAAACTCCAAGTATTGATTGTTGATTCCATTTTCAAGCTATATTTCTCGAAATAGTACAAAATATTTTTTTATTAGATATAAATTGAAATATATCCGGAAATAATATTCTAATGATAATATTAATGTTATAAAAAATTATTCTAATGATAAGGGCAAAAATAAGCGAATCAAATTTTATTTTATAAATAAAACACTTTTCATAATAGTATCGAACTATCGATCCAGTATTTTGCAAGGGTGCATGTTTCACTGATTGCCCTACGTTTGATTGCAACCTCTCTAAACCGATTCAGTTAAGTTTGATTTCATAACCTCTCTTGACAAAACAGTTCAAAACATTCCCACAGAATCTATAGTATAGACATTTTGCCCATTAAATTTTCTTGCTATTACTTTAAATGCAAAAACATTTTAAAGAAGATAGGATGCATTAATAGAAATGGCAGTTCATAATAATTAATATGACCACCACATCTCTATCTGTCAAATTATTGTACCCCAAGAACAAGTGAGTGAGCATGGTGAGATTTCCAATTCCACATGGGATGCTGCCTCTCAAATTGTTGTTATCAAGTCCCAAGAACTCAAGGTTTCTGCATTTCCATATATTTGGTGGAATTTGTCCTTGAAGATGATTTTGAGTCAAATAAAGTATTTTGATGTTGGGCATATTGTTGCACATTTCACTTGGGACCCTACCTGCAAACACTTACAATCTTAATCCAAATCTGCAATATAATTAATTCATTTGTATTTTTCAATTATTAGTGAACGCATGCATGGTGATTATATATATATGTATGTATATACCTGTCAACTTGTTATTATTGAGATACAACTCCTCAAGTTGTCGTAGATTATTGTTGAAACTTGGGATACCTCCTGATAAACTATTCTCGGAGAAGCTCAATTGTATCAGAGAGGAGATGTTGAAGGCTGAAGATGGAATATTTCCAGATAGAGAAGCGCTGTCGATGTTTAATATCTCTAGCCTCGAGAGATTCCCTATTTCTGCCGGAGGAAATCCTAAAATTATGTGCTAATGTTATTCACCAACATAAAAGATATTTACAACTATTAGCTAGAATGTTGATTGCCAATATATGGAATTGGCGTAGGATAATGTTAAGAGCTCAAGATGTTTGCATTTCCATAGACTTGATGAAATCTGCCCTTCAAGTTTATTCTCGTGTAAAGAAAGTGATATTATGTTGGGAGTTTTTGATTGCTTCGAAGTAAAGATTAAACTCCATGCCCAAGCTTTTGGATCTAAATGATGAACATAGGAGTATTATAATAGAATCACATATACATACACAAGTAAGAAGATATGTGTACGTACCTTGAAAATCGTTATGGCCCAAATACAACTCTCTAAGCATGCTCAAACTCCCAATTTCAAGCGGGATTTCTCCATTGAAATTATTGAAGGATAAACCCAGGATCTCAAGGAGTCTGCATTTCCGTATATTTTGAGGAATCTCCTCAGAAAGCTGGTTTACTGAAATATCTAGTAGTTTGATATTCGGGAGATTGTCACACAAATGATTCGAGAGTGAACCTGATAGGCTATTATTCTGAATTCTAATTTCTCTCAAGGAGGAGATATTGAAGATAGCATGTGGAATGGACCCACTCAACTCATTTACATTCAAGTGAAACACTTGTAGGGATGAAAGATTTCCAATCCCCTCTGGAATAACCCCGCTCAAATGGTTATTGCGTATCCGTAATTCCTTGAGCGAAGAAGACCTACTGCTCCCAATCTCCGTCGGAATATTTCCACTCAACATATTGTTACTCAAGTATAAGAGTTGGAGATTTGAATTGTTGAACAAAGAGGGAGGGATTCTACCTGTGAAACTGTTGCTGTGGAGATCCAGTTGCTCGAGCTGAGGTTAGGATTATATATACAAACAAAAATTATTGATGGAAATGAATTTGGAGAGGTTAACATGATGGATCACCTGGTGCTGCATAACCGATGGTGGCCAGTGTTTGTGTTTGGACGAAAGCTTCACCTCCCACAAAAAGCTTTGAAATTCCAAAGTCAGAGAGATAAGCAGCCATGTCTTGATTGAGTAGAACGTTGCTTGGCTTCACATCACAATGAACAACTGGGAACGAATACCCATGGTGTAGGTATTCTAGTGCAGCTGCAACATCTGTTGCTATTTTGAGCCTCTGGAGTAGATCCAAATCACTAAACTTGTTGGAATGTAACCATTCATCCAAGCTCTCATTTGGCATGTATGTGAGGATCAATGCTTTAAACTCTGTGTTGCTACAACATCCAATAATTCGGACTAAGTTTCTATGACGAATGCTGCTTAGTATTTTGGTCTCAGTATCAAAGCTTTTTGCACCTCCTCCTAATTGCAAGTTGAATACTTTGGCTGCAACTCCTAATCCATCCGAGAGTATTGCTCGGAAGACTGAACCGAAGCTTCCTCTTCCAAGTAAGTTTCCCTCACTAAAAAAATTTGTTCCTCGTTCCAGCTCTATGTAAGAAATTCTTCTCCATTCAGTCATTGGTGAAATATGACTAGATAGTACAACTTGTTTTTGTTTACGCCTCCTTACGAACACAAAGATGACGACACTCACAAAGATAACCGCTAAGATCACTGAGGGCACCAAGAACTTCTTTAAGTTTAATCTGGGATGATGATTTTCTAGGCAAGGTTGAACTTGAAATCTTGGCGATCCACAAAGGGCAAAGTTGTGGGCGAAAGATTGAGCAGGGAAGTTACCAAAAGGACCCCCATCTGGGATTTCGCCTTCCATTTTGTTGTTAGAAACATTAAAAAGCTGAAGATTGAGGAGGCGCTCCAAGGACTTGGGTATCGAGCCAGAAAGATCTTTGTAAGACAAATCTAAAGTTTCGAGACCTCCGAGATGCCCTAAGGATGTGGGAATAGATCCTCCAAACTTATTATTCGATAGGTTTAGAGTAACTAATGACTGGCAACCATCAATCAAGCTAGGAATATCTCCTGAAAATTGATTAGATGACAAGTTTAAAAAGTTCACCGCCTTTAAATTTCCAAGTTGAGATGACAAGTCCAGATGACAAGGTCTGTGAGAGCCCAGAAGTTGGGAGGGATGGTGGAATTGAGTTGGTTAGAGTATAAATAAACTTCCCTCAAGGATTTGAGTTCTCCCAAACATACAGGTAAAGGACCCACCAGCTTGTTCATAGCAAAGCTCAACACTCCCAAATTCTAGCAATATACAGTCTCTGGAGCTGCATCAGTTTCCCTGTCGTTGGTGGAATGGACCCACTCAATCGATTCGATAACAAATACAATTCTAGCAAACCGCTCAAGTTTCAGATTTCAGAAGGAATGTTGCCCGTTATGTTGTTGTTTTGTAACCAAATACTCTCAAGAGATGAGGAAAAATTTCCAATCGAAGCGGGTAGGACACCATTTAGCTGATTATATGATACTTCAAAGTCCTCCAAATATCGACAATTAGTTAGTGAAGAGAGAAACGGGGCTACTGCTCCGCTCAACTTATTCCCCCAAAGGTAAAGTCTTTGGAGGAGCCTCAAGTTACCCAAGTCTGGTATGGACCCACTGAAGGAGTTGGTGTTCAAGTCCAAGAGGGTAAGTTTAGAAAGATTGGTGATGGAGTTTGGAATCGGGCCACTGAGCTTGTTCCAACTCAGATGCAGCGCTTCAAGATTGAAAAGTGAGTCCCCCAAATATGAAGGAAGAGTACCTGAAAACTCGTTGCCCGAAAGTGCTAAAAGCTTTAAGGTCGATAAGTTGAATATGGAAGATGGGATGGAGCCAGATAAGGAATTGCTTAACACACTGAAAAAACTGAGGGATGGTAAAGTACCAATCTCTTGTGGAATTTCACCTGCCATATATATACAGACATGCACGAGACATTAACAATGGTGAATATATTATGTAAATACAAAAAACTAGTACTCCCTCCGTACCTTTTAAGTTGAGTTATTTCTTTTTGCAGTTTATCGGCACGCTTTTCCACGCTCTTAGATCACGAATTTTAAGATGTATTTTTTTTAAAAATAATGGATACTTGTAGTATCCCGTAAAAGAAAATTTTCTTCAAAAATCCATTTTAAAATTCATCATCTAGAAGCGTGGAAAAGCGTGCCGAAAAACTGCAAAAAGAAATGACTCAACTTGAAAGGGACAGAGGGAGTACTATATTATGTTTCATACACTTTAAGGGTAATCACATATGGCAGTCGTATGGTTATATTATTATTTCTCTCAAACTTATAGCGACTATAACATAAACGAGACTAAATGCTGCTGGACTCCAGTTTCGATCATGCATAATTAGATGAAGTTTGTAAAATACTAAAATATGTAATATGATCGCATTCGTACCTGCCAAATGATTGTGCCCCAAGTTCAGTTTTGTAAGCTTGGTCAGATTTCCGATTCCAAGTGGGATTATGCCGCTCAAATTGTTTTGGGATAATAGCAAGATCTCAAGTTGTTTGCATTTCCATATATTTGGTGGAATCTGCCCTGCAAGATGATTGTGAAACAGATTAGAGTATATTGATGTTGGACAAACCAGCATTCATGCATGCATTTGTGTTTGTAATTGCCTCGAATTAGAGATCAATGCCAGATATTCGTGACTTCTTGAATTAAAGAAGAGATGTTGAAAATACTGTTGGGTATGGACCCACCCAACTCATTAGAACTCAAGTTTAATATTTGAAGGGATGAAGTGATATTGCCAATCTCATCTGGGATCGTCCCACTCAAATGGTTATTGCTTATCCTTATTATCTCGAGGGAAGAACTACTACTGCCTATCTCCTTGGGAATACTCCCACTCAACAAATTGAAACTCATTTCTAAGATTTGGAGATTTGGAGATTTGGAAACTCATTCTACCTGAGAAACTGTTGTTGTGCAGGTACAGTTGCTCCAGCTGAGGCAAGCTGCCCAGCCACGTTGGAATTTCTCCGGTGAATGAATTCACTCCCACGTTCATCACCTTCAAACGCCGTAATTTGGAGAGCTCAATTGGTAAGAAGCCCGTGAAATTGTTGGAGCTGACGTCCAAATATCTGAGAAATGTCAGGTTTCCGAGATGTGGAGAAACAGTTCCAGCAAGGTCGAATCCAGAGAGATTGAGAGACGTGACCCTTTGGTGCTTGATTCCGCAAGTGATCCCGATCCAATCACAGGGGAGAGTATTTTCAGACCAACTCATGCGCAAGATAGCATGGGGGTCGGAAGTAATGGAGCTTTTGAAGGAGACAAGAGCATGCTCGTCTGTAGCAGAATCCATAATAGCAGCGGCTAAGCAGAGAGCAATGCTACTGAACAACAAGAAGATGGAAAGAGCAAAAGAAAAGAGATGAGTCTTCATTGATTTAAACTCTTCACTCTCCACTAAATTGAGAAGGCTAGCTAAGCTCAAAGGAGTTAATTAAGTACTTGATTTTAAATTCTTAATTCAATTATAAGAACGCTAATCAATTCACATAGTATTATTTATTACCCGTCATTGTTGATGCAAGTCGTCAACTTTTCATTTATGTAACTAGCTACTATTTTAATATTGAAATAATGAAAACAAGTCTAATCAAATAATAATAGTAGCATTCTATAGGCTATCACGTACATATGGCGACAATTCAATTTGAAAAAAATAGTAATAAGTTGATTTATGCTTTGACAAATACAGCAAACTTTTTAGGGTTAATAACGCGCCAAAATACAGGAACTTTGCCGGAACTTTCATTTTCAATCATCAGGCTTAATTATGTTCAATTTTTCGACGATTTCTATTTTCGGCGAAGTTAAAACCAACTATCAGAGGAAGGATTACAACTCCAGGGAAACCCTTTCTGATTTAATTTCTCATTCAATCAACTAACAGCAATCAATAGCTAGCTCGCTCACGAATTCAATCATCGTCTCTATTAAACAAACAGATACCAAAAGATATAGGAAATCGAGATTGGGAAAGAAATCTAAAATTGGCGGAAATTGGGAAAAATAAGCGAGGGAGCTTGCCTGATAAAACATGATCCTCGGCGCACACGATTTCGCCGGTCCATGACGTCACTCCGTCCGCTATTAGAAGCTTCGACTCCATCTCTCAAAATCTCAGGAGCGAGAAGGAAGCATTCGAGTAAGCGTTAAAGAGGCTAATTCACTGCACTGCACTGTAATGGTCTGGATATTTTACTGGGCCGGGCCTCATCTCAACTATCGGGCCTGGGCCAGATTATGGGTCGAGAATGAGGTCAGATCGGGGCCCAGCCCAGCATTATTTATAATAAAAAAAAATATTCACAGAAAGAAAAGTGAAATTTGTGATTTTCCCATATGAGTCAAATTTTGTTTTGAAGCTGTTAAAAGTTCACCAATTTTTTCTTTAAATGGTGAAAGTTCATTATTTAAATATTTAAGTTATGTGTACAAGTATAATCCAATTGTTTTAAATGTTATACTCCTACCGTTTCAACGAAGATAAGACGTTTGACTAGAGTCTGTCTTAAGAAAACCATTTAACTAGGTTTGAATGTGGCTTCTTAAGCAAAAATTAGACTACTAATCCGATTCATAATGTGTTGGGGCCCTCTAATGATTCATCAAATATTGGATCGGGCCTGCACTTTGTTAGACGACCGTCGGTATTAAACTTAAAGTTTGTGTTAAAATGATTGTGGAGTACTGCTTTCTCTTTTGTTTTTCTTTTGCTAAATGAGTTCATGGACTGTGGTTGTAAATACTGCAATTTACAATCTCATGTTACAACTAGAGCTATCACACATATTTGGACAGATACATTATGCCACAGCAAGTTCCATAGCACAAGCTGTGCTATATACAACGAACTCCAATCATTTATACATATTCTTTTTTTTTTTTTCCTTCGTCCAATCAACTAACAACAATCAACAGATCCACCTCGCCCAGAAATTCAATCACTGCACGAGTAAATAAAATGCCAAACGACCGAGGAAATCGAGACTGGAAAGTAATCTAAAATTGAGGCAATTGGGAAAAGCTGAAAATCGAAGTTTTACACACATATTACGTGTACTACTCAACAGAATTATCACGCATATTTGAACTGAAAAGTTTTGCCATAGCAAGTTCTAAAGAAGAAACAGCATTGTAAGCATCAAACTCCATTATTGTGATTGCCAATCGATAAAGCATATCAAGGCCGATGCCCTGTAGCTGCAGTTATTTCTGCATTGATCTTGTGCAGGGCAGCTGCTGCTTCGATCATGTTGATTCGTTCATCAGCTGAAACTGCTAAGCATTTCATTGCCAACTCAAAAATCAACGATACGCATCTCTCCTTGGTGGAGAAATCTTGATCTTCACTTGACAAGAGAGCAGCTGCCACAATTTCAGACGCTGCATCATGTTGTAGAGCTTCACTCACCCACTCTCTTAAGCTCATTTCTCCACCGAACATATCATCCGTCGGCTTCTTCCCTGTGAACATCTCCAACAACATTATCCCGAAACTGTACACATCCCCTTTCGTAGACACTTTCCCTTCTATTCCGAACTCTATTTGTATCACATGCAGTAGTTCATCAATTTGTCAGGATTATACAAAACAATCAAGGGAAAAGTAATATGATTTAAGAGAATTTGAAAAGCTAACATTATGCATTATCACCTGGTGCAACATAACCAATGGTGGCCAATGTTTGAGTTCGGGTGAAAGCTTCCCCACCCTCGAAAAGCTTCGAAATTCCAAAATCAGAGAGATGAGCAATCATGTCTTCATCGAGCAACACATTGCTCGGCTTTATGTCACAATGGACGACTGGGAATGGATAACCATGGTGAATATACTCCAGAGCAGCCGCAACATCTATTGCTATTTTTATTCTCTGCAGGAGATCAATGAAACAGTTGTCGGAATATAACCATCTATCCAAGTTCCCATTCGGCATGTATGCCATAATCAGAGCTTTAAACTCTATGTTACTACAACATCCTATAACTTCAACTAAGTTTCTGTGTCGAACATTACTCAGTACTTCAGTTTCTGTGTCAAAGCTTCTCGCACCCCCTTCAAGTTCCAAGTCGAATACTTTTGCTGCAACTTGTAGTCCGTCGGAAAGTGTTGCTTGGAAGACCGAACCGAAGCTTCCTCTTCCAAGTAGGTTTCCCTCACTAAAACAATTTGTTCCTCGTTCCAGTTCCAAGTAAGAAACTCTTCTCCACTCAATAACGGGTGAGATCTCAGAGGAGAGCGGTACCTTTTTCTGATTTCTTCTCCTTATGAAGACGACGATGGCCAACACTAAAATGACTACTACAATCAATGAGGGCAACATGTACTTCATTAATTTGACAGAATTGTTTTTCCGTGTACCAACACCATTTTTTGGGCACAACTTTACTTGATATCTAGGAGAACCGCAAAGGGCAGAGTTGTGGGAAAACGATTGAGCAGTAAAGTTACCGAAACGACCCCCGTTTGGAATTTCCCCCTCCAATTTGTTGTCGGAAACACTAAAATTCTGAAGAAGGGGAAGGCCTTCTAAGGACTTGGGTATGATTCCAGAGAGATTATTGTGGGACAGATCTAAATCAGTTAAGCCTTTGACATTTCCCAGAGCTGTAGGAATATATCCACTAAACTGGTTATTCGACAGGTTTAGAGTTACTAATGACTGGCAACCATCAACCAAGCTGGGAATATTGCCTGAAAATTGATTTGACGACAAATCCAAAATGTTGATTACCTTCAAATTTCCGAGTTGAGATGACAAGTGGCCGTTGAAATAATTGAAGGATAAGTCCAAAGTGAAAAGGTCTTTAAGAGCCCAGAAGTTGGGAGGGATGGTGGAATCCAGTTGGTTGGAGTATAAGTAAACTTCTCTCAAGGATTTGAGTTCACCAAAACATTCAGGTATTGAACCTACGAGCTTGTTCCTATCAAGGCTCAACACTCCCAAATTATATAATCGGCAAATATCATTAGGAATGGACCCAACCAATTGATTGGCACCAAGATATAGCCTTTGGAGTTGCTTCATTCTCCCAACTGTCGGTGGAATGCGCCCACTCAATTGATTCCCATCCAAATAAATCGCGAGCAAACTACTCAAGTTTCCAATTTCTGAAGGAATGGTGCCCATGATGTTGTTCGTTGATATCGAGATATGCTCAAGGGAAGAGGAAAGGTTCCCGATTGACGCAGGCAGGCTACCGTTTAATAGGTTATCTGACACTTCCAAGTACGTCAAATATCGACACTCGGTTAATGAATATAGAAATGGGGCTACCTCTCCGCTCAACTTATTCCCCCAAATGTAAAGTTCTTGGAGGAGTCTCAAATTACCAAAGTCCGGTATGGACCCACTCAAGAAGTTGGAGTTCATGTCCAATACGACAAGTTTAGTAATGTTGGTGATTGACCTAGGAATTGGACCGTTGAGTTTGTTCTGACCTAAGAGAAGCGCTTCAAGGTTGGAAAGAGAATTCCCAAAGGTTGAAGGAAGATTACCCGAAAACTCATTAAATGAAAGTTCTAAATCCTTCAAGGTTGATATGTTGAATATGGAAGATGGGATGGAGCCGGATAAGGAATTGTTGGACACATCGAAATATTGAAGGTTTGGTAAAGTGCCCATCTCTTGTGGAATTTCACCTGCCATAAGTAGACATTCATGCATGCATGAGATATTAAAAATATTTCAATGTATTATTATTATTATTATTATTATTATTATTATTATTATTATTATTATTATTATTATTATTATTATTATTATTATTATTATTAGACATATGGCCCGGTTTTAGTTTTATAATTTCATAAAATTTATAGAAATACAACTTGGCCCCAGTTTGATAAATATAAAGATACGCAAAATTCAAACATATTTTATTCATTTCACGAATAGTAATTAGGAGAACAATTAATGATGAGATTACAACTATTTTAAAGAAAATAGGATGCATTCATAATCTACCTGTATTTCTATCTATTATAAACATGTCTTGTGTGACAAATTTTGGTTTACCCATTTTGTCCCTATAATAAAGTTTAGTTTAAGGTCAATATTATAAATTCATCATGATTTATTTTATTATAAAAAGTCAAATATAATTTTCGCAATTCTAATCATTATTGAACTACACAAGAATTTATTTAATCAAAGCAACATAATATAATTGAAATGATATATTCCCTCAGTCTCTTCCTAAGTGACCCCTTTTATATCCATATGTGAGGTATATAATAATAAAAGGGGTCACTTAGGAAGAGGTCCTTCTCCAATTAGAATTCACTAATTGTCCAACTTAACCTTATACAATATATAATACCTCCCGATTCCCCATCAACCAAATTACAAATACTAAGTTGACTACACACATCTCCAATAGAACTCACATTTTTCAATTTTTATTGAATATGTCATGAATTATTTTAATTAATAAAGGGTTTGGGTTTAAAGTTTAAACACATTAACAAAAAAATTCCACTTCTAAGTCATAATCAAACATAGTAGACAATTTAATTTCTAAGAACATTATAAAGTATTAATAATTACAATATTGTAAGTATATATTACCCTTATACTTAGTCTCTTTTTTCTTCAAGTTCTCTTTGATATAAATAATCAATAGAAAATTAAGGATAGAAAAGAAAATAACCATCTTTTAATTTTTCCTTATTTCTCACATTTCACACCTTTTATCTATTATCCCACAAATATGAAGTTTGAAATATTTTCCTTCTATTTAAAGAGTGACTATTTTCCTTTTTATTATTTTCTCATAAAAATATTTTCATCAAAGAGAATGCACACTTAAACTAAATACTCCCCCTATCTATTTTATCATAACACTTTTCTTCAATAATGTAAACACATATTTATTGAAAGAGTATTCAGTTTAAATTATTTTTTTCTTTTTTATAGTTCAAGCTCTTATAAATAAATTATTTGGCTATCATTATATGACATAAAAAAAATGACAAAGATTGATTAGATTGAAACTTAAACTTCATTGATAAAGATTGATTAGATTGAAACTTAAACTTCATGGATAAGGAGATACTATAATGTTTTATCACTACTTTTAACATATGTTCTTAAAGATAAGGAAAAACTACTAAATTAGAACTATAGAGCTACATACAAATAAATATTTAATTTTTTCATATTAATCTTCTACGCTTGTTAATAAACATATGGGTTTTTATGAAAATTATAAAACTATTCATACAAAAGAAGTTTGAACAATGATATTGCAACAAAATAAAGAAATTAATAAGTAAATCAATAGTTCAATCGTAGTATTTACGTGTGAATGCACGTAACCTCTACTAGTATGTATAAAGATACGTATATAGGCTTTTAAAAAGCAATTTAAAGTCTTCCATTGTGAAGAACTCCGGCAAAGAATGCTAAGTCTTGATCTTATATCCAATTTCTTCTTCTTCTTCACAGTTTTTATCTTTAATTTAGGGTCATATGATTTTATGACTTGCTTTTGTTGGCAGATTAGGTGAAACTCCAAGTATTGATTGTTGATTCCATTTTCAAGCTATATTTCTCGAAATAGTACAAAATATTTTTTTATTAGATATAAATTGAAATATATCCACTCAAATTGTTGTCGTCAAATGACAAAAACTCAAGGTTTCTGCATTTCCATATATTTGGTGGAATCTGTCCTTGAAGTTGATTATGAGACAAATAAAGTATTTTGATGTTATGCATATGTTGCACATTTCACTTGGGACCCTACCTGCAAACACTTACAATCTTAATCCAAATCTGCAATATTATTTATTCATTTGTATTTTGCATTAATTATTAGGGAACGCATGCATGGTGATTATATATATATGGCATGCATACCTGTCAACTTGTTATAATCGAGATACAACTTCTCAAGTTGTCGTAGATTATTGTTGAAACTTGGGATACCTCCTGATAAACTATTCTCGGAGAAGCTCAATATCCTCAGAGAAGAGATGTTGAAGACTGAAGATGGAATATTTCCAGATAGAGAAGCGCTGGCGATGTTTAATATCTCTAGCCTCGAGAGATTCCCTATTTCTGCCGGAGCAAATCCTAAAATTATGTGCTAATGTTATTCACCAACATAAAAGATATGTACAACTATTAGCTAGAATGTTGATTGCCAATAAATGGAATTGGCGTAGGATAATGTAAAGAGCTCAAGATGTTTGCATTTCCATAGACTTGATGAAATCTGCCCTTCAAGTTTATTCTCATGTAAAGAAAGTGATATTATGTTGGGAGTTTTTGATTGCTTCGAAGTAAAGATTAAACTCCATGCCCAAGCTTTTGGATCTAAATGATGAACATAGGAGTATTATTATAGAATCACATATACATACACAAGTAAGAAGATATGTGTACGTACCTTGAAAATCGTTATAGCCCAAATACAACTCTCTAAGCATGCTCAAACTCCCAATTTCAAGCGGGATTTCTCCATCGAAATGATTGTAGGATAAACTCAGGATCTCAAGGTGTCTGCATTTCCATATATTTTGTGGAATCTCCCCAGAAAGTTGATTATATGAAATACTTAGATGTTTGATATTTGGGAGATCGTCACACAAATGACTCGGGAGTGGACCTGATAGGCTATTATTGCTAATTCTAATTTCTCTCAAGGAAGAGATATTAAAGATAGCATGTGGAATGGACCCACTCAACTCATTTGAATTCAAGTTTAACACTTGTAGGGATGACAGATTTCCAATCCCCTCCGGAATAACCCCGCTCAAATGGTTATTGCGTATCCTCAATTCCTTGAGCAAAGACCCACCACTCCCGATTTCCGTCGGAATATTTCCACTCAACATATTGTTACTCAAGTATAAGAGTTGGAGATTTGAATTGTTGAACAAAGAGGGAGGGATTCTACCTGTGAAACTGTTGTTGTGGAGATCCAGTTGCTCGAGCTGAGGTAAACTTCCCAACCATGTCGGGACTTTTCCAATGAATGAATTCACTCCCATGTTCATCACCTTCAGACGCCGCAGTTTAGAGAGCTCAATTGGTAAGAAGCCCGTGAAATTGTTGGAGCCGATGTCAAGATACCTGAGAAATGTTAGGTTTCCGAGATGTGGGGCAACAGTTCCAGCAAGGTCGAATCCGGTGAGATTAAGGGCAGTGACCCTTTGGTGCTTGACGCCACACGTGACGCCAATCCAGTCACAAACGGATGTGTTTCCCGACCAATTCGTGTGCAAGATAGCACTGGGGTCGGAAGCAACGGAGTTTTTGAAGGAAAGAAGAGCATGTTTGTCAGTAGCAGAATCAAAGCAGAGGGCAATGGTATTGAAGAAGACGAAGAAGATGGAAAGAGCAAAGAAAGAGAGATGAGTAGTCTTCATTGATTTTAATTGTTTTTTATTTTGGATTGGTTGCCCTCTGTTGATATATGCTAGTTAATTTATTACTATAATATAATTTTGATTGCATATTGGATTTTGATTCTTGGTCAACGAGTCTTCTTCCAAATAAGTCAAGTGTGGAATTTATGTAAAACTGGGTCCCAAATTGCGATGGCAGTGAAATATTAGAATTATGAACGTATTTGATTTTCTGTAATAATTAGGAGATTACTCTAAATTAATTCAATCTCAGCCAAACATTCTATCGAACACTTTCCAGGCTCTACCGTCTGAATATGGAAATCAATGACAAACCGAAGCCGACAATCGGAGAAGACGAAGCAGCTGAGCTGCGTAGAATAAAACCAGAAAGGAAAAAAATATTATTGAAACAAAAAATTAGAGTCGTTATTGTTTTTTTCTCTAGGGATGAAAAATAATGGATATTCGATCAAGACTGTTTGAATAGGACTAAAGATGAAGTTTCTGTGGTCTTTAATTCTTTACCTTTTCTTCTTCTCCTTCTTCTCGTGTTATTTGTCGTTAACGGGAAAAAAACCAATATCTATAGGCTGTCAGATGTCTATCTATTGCGTGAGGACGGGGCTATATTGACTCGACTTGAGTCGTCGTCGTCTTCTTCTGATTATTATTTTGTGAATTTCTTTATATTTTTTTGTTTTGTTAATATCAAATAATAGAATTATTATATTATTGTTATACTTGACCAAAAAATATATATATACTCCCTCCGTCCCGTCCGATTTGGCCCATTTCGTTTGGGCACACTTTTTAAGAAAGAGTAAATTACATTAATTAATAACCTTGAATTTGTGTTCCCAGGAAAATTAAAACTAGCCAATCAAATTAATTCTTAACAATTTAAAAGTATTAAACTAAAAAAGTGAAAGTGTAATGTTGGTCCCAAAAAGGAAATAGGCCAAGTCGGCCGGAACACTCCGATTTGGAAAACGGGCCAAATCGGGCGGGACGGATGGAGTATATATTATTGTTATTACAATTTAAATGTGGTGCGCATTTGTTTTACATTTCTTTTCAAGATTCAAAGTCGGTGTTTTCCCTTATGACGATGAGTCGATGACTCTAAACCGATAAATTACGCCAATATACTGCTAATAATAGGTAAATAATTTAAAGTATTGAAGTGAAATATTTTAACCTTGAGCTTCTTGAATATTTTTTATTTTGTAAAATATTAAAGTGTTAAAAAGGTATGAGTTCATCAAATATTTTTAGTGATATTAACATGGTATATTATTAACATATTTTTTATGTGAGGCCTGTCCTAAACTATAAAGGGTAAAAAAAATCACGAACGTCCTGATTATTTTTTATTTATTTTTTTTTTTTGGCTCTACTAAAAAGGAGTATCTATATAATAATAGTGGCCTTGTTTGGTAAATAAGATGAGATATAAGGTGGGATAAGATAAAAATTACTCTCTCCGTCCCACTTCAGTAGTCCTCAATACTATTTTCGTCCGTCCCATTTCACTTGTCCTCTTTCCTTAAAATGCAAAAATTAACCCTTACTTTTGATGTGGACCCCATACTTTTTCAAATTTAACACTACGCATAAAATCACGTGCCGAAAAGAAAGAGGACTACTGAAATGGGACGGAGGGAGTATCATGGGTTCTTAGGATAAGAATTATCCTGAGGAAGAGGTGGAATAAGAAATAGGGAAAATGTAGTGTTTTTATACCGGGCCTCACCCTTATCACGGGCCCCCGTGATAAGTTATCTTGCCTACCAAACATAGAATAAGCCTAGATAAATTTTCTTATCCTGACATATCTTATCTACCAAACGGATCCTTAAGAAATAATGAAAAAAGTGGAAGAGAGTATTAATAATGTATTCTATTTTGAAATACCCATGTATGTGTTTCTCTTTCTCGGCCCAATAGAGCTGAGCTTTATAGTGATACTGGGCTCAGTTTAAAATATAATCGGAAGCTTCAATTTAAAATATAAAAATAAAAAATAGCAAAAAAATCAACAATATGTCATCAAAATCTTTGGAACATTTCATTAAAGAGTCTTCTCAATCTTCAACAAATTCAATTTATCTACATTATCTGTCCTAATTAGTTTGCTGGTAACTTAGACGAGGATTTTTCATGGGTCGAGAAGATGCCATCTTTATTCTTTGAATTGATGCCCAAATATTGTTTGATGAAATGACCAACAGAAATGATTATAAATTATAAAAAAAATCTGCGTGGAAATTAAAAATATCCACGTCGGATTTCGGGTCATACGTGGAGGTCAACAACATGAAAGATCATCTTAATATAAACTTGCTCGCTTCTTTTCAAGGCAACCTAACAAACATGAAGCGTAGCCAACACAAAATACACAATCTCCAGAATTCTGCAAGCATTCGTAACTAGCACCACACTTACTATAACATGCATATATCTTATTATTCCACACGCATCAAGTTATGATGACTTCCGATCCACTCCTTTTGTCTCCTTGAGCCGCAGCCTTTGGTGCCTCTGGAGCCTTCAATGGAGAAAGACTTGTTTTCCCCTGCTGAGACACTTGCTTGTTCAAAGGCTTCAACATGGCTCCGTTCGGAGATGCGTTTATTCCTCCATGAGGCACGGAGAGGCTTCACCGGATGCAAAGTCTTTGGTGCATGAGGCACAGTCTCCGGAGCCTGGAGAGGCTTCACAGGATGCAGAGTCTTTGGTGCCTGCGTCGGCTTAGATGCGGCTCCGTTGGTTTCTCCTTGAGCCGGAGTCATGGGAGCCTCCATAGCCTTCAACGGAGCCACGTTTGTTTCTACCCGAGGCATAGTCTTTGCTGCCTGCAACATGGCTCCGTTGGTTCCTCCCTGAGGTAGAGCCTTTTGAGGTTCCAAAGACTTCAACTGAGCCGCTTTTGTTCCACTCGAGGCACAGTCTTTGGTGCTTGGAACGCGGCTCCGTTGGTTCCTCCATGAGGCACTGTCTTGGAGGCTCCAAGGATTTCAAGCGGGCCGGCGCCACCTTCGGCTCCGCCGGAGGTGCAGCCTTTGGGGCCTCAAATGACTGGATCACCACATTGTTGAAGACCTGAACACTTCCGGCGTGCACGGGTTTCTCCTTATGAGAGGGAGGAGGCGCCACGAGCAGACCAAAAAAAAGAGTACTTAATTAATGGGATTAATTATTTATGGATTAATTGAAAGGGGAAAGAGGGAGAGAGTAGAGAAAGAATCGATACACACAACCAAAAGTCCAGCTAACAATAATTCAGACTAGAAATTCGAAAATCTAGCAACAGTATTAGAGTGAGAGCGAATTCGGCGGCGGAGGGATGGCGCATGCGCTGGAGGAAATCGTGCCACGTAAGCGGCGCCGTCGATGAGCTGAACACGTGGGAATTCTCCATCGCCGATCGACGGTGCGATTAATCGCGGTTGAGCTCTGAGTCAACGCATTGTTCTTCTGAGCAATCTCGATCTTCCCTTGATAATAGAACTGCAGCAATTTCTGTAGCTGCATTTCGTTGCAGTGCTTCAGATACCCAATCCTTTAAGCTCATTTCCCCACCGAAGATATCATCTGTTGGCTTCTTCCCTGTGAACATCTCCAACAACAATATTCCAAAGCTGTACACATCCCCTTCTGTCGAAACTTTCCCTTCCGTTCCAAGCTCTGGTTGTTTCACATGCAGTCATCATTAATTTTGTTAGGATTATATATACAAACAAAAATTATTGATGGAATGAATATGGAGAGGTTAACATGATGGATCACCTGGTGCTGCATAACCGATGGTGGCCAGTGTTTGTGTTTGGACGAAAGCTTCCCCTCCCACGAAAAGCTTTGAAATTCCAAAGTCAGAGAGATGAGCAGACATGTCTCGATCGAGTAGAACATTGCTTGGCTTCACATCACAATGAACAACCGGGAACGAATACCCATGGTGTAGGTATTCTAGTGCAGCTGCAACATCTATTGCTATATTGAGCCTCTGAATTAGATCCAAATCACTAAACCTGTTTGAATGTAACCATTCATCCAAGCTCCCATTTGGCATGTATGTGAGGATCAAGGCTTTAAACTCCGTGTTGCTACAACATCCAATAATTCGGACTAAGTTTCTATGACGAATGCTGCTTAGTATTTCGGTCTCAGTATCAAAGCTTTTTGCACCTCCTTCTAATTGCAAGTTGAATACTTTGGCTGCAACTTCTAATCCATCCGAGAGTATTGCTCGGAAGACTGAACCGAAGCTTCCTCTTCCAAGTAAGTTTCCTCACTACAAAAATTTGTTCCTCGTTCCAGCTCTATGTAAGAAATTCTTCTCCATTCAGTCATTGGTGAAATATGACTAGATAGTACAACTTGTTTTTGTTTACGCCTCCTTACGAACACAAAGATGACGACACTCACAAAGATAACCGCTAAGATCACTGAGGGCACCAAGAACTTCTTTAAGTTTAATCTGGGATGATGATTTTCTAGGCAAGGTTGAACTTGAAATCTTGGCGAACCACAAAGGGCAAAGTTGTGGGTGAAAGATGGAGCAGTGAAGTTACCAAAAGGACCCCCATCCGGGATTTCGCCTTCCATTGCCTTCCATTTTGTTGTTAGAAACATTAAAAAGCTGAAGATTGAGGAGGCACTCTAAGGACTTGGGTATCGAGCCAGAAAGATCGTTGTAAGACAAATCTAAAGTTTTGAGACCTCCGAGATGCCCTAAGGATGTGGGAATAGATCCTCCAAACTTATTATTCGATAAGTTTAGAGTAACTAATGACTGGCAACCATCAATCAAGCTAGGAATATCTCCTGAAAATTGATTAGACGACAAGTTCAAAAAGTTCACCGCCTTTAAATATCCAAGTTGAGATGACAACTGACCGTTGAAATTATTGAAGGACAAGTCCAAGATGACAAGGTCTGTGAGAGCCCAGAAGTTGGGATTTGAGTTCTCCCAAACATACTGGTAAAGGACCCACCAGCTTGTTCATAGAAATGCTTAACACTCCCAAATTATTCAGCTGACAAAGATCACTAGGGATTGACCCAACCAACTGACACTACAACAAAATATACCTATGGGGACTTTTATAATAGGACACTTAATTGAAAAGTGTCCTAATATTATTTTAATGGGACACACTCAATTGTGTCCTAAAAAAATTGTTGTGAATGGGGATCGAACATGCAATTAATGATATTTATCATTTTTTTTTTAAATCGCAACCATCAATTAAGTATTACCAACTTAATTTGAGTATTTCCTATTTAATATTACTCACTTCCTCAAACACGTTTGCAACGCCTCTCTCTCTCTCTCTCATCACAGTCATCTGCCACCTCTACCCCCCGCCACCGCCCTCTCTCTCTCTCTCTCTCTCTCTCTCTCTCTCTCTCTCTCTCTCGCTCGCAAACAATCGATTAAACGTTCGACGAAGGTGAAATCGAGTTCGAGTTCAGCTCAATAACCTGCGGAACTTTTGCTTTGGGATAAATTGGGGGATTAGCGAATTTTTGCAATTCTTCGACGATTTGGGGGTAAGTTTCCTAAGATGAATTTCTCACAACAATTGTCAATTTTCGAGATAATATGTTCGAGCTTTGAGTTTAAGCTTGAATTCGTTTCATTCCCTTCTTCGTTTATGTGGATTCAATTTAGAGTTCTGTCTAAAAGAGCTTGGCTTTCACAGTTCTGGTACCTTATAAGGTCAGTTTATCTTGAACATCAATGTATCTAGTTGATTGATTGTATGAGATTTGTACTCTCTTAGTTTTGTAATGTGATGTTGATGATCAATTTGTGGGCTAGAAACTAACTAAATTGTATAGATAATCTATGAGGCAGGGGTAATATATGTTTTCATTCTCGAATGCTCTTCCCTGCAAATAGTGTGAAGCTTTGAATCACGGTAGTGATCTTTATCGAGAACTCGTTATGTTTTGTTCATCATCAGTGCCTGATATTTGATCATATTATGGAGTTGAGGTTGAAGTTTCTTGTATTTGGGTTGGTGTGTGTAAGTAAAGTAGCCTGGCGACCATAGTCTCATCTGTAGTTTCTTTTATGTTCTCTGGTGGTTCAATTATTCAGCGTTTGTTTGAAAGAAAATAAGCTATATGGTTCACTTATTTTGGCCAACTCATCATACATTACATTCATGTTTGGTGACGATGATAAATGTGCCTAGAGGGCCAGTAGTGATGATAAGTTGGCCTTGGTTCTCTGCTTTTGTCTTTGAGAATTTTTTTTGAGTTCCTTCTAGTATTTAACAGTTGTGCTGCAAATGGAGTCATGTTTAGTTTTTTGTCGATTTTCAGAACTGTAACTGAAAAACAGAGTGCTATTCTCGAAGAATTTGAGAAGGAACATATGGAAGAAAATAGCTCATCTGCTGCAGGCAATTGGTAAGTCCTGCTTGCAAATTTCTAGGTATGTACTTATAGAGATTCTACTTGTTTCCTTTTGATTATCTTATTACACTTCAAAGTGAATGCTGCAATACCAAAGATCTCGAGATGTCAAAAGTTTGAGAATACCATATAACAAACACTGCTCTAAATCTTTGTCCCTCATTCCAAACAAGACCCCTTTTTTGGGTCCTGTTATGATCAACCATCTTGTTCAAAGAGAGAACCTAGAAAACCTTGAACACTTGTCACAATCTGCATATGTCGTAATATTAATGAGAGATTATTCTTTTACCCTTTTTTGACATTTCATCACGTTCTTTTGTAGTCTCTGTTGTTTTTGCCATATTTAAGTACATGAGAGATTATTCTTTTACCCTAAACTAAACAGAGTGAATATTCAGGGTTAAATCAGTCTTTCCTGTTATTTGTCATTTGTCATTTCTTCTGCTCTCTTTTTTGCAATGTCGTGTTCCATTTATTAGTATCTCAGTACCACTTTAATTACTTTCTTTTCTTCTCCTTTAGTAACTATTCAGATATTGTATAACACATGTTATGTCGATGGATGATTATTATGTATCGTAACTATATTTATTATTAGGTTCTGAAAATCCTAATGACACGTAACAATCATCTATCGATAAGTATAAATACACAATATTGGTATATGCAAGATTAGTATACTCCATTTCCCACCCGAATTCTGTGCTTCCAGGATGAAATTGCGTCTCCTTTTGCGTTCTATTAGGGTAAATAATATTTCTTGATCAACTACTAATTTTCTGTTACATCACATTTTCATTTTGCATTTTTACTAGACACATTTGATAAGAGCAGCTACAACAAATTACTTGGTAGATACTGGAATCCAGTGGGGAGCTGTACCTGCAGTCAAAGTGAGGTTTCTGTATATTTATTAATTTTTCCAGTTTGATGACTTTAAGTGAGGTTTCTCTTATTGTGTGCTAACTAGATTAAGGAACTTCTTCGTGGGGCTGTAGGTAGTAGAAGAACCCCATTTTGCAGTTTCGTGTTGATATATACTGACCACTTGATAATTGGTAACTCATGCCATCACCAAAATTTCATAGATTGTGCTAAGAATGAAAATGTTGGTTACTTTATAGCATACGATCCTTTTAGGATGTTTAGTCTTTCCTTTAGGTGATCATGGAGCAGGGTGGCTTATGTGTAGAGTTCTTGAGTTTCTGAGACTGTTTTGTTTTGTTCATAATTCATATGATATGCAATTTTTGGTGTCGATAATGAAAAAGTGTTTTCAATGATTGTATGGTAATGGATGTTTGTTTATTTGAATTTATGAAGGTACTTCTTGAGGAAGCTTAATTAGAAGGTGAAGAAGAGAAACAGTCAAGCTCTATCTGCAACTCCGCATGAGGAATGAAGTGTAGAAGAATTATTTATAACCATGTTGTAGACATTTGACACAAGTATTATGGCATTGGATCACTTGTTATCTTTGTATTGAATTTTATTGGAGCAATAAGATCTTTTGCATGCTCATTGTTGATTTTCACATTTTTGCTAACAATTTAGTTTTATATATAAAAACGGGCAGGTTAAATATAGCATTATAATATGGTAAATGTATAAATATCAATTGTCTATCTAATAGGACACTCATGAGCATCCTAAAATAATCTACACAAAATAGGACACTCGCAAGAGTCCCATTTGACATATTGTGACTAGCGAATATAGGACACATTAAGTATGTGTCCTAAGCAAAGGAGTGTCCTATTACAATGGATAATAGGACATTCATGAGTGTCCTATATTAAGAATTTTGTTGTAGTGTGATTGTCAGTTTCCCTGTCGTTGGTGGAATGGACCCACTCAATCGATTCGATAACAAATACAACTCTAGCAAACTGCTCAAGTTTCCGATTTCAGAAGGAATGTTGCCCATTATGTTGTTGTTTTGCAACCAAATACTCTCAAGAGATGAGGAAAATTTTCCAATCGAAGCGGGTAGGACACCATTTAGCTGATTATATGATACTTCAAAGTCCTCGAAATATCGACAATTAGTTAGTGAAGAGAGAAACGGGGCTACTGCTCCGCTCAACTTATTCCCCCAAAGGTAAAGTCTTTGGAGGAGCCTCAAGTTACCTAAGTCTGGTATGGAGCCACTGAAGGAGTTGGTGTTCAAGTCTAAGAGGGTAAGTTTAGAAAGATTGGTGATGGAGTTTGGAATCGGGCCACTGAGCTTGTTACAACTCAGATACAACGCTTCAAGATTGAAAAGTGAGTCCCCCAAATATGAAGGAAGAGTACCTGAAAACTCGTTGCCCGAAAGTGCTAAAAGCTTTAAGGTCGATAAGTTGAATATGGAAGATGGGATGGAGCCAGATAAGGAATTGCTTAACACACTGAAAAAACTGAGGGATGGTAATTGCCTCGAATTAGAGATCAATGCTAGATATTCGTGACTGCTTGAATTAACAAATATACTAGTAAGTTGTATGAAATAGATATAACTCTTCGAAGTTAGATAAGATTAATGTTGAAACCTGGGGATACTTTCCGTTCGTATAAACTGTTGATAGAGAGCATCATGAATCTCAATGAAGACATATATGTTAAAGAGTGAAGAAGGAATCTTCCGTGTGAGAGATAACATATATACAAAAGTATGAAGGAGCTAGGAAGATATGTGTATGTACCTCGAAAGTTGTTATAACCCAGGTACAATTCTCTAAGCATGCTCAAACTCCCGATTTCAACTGGGATTTCTCCTTTGAAATGATTGTTGGATAAGAGCATGCTCGTCTGTGGCAGAATCCATAATAGCAGCGGCTAAGCAGAGAGCAATGCTATTGAACAACAAGAAGATGGAAAGAGCAAAAGAAAAGAGATGAGTCTTCATTGATTTAAATTCTTCGCTCTCTCCACTAAATTGAGAAGGCTAGCTAGCTCAAAGGAGTTAATTAAGTACTTGATTTTAAATTCTTAATTCAATAATAAGAACGCTAATCAATTCACATAGTATTGTTTATTACCCGTCATTGTTGATGCAAGTCGTCAACTTTTCATTTATGTAACTACTATTTTAATATTGAAATAATGAAAACAAGTCTAATCAAATAATAATAGTACTCCCTCCGTTTATCTTCATTTGACAACTTTCTTTTTGGCACGGTGTTTAAGAAATTCAAGTTTATGACGTAAAGGTATAGATAAATGGATTGTTAATGGTATAAAGGTGAAAATATAATTGAGATATAAGAGAATAAATAGAGTTTTAAAGTGGGATATTGAGCTTAAAATGAAAATGGGCCAAATGAAAGTACGTCCCAATAAGGAAACGTGGCCAAATGGAAGTAAACGGAGGGAGTAACATTCTATTGGCTACTACGTACATATGGCGACAATTCAATTTGAAAAACATAGTAATAAGTTGATTTATGCTTTGACTAATACAGCAAACTTTTTAGGGTTAATAACGCGCCAAAATACAGGAACTTTGCCGGAACTTTCATTTTCAATCATCAGGCTTAATTATGTTCAATTTTTCGACGATTTCTATTTCCGGCGAAGTTAAAACCAACTATC
This sequence comes from Thymus mandschuricus, assembly GCA_029379335.1. Taxonomy (NCBI): domain Eukaryota; kingdom Viridiplantae; phylum Streptophyta; class Magnoliopsida; order Lamiales; family Lamiaceae; genus Thymus; species Thymus mandschuricus. The sequence goes on from CM057074.1 coordinate 39,719,601, forward strand.
AACTAACAGCAATTCTGATTTAATTTCTCATTCAATCAACTAACAGCAATCAATAGCTAGCTCGCTCACGAATTCAATCATCGTCTCTATTAAACAAACAGATACCAAAAGACAGAGGAATTCGAGATTGATAAAATAATCTAAAATTGGGGGGAAATTGGGAAAAGCGACCTGATAAAACGTGATCCTCGGCGCACACACCACTCGGCCGTGGATTTCGCCGGTCCATGACGTCACTCCGTCCGCTATCAGAAGCTTCGACTCCATTTCTCAAATTATTGGGATTAATTATTTTATGAAATGACGTCAAGAAAGAAAGGAAATACTTGCACCAGAAAGAAAAAGCCTTTGGGCTTGAGTGGGCCTGTGAGAGTGAGTAAATTATTAATTTAGCCCAATAATACTGGATTGGGCCGCCTTTGGGCTTGAGTGGGCCTATGAGAAAAGAGTGCTGAAAACATAAAGCAAACATAAAGCAAATAGAATGTGAGTGTGTTGGCCAAGCGATAGGGTGTTAAGTTATGGATCCAAAGATCCGAATTTGAGTTCTCGGTGGCGCGATCTTTGAATAAAAAAGAAAAAACAGTGTAAATAGTAAAATAAAAATAAATAGTCATTCTCTAAGGATAAAAATTGACCACTTGAATATTTAAAAAAAAAAAAAAGGAGAAAACTAATTACTTTTTATAGTAAAGTATACGACTCGTTCGTACAATTTTTTATGGAACATGACAATTAATACAGAACGACTCAATGAATAAAACCATAACAAATAGTTTGGGATGTCTCACACTTTCTTCTTCTTTCTCACTCTTACTATTTGTTTTTGTTACAGTGTCTTTTTATTCTTGTACAAAGCTACAAACATGTTGACGACGCCTTCCTGAAGCTGCTTCAACTGTTGCTTTGATCTTGTGTAGAGTAGCAGCTGCTTCAATCATGTTGATTCTTTCATCCGCTGAGATTTCTAAGCATTTCATTGCCAGCTCAAAAATTGATGAGATGCATCGCTCCGTGGCAGATAAATCTCGATCTACCGTTGATAACAGAGCAACTGCCATGATTTCAGTAGCTGCATTCTGTTGTAGAGCTTCAGTTACCAACTCTCTTAAGCTTGTTTCCCCACCAAACATATCATCCGTCGGCTTCTTCCCCGTGAACATCTCAAGGAGCATTATGCCAAAACTGTACACATCCCCATGAGTAGACACTTTCCCTTCCGTTCCCAACTCTATTTGTATCAGACACAGCAGCTCATCAATTTGTTAGGATGATTAGGCAAATTAATCATGGAAAATAATGGAATTTGAAAAGCTAACATTATGCATTATCACCTGGTGCTGCGTAACCGATGGTGGCCAGTGTTTGTGTTTGGATGAAAGCTTCCCCTCCCTCGAAAAGCTTTGAAATGCCAAAATCAGAGAGATGAGCAGTCATGTCTCGATCGAGTAGAACATTGCTCGGCTTAACATCACAATGAACAATTGGGAATGAATAGCCATGGTGTAGATATTCCAATGCCGCTGCAACATCTACTGCTATTTTTAATCTTTGTATGAGATCCAAATCACTATACATGTTGGAATGTAACCAATTATCCAAGCTCCCATTTGGCATGTATGCGAGTATTAGAGCTCGGAATTCTACGTTACTGCAACATCCAATCAGTTGGACTAAGTTTCTATGTCGAATGCTGCTGAGTATTTCCTTGTAGCTGCAAGTCGAACACTTTGACTGCAACTTCCAACCCATCGGTAAGTGTACATTGGTATACAGAACCAAAACTCCCTCTTCCAAGTAAGTTGGTGTCACTAAAACAATTCGTTCCTCGTTCCAGTTCAACGTGAGAAATTCTTCTCCATTCAGTAATTGGTGAAACATGACTGGGTAGTTCAACTTGTTCTTGTTTACACCGCCTTACGAACCCGAAGATGATAATCACAAGCATAACAGCTAAGATCACTGAGGCCACCAAGAACTTCTTCAAGTTGGATCTATGATGAGTTTGTGGGCAAGGTTGAACATGAAATCTTGGCAATCCACAAAGGGCAAAGTTGTGGGAAAAGGATTGAGGAGTGAAGTGACCAAAAGGGCCCCCATCTGGGATTTCGCCTTCCAATTTGTTGTTGGAAACATTAAAAAGCTTAAGATAGGGGAGGCTCTCTAAGGACTTGGGTATCGAACTAGAAAGATTGTTGTATGATAAGTCTAAACTAGTTAAGCCTTTGACGTTTCCCAAGGCTTTGGGAATAGATCCACTAAACCGATTATTCGACAGGTTTAGAGTTTCTAATGACTGACAACCATCAATCAAGCCGGGTATATCGCCTGAAAACTGATTAGACGACAAATCCAAAAAGTTGATACCCTTCCAATTTCCGAGCCGAGATGACAAGTGACCGATGAGATAATTGAAGGACAAGTCCAATGCGACAAGGTCTGTAAGAGCCCAGAAGTTGGGAGGGATAGTGGAATTGAGTTGGTTGGAGGATAAGTAGATGTTTCTCAAGGATTTAACTTCACCCAAACACTCAGGAATCGAACCTACCAGATCGTTGCTATGGAGGCCTAAATCTCCCAGGTTATTCAACTGGCAAAGATCATTAGGAATAGAGACGGTCAATCGATTGCTGGTAAAATATAATCTTTGAAGACTCTTCATTCTCCCAACCGTTGGTGGAATGAGTCCACTCAGTTGATTCTCAAACAAATACAGATCTAGTAAACCGCTCAAGTTTCCGATTTCAGAAGGAATGGGGCCCATGATGTTGTTGTTTGATGCCACCATATACTCAAGAGAAGAGGAAAAATTCCCGATTGATGCAGGTAGGAGACCGTTGAGCAGATTATCATGTACTGCCAGGTACTTCAAATATCGACAGTTGGTTACCGAAGAGAGAAATGGGGCCACCTCTCCGCTCAACTTATTCCCCCAAATGTAAAGTGTTTGGAGGAGTCTCAAATTACCGAAGTCTGGTATGGGTCCACTGAAGGAGTTGGAGTTCATTCCCAAGAGGGTAAGATGAGAAGCATTGGTGATGGAGGTTGGGATTGGGCCACTCAGTCTATTGTCAGCTAGGAGCAGAACTTCAAGATTGAAAAGTGAATTGCCCAATTCCGAAGGAAGAGTTCCTGAAAACTCGTTCGAGGATAGTCTTATTGTCGTCAAGGTTGATATGTTGAATATGGAAGACGGGATGGAGCCGGATAAGGAATTATTGTATACGGTGAAGTACTGGAGAGCCGGTAGAGAACCGATCTCATTTGGTAATCGACCTGTAGTGCACGTGTCCCGACATTATTTCATTCTTCACGTATATTCAACTGAAGTTTGTCTAGTATAATATGGTAACACATATGTACCTGCCAAATCATTGTATGCCAAGTACAACTCGGTAAGCATGGTCAGATTTCCAATTCGACGTGGGATGCCGCCGCTGAAATCGTTGAAGGATAGCGATAGAACTCGAAGGTTTTTGCAGTTCCATATATCTGGGGGAATCTGCCCTATAAGATGATTACGAGACGCATTAATAGTACTTGACTTTACAAACATACCTTGAATTTATAGAAGATATATATATATATAAACCGTGAAATACTCCCTTCGTCCCTTTATAGACGTTACATTTCTTTTAAGGCACAAAAATTAAGAAAGGGTGAACTTGTGTGTTAAAGTGAAAAATGCATGTACAAAAAGTGATTTTCCTTTAGTAATTTTTTACCAAATAAAGAAACGCAACTTCTTTCGCGGGACGTACCAAAACAGAATACGTAACGTCTATAAAAGGACGAAGGGAGTACTAATTTTTTACAAACATACCTTGTAAGTTGTTACGAAATAGATACAACCCTTCTAACTTAGGTAGGTTAATGTTAAAATCTGCGATACTTCCCGTCAAACTGTTGTTAGAGAGGTCCATGAATCTCAACGAAGATATGTTGAAGAGTGAAGATGGAATCGTTCCTGCGAGAGATGATCCCGATATGCTTAAAACCTCTAGACTTGAAATATTCCCTATTTCTTCAGGAATCATTCCTGCAAGTTCAAAAAAACCTATTTTACTGATCTGTCCCAAAGATAACATCCTGTTTTTTTTGATAACATTTTATACTATCTCCGTTGCATAATTTTGGGCACAAGAATTAAGGGAATCCGTAATATTTTTCACAACTACTTATAATATGAATATTATATTATCCATATCTAAGAAAAGAAAACATGTTCCCTAAATTCTTGTGCCCAAAATTGTGGGACGAAGACAGTATAAAAATATTATCAAACAAATAGGACGTTATCTTTGGGACGAAGAGAGTATTATTATAGAATCACATATAAAAGAAATAAGATGATGATATGTGTATGTACCTCGAAGATTGTTATAGCCCAAGTATAAGTATCTAAGCATGCTCAGACTCCCAATTTGACTTGGGATCTTTCCATTTAAATGATTGATGCGTAACCGTAGGGTCTCGAGGTGTCTGCATTTCCATATATTTTGTGGAATTTCTGTAGAATTTCTAGAGATAGAAGAAATTCTCGTAGTTCATGTGTGAGAAAGGAACTGTTCTATTCAAAGCAAAAGTAAAGCTTACTAACAGATACAGTACACTTCCTACTATTTATAGCTAAGAAACAAACTTAACTACCAGCTAACAAAAACGTGCTAACGTTTTTGTAAAAGAACTATGACACCATTACAACCCTACGATTAGAAACAAAACAACGGTCAAGATCTAATCTGACTTTATTTACTAATCCACGTGTAATGACACGTGGACCAGTAGGATATAAATGATATTCAAACTCCTACCCGCCAACCAGCATCTCCACTCTTCTCTTCACCTGCAACTTCATTCTTCATAACAACTGAAACGTCCCCAGCTTCCTTCTTCACAGCAGTATCTCCACACCCCCCCTCAAGATGGAATTGGTGAATATCAACCAATCCCATCTTGGAAAGGAGAGACAGAAAACGAGGAGAAGCAAGAGATTTCGTGAAAAAATCAGCCAACTGAGCTTGAGAAGAAGTGGCCACTGGAACCAAGAAACCTGCTGCATACTTTTCACGAACGACGTGACAATCGATTTCGATATGCTTCGTGCGTTCATGAAATACGTTGTTCTTCATGATGTGAACCGCAGCCTCGTTATCACAGTGGAGTGGGATGGGAAGAGCAGTAGGAATCTGGAAATCGCGAAAGAGATAACTGAGCCAAACCAATTCACGACTGGTGATGCTCATGGCTCTATACTCTGCTTCAGCCGAAGACGAAGCAACTGTAGTCTGCTTCTTGCATTTCCAGGAGAGCAATCCAGCGCCCATGAAAACACAATAAGCTGTCAGGGATCGACGTGTGTCCACACACGTGCCCCAATCTGCATCAGAGAAGGCACGCAGCTTGAAATCACAGCGTGCTGAGTAGAAGACTCCAAGCGAAGGACACCCTTTCAAATAGCGTAGGACATGCATTGCTGCAGACCAGTGAGTGGTGGTGGGTTTCGCCACAAATTGGCTCAGCTGCTGAGCTGCAAAAGTGATGTCTGGACGTGTTAAGTTCAGGTACAGCAGCTGTCCAACTACTCTCCTATAAGGCCCTGCATCATCCAAATAGGCCCCATCCTTCCGAGAAAGAACACACCCTGGAGAGAATGGTGTTTGTGCAGGTCTACACCCCATCAATCCTGCTGAAGCTACAATATCCAACACATACTTCCTCTGATTCAGAGCAATTCCATCAGCACTTCTAGCAATTTCCATTCCCAGAAAATATCTGGCCTCACCCAGATCCTTGATAGTAAAAGTAGCATGTAGAAACTCCTTCAACTCAGTAATGAGAGTTAAAGAAGGTCCACACACCAAAACATCATCAACATACACAAGCAAACAAAGCATGGAATCCCCTGTTCCTTTCACAAACAAACAATGGTCACTCTGTGACTGAACAAAACCAAACACCCTAAGCTGTTTAGTAAATTCCAAATTCCACTCACGGGAAGCTTGTTTAAGCCCATAAAGGCTCTTCACAAGTTTGCACACTTGCCCTGATTTAGCTCCTTTAAACCCTTGAGGTACAGACATGTATATATCATCCCTCAGAAAACCATGGAGGAAAGCATTGTTCACATCCAATTGGTGAACATGCCAGTCTCTTGCAGCAGAAACAGCAAGCATAAATCGAACTGTAACCATCTTTGCTACTGGAGAAAATACCTCAGTGTAATCTTCTCCATATTTCTGGTTGTAACCCTTAGCTACCAACCGTGCCTTATACCTCTCTATAGTTCCATCTGGATTCAGCTTCACTTTGTACACCCACTTACTTCCAATAGGTTTCTTTCCCTTTGGCAAATCTGTTAAAATCCAGGTTTTGTTATCCATTATCACTCCTTACCCTCTTTACAACCTTGTGGAACTGAGTTTTCACCATCATCACATAATCTCTGATTATACCTGCCACCTGCTCCTTGCTGTGTAACAAATAAATCCACACCATTCTGCTATAATCTTCCACTATGGTTAGCATATACTTGACTGAGCAAACATTGTCTTCTGAGTATGGCCCCCAAATGTCCACATGAATCAACTCAAATGACTCCTCTGTTCTCCTATTTAGAATAGGAAAATTGTCTCTGGATTGCTTGGCCTGCACACACACCTCACAATCTCTAATAATATGCTCCATATCCTTTTCCTGCCCTTCACTTAAGACCCTCATGTGTTTCATAGTCTTGAGTGAAGGATGCCCCATATAAACATGCCACTCTGCCAAGGACAACTCATTGATATTGGTAGAATTCACTGCATGAACTTTAACTGCAGGCTGCATAACATACAGATTCTTCTCCATTTTCCCAACTCCAAGTATCTTGTCAGTATGCTCCTGCTGGAAAACACAATGAGAAGTATAAAACACACACCTAATTCCACAGTCCTGAACAAGCCTAGCCACTGACAGTAGATTATGTGTAAACCCTGGAATGTACAAGACATTGACAAGAATAATATCCTCAGTAAGCTTGACTGTTCCTGCTATTCCAACCCCAATTGTAGTTCCATCTGGTAACCTGACTTCAATTTGCTTATCCAGCTTATAAGATGTATGCATCTGATCTAATGTGCAACATATATGCACACTAGCTCCAGAATCAATCACCCACATAGACCTCTCAATCTCATCAATAACACTAAAAGCATAGTATCCTTCAAAAGGTGATTCTCTGACCTGAGCATTTGTCACCAAATTAACATCTGATTTGGTAGGAATACTGCCATGTTGATGGAGATAATTCCCCACATACTTAGCTATCTCTGCTTGTATCATCTTAGACAAATCTGCTCCTCCATCCTTCTGTTCTTTCTGATCATAACTGGAGTGAGAAGACACAGTACTCTCTTCCTCACTCTCAACCATGTTAACTCTTCCATTAACTCTGTTCTCCTTTAGCTTCTTGTACCACTCAGGTACACCATGAAGCTTAAAACACTCACTTGCTTCATGGCCTGTAGCCATACAATGACTACATTTCAATTTCTTTTTCTCCTCTTTAGTTAACCTCTTCTTAAACTGACCTCCTTTGTTCCCAGCAGATGGACTATAACTTTGACCAACATTCATACTCATCACATATCTATTCTCTGTACCATTGTTCAACATCTTCCTGTCCTCCACCTGAACAATAAGAGAGTATGCCCTATCCAAATCTGGTAATGGATCAAGCATCATAATCTGATCTATGACTGACTCATAACTCTCATTTAATCCTTCCAAAAACTTCATTAAACGTTGTTGCTCCTCTCTTAGATTAGCTGCTCTCCTAGCATTACACAAACAGTCTAATGGAGGTAATACAGCATCTAATTCATCCCACAATGCTACCAGATTATTAAAATATTCCAATACACTTTGATTTCCTTGACTGTATTTGAATATTTCCTTTTGCAATCTGTAAACCTTAGGACCGTTTCTACGACCAAAACGCAGGGTAATTGCTTTCCACAAACGTGCAGTATTTTCGATATGAGTAAAAGCATTCACAAATTCCTTCGATATCGAATTCACAATCCACGTAGATACCATAAAATCTACCTTAAGCCATTGCGTATAGTATCTAGATGTAGGTGGAGGTTGTGGCAAATTACCAGTTATGAAATCTAACTTCGATCTCGCAGCTAATGCTCTCCGAATTGACTTACTCCAGTTAATGAAGTTCGTACCTGTTAGTTGAGCTGAAACGAGCTGAATTCCAGGATGATCCGACTGCGGAAGCGAGAGAATCTCTCTAATCTGAAACACGGTGAAGCCTGGAGGTAGATCTTCACCTCCTCCATCATTGAACGGCGGATCTCCTCCATTCGGACCTCTTCCACCCGGTGGAACACCACCGCGACGTCCATTTCGCAGATCTGCAAACGGATCTCCATTCTGCTGCAGATCTGGTTTCTCCTCATGCGTCTCTTCATCACTAACCTCCTCGTCAACCACTGGTGGTTCATCTTCTTCTGCAGCTCGTGCACGCCAATCAAGCTTCTGTTGCTTCACCATTTCGATATCAAAACCCTAGGCTCTGGATACCATGTAGAATTTCTAGAGATAGAAGAAATTCTCGTAGTTCATGTGTGAGAAAGGAACTGTTCTATTCAAAGCAAAAGTAAAGCTTACTAACAGATACAGTACACTTCCTACTATTTATAGCTAAGAAACAAACTTAACTACCAGCTAACAAAAACGTGCTAACGTTTTTGTAAAAGAACTATGACACCATTACAACCCTACGATTAGAAACAAAACAACGGTCAAGATCTAATCTGACTTTATTTACTAATCCACGTGTAATGACACGTGGACCAGTAGGATATAAATGATATTCAAACTCCTACCCGCCAACCAGCATCTCCACTCTTCTCTTCACCTGCAACTTCATTCTTCATAACAACTGAAACGTCCCCAGCTTCCTTCTTCACAGCAGTATCTCCACAATTTCTCCAGAAAGTTGATTGACCGAAATATCTAGTGCTTTGATATTTGGAAGATTGTCACACAAATCGGTCGAGAGTGAACTTGATCGAAGTCATAATTATAATTCATGTTTAACATTTCAGGTTTAAAACTCTTTGAACAAATGGGGGAATCTCACCTGAGAAAGTGTTGTTATGTAGGTACACCTGCTCGAGCTGAGGTAAACTTCCCAACCATTTTGGAATATCTCCCGTGAATGAATTTACTCCCACATTCATCACCTTCAAGCGCCGTAATTTGGAAAGCTCCAATGGTAAGAAGCCATTGAAGTTGTTGGAGCCGATGTCCAAAGATCTCAGGAACGTAAGGTTTCCGAGATGTGGAGCAACAGTTCCAGCAAGGTCGAATCCAGACAGATTGAGGGCAGTCACCCTTTGGTGCTTGCGGCCACACGTGATGCCAATCCAATCACAAAAGAAAGTATTCTCCGACCAATTCGTGCGCAAGATAGCACCAGGGTCTGAAGTAACATAGTTTTTGAAGGAAACAAGAGCATGCTCGTCCGTAGCGGAATCCAAATTAGCAGCTCCCAAGCATAGCGCAATGCTATTGAACAATAACGAGACGAAAAGAGCAAAAGAGAAGAGATGAATGTCCATTGATTGCTTTGTATTTTGGATTGGCTCTCTCCACTACTTAAATTGAGAAGGCTCGGTCTGAGTGTTTTTAGCGCATGAGATTTTAAATTCTTATTCATTTTGATTCGGATGCTGAAAGGATATGGCCGAACTACTAGATCCAAACATAAGACCCAATATAAATGGACCCGACATTAAAGCCCGGACTACGCAAGTTCGGCCCAAATAATTAAAGACGTAGAAGACTCGGACCAATATCATGAAAATCGAGATAAACTTCAAGAGTCCTTGTAGAAGAAGGCTTTGTATTAGAGTCAAACTCGAGATGATCAGGGGATAGATTCGAAGTAGAGGGGATTTCATTCACTTTTTTACCCGATTTTTACACTACTCAATAAAGATCCATACCTTACTTCGTGGACATAGATTTATTCCGATAGACATAGATTTATTCCGATAGATTGAACCACGTTACTTCTTTGTGTTCTTTACATTATCGTTACATATTTATTACTCTACTTTTTTGTGTTCTTTACATTATCGTTACATATATATTTATTACTCTACTTTTTTGTGCTCTTTACATTTGTGTTCTTTACATTATCGTTACATATTTATTACTCTACTTTTTTGTGTTCTTTACATTATTGTTACGTATTTATTACTCTACCAAAACAAGGTCAGATGCCATATTCTCCATAATTTATTAGGTAGTTTAGTTGATGTGAAAGTCGTGGTTGGGTCTTGGTCGACGACTCTTCTTCCATGTAAAACAAGGGCATCGATGTCTCTATATATTACGCGTGATTGACGGGGCAAATGACGAAGTCATAGTCAAATAAACTTCTATTTTAAGTTGTAGGACTTTTCATTATGTTATTTAATTTTTCCCTCTTAAAATCAAATAATGGAAGTACTCTATTATGTTGTAAAGTACTCTAATCTAAATCAAAATTAGATTAGATCTCCTTTATCTGTTCAGTTAATTCTAGAGCAGAATTCATTAATTCATCACTTTGAATGCCCCTGCCAATTTTTTACAGGTTTTTTTATTTATTTATTTAGTTCCCAACTCAAATTTGTATCAGACACAGCAGTTAGGCCAAACAATCATGGAAAAAGTAATATATGATATAACGGAATATGAAAAGCTAACATTATGCATTATCACCTGGCAGCATAACCGATGGTGGCCAATGTTTGAGTTTGGGCGAAAGCTTCCCCTCCCTCGAAAAGCTTCGAAATTCCAAAATCAGAGAGATGAGCAATCATGTCTTCATTGAGCAACACATTGCTCGGCTTTATGTCACAATGGACAACCGGAAACGGATAACCATGGTGAAGATACTCTAGAGCAGCCGCAACATCTATAGCTATTTTTAATCTCTGTACGAGATCAATAAAAGAGTTGTCTGAATACAACCGTTTATCCAAGCTCCCGTTTGGCATGTATGCTAGAATCAGAGCTTTAAACTCCGTGTTACTACAACATCCGATAACTTCAGTTAAGTTTCTGTGTCGAACGTTGCTCAATACTTTAGTTTCTGTGTCAAAGCTTCTTGTACGTCCTTCTAGTTGCAAGTTGAATACTTTTGCTGCAACTTGTAGTCCGTCAGATAGTGTTGCTTGGAAGACCGAACCGAAGCTTCCTCTTCCGAGTAGGTTGCCCTCACTAAAACAATCCGTTCCCCGTTCTAGTTCCAAGTAAGAAACTCTTCTCCACTCAATAACGGGTGAGATTTCAGAGGAGAGTGGCACCTTCTTCTGATTTCTTCTCCTTATGAAGACAAGGATGGCCAACACTAAAATGACTACTACAATCAATGAGGGCAACATATACTTCATTAATTTGATAGAGTTGTTTTTCCGTGTACCAACACCATTTTTTGGGCATAACTGCACTTGATATCTAGGAGAACCGCAAAGGGCAGAGTTGTGGGCAAAAGATTGAGCTGTAAAGTTACCGAAACGACCCCCGTTTGGAATTTTCCCCTCCAATTTGTTGTCGGAAACACTAAAATTCCGAAGAAGGGGAAGGCCTTCTAAGGACTTGGGTATGAATCCGGAGAGATTATTGTGAGATAAATCTAAATCAATTAAGCCTTTGACATTTCCCACGGCTTTAGGAATAGATCCTCCAAACTGATTATTGGACAAGTTTAGAGTTTCTAGTGATTGGCATCCGTCAATCAAGCTGGGTATATCACCTGAAAATCGATTAGACGACAAATCCAAGGTGTTGATCGCCTTCAAATTTTCGAGTTGAGATGACAAGTAGCCGTTGAAATGATTAAAGGACAAGTCCAAGGTGACAAGGTCTTTAAGAGCCCAGAAGTTGGGAGGGATGGTGGAATCCAGTTGGTTGGAGTCTAAGTAAACTTCTCTCAAGGATTTGAGTTCCCCAAAACATCCAGGTATTGAACCTACGAGCTTGTTCGTAGAGAAGCTCAACTCCCCCAGATTATATAATCGGCAAATATTATTTGGAATAGACCCAACCAATTGATTGCCACCAAGATTCAGTATTTGGAGTTGCTTCATTCTCCCAACTGTCGGTGGAATGCACCCACTCAACTGATTCCCATCCAAATATATCGCGAGCAAACTGCTCAAGTTTCCGATTTCAGAAGGAATTGTGCCCACGATGTCGTTGTTTGATAACCAGATATTCTCAAGGGAAGATGGAAATTTCCCGATTGATGTAGGCAGGCTACCGTTCAATAGGTTGTTATTTGCCGCCAAGTACTTCAGATGTCGACAGTTGGTTAATGAAGAGAGAAATGGGGCTACCTCTCCCCTTAACTTATTCCCCCAAATGGAAAGAACACTAAGGAGTCTCAAATTACCGAACTCTGGTATGGACCCACTGAAGGAGTTGACGTTCATGTCTAAGAGCATCTCCAACAATGCACTAAAATAGTGCTGAGCTCTATTTTAGTGAAGTGTTTTGCTCCAACATTCTGCATAAAAATAGAGTAATTATAGTGCAATGAATAGTGTTACTCTATATTTGAGGGAACACTGTTCATTGCACTATAATTTTGTGTTCATTATTTTGCCTCTTTTTTATTTGCGATTTTTATTTTGTGTCGTAGTATTTCAATTTAGTTTGTTTTGTTGTATGAGTAATAATTTTATTTTTTCTTTTCACAATTTAATTTAATATATGCTTATTTGTTTTGTGTGTATTAAATTTTGTATTATTTGTTTTGTTCTTTTCACAATTTATTAATCGTATGTTACTTGTAAATTAACTATTTTTTCTTTTCTTTTTAAAACTCAATGTATAATTTACGTGTGATACAAATATATATACAAAATGATTGTGTAAATTAATGACTTAAAATTTTATCATTGCCATATAACTTTTTTTTAATCATATTTACATTTATTAAAAAATAAATGAAAAATGATATTTTGGAATATTCCTTTTCTGCTGTATTTTAGCGTGAACTGTTAGAGATGAGTTACTGTTTCTGCACTATTTTAGTGTTAGTGCTGCTGGAAAATAGGGGAAACTGTTGGAGATGCTCTAAGAGGGTAAGTTTAGAAAGATTGGTGATGGAGTTTGGAATTGGGCCACTCAGTCTGTTATCACTGATAAGAAGCCATTCAAGATTGAAAAGTGAATTCCCCAAATATGAAGGAAGACTACCTGAAAACTCATTAAATGAAAGTCCTAAAATCTTCAAAGTTGATATGTTGAATATGGAAGATGGGATGGAGCCGGATAAAGAATTGTTGAACACATTGAAAATACTAAGGGATGGTAAAGTGCTGATCTCTTGTGGAATTTCACCTGCAGTATCCAGAAATACATGCATGAATAATAGTGAATTTATTATTATTAATACAAACTATACATTATATTATATTGAATATATTTTTTAATATTCGTCACACATGGTCGTGTGCATAGGTTTAGTTTTATAATTTTCATAAATTTTATAGCAACTAGAACATAAATGAGAGCAGATACAAACCGGCTCCAATTTGATAATATAAAGTGATGATCACGCATAATTGTGTTATCAATTTGGAAGAAAATTGCAATTCAGACATATTTTATTCATGATAGGTAATTAAAATAGCTTACATATATTATCTAGAAAGTATATGTGATTACTGTAGATGCAAAAACATTTTAAAGAAAATAGGATGCATTTACAAAAAAAATGGTGGTTCATCGTGTAACAATAATTAATATGACCACATCTCTACCTGTAAAATTATTGTCTGATAGGTCCAAAGATGTAAGCATGGTGAGATTTCCAATTCCACGTGGGATGCTGCCACTCAAATTGTTGTTGTAAAGTGACAAGAACTCAAGGTTTTTGCATTTCCACATATTTGGCGGAATATGACCTTGAAGTTGGTTCTTACCCGGATCAAGTAATTTGAGGTTGGGCATTTTGCTGCAGATATCAGTCGGGACCCTACCTGCAAATAATTTTCTACCACATGCATTATCTAATTGCCAACAATAACAAACTTAATCCAAATCTGCCCTCAACATATATATTGTTTATGCTCCCATGCAATATACTACTATTAATTAATTTGTAGTAGTATTTTGCAATTACTCGTGAACACATGCATGGTGATTATTATATATATGGCATATTTACCTGTCAACTTGTTATCACCGAGATACAACATCTCAAGCTGTGATAGATTATTGTGGTGGAAACTTGGGATACTTACGGATAAACTATTCCTCAAAGAAGAGATGTTGAAGATTGAAGATGGAATATTTCCACTTAGTTAAAGAGCCGCTCTCTATGTTCAATACTTTTAGCTAGCCGTGAAAGATTTCCCTATTTCTACCGGAACTCCTCTTAAAATTATATACTCCCTCCGTCCCGCCTTATTAGTTCCCAAAGAAGAGTACATGTAAGATATGAAATATTATTCAAGTGCTCAAGATGTTTGCATTTCCATATTTAGATATTCTCATGTAAAGAAAGTGATATGATGTTCCATGTATGTTTTTGATTGCTTCAAAGTAAAGATTAAACTCATTGCCGGAGCTTTTAGCTCTAACGATAATTAACATAGAGAGTATTATTATAGAATCACGTATATATACACAAGTAATAAGTAAGAAGATATTTGTACATACCTCGAAAATCGTTAAAGCCCAAATACAACTCTCTAAGCGTGTTCGAGCTCCCAATTTCAAGCGAGATTTCTCCTTTGAAATAATTGAAGGCTAACCCCAGGATCTCAAGGTGCCTGCATTTCCATATATTTTGTGGAATTTCCCCAAAAAGTAGATTGAGTGAAACATCCGGTGCTTTAATATTTGGGAGATTGTCACACAAATGACTCGAGAGTGGACTGATAGGCGATTATCCTGAATTCTAATTTCTCTCAAGGAAGAGATATTGAAGATAGCATGTGGAATGGGCCCACTCAACTCATTTACATTCAAGATTAATTCTTGTAGGGATGAAAGATTTCCAATCCCCTCTGGAATATTCCCGCTCAAATGGTTATTGAGTATCCTGAATACCTTGAGCGCAGACCTACTACTCCCAATCTCTGACGGAATATTTCCACTCAAGCGATTGTAACTCAAGTCTAAGCGTTGGAGATTTGAATTGTTGAACAGAGAAGGAGGGATTCTACCTGTTAAACTATTGTTGTTCAGGTACAGTTGCTCGAGTTGAGGTAAACTGCCCAACCATGTTGGAATTTCTCCGGTGAATGAATTCACTCCCACATTCATCACCTTCAAACTCCGCAGTTTTGAGAGCTCGGAGGATAAGAAGACCGTGACATTGTTGGAGCTGATGTCCAAATATCTGAGAAACGTCAGGTTTCCAAGATGTGGAGAAACAGTTCCAACAAGGTTGAGTCCGGAGAGATTGAGGGCAATGACCCTTTGGTGCTTGACTCTGCAAGTGATCCCGAACCAATCACATACGGGAGTATTTTCGGACCAATTCGTGCGCAAGATAGCATGGGGGTCGGAAGCAACCGAGCTTTTGAAAGAAAGGAGAGCATGTTTGTCTGTAGTAGAATCAAGGCAGAGGGCAATGGTATTGAAGAAGAAGAAGATGGAAAGGGCATGTTTGATTGCATATTTGATTTTGAGTTAAGTTTTGGTCAACGAGTCTTCTTCCAAATAAGTCAAGTGTGGAATTTAGGTAAAGCTGAGACCCAAATTGGGATTAAAGTAAAATTTTACTTTCGAGATTAAAGGGGTGTATTCAATTTAGATTCTGCAGGATTTTTATGGATTTTAGAAATCTATGGGTATTCAATTCAAATTTTATAAAGTCTTTAAAAATCTTGAGGTATTCAATGCAGATTTTATAAAGTCTAAAAAAATATGTAGGTATTCAACACTCCATTGATTTTAATAGATTTTAACAGTCTATTGATTTTGCTGGATTCTCTTTAAAAAATATAAAGAGATTTTACTCTCCAGAATCTTTTATAAAAATCAGAGATTTCTACGGATTCTCTGAAAAACTCAAAATCACTATTTTCGTCACCCTCCTTCGCCACCATCAACCACCTTCATCTGTAGTACTTTTTATTTTTTCTCCGAACAATTATAGTTTATTTTAAAAGACATTCAAATTGTGATTATCTAGTACTAAAAATTTATTTACTATATGAGTTTGTTTGAAAATCAATCTTTTCGTAAAAATCAACATTCTTATAAAATCCGAACATGCAAGTTTTAAATCTTAACTTTCATTTTGATTTTTTACTGTTAATTTAATGTTACGTTTTTTTTTTTAATTTATTTTTTTTATTTAAGGTTTAGGGAATAATGATTAAACTGAAATATATTTTTTGACGGAAAAAAATAAGAGTAATTTTTTTTTTATTAGAAATACATTAATTGGACTTTCTTTAAAGTTCGATTCTTGTTTTGGATGATGACCTAATTTGATGAATTTTGATACTCCCCTACAAACATTTTCAAATAATTTGGATAAAGTT
This sequence comes from Thymus mandschuricus, assembly GCA_029379335.1. NCBI lineage: Eukaryota > Viridiplantae > Streptophyta > Magnoliopsida > Lamiales > Lamiaceae > Thymus > Thymus mandschuricus. The sequence goes on from CM057074.1 coordinate 39,736,160, forward strand.
ATTTGGTATTAATTTTTATAAACAATATATATATATATATATATATATATATATATATATATATATTTATTTATTTATTTACAAGTGTGAATCATATACATTTATTTGTTTAAATAAATAGTTCAATAGTTCAACGTCGAAGTCTATGAAAATCTATGTAAATTAATTAAAAAAATATATATATTCCATAATACTGCAAGTCCATGAAAATTCATGAAAATCCATGAAAATCAATAAATAAAATTAGTCAAACTCTGTATAGAGTCTAGTCAAACTCTGCACAGAGTCTATGGATTTTAAAATAATGTTTCAATGCAAAATTAAAATAATGAAAAAGAAAAGAAAAATCTATTTTCTCATGCGATGTAAAACCCAATAAGGAAAATCCACTATCTATAACAAATATATTAAAATTCTAATAATTTACATGTAAAATATTATAAGTGTTGGAAATTGTTGGTCATCTTTGTAGAAAATTATGACCTGGGCCCATGCTTTTATCTTATTTTAATCATAACTTTTATACTTTGGATATTTCAACCTTAGGAAATTATACCATGTCACTTATTGGGTACGTAGAATTTATGTTTAGTTGTTTGACTAAAAATGATGCGATAAAATTCACACATATAGTATCGATTAAACTCCTGCATCGCGGGGGTACGATTCTAGTTTCCTCTATTTTAGTCTAGGTATATCAATCACATGTTAAAAGTTATTCGTAACATTCAAATCTATATTTATGATTATTTAAATTGCCCTTCAAATTAATATTTGATTTTAGATTCGTATTTTATTATACTCTCCCCCGTCTCATACTTGACGCGTTTTTATTATTTTACATTCAAAAGTCGCGTCAACTAAGATGTAACGGAGGGAGTATAAGTATAAAAGCATAACAAAAGGCAGCACGCCAAGATTAATTCATAATGATTACAACTTTGGAAGTGTTTATTACTTTTGAGGCCTAAACATCCACTAAATCTCCATTAAAACAATTTAACCAATTTAATTAGAACGTGTGAACTGCCTAGCTTTTTTCCCATCAATGAGAATACAGATGAGTGAGCACAACAACCCTTTCCACTCATGCTTTAATTTGTAAGGGTTGGAAATTGTTGGTTCTCTTTTTAGAAAATGTATGACTTGGGCCCATGCTTTTATTTTATCTTAATCATAACTTTTATACTTTTTGGGGTGCGTTCTCTTTAATGCGAAAGAAAAGAGATAATCACCCTTCAAAGTCACAGTTTTTTACATTTGCTCTTTTTTCCCTTATTTACAATAAAATTCTTCCTCTTTGATAAAATGTAAGAAAATGTGAGGAAAAATGTAAAATTTAAATGGGTATCTCTTTTCTCTCCTTTTTCTTTCGCATCAAAGAGAATGCACCCTGAATCCTGAATGTTAATTTCAACCTTGGGATATTATACCATGTCACTTAATGGGTAGAATTTATGTTTAGTTCTTTGACTAAAAACGGTGCATAATTCCATCTAAATATTTCCTATTCACCTTGAGCCTATTTACGTTGTTTGCTGTTGATTGATGTGATATTAATAATGTATGATGCAAACACAAATACAATTATTTCCTTATTTCATAAAAGAAAAGACTAATCATTTTTTACTTTATTTCCACAAGGGGCAAAATTAGTGTATCATTTTAGTTTTTTTTTCCCCACATAAATATGAAATTAGCCTATTGGAAAACTCAGAGAATTTGTTGAATTTCCGGCACAGAATCGCAGCAATTAGACTAGCAAATTTCTTGAATAATGTCTTCTACTCCACAGAAAAAAAAAAAAAGTAATAATAAAAATAAAATCTGCAAGCTACAATACCATTTTCTTTGCTACTCTGAATTGCAGATACTTTGTAACATTTCATCGAACAGTTTCCACGCACCTATTGAGGAATAATGGTAGCAGAAACAAGGCATAGTTCCTCTCATTCATCAACGAATTCAATTTATCAAACTAGTGTTTTCGACGAGGGTTTTTCATGGGTCGGTAAAATGCTATCATTATTCTTTGAATGATGCCTAGACACTGTTCGATGAAACGACTAACAGAGATGATTATCCTAGGTGAAAAAGAAAATCTGCTTGCAATTTCTATCAAGGTTCATACCTTCGAATCTAATTAACCATTTGGTTTCCACTAAGAAAACAGTGAATACTCAAAATCAAAGTTTAGACACATGCGCGTGCGCACACACGCACCATTTACTACTCATCAGATCAAACTCCATTATTGTGAATACTAATCGATAGAGCATATCGAGGCCGACGCCTTCGTGTAGCTGCAGTTATTGCAGCATTGATCTTGTGTAGACTAGCTGCTGCTTCGATCATATTGATCCTTTCATCAGCTGAATTTGCTGAACATTTCATAGCCAACTCAAAAATCGAATTCAAACATTGTTCTTTTGCAGAGAAATCTCTATCTTCCCTTGACAATGGAACAATTTCAGTCGCTGCATTTCGTCGTAGAGCTTCACTTACCCAATCTATTAGGCTCATTTCTCCACCGAACATATCATCCGTTGGCTTCTTCCCTGTGAACATCTCCAACACCAATATCCCGAAACTGTACACATCCCCCTCCATCGAAACTTTCCCTTCCCTTCCAAGTTCTGAGTGTTTCACATGCATTCATCATTCTGTTAGGATTATATATAAAAATAATATTGACAGAAATGAATTTAATTTGGAGAGGTTAACACTATTATCACCTGGTGCAGCGTAACCGATGGTGGCCAACCTTTGAGTGTGGACGAAAGCTTCCCCTCCCTCGAAAAGCTTCGAAATACCAAAATCAGAGAGATGAGCAATCATGTCTTGATCAAGAAGAACATTGCTTGGCTTTACATCGCAATGAACAATTGGGAACGAATAGCCATGGTGTAGATATTCCAATGCTGCTGCAACATCTATTGCTATTTTTACTCTCTGAAGCAGATCCGAATCACTATAGGTGTTCGAATGCAACCATCTATCCAAGCTCCCATTTGGCATGTACGCGAGAACCAAGGCTTTAAACTCCATGTTACTGCAACATCCAATTGTTCTCACTAAGTTTCTGTGCCGGATGCCGCCCAGTATTTCTGTCTCGGTATCAAAGCTTTTTGCACCTCCTTCTAGCTGCAGGTTGAATACTTTGACTGCAGCTTCTAATCCATCCGAGAGTGTTGCACGAAAGACCGAACCGAAGCTTCCTCTTCCAAGTAAGTTTCCTTCACTAAAACTATTTGTTCCCCGTTCCAGTTCTATGTAAGAAATTCTTCTCCATTCACTCGTCGGCGGAATGTCACTCGAAAGTGTAACTTTTCCTGATTTACGCCGCCTTATCATCACGAAGATGATAATCGCAAGAATAGCAGGTAAGATCAGTGAGGGTACCAAGAATTTCTTTAAGTTTGATCTAGGATGATGGTTTGCTAACAAGCAAGGTTGAACTTGAAATCTCGGGGAACCGCAGAGGGCAAAGTTGTGAGAAAAGGATTGAGCAGGGAAGTTACCAAATTGACCCCCACTTGGGATTTCGCCTTCCAGTTTGTTGTTAGAAGCATTAAAAAAGTGAAGATAGGGGAGGGTGTCTAAGGACTTGGGTATCGAACCGGAAAGATCGTTGTAAGATAAATCTAAAGTTTCGAGACTTCCGAGATGCCCTAAGGATGCGGGAATAGATCCTCCAAGCTGATTATTCGACAAGTTTAGAGTTTCTAATGATTTGCATCCATCAATCAAACTGGGTATATCACCTGAAAATCGATTAGACGACAAATCCAAGGTGTTGATCGCCTTCAAATTTCCGAGTTGAGATGACAAGTAGCCGTTGAAATGATTAAAGGACAAGTCCACGATGACAAGGTCTTTAAGAGTCCATAAGTCGGGAGGGATGGTGGAATCCAGTTGGTTGGAGTATAAGTAAACTTCTCTCAAGGATTTGAGTTCACCAAAACATTCAGGTATTGAACCTACGAGCTTGTTCCCATCAAGGCTCAACTCTCCCAAATTATATAATCCGCAAATATTATTTGGAATAGACCCAACCAATTGATTGCCACCAAGATATAGCCTTTGGAGTTGCTTCATTTTCCCAACATTCGGTGGAATGCGGCCACTCAATTGATTCCCAACCAAACTCATTGTGAGCAAACTGCTCAAGTTTCCAATTTCAGAAGGAATGGTGCCCATGATGTTGTTGTATGATAACCAGATATGCTCGAGCGAAGAGGAAAAGTTCCCGATTGACGCAGGCAGGCTACCGTTCAATGGGTTATTTGACACTTCCAAGTACTTCAAATATCGACACTCGGTTAATGAATATAGAAATGGGGCTACCTCTCCGCTCAACTTATTCTCCCAAATGTGAAGGTTTTGGAGGAGTCTCAATTTACCAAAGTCGTCTGGTATGGATCCACTAAGGGCGTTGCCACTCAAGTCCAATATGGCAAGTTTAGAAAGATTGGTGATAGAGCTTGGAATCGGACCATTGATTCTGTTTTTACCCATATACAACTCTTCAAGATTGAAAAGTGAATTCCCCAAATCTAAAGGAAGACTACCTGATAACTCATTAAATGAAAATTCTAAAATCTTCAAGGTTGATATGTTGAATATGGAAGATGGGATGGAGCCGGATAAGGAATTGTTGAACACATTGAAATATTGAAGGTTTGGTAAAGTGCCCATCTCTTGTGGAATTTCACCTGCCATAGGTAGACATTCATGCATGCATGAGATATTAATAATATTTCAATGTATTATTATTATTATTATTATTATTATTATTATTATTATTATTATTAGACATATGGCCCGGTTTTAGTTTTATAATATAGAAATTCAACTTGGGTCCAGTTTGATAAATATGAAGATACGCAAAATTCAAACATATTTTATTCAGTTCACGAATAGTAATTAGGAGAACAATTAATGATGAGATTACAAATAATAGGATGCATTCATAATCTACCTGTATTTCTATTTATAATTTCTATCTATTATAAACATGTCCTGTGTAACAAATTTTGGTTTACCCATTTTGTCCCTATAATAAAGTTTAATTTAAGGTCAATATTATAAATTCATCATGATTTATTTTATTATAAAAAGTCAAATATAATTTTCGCAATTCTAATCATTATTGAACTACACAAGAATTTATTTAATCGAAGCAACATAATATAATTGAAATGATATATTGTACTATTATAATCAATTTCTACATAAATTCATAAAATATTATAGTCCTTCTCCAATTAGAATTCACTAATTGTCCAACTTAACCTTATAAAATATATAATACCTCCCGATTCCCCATCAACCAAATTACAAATACTAAGTTGACTACACACATCTCCAATAGAACTCACATTTTTCAATTTCTATTGAATATGTCATGAATTATTTTAATTAATAAAGGGTTCGGGTTTAAAGTTTAAACACATTTACAAAAAAATTCCACTTCTAAGTCATAATCAAACATAGTAGACAATTTAATTTCTAAGAACATTATAAAGTATTAATACTTACAATATTGTAAGTATATATTACCCTTATACTTAGTCTCCTTTTTCTTCAAGTTCTCTTTGATACTCCCTCCGTCCTCCATTTAGTGACGGAGGGAGTATGGGCACGGAATTTTTCGCATTTTATGATATAATAATAAATTAATGTGTTAAAGTGTTAAAGTGGAATAATTGTGGATCCATTTGAATTGTTTAATAGTATTAAAATGTTAAAATAATAAAAAGTAGATGTATAAAGTGTTAAAGTGATTGTGGGGTCTACGTCCAAAAATGGAAATTGTCAGTAAATGGAGGACGTCCCAATATAGTATTAACGTCACTAAATGGAGGACAGAGGGAGTATAAATAATCACGAGAAAATTAAGGAGAGAAAAGAAAATAACCATCTTTTAATTTTTCCTTATTTCTCACATTTCACACCTTTTATCTATTATCCCACAAATATGAAGTTTGAAATATTTTCCTTCTATTTAAAGAGTGACTATTTTCCTTTCTATTATTTTCTCATAAAAATATTTTCATCAAAGAGAATGCACACTTAAACTAAATACTCCCCCTATATATTTTATCATAACACTTTTCTTCAATAATGTAGACACATATTTATTGGACAGTAAATGATAAAATGAACAGAGAGAGTAATCAGTTTAAATTATTTTTTCTTTTTTATAGTTCAAGCTCTTATAAATAAATTATTTGGCTATCATTATATGATAAAAAAAAATGACAAAGATTGATTAGAATGAAACTTAAACTTCATGGATAAGGAGATACGTACTATAATGTTTTATCACTACATTTAACATATGTTCTTAAAGATAAGGAAAAACTACTAAACTAGAACTATAGAGCTACATACAAATAAATATTTAATTTTTTCATATTAATCTTCTACGCTTGTTAATAAACATATGGGTTTTTATGAAAATTCTAAAACTATTCATGCAAAAGAAGTTTGAACAATGATATTGCAACAACATAAAGAAATTAATAAGTAAATCAATAGTTGAATCGTAGTATTTACGTGTGAATGCACGTAACCTCTACTAGTATGTATAAAGATACGTATATAGGCTATTTAAAAGCAATTTAAAGTCTTCCATTGTGAAGAACTCCGGCAAAGTAAAGTATTCTGAATGCACATAACCTCTACTAGTATGTATTTACGTGTGAATGCAAGTTGATTATGAGACAAATAAAGTATTTTGATGTTAGGCATATTGTTTCACATTTCACTTGGGACCCTACCTGCAAACACTTACAATCTTTATCCAAATCTGCAATATTATTTATTCATTTGTATTTTGCATTAATTATTAGGGAACGCATGCATGGTGATTATATATATATGGCATGCATACCTGTCAACTTGTTATTATCGAGATCCAATGCTTCAAGTTGTTGTAGATTATTGTTGAAACTTGGGATACCTCCTGATAAACTATTCTCGGAGAAGCTCAATTGGATCAGAGAAGAGATGTTGAAGACTGAAGATGGAATATTTCCAGATAGAGAAGCGCTACCGATGTTTAATATCTCTAGCCTCGAGAGATTCCCTATTTCTGCCGGAGCAAATCCTAAAATTATGTACTAATGTTATTCACCAACATAAAAGATATGTACAACATATATAACAATATGATATTACAATATTGACCTTAAACTAAACTTTATTATAGGGACAAAATAGGTAATCAAAAATTTGTCACGCAAGACACTTTTATAATAGGTATAGATCTGCCCTTCATGTTTATTCTCATGTAAAGAAAGTGATATTATGTTGGGAGTTTTTGATTGCTTCGAAGCAAAGATTAAACTCCATGCCCAAGCTTTTGATTCTTAATGATGAACAGAGGGAGTATTATTATAAATCACTGTATATATACACAAGTAAGAAGATATTTGAACATACCTCGTAAATCGTTATAACCCAAATACAACTCTCTAAGCGTGTTCAAGCTCCCAATTTCAAGCGGAATTTCTCCATTGAAATGATTGATGGATAACCCCAGGATCTCAAGGTGTTTGCATTTCCATATATTTGGTGGAATCTCCCCATAAAGTTGATTATCTGAAATATCTAGTACTTTGATATTTGGGAGATTGGCACACAAATGACTCGGGAGTGAACCTGATAGGCTATTAGTCTGAATTCTAATTTCTCTGAAGGAAGAGATATTGAAGATAGCATTTGGAATGGATCCACTCAACTCATTATAATTCAAGTTTAACACTTGTAGGGATGACAGATTTCCAATCTCCTCTGGGATAACCCCGCTCAAATGGTTATTGCGTATCCTTATTTCCTTGAGCGTAGACCCACCACTCCCAATCTCCGTCGGAATATTTCCACTCAACAGATTGTAACTCAAGTCTAAGAGTTGGAGATTTGAATTGTTGAACAAAGAGGGAGGGATTCTACCTGTGAAACTGTTGTTATGGAGATCCAGTTGCTCGAGCTGAGGTAAACTTCCCAACCATGTCGAAAATTCTCCGACGAATGAATTCAGGCTGACGTTCATCACCTTTAGACGCCGCAGTTTAGAGAGCTCAATTGGTAAGAAGCCAGTGAAATTGTTGGAGCCGATGTCAAGATACCTGAGAAACGTTAGGTTTCCGAGATGTGGGGCAACAGTTCCATTAAGGTCGAAGCCGGAGAGATTGAGGGCAGTGACCCTTTGGTGCTTGATGCCACACGTGACGCCGATCCAATTACACACTGGCATATTTTCTGACCAATTGAGGCGCAAGATAGCATGTGGGTCGGAAGTAATGGAGTTTTTGAAGGAAAGGAGAGCATGTTTGTCAGTAGCAGAATTCAAAATAGATGATGTGCCCAAGCAGGGCGAAATGCTAGTATTAATTAATAGCAGCAACAAAATTGAAAGAGCAACCATGGATTGTTTTTTGTTAATAAAAATAGCTACTTGCTTTCCTTGGAATTCATAGATTGCTTGCTCTCTTTATATATAACATAAAAGGATTATCTTGAGTCTTCGTAGTCAACTTAGTGCTCTAACCAATAAGTGTGGAATTTCAATTCGTGATCGAGGGGGCCATTGACGCAAGTCGTCTTCAACCTATTCATTTTTGAGAAATTTCTGTTTCAATTCAAAATTAAATTAATGAAAAAGAAAGAAAAATCCACTACATATAACAAGCAGATGAATGTTCATCTAACCGCAGTAACCATTTTTAATGTAATCATGGATAATGTGATATAATTATTAATAGAAAATATTTTCTTTATTTCATGTGTAACAAAAGTCAGCACACTAAGATTAATTCATAATGAGTATTACAACTTTGGAAGTCTTAATTACTTTTGAGTCCTAACTTTTTCCACCAATGAGAATAATGATGAGTGAGCACAACAAGCCTTCCACTCACAAGGAATATTATAAGTGTTGGAAAATGTTGGTTATCTTTGTAGGAAATGTGTGACTTGGGCCCCATGCTTTTCTTTTATCCTAATCATTACTTTTATACTTTGGATTTTAATTTCAACCATGAAAATTATACCATATCGATCAGTTAATGGGTAGAATTTATGTTTAGTTCTTAATTTGACTAAAATGGTGCATAATTCCATCTTAATTAATATTTCCTATTCATATCCACTATGGGCATATTTACTTTGTTCGTTGTTGATGTGGAAGTGGAAACAATAAGGCAAAACAAATACAATTACTCCATCTCGACAAGCGGCAACTTTAGTGTATCATTTTAGTTTTGTTTGTTATTTTGTATCGTCACATTTCACTAATCTTGTTTCTTAAAATAAAAAGTATTAACCTTTATTTTTAATATGTGCCCTTTACTTATAATTTTTAACACTAACGCATAATTTCTCGTGTTGAAAAGAAACGGTTCTATCGAATGGGACGGAGGGAGTAATAATAGTTAGCATTCTATTATCTACTATGTATGGCGAGTTGAGAATTAAATTCCAAAAATGTATTACTTAAATGAAAAAGTAATATCACCCAAAAATCAATTTGAATGCTCAATGTTTGGAATAATAGGATTAAATTAGATACTAAAGAACAACTAGATACTAAAGAACAACTTTTGACCCAATTTCCGATTACAGTTAAAACTTTAAATTAATTCATCTCATTCAAACATTTCATCGAACACTTTCCAGGCTCTTTTGTCAAATATGGAAATCAATGAGATACGGAAGCCGAGAATCGAAGAGCACAAACAGCTAGCTGAGCGATCAAGACTTCCACCGTCTGTTTGACTAGAACAAAAGATAAAGTAGGACGGGGAAACTGCCGCGAGCGAGTCATTGTCGTCTACTTGTTTGTTATTAAAATTTAAATGTGCAAAAGTAATAATTTCAGACATTCAAGCATTTCACCGAACAGCTTGAGGGCTTCAATGATTTAGACTGTAATGGTAGAATTTTATGTTTTTGATTTCTATTAATGATTGAAACCATCATTTGTGAAATAGTGTCTTCTATTCTACAAAATATTATTCTTGTAGAAATAAAAAACCTAAAGTTAAATAAAGATAACATATTTCTTTGCTACTCTGCCTTGGGGAATTGTTAATATTTTGAAATACCCAATGGAAGCTGGATTTTGAAGTGATATTGGGCTAAGTTAGCTTATCAATTTTCCTAACTTCAATTTTACATTAACCCTTTTCAAACATTTCATCGAACATCTTGAGTGCTTCAATAATTAGACTGTAATAGTAGAATTTAAACTTGCGAATTCAATGACAAACTTAATGCAAGAATAAAAAGACAAGTTTTGCCAAAGAATTACAAGCTTCACTTTCCATTTTAACTAACGGTAACGGATAACTCATATCGTGGGCGACGAGTGCCCAAAGCTGCTACAATTGTTGCTTTGATCTTGTGCAGAGCAGCTGCTGCTTCGATCATGTTGATTCTCTCATCAGCTGAAACTGCTAAGCATTTCATCGCCAACTCAAATATCGACGACACACATCGCTCCTTGGCGGAGAAATCTCGATCCTCCCTCGATAAGAGAGCAGCTGCCACAATTTCAGTAGCTGCATTATGTTGCAGAGCTTCACTTACCCACTCTCTTATGCTCATTTCTCCACCGAACATGTCATCTGTCGGCTTCTTCCCTGTGAACATCTCCAGCAACATTATCCCGAAACTGTACACATCCCCATTCGTAGACACTTTTCCTTCCGTTCCCAACTCTATTTGTATCGGTCATCAGACAAATTAATCATGGAAAATAATCATGGAAAATAATGGAATTTAAAAAGCTAACAATTATCACCTGGTGCAGCATAACCGATGGTGGCCAGTGTTTGAGTTTGGGCAAAAGCTTCCCCTCCCTCGAAAAGCTTCGAAATTCCAAAATCAGAGAGATGAGCAATCATGTCTTGATCAAGAAGAACATTGCTTGGCTTTACATCGCAATGAACAATTGGGAACGAATAGCCTTGGTGTAGATATTCCAATGCTGCTGCAACATCTATTGCTATTTTTACTCTCTGAAGCAGATCCCAATCACTATAGGTGTTTGAATGCAACCATCCTTCCAAGCTCCCATTTGGCATGTACGCGAGAATCAAGGCTTTAAAATCCATGTTACTGCAACACCCAATTGTTCGCACTAAGTTTCTGTGTCGGATGCCACCCAGTATTTCCGTCTCGGTATCAAAGCTCTTTGCACCTCCTTCTAGCTGCAGGTTGAATACTTTGACTGCAGCTTCTAATCCATCCGAGAGTACTGTTGCACGAAAGACCAAACCGAAGCTTCCTCTTCCAAGTAAGTTTCCTTCACTAAAACTATTTGTTCCCCGTTCCAGTTCTATGTAAGAAATTCTTCTCCATTCACTAGTCGGCGGAATATCACTCGATAGGGTAACTTTTCCTGATTTACGCCTCCTTATCATCACGAAGATGATAATCGCAAGAATAGCGGGTAAGATCAGTGAGGGTACCAAGAATTTCTTTAAGTTTGATCTAGGATGATGGTTTGCTAACAAGCAAGGTTGAACTTGAAATCTCGGGAAACCGCAGAGGGCAAAGTTGTGAGAAAAGGATTGAGGAGGGAAGTTACCAAATTGACCTCCACTTGGGATTTCGCCTTCCAGTTTGTTGTTAGAAGCATTAAAAATGTGGAGATAGGGGAGGATGTCTAAGGACTTGGGTATCGAACCGGAAAGATCGTTGTAAGATAAATCTAAAGTTTCGAGACTTCTGAGATGCCCTAAGGATGCGGGAATAGATCCTACAAACTGGTTATTCGACAGGTTTAGAGTTACTAATGATTGGCAACCGTCAATCAAGCTGGGTATATCACCTGAAAATCGATTAGTCGACAAATCCAAGGTGTTGATTGCCTTCAAATTTCCGAGTTGAGATGACAACTGGCCGTTGAAACCATTGAAGGACAAGTTCAAAGTGACAAGGTCTTTAAGAGACCAGAAGTTGGTAGGGATGGTGGAGTTGAGTTGGTTGGAGCTCAAGTCAATGTCTCTCAAGGATTTAACTTCACCCAAACATTCAGGAATTGAACCTTCAAGCATGTTGAGACCAAGGCTCAACTCTCCCAAACTATTCAGTTGGCAAATATCAATTGGAATCGACCCAACCAATTGATTCCCACCAAGATATAACCTTTGGAGCTGCTTCATTTCCCCGATTCTTGTGGGAATAGCCCCACTCAATTGATTCCCATGCATATACAAAGTTAGCAAGCTCAAGTTTCCAATTTCAGAAGGAATTCCGCCCACGATTCTATTGTCTGATATCCACATATCCTCAAGAGAAGTGGAAAAATTCCCAATTGTAGAGGGTAGGGCTCCGTCGAGTATGTTATGGTCTACCTCAAAACTCTTCAAAAGGCGACAGTTAGTAATGAAGAGAGAACTGGAGCCACTTCTCCGCTCAACTTATTCTCCCAAATGTGGAGTGCTTGGAGGAGTCTCAAATTACCAAATTCTGGTATGGACCCACTGAAGAAATTATGTGGCATGTCCAAGAAGGCAAGCTGAGAAAGATTGGTGATGGAGTTTGGAATCTGGCCACTCAGTTTGTTTTCAGTTAAAAGAAGCCATTCGAGATTGAAAAGTGAATTCCCCATATCTGAAGGAAGACTACCTGAAAACTCGTTATATGAAAGGGATAATGTGATCAAGGTTGATATGTTGAATATGGAAGACGGGATGGAGCCGGATAAGGAATTGTTGAACGCACTGAAATGTCGGAGGTTTGGTAAAGTACCCATCTCTTGTGGAATTTCACCTGCCGTAAGCATGCATATGCATGCGATTACTTTAGATGTAAAATTAATTTGAAGAAAAAGGGATTTTGTTTTTCTTTATAAATATGGTGGCTCGTTCATCATGTAGCAATCATATACTATATGCTTTCAGAATCATACTAATATATATGACTACATTCGCACCTGTCAAATTATTGTACCCCAAGAACAACTTAGTAAGCATGGTGAGATTTCCATTTAATCCACGTGGGATGCTGCCGCTCAAGTTGTTTTTGAAAAATGACACCATGTGAAGTTTTATGCATTTCCATATACTTAATTTCTGGAATATTCCCTGCAAGTTGATTGAGAGACAAATAATTAATAAGAGTTAGTATTGATGTTAGGCATTAATTTTACTCGGGACACTACCCCTACCTGCAATTACAAACTTAATCCAACAATTACAAACTTAATCCAAATACACACCTGTCAACTTGTTATCATCGAGATACAATCCCTCAAGTTGTGGTAGATTACTGTGGAAACTTGGGATAGTTCCTGATAAACTATTCTCGCGCAAGGCCAATGCCCTCAAAGAAGAAATGTTGAATATTGAAGGTGGAATACTTCCGGTTAGAGAAGCGTCGTCAATGTTTAATACCTCTAGCCTCGAGAGATTCCCTATTGCTGCCGGAATTCCTCCTGAAAATATACTGTTATTCATCAATATATATTTGAGTATTATTCATTACTTTGATAACATATGTATGTTTTGAATAATGTGTATATATGTACCTTGGAAATCGTTGAAGGACAGATACAACTCTCTAAGCATGCTCAAATTCCCAATTTCCAACGGGATCTTCCCACTCAAATTGTTGTAGGATAATAACAAGATCTCAAGATGTTTGCATTTCAATATACTTGGTGGGATTTCCCCATAAAGGCCATTGTTCCTAAACCTAATTTCTCTCATGGAAGAGATATTGAAGATAGCATTTGGAATGAAGCCACTCAACTCATTTGAATTCAAGTTTAACACTTGTAGGGATGAAAGATTTCCAATCCCCTCTGGAATAACCCCGCTCAAATGGTTATTGCTTATCCATAATTCCTTGAGCGAAGAAGACCTACTACTCCTCCCGATCTCCATTGGAATATTTCCACTCAACATATTGTTACTCAAGTTTAAGAGTTGGAGATTTGAATTGTTGAACAAAGAGGGAGGGATTCTACCTGTGAAACTGTTGTTGCTTAGGTACAGCTGCTCGAGCTGAGGTAAACTGCCCAACCATGTCGGGACTTCTCCAATGAATGAATTCACTGCCACGTTCATCACCTTCAGACGCCGCAGATTAGAGAGCTCAATTGGTAAGAAGCCCGTGAAACTGTTGGAGCTGATGTCAAGATATCTGAGAAACGTTAGGTTTCCGAGATGTGGGGCAACAGTTCCAGCAAGGTCGAATCCGGTGAGATTAAGGGCAGTGACCCTTTGGTGCTTGACACCACACGTGACGCCAATCCAGTCACAAACGGATGTGTTTCCCGACCAATTCGTGTGCAAGATAGCACTGGGGTCGGAAGCAACGGAGCTTTTGAAGGAAAGGAGAGCATGTTTGTCAGTAGCAGAATCCAAGCAGTGGGCAATGGTATTGAACAAGAAGTAGATGGAAAGAGCAAGGAAAGAGAGATGAGTAGTCTTCATTGAATTTCAATTGTTTTATTTGGGATGGAGTGCCCTCTTCATATATATAACGGATGCTCTCTTTGCTAAGCTCAATTATCTGTATAAGAACGCCAACTGATGCATGAAAGTCGTGGTTTGAGTCTTGGTCAACGAGTCTTCTTCCAAATAAAAGTGAAGTGTGGAATTTATGTAAATTAATCTGGAAACCAAATTGGGATTACAGTATAATTTTACTTTCGAGATTAAATTGCGATTACACTGAAATTCGGATCTTTTTCGACTCGGCCATACTTGACATTTTTATTTTTGGATTATCATTTTTCTTTATCTAACCCATTATTTTCTCCGGACTATTCGAATCAGCTAATTCCAATTAGGATGAGAGAGACCCTCAACATATGCTTTACTATCAAATATCAACTATAGTAGTCAACTTATCATTTAGGTAATCAATAACTTAAGGACGAGAGATGAAATATTTCCATTCATTAAGGGGCAATTGACGCAAGTCGTCGTCAACTTATTTCCTCCTTCCCACAAATGCACTTTTTCTATTATATCCAAAAAAGAAAATCCACTACCTAAAGCAAACATGTTAAAACTTTAATAAATTACATGTAAAATACTTTTTTTTAAATCTATATCGATCACATATTAAAAGTTATTTGAAACATTCAAATCAATATTTATGATTAATTAAATTGCCATTAAAATTAATTTTTGATTTTAAATTCGTGTTTTATTATATAATAGTATGATTAATTAAATTGCCTTAAATATTAAGGTGTAAGATGTAACAAAAGTTAGCACACACTAAAATTAATTCATAATGGTTACAACTTTGGAAGACTTAATTGCTTTTGAGGCCTAAACATCCACTAACTTTTCACATCAATTAATGAGAATAAAGATGACTAGTTTGAGCACAACACTACCTTCTTCTTGTTCAATACCATTGCCCCTTGGGCATTGCCTCTCACCACTAAGATGGTGTCACGTGGCTCAGTCTTCTTCATTTTAGCACCACTTTTTACTATTTCCAGAAATATGTTTCTGAAAATTGTAAGCCTATATTATATTGTTTTTTTTTGCATGAATAGGTAGATAAATGTAGAAAATTATGAAATTCAATTTTGACAACATTTATTTTTTAAAATTTTTATTTAATTTTTAAATATGAAATTCAATTTTAAAAAGTTATAATATTACCAAGTGATACAATTCAAAAAACGAATGAAACAGAAGACTCGATCCTTTCATTCCAGTGATATACGTTAAATTTAGGACTTAACACTTATAAATAAATAAAATAAAAAATAAAATTATATTTTAAATGAATATATCTGCCGACAAAGAGGAAAAAAATAAATGATTTTTTTTTTTTTTTGAAAATATATATGTTAAAATAGAAAAAAGGGGGCTGGCGTGGCGGTGGGAGGCAATGCCTCAAAAGCAGCATATAGACTACCGTTCAAGAGGAAGATGGAAAAAGCAAAGAAAGAGAGATGATGAGTAGTCTTCATTCATTATTTAATTGTCTTATTATTGTTACGTATAAACTTACTATTGAATAAAGCAAAAGGAGCCATCTCAAGCCGTTCTCATGAGTACAGACAAGGATTAACCCATTATAGTCAATTGTTTTTTTCTTTAGGGAGGAAAAATAGTAGGACGACTGATGAAGTTTCTGCCATCTTTCATTCTTCACATTTTCTTCTTCTGATATTTGTCATTAATTAATGGAAGGAAAAAAAAACCCAATTTCTACAGACAGTCAGTCGAGATGTTTATGTATCGCGTGAGGACGTGGCAGATGACGCGACATGAGTCTTCTTCTACTTATTTTGTGAATTTCTATACTTTTTATTATTATTATTAAAATCAAATAATAATAGAAAATTCGATTTAATTTTTAAATATGAAATTCAATTTAGAAAATTTTAATATTACCAAGTGATACAATTCAAAAAAATGAATGAAACAGAGTACACGTAAAATTTAGGACTTAACACTTAAAAATAAATAAAATAAAAATAAAATTATATTTTAAATGAATATACCTACCGACAAAGAGGAGTAAAAAATTGAAAAAAATAAAGAATTAAAAATACCCAAAAGAGCCATTAAAATAGAAAAAGGGGCTAGCGTGGCGGTGAGAGGCAATGCCTCAGGCAGCATATAAACCAAGAGGAAGATGGAAAGAGCAAAGAAACAAAGATGAGTAGTCTTCATTTATTTTAATCGTCTTATTTTGGATTGGTTAACCCTGTTCATTTATATAAGGGAGGGACAGCTCTCTCCACTACATTGAGAAGGTAGCCTAATTAATTCATTCATTCAAATGTAAGTGTGAATTTATGTAAACCCGGGACCCTCCATGTCTGTCTATATTATACGACTCAAAATAAAAATTATAGTCAATTGTTTTCTTTTCTTGAGGAAATATAATAAGACGACTGATGAAGTTTCTGCCATCTTTCATTCTTCACATTTTCTTCTTCTGATGTTTGTCATTAATGGGAAAAAAACCAATTTCTACATACTGTTTTTGCGAATTTCTATACTTTTTTTTTTATTATTTAAATCAAATAATAATAGAATTACTCTATTATTGTAGTTACTATTTATATGTGGTACCCTAATTTTGCATTTCTTTAAGAGGATCAAAGTAGCTTTCCATTAATTTATTATGATGATCCTAAATTGATGTCTATCTATTCATGGTTTCTTGGATTATAATTATGGAAACGGAGTTTGATGTAATACTCACAGCCTAATAATATATAGGTGTGAGATTTTATACAAAATTGATTTTCCGTGAAATAAAAATAAAAAAAAGAAATGATGGAGTTGGACTTTTTGAAATACCCATGTAGGTGGTATCCCTTTATCGGCCCAATAGAGCTGGACTATTGAAAATGATATTGGGCACACATGAATAAATAATCGGAAGCCCTCGTAGATTTCTATATATCATCAAAATAATCTCGCTGGAACATTCCATCGAACAGTTTCCATGCACCACTTGTTAAGGAATGATGATAGCAGATCCCATGGCATTAGTGATAAGTTCCTCTCAATATTCAATGACTTTAATTTATCTACAATTTCTATCCTTAGTTTACTGGAATCTTAGAAGGAAGATTTTTCATATATGGGTCGAGGATATGCTATCATCATTCTTTGAATTGATGCCCGGACATTGTTCGATGAAACAACTAACAGAGATGAAATATAAATGAGAGGAAAAAAATACTGCTTGCAAATCAAAAATCACTGTACCATCACCACCTTCACCTTCAGTTAGTGAATGAATTTCTACTGCATTTCCCTTGTTTTCTCTATCACCGACCAACTTGAGGGCTTCAATGGTTTAGACCGTAAAGGTAGAATTTTATGTTTTTGATTTCTATTAATGATTGAAACCATCATTTGTGAAATAGTGTCTTCTACTCTACAAATTTTTATTCTGGTAGAAATAAAATCAAAAAGTAAAATAAAGATAAAATATTTCTTTGCTACTCTGCCTTAGGGAATTGTTAATATTTTGAAATCAAACGACTTGTATATGTGTCACTTTCTCAGCCCAATAGAAGCTGGTCTTTGAAACATTAACCTTTCAAACATTTCATCGAACATCTGGAGTGCTTCAATGATTAGAATGCAATGGTAGAATTTAAACCTGCGAATTCAATGAAAAACATAATGCAAGAATCAAACTGATATGTTTTGCCAAACTACTACAGGCTTAAGTTTCCCTTTTAACCAACAGTAACGGATAACTCATATCGTGGGCGGCGAGTGCCCAAAGCTGCTACGATTGTTGATTTGATCTTGTGCAGAGCAGCTGCTGCTTCGATCATGTTGATTCTTTCATCAGCTGAAACTGCTAAGCATTTCATCGCCAACTCGAAAATCGACGACACGCATCGCTCCTTGTCGGATAAATCTCGATCTTCCCTCGATAAGAGAGCAGCTGCCACAATTTCAGTAGCTGCATTTTGTTGCAGAGCTGCACTCACCCAATCTCTTATGCTCGTTTCTCCATCGAACATATCATCTGTTGGCTTCTTCCCCATGAACATCTCCAACAGCATTATCCCGAAACTGTACACATCCCCATTCGTAGACACTTTTCCTTCCGTTCCGAACTCTATTTGTATCAGACACAACAGTTCATCAATTTGTTAGGATTAGGCAAATTGATCATGGAAAATAATGGAATTTGAAAAGCTAACATTATGCATTATCACCTGGTGCAGCATAACCGATGGTGGCCAATGTTTGAGTTTGGGCGAAAGCTTCCCCTCCTTCAAAAAGCTTCGAAATTCCAAAATCAGAGAGATGAGCAATCATGTCTTCATTTAGCAACACATTGCTCGGCTTTATGTCACAATGGCCAACCGGAAACGAATAACCATGGTGAAGATACTCTAGAGCAGCCGCAACATCTATTGCTATTTTTAATCTCTGTACGAGATCAATAAAACAATTGTCAGAATACAACCATCTATCCAAGTTCCCATTCGGCATGTATGCCAGAATCAGAGCTTTAAACTCTATGTTACTACAACATCCGATAACTTCAACTAAGTTTCTATGTCGAACGTTGCTGAATACTTTAGTCTCTGTGTCGAAGCTTCTTGCACCCCCTTCTAGTTGCAAGTCGAATACTTTTGCTGCAACTTGTAGTCCGTCAGATAGTGTTGCTTGGAAGACCGAACCGAAGCTTCCTCTTCCGAGTAGGTTGCCCTCACTAAAACAATCTGTTCCTCGTTCCAGTTCCAAATAAGAAACTCTTCTCCACTCAATAACAGGTGAGATATCAGAGGAGAGTGGTACCTTCTTCTGATTTCTTCTCCTTATGAAGACGAAGATGGCCAACACTGAAATGACTACTACAATCAATGAGGGCAACATGTACTTCATTAATTTGACAGGCTCTTTTTTTGAGCATAGATGCACTTGATATCTTGGAGAACCACATAGGGCAGAGTTGTGGGAAAAAGAATGAGCAGTAAAGTTACCGAAACGACCCCCGTTTGGAATTTCCCCCTCCAATTTGTTGTCGGAAACACTAAAATTCCGAAGAAGGGGAAGGCCTTCTAAGGACTTGGGTATGATTCCAGAGAGATTATTGTGGGACAAATCTAAATCAGTTAAGCCTTTGACATTTCCCAGGGCTGTAGGAATATATCCACTAAACTGGTTATTCGACAGGTTTAGAGTTACTAATGATTGGCAACCATCAACCAAGCTGGGAATATTGCCTGAAAATTGATTGGACGACAAATCCAAGGTGTTGATTACCTTCAAATTTCCGAGTTGGGATGACAACTGGCCGTTGAAATAATTGAAGGATAAGTCCAAAGTGAAAAGGTCTTTAAGAGCCCAAAAGTTGGGAGGGATGGTGGAATCCAATTGGTTGGAGTATAAGTAAACTTCTCTCAAGGATTTGAGTTCCCCAAAACATTCAGGTATTGAACCTACGAGCTTGTTCCTAGAGACGGTTAACAATCCCAGATTATATAATCGGCAAAGATCATTGGGTATGGACCCAACCAATTGATTGGCACCAAGATATAGCCTTTGGAGTTGCTTCATTTTCCCAACAGTCGGTGGAATGCGCCCACTCAATTGATTTCCAGAGAAATAAATCCCGAGCAAACTGCTCAAGTTTCCAATTTCAGAAGGAATGGTTCCCACGATGTCGTTGTTTAATAACTAGATATCCTCAAGGGAAGATGAAAAATTCCCGATTGATGTAGGCAGACTACCGTTCAGTAGGTTGTTATTTGCCACCAAGGACTTCAAATATCGACAGTTGGTTAATGAAGAGAGAAATGGGGCTACCTCTCCGCTCAACTTATTCCCCCACATGTAAAGTTGTTGGAGGAGTCTGAAATTACCAAAGTCGTCCGGTATGGATCCACTAAAGACGTTGGCGGCAATGTCCAAGAAGGCAAGTTTAGAAAGATTGGTGATAGAGCTTGGAATCGGACCATTGAATCTGTTGTGAGCTAAAACAAGCTTATCAAGATTGAAAAGTGAATTCCCCAAATCTAAAGGAAGACTACCTGATAGCTCATTAAATGAAAGTCCTAAGTCATTCAAGGTTGATATGTTGAATATGGAAGATGGGATGGAGCCGGATAAGGAATTGTTGAACACATTGAAATATTGAAGGTTTGGTAAAGTGCCCATCTCTTGTGGAATTTCACCTGCAGTATCCATAAATACATGCATGAATAATATTGAATTTATTACTATTAATACAAACTATACTATATTATATATATATATTTTTAATATTCGTCACAGATGGTCGAGTGTATAGTTTTTTCATAAATTTTATAGCAACTACAGTAGAACATAAATGAGAGCAAATACAAACCGCCTCCAATTTGAAAGAAAATTGCTAGCAATTCAAACATATTTTATTCACGATAAGAAATTAACAAAACTTGCATTATTTAGAAAGTACTAGTAAATGTAACGTGCGTTGCACATTTGATCTATATTTTAATTTGAATTATATTCTTAAGAAATCAGAACTGATACGTGCACCTGCTATTTTGTAAATATATCACTAATAATGATTGCTATTACTTTGATTCATGTCAATATTACTTATTTCATCCCTAAAAAACTTATACACCAAAAATAAATGAAGTACTCTAGTAACGGAAAACATGCTCAAAATATTAGATAAACAATTTATTTCTTTAACCTTTATATGAAACATTAAAAAAAAAACATTTATGTTTTAGCAACCACCTTTCTTTAATTTATATTATCTCTCATTCAAATTACATAAAATAATTTCTCCATTAGAAATATACAAAGTATAAGCTAATCCAAATGATTTTCGACTATCTAATCATTTTCTTGTAAGATGCAATTAAAACATTAAAAAAATTAAAATAATATCTCCATGTTATCTCTGCTACAAAGACTTTGTTCATAAGTGTCTATCTATATGTGTTGGATTGAAAACTTAAATTCTATCTATTGTCATAAGTTAATTAATTAAATTTATTTGTTAAATCTTTGTGTACATCATCATCATCGTTATTTAAAACATAATAGAATTTCACTATTATATAAGTAATTAACATAACTTTTATAGTACAGAGTAATATATATTGTATTATACATGTCATTAACCTTAAAAAAATACAAATGTGTTCTCTTTGTTAAAAAAATAAAATAAAATGAGAACACTGCGTGTGATACAGTTTTGCAATAAATTCTTATTTCACTATTTCTTTTTTATCAAGAGAATACACTGAATTGTATGATGTGGATAAAGCTAACAGACATTAGAAAGAACATACTCCCTCTGTTTTTTTTTTTAAGTCTTTTTAGCCTTTTGTCATTGTTTTTTTTATAAGTCTTTTTCACATTTCAAGACAACATTTTCAATTTCCAACTCACTTCTCCTCATTTTCTCTCTCCTTTTCATTGTCTCCATCCCTCAACAATTAATGTTTTTCTCTTCTTCCAAAATGACTTAATAATTTTTTATGTAAAATATGTAATTTATGGAATAAAAAAATAACATACTCCCTCCTATTTTTAATAAGTGTCATTTTAGACATTTTCACACATATTAAGGAATAATTTTTTTGCTATAATTAACCTTAATAAATGCTTATTAACTCTTTATTTTCTTGATTAAGTTGTGGACTACTTCTATCTCACTCTTCATAAATGCCTGGAAGATTAAATGAAGACAAAGGGCAATATTGGAAAAAAAATAATAGAACGCCATATATTAAACAAATAATGAAAAACCTAAAATGACACTTATTAAAAATAGGAGGGAGTACTACTAACTACTTACACAATTGCTTATTTGAGATATATTAATTACTTTAGAATTTTGAAGTACATAAATAAGATTATTAAATTTCCTTAATTCCTGTGTAGGAGCTGAAAAAAGACTTATAAAAAAAACGGAGGGAGTATCATTCATCCATAAATATATATAAATAACATAATTAAAATCATGATTATAATTCACATTCAGAGTTAACTAATCATAAAGCCAAAACTGTAACAAAGTTTTGACAATTGTAATTTTAAACTTCTCTTTCGTTCTTATTCTATTGAATTGTGATGTAATCTAAGATCATATAGTAACCAAGACCTTCACATATATATTAAATAAACAGAAGCAAACACAAATTTAAAACTTTTTCACAAATTAAGACATGTATTGACACCTTTATATTAGGTCACCGTTCACCGTATATGTACTTGCAATCTTCCAACACGAGTTTTAAGTTTTGAAATGATTTGATATGAAAGTGTTTTTAGGTCTCATTCAATGTGAGTGAGTATTAAAATAAAATAAATAATCGATTAAACATATTTTTTATGGACGGTTAAGAAATGAATTAAAAGTACATATATCGTAGCGAAGAGAGTAAAACTGTATTTTTTATAATGACACATAAATAATGCATGAAAGTGTAGACTTGGTCAAAAAGCTTATCGTAATTTTCTGTAAATCAATAATTTAATAAGAAAACCAAAAGTGTTATTTAGATATTATGGACATTCTTTATCTATATCCTTATTAATAAACACACAATGAACTGTTTGCGCTATTTGCTTAATGTAGGTAACTTGATGTAATGAAAGAAAATAGTTAGTTCAAAACTATGCATGGCAAATTTGTGGAAACTAAAAGATAAGTAGTCACATGATTATAGTTGTTCAATATGAATAACTTTTTCGTGCGTACTCTTTGTTTTTTACGTCAAAGGAAGTGACTTAACTTCTCACTTGAAAGCTAACATTATGAGTTTTACAATGGACAACTTAGAGCCTAATCTTCAACCCTGACAGATGAAAGATACACAATTTTCCAGCAATCAACTCAGTACTAAGCACAATCTCAACACTCATTCAAGTTTGGGTGTTGAATGAATTTTTAACTATGACTATCTCTTTACAAGAATATGATCATAGTCGGTGTGCATATGTTGTCTTAGAGGTAGGGGGTTAAGTATCAGGAGCAAAAGAATTTGAGTTCGAGTCCTTCATGACACGATCTTTAATTTTACTGTTAAATGCTTCCAAAAAAAGAAGGATCGTAGTCGAATAGGTTTTTGATATGGATTATTTGAGCCAAACTTGAATGTTGGAATAGTCTCTAAAAATAAAAACACTCCAAGAATAATGTAAGGATTTGATGTGCTTGCATATCTAGTTCGAAAGCAAGATGATGATATGCAAGAGAGCTTGAATATGAGGAAGAACTTTAACATATTGAATTTTGTATTTAGTTTGGGCTTTATTAACCTTCACTGAGTGTTGAACTCTATCTATTTATAATGTAGACTCGTAAAACTACCTATTACATTTTGCAGAGATAGTTGTTTGAATATTCTCTTTGGAGTGTGATCAACCACAATAAATGAAGTTTTCATTCGTTAGATATGTTACAGACATTCTTTCAAATAGCTTTACCCCAATTACTAAGAATACCAAGATTGACTCTCTCTATTTTATAGTTTGTTGTTCTAAGTTGCACTTATCACTTTAATAGGTTTTGCTTTCGTTGGGGTTAGATTGGGCTGACAAAAGTTAATTCTCATGAGTTCATAGAAAATTATTAAAACAACTATTTAACCGGATAGATTTAAGTCAATGCAAGGTAAATCGATTGACATGTGATAGGTATGTATGAGTATTATTATGTATTCTTATCAAATAGGCTCTCTCTTTAATCTCGTTGACTTAAGTAGTTGATTCCTTCACCAGTAGAGTGACCTTGATTATTATTGACTCAGTGAATTAATTAATCAATAACACATAATTCCTTAAGATTTTGAATTATGCTAACCTATAAGTTACCGATGAGCATTGTATTCTCAAGCAAACTATTTGATAGTTTTACAATTCAACCGAAACGTATGAGTTCAAAAAAAAGAGTGATACGAAATAATTTCCCTTGACAAATGCCTTAATTCAAGAAATGACAAACATGATTTTCTTAGAATTTATGGGGTGATATTGTGTCGTTTTATAATCTCCTCGTGCTTGTTTTTAGTGATTATCGTCGCTTCAACGTCGAATTGTTGAATCTTTCTTCTCGAGCTTAGTTTTGCTTATTTTTACAGGAAACGAGAGAATATTGAACAATGGAAGTAAGTCCACGACGTAGCTCGGTTCGAGAGGAGCGCGTAGGCGAAAACGGCGATCTAATCGGAGTTCGTATGAGGGAGAACGAGGCGAAACGGCGAGACAGCGCACGGCCGGGCGACGAAGCGCCCGGGCCGCGCGCCGAGGCAGCAACGCAAGGCAGCGGCGAGTGCCCGCTCGCGGGACCGCGCGCGCGCCCAGGTCCAGGGCGGGGTCTGCCCCCGCGCGTCAACATGGCCATTGGCCTGCGCTGCGGGGGTAGCCCGCGGGGGTACTCCTTCCGGCTTGACTTCCTTCCAACTTCGTTTTCGCCCCGATTCTTCTCCTATTTCTCGTTTTCGACCCCATTTTCTCTCATTTTCCTCCCCAATCTTAATTGCTACTTAGTCCCTCTCTCCCAAAACATATAAATACCCATTTCAAACCTCATTTTCTAGGTAAGCCTCATTATTTCACACACCAACACACTTTTTCACACACTAATCTCTACACCCATCATCATCATTCCACATTTGGGGCTTCACTTGGGATTGAAGAATTGTTGAAGGAGAGAGTCTAAGGAGCAAGAATAGAAGATCAAGAGCTTGGATTTGATTCTAAACCCATTTTTCCTTAGTCTTTTATTCACGTTCATCTTGGATTTGGAGTTTGTGCTCATCATGTGTTTGATTAGCTAATTTCCTTTATTCTAGGGAGAAGGATAGTTGGATTTGTAATGGATTGATCTTATTTCCTATTAATGCAT
The DNA here is from genome assembly GCA_029379335.1 of Thymus mandschuricus. Lineage (NCBI taxonomy): Eukaryota > Viridiplantae > Streptophyta > Magnoliopsida > Lamiales > Lamiaceae > Thymus > Thymus mandschuricus. The sequence goes on from CM057074.1 coordinate 39,761,495, forward strand.
GATTAATTAGATTTATCTCCTTGTGATCTTATTTTGTATGGATGTTTTAATGCTTGATCACCATTGATGCATGCTTTAGACATTGAATTGAGTATCGAGAGATGAGATTCGATGTTGGAAACCGATCACAAGGCATAATTGCTCGATAAACCGAGAGGGTGAGAGTAATTGTGAGGGCAATTGATCCTAGGAGCTTTTAGGAGTTATAGGCTAGAGGTTGATAGGAGACTATGACCATGGCTTGTAATCTACGGTAGTTGTCGTCCGAGAGGAGGCAAATACGAATTAGAGATCGCCCTAGATAGAGATAGTTGATTCATGTATTGATAGACTTAGGCTATATCCATTGCATTCTATCGATTCCAAATCCCTAGAATAACTTTACTTCATCGTTTCTTCATTAGTTCACTTTTGTTTACTTGTTTTCGTTTATGTGCTTTGTTTACTTGCATTAGTAGCTTAGAAAACCACTCAAAATCTCGTTAGCTTAGATAGATCGAAAGAACTTAGTAGTATTAGTCACTATCATTTCTTTGCATTGATCCTCGTGGAATACGACCTTACTTGCTCTATATTAGGATTACCCGTACTCTTGCGGGAGTTAATATTTAGCTCGTCAAGAAACACTGACAATTTGATAGGATGGAGGGAAGGGGTATTAAAAATAATATATACTCATATCTATGCGTGGAGTAATTAACAAAAGAAAATAAAAATAAATCTTCTAAATTAAATTACATGCCATAAGCTTTTCGTTAATTATATCCCCCTACATTATTGTGATTATGTTCTCCAAGATTTTCAAAAGGAGAAATAGTCACTTATTAATTGTAAAAGGCCGGTTTAGACAGTCACACCTAAAGAAAACAATTTAATTAACTAAGTAGTATAGGATAAAATTATTTTATACTCCCTCCATCCCTATCTATAGACCAAAATTTTTTGGGATTAATATTCTTTAATGATGTGTTAAAGTGATTCTTTTGAATCCACTTATTAGAACAGACTATGTATTTAGAGGGTAAAAATTTAACTTTTTATGAGTTAAAGTGATTGTTTTGATAATTTTGGTTATACTTAAAGGATATAAATTAATGTAAATTTTTTTATTGAATCCAGGCAAATTGAATCCACTATCCAGAAGAGAAACAATCTAAAGATGTTGGATAACCAAATATTAAAACAATCTCTATAGATTATGAATGAGAAAATATTATATTTATATATTAAAATTATTTTAATATTGTTAAAAATAATCAATCTAATTTTAATGTGTATTACATAAGCAAAAAACCTTTTCAAATAACTTGCGCGATAAAATATTGCTATTACTTAATTTCAAAGTAAGAATTTTAAATTTGCATATACTTATATTCGACATCAAAATCTATTATAAAAGAATATCTCTACATTAAATTATACTTCATTTCTCCCAATTATAAAGAATATACTGATAACTTAAAAGGTTTAATTTTAGTAAATTGAGCTCTTATCAATGAGAAAAATAACTAACAATATAAAAAACCGGCACCTTAGCATCTACTGACCACATACCTTTTTTTAACACTTTGTTTGTAATAAAATTTAGTCATACTATTAGTTAGTGTGTATATTATAGGTCATCGCTTCAAATGTTCACAACAACCAAAAAAACAAGAGAACAAACTAAAATTAAAAATTCATGTCCAATTAAATGGTTTGAATAATAAATATCAATGAAATGAAGAAAAAGACAAAATAAAATAAAATAACATTTTCAACTCCAATTTAGTTAGTTAAAAGACGTGAAAAGTAATTTATAACAAAATGAGTTAGAAATACTTAAATTTAGTTATTTTGGAATTTTCTAATTTTTTTATATTTTTAAATCGATAGTTAGATGGAAATTTAACTAAATGAAATTAAGTCCATCACATGCATTTAAAAACTAACTAACTAAATAAATAAATAAAATCATCTCATGTGTAAGTATATTATTTTATATAAGTTACATATTCTAAGTAGTATATAATTAAGTATATACTGTACTATTATTTTTTAGCTATAAATAAAGTTACATATTTATGATATTTTAAATTAGGTATAAATCGATAGTATTATTTTTGTATCTTTAATTTAATTTATGCAAGTATAATTATATTTTTTTACCTTAATTATGTTTATACTTTATTACTTAATTATCCTTGATTTTAAGTAAGTTTGAAGGATATTATAGGCAATACATTATTTTGTAACATAAGGCTCTTTTTAGTATAGGTATAGATAGATAGTATGTTGCTATGTGCAGGGAAATAATTTGATAGATGGCTTCGGCCCTAGTTTGGGACAATAAGTATGTATTGAGGATGAGGCTAGAGAACAATGAATTGGTTGCCCCGATCGATACTGTTATAATGTGAATTATCAAACATAATAACGGCTTGACATACCCGATACACTAATCTTTACTTATTTATTTATTTATTTATGTTGGATGATTCGATGATACGTCTTACGTCGTACGGAGCATGTAAATTGACCATATTTCTTTAGCTTTCAGTTATATATCTTACACTGTTACTTCCAAAATGAACAGAAACAGAAAAAGGATTGCATTATGCCAGGGTGCCGGAGAATATACAACGCTTTGATATTTTTTTTAACTTTTGAAAAATATTCACATCTATAATGATAGTGATATAGATAATGTAATTTGTATAATTATTCTAACTTTTTTCTATCTAACTTTTTTCATATGTTATTCAGAATCTATCATAATATGATCACATTTGTACCTGTCAAATGATTGTCGGCCAAGGACAAGTATGTTAGCATAGTGAGATTTCCAATTCCACGTGGGATGCTGCCACTCAAATTGTTGTCAACAAATGACAATATGTCAAGGTTTTTGCATTTCCATATATTTGACGGAATCTCCCCTGCAAGTTGATTGAGTGACAAATAATAATTAAGCGTATATTGATGTTGGGCATATTCCACTTCTACCTGCAAATAATAGAATCACGTACATATACACGAGTGACAAGTAAGAAGATATTTGTACATACCTCGATAATCGTTATAGCCCAAATACAACTCTCTAAGCGTGTTCAAGCTCCCAATTTCAAGCGGGATTTCTCCATTGAAATGATTGTAGGATAAACTCAGGCTCTCAAGGTGTCTGCATTTCCATATATTTTGTGGAATCTCCCCAGAAAGTTGGTTGACTGAAATATCTAGTAGTTTGATATTCGGGAGATTGTCACACAAATGAGTCGAGAGTGAACCTGATAGGCTATTATTCTGAATTCTAATTTCTCTCAAGGAAGAGATATTGAAGATAGCATGTGGAATGGACCCACTCAACTCATTTAAATTCAAGTTTAACACTTGTAGGGATGAAAGATTTCCAATCCCCTCTGGAATATTCCCGCTCAAATGGTTATTGCGTATCCGTAATTCCTTGAGCATAGACCTACTACTCCCAATCTCCATCGGAATATTTCCCCTCAACAGATTGTTCCTCAAGTCTAAGAGTTGGAGATTTGAATTGTTGAACAAAGAGGGAGGGATTCTACCTGTGAAACTGTTGCTGTGGAGATCCAGTTGCTCGAGCTGAGGTAAACTGCCCAACCATGCCGGAATTTCTCCAATGAATGAATTCACTCCCACGTTCATCACCTTCAGACGTCGCAATTTAGAGAGCCCGAATGGTAACAAGCCTGCGAGATTGTTGGAACTGATGTCCAGATATCTCAGGAATGTAAGGCTTCCGAGATGTGGAGAAACAGTTCCAGCAATGTCGAATCCGGAGAGATTGAGAGCCGTGACTCTTCGATGCCTGAGGCCGCACTTCACACCAGTCCAATTACACAATGGTACATTTTCTGACCATTTGAGGCGCAGGATAGCATGTGGGTCGGAAGTAATGGAGTTTTTGAAGGAAAGGAGAAAATGTTTATCAGTGGTAGAATTCAAAATAGATGACGTGCCCAAGCAGGGCGAAATGCTAGTATTAATTAATAGCAGCAACAAAATTGAAAGAGCAAAGGACGAAAGATGAATTATTTCCATGGATTGTTTATTGTTAATAATAATAGCTACTTGTTTTCCTTTGAATTCATAGATTGCTTGCTCTCTTTATATATAACATAAATTAAAGGATTATCTTGAGTCTTCGTAGTCAACTTAGTGCTCTAACCGATAAGTGTGGAATTTCAATTCGTGATCGAGGGGGCCATTGACGCAAGTCGTCTTCAACCTATTCATTTGAGAAATTTTCTTTTTCCATTCAAAATTAAATTAATGAAAAAGAAAAGAAAAATCCACTACATTTAACAAGCAGATGAATGTTCATCTATCTGCAGTAATTATTCTAAGTGTAATCATGGATAATGTGATAGTATATTTTTAATAGAAAATATTTTATTTCTTTCATGTGTAACAAAAGTCAGCACACTAAGATTAATTCATAATGATTATTACAACTTTGGAAGTCTTAATTACTTTTGTGTCCTAACTTTTTCCACCAATGAGAATAAAGATGAGTGAGCACAACAAGCCTTCCACTCACAAGGAATATTATCTTTGTAGAAAATGTATGACTTGGGCCCATGCTTTTATTTTATCCTAATCATAACTTTTATACTTTGGATGTTAATTTCAACCATGGAATTTATACCATATCAGTTAAAAAGTAGAATTTATGTTTAGTTCTTTGACTAAAAATGGAGCATAATTCCATCTTAATATTTCCTATTCATATCCACTGTGGACATATTTACCTTGTTCGTTGTGGATGTGGAAGTGGTGAACAATAAGGCAAAACAAATACAATTACTCCCTCCGTCCTCCATATATTGAAATAGTTTTATGGGCACAAGTTTTTTTGCATTTTGGTGGTATAATAATAAATTAATGTGTTAAAGTGTTAAAGTGGAATAATTGTGGGTCCATTTGAATTTTTTAATAGTATTAAAATGTTAAAATAATAAAAAGTAAATGTATAAAGTGCTAAAGTGTTAAAGTACAACAAGCCTTCCACTCACATTGTAAGTGTTGGAAATTGTTGGTTATCTTTGTAGAAAATGTGTGACTTGGGCCCCATGCTTTTATTTTATCCTAATCATTAACTTTTATACTTTGGATGTTAATTTCAACCATGGAAATTATACCATATCAGTTAATGGGTAGAATTTATGTTTAGTTCTTTAACTAAAAATGGTGCTGATACGGGTCGTGATGGTGAGGAGACCGACGTGAGTGAGGAGGAGTTGGACGGCGAGCCTCTCGACTTTGATACGAACGAAGAAGTGGGCGGAGAGGCTGTCCATGACGAGGGAGGAAGGCCAAGGCGGGAACGAAGGGAACCCGCTAGATTTCGGGATTTTATTTAATTGTCGGGCTTGGCCCATTTCCTTGTAATTATCGAGTCGGGCTTATTAATGCTCCTTTTCGGGTTTTCTTATTGGTTCTTTCCCGGATCGTAAGTGTCGAACCAATCAGGGTCCTAGTTATATATAGTGGATTTAGGGTTTGTATGAGGCATGAATGAAGAAGAACCACCCTAATTTTCCTTTTCCCGTTGTTTCTTTTATCTCGCAATTTCACGACGTGATCGACGGGGAAAGCCCGCGACTGTCGATTTTATCTTTTCTTTTCGAGTGCTCTGCCGTGATCCATAACGATAAGGGAAGCGAGCCCTTATCAACTGGTGCTTCCATTGCGTTCTTCCTCCCGCATTCCGATGAATCCCAACCCTAATCGTGCGCCTCCTCCCCATTCGGTGGCGCCATCGTCGTCCAGGCCAGTAGCTTCGTCGGCTTATGTGCAGCCGCCACAAACGTCATCTGTATCCGCTCAGCTTCCAATGGATACGCTAATCTCCGTGCTGCAACAAGGATTCGCACGCTTGGAGGCTAAACTGGACAGCTCCGATCAGCGCACGGTACCGCCGTCGTCGAAACCGAACCCGGAGCCACCGTACGTGTTGCAGGGTACAGGGTGGTCTCCACCGTGGCCGTCGGGAAGTTTCCAGACTCCATCAACGGCGGTGACGCTCCCGGCATGGTCGTCGGGAGAGGAAAGTCGGCGCGGAAATTCTGGGCTGCAAGGAAGCCATGGGTCTCGGACGTACGATCAGCAGGGACACACGGCATGGGATTCGCCGGGCGGCCAACACGGTAACCGGGCCATCGTCACGACTCACACGGCGTGGGATCGACCGGTGGTAAACAGCGGGGAGACATATGGCCCTCGTTCTTCGTGGGAGCCGACTCAGTCGCGAGGGGGCCCTCCCCATACTTCGTCCGAGCCATCCCGCTATATGCGTTTGGATCCTCCGATGTTTGATGGCTCGGACGCGCAATCATGGGTAACGAGAGTTCAATATTATTTCGATTATATTATGTTACCTCTTGACCAACGCTTACATAGTGTTATTGTTTTGTTTTCGCCTCCGGCGTCGGACTGGATTTTTGCTTATCGGGAGACCAATCCTCATGTGTCGTGGCCTCAATTCTTGGATGATGTGCGCCGTCGCTTCGATCCCAACTACTATGTGAACTATATTGAGGTGCTGTCCAAACTCACGCAGACGGGAGCGTTGTTAGATTATAACAACGAATTCGAGAGACTAATGAATCGCACACACGGCCTTACGGAATCCGCCCTCATCCCGATGTATATTGGCGGTCTTCGACAGCCTATCCGAGGCCAAGTACGCTTGCAACATCCTCGTTCTGTGTCGGCAGCCATGTCGTTTGCGTCCGAATTCGAGAGTATGGCGGACCGGGGGAATCCAGCAGGGAATTCGAGCTCTCGTCGACCGTGGAATACTCGGGATTCACGGGGGACGACGTCGGGAGCGGGCATTCCAACCCCGACCTCGGATGCTTCCAAATCGGCAGCAGCCGTGACCAATGGGAACCGTCCCCGTGAGTTTTCGAAGCTCCCTATCGTGCGCCTATCTTCAGCAGAGAGGACGGAGCGGAGTAGGCAGGGGTTGTGCTGGTACTGCCCTGAGAAGTGGAGCGCCGGTCATGCTTGCAAGAAGCCGGTGTTGGCGTATATGGGGACCGATGAGGATCTCGCGGCGTTAGAAACAGCGGAGGCCGAAACTACGGACTCGGAGGTGGTGGCGGAGGACCTTTCGCATTTGTTGAGAATTGACGGTTCCCCCCGGTCACCCTCGATCGAGTTTCAAGGGGTGTGGGGTGCAAGAGATGTGTATATCTTGGTGGACACCGGAAGTACGCACAATTTTGTGCATCCTCGGATCGCGGAGCGATGTCGACTCCCTTTGACACCGATTACTCCCTTCCGCGTGTATATGGGGAATGGTCACGCTCTCTCTTGCTCGTACAAATGCGCGCGAGCCGACCTTAGCATTCAAGGGAATTGTTTTCACGTTGAATTATTTGTGCTGTGTTTACACGGCCCGATTTGATTTTGGGGATGGATTGGCTTCATTCGCTCCGCCATGTTACAAGTGACTACGAGAAGGGTACGTTCGAGTTTGAAAACGAGGGCCGCCGGATTTGTTTGGAGGTTACACCTCGTCTCCCGCGCCAAGTCTCTGCGAGGGTTTTCTCGTCTCTCCTAATCAACCTTGATAGCGCAACGTTGTTCGAAATTCTTCCATTGGGAGAGGCCGAGGTGGCTGCCGGGACCGAGGAGGCGAGCTCGGCATTGGAGTTTCCTATGGATATAGCCGAGGAGGTGCGTACAGTTTTAGAGAAGTATGGGGAGGTTTTCGCGGTTCCCTCGGGTTTACCACCTACGCGCCGGTTTGATCATCGGATCCATCTTCTTCCGAACACCAAACCGGTGAACGTTCGTCCGTATAGGTACCCGTATTTCCAGAAAAATGAGATTGAGAAACAAGTTAAAGAGATGTTGGAAACTGGAATCATCAGACGGAGCAACAGCGCGTTCTCGTCTCCGGTCCTCCTAATTCGTAAGAAGGACGGCTCCTACCGGTTTTGTATTGATTACCGTGCCTTGAACGGGGTGACGGTTCCGGATCATTTCCCTATTCCCACCGCTGATGAGTTGTTCGATGAGTTGGGTGCAGCACGGGTGTTTACGAAGTTAGATTTGAGGTCGGGCTATCATCAAATTCGAATGCATGAGGAGGATGTTTACAAGACAGCGTTCCGTACTCACGATGGCCATTTCGAGTTCCTGGTGATGCCTTTCGGCCTAACGAACGCTCCATCCACCTTCCAGGTGGCCATGAATGAGATCTTCCGGCCATTGTTACGTCGATTTGTGATCGTGTTTTTCGACGACATCCTTATCTATAGCCCGTCGCTTGATAGCCATGCTGAACACCTTGGGGAAGACTCCCGATCAACAATTGTATGCGAGGAAGTTGATGGGATATAAATTTCGGATCGAGTATAAACCGGGCGCGTCGAATAAGGTGGCAGATGCTCTTTCTCGTTGTGAGGAGGAGACCGTGGAAGCCGCGGGCAATGCTTTGCTTTTCTTGGAAGTGACTCAACCCATTCCCGACATTATGGAGTTGCTTAGAGTGGATGTTCGGACCCTACCGGAGTTCAAGGAGCTGCGTGAGGCGTTGGAGGCGGGCTCGGCCCCCCGTGGTTACCGGCTGCATGATGGCCTTCTTTATCGAGACCACCAGATAGTGGTTTCATCTTCATCGGAGGCGAAGACGGCAATATTGTATGAGCACCACTCCACACCGTCGGCCGGGCATCCCGGAGTGGAGAGAACTTTCCGTCGCCTGGCTTCTTCATTGTATTGGCCTAACATGCGACGTGATGTGAAACAATTCGTAGCAGCTTGTTTCGAATGCCAAACTACGAAGTACTCCACCCAAAAGCCGGGGGGGCTTCTGCAGCCGTTATCAATCCCTTATCAAGTGTGGGAGCACGTCTCTATGGACTTCATTACCGGCCTACCACAATCTCGAGGTTATACGGCAATCATGGTGGTGGTAGACCGCCTTTCGAAGTATGCCCACTTCGCACCTCTCCCGACACGTTTTGATGCTTGGAGAGTAGCTACTGCGTTTGTGGACACGGTGGTGAAACATCATGGCTTTCCGGCTACGATAGTTTCGGATCGTGATTCCGTTTTCCTTAACGAGGTATGGGAAAATTTGTTAAAGCTTAGTGGGACGAAGCTTCACTTTACCACGGCATATCATCCAGAGTCCGATGGCCAGACGGAGGTGAAGAATCGGGGGCTCGAACAGTACTTGCGAGCATTTGTGGCCGATCAGCCGGCTAAGTGGTCGAATTTTTTGCCGTGGGCAGAGCTCGCACTTAATTGCTTCCACCATGAGGGATTGGGTACTTCACCCTTCCATGCATTATACGGGAGGGAACCACCACCGCTTGTGGCGCCGCGGCCCTCGGCGACGTGTCCTCCGGCGGTAGCGGAGGTGATTCGGGGTCGTGGGGAGTTGATTGTGTGGCTTCGCCGGAATCTTGAGCGTGCGCAGCAATGCATGAGGGATACGGCTAACAAGCATCGCCGTGAAGTGACTTTTAGCGTGGGAGATCGAGTATTGTTGAAGCTCCAATTATATCGGCAGCATTCGGTTGCTAGGCCCTTGTCGGTAAAGTTGGCTAGGAGGTTTTACGGGCCGTTTGAAGTAGTGGAGCGGATCGGGGAGGTGGCCTATCGGCTGCGTTTGCCCGAGGAGAGTCGGATCCATGACGTTTTCCACGTCAGTTTATTGCGGCCCTACGTGGACGGGATGGCGGTGCAACCAGCGAAATTTCCGACCTTCTTTGCTCGGGGTAAGGCCGTGGCGCGGCCTGTGAGGGTATTGGACCGCAGAAGCGTGCAGCTAGAAGGTGAGTTGGTGGATGAATGTTTGCTGCAGTGGGACGATGACGGAGGTGCGGTTCCGTCTTGGGAGCCGTTGGAGGTGGTGCGCCGATGCTTCCCGACGCTACTCCTTGAGGACAAGGAGGTTGTTAAGGACGGGGGAGTTGATACGGGTCGTGATGGTGAGGAGACCGACGTGAGTGAGGAGGAGTTGGACAGCGAGCCTCTCGACTTTGATACGAACGAAGAAGTGGGCGGAGAGGCTGTCCATGACGAGGGAGGAAGGCCAAGGCGGGAACGAAGGGAACCCGCTAGATTTCGGGATTTTATTTAATTGTCGGGCTTGGCCCATTTCCTTGTAATTATCGAGTCGGGCTTATTAATGCTCCTTTTCGGGTTTTCTTATTGGTTCTTTCCCTGATCGTAAGTGTCGAACCAATCAGGGTCCTAGTTATATATAGTGGATTTAGGGTTTGTATGAGGCATGAATGAAGAAGAACCCTAATTTTCCTTTTCCCGTTGTTTCTTTTCTCTCGCAATTTCACGACGTGATCGACGGGGAAAGCCCGCGACTGTCGATTTTATCTTTTCTTTTCGAGTGCTCTGCCGTGATCCATAACGATAAGGGAAGCGAGCCCTTATCAGGTGCATAATTCCATCTTAATATTTCCTATTCATATCCACTATGGGCATATTTACTTTGTTCGTTGTTGATGTGGAAGTGGAAACAATAAGGCAAAACAAATACAATTATTTTTTTATTTCATAAAAGAAAAACTTAGTCTTCTTTCTTTTCTTTTTTTTCCATCTCGACAAGCGGCAACTTTAGTGTATCATTTTAGTTTTGTTTGTTATTCGTCACATTTCACTAATCTTGTTTCTTAAAATAAAAAGTATTAACCCTTTTATTTTCAATATGTGCCCTTTACTTATAATTTTTAACACTAACGCATAATTTCTCGTGTTGAAAAGAAACGGTTCTATCGAATGGGACGGAGGGAGTAATAATAGTTAGCATTCTATTATCTACTATGTATGGCGAGTTGAGAATTAATTTCCAAAAACGTATTACTTAAATGAATAAGTAATATCACCCAAAAATCAATTTGAATGCTCAATGTTTGGAAAAATAGGATTAAATTAGATACTAAAGAACAACTTTTGACCCAATTTCCGATTACAGTTAAAACTTTAAATTAATTCATCTCATTCGAACATTTCATCGAACACTTTCCAGGCTCTTTTGTCAAATATGGAAATCAATGAGATACGGAAGCCGAGAATCGAAGAACACAAACAGCTAGCTGAGCGATCAAGACTTCCACCGTCTGTTTGACTAGAACAAAAGATAAAGTAGGACGGGGCAATTGCCGCGAGCGAGTCATTGTCGTCTACTTGTTTTTGTTATTAAAATTTAAATGTGCAAAAGTAATAATTTCAGACATTCAAGCATTTCACCGAACAGCTTGAGGGCTTCAATGATTTAGACTGTAATGGTAGAATTTTATGTGTTTGATTTCTATTAATGATTGAAACCAACATTTGTGAAATAGTGTCTTCTATTCTAAAAAATATTATTCTTGTAGAAATAAAAAACAAAAAGTTAAATAAAGATAACATATTTCTTTGCTACTCTGCCTTGGGGAATTGTTAATATTTCTTTGAAGTGATATTGGGCTAAGTTAGCTTATCAATTTTCCTAACTTCAATTTTACATTAACCCTTTTCAAACATTTCATCGAACATCTTGAGTGCTTCAATAATTAGACTGTAATAGTAGAATTTAAACTTGCGAATTCAATGGCAAACTTAATGCAGGAATAAAAAGACAAGTTTTGCCAAAGAACTACAAGCTTCACTTTCCATTTTAACTAACGGTAACGGATAACTCATATCGTGGGCGACGAGTGCCCAAAGCTGCTACAATTGTTGCTTTGATCTTGTGCAGAGCAGCTGCTGCTTCGATCATGTTAATTCTCTCATCAGCTGAAACTGCTAAGCATTTCATCGCCAACTCAAATATCGATGACACACATCGCTCCTTGGCGGAGAAATCTCGATCTTCCCTCGATAAGAGAGCAGCTGCCACAATTTCAGTAGCTGCATTTTGTTGCAGAGCTTCACTTACCCACTCTCTTAAGCTCATTTCTCCACCGAACATGTCATCTGTCGGCTTCTTCCCTGTGAACATCTCCAGCAACATTATCCCGAAACTGTACACATCCCCATTCGTAGACACTTTTCCTTCCGTTCCCAACTCTATTTGTATCGGTCATCAGACAAATTAATCATGGAAAATAATGGAATTTAAAAGGAAAAAAGCTAACAATTATCACCTGGTGCAGCATAACCGATGGTGGCCAGTGTTTGAGTTTGGGCGAAAGCTTCCCCTCCCTCGAAAAGCTTCGAAATTCCAAAATCAGAGAGATGAGCAATCATGTCTTCATCGAGCAACACATTGCTCGGCTTTATGTCACAATGAACAATTGGAAACGAATAGCCATGGTGTAGATATTCCAATGCTGCTGCAACATCTATTGCTATATTTAATCTCTCAAGCAGATCCAAATCACTATAGGTGTTCGAATGTAACCATCTATCCAAGCTCCCATTTGGCATGTACGCGAGAACCAAGGCTTTAAACTCCATGTTACTGCAACATCCAATTGTTCGCACTAAGTTTCTGTGTCGGATGCCGCCCAGTATTTCTGTCTCGGTATCAAAGCTTTTTGCACCTCCTTCTAGCTGCAGGTTGAATACTTTGACTGCAGCTTCTAATCCATCCGAGAGTGTTGCACGAAAGACCGAACTGAAGCTTCCTCTTCCAAGTAAGTTTCCTTCACTAAAACTGTTTGTTCCCCGTTCCAGTTCTATGTAAGAAATTCTTCTCCATTCACTAGTTGGCGGAATGTCAGTCGATAGTGTAACTTTTCCTGATTTGCGCCTCCTTATCATCACGAAGATGATAATCGCAAGAATAGCGGGTAAGATCACTGAGGGTACCAAGAATTTCTTTAAGTTTGATCTAGGATGATGGTTTGCTAACAAGCAAGGTTGAACTTGAAATCTCGGGGAACCGCAAAGGGCAAAGTTGTTGGAAAAGGATTGAGGAGGGAAGTTACCAAATTGACCTCCACTTGGGATTTCGCCTTCCAGTTTGTTGTTAGAAGCATTAAAAATGTGAAGATAGGGGAGGATTTCTAAGGACTTGGGTATCGAATTGGAAAGATCGTTGTAAGATAAATCTAAAGTTTCGAGACTTCCAAGATGCCCTAAGGATGCAGGAATAGATCCTCCAAACTTATTATTCGACAAGTTTAGAGTTTCTAATGATTGGCAACCGTCAATCAAGCTGGGTATATCACCTGAAAATTGATTAGACGACAAATCCAAGGTGTTGATTACCTTCAAATTTCCAAGTTGAGATGACAAGTAGCCGTTGAAATGATTAAAGGACAAGTTCACGATGACAAGGTCATTAAGAGCCCAGAAGTTGGGAGGGATGGTGGAATCCAGTTGGTTGGAGTCCAAGTAAACTTCTTTCAAGGATTTGAGTTCCCCAAAACATTCAGGTATTGAACCTACGAGCTTGTTCCTATCAAGGCTCAACACTCCCAAATTATATAATCGGCAAATATCATTAGGAATGGACCCAACCAATTGATTGCCACCAACATCTAATTTTTGGAGCTGCTTCATTCTCCCAATAGTCGGTGGAATGTGGCCACTCAATTGATTTCCATCCAAATGAATCGCGAGCAAACTACTCAAGTTTCCAATTTCAGAAGGAATGGTGCCCATGATGTTGTTCTCTGATACCGAGATACGCTTAAGCGAAGAGGAAAAGTTCCCGATTGACGCAGGCAGGCTACTGTTCAATAGATTATCCGACACTTCCAAGTACTTCAAATATCGACACTCGGTTAATGAAGATAGAAATGGGGCTGCCTCTCCGGACAACTCATTCCCCCAAATGTGAAGTTCTTGGAGGAGTCTCAATTTACCAAAGTCGTCTGGTATGGATCCACTCAAGGTGTTGGTTGCCATATCCAAGATGTTAAGTTTAGAAAGGTTGGTGATAGAGCTTGGAATCGGACCATTGAGCCAGTTATAACCAATAAGAAGCCTATTAAGATTGAAAAGTGAATTCCCCAAATCTGAAGGAAGACTACCTGAAAACTCATTAAATGAAAGTGCTAAATCCTTCAAGGTTGAAATGTTGAATATGGAAGATGGGATGGAGCCGGATAAGGAATTGTTGAACACATTGAAAAGTTGGAGATTTGGTAAAGTGCCGATCTCTTGTGGAATTTCACCTGCCGTATGCACACATGCATGCACACATGAGATATTAATAATATTCAATCTATTATTATTAATAGTTATCACATATATATGGCCCGGTTTTAGTTTTATAATGTCATAAAATTTATAGCTAGAAAATACAACTTGGGTCCAGTTTGATAAATATAAAGATACGCACAATTCAAACATATTTTATTCAATTCACGATTACTATTAGGAGAACAATTAATTATGCGATTACAAATATCTTAAAGAAAATAGGATGCATTCATAAATTGTTTGATAAATATTTTGATTGTTGATTCCATTTTCAAGCTATATATATTTCTCACAATAGTATATATATTCTGCCTTAATAACTTGGATTCTCAGTTACCAAATGATTGATTGAATTTCTTCGAAGGCACAAAGGTTGGAGGTCTAAATTTCTGTACATGAATCATCGGCTGCGCGTACGTTTTCAACTATTAGCATTTCAGTTTCATTAATATGAGATTTCGTCTTTTGCAATTTATATCCATGATTTATAGGTTGGTATTACATTCCCAAATTATAAAAGTAGAATATTTTCATGTTATATTTATATAAAGCTTGGAATGAGACCATTGATTCTGTTTTCAGTTAAAAGAAGCCACTCTAGATTGGAAAGTGAATTCCCCAAATCTGAAGGAAGATTACCTGAAAACTCATTAAATGAAAGTTGTATGATCTTCAAGGTTGATATGTTGAATATGGAAGATGGGATGGAACCGGACAAGGAATTGCTGAACACATTGAAATATTGGAGGTTTGATAATGTGCCGATCTCTTGTGGAATTTCACCTGCCATATGCAGAAATACATGCATGAATAATATTGAATTTATTATTAGTAATATAATCTATACTATATTATATTGAATATATTTTTAATATTCGTCACAGATGGTCGTGTGCAGTGGCGGAGCCACTCATAGGTCACCATGGGCTAAAGCCCACCCCACTTCCTTTTTTTTTTTTTTAGTTCTTAAACTTTCGATTTTTATCGAAATTTTCATCAATCAGCCCACGCTGAATGCGAAGAAAATTAGTAAATCTTATCTCATCCGTGTCACATGTTGATTAAGCCCACCCCATTCAAAATTCCTGGTTCCGCCACTGGTCGTGTGTATAGTTTTTTCATAAATTTTATATCAACTACAGTAGAACATAAATGAGAGCAAATACAAACCGGCTCCAATTTGGAAGAAAATTGCAATTCAGACATATTTTAATCATGATAGGTAATTAAAACAGCTTACATTATCTAGAAAGTATATGTGATTATTGTAGAAGCAAAAACATTTTAAAGAAAATGATATGCATTTACAAAAAATTGGTGGTTCATCGTGTAACAATTAGTAGCACGCCATCATATGCTATTTATTATTATTATTATTATTATTATTATTATTATTATTATTATTATTATTATTATTATTATTATTATTATTATTATTATTATTATTATTATTATTATTATCATTATTATTATTATCATTATTATTATTATTATTATTATTATTATTATTATTATTATTATTATTATTATTATTATTATTATTATTATTATTATTATTACATATGGCCCTGTTTTAGTTTTATAATTTCAAAAAATTTATAGCAAATACAACTTGGCCCCAGTTTGATAAATATAAAGGTACGCACACTTTTATTCAATTCACAATCAGTAATTAGGAAAACAATTATGCTATTACAAATCTTTAATTTAAAGAAAATAGGATGCATTCATAAATTGTTAAAGCCTGGAGAAAAAAAAATGAAGGGGAGATATACTAGGATATTTAAAAACAATTAAAAGTCTTCCATTGAGAAGAACTCCGGCCAGAATGTTAAGTCTCGGTCTTATATCAAATTTTGGTTTGGTCTTCTTCTTCTTGGTATCTCAATTGTATCCCAAATCTTAATATTTTTCAAATTCTTTAAGGTATAATGATTTGTTTTGTGATTATTTTCCAGGATTAACTATTAATTCAAATTAGGGTGCATATTTTAACATTTAATTTCACTTTTATTAGTTATGTTATGGTTTAAAAAAAATTAAAAACCAGAGTGTACTTACGATTATAATTTGTTACTAGCAATTTTTGTTTTTGTAAAATATAGTAATATTTAACTAAAATGAATTAAGGTTTAAAACATATTTGAGAAATTGAATTTGGGACAAAATATACCATCCCATCACATATGGCCGCGTTTTTATGATTTTAAATAAATTACTAGAACATACTCTATTCATTCCACTTAATTAGTCCTTAAGAAAGAATATATAGATGTAAAAATGTTTCAAAGAAAATAGGGTGAATTCATTAATATGGTGGTTCATAATATGGTAGTAACAATTAGTGGCACTCCACCGTAATGCAATTCAGAACCATAACATGACCCACGTCTGTACCTGTCAAATTATTGTACGAGAAGTACAACTGTGTAAGCATGGTGAGATTTCCAATTCCACGTGGGATGCTGCCGCTCAAAGAGTTGTTGTAAAATGTCAATATGCGAAGGTTTTTGCATTTCCATATATTTGGCGGAATCTTCCCTGCAAGTTGATTGAGAGACAGAGAATAATTAAGAGTATATTGATGTAGGGCATTTCACTTGGGAACCTACCTGCAAGTAATTTTCTAATCGCCAACAATAACAAACTTAATCCAAATCTGCCCTCAACATATATATTGTATATGCTCCCATGCAATATACAACTACTGATTAATTTGTAGTAGTATTTTGCAATTACTCGTCAACGCATGCATGGTGATTATATATATTGCATATTTACCTGTCAACTTGTTATAATCGAGATACAACTCCTCAAGCCGTGGTAGATTACTGTGGAAACTTGGGATACTTCCTGATAAACTATTATCGGAGAAGCTCAATATCCTCAAAGAAGAGATGTTGAAGATTGAAGATGAGATATTTCCACTTAGAGAAGCGCTGTTGATGTTTAATATCTCTAGACTCGAGAGATTCCCCATTTCTGCCGGTACTCCTCCTAAAAGTATGTATATTGTTATTCACCAACATAAAGATATATACAGTTGTTAGCTAGAATGTTAATTGCCAATGAAATTGTTGTAGGATAATGCCAAGAGATCAAGATGTTTGCATTTCCATAGTTAATGAAATATGATCTTCAAGTTTATTCTCATGTAAAGAAAGTGATATGATGTTGGGCACGCATACAAAATTAATGTTTAAAGCTGGGATACTTAATAAGTGCTAGAGAGCTTCATGAATCTCAATTGCTATTTTACTATTGTTATATATAGGATGTTATAGTGTTTTTGTTAAATGTTATACTCACTCCTAGATACCATTTCCTTTAAACCACATTTTAACACATGATTACAATATATTAAATTTCGTGTTGAAGCTTTTAGTTTTAAAGATAATGAACGAATGAAGTATTATTGTAAAATCACATATATACACAAGTAAGAAGTAAGAAGATATTTGTACGTACCTCGAAAATCGTTATAGCCCAAATTCAACTCTCTAAGCGTGTTCAAGCTCCCAATTTCAAGCGGGATTTCTCCATTGAAATGATTGTTGGATAAAGTCAGGATTTCAAGGTGTCTGCATTTCCATATATTTTGTGGAATCTCCCCTGAAAGTTGATTGCGTGAAATAGCTAGTACTTTAATATTTGGGAGATTGTCACACAAATGACTCGAGAGTGAACCTGATAGTATTCATTTACAAAAAAAAAATGGTGGTTCATCGTGTAACAATTAGTAGCACGACATCATAAATGAGAGCAAATACAAACTGGCTCCAATTTGATGATATAAAGTGATGATCACGCATAATTGTGTTACCAATCTGAAAGTATATATGTGATTCCTGTAGATGCAAAAACATTTTAAAGAAAATAGGATGCATTTAAAAAAAAATGGTGGTTCATCGTGTAACATTTAGTAGCACGCTATCATATGCTATTCAGAACCATAATAATAATAATAATAATAATAATAATAATAATAATAATAATAATAATAATAATAATAATAATAATAATAATAATAATAATAATAATAATAATAATAATAATATTATTATTATTATTATTATTATTATTGCTATTATTATTATTATTTCATATTATTATTATTATGTTATTATTATATATAATACCGTTATGGATATTCGTCTCACTTGACATCGCGTGTGATTTTTGTGATTATTTTCCATTATTCTCATTGATTTGGCTTATTAAAGATTAAAATTTAATTAAACATATCACATGCATTAATTGATATACATTACCATTGTTCTATATACATATGAATTTTATTAATGTATTAATTGATAATTTAGTATTAATTATTGATAATTTTATTATACCGTTATGGATCTTCATCACACGTGGCATCGCGTGTGATTTTTGTGATTATTTTCCAATATTCTCATTGATTTGGCCTATTAAAGATTAAAATTTAATTAAACATATCACATACATTAATTGATATACATTACCATTATTCTATATACATATGAATTTTATTAATGTATTAATTGATAATTTAGTATTAATTATTAATAATTTTATTATAAATTACGGTTTAAATAGTGCGGGTTAAATGAAAGGGAGAATAGAGAGAGAGAGGAGGGAGTAGGAAGCCATAACCATAGTGAACATTCAATTACTCTCTCTCTCTCTATCTCTATCTCTCTCACATGAATTCGGAATATATTATGAAAATCTTATTTGATTTGTTCGGTACGATTTAAATACTTTTCATACTTCTTTATTTTAGTTCTTCCTAATTTAAAGTTGTTGAATATTAATTAATTTCGATCCATGTACTTAAGGATACAGTACGATTGTAACACTTTCGTACTTATTTGTATGGAACACAGTACGATTGTAACACCTTTCGTACTTATTTGTATGGAACACAATACGAAACTTATAAAAATCTTATTTTCTTCTTGAATTTTTATTACTTTTGATCCAGGTACTTAAAGTACACGGTACGAAAATTTACAAATCCTACCAATAACGAGCAGAATTTTTATCATTTTCACTCTACGTACTTAAAAACGCAGTACGAAACTTATAAAATCTTACTGGAAACGTGTAGAATTTTTTTACTTTCGATCAGTGTACTTAAGAACACAGTACGAACTTAAGAAATCTTACTATAAACGTCTAGAGTTTTTATCTATTCACTCCATGCACTTAAACACCTAGTACGAAATTTACAAAATCTTACTAGAAACGTGCATAATTTTATCTGTTCACTCTATATACTTAAGAACACGGTACAAAAATTACGAAATCGTACCTGTGACGTGCAGAATTTTGTCACTTCATTTATACACTTAAGAGATAAAGAATTAGTGGTGAAGAGAGAGAGTGTCAGAAAAAGTTAGTGAAATGAGTGAGAGGAGAAAGAAAGTTCATGCAAAGAGAGGAAGGAGAGAGAGGAGTTGGTGGGTGTAGAAAAAGTGAAAAGAAGGAAAGAGAAAGTTAGTGGGTGTCATAAAAAGTGGAAATAAATGAGAGATAAAAGTTGGTGTGTCAGAAAAAGAAAAGGAGGGGGAAAGAGAGAGACGCACATGCTAAGGGCAATCTTGTCTCATTTTAAAAAATATGGGTATTTTTTGTGTTTTTAAAGATCCAAAGCTAAATTTGATTTTTGAAGTTGGAAATGGGTATATTATTTTTTGCCTCTATAAATAAATCTATATATATTTTCAACATAATTCATCTTTAATTTGAGAAACTACATAATTAATGTAAAAATCTCCAAAACGAAAATCAAACGATTTTTTATTTATAATTTTAAGGAGATTAAGGGATACTTAAGTTCATATTATTATTTAATTCAAAATAAGGACTTTTTATCCCACGTCGATTTTTTTATATATAATTTTAATGGTAAAATACCTATATAAATAACGGGCGGCTTGACATATGTTAATATTTATGTTTTTGTATTTTTCTTGAAAGTAACATTATAATGTGATTTATGTTAATTTTGACGAGATATAATAACACTTATCATGAAAAAATTACCCTAATTTTTTATTACCACAAGTAGCGGGCTATTTTAAACAATTCATATGAATAATTATGTATTTTCCTCTAATTATTTTTATTTATATATTTATTTTTAAGTATGTTCAATAACAGATGGCTTAAGATTCTAATAGTATATCTACATGAGAATGTAGCTCATTCCTCTAATTTATTTTATGAGAGTATATGAAGCAAATGTAGGTTTTGTGTTAAGAGAACTATAACTAAGATTTTTATTTTTAGTTTAGCATTTAACATATTTCATTAACGTAACAACCAACGGCCAACTTGATATCCTGAATACCATTACTCGATTACAGCTCCGTCCTTAACATGTTTTCACCACTGGCGACTCCAGCATGGGGCAATGGGGGTAAAACTGTACCCAAAAAAAAAATTATTTACGACTAGTATTTTCCGCTCTTCCCACCGAATATTGTTCGTTTTTATATCTATGTCTCATATATATATTTAAGAAACGCCCACTACTCAGTAGTACGGAAGAAGTAAATATTTATTTTTGCTCATTAAGTTGGTATTGATTCTTCCGATTGCTACTGCAAGTGTCGAGAGAGAAATTTTCGAAATAACCTAATGGTATATAATTTTTTTCGCACCCCCGATTTATAATTTCTAGAGTCGCTACTGGTTTTCACTAAAAAGATAACGCAACTTGACATACTAATCATGTACAATTGTACATGTATCTAAAAACTAGGAAACTTCTTTAATCTACTAAGAATTTGTAATAATTTATTTCTCTAAGTTTATATATTTTGAGGAGAATAGCTGTTATAATAAATAACGAGATATTTTTCTATCATATTTTGCTTTAAAATAAAAATATAGAGTTGAATTTTGGCATGATTTAATGAAACCGTATAATTTCATAAATGTTAACCCTCACTAGCCCTTTTTATTTGATCAAAAAGATCCATCTGAAAGGTGCTTTATTTAAAATAAATAACGGGCGGCTTAATATATTTTATTTTATTTATATTTGCTTAAAAATAACATTTTAAAGTGATTAATGTCAAATTTTGACGGGATAAATATAAATTATACATATCGTAAAAATATTAATTTCTTAATTCATTTTCATATTATTACTAGTAACGGGCTGCTTGAAATAATATATATGTATATATATATTGATGTATTTATTATTAAAATTTTATTTTAAATCACGAAATAAATTGAATTCCGTCGAATTTCGACGGGCACTACTCTAGTTATTATTATTATTATTAGTTATCACATATGGCCATGTTTTAGTTTTACAATTTCATAAAATTTATAGCAAATACAACTTGGCCCCAGTTTGATAAATATAAAGGTACGCACATTTTATTCAATTCACGATTAGTAATTAGGAGAACAATTATGCGATTACAAATCTTTTAAAGAAAATCGGATGCATTCATAAATTGTTAAAGCCAGAAGGAAAAAAAAATAAAACGAAGGGGGAGATATATACGTAGGATATTTAAAAACAATTAAAAGTCTTCCATTGTGAAGAATTCCGGCCAGAATGTTAAGTTTCGATCTTATATCCAATTTTTGTTTGGTCTTCTTCTTCTTGGTATCTCAATTGTATCCCAAATCTTAATATTTTAGTTTTATACATTTTTTTTCAAATTCTTTAAGGTATAATGATTTGGTTTTTGTGATTATTTTTCCAGGATTAACTATTAATTCAAATTAGGGTGCATAATTATATTTTAACATTTAATTTCACTTTTATTAGTTATTTTATGGTTAAAAAAATTAAAAACCAGAGTGTATTTACGATTATAATTTGTTACTAGCAATTTTTGTTTTTATAAAATATAGTAATATTTAACTAAAATGAATTAAGGTTTAAAACATATTTGAGAAATTGAATTTGGGACAAAATATACCATCCTATCACATATGGCCGCATTTTTATAATTTTAAATAAATTACTAGAACATACTCTATTCATTCCACTTAATTAGTCCATAAGAAAGAATATATAGATGTAAAAATGTTTCAAAGAAAATAGGGTGAATTCATTAATATGGTGGTTCATAATATGGTAGTAACAATTAGTGGCACGCCACCGTAATGCAATTCAGAACCATAACATGACCCACGTCTGTACCTGTCAAATTATTGTACGAGAAGTACAACTGTGTAAGCATGGTGAGATTTCCAATTCCACGTGGGATGCTGCCGCTCAAAGAGTTGTTGTAAAATGTCAATATGCGAAGGTTTCTGCATTTCCATATATTTGGCGGAATCTTCCCTGCAAGTTGATTGAGAGACAGAGAATAATTAAGAGTATATTGATGTAGGGCATTTCACTTGGGAACCTACCTGCAAGTAATTTTCTAATCGCCAACAATAACAAACTTAATCCAAATCTGCCCTCAACATATATATTGTTTATGCTCCCATGCAATATACAACTACTGATTAATTTGTAGTAGTATTTTGCAATTACTCGTCAATGCATGCATGGTGATTATATATATGGCATATTTACCTGTCAACTTGTTATAATCGAGATACAACACCTCAAGCCGTGGTAGATTACTGTGGAAACTTGGGATACTTCCTGATAAACTATTATTGGAGAAGCTCAATATCCGCAAAGAAGAGATGTTGAAGATTGAAGATGGGATATTTCCACTTAGAGAAGCGTTGTCGATGTTTAATATCTCTAGACTCGAGAGATTCCCCATTTCTACCGGTACTCCTAAAATTATGTATATTGTTATTCACCAACATAAAGATATATACAGTTGTTAGCTAGAATGTTAATATAGAGAACGATGGTGGGAATAATTTTCGACACACTTTTATTAATGCAATCGGAGGTCCTTAAATACAATGCAACTGAAGAAACCTAGAAGACTAAATCTCTAAAGAGAGACGGCAGAAAGCCCTAGCTAATCAAAACCCTAGCTAATTACAAAAGCCCATTACACTAATTACAAACTTATAATTAAATAAAATAAGTACTCCTAATACGCCCCCTCAAGATGGTATAGCTAAGTAATACCAATCTTGGACATAATAGAATGAAGGCGTGGCCGAGACAACGCCTTTGTAAGAGCATCAGCAAGCTGGTCATGCGTAGAAACATGAGAGACACGAATACACTGAGCCTGAATCAATTCACGAACAAAGTGGTAGTCGATAGCAATGTGTTTCATGCGAGAGTGAAACACTGGATTCGCACAAAGATATGTGGCACCAATGTTGTCCGAGTATATGACCGAAGGAGTTGTCATCGGAAATTGCATCTCGAAAAGGAGAGAACGAAGCCATTGAAGCTCGGAGGCAGCTGCTGCAATCGCTCGATATTCAGCCTCCGTTGAAGAGCGAGCAACGGAGCGTTGTTTACGAGAGCACCAAGAAATGGGATTTGAGCCAAGGAACGTAATGTAAGCACCCGTAGAGATACGATTATCAACATTACAACCCCAATCTGCATCCGTGAAACAATGAAGAGAAATTGGCGAAGAGGCTCGAAAGGCAATACCAAGAGTGCGAGTCCCATTCAGATATCGAAGAAGGCGTTTGACAGCACCCCAGTGCACCTCCGACGGAGCATGCATAAATTGCGATAACCTGTTGACAGCAAAGGCAATATCTGGTCGAGTGAAGAGAAGATATTGTAAGCTTCCCATAGCTGCCCGATATAACGACGGATCCGCAGGGTTTGCGCCATCAACCACCGAAAGGGACGTCGAGCTTGACAAGGGCGTCTGCACCGGTTTGGAGTCAAGCATATTGAACTTGGCCAGAATATCAGTGGTGTACTTTCGTTGAGAGAGCACACAAGTCGACGACGAGCGCAATACCTCAACACCAAGAAAATACGAGAGAGGGCCAAGATCCTTTAGAGAGAATGTGGACGCAAGAGTGGAGGCCACTTGTTGAAGAAAGTTGCTATCATTCCCTGTAAGAACAAGATCATCAACATATACTAAAAAATATGCCAAGATCCCATTACGACTGTAAACAAAGAGAGAGGCATCGGAGAGCGTGGCACGAAAACCTATGTTGCAAAGAGAAGCCCGTAAAGCCGTGTACCAAGTACGAGGCGCCTGTTTGAGACCATAAATAGATTTCCGAAGCTTACAGATATACGAAGGAAAGTTCTTATCTGCGAAACCCGGAGGTTGAGCCATGTAAACAGTATCAGTCAGTGTACCATGAAGGAACGCATTGTTGACATCGAACTGACGAAGTGGCCAATTCTGATTAACTGCCAGACAAATCAAGAGGCGAACGGTAGCATGCTTTACCACTGGACTGTACGTAGCAGAATAATCAATACCAGGGCGTTGATGAAACCCTTTAGCAACTAGTCTGGCTTTGAACTTATCAACTGAACCGTCTGGCTTTCGTTTGATTCGAAACACCCATTTGCACCCAATGACGTTAGAAGAGGTATCGGGAGATACAAGATCCCAAGTTCCATTGTCAAGGAGAGCAGAGAACTCGGCAGACATAGCCTTCCGCCAACGAGCATCTGAAAGAGCCTGAGAAACAGTGGTTGGCTCAATATCAGAGGAAACTGTAGATATCAAACCGTACCTCGGGTTCGGTTTGAAAATATTGTTCCGAGCACGCGTCTGCATGGGATGAATCACCGGAGCAGGGGCTGGTGAAGGCGGACGCTCAGAGGACGGCGTAGGCGGAGGCGGAGGTAATGGCGTCGACTGAGGAACTAGGACAGGCGGGGGAGTAGGAACCTGGGAAGAGGCAGACGGTGGAGGAGAAGGTTGGACAGCCTGGGGCTCAATAGAGAGCGTAGACCGAAAGGGAAAACTATCCTCATCAAATGATACATGACGAGAGGCATACAACCTATTGTTGGAGAGATCAAGGCAGAGATATGCACTTTGTGTAAGAGAGTATCCAACAAAGACACACGGACGAGAGCGATCCGAGAGTTTATGCGCAGCATAGGGACGAAGCCACGGATAACACGTACAACCGAAAACCCTAAGTTTTAAGATGTTTGGAGGACTGTGAAATAATTTTTCAAAGGCCGAGCACATACTAAGGTTAACTTTAGGTAGACGATTGATGAGGTACGTGGCGGTGGCTATAGCGAAGGTCCAATAGACAAGAGGGATATGGGCCGAATGGAGAAGAGCTAGGGCTGTGTCGACAATGTGTCGATGACGACGTTCAGAGAATCCATTATGTTCAGGGGTATGAGGTGGAGTAGTAAGATGTGTGATGCCATGACTACTAAGATGAGACCGAAGTGCTATATACTCGCCCCCATTGTCCGTATATAGTGTAACAATTTTGCGTTTAAGGTAGTTCTCGACTAGGATTGGAACGCAATAAAAGTAGACGCAACGTCAGATTTTCGTTTCAGAGGATATAGCCAAATATAACGAGAGAAATGATCGACAAATATAACGTAATATTTGTAACCATCATGAGACACAATAGGAGAGGTCCACACATCAGAGAACACCACATCTAGAGGAAAAGATGATTTTATTGATGAATCATGAAACGGAAGTTTTTGACTCTGAACACACTTGCATGAATTACATGAAGAGTGAGATGAATTTGAAAGACGAAGACCATGGACTGACACAACATAATCTAGAATTTTAGACGAAGGATGACCAAGACGGGCATGCCACTTGGAAAGGGGCTGCCGAACTGAAATTAAAGCCGAAGGAGAGGGAATGGATGAAGACGGCCAGTAGTATAAGCCATTAACTTGACGACCCCGCAGGCAGACGTCCCCCGTGCGCCGATCCTTCACCTGAAAATCCAAAGAGGAGAACACAACATCAACATCGTTGTCAGCACATAGATGGGAGACTGAAATAAGATTTCGCGACATATGTGGCACATGTAATGAATGAGGAAAGATCAGAGAGCCAGAGTGCGGAAGCGAGAGATCACCAATGTTGGTGATGCGAAGACCTTTACCATTACCAATTAGAACCGAGTCCGGGCCCGTGTACGGGGAATGAAGAGACAGATTGGCGAGATCCGTCGTGATGTGGTGAGAGGCACCCGAGTCAAGGAGCCACTCGGACGAGGCCGGCGATGCTGTGGCCGCATGAGCAGACGGGGAGGAGTAGGCCGTGCGAGAGAGATCGAAGAAGTTCCGGGAGTTACGAAGGAGGGTTCGAGCTCATATTGGTCATGGGTTGAGAACGGGAATTGAACTCTATGAGATCTAATCTCCCGTTGTTCCTCAGTAGCTCAGTGGTAGAGCGGTCGGCTGTTAACCGATTGGTCGTAGGTTCGAATCCTACTTGGGGAGATTTGATTCATTCTGAATTAACGAATTCAGAATAAAGGGGCTCACTTTGACCGTTAAGAGTAGGGAACCTGTTCCCTGTCTTTGTCTTGCGGATCGGATCATCCATATAATATACAAAAAGAAACTCCAGATATTTGATATCTTTCTCTTTGAATAAGATCTCAATTCCAGCGACGGTTTTCCGAAAGGAGTTCTAAAGTGGTTGTTTGTTGTTTGAGCTCGCTCTCAAGAGTCTTTCTTTCTTCGCTCCTAACCTCGGAATGCCATTGAGGGAGGGATAGGGCCTACAGGAAGAATGAGATCTCTGAAACCTCTCAGGCCGAGCAGCAGTGTGAGTAAAGGTGGGGCACCGACGGGCGGAGTGACCAACTTCACCACAGAGTTGGCACTTACCGAGATACGGACGAGGCCCATTATTGGAATTACCATGTTGCTGCTGCTTTGGACCAGATGAAGGGTTCGAAGAACGGGAGCCGGATGATTGCTTCTGCTTCGAACCGGAGGTGTTGGACGGCTGATAGGACGACCCCGAGTAAAACGCCGTTGCCGGAGACTGAGGTGACGACAGAGAAGCAGCAGCACGAGACTCCAGCTGCGCTTCAGTACTGAGAAGCTTCTCGTGGAGCTCATCAAACCCGATCGGATGCTCACGAGCTTGAATAGCGCCAGAGATCTCACGGTAGGAGTCATCCAAGCCGTTGAGAACCTTGAGAACGAGGTCCTCCGCATCCGTGGTAACACCGATGAGCGCAAGCTCATCCACAACACCTTTGATCTCCATTAGAAAATCGGAGATGGATTTGGCTCCTTTGACGGGATTATGAAGACGATTCTTGAGAGCAAGAATCCTTCCTCGAGAGGGCTTGCCGTAGGTGGTGGCAAGGATGAGCCACGCCGCGCGAGAGGTTTTTGCAGAGGCGATGAACGGAATTAGAGTCGGAGAGAGCGTCGAGATGATAGCGCTCAAAATAAGCTGATCTTGGCGAACCCAAAAGGAGTGCGCCGGATTTGCAGAGACAGTACCGTCGGCTGCGGTGGTGGTGGAGGCCGGACACGAGGTGGAGCCATCAACGTACCCGACAAGGTCGTAACCAGTGAGAAGAGTTTGAAACTGGAACTTCCAAGACGTGTAGTTGATGCTCGTGAGTTTGAGAGGGGCCTGAAGAGAGGAGTTGAGAGCAACGGGAGTAGCGGCGGTGGTGGTAGGAACGACGGCCATGATAGCAGAGTCGTAGAAGAGGATCGTAGAGGATTAAACCCTAAAATCTCTTGATACCATATAGAGAACGATGGTGGGAATAATTTTCGACACACTTTTATTAATGCAATCGGAGGTCCTTAAATACAATGCAACTGAAGAAACCTAGAAGACTAAATCTCTAAAGAGAGACGGCAGAAAGCCCTAGCTAATCAAAACCCTAGCTAATTACAAAAGCCCATTACACTAATTACAAACTTATAATTAAATAAAATAAGTACTCCTAATAGTTAATTGCCAATGAAATTGTTGTAGGATAATGCCAAGAGATCAAGATGTTTGCATTTCCATAGTCTTCATTCATTATTTATTGTTACGTATAAACTTACTATTGAATAAAGCAAAAGGAGCCATCTCAAGCTGTTCTCATGAGTACAGACAAGGATTAACCCATTATAGTCAATTGTTTTTTTCTTTAGGGAGGAAAAATAGTAGGACGACTGATGAAGTTTCTCCCATCTTTCATTCTTCACATTTTCTTCTTCTGATATTTGTCATTAATTAATGAAAAAAAAAAAAAAAAACCCAATTTCTACAGACTGTCGAGATGTCTATGTATCTCGTGAGGACGTGGCAGTTGACGCGTCCTGAGTCTTCGTCTACTTATTTTTTGAATTTCTATACCTTTTTTTATTATTAAAATCAAATAATAATAGAATTACTCTATCGTTGTTATCACAATTTAGATGTGATTGTGGCGCACTAATTTTACTTTTCTTAAAGAGAATCAAAGTAGCTTTTCCATGAATTTATTATGAAGATCTTAAATTGATGTCTCTCTATTCATGGTTTCTTGGATTAAAATTATGGACACGGAGTTTGATGTAATGTTGATAGCCTAATAATGTATGTAATAATATATGGGGTGAGATCCTATACAAAAATTGATTTCCGTAATAAAAAATAAGAAATGATGCATTAGATAAGCAATTATAATGCACACAATTTATAACTATAATGCATCACTGATCATAATGCACCATCATTACTATTATAATGAACTAGTCATCATAATGCATGCGTTATACAATGATAATGCACCAATTAATTGAACAGTAGATCATTCACAGGTCAACAACCCAAATCACCTCTCATTTATGACACAATCAATCCTTTCTATATATGATCTCTTGGCTAATATATAAATAAGTTAAATTGTTAAACTGTTTAATTATGGGCTTGTTGAGTTTTTTTACTTGTATAAAAATGTTAAAGTGTTTAATTATGGGCTTGTTGAGTTTTTTTACTTGTATAAAAATGTTAAGGTGTTAAAATTGTGGTCCACCTAATATTTTTTAGTGTGTTAAAGTGTTATTATAATGTTTTTTTTGAAAGGCCAACGTTCCAAAATAGATTGATCAAGAAATCATGAACGTCCGGAATAGTGTCGAGAAATCGTGAACAAAGGACTATTAAATAGTGTATTTTACTTTGAAATCAAATGACTTGGATTGAATGCCCAATTTATTTGGTAAAAAGTATGAAATACCCATGGGTAATTCTATGCACAACCCCCATTTTACTCCCCAAAGCACTCAATTTATTTTAATAATTTAATTAATAGTACATTTACTATAATACCCCCACAGCCTCCAAGTCCACTCACCTCTTTCTCCGGTTGCCGTCGGCGTTAGTGCACCCCCTCCCTCAATTATAACAGCATTTCTCAATTATAATATTTTATAATAAACGGCGCTGGCGAACGAACGAACGACTACCGATAAGGTGCGGAACGAAAGAATAGTGAAACAATTCAACAGCGGTTGCAGAATAAACGGCGCTAGCTAGGAGGCAATCTTAAAATTTTAAAAGAAAATGAATTTGAAATTCAGATCTTTCAAAATTTGAAGCTTGAAATAGTTTCTTATATTTAATGGCTTCATCGTTTTGGAGGTGTTGCCGTGGTGGTTGGAATGGCTGTTGGCAGAGGAGTGGATGGAGATATAGGAGAAAGAGAGAAAAGACGGTGGTTGTGCGTTGTGCCGCTGATGATTTTAGAGGGATAAATATGTACTTTCCCTAATATTTAATTTTAATTAATAAAATTGGGGGCTGTGCGGAGAAAAACAGGGCTGTGGATAGAATTACCCAATACCCATGTAGGTGGTATCCCTTTCTCCGCCCAATAGAGCTGGACTTTTTGAAATGATGTTGGGCTCCCATGAGCAAATAATCGGAAGCCCTCGTAGATTTCTATATATCATTAAAATAATCTCGCTGGAACATTCCATCGAACAGTTTCCATGCACCACCTATTAAGGAATAGTGATAGCAGATCCCATGGCATAAGTCCCTCTCAATATTCAATGACTTCAATTTATCTACAAGTTCTATCCTTTGATTTCTGGAATCTTAGACGGAAGATTTTTTCTTGGGTCGAGGATATGCTATCGTCATCTCTTTGGAACATTTCATCGAACAGCTTCCACGTTACAGTTGAGGATCAATGAGGGGATATCCGGAGGCGTGTAAGTATTCTTAATTTTCAAGGATTTCAATTTCTATACAAGTGTGATCCTTACTTTGCCTGAAACGTAGATGAGGATTTTTCATTTCTATCATTATTCATTGAATCTATGCCCAGACGCTGTTCGAGGAAATGACTAAGAAAGATGATTATTAGCGATTAAAAAAAGGGAAATTTAAAGATACCGCATTGCAATCAAATCAAAGTTCATCGATTAAGTAACCATTTGCTATTCATTACACAGAACAGAACTAACTAAAGCAGGAATCTGCGGTTAAAAGAATAAGCAGGAATCACACGCACCATTTGCTACTCATCAGAATCATCACACATATTTGAACGGCACAAAAAATTGTGCTGTGAGCATCAAACTCGGTTATTGTGAATACTATTAGATAAAGCATATCGAGGCCGTCGCCAACGCCTTCGTGCAGATGCATTTATTGCTGTGTTGATCTTGATCAAAGCAGCCGCTGCTTCGATCATACTAATCCTTTCCTCTGCTGAAGAATTTTTACTGGGTCTTGATTGCTGTGTTGATCTTGATTGTAAGCTTATTACTGGGTCTGTGCTATGTAGTCTTATTCATCAAGAGTTTCAATCCATTGAAGAATTTTTTGTTGTTAATGAGGATATTTTACATGGAGACTTGTCTTCTGAGTTGGAATTATTGCTGGAGGAATTTGCAGATGTTTTTGAGGAGCCAAAAGGGTTGCCGCCGGTGAGAGGGGTTGAACATCAAATTCAACTTAAACAGGGCAGTATTCCTAAGCACCAATACCCTTACAGAACATCTCACAATCACAAAGATGCAATTGAAAAAATTGTGAGTGAGATGTTACTGGAATTATTCAGCATAGTAGAAGCCCATTTGCTTCTCCTGTTATCTTAGTGAAGAAGAAGGACAACACCTGGAGGATGTGTGTTGATTACAGGTACCTTAACTCCCTCACAGTTATGCATGATTATCCCATCCCTGTCATTGATGAGTTATTGGATGAATTATTCGGTGCTAAATATTTTTCTAAGATAGACTTAGGTCTGGTTATTTTCAGATATTGGTTCAACCTAAGGACAGGTACCTCACTGCTTTTAGCACTCACCATGGGCACTTTGAATTTTTGGTCATGCCTTTTGGGTTATGCAATGCCCCGGCAACATTCCAGTCCCTAATGAACCAGGTTTTTCAACGTTGACTGAGGAAGTTTGTTTTGGTGTTTTTTTATGACATTTTGGTCTATAGTAAATGCTGGACAGACCACCTAGTTCATCTACGGGAGTTTTTGGTGTTACTTAGACAGCATACACTCTATGCTAAACGAAGCAAATGCAATTTTGGCCAGACTAGGATTGAGTACTTGGGACACATAATTACTGCAGAAGGGATTTCTACAGATCCAGATAAAATTTCATGTATGTTGTCATGGCCTACTCCTCAGAATGTTAAGCAGTTGAGAGGGTTCTTGGGCTTAACAGGGTACTACAGAAAATTCATTAAGGATTATGGCTTACTGAGTGGACCTTTAACTGTACTGTTAAAGAAAGATAATTTTAAGTGGTCACATGAAGCTGACTTGGCCTTTCAAGCTCTAAAGGTGGCTATGACTTCTGCTCCAGTCTTAGCCCTTCCTAATTTTGCTCAACCCTTTATTCTGGAACTGATGCTAGTGGAAAGGGAGTAGGGGCAGTGCTTATGCAAAACCAGAGACCTATTGCTTATTTAAGCAAGGCTTTAAGCAATAGGAATCAGGCTTTGTCTATTTATGAGAGGGAATTTCTTGCTGTAATCATTGTTGTTCAGAAGTGGAAAGCTTATTTGCAGGGTCACAAGTTCATCATTAAAACTGACCAACAAGCTTTGCGGCACTTGCTGACCAGAAATCCATGAATCCTACTCAACAACGATGGTTGACTAAATTATTGGGGTTGAATTATGAAATTCAATTTAGAAGTGGTGTGGAAAACAAAGCAGCAGATGCCCTTTCTAGGTATGCTACATTTCATGAGGAATGTTCAGCTGTTTCTGTTATTTCTCCATTATGGATTGAACGAGTTGTTAAGAGCTACAATGGAGATCCTTTTGTTTCAAGAATTTTCAATGCTAAGGCTATTGATGCAAATTTTTATGGGGATTTTTCAATTCATGATGGTATTCTTAGATATAAAGGCAAGTTAGTTGTTGGTTCTGATTCACAATTACGGGCATCAATTTTACATGAGGTGCATAATTCTTCTTTTGGAGGTCATTCAGGAATACAGGGCACTTATATGAGACTCAAGCATTCATTTTTTTGGCCAGGAATGAAAAGAGAGGTTATTCAGTTGGTACGGGATTGTGATTCTTGTCAGAAAAATAAACCAAATAGTGGGCACATACTTCAACCTCATACAGCCTGGACTCACATCTCATTCGATTTCATAGAAGGATTGCCCAAATCTGCAGGCAAGAATGTGATATTAGTTGTTGTGGACAGGTTAACCAAATATGGTCACTTTTTGGCTCTTTCACATCCCTACACAGCTGAATCTATGGCTAAGTTGTTCTTAGACACTATTTATAAATTACATGGGGCACCTCTTAGCATTGTATCTGATAGAGACAGGGTTTTTACTACTCCCTCCGTCCTCCATTTAGTGACGTTATTACTATATTGGGACGTCCTCCATTTACTGACATATTCCGTTTTAGGACGTAGACCCCACAATCACTTTAACACTTTAACACTTTATACATCTACTTTTTATTATTTTAACATTTTAATACTATTAAACAATTCAAATGGACCCACAATTATTCCACTTTAACACTTTAACACATTAATTTATTATTATACCATAAAATGCGAAAAAACCCGTGCCCATACTCCCTCCGTCGCTAAATGGAGGACGGAGGGAGTAGTACTTTTGGAAGGAGCTTTTCAAACTCATTGGAACCAAATTGGAGTTTTCATCTGCCTATCATCCTCAAACTGATGGACAGACTGAGAGGCTTAATCAGTGCTTGGAAAGTTACTTAAGATGTATGGTTTGCGACAACCCTCGGCAGTGGTTTAAATGGCTCTCGTTGGCTGAGTATTGGTACAATACCAATTACCATACCAGCCTCAAGACTACCCCTTTTCAAGCTCTCTATGGCTACCCACCCCCACAACTATCTCTAGAATCTTACTTTGATTCTTCTCATACTGATGTTACCGATTTGTTGGTACAGAGACAGAATTTTATGAAAACCTTGAGAGATAATTTGTTGGAGGCTCAGAATCGGATGAAGTTTTTTGCTGATAAAAAGCGAGAAGAAAGGGAGTTCCAGGTAGGTGACATGGTGTATCTAAAGTTGCAGCCTTTTCGTCAAAATTCTGTATCTCTAAGGAAACATCTCAAGTTATCATCTCGCTACTATGGGCCTTACATGATTACAGAGAGAATTGGGAAAGTTGCTTACAAATTGGATTTGCCTGTTTCTTCTAAGATTCACCCGTTTTTTCACGTTTTGCTTTTGAAGAAATGCTTGGGAAAGAATGTCATACCTGTTCCAGATCTGCTTGTTACAGATGAAGATGGTGCCTTTTTCATCGCTCCACTAGACATTTTGGAAACTAGGGTGATCAATCGCAAGGGAACTGAAATTGCTCAAGTTCAGGTGTTATGGTTGAATGCGAGTAGAGACGCTGCAACGTGGGAAGATCTCAAGTTCTTGCTTCGAAAATTCCCTTCTTTTGATCCTTGGGGACAAGGATCGATTCGAGGCGGGGGTATTGTCATGGCTGAAGAGGAATTGAGAGCTCTTGGATTGATGGGGAAGAAGAGTCGCAAGAAGGAATTGGGGTCAACTGTGAAATTGGGGAAGAAAGAAAGGGAGTTTGGTGGAGTAGGTGGCAATAAAGTTGGCTAAATTGTATTTCCACATGGAAGCATCGGTGGAAGTAAGAAAAGGGAGTTTTTGAAGTTAAAATCGTATTTCTTTTATTTACGCTTTTAGTACTTTTTACTTTCTTGTTGCTCAAGATTTGGGTTGGTGAGGATATTTGTAGGGGTTCTTCGAAGGGAAAAATTATGGAATGAAATTATATTTTCTCTCTACCTCTCTCTCTCTCCCTACATCTCTCCTTTCCTTTTCATCTTCTATCTACTGTTCCATTGGTTCTATAGCATCTTACAAAAGAATTACACCATAGTATAATACAATCCATTATACACTTGTAGC
Organism: Thymus mandschuricus; assembly: GCA_029379335.1. Taxonomy (NCBI): domain Eukaryota; kingdom Viridiplantae; phylum Streptophyta; class Magnoliopsida; order Lamiales; family Lamiaceae; genus Thymus; species Thymus mandschuricus. Next base: position 39,795,861 of record CM057074.1, read on the forward strand.
AACCACTACAGGGTAAGATCCTATACAAAATTGGTTTTCCGTAAAAAAAAAAAAGAAAAGAAAAAGAAATGATGCATCAATTAGACAATTGTAATGCATATAATGTATAACTATAATGTTTCACTGATCATAATGCACCATCATTTCTAGTATAATGAACTGGTCACCATAATGCATCTATAATACAATGATAATGCACCAATTAATTTGGACAGTAGATCATTCACAGATCAACAGTCCAGATCACTTCTCATTTCCGACTCAATTTTTTCTATATGATCTCTTGGCTAATATATAAATAAGTTAAATTGTTAAAGTGTTTAATTATGGGTTTGTTGAGTTTTTTTACTTGTGTAAAAATATTAAAGTGTTAAAATTGTGGTCAGCCTAATATTTTTTAGTGTGTTAAAGTGTTACTTTATTATAGTGTTTTTTTGAAAGACCAATGTTCCAAAATACATTTGATCAAGAAATCATGAACATCAGAAATAGTGTCGAGAAATCGTGAATAAAGGACTATTAAATAGTGTATTTTACATTGAAATCAAATGACTTGCATCGGATGCCCAATTTGTTGTGTAATTCTAAACATAACCACCAAATTACTCTTTATAGCCCCTTAATTAAAATAATTAATAAAAGTAATAAGATTGCACCATTTCACCCTCATCGTCCTCTCACTCTTCCATTCAGTAAACTCGTAGTATAGCCCCCCATTGAAAATCAAACTGATATTTATCTTTTATTAACGACAAAAGAAATATAAATCGTTATATATATAAATCCCCATAAAATAACTCTCCTGAAGAACCCAAACCTAGATCCAAACGACGCCATGGTGAATATGAAAACGATTGGCCATTCGTCGAAGGGGGCGCCACCGGCGAAGGAGCCGCATTGTCCAATGCTTAATTATTCTCCATTGTTTAAGATTCTAAGTGAAGTTAAGCACATAAAATTTGCAGTTGAGAGAGAGATTAAAGTGAGTTTTAGTGTTTATAAATCCAATGCTCACGGCATACTAACAAACATGAAGAAATTTTATGTTTCCATTGTCGATTCGAAAATTGATAGAATAGTACTTGTTCAAATTAACGATTTCTGTACAAACACAGTAATATAACTTCTTATTTTTATTTTCCAGACATCATGATCTATTCGCATCATATTTACTGAAGAGAATTAGACTAGGCTTCGATATTCATGTTCAAGCAGAGCGCACACTCCCATGAACATGAATAGAGTTTTGATGAATTTGTGAATCCGGGGCAATACTAATACCATGCGTGTCTTATCATTGTTCTGGGAATAAGTATATAACCAGATTTGGGGGCTAAGGGGTAAAATTGTATAATCACATTAAAGTATATTTATTATTTATTTTGAGGGCTATGAAGAGTAATTTGTTGGCTATGTTTAGAATTACCCCAATTTGTTTGATAAAGAGTATGAAATACCCATGTAGGTGGTATCCCTATCTCGGCCCAATATAGCTGGGCTTTTTGAAATGATATTGGGCTCAGATGAATAAATAATTGGAAGCCCTCCTAGATTTATATATCTCATCAAAATAATCGCTGAAACATTACATCAAGTTAGGACCTTTTAACCTCCCTAATTCCAATTAGGATGAGAGAGACCCCTCAACATAAGCTTTACTATCAAATATCACCATAATAGCAATTAATCTTATTATTAGAGTGGAGATAGAAATAGAAAGTAGGGTTCATAATCTGGATTTCATTCATGCAAAATAACGGCTGCTACAGTGGAGGCTTATATACTAACACTCCACTAAAGTCGCACTTACAGCAAAGCACGACTACCTAATAAAAGACACAACCCTAAATTATCTCGTGACCGTTAGATCTTAATAAAGATCAACGGTCACGATCAAGACACGAAAAAGAAGCGCAAAATAACAACGCAGGTTCGAATCCTCACAAACACAAATAAAATGCATGAAAAGAAATAAAACAGAGCAGATCTTCTTCATTCTTCAAACTTCAACTTCCTGCAGCTCATCTTCTATCTTCATCCTCATCACTTATCTTATCATTTAGGTAATAATCAATAATTTGATTATATATTCATCATAGATATTTTTTATAGATAACAAGAGCATAAGCAACAACAAAATTGAAAGAGTAAAGGACGAGAGATGAAATATTTCCATTTTATTTTTTGTATTAATAGCATATGTGCACTCTAATTTGCTCTCCACTAAATTTTTTATGAGTTTAATTTTCAATTAACTTGAATAATATCCAAGCTATATATCCTATTTTCGATTATCTTTTGAGTCTTCGTAGTCAACCTAGTGCTTAAACCGCAAGTCGTCGTCAACTTAATTACTTTTGAGGCCTCTAAAACATAACATGCATCCACTAAATCTCCATTAAAGATGAGTGAGCAACACAAGCCTCTCCACTCACAAGGAATATTGTGAGTGTTGGAAATTGTTGGTTATCTTTGTAGAAAATGTATGACTTGGGTTTGGCCCATGCTTTTATTTTATCCTAATCATAACTTTTATACTTTGGATGTTAATTTCAACCATGGAAATTATACCATGCCACTTAATGGGTAGAATTTATGTTTAGTTGTTTGACTAAAATTGATGCATAATTCTATCTTTTTATTTTATATTCACTTTGAACATATTTACATTGTTGTTCCCTATTGATGTGATATTAATAATCTATGATACAAACACAAATACAATTATTTTCTTATTTCATAAAAGAAAAGCCTAGTCATTTTTTTTTTCTTTATTTCGACAAGGGGCAAAATTAGTGTATCATTAGTAGTTTTTTCTTTACCACATAAATATGAAATTAGCCTATTGGAAACTCTGAGAATTTGTTGAATTTCCAGCACAAAATCTCAGCAATTAGACTACAAAATTTTGTGAATATTGTCTTCTACTCCACAGAAATAAAATAATTATAATAATAAAAATAAAATCTGCAAGCCACAATACCATTTTCTTTGCTACTCTGTTTTAGAGAATTGCAGATACTTTGGAACATTTCATCGAACAGTTTCATGGGTCGGGAAAATGCTATCATTATTCTTTGAAATTGATGCCTATACACTGTTCGATGAAACGACTAACAGAAATGATTATCCGGGGTGAAAAAGAAAATCTGCTTGGAAATTAAAAATAACCACATTGCAATTACATCAAGGTTCACACCTTCGAATCTAACTAACAATTTGGTTTCCATTACACAAATCTAACTGAAGATTCCACTACGTAAACAATCAGCATCAAACTCCATTATTGTGAATACTAATTGATAGAGCGTATCGAGGCCGACGCCTTCGTGTAGCTGCAGTTATTCCAGTATTGATCTTGTGTAGAGTTGCTGCTGCTTCGATCATATTGATCCTTTCATCTGCAGAATTTGCTGAACATTTCATAGCCAACTCAAAAATCGAATTCAAACATTGTTCTTTTGCAGAGAAATCTCGATCTTCCCTTGACAACGCAACAATTTCAGTCGCTGCATTTTGTCGTACAGCTTCACTTACCCAATCTATTAGGCTCATTTCTCCACCGAACATATCATCCGTTGGCTTCTTCCCTGTGAACATCTCCAGCACCAATATCCCGAAACTGTACACATCCCCCTCCGTCGAAACTTTCCCTTCCATTCCAAGTTCTGATTGTTTCACATGCATTCATCATTCTGTTAGGATTATAAATATAAAAATAATATTGACAAAAATGAATTTAATTTGGAGAGGTTTACACTATTATCACCTGGTGCAGCGTAACCGATGGTGGCCAACGTTTGAGTGTGGACGAAAGCCTCCCCTCCCTCGAAAAGCTTCGAAATACCAAAATCAGAGAGATGAGCAACCATGTCTTGATCAAGAAGAACATTGCTTGGCTTTACATCGCAATGAACAACTGGGAACGAATAGCCATGGTGTAGATACTCCAATGCTGCTGCAACATCTATTGCTATTTTTACTCTCTGAAGCAGATCCAAATCACTATAGGTGTTCGAATGTAACCATCTATCCAAGCTCCCATTTGGCATGTACGCGAGAACCAAGGCTTTAAACTCCATGTTGCTGCAACATCCAATTGTTCGCACTAAGTTTCTGTGTCGGATGCCGCCCAGTATTTCTGTCTCGGTATCAAAGCTTTTTGCACCTCCTTCTAGTTGCAGGTTGAATACTTTGACTGCGGCTTCTAATCCATCTGACAGTGTTGCACGGAAGACCGAACCGAAGCTTCCTCTTCCAAGTAAGTTTCCTTCACTAAAGCTGTTTGTTCCCCGTTCCAGTTCTATGTAAGAAATTCTTCTCCATTCACTAGTCGGCGGAATGTCACTCGATAGTGTAACTTTTCCTGATTTGCGCCTCCTTATCATCACGAAGATGATAATCACAAGAATAACGGGTAAGATCAGTGAGGGTACCAAGAATTTCTTTAAGTTTGATCTGGGATGATGGTTTGCTAACAAGCAAGGTTGAACTTGAAATCTCGGGGAACCGCAGAGGGCAGAGTTGTGAGAGAAGGATTGAGGAGGGAAGTTACCAAATTGACCTCCACTTGGGATTTCGCCTTCCAGTTTGTTGTTAGAAGCATTAAAAATGTGAAGATAGGGGAGGATTTCTAAGGACTTGGGTATGGAACCGGAAAGATCGTTGTAAGATAAATCTAAAGTTTCGAGACTTCTGAGATGCCCTAAGGATGCCGGAATAGATCCTCCAAACTGATTATTCGACAAGTTTAGAGTTTCTAATGATTGGCAACCGTCAATCAAGCTGGGTATATCACCTGAAAATCGATTAAACGACAAATCCAAGGCGTTGATCACCTTCAAATTTCCGAGTTGAGATGACAAGTTGCCGTTGAAATGATTAAAGGACAAGTCCACGGTGACAAGGTCTTTAAGAGCCCAGAAGTTGGGAGGGATGGTGGAACCCAATTGGTTGGAGCCTAAGTAAACTTCTCTCAAGGATTTGAGTTCCCCAAAACATCCAGGTATTGAACCTACGAGCTTGTTCGTAGAGAAGCTCAACCCTCCCAGATTATATAATCCGCAAATATTATTTGGAATGGACCCAACCAATTGATTCCCACCAAGATCCAGTAATTGGAGTTGCTTCATTCTCCCAACTGTCGGTGGAATGCGCCCACTCAATTGATTTCCAAACAAACTAATCGCGAGCAAACTACTCAAGTTTCCAATTTCTGAAGGAATGGTGCCCATGATGCTATTGTTTGATGCCGTGATAATGATAGAGGATGGGGAGATTTTCCTCTATCAAACGAACGAAAATAAATAAAATACAACGGCAGACGCGAGAACTTTGCTCGTCGTTCACGCCACAAAGAATACGATAAGATAAATTGACAGTCGCTGGCTCTCCCCGTCGATCACGTCAGCAGATACGAGAGAAATAAAATACGACAGAAAGGAAAAGTAAAAGACGGCAAAATAAAATAGGGTTTCTGTATTATATTTCTTGATGATGAAAATAAGATACAATCCTCCTATTTATACTAAATACCTAGGGTTGATTCGACCTACGATTCGGGAAAGAATCAACAAGAAAACCCGAAAAGAACGACCCAAATAATTAAACGGGCTAAGCCCAACAAATAATTAAATTATAAAATATTCGTATCAGATAAGCTCAAGGGAAGAGGAAAAGTTCCCGATTGACGCAGGCAGGCTACCGTTCAATAGGTTATCTGACACTTCCAAGAACTTCAAATATCGACACTTGGTTAATGAATATAGAAATGGGGCTACCTCTCCGCTCAACTTATTCCCCCAAATAGCAAGGCCTTGGAGGAGTCTCAATTTACCAAAGTCGTCTGGTATGGATCCACTAAAGACGTTGTCATTCAAGTCCAATGTGGCAAGTTGAGAAGCATTGGTGATGGAGCTTGGAATTGAGCCACTCAGTCTGTTATGACTAATAAGAAGCCATTCAAGATTGAAAAGTGACTTCCCCAAATCTGAAGGAAGACTACCGGAAAACTCATTATATGCAAATTCTAAATTCTTCAAGGTTGATACGTTGAATATGGAAGATGGGATGGAGCCGGATAAGGAATTGTTGAACACACTGAAATATTGAAGGTTTGGTAAAGTGCCCATCTCTTGTGGAATTTCACCTGCCATAAGTAGACATTCATGCATGCATGCATGAGATATTAATAATATTTCAATGTATTATTAATAATAGTTAATTAGACATACGGCCAGGTTTTAGTTTTATAATTTCACTAGTAATTCACCCACGCGATGCGTGGGGATCATTTTATACGCTTTCTTATTTTTAATTAACAACATTTTAACCGTAATTTAACCCCTTTTAACCTTCATAAAAGTCGAAATTGTGTAAAGAATTTGTGTTACGTAATGTTGAAATATGTAGGCAATATTGCAAAGATATAAAGTAATTTAAAATTGGCAAAAACTTGTATGCGGCCGGATCCACTTGACCCGCCCCGGCCCGCCCAACCTGACCCGGCCCGGCCCAACTGTGGTCAACCCGACCCGGTTGACCCAATTTCGGGTCGGGTCAACCCTATCCGGTTTGTATTGTTCCGACCCGTCAGATAAAGTGTCAATCTTTATTAATAAATTAAAGTGCTAATCTTTATGAATAAAAGTGTCAATCTTTTAAATAAATTTTTTTTATGTAATTTCTATGTAAGTTGTAATTTTACAATTACTTTATAAGGTTGACCTATCAATTTAGAGTTTTATAATTATTTTTTGATATTTAATTTCAATTTTAAAATGTAAAATATGGATTATAAATTGAAACTTAAGATATATAATTCTCCAGCAAAAGTGTCAATCTTCATGAATAAAAGTATCAATTATTCTGAACGAAAGTGCCAATCTACGTGACATCGAAATTTGTTATATTTATTCTATTAACTTGTAATTATAATCTTTTGATGTTATATATATATATATATATAGAGGATGGATCATATAGAAATAAGTCCTGGTGTGAGAAATAGGAATAGATCTGGACCATTGATCCTGATTTGATCTGTGGCTGTAATTGATTTAAGCATGATTATAAGGTATCATAAGCATGACTAGGTTTAAGCATGAATTTGTACATTAAAAAGCATAATGGTGTTGTAAGCATAAATATATACTGATTTAAGCATGATTTTGTATAGTTTTAAGCATCTTTCGCATTTTAGCACGCAAGGATATATATATATATATATATATATATATATATATATTAGTTATTTCCACAAGATAAAATTAATATTTTATTATTAACGTATTTTTCGTAAAAGTGTCAATCATTATGAATAAAAGTGTCAATGTTCAAAAGTGTCAATCATGATCCGGCCTCACGGTGAGGTCGGGAGTGTGCCCCTTTAAAATTTCACCATAATTTATGCAGTTTTAATGTAAAATTTTAATTAGAAGATTCACAATTCATATTTCAAATATCTATATATGGTGTCTTGTTTTTTTTTTTTTTTTTTTTTTTTTGGCGTGAGAATAAATACATTCGTTAAACGCAAAAGGTTAAAAGATCACACTATCTTAGAACATATGGAGTATTTTTAAAAAACTATTTACTCATTACTGATAACAATGGAATATTTATATTACAATTTGTAATAATTATTATTATATATATAATCGTTCTAAAATTTTGAAAAAAAAATTCATTTTCCTTATGAATTGACCATATTAAAATTATCCAATATACAGTAACACCACATAAATTAAATATTTAAAATTAAAATTATTATGTGATCTACCATATACAATTATGAATGAGTATGTGGTGATATCTATCTTAATGTGAATGTTAGGGTCTTGATAAATTATTATTAAAATCCAAAAGTAATTTGTTATAAAATTTAATATTTACCCTCTCAATATTGCGGAAATAAACTATAGTGAAATAGTGTTAAATAAACCTAATAATAAGATCAAAGAAATTATACTATGATTAGAAATATAAAATGCTAAATAAACTCTTATACTATTTCCTTATACCTTTGTAATGTTAAGTGAAAGTAAACATAGCTTAATTATGAAAAAATAGGGGTTATCCATCTAATATTTATGTAATACTGTACAATTCGTAAATAAAATATACACTATATATATATATATATATATATATATATATATATATATATATATATATATAGGGATTGGTTCATATGCTAACCATATTAGTTAGTGAGAACTAAGAACCAATCTAGACCTTCCATCTTAATAGATTGATGGTTATGATTTATTCATGGAAATTAATTAAATAAGGCATATTTTGTTTAGGAAAAGGATATTAATGTAATCTTCATTTATTTGTTCCATATTTTAAGGGATTAATTAATCACTCATTTAAAATTTCTCTGCCGTAATCTTCTTCTTCTTCTTCTTCTTCTTCTTCTTCTTCTTCTTCTTCTTCTTCTTCTTCTTCTTCGTCTTCTTGATTCTTTTCTTCTTCTTCTTCTTCATCTTCTTCTTCTATCTTGACATTTTCATCTATGTTTTTATATTCTGTTTTCTTTCTTTTTTTCTTTTTTTGTAATTTTCTTATACAAATTAGTAAGCATAAATAAATAGGAAGATAACATATAAACATGCTTATTTAAGCATAGGAATAAATCTTAGTTGCATTCGAATATTCATCTATGTTTTTTTATTCTGTTTTTTGTAATTTTCATATACAAGTTATTAAGCATAAATAAATAGGAAAATAGCATATAAATATGATTATTTAAGCATATGAATAGGTCTTAGTTGCATTCGAATATTCATCTATGTTTTTTTATTCTATTTTTTTTTTTTTTGTAATTTTCATATACAAGTTATTAAGCATAAATAAATAGGATCATAGCATATAAATATGATTAATTAAGCATAGGAATATGTTTTAGTTGCATTCGAATATTCATCTATGTTTTTTTATTCTATTTTTTTTTTTTTTGTAATTTTCATATACAAGTTATTAAGCATAAATAAATAGGAAGATAGCATATAAAATGATTATTTAAGCATAGGAATAGGTCTTAGTTGCATTCGTATATTCATCTATGTTTTTCTAATTCTTTTTTTTTTTGTAATTTTCATATACAAATTATTAAGCATAAATAAATAGTAAGATAGCATATAAGTATGATTATTTAAGGATAGCAATATGTCTTAGTTGCATTCGAATATTCATCTATGTTTTTTTAATTCTTTTTTTTTTTTTTTTTTTGTAAATTTTCATATACAAATTATTAAGCATAAATAAATAGGAAGATAGCACATAAATATGATTATTTAAGCATAGGAATAGGTCTTAGTTGCATTTGAATATTCATTGTCATTCACCGTATTTAAACATGAATTGATATTAAAAAAAAAAAAAAAAAAGCATGTAACTTTCATATACAAGTTATTAAGCATAAATAAATAGGAAGATAGCATATAAATATGATATTTAAGCATAAGAATATGTCTTAGTTGCATCGAATATTTATGTTAATTAATAGGATAATTAGTTTTAGGAAGTGGCGACAATCTTGGAACGCGTAATCTTTTTTTTTTTCTTTTCTTTCCTAAATTGCCCTTTAAAAGTTGAAATAAATCATTAAATAAGTAAAATAGATAATTTGAGATTTAATATCCACCATTAGATTATATAAAATGAATGGATAAGATTGGTTCTTAGTTCTCAAGATTCATACCATCTCCCATAAGAACCCACCCCTATATATATATATATATATATATATATATATATATATATAGGGAAGAGATCAAATAAAAAACTCTCTACCAGTAAGAAATGAGAAGTAATCCTATCCATTCATTTTTTGTGATCAATGGCTGATATTTAATTTAACATATATACATTATTTTAGTCAATAGAATATACATGAAGGGTAATTTTGTATTTCTATTCTTATGAAAACGTTTCTTTCCTTAACTAAATGGACATTGTTGGTTACTTTTTTAAATTAAGTACATATATGTTTGGTTGATTTTAACTATTTATTTTATTCATTTTGCAGGTATACTGTTCATTTTAATATACTCGTTTGTCAATGGGATTTCGGTCAATTTAATTTCATTCAATTAATTATTCGTCAATGAGAGTATGACTTTTTTCAACATTTAAAATTATAATAATGATTTTTTTTTCTAGTTATAATGTATTGCATGATCTATATAATCTACTTCTAAAAAATGTTTTATAATATAAATAATGCAATATAAAATTAATAATGCATTTATGATGTAGTGCATAATGCATATGCATGAAATGCTTTATAAAAAGGAATTATAAATTAAATGCATTATGAAATATATTATGATTTATTAATTCTAGTTAAGGTTCATTAGTCTTAAGTGCTTTTGAGAAAGAAAAAATCCTAATTAGGGATACTGATCCTCAATTAGGTCATTAACCCCCAATTATGTATGTTAATCATTTAATCTTAATCACATTTATTGTTATTATGTATTTTCTATAAATTTTACAATGCATTTCAACATTCAAAACAATGCATCATATTACTTATAGCAATTCATTTGTTTTGTTTCTTCCGTTTCATTGATATTTAGATTTTGCGTAAATTATAGAGTAATATTTTTTTCTAAGATGCATTACGAATTGTGGGGGAATGCATTATTATCTATATGCATTATAAAACTAATTGGTTAGAAAAATATAATAAACAAAGAATGATATTTTGTCGACATTGCATTTAAATCATGCATTGTATGTTGAAGATATATGCATTATACTTATACGATTAATGCATTTCAAATAGACAATCGGTGCATTATAATTGTATATGTATAAATTTTCTTCTCACACACAACATTCAGGAATTAACATTACAATATAATTGAGAATCGCATGAATTTGCATTATGATTTTTATAAAATATGCATTATAATAGAGAACCAATGCATTGTATGTATTAGCACTATGCAATCAAATGCATTAAATATTGGTAGGTAGGTGCATCATAATTCCGATATGCACTTCGTAAATTTGAAAAATAAAAATACCATATATTTTTATTTTTTTTTTCTTCCTATTTTTTAGTGCATCGTGTGATAGATATTTTTTTTAGATTTATAGGTAGTTATCTCAAATCCCACATTAATGGCGACTTTCCTTATTTCAAGATATATATTTTTACTACTTTATCCTTATAGAAGAATAGGTTGGCAGTTACAACTCAAGTATTTAATTTAGGAGAGTTAATCTTGACCATTTATTTCTAATCATCTAAGGGTCTCGAATGTTTCTCATTTCTTACCGTATATCAATTTTTTACCAGATCTCACCCCTATATATATATATATATATATTTTAAAACATAAAGTTAGTACAGTTCACAATTTGTGCACCAATATGTAGGTCATTTGCAAAGATTGTAGCTCTTACAATATTACCAATATTTTCATGGGTTCGAGTTATATTATCATTAGAAGTCGCATGTGAAAAAAAAAAGAAAAAAGGAAAGGATGTATGAAATTGCAATTTAGTCTATTATATATTTACCCACGCATATGCAATACTACTAATATAATGTAGAAAATGAACTTAAAGTAGGAACAAATAAAAGAAAAATGAACAAAAATTGATATAACAATATTCAAGAGAGGCAACTGTTATAGAGGAATGAGAGAAGGTAGAGAACATGTAATGGGTGAGAGATAGAAAGAAAAATCATAAAAGTTTGGCAAGATAATGAGTTTATATAAACATCATTTTCCATAAATCGAGATTTATACATAATGGATAAAATGAAAAGAATAAAATAAAATAAGTGACTTATAACATATATGCAAAGTACTTCTCCAACAATCACAATGACTTCGTATCATCTCTTACGATTATGCTAAACCTAGCTATAATAAACATCCGACTAAACTTGTTATATCACATACAATAACTAATTATATTTAAGATAATTAAAGAAAAATACAACCTTGACTTGAAACGATTCTTATGGATCTGCTAAAGTTTTGCTATTAAACCTTCTCTCTCCACGTCTTTTTCTAGCTCTCTATCTCTAAATATGCCGATAACTAACATGAGGAGAAGGAAAAGAAATGAAATAAGTTGCATGTGTTCTCTACAAAATTTTAAATTATATAGGCATACAATATTTCAAAATAGGAAAAACGTAATGAATTCCCTTAAATTCCTCCTTATGTAACGTCTTCATTATAGGGAAATATATTAAAATATATGCCAGTTAATTACAATGTTATGATATCAACTACATGAAAAAAAAAAGTTAGATAATGCATGAAAGTTTTTTTTTTTTTTTTTTTTTTTTTTTTTTTTTTTTTTTTTTTTTAAAGGGGATCAATAATGGTTCCCCATTTCCCCCCTTAGTGTGTCTCGAACCCCCGACCTATTGGTTTGGAGGCGGAGCGTCTTACAACTAGACTGAAAGTTATGGGTGCTCCCACTCCCATATTCAAAGAACGTGTTCTTTTTTCTTTTTTCTTTCTTTTTTATTTTTTATTTTTTAATAATAAGTAAAAGAATATTGATAGTAGTAGTGAGTTTTTGAATGTAAAATTCTAAAATATATAGACACAATATATTCAATTAGTAGGAAATAAATTAATTACTTACAATAAATGTTAAATTTGTAACGTCCAATGTTATATATACATAATTAAAATCATTAATATAAAATGGTCTACCATATATATTTATGGTTTCTACAAATGGTATATCCATAAAACTGAAAAATAAAGTTATTAAAAACGGTCATCCGGTGTTGCTATTAGTATATAAATATTAGTGTAGATATAGATATGGGGTGCGAATTGCGATCCAGTTTTTTGCAAGGGTGCATGTTTCCTGATTGTCCTAGGTTTGATTTCATAACCTCTCTTAATTGTTGTGTCGGAACAAAATAGTTCAAAACATTCCCACAGATTCTATAGCAAACTTGTAGACATTTTGCCCATTAAATTTTCTTGCTTGATATGTATGCATCTGCCATAACCGCACTATATTTATATTCTATGTTATTCATAATCATAATATGATCACATTTGTACCTGTCAAATTATTGTTGGCCAAGCTCAGTCCTATAAGCATTGTGAGATTTCCAATTCCTCGTGGGATGCTGCCACTCAAATTGTTGTCGTCAAATAACAACAACTCAAGGTTTCTGCATTTCCATATAGTTGGTGGAATCTGTCCTTGGAGTTGATTTTGATACAAATAAAGTTTTTTGATGTGTGGCATATTTTTGCACATTTCACTTGGGACCCTACCTGCAAACACTTACAATCTTAATCCAAATCTGCAATATTATTAATTCATTTGTATTTTGCAATTAGTAGTGAACGCATGCATGGTGATTTTATATATATATATATATATATATATATATATATGGCATGTATACCTGTCAACTTGTTATTATCGAGATACAACTCCTCAAGTTGTCGTAGATTACTGTTGAAACTTGGAATACTTCCCGATAAACTATTCTCGAAGAAGCTCAATATCCTCAAAGAAGAGATGTTGAAGACTGAAGATGGAATATTTCCAGATAGAGAAGCGTTATTGACGTTTAATATCTCTAGCCTCGAGAGATTTCCAATCCCCTCTGGGATAACCCCGCTCAAATGGTTATTGCTTATCCATAATTCCTTGAGCGAAGAAGACCTAGTGCTCCCAATCTCCGTCGGAATATTTCCACTCAACATATTAGAACTCAAGTCTAAGAGTTGGAGATTTGAATTGTTGAACAAAGTGGGAGGGATTTTACCTGCGAAACTGTTGTTGTTCAGATACAGTTGCTCGAGCTGAGGTAAACTGCCCAACCATGTGGGAATTTCTCCATTGAATGAATTCACTTCCACGTTCACCACCCTCAGACGCCGCAGTTTAGAGAGCTCAATTGGTAAGAAGCCCGTGAAACTGTTGGAGCTGATGTCAAGATATCTGAGAAACGTCAGGTTTCCGAGATGTGGGGCAACAGTTCCAGCAAGGTCGAATCCGGAGAGATTGAGGGCAGTCACCCTTTGGTGCTTGACGCCACACATGACACCAATCCAATCACAGACGGAAGTATTTCCCGACCAATTCGTGTGCAAGATAGCACTGGGGTCGGAAGCAACGGTGTTTTTGAAGGAAAGAAGAGCATGTTTGTCTGTAGCAGAATCCAAGCAGAGGGCAATGGTATTGAAGAAGAAGTAGATGGAAAGAGCAAGGAAAGAGAGATGAGTAGTCTTCATTGAATTTCAATTGTTTTATTTGGGATTGAGTGCCCTCTTCATATATATAACGGATGCTCTCTTCGCTAAGCTCAATTATCTGTATAAGAACGCCAACTGATACATGAAAGTCGTGTTTGAGTCTTGGTCAACGAGTCTTCTTCCAGATAAGTGAAGTGTGGAATTTATGTAAAACTGGGACCCAAATTGGGATTATAGTAAAATTTTACTTTCGAGATTAAATTGCAATTACACTAAAATTCGGACTTTTTTCGATCCGGCCATATCAGACTTTTTTACTTTCGAGCTATTATTATTTTTTACGGACTATTCGAATCGGTCTGATTTTTTGACATCCCTATTCCAATTAGAATGAGAGAGACCCTCAACATATGCTTTACTATCAAATATCACGATAGCCGTAAGTAGTTTAATTTTCAATTAACTTGAATAATATCCAAGTTTATAAAATACTCCTGTTTTCGAATATCTTTTGAGTCTTCGTAGTCAACTTAGTGCTTTAACCACAATAAGTGTAGAATTTCAATTCATGATGGTTGGGGCAATTGACGCAAGTCGTCGTCAACTTAATTACTTTTGAGGCCTCTAAAACATAACATGCATCCACTAAATCTCCATTAAAGATGAGTGAGCAACACATGCCTCTCCACTCACAAGGAATATTGCAAGTGTTGGAAATTGTTGGTTATCTTTTTAGAAAATGTATGACTTGGGCCCATGCTTTTATTTTATCCTAATCATAACTTTTATACTTTGGATGAATTTCAACCATGGAAATTATACCATATCAGTTAATGAATAGAATTTATGTTTAGTTCATTGACTAAAAATGGTGCATAATTCCATCTTTAATATTTCCTATTCATATCTACCATGGGCATATTCGTTAATTGTGGATGTGGAAGTGGTAAACAATAAGGCAAAACAAATCCAATTATTTTTTTATTTCAAAAAAGAAAAACCTAGTCTCTTTTTTTTTTCTTTTTTTTTTTCCATCTCAACAAGCGGCAACTTTAGTGTATCATTTTAGTATTGTTCGTTATTTTGGATCGTTATTAATCTTGTTTGTTTTTTCGATCCAGTTATTTCAGACTTTTTTACTTTTGAGCTATCAATTATTTTTTTGCCTAACCCACTATTTTCTCCGGACTATTCGAATCGGTCCGTTAGGTTCGTGATTTTTTAACATCCCTAATTCCAATTAGGATGAGATCATGAGAGAGACCCTCAACCTATGCTTTACTATACAATATCACAATAATAGCAAGTAATCTTATCTTATCATTTAGGTAGTAATCAATAGCTTTATTATATGCATCGTAGGTATTTTTTATAGATAACAAGAGCATAAGCAACAACAAAATGAAAGAATTAAGGACGATTGATGAAATCTTTCCATTTTATTATTTTTATTAATAGCATATATACACTCTAATTTGCTCTCCGCTAAATTTTTTATAATTTTAATTTTCAATTAAGTTGAATAATATCCAAGTTAAATATCCTATTTTCGATTATCTTTTGAGTCTTTGCAGTCAACTTAGTGCTTTAACCATAATGAGTGTGGAATTTCAATTCGTGATGGAAGGGGCAATTGACGCAAGTCGTCGTCAACTTATTCGTTTGAGAAAATTCTATTTCAATGCAAAAATAAAATAATGAAAAAGAAAAGAAAAATATATTTTCTCCTTCCCACAAATGCACTTACTGTTATATCCAAAAAAGAAAATCCACTACCTAAAGCAAACATATTAAAACTCTAATAAATTACATGTAAAATACTTTTTTTAGTCTATATCGATCACATATTAAAAGTTATTTGAAACATTCAAATCAATATTTATAATTAATTAAATTGCCATTAAAATTAATTTTTGATTTTAGATTCGTGTTTTATTATATAATAATGATTAATTAAATTGCCTTAAATACTAAGGTGTAAGATGTAACAAAAGTTAGCACACACTAAAATTAATTTATAATGGTTAAACTTTGGAAGACTTAATTGCTTTTGAGGCCTAAACATCCACTAAATCTCCATAAAACCAATTATATTTTAACTGCCTAACTTTTAACATCAATTAATGAGAATAAAGATGACTAGTTTGAGCACAACACTACCTTCTTCTTGTTCAATAGCATTGCCCTCTGCTTGGATTATGCTATTGACAAACATGCTCTCCTTTCCTTCAAAAACTTGGTAGCCTATATGTTGCCCCTTGGGCATTGCCTCTCCATAAACACAAATATTTATTTATTTGATAAAATAAATATACAAAATATGTGTACAAAGAAATATTTGAACAACTTGAGTTGACTTGAGTAGATTGTAGGTTGCGATCTCTACGATTCCTCTGATTCTCTCTCCAATTTGATGCGGGATTTGGGCGCTTGACGAGATGTTTGAAGAATTTCGCTCTTCTCGATCTCCTTGATTTTGATGTGTGGATTTAGCTATAATCCGAAGGTCTTTTGACTTGTTTCCGGATTAAGTGCTGATTTGGATGATTTGGCGAAGAACGGAGGACGTCTGGATCTAGCGTAGATTTGAGCAGACTTTGACAAAGAACACGGAGATTCGGAGGACGTCCAGATCTAACGTAGATTTGAGCAGACTTAGGCGAGGAACGTGGAGCTTCCGAGGACGTCCGGATCTAGCGTAGATTTGAGCAGACTTTGGCGAGGAACGCGGAGAACGCGATGATAGATGACGACCGACCACTTTGAATATTGTAGAGAAATCGTAGAGAAGAATTTGTATTCTTCTCTTTATAGCTCTCTAACTAATTCTTGTGGTGATTTATGAATGCTCTAAGCACCCTTATTTATAGGTGTAGAGAATTTCAATTTAGGCAGCTTAGGGTTGGGCTTTCAGGCTTGAGCCCGTAAATAACGGGCCTAGGGCTGACGTGGCATGATTTGATTGGCTCCATCAAATTTATTCCTTTATTGCACAGATTTATTCCATATATTTAAATACCAAATATATATCTATTTAATTTTGAAATTATATTTAATTTAATCTCAAAATATTAATAGAAAATATAATTAAGTATTTGAAAGAATGAGAGAAGAGGGATGATTTACGCCGTGAGGTGAGGTCCTTACCGTGAGAAACTGAAAATGAGTTCCAAGCTTTCGATTTAGGGGCTGTCCTCTCTCGTTCTCCGTCTCGTACGCCTTCTCTTCTCTTCGTTTTCCTTCCTAGGGAGAGAGGTGAGGTCCTTAGTTGGTCTAAACGAGTTAGGGGTCGAATAATGAGGGATTTAGCCCTTACTTAAAGAAGAACGGAGTGATTTTGACGTCGTGAATGGTTCGCGTCGAGGCTGAACTTCCAGCAGCTTCCCGGCGGTCGTAGGGCTCCTCCAGGGGTTCTTCTTGCTCTCAACTTACTCTCTCTCTCTTGTGTGAATGTGACTGATTTTTGTTGTGGTGTTTGTGTGCAGGTAATGGTGATTGAGAGGAAGAGAAACACTGCTCTTTCTCTTGCAAGGGAGGGAAAAATGAGGGTGAAGGGTGTTTGGCTCTTGCAAAGTGGTGTATGAGAGGAGAGAGTTGGAGACAAAATGAAGGAGGGTGGGCGGCTAGGCTGCCTTCTCCTCTTCCCCATGCAAGAGCAATGATGATGAGGGAGGTTAAGTGTCATTAGAGTGTAATTCAAATCTTAAGAGTGTGTACTTAGTCTCAATTATTAGCTAGAGTTCAGATTTTTGGGAGGGAGGTGTTGAGTGATGCTGGGTTCTGCCGCTCCTCTCTTCTTTTCCCTTTTTTTTTTTTTTTTTTTTTTTTTTTGATGTAAATATACATATACCTACATGGAAATATTTTTGGGCCTAGAATCATTGGTCTTGGGATGGGCTTCCTCTCTTGGGCCGAATAAAATAAAAGTCGACCCATCATTCGTGGAGTGGCCTCGTTCACTAAGTGGGCCTCGGCCCTCACTAAATAAAATTTTATGATTCATTTCCTCGGTCTTCTTTCACTAGTTCGACTCTCGTTTTGGGCAATACTTTTATTACCGAGAATATCACTAGTAGTAGTAGCACTTAATATTTGTTTTAATAATAATAATAATACTCTTTAATAACATCCTTAATAATATTCTCACTATTAAAATAATGCCGGAGTTTTTATTAATCACTAAGAAAAACTGCGGCTAATGAGAGAGAGGCGAGCCACGGCGGGGCAATGGCGGAACGCTGCCGACAGCAGATGCCACGGCGGTGGACAGCGGCAGCGGCCGACGCGCGGTGGAGCCAGCAGCTTCTGGCCTGGAAAGCAGCGAAGGGGGAGAGAGAGAGGAGTCGCGTTTGAGAGAGAGAGAAAGAAGGGCGTGTATGGCCTTTTTTCCAAAATCGGGCCGAGTCAGTTGATGGGCTGGATCTTTTTCCCTTGGGCCAGGTTTAATAATCAGTTGGGCCGGAAGTGATTTATTTGTCAGGCCAAGATTAATCAATTGTTGGGCCGAGATCTATTCACCAGTTGGGCCAAAAGAATTATTTCCATTGGGCTTCTATGTAATCAGAGGACAAGGACCGCTCACGACAGTTTTCCGAGCTCGATTTAATAAAATTACCGAGCCTTAATAATTGGGCTTAAGCCTCTAACAACCCTATTGGGCCTTAATAAGTATTAACACTAGACCTAATAATAAATCAAGCCCATCCTTATTAATCTTGTAAGTGTAGACCACTTACACTGCGCACTAAATCCAGAACCTTTATTAATCGCTTAATCAAACGGCCTGCGATTTTTGTCGAGGGTGAAGATCCGTAAGTCACAAGAATCGATCAAGGTGATCGATTTCAAACGAGAATCGAGAAACTCTCGAATAAAAAGAATATCCTCAGTAGTATAATCAGTAAAAGAGATTACGACCTCGATTAAAAGTCAACCTTCGCGTAAATCGATAAGATTATCGATTCATTTCTTCCAGTTTCTCATTTCACGTTCTTTTGAACGAGGTTAGGCGAAGGAGCAGGCCGAGTCTAAAGCGGCACCCAGAGTTATCTAAGTATTTTCAGAGAAGAAATCGAGGTGGGCTTTCAGACAACTAAAATGTTTTCCTTATGCTTTAATTCTTTTCTTAAAGAATTGTCATGCCATAAATATTTTGTTTTGTATAAGATCTATCGGGGAAGGCTTATGCCTCAGTCTATCAGAACGATTCGGGGCCTATCGGGGTCTCTCCTCGATGGGTTAGTGCACTCAGTTTACCGTTAGCTAACGCAAGTTGGCGCGGTCAGGTATCCGGGAGGGTGGCCAACCTCACCGGATACACCACAACTCAGATATGATGGATTACACCAGAACTTAGCTTGCAAGCGCCTTTTATTTAAATGTTTTAGTGAGCATAGGTTTTTCCGAAAACCCCTATGTCTCGCTCTAATGGCTGGCAATTAAATGTTTTGGCATGTGTCCACTGAGTACTTTGTACTCAGCCCTGTACATATTTTCCGTGTGCAGGTTAATCGTGGTGGAATGGAGCAGTCGGAAGGGCTTTTTGTCGAGCATTACAGTGTTGAAGTCTCTTGGTGGTGCATGTCTCCATACATGCATCTCACGTTCTTCCGCAATGATTGTTATGTAGTTAAACTAAACTCTATTTTGCGTACCGTTGCAACCCAGCTCTGTTTTGTGTATTGTTGCAATGTTTTGGTTCTACCATAGACAATGTCCGTTTTCATGATCGATGCTTCCGTGTATTTCCTACTATACTCTCCTTTTGTTGGACAACATTTTCTTGCCAACATTCTCGACGAATGTTGAACAGTTCGGATTGAAGCTAGTGTTATCCCTTCGCATCATTTTACCTACATGGAAATATTTTTGGGCCTAGAATCATTGGTCTTGGGATGGGCTTCCTCTCTTGGGCCGAATAAAATAAAAGTCGACCCATCATTCGTGGAGTGGCCTCGTTCACTAAGTGGGCCTCGGCCCTCACTAAATAAAATTTTATGATTCATTTCCTCGGTCTTCTTTCACTAGTTCGACTCTCGTTTTGGGCAATACTTTTATTACCGAGAATATCACTAGTAGTAGTAGCACTTAATATTTGTTTTAATAATAATAATACTCTTTAATAACATCCTTAATAATATTCTCACTATTAAAATAATGCCGGAGTTTTTATTAATCACTAAGAAAAACTGCGGCTATTACATCCTACTTGTCTTTCGACTCAAGGCGTCGGCTACCACATTAGCCTTGCCTGGGTGATAGTTAATGCTACAGCCGTAGTCCTTAACCAGTTCGAGCCATCGTCGCTGTCTCATATTGAGGTCTTTCTGTTCAAAGAAGTACTTAAGGCTCTTGTGGTCAGTAAAGATCTCGCACTTCACCCCGTAGAGGTGATGTCTCCAAATTTTCAACGCATGCACTACCGCAGCTAATTCCAAATCATGGGTCGGGTAGTTCAGTTCATGAGGTCGGATGGAGCGGGAGACTACCGAGAGGAGGCTGACAACGCAATCACATTCAAGGGGAGATTATGCATACCACGTAATAACGAGCTCCGAAATGAAATTTTGAGTGAGGCTCACGACACCCCATACACCGCACATCCCGGAGGCACCAAGATGTATCGAGATTTGAAGGAGAGATTTTGGTGGGAAGGCATGAAGAGAGACATAGCCTCTTTCGTCGAGCGCTGCTTGACGTGCCAACAAGTGAAAGCATTGCACCAACGGCCACAAGGAAAGTTACAACCTTTAGAAATTCCGCAATGGAAGTGGGAGCATATCACCATGGATTTCGTAACAGGTTTTTCCCGAACTAGAAGAGGAAACACGGCTATTTGGGTGATAGTGGATCGACTAACCAAGTGTGCTCATTTCATTCCTATTCCTACCACTTACGGTTCGGAAAAGCTAGCACAACTGTATGTTCGAGAAATCGTACGTCTTCATGGAGTACCACTGTCCATTACCTCGGATCGAGATGCGAAGTTCACCTCAAAATTTTGGATGAGTATGCAAAGAGAACTAGGCACCCGACTGAACTTTAGCACTGCTTTTCACCCCCAGACCGATGGTCAATCGGAGAGGACCATACAGATTCTCGAAGACATGCTAAGAGCGGTGATACTCAACAGAGGTGGTGACTGGGAGACCATCTTACCATTAGCCGAATTTGCCTGCAACAATAGCCACCAATCCACGATAGGCATGGCCCCATATGAGGCCTTGTATGGAAGGAAATGTAGGTCCCCGCTTTATTGGGATGAAGTAGGAGAGAGGAAGAGTCTAGGTCCCGAAGCGATTGATGAAATGGTCGCAATAGTACGACAAATCAGAGATAGAATGCGAGAAGCTCAGAGCAGACAAAAGTCGTATGACCGTAGATCCGAACTACATTTCGAGATAGGTGATAAAGTGTTCTTGAAGGTCGCCCCCACCAAGGGACTAACCAGGTTTGGGATTAAGGGCAAGCTGAAACCTCGTTTCATCGGACCGTACGAAGTTCTAGAGAAGGTCGGACCCGTAGCATACAGGTTGGCGCTACCTCCAAACCTAGGGAGCGTTCATAACGTGTTCCATGTATCCCAACTGAGAAAATATGTGTTCGATCCCAAACACATACTGCGGCAAGAGGAGACAGATATAGAACCCGATCTGAGTTACGAAACGAAACCTGAAGCCATCGTAGATCGAAAAATTCAACAGCTTCGGAATAAGCAAATCCCTCTAGTGAAGGTGTTGTGGAAGCACCACGGGCAGGAGGAGGCAACGTGGGAGTTGGAGGACAAAATGAAAGAAAGATACCCGACTTGTTTGTAGAAGGTAAGTAAATTTCGGGACGAAATTTTCGTAAGGGGTGTAGGATGTAATAGCCGCAGTTTTTCTTAGTGATTAATAAAAACTCCGGCATTATTTTAATAGTGAGAATATTATTAAGGATGTTATTAAAGAGTATTATTATTATTATTAAAACAAATATTAAGTGCTACTACTACTAGTGATATTCTCGGTAATAAAAGTATTGCCCAAAACGAGAGTCGAACTAGTGAAAGAAGACCGAGGAAATGAATCATAAAATTTTATTTAGTGAGGGCCGAGGCCCACTTAGTGAACGAGGCCACTCCACGAATGATGGGTCGACTTTTATTTTATTCGGCCCAAGAGAGGAAGCCCATCCCAAGACCAATGATTCTAGGCCCAAAAATATTTCCATGTAGGTATATGTATATTTACATCAAAAAAAAAAAAAAAAAAAAAAAAAAAAAAAAAAAAAAAAAAAGGGAAAAGAAGAGAGGAGCGGCAGAACCCAGCATCACTCAACACCTCCCTCCCAAAAATCTGAACTCTAGCTAATAATTGAGACTAAGTACACACTCTTAAGATTTGAATTACACTCTAATGACACTTAACCTCCCTCATCATCATTGCTCTTGCATGGGGAAGAGGAGAAGGCAGCCTAGCCGCCCACCCTCCTTCATTTTGTCTCCAACTCTCTCCTCTCATACACCACTTTGCAAGAGCCAAACACCCTTCACCCTCATTTTTCCCTCCCTTGCAAGAGAAAGAGCAGTGTTTCTCTTCCTCTCAATCACCATTACCTGCACACAAACACCACAACAAAAATCAGTCACATTCACACAAGAGAGAGAGAGTAAGTTGAGAGCAAGAAGAACCCCTGGAGGAGCCCTACGACCGCCGGGAAGCTGCTGGAAGTTCAGCCTCGACGCGAACCATTCACGACGTCAAAATCACTCCGTTCTTCTTTAAGTAAGGGCTAAATCCCTCATTATTCGACCCCTAACTCGTTTAGACCAACTAAGGACCTCACCTCTCTCCCTAGGAAGGAAAACGAAGAGAAGAGAAGGCGTACGAGACGGAGAACGAGAGAGGACAGCCCCTAAATCGAAAGCTTGGAACTCATTTTCAGTTTCTCACGGTAAGAACGAACCTCGAACTCCCCTTTAGAACGATTGTCAAGGCACTAATGCGTAGAAACCGAATCTACTATCTAGGTTCGAGTTATCTTCGGTGAAGAGAGGGAAGGAAAGGGAGAGGGAGTAAACGAAGGAAAGGGGGACAGCCACCGCAAGCAGCCCGTAACCACCAACATTTCGATCCCGCACACAAGTAAGACATCTCTACACCTCACTCTAAACACTAAGGAGCCTCAAGCATGTTTTTCCCCCTCATTAGGAACCCGAAAACTACCCTACGAAACGGTTTTAACACCATTACCACCCCTCGAAGCATGAAGAACATAGTCATGACATAGAAACGAAAGCATGAGTAATGTAACCACCTCGTAACGGCAATGCATGTAGATGGATTCAAAATCAGACTTAGATCCTTCGTTTAATCCCCTAAGATTCCAGTTTTGATGAGCATAAGACATTCATTGGTTCTAACATTTTCCCCAATCGAGTCATTCAATCCAAAATAGATATTAACTCTCTACATGCTCAAAATCAGAAAAATCCCTCAATAATCACCTATAACACACCCCATAAACTTCTTAATCAACAAGCATGACCCATAATCGAACCTAACATAAAATGAGAGGAGAAGGTCCAAAAACGAACCTCGTTGGCCCGCTCAACGGCGACGCCAAGGCTGCCTGGAACGGAGGAGAGATCGGGAGCGAATTGAGACGGCGCCAGGACACCCCAACGTCCCCCGTTCATCACCGGGAGGGCTGTCCGGCCGACGACGGCCCCCACGAAGCAGCTGCAGCACCGGCGACACCGGGAACACCTGCAAAACAGAGGGGGAAGAGTAAAGAAGAGGGAACGAAGAGGGAGGAGAGAAGGAGACACCGGCGGCATCGCCGCCGGCGTCGAGGAGAAATCAGAGAGAGAGAGAGAAGGGTCGCGGCGGCGACTGAAGGCGATGGCGTGGCAGGCAGCGTGCCCTAGCCCCGAGGGCTAGGGCAGTGACGTGATTGAGAGAGGCGAGCCACGGCGGGGCAATGGCGGAACGCCGCCGACAGCAGATGCCACGGCGGTGGACAGCGGCAGCGGCCGACGCGCGGTGGAGCCAGCAGCTTCTGGCCTGGAAAGCAGCGAAGGGGGAGAGAGAGAGGAGTCGCGTTTGAGAGAGAGAGAAAGAAGGGCGTGTATGGCCTTTTTTCCAAAATCGGGCCGAGTCAGTTGATGGGCTGGATCTTTTTCCCTTGGGCCAGGTTTAATAATCAGTTGGGCCGGAAGTGATTTATTTGTCAGGCCAAGATTAATCAATTGTTGGGCCAAGATCTATTCACCAGTTGGGCCAAAAGAATTATTTCCATTGGGCTTCTATGTAATCAGAGGACAAGGACCGCTCACGACAGTTTTCCGAGCTCGATTTAATAAAATTACCGAGCCTTAATAATTGGGCTTAAGCCTCTAACAACCCTATTGGGCTTTAATAAGTATTAACACTAGACCTAATAATAAATCAAGCCCATCCTTATTAATCTTGTAAGTGTAGACCACTTACACTGCGCACTAAATCCAGAACCTTTATTAATCGCTTAATCAAACGCCCTGCGATTTCTGTCGAGGGTGAAGATCCGTAAGTCACAAGAATCGATCGAGGTGATCGATTTCAAACGAGAATCAAGAAACTCTCGAATAAAAAGAATATCCTCAGTAGTATAATCAGTAAAAGAGATTACGACCTCGATTAAAAGTCAACCTTCGCGTAAATCGATAAGATTATCGATTCATTTCTTCCAGTTTCTCATTTCACGTTCTTTTGAACGAGGTTAGGCGAAGGAGCAGGCCGAGTCTAAAGCGGCACCCAGAGTTATCTAAGTATTTTCAGAGAAGAAATCGAGGTGGGCTTTCAGACAACTAAAATGTTTTCCTTATGCTTTAATTCTTTTCTTAAAGAATTGTCAGGCCATAAATATTTCGTTTTGTATGAGATCTATCTGGGAAGGCTTATGCCTCAGTCTATCAGAACGATTCGGGCCTATCGGGGTCTCTCCTCGATGGGTTAGTGCACTCAGTTTATCGTTAGCTAACGCAAGTTGGCGCGGTCAGGTATCCGGGAGGGTGGCCAACCTCACCGGATACACCACAACTCAGATATGATGGATTACACCAGAACTTAGCTTGCAAGCGCCTTTTATTTAAATGTTTTAGTGAGCATAGGTTTTTCCGAAAACCCCTATGTCTCGCTCTAATGGCTGGCAATTAAATGTTTTGGCATGTGTCCACTGAGTACTTTGTACTCATCCCTGTACATATTTCCCGTGTGCAGGTTAATCGTGGTGGAATGGAGCAGTCGGAAGGGCTTTTTGTCGAGCATTACAGTGTTGAAGTCTCTTGGTGGTGTATGTCTCCATACATGCATCTCACGTTCTTCCGCAATGATTGTTATGTAGTTAAACTAAACTCTATTTTGCGTACCGTTGCAACCCAGCTCCGTTTTGTGTATTGTTGCAATGTTTGGGTTCTACCATAGACAATGTCCGTTTTCATGATCGATGCTTCCGTGTATTTCCTACTATACTGTCCTTTTGTTGGACAACATTTTCTTGCCAACATTCTCGATGAATGTTGAACAGTTCGGATTGAAGCTAGTGTTATCCCTTCGCATCATTTTATCTCATGTCTCTTGTTTATTTTATTTCTTTCGTCTTTCCTTGAGTCGCGACCTCGCCTGGCTAGCTTAGCGGGGTGGGGTCGTGACAGAGTGGTATCAGAGCTTTGGTTCGCTCTGAAATCGAAGAGTCTTCTTCTTCATCGTAAAGTCTAGACTTGATTCGCTAGACTTGTTAAAGCTCTCGACAAAAGCTCGACTCTTCATGACATCACGATCGGCCAAGAATAGGCTACTTATCATCACTATGAGAACCTAGACGAGGCAACTCGTAGGGATCACGTAAGATGTTAAGATCAAGGACTTTTAGAGAACGTAGCTCGCTTGAACTAGGATTCTTTTCCTTCATTGTAACAGGTTGGATCGAGGAAGCGACGAGATGCATTCCGGTTCAAGGAAGAAGATTTGCAAGGAAGCGATTAGAATCTATAATCGAGAACGATGTCTCAAAGATTGGGCAAGTGAGGTGCCGTCGACCTTATAACGGACGCAAGGCAAGTTTTCCGACCGCCACTAACTTAACCCAACGAGAGATTAGTAAGAGTAACTTAATGATGAACCCTAAACCGAGGATTTACTTAGTATAGAACCACTCTCACGCTTGCATGGAACATAGTTACAACCCAGTTAAGGCCACTTGAACAATAGATCATACCGATAGAGGAAATGTTTCCTTACCCACCTAATTACGATTACAGTTTCTATCCCAACCTTTCGAATAGAACCTGACTAGAACTCGTTGTCTCATGTAGATGGCAGGAGCTAGGCCCACCCCTGACGTGGTCGCGATACTTCTAGACTCGTACCTGCACTACCGGCGTCGAGTGGAGCATGACATAGGGGAGTACTTGGCCCACTTTGGGGGACTATGGGAGGAGGTGCACCAGCACGCTGGGGTCTCCAACTATGACGGTGTGGTGAGACTGACCGTGCACTTGCCTCGAGACTGGCAGTGTTGGGCGTGGACCCTTGTTCAGAGTTTCACTACCTACTACCACCCGTACTACGACGTGGTAGCCGACTTCAGAGGGTTCTTGTCAGCCCTCCAGCACTAGTACACCGTGTACCGCCGGCCACCAGACGGACCTTACCAGTTTCCGTTACATCTTACTCCCGAGGCCGAGCCCTACTTCTCACCTCCAGTTCAGCTTCAGCCGAGCGGAGCACCGGCAGTGACGGAGGTTCCGACACCTCCCCCTTCCGTCCTCGGTCGCCGAGGCCGCGAGGACTTTGAGACCAGGACTCCGGTGGCCCGTTTACGACGCACTTCCAGCGCACCCCCCGTGCCTGCTCCCTTGTCAGGCGAGGGAGGCACTTCTGCAGCGGACCGGGGCAAGGCCCCGATAGTCGACGTTAGCCCCGAGAGGGAGGCACCCCGTTCTTCACCTCCCCGTTCACGAGGCCCAGGGACTTCTTTGGAGGAGTTACGCCGTATAGTGACGGAGTTGCAGCAGCCGAAGACCCCCGCCTCTTGTCCCGTAGCTCACCGAGACTGGCCCGTCGGGACAGGGCCCAGCGGCAGTCGCAGCACCGGACTCGCACCCTCCGACTTAGAGATGTGGATGGAGGAGTTGAGACAGAGCACCGACAAGCACAGCCGGGTGATGCTTGACCTCTGCGGTCGTTTGGACGATTTTAGATATATAGTCGAGGAGTGGATGGACGAAGCAGCGCCCCAGCCGCAGCCCGAGCCAGAGCCGGAGCCCGAGGAGGACCCTGAGGAGGATCCCGAGGAGGAGGGACTGTTCGTTGACTTGGAGGTTGACCCAGACTTTTCCGACGAGGAGCTAGGAGGAGGACCAGACGCCGGCTCCGACGCCGAGTCGGGTTTGAGCACCGAGAGTTCTCTAGAGGGCTAGAGTAGCTTAGTTAGTGTCAGCAACGGATCCTTGTAGACCGTCCTGACCTTGTTTTGCTTTAGAACCTTTCGATTATGGATGTTATGTTTTGATTAGGTAGTACGGAGCCGCAAAATGTTAGGTGGTCCGTAAGACATTTTGACGTATTTGCTTTTGACTTTTATCTCGACATTTGAAGACCTCTAAAGAGGCAATTTTCCCCTATCTGTGCTATTTACGATATCCCGAAACAAAACCACTTCCTTTTCTTTCATCTACTAATTCGACAAACCAACATAGCATGTAAACCAAGGAAACACAACATGATGAGTAGAATACCAAGCATGACCTATGATATCACCTATGCGAATAACCCATGCAAATTTTGATGAATTACCATTCTTATTTCTTCGTTATCAGAATGCCGCCAAGAACTAGGGGAGGAAACCGAGGAGGGCCAGGGGCAATCGCGGACGCGGCCAAGCACCCCCACCGCCTCCACCTCCTCCACCGCCTCCCCCTCCTCCACCGCCTTCACCACCTCCCCCACCACCGCGAAGGGTCGAAGAGCTCTTCCTGCGCCAGAATCCACCCGTTTTTAATGGAATGGGAGATCCATCGAAGGCCGAAACTTGGATACGCGCCCTGGAGCGTATTTTCAACTTCCTAGGATGCACTGACCGGGAACGACTGACCTGCGTAGCGTTCCAACTGACTGGATCCGCCGACTTTTGGTGGGAGGCCCGACAGAAGATCATGACTCCCGAGCAGCAAGAGCACCTCACCTGGGAGGAATTCAAAACTAGGTTGTACGAAAAGTACATCCCCAAGAGCTATCGAAAGAAGAAAGAGGCGGAATTCTATAATCTTAAGCAGGGAAGAATGACAGTGACCGAGTACGACCGTGCCTTCTGCGATATGTCTCGTTACGCGCCCGATCAAGTTGACACCGACGAGAAGATGTCGGAAAATTTCCGAGCCGGTCTGAGGCCCGAAATTAGGATGACTCTTGCGAGTTTGGGTGCACTCTCTTATCACGATGCACTAAGCCGCGCCCTGGATGTTGAGGCGGCAATGCCAATCGAGAGGCCAGCCCCTACCAATGCCCCGACTCAGTCAAACTTTCAGTCTCAGGTTGACAAAGGAAAAAGCAAATGGGAGGGAAACCAGAACGGCCAGCGCGACAAGAGGCCGTGGCAAGGACCGCAACGTCCACCGAACCCCCCACCTAACCCGATCCAAGGGCAGACGGGAAACTGCCCTGCCCAAAACCCCCTCTGCTCGAGATGTAACAGAAGACACGTAGGTGTCTGCAAGGTTGGAAGTGACGCTTGCTTTGTCTGCAACCAGAAGGGCCATTTTGCGAAGAATTGTCCAACTAGGAAGCCCCGAACGGGCATGGGACCTCACCCCTCTGGCCATAATCAGCAGCTGCGTGCTATCCAGGCACAACCGATGCCCCCTCAGCCCCCTCAGCCATTCCCTTTGCCCACTCAGCGCCAGCAATTCCAGCAACACCTCCAGGAACAGCAGAACGCTAGAGCTTACGCGCTCAAACCGAAGCAGCCTGAGAAGAACCCGGGAAACCTAGCAGGTATGGGTCAAATACTTGGAATACCTGTGATAATCTTGTTCGATACGGGTGCTTCTCATTTATCCCAAGCATGCGTAGAAGAGCTGAACTTAGAGGCAAAACCACTAAGAGTTGAACTAGGTATCACATCTCCGATAGGAGGAACTAAGGTTCTCACCCACTGTTGCTCTAACCTAGAACTCGAACTAGGATCACTCAAACTCTCAGCGAACAACTTAAGTGTTATGCCTATGAAGGACGTAGATGTGATCTTAGGAATGGACTGGTTAGTCCAGCACCATGCCACTATACTGTGCAACGAAAGGCGAATCTCTTTCCACCCACCTGGGAAGGAACCAACGGACTTCTACGGAATCTCCATGAACAAGAGAAATGTGATCATCTCAGCAATTCAAGCCGCCACCTTAGTCAAGAAGGGGTACCCAGCATATCTCGTTCACTTATGCGGGGAAACCAAGGAAGAAACAAAGGTCGAGGATGTAGAGATCGTGCGAGAATTTCCCGATGTGTTTCCCGAAACACTACCAGGACTACCACCTGACCGAGAGATAGAGTTCACCATCGACCTTGAGCCTGGGGCTGCTCCGGTGTCCAAAGCACCGTACCGAATGGCCCCAAAGGAATTGGAAGAACTTAAGATTCAACTTCAAGAACTCCTAGAACTAGGATTCATCAGACCTAGCGTGTCACCGTGGGGAGCGCCTGTCCTCTTCGTGAAGAAGAAAGACGGATCAATGAGAATGTGTGTCGATTATCGAGAGCTGAACAAGCTAACCCTTAAGAACAAGTATCCATTGCCTAGGATTGACGATCTATTCGATCAACTCAAAGGAGCTAGTGTCTTCTCGAAGATAGACTTGAAGTCAGGATACCATCAGCTGAAGATTCGACCTAGTGATATTCCCAAAACTGCCTTTCGGACCCGGTACGGCCACTACGAGTTTGTAGTTGTGCCTTTTGGACTCACCAACGCACCAGCAGTGTTTATGGACCTCATGAACCGTGTGTTCCACCCTTATCTCGATAAATTTGTTCTAGTCTTCATAGACGACGTACTAGTTTACTCAAGGAACGAGGAGGAACACGGAGAACACCTGAGAACGGTCCTAGGAACCCTCAGAAAGAAAAGGCTTTACGCAAAATTCAGCAAGTGCGAATTTTGGCTCAGAGAAGTGATCTTCTTAGGACACATCGTATCCTCAGAAGGAATCAAGGTAGACCCTGCAAAGGTGGAAGCTGTGCAAAACTGGAAGTCTCCAACGACTCCAAACGAGGTCCGAAGCTTCTTAGGTCTGGCCGGTTACTATCGAAGATTCATCGAAGGATTTCCTAAGATAGCGAGACCAATGACGCAATTGCTCCGAAAAGGGATCAAGTTCGTTTGGACCACGGAATGTGAAGCAAGTTTTCAGACACTCAAGGAAAAACTAACCACCGCCCCAATCCTAGCAGTCCCCGAGCCCGACAAAAGCTACACAGTTTACACAGATGCCTCGAAAAATGGACTCGGATGTGTATTGATGCAAGACGGACGAGTGATAGCATACGCCTCGCGACAACTCCGACCTCGCCTGGCTAGCTTAGCGGGGTGGGGTCGTGACATGAATGGTACCCTTGACATAACGCAAGATACGTTTGACGGCCTCAAAATGCTCGATCGTAGGAGACTGTAGAAACTGGCTAACATGATTAACAGCAAAGGAGAGATCGGGCAGAGTGATCGTGAGATACTGGAGGGCTCCAACTAAAGAACGATAAAGAGTAGGATCTTTAAAAGAAGGACCGTCTCTTTGCGACGAGTCACCGGCAGCCAAAGGAGTAGTAACCGGCTTCGAATCAAGAAGCTTGGCCCTCGAAAGAATATCGTGAGCATACTTGGCTTGACCCACGAAAACACCATTCGACTGTGGTGTAATTTCAAGTCCCAAAAAATAGGTAAGAGCACCCAAGTCTTTAAGAGCAAACTCTCTACTTGCACGAGCAATGAAGTGCCGAAGCAAAGTCGTGTTATTCCCGGTTATAACGATATCGTCGACATATAAAAGAAGAAATATAACCGAAGTTCCACGATGTAGAAAGAAAAGTGAGGTATCACACCGACTTTGCTTGAATCCAAGAGTAAAGAGAAAGGTACTAAACTGTTGGAACCAAGCTAAAGGAGCTTGACGAAGACCATAGAGAGCCTTCTTAAGACGACAAACGTGATTAGGGTAACGAGGATCGATAAAGCCCGGAGGTTGCGCCTTGTATACGGATTTTGATAGAACACCATTCAAGAATGCGTTCTTGATATCTAGTTGATGCAAGGGCCAACCGAAATGGACCGAGAGAGCTAGGATAACTCGAACCGTAGAGGCCTTTACAACAGGACTAAACGTGTGATGAAAATCCGAACCGGGAACTTGAGTGAAACCCTGGGCTACAAGACGGGCCTTGTACCTTTTGATAGAGCCATCTGCCTTGAACTTGGTTCGATAAACCCACCGAGAGCCAACAATATTTGTGCCGTTGATACGGGTCAAGATGGAGTCGAGACAGATGTGAGTGAAGTAGAGTCGGACGACGAGCTGCCCGAGTTCAATACGATGGGCGAGGTGCACGCGGAGGAGGAGTTGGCGTGCGAAGGAAGACCGAAGCGGGTGATCCACGAGCCCCCGAGGTTTCATGATTTTGTTAGATAGTCGGGCTTGGCCCATATTTATCGAGTCGGGCTTATTAATGCTCCTTTTCGGGTTTTCTTATTGGTTCTTTCCCGGATCGTATGAGTCGAACCAATCAGGGTCCTAGTCTTTATATATTGTGGAATTAGGGTTTGTATTGATTATGAATGAAGAAGAACCCTATTTTCTCTTACGTTGTTATTTTCCTTCCGCAAGTTCCCGACGTGATCGACGGGGAAACGACTGTCGAAATCTTCTTTCTTTGAGTGCTCTCTCGAATCGAACTCTTGATAAGGGAACCACGTCCTTATCAGCCGTCGGGGGGAGGGACAAGATCCCATGTATCGTTTGTATGCAACGCCTTCATCTCTTCCTCCATTGCCGCTATCCAATACGGATGTTTAAGAGCTGATTTGAGACCTCGCGGTTCCAAAGAAGAAGTCGAAGCAACCAAAGCGGACAAAAATGGAGTTGTGGCGAGATGAACGGGGTACTTAGGCTTGAATATTCCGGCTTTGGAGCGTGTAACCATAGTATGAGTCGGAAGAGGTGGAGGTTGCGGAGCCGAAGGTATCGGAGAAACTGGTGGCGGTAACGCCGGAGAGGGCAGCGGAGACACTGGTGGCGTCGGGGCTGGAGACGCATTTGGTGGAGTATCCAGTACCTCAACTGTGGTTTCTATAGGGAGAGAAGTAGACACCTCTAATTGTGAAACACATGGACATGATGACGAAGCACCATTGACTTGAGCAGAAGCAATTTTTGAGGAAGACTCAAAGAAAGTGGATATATCCAAATTGGAGCAAGTAGTAGTATTACCTGGAGAGATAAAAGGAAAATTATACTCATCAAACTGAGCATTCCGAGTAATATAGGTACGAGTAGTGACAGGATCGTAACACCGAAAACCCTTGTGAGATGAGCTGTAGCCGAGAAAAATGCATGGAGAGCTTTGCGGAGCAAGCTTATGGGGCGTGTAATCTCTCAAATAAGGAAAGACTCGGCAACCGAAGGGTTTAAAATTCGGATAATAAGGTATACATCCAAATAACAGCTCATATGGAGATTTGTTGTTCAAAACTGATAAAGGCAGTCGGTTGATTACATACGTGGCAGCGGCAAAAGCATCAAACCAAAAGATAGCCTGAGCGTGAGCCTGAAAGAGCATAGATAAACCAGTTTCGGTGATGTGATGGTGCTTGCGTTCAGCTCGTCCGTTTGAGGTGTAAAAGGACACGATACTCGGTGATGAATTCCATGAGCATCAAGGAATGAGCGAAGTCGAGTGTTAACAAATTCTGAGCCACCGTCACTTTGAAACTGCTTAACTTGTGTAGAAAATTGCGTGCATACAAATTTATGAAACTTAACAAAGATATCATAGAAGTCCGATTTAGCACGCAAAGGATAAAGCCACGAGAATCGAGAGTAGTCATCAATAAAAACAGCATAATACCGAAAGCCATTAGAAGTAGAAATAGGTGCCGGCCCCCATAAATCACAATGTATCAAATCCAAAACGGCAGAAGTCCGTTTATCATTCAAGGGAAAAATAAGTCTCTTGCTCTTAGCAAGCTGACAAGAAGTACACAACTTAGGAGTAGGTAAAAGAGACGTAACTGACAAATGACCCAATTTATTAAGCAAAGAAATGGTAGAAAATGGAACATGCCCTAATCGAAGATGCCACAACTCGTAGCTAGCCTTCGATTTGCTAGACGTGACAGCAGCAAGCAGAGCCGGAGTGCCGCCATCCAACACATATAAACCACGATCAAGATATCCCTGGGCGATAGCCTGCTTTGTGGTTCGATTCTGAACAACAAACTTATGATCAGAAAATATAACATCAACAGTTGAAGAAGAATCAGTAGGATCCATGGACTTCGACATGAGATCGAACTGGTGTAATACCCCGTCTTTTGCCGTTAAGCTTTTATAAAATTTAGAATTATAACATAAGATGATTCGCGCATGAAGAAAAATACCCGATTTTTATTCCGACAAATTTCAATAATTTATTATATGGATAATATGATTCATATTATTTTTATGTAGCTTTATTTAATTATACACTAGTATAGAGGTGTGATCACATGATTTAATTTTAAAGCTAAACTATAAACATTTGTGAGTATATAAAAATGTATAGTTTTATGTTGATTGTGTTATATACGTGTGTGTGTGTGTGTGTATAGTGTAGGCAATTAAGAAAAGAAAAGGATGAATGTATATATTATTGTACATATATACTTGCAACATGACCATATATATACATTTGTGCATATAACTTACTTGGCCAATCTTTTCACCATAAAAAAAAGATGTCACATATTAATTCATTTTACTTGGGTTTAGTAGGAACACATCACCCCCCCTTCACCCTTACTTTCTACCACAAAAAAATCAAAGTAATTACCCCTTCCCCTTCCCACTTCACACACGGCTGCAACACAGAGAAAGAGTAGGGAGAGTAGAGGTAAGGAGAGCAAGACGGAGCCAGAGACGGTGACGGAAGCGCTCGCCGACGGCGAGAGAGGCGCCGGTCGTGAGAGAAAAGAAGAGAGGAAGCGAGCAGTTCATCCATCCACTTCATTTCCTGCCCATCTACACCAAATCCTAAACTCTAGCTCAATAAGTAAGCTCTTTCATCCCTCTTCTATATACAACAACTATCAATAAGTAAATGATTGACATGGAATTTAGAAACCAACCAAATTAATTTGTTTGTCCCCTGTTTTCGTATCTGTCCGGGCAGCCTCTTTCAAACTCAATTCTGGGTGTTACTTTGGGTCAAAATACTGCAAACTAGGTACCATTAGAAACCTCTTTTCGTTAGCTTTCCAACGGTATCTTCAGATTTTTAATCCGATATTAGATGGGAGAGTTATGAGCCTCCAAAGTCGGAGTGTACAGTCTGTCGCGGGAATTTCATGGCGACTTTATCGTAGTGATTTCATTGTTCGTTTCACGTCACAATCTAAAATGAATTGAGGGGTTTTAAGGTATATGGTCTGGGATTCTTGTTTATGTCTTCAAATTGATTGACGAGTGCCCGATAAAGAAGTATTTAAGTCGTTATGTTAGCATGGGAATATAGATTTCGTCATAGCTTTAATTTCGTAGTCTTTGCCTTGACTTATCGATTTTGATGTTGCGGGTTACTTTTGATTGTCATATTAAGTCCTAATAATTCATGTTTTGATCTTGGGGAACTTTCATTAGGATATGTAGAAAATAAAGATGATATTTTAAAAAAGAATATTGCATGAATTTTAGTTATTGTGACATAACTTCAAGAGCATAGATTTACTTGATTCCATAATTGAATCAGATACTAAAAATGACTTCTAGTTGAATTTAGTCATTCTATGCATATGAGATTAAGCCTTTTAATCTAGTTTAATAACTAAAAGATTTCAATAAAGGTTGTTATAAGATCTCTAGTGAAGAGTTATGATATTGTTGGTGTTATAAATAGAGAAATGGTTTTTGACATAGTTAGTTAAGTTTTCAAAACACAAGTATAGCAAGTCAAGGATTTAGTCATCTCGTATTTATGTGAAGTTAAGCTTGGAATACCTTTAAGATTAGACCTTTATCTTGTAGGATATTTTGAGGAAGGGCAATAATCAATTGGACCGAGTCGTGATTTATATCTACGGAAATATTCCATCAAGGTGGGCTATTTACTTTCCAAATATATTTTGAGTTATGTTATGCTTTGATATTTACAAAATGTGAAAACTGTTTATCCATAAAATGTTTTTGTGCGCTCTACATGTTTAATGCTCTGAAGTTAATCGATCGAGGTTCTTAGTTCAGTCTAATACACTAACTTTGAACTGTGTATACACCCCGATAGTATATCGATTGGTTGATCTCTCTCGTATACTATCTTCGACTGGGATTCTCTGGGTTTCGACCCGAAATCCAAAAATGAATGTTAATGGATCCGACAGTGGCTAGAGGTCCGGGATCACAGTAAGAGTAACTGTGGAGTGTGACAAATGGGCGCCAAGGAAAATGATAATGTTTTGGCATACTTAGATGCATTTCTTTTACAAAACTTCTAAGTTATGTCTTATGATGATGGATAAACTGTATTTTGGTTTTATGTATGTATACCAAATGTTAGCCCACTAAGTACATTAGTACTTAGCCCAAATATTTTCCAAATGTTTTCAGGTTAAGTGACGGTGCTGACGGGGCGGAGCTGAGGCTAGGGTTCTCCTATTGTATTAGCTTCCGCTAGTTTCTTGTCATTTGTGTTGAACTCTAGATTATATTTCTTGAACTTATTATGTCTCTTGTTAGTAGACTCTTTAACTTACTTCTATGTATAGAGTCTATCCTTAATAATTATGTCGGAGCCATTTGAACTTGAAAAGATCCTTATGGTATAAATGAAAGTATATGTTGGATATCTTCTGTCTACTTTTATTTAGGTTAACCCCTATATTAAATTCGAAGTTGTCCAAGTTTTTCGAAAACAAGATCTTTTATTAATATTCAAACTGTTTATCTAAGTTACAATAAGTTCCCCCATTCTTTCCCCGCTTCTTTTCTCCAACCTCAGTCACGCCTCATTTGTGTCTCTTCCTTAGAAAAGTTGGGGCGTGACAACTGGATTGCTTGATGAAGCAACGTAGGGAAAGAAGGAACAGGTTGCATCGACATACGGGCGTCCGCAAAATTAGCAAAAGTGGCACCGAGACCACGCAAGAACCAATGGCTCTTATCGGATTCTTCGACTGGTTTGCCGACAACGGAGAGCTGATCACATAAGCCTTTGAAACGAACACCATATTCCTTGACAGACAAGGATCCGCGGCGTAGGGAAAGCAACTCCTCACGAAGTTGATTCACACGAGAAGCAGAGGAATGGGAGAAAGCAGCCTCAAGCGCTACCCAAGCATCACGAGACGAGGAGCATTCAACGACTTCCGACATGGCCTCCTCGGAGGGAGAGGAGAAGAGAACAGCCAGAATACGTTGATCTATGGACAGCCATTTGGAGTATGCCGGATTATTGACTACTTCATCGGTGTCGGAAACGATGGTAGCAGAAGGCGCCGGCTTGGTGCCGTCGATGTAACCAAGAAGCTCAAAACTAGTGAGCATGGGGATAATCTGGCATTTCCAAAGAAGAAAATTTGAGGAGGATAATTTGATAGAAACCATGTGAATCATGGTAGCAATCGGAAGAGAGTCCGACGACGCGGCGGCAGGGGCGGCCATGAAGAGAAAGAGTGAAGAAGAAAAGGGTTTTGGGTGAGTTAAGCTGATACCATGAAAGAATGAGAGAAGAGGGATGATTTACGCCGTGAGGCGGAATGCTTTCATTCACCAAATATATAGTACAATTTACAGACGTAAAATAAGGGAACCCTAACAAACCTTAACCCTAACTGAATCTACTTAATTAAAGAAGAAGATATATGTTCGCTATTTTCTTTAACTACAAAACCGCAAGTGCACGGTGTAGGTGTAGGTAATGGCAAGCAAGAGTATCGTATCCACATAGATCGAATTGATCGAACAAATGAGTACTACACAACACACAATCACGTTATCTAGACGGAATCAAAGTAAGGTGGGTGGTGGTATTCAACTAACAACTAAACCAAGCATAAAACACAAATGCGATCAAACAACGATTTATAACAATAGACGAGAACAAACACTTAATATCCAAATAAAGATAAATGATCCTAGAGCATGTAATCCCTCTATATCATGGGCAAACCATACAAATTCTTTTCAACCATTTAAATTCTCATAAGTGTAAGAGTAATCACTAGATTCAACCTAACCTCCCTCTCGGGTAGCGCTAGATATGTAGATTAGCCGACATTCATACCCTTTCGGTCTCCGAATAATCGACTAACTCCCGATTTCCTTGGATTAATATCTCCTCACACACCTCTACCAACCTTTCGGTCTAGTAATCGATAGATGTTATGCATTCATTCTACCATATCGATAAACCACGTTCTCTCGAATCTAGATTCATCAACACATAAGCATAAATGATGGCCAATCATCCACACATATCAATAGCCCAATGAAATGCATAAACACCATGAGAAAGGAAGAAAATCAACTTATATAATCATACCCATTCCATAGGGTTCATACAGCCCTAGAATCTATGAGTTTAGCTACTCATATCCATACAAAAGCATATAAACAACAAAATGAAGAACATAAGCTAAAGATACTCCAAATTAGTGAATCCTTACTGGTTGATGGAAATGTAGGTGGCGAGATCCTTTGAAATAGCATAGATCTGTCCTGTTGCATGCCGGAAATATTTATTTCCATCCTCTCCGAATTTCCAGTACTCCGGCTCATGGTACTTAACATTTCTGCATAACAGATCTGATTATTAAAGACTTAAAACCAAGACAACGAACATACAATCAATCAAGAAGAAAAGAGGTCGATCACTACTTTTGGGCTAGAACTGGCCCCGATTTCATACAGCCGATATAGGACCTTGGCTTTGAGCGGTGGCGAGCAAGAGTTGCAGCTAATGTACCTGAGGTACAACACTCTTTCATTGCTTTGAATACTGAGTATTATCTCTAAGCAAATCCACGTATAAGAGAAAGCAGAGGTTACCCAAGTTAACATGGACATCGTCATCAACCTTGACATAAAAATCAGCATCCCATTTTGCGACAGCAGTGGCAAAGAAGATCTTCGTTTTTGCTGAGAGTTCATGATATCCCTCGACATGATCCTAAGGAACTATCAAATCTCAATTACGTATATATTGGGAAAAAAATCTACCAGTGGAAAAAGTGTGCTAAACTATTACCAGCCTTAGAAAGTCCTTGCGTTGAGCTTCTTCTGAGTCGAGAGCTCTATCCAATATACTGTTTGAAGTGGTGTTAGATAATCCAAAACATATACATTCAGTCAGTTCATTCATGAAGTAAATGATCAGTCGAATATCCGATGTTTTGATAAGTTACACGTCAAGATGAGTATACAAAAAGGGTCATTAAAAAAAGAAATAAACAACCAAGATCTCGAAACTGAAACAGCTAAAATGTACAGAAAGGCCACCAAAATCGAAGTATTATAAATAAAACTGAAAAACGAAGATGATCAAATCTGACTAAATCCATACTGCATTGCATCACCACAGAAAGTGGACATTGATTTCTCATCTACTCCGTCAAAATGAATTGCTAATCTATAAATACTGAACTGAGTGCTTCTTGAGATCGAAGCTAACACCAAAAAAATGAAAGGGGGGCATACTTCATCTACTAGTTACTACTTAGTACATGCATTGTGAAAATAAATGTAAATAAACACGAGATAACGAACGTGCAATCTACCTATGTCCGATCATGAATCTCACTACAATCCCCTTTTCTTGCTCCAACTTGCGATGCTTTTCCCCTGAAAAACCAACACAACCATCAACCACATTAACACAAGCTAAAGAAACAAAAAATCTACTCAAAAACTGCAATCAACCTCGAGGCATCCAAGTCTCTCTGACAGAATCACGTCTCTTTCGACTACTAAAGGCCGTATTTATACCAATCACCATAAATGCTTTCTTCCTCGGAGGCCCCTCATTGTAAATTACAGAGGACCCCTCACCGCTCCCTCTCTCCTCACCTCTCCTTGAAGCAGACAGTTCCATTTGCAGCATTGAAATCGACTTGTCCAATGACCTAAATTGAACCCCCAATAAATTCCACAACATATACTTTTAAAGAAACAAAATTTAATAAAACACAAACAATCAATTGTAAAGAATCATGAACTCACAGAACCGCTTCATGGGTTTTGTACACCTCATTCATGATATTCACGCCCTGATCCCCTCCTTTCTATTGAAAAAACAAGAATCAGATACTACTAAAACATAAAGGAACAAGAAAAGGAAAGCAAAATTCTTGAAAATTGAATCTTTGAAACTGCAATAAGAAAAAACCAAACTTCAATTCGCAAAGATTGAACCTTTTTTCTACCATTGCAATCCTCTGATACGAACTGGGTAAACAAATTGCGTGTGTTTTTCTTGCTTTCGTATCAATCGTGTGTGCGTGTTATTATCTTAACATTTTCTACCATAGCAATCCTCTGATACGATCTGCAGCTCTTGCTCCCTTCTTTTCTGAGTTATTAACTGGTTGCTGGATTCCAGTGGAACCCAGAATCTAATCAACCATTACATGAATATGCAGAGGCGGATTACAACAAGCTATTAAAGAATTCAAGAAAAACCGAAATTGTTGCAAGAAACGTACTTGTTAGTGAACATTATCCCGAGGAAAAAGAAGCACATGGAGAAAATGGGAATCCATTTTGCCGAAACCTTCCCACTGCTCTTACTCTTCATTCCTCCACAATTTTGTTTCTTGGATAACTACAGTGTAAGATATATATGAGCTAAATTCTGTATACTACTGTATTATGAGAGAGAGAGAGAGAGCTAGAAAATGGAGAATGTCGACGGAATCTTGTAGTGCAGTGTCAGTGAAGTGGAATATATATTTTATTTCTTACTTAAATTTGTCGGAATAATTGTGAAATGAATTTAAGTGAAATTAGGGGGCTTGGAATTTGGTAGAAAGAAACAGGTCCCTTTTATTACAAGTAATAAATCCGAATCAATTGTTCCAACGACAAGTGTATATACTATGTTTAGTAGCAAATCTTAGTCCAACTCGTGTATTTATAGCAATTAATTACTAACACGAGGGAAAAAAAAAACCAGAAAAAAAATAAATAAATCACACCTACTTAAAATAATGTAAAAATGTTGCTTTCAGTTTAAACTCCAGGCAACAGTTATTCTTACACTTTAAACATAATAAACGACAAATTAGGGCAGTCATTACATGTTAGTAATTTGAATTTTGTAGTAAACTTTACAACCTTAAAGCAGTTTCTTGTTTTGACTTTAAGTACAAATTATTTGCACTATACTTGATTATTATTTGAGGTCAATTATCTCTCAAAACATTACACAGTATCAACATATGAGATGTAGGCTTTCTATTTCAAAAAATTTAGCTGTCCACTTTATGCATAAGTGATTGCGATTCAAAAGGAGAAAAAACTGAATCGTGACGTATTGATTTAGTGGTAGAGGTTAATGCCTGTAGG
Organism: Thymus mandschuricus; assembly: GCA_029379335.1. Lineage (NCBI taxonomy): Eukaryota > Viridiplantae > Streptophyta > Magnoliopsida > Lamiales > Lamiaceae > Thymus > Thymus mandschuricus. The sequence goes on from CM057074.1 coordinate 39,836,886, forward strand.
TGAACGTTTTAGATTCGAATTTTGCGTGACACGGACTTTAAATTACCGTTTATCATATGCATTGACAGATCTCAAGGAATATCAACACTGTGAAAATGGAGATCAATACAAGTATGTATTCCATAAATACACGACTCCACTCCATCTTTCCTTATGCAATACCTAAATGCAGTATGTAGGAGCTCTGCGAGGGCGATAGACGAAAGGTTTGACAGCATGAGAGTAGCCCGAGCGGTGGGTGTAACTGAACTTGACACCTGAACTTCCATCTCCCAAATGAGTGCAGTGACTATGGAAGCTGCTGATCGGCCTGGCTAGACATGCATCCCAACGTTCACTCTCGGGCATCGTCTCAGCCACTGTGTAAATCCCGTCTGAATTTGTGAATGCTTGATAGTTTAGGACTTCACCGGACTTCGTTATGCAAAGCACTGCCACCTCAGCACCTGTACCAGAAATGTAAAAACTCTTAAAATCATGAAATGCAATGTATGTACTCCGGCACCAATGCAGTTTTCTGCTATAGCTAAAATCTTTCGAGAGAGATTCAAACCCTTAAATTTCCTGCCCAGTAGAAACCAACGTGCTCTCCTGATGAGAACTAGTTACCACGACAACTATCACATGGTCTTCAGATGCCTAAACGCTATACAATTCACAATGAAGAAAATCATGCATAGTATCGTTCGAGTTTTCATTTTATCCTGCTGTTTTTCATGAAAATATGACACAATGATCCATCATAAAAGATTTTAACAAAATGGACTGACAGACCAATAGACAAGATGCCAGAGGCAAGCTTGGAATCTGTTTGAGTCTAACAGTGCAGGTTCAGCAGAAGCAAACTTTTAGATGACAACGCAAACAAGGACTCGTAAATAGTTACACTATACATCAAACTAGAGCTAGATGACGATGAGCTCATTTTTATAGTGGCATCCAGAAAGGGCCTAAAGTAACTTCGTCAATATTGCGAGCGAAACACATTTGAAGGTAGTATAATTGAATCGTCATTAAAAAACATGACCGCAAACTTCTGATAGATAATTAGTACTACAGAGATCACCTCAAAATTCCACGATTAGTATTCAACGGAGTGATTTCAGAGGATCGTTCTCTTAGAAAGCCGAGGGCATTGAATCAAATAGATAAAATACTCGAATCAGTTACACCGTCATATCCCACAAGATAAAGGAGTTGGTAATTAGAACAGAGAATCACAACTACACAAAGATTTTTGTTCCAAGAACAACCACAACACACAATCCAAAACTTCATTTCTCAGTCAAATGCAACTTTTTGGAACAAAACTATCAGAGGAAGGCCTTAATCAATAGATTACAACTCCAGGTGAACCCTAATCTAATCACATTCTGATTTTTTTTTTTCTCAATTCAATCAACTAACAGCAATCAATAGCGAGCTCATTCACAAATTCTATCACCCGTCTACCAAAAACAAACAAATACCGAAAGACAAGAGGAAATCGAGATTGGAAAGTAATCTGAATTTGGGGGAAAAAAAAAAAGGGAGGGAAGTTGCCTGATAAGACGTGATCCTCGGGGCCGATGGCGGAGTCGGCGCACACGTCACACACCACCCGGCCGTGGATTTCGCCTGTCCATGACGTCACTCCGTCCGCCATCAGCAGCGCCACCAAAACCCCCGCCGCTATCAGAAGCTTCGACTCCATTTCTCAAAATCTCAGGAGCGAAGAAGGACGCATTCGAGTAGGCTTTAGTCGCCGACAAAGGGAAAGCGTTAAAGAGGGAAGCTAATTCTTTGGGATTTTATTACCGGATTTCACTGCCACTGTAAATTTTAATGGGTCGGCTTCTTCCCTGTGAACATCTCCAGCAGCATTATCCCGAAACTGTACACATACCCATTTGTAGACACTTTCCCTTCCGTTCCGAACTCTATTTGTATCACACGCCATCGGTTAGGCCAAACAGTCATGGAAAAAGTAATATATGATATAACGAAATCTGAAAAGCTAACATTATGCATTATCACCTGGTGCGGCATAACCAACGGTGGCCAATGTTTGAGTTTGGGCGAAAGCTTCCCCTCCCTCGAAAAGCTTCGAAATTCCAAAATCAGAGAGATGAGCAATCATGTCTTCATCGAGCAACACATTGCTCGGCTTTATGTCACAATGCACAACCGGGAACGGATAACCATGGTGCAAATACTCGAGAGCAGCCGCAACATCTATTGCTATTTTTAATCTCTGTACGAGATCAATAAAACAGTTGTCGGAATACAACATCTATCCAAGTTCCCATTCGGCATATATGCCAGGATCAGAGCTTTAATCTCCATGTTACTACAGCATCCGATAACTTCAACTAAGTTTCTATGTCGAACGTTGCTGAGCACTTTAGTTTCTGTGTCGAAGCTTCTCGCACCCCCTTCTAGTTGCAAGTCGAATACTTTTGCTGCAACTTGTAGTCCGTCAGATAGTGTTGCTTGGAAGACCGAACCGAAGCTTCCTCTTCCTAGTAGGTTGCCCTCACTAAAACAATCCGTTCCCCGTTCTAGTTCCAAGTAAGAAACTCTTCTACACTCTATAACGGGTGAGATTTCAGAGGAGAGTGGCACTTTCTTCTTCTGATTTCTTCTCCTTATGAACACGACGATGGCCAACACTGAAATGACTACTACAATCAATGAGGGCAACATATACTTCATTAACTTGGCAGACTTACTTTCCGGTGTACCAACGCCATCTTTTGGGCATAATTGAACTTGATATCTAGGAGAACCACAAAGGGCAGAGTTGTGGGAAAAAGATTGAGCTGTAAAGTTACCGAAACAACCCCCGCTCGGAATATCCCCCTCCAAATTGTTGTCGTAAACACTAAAATTTTGAAGAAGGTGGAGGCCTTCTAAGGACTTGGGTATGATTCCGGAGAGATTATTGTGGGACAAATCTAAGCTAGTTAAGCCTTTGACATTTCCCAGGGCTGTAGGAATATATCCACTAAACTGGTTATTCGACAGGTTTAGAGTTACTAATGATTGACAACTATCAACCAAGCTGGGAATATTGCCTGAAAATTGATTGGACGACAGATCCAAGGTGTTGATTACCTTCAAATTTCCGAGTTGAGATGACAAGTGGCCGTTGAAATAATTGAAGGATAAGTCCAAAGTGACAAGGTCTTTAAGAGTCAAGAAGTTGGGAGGGATGGTAGAATCTAATTGGTTGGAGTATAAGTAAACTTCTCTCAAGGATTTGAGTTTTTACCAAAACATCCAGGTATTGAACCTATGAGCTTGTTCCTAAAGAAGCTCAACCCTCCCAGATTATATAATTGGCAAAGATCATTGGGTATAGACCCAACCAACTGATTACCACCAAGATCTAGCATTTGGAGTTGCTTCATGTTCCCAACCGTCGGTGGAATGTGCCCACTCAATTGATTCCCATACAAATATATCGCGAGCAAACTGCTCAAGTTTCCGATTTCAAAAGGAATGGTTCCCACGATGTCGTTGTTTGATAACCAGATATCCTCAAGGGAAGATGGAAATTTCCCGATTGATGTAGGCAGACTACCGTTCAGTTGGTTGTCACTTACTACCAAGTGCTTCAAATATCGACAGTTGGTTAATGAAGAGAGAAATGAGGCTACCTCTCCGCTCAACTTATTCTCCCAAATATAAAGTTCTTGGAGGAGTCTCAAATTACCGAAGTCCGGTATGGATCCACTCAAGGTGTTGGTTGCCATATCCAAGATGTTAAGTTTAGAAAGGTTGGTGATGGAGCTTGGAATTGGGCCACTCAGTCTGTTATCACTGATAATAAGCCTTTCAAGATTGAAAAGTGAAATCCCCAAACCTGAAGGAAGACTGCCTGAAAACTCATTAAATGAAAGTTCTAAATTCGTCAAGGTTGATATGTTGAATATGGAAGATGGGATGGAGCCAGATAAGGAATTGTTGAACACACTGAAATATTGAAGGATTGGTAAAGTGCTGATCTCTTGTGGAATTTCACCTGCCATAAGTAAACATTCATGCATGCATGAGATATTAATAATATTCAATGTATTATTATTAATAGTTATCACATATATATGGCCCCGGTTTTAGTTTTATAATTTCATAAAATTTATAGCTAGCAAATACAACTTGGCTCCAGTTTGATAAATATAAAGATACGCAAAATTCAAACATATTTTATTCAATTCACGATTAGTAATTAGGAGAACAATAAATTATGCGATTACAAATATTTTAAAGAAAATAGGATGCATCCATAAATTGTTAAAGCCTGAAAAAAAGAAACGAGGGGGGAGATATGGGGTGCATGTTTCACTGATTGTCCTAGGTTTGATTGCTACCTCTCTTAACCGATTCAGTTAAGTTTGATTTCATAACCTCTCTTAATTGTACTAGTGTCGGAACAAAACAGTTCAAAACATTCCCACAGATTCGTCTATAGCAAACTTGTAGACATTTTGCCCATTAAATTTTCTTGCTTGATATGTATGCATCTGCTAGAACTGTATTATAATTATATTCTATGTTATTCAGAATCATAATATGATCACATTTGTACCTGTCAAATTATTGTTGGCCAAGCCCAAATGTTTAAGCACGGTGAGATTTCCAATTCCTCGTGGGATGCTGCCACTCAAATTGTTATTCAGAAGTGACAAGAACTCAAGATTTCTGCATTTCCATATATTTGACGGAATCTTCCCTGCAAGTTAATTGAGTGACAAATAATAAGCGTATATTGATGTTGGGCATATTCCACTTCTACCTACAAATAATGGAATCATGTATATATACACGAGTAACAAGTGAGAAGATATTTGTACATACCTCGAAAGTCGTTATAGCCCAAATACAACTCTCTAAGCGTGTTCAAGCTCCCAATTTCAAGCGGGATTTCTCCATTGAAATGATTGATGGATAAACTCAGGATTTCAAGGAGTCTGCATTTCCATATATTTCGTGGAATCTCCCCAGAAAGTTGATTAGTTGAAATATCTAGTAGTAACACAAATGACTCGGGAGTGAACCTGATAGGAAGAGATGTTGAAGATAGCATTTGGAATGGACCCACTCAACTCATTATAATTCAAGTATAACACTTGTAGGGATGAAAGATTTCCAATCCCCTCTGGAATAACCCCGCTCAAATGGTTATTGCGTATCCGTAATTCCTTGAGCATAGAACTACTACTCCCAATCTCCGTCGGAATATTTCCACTCAACATATTGTAACTCAAGTCTAAGAGTTGGAGATTTGAATTGTTGAACAAAGAGGGAGGGATTCTACCTGTGAAACTGTTGTTGTGGAGATCCAGTTCCTCGAGCTGAGGTAAACTGCCCAACCATGCCGGAATTTCTCCGGTTAATGAATTCGCTTCCACATTCATCACCTTCAAACGTCGCATTTCAGAGAGCTCAGAGGATAAGAAACCCGTGAAATTGTTGAAGCTGATGTCCAAATATCTGAGAAACGTCAGGTTTCTTAGATGTGGGGCAACAGTTCCAGTAAGGTCGAAACCGGAGAGATTGAGGGCAGTGACCCTCTGGTGCTTGACGCCACACGTGACGCCAATCCAGTCACAGACGGAAGTATTTTCGGACCAATTCGTGGTCAAGATAGCATGGGGGTCGGAAGTAATGGAGCTTTTGAAGGAAAGGAGAGCATGTTTGTCAGCAGCAGAATCCAAGCAGAGGGCAATGGTATGAAGAAGAAGAAGATGGAAAGAGCAAAGAAAGAGAGATGAGTAGTCTTCATTGATTTTAAATTGTTTTTTATTTTGGATTGGTCGCCCTCTGTTCATATATATATATATATATATATATATATATATATAATTTATTACTATAATATAATTTTGATTGCATATTTGATTTTGAGTCTTGGTCAACGAGTCTTCTTCCAAATAAGTTAAGTGTGGAATTTATGTAAAACAGCTAGTGATATATTAAAATTGAGAACGTATTTGATTTTCTGCAATAATTAATAGAATACTCTAAGCCACTTAAATTAATTTAATCTCTGTCAAACATTCTATCGAATATGGAAATCAATGACACACCGAAGCCGAGAATCGGAGAAGACGAAGCAGCTGCGCAGAAATGCAATATATAAAACCAGAAGGAAAAAAAATATTATTGAAACAAAAAATTAGAGTTGTTATTGGTTTTTTTCTGTAGGGATGAAAAATAATTGATATTCGAACAAGACCATTTGGATAGGACTAAAGATAAAGTTTCTGCGGTCTTTAATTCTTCACCTTTTCTTCTTCGTCTTCTTTTGTGTTATTTGTCATTAAATGGGAAAAACACCAATTTCTACAAGCTGTCGTGAAGACGGGGAAATTGACTCCACTTGAGTCGTCGTCGTCTTCTTATTATTATTATTATTTTGTGAATTTCTCTATTTTTTTTTTGTTTTTGTTAAAATCAAATAAAATAATTATTATATTATTGTTAATACAATTTAAATGTGGTACGAATTCATTTTATATTTCTTTTCAGAGAATCAAACTCAGTGTTTTCCCTTATGATGACGACTCTAAAACGATAAATTACACCATTTGTTCATGAATTCTTGAATTCTAAAACGATATAATATTAGTGTTAAGAAATTATGAAAGTCTAAGGGAGTTTGAAATCACATAATATTTTTAGTGTTAAGAAATTATGAAAGAGGCGGAAGAGAGTACTAAATAATGCAATCTATATTAAAGTACCCGTATCTCTTTCTCGGCCCAATAGAATTAAGGACGAGAGATGAAATATTTCAATTCATTATTTGTATTAATAGCATAAATATGTACACTCTAATTTGCTCTCCACTAATTTTTTTTTATAAGTTTAATTTTCAATTAACTTGAATAATGTTCAAGTTAAATATCCTATTTTCGATTATATTTTGAGTCTTCGTAGTCAACTTAGTGCTTTAACCACAAAAAGTGTGGAATTTCAATTCGTGATGTCAGGGGCAATTGACGCAAGTCGTCGTCAACTTATTAATTTGAGAAAATTCTGTTTCAATGCAAAATTAAAATAATGAAAAAGAAAAGAAAATATATTTTCTCCCTCCCACAAATGCACTTACACATTATAACTCTAATAAATTACATGTAGAATACTTTTTTTAAAAATAACCCTATAAATTTCATCCATTTTCTCACATTTTTTCAATTTTTATCAATAAAGGGGATTTTACTCCTTAAATTGGAGAAAATATATACAACATCATACTGAAGAGATAATATTTTCTCTCCATTGTAGTGCAAATGAAGGGGGAAATAGAAAATGTGAGAAAATGTGAGAAAATGGGTGAAATTTATAGGGTAATTTTCTCTTTTCTTTCATTTTTTTCGCATCGAAGATAACACAATCGATCACATATTAAAAGTTATCCGTAACATTCAAATCAATATTTATGATTAATTAAATTGCCATTAAAATTAATTTTTGATTTTAGATTAGTGTTTTATTATATAATAATAGTATAAAACTTTAAAGTGTAAGATGTAACAAAAGTTAGCACAACTTTGGAAGTGTTAATTACTTTTAGAACGCTAATTAATTTATGTAAGTCGTGGTTGAGTCTTGGTCAATGAGTCTTCTTCCAAATAAGTGTGGAATTTATATAAAACCGGGACCTCCATGTTTACGTTACACGTGATTGACGGGGCAATGTGGTCCACTTTTCATTTATGTTACTTGTATTTTAATATTGAAAAATGAACGTATTTGATTTTTCGGCAATTTTGGATACTTTGAATTCATCTCGTTCAAACATTCCATCGAACATTTTCCAGGCTCTTTCGTCGAATATGGAAATCAATGAGATACGGAAGCCAAGAATCGAAGAACGCGAAACTGCAGCTAGCTGTGCGATCAAGACTTCCACCGTCTGTTTGTCTAGAACAAAAGATAAAGATGCCTATATATCGCGTGAGGACGAGGCAATTGCCGCGAGCGAGTCATCGTCGTCCACTTGTTTGTTATTAAAATTTAAATGTGCAAAAATAATAATTTCACACATTCAAGCATTTCACCGAACAGATTGATGGCTTCAATGATTTATAGTGTAATTGAAATTTCGTTGACCCGTGTAGAACATAAATCTGAACGTTGTTATGGATGACGTTACTAGGGCAGGGGAAATATACCGAAAATTCGGTATACCGTCCATACCGTACCGAAAATTTACCGAAAATACCGTAATTAAGGTATACTGAAATTTTCGGTAAGGTATCATACCGTACCGGAAGACAAAGGTAAGGTAAAGGTATCAATTTTTGAATACCAGGGTATACCGTTACATACCGTTGTCGAGGTATATACCGAAAATAAGGTATATACCGGTATCGCGGTATATACCACTATCGCAGTATATACCGCAAGTAGGGTATATACCTTATATTATGTATATACCTTAAATTATGGAGTGAGATTAGAAAGTTTTTTATGCTCTCGTTGTGTTTTGAATTTAGATGTTTTGGATTTGAATTTGATAATATGCTTTATTTTGAAGAATTTTGGAGTTTAAATATTTGGGTGCTATTTATTGTATTATAAGTTTCTAAGATATGAATTATACATATATTGATTTATTTATTTATAATTAATTTAAGGTATACCGTGGCATACCGGCTTAAGGTATGGTATACCAAAAATAAGGTATGGTAAAGGTATGTAATTTGCTTCATACCGAAATTAAGGTATACCGATTTAAGGTATACCGACAAGTAAGGTAAAGTAAAAGTATGTAAAATTAGCTTACCGTCACTTAAGGTAAGGTATAAGGTATGACGAAAATACGGAAGGTATACCGTACCGACCCACCCCTAGACGTTACAGATGACGTACTACTTTGACGCTGCGGAAGCATGCTCAATAAAATAGCCATGAAAACAATAACTCAACACCAACCAATGATAACCCAGTTCGGTCAAATCAACCTACATCTGGGGGGACACGCCAAGAGCCAATTCACTATCAAGAGCTTCAGAGATACAAGTATTCGAATACTAGCCGCAACTACGTATTCACTCCTCACCCGTCTACACTCTACTCAAGTGAACTTGAGGTTAAATCCTCAGCCTAACCAAGCCTATTCTAGACTTACTCTTGAGAGATCTACCCACAATATATATAAGAAGAAAACAAGAAAAAACATAGTCTGGGACAAACTGTGTTATATGTACCACATGATGTCCTAGCTGATGTTACAGAGACGCAAGATGACTCTCGGCACTACATTGTGCGAGGATAACAATATCAGCTCTCTCCTCTCTCTTCTCGGCCCCTTATGAACGTGTATGAGCCTCCTTATATAGCCACCGAGTCTTGGATCTTCTCTAGTAGCCCAAGTAACACGTTTCCTTGTAGATAAGGATTCATGTATATATTCTTTCCTTGTAGATATCCTTTTCCTTGTAGAAGAAGAATCCTTATGCAAATAGAATCCTTATGCAAATATATAATTAAGGGAAAATAAATTCCTTAATAAAATCAAATCTTTAATCATAAGGAAATAAATAATATATCCAATGCATATATAATTGCCAAAATAATATGCAACCACACGTTGCAGTAACAGTAATGGTAGAATTTTATGTTTTTGATTTCTATTAATGATTGAAACCATCATTTGTGAAATAGTGTCTTCTACTTTACAAATTTTTATTCTTGTAGAAATAAAACGAAAACAAAAAGTAAAATAAAGATAGTAAAATATTAGCTGGACTTTGAAACATTAACCTTTTTTAAACATTTCATCGAACATCTGCAGTGTATCAGGGAGGGTTGAATGAAATTATGTGTACTCCTACTATCAACGAGAATACGCACTTGACGACCGTGGATAGAGCCTGATAGTTGCAGCGAGCGGGGTGCCGCTGTTCTAGACAAGGCATGAAGACTAGAAATATCGCCTACTACAACGTCATCACCCAACTCTGGAGTGGAATCGTGTGTATCAGTTTCATCACCTTCTTCTTTCGTTCCCACTAAAAGCAAAAACTTGGTGCTGCACTGGTGATTGGGAGACCATTTCTGATCGTAATTATAGCATAGACCACGTTCACGTTTCTCTTTAATGTCTGTGGGACTGAGGCGCTTTATCGGTAGTTGTGGTGTTGGTAACAGAGGTTGGGTGTTGGTAGGAGGTAGAGAAAGTGTGTTGGTTTATATGGGGGTGTGATACGAGCATAGTATCAACGGAAGCAACGGAAGCACGGGATGATGGAAGTCGTGATATTCATGCACCCGAGATAGTATCGTACGACACGAACGTCGACAGTGAAGAACCGCGGGACGAGGGAGGACGTGGCCGATCCACGAGACGGGCTCGGCCTCCTCGGAGATACGAGGACTTCATCCCTCATCGTTAGTTATTTTTATTCGTTAGTTATTTTATGTTATTTTATTTTATGTATTGGGCTTGGCCCGTCGTTCTTTTTATTTTGGGTCGAGCGGATTTATAAGCTCCTTTACGGGTTTTCTTTGTTGGTTCTTTCCTGTATCGCAAAAGAGAGTCGAACCAACCCTAGGGTCTTTAGTTATAAATAGAGGATAGTTTGTATTCTTTTAGCATCGATCAATACAAACCCTATTTCCTCCAATTGCTTTTCTTTTCGTTCAAGTAATTGACGCGTACTTCGGGAGTCTGTCCCGCGTCCGTCTTCTTCGTCTCGTTAGGGCTAAAACCCTAACAACTGGCGCTTTCATCTTTTGAACCATGGTTAATCCGCCGTTTAACCAGATTCCTCGTTCGGAGGCGGCATCCGCAAGCATGTGTTTCCCCTCCCGACACCTCCATCCATGCCGCCGGCGACAATGGAAAACATCATGGGGATGTTGTGCGAATTGAAAACTCGCCTCGATGAGCGCGACTCCACGGCTGGTATCACACAGCCGTCGCTCAGACCGGACCCGGACCCGCCCTACAGCACGCCCTCGGCTTGGCGACCTACGGCTTGGGCTCCGGGCAGCCCTTCCACGGCGCGTACAGGCCCGACGCACACTGCCCCATCCTCGATCGCCTTCGCTCCTCCAGCCACGTCCGGTTTCGGCTATCGCGGAGCGCTAGGGTTTCGCCAGCCGCCTATTACGTCGTCAGGCCCCTCGCACTCGCAACCATCTTCAGCTTGGGATGTGGCTCCGCCGCGCTCGGCATGGGATCAGCAGCAGTTTCCTCACAACGCGTCGCCCCCATCACACGACCCATCCCGCCTAATTAAGATGGATCCGCCCATCTTTGACGGCACGGAGGCACCGGGATGGATTACGAGAGTGGAGTATTATTTTGATCACATCTGCCTACCGGAGGACAGAAATTGCACTACGTCGTGATGTTATTCGCTCCGCCAGCTACCGATTGGATTTTTTCTTACCGAGCAAATAATCCGTGGGTCACTTGGTCGCAGTTTCTTGACGATGTGCGCCGTCGTTTCGACCCACACTACTTCGTTAATTATACGGAGCTTCTTGCGAAGTTGACGCAAACCGGGTCAGTGGCCGACTATAACAAGGAATTTGAGAGATTGATGAACCATATTAAGGGGGTGTCCGAAGCTACGCTACTCTCTATGTATTTGGGAGGTCTCCGTAATCCTCTCAAAAGCCATGTTCGCTTTCAACACCCGGTATCCGTAGCTGCGGCAATGTCGATTGCCATGGAGTTTGATTCGGCCGGAGAGAAGAGTACGGGCACTCCCGTGTGTCGGCCTTGGCAGAACCGGGACTCTCGTCCGCCACGGGGACGGATTCCCCTTCCCAACCTCAGGCCGCGAGCACCGCAAAACCACGGGACTACTCTAAGCTTCCGGTGGTTCGTTTAACGGCGGCGGAACGAGCAGAAAAGACTCGCCTTGGCCTTGGTTGGTATTGCTCGGAGAAGTGGTCAAGGGAGCACGTTTGCAAAGGTCGATTTTTGGCCTACATGGGCTCAGATGGGGAGGAAGACGAGGACGTTGAGCCGTCGACAGCCACGCTGCCTACAGGGGAGGTGATTTCGGCCGACTTATCCCATCTTTATAGCATGGACGGCCGGGCCCGTCCGACGGCGTTGGAGTTTCAGGGCCTCTTGGAAAACGAGAAAGTGCTGATTTTGGTGGATTCAGGAAGTTCCCACAACTTCTTGCATCCGAGAGTGGCGGAGAAGACGCATTTGGAGTTGGAGGAAATTACACCATTCAGGGTGTACGTGGGCAACGGGCAATCTCTCACTTGCTCTAATGTGGCGACAAGGACGGAGATTCGCATTCAGGGCCATGTAGTAGGTTTGGATCTCCATATTCTTCCGATTCATGGTCCCGATCTTATACTAGGGTTGCCGTGGCTCAGTTCCTTACAACGGGTGACTAGTGATTACGGGGCCGGCACGCTGGAATTTCAGCTTCGGGGGAAGCCGGTGTGTTTGAAAGTGACACCGCGCTCGGCTCGGCAAATTTCGGCTCATAAATTGGCCACTCTAATGCTACATCAAGTGGGCGTGGATTGTTTTGAAGTTGTGGCCATCAGCGATTCCACTAAGGCCGAGACAGGCGGCCTCGACCTGCCCGCGGACATTCCCCCGATGGTTCGGGAGGTGCTCTCTACTTATGCGTCAGTTTTCTCGCTCCCGACGGGGCTCCCTCCCTCCCGAGCTTTTGATCATCGGATTCATTTGCTTCCCGGCACCAAACCGGTCAATGTTCGACCCTACCGTTACCCCTATTATCAGAAAAGTGAGATCGAGCGGCAGGTGCGTGAGATGTTAGAAGGCGGCATTATTCGACGGAGTTGTAGTGCGTTCTCTTCCCCAGTGCTGCTCATTCGGAAGAAAGATGGTTCTTTTCGGTTCTGTATTGATTATAGGGCTCTGAACAATGTCACAGTGGCCGATCATTTCCCTATTCCGACGGCAGACGAGCTGTTTGACGAGCTAGGCGACGCTAGGGTTTTCACAAAGCTCGATTTAAGGTCCGGCTATCATCAGATTCGGATGAATGAGGCAGATGTTTACAAGACGGCCTTTCGGACACATGATGGGCACTTCGAGTTCTTAGTGATGCCATTTGGATTGACGAATGCTCCGTCTACTTTCCAAGCAGCGATGAATGAGATTTTCCGGCCCTTGCTTCGTCGCTTCGTCATTGTGTTTTTTGATGATATCCTGATATACAGCAAGTCCGTCCCTGAGCACGCCGAGCATCTCCGGGAGGTATTCAAGGTCTTAAAAGAGCATAATTTTTTCATCAAGATGTCAAAATGCACGTTTTGCTGTGCGACGGTCGAGTACTTGGACCACATTGTCTCGGAAGGTTATTTGAAAGCAGATGCTACGAAGATTGATGCCATGGTAGCTTGGCCAACTCCGACGACAGTTAAGAAGCTTCGGGGATTTCTCGGTTTGACGGGGTATTAACGGAAATTCATAGCACATTACTCGATCTTAGCGGCGCCACTGACGGAGTTACTGAAAAAGGACGCCTTTGTATGGTCCGAGGAGGCGAAGACGAGCTTCAAGGCTCTCAAGACAGCCATGGTGTCGGCCCCCATCTTGCGACTTCCGGACTTCAACAAGACCTTTTGTGTGGAGACCGACGCTTCGGACTTCGGGGTGGGAGCGGTTTTGTTGCAAGAGGAGCACCCCATTGCCATTTTCAGCAAAAAATTGGGACCTCGGCGTCGTGTGGCTTCTACATATCATAAGGAGTTGTACGCGATAGTCGAGGCGGTGCAAAAGTGGAGACAGTATTTGTTGGGCCGCGAGTTTGTTATCCGTTCCGATCAGAAGAGCCTTAAAGAGTTGCTTCAGCAGGTCATTCAGACGCCAGACCAACAGTTATATGTGCGAAAGCTTATGGGGTACAAATTCCGTATTGAATATAAGTCGGGAGCAACGAACCGGGTCGCGGACGCCTTGTCTCGACGTGATGAGGATGCGGAAGTTGAGGCCGAAGGTGGTGAAGAGTTGGAGGCGGATTGTGGGGTGTTGTTCACGACAATGGCGCACCCGCTGCCCGAGATCATGGACATCATTCGACAAGAATCCGAAACCTTACCGGAATTGGTGGAATTACGAGCGAAGATTCAAGAAGGCTCGGCTGCCTCCCACTACCGTGTGGTGGATGGGGTAATTTTGCATGGCACTCGAATTGTCGTTGGAGCTCAATCCCATGCAAAGCTTGCTCTAATTTATGAGTATCATTCCACACCTTCGGCGGGCCATCCGGGGATCGAGCGAACCTTTCGGAGGTTATCCACTTCTTTCGTTTGGGACGGCATGCGCAAGGATGTGAAGGATTTTGTGAGAGCATGCTTCGACCGTCAGACCACTAAATACTCGACGCAGAAACCGGCCGGGTTATTACAACCTCTCCCGATTCCTGAGCGAGTTTGGGAGGAATTGACGATGGATTTTATTACCGGTCTTCCCTAGTCGAGGGGGTTTGCAGCTATAATGGTAGTGGTGGATAGACTTTCGAAATATGCCCATTTTGCACCTCTTCCGGCAAAGTTTGATGCGTGGAGAGTCGCTAACGTGTTCGTGGAGACGGTGGTTAAACACCATGGCTTTCCCAATTCCATCGTTTCTGATCGTGATTCCGTGTTTCTCAACGAGGTGTGGGAGAATTTGATGAAGTTGAGTGGGACGAAGCTCAAATTTTCGACGGCCTATCACCCGGAAACAGATGGGCAAACCGAGGTTCGTAACAGGGGCTTGGAACAATATCTCCGCGCGTTCGTGGCGGACCGTCCTACGAAATGGACTAGTTTTCTCCCGTGGGCAGAACTAGCCCTTAATTGTTTCCATCATGAAGGGTTAGGGACGTCCCCGTTTCGGGCTCTTTATGGCCGAGAGCCTCCACCACTTGTGGCGGCAGCCCCTGCGGCAACTTGCCAGGCGGATGTGGCGGGTTTGATTAGGCAGCGTGGTGAGCTCATTGTGTGGTTGCGAAAGAATCTCGAGAAGGTGCAACAACGCATGCGAGCATCGGCCAATAAGCATCGACGGGAGGTGGAGTTTAAGGTGGGCGATCGGGTGTTACTTAAGTTACAACTTTATCGACAACACTCGGTGGCTAAGCCGTTGTCTCAGAAGCTCTCTCGACGTTACTATGGCCCATTTCCTATTGTCGAGCGAATCGGTGAGGTTGCTTACCGCTTGGAGCTGCCCGAAGGTAGCAAGATTCATAACGTCTTTCACGTTAGCCTACTTAGGCCGTTTGTGGAGGGTGTGGTGTCGGACACGGCTGGGTTCCCGGAGTTGTTTGTTCGTGGCCGTGTCTTGGCGCGTCCTCGGAAGATGGTGGATCATCGTAGGGTGTGGCGGAATGGAGAAGTGATAGAGGAAGATTTGGTTAGTTGGGATGATGATGAGGGCGCAAATCCAACTTGGGAGCCGGTTGCTTTATTGACTAAGAAGTTTCCGTCTTTGTTCCTTGAGGACAAGGAACGTCTTAAGGAGGGGGGAGTTGATACGAGCATAGTATCAACGGAAGCACGGGAGGATGGAAGTCGTGATATTCATGCGCCCGAGATAGTATCGTACGACACGAACGTCGACAATGAAGAACCGCGGGACGAGGGAGGACGTGGCCGATCCACGAGACGGGCTCGGCCTCCTCGGAGATACGAGGACTTCATCCCTCATCGTTAGTTATTTTTATTCGTTAGTTATTTTATGTTATTTTATTTTATGTATTGGGCTTGGCCCGTCGTTCTTTTTATTTTGGGTCGAGCGGATTTATAAGCTCCTTTACGGGTTTTCTTTGTTGGTTCTTTCCCGTATCGCAAAAGAGAGTAGAACCAACCCTAGGGTCTTTAGTTATAAATAGAGGATAGTTTGTATTCTTTTAGCATCGATCAATACAAACCCTATTTCCTCCAATTGCTTTTCTTTTCGTTCAAGTAATCGACGCGTACTTCGGGAGTCTGTCCCGCGTCCGTCTTCTTCGTCTCGTTAGGGCTAAAACCCTAACAGGGTGGGTTGCCGGTAATTGGGGGTTGTGATGGTGGAACTGAGGCGAGGGGAATGGCTTTGATAGGCCACCGACTTGATACAATCAAGGATATAGCATATGCTCTTTGAGTGAGCTTCAAACTCCAGAAAACAGAGAGAAAAGAGATAAGAACAACAACAATTTTTTCATTGATTCAAAATAGCAACCTTACAACTCTACTTATGGCCGAACGGCCTTCTGGGAATTCTGAGAAAAGAGAAAAGTACATTCTAGGATAATTTGGGACCACCTAACAACCACTCCTTAACCTAGTACAAAATCCTTGAATTTGTTGCCTCCTCTTCTGCGACTTGGCTGGGCTTAACATCCTCACAAAGCATCACACTGTTTGGGCGCAAACGAAATAGCCTCCTTGGCAAGATCATAAACCACATGCATATTCTGCTGCTGAAGATTTCCAAATATGGACATCCCACTCGAACTCCTCATCGCCAAGCACGCCACGCCGCTCGCGTAACGGATGATGTAATTTTCTCCCGGTAGATCCAAATCGGCACCGTCGAAATGAAAGACGAGTTTCGGCACGTCGAAGCTTTGAGTGTCTGAAGAAGGAAGAGTGAAGCATAGATCTAGACCGGTCTGACTCGAGTCATCAACGGGAAGCTGGACTTTCTTAACAAACTCCTTTTTCACAAGGTCGAAAGCACTCTCCTCTAAATGAGTGAACGTAGTACCGGAATCGATAATCATTCCGCCGGTCCCGTCGCCTTTTATCTCGAAAGTCGATTTCTCGATAGGCAGCCTGGTATCACCGACCGTGATCCCTTGAAGAGAAAGATAGTAAAAAGAGGGTGACGATGGATTCTTGATTAATGGCGTGGTCATGGTGGCTTCCTTGGCTTCGACGCTAGCTAAATAATATTAGTGTTAAGAAATTATGAAAGTGGCGGAAGGAAGATAGTACTAAATAAAGCATTCTATATTGAAGTACCCATGTATGTGTATCTCTTTCTCTGCCAATAGAATTAAGGACGAGAAATGAAATATTTCAATTAATTATTTGTATTAATAGCATATGTACACTCTAATTTGCTCTCCACTAAATTATTTAATAAGTTTAATTTTCAATTAACGTGAATAATATTCAAGTTAAATATCCTATTTTCGATTATATTTTGAGTCTTCGTAGTCAACTTAGTGCTTTAACCACAAAAAGTGTGGAATTTCAATTCGTGATGTCAGGGGCAATTGACGCAAGTCGTCGTCAACTGAAGATTCCACAAATCTTATTAATTTGAGAAAATTCTTTTTCCATGCAAAATTAAAATAATGAAAATCTATTACACAAATCTAACTGAAGATTCCACTACGTAAACAATGAAAAGATATGTTTTGTCATAGCATGTTCCAGAGCACAATCAGCATCAAACTCCATTGTTGTGAATACTGATCGATAGAGCATATCGAGGCCGACGCCTTCGTGTAGCTGCAGTTATTGCAGCATTGATCTTGTGTAGCGTAGCTGCTGCTTCGATCATATTGATCCTTTCATCTGCTGAACTTGCTGAACATTTCATAGCCAACTCAAAAATCGAATTCAAACATTGTTCTTTTGCAGAGAAATCTCGATCTTCCCTTGACAACGGAACAATTTCAGTCGCTGCATTTTGTCGGAGAGCTTCCCTTACCCAATCTATCAGGCTCATTTCTCCACCGAACATATCATCTGTTGGCTTCTTCCCTGTGAACATCTCCAACACCAATACCCCGAAACTGTACACATCCCCCTCCGTCGAAACTTTCCCTTCCCTTCCAAGTTCTGAGTGTTTAACATACATTCATCATTCTGCTAGGATTATATATAAAAATAATATTGACAGAAATGAATTTAATTTGGAGAGGTTAACACTATAGATCACCTGGTGCAGCATAACCGATGGTGGCCAACGTTTGAGTGTGGACGAAAGCTTCCCCTCCCTCGAAAAGCTTCGAAATACCAAAATCAGAGAGATGAGCAATCATGTCTTGATCAAGAAGAACATTGCTTGGCTTTAAATCGCAATGAACAATTGAGAACGAATAGCCATGGTGAAGATATTCCAATGCTGCTGCAACATCTATTGCTATTTTTACTCTCTGAAGCAGATCCAAATCCAAATCACTATAGGTGTTCGAATGTAACCATCTATCCAAGCTCCCATTTGGCATGTACGCGAGAACCAAGGCTTTAAACTCCATGTTGCTGCAACATCCAATCGTTCGCACTAAGTTTCTATGTCGGATGCCGCCCAGTATTTCTGTCTCGGTATCAAAGCTTTTTGCACCTCCTTCTAGCTCCAGGTTGAATACTTTGACTGCAGCTTCTAATCCATCCGAGAGTGTTGCACAAAAGACCGAACCGAAGCTTCCTCTTCCATGTAAGTTTCCTTCACTAAAATTGTTTGTTCCCCGTTCCAGTTCTATGTAAGAAATTCTTCTCCATTCACTAGTCGGCGGAATGTCACTTGATAGTGTAACTTTTCCTGATTTACGCCTCCTTATCATCACGAAGAGGATGATCGCAAGAATAGCGGGTAAGATCAGTGAGGGTACCAAGAATTTCTTTAAGTTTGATCTAGGATGAGGGTTTGCTAACAAGCAAGGTTGAACTTGAAATCTCGGGGAACCGCAGAGGGCAAAGTTGTGAGAGAAGGATTGAGGAGGGAAGTTACCAAATTGACCTCCACTTGGGATTTCGCCTTCCAGTTTGTTGTTAGAAGCATTAAAAATGTGGAGATAGGGGAGGATGTCTAAGGACTTGGGTATCGAACCGGAAAGATCGTTGTAAGATAAATCTAAAGTTTCGAGACTTCCGAGATGACCTAAGGATGCGGGAATAGATCCTCCAAACTGATTATTCGATAGGTTTAGAGTAACTAATGACTGGCAACCGTCAATCAAGCTGGGTATATCACCTGAAAATCGATTAGACGACAAATCCAAGGTGTTGATTGCCTTCAAATATCCGAGTTGAGATGACAAGTAGCCGTTGAAATGATTAAAGGACAAGTCTACGATTACAAGGTCTTTAAGAGCCCAGAAGTTGGGAGGGATGGTGGAATCCAGTTGGTTGGAGTCTAAGTAAACATCTCTCAAGGATTTGAGTTCCCCAAAACATTCAGGTATTGAACCTACGAGCTTGTTCCTAGAGACGGTTAACCCTCCCAGATTATATAATCGGCAAAGATCATTGGGTATGGACCCAACCAATTGATTGCCACCAAGATATAGTATTTGGAGTTGCTTCATTCTCCCAATTGTCGGTGGAATGCGCCCACTCAATTGATTTCCAAACAAATTAATGGCGAGCAAACTACTCAAGTTTCCAATTTCTGAAGGAATGGTGCCCATGATGTTGTTTGTTGCTAGCGAGATACGCTCAAGCGAAGAGGAAAAGTTCCCAATTGACGCAGGCAGGCTGCCGTTCAATGGGTTATTTGACACTTCCAAGTACTTCAAATATCGACACTCGGTTAATGAATATAGAAATGGGGCTACCTCTCCACTCAACTTATTCCCCGAAATAGCAAGGGTTTGGAGGAGTCTCAAATTACCAAAGTCGTCTGGTATGGATCCACTAAAGACGTTGTCACTCAAGTCCAATGTGGCAAGTTGAGAAGCATTGGTGATGGAGCTTGGAATTGGGCCACTCAGTCTGTTATTAGCGATAAGAAGCCATTCAAGATTGAAAAGTGAATTCCCCAAATCTGAAGGAAGACTACCTGATAACTCATTAAATGAAAGGGATAACACATTCAAGGTTGATATGTTGAATATGGAAGATGGGATGGAGCCGGATAAGGAATTGTTGTACACACTGAAATATTGAAGGCTTGGTAAAGTGCCCATCTCTTGTGGAATTTCACCTGCCATAAGTAGACATTCATGCATGCATGAGATATTATTATTATTATTATTATTATTATTATTATTATTATTATTATTATTATTATTATTATTATTATTATTATTATTATTATTACGTATATATGTCCCGGTTTTAGTTTTATAATTTCATAAAATATATAGCAAATACAACTTGGCTCCAGTTTGATAAATATAAAGATACACACAATTCAAACATATTTTATTCAGTTCACGATTAGTAATTAGGAGAACAATTATGCGAATACAAATATTTTAAAGAAAATAGGATGCATTCATAATCTACCTGTATTTTTATTTTTTTCCATTATAAAAGTGTCTTGTGTGACAAATTTTGGTTTACCTATTTTGTCCCTATAATAAAGTTTTTAGTTTAAGGTCAATATTGTAAATTCATCCTGATTTGTTTTATTATAAAAAGTCAAATATAATTTTTGCAATTATAATCATTATTGAACTACACAAGAATTTATTTAATCAAAGTAGCATAATATAATTGAAAAGATATACTATTATAATCAATTTCTACGTAAATTCATAAAATATAATAGTCTTTCTCCAATTCGAATTCACTTATTGTCCAACTTAACCTTAGACAAAATATAATACCTCTCCGATTCCCCATCAACCAAATTACAAATACTAAGTTGACTACACACATCTCCAATAGAACTCGCATTTTACAATTTCTATTGAATATGTCATTAATTATTTTAATTAATAAAGGGTTTGGGTTTAAACACATCAACAAAATACTCCCTCTATCTATTTTATCATAACACTTCTTCAATAATGTAGACACATTATTGAACAATAAATGATAAAATAGGCAGAGAAAGTACTTAGTTTAAATTATTTTTTCTTTTTTCTAGTTCAAGCTCTTATAAATAAATTATTTGGCTATCATTATAGGATTAAAAAAAAAATGACAAAGATTGATTAGATTGAAACTTAAACTTCATGGGATAAGGAGATACTATAATGTTTTATCACCACATTTAACATATGTTCTTAAAGATGAGGAAAAACTAGAACTATAGAACTACATAAAAATAAATATTTAATTTTTTCATATTAATCTTCTACACTTGTTAATAAACATATGGGTTTATGAAAATTTTAAAACTATTCTTGCAAAAGAAGTTTGAACAATGATATTGTAACAAAATAAAGAAATTAATAAGTAAATCAATAGTTCAATCGTAGGATTTACGTGCGAATGCATGTAACTTCTACTAGTAAGTATAAAGGTACGTATATAGGCTATTTAAAAGCAATTAAAAGTCTTCCATTGTGATGAACTCCGGCCAAGAATGTTATCTCTTCTTCACAGTTTAATTTTAACTTTAATTTAGGGTTTCATATGATTTTATGACTTGCTTTTGTGGGCAGATTAGGGGAAATTCCAAGTTTTGATTGTTGATTCCATTTTCAAGCTATATTTCTCGCAATAGTACAATATATATTTTTTTATTTGATATAAATTGAAATATATCTGGAATTAATATTCTAATGATAATATTAATGTTTTAAAGATTTATCCTAATGATAAAGGCAAAATAGGCAAATCAAATTTTATAAATAAAACACTTCGTAATAGTATCGAACTATCGATCCACTTTTTTGCAAGGGTGCATGTTTCACTGATTGTCCCACGTTTGATTGCTACCCCTCTCTTAACCGATTCAGTTAAGTTTGATTTCATAACCTCTCTTAACAAAACAGTTCAAAACATTCCCACAGATTCTATAGTATAGGCATTTTGCCCGTTAAATTTTCTTGCTATTACTTTAAGGTTGCGTTCTCTTTGGTGTGAAAGAAAAGGAGAGAAAAGAGAAAATTACACTATAAATTTCACCCATTTTCTCCCCTTTTCTCACCTTTTATCAATGAAGGAGGATTTTGCTCTTTAAATTGGAGAAAATATTTACAACACCAAATTGGAGAGATAATATTTTCTAGGGATGTCAAACGGGCCAACCCACCGGGTTTCGGGCTAGCCCTATCGGGTTGCGGGCTTTTCGGATCGGGTTAATCGGGCTTTTTTTTCTTTCGGGTTATTATTTTTTGACCCTAACCCTAACCCACCGGGTTTCGGGATAGCCCACCGGGCCATGAAGTTTATAAAAAATAAAATTGACATCGTATAATTATAAAAATAATTATTATTTTAGCATATACTTGTATAAAAAAAATTAAATATATTGTGAATTTAACAAAAACATTTTTGAATGTCAATCTTTATTTTACTTTTCACCGAGCGTCGAAGTAAAAAACGTATATAATTTAAAATGAAGATTATATTTTTATTAAAACAAATTAAAAATACTCAATAATAATTAAAAACACAACCTAATTTATCAAATTTATAAGTAGAGTAATGAAATATGTAATGAATTCATAATTTATGGTAACCCACCGGGCCAACCCACCAGGTTTCGGGCCAGCCCTGTCGGGCTCGGGCTTTGCCCTATCGGGCTTTTTTTATTTACTTTCGGACTATTATTTTTTGCCCCTAACTCACTGTTTTCTTCGGGCTATTCGGATCGGCCAGGCGGGCTCGGGCTTTTTTGACATCCCTAATATTTTCTCTCCATTGTAGTTCAAATGAAGGGGGAAAAATACAAAATGTGAGAAAAGGTGAGGAAAAGGGTAGAGTTTATAGTGTGATTTTCTCTTTTCTCTCTTTTTCTTTTGCATCAAAGAGAACGTAACCTAAATGAAAAAACATTTTAAAGAAAATACTCCCTCCACCCCACTTAATTATTCTCATTGAATATTCATATGTGAGGTATAAAATATTATAATTGGACTAATTAAGTGAGACGGAGGGAGTACGATGCATTAATAGAAATGTCATTTCATCTATACCTGTCAAAATATTGTCTGACAGATCCAGGTCAGTAAGCATGGTGAGATTTCCAATTCCACGTGGGATGCTGCCTCTCAAATTGTTGTCTCCAAATTTCACGATTTCAAGGTTTCTACATTTCCATATATTTGGTGAAATCTGTCCTTGAAGTTGATTTTGAGACAAATAAAGTATTTTGATGTTGGGCAAATTGTAGCACATTTCACTTGGGACCTTACCTGCAAACACTTACAATCTTAATCCAAATCTGCAATATTATTAATTCATTTGTATTTTTCAATTATTAGTGAACGCATGGTGATTTTATATATATATATATATATATATATATATATATATATATATATATATATATATATATATATATATATATATATATGGCATGCATACCTGTCAACTTGTTATTATCGAGATACAACTCCTCAAGTTGTCGTAGATTATTGTTGAAACTTGGGATACCTCCTGATAAACTATTCTCGGAGAAGCTCAATTGTATCAGAGAAGAGATGTTGAAGACTGAAGATGGAATATTTCCAGATAGAGAAGCGCTGTCGATGTTTAATATCTCTAGCCTCGAGAGATTCCCTATTTCTACCGGAGCCAATCCTAAAATTATGTGCTAATGTTATTCACCAACATAAAAGATATGTACAACTATTAGCTAGAATGTTGATTGCCAATAAATGGAATTGGCGTAGGATAATGTAAAGAGCTCAAGATGTTTGCATTTCCATAGACTTGATGAAATCTGCCCTTCAAGTTTATTCTCATGCAAAATGATATTATGTTGGGAGCTTTTGATTGCTTCGAAGTAAAGATTAAACTCCATGCCCAAGCTTTTGATTCTTAATGATGAACAGAGGGAGTATTATTATAAATCATTGTATATATACACAAGTAAGAAGATATTTGAACATACCTCGAAAATCGTTATAGCCCAAATACAACTCTCTAAGCGTGTTCAAGCTCCCAATTTCAAGCGGGATTTCTCCATTGAAATGATTGATTGATAAACCCAGGATCTCAAGGAGTTTGCATTTCCATATATTTTGTGGAATCTCCCCAGAAAGTTGATTGTGTGAAATATCTAGTAGTTTGATATTTGGGAGATTGTCACACAAATGACTTGAGAGTGAACCTGATAGGCTATTATTCTGAATTCTAATTTCTCTCAAGGAAGAGATATTGAAGATAGCATGTGGAATGGACCCACTCAACTCATTAAAATTCAAGTTAAAAACTTGTAGGGATGAGAGATTTCCAATCCCCT
Source organism: Thymus mandschuricus (assembly GCA_029379335.1). NCBI lineage: Eukaryota > Viridiplantae > Streptophyta > Magnoliopsida > Lamiales > Lamiaceae > Thymus > Thymus mandschuricus. The sequence continues at coordinate 39,860,899 of CM057074.1, forward strand.
CTGGGATAACCCCGCTCAAATGGTTGTTTGCTATCCTTAATTCCTTGAGCAAAGACCGACCGCTCCCGATTTCCGTCGGAATATTTCCACTCAACATATTGGAACTCAAGTCTAAGAGTTGGAGATTTGAATTGTTGAACAAAGAGGGTGGGATTCTACCTGTGAAACTGTTGTTGTGGAGATCCAGTTGCTCTAGCTGAGGGAAACTGCCCAGCCATGTGGGAATTTCTCCATTGAATGAATTCACTCCCACGTTCACCACCTTCAGACGCCGCAGTTTAGAGAGCTCAATTGGTAAGAAGCCCGTGAAACTGTTGGAGCTGATGTCAAGATATCTGAGAAACGTTAGGTTTCCGAGATGTGGGGCAACAGTTCCAGCAAGGTCGAATCCAGAGAGATTGAGGGCAGTGACGCTTTGGTGCTTGACGCCACACATGACGCCAATCCAATCACAAACGGATGTATTCTCAGACCAATTAGTGCGCAAGATAGCACCGGGGTCGGAAATAACGGAGTTTTTGAAGGAAAGAAGAGCATGTTTGTCTGTAGCAGAATCCAAGCAGAGGGCAATGGTATTGAAGAAGAAGAAGATGGAAAGAGCAAAGAATGAGAGATGATTAGTCTTCATTGATTTTAATTGTTTTATTTTGGATTGAGTGCCCTCTGTTCATATATATAATGGATGCTCTCTTTACTAAGCTCAATTATCCTACCATTAGCACCCTATGTACGTTTTGCTGTTCAATTATTTGTATAAGTGAATTGTGGAATTTATGTAAAACTGGGACTCAAATTGGGATTACAGTAAAATTTTATTTTCGAGATTAAATTTGATTCGGTCGTACCTGATTTTTTTTTTTTTTACTTTCGGATTATCATTTTTTTACCTAACTCACTATTTTCTCTGGGCTATTCGAATCGGCCCGTCAGGTTCGATTATTATATGAGAGAGACCCTCAACATTTGCTTTAGTATCAAATATCACAATAGTAGTAAGTAATCTCATCTTATCATTTAGGTAATCAATAACTTTATTATATGCATCGAAGAAATTTTTTATAGACACCAAGAGCATAAGCAACAACAAAATTGAAAGAATTTAAGGACGAGAGATGAAATATTTCCATTCATTATTCTTATTATAAGTTTAATTTTCAATTAACTTGAATGATACTAAAAGACGCCGCCTAGGCGCTAGTCAATACATCGCCGCCCGACTTATATGTAATCCGCCTAGGCTCTATGTCATACCCAACGAGTCGCTCTTGAAACTTAATCAATAGTCTATATGTGCTAATTAATCTATATTTTGACAAACTATACTACTCTATCTATGATTTTGGATTTATAATTATGAAACTAAACTATCAATTGTAATAGTACGTGTATTTATTATAAATTTAACAAAAAATTTGTAAGAATAGTAAAAATAAGCATTATATAGTTCGAATCCGCCTAGGCCCCGGCCAAGGCGCTAGTCACCCCTCCGCCGCCCGACTAGCGCCTAGCGCTTTTTAGAACATTGCCTGTTTTCTTCGAATATCTTTTGAGTCTCCGCAGTCTACTTAGTGCGTTAACCACTGTATGTCGTGATGGAAGGGGCAATTGATGCAAGTCGTCGTCAACTTATTAATTTACGAAAATTCTATTTCAATGCAAAAATAAAATAATGAAAAAGAAAAGACAAATCAATTTTCTCCTGCGATATAAAATCCAAAAAGGAAAATCCACTATCTATAACAAATATATTAAAATTCTAATAGTTACATGTAAATATATTATGACCTGGGCCCGTGCTTTTAATGTTATCCTAATCATAACTTTTATACTTTGGATATTTCAACCTTAGGAAATTATACCATGTCACCAGGCCCGTCCCTATAATTATTGAGGCCCTGTGCTAATTAAAATTTTAGGCCCCTAAATTTTATTAAAATATGACAAAAAAATTAAAAAAATAAAAAATAAATAATAATAATAATAATAATAATAATAATAATAATAATAATAATAATAATAATAATAATAATAATAATAATAATAATATATTGCAAGGGAAAGCCGGCGCTTATCTATCAAAGAAGAAAGAGAGAATTTTTTTTTTGATAGCAAGAAAGAGAAATTAAAGAGGAGAAATTAAAAAAAAAAAAAATCTGATGGGCCTATCTATTTTTTATTTAGCAAACAGGCCCCTATCTAATAATTTTTTTTTTTAAATAACTGGGCTTATTTTAAAATTTTTGGGCCCCTAATTTTTGGGGGCCCTGTGCTGAAGAACTTATTGGGCCTGTTAAAGGACGGGCCTGCATGTCACTTGTTGGATAGATTTTATGTTTAGTTGTTTGACTAAATATGATGCATTATTCTGTCCTTTAATTTTATATTCACCTTGAGCAAATTTATGTTGTTGTTCGCTGTTGATGTGATATTAATAATCTGATGCAAACACGAATACAATTATTTTCTTATTTCAAAAAAGAAAAGCCAAGTCATTTTTTCTTTATTTCGACAAGGGGCCAAATTTAGTGTATCATTTTAGTTTTTTTTCCCCATATAAATATGAAACTAGCCTATTGGAAACTCTGAGAATTTGTTGAATTTCCAGCACAAAATCTCAGCAATTAGACTATAAAATTATTGTGAATACTAATCGATAGAGATAGAGCGCATCGAGACCGCCGCCTTCGTGTAGCTGCAGTTATTGCAGCATTGATCTTGTGTAGAGTAGCTGCTGCTTCAATCATATTGATCCTTTCATCTACTGAATTTGCTAAACATTTCATAGCCAACTCAAAAATCGAATCCATATGCACTTACTGTTATATCCAAAAAAGAAAATCCACTACCTAAAGCAAACACATTAAAACTCTAATAAATTACATATAAAATGTTATTGCAGCTCAAAGAGTTGTTCGTAACATTCAAATCTATATTTATGATTAATTAAATTGCTGTTGAAATTAATATTTGATTTTAGATTCGTATTTTATTATACTCTCCCCCGTCTCATACTTGATGCGTTTTTATTATTTTACATTCACATATATTCAAGAGTCACGCCAACTAAGACGTAACGGAGGGAGTATAAGTATAAAAGTATATCAAAAGGCAGCACGCTAACATTAATTCATAATGATTACAACTTTGGAAGTCTTCATTACTTTTGAGGCCTAAACATTCACTAAATCTCCATTAAAACAATTTAACCAATTTAACTAGAGAGTGTGAACTGCCTAACTTTTCCCATCAATGAGAATACAGATGAGTGAGCACAACAAGCCTTTCCACTCATGCTTTTGGTAAGGGTTGGAAATTCTTGGTTATCTTTATAGAAAACGTATGACTTGGGTTGGGCTTATGCTTTTATTTTTTGCTAATCACAACTTTGATATGCTTTTATTACTTTTGGTGCATAATTCCATCTTAATATTTCCTATTCATATCCACTGTGGATATATTTACCTTTTTCGTTGTTGATGTGGAAATGGTAAACAGTAAGGCAAAACAAATACAATTTTTTTTTTTTTTTTTTTCAAAAAAGAAAAACCTAGTCTTTTTTTCCCATCTCAACAAGCGGCAACTTTAGTGTATCATTTTAGTCTTGTTTGTTATTTTGGATCATCATGTTTCACTAATATTGTTTCTTAAAATGAAAAGTATTAACCTTTTATTTTCATTGTGGACCCTTTACTTATAATTTTTAACACTAACGCATAAAATCTCGTGTAGAAAAGAAACTGTTCTACCGAATGGGACGGAGTGAGTGATAATAGTTAGTATTCTATTATCTACTATCTATGGCGAGTTGAGAATTAATTTCCAAAAATGTATACTTAAATGAAAGTAATTTCACCCAAATTTCAATTTGAATGCTCAATGTTTGGGAAAATTGGATTAAATTAGATACTAAGGAACAACTTTTGCCCAACTTTCGATTACAGTTAAACTTTCATATTATGAACGTATTTGATTTTTCAACAATTGGGATACTTTAAATTAATTCATCTCACTCGATCATTTCATTGAACACTTTCCAGGCTCTTTTGTCAAATGTGGAAATCAATGAGATACGGAAGCCGAGAATCGAAGAACACGCAACAGCTAGCTGTGCGATCAAGACTTCCACCATCTGTTTGAATAGAACAAAAGATAAAGATGTCTATATATCACGTGAGGAGGGGGCAATTGACGCGATCGTCGTCCTCGACGTCTACTTGTTTGTTATTAAAATTTAAATTTGCAGAAATTTAATTTCACACATTCAAGCATTACACCGAACAGCTTGAGGGCTTCAATGATTTAGACTGTAATGGTAGAATTTTATGTTTTTGATTTCTGTCAATGATTGAAACCATCATTTGTGAAATAGTGTCTTTTACTCATATCGTTGGCGACGACTGCCTAAAGCTGCAACAATTGTTGTTTTGATCTTGTGGAGAGCAGCTGCTGCTTCGATCATGCTGATTCTTTCATCAGCTGAAACTGCTAAGCATTTCATCGCCAACTCGAAAATCAACGACACACATCGCTCCTAGTCGGAGAAATCTCGATCTTCCCTCGATAAGAGAGCAACTGTCACAATTTCAGTAGCTGCATTATGTTGCAGAGCTTCACTCACCCATTCTCTTAAGCTCATTTCTCCACCAAACATGTCATCTGTCGGCTTCTTCCCTGTGAACATCTCCAACAACATTATCCCGAAACTGTACACATCGCCATTTGTAGACACTTTCCCTTCCGTTCCGAACTCTATTTGTATCACAAGCATCAGTTAGACCAAACAATCATGGGAAAAGTAATATATGATATAACGGAATCTGAAAAGCTAACATTATGCATTATCACCTGGTGCAGCATAACCGATGGTGGCCAATGTTTGAGTTTGGGCGAAAGCTTCCCCTCCCTCGAAAAGCTTCGAAATTCCAAAATCAGAGAGATGAGCAATCATGTCTTCATCGAGCAACACATTGCTCGGCTTTATGTCACAATGGACAACTGGGAACGGATAACCATGGTGCAGATACTCGAGAGCAGCCGCAACATCTATTGCTATTTTTAATCTCTTTATGAGATCAATAGAATAGTTGTCGGAATACAACCATCTATCCAAGCTCCCATTCGGCATGTATGCCAGAATCAGAGCTTTAAACTCCATGTTACTACAACATCCTATAACTTCAACTAAGTTTCTGTGTCGAACGTTGCTCAGTACTTTAGTTTCTGTGTCGAAGCTTCTCGCACCCCCTTCTAGTTGCAAGTCGAATACTTTTGCTGCAACTTGTAGTCCGTCAGATAGTGTTGCTTGGAAGACCGAACCGAAGCTTCCTCTTCCGAGTAGGTTGCCCTCACTAAAACAATCCGTTCCCCGTTCTAGTTCCAAGTAAGAAACTCTTCTCCACTCAATAACGGGTGAGATTTCAGAGGAGAGTGGCACCTTATACTTCATTAATTTGACGGACTCTTTTTCCCGTGTTCCAACACCATTTTTTGAGCATAGATGCACTTGATATCCTGGAGAACCACATAGGGCAGAGTTGTGGGAAAAAGATTGAGCAGTAAAGTTACCGAAACGACCTCCGTTTGGAATTTCCCCCTCCAATTTGTTGTCAGAAACACTAAAATTCCGAAGAAGGGGAAGGCCTTCTAAGGACTTGGGTATGAATCCGGAGAGATTATTGTGAGATAAATCTAAATCAATTAAGCCTTTGACATTTCCCAAGGCCTTAGGAATAGATCCTCCAATCTGATTATTGGACAAGTTTAGAGTTTCTAATGATTGGCAACCGTCAATCAAGCTGGGTATATCCCCTGAAAATTGATTAGACGACAAATCCAAGGCGTTGATTACCTTCAAATTTCCTAGTTGAGATGACAACGGGCCGTTGAAATAATTGAAGGATAAGTCCAAAGAAACAAGGTCTTTAAGAGCCCAGAAGTTGGGAGGGATGGTGGAATCCAGTTGGTTGGAGCCTAAGTAAACTTCTCTCAAGGATTTGAGTTCCCCAAAACATTCAGGTATTGAACCTACGAGCTTGTTCCTATATACGCTCAACTCTCCCAGATTATATAATCAGCAAATATCATTGGGTATGGACCCAACCAATTGATTGCCACCAAGATTCAGTATTTGAAGTTGCTTCATTCTCCCGACTGTCGGTGGAATGCGTCCACTCAATTGATTCCCATCCAAATTAATCGCGAGCAAACTACTCAAGTTTCCGATTTCAGAAGGAATGGTGCCCACGATGTCGTTGTTTGATAAACAGAAAAGCTCAAGGGAAGATGAAAGTTTCCCAATTGATGTAGGCAGACTACCGTTCAGTAGGTTGTCATATGCCACAAAGCGCTTCAAATATCGACAGTTGGTTAATGAAGAGAGAAATGGGGCTGCCTCTCCGCTCAAATTATTCCTTCCCATGTAAAGTCCTTGGAGAAGTCTCAATTTACCAAAGCCCGGTACTGATCCACTCAAGGAGTTGTTGCCCATATCCAAGAAGGCATGTTTAGAAAGATTGGTGATAGAGCTTGGAATCGGACCGGTGAGTCTGTTCTGAGCTAAAAGAAGCCATTCAAGATTGAAAAGTGAATTCCCCAAATCTAAAGGAAGACTACCTGAAAACTCATTCAGTGAAAGTCCTAACTGCTTCAAGGTTGATATGTTGAATATGGAAGAAGGGATGTAGCCGGATAAGGAATTGCTGAACACACTGAAACGTTGGAGGTTTGGTAAAGTGCCGATCTCATGTGGAATTTCACCTGCCGTATGCACACATGCATGCATGAGATATTAATAATATTCAATGTATTATTATTATTATTATTATTATTATTATTATTATTATTATTATTATTATTATTATTATTATTATTATTATTATTATTATTATTATTATTATTATTATTATTATTATTATTATTATTATTATTATTATTATTACATATGGCCCGGTTTTAAGTTTATAATTTCATAAAATTTATAGCAATAACTTGGCTCCAGTTTGATAAATATAAAGATACGTATATAGAAGCAATTAAAAGTCTTCCATTGTGAAGAACTCCGGCCAAGAATTAATATTGTTATCTTCTTCTTCTTTGCAGTTTAATTTATCTTTAATTTAGGGTTTCTTATGATTTTATGACTTGGTTTTGTGGGCAGATTAGGTGAAACTCCAAGTTTTGATTGTTGATTTCCATTTTCAAGCTAGCTATATTTCTCGCAATAGTAACTTCGATTCTCAGTTATCAATTGATTATTTGAATTTTCGAATGCAAAAGGTTGGGGGTCTCAATTTCTGTACATGAATCATTGGCTGCGCGTACGTTTTCAACTGAGTTGTATAAATGAATTCTGCTTAGTGAGTATGTGAACTTTTTCCTCTCATGATATTGAGTGGGAAAAGATGGATATTCCGTTTAACACGAGAAATGATGCATTATGGATGAATCCAATGTGTTTCAGTGTTCCTCCTTTCTTGGCTTATTATGAAAATTTTTCTATGATATGATTGTGAGTGGAAAAAGTGGTGTTAGAAGTAGAATGTAATGTTGATTAATGGATGGCCATCCTGCATTTCCTATATGAATTGTTAAAGTTTGTGGCTTGGTTTTTGTTGGTAGAGTTGCTAACACCTAAGCTTGTGAAAGTGTGTGGCTTAGTGTTGTTAGTAGTACTGTTACTAACATTTAAAGCTCGCATTACAAACTTTGTTAATCGATGAATCATAAGATAATCTTTTATGTTAAATAGTCTTTTATTCTTTAATTCTTTATTTTTATATTTTTCTAATTACTTGTATTATATATCCTTTTAATCTTTATTATTTAAATAAAAGAAACTTAGTCGTGCGATGCGGTTTCTCAATACAGGAAGCGGTTGAAGAAGATCGCACAACTGCCCATAAACACTATAAAAGAATAAAATTTCACTTTCACAGGTTGCGCTTTTTGATAGAGATTGAGATAAGTTCTCCTGTTTCAGCCGACGCCATTCTGCCCTTTGACTGCTCTTGTGTGATCAAGTTCAGTTTAGGTAGCCTTATCTTTCAAGGTTGATCTTATGCGTTGATTAATCTTTGTCTACAGTATACGTCATAGTTCAGTGTGTGTCTGTATTATCTTTGAAAAAATATTTGCATGTTTGTTTTATTTATGCTGCATATGTATGCTTAAATGCAGTAATTCTAATATAATACTCCCTCCGTCCCAGTTCACTAGTCCAGTTCCTTTTCGGCACGAGATTTTATGCGCAGTGTTAAAGTAAAAAAGTAAGGGCTCCACATCAAAAAGTAAGGGTTAATTTTTGTCATTTTAGGAAACTGGATTAGTAATGTAGGACATACCAAAATAGTATACTGGACTAGTGAAGTGAGACGGAACGGAGGGAGTAGAACTTAAGTTTAAGATCAGTGTTACAAACATTATCATAAACATTAAGTTATTAATACTCAATATATATTACTTAAATTTGAATTATTGGATTTGAATTATTATTTTTAGACGGATGATATCTTCTTTTATATGGGTTCTCCGGTAAGATTGGTGCACAAGCGCATGTATGATCGCACCCTATAAGGTGGTACTCAAGATTTTTCCGCTTAGAGGTCAATAGAAAAATCTGAACTCCATGAAAAAATTCAAAAATCACTAGCTCAGAATGATTAAAATGATTCAATTAGAAACTCGAAAAAATAACTTCTCATAAGGAGATATCAGAAAAATTACACGCAGAACACAAACCGAAAGATATTTCCCAAATTCAATTTTGACCAGATTCTACCCCGGATCAGATGGAACATATCCACCCATAATTCACCAATTGTGCTCACGTGATTACTATAAAAGGATTGTCTATTCTATTTCCCAATAAAATTTATGAGGTTGTTATCTTCGTAATTAAGATAAATGGTTGGTTTGTTTTATTTTGTTCTGTTTTAGGAAACTAGTAAATGTAACGTGCATTGCACGTTTTACCCCTATTTTAATTTGAGTAATCTATTTTGAGCTAATCAATATTGACACATGTCCCGACAAATATTATTTTGTAAATTTATTACTAATGCTTGTTATTAATTTGATTCATCATGTCCGCATTACTTCTTTCATCCCACAAAACATACTCTCTCCGTCCATTTTATCATGACTTTTTGTATACAGATTGAACAACAAAGTGTCATTATAATATGAACATGAGGTAGTATAACTTAACCACTCAAAATAAAAGGGTATAGTAGCATATACAACTCTATATATGAAAGACACCCCTATGAAATATGCAATCTCATATGGTAATATTTTATGTAAATGCCTCCATAAAGTAAATAAAAAATAAAAAATTGTACAAATATCTCCGTAAAGTTAAAAAAATAGTCCGATTAACCACATGAGCTCCTCTGTTCCGAAGTTTCTACGCTTACCGTGTACCAAATATCAATTTATTTTAATTTGATAACTATTGTACCAAAATCCAAATATCAATTTATGTATTTTCTTTAAACATTTTGGTTAACTTTTACAATTATTGTATATGATGCACTCACCTAGTTGGGATTTATATTTATTTTTAGCATTGAATTTGAGTTTTATGATGCAAATCTATATAATATATAAAAACAAAAAACAAGGGACATTTTTGTATTTTCACTTCTATTTTTAGGGGTATTTTGGTATTTTTACTTATTTATATGAAAAACCTTATAAGCTGGTGTCTTTTCTATTTTTCTTATAACACTATTTCCAAAAGACACAATTGTTTGTAAGGACGTATCAAATTCTATAAATTAATTAATTGCATTCTTACTCTTCTCCATTAGACATGCCTCCCTTCACAACACCTGTCAACCAAACATAAATGCACGTGGCAAATGAGGTATGTTCATTTATCGTGATAGTTTTATTGAACCATTATTTTTAGACAATTGGCCATAAATATTCCTCTATTTATCCTTTCTCTTAATTTCTCCAAGTTTCCTAATCGAAGCAATTAGTGGCATCTTAAGAAATTTTGGCATTTCTTGAAGCAGTGGAATAAAATTCCATTATGAAAGCGCATTACTTTAAACGTGTGATTCATTTTTATGGAGAAAAGTATAAGCAACGTGATTTCTAACGCCTATAGGGAAGCGTAAAATTACTTTCGTTTTCAGTTTTTCCACTTCTGTACATCTTCCATTTTCAGTTTTCTTTTAGGACTACTAGATTGTAAGTGTTTGCTAGGTTCTTAATTTGATTATTTCGAAGGAATCATAGTTAATATAGTTTTCCCAAGATAATATGGATCAAGTATATATTTTTTATTATTGTATATAACTGCGTTAATGCGCAGTGTCAACACACATCACCTTGGCAATTTATAGCCATAATGATACAGTTTTGTCGATCTCTTCTCTCTCTCTCTCTCTACTTTTCTTTTCTTTTCTTTTTATTTTCTTACTTTTTCCCTTTTAATTTTTCAGACGGGATCTATACTTAAATTTGGGTTCCGATCGTGTATATAGGTTAAAACTACGATAAAATAAAATAAAATTATTAAGTACATAAAAGGATTGTTGAAATATAAAGTTAAGCAAGATACTGTAGATTAAACATATATAATCTAACTATGAAAAAATAATCATGATAATATATAATGTTTGTATTGGTTATTAGCTGTTAAATGAAGTTATATATCTAATTAAAATGAGTTTATATATTGGGTATAATTACAATATTTGATATTTGAGTACCGTTTATGATATAGCCTAAAATCACTTTTTAGATTTTTGCCCGTGCATAGCACAGGAAAATACGAAGGGCACTTCTAATTTCACTTCTATTTTTCTAATTTAATTTAATTTCTGTAATTCTTAAAGAAGGGATTTATGAAAGGTTGCGTTGTTTCAACTTACAAACCGTTCTACTAAACAAAATTGATTTGTTTGAAAACAAAAATATTAAAAAATGAAACCAACGTGTCCTTTAAGTGAAGAGTCATGTGTTCTTTTATCAAGTTTGCTACCTTTTATATAAAGTCATACACTCAAGACCAATTTCAATGTTCGTTAAATGACAAAAGTAGTTTAGATTGAATTGAAACGATGATAATTCAGTTGGCTCTTCATGCCTAATAACGAGAAGGAGGAGTAGATTATAATGGATTTTCAAAAGAAGATTTGTACGCTGACAAATCTAATTAATACATATCAAAACATTCAATTAATTTTATATTATTTCTGATTTCTGAGTATTACGAGAAGTAATCCGAGGTAATCTTTTTTTTTTTTTTTCTTCATTCTCTCACACAAATGAATTTTAATCATTCTTATTGTTTTTATTATTATTGAATTAATTAATAGATTATTAACATTGTGTATATGTTCTATATTTTATTTTACAATACCATTTAACACTACCAAATAACATTAGCTGATTAAAATTTGGAGTAAGAAATAGTATATGACTCGTAGTTTATTGTTTAATTTAATTTGGAGTAAGAAATAAAATATCGTAAGAAATAATTCAATTATCTATATATTCAAGATATCCATTAATTTTTTGTCAGAATATCCATTAATTATATAAATGGATTATGAATTAATTTTTTTTGTTCTAGGCAATGTTAGTTTGTATTAGTTCATTTATTTAAATAATCTATATATATATCTTTTATATTTTAAATTTTTTGGCACATAGTAGTAATGTATAATTTAATTTCAATTCGGATTTATCTATAGCAGCCATCCAAACATGTTCATATTTAAGAAATGTTTAAATTAAATTTTTTTTCAACGATGACTAAATTTATGGATCAGTTTTGATGCAGTTCAAAAGCATCATAATTTTACAATGTCATATTATTAATTTGTATATTTTCTTCAATTATAACTACTTATAATTATGGATTGCAAGGGGTAAAATACATTTCCTAAGTTGTCCACGCTACCACTCCACAAGAGAAGAAGAGGAAGAAGAAGTAGAATTTCAAACAGAAAACAATAGGATTAAAAAATCCAAGCATTATGAATAATTCCATATTTTGTTTGCCTAAATATGATGGTTTGCTTACTATTAAGGCCGCAGCAAAAGGGAAAACACAGAGGTGTGCAAAGTTTACCCTTTATATACCGCAATAAAAAATTTGGCATTTATTACAAAACTCATATATACTACTATCAAGAATAGTCATCGATATAACTTTAATTGATATTTACCTCTCCTCTCTTTTCCAAATGCATATACGCAATTGCACCGTAGAAAATGCAAACTACACAAATAAGTTTCATTTCAAAGAGAAAATGTAACAATCGGAGATGAAGTATTAAGAACAAAGACGCAGATTTTTATTATAGAAAAAGGCTACGGCTTGGAGAACGAAAGAATAACGGTTAGTAATTAGGGTAAGCTCTATCCTCTCAATTTGGGCTTTATAAATATTTAGCTCATTACATTTGGTTTGGGATAGTTTCATGGTTCCAGCTATTTTCATTCAAATAAATGTGAAATATATTCTAATTTCATTGTTATTTATGTTTTCGTAATTTTGTTATCGTAATTTATTTAAGATTACAAAATTTGACCTTTTGAATTATCATTATGAATTTATCATTATTATAATTGCATTTTTTGTTATCATAAAAAATGCTTCTAAAAATTCATTTTTGACAAAAAAAAAAAAAAAATGCTTTCAGAAGACATCAAAAAAATTACACCCACTTGTTCGGATGGTTTGATCATAAAATGTTTCATCGCCTTATTTCAATTATAATGCCAATATTATTGATGATTCTAAGTGCACATATTTACCAAATTAGTATCTACAATAGTTACCTCTTGATTTTTGAATTGTTTACGTAAGAAATTCATAAACAAAGTATATTCTGAATTTGATGACCATTTAATTTATTAATTATCTAAACATGAATTTTTTGCAGTTTTAGATGTAGCCTAATAAATTAGAAATACTAAAAACATAATATTATTAAATTACTAATTAATGATATAAAATTGAATTTTAAGAATTAATATGTACAAAACTTTTAAGTATAATTTTGTTTCGTTTACAAAGCATATGAATTTATTTGTTGTAAGTTAATAATGTTAAGTAAGTACGAAATAAGTATACATTCAATTCGTTTTGCATGGCATAGGATTTATTCGTCGTAAAGTAAGTACAAAAAGATTTGGCCGCGCATCGCGCGGGTAAGTGTTCTAGTTATATATGATAAATCAAAACTTAGCTATAATTTTATTTAAAATTGTCATAAATATATACTGTGATTTACTCAGTATTATGTTATGATTTTTTATTTTTTTTATAAAAAACATTATAAAACTAATAAATATTATTTTGTACACGGTTGATACACCGAAATCGAGATGGAGGATGTCATCCAACAACTAAACCCTAACCCAATTAACATCAGTTTGATAATTAACTGATCTCTTTACTTTAAATTTTTTTAAAGAAGAACCGATAAAGGAAAATAATGTGAAATTTTATGCTCACTGTTAATTTATTTCATTGGCATGTATTAGTAAACATCACTAAACTAATACCTCAAAATCGAACATTGTCATAATTTTTTTGAACAATTAATAAATTAAAGAACACGTTGCGTTATGAATTTTCTTTAACTATTTCTTTTATGAATAAGTCATAAAACATTAGCTTTAGCTTCTGGGAGGTATTTGCACAATTTTTTTTTTTTAATTCTAGGGATGTATTTGCTTCAAATCTTACCATATACTTGTATATGTCATAGGGGTATCCATCATATAGGGTTGTATTTGTATATGCTATTTTACCCAATATAATATGAACACTCTAGCTAGTCATAGAAGATGTGCACAAAAGGTTAAACAATTTATTTTCTCAACCTTTATTGTATGAAACATTAAAAAAAATTATATTTATGCTTAAGCAACCATCTTTCTTTAATTAATTATACCCCTCACTCAAATTACATATACTTTAAGATCGTTATTTTATCCTAACATGAGTTCATAAAACATGATTGATACTAAAGAATTCCCTTAACAAATGTGCTAACACTAATAATAAAAAGAAAACGTCTAAATGTGCTTTTTACAATTAAAATATTTATTATTCTTCATTTCTTAATTTATTAGCAGTCATAAATAGAACTATTATAGAAGGTTGTCCTGAAAAATATAACAAAACATTATCATCAAATATAATATATGTTCATCAAACATTATTTAGCATATTCATCTTTTCTATGCGCGGAATAATTAACAAAAGAAAATATAAGTAAACCTTCTAAAAATTAAGATCTCATGAAATGTGTTAACTATAAATTGCACGCCACAAGCTTTTCGATAATTAATATCTCTCATCATTATTGTGATTATATTCTCCAAGATTTCCAAAAGGAAAAGTAATCGATTATTTAATCGTAGAAGGTTTAGGCAGTCACATCTAAAGAAACAATTCATTAACTAAATAGTACTTCAAAATTTTGAGGTCAGAGTTTAATATTTTGTGATGAAGTCTTAATAGCGTCTATAGATTGTGAATGTCGGAATAATATTTATATATTAATGTTATTTTGATAATTTTAAAATAACTAATCTAATTTTAAAAATATTGCATAAACTAAAAAACCTTATCAAATAACTTGCACATAACAATAAAATGATTATAATTTACTGAATTTCAAAGTAAGAATTTAAATTTTACATATACTCATATTGGACTACAAAGTCAACATACTAAAAATATATATACATTTCTACTTTAAATCATACTTCATTCTTCTCAACTATAAAGATCATATTAATTAGTGTAACAAACTGAGTTTTATTCCATTGAACTCTTTATCAATGAGAAACGGAAAGTACGCTAACTAAAAATAAATATAAAAATCAATCACCTTAGCATTTAATAACAACGTCATTTTTTTAACACTTTGGTTTGTAATAAAATTTTATCATGCAATTAAATATTTTGAATGTTTTATGTCATCAATTCAATTATTCACAACAACAACAATAATAATAATAATAATAATAATAATAATAATAATAATAATAATAATAATAATAATAATAATAATAATAATAATAATAATAATAATAATAATAATAATAATAATAATAATAATAATAAGTGAAGATAATAAAATTTATGTTCATCTTAATGATTCAAATAATAAACATGTCAGTAAAAACAATAGTAATTTAATGGAAAACAAAGACAAAAACCATAAAATAAATAAAATTAAAAGATTAACTCCAATTTAAAAGAAAAAGGGTGTCAAAATAAAATATATCAAAATTGTTGTACAAAAACTTTTATACTTCCTTAAATGTCAAAGAAGGTGGAGCCTAAAATAATAACAATAAATAATAATGAACTAAAATAAATAATATCATGGTAATAATGTATAATAAGTATTAAGTTATTCCAAATTAAATTATATAATCTGTATAACTTGTATAACTCCAATGAAGAATGGATATATCATTTTAAATTTTATTTTTCGTTGTTATAATGTAGTACGTTTTAGAAAAATAAACGAAAATGCATTTAACAATTTTTATTTTATTTTAAAGAAGGTAAAACAAATTGATGATGGAACTATAATAAGATACTTTTTATATGGAATAGATTATGTTTATTTTAATTATAATAAATGTAAATTCAATTATATTTTTTATACCTTAATTATGACTATACTTAATTACTTACTTATCCTTAATTTTAAGTAATTTTAAAGAACATTATAGGCAATACATTATTTTGTAACATAAGGCTCTTTTTAGATGTGGAGAGTCCATTGTCAAATCAATCCAGTCCACTTTATGTTAAGTAGATCTAAATTATCTAAACCATTCAAATCAACAAATATCATACAGGAAATCCGTTCCAGCCCAGGAAAGAACCGTAGCCAAAGCTAGACTGACCGCACATCTAAAGTATCAAAAATGATCTTATTTTTGTTTATAATTTTTTATAAAGAAAATTGAACCTAAATAATATTTAAGTGTATTTTTTTTTTGTAATTTTGCCCAAGGCCTTTAAATTGTTAGGATAGGGCAGGTGGTTCATCATGTAACGATTAGTGGCACGCCATCATATATATGTTATTTAGAATCATAATACGATAACATTTGTACCTGTCAAATTATTGTACCCCAAGGTCAGCTCTGTAAGCATGGTGAGATTTCCAATTCCACGTGGGATGCTGCCTCTCAAATTATTTTGGTTAAATGACAAGATCTTAAGGTTTTTGCATTTCCATATATTTGGCGGAACCTTCCCTGCAAGTTGATTCAGAGACAAAGAATAAGAGTATATTGATGTTGGGCATTTCACTTGGGAACCTACCTGCAAGTAATTTTCTAATTGCCAGCAATAACAAACTTAACTCAAATCTGCCCTCAACATATATATTGTTTATGCTCCCATGCAATATACTACGATTAATTAATATGTAGTAGTATTTTGCAATTACTCATCAATGCATGCATGGTGATTATATATATATGTGGCATATTTACCGGTCAACTCGTTATCACCGAGATACAACCTCTCAAGCTGTTGTAGATTATTGTGGTGGAAACTTGGGATACTTCCTGATAAACTATTATCAAACTATTATCGTAGAAGCCCAATTCCCTCAGGGAAGAGATGTTGAAGACTGAAGATGAAATATTTCCACTTAGAGAAGCGCTCGCAATGTTTAATATCTCTAGCCTCGAGAGATTCCCTGTTTCTGCGGGTACTCCTCCTAAAATTATGTACTAATGTTTTATTCACCAACATAAAAGATATATACAAGTATTAGCTAGAATGTTTATTGCCAACGGAATCGTTGTGGGATAATGTAAAGAGCTCAAGATGTTTGCATTTATGTTTTTGATTGCTTTATAGTAAAGATATTTAAACTCCTTGCAGGAGCTTTTAGCTCTAAAGATGACGAACATAGAGAGTATTATTATAGTTACACGTATACATACACACAAGTAAGAAGATATTTGTGCATACCTCGAATATCGTTAAAGCCCAAATACAACTCTTGAAGCGTGTTCAAGCTCCCAATTTCACGCGGGATTTCTCCATTGAAACGATTGTAGGATAAACTCAGTTTCTCAAGGTGTCTGCAATTCCATATATTTTGTGGAATCTCCCCAGAAAGTTGATTGCGTGAAATAACTAGTACTTTAATATTTGGGAGATTGTCACACAAATGACTCGGGAGTGAACCTGATAGGCTATTATTCTGCATTCTAATTTCTCTCAAGGAAGAGATATTGAAGATAGAATCTGGAATGGACCCACTCAACTCATTTAAATTCAAGTTAAACACTTGTAGGGATGAAAGATTTCCAATCTCCTCTGGGATAACCCCGCTCAAATGGTTATTGCTTATCCATAATTCCTTGAGCGAAGAAGACCTACTACTCCTCCCGATCTCCATTGGAATATTTCCACTCAACATATTGTTACTCAAGTTTAAGAGTTGGAGATTTGAATTGTTGAACAAAGAGGGAGGGATTCTACCTGTGAAACTGTTGTTGCGGAGATCTAGTTGCTCGAGCTGAGGTAAACTGCCCAACCATGCCGGAATTTCTCCAGTTAATGAATTCACTCCCACATTCATCACCTTCAAACGCCGTAGTTTAGAGAGCTCAATTGGTAAGAAGCCCGTGAAATTGTTGGAGCGGATGTCAAGATATCTGAGAAACGTCAGGTTTCCGAGATGTGGGGCAACAGTTCCAGCAAGGTCGAATCCGGAGAGATCGAGGGCAGTCACCCTTTGGTGCTTGACACCACACGTGACGCCAATCCAATCACAGACGGATGTATTTCCCGACCAATTAGTGCGCAAGATAGCACCGGGGTCGGAAGCAACGGAGCTTTTGAAGGAAAGGAGAGCATGTTTGTCAGTAGCAGAATCCAAGCAGAGGGCAATGGTATTGAACAATAAGTAGATGGAAAGAGCAATGAAAGAGAGATGAGTTGTCTTCATTGATTTCAATTATTTTATTTTGGATTGAGTTCCCACTTTATCCTACCAATTGATCCATGAAAGCCGTGGTTTGAGTCTTGGTCAACGAACGTGTGCCCGTGCAATCTATTTTCTCCTTTCCACAAATGCACTTACTGTTATACCCAATAAAGAATACTTTTTTCTCCTATAACAAACAATTAATTAAAACTCTAATAAATTAGATGTAAAATACTCTTTTGTTCCTTATCTATATCGATCACATATTAAAAGTTATTTGTAACATTCAAATCAATATTTATGATTAATTAAATTGCCATTAAAATTAATTTTTTATTTTAGATTCGTATTTTATTATATAATAGTATAAATATTTTATTTGTTTAAGGTGTTTGATGTAACAAAAGTTAGCACATTAAAATTAATTCATAATGATTACAACTTTGTTGGAAGTCTTGATTACTTTTGAAGCCTCTAAAACATGCATCCACTAAATCTCCATTAAACCAATTATATTTGAGCTACCTTCTTCTCCTTCTTGTTCAATAGCATTGTCTTCTTCATTTTAGTACCACTTTTTACTATTTCCAGAAATATATTTCTGGAAATTGTAAACCTATATTATATTGTTCTTTTTTTTGCATGAATAGGGAGATAAATGTAGAAAATTCTATTTTGACAACATTTATTTTTAAAAAAAAAAATTTAATTTTTAAAAATGAAATTCATTTTTAAAAAATTATGATATTACCAAGTGATACAATTCAAAAAACGAATGAACGATACCTTCATTCCAGTGATATACGTTAAATTTAGGACTTAACACTTATAAATAAATAAAATAAAAAATGAAATTATATTTTAAATGAATATATCTACCGACATAGAGTAAGATGGAAAGAGCAAAGAAAGAGAGATGAGTAGTCTTCATTTATTATTTAATTGTCTTATTTTGGATCTGTTCATTTATAGAAGGGAGGGAGAGCTCTCTCCACTAATTAATTAATTCATGAAAGTGGTGATTTAGTCTTGGTCAAATGTAAGTGTGGAATTTATGTAAAACTGGGACCCTCCATGTCTGTCTATTTTATTATATGACTCAAAATAAGAATTATAGGCAATTGTGTTTTTTTCTTTAGGGAGGAAAATAATAGGACGACTGACTGATGAAGTTTCTGCCATCTTCTTCACGTTTTCTTCTTCTGATATTTGTCATTAATTAACGGAAAAAAAAACCCAATTTCTACCTACTCTTTTTGTGAATTTCTATACTCTTTTTTTTTTTTATTAAAATCAAATAATAATAGAATTACTCTATTATTGTAATTACTATTTAGATGTAGTACACTAATTTTGCATTTCTTTAAGAGGATCAAAGTAGCTTTTCCATTAATTTATTATGATGATCCTAAATTGATGTCTCTCTATTCATGGTTTCTTGGATCAAAATTATGGAAACGGAGTTTGATGTAATACTGACAGCCTAATAATATATAGGGGTGAGATTTTATACAAAATTGATTTTCCGTAAAGAAAAAAGAAGAAAAAAGAAGAAGAAATAATGCATTGGATAGGCAATTGTAATGCTATAACTATAATGCATCAGCATCACTAAATAGAGTTGGACTTTTTGAAATACCCATGTAGGTGGTATCCCTTTCTCGGCCCAATAAATAATCGGAAGCCCTCGTAGATTTCTATATATCATCAAAATAATCTCGCTGGAACATTCCATCGAACAGTTTCCATGCACCACCTATTAAGGAATAGTGATAGCAGATCCCATGGCATAAGTGATAAGTCCCTCTCAATATTCAATGACATCAATTTATCTACAAGTTCTATCCTTTGTTTTCTGGAATCTTAGACGGAAGATTTTTTCTTGGGTCGAGGATATGCTATCGTCATCTCTTTGGAACATTTCATCGAACAGCGTCCACGTTACAGTTAAGGATCAATGAGGGGATATCCCGAGGCATGTAAGTATGCTTAATTTTCAAGGATTTCAATTTCTATACAAGTGTGATCCTTACTTTTCCTGAAAACGTAGATGAGGATTTTTCATTTCTATCATTATTCATTGAATCTATGCCCAGACACTGTTCGAGGAAATGACTAAAAAAGATGATAATAAGCGATTAAAAAAAGGGGAAATTTAAAGATAACCGCATTGCAATCAAATCAAAGTTCATCGATTAAGTAACCATTTGCTATTCATTTCACAGAACTAACTAAAGCAGGAATCTGCGGTTAAAAGAATACGCAGGAATCACACGCACCATTTGCTACTCATCAGAATCATCACACATATTTGAACGGCACAAAAAATTGTGCTGTGAGCATCAAACTCGGTTATTGTGAATACTATTAGATAAAGCATATTGAGGCCGTCGCCAACGCCTTCGTGCAGATGCATTTATTGCTGTGTTGATCTTGTTCAAAGCAGCCGCTGCTTCGATCATACTAATCCTTTCCTCTGCTGAAATTGCTAAACATTTCATAGCCAACTCAAATATCGATAGAACACATTGTTCTTTGGTAGAGAAATCTCGATCTTTCCTTGATAACGGAACGATTTCGCAATTCGTTGCAGTGCTTAACCTACCCAATCCTTTATGCTCATTTCTCCTCGAACATATAATCCGCTGGCTTATTCCCGGTGAACATCTCCAACAGCAATATCCCAAAGCTGTACACATCTCCTTTTATCGAAACTTTCACATGCATTCATCATAAATTTGTTAAGATTAATTATATAAAAAATTAACATTGATGGAAATGAATTTAATTTGGAGAGTTTAACACTATAGATCACCTGGTGCAGCGTAACTGATGGTGGCCAACGTTTGAGTGTCTCCACAAGGAATATTACAAGTGTTGGTTATGCCCATGCTTTTATTTTATCCTAATCATAACTTTTATACTTTGGATGTTAATTTCAGAAGCGTAACGGGTACAATTTATGTTTAGTTCTTAGACTAAAAATGATGCATAATTCCATCTTATTATTTCATATTCACCTTGAGCCTATTTATGTTGTTCGCTGTTGATGTGATATTAATAATCTATGATGGAACACAAATACAATTATTTTCTTATTTCAAACCCTAGTCATTTTTCTCTGTATTTCGACAAGGGGCAAAATTAGTGTATCATTTTAGTTTTTTTTCCCACATAAATACGAAATTAGCCTATAGGAAACTGTCATGGCTGAAGAGGAAATGAGAGCTCTTGGATTGATGGGGAAGAAGAGTCGCAAGAAGGAATTGGGGTCAACTGTGAAATTGGGGAAGAAAGAAAGGGAGTTTGGTGGAGTAGGTGACAATAAAGTTGGCTAAATTGTATTTCCACGTGGAAGCATCGGTGGAAGTAAGAAAAGGGAGTTTTTGAAGTTGAAATCGTATTTCTTTTATTTACGCTTTTTAGTACTTTTTACTTTCTTGTTGCTCAAGATTTGGGTTGGTGAGGATATTTGTAGGGGTTCTTTGAAGGGAAAAATTATGGAATGAAATTATATTCTCTCTCTACCTCTCTCTCTCTCCCTACATCTATCCTTTCCTTTTCATCTTCTATCTACTGTTCCATTGGTTCTATAGCATCTTACAAAAGAATTACACCATAGTATAATACAATCCATTATACACTTGTAGCAACCACTACAATTGGTATCATCTTCCAGTCGATCCGATGGCCGAGGTCACACGCTTCAAAGACCTGCAGGAGGCACATAAAAAATTGGATCAGGTTCTACAATCTGAATCCATGAAGCGCACAGCTGCAGAATTGAAGGTTCAAGAGCAGATAGCAATAGCAGGTTTTGACCAAAAATTTGACCATATCACCAAAACCTTGGCCGAGCTGCAACTGCAGCTGCTTAATCTGGGAAATCACTCTGGTTCGGGCAACGATTCTATTCTTGGGGGTTATAATTCTGGAACAGGAGGTAAATCTGGTCCTATGTCAACTTTTATTCATACTCCTTTGCCACGAATTGAGTTTCCCAAATTTGATGGGGTTAATCCTAGAGCATGGATCATCAAATGTAATAGCTATTTTAAACCGATGTCGTCCATTCCTGATGCACAAAGGGTACATTTGGCTTCTATGCATTTTGAGGGAAAAGCTCTATCATGGTTTCAAAGTCTTAATATGGGGGAGATTATCATAACTTGGAAGCAATTTGTGGAGGTTGTTTCTACTCGTTTTGATGATATCAGTGTTTCCAATATTGTTGTGGAGTTCAACAAGCTTAAGATGACTAATTCTTATGAGGATTATGTGGAGAAATTTCACGAGTTAAGGTCTTGTTTGGTGATGGAAGATGCTAGCAATTTTAGTGAGGAGTACTTTATTGCTAGCTTTATCAGTGGGCTGGGAGAAGATTTGAGATCTTTTATTAAAATGTTTCACCCTCACACCCTTGATCAAGCTATTGAGTTGGGGAAACAACAATTACATACCTTGGATGCTATTGCCAAACGTATGAAACCTGTGTCTAGGCCATTCAATCCTTCTTCATATTTTCGGAGATCTGATGCTACTCCCACCTCCACACCTGTTCCTCCTAAGTTAGCAGTGCCAACACCACCCAAAACTGCTACCAAGCTTCTTACCTCAGCAGAAATGGCTGCCAGAAGAGAGAGGGGGTTGTGTTATAATTGTGACGAAAAGTATTCTCCGGGCCACAGATGTAAACAAAGAATTTTGTACCTGGTTATATATGACTGAAGAGGAGGAGCTCTTTCATGCCAGTGATATCTCTAGTTCTGATTTTTTTCTCTCCAGATGCAGATCAGGTCCCTGCAGTTGAAGAAGTACAAATGTCAGTTCATTCTTTGATGGGAGAGACTGGAGGGACAACTATGAGAGTAGTGGGTGAAGCGGGAAATCATCAGTTGAATATTCTTCTAGATACTGGTAGTACCTTAAGCTTTCTGCAGGAGGATACAGCTTGGAAGCTTGGTTGTACTATCCAGCCTGATAAACCTTTGCTGGTCAGAGTGGCTAATGGTCAAAAGCTTATGAGTACACACAGAGCTACTGATTTTAAATGGACAGTTCAAGGGCATGAGTTTCAATATTCGCTTAGGCTATTAAGAAATGAGGGATGTGACATGATCTTAGGAGGAGATTGGTTAAGATTTTGTACCCCTATTGAGTTGGACTATACAAACATGTGTGTTACTGTTACACTTAGTGGCCAGAGGGTACAACTTAGTGCCCTCACCACTACAGTTGATTGTAAGCTTATTACTGGGTCTGTGCTATGTAGTCTTATTCATCAAGAGTTTCAATCCATTGAAGAAATTTTTGTTGTTAATGAGGATATTTTACATGGAGACTTGTCTTCTGAGTTGGAATTATTGCTGGAGGAATTTGCAGATGTTTTGAGGAGCCAAAAGGGTTGTCGCCGGTGAGAGGGGTTGAACATCAAATTCAACTTAAACAGGGCAGTATTCCTAAGCACCAATACCCTTACAGAACATCTCACAATCACAAAGATGCAATTGAAAAAATTGTGAGTGAGATGTTACAGTCAGGAATTATTCAGCACAGTAGAAGCCCATTTGCTTCTCATGTTATCTTAGTGAAGAAGAAGAAGAAGAAGAAGAAGAAGAAGGACAACACCTGGAGGATGTGTGTTGATTACAAGAGCCTTAACTCCCTCACAGTTAAGCATGATTATCCCATCCCTGTCATTGATGAGTTATTGGATGAATTATTCGGTGCTAAATATTTTTCTAAGATAGACTTAAGGTCTGGTTATTTTCAAATATTGGTTCAACCTAAGGACAGGTACCTCACTGCTTTTAGCACTCACCATGGGCACTTTGAATTTTTGGTCATGCCTTTTGGGTTATGCAATGCCCCGGCAACATTCCAGTCCCTAATGAACCAGGTTTTTCAACGTTGTCTGAGGAAGTTTGTTTTGGTGTTTTTTGATGACATTTTGGTCTATAGTAAATGCTGGACAGACCACCTAGTTCATCTACGGGAGGTTTTGGTGTTACTTAGACAGCATACACTCTATGCTAAACGAAGCAAATGCAATTTTGGCCAGACTAGGATTGAGTACTTGGGACACATAATTACTGCAGAAAGGGGTTTCCACAGATCCAGATAAAATTTCATGTATGTTGTCATGGCCTACTCCTCAGAATGTTAAGCAGTTGAGAGGGTTCTTGGGCTTAACAGGGTACTACAGAAAATTCATTAAGGATTATGGCTTACTGAGTGGACCTTTAACTGTACTGTTAAAGAAAGATAATTTTAAGTGGTCACATGAAGCTGACTTGGCCTTTCAAGCACTAAAGGTGGCTATGACTTCTGCTCCAGTCTTAGCCCTTCCTAATTTTGCTCAACCCTTTATTCTGGAAACTGATGCTAGTGGAAAGGGAGTAGGGGCAGTGCTTATGCAAAACCAGAGACCTATTGCTTATTTAAGCAAGGCTTTAAGCATTAGGAATCAGGCTTTGTCTATTTATGAGAGGGAATTTTGTTGCTGTAATCATTGCTGTTCAAAAGTGGAAAGCTTATTTGCAGGGTCACAAGTTCATCATTAAAACTGACCAACAAGCTGGACCAGAAATCCAGGAATCCTACTCAACAACGACTAAATTATTGGGGTTGAATTATGAAATTCAATTTAGAAGTGGTGTGGAAAACAAAGCAGCAGATGCCCTTTCTAGGTATCCTACATTTCATGAGGAATGTTCAGTTGTTTCTGTTATTTCTCCATTATGGATTCAACGAGTTGTTAAGAGCTACAATGGAGATCCTTTTGTTACAAGAATTTTCAATGCTAAGGCTATTGATGCAAATTCTTATGGGGATTTTTCAATTCATGATGGTATTCTTAGATATAAAGGCAAGGTAGTTGTTGGTTCTGATTCACAATTACGGGCATCAATTTTACATGAGGTGCATAATTCTTCTTTTGGAGGTTACAGGGCACTTATATGAGACTCAAGCATTCATTTTTTTGGCCAGGAATGAAAAGAGAGGTTATTCAGTTGGTACGGGAGTGTGATTCTTGTCAGAAAAATAAACCAAGTAGTGGGCACATACCTGGTTTACTTCAACCTCTTCTTATCCCTCATACAGCCTGGACTCACATCTCATTGGATTTCATAGAAGGATTGCCCAAATCTGCAGGCAAGAATGTGATATTAGTTGTTGTGGACAGGTTAACCAAATATGGTCACTTTTTGGCTCTTTCACATCCCGTTCAGCTGTGTGGCTAAGTTGTTCTTAGACACTATTTGTTCGAGTATAGAGAAAAGTAGGTAAAACCATAATCATCATATTTCCCATGACTGCTGTTCACATTTCAGTACATATATATAGTCTGCAAAATAACACTAAAGTCGTGCTAATGGAAAACACGACTAAAAGCTAACGGAAACTAAACCCTAGAGATCTAAGCCAGACACGTGGCTTAAAATCCTACGGCTAATATTTAAACTAAGGAAAAGGTAACAGGATCGAATCCTAACAACAACAAAAGCTTTAAACTTCATCTTCTTCAACATGAATCTTCATTCCATGCACTTCAGCCTTCAATATCTTCAACACTATTTATAAATTACATGGGGCACCTCTTAGCATTGTATCTGATAGAGAGACAGAGAGACAGGGTTTTTACTAGTACTTTTTGGAAGGAGCTTTTCAAACTCATTGGAACCAAATTGGAGTTTTCATCCTATCATCCTCAAACTGATGGACAGACTGAGAGGCTTAATCAGTGCTTGGAAAGTTACTTAAGATGTATGGTTTGCGACAACCCTCGGCAGTGGTTTAAATGGCTCTCGTTGGCTGAGTATTGGTACAATACCAATTACCATACCAGCCTCAAGACTACCCCTTTTCAAGCTCTCTATGGCTACCCACCCCCACAACTATCTCTAGAATCTTACTTCGATTCTTCTCATACTGATGTTACTGATTTGTTGGTACAGAGACAGAATTTTATGAAAACCTTGAGAGATAATTTGTTGGAGGCTCAGTCGGTTAGAATCGGATGAAGTTTTTTGCTGATAAAAAGCGAGAAGAAAGGGAGTTCCATGTAGGTGACATGGTGTATCTAAAGTTGCAGCCTTTTCGTCAAAATTCTGTATCTCTAAGGAAACATCTCAAGTTATCATCTCGCTACTATGGGCCTTACATGATTACAGAGAGAATTGGGAAAGTTGCTTACAAATTGGATTTGCCTGTTTCTTCTAAGATTCACCCGGTTTTTCACGTTTCCCTTTTGAAGAAATGCTTGGGAAAGAATGT
The DNA here is from genome assembly GCA_029379335.1 of Thymus mandschuricus. NCBI lineage: Eukaryota > Viridiplantae > Streptophyta > Magnoliopsida > Lamiales > Lamiaceae > Thymus > Thymus mandschuricus. The sequence goes on from CM057074.1 coordinate 39,887,124, forward strand.
CATACCTATTCCAGATCTGCCTGTTACGGATGAAGATGGTGCCTTTTTCATCGCTCCACTAGACATTTTGGAAAGTAGGGTGATCAATCGCAAGGGAACTGAAATTGCTCAAGTTCAGGTGTTATGGCTGAATCCGAGTAGAGACGCTGCAACGTGGGAAGATCTCAAGTTCTTGCTTCGAAAATTCCCTTCTTTTGATCCTTGGGACAAGGATCGATTCCAGGCGGGGGTATTGTCATGGCTGAAGAGGAATTGAGAGATCTTGGATTGATGGGGAAGAAGAGTCGCAAGAAGGAATTGGGGTCAACTGTGAAATTGGGGAAGAAAGAAAGGAAGTTTGGTGGAGTAGGTGGCAATAAAGTTGGCTAAATTGTATTTCCACGTGGAAGCATCGGTGGAAGTAAGAAAAGGGAGTTTTTGAAGTTAAAATCGTATTTCTTTTATTTACGCTTTTAGTACTTTTTACTTTCTTGTTGCTCAAAATTTGGGTTGGTGAGGATATTTGTAGGGGTTCTTCGAAGAGAAAAATTATGGAATGAAATTATATTTTTTCTCTACCTCTCTCTCCCTACATCTCTCCTTTCCTTTTCATCTTCTATCTACTCTTCCATTGATTCTACAGCATCTTACAAAATAATTACACCATTGTATAATACAATCCATTATACACTTGTAGCAACCACTACAGAAACTCTGAGAATTTGTTGAATTTCCAGCACAAAATCTAAGCTATTAGACTACAAAATTTTGTAAATAATGTCTTCTAATCCATAGAAATAAAATAATTATAATAATAAAAATAAAATCTGCAAGCCACAAATACAATACCATTTTCTTTGCTACTCTGATTTAGAGAATTGTAGATACTTTGGAACATTTCATCGAACAGTTTCCGCGCACTGGTTGAGGAATAATGGTAGCAGATCCCAACGCGTAAGTCCTCTCAATCATCAACTGATTCAATTCATCAAACTAGTGCTATCCTTAGTTTGCTGGAAACTTTAGACGGGGATTTTTCATGGGTTGGGAAAATGCTATCATTATTCTCTGAATTGATGCCTAGACACTGTTCGATGAAACGACTAACAGAAATGATTATCCTGGGTGAAGAGTCCACTACGTAAACAATGAAAAGATAAGTTTTGTCATAGCATGTTCCAGAGCACAATCAGCATCAAACTCAATTATTGTGAATACTAATCGATAGAGCGTATCGCGCGAGGCCGACGCCTTCGTGTAGCTGCAGTTATTGCAGCATTGATCTTGTGTAGAGTAGCTGCTGCTTCGATCATATTGATCCTTTCAGCTGCTGAATTTGCTGAACATTTCATAGCCAACTCAAAAATCGAATTCAAACATTGTTCTTTTGCAGAGAAATCTCGATCTTCCCTTGACAACGGAAAAATTTCAGTCGCTGCATTTTGTCGTAGAGCTTCACTTACCCAATCTATTAGGCTCATTTCTCCACCGAACATATCATCTGTTGGCTTCTTCCCTGTGAACATCTCCAACACCAGTATCCCGAAACTGTAAACATCCCCCTCCGTCGAAACTTTCCCTTCCATTCCAAGTTCTGAGTGTTTCACATGCATTCATCATTCTGTTAGGATTATACATATATAAACAATATTGACAGAAATGAATTTAATTTGGAGAGGTTAACACTATTATCACCTAGTGCAGCGTAACCGATGGTGGCCAACGTTTGAGTGTGGACGAAAGCTTCCCCTCCCTCGAAAAGCTTCGAAATACCAAAATCAGAGAGATGAGCAATCATCTCTTGATCAAGAAGAACATTGCTTGGCTTTACATCGCAATGAACAATTGGGAAAGAATAGCCATGGTGTAGATATTCCAATGCTGCTGCAACATCTATTGCTATTTTTACTCTCTGAAGCAGATCCAAATCACTATAGGTGTTCGAATGTAACCATCTATCCAAGCTCCCATTTGGCATGTACGCGAGAACCAAGGCTTTAAACTCCATGTTACTGCAACATCCAATTGCTCCCACTAAGTTTCTGTGTCGGATGCCGCCCAGTATTTCTGTCTCGGTATCAAAGCTTTTTGCACCTCCTTCTAGCTGCAGGTTGAATACTTTGACTGCAGCTTCTAATCCATCCGAGAGTGTTGCACGAAAAACCGAACCGAAACTTCCTCTTCCAAGTAAGTTTCCTTCACTAAAACTATTTGTTCCCCTTTCCAGTTCTATGTAAGAAATTCTTCTCCATTCACTAGTCGGCGGAATGTCACTCGATTGTATAACTTTTCCTGATTTACACCTCCTTATCATCACGAAGATGATAATCGCAAGAATAGCGGGTAAGATCACCGAGGGTACCAAGAATTTCTTTAAGTTTGATCTAGGATGATGGTTCGCTAACAAGCAAGGTTGAACTTGAAATCTCGGGGAACCGCAGAGGGCAAAGTTGTGAGAAAAGGATTGAGGAGAGAAATTACCAAATTGACCTCCACTTGGGATTTCGCCTTCCAGTTTGTTGTTAGAAGCATTAAAAATCTGAAGATAGGGGAGGGTGTCTAAGGACTTGGGTATCGAACCGGAAAGATCGTTGTAAGATAAATCTAAAGTTTCGAGACTTTCGAGATGCCCTAAGGATGCGGGAATAGATCCTCCAAACTTATTATTCGATAGGTTTAGAGTAACTAATGACTGGCAACCATCAATCAAGCTGGTATATCACCTGAAAATCGATTAGACGACAAATACAAGGTGTTGATTGCCTTCAAATTTCCGAGTTGAGATGACAAGTAGCCATTGAAATGATTAAAGGACAAGTACACGATGACAAGGTCTGTAAGAGCCCAGAAGTTGGGAGGGATGGTGGAATCCAATTGGTTGGAGTATAAGTAAACATCTCTCAAGGATTTGAGTGCACCAAAACATTCAGGTATTGAACCTGTGAGCTTGTTCCCTTCAAAGCTCAACACTCCCAAATTATATATTTGGCAAATATCATTGGGTATAGACCCAACCAATTGATTGCCACCAAGATATAGCCTTTGGAGTTGCTTCATTTTCCCAACAGTCGGTGGAATGCGGCCACTCAATTGATTCCCACCCAAATCCATTGCGAGCAAACTACTCAAGTTTCCAATTTCAGAAGGAATGGTGCCCATGATGCTATTAATTCCTACTGAGATACGCTCAAGCGAAGAGGAAAAGTTCCTGATTGACGCAGGTAGGCTACCGTTCAATTGGTTATCTGACACTTCCAAGTACTTCAAATATCGAAACTCGGTTAATGAATATAGAAATGGGGCTACCTCTCCGCTCAACTTATTCTCCCACATGTGAAGCTTTTGGAGGAGTCTCAATTTACCAAAGTCGTCTGGTATGGATCCACTAAAGATGTTGACATTCAAGGCCAACACGGCAAGTTGAGAAGCATTGGTGATGGAGCTTGGAATTGGGCCACTCAGTCTGTTATGACCGATAAGAAGCCTTTCAAGATTGAAAAGTGAATTCCCCAAATCTGAAGGAAGACTACCTGAAAACTCGTTATAGGTAAGGGATAAATCATTCAAGGTTGATATGTTGAATATGGAAGATGGGATGGAGCCGGATAAGGAATTGTTGAACACACTGAAATATTGAAGGTTTGGTAAAGTGCCGATCTCTTGTGGAATTTCACCTGCCATAAGTAGACATTCATGCATGCATGAGATATTAATAATATTTCAATGTAATTAGACATATGGCTCGGTTTTAGTTTTATAATTTCATATTAGTGTAGATATAGATATGGTGCATGTTTCACTGATTGTCCTAGGTTTGATTTCATAACCTCTCTTAATTGTTGTGTCGGAACAAAACAGTTCAAAACATTCCCACAGATTCGTCTATAGCAAACTTGTAGACATTTTGCCCATTGAATTTTCTTGCTTGATATGTATGCATCTGCTAGAACTGTATTATAATTATATTCTATGTTATTCAGAATCATAATATGATCACATTTGTACCTGTCAAATGATTGAACCCTAAGTCCAAATATGTAAGCATGGTGAGATTTCCAATTCCTCGTGGGATGCTGCCACTCAAATTGTTGTCGTCAAATGTCAAGAACTCAAGGTTTCTGCATTTCCATATAGTTGGTGGAATCTTCCCTGCAAGTTTGATTGAGTGACAAATAATAAGCGTATATTGATGTTGGGCATATTCCACTTCTACATGCAAATAATAGACGTACGTAAGAAGATATTTGTACATACCTCGAAAGTCGTTATAGCCCAAATACAACTCTCTAAGCGTGTTCAAGCTCCCAATTTCAAGCGGGATTTCTCCATTGAAATGATTGAAGGATAACCCCAGGATCTCAAGGTGTCTGCATTTCCATATATTTTGTGGAATCTCCCCATAAAGTTGATTGCGTGAAATAGCTAGTACTTTAATATTTGGGAGATTGTCACACAAATGACTTGAGAGTGAACCTGATAGGCTATTATTCCTTATTCTAATTTCTCTCAAGGAAGAGATATTGAAGATAGCATTTGGAATAACCCTGCTCAAATGGTTGTTTGCTATCCTTAATTCCTTGAGCAAAGACCGACCACTCCCGATTTCCGTCGGAATATTTCCACTCAACATATTGGAACTCAAGTCTAAGAGTTGGAGATTTGAATTGTTGAACAAAGAGGGAGGGATTCTACCTGTGAAACTGTTGTTGTGGAGATCCAGTTGCTCGAGCTGAGGGAAACTGCCCAGCCATGTGGGAATTTCTCCATTGAATGAATTCACTCCCACGTTCACCACCTTCAGACGCCGCAGTTTAGAGAGCTCAATTGGTAAGAAGCCTGTGAAACTGTTGGAGCTGATGTCAAGATATCTGAGAAACGTTAGGTTTCCGAGATGTGGGGCAACAGTTCCAGCAAGGTCGAATCCGGAGAGATTGAGGGCAGTGACGCTTTGGTGCTTGACGCCACACATGACGCCAATCCAATCACAAACAGATGTATTTTCAGACCAATTAGTGCGCAAGATAGCACCGGGGTCGGAAATAACGGAGTTTTTGAAGGAAAGAAGAGCATGTTTGTCAGTAGCAGAATCCAAGCAGAGGGCAATGGTATTGAAGAAGAAGAAGAAGATGGAAAGAGCAAAGAAAGAGAGATGATTAGTCTTCATTGATTTTAACCGTTTTATTTTGGATTGAGTGCCCTCTGTTCATATATATAATGGATGCTCTCTTTACTAAGCTCAATTATCCTACCATTAGCACCCTATGTACGTTTTGCTGTTCAATTATTTGTATAAGTGAATTGTGGAATTTATGTAAAACTGGGACTCAAATTGGGATTACAGTAAAATTTTACTTTCGAGATTAAATTTGATTCGGTCGTACCTGATTTTTTTTTTACCTAGCTCACTATTTTCTCTGGGCTATTCGAATCGGCCCGACAGGTTCAATTATTATATGAGAGAGACCCTCAACATTTGTTTCAGTATCAAATATCACAATAGTAGTAAGTAATCTCATCTTATCATTTAGGTAATCAATAACTTTATTATATGCATCGAAGAAATTTTTTACAGACAACAAGAGCATAAGCAACAACAAAATTGAAAGAATTTAAGGACGAGAGATGAAATATTTCCCTTCATTATTTTTATTATAAGTTTAATTTTCAATTAACTTGAATGATACTAAAAGACGCCGCCTAGGCGCTAGTCAGTACATCGCTGTCCGACTTAATATGTAATTCGCCTAGGTTCTATGTCATACTCAACGAGCTGCTCTTGAAACTTAATCAATAGTCTATACGTACTAATTAATCTATATTTAGACAAACTATACTACACTATGTATAATTTTGGATTTATAATTATGAAACTAACATATCAATTGTAATAGTACGTGTATTTATTATAAATTTGGCAACAATTTTGTAAGAATAGTAAAGATAAATATTATAGTTCGAATCCGCCTAGGCCCCACCTAGGCTCCCGCCTAGCTGCCTAGGCGCTAATCACCCCTCCGCCGCGCGATTAGCGCCTAGCGCTTTTTAGAAAATTGCCTGTTTTCTTCGAATATCTTTTGAGTCTCCGCAGTCTACTTAGTGCGTTAACCACTGTATGTCGTGATGGAAGGGGCAATTGATGCATGTCGTCGTCAACTTTTTAATTTACGAAAATTCTATTTCAATGCAAAAATAAAATAATGAAAAAGAAAAGAAAAATCAATTTTGTCCTGCGATATAAAATCCAAAAAGGAAAATCCACTATCTAAACAAATATATTAAAATTCTAATAAATTACATGTAAATATATTGTGACCTGGGCCCATGCTTTTTATCTTATCCTAATCATAACTTTTATACTTTGGATATTTCAACCTTAGGAATTTATACCATGTCACTTATTGGGTACCTAAAATTTATGTTTAGTTGTTTGACTAAAAGTGATGCATAAAATTCACACATATAGTATTGATTAAACCCCTGCATCACGGGGGACGATTCTAGTCTCCTCTATATCGATCACATGTTAAAAGTTATTCGTAACATTCAATCTATATTTATGATTAATTAAATTACCCTTAAATTGATTTTAGATTCGTATTTTATTGTACTCTCCCCCGTCTCATACTTGATGCGTTTTTATTATTTTACATTCACAAATATTCAAGAATCGCGTCAACTAAGATGTAACGGAGGGAGTATAAGTATAAAAGTATAACAAAAGGCAGCACGCTAAGATTAATTCATAATGATAACAAAAGGCTGCACGCTAACTTTTCCCATCAATGAGCACAACAAGCTTTAATTTCCACTCATGCTTTTGTAAGGGTTGGAAATTGTTGGTTATCTTTGTAGAATTTTATTTTTTGCTAATCGTAACTTTGATATTTTGGATGAATTTCAACCATGGAAATTATACCATATCAGTTAAAAAGTAGAATATATGTTTACTTCTTTGACTTAAAATGGTGCATAATTCCATCCTAATATTTCCTATTCATATCCGTTGTGGATGTGGAAGTGGTAAACAGTAAGGCAAAACACATCCAATTTTTTTTTAATCCTTTTGTCTATTTTCCATCTCAACAAGTGGCACCTTTAGTGTATCATTTTAGTATTGTTTGTTATTTTGGATTGTCACTAATTTAGTTTCTTAAAATTAAAAGTATTAACCCTTTATTTTTAATGTGGGCCTTTCTTTTATTTATAATTTTTAACACTAACACATAAAATCTCGTGTTGAAAAGAAACTGTTGAATGGGACGGGATGAGTAATAATAGTTAGCATTCTATTATCTACTATGTATGGCGAGTTGAGAATTAATTTCCAAAAATGTATACTTAAATGAAAGTAATTTCACCCAAATTTCAATTTGAATGCTCAATGTTTGGAAAAATAAGATTAAATTAGATACTAAAGAACAACTTTTGATCCAATTCTCGATTACAGTTAAAGTTTCAAATTATGAACGTATTTGATTTTTCAACAATTAGGATACTTTAAATTAATTCATCTCATTCGAACATTTTATCGAACAATTTCCAGGCTCTTTTGTCGAATATGGAAACCAATGACATACAGAAGCCGAGAATCGAAGAACACAAACAGCTAGCTGTGCGATCAAGACTTGAACCTGTCTGTTTGAATAAATCAAAAGATAAAGATGTCTATATATCGTGTGAGGAGGGGGCAATTGACGCGAGACGTTTACTTGTTTGTTGAATTTTAAATTTGCAAAAAACTTAATTTCACACATTCAAGCATTTCACCGAACAGCTTGAGGGCTTCAACGATTTCGACTGTAATGGTAGAATTTAATGTTTTTGATTGCTATCCTATTAATGATTGCAACTATCATTTGTGAATAGTGTCTTTTACTCTACAAATTTTAATTCTTGTAAAAATAAAATAAAAAGTAAAATAAAGGCAACATAATACTTTGAAACAAATTTTTATTTCTTTGCTCTACAAATTTTTATTTCTTTGCTAATACTTTGAAATCAAAGACCTGTATATGTGTCATTTTCTCAGCCCAATAGAAGCTGGACTTTGAAACATTAACCTCATTTTTCAAACATTTCATCGAACATCTGGAGTGCTTCAATGATTAGACTGTAATGGTTTAATTTAAATCTGCGAATTCAATGACAAACTTAATGCAAGAATCAAACTGATATGTTTTACCAAACTACTACAAGCTTAAGTTTCATTTTAACCAACAGTAACGGCTAACTCATATCTCGGGCGAAGATTGCCCAAAGCTGCTACAATTGTTGCTTTGATCTTGTGCAGAGCAGCTGCTGCTTCGGTCATGCTAATTCTTTCATCAGCTGAAAGTGCTAAGCATTTCATCGCCAACTCGAAAATCGACGACACGCATCGCTCCTTGGCGGAGAAATCTCGATCTTCCCTCGATAAGAGAGCAACTGCCACAATTTCAGTAGCTGCATTATGTTGCAGAGCTTCACTCACCCATTCTCGTAAGCTCGTTTCTCCACCGAACATGTCATCTGTCGGGTTCTTCCCCGTGAAAATCTCTAGCAATAGTATCCCGAAACTGTACACATCCCCATTCGTAGACACTTTCCCTTCTGTTCCCAACTCTATTTGTATCACACGCATCGGTTAGGCCAAACAATCATGGAAAAGTAATATATGATATAACGAAACCTGAAAAGCTAACATTATGCATTATCACCTGGTGCAGCATAACCGATGGTGGCCAATGTTTGAGTGTGTACGAAAGCTTCCCCTCCCTCGAAAAGCTTCGAGATACCAAAATCAGAGAGATGAGCAATCATGTCTTGATCAAGAAGAACATTGCTTGGCTTTACATCGCAATGAACAATTGGGGACGAATAGCCATGGTGTAGATATTCCAATGCTGCTGCAACATCTATTGCTATTTTTACTCTCTGAAGCAGATCCAAATCACTATAGGTGTTCGAATGTAACCATCTATCCAAGCTCCCATTTGGCATGTACGCGAGAACCAAGGCTTTAAACTCCATGTTACTGCAACATCCAATTGTTCTCACTAAGTTTCTGTGTCGGATGCCTCCCAGTATTTCTGTCTCGGTATCAAAGCTTTTTGCACCTCCTTCTAGCTGCAGGTTGAATACTTTGACTGCAGCTTCTAATCCATCCGAGAGTGTTGCACGAAAGACCGAACCGAAGCTTCCTCTTCCAAGTAAGTTTCCTTCACTAAAACTATTTGTTCCCCGTTCTAGTTCTATGTAAGAAATTCTTCTCCATTCACTAGTCCGCGGAATGTCACTCGATAGTGTAACTTTTCCTGATTTACGCCTCCTTATCATCACGAAGATGATAATCGCAAGAATAGCGGGTAAGATCAGTGAGGGTACCAAGAATTTCTTTAACTTTGATCTTGGATGATGGTTTGCTAACAAGCAAGGTTGAACTTGAAATCTAGGGGAACCGCAGAGGGCAAAGTTGTGAGAAAAGGATTGAGGTGGGAAGTTACCAAATTGACCTCCACTTGGGATTTCGCCTTCCAGTTTGTTGTTAGAAGCATTAAAAATATGAAGATAACGGAGGTTTTCTAAGGACTTGGGTATCGAACCAGAAAGATCGTTGTAAGATAAATCTAAAGTTTCGAGACCTCCGAGATGCCCTAAGGATGCGGGAATAGATCCTCCAAACTGATTATTCGACAAGTTTAGAGTTTCTAATGATTGGCAACCGTCAATCAAGCTGGGTATATCACCCGAAAATCGATTAAACGACAAATCCAAGGTGTTGATCACCTTCAAATGTCCGAGCTGAGATGACAGCGGACCGTTTAAATAATTGGAGGACAAGTTCAAAACGACAAGGTCTGTAAGAACCCAGAAGTTGGGAGGGATGGTGGAATCCAATTGGTTGGAGTCTAAGTAAACTTCTCTCAAGGATTTGAGTTCCCCAAAACATCCAGGTATTGAACCTACGAGCTTGTTCCTATTTAGGCTCAACACTCCCAAATTATATAATCCGCAAATATTATTTGGAATAGACCCAACCAATTGATTGCCACCAAGATTTAGTGTTTGGAGTTGCTTCATTCTCCCAATTGTCGGTGGAATTCGCCCACTCAATTGATTTCCACCCAAATCCATTGTGAGCAAACTGCTCAAGTTTCCAATTTCAGAAGGAATGGCACCCGTGATTATGTTGGTTTGTATGGTGAAGTACTCAAGAGACGAAAAATTCCCAATTGTAGTTGGCAGGGATCCATTGAATAGGTTATCATTTACTAGCAAGTCCTTCAAATATCGACAGTTGGTTAATGAAGAGAGAAATGGGGCTGCCTCTCCACTCAACTTATTCCCAGAAATTGAAATTCCTTTGAGGAGTCTCAAACTACCAAATTCTGGTATGGATCCACTCAAGGAGTTGTTTGCCATGTCCAACATGGCAAGCTGAGAAAGATTGGTGATGGAGCTTGGAATTGGGCCACTCAGTCTGTTATCACTGATAAGAAGCCATTCAAGATTGGAAAGTGAATTCCCCAAATCTGAAGGAAGATTACCTGATAACTCGTTGTATGAAAGTTGTAAATATTTCAAGGTTGATATGTTGAATATGGAAGATGGAATTGAGCCGGTTAAAGAATTGTTGAACACACTGAAAATACTGAGGGATGGTAAAGTGCCCATCTCTTGTGGAATTTCACCTGCAATATCCATAAATACATGCATGAATAATATTGAATTAATGATAGGTAATAAAACAACTTACATTATCTAGAAAGTATAACTAAATATATTCATGATAATATTAATGATTTAAAGATTTATTCTTCATGTTATCCATCGGTTGGACACTTGTACCTGTCAAATGATTGAACCCCAAGTCCAATAGTATAAGCATGGTGAGATTTCCAATTCCTCGTGGGATGCTGCCACTCAAATTGCTGGATTCAAGTGACAATATGCGAAGGTTTCTGCATTTCCATATATTTGACGGAATCTTCCCTGCAAGTTGATTGAGTGACAAATAATAAGCGTATATTGACGTTGAAGATTGAAGATGGAATAATTTCCACATAATTAAAGAGCCGCTCTCCATGTTCAATACTTTTAGCCGTGAAAGATTTCCCTATTTCTACCGGAACTCCTCCTAAAATTATGTACTCTCTCCGTCCCGTCTATTAAACAGAAGAATATATGTAAGGTATAAAATATTATTTGAGTATTGATAAGGTGTGACATACGGAATATAATAATGTTAATTCACCGGGTATTAGCTAGAACAGTGAAATTATGGATGGAAGGATAACGTCAAGTGCTCAAGATGTTTGCATTTCCATATAGTTGATGAAATCTGACCTTCAAGTTTATTCTCATGTAAAGAAAGTGATATGATGTTCCATTTATGTTTTTGATTTCTTCAAAGTAAAGATTAAACTCCTTGCCGGAGCTTAATTTTAGCTCTAAAGATGATGAACATAGAGAGTATTATTATAGAATCACGTATATATACACAAGTAACAAGTAAGAAGATATTTGTACATATACCTCGAAAATCGTTATGGCCCAAATACAAATCTCTAAGCGTGTCCAAGCTCCCAATTTCAAGCGGGATTTCTCCATCGAAGCGATTGATGGATAAAGCCAGGATCTCAAGGTGTTTGCATTTCCATATATTTGATGGAATCTCCCCAAAAAGTAGATTGAGTGAAACATCTAGTACTTTGATAACTGGGAGATTGTCACACAAATGACTCCGGAGTGGACCTGATAGGCTATTATTCTGCATTCTAATTTCTCTCAAGGAAGAGATATTGAAGATAGCATGTGGAATGGACCCACTCAACTCATTTAAGTTCAAGTTTAACACTTGTAGGGATGACAGATTTCCAATTTCCTCTGGAATAACTCCGCTCAAATGGTTATTTGCTATCCTTATTTCCTTGAGCGTAGACCCACCACTCCCAATCTCCGTCGGAATATTTCCACTCAACAGATTGTTACTCAAGCCTAAGAGTTTGAGATTTGAATTGTTGAACAAAGAAGGAGGGATTCTACCTGTGAAACTGTTGTTGTGGAGATCCAGTTGCTCGAGCTGAGGTAAACTGCCCAACCATGCCGGAATTTCTCCGGTGAATGAATTCACTCCCACATTCATCACCTTCAAACGTTGCAGTTCAGAGAGCTTGAAAGGTAACAAGCCTGCGAGATTGTTGGAACTGACGTCCAAATATCTCATAAATGTAAGGTTTCCGAGATGTGGAGCAACAGTTCCAGCAAGATCGAATCCAGATAGATTGAGAGCGCTGACCCTTTGGTGTCTGAGGCCGCACTTCACACCAATCCAATTACACACTGGTATATTTTCTGACCAATTGAGGCGCAAGATAGCATGTGGGTCGGAAGTAATGGAGTTTTTGAAGGAAAGGAGAGCATGTTTGTCAGTAGCAGAATCAAAGCAGAGGGCAATGGTATTGAAGAAGAAGAAGAAGATGGAAAGAGCAAAGAAAGAGAGATGAGTAGTCTTCATTGATTTTAATTGCTTTATTTTGGATTGATTCCCCTCTTCATATATATAACGGATGCTCTCTTTAATAAGCTCAATTATTTGTATAAGAACGAACGCCAATTGATACATGAAAGTCGTTGTTTGAGTCTTGGTCAACGACTCTTCCCAAATAAGTGAAGTGTGGAATTTCTGTAAAATAGGGACCGATAAACACGGATTTTCTATGTGTTACGAGAGCTTATAATTGCGCTTTAGTGTTATTATCATGATCGAGTTCGATACTTTTAATCTATATTACTTATGTTCTCGGATATTGCACTTGATCTCGGTTTAGTCGAGTTTTGTAGGCAAAAAAGAGGAGAAAATGGAAATAAAATAATTGATATGGGCCTTGGGCCTTGAATTCATTTTGGCCCAAAGCATAGCCCAACAAAGGATGGCAACGCGGCAGCGCCATCAATCCTTTACTCCCATGTATGGCCGCGCCTACCACCCCACGCCGCCATGCACACACGTCCGCGCCCCCATGCCATCACCCCGCGTCTCTGCCTCACTCCATGGCAGACGCGGGAGTGTCACCGCTGCCATCATCCCGCGTCCAGGGGACTCTTCTCCGCGTCTCGTGCACACGGCTTGGCACGCGGCGGCGCCGTCTTTCATCACCGGCCGCGCTCCCCTCGTTTAATTCGAAGCGTAATCTACGCGATTGGGATTGGTGGGGATCGTAACGTCCCGATCGAGAGAAAAGGATAAGAAGGGGAGAAGGGACCTGAGATGTTATCTCATATTTTCGGAATCAAGGCTACGCTAGTATCAATTTTGGGAGAAGAAGATCGAGAGAGTCAAGTCGGCAATATTCGGAGCCCTAGTTCTCCCTACGGTTTTCGTTTGTTTTCGATTATATTTCTTTTGAATCTTGGGATTATTGTCTTCAACATGCTTGGCTAAATTCTCAATTATTCTAGAGTTAGGGAGTAGATGAATATTGTAGACTCGATTTAGTTTTCGTTAATCAATCACAACTCTCTTTGCTTCGTATGTTCTTGTGTTTATTGCTTGCTTATTTGATTTGCTACCAAATTTGCATGAATTATCGTGTTGATTCGATAGGCGGAAGATGAGAATTAACACTCGAATTGGGAACATAGGACACACACTTCAATAAAGTCGAGAGATCTTGAGAATTGTGTGAGAGCTTATAACCTTTTGAACTTTTAAGAGTTTCATGTATTAGATATTAGTTGGGCACAACGATTCTTGCATGAGATCTACGGTTTAGGCACTACGGAAGTAGGTTTAAGCTTATTGTGTGGTTGTTCTAGTAATAGTCGAGTCTTCTATGTGATTGATTGATTTCGATTAAATTGAGTTCGTATGTTCATTGAAACCAAAGCTCTAGAATAAGTCTTCTCTTATTTGATTCTCTCGTATCTTGTCGTTTATGTTAATTATTTCGCTTTTAATTAGTTTAGAAAAACAAAAACCAACGATTTATTCGTCTAGATAGAGGATAGGAAATTAGACTAGTACTCATTAGGTTAATCAGTCCTCGTGGAATACGACCTTGCTTCCCTATCTATAATTACACCCGTACACTTGCGGTAGTAAAAATATTAGTGAACAGGGACCCAAATTCGGATTACACTAAAATTCTACTTTCGAGATTAAATTGCGATTACACTAAAATTCGGACTTTTATCAATCCGGTCATATCAGACTTTTTTACTTTCGAACTATCAATTTTTTTTTTCCTAACCCACTACTTTCTCATCTTATCATTTAGGTAATGAATAACTTTATTATATGCACCGTAGCTATTTTTTATAGATAACAAGAGCATAAGCAACAAAAAAACTGAAAGAATTTATGGACGACAGATGAAATATTTCCATTCATTATTTGTAGGGGGCAATTGACGCAAGTCGTCGTCAACTTATTAATTTACGAAAATTATATTTCAATGCAAAAATAAAATAATGAAAAAGAAAAGAAAAATCTATTTTCTCCTGCGATGTAAAATCCAAAAAGGAAAATCTACTATCTATAACAAATATATTAAAATTCTAATAAATTACATGTAGAATATTATAAGTGTTGGAAATTGTTGGTCATCTGTGTAGAAAATTATGACCTGGGCCCATGCTTTTATCTTATTCTAATCCTAACTTTTATACTTTGGATATTTCAACGTTAGGATAGTATCGATTAAATCCGTGCATTGCGGGGGTATGATTCTAATTTCCTCTATTTTAGTTTAGGTATATCGATCACATGTTAAAAGTTATTCTTAACATTCAAATCTATATTTATGATTGATTTAAATTGCCCTTCAAATTAATATTTGATTTTAGATTCATATTTTATTATACTCTCCCCCGTCTCATACTTGATGAGTTTTTATTATTTTACATTCACATATATTCAAGAGTCGCGTTCACTAAGATGTAACGGAGGGAGTATAAGTATAAAAGTATAACAAAAGGCAGCACGCTAAGACTAATTCATAATGATTACAACTTTGGAAGTCTTTATTACTTTTGAGGCCTAAACATCCACTAAATGATCTCCATTAAAACAATTTAACCAATTTAATTAGAACGTGTGAACTGCCTAACTTTTCCCATCAATGAGAATACAGATGAGTGAGCACAACAACCCTTTCCTCTCATGCTTTTGTAAGGGTTGGAATTGTTGGTTATCTTTGTAGAAAATGTATGACTTGGGCCCATGCTTTTAATTATTGCTAATCGTAACTTTGATATTTTGGATGAATTTCAACCATGAAAATTATACCATATCAGTTAAAAAGTAGAATTTATGTTTAATTCTTTGACTAAAAATGGTGCATAATTCCGGGAAATACTTATGTGGAGTGGGTGTAAGTGTACTACACCAACCTCTCACATATTGATTAAAAAATAATATAATTCCTCACTAATTATATTAATATAATAATAGAATGTGAGGGGTTACTACACCACACCCATTTAAGAATAAACCCATAATTCCATATTAATATTTCCTATTCATATCCACCGTGGACATATTTACCTTTTTCGTTGTTGATGTGGAAGTGGTAAATAGTAAGGCAAAACAAATATATATATATTTTTTAATTTCAAAAAAGAAAAACCTAGTCTTTTTTTTCCATCTCAACGAGCGGCAACTTTAGTGTATATTATTAGGGCCCGTTTGGCTAAGCTTATTTCAAAATGCTTATAAGCTTTAAGTGCTTATAAGATGTTTAAGAGCTTATAAGATGTATGAGGGTAAGAGCTTATATTAATTTCCAAAAATGTATGCTTAAATGAAAGTAATTTCACCCAAATTTCAATTTGAATGCTCAATGTTTGGAAAAATAGGATTAAATTAGATACTAAAGAACAACTTTTGACCCAGTTTTCGATTACAGTTAAAGTTTCAAATTATGAACGTATTTGATTTTTCAACAATTAGGATACTTTAAATTAATTCATTTCATTCGAACATTTCATCGAATACTTTCCAGGCTCTTTTATCAAATATGGAAATCAATGAGATACGGAATCCGAGAATCGAAGAACACGAAACAGCTAGCTGTGCGATCAAGACTTCCACCGTCCGTTTGACTAGAACAAAAGATAAAGATGTCTATATATCGCGTGAGGACGGGGCAATTGACGCGAGCGAGTCATCGTCGTCTACTTGTGTGTTATTAAAATTTAAATTCGCAAAAAATTAATTTCACACATTCAAGCATTTCACCGAACAGCTTGAGGGCTTCAATGATATAGACTGTAATGGTAGAATTTTATGTTTTCTATTTCTATTAATGATTGAAACCATCGTTTGTGAAATAGTGGCTTCTACTCTACAAATTTTTATATGTGTCACTTTCTCAGCCCTATAGAAGCTGGACTTTGAAACATTAACCTTTTTCAAACATTTCATCGAACAATGTGCGGGCTTCAATGATTGACTGAAATGGTAGAATTAATTTAAAACCTGCGAATTCAATGACAAACTTAATGCAAGAATCAAATAGATAAGTTTTGCCAAACTACTAAAAGCTTCACTTTCCATTTTAACCAACAGTAACGGATAAATCATATCGTGGGCGACGAGTGACTAAAGATGCTACAATTGTTGTTTTGATCTTGTGCAGAGCAGCTGCTGCTTCGATCATGTTGATTCTTTCATCCGCAGAAACTGCTAAGCATTTCATTGCCAACTCAAAAATCGACGACACGCATTGCTGCTTGTCGGAGAAATCTCGATCATCCCTCGATAAGAGAGCAGCTGCCACAATTTCAGTAGCTGCATTTTGTTGCAGAGCTGCACTCACCCAATCTCTTATGCTCGTTTCTCCATCGAACATATTATCTGTTGGCTTCTTCCCCGTGAACATCTCCAACAGCATTATCCCGAAACTGTACACATCCCCATTCGTAGACACTTTTCCTTCGGTTCCCAACTCTATTTGTATCAGACACAGCAGTTCATCAATTTGTTAGGATTAGGCAAATTAATCATCGAAAATAATGGAATTTGAAAAGCTAACATTATGCATTATCACCTGGTGCAGCATAACCGATGGTGGCCAGTGTTTGAGTTTGGGCGAAAGCTTCCCCTCCCTCGAAAAGCTTCGGAATTCCAAAATCAGAGAGATGAGCAATCATGTCTTCATCGAGCAACACATTGCTCGGCTTCACATCACAATGGACAACCGGTAACGGATAACCATGGTGCAGATACTCGAGTGCAGCTGCAACATCTATTGCTACTTTTAATCTCTGCATGAGATCAATAAAACAGTTGTCGGAATACAACCATTTATCCAAGCTCCCGTGCGGCATGTATGCTAGAATCAGAGCTTTAAACTCCATGTTACTACAACATCCGATAACTTCAACTAAGTTTCTATGTCGAACGTTGCTTAGTACTTTAGTTTCTGTGTCGAAGCTTCTCGCACCCCCTTCTAGTTGCAAGTCGAATACTTTTGCTGCAACTTGTAGTCCGTCGGATAGTGTTGCTTGGAAGACCGAACCGAAGCTTCCTCTTCCGAGTAGGTTGCCCTCACTAAAACAATCCGTTCCCCGTTCTAGTTCCAAGTAAGAAACTCTTCTCCACTCAATAACGGATGAGATTTCAGAGGAGAGTGGCACCTTTTTCTGATTTCTTCTCCTTATGAAGACGACGATGGCCAACACTAAAATGACTACTACAATCAATAAGGGCGGCAACATATACTTCATTAATTTGACAGAATTGTTTTTCCGTGTACCAACACCATTTTTTGGGCACAACTTTACTTGATATCTAGGAGAACCGCAAAGGGCAGAGTTGTGGGAAAACGATTGAGCAGTAAAGTTACCGAAACAACCCCCGTTTGGAATTTCCCCCTCCAATTTGTTGTCGGAAACACTAAAATTCGGAAGAAGGGGAAGGCCTTCTAAGGACTTGGGTATGAATCCTGAGAGATTATTGTGAGATAAATCTAAATCAATTAAGCCTTTGACATTTCCCAAGGCTTTAGGAATAGATCCTCCAAACTGATTATTCGACAAGTTTAGAGTATCTAATGATTTGCAACCGTCAATGAAGCTGGGTATATCCCCTGAAAATTGATTAGACGACAAATCCAAGGTGTTGATCGCCTTCAAATTTCCGAGTTGAGATGACAAGTAGCCGTTGAAATGATTAAAGGATAAGTCCACGAAGACAAGGTCTGTAAGAGCCCAGAAGTTGGGAGGGATGGTGGAATCCAGTTGGTTTGAGTCTAAGTAGACTTCTCTCAAGGATTTGAGTTCACCAAAACATTCAGGTATTGAACCTACGAGCTTGTTTGTAGAGAAGTTCAACCCTCCCAGATTATATAATTGGCAAATATTATTAGGAATAGACCCAACCAACTGATTACCACCAAGATTTAGCACTTGGAGTTGCTTCATGATAAACACGGATTTTCTACGTGTTACGAGAGCTTATAATTACGCTTTAGTGTTATTATCATGGTCGAGTTCTATACTTTTAATCTATATTTCTTATATTCTCGGATATTGCACTTGATCTCGGTTTAGTCGAGTTTTGTAGGCAAAAGAGAGGAGAAAATGGGAAATAAAAACATTAATCATGGGCCTTGAATTAACCATGGGCTTTGAATTAATCTTGGGCCCAAAGCATGGCCCAAAAGTAGGGCCCAAGGATGACAAGTAAAGAAGCAAGCGCGGCCAGCAAATTCCTTAACGCTGCCATACATGCAGCCGCGCCTTCATGCATGCGGCTATGCATGCTGCCGCGTCTCCACGCCTCCCCTGCCGCGCCCAGCACCCCCTTCTCCGCGCCTGGGCCACGCGGCTGCCCACGCCGCCGCGCTCACCTCCATCTGCCGCCGCGTCTTCCATGTATGGAAAGAGGCATCCAACATGCGGCGGTTACGATCCGCCTTCAAGGGAGTCGTAACAGAAAATCAAGGGAAAAGAATAAGAGGGCGGAGAAGAGAAGAGGACGGACATCTCATATTTTGCATCTGGCACTCTACGAAAAACACAAGGACTTTGGATTCAATCTTGGGAGAAGAAGATCGAGGAGTCACGTCGGCGATATTCGAAGCCATAGTCTTGCTCTACGGTTTTCGTTTGTTTATGATTTTGTCCCCTTCGAAACTTGAGATGATTGTCTTCATTATGTTTGGCTAGAATTCTCTATTATTCTAGAGTTAGGGAGTAGATGAACATTGTAGATTCGAATTAGTTTTTATCAATCGATCACGACCTTCTATTGCTTCGTATGTTCTTGAGTTTATTGCTTGCTTATTTGATTAGCTACCAAATTCGCATGATTTATTGTGTTGATTCGATAGGCGAAAGATGAGAATTAACGCTCGAATAGGGAACATAGGACACACACTTCGATAAAGTCGAAAGATCTTGAGAATTGTGTGAGAGCTTATAACCTTTTGAACCTTTAGGAGTTTCATGTGTTAGTTATCAGTTGGACACAACGATTCTTGCATGAAATCTACGGTTTAGGCGCTACGAAAGTAGGTTTAAGCTTATTGTGTGGTTGTTCTAGTAATAGTCGAGTCCTCTATGTGATTGATTGATTTTGATTAAATTGAATTCGTTCGTTCATCGAAACCGAAGCTCTAGAATAATTCTTCTCTTATTTGATTCTCTCGTTGCTTGTTATTTGTTTAAGTTCATTTATTTTTTAATTAGTTCAGTAAAACAAAATCCATCGATTTATTCGTCTAGATAGAGGACAGGTAAATTAGACTAGTACTCGTTAGGTTAATCAGTCCTCGTGGAATACGACCTTGCTTCCCTATCTATAATTACACCCGTACACTTGCGGTAGTAAAAATATTAGTGAACAAGTTTTTGGCGCCGTTGCCGGGGACTGATTTTCTTTCTAGTGATATTAGTTAGATTTCTTTGATACTAAGTTAGACATTTTATTTTTTTCGTATTTTATTTGCACTTTTGGTTCTTTGGAGTTGTCTACTTTCTTTCTTTTTGTTGGTGTATAGGTGGTGAATGCGCACAAGGTCTTCAGGCATCACTTTAGATCCTGTAGATCCGGAGATAGAAGCCACCTGTCGTCGGAACAACGCAAAGAGAAACAAGAGGAAAATGGCAACTCAGGAGGAGTTCAATCAACTCAGGGAGCAGTTAAGGATTTTGAGGGAAGCTCAGGAACGAGCAACATTCAACCAGCTCCTATTCAGGCTCAGTTTCAGAATGTGATAGCTCATGGGGGAATTCCCGGACCAGCCATCGAGGCTAACAACTTCGAGTTGAAGACGGGCCTGATATCAATGGTCCAACAGAATCAGTATGGAGGAGGTCCGTTGGAGGACCCGAATGCCCATCTCAGTCAGTTTTTGGATCTCTGCGCCACAGTTAAGATCAATGGAGCACCCAAGGATGCTATTAAAATTCGCCTCTTTCCATTCTCTTTGAGAGATAAGGCGAAACAGTGGTTCCAATCCATAGAGTTGGGAGGAGACGTTACTTGGGAGGATTTGGCTCACAAGTTCTTATTCAAGTTCCAACCTCTGGGCCTCATGTTCAAGTTGAAGATGGAGATCACTCACTTTCAACAATACAAAGGGGAGAGTCTCTACGAAGCATGGGAAAGATTCAAGGAAACGATCAGAAAGTGTCCCAACCATGGCTTCGACTTAGGTACCCGCATCATGATTTTCTACAATGCTTGTAATGGGGAATTACGAAGACTCATGGATGCAGCCGCTGGAGGAGCATTGTTGTGCAAAGGGGGAGATGAGGCCATCGATATAATTGAGAACATGGCGTCCACAAGCTACCAGTGGCCAACAGAGAGGAACAATCTGAGGAAAGTAGCTATGGCTGAGAACAAAGACCCTCTTGTTGCACTCACAAATCAGATTGCAACTTTGTCTAGCAAGTTCGAGACCATGATGCAGACCCGAAGCGACCCAACAGTTGAAGAGATTCAATTCGAGGAGGCAAATTGGGTCAACAATCAGGAGTTTCGGCCTCAAGGAGGATATCAAGGGGGTCGTTCAAATCAAGGTGGATATCAAGGATATCAAGCACCTCCATCTCATCCGAATCTCTCATATGGAAATCCAAACAACGCTCTTCAACCACCACCCGGATTTTCAACATCCAATGGAGTGATCAACGAGCAAAAGAAGCCGAATTTGGAAGACATACTCATGAGGTTCATCTCGAGTTCGGATACAAGGATGTCAGCGGTGGAGACACAAGTAAAGATGATCGAAAAGCAAGTGAGCCAGATCGCTAACTCTTTGAGCAATCAGCACAATCCGGGGCAGTTCCCAAGCAACACAGTGGTTAATCCGAAAGAACAATGCAAGGCAATCACACTAAGGAGTGGCACTACTTATGAGGGACCGAAGATGCCGGAGCACGAGCCCGAAAGTGTAAAGGTTCAAGAGGAAAAAGAAGAGTTCACACCGGCCATGAAGGAGAAGAAGGAAGGAAAAATGCCCAAACCCCTACCACCACCTTTGCACGTTCCTATGCCTTTTCCTCAAAGAGATCAAAAGAAGATGGGGGATGAGCAATTTTCCAGATTTTTGGACATCTTTCGGAAGGTCCAAATCAACATTCCGTTGGTAGAAGCTCTACAACAAATGCCCAAGTATGCCAAGTTCCTCAAAGATGTGATTTCAAAGAAGAAGAAGTGGGGAGACTTTGAGACTGTGAACTTGAACGAAGAGTGTAGTGCTATCCTACAACGGAAGTTGCCCGTCAAGTCCAAAGATCCGGGTAGTTTTACAATTGCTTGTGAGATTGGGGGGATGAAATTCGGAAGAGCGCTATGTGATTTGGGTGCGAGTGTCAATCTCATGCCTCTTTCAGTTTTTAGGAAGCTAAAAATTGGAGAGGTGAAGCCTACCACCATAGCTCTTCAAATGGCAGATCGGTCGGTGGCATATCCTCAAGGCCTAGTTGAAGATGTTCTTATCAAGGTTAATGATTTCATCTTTCCCGCTGATTTTATTGTTCTCGATATGGAGGAAGATCGAAATATGCCCTTGATTCTTGGGAGACCATTTTTGGCGACGAGCCAAGCACTCATTGATGTTGCAAGAGGAGAGCTTACCTTGAGAGTAAATGATGAGAGTTGCACTTTCTCCATCTACAAGCCTTCGACGTATTTTGAGGAAGAAGAAGTCAAATCGGTAGAGGAGTGTAAAGTGCTTGGTGTGTGTGATTCTTACACCGTAAAGAGTTCTATGGAGTTGCCCAAAACTCCTACCGAGGCTTGCATTTCTACTTCTTTCTCTTCTTCAAAATATTCTTTTTATCTATGCTCTAATTATTTTGATGAGTGTACTTCAGAAAGTGTGCAGAAAATTTCAGATCAAGATGCACACATTTTCGGAAAAGGGAATGAAGAGAATGGAGCTACCCCGAAACATTTGCATGGCCACTTGAAGAATTATAAGAAGAAAAAGAGAAGGGCGTGTGAAATTCCGGGTTAGTACGAAATACTCTTCCACCTCTTCTTCTTTCAAACTTATTATTTTTCTTAGTAAAAACAATAAGTTTGGGGGGATGGCGAAGTGTGGAAAAGTATTTCGATTTTTATTGCTTTCTAGGTATTTTGTTTGAGTCTTGTTTAGTGTCTAGTATAAAGTAGTAGAGTCATTTGTGTGTTTTTGGGTTTAATTGATGATAAGCATGGCTAGTACTTGTGATGATGAGGCCTATGATGAATTCTTGAAGTTGAGTTTATTGAAAATCTTTCACTTGGGATTACTTCATGAGTTGATTAGCATGATTGATTGAATTTTGATTGTTTGACCTCTAAGAAACTTGGATCAAATATTAGCATTTGTTGTGAGTTTTGAGCCTTGACTATTGCATGATTATAGTCTTATCTTCTTTCTTGAGTGTGATTGTTCAAGCATGCATACTTGTCTCTAGAACTTGCTCTTCTATCTCCCTCGAGGTTGCATTAGTGTGCTCAATAATTTAGAAATGATCTAAGGCCATCCTTCTTAGCCTCATTCTTCCCCTTTTCTCTTGTCCAAATGATACATAAATCATAGTTTAACCCCTTTGAGCCGTTGAGACCTTTTTCTTTGATAAACTTTGGGATGGGGATATTGTGTAGGATTTTGTTGGTTTATATTGAGAAAGTTGAAAGAATGAGAGAGAACTTGGAATTGAAAGGATTCCTTTGCTCACATAAGCTCTAGCTCGCCCATATTAAATGAAAAAAAAAAAAGAAAAAAAAAAGAAGAGAGTCTCAATAAAAGAAAAGAAAAAAGAAGGAAAAAAAAAAAAAAAGAAGTGAAAGTTGTGGAATAAAGAGCATAAGTGAGTAGAGAAGGAGTACTAAAATGGTTGAGTGATGAGGATAATTTAGAATGGATGAATGGTTGGAAAGATTAGCTTTTTTTTTAGCTAATGGCTTGAGTGTTTGTGGGAATTAAGAGTCATTATTTTGGGATTTTACTCACTTAGCCAAATACTTCCTACCTACCAAAGAGCCTACATTACAACCTTAATCAAAGTCCTTTTTGATCTTTATTATAAGCACACATTGAGCAATGGAGAGGTTGAGATGAATTGCAAGCCTATGGTAGATATTGTGCATGTTTTGAATTGAGTGAAAAATTTACTTATCTATACACACTTGAGAGTTGAGAGTTTCACTCATATGTACCCCTATGCCGTGAGGATCCAAGTTTCGAAGAAGTTAGATTATTGAAATATGATCATGATGTGCTAATCGATAATTGTGGTGATTTGTTTGTGATGATTTTGGTTTTATAAAAAATTTTCTGAGGCCAAAATTCATTGTCACTTTGCTAATCCGTGTTTATTGTTGATTGATCTCTTGCTTCGTTTTTGTGTTTGAGGACAAACATTCACTCAAGTTTGGGGGGTTGATAAACACGGATTTTCTACGTGTTACGAGAGCTTATAATTACGCTTTAGTGTTATTATCATGGTCGAGTTCTATACTTTTAATCTATATTTCTTATATTCTCGGATATTGCACTTGATCTCGGTTTAGTCGAGTTTTGTAGGCAAAAGAGAGGAGAAAATGGGAAATAAAAGCATTAATCATGGGCCTTGAATTAACCATGGGCTTTGAATTAATCTTGGGCCCAAAGCATGGCCCAAAAGTAGGGCCCAAGGATGACAAGTAAAGAAGCAAGCGCGGCCAGCAAATTCCTTGACGCTGCCATACATGCAGCCGCGCCTTCATGCATGCGGCTATGCATGCAGCCGCGTCTCCACGCCTCCCCTGCCGCGCCCAGCACCCCCTTCTCCGCGCCTGGGCCACGCGGCTGCCCACGCCGCCGCGCTCACCTCCATCTGCCGCCGCGTCTTCCATGTATGGAAAGAGGCATCCAACATGCGGCGGTTACGATCCGCCTTCAAGGGAGTCGTAACAGAAAATCAAGGGAAAAGAATAAGAGGGTGGAGAAGAGAAGAGGATGGACATCTCATATTTTGCATCTGGCACTCTACAAAAAACACAAGGACTTGGGATTCAATCTTGGGAGAAGAAGATCGAGGAGTCACGTCGGCGATATTCGAAGCCACAGTCTTGCTCTACGGTTTTCGTTTGTTTATGATTTTGTCCCCTTCGAAACTTGAGATGATTGTCTTCATTATGTTTGGCTAGAATTCTCTATTATTCTAGAGTTAGGAAGTAGATGAACATTGTAGATTCGAATTAGTTTTTATCAATCGTTCACGACCTTCTATTGCTTCGTATGTTCTTGAGTTTATTGCTTGCTTATTTGATTAGCTACCAAATTCGCATGATTTATTGTGTTGATTCGATAGGCGAAAGATGAGAATTAACGCTCGAATAGGGAACATAGGACACACACTTCGATAAAGTCGAAAGATCTTGAGAATTGTGTGAGAGCTTATAACCTTTTGAACCTTTAGGAGTTTCATGTGTTAGTTATCAGTTGGACACAACGATTCTTGCATGAAATCTACGGTTTAGGCGCTACGAAAGTAGGTTTAAGCTTATTGTGTGGTTGTTCTAGTAATAGTCGAGTCCTCTATGTGATTGATTGATTTTGATTAAATTGAATTCGTTCGTTCATCGAAACCGAAGCTCTAGAATAATTCTTCTCTTATTTGATTCTCTCGTTGCTTGTTATTTGTTTAAGTTCATTTATTTTTTAATTAGTTCAGTAAAACAAAATCCATCGATTTATTCGTCTAGATAGAGGACAGGAAATTAGACTAGTACTCGTTAGGTTAATCAGTCCTCGTGGAATACGACCTTGCTTCCCTATCTATAATTACACCCGTACACTTGCGGTAGTAAAAATATTAGTGAACAAGTTTTTGGCGCCGTTGCCGGGGACTGATTTTCTTTCTAGTGATATTAGTTAGATTTCTTTGATACTAATTTAGACATTTTATTTTTTTCGTATTTTATTTGCACTTTTGGTTCTTTGGAGTTGTCTACTTTCTTTCTTTTTGTTGGTGTATAGGTGGTGAATGCGCACAAGGTCTTCAGGCATCACTTTAGATCCTGTAGATCCGGAGATAGAAGCCACCTGTCGTCGGAACAACGCAAAGAGAAACAAGAGGAAAATGGCAACTCAGGAGGAGTTCAATCAACTCAGGGAGCAGTTAAGGATTTTGAGGGAAGCTCAGGAACGAGCAAACATTCAACCAGCTCCTATTCAGGCTCAGTTTCAGAATGTGATAGCTCATGGGGGAATTCCCGGACCAGCCATCGAGGCTAACAACTTCGAGTTGAAGACGGGCCTGATATCAATGGTCCAACAGAATCAGTATGGAGGAGGTCCGTTGGAGGACCCGAATGCCCATCTCAGTCAGTTTTTGGATCTCTGCGCCACAGTTAAGATCAATGGAGCACCCGAGGATGCTATTAAAATTCGCCTCTTTCCATTCTCTTTGAGAGATAAGGCGAAACAGTGGTTCCAATCCATAGAGTTGGGAGGAGACGTTACTTGGGAGGATTTGGCTCACAAGTTCTTATTCAAGTTCCAACCTCTGGGCCTCATGTTCAAGTTGAAGATGGAGATCACTCACTTTCAACAATACAAAGGGGAGAGTCTCTACGAAGCATGGGAAAGATTCAAGGAAACGATCAGAAAGTGTCCCAACCATGGCTTCGACTTAGGTACCCGCATCATGATTTTCTACAATGCTTGTAATGGGGAATTACGAAGACTCATGGATGCAGCCGCTGGAGGAGCATTGTTGTGCAAAGGGGGAGATGAGGCCATCGATATAATTGAGAACATGGCGTCCACAAGCTACCAGTGGCCAACAGAGAGGAACAATCTGAGGAAAGTAGCTATGGCTGAGAACAAAGACCCTCTTGTTGCACTCACAAATCAGATTGCAACTTTGTCTAGCAAGTTCGAGACCATGATGCAGACCCGAAGCGACCCAACAGTTGAAGAGATTCAATTCGAGGAGGCAAATTGGGTCAACAATCAGGGGTTTCGGCCTCAAGGAGGATATCAAGGGGGTCGTTCAAATCAAGGTGGATATCAAGGATATCAAGCACCTCCATCTCATCCGAATCTCTCATATGGAAATCCAAACAACGCTCTTCAACCACCACCCGGATTTTCAACATCCAATGGAGTGATCAACGAGCAAAAGAAGCCGAATTTGGAAGACATACTCATGAGGTTCATCTCAAGTTCGGATACAAGGATGTCAGCGGTGGAGACACAAGTAAAGATGATCGAAAAGCAAGTGAGCCAGATCGCTAACTCTTTGAGCAATCAGCACAATCCGGGGCAGTTCCCAAGCAACACAGTGGTTAATCCGAAAGAACAATGCAAGGCAATCACACTAAGGAGTGGCACTACTTATGAGGGACCGAAGATGCCGGAGCACGAGCCCGAAAGTGTAAAGGTTCAAGAGGAAAAAGAAGAGTTCACACCGGCCATGAAGGAGAAGAAGGAAGGAAAAATGCCCAAACCCCTACCACCACCTTTGCACGTTCCTATGCCTTTTCCTCAAAGGGATCAAAAGAAGATGGGGGATGAGCAATTTTCCAGATTTTTGGACATCTTTCGGAAGGTCCAAATCAACATTCCGTTGGTAGAAGCTCTACAACAAATGCCCAAGTATGCCAAGTTCCTCAAAGATGTGATTTCAAAGAAGAAGAAGTGGGGAGACTTTGAGACTGTGAACTTGAACGAAGAGTGTAGTGCTATCCTACAACGGAAGTTGCCCGTCAAGTCCAAAGATCCGGGTAGTTTTACAATTGCTTGTGAGATTGGGGGGATGAAATTCGGAAGAGCGCTATGTGATTTGGGTGCGAGTGTCAATCTCATGCCTCTTTCAGTTTTTAGGAAGCTAAAAATTGGAGAGGTGAAGCCTACCACCATAGCTCTTCAAATGGCAGATCGGTCGGTGGCATATCCTCAAGGCCTAGTTGAAGATGTTCTTATCAAGGTTAATGATTTCATCTTTCCCGCTGATTTTATTGTTCTCGATATGGAGGAAGATCGAAATATGCCCTTGATTCTTGGGAGACCATTTTTGGCGACGAGCCAAGCACTCATTGATGTTGCAAGAGGAGAGCTTACCTTGAGAGTAAATGATGAGAGTTGCACTTTCTCCATCTACAAGCCTTCGACGTATTTTGAGGAAGAAGAAGTCAAATCGGTAGAGGAGTGTAAAGTGCTTGGTGTGTGTGATTCTTACACCGTAAAGAGTTCTATGGAGTTGCCCAAAACTCCTACCGAGGCTTGCATTTCTACTTCTTTCTCTTCTTCAAAATATTCTTTTTATCTATGCTCTAATTATTTTGATGAGTGTACTTCAGAAAGTGTGCAGAAAATTTCAGATCAAGATGCACACATTTTCGGAAAAGGGAATGAAGAGAATGGAGCTACCCCGAAACATTTGCATGGCCACTTGAAGAATTATAAGAAGAAAAAGAGAAGGGCGTGTGAAATTCCGGGTTAGTACGAAATACTCTTCCACCTCTTCTTCTTTCAAACTTATTATTTTTCTTAGTAAAAACAATAAGTTTGGGGGGATGGCGAAGTGTGGAAAAGTATTTCGATTTTTATTGCTTTCTAGGTATTTTGTTTGAGTCTTGTTTAGTGTCTAGTATAAAGTAGTAGAGTCATTTGTGTGTTTTTGGGTTTAATTGATGATAAGCATGGCTAGTACTTGTGATGATGAGGCCTATGATGAATTCTTGAAGTTGAGTTTATTGAAAATCTTTCACTTGGGATTACTTCATGAGTTGATTAGCATGATTGATTGAATTTTGATTGTTTGACCTCTAAGAAACTTGGATCAAATATTAGCATTTGTTGTGAGTTTTGAGCCTTGACTATTGCATGATTATAGTCTTATCTTCTTTCTTGAGTGTGATTGTTCAAGCATGCATACTTGTCTCTAGAACTTGCTCTTCTATCTCCCTCGAGGTTGCATTAGTGTGCTCAATAATTTAGAAATGATCTAAGGCCATCCTTCTTAGCCTCATTCTTCCCCTTTTCTCTTGTCCAAATGATACATAAATCATAGTTTAACCCCTTTGAGCCGTTGAGACCTTTTTCTTTGATAAACTTTGGGATGGGGATATTGTGTAGGATTTTGTTGGTTTATATTGAGAAAGTTGAAAGAATGAGAGAGAACTTGGAATTGAAAGGATTCCTTTGCTCACATAAGCTCTAGCTCGCCCATATTAAATGAAAAAAAAAAAAAGAAAAAAAAAAAGAAGAGAGTCTCAATAAAAGAAAAGAAAAAAGAAGGAAAAAAAAAAAAAAGAAGTGAAAGTTGTGGAATAAAGAGCATAAGTGAGTAGAGAAGGAGTACTAAAATGGTTGAGTGATGAGGATAATTTAGAATGGATGAATGGTTGGAAAGATTAGCTTTTTTTTTAGCTAATGGCTTGAGTGTTTGTGGGAATTAAGAGTCATTATTTTGGGATTTTACTCACTTAGCCAAATACTTCCTACCTACCAAAGAGCCTACATTACAACCTTAATCAAAGTCCTTTTTGATCTTTATTATAAGCACACATTGAGCAATGGAGAGGTTGAGATGAATTGCAAGCCTATGGTAGATATTGTGCATGTTTTGAATTGAGTGAAAAATTTACTTATCTATACACACTTGAGAGTTGAGAGTTTCACTCATATGTACCCCTATGCCGTGAGGATCCAAGTTTCGAAGAAGTTAGATTATTGAAATATGATCATGATGTGCTAATCGATAATTGTGGTGATTTGTTTGTGATGATTTTGGTTTTATAAAAAATTTTCTGAGGCCAAAATTCATTGTCACTTTGCTAATCCGTGTTTATTGTTGATTGATCTCTTGCTTCGTTTTTGTGTTTGAGGACAAACATTCACTCAAGTTTGGGGGGTTGATAAACACGGATTTTCTACGTGTTACGAGAGCTTATAATTACGCTTTAGTGTTATTATCATGGTCGAGTTCTATACTTTTAATCTATATTTCTTATATTCTCGGATATTGCACTTGATCTCGGTTTAGTCGAGTTTTGTAGGCAAAAGAGAGGAGAAAATGGGAAATAAAAGCATTAATCATGGGCCTTGAATTAACCATGGGCTTTGAATTAATCTTGGGCCCAAAGCATGGCCCAAAAGTAGGGCCCAAGGATGACAAGTAAAGAAGCAAGCGCGGCCAGCAAATTCCTTGACGCTGCCATACATGCAGCCGCGCCTTCATGCATGCGGCTATGCATGCAGCCGCGTCTCCACGCCTCCCCTGCCGCGCCCAGCACCCCCTTCTCCGCGCCTGGGCCACGCGGCTGCCCACGCCGCCGCGCTCACCTCCATCTGCCGCCGCGTCTTCCATGTATGGAAAGAGGCATCCAACATGCGGCGGTTACGATCCGCCTTCAAGGGAGTCGTAACAGAAAATCAAGGGAAAAGAATAAGAGGGTGGAGAAGAGAAGAGGACGGACATCTCATATTTTGCATCTGGCACTCTACAAAAAACACAAGGACTTGGGATTCAATCTTGGGAGAAGAAGATCGAGGAGTCACGTCGGCGATATTCGAAGCCACAGTCTTGCTCTACGGTTTTCGTTTGTTTATGATTTTGTCCCCTTCGAAACTTGAGATGATTGTCTTCATTATGTTTGGCTAGAATTCTCTATTATTCTAGAGTTAGGAAGTAGATGAACATTGTAGATTCGAATTAGTTTTTATCAATCGTTCACGACCTTCTATTGCTTCGTATGTTCTTGAGTTTATTGCTTGCTTATTTGATTAGCTACCAAATTCGCATGATTTATTGTGTTGATTCGATAGGCGAAAGATGAGAATTAACGCTCGAATAGGGAACATAGGACACACACTTCGATAAAGTCGAAAGATCTTGAGAATTGTGTGAGAGCTTATAACCTTTTGAACCTTTAGGAGTTTCATGTGTTAGTTATCAGTTGGACACAACGATTCTTGCATGAAATCTACGGTTTAGGCGCTACGAAAGTAGGTTTAAGCTTATTGTGTGGTTGTTCTAGTAATAGTCGAGTCCTCTATGTGATTGATTGATTTTGATTAAATTGAATTCGTTCGTTCATCGAAACCGAAGCTCTAGAATAATTCTTCTCTTATTTGATTCTCTCGTTGCTTGTTATTTGTTTAAGTTCATTTATTTTTTAATTAGTTCAGTAAAACAAAATCCATCGATTTATTCGTCTAGATAGAGGACAGGAAATTAGACTAGTACTCGTTAGGTTAATCAGTCCTCGTGGAATACGACCTTGCTTCCCTATCTATAATTACACCCGTACACTTGCGGTAGTAAAAATATTAGTGAACAAGTTTTTGGCGCCGTTGCCGGGGACTGATTTTCTTTCTAGTGATATTAGTTAGATTTCTTTGATACTAATTTAGACATTTTATTTTTTTCGTATTTTATTTGCACTTTTGGTTCTTTGGAGTTGTCTACTTTCTTTCTTTTTGTTGGTGTATAGGTGGTGAATGCGCACAAGGTCTTCAGGCATCACTTTAGATCCTGTAGATCCGGAGATAGAAGCCACCTGTCGTCGGAACAACGCAAAGAGAAACAAGAGGAAAATGGCAACTCAGGAGGAGTTCAATCAACTCAGGGAGCAGTTAAGGATTTTGAGGGAAGCTCAGGAACGAGCAAACATTCAACCAGCTCCTATTCAGGCTCAGTTTCAGAATGTGATAGCTCATGGGGGAATTCCCGGACCAGCCATCGAGGCTAACAACTTCGAGTTGAAGACGGGCCTGATATCAATGGTCCAACAGAATCAGTATGGAGGAGGTCCGTTGGAGGACCCGAATGCCCATCTCAGTCAGTTTTTGGATCTCTGCGCCACAGTTAAGATCAATGGAGCACCCGAGGATGCTATTAAAATTCGCCTCTTTCCATTCTCTTTGAGAGATAAGGCGAAACAGTGGTTCCAATCCATAGAGTTGGGAGGAGACGTTACTTGGGAGGATTTGGCTCACAAGTTCTTATTCAAGTTCCAACCTCTGGGCCTCATGTTCAAGTTGAAGATGGAGATCACTCACTTTCAACAATACAAAGGGGAGAGTCTCTACGAAGCATGGGAAAGATTCAAGGAAACGATCAGAAAGTGTCCCAACCATGGCTTCGACTTAGGTACCCGCATCATGATTTTCTACAATGCTTGTAATGGGGAATTACGAAGACTCATGGATGCAGCCGCTGGAGGAGCATTGTTGTGCAAAGGGGGAGATGAGGCTATCGATATAATTGAGAACATGGCGTCCACAAGCTACCAGTGGCCAACAGAGAGGAAAAATCTGAGGAAAGTAGCTATGGCTGAGAACAAAGACCCTCTTGTTGCACTCACAAATCAGATTGCAACTTTGTCTAGCAAGTTCGAGACCATGATGCAGACCCGAAGCGACCCAATAGTTGAAGAGATTCAATTCGAGGAGGCAAATTGGGTCAACAATCAGGGGTTTCGGCCTCAAGGAGGATATCAAGGGGGTCGTTCAAATCAAGGTGGATATCAAGGATATCAAGCACCTCCATCTCATCCGAATCTCTCATATGGAAATCCAAACAACGCTCTTCAACCACCACCCGGATTTTCAACATCCAATGGAGTGATCAACGAGCAAAAGAAGCCGAATTTGGAAGACATACTCATGAGGTTCATCTCGAGTTCGGATAAAAGGATGTCAGCGGTGGAGACACAAGTAAAGATGATCGAAAAGCAAGTGAGCCAGATTGCTAACTCTTTGAGCAATCAGCACAATCCGGGGCAGTTCCCAAGCAACACAGTGGTTAATCCGAAAGAACAATGCAAGGCAATCACACTAAGGAGTGGCACTACTTATGAGGGACCGAAGATGCCGGAGCACGAGCCCGAAAGTGTAAAGGTTCAAGAGGAAAAAGAAGAGTTCACACCGGCCATGAAGGAGAAGAAGGAAGGAAAAATGCCCAAACCCCTACCACCACCTTTGCACGTTCCTATGCCTTTTCCTCAAAGGGATCAAAAGAAGATGGGGGATGAGCAATTTTCCAGATTTTTGGACATCTTTCGGAAGGTCCAAATCAACATTCCGTTGGTAGAAGCTCTACAACAAATGCCCAAGTATGCCAAGTTCCTCAAAGATGTGATTTCAAAGAAGAAGAAGTGGGGAGACTTTGAGACTGTGAACTTGAACGAAGAGTGTAGTGCTATCCTACAACGGAAGTTGCCCGTCAAGTCCAAAGATCTGGGTAGTTTTACAATTGCTTGTGAGATTGGGGGGATGAAATTCGGAAGAGCGCTATGTGATTTGGGTGCGAGTGTCAATCTCATGCCTCTTTCAGTTTTTAGGAAGCTAAAAATTGGAGAGGTGAAGCCTACCACCATAGCTCTTCAAATGGCAGATCGGTCGGTGGCATATCCTCAAGGCCTAGTTGAAGATGTTCTTATCAAGGTTAATGATTTCATCTTTCCCGCTGATTTTATTGTTCTCGATATGGAGGAAGATCGAAATATGCCCTTGATTCTTGGGAGACCATTTTTGGCGACGAGCCAAGCACTCATTGATGTTGCAAGAGGAGAGCTTACCTTGAGAGTAAATGATGAGAGTTGCACTTTCTCCATCTACAAGCCTTCGACGTATTTTGAGGAAGAAGAAGTCAAATCGGTAGAGGAGTGTAAAGTGCTTGGTGTGTGTGATTCTTACACCGTAAAGAGTTCTATGGAGTTGCCCAAAACTCCTACCGAGGCTTGCATTTCTACTTCTTTCTCTTCTTCAAAATATTCTTTTTATCTATGCTCTAATTATTTTGATGAGTGTACTTCAGAAAGTGTGCAGAAAATTTCAGATCAAGATGCACACATTTTCGGAAAAGGGAATGAAGAGAATGGAGCTACCCCGAAACATTTGCATGGCCACTTGAAGAATTATAAGAAGAAAAAGAGAAGGGCGTGTGAAATTCCGGGTTAGTACAAAATACTCTTCCACCTCTTCTTCTTTCAAACTTATTATTTTTCTTAGTAAAAACAATAAGTTTGGGGGGATGGCGAAGTGTGGAAAAGTATTTCGATTTTTATTGCTTTCTAGGTATTTTGTTTGAGTCTTGTTTAGTGTCTAGTATAAAGTAGTAGAGTCATTTGTGTGTTTTTGGGTTTAATTGATGATAAGCATGGCTAGTACTTGTGATGATGAGGCCTATGATGAATTCTTGAAGTTGAGTTTATTGAAAATCTTTCACTTGGGATTACTTCATGAGTTGATTAGCATGATTGATTGAATTTTGATTGTTTGACCTCTAAGAAACTTGGATCAAATATTAGCATTTGTTGTGAGTTTTGAGCCTTGACTATTGCATGATTATAGTCTTATCTTCTTTCTTGAGTGTGATTGTTCAAGCATGCATACTTGTCTCTAGAACTTGCTCTTCTATCTCCCTCGAGGTTGCATTAGTGTGCTCAATAATTTAGAAATGATCTAAGGCCATCCTTCTTAGCCTCATTCTTCCCCTTTTCTCTTGTCCAAATGATACATAAATCATAGTTTAACCCCTTTGAGCCGTTGAGACCTTTTTCTTTGATAAACTTTGGGATGGGGATATTGTGTAGGATTTTGTTGGTTTATATTGAGAAAGTTGAAAGAATGAGAGAGAACTTGGAATTGAAAGGATTCCTTTGCTCACATAAGCTCTAGCTCGCCCATATTAAATGAAAAAAAAAAAAAAGAAAAAAAAAAGAAGAGAGTCTCAATAAAAGAAAAGAAAAAAGAAGGAAAAAAAAAAAAAAAAAAGAAGTGAAAGTTGTGGAATAAAGAGCATAAGTGAGTAGAGAAGGAGTACTAAAATGGTTGAGTGATGAGGATAATTTAGAATGGATGAATGGTTGGAAAGATTAGCTTTTTTTTTTAGCTAATGGCTTGAGTGTTTGTGGGAATTAAGAGTCATTATTTTGGGATTTTACTCACTTAGCCAAATACTTCCTACCTACCAAAGAGCCTACATTACAACCTTAATCAAAGTCCTTTTTGATCTTTATTATAAGCACACATTGAGCAATGGAGAGGTTGAGATGAATTGCAAGCCTATGGTAGATATTGTGCATGTTTTGAATTGAGTGAAAAATTTACTTATCTATACACACTTGAGAGTTGAGAGTTTCACTCATATGTACCCCTATGCCGTGAGGATCCAAGTTTAGAAGAAGTTAGATTATTGAAATATGATCATGATGTGCTAATCGATAATTGTGGTGATTTGTTTGTGATGATTTTGGTTTTATAAAAAATTTTCTGAGGCCAAAATTCATTGTCACTTTGCTAATCCGTGTTTATTGTTGATTGATCTCTTGCTTCGTTTTTGTGTTTGAGGACAAACATTCACTCAACTTTGGGGGGTTGATAAACACGGATTTTCTACGTGTTACGAGAGCTTATAATTACGCTTTAGTGTTATTATCATGGTCGAGTTCTATACTTTTAATCTATATTTCTTATATTCTCGGATATTGCACTTGATCTCGGTTTAGTCGAGTTTTGTAGGCAAAAGAGAGGAGAAAATGGGAAATAAAAGCATTAATCATGGGCCTTGAATTAACCATGGGCTTTGAATTAATCTTGGGCCCAAAGCATGGCCCAAAAGTAGGGCCCAAGGATGACAAGTAAAGAAGCAAGCGCGGCCAGCAAATTCCTTGACGCTGCCATACATGCAGCCGCGCCTTCATGCATGCGGCTATGCATGCAGCCGCGTCTCCACGCCTCCCCTGCCGCGCCCAGCACCCCCTTCTCCGCGCCTGGGCCACGCGGCTGCCCACGCCGCCGCGCTCACCTCCATCTGCCGCCGCGTCTTCCATGTATGGAAAGAGGCATCCAACATGCGGCGGTTACGATCCGCCTTCAAGGGAGTCGTAACAGAAAATCAAGGGAAAAGAATAAGAGGGCGGAGAAGAGAAGAGGACGGACATCTCATATTTTGCATCTGGCACTCTACGAAAAACACAAGGACTTGGGATTCAATCTTGGGAGAAGAAGATCGAGGAGTCACGTCGCGATATTCGAAGCCATAGTCTTGCTCTACGGTTTTCGTTTGTTTATGATTTTGTCCCCTTCGAAACTTGAGATGATTGTCTTCATTATGTTTGGCTAGAATTCTCTATTATTCTAGAGTTAGGGAGTAGATGAACATTGTAGATTCGAATTAGTTTTTATCAATCGATCACGACCTTCTATTGCTTCGTATGTTCTTGAGTTTATTGCTTGCTTATTTGATTAGCTACCAAATTCGCATGATTTATTGTGTTGATTCGATAGGCGAAAGATGAGAATTAACGTTCGAATAGGGAACATAGGACACACACTTCGATAAAGTCGAAAGATCTTGAGAATTGTGTGAGTGCTTATAACCTTTTGAACCTTTAGGAGTTTCATGTGTTAGTTATCAGTTGGACACAACGATTCTTGCATGAAATCTACGGTTTAGGCGCTACGAAAGTAGGTTTAAGCTTATTGTGTGGTTGTTCTAGTAATAGTCGAGTCCTCTATGTGATTGATTGATTTTGATTAAATTGAATTCGTTCGTTCATCGAAACCGAAGCTCTAGAATAATTCTTCTCTTATTTGATTCTCTCGTTGCTTGTTATTTGTTTAAGTTCATTTATTTTTTAATTAGTTCAGTAAAACAAAATCCATCGATTTATTCGTCTAGATAGAGGACAGGAAATTAGACTAGTACTCGTTAGGTTAATCAGTCCTTGTGGAATACGACCTTGCTTCCCTATCTATAATTACACCCGTACACTTGCGGTAGTAAAAATATTAGTGAACACTTCATTCTCCCAACTGTCGGTGGAATGTGCCCACTCAATTCATTTCCAAAGAAATAAATCCCGAGCAAACTGCTCAAGTTTCCAATTTCAGAAGGAATGGTGCCCATGATGCTGTTCTCTGATAGCGAGAAGACCTCAAGAGAAGAGGAAAAGTTCCCGACTGATGCAGGCAGGCTACCGTTCAACAGGTTATCGCCTACGTCCAAGCGCTTTAGATGTCGACAGTTGGTTAACGAAGAGAGAAACGGGGCTGCCTCTCCACTCAAATTATTACTTGCCATGTAAAGTTCTTGGAGGAGTCTGAAATTATCAAAGTCCGGTATGGATCCACTCAAGGAGTTGGCGGCAATGTCCAAGAAGGCAAGTTTAGAAAGATTGGTGATAGAGCTTGGAATCGGACCGGTGAGTCTGATGTGAGCTAAAAGAAGCCACTCGAGATTGAAAAGTGAATTCCCCAAATTTGAAGGAAGACTACCTGAAAACTCATTAAAGGAAAGTCCTAACTTCTTCAAGGTTGATATGTTGAATATGGAAGACGGGATGGAGCCGGATAAGGAATTGCTGAACACATCGAAAAGTTGGAGATTTGGTAAAATGCCGATCTCTTGTGGAATTTCACCTGCCGATGCACACATGCATGCATATATGAAATATTAATAACATTGAATGTAATAATACTATCACATGGATAACAATAAGGTACTCAAGATTTTTCCGCTTAGAGGCCAGTAGACAAATCTAAACTCCATCAAAAAACTCAAAAATAACTTGCTCAGAATGATCAAAATGAACTCAAGGAACCCGATAAAATAACTTCTTATAAGGAGATCTCAAAAAAAAAAATGCAAGTAGAACACACACTAAAAGATACTTCCTCTATCAATTTTATCATAACACTTTTGTTCAATAATGTAGACACATATATATTGAACAGTAAATGATAGAATCGACAGAGAGAGTACTTAGTTTAAATTATTTTTTCTTTTTTATAGTTCAAGCTCCCGTAAATTAATTATTTGGCTATCATTATATGATAAAAAAAATGACTAGTTAAGATTGATTAGATTGAAACTTAAACTTCATGGATAAGGAGATACTATAATGTTTTATCAGTTAAATGTTCTTAAAGATAAGGAAAAACTAGAACTCTAGAGCTACATACAAATAAATATTAATTTTTTCATACTACACTTGTTAATAAACATATGGGTTTATATGAAAATTCTAAAACTATTCATGCAAAAGAAGTTTGAACAATGATATTGCAACGAAATAAAGAAATTAATAAGTAAATCAATAGTTCAATCGTAGTATTTACGTATGAATGCACGTAACCTCTACAAGTTTTGATTGTGATTCCATTTTCAAGCTATATTTCTCGCAACCGATTCAGTTAAGTTTGATTTCATAACCTCTCTTAACAAAACATTTCAAAACATTCCCACAGATTCTATAGTATAGACATTTTGCCCATTAAATTTTCAAGCTGTTACTTTAAATGCAAAAACAATTTAAAGAAAATAGGATGCATTAATAGAAATGGCAGTTCATAATAATTAATATGACCACCACATCTCTACCTGTCAAATTATTGTACCCCAAGTACAAGTGAGTGAGCATGGTGAGATTTCCAATTCTACGTGGGATGCTGCCTCTCAAATTGTTGTCGTCAAATGACAAAAACTCAAGGTTTCTGCATTTCCATATATTTGGTGGAATTTGTCCTTGTTGATTATGAGACAAATAAAGTATTTTGATGTTAGGCATATTGTTGCACATTTCACTTGGGACCCTACCTGCAAACACTTACAATCTTAATCCAAATCTGCAATATTATTAATTCATTTGTATTTTTCAATTATTAGTGAACGCATGGTGATTATATATATATATATATATATATATATATATATATAGTGAGTGGATCAAATGGGATCTCTATCCTTAGGTAGTAACTAGGATCCAATCTTAAACACTCATTTTTGTAAATCTACGGTGATTATATATGTTTGATATTTTATTATTTACGTTTTTTTTTAATCTAAAAGGTTAATGAAGTAATTTTGTTTTATTTTTTGATTAACTGCTCCCATTAATGTAGGGATTCATTTCAAACTATTTTTAATATATTAATGTGTTGTTTCTTTCATACAGAAAATATTAACATTATGTATTCATATTTTATTCAAAATTTTGTATTATTAATAAGTTTCTATGGTCAATTCGTATGCAAGCGAAATGAGTGTCAAAATGAATGTTGATGAAACTGAAGCATCTGAAACTAAGATTATAAGCAAAATATTTATATAAATTAAGCAGTGCATGTCAACAACAATTCATATATGCATCATAAGCATTTATTCACACATACAACTTTACAAGAATAAAGCATTTGGGGTGTAAATTATATAAAGTAATTAGGAAATTATATATTTAATTTACAATAAGCATTTCACTCACATAAGCAGTTAGTTTAGATTAATAAAGCATTTAACATAAGTAAAATAAGCATTTCATTTTCACCCATATAAGCAAAAATATGAATATCGCAAGTAAGCAATTCCAAGCTTGCATACAAGCATTTCTTAATTTAAAATAAGCATTTGCTTATTGTAAATAAGCAATTCGATATGAGTAAATTAGCAATTCAAAACGTGAAATACATACAACATATTTTAAATCTAAATGAGCAAATTCAATGGGAGACGTATATTTATACGAAGAGTATATACGTATGATATTATTAAGCATTTAAATGAGTGTAAATAAGCAGTTCAAACTATGTAATTAAGCATGTATATACCTCAAATAAGCAATTTAAAGTAGTGTACATTTATACGAAGAGTATTATTCTAAGCAAAAAAATAAAAATTACGTAATAAGCAATTTTGTAAATAAAAATAAGTAATATTTTATTGTATGCAATTAGACGTGTTGTTTTAGTTTAAAATACAAAACATATAAATATTGTATTTTTGTATCAATCGATTTAAATTGAAAATCCCGGATTACACGCCAACTTTCAATTGATTGCGGTAGTTATTTTTCACTCATTTACACATTTACCCTTAATGTTTATGCAATAATTAGCGGAATTGGATAAAATTGATTAATCATATTAAATTTGGAGCGTCCAATTTGGAAGATCAAGGGCATAGATTGGTTCCTAGTTAACACCTAAGGGACGGTTCCTATTGGATCCGCTCCCTATATATATATCAAGCATACCTGTCAACTTGTTATTATCGAGATACAACTGCTCAAGTTATCGTAGATTATTGTTGAAACTTGGGATACCTCCTGATAAACTATTCTCGGAGAAGCTCAATTCCATCAGAGAAGAGATGTTGAAGACTGAAGATGGAATATTTCCAGATAGAGAAGCGCTGTCGATGTTTAATATCTCTAGCCTCGAGAGATTCCCTATTTCTGCCGGAGCAAATCCTAAAATTATGTACTAATGTTATTCACCAACATAAAAGATATGTACAACTATTAGCTAAAATGTTGATTGCCAATAAATGGATTGGCGTAGGATAATGTAAAGAGCTCAAGATGTTTAATTTGCATTTCCATAGACTTGATGAAATCTGCCCTTCAAGTTTATTCTCATGTAAAGAATGATATTATGTTGGGAGCTTTTGATTACTTTGAAGTAAAGATTAAACTCCATGCCCAAACTTTTGATTCTTAATGATGAACAGAGGGAGTATTATTATAAATCATTGTATACATACACAAGTAAGAAGATATTTGAACATACCTCGAAAATCGTTATAGCCCAAATACAACTCTCTAAGCGTGTTCAAGCTCCCAATTTCAAGCGGGATTTCTCCATTGAAATGATTGTAGGATAAACTCAGGATCTCAAGGTGCCTGCATTTCCATATATTTTGTGGAATCTCCCCAGAAAGTTGATTGGCCGAAATACTTAGTCTTGTGATATTTGGGTGATTGTCACACAAATGACGCGATAGTGGACCTGATAGGCTATTATCGCCAATTCTAATTTCTATCAAGGAAGAGATATTGAAGATAGCATGAGGAATGGACCCACTCAACTCATTATAATTCAAGTTTAACACTTGTAGGGATGAAAGATTTCCAATCCCCTCTGGAATAACCCCGCTCAAATGGTTATTGCTTATGCCTAGTTCCGTGAGAGAAGAAGACCTACTACTCCTCCCGATTTCCATTGGAATATTTCCACTCAAGTGATTGTAACTCAAGTCTAAGCCCTGGAGATTTGAATTGTTGAACAAAGAGGGAGGGATT
Source organism: Thymus mandschuricus (assembly GCA_029379335.1). Classification (NCBI taxonomy): domain Eukaryota; kingdom Viridiplantae; phylum Streptophyta; class Magnoliopsida; order Lamiales; family Lamiaceae; genus Thymus; species Thymus mandschuricus. The sequence continues at coordinate 39,927,607 of CM057074.1, forward strand.
CTACCTGTGAAACTGTTATTGCGGAGATCCAGTTCCTCGAGCTGAGGTAAACTTCCCAACCATGTCGGGACTTCTCCGGTGAATGAATTCACTCCCACGTTCATCACCTTCAGACGCCGCAGTTTAGAGAGCTTGAAAGGTAACAAGCCCGTGAAAATTGTTGGAGCGGATGTCAAGATACCTGAGAAACGTTAGGTTTCCGAGATGTGGGGCAACAGTTCCCGCAAGGTTGAAGCCGGAGAGATTAAGGACAGTCACCCTTTGGTGCTTGACGCCACACGTGACGCCAATCCAATCACAGACGGAAGTATTTTTTGACCAATTCGTGCGCAAGATAGCACCGGGGTCGGAAGCAACGGAGTTCTTGAAGGAGAGAGGAGCATGTTTGTCAGTAGTAGAATCCAAGCAGAGGGCAATGGTATTGAAGAAGAAGAAGATGGAAAGAGCAAAGAAAGAGAGATGAGTAGAACTCTTCATTGATTTTAATTCTTTTATTTTGGATTGGTTGCCCTCTTCATATGTATAGCGGATTAACGGATGCTCTCTTTACTAAGTTCAATCATCCCACCATTAGCAGTTTAGCACCCTACGTTTTGCTGTTCAATTATTTGTATAAGAACGCCAATTGATACTAAAACTGGGTCAACGAGTCTTCTTCCAAATAAGTCAAGTGTGGAATTTATGTAAAACTGGGACACAAATTGGGATACAGTAAAATTTTACTTTCGAGATTAAATTGCAATTACACTAAAATTCAGACTTTTTTCGATCCGGCCATATAAGACTCTTTTTATTTTCGTGTTATCATTTTTTTTATACCTATCTCACTATTTTCTCCAGGCTATTCGAATCGGACTATCAAGTTAGGACCTTTTAACCTCCCTAATTCCAATTAGGATGAGAGAGACCCCTCAACATATGCTTTACTATCAAATATCACAATAATAGCAATTAATCTTATCTTATCATTTAGGTAATAATCAATAACTTGATTATATATTCATCATAGATATTTTTTATAGATAACAAGAGCATAAGCAACAACAAAATTGAAAGAGTAAAGGACGAGACATGAAATATTTCCATTTAATTATTTGTATTAATATATGTACACTCTAATTTGCTCTCCACTAAATTTTTTATGAGTTTAATTTTCAATTAACTTGAATGATATCCAAGCTATATATCCTATTTTCGATTATCTTTTGAGTCTTCGTAGTCAACTTAGTGCTTTAACCACAATAAGAGTGCAATTTCAATTCATGATGGTTGGGGCAATTGACGCAAGTCGTCGTCAACTTAATTACTTTTGAGGCCTCTAAAACATGCATCCACTAAATCTCCATTAAAGATGAGTGAGCAACACAAGCCTCTCCACTCACAAGGAATATTGTGAGTGTTGGAAATTGTTGGTTTTCTTTGTAGAAAATGTATGACTTGGGCCCATGCTTTTATTTTATCCTAATCGTAACTTTTATACTTTGGATGTTAATTTCAACCTTGGGAAATTATACCATGCCACTTAATGGGTAGAATTTATGTTTAGTTGTTTGACTAAAATTGATGAATAATTCTATCTTTTTATTTTATATTCACCTTGAGCAAATTTATGTTGTTGTTCGCTATTGATGTGATATTAATAATCTATGATACAAACACAAATACAATTATTTTCTTATTTCAAAAAAGAAAAGCCTAGTCATTTTTTTCATTTCGACAAGGGGCAAAATTAGTGTATCAGTAGTAGTTTTTTTTTTTTTTCCACATAAATATGAAATTAGCCTATTGGAAACTCTGAGAATTTGTTGAATTTCCAGCACAAAATATCAGCAATTAGACTACAAAATTTTGTGAATAGTGTCTTCTACTCCACAGAAATAAAATGATTATAATAATAAAAATAAAATCAGCAAGCCACAATACCATTTTCTTTGCTACTCTGTTTTAGAGAATTGTAGATACTTTGGAACATTTCATCGAACAGTTTCCGGGCACCTGTTGAGGAATAAGTCCTCTCAATCATCAACGGATTCAATTCATCAAACTAGTGCTATCCTTAGTTTGCTGGAAACTTTAGACGAGGATTTTTCATGGGTCGGGAAAATGCTATCATTAGCCTAGACACTGTTCGATGAAACGACTAACAGAGATGATTATCCTGGGTGAAAAAGAAAATCTGCTTGGAAATTAAAAATAACCACATTGCAATTAAATCAAGGTTCATACATCCGAATATAATTAACCATTTGGTTTCCATTACACAAATCCAACTGAAGAGTCCACTACTTAAACAATGAATACTCAATATCAAAGATAAGCTTTGTCGTAGCAAGTTCCAGAGCACAATCAGCATCAAACTCCATTATTGTGAATACTAATCGATAGAGCATATCGAGGCCGACGCCTTCGTGTAGCTGCAGTTATTGCAGCATTGATCTTGTGTAGAGTAGCTGCTGCTTCGATCATATTGATCCTTTCATCTGCTGCATTAGCTGAACATTTCATAGCCAACTCAAAAATCGAGATCAAACATTGTTCTTTTGCAGAGAAATCTCGATCTTCCCTTGACAATGGAACAATTTCAGTCGCTGCATTTTGTCGTAGAGCTTCACTTACCCAATCTATTAGGCTCATTTCTCCACTGAACATATCATCCGTTGGCTTCTTCCCTGTGAACATCTCCAACACCAATATCCCGAAACTGTACACATCCCCCTCCGTCGAAACTTTCCCTTCCCTTCCAAGTTCTGAGTGTTTCACATGCATTCATCATTCTGTTAGGATTATATATATACAAATAGTATTGAAAAAAGTGAATTTAATTTGGAGAGGTTAACACTATAGATCACCTGGTGCAGCGTAACCGATGGTGGCCAACGTTTGAGTGTGGACGAAAGCTTCCCCTCCCTCGAAAAGCTTCGAAATACCAAAATCAGAGAGATGAGCAATCATGTCTTGATCAAGAAGAACATTGCTTGGCTTTACATCGCAATGAACAATTGGGAACGAATAGCCATGGTGTAGATATTCCAATGCTGCTGCAACATCTATTGCTATTTTTACTCTCTGAAGCAGATCCAAATCACTATAGGTGTTCGAATGCAACCATCTATCCAAGCTCCCATTTGGCATGTACGCGAGAACCAAAGCTTTAAACTCCATGTTACTGCAACATCCAATTGTTCGCACTAAGTTTCTGTGTCGGATGGCCCCCAGTATTTCTGTCTCGGTATCAAAGCTTTTTGCACCTCCTTCTATCTGCAGGTTGAATACTTTGACTGCAGCTTCTAATCCATCAGAGAGTGTTGCACGAAAGACTGAACCGAAGCTTCCTCTTCCAAGTAAGTTTCCTTCACTAAAACTATTGGTTCCCCGTTCCAGTTCTATGTAAGAAATTCTTCTCCATTCACTAGTCGGCGGAATGTCACTCGATAGTGTAACTTTTCCTGATTTACGCCTCCTTATCATCACGAAGATGATAGTCGCAAGAATAGCGGGTAAGACCAGTGAGGGTACCAAGAATTTCATTAAGTTTGATCTAGGATGATGGTTTGCTAACAAGCAAGGTTGAACTTGAAATCTCGGGGAACCGCAGAGGGCAAAGTTGTGAGAAAAGGATTGAGGAGGGAAGTTACCAAATTGACCTCCACTTGGGATTTCGCCTTCCAGTTTGTTGTTAGATGCATTAAAAATGTGAAGATAGGGGAGGGTGTCTAAGGACTTGGGTATCGAACCGGAAAGATCGTTGTAAGATAAATCTAAAGTTTTGAGACTTCCGAGATGCCCTAAGGATGCGGGAATAGATCCTCCAAACTGATTATTCGACAAGTTTAGAGTTTCTAATGATTGGCAACCGTCAATCAAGCTGGGTATATCACCAGAAAATCGATTAGACGACAAATCCAAGGTGTTGATTGCCTTCAAATTTCCGAGTTGAGATGACAAGTAGCCGCTGAAATGATTAAAGGATAAGTCCACGATGACAAGGTCTGTAAGAGCCCAGAAGTTGGGAGGGATGGTGGAATCCAATTGGTTGGAGTGTAAGTAAACTTCTCTCAAGGATTTGAGTTCCCCAAAACATTCAGGTATTGAACCTACGAGCTTGTTCCTAGAGACGGTTAACCCTCCCAGATTATATAATCGGCAAATATCATTGGGTATGGACCCAACCAATTGATTGCCATCAAGATATAGCCTTTGGAGTTGCTTCATTTTCCCAACAGTAGGTGGAATGCGCCCGCTCAATTGATTCCCATACAAATATATCGTGAGCAAACTGCTCAATTTTCCGATTTCAGAAGGAATGGTGCCCACGATGCCGTTGTTTGATAACCGGATATCCTCAAGGGAAGAGGAAAAATTCCCGATTGATGTAGGCAGACTACCGTTCAGTAGGTTGTCATCTGCCACCAAGTACTTCAAATATCGACAGTTGGTTAATGAAGAGAGAAATGGGGCAGCCTCTCCGCTCAACTTATTCCCGTAAATGGAAAGTCCTTGGAGGAGTCTCAAACTACCAAATTCTGGTATGGACCCACTGAAGAAATTATTTTGCATGTCCAAGAAGGCAAGCTGAGAAAGATTGGTAATGGAGTTTGGAATTGGGCCACTCAGGCTATTGTTAGCTAAAAGAAGCTCTTCAAGATTGAAAAGTGAATTCCCCAAATCTGAAGGAAGACTACCTGATAACTCATTCAATGAAAGGTATAATGTTTTCAAGGTTGATATGTTGAATATGGAAGATGGGATGGACCCAGTTAAAGAATTGTTGAACACGCTGAAAACTTGGAGGTTTGGTAAAGTGCCGATATCTTGTGGAATTTCACCTGCAGTATCCAGAAATACATGCATGAATAATATTAAATTTATTCAATGTATTATTATTGTTATTATTATTAATAGTTATCACATATGGTCCGGTTTTAGGTTTATAATTTCAATTTAATTAATATACTACCTCAATTTCATATAAGTAGTCCTATTTGGAATGGGCACAGGAGTCAATAAAGGAAGAAATGTGTGATTGTAATTGATTCTGAAGAGAGAGAGTTAATTGTAGCCATGTATTCTTTGCCATTTTAGGAAATGAAACTAATAAATGAGACGGACCCGCGAAATGGCAAATGAGACTACTTATATGAGATGTTATATTTTATTTTTAATATAATTAGTTTATTAAAAACATTAATATATTTGAATATAACTAATATATTCATGATAGTATTAATGATTTAATGATTTATTCTTCATGTTATCCATCGGTTGGACACTTGTATTGTCCGCACATCTAAGGTACCTAAAATTGTTCGAATCAACGAATCCAATATGTTAATATGCAAATCCGTTCCAACTCATGAAAGAAGTCTAGCCACTGTTGGGGAGATAAGAAACGAAGATGTGAAAGCAAATCGAATTCTCTGAAAGGCATGAAACACTTTCAGATCGAATCAATTCGACGGTTCTATCGAACTATTCAATCGGATACAATTCAGAGATTTGAACTTTCGTATGTATGTTTGAGAACAACGAACCAGAAGAAGAAGATGATCGCCTTAAAAGGAACGGGAAAATAAACTGATTTTATCAGTTTAAAAAGCAGTTAAGACAACTTTTTGAAAGTTGCAAAATAGTCCTTCCAAATTTTGAAAATTAAATTTTGATGAATTTTCTGCACAACAATATATTCGGAAATAAAAAAATTTCCAAGCTGAACACCCCAGCTAGGGGCTCTGCCCCTTGGACCCCGCCAGGGGCTACCACCCCTTGGACCCCGCTCAGGGGCGCTGCCGCCCCTTGGACCCTGCTATCGGGGGCGCTGCCCCAAACCCCTGTCCTTTAGGGGCTTCGCCCCTAGAATCATAATAAAATTCACATAAGCGTGCACTTCGCACCTCCAAACTTATATAATGTATTATTATGATAATCCTGATCAAATTAGTCAATCCATTTACACTAAAATATTCAACAGCCACAACTAGATTGACCACACATCTAAAATACCAAAAATGATCTTATTTTGGTTTATAGTTTTTTATTAAAAAAAAAAAATGTAACCTAATAAAATTTAAAGGACTTTTTTGTTATACTAGCAGATTACGTGCGATGCACGTATAATCTTATTGCACATATAATATTTATTTTTAATGTTATAAGTTTATTATAAATATTGATACACTTGTACATAAATAATAAAATCATGCATATAAGTTGGATATAAATATAAATTGAAATATTTTCAAAATTAATATTCTAATGATAATATTAATGTTCTAAAGATTTATTTTAATGACAAGGGCAAAATAGGCAAACTAAATTTTGTAAACAAGACATTTTTTATAATAGTATAGATATATTGCCCAGGGCAGGGCCCCTAAATTGTGAGGGGCATGTGGTTTATCATTTAACAATTAGTGGCACACCATCATATGCTATTCATAACCATAATTAATATACCACATCTATACCTGTCAAATTATTGAACGCTAGACTCAACCCTGTAAGCATTGTAAGATTTTCAATTCCACGTGGGATGCTGCCACTCAAATTGTTGTCTCTAAATGACAAGAACTCAAGGTTTCTGCATTTCCATATATTTGGCGGAATATGGCCTTGAAGTTGGTTCTGTCTCAAATAAAGTGATTTGAGGTTGGGCATATTGCTGCACATATCAGTCGGGACCCTACCTGCAAATAATTTTGTACCACATGCATTATGATCCTTTCATCTGCTGAATATGCTGAACATTTCATAGCCAACTCAAATATCGAATTCAAACATTGTTCTTTTGCAAAGAAATCTCTTGATAACGGAACAATTTCAGTCGCTGCATTTTGTCGTAGAGCTTCACTTACCCAATCTATTAGGCTCATTTCTCCACCGAACATATCATCTGTTGGCTTCTTCCCTGTGAACATCTCCAACACCAATACCCCGAAACTGTACACATCCCCCTCCGTCGAAACTTTCCCTTCCCTTCCAAGTTCTGAGTGTTTCACATGCATTCATCATTCAGTTAGGAATATATATATATAAATAATATTGACAAAAGTGAATTTAATTTGGAGAGGTTAACACTATAGATCACCTGGTGCAGCGTAACCGATGGTGGCCAACGTTTGAGTGTGGACGAAAGCTTCCCCTCCCTCGAAAAGCTTCGAAATACCAAAATCAGAGAGATGAGCAATCATGTCTTGATCAAGAAGAACATTGCTTGGCTTTACATCGCAATGAACAATTGGGAACGAATAGCCATGGTGTAGATATTCCAATGCTGCTGCAACATCTATTGCTATTTTTACTCTCTGAAGCAGATCCAAATCACTATAGGTGTTCGAATGCAACCATTTATCCAAGCTCCCATTTGGCATGTACGCGAGAACCAAGGCTTTAAACTCCATGTTACTGCAACATCCAATTGTTCGCACTAAGTTTCTGTGTCGGATGCCGCCCAGTATTTCTGTCTCGGTATCAAAGCTTTTTGCACCTCGTTCTAGCTGCAGGTTAAATACTTTGACTGCAGCTTCTAATCCATCCGAGAGTGTTGCACGAAAGACCGAACCGAAGCTCCCTCTTCCAAGTAAGTTTCCTTCACTAAAACTATTTGTTCCCCGTTCCAGTTCTATGTAAGAAATTCTTCTCCATTCACTAGTCGGTTGAATGTCAGTCGATAGTGTAACTTTTCCTGATTTACGCCTCCTTATCATCACGAAGATGATAATCGCAAGAATAGCGGGTAAGATCATTGAGGGCGCCAAGAATTTCTTTAAGTTTGATCTAGGATGATGGTTTGCTAACAAGCAAGGTTGAACTTGAAATCTCGGGGAACCGCAGAGGGCAAAGTTGTGGGAAAAGAATTGAGGAGGGAAGTTACCAAATTGACCTCCACTTGGGATTTCGCCTTCCAGTTTGTTGTTAGAAGCATTAAAAATGTGAAGATAGGGGAGGGTGTCTAAGGACTTGGGTATCGAACCGGAAAGATCATTGTAAGATAAATCTAAAGTTTCGAGACTTCCGAGATGCCCTAAGGATGCGGGAATAGATCCTCCAAACTTATTATTCGATAGGTTTAGAGTAACTAATGACTGGCAACCGTCAATCAAGCTGGGTATATCACCTGAAAATCGATTAGACGACAAATCCAAGGTGTTGATTGCCTTCAAATTTCCGAGTTGAGATGACAAGTAGCCGTTGAAATGATTAAAGGACAAGTCCACGATGACAAGGTCTTTAAGAGCCCAGAAGTTGGGAGGGATGGTGGAATCCAGTTGGTTGGAGTCCAAGTAAACTTCTCTCAAGGATTTGAGTTCCCCAAAACATTCAGGTATTGAACCTACGAGCTTGTTCGTAGAGAAGTTCAACCCTCCCAGATTATATAATCGGCAAATATCATAAGGAATGGACCCAACCAATTGATTGCCACCAAGATATAGTATTTGGAGTTGCTTCATTCTCCCAACTGTCGGTGGAATGCGCCCACTCAACTGATTGCCATCCAAATATATCTCGAGCAAACTGCTCAAGTTTCCGATTTCAGAAGGAATGGTGCCCATGATGTTATTGTTTGATAGCGAGATATCCTCAATCGAAGATGAGAAGTTCCCGATTGATGCAGGTAGGCTACCGTTCAATAGGTCATCTGTCACTTCCAAGTACTTCAAATATCGACACTTGGTTAATGAATATAGAAATGGGGCTACCTCTCCGCACAACTCATTCCCCCAAATGTAAAGTTCTTGGAGGAGTCTCAAATTACCAAAATCCGGTATAGACCCACTCAAGAAGTTGGAGTTCATGTCCAATATGACAAGTTTAGTAAGGTTGGTGATTGACCTAGGAATCGGACCGTTGAGTTTGTTCTGAGCTAAGAGAAGCACTTCAAGGTTGGAAAGAGAATTCCCAAAGGTTGAAGGAAGACTACCCGAAAACTCATTAAATGAAAGTTCTAAATCCTTCAAGGTTGATATGTTGAATATGGAAGATGGGATGAAGCCGGATAAGGAATTGTTGAACACATCGAAAAATTGAAGGTTTGGTAAAGTGCCCATCTCTTGTGGAATTTCACCTGCCATAAGTAGACATTCATGCATGCATGAGATATTAATAATATTTCAATGTATTATTATTAGTTATCACATATGGCCCGGTTTTAGTTTTATAATCTCATATTAGTGTAGATATAGATATGGGGTGCTAATTGCGATCCAGTTTTTTGCAACGGTGCATGTTTCACTGATTGTCCTAGGTTTGATTTCATAACCTCTCTTAATTGTTGTGTCGGAACAAAACAGTTCAAAACATTCCCACAGATTCTATAGCAAACTTGTAGACGTTTTGCCCATTAAATTTTCTTGCTTAATATGTACTATAATTATATTCTATGTTATTCATAATCATAATATGATCACATTTGTACCTGTCAAATTATTGTCGGCCAAGCTCAGTACTGTAAGCATTGTGAGATTTCCAATTCCTCGTGGGATGCTGCCACTCAAATTGTTGTCGTCAAATGACAAGATCTCAAGGTTTCTGCATTTCCATATAGTTGGTGGAATCTGTCCTTGAAGTTGATTTTGATACAAATAAAGTATTTTGATGTGTGGCATATTTTTGAAACTTGGGATACTTCCTGATAAACTATTATCGGAGAAGATCAATATCCTCAAAGAAGAGATGTTGAAGATTGAAGATGGGATATTTCCACTTAGAGAAGCGTTGTTGATGCTTAATATCTCTAGACTCGAGAGATTCCCCATTTCTGCCGGTACTCCTCCTAAAAGTATGTATATTGTTATTCACCAACATAAAGATATATACAGTTGTTAGCTAGAATGTTAATTGCCAATGAAATTGTTGTAGGATAATGCCAAGAGATCAAGATGTTTGCATTTCCAAATATGATCTTCAAGTTTATTCTCATGTAAAGAAAGTGATATGATGTTGGGCACGCATACTAAATAAGTGATATGATGTTTAAAGCTCGGATGCTTCCGGTCAAATAAGTGCTAGAGAGCTTCATGAATCTCAATTGAGATATGAGCGAAATATCATTCTTGCACTTTTAGAGATAAAAAAACACTCTAATATTTCACTAATGTTCTACATAGGTTGTAATATTGTTTTGGTAATTGTTATACTCCCTCCTAGAACGGTCGTCCATCCTTTATAAACCATTTCCGTTTTTAAGATACCATTTAAATAACATATTAACACATAATCACAATACATTAAATTTTGTGTTGAAGCTTTAGTTACAAAGATAATGAACGAATTGAGTATTACAACCTCCTCCATCTCTTAAAAGTAGTTCATCTTTCCTTTTTTGTCCATCTCATATATTAGTCCACTTTCCATAAATTGAAGATAATACTTGGCTACAATTAATTCTCTCTTCTCAAAATTAATTACAACCACACATTCCCTTTTTTCTTAATTCTTGTATCAAGTTAAATACTACTTTTGTGAGATGGAGATGGTATTATATAATCAAATATATACACAAGTAAGAAGTAAGTAGATATCTGTACGTACCTTTAAAATCGTTATAGCCCAAATACAATTCTCTAAGCATGCCCAAGCTCCCAATTTCAAGCGGGATTTCTCCATCGAAGCGATTGACGGATAACCCCAGGATCTCAAGGTGTTTGCATTTCCATGTATTTTGTGAAATCTCCCCAGAAAGTTGATTGATCGAAATATCTAGTAGTTTGATATTTGGGAGATTGTCACACAAATGACTCGGGAGTGGACCTGATAGGCTATTATTGTGAATTCTAATTTCTCTCAAGGAAGAGATATTGAAGATACCATGTGGAATGGACCCACTCAACTCATTTACATTCAAGTTTAACACTTGTAGGGATGACAGATTTCCAATCTCCTCTGGGATAACCCCGCTCAAATGGTTATTGCTTATCCATAATTCCTTGAGCGAAGAAGACCTACTGCTCCCGATCTCCGTCGGAATATTTCCACTCAACAGATTGTTACTCAAGTCTAAGAGTTGGATATTTGAATTGTTGAACAAAGAGGGAGGGATTCTACCTGTGTAACTGTTGTTGTGGAGATCTAGTTGCTCAAGCTGAGGTAATCTGCCCAACCATGTTGGAATTTCTCCAGCAAATGAATTCGCTCCCAAGTTCATCACCTTCAGACGCCGCAGTTTAGAAAGCTCGAATGGTAACAAGCCCGCGAAATTGTTGGAACTGAGATCCAAATATCTCAGGAATGTTAGGTTTCCGAGATGTGGAGCAACAGTTCCAGCAAGGTCGAAACCGGAGAGATTAAGGGCAGTCACCCTACGATGCCTGAGGCCGCACTTCATTAATTTCACACATTCAAGCATTTCACCGAACAGCTCGAGGGCTTCAATGATTTAGACTGTAATGGTAGAATTTTATGTTTTTGATTTCAAATAATGATTGCAACCATCCTTTGTGAATATTGTCTTCTACTCTACAAATTTTTATTCTGTAGAAATAAATATAAAAAGTAAAATAAAGATAAAATATTTCTTTGCTACTCTGCCTTGGGGAGTGTTAATATTTTGAAGCTGGACTATGAAACATTAACCTTTTTCAAACAGTTCATCGAACATCTGGAGTGTTGCTGCGTGATTTGCATGGAATATTATTATATGGCATATTTATGTATGTGAAGGAATTCTTAGTTGCGGGGAATTCCTTGTGGATCAAGATATATTATATTCTCTCCTTAATTAGAAGATTTGCATGAAGATTATATCTACCCTATTAAGGATATCTTTTAGATATGCCTTAATTATCTCCTAGGGTTTTACGTGGAGTATATAAGCATGAAGATCTCAATTGGAGCTGCTGCGCGTTGTGATTCATTATTGAGAGCTCGTCTTCTTCATGCATTCGAGAGTTGAGTTTATTCATTACATTCATCAATTGGGGTAGTTAGTTTATTGGTGAGTGTTTGTAATATCTTGAACAATTCCTTGTTCAAGATCGGGTTTTCATCTTTTCATTCTGAGAAAAGTAATTGGGTAGACTAGAGAGAGTTTACCGTGAGGATTCATTGGTGAGGGTAGAGTCGGGTGAGGAGAGAACGTTTCAGTGTGGCTGACGTTCATATATCTTGTATCCCTTATACTCGTCATAGTGATTATTTCTTGGAATAGTTTCCCCCAGACGTAGGTGTATTTGTCACCGAACTGGGTTAACAACTTGTGTTCTCAACTGTGTTACGTGTTGAGTTACATATACCTACCAAAGTAGGGATTATACATTTTCAATTGGCACCAGAGCAGGTCATCGAGGTGCGGTGTTAAATCCTGGGATATCTGTATAACCCGTTGGTAGTTTGGTGGTGCTTGCAATGAGTACTATCAAGGAAGGTGGTTCTACAGTTAGACCACCGTTATTTGATGGCACAGGCTATGGGTATTGGAAGATCAGAATGGCTTCGTTTATCAGATCCGTTGACGAGGCTGCATGGACCGCAGTGGAGGTTGGTTGGAGTGTCCCAAAAGATGAAGACGGCTCAGAGAAACCGAGAACTAAATGGACGGAAGAGGAGCTAAAGTCGTCTGGAATGAATCAGAAAGCTATCAATGCTATTCACCTGGGTGTGAGTGTTGAAGTTTTTGCTATTATCTCCATGTGCAGATCTGCCAAGGAAGCATGGGATATCTTGGAAATTACTTATGAAGGAAATAAACGGGTGAAGAATCAGAGGCTGCAACAACTCACTTCACAGTTTGAGTCACTCAGAATGGACGAGAATGAGAGCATCTCAGATTTCTATGCTAAGCTGCTGAGTCTATCGAATGAGTTCTTTTCGTTGGGAGAAAAGCTTACGGAAGCTAAGATAGTGAGGAAAATCTTGAGATCTCTTCCCGAGAGATTTGATTACAAAGTTACTGCTATTGAGGAAGCTAAGGATGTTGATGATCTATCTCCAAACGAACTTATTGGTTCCTTGAGGACGTTTGAGATGGGTATGCGTGTGAATCCTAGTGAAAAGAAGAAGTCTGTAGCATTCAAGGCTTCATCTACAAGCCAGTCTGAAGAGGAGTTGACTGCTGAAGACATGGCGGAGTGCATTGCGTACATCTCAAAGAGGTTTGGGAAGAAATTTTTCAGGAAAGGAAATGGTGAAGGTAACTCCAGATTTCGCCGGCCAGAGAACCAAAGTAATTCTCAGAACAGAGGTCCTAATGGCTCAGAGAAGAAAGAAACTGGAGATAGGGGACCACAGTGCCATGAGTGTGATGGTTTTGGGCACATCAAGAGCGAATGTGCGAATACCTTCAAATATCAAAAAATCAGCAAAAAGGCGTTTCAAGCCACTCACAGCGATGAGGAGGTCACCGATACTGAATTTGAAGAAGGACAGGACGCTTCTCATACTGCTCATGTTGCTACCGTGAATGGTCCAAGAATTCAATCTGTTGTCGCTGATCAAGATCCGTTCAAAGTTGGAAATGAGGAGGAAGAAAAAGGTGATCAGGAGGACTATGATGAGTTGATGGATGCATGTAAGAAGGCTCTAATTTTGAATCAGAGCCTTACGGAGCAGGTGAAGAATCTTGAAAGGGAAAGAGCACTTTAAGATTCGAGATTGAATCCCTTCAAGAAAAGCTCAGAAGCTGCGAGGACGGTAGAAAGGAGACTAATGAAGAGCTGAGTCATATTCAGAAGTTGATTAGAATGATGAATTCCAGCACCGAGAAGCTTGACGAAATACTCAGACTTGGAAAGAGAGCTGCAGATAAGGAGGGTCTTGGATTCAACCGAAGCAACTATCAACAAGTTGGATACCAATATCAACCAAGAGCTCAAAGACAAGACTGGAGCAAGCAAGAGAGAGGAATCGAAGGATTGAGACACTCCAATGACTTTGTTGGAACTCAATCTAGTGGGAAAACAGTTAGGCGTGAAGAATGGAGGCCTAAACTAACCGAAAACTTAGTCGCTGTTGAACAGAAATCTGAAGAACAAGGAGCTGCAGAGGAGGTACCCAAACAAGAACACCACAAGGTACACGAGCACGATCCAGATTCTGAAGTATTCATTCCTCTCTGTCATTACTGTCATAGACTTGGCCATATCAGACCAAGATGTCGGTTCTACCTTGGTGATAAGAGGCAGGAGATGATCAAATATCAAAATAGAAGGAATCGAGGCCAGGGCTATAGGGCTTATGTTGTTCACACCAGTAATAGCTCCAGAGTGAGGAACTCCTGGTATATTGACAGTGGTTGCTCGCAGCACATGACAGGCAACATGGATCTCCTTATTAATATTCAAAGTTGCTCAAATGAGTCGGTTGTGTTTGGTGATGGTGGAAAAGGTAGAATTCGAGGAATTGGTACACTGAATGTACCTGGGATGCCAGTCCTGGAAGGGGTTTATATGTTGAAGGCTTGAGAGCAAATCTGGTCAGTATCAGCCAATTGTGTGATGATGGAATGAGCGTAAGTTTTGGGAAAATTAGCTGCATCATCAACAAAGGAACAGATAAGTTTCTGGAGGCAACCAGATCGGCTGATAATTGCTACGTCTTCACTCCAAAGATCACAAGCTACAGGGTCGTCTCTAAGATGAGTGAAATCTGGCATCAGAAGCTCGGGCACACACACTACAGGAACATTCAGAGGCTTATTCAGCTGAATGCCATTGAAGGAATCCCTAAGATCAGATTTGGAGATGTGGAGTTTTGTGGACCGTGTCAGCAAGGGAAACAGACTCAGGAGGTACACAAGAGAGTACTCCGGATCACAATAGCTAAAGTCCTCGATCTTATGCACATGGACTTGATGGGACCGATGCAAGTGGAAAGCTTAGGAGGAAAGAGATACATTCTTGTTTGCGTGGATGATTTTTCCAGATACACTTGGGTTGAATTCTTACGAGAAAAATCAGACACATTCGAGGCATTCAGAGTTCTGTGCCTGAGATTGGAAGTGGAGAAGGAGAGCAAACTCAAGGCCATCAGGAGTGATCATGGGCGTGAGTTTGAGAACCAAGAGTTCATGGAGTTCTGCCAATCC
Organism: Thymus mandschuricus; assembly: GCA_029379335.1. Classification (NCBI taxonomy): domain Eukaryota; kingdom Viridiplantae; phylum Streptophyta; class Magnoliopsida; order Lamiales; family Lamiaceae; genus Thymus; species Thymus mandschuricus. The sequence continues at coordinate 39,942,623 of CM057074.1, forward strand.
AAAGGGATAAGACATGAATTCTCAGCACCTATCACACCCACACAGAATGGTGTAGTTGAAAGGAAAAACAGGACCTTACAAAGCACTGCCAGAACCATGATGAAGGCGAAAGATATTGCTCTTAGACTTTGGGCAGAAGCTTTTGACACGGCATGTTACATTTGCAATAGAGTGTACCTCAGACCACAGACGGAGGTTACTGCTTATGAGATCTGGCGAGGAAGGAAGCCAAATGTGAAACATCTTCACATCTTTGGCTCACGATGCTTTGTGGTAAATGACAGAGTGCAGAGAAAGAAGCTTGACGACAAGGGAATAGAAGGGATCTTTGTAGGCTACTCCAGGAATAGCCGTGCTTACAGAGTGTACCTGAAAAATCAAAGCACTGTTATTGAGTCAATTAATGTTACTTTTGACGACTCAGTTGAAGGCGATGTAAATGCTGAAGAAGAGGTACTGATCACCAGTACTACAGAGAGTTCTCAGAGTCCCAGCGAGGAGAATGATGTCAAAGTTGAGGAGATAACTCTGGAGGGTACTCAAGATGGTACTCCAACTGGTACATCAGACACTACCGAAACAAGAGTCCATAGAAATCACTCAGTTTCAGATGTGATTGGGAATATAAATGATGGGATGCAGACCAGGAAGAAAGACATAGACTTCAAGAAGTTGGTTTCCCACATTGCTACGGTGTGCTTTGTCTCTAAAATTGAACCCAAGAACGTCAATGATGCATTCCAGGATGAAAACTGGATAGCTGCCATGCAGGAGGAACTCTTGGAATTTCAGCGCTGCAATGTATGGTATCTCACTTCTCTTCCCAAAGGTGCTAATGTGATTGGAACGAAGTGGATATTCAAAAATAAAACAGATGAGCAAGGGAACATCACTCGTAACAAGGCCAGATTAGTTGCTCAGGGATACTCACAGGAGGAAGGTATTGACTACGGAGAGACTTTTGCTCCAGTTACCAGATTGGAGTCTGTGAGGTTTTTGATGGGTATGGCTAGCAGTTTGGATTTCAAGCTATATCAAATGGATGTCAAAAGTGCCTTTCTGAATGGAAATTTAGAAGAAGAGGTATATGTGAAGCAACCAAAGGGCTTTGAAGATCCCGAGCACCCAGAGTATGTTTACAGGCTAAACAAGGCTCTATATGGACTGAAGCAAGCTCCCAGAGCTTGGTACAACACGCTGGCAGAGTTTCTTCTGAAGAAGGGATATGTACGAGGAAGTGCTGACAAGACCTTGTTTGTTAAACAACTTGGCGGCCACATATTTATTGTCCAGGTATATGTTGATGATCTGGTTTTTGGTTCTAAGTCAGAGGCTCTTGTGAATGAATTTGTGAAATTGATGTCCTCTGAATTCAAGATGAGTATGTTTGGGGAATTGAAGTTCTTTTTGGGGCTTCAAGTCAAGCAGTGCGAGGATGGCATCTTTGTGAGTCAGGAGAAGTATGCTGAAAACTTGGTAAAAAAGTTTGGCATGGAGAGTTCTAAGTCAAAAAGGACACCAATGGGTACATCGGTTAAATTAACCCAAGAAGGAGAAGGCAAACCTGTGGAACAAACTGTGTACAGAAGCATGATTGGTAGCCTATTGTACCTAACAGCAAGTCGACCGGATATTGCTTACAGCGTTGGGGTCTGCTCGCGATTTCAATCAAATCCAAAGGAGAGTCATCACAAGGCTGTGAAAAAAACATTATAAAGTATGTCAAGGGAACGTGCAAGATTGGCCTATGGTTTGGGAAAGGAAGTTCTCTGAAGCTTACCGGATACAGTGATGCTGATTGGGCTGGAAATCCTAATGATCGTAAGAGTACCACTGGAGGATGCTTTTTCTTGGGAGATAATCTTATCTCGTGGCATAGCAAGAAGCAGAATTGTGTCTCTCTATCCTCTACGGAAGCAGAGTATATAGCAGTTGGTAGTGCATGCATTCAGTTAATATGGATTACCAAGATGTTGTATGACTATGGGATCGATGAGAAAGAGTACGTCTTGTTTTGTGACAATATTGGAGCTATCAATCTATCCAAAAATCCAGTCAGTCATTCGAAGGCCAAACACATTGAGATTAGACACCATTTTATTAGAGACCTTGTTGAAAACAAGACTTTATCTCTTCAGCATGTCTCTACTCGAGTGCAAGTTGCGGATATTTTCACCAAACCTTGATGGTGAAAGGTTTGAGGCTTTACGAAAGTCACTCGGGATGTGTATAATCTGAGCTGCTCAGATTATGTTTATTTGATTTCATCTATTTTTTTGGGGTTCATGGTGTGCTGGATGGTGTTATGGTTGGTGTTATATCTTGGGTTCTGATCTGACTTGGTATTTTTGTCAGTTGAAAAAGGGGGCTATTTTTCTGCGCGCCCTTTTGCTATTACTGTTGCTCTTTGGAATTTGAACCGTCACTTGCCTTTCGCAGAGTTAATCATCGTTTCTCTCTTCTCTGCTAGGGTTTTCTTGGTGCCTAATTTCCTCCGTCTAAATTGTTCATCTCTCTCCGATTATCTCTCGTCGTTCTACCTGATTTGTTGATTTTTTTGGTGCTGCAACCATGGTTTCTCTCAAAATCTCCGAGGGTATTGATCTATCGTTGCTATTGGCGACTGCCGTTCCCGTTCCCACTATTCCTCTGTTGCCGTGGTACAGCGCTGGTCTTGTCGGGGAGGTGGCACCCTTATCTCCTCGCCGTGATGTCGCCCCTCCATCTCCGCTTCGTGGTTTCGTTCCTTCATCTCCTCCCAGGGATGAGGTTACCCAGGAGCCCCTTCACCCTCTATTTGGTGATGATGATTCCTTTCCTCCTCCGCCGCCGTCAGAACCCTCTCCTAGGGTTTCGGTCTCTGCCCCTTCGGCGGAGCCCCCTCAGCGGAGAAAGCGAATTAAGCAGGTCGCTAGGAAGGTGAAGTCCCCTCCTCCTCCGCCACCCCCTGTTGGCGGCATCGCTCTTCGCACACGATCTCAAGCCCGTGTGCCTCCCAGTGCTTCCGTCTCGGCCTCTAATCGGAAGAGGAAGGCCTCTCCTCCTGCGTCTGGTCAGGGGAAGTCGAAATCCGTCAAGGGAAAGGGCAAAAAGCCAGTGATTGAGTTGGACTCGGAATCTGATGCCGAGGTCCCTATTCCCAGCGATTCAGATGATGATGCTGCTGCTCCATCCTCTGCCTCGAAAGGTACAGATGTACCACCTCTACCTGTTGGATATAAGTTTATGCCTATCTTCCGTGATGCTTTCTTTGCTAAGTTTTGGGACATTAACCGTGAGAAGATCATCATAGTAGATAGACCTGCCAGGGAATTTGACTTGAGAAGGGCAGGGGTTTTTGACTGCATTGTTCAGGCAGGGCTGCTGACTACCTTGACCGAAGAGCTTTGTTGGGTCAAGGATGTGATCATGGAGTTTTACTCCAATCTGAGTTTGTCCATGTTTGACATTACTTCTCTTGAGTATCACCGTGGTTTCGTTCGGGGGCAGTTCTTTGATTTCTCTCCCTCTCTCATTGATGTGTTTGTTAGTGGTGAAATTGTGCAAGAGAGTCTGGCGCCTATCGATGCAAATTTGATTGCTGCTACTCTGCTGGGTGATGAAAAGGCGAAGTGGCCAGTGAAGGCCAATAGGCTTAGGGCCTCATCTCTTGCTCCAAAGTACAAGGACCTTTACTATATTGCCAACAGAAATTGGGTGCCCACGACCTACAAGACGTATGTCAATCTATCCTTGGCAACGCTGCTGTACAAGGTTGGGCAAGGTCTTCCAGTTTCTTTTGAAAGATTGGTGTTTGAGGCTCTTGCTGAGCACGCTGAGAAGGTGGTATCTGCTAACAAGGCTATCTGTTTTCCTCGGATCCTGTATGCGTATTTTTGCAAGTTTGCAGAGTTTGAAATTCCAGAGGGTGCAAAGGCTCCCGCTGCTCCTATCATGAGATTCACCAAGGCTCAGACCGGCATTGCCCCTGAGGCCCCTCCATTCAGCTCGAAGACCGATAAGGCATCATCTTCCTCGATGCCTCATGTGGATAATCTTGAGGATATTCAACTGCCCTTTGGTCCTGCTCCTCCAAATTTTGCGCCAGTTGCTTCTAAGCTCATGTTTCAAGCAATCTCCATTGAATACGAAATGACATGTGAGCAGATTCGGATGTTGTTTAAGAAGAAGGAAGAGATTGAAAAACTGCTCATTTTGGCCGGTGGTACTCAGCCAGGGGGAGCTGCTGCTGCTCCTGTTCCTGCTTCTGATGGTTCTGCAGTTGGTGCAGATGTTGAAGGTGCTGTTAATGATGAGGCTGTGGATGAGGAGTTTGAAGCTGAAGTTCCTTAGCTTGGCATTTCATGTTTGCACTCAAGGGGGAGTATATTTGTAGGTATTTTGTTGATTCCTTTGCTCTGATGATGATTCGATATGGTTGTTATTACTCTTTGCTTTTCTGGTTGGTTGGATGGACAGACATTTGGGTTTTTCTGTTATTTGCTGGTGGATTGGATATTCTGGATATTCTGGTCTGTAATAGTTAATAGGCCACATTATGCTGTAAATGATGCTTGGTTTTCTGGTGAAGCATTTTCTGATCAGCTGGTGTTATATGAGGTGTTATAAGTGGTGTTATGCAGGGTGGTTATTTTCTCTCTTTATGTGGTATTCTAGTTCGGGTGCGCTTGACTAGTACTTCATTATAGAGAGTGTTTGTAGCAAGGGGGAGTTTTCTGCACTATGCATTCAAGTATGGTTATGTGGGTGCGCTCCTTGCCTACTTGTTTTTGCATTGGGTGCTTTGTATCTTGGAGGAGTTGTGTGGGTTGCGTATGTTGGTGTGATTGCATACATAAAATGCCAAGGGGGAGATTGTTGCTGCGTGATTTGCATGGAATATTATTATATGGCATATTTATGTATGTGAAGGAATTCTTAGTTGCGGGGAATTCCTTGTGGATCAAGATATATTATATTCTCTCCTTAATTAGAAGATTTGCATGAAGATTATATATACCCTATTAAGGATATCTTTTAGATATGCCTTAATTATCTCCTAGGGTTTTACGTGGAGTATATAAGCATGAAGATCTCAATTGGAGCTGCTGCGCGTTGTGATTCATTATTGAGAGCTCGTCTTCTTCATGCATTCGAGAGTTGAGTTTATTCATTACATTCATCAATTGGGGTAGTTAGTTTATTGGTGAGTGTTTGTAATATCTTGAACAATTCCTTGTTCAAGATCGGGTTTTCATCTTTTCATTCTGAGAAAAGTATTTGGGTAGACTAGAGAGAGTTTACCGTGAGGATTCATTGGTGAGGGTAGAGTCGGGTGAGGAGAGAACGTTTCAGTGTGGCTGACGTTCATATATCTTGTATCCCTTATACTCGTCATAGTGAATTATTTCTTGGAATAGTTTCCCCCAGACGTAGGTGTATTTGTCACCGAACTGGGTTACCAACTTGTGTTCTCAACTGTGTTACTTTCTGTGTTACGTGTTGAGTTACATATACCTACCAAAGTAGGGATTATACATTTTCATGGAGTGCTTCAATGATTAGACTGTAATGGTTTAATTTAAACCTACGAATTCAATGACAAAATTAATGCAAGAATCAAACTGATATGTTTTGCCAAACTACTACAGGCTTAACTTACCATTAAAGCAGCTACAATTGTTGCTTTGATCTTGTGCAGAGCAGCTGCTGCTTCGATCATGTTGACTCTTTCATCTGCTGAAACTGCTAAGCATTTCATCGCCAACTCGAAAATCGACGACACGCATCGCTCCTTGGCGGAGAAATCTCGATCTTCCCTCGATAAGAGAGCAGCTACCACAATTTCAGTAGCTGCGTTTTGTTGCAGAGCTGCACTCACCCAATCTCTTATGCTCGTTTCTCCGTCGAACATATCATCTATTGGCTTCTTCCCTGTGAACATCTCCAACAGCATTATCCCAAAACTGTACACATCCCCATTCGTAGACACTTTTCCTTCCGTGCCGAACTCTATTTGTATCAGACACAGCAGTTCATCAATTTGTTAGGATTAGGCAAATTAATCATGGAAAATAATGGAATATGAAAAGCTAACATTATGCATAATCACCTGGTGCAGCATAACCGACGGTGGCCAATGTTTGAGTTTGGGCGAAAGCTTCCCTTCCCTCGAAAAGCTTCGAAATTCCAAAATCAGAGAGATGAGCAATCATATCTTGATCAAGAAGAACATTGCTTGGCTTTATATCGCAATGAACAATTGGGAAAGAATAGCCATGGTGTAGATATTCCAATGCTGCTGCAACATCAATTGCTATTTCTATTCTCTGAAGCAGATCCGAATCACTATAGGTGTTCGAATGTAACCATCTATCCAAGCTCCCATTTGGCATGTACGTGAGAACCAAGGCTTTAAACTCCATGTTACTGCAACATCCAATTGTTCTCACTAAGTTTCTGTGTCGGATGCCGCCCAGTATTTCTGTCTCGGTATCAAAGCTTTTTGCACCTCCTTCTAGCTGCAGGTTAAATACTTTGACTGCAGCTTCTAATCCATCCGAGAGTGTTGCACGGAAGACCGAACCGAAGCTTCCTCTTCCAAGTAAGTTACCTTCACTAAAACTGTTTGTTCCCCGTTCCAGTTCTATGTAAGAAATTCTTCTCCATTCACTAGTCGGCGGAATGTCACTCGATAGTGTAACTTTTCCTGATTTGCGCCTCCTTATCATCACGAAGATGATAATCACAAGAATAACGGGTAAGATCACTGAGGGTACCAAGAATTTATTTATGTTTGATCTAGGATGATGGTTTGCTAACAAGCAAGGTTGAACTTGAAATCTCGGGGAACCGCAGAGGGCAAAGTTGTGAGAAAAGGATTGAGGAGGGAAGTTACCAAATTGACCTCCACTTGGGATTTCGCCTTCCAGTTTGTTGTTAGAAGCATTAAAAATGTGAAGATAGGGGAGGGTGTCTAAGGACTTGGGTATCGAACCGGAAAGATCGTTGTAAGATAAATCTAAAGTTTCGAGACTTCCGAGATGCCCTAAGGATGCAGGAATAAATCCTCCAAACTTATTATTCGACAAGTTTAGAGTTTCTAATGATTGGCAACCATCAATCAAGCTTGGTATATCACCTGAAAATCGATTAGACGACAAATCCAAGGTGTTGATTGCCTTCAAATTTCCGAGTTGAGATGACAAGTAGCCGTTGATATGATTAAAGGACAAGTACACAAAGACAAGGTCTGTAAGAGCCCAGAAGTTGGGAGGGATGGTTGAATCCAATCGGTTGGAGTATAAGTAAACATCTCTCAAGGATTTGAGTTCCCCAAAACATTCAGGTATTGAACCTACAAGCTTGTTCCCATATAGGCTCAACACTCCCAGATTATATAATCCGCAAAGATCATTGGGTATGGACCCAACCAATTGATTGCCACCAAGATATAGCCTTTGGAGTTGCTTCATTCTCCCAATAGTCGGTGGAATGTGCCCACTCAATTGATTTCCACCCAAATCCATTGTGAGCAAACTGCTCAAGTTTCCAATTTCAGAAGGAATGGTGCCCATGATGTTGTTCTTTGATAGCGAGAAAACCTCAAGAGAAGAGGAAAAGTTCCCGACTGATGCAGGCAGACTACCGTTCAATAGGTTATCTGTCACTGCCAAGTACTTCAAATACCGACACTCGGTTAATGAAGAGAGAAATGGGGCTACCTCTCCGCTCAACTTATTCCCCCAAATAACATGGTTTTGGAGGAGTCTCAAATTACCAAAGTATGGTATGGGTCCACTGAAGGAGTTGGAGTTCATTCCCAAGAGGGTAAGATGAGAAGCATTGGTGATGGAGGTTGAATTCGGACCATTGAGCTTGTTGTAAGATAAAACAAGCCCTTCAAGATTGAAAAGTGAATTCCCCAAATTCGAAGGAAGAATACCTGAAAACTCATTAAATGAAAGTTCTAAACCCTTCAAGGTTGATATGTTGAATATTGAAGATGGGATGGAACCGGTTAAAGAATTGTTGAACACGCTGAAATGTTGGAGGTTTGGTAAAATGCCCATCTCTTGTGGAATTTCACCTGCCGTATGCACACATATGGCCCGGTTTTAGTTTTGTAATTTCATAAAATTTATAGCAAATACAACAACTTGGCTCCATTTTGATAAATATAAAGACACGCACAATTCAATATTTTATTCAATTCACGATTAGTAATTAGGAGAACAATTAATTATGCGATTACAAATATTTTAAAGAAAATAGGATGCGTTCATAAATATTTTAAAGAAAATAGAATAATTTGTTTCATAAATTATGCGATTATAAGCTATATATATTTCTCGCAATACTATTTATATTTTGCCATAATAACTTGGATTCTCAGTTACCAATTGATTGATTGAATTTTCGCAGGCCCAAAGGTTGGAGGTCTAAATTTTTGTAACATGAATCATCGACTGCGCGTACGTTTTCAACTATTAGCATTTCAGTTTCATTAATATGAGATTTCTGTAAGAATGATGAGAAAGATGGGTTGAAGAAAGACGACATTGGCGGAAATGCAGTGATAATGAGATTTCTATAAGAATGATGAGAAAGATGGGTTGAAGAAAGACGACAATGGTGGAAATGCTGGTGCAGTGAAGTGAAGAAGGTGACCATGCAGTAGTAGTTTTTAGGGTTTACTCATCTATGTGGCATCTGTGTCCACGTGTTATGTTATTAGTGGTTAATGCTTTAGTTAGCTAGTTAAGTTGTGTCCGTTAGATCTTTGCTTACGTGTAAGTGGGAGATTTGATCTATTCTTTCTTTCCACTCATGTTTCTTCTTTGTTAGTTATAAGTAGAGTTTCAATGTAACAGTTGCTCTTTGAGCTTGCTGAATATTTTTGCTTCCATGAATTTACATTTGAAGCTTTTACCCAGAAATATCGCTTCTACCTTGAAATTCTACATGGTATCTAGAGCTTAGGTTGTGATCTAATGGCTATAGGACGACGACGGAAGACTTACTCTCAAGTTATTACGGGAGAATCGTCAAATTCAGGGACGCCGCAGAATGGAGGGCGCCGGAATGGCAAGGATCCGATCGTCACTGACGGCGAGAGTCCAGATCCGGTGGTTCCGGAGCTGTCGCATAAGAAAATTGAAGAAATCCTAAAGTTACAACCCTCGGATCATCCAGGAATGCAACTTGTTGCAGCTCCTCTCACTGGAGCAAACTTTCTTCAGTGGTCTCGATCGATTCGCAGAGGTTTGGGAGCTCGAAGCAAACTGGCGTTGATTGATGGTACGTTTCCTGAGCCTGATGAGGATAATGATTTGTACAATGAATGGATGAAAACTGATTACATGGTCGCACAATGGATTATAAACTCTATATCTAAGGAGATTGTAAATGCTTTTTCACACTATGAAACTAGTGAGAAGTTGTGGAGTGCTTTGTTGCATCGATTTGGTAGGAGTAATGGTCCTAAGACATATAAACTGCAGAGAGAAATTATGCAATACAAGCAGGGCAATCAGAGTGTGTTTACTTACTATAACAATCTCACGAATCTATGGAATGAACTGGACTTATTGCTACCTCCTATTGCTTGTGTTTGTGATGCTGAAAATGATTATATAATTAGAGAGGAGCATCAGAGATTGGTGCAATTTCTGGTAGGGTTGAATGAAATATTTGAGCAAACTAGGAGACATATTATGTTGATTGAGCCTTTGCCTTCAGTTGAGCAAGCTTATGGGATGATAGTACAGGTAGAGGACCAAATGGATTTGGCTGAGGAGGGTGTAGGTACAGAACAAAGAATGGCTATGCATATTGGTAGACAAAATCAAGGATATAGTGGGAACAGAAACAACACACCTGGCCAAAGAAGGTTGACTAAGGAACAGAGAGCAAAACTAAAATGCTCACATTGCCAAGCTAATGGCCATGAAGTAGGAGAATGCTTTAAGCTACATGGTTATCCTGATTGGTACAAGAAGCTGAAAGAGAATAAGAATGTGAGGATAAACTATGTAGAAGAAGAAGATGGTACTAGATCAAGGTCTGATAATGGAAGGAATGCTCAGAGTGATGTTGTTACAGATATTGGAAAGGTTATACAATCAGAAATAGCAAAGTACATGGGGCAGTTGGTTCAAAAGGGATAAGGACCTCTTCCAGGTGGAGATGTTAACATGGTGCATAGAACTGAGGTTTCACAGAATCCATTTGACACTCACTATGCCTTTAGTGTGTTGTCTAGCATGGAAAGAAATGTTTGGATAATAGATTCAGGGGCCAGCTCTCATGTATGTTGTGATGTGGATCTAATGGTAGATAGATGTGGATCTAATGGTATCTATCTACAAGTATGAAAAGCCTCTGCAGGTTAGATTACCTGATGGAACTGCAAAAATTGTGTACTGTGGTGGAAGTGTCAGGGTGAACAGAGATATATATCTTCATGATGTTATGTTTGTTCCAGACTTCACTCACAACTTGTTGTCAGTAGCTCAGCTTGTGAAGGATTCACAAGCAAAGTGTGTTTTCTTGCCACAGAGGTGCATTATACAGAAGCAAGGGACTGAAGAAGTGCTTGGGATAGGTAAAATGGTGAATAATCTGTATGTAATTGAGATTGCCATGGAAAATCATTTTTGCCATGTGTACAATCCTAATCCTAAGGATATGACATTGGAGAAATGGCACATGTTTTTAGGACATGCTTCCATTATTGCAATGAGGCATATGCCTATGTTTAAGGGTCTATTTACTGATGAAAGTGTGGCAAACATAGAGAAGTGTGAGGTTTGTTTACTGGCTAAGCAAAGTAGACAAGAGTTTCCAGTTTTGAACAAAAGATCAGACTCTTTGTTTGACATGATACATGCTGATGTATGGGGTCCCTATGGTGAAGATAATATAGATAATGCAAGATATGTGCTCACTATTGTGGAAGACCACAGTAGGGGAATTTGGACATACTTGATGAAATCCAAGGAGCAAGTTTGTTCTATTCTCAGAAAGTATCTCAAGCTTATCCAAACTCAGTTTGGGAAAGAAATTAAAGTTCTCAGAACTGATAATGGGTCAGAATTTGTAAACAAACAGGTTAGAGAGTTACTTGATTCATTGGGGATGCTTCGTCAAAGATCTTGCCCTTATTCCCCACAACACAATGGGATAGTAGAAAGGAGGCATGGGATGCTACTGAATTCTGCAAGGGCCTTAATGTTTCAGAGTTCTTTACCTTTAAAGTTTTGGCCATACTCAATATTAACTGCCATTTGGTTAATCAATAAAGTGCCTAGTCAAGTACTTGGCTGGAAAACTCCACATGAGTTATTATTTGGAGTGGAGACAGATTTGTCTATTCTGAGACCGTTTGGATGTCTAGCTTTTGCTGATAACAAGCTGATCACATCAAGAGATGTGAAGTTTGTTGAAGATGTTTTCCCTTTTGCTAATCCACAAGTTACAACTGCAGATCCTATATCCTTACCTATAGATCAATTACCGGTTGAAGTTTTGAATGATGACACAGTGGATGTGCAAATGGGTGAAGCTCAGTCTAATGAGGTGCCACCCACTGAGCAGTTGGATCAACATGTTGTTTCACAGCAATCTTCTGCAGATCCAGTGGAAGCACCTGCTTCTCCTAGGAAAAGCAACAGAATGAGAAAAGAACCTGAGTGGATGCATGACTAAATAGGTCACATTGATACAAGTGCCCTCCCATCATTCCCACCAGGTGCTATATATCTCACCTCCTACATTTCCTTTCATAGTCTCACCATCAATAAGTGATCCATATTTGGGTTTTCTCTTTAATATTACTACTGCACATGAACCTAAAACCTATAAAGAGGCCTGCAAGGTACCACAGTGGGTTGATGCTATGCAAGCTGAATTAGATGCTTTGGAGAGGAATCAGACTTGGAAGATAGTACCATTACCTGCAGGGAAGAAGGCAATTGGGAGTAAGTGGATCTATAAGCTCAAACTGAAAGCAAATGGAGAAGTGGAGAGATTCAAGGCTAGATTAGTTGCCAAAGGATATGATCAAGAATATGGAATCGATTATCAAGAAGTCTTTTCTCCAGTGGCTAAGTTTGTAACTGTAAGACTTCTTTTTGCTGTGGCAACTATGTTGAACTGGTCTATTCATCAAGTGGATGTTAATAATGTTTTCTTGCATGGTTATCTCCATGATGACATTTATATGGAGCCACCTAAGGGGTATATGGATGCTAAGCCAGGTGAAGTCTGTAAATTGGTGAAAAACCTTTATGGGTTGAAACAGGCCTCTAGAGAATGGAATCAAGAGTTTTGTAAAGCCCTGTTTGGCCAAGGTTTCAATCAATCCCCTCATGATCACTGCTTATTTTCAAAGGGAACTGGTGCATCATTTATTTGCCTTCTTGTCTATGTGGATGATGTGCTCATTTGTAGTCCTTCTGAAGATCTTATCCAGGGAATTAAAGATGTTCTACATTCAGCTTTCACCATTAAGCACCTGGGAATTGCACACTATTTTCTTGGCATGGAAATTGCCAGAGGATCTTCAGGAGTGGCTTTAAATCAGAGGAAGTATATTCTTGATCTTATAGAAACTGTGGGTTTATCTTCTTGCAAATCAGTTTCAACTCCACTACCTCCAGGAATACATTTATGTAAAGCTACTGATTCTCTTCTCACTGAGCCAGAATCCTATAGAAAGCTTATTGGTAGGCTTCTTTACTTAAACCGCACTAGGCCTGATATATCTTATGTTGTCCAACAGCTCAGCCAGTTTGTAGCTGTCCCTGCTCGAACCCATATGGATGCTGCATTACATGTAGTTAAGTACTTGAAAGGGTGTCCTTCTTTGGGCATATTTTATCCTGTTGTTGGTTCTTTACATCTCCAGGCCTTTTGTGATGCAGACTGGGGATCATGTCCAGATTCTAGGAGATCTCTCACTGGTTATTGTGTATTTCTTGGGAGTTCTTTGATATCTTGGAGATGTAAGAAGCAAAACACAGTTTCATCTTCTACTGCTGAGGCTGAGTACAGGGCGTTAGGATTCACAGTGAGGGAGTTGCAATGGATTTCTTATATCTTGAGAGATTTTGGTGTGGAGATTCCTACTCCTATCAATCTTTATTGCGATAATTCAGCAGCACTGCACATCACTCGTAATCCTGTGTTCCATGAACGCACCAAACACCTGGAAATGGATTGTCACATTGTTCGAGATCAGTATTTGGCAGGGTTCATTCTTCCACATCATCTTTCTTCTTCTCGCCAACTTGCAGATCTATTTACAAAGTCTCTCTCTCATGCTCGATTTCGTGTTCTACTGTCCAAGATGAGTATGGCCGACCTCCACCATTCTCATCTTGTGGGGGGTGTAAGAATGATGAGAAAGATGGGTTGAAGAAAGACGACAATGGTGGAAATGCTGGTGCAGTGAAGTGAAGAAGGTGACCATGCAGTAGTAGTTTTTAGGGTTTACTCATCTATGTGGCATCTGTGTCCACGTGTTTTGTTATTAGTGGTTAATGCTTTAGTTAGCTAGTTAAGTCGTGTCCGTTAGATCTTTGCTTACGTGTACGTGGGAGATTTGATCTATTCTTTCTTTCCACTCACGTTTCTTCTTTGTTAGTTATAAGTAGAGTTTCAATGTAACAGTTGCTCTTTGAGCTTGCTGAATATTTTTGCTTCCATGATTTTACATTTGAAGCTTTTACCCAGAAATATCGCTTCTACCTTGAAATTCTACAATTTCGTCTTTTGCAATTTATATCCATGATTTATAGGTCGGTATTACATTCCCAAATTATAAAAGTAGAATATTTTCATGTTATATTTTATATATACTAGCTGAGATTACGTGTATTGCACATATATTATTTTTAATATAATTAGTTTATTAAAAACATTAATATATTTGAATATAACTAAATATACTCATGATAATATTAATGATTTAAAGATTTATTCTTCATGTTATCCATCGGTTGGACACTTGTTCTGTCCGAGCATCTAAGGTACCCAAAATTGTTCAAATCAACGAACCCAATCTGATAATATGGAAATCCGTTCTAGCCCAGGAAAGAATCCAAGCCACGGCTAGACTGACCATTCATCTAAAGTACCAAAAATGATCTTATTTTGGTTTATATAGTAAGAACCATAATTAATATACCACATATATACCTGTCAAATTATTGAACGCTAGGCTCAACTCTGTAAGCATTGTAAGATTTCCAATTCCACGTGGGATGCTGCCACTCAAATAGTTGTTGTAAAATGACAATATGCGAAGGTTTCTGCATTTCCATATATTTGGCGGAACCTTCCCTGCAAGTTGATTCAGAGACAAAGAATAAGAGTAATTGATGTTGGGCATTTCACTTGGGAACCCACCTGCAAGTAATTTTCTAATTGCCAGCAATAACAAACTTAACTCAAATCTGCCCTCAACATATATATTGTTTATGCTCCCATGCAATATACTACTACTAATTAATTTGCAATTACTCGCGAACGCATGCATGTTGATTATATATATGACATATTTACCTCTCAACTTGTTTTCACCGAGATCCAACACCTCAAGCTGTGGTAGATTACTATGGTGGAAACTTGGGATACTTCCTGATAAACTATTATCGAAGAAGCCCAATTTCCTCAAAGAAGAGATGTTGAAGATTGAAGATTGAATATTTCCACTTAGAGAAGCGCCGTGGATGCTTAATATCTCTAGCCTCGAGAGATTCCCCATTTCTACCGGTACTCCTCCTAAAATTATGTACTAATGTTTTATTCACCAACATAAAAGATATATACAAGTATTAGCTAGAATGTTTATCGCCAATGGAATTGTTGTGGGATAATGTAAAGATCTCAAGATGTTTGCATTTCCATATAGTTCTTCAAGTTTATTCTCATGTAAAGAGAGTGACATGATGTTGGGAGCTTTTGATTGCTTCGAAGAAGTAAAGATTAAACTCCATGCATAAGCTTTTGGATCTAAATGATGAACATAGGGAGTATTATTATAGAATCACATATACATACACAAGTAAGAAGATATGTGTACGTACCTCGAAAATTGTTATAGCCCAAATACAACTCTCTAAGCATGCTCGAACTCCCAATTTCAAGAGGGATTTCTCCATTGAAATGATTGAAGGATAAACTCAGGATCTCAAGGAGTCTGCATTTCCATATATTTTGTGGAATCTCCCCAGAAAGTTGATTGTTTGTAATATCTAGTGCTTTGATATTTGGGAGATTGTCACACAAATGACTCGGGAGTGAACCTGATAGGCTATTATTCTGAATTCTAATTTCTCTCAAGGAAGAGATATTGAAGATAGCATTTGGAATGGACCCACTCAACTCATTTACATTCAAGTTTAACACTTGTAGGGATGACAGATTTTCAATCCCCTCTGGAATAACCCCGCTCAAATGGTTATTGCGTATCCGTAATTCCTTGAGCAAAGACCTACTACTCCCAATCTCAGTCGGAATATTTCCACTCAACAGATTGTTACTCAAGTATAAGAGTTGGAGATTTGAATTGTTGAACAAAGAGGGAGGGATTCTACCTGTGAAACTGTTGTTGTGGAGATCCAGTTGCTCGAGCTGAGGTAAACTTCCCAACCATGTCGGGACTTCTCCAATGAATGAATTCACTCCCAAGTTCATCACCTTCAGACGCCGCAGTTTAGAGAGCTCAATTGGTAAGAAGCCCGTGAAATTGTTGGAGCCCTTTGGTGCTTGACGCCACACGTGACACCAATCCAGTCACAAACGGATGTGTTTCCCGACCAATTCGTGTGCAAGATAGCACTGGGGTCGGAAGCAACGGAGTTTTTGAAGGAAAGAAGAGCATGTTTGTCAGTAGCAGAATCAAAGCAGAGGGCAATGGTATTGAAGAAGACGAAGAAGATGGAAGGAGCAAAGAAAGAGAGATGAGTAGTCTTCATTGATTTTAATTGTTTTTTTTATTTTGGATTGGTTGCCCTCTGTTCATATATGCTAGTTAATTTATTACTATAATATAATTTTGATTGCATAGTGGATTTTGATTCTTGGTCAACGAGTCTTCTTCCAAATAAGTCAAGTGTGGAATTTATGTAAAACTGGGTCCCAAATTGCGATGGCAGTGAAATATTAGAATTATGAACGTATTTGATTTTCTGTAATAATTAATAGATTACTCTAAATTATTTCAATCTCAGTCAAACATTCTATCGAACACTTTCCAGGCTCTACCGTCTGAATAGGGAAATCAATGACAAACCGAAGCCGACAATCGGAGAAGACGAAGCAGCTGCGTAGAATAAAACCAGAAAGGAAAAAAATATTATTGAAACAAAAAATTAGAGTCGTTTTATTGTTTTTTCTCTAGGGATGAAAAATAATTGATATTCGATCAAGACTGTTTGAATAAGGACTAAAGATGAAGTTTCTGCGGTCTTTAATTCTTCACCTTT
Source organism: Thymus mandschuricus (assembly GCA_029379335.1). Taxonomy (NCBI): domain Eukaryota; kingdom Viridiplantae; phylum Streptophyta; class Magnoliopsida; order Lamiales; family Lamiaceae; genus Thymus; species Thymus mandschuricus. The sequence goes on from CM057074.1 coordinate 39,959,095, forward strand.
TCTTCTTCTTCTTCTCGTGTTATTTGTCGTTAACGGGAAAAAAAACAATATCTACAGGCTGTCAGATGTCTATATATCGCGTGAGGACGGGGCTATATTGACTCAACTTGAGTCGTCGTCTTCTTCTGATTATTATTTTGTGAATTTCTTTATATTTTTTTGTTTTGTTAAAATCAAATAATAGAATTATTATATTATTGTTATTCTTGACCAAAAAAAATAATTTATATTATTGTTACAATTTAAATGTGGTGCGCAATTGTTTTACATTTCTTTTCAAGATTCAAAGTCGGTGATTTCCTTATGACGATGAGTCGATGACTCTAAACCGATAAATTACACCATTTGTTCACGAATTTTTGAATTAAAATTTTGGGCATTTTGTTTAATGTACTGCTAATAATAGGTAAATAATTTAAAGTATTGAAGTGTTGAAATATTTTAACCTTGAGCTTCTTGAATATTTTTTATTTTGTAAAATATTAAAAAGGTATGAGTTCATCAAATATTTTTAGTGATATTAACCAGTGTTTTAAAAACCAAACCGAACCGTCGGTTGAACCCGGTTGAACCATGAACCGCCGTAATTCCAGTTGGCAGTTTTTTCCGGTTATTTCCGGTTTTGACCGGTTAAACCACGGTTCAACCGATCAAACCATGAACCGAAGGCCTCGCCGATTCGACCTCCAGTTCGGTTTTTAAAACATTGATATTAACATGGTATAAACATATTTTTTAAGTGAGGCCTGTCCTAAACTATAAAGGGTAAAAAAAATCACGAACGTCCTGATGATTTTTTTTTTTTTTTTCCTCTACTAAAAAGGAGTATCTATATATTATTAGTGTTAAGAAATCATGAAAAAAGTGGAAGAGTGTATTAATAATGTATTCTATTTTGAAATACCCATGTATGTGTTTCTCTTTCTCGGCCCAATAGAGCTGGGCTTTATAGTGATACTGGGCTCAGTTTAAAATATAATAGGAAGCTTCAATTTAAAATATAAAAATAAAAAATCGCAAAAAAATCAACAATATGTCATCAAAATCTTCGGAACATTTCATTAAACAGTTTCCATGCACTACTTGAGGGAAAATGATAGCAGATCCATAGCATAAGTCCTCTCAATCTTCAATAAATTCAATTTATCATGGGCCGAGAAGATGCCATCTTTATTCTTTAAATTGATGCCCAAATATTGTTTGATGAAATGACCAACAGAAATGATTATAAATTATAAAAAAAATCTGCGTGGAAATTAAAAATATCCACGTCGGATTTCGCGTCATCGGGCCATACGTGGAGGTCAACAACATGAAAGATCATCTTAATATAAACTTGCAAGGCAACCTAACAAACATGAAGCGTAACAAACACTAAATACACAATCTCTAGAATTCTACAAGCATTCATAACTAGCACCACACTTACTATAACATACATATATCTTATTATTCCACACAAATGAAAATATATGCATCGAGTTAAGATGACTTCCACTCTACCCCTGTCGCAACTGAAACCGCAGCCGCTTTTTTGTCTCCTTGAGCCGCAGCCTTTGGTGCATGAGGCACAGTCTCCGGAGCCTGGAGAGGCTTCACAGGATGCAGAGTCTTTGGTGCCTGCATCGGCTTAGATGCGGCTCCGTTGGTTTCTCCTTGAGCCGGAGTCTTGGGAGCCTCCATAGCCTTCAACGGAGCCACGTTTGTTTCTACCCGAGGCATAGTCTTTGATGCCTGCAACATGGCTCCGTTGGTTCCTCCCTGAAGTAGAGCCTTTTGAGGCTCCAAAGACTTCAACTGAGCCGCTTTTGTCCCACTCGAGGCACAGTCTTTGGTGCTTGCAACGCGGCTCCGTTGGTTCCTCCATGAGGCACTGTCTTTGGAGGTGCAGCCTTTGGGGCCTCAAATGACTGGATCACCACGTTGTTGAAGACCTGAACACTTCCGGCGTGCACGGGTTTCTCCTTCTGAGAGGGAGGAGGCGCCACGAGCTTCTCCTCGAACCAGTAATGGATATTGAACACCAGTAGCAGTCACGCGATACGTAGACATCTCGTCAGCCTTTAAAAAAAGAGTACTTAATTAATGGGATTAATTATTTATGGATTAATTGAGCTCTGAGTCAACGAATCAATGATGGCACCTATAAATTCTAGTGGGCCGGGCCCCATCTCAACTATCGGGCCTGGGCCATATTATGGGCGGGGTAATTCTAAACATAGCCTTCAAATTACTCAATATAGCCCCCAATATTAAAATAATAATAAAAGTAATAAGTAATTTACTTGTATACCCTCAAGCCCCCATAACCCCTAATTTATATCAGTTAATAGAATTAAATCGCATAACCCCCTCCCTAATCAAATCTTTTATAGAATCAAATAATTTTATCTTTATTTCCCTTCTTCTCCATCAAAATTTTCGGCAAATCCCATTAACACCTTTATATCTTTCTCTATGCAATGTTCATAATCTACGAAAAATCTCCCAAACAATGTGCAGAGAAGCAAAAATTCGAATCCCATAAATTAAAGAAGAAGAAGCAGCAGCAGCAACAACAACTCATCCTCATTCTAATCCTCCCCCTCTTCCTTCTCCACCCAACAAACCCACGCTTCTCTCTCGCACAAGACACCATCAATCATCTCAACACAACCTCAAAACCCCCATTAACACTCCATCACCCTTTTTCTCCTCTCCACAAATTCCAACAAGATCGTCGGAATCCTCTACGGCGGTTTCCTCGCACGCGCTTCCTACAACCGTCACACCATTACTCATCCGACTCCACTTCCCTCATTCTATAAACTTCCTCGGGAAAACGAATCTTCTCAGCGCCTCATTGGTCGGAAACCAGCAATCGGTGGGCCCATCCTGGCTTACCGAGTTCGTCGCGATCATGCTACTGAAAAATTGGGCAGTGGCAACACTCGTTAACGATTCCACTTGGTGCTAAGAACCACCACGTGATGACCTCCTGCTGCATAAGCATTCAATACAGTCGCTCAATTCCAATATCGATTATAAGACATTGTTTTGCGATGGGCGGCGCCACTCGTGACAAGAGGCTCAATTGAGAGAGATGTGTTATAGTAAACGGGAATGCAAAACGCATAAATTTTGATGGAGAAGAAGGGAAAGAAAGATAAAATTATTTGATTTTATAAAAAAAATTAATCAAGGAGAGGGGGTTATGCAATTTGATTATTCTGAGAGATGTAATTGGGGGCTATTGGGGCTTGAGGGTATACAAGTAAATTACTTATTAGTTTCATTATTATTTTTATATTGGGGGCTATATTGAGTAATTTGAAGGCTATGTTTAGAATTACTCATTATGGGCCGAGACTGAGGTCAGGTCAGGGCCCACCCCAGCATTATTTATACTCTTTTTATATAATAAAAACTTTATTATTCACAGAAAAGTGAATCTTATTTTCATGTTTTAAAATGAATTTTACACTACTAAACATAGTGTAAATACGAAAAGAAAAAAAAAAAAAAGTCATTCTCATGTTGTATCTTGAAAGTATATTAACTAACCACTTGAATAATTAAAAAAAAAATAAAAAAAAAACCATTAATCACTTCACTTTATATAGTTAAAGTACACGATTTGTAAAAATCTACTACTCCCTCCGGCCCACTGGGATAGAGACCTTTTGTTTCGGCACGAGAATTAAGACGTAAGTGATGATAGTCTGTTAAAGTGATGGATAGTGGGTTAAAGTTATGTGTCAGTTGTTTTATTAGGTTATGAATTTTTATTTTGGAAAGGGTCCCTATATCAGTGGGACGTCTTGAAAAGGAAAATGTTCATTTATCAGTGGGACAGAGGGAATATAGTTGGTAAATTTATGATTGTGTTGTACTTTCTATTTTGCTTTTCTTTTGCTAAATGATTTCATGTATTGTGGTTGTAAATACTGCAATTTACAATCTCATGTTACAACTAGAGCTATCACACATATTTGAACAACAACATTATGCCACAGCAAGTTCCATAGCACAAGTTGTGCTATATACATCAAACTCCATTATTGTGAATACTATTCGATAAAGCGTATCGAGGCCGATGCCTTCATGTAGCTGCATTGATCTTGTTCAGAGCAGCCGCTGCTTCGATCATATTGATCCTTTCATTTGCTGAAATTGCTACACATTTCATAGCCAACTCAAATATCGACACCACGCATTGTTCTTTGGCAGAGCAATCTCGATCTTCCCTTGATAACAGAACTGCAGCAATTTCTGTAGCTGCATTTCGTTGCAGTGCTTCAGATACCCAATCCTTTAAGCTAATTTCTCCACCGAACATATGATCTGTTGGCTTCTTCCCTGTGAACATCTCCAACAACAATATTCCAAAGCTGTACACATCCCCTTCTGTCGAAACTTTCCCTTCCGTTCCAAGCTCTGGTTGTTTCACATGCAGTCATCATTAATTTTGTTAGGATTATATACATATAAACAAAAATTATTGATGGATCACCTGGTTCTGCATAACCGATGGTGGCCAGTGTTTGTGTTTGGACGAAAGCTTCCCCTCCCACGAAAAGCTTTGAAATTCCAAAGTCAGAGAGATGAGCAGACATGTCTCGATCGAGTAGAACATTGCTTGGCTTCACATCACAATGAACAACCGGGAACGAATACCCATGGTGTAGGTATTCTAGTGCAGCTGCAACATCTGTTGCTATTTTGAGCCTCTGGAGAAGATCCAAATCACTAAACTTGTTGGAATGTAACCATTCATCCAAGCTCTCATTTGGCATGTATGTGAGGATCAAGGCTTTAAACTCCGTGTTGCTACAACATCCAATAATTCGGACTAAGTTTCTATGACGAATGCTGCTTAGTATTTTGGTCTCAGTGTCAAAGCTTTTTGCACCTCCTTCTAATTGCAAGTTGAATACTTTGGCTGCAACTTCTAATCCATCCGAGAGTATTGCTCGGAAGACTGAACCAAAGCTTCCTCTTCCTAGTAAGTTTCCCTCACTAAAAAAATTTGTTCCTCGTTCCAGTTCTATATAAGAAATTCTTCTCCATTCAGTCATTGGTGAAATATGACTAGATAGTACAACTTGTTTTTGTTTACGCCTCCTTACAAACACGAAGATGACGACACTCACAAAGATAACAGCTAAGATCACTGAGGGCACCAAGAACTTTTTTAAGTTTAATCTGGGATGATGATTTTCTAGGCAAGGTTGGACTTGAAATCTTGGCGAACCACAAAGGGCAAAGTTGTGGGCGAAAGATTGAGCAGTGAAGTTACCAAAAGGACCCCCATCTGGGATTTCGCCTTCCATTTTGTTGTTAGAAACATTAAAAAGCTGAAGATTGAGGAGGCGCTCTAAGGACTTGGGTATCGAGCCAGAAAGATCGTTGTAAGACAAATCTAAAGTTTCGAGACCTCCGAGATGCCCTAAGGATGTGGGAATAGATCCTCCAAACTTATTATTCGATAAGTTTAGAGTAACTAATGACTGGCAACCATCAATCAAGCTAGGAATATCTCCTGAAAATTGATTCGACGACAAGTTCAAAAAGTTCACCGCCTTTAAATTTCCAAGTTGAGACGACAAGTGACCGTTGAAATTATTGAAGGACAAGTCCAAGATGACAAGGTCTGTGAGAGCCCAGAAGTTGGGAGGGATGGTGGAATTGAGTTGGTTAGAGTGTAAATAAACTTCCCTCAAGGATTTGAGTTCTCCCAAACATACTGGTAAAGGACCCACCAGCTTGTTCATAGCAAAGCTCAACACTCCCAAATTATTAATTGACAAAGATCAGTAGGGATTGACCCAACCAACTGATTGTCATCAATATACAGTCTCTGGAGCTGCATCAGTTTCCCTGTCGTTGGTGGAATGGACCCACTCAATCGATTCGATAACAAATACAATTCTAGCAAACCGCTCAAGTTTCCGATTTCAGAAGGAATGTTGCCCGTTATGTTGCTGTTTTGTAACCAAATACTCTCAAGAGATGAGGAAAAATTTCCAATCGAAGCGGGTAGGACTCCATTTAGCTGGTTATATGATACTTCAAAGTCCTCCAAATATCGACAATTAGTTAGTGAAGAGAGAAACGGGGCTACCGCTCCGCTCAACTTATTCCCCCAGAGGTAAAGTCTTTGGAGGAGTCTCAAATTACCCAAGTCCGGTATGGAGCCACTGAAGGAGTTGGTGTTCAAGTCTAAGAGGGTAAGTTTAGAAAGATTGGTGATGGAGTTTGGAATCGGGCCACTGAGCTTGTTCCAACTCAGATGCAGCGCTTCAAGATTGAAAAGTGAGTACCCCAAATATGAAGGAAGAGAACCTGAAAACTCGTTGCCCGAAAGTGCTAAAAGTTTTAAGGTCGATAAGTTGAATATGGAAGATGGGATGGAGCCAGATAAGGAATTGCTTAACACACTGAAAAAACTGAGGGATGGCAAAGTACCAATCTCTTGTGGAATTTCACCTGCCATATATATACAGACGTGCATGAGACATTAACAATGGTGAATATATTATGTTAAATACAAAAAACTAGTACTATACTATGTTTCATACACTTTTAAGGGTAATCACATATGGCAGTCGTATGGTTATATTATTATTTCCCTCAAATTTATAGGCATAGCGACTAAAACATGAACGAGACTGAATGCCGCTCGACTCCAGTTTCGATCATGCACAATTAGATGAACTTTGTAAAATATGTAATATGACCGCATTTGTACCTGCCAAATGATTGTGCCCCAAGTTCAGTTTTGTAAGCTTGGTCAGATTTCCGATTCCACGTGGGATTCTGCCGCTCAAATTGTTTTGGGATATTAGCAAGATCTCGAGTTGTTTGCATTTCCATATATTTGGTGGAATCTGCCCTGCAAGATGATTGTGAAACAGATTAGAGTATATTGAGTTTGTAATTGCCTCGAATTAGAGATCAGTGCTAGATATTCGTGACTGCTTGAATTAACAAATATACTAGTAAGTTGTATGAAATAGATATAACTCTTCGAAGTTAGATAAGATTAATGTTGAAACCTGGGGATAGTTTCCGTTCGTATAAACTGTAGAGAGCATCATGAATCTCAATGAAGACATATATATATATATATATATATATATTATAGGGAGTGGTTCATATGAGAACCATATTAGTTTGTGAGAACTAAGAACTAATATCCACCATCCATTTTAATAGATGGGTGGTTCAGATTTATTTATGGAATTTAATGTAAAAAAGGCACTTTTATTATTTAATAGGGGTATTAAAGTAATCTTTATTTTTTTTTACACAATTAATGGGATTAATTGTATCTCATTTATTTTCTCTTTCATACATTCATAAAAATTATGCGTACCGTATTTTCTCAATTAATTTTCTTCTTCTTTTTATTCAAACTGATACTACAAAATTATTATGCATTTTTACGACCATGCTTATCTAGATATAAAAGTGTGCTTTTTACATATATTTTTATGCTTTTATATTAAAAAAATATTATGATTGCGTGTAATTTAATTTTCGAGTTGTACTCTCTGTTTATTTATTTATTTAATTTTTTTTATAATTTTCATATACATGTTAAACATGAATAAATAGGAAGATAACATATAAACATGATTATTTAAGCTTAGGAATAGATCTTAGTTGCACTCGATTTTTTTCTCTATAATTTCATATACAGGTTATTAAGCATAAATAAATAGGAAGATAGCATACAAATACGGTTATTTAAGCATACAAATAAGTCTTAGTTGCATTCGAATATTCATCTATGTTTTTTTTTTTATTTTGTTTTTTGTAATTTTCATATACAAGTTATGAATGAATAAATAGGAAGATAACATATAAACATGATCATTTAAGCAATGGAATAGGTCTTAGTTGCACTCAATTTTTTTATTCAGATTTTTTTTTTTTTAATCTTCATATACAAGTTATTAAGCATAAATAAATAGGAAGATAGCATAAAAATATGGTTATTTAAGCATAGAGATGAGTCTTAGTTGCATTTGAATATTCATTGTCATTCACGATATTTAAACATATTAATATAAAAAACAAAAAGCATGTAATTTTCATATACAAGTTATTAAGCATAAATAAATAGGAAGATAGCATATAAATATGATTATTTAAGCATATAAATAGGTTTTAGATGCATTCGACTATTCATCTCTTTTTTTTTATTCTAGTTTTAGTATTCTTCATATACAAGTCATTAAACATAAATAAATAGGAAGATAACATATAAATATGATTACTTAAGCATATGTAGGTCTTAGTTGCATTCGAATATACATCTATGTTCTATTTTTTGTAATTTTCATATACAAGTTATTAAGCATAAATAATTAGGAAGATAGCATATAAATATGATTATTTAAGCATGAGAATAAGTCTTAGTTGCATTCCAATATTCATCTATGTTTTTTAATTTTATTTATTTTGTAATTTTCATATACAAATTATTTAGCATAAATAAATAGGAAGATAGCACATAAATATGATTATTTAAGCATAGGAATATGTCTTAGTTGCATTTGAATATTCATTGTCATTCACCATATTTAAACATGAATTGATATATTAAAAAAAGCATTAATTTTCATATACAAATTATTAAGCATAAATAAATAGGAAGATAGCATGTAAATATGATATTTAAGCATAAGAATAGGTCTTAGTTGCATCGAATATTTATGTTAATTAATAGGATAATTAGTTTTAGGAAGTGGCGACAATCTTGGAACGTGTAATCTTTTCTTTTATTTTCTTTACTAAATTGCCCTTTAAAATTTGAGATAAATCATTAAATAAGTAAAATTAATAATTTGAAATTTAATATCCACCATTAGATTCTATAAAATGAGTGGATAAGATTGGTTCTTAGTTCTCAGGATTGATACCATCTCCCATAAGAACCCACCCCTATATATATATATATATATATATATATATATGTTGAAGAGTGAAGAAGGAATCTCTTGTGTGAGCGATAACATATATACAAAAGTATGAAGGAGCTAGGAAGATATGTGTATGTACCTCGAAAGTTGTTATAACCCAGGTACAATTCACTAAGCATGCTCAAACTCCCGATTTCAACTGGGATTTCTCCTTTGAAATGATTGTTGGATAACCCCAGGACCTCGAGGCGTCTGCATCTCCATATATTTGGTGGAATCTCCCCGGATAGTTGATTGGCTGAAACATCTAGTGCTTCGATATTTGGGAGATTGTCATACAAATCACTCGAGAGTGATCCCGATAGGCCATTATTGCTAATTCTAATTTCTCTTAAAGAAGAGATGTTGAAAATACTCTTGGGTATGGACCCACCCAACTCATTAGAACTCAAGTTCAATACTTGAAGGGATGAAGTGATATTGCCAATCTCATCTGGGATCATCCCACTCAAATGGTTATTGCTTATCCTTATTATCTCGAGGGAAGAACTACTACTGCCTATCTCCTTGGGAATACTCCCACTCAACAGATTGAAACTCATTTCTAAGATTTGGAGCTTTGGATTGTTGAACAAGGAGGGAGGCATTCTGCCTGAGAAACTGTTGTTGTGCAGGTACAGTTGCTCCAGCTGAGGCAAGCTGCCCAGCCATGTTGGAATTTCACCGGTGAATGAATTCACTCCCACGTTCATCACCTTCAAACGCCGTAATTTGGAGAGCTCAATTGGTAAGAAGCCCGTGAAATTGTTGGAGCTGATGTCCAAATATCTGAGAAATGTCAGGTTTCCGAGATGTGGAGAAACAGTTCCAGCAAGGTCGAATCCAGAGAGATTGAGAGACGTGACCCTTTGGTTCTTGATTCCGCAAGTGATCCCGATCCAATCACGGGGGAGAGTATTTTCAGACCAACTCATGCGCAAGATAGCATGGGGGTCGGAAGTAATGGAGCTTTTGAAGGAAACAAGAGCATGCTCGTCTGTAGCAGAATCCATAATAGCAGCAGCGGCTAAGCAGAGAGCAATGCTATTGAACAACAAGAAGATGGAAAGAGCAAAAGAAAAGAGATGAGTCTTCATTGATTTAAATTCTTCACTCTCTCCACTAAATTGAAAAGGCTAGCTAGCTCAAAGGAGTTAATTAAGTACTTGATTTTAAATTCTTAATTCAATTATAAGAACGCTAATAAATTCACATAGTATTATTTATTACCCGTCATTGTTGATGCAAGTCGTCAACTTTTCATTTATGTAACTACTGTTTTAATATTGAAATAATGAAAACAAGTCTAATCAAATAATAATAGTAGCATTCTATTGGCTACACGTACATATGGCGACAATTCAATTTGAAAAAAATAGTAATAAGTTGATTTATGCTTTGCCGGAACTTTCATTTTCAATCATCAGGCTTAATTATGTTCAATTTTTCGACGATTTCTATTTCCGGCGAAGTTAAAACCAACTATCAGAGGAAGGATTACAACTCCAGGGAAACCCTTTCTGATTTAATTTCTCATTCAATCAACTAACAGCAATCAATAGCTAGCTCGCTCACGAATTCAATCATCGTCTCTATTAAACAAACAGATACCAAAAGACAGAGAAAATCGAGATTGATAAAGTAATCTAAAATTGGGGGAAATGGAAAAGCGAGGGAACTTGCCTGATGAAACGTGATACTCGGCGCACACCACTCGGCCGTGGATTTCGACTCCATTTCTCAAATTATTGGGATTAATTATTTTTTGAATGACGTTAAGAAAAAGCCTTTGGGCTTTGATTGGGCCTATGAGAGTGAGTGATTTAATTATTTAGCCCAATAATACTGGATTGGGCCACCTTTGCTAGGCGAAACCCACAGTGGCATTTTATTTTAAATGAATTTTACTCTGCAAAACAAACGTAGTTATTAAAAAAAAAAAAAAGGATTGCTGAAAACATAAAGCAAACAAAATAGTGTAAATAGAGTATGCATGTGTTAGCCAAGCCGTTAAGTTATGGATTCAAAGATCTCAAATTTGAGTCATTCATGACGCGATCTTTAAATAAAAAAAAAAAACAGTGTAAATAGAAAAATAAAAATAAATAGTCATTCTCTAAGGATAAAAATTGACCACTTGAATTTAAAAAATGGAGAAAACTAATTACTTTTTATAGTAATTTTTATAGTAAAGTATACAACGCGTTCGTACAAATTTTAAATTTTTATGTAACATGACAATTAATATAGAACGACTCGATAATAAAACCATAACAAATAGTTTGGCATGGCTCACACTTTCTTCTTCTTTCTCACTCTTACTATTTGTTTTTATTATAGTATCTTTTTATTCTTCTTGCTACAGCCTTGTTTTAATTTCGGCTGCTATATGGAAGTGAAAGAAGAGATACAGTAATGTAGAAAAACTTGATGGTGAAAATAGCAGAGCATTGCTTCTCCATCACAGAATTTTACAGTTGAAACTTTGAACTGTTAAACATATCGTCGACGACACCTTCCTGAAGCTGCTTCAACTGTTGCTTTGATCTTGTGTAGAGTAGCAGCTGCTTCAATCATTTTGATTCTTTCATCCGCTGAGATTTCTAAGCATTTCATTGCCAGCTCAAAAATTGATGAGATGCATCGCTCCGTGGCAGAGAAATCTCGATCTTCCGTTGATAACAGAGCAACTGCCATGATTTCAGTAGCTGCATTCTGTTGTAGAGCTTCAGTTACCAACTCTCTTAAGCTTGTTTCCTGATACGAGTCCCGTCTACGAGGACGGTGTGGCCTCGGTGGTAAGCGAAGAGGAAGACGAGTCGAGCGATGGGGTCGAGGAGCTCGACGAGGTTGGGGACGCGCACGTCACGGAAGGGAGGCCTAAACGGGTTACTAAAGCGCCTTCGAAGTTGCAAGATTTTATTAGATAATCGGGCTTAGCCCAATTATCATCTATCGAGTCTTTTTATTGTAATTATCTTTTCGGGTTTTCTTATTGGTTCTTTCCCGAATCGTATGAGTCGAACCAATCAGGGTCCTAGATTATAAATAGAGGATTTAGGGATTCATTATAATCATGAATGAGAAGAACCCTAATTTTTCTTGCCGCGTTTTCTTTCTTATTTTCCGTTCCTTGCGCAATTTTTCGACGTGATCGTCGGGGAAAGCCCGCGACTGTCGTATCGATTCTTGTTCGGGTGTTCGTGTTGAAGATAAGAGTACCTCGCTCTTATCAAGTTGGTGCTTTCATCGAATTCTTCCTCCGTTGTCGCCATGCATAACCCTAGGCGCCCCTCTAATCCTAATTTTGGGGGTAGCGTCGACAACGCCGATGTCGTCGTCGATCCAGCAGCCACCACAGTCGGCCGGTGGGATCGTGCCGACGCAGGGAACGCAACCACCACAGGCGGTGGGTGGGACCGTGCAGGTTCCGGTGGACACGCTAATTAGCGTGCTGCAACAGCTCACGGCGAAGGGGTCCTCGTCCGATCAGCAGCGTTCCGGGTCGCAGTTCCATCACACCTCCTCGCGCCCGGAGTCGGATTACCCCTATCGACAGTATGGAGATTGGAAAACGCCGCCATGGGCGTCGGATAGCGTCGTTACGGCCTCAACGGCGGTTTCGCTCCCGCCTTGGCAGCCCCAACGTCGGCTGCGGGTTTTTCGTCGGCGGACTCACTGATGCCCTTTCTCCCGCCTTATTCAGGGTATGCCTCGCGGCCGCCGGACGTCCCTGTGCAGACGGCGTGGGACCGGCCGAACCCTCACCAGCCCTCTGGCACGTCTTCATCTTCGCCGGCTTGGGATCGACCTCGCGCACGGGGAACTGAAAGCTTTGACCCAGCGGCTGCCCGAGGTGGTTCGTACGCAGCTCCGCCAGACCCGACGCGGCTTATTCGTATGGAACCGCCCATGTTTGATGGTTCTGACGTGCAAAGTTGGGTAACGCGCATACAATATTATTTCGATTATATTTCGTTACCCTCTGATCAACGCTTACACTTCGTTGTTTTGTTGTTTGCTCCGCCGGCGTCGGAATGGGTCTTCGCGTATCGGGCAAACAATCCTAATGCTACATGGCCGAGGTTCTTGGATGATGTGCGCCGTAGATTTGACCCCCACTATTTTGTGGATTATATGGAGTTGTTGTCCAAACTCACACAGTCGGGCCCGATTTCCGAGTATAATGCAGAGTTTGAGAAATTGATGAATCGCATTCAAGGCCTGACGGAGCCTATACTCATCCCTATGTATATTGGGGGCTTACGACAGCCTGTTCGTAACCAAGTCCGCTTGCAGCATCCTCAATCTGTGGCGGCAGCCATGGCGTTGGCCTCGGAATTCGAAAGTGTTTGTGATCGGAGCAATCAGGTGCCTCGTCGTCAGTGGCCTTCTCGGGATTTCCGTCCATCCCCCCTGCCGTCCAGCTCCGAGGCACCCAAGTCGTCATCTGCTCCTGCCACGGGTACTCGATCTCGGGAGTTGTCTAAATTGCCAATTGTGCGTTTATCTTCATCAGAACGGTCGGAGCGGAGTCGTCAAGGCTTGTGTTGGTACTGTCCTGAGAAGTGGAGTGTAGGGCATGCGTGTAAGAAGCCGGTGTTAGCGTTCATGGGTACGGATGAAGCGCTTGAGGCGTTAGATAAGGCCGAGGAGGAGGAGGAGGAGGCAGAGGTCATAACAACGGACCTCTCTCATATGCTTAGCCTTGATGGGAAGGTTAGGGCATCATCTATCGAGCTTCAGGGTACCGTGGGAATGGCTAAGGTGTTTATTTTAGTTGACACCGGGAGCACGCACAATTTTGTCCACCCCAAGATCGCCGAGAAGTGTGAGTTATCTTTGACGCCAATCACACCTTTTCGGGTGTATATGGGAAATGGTCAGTCGTTGATGTGTTCGTACAAGAGTTTGGGGGTGGAGTTAGGCATTCAGGGGCATTCTTTTCGCGTGGATTTGTTTGTTTTGTCGCTTCACGGGTTGGATATGGTGTTGGGTATGGATTGGTTGCACGGGCTTCGTCGTGTGACAAGCGATTACGAGAAGGGAACGTTGGAATTCAGTTGTGGTGATCGTCAAGTTTGTTTACAGATCACACCTCGTTTGCCTCGTCAGGTTTCAGCTCGGGTTTTCACGACTCTCTTGGGCCATCGTGACAGGGGAACTCTTTTTGAATTGATCGCTCTTGACGACCCGACTTCGCTGGAGGTGGTCGCGAGTTCCAAGGCAGATGCAGCCTTCCCGTCGGACCTTCCCGAGGCTGTACGTGAGGTTCTTCTTTCGTACTCGGCAGTTTTTGCTCTCCCGTCTGGCCTACCACCCGTTCGTAGGTTCGATCATCGGATTCATCTCCTTCCGAATACCAAACCGGTGAACGTCCGGCCTTATAGGTACCCGTACTTTCAGAAGAATGAAATAGAGAAGCAGGTGCGGGAGATGTTGGAATCGGGTATCATTCGCCGCAGCAACAGTGCGTTTTCTTCCCCGGTATTATTGATTCGGAAGAAAGACGGGTCTTTTCGCTTTTGCATCGACTACAGAGCCTTAAATGGGGTCACGGTTCCGGATCATTTTCCCATCCCCACGACAGATGAGTTATTCGACGAGTTGGGAGCGTCGCGGATATTTACTAAGTTCGATTTGCGTTCAGGTTATCATCAGATTCGGATGCATGACGAGGATATTTACAAGACAGCATTTCGAACACACGACGGACACTTTGAATTCTTAGTTATGCCTTTCGGCTTAACTAATGCCCCGTCTACTTTTCAAGCGGCCATGAATGATATTTTCCGCCCCTTACTGCGTCGATTTGTGATAGTCTTCTTTGACGACATCTTGGTTTACAGCCCATCGATGGAGAGCCATGTGGAACACTTATCGGAGGTGTTGGCGGTTTTGCAGGCTCATCAGTTTTTTATCAAGTTGTCTAAGTGTTCGTTCTGTGGTACTTCTGTTGATTATTTGGGCCATATTATATCGGAGGGTCACTTGAAGGCGGACCCGGCGAAATTGGAGGCTATGGTTGCATGGCCTAGGCCGAAATCTGTTAAGCAGTTGCGAGGGTTCTTGGGCTTGACTGGATACTACCGCCGTTTTATCTCGAATTACGCAATGATTGCGTCTCCGCTAACGGATTTGCTCAAGAAGGATTCGTTTGAGTGGTCGTTTGAAGCATCGGAGAGTTTTGCAGCGTTAAAGGAGGCAATGACGTCAGCTCCGGTTCTTCGTCTGCCGGATTTTTCGAAGCCGTTTGTGGTGGAAACCGACGCTTCGGGACTTGGCATTGGGGCGGTGTTAATGCAGGATAACCACCCGTTGGCATTTTTCAGCAAAAAGTTGGGCCCGAGACGTAGAGTGACGTCCACCTACCATAAAGAGTTATATGCTATAGTTGAGGCCGTGCAGAAGTGGCGTCAATATCTCTTAGGTCGGGAATTTGTGATTCGAACGGATCAGAAGAGCTTGAAAGAGTTGTTGCAACAAGTTATACAAACGCCTGATCAGCAGTTATATGCGCGGAAGCTTATGGGCTTCAAATTCAGGATCGAGTATAAACCGGGAGCGGCTAACAAGGTTGCTGACGCCTTATCCCGTTGTGAGGATGACGCACAAGAGGGGGAGGATTCGGTCTTATCCTCTGCCGAATTGGATTTATTAATGACGGTCTATCGTCCGATGCCGGATATTTTGGAGTTACTTCGGGTGGATGTGCGTCAAAACCCGGAGCTTTCGGAGTTGGCTTCGGCGGTGGAAGCGGGAACGGCACCGAGGGGGTATCATCTTAGTGATGGCCTTCTATTTCGTGATCATAGGATCGTGGTGGCAACCTCTTCGGAAGCAAAGACGGCCATCCTATATGAGCATCATTCGACTCCTTCAGCGGGACACCCAGGAGTCGAACGAACTTTCCGTCGCTTAGCTACATCTTTTTATTGGCCAAACATTAGGAAGGACGTTAAGGCATTTGTGGCCGGGTGCTTTGAGTGCCAAACTACCAAGTATTTGACGCAAAAACCGGGAGGCCTCCTCCAACCGCTACCGATTCCATACCAAGTGTGGGCGGAGGTTTCCATGGACTTCGTGACGGGCCTTCCGCAATCTCGGGGTTTCACAACTATCATGGTGGTAGTGGATCGCCTCTCGAAGTATGCGCATTTTGCGCCTCTCCCTACACGCTTCGATGCATGGCGTGTGGCGCGGCTATTTGTGGAAACGGTGGTAAAGCATCACGGGTTTCCGGAGAAGCTTGTTTCGGACCGTGATTCGATTTTTCTTAGTGAGGTATGGGAGCATATGCTCAAGTTGAGTGGCACGAAGTTGCATTTCACTACGGCGTATCACCCTCAATCGGATGGGCAAACCGAAGTGAGGAATCGGGGTCTTGAGCAGTATCTAAGGGCATTTGTCTCTGAGCAGTCAGCGAAGTGGTCAAATTTCCTTCCTTGGGCTGAATTGGCGCTGAATTGTTTTTACCATGAAGGATTGGGGTGTTCGCCATTTCAAGCATTGTATGGTCGAGAGCCTCCGCCTTTGATTGCGGCTCGGCCGTCCCCGACTTGCCCACCTTTGGTAGCGGACGTGATCAAGAGCCGGGGAGAGATGTTGGTGTGGCTTCGGAAGAACCTCGAACGAGCTCAGCAACGCATGAAGGACTCGGCGAACAAACATCGTCGCGATGTTCAATTTCGTGTGGGAGACAAGGTGTTGTTGAAACTTCAACTGTATCGGCAGCATTCGGTGGCCAAGCCGTTGTCGGTAAAGTTGTCTCGACGTTTTTATGGTCCATTTGAGGTGTTGGAACGGATTGGTGAGGTGGCGTATCGGCTCCGACTGCCGGAGGACAGCCGTATACACGACGTGTTCCACGTCAGTTTGCTTCGGCCTTATGTGGATGGAGGGGGGCCGAACCCGGCTGCTTTCCCTACTTATTTCGCTAGGGGAAAGGCTGTAGCACGGCCCGTGCGAGCTGTGCAACGTCGTAGCGTGAGTCGTGAAGGTTCGGTGGTTGATGAAGTGTTGTTGGAATGGGATGATGATGGTGGTCGTGAGCCTACGTGGGAGCCGTTGGAGGTTGTGCAGCGTTGCTTTCCTACTTTACTCCTTGAGGACAAGGAGGTTGTTAAGGGCGGGGGAGTTGATACGAGTCCCGTCTACGAGGACGGTGTGGCCTCGGTGGTAAGCGAAGAGGAAGACGAGTCGAGCGATGGGGTCGAGGAGCTCGACGAGGTTGGGGACGCGCACGTCACGGAAGGGAGGCCTAAACGGGTTACTAAAGCGCCTTCGAAGTTGCAAGATTTTATTAGATAATCGGGCTTAGCCCAATTATCATCTATCGAGTCTTTTTATTGTAATTATCTTTTCGGGTTTTCTTATTGGTTCTTTCCCGAATCGTATGAGTCGAACCAATCAGGGTCCTAGATTATAAATAGAGGATTTAGGGATTCATTATAATCATGAATGAGAAGAACCCTAATTTTTCTTGCCGCGTTTTCTTTCTTATTTTCCGTTCCTTGCGCAATTTTTCGACGTGATCGTCGGGGAAAGCCCGCGACTGTCGTATCGATTCTTGTTCGGGTGTTCGTGTTGAAGATAAGAGTACCTCGCTCTTATCATTTCCCCACCAAACATATCATCCGTCGGCTTCTTCCCCGTGAATATCTCAAGGAGCATTATGCCAAAACTGTACACATCCCCATTCGTAGACACTTTTCCTTCCGTTCCAAACTCTGTTTGTATCAGACACAGCAGTTCATCAATTTGTTAGGATTAGGCAAATTAATCATGGAAAATAATGGAATTTGAAAAGCTAACATTATGCATTATCACCTGGTGCTGCGTAACCGATGGTGGCCAGTGTTTGTGTTTGGATGAAAGCTTCCCCTCCCTCGAAAAGCTTTGAAATGCCAAAATCAGAGAGATGAGCAGTCATGTCTCGATCGAGTAGAACATTGCTCGGCTTAACATCACAATGAACAATTGGGAATGAATAGCCATGGTGTAGATATTCCAATGCCGCTGCAACATCTATTGCTATTTTTAATCTTTGCATGAGATCCAGATCACTATACGTGTTGGAATGTAACCAATTATCCAAGCTCCCATTTGGCATGTATGCGAGTATTAGAGCTCGGAATTCTACGTTACTGCAACATCCAATCAGTTGGACTAAGTTTCTGTGTCGAATGCTGCTAAGTATTTCGATCTCAGTATCAAAGCTTCTCGCTGCTCCTTGTAGCTGCAAGTCGAACACTTTGACTGCAACTTCCAACCCATCGGTAAGTGTACATTGGTATACAGAACCAAAACTCCCTCTTCCAAGTAAGTTGGTGTCACTAAAACAATTCGTTCTTCGTTCCAGTTCAATGTGAGAAATTCTTCTCCATTCAGTAATTGGTGAAACATGACTAGATAGTTCAACTTGTTCTTGTTTACACCTCATTACGAACCCGAAGATGATAATCACAAAAATAACAGCTAAGATCACTGAGGCCACCAAGAACTTCTTCAAGTTTGATCTATGATGAGTTTGTGGGCAAGGTTGAACATGAAATCTTGGCGATCCACAAAGGGCAAAGTTGTGGGAAAAAGATTGAGGAGTGAAGTGACCAAAAGGGCCCCCATCTGGGATTTCGCCTTCCAATTTGTTGTTGGAAACATTAAAAAGCTTAAGATAGGGGAGGCTCTCTAAGGACTTGGGTATCGAACTAGAAAGATCGTTGTATGATAAGTCTAAACTAGTTAAGCCTTTGACGTTTCCCAAGGCTTTGGGAATAGATCCACTAAACCGATTATTCGACAGGTTTAGTGTTTCTCATGACTGACAACATCAATCGAGCCGGGTATATCGCCTGAAAACTGATTAGACGACAAATCCAAAAAGTTGATACCCTTCCAATTTCCGAGCCGAGGTGACAAGTGACCGATGAGATAATTGAAGGACAAGTCCAATTCGACAAGGTCTGTAAGAGCCCAGAAGTTGGGAGGGATGGTGGAATTGAGTTGGTTGGAGGATAAGTAGATGTTTCTCAAGGATTTAACTTCACCCAAACACTCAGGAATCGAACCTACCAGATCGTTGCTATGGAGGCCTAAATCTCCCAGGTTATTCAACTGGCAAAGATCATTAGGAATAGAGCCGGTCAATCGATTGCTGGTAAAATATAATCTTTGGAGAGTCTTCATTCTCCCAACCGTTGGTGGAATGGGTCCACTCAATTGATTCTCAAACAAATACAAATCTAGCAAACCGCTTAAGTTTCCGATTTCAGAAGGAATGGGGCCGTGATGTTGTTGTTTGATGCCACCATATACTCGATAGAAGAGGAAAAATTCCCGATTGATGCAGGTAGGATACCGTTGAGCAGATTATCATGTACTGCCAGGTACTTCAAATATCGACAGTTGGTTACTGAAGAGAGAAATGGGGCTACCTCTCCGCTCAACTTATTCCCCCAAATGTAAAGTGTTTGGAGGAGTCTCAAATTACCAAAGTCCGGTACGGGTCCACTCAAGGAGTTGGAGTTCATTCCCAAGAGGGTAAGATGAGAAGCATTGTTATGGAGGTTGGGATTGGGCCACTCAATCTATTGTCAGCTAGGAGCAGAACTTCAAGATTGAAAAGCGTTAGTGGATCGATTGGGCTTGGGCTACAAGACTACTACATCTATAAATAGAGAAAGAAGGTACGAAGAACGTGGTCTCTCTCGACGTCGACGACTCATAGATGTATAACATAGAAAATAAATATTTAGTCGAGAGTTTATTACTAGCATAGGACGACTAGCTTAGTGCATAGTTAGTTTGTCTTGTGTTAGTATTTTCATTGCCCTTTTTTCTCGACTTGTATTTTTCGTTATTCGTTGTTTAATATAGTGAATATTTTGGCCTTGAGGCACTTGCAAGATATTATTCATATATCTTGCAGGAAAACCATTTTCGTATCCATTATTTTAATTCTTGTTTTCATTTTTCCGCTGCATTATGTTAAGTAGAGGGGATTTCATTCACTTTTTTACCCGATTTTTACACTACTCAATAAAGATCCATACCTTACTTTATGGACATAGAATTATTCCGATAGACATAGATTTATTCCCATAGATCAAACCACGTTACTTATTTGTGTTCTTTACATTATCGTTACATATTTATTACTCTATTTTTTTGTGCTCTTTACATTTGTGTTCTTTACATTATCGTTACATATTTATTACTCTACTTTTTTGTGTTCTTTACATTATCGTTACATATTTATTACTCTACCAAAACAAGGTCAGATGCCATATTCTCCATAATTTATTAGGTAGTTTAGTTGATGTGAAAGTCGTGGTTGGGTCATGGTCGACGGCTCTTCTTCCATGTAAAACAAGGACATCGATATCTCTATATATTACGCGTGATTGACGGGGCAAATGACGAAGTCATAGTCAAATAAACTTCGATTTTAAGTTGTAGGACTTTTCATTATGTTATTTAATTTTTCCCTCTTAAAATCAAATAATGGAAGTACGTACTCTATTATGTTGTAAAGTACTCTAATCTAAATCAAAATTAGATTAGATCTCCTTTATCTGTCAGTTAATTCTAGAGCAGAATTCATTAGTTAATCTCTTTGAATGCCCCTGACAATTTTTTACAGGTTTATTTATTTATTTATTCAGTTTTGCTTTCAAGAAAATAAAAAAATAAGAAACATTCTATAGTTTTTGCGGTCTCTTTCTTCTGTTTCCTTTTGTCGTCAACCAAAAGATGTCTATGCATATTACGGTGATTGACCGGCAATTGAGGCAGAGTGGTAGTCAAATTTAATGTGAAATCTATACCTATACTAAAAAGAGCCTTATGTTTCAAAATAATGTATTGCCTATAATGTCCTTTAAAATAACTTAAAATAAAGGATAAACAAGTAATTAAGTAAAATTATAATAAAGGCATAAATTTTTTAGTTCCATTTTTTCAATTTAAAACATTTAAGTCCGATCATTAGTTATGGTATCTTTAATTCTATACTATGGAGCACAAAACATTAGAAATAAATTTACGATTCATTTTTAAGATATTACATTTATCAATATTACAAGAAAATAATATGGTATCATATATAGAGATTTTTACGTAAATTGAACCATGATTAATATTAAATCTATACTATTATAAAAAATGTTTTGTTTACAAATTTTGATTTGCCTATTATACCCTTACTACAATAATAATAATAATAATAATAATAATAATAATAATAATAATAATAATAATAATAATAATAATAATAATAATAATAATAATAATAATAATAATAATAATAATAATAATAATAATAATAATAATAATAATAATAGTCAATTAAATTATATTCTATAGAAAACTCCATCTCAATACTTCATCGTCAATTTGTTATAGATACATATTTTCATAGGCAATAATTCCATCGCCAATTTATTTTATCTTTATGTTTTAATTCGTTAAATGCCTTTTCATTATTATCATCAACTAGTGCAGTACCCGTCGAAATTCGACGGGATTCAATTTATTTCGTGATTTTACATAAAATTTTAATGAAAATATACAATTTTGTATATTAATTAATTATTTAAAGCAGTCCGTTACTCGTAGTAATATGAAATGAGTTAATAAATATTTATTTTTACGACTATTTCATCCCGTCAAAATTTGACATGAATCACTTTATAATGTTATGTTAATCAAAATATAAAATAAAATAAAAATATATTAAGCCGCCCCGTTTTTAATTTAACTAAAGCACCCTTCAGATGGATCTTTTTGACCAAATAAAAAGGGATAGTTAGGGTTAACATTTCTGAAATAACTATATAGTTTTACTAAGTCACACCAAAATTCGACTCTTTATTGTTAATTTTAAGCAAAATATAAAAGAAAAATATCAAAATATATCAAGTCACCCGTTGTTTATTTCGATGAAACTGATAGAAAATTGAATTTATTTTCTATCTAAAGCACCCGTTGAACATGCATATTGAAATAAAAATATGTCGATAAAGGCTAACATTTCTCAAATTAATAATTATACTTGATATGAATGTCAAACCTCCCGTTATTTATTATAATAGTTATTCTCCTCAAAATATATAAACTTAGAGAAATAAATTATTACAAATTCTTATAAATTATTTTAATATGCCCGTTACTTGTGACAATAAAAATAAAATGTTAAGACATAATATTACAATTTTTCGATTAGCTCATTGCTCGATATCACGTTAGCATGAATAGTATAATTTTGCCCGTTAATTTTTCTGTTAGCCCGTTGTTCGATATAACGTTAGCATGAATAGTGCAAATTTTCCCGTTAATTTTTCTGTTAGCCCGTTGTTCGATATAACGTTAGCATGATTAATAATGCATTTCCTCACATCAAATATGAATTTTGATGAAGATACATGATCTATTAATAGATGTACTTTGTCACTAATTTCTTGTAAAAATTCTATATACTCAACGTGGGACAATTGATAGTGAATAGATTTAATGATTATTAATCCAAAATAATTTATTACAAATTCTTAGTAGATTAAAGAAGTTTCCTATTTTTTGGATACATGTACAATTGTATATGATTAGTATATCAAGTTGCGTTATCTTTTTAGTGAAAATCATGTTAAGGACGGAGATGTAATCGAGTAACGGTATTCATGATATCAAGTTGCCCAAACAAATAAAAATCGTTAGATTTTTGTTTTTGAGACTTTTACATTAATTATGTAGTTTTTCAAATTAAACAAATAAAATGAAGAGTGAAATTTTAAACAAATAAAAATGTTTGATTTTTGTTTTTGAGATATTACATTAATTATGTAGTTTCTCAAATTAAAGATGAGTTTTGGTGGAAATATATGGATCTATTTATATAGGTAATCCACTGTTAAGTTCTTGTAAAAAATCGATGTGGGACAGAAATTGCGAATAAATATAAAATAAGCTAAATCAATGAGAATATTTGAAAATATTGAAGAAAATCATACGCGATGCCACGTATGATCGGGATCCGTATCGGTATTATATATATATTGATTTGTTTTAAGTTATATTTTTATTTTTATTTTATAGAAGCATTTTGATTATTGTACGTATGCTTTATAACAAAGAAAACTAAAATTTACAATATTATACTTTAATTTGCGTTGGAATAAAAAAAAAAATCTTTAGGATTAGATTTAAGAGATAATATATGTTTTTACCCCTTTTGACATTGTTAAAACAATATTAGGTATGGAATATAGTTTACAATAAAAATACCCAATTTTGAATTGGGTGGACAAAATTACCCCCATATTTATTGTTGCCCATGCGATTCTTTATCTCTTCTCTCCCTCCCTTTCTCTCACGTACCTAATTTTAGGGATTTCTTCGATTTCAGCGATTGCATTCTCGAACTCTCTTCTTCTTCGATCGTTCGATTTTGTTGATTTCGTTGGAAATTGCAGGAAGGAATTGCCGTGGGAAGGACGTTCGCGGCTCTGAAGAACTACGAGGTGGACGGGAACAAGGAGATGATCGCGATCGGGATAATGAACATCGTCGGATCCGCCACCTCCTGCTACGTCACGACCGGCGCGTTCTCGAGGTCCGCCGTGAACCACAACGCCGGCTGCAGGACCGCCGCCTCGAACATAGTGATGGCGGTGACGGTCATGGTGACGCTCCTCTTCCTCATGCCACTGTTCCAGTACACGCCGAACCTCGTGCTCGGGGCGATCATCGTCACGGCGGTCGTCGGCCTGGTCGACGTCGCCGCCGCCGCTCAGATCTGGCGAATCGACAAGTTCGATTTCGCCGTGATGCTGTGCGCCTTCTTCGGAGTTCTCTTCGTCTCCGTCCAGGACGGCCTCGCCATCGCCGTGAGATCCTTTCCTCGATCGATTCCATTTCAATTTTAGGTTTCCTTCCATACAGATCTGGATCTGCGATTCTGTTGCTGAAAATGGCGATGGTGTTGAATTAGGTGGGGATCTCTGTTCTGAAGCTGCTAATGCAGATTACGAGGCCGAAAACGGCGGTTCTCGGAAATATCGCCGGCACAGATGTTTACAGAGATCTGCATCATTACACTGAAGCTGCTTCAGTGCCTGGGTTTCTGATTCTGAGCATCGGAGCTCCGATCAATTTCGCCAACTCAACTTACCTCAAGGAAAGGTTTGGCTGTAACATGTGTAATTCCGTTCTGTAAATCATTTTTGTTCGCATTTGAATCTCTAATTCGTTTCGTTTTCATCAGGATTTTGCGTTGGATCGATGAATGTGATGAACACAGACTCAAGTTCGTGATACTTGATATGTCAGGTTCGATGAGATTTCGTTACACTCTCTGTACATTGATTCTGCAAGTTAGCGATGGTGCTGTATAAATCTAGGTTTTCTGTTTCAATGGAATTTCTATGCGAATATTGCATATTAGTTGAATTTAGGTTATCTGTTTGAATTTAGGGATTCAAAGCTGTTACTTTGAACAATAGAGTGGTGGTAGTTGTGATTGGTGAAGAGATTTAGGAGTAACTCCAAATCATCATCTTCAACTATTGTTCTAAATTATTCATTATTGAATGAGTAGAAGAACTTGAATTTCAGTTTGAACAATTCTGGAATAAATTTCTGTATCCAGTTATTGAATGATCTGAGATGGTAATATCATCAGCATACGGTTTTTTTGGGATCTCTGGTTCTTTTCGATACGGAACACACCGTTGATTTTAACTGCATTACACACGATCCGCATCTAAACACCATCCGTCGTCTTGAAATCATTTCAGGGCTCATCAAACTCCACAAAGACGTGAGGACGTGTGAGTACTGTGTAATCAGGCCATGGAGTGGTACTTTGGGTACACTTGGGCTTGGTGTTTTCGGCCAATGGTTCTTAAACCTTATACCTAATTTTTAAGCCATCATTTGGAGATCATTGGTTTGATGGTAAACTATGTAGCTTCCCGTTTTTGATAATTATTCCATCCTTTCTATAAAACTAATAGATTGTTAATGGCAGTCATGCCCTACATGAAGATGGATATAGGCTTCCTGTAATTTAACCAAGAAGAATTATTAAAAAATGCATGAACATGATAAGTCAATAGGCTTCTGATTAGTATAAGTGGCCTAGGCAATTCTTTTGAGGCTATTCTAGTTGGTGTTTATGTTATTTAGTACATAGTACCAAATAACATAAATGTACTGTGTACTATAGTACAATTTGATATTTTTCGCTTACCACTTATCGGTAAACAGTACTAGATGATATAAATGTACTGTGTACTATTGTTACAATTTTGATTTTGCTGAATTTTCTGTTTGTTAGCATGACTATTAGGCTGTTTGTTTATTTCTGGCTTCATTATAAATATGTGAAGTAACTTTTCAAGATTGTCTCAATTCTCTTTTGTCTTGATATTGTCTCTAATCTCTTCTTTATGCAGGAATAGTTTTATCTCAAGCAAAGAACAAACAAATACATTGGATAATGAGGTCAGTTTTCAATGCAGATTAGGATTGGTCTATTGAGGCTCATCTCTCAACTATGAGTCTATGACTGACTGTTCTCTCTTTGTTTTTTTCCCCTGCTGCTTATGGATGAAACAGAAAGTGGTGAATCATTTAGATACCAAGCAGCTTAGATTTTTGCTGGTAATACTAACACGAGTACTACATTTGTTTGCATGCCATTTAGAATAGTTTCTGTCTCTGCCCCTCAGGTACTTGTGAGGTAATAGCTAAGGGAACTCCTTATCTTTTTTCTTTTTCTTTTTTAGCATCAAAAGGAGTTGGAGCTGATCCACCTAAAGGAGCAGATTGAAAAGGAAAAGGTAATTAAATTAAACGCTATACTACTCTCCTCTCTAAGTACTTCAAAAAAAATATTTGTTTGTTTTCTGATAATGATGCAATGCATTCTCCTCTCTAAGTACTTCAAAAAAAATATTTGTTTGTCCAGTTAGATTGGGATGCAATTCTGGAACGCGACCCTAACTTGTTTATATCTTCTGTGAAAACCTGGCTCTATCCTTCCCTCAAGATCAGTACTTCCTGGAAAGGGTGCCCTGATGTAGCATCAACTCTCGAAACAACAGGATTAGTTGTTGCTGCATTAAGCAACTACTCCAGTTGAGGAATCCGTTTAAGGTAATAGCAAACAATGTCTCTAGTTCTACACAACCTGTCATACAAGGATTTGAATGTCCAAGATACGAGAGCATGATGGCGCTGCTGCCATTTTATGCAGTGTTTGTGCTTTACATGGACGCGGGAAGGTAATCTAGAAGGTATTAACACAACTTGGTTGGATAGTTGTATACTTGTGCAATGTAACATTATTTTTAAATTAACCTTTGTGTATATGATTGGTTTAGCCAGTTATATACTCCCTCCGTCCACCTATTTCTGACACGCTTTCCTTTTTGGGCCGTCCACCTATTTCTGACACGTTTCCTTATTCGGAAATAATTAGCCACTAAGTAGGTTGATTAGTAAATCCCTTATTACACTTAACATTCCATACTTAAATCTCATCCACTCATTTTTCTGCACGTAGTTCAATATAATTTAAATTTCGAAAGTTTAAATTATTATAACTTGCTCGTTTGTTATCGGATTTTTATGATTTTTATATCAAATTAAAGGTCTTTATACGATCTTTCATTTAAGATCAGACAAGAACATGTTTTTATGCATATATGATGCTCTGTTTCTAAAATATGTTTATTCCCTACAAAATACACTTTATACACTACACCCCAAAACACTATACACTTAACACACTAACCACTCCCGTCTTAAAACCCGTGCAAAAAGCAAACGTGTCAGAAATAGGTGGACGGAGGGAGTATTAAACTGTCATTCTCTTTCAGCCTTACTCAACGTTTACATTTGGTGTGTGTGTGTATTAATGTATTACTATTATTCGTTTACTACTTCCAGTAAACAGTACTATAAGAAGTATTATTTGGTTTACCATGTACCGGTACACAGTACCAAAAAAATCTAAATTTACTGTGTACTATAAGAAGTATTATTTGGTTTACCATGTACCGGTACACAGTACCAAAAAAATTTAAATTTACTGTGTACTTGTACTTATCGAAATATACAAAAAAAAAGTAGAAAATTGAAAAAAAAAAAAAAAAAAAAACTGAAAATTTCTGGAAAAAAACGAAAAAAAATTATAAATAAATAATTTAATAATTAATAAATAGATAAAATAGAAAAAGAAAAAAAAAAAAAAGAAAAAGGAATGAGGAAACACGTGTAGGGAGAAGAAAGGGGAGGAGGGAGTGGCCATGTACTAAAAGTAAGGGTATTATTGTCCACCATACCAAAATATGGGTATTTTTATTGCAAACTATATTCCATACCTAAAATTGATTTTACAAAGTCAAAATGGGTATTTTCTTTTTTGCCTCTAGATTTAATGTTCATCGTAGTAATTACATGGAATATAAAATTTAATTGCAATGAATTAATAATTTATAGGGATTAAATTGATTTTTGAATGTGTGGCATAAAACATAATATGCGTATTATACGTTATAATAAATACTCCCTCTTTCTCATGCTAATTGTCTATGTTTCTTTATCGGGATGCCCTATTTAATTGTCCACTTACTTAAAGTGGAAAATTTTACTCTCACAACTAATATAAACCTCATTATCTCTTAAGGCCTTGATTACTGTGTCATTTTCCTTTTGGACAATTAGCATGGGACAGATGGAGTATTACCCTAAATTATTGAGGAATCATCAACTACCCAACGTTGACATTTTAATATGTTCACCGATAACGTGCATAGTATTAATAAAAAAAATATTTAAATATCTATCACAACTTTCTAAAAACAAAGTAAACTCTATCACTACCACATCAGCTATGGGCACGTTAAGATTTCACGGTGGCCAGTGGAGCATTCATGCTAATTAGTTATTAACATGAGGATTAAAATTCATATATTGCATATTATACGTTATATTCATTATTACCCATTGCTATTATTTTGAGGGGTCTTGCTATTAAGCCATAATATGGCCAGCCATAATTGGATATTATAGTAATTTCTTATTTCTTAGAATATTGATTTACATGTATATACTTATATCTATTTATGGAGAGTTTCATTAATAATAATGTTAATTTAATTGATAACTCTTTATGTTTTTAATTAGATAGTTATATTTCCATATATATATTTCGCATTAATTAATCAAATGAATACAATAAATTTAGATACGTCATATTACAATAAGACGATTAATTCTTAATCATGATTTTCGTAGCACTCCCTTACATTTTACACTATCAACACTTCATTATACAATTAAAGTACTACTGTATATATGCGATTCATGGTTATAATTATATGTGACCATTTAACAATTCCGGTTTAAATTTAATGTATTCTTTTGTTCATCTATTATTCTATATCATCAAACCCTTGTATAAATAAATTGATTTATTTCTTAAATTTTTACTATTACCGTCGTAGAATTTACATAACAATAAATCAAGATAAATCTTAACTTGAAATCTATTTTAAAAAATCACACATTTTATTCCCTATTTATAAATAAAAAAAAATCTTAACTTGAAACCTATATCTTAGAAAGCCACACATTTTAGTCCCTAACAAGAATGCCTGCAATTTCCTTCTTGAATTTTCTTTGAATGTTGGATGCGTTGGAGCATGTAGTTGTTTAATTTTTAATATCGAGTCAATTCGTACGTGCCCAGTTCTTATCGTGTCGATCTAATAACGATCCAACCTGTTAAGCTTAAATATGAACACGATCTGTTAAGGATTTCCTAAACCTGAATACGAACACGGCATGTTAAGACCAAACATGAACACGACTCGAACTAGACACGAACATGATTAAATTCGTGTCGACATGACACAATATTGACACGATAATAACCTAATATGTCATAACAAGATTATAACCCGATTGAACCTACTATAATAATAAATACTATTTAATACTCGATAAATCGAATATTAAGAAAATATAATGTATTATTGAAAAATTAATAAAATAATTCATTGTTGGTCCCGGGAAAGAGTAATTGGGGGGGGGGGGGGGGGGGGGGGGGGAATACACCAATAACCAACCGTTTTTGACTTTTATAAAATCAGGTCGATCAAAGGTCGATTGTCAAGGTCGATCCTTATCAGAGACAAGTTGATCTATCAAGCTCGTTTGGGAACAAGCTTGATTTATCAAACTGTGCTTATGCGGAAGTTGGTGGAGGTTGATTTACTCTTTGAAAAATCTAAGGTCGATACAGAAATGCAGGTTGATGCTTGATATGCAGGTTGATGCTTGTTAGTTTGATAATAAAATGAAAGGGCGATAAATAAAGAGAGAGAGAGAGAGACACCGCAATTTAGCGTGGTTCGGAGAAACCCTCCTACGTCCACGTCAGGTCGACTCGACCTGAGAATCCCTTTTCTTTTGGATCCACCTTCTCTCTTATTTATACTGACTGAGTATCAGTTCTAAATACACTCTAACTTGAATATATCTAGACACGAGTTTTGGGTCGTGACCCTTACAACCTTTTATACAGAAAATGTACTAACAACCTTTCTCGAAATTACAGAGCTTGACTAACTCTATAATGGCGAAGAACACGAAACAGTCTTTCTAACTTCGAACGGGTCGGAGAAGAAGATGTTTGAATCAACGACAAGCAGCAGTGAACGCTTCGTCGTTGTTGGCTTTTTATCGGAGTAGAAAATCTCTCTTCGTCAAGTGTTTGGGAAACAAATGGAATTTCGAACACTTGAATGGATATGAACTTGAGAGAGATTTTGGCAGAGATTTTGCGTTGATAGCTTGAGTTTCCCGTACTTGAATCCGATAATGGCTTGAAGTATATATAGGCAGTTTTGAAAAACTAGCCGTTGGAGTCATGATGACGTGGCACTAGCCGTTGGAGGCTGACTCACTTCTAGCCGTTGGGTAAGTTCATCCTTGCTGGCACACCACGTGGCAAGGATCAGGTCGTGTTGTTCCATGAAGGCGGAGCATCGACCTTGAAATGATAATCCAGCTCTTGAAATCTTCTAAGTCAAAGCGGGCTGGAAGCTTGATAAGGAAGGTCGATAGACAGGAAGATATGCCAGCTCGATCCGAATGAGGCAGGTCGATAAACGACCTTTCTCTTACAGAGTGGATCAAACTTGCATTTAAACTATAGAGAGCATCGACCTGCACTAACAGGTAGCAGGTCGATCTATCGGCCTTGACCCTAAACAAGTAAAAATGCCTAAGTGTGGTTTCGATAAAAATCATCAAAATCAAACTGCAAGGGGTTCCCAACAATTTCCCCCTTTTTGATGATGTCGAAACCATACACTTTACAAATGATTCCTAAGATATAAAGCAATGATAGTTTAATTAACCATGAAGGTTGATAAGGAATCAGAGAAAGGCAGATAATAACATAATGGAAATAAAGCAGTAAAGGCATATTGCCTGGACAAAGAGATATTGTCGTCAGGACGAGAAAGATGATTTTTGCTTCATTCAGCTCGATAGCGTACTTACATCAGGATTTTACAAATCGTGCTACGAACTTAAATGAATATAGAAAAATATACAAAATCATCTCTCTACTTCTTCTGGGCACGGGCTGCCACTCGCTCTTCCTGGATCTGCTCCCTGGACTTCGCCTTCATACTTGCGTAAATTCCATCCCTGATACGGCAGTAGTCGGGATCGGAATTTGAGATGTTCACGTTCAGGCCGATGGCGGTCAGTGCGATGTACTGGTCGATTCGGGAGTAATCCAAGTATCCCGAATCACCAATAAGCAAGGGCGTGAAATATTGCTTTGCTGGAGCCCTTATGATCGCACCGGCCTCTGCAGCCTTCTTTCGAAGTTCACCAACGAAATCTTGGTGAGGAAATTTGAGCATGTAGGCTGCATAGGCGTCATCGGCATTTTCAGGAAGGGAGGGGTCATTGATCCAGTAATGGAGGAGGATAAAGCAGCTGTTGAGCTTCCGCAGCAGGGCGTTTTGATTTTCATTGAGCCACTCAACGGCCTGCTGCTGGACTCCAGCTTCCAAAATGAGGTCGGAGGGCGACTGGCTGATCCAGTCCAACTCGGCCTTCTTCCTTGCTTCAGCAGCCCGGCGTTCGGCAATGAAACGCCGCTGCTCTTCTGGATTTAAGGCCTGCTCCAGAGTTGCACCGGCCAAATGTATTGTAGAAATCAAATCGGCCTCTTTTGCCAGCCTAGCTTTCTCAGCAGCGGCCTGGGAGGCGGCGGCCTGGGAATCAGGCTTGGAGGCAGCGGCCTGGGGAGCAGTCTTCTTTTGAGGCGGAGGCGGAGGAGGAGGCGGAGGAGCCAAGGAAGATGAAGGGGTTTTGGATTTGGAGGACCTCTTCTTCCTGGCGGCGGCGGCGGCTCTTTCTTCTTCCCCCTTTTCGACATCATCAGAAAGGGTCTTGATGAGGGAAAGAAGTGAAGCGTCCTCCTCCTGCAGCCTGCCAACGGCCTCTCGCAGCTTCTGGTGCCCATTCAGCAGACCGGTGAGAGTATCCAGGATGCCGTTGATCTGCGTGTTGGAGGCCGATGCCGAATTGGTGATTGATGTAGTCAGGTCGGTCACACGGTGATCGACCTTGGCCACGTCCTCCAACACTTCCCCGATCAGGTCGCGGGACGCCATGTTGAGTGCCTCGAGCTGGGTCGGTAGAAGTTTGTCGGTATATTCCTTCAAATGATCGACAGCAAACTTCGTCACCCGCTCCCTGGCTGCATCATCGACCTGGGTCTTGGCCTCCTTCAAAATGTCGACCCGGGCCTCCGCAACAGCTTGCTTGATCTGCTCCGGAATGCTGAGAGTGAGAGACTCGAGCTTTGCAGATAATGAATTGAGCTCGAGCTCCACATCGAACTTTGATGCGTCGGGAGTAGAATCAGCAGCAATCAGAGCTTGATCACCACCTTCATTCCTTGGTGGCGATTGCTCCGGAGTTTGAATTGCATCAAACTCATCTCCAACATCGGTGGCGGAGTTGTAGAGGGCGCTAGAGAGAGAGTGTAGAGGGGGCGAAGGTCGATTCCCAGAATCTTGGCCTCGACCTTCATGCGCCGCAGCACAAGAGTTTGAAAATTTGCGGCCGCATCCTCCACACTGTAGAAGCCGAACTCTTGCTCTAGCTCCAACTCCTCAACCTTCAGCTCTTCGAGGGTGGCGACCTGGAGCAATGCCTCGAAGACGTAATAATAACTCGACTTACAAACCAGATAGAACTGGAGGCGAGTAGCAAGGTCGAGTGACTTGGGGAGTTGAGCAATCCCCGGCATCAGGTCGATCACCTTCAGCCTGGCCTCTGCCTTCATCGAAGCCACCTGGGAGTGAGCAGTAGACACGGGCTGCTCAGAGAATGGCTGGATTGGCAGGACGACGTCTTCCTCCACGGCCACGTGCCGGAAGGGGGAAGGCTGGGAATCATCCGCCGTGAGATCCTCGATCTCTACGGAACCAGCACGCTGGACTTCAGGGGACCTCGCTGGAGAGGGAACGATAACGACCTGCGGGCGGGGGGATACAGGCCGTTGCTGCGAGACGGACGGCTCGATGGCGGAATGGACTGGAGAGGGAGTTCGTTCGACTAAAGAGGAGGGCGATGGGGAGGGCGATGGCTCCCTGCGAGGTGCAGTCTCGAACTCCACGGGAAGAATCCGGTGCAACGGCCTGACCGGATCTGTGGAGGTCGATTGCGTCCTTCGGGGGGACGACTTCTTGGCAGGGGGAGTCCTCTTTACAGGGCGAGAGGATACCGGCTCATCATCGGCCTTTCTCTTCTTTTGTACAGGTCGAGCCAGAATCCTCCAACCAACCTTTGATTCCCCGGTTTTAGTGAGGTGCGCCCTCACATGGTCTGGCGACCCATAGTAAATCTGCGGCGCAACACCCAACACCATCTCCATTTGGTGGAGGTCTTTTGGAATAAAGAGGTGGGGGAAGGTCGGCTCATCAGACCACTTCCTATTTTTGAAAAAGGAAGTGATGATGCAGGTAGCCTTCGTTCCAAGGTGAATTGGCCTCTTGTCATTGTGGAGACGAACTCCCACCACGGCCTCACCATCCATTGTGCACTCGATCTGCCTGGCCTCTTCCCATAGCAGAGAGACCACCATCTTTGCCCAACTGACGGGCAGGTCGAGAATCACAGCCGCCATGATCTGAAACTTCAGCGGCGTGACCTGGTCGTGGTTCCCAATATGCCCTAGGAAGCACCTTTGTACAAAGTCCAGCAAGAGGCGGAATTTGGGGCGGAGCTCGTTCCTCTTGAAAGAGGTTGCCACATACTGCCTTTGCTCAATAAGGACACGGTCTGCAACCTGCTGCAACTGTTCGCGGGAGATTTCCGAGAGTTTCATCGTCCCACCCTCTCCGATGCCGAAAGCGTCCTTCACAGCGTCGAGGACGTTGATGGTGTGAACGGCCTTCTGGGTACCGAGAGAAACGGTATGGTCGGAGATGGTGTCGCCCTTATTCCAGTTGTAGAAGAAGGCACACACGATTTTGGACAGTTGCTTCGGCGGCCGGGTGGAGATAATCCGGTGGAATGGAAGGCACGTCTCCACCAGCGCGAACATAGAGTCCAGATCGCGAAAACCGAAGTTTTCACGCACCATATATGGCTCGTACTTGATGCGAGACTTTAAAAAGTCTTCGATCTCCTCCCACTTCATTTCCTTCAACTGTGTTGATTTTCCTGCCATTGATGTTGATTTTCCTGAAATTTTATGAGATGTATTAGAAAATAAAACTTGACGGAAAATGGAAATAAAAACGGCGAAAAGGGCACAAACCACGGCTGGTGATTTTGTGCAGAGAGTGAAAAGTAGTGAGTGAAGAATTAGCAGTGAATGAAAAACACGACGGTGGCTGGGTTTTTGCAGAGAAGAGATTAGGTTTTGCAGAGACGATGAGAGAAAAGAGTAAGTAACGTTTCGAGTGAAAACTGCATGAAATATATAGACAATATGAACGGTAGGGATCACTCGAATTTGAAAAGTTTAAATTTACAACTTTAATCCTCATCGGCACGATTGAGAGCGCATGGAATGTGAAATGGTTCACATCCGCGCGTGGGTTAAAAGAAACGTGCGTATAATGGCACTTTTTCAGAAAGGAGGCAGGGAATTAAATGCAACATTGGTCAATGTGTCAATATTTGACACTTGACTGGATGTTTTGCAAAAATAGTAATCATCATTCCCTTTTTCCTTATTTTCTGCAACCTAACAGAGCCTTAAATAATGTAACACATTGAGAAATAAATTTCAATAATAAATAGAGAATTCAATGCGTATTAAAGAAGTTTAAAAGACAAAAGGGTGATACTGCCCTTTTGATTCTCCCTTCATTAATGCGGGGTTGCATTCAGGTTGATAGCGGCCTGAACTTGTGAGAACGGCCTGAGCATGTGAGAACGGCCTGAACTTGTGAGAACGGCCTGAACTTGTGAGATAGCTGCCTTTGTTCCCCCTCAAAAGATGGATCACTGGATTAAGTGTTCCCCCTCAATTTGAGGAATCCAGGTCGATTTGTTGATTTAGACGACGGCCTGTTGATTTGGGAACGGTCTGTCATTTGACTATCGGCCTGTCGAATGGATGACGGCCTGTTTGAGAGAAGCAGCCTGTTGGTCTGCGAACGGCCTTATGACTGAGGCGGCCTGTTCAAGTAGTAACGGCATGTTGGCTTGCAAACGGCCTGTTGTATCATAAACGGCCTGATGACTCAACATTTAATAAACCTAACTTCCCGCACAACATTTCGAATCTTTCTTCGGCTAGGGGTTTGGTTAGGATATCAGCCCTTTGAATATCAGTGTGAATCTTCTCAATAACCACGTTCTTCTTTTCCACGTGATCACGAATAAAGTGATGTCGAATATCCACGTGTTTGCATCTTGAATGGAGAACTGGATTTTGAGTAATGGTGTAATACCCCGTCTTTAGCCATTGAATTTCTATATAATTTAGGATTTTAAATTAGTTGATTGTTGCCCGAAGGAAAATTCTTTCATTATAATTCTAACAAGATTTAAACTTTGTTTTAAGGATAAAGGGATTTATTAAAATTTCCATGTTTAATGTCAATCAATTACTCTTACTAGTGCCTATATTTTAAACTCTAGCTCGCAAGTTAAGCTATTAATCATGAAAATAAATTAGACGATTTGGCTTGAATATTTACTCATGATATAATGGCCAAATTCTTATACCTATATCCTATATTTTGTGAGTATAAATTATGTACAAATATGTATCTGTATACTGATAATTATTATATGTATCCATGTATGTGTTGATTTTATTATAGATACATATATTTATGTATTTAAAAGTAGATAATAAGATTAATTGGATATTATTTATTTTCCCTCTTAGATCGATTGAATGGTAGTATTAGATATATATAATATTTAGTCTACTTCTCCACTTTAACCACTATTGCATACTACTTTTTATTTTTATCACACAAGAGTGATTGGTTTTTAGTAGGAACAC
This sequence comes from Thymus mandschuricus, assembly GCA_029379335.1. Lineage (NCBI taxonomy): Eukaryota > Viridiplantae > Streptophyta > Magnoliopsida > Lamiales > Lamiaceae > Thymus > Thymus mandschuricus. Next base: position 39,994,606 of record CM057074.1, read on the forward strand.
GTCACCCTCTACTATTAATGCCTATCAAATTGATAACTCAATTTCTCCCTCATTCTTGTTCATTCATCGGCCATATAACATGAGGGCTTAGAAAGAGAGATGGCGCATGAGAGAGTGAGAATGTGAGCACAACTATAATGGGTTAGGAAGAAAAGAGGGGATCAGTGAGAAACGAAGAAGGGATAGGGTACAATCATCCATTTTTGACAGAGGAAAAAGAAGAGAGAGTCTAGAAATTAGAGAGAAGAACTGCAAGGAAGAAGGAGATCCTTGTGAAGAGGAAGGAGGGGAAGAAGCAAGAAATAGCTACTCAGATTTCCACTAGAGGATTTATAAGGTGTAAATCATCTTCCCTTCTCTTTTACCATTGAGGAAATCGATCAACCTTAGGTGGGTTAAGAGATGAAGCATTGTATTGTCAGTTAGGTCAGAACTATATCATTATGATTTTCTTGGGTAATTAAGAGTTTATGAACAAGATTATGTGATGATAGCCTTTAAGGAACTACACTTCTACACATATTATTAGAATGCTAAGAAATTTTATTGTATTGATGATAATTGAGGGTCTGTGAATTCATTAGATAAACATGGCACTATGAACTGATTTTCCCTTCTATGAGTTCTCTGCAATTAGTAGGAAAACTGGCTTTTTAAAAGTAAATTTCTTATTTATCTAAAATATTTTTGTATCAAAAGAAATGTGGTTGTCAACTGGGTTTGTCTGAGATATGCTAATCTTAGAACGAGGTTGAAATTACTCTCTATGGACTAATATTGTAATCATGGGATTAATAGATTGGGAGTAGTGATAGTAAGTCAAGCATGTAATACTTGAAAATATCATTATTCTTCTGCCTGGAAACATCTGAAAAATTCACTACCTCAATGCATTTTGTTCTCATGATCTTCTTGGGTATGGTATTTTAGTAGAGCAACAAAACATACATGATATTACTTGTATATATTTTGGAAGTTATTGGGTAAAAAGGAAAAAGAAATAGGAGTATCTAAGGTGTGATTAGTATTTTATAAACTATTGTGCACTTTTAAAAAATTTCTGAAGTTATGCTTAAGGTAATCTAGTTAATTAACCTATATTTGAGTATATGATATTTAAACATTGATACTTAAGCTTCCTTTCATCCCGAGAAATATTTATAGATTGTAGAATTTTAAAGTTATGAACTTGAAATTTCTTTAGGTTACTTTAAAATAAAATGCTAAATGGGAAATGCTATTATGTTTATGAAATGAAGCGGTCTTTGAAAATATAAAATTCTCCTAGCATGCTTTGTACAAACGATTTATATTTTGTGAAGATAGTGGGATGAAGAGATTTAGAGATATAAAAGGGAGTATCGTAATGTTGGTGATATTAATAGAGAAAATGGATTTTTCTTAATTAGTTACCGAAACCCGGGCATAGCAAGTCTAGAACTTAGTCATCCCTAAATTCTTTGAATTGTCTCGGAAGCAATTAAGCGTAAGCCTTATCTTGTAGGACCTTTTGAGGACGAAAAGTGATTATTCGGAACAGAGTTGTCGTCTTTTATCTACGGAATAATTCCATCAAGGTGGGCTATTTACTTATCAAACATATTTTGAGTTATGTTGTGCTCTGATATTTACAAAATGAGAAAACTGTTTATCCATAAAATGTTTCGTGCGCTCTACATGTTTAATGCTCTGAAGTTAATCGATCGAGGTTCTTAGTTCAGTCTAAAACACTAACTTTGAACTGTGTATACACCCCGATAGTATAACGATTGGTTGATCTCTCTCGTATACTATCTTCGACTGGGATTCTCTGGGATTCGACCCGAAATCCAAAATGAATGTAAATGGATCCGACAGTGGCTAGAGGTCCGGGATCACAGTAAGAGTAACTGTAGAGTGTGACAAATGCGCGCAAAGGAAAATGATAATGTTTTGGCATACTTAGATGCATTTCTTTTACAAAACTTCTAAGTTATGTCTTATGTTAATGGATAAACTGTATTTTGCTTTTATGAATGTATATCAAATGTTAGCCCACTAAGTACATTAGTACTTAGCCCAAATGTTTTCCAAATCTTTTCAGGTTAAGTGACGGTGCTGACGGGGCAGAGCTGAGTCTAGGGTTCTCCTATTGTATTAGCTTCTGCTAGTTTCTTGTCATTTGTGTTGAACTCTAGATTATATTTCTTGAGCTTATCATGTCTCTTGCTAGAAGACTCTTTAGCTTCTTTCTATGTACAAAGTCTATCCTTAATAACTATGTCGGAGCCATTTGAACTTGAAAAGATCCTTATGGTATAAATGAAAGTATATGTTGAATATCTTCTGTCTACTTTTATTTAGGTTAGCTCCTATATCGAAAGTGTTGTTGCTCAAATCTTGCTAACATTGTTTTAATATAACTTATTTATTTAAGATAAGACGAGAGTTTTTCCCCCATTCTTTCCCCGCTTCTTTTTTCCAACCTCAGTCACGCCTCACTCGTGTGTCCTCCTTAGAAAGTTGGGGCATGACAAATGGCGATAGCACTCAAGCTGTCGCAGAATATAGGCACTTCACTGACTTCAACTTTATAATCTTTGAGTTGTTGTTTGATCCACAAGATTTGTGCACAACAACTCCCTGCGGCCATGTACTCGGCCTCTGTGGTGGAGGTGGCTACTGAAGTTTGTTTCTTTGAAAACCATGATATCAGCTTGTTTCCAAGAAAATGACAAGTACCCGAGGTTGATTTCCTATCGAGCTTACACCCTGCATGATCAGAATCTGAATAACATGTAAGCTGCAAATTATCATCACAAGGATACCAAAGACCTAAATTTGTGGTTCCTTTGATGTATCGAAGAATTTTCTTTGCTGCTTCCAAGTGGGATTCCTTCGGATTAGCTTGAAATCGAGCACACACTCCAACTGCAAAAGTGATATCAGGTCGACTAGCAGTTAGATAAAGTAATGAACCAATTATACCCCTGTACTGCGTTATGTTGGCAGGTTTTCCTTCGGGATCCGGGTCGATCTTCCCACCAGAGAGCATCGGTATTTTGACAGGCTTGCTGTCTTTGACACCAAACTTGTCGACCAGCTCGTGTGCGTACTTTGTTTGGCTAATGAAGATTCCTTCATCGGACTGCTTGACCTGCAACCCTAGAAAGAAATTCATTTCCCCCATCATAGACATTTTATATTTTTCTGTCATGAGGTTACCAAATTTTTCGCATAAAATGGGAGATTTAGATCCAAAAATAATGTCATCAACATAAATTTGTACTAAAAGGATATGTTCATTCACTTTGATAGTGAATAGCATTTTGTCGACTGAACCACGCTTGAATCCCGATTCGATGAGAAAGGATGATAGCGTCTCATACCAAGCTCGAGGAGCTTGCTTAAGTCCGTATACGGCCTTGTGCAGTTTGTAGACTTTGCTTGAATCACCCTCCTCGAATCCAGGAGGCTGTTCCACATAGACTTCTTCTTCGAGAACGCCATTGAGGAACGCACTTTTTACATCCATCTGGTAGACTTTGAATCGTTGATGAGCGGCATAAGCTAGAAACAGCCTTATAGCTTCTAATCTTGCGACGGGGGCAAATGTCTCATCATAGTCGATTCCTTCTTGTTGACAGTAGCCCTTTGCTACCAATCGGGCTTTATTTCTGACAACTTCTCCAGATTCATCTCTCTTGTTTTTGTAAACCCATTTGACTCCAATGACGCCCTGATGGTAAGGACGATCAACGGGAGACCATACTTCATTTCTTTTGAATTAATTGAGTTCTTCTTGCATGGCTTGAATCCAGTCAGCATCTTGAAGAGCTTCAAAGGCATCTTTGGGTTCTATTCGAGAGAGATAGCAGCTTAGTAGCGCACTTTCACCAATCGTTCTTCTTGTTCGCACTCCTTGGTTTGGGTTCCCAACAATGAGCTCCTTTGGATGATCATCGATCCATCGTCTGCGTCGTGATCTTTCTTCATTTGAAATGATTGGATCGGGCTCATTAATGGGTTCGTCAAACTCAGGGTGAGTCGAAGGTTGATCAGTGGGAACGTGCTGTTGTTCGGATTGTTGATCAGGCTGCTGTTGAACGGACTGAGTATCGAGCTGCTTCATTGCTTCATCGAGCTGCTCGATTTGGGATGTAAGGTCGTTAACAGCTTCAGTTTGGGGAACTGAGGGAGGGGGATCAGCCTGGTTAAGTCCGGCTGATGTATTACAGTCCGATGTATCGTTTGCATCATTTCCCCCTTGCTGTGTGACCTTAGGATCAGATTGATCCTCTTCCTCTAGATCAGTTGGAGTCCACACTAGCAGGTCGTCAATAGGGGAGTTAGACGGCCTGTTAGCAGCGGACTGATCTGGACCTGTACTTAATTCCCTGTACAGACAAGTAGATTCATCAAACACAACATGATGTGTTACCTCCACAACTAGGGTTTTCTTGTTAAAAACTCTATATGCTTTGCTAACCTCCGAGTATCCTAAAAATACTCCTGGATCGGCCTTGCTATCAAAAGTTTTTAATTGAGATTTTCCATTGTTATGGATGTAACACAAGCATTAAAAGATTTAAATACTTTAACCTGGGTTCCACAACTCGTAAGGAGTCTTTCCATGTCGGGTAGTGATAATCGACCTGTTTTGGGTATAGTAGGCTGTGTTAACGGCCTCCGCCCAAAACTTCTTTGGAAGGTTGGTTTCATCCAACATGGTACGAGCTGCTTCCTTCAGCGACCTGTTACGGCGTTCCACTACGCCATTTTGTTGAGGTGTGCGAGCTGCTGAAGTTTGATGATGAATTCCACTCTTTGTGCAATATTCTTCGATCATTGCATTGATAAATTCGGTGCCTCGATCGGATCGAATGGAGATGATGGATTTCTCCTTTTGATTGCACAGCTTGCTTAGCAACGCGGGTAGCTTCTCCAAAGTTTCCTTCTTTTTGTACATGAAAATAACCCACGTAAATCTAGAATAATCATCTATAATTACGAGAGCGTATTTTCTACCGTTTATACTCAAGTGAGTGACTGGACCAAAAAGGTCGAGGTGGAGGAGCTCAAGAATTCGATTTGAAGCTTGTGCCGTCACACTTGGAAATGATGATCTTGTTTGCTTTCCAGCTTGACAGGCTTTACAAATGTGATCGCAATCGAAGACTTGATCTGGCAGGTCGTTCACCAGCTTGTTGCGTGCGAGTTTGTTGATGGCCTTGAAGTTCAAGTGACTCAGCCTTTTGTTCCACAACCAGCTTGTCTCGGAATCAGCCTTTGTGATCAGGCAGGTCTCTATCCAATCAGTCCATTGAACTATGTAGAGTCTATCCTGCAAGATTCCGGTAAGAAGTATATCTCCTTCCTCATTTTTCACGAGACATTTGTTAGCGGTGAATTCTACTCGTTTACCACTCGAGCAGAATTGCGACACAGAGAATAAGTTATGATTGAGACCTTCAACATACGAGACATTAGAAATAGTTGTTTTACCAACTTTTAGATCGCCCTGGCCTCTTGTGAGTCCCTTTGAATTTCCTCCAAAGGTTACAAGTGGCCCGTCTCGTTCTTGATAGTTTGATAGTAGCGTTTTGTCACACGTCATGTGCTTTGAGCATTCACTATCAATGATCCATACAGCTCCACGAGCTACTTGGCTCCTTCTTTGAGCCTTCCCAACCTGCAATTAGTTAAACTTAGCGACCCATTTGAGATTGGGTGCTACATCGGTTGCGGGAATGGCCTTTGGGACCCAGATTTGTTTCGCCGGTCTGCTTCTATCCGAGGCTGAGGACGAGCAGTGGCGGTCTTGGGCTTGGGAGCCTTGGATTTCTTTGATCGAGAGCGGCGAGGCTGATAATACTGCTCTTCATTGAAGCCAGGTGATACTGCCAGTCTTGAGAGTTAGACTGTTGAGGATAGTGGCAGTGACAACCTTGATGAGCAGGGTAGAAAAACTGAGGGTGATACGGCCTTTGATAGTACTGGCCTTGGTATCGCCCTTGATGAACAGCCTGCTTTTGATGAGAGGGGGCAGGTCGACGATGTTGGGCCGGTCAACTCTCTTTCTTTTGAGGAACAGGCTGTTCCTTCTTGTGTTGCTTGAAAAGAATGGCTTGGGGCTGTCAAACTGGGTTCTTCAGCTTGATCATTTTATCAGGCAGAGCTTGATGGGCTTTCCGAACACTCTTTGATTTTGACTGCGCTTTCACAAATTTGATCTTGCAGTCTTTGTTCTTGCTTTCCTTGGATTTTCCATTAAATCCAATACCAGAGTGATCGTGCGGATTGCGTTGCATGGATTGGACTTCTTCCAATTTCTTTCCGCTTTTCTTCAACTGACTCAAGGTGAGTTGAAGCTTTCCTTCTTTTTCCACGAGGAGTTCGTGTCGAATAACCAAGTCAGCCAACTTTGATGTAAGGCTGTGAATTTCGGCATCTTTGGTTTTGAGGGACTCGTCCTTCTCGAGCTCCCTGGTATCGAACTCCTTTGCACGTAAAGTCAATTCTTCAATCTTTGACTTTAGGGCTTCGATCTCCCTTTCCTTTTCTTCATCATAGGGAGAGAATCTTTCTTCCAATGCTAGCTTGTATTTTTCATTCTTGTTCATCAGCTCAGCATTATCTTCAACGACCTCTTTGAGAGTATCCACGAGGTCGGCATAATCATCGAGCTGTTTCTTGATTTCTTCCCAAGACACAGCCTCGGATAGTTCTTCACCTTCTTCTGCACATTCATCGTCAGAAAAAGAAAGTGAAATAGGTTGAGGAACTACCTTCGAAGATCCCTCAGTTTGTTGGAGTTCTCCAACAAAGCACTCTTCATCATCACTTTCGTCGAAAGCGATGTAGCCATCGTCATCACTTGACGGGCTGTCAGAGAGGTGAGCTTCCTTTGTTTCTTCGGCGATCATTGCAGCTCGTTGTTCCTTGAGCTTCTTATCGCGCTTTGCACGGAGCTCATCTCTCTCGGCCTTGGTAAGATCCGGGCAGTCGGTCTTATAGTGACCCGGCCTGCCACAACCAAAACAGCCACCCTCAGGTGTGTTAGAAGAATTGAAGGTTGAGGGTTTACCTTCTCCCTTTTTGTCAGGGCGGTCGTGGTTGCGGTTTGAGAAGTTTCGCTTGTTGTCACGGTAGAATTTCTTGTATTTGACAACCTTTCCTAGGAGCTTCTCATTTCTCCTAGCAGCTAGAGCATAGTCGAGAGTCATCTTCTCGAACTTTTTGATGATAGATTCGTCAATCGAGCTTGGGGTAGCAGCAGAGGCTGAGTCGGCCTTGAAGGCTACCTCCTTGTCGTTCTTTTCATCAGCCTTCTTGCTGGTGGAAGGCTGTGCTGATCCGTGGATGCGGATCATTTCATATTCATTTCCGACAAGAATGTCGAAAAGATCTTCAGTGGAGAGAGAGTTGAAGTCAGGGCGAGCTGGATGCATGGCGGTGTATACGTGCCAGTTTGCGGGTAGGGCACGCATCACTTTAAGATTCTTCTCGCGCTGCGTATATTTGTGAGGATTGATTGCAGCGATCTCAAGAATTATTTCGGTGAAGCGAATTTTCATTGCTTCTATGGTTTCACCCGAACCCATCTTGAAGTCATCAAACTTGCTGCATGCCATGGACAGCTTGTTCTCCTTCATTTCTTCCGAACCCAGGCTGATGGACCGGAGGGTGTCCCACATCTCTTTGGCAGTTTCAAGATTTCGAATCTTGGCAAGGTAGACGCCCTTTACGGTGCTTGAGATGAGTCCCTTTGCGTAATCATCGAGGCTGGCCTCCTTCCTTTCCTCAGTTGTGTAGTCGCGAGGATTTTTGAGGAATTTCTCGTATGTGGCCTCCCCGGGGGACGTTCCATCAACAATAATTGGTGAACGTCGTTTTCACCAAATAATTCCTGCAACCTGCTAAGAACTACAATTAGTAAAGCGATAAGCAGGGTCGAACCACAAAGAACGGAGTAATCAACTTAATTTTCCTAAAGATCGATTTCGGTGTAGCCACCACGCCTTAAAGTGTGAGTTTGAAATTATCAACTACAAAAGCACAAGATTAAATAAATCTCAAAGAGATATAAATCAATATAAAAACAACTCGGCATAGAATAACTTCTCACTAGTCTAACAGCTCTGATCATCGACGCAAAGATAAATCAACTCATATGGATCAATCGGTTATAGGATACCGTGAATGCAACGGACGTACCCCAATTCCTACGTACTTCTTCGATAGCTAGCAAGAGACGCTGAACTAGCTATTTCTCTTATCGAAACACAACCTAGTTGGTAACGCCAGTTCTAGATTTAGTGTTTCGATAGCATTAAACAAGAAGGAACCCGAAATCAGACAAATTACCCAAGAACGCAAGTAGCAACTCGTCTGCCAAATTATTCCTACTACTCATACGATAGCTTTGCCACTGATTAGCCCTATTCCAACAATTACGGATTGGGGGAACTAATTGACTGTATCCCGATTAAATCTAAGTTGATCAGGCTTAAACAAATTGGAAATAAACACTATGAACAAGGAATAACTCGGAACCCACATAAATCTATTATAATACGTTTCGGTCTCACAGAGATTAGCATAGTGATTCGTTATTCATGCCGAATAAAAACCTAGCTACTCATATTAATAGAATACAACAAAGCAAAATAGGAACAGAGAAATCCAATAATAAAACCTTCGTCTTCAAAGTATGCTCCAACAGAAAAGGAAAAGAAAGTAATATGTTTCTCTCAATTCAACGCAAAAACAAAGTAATTAAAATTAACAAAAGCAAAGTATCACCACAAGAACAACAGTACAGCTTCTCTCATTTTCCCCCTCTCGTTTTCGAATGCAGCAGAAGCCAAAGAAGAAGAAAACTCCCTACAGAAAACTGCCTAACTCCCCTGCGGTTTTTTGAGTTTTTAAATTGTTTTTACCGCCAGGAAAAATAAGAAAACTAATTACTAATAATAATAATACTAATAATAATATTAATATTAATCCTAATATAAATAATTCCATGCTTGATTCTCGACTCCTCGATTCTTCTCGTATTTGCAAAATTATCCCCAAATAATCCATGACTTCTCTCCAAGCTAATCCTTCATCGACACTTCCACATTCCTACACAAAAAAACACACATAAATTGCAAAACATAGCTAATAAAACTATACAAATAACCACATAAATACAATATTAACAAGACACATCAAACATCCTCACACTTGAATCATACTTGCCCTCAAGTATGAAGTGAAGAATAACAAATTAACAGACTCAATAAAATTGAAAAAGAGAATGTGGGGAGATAAAGAAATGAGACACGAACTGACTCGACACCAAACAACCAAGTAATACCAACTACATCTATCCACAACCTTTCCCTTTCATGTTAAGATCAAGAGACTTACAACGTGAATATCATCCTTCAATTGACAAATTGAAATTATCGAATAAAGGCTCAATATTGTCAACTTGGTCAAAATCAGCAGGAATCAAACAACTCTCAAAGGTTCACTCAAACACTCACTTTCATCATGCCAGTCAGGTTATTCACTCATAATCAAACTTCACGCAATCACAATATGCAGTGGCCAATAAGTAACTCAAGAAGGACTTTCTCTTTTGGTTGTAATGGGGCTAGGGACCAGTAAATATTTTGTGGGATCTAACGGGTTCCTAGGCTTAGAGATAAGAACAAAATATTATGCAAGTTAAAACTCGAATCATCATCCACGAACAATACTAGGCATCTCAAACATACCAACAATCATGTGCAGGCTACACAACATAACCATCATAAAACAAGCCTTCTGCACAATCTCGACTCCATTCAATTATTTTCCTAGCTAGTCCATCAATGCACACCTTCTGCTCCTTTTGTGCTTGTTGAAGTTTATGAACTGCTTCGTTGTTGGTTTGCAAATTGTTTGTGAGCAGCTGTTGTGAACCTATTAAATCTCCCATCATATCTTCAAGAGATTTTCCTTGCTTTCCTTGCGGATGGGGTGGTGCCGGTTGAAATCCCCTTTGATGAGGCGGTCTATAACTTTGTTGTTGTTGTGCATGTTGAGGTTGCTGCTGCACTTGATTTCCTTGACCTCCCCAACGGAAATTAGGATGATCTCTCCAGCCGGGATTGTAACTGTTCGAAAATGGATCCCTTTTTGGCGGCTGAGATTCCCAAACTCCATCGACATGCTCTTGAGTAAAACTATCTCCTTCAGTCATGCGGCATTGAATGGTTGAATGATCAAGCTTTCCACATGTGCCACATGGTATCTCCTTCTGTCCAACACTTGCTACTTTCTCAACAACAGTGTTCAGCACCTTTTCAATTCTTCCCATCCTCTCTTCGAACTTCTCCTCAAAGTTAGAGGAGCTTGTTTGTGCAACTCTCTTAAGCAAACGTACATTAGGCTCATCATACTCCCTCGTTGCTTCTACCAAGTTTTGAATCAACTTCTTGGCTTCGCTCACGGTGTTGCGAGAAAATCCTCCTCCACTCGATGAATTCACAAGATTCTTAGTTTCGGAGTTCATTCCTTGGTAGAAATATTGCAGCAAATCACCATCAGAGAACTTGTGATTGGGACAACTATCCACCAATTTCTTGAATCTCGTCCAGTAGCTGCTCAACGACTCCTCAAACTCTTGATGGACTCCTGTAATCTCTTTCTTCAGAGCATTCGTCTTGGTTGGAGGAAAGAAATGCTCCAAAAACAGCTTCTTCATTGCAGTCCATGAAGTGACAGAGTTTGGTGCGAGACTATTGAACCATGCGTTCGCTTCTGCTGTGAGAGTGAACGGAAATGCAGCTAACTTGAACTGATCTTCTGTAATTCCTTCAGGACGTTTCTGCACCTTGCAAATCTTGATGAACTCACTCAGAAAGTTGTAAGGATCCTCGTTCTTCTTTCCATAGAACTTAGGTAAAACATTGAGAAGCCCGAGCTTAATCTCAATCGACCTTTCAATCTCAGTCATCCTAATCGGTGTTGGAGGATCTTCTTCATCGTGACTTGCAAGATCACACAATCTTGGATCAGCCATTTCACCTTCAATATCCTCGAGAAAAGTATGGACTGGTTCCTCTGTTTTGACTTTCTGAACACCTTCTGTTTGGGCAAACAGATGGCTTAAATCAAACTCAGTCTCTGTACAGCTATCAATTTCTGAAACTCGCTCCACCTGGTTAGACAAAAAAGTTCGAGATTCAGACAATCTTAGCAACTTAAGCTGTTTCCTTAACCCTTTCACAATCTTCTCGATTTCAGAATCAAAAACAAGATTTGGTCTGGAAGATCTGCTCATAAACAACACAAAACAAAAACAAAAAATCAGTAGGAAAAATAAGAAACAATTAACAACCGTTCCCCGGCAACGGCGCCATTTTGGTGAACGTCGTTTTCACCAAATAATTCCTGCAACCTGCTAAGAACTACAATTAGTAAAGCGATAAGCAGGGCCGAACCACAGAGAACGGAGTAATCAACTTAATTTTCCTAAAAATCGATTTCGGTGTAGCCACCACGCCTTAAAGTGTGAGTTTGAAATTATCAACTACAAAAGCACAAGATTAAATAAAGCTCAAAGAGATATAAATCAATATAAAAACAACTCGGCATAGAATAACTTCTCACTAGTCTAACAGCTCCGATCATCGACGCAAAGATAAATCAACTCATATGGATCAATCGTTTATAGGATACAATGAATGCAACGGACGTATCCCAATTCCTACGTACTTCTTCGATAGCTAGCAAGAGACGCTGAACTAGCTATTTCTCTTATCGAAACACAACCTAGTTGGTAACGCCAGTTCTAGATTTAGTGTTTCGATAGCATTAAACAAGAAGGAACCCGAAATCAGACAAATTACCCAAGAACACAAGTAGCAACTCTTCTGCCAAATTATTCCTACTACTCATACGATAGCTTTGCCACTGATTAGCCCTATTCCAACAATTACGGATTGGGGGAACTAATTGACTGTATCCCGATTAAATCTAAGTTGATCAGGCTTAAACAAATCGGAAATGAACACTACGAACAAGGAATAACTCGGAACCGACATAAATCAATTATAATACGTTTCGGTCTCACAGAGATTAGCATAGTGATTCGTTATTCATGCCGAATAAAAACCTAGCTACTCATATTAATAGAATACAACAAAGCAAAATAGGAACAGAGAAATCCAATAATAAAACCTTCGTCTTCAAAGTATGCTCCAACAGAAAAGGAAAAGAAAGTAATATGTTTCTCTCAATTCAACGCAAAAACAAAGTAATTAAAATTAACAAAAGCAAAGTATCACCACAAGAACAACAATACAGCTTCTCTCCTTCTCCCCCTCTCATTTTCGAACGCAGCAGAAGCCAAAGAAGAAGAAAACTCCCTACAGAAAACTGCCTAACTCCCCTGCGGTTTTTTGAGTTTTTAAATTGTTTTTACCGCCAGGAAAAATAAGAAAACTAATTACTAATAATAATAATACTAATAATAATATTAATATTAATCCTAATATAAATAATTCCATGCTTGATTCTCGACTCCTCGATTCTTCTCGTATTTGCAAAATTATCCCCAAATAATCCATGACTTCTCTCCAAGCTAATCCTTCATCGACACTTCCACATTCCTACACAAAAAACACACATAAATTGCAAAACATAGCTAATAAAACTATACAAATAACCACATAAATACAATATTAACAAGACACATCAATAATCTTCGCTGCATAAATGGGAGAGGGGCCTTTCTCGATGATCTCCCACATAAGGACGTGATGTGCCTTGAGACACATCTTGATTCGGAAGCTCCAGTCTTCATAGCCTTGGATGGAGAAATCTTCACAAACCCTGAGAAGAGAAGCCTCCATTGCAAATAATATGATATGATATGAATGAAAAGATTTTTCTAAAGGATCGGTTCAAAATGACCAAAAGTTTGATAAAACCTTTAGTATGCAAAGCAGCGGTCAAAAGAACCACTGCTCTGATACCACTTGTTGGTCCCGGGAAAGAGTAATTGGTGTATGGGGGGGGGGGGGGAATACACCAATAACCAACCGTTTTTTACTTATATAAAATCAGGTCGATCAAAGGTCGATTGTCAAGGTCGATCCTTATCAGAGACAGGTTGATCTATCAAGCTCGTTTGGGAACAAGCTTGATTTATCAAACTGTGCTTATGCGGAAGTTGGTGGAGGTTGATTTACTCTTTGAAAAATCTAAGGTCGATACAGAAATGCAGGTTGATGCTTGATATGCAGGTTGATGCTTGTCAGTTTGATAATAAAATGAAAGGGCAATAAATAAAGAGAGAGAGAGAGAGAGAGACACCGCAATTTAGCGTGGTTCGGAGAAACCCTCCTACGTCCACGTCAGGTCGACTCGACCTGAGAATCCCTTTTCTTTTGGATCCACCTTCTCTCTTATTTATACTGACTGAGTATCAGTTCTATATACACTCTAACTTGAATATATCTAGACACGAGTTTTGGGTCGTGACCCTTACAACCTTTCATACAGAAAATGTACTAACAACCTTTCTCGAAATTACAGAGCTTGACTAACTCTATAATGGCGAAGAACACGAAATAGTCTTTCTAACTTCGAACGGGTCGGAGAAGAAGATGTTTGAATCAACGACAAGCAGCAGTGAACGCTTCGTCGTTGTTGGCTTTTTATCGGAGTAGAAAATCTCTCTTCGTCAAGTGTTTGGGAAACAAATGGAATTTCGAACACTTGAATGGATATGAACTTGAGAGAGATTTTGGCAGAGATTTTGCGTTGATAGCTTGAGTTTCCCATACTTGAATCCGATAATGGCTTGAAGTATATATAGGCACTTTTGAAAAACTAGCCGTTGGAGTCATGATGACGTGGCACTAGCCGTTGGAGGCTGACTCACTTCTAGCCGTTGGGTAAGTTCGTCCTTGCTGGCACACCACGTGGCAAGGATCAGGTCGTGTTGTTCCATGAAGGCGGAGCATCGACCTTGAAATGATAATCCAGCTCTTGAAATCTTCTAAGTCAAAGCGGGCTGGAAGCTTGATAAGGAAGGTCGATAGACAGGAAGATATGCCAGCTCGATCCGAATGAGGCAGGTCGATAAACGACCTTTCTCTTACAGAGTGGATCAAACATGCATTTAAACTATAGAGAGCATCGACCTGCACTAACAGGTAGCAGGTCGATCTATCGGCCTTGACCCTAAACAAGTAAAAATGCCTAAGTGTGGTTTCGATAAACATCATCAAAATCAAACTGCGAGTGGTTCCCAACATTCATTAATAAAAATGACAAATTAATTAATATTTATCTTAGCAGGTTACTTGAACCCGATACGAAAATTTCAAGTCCTTGTTGGGTCAAGCCGTTAGTGACATGAACCTAATAAGCCTCGACATGAACCCATTAATTTTGTGCTTGTTCGTGTTGGATTATCGTGTCGTGTCGAAACTGATATCACTACACGTATACCCCATTAAAATGCATAGGCTTTATATCAATAATATCATGATGTAAACGGACACTTATAATATAGTTAAGTTTGCAGAAATGTATGTGTTGTAAATTATTATGCATGCATTGCATGGTCGAATACTTTTACTGTTTCTAATATTGATTTTGTATATTATTTTCATAAGTACACACTAAATTTAAAATTTATTTATTTTACCTTAATTAAGCTTCTAATTATTCATTCAAACAAAGAAAATATAAAACAATGGAAAACATAAATCTCATGTTCGTTCTACTATATTTAGATTAGGGATAAATTAGTCTGCAAAACTAATGCAATTTACCTTATAAATATTAATCTATTTTTTTTGGATAATATGAGGGCATTATGGCTGGCCATATTATGGCCCTCTAGATTACCTCTATTTTGAGCTCCACCTTCTTTAAGAGATAGTGGGGTTCACACTTCATCTATCCCACTTCAATTGTAGTAAGGGTTCATATTAAAATGTAAGGGTTAATTATTTTCATTTTAAAAAAACATGACCATTCATGTGTACAATCCGATTAAGAAAGCATCACAATTGAATTGTGACGGAATGAGTATTATTGTAAGAAAGTGGAATGATAATTTTATAGCACCTTTTGTAAAAAGATTTCTCCAAGTACCCTCGTAAATTTCAGTATTTCAATAAATAAAAAAAAAAAAGTTAATGACTACATTCATATTTTACCGGCCCATCTATATTCTTACAAAGTAATTATACTATTCCTCAAAATAAACATGATATAAAAATTGTAGGTTCGGTTGTTTATTCTAAATTTATTTAACATTATATTATCCACATTTATCTCTCTACATAAATAGAAGTATAAAAGTAAATGAACAATTATTGTACAATATTTATTATTTTTATTTTTTCTTACCTCCTATCATGCTTGAGTTAATGAAGAAGATTGTTTCTTGTAAATATATATATATATATATATATATATATATATATATATATATATATATATATATATATATATATATATATATTCATCATCTTATATGCACTATAAGATGGTGAATCTTAAAGACAGGAGACTATAGACAGAAGAATTAAATTAACTAACTATGAGGGCATATACTTTGATGGATTGTTTAATATAGGAATTGAGAAATTTTGGGATAAGGTATATGACATACAATAACACCTCTATACAGTCATATTGTTGGGATCTGAGAAAATTATTATTATAGGGAGATTATTCTTATATAGAGTTTTACACAGAAAAATAATTTATTTAAAAAAATTAAATATATGCATCATATGATACATTTAGCATGTTCATATACTAAATTAATATATAAATTTGACTAAATTATGCACTCACCTTGTGAAATTGAAATCTTTTTTACTTTGACAATATAATGTATATGTAAATGTTTCATTACGTACACAAAAATGAAGGAAGTAGTGACAACCATAGAACTAAAATATTTTCAGTCAACCATGGATAGTACTACCTCCGTCCCGCCAAAGACGTTACATTTCTTTTTGTCAATTTCTGACACGTTTTTCCACGCTTCTTGATGAAGTGTTTTAAAATAGATTTTTGAAGAATTTTTTCTTTTACGAGATACTATGATAGTTGTATTATCCCTCAAAAGAAAAAATTCTTCAAAAATCTATTTTAAAACACTTCATCAAGAAGCGTGGAAAAACGTGCCAGAAATTGACAAAAAGAAATGTAACGTCTTTGGCGGGACGGAGAGAGTATCATCTTAAATTTTGTGTGTAATGATATAATATAAATATATGTAATTGTAATTAATTCCTATATGGAGGCATAAATTCTTAAGATGAGACCAGAAAAAGATATGCTTTATTACATTGTCGAGGTTATTCCTGAATATAACTGGTCCCGAGTCGGGACCATGATTTTTTATTACTGTAAAGAGGTTATTCCTATATAGAGTATCATTATAGGGAGGTTTTACTGTAATAGGATTAGGATAATTACATGTGTTTGGCTTGAATTCATATTGTACAATTAGTTCCGAATCTAAGTAAAAATTGTGGGTCGTCCTAACATGTATTTTAAGATAACAATGATTTGCAATCTTACAAAGTAAATATGAAATTACATGTGTTGGATAAAATTAGTCGGTTCATTCTTATCTCTTAGAGCAAACGTCCACTAAGAGATTATCCGATGCCTGGATACCCTCTTCATGTTATAGAAATGTGTGTACTATATTCATATATATTAGAATTCTTAGCATATACGTATTAGACACATGCAATATGATGATGTTTTGTTTCTTCAAATAGTAAGTTTTAAGTTGAAAATAGAATAGAATCACAATTCACAGTCACTTCGCATCTTAAAATATTTGAACACTCAATAATAACATGATAATCATCATATTATTATTACCGTTGTATATATTTAATAAAGTTTAGTGCTACTAACTTTTAGAAGAGTTCGATGTGAACAATTTTACTTTAGCTAGCTAATGAAGTTTATGCTAATGACTATTGATCTATGACAACATTATAAATAATCATCTGAGAATAACTTGAGTTAAGATGTGAGTACAATTATATATTTTTTGATGGTTTTGTTGACAACAATGATAGATGTGGCTATATATTCATTTCTCTCTAACTCGTAATTTACGTAAGTATCATAACTTTTCCATTGACTATTTAGAAGCTTCACTTATATTCATAGAAAAAGCATCTAATATTAGTTTGAGAGTGTATATAGTAATTGGAATTGACAAATACTTTCTACATATAAGAAGTAAGATCATTAATTTCTCTTTTATTTTACCACAATTACTTAATTTTTTTTATGATTTTAAGAAATAGTTTAGACTATAAAATAACATATTAAGTCTCTCATGAGTTGTCTATTATAAGATATATATATTTTATTTTTTATCTTATGAATTGTCTATTACAAGATATATTTTTTTTACTATTATTTAACTACTTTCATCTTGTTTATCAGTTTTCTTTCACATTTTTTTAGCTTTGCTTGATATTCATTACATAAAATATATACTCCCTCTGTTCCTCGCAAGGGGAAACATATCTTTTTGGGCACAAGAATTATGAAATGATTTGTTTGTGTATTAAAGTAGAGAGTACATGTGCAAAAAGTGATTTTCTTTCAGTAATTTCTTACTAAATAAGAAAATATATCCTCTTACGGGGAACGTACCAAAAAAGAAAACGTATCCTCTTGCGAGAAATGGAGGGAGTTATTAATAACCATCATATGATATTAATATATATAAGATTTAAGAGGAATGACCTACCCACTGTGGATATTAATATAAGAGTTATTAATATAAGATATTAATATAAGTAAATCTTTTTTCTGCCACATCAGCGGTGAGCACATTAAGAGTGCTCACGGTGGATAGAGAATATTTCTCTAATATTTAATACTCCCTCCGTTCTTTTCAACATGAGTCATTTCTTTTTGACAATTCTGACACGCTTTTCCACGCTCGTTGATGATGGGTTTTGAAATAGATTTTTGAAGATTTTTTTCCTTTTCAACATACTATGACAGTTGTAGTATCTTGTAAATGAAAAAATTCTTCAAAAATCTATTTTAAAACCCATCATCAACGAGCGTGGAAAAGCGTGCCAGAATTGTCAAAAAGAAATGACTCATGTTGAAAAGAATGAATTGATAATATATACACCCTCTATTCAATCAAATTTGACCTCTCTCTTTGATTTTTATGAGTATAAAATAATAGGAAAATATCGAATTTGATGGGACGAAGGGAGTAATTTTTATGCATTTTTATGTTTGTTAGAATCACCTTTAGCCATATGAAAATTATGTCCAATTTGATGTCTTAGGAAAAAATTATCTCATAGATAAAACTTTTTATTTGTATCAATCTTTAAACTTCGTCTTCCTTTCTATTTCTTCATAAGTGACTTAGTTTATAATTATATACCTCACATAAGAATAAATAAGGAGTAACTTAGGATAAGACAGAAGGAAATAATAATTCATATTCATTATAATCATAGGTCAGTATGTGATACCTTTTTTTTTTTTTTTTTTTTTTTTTAAAGATCTAAGACGGTGTGTGATGTGATAGAACAAAATATATAAGGTTTGAATGAGCTTAAGGTACGAATAGTGGGAACTTTAGCATAAGAATTCATATGAAATGTTAATGACTTCGAAAATTTATAAGAAGAAAATTTATAAAATATTAATGACTTTGAAAAGAAAAATTATTCGTGAACTAACTTTTAAAAGAAATAAAAAATCAATTTTAATTTAAATTTACTTTGGATTAAAGGTTGAGTCTTAATCAAAATTATTTACAACATAAACTATACAATATGACAACTAATCTATCAAAATTAATACCACTCCGGTCCTAGCTTCTTGACTCATTTCTTTTTTGACTTTTCGGCACGCATTTCCACCGAGCCGTAGTACGGTTTTACAATATAATTTTGAAATATTATTTCTTTTACGGGATACTACAACACTTGTAGTATCCCGTAAAAGAAATAATATTTCAAAATTATATTGTAAAACCGTACTACGGCTCGGTGGAAATGCGTGCCGAAAAGTCAAAAAAGAAATGAGTCAAGAAGCTAGGACCGGAGTGGTAGTAAATTATTCTACTCCCTCCGTTTTCTTAACGTCCCGTTTGTTTATTCTATGAGTGTTATAAAATAGTAAAAAAGAGCACGTCTGCAAAAACATAGGAGGTATAATATAATTGAATACCTTGCTTTATTTAGATTATTTCACTTTTCAATATAATATAGAGTATTTCCTATAGCCTGCTACTTTTATAAGTTTATGAATAATGACTTCTATTATATAAAGAGAAAAAAAATTAGTTCAACGTGCAACACACGTTACCTCTGCTAGTAGCATAAAAGGATACTTATCAAAACAAAATATTTAGTACCTACTGATATTAAAATTTAACTCTGCTAAGAATTAATTTCACTTTCAAGCATTTAATCGAACATGTTGCGGACTTTATTGATCGACTGTAATGGTAGAACTTAAACTGCAGATTGAATGATAAACTTAATGCAAACATTTCATCGAACATCTTGATGGCTTCAAGGTTTAGGCTGTAATGGTAGAATTTTAATCTGCGAATTCAATGACAAACTTAATGCAAGAATCAAACAGACAAGTTTCGCCAAACTACTACAAGCTTCACTTTCCATTTTAACCAACTGTAACAGATAAATCATATCGTGGGGGACGAGGGGCTAAAGCTGCTACTATTGTTGCTTTGATCTTGTGCAGAGCAGCTGCTGCTTCGATCATGTTGATTCTTTCATCAGCTGAAACTGCTAAGCATTTCATTGCCAACTCGAAAATCGACGAGACGCATCGCTGCTTGTCAGAGAAATCTCGATCTTCCCTCGATAAGAGAGCAGCTGCCACAATTTCAGTAGCTGCATTCTGTTGCAGAGCTTCACTTACCCACTCTCTTAAGCTCATTTCTCCCCCGAACATGTCATCTGTCGGCTTCTTCCCTGTGAACATCTCCAGCAGCATTATCCCGAAACTGTACACATCCCCATTTGTAGACACTTTCCCTTCTATTCCGAACTCTATTAGAATCACACGCATCAGTTAGGCCAAACAATCATGGAAAAAGTAATATATATGATATAAAGGAATATGAAAAGTTAACATTATGCATAATCACCCGGTGCAGCATAACCGATGGTGGCCAATGTTTGAGTTTGGGCGAAAGCTTCCCCTCCCTCGAAAAGCTTCGAAATTCCAAAATCAGAGAGATGAGCAATCATGTCTTCATCGAGCAACACATTGCTCGGCTTTATGTCACAATGGACAACCGGGAACGGATAACCATGGTGCAAATACTCTAGAGCAGCCGCAACATCTATTGCTATTTTTAATCTCTGTACGAGATCAATAAAACAGTTGTCGGAATACAACCATCTATCCAAGTTCCCATTCGGCATGTATGCCAGGATCAGAGCTTTAATCTCCATGTTACTACAGCATCCGATAACTTCAACTAAGTTTCTATGTCGAACGTTGCTGAGTACTTTAGTTTCTGTGTCGAAGCTTCTCGCACCCCCTTCTAGTTGCAAGTCGAATACTTTTGCTGCAACTTGTAGTCCGTCAGATAGTGTTGCTTGGAAGACCGAACCGAAGCTTCCTCTTCCGAGTAGGTTGCCCTCACTAAAACAATCCGTTCCCCGTTCTAGTTCCAAGTAAGAAACTCTTCTCCACTCAATAACGGGTGAGATTTCAGAGGAGAGTGGCACTTTCTTCTTCTGATTTCTTCTCCTTATGAAGACGACGATGGCCAACACTAAAATGACTACTACAATCAATGAGGGCAACATATACTTCATCAATTTGGCAGAATTGTTTTTCCGTGTACCAACACCATTTTTTGGACATAACTGCACATGATATCTAGGAGAACCGCAAAGGGCATAGTTGTGGGCAAAAGATTGAGCTGTAAAGTTACCGAAACCACCCCCGTTTGGAATTTCCCCCTCCAATTTGTTGTCGGAAACACTAAAATTCTGAAGAAGGGGAAGGCCTTCTAAGGACTTGGGTATGAATCTGGAAAGATTATTGTGAGATAGAGCTAAATCAATTAAGCCTTTAACATTTCCCAAGGCTTTAGGAATAGATCCACTAAATTGATTATTCGACAGGTTTAGAGATTCTAATGATTGGCAACCATCAATTAAGCTGGGAATATTGCCTGAAAATCGATTAGACGACAAATCCAAGGTGTTGATCGCCTTCAAATTTCCGAGCTGAGATGACAAATGGCCGTTGAAATAATTGAATGACAAATCCAAGATGACAAGGTCTGTGAGAGCCCAGAAGTTGGGAGGGATGGTGGAATCCAATTTGTTGGAGTCTAAGTAGACTTCTCTCAAGGATTTGAGTTCACCAAAACATTCAGGTATTGAACCTACGAGCTTGTTCCTATCAAGGCTCAACTCTCCCAGATAAAATAATCCGCAAATATTATTTGGAATAGACCCAACCAATTGATTGCCACCAAGACTCAGTATTTGGAGCTGCTTCATTCTCCCAATAGTCGGTGGAATGCGCCCATTTAATTGATTACCATTCAAATCCATCGTGAGCAAACTGCTCAAGTTTCCGATTTCAGAAGGAATGGTTCCCACGATGTCGTTGTTTGATAACTTGATATCCTCAAGGGAAGATGGAAATTTCCCGATTGATATAGGCAGACTACCGTTCAGTTGGTTGTCATTTACTGCCAAGTGCTTCAAATATCGACAGTTGGTTAATGAAGAGAGAAATGGGGCTGCATCTCCGCTCAACCTATTCCAAGGTATGTAAAGTACTCGGAGGAGCCTCAAATTAGCAAACTCTGGTATGGACCCACTCAAGGAATTGTTTTCCATGTCTAAGATGGTAAGTTTAGAAAGATTGGTGATAGAGTTTGGAATCGGACCATTGATTCTGTTATTGCCCATATACAACTCTTCAAGATTGAAAAGTGAATTCCCCAAATTGAAGGAAGACTACCAGAAAACTCATTAAATGAAAGTCCTAACATCTTCAAGGTTGATATGTTGAATATGGAAGATGGGATGGAGCCGGATAAGTAATTGTTGAACGAGTTGAAATATTGGAGGTTCGGTAAAGTGCCCATCTCTGTGGAATTTCACCTGCCGTATGCACACATATGGCCCGGTTTTAGTTTTATAATTTCATAAAATAAAATTTATAGCAAATACAACTTGGGTCCAGTTTGATAAAAGGTACGCAAATATTTATTCAATTCACAATTAGTAATTAGGAGAAAAATTATGCGATTACAACTATTTTAAAGAAAATAGGATGCATTCATAAATTGTTAAAGCCTGAAAAGAAAAAAAACGAGGGGGGAGATACTATACGTAGGCTATTTAAAAGCAATTAAAAGCAATTTAGGGAATGTTTCAGTTTCTTCTTCTCCATGTTTTGATTGTTGATTCCATTTTCAAGCTATATTTCTCGAAATAGTACAAAATATTTTTCATAATAGTATAGATATAGGGGTGCGAATTGCGATCCAGTTTTTTGCAAGGGTGCATGTTTCACTGATTGTCCTAGGTTTGATTTCATTTCCTCTCTTAACCGAATCAGTTAAGTTTGATTTCATAACCTCTCTTTATAAAACAGTTCAAAACATTCCCACAGATTCTATAGCAAACTTGTAGACATTTTGCCCATTAAGTTTTCTTGCAAGATATGTATGCATCTGCTAAATCTGTACTAGAATTATATTCTATGTTATTCAAAATCATAATATGATCACATTTGTACCTGTCAAATTATTGTTGTCCAAGCTAAGCTCTTTAAGCATTGTGAGATTTCCAATTCCTCGTGGAATGCTGCCACTCAAATTGTTGTCTATAAATGACAAGAACTCAAGGTTTCTGCATTTCCATATATTTGACGGAATCTTCCCTGCAAGTTGATTGAGTGACAAATAATAAGCGTATATATATTGATGTTGGGCATATTCCACTCCTACATGCAAATAATAGACGTACGTATATATACACAAGTAACAAGTAAGAAGATATTTGTACATACCTCGAAAGTCGTTATTGGCCAAATACAACTCTCTAAGCGTGTTCAAGCTCCCAATTTCAATCGCGATTTTTCCATTGAAATGATTGAAGGATAAACCCAGGATCTCAAGGTGTATGCATTTCCATATATTTTGTGGAATCTCCCCAGAAAGTTGATTGACCGAAATATCTAGTAGTTTGATATTTGGGAGGTTGTCACACAAATGACTCGGGAGTGAACCTGATAGGCTATTATTCTGAATTCTAATTTCTCTCAAGGAAGAGATATTGAAGATAGCATTTGGAATGGACCCACTCAACTCATTTGAATTCAAGTTTAACACTTGTAGGGATGAAAGATTTCCAATCCCCTCTGGAATAACCCCGCTCAAATGGTTATTGCGTATCCTTATTTCCTTGAGCAAAGACCTACTACTCCCAATCTCCGTCGGAATATTGCCACTCAATATATTGTTACTCAAGTATAAGAGTTGGAGATTTGAATTGTTGAACAAAGAGGGAGGGATTCTACCTGTGAAACTGTTGTTGTGGAGATTCAGTTCCTCGAGCTGAGGTAAACTTCCCAACCATGTCGGGACTTCTCCAGTAAATGAATTCGCTCTCAAGTTCATCACCTTCAGACGCCGCAGTTTAGAGAGCTCAATTGGTAAGAAGCCCGTGAAATTGTTGGAGTGGATGTCAAGATATCTGAGAAACGTTAGGTTTGCGAGATGTGGGGCAACAGTTCCAGCAAGGTCGAATCCGGAGAGATTGAGGGCAGTGACCCTTTGGTGCTTGACGCCACACGTGACGCCAATCCAATCACAGACGGAAGTATTTCCTGACCAATTCGTGCGCAAGATAGCATCGGGGTCGGAAGCAAAGAAGCTTTTGAAGGAAAGAAGAGCATGTTTGTCAGTAACAGAATCCAAGCAGAGGGCAATGATATTGAAGAAGAAGAAGAAGATGGAAAGAGCAAAGAAAAAAGAGAGATGAGTAGTCTTCTTCATTGATTTCAAATGTTTTATTTTGGATTGAGTGTCCTCTTCATATATACAACGGATGCTCTCTTTACTAAGCTCAATCATCCTACGTTTTGCTGTTCAATTATTTGTATTAAAGAACGCCAATTGATCCATGAAAGTCTTGGTTTGAGTCTTGGTCAACGAACGTGTGCCCGCGTAATCTATTTTCTCCTTTCCATAAATGCACTTACTGTTATTATACCCAAAAAAGAATACTTTTTCCTCCTATAACAAACATATTAATTAAAACTCTAATAAATTACATGTAGAATAATCTTTTGTTCCTTACCTATATCGATCACATATTAAAAGTTATTTGTAACATTCAAATCAATATTTATGATTAATTAAATTGCCAATAAAATTAATTTTTTATTTTAGATTCGTATTTTATTATATAATAGTATAAATATTTTATTTGTTTAAGGTGTTTGATGTAACAAAAGTTAGCACACTAAAAGTAATTCATAATGATTACAACTTTGTTGGAAGTCTTAATTACTTTTGAAGCCTCTAAAACATGCATCCACTAAATCTCCATTAAACCAATTATATTTGAGCTAACTTCTTCTCCTTCTTGTTCAATAGCATTGTCTTCTTCATTTTAGTACCACTTTTTATTATTTCCAGAAATATATTTCTGGTAATTGTAAACCTATATTATATTGTTCTTTCTTTTGCATGAATAGGGAGATAAATGTAGAAAATTATG
This sequence comes from Thymus mandschuricus, assembly GCA_029379335.1. NCBI lineage: Eukaryota > Viridiplantae > Streptophyta > Magnoliopsida > Lamiales > Lamiaceae > Thymus > Thymus mandschuricus. The sequence goes on from CM057074.1 coordinate 40,019,400, forward strand.
AAATTCTATTTTGACAACATTTATTTTTAAAAAAAAAATATTTAATTTTTAAATATGAAATTCAATTTTTAAAAATTATGATATTACCAAGTGATTCAATTCAAAAAACGAATGAACGATACCTTCATTCCAGTGATATACTATACGTTAAAAATTAGGACTTAACACTTATAAATAAATAAAATAAAAAATGAAATTATATTTTAAATGAATATATCTACCGACATAGAGTAAGATGGAAAGTGCAAAGAAAGAGAGATGATGAGTAGTCTTCATTGATTATTTAATTGTCTTATTTTGGATCTATTCATTTATATAAGGGAGGGAGACCTCTCTCCACTAATTAATTAATTCATGAAAGTGGTGATTTAATCTTGGTCAAATGTAAGTGTGGAATTTATGTAAAACTGGGACCCTCCATGTCTCTCTATATTACACGACTCAAAATAAAAATTATAGTCAATTGTTTTTTCTTTAGGGAGGAAAAATAGTAGGACGACCGATGAAGTTTCTGCCATCTTTCATTCTTCATGTTTTCTTCTTCTGATATTTGTCATTAATTAACGAAAAAAAACCCAATTTCTACACACTCTTTTTGTGAATTTCTACTCTTTTTTTTAATTAAAATCAAATAATAATAGAATTACTCTATTATTGTAATTACTATTTAGATGTAGTACACTAATTTTGCATTTCTTTAAGAGGATCAAAGTAGCTTTTCCATTAATTTATTATGATGATCCTAAATTGATGTCTCTCTATTCATGGTTTCTTGGATCAAAATTATGGAAACGGAGTTTGATGTAATACTGACAGCCTAATAATATATAGGGGTGAGATTTTATACAAAATTGATTTTCCGTAAAAAAAAAGAAAAAAGAAGAAAAAAGAAGAAGAAATGATGCATTGGATAGGCAATTGTAATGCTATAACTATAATGCATCACTGAATAGAGTTGGACTTTTTGAAATACCCATGTAGGTGGTATCCCTTTCTCGGCCCAATAGAGCTGGACTTTTTGAAATGATGTTGGGCTCACAGGAATAAATAATCGGAAGCCCTCGTAGATTTCTATATATCATCAAAATGATCTCGCTGGAACATTCCATCGAACAGTTTCCATTACACAAATCCAACTGAAGAGTCCACTACTTAAACAATGAATACTCAATATCAAAGATAAGCTTTGTCGTAGCAAGTTCCAGAGCACAATAAGCATCAAACTCCATTATTGTGAATACTAATCGATAGAGCATACCGAGGCCGACGCCTTTGTGTAGCTGCAGTTATTGCAGCATTGATCTTGTGTAGAGTAGCTGCTGCTTCGATCATATTGATCCTTTCATCTGCTGAATTTGCTGAACATTTCATAGCCAACTCAAAAATCGAATTCAAACATTGTTCTTTTGCAGAGAAATCTCGATCTTCCCTTGACAACGAAGCAATTTCAGTCGCTGCATTTTGTCGTAGAGCTTCACTTACCCAATCTATTAGGCTCATTTCTCCACCGAACATATCATCTGTTGGCTTCTTCTCTGTGAACATCTCCAACACCAATATCCCGAAACTGTAAACATCCCCCTCCGTCGAAACTTTCCCTTCCCTTCCAAGTTCTGAGTGTTTCACATGCATCATCATTCTGTTAGGATTATATATATAAAAATAATATTGACATAAGTGAATTTAATTTGGAGAGGTTCACACTATTATCACCTGGTGCAGCGTAACCGATGGTGGCCAATGTTTGAGTGTGGACGAAAGCCTCCCCTCCCTCGAAAAGCTTGGAAATACCAAAATCAGAGAGATGAGCAACCATGTCTTGATCAAGAAGAACATTGCTTGGCTTTACATCGCAATGAACAATTGGGAACGAATAGCCATGGTGTAGATATTCCAATGCTGCTGCAACATCTATTGCTATTTTCACTCTCTGAAGCAGATCCAAATCACTGTAGGTGTTCGAATGTAACCATCTATCCAAGCTCCCATTTGGCATGTACGCGATAACCAAGGCTTTAAACTCCATGTTACTGCAACATCCAATTGTTCTCACTAAGTTTTTGTGTCGGATTCCGCCCAGTATTTCTGTCTCGGTATCAAAGCTTTTTGCACCTCCTTCTAGCTGCAGGTTGAATACTTTGACTGCAGCTTCTAATCCATCCGAGAGTGTTGCACGAAAGACCGAACCGAAGCTTCCTTTTCCAAGTAAGTTTCCTTCACTAAAACTATTGGTTCCCCGTTCCAGTTCTATGTAAGAAATTCTTCTCCATTCACTAGTCAGCGGAATGTCACTCGATAGTGTAACTTTTCCTGATTTGCGCCTCCTTATCATCACGAAGATGATAATCACAAGAATAACGGGTAAGATCAGTGAGGGTACCAAGAATTTCTTTAAGTTTGATCTAGGATGATGGTTTGCTAACAAGCAAGGTTGAACTTGAAATCTCGGGGAACCGCAGAGGGCAAAGTTGTTGGAAAAGGATTGAGGAGGGAAGTTACCAAATTGACCTCCACTTGGGATTTCGCCTTCCAGTTTGTTGTTAGAAGCATTAAAAATGTGAAGATAGGGGAGGATTTCTAAGGACTTGGGTATCGAACCGGAAAGATCGTTGTAAGATAAATCTAAAGTTTCGAGACTTCCGAGATGCCCTAAGGATGCGGGAATAGATCCTCCAAACTTATTATTCGATAGGTTTAGAGTAACTAATGATTGGCAACCGTCAATCAAGCTGGGTATATCACCTGAAAATTGATTAGACGACAAATCCAAGGTGTTGATTACCTTCAAATTTCCGAGTTGAGATGACAAGTAGCCGTTGAAATGATTAAAGGACAAGTTCACGATGACAAGGTCTGTAAGAGCCCAGAAGTTGGGAGGGATGGTGGAATCCAGTTGGTTGGAGTCCAAGTAAACTTCTCTCAAGGATTTGAGTTCCCCAAAACATTCAGGTATTGAACCTACGAGCTTGTTCCTATCAAGGCTCAACACTCCCAATTTATATAATCGGCAAATATCATTAGGAATGGACCCAACCAATTGATTGCCACCAACATCTAATTTTTGGAGCTGCTTCATTCTCCCAATAGTCGGTGGAATGGGCCCACTCAATTGATTCCCACTCAAATATATCGCGAGCAAACTGCTCAAGTTTCCGATTTTAGAAGGAATGGTGCCCATGATGTCGTTGTCTGATAACCAGATCTTCTCAAGAGAAGAGGAAAAGTTCCCGATTGACGCAGGCAGGCTACTGTTCAATAGATTATCTGACACTTCCAAGTACTTCAAATATCGACACTCCGTTAATGAATATAGAAATGGGGCTACCTCTCCGCTCAACTTATTCCCCCAAATGTAAAGTTCTAGGAGGAGTCTCAAATTACCAAAGTCCGGTATGGACCCACTCAAGAAGTTGGAGTTCATGTCCAATACGACAAGTTTAGTAAGGTTGGTGATTGACCTAGGAATCGGACCGTTGAGTTTGTTTTCAGCTAAAAGAAGCCACTCTAGATTGGAAAGTGAATTCCCCACATCTGAAGGAAGATTACCTGAAAACTCGTTGAATGTAAGTTCTAAATTCTTCAAGGTTGATATGTTGAATATTGAAGATGGGATGGAGCCGGATAAGTAATTGCCAAACACACTGAAAACTTGGAGATTTGGTAAAGTGCCGATCTCTTGTGGAATTTCACCTGCCGTATGCAGAAATACATGCATGAATAATATTGAATTTATTATTATTAATATAATCTATACTATATTATATTGAATATATTTTTAATATTCGTCACAGATGGTCGTGTGTATAGTTTTTTCATAAATTTTATATCAACTACAGTAGAACATAAATGAGAGCAAATACAAACCGGCTCCAATTTGATAATATAAAGTGATGATCACGCATAACTGTGTTACCAATCTGAAAGTATATATGTGATTACTGTAGATGCAAAAACATTTTAAGGAAAATAGGATGCATTTACAAAAAAAAATGGTGGTTCATTGTGTAACAATTAGTAGCACGCCATCATATGCTATTCAAAACCATTATTATTATTATTATTATTATTATTATTATTATTATTATTATTATTATTATTATTATTATTATTATTATTATTATTATTATTATTATTATTATTACATATGGCCCGGTTTTAGTTTTATAATGTCATAAAATTTATAGCTAGCAAATACAACTTGGGTCCAGTTTGATAAATATAAAGATACGCACAATTCAAACATATTTTATTCAATTCACGATTACTATTAGGAGAACAATTAATTATGCGATTACAAATATCTTAAAGAAAATAGGATGCATTCATAAATTGTTTGATAAATATTTTGATTGTTGATTCCATTTTCAAGCTATATATATTTCTCACAATAGTATATATATTCTGCCTTAATAACTTGGATTCTCAGTTACCAATTGATTGATTGAATTTCTTCGAAGGCACAAAGGTTGGAGGTCTAAATTTCTGCACATGAATCATCGGCTGCGCGTACGTTTTCAACTATTAGCATTTCAGTTTCATTAATATGAGATTTCGTCTTTTGCAATTTATATCCATGATTTATAGGTTGGTATTACATTCCCAAATTATAAAAGTAGAATATTTTCATGTTATATTTATATAAAGCTTGGAATGAAACCATTGATTCTGTTTTCAGCTAAAAGAAGCCACTCTAGATTGGAAAGTGAATTCCCCAAATCTGAAGGAAGATTACCTGAAAACTCGTTGTATGAAAGTACTAAATTCCTCAAGGTTGATATGTTGAATATGGAAGATGGGATGGAACCAGACAAGGAATTGCTGAACACAAAAAAATATTGGAGGTTTGATAATGTGCCGATCTCTTGTGGAATTTCACCTGCCGTATGTAGAAATACATGCATGAATAATATTGAATTTATTATTATTAATATAATCAATACTATATTATATTGAATATATTTTTAATATTTGTCACAGATGGTCGTGTGTATAGTTTTTTCATAAATTTTATATCAACTACAGTAGAACATAAATGAGAGCAAATACAAACCGGCTCCAATTTGGAAGAAAATTGCAATTCAGACATATTTTAATCATGATAGGTAATTAAAACAGCTTACATTATCTAGAAAGTATATGTGATTATTGTAGAAGCAAAAACATTTTAAAGAAAATGATATGCATTTACAAAAAAATGGTGGTTCATCGTGTAACAATTAGTAGCACGCCATCATATGCTATTTATTTATTTATTTATTTATTTATTATTATTATTATTATTATTATTATTATTATTATTATTATTATTATTATTATTATTATTATTATTATTATTATTATTATTATTATTATTATTATTATTATTATTATTATTATTATTACATATGGCCCTGTTTTAGTTTTATAATTTCATAAAATTTATAGCAAATACAACTTGGCCCCAGTTTGATAAATATAAAGGTACGCACATTTTTATTCAATTCACAATTAGTAATTAGGAAAACAATTATGCTATTACAAATCTTTAATTTAAAGAAAATAGGATGCATTCATAAATTGTTAAAAAATAATGAAGGGGAAATATACAATTAAAAGTCTTCCATTGCGAAGAACTCCGGCCAGAATGTTAAGTCTCGATCTTATATCCAATTTTGGTTTGGTCTTCTTCTTCTTGGTATCTCAATTGTATCCCAAAGCTTAATATTTCAGTTTTATACATTTTTTTTCAAATTCTTTAAGGTATAATGATTTGTTTTTTGTGATTATTTTTCCAGGATTAACTATTAATTCAAATTAGGGTGCATAATTATATTTTAACATTTAATTTCACTTTTATTAGTTATGTTGTGGTTAAAAAAATTAAAAACCAAAGTGTATTTACGATTATAATTTGTTACTAGCAATTTTTGTTTTTATAAAATATAGTAATATTTAACTAAAATGAATTAAGGTTTAAAACATATTTGAGAAATTGAATTTGGGACAAAATATACCATCCCATCACATATGGCCGCGTTTTTATAATTTTGAATAAATTACTAGAACATACAATATTCATTCCACTTAATTAGTCCATAAGAAAGAATATATAGATGTAAAAATGTTTCAAAGAAAATAGGTAAATTCATTAATATGGTGGTTCATAATATGGTAGTAACAATTAGTGGCACGCCACCGTAATGCTATTCAGAACCATAACATGACCCACGTCTGTACCTGTCAAATTATTGTACGAGAAGTACAACTGTGTAAGCATGGTGAGATTTCCAATTCCACGTGGGATGCTGCCGCTCAAAAAGTTGTTGTAAAATGTCAATATGCGAAGGTTTCTGCATTTCCATATATTTGGCGGAATCTTCCCTGCAAGTTGATTGAGAGACAAAGAATAATTAAGAGTATATTGATGTAGGGCATTTCACTTGGGAACCTACCTGCAAGTAATTTTCTAATCGCCAACAATAACAAACTTAATCCAAATCTGCCCTCAACATATATATTGTTTATGCTCTCATGCAATATACAACTACTGATTAATTTGTAGTAGTATTTTGCAATTACTCGTCAACGCATGCATGGTGATTATATATATGGCATATTTACCTGTCAACGTGTTATTACTGAGATACACCTCAAGCTGTGGTAGATTACTGTGGAAACTTGGAATACTTCCCGATAAACTATTATTGGAGAAGCTCAATATCCTCAAAGAAGAGATGTTGAAGATTGAAGATGGGATATTTCCACTTAGAGAAGCGTTGTCGATGTTTAATATCTCTAGACTCGAGAGATTCCCCATTCCTGCCGGTACTCCTCCTAAAATTATGTATGTTGTTATTCACCAACATAAAGATATATACAGGTATTAGCTAGAATGTTAATTGCCAATGAAATTGTTGTAGGATAATGCCAAGAGATCAAGATGTTTGCATTTCCATAGTTGATGAAATATGATCTTCAAGTTTATTCTCATGTAAAGAAAGTGATATACTCACTCCTAGAACGGCCGTCCACCGTTTTTAAACAACATTTTAACACATGATTACAATATATTAAAATTCATGTTGAAGCTTTTAGTTTAACGATAATGAACGAATGAAGTATTATTGTAAAATCACATATATACACGAGTAACAAGTAAGAAGATATTTGTACGTACCTCGAAAGTCGTTATAGCCCAAATACAATTCTCTAAGCATGCCCAAGCTCCCAATTTCAAGCGGGATTTCTCCATCGAAGCGATTGAAGGATAAACTCAGGATCTCAAGGTGTCTGCATTTCCATATATTTTGTGGAATCTCCCCAGAAAAATGATTATATGAAATATCTAGTACTTTGATATTTGGGAGATTGTCACACAAATGAGTCGAGAGTGGACCTGATAGGCTATTTTTCTGAATTCTAATTTCTCTCAAGGAAGAGATATTGAAGATAGCATGTGGAATGGATCCACTCAACTCATTTAAATTCAAGTTTAACACTTGTAGGGATGACAGATTTCCAATCCCCTCTGGAATAACCCCGCTCAAATGGTTATTGCGTATCCTTAATTCCTTGAGCAAAGACCGACCACTCCCGATTTCCGTCGGAATATTTCCACTCAACAGATTGTTACTCAAGTATAAGAGTTGGAGATTTGAATTGTTGAACAAAGAAGGAGGGATTCTACCTGTGAAACTATTATTGCTTAGGTACAGCTGCTCGAGCTGAGGTAAACTTCCCAACCATGTTGGAATTTCTCCAGCAAATGAATTCTCTCTCAAGTTTATCACCTTCAGACGCCGCAGTTTAGAGAGCTCAATTGGTAAGGAGCCCGTGAAATTGTTGGAGCCGATGTCAAGATACCTGAGAAACGTTAGGTTTCCGAGATGTGGGGCAACTATTCCAGCAAGGTCGAAACCGGAGAGATTGAGGGCAGTCACCCTTTGGTGCTTGACGCCACACGTGACGCCAATCCAGTCACAAACGGATGTATTTCCCGACCAATTCGTGTGCAAGATAGCACCGGGGTTGGAAGCAACGGAGCTTTTGAAAGAAAGGAGAGCATGTTTGTCAGTAGCAGAATCGAAGCAGAGGGCAATGGTATTGAAGAAGAAGATAGAAAGAGCAAAGAAAGAGAGATGAGTAGTCTTCATTGATTTTAAATTGTTTTCATTTGGATTGGTTTTTCTCCACTAAATTAATAAGGCTAGCTAACTCAAAAGAGTCAAGTACGTCATTTATTTTATTTTATTATTTATTTTTTTATATTTTTTTTAATTATAATTGAGTTTGTAAATTAATTTTGATTCATGTTATCCTTCCATTCGCAGCGTGCGTGATCTCTTATACTTTCAATTAAATTAATTTATTGAATTCTAATGCAATAATTTAATGTGAAAGACTGAAAGTAGTGTTTGAGTCTTGGTCAACGAGTCTTTTTCTAAGTAAGTCTTGAATTAATGTAAAATTGGGCCCTCCATGTGTATATATCTTAATGTAAGTGTGGAAGTAAGACTGAAAGTAGTGTTTGTCTTGGACCTCCAATTGGGACCTCCATGTGGAGTATTAATATTGTACGTGATTGCCAGTACATATATCTTCAACTTTTCATTCATTTAACTACTACTCCCTCCTATTTTTTATAATAGTCATTCTACCATATTTCACACGTATTAAGAAAAAAATTATACCTAAAATACCCTTATTTAATGAAGATTATATTTTAATGACATTTTCTTTATTTTGGTGGAGAATCAAATAATATAAAACAACTGTGAATAATAAATAAGGGTAATGTTGGTATAAATCTTCAAAATGACAATTAATTTACAAAAAGGCAAAAACTTAAAATGTCTATTATTAAAAATAGGAGGGAGTACTATTTTAATATTGAAATAATAAAAACAAGTCTAATCTAACGGGGTTAATGCATAAAAATACATAAACTTTCACTTGATTTTCATTTCAACGATATTCTTTCAAGATATCTGAGAAACGTTAGGTTTCCAAGATGTGGGGTAACAGTTCCAGCAAGGTCAAATCCGGAGAGATTGAGGGCAGTCACCCTTTGGTGCTTGACACCACACGTGACGCCAATCCAATCACAAACGGATGTATTTCCCGACCAATTCGCGTGCAAGATAGCACCGGGGTCGGATGCAACGGAGCTTTTGAAGGAAAGGAGAGCATGTTTGTCAGTAGCAGAATCCAAGCAGAGGGCAATGGTATTGAACAAGAAGTAGATGGAAAGAGCAAGGAAAGAGAGATGAGTAGTCTTCATTGAATTTCAATTGTTTTATTTGGGATTGAGTGCCCTCTTCATATATATAACGGATGCTCTCTTTGCTAAGCTCAATTATCTGTATAAGAACGCCAACTGATACATGAAAGTTGTGGTTTGAGTCTTGGTCAACGAGTCTTCTTCCAAATAAGTGAAGTGTGGAATTTATGTAAAATTCGGACCTTTTTCGACTCGGCCATACTTGACATTTTTATTTTCAGATTATCATTTTTCTTTATCTAACCCATTATTTTCTCCGAACTATTCGAATCAGCTAATTCCAATTAGGATGAGAGAGACCCTCAACATATACTTTACTATCAAATATCAACTATAGTAGTCAACTTATCATTTAGGTAATCAATAACTTAAGGACGAGAGATGAAATATTTCCATTCATTAAGGGGCAATTGACGCAAGTCGTCGTCAACTTATTAATTTACGAAAATTCTATTTCAATGCAAAATTAAAATAATGAAAAAGAAAAGAAAAATCTATTTTCTCCTTCCCACAAATGCACTTTCTGTTATATCCAAAAAAGAAAATCCACTACCTAAAGCAAACATATTAAAACTTTAATAAATTACATGTAAAGTACTTTTTTTAAAATCTATATCGATCACATATTAAAAGTTATTTGAAACATTCAAATCAATATTTATGATTAATTAAATTGCCATTAAAATTAATTTTTGATTTTAGATTCGTGTTTTATTATATAATAGTATGATTAATTAAATTGCCTTAAATATTAAGGTGTAAGATGTAACATGCAAAAGTTAGCACACACTAAAATGAATATATCTGCCGACAAAGAGGAAAAAAATAAATGAAAACAATAATTGAAAATATGTTAAAATAGAAAAAGGGGGCTGGCGTGGCGGTGGGAGGCAATGCCTCAAAAGCAGCATATAGACTACCGTTCAAGATCAGGAAGATGGAAAAAGCAAATAAAGAGAGATGATTATAGTCTTCATTCATTATTTAATTGTCTTATTATTGTTACGTATAAACTTACTATTGAATAAAGCAAAAGGAGCCATCTCAAGCTGTTCTCATGAGTACAGACAAGGATTAACCCATTATAGTCAATTGTTTTTTTCTTTAGGGAGGAAAAATAGTAGGACGACTGATGAAGTTTCTGCCATCTTTCATTCTTCACGTTTTCTTCTTCTGATATTTGTCATTAATTAATGAAAAAAAAAAAAAACAAACCCAATTTCTACAGACTGTCGAGATGTCTATGTATCGCGTGAGGACGTGGCAGTTGATGCGTCCTGAGTCTTCGTCTACTTATTTTTTGAATTTCTATACCTTTTTTTTTATTATTAAAATCAAATAATAATAGAATTACTCTATCGTTGTTATCACAATTTAGATTAGATGTGATTGTGGCGCACTAATTTTACTTTTCTTAAAGAGAATCAAAGTAGCTTTTTCATGAATTTATTATGAAGATCTTAAATTGATGTCTCTCTATTCATGGTTTCTTGGATTAAAATTATGGACACGGAGTTTGATGTAATGTTGATAGCCTAATAATGTATGTAATAATATATGGGGTGAGATCCTATACAAAAATTGATTTCCGTAATAAAAAATAAGAAATGATGCATTAGATAAGCAATTATAATGCACACAATTTATAACTATAATGCATCACTGATCATAATGCACCATCATTACTATTATAATGAACTAGTCATCATAATGCATGCGTTATACAATGATAATGCACCAATTAATTGAACAGTAGATCATTCACAGATCAACAACCCAAATCACCTCTCATTTATGACACAATCAATCCTTTCTATATATGATCTCTTGGCTAATATATAAATAAGTTAAATTGTTAAAGTGTTTAATTATGGGCTTGTTGAGTTTTTTTACTTGTATAAAAATGTTAAAGTGTTTAATTATGGGCTTGTTGAGTTTTTTTACTTGTATAAAAATGTTAAGGTGTTAAAATTGTGGTCCACCTAATATTTTTTAGTGTGTTAAAGTGTTATTATAATGTTTTTTTGAAAGGCCAACGTTCCAAAATAGATTGATCAAGAAATCATGAACGTCCGGAATAGTGTCGAGAAATCGTGAACAAAGGACTATTTTTATTTTACTTTGAAATCAAATGACTTGGATTGAATGCCCAATTTATTTGGTAAAAAGTATGAAATACCCATGGGTAATTCTATGCACAACCCCCATTTTACTCCCCAAAGCACTCAATTTATTTTAATAATTTAATTAATAGTACATTTACTATAATACCCCCACAGCCTCAGTCCACTCACCTCTATCTCCAGTTGCCGTCGGCGTTAGTGCACCCCCTCCCTCAATTATAACAGCATTTCTCAATTATAATATTCTATAATAAACGGCGCTGGCGAACGAACGAACGACTACCGATAAGGTGCGGAATGAAAGAATAGTGAAACTATTTAACAGTGGTTGCAGAATAAATGGCGCTAGCTAGGCAGCAAACTTAAAATTTTAAAAGAAAATGAATTTGAAATTCAAATCTTTCAAATTTTGAAGCTTGAAATAGTTTCTTATATTTGATGGCTTCATCATTATGGAGGTGGTGCCATGGTGGTTGGAATGGCTGTTGGCGGAGGAGTGGAGGGAGATATAGGAGAAAGAGAGAAAAGACGGTGGTGGTTGTGCGTTGTGCCGCTGATGATTTTAGAGGGATAAATATGTACTTTCCCTAATATTTAATTTTAATTAATAAAATTGGTGGCTGTGCGGAGAAAAACAGGGGCTGTGGATAGAATTACCCAATACCCATGTAGGTGGTATCCCTTTCTCGGCCCAATAGAGCTGGACTTTTTGAAATGATATTGGGCTCCCATGAGTAAATAATCGGAAGCCCTCGTAGATTTCTATATATCATTAAAATAATCTTGCTGGAACATTCCATCGAACAGTTTCCATGCACCACCTATTAAGGAATAATGATAGCAGATCCCATGGCATGGCATAAGTGATAAGTTTCCATGCCCGGACATTGTTCGATGAAACAACCAACAGAGATGAAATATAAATGAGAGATTAAAAAAAAATAAAACTGCTTGCAAATTATAAATCACTGTACCATCACCACTTTCTCCTTCAGTTAGTGAATGAATTTCTACTGCATTTCCCTTGTTTTCTCTACAGCATTTCTACTTCATTTCACACATTCAAGCATTTCACCGAACTAGTTAATTAAGTTTGAATGTGCATTAAAAACTGGTTAATTAAGTTTGAATGTGGCTTCTTAAGCTAAATTAGACTACTAATCCAATTCATAATGTGTTGGGGCCCTCTAATGATTCATCAAATATCCAATCTACCAAACTAGGTCGGCTGATAGCAACAATTACAACAATTGCAATTCTACTATATATATAGTACTCCCTCCGTCCCATTTTGAATAACGCGTTCATTGAATATACGTGAGGTATAAAATAATGAAACGCGTTAACTAAAATGGTCTGAAGAAGTATTATGCAACTTCCTCAAAACATACTCAAGAGATGAACCTGTAAAAACTCCATTACACATTCACTGTAAATTATTCATAAAAAAGAAAAGAAATACTATATAGATATAAATACAAGCCTGTAAAAGTAGAAAAACAGAAAAGGAAAAAGAATAAAAATAAAGATAAAGATAAAAATAAATCACAAGCCTAGCTATAACTGTTGCATTATTCTCTTCTCAACTACAATGGTTCAAAATCTGCTCAGTCTCAGTCCATCTTGAGTCCTGCTTTCATATGCACAAGTCTTGATGCTAAAGAACCCAAGATGAACGGCTTGACTGCATCGTCCGATTGGAGTTTTACCATACGTTTACGTTAATCAGTAGCTGTATTAGTATGCTTCTCCGGTGAGATTAAGGGAGCTTTACAAGAAAGCATTCCAGAGAGCCTCCTCTCCTTCACCGCATTGCTCGTGTACAAACTTCAACTTCTCGACTGATTTGCAGATCCCGCTGCAGCTCCAGTCGAACGAGGCAGCACATACGTTCCCTGCTTGTGCCTTCCACTCACAATCTACATGTTGCTCATTTTAAATTTTGGTGAATATAGGTAGGAAAATGAATGAAAGAAGTAGGTTAATGAGCTATTGTGAGAAATCGTACCTGGCGGAGTACAGCAGCACATGCTGCGTTCATCAATGTGCTCGACTTCAAGACCTATAAACCAAGAACCGAGTGACACATCTTCGTTTGCGTACTTGTGCAAAATAGGCCTAGGTATTGAAGTTTGGAACAATTAGTCCATGGTTAATGCATGCACTAAAGAGCAATAATTTGGACTAATCCACACACAACTTTCATTCTCAAGAAACCTTTCACCAAAAATAAGCCATGTTACTCCGACTACTGCCCTTTATAATCTCGAAAAATCCTTACTGGTTGATGGAAATGTAGGTGGCTAGATCCTTTGAAATAGCATAGATCTGTCCTGTTGCATGCCGGAAATATTTATTTCTGTCCTCTCCGAATTTCCAGTACTCCGGCTCATGGTACTTTACATTTCTGCGTAACAGATCTGATTATTAAAGATGTAAAACCAAGACAACGAACATACAATCAATCAAGAAGAAAAGAGGTCGATCACTACTTTTGGGCTAGAACTGGCCCCGATTTCATACAGCCGATATAAGACCTTGGCTTTGAGCGGTGGCGAGCAAGAGTTGCAGCTAATGTACCTGAGGTACAACACTCTTTCAATGCTTTGAATACTGACAATTATATCGAAGCAAATCCATGTATAAGAGAAAGCAGAGGTTACCCAAGTTAACATGGACGTCATCATCAACCTTGACATAAAAATCAGCATCCCATTTTGCAACAGCAGTGGCAAAGAAAATCTTCGTTTTTGCTGAGAGTTCATGATATCCCTCGACATGATCCTAAGGAACTATCAAATCTCAATTACGTATATATTGGGAAAAAAATCTACCAGTGGAAAAAGTGTGCTAAACTATTACCAGCCTTAGAAAGTCCTTGCGTTGAGCTTCTTCTGAGTCGAGAGCTCTATCCAATATACTGTTTGAAGTGGTGTTAGATAATCCAAAACATATACATTCAGTCAGTTCATTCATGAAGTAAATGATCAGTCGAATATCCGATGTTTTGATAAGTTACACGTCAAGATGAGTATACAAAAAGGGTCATTAAAAAAAGAAATAAACAACCAAGATCTCGAAACTGAAACAGCTAAAATGTACAGAAAGGCCACCAAAATCGAAGTATTATAAATAAAACTGAAAAACGAAGATGATCAAATCTGACTAAATCCATACTGCATTGCATCACCACAGAAAGTGGACATTGATTTCTCATCTACTCCGTCAAAATGAATTGCTAATCTATAAATACTGAACTGAGTGCTTCTTGAGATCGAAGCTAACACCAAAAAAATGAAAGGGGGGCATACTTCATCTACTAGTTACTACTTAGTACATGCATTGTGAAAATAAATGTAAATAAACACGAGATAACGAACGTGCAATCTACCTATGTCCGATCATGAATCTCACTACAATCCCCTTTTCTTGCTCCAACTTGCGATGCTTTTCCCCTGAAAAACCAACACAACCATCAACCACATTAACACAAGCTAAAGAAACAAAAAATCTACTCAAAAACTGCAATCAACCTCGAGGCATCCAAGTCTCTCTGACAGAATCACGTCTCTTTCGACTACTAAAGGCCGTATTTATACCAATCACCATAAATGCTTTCTTCCTCGGAGGCCCCTCATTGTAAATTACAGAGGACCCCTCACCGCTCCCTCTCTCCTCACCTCTCCTTGAAGCAGACAGTTCCATTTGCAGCATTGAAATCGACTTGTCCAATGACCTAAATTGAACCCCCAATAAATTCCACAACATATACTTTTAAAGAAACAAAATTTAATAAAACACAAACAATCAATTGTAAAGAATCATGAACTCACAGAACCGCTTCATGGGTTTTGTACACCTCATTCATGATATTCACGCCCTGATCCCCTCCTTTCTATTGAAAAAACAAGAATCAGATACTACTAAAACATAAAGGAACAAGAAAAGGAAAGCAAAATTCTTGAAAATTGAATCTTTGAAACTGCAATAAGAAAAAACCAAACTTCAATTCGCAAAGATTGAACCTTTTTTCTACCATTGCAATCCTCTGATACGAACTGGGTAAACAAATTGCGTGTGTTTTTCTTGCTTTCGTATCAATCGTGTGTGCGTGTTATTATCTTAACATTTTCTACCATAGCAATCCTCTGATACGATCTGCAGCTCTTGCTCCCTTCTTTTCTGAGTTATTAACTGGTTGCTGGATTCCAGTGGAACCCAGAATCTAATCAACCATTACATGAATATGCAGAGGCGGATTACAACAAGCTATTAAAGAATTCAAGAAAAACCGAAATTGTTGCAAGAAACGTACTTGTTAGTGAACATTATCCCGAGGAAAAAGAAGCACATGGAGAAAATGGGAATCCATTTTGCCGAAACCTTCCCACTGCTCTTACTCTTCATTCCTCCACAATTTTGTTTCTTGGATAACTACAGTGTAAGATATATATGAGCTAAATTCTGTATACTACTGTATTATGAGAGAGAGAGAGAGAGCTAGAAAATGGAGAATGTCGACGGAATCTTGTAGTGCAGTGTCAGTGAAGTGGAATATATATTTTATTTCTTACTTAAATTTGTCGGAATAATTGTGAAATGAATTTAAGTGAAATTAGGGGGCTTGGAATTTGGTAGAAAGAAACAGGTCCCTTTTATTACAAGTAATAAATCCGAATCAATTGTTCCAACGACAAGTGTATATACTATGTTTAGTAGCAAATCTTAGTCCAACTCGTGTATTTATAGCAATTAATTACTAACACGAGGGAAAAAAAAAACCAGAAAAAAAATAAATAAATCACACCTACTTAAAATAATGTAAAAATGTTGCTTTCAGTTTAAACTCCAGGCAACAGTTATTCTTACACTTTAAACATAATAAACGACAAATTAGGGCAGTCATTACATGTTAGTAATTTGAATTTTGTAGTAAACTTTACAACCTTAAAGCAGTTTCTTGTTTTGACTTTAAGTACAAATTATTTGCACTATACTTGATTATTATTTGAGGTCAATTATCTCTCAAAACATTACACAGTATCAACATATGAGATGTAGGCTTTCTATTTCAAAAAATTTAGCTGTCCACTTTATGCATAAGTGATTGGGATTCAAAAGGAGAAAAAACTGAATCGTGACGTATTGATTTAGTGGTAGAGGTTAATGCCTGTAGGTGAACGTTTTAGATTCGAATTTTGCGTGACACGGACTTTAAATTACCGTTTATCATATGCATTCACAGATCTCAAGGAATATCAACACTGTGAAAATGGAGATCAATACAAGTATGTATTCCATAAATACACGACTCCACTCCATCTTTCCTTATGCAGTACCTAAATGCAGTATGTAGGAGCTCTGCGAGGGCGATAAACGAAAGGTTTGACAGCATGAGAATAGCCAGAGCGGTGGGTGTAACTGAACTTGACACCTGCACTTCCATCTCCCAAATGAGTGCAGTGGCTGTGGAAGCTGCTGATCGGCCTGGCTAGACATGCATCCCAACGTTCACACTCTGGCATCGTCTCAGCCACTGTGTAAATCCCGTCTGAATTTGTGAATGCTTGATAGTTTAGGACTTCACCAGACTTCGTTATGCAAAGCACTGCCACCTCAGCACCTGTACCAGAAAAGCAAAAACTCTTAAAATCATGAAATGCAATGTATGTACTCCGGCACCAATGCAGTTTTCTGCTATAGCTAAATTCTTTCGAGAGAGTATCAAACCCTTAAATTTCCTGCCCAGTAGAAACCAACGTGCTCTCCTAATGAGAACTACTTACCACGACAACTATCACATGGTCTTCAGATGCCTAAACGGTATACAATTCACAATGAAGAAAATCATGCATAGTATCGTTCGAGTTTTCATTTTTATTCTGCTGATTTTCATGAAAATATGGCACAATGATCCATCATAAAAGATTTTAACAAAATGGACTGATGGACTAATAGACAAGATGCCAGAGGCAAGCTTGGAATCTGTTTGAGTCTAACAGTGCAGGTTCAGCAGACGCAAAGATTTAGATGACAACGCAAACAAGGACTCGTAAATAGTTACACTATACATCAAACTAGAGCTAGATGACGATGAGCTCATTTTTGTAGTGGCATCCAGAAAGGGCCTAAAGTAACTTCATCAATATTGCGAGCGAAACACATTTGAAGGTAGTAAAATTGAATCGTCATAAAAAAACATGACCTCAAATTTCTGATAGATAATTAGTACTACAGAGATCCCTATTATACAAAGATCACCTCAAAATTCCACGATTAGTATTCAACAGAGTGATTTCATCAACTATACATCCCAGCTACCAACGGATCGTTCTCTAAGAAAGCCGAGGCCATTGAATCAAATAGATAAAATACTCGAATCAGTTACATCGTCATACCCCACAAGATAAAGGAGTTGGTAATTAGAACAGAGAACCACAACTACTACAAGATTTTTGTTCCAAGAACAACCACAACACACAATCCAAAACTTCATTTCTCAGCCAAATACAACTTTTTGGAACAAAACTATCAGAGGAAGGCCTTAATCAATAGATTAAAACTCCAGGTGAACCCTAATCTAATCACATTCCGATTTTTTTTTTTTCCCCTCATTCAATCACAAATTCTATCACCCGTCTACCAAAAAAAAACAAATACCGAAAGACAAGAGGAAATCGAGATTGGAAAGTAATCTGAAATTGGGGGAAATTGGGAAAAAAAAAGGAGGGAACTTGCCTGATAAAACGTGATCCTCGGGGCCGATGGCGGAGTCGGCGCACACGTCACACACTACCCGGCCGTGGATTTCGCCGGTCCACGACGACACTCCGTCCGCTATCAGCAGTGCCACCAAAACCCCCGCCGCTATCAGAAGCTTCGACTCCATTTCTCAAAATCTCAGGAGCGAAGAAGGAAGCATTCGAGTAAGCTTTAGTCGCCGAAAAAAAAAAAAAGAAGAAGGTCATTCTCATGTTGTAACTTGAAAGGATATTAACTAACCACTTGAATAATTTATAAAAAAAAAAACACATTAATCACTTCACTTTTTATAGTAAAGTATACAATATGTAAAAAAATACTACTATAGTTAGTAAATTTGTGATTGTGGATTGTAGTTGTAAATACTGCGGTCTTTGGGTTTGAACTGGTCATGTTACAACCAGAGCTATCACACATATTTGAACAGATACATTTTGCCATAGCACAAGTCGCGCTGTAAGAATCAAACTCCATTATTGTGAATACTTGTGGATACAGCGTATCGAGGCCGATGCCTTCGTGTACCATTTTAAACAACAGTAACAGATAAATCATATCGTGGGGGACGAGGGGCTAAAGCTGCTGCAATTGTTGTTTTGATCTTGTGCAGAGCAGCTGCTGCTTCGATCATGTTGATTCTTTCATCCGCAGAAACTGCTAAGCACTTCATTGCCAACTCGAAAATCGACGAGACGCATCGCTGCTTGTCGGAGAAATCTCGATCTTCCCTCGATAAGAGAGCAGCTGCCACAATTTCAGTAGCTGCATTCTGTTGCAGAGCTTCACTTACCCACTCTCTTAAGCTCATTTCTCCCCCGAACACGTCATCTGTCGGCTTCTTCCCTGTGAACATCTCCAGCAGCATTATCCCGAAACTGTACACATCCCCATTTGTAGACACTTTCCCTTCCGTTCCGAACTCTATTTGTATCACACGCCATCGGTTAGGCCAAACAGTCATGGAAAAAGTAATATATGATATAACGAAATCTGAAAAGCTAACATTATGCATTATCACCTGGTGCGGCATAACCAACGGTGGCCAATGTTTGAGTTTGGGCGAAAGCTTCCCCTCCCTCGAAAAGCTTCGAAATTCCAAAATCAGAGAGATGAGCAATCATGTCTTCATCGAGCAACACATTGCTCGGCTTTATGTCACAATGGACAACCGGGAACGGATAACCATGGTGCAAATACTCGAGAGCAGCCGCAACATCTATTGCTATTTTTAATCTCTGTACGAGATCAATAAAACAGTTGTCGGAATACAACCATCTATCCAAGTTCCCATTCGGCATGTATGCCAGGATCAGAGCTTTAATCTCCATGTTACTACAGCATCCGATAACTTCAACTAAGTTTCTATGTCGAACGTTGCTGAGTACTTTAGTTTCTGTGTCGAAGCTTCTCGCACCCCCTTCTAGTTGCAAGTCGAATACTTTTGCTGCAACTTGTAGTCCGTCAGATAGTGTTGCTTGGAAGACTGAACCGAAGCTTCCTCTTCCGAGTAGGTTGCCCTCACTAAAACAATCCGTTCCCCGTTCTAGTTCCAAGTAAGAAACTCTTCTCCACTCTATAACGGGTGAGATTTCAGAGGAGAGTGGCACTTTCTTCTTCTGATTTCTTCTCCTTATGAAGACGACGATGGCCAACACTAAAATGACTACTACAATCAATGAGGGCAACATATACTTCATCAATTTGGCAGAATTGTTTTTCCGTGTACCAACACAATTTTTTGGGCATAACTGCACTTGATATCTAGGAGAACCGCAAAGGGCAGAGTTGTGGGCAAAAGATTGAGCTGTAAAGTTACTGAAACGACCCCCGTTCGGAATTTCACCCTCCAATTTGTTGTCAGAAACACTAAAATTCTGAAGAAGCTGGAGGCCTTCTAGGGAGTTGGGTATGATTCCGGAGAGATTATTGTGGGACAAATCTAAATCACTTAAGCCTTTGACATTTCCCAGGGCTGTAGGAATATATCCACTAAACTGGTTATTCGACAGGTTTAGAGTTACTAATGATTGGCAACCATCAACCATGCTGGGAATATTGCCTGAAAATTGATTGGACGACAAATCCAAGGTGTTGATTGCCTTCAAATTTCCGAGTTGAGATGACAAGTAGCCGTTGAAATGATTAAAGGACAAGTACACGATGACAAGGTCTTTAAGAGCCCAGAAGTTGGGAGGGATGGTGGAATCCAGTTGGTTGGAGTATAAGTAAACTTCTCTCAAGGATTTGAGTTCACCAAAACATTCAGGTATTGAACCTACGAGCTTGTTCCTATATAGGCTCAACACTCCCAAATTATATAATCCGCAAATATTATTGGGTATGGACCCAACCAATTGATTGCCATCAAGATTCAGCACTTGGAGTTGCTTCATTCTCCCAACTGTCGGTGGAATGTGCCCACTCAATTCATTTCCAAAGAAATAAATCCCGAGCAAACTGCTCAAGTTTCCAATTTCAGAAGGAATGGTGCCCATGATGTTGTTGTTTGATAGCGAGAAGACCTCAAGAGAAGAGGAAAAGTTTCCGACTGATGCAGGCAGGCTACCGTTCAACAGGTTATCACCTACATCCAAGCGCTTTAGATGTCGACAGTTGGTTAACGAAGAGAGAAACGCGGCTGCCTCTCCACTCAAATTATTTCTTGCCATGTAAAGTTCTTGGAGGAGTCTCAATTTACCAAAGTCGTCTGGTATGGATCCACTAAAGACGTTGACACTCAAGGCCAACATGGCAAGTTGAGAAGCATTGGTGATGGAGCTTGGAATTGGGCCACTCAGTCTGTTACCAACGATAACAAGCCTTTCAAGATTGAAAAGTGAATTCCCCAAATTTGAAGGAAGTCTACCTGATAACTCATTATATGCAAATTCTAAATTCTTCAAGGTTGATATGTTGAATATGGAAGATGGGATGGAGCCGGATAAGGAATTGTTGAACACACTGAAATATTGAAGGTTTGGTAAAGTGCCCATCTCTTGTGGAATTTCACCTGCCATAAGTAGACATTCATGCATGCATGAGATATTAATAATATTTCAATGTATTATTATTATTATTATTATTATTATTATTATTATTAGACATATGGCCCGGTTTTAGTTTTATAATTTCATAAAATTTATAGAAATACAACTTGGCTCCAGTTTGATAAATATAAAGATACGCAAAATTCAAACATATTTTATTCAGTTCACGAATAGTAATTAGGATAACAATTAATTATGAGATTACAAATATTTTAAAGAAAATAGGATGCATTCATAATCTACCTGTATTTCTATCTATTATAAACATGTCTTGTGTGACAAATTTTGGTTTACCCATTTTGTCCCTATAATAAAGTTTAGTTTAAGGTCAATATTATAAATTCATCATGATTTATTTTATTATAAAAAGTCAAATATAATTTTCGCAATTCTAATCATTATTGAACTACACAAGAATTTATTTAATCAAAGCAACATAATATAATTGAAAAGATATATTCCCTCCGTCTCTTCCTAAGTAACCCCTTTTATATTCATATGTGAGGTATATAATAATAAAAGGGGTCACTTAGGAAGAGACGGAGGGAGTACTATTATAATCAACTAGAATGTTTCGCCCGTGCGAGGCACGGATTTATATTTCACTAATTTTTTTAAAGAATTTTAGAACCATCGTGTTATGAACCCTTATATCTTATTTTTCTTTGTATTATTACACACAAACATGGTTAATTTTGTGATTCATTTAGCCTTCATGAATAAAAAAGAAATGGTGAATGTGATGGTTCAAACCTAAATGTGTAAATGTTAAGAATCAATTATAGGTGCGTAATTTTTAATATTTTTAAACAAAATATTCCCTATATGTTTTGAGTGTTGAATTTTGGACGACAAACTTTATAATGACTTTTACAATGACTTTTTAATTAAATAATACTATGTGAAATTAATTATTATAAAATAATATAATCATAGATGAAGAAGACAATTAAAAGATGACAAAGACTCCTATGCGGCCGGCCGCACCATGCGGCCGGATCCGCCTGACCCGACCCGGCCCACCCAACCCCGACCCGACCCGACCCGACACGGTTGACCCGATTTTGGGTCGGGTCAACCTGACCCGGTTTGGATTAACCCGACCCGTTTAAGTAAAGTGTCAATCTTTATTAATAAAAGTGCTAATCTTTATGAATAAAAGTGTCAATCGTGTACATGAAAATTTATATGTATTTTTTTATATGTTATGTTATTTTACAATTACATTATAGGGTTCACATATCAATTTATGATTTTATAATTATTTGTTAGTATTTAATTTCAAATTTATAAGGTAAAATATGGTTTTATTAATTGAAACTTAAGATATATAATTCTCCAGCAAAAGTGTCAATCTTCCTGAATAAAAGTGACAATTGTTCTGAATGAAAGTGTCAATCTATATGAGATCGAAAATTTTATATTTTTTTATCAACTTGTTATTATAATGTTTTGATATTATGATTTATATCATTATATATATATATATACATATTAGTTATTTCCACAAGATAAAATTAATATTCATTATTAACGTATTTTTCGTAAAAGTGCCAATTATTATGAATAAAAGTGTCAATGTTCAAAAGTGTCAATCATAGTGAATAAAAGTGTCAATGTTCAAAAGTGTCAATCTTTATAAACAAAAGTGCCAATCGAGATCCGGCCTCACGGTGAGGCCGGACTGACAGGAGTGTGCCCCTTAAAAGATAACTAAATATTCATTTAAGAAATTTATGGGAAAATAGTCATTGGATCCTACAACATGAACTCATGTATAGACATCATAGTTTCAGCAAACAAAGAATAGATTTGGTATTTTTGATTTAAAGATTTTAGTGAATATAAGAAAATAGACTTCTTGAAAAAAGTTTAACCATTCATTGGATAGAACAGTCCCAAAATTATGCATTTTAGTGTGGCATAAATAGTAAAATGACATTATATTGCCCAAATAAAATTTCACATTCTTTCATTAAATATAATATTGAACTTAGACCCAAATACAATGTTTATGATGCCCAAATTTAGATAACATAGCCTACACAATTTAATGAAATAAAATCTAAGCCATTAAAAAACGTAGTTAATTCCTTTAACAAAAATCTAACTAATTGTTTTTAGTTTTTCTCCATAACATCACTTCCTAGAAATCCGACTATCATTCTTCATCCTCTTTTCTGTTCAGCTATATTTCAAACGAAATACTATTAAGAGGAATTTGTATTTTAATTTTCTACAAAGATGCGAATATGCATATATGCATTAGAGGGAAGAGAGAGTAAAATAAAAGTCAATTGAAATTACGTGTACAATACCTGTGGTGATTCGCCTGATAGGAAAATGAGTAACCTAATTTACCGTTTGAAAGACGAACATCGAATGAATTTTTTTGAAATTGAACGGAAAATAAAGAGAATTAAGTTTGGCATTTCTTCATGAATGGATGCATGCATGTCTGTAGATATTCATGAATTAAGATTTAATTTTTTCTTCTATCAGAATAGATTTCGCCTAAATTGGGAATTAAAAAATAAGTCAAATTTTATATTAGTAATAAACGCCTCATTTCATAAAGGTTGCGTATATTCCATATATTTGGTGGAATCTGTCCTTGAAGTTGATTTTGAGACAAATAAAGTATTTTGAAGTTGGGCATATTGTCCCACATTTCACTTGGGACCCTACCTGCAAACACTTACAATCTTAATCCAATCTGCAATATTATTTATTCATTTGTATTTTGCATTAATTATTAGTGAACACATGCATGGTGATTATATATATATGGCATGCATACCTGTCAACTTGTTATTATCGAGATACAACTGCTCAAGTTGTCGTAGATTATTGTTGAAACTTGGGATACCTCCTGACAAACTATTCTCGGAGAAGCTCAATTCCATCAGAGAAGAGATGTTGAAGACTGAAGATGGAATATTTCCAGATAGAGAAGCGCTGTCGATGTTTAATATCTCTAGCCTCGAGAGATTCCCTATTTCTGCCGGAGCAAATCCTAAAATTATGTGCTAATGTTATTCACCAACATAAAAGATATGTACAACTATTAGCTAGAATGTTGATTGCCAATAAATGGAATTGGCGTAGGATAATGTAAAGAGCTCGAGATGTTTGCATTTCCATAGACTTGATGAAATCTGCCCTTCAAGTTTATTCTCATGTAAAGAAAGTGATATTTTTGTTGGGAGCTTTTGATTGCTTCGAAGTAAAGATTAAACTCCATGCCCAAGCTTTTGATTCTTAATGATGAACAAAGGGAGTATTATTATAAATCATTGTATATATACACACAAGTAAGAAGATATTTGTACATACCTCGAAAATTGTTATAGCCCAAATACAACTCTCTAAGCGTGTTCAAGCTCCCAATTTCAAGCGGGATTTCTCCATTGAAATGATTGTAAGATAAACTCAGGATCTCAAGGTGTCTGCATTTCCATATATTTTGTGGAATCTCCCCAGAAAGTTGATTATATGAAATACTTAGTTGTTTGATATTTGGGAGGTTGTCACACAAATGACTCGGGAGTGGACCTGATAAGCTATTATTGTGAATTCTAATTTCTGTCAAGGAAGAGATATTGAAGATAGCATGTGGAATGGACCCACTCAACTCATTTGAATTCAAGTTTAACACTTGTAGGGATGACAGATTTCCAATTTCCTCTGGAATAACCCCGCTCAAATGGTTATTGAGTATCCGTAATTCCTTGAGCGTAGACCCACCACTCCCAATCTCCGTCGGAATATTTCCACTCAACAGATTGTTACTCAAGTCTAAGCGTTGGAGATTTGAATTGTTCAACAAAGAGGGAGGGATTCTACCTGTGAAACTGTTGTTGTGGAGATCAAGTTCCTCGAGCTGAGGTAAACTTCCCAACCATGTTGGAATTTCTCCGGCAAATGAATTCGCTCTCAAGTTCATCACCTTCAGACGCCGCAGTTTAGAGAGCTCAATTGGTAAGAAGCCCGTGAAACTGTTGGAGCTGATGTCAAGATATCTGAGAAACGTCAGGTTTCTTAGATGTGGGGCAACAGTTCCAGCAAGGTCGAAACCGGAGAGATTGAGGGCAGTGACCCTCTGGTGATTGACGCCACACGTGACGCCAATCCAGTCACAGACGGAAGTATTTTCGAACCAATTCGTGGTCAAGATAGCATGGGGGTCGGAAGTAATGGAGCTTTTGAAGGAAAGGAGAGCATGTTTGTCAGCAGCAGAATCCAAGCAGAGGGCAATGGTATTGAACAAGAAGAAGATGGCAATAGCAAAGAAAGAGAGATGAGTAGTCTTCATTGATTTTAAATTGTTTTTTTATTTTGGATTGGTTGCCCTCTGTTCATATATATATATATAATTTATTACTATAATATAATTTTGATTGCATATTTGATTTTGAGTCTTGGTCAACGAGTCTTCTTCCAAATAAGTCAAAGTGTGGAATTTATGTAAAACAGCTAGTGAAATATTAAAATTAAGAACGTATTTGATTTTCTGCAATAATTAATAGAATACTCTAAGCCTCTTAAATTAATTTCATCTTTGTCAAACATTCTATCGAATATGGAAATCAATGACACACCGAAGCCGAGAATCGGAGAAGACGAAGCAGCTGCGTAGAAATGCAATATATAAAACCAGAAGGAAAAAAAATATTATTGAAACAAAAAATTAGAGTCGTTATTGGTTTTTTTCTGTAGGGATGAAAAATAATTGATATTCGAACAAGACTGTTTGGATAGGAATAAAGATAAAGTTTCTGCGGTCTTTAATTCTTCACCTTTTCTTCTTCGTCTTCTTTTGTGTTATTTGTCATTAAATGGGAAAAACACCAATTTCTACAAGCTGTCGTGAGGACGAGGAAATTGACTCCACTTGAGTTGTCGTCGTCTTCTTATTATTATTATTTTGTGAATTTCTCTATTTTTTTTTTTTTGTTTTTGTTAAAATCAAATAAAATAATTATTATATTATTGTTAATACAATTTAAATGTGGTACGAATTCATTTTATATTTCTTTTCAGAGAATCAAACTCAGTGTTTTCCCTTATGATGACGACTCTAAACCGATAAATTACACCATTTGTTCATGAATTCTTGAATTTATATTAGTGTTAAGAAATTATGAAAGTCTAAGGGAGTTTGAAATCAGATGGCTTGGATCCCCAATTTGTATGGATAATAATACTATGAAATACCCAGGTATGTGTATCTCTTTCTCGGCCCAATAGAGCTGGGCTTTGTAGTCATACTGGGCTCATTTTAAAAAAATCATCGGAAGCTTCAATTCATCACATTAAATAAAAAATCGCAAAAAAATTAACAATATATCATCAAAATTATCTCTTTGAAACATTTAATCAAACAGTTTCCATGCACTACTTGAGGGAAAATATAGCAGATCCATAGCATAAGTCCTCTCAATCTTCAATAAATTCAATTTATCTACATGTTCTGCCCTAATTATTTTGCTGGAAACTTAGACGAGGATATTTTATGGGTTGAGAAGATGCCATCTTTATTCTTTGAATTGATGCGCAAAAGTTGTTCGATGAAATGACTAACAGACATGATTATAAATTATAAAAAAAAATCTGCTTGGAAATTAAAAATATCCACGTCGGATTTCGGGTCATACGTGGAGGTCAACAACATGAAAGATCATCTTAATATAAACTTGCTCGCTTCTTTTGAAGTGAAGACAACCTAACAAACATGAAGCGTAGAAAACACAAAATACACAATCTGCAGAATTCTACAAGCATTCATAATCATAACTAGAACCACACTTACTATAACATACATATATCTTATTATTCCACACGCATGAAAATATCTGCATCGAGTTAAGATGACTTCCACTCTACCCCTGTCGTAACTGAAATCGCGGCTGCCTTTTTGTCTCCTAAATTCTTGTAAAAATCCGATATGTGACATAATTCATTATTATGATATAATTAAATTAAATTATTGGTTAATAAGCCAAAGCCATGAGAATTTAGAAAAATATTCACGAAAAAAATCACACAATTAATTGTATGTACCTAAGTGGACGAAGTCGTAGAGTCGAGGTACAACTCTCTAAGTATGCTTCAAGACCAAGCTTATCAAAGAAGAGATGTTGAAATGATTGATGGATAATTCTAAGTATTCAAGGTATCTGCATTGCCATATAATTTGATGGAATTTCCCCATATAGTTGATTGGCCGAAATCACGAGTGTTTTTATAATTGGGAGATTATCACACATGCATGTCAGATGGGAGCGAACCTGATAGGCTATTATTCCTAATTCTAATCTCTCCCATGGAAGAGATATTGAAGATGCCACGTGGCATGCGCCCACTCAATTGATTGTTGTCCAAGTATAGCTTTTGCAGGGAAGTGCTGTTTCCAGTTTCTGTTGGAATATTCCCACTCAACAAATTGAAACTCATTTCCAAGATTCGGAGCTTCGAATCGTTGAACAAAGACGTTGAACAAAGACGGAGGTATCGTACCTGTGAAATTGTTGCTGTAGAGATAGAGTTTCTCCGGTTGAGGCAAATCCCCCAACCAGGTCGGGATTTCACCGGTTAACGAGTTTACCTAAGGTTTCCGAGATACGGAGCATTTCACATTCACTATCAAGCATTTCATCGAACATGTTTCGGGCTTCAAGGATTGACTGAAATGGTAGAATTCAAAACCTGCTAATTCAATGACAAACTTAATGCAAGAATCAAATATATAAGTTTTGCCAAACTACTAAAAGCTTCACTTTCCATTTTAACCAACAGTAACAGATAAATCATATCGTGGGCGACGAGTGACTTAAGATGCTACAATTGTTGTTTTGATCTTGTGCAGAGCAGCTGCTGCTTCGATCATGTTGATTCTTTCATCCGCAGAAACTGCTAAGCATTTCATTGCCAACTCAAAAATCGACGACACGCATTGCTGCTTGTCGGAGAAATCTCGATCATCCCTCGATAAGAGAGCAGTTGCCACAATTTCAGTAGCTGCATTTTGTTGCAGAGCTGCACTCACCCAATCTCTTATGCTCGTTTCTCCATCGAACATATCATCTGTTGGCTTCTTCCCCGTGAACATCTCCAACAGCATTATCCCGAAACTGTACACATCCCCATTCGTAGACACTTTTCCTTCGGTTCCCAACTCTATTTGTATCAGACACAGCAGTTCATCAATTTGTTAGGATTAGGCAAATTAATCATGGAAAATAATGGAATTTGAAAAGCTAACATTATGCATTATCACCTGGTGCAGCATAACCGATGGTGGCCAATGTTTGAGTTTGGGCGAAAGCTTCCCCTCCTTCGAAAAGCTTCGAAATTCCAAAATCAGAGAGATGAGCAATCATGTCTTCATCAAGCAACACATTGCTCGGCTTTATGTCACAATGCACAACCGGAAACGGATAACCATGGTGCAGATACTCGAGAGCAGCCGCAACATCTATTGCTATTTTTAATCTCTGCATGAGATCAATAGAATAGTTGTCGGAATACAACCATTTATCCAAGCTCCCATTCGGCATGTATGCCAGAATCAGAGCTTTAAACTCCATGTTACTACAACATCCTATAACTTCAACTAAGTTTCTGTGTCGAACGTTGCTCAGTACTTTAGTTTCTGTGTCGAAGCTTCTCGCACCCCCTTCTAGTTGCAAGTCGAATACTTTTGCTGCAACTTGTAGTCCGTCAGATAGTGTTGCTTGGAAGACCGAACCGAAGCTTCCTCTTCCGAGTAGGTTGCCCTCACTAAAACAATTCGTTCCCCGTTCCAGTTCCAAGTAAGAAACTCTTCTCCACTCAATAACGGGTGAGATTTCAGAGGAGAGTGGCACTCTCTTCTTCTGATTTCTTCTCCTTATGAACACGACGATGGCCAACACTAAAATGACTACTACAATCAATGAGGGCAACATGTACTTCATCAATTTGGCAGAATTGTTTTTCCGTGTACCAACACCATTTTTTGGACATAACTGCACATGATATCTAGGAGAACCGCAAAGGGCAGAGTTGTGGGCAAAAGATTGAGCAGTAAAGTTACTGAAACGACCCCCGTTTGGAATTTCCCCCTCCAATTTGTTGTCAGAAACACTAAAATTCCGAAGAAGGGGAAGGCCTTCTAAGGACTTGGGTATGAATCCGGAGAGATTATTGTGAGATAGAGCTAAATCAATTAAGCCTTTAACATTTCCCAAGGCTTTAGGAATAGATCCACTAAACTGATTATTCGACAGGTTTAGAGATTCTAATGATTGGCAACCATCAATTAAGCTGGGAATATTGCCTGAAAATCGATTAGACGACAAATCCAAGGTGTTGATCGCCTTCAATTTTCCGAGCTGAGATGACAACTGGCCGTTGAAATAATTGAAGGACAAGTCCAAAGTGAAAAGGTCTTTAAGAGCCCAAAAGTTGGGAGGGATGGTGGAATCCAATTTGTTGGAGTTTAAGTAAACATCTCTCAAGGATTTGAGTTCCCCAAAACATTCAGGTATTGAACCTACAAGCTTGTTCCTAGAGACCATTAACACTCCCAGATTATATAATCGGCAAAGATCATTGGGTATGGACCCAACCAATTGATTGCCACCAACATATAGTATTTGGAGTTGCTTCATTTTCCCAATAGTCGGTGGAATGCGCCCACTCAATTGATTCCCATCCAAAAGCATCGTGAGCAAACTGCTCAAGTTTCCGATTTCAGAAGGAATGGTACCCATGATGTTATTGTTTGATACCGAGATATGCTCCAGGGATGAGGAAAAATCCCCGATTGATGCAGGCAGGCTACCATTCAATAGGTTATCGGATGCTGCCAAGTACTTCAAATATCGACAGTTAGTTAATGAAGAGAGAAATGGGGCCGCTGCTCCGCTCAACTTATTCCTCCAAATGGAAAGTCCTTGGAGGAGTCTCAAATTACCAAAGTCCGGTATAGATCCACTCAAGGAGTTGACGTTCATATTCAATATAACCAGTTTAGAAAGATTGGTGATGGAGCTTGGAATCGGACCATTGAGTCTGTTGTAAGATAAAAGAAGCCATTCAAGATTGAAAAGTGAATTCCCCAAATATGAAGGAAGACTACCTGATAACTCATTAAATGAAAGGGACAACCCATTCAAGGTTGATATGTTGAATATGGAAGATGGGATGGAGCCAGTTAAAGAATTGTTGAACACGCTGAAATGTTGGAGGTTTGGTAAAGTGCCCATCTCTTGTGGAATTTCACCTGCCGTATGCACACGTATGGCCCGGTTTTAGTTTTATAATTTCATAAAATAAAATTTATAGCAAATACAACTTGGGTCCAGCGAAAATTATTAGGAAAGTTGGGCGCAAACTTCACCCTCCATAAGAATGTGACACGTGTCCATTCTTATCGGCAGGGAATAAAAAATTCAATAAACTTTGGACCGGAATTTAGCGGTGGTCCGGTTTTTTTATTTTCTTTCCGTTAAATGAGTTTTTCCTCCGTCAAGTGATAATTTATATCGGTATACCTAGGCAAATCGATGAAAACTTTCAGATCTAAAATAATTCGCAGCCCCCTCCATCTTCTTCTTCCTCGCACATCGGCCACAGCTTCACCACCGTTGCAATCCCGTCAGCACCGTTATAGGGTGTCGTACAGGTGCCGGAGTGCCGCCGTCGACGTCGTTTTCCCCTCTTCATCTCTCATTAACTCTCGCTGTCATTGCCGGGTCCCGGTGGAGGTGGAGCTGCTGCTAAGAGCTGCCACCACCGTTGGTGGGTTTCCAGTGCCGAGGCGCCTCGCCGTTGCTCCGTCGTCGCCTGGAGCTCGCCGTTGGAGAAGTCATGTAAGTTTACTTTCAGGACCATAGAGGCTGATGAAAATTTGGTTGAGAGTGAAATCCAAATGAATGACTATTGATTAGTACAGTAGTTAGTTGTCTTCCTCTTCCACCCCCAAAACCAGAAGTCAATGTAAATAGCAAGTAAAATTCTCTCACCAGATTCCTTGCCCCAATTCATTCCACAAAATTCTCCCCCAATTTCTCTCTAAAACCCCCCTCATTTCAGCAGCCACTGCACTGACCCCGATCTGCCCAAATTTTTTGTTGTTCTTTGCGATTGTAGCTAATTTCACACCGAACCTGATTCCGAGAGCTTTTTGCAGGCACTTGAACTAAGGTAATGCGATTTTTGATAAGGTTTGTTGCAGATTTTCGAGTTCAGTACTGGAAATTGTTCTGATCCGTACTTGTTGTCCTAATATTAATGTGATATCTGTTAATTCGTGCTACTGTTATGATTGTATGCTAGTTTTGTGCGGGCTGTGAATGGTTTGAGTTTCGTTGATTGAGTTATTGAATTGCTGTGGAGTATTTGAATTTTGGATATATGGTAGAAAATTGGGGGTTTCTGGGAACACCGCATTGTATTGCAGCGTTGAACTTAGAATGTGCTTGGGCACGTATCTGAACTCTGTTCGGTGGTGCCGATTCGATATGGGCCGATTCCGGGTTATTTGGTAGAAAGATCAGATGTAGTTTACAGTTGGGAGATTTTAGAGAATTTGATGAACTTGTATGCTTTTTTAAGTTGAATAGTTCATAGTTGATGCTTTTGCATCGATGAAGAAGCTGAGTATTGTACTCCTTTTAGGATATGAAGGGAAGCTACATGGATGATTATTGACTTCTGTGAGATCAAAACTTGTTAGTTTTTAAAAACAATTTAAAGTTTTGATGTTACTTATGTGTCTTCTTCTAAACATTTTGAGACGGGGGTTAAATATTACTAATATCCTTTTAAGAATTGGGTAACCTGTTTATCTTTATGGTATGATAGTTTATACAAATTAAGGGGAGACAAGCGTTTTATTCTTTCTAAATGACCAAATAACCATAATATTGGCCAAGTTGTTGCCACCACCTTCCTTTCACCTAATATTTGTAATTATTCCCTGAAAATATTCCATGAAAAATTGGTGATGGATTTGGAGAGTAATTTCATGGCTCTAACTCTAATGGAAGGTTCTTCAGCAACCTCTGCCAATATCAATCTGAAAGACATTGCTTGGTTCAGGGGATTTGGTTATGTTAATGGGAATGTTACTTCTTCATGGTAGATGGGGTATATACTTTCTTGACTGTGTTTTTAGGCCAGCTGGTTCCATGATGAAGATAATCTAATACTTTCTCGATACTGCAGGTTACTGATGTGAGATCTGATCTTAACAAGATAGGGTGTGACATCAGCTTGATCCATGAAATGGTAGCTGGCCTGGTAAGTCATTGTATTTTCTTAAGTACTTCACTTTAACTCTTAAGCTAAAGTTGAATGGACGAGTTATGTACTGAATTCCAACCTGCTCAACTTATAGGAAGGAAAACTCGAACTACTCGAAAGCAGTCAGGTAACTTCAACTGATGACTTTACATATCTCATTTTACTTTAAATTGTTACCCATGTATAGTGATTAATATGGTTTGTGGAGTTCATCCTGCTCATGCAAGTTTGTAATTGATGTCCTTACCTAGATCATTGTTATTTCAGATCTTCTCCAATCGCACAAATCAGAGGAGTTCTAATGCCATATTTGCTGCTTGTCGTGTGGTTGTTTTGTGACGTCCAAGGTACCCTATAATCTAAGAATTCTTCTATTTCTCTTGCTTGTTAACTTGGTTATTTTAGTATCAAGAGGTGAAAGTGACTTCAGTTCACCTTTTCATGTTAGTTTTTCGAGTCTTCTAGTTTGTTGACCTCTTGGATTATTTTATTTGTGCAGGTTGTGAAGAAAAAATAAAAGGAGAAGGACATGAACAAGAAGAGATAAAAATAGGAGAGGGATAAATCATAGATCATTATTCAAACTGACATGTTTTATACTCTGATATTTGTGAAATGTCACATTTTGTCTATTGTTGTTAAATTTTTGTTTAAACAGCAAAAAGCTTGCTTCATTTTCCCACAATTGCTTATAGAATGTGAAAGGAGGAATGGTTATCTTTTGCACACTTTTTGTTGCATTCAAAAAATATTATAGTTGTCTCATGTGTCTACGTTATTCAGATTTCGGAGAGATGAGAAAGAACCTTTCGAGTTGGGGGTTCAAGTTGGGGGTTCTAAGTAAGCGATATAATTATGCTAAATCTCTAAATGTGAGTTAGTGGTGCCATATTCCGATGTCTAAAGGGGAGAAATTATGTGACGAGGACAATACTAATGTATTAGTGATATACTTGTAACTAGAAAACGAGTTTGAGTTCTAAGTAAGCGATATTATTATGCTAAATCTCTAAGTCTAAGTTAGTGGTGCGATATATTGCGATGTCTAAACTCGAGAGATTAGGTGACGAGGATGATATTAACGGATTAGCAATATACCTGTGTACGAATTGGATTTCCGAATAAGCGATTTTATTATGATAAATGAGTAAGTGAAATTTAGTGGAGCGATATATTGCAATATCTAAACTCGAGAAATTAGGTGACGAAGTCGATAAGAATGTATTAGTGGTATCCTTGCACTTGGAAAATGAGTTGGACATCCTAGTAATCATAACGATTAAGTGAGGGAACTTAGTGCTAATTAGTAAATGAAGTGGATTTCCAAATGAGTGATATTATTATGATAAATCATTAAGTGAAAGTTAGTGGGGAGATATATTCTAATGTCTAAAGTCGAGAGATTAGGTGACGAGGACAATATTAACGGATTGGCAATATACAAGTGCGTATTAAATGATCTGGATTTTCGAATAAGCTATATTATTATGATAAATGAGTAAGTGAAATTTAGTGGAGCGATATATTGCGATGTCTAAACTCGAGAGATCATGTGACGAGGGAGATACTAATGGATTAGTGGTATGCTGGTAACTAGAAAATGAGTTGTGTTTTTTGATTGAGAGTTATTATCACGCTAAATCTCTATGTGTAAGATATTGTGACGATATATTTGATGTCTAAATTGGAGAGATCATGTGACGAGGGCGATAATAATGGCGAGAGATTAGGTTACGAGGACTACGATACTAATGGATTAGCGATATACTTGTAAATAGAAAATGAGTTAGACTTCCTAGTAAGCATAACGATTGTGCAAGGGGGGTTAGTGCAAAGTAGTAAACCGTGTATACACGATTAGTATAACACATTTACCGTGTAAAATCAAAATGAGAGAAAGTCAAAAACAATTTTGAAAAGTCAACAAAGTCAAAATTATATAAAAGTCAATGCCCTCTACATGATTGTTGACTTTCCACGATTTAAATTGATAAATGTCGTTACCATACTCGTGAAAAGTCAAAATTAAGTCAAAAAAGTCAAAAAAATTTGCATAGACACGGTCGATTTGGAGAATCAACCGTGTTCGACACGGTCAAATTCAAGAGTCAACCGTGTCTCCTCTCTTTGACAGTTGACTTTTGCAGACACTGTTGATTGTTGGGTTTGACCGTGTACCCTAACCTTGTACCCTAACCGTGTCAAAGTCAACGGGAAAAATTGGAAAGTCAATCTTCTAAAATTTCGTTAATTTTGATGTTAATATGTAAATTAATCATCCATTAAACATTAGTTACTAAGGATACACTTTGTAGTATCCCGTAAAAGAAAAAATTCTTCAAAAATCCGTTTTAAAATTCATCATCTAGAGGCGTGGAAAAGCGTGCCGAAAATCACAAAAAGAAATGACTCAACTAGGAAAGACCGGAGGGAGTATTAGATTACACTGTTTTAATCATTAAAACTCAATGTTTCCGCTATATTTATTGTTTTGTAATCAACTATGGCATAAAATATTGAGTTCGCACTTTAACTACGATTTAATAATGAATTATTGTACAAATTGTTCTTCGTGGCACGGTTGGTGTTCATGGAAACACTGTTTGACACGGTCAAACCCAACAGTCAACAGTGTCTGTGAAAGTCAACTGTCAAAGAGAGGAGACACGGTTGACTCTTGAATTTGACCGTGTCAAACACGGTTGATTCTCCAAATCAACCGTGTCTATGCAAAAAATTGGACAAATTTTGCTCAAATTTTCTAAATCCAATTCATGCACATTCGATAATCTAATTCGATAATTGCAAATTCTCAATGATTTCACATTCTACCGTGTGTGACACGGTCATATTCAAGAGTCAACCATGTCTCCTCTCACATACACTGCTGACTTTGGGGTTTGACCGTGTCAAACAGTGTTTCCGTGAACATCAACCGTGCCACGAAGAACAATTTGTACAATAATCCATTATTTAATCGTAATTAAAGTGTGAGCTCAATGTTTTATGCCATAGTTGATTACAAAACAACAAATATAGCGAAAACATTGAGTTTTAATGATTAAAACAGCGTAATCTAATATATCTAATGCATTGAGACTTCTTAAGATGAAACACTTCTACAATGTATATGGTCCCCTACCTCATTATCTAAAGATTCGAACTTCGTTTCGGTTCGTTGTTGTTGTTAAGGACATACAATTGAAGTATCGTTAGTAACTAATGTTTAATGGATGATTAATTTACATATTAACATCAACATTAACGAAATTTTAGAAGGTTGACTATCTAATTTTTCCCGTTGACTTTGACACGGTTAGGGTACAAGGTTAGGGTACACGGTCAAACCCAACAGTCAATAGTGTGTGAGAAAGTCAACTGTCAAAGAGAGGAGACACGGTTGACTCTTAAATTTGACCGTGTCGAACATGGTTGATTCTACAAATCAACCGTGTCTATGCAGAAATTTTTGGGCAAATTTTGCTCAAATCATTTACTAGTTATTAGTAATATTAATCGTGTATACACGGTCGAATTTATAAGCATGCCGTGTACTTAGTTTTTTCCCGATATTTATAGATTTAATTTTCCTCGGAACATCGATATTCTTAATAATATGACTAAAGTCGAGAGATTAGGTGACGAGGACGATTTATAATACGACTAAAAACGGCGATAAATAAATGATTGAATATATCCGAGATCAATTCATAACGATATTTAATTTGATGAAAACTCAAGTACAAACCATCTGACATTTTCTTAAGCAACATTTACTAGTATTCATAAATTTTCACTTAGCAAAATTTTTGAATTGTTCTGACGGAGCCAAATATTCAAACTCAAAATAAATTACCGCCATTCTTTGTTCATTTTCCCACCATTATGAAAAAATCCTCTTTCAAAATTAAACATCATTTCTTTTCAGCAAGGGAGATCGTCCAGGCCACCTATTATGAAAAAGTCCTCTCCCGCTTTCTCTCTCCAGGCCACCGATTAGGACCAATGGAGCTCAGCCGGAGATCGACGCTTCTCGGAAGAGGAAACTGACGGTTCTGCCGCTGGAGGTCGGGACTCGCGTCAATTGCCGGTGGCGCGACGGCAAGTACCACCCCGTCAAGGTAATCGAGCGACAGAAGCTTTCATGTGATGGCGTTAATCGAGCGGCGGAAGCTTTCATGTGAACGCGTCAATTGCCGTCGCCGGTATTTTCGTCGCCGGTACTCTCCCCTCGACTTCTAACCTTGCTCCAAGTTTAGGTTGCTGCTCCCACCGTCCTAGTTGACGACACCCTTGCCGTCGCCGGAGCTTTTTCCCCCAAATATCGTAATGTTACTCTCCCTCTCTCTCCGGCTCTCTCTTCCCCTATATTTATAACTTCCCCCACGATTTAGGGTTCGGCAGCTGTATGGCACTTCGTAAACTCTCTCGAAATCCCGCCCTAAACCCTGCGCAGTTGCACCGCCACCGCCGCCACCGCTATTTGCTATTGGAAACGGGTTAGTCTGTCCTTATTTATTTTGACATTTGGGGCTTGCTTATTGCTCTGCTGCTGTAAAAACTGTACATGGTTTTTGTTCGAGTAATACTGCGTTGGCTTATCATTGATTAAATTGTTTGCTGCTACGCTCGGATTTCATCTTCATCTTGCTTTTCTGCCAGACATTGTATCGTAGAATATTTGATTGCGTGCTCCAGCTCATGGTGTTGAGGTTCCTCGTATAGAATTAATCTGCTTTCATGAACCATTTAGCATCTAAGTTTGAGGAATGATTTCCTTATAGTTGCATGAATCCCCTTATCATTTCAATATCCCACACTTGAAGCGTGATAGTATGCAAATGTTTATATGGAAGAAACAAACTAGAAAGAAAATTGAAGGATTCTGAGTTTTTTTGTTGACATTCATAGCTCAAGGATTGTGTTCTTTTGTTGTTCCATGTGTAGGTATTGATGGACCTTGAACACCGACTTGAGACTGCTCCGATTTTTAAGCCTAGTCTGAACCGATCTTTGCTGTCTCCTATCTGCCTAGCTGGCACAGTATTTTTGTTGGTAAAATGATCAAAGGATAGAACTGTTAGTGATAATAAGATTGAGGAAGGGAGACACCATTTTTATTGGCCAATACCTATTTACATGAAGTGAAACCACTTCAGTGTGGCTCGAGGTATGATCTAGAGTCTTATAATTCTATTAGTGTCATTTATTTAAACATGCATTATTAGGCTCCTTTTCTCCTATATTTTTCCTAGACTCTTCCTTTGCTTGTGAGTACTTTTCCTCTCTTCTTTTAGTCTGTAAGATCCTACTTGGTTAAATCAGATCCTGAGCACTTGTTTACTTTGTTTTTTTTAGCCGATTTTGGGGTTATTATGAACAATTTTTTTGCATACGAACCCTAGTTTGTGAAGAAATTATATTCAGTACATTTTAGGGTTATGAGCACTATGACTTGATTGCTATTTACTATGAACACTATGACTTGATTGCTATTTATTGATCCCCCTCCATTCTTCCATCCACATAGGCATATATGCTGAAAATTGTTGTGTCAAAGCATGAATACTGGTCGTCCTTGGCACCTCTTCCCTTGGAGATCGTTCTATCAGCTGGACAGAAGGCTAAAGAAGACAGCTGGGAGAAAGGCTAGTCATCTGTTACTGATTTCTAATTTCTGACCTTCCAAAGCAATCCAAGACAAGATTTGTAGGGTTCCTTGCTATGTATTGGGAAAGGTTTGTTGTTTTGATAATCACCTTATCATTACATGTGCCTGTGATTTATTATTTTGTTCTTGCTTTCAGGACCACTGTGGATGGCAATTCAAATCGAATGAGAAAGGGTATGCTGCTTTCCATTATCCCTTTTGTATTTTGGGATGTGATTGCCAAAGTTTAATTATAGGATGCAAAATTTCATGAATCAAGTGTGCTCTACATTTTTTATGATTAGCAATTGAAAAAAAATACAAATATACTGTGATTTGGTTGCTTAGATAACTACTTATAAGTTATAGAAGGATTCGTTGTTCACTACTTACAAATGGTATGATTTTATATGATGAATCTCTATTCATTTGTTTCCTTACAAATTCTGTTTGTTAGAAAGTGCTATTGATTATGGAAGATTGTTATTTAATTTATTATTTTTTTTTTTTTTGGGAATTATGTCTGTTAAGCAGGGCTGATTCTGCATACGCAAAGAGGAATTGGTGTATAGTTGGGAATTTGACTAGTTCTTGAGGCGAAAGATGATACTGAAAGTTGGGAGTTCTAGTTTGTTGGATGAGGGCAAAGATTCTAGTGTTAGGACCATCAACCAACCTCACAGGCCTTTCCCACTGAGATTACTTCAGTTTCTCTTGCTCCTGCTGGGATTAGGCATACTTGTCTCGTTTCTCAATATGTACGCGAGGCGACACCTGATCGATGATGTGATTCACCTCTAGATTTCAACCCTATGTTGAAGAGCCATTGAGTATACAGAGCTGGATTAGGCCTCCTTCGAACCTTTTGCACAGGATGAACGACTTTGAGCTTTTCTGGCGAGCTTCGTTTTCTGAGTTTCAGCCTTCGTCAGCATTTTTTGGCAGGCAAGTCCCAAGCCAGGTACCGATCTCATCTCCTAAGCCGTGCTTAGAGCTTTTTCGTTGTGGAGGTTTATATGTGAAATTTTAAGTATATGCATGAACTTCATTCACATATTATTCATTATTTGGTTAATGCTGTTCCTTTGTGAGCAAGAGGTCTATGTCTTGCTTGACAGTTTAGGTTTTGTTTATCCACAAATGAATTCTTTATCAAGTACACTTGTTAATTCACTAGTATATTAATATCATATATAGTTCGTTTCTACAAATGGTAAATTACGGGATTAAAAAATTGAAGCTGGGTAAAGTTTTTGGAGCATTTGATGCGTAACTTATCCATTTCCTCCTCCAGTAAGTTTAATGGTGAATAAAGTAGTTCAAGCATTCCCTTCTCTCTAACTATATAGATTATGCCGTGTCAAGCTCATGTTTCCATGCTTAGAGGAGGTTGCGTATCTATTAATTTGTTTCCGCATTTATATCTTCTAGTCAAAGCTTAGGCCGTGATGCATTCCACTATTTCAACATGTTTAGTTGGTTTCGAACACGTGGTGTCTATCCTTCACAACTAAGGGTCAAAATTGACAACCAGTAATTTGCAGAAGCATTTCGTTTTATTCTTTGGAGTTGTATGTAACAACGGCTTTCATTGCAGAACAAATATCTACATCATGGCTATGGCTTCGGCTCACCGTATTACGGTGGATGGGGCTGGTCACCCTTCTCATTTTCTCCCCGGGTCCGGGCGTTGCTGTAGGTGTCGGAGGCGGATTCGATCTTTTCCATCTTGCCATTGTTCTCGGGGCAGTTTCCACATTTATCCGGAAATTCTTCCAATCAAGACAGCAAGACGACGACGATTACTCAAAACACGAAACCAAAGCAACTGATATGTTGTTTCCTAGTTGCAATAGTTTGTAACTCAGTGTTGTCACTTTTATATATGTGTACAAAAGTATTGGTTACTTCAACATAGCTCAAAATCATCAAATCCTTTCAAGCAAAAGCATTCATATATAGCTCGAAAAAACGACGAAAAAACTGGAGCGATATATATGCGATGACTAAATTCGAGAGATTATGTGACGAGGGCGATACTAATGGATTAGTGGTATGTTAGTAACTAGAAAATGAGTTGGACTTCCTAGTAAACATAACCATTATGCGAGTGAAGGTAGTGCAAATTTGTGGTGCGATGTAAACTGAAGTCAAAAAACTTCAGAGGTTAGAAAATGAGTTGTGTTCCAATTAAGCGATATTATCACACTAAACTCGTATCTCTCTTGCTTCATTAGGCAGAGGCACAAGTTGCAAGCTTTATTTGCATCGAGGTCGATTTCTTGGGCTTTTCGATAAACGATTTCAGCAGCGGTATAGTTCATAAGCTGCATATACGCCCAACCTAAATTGCCCTGCATTGCAAGAGGCCAAGCATTGACTTAAGTTCGTGTAAATTACTCGAAACGCAAAACAGAAAACCTAAGTACGACCAGCAATCATATAGTAGTATAGTGAATTACCAGTATTCTGGAGGTCTCTTGCTTAATGGTGACCTGAAACTTCTTCCCATGCGAACGAGCCGTTTTTGTAGGTTTTCCATTGAAGGCCTCGCCTTGACCGATCATCCGCAACTTCTGCTTCAGCAGCTCGATTTGATCATCTAGTTTCCCACATTTCTGCAAAACCGATCATTGATGTTACAAAAGAACACTCCTTTCTTCATTATTTTCACATAAAGGATACACGTTGACGATTACCGTACCTTGTACAGATCAATAAGGACATTATCGAGCGACTCCTGGGCTTGTTTCGAGCATCGGTCTCTAAATGACTTTATAGCCTCAATGGCTTCTTCAGCTCTATCCAGCTGCTTCATAACCACTGCCATGTCCTTGAGTGCACTGTCTACTCTGTCTCCGGCGTTTATCGCCTTCCAGAATAAGACGACGGCGCCTTCTAGATCCTTCTCAACCAGCTAGTAGCAAAGCAGTTAAACAGATCAGCAACTACAGAAACCGAAACAAACACAGAATCTTCAATTCCTAACACAGCAAAAGACCAAACCACTTAAGCTCAAACAATCACCAATCTAGTACTCTCTCTCTCTCTCTCTCTCTCTCACAGCAAACAACTCTTACAACATTGATTGAGTAATCATCACACGAATTTTACACCTAAAGAGAGCCAAATCTACTTCCAAAGTCCATAATCAGGTGAAAAGTTGCCTAATTTACACCTAAAAGAGCCAAAGTTTAGAGAATCTTGTATTATCTGTACTAATCTGAACTCTAACAATTTCGTCCACCCTCCAAAAGTGTGGTAGATCAATTGATACTCCTCTGTCGAAGTCGAGTCGTTTCATTATTTTATACCTCACAATATTTTCAAGAAACGACTCGATTTCGTTGCGATATAGGGAAATCCAAGGCACATAAACAACTACAATGTTCTCAAAAAAAATTTCTAATTACAGAGTGAGACCAAAATATGAACTGAAAAAACACAAAATATTCACAATCTTCCTCTTAGCTCATATCAACAAATGCAATCAATGGCTCCATATTCGGAAAAAAAAAATACTAATATTAAAGAAAAATTACGAAAAATGCGAATTCACATACTTGAGAATACTTCGCTCTGACGTAAGGGCTATCGCCGGATGGGAGTTTATGAATCAGATGAATTCCTTCGAATTTCTCTGCTTTAATCGGACTGTTCTTCATCTCCTCCGTCGATCCTTTCCCCTCTACAAATTACCAGTTTTTGGGATTCTTTGTGTGAAATGGCGGCGGAGGGTAGAGAGGCGTGGTCTTCCCCGGCGGCTTTGCAATATCGCAGGCGACGACGGCGAACCGGAGCTAATTCCAGATTTAGGGTTACGTTGGTTGCTCACCTTCTCTCGACATTGAGCCTCTTTGAGGTGTCAGTCGGCTCTCACCTAATATAATGCAAAAAAATTGCAGAAAAGACAAAGATAACGGAGACAAAATGGAGAGTTAACGGAAATAGAAAAAACCGGATCGATGGAAAAAAAACCGTGCCGATAAAAATAATTTTCGGCCGATAAAAATGGGGTGAAATTTGCGCTCAACCCCCCTAACAGGCTTCCTTGGGTCCAGTTTGATAAAAGGTGCGCACATATTTATTCAATTCACGATTAGTAATTAGGAGAAAAATTATGCGATTACAACTATTTTAAAGAAAAAAGGATGCATTCATAAATTGTTAAAGCCTGACAAAAAAAAAAAAAAAACGAGGGGGGAGATACTATACGTAGGCTATTTAAAAGCAATTAAAAAGAATTTAGGGAATGTTTCAGTTTCTTCTTCTCCATGTTTTGATTGTTGATTCCATTTTCAAGCTATATTTCTCAAAATAGTACAAAATATTTTTCATAATAGTATAGATATAGATAGGGGGTGCGAATTGCGATCCAGTTTTTTGCAAGGGTGCCTGTTTCACTGATTGTCCTAGGTTTGATTTCATAACCTCTCTTCACCGATCCAGTTAAGTTTGATTTCATAGCCTCTCTTTACAAAACAGTTCAAAACATTCCCACAGATTCTATAGCAAACTTGTAGATTCCATTAAATTTTCTTGCTTGATATGTATGCATCTGCTAGAACTGTACTATAATTATATTCTATGTTATTCAGAATCATGATATGATCACATTTGTACCTGTCAAATTATTGTGGGCCAAGCTCAAATGTTTAAGCACGGTGAGATTTCCAATTCCTCGTGGGATGCTGCCACTCAAATTGTTGTTGCGAAGTGACAAGAGTTCGAGGTTTTTGCATTTCCATATATTTGACGGAATCTTCCCTGCAAGTTGATTGAGTGACAAATAATAAGCATATATTGATGTTGGGCATATTCCACTTATACCTGCAAATAATTGAATCACGTATATATACACGAGTAACAAGTAAGAAGATATTTGTACATACCTCGAAAATCGTTATACCCCAAATACAACTCTCTAAGCGTGTTCAAGCTCCCAATTTCAAGCGGGATTTCTCCATCGAAGCGATTGAAGGATAAACCCAGGATCTCAAGGAGTCTGCATTTCCATATATTTTGTGGAATCTCCCCAGAAAGTTGATTATATGAAATAC
Organism: Thymus mandschuricus; assembly: GCA_029379335.1. NCBI lineage: Eukaryota > Viridiplantae > Streptophyta > Magnoliopsida > Lamiales > Lamiaceae > Thymus > Thymus mandschuricus. The sequence continues at coordinate 40,062,593 of CM057074.1, forward strand.
TTAGTACTTTGATATTTGGGAGATTGCCACACAAATGACTCGGGAGTGGACCTGATAGGCTATTATTCTTAATTCTAATTTCTCTCAAGGAAGAGATATTGAAGATAGCATTTGGAATGGACCCACTCAACTCATTTACATTCAAGTTTAACACTTGTAGGGATGACAGATTTCCAATCCCCTCTGGAATAACCCCGCTCAAATGGTTATTGCTTATCCATAATTCCTTGAGCGAAGAAGACCTACTACTCCTCCCGATCTCCATTGGAATATTTCCACTCAACATATTGTTACTCAAGTTTAAGAGTTGGAGATTTGAATTGTTGAACAAAGAGGGAGGGATTCTACCTGTGAAATTGTTGTTGCTTAGGTACAGCTGCTCGAGCTGAGGTAAACTGCCCAACCATGTGGGGACTTCTCCAATGAATGAATTCACTGCCACGTTCATCACCTTCAGACGCCGCAGTTTAGAGAGCTCAATTGGTAAGAAGCCCGTGAAATTGTTGGAGCGGATGTCAAGATACCTGAGAAACGTTAGGTTTCCGAGATGTGGGGAAACAGTTCCAGCAATGTCGAATCTGGAGAGATTGAGGGCAGTCACCCTTTGGTGCTTGACTCCACACATGACGCCAATCCAGTCACAAACGGATGTGTTTCCCGACCAATTCGTATGCAAGATAGCACTGGGTCAGAAGCAACGGAGTTTTTGAAGGAAAGAAGAGCATGTTTGTCAGTAGCAGAATCAAAGCAGAGGGCAATGGTATTGAAGAAGACGAAGAAGATGGAAAGAGCAAAGAAAGAGAGATGAGTAGTCTTCATTGTTTTTAATTGTTTTTTTTATTTTGGATTGGTTGCCCTCTGTTCATATATGCTAGTTAATTTATTACTATAATATAATTTTGATTGCATAGTGGATTTTGATTCTTGGTCAACGAGTCTTCTTCCAAATAAGTCAAGTGTGGAATTATGTAAAACTGGGTCCCAAATTGCGATGGCAGTGAAATATTAGAATTATGAACGTATTTGATTTTCTGCAATAATTAAGAGATTACTCTAAATTAATTCAATCTCAGTCAAACATTCTATCGAACACTTTCCAGGCTCTACCGTCTGAATATGGAAATCAATGACAAACCGAAGCCGACAATCGGAGGAGAAGAAGCAGCTGCGTAGAATAAAACCAGAAAGGAAAAAAATATTACTGAAACAAAAAATTAGAGTCGTTATTGAGTTTTTCTGTAGGGATGAAAAATAATTGATATTCGATCAAGACTGTTTGAATAGGACTAAAGATGAAGTTTCTGCGGTCTTTAATTCTTCACCTTTTCTTCTTCTTCTTCTTCTTCTTCTTCTTCTTCTTCTTCTTCTTCTTCTTCTCGTGTTATTTGTCGTTAACAGGGAAAAAGCCAATATCTACAGGCTGTCAGATGTCTATATATCGCGTGAGGACGGGGCTATATTGACTCGACTTGAGTCGTCGTCGTCGTCGTCTTCTTCTGATTATTATTTTGTGAATTTCTTTATATTTTTTTGTTTTGTTAAAATCAAATAATAGAATTATTATATTATTGCTATACTTGACCAAAAAAATAATAATTATATTATTGTTATTACAGTACAATTTAAATGTGGTGCGCATTTGTTTTACATTTCTTTTCAAGATTCAAAGTCGGTGTTTTCCCTTATGACGATGAGTCGATGACTCTAAACCGATAAATTACGCCATTTGTTCACAAATTCTTGAATTAAAATTTTGGGCATTTTGTTTAATGTACTGCTAATAATAGGTAAATAATTTAAAGTATTGAAGTGAAATATTTTAACCTTGAGCTTCTTGAATATTTTTTATTTTGTAAAATATTAAAGTGTTAAAAAGGTATGAGTTCATCAAATATTTTTAGTGATATTAACATGGTATAAACATCTTTTTTAAGTGAGGCCTGTCCTAAACTATAATGGGTAAAAAAAATCACGAAAGTCCTGATGATTTTTTTTTTTTTTTGGCTCTACTAAAAAGGAGTATCTATATAATAATAGTGTTAAGAAATCATGAAAAAAGTTGAAGAGAGTATTAATAATGTATTCTATTTTGAAATACCCATGTATGTGTTTCTCTTTCTCGGCCCAATAGAGCTGGGCTTTATAGTGATACTGGGCTCAGTTTAAAATATAATCGGAAGCTTCAATTTAAAATATAAAAATAAAAAATCGCAAAAAAATCAACATGTCATCAAAATCTTTGGAACATTTCATTAAACAGTTTCCATGCACTACTTGAGGGAAAATGATATGAAAATATATCTTATTATTCCACACGCATGAAAATATATGCATCAAGTTAAGATGACTTCCGATCCACTCCTTTTGTCTCCTTGAGCCGCAGCCTTTGGTGCCTCTGGAGCCTTCAATGGAGAAAGACTTGTTTTCCCCTGCTGAGACGCTTGTTCAAAGGCTTCAACATGGCTCCGTTCGGAGATGCGTTTATTCCTCCATGAGGCACAGTCTCTGAAGCACGGAGAGGCTTCACCGGATGCAAAGTCTTTGGTGCATGAGGCACAGTCTCCGGAGCCTGGAGAGGCTTCACAGGATGCAGAGTCTTTGGTGCCTGCATCGGCTTAGATGCGGCTCCGTTGGTTTCTCCTTGAGCCGGAGTCTTGGGAGCCTCCATAGCCTTCAACGGAGCCACGTTTGTTTCTAGCCGAGGCATAGTCTTTGCTGCCTGCAACATGGCTCCGTTGGTTCCTCCCTGAGGTAGAGCCTTTTGAGGCTCCAAAGACTTCAACTGAGCCGCTTTTGTTCCACTCGAGGCACAGTCTTTGGTGCTTGCAACGCGGCTCCGTTGGTTCCTCCATGAGGCACTGTCTTTGGAGGTGCAGCCTTTGGGGCCTCAAATGACTGGATCACCACGTTGTTGAAGACCTGAACACTTCCGGCGTGCACGGGTTTCTCCTTCTGAGAGGGAGGAGGCGCCACGAGCAGACCAAAAAAAAGAGTACTTAATTAATGGGATTAATTATTTATGGATTAATTGAAAAGGGGAAAGAGGGAGAGAGTAGAGAAAGAATCGATAATCCAGCTAACAATAATTCAGACTAGATCGAAATTCGAAAATCTAGCAACAGTATTAGAGTGAGAGCGAATTCGGCGGCGGAGGGATGGCGCATGCGCTGGAGGAAATCGTGCCACGTAAGTGGCGCCGTCGATGAGCTGAACACGTCGGAATTCTCCATCGCCGATCGACGGTGCGATTAATCGTGGTTGAGCTCTGAGTCAACGAATCAATGATGGCACCTATAAATTCTAGTGGGCCGGGCCTCTTCTCAACTAGTGGGCCGTATTATGGGCCGAGATTGAGGTCAGGTCAGGGCCCACCCCAGCATTATTTATACTCTTTTTATATAATAAAAACTTTATTATTCACAGAATAAGAAAAGTGAATCTTATTCTCATGTTTTAAAATGAACTAGAATGTAACGCCCATGCACGGATTCTGTTTTCATTATAATATTTTAATTTATTTTAGAGATTACTCTTTTGTGGAATTAAAATAATTTTTTGAAAAATAAATTAATGTATATATATATCTCTAATTAAATTCATTAATTTTAATAAATAATGACGAATTTATTAAATTAATGTATAAAATTCACATTTAATTTAAAGTTTATATCATTGGCTTAATATAACAAAATCCCATATTCAAAGAATAAAGCCTTACTACAGTACATAATTTATTCGTCTCCTTTCTTCACCATCCGTTGCCTATGCCGTCCTTATGCAGTCATCATTAGGGGGTGGGGGGCGTACTTGCTTTTGTGTAGGGGTGTCAACGGGTGGGTAAAACCCGGACCCGGTCCGGACCCGCTCAAAACCCGCTTGTAAATTAACTTACGGGTCCGGGTCCGGGTTCAACCCGGTCAGACCTGCAACAGTAGCCGACCCGACCCGACCCGACCCGACCCGCTATTTCCAGGTCCGGGTCCGGGTCTATAGGTGTTTTAGCGGGTCCGGGTCCGGGTTTTACCCACCCGTTGACACCCCTACTCCCACTCAACAGATTGAAACTCATTTCTAAGATTTGGAGCTTTGGATTGTTGAACAAGGAGGGAGGCATTCTACCTGAGAAACTGTTGTTGTGCAGGTACAGTTGCTCCAGCTGAGGCAAGCTGCCCAGCCATGTTGAAATTTCTCCGGTGAATGAATTCACTCCCACGTTCATCACCTTCAAACGCCGTAATTTGGAGAGCTCAATTGGTAAGAAGCCCGTGAAATTGTTGGAGCTGATGTCCAAATATCTGAGAAATGTCAGGTTTCCGAGATGTGGAGAAACAGTTCCAGCAAGGTCGAATCCAGAGAGATTGAGAGACGTGACCCTTTGGTGCTTGATTCCGCAAGTGATCCCGATCCAATCACAGGGGAGAGTATTTTCAGACCAATTCATGCGCAAGATAGCATGGGGGTCGGAAGTAATGGAGCTTTTGAAGGAAACAAGAGCATGCTCGTCTGTAGCAGAATCCATAATAGTGTTAAGTTTGCATGAAAAACTTCAATCTTTACTGAAAAAGCTTAAAAACAGAGAAGGAAAGTTTTTGCATTTGCGGCTACAGTAGCCAACTTTACAAATATATAGTCTCACAACTACCCTAGAAGCGTGCTTTAGGAAATAACGACTTAACACACGCGAAAACAAAACAACCCTAATCAATCCAAGCCCGACACGTGGCTATCATCCAGCATATAAAATAAACGAAACAGGATCGAGTCCCAATAACATGAATAAAACAGAAGCCTGCAAAAATATGCAAAATAGCTCAATATTCTCAACACCCCCCCTCAAGATGGAGGTTGTGAAGATCTAGCAACCCCATCTTGGACAGCAACTCCTTAAAGCGAGGACCAAACAGTGGTTTAGTGAAGAAATCCGCGAGCTGAGAAGCAGAAGAAACAGCAACCGGGGTGAGGAAACCAGCCAAGAACTTCTCACGCACGACGTGGCAGTCAATATCTAGATGCTTCGTTCTCTCATGGAAGACTGGGTTCTTCGTAATCTGAATTGCAGCTTTGTTATCACAGTACAAGGGAATGGGCAGAGATATATCAGCATTGAACTCCTTGAGCAAATAAGAAAGCCAGCATAATTCTCTTGTAGTTGTAGCCATAGCTCTGTACTCTGCTTCTGCAGAAGAGGAAGATACCGTATTTTGCTTCTTGCATTTCCAAGATAAAAGAGCATCACCTAGAAAAATGCAATATCCAGTAAGAGACCTCCTAGTATCAGTAAAAGAACCCCAATCCGCATCTGCATAAGCAGTGAGTTTGAATGATTGAGCAGTGGGATAAAATACACCCAAAGATGGACAACCTTTGAGGTATTTCATCACATGAGTTGCGGCATTCCAATGCACCATGGTTGGATTAGCCACAAACTGACTAAGTTGTTGAGTAGCATGGGTGAGATCCGGTCTTGTAAGATTAAGATACAGAAGTTGGCCAACCAAGCTTCTGTAAGTCTCTGGATTTGGCAGAGGAGCTTCAGTACCCTGAGTGAGAATAAGACCTGGTGGAAGAGGTGTTGCAACAGGTTTGCAATTAAGCATTCTGTGAGCAGATAGTATTTCAAGAACATATTTTCTCTGATTGAGAGAAGTCCCATCAGATCCCCTAGCTATCTCCATCCCCAAGAAGAATTTGGCCTCCCCTAAGTCCTTGATTGTGAAAGCTTCATGTAAGAACTGCTTTAAATGAGCAATATCATCAATAGAGGGACCATTAACTATGATATCATCAACATAGACAAGAAGACACAAGAAATTCTCTCCTGATCCTTTGAGAAACAGACAAGGATCATGAGGGGAGGCTGCAAAGCCATAAGATGTGAGGTGTTTGGTGAATTCAGTGTTCCATTCCCGAGAGGCCTGCTTAAGACCATATAAGCTTTTGTGAAGCTTACAGACCTGATGTTCCTTAACCCCAGGCAGCCCTGGTGGGGGTCTCATATATATCTCATCATGCAAAAAACCATGCAGAAAAGCATTGTTTATGTCCAATTGATGTAATGGCCAACCAAAAGCAGTCACCATAGCAATAAAAACCTTGACTGTAACCAAGTTAGCAACTGGAGAAAATACCTCCTGATAGTCAATTCCAAATTGTTGTGTGAAGCTCTTGGCAACCAATCTTGCCTTGTACCTCTCCACTGTGCCATCAGCTTTAAGTTTCACTTTATAGATCCATTTACAGCCAATGGGATGTTTGTTTGGAGGAAGATCTGTCAGCTCCCAAGTATGGTTATCTGTGAGAGCTTGAAGTTCTTGATTCATAGCATCAACCCATTCTGGATGTAGACAAGCATCTTTATAAGATGTGGGTTCCTTAACCATTGAAAGATTAAACAAGTATGTGGTGTATGGTTGGGAAAGTGCAGGACTAATGGTATAAGGAAAGGTGGGTGGTGTGATGCTGCAAGAGAGAGTGTATTGTTTGTGGAGATGAACTGTACCTATGTAGTCCTTCATCCACACAGGGGGTTTGGAAACTCTAGTGCTTCTTCTTGGTACATCTGATGTGGGAGGAAGAACAGGATCAGAGCTGAGAGATTGAGGATCATCAGCTGCAGGATGAGAAAGAGATGGAGAGTTAGATGATGATTCTGGTGATGAAGATTCAATAGGCAAGGGTGTAGTCTCAATTGCAACATCAGGAATGGATGGCATAGGCTGAGATGGTTCCTTACAAACTGGAGAGGGGGTAGAAAATGGGAAAGTAGTGGGAACAAATTTGACATCCCTTGATATGAAGACTTTGGAATTTTCCAAGTCAAAAAGCAAATAACCTTTATGAGTTGAATCAAAACCCAGAAACACACTTTTTATGCTTCTAGTGTCAAACTTACCCTTGTGTGGTAAAATATTTGCTGCATATGCCAAGCATCCAAAAGGTTTAATCTGTGAGTAGTCAGGCTGCTGTTGAAACAGCACCTCATAAGGTGACACCCACTCAAGAACTCTGCTAGGTAGTCTGTTCTGCACCCAAGTTGCAGTTAAAATAGAGTAAGGCCAGAAACGTATAGGCATCCCACTGTGAAACATCATAGCTCTAGCTGTACCAAGAAGTATTCTGTGTCTCCTCTCAACAATGCCATTTTGTTGAGGGGTGTAAACACAAGATTTTTGATGGATAATGCCTTTATCAGCAAGGAGAGAAGATACCTTGTGGTTAATGAATTCAGTGCCATGATCAGATCTAAAGAACTTAACCTTCTTTTGGAAATGTACTTCTACCATGGTGAAGAAAGCCTTCAAGATATCATGCACTTGATCCTTAGAATGCATCAGATAGGTCCAAGTAGTTCTGCTATGATCTTCCACAAGAGTGAGTATGTATCTGACATCACAAATATTATATTCACTGTAGGGACCCCACACATCCCCATGTATCATATGAAAAAGAGATGTAGACCTTCTGTTTAGTGTAGGGAATGGATCCCTAGTCTGTCTGGCTTTCAAGCAAACCTCACAGTTTTCAATCACCTCCAAAGCATCAGCATGAAATCTATGATTATTGATATTCAAATGCTTCATTGTAGTGGCTGAAGGATGACCTAAACATGCATGCCATTCTTCAACAGTCATATCCCTGGTGTTGAAGAAGCTTCTATGATACTTCTCTGTCACAGATTCCATAAGATAAAGGTTATTCTTCATCTTTCCAATTCCCAAGACTTCATCAGAGGAATCCTTCTGAAATATGCAGTGAGTACTAAGGAAAGTGCATTTCAAACTCATATCAGCTGCAAGTTGAGCTATAGATAGCAAATTATGAGTAAAGTCAGGCACAAATAGCACATTGATCAGAGTGATATCCTTGGTAACTCTAGCCATGCCTGCATAAGCAACTGATCTAGAAGTACCATCAGGGAGGTAAATTTCTATAGGCTTATCCAACTTATATGTGGTGTGAAGGATTTCTGGATTGCAGCAGATGTGTGATGAAGCTCCTGAGTCAATTATCCAATCTGTGTTCTCCATGCTTGACAGGACATTGAAAGCAAAATGACCATCAAAAGGTGTTGGCCGTTTCTGATTATCTTGAATCATATTCACCTCTCCTTTCTGTGCAGATTGTTGATGTCTCAAAGACTCCATACACTTAGCAATTTCAGATTGAATGAATTTGCCAAGTTCTTGTGATGATTCCTTCTGATTAGAGTGATCTGAATTCCCTGGATAGGACTCAGTTTCACTATAATTTGCTCTTGGTTGAGATTGAGATTGCTTGTTCTCTTTCAGTTTAGTAAACCACTCTGGAATGCCATGAAGTTTGAAGCATTCATTAACTTCATGGCCCATTCCTTTACAGTGAGTACATCTCAGTAGTTTCCTCTCTTCCTTGCTCAGCCTCTTCTTGTATGGAGGACTATTCCCCTTTTGAAAAGATTGCTTCCCAGGAGCAACAGATTGTTGTGGAGTGAATGGTTGTTTTCCCACATTCATAGACATTAGGTTCCTTCCTTCTATGTTAGACTCACTTAAAGAACGTTGATCCTCAACTTGTATGATCATGGAATATGCATTATCCAGGCTAGGCAAAGGCTTAATAAGCATGATCTGTGTTCTGGTAGCTTCATATGTATCATTCAAGCCAATCAGAAAAGTGAGGAGCCGCATTTCATCTTCTCTTTTGTTGAACACAGCCTTGGCAGTACAAGAGCAATTAAGGGGAGGCTGCAACATGTCCATCTCATCCCACAAAGAATTTAAATGGTTGAAATAAGCTGTCACATTCTGTGATCCTTGTGAGAATCTAGAGATTTCTCTTTGCAGTTTGAGAATTTTCGGACCATTACAACCCCCAAATCTTCTATTAAGAGCATTCCATAGCTTAAAAGATCCATCAATATGATTAAACGCATTAACAAGTTCTTTAGAAATGCAGTTGGTAATCCAGGTAGAAACCATATAATCGACTTTCAACCATCTTTTGTAATATTGAGAAGTAGCATCTGGTTCTAAGAAAACTCCATCAATAAATTCGAGCTTGCTCCTAGCAGCTAGAGCTCGTCTAATCGAGCGACTCCAATTCAGAAAATTAGATCCAGTAAGAGGAGCAGTAACGATAACAATACCAGAGTGTTCAGCTGGTGGTATGTCGAGGATTTCCTCGATTTGGCGACGCGAGAGCTTGATGTCAGCATCAATCTCATCCTTGGGATCCTTCTTTCCTTCAGACTTCTTCTCTTCTTCATCGAAATTATCTTCACCGCCCATAACTCCAAAGCTTTCAGGACGATTAAACTTAACCATGAAAGGTAGGAGTAAAAAAGAGAGAGATCAGGTGCAGATCGCAACCTGGCTCTGTGATACCATGTTAAGTTTGCATGAAAAACTTCAATCTTTACTGAAAAAGCTTAAAAACAGAGAAGGAAAGTTTTTGCATTTGCGGCTACAGTAGCCAACTTTACAAATATATAGTCTCACAACTACCCTAGAAGCGTGCTTTAGGAAATAACGACTTAACACACGCGAAAACAAAACAACCCTAATCAATCCAAGCCCGACACGTGGCTATCATCCAGCATATAAAATAAACGAAACAGGATCGAGTCCCAATAACATGAATAAAACAGAAGCCTGCAAAAATATGCAAAATAGCTCAATATTCTCAACAAATAGCAGCAGCGGCTAAGCAGAGAGCAATGCTATTGAACAACAAGAAGATGGAAAGAGCAAAAGAAAAGAGATGAGTCTTCATTGATTTAAATTCTTCCACTAAATTGAGAAGGCTAGCTGCTCAAAGGAGTTAATTAAGTACTTGATTTTAAATTCTTAATTCAATTATAAGAACGCTAATCAATTCACATAGCATTATTTATTACCCGTCATTGTTGATGCAAGTCGTCAACTTTTCATTTATGTAACTACTATTTTAATATTGAAATAATGAAAACAAGTCTAATCAAATAATAATAGTACTCCGTTTATCTTTATTTGACACCTTTCTTTTCGACACAGTGTTTAAGAAATTCAAGTTTATGACATAAATGTATAGATAAATGGATTGTTAATGGTATAAATAAATGTGAAAATAATTGAGATATAAGAGAATAAATAGAGTTTTAAAGTGGGATATATATTGAGCTTAAAATGAAAATGAGCCAAATGAAAGTACGTCCCAATAAGGAAACGTGGTCAACTGGAAGTAAACGGAGGGAGGGAGTAACATTCTATTGGCTACTACGTACATATGGCGACAATTCAATTTGAAAAAAATAGTAATAAGTTGATTTATGCTTTGACTAATACAGCAAACTTTTTAGGGTTAATAACGCGCCAAAATACAGGAACTTTGCCGGAACTTTCATTTTCAATCATCAGGCTTAATTATGTTCAATTTTTCGACGATTTCTATTTCCGGCGAAGTTAAAACCAACTATCAGAGGAAGGATTACAACTCCAGGGAAACCCTTTCTGATTTAATTTCTCATTCAATCAACTAACAGCAATCAATAGCTAGCTCGCTCACGAATTCAATCATCGTCTCTATTAAACAAACAGATACCAAAAGACACAGGAATTCGAGATTGATAGAGTTATCTAAAATTGGGGAAATTGGGAAAAGCGACCTGATAAAACGTGATCCTCGGCGCACACACCAATCGGCCGTGGATTTCGCCGGTCGATGACGTCACTCCGTCCGCTATCAGAAGCTTCGACTCCATTTCTCAAATTATTGGGATTAATTATTTTATGAAATGACGTCAAGAAAGAAAGGAAATACTTGCACCAGAAAGAAAAAGCCTTTGGGCTTGAGTGGGCCTGTGGGAGTGAGTAAATTATTAATTTAGCCCAATAATACTGGATTGGGCCGCCTTTGGGCTTGAGTGGGCCTATGAGAAAGGAGTGCTGAAAACATAAAGCAAACAAAATAGTGTAAATAGAATGTGCGTGTGTTGGCCAAGCGATAAGGGTGTTAAGTTATGGATCCAAAGATCCGAATTTGAGTTCTCGGTGGCGCGATCTTTGAATAAAAAAGAAAAAAGAGTGTAAATAGTAAAATAAAAATAAATAGTCATTCTCTAAGGATAAAAATTGACCACTTGAATATTAAAAAAAAAAAAGGAGAAAACTAATTACTTTTTATAGTAAAGTATACGACTCGTTCGTACAAATTTTTATGGAACATGACAATTAATATAGAACGACTCAATGAATAAAACCATAACAAATAGTTTGGGATGTCTCACACTTTCTTCTTCTTTCTCACTCTTACTATTTGTTTTTGTTATAGTGTCTTTTTATTCTTGTACAAAGCTACAAACATGTTTTAATTTTGGCTGCTATATGGAAGTGAAAGAAGAGATACAGTAATGTAGAAAAACTTGATGGTGGAAATAGCAGAGCATTGCTTCTCCATCACACAGAATTTTACAGTTTAAACTTTGAACTGTTAAACTTTTCAAGTCCCATTTTCACCCGTACTAATAGATAAAGCATATCGTTGACGACGCCTTCCTGAAGCTGCTTCAACTGTTGCTTTGATCTTGTGTAGAGTAGCAGCTGCTTCAATCATGTTGATTCTTTCATCCGCTGAGATATCTAAACATTTCATTGCCAGCTCAAAAATTGATGAGATGCATCGCTCCGTGGCAGAGAAATCTCGATCTTCCGTTGATAACAGAGCAACTGCCATGATTTCAGTAGCTGCATTCTGTTGTAGAGCTTCAGTTACCAACTCTCTTAAGCTTGTTTCCCCACCAAACATATCATCCAAGTGACCGAGCCGAGGTGACAAGTGACCGATGAGATAATTGAAGGACAGGTCCAATTCGACAAGGTCTATAAGAGCCCAGAAGTTGGGAGGGATGGTGGAATTGAGTTGGTTGGAGGATAAGTAGATGTTTCTCAAGGATTTAACTTCACCCAAACACTCAGGAATCGAACCTACAAGATCGTTGCTATGGAGGCCTAAATCTCCCAGCTTATTCAACTGGCAAAGCTCATTAGGAATAGAGCCGGTCAATCGATTGCTGGTAAAATATAATCTTTGGAGAGTCTTCATTCTCCCAACCGTTGGTGGAATGGGTCCACTCAATTGATTCTCAAACAAATACAAATCTAGCAAACCACTTAAGTTTCCGATTTTAGAAGGAATGGGGCCCGTAATGTTGTTGTTTGATGCCACCATATACTCGAGACTCGAGAGAAGAGGAAAAATTCCTGATTGATGCAGGTAGGATACCGTTGAGCAGATTATCATGTACTGCCAGGTACTTCAAATATCGACAGTTGGTTACTGAAGAGAGAAATGGGGCTACCTCTCCGCTCAACTTATTCCCCCAAATGTAAAGTGTTTGGAGGAGTCTCAAGTTACCAAAGTCCGGTATGGGTCCAAAGATGGGAAGCATTGGTGATGGAGGTTGGGATTGGGCCACTCAGTCTATTGTCAGCTAGGAGCAGAACTTCAAGATTGAAAAGTGAATTGCCCAATTCCGAAGGAAGAGTTCCTGAAAACTCGTTCGAGGATAGTTTTATTGTCGTCAAGGTTGATATGTTGAATATGGAAGACGGGATGGAGCCGGATAAGGAATTATTGTATACGGTGAAGTACTGAGAGCCGGTAGAGAACCGATCTCATTTGGTAATCGACCTGTAGTGTACATGTACCGACATTATTTCATTCTTCACGTATATTCAACAAAAGTTTGTCTAGTCTAATATGATAACACATATGTACCTGCCAAATCATTGTATGCCAAGTACAACTCGGTAAGCATGGTCAGATTTCCAATTCGACGTGGGATGCCGCCGCTGAAATCGTTGAAGGATAGCGACAGAACTCGAAGGTTTTTGCAGTTCCATATATCTGGGGGAATCTGCCCTATAAGACGATTACGAGACGCATTAATAGTATTTGACTTTACAAACATACCTTGAATTTATAGAAGATATATATATATAAACCATGAAATACTCTCTTCGTCCCTTTATAGACGTTACATTTCTTTTAAGGCACAAAAATTAAAAAAGGGTGAAATTGTGTGTTAAAGTGAAAAGTGCATTTACAAAAAGTGCTTTTCCTTTAGTAATTTTTTACCAAATAAAGAAACGCAACTTCTTTCGCGGGACGTACCAAAACAGAATACGCAACGTCTATAAAAGGACGGAGGGAGTACTAATTTTTTACAAACATACCTTGTAAGTTGTTACGAAATAGATACAACCCTTCTAACTTAGGTAGATAAATGTTAAAATCTGCTATACTTCCCGTCAAACTGTTGTTAGAGAGGTCCATGAATCTCAATGAAGATATGTTGAAGAGTGAAGATGGAATCGTTCCTGTGAGAGATGATCCCGATATGCTTAAAATCTCTAGACTTGAAATATTCCCTATTTCTTCAGGAATCTTTCCTGCAAGTTCAAAAAACCCTATTTTACTAATGTTCCTTTAAACAAGTTAATATGTTTCTATGAAATGGTATAGATTATTATAGAATCACATACATGCATACACAAGTAAAAGAAATAAGACGATGTATGTGTACGTACCTCGAAAATTGTTATAGCCCAAGTATAAGTATTAAAGTATCTAAGCATGCTCAGACACCCAATTTTACTTGGGATCTTTCCATTGAAATGATTGATGCGTAACCGTAGGGTCTCGAGGTGTCTGCACGCATTTCCATATATTTGGTGGAATTTCCCCAGAAAGTTGATTGACCGAAATATCTAGTGCTTTGATATTCCGAAGATTGTCACACAAATCGGTCGAGAGTGAACCTGATCGAAGTCATAATTATAATTCATGTTTAACATTTCAGGTTTAAAACTCTTTGAACAAATGGGGGAATCTCACCTGAGAAAGTGTTGTTGTGTGGGTACACTTGCTCAAGCTGAGGTAAACTTCCCAACCAATTTGGAAATATCTCCCGTGAATGAATTTACTCCCACATTCATCACCTTCAAGCGCCGTAATTTGGAAAGCTCCAATGGTAAGAAGCCATTGAAGTTGTTGGAGCCGATGTCCAAAGATCTCAGGAACGTAAGGTTTCCGAGATGTGGAGCAACAGTTCCAGCAAGGTCGAATCCAGACAGATTGAGGGACAGTCACCCTTTGGTGCTTGCGGCCACACGTGATGCCAATCCAATCACAAAAGAAAGTATTCTCCGACCAATTCGTGCGCAAGATAGCACTAGGGTCTGAAGTAACATAGTTTTTGAAGGAAACAAGAGCACGCTCGTCCGTAGCGGAATCCAAATTAGCAGCGCCCAAGCATAGCGCAATGCTATTGAACAACAACGAGACGAAAAGAGCAAAAGAGAAGAGATGAATGTCCATTGATTGCTTTGTATTTTGGATTGGCTCTCTCCACTACTTAAATTGAGAAGGCTCGGTCTGAATGTTTTTAGCGCATGAGATTTTAAATTCTTATTCATTTTGATTCGGATGCTGAAAGGATATGGCCGAACTACTAGATCCAAACATAAGACCCAATATAAATGGACCCGACATTAAAGCCCGGACTACGCAAGTTCGGCCCAAATAATTAAAGACGTAGAAGACTCGGACCAATATCATGAAAATCGAGATAAACTTCAAGAGTCCTTGTAGAAGAAGGCTTTGTATTAGAGTCAAACTCGAGATGATCATATATAAATAGGGGATAGATTCGAAGTAGAGGGGATTTCATTCACTTTCTTACCCGATTTTTACACTACTCAATAAAGATACATACCTTAATTACTTCGTGGACATAGATTTATTCCGATAGACATAGATTTATTCCGATAGATCGAACCACGTTACTTCTTTGTGATCTTTACATTATCGTTATATATATACTACTCTACTTTTTGTGCTCTTTACATTTGTGTTCATTATCGTTACATATTCATTACTCTACTTTTTCGTGTTCTTTACATTATCGTTACGTATTTATTACTCTACCAAAACAAGGTCAGATGCCATATATATTCTCCATAATTTATTAGGTTAGTTGATGTGAAAGTCGTGGTTGGGTCTTGGTCGACGACTCTTCTTCCGTGTAAGTGTGGAGTGTAAAACAAGGGCATCGATGTCTCTATATATTACGCGTGATTGACGGGGCAAATGACGAAGTCATAGTCAAATAAACTTCTATTTTAAGTTGTCAGACTTTTCATTATGTTATTTAATTTTTCCCTCTTAAAATCAAATAATGGAAGTACTCTATTACTCCCTCTATCCCGTGGCATTAGTCCCAATTTCCTTTTTTGTCTGTCCCATTTATTAGTCCCATTTCCTTAAATGGTAAAATATACTTGGCCACAATTCACTCTCTCTCCTTAAAATTAATTACAACCACATATTCTCCACTCATTCTCCATTCCCTTGGTTCATGTGCCGAAAGCAAATGGGACTAATGCCGCGGGACGGAGGGAGTATGTTGTAAAGTACTCTAATCTAAATCAAAATTAGATTAGATCTCCTTTAATTATCTGTCAGTTAATTCTAGAGCAGAATTCATTAATTCATCTCTTTGAATGCCCCTGACAATTTTTTACAGGTTTTTCTATTTAGTTTTGCTTTCAAGAAAAAAAAGAAAGAAAGAAACATTCTATTGTTTTTGTGGTCTTAAATAATTCCCTCTTTCTTCTGTTTCCTTTTGTCGTCAACCAAAAGATGTCTATGCATATTACGGTGATTGACCGGCAATTGAGGCAGAGTGGTAGTCAACTGCATTTATGAAATTCAAATTTAGGGATGTATTCAATTCAGATTGTACAGGATTTTTTAGACTTTGAAAAGTAGGTAGATTTTTATAGACTTTTAAAATCCATAGACTCTGCGCAGAGTTTGATTAGACTCTATACAGAGTTTGACTGACTCTATTTATTGATTTTGATAGATTTTCATGGACTTGCAATATTGTGGAATATGTTTTTTTAATTAATTTTCATGGATTTCTATAGACTCCGACGCTGAACTATTATAACTATTTATTTATATAAATACATGCATATGAGTCACACTTGTAAATAAATAAATAAAATTATCTAAAAAAAAAACCAATACTTTATTCAAATTGTTTGAATATGTTTGTAGGGAGTATCAAAATTCATCAAATTATGTCATCTTTAAAAACAAGAATCGTATTTTAAAGAAAGCCCAATTAATGTATTTTTAATAAAAAAAAATTACTCTTATTTTTTTCGTTCAAATGTTATATTTCAGTTAGTCATTATTCAATTCCTTGAACCTTAAAAAATGTAGCAATAATTTAACCATAAAAAATCTACATGAAAGTTGAGATTTAAAAGTTACATGTTCGAATTTTACAAGAATGAGAGATTTTATGAAAATATTGATTTTAAAGCAAACTCTAGTGAACAAATTTTTGGTACTAGATAGTCATAATTTGGATGTTTTAAAAATAAACTATAATTGTTTGGAGAAAAGATAAAAAATATGGAGGAGGGTGGCGGAAATGGTGACTTTGAGTTTTTTTTCAGAGAATCCGTAGAAATATCTGGGTTTTATAAAAGATTTTGAAAAGTGAAATCTCTTTATATTTTAAAAATGAATTCAGCAAAATCCATAGACTATTAAAATTCATGGACTGTTGAATACCTATAGATTTTTTTAAGACTTTAAAAAGTCTGCATTGAATACCTCAGGATTTTTAAAGACTTTATAAAATCTGAATTGAATACATACAAATTTCTAAAATCCATAAAAATTCTACAGAATCTAAATTGAATACACCCCCTTTAATGTGAAATCACATAAAAGGAAACTTATCAAACCAAAATATTTAGTACCTACTGATGTTTTTAAAATTTAACTCTGCTAAGAATTAATTTCACTTTCAAGCATTTAATCGAACATGTTGCGGACTTTATTGATCGACTGTAATGGTAGAACTTAAACTGCGGATTGAATGATAAACTTAATGCAAGTATCAACGAATTCGAAGCAATTAACTGCTATTGGGTCGGTTAGTTTATCAGTTTTCCTAACCTCAACTATACATTAACCTTTATCAAACATTTCATCGAACATCTTGATGGCTTCAAGGATTAGGCTGTAATGGTAGAATTTAATCTGCGAATTCAATTTCGCCAAACTACTACCAAGGCTTCACTTTCCATTTTAACCAACTCTAACAGATAAATCATATCTTGGGGGACGAGTGGCTAAAGCTGCTACCATTGCTGCTTTGATCTTGTGCAGAGCAGCTGCAACTTCGATCATGTTGATTCGTTCATCCGCTGAAACTGCTAAGCATTTCATCGCCAACTCGAAAATCGACGACACGCATCGCTCCTTGGCCGAGAAATCTTGATCTTCCCTTGATAAGAGAGCGGCTGCCACAATTTCAGTAGCTGCATTCTGTTGCAGAGCTTCATTTACCCACTCTCTTAAGCTCATTTCTCCACCGAACATGTCATCTGTCGGCTTCTTCCCTGTGAACATCTCCAACAGCATTATCCCGAAACTGTACACATCGCCATTTGTAGACACTTTCCCTTCCGTTCCGAACTCTGTGTATCACAAGCATCGGTTAGGCCAAACAAACATGGAAAAAGTAATATATGATATAACGAAATCTGAAAAGCTAACATTATGCATTATCACCAATGGTGGCCAATGTTTGAGTTTGGGCGAAAGCTTCCCCTCCTTCAAAAAGCTTCGAAATTCCAAAATCAGAGAGATGAGCAATCATGTCTTCATTGAGCAACACATTGCTCGGCTTTATGTCACAATGGACAACCGGAAACGGATAACCATGGTGAAGATACTCTAGAGCAGCCGCAACATCTATTGCTATTTTTACTCTCTGTACGAGATCAATAAAACAATTGTCCGAATACAACCATCTATCCAAGTTCCCATTCGGCATGTATGCCAGAATCATAGCTTTAAACTCTATGTTACTACAACATCCTATAACTTCAACTAAGTTTCTGTGTCGAACGTTGCTCAGTACTTTAGTCTCTGTGTCGAAGCTTCTCGCACCCCCTTCTAGTTGCAAGTTGAATACTTTTGCTGCAACTTGTAGTTCGTCAGATAGTGTTGCTTGGAAGACCGAACCGAAGCTTCCTCTTCCGAGTAGGTTTCCCTCACTAAAACAATCCGTTCCTCGTTCTAGTTCCAAGTAAGACACTCTTCTCCACTCAATAACGGGTGAGATTTCAGAGGAGAGTGACACCTTCTTCTGATTTCTTCTCCTTATGAAGACGACGATGGCCAACACTAAAATGACTACTACAATCAATGAGGGCAACATATACTTCATTAATTTGACAGAATTGTTTTTCTGTGTACCAACACCATTTTTTGGGCATAACTGCACTTGATATCTAGGAGAACCGCAAAGGGCAGAGTTGTGGGCAAAAGATTGAGCTGTAAAGTTACGGAAACGGCCCCCGTTCGGAATTTCCCCCTCCAATTTGTTTTCGGAAACACTAAAATTCCGAAGAAGGGGGAGGCCTTCTAAGGACTTGGGTATGAATCCAGAGAGATTATTGTGAGATAAATCTAAACCAGTTAAGCCTTTGACATTTCCCAAGACCTTAGAGTTTCTAATGATTGGCAACCGTCAATCAAGCTGGGTATATCCCCTGAAAATTGATTAGACGACAAATCCAAGGTGTTGATCGCCTTCAAATTTCCGAGTTGAGATGACAAGTTGTCGTTGAAATGATTGGAGGACAAGTCCAAAACGACAAGGTCTGTAAGAGCCCAAAAGTTGGGAGGGATGGTGGAATCCAATTGGTTGGAGTGTAAGTAGACTTCTCTCAAGGATTTGAGTTCCCCAAAACATCCAGGTATTGAACCTACGAGCTTGTTACTATCAAGGATCAACTCTCCCAAATTATATAATCGGCAAAGATCATTGGGTATGGACCCAACCAATTGATTGGCACCAAGATATAGCCTTTGGAGTTGCTTCATTTTCCCAACAGTCGGTGGAATGCGCCCACTCAATTGATTTCCATAGAAATGAATCTCGAGCAAACTGCTCAAGTTTCCGATTTCAGAAGGAATGGTTCCCACGATGTCGTTGTTTGATAACCAGATATCCTCAAGGGAAGATGAAAATTTCCCGATTGACGCAGGCATGCTACCACTCAATAGGTTATATGACGCTACCAAGTGCTTCAAATATCGACACTCGGTTAATGAAGAGAGAAATGGGGCTACCTCTCCGCTCAACTTATTCCCCCAAATGTGAAGTCCTTGGAGGAGTCTCAAATTACCAAAGTCTGGTATGGAACCACTGAAGGAGTTGATGTTCATGTCTAAGAAGGCAAGTTTAGAAAGGTTGGTGATAGAGCTTGGAATCGGACCGGTGAGTCTGTTCTGAGCTACAAGAAGCCATTCAAGATTGAAAAGTGAATTCCCCAAATCTGAAGGAAGACTACCTGATAACTCATTAAATGAAAGTCCTAACTGCTTCAAGGTTGATATGTTGAATATGGAAGATGGGATGGAGCCGGTTAAAGAATTGTTGAACACAACGAAAAATTGGAGATTTGGTAAAGTGCTGATCTCTTGTGGAATTTCACCTGCCGTATGCACACATGCATGCACATATGAGATATTAATAATATTATTATTATTATTATTATTATTATTATTATTATTATTATTATTATTATTATTATTATTATTATTATTATTATGGCCCGGTTTTAGTTTTATAATTTCATAAAATTTATAGCAAATACAACTTGGCTCCATTTTGATAAATATAAAGATATGCACAATTCAAATATAATTTATTCAATTCACGATTAGTATTAGGAGAACAATTAATTATGCGATTACAAAATTTTCTAAGAAAATAGGATGCATTCATAAATTGTTTGATAAATATTTTGATTGTTGATTCCACTTTCAAGCTATATTTCTCGCAATAGTATTTATATTTTGCCTTAATAACTTCGATTCTCAGTTACCAATTGATTGATTGAATTTTCGAAGGCACAAAGGTTGGAGGTCTAAATTTCTGTACATGAATCATCGGCTGCGCGTACGTTTTCAACTATTAGCATTTCAGTTTCATTAATATGAGATTTCGTCTTTTGCAATTTATATCCATGATTTATAGGTTGGTATTACATTCCCAAATTATAAAAGTAGAATATTTTCATGTTATATTTATATAAAGCTTGGAATGAGACCATTGATTCTGTTTTCAGCTAAAAGAAGCCACTCTAGATTGGAAAGTGAATTCCCCAAATCTGAAGGAAGATTACCCGAGAACTCGTTGTATGAAAGGGATAACACGTTCAAGGTTGATATGTTGAATATGGAAGATGGGATGGAGCCGGTTAAAGAATTGTTGAACACACTGAAACTTTGGAGGTTTGGTAAAGTGCCGATCTCTTGTGGAATTTCACCTGCCGTATGCAGAAATACATGCATGAATAATATTGAATTTATTATTATTAATATAATCTATACTATATTATATTGAATATATTTTTAATATTCATCACAGATGGTCGTGTGTATAGTTTTTTCATAAATTTTATAACAGTAGAACATAAATGAGAGCAAATACAAACCGGCTCCAATTTGGAAGAAAATTGCAATATTTAAGACATATTTTAATCATGATAGGTAATTAAAACAGCTTACATTATCTAGAAAGTATATGTGATTATTGTAGAAGCAAAAACATTTTAAAAAAAATGATATGCCGCTCAAAGAGTTGTTGTAAAATGTCAATATGCGAAGGTTTCTGCATTTCCATATATTTGGCGGAATCTTCCCTGCAAGTTGATTGAGAGACAGAGAATAATTAAGAGTATATTGATGTAGGGCATTTCACTTGGGAACCTACCTGCAAGTAATTTTCTAATTGCCAACAATAACAAACTTAATAATTTGCCCTCAACATATATATTGTTTATGCTCCCATGCAATATACTACTACTAATTAATTTGTAGTAGTATTTTGCAATTACTCGTCAACGCATGCATGGTGATTATATATATGGCATATTTACCTGTCAACTTGTTTTCACCGAGATACAACTCCTCAAGCCGTGGTAGATTACTGTGTAAACTTGGGATACTTCCTGATAAACTATTATCGAAGAAGCTCAATATCCTCAAAGAAGAGATGTTGAAGATTGAAGATGGGATATTTCCACTTAGAGAAGCGTTGTTGATGCTTAATATCTCTAGACTCGAGAGATTCCCTATTTCTGCCGGTACTCCTCCTAAAAGTATGTATATTGTTATTCACTAACATAAAGATATATACAGTTGTTAGCTAGAATGTTAATTGCCAATGAAATTGTTGTAGGATAATGCCAAGAGATCAAGATGTTTGCATTTCCATAGTTGATGAAATATGATCTTCAAGTTTATTCTCATGTAAAGAAAGTGATATGATGTTGGGCACGCATACTAAATTAATGTTTAAAGGTGGGATACTTCCGGTCAAATAAGTGCTAGAGAGCTTCATGAATCTCAATTGCTATTTTACTATTGTTATGTATAGGATGTTATATTGTTTTTGTTAAATGTTATACTCACTCCTAGATACCATTTCCTTTAAACCACATTTTAACACATGATTACAATATATTAAATTTCGTGTTGAAGTTTTTAGTTTTAAAGATAATGAACGAATGGAGTATTATTGTAAAATCACATATATACTCAAGTAAGAAGTAAGAAGATATTTGTACGTACCTCGAAAATTGTTATAGCCCAAATACAACTCTCTAAGCGTGTTCAAGCTCCCAATTTCAAGCGGGATTTCTCCATTGAAATGATTGATGGATAAACCAAGAATCTCAAGGTGTTTGCATTTCCATATATTTTGTGAAATCTCCCTAGAAAGCTGATTAGCTGAAATATCTAGTACTTTGATATTTGGGAGATTGTCACACAAATGAGTCGAGAGTGGACCTGATAGGCTATTATTCTGAATTCTAATTTCTCTCAAGGAAGAGATATTGAAGATAGCATTTGGAATGGACCCACTCAACTCATTATAATTCAAGTTTAACACTTGTAGGGATGACAGATTTCCAATCCCCTTTGGGATAACCCCGGTCAAATGGTTATTGCGTATCCATAATTCCTTGAGCGAAGAAGACCTACTACTCCTCCCGATCTCCATTGGAATATTTCCACTCAACATATTGTTACTCAAGTATAAGAGTTGGAGATTTGAATTGTTGAACAACGAGGGAGGGATTCTACCTGTGAAACTGTTGTTGCTTAGGTACAGCTGCTCGAGCTGAGGTAAACTGCCCAACCATGTCGGGACTTCTCCAATGAATGAATTCACTGCCACGTTCATCACCTTCAGACGCCGCAGTTTAGAGAGCTCAATTGGTAAGAAGCCCGTGAAACTGTTGGAGTTGATGTCAAGATATCTGAGAAACGTTAGGTTTCCGAGATGTGGGGCAACAATTCCAGCAAGGTCGAATCCGGAGAGATTGAGGGCAGTCACCCTTTTGTGCTTGACGCCACACATGACGCCAATCCAATCACAGACGGAAGTATTTCCTGACCAATTCGTGCGCAAGATAGCACCGGGGTCGGAAGCAACGGAGTTTTTGAAGGAAAGAAGAGCATGTTTGTCTGTAGTTGAATCCAAGCAGAGCGCAATGGTATTGAAGAAGAATAAGATGGAAAGAACAAAGAAATAGAGATGAGTAGTCTTCATTGATTTTAAAATTTTTTATAAGTTTAATTTTCAATTAAGTTCAATAATATCCAAGTTAAATATCCTATTTTCGAATATCTTTTGAGTCTTCGTAGTCAACTTTTAGTGCTTAAACCTCAATAGGTGTGGAATTTCAATTCGTGATGGAAGGGGCAATTGACGCAAGTCGAAGTCGTCGTCAACTTATTAATTTGAGAAGATTCTGTTTCAATGCAAAAATAAAATAATGAAAAAGAAAGGAAAAAATGCATTTAAAATCGTGAACTTTATCTGACATACCGTTTTAACCGTTAACTTTCAATTTTTCCCCTAAAATCACAAACTTTTTGATTTGTCCAATTTCCCCTTAATTACTAATTTTCCCCAAATCAAAGCTGACGTGGCATTGATGTATCAGTTTGGAAATTGACATGTCGTACACACAGCTTCCACGTAGATTTTATAAGACACATATACATCCACATAATTATTTTATAATGAAACAGCTAAAATGTACATGCATTGTGAAAATAAATGTAAATAAACACGAGATAACAAACGTGCAATTACCTATGTCCGATCATGAATCTCACTACAATCCCCTTTTCTTGCTCCAACTTGCGATGTTTTTCCCCTGAAAAACCAACACAACCATCAACCACATTAACACAAACTCAAGAAACAAAAAATCTACTCAAAAACTGCAATAACCTCGAGGCATCCAAGTCTCTCTGACAGAATCACGTCTCTTTCGACTACTAAAGGCCGTATTTATACCAATCACCATAAATGCTTTCTTCCTCTGAGGCCCCTCATTGTAAATTACAGAGGACCCCTCACTGCTCCCTCTCTCCTCACCTCTCCTTGAAGCAGACAGTTCCATTTGCAGCATTGAAATCGACTTGTCCAATGACCTAAATCGAACCCCCAATAAATTCCATAACTCAATCTGACAAAATACTTTTAAAGAAACAAAATTTAATAAAAAACAAACAATTTATTGTAAAGAATCATGAACTCACAGAACTGCTTCATGGGTTTTGTACACCTCATTCATGATATTCACGCCCTGATCCCCTCCTTTCTATTGAAAAAACAAGAATCAGATACTAAAACATAAAGGCACAAGAAAAGGAAAGCAAAATTCTTGAAAATTTGAATCTTTGAAACAGCAATAAGAAAAAATTAACTTCAATTCGTAAAGATTGAACCTTTTTTCTACCATTGCAGTCCTCTGATACGATCTGCAGCTCTTGCTCCCTTCTTTTCTGAGTTATTAACTGGTTGCTGGATTCCAGTGGAACCCAGAATCTAATCAACCATTACATGAATATGCAGAGGCGGATTACAACAAGCTATTAAAGAATTCAAGAAAAACCGAAATTATTGCAAGAAACGTACTTGTTAGTGAACATTATCCCGAGGAAAAAGAAGCACATGGAGAAAATGGGAATCCATTTCGCCGAAACCTTCCCACTGCTCTTACTCTTCATTCCTCCACAATTTTGTTTCTTGGATAACTACAGTGTAAGATATATATGAGCTGAATTCTGTATACTACTGTATTATGAGAGAGAGAGAGAGAGCTAGAAAATGGAGAATGTCGACGGAATCTTGTAGTGCAGTGTCAGTGAAGTGGAATATATATTTTTTCTTACTTAAATTTGTCGGAATAATTGTGAAATGAATTTAAGTGAAATTAGGGGGCTTGGAATTTGGTAGAAAGAAACAGGTCCCTTTTATTACAAGTAATAAATCCGAATAAATTGTTCCAACGACAAGTGTATATACTATGTTTAGTAGCAAATCTTAGGCCAACTCGTGTATTTATAGCAATTAATTACTAACAGGAGGGGAAAAAGAAAAAAAAAAAAACACCCAGAAAAAATAAATCACAACTACTAAAAATAATGTTAAAATGTTGCTTTCAGTTTAAACTCAAGGCAACAGTTATTCTTACACTTTAAACGACAAATTAGGGCAGTCATTACATGTTAGTAATTTGAATTTTGTAGTAAACTTTACAACCTTAAAGCAGTTTCTTGTTTTGAATTTAATTACAAATTATTTGCACTGTGCTTGATTATTATTTGAGGTCTCAATTATCTCAAAACATTACACAGTATCAACATATGAGATGTTGGGTTTCTAAATCAAAAAATTTAGCTGTCCACTTTATGGATAAGTGATTGGGATTCAAAAGGAGAAAAAACTGAATCGTGACGTATTGATTTAGTGGTAGAGGTTAATGCCTGTAGGTGAAGGTTTTAGATTCGAGTCTTGCGTGACACAGACTTTAAATTACCGTTTATCATATGCATTGACAGATCTCAAGGAATATCAACACTGTGAAAATGGAGATCAATACAAGTATGTATTCCATAAATACACGACTCCACTCCATCTTTCCTTATGCAATACCTAAATGCAGTATGTAGGAGCTCTACGAGGGCGATAAACGAAAGGTTTGACAGCGTGAGAATAGCCCGAGCGGTGGGTGTAACTGAACTTGACACCTGCACTTCCATCTCCCAAATGAGTGCAGTGGCTGTGGAAGCTGCTGATTGGCCTGGCTAGACATGCATCCCAATGTTCACTCTCGGGCATCGTCTCAGCTACTGTGTAAATCCCGTCTGAATTTGTGAATGCTTGATAGTTTAGGACTTCACCGGACTTCGTTATGCAAAGCACGGCCACCTCAGCACCTGTACCAGAAAAGCAAAAACTCTTAAAATCATGAAATGCAATGTATGTACTCTGGCACCAATGTAGTTTTCATGCAATGAAGCCTAAAATCTTTCGAGAGAGATTCAAACCCTTAAATTTCCTGCCCAGTAGAAACCAACGTGCTCTCCTAATGAGAACTAGTTACCACGACAACTATCACACGCTCTTCAGATGCCTAAACGCTATACAATTCACAATGAAGAAAATCATGCATAGTATCATGAAAATATGACACAATAGACAAGATACCGGAGGCAAGCTTGGAATCTGTTTTGAGTCTAACAGCGCAGGTTCAGCAGAAGCAAACTTTTAGATGACAACGCAAACAAGGACTCGTAAATAGTTACACTATGCATCAAACTAGAGCTAGATGACGATGAGCTCGTTTTTATAATGGCATCCAGAAAGGGCCTAAAGTAAGATAGCTATTGCAAAGAGAAGCACATTTGAAGGTAGTATAATTGAATCGTCATTAAAAAACATGACCGCAAACTTCTGATAGATAATTAGTACTACAGAGATCCCTATTATACAAAGATCACCTCAAAATTCCACGATTAGTATTCAACGGAGTGATTTCAGCAACTATACATACCAGCTACCAACGGATCGTTCTCTACGAAAGCCCAGGGCATTGAATCAAATAGATAAAACACTCGAATCAGTTACATCGTCATATCCCACAAGATAAAGGAGTTGGTAATTAGAACAGATAATCACAACTACAAAAGGATTTTGTTCCAAGAACCACCACAACACACAATCCAAAACTTCATTTTCTCAGTCAAATGCAACTTTTTGGAACAAAACCATCAGAGGAAGAAGGCCTTAATCAATAGATTACAACTCCAGGTGAACCCTAATCTAATCACATTCTGATTTATTTTTTCTCATTCAATCAACTAACAGCAATCAAGAGCTAGCTCACTCACAAATTCAATCACCGCCTCTCAAAAACAAACAAATACCAAAAGACAAGAGGAAATCGAGATTGGGAAAGTAATCTAAAATCTAAAATTGGGGGAAATTGGGAAAAAAAGAAAAGAAAAAGGAGGGAAGTTGCCTGATAAGACGTGATCCTCGGGGCCGATGGCGGAGTCGGCGCACACGTCACACACCACCCGGCCGTGGATTTCGCCGGTCCATGACGTCACTCCGTCCGCCATCAGCAGCGCCACCAAAACCCCCGCCGCTATCAGAAGCTTCGACTCCATTTCTCAAAATCTCAGGAGCGAAGAAGGAAGCAATTGAGTAAGCTTTAGCCGCCGACAAAGGGAAAGCGTTAAAGAGGGAGGCTAATTCTTTGGATTTTATTACCGGATTTCACTGCCACTGTAACAGCTAACAAGTAATTATTGGGAAATAAATAATGGGCCGGGCCTCATCTCAACTATCGGGCCCGGGCCAGATTATGGGTCGAGATTGAGGTCAGATCAGGGCCCAGCCCAGCATTATTTATAAGAAAAAAATTATTCACAGAAAGAACAGTGAATTTTGTGATTTGCCCACATGAGTAAAATTTTGTTTTGAAGCTGTTAAAAGTTCACCAATTTTTTCTTTAAATGGTGAAAGTTCACTATTTAAATATTTAAGTTATGTGTATAAGTGTAATCCAATTGTCTGAAATATTTTACTTCTGCCGTTCCAACGAAGATAAGTCGTTTGACTAAAGTCTGTCTTAAAAAAACCCGTTAACTAGGTTTGACTGTGGCTTGTTAAGCTAAAATTAGACTACTAATCCGATTCATAATGTGTTGGGCCCCTCTAATGATTCATCAAATATCCAATCTACCAAACTAGGTCGGCTGATAGCAACAATTACAACAATTGCAATTCTCCTATGCATAGTACTCCCTCCGACCCATTATACTTAACTCAATCAATAAAAGAACGGTAAGAACGAAAGAAAAAAATAAAAAGTACTCTGAAATGGAGTCCCTAGCTTGTTGCTACCATTTTTAAACAACAGTAACAGATAAGTCATATCGCGGGGGACGAGTGGCTAACGCTGCTACCATTGTTGCATTGATCTTGTGCAGAGCAGCTGCTGCTTCGATCATGTTGATTCGTTCATCCGCTGAAACTGCTAAGCATTTCATCGCCAACTCAAAAATCGATGACACGCATCGCTCCTTGGCGGAGAAATCTAGATCTTTTCCCTTGATAAGAGAGCAGCTGCCACAATTTCAGTAGCTGCATTCTGTTGCAGAGCTTCACTTACCCACTCTCTTAAGCTCATTTCTCCCCCGAACATGTCATCTGTCGGCTTCTTCCCTGTGAACATCTCCAGCAATATTATCCCGAAACTGTACACATCGCCATTTGTAGACACTTTCCCTTCCGTTCCGAACTCTATTTGTATCACACGCATCGGTTAAGCCAAACAATCATGGAAAGAGTAATATATGATAAAACGAAATCTGAAAAGCTAACATTATGCATTATCACCTGGTGCGGCATAACCAATGGTGGCCAATGTTTGAGTTTGGGCGAAAGCTTCCCCTCCCTCGAAAAGCTTTGAAATTCCAAAATCTGAGAGATAAGCAATCATGTCTTCATCAAGCAACACATTGCTCGGCTTTATGTCACAATGGACAACTGGGAACGGATAACCATGGTGCAAATACTCGAGAGCAGCCGCAATATCTATTGCTATTTTTAATCTCTTTATGAGATCAATAAAACAATTGTCGGAATACAACCATTTATCCAAGCTCCCATTTGGCATGTATGCCAGAATCAGAGATTTAAACTCTATGTTACTACAACATCCTATAACTTCAACTAAGTTTCTGTGCCGAACGTTGCTTAGTACTTTAGTTTCTGTGTCGAAGCTTCTCGCACCCCCTTCTAGTTGCAAGTCGAATACTTTTGCTGCAACTTGTAGTCCGTCAGATAGTGTTGCTTGGAAGACCGAACCGAAGCTCCCTCTTCCGAGTAGGTTGCCCTCACTAAAACAATCCGTTCCCCGCTCTAGTTCCAAGTAAGACACTCTTCTCCACTCAATAACGGGTGAGATTTCAGAGGAGAGTGGCACCTTCTTCTGATTTCTTCTCCTTATGAAGATGACAATGGCTAACACTAAAATGACTACTACAATCAACGAGGGCAACATATACTTCATTAATTTGACAGAATTGTTTTTCCGTGTACCAACACCATTTTTTGGGCATAACTGCACTTGATATCTAGGAGAACCGCAAAGGGCAAAGTTGTGGGCAAAAGATTGAGCTGTAAAGTTACTGAAACGACCCCCGTTCGGAATTTCCCCCTCCAATTGGTTGTCTGAAACACTAAAATTCCGAAGATGGGAGAGGCCTTCGAAGGACTTGGGTATGAATCCAGAGAGATTATTGTGAGATAAATCTAAATAAGTTAAGCCTTTGACATTTCCCAAGACCTTAGGAATAGATCCACTAAACTGGTTATTGGACAAGTTCAGAGTTACTAGTGATTGGCAACCATCAATCAAGCTGGGTATATTGCCTGAAAATCGATTAGAAGACAAATCTAAGGTGTTGAGGGCCTTCAAATTTCCGAGTTGGGATGACAATGGGCCATCGAAATGATTGGAGGACAAGTTCAAGATGACAAGGTCTGTAAGAGCCCAGAAGTTGGGAGGGATGGTGGAATCCAATTTGTTGGAGTATAGATAAACTTCTCTCAAGGATCTAACTTCCCCCAAACATTCAGGTATTGAACCTGTGAGCTTGTTCCTATCAAGGCTCAACCCTCCCAAATTATTCAACCTACAAATATCGTTAGGAATAGACCCAACCAATTGATTGTTACCAAGATATAGTATTTGGAGTTGCTTCATTCTCCCAACTGTCGATGGAATGCGCCCACTCAATTGATTAGATAACAAAGCCAAAAATAGTAAGCTACTCAAGTTTCCGATTTCAGAAGGAATGACACCCATGATTTTGTTGTTTGATAGCGAGATGACCTCAAGAGAAGAGGAAAAATTCCCGATTGATGCAGGCAGGCTACTGTTCAACAGGTTATCAGCTACGTCGAATCGCTTCAGATGTCGACAGTTGGTTAATGAAGAGAGAAACGGGGCTGCCTCTCCGCTCAAATTATTCCTTCCTATGTAAAGTTCTTGTTGCAGTCTCAATTTACCAAAGTCCGGTATGGATCCACTCAAGGAGGTGTTGCTCATGTCCAAGAAGGCAAGTTTAGAAAGATTGGTGATAGTACTTGGAATCCGACCATTGAGTCCGTTGTTAGCTAAAACAAGCCCTTCAAGATTGGAAAGTGAATTCCCCAGATTTGAAGGAAAACTACCTGAAAACTCATTAAATGAAAGTTGTATGATCTTCAAGGTTGATATGTTGAATATGGAAGATGGGATGGAACCGGACAAGGAATTGTTGAACACACTGAAATATTGGAGGTTTGATAAAGTGCCGATCTCTTGTGGAATTTCACCTGCCATAAGCAGACATTCATGCATGCATAAAGATGGTGGTTCAGAACCATAAATATAATACTATATGACAACATCGTACCTGTCAAATTATTGTCGTCCAAGATCAATTGCATAAGCATGGTGAGATTTCCGATTCCACGTGGGATGTTGCCGCTCAAATTGTTGTCGAAAAATCTCAAGATCTCAAGGCTTTTGCATTTCCATATACTTGGCGGAATCTGTCCTTGAAGTTGATTCTTACGCAGATTAAGTGTTTTGATGTTGGGCATATTGTTGCACATTTCACTTGGGATATTGCCTGCAAATAATTTTCTACCTCATATTATCTAATTGCCAACGATTCCCTCAACATTAATTGTTTGCCCCCAAGCAATATTATTAATTAATTTTATTTTGCAATTCCCGTGAACGCATGCATGGTGATTGTATACATGGGAGTGACGGCATCCATACCTGTCAACTTGTTATCACCTAGATACAACACCTCAAGAGATGAGATGTTGAAGATTGAAGGTGGAATATTTCCAATTAGGGAAGCTCCCTCGATGTTTAATTCCTCTAGCCTCCGGAGATTCCCTATTTCTGCCGGAACTCCTCCTGAAAACATATTGCTATTCATCAATAGGTATTCATGTTTGTTTCGAGGAGTGTTATAAAAGCAGATATTATTCAAGTAAGACGAGAATGCAGATGTACCTCGGAAATCGTTGAAGGCCAGGTACAACTCTCTAAGCATGCTCAAATTCCCAATTTGGAATGGGATATTGCCGCTCAAATTATTGTAGGATAATGACAAGATCTCAAGGTGTTTGCATTTCCATATGCTTTGTGGGATTCCCCCAGAAAGGCTATTGTTCCTAAATATAATTTCTCTCAAGGAAGACATATTGAAAATACCCTTCGGTATGGACCCACTCAACTCATTATAACTAAAGTCAAACACTTGTAGGGATGAAAGATTTCCAATTTCCTCTGGGATAGCACCGCTCAAGTGGTTATTGCTTATTCTTATTTCCTTGAGCGTAGACGTACTACTCCCAATCTCCGTCGGAATATTTCCATTCAACAAATTGGAACTCAAGTCTAAGAGTTGGAGATTTGAAATGTTGAACAAAGAGGGAGGGATTCTACCTGCGAAACTGTTGTTGTTCAGGTACAGTTGCTCAAGCCGAGGCAAACTGCCCAACCATGTCGGAATTTCTCCGGTAAATGAATTCACTCCCACATTCATCACCTTCAAACGCCGCAGTTTTGAGAGCTCAGAGGATAAGAAGACCGTGAAATTGTTGGAGCCGATGTCCAAATATCTGAGAAACGACAGGTTTCCAAGATGTGGAGAAACAGTTCCAGCAAGGTTGAGTCCGGAGAGATTGAGGGCAATGACCCTTTGGTGCTTGACTCCGCACGTGATCCCGAACCAATCACATACGGGAGTATTTTCCGACCAATTCGTGCGCAAGATAGCATGGGGGTCGGAAGCAACCAAGCTTTTGAAAGAAAGGAGAGCATGTTTGTCTGTAGTAGAATCCAAGCAGAGGGCAATGCTATTGAACAAGAAGAAGATGGAAAGAGCAAAGGAAGAGAGATGATTAGTCTTCATTGATTTTAATTGTTCTGTCTTGCATTGGTTGCCCTCCTTATATTTAAATAAGTCAAAAGTAAGCGAATTTTAAAATTTTAATTTAATTTGCATGAATATTATCCTACCATTTGCAAGTCGTCGTCAACTTTTCATTTATGTAACTACTATTTTAATATTGAAATAATGAAAATAAGTCTAGTCAAATAATAATAGTAGCATTCTATTAGCTACTTGCGTAGTATGTATGGCGATAATTAATTTCGAAAATAAGTTGACTTTTACCATAAACTTTTAAAGCTAAACTGCAATTTTCATCCCAAATTGCAATGTCAATGCTTCCAGTTACAATGTTTGGAAAAATAGAATTAATCGCGATTACAATGAAATTTTCAAATAATGAACGTATTTGATTTTCTGCAATTAGAATGTTCTAAATTAATTCGTCTCATTTAACATTCTATCGAACACTTTCCGGGCTCTACTCTACCGTCGAATATGGAATTCAATCACCGTCGAATGTGGAATTCAATCACCGTCGATAAAAAACAAACAGATAACAAAAGACAGAGAAATCGAGATTAATAAAGTAATCTAAAATTGGGGGAAATTGGGAAAAGCGAGGGAACTTGCCTGATAAAACGTGATCCTCGGAATACACACCACTCGGCCGTGGATTTCGCCGGTCCGGTCCATGACGTCACTCCGTCCGCTATCAGAAGCTTCGACTCCATCTCTCAAAATCTCAGGAGCGAGAAGGAAGCAATCGAGCTAGTAAGCTAAATCGGCGACAAAGGGAAAGAGTTAACTGTATATAGCTTATTCTGAATTTAAAGAGAGAAGAGAAAAGAAAAAACCCGCGAAAGGAGTCCCTTGGGCTTAAATATGGCCCATTAGTGAGTGAGTGAATTGTGTAGGCCCAACCGGAGTGCTAATTCTGCTGCTCATGCCTTAGCTCAGTTCGCACAGCTTCCTCTTCTTCTTCCTTTACATGTAAATCTGAGTTTCCTGAATGGCTCTTTAACAGAGAACCACAACTACTACAAGATTTTTGTTCCAAGAACAACCACAACACACAATCCAAAACTTCATTTCTCAGTCAAATGCAACTTTTTGGAACAAAACTATCAGAGGAAGGCCTTAATCAATAGATTAAAACTCCAGGTGAACCCTAATCTAATCACATTCTGATTTTTTTTTTTTTTTCCCTCATTCAATGATACGAACCTGCTACAGGGACGAATCGAATTCTTCGATATAGCTCGAAGAAGGCTCCAACACCTCACGCTACGCGAGACGAAACCGATGGTTTTGAAGGAAAATATTATTAAGATGATAAGAAAAAGAAAACAAAGTTTGGCATATAAATAGCCGACGCGATTCCTAATCACAAAAGGATTAGTAATCTCAATCCTAAAAGAAAAATACGAAACTATATCCTATCAAACTAAACAAAGAAATAACTAATTAAAATTAAATAGACTTCTACTATAACTCTCTCAAGCATTATATCGAACAGGTTTCTTCGTCTCACGCCGCGGCCTATTCTTGGCAATCCCCACTATTGGCTCTTCTCGGCTCATAGTTTCCGACTCAACCAAGATCGTATCAACTCCCCCGTCCTCGGAAACCACCTTGTCCTCAAGGTGGAAGTCAGGAAATCGTTGACGAAAATCTTCAAGAGATACCCACGTAGCAGCATCTGGGGGTTGATCACGCCACTGCACCAAAATTTCTACACAAGGAAAACCATCTCCAATTTTATTACGCTTTGATAATACCACCAAGGGAACAGGGGCTATATTAGCAAACCCATCAACTGGAATTGGAGAAAGTGGACTGGTGTGATCCCCAAAAAAAGGTTTTAATTGGGAAACATGAAAGACGGGATGAACACGACTCCCGCTAGGCAACTCAAGCTCATAAGCCACTGCACCAATTCGCTGCAGGACGGGATAAGGACCAAAGTAACGTTTAGTGAGCTTCGGTGACCCACGACGAACCACTGTTAATTGCCGATAAGGCTGCAACTTCACCCACACCAGATCGCCCACTTGAAACTCAACTTCTCGACGTTTGCGATTTGCTTTCTCAGCCATGCGATGTTGCACCATTTTTAAAGTGGCCTTAAGAAATCCCAAAGTCTGATCATGTTCACATAAGAGAGTATCAAGTGCATCATTTGACGAAGAACTAGGAATATACCGAGGAATGATATTAGGAGAACGGCCGTATAATGCTTGAAACGGACTCATATTGATACTAGAATGAAAACTAGTGTTGTAGCTGAATTCGGCCCATCCCAAAAATTCTGTCCATCGCTCCGGACGATCAGACGTCATAGCTCGAAGATATTGCTCTAAACTCCGATTAACCACCTCAGTTTGACCATCAGTTTGAGGATGATAAGCCGAACTATACTTCAAAGATGAACCACTACGTTTAAATAATTCAGTCCAAAATTGACTCATAAAAATGGGATCTCGATCAGAGATAATTGTGGAAGGAAAACCGTGCAACTTGATAACCATATCAACAAATAATTGCGCTACCCTCGTTGCCGTAAAATCTGAAGCCAGCGGGCCGAAATGGGCAGCTTTGGTAAGTCGATCGACTACTACTAGTATCACCGAAAACCCTCGGGACTTAGGCAAATGAGTAATGAAGTCCATAGTCACCTCGTTCCAAACCAATGCCGGAACAGGTAGAGGCTGAAGTAAGCCGGCTGGCGCTACAGTTAAACTCTTCACTTGTTGGCAGACTTGACATTCTCGAACGAATTTCTCCACATCCAATCGCATTTTAGGCCAGTAAAAGAGAGTGCTAAGTCCAACAAGAGTCTTCTTGACACCTCCATGCCCAGCAAAACGGGAATTATGAAATTCAAGAAGTAATTTCTGTTTCAAAGGGGAAGCGGAGGGAATGACGTACCTATGATTGAATGTAAGAAGACTATCAACCACATGATATTCAGACGGCAACTCCTGCCTTGCATACCGGTTATGCAAATCAACAAGTTCAGGATCCTGTTTATTCACGCAACGGAGTTCATCGAGAAACTCTGAAACTGGCTGACTTGAAATAAGCGTGAAATATGAGGTCTCAACAACAGAAGAATCAACGTCAAACACATTCTCCCCCAGTACCTCAGGTGCACGTGATAAGGCATCAGCAACTGCATTATTTTTACCCGGTTTGTACTCGATGACAAAATCATACCCCAATAACTTCCGAATATACTTTTGCTGGTCGGGTGTATGAATACGTTGTTGCAGAATTTCACGTAAACTTTTATGATCAGTACGGATATAAAAACGGCGGCCCAATAAATATTGTCGCCATTTTTGTACAGCTTCCACCACGGCATGCAATTCCTTAATATAAGTGGAAGCACCTTGTAGCTTGGGACCCAATTTACGACTATGATAAGCAAGAGGTAAATCATCCTGCAACAAAACTGCGCCTATGCCGATGTCGGAGGCATCAGTTTCGATAATAAATGATTTAGCGAAATCCGGCAACCGGAGAATAGGAGTGGAAATCATAGCCTGCTTAAGCTCATTAAAGGCCACAGTCGCACTGTCACACCACACAAATTTATCCTTACGCAACAGATCAGTTAAGGGAGCTGAAATCGAAGCATAACCTTTCACGAATTTTCGATAATATCCAGTAAGACCAAGAAAACCGCGAAGTTGCTTAACTGTACGAGGTCGAGGCCAATCCTTCATAGCTTCAATTTTTGTAGGATCTGCGTGGACTCCTCCTTCTCCAACAATATGTCCCAAATAATGTACTGTAGTCTCAAAAAAACTGCATTTCGACAATTTAACAAAGAATTTGTTAGATTGTAGACATTGTAGAACAACACGAACATGCTCCAGATGTGCTTCCTCACTCGAGCTATAGATGAGAATGTCATCAAAGAAAACCACAACAAAGTGGCGTAGATAAGCTTTTAAAAGGAAATTCATGGTCGCTTGGAAAGTAGATGGAGCATTAGTTAACCCAAAAGGCATAACTAGAAACTCGTAGTGCCCCTCATGAGTGCGAAAAGCAGTTTTGAACACATCTTTTTCGTGAACCCTGATCTGATGATATCCTGCCCGCAGATCCAATTTAGAAAATAACACCGAATGCCCGAGCTCATCAAGCAATTCATCAACTGTAGGGATGGGAAAACGATCTTTGATAGTTACCGCATTAAGAGCTCTATAGTCAACACAAAAGCGAAAGGATCCGTCTCGTTTTTTTACTAACAAAACTGGCGATGAAAAAGGGCTCTGACTCGGGCGAATGATACCTTGATCAAGCATCCCCTTCACTAACTTTTCGATCTCCGTTTTCTGAAAATAAGGATAACGATAGGGACGAATATTGACTGGCTTACTTCCCGGAATAAGATGTATCTGATGCTCAAATATTCTACGAGGTGGTAAGTCTGTTGGAGTCTCGAAAACTGTAGAAAATTCTTGCAACATTGCTTGAAAAGACGCCGGAGCTTTGTGAACGGACGTCGGAGTTGATGGATCGGTTATAGGAGCTGGAGTAGATAAGAGATAAACCTCAAAGACATCTTCTACCACGTGTGATTTCATGAGACGTTGAAGCATCGAAAAAGAAATCTCCTTATCCCCGAGAGAAGCATCCCCCTTCAAGACCACTTTCTTCCCTTTCCACTTAAATTCCATAGAAGAATTTCCATAGTCATGAGTGACACGACCTAATTCTTGTAACCATTGAACTCCAAGAACCATGTCAGGACCTTGTATAGGTAGGACAAAGAAATCTAGAGAAAATATAGTTCCTTGCAAATCGACCGGAACAGCCGAACACTTATTTTGACAAACTAATGAATCCCCATTACCAATGTAGACTCGAAATTTCGATGTTGGGGATATGAGCAGACCCAATTTTTCAGCCAAGGAAGGAGAAATAAAGTTGTGGGTGCTACCATTATC
Source organism: Thymus mandschuricus (assembly GCA_029379335.1). Taxonomy (NCBI): domain Eukaryota; kingdom Viridiplantae; phylum Streptophyta; class Magnoliopsida; order Lamiales; family Lamiaceae; genus Thymus; species Thymus mandschuricus. The sequence goes on from CM057074.1 coordinate 40,098,949, forward strand.
GATTAATATTTGAAATACATGTTTCCCCTGCTTACTCATCAACCGCAACGATCGAGGCGCGCCACGACTAGAAAGAGAGTTGAGGCTAGAGACATCTGCTAAAATCACTTCATCAGAAGAGTTGATATCATCCCCTTCCCCCTCTTGTAGATCTTCGTCGATAGCCTCACAATCATCTCCAAAAAACAACATGACGGAACCTTTGGTTTTACAGCGGTGGTTGGTCGACCAACGCTCATCACAATTAAAGCAAAGACCTTTATCACGTTTCAAGCGCATCTCGGCAGAGGTCATATTTCGAACAGGGATGGTAGAAGAATCACGCTTCACTGAGGCGTTTGGCGTTGGAAGATCTCGGTTGATTACCGGCTTTCCGCCTACTGGAAAACGATTATTATTAGTTGAACGTGACATACCATTAGCAGAAGAATACGGGGACACACGACTGAATCCACGAGCCAGAGAACGAGCATCAGCCTGATCCTCTGTGTGTTTGCTTTCAAATACGCGCGCCAGAGCAAAAGCCTCTTCCAAGTTGGATGGGCGATTTAGTTGCAGTTCACGCCGAATAAAAGATTTTAATCCCGAAATAAAGAATGAAATAAGCAGCGGCTCGGATACGTTCTGAACACGGGCCATCAGGGATTCAAATTCAGATTGATAATCATCGACTGATCCTTGTTGTGTGAGCTTGGCGAGACTACCCTCGGGATCCTCAAAACGTGACGAGCCAAAGCGAAATTGTAGACGTTGTACGAAATCTGACCACGTGGACAACATCTTTTGAGACTTTAGCCATTGAAACCAAGAAGATGCACGCCCATCAAGATGAAAAGCCACAATCTGCAAGCGTTGATCCTCCGGAATGTTGTGGAAGGAAAAATACTCCTCAATCTGAAAAGTCCATGAATAAGGATCATCTCCGTCAAAGCGAGGAACATCTAAACGAACCGTAGAACGCGGCGGCGGCGGCGGCGGCGTTGAATTCTCTCCAGTCCGAGAATTAGTTTTGACAAAGGCCATGAGATCATCCATCTGTTGTTGAAAGGCTAATTGTTGAGACTTAAGGTCCTGGCGAAGGTTTTGCTGCCCTTGATTACTGACGGTAATGAAAGAATCAACTTGCTCGGCGAGTTTCTGAAATTGCGGCTGCCAATTCACGTCATCATGCTCCATGACTCAATGAAAAGCACCAATGATACGAACCTGCTACAGGGACGAATCGAATTCTTCGATATAGCTCGAAGAAGGCTCCAACACCTCACGCTACGCGAGACGAAACCGATGGTTTTGAAGGAAAATATTATTAAGATGATAAGAAAAAGAAAACAAAGTTTGGCATATAAATAGCCGACGCGATTCCTAATCACAAAAGGATTAGTAATCTCAATCCTAAAAGAAAAATACGAAACTATATCCTATCAAACTAAACAAAGAAATAACTAATTAAAATTAAATAGACTTCTACTATAACTCTCTCAAGCATTATATCGAACAGGTTTCTTCGTCTCACGCCGCGGCCTATTCTTGGCAATCCCCACTATTGGCTCTTCTCGGCTCATAGTTTCCGACTCAACCAAGATCGTATCAACTCCCCCGTCCTCGGAAACCACCTTGTCCTCAAGGTGGAAGTCAGGAAATCGTTGACGAAAATCTTCAAGAGATACCCACGTAGCAGCATCTGGGGGTTGATCACGCCACTGCACCAAAATTTCTACACAAGGAAAACCATCTCCAATTTTATTACGCTTTGATAATACCACCAAGGGAACAGGGGCTATATTAGCAAACCCATCAACTGGAATTGGAGAAAGTGGACTGGTGTGATCCCCAAAAAAAGGTTTTAATTGGGAAACATGAAAGACGGGATGAACACGACTCCCGCTAGGCAACTCAAGCTCATAAGCCACTGCACCAATTCGCTGCAGGACGGGATAAGGACCAAAGTAACGTTTAGTGAGCTTCGGTGACCCACGACGAACCACTGTTAATTGCCGATAAGGCTGCAACTTCACCCACACCAGATCGCCCACTTGAAACTCAACTTCTCGACGTTTGCGATTTGCTTTCTCAGCCATGCGATGTTGCACCATTTTTAAAGTGGCCTTAAGAAATCCCAAAGTCTGATCATGTTCACATAAGAGAGTATCAAGTGCATCATTTGACGAAGAACTAGGAATATACCGAGGAATGATATTAGGAGAACGGCCGTATAATGCTTGAAACGGACTCATATTGATACTAGAATGAAAACTAGTGTTGTAGCTGAATTCGGCCCATCCCAAAAATTCTGTCCATCGCTCCGGACGATCAGACGTCATAGCTCGAAGATATTGCTCTAAACTCCGATTAACCACCTCAGTTTGACCATCAGTTTGAGGATGATAAGCCGAACTATACTTCAAAGATGAACCACTACGTTTAAATAATTCAGTCCAAAATTGACTCATAAAAATGGGATCTCGATCAGAGATAATTGTGGAAGGAAAACCGTGCAACTTGATAACCATATCAACAAATAATTGCGCTACCCTCGTTGCCGTAAAATCTGAAGCCAGCGGGCCGAAATGGGCAGCTTTGGTAAGTCGATCGACTACTACTAGTATCACCGAAAACCCTCGGGACTTAGGCAAATGAGTAATGAAGTCCATAGTCACCTCGTTCCAAACCAATGCCGGAACAGGTAGAGGCTGAAGTAAGCCGGCTGGCGCTACAGTTAAACTCTTCACTTGTTGGCAGACTTGACATTCTCGAACGAATTTCTCCACATCCAATCGCATTTTAGGCCAGTAAAAGAGAGTGCTAAGTCCAACAAGAGTCTTCTTGACACCTCCATGCCCAGCAAAACGGGAATTATGAAATTCAAGAAGTAATTTCTGTTTCAAAGGGGAAGCGGAGGGAATGACGTACCTATGATTGAATGTAAGAAGACTATCAACCACATGATATTCAGACGGCAACTCCTGCCTTGCATACCGGTTATGCAAATCAACAAGTTCAGGATCCTGTTTATTCACGCAACGGAGTTCATCGAGAAACTCTGAAACTGGCTGACTTGAAATAAGCGTGAAATATGAGGTCTCAACAACAGAAGAATCAACGTCAAACACATTCTCCCCCAGTACCTCAGGTGCACGTGATAAGGCATCAGCAACTGCATTATTTTTACCCGGTTTGTACTCGATGACAAAATCATACCCCAATAACTTCCGAATATACTTTTGCTGGTCGGGTGTATGAATACGTTGTTGCAGAATTTCACGTAAACTTTTATGATCAGTACGGATATAAAAACGGCGGCCCAATAAATATTGTCGCCATTTTTGTACAGCTTCCACCACGGCATGCAATTCCTTAATATAAGTGGAAGCACCTTGTAGCTTGGGACCCAATTTACGACTATGATAAGCAAGAGGTAAATCATCCTGCAACAAAACTGCGCCTATGCCGATGTCGGAGGCATCAGTTTCGATAATAAATGATTTAGCGAAATCCGGCAACCGGAGAATAGGAGTGGAAATCATAGCCTGCTTAAGCTCATTAAAGGCCACAGTCGCACTGTCACACCACACAAATTTATCCTTACGCAACAGATCAGTTAAGGGAGCTGAAATCGAAGCATAACCTTTCACGAATTTTCGATAATATCCAGTAAGACCAAGAAAACCGCGAAGTTGCTTAACTGTACGAGGTCGAGGCCAATCCTTCATAGCTTCAATTTTTGTAGGATCTGCGTGGACTCCTCCTTCTCCAACAATATGTCCCAAATAATGTACTGTAGTCTCAAAAAAACTGCATTTCGACAATTTAACAAAGAATTTGTTAGATTGTAGACATTGTAGAACAACACGAACATGCTCCAGATGTGCTTCCTCACTCGAGCTATAGATGAGAATGTCATCAAAGAAAACCACAACAAAGTGGCGTAGATAAGCTTTTAAAAGGAAATTCATGGTCGCTTGGAAAGTAGATGGAGCATTAGTTAACCCAAAAGGCATAACTAGAAACTCGTAGTGCCCCTCATGAGTGCGAAAAGCAGTTTTGAACACATCTTTTTCGTGAACCCTGATCTGATGATATCCTGCCCGCAGATCCAATTTAGAAAATAACACCGAATGCCCGAGCTCATCAAGCAATTCATCAACTGTAGGGATGGGAAAACGATCTTTGATAGTTACCGCATTAAGAGCTCTATAGTCAACACAAAAGCGAAAGGATCCGTCTCGTTTTTTTACTAACAAAACTGGCGATGAAAAAGGGCTCTGACTCGGGCGAATGATACCTTGATCAAGCATCCCCTTCACTAACTTTTCGATCTCCGTTTTCTGAAAATAAGGATAACGATAGGGACGAATATTGACTGGCTTACTTCCCGGAATAAGATGTATCTGATGCTCAAATATTCTACGAGGTGGTAAGTCTGTTGGAGTCTCGAAAACTGTAGAAAATTCTTGCAACATTGCTTGAAAAGACGCCGGAGCTTTGTGAACGGACGTCGGAGTTGATGGATCGGTTATAGGAGCTGGAGTAGATAAGAGATAAACCTCAAAGACATCTTCTACCACGTGTGATTTCATGAGACGTTGAAGCATCGAAAAAGAAATCTCCTTATCCCCGAGAGAAGCATCCCCCTTCAAGACCACTTTCTTCCCTTTCCACTTAAATTCCATAGAAGAATTTCCATAGTCATGAGTGACACGACCTAATTCTTGTAACCATTGAACTCCAAGAACCATGTCAGGACCTTGTATAGGTAGGACAAAGAAATCTAGAGAAAATATAGTTCCTTGCAAATCGACCGGAACAGCCGAACACTTATTTTGACAAACTAATGAATCCCCATTACCAATGTAGACTCGAAATTTCGATGTTGGGGATATGAGCAGACCCAATTTTTCAGCCAAGGAAGGAGAAATAAAGTTGTGGGTGCTACCATTATCGATTAATATTTGAAATACATGTTTCCCCTGCTTACTCATCAACCGCAACGATCGAGGCGCGCCACGACTAGAAAGAGAGTTGAGGCTAGAGACATCTGCTAAAATCACTTCATCAGAAGAGTTGATATCATCCCCTTCCCCCTCTTGTAGATCTTCGTCGATAGCCTCACAATCATCTCCAAAAAACAACATGACGGAACCTTTGGTTTTACAGCGGTGGTTGGTCGACCAACGCTCATCACAATTAAAGCAAAGACCTTTATCACGTTTCAAGCGCATCTCGGCAGAGGTCATATTTCGAACAGGGATGGTAGAAGAATCACGCTTCACTGAGGCGTTTGGCGTTGGAAGATCTCGGTTGATTACCGGCTTTCCGCCTACTGGAAAACGATTATTATTAGTTGAACGTGACATACCATTAGCAGAAGAATACGGGGACACACGACTGAATCCACGAGCCAGAGAACGAGCATCAGCCTGATCCTCTGTGTGTTTGCTTTCAAATACGCGCGCCAGAGCAAAAGCCTCTTCCAAGTTGGATGGGCGATTTAGTTGCAGTTCACGCCGAATAAAAGATTTTAATCCCGAAATAAAGAATGAAATAAGCAGCGGCTCGGATACGTTCTGAACACGGGCCATCAGGGATTCAAATTCAGATTGATAATCATCGACTGATCCTTGTTGTGTGAGCTTGGCGAGACTACCCTCGGGATCCTCAAAACGTGACGAGCCAAAGCGAAATTGTAGACGTTGTACGAAATCTGACCACGTGGACAACATCTTTTGAGACTTTAGCCATTGAAACCAAGAAGATGCACGCCCATCAAGATGAAAAGCCACAATCTGCAAGCGTTGATCCTCCGGAATGTTGTGGAAGGAAAAATACTCCTCAATCTGAAAAGTCCATGAATAAGGATCATCTCCGTCAAAGCGAGGAACATCTAAACGAACCGTAGAACGCGGCGGCGGCGGCGGCGGCGTTGAATTCTCTCCAGTCCGAGAATTAGTTTTGACAAAGGCCATGAGATCATCCATCTGTTGTTGAAAGGCTAATTGTTGAGACTTAAGGTCCTGGCGAAGGTTTTGCTGCCCTTGATTACTGACGGTAATGAAAGAATCAACTTGCTCGGCGAGTTTCTGAAATTGCGGCTGCCAATTCACGTCATCATGCTCCATGACTCAATGAAAAGCACCAATGATACGAACCTGCTACAGGGACGAATCGAATTCTTCGATATAGCTCGAAGAAGGCTCCAACACCTCACGCTACGCGAGACGAAACCGATGGTTTTGAAGGAAAATATTATTAAGATGATAAGAAAAAGAAAACAAAGTTTGGCATATAAATAGCCGACGCGATTCCTAATCACAAAAGGATTAGTAATCTCAATCCTAAAAGAAAAATACGAAACTATATCCTAAAAACTAAACAAAGAAATAACTAATTAAAATTAAATAGACTTCTACTATAACTCTCTCAAGCATTATATCGAACAGGTTTCTTCGTCTCACGCCGCGGCCTATTCTTGGCAATCCCCACTATTGGCTCTTCTCGGCTCATAGTTTCCGACTCAACCAAGATCGTATCATTCAATCAACTAACAGCAATCAATAGGAGCTCACACACAAATTCAATCACCCGTCTACCAAAAACAAACAAATACCAAAAGACAAGAGGAAATCGAGTTTGGGAAAGTAATCTAAAATTGGGGGAAATTGGGAAAAAAAGGAGTGAACTTGCCTGATAAAACGTGATCCTCGGGTCCGATGGCGGAGTCGGCGCACACGTCACACACTACTCGGCCGTGGATTTCGCCGGTCCATGACGTCACTCCGTCCACCATCAGCAGCGCCACCAAAACCCCCGCCGCTATCAGAAGCTTCGACTCCATTTCTCAAAATCTCAGGAGCGAAGAAGGAAGCATTCGAGTAAGCTTTAGTCGCCGACAAAGGGAAAGCGTTGATGAGGGACGCTGATTCCTAATTCTTTGGGATTTTCTTACCGGATTTCACTGCGCTATAATGGTCTGAATATTTTAATGGGCCGGGCCTCATCTCAACTATCTGGCCCAGGCCAGATTATGGGTCGAGATTGAGGTCAGATCAGGGCCCAGCCCAGCATTATTTATAATAAAAAAAATTATTCACAGAAAGAAAAGTGAAGAATTTTGTGATTTTCCCATATGAGTACATTTGTTTTGAAGCTGTTAAAAGTTGACCAATTTTTTCTTTAAATGGTGAAAGTTCACTATTTAAATATTTAAGTTATGTGGATAAGTATAATCCAATTGTCTGAAATGGTTTACTCCTACCGTTTCAACGAAGATAAGATGTTTGAGTGAAAGTCTGTTTTAAAAAAACCTGTTAACTAGGTTTTAATGTGGTTTAATCCGATTCATAATGTGTTGGGGCCTTCTAATGATTCATCAAATATTGTATCGGGCCTGCACTTTGTTAGACGACCGTCGGTATTAAACTTAAAGTTTGTGTTAAAATGATTGTGGAGTACTACTTTCTATTTTGCTTTTCTTTTGCTATATGAGTTCATGGATTGTGGTTGTAAATACTGCAATTTACAGTCTCATGTTACAACCAGAGCTATCACACATATTTGGACAGATACATTATGCCACAGCAAGTTCCATAGCACAAGCTGTGCTATAAACATCAATCAATAGAGCCACCTCGCTCAGAAATTCAATCACTGTCTCTCGTAACCGAGTAAATAAAATACCAAACGACATAGGAAATCGAGACTGGAAAAGTAATCTGAAACTGAGGCAACTGGGAAAAGCTGAAAATCGAAGTTTTACACACATACAATGTGTACTACTCAACAGAATTATCACGCATATTTGAACTGAAAAGTTTTGCCATAGCAAGTTCTAAAGAAGAAACAGCGTTGTAAGCATCAAACTCCATTATTGTGATTGCCAATCGATAAAGCATATCAAGGCCGATGCCCTGTAGCTGCAGTTATTTCTGCATTGATCTTGTGCAAAGCAGCTGCTGCTTCTATCATGTTGATTCTTTCATCCGCTGAAACTGCTATGCATTTCATTGCCAACTCAAAAATCAACGATACGCATCTCTCCTTGGTGGTGAAATCTTGATCTTCACTTGACAAGAGAGCAGCTGCCACAATTTCAGTAGCTGCATCATGTTGTAGAGCTTCACTCACCCACTCTCTTAAGCTCATTTCTCCACCGAACATATCGTCCGTCGGCTTCTTCCCTGTGAACATCTCCAACAGCATTATCCCGAAACTGTACACATCGCCATTTGTTGACACTTTACCTTCCGTTCCGAACTCTATTGTACCACACACATCAGTTAGGCCAAACAATCATGGAAAAAGTAATATATATGATATAACAGAATATGAAAAGCTAACATTATCAGTGGCGGATGCAGGATTTTAACTAAGGGGTGTCAAAGTTAATATTACTTCTATAAATCATAAAAATTTAATTTACAACAAAATGCACGACCGATCATATTCTGAAACTTTCTGAACAATAGCTCTAAAGTTTTCATTCTATACATGCCAGATCATTATTATACATACTTAAATAATCTTTTTTTAATATAAACCACCAAATTATCATTTATCAGTTCATCACTTATTCGTTGCAAAGCTAATTCCTCACTATTAATTTAGCCGAAAATGCTCTGTTGTGTAGAAGTCGTTCTAATTAACAATACCAATAAATACACCTAAAATGTATCAATGATAAGAGAATGACGAATATTATAGCGTGTTCAAAGGTTAGAGATATGCAAAATATATATAATTGAAAGTATAATTATATTGTAACTAAGATTAAAATAGTATTTTCTAAAATTTAAGGGGTGTCAATTGACACCCCTTGGCCTAGTGTGCATCCGCCACTGAACATTATGCATTATCACCTGGTGCAGCATAACCGATGGTGGCCAATGTTTGAGTTTGGGCGAAAGCTTCCCCTCCCTCAAAAAGCTTCGAAATTCCAAAATCAGAGAGATAAGCAATCATGTCTTCATCAAGCAACACATTGCTCGGCTTTATGTCACAATGGACAACTGGGAACGGATAACCATGGTGCAGATACTCGAGAGCAGCCGCAACATCTATTGCTATTTTTAATCTCTTTATGAGATCAATAAAACAGTTGTCGGAATACAACCATTTATCCAAGCTCCCATTCGGCATGTATGCCAGAATCAGAGCTTTAAACTCCTTGTTACTACAACATCCTATAACTTCAACTAAGTTTCTGTGCCGAACATTGCTCAATACTTTAGTTTCTGTGTCGAAGCTTCTCGCACCCCCTTCTAGTTGCAAGTCAAATACTTTTGCTGCAACTTGTAGTCCGTCAGATAGTGTTGCTTGGAAGACCGAACCGAAGCTTCCTCTTCCGAGTAGGTTGCCCTCACTAAAACAATCTGTTCCCCGTTCCAATTCCAAGTAAGAAACTCTTCTCCACTCTATAACGGGTGAGATTTCAGAGGAGAGTGGTACCTTCTTCTGATTTCTTCTCCTTATGAAGATGACGATGACCAACACTAAAATGACTACTACAATCAATGAGGGCAACATATACTTCATTAATTTGACATAATTGTTTTTCCGCGTACCAACACCATTTTTTGGGCATAACTGCACTTGATATCTAGGAGAACCGCAAAGGGCAGAGTTGTGGGCAAAAGATTGAGCTGTAAAGTTACTGAAACGACCCCCGTTCGGAATTTCCCCCTCCAATTGGTTGTTGGAAACATTAAAATTCCGAAGAAGGGGGAGGCCTTCGAAGGACTCGGCTATGATTCCAGAGAGATTATTGTGAGATAAATCTAAATCAGTTAAGCCTTTGACATTTCCCAAGACCTTAGGAATAGATCCACTAAACTGGTTATTGGACAGGTTCAGAGTTACTAGTGATTGGCAACCATCAATCAAGCTGGGTATATCGCCTGAAAATCGATTAGAAGACAAATCTAAGGTGTTAATGGCCTTCAAATTTCCGAGTTGGGATGACAATGGGCCATCGAAATGATTAGAGGACAAGTTCAAGATGAAAAGGTCTGTAAGAGCCCAGAAGTTGGGAGGGATGGTGGAATCCAGTTGGTTGGAGTCTAAGTAAACTTCTCTCAAGGATTTGAGTTCCCCAAAACATTCAGGTATTGAACCTAAGAGCTTGTTCCTAGAGACGGTTAACACTCCCAGATTATATAATCGGCAAATATCATTGGGTATTGACCCAACCAATTGATTGCCATCAAGATATAGTATTTGGAGTTGCTTCATTCTCCCAATTGTCGGTGGAATGCGCCCTCTCAAATGATTTGCATCCAACAACAACGTGAGCAAACTGCTCAAGTTTCCAATTTCAGAAGGAATGACACCCATGATGTTGTTGTTTGATAGCGAGATGACTTCGAGAGGAGAGGAAAAATTCCCAATTGTCGCAGGCAGGCTACCGTCCAGTAGGTTATCACCTATATACAAGCTCTTCAAATGTCGACATGCCGTTAATGAAGAGAGAAGTGGGGTTACCTCTCCGCTCAACTTATTACCCCAAATGAAAAGTCCTTGGATGAGTCTGAAATTACCAAAGTCTGGTATGGATCCACTCAAGGTGTTGGAGCTCATGTCCAAAAAGGTAAGTTTAGAAAGATTGACGATAGAACTTGGAATTTGGCCACTCAGGCTATTGTTAGCTAAAAGAAGCCATTCAAGATTGGAAAGTGAATTCCCCAAATTTGAAGGAAGACTACCTGAAAACTCATTGTATGAAAGTGTTAATGCCTCCAAGGTTGAAATGTTGAATATGGAAGATGGAATGGAGCCGGATAAGGAATTGTTGAACATGTCGAAATTTTGGAGGTTTGGTAAAGTGCCGATCTCTTCTGGAATTTCACCTGCGGTATGGAGTATGGACACATGCATGCATGAGATATTAATAATATTCAATGTATTATTATTATTATTATTATTATTATTATTATTATTATTATTATTATTATTATTATTATTATTATTATTATTTGCAAAATGCTAGTATAGTATAGTACTATATTATATTGAATATATTTTAAATAGGCATCACGTCACATATGGCCGTGTATGGTTTTAGTTTTATAATTTTTATAAAACTTATTATGGCATCTAGAACATAAATGAGAGCGGATACAATTCGGTTCCAGTTTGATGATATATAAAGTGATGATCACGCACAACTGTATATTATCATTTTGTAAGAAAATAGCAATTCGGACGTATTTTATTCACGACAAACAATTAAAAGATGTTCTAGAAAGTATATACGATTACTTTAGATGTAAAAATATTTCAAAAGAAAATAGGATGCATTCATCTCCATGTAACAATTAGTCAGAACCATAATAATATGACCACTTATCTACCTGTCAAATTGTTGTTCGCTAAGCCCAGCTGTGTAAGCATGGTGAGATTTCCAATTCCACGTGGGATGCTGCCACTCAAATTGTTGTACTCAAATGACAAGAACTTAAGGTTTCTGCATTTCCATATATTCGGCGGAATCTTCCCTGCAAGCAGTTGATTCAGAGACAACAGAGAATAAGGGTATATATATTGATGTTGGACATATTTCAATTGGGACTACCTACAAATAATTTTCTAACCACATGCATTATCTAATTGCCAACAATTAATAACAAACTTAATCCAAATCTGCCCTCAACATATATATATCATTTCCTCCCATGCAATATTATTAATTAATTAATTAATTTGTATTTTGCAATTTACTCGTGAACGCATGCATGGTGATTATATACATGGGGATGACAACATACACACCTGTCTACTTGTTTATCATCGAGATCCAACTCATCAAAGAAGCTCAAAGAAGAGATGTTGAAGATTGAAGTATTTCCACTTAATTAAAGAGCCGCTCTCTATGTTCAATACTTTTAGCTGTGAAAGATATTATTATTATTATTATTATTATTATTATTATTATTATTATTATTATTATTATTATTATTATTATTATTATTATTATTATTATTATTATTATTATTATTATTATTATTATATATGGCCCGGTTTTAGTTTTTTATAATTTCATAAAATTTATTGCAAATACAACTTGGCTCCAGTTTGATAATATAAATATAAAGATACGCAAAAATCAAACATATTTTATTCAGTTCACGATTAGTAATTAGGAGAACTATTATGCGATTACAAATATTTTAATGATAATAGGATGCATTCATAATCTACCTGTATAATTATTTCTATTCTATTCTATTATAAAAGTGTCTTTTGTAACAAATTTTGGTTTACCTAATTTGTCCCTATAATAAAGTTTGATTTAAGGTCAATATTGTAAATTTATCATGATTTAATTTATTATAAAAAGTCAAATATAATTTTCGCAATTATAATCATTATTGAACTACACAAGAATTTATTTAATAAAGTAGCATAATATTATTGAAAAGATATACTATTATAATCAATTTCTACATAAATTAATAAAATATTATAGTCCTTCTCCAATTAGAATTCACTAATTGTCCAACTTAACCTTAATTATACAATATATAATACCTCCTCGATTCCCCATCAATCAAATTACAAATACTAAGTTACACACATCTCCAATAGAACTCGCATTTTTCAATTTCTATTGAATATGTCATTAATTAATAAAGGGTTTGGGTTTAAACACATCAACAAAAAAACTTCCACTTCTAAGCTCTAATCAAACATAGTAGACAATTTAATTTCAAGAACATTATAAAGTATTGTAAGCATATATATATTACCCTTATACTTACTCTCCTTTTTCTTTAAGTTCTCTTTGATGTAAAATAATCACGAGAAAATTAAGGAGAGAAAAGAAAATAAACATCTTTTAATTTTCCCTTGTTTTAAAAGAAATAGGATGCATTTACAAAAAAAATTGGTGGTTCATCGTGTAACAATTATTACCACGCCATCATATGCTATTCAGAACCATTATTAATCTCTCTACCTGTGAAATTATTGTACGACAGGTCCAGCTCTGTAAGCATGGTGAGATTTCCAATTCCTCGTGGGATGCTGCCACTCAAATTGTTATTCATAAGTATCAAGAACTCAAGGTTTTTGCATTTCCATATATTTGACGGAATCTTCCCTGCAAGTTGATTGAGAGACAAATAATAAGCATATATTGATGTTGGGCATATTCCACTTCTACCTGCAAATAATAGAATCACGTACACGAGTAACAAGTAAGAAGATATTTGTACGTACCTCGAAAATCGTTATAGCCCAAATACAACTCGCTAAGCATGCTCAAACTCCCAATTTCAAGCGGAATTTCTCCATTGAAATGATTGAAGGATAACCTCACGATCTCAAGGAGTGTGCATTTCCATATATTTTGTGGAATCATCCCAGAAAGTTGATTGCGTGAAATATCTAGTGCTTTGATATTTGGGAGATTGTCGCAGAAATGGGTCGAGAGTGAACCTGATAGGCTATTATTGCTAATTCTAATTTCTGTCAAGGAAGAGATATTGAAGATAGCATGTGGAATGGACCCACTCAACTCATTTACATTCAAGTTTAACACTTGTAGGGATGAAAGATTTCCAATCTCCTCTGGGATAACCCCGCTCAAATGGTTATTGCTTATCCATAATTCCTTGAGCGAAGAAGACCTACTGCTCCCGATCTCCGTCGGAATATTTCCACTCAACAGATTGTTACTCAAGTCTAAGAGTTGGAGATTTGAATTGTTGAACAAAGAGGGAGGGATTCTACCTGTGTAACTGTTGTTGTGGAGATCTAGTTGCTCGAGCTGAGGTAATCTGCCCAACCATGTTGGAATTTCTCCAGCAAATGAATTCGCTCCCAAGTTCATCACCTTCAGACGCCGCAGTTTAGAAAGCTCGAACGGTAACAAGCCTGCGAAATTGTTGGAACTGAGATCCAAATATCTCAGGAATGTTAGGTTTCCGAGATGAGGAGAAACAGTTCCAGCAAGGTCGAAACCGGAGAGATTAAGGGCAGTCACTCACCCTACGATGCCTGAGGCCGCACTTCACACCAGTCCAATTACACAATGGTACATTTTCTGACCATTTGAGGCGCAGAATAGCATGTGGGTCGGAAGTAACGGAGTTTTCGAAGGAAAGGAGAAAATGTTTATCAGTGGTAGAATTCAAAATAGATGCAGCGCCCAAGCAGGGCGAAATGCCAGTATTAAATAGCAACAACAAAATGGAAAGAGCAAAGGACGAGAGATGAAATATTTCCATGGATTGTTTTTTGTTAATAATAATAGCTACTTGTTTTCCTTCGAATTGATATATTGGTTGCTCTCTTTATATATAACATAAAGGATTATCTTTTGAGTCTTCCTAGTCAACTTAGTGCTCTAACCAATAAGTTGTGGAATTTCAATTCGTCATCGAGGGTGCCATTGACGCAGATATATGCACTTACTCTTACATCCTAGAAAGAAAATCCACTACATATATATAACAAGCAGATGAATGCTCGTCTATCCGCACTAACCTTTCTTAATCTTAATGTAATCACGGATAACATAATATACTATTGATGGATAAATTTTATATATATATAAAAAGAATAATCAGTGGGGGAGTATTTCTAATAACAAGCATATTAAAACTCTAATAAAATTACATATAAAATGTTATTGCAGCTCAAAGAGATTTTTCTACTTTATCTACAATTTCTCTATACATTTTACTTTAAATTTGACTACACGCACCCACTACGAAACTCTACCCAAAATCACTAGTTAGACTTACAAATTGAGATATTTAATTTGTAACGTTCAAATCAATATTTATGATTTTATTAAATTGCCATTAAAATTAATTTTTGATTTAATTTAGATTCGTATTAGTATATTATACTAACAGTATAAAATATTTTCTTTCTTTCATTTATTACAAAAGTCAGCACACTAAGATTAGTTCATAATGAATTACTCTCTCCGTTTTTTTTTATAAGGGGTTTTAGACATTTGATTTTTTTTTATTTTTTTTATAAGGCGTTTTTATATTTCTAGGTAAAATTTTCAATTTCCAACTCACTATTCCTCAAACTTTCTCTTGTTTTCATTAACTTCATTTATCACAATTAATATTTATCTCTTTTTCCAAAATAATTTCATCTGTTTTTTACATGAAAAATACGATTTACGAGAAAAAAAATATCATAAAAAAATAATCATCAAATTTTCTTAATTCTTGTTTTTGAACTAAAAGCCCCTCATAAAAAAGGAGGGAGTATTACAACTTTGGAAGTCTTAATTACTTTTGAGCCCTAACTTTATCCACCAATGAGATTAAAGATGAGTGAGCACAACAAGCATCTCCACTCACAAGGAATATTATAAGTGTTGGAAATAGTTGGTTATCTTTGTAGAAAATGTATGACTTGGGCCCATGTTTTAATTTTATCCTAATCATAACTTTGATATTTTGGATGAATTACAACCATGGAAATTATACCATTTATATTTAGTTCTTTGACTAGGAATGGTGCATAATTCCATCTTATTATTTACTATTCATATTCACCATGGGCATATTTACCTTGTTCGTTGTGGATGTGGAAGTGGTAAACAATAAGGCAAAACAAATACAATTATTATTTTTATTTCAAAAAAGAAAAACCTAGTCTTTCTTTTTTTCCCTCTCAACAAGCAGCAACTTTAGTGTATCATTTTAGTTTTGTTTGTTATTTTGGATCGTCACTAATCTCGTTTCTTAAAATGAAAAGTATTAACCCTTTATTTTCAATGTGAGTCCTTTACTTATAATTTTTAACACTGGCGTATAAGATCTCGTGTTGAAAAGAAACGGTTCTACCGAATGGGACGGAGGGAGTAATAATAGTTAGCATTCTATTATCTACTTATGTATGGCGAGTTGAGAATTAATTTCCAAAAATGTTACTTAAATGAAAATCAATTTCACCCAAATTTCAATTTAAATGCTCAATGTTTGGAAAAATTGGATTAAATAAGATACTAAAGAACAACTTTTGACCCAATCTTCGATTACAGTTAAACTTTAAAATTATGAACATATTTGATTTTTCAACAATTAGGATACTTTAAATTAATTCATCTCATTCGAACATTTCAACGAACACTTTCCAGGCTCTTTTGTCAAATATGGTAATCAATGAGATACAAAAGATGAGAATCAAAGAACACGAAACAGCTAGCTGTGCGATCAAGACTTCCACCACATGTTTGAATAGAACTAAAGATAAAGATGACTATATATCGCGTGAGAGGGGGCAATTGACGCGATCGTCGTCCTCGACGTCTACTTGTTTGTTATTAAAATTTAAATTTGCAAAAAATTAATTTCACACATTCAAGCATTTCACCGAACAGCTCGAGGGCTTCAATGATTTAGACTGTAATGGTAGAATTTTATGTTTTTGATTTCAAATAATGATTGCAACCATCCTTTGTGAATAGTGTCTTCTACTCTACAAATTTTTATTCTGTAGAAATAAAAACAAAAAGTAAAATAAAGATAAAATATTTCTTTGCTACTCTGCCGTGGGGAATGTTAATATTTTGAAATCAAACGACTTGTATATGTGTCACTCTCAGCCCAATAGAAGCTGGACTGTGAAACATGAACCTTTTTCAAACATTTCATCGAACATCTGGAATGCTTCAATGATTAGACTGTAATGGTTTAATTTAAACCTGCGAATTCAATGACAAAATTAATGCAAGAATCAAACTGATATGTTTTGCCAAACTACTACAGGCTTAAGTTTCCATTTTAACCAACAGTAACGGATAACTCATATCTTGGGCGACTAGTGCCCAAAGCTGCTACGATTGTTGCTTTGATCTTGTGCAGAGCAGCTGCTGCTTCGATCATGTTGATTCTTTCATCCACAGAAACTGCTAAGCATTTCATTGCCAACTCGAAAATCGACGAGACGCATCGCTGCTTGTCGGAGAAATCTCGATCTTCCCTCGATAAGAGAGCAGCTGCCACAATTTCAGTAGCTGCGTTTTGTTGCAGAGCTGCACTCACCCAATCTCTTATACTCGTTTTTCCATCGAACATATCATCTGTTGGCTTCTTCCCCGTGAACATCTCCAACAACATTATCCCAAAACTGTACACATCCTGTAGAATTTCTATAGTAGATAATAGAAATTCATAGCTCAATAGAAGAAAGACTGTTTCATTGAATCTGGAAATCTGAGAATTACAGTACGTACAAAGACTATATATAGTAGTGCAGATACAAAGAGAAAGAATGAACGCTTTTGTCCAAAGAAACGCGACTCAACTACAACCACACGATTACACCCAAATCTACGGCTACGATATGACCTCCACTTATTTAACTAATCCGACGTGGCGAACACGTGGACCACGTGGACCAATCACAAAACACTAACACCTAATTCAAAACTACCCGCCATCTCTTCCACCTCTCTTCTTCTTCCCTGCTTCACCTGCAACTCCATCACCAGAATTCTTCAACGTCTGAACCTCCATTTCCACACCCCCCCCCCCCCCGCAAGATGGAATTGGTGGACATCCACCAACCCCATCTTGGAAAGTAAATCTCGAAACCGGGGAGAAGCCAAGGACTTGGTGAAAAAATCTGCCAATTGAGCAAGAGAAGATGTAGCCACCGGCGTAAGAAGCCCAGATACAAACTTCTCTCTCACGATGTGACAATCCATTTCAATGTGCTTAGTTTTCTCATGGAAAACAGAGTTCTTCGTGATGTGAATAGCTGCCAAATTATCACAGTGAAGCGGAATAGGCAGATCAAGAGGAACAAGAAAATCATGAAAGAGATAACTCAACCAAACCAGCTCTCGAGTCGTGAGACTCATAGCTCGGTATTCAGCTTCAGCAGTAGAAGAAGCCACCGTGGGTTGCTTCTTGCATTTCCACGAAACCAAGCCTGAACCAAAAAAGACACAGTAACCAGTTAAGGAACGTCTACTATCCACGCACGTTCCCCAATCCGCATCGGAGAAAGCTTGAAGCTTGAAATCGCAGTGAGCAGAGTAGAACACCCCAAGAGAGGGGCATCCCTTTAAGTACTTCAAAACATGCATCGCCGCATTCCAATGAGTAACCGTGGGGCGAGCCACAAACTGACTTAGCTGTTGTGCAGCAAAAGTAATGTCTGGCCGAGTTAAATTCAGGTAAAGAAGCTGACCAACCACTCTTCTGTATGGTTCAGCATCCTCCATATAAGCACCATCTTTCCTTGAAAGCACACAGCCAGGAGAGAAAGGAGTCTGAGTCGGCCTGCACCCCATCAACCCAGCAGAGCCTACAATATCCAGCACATACTTGCGTTGATTGAGGGCAATTCCATCTCTTCCACGAACAATCTCCATCCCCAAAAAATATTTTGCTTCACCTAAATCTTTGATACTAAAGGTGGAGTGGAGAAACTTCTTCAAATCTGCAATCAATTCCAGAGAAGGGCCACAAACTAACACATCATCCACATACACAAGCAAACACAGCATAGAACTCCCACCTCCCTTTATAAACAAACAATGATCACTTTGGGACTGAGAGAATCCAAAAATCTTGAGCTGTTTAGTAAACTCCAAGTTCCATTCCCGAGAAGCTTGTTTCAATCCATACAAGCTCTTTACAAGTTTACACACCTGCCCAGGTTTAGCTCCTTTAAAACCTGGAGGTATAGACATATAAATGTCATCTCGAAGAAAGCCATGAAGGAAGGCGTTGTTGACATCAAGCTGATGTATGTGCCAATCCTGAGCAGCAGACATAGCTAACATGAATCTAACTGTCACCATTTTTGCCACTGGGGAGAACACTTCAGTGTAGTCTTTGCCATACTTCTGGTTGTACCCTTTTGCAACCAAACGAGCCTTATAACGCTCTATAGTTCCATCAGGATTATGCTTAATCTTAAACACCCATTTACAGCCAATTGGCTTCTTCCCTACAGGAAGATCAGTAAGAATCCAGGTCTTATTTTCAGACAAAGCCAAAAGTTCTCTGTCCATAGCATCAACCCACTCCAAAGATTTACTAGCCTCAGTAAAAGTAGTAGGTTCTTTCACCACAGAAAGATTGAAAAGAAACTCCACATAAGAAGGAGACAAGGCTGAAGAAACAAGAAAAGGAAAAGTTGGAGGAGTCAGACTAGAAGAAGAAACACCCAGTGAAGAATATGTAAAGTTACAAACATAATCTTGTAACCAAGTGGGTGGTTTTCGAATCCTACCCTCTCTAGCAATAAGTGGAGGTGGATTAGGTGGATTAGGTGGTGAGGCAGTTGATGAAGGAAGAGAATCATCAACCTGCTCATCAGTGGAATCATCAATGGAACTGGTAGTATCATCTAGCTCTCCTACAGAAGGAATGAATAGATCATGATCATCAATAGGAATATCAACATGTGGAGAGGAAGCTTCAATAGGAGCAGTAGATGATGAAGAAATAGAATCTTTGAAAGGAAATTTATTTGGGAAGAATTTCACATCCCTTGAAACAAAGGTTCTATTATGATCAAGATCATAAAGAAGGAAACCTTTGTAAGCCAAATCATACCCCAGAAAAACTGATCTAATGCTTCTACTATCAAATTTACCTCGAGTGGGTGAGTGATCCACAGCATGAGCTAAGCAACCAAATGGTTTGAGCATGGAAAAGTCTGGCTGATCCATGAATAAAATCTCATAAGGTGTATTCCAATCAATCACTCTACTTGGAGTTCTGTTTGACAACCAAGTTGCCATAAGCAATGAATAAGGCCAAAACTTCATAGGGAGTCCACTGCAAAACATAAGAGCCCTTGCTGTATCCATTAAACTCCTGTGCCTTCTTTCCACAACACCATTTTGTTGTGGTGTGTAAGGGCAGGACCTCTGATGTAGTATGCCATTCTGTGCAAACAAATCATACACCCTCTTGTTCACAAATTCACTCCCATTATCACTTCTGACTTGCTGAATATCTTTGTGAAACTGAGTCTTAATCATCACAACATAATCTCTCAATATTCCAGCAACTTGATCCTTGCTGTTAAGCAAATAAATCCAAATCATCCTACTGAAATCCTCCACAATAGTGAGCATATACTTAACTGAGCATACATTCTCTACTGAATATGGACCCCATAAATCCACATGTACCATCTCAAACAACCCTTCAGTCCTCCTATTCAGAATAGGAAATACATCCCTTGACTGCTTAGCCTGTACACAGACTTCACAATCTTTGATCACATCATCAATATCCAATAGCTGCTTATCAGTAAACACCTTCATATGCTTCATGGTTTGTAGAGATGGATGTCCCATACATACATGCCACTCAGCAAGAGAAAGGTTTTTAGGATTAGTAAAACTCACATGAAGTGCCTCAGCAGGACCTTGCATTATGTACATATTCTTCTCCATTTTCCCAACGCCAAGGATTCTATCAGTGTTGTCCTGCTGAAAAACACAGTGAGAGGTATAGAAAACACATTTAATTCCACTATCATGTATGAGCCTTGCCACTGACAGTAAGTTATGTGTAAAGCCTGGGATGTATAGAACATTCAAGAGAGCAATGTCCTCATTTAGCCTTACTGTCCCCCCAATGCTAACTTCAATGGTAGAACCATCTGGAAGTCTTACTTCAATCCTTTTATCCAGCTTATATGTTGTATACATCTGATCTAATGTACAACATATGTGCACACTTGCACCAGAATCTATTACCCAAATAGATTTTTCCATTTCTTCTAGCACACTAAATGCATAGTGGCCTTCAAAGGGTGAATCCTTCACCTGTGTATTGTGAACCAGATTCACATCTGTCTTAGTTGTGGCATTATGCTGCTGAAAATAACTGCCAACATACTTAGCTATCTCTGCTTGAATCACTTTGCTTATATCCATTCCTCCATCCTTATGTTCTTTCTGCTCAGAACCTCCATGTGAGGAAACAAATCCTTCATCCTCTCCTTCCACCATATTCACTCTGCCTCCCATCTTATTTTCCTTGAGCTTCTTGTACCACTCAGGAATTCCATGAAGCTTGAAACACTCATCTGCTTCATGACCATTTGCTAAGCAATGGCTGCACTTCAACCTCTTCCTCTGCTCTTTAGTTAACCTTTTCTTAAATGTAGGTCCCTTAGCACCAGCTGTAGAATTGTAACCCTGATGAGTAACATTCATACTCATTATGTGCCCATTTTCAGTTGTTTGTGTCAATATCTTCCTATCCTCAACCTGTACAATCAATGAGTAAGCTCTATCTAGATCCGGCAATGGATCTAACATCATGATCTGATCAATGACAGATTCATAGCTCTCATTTAGGCCTTCTAAAAACTTCATCAGCCTCTGCTGTTCCTCTCTTACTATTGCAACTCCTCTAGCATTACACATGCAGTCCAACGGTGGCAAAACTGCATCTAACTCATCCCAAAGTGCTACGAGATTATTGAAATACTCTAAGACACTTTGAGTTCCTTGATTGAATTTGAAAATTTCCTTCTGCAACCTATAAACCTTTGGACCATTCCTACGGCCAAAACGCAGTGTAATTGCCTTCCATAAACGAGCGGTATTATCTATATGTGTAAATGCATTCACAAATTCCTTGGAAATAGAGTTCACAATCCATGTTGACACCATAAAATCAACCTTAAGCCATTGAGTATAGTATCTAGACGTAACAGGAGGCATAGGCAAATTTCCAGTTATGAAATCTAGCTTAGATCTCGCTGCTAAAGCTCGCTTAATTGATTTGCTCCAGTTTATGAAATTAGTACCTGTCAACTGAGCTGAAACTAGTTGAATTCCTGGATGATCCGAAGCTGGTAACGACAGAATCTCACGAATCTGAAATGCTGTGAAACCACGAGGCAAATCTTCACCTCCTCCGCCATTAACTGGTGGATCTCCACCTTCGCCTCCCGGCGGAACATTATTCTGCCGTCCAGCTCGAAAATCCACGAACGGATTCCCATTCAAACTCTTCATCCGTAGCTTCCTCCTCAACTGGAATCTCAGTTTCTTCTGTCGCTTGTGCGCGCCAATTCAGTTTCTGCTGCTTCACCATTTCTACAAAACCCTAAAACCAAGCTCTGTATACCATGTAGAATTTCTATAGTAGATAATAGAAATTCATAGCTCAATAGAAGAAAGACTGTTTCATTGAATCTGGAAATCTGAGAATTACAGTACGTACAAAGACTATATATAGTAGTGCAGATACAAAGAGAAAGAATGACAAAAGCGTGAGAACGCTTTTGTCCAAAGAAACGCGACTCAACTACAACCACACGATTACACCCAAATCTACGGCTACGATATGACCTCCACTTATTTAACTAATCCGACGTGGCGAACACGTGGACCACGTGGACCAATCACAAAACACTAACACCTAATTCAAAACTACCCGCCATCTCTTCCACCTCTCTTCTTCTTCCCTGCTTCACCTGCAACTCCATCACCAGAATTCTTCACGTCTGAACCTCCATTTCCACACATCCCCATTGGTAGACACTTTTCCTTCCGTTCCGAACTCTATTTGTATCAGACACAGCAGTTCATCAATTTGTTAGGATTAGGCAAATTAATCATGGAAAATAATGGAATTTGAAAAGCTAACATTATGCATTATCACCTGGTGCAGCGTAACCGATGGTGGCCAACGTTTGAGTTTGGGCGAAAGCTTCCCCTTCCTCGAAAAGCTTCGAAATACCAAAATCAGAGAGACAAGCAATCATGTCTTGATCAAGAAGAACATTGCTTGGCTTTACATCGCAATGAACAATTGGGAATGAATAGCCATGGTGTAGATACTCCAATGCTGCCGCAACATCTATTGCGATTTTTACTCTCTGAAGCAGATCCGAATCACTATAGGTGTTCTAATGCAACCATCTATCCAAGCTCCCATTTGGCATGTACGCGAGAACCAAGGCTTTAAACTCCATGTTACTGCAACATCCAATTGTCCGCACTAAGTTTCTGTGTCGGATGCCGCCCAGTATTTCTGTCTCGGTATCAAAGCTTTTTGCACCTCCTTCTAGCTGCAGGTTGAATACTTTGACTGCAGCTTCTAATCCATCCGAGAGTGTTGCACGGAAGACAGAACCGAAGCTTCTTCTTCCAAGTAAGTTTCCTTCACTAAAACTGTTTGTTCCCCGTTCCAGTTCTATGTAAGAAATTCTTCTCCATTCACTAGTCGGCGGAATGTCACTCGATTGTATAACTTTTCCTGATTTACGCCTCCTTATCATCACGAAGATGATAATCGCAAGAATAGCGGGTAATATCACTGAGGGTACCAAGAATTTCTTTAAGTTTGATCTAGGATGATGGTTTGCTAACAAGCAAGGTTGAACTTGAAATCTCGGGGAACCGCAGAGGGCAAAGTTTTGAGAAAAGGATTGAGGAGGGAAATTACCAAATTGACCTCCACTTGGGATTTCGCCTTCCAGTTTGTTGTTAGAAGCATTAAAAATGTGAAGATAGGGGGAGTGTTGGGAATTGTTATGGACCAATTTGTTAAGGGGGAACTCTGAGGGATACTTGATAAACGAAGCCATTTGTTTTTGATTGGATCCCAAAACCCCAAGTGTCCAGCTCCCAAGCGACCCATTTTGATGTAGTTAATAGGTTAGAATTTTTCTAAGCCTAAATCTGTTAGGATGGCTTTATTTTGCTTAGCTTTAGACTGCAGGAATTCAAGTGAAGGCCACTCGCTTGAGTGTGTTCTTCCAAAGCGAAGCGAGTCTAGCAAACCGAAGTGAAGCGTGCCGAAACCAGCTAAGCGAAGCGAGCGCTACAGTGGAGTCAAAGTGAAGCCACCAAAGCGAAGCAAAGCGAACGCTACAAAGAAAAGCAGAAGCGAGTCAACGCGGGTCAACACTTATTAAAGCGGTCACTACGAAACTTCGTTTCGAAAGCGACCCGCTACAGTATGATCCTGAAGCGACTCACTTCAGAGCGGACGCTACAACTTAAAGCAAAGCAAGCCACTACCTACCAGAAAGCGACAGCACAACTCCCGCCCATATTTTGAACTCCAGTCAACAGGAGATCGTAGCATTAATTACGAGATCTCCACGTGTCGAAAGCGGAGTGGAGCGGTAGAGTTGACTGCCAGGCCGACAAAGGCGCCGTAACAGTACTGGCTCGCTCCAGTTACTGTTAAGTTTGTAACTTAGCCATTTTCGGCAAAGAGACAAACTGGGCACCTGCAAAAGCTACTGCCTGCGCAAGTACTGTCGAGAGGAGGAGGGAAAAGGCCACCAACCAAGCAACGGATCTCAGCCAACCCTCCGCCTATAAATAGTGAAGGATGAAGACGAAGAAAAGAGAGAACACTACTTGAGCATTCGAGCGCATACAGCAAACAAACACTCCCCAGCCTTCTAGCAATCTTCGAGTCTTTGTTTTCAAGTGTTCTCCGAGTTTCCAGTTCATCGGAACTCGTCTTCACAACCTTCACACATAGATTCTAAGCCCACTTCATATATCCGAAGCTTAGAAGAAGAACTCTAGCCAATCTTTGCATCTACTGTAAAGAGTTCTTCATAGTGTGTCGTCAACCAAAAACCCTATACTTGTCTGTTAGGTTTTTGAGTGTTGTCGTTAGGTTGTTTCGATCCAAGGCTCTTCTTTCATCGATTGAAGAAGCCTCGATCATAGAGTTGAGATCCAAGCTTACACTTACACCGTTTGTGTAAAGCTCGATCGAAGCTAGGCTGTAAGGAGAGCCCGGAATCTCCCTGTTGTTCGGACAGAAGCGAGTGAAGCTTCGTGTCCAGTTTAGGTCTTAGTAGTGAACCCGTAATCACTGCACTGTTCGTCAGATCCAGGCGAGTGAAGCCCGATCTCGACCAGGTTTTTGAAGGACCCGTAACCTTCAAGTTCTTGAGTGAAGAGAACAGTTGCCGTCGTGCAACAAAGTGGACGTAGGAGCGTTATCTCCGAACCACTATAAATCTTCGTGTCGTATCTCTCTAACCCTAAACTCTTTACTTTGTTTATCCATTGCACTTGCATCTAAACAACTTAATCTGGATATTTTAATTACTTAGGAAAAGATTTTAGCTCACCAAATTCCGCATATACGAGTAAAGACTCCCTCTTGATCAAGTGTTCACTTCGGTCAAGCAGGCAAGCTACGTACTGTAGATCTAGCTTCAGCTAGGTCTTAAGTTTTTAAGCGAGCTCTTTACTTGTTACTCTGAGTTAAGGGATTTGAAGTTGAAAAACTTCAAAATACGTATTCACCCCCCCCCCTCTACGTATTTTTCCTATTAACAAACCGGGACCAACAGGGAGGATCTCTAAGGACTTGGGTATCGAACCAGAAAGATCGTTGTAAGATAAATCTAAAGTTTCGAGACCTCCGAGATGCCCTAAGGATGTGGGAATAGATCCTCCAAACTGATTATTCGACAAGTTTAGAGTTTCTAATGATTGGCAACCGTCAATCAAACTGGGTATATCACCTGAAAATCGATTAGACGACAAATCCAAGGTGTTGATTTCCTTCAAATGCCCGAGCTGAGGCGACAACTGGCCATCGAAATAATTGGAGGCCAAGTTCAAAACGACAAGGTCTGTAAGTTGCCAGAAGTTGGGAGGGATGGTAGAATCCAAGTGGTTGGAGTTAAAGTAAACTTCTCTCAAGGATTTGAGTTCCCCAAAACATTCAGGTATTGAACCTACAAGCTTGTTCCTATATAGTCTCAACACTCCCAAATTATATAATCCGCAAATATTATTTGGAATAGACCCAACCAATTGATTGCCACCAAGATTCAGTCTTTGGAGTTGCTTCATTTTCCCAACTGTCGGTGGAATGCGCCCACTCAATTGATTTTCATGTAAGCGCATCGTGAGCAAACTGCTTAAGTTTCCAATTTCATATGGAATGGTGCCTGTGATGTTGTTGTATGATAGCGAGATACTCTCAAGCGAAGAGGAAAAGTTCCCAATTGACGCGGGCAGGCTACCGTTCAATAGGTTATCCGACACATCCAAGTACTTCAAATATCGACACTCGGTTAATGAATATAGAAATGGGGCTACCTCTCCTCTCAACTTATTCTCCCCAATGTAAAGTTTTTTGAGGAGTCTCAATTTACCAAAGTCGTCTGGTATGGATCCACTAAAGACGTTGCCACTCAAGTCCAATGTGGCAAGTTGAGAAGCATTGGTGATGGAGCTTGGAATTGGGCCACTCAGTCTGTTATCACTTATAAGAAGCCTTTCAAGATTGAAAAGTGAATTCCCCAAATCTGAAGAAAGACTACCTGATAACTCATTATATGAAAATTCTAAACTCTTCAAGGTTGATATGTTGAATATGGAAGATGGGATGGAGCCGGATAAGGAATTGTTGTACACATTGAAATATTGAAGGTTTGGTAAAGTGCCCATCTCTTGTGGAATTTCACCTGCCATAAGTAGACATTCATGCATGCATGAGATATTAATAATATTTCAATGTATTATTAATAATAGTTAATTAGACATACGGCCTGGTTTTAGTTTTATAATTTCACTAGTAATTCACCCACGCGATGCGTGGGGATCATTTTAATTTCACTAGTAATTTCACTGGTTCGGGGGCAGCGCCCTCGATAGCAGGGTCCCAGGGGTGGCAGCCCTGGCAGGGGTGCGGGGGCAGCGCCCCTGAGCACGGTCCAAGGGGCGGTAGCCCCTGGCGGGGTCCAAGGACAGAGCCCCTGGCTGGGTTAGCTTGGAATATTTTTATTTCCTATAAAGTTGCTGTGCAGGAAATTCACCGAAATTTTAATTTTCGGAATTTCGAGGACCATTTTGCAACTTTCGAAAAGTTGCTTTCGAAAGGGCGCGTTCGAAAAGGTGTTTACCCGTTTTAAAACTGAAATATCAGTTTCTTCCCGTTCTGTTCTTCTTTTCTTATTCTGATCGACTTCTTCTTTTGGTTTGAAAAAAAAAATATCTCATATATTACATCTGATCGTTCGACTCTGAATTGTATCCGATCAAATATTTCGATTGAACCGTCGAATTGATTCGATCTGAAAGTGCATACACGCCTTTCAGAGTATCCGTTTTTGTTCGTATTCACATCTTCGTTCTTAATAGCACCAACATTTCACTTGGGAACCTACCTGTAAGTAATTTTCTAATCGCCAACAATAACAAACTTAATCCAAATCTGCCCTCAACATATATATTGTTTATGCTCCCATGCAATATACAACTACTGATTAATTCGTAGTAGTATTTTGCAATTACTCGTCAACTCATGCATGGTGATTATATGGCATATTTACCTGTCAACTTGTTAGAATCAAGATACAACACCTCAAGCCGTGGTAGATTACTGTGGAAACTTGGGATACTTCCTGATAAACTATTATTGGAGAAGCTCAATTCCGTCAGAGAAGAGATGTTGAAGATTGAAGATGGGATATTTCCACTTAGAGAAGCGTTGTCGATGTTTAATATCTCTAGACTCGAGAGATTCCCCATTTCTGCCGGTACTCCTCCTAAAAGAATGTATATTGTTATTCACCAACATAAAGACCTTAGCTAGAATATTAATTGCCAATGAAATTGTTGTAGGATAATGCCAAGAGATCAAGATGTTTGCATTTCCATAGTTGATGAAATATGATCTTCAAGTTTATTCTCATGTAAAGAAAGTGATATGATGTTGGGCACGCATACTAAATTAATGTTTAAAGCTGGGATACTTCCGGTCAAATAAGTGCTAGAGAGCTTCATGAATCTCAATTGCTATTTTACTATTGTTATATATAGGATGTTATATTGTTTTTGTTAAATGTTATACTCACTTCTAGAATGGCCGTCCACCGTTTTTAAACCATTTCCTTTTTTAGATACCATTTAAACAACATTTTAACACATGATTACAATATATTAAATTTTGTGTTGAAGCTTTTAGTTTTAAAGATAATGAACGAATAAAGTATTATTGTAAAATCACATATATACACAAGTAAGAAGTAAGAAGATATTTGTACGTACCTCGAAAATCGTCATAGCCCAAATACAACTCTCTAAGCGTGTTCAAGCTCCCAATTTCAAGCGGGATTTCTCCATTGAAATGATTGTAGGCTAAACTCAGGATCTCAAGGATCTCAAGGTGTCTGCATTCCATATATTTTGTGGAATCTCCCCAGAAAGTTGATTGCGTGAAATAGCTAGTACTTTAATATTTGGGAGATTGTCACACAAATGACTCGAGAGTTGACCTGATAGGTTATTAGTATGAATTCTAATTACTCTCAAGGAAGAGATATTGAAGATAGCATGTGGAATGAAGCCACTCAACTCATTTAAATTCAAGTTTAGCACTTGTAGGGATGAAAGATTTCCAATCCCCTCTGGAATAACCCTGCTCAAATGGTTATTGCTTATCCATAATTCCTTGAGCGAAGAACACTTACTACTCCTCCCGAACTCCATTGGAATATTTCCACTCAACATATTGTTACTCAAGTTTAAGAGTTGGAGATTTGAATTGTTGAACAAAGAGGGAGGGATTCTACCCGTGAAACTGTTGTTGCTTAGGTACAGCTGCTCGAGCTGAGGTAAAATGCCCAACCATGTCTGGACGATCTCCAATGAATGAATTCACTGCCACGTTCATCACCTTCAGACGCCGCAGTTTAGAGAGCTCAATTGGTAAGAAGCCTGTGAAATTGTTGGAGCGGATGTTAAGATATCTGAGAAACGTTAGGTTTCCAAGATGTGGGGCAACAGTTCCAGCAAGGTCGAATCCGATGAGATTAAGGGCAGTGACCCTTTGGTGCTTGACACCACACGTGACGCCAATCCAGTCACAAACGGCTGTGTTTCCCGACCAATTCGTGTGCAAGATAGCACTGGGGTCGGAAGCAACGGAGCTTTTGAAGGAAAGGAGAGCATGTTTGTCAGTAGCAGAATCCAAGCAAAGGGCAATGGTATTGAACAAGAAGTAGATGGAAAGAGCAAGGAAAGAGAGATGAGTAGTCTTCATTGAATTTCAATTGTTTTATTTGGGATTGTTGCCCTCTCTCTGTTCTTACACACACACACACACACACACACACACATATATATATATATATATATATATATAGGAAATAAATCAGGTGCAAACTCTATTTTCAGTGCAATCTGCAAACCCTGCATTTTCATGCATAGAATGATGCATTTTCATGTATAGCATGTTGCATTAAAAAATAATAATATTTTATTATTAAAAATTAATAAAATAATATTTTAATTTTCATGCAACATGTTATTCATAAAAATGCATCATTAATGCATGAAAATGCAATGGTTTGCAGATTGCACCGAAAATTGAGTTTTCACCATAGTGTATCATATGAAAACTAAATATTTCGTGCAAACTGCAAACCATGCATTTTATGCATAGCATGATGCATTTTAATGCATAACATGTTGCATAAATAAATATATTTTTTTATTAATAAAAATGCATTATATAATATTATTTTTTTATGCAACATGTTATGCATAAATATGCATCATGTTATGTATAAAAATGCATGGTTTGCAGTTTGTACGAAATATTTAGTTTTCACCAGAACCACTCCCTATATATATATATATATATATATATATATATATATATATATATAGGGAGTGGTTCTGGTGAAAACTATATATATATATATATATATAATTTATTACTATAATATAATTTTGATTGCATATTTGATTTTGAAACTTGGTCAACGAGTCTTCTTCCAAATAAGTCAAGTGTGGAATTTATGTAAAGCTGGGACCTAAATTGGGATTACAGTAAAACCTCTATAAATTAATAACCTCGGGACTATGAAATTTTATTAATTTAGAGAGATATTAATATATCGATAAATTAATATTTTATTAATTAAAAAAGGTATTTTTAAAATTAAGCAAATTTAGTACATATGTAATGAAAATAAATAAATAAATTCAAATATGTTTTATTGATTATATCATTTATCAACAGATTCCCTAAAACTAATTAAATATAATTATATACAATATCAATTGATTGTATACAGTCAACTACTGTATTATATTTCTTGACGCATGTATTAAGTCATTGGAATTACTTGAATATACATGTTTACATTAGTTCGTTGCACTTTATTATAACCAATTAAATATATGCATGCATGATGAGTGAAACATATAGTATATAAATCTCAAAATATAAATAAAATCATTTATAACACTCAATCATGTCTTCTCATATAAAAGGCATTGCAAAATGTCATCTATGAATGATCAAACGCGTACAACATTATGTGAGTATAAGAGAGATCATCTTATGTGCACTCAAAAAAATTTACAAAGTAAGTTGATGAAAATTATCATTTGAAAGTTAGTTAAGGTACAAAGACCATAATATTCAAAATTTAAGAAAAATCAAGTAACAATATGTTCATATTTTAGCAAATTACCATAATATTTATAATTGTAATATTTATGAATTATTAATTTAGAGTTTTGATGGGACCTAATATTTATAAAGGGATTTTCTAAAAAGTTATTATTTTATTATCTTATCGAATTTGATGATTTTTTACAAAGGCCCGAGTCAGGACCGAAAGATTTTATTATTTTAGAGAGATTATTAATTTATAGAGTATTAATTTATAGAGGTTTTACTCTACAGTAAAATTTTACTTTAAAGATTAAATTGTAATTATACTAAAATTCGGATTTTTTTCGATCCAGTTATTTCAGACTTTTTTACTTTTGAGCTATCAATTCTTTTTTTTTTTTTTTTTTGTCTAACCCACTATTTTCTCCGGACTATTCAAATCGGTCCGTTAGGTTCGTGATTTTTTGACATCCCTAATTCCAATTAGGATGAGATCATGAGAGAGACCCTCAACATATGCTTTACTATACAATATCACAATAATAGCAAGTAATCTTATCTTATCATTTAGGTAGTAATCAATAGCTTTATTATATTCGTCGTAGGTATTTTTTTATAGATAACAAGAGCATAAGCAACAACAAAATTGAAAGAGTAAAGGACGAGAGATGAAATATTTCCATTTTATTATTTGTATTAATAGCATATGTACACTCTAATTTGCTCTCCACTAAATTTTATATGAGTTTAATTTTCAATTAACTTGAATAATATCCGAGCTATATATCCTATTTTCGATTATCTTTTGAGACTTCGTAGTCAACTTAGTGCTACCACAATAAGTGTGGAATTTCAATTCATGATGGAAGGGGCAATTGACGCAAGTCGTCGTCAACTTAATTACTTTTGAGGCCTCTAAAACATGCATCCACTAAATCTACATTAAGGATGTTAATTTCAACCTTGGGAAATTATACCATGCCACTTAATGGTTAGAATTTATGTTTAGTTGTTTGACTAAAATTGATGCATAATTCTATCTTTTTATTTTATATTCACCTTGATGTTGTTCGCTGTTGATGTGATATTAATAATCTATGATACAAACACAAATACAATTATTTTCTTATTTCAAAAAAGAAAAGCCTAGTCATTTTTTTCTTTATTTCGACAAGGGGCAAAATTAGTGTATCATTAGTAGTTTTTTTTTTTTCCCACATAAATATGAAATTAGCCTACTGGAAACTCTGAGAATTTGTTGAATTTCCAGCACAAAATCTCAGCAATTAGACAACAAAATTTTGTTAATAATGTCTTCTAATCCACAGAAATAAAATAATTATAATAATAAAAATAAAATCTGCACGCGGCAGTACCATTTTCTTTGCTATTCTGTTTTAGAGAATTGTATATACTTTGGAACATTTCATCGAACAATTTCCGCGCATCTGTTGAGAAATAATGGTAGCAGAAACAAGGCATAAGTCCTCTCAATCATCAACGAATTCAATTCATAAAACTAGTTTTCTGGAAACTTTAGACAAGGATTTTTCATGGGTCGGGAAAATGCTATCATTATTCTCTGAATTGATGCCTAGACACTGTTCGATGAAACGAGTAACAGAGATGATTATCCGGGGTGAAAAAGATAGAAAATCTGCTTGGAAATTAAAAATAACCACATTGCAATGAATCAAGGTTCATACCTTCGAATCTAATTAACCATTTGGTTTCCATTACACAAATCTAACTGAAGATTCCATTACGTAAACAATGAAAAGATGAGTAATTGCAGAGCACAATCAGCATCAAACTTCATTATTGTGAATACTAATCGATAAGGCATATCGAGGCCGACGCCTTCGTGTAGCTGCAGTTATTGCAGCATTGATCTTGTGTAGAGTAGCTGCTGCTTCGATCATATTGATCCTTTCATCTGCTGAATTTGCTGAACATTTCATAGCCAACTCAAAAATCGAGTTAAAACATTGTTCTTTTGCAGAGAAATCTCGATCTTCTCTTGACAACGGAACAATTTCAGTCGCTGCATTTTGTCGTCGAGCTTCACTTACCCAATTTATTAGGCTCATTTCTCCACCGAACATATCATCTGTTGGCTTCTTCCCTGTGAACATCTCCAACACCAATATCCCGAAACTGTACACATCCCCTTCCGTCGAAACTTTCCCTTCCCTTCCAAGTTCTGAGTGTTTCACATGCATTATTCATCATTCTGTATAAAAAAATAATATTGACAAAAATGAATTTAATTTGGAGAGGTTTACACTATTATCACCTGGTGCAGCGTAACCGATGGTGGCCAACGTTTGAGTGTGGACGAAAGCTTCCCCTCCCTCGAAAAGCTTCGAAATACCAAAATCAGAGAGATGAGCAATCATGTCTTGATCAAGAAGAACATTGCTAGGCTTTACATCGCAATGAACAATTGGGAACGAATAGCCATGGTGTAGATATTCCAATGCTGCTGCAACATCTATTGCGATTTTTACTCTCTGAAGCAGATCCAAATCACTATAGGTGTTCGAATGTAACCATCTATCCAAGCTCCCATTTGGCATGTACGCGAGAATCAAGGCTTTAAACTCCATGTTACTGCAACATCCAATTGTTCTCAATAAGTTTCTGTGTCGGATGCCACCCAGTATTTCTGTCTCGGTATCAAAGCTTTTTGCACCTCCTTCTAGCTCCAGGTTGAATACTTTGACTGCAGCTTCTAATCCATCCGAGAGTGTTGCACGAAAGACCGAACCGAAGCTTCCTCTTCCAAGTAAGTTTCCTTCACTAAAACTGTTTGTTCCCCGTTCCAGTTCTATGTAAGAAATTCTTCTCCATTCACTAGTCGGCGGAATGTCAGTCGATAGTGTAACTTTTCCTGAGTTACGCCTCCTTATCATCACGAAGATGATAATCGCAAGTATAGCGGGTAAGATCAGTGAGGGTACCAAGAATTTCTTTAAGTTTGATCTAGGATGATGGTTTGCTAACAAGCAAGGTTGAACTTGAAATCTCGGGGAACCGCAGAGGGCAAAGTTGTGAGAAAAGGATTGAGGAGGGAAGTTACCAAATTGACCTCCACTTGGGATTTCGCCTTCCAGTTTGTTGTTAGAAACATTAAAAAATTGAAGATAGGGGAGGGTGTCTAAGGACTTGGGTATCGAACCGGAAAGATCGTTGTAAGATAAATCTAAAGTTTCGAGACTTCCGAGATGCCCTAAGGATGCGGGAATAGATCCTCCAAACTTATTATTCGATAGGTTTAGAGTAACTAATGACTGGCAACCGTCAATCAAGCTGGGTATATCACCTGAAAATTGATTAGACGACAAATCCAAGGTGTTGATTACCTTCAAATTTCCGAGTTGAGATGACAAGTAGCCGTTGAAATGATTAAAGGACAAGTTCACGATGACAAGGTCTGTAAGAGCCCAGAAGTTGGGAGGGATGGTGGAATCCAGTTGGTTGGAGTCCAAGTAAACTTCTTTCAAGGATTTGAGTTCCCCAAAACATTCAGGTATTGAACCTACGAGCTTGTTCCTATCAAGGCTCAACACTCCCAAATTATATAATCGGCAAATATCATTAGGAATGGACCCAACCAATTGATTGCCACCAACATCTAATTTTTGGAGCTGCTTCATTCTCCCAATAGTCGGTGGAATGTGGCCACTCAATTGATTTCCATCCAAATTAATCGTGAGCAAACTACTCAAGTTTCCAATTTCAGAAGGAATGGTGCCCATGATGTTGTTCTCATATACCGAGATACGCTTAAGCGAAGAGGAAAAGTTCCCGATTGACGCAGGCAGGCTACTGTTCAATAGATTATCTGACACTTCCAAGTACTTCAAATATCGACACTCCGTTAATGAATATAGAAATGGGGCTACCTCTCCGGTCAACTTATTCCCCGAAATGTGAAGCTTTTGGAGGAGTCTCAAATTACCAAAGTCCGGTACGGGTCCACTCAAGGAGTTTCTATCCATTGCCAATATGGCAAGTTTAGAAAGATTGGTGATGGAGCTTGGAATCGGACCGGTGAGTCTGTTCCGAGCTACGAGAAGCCATTCAAGATTGAAAAGTGAATTCCCCAAATCTGAAGGAAGACTACCGGAAAACTCATTAAATGAAAGGGATAACACATTCAAGGTTGATATGTTGAATATGGAAGATGGGATGGAGCCAGTTAAAGAATTGTTGAACACGCTGAAATGTTGGAGGTTTGGTAAAGTGCCGATCTCTAGTGGAATTTCACCTGCCGTTTGCAGAAATACAAGCATGAATAAGAGTATATTGATGTTGGGCATTTCACTTGGGAACCTACCTGCAAGTAATTTTCTAATCGCCAACAATAACAAACTTAATCCAAATCTGCCCTCAACATATATATTGTTTATGCTCCCATGCAATATACAACTACTGATTAATTTGTAGTAGTATTTTGCAATTACTCGTCAACGCATGCATGGTGATTATATATATGGCATATTTACCTGTCAACCTGTTTTCACCGAGAAACAACACCTCAAGCTGTGGTAGATTACTGTGGTGGAAACTTGGGATACTTCCTGATAAACTATTATTTAAGAAGCTCAATCTGCTCAAAGAAGAGATGTTGAAGATTGAAGATGGGATATTTCCACTTAGAGAAGCGCTGTTGAAGTTTAATATCTCTAGACTCGAGAGATTCCCCATTTCTGCCGGTACTCCTCCTGAAATTATGTATATTGTTATTCACCAACATAAAGATATATACAGGTATTAGCTAGAATGTTAATTGCCAATGAAATTGTTGTAGGACAATGCCAAGAGATCAAGATGTTTGCATTTCCAAATATGATCTTCAAGTTTATTCTCAGGTAAAAAATGATGTTGGGCACGCATACTAAATTAATGTTGAAAGCTGGGATACTTCCGGTCAAATAAGTGCTAGAGAGCTTCATGAATGTCAATTGCTATTTTACTAATGATCTAGATAGGTTGTTATATTGTTTTTGTTAAATGTTATACTCCCTCCTAGAACGGTCGTCCACCGTTTATAAACCATTTCCTCCATTTAAACAACATTTTAACACATAATTACAATATATTAAATTCCGTGTTAAAGCTTTTAGTTTTAAAGATAATGAACGAATGAAGTATTATTGTAAAATCACATATATACACAAGTAAGAAGTAAGAAGATATTTGTACGTACCTCGAAAATCGTTATAGCCCAAATACAACTCTCTAAGCGTGTTCAAGCTCCCAATTTCAAGCGGGATTTCTCCATTGAAATGATTGATGGATAAACTCAGGATCTCAAGGTGTTTGCATTTCCATATATTTTGTGGAATCTCCCCAGAAAGTTGATTGTGTGAAATAGCTAGTAGTTTGATATTTGGGAGATTGTCACACAAATGACTTGAGAGTGAACCTGATAGGCTATTAGTCTGAATTCTAATTTCTCTCAAGGAAGAGAGATTGAAGATAGCATGTGGAATGGACCCATTCAACTCATTATAATTCAAGTTTAAAACTTGTAGGGATGACAGATTTCCAATCCCCTCTGGAATATTCCCGCTCAAATGGTTATTGCTTATCCATAATTCCTTGAGCGAAGAAGACCTACTGCTCCCAATCTCCGTCGGAATATTTCCACTCAACAGATTGTTACTCAAGATTAAGAGTTGGAGATTTGAATTGTTGAACAAAGAAGGAGGGATTCTACCTGTGAAACTGTTGTTGTGGAGATACAGTTGCTCGAGCTGAGGTAAACTGCCCAACCATGTCGGGACTTCTCCGGTTAATGAATTCACTCCCACGTTCATCACCTTCAAACGTCGCAGTTTAGAGAGCTTGATAGGTAACAAGCCCGCGAGATTGTTGGAACTGACGTCCAAATATCTCATAAATGTAAGGTTTCCGAGATGTGGGGCAACAGTTCCAGCAAGATCGAATCCAGATAGATTGAGAGCGCTGACCCTTTGGTGTCTGAGGCCGCACCTCACACCAATCCAATTACACACTGGTATATTTTCTGACCAATTGAGGCGCAAGATAGCATGTGGGTCGGAAGTAATGGAGTTTTTGAAGGAAAGGAGAGCATGTTTGTCAGTAGCAGAATCAAAGCAGAGGGCAATGGTATTGAAGAAGAAGATGATGGAAAGAAGAAAGAAAGAGAGAGGAGTAGTCTTCATTGATTTTAATTGTTCTGTTTTGGATTGGTTGCCATCTGTTTATATATACTGTGCTAGTTTATTACTATAATTTTGATTGCATATTTGATTTTGAGTCTTGGTCAACGAGTCTTCTTCCAAATAAGTCAAGTGTGGAATTTATGTAAAGCTGGGACCCAAATTGGGATAAAAGTAAAATTTTACTTTCGAGATTAAATTGCAATTGTACTAAAATTCAGATTTTTTTCGATCTAGTTATTTCAGACTTTTTTACTTTTGAGCTATCGATTATTTTTTTTGCCTAACCCACTATTTTCTCCGGACTATTCGAATCGGTCCGTTAGGTTTGTGATTTTTTGACATCCCTAATTCCAATTAGGATGAAAGGGACTCCTCAATATATGCATGCTTTACTATCACAATAATATCAATTAATCTTATCTTATCATTTAGGTAATAATCAATAGCTTTATTATATGCATCGTAGGTATTTTTTTATAGATAACAAGAGCATAAGCAACAATAAAATGAAAGAATTAAGGACGATTGATGAAATATTTCCATTTTATTATTTTTATTAATAGCATATATACACTCTAATTTGCTCTCCGCTAAATTTTTTATAATTTTAATTTTCAATTAACATGAATAATTTCCAAGTTAAATATCCTATTTTCGATTATCTTTTGAGTCTTCGCAGTCAACTTAGTGCTTTAACCACAATGAGTGTGGAATTTCAATTCGTGATGGAGGGGGCAATTGACGCAAGTCGTCGTCAACTTATTCATTTGAGAAAATTCTATTTCAATGCAAAAATTAAATAATGAAAAAGAAAAGAAAAATATATTTTCTCCTTCCCACAAATGCACTTACTGTTATATCCAAAAAAGAAAATCCACTACCTAAAGCAAACATATTAATACTCTAATAAATTACATGTAAAATACTTTTTTTAAAATCTATATCGATCACATATTAAAAGTTATTTGAAACATTCAAATCAATATTTATAATCTATATGTTGCCCCTTGGGCATTGCTTCTCACCACTAAGATGTTGTCACGTGGCTCAGTCTTCTTCATTTTAGCACCACTTTTTACTCTTTCCAGAAATATGTTTCTGAAATTGTAAGCCTATATTATATTGTTTTTTTTTTGCATGAATAGGTAGATAAATGTAGAAAATTATGAAATTCAATTCTAACGACATTTATTTTTTTTAAATTTTTAATTAATTTTTAATTATGAAATTCAATTTTAAAAAATTATAATATTACCAAGTGATACAATTCAAAAAACGAATGAAACAGAAGACTCGATCCTTTCATTCCAGTGATATACGTTAAACTTAAATTTAGGACTTAACACTTATAAAAAAATAAAAAATAAAAATAAAAATATATTTTAAATGAATATATCTGCCGACAAAGAGGAGAAAATTAAATGAAAATAAAAATCTGTTAAAATAGAAAAAAAGGGGGCTGGCGTGGCGGTGGGAGGCAATGCCTCAAAAGCAGCATATAGACTACCGTTCAAGAGGAAGATGGAAAAAGCAAAGAAAGAGAGATGATGAGTAGTCTTCATTCATTATTTAATTGTCTTATTATTGAATAAAGCAAAAGGAGCCATCTCAAGCTGTT
The DNA here is from genome assembly GCA_029379335.1 of Thymus mandschuricus. NCBI lineage: Eukaryota > Viridiplantae > Streptophyta > Magnoliopsida > Lamiales > Lamiaceae > Thymus > Thymus mandschuricus. The sequence continues at coordinate 40,137,114 of CM057074.1, forward strand.
CTCATGAGTACAGACAAGGATTAACCCATTATGGTCAATTGTTTTTTTCTAAAGGGAGGAAAAAAAGTAGGACTACTGATGAATTTCTGCCATCTTTCATTCTTCACATTTTCTTCTTCTGATATTTGTCATTAATTAATGAAAAAAAAAAAAAACCCAATTTCTACAGAATGTCGAGATGTCTATGTATCGCGTGAGGACGTGGCAGTTGACGCGTCCTGAGTCTTCGTCTACTTATTTTTTGAATTTCTATTCCTTTTTTTATTATTAAAATCAAATAATAATAGAATTACTCTATTGTTGTTATCACAATTTAGATGTGGCGCACTAATTTTACTTTTCTTTAAGAGAATCAAAGTAGCTTTTCCATGAATTTATTATGATGATCTTAAATTGATGTCTCTCTATTCATGGTTTCTTGGATTAAAATTATGGACACGGAGTTTGATGTAATGTTGATAGCCTAATAATATATGTAATAATATATGGGATGAGATCCTATACACAAATTGATTTTCCGTAATAAAAAATAAGAAATTGATAGACTACAAGTGTCGTAGTATCCCGTAAGAGAAATAATATTTCAAAATTATATCGTAAAACCCGTACTACGTCTCGGTGAAAACGCGTGCCGGAAAAGGTCAAAAAGCAAATGGGACAACAATAGCGGGACGGAGGGAGTATTTGATTTTCTGCAATAATTAAGAGAATACTAAACTAATTCAATCTCAGTCACACATTCTATTGAACACTTTCCAAGCTCTACTATCGAATATGGAAATCAATGACACGCCGAAGCCGGCAATCGGAGAAGACGAAGCAGCTGTGCGTAGAAATGCAATATATATAAAACCAGAAAGAAAAAATTATTATTCAAACTAAAAATTAGAGTCATTATTGTTTTTTTCTAGTAGGGAGGGAAAATAATTGATATTCGATCAAGACTGTTTGAATAGAACTAAAGATGAAGTTTCTGAGGTCTTTAATTCTTCACCTTTTCTTCTTCGTCATCTTTTGTGTTATTTGTCATTAAATGGGAAAAAAACAATTTCTACAGGCTCAAGTCGAGATGTCTACATATCACGTGAGGACGGGGCAATTGACTCCACTTGAGTTGTCGTCGTCGTCTTCTTCTTCTTCTTATTTTGTGAATTTCTCTATATTTTTTTGTTTTGTTAAAATCAAATAATAGAATTACACTATTATTGTTATTACAATTCAAATGTGGTTCGCATCCATTTTACATTTCTTTTCAGAGAATCAAAGTCAGTGTTTTCCCTTATGATTATGACTCTTAAGATAAATTACACCATTTGTTCGTGAATTTTTGAATTAAAATTTTGGGCATTTTGTTTAATGTACGTGGTAAATAAATTGAAGTATTGGAGTGTTATAATATTTTAACCGTGAGCTTATTGGATACTTTAATTTTGTGAAATATTAACACGCTGAAAGTAGTGTTTGTCTTGGACCTCCAATTGGGACCTCCATGTGTAAAATTGGGACCTCCATGTGGAGTATTAATATTGTACGTGATTGCCAGTACATATATCTTCAACTTTTCATTCATTTAACTACTACTCCCTCCTGTTTTTTATAATAGTTATTCTACCATATTTCACACGTATTAAGAAGAAAAAAAATTATAACCTAAAATACCCTTATTTAATGAAGATTATATCTTAATGACATTTTCTTTATTTTGGTGGAGAATCAAAGAATATAAAACAACTTTGAATAATAAATAAGGGTAATGTTGGTATAAATCTTCAAAATGACAATTAATTTACAAATAGGCAAAAACTTAAAATGTCTATTATTAAAAATAGGAGGGAGTACTATTTTAATATTGAAATAATAAAAACAAGTCTAATCTAACGGGGTTAATGCATAAAAATACATAAACTTTCACTTGATTTTCATTTCAACGATATTCTTTCAACTTTTTTTAAAAATACACCAACTTTCATCTCTGTTCAAATATGACACTGAATTGAAAAATCCCAAAATTCAATTTGACGTGGCGAAATCAATTTTTACCTGGCAAAATTTATACTGACATGTCAAAAATATTGTTGACTTGGCAAAAGAACAAATAAAGTATTGTTAACTTGACAAAATTGATACACAGAGTTTGAGACAGATGATCCATCCGTTTTTTATGTAAAGAGTTTACTGTATTTAGCTTATTCTGAATAGAAAGAAGTAAAGAAAAAATCCGCGAAAGCATTTGTCGGTGCTTATTTGAGATGGGAAATGGAGTCGCTTGGGCTTAAGTGAGGCCCAGTAGTGAGTGAGTGAATTGTGTAGGCCCAATCAACTGGATCGGGCCCCCTTTGACTAGTCCAGCTTTGTAATGAAAAAGATTTTCCAGTTTATTGAAAAGAGTTGAAAATAAAATAAAATAAAATGTTCAAGCCACAGCACCATTTCCTTTGCTACTCTGTTTTGAGGATTTGTATTGCAATATGAAATGCCCTTGTGTTGTGTTTGAACTTTTATTACAATAACCATCATCGACAATAATAGTAGTAACGGAAATGGCATATTATTATTGAGTACGGCTTTTTTCTACAACTGTTGCATTGATCTTGTGCAGAGCAGCTGCTGCTTCGATCATGTTGATTCGTTCATGAGCTGAAACTGCTAAGCATTTCATTGCCAACTCGAAAATCGACAACACACATCGCTCCTTGGCGGAGAAATCTTGATCTTCCCTTGATAAGAGAGAAGCTGCCACAATTTCAGTGGCTGCATTCTGTTGCAGAGTATTAGAGTTGAGAATTAAGTAGATAATGTGATGTGGAAAAGATGCTGACGTGTAATGCTCTCATTGGCTGCCTATTAGTATAAATAGGAGTTGTTAGTTAGTTTGAGTTCAGTTTTGTAACTACGTTTTCATAAATTGAAAATCTGATTTTCCCTCTCTCTCTCTCTCTTTCTCTCTCTATAACCGCCTCCAATCTTAGCTTTCTATAGCTGAATCTATACTTCAACATGGTATCTTAGAGCCAGAAATTGTTCTTCTCTTCGCGTTTCGATCGCGATCTGCTTGAGATCTGGTGCGTTCGTATTCGTCGGCACTGCAGATCTTCGTTTTCTCTGTTTTTCTAGTTTTTTTTCTCTGATTTCTGTTGGTAAAAATGGCGGCGTCTGGTTCGTCGGAATCGCGTGGATCTGAGCTTCGTCTTCCTCAGTTCAATCCGATTCAGCTGCGGTTGGATCGTGCGAATTATGCCTTCTGGCGCGTTCTGGTGCTCTCGGCAATTCGTGGTCAAGGTCTGGAGAATTTTATTTCGCCAATGGCGGTGGTGCCTATGCCGCTTCTTCCTGGAACGTCTGCCGGTGCGATGGTGCCGAATCCAGAGTATGTAGACTGGATCAAACGAGATCAATGCTTGATGAGCTGGCTGCTTTCAACAGTCGGAGAATCGATGCTTGGGCACGTCGTTCGCTGCAAATCTGCTTGTGAGGTGTGGATCGGCCTTGAGAAGGCTGTTTACGCGCAATCTAAAGCTCAAACTATGAAGTTTCGCGCGCAGCTTCAGTCTACGAAGAAAGGTAATCTCTCTGTTGAAGATTATTTCATGAAAATGCGTGCAATCGGTGATCAATTGGCTGCGATTGGTAAACCGTTGGATGATGATGAACTGTTACTGCATATTCTCGATGGTTTTGGTCCTGAGTATGAGGCTATGGTAGTCAATACTATGAATAGGTCTGAGTTGCAGGATTTGCAGGAAGTTCAACTTGCGTTTCAAGCCTATGAGGCGCGAATCGCAAATCAACACTCCTCATTTCTGGAGCATTCTGCTAATGTGGCGTATCGAGGTCGTGGAGGTGCTCCTTACGGTGCTTCTGGCCGTGGAAATGGTGGTGTGATTGGGGGAAATAATGGTTCTGGTGTTGGTTATGGTGGATCTGGTGCTGGTTATGGTAGAGGTGCAGTTAAGCAGAATTTTGGCAAGGTTCTTCTCTGTCAGTTGTGTGGCCGTACTGGACATGTAGCTCTTAAGTGCTTCAAAAGGTTTGATGTCCATTTTACTGGTGTTGATGCTGCTGCTTCATCTGGAGGTGGTTCAGGTACTGGACAGAGAGCTTTTGTCTCCGAGGTTGCTGGTAATGTGGATCAGGTTTGTGTTGTTGGTGAAGGTGGTAACTGGTGTGTTGATAGTGGAGCAACTACGCACATTACCAATGATTTTCAGAACTTGGCAGTGAGCACAGACTACGTTGGGAATGAAGGTCTCATGGTTGGAAATGGTAACCTAGTTTCTATCTCTTCTATTGGTTCTAATTCCATTCCATTAACTTCCAGTTCTAGCTCCAGTTCTTCATCTCTACTCTTGAACAATATCTTGTTTGTCCCTCATATAACTAAGAATTTACTTAGCATATCTCAATTCACTAAGGATAATGATGTTTGTATTGAGTTTAACTCTAGTTCTTGTTTTGTCAAGGACATCCATACTCACAAGATTCTGCTGAAGGGGAGCCTCTCTAAAGGTCTCTATCATCTGGATTTATCTTCCCTCATTCCAAATCCTGCGGTGTCTAGATCAAGTAGTGCAAATGTTGTTTCTGGATCTTCAAATTCTTGTAATCAGGCTTTTGGAGCTTCTGTTTTTCCTAGTACTGATGTTAAAGAGCTGTGACTTCTTGTAATCAAACTTCTGCTATTCTGCATTCTGATGTCAATAATAATTCAGTACATTCTGCTTACTTCTCTTCTTTAGCTACTTTTGTTAAATCAAATCATTTTGCTGGTTTGTGTAAGCTTCATGCTAATACATTGCATCAAATGTTTGGTCATCCTAGTCATGGAGTATTAGCAAAACTTTGCAGTGATTTGCATATTCCTTTTTCAGCTAAGAATCTGCAGTTTTGTGAAGCCTGTTCTCTTGGAAAACTTCATCAAGTTCCTCATATCTTCACAGTCACTAAAACACTTAAACCTTTTGAGTTAGGTCACTCAGATTTATGGGGCCCTAGTCATGTGATATCTAGGTCTGGGTTTAAGTACTACATCTCATTTGTAGATGATTTTTCAAGATTCACCTGGATTTTTCCTTTGAAGCTTAAGTCTGAAACTGCCTCTGTTGTCAAACATTTTCTAGCTATGGTTCATACCAAATTTGGTGTTCAGGTGAAAGCTTTTCAGTCTGATTGGGGTGGTGAGTTTAGGCCCCCGGTTTCTCATTTTCAGTCTCTAGGTATTCATTTCCAGCATCCTTGTCCTTATATTCACTCACAAAATGGTAAAGTAGAAAGAAAACATCAACATATTGTGGATGTTGGTCTGACCTTGCTTGCTCAAGCTTCTCTGTCTTTTACATTCTGGTGGGAAGCTTTTCATACTGCTGTTTTTCTGATCAATAGACTTCCTACTGCAGTGCTTCAAATGTCCTCTCCTTTTCAGGTTTTATTTGATAAAGTTCCTGATTATACTTTGCTCAAACCTTTTGGCTGTGCTTGTTTTCCATATCTAAGGCCATACAATAATCATAAGCTCATGTTTAGATCATCTAAGTGTCTATTCTTGGGATACAGTGATATGCATAAGGGATATAAATGCTTGAGTTCTACTGGTAAAGTGTACATTGCTGACACTGTACACTTCAATGTGCTTGAATTTCCTTCAGACTCTTTGTGCTCAAGTCCTACCACTCTTGTTAATGCTCCTCCTGGTTTCTCTGTTCCCATCTTCCCTTCCATTCCTTCCTCTTCTGCTGTGTCTTCATCTTCATCTCCATCTTCATCTACATCTTCTTCTACATCTTCACCTACATCTTCTTCATCTTCACCTACATCTTCTTCATCATCTTCTGTGCCTACTCCAACTCCTACTAACTCTCATACTATGGTTACTAGATCCAAGAATGGGATTTTCAAGCCTAAAGTGTTTGTGGTCTCTACTGTTTTACCTTCTGAACCTCAGAGTGATGAGGATGCCATTGATGATCCTAGTTGGTTTAGAGCTATGGAGCTGGAATATCAGGCTCTTATGGATAATGGTACTTGGGAGTTGGTGCCATATACTTCTGATCTAAAGGTTATAAGCAACAAATGGGTGTATAGAGTGAAAACTCTAGCTGATGGTTCTTTGGACAAGTTGAAGGCCAGGTTAGTGGCTAGAGGTTTTGAGCAGTTTGCTGGTATAGACTTCAATGAAACCTTTAGTCCGGTAGTTAAAGCTTCAACTATTAGGCTGTTTTTCTCTATTGCTGCTACTAGAGGTTGGAAAGTGCAACAGTTAGATGTAAATAATGCCTTTCTTAATAGGGATCTTGAATACACAATTTATATGTCTCAACCAGTGGGTTTTGTGAATCCTACTCTGCCTACTCATGTGTGCAAGCTTAGAAAGTCATTATATGGGTTGAAACAAGCTCCTAGGGCTTGGTATATCAAGTTGAAGGGTTGTTTGCTTGATCTGGGATTCAAGAGATCAGTCTCTGATTTCTCTCTGTTTCATAAAACTTGTGATGGGAAGCTGGTGGTAATCTTGGTGTATGTGGATGATATCTTGATAAGTGGAGACTCTGCTGATGAGGTAGGGAGAGTGATATCTTTGATGCAGTCTGTTTTTAAGCTCAAGTGCTTAGGGCAGGTGAGCTATTTTCTTGGGATTGAAGTGAGCAAGTCAGGGTCTTCTTTTGAGTTGAGTCAGAAAAAATACATCTCTGATTTGCTGGTGAAAACTAAAATGTCTGATTGTAATGCTTGTTCCACTCCTATGGTTCCTCTGCCAAAATTATCTCAACATGAAGGTGAGGTGTTTCAAGATCCATCTTTGTATAGGAGTGTGGTTGGTTCTCTGCAGTATCTGACTTTGTCAAGGCTTGATATATCCTTTAGTGTGAATAAGCTTTCACAATTTCTGCATAATCCTACCAGTATGCACTGGACTGCTTGCAAACGGTTGCTGAGGTATTTGAAAGGAACCATATCTCTTGTTCTTCAGTTTAAACCTGCTGCTTGTTTGGCTATTGAGGGATATGCAGATGCGGATTGGGCAAGTTGCCAAGATGGGAGAAGATCCACTGGGGGTCATTGTGTATTTCTTGGTGGAAACTTGGTGGTGTGGAATGCAAAGAAACAGGATGTTGTTTCGAGAAGTAGCACTGAATCTGAGTATAGGTCTTTATCTAATCTTGCTGCAGATGTTGTTTGGTTGAATTCGCTGTGCAAAGAGATTGGAATTGAGTTGAGGGAGCCACACAAAGTTTGGTGTGACAACACAAGTGCTATATCTTTAGCATCAAATCCGGTTTTTCATGCTAGGACAAAACACGTAGAGATTGATGCTCATTTCATTCGGGAGAAAGTGTTGGCCAAGCAAATTGAGGTTGGCCATGTTCCTACTCTTGATCAAGTAGCGGATATTTTCACTAAACCCTTAAGTGAGGGTAGGTTCTTGCTTCTGCGTGATAAGCTAAGGTTGAAAGATCAAGGGGGATGATGTAGCTTGAGCTTCTGCTGCTGTGTTGAGTTGCTGCTGCTGCATCTCTCTGCATCTCTGTTTCTTGCTTGTTTTTTTCTTTTCTTCTCTTCATATAGATGGGGGTGTATTAGAGTTGAGAATTAAGTAGATAATGTGATGTGGAAAAGATGTTGACGTGTAATGCTCTCATTGGCTGCCTATTAGTATAAATAGGAGTTGTTAGTTAGTTTGAGTTCAGTTTTGTAACTACGTTTTCATAAATTGAAAATCTGATTTTCCCTCTCTCTCTCTCTCTCTCTCTCTCTCTCTCTATCTCTCTCTCTCTCTCTCTCTATAACCGTCTCCAATCTTAGCTTTCTATAGCTGAATCTATACTTCAACACAGAGCTTCACTTACCCACTCTCTTAAGCTCATTTCTCCACCGAACATGTCATTTGTCGGCTTCTTCCCTGTGAACATCTCCAGCAATATTATCCCGAAACTGTATACATCCCCATTTGTACACTTTCCCTTCCATTCCCAACTCTATTTGTATCACACGCATCGGTTAGGCCAAACAATCATGGAAAAAGTAATATATTGTATAACGAAATATGAAAAGCTAACATTATGCATTATCACCTGGTGCGGCATAACCGACGGTGGCCAATGTTTGAGTTTGGGCGAAAGCTTCCCCTCCCTCGAAAAGCTTTGAAATTCCAAAATCCGAGAGATAAGCAATCATGTCTTCATCAAGCAACACATTGCTCGGCTTTATGTCACAATGGACAACTGGGAACGGATAACCATGGTGCAAATACTCGAGAGTAGCCGCAACATCTATTGCTATTTTTAATCTCTTTATGAGATCAATAGAACAGTTGTCGGAATACAACCATTTATCCAAGCTCCCATTCGGCATGTATGCCAGAATCAGAGCTTTAAACTCTATGTTACTACAACATCCTATAACTTCAACTAAGTTTATGTGCCGAACGTTGCTCAGTATTTTAGTTTCTGCGTTGAAGCTTCTCGCACCCCCTTCTAGTTGCAAGTCGAATACTTTTGCTGCAACTTGTAGTCCGTCAGATAGTGTTGCTTGGAAGACCGAACCAAAGCTTCCTCTTCCGAGTAGGTTGCCCTCACTAAAACAATCTGTTTTCGTTCTAGTTCCAAGTAAGACACTCTTCTCCACTCAATAACGGGTGAGATTTCAGAGGAGAGTGGCACCTTCTTCTGATTTCTTCTCCTTATGAAGATGACAATGGCTAACACTAAAATGACTACTACAATCAACGAGGGCAACATATACTTCATTAAAATTCCGAAGAAGGCGGAGGCCTTCTAAGGACTTGGGTATGAATCCAGAGAGATTATTGTGAGATAAATCTAAATAAGTTAAGCCTTTGACATTTCCCAAGACCTTAGGAATAGATCCACTAAACTGATTATTCAATAAGTTTAGAGTTTCTAATGATTGGCAACCGTCAATCAAGCTGGGTATATCACCTGAAAATCGATTAGAAGACAAATCTAAGGTGTTGATGACCTTCAAATTTCCGAGTTGGGATGACAATGGGCCATCGAAATGATTGGAGGACAAGTTCAAGATGACAAGGTTTGTAAGAGCCCAGAAGTTGGGAGGGATGGTGGAATCCAATTTGTTGGAGTATAGATAAACTTCTCTCAAGGATCTAACTTCCCCCAAACATTCAGGTATTGAACCTGTGAGCTTGTTCCTATCAAGGCTCAACCCTCCCAAATTATTCAACCTACAAATATCGTTAGGAATAGACCCAACCAATTGATTGTCACCAAGATATAGTATTTGGAGTTGCTTCATCTCCCAACTGTCAATGGAATGCGCCCACTCAATTGATTAGATAACAAACCCAAATATAGCAAGCTACTCAAGTTTCCGATTTCAGAAGGAATTACACCCATAATGTTGTTGTTTGATAGCGAGATGACCTCAAGAGAAGAAGAAAAATTCCTGATTGATGCAGGCAGGCTACTGTTCAACAGGTTATCAACTACGTCTTGACAGTTGGTTAATGAAGAGAGAAACGGGGCTGCCTCTCCACTCAAATTATTCCTTCCCATGTAAAGTTCTTGGAGGAGTCGCAATTTACCAAAGTCCGGTATAGATCCACTCAAGGAGTTGTTGCTCATGCCCAAGAAGGCAAATTTAGAAAGATTGGTGATAGAACTTGGAATCGGACCATTGAGTCCGTTGTTAGCTAAAACAAGCCCTTCAAGATTGGAAAGTGAATTCCCCAGATTTGAAGGAAGACTACCTGAAAACTCATTATATGAAAGTTGTATGATCTTCAAGGTTGATATGTTGAATATGGAAGATGGGATGGAACCGGACAAGGAATTGTTGAACACACTGAAATATTGGAGGTTTATTAAAGTGTCGATCTCTTGTGGAATTTCACCTGCCATAACGTAAGCAGATATTCTCAGGTGAATTTTCATATTTTGTTCACTATAAGTAATTAAAAGAACTTAAAAATATATTGAACAAAACAGGATGCATTCATAAAGATGGTGGTTCAAAACCATAATTATAATATATATGACAACATTTTACTTGTGAAATTATTGTGGTCCAAGATCAATTGTGTAAGCATGGTGAGATTTCCGATTCCAGGTGGGATGTTGCCGCTCAAATTGTTATCGAAAAATCTCAAGATCTCAAGGAGTTTGCATTTCCATATACTTGGCGGAATCTGTCCTTGAAGTTGATTCTTACGCAGATTAAGTGTTTTGATGTTGGGCATATTGTTGCACATCTCACTTGGGATCTTGCCTGCAAATAGTTTTCTCCCTCAACATTAATTGTTTGCTCCCATGCAATATTATAAATTAATTTGCATGTGGAATGGACCCACTCAACTCATTATAACTCAAGTTAAACACTTGTAGGGATGAAAGATTTCCAATTTCCTCTAGGATAGCACCGCTCAAGTGGTTATTGCTTATTCTTATTTCCTTGAGCGTAGACCTACTACTCCCAATCTCCGTCGGAATATTTCCACTCAACAAATTGTTACTCAAGTCTAAGAGTTGGAGATTTGAATTGTTGAACAAAGAGGGAGGGATTCTACCTGCGAAGCTATTGTTGTTCAGGTACAGTTGCTCAAGCTGAGGTAAACTGCCCAACCATGCCGGAATTTCTCCGGTGAATGAATTCACTCCCACATTCATCACCTTCAAACGCCGCAGTTTTGAGAGCTCAGAGGATAAGAAGACCGTGAAATTGTTGGAGCTGATGTCCAAATATCTGAGAAACGTCAGGTTTCCGAGACGTGGAGAAACTGTTCCAGCAAGGTTGAGCCCGAAGAGATTGAGGGCAATGACCCTTTGGTGCTTGACTCCGCACGTGATCCCGAACCAATCACATACGGGAGTATTTTCCGACCAATTTGTGCGCAAGCTGGCACTGGGGTCGGAAGCAACAGAGTTTTTGAAAGAAAGGAGATCATGTTTGTCTGTAGTAGAATCCAAGCAGAGGGCAATGCTATTGAACAAGAAGACGATGGAAAGAGCAAAGGAAGAGAGATGATTAGTCTTCATTGATTTTAATTGTTCTGTTTTGGATTGGTTGCCCTCTTTATATTTTATATTTAAAAGAGTTAAAAGAAAGCGAATTTTAAAATTTTAATATTATCCTACCATTTGCAAGTCGTCGTCAACTTTTCATTTATGTAACTACTATTTTAATATTGAAATAATGAAAATAAGTCTAGTCAAATAATAATAGTAGCATTGTATTAGCTACTTACGTAGTATGTATGGCGATAATTAATTTCGAAAATAAGTTGACTTTTACCATAAACTTTTAAAGCTAAACTGCAATTTTCACCCCAAATTGCAATGTCAATGCTCCCAGTTACAATGTTTGGAAAAATAGGATTAATCGCGATTACAATGAAATTTTCAAATAATGAACGTATTTGATTTTCTGCCATTAGAATGTTCTAAATTAATTCGTCTCATTTAACATTCTATCGAACACTTTCCGGCTCTACTCTACCGTCGAATATGGAATTCAATCACCGTCGAATGTGGAATTCAATCACCGTCGATCAAAAACAAACAGATAACAAAAGACAGAGGAAATTGAGATTGATAAAGTAATCTAAAATTGGGGGAAATTGGGAAAAGCGAGGGAACTTGCCTGATAAACGTGATCCTCGGCGTACACACCACTCGGCCGTGGATTTCGCCGGTCCGGTCACTCCGTCCGCTATCAGAAGCTTCGACTCCATCTCTCAAAATCTCAGGAGCGAGAAGGAAGCAATCGAGCTAGTAAGCTAAATCGGCGACAAAGGGAAAGAGTTAACTGTATATAGCTTATTCTGAATTTAAAGAGAGAAGAGAAAAGAAAAAACCCGCGAAAGGAGTCACTTGGGCTTAAGTGGGCCCATTAGTGAGTGAGTGAATAGTGTAGGCCCAATCGTATTTGGATTGGGCCGCCTTTGACAATTCCAGCTTTAAAAACAAAAAATATTAACAAAACTTTGTCAGGTGTAAAGACAATCATATAATTGATACAATCTTAATTTTTAAAACTAAGATAAAATCTATGCGCTGTTACTACTAACCGTGATAACATAATAAGAATTTAAATTCATGTTGTGTCAATAGAGCATAAAATAATGTCACTATTTTAAGATAGTCTATAACATGCTCCATCTTTACAATATTAAAACATTAAATCGGAACAAATATAATAACAAAAACATAACATGCATGTAACATGACCACCAATATCCAATGTTGTGAAAGTCTTGAGGTGTATTCAAAGCGTTTTGTTCTTTACATAATATGTAAGTATGGCTTACACCCAAGCATATGAGATTAGTCTAATCTTATTACATCCTATATATGTATAGTATCCCAAATTTTGTCTATCTTTTGATTAGCCATGTCACTCAAAGCAAAAATCACAAGTTCTATTAGTGGCCTTTACTTTTCCATTTTTATAATAACATCTTTCATTTCATAACAATTGTTTCCTATAAAAGAAAATTATATAGGACAAAGTAAGTAACAGAACAAATATGTTATAATATAGTATAATGTATTTAATAAATTCATCAATCTAATTATGACATATGTATTATAGGTATTATAATTAATTCATCCATAACGTCATGTTATACCGGATTCAAATGAAGTATTAATAATGTTATATTATTGGAGGAAAAGATGAAACTTTACTTAGTTTCAAAGAGTGTAGAAGCATTTATTATAATTATGTCACACCTTGTAAGATACAACATCTCAATTTCAAAACCACAATTATGAATATTACTTTGGATTTATCATTTAGAGCAATAAGTTACACACAGTAGTATACAAGAGTATTTTTATGATTAATAACCTTAACTTATATCGAATCAAACTTACTCTTTAAATTACTAATAGTAAAGCCTAAACCTAATAAATTAGGTACAAACACTTGTTCAAAAAAACAAAATCGAAATATATATAAACTAATTTAGTTTAGGTTAATTATCAAATATTCATGATTAATTCCTCCATTATAAAAAAAAAATACTCTAAACGCAATTATATCCTAAACTATCAATTTGTTATTGCCACTCTCAATGCAGTCTTTCAGCAACATTATGTCCACGTGAAACACCGAAATCAACGTGGAATTTTGTAATTAATGTTTAACTTAATAATAAGTTTCGCCGGTAAATAATACTCCCTCCGCCTCAGAGATCATGACCCTATTTCCTTATTGAGATGTCTCACAATTCATGACCCCTTTCCTATTTGGGAAATAATTAGGAAACTAATTGTATCATTTGTAAATCTCTTATTACAATTAACATTCTCTAACTAAATATGCAAGAACAACCACAACACACAATCCAAAACTTCATTTCTCAGTCAAATGCAACTTTTTGGAACAAAACTATCAGAGGAAGGCCTTAATCAATAGATTACAACTCCAGGTGAACCCTAATCTAATCACATTCTGATTTTTTTTTTTTTTTTTTTTCCCTCATTCAATCAACTAACAGCAATCAATAGCGAGCTCATTCACAAATTCAATCACCGCCTCTCAAAAACAAACAAATACCAAAAGACAGAGGAAATCGAGATTGGGAAAGTAATCTAAAATTGGGGGAAATTGGGAAAAAAAAAAGCGAGGGAACTTGCCTGATAAGACGTGATCCCCGGGGCCGATGGCGGAGTCGGCGCACACGTCACACACCACCCGGCCGTGGATTTCGCCGGTCCATGACGTCACTCCGTCCGCCATCAGCAGCGCCACCAAAACCCCCGCCGCTATCAGAAGCTTCGACTCCATTTCTCAAAATCTCAGGAGCGAAGAAGGAAGCATTCGAGTTAGCTTTAGCCGCCGACAAAGGGAAAGCGTTAAAGAGGGAGGCTAAATCTTTGGGATTTTATTACCGGATTTCAATGCCCCACTGTAATTGGGTAAAAAAGAGTATTAATAACAAGTAATTATTGGGAATCAATAATGGGCTGGGCCTCATCAAAACTATCGGGCCCGGGCCAGATTGTGGGCCGAGATTGAGGTCAGATCAGGGCCCACCCCAGCATTATTTATAATAAAAATATTATTATTCACAAGAAAAGTGAATTTTGTGATTTGCCCACATGAGTAAAATTTTGTTTTGAACTTGAAGCTGTTAAAAGTTGACTAATTTTTTCTTTAAATGGTGAAAGTTCACTATTTAAATATTTAAGTTATGTGTATAAGTGTAATTCAATTGTCTGATGCTTTACTTTTACCGTTCCAATGAAGATAAGACGTTTGACTAAAGTCTATCTTAAAAAAATCTGTTAACTAGGTTTGAATGTGGCTTGTTAAGCTAAAATTAGACTACTAATCCGATTCATAATGTGTTGGGGCCTTTTAATGAGTCATCAAATATTGGATCGGGCCTGCACTTTGTTAGACGACCGTCGGTATTAAACTTAAAGTTTGTGTTAAAATGATTGTGGAGTACTACTTTCTATTTTGCTTTTCTTTTGCTAAATGAGTTCATGGACTGTGGTTGTAAATACTGCAATTTACAATCTCATGTTACAACTAGAGCTATCACACATATTTTAACAGATACATTATGCCACAGCAAGTTCCATAGCACAAGCTGTGCTATAAACACCAAACTCCATTATTGTGAATACTATTCAATAAAGCGTATCGAGGCCGATGCCTTCGTGTAGCTGCATTGATCTTGTTCAGAGCAGCCGCTGCTTCGATCATATTGATCCTTTCATTTGCTGAAATTGCTACACATTTCATAGCCAACTCAAATATCGACACCACACATTGTTCTTTGGCAGAGTAATCTCTATCTTCCCTTGATAACAGAACAACTGAAGCAATTTCTGCTGCTGCATTTCGTTGCAGTGCTTCAAATGCCCAATCATTTAAGCTCATTTCCCCACCGAACATATCATCTGTCGGCTTCTTCCCTGTGGACATGTCCAACAACAATGTTCCAAAGCTGTACACTTCCCCTTCTGTCGAAACTTTCCCTTCCGTTCCAAGCTCTGGGTTGTTTCCCTTGCATTCATCAGAAATCACTGTCTCTCGTAAACAAGTAAATAAAATACCTGATGATATAGGAAATCGAGACTGGAAAAGTAATCTAAAATCGAGGCAACTGGGAAAAGCTGAAAATCGAAGTTTTACACACATACAACGTGTACTACTCAAACAGAATTATCACGCATATTTGAACAGAAAAGTTTTGCCATAGCACGTTCTAAAGAAGAAACAACATTGTAAGCATCAAACTCCATTATTGTGATTGCCAATCGATAAAGCATATCTAGGCCGATGCCCTGTAGCTGCAGTTATTTCTGCATTGATCTTGTTCAGGGAGGCTGCTGCTTCGATCATGTTGATTCGTTCATCCGCCGAAACTGCTAAGCATTTCATCGCCAACTCAAAAATCGATGACACGCATCGCTCCTTGGCGGAGAAATCTTGATCTTCCCTTGATAAGAGAGCAACTGCCACAATTTCAGTAGCTGCATTATGTTGCAGAGCTTCCCTCACCCATTCTCTTAAGCTCATTTCTCCACCGAACATGTCATCGGTCGGCTTCTTCCCTGTGAACATCTCCAACAGCATTATCCCAAAACTGTACACATCGCCATTTGTTGACACTTTCCCTTCCGTTCCGAACTCTAATAGAATCACACGCATCAGTTAGGCCAAACAATCATGGAAAAAGTAATATATGATATAACAGAATATGAAAAGCTAACATTATGCATTATCACCTGGTGCAGCATAACCGATGGTGGCCAATGTTTGAGTTTGGGCAAAAGCTTCCCCACCCTCGAAAAGCTTCGAAATTCCAAAATCAGAGAGATGAGCAATCATGTCTTCATCGAGCAACACATTGCTCGGCTTCACATCACAATGGACAACTGGGAATGGATAACCATGATGCAGATATTCGAGAGCAGCCGCAACATCTATAGCTATATTTAATCTCTGCATGAGATCAATAAAACAGTTGTCGGAATACAACCATTTATCCAAGCTCCCATTCG
Source organism: Thymus mandschuricus (assembly GCA_029379335.1). Classification (NCBI taxonomy): domain Eukaryota; kingdom Viridiplantae; phylum Streptophyta; class Magnoliopsida; order Lamiales; family Lamiaceae; genus Thymus; species Thymus mandschuricus. The sequence goes on from CM057074.1 coordinate 40,153,106, forward strand.
GCATGTATGCCAGAATCAGAGCTTTAAACTCCGTGTTACTACAACATCCTATTACTTCAACTAAGTTTCTGTGCCGAACGTTGCTCAGTACTTTAGTTTCTGTGTCGAAGCTTCTCGCACCCCCTTCTAGTTGCAAGTCGAATACTTTTGCTGCAACTTGTAGTCCGTCAGATAGTGTTGCTTGGAAGACCGAACCGAAGCTTCCTCTTCCGAGTAGGTTGCCCTCACTAAAACAATCCGTTCCCCGTTCTAGTTCCAAGTAAGAAACTCTTCTCCAATCTATAACGGGTGAGATTTCAGAGGAGAGTGGCACCTTCTTCTGATTTCTTCTCCTTATGAAGACGACGATGGCCAACACTAAAATGACTACTACAATCAATGAGGGCAACATATACTTCATTAATTTGACATAATTGTTTTTCCGTGTACCAACACCATTTTTTGGGCATAATTGCACTTGATATCTAGGAGAACCGCAAAGGCCAGAGTTGTGGGCAAAAGATTGAGCTGTAAAGTTACTGAAACGACCCCCGTTCGGAATTTCTCCCTCCAATTTGTTGTCGGAAACACTAAAATTCTGAAGAAGGGGGAGGCCTTCGAAGGACTTGGGTATGAATCCAGAGAGATTATTGTGAGATAAATCTAAATAAGTTAAGCCTTTGACATTTCCCAAGACCTTAGGAATAGATCCACTAAACTGGTTATTGGACAAGTTCAGAGTTACTAGTGATTGGCAACCATCAATCAAGCTAGGTATATCGCCTGAAAATCGATTAGAAGACAAATCTAAGGTGTTGATTGCCTTCAAATTTCCGAGTTGGGATGACAATGGGCCATCGAAATGATTGGAGGACAAGTTCAAAACGACAAGGTCTGTAAGAGCCCAGAAGTTGGGAGGGATGGTGGAATCCAATTTGTTGGAGTATAGATAAACTTCTCTCAAGGATCTAACTTCCCCCAAACATTCAGGTATTGAACCTTCGAGCTTGTTCCTATCAAGGCTCAACCCTCCCAAATTATTCAACCGACAAATATCGTTAGGAATAGACCCAACCAATTGATTGTCACCAAGATATAGTATTTGGAGTTGCTTCATTCTCCCAACTGTCAATGGAATGCGCCCACTCAATTGATTAGATAACAAAATCAAATATAGCAAGCTACTCAAGTTTCCGATTTCAGAAGGAATGACACCCATGATGTTGTTGTTTGATAGCGAGATGACCTCAAGAGAAGAGGAAAAATTCCCGATTGATGCAGGCAGGCTACTGTTCAACAGGTTATTACCTACGTCAAAGACCTTCAGATGTCGGCAGTTGGTTAATGAAGAGAGAAAGGGGGCTGCCTCTCCGCTCAACTTATTCCCGTGAACGGAAAGTAGTTGGAGGAGTCCCAAATTACCAAAGTCGTCTGGTATGGATCCACTAAGGGCGTTGGCACTCAAGTCCAATATGGCAAGTTTAGAAAGATTGGTGATAGAGCTTGGAATCGGACCATTGATTCTGTTATTACCCATATACAACTCTTCAAGATTGAAAAGGGAACTCCCCAAATCTGAAGGAAGACTACCTGAAAACTCATTATATGAAAGTTCTAACTGCTTCAAGGTTGATATGTTGAATATGGATGGGATGAAGCCGGTTAAGGAATTGTTGAACACCCTCAAAAATTGAAGGTTTGGTAAAGTGCCCATCTCTTGTGGAAATTCACCTGAAATACATGCATGAATAATATTGAATTTTATTATTATTAATACAAACTATACATTATATTATATTGAATATATTTTTAATATTCGTCATAGATGGTCATGTAGCAACTAGAACATAAATGAGAGCAAATACAAACCGGTTCCAATTTGATAATATAAAGTGATGATGACGCTGTGTTATCAATTTGGAAGAAAATTGCAATTCAGACATATTTTAATCATGATAGGTGATTACTGATGTAGATGCAAAAACATTTTAAAGAAAATAGGATGCAATTACCAAAAAAAAAATGGTGGTTCATCGTGTAACAATTAGTAGCACGCATTAGGGGTGTCAACGGGTGGGTAAAACCCGGACCCGGTCCGGACCCGCTCAAAACCCGCTTGTAAATTAACTTACGGGTCCGGGTCCAACCCGGTCAGACCCGCTACTGTAGCAGACCCGACCGACCCGACCCGCTATTTCCGGGTCCGGGTCCGACCCGGCCCGAGATTTTTTTTTTTTTTTTTTTTTTAATTCAGCCATTTTATTTTTTTTTTCAACTTATCAATTTTGTATATTTTTACATATTAACATGGATTAAAGTTTCAGTTTCAATTTGCACTTCACTAGGTATGACAACAGATCTTGGACCAGATCCAGATCCGGTGGATCCAATTCGAAAAATTGAATATGGATCTTGCAAATTTTTTATTGTAATATTTTTTCAAAAATTTCATTTAGGCATGAATGCTACGGATCCGGGTCCAGATCCGTGGATCTGTAGGATCTGGACATGGATCTCAATTTCAATACTGATTGTGACGTACTCCCTCCGTTTCTTTTAAAACGGTCAGTTTCTTTTCGACACGAATCTTAATAATTAGGTGATTAGTGGATAATCGATAATTATATTGGGCTATACTTGAATATGTTGAGCTTGAAATAGAAATAGGGAGTATAAAATTTTATTGCATTGGTTTGGTTTAATTCGTTTATTGTCATTTCAAATAATATCACTCGACTAAAATTAAACAAAAAATAAAATTCATTTAATTGTGAATCTGATTAATTACTATAATATTTTATTCGTATAAATTAATTTAAACAAAATTTGAAGCTATGATGTTTCTAAGCAGAAACAATGTGGTAAAAAAGTAATTAATCTTTTCTTCTTACCTCATGTTTCAAATATTTAATCTTACCTTAAAAAAATATTATTAAATTAATGTTAAAAAATTTCGTACAAAGATGCGTTAAATTAGTGCAGACGGCAGTTATCTGCATCTCAACATGAAAATTACGAGCACAGTAATCGAGGACTTGGCTCCGAATTTGGCAATTAACTCTGCATTTTTGTTTTCCTCCAATTAATTTCTCCGGGTCCGGGTCCGGGTCCGGGTCCGGGTCCGGGTCCGGGTAGCATATTAGTTTCCGGGTCCGGGTCGGGTCCGGGTCCAATTGTTACCGGTCCGGGTCTATGATTGTTTTAGCGGGTCCGGGTCCGGGTTTTACCCACCCGTTGACACCCCTAGCACGCATCATATGCTATTCAGAACCATTATTAATATCTCTACCTGTGAAATTATTGTCCGACAGGTCCAGCTCTGTAAGCATGGTGAGATTTCCAATTCCTCGTGGGATGCTGCCACTCAAATTGTTATGGACAAGTGACAATATGTCAAGGTTTTTGCATTTCCATATATTTGACGGAATCTTCCCTGCAAGTTAATTGAGTGACAAATAATAAGCGTATATTGATATTGGGCATACCTGCAAATTATAGAATCACGTATATATATATACACAAGTAACAAGTAAGAAGATATTTGTACATACCTCGAAAGTCGTTATAGCCCAAATACAACTCTCTAAGCGTGTTCAAGCTCCCAATTTCAAGCGGGATTTCTCCATTGAAATGATTGAAGGATAAACTCATGATCTCAAGGTGTCTGCATTTCCATATATTTTGTGGAATCTCCCCAGAAAGTTGATTGCGTGAAATAGCTAGTACTTTAATATTTGGGAGATTGTCACACAAATGACTCGAGAGTGGACCTGATGGGCTATTATTGCTAATTCTAATTTCTCTAAAGGAAGAGATATTGAAGATAGCATTTGGAATGGACCCACTCAACTCATTTGAATTCAAGTTTAACACTTGTAGGGATGAAAGATTTCCAATCCCCTCTGGAATATCCCCGCTCAAATGGTTATTGCTTATCCATAATTCCTTGAGCGAAGAAGACCTACTACTCCTCCCGATCTCCATTGGAATATTTCCACTCAACATATTGTTACTCAAGTATAAGAGTTGGAGATTTGAATTGTTGAACAAAGAGGGAGGGAGTCTACCTGCGAAACTGTTGTTCCGGAGATCCAGTTGCTCGAGCTGAGGTAAACTGCCCAACCATGCCGGAATTTCTCCGGTGAATGAATTCGCTTCCACGTTCATCACCTTCAAACGTCGCATTTCAGAGAGCTCAGAGGATAAGAAACCCGTGAAATTGTTGAAGCTGATGTCCAAATATCTGAGAAACGTCAGGTTTCTTAGATGTGGGGCAACAGTTCCAGCAAGGTCGAAACCGGAGAGATTGAGGGCAGTGACCCTCTGGTGCTTGACGCCACACGTGACGCCAATCCAGTCACAGACGGAAGTATTTTCGGACCAATTCGTGGTCAAGATAGCATGGGGGTCGGAAGTAATGGAGCTTTTGAAGGAAAGGAGAGCATGTTTGTCAGCAGCAGAATCCAAGCAGAGGGCAATGGTATTGAAGAAGAAGAAGATGGAAAGAGCAAAGAAAGAGAGATGAGTAGTCTTCATTGATTTTAAATTGTTTTTTTATTTTGGATTGGTTGCCCTCTGTTCATATATATATATAATTTATTACTATAATATAATTTTGATTGCATATTTGATTTTGAGTCTTGGTCAACGAGTCTTCTTCCAAATAAGTCAAAGTGTGGAATTTATGTAAAACAGCTAGTGAAATATTAAAATTAAGAACGTATTTGATTTTCTACAATAATTAATAGAATACTCTAAGGAGGTGCTTGGTATGAGGTAATGGGGGTGGGAATGGAATAGCCATTCCTACCTCTATTCCATTACTCCGCTTGGTTCGATTTTTGTGTCGGGAATACACATTCCTGAGGGAATGACTATTCCCACCTCCATGGGAATATGCATTACTTGGATATCCATGGTTATAGCTATTCTCATCTCTTATATTTATATGATTTATATTTTAATAAATATTATTTAATTTATTTATAAATAATTAAATTTACCTCAATATTTTTTTAAATGTATGAGTATGTTTCGTCATTACTTTATCTCTCTAAAATTTTCGTATCATCATTTTCTCTCTCTAAAATTTTTGTATCTCACTACTTTCTATTTCCAAAAAATTTATCACCCCGTCACTTTCTCACTCTAAAAATTTTCTTATCACTTTCTTTCTCTAAAATTTTTTCATAGATTATTTTCACTAAAATATTTTTCCTCGTCACGTAGTTTCTCTATCTAAAATTTCTTTCTCTCTCTAAATTTTTTTACTTTCGTCACTTTTTCTCCCTTAAATTTTATTTCTCTCTCTAAAAATTTTCATTTTCGTCACGATCTCACTCTAAAATTTAATTTCTCTCTCTAAAATTTTTAACTTTCGTCACATTCTCTCTCTAAAATTTATTTCTCTCTCTAAAATTTTTAACTTTCGTCACTTTCTCTCTCTAAAAATTTTCACTTTCGTCACATTCTCTCTATAAATTTTCATTTTCGTCACATTCTCTCTCTAAAATTTACTTTCTCTCTCTAAAATTTTTAACTTTCGTCACTTTCTCTCTCTAAAAATTTTCACTTTCGTCGCATTCTCTCTCTAAAAATTTTCATTTTTGTCACATTCTCTCTCTAAAATTTACTTTCTCCGTCACTTTCTCTCTCTAAAAATTTTCACTTTCGTCACATTCTCTCTCTAAATTTTTTTTCTCTCTCTAAAAATTTTCATTTTCATCACATTCTCTCTCTAAAAATTTTCACTTTCGTCACATTCTCTCTCTAAAATTTTCTCTCTCTAAAAATTTTCATTTTCGTCACATTCTCTCTCTAAATTTTTTAACTTTCGTCACTCTCTCTCTCTAAAAATTTTCACTTTTCGTCACATTCTCTCTCTAAAATTTTCTCTCTCTAAAAATTTTCATTTTCGTCACATTCTCTCTCTAAAATTTACTTTCTCTCTCTAAATTTTTTAACTTTTGTCACTTTCTCTCTCTAAAAATTTTCAATTTCGTTACATTCTCTCTCTAAAATTTCTTTCTCTCTCTAAAATTTTTTCACTTTCATCACATTCTCTCTCTAAAAATTTCTCTCTCTCTAAAAATTTCACTTTCGTCAATTTCTCTCTCTAAAAATTTCACTTTCGTCACTTTCTCTCTCTAAAATTTTTTCTATCATCGTTTTCTCTCTCTAAAAATTATCATTTATTACTTTCTCTTTCTTGTTTTTTTTCTATTTTATCACTATTAAATAGCATAGTTGTATTATTTAAATACAAAAATATAACTTAATTTATCACATAAAATGTTTAAAAAAAAATTGATTTCATTACTTTGGTTATTACTTGTGCATACCAAGCAAGGGAATGGATTATTCATTCCATTCCTTTCCCATGCCTATTCCTTTCCCACCTCCATTCCTTTCCCACCCCTATTGCATTACCTCATACCAAGCACCTCCTAAGCCTCTTAAATTAATTTAATCTCTGTCAAACATTCTAACGAATATGGAAATCAATGACACACCGAAGCCGAGAATCGGAGAAGACGAAGCAGCTGCGCAGAAATGCAATATATAAAACCAGGAGTTAAAAAAATATTATTGAAACAAAAAATTAGAGTCGTTATTGGTTTTTTTCTGTAGGGATGAAAAATAATTGATATTCGAACAAGACTGTTTGGATAGGAATAAAGATAAAGTTTCTGCGGTCTTTAATTCTTCACCTTTTCTTCTTCGTCTTCTTTTGTGTTATTTGTCATTAAATGGGAAAAACACCAATTTCTACAAGCTGTCGTGAGGACGGGGAAATTGACTCCACTTGAGTCGTCGTCTTCTTCTTATTATTATTATTATTTTGTGAATTTCTCTAACTTTTTTTTGTTTTTGTTAAAATAAAATAAAATAATTATTATATTATTGTTAATACAATTTAAATGTGGTACAAATTCATTTTATATTTCTTTTCAGAGAATCAAACTCAGTGTTTTCCCTTATGATGACGACTCTAAAACGATAAATTACACCTTTTGTTCATGAATTCTTGAATTAAAATTTTGGGCATTATGTTTAATGTACACGGTAAATAAATTAAAGTATTGGAATGTTATAATATTTTAACGATGAGCTTATTGAATATTTTTAATTTGTAAAATATTAAAGTGTTAAAAGATATGGGTTCACATAATATTTTTAGTGATATTATAATGTTATAGTATTAAAATATTTTTCTATGGTGCCTGTCCTAAAAGGTAAAGGGTTAAAAAGTTAGGAACGTCTCGATATAATATTACGATATAATATTAGTGTTAAGAAATTGAAAGTCTAAAGGAGTTTGAAATCAGATGGCTTGGATCCCCAATTTGTATGGATAATAATACTATGAAATATCCAGGTATGTGTATCTCTTTCTCGGCCCAATACAGCTGGGCTTTGTAGTGATACTGCTGGGCTCATTTAAAAAAAATCATCAGCTTCAATTCATCACATTAAATAAAAAATCGCAAAAAAATTAACAATATATCATCAAAATCATCTCTTTGAAACATTTAATCAAACAGTTTCCATGCACTACTTGAGGGAAAATATAGCAGATCCATAGCATAAGTCCTCTCAATCTTCAATAAATTCAATTTATCTACATGTTCTGCCCTAATTATTTTGCTGGAAACTTAGACGAGGATATTTTATGGGTTGAGAAGATGCCATCTTTATTCTTAGAATTGATGCCCAAAAATGTTCGATGAAATGACTAACAGACATGATTATAAATTATAAAAAAAAATCTGCGTGGAAATTAAAAATATCCACGTCGGATTTCGGGCCATACGTGGAGGTCAACAACATGAAAGATCATCTTAATATAAACTTGCTCGCTTCTTTTGAAGTGAAGACAACCTAACAAACATGAAGCATTCATAATCATAACTAGCACCACACTTACTATAACATACATATATCTTATTATTCCACACGCATGAAAATATCTGCATCGAGTTAAGATGACTTCCACTCTACCCCTGTCGTAACTGAAATCACGGCTGCCTTTTTGTCTCCTAAATTCTTGTAAAAATCCGATATGTGACATAATTCATTATTATGATATAATTAAATTAAATTATTGGTTAATAAGCCAAAGCCATGAGAATTTAGAAAAATATTCACGAAAAAATTCACACAATTAATTGTATGTACCTAAGTGGACGAAAGTCGTAGAGTCGAGGTACAACTCTCTAAGTATGCTCCAAGCCCAAGCTTATCAAAGAAGAGATGTTGAAATGATTGATGGATAATTCTAAGTATTCAAGGTATCTGCATTGCCATATAATTTGATGGAATTTCCCCATAAAGTTGATTGGCCGAAATCACGAGTGTTTTTATAATTGGGAGATTATCACACATGCATGTCAGTTGGGAGCGAACCTGATAGGCTATTATTCCTAATTCTAATCTCTCCCATGGAAGAGATATTGAAGATGCCACGTGGCATGCGCCCACTCAATTGATTGTTGTCCAAGTATAGCTTTTGCAGGGAAGTGCTGTTTCCAGTTTCTGTTGGAATATTCCCACTCAACAAATTGAAACTCATTTCCAAGATTCGGAGCTTCGAATCGTTGAACAAAGACGTTGAACAAAGACGGAGGTATCGTACCTGTGAAATTGTTGCTGTAGAGATAGAGTTTCTCCGGTTGAGGCAAATCCCCCAACCAGGTCGGGATTTCAACAGTTAACGAGTTTACCTAAGGTTTCCGAGATACGGAGCATTTCACATTCATTATCAAGCATTTCATCGAACATGTTTCGGGCTTCAATGATTGACTAAAATGGTAGAATTCAAAACCTGCTAATTCAATGACAAACTTAATGCAAGAATCAAATATATAAGTTTTGCCAAACTACTAAAAGCTTCACTTTCCATTTTAACCAACAGTAACAGATAAATCATATCGTGGGCGACGAGTGGCTAAAGCTGCTACAATTGTTGCTTTGATCTTTTGCAGAGCAGCTGCTGCTTCGATCATGTTGATTCGTTCATCCGCTGAAACTGCTAAGCATTTCATCGCCAACTCAAAAATTGATGACACGCATCGCTCCTTGGCGGAGAAATCTTGATCTTCCTCGATAAGAGAGCAACTGCCACAATTTCAGTAGCTGCATTATGTTGCAGAGCTTCACTCACCCATTCTCTTATGCTCATTTCTCCACCGAACATGTCATCTGTCGGCTTCTTCCCTGTAAACATCTCCAACAGAGTTATCCCGAAACTGTACACATCGCCATTTGTAGACACTTTCCCTTCCGTTCCGAACTCTATTAGAATCACACCGCATCAGTTAGGCCAAACAATCATGGAAAAAGTAATATATGATATAACGGAATATGAAAAGTTAATATTATGCATAATCACCCGGTGCAGCATAACCGATGGTGGCCAATGTTTGAGTTTGGGCGAAAGCTTCCCCACCCTCAAAAAGCTTCGAAATTCCAAAATCGGAGAGATGAGCAATCATGTCTTCATCGAGCAACACATTGCTCGGCTTTATGTCACAATGGACTACTGGGAACGGATAACCATGGTGCAGATACTCCAGAGCAGCCGCAACATCTATTGCTATTTTTAATCTCTTTATGAGATCAATAGAATAGTTGTCGGAATACAACCATTTATCCAAGCTCCCATTCGGCATGTATGCCAGAATCAGAGCTTTAAACTCCATGTTACTACAACATCCTATAACTTCAACTAAGTTTCTGTGTCGAACGTTGCTCAGTACTTTAGTTTCTGTGTCGAAGCTTCTCGCACCCCCTTCTAGTTGCAAGTCGAATACTTTTGCTGCAACTTGTAGTCCGTCAGATAGTGTTGCTTGGAAGACCGAACCGAAGCTTCCTCTTCCGAGTAGGTTGCCCTCACTAAAACAATCCGTTCCCCGTTCCAGTTCCAAGTAAGAAACTCTTCTCCACTCAATAACAGGTGAGATTTCAGAGGAGAGTGGCACCTTCTTCTGATTTCTTCTCCTTATGAAGACGACGATTGCTAACGCTAAAATGACTACTACAATCAATGAGGGCAACATATACTTTATTAATTTGACAGAATTGTTTTTCCGTGTACCAACACCATTTTTTGGGCATAACTGCACTTGATATCTAGGAGAGCCGCAAAGGGCAGAGTTGTGGGCAAAAGATTGAGCTGTAAAGTTACTGAAACGACCCCCGTTCGGAATTTCCCCCTCCAATTGGTTGTCGGAAACACTAAAATTCCGAAGAAGGGGGAGGCCTTCGAAGGACTTGGGTATGAATCCAGAGAGATTATTGTGAGATAAATCTAAATAAGTTAAGCCTTTGACATTTCCCAAGACCTTAGGAATAGATCCACTAAACTGGTTATTGGACAAGTTCAGAGTTACTAGTGATTGGCAGCCATCAATCAAGCTGGGTATATTGCCTGAAAATCGATTAGAAGACAAATCTAAGGTGTTGATGGCCTTCAAATTTCCGAGTTGGGATGACAATGGGCCATCGAAATGATTGGAGAACAAGTTCAAGATGAAAAGGTCTGTAAGAGCCCAGAAGTTGGGAGGGATGGTGGAATCCAATTTGTTGGAGTATAAGTAAACTTCTCTCAAGGATTTGAGTTCCCCAAAACATTCAGGTATTGAACCTATGAGCTTGTTCCTAGAGAGGCTCAGTTCTCCCAAATTATTCAACCGACAAATATAGTTAGGAATAGACCCAACCAATTGATTGTCACCAAGATATAGCCTTTGGAGTTGCTTCATTTTCCCAACGGTGGAATGCGCCCACTCAATTGATTCTCACCCAAATGCATTGTGAGCAAATTGCTCAAGTTTCCGATTTCAGAAGGAATGGTACCCATGATGTTATTGTTTGATACCGAGATATGCTCCAAGGTTGAGGAAAAATCCCCGATTGATGCAGGCAGGCTACCATTCAATAGGTTATCGGATGCTGCCAAGTACTTCAAATATCGACAGCTAGTTAATGAAGAGAGAAATGGGGCCGCTGCTCCGCTCAACTTATTCCCCCAAATAACAAGGTATTGGAGGAGTCTCAAATTACCAAAGTCTGGTATGGATCCACTCAAGGAGTTATCGTTCATATTCAATATAACCAGTTTAGAAAGATTGGTGATGGAGCTTGGAATAGAACCACTGAGTCTGTTATCAGATAATAGAAGCAACTCAAGATTGAAAAGTGAATTCCCCAAATCTGAAGGAAGACTTCCTGATAACTCATTAAATGAAAGGGATAACACATTCAAGGTTGATATGTTGAATATGGAAGATGGGATGGAGCCGGTTAAAGAATTGTTGAATACAATGAAATATTGGAGGTTTGGTAAAGTGCCGATCTCTTGTGGAATTTCACCTGCCGTATGCACACATGCATGCATATATGAGATATTAATAATATTCAATGTATTATTATTAATAGTTATCACATATGGGCCGGTTTTAGTTTTATAATTTCATAAAATTTATAGCAAATACAACTTGGCTCCAGTTTTGATAAATATAAATATACTCACAATTCAAACATATTTTATTTGATTCACGATTAGTAATTAGGAGAACAATTAATTATGCGATTACAAATATTTTAAAGAAAATATTTCACCTGAAGTATACAGACATGCATGCACATATGAGATATTAATAATATTGCATGTGCTATTATTAATACAAAATAATACTAATAGTATATTATAATAAATATAGTTTTAATAGTCGTCACATATATACATGCTATTCAGAACCATAATACTGTAGTACGTACCTGTTAAATTATTGTACCCCAAGTCCAAGGCAGTAAGCATGGTGAGATTTCCAATTCCTCGGGGGATGTTGCCACTCAAATTGTTGTCGTGAAATAACAATGTGTCAAGATTTTTGCATCTCCATATATTTGGCGGAATCTGTCCTTGAAGTTGATTGTGAAGTAGATAAAGTGTTCTGATGTTGGGCATATAATTGCACATTTCACTTGGGACCCTACCTACAAATAATTTTTCTTCCCACATTATCTAATTGCCAACTATTCCCTCAACATAGTTTGCTCCCGTGCAATGTTATTAATTAAAATGTATTTTGCAATTACTCGTGAACGCATTCATGCATGGTGATTATATATATGGGAGTGACGACATATATACATACCTGTCAACTTGTTATCATCGAGATACAAGCTGTGGTAGATTACTGTGGAAACTTGGGATACTTCCTGATAAACTATTATCGGAGAAGCTCAATATCCTCAAAGAAGAGATGTTGAAGATTGAAGATGGAATATTTCCACTTAGAGAAGCGCCATCGATGTTTAATATCTCTAGACTCGAGAGATTCCCCATTTCTGCCGGTATTCCTAAAATTATGTATGTATATTGTTATTCACCAACATAAAGATATATACAAGTATTAGCTAGAATGTTAATTGCCAATGAAATTGTTGTAGGATAATGCCAAGAGATCAAGATGTTTGCATTTCCATACTTGATGAAATATGAGATCTTTAAGTTTATTCTGATCCAGTAAAAAATTCCAGCTTTAAAAAATGAATAATAAATCAAATTGAGTTTTAATTTTGAATTAAGAATTTCTATATTCATTTTTAAGATATTAAAATATATTATAACGAAAATAAAATGAAAAACTAATGTCAAAGTGAGAAAACAACATAGGTGCCCGCCAAAGTGCCCACTGTAGGGGTGTACCAAATCATATATCTTTCTGTTATAAAATCACATATATACGCAAGTAAGAAGTAAGAGGATATGTGTACATACCTCGAAAATTGTTATGGCCGAAATACAACTCTCTAAGCGTGTTCAAGCTCCCAATTTCAAGCGGGATTTCTCCATTGAAATGTTTGTAGGATAAACTCAGGATCTCAAGGTGTCTGCATTTCCATATATTTTGTGGAATCTCCCCAGAAAGTTGATTGTCTGAAATATCTAGTACTTTGATATTTGGGAGATTGTCACACAAATGAGTCGAGAGTGGACCTGATAGGTTATTAGTCTGAATTCTAATTTCTCTCAAGGAAGAGATATTGAAGATAGCATTTGGAATGGACCCACTCAACTCATTATAATTCAAGTTTAACACTTGTAGGGATGACAGATTTCCAATCCCCTTTGGGATAACCCCGGTCAAATGGTTATTGCGTATCCTTATTTCCTTGAGCGTAGACCCACCACTCCCAATCTCCGTCGGAATATTTCCACTCAATAGATTGTAACTCAAGTATAAGCGTTGGAGATTTGAATTGTTGAACAAAGAGGGAGGGATTCTACCTGTGAAACTGTTGTTGCGGAGATATAGTTGCTCGAGCTGAGGTAATCTGCCCAACCATGCCGGAATTTCTCCGGTTAATGAATTCACTCCCACGTTCATCACCTTTAGACGCCGCAGTTTAGAGAGCTCAATTGGTAAGAAGCCCGTGAAATTGTTGGAGTAGATGTCAAGATATCTGAGAAACGTTAGGTTTCCAAGATGTGGGGCAACAGTTCCAGCAAGGTCGAATCCGGAGAGATTGAGGGAAGTCACTCTTTGGTGCTTGACGCCACACGTGACGCCAATCCAGTCACAAACGGATGTATTTCCCGACCAATTAGTGCGCAAGATAGCACCGGGGTCGGAAGCAAAGGAGCTTTTGAAGGAAAGAAGAGCATGCTTGTCTGTAGTAGAATCCAAGCAGAGGGCAATGCTATTAAACGAGAAGAAGATGGAAAGAGCAAAGAAAGAGAGATGAGTAGTTTTCTTCATGGATTTCATTTGTTTTATTTGGGATTGGTTGCCTTCTTAATATATATAACGTAGGATGCTCAATCATCCTACGTATTGCTGTTCAATTATTTGTATTAAAGAACGCCAATTGATCCATGAAAGTCGTGGTTTGAGTCTTGGTCAACTAATGCACTTACTGTTATACCCAAAAAAGAATACTTTTTTCTCCTATAACAAACATATTAATTAAAACTCTAATAAATTACATGTAGAATACTTTTTTTTTATAATCTATGTCGGTCACATATTGAAAGTTATTTGTAACATTCAAATAAATATTTATGATTAATTAAATTGCCATTAAAACTAATTTTTAATTTTAGATTCGTACTGTATTAATAGTATAAATATTTTATTTGTTTAAGGTGTTTGATGTAATGAAAGTTAGCACACTAAAATTAATTCATAATGATTACAACTTTGTTGGAAGTCTTGATTACTTTTGAGGCCTCTAAATCATGCATCCACTAAATCTCCATTAAACCAATTATATTTGAGCTACCTTCTTCTTCTTCTCGTTTAATACCATTGCCCTCTGCTTGGATTCTGCAATAGACAAACATGCTCTTCTTTCCTTCAAAAACTTGGTAGCCTATACGTTGCCCCTTGGACATTGCCTCTCACCACTAAGATGATGTCACGTGACTCAGTCTTCCTCATTTTAGCACCACTTTTTACTATTTTCAGAAATAAGTTTCTGAAAATTGTAAACCTAAATTATATTATTTTTTTTTTTGCATGAATAGGGAGATAATGTAGAAATTTATGAAATTCAATTTTGACATCATTTATTTTTTAAAATTTTTATTTAATTTTATATATGAAATTCAATTTTAGAAAAAATTTATATTACCAAGTGATACAATTCAAAAAACGAATGAAACAAAAGACTCCCTTCATTCCAGTGATATACGTTAAATTTAGGACTAAACACTTATAAATAAATAAAATAAAAAATGAAATTATTTTAAATGAATATATCTACCGACAAACAGGAAGATGGAAAGAGCAAAGAGAGAGTTGAGTAGTCTTCATCGATTATTTAATTGTCTTATTTTGGATTGGTTGCTCTCTTCATTTATATAAGGGAGAGGGAGAGCTCTCTCCACTAATTAATTAATTCATGAAAGTGGTGATTGAGTCTTGGTCCAATTTCTACCGACTGTTGAGATGTCTATGTATCGCATGAGGACTTTTTGAAATGATGTTGGGCTCACAGGAATAAATAATCGGAAGCCCTCGTAGATTTCTATATATCATTAAAATAATCTCGCTGGAAACATTCCATCGACCAGTTTCCACGCACCACTTATTAAGGAATAATGATAGCAGATCCCATGGCATAAGTGATAAGTCCCTCTCGATATTCAATGACTTCAACTTATCTACAAGTTCCATCCTTAGTTATCTGGAATCTTAGACGGAAAATTTTTCATATGTCGAGGATATGCTATCATCATTCTTTGAATTGATGCCCGGACATTGTTCGATGAAACAACCAACAGAGATGAAATATAAATGAGAGATTAAAAAAAAAAAAACTGCTTGCAAATTATATATCACTGTACCATCACCACCTTCTCCTTCAGTTAGTTAATGAATTTCTACTGCATTTCCCTTGTTTTCTCTTCAGCATTTCTACTTCATTTCACACATTCAAGCATTTCACCGAATAGCTTGAGGGCTTCAATGGTTTAGACTGTAATGGTAGAATTTTATGTTTTTGAGTTCTATTAATGATTGAAACCATCATTTATGAAATAGTGTCTTCTACTCTACAAATTTCTATTATTTTGAAATCAAACGACTTGTATATTTGTCACTTTCTCAGCCCAATAGAAGCTGGACTTTGAAACATTAAACTTTTTCAAATATTTCATCAAACATCTGGAGTGCTTCAATGATTAGACTGTAATGGTTTTAATTTAAACCTGCGAATTCAATGACAAACTTAATGCAAGAATCAAACTGATATGTTTTGCCAAACTACTACAGGCTTAACCAACAGTAACCGATAACTCATATCGTGGGCGACGAGTGCCCAAAGCTGCTACAATTGTTGCTTTAATCTTGTGCAGAGCAGCTGCTGCTTCGATCATGTTGATTCTTTCATCTGCTGAAACTGCTAAGCATTTCATCGCCAACTCGAAAATCGAAAACACGCATCGCTCCTTGGCGGAAAAATCTCGATCATCCCTCGATAAGAGAGCAGCTGCCACAATTTCAGTAGCTGCATTCTGTTGCAGAGCTTCACTTACCCATTCTCTTAAGCTCATTTCTCCACCGAACATGTCATCTGTCGGCTTCTTCCCTGTGAACATCTCCAGCAACATTATCCCGAAACTATACACATCGCCATTTGTAGACACTTTCCCTTCCGTTCCGAACTCTATTAGAATCACACGCATCAGTTAGGCCAAACAATCATGGAAAAAGTAATGTACGATATAACGGAACATGAAAAGCTAACATTATGCATTATCACCTGGTGCAGCATAACCGATGGTGGCCAATGTTTGAGTTTGGGCGAAAGCTTCCCCTCCTTCGAAAAGCTTCGAAATTCCAAAATCAGAGAGGTGAGCAATCATATCTTCATCAAGCAACACATTGCTCGGCTTTATGTCACAATGGACTACTGGGAACGGATAACCGTGGTGCAAATACTCGAGAGCAGCCGCAACATCTATTGCTATTTTTAATCTCTTTATGAGATTAATAACACAGTTGTCGGAATACAACCATTTATCCAAGCTCCCATTCGGCATGTATGCCAGAATCAGAGCTTTAAACTCTATGTTACTACAACATCCTATAACTTCAACTAAGTTTCTGTGCCGAACGTTGCTCAGTACTTTAGTTTCTGTGTCGAAGCTTCTCGCACCCCCTTCTAGTTGCAAGTCGAATACTTTTGCTGCAACTTGTAGTCCGTCAGATAGTGTTGCTTGGAAGACCGAACCGAAGCTTCCTCTTCCGAGTAGGTTGCCCTCACTAAAACAATCCGTTCCTCGTTCCAATTCTAAGTAAGAAACTCTTCTCCACTCAATAATGGGTGAGATATCAGAGGGCAGTGGTACCTTCTTCTGATTTCTTCTCCTTATGAAGACGATGATGGCCAACACTAAAATGACTACTGCAATCAATGAGGGTAACATATACTTCATTAATTTGACAGACTTTTTTTCCTGTGAACCAACACCACTTTTTGAGCATAACTGCACTTGATATCTTGGAGAACCACATAGGGCAGAGTTTTGGGAGAAAGATTGAGCAGTAAAGTTACCGAAACGACCCCCGTTTGGAATTTCCCCCTCCAATTTGTTGTCGGAAACACTAAAACTCCGAAGAAGGGGAAGGCCTTCTAAGGACTTGGGTATGATTCCAGAGAGATTATTGTGGGACAGATCTAAATCAGTTAAGCCTTTGACATTTCCCAAGGCTGTAGGAATATATCCACTAAACTGGTTATTCGACAGGTTTAGAGTTACTAATGACCGGCAACCATCAACCGAGCTGGGAATATTGCCTGAAAATCGATTAGATGACAAATCCAAAATGTTGATTACCTTCAAATTTCCGAGTTGAGATGACAACTGGCCGTTGAAATAATTGAAGGATAAGTCCAACGTGAAAAGGTCTTTAAGCGCCCAGAAGTTGGGAGGGATAATGGCCAGTTGGTTGGAGTCTAAGTAAACTTCTCTCAAGGATTTGAGTTCCCCAAAACATTCAGGTATTGAACCTACGAGCTTGTTCGTAGAGAAGCTAAACCCTCCCAGATTATATAATCGGCAAATATCATGAGGAATGGACCCAACCAATTGATTGCCACCAAGATGCAGCATTTGGAGTTGCTTCATCCTGCCAATTGTCGGTGGAATGCGCCCACTAAATTGATTTGCAGCAAAATTCATCGAGAGCAAACTGCTCAAGTTTCCAATTTCAGAAGGAATGGTGCCCATGATGCTATTGTGTGATACCGAGATAAGCTCAAGGGAAGAGGAAAAATTCCCAATTGACGCAGGCAGGCTACCGTTCAATAGGTTATTTTTCACATCCAAGTACTTCAAATATCGACACTCGGTTAATGAATATAGAAATGGGGCTACCTCTCCGCTCAACTTATTCCCCCAAATGCGAAGGTTTCGGAGGAGTCTCAAATTACCAAAGTTTGGTATGGATCCACTCAAGGAGTTGGCGTTCATATTCAATTTAACCAGTTTAGAAAGATTGGTGATGGAGGAAGACTACTTGAAAACTCATTAAATGAAAGTTCTAAATTCTTCAAGGTTGATATGTTGAATATGGAAGATGGGATGGAGCCGGATAAGGAATTGTTGAATACACTGAAATATTGAAGGTTTGGTAAAGTGCCGATCGCTTGTGGAATTTCACCTGCCGATAAGCAGACATTCATGCATGCATGAGATACTAATAATATTCAAGGCTTGTTTGATTGGAGGGAATGTTGTCCGTAAAAATATTCTTATTCCTAAAGTATTATGGAAAATGGTGCATTCATAAATTGTTAAAGCCTGAAAAGAAAAAAGAAAAGAAAACTAGGGGGGAGATACTATACGTAGGCTATTTAAAAGCAATTAAAAGTCTTCCATTGTGATTTTATGACTTGCTTTTGTGGGCAGATTAGGTGAAACTCCAAGTTTTGATTGTTGATTCCATTTTCATGCTATATTTCTCGCAATAGTAACTTGGATTCTCAGTTATCAATTGATTGATTGAATTTTCCAAGGCACAAAGGTAGGAGGTCTAAATTTATGTCCACTTTAAGTTGAGTAGATCTAAATTATCTAAATCATTCGAATCAACGAATTTCATCTGATTATACTGAAATCTGTTCCATTCCACAAAAGAACCCTAGCCACGGCTAGACTGACTGCGGATCTAAAGTACCAAAAATGATCTTATTTTGGTTCATAGTTTTTTATAAAAAAAATAAAATAAAAATGTAACTTAATAAAAATTTAAGGGTATTTTTTTGCTATTTTGACCGGGGCCTCTAAATTGCCTCTAAATTGTCAGGATCGGGCAGGTGGTTCATCATGTAAGGATTAGTGGCGCGCCATCATATATATGTTATTTAGAATTATAATATGATCACATTTGTACCTATCAAATTATTGTGGGCCAAGGCCAGCTCTTTAAGCATGGTGAGATTTCCAATTCCTCGTGGGATGCTGCCACTCAAATAGTTGTTGTAAAGTGACAAGAATTCAAGGTTTCTGCATTTCCATATATTTGGCGGAATCTTCCCTGCAAGCATGCCAGAGACGACAGAGAATAAGAGTATATATATATATTGATGTTGGACATATTTCACTTGGGACTACCTACAAATAATTTTCTAACCACATGCATTATCTAATTGCCAACAATTAATAACAAACTTAATCCAAATCTGCCCTCAAAACACACACACACACACACACACACACACATATATATATATATATATATATATATATATTGTTTGCTCCCATGCAATAATATTTAATTAATTAATTTGTATTTGCAATTACTCGTGAACGCATGCATGGTGATTATATATATAGGGATGACAGCATACATACCTGTCAACTTGTTATTATCGAGATACAAAATCTCAAGCTGTGGTAGATTATTGTGGTGGAAACTTGGGATACTTCCTGATAAACTATTCTCGAAGAAGCTCAATATCCTCAAAGAAGAGATGTTGAAGATTGAAGATGGGATATTTCCACTTAGAGAAGCACTCTCTATGTTTAATATCTCTAGCCTCGAGAGATTCCCTGCTTCTGCCGGTACTCCTCCTAATATTATGTATATTGTTATTCACCAACATAAATATATAAACAGGTCCTAGCTAGAATGTTAATTGCCAATGAAATTGTTGTAGGATAATGCCAAAAGATCAGATCCAGATGTTTGCATTTCCATATATACTTGATGAAATATGATCTTCAAGTTTATTCTCGTGTAAACAAAGTGATATGATGTTGGGTACGCATACTAAATTAGGTAGGTTAATGTTGAAAGCTGGAATACTTCCGGTCAAAGTGCTTGAAAGCTTCATGAATCTCAATTGCTATTTTACTAATGTTCTACATAGGTTGTTATATTGTTTTTGTTAATGTTATACTCCCTCCTACAACAGTCGTCCACCGTTTATAAACCATTTCCTTTTTTAGATACCATTTAAACAACATTTTAACACATAATTACAATATATCAAATTTCGTGTTGAAGCTTTTAGTTTTAAAGATAATGAACGAATGAAGTATTATTATAAAATCACATATATACACAAGAAGTAAGAAGGTATTTGTACGTACCTTGAAAATCATTATAGCCCAAATACAACTCTCTAAGCGTGTTCAAGCTCCCAATTTCAAGCGGGATTTCTCCATTGAAATGATTGATGGATAAACTCAGGATCTCAAGGTGTTTGCATTTCCATATATTTTGTGGAATCTCCCCAGAAAGTTGATTGTGTGTAATATCTAGTAGTTTGATGTTTGGGAGATTGTCACATAAATGAGTCGAGAGTGAACCTGATAGGTTATTATTGCTAATTCCAATTTTTCTCAAGGAAGAGATATTGAAGATAGCATGTGGAATGGATCCACTCAACTCATTATAATTCAAGTTTAACACTTGTAGGGATGATAGGTTTCCAATTTCCTCTGGGATAACCCCGCTCAAATGGCTATTGCTTATCCATAATTCCTTGAGTGTAGAACTACTGCTCCCAATCTCCGTCGGAATATTTCCACTCAAGCGATTGTAACTCAAGTATAAGCGTTGGAGATTTGAATTGTTGAACAAAGAGGGAGGGATTCTACCTGTGAAACTGTTGTTGTGGAGATCCAGTTGCTTGAGCTGAGGTAAACTGCCCAACCATGCTGGAATTTCTCCAGTGAATGAATTCACTGCCACGTTCATCACCTTCAGACGCCGCGGTTTAGAGAGCTCAATTGGTAAGAAGCCCGTGAAATTGTTGGAGCGGACGTCAAGATACCTGAGAAACGTTAGATTTCCGAGATGTGGGACAACAGTTCCAGCAAGGTCGAATCCGGAGAGATTGAGGGCAGTCACCCTTTGGTGCTTGACGCCACACGTGACGCCGATCCAATCACAGACGGAAGTATTTCCTGACCAATTCATGCGCAAGATAGCACCGGGGTCGGAAGCAACGGAGCTTTTGAAGGAAAGGGGAGCATGTTTGTCTGTAGCAGAATCCAAGCAGAGGGCAATGCTATTGAACAAGAAGAAGATGGAAAGAGCAATGAAAGAGAGATGAGTAGTACTCTTCATTGATTTAAATTGTTTTATTTTGGATTGAGTTCCCTCTTCAAATATATATAGCGGATGCTCTCTTTACTAAACTCAATTATCCTACCATTAGCACCGAACGTTTTGCTGTTCAATTATTTTAATCGTCTTATTTTGGATTGGTTGCCCTGTTCAAAAGCAGCATATAGACTACCTACCGTTCAAGGGGAAGATGGAAAGAGCAAAGAAAGAGAGATGATGAGTTGTCTTCATTCATTATTTAATTGTCTTATTTTGGATTGGTTGCCTTGTTCATTTATATAAGGGAGGGAGAGCTCTCTCCACTGAATTGAGAAGGTAGGCTAATTAATTAATTCATGAAAGGGGTCAAATGTAAGTGCGGAATCTATGTAAAACTGGGACCCTCCATGTCTGTCTATATTATACGACTCAAGATAAAAATAATAGTCAATTGTTTTTGTTTTTTTCTTTAGGGAGGAAAAATAATAGGACTGATGAAGTTTCTGCCATCTTTCATTCTTCACGTTTTCTTCTTCTGATATTAGTCATTAATTAATGAAAATACAAAACCCCAATTTCTACCGACTGTCGATCGAGATATCTATGTATCGCGTGAGGACGTGGCAGTTGACGCGACCTGACTCTTCGTCTACTTATTTTGTGAATTTCTATGCTTTTTATTAAAATCAAATAATAATAGAATTACTCTATTATTGTTATTACAATTTAGATGGGGCACACTAATTTTACATTTCTTTAAGGGAATCAAAATAGCTTTTCCATTAATTTACTATGATGATCCTAAATTATAATGTTTTTTTAAAGGCCAACGTTCCAAAATAGATTTGATTAAGAAATTATGAATGTCGGGAATAGTGTCGAGAAATCGTGAACAAAAGACTATTAGTAGTGTATTTTACTTTGAAATCAAATGACTAGGATCCGATGCCAAATTTGTTTGGTAAAGAGTATGAAATACCCATGTAGGTGGTATCCCTATCTCAGCCCAATAGAGCTGGGCTTTTTGAAATGATATTGGGCTCAGATGAATAAATAATTAGAAGCCCTCTTACATTTCTATATATCATCAAAATAATCTCGCTGGAACATTCCATCGAACAGTTCCCATGCACCAATTATTAGGGAATGATGATAGCAGATCCCATGGCATAAGTGATAAGTCCCTCTCAACATTCAATGACTTTAATTTATCTACAAGTTCTATCCTTAGTTTTCTGGAGTCTTAGACGTAAGATTTTTCTTGGGTCGAGGATATGCTATCATCATTCTTTGAATTGATGCCCGAACACTGTTCGATGAAACAACTAACAGAGATGAAATATAAATGAGAGATTAAATTAAAATATTCACGTTGGATTTCAGGTCATAGATGGAGGTTAACCGGTAGATGAGGTTGCAATCAAATCAAATTTGATCCCTTTAAATCTAATTAACCTGTTGTTTTTCATCATTAAACAATGTCTGGAATATTTGATCCATAAACTTAACCTTTACCCTTTTAAATATACTCCCTCTGTTTATGGAATATCCCGAGGCATGTAAGTATTCTTAATTTTCAAGGATTTCAAATTCTATACAAGTGTGATCCTTACTTTGCCGGAAACGTAGATGAGGATTTTTCATTTCTATCATTATTCATTGAATTTATGCCCAGACACTGTTCGAGGAAATGACTAAGAAAGATGAGCATTAGCGATAAAAAAGGGAAATTTAAAGATAACCGCATTGCAATCAAATCAAAGTTCATCGATTAAGTAACCATTTGCTATTCATTACACTGAACAGAACTAACTAAAGCAGGAATCTGCGGTTAAAAGAATAAGCAGGAAGGAATCACACGCACCATTTGCTACTCATCAGAATCATCACACATATCTGAACGGCACAAAAATTGTGCTGTATTAGATAAAGCATATCGAGGCCGACGCCTTCTTGCAGCTGCATTTATTGCTGCGTTGATCTTGTTCAAAGCAGCCGCTGCTTCGATCATATTAATCCTTTCATCTGCTGAAATCGCTAAACATTTCATAGCCAACTCAAAAATCGATGGCACACATTGTTCTTTGGCAGAGAAATCTCGATCTTCCCTTGATAACGGAACGATTTCAGTAGCTGCATTTCGTTGCAGTGCTTCACCTACCCAATCCTTTATGCTCATTTCTCCACCGAACATATCATCCGTTGGATTCTTCCCAGTGAACATCTCCAACAACAATATCCCGAAGCTGTACACATCTCCTTTTATCGAAACTTTCCCTTCCGTTCCAAGCTCTGAGAATTTCACATGCATTCATCATTAATTTCGTTAAGACTATATAAAAAATTAATATTGATGGAAATGAATTTAATTTGGGGAGTTTAACACTATAGGTCACCTGGTGAAGCGTAACCGATGGTGGCCAACGTTTGAGTTTGGGCGAAAGCTTCCCCTCCCTCGAAAAGCTTCGAAATTCCAAAATCAGAGAGATGAGCAATCATGTCTTGATCAAGAAGAACATTGTTTGGCTTTACATCGCAATGAACAATTGGGAACGAATAGCCATGGTGTAGATATTCCAATGCTGCTGCAACATCTATTGCGATTTTTACTCTCTGAAGCAGATCCAAATCACTATAGGTGTTCGAATGCAACCATCTATCCAAGCTCCCATTTGGCATGTACGCGAGAACCAAAGCTTTATACTCCATGTTACTGCAACATCCAATTGTTCTCACTAAGTTTCTGTGTCGGATGCCGCCCAGTATTTCTGTCTCGGTATCAAAGCTTTTTGCACCTCCTTCTAGCTGCAGGTTGAATACTTTGACTGCAGCTTCTAATCCATCAGAGAGTGTTGCACGAAAGACCGAACCGAAGCTTCCTCTTCCAAGTAAGTTTCCTTCACTAAAACTGTTTGTTCCCCGTTCCAGTTCTATGTAAGAAATTCTTCTCCATTCACTAGTAGGCGGAATGTCACTCGATAGTGTAACTTTTCCTGATTTACGCCTCCTTATCATCACGAAGATGATAGTCGCAAGAATAGCGGGTAAGATCAGTGAGGGTTCCAAGAATTTCTTTAAGTTTGATCTAGGATGATGGTTTGCTAACAAGCAAGGTTGAACTTGAAATCTCGGGGAACCGCAAAGGGCAAAGTTGTGAGAAGGATTGAGGAGGGAAGTTACCAAATTGACCTCCACTTGGGATTTCGCCTTCCAGTTTGTTGTTAGAAGCATTAAAAATGTGAAGATAGGGGAGGATTTCTAAGGACTTGGGTATCGAACCAGAAAGATCGTTGTAAGATAAATCTAGTGTTTTGAGACTTCTGAGATGCCCTAAGGATGCGGGAATAGATCCTCCAAACTGATTATTCGACAAGTTTAGAGTTTCTAATGATTGGCAACCATCAATCAAGCTGGGTATATCACCTGAAAATCGATTAGACGACAAATCCAAGGTGTTGATTGCCTTCAAATTTCCGAGTTGAGATGACAAGTAGCCGTTGAAATGATTGAAGGAAAAGTTCACGATGACAAGGTCTGTAAGAGCCCAGAAGTTGGGAGGGATGGTGGAATCCAATTGGTTGGAGTCTAAGAAAACTTCTCTCAAGGATTTGAGTTCACCAAAACATTCAGGTATTGAACCTACGAGCTTGTTCCTAGAGACGGTTAACAGTCCCAGATTATATAATCGGCAAATATCATTAGGAATGGACCCAACCAACTGATTGCCATCAAGATATAGCACTTGGAGTTGCTTCATTCTCCCAACTGTAGGTGGAATGCGCCCACTCAATTGATTTCCAAACAAATCAATCGCGAGCAAACTACTCAAGTTTCCAATTTCTGAAGGAATGGTGCCCATGATGTTGTTTGTTGCTAGCGAGATACGCTCAAGCGAAGAGGAAAAGTTCCCAATTGACGCAGGCAGGCTGCCGTTCAATGGGTTATCTGACACTTCCAAGTACTTCAAATATCGACACTCGGTTAATGAATATAGAAATGGGGCTACCTCTCCGCTCAACTTATTCTCCCAAATGTGAAGGTTTTGGAGGAGTCTCAATTTACCAAAGTCGTCTAGTATGGATCCACTAAAGACGTTGCCACTCAAGTCCAATGTGGCAAGTTGAGAAGCATTGGTGATGGAGCTTGGAATTGGGCCACTCAGTCTGTTATCACCGATAATAAGCCTTTCGAGATAGAAAAGTGAATTCCCCAAATCTGAAGGAAGACTACCTGATAACTCATTAAATGAAAATTCTAAACTCTTCAAGGTTGATATGTTGAATATGGAAGATGGGATGGAGCCGGATAAGGAATTGTTGTACACACTGAAATATTGAAGGTTTGGTAAAGTGCCGATCTCTCGTGGAATTTCACCTGCCATAAGTAGACATTCATGCATGCATGAGATATTAATAATATTTCAATGTATTATTAATAATAGTTAATTAGACATATGGCCCGATTTTAGTTTTATAATTTCACCGGATCATTTTGTACGCTTTCTTATTTTTAATTAACATCATTTTAACAATAATTTAACACCTTTTAACCTTCATAAAAGTTGAAATTGTGTAAAGAATTTGTATTACGTAATGTTGAAATATGTAGGCAATATTGCAAAGATATAAAGTAATTTAAAATTTCACCATAATTTATGTAGTTTTAATGTAAAATCTGAATTAGAAGATTCACAATTCATATTTCAAATAACTATATATGGTGTCTTGTTATTATTTTATTTATTTTTTTTAGAATAAATACATTCGTTAAACGCAAAAAGGTTAAAAGATCACACTATCTTAGAACATATGGAGTATTTTTTAAAAACTATCTACTCATTACTGATAACAATGGAATACTTATATTATACTCCCTCCGTCCCACTTCACTTGTCCTCTTTCTTTTTGGCACGGGATTTTATTTAAATTGAAAAAGTAAGAGGCCCACATCAAAAAGTAAGGGTTAATTTTTGTATTTTAAGGAAAGTGGACAAGTGGTATGGGACGGACCAAAATAGTATAGTGGACAAGTGAAGTTGGACGGAGGGTGTAATTTGTAATAATTATTATTATATATATAATCGTTCTAAAATTTTGAAAAAAAAAAATCATTTTCCTTATGAAATGACCATATTAAAATTATCCAATATACAGTAACACCACATAAATTAAATATTTAAAATTAAAATTATTATGTGATCTACCATACACAATTATGAATGAGTAAGTGGTGATATCTTTCTTAAAGTGAATGTTAGGGTCTTGATAAATTATTATTGAACTATATTCACACTTTCATGATTCACATAAAATCCAAAAAGTAATTTGTTATAAAATTTAATATTTAGGAAACCAATAAATTATGAACCCCTCTCAATTCTCGAAGATTGCAGAAATAAACTATAGTAAAATAGTGTTAAATAAACCTAATAATAAGATAAAAAAAATTAGACTATGATTAGAATTATAAAATGCTAAATAAACTCTTATACTATTTCCTTATACCTTTGTACTGTTAAGTGAAAGTAAACATAGCTTAATTATGAAAAAATAGGGGTTATCTATCTAATATTTATGTAATTCTGTACAATTCTTAAATAAAATATACAGTATATTTCGTGAAATCGTGAAAACCATGCATTTTTGTGCATAACATGATGCATTTTTATGCATAACATGTTGCATTAAAAAATAAATACTATTTTATTTAAAAAAAATGCATATAATCCCTATATATTTTTTATGCAACATGATATGCATGAAAATATATCATGTTATGCACAAAAATGCATGGTTTTCACAGTTTCACCAAAAGTAAGGTTTTCACCATATCTCAACCCTATATATATATATATATATATGTATATACATGTATATATATATAGCGGAGAGATCACATACAAAAGACAGGTTCTATAAGAAATGAGAAGTGATCTGGACCATTGATCTGTGTGATCTATGGTGTAGATTAACTGGTGCATTATGATTTTACTGAAAATGCATTATGATTGTATAGATAATGTATATAATGCATTGTGCATTATAATTATGTATATCATGCATTATAAATTATGCATAAAATGCATCATTTTTTTATTTTTTACGATAAACCTATTTTGTACAGGATCTCACCCCTATATATATATATATATATATATATATATATATATATATATATATATATTTAAAACATAAAGCTAGTACAGTTCACAATTTGTGCACCAATATGTAGGTCATTTGCAAAGATTGTAGCTCTTGCAATATTACCAATATTTCCATGGGTTCGAGTTATATTATCATTAGAAGTCGCATGTGAAAAAAAAGGAAAGGATGTATGAAATTGCAATTTAGTCTATTATATTTTTACCCACGCATATGCAATACTACTAATATAATGTAGAAAATGAACTTAAAGTAGGAACAAATAAAAGAAAAATGAACAAAAGTTGATATAACAATATTCAAGAGAGGCAACTGTTATAGAGGAATGAGAAAAAGTAGAGAACATGTAATGGGTGAGAGATAGAAAGAAAAATCATAAAAATCCGGCAAGATAATGAGTTTATATAAACATCAATTTCCATAAATCGAGATTTATACCTAATGGATAAAATGAAAAGAATAAAATAAAATAAGTGACTTATAGCATATATGCAAAGTACTTCTCCAACAATCACAATGACTTCGTATCATCTCTTACGATTATGCTAAACCTAGCTATAATAAACATCCGACTAAACTTGTTATATCACATACAATAACTAATTATATTTAAGATAATTAAAGAAAAATACAACCTTGACTTGAAACGATTCTTATGGATCTGCTAAAGTTTTGCTATTAAACCTTCTCTCTCCACGTCTTTTTCTAGCTCTATCTCTAAATATGCTGATAACTAACATGAGGAGAAGGAAAGGAAATAGATGAATCGTGTGTAAGAAAAGAAATGAAATAAGTTGCATGTGTTCTCTACAAAATTTTAAATTATATAGGCATACAATATTTCAAAATAGGAAAACCGTAATGAATTCCCTTAAATTCCTCCTTATGTAACGTCTTCATTATAGGGAAATATATTAAAATATATGCCAGTTAATTACAATGTTATGATATCAACTACATGAAAAAAAAAAAAAAAAAAAAAAGTTAGATAATGCATGAAAATTATGGGTGCTCCCCCTCCCATATTCAAAGAACGTGTTCTTTTTTCTTTCTTTTTTATTTTTTATTTTTTAATAATAAGTAAAAGAATATTGATAGTAGTAGTGAGTTTTTTAATGTAAAATTCTAACATATATAGACACAATATATTCAATTAGTAGGAAATAAATTAATTACTTACAATAAATGATAAATTTGTAACGTCTAATGTTATATAAACATAATTAAAATCATTAATATAAAATGGTCTACCATATATATTTATGGTTTCTACAAATGGTATATCCATAAAACTGAAAAATAAAGTTATTAAAAACGGCCATCCGGTGTTGCTATTAGTATATAGATATTAGTGTAGATATAGATATGGGGTGCGAATTGCAATCCAGTTTTTTGCAAGGGTGCATGTTTCCTGATTGTCCTAGGTTTGATTTCATAACCTCTCTTAATTGTTGTGTCGGAACAAAACAGTTCAAAACATTCCCACAAATTCTATAGCAAACTTGTAGACATTTTGCCCATTAAATTTTCTTGCTTGATATGTATGCATCTGCCATAACCGCACTATAATTATATTCTATGTTATTCATAATCATAATATGATCACATTTGTACCTGTCAAATTATTGTCGGCCAAGCTCAGTCCTGTAAGCATTGTGAGATTTCCAATTCCTCGTGGGATGCTGCCACTCAAATTGTTGTCGTCAAATGACAACAACTTAAGGTTTCTGCATTTCCATATAGTTGGTGGAATCTGTCCTTGAAGTTGATTTTCATACAAATAAAGTTTTTTGATGTGTGGCATATTTTTGCACATTTCACTTGGGACCCTACCTGCAAACACTTACAATCTTAATCCAAATCTGCAATATTATTAATTCATTTGTATTTTGCAATTAGTAGTGAACGCATGCATGGTGAATATATATATATATATATATATATATATATATATATATATATATATATATATATATATATGGGTGAGATCCTGTACAAAATAGGATTATCGTAAAAAATAAAAAATGATGCATTTTATGCATATAATTATAATGCATGATGCACATAATTATAATGCACAGTGCATTATAATGCATTATCTATACAATCATAATGCATTTTAGTAAAATCATAATGCACAAGTTAATCTACATCGTAGATCACACAGATCAATGGTCCAGATCATTTCTCATTTCTTACAGAACCTGTCTTTTGTATGTGATCTCTCCACTATATATATATGGTTGGCATGTATACCTGTCAACTTGTTATTATCGAGATACAACTCCTCAAGTTGTCGTAGATTACTGTTGAAACTTGGGATACCTCCTGATAAACTATTCCCGTAGAAGCCCAATATCCTCAAAGAAGAGATGTTGAAGACGGAAGATGGAATATTTCCAAATAGAGAAGCGTTGTTGACGTTTAATATCTCTAGCCTCGAGAGATTTCCAATCCCCTCTGGGATAACCCCGCTCAAATGGTTATTGCTTATCCATAATTCCTTGAGCGAAGAAGACCTAGTGCTCCCAATCTCCGTCGGAATATTTCCACTCAACATATTAGAACTCAAGTCTAAGAGTTGGAGATTTGAATTGTTGAACAAAGTAGGAGGGATTTTACCTGCGAAACTGTTGTTGTTCATATACAGTTGCTCGAGCTGAGGTAAACTGCCTAGCCATGTGGGAATTTCTCCATTGAATGAATTCACTCCCACATTCACCACCTTCAGACGCAGCAGTTTAGAGAGCTCAATTGGTAAGAAGCCCGTGAAACTGTTGGAGCTGATGTCAAGATATCTGAGAAACGTTAGGTTTCCGAGATGTGGGGCAACAGTTCCAGCAAGGTCGAATCCGGAGAGATTGAGGGCAGTGACGCTTTGGTGCTTGACGCCACACATGACGCCAATCCAATCACAAACGGATGTATTTCCAGACCAATTAGTGCGCAAGATAGCACCGGGGTCGGAAATAACGGAGTTTTTGAAGGAAAGAAGAGCATGTTTGTCTGTAGCAGAATCAAAGCAGAGGGCAATGGTATTGAAGAAGAAGAAGATGGAAAGAGCAAAGAAAGAGAGATGATTAGTCTTCATTGATTTTAATTGTTTTATTTTGGATTGAGTGCCCTCTGTTCATATATATATTGGATGCTCTCTTTACTAAGCTCAGTTATCCTACCATTAGCACCCTATGTACGTTTTGTTGTTCAATTATTTGTATAAGTGAATTGTGGAATTTATGTAAAACTGAAACTCAAATTGGGATTACAGTAAAATTTTACTTTCGAGATTAAATTTGATTCGGTCGTACCTGATTTTTTTTTTTTTTACTTTCGGATTATCATTTTTTTTACCTAACTCACTATTTTCTCTGGGCTATTCGAATCGGCCCGTTAGGTTCAATTATTATATGAGAGAGACCCTCAACATTTGCTTTAGTATCAAATATCACAATAGTAGTAAGTAATCTCATCTTATAGGTAATCAATAACTTTATTATATGCATCGAAGAAATTTTTTATAGATAACAAGAGCATAAGCAACAACAAAATTGAAAGAATTTAAGGACGAGAGATGAAATATTTCCATTCATTATTTTTATTATAAGTTTAATTTTCAATTAACTTGAATGATACTAAAAGACGCCGCCTAGGTCCGCCTAGGCGCTAGTCAGTTCGCCGCCCGACTTATATGTAAGCCGCTCTTGAAACTTAATCAATAGTCTGTATGTGCTAATTAATCTATATTTAGACAAACTATGCTACTCTATCCATGATTTTTGATTTATAATTATATATGAAACTAACCAATCAATTGTAATAGTACGTGTATTTATTATAAATTTGACAAAATTTTTGTAAGAATAGTAAAAATAAGCATTATATAGTTCGAATCCGCCTAGGCCCCGCCTAGGCTCTCGCCTAGGCGCTAGTCACACCTCCGCCACCCGACTAGCGCCTAGCGCTTTTTAGAAAATTGCTTGTTTTCTTCGAATATCTTTTGAGTCTCCGCAGTCTACTTAGTGCGTTAACCACTGTATGTCGTGATGGAAGGGGCATTGATGCATGTCGTCGTCAACTTTTTAATTTACGAAAATTCTATTTCAATGCAAAAATAAAATAATGAAAAAGAAAAGAAAAATCAATTTTGTCCTGCGATATAAAAACCAAAAAGGAAAATCCACTATCTAAACAAATATATTAAAATTCTAATCATAACTTTTATACTTTGGATATTTCAACCTTAGGATATTATACCATGTCACTTATTGGGTACGTAGAATTTATGTTTAGTTGTTTGACAAAAGTGATGCATAAAATTCACACATATAGTATCGATTAAACCCCTTCATCACGGGGGTACGATTCTCGTCTCGTCTATATTAGTTTAGGTATATCGATCACATGTTAAAAGTTATTCGTAACATTCAAATCTATATTTATGATTAATTAAATTACCCTTAAAAGTATTTGATTTTAGATTCGTATTTTATTATACTCTCCCCCGTCTAATATTTGACGCATTTTTATTATTTTACATTCACATATATTCAAGAGTCGCGTCAACTAAGATATAACGGAGGGAGTATAAGTATAAAAGTATAACAAAAGGCAGCACGCTAAGATTAATTCATAATGAAAACAAAAGGCAACACGCTAACTTTTCCCATCAATGAGCACAACAAGCCTTAATTTCCACTCATGCTTTTGTAAGGGTTGGAAATTGTTGGTTATCTTTGTAGAAAATGTATGACTTGGGCCCATGCTTTTATTTTATCCTAATCATAACTTTTATACTTTGGGGTGCGTTGTATTTAATGTAAAAGAAAAGAGATATATAATCACCCTTTAAATTCACAGTTTTTCACATTTGCTCTTTTTCCCCCTTAATTTACAAAAAATGGAGAGAAAATATTATCTCACCAATATAGTGTTGTAAATATTATCTTTAATTTAAGTAGTAAAATTTTTCCTCGATAAAATGTGAGAAAAGGTGAGGGAAAATGTAAAATTTAAATGATTATCTCTTTCCTCTCCTTTTCTTTCGCATCAAAGAGAATGCACCCTGAATGTTAATTTCAACCTTGGGATATTATACCATGTCATTTAATGGGTAGAATTTATGTTTAGTTCTTTCACTAAAAACGTTGCATGATTCCATCCTATTATTTCATATTCACCTTGACCCTATCTACGTTGTTCGCCGTTGATGTGATATTAATAATCTATGATGTAAACACAAATACAATTATTTTCTTATTTCAAAAAAGATAAGCCTAATCATTTTTTTTCTTTATTTCGACAAGGGGCAAAATTAGTATATCATTTTAGTTTTTTCCCCCACATAAATATGAAATTAGCCTATTGGAAAACTCTGAGAATTTGTTGAATTTCAGGCACAGAATCGCAGCAATTAGACTACCAAATTTTGTGAATAATGTCTTCTACTCCACAGAAGAAAAAAAAGTAATAATAAAAATAAAATCTGCAAGCCACAATACCATTTTCTTTGCTACTCTGTTTCAGAGAATTGCAGATACTTTGTAACATCTCATGGAACGGTTTCCACGAGGGTTTTCGACGAGGGTTTTTCATGGGTCAGGAAAATGCTATCATTCTTTGAATTGATGCCTAGACACTGTTCGATGAAACGACTAACAGAGATGATTATCCTGGGTGAAAAAGAAAATCTGCTTGGAAATTAAAAATAACCACATTGTTATTAAATCAAGGTTCATACCTTCGAATCTAATTAACCATTTGGTTTCCATTACACAAATCTAACTGAAGATTCAATCAGCATCAAACTCCATTATTGTGAATACTAATTGATAGAGAATATCGAGGCCGACGCCTTCGTGTAGCTTCAGTTATTGCAGCATCGATCTTGTGCAGAGTAGCTGCTGCTTCGATCATATTGATTCTTTCCTCTGCTGAATTTGCTGAACATTTCATAGCCAACTCAAAAATTGAATTCAAACATTGTTCTTTTGCAGAGAAATCTCGATCTTCCCTTGACAACGGAACAATTTCAGTCGCTGCATTTTGTCGTAGAGCTTCACTTACCCAATCTATTAGGCTCATTTCTCCACCGAACATATCATCTGTTGGCTTCTTCCCTGTGAACATCTCCAACACCAATATCCCGAAACTGTACACATCCCCCTCCGTCGAAACTTTCCCTTCCCTTCCAAGCTCTGAGTGTTTCACATGCATTCATCATTCTGTTAGGATTATACATATATAAAAAATATTGACAGAAATGAATTTAATTTGGAGAGGTTAACACTATTATCACCTGGTGCAGCGTAACCGATGGTAGCCAACGTTTGAGTGTGGACGAAAGCTTCCCCTCCCTCGAAAAGCTTCGAAATACCAAAATCAGAGAGATGAGCAATCATGTCTTGATCAAGAAGAACATTGCTTGGCTTTACATCGCAATGAACAATTGGGAACGAATAGCCATGGTGTAGATATTCCAATGCTGCTGCAACATCTATTGCTATTTTTACTCTCTGAAGCAGATCCAAATCACTATAGGTGTTCGAATGCAACCATCTATCCAAGCTCCCATTTGGCATGTACGCCAGAACCAAGGCTTTAAACTCCATGTTGCTGCAACATCCAATTGTTCTCACTAAGTTTCTGTGTCGGATGCCGCCCAGTATTTCTGTCTCGGTATCAAAGCTTTTTGCACCTCCTTCTAGCTGCAGGTTGAATACTTTGACTGCAGCTTCTAATCCATCCGAGAGTGTTGCACGAAAAACCGAACCGAAGATTCCTCTTCCAAGTAAGTTTCCTTCACTAAAAATATTTGTTCCCCGTTCCAGTTCTATGTAAGAAATTCTTCTCCATTCACTAGTCGGCGGAATGCCACTCGATTGTATAACTTTTCCTGATTTACGCCTCCTTATCATCACGAAGATGATAATCGCAAGAATAGCGGATAAGATCACCGAGGGTACCAAGAATTTCCTTAAGTTTGATCTAGGATGATGGTTCGCTAACAAGCAAGGTTGAACTTGAAATCTCGGGGAACCGCAGAGGGCAAAGTTGTGAGAAAAGGATTGAGGAGAGAAATTACCAAATTGACCTCCACTTGGGATTTCGCCTTCCAGTTTGTTGTTAGAAGCATTAAAAATGTGAAGATAGGGGAGGGTTTCTAAGGACTTGGGTATCGAACCGGAAAGATCGTTGTAAGATAAATCTAAAGTTTCGAGACTTCCGAGATGCCCTAAGGATGTGGGAATAGATCCTCCAAACTTATTATTCGATAGGTTTAGAGTAACTAATGACTGGAAACCATCAATCAAGCTGGGTATATCACCTGAAAATCGATTAGACGATAAATCCAAGGTGTTGATTGCCTTCAAATTTCCGAGTTGAGATGACAAGTAGCCATTGAAATGATTAAAGGACAAGTCCACGATGACAAGGTCTGTAAGAGCCCAGAAGTTGGGAGGGATGGTGGAATCCAATTGGTTGGAGTATAGGTAAACATTTCTCAAGGATTTGAGTTCCCCAAAACATTCAGGTATTGAACCTACGAGCTTGTTCATATATAGGCTCAACACTCCCAGATTGTATAATCGGCAAATATCATTAGGAATGGACCCAACCAATTGATTGCCACCAACAACTAATGTTTGGAGCTGCTTCATTCTCCCAATAGTCGGTGGAATGCGCCCATTTAATTGATTCCCATTCAAATCCATCGTGAGCAAACTGCTCAAGTTTCCGATTTCAGAAGGAATGGTGCCCATGATGCTGTTCTCTGATAGCGAGAGAAGCTCAAGCGAAGAGGAAAAGTTCCCGATTGACGCAGGCAGGCTACCGTTCAATAGGTTATCTGTCACTTCCAAGTACTTCAAATACCGACACTCGGTTAATGAAAGGAGAAATGGGGCTACCTCTCCGCTCAACTTATTCCCCCAAAGGTAAAGTTGTTGGAGGAGTCTCAATTTACCAAAGTCTGGTATGGGTCCACTGAAGGAGTTGGTGTCCAAGTCCAATGTGGCAAGTTTAGAAATATTGGTGATAGAGCTTGGAATCTGACCATTGAGCCGGTTAACACCAATAAGAAGCCTTTCAAGATTGAATAGTGAATTCCCCAAATCTGAAGGAAGATTACCTGAAAACTCATTAAATGAAAGTTGTAAGGACTTCAAGGTTGATATGTTGAATATGGAAGATGGGATGGAGCCGGATAAGGAATTGTTGAACACACTGAAACGTTGGAGGTTTGGTAAAGTGCCGATCTCATGTGGAATTTCACCTGCCGTATGCACACATGCATGCATATATGAGATTTAATAATATTCAGTGCATTCATAAATTGTTAAAGCCTGAAAAAAAAAACGAGGGGGAGATACGTATGCTATATATTAAAAGTCTTCCATTGTGAAGAACTCCGGCCAAAAATGTTAAGTCTTGATCTTATATCCAATTTCTTCTTCTTCTTCACAGTTTAATTTATCTTTAATTTAGGGTTTCTTATGATTTTATGACTTGGTTTTGTGGGCTCCAAGTTTTGATTGTTGATTCCATTTTCAAGCTATATTCCTCGCAATAGTAACTTGGATTCTCAGTTATCAATTCATTGATTGAATTATCGAAGGCACAAAGCTTGGAGGTCTAAATTTCTGTACATGAATCATCGGCTGCGCGTACATAGCTGTAGCAGCTATTACCATTTCAATTTCATTAATATGAGATTTCGTCTTTAATTTGCAATTTATATCCATGATTTATAGGTCGGTATTACATCCCCAAATAATAAATAGAATATTTTCATGTTATATTTTATATATACTAGCTGAGATTATGTGTATTGCACATATATTATTTTTAATATAATTAGTTTATTAAAAACATTAATATAATTGAATATAACTACATATATTCATGATAATATTAATGATTTAAAGATTTATTTAAAAAAATGTAACTTGATTAAATCCAAGGTTATTTTTTTGTTATTTTGACCGGGGTCTCTAATTTGTCAGGATCGGGTAGGTGGTTCATCAGGTAATGATTAGTCGCATGCCATCATATGTTATGCCATCATAAGTTATTCAGAATCATAACATGATCACATTTGTACCTGTTAAATTATTGTTGCTCAAGCCCAGCTTTGTAAGCATGGTGAGATTTCCAATTCCTCGTGGGATGCTGCCACTCAAATTGTTACTCATAAGTGACAAGAACTCAAGGTTTTTGCATTTCCATATATTCGACGGAATCTTCCCTGCAAGTTGATTGAGTGACAAATAATAAGCGTATATTGATGTTTGGGCATAATCCATTTCTACATGCAAATAATAGAGTCACGTATATATACACGAGTAACAAGTAATAAGCTATTTGTACATACCTCGAAAATCATTAAAACCCAAATACAACTCTCTAAGCATGCCCAAGCTCCCAATTTCAAGCGGGATTTCTCCATTGAAATGATTGACGGATAAACTCAGGATCTCAAGGTGTCTGCATTTCCATATATTTTGTGGAATCTCCCCATAATGTTGATTATATGAAATATCTAGTACTTCGATATTTGGGAGATTGTCACACAAATGAGTCGAGAGTGGACCTGATAGGCTATTATTCTGGATTCCAATTTTTCTCAAGGAAGAGATATTGAAGATAGCATGTGGAATGGACCCACTCAACTCATTTACATTCAAGTTCAACACTTGTAGGGATGACAGATTTCCAATACCCTCTGGAATATTCCCGCTCAAATGGTTATTGCTTATCCATAATTCCTTGAGCGAAGAAGACCTACTGCTCCCAATCTCCGTCGGAATATTTCCACTCAAGTGATTGTAACTCAAGTATAAGAGTTGGAGATTTGAATTGTTGAACAAAGAGGGAGGGATTCTACCTGTGAAACTGTTGTTGCGGAGATATAGCTGCTCGAGCTGAGGTAGTCTGCCCAACCATGATGGAATTTCTCCAGCAAATGAATTCGCTCCCACGTTCATCACCTTCAGACGCCGCAGTTTAGAGAGCTCAATTGGTAAGAAGCCTGTGAAATTGTAGGAGCGGATGTCTAAATATCTGAGAAACGTTAGGTTTCCGAGATGTGGAGAAACAATTCCATCTAGGTCAAGTCCATAGAGATTGAGGGCAGTGACCCTCTGGTGCTTGACGCCACACGTGACGCCAATCCAGTCACAGACGGAAGTATTTTCAGACCAATTCGTGCGCAAGATAGCATGGGGGTCGGAAGTAATAGAGGTTTTGAAGGAAAGAAGAGTATGTTTGTCTGTAGCAGAATCCAAGCAGAGGGCAATGCTATTGAAGAAGAAGAAGATGGAAACAACAAAGGAAGAGAGAGGAGTAGTCTTCATTGATTTTAATTGTTTTTTGTTTTGGATTGGTTGCCCTCTGTTCATATATACTGTGCTAGTTTATTACTGGAGCATAATTTAATTTTGATTGCATATTGGATTTTGATTCTTGGTCAACGAGTCTTCTTCCAAATAAGTCAAGTGTGGAATTTATGTAAAACTGGGACCCAAATTGCGATGACAGTGAAATATTAAAATTATGAACGTATTTGATTTTCTGCAATAATTAAGAGAATACTCTAAATTAATTCAATCTCACTCAAAGTCGTTATTGGTTTTTTTCTCTAGGGAGGAAAAGTAATTGATATTCGATCAAGACTGTTTGAATAGTACTAAAGACGAAGTTTCTGCGGTCTTTAATTCTTCTCCTTTCTTCTTCTTCGTCTTCTTTTGTGTTATTTGTCATTAATGGGAATAGAAACAATTTCTACAGGCTGTCGAGATGTCTACATATCGCGTGAGGACGGGGCAGTTGACTCGACTTGAGGAGTCGTCGTCGTCTTCTTCTTATTTTGTGAATTTCTCTATATTTTCTTGTTTTGTTAAAATCAAATAATAGAATTATTCTATTATCGTTATCACAATTTAAATGTGGTACGCATTCATTTTACATTTGTTTTCAGAGAATCAAAGTCGGTGTTTTCTCTTATTATGATGACTCTAAATCGATAAATTACACCATTTGTTCATGGATTCTTTAATTAAAATTTTGGGCATTTTGTTTAATGTATTACTAATAATATGTAAATAAATTAAAGTAGTGAAGTGTTAAAATATTTTAACCGTGGGCTTATTGAATATCTTAATTTTGTAAAATATTGAAGTGTTAAAAGTTATGAGTTCACGTAATAGTTTTATAATATTTTTAGTGATATTGAAGTGTCATAGTATTAAAATATTTGTGCCTGTCCTAAAAGGTAAAGGATTAAAAAGTTATGGACGTCTCGATATAATATTAATATTAAGAAATTATGAAAGAAGCCGAAGAGAGTTTGAAATCGGATGACTTGGATCCCCAATTTGTATGGATAATAATACTATGAAATACCCATGTATGTGTATCTCTTTCTCGGCCCAATAGAGCTGGGCTTTGTAGTCCCACTGGGCTCATTTCAAAAGAAGGGGGAATTTAACATAGCAAAGTTTTCTCTATCTATAGCCCCTAGACAAATAAAATAAATTAATAAATTGAAAATTACTATTATATCCTTCTTATGTCACCATATCCCCCAAGGCCCCGAACAAACTTAGCCAATCTTCGGCAAACCCAAGGAAAGGCCAAGGGGAAGCGATACATGCCTCCACTAAAGTCATGTCTTAAGCGACCGTCCACTAGGTAGTTCTACCGAAGATGCTCTTTCCCATTACTCTGATTAGTGAGAAACTCGAAACGCCCTCTGAAGATTACGAAGACTGGGCTGCCGACGAGGCCCCTCAGACTC
The DNA here is from genome assembly GCA_029379335.1 of Thymus mandschuricus. Lineage (NCBI taxonomy): Eukaryota > Viridiplantae > Streptophyta > Magnoliopsida > Lamiales > Lamiaceae > Thymus > Thymus mandschuricus. The sequence continues at coordinate 40,192,114 of CM057074.1, forward strand.
AGAATGGTCCCATGGCTCGGTTACAAGCAAAGATATTGTTGAAATAATAATTTGACATTATCTATATCTTGTCTTTTGGGCTGCATACATGAATGATAATTTTATTTTGAACTTCTAGAGGTGACTTTTCATGTATAGCCTTTAATAGGCAACTTGAAAGGTGTATTTCCTATGCCTTTATATTTCCTTGTAATCGTTGTTTTGTTTGAGATTAATAAGAGTTTACTTCCTCCACCAAATTGTGTTTTGTCCTCTTCCAACAATTGTGTCTGTCCTCTTTCAACAGATATTAAAGCGATGGAAGGAAAACTAACCCAATTCTCATGAAACTACCCGATCCCTCATAAACAAGAGAATGCATTTACTAAATATATATCCCTTAAATTGTATAGCCTATTAGCCTCCATTAATTAAAATAAACTGGAGCACGAAAACTTGTCACCGGCGAAAAACGAGAGCGATGCGGAGACGCGATTTTTTCAAGCGATACTTATCGTCGGAAGAAAAATCTCGCAAGCCTATATTCTTTCTTACGATGTTCAATCTTCGCGCTCTATAAGAACCTTCGAATCGAACAAACCCGACATCCAAATTCTCGACCTCAACACCAACGAGGTGTGAAAGTCATTCAAGTTCACCCGCTTCAAGGCTGTCCATGTTATCAAACAGTGCAGACCACAAAGATCTATGATCCCTAGAGCAAATGTCTTCATAAGAACTCACAGCCTGAATAAAATTGCAAAAATTATATCAAGCTTTCCACATATATTCTTTCATGAGCATGTTATCTTCAAAACCAACCACATCATCTTGTCGCAGTCTCGTCGAATGGGAGGCTGTTGGTGAGAATATAATGCGTTCTATAATGGGGAGGCTATAAGGAGTTAGAATTTTATAAGAATTAGAATTTGATTTTTGGGAGCTACGGTTAGGTATAAGGATATAATAGTAATTTTAAATTTATTTATTTATTTTATTTGTCTAAGGGGCTATGGGAAGAGGAAACTTGGCTATGTTTAAAATCCCCCTAAAAGAAAATAATCGGAAGCTTCGATTCATCACACTAATAAAATATAAGGTTGCATTCTTTTTTATGCGAAAGTAAAGAAGAGAAAAGAAAAAATTACCCTATAAAGTCTCCCTTTTCCTCGCCTTTTATACATGAGATGAGATTTTACTCCTTAAATTGGAAAAAAATATTTACAACACCAAATTGAAGAGATACTATTTTCTCTCCATTATATTGCAAATGAAGGGAGAAAAATGGAAAATGTGAGAAAAATGATGGAATTTATAGTATGATTTTTTTTTTCTCTCACTTTCTTTCGCATAAAAGAGAATGCAGCTTAAAAATAAAAAATAGCAACAAAATCAACAATATATCATCAAAATCATCTCTTTGGAACATTTCATCAAACAGCTTCCATGCACCACTTGAGGGGAAATGATAGCAGATCCATAGCATAAGTCCTCTCAATCTTCAACAAATTCAATTTATCTACACGTTTGCCCTAATTAGTTTGCTGGAAACTCAGACGAGGATTTTTCATGGGTCGTGAAGATGCCATCTTAATTCTTTGAATTGATGCCCAAAACTTGTTCGATGAAATGACTAACAGACATGATTATAAATTATAAAAAAATCTGCGTGGAAATTAAAAATATCCACGTCGGATTTCGGGTCATACGTTGAGGTCAACAACATGAAAGATCATCTTAATGTATATAAACTTGCTCGCATCTTTTCAAGACAGCCTAACAAACATGAAGCGTAGCAAACACAAAATACACAATCTCCAGAATTCTACAAGCATTCGTAACTAGTACCACACTTACTATAACATACATATATCTCATTATTCCACACGCATGAAAATATATGCATCGAGTTAAGATGACTTCCACTCTACCCCTGTTGCAACTGAAATCGCGGCCGCTTTTTTGTCTCCTTGAGCCGCAGCCTTTGGTGCCTCCGGAGCCTTCAATGGAGAAAGACTTGTTTTCCCCTGCTGAGACACTTGCTTGTTCAAAGGCTTCAACACGGCTCCGTTCAGAGATGTGTTTGTCCCTCCCTGAGGCAAAGTTGTTGCATGAGACACAGTCTCTGGAGCACGGAGAGGCTTCACCGGATGCAAAGTCTTTGGTGCATTAGGCACAATCTCTGGATCCTGGAGAGGCTTCACAGGATGCGCCGGCGCCTGTAGAGGCTTCACGGGATGCAAAGTCTTTGTTGCATTAGGCACAGCCTCTGGAGCCTGGAGAGGCTTCACAGGATGCAGAGTCTTTGGTGCTTGCAAAGGCTTCAATGCGGCTCCGTTGGTTTCTCCTTGAACTGCAGTCTTGGGAGCCTCCATAGCCTTCAATGGAGCCACGTTTGTTTCTACCCGAGGCATAGTCTTTGTTGCCTGCAACGTGGCTCCATTGGTTCCTCCCTGAGGTAGAGCCTTTGGAGGCTCCAATGACTTCAACGGAGCCGCTTTTGTTTCCACCCGAGGCACAGCCTTAGGAGCCTGCATAGCGGCTCCGTTGGTTCCTCCTTGAGGCACTGTCTTTGGAGGCTCCAAGGACTTCAAGCGGGCCACCTTCGGCTCCGCCGGAGGTGCAGCCTTTGGGGCCTCAAATGACTGGAACACCACGGAGTTGAAGACTTGAATACTTCCGGTGTGCACGGTTTTCTCCTTCTGAGAGGAAGGAGGCGCCACGAGCTTCTCCTCGAACCAGTAATGGATATTGAGAGCACCGTTGGCAGTACCGTAGACAGTATAGCTGAGAGTCTTGTGAGAACCGATCCCCATGTCCAGGAGCTCCTTCACGGGTATTCTCGCCTGACCTATGTACTTGTCGCCTAGAAACCTCTCGCAGAATAGGTTGACGACCACCGTCAGCTCGGAGCGTTGGAGGCTCGACTCGTCGGCTGTGAACACAAAGCGGGAGTTCCACCTTGGGTTCGTGTCACCTTCGGAGTCGACGTGGGTGGACTTGGTGGCTCCGTTGAGAGAGACCTCCGCGTACGTCTTCATCCGGCTAAAGCGCCGGACATCAGGAAGATTGTCAGCTGAAACAATGATGATCTCGAATCTCCTGATCCCCACCATGATTGCACTAAGATATGTTCTTTCTCTCCTCTCTCGATATGTTGATTTGTGGCGGGAGCTGTATACTTATTCTCATTGTTCGTCCCCATAATATATAGGGTTTGAGGGTGACCAAATTTACAGGGAGGGCTGTATTGTAATTTCTCATCAATCATTGAAAAAGTTTGAAGGTATATTTGCTTTGGATTGTTTATAAAAATATACTGAGAGATTCTCTCTTATCTATCCTTTACATGTTTAATTTTACTTGTCATTTCACAAATAAATGAAAATTTGATTCGCGCTAGCTTGTTGTAATAATTAACTGTATCATTGATAATTGGTGTATTTTAGCTCTATTTTCTTAACCGTGGTCTTCTCATGGGACGCGTTACTTCCATTATTATAATAGTTCGAACTTTGAAATGAGACCGAACTCTATCATAGTATATGATGTATTCTGTAATGTTTTATTTTGTTTATTCGTTTCCATTTCTTTCTTCTTTTTTTTTTTTAAACAATTAACAGAAATTTTAAAGGTCACGCTAAGAAAAACTTGAAATCGGGACCTTTGATCCCGAAACTTAACCCCCTACTGATTGCCCAACACACACTCTTCATTCTTTTTAATGTAGGGGGAACCAAATCAATCTTATTTTAAGATATCGAATATTAGTTACAGTGCCTGCCATGCAGGCCCATCTTCCATATCCTTCAATTTCTGCGTATTTCTTCAGCATTAGGTGCTGCTCCTTTTGTGATGCTAGCTAGTAAAATAAAATATGGAAAGAAACATCCATGTGAGAAGCAATACATTCTGGATTAGGTCTTTCAATTAGTAATTAATTACAGATGTGAGAGAGAGAGGGAGATCAGTCTAAACACTGATTATATTAATCTGGTGGGAATTTAATTTCCCACTTTCTTGTTTCTAATCGAATATAACCAAACTTTTTATTGTTTATTTAAGATCCAGAACCAAAAAAAGTATGAGATCCGTAGGTGGAGAATGAATAGGAATATTAATTTTTGAGATATGTATGTATATCTTTTTCTATGAATCCATTTGAATTTTAATTAGAGCTAAAGAACTCTGAAACATCATATCACATTTCTGGTAAGCATAATATAAAATAAAATTATGCTCAATTACTGCAACTATTCTCAAAATTTCAATAGTGAAATTGTAATTAAGGGCGATACACCTATCAATCTAGCTCAGGTTAGTAATCCATTTTCTGGGGATGCTTTTAACTAGAGTATCATTTGATTAGTTTGCAACATAGGCCTATACCAGCTCAATTGTCTCGTTTTATATTCAAACGAGTGTATTATAGACAATTGAACTTTTGGATGAGAGGGAGTAGTAAAGTCCTTATTTTACTTAGGAATATCAATCTTTGTACAATCTCAATAATATTTAGAGTCCTCGCCAATCTTCCACAGCATATTAATTAATTTATTCTGCAACTTTATTAATTATTTGTACTTCCACTCTTCTATATGAGATGCCATCCTTTTTATTTATCTTTATTTTTTTAATTTCCACGTGAATTTGAGAGAGGCTGGTGAGATAAAATAACTACCAAATATTCTGGTGGGAATTCTTTCCCACTTTCAATTTCTGCCTTTAGTGAGAATATGAACCCCAATTTCCATTTCTTAAATAATATCCATAAACGAGAACCGACAGAAAAGGTATGAGACTTTTAGGTAACACGGACAAAGATCCCATATATCAAAAAGTAAATTAATCATTTCTGATTATCAAGGAGAATATAAAGTTTTTTCTTTTTCAAGACTTAACGACAGAAAGTTAAAGATCACGTCAACTGGAAGGCTCATTCAGAACCTTTTGCCTCAACATTTTATCTCCTACTCCTATCGCAGGCCAGGCACACAATAATATAAAGAAGGTTAACTAACCTTATTAAATAATATTGTACTTAAGTTATTTCTAATATGGCCATTGATTGTTTTTCCTTCTTTTTTTTTTTCACGAAACATAATTTCATTTATATATTGGGACAATTTGCACACAAACAGTTACATATATAGAGATAGAGAGAGGAAAAAAGAGCGGCAAAATTCAAACTTTGCTCTCTCCTTCTTCTTCTTCTTCAACACATCACACTACACAAAACAAAGTACAACACATTCCAACAGCAAAGTACAACCCATTAATGCACACTGACACTACCTTATACAGTTAAACATCATAGTAAGGACCTCCCTTAAAGTCAAAGCTGGCCACGGTCAACCTAAGATGATCACGCCGTTCCCCCCACCACCCGCTCCTCTTCGGCGGCGCCCAATACTTCTCCTCGAAGCAGTACCGAATGTAGAGGCGGCCGTGAGGCGTCCCGCCGATGGGGAAGCCGAGGCTCCGCTGCGATTCGAGGCCCTTGTCGAAGAGCGACTTCACCGGGATCACAGCGCGCCCGATCAGCTTGTCTTCTCCGAAGGTCTTCTCGCAGTAGAGGTCCACCACCACGTCCAGACCGGGCCTCTGCAGCAGGGACTCGTCGACGTTGTAGACGAAGGGGAAGTCCCACGTGGGGCACGTCTCCCCCTCCAGGTCGACGTTGGTCGTGTCGAAGGATCCGTCGAGGGAGACCGCCGCGTAGGTCTTCATCCGCCCCCATCGGCGGATGTCGGGGAGGTTCTCGGCCGAGACGATCGTGATTTCGAATCGCCGGCTGTCCATGGCCAGAAATTTTTGCTCTTTAATTTCTTTTTTTTTTCTTTTTTTTTTTCTCAGCTATATATGGTGAAGGCGTGATTGTGTTCTTGTTGTCACGAGCGTTATTTATAGAGGAGCGTGAGGGGCACGTGATCTAAATCTCCAGGGGTAAGATGGTAATTTACCTCTTACAATTTGGGGTAGTAGTGTATTTCTAAACTTAGAGATTCTATTTTATCTATAAATAACAAAATACACATGCAATATATATGGACTAGTAGTATTGTTTATTTAATATGAAAATATTACCTCCGACCGATATAAGTTTTAAAAAAAATGATAGATAAAAGTGAAAAGAAGTAGGTAGAAGTAAAATAATGGTCTCATCTCACGAAAAGTTATTTTGTCGAGGAAGTTTTTCTATTTTAATCCATCATACTAACATTGGAAACATTTTAAATGGAAAATACACATATTAATATGGAGGAGGACGTAGAAAGGACTATCATAAAGATTAAATTGTATAAATGATTGTATAGAGGAAGCGAGGATTCTCTTTTGAATGCATGCATTAGTTAAATATAATATCTGCTTCAATTATTGATGTGGAAATATGTTTGTTCCTTTGGAATCTTTTATGTCTAGTATATCTCAAATTCATCAGGATATATACCGCTACAAAATATACGATATTTAAAAATTAAAATAAAAAAATGTAACAAGAATCACGCATGATAAATGAAAAGTTAAGGCCCTGCCCTTTACGAGTAATCTCCATAGTCCATAGTCTCTTCCTCTTGTTTTCACGGCCCAATCATTGATTGTGGGCCCAGTTTCGGCCCATACTTTCATTCTGGGCCACAACCATAGTAGCCCATGCATTGACATACGTGGACTCTAGTGAATTTGTATTTGTCTAGAAAGGCCCAAACAATAATTAAATAATGAAAACAAAAATGTCCGTTCCATCCATTTTGACGCGTGTTCCGTTTTAGGTTGTTCCTTCCAATTTGACACGTTTTCAAAGAAGGAAAGAATTTGACACTTAATTATGAATTAACCAATAAATTATGACCCACTAATGGATTCCTTATTATTTTTCTTAATCACTGTTTATGTTTGAGATTCCAAGAAGAAGGAGGAGACTAACATCAAATTTTGCCACATTTAACTCCCTAATCATTTTCTGCTTGATTCTCGCCGGACAGTAAAATATCAAAATTGAATGGAACGGAGGGAGTATTATTCCAACAAAACTAATTGGGTAATTGATGATAAATTACATAAATTTGTTGTACTCTCTATCCCAACAAACTTGACTTATATATATTTAATATGTGAGTATATATTAAACTATATAAATTATAAATGAGGCAAGTGGAGTGAAACGGGATGAAGTATTATGTGGCCTGAATTTAAGTCACATTGGGACATCTAATTGGCTTATCTGATGATGGTCCCAGTCACATTGGGACATCTAATTGGCTTATCTGATGATGGTCTCAGCCGTCAGCCGGATGAGATCCTCTGTCCCCAAATTGGTTTACCAATGGTGTACCATACATCAAATTAGGAAGTTTTGAATTCTTTCTCTTAGTTGTCATTTTAATTTTGGTTATTAGTGTATGTCAAAACTTTCTAATTTTATATTGGTACACCATTGGTACACCAATTTGGGGACAGAGGATCTCATCCGGATAAAAAATTCTACTTATTTAAAATATACTACTCCCTCCGTCCCTTTCAAGTTGAGTCATTTCTTTTTGCAGTTTTTCGGCACGCTTTTCCACGCTCTTAGTTCACGAATTTTAAGATGTATTTTTTTAAAAATAATTCTTTTACGGGATACTACAATACTTGTAGTATCCCGTAAAAGAAAATTTTCTTCAAAAATCCATTTTAAAATTCATCATCTATAAGCGTGGAAAAGCGTGCCGAAAAACTGCAAAAAGAAATGACTCAACTTGAAAGGGACAGTATATACCAATTTAATCTTTAACTCAATTTAATTCTAAAAATATAAACAAAAGATATAATTAAATATTTAATTCTCTATTTTCGCGTGTATGCATACGCATGCATATGACGAATAAATTTTAGTCATACATGCACACTCGTGTAGTCATACATGCACACTCGCGCGCGTGTACTATAATTTCGAAATATTTTTTCGTTTACGGGATGCTATGAATGTCGATGTATCCCGTAAACGAAAAAATATTTCAAAATTATATTTTTAAACTCGTACTAGGTTTCGGTGGAAAAGCGTGCCGAAAAGTCAATAAAGCATTGTGGAGTATTAAGCTAGAACATTGTATATATAGTTACGCAGTATACAATTCATGACATAAAAAACCGGTATTGTACTGTGGAATTGATAATTAATTGACGTCAAATTACAGCCGTCACGTTTGAGGGAGAAGAAGGATTCCTATATATGCAATTTCTACTAATCTTCTTCGTAATTTCTCTCTACTAATCATATATATTTCAAATAGCTAGATGTCGAAAGGAAATGACTAATAAATGCGAATGTCATCCTTATATATGCTCTCGTTTCAATAGCGTAATTAACTAAACTCAGACGGGATATATTTCGGTGTAACATATTTTATTGGACCGTTGAAAATTGAGAAATTAAGTATGGAAACCAAAAAGAAGTTTGTCCAAATATATTTGATTGATGATCTGTGTATTAGCTAAAACTACACATTTAACGACTGACATAGGAGGGAAAAAGTAGGTACAGTATATAGTAGTAATAATACATTGGAAATATGCACAACCGTAACAAACTAAAAATTTCAACGTAGAGAGTAAGAATAAGAAGACTAATTATGCATGAGTTTTCTATTAACATATAATATAATATTTCGTCTGGCTCACAAATATTTTCCAGCATTGATTTAAGATAAGGGTGATTCGTGTTTTATGTGTGTTGTTTAGGTAGAGTGTTGTTTATTCCAAAATACATAAACAACACCCTATCGATCCCTAAACAACACTCTATTCCTAAACAACAGACTTAGGTTGCGTTCTCTTTGATGCGAAAGAAAAGGAGAGAAAAGAGAAAATTACCCTATAAATTCCAGCCCTTTTCTCACCTTTTCTCTCATTTTATCAATGAGGAGGGATTTTACTCTTTAAATTGAAGAAAATATTTACAACACTAAATTGGAGAGATAATATTTTCTCTCCATTGTAATGCAAATGAAAGGTAAAAAATGAAAAATGTGAGAAAAGGTGAGAAAAATGGTGGAATTTATAGGATGATTTTATCTTTTCTCTCATTTTCTTTCGCATCAAAGAGAACGCAACCTTAATTAAAACACTAAACACTCCCGTTTTAAATCACCTGCCAAAAAGAAAAGAAAGGGGTCGTCAGTAAGAGGTAATACATGCATGAACAAATTAAGATAAGCCGCCGCAGCCTAGCTCTGACTTATATGCATGTAATTACATATATATAATATAACCTCCAATCAACGCTCAAGCATGTGATGTTTCCCGCCATTTTTTTAATACCACCATCCATTTTAATAAGTGGACTCTTTTACCTAATCTAAGTTTATGAATCCTATATATATGTATCGTTAACTAATGGCACATCCATCAACAAAATAATTAAACAAACAACATATATATCCCTTATCGATCAATTCCTTCCAACAAATATATATAAAAAACCGTAAACTAGCTAAGCTGTGAAGATCGAGATGGTGGAGGCATTGAGAAAACTCAACATAACCCTAGTTTCAGCCAAGAATCTCCCCGACATCCGTCTGATTGGGAGGATGAAAGTGTACGCCGGTGTTGGGGTGACCAATAACGGAGGAGTAGTGAAACACACCAGCGTGGACACGGTGTTCGAGACGAACCCGAGATGGAACGAGCAACTCGATCTCATCGTGAGGGACTCGGATATAACGACAGATGAAGAATCAACGGTGGTGATAGGCCTCTTCTGCAGTAGAAATGTGGGAACGGGAGACAAGCTCATCGGCGCAGTCGTACTGTCGGTGAAGGCCCTCTTCGACAACCGCCTTACGTGTTCTGCAAAGCCGCTGACCTTCGATGTCCTCGGGACGGAAAACGGGAAGCTCACTATTCGCTACGGTTTCGGGGACAAATTTATGGGGGCGCTGCCACGGCCTCAGGTCGAGAGCTCAAGCGAGTGGTCGGAGGCCTTGTCTTGGGCGGGAGGTGTGCATAAGGGACTGGAGGTGGCGGTGGAGGTGTTGCAAGTGGTCGGAAATCTGATGAGTTGAAGTGACGACGTTTGATTATTTATTTACTTTTAAAAGGAAATGCTGGTTTGGTTTTGAATGTGGTTGAAATTAAGTTGTACTAGTATGTTTGCATTTCAGTTAATTGTGGTGTATTTTACTGTATTTCAAATAATGCTGCAGTTTGTTTGCCAAATTCTCCACCAAAATGGTTCTCTTCTGAATTAATGCATGCATTGATTAACTATATATATTATCTGCTTCTTCAAGTAATCTCCACAGTCCATACTGTTTATTTTAATCTTTTCGTCTTGTTTTCACGGCCCAATCATTGGTCTTGGGCCCAGCTCCGGCCCGTACTTTTATTCTGGGCCTCAACCATAGTGGCCCATGTTTTGACATATATGGACTCTAGTGAATTCGTATTACTCTAGAAAGGCCCAAACAATAATTAGATAATGAAATAAATATATACTCCCTCCGTCCCGGCCGACTTGGCCACGCTTCCTAATCGGGGTGTCCCAGCCGACTTTGTCACTTTCCTTTTTGGGCCCAACATGGCCCACTTATTAGTTACTATAAGTGAATTTAGCTCACGCTTAAAAACACATTTCTACTTTTCCTTTATTGGGAACTACTCATTAAAGATAATTAGCTTTCCTAATTCACTCCTCCTTAAAATCAGTGCCCAAATAAATGTGACCAAATCGGCCGGGACGGAGGAAGTACTATTAGTTAACAGGCTAAATTCTCCCTCCGTCTATCCCACTTTAATTGTCGCGTATTCCCTTTTGAATTGTTCCTCTCAATGTGATACATTTTCAAAATATAGAAAGAAGTAGACACTTAAGTATGAATCAGTGTTTCAAAAATCGAATCGAACCACCGGTTGAACCATGAACCGTTCATAATCCGGTTCATGGTTTTTTTCCGGTTATTTCCGATTTCGGCCGATTGAATCGTGGTTCAACCGAAAAAACCATGAACCGAAGGCCTCACCGGTTCGACCTCCGGTTCGATTTTTAAAACATTGGTATGAATTAACTAATAAATTATGACCCAGTAATGGAGCCCTTACTATTATTTTTCTTAATCACCATTTATGTTTGAAATTCCACGAAGAAAAAAGAAGAAGAAGACTAACATCAGTTTTTTGCTTTAACCACCTTATCATTTCCTCTTTAATTATCGCTGAACAGTAACATATTAAATTGCATGGAACGGAAGGAGAATTATCCCAACAAAAACTAATTGGGTATTTGGAGAATAAATTTGTTTTATTCTCGTCGTCCCAACTAACTTGACTCATATATTTTCAATATGTGAGTATTAGTATAAATTAGGCAAGTGGAGTGAAACGGGATGAAGTATTATGTGGCTTGAATTTAAGTCTATACATTGGGACACCTAATTGGCTTATCTGATAATGGTCCCAGCCGTCAGCTTTGATCAAAAATTCTACTTATTTAAAACATAGCATCAATTATACACCAATTTAATCTTAGAATCACTTAATTTAATTCAATTCTAAAAAAATAAATAAAAATATAATTAAATATTTAAATCTCTATTTTCGCGTATGCATGTACGTATGCATATGACGAATGAAGGGTAGTCATACATGCACACGCGCGCGCGTGTACTGTAGAATAGAATCTTTCATACGAAGGTAGGCTAGCCCCAATCTTAACCTTATTATCGCCCACTGTATTTGAAGTTTCCTTTACTTGACTAGCTACTTGACTTAATCTCATCCTCACAAACTCTCGATCACTCATAGAAGTTCCGATTGTGTACACTGACCATGCCCACTTGACTGACTCGTACCCTGGCTATATATATATATATATATATATATTAAGCTAGAACACTGCAATTCATGACATAAAATACAGAAACTGTAAATCAGCTAAGCTGTGAAGATCGAGATGGAGGCATTGAGAACACTCAAAATAACCCTAGTTTCAGCCGACAATCTCCCCGACATCCGTAAGTTGGGGAGGATGAAAGTGTACGCCGGGGCTGTGGTGACCAATAACGCCGGAGAAGTGTGGAAAATCAGAGATCAAGAAGTGAAGCAGTACTGGAGTTGGAGATGAACAGCAGTTGAAGCTGATTGCAGAGAGTTGAGGAAGATGATGTTCTGTTTTCTTTTCTTTCTCTGTAACTAGCCGTTGGGCTATTTTGTTTTGTATCCAATCAGTTCATGACACATGTAAAGTCGGTTAGTAAAGATGCCACGCTGTATGCCAGCTGGATTAGTAAGATGCGTTTGTTTCTAGCCGTAGGATTAGATGAAATCGAGGGTGAGGAATGAAGACGCGTTTATATTCATAAACGCGCCTTTCTTCGTTTTCCATTTTCTATAAATAGGGTACTGTAGCATTGCTTTTGACTGTTGAATTTGAGCTAAGAAAATTTGGTTCCATTTCTGTTTGTTTACAAATTTACAGCTTTCGTGTGCGTGCGTTAATGGTGTTTGGGAGAAACTAGGGTTTCTACATGGTATCTAGAGCGACAGGCTACGATCTGAGATTTGATTTTCAGTAGAGAATGGCGGAGGATAATAGCAGAAATCAGTTCAGTTTTGAGAAAGGTGAGAGCTCCTCTGTTGGTGACAAATCGGAAGGGAAAAGACCGATGTTCGGATCTGTGGGGACTCCGCCGCCACTACACACTGCGCAGAGTGGTGTGAGGATAGGTGAAGCTAGACCGGTTGGAGCAGGAGTTGTGATGGGGAATTATAATGGAGCAGAGTATACTGGAGTACGTGAACCGCCAAAGGATAGGAATGGATACTACATGTTCACTCCAAAAGAGGTAGAGGAGAGACTTTACCTACAAGCTTCTGATCATCCAGGTATGGTTCTAGTAACTACGCCTTTAACTGGTACAAATTTTCTGCACTGGAGCCGTTCAATTAGAAGAGCATTAGGAGCTAGAAGCAAACTTGAAATTCTGGATGGATTCTTATCTGAACCGAGTTTAACTTGTGCTTACTATAAAGCCTGGGTGAAAACAGATTACATGATTTCTTGCTGGATTATAAATTCTATTTCTAAGGAACTTGTAAGTGCCTTTTCACATATTACTAGTACCAGGAGGTTATGGGAAGCACTTAATCAGAGGTTTGGAAGGAGAAATGGACCGAATGTCTACAAAATTCAGAAGGAAATAGTTAATCATAGACAGGGAAATTTATCAGTACTGATGTACTTTAATGAGTTGGTAACTCTGTGGGATGAATTGGATATGGTTTTACCACCATTGGGGTGTATTTGTGAGGCTAGGGAAAGATCCAACAGAAGGGAGCAGGAAATCAGATTGATGCAATTCTTAGTTGGGTTGCATGATGGATATGACCAAGTACGGAGTCAGATATTATTGATGAATCCATTGCCTACAGTGAATGAAGCATACTCAATGATAATCCAAGTAGAAGATCAGAAAGGGATCATTGAAAATGTAGCAGCAGTTGATACATTAGCCATGCAGTTTGGGAAAGTGATGAAGTACAGGAATGGAGGTAACACTGAGTTCAAGAAGAGAGTTAGCAAGGAAGACAGATTGAAAATGAGGTGTACACACTGCAATGGAGTAGGACATGAAGTGAGTGAGTGTTTCAAGCTGAATGGTTACCCAGATTGGTACAAGGAGTTGAAGAAAGGACAGGACAAAAACAGAGTAAATTGTGTTGAGAATGATAGTGATACAAGATCAGAAGGAGGTAGGTCAGTGGGTAGTGATAATGGTCAGGATTTTGGGAAGATCATACAGAATGAATTGGCAAAATGCTTGGAAGGGTTGTTAAGCAAAGGAGCAAATAGTACAGACAACAGCAGCACAGATGTAAATATGGTACATCAATCAGTGGATAAAACAGTGGAGGATTTCGATGGGCATTATGCTTTCAGTGTAGTGCCAAGTATGGAAGGAGTTTGTTGGATAATTGATTCAGGAGCAAGTGCTCATGTATGCAGTAATAGAAACATGATGGTTACATACAGCAAGCTTGGGAGGCCAGTTAAAGTACACCTGCCAGATGGTAGTACCAAAATGGTCTATTATTCAGGCACAGTGAGAGTGAATAAGGATATAACACTATATAATGTGTTGTATGTTCAAGGTTTTACTCATAATCTACTATCTGTTGCACAACTGATTGATGAATTAGATGTGAGATGTACTTTCTATAAGACACACTGTCTTATACAAAGGAAGAATTCAGATCATGTTTTGGGAATTGGCAAAGTTGATAAAAACCTTTATGTGATACAGACTACAGTGGAGAATCATTTCTGTAACTTCTTCAATCCAAGTGAGATGACAATGGAGAAGTGGCACATATTCTTAGGGCATCCTTCATTAAGTACATTGAAGCATATGAAGGGTTTAAATGGGCAGTTCACACATGATATATTGGAAAGCATAAAGAATTGTGAAATCTGTGTGAAGGCAAAGCACTGCAAAGATCCATATCCAGTGTTAAATAGAAGGACTGATGAGACCTTTGAGCTGGTACATGTTGATGTTTGGGGTCCATATGATTGTGAAAGTGTCTGTAATACAAGATATGTATTGACAGTGGTAGAGGACCACACCAGAATGGTTTGGACCTTCTTGATGAGCTCAAAGGATTTGGTTTGTTCAATTCTCAGAACTTATATATTGATGGTGAAAAATCAGTATGGAAAAACAGTAAAGAAACTGAGGTCAGATAATGGTTCAGAGTTTGTTAACAGACATGTATCAAACATGTTGAATTCCTTTGGGATAATCCACCAAAGATCTTGTGTGAGAGCTCCAGAGCAAAATGGAGTAGTTGAAAGAAGGCATAGGAACCTGCTTTCAACTTCAAGGGCTCTGATGTATCAGAGTTCATTGCCAGATAAGTTCTGGCCATATTCCATTTTAACTGCAACTTGGATGCTTAACAGGCTTCCAAGTAGAGTGTTAGATTGGGAATCACCTTATAAAGTGATGTATGGAGAGGAACCTGACTTCAGTGTGCTAAGGCCGTTTGGTTGCTTAGCATATGCTGCTAATACACATCCTGGTAAGGGAAAATTTGATCCTAGAAGTGAAAAATGTGTGTTTCTTGGATATGATGGAATACACAAGGGATACTTGCTGTATGACTTAACTCATCTCAAGACAATAGTGTCAAGAGATGTTAAGTTTGTTGATACAGTTTATCCATTTTCAGAAACTAATGTGCCTACTTCTTCTCCTATTCAAACACAAGTTACTGACTCTCCAGTATTACCAGTTACAGATAATAGTTCAGCAATATTGGAAGAGTCAGATGATCAGAGTGAAGAAGAGGTGGATAGTTTGGATGGGAGTGATGTGTCTGTTACAGACCATCAAGTGCTAGATGATGCCCAGTCATCTACCACACCTTGCCAAGTGGAGGAAAGAGCTGGAAAGCGGGCAAGGAAGCAGCCACTCTGGATGAATGACTATACAGGGAATGTAGTCAATAATGTGACAGTGGGTGAGTGTGCTAGTGGATCACCACCTACCTTTCCTTATCAAATATCACAGAGTTTAACCACAGCTTACACAGAGTATCTGTTTAATTTGGCTTCTGTTCAAGAACCAGGCACATATAAAGAAGCAAGTGGTCATGCTGAGTGGGAGAAGGCCATGAGCAAAGAAATTCAGGCCTTGGAGGAGAATCAAACATGGGAGCTGGTGAAATTGCCACCAGGAAAGAAGGCAATTGGGTGCAAATGGGTGTATAAGGTAAAACTTACTCCTTCTGGTAGTGTTGAAAGATATAAGGCCAGGTTAGTGGCAAAGGGATACAACCAGTCATATGGGATTGATTATGATGAAGTGTTTTCCCCTGTTGCTAAGTTAGTTTCTGTGAGAATGTTGATAGCTATAGCTGCTCATAAGTCATGGTATTTGCATCAAATAGATGTTAATAATGCTTTCTTGCATGGGTTCCTACATGAGGAAATATATATGACACCCCCTCAAGGATATACAAAGGCAAAACCAGGTGAGGTCTGTAAATTGGTCAAGAGTTTGTATGGTTTAAAACAGGCTTCAAGAGAATGGAATTTGGAGTTTAGTGGGCAACTCACAAAATTGGGTTTTGTCTCATCTGTTGGAGACTCTTGCTTGTTTACAAGGGGGTCAGGAGGGGATTTCATTTGTTTATTGGTGTATGTTGATGATGTCCTGATTGCTGGTCCTTCTCTTGATCTAATAGAGGATGTCAAATCTAAACTGCATAAATTATTCACTATTAAAGATCTAGGAGCTGCACATTATTTCTTGGGAATGGAATTAGCTAGAGGGGAGGATGGTATTGCACTAAACCAGCGCAAGTATGTTTTGGATTTGATAGCATCAGCTGGTTTGGTAGGTTGCAAGAGTGTTGCAACTCCTATGCCACCAGGAATCACTCTAGTTGAATCCAGAGATTCTTTGTTAGTAGATCCTGAACCATATCGAAGATTGGTTGGAAAACTTTTGTATCTAAATTTGACCAGGCCAGATTTAGCTTATGCAGTCCAGCAATTGAGTCAATTTGTAGGCAAACCTTGTACTGCTCATTGGGATGCAGCCATACATGTTCTGAAATATCTTAAAGGAAGTCCCTCTTTGGGTTTATTCTATAAAACAGGTGATGTAACACATATACAAGGATTTTCAGATGCAGACTGGGCTACATGTGCTACTACTAGAAGGTCATTAACAGGATTTTGTGTTTTCATGGGAGCATCACTCATCTCTTGGAGATGTAAGAAACAAGCTACTGTTTCTACATCCACTGCTGAGGCAGAGTATAGAAGTTTGAGCACAACTTCTAGGGAATTATATTGGATTTCTTTTATGTTGAAAGATTTTGGTTGTGTGACTGATCTTCCAATTCCGTTGCATTGTGATAACAAAGCTGCTATTCACATTACTCGGAATACAGTTTTTCATGAGAGAACTAAACACATAGAGATTGATTGTCACTGGGTACGGGATAAGTATAAGTCAGGTTTCCTAATTCCTACATCTATTTCTTCATCCCTGCAGTTGGCAGATTTATTCACTAAATCACTCGCTGGGCCCCGTTTCAAGTTCTTACTGTGCAAGATTGGCCTTGTGGATCTACACCAGGCTAATCTTGAGGAGGGGTGTGGAAAATCAGAGATCAAGAAGTGAAGCAGTACTGGAGTTGGAGATGAACAGCAGTTGAAGCTGATTGCAGAGAGTTGAGGAAGATGATGTTCTGTTTTCTTTTCTTTCTCTGTAACTAGCCGTTGGGCTATTTTGTTTTGTATCCAATCAGTTCATGACACATGTAAAGTCGGTTAGTAAAGATGCCACGCTGTATGCCAGCTGGATTAGTAAGATGCGTTTGTTTCTAGCCGTAGGATTAGATGAAATCGAGGGTGGGGAATGAAGACGCGTTTATATTCATAAACGCGCCTTTCTTCGTTTTCCATTTTCTATAAATAGGGTACTGTAGCATTGCTTTTGACTGTTGAATTTGAGCTAAGAAAATTTGGTTCCATTTCTGTTTGTTTACAAATTTACAGCTTTCGTGTGCGTGCGTTAATGGTGTTTGGGAGAAACTAGGGTTTCTACAAGAAGTGAAACGCACCAGCGTGGACACGGTGTTCGGAACGAGCCCGAGATGGAACGAGCAACTCAATCTCACCGTAAGGGACTCAGATATCGCGACAGATGAAGAATTGGCGGTGGTGATAGGCCTCGTCTGCAGCAGAAGTGTGGGATCGGGAGACAAGGTCGTCGGCGCAGTCGTACTGCGGGTGAAGGCCCTCTTCGACAACAGCCTTACGTCTTCTGCAAAGCCGCTGACCTTCGACGTCGTCGGGACGAAAAACGGGAAGCTCACTATTAGCTACGTTTTCGGGGACAAATTTATGGGGGCGCCGCCACGGCCTCAGGTCGAGAGCTCAAGCGGGTGGTCGAAGGCCTTGTCTTTGGCGGAAGCTGTGAATAAGGGACTGGAGGTGGGGATGGCGGTGTTGGAAGTGGTCGGAAAAGTGATGAGTTGAAGTGACGACGACGATTGATTATTTATTTATTTGCTTTTAAGAGGAAGTGCTGGTTTGGTTTTGAATGTGGTTATAAGTTGTAGCTGTATGTTTGCATTTCAATTAATTGTTGTAACGCTCCGGGACCACGGGGTCAGAGCCCGTTACGTTAGGTGACTCAATGGTCTTGCTAGCAACTACTTAGTATCGTGACTTTGCTTTTGCCAAAATGGTTAATGTGAGTTGCTAAAGAATCCATTAAGTCCATTACTTAACTGTACTATAATGACATCCCTTATTTATTCGATGTGGGATGCTACAGTGGTGAATTTTTCCATATTTCAAATAATGGTGCAGTTTCTTCAACAAATTCTTTGTTTTTATATATTTTACCAATCTTAATAAGTGGGGAATTATATAAGAGGAACAGTCGCTAGAGGCAAAATAAGCCGTTATTTTCCCTCCAAATCCAATGTAGAAACTATATTATCTGCTTCTTCAATTATTGGTGTTCTTTTATTTGGAAATACATATATGTTTGTTCCTTTAATTCCAATCTTTTATGTCTCTAGTATATCTAAAATTAATTCATCAGAATATATTCCGCTTCAAAATAAGATATTAGTAATAAAATTGAACAAGAATCATGCATGGTAAATTAAAAGTTAAGGACATGTAATCTCCAGCTAAAAAATTCAAAGGTTACGTGACTTACGTCAACTCTCTGATGATGTCATCTCATTTGAAAAAACGAAACGGCCCTTGATTTCATTTCTTGTTTCTGGGCCCACTCATTGGATTTGGGTCACCCTTGCCAAACCAATGAGAGGCCCAACCACCACACCTGCGGACTTTCTATACTCCATACTACATCCGTCCCTCTTATATGGGGATAACCTTTTTCTCGACACTGGAATTAAGATAAAAATGATAGCGATAGATAAAACATTGTGAGGGATGATCTCATCCACCGCTAAACCTGACCATGCCACTTGAACATCATAGTGCAAAGAATACGAAAGTATCGATCCCTTAATCTTCGGCCTTATTAAATACTACTAGAAACCATTTATTTATGCACAATACACAAAACATAAAGTATTACCCAAAATACAAAGTATTGAATTCATGGATTGATATCTCAGCTTATGCATCTTCATCAACCGGCAAAGATGTAATCTTCTTCACCAACCAACTCCCCGAACCCGAGCATCGCGAGCCCGAAAAACACGAGCTTCTCCTTCAAGGGACGCTCTGGAACCAAAATCATTTCCCCAAAACAGTACGAAATGTTCAATCTCCCATTAGGAGTCTTCGCCACGGGGAAGCTCGCAACATTAGTCTCAGAAACAAGTCCCACATCGAAAATATTTTTCAAACACAACTCCACTTTACCTATAAATCTGCTTCCCAGAGTACTCTTCTTGCAGAAAATATTCACGACGACGTACACTCCCTCCTTCTGGACCGTTGACTCCGCGATCATGTAGTCTGCTCGGAAATCCCACTTAGGGTTTGACTTTCCTTCCTTGTCAACGCCGGTTTTCATGGTGGTCTTTAGATCTTCGTTGAGCGAAACCTCGGCGAAGACCTTCATGGAGGTTGAGCCCTGGGCTTCTAGAAGGTTCTCTGCTGAAATAAGAGTTATGCTGAATTTCCTGCACTCCATGGATAGATGGTGTTGGCCTGTCTCTCTTTCTTCCTTTTCTTTAACAATTTTTATTTGTTTCAATTTGTAGCAATTGGTTGAATATGTTACACAAGAGAGTCTTAGACTTTGTATAACTTGTAATTAGTTATTTTATTTATGTTCCACTTGCTGTCTTTTACCGATATAACAAATACCCGACCTATTAGTTGGAGAGGAGCATCGTCGTTCGACTCATACATTTTAATACATGTGGATATATACAATCATACACACTAGAAGACTTTTTACATGACAATAAATAAGTCTACTACACTAAATATTCCCTCACTATACCAACTTACCTACTCTTAGTCGTTGTATAATATATCTCTCCCTATCAATGCATAAGCACATGGAGTTTCTTGCAAGTATGTGTAACTAAAATCCCTAGCCTTTCACCCACATTATATATAACCTATAGTAATGACATTATGAGATTCACACAATATCACTAAATCCCACATCAAACATCATTTTGTGATGACGATGGAGTGCAGGAAACTCGAAATAACCCTTGTATCGGCCGGCAATCTTCCAGACGTCCGGAATTTCGGCCGGATGAAAGTCTATGCTGAGGTTTCTCTCAACGGAGAATCCGAAACCAAAAAGAAAACCACAGTGGACACTGTCGGGGAGACAAACCCTAGGTGGAATTTCACTCACCATTACACGATAAACGAGTCCTCCGTCCGAGCACAAGGGCTGGAGGTGGTGGTGAAGCTCCATTGTGAGAGAACATTGGGAGACAAGCGCATAGGCGAAGTCAAAATTCCGGTCAACAGTCTGTTCAACTCGGGAATTAGGGCTGTAAGTGAGATAAGCTACAAAGTGGTGGGGACCCCGGATGGGGTGGTCAACATTTTGTACAGTTTCGGGGAGATGTTTTTGGCGCCAAAGCCCTCGGCTTGGAAAGGAGCGCTGACGGTGGGGAAGGTGGTGATGGTGAGGGGGCGCGTGGTTTCTCTTAACCGGAGATCCTGGCTTATTTTTTTGAGTTCAAAGATAAAAACTAGCCACGATATTGGTTCAAATACTGTCACGATGAACCAACCGTGTAGTTGCTTGATCAAAAGAAGAAAAACAAAATGGATTGTGTAGTCATATTAATGTTGTATTATAAGGTGTAGAATTGACACAACTTAATTTGTACTATAATGTTAGTTTCTAAGATTGCTATGCTCAATGCTGGTAATTAGTTGTATTGTTTTAGTGGCTCGTCGACACTCTTTGAATTCCGTTCGAGTGTTTTTTTTAACAATGTTTTTCATACATTGCATCTTTCAGCATTCTCACATAGTAATACTCATTTAGTTTTATTGAGACTGCAATTATTATTATTATTATATATTGGTCGATCATGTCACTTTTTTATTATTTTAACAGTCACATGATGGGGTGACGGAAAGAGTATAAGTTAACGATACGCGTATATATCAAGTGTTGTTTGACACTGACTTGGTCCTTGTAAATGGCTGAATTAAGTATTCAACTAATTAATGATTAAATCAGGATCAATTAGTTAATAATGATCCGACTTGGTCCTTCAAATATTATTAATTGAAGTATCCATCCACTCCTCAACTTGGTCACTCCACTTGAATCTTGAAAGATGTGAAAAAATTTAATTAAATCATCAACTAGCTTAATTAATTAATTACTTACACAATTATATAGGAATATGTTTATGTAAGTGTTTCAAACAGTGTTAACCAATACTATTTGATTATGGTTTACACAGTTTGTTATAACAAATTTAAGTATTATATATATAACTCAATTTAATTAGCATATATACGCGTTCAAGAACATCAATGACGCCAGAGACTAATTTAATTAATCACAATTTGGGAAGATTAGGAGGGAAGAATTAATTGGGAAGAATTAATTATATACAATTGAAGATTAATAAGTGGACTTAGTCTAACTTAATTTTGACTGTATATTATTATTCCCTCCCGAATTAATCGAAGAAGCTCATGCAACATGAAGTTTCCTTTGATTAAATTTATATATACCACCACCCATTTTTAATGAATCAAGCTTCTTCCCTAACCCCATGGCTCCTATATATATATAGTAGAACCTCCATCAAGAAACAAACACACTATACTTCATTTCCAAAAAGAAGAAGAAACAAAAAAAACTTCAAATCTGTGAACATATAGAGAGGATGGATTACTGCAGAAAGTTCGAAATAATCCTAGTTTCAGCCGACAATCTTCCAAACGTCCGTAAATACGGGCGGATGAGAGTCTACGCGGAGGTTTCTCTCACTACCGGAGAATCCGAAGACATCAAGAAAACCCACGTGGATGCCATCGGAGAGACAAACCCTAGATGGAACTCCCTCCTCGATTACACCATCAACGATTCGTCTACATTGAAAGAAGAAGGGCTCGAGGTGGTGGTGAAGCTCTACTGCGAGAGGACTATGGGGGAGAGGTATATCGGTGAAGTGAGGATGCCGGTGAAGAGCCTCTTCGACTCCGGGGTTAGGGCTGAGAATGTGGTGAGCTACGACGTGGAGGGGACGGAGGGAGGGAGGCTCAACATACTGTACAGCTTCAGAGACAGGTTCTTGGCGCCAAAGTACTTGGCGTGGGCGAAGGGAGCGAAGGTGGTGGTGGTGGTGGTGGTGAAAGGAACGCGGCTTCTCTTGACCGGAAACATAAGCAGTTTGTGCTCGGGGAAGACGATAGCGAAGATGTTTATGGTTGCTGTGAGTTCGGACAAAGATTCCAAGAATTAATATCCAGCATGAGTTTATTGTAGCACCTTGCTACTTTGTGTGTATGTATGTTGTACCCTAGATAAATCTTGACGAGGGAGATTTTCCACTACAAGAAAATGCGGCTCCTGTCCCGGATTTAGTGTCAAAAACGTAATTCAAAGCTCAAATTTTACTATTTATACAATTTTTTCAACAATTTTAATTGTAATGTTTAGTAATTTATTTTATAATTCTTTATTAGTTATATTAGGGTTGATAAATCTAAACTTATTAGAATATAGATGGGCTAGTGTTATATTAAACTGTTGAACAATTTTGAATCT
The DNA here is from genome assembly GCA_029379335.1 of Thymus mandschuricus. Lineage (NCBI taxonomy): Eukaryota > Viridiplantae > Streptophyta > Magnoliopsida > Lamiales > Lamiaceae > Thymus > Thymus mandschuricus. Next base: position 40,214,850 of record CM057074.1, read on the forward strand.
GATAATAAGCTATATTTTTCGCGGGCTTGTGTAATTACTTAAAAAAAAATTCTTTTAACACGTGTCGATCGTATCCTTAGACGCCAACAAGAGATGTTGCACTGAAACGAAAAACCGGTATTGTACTTTGTAATTGACTAGATAAATCTTGACTGAATCAAGTACATAATATTGCGCTAATGCTTAAACCAAGATCACTTTGGCCTTAGCCATGAAACTTGATAGAAATATGAGAAAAGTAATTAATTTAAATGTGACGAAATGAGTTAATTAACTAAATAACCCACTAGTAGTTAATCGATTATTAATTGACGTGGCACATATCAAATTGCAGCCGTCACGTTTGATTGAGAAGAAAAATTCCGATAACATGTGCAATTTGTACTAATCTTCTTCGTAATTTCTCTCTACTAATTATATACAGTATATTTCAAGTGCATTATTTAAAACATAGGAAATGACCAAGCATGAATTTTCTATTAAACGTTTAATATAATGTGTGAACAAATTCATTTTACATGAGCGTGCATTTACACAAATAAATGTAAAAAGTAAAGATTGAAAACAAGGATACATATTACTTATATTCCTTATTGGTCCGCACAAAGATGACAATTATACCTTTTTGGATCGTTCCGCACCAGACGTTACATTTTATTTTATAGAAAGAATTAGGCATAATTAACAAGAAATCAAACACTTAACGGTGTATGCATATCAATATTATTTAAATTAAAAAACTTATATTAATTTATGTATTATAACTTTTTCGTTTGTATTCGACTTTTACAAATTTTATACCGAATCAAAGGTTTCTATACTTCTTTTATATAAGATCAAAAATCAATAAGTTTAGAGATGAATTAAACATGATATAAAACATACACAAATATAAATAATTAAATTTCTAAACACTCCTTCCCTAAATCCCGTGTCGAAAGGCAAAGGTATCGTCTTTGGATTTAGCCGCCGCGGCCTCTAGCCTAATTTGACTGTGCATGCACGCGATGTTTCTCGGGAATTTTTTAATGCCACCATCCATTTAAAAAAGTGGAGCTTCATACCTAATCTAAGCTTATGAACCCTATATAAATGTAACGGTAACTAATGGCGCATCCATCACGAAATTAAAACACACCATATAGTATATCCCCTATTGAACAAAATCCCCACACCGGAAAAATTAAGCATCGTACTTTTCTTTGAAGGATAGTACAAATGGAGAGCAGAAATTTCCAGATAACCCTAGTTTCAGCTGACAACCTTCCGAACATCCGTAAAGCCGGTAAGATGAAAGTCTACGCGGAGGTTTCGATCAACGGAGGAGAAAAGAACCAAACGAGCAAGAGGACCGACGTGGACATGGTGGGAGAGACAAACCCTAGATGGGATTTCCCTCTCGATTTCACCGTGGCCGAGTCGGACGTCAAGGAAGCGGGGTCGGCCGTGGAGGTGGAGGTGAAGCTCTATTGTAAGAGAACTCTGGGAGATAGGTTCATAGGTGTTGTCAAGATCCCTCTAAAGGGTCTTTGTGACTCGGGGATTAAGGCTGTAAACGAGCTGAGCTACGATGTGTTGGAAACTACTAGCGGAGATGCGAGGCTCAACATTTTGTACGTACAGCTTTGGAGACATGTTTGTGGAGGCCTTGAATTTTGTGCAAGCATTGGAGGTGGGTGATACGAGGATGGGGCGAATTCCTCGATCAAGAAACAAACGAAACGGAAATAAACGATACAAAGGTAGTCGCGGGCTCTCCCCGACGATCACACCAAAAACGAGATAAGAAACGGAAGAGAAAAACGACGCTAAAATAGGGTTTTGATTATAGATTATGATGATTCACGGCAATACATCCAACACTTTATATAGACCTAAACCTAGGGTTGGTTCGACTTACGGGCCGGGAAAGAACCAACAAGAAAACCCGGAACGGACCCAAATAACTAAACACGGGCGAAGCCCAACTTCAAAACAATTAATTAAAATAATTAAACCTACTCGTATCAACTCCCCCACCCTTGAGAATCACCTTGTCCTCAAGGTGACGATCTTTATATACTTCCGCAAGATCGTAGAGGCCGAAAATAACCACACGTCGCCAAACATCAAGAAATACATCCTCCCTGGCCATCTTCCGCAAGGAGCGATTAGTGACCAACTCAACACCCATTACCTTGCTGCCAACTCCATCCTTAAGAGAGGGTAAATAGGCCTCGACAGCTCGTGCATGATGGACGAAGCACTCTGTTGGTGGACCAATGTTTCTGGAGGCTTTAGTATCTCTTGCAAACATCCTGAAGAAGAGTAGTTTCCCTTCCAGATGATGTAGTAGACGGTTAACACGGCTTACTTCAAAAGTGAATGGTTTGGTTCCTGATTGTTGAGTCTCGCCAGAATCTTCATCTCCATCTTCACAGGTTTGCTCGCCCAAGCCTTCACCATATTGATCATCATAGCATATAGGTTTATTCAAGTTTATTTTCTTGCATTCACTGACTTCATCATCCACATTGTCGTCATCGAAAGGAAATATATCGAGATAGTGCCTGCATTTTGCAGAGAAATTAGGATGAAAATCTCGAGTGACCTGAGAAACAGAAGTGACCCTTATCTCCCCTGGTGCTGCAGCGGTCAACGCATCCTCAATGTCTATAGCTTTAACATCTTTTCTCCATGTATAGAAAGCACAAACTTGTCCTAGTGCTGTCACCCCTTTATCTGTTCGCCCAGCAACAAGAGCACAGCATTCTATTGTGGCCTCAACATCCGACACGAACTCTTCTTCTGTTTTCACAACACCCGACACGAACTCATCTTCCGTTTTCGTGTTGAGTCCCGCCTCGATCTCTACCTCAGCCCTTGTTTCTGCCTCCCTAACCTCCCCTTGCCACTTCTCACACTCATCTTCTTCGTTCGAGGTAACAGGAACTGAAGACGGGGCGTTTTGCTGAGAATCGGTCGAGAGCCCATAAACTGATGTCATTGGCTGCCACTCGGTGCATCCTTCAGGTTGTGGGTCTCCGGCGGAAGAATCGGGAGCGGTTCGATACCATGGCGGTTCCCATGGTGCAAGCTGAGTCGGCAACAACTGCTGCGGAGCGTGGCTTGGCTGCCGAAAGCCTATCAACGGCCGTACCTCGTCGGGGGGTGGCTGCGGATAATACGACGGCGGCTGCTGCGGCGGCTCTACAACAGAGTAGTACTGCGCCGTCGGCGGAGGCTCGTACTGCACCGGTTGCGATACACAGTTGTAGCGATCTGACTCGTAAGTATAGTACTGCACTGGTGGCGGAGGCTCATAGGTGTTGTAGAACCACGCCTGCGGCTCGTTGTTATGGTAGGCGTTGTAATTGTTGGAGTACCCGTCCCCTCCTCCGTAGCTCTCCGAATACGCCGGCTTCTGCGGCGGCTCTGGAGGGTCCCACGAAGTGCGTGGCCTGCCGAATGGCAGATCGAATTCCGACCGCGATGGAGGGAACGCTGTGGCCCGACGCCATTCTTGTGCCTCGAGTCGAGCCTCGAATTTCGCCACTACACGGTCTATCGTGGCTAAGAGTGTTTCCATCGAAGCAGGGGCAGAATTGGAAGGCGGCGGCGCCGTGGTCAACGCCGAAGACATCAGAGTCGCCGCTGCTGCTTATGCCCTCCACACGTCGCAAACAAGTATACAATTTCCCCAAACTTGAAGCGTGTAATTCAAAAAGCTTTGGAGAAATCTTGAAACTGACCCCTTTGATTCGATAATAGCGAACAGAATCAATTCACCCAATTGATCCAATTGACTTGCGAAGGTGATCGAATCTGACACCTTTGATTCAATAATCAATACCCCGCCCCCTCAAAGAGACTCCACTTCGGAAGCTCTCAATGAAAGCACCAATTGATACGAGGATGGGGCGAATTCCTCGATCAAGAAACAAACGAAACGGAAATAAACGATACAAAGGTAGTCGCGGGCTCTCCCCGACGATCACACCAAAAACGAGATAAGAAACGGAAGAGAAAAACGATGCTAAAATAGGGTTTTGATTATAGATTATGATGATTCACGGCAATACACCCAACACTTTATATAGACCTAAACCTAGGGTTGGTTCGACTTACGGGCCGGGAAAGAACCAACAAGAAAACCCGGAACGGACCCAAATAACTAAACACGGGCGAAGCCCAACTTCAAAACAATTAATTAAAATAATTAAACCTACTCGTATCAGTGGGGCTGGAGTTGATGGAACTGGCCGGTGACGTGTATAATGAGGCGCTGAAGGAGAACGAGGAGAAGGAGAAGGAAAAAGTGGAGGAGGAGGAGAAGGAGAAGGAGAAGGAGGAGGAAAGTAGGGATTCGAGTCACCGCAGTATCGGAGACATATTGGTCTCGCCGGAGGCCGTGTTGGCTTTGGCGAAAGCGTTGGAGGTGGGGCTGGAGGTGGGGGTGGCGGTGTTGGAAGTGGTCGGAGAGGTGATGAAATGAAGTGACGCCGTTTGATTATTTATTTATTTGCTTAAAATGAAATGTTTTGGTTTTTAATATGGTTGTAAGTTGTAGTATGTTTAAATTTCAGTAATTGCTGGTGTATTTTCTGTAGTTCTAATAACGGTGCAGTTTGTTCACCAAATTCTTTGTTTCTATATTACTAAATAGAATAAAAATATTTACTAGTTCCAATTAACTTCCGTCATTTTTAACGTGCTTTTATCGTCGTTGTTCCGTTGTGTTTTGCCTATTATGACGGAAAACCCCTATCTTCCTTTGTTCTTTTCCCTTGTCATCATAGCTCAATTAATGATACGAGCCCCGTACCAAGTGAGGAAGGCATAGACGAACCGAGGGAGAGACGTGAGCCCGAGCACGTTGTGTGCGACACAAGGGAGAAGGAGACCGTGGTCCGTGGATGAGCCCGACGGTGGAAGAAGTACGAGGCCCGTGAGACGTAGTCGACAGCCCACGAAGTATGAAGAATTTATATTATATCGTTAATTATTTTATGTAATTTTCGTACTATTCAATTGGGTCTAGCCCAATCCTTTTCTTTTCGAGTTGAGCCCATTATAAGCTCCTTTATCGGGTTTCTTGTTGATTCTTTCTCGAATCGTAGGTCGAATCAATCCCAGAGTCTCTAGATATAAATAGAGAGATTGGTATTATTTTTCTTCATCAACGAGAAATAAAACCCTAATTTCTATCTTTTCTTTTGCTTCGTTTTTGGTTCGCGGCGTGCACGACGAGCTTGATCTCGCGTCGGCCTTATTAATTATTATCTTCTTGATAAGGAATTCAACCTTATCACTCAAGTTTCTTGTAGTGACATAAGTAAAATTAAAGAGCAAAGAATACAGAGACGGTTTCGTTCTTCAACCAACATCTAATAAAAATAGTTATTTGGTACACGATTGAAAAGAGAAAGAAGAAAGAAATGGGCCAAAATCATAACTAATTAATCATCCCCTAATTCCAAAAGCGTAGGTAATATTCAATCTCCCATCAAGAGTCTCCTCCACAGGCGCCCCTGCCGCAGCATTCTCAGAATTAGCAAGCCATTTATGGAAAAGACTCCTCACATCCATTTCAAACTCACAGATACACTTGCCTCCCATCAAACTCCTCTCACAATACACTTTCACGACCAGCTTTCCGCCCGTTCTGCAAGTCGACTCAGTTATGTCGAAATCTGCCTCGAAATTCCACGTGGCATTCGTCTCCCCCTCGGTATCGTCCACCTTGGATTTCCGGGCAGCCCCGCCGTCGAGCGAAGCCTCCGCGTACACTTTCATTCTCCGGCCGCTCCGCCGCTGATAATACGGAAGATTTGTGGCTGAAAGGAGAGTTAGTTTGAAAACCTTGGCATCCTTCAAGGTTGCCGTTGGGTTCGAGGGGTAAAACCTTGTACGATAGACGTAACTCGGCATTGTTTTTTGTGTATATACTTTCGTTTTGTATATAGTGCTTCCGATATCATCTGTATATATAGTATAGTATAGTATAGTATAGTATAGTATAGTATAGTACAGTATAGCACTATTTATGAAATTGCCTCAAGAAATTATTAATCCCTCAAGATTGTACATTTGTTGGAAAATTATTAGGGTTTGACTGAATCAAAGTGTTTGGACTACTAATTAATGAATGATTGGATTGAATCAACTTGGCCATGCATGAAGAAGGTTGTTAGAAGTGAGGAAATTAGTTTTATTAATCAACTTGGCCCATGCATATGCATGCAACTTGAAAGTAGCCACTAGCTTAGTTTGTTAATGTATATAATCTATGGAAGTTGGATAGTTCAACCATGCACAGTAGTAGTACTACTACTACTGTAAGATTAAAATACGGCACTCGAGAACAAAAATGGATCATTTGAAAATGGCCGTCGGAATTGATGGAGAAAGATTCTCCGTTCACAATTTGCACTAGTCTTCTTCGTAATTCTCGCTACTAATAGCGTTTCCCCAACTATGATGTACCGATCGTATATAATAATCCTCACTAAATTAAGTTTAATCAAAGTGCACGCACATGAAGTTTCCTGCAAATTTTTTTAATTTAAACTACCAAGTATTTTAATTAGTGAGTGAAGCTTCCCACCTAATCTCAAGCTAGCCATGGATCGGATCATATGTTTATATATATCACACTAGTGCAACCTCCATGAAGAAACAAATCCATAGTGCAAGAGATTCTCATCCCACACCAAAAAAGAACATCTTTCTACGAAGAACTAATGGAGTGCAGAAATTTCAAAATAACCCTAGTTTCGGCCGAAAATCTTCCAGACATCCGCAGAAACCACCATATGAGAGTGTACGCCGAAGTTTCTCTCAATGGAGATTTCAGAAGCAGCCAGAAAACCACCGCGGACCTTGTCGGAGAGACAAACCCTAGATGGAACGTCCCTCTCGATTTCAATATAGTCGAGTCGTCTATCAATGAACAGGGATTGCAGGTGGTGGTGAAGCTCTACTGTGAGAGGACTCGTGGAGATAAGTGTATAGGTGAGGTCAAAATTCCGGTCAAAAGTCTTTTCGACTCGGGAATTAAGTCTATAAACAAGCTGAGCTACGACATCCCATTGCCTCATAGTGGAAGACTCAACATTATGTATTGTTTTGGAGATAAGTTTTTGGCTATAAAGCCACCATCACCTGATTCTTGGAGGAAAGCTAAAGGGGTGGCCCAGATGGGGGTCATGGTGCTGATACAAGGAGCATGGTTTCTCTTGACCGGAGACGCCGGTCTCTTGTAGAGTCGACGGAGACGAAAAACGGCCTGAAAATTCACCTTGTTTGGTGTTGATGAAGAAATGCGATGTTGTATGATGTATGACATTGTATCATGTCGATTCGAGTTTGTTATTTCTAGATTTATAAGTTGGTTAGTAGTCGTTGTATAAGGCTTTAACGGTTCCTTAATACATATTAATTTTCCATTTAATTTGTTTGGTTGATTAGAATCTGGATATTTTAATTTATTCATGTTTAATTTCTCTATGTATTGAATATTGAATATTAATCCAGTTTCTTTTTTTTAATTTCTCTATGTATTGAATATTGAATATTAATCCAGTTTCTTTTTTTGGAAAAAAATATCTATATACTATATAAAAACAAAAAACAAAGGGCATGCTTGTAATTTCACTTCTACTATTAAGGGGTACATTTGTATTTTCCGTAAAAAGTTAGTTTTGTAAAATTTTATTCTATTTTAATCTTTTTAAAATTTAATTCTTGAAATTTAATTACGATTCTCTCACATCTCTTCTGAAAATCCCGATAAAATCTTTTCAAATATATTGCTAATCAACGTATCTTTCATATGAAACGGTGCGAACCTTCTCCCTCCGCCTAGCCTATCACGTTCGTGCATATATATGTTCTCTCTTTCCATGTCTCTCTCTCAGCCGAACCTTCGCCGCATCCTCGATTGGATCAGCCGGCCTCCATCGTAGTTCTGAAAGAGGGATCCGCCACCGACTTCTCATCCACGATCGTTGAAGTAAGTTAGTAAATACACATACGCATATATACGTATATATTCTTGCTTTGCCTAGATGATAAATGAATGAGTTATATAGATTCGGAAGTGAATGTAATGGCCGGTATAATGTACATGACATTGTCTTTTCATATTTCTTTTCTTAGATTGTCATATGGCCCATCTCTTTTGTAATTATTCCTTTCTTGAACGTACCAGAGTTTTTGTCATCATCACCCATTGTAAAGAAGAAAAAGAAGAGAAGACGAAGACGAAGAATAAGAAGAAGAACATTGATGCAGAAGGATTTTATTTTTTTAATTGAAGAAGTCGACGACCACAGAAGAAGAAGAAAGGGGGAATAATTAATTAGGTCTTTTATTGGGTTTCAAATTTTATTTAGGCTTTAAAAATATTTAGCCATATTGATAAGATTTATTTAATACTATCAAATTTTATTTCATTTTTATTTATCAATATTGAATATTTAAACATATTTAATCAGCAAAAAAATTAATTGGTGTATCATTTGGTATATTTGTATAATTAGACTATTGTGATATCAGAAAGAAATTCAGTTTAGGGCATCAGGGCATGTAATTCGTATATGTCATATTACCACATATTTAATGAGATCTTTTAAATAATGGATCAATTTTAACAATACAATCACTTAATGTATTCTTTATCCTTTTGATGTTGCTAGCATTATATATATATTATCTCTGGATTTTATTTTGATAGATTTTGGTAAAAACAAAATAAAAACAAGTATAATAACGTCTATTCATCGGTAAAATACATTTGGCACAAAATAGTTTGATTTAATTATATTGATATATCTTAATTCTCATGCACATATTTTTTTAATGCTTTGTTTTTGTTTTGTTGATTGATTGTAAATTGTAAGTATTGTTGAACTTGACGTTTTAAAACTCACTAACGAATATCAAGATGGTATTTCACTTAGAAATAATATACAATAATTTATATTTTTAGAGTTTGTTTAATGCTAATATTAGTTAAAAATTTTGCTATATCTATTTTAGATATTCACCTACTTACGGTTAGTGTTTATTCTGATTAAAAAATTTACATGCTAAAACTATTATAGCATTAATATCACTTGTGAATCAAGCAAATATTGTAATAAAAAGAGCTTAAGTTTTTCTCGCTAAAAGGATCAAAACCCATTTTTCTTTTAAAGTGGATCAAACTTAAATTTACTTATAATAAAACAACGTACAGTTGGATGCATAAGAAAATTCGGATTTCATATTACTTTTCATATGTAAAATTTGAAATGGTATATTGGTGAAAGTTCATAATATATATGCATAATATTTGTTCAATGTAAATATATTGGATTATTTCTTTGTAGAATATTTTGCCGCACATCGTGCGGGCGACTGTTCTAGTTTTTAAATTAAAATATAAAAGTAATAAAGTATAGTTATCATTTACCATTTTTAAAATTACGTATATTATGAAAAATGTTGTTGTGTGGCCGGCCACATTATGGCCAAATAGCTTTATTGTTTTTTTTCTTTTCTTTTTTTGTTTCCATTTTAATAAGTGGAACTTCTAAAAAACTCCTAAAAAAAGTCTTGGTCTTTAATTAATATAAACTCCTATATATAGTCTTGATATTTATATTTAGACTATAATTAAATAGTGGACTTTAACTATCTATATTATATCCCTACTATTCAATTAAAGGCTAAAAGATGATTATAAACCATAGATTAATATTGATGAATGTAAAATCGAAATAAATCATAAATTTTACATCAAAATAGAAGAAAAAAATTTACAAAAATCTTATCGGATATATTTCACAAGATACAACATATACAATAGAGAGCCAAAACAAGAAATTTAATTTATCCATCTATATATCTTGGCCTCAATATATATTTTCTTCTTCTATTCTTTTCTAAGATGTTTTGGTAGCTACCAGCAAAAGACTTTAGAAAACGTCGTCGTTCTCAGCCAAACGCCTCGATTCCCAAAATCACAGCTCTATTTATCTACGGCTTTGGAATTAGCGGTTAGGGACGGTCCCTAACCGCTAATTCCGAAGCAGTAGGTAATGTTCAATCTCCCATGAAGAGTCCCCTCAACATGCACAGTCGCGTCCTTACTAGAATCGAGCCACTTTTTGAAAAGACTTTCAACATTTATTTTGACTTCACCTATAAGTTTGTGTCCCACGCTTCTCTTGCGGTAGAGTTTCACCACCAGCTCCCCTCCTGCTCTACGAGTTGTTTCGGTTAACCGGAACGTCTCGGAGAAGTTCCACGTCGGATTCGTCTCTCCGTTGCAGTCAACGCCGGTTCTCTTGGCTGTGCTGCCGTTGAGCGAAACCTCAGCGAACACCTTCATCCTCCCGCCGCTCAACCGCCGGAATTGCGGTAGATTTTCGGCTGAAACGAGAGTTAAGTGCAAAGTTTGGCATCACTGAAATTTAACCGCGGATTTGAGGACATATTTCTTGAACCACAGTTTGGCATTTTTTTTTTTCTTCTTTTTTTTCTCTCTTAATTTCGTGGGATTTTCTACAATTCTACAATGAAAACTTGGTATATATAGAAGAAACCAGAGTCCTTGACTTGGTAAATTGTCTACATCGACAAAACGTTGACAGTGATTTTATTAAGCATCCACTAGTACAACACTAGTACTCTATTACTTGCCCCGCCACGCAACTTTAAAATTTATAACACATTCATACTCGGATAACGATCTTCTATTGCATTTTTGTACGAAAACACGTAAAGGGCATACTGATGCGACAAATATTCACTTAAACTTAGGATATTATTTTTAAAAGTTTATGGAATTTTGTTGAAATTAATCTATACTAGTTTGTTTCAATATTAATTTATTGACGACATTAATTCCTGCCTTTGTTGCAGCAAAAGAACGTAAAATTTTATAAACCCATATATAGATAAATTATTTAATTACAAAATAGTTTAAGAAAAGTATGGAGACTAATAGAGAGTCAACGTAGACCGTAGTCGATCCGTACATATATAAACATGTACAAATTTAAAGTATAAGAACTCAATTAATTCAGCAAAGACTAGAGGGGACTTAATTAGCTAATATAAAATCTTCCAATATGCGAGGGAAACACAAGTAAGATATAATTAATTAGTGGAAAATACGTCCCTTATATATACTAAGCTTCACTTTTTTCAACTATATTTCCTATATGGATTTCCGGGGGCGCCGCCGTTGAGGGAGGCCTCTGCGTACACTTTCATTCTCCGGCCGCTCGCCTGCTGATGACATGGAAGATTCGTGGCCGAAACGAAGGTTAATTTGAGTAAAATCTTGAACGATAGTCGTAACTCGTCATTGTTTTTTGTGTTTTACTTTAGTTTTGTATATAGTGATTCCGACATATAATCTATAGTATAGTATAGTAGTAATTATGAAATTGCCTCAAGAAATTATTAATCCGTCACAAAATATTAATTTTTGCATGAGAAGATTGTACTTTTGTTGGAAAATTATTAGGGTTGACTGAGTCAAAGTACTTGGACTAATCAAAATTAATGATTGGAGTGAATCAACGTCAACTTTGCCATGCATGAAGCTTGTTAGAAGTGAGCAAATTATTAATTAATTAATCAACTTGGAAATTTTTTATTTCCTATAAAGTTGTTGTGCAGGAAATTCACCGAAATTTTAATTTTCGAAATTTTAGAGGACCATTTTGAAACTTCGAAAAGTTGCTTTCGAAAGGACACTTTCGATAAGGGACGCTTAACCCGTTTTTAAACTGAAATATCAGTTTCAATTTTCCGGTTGTTCTGTTTCTTCACATTCTGATCAATTCTTCTTCTGGTTCGAAAATCTCATACATTACATCTGATCGTTCGACTCTGAATTGTATCCGATCGAATATTTTGATTGAACCGTCGAATTGATTCGATCTGAAAGTGTTTCACGCCTTTCAGAGAATCCGATTTTCGCTTCTGTTCACATCTTCGTTTCTTAATCTCCCCTACAGGAGACATGTTTGTGGAGGCCTTGAATTTTGTGCAAGCGTTGGAGGTGGGGCTGGAGTTGATGGAACTGGCCGGAGACGTGTATGAGGCGCTGAAGGAGAATGAGGAAAAGGAGAAGGAGAAGGAAAAAGTGGAGGAGGAGGAGGAGGAGGAGAAGGAGATAAAGGAGAAGGAGAAAGAGAAAGAGGAGGGGGTGGAGGAGGAAAGTAGGGATTCGAGTCACCGAAGTATCGGAGACATATTGGCGTCGCCGAAGGTGTTGGCTTTGGCGAAAGCGTTGGAGGTGGGGCTGGAGGTGGGGATGGCGGTGTTGGAAGTGGTCGGAGAGGTGATGAAATGAAGTGACGCCGTTTGATCATTTATTTATTTGCTTAAAAGGAAATGGTGGTTTTTAATGAGGTAGTAAGTTGTAGTATGTTTAAATCTCAGTTTGTTAATTGCTGGTGTATTTTCTATAGTTCTAGTAACGGTGCAGTTTGTTCGCCAAATTCTTTGTTTCTATACTATTAAATAGAATAAAATTATTTACTAGTTCCAATTAACCTCCGTAATTTTAACTGTATCCATATATGTTTCCTAGGTCATTTTTAACGTTTTTTTTCGTCGTCGTTCCGTTGTGCTCTGACTATAATGACGGAAAACCCCTATATCCCGTTGTTATTTTCCCTTGTCATAGCTCAAGTTTCTTGTAGTGGCATAAGTAAAATTAACGAGCAAAGACTACAGCCACGTTGTCGTTCTTCAGCCAACATCTAATAAAAATAATTATTTGGTACACAATTGAAAAGAGAAAAAAAGAAAGAAATGGACCAAAATCATAACTAATTATTCATCCCCTCATTCCAAAAGCGTATGTAATATTCAATCTCCCATCAAGAGCCTCCTCCACAGGCGCCACTGTCGCAGCATTCTCAGAAGCAAGCCATCTATGGAAAAGGCTCCTCACAATTATTTCAAACTCACAGATACACTTGTCTTTCAAACAACTGCTCTCACAGTACACTTTCACCACCACCTTCCCTCCCGTTCTCCAAGTTGACTCGGTTATGGGGAAATCCGCCTGGAAATCCCACGTAGGGTTCGTCTCCACGCCGGTACCGTCCACTCTGGATTTCTGGACGGCCCCGCCGTCAAGCGAAGCCCCCGCGTACACTTTCATTCTCCGGCCGCTCGGCCGCTGATAATGGGGAATATTTGTGGCTGAAAGGAGAGTTAATTTGAGAATGTAGGCATCGCTCAAAGGCACCGTAGGGTTAGGGGAGCAGAATCTTGAACGGTAGTAGTGAATCGCCATTGTTTTGTTTGGATATTTTTGTATATAGTGGTTTCCGACATACCATCTATATATATAGTGTGGTTTCCGACATGAGAAGATTACTGTGGTTTGGTTGAAACATTATTAGGGTTTGACTGAATCAAAGTGTTAATTTGGACTAGTTAATGATTGGATTGAATCAACTTGGCCATGCATGAAGAAGGTTGTTAGAAGTGAGGAAATTAGTTTTATTAATCAACTTGGCCCATGCATATGCATGCAACTTGAAACTAGCCACTAGCTTAGTTTGTTAATGTATACTACCTCCATCTCACTATATTAGCAACATTTGCTTTTTGACTTTTTCCGGCACGAGTTTCCACCGAAACCTAGTACGGGTTTTACGATATAATATTGAACTATTATTTCGTTTACGGGATAAAGGAGTGTCGGGCTATCCCCTAAAAGAAATAATATTTTAAAATTATATCGTAAAACCCGTACTAGGTTTCGATGGAAACGTGTGCCGAAAAAAGTCAAAAAGCAAATGTTGCTAATATAGTGAGATAGAGGTAGTATAATCTATGGAAGTTGGATAGTTCAACCATGTACAGTAATAGTACTACTACTGTAAGATTAAAATACGGCACTCGAGAACAAAAATGGATCATTCGATAATGGCCGTCGGAATTGATCGGAGAAAGATTCTTCTTTATGAAAAATCGAACTATGATGTACCGATCGTATATGAAAAATCGATTTTTTTTTTTTTTAACACATAAAAACACAAGGAAGACTGAACCGAATAATAAGTTGCATAACTCTGACTTAATTTGACTGGTATATAGTAGTATAATAATCCTCACTAGAGTTAAGTTTAATCCCTTCCAATCAAAGTGCATGCACATGAAGTTTCCTGCAAAATTTTTAATTTAAACCACCAAGTATTTTAATTAGTGAGTGAAGCTTCCCACCTAATCTCAAGCTAGCCATGGATCATATGTTATATATATATATCACAGTAGTGTAACCTCCATGAACAAACAAATCCATTATCCAAAAAAAAAAAAATCTTTCTCTGAAGAATTTTAATGGAGTGCAGAAATTTCAATATAACCCTAGTTTCGGCCGAAAATCTTCCAGACATCCGCAGAAACCACCATATGAGAGTGTACGCCGAGGTTTCTCTCAATGGAGATTTCAGAAGCAGCCAGAAAACCACCGCGGACCTTGTCGGAGAGACAAACCCTAGATGGAGCGTTGATAAGAGTCGATCCTCTTATCAAACGTCGAACGAGGGATTCGACGTGAAAAACGAACAAGAAGGACGGTCGCGGGCTTTCCCCGTCGATCGCGTCGCCAAAAACGAAGAGAACAAAAACGCAGCAATGAAATTAGGGTTTTATTGATATGGATGATGATATAATAAAACCTAATCTCATTCTATTTATACTAGACCCTGGTTGGTTCGACTCTTACGATCGGGAAAGAACCAACAAGAAAACCCGAACGGAGCTTATCAATGCTCGACTCGACTAAAACTAAATCGGGCTAAGCCCTACAATTAATATTAACGGAAATAAATAAAACATGGGCCAAGCCCTAACGTTGAGGTACGAAGCCCTCAAACCTCATGGGCTTACGTATCTCGCGCTTCGGCCTCTCGCTTCGGCCATCGTTCGTCTTCCCTTTCTCTTCGTCCACCTTCGCTGCATCGAACACCGTCACCTCCTCATCTTCTTGATCACTCTCCTCCACGCCATCATCCTCCGACGTCACGATAGGGTTGGAGTTCGTATCAACTCCCCCCCCCCCCCCATTAACATGCTCCTTGCCCACAAGGAGTAGAGCTGGAAAACGTCTCTCGATAACTCCCCATGGTTCCCACGTCGGCGTCGCCCCTGCATCATCATCCCAAGCGAGCAAACCCTCTTCAACTACAGCACCATTTCGCATCACTTGCCGACGGTCCAACACCGCCGTAGGTCGAGCCACCGCCTTTCCCCGCGTGAAGAATGATGGGAAGGGAGGTAATTCCGCCGAACTGCTCGCGACAAACGGGCGAAGAAGACTAACGTGAAACACGTCATGAATCCGACTATCCTCCGGAAGCTTCAATCTATACGCCACTTCACCAATTCTCTCACAAATCTCAAATGGCCCATAGAAGCGACGAGACAATTTCTGCGACACCGGTCGCGCCACCGAGTGCTGCCGGTACAGCTGGAGTTTCAGTAAAACTCGATCACCCCCTTTGAATTGAACGTCCCGGCGACTTCGGTTCGCGGATTGGCGCATCCTCTGCTGCGCCCGCTCCAAGTTTTGACGAAGCCAAATCAACAAATCGCCCCGTTGTTTGATGACCTCCGCCACCGAACTCGGGCAGGATGCCGACGGTCGAGGAGCAAGCAAGGTGGGGGGCTCCCGTCCGTACAGCGCTTGAAACAGAGACATTCCCAAGCCCTCGTGGTAGAAACAATTCAGAGCCAACTCTGCCCACGGCAAGAAATTCGTCCACTTCACCGGATTGTCCGCCACAAAAGCTCGTAAATATTGCTCAAGACCCCTATTACGCACCTCAGTTTGGCCATCCGACTGAGGATGATATGCTGTCGTAAACTTGAGTTTCGTGCCACTCAATTTGAGCAAATGTTCCCATACTTCATTCACAAACACTGAGTCACGATCGGAGACAATAGACCCAGGAAATCCATGATGTTTAACCACTCCCTCGACGAAAGCATTGGCCACTTTCCATGCATCAAAACGAGGTGGTAACGGAATGAAGTGGGCATACTTAGAAAGCCGATCGATCACCACCATGATTGCGGTGAACCCTCTCGACTGTGGTAAACCCGTAATGAAGTCCATCGTTACGTCCTCCCACACTTGCCAAGGAATCGGGAGAGGTTGCAGAAGGCCCGCCGGTTTCTGCGTAGAATATTTCGTAGTTTGACAATCGTAGCAAGACGCCACAAATTGCTTCACCTCACGCCTCATATTAGGCCAATAGAAAAATTGGGCTACTCTTTTAAACGTCCGATCCACTCCCGGGTGACCCGCCGGAGGGGTCGAATGAAACTCATAAATAATAGCTGGTTTGGCAGTCGACGTTGATGCCACCACAATTCGCCGACCCTTGAAGATGAGCCCATCCCGAATCTGAAAATTCGGCGACGCCGTGCCTTGCTCGATTTCAGCCCTTAACTCCATCAATTCCTCACTCGAACTCATGTCCCCGCGTAATATCTCAAATATTTCCGGCATGGGTTGAGATACCGACACGAAAAGTTCCGCCTCTCCTTGCGTCTCCTCGAGAGAAGCCGCGGGTTTCTCGGCTTGTCTAGATAAAGCATCAGCCGTCTTATTCGAAACGCCCGGCTTGTATTCGATAACGAACTTAAATCCCATCAACTTGCGGGCGTAGAGTTGCTGATCAGGTGTCTGAATCACTTGTTGCAACAATTCTCTCAAGCTTTTCTGATCAGTGCGAATAATGAATTCGCGACCAAGAAGATACTGCCTCCATTTCTGAACTGCTTCCACGATCGCGTACAATTCCTTATGGTACGTCGAAGTTAATCGACGACGGGGCCCCAACTTCTTGCTAAAAAACGCCAAGGGGTGTTTGTCTTGCAAGAGCACCGCCCCTATGCCCGTTCCGGAGGCATCTGTCTCCACAATAAACTGCTTAGAAAAATCCGGCAAGGCAAGCACCGAAGCTGTGGACATAGCTTTCTTCAATTCCGCGAAAACTAGCCTCAGCGTCCTTGCTCCATTCAAAGGCATCCTTCTTAAGCAAATCGGTTAACGGAGATGCTATGACGGCATAGCCGGCAATAAAGCGGCGATAGTAGCCTGTAAGCCCTAAGAAACCCCGGAGTTGCTTAACCGATGTCGGCCGTGGCCAAGCAACCATTGCTTCGATCTTCGAGGTATCCGCGTGAAGCAATCCACCACTAATAATATGACCAAGGTAATCCACTTTGGAACTGCAAAACGTACACTTGGAAAGTTTGATGAAGAAATTATTCTGACTCAGAATTCCAAGGACCTCCTTCAAATGCTCTGCATGATCGGCCAAAGAAGGGCTGTAAATCAAAATATCGTCAAAAAACACAATGACGAAACGCCGTAAGAAAGGACGGAAGATTTCATTCATCGCCGCTTGGAAAGTCGAAGGCGCGTTGGTGAGACCAAACGGCATCACGAGGAACTCGAAGTGGCCATCATGAGTTCTAAAAGCTGTCTTGAACACGTCCTCGTCCCTCATTCGAATTTGATGATACCCTGAACGAAGGTCGAGTTTTGTAAAAACTCTAGCCGCTCCCAACTCATCAAAAAGTTCGTCTGCAGTAGGGATAGGAAAATGATCGGGCACTGTAACAGCATTAAGGGCCCGATAATCAATGCAGAATCGAAATGAGCCGTCCTTCTTCCTGATAAGTAACACTGGTGATGAGAACGGACTACTACTGCGACGAATAATGCCCATATCCAACATTTCCTTCACTTGCCGCTCTATCTCCGCCTTCTGAAAATAGGGATAGCGGTAAGGCCGCACGTTGACGGGTTTCGTATTCGGAAGAAGGTGAATACGATGATCGAACACCCTAGGAGGCGGAAGACTGGAAGGAACCGAGAAAACCGAGCTAGGAATCATCAACACCTCACGCACCGACTCAGGTATATCGGACGGAAACTCCGTAGTAGCACGGCCCTGCCCCTCGGCTGCATCACTCAACGAGGTATCCAAGGCTAATATCTCGAACACCGCCGTGGGATCGGATTGGAGCATAAATGTCGCAAACTTTGCACTTGCAGCTTTCGGCGGGGGACGGGGATCGACCTTTAAAGAAATCGGGCAGCCATCCTTTGTAAATTCCAGCGTCCCGTTGTCGTAATCACACGTGACCCGATGAAGCGAATGAAGCCACGCCATGCCCAAAATGATATCTTTGCCATGCACGGGCAACACGAACAGATCCACCTCAAACAAGTTATCCTGGATCTCCAACGACACCTTCGCACCCATGTACGAGCAAATAAGCGACTGCCCGTTCCCCATGTAAACCCGGAACGGTCGAACTGGCTTCAATGTGAGACACCCCCGCTCGGCAATCTTCGGGTGCACGAAGTTATGTGTGCTCCCGCTATCTACTAAAATAGAGACTTCGACGCTGCCCAACTCACCCCGAAGCTCCATAGATGACGGCTTTGGGCGCCCGTCAAGTGTGTACATATGAGATAAATCGGAGGTCACAACTCCCGGCTCCTCGACCTCCTCACACCCCTCCGAAACCTCAATATCGTCCTCATCGACACCCATATATGCGAGGACCGGTGTCTTACAAGCGTGGCCCACACTCCACTTGTCGGGGCAATACCAACACAACCCTTTACTCGTGCGTTCCCGTTTCTCCGCTGCCGATAGTCGCACGATGGGGAGGCGCGACAAATCACGCGGCCGGCCTGAAGACGGGGCTGCTGCCGACGTTTTAGGAGGCTCAGACGTCGTCGGGGCTGCCACGGGAGAGTACGACGAGCTCTTAGTCGGCCACGGCTTGCGCGCAAACGCGCTGCTCCTCTCGGACGAGGTCTCTATTTCAGAGGCCAAAGACATCGCCGATGCAATAGACGTCGGATGTTGTAGCCGCACTTGGCTACGGAGTGGCTGTCGCAACCCACCCATGTAGATAGGTAATAAAATCGACTCCGAAACGCCCTGAAGGTGATTGAGCATCCGATCAAATTCCCGATTATAGTCGAGCAAAGGCCCCGTTTGCGTAAGCTTCGCAATCAGCTCCATATAATCCACATAATAATCGGGGTCGAAGCGGCGACGCACATCATCCAAAAATTTCTTCCACGTGGCGTGCGGGTTCGTCGCTCGATACGCAAAAATCCAATCCGAAGCAGGAGGAGAAAACAAAAGAACAACGAAGTGTAAGCGTTCATCCTCAGGCAACATAATATGCTCAAAATAATATTCAATACGTGTTACCCAACTTTGAGCATCGGATCCATCGAACATCGGTGGATCCATCTTGATGTGGCGAGCGGGGTCCGATGCCGGCTGAAACGGACCACGACGGGACTGCGGTGGGTCCCACGCTGAATAGGGCTGCCTGGCATCTCCAAGCTGCCGTCGGGGCCTGTCCCACGCCGTGAAAGGCGGTTGATCCAAGGGGCGGGAACCTTGGCCGTAGCCGCTGTCGTGGATCTCCACGGGCTGCCAAGAGAATCCCGACGATGAAGACGGCGGCTGCGAAGGAATCGACACCGTCACTGCCGGCGTGGAAATACTCCCCGAAATCCACGGCGGTTGCCTCCCATACAACGTATCTAATTCGCCCCGCGACTGCAGAACGGCCTCCGGTTTAGGGACCACCGTGTCGAGCTTGGCCTCCATGCGCTGCAGCACGGACAGCAAGGTGTCCATCGGAAGCGGGTCCGACGACGAGGACGCGGGCGGCCGGGTTGTCGACGGTGTGTATGGCGGTCGAATCCCCGAATAAGGGTTGTTCGGCCTTCTATAATTCATCACCAAACGAGCTCAAAGCAATGAAAGCACCAGTTGATAAGAGTCGATCCTCTTATCAAACGTCGAACGAGGGATTCGACGTGAAAAACGAACAAGAAGGACGGTCGCGGGCTTTCCCCGTCGATCGAGTCGCCAAAAACGAAGAGAACAAAAACGCAGCAACGAAATTAGGGTTTTATTGATATGGATGATGATATAATAAAACCTAATCTCATTCTATTTATACTAGACCCTGGTTGGTTCGACTCTTACGATCGGGAAAGAACCAACAAGAAAACCCGAACGGAGCTTATCAATGCTCGACTCGACTAAAACTAAATCGGGCTAAGCCCTACAATTAATATTAACGGAAATAAATAAAACATGGGCCAAGCCCTAACGTTGAGGTACGAAGCCCTCAAACCTCATGGGCTTACGTATCTCGCGCTTCGGCCTCTCGCTCCGGCCATCGTTCGTCTTCCCTTTCTCTTCGTCCACCTTCGCTGCATCGAACACCGTCACCTCCTCATCTTCTTGATCACTCTCCTCCACGCCATCATCCTCCGACGTCACGATAGGGTTGGAGTTCGTATCAAGCGTCCCTCTCGATTTCAATATAGTCGAGTCGTCTATCAATGACCAGGGTTTGCAGGTGGTGGTGAAGCTCTACTGTGAGAGAACTCGTGGAGATAAGTGTATAGGTGAGGTCAAAATTCCGGTCAAAAGTCTTTTCTACTCGGGAATTAAGTCTGTAAACGAGCTGAGCTACGAAGTCCCAAGGCCTCACAGTGGAAGACTCAACATCATGTATAGTTTTGGAGATAAGTATTTGGGTGCAAAGCCATCAGCTGATTCTTGGAGGAGATCATCAGCTAAAGGGGTGGCCCAGATTGGGGTCATGGTGCTGGTACAAGGAGTATGGTTTCTCTTGACCGGAGACCCCGGTCTCTTGTAGAGTCGACGGAGACGAAAACCGGGGCGAAAATTCACCTTGTTTGTGTTGATCAAGAACTGTGATGTTGTAAGATGTGTGACATTGCATCCGTCGATAATAATTTGTTATTTATAGATTCATGAGAATTGGTTAATTAGTAGTCATTGTATTTCTACTTTGATTTTATTTCGTTGCTTCAAGTAGGGAATTTGTTTGGTTAATTAGAATCTAGAATTTTTTTATTTTATTATTTTTATTATTTTTATTTTTTTTTCTTTTTGTTTTTGTTGTTTCTATTTTAAATAGTGGAGCTTCTCACCTAATCTAAGCTCGTGAATACTATATAAATATAATTAAACTCCTAAAAAAAAGTCTTGGTCTTTAATTAATATAAACTCGTATAGTCTTCATATTATATTTCGACTATATATAACTAAATAGTGGACCTTCATCAACTATACATATTATATCCCTAATATTCAATTAAAGGCTAAAAGATGACTTTAAACCATAGTTTAATATTGATCATGAACCCTAATTAAATGGTGTAAAATCGAAATAAATCATACAAAATTTACATCAAAATCGAAGATTTTTGTGTTTTTTCACAAAAATCTTATCGGATATGTTTCACTAGATACAACATCTACAAAAGAGAGCCAAAACAAGCTTGGCCTCACTATTTTAATTTCTTCTATTCTTTTCTAAGATGTTTTGGTAATCAGAAACAAAAGACTATAGAAAACGACGTCGTTCTTCAGCCAAACGCCTCGATTCCCAAAATCACAACTCTATTTATCTACGGCTTTGGAATTAGCGGTTAGGGGCGGTCCCTAACCGCTAATTCCGAAGCAGTAGGCAATCTTCAATCTCCCATTAAGAGTCCCCTCCACAAGCATAGTTGCGTCCTTACAAGAATCGAGCCACTTTTTGAAAAGACTTTCAACATTTATTTTGACTTCACCTATCAATGTGTGTCCCACGCTTCTCTTGCGGTAGAGTTTCACCACCAGCTCCCCTCCGGTTCTACGAGTTGACTTGGTTAACGGGAACGTCTCGGAGAAATTCCACGCTGGATTCGTCTCTCTCTCGCAGTCAAAGCCGGTTCTCTTGGCTGTGCTGCCGTCGAGCGAAACCTCAGCGAACACCTTCATCCTCCCGCAGCTCAACCGCCGGAAAGACGGAAGGTTTTCAGCTGAAACGAGAGTTAAGTGCAAAGTATTGGCATCACTGAAATTTAACCGCGGATTTGAGGACATATTTCTTGAACCACAGTTTGGCATTTTTTTTTTCCTTTTCTTTTTTCTTAATTTTGTGGGATTTTCTACAATTCTACTATGAAAACTTGGTATATATATAGAAGAAACAAGTATGTTGGTTGACTTTGACTTTGTATGTTGCCTTGACTTGGTAAGTTGTCTACAACTCTACACCAATTAAACGTTGACCGTGATTTTATTAACGCAACCCTAAAATTTAAAATACATTCAGACTCGATAACGATCCTCTATTGTATTTTCATAGAAAACATTTAAAGGACACGCAAATGCGACAAATATTCTAAAACTTCTGATATTATTTTAAAGGGTTTATGGAGTTTGACGATGAAATTAATCTATACTAGTTTGTTTCTATTTTAATATATTGACGACATTAATTCTTGCTTTTGTTGTAGCAAAAGAACGTTAAAATTAAAACTAAATCCATATATATGTGAATTATTTAAGCACCATATAGTTTAAGAAAAGTATCACTACTACAAATTTGGCCTTTTACTACACTACATACACTACGGTTTTTTTTAAAAACCGTAGTGTATACCTTTTCTCTACGGTTTTTTTCCAAAACCGTAGTGTATACTCCGAGTATTTACTACAGTTCAGCCTAAAACCGTAGTGTATGAAAGAGGCGCTCATACACTACGGTTTTAGGCGCTATACACTACGGTTTAAAACCGTAGTGTATGAGAGAGGCGCTCATACACTACGGTTTTATACACTACGGTCTAAAACCGTAGTGTATGAGCGCATATTAAAAATAGGAAAAATAAAATGACACCATCAGGATTCGAACCCTCACCGATTAGAATATTTATGGCTTCATTGCCAACTGGTCTAGGACAAAGACTTAGTAATTCAAATTCCAGTCACTCTAGAGAGACCAAAGTCCATATACAAAATCTTGCATAAATCACTCCCCAATTTAAATCAGTAAAAAGATATTCAAAATAAAATAGAAAAAAATCCCCGCTTTCAAAATCATCTTCTTCTTCTTCCTCAAAAGAGGGGGAAATTCAACTAATCGATTCAATGGAAGGGAGATTGTACGAATCCCAAAACCAGCACTTGTTGGATTTGCAGGACAACAGCGGTTTCGGCTCGGACCCCAAGTCATGGCTCTCCGGCGACGACCTCAGCCGCACGCTCTCCTCCCTCTCCGCCGCCGCCGCCACCGCCTCCGCCACCGGCAGCTTCGACCGCGTCCTCTACAACGACCTCGTCGAGATGCTCCCTCTCGTGCAGACGCTCATTGTAAACCCACCTCTACCCATTTTTTTCCACTTTCCCTCTTTTCCATTTTCAGCTTGCCTTTTTTTTTTTTTTTTTTTTTTTTTTTTTTTGTTTTGCTGATTTGAAATTGGAAATGTTAGGATCGGAAGCCGAATCCGTCGTTTACGCGGCGGGGGTCTATGATCTACACCAAGACGCCTTCAAGGGAATCCCAGTATAAAAAGGTAAAAATTGTTTTCTCTCTCTCTGTTAGTGAAGTTGCACAGTAATGCTATTTCCTTTCTAGATGCGCTCATATGGTATGAAATCCTCACACTTATTGTCACTATAGTGTACTGCTATAAGCTATTATGAGTGTGAAATCCAAGGTGTGTAATTCTCTTTAATGAATTTCCAATTACTTCTCCACATAATGTAAGCTTGTTTTACTGGATTAGCTAGATTAGTAGGTTACTTACCAACTAATTTACCCTGAAATCCATGTGACTGTCTGTTTTTATTTTTTGTGAATCGGTTGTATACTTGTGTTTCGGTGAATTGTTATATGTACGGTTGTACACGATGTGCCGTAAGGGACTGCTTAGAGTTTAGATGCAGTGCTACTTTTGACTGGCTGGATTATGACTTGTGTAACACCCCTTGTTATTTGGTGTATGTCTAAATGAAAGCTCAAGCGATGAATCACTACAACAAAATTTGGATTTAACAACACACATACAACAACAGTTTTCAAAAAAACCGTTGTTATTTTACAAAAAACCGTTGTTGTTTCTTATAGCGTTGTCTTTGTGCGAAAACATGCGCTCATAGACAACGGTTTTTAAGTACCGTTGTTAAAAGTATGTTGTTTTATTGATTTTAGACAACGGTCTTCGATACCGTTGTTAAATGTACGTTGTTTTATTTTTTTTTAAACAACGGTCTTTTATACCGTTGTTAAATGTACGTTGTTTTATTGATTTTAGACAACGGTCTTCTATACCGTTGTTGATATTCTGTTGTCGTTTGTATATACGACATCTCCTTTTCTATCTGTAGCTTTTCTGGGTTATTGAATGTAATATAGACATCGCTATTTGATACCGTTTTCGTTTTTTATGTTGCTTATTTTCTAACTTAGAAATTAAATTTTAAAGGTATTAAAATTAATTAAATTAAAGGAATTTGTTTACAAATTGAATGAGCCTTTCCCAGAATATCAAATTACGATTTAGTCTAGTCGATTTTAATTAGAGTTGTTAAGTAATTGACTTTACCTATTAAACTAATAATTTAAAAAAAAAAAAAAAAACCCAATTAAACTATTAAACTAATCATTTGAAAAAACCCCAATTAAAATAAAAAAAATCCCTAACTCCTTTGAATTGACGGGCTGCGCTGAAGGGGAGTAGCTCGCTGGCGACATTCTGGTCACCACCACCATCGCCGTTGCCGGTTCTCGTCGTCGCCGGTCTCTTCGTCGCTGGTCTCTTCGTCGCCGGGTCTCTTCGTCGCCGGTAAGTTCTTTTCTTGTTTTCTCCGGCTGTAGTTTACCTAAATCCTTTCCGAATTCGTTGTTGCTCCCTTCCTCGCTTCCGAATTCCTTCCTCCACCGTGGTTCTGAGCCTACTTATTTTGTTTGAAGCATTCCATCACCATTGAGAACGAACAGAGGGCGCATTCATCCCCTCTCCTAGGAAGGTTCGGCTTCATTCATCCCACCGCAGCACCATCGCCGTCTCCCACCGCATTTCTCTCCCTCTCTTCGCTGCTCTCGGTGTATTTCCGAAATTAACTCCTCGTAGTCATCAGAGGTAATTTACTCTCCCAAATTTTATCGATTTTTCTTCGCGATACATGTAGAATTTAGCTTCTTCGTTGCTTATCTTTCGTGAGTGAGTTGGTTTTCTGAATCTAGATGTGTAGAGAATATCTGTTTTTAAGAGCTTATCTTTCATAAGACAAGTTGTAGTTATTAGAAAATATCTTAAGAGACGTTTCAAGTGTTGTTGATTGATTTGACAGTATTCGCGATTTCCTTGTGCCGTCGACGTCGCCGTTTCCCACCGCAGCACCATCGCCCTCTCCCACCGCAGCTCTCTGCCTCTCTTCGCTGCCTCTCTATTTTTCGGAACTTCACTACTTGTTGTCGCAGAGGTAATTCACTCCTCCAATTCTTGTCGGTTTCTCTTCGTTGTACATGTATATTCTAGCTTCTTTGTTTGCTGTTGCTGTGTTTGTTTGGTTTTATTTTTCTTTTAATTAGTGTGTGTGAATGTTTACAATTAGATTAGACGCTATCATTATGTTGCTGCTGCCATCACTTTTAATGGAGTTTGTATAAGCTGAAATTAGAGGTTTAGGACAGCTCTTTTTAATGGAGTTTATATTCGGCCTGTAGTTTTATATGTGAATTTTTAAGCATTATACATAGATAGGATTTACTCCACTAGCTGTTGCAGATCAGCATTAATTACTATTACTATTAATTCATCACACTAATAATACGGAGTATTAGTTAGTGTTAGTATTTCTTTGTGATCGATTAGTTAGTGTTAGTATTTCTTTAAGCCCTTTCACTTTAGTAAATTTTGATATCTCTCAAGTTTAATAGCAACATGAGTACTTCAGTGATTATGCTTACTATTGTGTTGTCAATCATTGCAGTTCTGCGATTATGGCCTTGAATTTTTTGTTCATTCTCACTAACCTATATGCTGTACTTTATGTATAGATTGAAGCAATGATCAGAGTGCCAGCTTCAGGTGGATGAATGAGATAATATTACTGAGATGGGAGGTTGCTGTTGTTGCTGTTCGTCTGGGGTAACTGAGCTAAACAGGTTGCCTCCGTTCTTTCATGTAAGTGCTAACTCGCCCATTGTGCACTTCAGCACTATTTTAACTGATATCCTGGCTTTTGTTTCTTTTACCTTGTTGGTTCTAGTCTTGATTAGTCTAAGCATACTATCTTAGGGGATGTTCAGTATATGCCAGGATAGGATTGTCATGTCTTCTAGCAGAACTAAATTACGAGTTATTATTTGCAAAGGCGAAGAATCTTAGCTAATGCTAAGACCTCCAGAGTGTAGGATTTATTAAATTTACAATTACTTTTGCTAACACAGCCTCTTTTTTGTCCCTTTCTTTCCCCCTTTTGTTTCTCTACTCTTTCTTGATGAGCTTAGATTTTTAAAAATAAATCTTAAAATTTTGCACGTGCTGGTGCATTTGTGTAGTAATTAATTTTTGTGTAAAATACTTATTGATACTTCCTAGTGTTGTTGCTAAGGTAAAATTCTAAGCTTTGCACCTTTGATCCGGGAAAGGATCCAATAGTAGTTACACGTGCAGAAAATATTTCTGAAAGCTCCAGCAGTTGGGACAACTTTGAGCAGTAAACTGCTTTCTCTCGGGCATTATGGGGCTGATTGGTGCATATGGTATCGAAGCCTGTTGAGTCTAGTTTCCGTAGCATCAAACGAAAAGTCATTTGAAATTTTCTAGAGGGAGTTATGGTTAATTTACTACAGAGTGACAGTGAAACCGAAAATCTGCAAGTCACTAACTTTTCATCTCTTTAGTTTTCAATTATGAGTTATTAATGTATCTTGAATGTTGGGAGTGAAGGGGTGTAAGGGTCTAAAATAAATTTGTGTATGTGGGAGTTGTTTGGTTGAACGATCTTGGAAATAAAATTATCCCTTTGGAGTCTCTTGATTGTTCTTTGCAAAAAGTAAAGTTTGTGTTCTTGTGTTACTTACTCTTATCTCTTTGGTGAGTTCCTTAGAGTGGAAAGTTGGATTGAGTGTTCACTTTGATTGATTGGTTTTTTTCCATTAATTATTGAATTTTCTTGAGATCTAATTCAAGCTTCGTCAATGGTGAATGAGAAAGTTGTAGAGTTGACTAACGATAATTTCTTTCATTTTCTTTTTTGTAGGAATATGTTGGAGAGTAAAAGGTATGTAATAGTTATTTAAAAATTAATGTTATGTAGTGTTAGAAATTATTTTAATCTTCTTCGCTACTTATGTCACACAGGTCGTTGTTTTGCAAATTTTGGTTGGAGAATAATTTCATGAAGTTGGAGATTTTTGTTGGTAACTAGCAATAGCATGTATGATTTTTTTTATATGCACACTATTCACTTTAGCTACAACATAATACTTATATTTACCTTTATGTATTAGAATGTGATAGTATTGTAAATGATATTGGTTTTAAGATTTGTTTTGTTTTATAGCATTTGTTAGCCACAATATATATTGTATGTTATTACTAACGAAACAGGTCGAAAAATAAATATAAAAATGCATATTATTAAAAAAATGAATATAAATTCGATTAATACAAATAGACAACGGTTTTAACATATGTTGTTAATACTGCTGTTGTTCATATACAACAAGGGTTTTAAACCGTTGTCTATCAGAAAAAAGCGTTGTTGTTTAAATTAAACACAATGGTGAAAAACCGTTGTCTATCAGTAAATTGCGTTGTTGTTAAGATATACAACAACGGTCAATAACCGTTGTCTATGAGCGTAAACCGTTGTTGTTAAGATATACAGCAACGGTTAATAACCGTTGTCTATGAGCGAAAACCGTTGTTGTAAGTTGTAAGGGTCTACAACAACGGTAAATAACCGTTGTCTATGAGCGAGAACTTATAACAACACTGGATACAACCACAGTCGTGTATCTAGTTTAACAACGGTTAATAACCGTTGTTAAAGTCGTTTTTTGTTGTAGTGAATGAGTCTCTCTCAGTTTTAGCATGAATCCTGCTATTGATGGGATTATGTACCAACATATATTATGAAGGTTTTTATTTGAACTCTTGAGTTTGGAAATGCCGACTTTAGATTCTTGAGTTAGCTTTGTATCGTTTGTTTAGGTTTTGGGTTCATTTGCTCTCAATTTTCCCAGAGAAAAGGAAGTTACTCAAGCTGATGGTTTTGAAGTTTATTTTCTTCGTGAACACAAGTGACGAGGCTTATTGGCTTTTGTGCTTCTAAGTAGTACTACGTTATGGATTAGAGCAAGTACATATTTGTTGCTTGATTCCTAGGAATGTCTTTAAAGTTATATCTTCTGGATGTAGTTTTTAGATGGTGGTATCCTTATTTCTTTGTTTGGCGGCCTCCTAGAAGCTGAGTGGTATAGATGCTATATCTGCTATGAAATTTAAAAATGGCAATGTAGGGGGGGAAACATTAAGAGAGTGAGGGACGAACCACCAATAACAAGATGGCAATAAAGAACGGAGAGAAAACATATAAACAGAAGTAGAATTAGTAGTTGTTTTAGATGCTATATCTGCTAAGTTCGTTGGTTGTTTGTTTCAGATGAGTTCTATCGATGCAGCCATTGACAGAAGGATATCTGAGAGCAGGCTGGCTGGTCGCATGGCGTTTTAGAGTATTGACGGTACCTTGTTCTAACGGATTCAGCAGCTGGAGAAAATGTGAAACTCGATCATAACAAAACGCATCTGTTTGGTTTCAGCCGCTAACTGGTGATGCTTCCTGCAATTTTTTATGCTTACATATTCTTTCAATAATGTAGGAAGATAGCGGATAAAGTTGGAGCTTCCGGATTTTATGCTTTGGTACCAGATTTCTTCCGGGGAGATCCCTACACTGGTCAGGGTCCGATTGATGGCTGGATCATAGACCATGGACCTGGAATTAAGCCTCTTCTCTTTACAGTCACTTCACTATGTTCTCTGCGTAGTATCTAAACTGCAAATTCTACATTTTTTGTTGGATTAAGCTTTTGTTCGAGAACCCCTTTTGAAGTATATATATGTGTATGTGTATAATCTTACTTCCACTTTTGCAGGATCAAGGATTCGAAGATGCAAAACCAATTATCGAAGCTCTGAAAGGCAAAGGCATTACCAAGATTGGAGTTGCTGGCTTCTGCTGGGGAGGTTACTTATTTTTTAAAAAACATATCTAGTCACTTTTATTTCATATTATTTCTATTTTCATGATCATATGAAATCTAAATGAAATTTTGTTTCAGCCAAGGTGGCTGTGGAACTGTCGAAGTATCCTTATATCCAAGCCGCGGTTCTGTTGCATCCTTCTCTTGTTTCATTAGAAGATATTCAGGGTAAGATTATTTTGAGAAACGGACGTTTACTTTGAATGATAGATTAGATTGTCGAGATTATGATCGAGTGTGTGAAGGATTAGACGATTAAAGGACCAAGTTATTGTAACTCTATCTGTGCTATCATCTTAAAGTGAAAGCCTTCTTTATGTATCGTATTCAAAATGTGGAATGAAGTGAGGAGTATGGATGAAAACAAAACACAATCTTTACTATTGATTCTCAGGAGTCAAGGTCCCAATATCAATACTCGGAGCTGAACTCGACCAGGTAACTCCTCTGGAGCTTATCAAACAATTCGAAGCTGCCTTAAACGCGAAACTCGAGGTAAGAACGAAAGCTAAACCTCCCGTTCATTTTCTTTATGCCTCCACTTCTTGCAGATTCCTTGGGAAAACCTTGAGGTTGGTACATACGATACGATGAAAGGAGCCAATGCTCTATCCGAGGATCAATACTTCATTCTATCTTTTTCTCTCGGTTGGATAGCTTTGTGAAAATATTCGAGGGGTGTAGCCACGGGCTTATCTTGCTTCTGGTTACTGGTACGTGCTTATCTAGCAGTAATTAGAAACTTTGGCACTCCTCGATTATCATCTGTTACGTAATGGTGCTTCATTATATAACTTCATCATGAGTTTTCTGTGTTAGATATCTGAGCTGAGCCAACTGAGCAAGCTTGCGCGAGAGAAGAACACCGCATCTAAAATTGTTGAGGCAGATCTACTCGACTGCATACAATGTTCCTTGCAATGGCAGATGCGAGGGCTGTTTTGATCAAGCTCGTTGATCGGTTGCACAATACGTTGACCTTGGATGCAGGATGCACTACCTTTGATCAAACAACAAAGATTCACGATGGAGAGTTTGGAAATATTTGCTCCTCTAGCCAATATATTAGGTATTCTCGACTTGGAAAGAGCAGCTAAAATCTTTCATGTATTTTTTACATTTTTTATGATTATAACAATACTGATATTTGTATTATGAATATTATTCAAATGGTAATGAATATTGCATATTTTGCTTTATTTATTGCTATTACATATTTTTCTTGCATGTATTTAGATTCGAAATAAAAATTATTAGAAATATTAATTATGCATTTTTGCATAAATTTATTAAAAAAAAAAAAAAAAAAAAAACCAATTATTCGTTAGGCATACACTACGGTTTAAAACCGTAGTGTATGGCAAAATATTTTTCTCTACAGAATGATTCTCTACAGTTTTAATTCTCATACACTACGGTTTAAAACCGTAGAGAATAGTCAGAATACACTACGGTTTAAAACCGTAGTGTATACCTTAAAACCGTAGAGAATAGTCAGAATACACTACGGTTTAAAACCGTAGTGTATACTCTGCACCTTTTACTAAACCACCTACCACTACAGTTTTGAACGCTCATACACTACGGTTTTAAACCGTAGTGTATGAGCTTTTTTCTAGTAGTGTATGGAGACTAATAGAGAGTCAACGTAGACCGTAGTCGATCCGTACATATATACACATGTACAAATTTAAAGTACTCCATAAGAACTCAATTAATTCAGCAAAGACTAAAGGGGACTTAATTAGCTAATATAAAATCTTCCAATATGTGAGGGAAACACAAGTAAGATATAATTAATTAGTGGAACAATACATCCCTTATATATACTAAGCTTCACTTTTTTCAACTATATTACCTATATGGATTTCCAGGGGGCGCCGCCGTTGAGCGAGGCCTCCGCATACACTTTCATTCTCCGGCCGCTCACCGGCCCGCTGATGATACGGAAGATTCGTAGCCGAAATAAGGTCTTGAATGATAGTCGTAATTCGTCGTCATTGTTTTTTGTGTATATACTTTAGTTTTGTATATAGTGCTTTCGACATATAGTATAGTATAGTATAGTATAGTATAGTATAGTATAGTATAGTATAGTATTGTACTAATTATGAAATTGCCTCAAGAAATTATTAATTTTTGCATGAGAAGATTGTACTTTTGTTGGAAAATTATTAGGGTTGACTGAGTCAAAGTGCTTGGACTAATCAAAATCAATGATTGCGTTGAATCAAACGTCAACTTTGCCATGCATGAAGCTTGTTAGAAGTGAGCAAATTATTTATTAATTAATCAACTTGGCCCATATATGCAACTTGAAACTATTGATGTAATGAGTCAGTTAAATTAATTAGCCACTAGCTTAATTAGTTTGTTATAACTAATGGAATTAATATAATCTATGCTAGTTTGGTAGTTAAACCATACATAGAGTGAGATTAAATTAGGGCAATATTAATCTAAAACAATTTTGGGTATTTGATAATGGCCGTCCGATTCGATGGAGAAAGATTCTTTCTTTGCGATGTGCAGTGTACGCACTACTCTTCTTTTCTTCGTAGATACAAGTACAGAATCGCAAAACAATTACAAGAGCATCTAAATTTGAAACATGCGAAAATAGGGCCTAACTAGCTAAGTTCTCCCTCCGTCCAAACGAACTGCAGGCGTTTCTCAAATATATATGAGGTATAAAATATAGAAACGTTTACGATTCTGTGGACGGAGCCATGTGAGTATAAAACTTGCCAAAGATTGAACCGAAGAATAAGTCGCCTAATGACTCCAAAATTAAATTTAATCCCTCCCAATCAAAGTGCATGCACATGAAGTTTCCTGCAATTAAATTTTTTAAACCATGCACCAAGTATTTTAATTAGTAAGTGAAAGATTCCCCACCTAATATATCTCAAGCTAGTCATGGCTCGTATGTGTATATATATAACAGTAGTGCAACCTCCATGAAGAAACACACTCACTAAATATATCCTCAGTTCAAAAAGAATCCCTAGTTTCAGCCGACAATCACTAAATTAGCTAAGCTGTGAAGATCGAGATGGAGGCATTGAGAACACTCAAAATAACCCTAGTTTCAGCCGACAATCTCCCCGACATCCGTCTGTTTGGGAGGATGAAAGTGTACGCCGGGGCTGTGGTGACCAATAACGCCGGAGAAGTGAAACGCACCAGCGTGGACACGGTGTTCGGAACGAGCCCGAGATGGAACGAGCAACTCGATCTCACCGTAAGGGACTCGGATATCGCGACAGATGAAGAATTGGCGGTGCTGATAGGCCTCGTCTGCAGCAGAAGTGTGGGATCGGGAGACAAGGTCGTCGGCGCAGTCGTACTGCAGGTGAAGGCCCTCTTCGACAACAGCCTTACGTGTTCTGCAAAGCCGCTGACCTTCGATGTCGTCGGGACGGAAAACGGGAAGCTCACTATTAGCTACGTTTTCGGGGACAAATTTATGGGGGCGCCGCCACGGCCTCAGGTCGAGAGCTCAAGTGGGTGGTCGAAGGCCTTGTCTTGGGCAGAAGGTGTGCGTGCATAAGGGACTGGAGGTGGGGATGGCGGTGTTGGAAGTGGCCGGAAAAGTGATGAGTTGAAGTGATGACGTTTGATTATTTATTTATTTGCTTTCAAAAGGAAACGCTGGTTTGGTTTTGAGTGTGGTACTGTAAGTTGTAGCTGTATGTTTGCATTTCAATTAATTGTTGTAAAGCTCCGGGACCACATGGTCAGAGCCCGTTATGTTAGGTGGCCCAATGAGGCTGCTAGCAACTACTTAGTATCGTGACTTATTTTTGCCAAAATGGTTGATGCAAGTTGCTAAAGAATTCATTCAGCGCATTACTTAGAGGGTGTTTGGCTAAGCTTATATATAGATGTTTGACTGCTTATAAGCTGTTTGACTGCTTATAAGCACTATAAATGTGTTTGGCAAAATAAGCTCCTTAAGAGCTTATAAGATGCAAAAATCTATACTATTATAAAAAGTGTCTTGTTTACAAAATTTAAATTGCCTCTTTTACCCTTATCATTAGAATATTTACCCTATCATTGTATAAATCTCTAGAATATTAAACTTATCAATATTTGAATTATCCAAATTTTAATTATAAATCATTATATACTCTAATTACGTGTATGTCTTTACCATTAAATAAAACATATCCTAATTCTAATAGATAAAGAATTTTTGAACTACCAAAATTTGATAATTATAAAAAACATCGACTATAAACACGTTTGGACTTGATTATTCTAACTAAAACTTAACGAATCATTATATAATTTAAATAAAGAATAAAATTTTAAAATATTAAAATTACGATATTTGAATTATCAAAATTTAAATTATAAATCATTATATAATTGGAATATGGACTATAATTACGTATACCTCTTTAAACCATATCATAATTCTAATAAATAAAGAATTTATGTTACATACTATAATGAAAGACCTCAATCTATATATATTGATGATTTATTACAGTTCTTGCACATATTAATTAAAGGTCGATACTCGAATAATTCTCACAAGCGCACGTAATTTCCTTTTTGTTTGACAATGCACAAGTCAAACTCATTTTAAGGTAACTTTTTAATTTAGTCATTATAAAATTATTTTTAATGCAACTGTAGAGGTATACAGGCATGTCAATCCATATGCTAAAATATTTCAAAGATTGACGGACTACAGTTCCATGAACAATGTTCAACTTTGTATTTCAAAATATGTGCGTTTAGATCAACGTACGTATATATAACTCTCCACAAGCTGATCAAGTAGCAACTATATGGGTTGAAGGGAATGGGATACAAGCTGATAAAATGTCAGATGACACTACAAAAAACACTAGAATTACCGACTGATTTACCGACCGAAACAATTCGGTTGCTAATCAGCGACCGATTTACGTCCGATTTACGACTACCTGAAATTTCAGAACTTGCCGACCGAATTAGCGACTACGTTACGACCGACCATGGCGCGAAAGTTAGGCGCGTTAATTACCAACTGATTAGCAACCGATTTCGGTCGCCAATTCTAACGACCGAAAATTTCGGTTGCTATTTTACCGACCGAATATATTTCGGTTGCTAAATAGAATTGAATTTTATTTTTTATTAATTATTTATTTTAGCAACCGAAAAATTCGGTCGCTAATGTGTAATAAGACTGAATAATACTGAAACTTTCAAACGGTGTAATAACGCGCGACTGAGCCCTAATTTTCTCCTCCAATCTCCTCTACTCTGCCCGGTCGTCCCCCCTACTGTCGCCGTCGACACCGAGGAGGTCTGGTCCGCCGGCGGCCGACGCTGCAACTCCCTCTCACGCCGCCGATACCCGGCTCCACAACGGCTTCACATTTGATTTCCTCGATCTCAACACACTCCAGTCAAGGAAGAATCTGCTATTAGGTGAAATCTTCGAGTTTTTGGAGTTTAAATCCACGATTTCTTCAATTTTGAACTTTTTAGGGTTCTTCACTTTGGAAAAAATTGGGGGAAATCTGTTTTTTAGTTTAATCTATTATTTTGTGGAAATGTAGGCAAGCTGAGACCGAGGCTGAGAGGATTGGTGTGGGCGTTGCTCCTCAAGCGCAGATTCAGATACTATGTGAAATTCTGGTGGCAGCAACAGCGACAATCTCTGCTTCAAAAGAAGCTGATATACAAGCTGCTAGGTTGAGGTGAGTTATTTGCTCTGCTCCTCTTTTTTACCTAATACTAACTGGGTTGGATTTTGTTCTAGAAATTTAAGTAAAAGTTGTTCTCTTGGGGGTAAATTATGCACTGTTGAGAAGTAATGATCAGAATCATTGATATGACTCCTGCATGAGTTTAGGAAGCGTGATTTAGCTTTAAGCTTTTGAATGAATCTACTATTTGAACATATCTCTTAAGACTGATTAGTTGTTGATGACACTGGAATTTTATTTTATCATCTTATAATGACAATCGATCTCCACTTGAATGGTTATAATGATTGAAATGGCTGGTATAGTTGAGCAAACAATCGGATTATCATCATACGGTGCCGTGACTTATGCTTCTTGATCATTAAACTTATCTTAAACCCTTGTGCTCTTAATCAATTTTAGTATCATATGTAATGAACTCGACTACTACGGGAAAAGAATGGTTGTTTGTTGTTATCAGCTCATGCTTGGATATAGGTATTTCCTGAGCTCCAGTCGTAAAAATTGGTTTTATGTCTTGGTGTCGGGATATCAAAGGATAAGGAGTAACATGTTAGCTATAACAAACTGGACCTTAATGATTTCTTTTCTCTTTCACCTTTTGGGGGTTGTTGAGAAAACTGTCCCTGCAGCTAGAACTAACTATGGAGTCGGTGTTTGGTTCCATTACAGGGAGAAAGAATTGGCTGCTGTAAAGATCAATTCTGCTGAGGTTGATATCATTGCCAGTGAACTGGAGGTTATTTAATTTCCCAAACCCTTATCAAATCTTTTCATGATTTCAGTTTATAGCCTGAATACCTGATTTCTTTCCTCGGATAATGAACAGTTGGACAAAAAGGTAGCGGAAAGAACACTGCGTGAGCATAAAGGGGACGCTGTTGCTGCCATCAGATCTTTGCTCTACTAACCACCTTCCTCTGCGCTTCAAGATCCCTACTTAGTAGCTATTCTGTTTTTTTTTTTTTTTCCTTTTCCTTTCTTTTTATGAAACTGTTCTTCATCTGCTTTTGCTCAAGTATAATCAGCACTATGCCTTATGAGGTTTGTGTTTCAGCCCTTGAAATAGAATATCTGCAGCAACAAATAAATCTGAAGTTCTCTTCAAAACCTGCTGCATCTTGTCATGTGCGTTCTTTTCAGTCATGCACCATCCATTTTTCAATTTAAGTGTATCTTTACCTCAAGATTACGTCGTAGTTTGAAATTAATCTGCACCCTTCGTGCAACAACATCTAGCCATTAAAGAGATAATATAATTTTGTCCACTTTTTAAAGAACCTGATTAGATTTTCCTTAAAGCTCAATTCTATGTGTTTACTGCCCCTCATCTTCTAACCTTTTTCTGATGTTTTTCGTCTAGGACTGAGAAGAGCTTCGGAAAGTTGAAACTCGAAGAAAGGAGAGCAGAAAGAAAACCATTAGTTTGACTGGTAAAGTAACCAAAGTTGATTAAAGAGGAATTTGGTGTTAAATCGTGATAGTTGAAAAGACATATTGTGAACCTGATTCCTGCTTGGGCTATCTCTTGCCTTGCTGAATTGTTAATAATAGAAAATTCTTGCTTTAAGTGAAAAATCGACAGGATATCATAGTAACTCTAACTCTAGTAAACTTTTATAAGATTATTCCTCAGTAATATCTGCACCCTTCATGCAAAACTTATCTGATCCTATATATTATATACATTTATTTATTGTTAAGTACGGAGTTGTGAATACATTCATTATGATTGATTCTAGTCAAAATTGCATCATAGAATATATGATAGTGAATATTCTGTTCTTTTTTTACGGCACATAAAATTTTTTTTTGTGGCTTGGCTGATCTCTAATAATTGATGTTCTTATTCTTCTTTTATAGATCAATATTTCCTACAGATCTCATATAATGAATTCTGAAATTATATCGGGCTGCAATTTTTGAGGCATTTCATTTAAAGAACAGCATCCTAACAGATTTAGTTGCATACCTGCTGAAAGTTAAATGCTGAAAAAGAGGATAATATTTGAAAGTTAAATGCTGAAAAAATAGTTTTTTAAAAGTTAAATGCTGAAAAAGTAGATTTGCACTGGTTTTAAATCTGTAAAATGCTTGTACTTTTATCATATGGTCAATCTCTCAC
Organism: Thymus mandschuricus; assembly: GCA_029379335.1. Lineage (NCBI taxonomy): Eukaryota > Viridiplantae > Streptophyta > Magnoliopsida > Lamiales > Lamiaceae > Thymus > Thymus mandschuricus. Next base: position 40,251,837 of record CM057074.1, read on the forward strand.
AATGTGTTTTTGTTACCCTTAACATTCAGATTGTGGAAGGGTGGGAAAAGAACAAGTCTCGAAAAATTGAGCAGTTGGTTAAGTGACAAGGAAGCTGAGCAGAAAAAGTAAGTATTGCCTTTTTCTTTTAATTTCTGTGAAAATAATAAGATGACAGCTTGAAATAGACAGATTATAGAAAAACTTATCTTATGTATACTATATATGTGCCTCAACATTAGGGAATATAAACTAATTTATACGTACCACAACTAATTAACTACTACTAGTCACTACCTGTTTCCATCATACAGTACTACTGCATAACTACTAGTCCAACATCCTCGTTATTCTATCTTCGTTTCTATAGTTATTTGGAGAACATGCAACTATAGATGTAGAGATAAATTAATGCAATAAGTTTAGATAAGTTACTTCAGTTTTTTTATTAACTTTGGAAAATCTTATCAGCAAAATGTCTCTAAATCGAGAGTGGATGTATAAGCGTCGTGCGAATGGTTTAATGACCAAAGAATTTTTAGATGGTCTTGAATCTTTCATTGCATTCGCCTCTAATCAACCGGCGTTTTTGGACGGGGAGAAAATTAAGTGTCCATGCAAACGGTGTAAAAACATACCTTATCAGCCACCTTACACAGTGAGGCTCCACATAGCACAGAATGGATTTGTCCCAAATTACTATGTTTGGAAATATCAAGGAGAGTGTGGAACTCCATCGAATAACGAAAGGAATTTGAGAGATGAGGCTGATTCATACCACACTATGGTAATGGATGCTGCTATGTCTCATCAACATAATCTTGAAGACATGGAAGAGGAGCCAAATCCTGAAGCGAAAAAATTCTACGACATGTTGAATGCTGTAGATAAGGAGTTGTGGCCTGGTTGTAAAAACCACTCGGAGTTGTCACTAGTTGCGCGACTTATGACTTTGAAGTCCGAGAATAACATGACCGAGAAGTGTTTTGATCAGATCACACAACTAATGAAGGAGATAGTTCCAGAAGATAATTGTGTGACAGAGAACTTCTACAGTACAAAGAAGCTATTGCGTGCCATGGGATTACCGGTTGAGAAAATTGATGCTTGCTCAAACCACTGCATGATTTATTGGAAAGAAGATAGCTCTTTAGACCATTGTAAGTTTTGTGGACATCCACGTTTCAAGAATGTTAACCGAAGTTCCAGGAGTAGTAGGAAAGAAAAAGTTGCGTATAAGAAGATGTATTATTTCCCGCTAACACCTCGGCTACAACGCTTATATGCTTCTACTGCTACAGCTGAAGAAATGAGGTGGCATGCATCATCTGTTGATGATGGAGTTCTACGTCATCCTGCAGATTCTCCTGCCTGGAAACATTTGAATGAAAGTTATCCAGATTTCGCTTCAGAAATTAGGAACATAAGGTTAGGTCTTTCGACAGATGGTTTTCAGCCATTTGGTCAATCAGGCCAACAATATTCTTCTTGGCCTGTTATACTAACACCATACAATCTTCCCCCATGGATGTGTATGAAAGAGCAGCATATGTTTCTTACGATCTTAGTACCCGGCCCACGCAATCCAAAGGATAAAATTGATGTGTACTTGCAACCGTTGATCTCTGAGTTGATACACCTATGGGAAGTAGGAGTGCTCACTTATGACATTTCCTCGAAACAAAATTTTCAGTTGAGAGCAGTTTTGCTTTGGACAATTAGTGATTTTCCAGCATACGCTATGGTGTCAGGATGGGGTACTGCAGGAAAACTAGCATGTCCACATTGTATGGGAGATTCTGATGCATTTACTCTACCATGTAGTTGCAAGCAGTCTTGGTTTGATAACCATCGAAAATTTCTTCCTCCAGATCATCAGTTTCGGCGCAATAAAAGAGCTTTCACGAAGAATAAGGAAATTCACAAACCCCCACCTGAAATGAGATCCGGAGATGATCTTTTGAATGAGATAGATCAATTGGGATTGAAGAAGGTAACAGAGATTGAAGATGAGGAGTCTAGTAATAGACCTTCTAAACGGTCTAAACAGGCTCTTTCTGGATGGAAAAAGAGAAGCATTTTCTGGGATTTGCCTTATTGGAGCAAATTACTAATTAGACATAATTTGGATGTCATGCACATTGAGAAGAATGTATTTGACAATCTCTTCAATACTGTGATGAATATCCAAGGTAAAACTAAGGATACAAGCAAGTCCAGAGAGGAGCTAAACCAGTTCTGCAATAGACCTGAACTGAGGCGTAATGCATCGACAGGAAAATTTCCCAAAGCTTGCTATACACTTGATAAGGATGAGAAAAAGGTATTGTTTGAGTGGATAAAGCAACTGAAATTTCCTGATGGATATGTATCCAATATGAGCAGATGTGTCGACATGAGGAAGTTGAAGATGTTTGGGATGAAAAGCCATGATTGCCACGTTTTTATGCAACGCATTCTGCCCATTGCACTTCGTGAACTGCTACCGCTTAATGTTTGGAAGACAATTACAGAATTGAGTTTGTTTTTCAAAGAATTGACTTCTTCAAACATTAAGATTGATGATATGCAAAATCTTCACGAGAACATTCCAGTCATATTGTGCAAGCTTGAGCGCATATTTCCTCCAAGTTTCTTCGATTCAATGGAGCACCTCCCGGTCCATTTGGCTGATGAAGCTCGACTTGCTGGTCCCGTTCAATATAGATGGATGTATCCATTTGAAAGGTATCAATTTAATTAAACATATATAGTAATATCTTTATTCCTAGACAAATGATGATTAAAAAATCGTATATATTTATATATATAACTATTTGGGATGTATAGGTACTTACGAAAATTGAAGAATAATGTTCGGAACAAAGCTAGAGTTGAAGGGTCTATATGTAACGCTTATTTGGTCGAAGAAGCTTCATCATTCTGTTCATACTACTTCGAGGATCATGTAATGACAAGACACAGAGTTGTGCCTCGTAATTATGATGTTCACTGTGAAATTGAAGAGAATCAAGATCCTGATAATCTATCAATTTTCATGCCCGCTGGACGCAAATTGGGGCATGTATCTAAGAGATATTTGGACGAGAGAGAATATGATGCTGCCCGGATTTATGTTCTATTGAACTGCGATGAAGTTACAGAGTATTTTATGCCGTACGTATCTTAAAACACTTACATATTTATAATATTACTTAGTTTCACCACTAATCAATTTATGTTTTGAATTTAGATTATTCATTGGACAAATGAAGAGTGAAAATCCACTAATCTCAAGTGAGGAAATTGATAGTTTGTTGGACAAAGAATTCGCTACTTGGTTCGAGACCTATGTAAGTATACATAATTAGTTGCTTAGCTTTGATCTGAAAATACATAGTTGTCAATGTATATTTTGTGACTAATTATTTAGAACCAATGTTATATTGTAGGTAAGAGATCCCAAAAACAATATTGTGAATAAGTACTTGATCTCTCTTGCAAAAGGTCCTTTACGACAAGTAAAGACATTTCATGGTTGGATTGTGAATGGATATAAATTCCACACCATGTCGCATGGGACACATAGAGCTACCATGAATAGTGGAGTATGTATTAAGGGTTCCAACTACAGTGCAAATGATAGTGACTTTTATGGTCGTTTGGTTGAGGTAGTACAACTGGAATACACTGGTTTACCAATCAAACAAACCACTTTGTTCAAATGTGAATGGTTTGATCCATCACCATCAGGGACATTGGTTCATAACGATTATAAGTTGGTTTCCATAAACCATAAGCGCAGATACAATAAGTATGAACCATTTGTCCTTGCAAGTCAAGCAGTTCAAGTCTATTATTGCTCATATCCAAGTTTAAATCAATCTCGAAAAGATTGGTGGGAGGTGTGTAAGGTTAGAGCCAGATCAAACGTAGATATTCCCACTCCATCATCTTCCTTACATGTGCCACAACCATTTCAAGAAGATGAAGGTGGTCCTTCTATCAATCTAACCGTAGATGATGATCCCATCTCAATGCATCAAGACGGTTGTTTGATAGACATTGAAGAAGATGATAACAATACAGAAGAAGAAGATAATGTCATAAGCAGCGAAGAAGATAATGATAGTGATATTGACGACGACGATTGCGACGATGAGTAGTGTATGAAACATGTATTATTTGAATTTGTAATAATTTCTACGTTCGTTTATGTATTTACTATTATTTCAATGTTTTTATATCTAATTAATTTCTACATCCTTGCAGATGGCGCCTAGAGGAGGTGGAAGGGGTAGAGCCATGGAACTTGGTCGGAACGCATCCAGCTCAGGTCATGGGAGGGGTGCATCGGAGGGTTCTACACCTAGAGGGATTGGGAGGGGTGCAGCGGAGGGTTCTACACCTAGAGGGACTGAGAGGGGTGCTTCGGAGGGTTCTACACCTACGGGGGCTGGTAGGGGCAGAGGCATTGAATTTGCGATGAATGGATCAAACTCGTCTCATATATCTTCAGCTGCAGGCACAGGGAACAATCTTACTAATGTTGCTGATGCAACATCGACAAATGTTGGTGGGCTGACGACACTTACTGTATCAAGGGGGTATAATATATTCTTCTTTTGTATTTAACTAGCTGAATTTATTTAAGATGTTATTATGGATTTTGAAAGGTGTGTTGTGCTTGTTCTATTTATAAATATATTGCAGTTTGTTGAAGCCAAGTCGTGGACTTTCCGGTGCTATCACAAGTTGCTTCAAAAGATCTCTATACCCCAGAGCTTTTGCATGGAAGATGGTGCCAGAGGATAAGAAGTTGGACTATTTTGAGGAGTTTCGGGTAATATATATACTTTTGTTTTGTTTTATTATTTTTGATATTTCTAGTGTAATTACATCAATTATGTTTTATGAATGTATGTACTTGATTTTTGTTTATGCATATTAATTTTATAACAGAAAGAATATACTTGGGATCCTGCTATCGAGAGTTTAGTGCATAGAGCTTGGCGTGTAAAGGCTGCAATTCGCTATAAGGATATGGTGCACGACTTTAAGGACATGAAGGCACGTGGAAAAAAGCCTCCGTTTATTACTGATGATGAGTGGGAGCACTGGAAGGCTTATTGGCTAAGGGAGGATGTTATAGAGCGATCAAGGCAAGCCAAGTTAAACAGAATGTCTGAACCCGAGGGACCTGGCACTGGACTTATTATACACAGAGGAGGATCGAGGAGTGCACAGGATTATGCTATACAGCTGGTAATTATTTATTGAAGTTATTCATTTTTATTATTAATATTTCTTAGTCTTGGACCATTCTTAACTAATCCTTCTCGTAATTAAATTCTTTTAGTCAGAACAGTTGAATGTTCCTGAGGAAAAGATAGATTGGGAGGTTTTTTTGAGATATCACTATAAAGCTGGAGAGTACACAGATCTGAAATCGAAGAAGATTGCTGTAAGTTTCCTAAATTAATCCAACTGTTGTAGTACAATTTCCCTTACTATTCTGCTTTTGATTCTTTTTTATTTTCAAAATTCTTGTTCATTTCTTATTATGATGATCAGCTTTTGTTTGTGTATGCATGTATAGTTAATATGATACTCCGTAGTACGTAATGGAATTGTTTTAAAATATCCTTGCATAAATAATTGAGTAATTAATCCTAGTATGTTATGACTTAAGTGCTTTATTTTACTATAAAATTGAAGGGTTTGATTAAAACATCCTAGTGTTGCATAAAAGAAACATGCTGAGAGTTTCCTACATTATAAAAACTTCAAAAAAAATCGTAATTATACCCTGCATGCATAAGAGGAATTTCCAGCAGGCCTGAGTTACTGCAGTATCTTAATGAACCTCTACAACAGCTGCTCGAAAGAGCAGTATAAGATAAAGTATTCAACCTTGTGGAATCAAGGATTTCCATGCATACAAGAAAGGCTTCATCTCTATACATGCTTCTAACACTGATTAATAGCAAATTATGGGTGTTGGTTGTGAAAGAAACATCCACTAGTAGTATGAGGTGATCAGAGAAGTGTCGGATTCAGTCTTTTCAATCTCGTTATTTATTTATTTTTCTTTTCTTTTCTTTTGATAATAGTACTAGCATGTGCATGTAGTAGCAGCAACCCTTTTTTTTTTGTTGAATATATTCCCTTACAAAATAAAATAAACTGTCATTTCTCTTCTTTCCTCTATTGTTTGCATATTCATTCATTCACCAATTGCAGGAAGAGGTATATCGTATTGCAGACGAGGAGCGTGCACCCCTTCCCGGTACCACTGAAGAACGTGAGGTTGATATGAATGCAATATATCTACGAGTGGTCAAGGCTCTTGAAAAGAAAAATCGACTTTTTGGCCAAGGATGTCGATATACTACAGCATCACAATCATATGTATCTTCGGCAGGATCAGACTTTAGTAGTGCATACATGGAGGATCAGATCAGCTCTTTGCAAACTCAGTTAAGTGCCGAGCGAGAGGAGCGCTTGCAAAGTCAAACAATACAAGAGGAGCTCAAAGAGCAGCTTCAAAAACAAGCTGAAGAGCATGCACAAATGAAGGCTCAGCTGGAGCATATTATGAGGCATTGGTCAGGACCCCCTCCCCCACCTTAGTTTTATTTCGACTTGTTGAATTGATTTGAATTAAGTTGAACTGGATTAACTAGAAACATGTTAGATTGTTTGAATTCAGTTTGTTAATGACTTTGAATTGTGTTTGGATTGTGATGTTGGATATGATATTGTTATTTTGAATTTGATTTTTATATTGGATGTTGAATTCATAAATGAAGATTTGGGCAGGTTACAAAAAAATTAACAGAAAAAATAAATAAAATTATGTAAAAAAAATAATAAAATACCGACCGAATGCCGACCGAATTTCTGTTACACGTAAACAAAAATAGCAACCGATTTTTCGGTCGGCAAATTAGCAACCGAATGTTCGGTTGCTAATTACCGACCGACTAACGACCGATTCTCGAAATTACCGACCCACATATTCGGTTGCTATTCGGTTGCTATTTTACCGACCGAATATTACCGACCGAAAATTCGGTTGCTATTCGGTTGCTATTTTACCGACCGAATTTTTCGGTTGCTAAAAGTGCTGCCGACCAGGATTTTACCGACTTTTTACGTCGGTCGGTAATCGGTTGCTAATGTGAATTACCGACCGAATTTTTCATTTTAGCAACCGATTTTTCGGTCGGTAAATTAGCAGTTTTTTGTAGTGTGAGTTACGTAGATTGTTTGCAATAATCTTGGTGCATTGCGCTCCTACAGATAAGAGAGTACTATGGGATACATACTTTGATGCGTTATCTGAAGATTATAAACGAGAATACAGTTCAATTGAAGCACGCATATCTGTTATGAGTGGCGTTGCTGTGAATCGTGGTGTGGTGGAGAAAGGAGGAGCAGTGCTGGTTGTGAATGAATTGGGAGTGAAGAAGGAGGGTTCCGTCATTGGAGAGAAGAAGAAGTCAAAGTCAAAGGCTGTTTTTGCATCAAAGTGAGAATTGGGCCTTTGGGCCAATGGGCTGGAATTTATTAGAAAAAAAATGGTTTAATTTAGTTGTTGTTTTGTTATTAAGTTGTGTTAGATATTTCCAGCGTTTTTGATGTCTTTCCTTTCAAGAAAAGTTAGGATAAAAGGGATAGTAGGTTATCATTTGAGAATTAAGTAATGAAAAATCTGTTCTCGCCTCTTCTATTCTTCTCTGCTACTCTCTCTCTCTAAATTCTACTCTACTGTTACATTGCTTCCATATTCCAAGCACACAAATCATACATCCGTGTAGTGTGAATCACTACAATTGGTATCTCGGAGGCCAGGTTCGATAATGGCGGAGGTTACTCGCTTCAAAGACCTGCAGGATTCACAAAAGAAATTGGAACAAAAGCTGGATCAGATTGTTCAAACTGAGGCAATGAAGCGAACAGCTACTGAGCAGAAACTTCATGATCAAATTGTAGGTATGGACAAGAAATTTGATCATCTTACCACTACTTTAGCTGAAATGCAACTGCAAATGCTTAATATATCTAAGGATGGTGATGATTCCTTGCTGGGTAGCTATGGTAGGGGAAAATCTGGAAATAATGGCAATTTTGCTCACAGTCCTTTACCTCGTTTGGATTTTCCTAGATTTGATGGATCTAACCCTAGATCTTGGATTCTGAAATGTAATAGTTATTATAAGTTGATGCCTACCATACCAGACTCGCGGAAGGTGCATTTGGCCACTATGCACTTTGATGGCAAAGCCCTTACATGGTTTCAGAATCTGGGCATGGGTGATTTTAATATTACATGGGAGCAGTTCCTTGAAGTGGTGTCTGCTAGGTTTGAAGATTTGAGGGTTCCTAATATTGTTGAGGAGTTTAACAAACTCAAACAAACTGGAAATTATGATGAGTACGTTGAACACTTCAATGAACTAAAAGCATGTCTGTTGATGAATGATCACAGTAGGTATACTGAGGAGTATTTCATGGGTAGTTTTCTTAGTGGGTTGAGTGAGGAGCTGCGTTCCTTCATCAAAATGTTTCAGCCTAGGACATTGGAACAGGTTATGGAACTGGGAAAACAACAAATCACTACACTGGATGCCTTAGCTAAAAGGATGAAACCCCAGGCTAGGTCATTTCCTCAGTCAAATTTTCAGTCCAGGAAACCAGATTCAGGGCAAACTATGGTACCTGCTAAGTCTCCAGTTAATAATCCTCTCAAGGCCCCAACCAAGCTGCTCACTGCTGCAGAAATGGCTGCAAGAAGAGAGAAGGGCCTTTGTTATAATTGTGATGAGCAGTATGCTTTTGGTCACAGATGCAAGAATAGGATCAATTATTTGATGATGACAAAGGAAGAAGAGCTATTAATGTTACAAGAAGAAGCTGAAACTGGTTTACAAGAAGGGGAGGGTAATATGGTGCATGCTGTGGAAGAAGTGCAGATTTCTTTGCATGCAATGATGGGAGAGTGTGGCCTAACTACTATGAGAGTAGTTGGGGAAGTTGGGGAACACAAGCTGAATATTCTTCTAGACAGTGGCAGCACTCTCAGTTTTTTGCAAGAAGATACTGCAACAAATTAGGTTGTGTAACTCACAATGATAAGCCAATTTTGGTAAGGGTTGCTAATGGGCAGAAATTAATCAGCACTAAGAGGGCAAGGGATTTCAAGTGGTCAGTTCAAGGAAATGAGTTCCAATATTCTCCCAGATTATTGAAGATTGAATGGTGTGACATGATATTAGGAGGAGATTGGCTAAGGTTTTGTACTCCCATTGAACTGGATTATGAAAACATGAAGTTCACAGTTACTCTAAATGGGAAAAGAGTTGAGTTAAATGCCCTAACTACTACAGTGGAGTGCAAGCTTATCACTGGACCAGTTCTATACAGTTTGATGCATGAGGAGATGGAGGATATTGAGGAAATTTTTCTAATACAGGATGATAAGCCGAAAGAAGAGATACCTCCAAGTCTTGTGCCACTGTTAGATTCTTTTGCAGATGTCTTTGAGGAACCAGTGGGCCTGCCACCATACAGAGGGGTGGAGCACCATATCATGCTGAAACCTGGAAGCAATCCCAAGCATCAGTATCCCTACAGGACATCACATTCCCATAAGAATGAAATTGAGAAGATAGTTGAAGAAATGCTCAAAGCAGGTATTATTCAACACAGCAGGAGCCCTTTTGCTTCTCCTGTTATTCTGGTTAAAAAGAAAGATAACTCATGGAGAATGTGTGTGGACTATAGGTATTTGAATTCATTAACTGTGAAACATGATTATCCAATTCCCCTTATTGATGAACTACTAGATGAGTTATTTGGTGCTAAGTTCTTCTCAAAGATTGATCTTAGGTCTGGGTATTTTCAAATTTTAGTCAGGCCTGAGGACAGATACCTCACTGCCTTCAGCACACACCATGGTCATTTTGAATTCCTGGTTATGCCATTCGGGTTGTGTAATGCACCAGCCACCTTCCAATCATTGATGAATCAAGTTTTTCAGCCCTACCTAAGGAAATGTGTATTGGTGTTTTTTGATGACATATTAATATACAGCAAATCTGAGGCAGACCATCACAACCATCTTAAAGTGGTACTGGAATTATTGAGGAAGCATACATTGTTTGCTAAGAGGACCAAGTGCAGTTTTGGGCAGGATAGGGTGGAGTACCTAGGCCACATTATCACAGCTGAAGGTGTCTCTACTGATCCTGAAAAGATAACATGTATGGTGAATTGGCCTGTACCTAAGTCTGTGAAGCAGTTGAGAGGTTTTCTAGGTCTCACATGATACTACAGGAAGTTTATTAACGGCTATGGAATGTTGAGCAAACCACTCACCATACTACTGAGGAAGGACAGTTTTGAATGGTCATCTGAAGCTACTGAAGCATTTGATAAGCTTAAGGCAGCCATGACTACTGCACCAGTCCTAGCTTTACCTGATTTCACTCAGCCTTTCATTCTTGAAACTGATGCTAGTGGAAAGGGTTTGGGGGCAGTTTTGATGCAAAATCAAAGACCCATTGCTTACATGAGCAAGGCTCTTAGTGGCAGGAATCAAGCCTTGTCAATATATGAGAGAGAGTTTCTGGCTGTGGTGATGGCAGTTCAGAAATGGAGAAATTATTTACAGGGGCACAAGTTCATCATCAAAACGGATCAGCAGGCTTTGAGACATTTACTTGATCAGAAGGTTATGACTCCTATGCAACAGAAGTGGATTACCAAACTTTTGGGTTTACACTATGAGATACACTACAAAACTGGTGCTGATAACAAGGCAGCTGATACATTATCCAGGAATCCTACCTTCTATGATTCTTGTTCAGCTATTTCAGTGGTGACACCTACCTGGGTACAAAGGGTTATTCGAAGTTATCATTCTGATGATTTCATATCAAAGATTATGGCTGCTAAAGTGGTGGATAAGGGGGCCTATGAGGATTTCTCTCTGTCTGATGGCATCTTAAGGTACAAAGGCAGAGTAGTTGTGGGAACTGACCAGGATTTGAGGGACTCTATTCTTAGGGAAGTGCATGATACTTCCTATGGTGGTCATTCAGGAGTGCAAGGGACATACATGAGGTTAAGGGGATCCTTCTACTGGCCAGGAATGAAAAGTGCAGTGGTGAAGCTAGTGCAGGAGTGTGACACATGCCAGAGAAATAAGCCAAGTTCAGGGTGCTCACCTGGTTTACTACAACCATTGCCCATTCCTCATGTTGCTTGGACACATATCTCCATGGACTTTGTTGAAGGACTTCCCAAATCTGCAGGAAAAGATGTCATATTAGTAGTGATTGACAGATTTACTAAATATGGGCATTTCTTGGCTTTATCCCATCCCTATACTGCTGAATCAGTAGCTCGAATCTTTCTAGATACTATCTACAAATTACATGGTCCACCCATCAGTATTGTATCAGACAGGGATAAGGTCTTTACAAGCAGTTTCTGGAAGGAACTTTTCAAGTTAATTGGTACTCAACTCTCTATGTCTTCCTCATACCATCCTCAAACAGACGGCCAGACAGAGAGGCTCAATCAGTGCCTGGAGAACTACCTACGTTGTATGGCTAGCTCAACACCTAAACAGTGGTGCAAATGGCTCCCACTAGCAGAGTATTGGTACAACACTAACTACCATACTAGCTTGAAAGCAACTCCCTTTCAAGCTTTGTATGGTTACCCACCCCCACATCACTCCTTGAGGTCTTATTTGGATACTCTTAATTCTGAAGTGGCTGACTTTTGGGAAGAAAGACAAGTTTTTTTGCAGAATCTGAAGGATAATTTGCTTCATGCTCAGAATAGGATGAAATTCTTCGCGGATAGGAAAAGGGAAGAGAGGGAATTTCAGGTTGGGGATATGGTTTATCTAAAACTGCAGCCTTTTCGGCAAAATTCGGTTTCGTTGAGGAAAAATCTCAAGCTTTCTTCTCGATTCTATGGCCCGTATAGGATTTTGGAGAGAATTGGGGCAGTGGCCTATAGGCTGGAACTACCGGAGGAAGCTAGGGTTCATCCCGTTTTTCATGTGTCTCTGCTAAAGAAATGTATTGGACAGAAGCACGTACTTGTTCCTGATTTGCCGGCGGTTGATCATGACGGCAATTACAAGGTGGAGCCATTGTCTGTGCTGGATTCACGCCACGTGATTCGGAATGGTGACTCTGTATCTCAGGTGCTCGTGCAATGGGTGAATGCTGGTCCGCAGTTGGCAACTTGGGAGGATTCCAAGCATATGCTGCGCAAGTTTCCGTCTTTTGATCCTTGGGGACAAGGATCGACTGATCCCGGGGGTATTGTTATGAGTGGCGTTGCTGTGAATCGTGGTGTGGTGGAGAAAGGAGGATCATTGCTGGTTGTGAATGAATTGGGAGTGAAGAAGGAGGGTTCCGTCATTGGAGAGAAGAAGAAGTCAAAGTCAAAGGCTGTTTTTGCATCAAAGTGAGAATTGGGCCTTTGGGCCAATGGGCTGGAATTTATTAGAAAAAAAATGGTTTAATTTAGTTGTTGTTTTGTTATTAAGTCGTGTTAGATATTTCCAGCGTTTTTGATGTCTTTCCTTTCAAGAAAAGTTAGGATAAAAGGGATAGTAGGTTATCATTTGAGAATTAAGTAATGAAAAATCTGTTCTCGCCTCTTCTATTCTTCTCTGCTACTCTCTCTCTCTAAATTCTACTCTACTGTTACATTGCTTCCATATTCCAAGCACACAAATCATACATCCGTGTAGTGCGAATCACTACAATATCATAGAGATTGAAGACCTTAAGTTTTTACTTGGAGAGCATTGAGAAAAGAATTGATTTATATGATCTTCCTAGCATACCTTCTCCACATATTGACATCGGAGATAATGATTATCCAAGAGAGATATTAGATGAAATGTCCATTAATCCATACATGTACCTGAAGAAGATCATGATGTAGAGCATAAGCTAAATAATGATCAAGGAAAGCATTTTTAATGATTCTAATTTGCATAGAAAAAAAAAGGTGTGATATTTATCATAAATAGCCCGGGCGAAACTGGAAAGACATTCTTATATCGTGCACTATTAGCCAATCTAAGGTTGAAAAATCTTATATCACTTGCGACTGCAACATCGGGAATAGATGCATAAATAATGCCTGGAGGACAAACTGTGAATTCACGTTTCAAAATACCGATAAATTCTGATGAGTCAAGTGAATGCTCAATTTCTAAACAAAGTGCAATTAAAGAATTATTGCATAGAGTACAACTAATAATATGGGATGAAGCACTTATGACAAAAAAAATAGGCAGTAGAAAATGTGAATAAACTCTTACAACATATAAAGGGAAATGAAATGAATTTTGGCGGAAAAGTAGTCGTCTTTTGAGGAGATTTTAGACAAATATTGTAAGTTGTTCCTAAAGATACAATGCAACAAACGATATCGCCAAGTTTAGTTAAGTCATATTTGTGGCCTGATTAAAGAAAATAAAATTGTCAATAAACATGAGGTCAAAGAATGATCCGGAATTCAGTCGATTTCTAAGAACTGAAAATGATGAAGAAACGATAGATGCCGAAGGTAACATTAAATTCCGGAAGAAATGGTAATTGAATATGATAATGAAGAAAATTTCATTAAAAGACTTATATAAGCTATTTTTCCAAAACCGGAAACACATGGGTGTTCGACAGAGTACCTGACAAGTCGAGCAATTTTAACGCCTAAAAATAACTATGTCGATAGTTTAAATAATGAGTTGGTATCAATGTTAATTTCCAGCAGATGCACAGGTTTTCATCGGTTTCGATGAATCCATTGATGTGACTAATGTTAATTTTATTTTCACATGAATTATAAATTTCACATGAATTATTTATAATTCATGTGTGGATCTATGATTTTTCATAGATCCATAAAATTGTCTATGTAACGACACAAGAATGGTGTGCAGAAAGTTTAAGGGCAACATAATTAGCGCAGAGATAAGGCTTGGCCAACATATTAGGAAACATGTCTTGATACCAAGAATTCCCTTTCACCTGCTGAAAATGAAGTCTATCCATTTTGATTTAGACGAAAACAATTCTCTATCCGTCATTGCTTTGTTATGACAATTAATAAAGCCTGAGGAAAAACTATACCTAACGTAGGAGTCTACCTGCCATCTCCAGTATTTTCTCATGACCAGTTATACAATGCTCTTTCTAGCGGAATTTCAATAACACTACTTTAGTGTAGCCAGTCACGACAAGTCCAAGAGCAAATATGTTCACAAAAACTAGCAGAGATCACCACTTCTTCAAAGCCGAAAAAGCCTAAAGATGGTTTGACCAAGGAGATGGGAAAACCTAAAGATGGTTCGACCAAGGAGGGCCCTGCGCAGTGGCAGAGTCAGGATTTTTACTTTGGGGGTGCAAAGTCGATGCCACTCGATAGTATTTGTTGTGCAGCGACGGTGTGACGATGGTTTGAAAGATAGCAACTGTGGGTAGTGGTGGGCAGAACTTGAATGTTTTTTTTTTTTTTTTTTACCCGAACTACTAACACACAATTACATTTATTTATTTTGCATTTGAGTTTATGGTTAAATGAATTGTTTCTTGTTAAATGTTAGTTATTTTAAAAGGTATTTATATGTTGAGCTTATATTATGGGGTGTTAGTGTGAAAATTTTAAAATGAATTATTTTAAATGAATTATAAACATGAATGTTAGTTTTTCTTAATTAATTTTAATTTTATTTGTAATATTTAATAAGTTTTAAAAATCATTAATTGTTCTTTATTTATCAGTACACCTAAAATAAAGAGATAATAAAAAATTACGGATCCACGTGCAACGCACGTGATCTCCACTAGTACATAAAAACACAAGGAAGACTGAACCGAATAATAAGTGCATAACTCTGACTTAATTTGACTGGTATATAGTAGTATAATAATCCTCACTAGAGTTAAGTTTAATCCCTTCCAATCAAAGTGCATTCATATGAAGTTTCCTGCAATTTTTTTAATTTAAACAACCAAGTATTTTAATTAGTGAGTGAAGCTTCCCACCTAATCTCAAGCTAGCCATGGATCATATGTTTATATATATCACATTAATTAGTGTAACCTCCATGAACAAACAAATCCATTATCCAAAAAAAAAAAAAAAACATCTTTCTCTGAAGAATTTTAATGGAGTGCAGAAATTTCAAAATAACCCTAGTTTCAGCCGAAAATCTTCCAGACATCCGCAGTCACCACCAGATGAAAGTGTACGCTGAGGTTTCTCTCAACGGAGATTTCAAAAGCAGCCAGAAAACCACCGCGGACCTTGTCGGAGAGACAAACCCTAGATGGAACGTCCCTCTCGATTTCAATATAGTCGAGTCGTCTATCAATGACCAGGGTTTGCAGGTGGTGCAGTGGTGAAGCTCTACTGTGAGAGAACTCGTGGAGATAAGTGTATAGGCGAGGTCAAAATTCTGGTCAAAAGTCTTTTCGACTCGGGAATTAAGTCTCATGAAAACAAGCTGAGCTGCAAAATCCCAGGGCCTCACAATGGAAGCCTCAACATTATGTATAGTTTTGGAGATATGTATTTGGGTACAAAGCCATCAGCTGATTCTTGGAGGAGAGCTAAAGGGGTGGCCCAGATGGGGGCCATGGTGCTGGTACAAGAAGTATGGTTTCTCTTGACCGGAGACATCGGTCTCTTGTAGAGTCGACGGAGACGAAAACCGGGCCGAAAATTCACCTTGTTTGTGTTGATCAAGAACTGTTTGCATCCGTCGATAAAAATTTGTTATTTATAGATTCATAAGAATTGGTTAATTAATTAGTAGGGAAGTATCCCGTAAAAGAAAAAATTCTTCAAAAATCCGTTTTAAAATTGATCATCTAGAGGCGTGGAAAAGCGTGCCGAAAATCACAAAAAAAAAAAGTCTCTATATCAGTGGGACGGAGGGAGTATTGATCATGAACCCTAATTAAATGGTGTAAAATCGAAATAAATCATACAATTTACATCAAAATCGAAGATTTTTTTTTTTTTTTTTACAAAAATCTTATCGGATATATTTCACAAGATACAACATCTACAAGAGAGCCAAAACAAGAAATTTAATTTATCTTGGCCGCAACATTTTCCTTCTTCTATTCTTTTCTAAGATGTTAGGGTAGTTACAAGCAAAAGACTATAGAAAACGTCGTTGTTCTTCAGAAACGCCTCGATTCCCGAAAACACAACTATAATTACCTACAGCTTTGGAATCGGCGGTTAAGACTGGTCGCTAACCGCTAATTCCGAAGCAGTAGGTAATGTTCAATCTCCCATGAAGAGTCCCCTCCAAATGCACAGTCGCGTCCCTATTAGAATCGAGCCACATTTTGAAAAGACTTTCAACATTTATTTTGACTTCACCTATAAATGTGTGTCCCACGCTTCTCTTGCGGTAGAGTTTCACCACCAGATCCCCTCCGGTTCTACGAGTTGACTTGGTTAACGGGAATGTCTCGGAGAAATTCCACGCCGGATTCGTCTCTCTGTCGCAGTCAAAGCCGGTTCTCTTGGCTGTGCTGCCGTCGAGCGAAACCTCAGCGAAGACCTTCATCCTCCCGCCGCTCAACCGCCGGAAAGACGGTAGGTTTTCGGCTGAAACGAGAGTTAAGTGCAAATTATTGGCATCACTGAAATTTAACCGCGGATTTGAGGACATGTTTCTTGAACCACAGTTTGGCATTTTTTTTTTTTTTCCTTCTTAATTTTGTGGGATTTTCTACAATTCTACTATGAAAACTTGGTATATATAGAAGAAACAACGATTGACTTTGTATGTTGCCTTGACTTGGTAAGTTGTCTACAACTGTACATCAACTAACGTTGACCGTGATTTTATTAAGGCATCCACTAGTACTACACTAGTACTCTATTACTTGCCCCGCCACGCAACATTAAAATTTATAACACGTTCAGACTTGGATGACGATCCTCTATTGTATTTTTGTACAAAAGCACCTAAAGTAAAGGGCATGCTAATGCGACAAATATTCACCAAAACTTCGGATATTATTTTAAAAAATTTATGGAATTGTGATGAAATTAATCTATACTAGTTTTGTTTCTATTTTATTTTATTGACGACATTAATTCTTGCTTTTGTTGCAGCAAAAGAACGTTAAAACTAAATCCATATATATGTGAATTATTTAAGCACCATATAGTTTAAGAAAAGTATGGAGACTAATAGAGAGTCAACGTAGACCGTAGTTGATCCGTACATATATACACATGTACAAATTTAAAGTATAATTAAGAACTCAATTAATTCAGCAAAGACTAAAGGGGACTTAATTAGCTAATATAAAATCTTCCAATATGCGAGGGAAACACAAGTAAGATTGATAAGAGTATTACTCTTATCAAGCTCGACGAACGAAGAATTCGACGAGAAGAAAATTAGAGATGACAGTCGCGGGAGAGATTCCCGTCGATCACGTCGGCTGCGGCGAGGGAAATAAAAGATAGAGTAGGGAAATTAGGGTTTTTCATTCATGCCATAAAACGATACACGAATATCCCTATAAATACTAAGGACCCTGGTTGATTCGACTCATACGATCCGGGAAAGAATCAACAAGAAAACCCGAAAAGGAGCGTTAAAAAGCCCGACTCGATAAAGCGTCACGATGGGCCAAGCCCGAACAAAATAAATTAAATAACATAAAATAAATCAACGATACTTGACGAACTCCTCAAACTTCTTCGGTTCCCTCGTCCTACGTCTCGGACGTCCACTCCTATCTTCCACGGCCTCATCGTGATCTCCTCTTCCCGACGTATCATAATTCATTGTCGTCACCTCCGTTGAAGCTTCCCTACTACGAGCTCGTGCTGGGGTAGAGAAACCCGTATCAACCCCCTCCCCGATGGCAGCCTCCTTGTCCTCAAGGAGGAGGGTCGGAAACCGCCGAGCAACCACCTCCCGAGGCTCCCACGTCGGCGCTTTCCCCTCATCGTCATCCCACTGCAGCAGGACCTCGTCGCAAACCCCGTCACCCTGCTGAATTGTCCTACTGTCCAGCACTTTGGTGGGTTTAGAAACCACCCTTCCCCTTGCAAATTCACTCGGCCAAACTAGCTCTCCCGAAGATCCTCCCGCCACAAACGGCCTCAATAAACTGACGTGAAAAACGTCGTGTATCCGAGTAGAATCCGGAAGTTGCAGCCGATAAGCCACCGCACCAATCCTCTCAAGGATTTCGAATGGACCGAAGAAACGACGGGCCAACTTAGTCGACAACGGTCGAGCCACCGAGTGTTGGCGATATAATTGTAATTTAAGCAACACCAAATCGCCTACCTCGTACTCCACATCACGACGGCTCTTATTGGCGGTGTCGCGCATGCGTTGTTGGGCTTTCTCCAAGTTCCGTTTCAACCAAACCAGCAACTCCCCGCGTTGCCGAATCGTGGCAGCCACCGAGGCCGGGCAAGAAGCTGATGGACGCGGCGCAATCAACGCCGGAGGCTCGCGGCCATACAATGCATAAAAAGGAGAGGTCCCGAGACCCTCATGGTGGAAACTATTCAAAGCCAACTCCGCCCACGGCAAGAAATTTGTCCACTTAGCCGGTCGGTCCGCTACAAACGCCCTGAGGTATTGCTCCAGACCCCGATTACGCACCTCGGTTTGGCCATCCGATTGAGGATGGTACGCTGTCGAAAATTGAAGCTTCGTCCCACTCAACCGAAGGAGGTTCTCCCATACCTCATTCAGGAATACGGAATCGCGATCAGACACAATAGATTCCGGAAAACCGTGATGTTTCACGACGGTGTCCACAAAAACGTTAGCTACACGCCACGCATCAAAGCGAGTAGGCAACGAGGCGAAGTGCGCGTACTTAGAGAGCCTATCCACGACCACCATAATCACCGTGAATCCCCGAGACTGAGGAAGACCCGTAATAAAGTCCATAGTTACTTTCTCCCACACTTGCGAAGGAATCGGGAGAGGTTGAAGCAACCCGGCGGGCTTCTGAGTAGAGTACTTCGTAGTTTGGCAGTCGAAGCACGCAGACACAAATCGCTTCACATCTTTTCGCATAGACGGCCAATAGAACGACGACGCGAGGCGCCGAAACGTGCGATCCACGCCGGGGTGGCCTGCCGAGGGCGTCGAATGGTGTTCGTATAGCAACGCCTCTTTAGCTGCTGAAGAAGAAGCAACTAACACACGTCTCCCTTTATAAAGCAAGCCCTCATGCATAGTCAACTCCCTATGAGCCGTCCCCGTTTCTATGGCCGAACATAACTCTCGCAACTCCGGCAACGTCCGAACCTCCTCTCGCAATATATCCAAGATCTCGGGTATCGGCTGCGCCACCAAAGCCATCAATTCCGCATCACCCGAGCTCGCAACATCCTCGTCCTCGCGCCGAGAGAGAGCGTCCGCGACTTTGTTCATTGCCCCCGGTTTATACTCTATCCGAAATTTGTACCCCATTAACTTCCGGGCATAGAGCTGCTGGTCGGGAGTCTGTATGACCTGCTGAAGTAGCTCTCGTAGGCTCTTCTGATCCGTGCGAATGATGAACTCACGACCCAACAGATACTGGCGCCACTTCTGCACGGCCTCAACGATTGCGTACAATTCCTTGTGATAAGTCGATGTTACTCGACGACGGGGGCCCAACTTCTTGCTGAAGAAGGCTAACGGGTGGTTATCCTGAAGTAAAACCGCCCCAATGCCAAAACCGGATGCGTCGGTCTCTACCACAAATGGCTTCCCGAAGTCTGGTAAACGGAGAACTGGGGCTGATGTCATTGCTTGTTTGAGCGCCGCGAAACTCTCATCAGCTGCCGGTGTCCACTCAAACGCATCTTTCTTCAACAGATCAGTGAGGGGCGAAGCTATGACAGCATACCCCGCGATAAAACGTCTGTAATAACCCGTGAGACCGAGAAAACCCCGCAACTGCTTCACCGTTCTCGGAGTAGGCCAAACTACCATAGCCTCAATCTTTGCCGGATCCGCCTTCAATTGGCCTTCTGTGATGATGTGACCCAAGTAATCCACCGTCGAGCAGCAGAATGAACACGTCGACAACTTGATAAAAAACTGGTGTTCACGTAGGATCGCGAGAACGTCCCGCAAATGCTCCGCGTGGGTGGCCATATCCAGGCTGTAGATCAATATATCATCGAAGAAAACGATGACAAACTGTCGGAGGAACGGACGAAAGATGTCATTCATCGCTGCCTGGAACGTCGAAGGAGCATTGGTAAGACCAAACGGCATGACGAGGAACTCGAAGTGGCCATCGTGCGTGCGGAAAGCGGTTTTATAAATGTCGGCCTCGTTCATGCGAATCTGATGATACCCAGAGCGAAGGTCAAGCTTTGTGAAGACCCGAGCAGCCCCTAACTCATCGAACAACTCATCGGCCGTCGGAATCGGAAAATGATCAGGAACCGTGACCCCGTTCAAGGCTCTGTAGTCGATGCAAAACCGAAAGGACCCATCTTTCTTTCTGATTAAGAGAACCGGTGAAGAAAACGCGCTGCTACTGCGCCTAATGATACCCGATGCCAACATCTCCTTAACCTGCCTCTCAATCTCGTGCTTCTGAAAATAGGGATATCTGTACGGCCGAACGTTAACCGGTTTCGAATTCGGCAGGAGATGGATACGATGGTCGAACAAGCGAGCCGGAGGAAGGTTCGATGGTACCGAGAAGACCTCGGTGTGCTGCTCCAATACCGCCCTTATCTCTGGCGGGACGTGGTCCGGAAAAGTGAGCTCGGTTAGCTCAGCTGCCGAAGGAATGACCTCCGGTGCGGGGACGATCTCAAATAATGAGGCACCGTCCAAGTGAAGCAACATGGCAGCAAAACGGCGCACGGACACCTGGCGCGGAAGCCGGGGAGTAACACGGAGGGTAATCGGCCGGCCGTTGCGGGAGAACTCGAGGGTCCCCTCGTCATAATCACTCGTAATTCTATGGAGGGAATGCAACCACGGCATTCCTAATATAATATCCGGACCATATAAGGTCAACACAAACAAATCCACCACGAATGAATTGCCCTGAATTCTAACCTCCACGTCCACACTCTTATGGGAACATACTAACGACTCGCCATTTCCCATATATACTCTGAATGGCCGGATCGACGTCAACGGCAATCGCGTCTTTTCCGCGACCCTCGGGTGCACAAAGTTGTGCGTGCTGCCCGTGTCGACTAATATAAAGACATCCGCGGCTCCCAAAAATCCTTGTAACTCCAATGACGATGCACGGGGGCTGCCGTCCAAGCTATAAAGATGAGATAAGTCCGACGTAATCGGTTCCGAGGTCGGCAAACCATCAACGTCCTCCCCTGCTGCCTCCACCTCTTCATCATCGGCCCCCATATAGGCCAACACCGGTTTCTTACACGCGTGTCCCGCACCCCATTTCTCCGGACAATACCAGCACAAACCAAGGCGGGTGCGTTCGCTCTTCTCGGCGGCCGATAACCGAACAATGGGCAACTTAGAGAGATCTTTCGGTCGAGCCACAGCCCCGGAGACTGGAGAAGACTTATTCGGGTCGGAGAGGCCCGTCGCTGGCGGGAATGGAGCTGAACCCCGCGCGTCGCGTGGCTGCCACGGCCGTTTAGAAGGATTGGTGGCACGATCCCCCACGCTCTCGAATTCGGTGGCATAAGCCATCGCAGCAGCCACAGTCTGAGGGTGTTGGAACCGAACATGATTTCGGAGCGCCGGACGCAGGCCGCCCAAGTAGATCGGGAGAAGGATTGACTCCGGCACGCCCTTAATATGGTTGAGCATACCCTCAAAATCCCGATTAAAATCGGCCAAGGACCCCGTCTGAGTGAGCTTCGCGATCAACTCCACGTAGTTGACGAAATAATTGGGGTCAAAACGACGTCTCACGTCATCCAAAAATTGTGGCCACGTCGCTCCCGGATTATTTGCGCGATAAGAAAAAATCCAATCAGATGCAGGCGGAGAAAACAACATGACAACGTAGTGTAAACGATGATCAATCGGTAACGAAATATGATCAAAGTAATACTGAATACGAGTTACCCACCCTTGAGCGTCGGAGCCGTCGAAGAGTGGGGGATCCATGCGCATAAGCTTGGACGGGTCGTGCGAGTGAGTGTGAGGCGGACCCAGTTGCGACGGGATATCCCAGTTCGAGCGCTGCTCATATACGTCTCCTCCCATGCGGTTGACTGGTAAATCCCAATTCGAATGAGTCCCAAAAATAGGGTGTGGGGCGCGAAACCCTAAATGAGGCGGCACAACATGCTGGTAATGGGAAGGGACCATCGACGTCGGCTGTTGTTGCGTCGGCTGCTGTTGTGGGATCGATACTGTCACCGCGTTGGTCGTGATACTCCCCGGAGTCCACGTCGGAGCCTTCCAACCCCAGTCCATGCCGTAAGGGGGGTCCGGGTCCGGACGATGCGAATGACCCGAGGAGGACGGCTGATCATTGGCGTTCAACCTCGCCTCAATACGTTGAACCATGGTAAACAGGGCGTCGATAGACGCCGTGATTGCTGAGATCGGTGGTGCGGCCGGTTGAGACACCGCCGGTGCGAACGGCGATGAAGATGCGGCCACATATATAGGATTCGGCGGCTTGCCAAAACTCGAACCCGAAGAGGAGGACATGGTTCGATGAAAGCACCAGTTGATAAGAGTATTACTCTTATCAAGCTCGACGAACGAAGAATTCGACGAGAAGAAAATTAGAGATGACAGTCGCGGGAGAGATTCCCGTCGATCACGTCGGCTGCGGCGAGGGAAATAAAAGATAGAGTAGGGAAATTAGGGTTTTTCATTCATGCCATAAAACGATACACGAATATCCCTATAAATACTAAGGACCCTGGTTGATTCGACTCATACGATCCGGGAAAGAATCAACAAGAAAACCCGAAAAGGAGCGTTAAAAAGCCCGACTCGATAAAGCGTCACGATGGGCCAAGCCCGAACAAAATAAATTAAATAACATAAAATAAATCAACGATACTTGACGAACTCCTCAAACTTCTTCGGTTCCCTCGTCCTACGTCTCGGACGTCCACTCCTATCTTCCACGGCCTCATCGTGATCTCCTCTTCCCGACGTATCATAATTCATTGTCGTCACCTCCGTTGAAGCTTCCCTACTACGAGCTCGTGCTGGGGTAGAGAAACCCGTATCAAAGATATAATTAATTAGTTGAAAAATACATCCCTTATATATATATATATATATATATATATATATATATATATATATATATTACTAAGCTTCAGTTTTTCCAACTATATTTCCTATATGGATTTCCGGGGGGACGCTGCCGTTGAGCGAGGCCTCCGCGTTTCATTCTCCGGCCACTCGGCTGCTGATGATATGGAAGATTCGTGGCCGAAATGAGGGTTAATTTGAAAACCTTGACACGTACCCTTCAAGGTTGCCGTTGGGTTAGAGGGGTAAAATCTTGAACAATAGTCGTAACTCGTCATTGTTTTTTGTGTATATACTTTCGTTTTGTATATAGTGCTTCCGACATATCATCTATATACATAGTATAGTATAGTATAGTATAGTATAGTATAGTATAGTATAGTATAGTATAGTATAGTATAGTATAGTATAGTATAGTATAGTACTAATTATGAAATTGCCTCAAGAAATTATTAATCCCTCACAAAATATGAATTTTTGCAAGAGAAGATTGTACTTTTGTTGGAAAATTATTAGCTAGGGTTGACTGAGTCAAAGTGCTTGGACTAATCAAAATTAATGATTGGATTGAATCAACGTAAACTTTGCCATGCACGAAGCTTGTTAGAAGTGAGCAAATTAATTATTAATTAATCAACTTGGCCCATGCAACTTGAAACTAGTGATGGAATCATTAGTTAAATTAACTAGCCACTAGCTTAATATAAACTATGTAAGTTTGGTAGTTAAACCATACATAGAGTGAGATTAAAATAGGGCAATTAATCTAAAACAATTTTGGGTATTTGATAATGGCCGTCCGATTTGATGGAGAAAGATTCTTAGTTTGCGATGTGCACTCCCTCCGTCCAACTAAATTGTAAGCGTTTCGTGAATATATACTAGGTATAAAATATAGAAACGTTTACGATTCTGCGGACGGAGCCATGTGAGTATAAAACTTGCCAAAGATTGAACCGAAGGAAACTAAACCCTAGAGAGAAAAGGTAAACCCTAGAACTTATATACATGTATTTATTAATTTTTTAATAAATAAACTTTAAAAATAGAAACTAAACCCTAGCTGTTAGAGAAATTTAAACTCTATCGCGGAAAGCTAAATCCTAGGGGGAAAAGACTAAACCCCTCTCCCCTTTCGCCGAAAGGGTTTAGTTTCCCCTAACAGCTAGCGTATAGTCATTATTTTCAAAGTTTAGTTTTACATAGAAGACTATTTATTACAAATTTTCCTAATTAATTATTTTTTATGATTAGAAGTTATTATTATATTGCTTATTTATAAAAAAAATATATAAATATGCTCTTGGTGCTTGATTTTTATATTTCTGCTAGCAACTTGTACACCAAAATTTATGCTTACTTAACAATATGGTGTGCTTTTTTTGTATGAATTTATGCTTATTTAGTTTTTCTTTAATGCTTGGACTATTATTTATTCATATCTTTTATTAGTATAAAATTATGTTTTTTTTGGCTAATTATGCTTCTTTATGTATGGAATTATGCAGTGAAATATCTAAATAAGCAATATAATAATACTTTCTAAGCATCACAAAATAAGTAATTAAGCAAATTATTAATATACACTTCTATGTAAAATATAACATTGAGATTAAAACAATGTCCTAACTATTATAGAAAACTAAACCCTCAAGAGAAAAGGTAAACCTCATTGCTTATAATATACATGTTTTTTTTTTTTTTTAGAAACATAAACTATATCTTAGCTGTTAGGGAATTTAAACCCTATCGGGAAAAGTTAAACCATATGGGGAAAAGGGTACACCCCTCTCCTCTACCCCCAGGGTTTAGCGTTTGTCGAGAGGGTTTAGTTTCCCCTAACAACTAGCAAATGATTTTTATTCCCAAAGTTTAGTTTTTGATAGAAGAGTATTTTACAAATTTGCTTAGAGAAGATTGTACTTTTGTTGGAAAATTATTAGCTAGGGTTGACTGAGTCAAAGTGCTTGGACTAATCAAAATTAATGATTGGATTGAATCAACGTAAACTTTGCCATGCACGAAGCTTGTTAGAAGTGAGCAAATTAATTATTAATTAATCAACTTGGCCCATGCAACTTGAAACTAGTGATGGAATCATTAGTTAAATTAACTAGCCACTAGCTTAATATAAACTATGTAAGTTTGGTAGTTAAACCATACATAGAGTGAGATTAAAATAGGGCAATTAATCTAAAACAATTTTGGGTATTTGATAATGGCCGTCCGATTTGATGGAGAAAGATTCTTAGTTTGCGATGTGCTCCCTCCGTCCAACTAAATTGTAAGCGTTTCGTGAATATATACTAGGTATAAAATATAGAAACGTTTACGATTCTGCGGACGGAGCCATGTGAGTATAAAACTTGCCAAAGATTGAACCGAAGAACAAGTCGCCTAATGACTCCAAAATTAAATTTATCCCTCCCAATCACAGTGCATGCGCATGAAGTTTCCTGCAATTGAATTTTTTAAACCACCAAGTATTTTAATTAGTAAGTGAAAGATTCCACACCTAATAT
This sequence comes from Thymus mandschuricus, assembly GCA_029379335.1. NCBI lineage: Eukaryota > Viridiplantae > Streptophyta > Magnoliopsida > Lamiales > Lamiaceae > Thymus > Thymus mandschuricus. Next base: position 40,277,589 of record CM057074.1, read on the forward strand.
ATCTCAAGCTAGTCATGGCTCGTATGCGTATATATATAACAGTTGTGCATCCTCCATGAAGAAACAACTCACTAGAAAAAGAATCACTCACCAAAAAACTTGATTCTCCGAAAGATCGATAATGGAGTTCAGAAAGTTCGAAATAACCCTAGTTTCAGCCGAAAATCTTCCGGACATCCGCACTTTAGGGGAGATGAAAGTGTACGCCGAGGTGTCTCTCAACGGAGAATCCAAAACCAGCAAAAAAACCAACGCGGACATGGTCGGGAAGACAAATCCTAGATGGAATTGCCCTCTCGATTACATGATAAGTGAGTCGTCTATCAAGGAACAAGAGTATCAGGTGGTGGTGAAGCTCTATTGCGAGAGGACTCTTGGAGATAAGTGTATAGGCGCTGAGGTCAAAATTCCGTTCAAGAGTCTTTTGGACTCGCAAACTAGGGGTGTGAACGAGCAGAGCTATGTTGTGCCGGGGACTCCAGATGGGAGACTCAACATCTCGTATAGTTTCGGAGATATGTTTTTGGCCCCTCCGGAGCTCTCACGGGCTGTTTATTTGAAGAAAGCTATGGAGGTGGTGGCGGTGGTGGTGGTAGAAGGAGCAATATTTTTCTTAACCGGGGACCCCAGTATCTTCTTCTCGTAGGAGACGGAGACGAAAAGCTCGAGCCGAAAGTTTATTTCTAGATTTATTATAAGTTGGATTAATTTATTTAGTAGTCTTCATATTGTATTTTATCCCTTCAAATTAGGGAACTGCTTGTTCCTTCATGTTCTTAATCAAGTTGTGAAAATAATGTTTATTTCTTTTTTTCTTTCTCTCTTTTCTTTATACTACATAAAAAAGGTTATAGCCCCAACACCTAGTTGGTCATATTCTATACATACTATAGTTGACTTTTTATGTTGTCTGACTAGGCATGTTTGACTAAATTACTTGGTAATAAAAGTGAAGAAGTCAGTCTATGGAAGACATATTTTGTAAATATATACGAGTGTAAAACAGTAAAAAATATGTCATCGGTTCATTGGAAATTTTTATGGAGTTTCCATAATATGTATCGCATTTAAAGATAATATTCAAATTTCAATTTTAAATTTTCAAAATCAAAAATATTTTCACAACTCAATTGTCACAATTAAATATCCAGTTGATAATTTAGTTACCAAAATTAAGTTAAATTATATCTTGACTATAAGTGCCTCCGGGCCACTACACTCAAGTGGAGCGGAGGAACTCCGGTCAACTCGGTTGCGCTAGGGCTAAGTGCGACGATGGCTGGTGGTTCGTTTATCTTGCAACTACGACCCTCCGGGTAACTGTATTGGTGAACGTCCTTATTGAATATCTCTCGATCGATGAACAATATAACATTTATTTCGGTTTTAACAAAATAAAGTAAGGAATTAAATAACAAAACCTTAAAATTGGCTTTGCTTAAGAAAGTGGAAAGCCATACAATAATAATAATTAAACTCAATCCTATGTTACATATAGACTAGTGTTTACGCAAAGCCTCACAAATCTTCGTGATTAACAATGTAACGAGAATTAAGGCAAATTAAAGTTGTCAAATCCATCAAATTTTCGAAGGAGATTTTTTACATTAATCCAATTTTTTACGGATCCCTAGCTAATTAATTAACGAACAAGGGATCAATTCAATTCCCATAAACAAGAAAAACGCCCTCGTGTTCTTATTTTCGCCATGAATTGAATCAGCAGGCATCATAGAAAACTTCATCTTCATCCTCATCTTCTCCATCTTCTTTGACGCAGGCGTCTTTCGAGTCGTCGTCTCGATCTGAATCTCCATTCAATAGGAGCATCGCGCCTCCGACGAGCACCAAGAACCCTACAGTCCCGAGCGCCGTTTTCCAGGCGGGCGTCGGCTGCCGAACCAGCATTCTCTCACTAAAACTGTAGAGCAGATTCAGCCTCCCCTCCGGAGTTCCGGCCACCTCGTAGCTCAAAATCTTCCTCGACTTCTGCCCCATATCGAACAGGCTCTTGACCGGAATCTTGACTTTCCCGACGAACCGATCGCCGAGAGTCCTGCTGCACATAAGCTTGACGACGACATTGACCCCGGGGCGCTGGACCGTTGACTCACTGACTGTGTAATCGGCGACGAAGTTCCAGCGGGGGTTTGACTCGCCGTTGTAGTCAACGGGGCCCTTCTTGGTGGTTTGGGACTCGCCTTTGAGGGAAACTTTGGCGTAGACTTTCATCCGGCCGTGGTGTCGGACGTCGGGGAGATTTTGGGCGGAGACAAGGGTTAGTTCGAGTTTTCTGCACTCCATGAATGGATGTTAGTTTTCTTGTCTGTTGGGAACTTTGATTTAATTTGCAGGAAATTCTGAGAGCAAATGGTGCTTATATAAAGGGTAGAGAGAGAGAGAGGAGGGTTAACCGGTGAATTTGTCGGCGTCGAAGGAGTTGAAATTAGTAGTTTAATAGTAGTAATTAATTGGTTCAACTAACTAGCATTACTACTAATATTTTAAGGTTAGGCCGGTTAATACTGTGGAAATTGATTATAATATTTTTTTAGTGACATTAGAATACAATACGATTATTTTTAGAGGTAAAAAGTCCAAATTCATCTTTTTGTCTCCTAATTCTCCATCATTTTCGTAGAATAGCAACCAAAGACCCCTCTCTCTCTCACTTTGAACAAAAATTGGTCATTTTCTCGAATTTCATGTGTATATATGTATTACACTTCACTTTCGGAAGTGAAGTGTAATACATATATACACATGAAATTCGAGAAAATGACCAATCGACACTTATTCGTGCCTGATAGAATTTCGTCTCATCTAAAAGTTCAAACTTGTAGGCAGGGTAGCAATCTATTGGCTCATATTATGATTCACAATAGTGCCGACACTAATATAACTATTATAACGATTATAAGACGATGAATGCACGATCACAATGAATATACTACAATCTAGGCACAAAAGGGGGGAGATACGTGTATATACGGTGGATCAACCAATCGAATTCATTACAAAAGAAGGAAGGGTTAAGAAAAAGGGTGAAAACAAAAAAGAAAATTAAGAACGAGTGTCGTAAAAAACATCTCCATCGTGCACTTCGTAATAAACATCCCTAGTGGAACCACCCTGAGACTGAGACCGAGAAGGCTCCGGTTTACCGTCGACTTCTTCACCGCCGCCTAGGAGGAGCATTGCTCCGCCCACCACCACCATAAGTCCGACAGCCGTCCTCCAATCGGACGGCCTCCTCACCGCCATCCTCTCGGTCGTCTCACTAAACCTGTAGGACAAATTCAGCCTCCCGTACGGCTTCCCGGACACACCGTAGCTCAGAATATTCTTCGATTCCATTCCCATATCGAACAGATTCTTCACCGGAATCCTGACCTCTCCAACGAACCTGTCTCCCAGAGTCCGATCGCACATCAGCTTCACCACAACGTTGACTTCCGGCCGCCGGACACTCGACTCGCTGATCGTGAAGCTGACGACGAAATTCCACCTCGGATTCGTCTCTCCTTGATAGTCAATGGCGCTTCTCTTGCTGGTTAGGGTTGCGGATTCTTTGAGTGAGACTTTGGCGTAAACTTTCATGGACCCTAAAGCTCGGACATCGGGTAGGTTTTGCGCCGAGACAACCGTTAATTCCAGTTTTCTGCACTCCATTGTAAATCACTATACATGTTAATTAGGGTTTATATTATTGTATATATATAGCATTGATAGGAAGTGGCCCATCTCCCTAGGCCCAAAGGCCCAACACCTAACGACAGGCCCAGATCGGTGAAGGCCCAACAGGCCCAGATCGGTGAAGGCCCAGCAGGCCCAGAACGGCAAGCCCAACTCACACCAAATACGGGCCCAGGGAGTTGAGCCCAAAAACCTGAGCGTGGGGTGATGGAGAAGAATCCGGGGCTGGAGAAACCACCCACACCTCCACGTCTCACATCCACAACCGCTATGAACATCACCTATAAATAGGAGATTTGATTGTATTATGTACACTTACGCTATTCTGAATACAAAAACTATATTTTCCTCCCCGTGGACGTAGATCATACCGATCGAACCACGTAAATCTCTCGTGTTCTTCTTTATATTCGCATATAAACCGTATATAAATTTGGGCCGCAAATCGAAGATTCATCACTGGCGCCGTCTGTGGGAAATCGAAATTTGTGCTTGAGTTTTCGATCTTTTTGCTGCTCAAAATTACCATCAATGCCGCGCGGAGCCACAACGTTGCTGGGTACCCCTCGCCGTCGACGGAGCCGACGCCGACAACCCGACGAACCGGTCTCAACGGTGAGCGCAGAAAAACTTCACAACGACGTTCCGGTGGACGATCAGACCATCACCGAAGAGATCCCGGAGGTCCCAAACTCCGGCCAACAGAATACTGGAGAAGACACGGCAGCACACCCGTCCTCGCAACCAACCCAGTCACGCCGAGCTCCTGTGAGTTCGCGCTTAGGGCCGCAGGCCACACCAGAAGGCCATGTGGAGAACCTCACAGCGAGCAGGGATCGTGAGCTGTTCGGTCCGGAGGCGATACTACGCCGGTCCCCAGTCATTCGGCCGAGCTTAGCAGCTCGTCTTTCTCCAGTAATCCAGCCGAACTTGGCAGCCGCGCCACCTCCTCCGCTTCCTGGAATCGAGGAGTTGTTGAGGAACTATCTCACTACGGCATCGGATCGCGAATTCCTCAACCAATACACCGGTGTGCAGGGAGTTCCCCAGACCGGACAGGGGGTCCATCAAGTCGGACAGGGAGTCCCTCAGATCGGCCAAGGAATCCCTCAGAGACCGGGACAAGACTTGCGGCACCATCTCCAGCAAGTCCGAGGACAGGTGCAGGGAAGCCAGCAGCCGAACTCCCATATGATCCAACCGAACTACGCCGCTGCTCCACCCTATAACGCGCCCAACCAAGTACACCCAGCTGGAGGAGCGCAGATCTTTGATGCACTTGGAAGGATCATCAGTCCGCTCTCGGAGGAGATCCTCAATACACCCATGCCCTTTGGATATACGGTGCCAAAGATCAAGGCGTACAATGGAGTTGGAAATCCGAGTAATTTCCTTAGCCAGTTCAAATATAGCATGCTAAACCAAAATCTGGGGAGTGTGCACATGTGCAAGCTGTTCCCAGAATTGCTTATTGATAATGCACAGGAGTGGTTCGACAGTCTACCTCCCGGGTCGATCAGATCGTATTCCGATCTGATGAATGTGTTCGCCCGGAGTTTTTCCCAACGAACTGAAATAAGGCACACTCCGGCTCATCTGTTAACTGTGAAGCAGAGCCGAGGCGAATCACTGCAAGATTTCATGACCCGGTTCGATAGGGAGTGCTTGTCAACCCGATGCACCAACGATCTCCTTATCATCTCGGCATTCCAAAATGCCATCAGCTCGGACCATCTCTACAGGGAGATTTTGGCGAAGGACCCCCAGACCACTACCGAACTGTGGGCTATTGCGGACAAGTTCGCTAAGATAGAGGAGGCGACCAGACGTCGAAAGGAGGTTGACCGCGGTGAAACCTCAAAGAAGAAAGATGATGCACCCCGGAAAGGGGTAATGGAGCGAATTCAGCGAGGTCCGATTGAGTCTCGTCTCGGACCTCGGCAGAGTCCAGCACAGCGAGGTCCGCCTACAAGTCAGCCTGCACAGCGGCCAGCTCCGCAGTTCACTCCGTTAAACAAACCAAGGACCGAGATCCTTGAATTGCACGCTAATCTGTTCGAAAGACCAAGGCCGATGCGGGAGGACGGCAAGCCGAGGTCAAAGAATAAGTATTGCCAATTCCATGAAGATTATGGACATGAGACGGAGGATTGCAGGAACTTGGCTCAGGACATTGAAAGCCTCGTTCGCAATGGTCCGCTTAAAAAATATCAAGATCGGAGCACGGGGGTCAATCAAGTGGATGCCCCCCGAAGTCAAAAAAAGAAAAGACAGTATAGAGGAGGGAATTGCAGCACGGATGCTGAGAAAAAAACAAAGCACAATGAGGATGATGCCGACGAGGACGGAGATTACCAATACGAGGGGATAGTTGCTACGATCTCCGCTCTCGCCAAAGGACAGACTAAATCGTCCCACAAAAACGGAGCTCGGAGCTTGCCGAGCAGCGAACCCGCTAACAAGAGGTTCAAGAAGGAGGAAGCCGTAACTTTCTCGACCGATGACCCGGTGCCCCCCATGATGCCGCACTCCGATGCCATTGTTGTTGAGGCTGTGGTGGCTAACATGCTGATCAAAAGGATTCACATCGACACCGGGGCATCGGTGAATATCATGTTCAGACATTGCTTTGATAACATGGAGCTGGAGAAGTCAAAAATCATTCCAACCACACGGCCACTACGGAGTTTCGCACAGGAGGAAACCCATCCCCTAGGGACGATCGAGCTGCCCGTCACAGTAGGGAAAGGGCCGAGAAGCACCACTAACATGACCGAATTCATGGTGGTGGAGGCCAAGTCCCCATACAACATAATCCTAGGCCGTACTTGGATGAATACAGTGAGAGCGATCTGCTCCACGTACCATTTAGCTGTGAAGATCCCGACTAAGGGAGGGGTAGCCGTTCTCCGTGGTGATCAGAAAATGGCAAGGGAGTGCCTGCATGTGGCTCTCAAAGGGCTAGGGGCAACGCCCGAATGCCCCAAGCATAGCAATTACTGAACTCCGAAGAGCCGAAGAAGACGTCGCCCGCCGAAGAGAGAGAGGTGGCTTTATACAATGACGATCCCGCTAAGGTCGTCAAAGTCGGGCTGACCGACCACCCCCGTCTTCGCGAACAGGTTATTCGGCTTCTAAAGGAGTACAGAGACGTCTTCGCGTGGTCCCCATTGGATATGACAGGGGTATCACCCGACCTGATCACACATCGGCTTAAGATCGACCCCGAAGTGCGACCGATCAGGCAAAAGCAGCGCTCCTTTGCAGCGGAGCGGAATCAGGTCATAAAGACCGAAGTGACCCAACTGCTGGATGCTGGGATTCTATTCGAAGTCACTTACCCGACCTGGATAGCAAACCCGGTAATGGTTAAGAAGGCTGGGGGAGGATGGCGCATGTGCATCGATTATACCGATCTCAACAAGCACTGCCCTAAGGACTGCTACCCTCTGCCCGATATCGACAAAAAGGTGGACTCGCTGGTCGGACATAGGATATTCAGTTTCCTGGATCTGTACAAGGGATACCACCAAGTCCTAATGGATGCCGAGGACGCGGACAAGACAGCATTCATTACGGACTTCGGCATTTTTGCCTACCGCAAAATGCCATTTGGGTTGAAGAATGCAGGAGCTACCTACCAGAGGATGGTAGATAAAATATTTAAAGAGCATATCGGAAAGGAGGTAGAGGTCTATGTCGATGACATAGTGGTGAAGAGTAAGGAAGAGAGCACTAGTGTGGCCGATCTCCGAACTGTGCTCTCCATCCTTCGCAAGGTCAACCTGAAACTTAATCCCCAAAAATGTACCTTTGCTGTGACATCGGGGAAGTTTTTAGGTTGTTGGATTACCCAGGAAGGGTTGAGGGCGAATCCATCAAAAGTTAAGGCCGTGTTAGACATGAAGAATCCAAAGTCAATCAACGATGTGCACAGACTTACAGGGTGTCTCGCCGCACTGAGTAGATTCCTATCTAAAGCCGCGGAGAAGCAGTTGCCCTTCTTCAAAATTTTAAAGAAAGCACCCCAATTTGATTGGAGTTCGGAGCATCATCACGCCCTACACCAGCTAAGGGAGTATCTCAAGGATCTACCGACCTTGTCAGTACCGAAGGATAGAGAGGTGCTATTTCTATACTTGGCTACTTCTGAAGAAGCAATTAGTGCAGTGCTGGTGCGAGAAGAGGCAAGTCGCCAGTTACCGGTTTATTTCATAAGTCGGTCACTAAAAGGGCCCGAAGTGAGATATCAGTCGTTAGAAAAGCTAGCCTTAGCACTTGTCAACGCTGCTCGGCGATTGCGCCCCTATTTTCACGCACACCCGATCCAAGTCCGAACAGATTCCCCACTTCGGCAGGTGCTGACGAAGCCGGAAGCATCGGGACGCATAGCAAAATGGGCAATAGAACTTGGAGAGCATGACATCTCTTATGTTCCCCGACAAGCCATCAAGGGGCAAGCTTTGGCAGATTTCTTGGTTGAAACCTCGATATCCGAAGTCCCAATCCCGATACCAGAGCCAGATCGCACAACGGTGGGAGAGCCTCAAGACTGTTGGCACATGTACGTGGATGGGGCATCAGGGAAAGCGGGAAGCAGTGCAGGAATCCTTCTTATCAGCCCGGAAAAGAAAGAGATCACCTATTCACTTCGCTTTCAGTTCGCAACTACCAACAATGAGGTAGAGTACGAAGCTCTGCTAGCCGGACTCCGGATAGCCACGGATCTGAAGATCACGGCCATAATGGTACACAACGATTCCCAGGTAGTCGTGAATCATATGCTAGGAAAGTATGAAGCAAAGGGAGAAAGAATGAAGAAATATTTGGCTAAGGCACGGGGCATGCAGGGGCTTTTCCAGTACTTCCAGCTCGAGCGAATCCCCCGGGCTCAGAATTCCCGAGCTGACGTTCTCAGCAAATTGGCAGCGGCACCTGGCACTTCACCAGTGGAAGATGTAAAGCATAGAAGCATAGACGAAGCCGAGGTTAACGATCTGAACGATGAGTCACAGCCGACGTGGATGACGCCCATTCTAGCCTACCTGGAGAGAGGGGAGTTGCCCGAAGATAAGACAGAGGCTAGAAGGATATTATTGAAGTCATTGAGATATACTATTCTGGACAATGTCCTTTACAAGAAGTCATACCTTCAACCCTTACTCAAGTGCGTCGGCCCGACCTCAGCAGACTACGTCATGCGAGAAATGCATGAAGGGGCATGTGGAAGTCACATTGGACCTCGGGCGTTAGCAAAGAAAATTATGATATGGGGATACTTTTGGCCCTCGATGCTCAAGGACTGCACCGAACTCGTGCAGAGGTGCGAGAAGTGTCAATTACATGCAAATGTGACAAGGATACCACAAACCGAGCTGACTGCGATGCAGAGTCCTTGGCCGTTCGCGCAGTGGGGGATAGATATAGTAGGCCCATTCGATAAAGCACCAGGTCAGTTGCGACACCTCATAGTTGCAATTGATTACTTTACGAAGTGGGTGGAAGCAGAACCCCTATCCGCGATCACGAGCAAGAACGCCCTGAACTTTGTATGGAAGAACATAGTATGCCGATTCGGCATACCTCATGTCCTCGTATCCGATAATGGGACCCAGTTCACGGACAGGGTTTTTAGGGAATGGTGTGACGAGCTGCAGATTCAACAACATTTCACATCGGTAGCCCACCCTCAAGCAAATGGTCAAGCCGAAGTGACGAACCGAACTCTCGTCAAAGGTCTCAAAACCCGGCTAGAGAAGGCTAAAGGGTTATGGGTAGAAAACCTTCCGAACGTTCTATGGTCCTACAGAACAACGCCGCAAACAGCAAATGGCGAAACACCGTATAGTCTAGCATACGGAACAGAAGCTGTAATCTCGGTCGAGATCGGACTCCACAGTCCGCGCACGACCCATTTCGTAGCCGAAGTAAATGATGAGAACTGGTGTACGGACCTCGATCTGCTAGAAGAAAAGAGGGATACAGCTTACATAAGAGAGGCCCGATACAAACAACTCATAGCCCGATATTACAATCGGCGAGTTCGAGATCGGCAGTATTGCGTAGGAGACTTAGTTCTCCGAAACAATGAGGTCAGCAAGGCTTGTAAGCTCGGCAAGCTGGAGGCCACATGGGAAGGCCCATACCGAGTAGACGAGGTCCTTGGTAAAGGCGCCTATAGGCTTTCCACTCTATCCGGGGAGCCCATACAGCGGCCTTGGAATGTAATCCACCTAAAGAGGTATTATGCATAGATGTGGAGTATCATGTAGAGTAGTTCTGTCAGTTCAGTCTTTTGTGAGTTCGGTCTTATTCAGTTCGGTTTTATGTTCAGTCCGGTCTTGTTTTTCAAAAATTATTTCAAGAAATGAAAGTTGAGGTTTTCTTTCTTTATCTTTCATTGGGTTATCATTATGTGCATGTTACCTCTTCTCCAAACACTATCCTGACGAGGACAAGTGTTAGCAAAATAAAATCGTACGAACTAGGGGACCACCCCTACCGACTTAGTCGGCAGAACAGGAACCCGACTAGACCCAAGTGTCACCTCGGCAAGGGATAATAGGCGATATGCCATCCCGAACCGAGGGAAGACCCAAGAGTCACGTCGGAAGCCGAAGTTAGGCTCCCAAGCCACTTCGGACAATCCAAATCTGACCTATGTGTCAGTTCGGAAAGGAATACAGCAGAAATGCAAATTCGAAACAGGCAATAAGCCAACAATTACACTAACATAGAGTTTATCAAAAAAAAAAAAAAAATGTTTTCTTATTTTGCAGAATTTTACAAGTCATGCATTAGAAGGCCCGCCCTCATCTGGCCTCTTGCTACAGTTAAAATAACTAGCCCAACCGCTAGTCGGCGGGTTCAGCAAAAAATCAATATTTATATCTTCCTTTTTTTGAGAGCTTTGTCCCGAACTGCGCCCACCACCACGCCCAGCACCACCGCCTGTCACTCCAGTTCGGCTAGACACTGCTCGTGAAGAACTCCGACCTCGGGGGATTATAGGAGCTCGGTAATTCCCATCCCCTCGGTTCGGTATCGGCCTGCGGTTCTGAACAGGCATCAGCATGTCCAACCGATCATTCACCAGACGAGAAGGTATGGTCGGACTCAGGGCGCGGAACCGGGGAGCATGTTGTTTAGAAGGCTGCACATCGGGGTACCGGTCAAGCCACTTCTTCATTATTGCGTGGCGAGATAGCACCAACGGGAATAAGTTCGTCAAATATCGCAGCTCGGATATATAGTCAGCAACCTCCCATGAATCCGAACCGCGATTCTGAATCTCCCGCACAACACCCCGCACAGCCTCGAACGCATCAGCCTCGACTTCGGATATCGTCTTGCCACCGAGCTCGTGTATCACCCTTTCATATTCGGCGTGCTCGTCTGCAATCCTCTTGGCATCCGCGTAATCTTCTTTTAATTGCAAATACCGAGCCTCATTGGAATCAGCCGTGATTTGCAGAGCGTTATATTTGGCGTCAAACTCATTACGAAGGTGTTCAGAAAGTTTGTCGAGGCGACCGATCTCACCATCCTTAAGATCAATAAGGATTTTCAGTCGCTTAATTTCATTTATCAGCGCAGTCTTATCTGTTTCGGATTCGTTCTACAGAAAGTAAGAGACAAGATAAGCATGGATAAAGGGAAATTTCATTGACAGAATTCAGAACGTTTATAGTTCATTACAGAAAGTAACAAAAAACAAATTACAAGAGGGGGGATCAACTGACCCCGCCAGATGGTTCAGCCTCAGTGTTCAAGGTGCCGGTCTCCGCAGCATCCTCTCTGGCATCTCCATCGACGTGGCCAGTTTCCACCTCCTCCTCCTCCTCATCCTCGTCAGAGGGCAGATCGGGAGACAGTGGCCGCTCCGCAAGTTCCTCGCGAAAGGGACCGCAGAGTTTCTCGAACTCAACGTCCCGATCATATTGGCACTCACGGACTTCGGTAGCGGACAACGGAGTCCGCTGATCGGCAACATACCCGACCAGCGGAAAGGGAGAAGCCTTCTTTTGCAATTGGCGGAAATATGTCCGCAGCATCTCATCATCCGTGATGGGCTTATAACCGTACTTCCCCTTGTCGAGAGTGGGGAAGTCGGCGGCCACCCGATCAAGAACCTTCGCCACCTCTCGCCTCTTGCATGGCCCGGTCAACGCAGAAACGAGGGCACTAAAGCCCTCGCTGTAAATGACCCTCTCAGCAAGGGCAAGGGCGAACTCACCCTGTTCGGCCGCGAGCCGCTCCTCCCGAGCTCGGGCTGCCTCAAGTGCTTCCTCACTCTTAGCTGATTTCTCCTCGGCAGCGGCGAGTTTGGACTTGGCAGCATCTAGCTCCTTCTTCAGTTCCTCTTCCCGAACTGTCGCAGAAGAGAGTTCCTTGACCAACTCGGTCTTTTCGGCGGCGAGGCTCTTTATCTTCGTATCAGCTCGGGTGGTCACCTTCACCGAGCTCTGAAGAAGATGCCTCACAGCACGGTAGACATGATCAAGGTCCTCCAGTGTTGGGGCCACACCCTACATTACATAACACGTTTCCAAATCAAAAAAAAGAGGGGGGAAGCAAACTTGGAAGAATTATAAATCAACGAACTTACGGAGGGAAATGATGGGGTCGGAGCTCGGACAGCGGTTATCGCGACATCGGGCTCGGATGAGGCCTAGCCCATCACAAGCCTCTTGGCCGCGGCCAAGTCAACCTCCTCCGCAGCCACACTTGGAGCCCCGTGAGATCGGGGGGTGGGAACTCCAGATTGAGTCCTCTCCGACGACTCCGCCGCTCGCCTCTTCGCACCAGCTGGCGAACTGGCACCCTCGTTCTTTCGCTTCTTCTGGGAGGGTGCCTTCTTCTTACCATCCTTTACCATATTCACTGGAGACAAGGCAAAAGAGTAAGCACCGACAAAAAAAAAAAAAAATATATATATATATATATATATATATATATATATATATATACAAAAGGGAAAAGGGACCTCACCCCTCCCCGGATCCACCGAAGTGGAAGGATCATCGGGGCTCGGTACCGCCACCGCCAGTTGGGCCAGTGACATCGGCATCTTGCCCAGACTGGCAAGACGCCGAACCACCTCAGCCAAGTTTTTCTGTCTCGGCAGTAGCCGAACCGAACCAGAGTGCCACCCGACCTCGGTGGCACCCTCGAACTGGCAGTAAAAAAACTTTTTCTGCCAGTCTTGGACTTTGGAGGGAACCTTTACAGAAAAACCCTGATGCCGGTATGAAGAGTAGTACCAGCCCTCAGTCCGGGACTTAAATGACATCATCCCCCCGAGAAGATCTATCGAATACGGGATACCCAACCGAGAGCAGGCAATCCCCAGACCGGTAATTTGGCTGATGCTGTTCGAGGTGATTTGGGAAGGAGAGAGACCGAAAACACGGTGAATATCGGCATAAATAGCCGGAAATGGTACACGCAGACCAGCCTTAAACTGGTCCATGTACACGGTGACACACCCACGAGGGGGGCGATAAGCCCTATCGTAGGCATTCGGTCGGAGAAGAAGAACGGAAGGGGGAAACTTAAATTGTACAGCAATATCGTAGAGACTGGAGGTAGAAATGGTGGATTCTAAACAACCCACGCTCCCAGCTACTCCGGGAGGACACTCGGAAAACTCAACTTCGTGCCCGTACGGCTCCTTACAGTCGGACCGTACGCAAGCACGTTTATCTCCCGGGAAGCTAACCGGAAGAGAGTTGGACGAAGAAGCTGCGGCGACTTCTTCCGTCGCCACCGGAGAATGAGAAACAACGGGAGAATGGGCTTCTTGAACGGAGGAATCCGAGAAAGAACTTGAAATGGAAAGAGATGAAGACATAACTTACTTTTTCCTTGTTGATAATCCTTGAAGATTCACAGAGAGCAGTTATTGGAGAAGATGAACAGTACGGAGGATTCGCAGGTTTAGGGTTTCAGTTTTGAAAGAAATGAAATTGATTGTATACAATCATAGGGCATTAAAGGGGGAGGAATTTCGCCTATTGAGTAAACATTCAATGCGACGACGTTTCAAAAACGTCTAATCGGTGCTTTATCGGTACCCCCAAGCGTCGCATTTAATGCGGCTTACAACTTTAACTTTGGGCGGGAGATGAGATCGGCAAAACCGCCCTCCAAGAGAAACACACAGTTCAGAGGGGGGTACCAAGTTCAGTTCGGCCTTCCTCACACATTTCAGAGGGGGTACCAAGTTCAGTTCGGCCTTCCTCACACATTTCAGAGGGGGTACCAAGATCAGTTCGGCCTTCCTCACACGTTTCAGAGGGGGTACCAAGTTCAGTTCGGCCTTCCTCACACATTTCAGAGGGGGTACCAAGATCAGTTCGGCCTTCCTCACACGTTTCAGAGGGGGTACCAAGTTCAGTTCGGCCTTCCTCACACATTTCAGAGGGGGTACCAAGTTCAGTTCGGCCTTCCTCACACATTTCAGAGGGGGTACCAAGTTCTATTCGGCCCTCCTCACACATTGCAGAAATACCAAGTCCAGTTCGGCCTTCTTCATAACCTTCAGAGGGGGGTACGCATGTTCACTTAGGCCCTTCTCACAAATTCAACACGAACGAGAACAAGCATCAACTCCATCACCCCACTCTTTTTGGGGGGGGATGTGATAGGAAGTGGCCCATCTCCCTAGGCCCAAAGGCCCAACACCTAACGACAGGCCCAGATCGGTGAAGGCCCAACAGGCCCAGATCGGTGAAGGCCCAGAACGGCAAGCCCAACTCACACCAAATACGGGCCCAGGGAGTTGAGCCCAAAAACCTGAGCGTGGGGTGATGGAGAAGAATCCGGGGCTGGAGAAACCACCCACACTTCCACGTCTCACATCCACAACCGCTATGAACATCACCTATAAATAGGAGATTTGATTGTATTATGTACACTTACGCTATTCTGAATACAAAAACTATATTTTCCTCCCCGTGGACGTAGATCATACCGATCGAACCACGTAAATCTCTCGTGTTCTTCTTTATATTCGCATATAAACCGTATATAAATTTGGGCCGCAAATCGAAGATCATCAAGCATCTTAATTGAAATTAGGCTAGCTTGATGAATTGGTCGACGAAATCAAATGAAAACAACTGAAACATACTAGTAGTTTATTTCAGTTGAAGTACTATATTAATTGTTTTTGGTTAGATAAAAGGTGTTGTGTCGCTTTCTGGATATTGTCTTTGCCTCTTTAATCTACTAGTTTTTCAAATTGATTGCAGTAATTAATAAATGTTTATTAGATTTCACTATATTATTATTATTTTTTATTTTATTTTTTTCCAAACCAAAGATGACTTACATAGGAACACATAGAAGTTTTGGAGCTATTGGGCCCATAAGAAACCGTTGAATTCGTTAAGCAGCCCACTGGGCCTTTCGAATCAAATAAATAAACGTAGTAATCATGAATAATGAAAAGTGAATAATATTAATTCAATTTAATTGAATCTTTGATTCTATAAATGTGTGTAGTATATAGTTTAGATGATTATTATATGTTTTTTGGATTTAATACGTACCATCAATACAATATTCTCTTAGTTGATTAATTCTCTTCATATGAATTATTTGCCTAACACATAAAAACCTAACATTAGATGATGAAATCACTAACTAGCTACTTAACCTCTAAAAATTAAAAGGCTTGGTTCTCTTCTAAGCAAGCCTTACAAATGGCCGGTAGCGGTGGCTACTTGCATTGGTGTTTTTCTTCTCTTTCTTCTTTCTTCACATTCTCACTATCAAACACAGCAAACGCGTGGGCGACAAATCAATGGGAAAAAAATTGTGGTGCATGTTTTGGCATACCGAGTAAGTAGTTGACTAGTTAATGTACTCGATCAAGTTGAGCCCTCATAAAATCTTGGAAGTTTCGTGTGCGTAGGGCAGATGGAGGTACGGACAAGGAGACCCTCGCATTTTGGAATGAATGCCTACCTACTTTATTTTAAGTTTTTGCCTATTTGTAAATTAATTGTCATTTTGAAGATTTATACCAACATTACCCTTATTTATTATTCAAAGTTGTTTTATATTCTTTGATTCTCCACCAAAATAAAGAAAATGTCATTAAGATATAATCTTCAATAAATAAGGGTATTTTAGGTATAATTATTTTTCTTAATACGTGTGAAATATGGTAGAATGACTATTATAAAAAACAGGAGGGAGTAGTAGTTAAAAGAATGAAAAGTTGAAGATATATGTACTGGCAATCACGTACAATATTAATACTCCACATGGAGGTCCCAATTTTACACATGGAGGTCCCAATTTTACGTTAATTCCACACCTACTTCGAAAAAGACTCGTTGACCAAGACTCAAACACTACTTTCAGTCTTTCACATTAAATTATTGCCTAAATTATTGCATTAGAATTCAATAAATTAATTTAATTGAAATTTAAGAGATCGCGCACGGTGCGAATGGAAGGATATACTAGCTAGTAGTGTAGAAGTAGTAGTATTTATACCAAAATACTATTGTACTATATAGGGGGGGAAGGATATATATTACAAAATACAAATGATATTAAAGATAATATGTTTAATTATATCGTTGATAAAATTATTATTCATAATTTTTAGAACATGCATGCATGGCTTATTAATGAGCTGATTAGTAAGGACTTTTATTTTTGAACCAATTCTTACTCAAATTTCTGCCTATCCTCAACTGCGCGTGTACATTAAATTCCGATCGATTCCGCCAGCCACCCATTTTGACTTTGTTTTTGTTCCCTTACATTAAAGTTCTTACTCAACTGCGTGTACATTAATTTCTCGCCCAACCATTGCATTCTTTCTCTTACATTAAGTTGTATATAAGATCAATTCATATATTATACCATCCATATATCTTCAAACATCATCCCCTCCCCTCCCAAAAAAAAGAAAGAAAAAACGATGATGGTGATGAGGAGTAGAAAATTAACTTTAACCCTAGTTTCAGCAGACAATCTCCCACATGTCCGCAAAAATGGGCTGATGAAAGTGTACGCCAAGGTGTCTCTGAATGGGAAATCCAACAGCAAGAAGCGCAGCCCCACGGACATGACGGGAGAGACAAACCCTAGATGGAATTTCAGCGTGGACTACACGATGAACGAGTCCGCCGTCAGGTCAAAAGAAGCAGGACTGGAGGTGGTGGTGGAGCTCTACTGTGAGAGAATGATGGGATTGAGAGACAGGTTGATTGGGCAAGTGAAGTTACCAGTGAACAGTCTGTTCGTGAAGAAGAGCAGTGGCGGTGTAAAAAAGGTGAGCTACAGTGTGGAAGGGACTAAAAAAGGGAAGCTCAAAATTCTCTACGGCTTCGGAGGGATGTTTTTGGTGCCAAAGCCTTCTAAATGGAAACTAATTACGAAGAAAGTTCTTACTCTGGTTGTGCATGGAGTATGGTTTCTCTTTACTGGAGACACTGGTGATTGGTTTTACTCGATTGAAAATTAACCAACTGATACAATCGAGAAATCGAGGAGATATTAGTTCGAGAATATAAGTTTATTACTAGCGTTTTATTTATTGTCTTTTAGTTATAGTTTTGTATTTGGGCTGGGGCTATAAGTCCAAAGCCCAATTAGGATGTCTAAGCCCATTAGGTTTTAGTATGTGAACCTATTTAAGGCTTATTTGTAGTTTGACCATCATTATCGAAATAGAAGATATTCGACAGTTCTCCTTGTTCATGGAGCTCCGGCCTCTCGAAGTGCCGTTTTCTTTCGTTTATGGAGTTTAGGCAACTCGAATTGTCCTTTCGTTGATACAAGGCGTATCAATTGGTGCTTTCATTAAGAGAATCTCTCTTTGAGGATCCAATTTTATTCCAAAAAAAAAAAAGAAGAAGAAGAAGAAGAAGAAGAAGAAGAAGAAGAAGAAGAAGAAGAAGAGGAGGAGTTCGAACCAGAAGAAAAAGAAGAGAGGATCAACGGCTGTTCGGATTCTATTCAAAAGTGAAGACACGTCGGGTAGTGCGAAGCCTTTGACGAGATCTGGTAATTGGAATTTCTTGGTTTCTTTTCCCTACTGCTGTTCATTCATATGGGTGCGAAAATTGACTGTATGTGGGCTTTGGGTATTCAATCATTAATTGAGCAAAAGAAAAGTGGGGATTAGTTTTGTGTTGGTGCAATTCTGTTGGTGCGTGTGGGAAGGGAATTTATTGCTTGCTGGTCCGATTGGCACACTAGGTAGGAAAGGGGCATTAATTCGAAGGTTCAGATTTGTTGCTTTTGTTGCTCTGTTGACTTGGGGAAGTTGAGGTGTTCGGTGATTGAGCAAATGAAAAGAGAAATTGTTTGTGCAGAAGGTTGCCGTTAGTTTAGCTCAGTTTTTAAGGGAGAAAGAAAATCAAGCTTGTTGTTGGGTTTCCTTGTGGCGGCGTCTTGGTGGGACTATTTTAGTTGAAGTTACGAACTGAAAGTAATGGAGGGATCTTCTGAAATCTTAGCTGCCCTCAAGAATCTACAAATTTGTATTGGAGGTCACTTCGAAGCAACAAACAGAATTATGAAAGAGTTTGTGCACTCGATGGATTTGCGTTTTGGAGAATCAAAGCTCGAGCCAAAAACTTCGCTCAACATGAACTTGGGTTCATTGGGGTTCGAAGTTGAAAATTCAAAAGGAGAAATTGAAACGGCCAAGGAGTTTGATGATTTAGATGTTTCCGAAGTAGCTATAGAGATTGTTGAAGATGATGAGCTACTTGATCAAGTCGAAGCAATGGTTGGTTTTGAGTTGGAAGCAAAATCTGTTGAAGTTAGTACATTTGAAGCTGATTGCAAGATTGAAGTATTTGGAGAAGAAATATTGAAGGTTGTACATGCTTACTTTGCTTATGATCCTCCTCTGCCACCTTCGTTAGTAGCTGTCATTCCTATCCACACTATGTTTGTTGTGGAACATCTCGGATTGGGCAGGGAGTACGAGGCTCACGTGGCTCGGAGGAGGACAACTTTCAAGCTTTATGACTTCAAGGAAGTTTATGTTGAATCACGGAATCTCCACCTTGAGGACAAGGTGGTTTTGAAGGGGTGAAGAGTTGATACGATCGAGAAATCGAGGAGATATTAGTTCGAGAATATAAGTTTATTACTAGCGTTTTATTTATTGTCTTTTAGTTATAGTTTTGTATTTGGGCTGAGGCTATAAGTCCAAAGCCCAATTAGGATGTCTAAGCCCATTAGGTTTTAGTATGTGAACCTATTTAAGTTTTATTTGTAGTTTGGCCGTCATTATCGAAATAGAAGATATTCGACAGTTCTCCTTGTTCATGGAGCTCCGGCCGCTCGAAGTGCCGTTTTCTTTCGTTTATGGAGTTTAGGCAGCTCGAATTGTCATTTCGTTGATACAAGGCGTATCACCATCACACATGCATGCTTCATCGATCTTAATTATTCATGCATGCATGCATGATTAATGGTAATGGTTAATGGTAATGGTAATTGATACTGTGTTGCAATTAATTCATGTTTTTAGTTGATTTGTAAGTATATGATACGTTAATTTAATTATTTGTTCGGCTTAGCCCGTTTAATTATTTGGGTCGTTCCTTTTCGGGTTTTCTCGTTGATTCTTTCCCGAATCGTAGGTCGAATCAACCCTAGGTCTTTAGTATACATAGATGGAATGTATCTTATTTCATTATCAAGAAATATTATACAAACCCTAATTTATTTTGCCGTCTTTTACTTTTCTTTTCTGCCTCGTAATCTGTGGTGTGAACGACGAGCAAGGTTCTCGCGTTTGCCGTCTTGTATTTTTACTTCTTTCCGTTCGTCTTGGTAGAGGAAATCGCTCCATCCTCTATCAATTGATGCTTTCATTGAGAGCTTCCGAAGTGGAGTCTCTTTGAGGGGGCGAAACATAGGCTATCTCTGTGTAGCGGGCTTCTCCGCCGTCATCATCTATGGCGAGTCGTATTTCCCATCTACACAAGTCGCCATGGAGTATATTCTCTCCAGGCTACAACGATTAGAAGCCCGACTCGATGAGTTGGACCGAATCGAGGCGTGAGACCTTCGCTAGACAACAGCACACGAGCCACCATGCCCGGACCATTCCCATTCGTCACCTCTCCCGCGATGCCTCCACCATGAGTGCTGCATCAACACCCACCCACGGCCTCCGACGCGGTACAGCCGCCGCTAGGTTTCCGGCAGCCGAGACACGCACCCCGGCCATCGCTGGCAGATCTCCACACACCATGGGAATCTCCTTGGCCTCGTATTGACCTGGAATGTTGCAGCAACCGTTCAGATTGGGAGTATTCGGTTCCGTGTATTTCCGATCCACCGCCGTCACACACCGATTATGTGTCGAGCTCAATTGAACCATAGAGAGAGAGAAGAGAGAGAGAGGGCTAGCACCATTCTCCCTTGGTTTGAAAGTGGCAGAAGAGGAGGGGGACTCCAAAACGCTTGGTGCCGCCGAGAACCCAAGCCCTAACTCCGTCAATGCGACGAGTGGCTCCGGCAATGGTGGCGGCGATGTCAACAATGCCGTTAACTCAAAGCTCTGCCGCCGTCACTAACGACGATGTGCGCGAGAAGACCTTGGAACTCACCGACGAGTTGATGGCATGTGACTTTAAAGCTGCGAAGGAGGGAGATGAATTTGCTCTTGAGTGTGCTTCTGTTGGATGGGCCTTGTTGAACAAAGCCAAAGAGGAGGTGGATCCGTTGGAATTTACGCGAAAAAAAAAAAAAAAAAAAAAAAAAAAAAAAAAAGGTGAAGGTCCAAGGAAAAGGGGGTTGAAATCAAGCGAAGTTTCTCGACGTTTGGTTATTTTTGGCTTTTATGCACTTGCTGAAGTATATAAAGATCTCCACCTTGAGGACAAGGTGATTTTCAAGGGTGGGGGAATTTATACGTTAATTTAATTATTTATTGGGCTTAGCCCGTTTAATTATTTGGATCGTTCCTTTTCGGGTTTTCTTGTTAATTCTTTCCTGAATCGTAGGTCAAATCAACCCTTGGTCTTTAATATAAATAGGTGGAATGTATCTTATTTCATTATCAAGAAATATTATACAAACCCTAATTTATTTTGTCGTCTTTTACTTTTCTTTTCTGCCTCGTAATCTGTGGCGTGAACGACGAGCAAGGTTTTCGCATCTGCCGTCTTGTATTTTTACTTCTTTTCGTTCGTCTTAGTAGAGGAAATCGCCCCATCCTCTATCAATTGGTGCTTTCACTGAGAGCAATTAATTCATTTCAAGATTTAATAAGAGCACGTTTGCGTTTGTAATCTATAGATATATCAAGAGTATTCTTTTATTAAACTAGTTAGTTGGTTTGCATCTACTGTATTCCAAGTGAAAAAAAAAAAAAAAAAAAAGCTCGTCCGAAATCGAATTCCCGAGCTAGCTCGAGCACATAGGTACTCGGCTCGATATGCTCGCGAACATGTTTGACTCGTATATAATTGAGCATGTTCACCAACTTATATATAATCGAGTATGTTCGCAAACTCCTAGTTGAACCCGTAATCGAGCCCAATTGACTTAAAATTAGGTTTTACAAGAGCTCAAAATCGAGCTCGAATTAATATACTAATATATATTCACGATCTCCACGAGCCTGGTTCGAACTCGAATTCGATCCGAACTAGTTATCAATTAATATATGTTGAGCCTGGTTCGAGCTCGAGCTCAAATTTAAAGCTCGAGAAAACTTAAACGAGCCGAGCTCGGGCATGCCAATACTCGGCTCGGCTCGGTTTGTTTACGGTCCTACCCCCAATTATTCTAATTCTTGCGCTTCAAATGTGTATTGTGCTGATTGTTCCGGACTTGGTTAATTTGTTGTAACATCAAATGATTATTAGATTTCAACAACAATAATAATGGAAATGGAACACGTAGAGTTGTGGGGCTATTGGGCCCTTAAATAATTCTTGAATTCCGTAGGCCCAATGGGCCTTCGAATCAAATAAAGATTTCAAATAAATAAAAGAAATTATAATGTGTACTGCACACCTATAATCTGCCATTAATTAACCACATGAAGAAGTAAAACACACAAATAAATCAAATCATACAATAACCTAAACATAATTAACACACAAAATTTCTGATTCCGACAGTTTTTTCGGTTGTAAAAAGTCAAACCTGAACTCATTCCTGCAGAAGACAAGATCTTTCTTCTTCAACCTCTAACCTTAAACATTCTTCACCCTCTGTACTTTTGCTGAGTGGAAGCTGAGGACTGTCGCTTGTACTAATCAAACATACATATACGGTAACATGTAGTAACTATGTATCTCTCTCTCTCTCTCTCTCTCTCTCTCTCTCTCTCTCTCTTTCTTATAAGAACAAATCTGATTTTGAGGTGGAGTTTTGTGATTCCCATAGGCACCTGCATTCTGGCAAAGGATTCAAGTATACCGAACCTTTTCTCGTCGACTTTTTCACTCTAGGCACCATTATGCTCCTCCGATCACTCTCTGCTAGCATCGTCTCCATCTCGTCCTTGAAGCTATCCCAACTGCAGAAGCCATGAGAACAGTTATGTCAGCTCGAAAGAAGAAAGGCTTTCTTGATTGTAATGGAAGCTTCTGAATTCTAGGCATCATTACCTTTTGCTCGTGTTCTGCATCAAGACGACAAGCTTGCTTTTATCGGGCATGATTGTCTTTGCGTGTCCGTTGTAGAAGAATCTCCGTTGTCCCATAAGAAAATGAGGGAAGTTTCCTCCTTGAGTCGTCACAAATACTTCACTATGCAAACATAACATATAGTCGACTGCAGCTAGCCTCGACGAATAGCCCTGCAAAAACAGAAGGGGCATGAAGAATTTGGACACATAAAAAACTTCAAGAAAAGGATTAGCAGTAGAAGAGGTTGGATGTTTACCTTAATTGGAGCAAGTTCATCAGCTGTGGCAAGCGACCACTTAGTCTCGAGCAAAGGAAACATCCTCCGAAGTGGCTCTAAGTATGTCTCCTCTTTGTATATTCTGCCCGATGCCAAATAAATCGGAGTATTGTTCGAAAATCCCATGCCTCTCAACATCAAACCAACCTATGCTGACAACATGGTTGTAGGGGCTTGTATCATTTAAATGTGACGATCTTTTTCAAAACATTTGTCGACGAAAAAGGTGAAGATGTTCGTTAAATATTCAAATTTGGAATCAAAACTAACCTCCACTGGTGTCATCGGACACTTTCCATTGACGCGATTCATACCAGGCTCGGAAACTTGGGTTTTCATCAAGAACTTCTTCCCCCATCCCTTTTTACGCATTGAATCCATTTCTGATTTCTCCGCCTCTCCTTCGTCGTACACGCAGCATGAGAAAGCCACCATGTCCTACTTTGAGAGGCCAGTTTGAAGTGGTCAAGTTTTGACTTTTTTCGAATGTCAACCAACCTTAAAAGACAGAGGATGTTCAAAAAATAGCTCATATCCAATAGAAAAAGGCTTACCTCTTCAAATCGGAGATGAACTGCGACATACTTTCCTCCATAACTCGAGCTCTTATCAGCCATTCGATTGGCTATCACTTTTGCTAGATTCGTAACGGGTGATGAGAATCTCAGCGCCTTATAGTTTGCTAGACATCTCAAATACTGAATGTGGGGTGGAATGCTCGTAGCTAATCTATTGGCGAAAGGGGAGATCCGGACAACCCTGCAGCAAAGAGATTTCCGATTTTCATATCCCATATTTCTGCAATGCCGATGTTTTAGGAAGGAAACGGATCGAGAACTAGGTACCTCGTGTCTTGCAAGATCGGATAAACCTCATCCATGTAATAATGACTAGAAGCCCAAGCTGGGACTCTAATGTTTGGGATAGCGCTGATGCTAAAATTGTAGCTTTCCATCAATTCCTCTGGTAGGTCTCGAACCACCGTGACGTAATCTTTCAGGGAGGATATGAAATGATCCTCATCGTAAATGTCAGCAAACGTACTGTGAAGCATCGAAAGAGTTGTATTGTAAGTACAGAGGCTATGCATGTTCACTAAGACGGTTGCAGTATTATCAGGCGAGTGATTTGCATTTTTATATGATCTTGATGAACGAAGAATGCAACATGAATAGAAATCCCGACCAATGCATTACCTTGGATCTTTCCAAACATTATGAACATCAAAGCGAGGAATCACGAGAGTGGCATTTAGCAGTCCAGCAACAGCCACCGCATTGCAAATCTGCAGGTGCAACAGTACAGTTACGAAGGTCTATATAAAAAACGAATTAAGGAAAAGATGGAGACATTAAATTTTCGCGAAAGCAGCATGGAAATATCAATCCTGTTAGTAAGTCCTGCATATGGAAGCCATATTCTTTCGATGAATCCAACTGAAAACTTCGAAACGTATTTAACAACAGCTATAGCCCTATCAGCAATTTTAACATACAACTAATTGCAGGGATTTACAGGGTAACATTTTGCTCTAAGCATATAATTTCAGGAATCAAATCAGACATAACAATCAAAATTTAAACAAAAGACAATCGAATGGAGCATGATTTTCATACCGATGAGCGTTGCTGGTTCAAACCACCATTAGCCTCAATCACGAGATAACGCTGAAGCCTTGGAGCAACTGATAATACAAAACAGAAAACGATATACCTCAAATACAAATAAACGATTCCGAACTATCATTCTCATCATTCCATCATCAAAATGTGGCAATATCACACACACATACCATTTTGCTGATGAGCATATGCATTCTGGCAAAGCCTTTGCTCTTTCAACTTTCTTCTATACCTCCATAGATTATCCAACTGCAACACATGAGCCTCTCATTACTATAATACTATGCAAATCTGCATCGGTGAAAACAAGGAATATTTTTTCCTCCACACACCCTATAAAATATATGTGTTTGACTTTGGAGCAAATTAAGTAAAGTAATCCATAACATAATGGAATTTTTGCATGTTAGACAGATCATAACATCTGAGGCTCAAGATTCAACATTTATTGTTCTTTGACTAATTTCATTACAATTATACAATTCCTCAACTCCTCTCCCACTCTTCACTAAAATATGAACACAAATTCCAACTTGAAGGCCAACACATGCCGCATTTTACTGCTGACATTTCCCAAATTGCTCAAAAATTCCAACTTGAAAACTTCAACATCCCGCATTTAGATGAAGTAATTTAAGCTCTAAAGAAATGTTTCGGCAAATTCCCAGAATTGTCAGCAATGAACTGTAAACAGGGGACTCTTGATGGAGACAATGACAAAAGGATTTTTTATTTTTATTTTTAATTAAAAAAACACTAACCCTTTTCTTCTCAACAGAATTTCTCAATTGTCCTAATCAAGAATGATCAACCACCTAAGAGTGCAGATCTTTCAAGAAATTCTACTAAAATGTAAGCAAAAACGTGCTTTCAAAAAGTGAAAAAGCACTCCCACAATAACTGGAAAAGGTAAAAAAGAAATATTGACAGCAACAAGAGGGAAGAACAGGCATTTGGAGTGGATTTCCAGAATCAATTTAGAGCGAGAGCGGTGAAATTAAGCAGAGCAAGAATGGAAACCTCAACAGTGGAAGAATTATCCGACTGAATTTCGGGCCAGAGCTTGAGAAACAGCTCCTGGCTGCGGTAGAGCGATCCCGGCGGCGGCGGCGGCGGAGGGTGGAGGATGCTGAGCAGGGGCCCAGCGCAGGTGATCAGGCCCATAATGTAGAGAATCGTCAAGAAAAGGAGGTATCTTTTGTGGAATATTCCGCCGTAGAAGAAGCAGACAACCCCGCGGTGGCGGTGCTTGCAGTGGAGGTGGAGCTTCCGCCGGCCTCTCGTGGCGGTCGTGGCGGCGGCCGATTCTGTGGTGTACGTTAGCGCCATGCAATGTGGAGTTAAATCTGAGACTAGTATCAGTATCAGGATCTCCCCCTCCCTCACTCTCTCTCTCCCTCTCTAACTTTCTCTCTCTAAATTTTATGTAAACTGTGATTCGCTGTTCATCATGGGTTTTGACAGTGTTTCTTGAATTGACTATATAAGCAGCGGAGCCTTTGCTACAGTGCTCAAATATTTCAAATTTAATTCCAAACAAAAAAACATTAAGCTAACTCCACTTAAGACTTTAGTTAGTTAATTAGTTGCAAATTACTCCCTCCGTTTTTTCTTACGTGTCTCGTTTGTTTATTACATAGATGGTATGTTAGAAAAAACGGAGGGAGTAGTAGCTAATTAGTTATGCACGTGACATGCAATGGGAAAACCTTGATTTTAATCAAGAAACTATGAATTAATAAATAAACAACTCGAGTTAAATAATATGTAGATGATTGAATTAGGGATTCCCTTAATTTTAATTTGGAGGGGATCCATATTTAGAGGCGTATTAATATCTTTGGTAACGTGATACTCCCCCCGTTCCACTCCATTTGACCTGCTCTATTATTTTATACATCACATATATTCACTCTATAAGCCAAATGGAGCGAGATGAAGGGAGTAGTAATATTTAGAGAACAAATTGAAAGCTACAACCACCTCTACTTTTTTTCTTTTTCCACTATTAGGAAAAAAATAATTGGGAATGGGTCGATTTTTGGCTATCAATATTTATTTTTTTTAGTGGAACATTGTTCAATCAATTACTAACCCATGGAGCCGACCTACAAGGTGCCATTTAGTTATAAGATATATGGTCCTTACTCATAACAAAAAAGGTCATTATCTCACGTTATGTCGATAACTAAGGGCTTCGTCTGTTCCGATTTAATTGTCCCACTTTAAATTTAATTTTATATTTAAACGAGTCTATTGAGGACCAAATAGTAATATATAAGTGTCTCTTTCTTAATTTTTTGATTGATTATGCATTATTAAATCAGTTTAAATACTAATAAAATTAAACATCAATTTAAAGAAAGCGACTGCAATTGAGAATGGACCCTATGAAATGGGATATTCTTGTCTCCCCATTTTCTATTCTTATGTATATTGTGATTTGTGAAGTGAAATATGTAAAGATCATCAATTATTACATTTTGGGTATTAATCATAAGTTTTAGTGGTTTAATTTATTAAGTGGTTGGGGCTTCATTTTCATCTTAGATTCTCATCCTCCAAAACATAAACAATAACTAGAAACAGAAAATAGTACGACCAGTACGAATTAAGACATGTATAACAGTAGACAGTAGTGAGTCATCAAAGTAATGCGTGTAAATTTGATTAGACGAGAATTTACTATATTTTAAGAACAACTCTGTAAGAATGGGACGTATGAAAAAAGGAAATTAACGATGCGGGACGGACGGACATAGTAGAATTTATTTTGAGAATAAGGGTTGGCTCCTCAAAGCTAGGGTTGATTTGTCTTTGTTACAGCGTTGGGATGAATAAAATTTGGAAGGGGGAATTTAATCTGACTTTGACCCCAAAAAATCTTTATTAATAAATGTGAAAATATGTCATTATTTGCTGCTGTCCTTGTAATATTTGGAGTATTTGGCTGTGTTTTTTTGTTGCCAACTTGACATCAAAGAATAATCAAATAAATTCTGAAACTACGTACGTGTCTTTTTCAAAAAGTATAAGAAACAAAAACAATTTTTTATTTCATAATACTACCTCCATCTCATTAAATAAGCTCCAAATGAGAATGGACCAAGAACCAAGGAAAAAAAATCAGGGGAAATTAATTACAGCATTAGCAAAAAATTAGGGAGAGCAGTTACTGTTCAAAGGTGCACTGTAGCGGGGTTATTGGTAATTAGGCCCCCTTATTACACTTTGATGGGATGGCCCATTAGTGGTAATTTTTTGCCATATACGGAAATGGGGCTATTAGTTGAGACAGACCAAAACGGCATCTGGGGCTAATTTAGCGAGACGGAGGTAGTATATACTTTTTGTTATGAAATAATAATTTGGTGGCTAGAATACTCCACATTCCTATCATAAAATAAAGAGAATATATAGTCATATACCCAATTTCAAGTTGTAAACTTAAATTTAGCTTTGTATCTTAAAAACAAAACGTAAAAATATACCCATATTTTGCTTCGGTAGACCAAAATGCCCTTGCTTTTTAGGTTCGGAGTACTTTTTGACTTTTTCTTTTTTTTTCTCACCAATTTCTTCTTTTATTATACGCACCATCTCCCTCTCCATCCTTCTTCATAGTTTCTTCACTCTCTCTTCTCTCTCTCTCTTCACTCGCACCATCTCTCTCTCTCTCTTCAATGGCGACGGGCTCTGCGAGAATCCGGCACCGTAGAATTTCTCCAGCATCTCCCTCTCGAGCTCGATCACCTTGGCGTCGTCGGAGAGCGACTCGAAGCCGGTGCCGACGTCGCTGCTGTCGGAGCTGTAGGCGGAGAGCGGGAAGAAGTCGTCGTCGCAGCCGCAGGAGCGGAGAACTCGGCCCAGTACCGTCTCCGGCGTGTTGGCGGGGAACTCGGCCCAGTAGAGGGCCTCTTTCAAGCTGTGGCAGCGGGAGGAGGACCTCTTCGGCCGGAGAATGCTGAGGAAGGAATCTCGGATGGACACGATCCGAGGCGAGATATTCCACCTCTGCTCGCACTTCCTCCTCTTCCACGGCATCTTCTTCACGATCCTCTTCACTTCGTCTTCGTCGGAGCAGGCGCGGTGGTCTCTTCCCCAGTATCGCCGGCGGAGGACCATGGGCGCGGCGGATCCGGCGGCTGGAGATGAGCCGCTGCAATCACCGGCGTCCGTACCAGACGGAGGGAATAGAATGGCGGCGTTAATGAGAGAGAGAGCTGCAAGTGATGAGAGAGAGAGCTGCAAGTGATGGCGGCGGAGGACCATGGGCGTTGACGGAGAAGAACCGATGGCGGCGGCGGCTCAAAATTATTTTCTTTTGGAGAGAGAGAGCTGCAAGTATTTTTTTCTTTTGTTTTTTTATTTTTTGTGCACAATTATTGTTGATATTTGCAATAAAGTTTAGAAAATTTTAGATATCTTTTCTACACATTTTCAATTCGAGAAAAAATTGATTGCTCGATGTTTGGATCCATGTCAAATTTATAAATTATTATGTTCACCATTTTGAATCGTCTCACTCATTAGTTGATGAGTGAAGCAAATGGAGGAGTGGGTTTTTTTTTAGGTCCCTTTTTTGTGATTTGAATTACGAAGTGGTTGTTGCTCTTACGATTACTTAAGTGCATATTAAGAAACACAAAAAAGATTACTCGTACTTAAGTATACAGTACGAAAGGAAGAAAAGCTTACTGCGTACTTAAGTACACAGTACGAAACACAAAAAAAAATTACTAGTCTTGTGTAAGTTTTTGTTCAATTTACATGATATACTAAAGTACACAGTACGAAAGGAAGAAAATCTTACTGCGTACTTAAGTACACAGTACGAAAGGAAGAAACGATTACTACGTACTTAAGTACACAGTACGAAATATAAAAAAAAGATTACTAGTCTTGTGTAAGTTTTTGTTGAATTTATATGATATACTAAAATACACAGTACGAAAGAAAGAAAATCTTTCTGCGTACTTAAGTACACAATACGAAAGGAAGAAAATCTTACTGTGTACTTAAGTACACAGTACGAAACACACAAAAAAATTACTGCGTACTTAAGTACACAGTAAGCTTTTCTTCCTTTCGTACTGTGTATTTTAGTATATCATGTAAATTGAACAAAAACTTACACAAGACTAGTAATCTTTTTTTGTGTTTCGTACTGTGTACTTAAGTACGCAGTAAGCTTTTCCTCCTTTCGTACTGTATACTTAAGTACGCAGTAAGATTTTCTTCCTTTCGTACTGTGTACTTTAGTATATCATGTAAATTGAACAAAAACTTACACAAGACTAGTAATTTTTTTTTGTGTTTCGTACTGTGTACTTAAGTACGCAGTAAGATTTTCTTCCTTTCGTACTGTGTATTTTAGTATATCATGTAAATTGAACAAAAACTTACCACAAGACTAGTAATCTTTTTTTGTGTTTTGTACTGTGTACTTAAGTACACAGTAAGTTTTTCTTCCTTTCGTACTGTATACCTAAGTACGCAGTAAGATTTTTCTTCCTTTCGTACTGTGTATTTTAGTATATCATGTAAATTGAACAAAAACTTACACAAGACTAGTAATCTTTTTTTGTGTTTCGTACTGTGTACTTAAGTACGCAGTAAGCTTTTCTTCCTTTCGTACTGTACACTTAAGTACGCAGTAATATTTTCTTCCTTTCGTACTGTGTACTTTAGTATATCATGTAAATTGAACAAAAATTTACATAAGACTAGTAATATTTTTTTGTGTTTCGTACTGTGTACTTAAGTACGCGGTAAGTTTTTCTTCCTTTCGTACTGTGTACTTTAGTATATCATGTAAATTGAACAAAACCTTACACAAGACTAGTAATCTTTTTTTGTGTTTCGTACTGTGTACTTAAGTACACAGTAAGCTTTTCTTCCTTTCGTACTGTGTACTTAAGTATATCATGTAAATTGAACAAAAACTTACACAAGACTAGTAATCTTTTTTTGTATTTCGTACTGTGTACCGAACAAATCAAATAAGATTTTCAAAATATATTCCGATTCATGTGAGAGAGAGATAGAGAGAGAGAGAGTAATCGAATGTTGGGCTCGTAAAAAAATATGGGTTCTTCTTTGCTAAAATAAATGAGACTTTACGTTCCAAGATCAAGGCATTTCATAAGCAGACAAATCACACCCATCTCTCTCTCTCTCAACAAAGCCACGATGGCAGCATCGGGGCCGGTGCCCATCAACAACGAGACCACGACTGCCGGAATCACCCATCCGAAGGCTTGAAATATCTGCAGCATAGCTAAACTCTTATCATGTAATTGAAATGTAAACACAAAACAGTAGAGCAACAAAGAAAAGCAGTAGCAATTAGTCTAATTTGCAGAAAGTAAGGTATTTTTCGAAACAAGAACCCAGTTTTGGTAGAGAAGTGATGAAGATTTGCATCAAGTTCTTCAAATTTTGAAGATTTACATTCTCCATACACAAAAATCACCAATTATAGAATTAAACTTCTAAATTTGTGGAATTCAGTTTAACTATGGATGAACTCTACCTTATACGCTACCTTAGGATCCCAATCGAATCCAATCGAAGCTTCGAGAATCCCAAAACCATCGTCTTCGCCATCGTCTTCATCATCGGACCACCAAACCCTCTGCTTCGCGGCGGCGTTTCTGAACCCAAACCCAACCTCCTCATCGCAATCGTACGTCGGAGCTCGAATCCCCGTCCAAATCCTCTGCTGAACCTCACACTCCTCCGGCTGTCGTCGGAGTAGAGGGGCATCTTCTCCGGCGTCGGCAGCTCGTGGAAGAAACCCCACTCCGCCGCCGCCTTGCGGATCCCCTCCACCACCTCCCTCCGCCTCTCCCCGCCGCCGCTGCTCAGCCCCTCGAAGTCGACCGTCGGCAGCTCTAGCTTGGTGGAGACCGGTATGTTTCTGTGCAGCAGCTCCGGCGGGTGCACGAGGGAGGTGAAGGCGGCAGAGCGCTGGAATCTCGGTGGAATCGCGGTGCAATCGCGCTGGAATCGCGGTGGTTTTGTGGAATCGCGGTGTGAGAGAGTGGAGTCGGGTTTCTGGTTTTCGAGAGGGAGAGAGGGAAGTTGATTGAGAGAGAGAGAGAGAGGGAAGTTGATATGCGTGTTCCCTAGGTGAGCAATAATTCAGCAGAAATCCCGCCAATAACTTGCAGGGGTAATTTTGTACCAATTTTGAAAAATTGGGTATAATTTTATGTTTTTAAGATCCAAAGCAAATTTTAGTTTTTTAACTTCACCTAGGGTATTTTCCTTTTTCCCTCTAAAATAAAACCTGATTCCCCTTTAGATAATCAAATCTTTAATTTTTTTTTTTTTTAAATAAAAGTTAATTTGGCAATACGTACAAAATTAGAAAAATGGAATAAGTTAAGATGTCATGTCACTATTGTGATTATAAATATGTACTAATAATTTAAAGAACCAACTTCTACATTATTGGTTTGCCGTCACGGCGTATTCTAATTTTTCTTGTATATATGTTGGGTATACTTTATACGAGACTCGTATTAATTTGGTTTGTTCAAATATTTAACATAACACAATGTTTCTTAAAAGTAAATTAACATAATTCCTAGAGTTTAAACACTTTTCACTTTTCGCCGGAATCCAAGGCGGAATTGTTAGAACTTTTATTTAAGAAATTTACACTTTTATCAATTGAGACAATTTTTTCATTTTTTTCTCAAAAGTTTTGAGCCTAACAAATTAGCCAGCTACAAATAATTAAATAAGAGTTATTTTTTTTTTTTCAATTAATTCCTTAAAGAATGAGATCCAAGATCCAAACTCAACCACTCTACTTTCATATTAATAAAATAAAAAATGTGAGAAATAAATAATGAAATAATAATAAGCCTCACATCACATATATATTGGACCACTAAACCTTAGTTGTTTGGTTCGTGATATTTTATGCATAGGTTTCCATACAAGAATTCCACCTTTTGTGATCTCTAGAGGTGAATGGATCATAGTGCATCCTCCAATATTGGCGTATTAGATTTCGGTGCGTTTTGTAAAGTGCTAAATCGAGGAGAAAATCCAGTTCGATATGATTTCACGATATCAAAAAGAGAAGTGGATTTTGACCTAAGAGTGGGTAGTTGTGGGAGTTGCACATTTTATTGCCTCATAAGTGGAGTCATGAAATAGCAACATGTGACATGCTTTCCTTTTCTCTAAATAGTAGAGAATTTATCATAGTTTCAATACCCCTTTTCTAAAAGAATGAAAAAAGGATTACTCCAATACAAAATACATGTGAAACAACAAACACACATTGCACTTAGAACACAAACTAGGTTTATCACATTAGAATCTTGATTTTGCCTTTTTTTTTTGGGCATCTTTCATCTTAATCTCATCATTAAAAGGGTAATATGCAGTTATGGCTATGGCCCCATTTGTTGAATGCTTTACACTTTTATGCTTTGACTACATAAGTCCCACTAATTAACTTAGCATCTTAGTACCCGTCAAACGTATAAAACGACATCATCAGTGTAGACAAACACGAGCGGGCTTTCACCCGTGTCATGTCAACAATCGTCCATCCTCCGGCCCATCTGGAGAGCGGGGGAGGGGGAGCAGTGGCATAGTACTGCACTGGGGACAGGATGCAGACTCAATATCTCACACTAAAACATTAGGCTGAGGATTCAAATCTAATGAAGATTTGTCCAAACTCAATTAGTACCCACCGACAACATTGTAAAAGGTGTGGACCTTCACCTTGCATCAATGGCTTTAAATAGCAATTACTTCAGGCTTCAAAGACTGGTACTCACTCACATGCTTCACCCCTCTTAACCTCTATTCCCTACTCCTTCAACATAACTGCTTTGCCACCCTTTTCAGCTCATACAACATATGTGAAATATCTATCCTCTTCAATGTTATTACAACTGGGCTTCGGTTATTTTTATCTTTCTTGTTATAAAAATCGAATCTTGGAAGTCCTAGTACAGCACAAGAACATGGGCGGAAAACGACAAGCTGAACTACCAACGCAGCTAGCCATGAATTATCTATGAAGAAAGTACTCGAATCAACTAGAGCAAAAATTGATACTGCTGAAGAGCAGTGTTATTCATTCATTCATCAATGATCAAGGAGAACAAAACTCTGAAAGTAACGACCGAGTCAGGAATTTTCTGGCACTGTTAAATAAGAGAGTTAAATTTACTGCAGCCATAATCTTTTGCAGTTTGTGTAGCAAAAGAAAGCACAAGATTAGTCTCGAGAAAACAAGCTACTCGACTTGAGGATTTGTGTTTATAGAATACATACTGAAATATTGATGGGAGAAACCATCTAACTCGAGCTTAAGCTTACATACAAGCACCAACTCTGTCGCGAGGAATCAAGCGCAGTTCCGAGCCATGTTTGAGAAAGACATTTCCTAAGAAAACAATTCACATCAGAAGTGTTAGAGGTGCAAACCATGGATCCCACTCACACAAACCGTTTGTATTCAACATTTCAAAACGGCCAAACCAAAAAAGAAGCTTATTATTTATTACAGAACCTCTATTATGTTCGGTGGGATACGCTTGACTCACGGATCATTATATGTGTCACCTAACAAACTTAGTATTTACGAAGACGGTAGGGGCCGGGACAAAATTAGTATGTTTTGTCTAAACAACGGACTTGGCAGCTCGAGATAGTTTTGTTACATTCTGAAACCTTTATGAAAAGATTTGAAATAGTACAAGTATGATACATGTACTCAGTTGCTTGTACACAAACCCTATATATAGTAGGTTTAGACCAAGGACGAGAAAAATAGAATGGTACCCGGTATCAACGTCTGAATGAAGCTGCAATTAACTACAGAAACCTCTTCTTTTGGGGGGGGGGGGGGGGGGGGGGGTTAGCAGAAGCTATATAATGTTAGGCACTTAGTAGGTTTCAAGATAAATTGCTAAAAGGACATCAGGGCGAAAACGATTGATGCACGTGTCAAGGAAAAAGAACGTAGGATGCATCGATCTTAAGTGCGAAAACAGAGGTTGACAAACAAAATGTAGCTTTCACATGATCCATATGCATAAAGTTGATAAATTCCACCTTAACATTATATGGTGATGCAGAACACACGTAACTAAAACATGACAGTTTATTACTATCTAGAACACACATCACCAATCGATCTCATACCAACAAAACAGTTCACACCAAAAACATAGAGATGGCATAACGAAACAAGCTAAATAGAAAATTCAAATTTCAGTACCTGCACTCTGTTGAGGATTGATTCCCACTCCATCTGCATAAACAGCATTGAACATCCATAAGAAGCAATTTCTAGAATTTACGAACACGTGATAGGGTAGTAGAAACCCAATAAGAGAACATTTGACTTGTAAATAGTCATTTCATTAAGAAAAGTAACCTCTTTATGGACACTACTAACAAATGCAGTGATAGATTGATAACCTCAAAACTCAAAATTTAAGACAAATGCACATTAGTCCATGTTATCATCATCAAAGACTATTCCTCCTAGTTGAGAGTTCAGCTGTATCAAAAGTACTCAACATTTACTTGATTTCTAATCAATTAAACCCTAGATCAAAAGGGGACAAGGATCACACTTCACTTCATTAATCGCACATAATTAACACTATAACAAACCCAATTCAGCCACAGTAAAATCATGGAATTCGGGAAATAGAAAAAACAAATCGACAAAAATTCAGAAAATTAAAAAAAGAAAACACACCGTTAGTGATTATGGCACTGGTTTGGGGAGGCACTTTGAATTCCTCGGCAGCGAATTTCAGAACTGCAGTAAATGGGGCTGCCTCCGGAACGCTAAATCTAAAGATTTTTACGGAGAAGATTAGATAAATTAGATTTTTTTTTTTTTTCCAGCGATCATGAAATTACTGAATTCAGAAAACCCTTACACTTTGAATGGAAGTTTCGGATCAGATGTAAGTGTGACTTTGAACGACACCTTTCCGCCACCTCCGCCGCCGGCGCCACCGCTCGCCATCTTTTCTGGTGATATATATTTCTTCTTTTTTTTCAGCAGAATATTATTTTTTTCCCAAGATTACATACGAGCTATGAACGAACTGCTTACTACATACGCGCGGGGTATACCCAGCCAATAGGATACAGCCACGTGGCCTCCCAGTTTTATTTCAGACATACGTGTTTTTCTTTTTCTTTTTTCTCGTCAATACGTGTAAACGTGTAAATGCTCAAGATGCCTATATATATTCACGGAAAATAGAATTAATTGTGCATTTCAACATTTTTTTTTTTTTTTACTTTATTTCTTTCAAATTATATTATTTTTGTTGACGTGAGAAAAATTCCACCCATGAATTATACAAAGAGAAAAAAATTATACCGTATTAATTTGGAAAATACATGAATTCAATTCTAACATTATCATTCTATGACATTATAAGATTAAGTCGAAGGCTACTATTATACTATAACATTAACATACAGAACAAAGGGAGCAAGAACCTATACAAGATTGTAGTTGAGCCTCTGGTGTAT
The DNA here is from genome assembly GCA_029379335.1 of Thymus mandschuricus. Lineage (NCBI taxonomy): Eukaryota > Viridiplantae > Streptophyta > Magnoliopsida > Lamiales > Lamiaceae > Thymus > Thymus mandschuricus. The sequence goes on from CM057074.1 coordinate 40,313,363, forward strand.
ATGGCTCAGGCACCTTTCTGAGGCAATGTTTCGAAGGCAGAGACGGTATTCTCGAACTTGACCCGATGCAGCGGAGCCCCACTTTGCTTGATAGCACAAGCTTGCTTGTCCTCCAATGGGCATCGAGCTTTCAACATCGAAAAAACATGATTATTCAGTCTTCTTGCTTTCTTCATGGCTTCCAGTAGACCTTCGAAGCCCTTTTTCATCAAGGTGGATCATGCAGCAGTCAGAAATCAGACGATAGACAGAGTGCATAAATTGTGTGCGCGTTGCGTGCAGGAGAAAAGGTAAAAAAGAAGATGCTCATACTTGGAGGAAGTGCGAATTCCTATGGGCTGAAGTGATTGTTGCAACCTCAACCTCTGCAACGTTGAGGACTTGATGAGAGAAGTCGAAGAGCTCAAAATGTAATTGTTGGCCGAGTAAGTATATAATTGTACAGCCACCCCAAGCAACCGAATCACCCAACATTCCATGATGCCCTGGTTGTACCTGAACAGATTCATGCAGGTACTCCTGCAATTGAACCGCATGCTTTAAGATACAGTAGTCACAAGAAACGAAGCAATTTTAATTCCACAATATAAACATATATAGTTTAACACAATAGTTCAGTTCTGGAAGAATAGCTCTGTCAGCGAAATAAGAAGCTTAAAAAGGAACAAATATACTCTATGAAAAGAGAAGTTTCCGTAAATCACAAAATGAGACACCCTTTAGTTAATGTCAAAGTTGCAGAAACCCGTTGGCAAGTAGAGAGAGGGGGATAAAAGAACAAAAAGAACATGCATCTCTTACCATTTGGAGGCCACTATATATACGGTAGAAGTCCTTGGAAGTTGTAATATCCACAAATCCCGTCTTGGGAGCCACACTCCATTTAACACAATATTTATCTAATACTGCACTCGTAAAAGCAAGTGAATATTCTAGCACACTTCCAGCATTGATGTTGGACTTGTATAACAGGTCTGCAAGCAAAATTGTAAACCAATTTATACTACACTGCCGAAGACAAAATAACAGAAATATACTGAATTGTCTAACAGAAAGAGGTAGATGACATGATAAATTCAATAGCCTTAAGTTGTTGCGGAGGATTATTCATTCTCACCAACTTAACATTTAGAGTATTATTTTCTTCTTCAGGCAACTCTAAAGTGTCAATTCGGCTTATACATTATTAGAAGTAAACTCGTTGCTTTTCCAAATAATGCATCCGATGAAGATTATGAGGTGCAGAGTAATTATAATAAAGGGTATTATGCTTAATCCTACAAAACTGAATAGTTGAATATGCTTTTAGATCATAAAACCAATACTTTGCTTTCTTTGTCTGAAGATTTCAGCAAATAAATAAGGCGGTAAAGATGATCCTAACATATAAAGAGCTTGTTGAAACTCATTTGTGCGTCTGATTTATATTAAAGGAACATATATGTAAGCTCTCAGGTTTATCTAATGCGTGCTTGCTAATTTGATGAGGAGATTAGAAAGACATACCAGCAGCTTCTGCTTGTCTTGATAGGACTCTAAACGATGATGAATTTGGGAAGCTAGGATTTGAAACACTTGCAACTGCTATAGACTTAAATAGACTAATGATAGGGCTGTCTTCACCATCCTGGAATTGTATTGATTGTCCATCCGCACCAGGAGTAATACCCAGCCAAGGAGCAGTTTGCATGAATTGGCTGGTGTCGACTTCTCTCTGTAGTGTAAGCCAAATTAAAAGTATAAGAAGCTAGAAACCATCCCAGCCAAAATGATTTTCTAACAAGCCTCTTAATAATCCTTGTTGCATTAGGTGGGAATCATTTGTAAGAGTTCTGTATATCTTCATAGTTGGTAAGTCAACCATTGAATGTTCTACATGGCACATACTTCATATTGATTTCAAGAAAAATCTACAAAATCTCGTTAAAAGATGGCCAGACAGAAAACTCACCAGAACTATATCGAGCAGACTCATCCAGTACAAGATACTTCCTACTTCCTTTATTCCACGAAGAGCTTCAAGTTTCAGTTCTGATTTTGACTGCCAGCAATTGAGATGTTCCTGGACAACCCTTACACAACCTATAAAAATATATGAATCCCTAGAGATTAGAAGTCTATGACCTAAGAGAAAAGAGGGAGGAAGGGGGGGAAAAGAAGATAGAAGAGGAAAGAACCTGAACCAATAAATGTCTGAAACAACTTATCAAGCAAGGGACTTTTTAAAGAAGGAGAAAATTTTTAGTCTTGATTGCTGGTTACCGTGCTAATTAACAAAAGAAAATGAAGCATCTCCCAATAACTCATAATAACTAGTGTGGAAAATTAAGCTAAAGTGATCGTTTATGTCCCTTTATAACTAATCTAGATGACTGGGCCTGCACAATCCTTACCATAAACACCATTTATATAGAATCTTCAAAGAGAAAAATTAGCCTTAATGGCTCCAAAAATAAGCTAGAAATAAAGGTAGAAGGAATTACAGACGCAAGAAAATGAATTTTGATGCTAAAATGTAAAAGACTGATATTCCAACTGTTTTCACAGTGAACAAGAAGCTTCAACGAGTTTTCACAGTGAATTATGCAGAGAATGCTGGTGTTATCTTAGAAATTGTGAAGGAGAACGTTCTCCATATTAATGTGAAAATATGAGTAACAAATGGAGAGGGAAAGTAGCTTGCCTGATACACCACCATCAAAAGGAAGCAGTCCAATGGATTTGGGCAGAACCTCTTGCAACCCGGTGATTAGTGGCTCAAGAGTTGTTATCTACAAAAGAAATTTAAGAAAGAACAGATGCTGTAACACATATTTTAATAACATCAGATAAGCATGATGGTAGTAACAAAATATATAACCAGGTATGGACATGCTTGGCATAAATAGTTGCTGCCAGCAGCTTATTAAATAAACACATTCAGAGAAAAGAAAATATATCTATCATTTCTCTAAGAAATATGTCTTCAAGAACCTATCATCTTGAAAATTCATCAAGGGGAAAGGTTTAAGACAGATAAGGCACACCTTATTTGATAGATGATCTAAAAGTGCTCGGATAAGCCACGGTAATGATCTGGACCCCAGGAGTCTGACAACGGAATACATGTGAGGAATGCCAAAAAATGCGCTGTGTAATCGGGCAAAGCTCTGATATGCAGAATTTAAGTCCTTCCATTGGCAAGCAGAGTGAAGTGGAGTCAATGAATCAGAAGAAGATAGTAACATCAAACATACATAAAACTAATACAACATAAGTCAGATAATTGTGAAGCAACAAGTTAGCAGGTGAACACCAGCTAAAATCCATTATTCATCTATAGTCAAGCTTGCTGTTGACACTTAACAGACAGTAATCAACACGCATACATAACAAAGACACACAGATTTTATGTGTGTGTGTATGTGTGCGCTTCTGTGTATTAAAAAGTTTATGGATTGTTGTAATAAAATAAACGAAAAAATATATATATATATATATATATCAAACTAAAATAAGGACTGATTGAGAAGATAAGAATTATAAGATAAAATAAATTCATAAGAAATTATCTTTATGCCATGTGTCACTGAACTAGTTTATTTAGTGGTTAAGAGTTTTTGAAGAAATTATAAAGTAATATTAAGAGATAGTACAGGATATGAGCATTGCTCCAAGTTGGAATTTCTTACTTGGGTTCCACAATAGAAGTTTGGCTTTGCTTGTGGAACTGATGGCTTTTGAACAGAAACAGGTGGCACTCTTGATGATCTAACAAAGCGCTGAGTTGTATTACACAGGATAAAGTTTGGTAGGAAGTCATTTTGCATCTCTGTCCAAATCTGGCAATTCCAAAAATAAAACAAGCAATTTGTTAGAATTTGCACATCTGGATGAACAGCGAAAAATCAAAAGAAGAACTAATTATTGTAGCAGCATTCGTCAATTAAAACAATGGCTGTCACACATGTTATACTTTGCCAGTGCCACTATAAATCTGAATTAATTCAGTGGCATTCGCCCATGCTAATTGTAGGATGGAACTTATTGCAATTTACATTGGTTAATGTGATGAATTTTAACATTGCACATATATGCCACGGTTAGAAATATAGAAAAATATTAATTCAATTCATTAAATTAAGTATCTCTTAACTAATAACATCATTATGGATCAAATATAGTGATAATACTGGGTGCAATTGTTCATCATTTCTGATTGAAAGTAAGTTGTTACTGCTAAGTTTAATGCCTCACTATTTTCAACATTTATGATTGAGAATAAGTTTGCCAGATAGTTAAAAACTGAATTATTCAACATACTGCTCAGAGCCTCAGACTGACAAACTGGCTCGTGGCATAAGAAGGTGAGACAATTATCAAGTGAAACAACTATGTTTATTTACTCATTTTCTTGAAGTTATTTAGTTCATTGGCTTCAGGGAGCTCTGGCTTGTCAGTGTAAAACATTTTTTAGCACTACATCGAGGGTACACCTTTAATTAACATGATTACGGTTAGAATCTGGATTAATTCTGTATAAAAAGGAGAGAAGCTTAGCTGTATAAGAAAACAAGACATAGAATCATCACACCTGTGTTGCAAGTCGGCTAGAATAAGAAACAAGGGATACATTCTCTTGCATCTCACTCAACATGAGAGTAAATGAATCAAGAGTTAGATCTTTGGATAGTAATTCATGGGCAAGTTGCAAGACTTCAAGGAGCTTTTCCAATTCCTGAAATCAAGTTGGTCATTTAGAAAAGGAGAGTAGACATGCAAAGTTTTTCAATCAAACACTCACCACAATAGCGCATATATCCTGAGATTCAAAACGATCAAACAAAAATTCAATGTTCTCGCGGCACATTTTGTTTAACCTTTCAGAGATTAAGTTTCTCAAGTTGATAGTCCTTCCAAGCAACTGCAAGAAGAAAAAAAGGGGTCTAAAGTTTGTTAGAAGAAGCAATGACCAATCTCATGATAAAAGCTAAAACGCTGGATGAAGTGGATTAAATATATTTTTTCTTGCCTTTACTCTCGTAATCTTTAATAGGGAAGTGAATCTCATAGGTTGAACCGAAAACTTTTCACCAATGTCTAGGGAAAACAGGAATGACGGATCTAGCAGCTCACTTTGAAGATGGAAAATCACCATTAGATTCAAAACTGTATCTGACCAGCCAGAAAGCTTTGAGGTACTGCATGTAAAACGTTTGAGGAAAATACCTGGCTGCCCAACTCTTGTAGTATGTGAAAATCGACTCGCTTAGTTTTGCTATAAATATGTCAAAGCAATTGTCAACCTGAAAAAAACAAGAGCCTTCTCTCTAAATTTTTCATATTCATGCAGAGTAGAGTTAATAAATGATAGTATAAAACAATCGGTGGAAGAATCAACTCCTGAGCTACTGTTTAGCAAATGTAGCATCTCCACCAATACCAAACAATTCCAAGTCAATGCCGGAAAAGTTATCTAAGCTCAGATAACAGCTGCAGTATAATGATTTGTACAACCATATACTCATAAGCCCAAAACTCTTCACTATGACATATTGTTTAGGTTTAGTTACCTCTGCTTCAATTTCATCATAAAGGAATCGTTGCTTGAGGACTACAAGTGCATGTTGAGCAGCATCATTGTAGATGTCAAAGGGCATTAGCACACTCTCAAGAAGACCTGCATTTTGAGAATCTATGACATGGTCCACCAGCATCCAAGGGAGGGAGCATTCAATAGGAAACTGCAAGAAATTTATGCATTAATGTTCTGAAAATCCAGCAGGAAAAGCACAAAAGCAAAGTAGTTTCACAAAGGATTTTCTGGAGTGCAAAGAATAACAAATAACAGGAGACCCATTTTCAATACTTTTAAGCTCAACGCATAACATGATCACGATTCACGTAGAGATAAACGAAAACATCTAGGCATAACTGAGTCATGCAATACCATCAATGCTGTGGAAGCTCATAGGAAGTACACAAACAATAACTTCCAAACTATACCTAACTCTAGTTCTCCAAAACATCCATCAGATCCCTACCTGGATAACCCGAGAAGATTCCAAATAGAATTCGCGGAACCATAAGAAACCAAGATCTGTCAAATTTGCAATAGTTGCTGCAAAAAATAAAAATAATAACAGAAGTTAGTCCAAGTACAGCAAAGATATGTGCATTTATTATTTTAGTATGATATAAGTATGAGAGATGTAGTGAAGGTTAAATGATTGGGGATAAACTTTTTCTATGCTAACAATTTTCATATTCAGGACAAATACTCATCAGGATGCGCAGGATATTCGATGCATAACTATAAGTTATATACTTGAAAGACATATGTATGCACACTTTTTGAAAGACCACGGTAAAGGAAAGCTAGAAAATTCAGTTAATTGGTACAATTAATCAAGCGTAAATATGTCAAATCCATATTGATTCTTCACATAGTAAGATAAAGAATGTCAAAAAACTTGATATTATCCGGTTGTTCATGGAATCCTTACAAATAATAAAAAGCAATTTCTGATCTCATGATATATCCATGCCCAAAGGGAACTTAATAGAACAGAAGAGAAGAAATTGTTTGTGTACCTGTATAGTCTAATATATGCAAGAAAAATCCAAGCTTGTAGAAGAAAGTTTCCAACTGCTTCAAATCATTGACAGGAATATCAGAACCAGTATTCCCAAATAGGCCACCAGGCTTCCTCATGTTGCCACCTGATACCACCTCGTATATCAGGAACTGCAAACAATGGATCTGGATTGACAAGAGTAATGAGAGAGAAAGGATCTGTATTAGTTCAAGATAGTACTATTTGCAAAAAGGAAAAATATGTCAAATACCCTTCTACCCATGCATGGACAAATGAAAAAATTATTTCCTAAACTTCTAAAGCAATTTGATATGATGAGTTGAGGAAAATCGAGCGTCTATAAAATTATTCAGATTACTTTAGACATGGACTTATCACACAAAGTTTCAATTAGGCCTGTACTCAAGTAAGCTGTGCTATATTCATCATCCAAACTAATATAATGGCATATAACAGCACAAACCTGTGCAGCTGTAGGTGCCACTGGTCTCGGATAAAAGAAGGTTCCTCTACTTTCTTCACCTCCATTCTGGAAACCTTGCATTTCAGAATCAGGTTTGCTCGAATTTGCCATCCAATCAGCCGAAAGTGTGCGCATATCAGAAAGAATCCTGCAAATAATAATCTGATGAGCCCAAAGCCATGCTATAATTTTTGTAATAAAGATCTTCAACATAGAAAAATTAAAATAAAACATGGGAATTATAAAATGTAGTTACGAAATTTTGTTTCCATCACAGATATCATCAAAATGGATCAGCCAAGGCAAAGGGATAGATTTGATATAATGCAAAATTGGGCTATGTTATGCCACATGCGTGGTACGAAGAGACACTTATTAGAACTTGCAACATCTGTTAAGAAGAACCAAACAGTGACAGTTCCTTAAGAAATTATGATACAAAACCAGCTTGTATAATGAGGATACAACTGAAGTTGATACAGAAATAAATAACGCTTAGATCATTTTGGCATGAGAACACTAACAACAATATCACAGCAGTCACTGGTAGCATATTTTCAGCCACTTAAGTTTCATGAAGTGCTATTTTATGACCAACAGATGAGCATGACCTTATTTATCAGTGTCTTATGTAGCAATACTGGGACTATCTAGCTACAATAGTTTAGCTTCTTTCCTAACACTTTACATGCGAAAGAACTATTTCTAAGTTCAACGTGTAAAATTGTATGGCTTATTTCCTAACATTTTACATGCGAAACAACTAATTCTAAGTTCAACGTGTAAAATTGTGTGGATCCACATATTATTGGCAAACAAGCGTAAAAGCATTTCAGGCGATGCACTGGAGGAAATTCTCTTTGCACAATAAGTGTTCATAATTAATAGTATATCATATATCATATAGAGTCAAACAAGTTCACCAAAAGGAAGACAACTGAACAGTTGCAAGTTAGAGATCAAGAGAAAGCAAAAGTTATTTGTGTTCTGACATTCTCATGTGAAACTAGAATGATGATATTTCTACCTAGACAGGTCTTTCTTCTTGCGGAATGTAGTGCGAAGCATAGTGGCAAGTATATTTTGCACAAAATCTTGGACCTCTGCATGAACAGTTTCCCACAAGGCATCTGCTACTAATGTGTCAGACTTCTGCATCAATGTCCCAATTCCCTTGATGTAGCTCAGAAGTTCTACCATGGCTTTTCTTTCCTCGGCGCTATAATTATAACGTACCACCTACAGCCCAATTGTTAAAATTAGCAGATTGTGAAACAACAAAAGAAGAAAGTTTAGGTTACATGGTTCTACTTATTGCCAAGAGAGTGGACCCTGTAGATCCTGATTATGTGAGCGCATAAATAAAGTTGAACTTCTAGCTTATGAATAGAATGCAAATGCAACTCTGGACTTCTTCAAGGTGGATAGGAACAGGAATGTTAATACCTTCTCATAATCAGAGAAAGATGATGGCTCATGCAACTCTGCGGAAACAGGCTCCTTGCATGGTCGCGAAAATTTCCATGCACACTGCTCCCAAACGCGTGCAGTCCATCTACTTAGGAGTTGAAAACCTTCAACAACCATATCATAGACATTTCCTTTGACTTCCTTTGCATATTCCACATCCGCACCATCCATTGATTTTAAAAGAGCAAGCTGCAGATCGGATAATGGTTAAAATCTTATTTACCAAAATGCACTGAATCAACTAGTAGGGGGAAGGGTCTGTGTTAAGCTTGACCGTGCATGTTTATGTGTTTGAGAGAGAAAGAGAGTAAAACACCTGATTCAAGGCAGAAGCAAAACGAACGGAGAAATCATCATGTTCAGCACGAACTGCTCCAATATGGTTGATGATTAAAAATTGACGCTGATAAGTAAATGAGGTCAAGGAAACTATTACGTGGCTAAACGCTAAGTTATCTCTTATTTTCACTGAATTCAAAGAAAATGATATGTATCCATCTAATTCATTTGCCTGGAAAGCTAGAATAAGACTCCAGCAAAACCAACAAGTACACAAATACAATCAAGACATTATTGTAAAAATCAATCATATTAAATAAATATATGTATTCAAGGATATTCTTGTGCTTCGCGGGGTGGCAGCTCATGGGGTGACGGTAGAGTAAGAAGTCGAGTTTGAGCCGAAAATTTTGGGAAGTATGATGACAACTCTTTTAGTATCGCAGCTGGAGAAAGATGAAGATCTGGAAATGCAGGTACGACTGGATCATTCTACATAAATATGGGTAACTCATTACAATTACACATCAGAACTAAAAGGTATTAGGTAACACTTGATATGTGGAGCAATTCCAAACCTTAAATAAATTGACCAATCTGTTGACTTTTACTCTCTTGTACAAGGACTCGCTATCTTTCTCTGATGAAGCTGCCAAGACCACAAGAACAGGCAAAACACGGAGAAGAATGTGGCGCTCTGGAAAGAGAAGGGCAAAATTTAACTCCAGTGACTCAACAGCGAAAACTATGAGAACCTGGAGAATATCTTCAACGCTGTTGCAAGTTAAGATGTTCACAAAGCATGTGCGCGACAACACAATATATAATTTCAAGGAAAATAGATATATTATATATATATATATATATAATATAGTACCGATATATATATGTACATATGGAATGATTCATTAGTGAAAAGAAAGAAGAAATAGAAGGAATGAGATGACAAATAGTGCTATATAAAATATAAATTAAGGACATAGTGTAATGGAACAGATGAATTTCTAAACACAAGAAACAAGATACAGCGCATTAAACTGAAACAAGACTATTTTGTAGGAGAAAAAAATGTGGAATATGCATAACTGGCAGTAATTTGAGCAATGGTTATTCACTTAAGATACTGAGGGCACCAATACTATCAAGAAAATATCCAAATGAAGGATACTTGTTGACCCTGAACATCTCAACGTGCAAGTTCAATAAAATTGCCCACCTCGTGCTCAGAAAGATCTGCCAAGATACATAACATTGGTGGTATTAGACGGGGGCAGAAATAAAAAATTTATCAGCAAAAACCGACATTTATAAACATTTCAAGAAAAAACAAAGGACAGGGAAGGAAAAATTCTCACCTGTAAATCATCTAGCTCTTCCCTCATCGAATCAGTATCTTGCCACTGCACACTGACTTGGGTGAATGTCCTGGTCATCAAATAAAACATGTTTAGCAGCTAAGAAATCTAGTGGAAACTGCAAAGATGCATATAAATCAACGAAAAAAGTATGTTGAAGAGCATCTGAAAAGGAGAATCTGTAATTGAGTAGACTAAAACCTCAAGTTAAAGAAAGATCATGGTAAGATTTTAGTACAACTATGTGATGATTGGCACAGATTTTCCCATTAATAGCTGATCAAGAAGATGTATGTTCTATTTTTCTATTTTATATCACCAGCTAAAGCAATGCAAATGAACAACCCAACAAGTACGTGAATTCTTTCTTTCTTTCTTTGAGTTTAAAGATATGTGTTCCTTGTATTAGACTTGTGAGCAAGAAAACCATATACAAGTAATGTAGCAAAATGGCCAAAGAACAGGACATAGAAAAAGCAAGAATCATCAATTTATATGTTTTATTACAATGATTCAATCCACTTCCAAATGTAACAGAATAGTTACTAATGTATAATGCAGCTCACTTGAACGAAAATTAAAGAAAAAAATAATTAAATACAAAGAGGATAAACTTAATTCCAATCAATTAACAATTACATATTTCCAGGCTAAGCTCTATCAAACTATTTTCCAGTTATTATTGCATAATAACTTTACTCCTACATGTGCACCGTGTCTTATTAACTGAAACATCTAAATGCATTTTGGAGTCTAAAACCCTGAGTTAGAGCACTGCAAGAGACTCAAATTAGACAGATAGATCCTCGTCGGTAAAAAAATGAAAATGCTACCACATACCAGAACAGGAAGTTAAAAATCTAAATTCACTGCATGACATACCTTTTGTACCAAGAGAAGTCATTAGGAATACTAGCCTTTGCATTTTTTAGATGATCAAGTTGGACCAACACATCAAGTAACTTCAGCATGGACCTGCAATGAAGTATGATAAGCAAATCTCCTTTCAAGATTGGGAAACATGTATAAAAATTTAGGAAAAGGCTGATCTAGTTTTTGACTAATGCCAGCAAGCAGCATCCATAGTAAAGTACTTGGAAAGGAATGTACTACGAAAAACAAATCTGGCAAATTGAGCAGGTAACTTGAAGTTAAATGGCTTAAACTTTCAAATTTGAATTCATCTGCTATTGCACAATGCTTGTATAGTGTTATAAAGTAAAACTGGAGATGTATGAAGACGTGATAGGGGAGAACGATATGATGCCATTAACAAACCAGAGATGTGTTATGGTAGGCCCATTGATGCGCCGTTCTGGCCTAGAGAACCGTTGCATATCAGCTGCTAGCTGCATCAAGATAATTATCTTCATCTTCCGAAGAAAAACTTAAAATATAAGAAGAAAGCAGGTGGATATTTAAGCATACTTTTGATGAAGCTGATGCTTGCCATCGCTGAATTTCGCGTAAACGGCTCATCTCTAAGTCTAGAACTTGGTAAGTTTCCAGATACAAATCAGCCTGATTTTGCTTCAGAGAATCTGGAAGCTGCCATGCGTATACTTGAATAATTATGTCATCAGATAAAATATGAAGATTAAGAGAATATATCTTTATATTATATCACTTAGCGGTGGCATGCATCACTAATCAATCGTTAGACCCATCTAAACATAAGTAAGACAAAGAACTACAGAACTTGTTTCACTCATTTATCCTACATAAGTGGTCCATTCATTAATCAAATACATAAACAGGAGGAGCCGTAAGGATAAGAATTTAGGGAATTCTAATTCAATTCATAAGCAAAATCTGACGCACAAAATGCATAATAAGAATAATGAAATTCCAAACTGCTAGTGCCTTTTCTTGCCTTTAATACGTGAGACTTTATAGGATAGGTCATATAAATCTAATGCACGAGTTATAAATGTGGGACCATGAAATCACAAACTGCAGAGGTTATTCAAGTCACCTGTGGAAGAGCTTTAACACAACTCCGATATGTATAAAGCACTGAACCCATTTCCTTGCCTTCTCGTACGAGCAAGTTCTGCAACCATTGACAAAAGCTATCAATTGATAACTGAAAGCAAGTTTTTGAGTGGAAAAAGCAAGAACGATGTCTGATTTCATCCACAAAATCTAAGATAAAGATATATAATACTGAGGATAACAGACTTATTGGACAAAGAGGATCTATGAGAAAGATATAATCATACCAGCTGATTAACAGCTTTAGTATCCTCAGTTAAAGATAAACGATAGGCGGAAACATCACTATATTCTGCAATCAGAACATGGAGGTGGAAGATTAGTGGAAGCCCCATTTAAAGTATAGCTTTGATTGAAAGAATATGTAAACAGTTCAGAATTAGACACCAAGTGAAGCAGAAAGAGTAAGATCTAGATATGATACATTGCTGCTACTACAAAACCCTTTTGGTGATAAAAAAAAATATACTTACATACAGGCATTATCTGCACTCAACCAAAACATTGATAAGTGCTGAATGCATATGAGTTTTTTTTTTTTTTTTTTTTTTTTTTTGATCGGGCAAATGTTAGTTGTTAGATTAGATGTTAGTACGCCAAGTACCCAATAGCTCCTAGAATTTCTCCAAGTCCACCTTATATCTCCCAAATTCGCTCCCACAAGGGATCGAACCCGGGTCACTCCTTCAAGGGAGGAGCCCGGTGGCCAGGTGCGCTAAGTCACTACTAAAAGAACGACGTGATCTACTTACATCCACATTGACATGAGAGTTGAGACTAAGTGGAGTTTAATCGATAGAACAATTCCCTGTGTTAGAGGCAAATGCCAAAACCAGTTTATACACATCTTCTTTGCAACTTTAATCAGCCCCTTATTCTGTGCTAAATGGCGGCCCATTTAGAATTCCAAAGACTAATTTATAGCAGAAACATGACCCTAGAAATACAATAAATGCTGCTCTACATTGTGTATCAGGGGACCGAGTTCATGAGCTGAAGTTATGCATGAAAATCAAGCTAAGACGACTATGCATGAAAATCAAGCTAAGACCGAGTTCTCTCCAACATTTAATGTATACTTCGATTCATGAAAATCAAGCTAAGACGACTATGCTTTTCAGGGTCGTGCTGTTCTTCATAACACGTAATATATAGCTTTCCATTTAGCTGCACATTTCCCAGGAATCCCAAATTCGAGTTCATCATACGTTCAAACTTCACTTAACAAAGGAAACCGATAAAATGATTTTCGCAGGCACAGCAGCTTGTGAAGTAACATCACCACAAACACACAAAAACCAATAGGAAAAAAAAAAAAAAAAAAAAAAAAAAAAAAAAAAAAAAAACGTACCAATTGGACTGATAGTTGCGCCTCTTTCAGTTGACACCCAAAACCCAGGTCCCTGGATTTCCGGTTGATCATCCTAAACAAAATTAAAGTTACCATTAGCTCAAAATCCACCAGAATCACCAAATCAAAACAAAAAATCCTACAATCACTGAATTTACAGTTACCTCCAACGAGAATGTGGACAGTGCGGCAATGGCTTCCTCTACCGGGACAGCCATCGGAGATCTGACAAACGAAGCTCAAAACTTCTCCGAGCAAACCGAAATGGCGAAAAATTGAGCCGAAGAAATGCAGCTCGAAGTTGAATTGCCAATTCTACCGGTAGTGGGATGCCATTAATTTGCAGGAATATGGTGAGGGTACTACCGTTAATGCGCCGGGTACAAATCAGCGGTCGAAGTAGTTTCAGCAGAGTCGCGTTTCGGGCTGACGAAAGGAGACTTGAAAGCGCATTTAGGTTGCTCAGATTTCAAGTAATGCTGTAATGATTATTATTGCCCACTATTTTCACGTGTATTTTCCTTGATTTTTAAGCATTCCCGCGCTATTAAGAATTAATAACTTTGAGATAAAAAAACCTTAATTAATCAGGAGTTAAATTACAACCCGATAACCCGGAACATCATTACCCGACCCGGAAATCCGACCCGGCTGAAAACAGAAGTCAAATTGCCCTATGCATAGCGCCTTATAGAGTTATAGCCTCTCCCTCTCTCTCTCCTCCCTCTCTCTGAAACTCGTCCCCAACCTCTAGTTCAGTTTCAGGCTCCAATTTCACCACCGGCCACCAGTTTTCGGAAGGTAAGCTGCCAATGGTAACAATTGTGAATTATCATTTTTAGGCTCTTTTTCGAGTTTTCCACTGCTTAAATTGCCAGTGCCACTGATTTATGCTCAATTGGATGATGATAAAGGCAGAATTGTTCGAATGGTTTGGTGATTTAGTGGGCGGAAGCTACAAACCGTAATTAGTTTCACAATTCTAGAGAGAGAAACGTGGTTTCGTTGTTACTGAATAATGAAAACTGATGCTACACATACCCGCTAAAGCTTGAAGCTTTATTTGCTCATAATTTTTTTTTCCTGAAATTTCTTTGTTTGCCGTTTAATTATGTTTTAACCGATGCCGAGAAGGTATGTTATTGGAGATGATATGCATATGATTAGGTTATCTTCTTCAGAAATCCATAATCCTTGACTCTGAACTCTGATAGTTGAGTTAACGTTGTGAAATTGGCGCCCTAATTCTTTTACATATGCAGGTAACTGGATGGCAATCGTACCTTGTGGAAATACATGGGTGACTCGGTGGGGAGTTCAGCCTCAGTGCATACTAAGACCCTCTACTACAAGTAGAATGTTGGCATCCCCGAATTCGTAAGTGTTTTCTGGATTATAATTTTTTTAATTTTGGCATTAACTTGTTTTGGACTCGACTATAAATTTGTTTTTCCTTGTATGGTATTGAGTTTGTGAGGCATTGCATCTTTTGTTTGCTCTTTCGTTGTATTGCACTTTGTATGTGCCTTATTTGGTGTTCAGCTATGCAATTTCAGTTTCTAGTTCTGTTTATCTTTTGTCATCTTTTGTTCCCATGCCCAGGTGTCTTTTGTTCTTTCATGATTAAGATTTGGCGATGCAATGATTTGGCTCAGACCTAAATGTAATCTTTGAATACTATAAACTCGGTGAATTGATGTTTTATTCTTATTAATGAGTACTGAAGAAAAAGTATTCTTATGATCTTATCTAATTAGAGTACAAACAAGCAGTCTGATATGATTTATTGTTGGTTATAAAAGTTAAGATTTTGTTTTTCATACACCTTACATCAAATGAACTTAGCGAAGATTTAGGCCCAAATGGACAGGCGTATTCTGACAGATGTATCAGTTGTCTGATTACTTTCGAGAAATCCAATATCTAGACTGTTCTTAGCAAGTCGTTACTCTGTCAAAGTGGGACCCTTTGTAACGTGTTGCCTGCAGATTTGCTAGATCATACTTTCTGAATCGGCGGTATTTAATGCTGCAGTTAATGAGCGTCATTGATACTAAATGTTGTTTATTTGCCCTTTGTCAAATAATGAATCTGTGAATATCTAACTACGGTAGATAATTGTCCAAGAAGATTCTGGACTTTACTAGTTTGATGAATCTTTGAATTTTTTAGATATAATTAGCTTTATAACTTATTTTTAATATTTTCTAGTTTATAATGATGTCTCTTTGCCTCTTTGGTGGTATTTTTGGAGAAGTTAAGGAAAGCGCAAAGAGTTCACCTCCTTTCTTCTTGAAGAATTGGCATTCCTTCGTATCGACTTAATTCATTTCTTCTTACAATTATTCTTAACCAGCCATGTCCATGAGTTGGTTAATATTTGTATCTCACATTATCTCACACAAATCAAGATTCTTCGTGGTTGGAGTGCAGTGAAAGATATATTAAAGGCTTATCCTCTGTTTTTACCCCCTCCAAAAATGAATGTGTTTTATGTTGTATTTCATCTTTCAGCTTTTTACGTATGCACTTGACCAAAGACTCTTTCATTCATGGGATTACCTTTTCCTTTAATTGCAGTACATCAGGCAGGAATAGGTCACTGGCATCACAGAGTTCTGCCTTTTGTTCTCAAGAATCCTTGAATGCACTTTTCAGTTCAGGATCCTGCAACAGTCCATGTCAGAGAAGAGGATCTAGGCTGATTGTTAGAGCCGATAGAGTAAGATCATTAAATGTTTTTTGGTGTCAAGAACTTGTGCCTGCCCCCTCCCATCCCAAAAAACTAAATCAAAGATAAAGAACTGTAATTTTCAACCCCCGCCCCTCCTCCTAGAAAGAAAAGGAAGATAAAGAACACGCAGATCATTTGAAAGGAACATGAAACGCATTCATATACCTGCCTATACTCTTAAGCAAATGTCTATCAGGTCCTTTGAAATAGGGCCATAATCACTTTATACAGGAAAAACTATTAAACGATTTCCCCTGTTTGATTCTGGTTCTTCACTGTTTAGAAAAAAGTATTAACTACTTTTCATGGACAGGATTACTATTCTGTGCTTGGTGTGTCAAAAAATGCAAACAAGTCTGATATCAAAAGTGGTAAGTCTTACCCTCTCTTATTTTTAGCAATCTACTTTGTTGGAAGCTGTCTTGCCTTTGTGATCCTTAAATCTTGTTTGCTTTCCTCTAATTTGATGTCTTTAACTGGTTGAAGATCGTGAAACTTCATTTATTGACTTTATCTTTTCACTCTAGTCTTAAGTATCGACAAACTTTGTTATAGTTCTTCAAAAACTTATCTATGTTTACTTTGGTTAGTGAAAATTATTACATAACAAATAATGACGACCCTTGAATTATCCTTTTTTTTTTCAGCTTATCGAAAGCTGGCCAGGAGCTACCATCCAGATGTGAACAAGTAAGCCATAATATCTCTGCCATCTATTGTGTTTGGACTTCGGATTCAGTCCCTTTTTTCCGTTTGCTCTTTGTTAGCTTGATAGTGTGGTACCCCAAAGGTTGTCCAGTTGTTGCTTAGACTTTTATGACTGAGCTTGACTAACAGTTCTTCGTATGTCATGCTTATCCTTTGATTGATGTGAAGAAATTGCAGTTTATTCCATATAACTTTTTTAGTATGTTCATAATTTATATGGCTAAGCTATCTCTTTATGTCTTCAGGGAAGCCGGAGCAGAAGATAAGTTTAAGGAAATTAGCAATGCTTACGAGGTATAAACCTGATCTATATAACTTGTGTGTGATTTAGGACTATCTACTAATAACTGACTAATGCTAATGCTATTAGCAGTTCTTGGAATTGGATAATTCATTGAATATGTTATTACAGGTTCTGTCGGATGACGAGAAACGTTCTATTTACGACAGGTATGGGGAGGCGGGGCTTAAAGGCGCTGGTGTTGGCACGGGAGTAAGTTCTTTAGCTAAACTACACGCCTTAAAATCGTAAAAATCATGTAAAACTGCTTAAAGACATCCTAAAATCTGATCTTGTTTCTGCTATAGGATTTCAGCAACCCATTCGATCTATTCGAGTCATTATTCGAGGGAATGGGAGGTATGGGCGGGATGGGTGGCATGGGAGGAAGAGGTGGCTCTCGTAATCGAGCCACTGAAGGGGAAGACCAGATTTACAACCTCGTCCTTAACTTCAAAGAAGCCGTATTCGGCATTGAGAAGGAGATCGAGATCACCCGCCTTGAGAGCTGCACCACCTGCGAAGGCTCTGGGGCAAAACCGGGAACAAAATCTTCCAGATGTGGCACATGCGGCGGACAAGGGCAAGTCGTCTCCTCCGCACGGACCCCACTCGGTGTCTTCCAACAAGTCATGACGTGTTCCACCTGTGGCGGGGCCGGCGAAATCTCGACCCCATGCAACACCTGCGGCGGGGACGGTCGGATAAGAAAGTCAAAGCGTATAAGCCTGAAAGTTCCAGCGGGGGTCGACTCCGGGAGCCGATTGCGGGTTCGGTCCGAAGGGAATGCCGGTCGGAGAGGAGGCCCGCCCGGGGATCTCTTTGTCCTCATCGAAGTTCTTGCAGACCCCGTTTTGAAACGAGACGACACCAACATCCTCTACACGTGCAAGGTCCCCTACACAGACGCGATTTTGGGGACGACAACAAAGGTGCCGACAGTGGATGGGATGGTAGACCTCAAGATTCCGCCCGGAACCCAACCAGGTACGACCCTCGTTATGGCGAAAAAAGGCGTGCCGTTTCTAAATAAGAACAACATGAGGGGCGATCAGCTAGTCAGAGTGCAAGTAGAGATTCCAAAACGACTAAGTGGGGAAGAGAAGAAGCTCATCGAAGAACTGGCTAGCATCAATAAGGACAAGGTGAAGGCTACCAACAACAGGAGGTAATCAGAATTCATCGCTCGTTGATGCTGCATCCCCGCCGGAGTCGACACCGGTCGATTTGCACCGTGCCTGGGATTCTGCTGATCAATTTTGTGTCGTGCTACTACAGTCTATACAAAAAAGTTTCAGATGAATATAGTGAGTTAAGCTTGTGTTATTTGTGTGGAAGAAGTAGACTATCCCCATTATTTGTTGTAGATGCTCTGATCCTTCAATCTGCATAATTTGCTGGTTGCTTAACATGTTCATCATCTCCCTGCTTTTTTTTTAATTTCTTTTTTACATTTTTTTATTATTATTAAGTATTTTGATTCTTGAATAAAGACCTTATTAATAGCCTATAAATGTGTCAATTTTTGTCCAAATCATTTCCACCAATAGTTAGGCTCTATTATCAAAAGTTGGGAACACTAGGCATTATTGCATGCAATATCAACATACAACTAAAACACTATTTGCAAATTATGTCATTCCCTCTTGAACTCGAGAACTTTAGTTCCGAAATGTAATCCCTTATCGCTAGGATAACACGCAGATAAAAATTACTCCCTCCGTCCCAAGTATTAAGACACCTTTGCTTTTTGACTTTTTCCGGCACGCGTTTCCACCGAGACGTAGTACGGGTTTCACGATATAATTTTGAAATATTATTTCTTTTATGGCCGGGATACATTAATTGTTAATATTTTTGCTTTAAGTCGTGCCAACTTTTCTTGTGTGTAGCATAAAAATCCATGATTAGCATAACTTCATTTCGGGGGACCATAAGCGGAAATTAATACACACACAATTTTTGATAAATAAAATTATATTTATTTATTATTCCGAAAAAACAGTCCAAATTAAAGAAAGTAGCTTTTAATTAGATCTCCTTTTGTGAATCCAGTTGGCACACGTGTGGCACTAATCATGTTTACCACTAAACCCTATCCCCCCCTATGCCATCATTGTCTCCATCTCCCCTTAATTATTTCTCGATTAACTCTTCAATTTTCCCAAGTGTTTATTTATTAAAAAATTAAAAATAATTTGGTGAAATTTTGTTATTCTATGCCTTTATACTTTTCGCAGCCGCGTATATTCATGAGTAATTAGTGGTATAAAAACATTAGGCTACTTTTCTTTATTAAAATTTAAAATTAAAAATAAAAAAGAAAGAAAGAAGGTTTGCCATTTGTGGGCCACCCCGCTCGTGCGAACATGGGAGGTTAGGCCCATTAAGCTCACCATTAGGCCCATCCAAGGAAAAAGAAAACAGTAGTTGAGGGGTAAAAGCGTCATTTCTCACTCGAAATTAGTTAGGCTGTAGTACTCATTAGCAAAAGGAGATTATGAAATTGTGATATGTTTTATGAGAATAATTAACAACTTTAATTAATTTCATTTAATTAATTGCTCTTGTTTCTTTGAAGCCATATCCATACAAATCCCGTGTTAAAAGATGTGCACCATTTCGGGTTCCAATCCCATCATATTTTGAGTTTTTTGTACTAATGCAAAGAAACGGGACAAAGGGAGTATATATTACTTCCTCCGTTCTATTTAAATTGGCTACTGCACTATTTTAAACCTCACACTTATTCACTCTTATAGACCAGATGGAGCGGAACGAAGGTAGTATACGAAGATTAAACTAGCTAGGTTCCTTCATGGGTGACTCAATCATTGCTCAAGAAACACTGCACATTTACATGTAACAGATTAAGTAAACAAGCAAGCATGTATATACTATTACTACTCGATAGTAAAGTATTTATTTTCAAGAGGAAAAAAAAAAGGGAAAAGGAAATAATTTAACTCCTCCATTATATATGCAAACTCCCTCAGAAGCTCCATTGCTTTTCTTGTAAACTTTCTCCAAATAGAAAGAAAATGGCTTCAGAGAAAGTGGAAACTGTAGTTGCAGGAAACTATGTGGAAATGGAGAGAGAAGAAGATGTGAAATCCACCTCCACCAAGAGCAAATTATCAAGCATGTTTTGGCATGGTGGTTCTGTCTATGATGCATGGTTCAGCTGTGCTTCTAATCAGGCAATTTTTTCACATTCATTTTTTAATTTTATGTTTCTTGAAATGTTGTAAGATCTTGAAAGGAGTAATACTTATTATTATTATTATTATTATTTTTATTTTTTTTATTTTTATTTTTATTTTTATTTTTATTTTTATTTTTTTTTTGGTAAATAGGTTGCTCAAGTGCTGCTTACACTGCCTTACTCCTTTTCACAACTTGGGATGGTTTCTGGAATTCTATTCCAGCTCTTGTATGGATTGATGGGAAGCTACACTGCTTACCTTATTAGTATTCTCTATGTTGAGTACAGAACTAGGAAGGAGAGGGAGAAGGTTGATTTCAGAAACCATGTCATCCAGGTACTACTTAGTCGAGCGAACTTCAAATATCTCGAATCATTTTTCTCGAGCTTAGTGTTTCTTTATTGATGATATTACTATGAGTGCAGTGGTTTGAAGTTCTTGATGGGCTGCTTGGGAAACACTGGAGGAACATAGGCCTTTTCTTCAACTGCACTTTCCTTCTATTTGGATCTGTTATTCAGCTCATTGCATGTGCAAGGTATGTTCATACAGTATATCTCAGATCATGCATCGAGGCGTGGAATAATGATTTGATTTAATTTACTTTGATTATTGGTTATGCAGTAACATCTATTATATAAACGACAATCTTGACAAGAGGACATGGACATACATATTCGGAGCGTGCTGTGCTACGACTGTGTTCATTCCGTCGTTCCACAACTACAGGATCTGGTCATTTCTGGGACTTATTATGACTACTTACACAGCATGGTACCTTACCATTGCTTCTATCCTTCATGGCCAGGTACATGTTTTAATTTGCCTTAATTAATTAATCAGTGTATTAAAGTGGATCCTTGTATTGATCTGGGATTAAAATAATGGTTTATGAAGGTTGAAGGAGTGCAGCACTCAGGGCCTGCAAAAATGGTTCTGTACTTCACTGGGGCTACAAACATTCTTTACACATTTGGTGGCCATGCTGTCACTGTGTAAGTAGTTCCTCTATGTCTGTGTGTTTTTGAGAGAGAGAGAGAGAGGATTTGGCACATGCTTCCTGTAAACATGGTCAAAACTTCTGTTGAAAGTGAAGGACTGGAAAAAAAAAGTGAATCCTGGTTCAAGGTGAAAGAGACTTGTGTATACCAGATAAAAAAATAAAAATAAAAATAAAAATAAACAATAATATAATGAAAAATGATATGCTAGTCACCTTACGGTGGACACTTTTGTAGGCACCTTCGTCATTTTTTCATTTCGACATTATTTCGTTCAATTTTTCAATTTTAATATATTATAATGCCTTATAAATATTGAAATCAAATCAACAAAAAGTATAAATATAAAGGTTCAATTTGTTCGTTTTTCATTCTAAGTTCAAAAAATGAATAATAAAATAGATCGAGCTATGATAATTATACTTTTTGTTGATTTAATGATTTCAATATTAATTTATAAGGTATTATAATATATTACAATTGAAAAAATCGAACAAAATAATGTCGAACACAAAGGTGCACACAAAAGTGACTAGCATAGGGTGACTAGCATATCACTTCTTATAATATAATATATTACTCAATCTAGGGACAAGAAACTGTACTAGCTTCTGAATTCACAAGCATTTTAAACTATGATTACTATTAACATCAAATATACTAATATATACACTCAATTTTTCTTTCTTATTTTTGTTTTATAGGGAAATAATGCATGCAATGTGGAAGCCCCAGAAATTCAAGCTAATATACTTGATAGCAACACTATATGTTCTAACACTAACACTTCCTTCAGCAAGTGCTGTCTATTGGGCTTTTGGTGACAATCTTCTCAATAGATCAAATGCTTTATCTCTGCTCCCAAGAACTGGTTTCAGAGACACTGCTATAATCCTCATGCTCATTCATCAGTTCATAACATTCGGCTTCGCGTGCACTCCTCTCTACTTCGTGTGGGAGAAGTTTGTCGGGATCCACGAGACCAAGAGCTTGTTCAAACGCGCCTTGACAAGGCTGCCCGTGGTCGTCCCGATATGGTTCCTAGCCATAATCTTCCCATTCTTCGGACCAATCAACTCCACAGTTGGATCCCTCCTTGTTAGCTTCACAGTTTACATCATCCCAGCCATGGCACACATGGTCACCTTTGCTTCTGCTTCAGCTAGAGAGGTAATTAAAAACAATGATTTCATATTATTGCTAACTTTATACTATCAACACTTTTCAATATGTTAGGCAGCTAATGAAATGGACCACACACTGTCACTTTTCTTTCGCATCAAAGATAACGCAACATAAATGTTTAATCGAAACTGTGCAGAATGCAGTGGAGAGGCCTCCAAAGTTTCTAGGAGGATGGGCAGGATTGTACATAGCCAACATATTTGTGGTGGGATGGGTGTTCATAATTGGGTTTGGATTTGGAGGGTGGGCCAGCATGCTCAATTTCATCCACCAAATTGACTCTTTTGGCCTTTTTGCTAAGTGCTATCAATGCCCTAAACATTAGAGGCCTTTACAGTCCATAGAGTTTATCAAGATTCTATACATATAATCAATCTTCAGTGTGTAAAGAGATTAAGGATGCCATTTTGTAACATTTTTTCCTTTTCCTTTTCTTTTTTTGGTGGGTTTTTTGCTATGTATTTGAAGGGTTTTTCTCCTTCAACATGTTACATGTGTGTGCTCAATTAGTGGTTGTACTAAGAAGTGTATTTCCCTTTGTTTTTTTTGTGGGATTACTTATATATGTTTAGTGTTTGAGCATTTTGGCTGTCTAGAGTGTTTTTTTTTTTTGTTATAATTATCGTACAAAAGGGAGAAATATCTTATACTGGTATATTGTTCATACAATATTTTCCCGTCATGTATTTCTTAAATATATGTGAGATATAAAATAAAGAAACGTCTCTCTTTTATCAGATGAACGAAGGGAGTAGTAATCAATGTTTGACAAAATTGTTCCCGAATCACATGTATAACCCTATACTTTAATTGATCAATCACTTCACTTTCAATTGAAGTCGTGGATTTTACATTCTCCTTCACTTTTATTAATGTGTAAGGTCCCTAACTCCATGTCGCATATAATTGGAGCCTAACAAATTGATATGGTACCGTCATTTTAATACAATCTATTTAGTCACCAAAGAATATCGACGATGTTTGAAAACGAAGCAACGTCGTTCAAATCAAACATCGAGTTGTAAACCATCAGTGAAAAGTATTTTAAATTGAAAGGGCAGGTGTGATTGATTAATCAAATAAACATCCGACGATCTGAAAAGTTTCAAATCAATGCACATACTCATAAAGTCCCAAAAGCAACTTCACCTTTCCTGATCATCATTCAGATCCACTATTGCAACTCTATATTATAATAGGGGATTCGAATCGACTAATCGATTAGTGAATAGCATCCGATCACAATGTGAATGAACCCATCATGCATTTTTCTTTGAAAACTTGAATAAGTGATCGTGCACACAAGTCATTGTCCATGCTTTAGTGTATGCATAAAAAACAAAGGAGCAAATCCAGTGCATATAATCAAGCTATAATCAGTTCAACCAAACCCTATACCCCACCCTCCACCCTCTCTACTCAAAAAGCACACACACAATATAACATATAAAAAAATAATAATAATAATAATAAATCAAATATTATCCCTAGTTATATATTCTTGGAGTTTTCACATTGTAAGCATATGAAATAGAGAACTAAATTTTAGACAAATCAAAGAAAAGTGAGGATAAGGTACACATGATATTGATGGACCCTTTCTCTTTTCTTCTTCTCTTCTTCTTCACAGATTTACACATGAAAGTCAGAAATTCTGCATGTGATGGGAGAGGGTGTGTGCATTTTTATTTGAAGGTATGTACACTTTTTTGCTTTTTATTTTTTAGTTGAAAAATTGAGGTGACCCAAATTGTTAGGGTTCATTATTTGAGATATTTTGGAGAATTTTGCATTTGTTTGATAGCACT
The DNA here is from genome assembly GCA_029379335.1 of Thymus mandschuricus. Classification (NCBI taxonomy): domain Eukaryota; kingdom Viridiplantae; phylum Streptophyta; class Magnoliopsida; order Lamiales; family Lamiaceae; genus Thymus; species Thymus mandschuricus. Next base: position 40,337,776 of record CM057074.1, read on the forward strand.
AGTCTCTCTCAAATTTGGGCATGGGGCATCAATAAGTTGGTTATCTTTTTAATTTTTAAACCCAAAAATGTCAGCTTTTTTTCTTTTTTCTTTTAACAAGGTCATTTGTCAAAGTCTGCTATGTCGTCTTCGATCAATATTTGTGATATAATCCGTATAGTATCACATACAAAATGTGAAACAGTGTGTGTAATGTAAATAATAATAGAAACAACGAACACACGGTAGTTGTTAACCCACTTCAGTGTAATTACACATACGTCTAGTGGAATTTCTCCCCAATGAAAAATCCACAATATGTGAGTTTGAGAGATACAAGTACTACAAACAATTCCAACACAACTTACTCACTCCTCTCTCGTCCTCACAAAGCGAATTTAAAGATAGACCTGAAGTCTCATCTACCCAAACTTCAAAATCAACGATTATGAAGTTTATCCCAAATAAGATTAATCAATGATTTTGAAGGATCAAAGCAACCCATTACGAAAGTAATGAAAGTCGAAGGGCCCATATTGAAAATTTTTACATATTTTGGGCCTGACATGAATAATAGGCCCAACTGAGAAGTTGGCCCATTAAGAATCCAAATTTGGGCCCAAGTAAACTCGCATTTAATTACCAGAACCGAGAAAAGCTCGATCAAAATCTAAATCTAAATCAAAAGCTTCGATTATGGAAGAAGAAGAAGACCGATTGAGTCAACTCACCGATCCAATTCTCCTGCAAATTCTCTCCTTAATCGACATCAACCAAGCTGTTCAGACCACAATCCTCTCCAAAAGATGGAAAAACCTCTGCTTTTCCCTCTCCGATCTCCACTTCCACTTCAGCCGCTTCGCCGCCGCCGTAAATCCAAACAACCGGCGGCCCACCGCAGCCTTCTCTCACTTCGTCTCCCGCTTCCTCTCCCGGCGCGACGCCTCCGCCACCATCCGCACCTTCCACCTCTCCTTCGACGGCCGCGGCGCCGAAGCGGAAGCAGACGCCGCGTTCGTCGAGGAGTGCGCTCGCCATGCCGTCAGTCACGGCGTCAGATTCCTCAGCCTCCGCACCCCCTGCCGCCGTCCCCTAACCCTCCCCGCCGCCTCCAAAACCCTGCAGGAGCTCGAGCTGTCGCATTCCAATCAAGGAGTCTACTTGCCGGAACGCTTGTCCCTCCCCAATCTGAAAACCCTCCACCTCGAGCGCTCTCTGTTTGTCAACGACGACAGGTACAAAACCTCGTCGGAGGAGCCGTTCTCCGGCTTCCCTGAGCTGGAGAATCTGACCTTGCGGCGGTGCGTCACGCTTTACAGGCTCGTGATCGCTGCTCCGAAGCTCCGGTTTCTGGAAATCGTTGTGGAGAGAATGAATTCTGAGGTGATGAAGGAGATTTCTGCTCCTTTGCTTACTTCGTTTCGATACGAGGGTTCGTTGCCGTTGGAATGCTCGACGATGAATCTCCCGAAACTGGAGGAGGTTTATTTGAACATATACAAAAAGAAAGGTTACTATATTTACAGACTAAATGAAAACATGATGCCATTGAAATGTGTTAGGTTGCTTCAGCAGCTTGGAAATGCCAAGACTGTTACATTAACTTTGGACACAATCAAGGTACCCTCTCTCTCTCTCTCTCTCTCTAGGGTTGCTTCATGCTTGCTAACATGTTTGTTTGAAACTGATGAAATTAAGGTGCTCGAATTGGATCGTGATCTGATTTTACGAAGTCCGTCTCCGTTTCCATACATGAGAAGCCTGACGTTGAGGAAGGGGAGGAGGGAGATTCAGACGGTGCTGGAAAGAGTGATGAAGTACTTGACAGAGGGGAGTTTGTGTTCGGATGATTTAACGACGGTGGAGTTTCCGGAAGGTGTGTCTGTGGTCGGAACGAACTCCGATGATTTGTTCGACGAAGACAATGATGAACTGCAGCTTGATCAACTGCTGTTTGATTAGAGAAAAATGCAAGTTTTGGCATGTTTTTAGAGCTTTTCTTCTTCTTCTAAACCTCAAATATGACGGAGTAGTTAGCAATCTCAAGAAAACTTTAGCTATTCATTGTATCTATATCTGTAATTGTAAGAAGTGCGTTACTGCCTATTAGTTGACGTGTTTCATTATTTTATACATTACATATATTCAACGAACGCGTCAGCTAGAATGAATTGAACCCGTACAGATACGTACCATGTTACTTCTGGTAATGAAATTAGTTTAAGGAAAAAGAAAACACTTGCTTGCCAAGGAAAAGGGACACTTGCTTCTTTTTTATTTAACTAAATACTACTATACTTGCTCGACAAGAGAAAGACCCCGCAATGCACACACACAGTCAAAACTCAAATTTGGACACCAAGAAAACTGTACTAGTATTTATTACCAGCAACTGTTGATAGTTCGATCCACGCTCGATATAGATTCGAAAAATGGAAGGAGGAGGAGGAGGAGAAGAAGGAGAAGACAGAATTAGTCAACTACCAGATCCGATTCTCCAACACATTCTCTCCTTCGTCGACATCAATGAAGCCCTTCAGACAACAATCCTCTCCACCAGATGGATGAACCTCTGTTTCTCCCTCTCCGATCTCCACTTCAACCTGAGCCGCGCTGCCGCCCTCGCCGGCGTCAGCCTAAAGAACTGGCAATCCGCCGAAGATTTTTTTGACCAATCCTCTCTCTTCATCTCTCGATATCTCTCTCATCGCGACGCATCCACCGCCCTACGCAACTTCCACTTCTCCTTCGACGGCTATCCAGTCGACGTGGTCGCAGAATTCGTCGAAAAATGCGTGACCTACGCCGTCAATCACGGCGTCGAGTCTCTCCACCTCCACGCCCTCTGCGGCCAAACCCTCAGGCTCCCCGCCGCCTTCTTCTCCTCCAAAACGCTGCGAGAGCTCAAGCTAGCGCAGTTTCGTTACGGAATATACTTACCAGAAGGGTGCTCGTTACCAAATCTGAAAACCCTTTATCTCGAAGAGTCGGCGTTCATGTACGACGACGTGCATGGTTATTCTTACCGGAATGAGCCGTTTTCCGGCTTCCCGGAGCTGGAGAAGCTCATTCTCCGGCAGTCAGTTCGGGTTGATCGGCTTGTTATCTCTGCTCCTAAGCTTCGGTTTCTCGAAATCGTCCAAGATACCTTTTATTCCCCAGGGATATGGTATATACAAGAGATTTCTGCTCCATTGCTTACTTCGTTTCGATACGAGAGCAGCTTTCCGTTGCAGTGTTCGAACGTTAATCTTCCGATTTTGGAGGAAGTTTATGTCAACATCTATAAGACACTAGGACAGTCTAAGGAACTCAAGTATCAAAAATGGATGGCTCAGAAATGTGTATGCATGCTTCAGCAGCTTCGGAGTACTAAGGTTGTTGCCTTAACTTTCGACACGGTAAAGGTACGTACGCAAATTATTATTACTCGTTCCGTCCCGTTTATAAATGGATTGTTGCTGCATGGATTGCATGGAGTATTTTTGTATGGCATAATTTATGTATGCGTAGGAATTCTTGGTGGAGTAGAATTCCTTGTGGATCAAGGGTTACAAGGTATATTATATTATATCCTTAATTAGAAGATTTGCATGAAGATTATATCTACCCTATTAAGGATATCTTTTAGATATGCCTTAATTATCTCCTAGGGTTGTGCGTGGATTATATAAGCATGAAGATCTTATTGGAGCCGCGGCGCGCGTTGTCATTGATTATTGAGAGCTCGTCTTCTTCGTACATTCAAGAGTTGAGTTTATTCATTACATTCATCAATTGGGGTAGTTAGTTTCATTGGTGAGTGTTTGTAATATCTTGAACAAGTCCTTGTTCAAGATCGGGTTTCATCTTTTCATTCTGAGAAAAGTATTCGGGTAGACTAGAGAGAGTTTACCGTGAGGATTCATTGGTGAGGGTAGAGTCGGGTGAGGAGAGATCGTTCAGTGTGGCTGACGTTCATATATCTTGTAACCCTTATACTCGTCATAGTGAATTAATTCTTGGAATAGCTTCCCCCAGACGTAGGTGTGGTTATCACCGAACTGGGTTACCAACTTGTGTTCTCAACTGTGTTACTTTCTGTGTTACGTGTTGAGTTACATTTACCTACCAAAGTAGGGATTATACAATTTCAATTGGCACCAGAGCAGGTCATCGAGGTGCGGTGTTAGATCCTGGGATATCGGTATAATCCGTTGGTATTTTTGTGGTACTTGCGATGAGTACTATCAAGGAAGGTGGCTCTACTGTCAGACCACCGTTTTTTGATGGCACAAGTTATGGGTATTGGAAGATCAGAATGGCTTCGTTCATCAGGTCCATTGACGAGGCTGCATGGACTGCAGTGGAAACTGGGTGGAGTGCTCCTAAAGACGAAGATGGCTCAGAGAAACCGAGAACTAAATGGACAGAAGAGGAGCTAAAGTTGTCTGGAATGAATCAGAAAGCCATCAACGCTATTCACGCCGGGGTGAGTGTTGAGGTTTTTGCTATTATCTCCACGTGTAGATCTGCCAAGGAAGCATGGGATATCTTGGAGATCACTTATGAAGGAAATAAACGGGTGAAGAATCAGAGGCTACAACAACTCACTTCACAGTTTGAGTCCCTCAGAATGGATGAGAATGAAAACATCTCAGACTTCTATGCTAAGTTGCTGAGCCTATCGAATGAGTTCTTTTCGTTGGGAGAAAAGCTCAAGGAAGCTAAGATAGTAAGGAAAATCTTGAGATCTCTTCCCGAGAGATTTGACTACAAAGTTACTGCTATCGAGGAAGCGAAGGATGTGGATGAGCTATCTCCAAATGAGCTTATTGGTTCCTTGAGGACGTTTGAGATGGGTTTGCGTGTGAACCCAAATGAAAAGAAGAAGTCTATTGCCTTCAAAGCTTCATCTACAAGTCAGTCTGAAGAGGAGCTGACTGCCGAAGACATGGCGGAGTGCATTGCATATATCTCTAAGAGGTTTGGGAAGAAATTCTTCAGGAAAGGAAATGGTGAAGGTAACTCCAGATTTCGCCGGTCTGAGAATCAAAGCAATTCTCAGAACAGAGGACCTAATGTGTCAGAGAAGAAAGAAAGTGGAGATAGGGGACCACAGTGTCATGAGTGTGATGGTTTTGGGCATATCAAAAGCGAATGTGCAAATACCTTCAAATATCAGAAGGTCAGCAGGAAGGCGTTCCAAGCCACTCACAGCGATGAAGAGGTCACTGACACTGAATTCGAAGAAGGACAGGATACGCCTCATACTGCACATGTGGCCACAGTAAATGGGCCAAGGCTAGTGTCTATTGTTGATGATCAAGATCCTTTCAAGGTTAAGGACGTGGAGGAAGAAGTAGAAGATCAGGAGGACTATGATAAGTTGATGGATGCATGTGAGAAGGCACTGATCTTGAACCAGAGCCTTACGGAGCAGATTCAGAATCTTGAAAAGGAAAGGAATGCCTTAAGATCTGAAGTTGAATCTCTTCAAGAAAAGCTCAAAAAATGCGAGGACGGTAGAAAGGAGACTGATGAAGAGCTGAGTCATATTCAGAAGTTGATTAGAATGATGAATTCCAGCACCGAGAAGCTTGACGAAATTCTCAGGCTTGGGAAGAGAGCTGCAGATAAGGAGGGCCTTGGATTCAACCGAAGCAACTATCAACAAGTTGGATACCAATATCAACCAAGAGCTCAAAGGCAAGACTGGAGCAAGCCAGAGAGAGGAGTCGAAGGATTGAGACACTCAAATGACTTTGTTGGAACTCAATCTAGCGGGAAAACAGTTAGACGTGAAGAATGGAGGCCTAAACTAACTGAAAATTCAGTCGCTGTTGAACAGAAATCTGAAGAACAAGGAGATGCAGAGGAGGTACCCAAACAAGTACACCACAAGGTACACGAGCACGATCCAGATTCTGAAGTATTCATTCCTCTCTGTCATTACTGTCATAGACTTGGCCATATCAGACCAAGATGTCGGTTCTACCTTGGTGATAAGAGGCAGGAGATGATCAAATATCAAAATAGAAGGAATCGTGGCCAGGGCTATAGGGCTTATGTTGTTCACACCAGTAATAGCTCCAGAGTGGGGAACTCCTGGTATATTGACAGTGGTTGCTCGCAGCACATGACAGACAACATGGATCTTCTTATTAATGTACAAAGTTGCTCAAATGAGTCGGTTGTGTTTGGTGATGGTGGAAAAGGTAGAATTCGAGGAATTGGTACACTGAATATACCTGGGATGCCAGTCCTGGAAGGGGTTCTATATGTGGAAGGGTTGAGAGCAAATCTGGTCAGTATCAGCCAATTGTGTGATGATGGAATGAGCATAAGTTTTGGGAAAAATAGCTGCATCATCAACAAAGGAACAGATAAGTTTCTGGAGGCAACCAGATCGGCTGATAATTGCTACGTCTTCACTCCAAAGATCACAAGCTACAGGGTCGTCTCTAAGGTGAGTGAAATCTGGCATCAGAAGCTCGGGCACACACACTACAGGAACATTCAGAGGCTTATTCAGCTGAATGCCATTGAAGGAATCCCTAAGATCAGATTCGGAGATGTGGAGTTTTGTGGCCCGTGTCAGCAAGGGAAACAGACTCAGGAGGTACACAAGAGAGTACTCCGAATCACAACAGCTAAAGTCCTCGATCTTATGCACATGGACTTGATGGGACCGATGCAAGTTGAAAGTTTAGGAGGAAAGAAGTACATTCTTGTTTGCGTAGATGACTTCTCAAGATACACATGGGTTGAATTCTTGCGAGAAAAATCAGACACGTTCGAGGCGTTCAGAATTTTGTGTCTGAGATTAGAAGTAGAGAAGGAGAGCAAACTCAAGGCCATCAGGAGTGATCATGGGCATGAGTTTGAGAACCAAGAATTCATGGAGTTCTGCCAAGCCAAAGGGATAAGACATGAATTCTCGGCACCTATCACCCCCACACAAAATGGTGTGGTTGAGCGGAAAAACAGAACCCTGCAGAGCACTGCCAGAACTATGATGAAGGCGAAAGATATTGCCCTTAGACTTTGGGCAGAAGCGTTTGATACGGCATGCTACATTTGCAACAGAGTGTACCTCAGACCGCAGACAGAGGTCACTGCTTATGAGATCTGGCGAGGAAGGAAGCCGAATGTGAAACATCTTCACATCTTTGGCTCACGATGCTTTGTGGTAAATGATAGAGTGCAAAGGAAAAAGCTTGATGACAAGGGAATTGAAGGAATTTTTGTCGGCTACTCCAGAAACAGCCGTGCTTACAGAGTATACTTGAAAAATCAAAGCACTGTTATTGAGTCAATTAATGTTACTTTTGACGACTTAGTGGAAGGCGACGCAAATACTGAAGAAGAGGTCCCGATCACTAGCACTACAGAGAGTTCTCAGATTTCTAGCAAGGAGAAAGAGGTCAAAGTTGAGGAGATGACTCTGGAGGGTACTCAAGATGGTACTCAAACTGGTACTTTGGACATGGCCGAAACAAGAGTTCATAAAAATCATTCTGCTTCGGATGTGATTGGGCATATCAATGATGGGATGTAGACCAGGAAGAGAGAGATAGATTTCAAGAAGTTGGTTTCCCACATTGCTACCGTGTGTTTTGTCTCAAAAATTGAGCCAAAGAACGTCAATGATGCTTTCCAGGATGAAAACTGGATAGCTGCCATGCAGGAAGAACTCTTGGAATTTCAGCGCTGCAATGTATGGTATCTCACTTCTCTTCCCAAAGGTGCTAATGTGATTGGAACAAAGTGGATATTCAAGAATAAGACAGATGAGCAAGGGAACATCACTCGTAACAAGGCCAGGTTGGTTGCTCAAGGATACTCACAGGAGGAAGGGATTGACTACGGAGAGACTTTTGCTCCAGTTACCAGATTGGAATCTGTGAGGTTTCTGATGGGTATGGCTAGCAGCTTAGATTTCAAGCTATATCAGATGGACGTCAAAAGTGCCTTTCTGAATGGAAATTTAGAAGAGGAGGTATATGTTAAGCAACCAAAGGGTTTTGAAGACCCCGAGCACCCAGAGTATGTTTACAGGCTGAACAAGGCTTTATATGGACTAAAGCAAGCTCCCAGAGCTTGGTACAACACGTTGGCAGAGTTTCTTCTGAAGAAGGGATATGTTCGAGGAAGTGCAGACAAGACCTTGTTTGTTAAACAACATGGAGGTCACATATTTATTGTCCAGGTATATGTTGATGATCTGGTTTTTGGTTCTAAGTCAGAGGCTCTTGTGAATGAATTTGTTAAATTGATGACCTCTGAATTCAAGATGAGTATGTTTGGGGAATTGAAGTTCTTTTTGGGGCTTCAAGTCAAGCAGTGCGAAGATGGCATCTTTGTGAGTCAGGAGAAGTATGCTGAAAACTTGGTGAAAAAGTTCGGCATGGAGAGTTCTAAGTCAAAGAGGACACCAATGGGTACATCGGTTAAATTAACCCAAGAAGGAGAAGGCAAACCTGTGGAACAAACAGTGTACAGAAGCATGATTGGTAGCCTATTGTACCTAACAGCCAGTCGACCGGATATTGCCTACAGCGTTGGAGTCTGCTCGCGATTTCAATCAAACCCGAAGGAGAGTCATCACAAGGCTGTGAAAAACATCATAAAGTATGTCAAGGGAACGTGCAAGATTGGCCTATGGTTTGGGAAAGGAAGTTCTCTGAAGCTTACCGGATACAGTGATGCTGATTGGGCTGGAAATCCTAATGATCGTAAGAGTACCACTGGAGGATGTTTTTTCTTGGGAGATAATCTTATCTCGTGGCATAGCAAGAAGCAGAATTGTGTTTCTCTATCCTCTACGGAAGCGGAATATATAGCAGCTGGGAGTGCATGCACACAGTTAATCTGGATGACCAAGATGTTGTATGATTATGGGGTCGAGGAGAAAGAGTATGTCTTGTTTTGTGACAATATTGGAGCTATCAATCTATCCAAAAATCCAGTCAGTCATTCGAAGGCCAAACACATTGAGATCAGACACCACTTTATTAGAGATCTTGTTGAAAACAAGACTTTATCTCTTCAGCATGTCTCTACTCGTGTGCAAGTTGCGGATATTTTCACCAAACCTTTAGATGGAGAAAGGTTTGAGGCTCTACGAAAGTCACTCGGGATGTGTATAATCTGAGCTGCTCAGATTATGTTTATTTGATTTCTTCTATTTGTGGATTTCGTGGTGTGATGGTTGGTGTTATGTTTGGTGTTATCTCTTGGGTTATTATCTGACGTGGTATTTTTGTCAGTTGAAAAGGGGCTATTTTTCTGCGCGCCCTTTTGCTATTACTGTTGCTCTTTGGATTTCGAACCGGCGTTTGCTTATTGCAGAGTATATCTTCTCTGCTCCTAAATTGTGTTAGGGTTCTTCTTCCCCTAATTTCCTCCGCCGATTTTCGCAATCTCTCTCTCTGTTCTCGCCATTCCCCGCCGGAGTTTTCTTTTCTCTCTGCTTCCATGGCTTCTTACAAGATATCTGAGGGAATTGATCTTGATTCCCTGCTTAAATTGGCCGAACCTGCTCCTCCTCTCAAGCTCTTGCCGTGGTACGGTGCTGGGTTGGTTGCGGAGACGGCTCCCTTATCTTCCAGCCGTGATGTTGCTCCTTCAACCCCTCTCCGTGATTCCGTTCCTTCATCTCCTCCCAGGGACGAGGTCACCCAGGAGACTCTTCACCCTCTTTTCGGTGATGCTGATTCCATTCCTCCTCCTCCGCCGTCAGAACCCTCTCCTAGGGTTTCGGCCTCTGCTTCTTCAGTGGAGCCCCCTCAGCGAAGAAAGAGAATTAAGCAGGTCGCTAGGAAGGAGAAGTCTCCTCCTCCTCCTCCGCCCCCTGTTGGCGGAGTCGCTCTTCGTACGCGGTCCCAAGCTCGTGCGCCTCCCAGTGGTTCTCTTTCAGGCTCGAATCGGAAGAGGAAGGCCGCCTCTCCTGCGTCTGGTCAGGGGAAGTCGAAATCAGTAAAGGGAAAGGGCAAGAAGCCCGTTATTGATGTGGACTCGGAGTCAGAGAACGAGGTTCCTCCCCTCAGCGATTCAGATGATGAAGCTGTTGTTCCTCCTTCGTCTTCTAAAGGTACAGAAGTTCCACCTTTGCCTGCTGGGTATAAGTTTATGCCTATCTTCCGTGACGCCTTCTATGCAAAGTTTTGGGACATTAATTCGGAGAAAATTATCATAGTGGATAAGCCTGCCAGGGAGTTTGATCTGCGTAGGGCAGGGGTATTTGACTGCATTTTTGATGCTAAGCTGCTGACCACTTTAGATGAAGGTTTCTGCTGGGTGAAGGATGTAATCATGGAGTTTTACTCCAATCTAAGCTTGTCTATGTTCGACATTAAGTCCCCAGATTATCATCGAGGTTTTGTTCGTGGTCAGTTCTTCAATTTCTCTCCTTCTTTGATTGATGCATTTGTTTGTGGTGAAGTGGTGTTGGAGAGTTTCGAGCCCATTGATGCTAATGTTATTGCTGCTACTTTGCTGAACAAGGAGGGTGCTAAGTGGCCTGTTAAGGCTAAGAGACTAAGGGCATCTTCTCTGTCTCCTAAGTACAAGGCTCTTTACTACATTGCAAACCGGAATTGGGTTCCCACAACCCACAAGACATATGTTAATCTCTCTCTGGCCACACTGCTGTACAAGGTTGGGCAGGGTATTCCTGTGTCTTTTGGCAGATTGGTCTTTGAAGCTCTTGCTGAGCATGCTGAGAAGGTGGTGTCTTCCAATAAGGCAATTTGCTTTCCTCGTATCATGTATGCCTACTTTCAGAAGTTTGTGGAGTTCGAAATTCCTGAAGGTGCTAAAGCTCCATCTGCTCCGTTCATGCGTTTTACTAAGGCTCAGACAGGGATAGAGGCTGAGGCTCCTCCATTCAGCACGAAGACAGAAAAGGCATCCTCTTCCTCGATGCCTCATGAGGTGAATGTAGATGATATCCAGCTGCCATTTGGCCCTGCACCCCCGCACTATGAACCAGTGGTTTCCAAGCTCATGTTCCAGGCTATCTCTCTGGAATATGAAATGACGTGTGAGCAGATTAGGATGCTATTTAAAAAGAAAGAGGAGATTGAAAAGCTGCTGGTCTTGGCCGGTGGAACTCAGCCAGGGGGAGCTGCTGCTGCTCCTGCTCCTGCCTCTGATGGTGCTGCAGAAGGTGCTGTTGATGAGGAGCTTGATGCTGAGTTGCCGTAGCTTGGCATTTAATGTGTGCATTCAAGGGGGAGAATCTGTAGGTATTTTTTGTTGTTTTTCTTGCTCTGCTGCTGCTGATTCGTTTTGGTTGTTAATGATACTTTGCTATTCTGGGTGGATGGATGAACAAACTGTTTTTGTTGCTGATGTGTGGATACTGAGGTGGATATTCAGTTGATGGTCTGTAATAGTAATTAGGTTACTAATTGCTGCTAGTGATGCTTGGTTTTTCTGATGAAGCATTGTTTGATCAGCTGGTGTTCTATATGGTGTTATAAGTGGTGTTATGCAGTATGATTATTTTCTCTCTATGTGTGGTATTCTAGTTCGGGTGCGCTTGACTAGTACTTCACTTTGGAGAGTGTTTGTAGCAAGGGGGAGTCTTATGCACTATGCATTCGAGTATGGTTATGTGGGTGCGCTCCTTGCCTACTTGTTTTTGCATTGGGTGCTTTGTATCTTGGAGCAGTTGTGTGAGTTGCATATGTTGGAGTGATTGCATACATAAAATGCCAAGGGGGAGATTGTTGCTGCATGGATTGCATGGAGTATTTTTGTATGGCATAATTTATGTATGCGTAGGAATTCTTGGTGGAGTAGAATTCCTTGTGGATCAAGGGTTACAAGGTATATTATATTATATCCTTAATTAGAAGATTTGCATGAAGATTATATCTACCCTATTAAGGATATCTTTTAGATATGCCTTAATTATCTCCTAGGGTTGTGCGTGGATTATATAAGCATGAAGATCTTATTGGAGCCGCAGCGCGCGTTGTCATTGATTATTGAGAGCTCGTCTTCTTCGTACATTCAAGAGTTGAGTTTATTCATTACATTCATCAATTGGGGTAGTTAGTTTCATTGGTGAGTGTTTGTAATATCTTGAACAAGTCCTTGTTCAAGATCGGGTTTCATCTTTTCATTCTGAGAAAAGTATTCGGGTAGACTAGAGAGAGTTTACCGTGAGGATTCATTGGTGAGGGTAGAGTCGGGTGAGGAGAGATCGTTCAGTGTGGCTGACGTTCATATATCTTGTAACCCTTATACTCGTCATAGTGAATTAATTCTTGGAATAGCTTCCCCCAGACGTAGGTGTGGTTATCACCGAACTGGGTTACCAACTTGTGTTCTCAACTGTGTTACTTTCTGTGTTACGTGTTGAGTTACATTTACCTACCAAAGTAGGGATTATACAATTTCATGGATAGTTAGTTGAGTTGTATATACTTATTTTGTTGACATGTTTGAGTGGTTTTTTAAACTAACTGAAGGTTCTTGAACTGGGACGCAATGTGGTCGAGCAAAGTCCGTCTCCTTTTCCATACCTGAGATGTCTGAAGTTGATGAGGATGGGGCGTAGGAAAGTTCCGACAGTTGTAAAGAAAGTGATGAAGTATTTGACAGAGGGAAGCTTGTATTCTGATTCAGTAGTGGTGGATATTTCTGAAGGTGTGAGTGTGGTTGAAGAGAACTCGGAAGAGTTGTTTGATGAAGACAGTGAACTCAATCTCCATGAATTGTTTGATTGGAATTGAAGATGAAATCTAGCTATCAAATACTACAAACTTTTAATTTAGTGTACTGATATGTAAAAATAAAAGAAATTTTTTCTAGCATTTGTGTTGGTCTAGTAGTAAGAGATTAAGTTTCGGAGTCAAAAGGTCGCCGGTTCGAGTCGTCCGTGGCGCGGTCTTTATAGTTCGTGTTTGTTGAAAATTATCTATCTCATTGCGTTGTCCGTTGAAAAATTTCTTTTCGTTAATATACCCACGGATAACATAACATACTATTAATTAATGAATCAAAAACTTAAAATATATATTCCTAAGTTATGCAAAAAAGTGAACCCCTAACACTGTCATATCAACAAAAACGGTTGACACGTTAAGCATGTCGATGATGGGTACACGAGTGTTTCTGTTAGTAGTAATTTGTACTGGTGATACCAAATGGGCAGGGCCGGAGCAGCCAAGCTCGGGCCAGGACCGGCCCAATTGGGCTTGTTTCCAAGCCTAGGAACGGGCCTGACTATATGGGTTTGAACTGGGTTGATTATTATTATAAAAGCCCGGATTATTTGTGAATTTGGGTTAGGATGGGCTTTTATATTAACGGCCCAAATTATAGAGTGAAAATCCAATTTAAATTAGGGCACCGGAATTCAATCGCGATCATTACCAGAATCTTGAGCTTTCGTCAAAAATGGGAGAAGAAGATGAAGATCGGATAAGTCAACTCCCAGATCCGATTCTCCTGCATATCCTCTCCTTCATCGATATCACTCAAGCTATTCAGACAACGATTCTCTCCACGAGATGGAAAAACCTCTGTTTTTCCCTCTCCGATCTCCACTTCAACCTCAGCCGCGCCGCCGCCCTCGCCGGCGTCAGCCTAAAGAACTGGTCATCCGCCCGATCATTCTCTCACCGATTCTCCCTCTTCGTCTCTCACTATCTCTCTCGTCGCGACGCGTCTGCCGCTGTACGCAACTTCCACCTCTCCTTCGACAGCCGCCTGATCCACGTCGACGCGGAATTCGTCGAGAGATGCGCGGTCTACGCCGTCAATCACGGCGCCGAATGCCTCCACCTCCAGGCCCTCTGCCGCCCAGCTATCAGGATCCCGGCGGACTTCTTCTCCTCCAAATCGCTGCGAGAACTGAAGCTATCGCAGTTAAGTTACGGGATCTACATACCTCTGAAAGAGTTCTCCTTGCCCAATTTGAAAACCCTAGATCTCGATGAATCCGTGTTCATCGACGACGATCGATTTTATTCCTTCTCGAAGGAGCCGTTCTCCATCTTCCCGGCGCTGGAGAAGCTCACACTCCGGCGGAGTGTTACGCTCTACGGGCTGGTGATCTCTGCTCCCAGGCTCCGGTTTCTCGAAATTATTCAGGATAAACTCTACTCAGACGTGATGGAAGAGATCTCTGCTCCATTGCTTACTTCGTTCAGATATGAGGGCTGTTCCCGTTGGAATGTTCGAGTGTTAATCTCCCAATGTTGGAGGAAATTTCCGTCAACATTTATAAGAAATCAGGATCGAACACGAGACAAAATCAGAAACAGATGGCTCTGAAATCCGTTTCTCTGCTTCAGCAGCTTAGAAATGCAAAGACTGTTGCACTAACTCTGGACACACTAAAGGTACATACTAGTATCTCTCTCTCTCTCTCTCTCTCTCTCTCTCTCTCTCTCTCGATGTCGATCACATATATTAACTGACTGACTAACATGTGTTGATGGTTTGAAACTGAAGGTTCTGGAAATGGAAGGTGGTGCGATTGAGAAAAGTCCATGTCCGTTTCCGTACATGAGATGTCTGAAGCTGAGGAAAGGGCGAGGGGAGATTCGGACCGTGTTGAAGAGGGTGCTGGATTACTTGACTGAGGGAAGTTTGTATAGCGATACAATGGTGGTGGAGCTTCCTCGAGGCGTGTCCGTCGTTGAAAAGAATTCGGAGGAAATGTTTGATGAATCCAGAGAGAGGCTGCAGCAGCAGCCCCAACGGGTGTTGGGATTGGAGGACGAAGCATCGTCGTCTCACATACGGAATTTCGGAGAGTTTCAAGAGCTTCTTGCTCCCAAATTCGGAAAAGATGGTCGACTTAGGTTCTAAATTGAGACTGAAATTGGGCAACTGAATCTACTCCTTCCTTTTCATCTTGTTTATGTTTGTTTTAAAATTGGTATGTGTTTTGTGGTACTGGTACGTATTCCTATTAGCAATTTTGTTAAGTTTTATCCATGAACGTGAAAGAAAGTGTATTGCGTTTTGAGATGACTAAGCATAATCAATATAATCATGAATTTTGTTACATAATGGGCTTTTAAATAATAGTTTATGGGCAATGAAGTATAACTAAGAATGTTAATCATGCTATTAGATGTGGATTAAATACCCATCAACAACTCAACAACAACATGTTACTTCTCATAATTAAATTAAAATTAAATTAATTACTCACTTGCTCGACAAGGGAAAAGACCCGGCAATTAATACAAGTGTACTTGTTTAAAGTCAATGCACACACATAACAAATATACAAGTGAAAATCCAAATTTGGGCATCAAGAAAACAATCACATTTATTAGCCTAAAAAATTCACCAAACTCTATACTCATCAAATGGAAGAAGAAAACGATAGGATCAGTCAACTCCGACCATCGACGGATCTCCGCCGCGCCACCGCCCACGCCGCCGTGAACCTGAACGACCCACAAGCCGCCCACGCCTTCTCTCTCCAGTTCTCTCACTTCATCTCCCACTTCCTCAAAAATCGCGGCGGCGCCGCCGTCCGCAGCTTCCACCTCTCCTTCGACAGCCCTCTAGTCCACGTCGAAGCAGAATTCGTCGAAATATGCATTGACTGACCAATCCTCTCTCTTCATCTCTCGATATCTCTCTCATCGCGACGCGTCCGCCGCCCTACGCAACTTCCACCTCTCCTTCGACGGCTATTATCAAGTCGACGTAAACGCAGAATTCGTCGAAAAATGCGTGAGCTACGCCGTAAATCACGGCGTCGAGTCCCTCCACCTCCACGTCCTCTGCCGCCAAACCCTCAGGCTCCCCGCCGCCTTCTTCTCCTCCAAAACGCTGCGAGAGCTCAAGCTAGCGCAGTTTCGTTACGGAATATACTTACCAGAAGGGTGCTCGTTACCAAATCTGAAAACCCTTTATCTGGAAGAGTCGGCGTTCATGTACGACGACGTGCATGGTTATTCTTACCGGAATGAGCCGTTTTCCGGCTTCCCGGAGCTGGAGAAGCTCATTCTCCGGCAGTCAATTCGGGTTGATCGGCTTGTTATCTCTGCTCCTAAGCTTCGGTTTCTCGAAATTGTCGAGGATACCTTTTATTCCCAAGGGATACAAGAAATTTCTGCTCCGTTGCTTACTTCGTTTCGATACGAGAGCAGCTTTCCGTTGCTGTGTTCGAACGTTAATCTTCCGATTTTGGAGGAAGTTTATGTCAATATCTATAAGACACTAGGACAGTCCAAGGAACTCAAGTATCAGAAACGGATTGCTCTGAAATGTGTATGCATGCTGCAGCAGCTTCGGAGTGCTAAGGTTGTTGCCTTAACTTTGGACACGGTCAAGGTACACCAAATTATTATTACTTGCGTTCCGTCCCATTTATAAATGGATAGTTATACTTTTTGTTGACATGTTTGAGTGGGGTTGAAACTGACTGAAGGTTCTTGGAATGGGACGCGATGTGGTCGAGCAAAGTCCGTCTCCGTTTCCGTACCTGAGAAGTCTGAAGCTGATGAGGAAAGGGCGTAAGGTGATTCCGACGGTTGTAAAGAAAGTGATCAAGTACTTGACTGAGGGAAGTTTGTGTTCTGATTCAGTAGTGGTGGAGATTCCTGAAGGTGTGAGAGTGGTTGAAGAGAAGTTGGAAGAGTTGTTTGATGAAGACAGTGAACTCAATCTCCAAGAATTGTTTGGAATTGACGATGAAACCCAGCTATCAAACACAATCTTTTAATTTGGTGTGCTGAAATTGAAATAAAAGAAATTTTCTATTTCATTCGTTTGTTTCTGTAGTTGAAAATCTTCATTATCATCTTCAATCTCCATTAGTGATGTCAACTGGGCCGGGCCGGAGCAGCCAAGCTCGGCTCAGGACCGGCCCGATTCAGCAGCCTTGAAACGGTCTCCAATTGGGCTTGTGGGCTTTCACTGTGGGTTTGAATGGTCTTTGAACTGAACTCGTCAACAATGATGAGCGAGGGAAAAGACCCAAATTAAATAGAGTACAAAATCGAAATCCAAATTAAATTTACCAGAATCATCAGCATTCATCAAAAAAAAAAAAAAATGGAAGAAGAAGATGAAGATCGGATAAGTCAACTCCCAGATCCGATCCTCCTGCATATCCTCTCCTTCATCGACATCACTCAAGCTATTCAGACAACGATTCTCTCCACGAGATGGAAAAACCTCTGTTTTTCCCTCTCCGATCTCCACTTCAACCTCTGCCGCGCCGCCGCCCACGCCGGCGTCAACCTAAGGAACCGTCAATCCGCCCAGGGATTCTCTCGCCGATTCTCTGTCTTCGTCTCCCGCTACCTCTCCCATCGCGACGCCGCTGTCGCCGTCCGCAGCTTCCGCCTCTCTTTCGACAGCCGCCTGGTCCACGTCGACGCGGAATTCGTCGAGAGATGCGCGGTCTACGCCGTCAATCACGGCGCTGAATTCATCCACCTCCAGGCACTCTGCCGCCCAGCTCTCAGGCTCCCGGCGGTCTTCTTCTCCTCCAAATCGCTGCGAGAACTGAAGCTATCGCAGTTAAGTTACGGGATCTACATACCTCTGAAAGAGCTCTCCTTGCCCAATCTAAAAACCCTAGATCTCGATGAATCCGTGTTCATCGACGACGATCGATTTTATTCCTTCTCAAAGGAGCCGTTCTCCGGCTTCCCGGCGCTGGAGAAGCTCACACTCCGGCGGAGTATTACGCTCTACGGGCTCGTGATCTCTGCTCCCAAGCTCCGGTTTCTCGAAATTATTCAGGATAAACTCTACTCAGAAGTGATGGAAGAGATCTCTGCTCCATTGCTTACTTCGTTCAGATATGAGGGCTATTTTCCGTTGGAATGTTCGAGTTTTAATCTCCCAATGTTGGAGGAAGTTTCCGTCAACATTCATAAGAAATCAGGATCGAACACGAGACAAAATCAGAAACAGATGGCTCTGAAATTTGTTTCTCTGCTTCAGCAGCTTCGAAATGCAAAGACTGTTGCACTAACTCTGGATACACTAGAGGTACAAACTAGTATAACTCTCTCTCTCTCTCTCTCTCTAGATGTCGATCACATATATTAACTGACTGACTAACATGTATTGATGGTTTGAAACTGAAGGTTCTGGAAATGGGAGGCGGTGCGATTGAGCAAAGTCCATGTCCGTTTCCGTACATGAGATGTCTGAAGCTGAGGAAAGGGCGAGGGGAGATTCGGACTGTGTTGAAGAGGGTGATGGATTACTTGACTGAGGGAAGTTTGTATAGCGATACAATGGTGGTGGAGCTTCCTCGAGGCGTGTCCGTCGATGAAAAGAACTCGGAGGAAGTGTTTGATGAAATGAGAGATCCTCGACGGGCGTTCGGAGTGGAAGACGAAGCATCGTCGTTTCAAATACGGAATTTCGGAGTGTTTCAAGAGCTCCTTGCTCCCAAATTCGGAAAAGATGGTCGACCTAGGTTCTAAATTGAGACTGAAATACTCCTTCCTTTTCATTTTGTTGCTTTGTTGCTGTTGTTTTAAAATTGGTATGTATTTTGTGGTACGTATTCCTTTTAGCAGTTTTGTTAAGTTTTATCCATGAATTGAGCCTAAGTTTTATCCATTTTGTTCGATGGTCGTTCATGTTAACCATCGATGGATCTCCACTTCCGCCTCAGCCGCGCCGCCTCCCACACCGCCGTGAACCTGAACGACCCACAAGCCGCCCAAGCCTTCTCTATCCAGTTCTCTCACTTCATCTCCCACTTCCTCAAAAATCACGGCACCGCCGCCGTCCGCAGCTTCCACCTCTCCTTCGACAGCCCTCTAGTCCACGTCGAAGCAAAATTCGTCGAAAAATGCATTGACTACGCAGCCAAGCACGGCGTCGAGTCCCTCCACCTCGACGCTGTCTGCCACACAGAAATGTGGCTCCCTGCCGCCTTCTTCGCCTCCGAAACCCTGCTTGAGCTCGAGCTGAGGCAGTTCGGCGGTGGAGTCTGCGTGCCGGAAGAGTTCTCTTTACCGAAGCTCAAAACCCTTTACCTCGAAAACTCGGTGTTCGTCAATAACGACATCGAATTCTTTTCCTTCTCGGAATCGAAGGAGCCGTTCTCGGGGTTCCCTGAGCTGGAGAAGCTGACTCTGAGGCAGTGCACTGTTTACGCGCTCGCGATCATTGCTCCGAACCGAAGCTTAGGGTTCTTGAAACTATTCAAGACGAACAGTTTAACGAAGGGATAAGAGAAATTAATGCCCCACTGCTTACTTCGTTCAGATATGAGGGCGATTTCCCTCTCGAATGTTGGAAGATCAATCTACCGATGCTGGAGGAGGTTTACTTGGACATTCATGAAAATGTAACACCGGCACCTAATCGGAGATTCGAGAATCTTCCGTGAAATCGGGATGGGTTTTATTTGAAGTGTGTTAGGATGTTCGAGCAGCTTCGAAGTGCTAAGTCAGTTACAATGACTCTGGACACCCTCAAGGTATCCCCCCCCCTCTCTCTCTCTCTAATAAACATATTACTATTAGTTAGGGTTTAATTAAGTATACTAACATGTTTGGTTTGTTTGGGGACTGATGAAAGGCTCTTGAAATGGAACGGGATCTGATTATGCAAAGTTGTACGTCTCCGTTTCCGAGCATGGAATGTCTGAAGTTGAGGAAGGGGCGGAGGGAGATTGAGACAGTGGCGAAAAGAGTGGTGGAGTACTTGACGGACGGTAGTTTGTGTTCCAATGATTCAACGGCGGTTGAGCTTCCGGAAGGTGTAAGTGTTGTTTATATGAAGTGGGATGATTTGTTTGAGGAAGACAATCAACTTCAACTGCTCTTTGGAGAAGAAGATAAAATGCCTCCTTGGCTTTGTTTTCACAGTATATCGAACATACATGGTTTCAAGGGTCAACGTAGTACGCTGGCAAAAAGTATTCATTTTTTGTTGCAAAAATAAATGGACAAGTTAGGATTAATAATTGTATTGAATCGAAAGAAAAGTTTGCACACCAAGAAAACTCTACCATATATAAATGTACATTACATACCCAAGAAGAATGATTAAAAGTCAAATCACATCAAAAATAAAAAAATGAAAATGGAAGAAGAAGATGAAGAAGACAGAATAAGCCAACTACCAGATTCAATCCTCCACGTCATCATCTCCTCCATCGACGTCAAAGAAGCCGTTCAGACAAGCCTCCTCTCGACCAGATGGCGATTCCTCTGGTCCTCCATGTCGGAACTCAACTTCGACTTCCACCGCCACACCCGACACAACTCGGCCGACTATCGCTTCCTTCACTTTGTCGACCAGTTCCTCGCCCACCGCGACCCAACCTCCGCCGTCACCAATCTACCTCCGCGGCCGCTTCGGTCGGGTACGCGATCGGACGTTCTTCGCCAGATACGTGGACTACGCCGTCACTCACGGCGTCAGAGACCTCGACATCAACGCTCTCCACACCCACTCCTCCAAGCTCCCCGATTCCTTCTTCGCCTGCAAATCTCTTAAACAACTCGCCCTCAGGTGCTTCACCCTGGGTTTCAACATTCCCAGAGAATCCTCCTTGCCGAACCTCACCGCCCTCCACGTCGAAAACTCCTCCTTGTCGAAAGAGCCTTTCGCAGGGTTCCCCAATCTGGTGAAGCTGAACTTACACTCTTGTGACATTCAAAGCCTCGTCATTGTCTCACCCAAACTGAAGATTCTAGAGATTACATTCGACGATAATTACCGTTTCCCTGCCTATCCATCAATGCAGCGGGTTTCAGCTCCGGTGCTAATGTCGTTAAAATACCAAGGATACTTTCCACTGGAATGTGCGGAGGTGGAGCTCCCAATCTTGGAGGAAGTCTGCTTGGAAACATCCGAAAAGATCGGACGACGTTTTAATGGACGGCACGAGCCTTCTAAATGTGCTAGGATGCTGCAACTATTCGGGATTGCTAGAGTTGTCACTTTAGCCTTGAGCACTCTAGAGGTGTGTTCTACTTCTTACGTATCTTCATATACTATAGTTTGAAAATTTAATTAACCTTTGCGTGTTTGGTGTTGTGGAAGGTTCTGGAAGCGGATCTTGGGCTTCTGGAGCGAAGTCCTCGGCCGTTTCCGCACATGAAGAGGCTGAAGCTGACGAAGGGGCGTCAACCAGACGTTAGCCATCCGCTAAGGAGGGTGATGGACTACTTGACGGCGTGTGATGCATCGTTGGTTGTGGAGTTTCCAGAAGATGTACGTGTGGTTGAAAGTCGGGTTGAGGAAGTCGACGAGGATCAACTGCTACTTGAATGGCTATTGGAATCATAGACGCGAATGTTTTAATTTTCTTCGAGCTTAATTCTATGAATCAAATATATGTTAGGTTCGATAAAATTAGTCAATTCACTCTAATGTGTTGGAACTTTGTTGGCAAAAGTTGTTTCATTAGTTAATAAACCTAACACACGCATACATATAGCCAATAATACTTGATGAACAGCATATCATCAAAAAAAAAAAAAAAAAAAAAAATGGAAGAAAAAGAAGACAGAATAAGTCAACTCCCAGATTCAATCCTCCACGTCATCATCTCCTCCATTGACATCAGAGAAGCCGTCAGACAAGCCTCCTCTCCAAGCGATGGCGCTTCCTCTGGTCCTCCATGTCGGAACTCACCTTCAACTTCCACCGCCACACCCGACTCAACTCGGCCAACCGCTCCACTCAGTTCGCCACCCACTTCCTCTCCCGCCGTGACCCCACCGCCGCCGTCACGAACCTCCGCCTCTCCCCCCGCCGCCAGACTGGCCGGGCTCACGACCCCACATTCGTCCCCAGATGCGTCGACTACGCCGTCGCTCACGGCGTCAGGGACCTCGACGTCCACGAGCTCCGCCTCAACTCCGCCAAGTTCCCCGACTCCTTCTTCTCCTGCGAATCGCTGAGTCAACTCACCCTCAGAGGGTTCGGCTACGGCTTCACCATCCCCAGAAACTTCTCCCTACCCAACCTCACGTCTCTCGTCGTCGAGAAATCCTCCTTCCGTTACGGCGACGATATGTATAACGGCGTCAAGGAGCCCTTCGCGGGGTTCCCCAATTTGGAGAGGCTGTGTTGCACTGCTGCAGCGTTTTGCACCTCGTCATCGTCCTTCCGAAGCTGAAGGTTCTAGAAATTACGATCAGCGAGAATTACTCCGTCAACCGGCCGTTAATGGAGCGGATTTCGGAGCCAAGGAGTCCTCCCGCTTGAGTGTTCGGAGGTGGAGCTCCCGATCCTGGAGGAAGTGTACTTGGAATCTTCCAGAAAGATCGGACGTTGTGACGGCGATGACGAACGGCACGTGCCTCCAGAACGTGTGATGAGGATGTTGCAGCAGTTTGGAAACGCTAGAGTTGTTACGTTAGCCTTGGGCACGTTAAAGGTATAATTTAAATATTTTTTTCCATTTTGAATTCTATATAAGAATTATTATTTTTTAGTGAGAATTTGTTTAAATTATTGGTGCGAAAGGTTCTGAGAACGGATCATCGTCTTAGCGAGCAAAGTCCGTTTCCGTTTCCGTCGATCAAATGTCTGAAGCTGACGAAAGGGCGTAGCTCGAGAGTTGATCATCCGTCAAAGGAAGTGATGGATTACCTGATGACACGTAACGAGTCGTTAGTCGTGGAGTATCTATAAGATGTGCGTTTCGATTGAATCAAGACGTGGAATAATATCACATAAATCATGTATTATAATATTTGATTTTTATGTTAACACACCTTCATGCAAATTGTATTATAACTCGAGCCTATATATGCATAAAGTATTTATTTTTTTTCATGATAAATATTTAGCCAAATACGCAAAAGAATGTATTTTGAATCCACCAATGAGAAGCCCGGTTCTATTTAGCCCAAATGTCATTGGCCCAAGCTAATCAGAAATTAAGCCCAACAAAATTATTGATTTGAGTCCATGAAATTCACTTCATCCTCAATTTCTGGCTCTTCAAATTAATTAAACTGCTTTTTCTTCTGAAAATAAAAAGCAAATTGATAATTGAGACTTATAGTTTTTCTTTTCATAATCTAGTTTTTGAACTTTCATAATTTTGGGAAAAAGGTTAGGAAACAAAGTTAAAGTAGGATGAAAATATGTTTGGTAATATTAATATATGTATAAATAGTTAATGTTATATGAATTGATAGAATTGGGTACAAGACTATATACTAACCTAACAATATAATTTATGAAACCACCAATAATTTAAAGTACTCACATCATCCATTTTATCTCTGAAACAGTGATTGCCTGCCCTACATTTTTGTGGATGTGGTTTTGGAAAAACACAACTCCATATGTTCACATCATCTATTTCTATAATATGAACATAAAATTGGAAATATATGGACTTCTTTCTACCAATTCATTTACTTATTTTCCTTTAGTCTATTTCTCTTCCAACCCTTACTTTTTCAAATAATTAATTGCTCTTGTTACTGGAAATTTTAGTCAGTTTGGAACTTCTATTGCATTCTTATTTCGTAGACAATTGACACGTGACATAATTAGTATTTTAAATTTAAGATTTATATATGAAAAATGTATATCCTAACCCTTTCAAATATATCTACACCCTAAGATTTGTCACATCATTAATCTATATATGCTATAGGATATGCACACAATTTAAATAATAGAGTTTCTCATTCTAATTTTAATAGCTTAATACATATATAGTCTAATGCATGCATGTTTCTTCTTAATCTAATACTTCCTCCAATTTTTAATAAGTGTCATTTTAGACATTTTCACACATATTAAGAATTTTTTTTTTTGCTAAATTAACCTTAATAAACGCTTATTAACTTTTTATTTTCTTGATTAAGTTGTGGACTACTTTATCTCACTCTTCATAAAAGAAGATTAATAATAATGAACTGGCTTATATTAATAAATATTAAATTCTAATTGAATAATATAATAATAGTTGTTCATTTAGACAGCTGGCTCCAATCAACTTTGCCCGCTTGTACGTGAAACATGTGCACTAATTTCAACAACTTATTTTTCTTGTGCATGGTTTTCATTTTATATAATAAAAACAATGAAATTTATCTCAAAAAAAAAAAAAAAAAAAAAAAACGAAATATTTTAACGAAAATAACAAATGAGATTTATAGGAGAAATTCAATATAATACATATTAGTTATCATTTCCACAAAGCATATACTATAATTTGGTGTCCTATTAATTTATTCAACTCTAATGTTTGAGGTTTTCATATTTACCTTAATTTACTTTACAAAATAATACTTGATATTATGAATATATAATATCTTATCTATATATATACACTAAAACAAAATACCTATTATAAGTTTTCCCTCCAAATTTCTTGATATGTGTGCTTCATTAATTTTATTTTATAAATTAATTATTTATCTTATATTTTTCAAAGTCATATAACAACTTAGCCTATTAATTTCAGTCAAATGTATTTCATTAATACCACTATAAAAAATTTTCATCTTATATTTATAATTATACTACTACTAATTTATACAGGGCAACTGAAAATACGAGAAATACGGTAGTGTTAAAAATTTATTTTACGATAAATGATGTATTTTTATAAATAAATGATAGTAGTGATGTCAAATATAAAATATAATGGTGAAGTAGTGTATAAAAATAGACATGCAGAGACCAATAATTGTCCAAAACAAGAAAAAGTACATAGATTAAATAATTGATAGGAGTATTTGCTACACTCTTTCTCGATCGAGTAAATCCCTGCATCGCGGGGGTACAATTCTAGTAAGACAAAATAAAGCATCACATCGCATTGAGAACTTCAATGCTGTTTGGCTATTAATTAATACTCCAGTACTAATTAATAATTAAACAAATATACTAATTGTTGTTATGGAGCTAATTAATTAATTAAGTAGTTCTATACCTAACAGTGTACAGCTTTGATCGCATGGGATTTGAAGAAGAATGGTAGGTGGTGGGTTTTTTTTTTTCATCATTTTGTTTATTTTCATTTTTAGGCTTTTTTTAGCACATGAATGTATTATTGTTCATTCAACATAAACAAACAAAATACTATCCTTTCTCTTATCATCTTATGTTTTTACCATCTTAAATAATATTGTAGATATATGTTTTCCAAGGTCGCATTTCAATTAACTCGTTTATCTGATATATATGTCCGGGCATGCAGCTATGCAATGAATATGAGTATAACGAAAAGCATTTAGTTTACAATAAAGCTATTTGGCCATAATGTGGCCGGCCACACGTCATTTTTCATAATATATGTAATTTTAAAAATATTTTTTCCCCAAAGTTACATATTTTTCTCTTTTTTTTTTTAGATAAAAGGGTAACAAATTCTTTAAAATAGTAAAAATTATCAAATAATTAAAGGGTTAATTTTAAAAAATACGTAAAAAATA
The DNA here is from genome assembly GCA_029379335.1 of Thymus mandschuricus. NCBI lineage: Eukaryota > Viridiplantae > Streptophyta > Magnoliopsida > Lamiales > Lamiaceae > Thymus > Thymus mandschuricus. The sequence continues at coordinate 40,363,116 of CM057074.1, forward strand.
CGGGGTATTGCTTTCTGAGTTTTTTATAATCTAGAAAAGTTTGGCAAAAATATATAAATTATTTGATATTAAAAAAAATAATAAGTTAAATTATGGCCGGCCACATTATGAGCGAATAGCATCACCCTTTAGTTTATTTGTCAATGGAGAGTTCTCAAAGCAAAGCACTGCTTCAAATGAAGATCATAATGTATAATAATATAGTCAATATTATTATTAATTAGGAAAAAATGCATTTAAAATCGTGAACTTTATCTGACATACCGTTTTAACCGTTAACTTTCAATTTTTTCCATAAAATCACAAACTTTTTAATTTGTCCAATTTTCCCTTAATTTCTAATTTTCCCCAAATCAAAGCTGATGTGGCGCTGATGTGTCAGTTTGGACATTGACATGTCTTCCACATAGCTTCCACGTAGATTTTATAAGACACATATATACATCCACATAATTATTTTTATTAAATAATATATGCAATTAATTTTATTTTTTCTAGATTTATCTCCTCCCTCGCTAAAATACGGCCCTCCGATCAGTTCAGGTGCAGATCTACTTCCCTGGCCTGCTTTTCGCTACAAAATCGAGCCAAACATCGATGTCGGAGGTGATGCAGTGGTCGTATCCAAATATGATGTTAGGCCTTTTCGGGGGACTTTATTAATTGCATATACTATTATTTAAATAAAAATAATTATGTGGATGTATATGTGTTTTATAAAATCTACGTGAAAGCTATGTGGATGACATGTCAATTTTCAAACTGACACATCAATGCCACGTCAGCTTTGATTTGGGGGAAATTAGAAATTAAGGGAAAATTGGACAAATTAAAAAATTTGTGATTTTATAGAAAAATTTGAAAGTTAACGGTTAAAACGGTATGTCAGGTAAAGTTCACGATTTTAGATGCATTTTTTCCTATTAATTACTATACTCTAACCTATATAACTCTTCAGACAATTTAAATTATAAGCTGCAAGAAGTATTAAAATTGAAATTCAACTCAAAAAATGCAGATTATTCGGAGTCGCCACAAATTAAAAAAGAAATTAAATGATTATTTCTTCGAATCTATATACAAATTAATAGTAATAACTTCGGCACTGTAACTAAATAAAACCGGTGTACCCAGATCGAACAACTAAAATGATAAACCTGACGTTTGGTCAGTTCTCTTTTTTAACCGGAGCCGGAGCCGGCGACACCGCCGCTGCCGCTTTAGGTGAAGTACTCTTGGTCTTGGCATCTTTGATTGCATCCTCAACAATGTCATCCACCTTATCTCCAGCTTCTTGAACCTGTTAACATATTTTTCATAAGTTTTCCACATATTCAAATTTCATATAATTTTTTAATTAAAAAAAGGACATAAATCAGAGCAATGTATTAAAAAATATAATCGCCCACTTTCGTAGATAACAAAACAATGAAAAATCTTGGAAAAATGAATCGCATATATTGGTCAAGGTGTAAGTTGTGGATTTTATTATTTTATATTATTACCAGTATATCATATGATTTTCTTGCAGTAGCACATGATCAACTTGCACAACTACACTATAATTAAATGAATTAATATAATTATTCTAATACAGCTTGCATAATTATTTAGCTTCAACTAACACGAAGAATCAGTCAAGATCTTTTAAAAAAAATGACATAAGTCGAAGATTTAATTTATTTTTTATGTAATAAAAAACCCTAAAGTCCGATGGTTTGGTTTACTTTAAAAGAAGACGCCGAGTAATGACACGATAAGTAGGCTGTCTTAGTGATAAAACCGAGATAATTCTCGTGCCAAAACGTTTTGACTCAATTTGAAAGGGACAGACAAATTAATTGTTAAAGTAATACGTACCCTGTCGATGACGTCATCGAGGCAATCGGCCGTCTTGGCGGTTTTCTCAGCGAGGTTTTCGACTTTCTCGATGAGGTCGCGCAGTTTGCCCGGAGGGAGATCGTCGGCGAAGTCCTCGGCCATTTTGTCGACGTTCTCCGCCACATGCTCCACTGCCTCCACGATGTCCTCCACCGACTGAACTGCGTTCTCAAGCTTGCCTGAAAAAGTCAACGGCTCGCCATTTTTAGATCTCGTATTATGGGATGAAGAAGGGTTTTGAATTAAGCTCAAGGGTTTGAATTTCTCACTCTTGATCAATCCCAGAGGGCCCAGTTTGCTGCCGAAGAATGGTAGGATGAACGATACAAACAGTGAGATAATCCAGCTCCTGTTTCATCAAGAAATGGATGTTAGAGAGAGAGAGAGAGAGAGAGAGAGAGAGAGAGAGAGAGAGAGAGAGAGTTCGACATACATAGGTTTGCCGCCGGAGGAAGATGGGGGGCCAGAGGCTGCAGGAGGAACTCCAGGTACGGTATTAGCATAGACAACAAAAGATTTCCTAAAATAGCAACCAAAAATTAGGAGAGTTGATTAATCAAAGTTATGAACCTAAAAAAAGTTGAAATCTTCATTGCAAGAACTTATGAACAAAATCGGAGATTGAACACACCTCGTATCTCGGTCGGAGTACTGGAGTGTCTTCTTCGAGAGGGCCCAGAAGCTCGACTCATCGGTCTTGCGCTTCGAAAGGGCCAATCTCGAAGAGATAGGGTTCCAAGTCAACGTCGCTTGGAACTTCGTACTCGGCCTTGCAGAACTTTGGGAGATGATAACGCAAGACGATGAAGAAGTCGCCATGGATAGATGGAGAGGTATGAGAAATGATATGCTTGTTGTAATAATTTGGGGAGGATTATAGTATTCTTTAAAGTTGTTTAGGGTTTTGGTGTTAATTTATAGGGAAGCGATGAGACTTTTTTCTCTTGAAAAAAATTCAACGAACGGATTTGTTACATGTAAACCGGCGATAATTGAATATTCAAGGAAGTTGCGGTGGCAAAAAGAATAAAATTAATTAATGGAAATAATAAATAAAAAACACATGGTGTTTTGTTTTTAAATTTTATTACACAAGTCAAATTTGACAAGCTGGTCCCACATGGGGTAAGAGAATTGCTTCACCTTGTTTTTTTTGTGCCGAAACAACTGCGAAATTGTTTAGTGGAATTCACGTGTCAAGTGTGATATAAAAATTAAATAAAATAAGATAAGATAAGGTAAGAATAAGATTACAAATTCATTTTTGGACTAAGAAAAGCCCAAATCTCGGCCCAAATCGATAAAGCCCAACTTTGAATGTAGGCGAATTGGGGCCCACTTTGTAAGCCCATTAACTAAATAACAATTGAATCCTCAATTAGTATAATTTTGGTAATTACAAATTTTAATAGGGAGGGAAAATGAGAAAAAAAAAAAATAGTAATAATTTTGTTCACGGTTTCCGGCGATTGAAAAAACCCAATCCCCAAATTCGGAATTCCGACAGCGATCAACGGCAGTTTTCAGGCGACCTGAAGGGTGGAATTCCTCATACTGCAATAAGGTGCGGGATTGTAATTTTTTTTTTAATGGATTTATTTTTTGCTACTGATTAAAAAATAATAATAATTAAAATTTCAAATAGTATATAATTTAATTCCGAAAAGGAAGAGAAACGCCATTTATGAGGCTATAAATAATAAAGTAGAGTTCAGGTATGATACGTGACTGGTTTAGATTAAAGCTACAGCTTTCACCATCTCAATAATCTAATCCTCGTTCGCCATTAATTACTAACTAAATTGTCAACTCTCTCTCTCTCTCTCTAAATAAATGAGAGCAATCTTAAACGTCAAACTCTAGAGGCAAGAGAGATATAAATGGGTGCCGCCCGGTATACGTCATCAACGAACCGAACCACTTCTTTTAGCATAATATTCTAAATAATTTGGCTTCACCTCTCAACGCTGTTCTTGATTCCCCCAAATTAGTGGTGAATAACTTGAATACACCTCCATCCTTTAAGGTCCTCTCTCTCTCTCTCTCCCCCCCCCCCCCCCCCCCTGCTATGTTGTTCACTCTGTTTATCTCCTGGTGAATCCACCACAGAATCTTCAACATCATTATATACTTATTATATGAATTTGTGAAAAAGTGTATAGTTTAAAATTAAAATAAGAGTGTTGGAAGAGTGGGGCTCTGGTAAAGTTTCTACCTTTTCAATCTCTCTCCTTTGATTTGTCAGCTCAGTGAAGTTCTTGATTGGCTCTGGGCTTTTCCCCACACTAATTTGGTGCCTTCTTCTATTCCTGGACAACAATGGCTACCCTTCCTCATTCAATCACATACATAATCATCCATTATTACCCTTTTTGGAACATTTGATTTTTTTTTTTTCCTTTTCTGCTGTAGTAATTTTAATTGATGAACTATTCAGTTTTGCTGTTTGCTTTTTGTTTTCTTCTTGTTTGCACCTTCTTCAACAACATATGTTGTCTAATGTTGCATTATTAGCTCAATAGTTTGCACTGAATCATTGCACATGCCTAAATTATTTGCTCGATTGTGATGTAATGATACATTATTTAACCATTTTTTGGATTTATTTTGCTATGAGATCATGTTGTCACACTATTCTTCTATCATGGAGCAGTTAGATTTGGCTTATTATTATGCAATGACAAGCTATACTGTCTATTGATCTGACAATTTTTTCGAACTTTTCTGTTTGTAGCTTCCTCTAGTTCCGGGAGGACGAGGGAAGGATCATGGATCATCAGAATCCGGAATCGGAATCTAGACGCAGTGGCTCCTTTGGCCGACTAAGTGCTTGTAGCTCTTCGAGAAGGCGCTCTTTGAGCACATCGTTCTCTCTGCCACGTCGTTCCGATGATGTTATCGAGGGTGACTCTGTCTCAGAGGCAGGGGATATTGGTGATAGGGCACTTCATAGCAACCGAGCCAGTGCAAGTGGCAGAAGTCACTTCTCCCTTGAGAACTTGGCTGAGAATGGAGCTGTAGTTCCGATTCGTGATGACAATCTCTCAGCTTTCGACAACATTTCTCCCCTCTCTGTTGACGAATTAGTTCAACATGAAGAAAAGACGATTGTAAGTAATTTACTTTCCTTTTGATGCAAGGTTCGGACGAAGTATATGATAGTTGTCTTTTGGATTGGTACTAACTCGGGATGAGTAAAGTGGTTCGTGATGTTTTCTGCAGGACGAGGAGGAAGTTCCATGGTTGTTGGAGTACGTTACGTGTCTCCTATCTCTTGCAGTGTTCGGAATTCTTGGGGTAATCATCTGCTAAGACCCTTATATGCCTTAGTTAAGCATATGGTAATGAAGTTTTACTAATATTTTCTTGTATCTTGTTTAGGTTCTGACTCGATATGGTCTTCAAAAGCTCTTCGGACCGGATGTAATCGGTGCAACAAGTGACCGGAGTTACATGTACCCCGATCTTCCTTCCAATATGGTCTCTCCCTCTCTCCCTCTCTCTGGTAGACTTGATTCTTTTGAGGGTATTTATTTACATTGGAAGCTATATGTATGTTTCTCAGGTAGGTTCGTTTCTGATGGGGTGGTTCGGTGTTGTATTCAAAGGCGACATTGTGAAAGTTTCGGATCAATTAGCTATTGGTTTGACAACAGGCTACTTAGGAAGCCTCACAACTTTCAGTGGTTGGAATCAAAAGATGCTTGATCTCAGTGTCAATGGCCAATGGGTATTTGCAGCTCTCGGCATTTTCATCGGTCAGTACTCGAATTCATCAAACATCTGGACATGGTATATTTCAACCCCTCTTTGCTACTATTGGCCTAAATGCATACTTCCTCATCCTTGCAGGACTGTTTCTAGTCGCCTACTCGATCATTTTTGGGATCGAAACTGCAAAGGGCTTGAAATGGCTATACAGAAGATCAAACATGAGTTCTTGCTATGGTGATTCTGTCACACGCAAGAAATACTGCCTCTCGACTTTCATGGTGATGCTTCTACTCATGCTAGTTCTTCTATGGAGTGTGTTCGGAAGCTTGGCAAGGAAAGAGTTTGAAACCGGGAGCAGCGAGGCTCAGCTGTTCTTAGCTTGCTTGGTTGGACCTTTCGGTGTCTGGGCCCGGTGGTACTTGGCTCGCCTCAACGGACTTGGATTAGGCAGAAAGGGAATGCTAAAATGGATGCCTTTTGGCACTCTTGCTGCCAATGTTACTGCAGCCTGTGTTATGGCTACCCTTGCCACATTAAAAAAAGCAGTACGTATACATCTTACACGATTTCTAGCAAGTACGCGTGTATTTTCAAAAATGTCCCGACGTTTAATGGCAACTCTTTGTGCAGGTTACAAGTAAGGAGTGCAATACTGCGGCGACAGGGATACAGTTTGGGCTGCTCGGATGCCTAAGCACAGTTTCGACATTCATTGCTGAGTTTCATGCGATGAGAGAAAGTAATCATCCGTGGAGGGCGTATGCGTACGCAGGGGTCACGATTGCAGTTTCGTTCATTATGGGAACTCTTATCTACTCTGTTCCAGTTTGGGTGAAGGGATATGACTAAAAAGGTAAATGGTTTTTATTTTTCCATTCAATGATGCAAAAAGATATGAATTCACTGAGGAAGCTTGTTGAGCTTACAATAGGCATAATCCTTATACTTCTTAGTCTTGTATTTAGAAGGATTTTCCTCATTCACAAGCTTTGGAATCGGGCCGATTTCCAACTCCGGTGGCGGCTCTAGGAACACAGGCCAGGACATCCTAGTACTCTCCCTGTTCACAGTTGTCCTATGATAGACAGCCTTGTACTTCCCATTACTAAGTATCTGTCAACAAAAACTACACATGCATACAATCCTTCTTCCATTAACAATAACTTGTAGTACATATGAAGTAGTTAAAACTTACCTCCAATTGATCTCCAATGTGTATAATGAGGGCATTAGGTATGTACTTGACATCATACCAGTGATCATCTCTGAACACCTGAAGGCCCGGGACCTCGTTCGGTACGAGGATCGTGAGCGCTGACATGTCGGTGTGTGCCACCACTCCTAGGGCGAGGTTGGGGCGCGGACACGGTGGGTAGTAGTTTATCTTCATTAGAAAGATAGCGTCTTGGCCGCCCATGGCCGCCTTCAGCTCGCGCTCCCCCAGCCCTAGGCCTAGTGACAGCCATTGTATCAGCTTGTTGGAAACTTCTAGAAGCTTCTTCATGTACTCCTCATTTGCCTCTCTGCCATTTTGTTTTGCATCCGTTTGTTACATAACAATGTATGTATGCATATACTAGAGAGAGAGAGAGAGAGAGACCTGTAAGAGGGTGGATTCTTGGGCCAGAAGTTGTAATTAATGGAAGAAGGAGGCCATATTCTATGAAAAAGATGATCAACCCAACCCCTTTTGCCCTCAATCTCCTTGTTTAGGTTGGTTCCATAGCCTTGGTGCCCAGAATCTCGAAGAACTCTCTCCCTACTCTTTGAAGTTTGGCTATAACTTCATCAGGAATTCCATGGTTCACCACTTGGAATATCCCCCATTCCCTACTTGCCTCACTACACAACCTCATGACATTTTCCTCGTCTCCGAGATCAATCACCGGCACCTCCGGATGCAGACCGTGCGAGGCCGGCTGATCCTTGTCCGACCGGATGAACTCGGAAGGGATGGTGTCGGAATGTTTGGATACTGAAGCTATAGATTGTACTTTCCCCACCTCCACCATGCTTAATTATCTCTTTGTCCTCAAACACCCAGTTTTTTAATTTCCTTTGCAATATTCTAGTTGTGCATGGCGTTTGACTAGGAACTTCAGTTTAGATGTATAGTTGAATGTGCAATAATTAATTAAGTAGTAAAATAAACCTTCATTACTTAAAATAGAACAGATTATTGAACCAGTCTACATATATCATTTATTAGTCACTGGGGAATCTTGTTAAGCTTGCAATAAACATAATCTTTGTACTTCTTAGTCTTGAACTTGGCCGGATCTCCCTCCTTCACCAGCTTCCGAATCGGCCCGATTTCGAACTCCGGCATCGGCTCCAAGAACACAGGCCATGACATCCTAGTACTCTCCTTCTTCACCGTCGTCCTATGGTACACTGCCTTATACTTCCCATTGCTAAGTATCTGCCAACATAAATAAACATATGAATAATGAAGTTAGTACTAATCTCTCTCTCTCTCTCTCTCTCTCTCTCTCTCTTACCTCTAACTGATCTCCGATGTGTATAATGAGGGCATTGGGTATGTACTTGACATCATACCAGTGATCATCTCTAAACACCTGAAGGCCCTGGACCTCGTTCGGTACGAGGATCGTGAGTGCTGACATGTCGGTGTGGGCCGCCACTCCTAGGGCGAGGTCCGGCCGTGGACACGGTGGATAGTAGTTTATCTTCATTAAATATATAGTGTCTGGTCCTCCCATGGCCGCCTTCAGCTCTTGCTCCCCCAGCCCCAGCCCTAGCGACAGCCACGTCATCAGCTTCTCCGAAACCTCTACAACCTTCTTCGCGTACTCCTCGTTCGCTTCCCTGCCATTCATATCTTGTCTTGTAAATAAACGAAGATAGTCGTGTACGAAAATAGAAAGTGCATAGCTCGGAGAATCGGGAGGGGTACGTACCTGTAAGACGGTGGATTTTGAGGCCAGAAGTTGTAGTTGATGGCTGCAGGTGGCCATATTTTGTGGAACAAGTGATCAACCCATCCCTTTTTCCCATTAACCTCCTTTTGCAAACTTGTTCCATACCCTTCAATTCCAGAATCTAGGGTTTTGGCAATCAGTTCTTTCTCTTCTTTTGGCAGCTCAAAGAACTCTCTCCCAACCCTTTGCAAATTTGCAATCACTTCATCAGGGATTCCATGGTTCACCACTTGGAACATCCCCCACTCTTTGCTTGCTTCCCTAATCAACGTCGTGATCGTTTCGTGGTCGGAGTCGGGGCCGAGGTCGATCACGGGGATCTCGAGCACCGCCCCGTGGAGGGTGGAGGCAGCCGGCTGCTCGTTCTCCGACCGGATGAATTCGGAGGGAATGGTGTTGGCTAGCTTGGATTGTGAAGCAATGGATTGCACTCTCTCCATCACCATTGATGACATACTCTCTTATCCTTAAAGTTGTGGAATTTGGAGGAGTTTATTTTACTTTGTAACCCTCTTGTCTATGTCATCATTCCTTTATAGGAGTTGGACCCCTTTAGTAATTGAGTTTGGAAATTACACATTAATCATGGTGGGCCAAAGTTCCTATAAATTACACATTCATGTGCACTTCAAGGGTGAGCACAATTGTCCGAAATTCGAAAACCGAACTGAACCTCATGAACCGAAATAAAAAGATGATATCTCATGTCACATATCTAACATCTTTAATTACTTATTATACATGTTTATATATATGAAACAATAGTAATGTTAACACCAATATTTCATAAATAAAATAACTAAATTTACTGAGGAATGTTATTGAGCTTGCAATAGGCATAATCACTAAACTTTTTAGTCTTGTATTTGGGCTGATTTTCTTCATTGATAAGCTTAGGGTGGGGCCCAATTTCAAGATGTGGAGGAGGCTCCATGAAAACTGGCCATGACATTCTTGTCACCTCCTTGTTCGCTACTGATCTGTGAAGCACTGCTCTGTATTTACCATTGCTCAATATCTACAAAACAAATTAAGAGAGAGAGAGAGAGAGAGAGCAGTTAGAAATTCAATAAAGTAATCAATTAATATTTGACTTTATAACAAGAATTTGGTAAAATGTTTAATGAGATGTACCTTGGAAAAATAAAGCATGGGTAGTCTTGTCAACAATAATATATGGTTTTAGAATGGGTAGGTGGGATATGTGGTCTAAATATTAGACTAGTTTACTTAATGGGATCCACATTAATAATATCGAAAATTCGGTTGTTAAAATTAGATATTTCGGACCTTAACAAAAGAAGTAAAAAGCTAGAAATAACAGAGGCGTCGGTACGTTTAACAACTGAATATTTGAATATAATGACATACCTCAATTTGGTCCCCAATATGGATGATCAAGGCGTTAGGGATGTAGGCAACATCGTACCAATGTTGGTCTCGAAAGACTTGAAGCCCTTGCACTTGATTCGGTACCAGTATCGTTAGGGCGCACAAGTCGGTGTGAGCTGGCACCCCTAGCACTGCGTCCGGCCGCGGGCACGGCGGGTAGTAGTTTATCTTCAAGTTGTACACCAGCTCCTCCCCTCCCACCGCCGCCTTCAGCTCCTCCGCCTCCAGCCCCGCCCCTACCGACAGGCACCGGAGCAGCTTCTCCACCACTTCGTGCAAATTCTTACCGTACGCTTCCGTTGCCTCCCTACCTCGGGAAAAATCATCATTGACAATGTGGGCCCACTAGATATCGGGCCGATAAGAAACCATAATGGGCTGGCTTCTTATAAATTCAGATGGCCCAGGCCCAATTTTAACCCATAAATCCATACCTCGATATTTCTGTATCGTTTCAATTTTATCGGATGTTCGCAAAGCTAACAAAATAAATCCATGTCTATGCTCAAATAATTCAAAGAGAGAACGAAAAATAATACTCTTTCGGTCTTAATTTCAATTAGCTTACTTTTTGACTACGCGTAAGATATAAAATAATAAAACATGCCAACCGGGAACGAGGGTCGAGTGTTAAGAATACCTGTAATCAGGTGGGTTTTTGGGCCAGAAGCGGTAATCAATGACGGAAGGTGGCCAGATTTTGTTGAACAAATGATCAACCCATCCATTTCTAAGCTTGCTTCCATACCCATCGATGTTCTTGCTCTCCGGATCCTTCGCGTACGCCAGTTTCTCTTCGGTCGGCAGCTCGAAAAACTGGCGCCCGACCCTCTGCAGATTCTCTATCACTTCGCCGGAGACGCCGTGGTTCACAATCTGGAACAACCCCCATTCCTGGCTTGCCTCGGACACCGTCTTCACCTGAGCCTCCCAGTCGCCGGCGCCGAAGTCCACCACCGGCACCTCCGCTGCCGCCCCTTGGAAGGTGGTGAAGCGGGGCTGCTCGCTTTCCGGCCGGATGAACTCCGGCGGCAGCTCCCCGTCTTTATCGTTGCTCGAGTTCGCTACGCTTCCCATCTCCGTTTGTTGCTATGATCAATCAAAATTTTTTTCTTGAGGTGGTTTTGATGTTTGAGGGTTGAGGTTTCTTAGATTACATTATGTTGGTAGTGCAACATAAATAACGGAAATAACTACCTTTGCATGTGTGAATGTGCATCGCGTAGAATTTAGTGGAGGGAAATGTGGATGTTGATCTTTTCTTTGTTTGAATAAAATAACGAATCGTAGATCTTGTGGAATAGAATTAATATCCACCGTTAGATTGATTTGGTCAAATGTTTTAGCTGATCATTTAACTACAATTAAGATCTAACCAGACTTTAGGGTTGGCTACGACTAGAATCTATATTCTCTATTGAATAGTACTCCTTTTCTTTTTTTTGTTAAAAATTATAAATGCTAGAACCGGCCTAAACTTTTCTTACCTTTTTTTCCAATGTGGCCAAGATATTAAATTACTAAGGGCATTCCCTTAAAATAACTTACATTATAAAGTATAGTACTATAGTCTATACTCCCTCAATTCCCGTGTTATATAACTTTTTACACGCGTTTCAATATATTAAAATATGCAAGTTACGATAATTTTTTAGTCAAACATTTTATAAACCGATGAATCGCGAATTGTGCGCACAAAACTTCCTGTTATCGTAGAATCGCTCTTTTTTATGTTGCATTTTTTAATGGAGAAGAATATTACTCCCTCCGTCCCGGCCAAGACGATACGTTTCATTTTGCCAATTTCTGGCACGTTTTTCCACGCTTCTTGATTATGTGTTTTAAAATAGATTTTTGAAGAATTTTTTCTTTTGCGGGATAATACAACTATCATAGTATCACGTAAAAGATAAAATTCTTCAAAAATCTATTTTTAAACACATAATCAAGAAGCGTGGAAAAGTGTGCCAGAAATTGACAAAATGAAACGTATCGTCTTGACCGGGACAGAGGGAGTATCATATTTAAACAATTGAAACTTCGCTAGAGTAAACAGAGTAAACAAGAAGTGGTTGATTAATATTATAGTGTTATTATTTTATAAAACACACCAAAAATCAAAGTAAAGAAAACTTGAATACATGCAATAGGTACATATCAAATGTGTGACTCTAAGCCTTCAAATGCTGTGGAAAAGATCTTCACACGGCCAACTTTCAAAACCTATCTTACAATGTAGGAATTTTCAGAACACGAAGGGCTTCGTTAACCACAGCAAGAGCCACAAGCAGGGGCTGCGCCTGAAGATTTATGCATTTCAAGTCAATAACTACAAGAAGTGTAGGAGAGAAGAGATGTGACGATATGAGATGCGGGTTAAGAACTTACTGTGATCTATTCCTCTAACGTTGTCTAGTCCACGAGGTGGCCCACGTGGACCGCCACCGTATGGGCCGCTTCCGGGACCACCTGGGCCACCCCCGTCCCATTTCTTGCTGGCACCGGAACTTTTCTTGTAGGCTTCAGACTTCTCCATCTGGAACAAGGTATTTGAGAATGAGGCTATGATTCCCAGTAAAATTGATAAGATTTAGACAGCAAAAACATAGGATTACCGAAAACATTGTGGTAAAAAAGACCATGATCAAGTTGATAATGGACCAGAAGAAGTCTGTGATTGTTCTCAGTCGCCATATTGATCTCTTAGACTTGACAACACCTGAAAAGCGAAGAATTCACCAAGATGCACATAGATACTTTGTCACAAGACGCAAGTAGATACATAGAATAGGCAAAAGCCATGTCCATCCATCATACAATGCAGAATCCCAAAGGGTGTGATGGTATACATACATCAACCTCCAGTTTAATTAGGTTCGATTAATCTACAGAAAATACTAAAGTTTGATCCGGTATATACTTTGTCATTAGGGCCCTTACGGGGCATAAGAGTTGGGAAATGCAATACTCACTCAAAGGTTCATCTTTTAGCCTGAAGCAAATTCCAGTGAACATTCTAGCCACTCAAAGATACTATTGTTACTTGTACAGATTCCACATGTTTCAGACTTCGCTAATACACAGAGAGATCATAGATACAAAAGCCTCAAGCCTCAAGACTCATATTATTGCAAAACACTTTTTATCGAGGGTGAGATACACATTATAGAGCAAGAGAGTAAGGATCTCTTTCGGGAAGGGGACGAGGTTTATTTGTGAACTTCCATTCTTTAGGTCGTGTTTGTCTGAGAACCTTGTAAGCAATTCTTTTAATCTGACAACAATTCACTTTCCAAAATGGATTGCCATCTAAAAAATCGTCTTTCACATTTCAGAATCAAAAAATTTGTTTCTTACTCATGAATATTTCTTCCTACAATTATTCCAGATATGATTTGACATCTGCAGACAAAGTTCTCACCCACAATTATAAAAACAGGAACTAATTCTAACACTCAAAACAACTCTTCCAAAACTATGTCTCTCAGTTCAACAAAATTTTTAACCAATATAAACACCAATTGCAGAAAGTATTAAGAAGGGCCCAAGTCTCCCAACCCGATAACAATAAACTCTTAAGGAGACTAAGGGAAGAATCGATTTTCCAAGGGCTACTCAAGATTCTTAAATAACAGCAAGATTTCTGTTCTCGTAAGCGGGGCCAAAAATTCATCTTTCTATTTAGGCATCCTACATGTACAAGAAGATGACAGCATACTCCTAAGTTACTTATTGAATAATATCACGCCTCAAACTGTTAAGTAGCTGTCTGTTCAATGGATTTGTACCAATTCATCATCCCCCGTCTCCACACAAATATACCTCACATATACATCTGAAAGTTATCAATACGAATTATCCAACAATGAAAAATCAAAGTACAAAAACAGGCAATTCATAATAACCGTTAAGTGCATAATCAGGAATCGTCGGATTAACAATCGCAAAAATTAACGGCGTATACCCAACAAAAGATGCCGAAATGAAAGTTTATCCCTAATTTAAAACAATCAAGCAGCTCAAATCGTAGAGCGATCGATCATCTAAGACGAAAACACATTCGTCGCAACGGAGATTTCTTGATATACGATCAACATAAACCATCATCGGATTTACAATCAATAATCAGCTACTCTTAACCTAATTCGCGGAACACAAATGTTGGATCAAATTAAGTGGGGATCGGAAGGGAAAACAGCATGTGAATATGAGTAATCTAATCAGATTACGGAGAGGTGGAAGAATTGGTACCTCTCTCGACGTACGCCATGACTCTTTTCCGGAGACTTCCTTTCCTTTGCTTTCTTCGCACCGTCGAAACGAAACAAATTGATGAAAATAAATACAACAAAACCATAATAAGGGCCAGTCGTCTTTTGACACTTAAGCCGAACCAATCAGCGTCTGCCAAGTCAGCACCTGCGAATACAATGTTTCATGGTTGGATGGACTTTTAATCAAATTTGGGGTTTTCTTATTTTAATTTTTAAACTTTGAGTAACTTTTATTAAGATAATGATTTACCGTTAAGGAATGAAAATTGTATTAGTTTATGGAGTAGTATTTCTAACCGAAATTAGTTACTTTATGATTTGAACTTTTAAAAATTACGAAACTAGATCGAGGATTGTTCATCGTGGTCACTTAGTTTCAACATTCAAAGTATAAAATTCATCCGAATCACGATCTCGCGTATATAAGAAATGGAACTTTTATCTCCATTCTTCTAAAACATGGCTCCTGCACTTCAATGAAGCTCTAGAGTTGAACAAAGCTATCTAATCTTTTTCTCTCATGCATATATATCTACTTTAACATAGATATAGGATGAAGTAAAACTGAGAGCAGAAGCTGCATATGGCCTTTCTTGGAGAATCCTTGTTTAGTTCTAAAACTCAAGGCCCATTCCACCATCTCTTCCCTCACTTCCCACATACAGCTCTCTCTTTCCCACTCCCACCTCTCCTTCCCTGTTTCAAGACAATCTCTCTTCAGATTTATCTGCATCGTATGTTCAGCAACATCAAGCCCAGCAGCAGATTTCAAGGAATCCGATTTCATCATGGCAGAAACTGCAGCATCAACATCAAGGAAGCCACCATTAACCATCCTCTTCAAAACTCTAGCTTGGAAGATCTTGCCTCTACAAATTAGGTATTTGAGACAGTTAGTTAATCAACCTCTAATACTCTGCAACTATACATTATAGATACAAAAGTGAGAGGACAATAAACATTCGGAAACATCATGCTGGAATGCAGTAAGAAGGAAGAAATACCAACCTTCTGTAATCTCGGAATGGTGATCGGAGCTCCGGGGCAGGTATCATCCCTACGAGTAGAGCACATTCACCCAGAGTAAGACAAGATGGGTGCTTTCCGAAGAAAAACTTCGATGCAGACTCTACTCCATAAACGCCATGTCCCCAATATATCTATACAGTCCATATGTTAGCTGTATGTAGTAAAGGAAGATAGGCAAATTCAACACAAAAGAGCTTGGACTAGCACTGAGGAAGAAAAGGAAACCATAGCAACCGTTAACGCAAAAACGACAGGTTGCAGAGGATTAGCAAAACTCTTCATGCTGCTGAAAATGAAAAATAACAAAGGCAATGCAAAATGAGATAGGGAGTTGAGCTTTACCTTACACAAGTAGGCACTCAAGATTCTCGATTTCGAAATTCGCTTCTCGAGTTCTACTGCTAGCACCATTTCCACAAATTTCCTCAAGAATGTGCGCTCGTTCTTCAAAAGAGTATTCTTTACAAGCTGCGGGCACAATTAGGAAGGATCAAACACCAACTTTTTTCAGTCAGGAAAAAATACAAACACCACGTGTGCAACTGAATTCACAAATGCAGCAACACAAGCTAGCTTCGAAAGCATACCTGCTGCGTTATCGTGCTGCCGCCGCCACGAGCAGACAGTGACAGAACAGCACGTGCCACGCCGACCGCGTCGACGCCGCAGTGGCGGAAGAAACGGCGGTCTTCGTAAGCAACGGCCGCATCGAACAGATAGTCGGGGGCGTCGACCAGCTCGGCTTCGGCTTGGGAAGAAAACGCAATCAGCCGCCGCCAACGGTGAGAAAAATCTGGAAGAATGACGCCGGAAGCAAGCCGGAGAATCAAGAGTACGACGGTAAACGCGGAGAGGAACAGGTACTGGGAAAGTGCAGAGCTCCGGTCGAGGGAATAATGGAGTTGAAAGGCGCGCAATTTGCATCTGGCTGTTGGGTTTTGATGGGTTGTTGATGTAAATGGTATCGATCGAATGCTCTTGACGGTGATCGCCGGAAACAGTGGCGCCACGGCGGCGGAGCAGCTCGTCCGATCGGAGAAGGGAATCGGTTGGACATGGATCATGGATGTTAAGCAAACCAAAATCTTGAACACGAACAATTTAAATTTTAAAAGTCTGGTTTTTATTTTTGTGTTATCTCATCTAATAGTGTGTTTTTCTGCAGTGTTTTAAAAACCGCAACGAATCGGCAGTTAAATCGGTTAAACTTTGAATCGGTCATGATTTCGATTTCTTTTTTTTTTTTTTTTTTTTGGAATTTAAATAGTTTAACCATGGTTTAACCTAAAAAATTATGAACCGAATGCCTCGTTGGTTCGACTTCAGTTTCGGTTATTAAAACATTGGTTTTATGAAACAAAAGTTTAGGGTATATAATAACAAGAATTATGATTCAGTTTGCTATTATAAATAGATCATATAAAAGGTATGATTGGTATTTGGTCAGCCATTATTAGAGTGTAAAATAAATTTATGTTTATTTTATGGGATTAGATAATATTTTGATTAATTGGTTATGAACGAAACTCTTACATCTAATTAAGTCTTTAATCACTGTTAACTCATTTCACCATTGAAACATGTGACACATATTTATCACAATACACATTCCTTTCTTTCCATTTCTTGCTCATTGTTTCTCGACCTTTAATACATGTGAGTATAAAATAACGAAACACGTCAAACTTGGACAGACGTGTATGTTTTTGAAGTAATTAATCTGCAGTATGTTAATTTATTACCTAATAGCTCTTAGAGAGAATGAGAGTTACATCCACACTAGTCAAATGTTTAAGGAATAAAAAATCTATAGTATAAATGTAAGCCACCATAATTTCATCATGCAATAAAGTTTACATTATCAAATTCCTTATTCAAAAAAACATAATTAATAAACATGCAAAATTCATCAACATGCATGGGCTCCAAACACCCCCTATAAAAACCCTAACTCCCCTCACTCTTTACAAACATCAATCCACATATACACAATTCTCTCTTTCCTCTTGAAAATCTAGAGTGAGAAAATGAAGGCAACAGTTCTCCTCTCCCTCCTCCTCTGTGCCACCATGTTGGAGTTGTCTTCTGCAGACAACTTCACCACGGAGAGCCTCTCGCCGTTCTGCCAATCGAAGTGCGATGCTCGATGCTCGAAAGCCGGAAGGAAGGATCGATGCGTGCATTATTGCGGCATCTGTTGCAGCAAGTGTGACTGTGTGCCATCTGGGACTTTTGGAAATAGGGATGAATGCCCTTGTTATAGAGACTTGAAGAACTCCAAGGGACAACCTAAATGCCCTTGATCACTAACTAATACAGTACTTACTAGTATCGAGTTTATATACGTATATTTTTTCTTTTCTTGGTTTTGTTTTTGGATTAAATCTTTTGTGGGAGGTGTTTGGATCTAAACCTCTAATGCTCAAAACTAATGTTTAATGTTAAGAATAAATATTGGGTTTCTACCTTTTGATATCCACATCAATTTTCGTTTTACTAATAGTGCGACCTTTAACTTTCTCGTTAATTGTGAAACAAGAGCTGAAATAGTGATCAAAATTTCAATCCCACTGGAATATCAATTTTAATCCAGTGAGCTCAAAAGAGATGTTAAAAGGTTAATGATAGCATAAAAATAAGTTGAATAGCTTCTAATCTACATGCTCTCTGCATTTCAGTTGACAAGATCACCATCCTTGCTATTCTTGAAGAGATAAACGAGAACGGGGCGTCTGCTTCGTTTTCAATCTTGAGTATCTGAAATAGAAATGTCAAGGAAATCAAACTGAGTTACATAAAGCAGACTGAGATTGAATGTGCCCTGGTTTAACAGATCTTCTGCTACATATGCATTCAAGAGAAATCCCTTACACAGATCGTAGGTGCTGTAGTAGACGTTACCTAACTTTCGTGTGTATGCAGATGGGGTGGAACTATCGATTTAATCTTAACAGAGCAGACATGTATCGTACCATTACTCAAATATCAATGAGATCGACTAAAACCTTCGAAATCTCAAGAAAATGAACAGTTAAGTAGCACAAAACATTTGACAAGAGGAAGAATTAACAGAAGACGTCTACGAATCAAGAACTCGATAAGCTACTAAAACAAAACTCAGGGCATAAAATCTCTTGAGCAGACTCTGAACAGGGTATCTGAACAAAAAGTATTACACTTCAACAATGAACAAGATACTTCCTTCATGTAATCAGTGCAAAAACATAACATCCATCCTTCATGAAATAACTTAAACAGAAACAGGGGAAGCTACAGCAGCAACAAAATAAAAGTACAAAAAATGTGTTTCAAAACCTTCGAAAAGTCCAAAACTTTACCGGGATGGATCTACTTCTGTTTCTTGGTCTTAGATTTGGAGGGAATTTTCCCATATGCAATAATTCTTTTCATTGATAACTTGTATTCGGCCTGATTCTGTTTTCTCTTCCTCTTTCTTGAAATTTCCTTCTCACCATTCGCTTCTACAGGCAGTGACTTCTCGTTTTCGCCTCCATTAACCTCTTCCTCTTTCACCTTATGATTTTTGCCCTTCCTATCTTCATCAACAGGTCGAGACGTACTCCCCTTGAGATTTTTCTTAATCTGGATAGTCTTGATCCTGGGCACCTCCCATTCCTTCTCCCTGTATGGAGCTATCTTCTTCAAAGAGACATACTGATTCAGTTCCTTGTCATCGAGTGCAAGAATCTCTTCTGCACTCAATCCGAATTTCTTAGCCTTGACTGGTTTGTACTTGAATCTTGTTTTCAAATCTCCTATGGTATCTTCATAATCCAACTTATAGTACTCATCCATGAGCTCTTCCATTACTGCCTTCTCTACTTCGCTCTGTTTTCGCTTTCTCTTCCTCTTACTCCCCCTTTCTCCCTCGCCGCCCCCATCTTCATCACTATTAACGGCCCTATCTTTCAATATTCTTTCTCTAACTGACTTAAACCCTTCGCCCGGATTTTCCAACTCATCCCAACCCTTAGAGAGTCCAAGTAACTCATCTTCCTTATCAAAATCTGGTTTCTCCAGCTCTTCATCATCTTCTTCATCACTCCCGAACTTCGGATCTGCATCCTCAGCATCATAATAGCCCTTACCAAAAGCTTCATTCATTTTCCTATCATGAGCTTCTGGATCGAAGTCACCATCCAAATCATCCTTATCTATAAAGACACCCTCGTCCTCCCCGATCCCGGCTATCTCTCTAATCTTCTTCAACTTATCGTTGATCTCTTTTTTCTTCAGATTCTTCAACCTCTTGAGTTCCTCCTTCCTCTCAAACATCGCTTGCGCCTCTCTCTCTTCCTTCCTCTCCCTCTGCGATTTCCTAGCATTGTCTTTCTTCCTTACAGATCCTTCCACTTTCCTCGAGTGGCCCATTACCCTGTCCCCAGGATTCTCTTCATGCCTAAAGTTGAAATCTCTCTCATAATCCTCTTGCTCCTCCACGATAACTTCATCCTCTGAAAGGTCTACATCTACATCGCCCCGGCCTTCACTTTTCCCTTCATCAAGCCACCTCCTATTCCGGAAAAAATCCTTCAGAAACATATCATTACTATCCAACTTCTCGTCTTCTCCGAAGAACTCATCAACCTTCTCCACAACCGGGTCGTCATCCTCCTCCTCTTCATCCTTAGCGCCACTCTTCAATCTCAATAAATCACCATCGCCACCATCACCTTCCCCCTCCTCCAACGATTTCAACAACTTCTGCCTCTTCTCCTCCTCCTCTTCGAAGTAACTCTTCACCCTCGCCCCATCGTCATCCTCACTTTCCTCCTCTTCATCATCAAACTCCGGGCCATCCTCAATCAAATGCATCGCATTGACATCCTTCAAGCGCAGCGGCTTCTCCTTCTTCTCCTTCTTTCCCTCCTTCTTCTTACTGGCCTCCTCCTCATCTCCATCGCTATCCTCCTCAGTGTCGGAGTTGAACAGCTTCGCATCCTTCTCCCTCAAAATGGGGTCTCGATTCTTTATCTTGAGCAACGCGTCGTAAAATTGGACCTCAGCTTTCTTGCTCGGTATAACCAACTCCTCCTCCCCGGAAGAATCTTCTCCGGAATCCGAGTCCGACGAGTCGATCAAGCCCTTCTTCTTGAGCTCTTCGTACTCCCGCAAGGCATCTCGCTCCTTGTTGTGGTTGAAGCGCTTAGCGTACTCTTTGTCGATTTCGATCTTCGACAGCTCTTCGTCGGAAGAATCTCCGTTGCTGTCGTCGAAGAGCGTCAGACGACCCATCGCCGGAAAATGGAGACTTTCAGCAAATTTCCAGGTTTCGAATCGAATTGGGGTTTTCCCTAGGGTTAGGGTTTTGCTGTATAAATTTTGAAGGCTGATTTGGGCTGTAGAGTTGCAACAACCGGGCCCACATAAAAAAGCCCAATACTCTCAGGCCCAATAGTATTTTGGACCCCCTATAAATTTAGAGGCGATTCAAATTTCTCAACGCTGAAAAGTCGCGGCAAAACCCTAACCGGAGAAATGGCGGCGATAATCGGATGGTACGGACCGCTGATTGATCTATGCAAAGCATCGTCTTACACCGGAGATTTCGTGCAGATCGTAGCCTTCGTTCATCAGTTTACTCCGATTCAGGTAGTTCTTTTTTTTCGAATTGATGGAATTTTCCTTCGCTTTTTGCTGGTTAAAGGTGTTGGTGGTGGTGATGGATTTTGATTATGTGCAGTATAAGATTGGGGGAAGCGGAGGGGAGGTTGTGAGGATGGACGTTCTGGTGGGGGATGAAACGAGGTCGTATTTTCCGGTGACCATTTGGCAGAAGCAGATGAGGTCGCAAATTTCCGTTGGGCATGTTTTTCTGCTGCAAAGTATGCTGCTTCTTGTGGAAACGATTGTTGTCAGTATTTGTTGCATTAGTTTGTGGTTTTTTGTTGTTTTTCAAAGGTTTACAATGATCATTGTCGTTGAATTTCATTGCTCGGCTCATCGGCTGTGATGAATTAGCCTTTTACCTGTTACAGATTAGAGCATAATTTCAGTAATTCCTTATATGGTCGAGTGTGTTTTTCAACTGTTTTAAGGATTTTTGCTTTCTTGCCCATGATAATGATCTGAAGTTATGCAGATCTTAAAATCGCAAGATATGGAGATACTGTTGAAGCTAGGGCTCTACATTGTTCGTCTTTGCAGTGTTTGCTTAAACCAGAGGACTTTGCTGCATCCAAAGGTACTCTCTCTCTCTCTCTCTCTCTCTCTCTCTCTCTCTCTCTCTCTCTCTCTCTCTCAGGCAATGAAGTGCAATCTTGATGAGAGGGAGCAGTTGAATCTAAAACAATATAAAGGTGCTATTGATACTTTTTGTTTCCTATGTTTACAAGTTCTTTATGGCACATTATATTTTTCCAATCATATAGGTTTGGATAAATTGATAGGAGAGAGTCGAATTGGGGTAACGGTTAAGGACAAACTCCAGAAAGTTGCTGGCTGGCTGCAACGCTCCAAACTTGCTCACTGTGGGAGTGTGTTAAACTTCAATGAAGTGTGTTCCCAATCTCTGGTTCCGATGAATAAAGATGAACTGCTCCATGAAATTTTACTACACTTCTATTCACAATTTTATGGATCCATGTTCTCTACAATCCTCGTTTTTTAATTGATGTCACATAATCCTCAGTGCAGGAGGCAAGTGAGAGTAAACTGGAAATTGCATGAAGAGATTTGTACCCAGGATTGCTCTTCTCTGTCGGATTTATCCAACTGTGAGGACTCTTGCAGAGCAACTGTTCATGCATCTGTCGGTGAAATATTTTTGCCAATAACTTCTGAAAATCTTCGAGAGCCCGAATTTGAGAGGATGTTTATTAGTAGAAGGCTACATGTGCTTGGTGAGAATAGTTTGGTTGATGATCTCATAACAACTGGCTGTCAACTATGTGGTACCCCAGATAATGGCAGACTCGGGTATGGAAAAGGATTGATTATGCTTCATTATTGCTTCTTTGTTCGATTGCAGCACTTACTACTGATAGTCGTCGTTTTTGCAGGTCAAATATGGAGCAAAACACGATCTCTTTATATTGCCAAAGAAGTTCAAACCATCTCCATGTAACAGGGACCATATATAGACCTTTCTTGGTAAAAGTTTCTCCTCAATATCATCGATTGTTCAAATGTTGATTTAGATGTTCGATATTTGTTTAATTTTTATCTCATTCTTCAGTTATATGTGTGGGATGACTCGAAATACCTTCCCATTTCTGTCACCAACAAAGCAGCGGAGCTTCTTTTTGCAAACATCTCTGCTGAGAAAGTGCTTACTTCCTACAAAATTCATCGACCTTTTCCAAGTCGTACTGCACTCAAGAAGAATCAATCATGCGGACTTCATGCCAGAAAAGAGGTAGGCAAAGATGAAAAGGAAGGTGATCAGAACCCGAATTTTTACATGATTTGGTTGATTTTGCTGAACATGTTGTTTCAACATGAAAAAAACAGCCCTTTCAAGTTTAAAGTAACAGTTGATACAAGTAGGGACTGGGAAAATGGGAGGCTCGAGATGGTATCCGTCTCGCTCCCTGCTTTTACAGGAAGGCCGTCGTCAGAAGTTGAGGCATGTACAAGAACCATTTAATGTTCATATCTACAATGCATGGATGGTTTTTCTTCCGTATGCAAAATATTCAACCGTAATGTATAAAATGTTGCTGGTACGAAAAAAAATTATATTGCTGAACTGTAATGAATTCAACACATTTACACAGTATAGGTCTGTTTTGGAAGAGTAAGTGCCAAATAAATTATAATACAAAGGTAAATTTCTGATTGCTATGCTACTGCTGCACTATGCTAACATCCATGCCCCAAAACTGGAGCAGAAACTGAACAGATTAACTAGTTGTGTCAGGAAACGTATTATCCAAAAAAGAATGAAAACGTAAAACGAAACAGCTAACCAAACTTATCTCCTTTCGCTGTTGATCTGCAATTTTTACTCAAATACTTTCCTGCAAATAAATTTGCTAACTCTGGTTGATACTACCAGCCATGGAATGACTCCAACCTGCACAAGCATAAAATAAACAATAAGAAACTGGCACAGCTCACGCACTTTTTCGTGTCAATTTTCGTATTACAAGTGTGTCCGAAATGACAGCATCAATGGCAACGGCTTAACAATCATAAGAGAACCCTAGCTACTATCACTTTTGTCAAAAGGAAAGATCATGAACTCCGACGTTAATACCACTTAAACTACGGGAGAGGAAGGGGGGTTGATTACCACAACAGTGTCTTTTAAAGAACTTCCAGCTCTCCAAGAAAGCAATCTCCCTGCAAAAGCAAGCAAATTATAAAAAGCTTTTGATCCAAAATAGGCTAAACATGGTACTTGATACCATTATCATTACATTTACAGGTTTACTGATCAGTTATGTTGAGAATCAGGGTATTGAAAAATAGTTGGTCTAATGAATCTAAAAAAAAAAAGATGCGAAATGAGGACGAAGCGGTACCAAAAGGTTGCACGAGTTGATCAGATATAGTTGCCACAGGTATCTTCCAGAACCATAAAATCAGCATACAATACGTGAGTATCTGCATGGAAATTTCCAACAGTTTCAATATTTTTGAAAGAATAATCCTCTGAAACATTCAAGTGTTAATAAAACGACCTTTGATATCATCAAGTGCTTTCCATATGAACTAAAAGACAACTTCATATCCTTCTCTTGCGTTTCTAGATCTGGATGGTACATAAAAAGGTTAGAAACTTGAATTTACATACAAAGATTAAACAGCAGTGCAATATAGAGACCATCAATAATACTCTTCAGAAAACAAAAAAGTGCGGAGACAACAGATGAGCAAAGCATAGAATGGCAAAATACGTGAATACTGGAAAGCTGAGAGTATTAGCACATATGGTCAGCACAAACATACCTAAATAAGAAATAATTTAAATAAAAGAACATAACGGTAAGCATACTATGGAGAGTCAATCCAGCTGCATCTAGGCCATCTATGGTGCTTGGCATCTCAAGATGCATCATTTGAAGCTAAGAACATGACTCAGAATACAGGCGGAACATCTCTATGAAGGCCTCGAGGAAGAAAGGTTTGTTCACATTTCCAACTATGAACCAGCAGAATTATACTAACTGTACCTACTTAAGTTCAGTGACATATATAACCATTATAATGCTTTCAACCAATATGGAACTAAATAAACTGCTTCTGAGCCATTATTAGAACCAAAATAATATAATGACTAGATTATGTTGTTTTAAGACTGCAAATTATCCCCCCATTGAAACATCTCTCAATAGTAAGATAGTACTATGAGATACTATAACTCACATGGCATATAGTTATAGAAAGCATGCAAGGATTCAATCCTCTTAACACTGAAAGAAAATCATCTCATGGAGAAAAGTAACTGGCGAAAAAAAAGAAGAATCATAGCCTACACTTTGCAAGTTCCTTCTCCTTCGCAGCTGCCATTCTTTTTAGCTTTGCAGCTTGCGCAAACGTTGAAGGCCTGAAAACAATGACTTGAAATGAATACCCTTAGCCAATCATACAAGAGACTACAAATCAAACATGCCCTCGCATTTTTTCACAATCAATTCAAAATCGCTGAGCTTTAACCGGCAATTTCATCACCAGCTCTGCAAATGATAACTCATGTTTCATGCTTCTGATTCTGTGATTTATTCCAAATTATACACAGCTCTTTGAAAAATGAGCTATCTTCAAAAAAAAGTTCAAAGGCTTGATTTCCATACCAAAAGATAAAAGTTGCAGTTTGAAATTATAAATACAACATAGACCTAGAATACATTTACCATTAACAAAAAAAATATTAATCAAAATACATCCAAAAACAATAATTATAAATTTATAATCGATATAATACATAAATATATCGAACTTACTGCGATAAAGTACTGGCTTCCTTCAAAAGCTGTTTAATCTCTTCTCGCAATTTAACATCCAAGTTCTTACCCGATCCTTTCTGTATCAAACCAAACCAAAACAAAAAATCACAAACAAATTGAAAATTATGGGAAATTACCAGAAATTTCATCTCAAGCACCAAGGCAATATAAATGAACGCCATGAATCATTCGATCACCTCTCGAATTTTGGAAAGCGAAGAAATAACAATATTCCGAAATATTAAGAAAGAAGAAAACCTTGTTTTTCTGGGATTCCATGTACTTAGATACGAAGTGGAAGAGAAATACAAGGATGAAAATGAGTGGAGCTGCGAATGATTTCCTTTCCTCCTCCGTTTGAATTTCTTCCATATCTTCTTCGCTCTTTCTTCTCCTTTTTCCGCCTATTTGTTTTCCCTTTCTTTTCTGTTTCTAATTTTGTGTAGTAAATAGTATTTGTTCTCTTCTTCCTTGAGAAGGAAGGCCCCTAACGACGTCGTTCCGCAGGTTATTTTGATTAGTCAGATTTCGCAAGCCAAAGTCGCATTTGATAATAATTCAAAACAAACGATGTCGCATTTATGGCAAAACCGTTTTTTTAATAAATATTTTTAATATATTACTAATGTTTTCTATTTCTAAACTAACTTAGGAAAGTGATAATAGCTGATAAAGTTGTGTGAATAAGTTTTAATGAGTGGAAATTTTGCCGTTTTAGGTAATATCTCTATATCTGTAGAACGGATGAAAATAGAGTTTATGAAACGGACGAGAACTTATCCCTATATTGATGGGACAGGGAGTATAAAACATGAGTATTATTAAAATGGTGCATCAATCCAATTGAGTTTCTGCATAAAAAGCTCATATTTCCCTCAGATACAAACAGGTTAAGCCAAAAAAGAGTGCAATTTCCATTATTGGAGATCATAACATAAACAGGCAGTAGAGAGGATCGAGGGAGACGAAAGAGAAGTAGGTGCTTCAAGATTCGAGACCAGTGTCGACCACAGCAGCAGCCGCTTCTCGAGCTTCTAGAAGCTGCATCTGGCGCTCTGCATGTTCCCTCTCGCAAGCATTGATCCCCATGATGATGTCGAGCATGGTTCCAGTCGTGCCAAAGAACACGAGAGGGGACAGAGATTTACGTTTTATTCCAACTGGGATTGCTATTAGAGCTCCGGCTACTGAGAAAACCCATGTCCCTAAAGCACTGAAAACAAAATGCAGGGATGCATCAATATTACAAGACATCATCAAACAGGCACACTGTTATCAGAAAAACTTTGTTCATAACTTGTTCGCTTCTAGCGCCACTTGAGAATATGAAAAACTAAATCAAATCTGAACTAGAGAGTCGACAGCTAGAACGAAAAGTTAGATCCCTGCAAGGGACGTGGGAGCACTTCTTATGCACAGCCTTCTTCTATCTCGTGATTGGTGCTTTAACATTTTTGCTAATCCTTTCCCAGTCATGATAGAGCAAGGGCTTTTACTTTGGGTGATAGAAGTATTTGAAGGATCAGACAATCAAACGAAGCTCAACAATGTTCGATCAATGAAAGGATATCGTGGATTAGCCTATACTATATTAATCCAACTAAGCTATCATTCAAAGTAAACCAACACCTCCATCACATAATCTACAGCTAGTCGCAATCCTAAGATCGGATTTTAAAGCTTTCTTCGACTGAATAATCAAACAAAGCTTCAACCAAGTACCATCCATACAAATTCAAGCCTTCACAAATGGCCACAAATTCAATCATCAACGAAAATGCCTAATTCATGTCAATCACAAAATCCCAAATTACTGCACATTTAAGCCCTAGCTCACTCCAATACGCCATTGATAGTTGTAACGAATTACTCAAGTTCTGAACTAGTAGAGTTGAGCACCCCAATAAATCTATCATCACTACCAATTTTCTTCTGCAAAAAGATAAATTTTTAACCTCATTTCTCACTGAGCACGAGAATTGGAGATCCATAAGTTCAAGACACCGATTTTAACTCATGAATTTGAGATTTAAACGAAGAGGGATAAGAAGATACGAACTTGGCAACAGTGCAGTCTTCCAATTTCTTCTCTTCCTCAGCCATCGGCAACGATAACCACCCGGCTTCTTCACGCCGTCCACCACTATTTCAATCGGAGTTTTAGCTGATCAACACCGGAAAATATGTACAAAATTTCTCAACCGATAGTAACTTGTGAACAGAAAATCGACATACCAAAATGTGCAAGACACTTCTTCCTCTTCTTCTTCTTCTTCTTCTTCCCCTGAATCAGTATTTCTGGGTAACTGAAATTAGAATGGATGAAAGAGGGTTCTCTTTGGGTTTCGCTGTAGAAATGACATATGGGCTTCAATTCGGCCCATCAATATTGGGCCCCCAACACAGTTTCTTTGCCCAAGCCTAAATCGTTGTGAACTCTCTAGCGACTCTGATTGAATCAGAGAGAGAGATGAGGGGGGTTGGGGGTCCGTTACTGTGCATCAGCGATCTGCTAAGCGACGTCGGCGGAGAAAACCCCGGCAGCTCCCACGACCACGCACCACCGCTTAACGCCGCCGAGGATTCTAAACTTCCGGCGACGGAACTCCCCAAATTATTCCAGGTATTCTTCTACGTTAACTTAATCTCCGTCCTCTTTCGAATTTATTTCCCCGGAAATTTCAGTTTCAACATTCTAGGTTTCGGAATTGTATGAATTCGAATAGAAGATAAATTCATTGGTTAATTGCGTATCGACTCGCTATAATTATGAACAGATTGTTGAATAATTATGCAAAATATGAAATCAAAGAATTTATTAGAGCTTGTTTTATGAAGAGAAATTGATGGTGTATCGCATAAAATTTGCTTTCTTTGCATCGTTTGGGTGAATTCAAAGCTGTGTGATTCATTCTCGTTAATCATGATTTTGCAATTTGCCCCTTCCATTAGGAGGATTTGTTTGCAGAGAGTTCTGATATTGATAAATCCCTTGCAACCACGATGTATCTAGCTTGCTTGAATTTTTATTTATATGATGATTGTTTGAACAAATTTTTGCGGTGTTTCTCGAAATGCAGAGCTTGGGATGTCGGATGTGTTTGTAATCTGTTAAACCATCA
This sequence comes from Thymus mandschuricus, assembly GCA_029379335.1. Taxonomy (NCBI): domain Eukaryota; kingdom Viridiplantae; phylum Streptophyta; class Magnoliopsida; order Lamiales; family Lamiaceae; genus Thymus; species Thymus mandschuricus. The sequence continues at coordinate 40,391,384 of CM057074.1, forward strand.
TTTTGAGAATGCTGTCTTTCGTGTATGAATTAAACTATCGATACTCATCTCATGGGAAGTTAGCTTATCGTTTGCTCACATTTTGGTTATTTTCTCTGCTCAAGCTATGTGGAAAAAGGCTTATCTTTTGCTCGTTTTTTTGGTTATTTACTTTGCTGAAGCTGTGTGAAAGGCTTGATTGATTATGGTTTGCTCACGATTTTGGTTATTTTCTTGCTTGGTTTTTAAGGAAAACTTCAATGAATTGAAAGGGGCACTTGAGGGTGCAGACCACTCATGGACTGGTCTAACACTCAAGGTATATTGCTTTCCTCTCAAACATATGCTCATACACACATTAGTCGATTTCAAAAGATTATCGCTTTGCTCAGTGCAAGTTTTGCAAATTATCTGCAGTTAGAGGTGTTAAGAAGAAGCTCGATTTTCTTCTTGTTTCGTTTCTCTAACTTTAACTACTTAACTAGCTACAAAATGAAAGTTATCTCACTTGTATCACCATTTCTGATCACTCATACCGGAATCTATGCCTTTCATCCCAATCGGATTATAAAAATCCGCTAATACCATCATTTTCATTGCAATGTAGCTATGCGCTGCGCTGGAAACTGCAAACACGCTGGTCGATTCAACCAATTCTCACGTTGCCTCCTTGTCGGACAAGGTTGGGGCGCTAGAACAAATTGTGAAGAGGAGAGACTCTGCCATAACAGAAGCCAAAGGCATCCAAGACTCTCGTAGATTATGAGAACCGGCTTCGATAAATCCTGTTCGAAAGCCAAATGATCTGGCTCTGTGTAAAGTAAATGTATTACTGCTAAGTTGCATTGCAAGAGAATTAGGGATTGATCACTTAATTTGGTTGTTCTTAATCTCAAACATTAGCTTCATTTTATCCTTCATATAATCAAAATCTAATGGCTTTTTATTTTAGGGGTGTTCAAAATTTCAAACAATTCCAAAATTCCACAGTAAAATTAAACTAATACTAGTAGACAAAATTCAAATACTATGAATTAACAAAAAAAATGGAAAGTTTGGCATAAATTAGGCACCAACCAAAGACTAACATTCTAATTGGTCCTCTTTTTTTGGAACCAATCCTCTAAATGTGGTCCTAATTCTAACATTATTTATTATTCCCTCTCCAAATCAGAGCAAACGAAGGGAAGTTTTTAACTAAGGGAATATAAAATTTTAGATTCTAAATTATTTTGAGCTGTAGATTCCCTATTAAAAAATTGACTAAAAGTCTCATCATAATCCATTGCACTTACTACACAAATGAAACAAGCTTACAATCATTTTATATATATAACACTAATTAACATGACGCAACATTAAAATTATTTCCTAAGTGAGGTCGTCCCGAGTTTGAATCCTCCGTGAGCGGCTTTTAAATTTCTGTCGTTAAAGCTTAAAATGAATAAAGTCTTAACCTACACAACCAGCTTAAGACTTTCGTGAACACCTAGTGCATAATTTTATTTCACTTTCCAAAATAGTGACGTTGGAAAAATAAGCTTAATTATTTTTTCTAAAAATAGATTAGGCATTAGCCCAGGTTAGGGAATAAAAGCAGTGAAAGTAACATGTTAACAATAGAGTTAAGCTCCAATAGGTTTGTGATTAACACCTGTTTAAGATTCAGATTAAGATTAATTAATTAAATGCCAAATACTTCCATTACGTAAAACAAACCCACTAAGAGCGCCAAATGTCGTATTATCAATTATTCCAATTAATTATAAAATTAAAATGGTGCTGCTTTTATGTGTACAGTCGTACAGACCTAAATTTCGTGTCTATTTATGCGACAACCGAATCAAATCGAGAGAAAAAAGAGGCCACTTATTCACATGTTAATTATTCTTATAGCCTAATTAATTATATATTACTTAGCTAGGCCAAATTAATTTAATTCTTGAAGTAGAAGTGCGATCTCAAATTTCATGAATTTTGATTTGTGATCAATTCAGCAAAATTACACCATGGAATTGGATCTGAACCAAGTTCTTGATTTAATCTTTATTCTATATTGAAGTTTTGAGTTTGTATTATTCTAATATTTTTTGATAAATCTTAACTTTTTTGATGATGCAATCGATCAAACCTTTATTACTCACTCGACATACCAAATATTTTTTAGAATTTTTTTTAATTAAAAAAAAATTAAAAAAGCATCCCACCAATAGTATTGTTTGTATTCATTTTTTAAAAAATTGTTATTAATTTATAAAGTGAATAATAGAATGGAAAATAATATAATGCCACCTCCCATAGGGAATGTTCGAAGAATATCTCGTACAAATTATTATTTTTATTTATTTAGTGGCGCACCCGTGGGTTGACATTATTGTCCCCAACATAACTAATTAATCTCTAATTTTTAATTATGGATTATTTTATTAAATATAAAAATTATATAAACTAATAAGGACAATTGTGGAACCTTTTTGGGATTGCGTCATCATTTTAATTTATTGTTTTGTTAATTATGAAAAGATTAAGCAAATGGGAGAAATCATACAAAAGGCCTGCATTTATTTTATTTTTGTTGCATACTTAAGCTTTCCCTTAATTAAATTTTAAATAGGTTAATTAGACATTTTTGAATTATTTTAATTTGGACCAAATCTCAACTTGAAAGTACGTCATTTATAATTTTCTTATGAATAAAAAAAGGAAAATTAAAATTTTGAGATGAATTGTACCTAGCCACTTTTCATGCACATGCTCATCTTCCTTCAAATAACAAAATTACATTAATTAATTCATATATCATAGTGTAAGGTATATCATACTATACTAGTCATACCTCCGTTCCACTCCATTTAACCTATAAGACAAATTGACGTGAGGTGTGAAGTAGTAGAGCAGTTCGAATGGAATGGAACAAAATGAGTATATTTTAGTCATTAATTAGCTCCAACGTTAACTATTGACTTTAGGTTATTTATTTGATTATAAATACAATTATGAAAATCCGTTACAATTGGTAACAAATTAATAAACTTTAATGAAATAGAAGGTTCTTAATCACAACCAATCTCTCAATTCATGCATAAAATATTTAGCCTTTGACTAAAATTCGAAATTAAATTAATCAAGGACCAAGTACACAAATGCAACCGCAATAAAATTATTAAATTATATATATACATATATGTGTACTTCAACTTGTTACAATAAGGTATTACACTTTCCATTTTATTAATTAATACATAGAATAATTAAATTAATTTGAGACATAACCTAATTGGTTCCTTCGGCGACCAACGTGCGAGATGATTGCTCCATTTTCAGAAGACAAGCCGGCCGTTAGATTTGTTTTATAAACGCAACGTCTTTCCCGGGACGTATCGAAAAGGAAAACGTAATGTCTATAAAGGGACAAAGGGCCGTGGTAATTTATTCTTACGTCCCACTCACTTTTGAAAACCCTAGAATATGTATTTTAAAATAGGGTTGTGGGTTTACTATGTTTCAACTAGATTCGGTTTTAACCGTTAATGGTGTACAGTAATTTCTGATAAAAATAGAAAGTTTGTTGTATTAATTTGGATTATTTTAATCTTTGTAGTTTTGCAGGCGATTAGTTGTGATAGGTTGTTATGTTTTTAGGGTCTAAAATTAGGGATTTGACTTTCGATTTCCACTTCTCTCATGTCACTCATTATGATGTGAGGTGCTATTTCGTTATTTTATGTGGAATATGGTTTTGGTCAATGTGCAAAATTAAAAAATCATTCAAAATAACTAGCCTTTGTTTATATTACACTCAATTCAGCAGGCTGATCACTCGTTCGTTCGTAAAGTGAACGTTTCCGATAACCACATGCTCTGGATTGGTTATACAAACCTAGCTAGCTTACCATGACCAATAGAGCGAACATGCAACGAATAGTTTCTATTTTATAGATGACAGTATAAATTAAAAACCGACTCCGAACAGAGAAGGAGGAATTAAGTCATTGCTTTTCAATAGCATTATACACAACACAAGGCTCACAAACATACTATACACATTTCATCTCACTATAGCAATTTTCTTTTTTCTTTTTAAATTTTAAAATATAAATTTAATTACAAATCAAAAATTGATGATGTAAAAGATGATAGGAACTCAACCAAAAAGCATAGAGAATGAGACAATAGGACCACTTTTTGTGATAGTAACCTAGTTGACTGGTCTTTGAAAAACAAATTGTACTTTATAATTCAACCAAACTATTTGAAAAGCATCTAATTTAATTATGTGTTTAATAACTTGCATAATAATAATTATCATAAGTTATCTCTAACCAAATTAAAAATGCTAATACATTGCACCATTTATTTTCTTGAATTTTTTCCATTGGTTCAATTTGGTGGTTCCTTTAATTGGGGGCCCTAGATGTGATTGCATGCTCTAATTCAAATTTAAATTAGGGTTAAAATTGTATCTATCAATCAATGGCTCATATTTGACTTCATGATATATGTCCAAGAAACACCTTTGGGGAAAATAAATAATGGCCAAAAAAAGTTTGCAATATTTAAAATCCAGTTTATTTGTGATGTAACCATATTATTGTTAATTTGGGTAGTGACCAATAACTTGATGGGGATTAATTTAGAAATTAACAATTATAGGCATAGTAATGCGTGGAAATATTGATAGGGACTCCATCGGTTGATATATCATTTTTATTAATAAGCAATTTAATTAGGAGGTTTTATTAACTTATGGCTTAACTTTGCATATACTTACATGGCTTAACATAACAAAAAATCCCGAGTTTTAGCACTCTTTCGGATCAAAAGATTTATACTCCCTCTGTTCTACTTATAAAGGTTAATTATTTTCATGTCGGACCGCCTCGTTCATCATAGGCCATTTTCGGAAACGGAAATATTCACCAAAACCACCTAGCTAGCTAGGGTTCAAGTCCAAGATTCTCAAAATTTCCATCGTCGATCTAGGGTTTCATCTAAACATTAATTAATTAAAATAAGTAATATCAGCCGTTTTATTTATTTATTTGTTTTTTAAAAAAAAAAATACTACTTCAACATCGTACAGTAGCAATTCATATACGTCGTACGTATACCTTCACGCAGAACTAAACAAACATATAAAAAACATCTCTGGCCGTGACGTGGCCGGGCCGGACCGGCCGGCTAGAGAGCAATTAACTGAAGCTAATTAATTAATTAAAATTAAATGACACCATTACCCAAATAAAACTCAAGATTAGCCATTTAGCCTAGTCAAACTATTTATTTATAACAATATTAACTCAATCGTTACGGCCCTACGTACTATACGTGAATTACCCACTTATAATATGTCACCAAACAGTTTCCCTCTCTCTCTCTCTCTCTAGATTACAGCAACTGAGCTTTCGTTTTGATGATTTCCAAGCTAACTGTATCCGAGTTTATTCCTCATGTAACTTAGTGATTTTTTTTTTAACTTATGTGAAAATTTTTGGCCTGCATGTTTTAGCAGTTATCTATGTTTTAACTTTTGCTGTAACTTTTTCTCCGAAAAATCGCAGTTTCAGTGGTGGCTTAATTGGAAGGATGTGTAGTGTTTGATGTAGGTCGGAATTTAGGAGATAGGGACACTAATGTTAACATTTTTTGAGATTGGGGTAAGTATCTTAGCAAGAAGTGTTAAGGGCAAGAGTTTAAAAAACGGCCACATTAATTATTCTACTACTTGCATTTTAGGTTTTCACGAGCGGAACGAGTATAATGAGACAGATGGATTAGTATTGTTACTGAGGGTATTATCGTACGTGTTCGATTTGATGAATGAGTGTTGAGTTGTGGAGTTTGATTCTAGCCGAAGAATCCTTTTTAGGGTTGTATCTAAACGTCGTCATAACAAACTGTGGTGTGTTTTCCGAGTCTCCGATTTGGTTAACAATATTTCCCGTGCGTTTTCCGGTGTGAACATGAGGCCAAGTAGCATACAAAGATTAAACATATAGTATAGCATATGTAAATGGTTCATAGGGTTTTATGAATTAAAATATCTGTTGTAATTTGTCCAATTTTAATTAATTATTATATATATTTCTCGATCGATGAATCTACACACTAGTTAAAGACTTGCATTGGGTGCATGAAGATTCTTTCTGAGTCATGCATATATACTTAACTAGCTAGAGGATTACATTTGGCCAAATTAGGAGTGGTTAGCCGCAACTGGGAGTAGGTTTATGGATCGACATGTGCATTAAAAAACGAGTACTTCCTCCGTCTTACCCTTACTTGACACACTTCATAATCAAGATTCTTTCTCAGTAAATTGAGATGTGCTAGCTCCCAGAATTACATATGTCAGAAACTATGAAACAAAACCAAAGGTTGGTGAACAGGATTAATTATTAGCAGTAAAATGTAATTAGTCTTGGTCATTTTTTAATTTAATTTTCCCCTAATTCCGATTATCAATTAATCAAAACCATTTAGGTTCTGAATCTCTTTTAATTTTTTATTCTCCTTATTAAAATAATGAGTTAATTATTGAGTGTGATAAACAAGAAAAACGAGATCATTTACTTGCATGCATTTCTGGGATTAATTGTTTAATTAATACACTAAATCTCAAGTCTAGATTGGTGGTCTGAAGTTAAGTTTACATTTCGAGATGTACATATTACATAAACCCTATGCATATGTATTTATCGGGAAATTTGAAATTTTAATTAATAACGGAAAAAAACGATGATACAAGGAGCACCAAGCCGTTATATAAAAGTCGCAACTCGGTTATATATCTTCGAACAAAGGAATGAGACTCTACGAGAATAGAAGAAGAGATAAAATGTCGCTTTTGGAATTGGTGTGAAGCTAGAGGTCAGACAGCCTTGAATGTGAATTTCATATATTGGAGTTCTAATTTTCACTCGTTTATTCAATCCAATCTGTAACTTCTTCTCAGTTCGGTACTACTAATTGTACCTCTGAGCTTCTCTACTTCTAATAAATACTCCCTCCTATTTTTTATAATAGTCATTTTAGCTATTTGTACAAGTTTTAAGAAATTTAAATTTTGTCTAAAATACCCTCAATTAATATTATGTGTCTATTTATGAATGAAATGAGTTCAATGCATAATATAGGGAATAAACATAATTTAATAGGGACATTATTGGAAAAATAGAGTAGAATGACATATAAAATTTAAAAAGTGAAAATCCTAAAGTGACTATTATAAAAAATAGGAGGGAGTATTTCTTTTCGGATATATAAGGAAAAAAAGTTTTTTTTCCATATTTTTTCTAAATAGAGAAAGGGTTGTATAAATCCATGATTATTAATTAATGTTAATTAAAAAGAAACAATCATTGATGTCTTAACCTCCAACCAATACGGTCTTAATGTAGAAATGCAAACACTCACATTAATATAATTAGTGGTATTTAATTAATCATCATTATATTGTGATTAGCCAGTGCTCAGGGTGGTTTTTGTAGTACATTAAGTAAGGCTATTGCACATTATTGAACCCCTTGATTAAGACCTTAATTACTACTTAATCACTCCCATGAGGGCCCCACAATTAGATCATCACATTAATTGTAATTAATTAATCCCTAATCTGAAATCACTCTGTCTCTACCATCATCTCTTTCCCCATTTCATTCCCCTTTAAATACCTTCCACTCTCACTTGTTCAAATCTCACAATACAAAACATTCCCTCCACCTTCAAAAATCTCTGAATCCCTAAATAAAAAGCTTGAAATTCGGCCATGGCTATGGTTATGGACCTCGGTTTTACTAACTTTGATACCTTCGACTACACCACGACAACGACAACAACAACGACGACGACGACGACCTCGTCGACTGACGAAGGATGCAACTGGAACGACTGGTCGCCGGTGGTGGACTGGGAGGCGTTCTCCGGCGGCGGGGACGAGGATTTCCAGAACCTGATCGACTCGATGATGGATGAGAATGTGGCGGTGCTGGTTAAGCCCGATCTGGCTCATGAGGAGTACTGCGCCGATCTCTCCCCGGACTGTAACATGGCGACTGACGACGAGGAGGGCGGCGCCGCCGCGGAGGACTCGAAGGGGCTGCGGCTCATCCACCTGCTGATGGCGGCGGCGGAGGCGATGTCGGGGGCGAACAAGTGCCGCGAGTTGGCTAGGGTGATATTGGTTCGGCTCAAGGAGTTGGTGTCGCCGAACGACGGCACCAACATGGAGAGGCTGGCCGCCTACTTCACCGACGCCCTGCTCGCCTTGCTCGACGGCGCCGCCTCCGGAAAACATTCCGCCGGCGGTTACAAGGAGGAGCACCGCCCGAGCGACGTTCTGGCGGCGTTCCAATTGCTGCAGGACATGTCCCCTTATGTGAAGTTTGGCCATTTCACCGCCAATCAAGCTATATTGGAGGCCGTGGCCCACGATCGGAGGGTCCATATTGTGGACTATGACATCATGGAAGGGATCCAATGGGCCTCATTGATGCAGGCTCTTGTCTCGAGGAAAGACGGCCCCCCGGCCCCACACCTCCGGATCACGGCCGTCTCGAGGACCGGGAGCGGCCGCCGCTCCTTCGGCACGATCCAAGAGACCGGCCGCCGCCTTACGGCCTTTGCCGCCTCGATCGGCCAGCCGTTCTCGTTTCACCAGTGCAGGCTCGACTCCGACGAGACATTTAGGCCCTCGTCCCTCAAGTTAGTGAGGGGCGAGGCCCTTGTGTTCAATTGCATGCTACACTTGCCTCATTTTAGCTACCGGGCCCCGGACTCGATCGCCTCGTTCTTATCCGGAGCGAAGACGTTGAATCCGAGGCTAATAACCCTAGTCGAGGAGGAGATGGGCCCGCCGAGCGACCGGGGGTTCGTGGGCCGGTTTATGGACTCATTGCATCACTTCTCGACCGTTTACGACTCGTTGGAAGCCGGTTTCCCGATGCAGAGCCGGGCAAGAGCTCTAGTCGAGCGGGTCTTTCTGGGGCCGAGGATCACGGGGTCGTTGGCTCGTATATACCGAGCCGGGGAGGACGAGGACGGGTACTCGTGGGGGCAATGGTTGGGCGCGGTTGGGTTTCGGCCGGTTGGCATAAGCTTTGCTAATCATTGTCAAGCCAAATTGCTATTAGGGCTATACAATGATGGGTATAGAGTGGAGGAATTGACAAGTAATAAACTAGTGCTAGGATGGAAGTCACGGCGCCTACTTTCTGCTTCTATTTGGACCTCTCAAGATTGTGATTTGTGATTTTTTTCTTGAGTTTTATTAGGAATTGTGAAAAAATAAATTTGGTCCACTTTTTTCTTGTTTTGGATTGGATTGGATTGAGACTACTATAGTTATGGTGATGCTCATGTGTACATATTTGAGAGCATGTACATATATGAGAGAGATCTTAGATTTGGATTGATCGATGTACGTATCTATTTTGTAATTAAGGATGATATTTTCGATTCGAAACAGAGTATCAGATTCTCTTGATTACGTGAGCGTTTTTAGATATATAATTCACTTGAACGCCGATTCATTCAGCATATAAACAAAAGGAATGAACAAGTTATAGAAACAAGGTGTATATGATGTGATGTGTCTTGTGAGGGAGCCAATGTGCATAGAGTAGTATATATCATAGTCTATGTTATCTATAAAGTATGATATGGAATCATTAGATATTTCAAAACAATGAAACAAACAAGGCAAGGTAGGCATCTTGTTTACTAATGAGCATAACATATTTCTTATTAGTTCTTGAATGTGTGTTTTGTATGTGTTAGTGTTTCTTCTAATACTCTAGCTTTGCATTATGATTCCCATGTTAGTTCTTGATTTTGAATAAAATTCACCAATATTATATTGATAGACTTTGTTTTATCTTTGTTTAGAGTATTGACTAAATAGCTAGGTTGATACATTGTATACATTATATGTGGAACATTAGTGCATGCTTTGAGAAATTGAGATAAATTGTTGAGATGGTGACTAACTAACTATATATGTAACTATACATGATCCAAATTGTTAGAATTTGGAAGCCTCTCCAATAATTTTGGAATCTAAACCCAAATGTTAATTGATCCAATCAACTTAATTCTTACCTACTAAGGTTTATCCAATGGAAGCTCTACCATTTATATATAAACATATCCATTCATGGTCTTATAAAAACATACAAACACAAACTATTTGGTATTCTCTGCATCATTTATAACGAGTCCCACTTTTCTAGACACGAGAATTAAGATGTTTTTTATTATGACTAATGAGTGTGATTTTATATTTTAATTCTTCTTTTTTAATAATTAGAGCTATAGACACATAAAAAGAAATGATGATTGACTTTACATGAAAGATCGTATCGAAACCTTATATTTGATTTAAAAAATCGTAAATGTCGAATAACAAACGAATTTTACAATCTTTAATTAAAATCTGAAATAATATATATATTTTTTTTTAAAAAAAAACAAAAAAAAAAGTTGACAATGGAAGTTGTTGGCAAATCTGTGTCTGACACGTAGAATGAGATTAAGGTATTACTGGAACATGGGAAGATTCCTCGAATGTACCTTTCGCCTAAACCAACCCTTTTCCTTCCTTCCAATTTTTGCATGACATCACATCATTTTATTTTATTACTATAATAATTAACTCTGTTTAATCCTACGTTAGTATTAGTATATATTTCTGTCTCTGATGCAAATATTTTAAAATTAATACTACAATAATTTAGAAATATAGAAAATTTTGTTTTATTATCGTCAAGGCTGGTAAGTAAACCGGTGCCTTCATCACTGCCCCAAATGCTCATCACCAATACACTGAATGTATCACGAACCAAGTGAGTTTCGTTCCCAAAGTTGTTTTATTCGCCTTTGCATGTAGATCGATTTTAGTATGCATGAAGTTGCTAAGTAGGATTTAAGCACAAGTTTTCAGCGTTAGCCAAACGTTTTGATACTATGATTAGATTTCGTCTCATGTAGAGATCGACTTATAGAGCATTGAAATACAATATATTATAGTTGAATTTAAAATAAGGGACTAAGTTTATGGAATTGCATCATCTAATCTAATGCAACCAAGTTGTATATATATATATATATATATATATATATATATATATATATATATATATGCAGTTGATTAATGGCTAAAACAGCTAATTAAAGTGGATGCTTATGCTTACATGTGGTTTTGGTTTCTTGTGCACGCGAATACAGCCGCAATTTTATTTTTTTAAGGAATATTTTTCTGCACACCAAGACTTTAGTATTGCTTTGCAATTTGAGTAACTACAATTATTATTTTATTATGAATTGTTATATTTAGCTATAAGAAGACTGATTTTAGAAAACTCTTTTTATTTTGTTATCACTACTTTTTTTGGTTTGAAATTGTCTTTTATCTTGATTCTAAAAAAGATATTAATCGAAAATAGTGGATAGAATTCGATTTTTAATTTTTTTTTAATTAATTATTTTTTTTAATATTGTTCTTTTTTTAAAATTAGCCCAAGGCCTCGCCTCTTCGGCCCAATTCTTGATATTTCATTTTACTTAAATTTTAGTAATTGTGGCCCAATAAGGTACCAGACTAATAGCCAGTGGCCTCTTAGGCCCATTAGCCCATTAAAATCCTGGCCCATTATCGAAAATTTCTGTATATTGATCAAGGTTTTTTTTTTTTAAAAAAGAATAAATATAATTAGAGAACCTCATTAAGCACGCACTTTTTTGTGTTCCAATAGAATGTAAGTGGCCATAATCACGGCCACATTTATTTACACTCTCCATTTCCGTTCTTCTGCTAAAACCTTCGATTTCTCCGATCATGCCTGGGAACGGGAACGATGACTCCGCTCCCAAACCTCTCCAGGTCTAATTTTCTCCTCTTCTACTGTTTCTCTCGCCCTTGTTCTTTTTTTCTTTTTCCTTTTATCCGCCCAAAAATTGGATATTTTTGCTAAAGTTATAATCTCCGTTTTAATTGAGTTGAATTAATCTGCGATCTCAGTTTGCTGTATATTTTGCTGTAATTGTGAAGTAGTTGCATTTGAACTTTGAAAATGGAGGAAAAATCGAGCTGTTGTTGATTTAATTGGGAATTTGTTTGTTGAGTAAGAGAATGTGTATCACTGGGCTTGTAGAGAGAGAAAATTGATTGGAGTTACTTGTTGCTTTGTTTTGTTGGATGAATCTACTACTGGAGAATTGGGGGAAGAGTAAGAATTTGTTGTTTGCATTTAGAACAGTTTTTCATGTTTTCAGTCCATTTTCAATGCATATGTTATGGTAAGGTACTCTTCAAGTTCAAGCGAGTTCATGCTCTAGTTTCCTTTTTGAACTTTCATCAAAAGACTAGCATAAACGAAACCGAATTCCGAAAATTTCTCTCTGATTATGTTGATCAGTGTTTGGATGAAAGTTGAGGTTTTTCCTCTTCAGTTTTTATAGCTTTGGAGTGTATAGTTTATTGAATGTGTATGCTTTTAGTGTGTCACTTGCTCATCGATCAGTCGAATTGTAATCACTCGATATTTTCGTTAGTTGCTAAAAAGTACGATGCTTTCACCTTTTTCAGGCTGCCAAGCGTTTGGAGAAGTTCAAGACTACTATCTTCACACAGATGAGTAGCCTTGCCTTGAAGCACAATGCTATCAACCTAGGGCAGGGCTTCCCCAATTTCGACGGTCCGGATTTTGTCAAGGAAGCTGCGATTCAAGCTATCAAAGATGGCAAAAATCAATACGCTCGTGGATGTGGAGTTCCTGAACTGAATTTGGCTGTGGCTGAGCGTTTCAAGAAAGATACGGGCCTCATAGTTGATCCGGAGAAGGAAGTTACCATCACCTCTGGATGCACGGAGGCAATTGCTGCGACGATGTTAGGCTTAATCAATCCAGGAGATGAAGTAGTCGTCTTTTCCCCATTTTACGATTCTTACCAAGCCACCTTATCCATGGCTGGTGCTATTACAAAGTCTGTCACCTTAAAGCCCCCTAACTTCTCCGCCCCCATCGATGAGCTCAGAACCCTCGTCTCGGGAAAAACGCGTGCAGTTCTCATGAACACTCCGCACAACCCTACTGGAAAGATGTTCACGAAGGTAGAACTTGAAGCCATCGCCTCCCTCTGCATCGAGCACGACGTTCTTGTTTTCTCCGATGAAGTTTATGATAAGTTGGCTTTCGAAGCAGACCACATCTCGATTGCTTCGATTCCCGGGATGTACGAACGGACGGTGACGATGAACTCTTTGGGGAAAACCTTTTCATTAACCGGATGGAAGATTGGTTGGGCTATAGCTCCACCACACTTAACATGGGGATTGAGGCAAGCTCATTCTTTCCTCACGTTTGCCACTGCCACGCCATTGCAGCACGCAGCTGCAGCCGCCTTGAGAGCTCCGGATTCGTACTTCGAAGAGCTGAGAAGGGATTACTTGGTGAAGAAGAGTATCCTAGTCGAGGGATTAAAGAGTGTGGGGTTCATAGTTTATCCTTCGAATGGCACCTACTTTGTGGTGGTCGATCACACGCCGTTCGGGCTGGAGAACGACGTCACTTTCTGCGAGTACCTGATCAAGGAAGTCGGCGTCGTCGCGATTCCGACGAGTGTGTTCTATTTGGATGCGGAAGAAGGGAAGAATCTTGTGAGGTTTGCTTTCTGTAAAGATGAAGAAACTCTGAGAAAGGCAGTGGAGAGGATGAAGGAGAAGCTGATTAAGAAGCTATAAATCGTGTTTGAGTTTGTGATTAAACCGTTATTTGAACAGGCCCGGCCCAAATATGGGCTTTTGAAGTGTTTATTGGGCCGGCCCAAATGTGGGCTTTGAACTATTTATTGGACCGGCCCATTTATGCTGTATCATCACTACCACTATTACGATTTTAACCTCGAATAAGAAATTTAGATGTAATGATGGATATATTCATCATTTTTAGTTGTTTACCTTTTTCCTTTTGTTGTTTATTTGAAATTGGAGAAGCATATACCATAACTTTACGAAAAATAAAAAAAGTTGCATCAATTCAAATTATTTTGAGAAAAGATGTAACGGTTATTATTATGATAAAAAAAAAAAAAGTATGGGTTAAGTGACATTACCTTGGCATACTTTTGTCACACGAGAATCAACCATGCACTATACTACGTAATAATTTACAACCTTTTTAGACTATACCATTGATCTCTATGATCATATACAAGATGATACACTTCTTTCTTTCGTTCCGTCTTATTACATCTCGTTTTATTGATTAAAAGAAATTAAATTAAAAAAATAAAATAAAATTCTAAAGGGGGATAACAATAATAAGCCCAACAGTAGCGTTAATGATTTAGAGCAATAATATTTAGAGTTATAATGGGTTGGGTTCTGCCATGAATGTAAGATTAAATTGGATTAAATACTAGTTAATTGATGAAGTAATAAATGGACAAAATGCGAATGGCCTAATTTGTACCAATACACGGTTTTTCTCAATTCTCGATTCTCAAATTGATTACTCGAATTTTTATGGAGAAAAAAAAAATTAGTACTTTATTTAAAACCATATAAAAATTAAAATAAATAAAAACTAAATTGTGAAATAAAATATTTCGTGAAGAACACGATATAAATTCGTCAACCTTTTTCCTAAAACCAAATTAATCAACTACTTTTAGAAAGTCAATATAGTATACCGTGTCTATAGAAATGGTCGTGAAATTTTAAAATTAAATGTTGAATCTCCCAACTCTATTCTAACGTTTAATTTCCAACTCCGAACTATAATTGTTGTGCTATTGATATTAAACATAATTCGGAGTATTAGTTAAATTAAAACCTTAATTCTAATTTGATTTTTTAATGGACGGTGGGCTATTAATAAAGAACAAAATGTTATGGACTTTAGCTTGAGCCCATCACACATGACTTTCGTATTGTATTATAAAATGAAACAATAATTAAATTATTTGTAGCTACTAAATATTAATAAATCCCACTTATTATTCTCTTTAAATATTCTTGTCTAACAAGGAATGCCCATTCCTCAATTAATCAAGAATTATAATTAAATGAATTGAATTCAACTTTCTTCCTAATAAACAAAATTATATTTAACAACTCCATCATAATTAACATTTTCCCATTTTTTTTCTTAGCAAAATAAGCATACTCTTAATAATTCGAAAAAAAGTATAATTCCGTAAAAAATAATTTGAGTGGCACGTGACGGGGGTGAGGTCATCGCTAATCAAAAAGAGAAATAAAATAAAGTAAATATATTTCCAAAAATATAAAAGGGGGGAGAAAAGCCGCATCTAGATCCCACGACGGTCATTGTGCGTGAGGGGCGGGAAGTACGGGATCGGACGGCTGAGAAAGGTAGACTGGAATTGACCCGTAGATCCCTCATCCACGGTCCACGTCAAGTACAGGCGGGCCCCACGTCCCTTTTCCAACATATAAATACACCCATCACCTACAATAAAACTCGGTCCTCTCTCTGAAAAATTCCACACCCAAAACCAAAACTACTCATCTCTCTCTCTCTCTCTCTCTCTACTTTCTCTCTCACGTACAACACACACATCGTGTTCCTCTCTCTCTCTCTCATCTGAAAAAATTTAAACCTGCGCACTTGCTCCACTTGCTTACCCTGCGCCCTCCTGCCGGAGATGAAACCGGCGTCGGAGCACATGATACGGTTATCTCGGTACAGACGGTGGTTCAGCTAGTGGCGGCGGTGGAGAAATTGAACGGCCGAGGATGAAATTGGAGAGCGTCGATCAGAGAATGGACGGTCAGAAAAGCCAGGCGAAGCTCACTCGCACGAATTCCTCACTCCTCCGCTCGTCCCCCACCATTCGATCCTCCATCCACAGCTTGTCTTCGGTGAGCGAGATCGCGCCGGATTCCGAGGCGGAGGACCTCGAGGAGCAGAAGCCGCATAGCCGGCCGGTTCGTCCGCCGCTCCGCCTCCGCTCGGCTCCGTCTCGGGCGGCGCCCGTGCTCGCGGTCTTCCTCCTCTCGGTCTACACGCTTTACTCCTTCTTCGTGAGGGACGACGTGGCCATTTCGGAAAACCTACTCCTAGCTTTGATTTTCGTCGCGGTTTTGCTGTTTTTGTTCGCCAGAAACAAGGCCTTAGTCAACAGGAATTTCAACTTGTGCAAGCAAATCTGCGACGAGTACGCCAAGAGGTTGGGGTTCCCGTCGAAAACTCACTCGAAACCGGTGCAATGGTTCATCGGGGAGGCTGAATCGGACGATCTGGAGAGAAGCAAGCAATGCCGGAAGGAGAGGAGCGCTAAGAGGATTATTAGGGAAGGCGTGGAGTTCTACAGCAATGGCGATTTCTACGAAGGGGAGTTTCATAAGGGGACTTGCAATGGGAGTGGAGTGTACAATTACTTTGTGAATGGAAGGTACGAAGGGGATTGGATCGATGGAAAATACGATGGCTATGGCATCGAGAGCTGGGCTAGAGGGAGTAGGTATAAAGGGCAGTACAGGCAGGGGTTGCGCCATGGATACGGAGTTTACAAGTTTTATACAGGGGATTCATATTCTGGAGAGTGGTGCAATGGGCAGAGCCATGGTGTTGGAGTGCAGACTTGTGCTGATGGTAGCTGCTACGTTGGAGAGTTCAAGTGTGGGGTTAAACACGGCCTTGGATGCTACCATTTCAGGTAACCGTCTTTCGATTTTCTTTGCAGGTTTCGGTTTTTCTGAAAAATTTTGGATTGATTCATGAGTTTTTGATATGGATGTGATGTTTAAATAGTGATGTTTTTGTTTGCTTGAAAGGTGTACGCTTGGAGATGAAGTGTTGTCCCTTTGTTTCCTTCGATTCTTTCGATTGCTCGTCTTAATTTGGTGAATTAGATCTGTTGATATGAAGATTTTACCTTTACTTAGGCTGTTTAGTTAAAGCTTAAGATTAATGGTGTTCAGCACACAATTAGTGAGTTTGGTTGTCTTACCCGTTAATGAATGGTGAAAGCTTCAACTCAAGTTCACTACAACTCTCATTAAATGCTACACCAACTCATACTTGCTTAATTTGCAGGACTGCTTTTTTCATCTGTATGAAAGGGACTCAACATCCTGATTGCTTCTTGTTCTATTTCAGGAATGGAGATAGATATGCAGGAGAATACTTTGGAGATAAAATCCATGGTTTCGGTGTTTATCACTTCGCCAACAGCCATTTCTACGAAGGATCTTGGCACGAAGGAAGAAAGCAGGGCTATGGGATGTACAGTTTTCAAAATGGCGAGGCCAAAAGTGGAGAATGGGATGACGGCAATCTCAAGATTCCCCTCCCACCTCTCACGGATGCAGTTCTCCGAGCAGTTCAGGTAAAAATCCAACACCCCATCAAAAAAATTGGGCTTTTTTTTTTTTCTCAAAAGTTCAACACTCTCATTGAACTCTTGATGGTTTGTAGGCTGCTAGAAAAACTGCAGAAAATGCGATCCACCTCCGACGTGTAGATGAGCAAGTGAACAAGGCCGTCGTGGCTGCAAACAGAGCTGCCACCGCAGCTCGTGTTGCTGCAATCAAAGCTGTTCAGAATAGGATCGATGGGAAATTTTGCGACACTAACTTCTGAGATAACCGGTAACTGTAAATCTACTACTGAATTTCCATACGAATCGAATTTGGGCACCCTGGTGTGGCTGAAAGCAACACCAGTGGTTGAGAGTATGTTGAGATTTAGTTGACCATTCTGTAACTTGTAGATAGATCATTGTATACTCCTAGTGCACATAGTATGATGTCTCTCCTACTCAAAATCCAACCCTACTGTCTAATTGTAGCCAGATTTTCAAGAAAACCGATGGTAATCGGATTCTTACTAATCCGAATCTCGTGTTCTTTATTTTACGCCAGTTTATATTTATGCAATTTATGTGTGCTGAAAAGGGATCAAAACACAAGACATAGAATAGTTGATGTTGAATGAGTAATTGGCCCCTTTTTTGGTGGGGTTGAAATTTGATTATTGTGTTCTGCAACTGCTCTATTATAATGGGGACTGAAGCTATGAGGCTGACTTGTCTTTGTACGAAATCATTTCCGACTGTATTATTATTATTATCGTTGTTGTTATTATTTATTATTATCGTTATTATTACATTCGAGCATCTTATCTTCATGGACCATTTGTGTGCTGTATATTGGTGAAGATGGTGGATTCAATTAGCAGCAAACATTACTAGAAGTATTGTTTTTGAAGCAATGTCCGTTTTTCCTTTCTGAAACTGGATTTATTATCATTTCTGTAGAGAATGGAAAGAACAGGGTAAAAGTGGAGAGATTTCAAAATCTTGTATTTGAAGGAAATGGGGTCAATTATTGCAAAGCATTTTCCCTCAACGAATAATTATTCATTTCCTTTTCTTACCCCTATATTCATTCAACAAATCATGTCATGTCATCCTCGGTTTTCCATTCGTGGGAACGAGGGTTTCTTGTTGGATAGAAACGAAACTTAACCCTCACTTCGTTTTACAAGATTGACTATTTCCACGGTTGTTCTAGTCGAATTCCAATCTGGGTCTCAACCCATCAGACGATCTGATACAAGATCGTCGAAGATACTAACAATCCCCTTTATCGATCCAAACATCCATTTTTAGGAAAAGGGAAGAACCAAACCATAAGCCCTTTAAACTTTTATCACATGATGGTATCCAATTTGTTACATTAAAAACATACAAAAAAGCATCATGTGGCTTTTGATCTCAAGTTGGATATATAATGCAAGTATATCTTGTCATTGCTACTTATAACCAAGCACATGCATACTAGTAATGGTGGGGTTTTCTTTGGTGAAAAATTAAAAAAAATTAAATCTTTAATTTTTTTTTTTTAGTGAGGGAAAAAGGCATAAGTTTTTTGTTTCTTTGTAATTTTCTAATCCAAGCCTGTTTTGATACTTTTGTTCCTTTTTTCCCCCTTTCTTTCACTTGCTTTTTAGCTATGTTGAACCCTAGCTAGATTCAAATCTAATGCTAATTTTAATTTCTTTTATAAATCCAAGAACTAACCAACCACCCCCCACATGCACCTGCAAAGGCAAACCCAGTAAAGCACTTTGATTAATTATTTAATACTTAATTAATTTATGATTACAAAAATTTATGCTTCTTTGACTGATGTTGTGATCTTGAATTAGATGAGAGGAATTGCTTGGATTGTGTGATATATTGCATTAATTGTGACTCTAAGCATAGGTTTGCTAATTATTGTTCACTTACACATAAACCCATGACTAGTAGATTGTATACTCCAAGAAACGACTCTCTTTCGACGGGAGATGAGGTATGTTACGAAGGACAAAATCATCTGTAAAACGAATCTCGTCTCTTTAAATCAAAATCTGTATAAATTAGTATTGAAGTATTGATCGTACAATAACGAAACACATCGTCCCATACGCATTTAAATTGAATATATTCTTGTGCGTTTTATGTCGTGTAGTATGTCTCTACCCTAAGAAAAATATATTACCGAAAATTTATAGTAATAAAATAAAACGTGATTGCACCCCTTTTGGGGTTCAAGATTCTGGAAATTCACATTACCCCAAGAGGTGCCTTCAATTCTTTATTTATGGTTTTTGATGCATTTTCTTGAATCTGTGATCTGGTCAATTTCAAAGAGAGACTATTCTTTTCTATTTATTTCCCTTTTTTTTTTTTTCTTTTTATATCTAAATATTTTCTCTTTTTATTCACATAACTATATTTGAATTTAAGTTCTTTCCACTAATAAAACAACTTGATATATAGAGTAGTATCACTCACCACAATATGATGTTTCAATATTGTTATTTCTTTACTAACAAACTGGACTGGGGGGGACGAAACCGAAACCGTATAGCGAGTCGTTTAGATTCGACCCAATATTTCATGTCACTAATAGCCGCATATACGCAAATTCTAATGTTTACTCAAGAATCTCTAGTGAATTCACTAGGCAAGAAATGGAAATTAATTTTCGGAGTTCAATGCTACATCCATGCATAGTCCAAAAGGAAGAAAGAAATAAATAGATAGATAAAACAAATATAATAATTAATTGTATTTTTCTCTTTCTCGTAAATATAAATAGTGGAGTGTTTATTTAAAATAAGACATTGGGGGAGACAACACATTCCATGAATACTTATAAATTATGCCTCAAAATTAGAGAGATTGATTAATTTAAAAATGGGAAGAAGGGACACTATAATTGTTAATATTATTATTAGGTATAGTCGAATAATGCAAACGGCCTATAAAGTTGAAACCTAAACTATAATTATAAGTATAAAAATGTTGCAGTTCCCGCCTTCTACGTTGGACCTACTTATCCATTATATTTCATACCACTTGTTCATTATTTTATTCATTTGTTTTTATTTAAAAACTTTTTAGTGTATGGACCAATGCAAATATACTGATGTTTCCACATAAATACCAATGAGTTAATATTTGAGCTTGCTATAGTTCATGAACACTTTAGCAATTAAGTTTTATCAATTAAGTTTTATCGATCTTCCGTAGTACGGTCTTTAAATTAATACGAGATAATTTTATAGAAAAGATGACACGATGAAATATCTAGAGAGCGAAACAATAAATTTTGTTTGTTATATTGTTAATAATATTGAGTTCTTGGAATTATACAATCAAGTTGCTTACTAAGATTTGTTTGAAGAGGTCATCAATGATTACAACATTTTCTCACAACTTAATTATTTTATTCAAGAAAACAAAATGATTATGGACTATAGTTTCGTGAATCTCAATTATTAAAAAATAAAAAAATAAAAACTATTAAAAAAAAGAGTGCAGAAATTAATTGTAACTCTCATTTAAGTTGTCTCCATATTTCAAGTCTGATTTTTTTGAAACCATCCAAAACGGTTAAATAAATGCAAACAACAACTAAAATTGACTTTGGTTAATGATATGGGCATTATATTTCAAAAATATTTTTTCAAATGTTTGAAGAGTCCAAAAATTAAAGGAGTTTGACTTAAATAAAGTGGGAAAGAAGAAACCTTGAGTTTAGGGTAAAGAAAGAAATATAGTAAGTGAATGTATACATCAAAATCAAATGATGAAATGAAAATTAAATTAAGAGCGTGGTAAGTCACCTAACCTAGTTCATCTTTTTTGACTTTAACACAAATGTCGGTCTAATTAAGTTACATTTTATTTAATGAAGAATCACCTTCTTAACTTCTACCTACTTATATTTTTTAGGTTTATAGATTTCATGATTCATGAAATCTTGTTTTGACTTTTACTATGTTGTAAGTGATGATGTCATTTTCTTACAATGTATTCAAAATCAAACCGAGTGTCGGACAGGCGAAACTTTCGAGTCTCGACTTTTTTCTAGTCCGTGGCTGTCTTGATCGTTCAAAATGGCTTACATTGGACTAAAATTAGCCTTAGTTTCATTCAGGTTTCAACTGGTTCAACCGCATATAGTCGTGTCTGAATTTTTTGTGAAATCAAATGCTTTTATTTGTGTGAAAAGTGATCATACTCAATCCGGCGAGCATAATCATCGTACTTCACATCCACTTCTATTATTTACTTACTACTATTTAACTACTACTATGGTACTCTATTATTGCTCCTTGCACTTATGCCTAGTTCACGGCTTTACATTTTTCTATACTGCAATTTAAAATATTACACCAACATTTATAGTGGAATTTCAAAATTTGAACTATTGTTCCACTTAACTAACATTGTTAAAAATCACAAGTCAAAGCCCATTACATTACAGTGACCCAACAAAAGCGCCAGAAACTTCTTAACATCCGTCACCGCTTTGCCAAAACAATTACGCAGATCCTCATAGTCAATTTAGCCCACACATCATATTGTTAAAAATAATAATAATAATAACATTGTCACTCAATTTTATGATGTACGTATTTAATTATGTAGCTACCGAATAAAATAGTACCAAAGTGAACAATGATTGGATGATTCGACGGTAGAAAAATCAGAGCAAGGACTGCATGCATGATTTTTTCAGTCAACGTAAAATTAAATTTAAATGTAGTAAAAAGAAGTTGTTGCAAAACATTAATGGCAATATCTTCTTCTCCTGCACAACCATGTGATGATATATTTTCATGATGTTAGGTTTCTGAAACTGTATGCATTGACCATATCAATTCAATTAATAGTCCACTCCATTTTCTGAATTCACTAACCAATTTGAGTATATTATTTAATCCACATTACAATTATTCAAGAATAAATAATACTCTGCCACCATAACGGTAAATTTAATTTTTTATCATCAACTTTTCGAAAGATGTGCATGTTTTCTTAGCCCTATAAACATTAAACTTTAACCTATTTTTTCATTATTGGGCTTTATAGTGGAGGCCCAATAATTTTTGAATGGAGAAAAGCCCAATATGTTAAGTGTACTACAATCCAACAAAAAATAATGGATGTGTAGATTAGAGAAGTGGACTTCCATTTTTGTTGTAATGCTTTTCTTTCTCAAGAAGGAGAGAGAGAGAGAGAGAGAGAGAGAGAGAGAGAGAGAGAGGGAGAGTAGAATCTCTTCATGCAGCTTTAAAAAGCCATCCTTTTCCCCTGCGCACACCACCCAATCCATGCATTTCTTATTTCCTTCCTTCCATCTATAAATCTCACCTTCTCTCCCCATTTCTGCAATAGATTTTCAAACAGTTATGTCCTTGAGCCCTCCCAGATCCAACGGCAACGGCAACGGCAACGGAAGGTTCAACCTCTACTGGTGTTACCAATGCCATCGGACGGTCAGGATTGGGCACGACGATCCGTCCAACATCGCCTGCCCTCGGTGCTTCGGCCAGTTCCTCTATGAGATCGACATGGCGAGGCCCCAGCCCATTCTCGAGTTCACTGCGTTTGACCCCTCCCCCGCGGCTAGGATTCTGGAGGCTCTTGCCTACATGTTCGATCCTCCGCTCGGGACGAACAGCCCCAGAGCTGAAGGGTTGAACGATCGAGCCTCGATCATGGGCCAAACACGAGCACATGGGCGGAGGAGACGGCGGTACATGGATCCGGAGGAATCCGGAAACCAGAGTTGGTTTAGGAGACGGGGTCCAATGTCGGGCGAAGAGGAGGAGGACGAGTGGGGTCCAGATACAGGCATTATAGCCCGGCCTAGGACTTGGGTTGTTCTCCGGCCCACGGGCGCGATTCCTGCAAATAGAAATCGGCCGAGAGACAGGCGGCTACTCCCACCGGGAGTAGACCGTGGAAACTACTACACAGGGCCGGGCCTGCAAGAACTCATCGAGGAACTAACTCAAGACGACAGGCCTGGCCCAGCACCAGCTCCGGAATCAGTTATTGATGCAATTCCAACGATTAAAATCGAGCACACGCATTTGGAGATAGATGCAGAATGCCCAGTTTGCAAGGAAGAGTTGAAAGTAGGGACGGAAGCAAGGGAATTACCGTGTAAACATATCTTCCATTCTGATTGTATTGTTCCATGGCTGAGGCTCCACAATTCTTGCCCAGTGTGCCGCCATGAACTGCCGATCCCAAACCGAGCTCAAGAGGATGGGTCCCGCCTGCTTCGGGACGAGGAGGGGAGATTTCCAAGGCTGAGGCGGCTGTCAGGCATGTGGCCTTTTCGATCCAGATATCGATCACGTGGCGACGGTGAGAACTGAACTACATACTAACAATGGACTGCAATCAAAACTGTAAAATTCCAAACTGTGTGAATGTATATTGCTTTATAAAACAATACATGTATATCTAAAAATAAAGAATAACAATATGTGGTGTGATCAGTTACATGTTCCTGTTTTCAGCAGCTCAGCCATGGAGATGTAATATACTGTAAAGCACGCAGCAAACAAGAGAGAGAGAGAGAGAGAGAGAGAGAGAGAGAGAGGGAGAAGAAGATGATATTTACCATGGTTCTGGTGTTCAGGATCAGAAGAGCTATATAGAAGGGATAGAAATTCAACAAAAAAAGAAACAACTTTTAATTCGGAAATGTCATGTGTCGGACGGAATATAGTATTACATCATTAAATTCAAATTGCATATGAAAAAATGCAGCCAAACGATTCTTCATACTTCAACAATTAGCTTTCTCTACGATGACTTGTTTCTATGCATTTTCAATGGGTGTGGATGATTTTACATTCTTTTTGGCTGTTGGATAGCAGCTTTGAAGCCTTCTGTATATGCTGTGTTCTTGAATATTGTCTGCAACAATTTACATAACGAATGAAGATCAATTGGAAAGTAATTAACGAAGTAGATAAAAAAGCTATCAACGCAAATACAGCACAAATATGTAAATAATCTAAAAGTAAGATGCAGGAGGAAAGTTTAATACTCACAGCAAGGTTCTTGAACTCTGCACTAAGTTGTTTGCTTATGTTGTTCGAAAGTTGCTCTTTGTATTTTTCTAGGTTCTCTCCTCCTTTAATCTATATAGAGATATGGTCAGATCTCACAGAAAAGTCCAGAACTAATAGATTCGAATGAATATTACTACTGCTGACCTCCGCGAGAACAATGGTTCTCGTCTTTTCCAGAATCTCTTCAACAAATTTATCAGGGTCAGCATAAGTGATGGACGTGTTCACAGCACCAGGTGCTTTCTCCTTTGTAGAAGCATTCGATGGTTTTGCAGGTTTTGTCCCTTTAGAAGAACAAGAGATATCACATTCAGTGTATTTTATCCATGATACACAGACATTAAGGGGCGATAAGAAAAATAAGAAAAAAATAAATTTCCCCATGTGGCCTCAAAATGCAGTCAGTCAAACGTTTGACCTCAAAGGAGATAATGCGTTCAGCCATTCGTTCCGGTTTAACAACCAAAGGTCAACAGGTTCCCATAAAAAAGATACTAACATTAACTCGCCAAAGAAAAAAGGAAATAATTACGCCCCTTAAAAAAGATTCTTACACTAACATTGAGTCATTCTATTGGTTATTCCTAAAAATTTATGAACCTGATCCATGAGATTGAAGTCTATTATACCAAATAATAGAATTGAGAAAAATAAGTTCAGATCATATTTGTACATTTCACCTTAAAAAAATGAAGCAATACGAAACATACCTGCAGCAATAACTGGTTGTTTATTTGCAGAGATGTGATTTTTCTCTAGACCTTGAGAAGACTCCTTTTTTTCTGGAGGATTGGACAAGACTGTTACATCAGACGGAACAAGACTAGCTAGATCTGGAGGTTGATCCTTCCCTACGGTAGGGGTAGCCTGTGAAAACAACTACCAGAATTCAAATTTGTTTTGACTATAATACTAAGAAAGTAAGCTAATTACGAACTAACTAAACATTACCTCCAGATCAACATAGGCAGGAAACTTTCCAATAGAATTCAGAAACTTGTCAAGCTCACGAGCATTAAGAGCTGTTGAGTAGATAGATTATGTTAAAGACAATCATGGGATCAAAGCATAAAGACTGCAGAATATTCAGGCTCAAGACGTTTAGATATGCTATTGAACTATTATGAACAAGCACATTGAGGGAGAGCAAAGCCTAAATATGTGCAGGACCTTTTTCTGTGGGCTTATTTTAAATACTAAACCAAATTTTTATTACTAAAAGTACAAAAAATGACATCAGGGGGGCAAGATGTGAGCCAGACTCCCATCTAGCATTGCATAACCCATCCTAAAAGCATTAGACTATAGTCTCCGAGTCAATCATTTACATAGTCCTTATTATCACACTCTACACGGTAACATTAGATCTTCAGCCACCCCCACACATTATCAACAGATTCCTCCATGCCCTCAAAATTCTCCTATTTTTTCCAGCCAAACACTCCAACTATCCAACATGCAGTGTGAATGAATATTCTCTGCAAAATACATCTTTTGGTAATCCAGTTATCAAAGTTGAATAGGCTACATTATTGAGTTCAAAATAGTCCATGCATTCCAAATTTCTATAAACACTTACCGATGGACATGTCATTTGACAACGGATGGAAGAAACAGCACTCTTCAGTTCTAAATCCTTTATCTAACAACAAAGAAACACACCTTCACAAGGCAAAAGGGAACAATTTCAATACACAATCTCAAAATCCAAAGGAAGCACAAACTTAACATACATTGAGACCAGAAGACCAAAGGGAAATATACCTAGCTGATTCATTCACAAGTGCAAATGGAGTAACACAACCTAGCGGCACCTACAATAAATTAAATAGATGCATAAAGATATAAACCCAATTTTCATTAGAATCAATAGCTATATCAAGGGCATTAGATGGATATCCCTAAGCCGTGTAATGACATCATCAATATAAGACAGAACAGGTTGCAGACGAGCAGAGTAAAATAGATATGCATAAAAATTTACACACATGAAGAATTTCTGATAGTGCTTCTTCTGGAGCCATTCTTAGACCTCCTTTTCCCAGGCCAAGTCTCTGAGACAGAACTGCATAGTTCACATGGAGAGATCCGACATCATCAGTAAATGGCTCTACAAAGTTTCTTCACTTAACGGACACTAAACTTTTAGGGTAAAATTCATAAGCGGAACGACATATACCAATCTAGACCAACCTTAGAAAGGCATATCTACGAAAAACAGTAAGGTGATCAATGAAAAGAGCATATTACCTTTTAGATCAACATTTGTGCTTGCCAAAGCTGAAACGATATACAATCTGTGTTTCTTGTCCTGTTTATACCAGAAAGGAAGCATTAAAGATAGTAAAATAAATAGGCACGAACAGACGGTTATGGATCATTATCTAACCTTCAAGAACAAATTCTTGGTCAATGCACCTTTCATATTCCCAACATACTTTGCCTGATGAAAATAACAAGGTCACTCAGATTCGGGAAAATGAATAAACTAAGAAATAGTCTCGACGGTCTATTACCTGAGCTTCCACAGTCAATACAACAGGATGCTCGTACTGAGAGAAACTTATTTGAAGCTCCTGAAGAGAAATCAGCGAGGATATTAAAAACTAAGGTGAAATCTACACAGGTATAAAGAAAGCATCAAAACTGGATCCAATAACACTAATACCAAATCATATGCAGTAGTTAGAACAAGTTAACAACTGCCATTAATTACTCAGCAAACTTGAGAGAACTTTTATCTTAACAGAGTAAAAGCAGATAGACTATATGCCTGAGAACCAGCATCCAAACGAAGAATATATGTCGATAGCCTAACCTTGATAAACTAATTCAGCTAAATAAGCAAACGATTTAGCTTCACAAGCACACAAAAATGGAACGCAATCCGATCAAAACAATTTCACCAATCATCTGACTCAACCGCTGCACTTGAAATAATCAATCAAGTCAAGTCAAACTAATCGAACTGATTCTACTGCGACGCTACATTTACTGAAAAAATCGTAAAAACAAAATCAAATTCCACTCTCAAATTAGCTAAATCTGCGCGAGAATTTCCTCATATTCACACGCTAAACACTCATAACAATAATAATCCGTTCCAGTGTCAACAACGCTTGCATCATAAACTCGCCAAAGATCAAGTGTCGGAATAAAACACTGTTCAAATTGCAGTAACTGAAGAAATATAAACAGTAAACGGAAAGTAATAAACTGAACCTGTAGACGAGCAAGGAGCTGCTCCTTCGTAAACATCATCTCTCCTCCGATGAAGCGCCGGTTAGACTTTTCTCAGAGCGGCTGAATTCGCAGTGTGTTTTCACTTTTCAGTCGAGACGAGAGAGAGAGGGAAATGGGCCAACGAACTCTCTAAAAATGAAAATTCCGATAAGATAATTGGACTTAATATTTTAAATATAATTGGCCACTGATAATGAATTGAAGCATTGAACTAAGTTAGCCCATTGGGCCTCCACGTACTCAAAGCCCATCGGGTTAATTAAATTTTTACCCTTTCGGCTTTCGGTCCATAGAAAATGTCTCGTTTTTCTCTAATCGGGCTGTTTTGTAGATAATGTTTAGTTTCTATTTTTTTTTTTTTTTTAATTTTGAGAATTTTATAATACTTTCAAATTGTACACCTTCTTAACTTCAATATCCAGAAGAAACGTTGATTATGCGACGGAAGGAGTCTATATTAACAAAGTCGATCTTTTTGGACAACATAACTTCGCGAACGTCTAATATGTGCCAATCTCCTTCAATTATCAACTTTTTGCATAATTCACCACAAAGAAGCATAGGAACATGTAACAAATGGATGATTTAACTTCTTTGATTAGATTGCATTGATTAAGAAAGAAAAAAACCTAATATCACAAACTACATAGGATTCCCCCAAAGACAAAGATACACACATGGCAATCACAAGCATAGACTCTTATAAAAGAACAATCGATTTCTTTTTTTCTTTAATTGATGCTCCATTGCACATGATATGTTGCATTTTATAAATTTAAATTAAATCAAATAAAAAAGATTGTGGGCTCGATCCCATGTTCACTATAATAGAATAGGCCTTTCGGTAAATTAATTGAAATTTGATACTACTATACAAAAATATTCCCCCATCATATCTTTCTTTTTTCTTATACCAAATCTATATACGTACACCTACTAGCAATTAATATGATAAAATAAATATTTGGTCAAATTTTTTTTTAAAAAATATATACTACTCATATACTAATGTATGTATGGGGGAAGACCCCACAAGTATTTAATTTAGAAAAGACCAAGTACAATGTTATAGAAAATGGAACTTTGCACTTTCAAACTTCTCTAAAAATAGACAACTCCATGTGAGAAATCGGCGTTGGATCGGATACATTGACATTAATCACAAATATTATTTCTACTTTTTAATTCCACTATTTTTTTATTAATTTTAAAATATATAATAAAAATACATATTAATTAAATTACATGTTCATGATATAACTCTTTTATATATGGGTGTTACCATAATTTATAATCAAACGAATAAATGTTTGGGCCATAAATTTTATAATCTTGGATAGGCTTCTTGAAATGTTTAAAGATTCATAGTTCTTGAAACAATATAAAGAAACCATGATTTATTTTCTATTCAATATAAGATATAATGAATTACTACAATAGTACAAAGAAACACAAAAATATTTAAACTCGATCACAAAAAAAAAATAATAATAATAATATATATTTGTGTATATATTTAATATAAAGTCAGTTAATGTCTTCATGTAATAAACTGAAGATCATCGAATGAATGAACAAATAAATATTTTTATTTTTTTTAAATTTTAAATGAAAAGAAATTCCTCAGCAGAAATTCCACAAGCTAATATCGCCGGCATCTTCGTAGGAAGTATCCACCATCATGGAAGGATCGAAGAACACTCCGTTAAGCATCTCGTTGTACTTCGGGGAGTCGAAGTTGTACCACGCCGGCGCCGCCTCCTCGAACTGCACCGAGTAATCCGACACCGTCTCCGCCAGCGAGAACCGGTCGTCCTCGATCCGGACACCGGAGTCCGGCGAGGACGCCGACAGCGAAGGCGATGGCGATGAGCTCGACGCGTAAGAGGTAGAGAAGGGGGACGGAGGATCGGAGCTTCCGGAAGCTTCGGGAGAGCCGGCATTGGCGGCCGCGGCGGCGACCCGCTGTATGGACTTGGGAGACATGGCGGAGTTGTCGGGGCTGAGATGGTCGTAGGAGATTTTGGAGGAGATGGGGAAGTTGAGGTTGGCGGAGGAGCCCTTGAGGCAGAGGAGGGCGGCGTCGTAGGCCCGGGCGGCGGCATCCGCCGTGGAGTAGGACCCTAGCCAGATTCTTGTTTTCTGGTTGGGAGCTCTGATCTCGGACACCCATGATCCCCAGCTCCTCATTCTCACTCCTTTGAACTTCTTCTTGAATTGGGACGTCGTGTTCTGCGGCGACGACGACGACGACGATGAAACCTTGGTCGACTCTGTCTTCACCATTTCTGGGGAATTTAAGGGTTTAGTGAGTGTGTGTTCCTTGTTTTGTTGCTTGAAAATGGGATAATGGTGTTGTGGAGGAGGAGGGAAATGGTGGTATTTATAGAAATATTTGAGGAATGAATAAATAAATAGCACAAGTCAAGGTGTAGTTAATCGTGACAGATATTTGCCAGTGTTAATGAAAGGAGAAGAAGAGGGTTTCTCACTCACTTCTCATGATAATGACTTTTCTAACCTACCTCTTAATTAATTTATTCACTCTAGGGTAAAAATACCGAACCGTGTCATCTATTGCATTTCTGACCGCGTTAACGACAGCCGATGACTGACACATGATTCGGCACGTAGGAATTAGTGTCGGTGCAATAACAGATGCGATACGAAAATGCGATATGGGTGTACGGGGTTGATTTTGGAAAGCGAGTAAATAAACATTAAACATATGGTATTTAAAACTTTTGACGTGTGAAAAGAGAAGAAAATTGAAGCCATATGCTTTTCTTGGAGCATGCAATTAATTTTACGAACATGGAGAGACAGCTGAGAAATGGCAAAATTTTCAAAGGGCCAACGGAATTTTGCTCAGAGAAAAAGGCAGACTTTTGTCTGTGGAAGCATATGCACTACTCAGAATCCAACATGGATCGAAAAACCCTAAATAATTACTCCCTCCGACGCCTCCAGTCAGGCGCGTTACTTAATTATCTGATGTATAAACATTGAGAGTAACAAATACTCCTTGACTTAGAGAACAAGCTACCCTTCCTTAGACCTAATATTATTATTAATAATCTCATGCATATTATATGTAATAGGGTCACTAATTTCTGCAAGAAATGGGTATAAATATTATGTGAAGCATGTGCAATAATAATGAGAGAAAATTAAATAAAGACTAATAATCTAGAAGAAGGTAAAAAAAAAAAAAAAATTTATTTACCTTAAGTGGAGAATGAAGTCATTTGGTAACATGGGGTGGTTAATTTATATTTGAATTATATTTAGTCTAACATATCTTAGACCAAGTATTTAATAGTAATAAATTAATAATGGGTGTATAATTCATGGTAATATTATTAAATGTGAATATTAAAATTAAGTAGTACTCCTATATAATAATATAATAATGCAATTCTTGCTTAGGATTCTGTTGAGCAGCAGCTTCCTGGATTTTGCTTATGGGAGTGTGGTTCTTCAGTTGTCTGAACATAATATCCCATTTCACTAATTAAATATATTTATATTCGATAAATACGCGCATATAAATAATTAATGGTGTCTAAACATAGTATTGAGATTATTATATTGTGATTAACCCTTAATGTGCAGGGGGAGAAATAATTAACAGCTGGTGATTATCTGTCATCAAGAATTTAAACTCCTAAACCGCGTCCTCTCTCTCTCTCTCTCTCTCTCTCTCTCATCGAGCTGAGTTTGTGGCTGCATGAATTGACCTTGTAACGTTCAAATACATATTTACAGAGATGAATTAATTGTTTATTAATTTGTTTTGTATTATGTTTGTGGGAATCTGATGCGATTCTTTTCATGAGGTACGGTTTTTGCAAGTGAGAAAAAGTAGATTTTTGCTTTGGGAAAAGCGATTAAAACCCACATGAAATTATGTGAGCGAAGCAGCTTTGGGAATTGAAGTTTGTGGGAATTTTCTTTTCTTTTCTTTTCAGTGTGGGGTCAACGAGCTCCGTCTCACTTATATAGACATATTCGCGACGTCTGTTTTTTTGTCTATGAACGAGACGGAGGGAGTGTTGATTAGATTAATGGGGATTGAGTAGGATGTGATGAGTTAATGCCGCGTGAAGTGAAAGGTTATATTCAACAGAGAATCCGGGAATTCCTCTTCACTAAAATTAGGACTAAATGTGAC
Source organism: Thymus mandschuricus (assembly GCA_029379335.1). Lineage (NCBI taxonomy): Eukaryota > Viridiplantae > Streptophyta > Magnoliopsida > Lamiales > Lamiaceae > Thymus > Thymus mandschuricus. Next base: position 40,423,178 of record CM057074.1, read on the forward strand.
AGATGAGATTAATTAGTCTCTTCTCATATGTCATTATCATTTTTCATCACTTCGAATGTGACTAATTAATTAATTCCGGATAAATTAAGTACTCGTATAGTCGTATGTCACTCCACGCATTTTAAACTCCTATGTATCACGTTACTTTGAACGTTTATTAAAAGACGATCGAGTGTCTTTTATCTTATAAGTTATAAGTACTCTTAAAGTGTCGACTAGTTTAATATTTTCTAGATGAAACCTAAGCATCAGTCTCCAACCGTCAAGCTAACACACGTCGCACACAGACTCGTTATACGCTCAAAATTTCCAAGATGAAACCCTAATTATTGGAAGAAATTGTTAGGTGTAGAGACTATAAATCCAAAACCCTACTCGCCAAGTTGGACGGGGGTTCGGGTGCGAGCCCCCGACCCGATTTTTTTGTGACGTTTTGGGCAACGTGTTTTGGCCTAATTCGCGGCCTGCAGTAAGGTTTAAGGTTTCGGCTTCACTTATATATAGTTGTTTTCTCATTGTATTCCGTATCCGAAAATATAGTGCATACTTCTGACTTGGTAACGCCCCCAGACGTAGTCATCTTGATGAACTGAATCAACAAATTTTCGTGTGTTTTCGTTGCTTTTCGTATTATGTGTTTCTTATTTCCTAAAGGAAGTCCATCAACGGCGGGCTTCGAGCTAGAGTATGAAACCCTACCACTAATTATAAACTCTCAACCTAATAAATACATTTAATTATTCATTTCAAATCTCTCAAAAGATGTCGAAATTAATAAATCCAGATAGGGAAAAGGAATGTGGTGAGAAACTGCGAAGAAGGAAAGGATCGATGCATGTATGAACTCGTGGGAAATAAAAGGACACATCCGTACGTACCTTAGCTTGCAAAAATTGAATGAGAAATATATTTATGTAGGCCATGTTTTTAATGAAATGAGATCGAGGCCAGCTAATATCTGTTTCGTTTTCAACCCCTCGTCCCTTCATCCTGCCGAACTGTGCGTTTGTTGAATATACGTAAAGTATAAATATAGAAACGCACATCATTCAGTGGGGCGAAAGGATGATTAATTGGATTGGGAGCATTGAAACTCCAAAACCCCTCATCCCTTCATCCTGCCGAACTGTGCGTTTGTTGAATATACGTAAAGTATAAATATAGAAACGCACGTCATTCGATGGGACGAAAGGATGATTAATTGGATTGGGAGCATTGAATCTTGGAGTTGGTAGAACTATCTATCTACAAAGCACAAGCAATCCATGTGGGCAAGAAATCTCTAGGAAGTATCCCATGCTCCTATTGTAATTTTTTCTTCAATTAATGTTTTTATTTTTGCTTTCTTTTTTATTTGATTTCTTGTTCCAATGTTGTTAGCAGTGACGTTGACGTGCAGAGAAAACGAGCTAATGGAAAAATTACTAACATTGGACGTACTAGTAAAATGTTGTGTTATGTATGATCCGAATTCGAGAAATTTTTACTACATACATTCTCGTTGAGCCGGTATATATGGCATTACTCGAGAAAGTATAGATTCATTGTTTGTTCAGGGACGTCCAAACAATGAATCTCATATCTAAGGAATCTGATATTTTATTATTTTAAAATTGATATAATAACAAATTTGATTAACGCAGTAAAATGTTAAGTATTATTGCATTGATAATTTTTAGTATTTAGTTTAATTAATCTAAAAATAACTAGCAGTTTTCACATTATTGGACTTTGGGCTAATAGAAAATGCTTGGAAAACTTAAGAAGGCCCAAGGCCCAAGGAAGAGCCCATTTCTCTTTTATTTCAAAACTAATTAGCACAAGTCTGAAAATAAATAAAAATAGCCCTACAAATTTGGGCCACTATTGAAAAATAAGCAAAACAAGATGCAAGCCTGTTAAATTTTTTGGTACCATCCAAATCAAGGCCCAAGTATATCTCATTCGTGATCTATAGACACGGTCGACTTTAAGCTAGTTTTGACATTTGTAATGATAAAATTTTAAAATACATTTATTTAAAATTGAGATGAACACAACTCTTTGATGTCATCAAGGTTATCAAGCTAACACTTTGACGGGCATCTACCACTACCAGCACTTTGGCACTGAATTCGGGATATCCATGTCCACAAGAATTAAAGCGACGTGTCATGGGCAGTCTAATATTCCTAAGTATTTTGGGTCATGACGTTAACTATTGTCCAATTTAGTGTTCACTCCAGTTATTTAGCCCATGTTGTAGCTCGGATATAAAGGCCCATGTATATAGAATAATGTAGAAGGTTGGTTGGGGAGGAGTGTATACAGAAGATGTAGAACAGAGGTTTTGAAAACTTTATCTCTACCCTTACATCAATCTATCACTCCGTAATGGTTGTATATAAAAGGTGATCCCTCATTTGTAAACCATCAACCAAAATCAAGCAATCAAACTCTCCACCATCCCTCGAGTATTTTCTCTCAGTTTTATTCGTTAGTAAAATTTTCAAACATCAATTCTTTGCCCACGTCTTTAAGGAAATAAGTTTGTGACAAACACGAAACATACATTATATAAGTCGGTGAAAATGTAGATAATACAACGAAACTAATAGATGAACACGCATACGAACATGGAGAAATAATGGGTAAATGTTAGGTGGTGAAAATGTAGATAAAGAATGAAACTAGTGGATGAACATGTATACAAATTCTGGGACTATTGCATTACACGTAAGCATGTTAATAAATTTGGTACTCTAAATCCGCATTGCTACTACATAAATAAATATGTGTGAATTTTAAATAATCTAAAATTTTTTGGTCCTTATTTTTCTGTTCCTTGTCAGTCCCGTTGGCACTCCTATAAAAATTGAGAATTCAAAAAGTAACAGTAAATTTCCATCGTTGCTATAAAGATTATGAGCCCAATTTTATTTTATTTTTATGATGCCGATAACCCATGGTATAGGGCCCACTATAGAGGTCATATATACTATTTCAAAAATAATATTATTGTTTCACTTCAATTGTCCTATAACCTATTCTTTTAGTTTTCACACGAATTGTTATATTTTCACAATTAGAAATACTAACTCTTACATTTAATATAGACTCCTTATTTTTCATTTTATTCTCATTAAAGAAAAGACTATGGAACAAAACGTTGTATGTTTCATATGCACTTATATTTTGATATCGCACTCTACATTGAGACGAACAAAAACGCGAGTGTAAATATAAGAGGGTGCTTGGCTAAGCTTATAAGCTAGCTTATAACATGTTTGACTGCTTATAAGCACTCTAAATGTGTTTGGCAAAATAAGCTCCTTAAGAGCTTATAAGATGCAAAAATAAGCAAAAAGTGCTTATAAACACTCCAAAAAATAAGCCACTTCACCCCAACTTTTTTTTTTATTTTATTTTAATTTTGCTAACACTATAATTCTATTTTATTCTTATATTTATATTATATACACTTCGATTTGATGTTACAACATTATGATTCAAAAACAATATATATATATATATATATATATATATATATATATATATATTTTTTTTTTTTTATTTTTTTTTAATTTTCAGATTTTATATTTTTATTATCTCCTCAAGCTTATAAGTTCTTTTATCCAATCACTCCAACAACTTATAAACTCTTAAACATTTTATAAGCACTTAGAGCTTACAAGCATTTTAAAATAAGTTTAGCCAAACGGCCCTATTGAAAATCGAAAAAAGTCAGCAGTTTTTAAAATACTGAATCATCCAAGTAGGCTCCTTGCGCAGCTGCAACGGTGTCCAAACTGTGCACTCCAGTCAGCTACGTGGCGGATTCCTATTGGTAGCTAAAATACGAAACGACGTGGAGCTAGTACTCTCTTTTTCCAATCCCCACTCGCATGATTCTCGCGCGTCTATGACACTCTCTGCTCTTAACTAACCCTCAACGACCAAAATTAATCGATTTTGGAACTCCGAACTCAATCTCTCAGAGATCAGAGATTCCCAAACTTTTGTGCATTCGATTCCCGATTCTGTAGCAGCTGAGGATCGATTATGAAGTTGGGGGAAGCGCGTTGGCTGTGGGCGCTGCTATTAGTGGCGGCGGCCGTCCCGGCGGCGCGTGGATTGTGGTTGGACTTGCCGGCTTCGGGAACGAAGTGCATCTCCGAGGAATTGCACAACAACGCCGTCGTTTTGGCGGATTACTACGCCTTCATTGGAGACGACTACGATGTCAACGCCACTCTGGTTCCCACTATCACGGTTAAGGTAAATTCAATCGGCCTGCCTTTCAAGTTATTGTTTCGATCGATCTCGACTTTTATCCTAGGAATTAACTGTAGCGTAGGGTTACTTGAGGAGGGAATTGAAATAGGAGGAAATAGGAAAAGATGTTAGTGAAGTTTTCGTTGATCCGATCAAGATGTCTTTTTGGACTAAGTTTGATTCTCCAATTGAATTTGTTGATTGTTCGATTTTGTCTAAGTTAATTGTTAAATTCAGCTGTTTGTTGATCGTGAAGTTGAAATTTTATTTAGCTGCTGGAATGATCAATGTTTTTATTGTTGAAATGAGCTACGATTGAAGGGATAATTGAATTAAAGATCTGTGCAAAGATTTTATCTCTCCGTTGTGTTTTCGACTTGTTTCTCGTTTTCCATGAATGCAAAGTCCTGTTTGATATCAAAGATTTGACTTTGGATCTGAAGAATGGTGATAAATCTACTTGTCTTGTTTGGTAAAGATGAAATTTCTTTCATAATTCGTGATTTTAGTTATCATATCAAAAGAAAGGTCATGTTACAAAATCTGAATTTCCGAACATGGAATGCAAGTACTTGCTGCGGCATATTTGCATATGTTTGAATATCCCTTACTTAGAATAGCCACCGAATCATTCTATACGAAAAGGAAGCTACTGAATCCTTGGACTGTTGTCAACTAGCTTGATGAAATTATATGGAAATCAGCCGTCGCTATTCAATAAAATCAACAAACTTTGTCTGTATAAACACTTCGACTAATGTGAATTGTTTACTAAATAGACTTCTAAGTTGATAACCCCTTTTCCAAATTTCTGGGTCATCTCTATTTCATGTATGATTTGCGAATATCAGAACAGTATTGCGTACATGAAGCTCAGTCTTTGGGAAGTTAGTTTTCATATTGTATTAGTTATTGTTTCCTTGGCCTTCTCGTTTGTGTCTTGATCTTTGGAACCTGGATTTTTTTTAGGTTACATCGCCATATGGAAACGAAATCCATCATAAAGAAAAAGTGACTCATGGTCAGTTTGCTTTTACGGCAACTGAGGCCGGGAACTACTTGGCATGCTTTTCACTTGATGGTGATCATGGAGGTAAAAAGGTGACTGTTGGTATTGACTGGAAGACCGGAATTGCTGCAAAAGATTGGGACTCTGTTGCTAGGAAGGAAAAGATCGAGGTAAATTTTGTGTTCTTATGCTAAACACAGATGATATCACTCCTCTCTCTCTCAGCACGTATGTTTGCCTCATTATATATTCTAATTATGAGTTGTAAATTCAATTCATTGCAGGGGCTTGAACTCGAGTTGAAGAAACTTGAAGAAGCAGTGGAGACTATCCATAACAATTTGTATTATCTGATAAACAGGTAAATCGAAATCTCATTACTTCATCAATGTCCTTTTCTTGAGTAATGCCTCAAGTTGCTATACCTATTCCTACATATCTTTAGACATTCCAGTCGAGAAATCATGCCAGCCCCCATTCCTCAGATTAGCATTTGTTAGTTATGCCAACTTAGGATCATCCTCGATAAGCAGTGTTCTGTCTTGAAATGTCTGAATTCCCACAAAAATACAAAAGTTGCAAATCACTCCGAATATGAGTGTTCAACTGACAAAAATAATCCAAAAATCCAGAAATCATGAGAATTGTTATGATGCTTTGTGATTAATAGAAAGGATACTTGTTTTTTCCTTACCTTTCCTCAAACTACCGAGGAATCCTCGTCTTCTACTTACGAACCGCAGTTGAATTACTTGCATCATCAGTCTCTTTCTAAATGTAACTAATTATACCCGTGGCTGCAGGGAGTCGGAGATGAGAGGGGTTAGCGAGAGAACGAATGCTAGAGTTGCATGGTTCAGCTTAGCAGCCCTGGCGGTCTGCATCGTGGTTGCGATTCTCCAGTTGTTGTATTTAAGGCGATACTTCAGGAAGAAGAAGCTCATCTAAGCCCTCCTTCACCTGTTGTTAATTTACAGTAACCAAATCCATTACCAGTTTTTGAAGAAGACAAGACAGGCTATTATAGTAATGTTGTGTGAACAAATTAGTTTTGGATATTGTACACATAATTAACACCAGTGCTCAAGGCAGATTATTATATTTTTGAAATTATAGTAATTTCATTAACTAATTTTTTCAATTTTGCCATTTGAAATATATAAATAAAAATACGGGAAAAAAAAAAAGTATTCTCTTAATTGGGACATTATTTTCAGCAAAACTTACTTTTCTTTTCTTTGTTTTGTTTTTATTTTTATTTTCAATAATGGGAAAATTTCTAAATAAAATAAAACTTTTCACCTATACTGTTACACATGTCAAGCTATATATTATAGTAATAAATTTGGTATGTTGAGCTTATCTCAACTGGATAATGGATTCACCAAGTGATTGCATACTTGATTTGTTTAACTGCACATCTTTATCTCAATTAAGATTAACATACGTTTCTCAAAATTGGATTAATTCGGGTGCGTGTATTGGTCTAATGGTAGGGGATTAAGTTTCGGGACTAAAAGTCCCAAATTTGAATCCTCCGTAAGGCGGAATATTATGTCCGAATCAGTTTTTCCATATGAAAAAAGAACACAATTCCATACGCATGTATATATAGCTAAGCACTAAATCGGAATTAAACCCACTTTCCTTCGATTAAAGCTGGCTGTTATTTCAGCATAACCCCTTTTTATCATGCGTGACACACAACAATATATGTAAATCAATTATTCCCTATACTAGACAACCTTTTTTTTTCCGTGTCTCCTTCTCAACGAGTTTAACATTAAATTCAAAGATTGTGTCACGAAATATTTGAATATATATGAGATACAGATAATATATTTACATGCACGATGACGAAACGGAGATGTTATAACCAAAGGTTTCTATGTACAACCCAAATTTAGTACAGGAACTGAAACACACACATAAGAAGGAATCTTGAAAGGTGAATGAATAATTAAGAGATTGTTGAGGTCATAGTGCATGAGTCATCAGAATAAATTTTTGTGGATAAAAACTCACTTCGCATCGTCACCACATTCATTTGAAATTCTAAGACTATTATGCTGTGTGTAGTATGTGATATATACAAGAGAATTAATAAGCAATAATTTTAATTATTCCTTAATTGAGTAATTAATTTGTATAATAAAATAGAAAGTTAATTGAGAGATTATAATTGGGTGAAAGTAGGCCTCTTTTCCCGAATGTGAGGTTGGAATGCACCATAGCCTCAATGTTGGGATCTTACTACGAAACCCACCAAACCCCCCATTTCATATGCTTTCTAGAGAGAGAGAGAGAGAGAGAGAGATTTGCCTCCCAAGTGCTGCAAATCTTCATATACTCACAGTCTTTGTCATTACGTAATTAATGTGATAGTAGGAAATGATAAACATTTGTACAGTTCAAAACTTGAGAATTATTGCATGCCACTAGGAATATGAATATCGTGAAAAATACAACTACCATCCATACCAATGCAGAACTTTGGAGGGATTTGAAAGAATAATAAGATAGAATTCCGTCTCATTTAAAAGGTTGAACTTGTAAAGACGGTGAGAATCGTTTATTGGTTTATATTATAATTCATAATATAACAAAATGAATATAGAAATTAACCAAGTGCGAAGCTATTAAAAATGATTAAAACAAACTTTTGACTAGTCAAGGATCGTTTAATATTTGCTTATGAAACATGATTAATTAATCACTGCCCTCTTTACATAAATCTAAGGTCATAATTAATCCAAAATTCTTATTTTAAAAACTAAAAATTAAACAAAAAAAGAATCATGTTTAATTAATTCAAGCTATGTAATTAACCATTGGATCTTTATATAACTCGATCGGAATAAAGTTAAGCGTGATATGCATGGGACTAAATACGACAAAATTATGAAATATATATAACTCTAAATCTTAGTATTTATTTGGTATGAGATTTTTCTTTGTTTTAAAAAAATGGGATATTTTTCCTATCTATATTTAATTATGCAACATTATTGAGGGGGTCACGCAATTCCATTAAAGAAAGTTTATTTGTCCATTATATTATTTTGGTGCATAAATTAATTATTGACAATATCTCTTTTCGATCTAAAAATTAAAGAAAGCCATAAAGCATATAAAGATAAATTAGGGTTCCTCCACGGAACAAAAAGTTGAGCAAAATAGAAATTTAATAGATTAAAATCCCCCACCTTTTTTCTTAATCAATTGATTATTTCACCATTCATACATCACCATTTGATTTGATATGAATGTAGGCATTTTAAAAGCAAAATATAGCATATTTTCTTGTTTTTTGTCCCTTCGAGGACATCCGATAAAATTGAAACGATGCACAGGACTAATTTTGTACACAAAATTTTTGAATAAGTTGAATTTTCATTTATTTTTTTCACTTGGTCAAAATATTTTACGTCCTTTATTAGTTCAGTGTACTGTAAAGGTTAACTAATTAAATAAAGTACAATGCTTAATACAAACATACATACAAAATTAATGTTAATATAAATTTAATAATATCATTTTGCAATATTTAACAAATCTTGGCCAATGATATGGTATTAAGAATTCTCATAAGTGAGAGGGAAAATATCATATGGGAATTAAAAATATTAAAATTTGCCACTTTTTAGATCAAGACTAGCTAGCTAGGTTACCTTTATATGAATAATAATTATAATTACAATAAAAAAGTATAGGTAATTAAATTAATAAACCACTATTAATTTCTTGAACTCCATTTGCTCCAAATAATTAGAATTTAAATGTGCAATAAGCTTCAAATAATTAATAATGAAATCAAACATCACCCACAATTATTATGAACTAATTAATTAATTAATGAGTGATCAATTAATTAAAAAATAATTATCAAAAGCCAATAAAAGTGTACACTCATCATCCACACATTCATCAAATTATTTCAATCAAAGAGCACTAATCCTCAATAATAAAACCTTATTAAATCACAAACTGGGGTTTCACTTCATTTCCCATTACAAAAATTTACAAATTTCCCTTTTCTTTTCCCCAAATATATCAAAGATTCTAATTTTGTTGAGTATCTTTAATTAGTGGATAAGGAATCTCAAATAGGAAATTAAAAAAAAAAAAAAGTTAGTGAAATTCTTAGGTGTAATATTCAAATCATTTAACACACACATAGGTTTCTTATTCCTCTTCTATTCTTCACTTTTTGTGTGTATAAAATGCCACAAGCTCTTCACTCTCATATTTCAAGAACTACAAAGAAAGAAAGAAAAAAATAGATAAAAATTCAAGTGATTAATTAAAAGAAGGAAAAGAAAATGGGGAACTTAGGGTATTTGTGTGAATCTTTCAATAGAATGAAGCCCTATTTGGCTATGATAGGGCTTCAGTTTGGGTATGCGGGAATGTACATAATTACCCTTGTCTCTTTGAAGCGTGGGTTTAGTCATTGGATTTTGGTGGTTTATCGCCATGTTGTTGCCTCTCTGGTTTTCTGCCCCTTCGCTTATTTTCTTGAAAAGTAAGGGTCTTTTTCGTCTTTTCGCTTTTTGTTTGCATGAAGTTTATGGTTATGTTCTTAGTTATTCTTGCATGTGTTTTGTAAATATTTTCTAACAATTTTGTGTTGTTTTTGCAGGAAAATTAGGCCGAAGATGACGAAATCGATATTTATCAAGATCGTGTTGCTGGCTTTCCTAGAGTACGTCCCTTAATTAACACCGCATATATGCACGTATTTCTCACTCTTATACTCTGTCCGTCCACGATACATGTGTTTAGAATATATGGACACGCATCTGAATGTATCGAAAAGTAGATGTTACGATAAAGTTTAGGTACTACGTCAAGCATCTATATTAGGTGACCGAACCCTAAACTTTATCTATACCTACTTTTCAACACATTGAAGAGCGTGTCAGTGGTAGAAACCCTAATTCTCGTGCTCGTTTTATTATTATTATTATTTTAAATCATAATATTAATAATATTTTATTAAAATAAATAATTAGGCCAGTGCTGGATCAGAATCTGTATTACGTGGGAATGCAGTATACATCAGCAACCTTTGCATCAGCCACCGTAAACGTTTTGCCTGCCATCACCTTCATCATGGCTGTCATTTTCAGGTACTAATTAATTACTATAATTAATTAATCACCTAATTAATCATGATTAATATTAATTCTGGGAAATTAACAATATTAATAATTAGGTTGGAGAAGGTGAACCTGAAGAAGGTATACAGCTTAGCTAAGGTGATCGGCACCCTAATAACGGTGATGGGGGCGATGCTGATGACGCTCTACAAGGGCCCCGTCGTCGACATTCTCTGGTACTCCCACGGCGCCGGCCACCACAAGGCCGTCGCCACGGCCAGTGACCAGCACTGGGTCTCTGGGACCATCATGCTGCTCTCTTGCATAGTGGGCTGGTCTGGCTTCTTTATTTTGCAAGTAAGGATCCGTCTGATAGCCCAACTGAGATAGTAGGCCCGATGTTAGAATTCAAGATTATTTGGCCCAGTTATTTATTAAATTGTTTTTTTTTTTTTTTTTTGGAATATTTTTATTGATTTTTTTTTTGGTGACAGAATAAAACATTGGAGGAGTACCCTGCTGAGCTGTCACTTGCATCGTTAGTGTGTGTGATGGGGGTTGTGGAGGGAGGGATCGTGGCTGTGATTATGGAGCGTGAGAAGAGTGCTTGGGCTATTGGTTTCGATTCTAGGCTTCTTGCTGCTGCCTATTCGGTTCGTTCTCTCTCGTCCCGTCTCCTAATTAGAGCTGTCAAGATTAGTCTGATTGAATATGTTAAGTCAGGATCGTGGCCCTTTTTAGTAAAGGGCTTTTGTTTGGGTGAAGTCTCTCTTAGGCCCAATGGGCTTGGGTTTTTGAATTAGGCTATTTTGATCGGTCTGTACCATAAAAGCTAGTATTTTGATAGTGGTCGATTTTTTTAGCAAAATCGACCAATCTGAATCAAATTAACCAAATGTGTACATGCAGGGGATAGTGTGCTCGGGGATCGCGTACTACATGCAGAGTGTTGTGAACAAATCGAGAGGGCCGGTTTTCGTGACGGCTTTCAGCCCTCTGAGCATGATCATCACCGCCGTCCTCGGCGCCGCCCTTCTCTCCGAGCAAGTTCATCTTGGAAGGTACGTTACATATTTTATACGTGTGTGTTTTTTCTCTCGATCAAAATAAATAAAATTAAGTGTGCAATTGACTAACATTAGTTTCGATTGGAACCTATAATAGCTTGATTGGAGCTGCGATCATCGTAATTGGGCTTTACTCGGTGGTTTGGGGCAAAAGCAAAGAGAGATCATCTTCGTCTCCGTCTTCGTCTTCGGGCAAACTGGGGTACGACGTTAATGGCGGCGTTGACTTTGACTTGCCAGTGGTGGACATTAAACTATCAGACACCAAAGTCAACCGAGCAGAGCCTTGATTAAAATTGTCGATCGATCGATATGTGCAGAGTTGTTACCAAATGAAAAGGAAAAGTTATCCATTAATTCCAAAATAGTGGCTAAAATGGAGTATTAGCTACTTGGCAGGATATTTATAAAATTCTCTTCTTGCATTAGTGTATATATAACGGGTGTTAATTACATACACGACTCGAATTAATGCAACACTTCATTACGTAAAGAGATAGTCTACTCGTAAATATTTAAGAAACATATTCACTGAGTCGAGATGGAGTAAATATATATACTAGGAAACTTTCAAATAGAGTAACAAATGCTACTTGATCTCAATTTCACTATCTATTATTCAATTTTAGATACAATTTGTATATGATAATTGATAAATATGAATTTCCAACTTGGGCCCATTTTAATTTTAGGAAAATAACCTCATTTTAATTTTATTTATAAATCTCATTTCTCATATGGATTTTGCCATGGCCCATGGGGTTAGAAATTAATTGGGGCTAATATTTTTTTTTTCTTTTTCCTTTTCTTTTATTACTTAAGGCCTCTTAATTTTTATTCCAGATTAAGGGGAAAAAAACAGACATAATTTATATTCGATATATTTTTTTAATTGCGAAATTTATTTTGGTAGTGGTGTGAGTATTTGCATTCTATTTTTAGAGTCTTAAATTACGTCAATAAATATATAAATAAAAAATATGATGCATGCAAAATTGTATGGATTATAATTATCATATTATATAATTAATTATTACAAACTAATTTAATAAAAATGCCTGATGCGCCAAATCGATCGGTGCACCGTATTTATGTTGCTGATTTGTTATATATTTATTTAATTATTATTTAAATTACAGAATTTATTGCAATTTGCCTCTTCAAATATATGGCAAATATGCATTACCTGGATATTAAATGTTGCAAAAAAAAGGAAAGATGACTCAAATTAAAATATACGATTATTGATAATATTTTTCCGAAAATGAGAAAGGGCAGTCAAGTCATATCATCTCAATCATGCTTCATAATTTGTGAAATATAATTATGAATAATTCGATAATTTTGGGGAAATTAGATACATTATTTGGATTAAGATTACTTTAAGAGTTTATGCTAACCATCAAATGATTATTTATTTCGATTAATTGGTTTGTTTTATTGTTTTATATCTCGTATACATTAATATCGACTCGACTTCGTTGTCAACGGATAAAATATTAATTAGTTGGGCATAAAATAATTTAAGAAAATCCCTTAACAAAATTAAAAGTACGTAAATGGCAAACTGACGCGCGTGGATTTCTTTTTTCTTTTTTTTTTATGAGAAATTAATTTTGTTGATACGAAATTCATTTAGCTCGTAGATAATGTTAGATGAAATTTTTACGTTTGCATAATTTATGCTGATACTAGCCACGTCTATCGTGTAATATTGTGACACGTGACGATCACATAACTATCAAAATAAACGAATCTCGGATTAATTACTATAGTACATCATATATGCGGCGCTAGTGAAACTATGACAGATGTCTTACTATGCACACGTAATGCATATAACGGCCATGCAACTACCAGACATATAAGTTCGATATATCAGATAAAAAGTTCGATACACGTTAAACATATTTATAACGATCATGCAACTTTCGTAAAGCCCATATAAACTTTACAATTAAATAGATTACTCACTAAAATTTTCTTAATTGAACCCTAATCAACTTGTAATCAAACCCAACATTTGCAACAATTAAAATACACAATGCATGCAAAATATTACCATACTACACACTCAATTCACTCTCTTTATTCATGCATGCAGATTACAAATTCACAACAACATTACTATAACATACGATACAATCATAATTGTATTACGTATATATTTAGATATATATGGTGACAAAATTGCTATAAATAACTCACTCAAGGCAATCGAAACACACAACAATTATTTTCAATTTTTGGAAATCTCTCTACACATTATTTCAAAAAAAAAAAACCTTACATAAATTACGGTGCATGTATATTTAATTATTTATTCATGCAACTCATTATTTTTTCAAGTAAACTATAGTAAAATAGTAGTAGTACTAAAAGATATTATAATAGGAATTAGGAGAAAGAGGCACAGTCAAAGAAGGTCAACTGTGCAACTAAATTCAAAAATATTTTTAATAAGGAAAAATAACAATAATGGAGGGAAAATTTTGCTAATGTTGCGTGAGTGAAATTACGTTTGTGCCCCTCAGGAACCTATAAATTTTAAAAGAATGTTACAATAAATATGAAATCGCTGTCCCTAAAATCCCCCATTACACTTTAAATAAACCCTCTCTCTCTCTCTCTCTCTCTCTCTCTCTGCAGAAGCTACAGCATCCGATACATACAGCTAATCTGTACGTATCGCCTCCGTTACGGTTTCTTCTGCGTATTTCCGCTGCGCCATTGGTAAGATTTCGCTTCGTTTTCTTGATTTTTGGTGGTTTTAGTGGCATAGGTTTGGTTCAATTGTGTGATGATTGGAGTTTTTTTTTTTTTTTTTTTGGGTGTGTTTCGTCTTCCTTGGGTTCACGTTACTGTTTGTTTGTGGTTCTGTGCGGTCAGGAGAGAGTAAGGATGTCAATTGAGGTGGGGGAAGTTGAAGATGGGTTGATTGATCTGAACAAGGAACCGCCGGTTGAGAGGAAGAGGAAAAGGGCTGAGAAGAGTAATTCGGATCATAAGGGGAATGAGGGGGCGGAGGGTCTTCCTATTAGCGGTAGGGTTTTGAGGTCGAGAACAGTTGCTATGAGCGATGGGGAGAAACAAGTGATTAAGATGGAAATAGTGAAGATGGACGATAAGGACGAGGCGGAGGTGCCGGAGGTGGAGTGTGTTGACGAAAATGAGGCGAAGGGTTTGCAGAAACCGATTAAGAAGAAGCGTGGTAGACCTCGGAAAACTGAAGTTAAAGCTGAGGTGCCCTCCACAGTGGTGCCCCCCACGGTGGTGCCCTTTGAGGTGCCCTCGACTAGTGATAATATTAAGAAGAAGGGTAAAAAGAAGAAGGGTAAAAGAGGGAGGCCTCGTAAGGTGCAAAGTGTAAATGATGTTTCCCCTTCAGGTGATCCAAAGAAGGTGGAAAGTGTAAATGGTGTTTCCCCTTTAGGCAGTCCAAAGAAGGCTAGGAGGGGGAGGCCTACAAAAGCTGAAAGTATGCGTAAGGCATTATTGTTGGATACAGAACAGAAGAAGGTCGAAGATAGAAGTAATGGGGGAGGTAAACGTCGGCGGGGAAGGCCAAGGCTACGGAGGGATGAAGGGCCGACGGAGGCAGTGAATAAGGACTTAAGGTCGTCGCCCAGGAAGAAAAACGGTAAGAGAGGTAGAGGCCGTAAAGAATCAGTAAATGGGGTTAAGTCAAAGAGGATAAAGGTTGGTGCAAGTACGGATGATTTGAGTAATGGTGTTCCACAGCGGAAAGAGAAGAAGGGTACAGTAAAAAGTGCTGAAGGCGAGGAATTGGGGTTAAGGGAAAGGAAGCAGTTAGTGAGGGATGAAATAGTTGCAATGCTCAACAAAGCTGGATGGTCTGTTGAATATAGGCAGAGACAATCCAAAGAATATCAAGATGCAGTTTATGTTGACAAGGTGGGGAGAACTTACTGGTCTGTGACACTGGCTTATTGGAAGCTTAAGGGTAGGATTGATAATGGATCAGCGGACGATGATGAAGTTTCGGCATTTACTCCCATTCCAGAGGAGACACTTAGTATGCTGTTTAGAATCACTGTGAAAGGCCAGAAATCTGGTAAAAAGAAGAAAGCCACTGCAAGGACAATCAGAAGAGCGACTAAGAAGGAGTCATCGTCTAAGAGAAGATCATCAGACGGGAAGATTAAATCGAGACGAACTTTGCTGGCACGTAAACCTAGGAATGAGTCTGATTCTGATGGTTATGAGCTATATGAGGGAAAACGCACGTTACTTGCATGGATGACTGATTTGGGAACAGTACCGCTTGGTGGGAAGGTGACATATAAGAGAGGAAGGAGTAAAAAGGTGCTGCTTGCGGGTAAGATTACGAGGGAAGGAATCTGTTGTGATTGCTGTAATATCACTCACACGGTTCGGGGCTTTGAATCTCATGCGGAAAAGACACCTGGAGGGTCGTATAGGAATTTATATTTGCTGGATTCGGGGAATTCTCTTCTCCAGTGCTTGGTAGATTCATGGAAGAAACATGTGGAAACTGACAAGATTGAATTTGTTTGTGTGGATGTGGAAGGTGACGATCCAAATGACGACACGTGTAATGTGTGTGGCGATGGTGGGGACTTGATCTGCTGTGATGGATGTCCATCAACTTTCCATAATGGCTGCTTGCGTATTGAAGTATGAATGCATCGTGCCCTTTTTCAGCTTTTGTTTATTATTTATGTCTTTGTTCTTGTCATTAACCAATAAATGTGATTTACAATATCTGCATGGGTAAGCAAACTTGATATTTTACGTGCCTTTACTATCTACGTTGTCAAGATTTTGGAATGTGCCCCTATTCTGGAATTTTGTCGTAACCATTAGCACTGGATGATTGCTATATAAATTGATTTTCTTCCAAACTTGCTGGTCATATCATCATTAATTCGAGTTGGCGTTATTATATCGGTTGTTAGTTCTTGTGATCTTAACAGTAAACTTTGAATTGGGTCTACTCTTCAGTCTGAGTTGTAGGATATTATGATCTTTCCCCCCTGAATTTAAGTGATCTAGCACTCATTAATTTATTTTATGCAGATTCCTTCTGGTGATTGGTACTGTGTTTACTGTTCATGCAAGTTTTGCGGAACTGCATGTGAAAGCACCTCAAACAGCGATGATGAACATAATTTATCTTCGGAGCTCTTGATGTGTCGTTTATGTGAGGAAAAATGTAAGTGTTACGTGTTCATGTCCAAATGGTCCTTTGTTTCCTTGTTTCTATATAATGTGATAATCATTTCTGAATTGATAAATTTGTGATATTTACCTTTCTGCAGTTCACTTGCATTGCGCCAATGAGACAACAGCTGAAGATTTTCACGATGAAAATAATTCCTTTTGTGGGAAACAATGCTTAGAGGTATTTGCTGCTTGCATCTATAATTCAACTACTTTGTCATGCAGAATTTTTTACTCAACTCAGGATATTGTTGCTTAATGAAGGCTGTGTACACTTGGGTGTGCTGATAAAAGTATCTGTAATGCAAGAGTGATTATTTTGGTAATAAGTGCGTGTTACAACAAACAAATACTAAGATGTTTGGTTACTTTTTTTGGGCATAGACACATAGTTAATGTCCCAGAATTTCTTAGGATATGATAACATTAATCGTTCATAAATACCTCATTTTAGAAAGTCAATAACCTGTTTGACCAGATAGAACACTGAACTGAAATTTCATGGATTACCTTTCAATCTTGAATAACGACAATATTTTTTCGAATGTGCTTAACGATTTGAGTAGTTAGGCAGTCTAGGAGGCTTTCCATAGGTCTCTGAGATTGGTAATTGTTTCTTCCTAAGTTTTTGAAATCATTCTTTCTCGTGATTAATAACAAGATGATCTCCCTTTTCGGCACGTGGACCTAGACACTAGTAACTTAGATTGATTGACTATTATTAAATCAAGATTTTTTTGTTTAGTTGTCATTTCCTTACTTATCATACCTTTTTTGGGCCCATCTCTATGATGCCATATACCATCAATTCTTTATGCACAGGAGTTCAAAATATGATTTTTTTAAAATGCTCATTCAGGATACTTATTCCAAACATCGGATGATATGTGCGTTTCTGTTTGAAATTCTATACTTTTCAACATACCCGATTAAATGGTAGTCGACTGAATATTGAATTATTTTATTAGTTACATGTTCTAAAAGCTTGGCACTGATATATCTAGCATTCTTCATCTACAGATCATGGATAAGTTACAGAAACTTCTTGGTGCTAGACATGAAATGGGAGAAGAATTTTCCTATACCATTCTTCAACATCGTGTTGTTAGTGATGATGCGCCCCTTTTGACTAATTCATCAAAGATAGAAAGCAATTCCAAGTTAGCTGTTGCTTTCGCTGTTATGGATGAATGTTTTGAACCTATCATAGATGAGCGAAGTGGAACCAATATGATCCATAACGTTGTTTACAGTTGTGGGTAAGCATTTCCTTCCTAACTGCTGTTTCTATGCTATGCTGTCTGAAGTCTTCATTGATCAAATGTCAATATATGTTTCAACAGATTTGATGGAAAACTTCGTCTCAATCTTGCTTTTGATCTTGTATAACCAATATAATCTTGACCTTATAGCAACTAAATTAAAGGGACTTATATGAGTTAAAATACTGCAGAACAAAGAAAAAAGACACAAAAGAGAGGTGCTAAATAAATTTCAGTGCTTTATGATTTATTAAACTGCTCATGGAAGTGCAACCTACTATAACATACAGTTATACGCTGAAGTCCATAGTTTTAGAGAACAAGTTTAACCTTTTGCATATGATGTGAAGAACTTGTCTCTTGGTTTCTATTGGAGCATGTATAAAACTTCCCCTGTATTTGCTAATAAGTCTTTTGCTTGTCCCAGTAAATGATTAAAGCAAGCATTGTACTATATTACTTTGAATTCAGATGAACTGGAATTCCATTCTTCAATCTGTATTATTTTTTTTTTTGTAGGTCCAATATTAGACGGTTGAACTACGATGGATTTTATACAGTCGTTTTAGAGAAGGGTGACGAACTTGTCTCAGCGGCGTCTATAAGGTCAGTTGTTTTAAGTTTGCTTACTATAATCTGTGTAGGCATACATGTTTTCTTATTGGTGTCTTTGTTAGAGAGTTCTGTATATGTACCTCATGAAGCATTTAAGAGTAGTACTAACTGCAGTTGACCAATCCTTGGAGGAGTTAGCCTTATGAACGTATCTGTTATCCGAGATTGTTCCAGCAAAGAAAAATGCAAATCTTACATTAAGGAACTGAAATTTTCAGTGATAATCTGATTTCTTGCATCTGCAGTTTCTTGCCTATATTGTATTGTTCAACATCTTTCTCCTATTAGCACGGGTTCCAATTAAGTTAGTCTGATGTTATTTCCACTTAAACCTTAATATATTTTTATGGAAGCATTTATTATTTGCGAGGAAGATGAGGATCTATGTTTGAAAAAGAATCGTTTCCTTCAATGTTCATGTCAATGATAACTTGATAAGTGCATCATGAGTACATAGTTTGGGGTTCTTTCGATGTATCTACTATTTTCTTTGCTCGTCATTAAATTTTCTTTGAGAGTATTGTAGATCTTTAACTAGTGTCTTTGCACTAATAAAGTCCTTCTGTCGATGGCTGAGAAACAGAATCCATGGGAAGCATTTAGCAGAGATGCCTTTTATTGGAACCCGGTTTCTGTACAGGCGTCAAGGGATGTGCAGCAGGCTTTTAACTGCTGTTGAAATGGTATGCTTTCTTTCTTTCGGAGGAGGAGCGGGTTTAATCTCATGTAATTTTTCCTAATATTTCCTAATATTGGTTTATTCATGTTATATTTTATCAGATCCTCTCCTCTCTCGGTGTTGAGAAATTGGTGATACCTGCCATATCTGAACTCAGCGAGACATGGACTAAGGTGTTCGGCTTTCTGCCCCTTGAAGAGTCTAAGAGGCACGACATGAAGTACATGAGCATGATCGTGTTCCCAGGGGTAAACATGTTGCAGAAACCTGTAACAGACCACCACTCTGCAGGTATTGATTCTATTCAGTTTGTGCATATGTTCAAATCTGTGCATATTTTGGCATGTTTCCAATAAGTTTGCTCTGTAATCGTAGCTACTGAATGTGCTGAAGCCAGGCTTGAGCATGAAAACCAAGGGAGCTCTGCATCAGACTTGAGATCTCACGCCAATCTCAAACCAGAGACTGGCGTTGCAGAGTCAACTGGTGCTCAAGACGAGCCAAGCGAGGAGATCAACTTTCGAGCTGCATCGAACGAAGGTACATCTCCTCACACCGATGTCCATGCCCCACAAAATAGGGGTTGGCTCTCGAGAGTGGATACATCTAATACCAAGAGTCCACCCTCGAGAGCCGATACAGGCATCGATTGCAATCTGGAAGCACCAGAGGAGACCGATGCCTGTGGGGAGGGCGACATGCCCGATGACGATGAATGTAAATAGTCGATTTCTGATGGGGGTAATGTGAGGGGAAAGATGAGGGTGGAGAGCCTATTTTTTTGTTATAAATTCCCCTATATTTATAAACCCTAGTAGAAATTCATCTTCATTAACTTGTACAGAAACATTAATCTCTTTTTTGAATGTAAATCCTTTTGAGTTAGTAGCCTAATCTTTTCCTTTGATTTTGTAGAAGGATGAGTTTCTTTGATTATATTCCCCCTTTGTTTTACTCTATTTGACCTATAGAGTGAATTGACGTGATGTAACGGGAGGAGTATTAGTTTTCCTTTGTTTTTTTTTTTTTTGGGAATGCACAAAAGAGTACAACATTGCACAAAAAGGAGAAAAATTGCATCTTAATTGCATAAAATTGAAAAAAATTGCACAATAATTGCACAAAATTGAAAAAATTGCACAATAATTGCACAAAAAGGAGAAAGGACTTGATGTAACAGAAATTTACAAAGAATCGAAAATCGTTACTCCTTCGTTCCACTGGATGTACGCATTAAGTAAAATGAGACGAGAAAGTAAAATGAAACGGAAAATCGAAGACATGATCCAACTGATTATGGATACGGGTAACTTTTTTTACCCGACCCAATATGTAAAAGAAGGTGAAGTGGGCCTTAAACGATGGAATAAGCCCAAACTGTAATTATAATTATAATTCTATTTAATTAGAAAATTACTGCTTAAGGAAAATTAGACTATGAGGAGGAGACAAATTATGATTACAATTATAATTCTAGTTTAATTAAACAACTAATTTTTAAGGAAAATTAAAAAATTACCTGTATAAAATTTGAGGAGGTGACAATAATTACTTTTATCACAAATTAAATACTTTTTTTAAAATAGAAGGCACATCTAATTATTTGAGATTTCCTTAAATTCTCAAAAAAGGAAATTAATTTAGAAGGCTATGCTAAGCTACGGTGCGGGCCAATGCACTAATCGGACGCGGGAAATATAAGATCGGAGGGAAAGGGGAAATTCGGCGCGGGAAAATCTGCAAGTATTTATTCGGATAATTAAATTTATTTTCTTCCCTAACAAAAAGAGATATTTACCTTTCGCACCCAATTCCGCAATAGAAATTCCTTTTTCCAGCAGAACCCTCCGATTCCAATTTCGAAGCCCTAATTAGCTATGGAGGGGAAGGATTTAAAGCGGAGATTTGTTCAATCGACGTTGTTTCCTCACAAGGAGAGTACAGTTAAGGCCGTGGAAAACGGCAGCGGTGGTAGAGACGAAGCGGCGGTGGAAGAGGAGGAGGAGGAGTGGTGCGGCAGTAGTCAGAAGCGGAGGGGAGCTAAGAAGAAGAGCAATTCTAAGCTGAAAGCGACGCCTCGAGCTTCTTTGAAGAAGGTATGCTCGTGAATTGTATCGATCACATCCTACATTGTCCTTTTTTATGAGATTTCTTAGTGACTGGGGTTTGGGAAATTAGGGGGAAATTTAACTCTGTGTTTTAGTTTTATACGATTGGTAGCTTATAAACATTCAGATCAGCTGTTTTCAGGAAGTAAGGCTTCATAGACAAAGAACCGTTCTGATCAATTTGTATGTGTTCATGAGTTGGTTTTGAATGTTATTCCTTAATCTTGCCTGTGTTGCCCGACCGACAGATTATAACTCCAGATTGAGCTAAATCTGCTAAAAGTAAGATTGAATTGTTAATATACCTGTATACATGCAAAGTTTCTACACATGGTGTGTGCTAACGTACGCTTATAAATTGGTGGAGCTAGACTTGAATAGTAGATGGGGTTAATATAATCATTTGTTTCGTTGGGTTGGGGTAATCAATTTCCTTAATCAAAACTTATTGATATATTTTTGAATTTCAGGATATAGAAAATGGCAAAGATATTTCAACAAAGCAAGTTAAGGCCAGCGATTCCCCAGCTATTCCTAGTAAGTTCGCACCTACCTGCACTTATCCTGATATAATGTCTTAAATAGGATGAGAATATTTCCCCTTGCTTAGCCAGTGGGTCATGTCAAAGAAGGTATTGTTGAGGGTAAATGAAGAGCTAATTTCACAGTCTGCTCTCATTTTCTTGCAGAGTCCAGTTTCTTCGTGAAGGTTTCTGAGCAGCGTCAGCAGAATAAACAGCAGCAAAACCAGCTGGTATCTGTGGACTCCCCTGAAAAAAATGTCGAGATATGTTCAGTACCAAGCTCTGTTGAAAGTATGTTATTTTCATATGAAATTCCATATTTACATGTTCTGGTTCATTAGTAGCTGTCAAGTTATCTAACAATTGTCTAACTTCATTGTTGAGATGCTGGCGGTGGTTTGTCTCTTGGATATTTGACATAGTGTAAGAGTATCTGCAATTTTACTAATGTTTATAATTATTTTTTGCAATAAAAAATTCCTAGATGGTAGAACTACTCCTCGAAAGCAAAGGCAAAATAAATCAACTCCCAGGAAGGAAAGAAAGAGTTCAACTCCCAGGAAGGAAAGGAAGAGTGCAACTCCCAGGAAAGAAAGGAAGAGTTCAACACCCAGCAAGAAGATGAAAAGTGGCAAAAGAGAATTACAATTTGATCACATCCCATTTGATCTTACAACAGATGAACAGCCGTTGCAGAAAATTCCTGATCTAAGATTGGAGGCAAAAATGATGGCAGAGGTTTGCTAGTTTGATATCTCTTCTGCCTTTAATTTTTTGGGCCGGGGGTTGTTTCCTGTGTTGTATAAAAATGTTATATATTTCGTATAACTGTGAAGAATTCTTACTTTTCATTATTATGCTATTAAAATTGGTCACAAAAATTCCCTTATTTTTTAGGAAAACACTCGGATATTTTCTGGACGACAAATTCATCCATTTTTCACATCATGGAAAGGAGGAAAAACAAGCCAAGCATTAACTGATCCAGAATCTGTTGGGAAAAAGGAAAAGGGCATTGCATTCAACCCTATCCATGTGTTTGAGAATGTTCAGGATGAACATTTAACTTTCAATTGGGGACATTGGACATTTTTGGAAAGAACTGTCCCCAGTGACCTGGTATTAGGAAACTCACCAGTGTATGAAGGATCCATGGCTTCCTTAAATTTTGATAACTATATGAATATCTCACAATTCACCCCTACATCATTAAACCCAAACTCTCACCAGTGTTCTTGCCCACAAAAAGAGGTTTCTAGCCAAGGAAAGAATTCAAATATGCAGCTGAGTTCTACAGAAGACGTACTTGCTGGATCTGTTGAATCTGTGCTGCCGGTAATATTCAGTAGCTATGTTCCACTTGTTTTTGGATTGTGATCTACATGATGCACTCGATTTACTAGGGATATGCTGTCTTAAAAAAATGTTGAATCCCCTCCCAGAAGCAGCTTGTTTTCCTATATATTTTTTCATATGCAGTGTCAAGAGAATTCATCTTCAATATTTTCAGGAGCATAATCAAGAAAAAAATAGTTTTCTCGATGAGATTAACTTGGGTGGGAACTTGGATCCTGAGCTCGAGGAGAAACTTCTCCAGGAAAGGTAAAATTATATTGACTATGTTCAAATTTGTTTTTGTGTTATGTTATGTATTAGACATAGTCTATGCGGAAGACAGTTTGTTAGAAAACCTTAGCTTTGTCGTCATTTGGTAAAACAGATTTAGAAATAATTTTTATGAGCCTTCCTGATTTTTCATTCTCATTCTCTTTTTTATGAATTCATAAATTTTAGTAAACATTAGCATCTTCAACAACCTGCATTAGACACCTGAACACCCTTAAAGAGTTAAGCTTGTTTTTTCATGACAAAAATGATAATGGAATAAATTATTTATGCTTTTACAACACAGGATCATGTCTCATTATCATACTAGTCACAATCAGACCGAGAATTGTTTATGGACGGATAAGTACCAGCCTCAGACTGCTAAGCAGGTTAGTGTCTGGCATTCTCTTATGATAAGAGAATGCAGCTCTTAGTTTTTATTATTCGTTATCTATCTTCTGAACTTATCTCTTTAGTACGATTTTGTAACTATGTTTTTTTTTTTTTTTTTTTTTTTTTTTTTTTTTTTTTTTTTTTTGTGTGTGCCAGATTTGTGGTAATGCTGAATCAGTGTCATTTTTAAGCGAATGGCTTCAGCTTTGGCAAGCAAGGGGTTCTATGGCCATTAGGGGATGCACTGATGAAGAAAATTCCACCCCACAAGATGTTGATTGTGATTATCAGCAAAGTGAATCTGATAATGATGACTGTGAAGAAAGCTTGAAAAATATTCTCTTAGTTACTGGACCAGTTGGGGTATACAATATTCTCTTAAGGAACCTTCTGACTTTCTGTTTACTGAACTTTAATTCTTATATCTGCTTTGGAAAAGGGTTCTAAAGTAACTTAGTTGATATGTTGGCCGGTAGAACTTCAAGCTTGGATCAAAAAATCTAAGCTTGAGACTTAGTTGAACTTGATCTTGCTTAATATATAGTGCTTGAGCTCGAGCTTATTATATTTGTTGTGTGGACCACTAGTAAGTGATTTGGACCCTGCTTCACCACTTTGTTGTTTGTTATAGTTAGGACCAATAACCTAAATATACTGAGGATGCAATGCTTGAGGGTTCACTAGTTTGGAAGCCTGGTGACCAAGTGTTGCTGAGCTCAATATCTATCTCCAGAGCTACTTGAATCTTATAACTTTAACTTGAGCTTGCGTAGTTCCATTTACCATAGCTTCATAGAAAATGTTATCCTTTTAGTTTTGTTCCTTCCAGTTAATGAACAGCTAATGCATAAGATAGCCACAAGTCATTCTCGTTATAATTCTAAGAAAAATCAAATAAATAGAAGTGATATTGATCTACAGTTGCTTGCTTTGTTTTACAGAGTGGGAAATCTTCTGCCATCTATGCTTGTGCCAGAGATCAAGGATTTCAGATAATTGAGGTACTGCTTATTGTAGATAAAATAGCTGCAGGTTTATATCATGTGAAATATGTACATTTTTTGCTGAGCTGCACTTTCATATGATGTCATGATATACATTAAAAAAAACCTACGATAGTTGAATTACTCATTTAAAAAGATTAATCACCAACAAAAAAGTACATTTCACACCCAATTTCTGGATTATATAGCTCTAGGAGAAATTAAAATTCTTAATGGTTCTTTCTTAATTTTCTGCAGTGAATATCATGCTTGTCCATATTGTGTATATTGATTAAGCTTAAAAGTATCATATTCTCATTGGATGCTTGTTGAGACTTTGGTGGGTTCATGGTCTAACTTATCTGATTTATTTTTCATTCTTCCTAGATCAACACATCAGACTGGCGTAATGGAGCACTAGTGAAGCAAAAATTCGGCGAGGCTGTTGAATCTCATTGGCTTCAACGGTTTGTCTAAATCAGTTTTAGGTTTCATATATTGTGCCAGAATACTAGAAACAAAAAATTCTTGCAACTGATTCGATGCCCTTTATGTATGAAAAATATTGTAAGCTGCATGATATGTGTAAAGAAAAGGTGAGAAATGAATGACATCATTAGGAAAATAGGTTAAATAATTACTCTGAATGAATGACTGTACATATAACGTTGGCTTTAGAAGCTAATGCAGAAGAACAGAAATAGGGAAAAAGGAACAAAGCTGAAGGTATAGATAATCTTGCTGAATAGGAACTAAAAAAAAAAAAATTCAGTACTGCACTCCACGTTAATCTGTTTGTTTCCTTCTTATTTGACAAGTGAACATGAAAGTAACAAGGACGAGAACTCATCTTTTTTCTGTTGACTTGTTGAAATGGATGTTATACTGCTTCTATAAGGTTCATTGGTTTTTATGACTTTACGTAATATAGTTGAATGTTTATTTTTGTTTCAGCTCAGTAGAAAATGGAACATCTACAGAAAATAAGTCCCTATCAAAGTTCTTCAAGGCCAGTAATGAAGATAAGCAATGTTCCAATGATGAAGTTATTGAACTAATAAACTTACCAGACGAGGAGGACTCTGCAGATGTATATCCATCACCCAATAACTCAGCCTATAAGAGAGTTGTCAGTAGTCAGAATGAGGTTAAAACCTTGATTCTCTTTGAAGATGTGGATGCTACACTCTCTGAAGATCATGGTTTTATTACTACTATACAACAGCTTGCAGTGACTGCTAAAAGGCCTATGATATTGACAACCAATAGTAAGAAGTCATTAGTAATGTTCATTTTTTATTCGTACGAGCCTACTAACTTTTGTCATTAATGATTAGGTCACAATCCGGCACTCCCAAAAAATTTGGGCAAGTTGGAGTTAAGTTTTTCTCTCCCATCAGTCGAGGAGCTACTTGGACTTGCCAATATGGTATGAATTGCTTGTGATTTTGTAGTCAAAATCCTGATATGGTTATCTCTTACTGACACAGCATAGTGCTGCTACTCTAGATTTGTTCTGCAGAAAAAGCTAAAATTCATCCTTGCTTGCTTCAAAGATTTGTTGATCATTGTCAAGGAGACGTCCGCAGGACTATACTACTACTACAATTCTGGTGTCAGGGCCAAGCAATTAGGACAGGTAAGCTTCATCAATTTGTTTTAGGTTGTTTCTTCTCAATTATAAGTAAATCCTAGAAAAGGAAAATAATTTATGAAAACATCACATTCTCAATTAAAAATTCAAATTAATGTTACATCTTTCCAATCTCCTAAGTTCTTGCAGTGTGTAGAGACATGCTGAAAATTGCTTTATTTTTATCATTTAGCTCTACTATTTGGGGTTGGCCTTGTCTCAATATAGTACATTTCCTTTTCCATTTTCAATGTTTCTATTTTCTATATCCAGGGAATGAGCGGCCAACAACGTATTGGCCAGTTCCATTTGACCTCGATGCTGGACATCACATATTACCAAAAATAATCCACTGGGTTTTCCCTTCACAGCTTTCTGAGCTCGTGGCAACGGAGGTTGTTAAGTCTTTGTCATTGATGGAAGAGACCAAAAGTGTGATGGGTCGAATTAAGGTTGATGAGCTTAACAATTATAGCCCAGAAGATATGTGTATGAATAAAATTGAAGAAGACCCTGTACAGGTGAAAAAGGCAGCGATGTTAAGCTTTCAGTCACTTAATGAAGTAGAATGTACACCGTTTGAGGCAGATCTAGAGCTCTTCGATATTTGTTGCTCACCAGCTGAATTTACTATGCAAAATAAGCGGAGAAGGGTCAATATGGTTCTTTCCTCAGATTCTGAGGAAGAAGTCCCATGTGGAAGCATTCCCCTTGCTTCCACTGATGAAGTAGATGAGATGAAAACCATTTTTCATTTTCCATCTCCTACTGAAATGCATCATCCCCCAGCTGAGCCGGCCTTTCAGTTCAAAGTAGACAAATTGGAAGAAAATTGTTCTCAGCTCCCAGAAATTGTTGACTATTCCCTTATGGAGGATACATTACATGATGTGTCCTTGATGCCGGAATCGACCTTTGTTCCTGAGACGGAGATTATCCAGGAAACAGAATTATTTTCTACAACAGTAACTTATTGTAATTTTTTCAATGAAGTAGGGTCGGCTTGGACATCCCAAAACCAAGATTCGATGCCCGCCAATGAAACAGTTTCTAGTACTCAGTTTACCCAATCTTTGCATATACAGCAGAGTGACCTCAAAATGGTAGGAAATGATTTTGATGCTGTTACAGCTTCTGGTTATCAAGAGGAGGTTGGGGATTCTCTTACAAAATCTGAGGCAGATGTTCCAAGAGGGTTTCAGGTTTTGGATGAATGTAGTCGAGTGGATTTTGCAAGGAATTTGAAATCTCTACACCATGCAGTTGCTGATCAGCCGATTGATATTGTTGAAGTGACATGGAAAAGCCTTCATAATCAGTGCCAGGATTTTAAAAAGTATGTAACTGCAGAAGAGAGAACTGCTGGCAAAATCTTAACCTTCTCACATGGAATAAGTGATTTGATCTCAGAAGCCGATTTATTACACACAGACTGCCAAACCTTGTTACATGTAAGTGTCATATCCATTTTGATGTTGCTAAGCTCTTTACTATTTGGATGTGGATATTGAAATATACGTTTTTTTTTTCCACAGGATTCTTTATTGCCTTCGATGGTTCCAAGTGAAAAAACACATTCCTATAGTTATTATGAGAAGCAATTAGAGATGTCGTCAATTCTAGCTGAGCATGGAATGTGCTTCTATGCGAAGGAAATTGCTTCTTTACAATCAAGTATGGGGTGCCCTAACGATTTGGATTTGGCCTCGGAGATGTTATCATCCTCAGCAAACACAGTCGCATTGGGCAAACTAGCTAGCCAGGATAGTAGAAAGGCAGATAGATCCAGTGCAGAAACGATCAAAAATTCCGTTACTTCAAAAAGGTATGAGATAAACTCACTTGTACTGATTTCCCCCCTTAAGAGCCGTGTAACAAAACTGGAAAAATCTGAACTAGTTTCAAACTTCGTTTTTCTTTCTGAAGCAGCAAACCAGACTCAGCCGTTGACGGTATACTTCAGACTGTAGTCCCTCCAAGGTCATACCTAGCTGCTAGGGGCCGTGCCTTTCATGAATACATCTCAACATTGAGCCAGATTTCGAGATACGAATCCTTTCGTTTATCCAACTGCATTGACAACAGCAGAAATCGAAGAAGGTATGAGCTCTCCTTCTAAGTTATCTCCTCCAAAATGCCAGGAAATAACTTCTATTGAAGCCGCTAGTTCCAGATATGTGAATAACAGTTGCTGTTTTTCCCACAGATCTTGTGTTCCTCAGCATTATTTGAGCTCCGGTTCTTTATCAATGTCACCAGAAAAAATATCATCGCTGGGTCGACACATGAGCTACGGAAAAAAAACTTCTCCGTCGGAAGTCCCAGATAACACATCTTAGGAAGGAATCCTCTGCCTAACTAAAAGCTTTCTAATTTAATTCATACACTCCAGTGAGGGTTCTTGACAGGATATTACTTTCCTGAAGGATGAAGAACCCGAAAATTGTTCGATACTTTGCTGCAGATACTGAGTTTACAGTTAAGCTGTAGCCATGATCCACAGAAAAATTGCTAACACCAGGTAAAAAAAGCTTAAATGTTTTCTAATTTTTAATTTTTCGAGTTGGAATTCTTTGGTGATGTTGTAAAATTCCATCTCTAGTTTAATTATTAGGGTGGAGGGTAGTTAATAAAGGTTACCATTAGTTTAATGTATACATGCTTTGAGCTTCGAAACCATTCTTCTTTGTCTCATATATATTCAAGAAACGACTTAATTTTAATTTTGCCGTAATGATGGGACATACTATAAAAATACTATGCACGATTATCTACATTGCAAAAAAGTCTGTTATTGGGCGTACGATGTTGAACACTAATTCGTCCTTTTATAAACTCAACGTTCAGATTCCGAAATTTGAAAATTGAGGCCAATAATGGTTGGAAAAATTATGAAAACATATCAATTTTAATTGGGCTAATTATAGAATTTTGAATAATGTGGGAAGTGGAGAATAGCACATGAAGTTGGTTTATATTTAGTTTACCAACACAATCAACTTTGACTAACCGTTCAAACACACACACATGCACACACCTCTAAGCTCAACAACCTCTTACTCAAAAAAAACTTGTTGTATTCCTTCTACTTTTATTTTATTTTTGTTTTTATTTTTATGTTTCTTGATAATATAAATTGTAGTGTAGCTTAGAATTCATGCCCCATGGTTTTAACTTCTAGGAGATGATGCATTGACCTTCTAAATAAAAACCCAATTTAACATTAAGGAAATAAAAAAATAATAATAATAAAGGGAAACCAATCCCATAATACTCGTGTTTGTCATAAATGAAAACTCGTGAACAATGTAACTAAGGCAATGAAAAGCATCAAAAGAGAAGGAAAAAAAGGGGGAAATTATTTATTCTCTACATTTTGACCTATTTCTTAGTATTTTATAGTACCGTTCATATATTTATTAAACGAGTCAAATGAAAAGAAACGAAGTAAGTAGTGTACTAGAAATGATTGAAGTACAAGAAAGTAAAATGAGGTAAGAAGAAATGGCCGGCGAATTAAACGGGAGCAATAATTTGGGCGAACGACTTTCCATCTCTGACCGTAAAACTCCAAAACCCTTAACTTCCCCTGGGCCCCACCTTTTTTCTTAACGTAATTTACGATCCTGCCCCTTTCACCAAACACAAGGTGGACTCAAAATTCACTACGAGACGAGAAACATCGCAATACGGGTGGGTGCCTTCATGTCATGGCGCTGATGCAAAAGACTCACCGGCATGCAACACGATGCCGACCAAGGAACGGTGGCGGATCAAGATCCGTACTCCGGCGAGAAGGAAATTGGCATCGTCGAGCACAACAAGACCACGTTTTGATTGATGACCGGAAATTGGCTTCAATTGTCTTGCACATGTACATACCGCCGAACACGCACTAATTGAAAAAATAACATACGGAATGTGACATTCTTCAACTAATTTTATTCGTTCAGATTAATCTTGAATGTCAAACCATCCGTTATTCACCGCCACGGTTTCAAGAAATAAATGAGAGGTTTTGGGGGAGGAGGGGGTAGGCCTTATACTAATTTACTCGTACATAAATAAGGAATCTCGATATTATTACTCCATAGTATGCATGAATTTAAAGCCTTATTTTGGCATTAAATATTTTAGGTGAGAGTTAAATGCTGAGGTGAATTATTATTACTGCAGAGGTAAATTTGGGTATTCAACTCCTGCAGTAAATATTTGCTCAGGTAGAAACTTACCGTAAATGGAAACCATGTTAAAAAGGGAAAACCCTACCAATTACCTTCCACTCATCATTGTCATTGTCCACCTTTTTTTAAACAAATATAAATTCAATTATTTATTAGTGGTATTTATTTCTATTAATACTGTCAATTAACTTATAGTATGTATCAATTTGTCACAATTTTGACATTTTCTTTGATAATTCCATGCCTTTTAATCTTTGAAAAACAGAACTACTAATTAGATTGCTTATATACGATAAACTTGACCTCAGAAATCTAACGAAAAAGTTACTCTCGTCGTCTCATTTAAAATGTCTTATTTTTATATAATTTATTTAATTTAAAATATTTTGTTTCATTTTTTCGTACTTTACTATCTTTGCTTAATTTTCGTATACGAAAATGCAAATATTATCAATCATAAATCACTAATTGAAGTGGGTAGGTTTAGTAGTGTCCAAGGAGAATTGATTTTATCTAACAACCAATTATTTTTAATGACGTCAAATTACAAAAGCTAGAAAGTAGACAAGGTGAAATAAGTATATTGAGTAATGAAAAAAAATACTATGATAGTCCTATTATTGAAGTATAGCCTTTAATTATTATTATTATTAAACTATAGTAGTATTAGTAAAAGATCTAGATATGAGATTCGGATTAGCGTAAAATATTAGTATTAATTTATTTACATATGTTTGCGATCGAGGTATGTCAGGATTAACACTATCTAGAATATTCTAATAAACCTAAACATTAAGATATATAGATCTGCATTATACCTTACTAATTTAGAGAGAGGGAAAAAAAAAAAAAAAAAGCATTAAAGTTGGTCATAATATATTCACCAAAAACCTGCCTCTTCATTGAATTCTATACAATTTCCTGCCATGGATTATTGTGAACCTTAAATTACACTAGTACACTAATTAATAAATAAATAATTAATTAATTAGTTAATCACCAATACAAAGAATAAAGCTTTTAATTATATATAAATCACAGCATCACCCCCATTACTCCTCCCATCTTTGCTCCCCAATACTGTCCTTATCCCCCCCCCCAAAAAAAAAAAAAAAAAACATACAGAGTGTGAATATATTTACATGCATTCATATATAGTGGCAAGAAAATAGCAAAGTAGAGGTGCTAAAGTTGAGTAAGTGTGTGTGTGTGTAGAGAGAGAGAGAGAGAGAGAGAGAGAGAGATGCCAGGGTCAGAGACATCATTTCTGAGGCAGCTAAGCAGCAGAGAAGGATGGAAATCAGCATCAAGGAGATGGGGAGGGGGAGGAGGAGGGGGGTGGGGGGGAAGCTTGAAGGGGGTGTGTGGGGGTGAGAATGGGATGTTGATGATGAAGAAGAGGGTGATGGTGGTGGTGGATCAGTCTTCACATTCTAAGCATGCAATGATGTGGGCTCTTACTCACATCACTAACAAGGGGGATATTCTCACTCTTCTCCACATTGTTTCTTCTTCCTCTGAGACTGCTTCCTCCTCTTACCTTGCCTCCTCTCTTGCCTCTCTCTGTAAGGCCTCTAAGCCCGAGGTCAGCCCTCTCTCTCTCTCTCTCTCTCTCTCTCTAGATTCTTAATTTATTTTTGCCTGCATTTTCCATTTTGTGTGTTCTTGTGTGAGTATTTTACTGTAAATGCAAACCCCATCTGCATTTCTTGTTCTAAGGTTTTAGGTGGACTTCCTGCATCTCTCTCTCTCTCTCTCTCTAGAATGCTAGTGGTATTCACATTGGTTTTCTTTAGTGCTTTTTAGCATCTAACCATGTTTTTGAGTGCATCTCTGCATTCTGTCAAGTCAATTAATAGTTAATAATTGAGAAAAGTTAGTGATGGTCCATCCATCCATGCTCTCTCTCTCTCTCTGAATGAGAGATCCAAATTTTGTTTACTGATAAAATTTCATGTGTGTGTTCAAAGGTTGAAGTGGAAGCACTAGCCATTCAAGGACCAAAGATGGATACAGTAATGAGCCAAGTCAAGAAACTTGAGGTCTCTGTTCTTGTCTTAGGACAGAAGCAGCCCTCCCCTTTCCTCAACTGGTCAGTAGTAGTACACTTCCTAATCTTCATCTTCATCTTCATCTTATAGAGAGAGAGAGAGAGAGTACAATATGCTGATTTTTCCAACTCAACTTAATTAACTTGGTACACAACACAGTATACTTGTGAGGAGCAACTCAGATGGATTTGTGGAGAAATGCATCAACAACTTGGAATGCTTAACAATAGGAGTGAGAAAGCAAAGCAATGGAGTCAGTGGTTACCTCATCAGCACCAGATGGCACAAGAATTTCTGGCTCTTGGCTTAATCTCTCTCTCTCTCTTTTTCTTTTTCTTTTTTAATAATCTGTATAAACACTTCCACTCTAGACTATCCATCCCCCTAAACATCATCATGTAATATCTCTACAAATTAGTTCTATAATATAAAATTATTTTATCAACATTTGCATATAAATTGGCAAGAAAAAAAAAATGCAAAATAAATAGTAGTACTACTTCACTTCTCATTGGCAAAACATGTGTGCTATTAGAAATGTGGTGTTTTCTTACATTAGCCTCTTAATGCAAGAACATATTCCTCAAAATCAGATGGGGTTAAGAAAAGGCTGTAATAAATATTTATATATATTAGAAGATAAACAAATGAGGGAGGGGATCATGAGCTGTGACTGTGAGCATGGGTCATACTTTGTCATCCAGTTTGTCACTGATTAAAGGAAGCAGCTCCATTTTGCTCCGTGGAGTACGGGGTGTGCCGGGAGCTGTAGCTGGGGCTTGGTTCGAGAGCATTTGCCTCACGTAGCCATAGAAGGTGCAGCCTACGAGGGTTATG
The DNA here is from genome assembly GCA_029379335.1 of Thymus mandschuricus. NCBI lineage: Eukaryota > Viridiplantae > Streptophyta > Magnoliopsida > Lamiales > Lamiaceae > Thymus > Thymus mandschuricus. The sequence goes on from CM057074.1 coordinate 40,456,692, forward strand.
GCACATCCACCAGCGCTCATGATAGAGATTGGATTCCGGAAAATAAGCCAAGAACATGTGACTGCAACTGCGACCTGGTGTACAAAATGAGACAATGTATTACGTACTTTCCCAAGATTATCATTCTCGATCTACAGAGAGTATTATCCACTGTACGAGGATATATTCTGATTCAATAAGACGTTGGACAGATAGTAAAAGATGAGAGATAGAAACACACCTTAAGATTTCCGGCAACATTGAAGGTCACAGCAGTGGTGGAGTGAATGACGTAAAAAATTGAGAAGTTGAGGCAAAAGGCTGTGACTCCAGATCCGAAAATGATGAACAGGGATGAGAAAAGAGAGGGGCATGTAACAAGCCATTCCACAACCCCTGGACCTTCAAGTACCAAGGCTGGCACAGCCAAGATCATAGTTGCAAAAGGAGCCATGTAATATACCGTATTTATACTGCAGTCACCGGAAAAAACATCAACTTGTTATTCGTAGTGAATATATATGGAAATGAAAGATATGAAAACAAGAAGAAAATGAATTGGTAACAGTTTTGAAATTCCCAGTATCAATCAGCTACTTATGGTGCTTAAATAACTAGCGAAATCAAGCAGCAAGGGAGGGTGAGTGCCTTTACAATTCAAGAATATATAAGGATAAGCCTTTCTTGGCATCAAAGATCTTCCACGTATTATTCAAACTATCATATTGACTCAAATTTATACTTGGATATCAGCTCAACATGACATGGTAAAGAAGCCAAAAGACAATGGACAACGTAAACAAATCCTGCATGGGTAATATAAATATAACAAATCCATCTCATTTAAGTATGCTTGCCTTCGATGAATTTAACTTACCCTCAAATTAAATTGAAAACTAGTTACCGACTGAGTTTTGCAGTACCCAGTTGTGTACCTTTTTTCTGGAAAATAAGTCAAACAAACAGCCTTTTCCTCTTTGTTATGTATTTATCAATAAAATGATGGAATGGATTGTTATCCAGTTTTGAAAGCAAACGAATGCTGGGGAAGAATGGATCATGAACACGGCCATCTCTACAGTCGTGATTCCTGGGTCCTTAAGAGTTTAGGATGAACATTTAGGGGGGAAGAAGAAGGGAGATGCCTGTTACCTATCAAATTTGTAGCCATGCAGCAAGGATTCTGCCAGAATTGTTTTTGTAGATGTAGCAACACAACCAAATAAAGCAGCACAAAATCCTAGCATGTTGAAACTCAGTTCCGTGATAGAAGAGAGCATGATCCCTCCAACAATCGGAATCAGTGCGGCCCAAATTCGCCAGTCAAAGTGCTTTTTCCAGATAAACCACTGCAAGATGACTGTTCAAGAGGCAATAAAAATTATTCAGCCATGTCACACAAAAAACAAGAGAGAAAATTGCCAAATTTTCACTTGATAAAATGTGTCAGATTCCGGGCAACAATATATTTATTGATCAGATTCCGGGCAACAATATATTCAGCTTAAAATTTTGCTCAGCACAACACTCACCTGTTGTGGCAGGAGTGACAGACTTGATAGTTTGCATGAAGGAAACTGGAATATACCGAAGGCTAACATTTCCCAAAACTATGTTTATGCAAAACACAAAGGACATGGGAAAAATTCTCCTCCAGCGATCTTCAGGATCGACTTGAATAAGAGGCTTAAGTTTTAGCACTTTAATAACCAAATATGCACCAATTGATGAAGAAATAAAATGAATGCCCGATACTGTTAACGGAAACTTGAAATCCAGCTTCTGCGAAGAAAAAGGAAGATAAGTTTGTAAGCAAACCATACGAGACAAATCATTTAGTTGAAGATTTAGTGGACTGGCACATAAATCACAATCTCAAATCACATAGTACAATTTAACTTGATAGTAAACTGAAAGATGTAAATAGACTGCATGGCAAAAAAAACCATCCACATTCATATACATTTCAACAAGAGTAAACAAACACAATTTCTCTCATCCATGGTGCTCATTTCAGTTAATGATTTGAGTATGGATTACTAATACTACCTACAGCAAGATAACCATCATTTTAAAGAGTAACCAAAACAACCAGCTATCACACTCTCACACAACACTATGACATAAATACTAGCAACATTAAATACATTGCAGCAGAAGCACCTAACACAACTACATATTGCACACTTAAATGATGCAATCACATGTATTTGTAGATACACGGGCATACTAGCAACTTTGAAATGCAATTCAGCAGATGGTGATACGTAAACATCATGCCATCAACCAGGTCAAAGCATCTCAACTTAGAAGCTCAAACAGAGCCCATACAAACTCGTCTGAGATTACACCAGAAAAATGCTTAAAGTTGCAGGAAACAACGAAAATAATTAAAATCGATAAAAACGGGAAACATTCGTAATCAACATACATTAGCCCAGATAACAAAAAAACAAAGTTACTGAATTCAATTTGTACACAAGTCTAAACTTTACCAATTTACTCTACCATATAAGATTCATGAATAAACTCTGCTCAGGATTAGAGAAGCTAATCTCGCAGAATACATACAAAGCAAGAACATAATCAGAGAATTATCACAGGACCCACTCCTCAACTCCCAAATAAATTCCAAAAATTGTAAAGTTTCGAATCCAAAATATTCTAAAAAACAGCATTAAATCTTCAAATAAACCAATCCATCGAAGAAATACCACATGTAAAAAACCTCAAATCAACTAAGCAACATATCTAAAACCCCAACCTGGAAGATCCATTTGTTCATGATGATGACCGTGACATTGAATCCCCACCACTGAAGAATAGCCAGTACGGATCGAATTACACTCCACTGGCACAACCTGCTCTCCTCCATGATTCACTTCGCCACCCCCAGATCAACTCTCTTGAACAAAAAAATCCAAACTTTACCCCAAAAAAGGGTTCCAAAATCCCACAAACCAAACCCAAACGCTCTGAAAACAAAAACCCCGGGTTGAAATTCAGCGAAAAACGAACAGAATTCCTACCCGCGGCCCAGCGGCGGAGGATGGCAAAAGGGCTTCTATGTAAACTGTCGGAGTTGAGCCATCATGTGTTCGATGAAATTCCGAGGAAAAGGGGGAAACTTTCTCTGCGTGTTGGCTTTATTATTCGAATTTGTTAAATGAATATACTGAAATTCCGAATAAATTTGAGACGTGTCTGAATTTCTTCTCTCTTTCCTTCCTTTCCTTACATAGCTCCTGTGCCTCTGTACTTGTACTGCCCCCACACACAGCAAGCACGCAGTGGAGGTGTAGTAGTATTTAGGCAAAGTGCATTTATCAAATTACTATTGTTAGTCCCTTTTCAAGAAAAGGGAAATTTCTATAATTAGGGGCCTCAATTGAGCTGTCTAATTTTTACTGTTTTTTTAGGTTAATTTTGTACAATTTAAGGACTAGTATGATAAGACTTTGTGGGACTATTTTGTTAATGTAATTATTGATGATGAGATGAGTGCATTGAATAGTACTTGCCTCGTCTAGTCGAAAATGGCCCACTTTATATTCGTTGGTACGGTAAAACGTAGCGGAATATGTTCTTTTGAAGAGTTCATTTTTTTCCTTTTAAAAGACGAGGAGAGTTTGTGCTTTGGGCGAGATAGATCAGAAAGAAAAAGTGGACGTTTTGAATGGAACGGATGGAACAACCGTAAATCTCATGATGTATCCATAAATTGGAATTAAGATGAACTTCTTAGTGAATAAAATGGTTATTTGAATACTTCATTTGGCCTAATTAGTGGGTATTTTACTATTCTTTGATATATGCAAACACGTCAACAAAAATGGGCAAGGTCCTGAGATGAAGAATTCAAGATTTGAGGGTCAAAGTTGGTCAAAATATTTATGCTATTACTTAGTCCATTGGGAATTTTCCATCTACATTGTGGAATAACGTTGCTATTTTGTGTTTCCTTTGAAGAAATAGGATACCGTTTATATTACTTTATTAGATTTACAAAATAATAAAAAGAGGAGGAACATACCGACGGATAAAGTATAATTTATTGGATCTTGATCTACGACTTTTAAATCATACCTGTGAAACGATCCATAGTTATTGTTGAGAGCGACGAAATACGAGAGATTATGATGGTACTTCGGATGCCGTCAATACATTTTCAGGACGAACACGACATGTTAATCTCTCCCAATACAAAACAACGTTTATAACTAGTCGAAAATCGGGTAGTTTCTTAGAGTTGGAATTTAATGGTCAATGCTCTGAATTTCTAAGTCCCATTTGAACAAGACGTGTCAAAAATGTTGTTTTTCCTATCTTTATTTAAATACTTGGATTATTGACTTATTCGTAGCTAGATAGATTGTTCCCATGGTGTTTTTTTTTTCCTTTCACTAATCTATAGATATAAATGTACATGTCATGTCGTTATTAGTTGCCATGGACAAATCGTGAATTAATCCAAATTGATAAGCAAACAAAATTAATAATTAAACGATGTAGAAAAGGCTGAAAAGGGTCCAACGCTAAAAGGTACGAAGTAATATTCATCGAAGATGCCTCCGATACTTCCAATAAATTTATAACGTGTCTACAAGAAAAGAAAACCCAAAAAACATATTGCTCGTATATTAGTATTACCTCCGTCCCATTTAATCTCGAAGCTTTCTTGAATGTGTATGAAACGGGACGGAAAGGGTATGTCATTTAGAAGCTGCCAGGTCAATGTGTATGCGTGCATAGTATGCAAAGTTGGGCAATTCAAGAGAGATGATTTTTGGTGAAGTAGCACGCAAAGGTTCATACTCACTTAGAAAATGAATGAATAAAGAAATTGGTGCACATGTAGCCAAAGATATAAAAGGACCAAGCACATATGGAGAATCAAACTTCACAAACTTGCTGTGTCAATTCATTAAAGGTAAACACATTTAACACTGCACATGGCCATTGTCCTAGCTTCTTGCAATACAAGACATGCTTTTAAACTATCATCAACAAAAAGATTCAAGAATGCCGAGATGAAAGATACGAAGACGGAGACGAAAGAGGCTCAACAACTCTCACAGTATCCCAAGATGTGTATGATGCAAGTATCCTACGGCTCACATTGTTATATAGTTCTACTATGCGCCTAGAGACGGACATATTGTATTGATAGTAGATTTCAATGGAGTAAGAGAATGCCCAGAGAAAAGTAAAGCAAGGAAGTTGACAAGTACCAGACTTAATTTGAAGTCAAATTCAAAGCATTGTGGAATTGATTCTATGTGCTCCTAAGTCCTAAGGTTGGTGAGAAAGCAACTGAGAGTTGGCAAACTCTATATTATTTTAAAGAAGCGATTCTACCAAGCCCAGTCCACTAGAAAAAAGGTTGGTGACGGGCTCATCTGAACATCTATTAAGTAATCATAATAATCGACACAGGAGCATAGGCAAGAAAGTCAGGTTATAGCATTACTCTCACTATTTAATCCCACCCTCCCCACCAAATGTATCGATGTCAAAGATCTATAGCAGTTTCAGCATTAGACGATTTCTCCTATTCATAGTATTTTTCACATGCCCTTGCCAAATTGCTCATTCAACAAGATAGTCAGCCAAAAGAGGCAACAAGCTTCTTAAATATTTTAAATAGCAGAATTGCATAAAGTCCAAGAGGTTGGCAATGTCTCTCGGCAGTTTTGTGAAGTAAAATTATTACAAAGGACAGGTTTACTGCATGCTTACTCTAGTTTCAGTCTGCTACTGGCTCGACGCTACTTACCACAAAATGCAGGCATCTTTATCCCTCTCAACAAAGAAAATTTGTTCCTGGATTCGTATACATTCTAGACCATGAACCTTATCTTGGGCGGCTTTTCTTCTTCTTTATCATCTTCTCCTGCAATCAAAGAATGTTGTGCTACGATGAGAATTACAAGAATGTAAAATGCGCCTTGGAATAATTGTATCCTCTTTATTGCTAAGTTCTGTAGACATGCTTAAGTGATGAACTAAACAAGGCCACGGCCAAGACCAAAAATACTCAAGAGAACATGTCACAATTTTTGAATCACTCTTCAGTACTTTTTAGCGCACTGCAGAGTGAAAAATAAATTAAAGAAGATAATAAGTTGACAGATCATCTTCTTTGTCAAAGATATAAGGAAAACAGAATGCTGTATATCTCCTATCGAATAATTTTCGATTTTTAGTTAGTACAGTAGTACACAGGAAGTGTTTTAGTCCGGGCTGATATCAGATCATATATATTTGTATAATTAAAATGAAAAACCAGCAGAAGCTTAGACTGGGAGGTTTCAAAATGGCAGCCTAACAATTGGAAATCATCTCAAGAGAAACCAGATATAGCACCTGCTATACGTAAAGTAAAGACAGTCCTTGGCAGAAAGCAGATACTATCACATGCTATACAGAAACATATTTTACTTATTCTGATGATAAGATCTGGTATGGAGAAAGAGAAAGGAGGAATAAGGACTCATGTATGCCAAAAGGACATATCTGGCAACTACCTTGGTCACAAATCCTATCACGATAAACGCCATCTTCTAATCAAATTATAAACTCGATGATTGAATAACTATGTTCTGTTTAACACAAGCAGGCCTTAGATACCGACACCTCCACATGGATGTCCTCTCAACATACATCAAACTGTTCCTATAAGGCCCCATGGGAAACAAGGGCAGATAGTCCACATCAGTTCTGATAGCATTACGCTACAAAAGGTTTAACACCTTGAGGTTTCAGATTCTCTTTTAGACAATTTTGATCCCTGAAGCTACAAACGCTGATATGCACTTTTTTTTTTTGCTTAATTCTTTTCTTCTCCTAACTAGAGCTATCAGAATCTTCTCTGTCATCCAACTTCAGCCATTCATGTCTATATTCTTTGCTAAACATTCGATTTTTACTGCTCCTACATTAATATCATTTTTTGTTGAGGATTTTCAATCTCCTCCCGCAACTGGAACTCCCACGGAGATAATATTTATCACAATCTTGACTAAGATACAAACTCATCAAAGAATTAACATAACATCAGAAGATAACATAAGCGACGATTGAAGCTAGCGCAGCTCTGGGTCAACAAACAGGGCACAAACTAATAACAAACATTCTCATGATCATAAGCATTTGTTTCGCTCTTAGCATATGAAATCAAAATCGAAAGAAAATGCAGCCGCCTAAACCAATAATAAACACTCGAGCTTAATTGAACAAAAGCAATAACACTCAAGGTACCCCACGGCATAATACAACTCACAACACATCAATGCGCCACCAGAATATAGCACAGGCACAAAATAAATCTGTCAAGTGAAATTACCAGAATCGGTGACTGCAGTAACGACATCGCCGTAGATAGACTGGAGAGTGGAGAGGGGGACGAGGGCTTTTCGCGGATTAGCTGAGGCCTCCGCGTAGAGCGTCTGCTTCCATTCCCAGATCGTAGCTCTGATCTCCTTGTTTTTTGTAGCCAGCACCTGCTTCTCCGCCTCGAGCGCCCGGACCGTCTTATCCTGACCCCACGCTCTCGCCGTCAGAGCGCAGAAAACGGCGCCGAGGAACGTATTGACGACGGCGTTGCTTTCCGCCGCCCGGTTCAGCGCGTTCGCTATTCGCTCCATTTTCCTCCGGCGAGGGTTTTACAGTTTCTCTAGCTTAAACCTTTGCTTTCTTCCCTGCGCCTGTGGCATGGAACGACACCGTTTGCTCTCTCTCTCTCTCTCTCTCTCTATTTTTTTATTTTATTTTAAAATCCAAAATACATTTAATCAAATGGTATAAAGAAATTAAAATGAAATTAATAATTAACAATAAAATGTGAAGGAGAAAAAAACAAGTTAGTCAACCAAGACTGAAGAAGAAGTTTGGGTTGTTTTGTTTGTAACCTAGCTTTGGTAGATCAAGTTTCGGGTAGATCGAGTTTCGGGATCAAAGATTATGAATTCAATTTTTTGTGACACGTAATTAAAAAATTAATGCAAATATAAATCATTCTTTTAGATATGGTTGATCAGCGGGATTTATCTCAAAAGTTAACTGTTATTAGCTCGATTGTATCGTAAATGTATAGCTAAGCCGATGGTTAATGACCATGAAATCATTGGTATAACGGTACACATTATATCATGATTCAAATAAGCACTAATAAATTGTACTGTAATCTCAATTTGATTATAGAAAATGTTCTAAAGTCGTTATATGGTAGCAGGACGATGAGTTAGCGACACGAAGATGACACCTAGCCTGACTAAGGCCGCCTAGTGTCACTTAGGGTTGCCTAGAAAGCACTACCTAGGGCCACCTTAGGCCGTCTGGGTGGCCTGAGTGACCGCCGATTTTCTTTCCATCGCCTAGAAGAGACCACCTTGCCTAAAATCAAATCGGTCAGACACCGCCCTAGACCTTTTTTTAAAACACTGGTTAAAAGTCATTGTAATCGTGAGCTTAAAAACGCAACACAACTAAATTTATCAATCATACCGATCAAATTTAAACCCATACCGACACACTCTTATAACGACATAGCCCGTCTTTCACACAAATGAACCGGGTCGAATATTCGTGAGAAAATAAGCTCATTTAGGCCCCGTTTGATAGCACGGATAACTCAAGTTAGTTAATATTAAGCTGACCTTTTCCTATGTTTGGTAGCAATTTAGTAAAAACTGAGGCCCGTCTGAGGCCCGTGTTTAAACACAGGCCCGATACTATATCACTATTATATCATGTTAACTCAACCCACCAAAATAGGTGGGTTAGGAATATAACAAGTTGAACAGTAAAATCTTAAATAATTTTTTGCCACATCTACCCTCAAATCCACAGCCAAATCCGCTTCTTCTGGCGTGGATCTCTAATCTCCGCCGCGTACTTCCCCCACTTCCTCCGCCGCACGCCGACGAAATTCCTCTCCGGATTCAAATTCCCCAATCCATCACCGCAGTCCTTCCGAGATCCCTTCGTATAGAACTCCGGTGCCTTCGCACCCCGGCGGAAAACCTTCTCCTTCGGGAGCACCAGCTCGTGAACGATCCGCTTCGATCTCCCCTCCGGAGGCGGCGATTCGTCCGACGACGAGTCGGTGGCGTCCGGATCGGAGTACGAGAGCCTGATTTTCCGCGAATTGGGGGCGAATTCCTTCATAATCCTGCACCGAAAGCAAGCGGAAACCGCGAATCGCGAATTGGTAGAGAAGAATTGAAGAAATTATTGGAGATTGAAGAAGGGATAAGAAGGGTTTGGGTGCGAATGAAAATTGGGGTTCCATTTCCTGAGCGCTGAGCTCAAACCAATGGATTAGAATATGATTGAGCATATTTATTCCTTTTTTCTCATTTTTCTTTTTCTAAAAACTAATTAAATATTATTTGAGATAAATTTCTACAAGATCTTCACAAAGGAGAAGAGGAGATAAGCCTGCAACTTAGAACAGACGCAGCGGAGGAAAAGCTTGAGCAAAGGATATTTTTGTAATTTCCATATTTTATCTTGTGAATAATATTGTGTACCAAACACTCTCCATAATATTAACTAGGGTTTGTGTATAGTCTACCAAACAGAGTATTAAGCCCTTGTTTCATTTTAACCTTAACACTCAATACTATTTTTATCCTATCTTCCCTTATCCTAACTTGACTATCAAACGGGCCCTTAAAGTCCAGTTAGTGCAAGCCCAAGCCCATATCAAGCACGGCCTCTTAATTAACATATGTGACCCGGCCCAACTTGTTTGTTGAAAATCTAAAATTATGAGTTTTTTTTTTTTTTTGGTTAAAATTTGAGTTAATAACACAATTAAGGAAAAGAAAAAGGAAAAAAATGCATTTAAAATCGTGAACTTTACCTGACATACCGTTTTAACCGTCAACTTTCAATTTTTTCCCTAAAATCACAAACTTTTTAATTTGTCCAATTTTCCCTTAATTTCTAATTTTCCCCAAATCAAAGCTGACGTGGCGTTGATGTGTCAGTTTGGAAATTGACATGTCGTCCACATAGCTTCCACATAGATTTTATAAGACACGTATACATCCACATAATTATTTTTATTTAAATAATACGAGTATATGCAATTAATTTTATTTTTTCAAGATTTATCTCCTCCCTCGCTAAAATACGGCCCTCCGATCAATTCCAGGTGCAGATCTACTTCCCTGGCCCTGCTTTTCGCTGCAAAATCGAGCCAAACATCGATGTCGGAGGCGATGCAGTGGTCGTATCCAAATATGATGTTAGGCCTTTTTGGGGGGACTTTATTAATTGCTTATACTATTATTTAAATATAAATAATTATGTGGATGTATATGTGTCTTATAAAATCTACGTGGAAGATATGTGGATGACATGTCAATTTCCAAACTGACACATCAACGCCTCGTCAGCTTTGATTTGGGGAAAATTAGAAATTAAGGGGAAATTGGACAAATTAAAAAGTTTGTGATTTTATAAAAAAAATTAAAAGTTAACGGTTAAAACGGTATGTCAAGTAAAGTTCACGATTTTAAATGCATTTTTTCCAAAGAAAAATAAATAGATAAATAATTTCACATAGTTCAGAGGCGGGAAATTTCACTCTGAAACAACACGCGGAGCACGGCCATCTCTCTCTCTTCTCTCTCTCTTACACACAATTACGCAGCTCGCAGCTAGGCCGTGAAAATGGCGGAGGCGCGCAAGAAGCAGCAGGAGGCGAAGCAACTGCTGATGGAGATCGGCGAGCAACTCGTCGCCGGAGAAGCTTGCCCAGACGAAAACACCGTCGTCAAACTACTCAAGGTATAATCGGAAAGATAAATAATCAACGCCAGTGAATACTTCTGCTACTCGACTCCTTCACGCCTTTTCAATTTTTTCACATTTTTATTGGTGCCATTTGTTGTAGTTCCGGCTTCATTTCGCTGGGTTTTCCCCCTTACCCTCTCTGTATGTTTTGGTGTTCTTGCATTTACTTACATTTAAACGAATGGGAGAAGTGGAAGGGCTAGATTGCAGCTGGGGTTTTTTGTTTCTTAAGTTCGAGTGCGTCAGTTACCATCGGTATTTTGATGGTTATGCGAATCTCTTAAATTAAAGGGTGGGTGCACCCGGTTTGGGAAATTTGTTCTATGTGCTCACGATTCTTTATTTTCGGTTTGTTTTTGTTTTATTTGCGGTGCGAGAATTTTGTATGCTGGTTTTCGTGCGGTTAGATATCTATGCTGAAGATTCTACGTTTTCTCTGCAAACACCGATATATCTTCTTGTCACAGCAGATGCACACACTGTCCATGGGTGTTTCGTCGGATTTCAGTGGATGCATAAGGAACATTTAGTTAGGGCTTACTCTTGATGTTTCGACTTTTAAATTTACACTCACGCTGCCTTAATTCTTTTGCAAGTAGTTTTTGAGACCGGGTTTGATAGACTTTACTCCTACTTGCAATTCTTAGCGTTGTTGAGTGACTAAACTTCAAACTTTTAACGTTACTCTTTAATTTTTGGTGGATCAATGGCTGAACAAGTTTGATTTGACTGCTACTTTAGCTTTATGTTGATGTGATACATTTTCCAGTTTTCTTCAGTGTTGTGGATGACATGTTAGTTTCTTTGCAGAAAGCTGCAAGTGCTTTCATGGAGTTAAAGGAGTTGGATTCAGCAAAACATTCAGTCAATGCACCCGATAATTCTCGAACCAGGCAAGGCATACTTGCTCAAAGAGACAGAGATGCTACCGTTCTTGCACTGGATCCTGGTTTTAGCCATGCAGTTTCCTCGGTAAAATATAGTCTGAACCTTTTCATTTTATGATGGATATTGTCAGCTGTGACCACATAAGATGTACATCTTCGGTTGGTGCTGTCTTTCTGCAGAAGATTTTTAGATTTCTTTTACGCATGTTTGAGGAGCTCCATGACACCTCCAGCAAGTATTTCAAGGTGCGGGTCAAAATACTGAAGACAGTTGAAAAACTGCAATTATGTTTGGTAATGCTTGATACTGGATGTGAAGATTTGGTTCTCAAAATGTTCAAATGCTTCTTCAGTGTTGTAAGGTTTGGTTTCTATCCTCCTGGATCCAGCCCTTTTCACTCACATGCATGCGTGATGCTGCTATGCATTTTTTTTTTTGAGATTTAAGTGAACCTTTTAGTCACATTTTACTTTACAGTAAGCTAAAATATTTTGTGCCACATTGGCCTTTTACTTGTAGGGAGGATCACCCACAACTTTTGATTGATTCAATTTCATCAATAATAACAAGCATCTTGGTGGAGAATGTGGGGGCAGATCCTGATCCTCTGAAAAGGAATACATTTCAGCCGCTGTTAGATGTGCTTTTACGGAATGTTATCAAGGAGAAGAAGGTAATTTTCAGAACTTCCATTGTTGTTTTGAGCATGACTCCGCCAGAAGTAATCTTCTGTAGGTGATACTGAGTACGGCAGCTATTTCTTCATTATTGCTCTACATTGTTTTTTCCTGTAATTCCCCTTTATATATTAAGTTTATTTCTTCACTCTTCTGCTCTACAGGGTGCAACATCTGCTTCGTATCGACTAGCTGCTTCTGTTATACAAAGTTGTACTGGAAAATTGATGTCCTGTATATCCCAGTTCTTGACATCATGCATATTGAATAGAGATGCAGTCGGGAGTCCGGTTAAGGAATCTTACCATGAAATTATTCTTGAAATCTATCAAGTTGCTCCTGAGATGCTTCTCTCCGTCATACCCCTTTTTACGCATGAATTGCTGGTTTGTCATCCTGTCATTGCTCATTTTATCTCTAAAGTGCCATACCATTTTGATCTGATTGAATTTTATAATTTGCTATTTTTCGTCTTCCTACATTGCATTTTCTTGTATACTCAGTGTTATCATTCCTGCTTTCCCTCATAAACCCTCGGGGCCAATGTGTTTTTTAGACGGATCAGGTGGATGTCCGGATTAAGGCTCTAAACTTAATAAAAAAGCTCCTGGTGTTGCAAGGGAAAAGTTTCGCACAGGAATATCCATGTCTCTTAAAAGAGTTCCTGAACAGATTCTCAGATAAGTCTTCGGAAGTGAGGCTTACTGCTCTTTCTTCTTCTAAAGTTCTGTACGTAACAAATCTATCTGGAAGAGATTCACTTGAGACGCTCTTCGGTAAGCTGTCATAAAATAATTTTGATAGTGTTTGCATGTTGCTGCTAATTTCCAACTTGCTTATCTTGAATCCTTTTATGTATCCCAAAGCTGCCATTGGGGGTCGGCTGTTAGACCACGATGACAAAGTGAGAATGGAAGCTGTGAACGTGGTGTGTGAACTAGCTAAGACTAACTTGAGTCACATATCCTCATATTTAATAACTCAAGCTGCTGAAAGACTTCGCGACAAGAAGGTTTCTTTTTCTTGAAAGGGTATTTAGCTTTAAGCTCCTTCTGCATGTTCCCATGTTCTGATTCTTCACTTCACTTCAACTTAATTAGGTTCTAGTCAGAAGAAAAGCCTTTGAGAAGTTGGTAGAACTTTACCAGGTATACTGCTCAAGACTTGCTGCACACATCACCCCTTTCAATGAAACACTTGAAGAAATTCCTTGCAAAATTTTGATGCTTTGTTACGAGAAAGACTGCTTGGAGTTCAGGTATCCTGTATATCTATTATCTATTACTATTATAAAAATGTTTATTCTTACAAAATATGATTCGCCTATTTTGTCCTCATTCAATAATTTAATTTGAGGGTATTAATGTAATTTTGCATAGTATTAATAAATTAACTAATAGATTCAATCAATATTTAATAATTGTCCATTAAAATTGTTATTATCTGCATTGGCATGTAATTTTCTACTAGTTCATATAAAAGTAAGCATCATCAAACAGAAATGGAAACAGTAAATTTTTTAATTGAGTTTCAGGCCTCAAAGCATGGAGCTTGAGCTAGTGGATTTGTTTCCCGCTTGTCTTTCAACCGAGGAAAAGACAAAGCACTGGATATCTATGTTTTCACACTTCAAGCCTCATCATTTTAAGGCACTGAAAATTATTCTATCACAAAAACGGAGGTGTCTTCAAATCGATTCTCTTATATTGTTTGAGGTTTTTCAGGAGACATTCTATAATACATATTGTTATATATGTATATATATATATTTATTTTTTTTCCTTTTTCCAGATTAAGGGACTCACTGAAGCATTACTTGGACTTATGCAGAAGAACAGAGGTATAACATTGAATTTGGTCAAAGTGATTATCCTTTACCTTTCGGCGAATATGGTTGTTTCTTAGTAAGAGAAAACAACTGGTGTCATCATCTGAATAGAAGGCATCGATGGTTTGATGTTGGTGACTGTGTGAATTCAAAACTCACTCAGTCAAAGTAAAATGTCGGGCTACAGGATTTTTTTTACATACCCAATTCCAGTGTCATTCAAAGCCTCTATGACGATATATCTCCCAGTAGTTATTTTTCCTCCCAAAGTTTCTATGCATGTACGATAACTACAATTGCTGCCAACTTACATACCTGGAAGTTCTTATATTTTTCCATCATTAACACAAGACAGTAGAATATTATAGTCAATGGAATTCAAATTTCTGAAAAATGATCTGATTTGCTGTCTTGTTTTAAGGGTATAGAGTTTCTGAAAAATTAATGAGGTGATCTAGAGTTTACTGAGTGGAGTTGGTGGCAGAAACACCAATACTGGTCATACTTACATGTCCTGGAATCTGGATTAGTTTATAGGTGATAGCAATGATGGTGGTGCTAGTAGTAGAAAGTAGAAACACACATGTGCATGTGTATTTTGCAAAAGATGTTAACATAGATTTGCCTTGTAGGATACTGGACCTGGAGAAAGTGAAAGAGAAATAGAGGCAGTGGTGGCCAAAATGTGTTCATGCTTTGTGGATCCTGCCAAAGCAAAAGGTTTCTTTCAGAAATTTAAAGAACTCAGAGATGATGGTGTTTTTAGTGTGGTTGAGAAGTTCCTAAAAGAAACTTCGGCTGACTCAGACACCATGGTCAGTCTAATTAACCACCCTTCATATTCATGTGAATTTTTATATGAACTTATCTGGATTATTTATTATACCATATTCATTTCATAACATCCTATCTTTGATTCCGCGTGTGATCGTTGCATCTTTAGTTGGATGTATTTAATTATGATATGATTCATATCAGAAATACTTCACTTGATCAACTTCTCTCAGTTCCTTCATTTTTCTACACAGTTTATCTATACCTAAGTTGCTCTGGAATCCTATTTTCAGGAAGTATATTTGAAAGAACTCTCGGAACAGAAATCACTCAGTGAATTCTTTCATCTACTTTTAAATAAGTGTGCCTTCAATATATTCGGCTTTGAGCACGTCGGATATATTATAGATTGTCTATCTAGTGAAGATGCAGAAATGAAGCACTTAGAAAATTATTTGGTACAGCTTCTGCTGGTAAGATTGTGTTTATCTACAGAGTAGTCTAATTAAAGCCTTTCCCCTTGCTTTTAATTTTATATAGCTATCTGCACTTGCAATGAAGATATTATGTTTTACTAACTTCTTTTGCTTAGACAATTCTCAGTGCCTTCCCCTCACTACTCAAAGGATTAGAGACGAAGTTCCAGCATTTGATACTTGAAGGGGAGATTCCTTTCAATGAACAATTGATTGAGATGTTAGCTAGAGATGGGTGTCATATGCCTGTTAAGCTCAGGTAAAGTGTTCTAGTAAAATAACTGTCTTAACAATTCTGAAGCATGAGTTTGGAGAAAATCAACAGCATGTTGTTCGGGTATCTTTAGCATTTGCTTTAAAATATCTTGTGGACTGCAGTTCAACATTTTTGTGAAAGTTCAATGCACATACATCCCTTTGCATCTTGGTACATAAACTTATGGTATTTTTATTATTAAAGTAAAGTTTGAACTTGGTCTGCATTTTTTGAAAATCTGCAAAGATAATGCTTTTTTGTGGTACATAGCTATGAAAATGGACACATGCACAGCAACACGCACATACTTCATACATAAGCTCATGTTTTTCTTTATATGAATGCCTGTGGCTTACCTCATCTGCTTGAATTTTATTTCCTTTGTATGCAGTAATTTATACCCTTCCCTGGAGAAAATGTGTTTAGAAGGAACTCGTTCGCAGGCTAAGCTTGCTGTCTCTGCTATATCTGCATTATCTAGTGCAGATGCCTCAGAGAAGTCCATTTACCCTAAACTCTGCAAGGTTATACATCTGATCTTTCTTGCCTACTGCTTGATGCTCGGATTTACGTAATTTGTGATATGTAATGTTTAGTTCGCTTTGTGGTTTGGAATATATTTTTTTTCATAAGAATTTGTGTTTCCTGATTTTGTGTCTAGTTGAACTTCTGTTCTTTTGCTAGCTAAAAGAAGTTCTCTCTTTATTCTCCATTTCTCTTCTCCTCCTGTGGGTTTGGAGATTGGGGAGGAGTTATGTGTGTTATATATGTGATATGCTACAGATGAAGTGCAAGATGCTTCAGTAATAATGATAGTTGTGTTGATCAAATGGTATATGCTTTGTACTTTCCAGTTTCTTGGCATCTATTTAAAAAATTTGAAGCATTTCAAAACTGAATCCAACATCTAAATGGCATTAAGAAAAAATAGAATATCTTGTTGGATATTGAAAGATAATATATATATTTTTAATTCTTAAAAAGAATATTTGAAAGATAAGTTGATTCTCATATAATGGTGAATATTAATGTTACTATTAACCTTGTATCAATTTAGGTTTAATTTGATCCTGTATTTGATTTATAAAAGCTTGCGCCTGCTGTTACCGTTGGACTGAATCTTTGTCTTTGTTTCCTGTTTTGTGTTGCCAGGTACTAGTGGATTCTCTAGAGAGCGGGAAGAATGCTCCTACTGTTTTGCAGTCCTTGGGCTGTCTGGCACAATATTCCGTTTCAACATTTGAATCACACCAAAAAGTGATTTCAAAATACATTATGGAGGCGATCTTTCAACAAAATGATGTAAAATTTCTCCTAGATTGCTTTATTAGTTTCTACCTTTTCTCCTGGAACTGTATATAGGAGTCATGCTGAATACTTGCCTTTTGGATTCTCTTTGTGATCATTAGGCCCTTGCTTCTGAGGATCTTGAGACTTCAACTTGTTGCAAAGCTTGTGAATTGAAGGTAAGCTTTTTTCTTGGGGTTTCAATGCATGCAAAACAGTTGTTCGTTTGCAGATTGACTTCATCCAGAAATTAAAACTAACAGAGTTGCATTACGGTTACAGCTTTCAACACAAGTTTCTACTTATTGCAACATTTAATAGTTGTAAGTGTAATATGAGTATAAGCTCATGTATCTATAATGGAGCGCATTCTGGGTAACTTGAAATTGCAGCGGGACCCCCCACCTTCAATTTTGCTGACACCCAAAAGATTGAAATATCAAGGACTTCTCCTGATAGTTCAATAGTTTAAACATATATCCCATTATTTTATGTCGTTTCGTTTGCCATGCTAAGTATTTATGCATTTGATATCTGAATGGGCCAAATAAGATACTTTATGTTGAATGAAATGTTCTTCTTCAGGTTTATGGGCTTAAAACCATTGTGAGGAGCTTTCTACCACATAAGAATGCACATCTTGGTCGCCCATTCAGCTTTTTGCTTGAAATTATCCAGCAAATGCTACGACACAATCAGTTGTCTGCTGGCTGCATCCAATGGTAATGGTATCACAAACTACTTGTGTGGGTCTTAGCTTCCATAGTAAATGTCGAAGTGCATATGGCCTCAATTAACATCTACTAATTAAATCCTTCTAGAAAACTAGTTTATCCGATTCAGGCCAATATTAAATAAATCTATGAAATGAACAGTTTGTCTCTAGTCTCTTTCACTCCCTTGGGTCTGGAATGGATCCCAGCTTTCTTACTTTTAGGTTGCCATCCTATGCCAAAAGATATACAATAAAAAATTGTGCATACATGAGTCTTCCTAAAAACCTAACACAATATTTTTGCAAGCAAATGGCTAGCCAGACCATTATTTTCTATTGATAAGCTACAGTGAGATGTCTTTATTGACTTGTGTTATACTTTGATCATGGTAAAGATAAGAAGTTGTTGAACTTCAAGGACAAAAGACTACTCTAGGCTCTAATGATAGTATCATCAACTTTACTATGCTTGAACTTATCTATCAGGGCTTTGTTTGACTGTCATCAGTGTGGCCTTTCTTGGCCCTATATCTTATCTCTGCTTTTCAATAATTTCATCTGAATTTGTTCCAGTGGACGAGATGAGTTCTTCATTCAATTAGCTGCAGCGAAGTCTGTTCTTCGGCTTTCAAGGAAATGGGATTTGCATATTTCTCCAGAAATATTTCGCTCAACAATATCGGTGGCCAAGGTTAGTAGAACTTGAAACAATATACAACTCAAATGATAATCATACAGGCAGCACAAGAAAGCCTTAAATCGTTTAGCAGCAGAAATCCACATTGCTTCTTTGATCTTGAGTCTTGCCCAACATTGTCAATGGTTCTTCAGCCTCTTCAAAACCATCCTTTATCTCTCCATCCAAGCTGATGACTAACAGAGTGTAATTTGCACTCTTCAAATGATCTGCCCTCCTCTGGAGCACATTGATTTAGAGCAAGTTTTCCTTTCTTCTTGTTTTCTTTCGTATCATGATGTTGGGTGTACATGTACCATAGCAATGGTAGGAGGTTTTGTTTCTGGAAGATAACACCAGATATGAATTACTACCTCCATCTCACAAAAGTAGTCCATCTTTCCTTTTTTGTTCATCTCATATATTAGTCCACTTTCTATAAATAGTAAATAACACTTGGCTACAGTTAACTCTCTCTCCTCAAAATTAATTACAACCACACATTCTACTTTTCTTAATTCTTGTGTCATTTAGAAGTAGGACTACTTTTATAATTCAATCTAAAACATGGTAGGAGCTTACAACTGGTTTAAATTCAGTAACTGTATATTTTGGCCAGGATCCTTCTCCTGTAGTTCGCAGAGCATTTACTAGCAAACTACACAAGTTGTTGCTAAATCACGCTGTGCCCATTAGATATGCCTGCGCCTTCTGTTTTGCTGCTTTAGATCCTCTTGAAGATTTGCGCAGTAATGTGAGTTTGTCTTATTTTCACTATAGTTAATCTCTCATGCTCTCATTTACTTACAGACTAAATATGTGGCTTCACCGTGTGATTATATGCTTCAGGCCTTGAAGTATTTGGAGGAATTTATTTGGGAATATGGTAAAAGGGTCCAAATCCATGAAACCATGACTAAGGAAGGAGCAGTTACCCACCCTGCTTGCCTAGTTGTGTTTCTGATACATTTTCTTGCACATGACCACAATTTCCCTGCTCCTGAATGTCGCGATGTAAAGATATATGCTGAGTTTATGAGGTACAGTGAGCTTCTTTTTATGGTCATGCAGTAACTTATGGTCCAAAGTAACAAACATTCATAGTAAGTACATCGAATTTTCTACTGTTCCTCCTAATTCATTAATATTCTTTGGGCAGTCCACTCTTTGTTACTGTGCAGTCATTAGTTAATGGGAATTCAGGTGATCATCAGTTGCATTTCAAATCATATACATCATTATACTTGCGAAGTATCTTTAATGCATTGAGAAAGGCAGAGGATGCTGCTGATGCTCAAATGACTCCGGTAACTATTCTGCTGTCTAATTGATATATCAAGCTTAATGCTTTGAAAAATAGCCATTATCACAGATACTGGATAACATTGTATTGTGCGTGAACTTCCTTATTGTGCTCATATTGTATCCATGCCTGTCTTAACTGTAGAAGTTGCGCCTGTTAGCAGAAGTGGGGTTATCCGTTTTAAATTCACTGAATACCAAAATCATGCCTCTTGGACATACTCCTTCATTAGTTCTTCTTCCATCATCACTGTATAAAAATGGTTCTTCTGGGATAAAAGAGGCAAGTTTTTCTGCTGATGATTTTATACAGCATGTGAAGATATGTTTCCTCTGGATGCCATTCTAATGATATGTTGCTTCTGCTAGGCTGATCCCTACTCTTCAATTCGTTGCAAAGCTGATGCAAGCTTTACTAAGAATTTGGTTTCTAGCCTCAAATCAGAGGTTTTTCTGGTATGTCTTGTCTACGCAAAATTGCCATTTTGACTTCCTTTTTTTTTGGTGACAATTTTAAATATCAATGGGCGATTTTGTTTCCTTAGATTGGAAGCAATTGTACCAAACACATCCATCAGTTTCTCGAGAATGCAGGACAACCGTGTCCTACAGATGGTTATAAAGAGAAATTGTCGATGGACAAAACTCAAGATCAGGTTGTTGAGCTCCAAACAGATCGAATAGTGAAATATGATACTTCCAATTGTGAAGCTGATACAAGTGGACATCAAAACCTGGCCATCCCCTCCCTTGTTGGAACTGTTGTACTGGACCAAACAGATGCAACTGGAAATAGACATATAACAAACATTTCTAGAGTACTGGAAGCCAAACCTTCTAACAATTGTGATTCTATGTCAATATCTTTATCGCCTCATGATGAACCTGTTGTTAGTTGTTCAAGAAATGAAGATGCAACTACTACAGCAGGCAGCATTCCTGCTGAGCCATCTTTATCATCAACAACCAGCGACCAAGTGAATCATAATACATCTGAGGTTAGTTTTGCATCATGAATCATGATTAAAGTGCTTTCAAATTTCTTGTATGGTCATTGATCTTTTGCTATTTATTATGGCGTAAGCAGAATATCAATAACAATGGTGGACTGCCCTGCAAACAGACATGTACTCCAACTGAAGAATGGTGAGTTCCATTTCATTGGTTAAAAATAATCCTAGTTTTGCAGAAGAAAATTTATGCTTTAAAAACTGATCGGAATTTTGATCCAGCTGCTTTTCTGATGTTGAGGATAGTTTTGATTCCACCAAGGGCACTCACCAGGTAATAATTATTTCCTAGTACTCCTTATTTTTACTTCAGTAACCTATCATGTAATGTATGTGGGTTTTGGGTTGATGCATTCGAGGTGAAAAATAATGCTTGCAATTTGTTAACAACGAATATTTGTTTGAAAAAAAATTATTATCTCATTTTTGGGGATGGCCTCGCCATGTTGATGGGAATAAATATCACATACAGTTGTTACTGTTACATTCTATTTGCCTCCAATATATGCCACTTCATGCGTACGCTGCAAAGATCCTCGTATTTTTAATAAGATAGATTCTATTTTTCCTCATCTAGGTCCAGTAATCGTTCTGGAAACTGTTGACTCCTAGGTGCAGTTCGAGTGAAACAAGCATGAGCTGCTTGGCCAATAGAGTTTTCTTGGTGTAAACTCTCAATGTTTAAGTCACAATTAGAGTTTAGATAATACTTGTTAAGTCTAGGAAACTATGAATGGTCATATAAGTGATGTGCCTTGAGTTTATGGTGCTTAGAGAAGTAAGTTTTACTTTTCAGTACAACACTCACACTCACACTCACACGCGCGCACGCGCACACACACACACGAGATGACTCGAACCCCCAACTTATTGGCTGGACGTAAGCGTCTTACCAATTGAGCTACCCTTCACCATCCTTAAAGTTGTTAGTAGTTGTGATTGGGTGATATGTGGCTTGTGGATAAGAACTAATTTATTCATCTGCCTCTTTAGCCTTGGCTACTTTTGTTTATCATGCAATCCTTCACATGTTACCTATAGTCGATTTTAATATAATACTATATACGATAGTATACGTGTTTCCTTAATATTATTGTGTGTTGGGATTTCTGATTTCATCTAAGATTACTAGCCTGACCTGGCCATTCTACCATGTTTCCTCCTTAAATCTGTTAGTTCTGTATTTTATCGTGTTTCCTCAAGTGCCTTGTTTTAATACTTCTTAACGACTTATTGCCACAGGATTTGTTTGATCCCCTAGCAGAAAGCTGGTAAGTTCTTAAACACATCAGAGTTTATTTCCAACAAAATGTCAACCAGCTTTAACTTTTAAGTATTCTGGCCTTCAACTTTCTTGTGAAAATTGCATATAACTTGTAGGCTATTAATTTATAGGTTCTCAGTGTTGAATGTCAAGCCAGTTGTTCTGACTTATCTTATATACTAGTTTGTTTTGGTCTAGCTTCCGAATATCTTGTAGCAGGATCCTTATATTTGAAGTTTTGCAGTGAACAAAGCAGGAGTTTTACTGCCGACACTGAAGCAGAAAACCTTGAGTCGTTACATGAGTCCAAAGAAGCAACTCCGCTAAAGAAAAGAGATCTCCGTACCAGAAAGGTGTCTCAGGCTGGTAATATTATAACTTTATGTTTAAAAAGATTCAAGCTACATCATTCCATTCCATGTCGAATTTATTTGCTTTAAAATGAACTAAAATTGGCCTACCACAATCATTTTCTTTGCTCACAGTGAAAAGAACTAAGAGATTCCACGATACCATGGAAACAGAGAGCTCTGAAGTTGTAGATTTGAGCGGCAACCAGGTAATTTTAGTTCCGGATCCCTAGTTTGGATGAAAACCAAACTACATCCGAATAAATGTAGTCGTTCTGCCAATATTTCTTCGATAGTATTTGATATACCGATGATAAGAACTCATTACAGAGCCCCGTACTAGATCTTCTCATCAGCCAAATGTACTTGGCCTTTTCTTTCTCTCACGATCCGTTTCCTTTCTTGCCTTCTCCGTTTTTCAGAAAAGGCGGACTCGAAGCCAGAAAGCTTGATGTACCTTAATGCTCCATGATGCTCATGTGATGAAAGAAGTATGCTGTTTATATGTTTTGTACTACTACTTCAGAAGGTAGCTCTGCTTTGAGAGTGCTTCTCTCTCAGAAGCACTAGAGTTTTACTTATAGTTAGTATTTAGTAACGAGTTTACTAGTATGGGTTGTTCTAATCGTTACCCAAATTCGATATAATTGTAAATATGTCATCGAATATGAGTTTATCGAATACTTTTATCACCATATTAACATATGTTATTCATAATTTTATTAAGGAGTAATTAGTATTCTATAAATTTTATAGTATACAACAATTTTTTCTAAATTTCGACATAATATCAATTGGTATTGAATTCAATATTTGTAATCTGACTTAATACGAAATTCGTCTAGTCATCTAAATTATGTATAGAAAGAACATAGTTAACATAAATATTGATTAATTCACACCTAAGGGCATGTTCAATGCTAGAATCCCAAATGGGGTTCTTAAAGGTGTCACATAGACAAGATCTCATTCGTATTAAAAAATCACAATGGTAAGGTTCTTAATAAAGGTTCTTATTATAATTAAATGGTCCCACTAATTTAATTATTTGAGAAAATAAGAGAGAGGAAAAAAATAAAAAAGGAATGTGGGCCCCACTTTTTCTTAAGAACCAGTATCTTATATAAGACCCCGGGTTCTTATTTAGGGGATCTCCAATGAGGATGCTAATTAAGGTGTGGGTTCTTGTTTTTGCCACATAGACAAGAACCACTCCATTGTACTAAAAGACTAATTAAACTTCAAATAGACTGACACTGGGCCCCTAAGTGGATGGCCAATGGTTGAGGGGTAAGCTTGTGACTCAATAGGTCATGTGTTTTAACCTAAAAAAAAAAAAAAAGAATGACACTGGACGACGTTAAGTGCGATCTTACCTTACTAGCACTCAGTCGGATCGGTGGGGTGCCGCTTAACGTCTAGGCCGAGGACTAAACGGACCCTTTTATAGAATAAGTTATATTTCTATCGGTTTCAAATTTACTATTTATCACTTTCGTCTTAATTTTCGTATAATATAAATGCTACTCTTGGATCAACGAGGGAATATTAATTAATTTAAATAAATAGTAGTAGTATGAAGAAGGAAAAACTTATTCTTGGATGGGACATCACCACTCGAGTAACCAAACGTCCAATTTATTTCCAACTTAATTCCCGAATTTAATTTTCTCTCTCTTCTCTTCTCTTCTCTTCTTTTCTTTTCTCTTCTCTCCAAATAAAAATAAAATTTAGAAAAACGGAGAGCGAAGGTCTGCACCGTCCATCAATGGCGAATCTCAAGGCTGATTCCCCTCTCTCCACCCGCATCGTCCGTTCTTTCATTCATTTCCTAAACTCCGGTAATCTCTCTCCGCCGCCGTTTTGCTCGCATTTCAGTTTGACTATCGCTCTATACTTGAATTGATTTGGGGTTTATGGAGTTCTTCTACCCAAGGAGGTTTTTGTGAAATTATTTCTTCGATATTTGCAGTTGAACCGTCGGAAGGAGCTCATACGGAAGCGCTTGAAGTCGCAAAGGATTGTTTGGCGGAGTTTTTCAAGATTGATCAGTCTTCGATCGACACTCAATCGAATTCGGACTCGCTAGTCGACATTTTTAGTTCTAGGGAAGAATCTAGGAGTAGTTTGGGTAACAATGGCGTTCCTGAGGCGCCTTCTTCGTCTCGTGGGAAGAGTGCTGAAGTTTCAGGGGCAACGCAATCATCGGTAATTTTCTTCTTACTACGTTTCTTGTGATGTTATTCCGATTATTTTCTTGTGTAGGCTGTGACTGTAAAATTACAACTCTACGCATTTCTTGCGCACTCCCAACTTTTTTTGTTTGGAATTTTGGATGCAAGTACTAACGAGAAACTTGTTCTTTGAGAAGGTTTTGGATAGTTTCCTCCGCCGATCTTCAAGAAAAAAAAAAAAAATCAGATAGTTTTATACAAGATCATTTGATTAGTGCCTCCTGTATTCATCTAATTGTTATAGTCTTGTATATAATCAGAATACAACCTTTTAAAAATTAGAAAAGTTATTTGTTTTCCTCTCGATTTTTATCGATGTTCTTGATGAAGAACAATTATCTTTTAGATTATTTGTTATGTGTTATCAGTTATATTGGTTGGTTCACTTGGTTGGGCCATTGGGTTGGGATGGATGGTGTCCCTACTATGTTCTTGTGCTATCTTATGCAGTGTTTGACTTCGATTCTATGATGATCCATTTCAGGATCAGGACAGGACAAGTGGTGCACGTTCACTTGGTATGGCTGCAAACTTTTCCCTATCTTGATTGAGTGTGTGGTTTTTTGTAGAAATTCTTATTATCTATCATAAGAAACACAGGTTCTTGTCCTGGTTGAATATGATAAAAGGTTCTTATCTTCTATCTTGGAGTGCTGGCTTGGCTTCGCAAAAAACTTGATAACATCACAATTAGTGTTTTTATAACATCTAAAATATGTTTTGGTACCATCAGAAAAGCTAAAATCAAGCTCGACAGCTACAGCAGTAGTGACTAGTACTAGTAGTTCTAAGCTTGAGATTAATATAACTAATTTCAATTGGGGCTTGAGATTAAGAGTTACTGAAGTAGCTTGACTCTAATACCTTAGAAGGAGTTCAATTTTATGATTGTTACCAAATACTTCCTCAAACGACTGGACTTACCCATCACCCGCAGAGTACAGTTTCCATGATTTTTTTTGGAGGGTACAGAAGGGTTTCCTGCTCCTTTTGTAGTTAATGTATTTCTTCTTTTGGAGGCATTGAGTGCACTGCTTCCTTCTTCCTTGGTGCTCCTTTCAAGTGTAATGCTGAGGAATCTTTTTCCTACGGTTGACTGTTGTTGGGTGGTTCTTTTGGGGAAGGGATTGGAGTGGATGGCTTGAACCTGGGACATTGTTGGATGTGGTGCATATGAAATATATTGTTCATAGCACTTGACCAAAATTCACATTGCTAGGACCTCTAACATAAGTTAATATTTTCTCCTAATTGGTTTCATTGCTTCAGATGAATTTAGATTGTCGTGTAATACTCGTACAGCTTGTATGTGGCAGCATTCTGAATGCTAGTTATGCTGCTTTAGTTTGACTAAGTTGATTCTGATAAAGCTGAGGAGACAAAAATAGAGTACTGTATTTACCATCTATTTGGGGAAGTCTTTATGCCCAGTTGGATCTAACTCAATTGGTGCTTGGGTATGTGAATAGTAGGACCAGCCGTGCATTTTTCCTTTATAAGTAAAGCATGTATTTCCCCTATGCAATGACAACACTGAACACTCTATTTTGCATTGACAGGAAGAGATGAACTTTTTGGGCAATTTGTTGATGTTCTTGACAGACTCCACTTCTTCAGATATATGCCCGATGGGAACGATGATCTGAGTCAGCTTGATGCAGCAACAGATGTATTTCATTTTGCTGTGAAGGTAACTTGATATGACAATGAAATATTGTTTTATGATCGTATCTGCTTTGATGTTATGTTGATCTAATATGATTGATACGAGGAGCGTGGATCTCATTGCCTTTTCTTGGGTTTTAGAGTTCTATTATTTACTTATACATCCACTGATCCACCAGATATTTCTTCAATTTCAAGCTGTCTACCTGGAATTAGATGATAGATGTTAGAGACAATTTTCGCTTTGGTGATTCCTTTGACTGTACAGCATTTTCTTGGGTTTAACAGGAAATGCAAAGAGCAGGGTGTCAAAACTATGATCTAAAAACGTTGGCGGATACCTTCAAAGCCCAAGGTACTTTCACTCGATGTTTTCAAATGAAGGGCTTTCATACACATGCTAGAAAATTTTCAATAATGCAAAAGAAACTAATATGGCACTGTTCCCATGTTTTTAGACTACAATCTTTTGCAACCAACTAAAGAAAAGAAACATTATGTTGGTACTCAATCGAAAATTCCTCTAGTAAAACTCAAAAGAAAACATATATTTTTGTAATCTGACATTCAATTCAATGTAATGCAGTTGAATGGCCAATCAAACATTTTGGAATGCCATTGGGTGGGGATTGGGAACCCCTTGACCATCCTTAGTGTACCCCTCAAGTGGCCTTATATGTAACTATAATAATACTAAATGCCCCTCTATAGAATATGTAAAGGAATCACAAAACTCGACTGTGAAAGTACGTAAAATTTTATTTGTGAAAACCATGTTTCTCCATTCCCTCCTTCATTATACATACCGCTTTCCTGTGGAGGGAGATTGTGAGCTATTAGGCTAACAAGACACTAAATAGCTTCCCTTGAATACTATCATTAGTCCACTAACATGTGATTAAATAGAATCCTTGGTTGAAAAGAATAGTTGAGATGATTGAAGCATACCATTATTACGTCCGGTCATTAGTATTAAATAGTGCCTCGCACGTTGTTGCTTGTCTGGTGGATTCTGCCACGTTAGATATTGATTACAGCTGACTAACCATGACAGTCTCACATGCAAAATAGGGCAAAATGTATGGAAGTGTTTATTATTCTAGCCTTCTATTGATGAATGTTCCTGTAAAGAAACAGGTAAATGTTCTAGGATATAGAAGAATCCTTAGAGGAAGTCTCAGATAGAGTTGATTGGTGGTTTCAAATCGTAAAGAATCTAAGTTCGTTTTTTAATGTTGCCTGTGAATTGAAGTTGTATCTTAGGTTAGGATGTCATTACTTTGTGGATTTCTCATGCCTTTGCACTGACTGAGTTAATGATCCTCTTGTTGATAAAACATTTGGTTAATATTCCTTCTCTTGGCAGGCAACAAGGCCATGCAGTCTAAACACTACAGAGATGCAT
Organism: Thymus mandschuricus; assembly: GCA_029379335.1. NCBI lineage: Eukaryota > Viridiplantae > Streptophyta > Magnoliopsida > Lamiales > Lamiaceae > Thymus > Thymus mandschuricus. The sequence goes on from CM057074.1 coordinate 40,484,284, forward strand.
TGCAACTCTATAATCTTGCTGTTGCTTTATGTGGAGACAATGCTGTTTACTATTGCAACAGGTCAGCATCATATTAATGAAAAATTAATAGTCATCTATTCTTTTTATGTCTCGAGCCTTCATATCATCTAATGACATCTTAATTTTATCATAAGATGATTTTGTTTTGATGCGCTTACTTAAAAATTGTCAGGGCAGCTGCATATACCCAGCTTCGGTACTATAATGCAGCAGTTCAAGATTGCTTGAAATCCATGGAGATTGATCCAAATTATAGCAAGGCTTATAGCCGCCTGGGATTCGCTTACTACGCCCAAGGGATGTACAGAGAAGCAATTGATGAAGGATTTCAGAAAGGTTGGTGGTTTTAATTGGAGGAAGATATAAACTGTAATTTCATTCCAATCTCAATTTCTCTAGTCTCGTCTGCTGCCATAGGTCAATGACTGATACAGTTCTCATGCATCAACTTTAGATGGATAACTCGGAACAAACTCTTGCAAAAAGCCTTTCATATTTTCTTGCCACTAAAGTTGTTGTCAGTAAATAAATATGTTAGTTGAGATCGTATAGGTAAACCTTGTGAAGATGAACACACAAAAGTTGAATCCTGATAGTATTACTGTCTTGTTGGCAGCCTTGCAGCTTGATCCTAATAATGAGTCGGTGAAAGAAAATATTCGGGTTAGTTTGCATATGTATCTTATTACTGCGTAGGATTATCATTTTTGTAAAAATTATAGATTATATTTAATATCATTCTCATTTTCTCGTTCTAGGTTGCTAAACAGAAACTGACCGAAGCGCAACAAAGGAGAGGACCTGGTCAGGTATTTATTTCTTACACTGCCTCCAAATAAATGCCTGTTCCTCATTGGAGAGTGCCAATTTGAGACTAGTGAAGTGAAGATTGAGAGTATTCGCATTTTCATATTGGTTACATATAGAGAGGATCTTTATGATCCAAAAAGTGGTATTCGTCTTGATTTATGGATTCGGGAATGCAAAATGGCCGAGATACAACTGAATATTAACAGTTTCATCGACTTTTTTTATATGAGCAATGGTTCCAAACTTCATATACCTGATGTTTCCCTTTTACAGAGTTCGACTTCAACCAGTCACAGACAGGCCAGCCACCCGTCTGAAGGTGGATCAAGAAGTAGTTCAATTCCAACACCTCCGCCTCCATTTTCAATGCATCATCCGCCACCTCCATTTTCAATGCATCCACCTCCTCCGTTTTCAATGCATCCACCACCGCCTCACAATCCACCACCTCATCATCCACCACCTCCATTTTCAATGCCACGACCTGCATTTTACTACAACGTGAATGGATTCCCTGCTGATTTCTCTGGCATGATGATGAATATGGCTGGCAACATGTTCCCACCGCATTTTCAAGATGGACACGAGGGAGAGAGTCGATCTAGTCCAGGTAACGAGCCCGGAGCAGGTGGAAATATGAATTTCTATACGACTTTCAATGAGGATTTAGCGAACGCTTTCAGTTCTATGATGGGGATGTTCTCTTCACCCAACGGAAACCAACAAGATCAGAACAACAATGGAAGATCTGCTCCGAGATGAGACAGTAGAATCCCGAAGCTCGATCTCTAACTCGAAACATCGTACATTTTGCAGGAGAATCTGGTCGCCCCCCCCTTGAATGACTTGTAATAATAATCTTGGTTTCTCTCATGCTGTCACTTTCTATTGCTCAACTTTTTTCCTCCCGTGCAAAAAATAGGTAGACATTATTTTCTGTGGATATTATTGTACAGTTTTCTGTGAATGGAAAGTTGGCTTTGACCATGAAATTGGATTTTGGTACTTCTATTTTTTACCGATTCAACTGTCTTGTTTCGAAGAAACAGAATTTTAGGTGCATTGTTAAAAGTAAAAATGATCCAATTTTAATAAACGTGACAGTTCGTGTTGAATGACTCGATTAAAACAACAGAATAGTTGAAGTTGTAAATGGCTCGCCTCAGATAAAAAAAAAAAGGACAATTGAAGATAAACGGAGGGACTTTTTTGTTTTAAGTAATTATGTCATCAATTTTTTCCGAAGACGAAAAGGAAACAAAATCGAAATCGCTCTTTTTATTAGATCCAATCTCTCTCTCTCTCCCAGTCCCCACTACGGAAGAAAACCTAAAATCATTGTCGAACAATTGGGAGAATTCAGTTGCACCAAATCGGAATCCCTCCGGGAAAAACCAACAAAATTCGCGAGTATTCATTCTTCTTGTTTGAAATTTCAATTTTTTTGCGTTGTTTTCTGAATTCGTATTGTCGGTTTATCGCTTTTTCTGCAACAATTTCCCGCGTTCATCCCTTTTTCTGGGTTAGAATTCTTAGTCGCATTGTGTAGAAGCTGTTCCTTTTGCTGGATTTCAGTTGATGGATTATCTAATATCCTTGTATTATCATCGATTAACAACTTTTTCGAAATACCATGCTGCGTAAATCCAAGATTTTTCGAAATTATTGAGGGGGATTCAATCATTGTTAATTGACTGGTTATTTCGTTGTTTTATAATGCCAGGGGTTGATGCTGTTGCTGCTTACCTGCTGATCGAATGGATGGTAATAGCAATAGGTTCGGGAGAGGTATGGATTTTCCTCTTCTCGATCAAGAACACGTATTTTTTCCATATTTATTCTTAAATATCAAAATGCTATTAGTTTCCTTTTTTGCATTGCTTCTCAATCTGAGGTTAGTTTCCCACCTCTATATTTCATTTGTTGATGAATAGAATGCAATGTGGTGAAGATGATTAATAGCTTCATGGAGCTGGCCTTTTAATCCCATGGATAATGGTGTGAAGATTATTGTGGGATGATATTTGAGGATCTTTAAACGAGTAGGTTGCCTTTTTGATTGTAATGTGTCACTTTCGAGTCAGTCGAAAGAACGATCTTATTGAAATAAATGTTTGGTCAAGTGAGTTGATTAAAGAAGTTTCAGGTGTCCTCTAAATTCTACTATTATTCAAGAAACTGATAGGGATAGTTTGATTCAAGTTTCTGATGTCTGAGGCGCAATGAATTCCCATTTCCACGAGATCTGTAACATTTGACTTTACCTGATTGGGGAAAAAAAACCTCCCTGTCTGTATCCGAGTATTATACAATAGTTGGCGATAGTTAATTGTCTTTGTCGTTTTATATCACCGGCTTGTAATTCGATTATGTTTTGAGCTTTCCCCAACTTGGCATTCTTGTGAAAACAGGTCCAAGAGAACTTACAGGTGCTCTCGATCTGATAAGTCACTTCAAGCTGTTACCTCATCACGAGTTTTTCTGCAAGAATTCACGCCCTGTTTCAGTTTTAGAGACGCACTACCTATCCAATGTGGTGGGTGACACAGAAATCAGAAAAGGGGAAGGGATGCAATTAAGTCAGCTTGTTCAGACTACATTATCAAGGGATAATTCTTCTCGTATTAAGCCATTTAACTTAGATGTGCTTGGAGAAGCCTTTCACCTTCGAGAATCAGCGTCTGTAAATCTGTCTCCTGTAAGAAAATTTTCAAATACATTTGTATTTGCACTTTTATCTTAAACTAGTAATGATGGTTTTAAATTGTTAATTTGTAAGCTAAAATGAGGAGCATTAACGTCTTGTGCTGTTTTAAAGGCTGAGATGGGAACTCCCACGGTTGCGGTAAAACCCAAAAGTGAGTCCAAACCCAAGGACAAGCATAAAAAGCACAAGGACAAACACAAGGAGAAAGATAAAGAGTCGAAGAAGCACAAAAGAAGTAAAGAGGAGAAGGAGAAAAAGAGAGACAAACATGACAAGGTTTTCTATTCTCTTGCTCTGGTATTCATGTGCAAAATTTTTTAGTCTAATATGAACTACAACTTTTAAACTCTTGCACGCTTCAAATATTTTGAATAATGCATAGACTGTAGTTTTTCTTTTTCGGGTCATTTTCACTGATTGAGAAGAATATAGACGGAAATAGCAATGACTTCTTGTTGGAAATTTCAGAACCCCAAGTGTTAATTCAAATTCGTTTGACATATTCTTTTCATTTGAAGATGCATTCTCCTTTCTCTCAACCTTTCATTGGATTAACTGTGGAATGTAACTCGTGTTGGTTAATCCAGAAAAAGAAGCGTGATGGAAATGACGATGCCAATGGGATTAGAAAACACAAGAAAAGTAAGGTAATGAAACTGGTTCTACATCCACTCCCTTATTATTTCCTTTTCTGTATGCCACACTCATGGTTTTCCCAGGCTGTCACGTCTAGCCCCGTAACATCTTGTCCAATGTTTATTTCCTTCTTCTGATCCTTTCGAATATTTGCAGCATAAGAGCACAAAGACTGATGAGTTAGGGACTAAAATTAGGTTTCCGGTGTAGAAGGCCGTTAATGACCTCCAGGTATATTTCCCTACTTGCAAATAAGCTTTATGCTTTCTTTTTTCTAGCCGAATGTCACAAGCTCCATCTTCAACGACCCTCTATATTTAAGTTCGATAAATCTACCAAGTTTTGTCATTTTGGTGTTCGTTGATCGTCAAATTTGTCCTTCTCAAATGCAGAATTTAGAAAGGGTGAATGGTTACTTGAATCTATTTCAAGTGCTACGAAATGGAAGGATGTATCATTTTCTGCTTGGTATAGAGCTCTTTCGGGTTTATTCGTTGCCATTGCTTTTGTAGTTCATTTCCAATTTATATTTTTTCTTTTTTTTAATAATTTTATTTTATAGGTACATGTAAAACTCTTGGAAGGATGGAGAAGTTGGAATTAATTTTTTTCCCCTTCTTTTTTTTGCTCATTTTGCTTCCCTCACAAGTGAAAATCGTAGGTTTTGTTGTAAATAATTAGTATAAATTTAATAAATATGCTTATACATTCGATATTACGTGTGATCTTTGATTAAATGGAAGAATTTCACAAATACTATAAGATTGAGAAATGGTATGGAGTTGAGAAATTTCGATAACTTGAATATAAGGTCAAATATTTATTGACAAAGTAAATATGGCGAATGCAATGCGTCACTGCTATAAAAATATATTGCTACTCTTTCCGTCCCACTTCATTAGTTCCATTGGAATGTGACACGGTAATTAGTGGGACAAACGGGGTACATCAAATTTCCACGTTCTACTGATAAATTGACATTTTCCTTTCGTAACGTCATAATGATATATGGACATTTTCCAAAATAGAAAATTCTAAGTCGATAAAATTCAGACACATCACTTTAATCCACTAATTTTCATTTTAATACGTTATAATCACTTGTGTCTTAATTTCGGCGCTGACAAAAAGATCTCTTTCTCGATGAGACGGAGGGAGTATATACTAAAATGCATATTAAAATTTAAAATAAAGGGTAATGGTAAAATAAGTCAACAAAGTAAGAACAAAAAGAAATTAGAGCGAGAAAGAAAGAATTTTGTTGAGTGCGGATCACAAAAAATCCAGTAAAAATCCAGCCAAGAAAAGAACTTGTACTGAAATTTCAATGTTAGTGGTCTAAATAAAAGCTCCGCCAAAACCCACAAATTTCCAAAAGCCCACAACAATAAGAATCCGCCATTCTTAACTACATGCAGCAGCTGCAACAGCTGCACCATCACTCCTAAACTTCTTCCCTTCATTGTTCTTTCCGCCACCCCCAATTTCGAAGGTATGCTGATTTCTTACCCACCCTTTTGTTTTCTTGAAGTGATCCGATTCTGATCGATTTCACGTAATGCGGATCATTTGGTACTCGAATTTGTATGAATTTCACTGCATTTCGTAGTTGAAAGTTATAATCGTGGTTTTTGTTTGTGTGGAAATGATTTTTTGTTACTTGTTGTTTAGTTTCTTGATTTGGGATTGTTTCCATTTTTTGTTTCATTCGCTCCCGTAGTTCGTCTCTCTAATTTTTGGGAGTTAGTGGAGTTTTTGAAGATTGTCCCTTTCAATGGCGGGGAGGTGTTTGGGTAATTTGGATGCAGACGTGTGTTCTTGTTTTTAGTTAGTGCTTTGGGATGTATGCTTCACTTTTTTTCTGGATTGGTGATTGTGTGTTTGATGTCATTATCGTGTAGGTTTTATTGTTGTTGGATTGATGGTGTTGTGTGCTTTCTATTTGTCGAAGAACGGGTCGTCTAGTGATGTGGGCTTATTGATCTCATAGTGAAAGCAACCTTGTAGATGATGATGTGATGCTAATATATATTTTATCGGATGCTTGCTGAGGATCCTAAGAATTTGCTCTATTTGAAAGTTTCTTCCGTTTTTCTTTTGTATTTCTCCACCTAATCTAATCTAGTATTTGAAATTATCAAGGAAAGCAGCTGCTGATGCATTTTTACTTGTTAGATAAGCTTCGGATTATTTATGTGACAGTAGATTGATCAAAAGCATCGTGAAGATTTTGCCTCAACTTTTTTAAGATAACTATATCCTTCATTCCCTTGCCTTAGGCTTTCAGGCAGCTTTTGAAGAATGGGTCCTTATTATGTTGGTGCCATAATTCCGATTCTGATAACACTTATAGTTCGAAGCTCGAAGAAGGAGAAAAAAAGAGGTTTACCTGCAGATGTTGGTGGAGAGCAAGGTTATGCTATCAGAAACTACAGGTTCACTTCACCTGTGGAATCAGCTTGGGATGGAGTTACGACTCTTGCTGAGCTTTTTGAGCAGTCGTGCAAAAAGTATTCTGACCGGAGGTTACTCGGGACACGTAAATTGATTGCAAGATCAGTGGAAATATCTGGTGGAAAGTCCTTTGAGAAGCTCCATCTGGGTGAATATGAGTGGCTAAGTTATGGGCAAGCGTTTGAATCTGTATGCAACTTTTCTTCTGGTTTAGTGCAACTTGGGCATCAAAGGGGAGAGCGCGTAGCAATATTTGCTGATACACGTGAGGAATGGTTCATTGCGTTGCAGGTATGTTAATTTTCATGTTTTCTAGGAAATGTTTAGTCGAGAGTTTGTTTTTAATTGTAGCTGTTTGATAGTATGTATGCTTTCAAAGTAATGGCTAATCATGGGATTATACATGTACATAGAGGACAATACCTTATGTGGAGTGCATCGCAATGTTAGAAGTTCGAAACCACTAATATTTTGAATCATCAGGGCTGTTTCAGGCGCAACACAACTGTTGTCACCATCTATGCATCTCTAGGTGAAGAGGCACTATGTCACTCGTTTAATGAGGTCTCTCTCTCTCTCTCTCTCTCTCTCTCTCTCTCTCTCTCTCTCTCTCTCTCTCTCTCACACACACACACACACACACACACAAACACACAGAGGCTCGTGAGGTTGAAAGTAACAACCGCACCAAGCTTACTAGAATAAATTCATATTCATCTTCTCCCTTATGTTTGTATTAGTTGAAGGGCTGAATACATTCACCTTCATTTTATTCTCTTTCTTAATTTATGCCTTTTTTTGGTGACATGACACTAATGTTATCCATTGTCTTCCTCAGACAGAAGTCACAACTGTGATTTGCGGATATAAGGAACTTAAAAAAATAGCAAACATAAGTGGCCAGCTTGACACTGTGAAGCGTGTTATATGCATGGATGAGGAATTCCAGTCAGATTCTTCACTAGTTTCTGGAAGCAGCAGTTGGACAGTCACGTCATTCTCGGATGTAGAGAAGCTGGGCCGTGGAAATCCAGTTGACCCAGAATTACCTCTTTCAGCTGATGTTGCTGTTATAATGTACACCAGTGGTAGTACGGGCATGCCCAAGGTTAGTTTGCCTTTTGGTATTTGAGCAACACTCAAGTTTGACGTACGTTCTTGGTTTAGTTTTCGTAATTGTTGATCACCATCCGATTTGTTTAAAGTTATAGTTTGGTTGTGTTGAAGAAGATGGTATAGACTTTTATTTGGTACAATCTTTATCACCCTTCTGTTCATTCACATGCACAAACACTTCCATCAATTCGACAATCTTCTGAGGGTTCAATGCTAGTAAATACTATACTGTTTCATGCCATCTAGAATAGGCCTAATTTTATTTCTGTTTTTTCCCTTCCCTTTCCCCCTTTCTTTGACTCGTACAGGGTGTGATGATGACACATGGTAACGTTTTAGCTACAGCATCTGCTGTGATGACCATTGTTCCTGGACTAGGACACAACGATGTCTATTTAGCATACCTGCCACTGGCTCACATTCTGGAACTAGCTGCTGAGGTATGGCCTTCTCCAAAATACTGGACTAATTCTCGACAGTAAAATTGCTCATCTTTCATACTCTTTCTTCTTCAGAGTATTATGCCAGCCATTGGAAGTTCTATAGGATACGGATCTCCTTTAACTCTGACCGATACTTCAAACAAGATAAAGAAGGGTACAAAAGGGGATGCAACAGTACTAATGCCAACACTGTTGGCTTCTGTGCCTGCCATTCTTGATCGTGTTAGAGATGGAGTGCGGAAAAAGGTCTGGAATATTTTGTCGAAATTGGCTATTGATGCCTTTCATTTTTTGTTTGTAATCAGATTGTAAAGTAGATTCTTATGCAATAAAATTCACTGGTAAAACTTCAGATCGATGCTACTGGTGGGCTCCCAAAGAAACTATTCGATTTGGCATATTCTCGCAGATTGTCTGCTATAAATGGCAGTTGGTTTGGGGCTTGGGGATTAGAGAGGCTTCTCTGGGACCTTCTGGTGTTCAGAAAAGTCCGAGCTATTTTGGGTGGCCGTATTCGCTTCATACTATCAGGAGGAGCTCCTCTTTCTGGTGACACTCAAAGATTTATTAATATATGTCTCGGGTCAGTTCTGCTCTCAGCTGGAAAGTTTAAATATAGTATTTTTTTTCCAAGAAAATTGATTGCAGAAATATAATTTAATCTGCTCCATTCATGTGATAAATTAGAATTATACGAAAACATGTGATTAAGTGAATGTAAACATCTCCTCAGAGGATTGAACGTGTGTTTTTATTTTGTGTTTTCTAGTTTCTTGTCCATAACTCAATTGGTGGAAAAGTTGAAAGGAGTTTGGTTCTTATGCCATAGATAATGAATAACTGTATTTTTCTTCCTTTTCCACTGTAGTAATTCAATCTGCTAAGACATTTTTGTTATCTTCAGTGCTCCGATTGGTCAAGGCTATGGCCTTACTGAGACCTGTGCTGGTGGCACTTTTAGTGAATACGATGATCGATCTGTTGGTCGAGTCGGTGCTCCTCTCCCTTGCTCAGTTGTTAAGGTAACTTAAGTATAAACATATATTGCTTATTTTTATGAAAATCCTGGTCTTTGATTCTGAAGAATTGTTCATTAGTCTGAAGTGATGAATTGGAGGAAAAAGAATTGGAGTTTTGCGTCTATCTTGTCGAAGTTAATCACAAAATCCTTTCTATCCTTATACATGGCCACTTTTATAGCATTCTATGAACAATTTTTCAGTTGGTTGATTGGCCTGAAGGCGGATATTTAATCAGCGATTCTCCGAAGCCAAGAGGAGAAATTGTCATTGGTGGACCTAATGTTACTCTTGGATACTTCAAGAATGATGAGAAAACAAGAGAAGTTTACAAGGTAGTAATATTCATTCGTGATTACTATGTATTTTAACCTTTGCATCTGTTAATGGAAATTCTTATATTACTGACATATTGCCAATTTGTTCATCTCGATGCCTAAAGGTGGATGAGAGAGGAACTAGATGGTTCTACACTGGTGATATTGGCCAATTCCATGCTGACGGTTGCCTTGAGATAATTGACCGTAAGAAGGACATCGTTAAACTTCAACATGGAGAGTACGTTTCCCTGGGGAAGGTACAATTTTAAGCATTCAAACGTTTGCCATTTTTAGTGTTTTGTCTGCCAGATATAGCAGAATCTATACCTATGTTTTCCATTTCCACATGACTTTCGAAGCATTTCAATCACGACACCATCTATTGATCTTTTGTAACGATGCCATTTCAATGCACTGATGAAACGATGCAGTTTCCATTTTTGGAATATATTGTGGGATGTAATTGCGAAATGTTAAAATGAGGTGTTGCTTCTTCGAATTCCTTTTGCTTTGTTGGAATGAGACACGTGACAAGTATTTGCATCTGTAGGTTGAGTCGGCTTTACTTGTGAGCCCGTACGTGGAGAACATTATGGTGCATGCCGATTCTTTGTACAGTTACTGTGTGGCTTTGGTGGTGCCTTCACAGCACACTTTGGAAGCCTGGGCTTCGAAACAGGGAATCCAATATTCTGATTTTGCTGATTTGTGCCAAAAGGAAGAGACTCTTAAGGAAGTCTCCGGCTCATTATTCAAGGTACGAAACTTTAACCCTTCTAATTGTTTTTGTGATCTTAATATGTATTCTCCAAAACCCCAAAACTTCGGTTGATTATCAGATTAGAACACATTTTGACATTGACATATAAGTACCAGTCAATGTATCTCATTCTCAAATCTAGGAACGGGCGATCTTTCCACTACCAGAAAGTCGAGCTGATGCACGACTTTTTGGTACTGCAAGACTGAAAGTGTGTTAGGCATATGAAATTTGATTGAAACTTTTACCTTTCCCATTAGATTGACAATACGAGAGATTGTGTAATTGAAGAATTAGACGATTGAAAACAAGCGATGGATTACATCCTATGTTAAATTTCATACTATATGTGAAACCATTCCATTTCAATTGGTGTAAATGAATGCAGGAAGCAAAGGCAGCAAGATTGGAGAGGTTTGAGATTCCGGCAAAGATCAGACTGCTGCCGGAACCTTGGACCCCAGAATCGGGTCTCGTCACTGCAGCTCTGAAGCTCAAGAGAGAGGTGATTAGGAAAACCTTCTCTGAAGATCTTTCCAGCCTCTACTCTTCATCATGATCCAATTTTTGAATAACCTTTTCCTTTGTAGAGTTTACAGAAATATACCTCAGATCCATTTTTCCCTTTTTCTCTCTCTCTCTCTCTCTCTCTCTTCAATGTACTACTAAATTTCTGCATTTTCTTGCCTTTAAATTTCTGCATTTTTTTGTGTAACATTTCAAGAAAATTGTGGAGTGGAATAATGGAAGTGTACGTATGCTCTCTCTCTCTCTCTCTCTCTCTCTCTCTAATACATCAAATTTTATGGCAATCTTTGATGTAACTACACAATTGAATGAAATTGATTACCCTAAAAGTTGATACATTTGAGTATTCTTTGATAATTAAATTTCTCTATAAAAAGTAGGGATTTGATATTCATTTAATTACCTCTCAATTCTGATTTCTGAAATAGTGAAGATGCTCTTTCACGTGCATTGATTTATTTTATGGGCTTATCTCATTTGATACGATTCTGAAAATTCTTGGTTTTATTGTAAATAACAACTTGTGAATTTAATTAATCACTTATAAATTGTAAAAAAAAAAAAAAAATAGCATTTCTTGCTTGATAAAAATAAATAAATACCAAATACGCAGTGTTAATTAAAAATTAAATGAAGGGATTACAGAAACACACGTAGGGGGAGAGGGAATATTCTTGCAAGATTTTTACTAGTAATTAATTATTAAATATCATAGCAAATTGCAGAATCCTCTAATTATTTACGAAAATTCATGTTTAATATTGTGGGATTTTGTTTAATTTAATTTATATAATAAATATAGGGAATGAGGAGGATCGGAGTTGGGACTTGAAGGCAAAAATCCACGAGTCATTCTTCATCATATCTTTCCCCTTTTTGGCAACTAGATTCACCTTAATCATTTTTTTTACATTAAAAATAAAAATATGAACGATAAAGTGTCGTGATAAAATGAACAAATAGATTATATACGAATTAAAGTATATGTTGAGATTCAAATTGAACTATAAAGTATCATGATAAAATAGACAGACGAAAAACAACTAGAGAGAGAGAGGATTAGGAACGGTGTGTGGAGGGTGGTCAATAGAGTCAAAGTAGATAGAAAATGAAGAGTAATAAATCAGCAACTAATTAGTGTAACATCACTATAAATACCTCTTATTTTGCTTTCATCCCATTTCCATTTTCTCTCTTCATTAGTTTAGATTGAATACCTTCTTCTTTTACCAATTCCCATTCAAATTCATCACTTTCTTGCCTCATCACCCACACCAAATACTCACTCAATTCTGGTTATCTCTAGAGAGAGAGAGAGAGAGAGAGGATGAATATTGATTGGACAGATGAGAGGAGATGGTGCCATTTTCATCCAAGGGAGGTGGTAGTTGGAGTTTGTGCCTTGTGCTTGAACGAGAGGCTCTTACTTCTTTCTACTTCTTCTAAGCAAAAGGGAGAAAGCAAGGCAAGTTTCACTCCAAGAAGGGTCTTTCCTAAGATCTTTGCTCTTACTACTAATCTCCTCATCAAGAATTCCGACAGTATTAAACTCCACCGATCCGAGGTTTACGACGACGACGACAACGACGATCATTCTTCATCACCAAGTCCAGAAGGTAATCAAGCCCCTCTCTCTCTCTCTCTCTCTCAAGAAAACAAGCTTATGATCATTACGTTAGGTTGTCTAGTATTTACTGTGTCCCTAATCACACACCTGCACACATTTACACCTCACCGAATCGTTTCATTATTTTATACTCCCTCCGTCCACCTATTTCTGACACGCTTTCCTTTTTGGGCCGTCCACCTATTTCTGACACGTTTCTTTATTCGGAAAGAATTAGCCACTAAGTAGGTTGATTAGTAAATCCCTTATTACACTTAACATTCCATACTTAAATCCCATCCACTCATTTTTCTGCACGTAGTTCAATATAATTTAAATTTTGAAAGTTTAAATTATTATAACTTGCTCGTTTGTTATCGGATTTTTATGATTTTTATATCAAATTAAAGGTCTTTATACGATCTTTCATTTAAGATCAGACAAGAACATGTTTTTATGCATATATGATGTTCTGTTTCTAAAATATGTTTATTCCCTACAAAATACACTTTATACACTACATCCATAAACACAATACACTTTACACACTAATCACTTCCGTCTTAAATCCCGTGCAAAAAGCAAACGTGTCAGAAATAGGTGGACGGAGGGAGTATTAGTAATAGATGACTCAACTTCGTTGGGATGGAAAATATAACGTATTTGGTAAGCTTGGCGATAGAAACAATTTGGTAGGCAGTTATGCATATCCACTTGTTGTTACTTTTTGACTAATTTCATCTTTCCTATAGCAATCATCACAATCACAGCACATTGTTATTATAAATTAAATTAAATAGAAGTTTGCATTGTTTTTTGTGAAGAAAATATTGGATCATGAGTTGTTTGATGGAATCAAAACAAATTTGCATCACCCTATAATTATATGATCAAAAATGGTAACTACTACTCTAAAACTAATAAAAAGGCTAGTAGGGTTTTTATATTATTATCTTCGTCTCTTTCTAAGTGACTCTTTTTATAGAGGAAGAGACAAAAGGAGTATTATGATGTACTCAAAATCTTTTGAGAAACCCTAGCTAGAGGGCTTAATTTGCTCTTTCCTTTTCCGAACTAAAATCAATGATGCAAAATAATGTAGATTCTTTTATATCGATTAAGTTCGAAGAGAATGGAGTTGCTTCGTGGGACAAAGGGAAAATCGCCCAAATTTCACACGATCATCAAATGCCCAATCTAGACAAGAACAAGAACGAGATCAAGAACAAGAGCGTGATCGAGCACTCGAAGCCACGAGCCACGCTGAGGTGGCGAAGGCCGATTGGCCAGCTCTTCCACCTCATCAAGTGGAAGAGGTCCAGCAAGGGCAAAGTGTGCCATGTTGGCACAAAGCTTGAAAAGGAAAAGGTTAAATATGGGTGGATAAGGATTCTTACAAGGAGGAAAGCCAAAGAATAAAGGGTTTCTTTTCTTTTTTTCTTTGCAAAATTTATTTTTTCACCGCCACACTTTGTATATTGGAGTTCATCAACATCATACCTTATATGATTGAGAGAAAAATGTCCCATCAAAATTGCAACTTGCTGCAGAAGAACTCAAATCCATTTTGGTTTATTACAACTCCAAAAAAAATCCAATCTTTACTTGAAACAATATCAAGAAAGTCACAAAAACTCAACATTTAGGTGCTCTCTCTCTCTCTCTCTCTCTCTCCCCCTAATTTTCAAGAAATCATCAATTAACCAAACCCCACAAATGAAGAATGGGAGGCATGTGCAAAGGTCCAACCTTTAGCCTTGATTGGTTATAGTCAGTGTAGCAACATAAACAAGGTTGGTGGGCAATATATTGTCCCATTTCTTGGCTTTAGATCAATTCAATTCCTAAAGGACCACAAATTCTTGGACATTATTAATATGGGTGTTTCTCTTCTGACAAATATTTAATGTGTGGATTATTATTGTTATACTTTCTTGAATCATTTATTTAATTTGAATGAAAAAGTATTGTTATTACAAAGAAGAAGAAGTAGTGTGAAACATGTTTAAATTTATGTGGCTTCCTTCAATGTATATATAATCACATATACATATACATGAAAATAGACACACATAATCACATGCATGTATATGGATGCTTTGTATTTAGAGCACAAGAATTCCAAAGAGAGAAAAAAAGGGATAATGAGATGAGGAAAGGTTTGGTAAAAGAGGGGGACCCCTCTCATATATCTTCAAAATAAATAAATAATAGTACTTCCTCCGTCTTCGATATTAGTGTAATTATTTCCCGTCTGGGACGTCCCCATATTAGTGTAATGAGCTAAAATTGAAAGATTTTCTCAGCAAAATGACCATTTTACCGGGTCTACTACCTACTTTTCTTCACTCTGACCTGCAGTCTTTTTACGATCTGCGTCGTTTCTCTCTCCACGCTAATACGAGGGGCGGAGGGAGTAGCAATAGGATGTGAGTTTGCATAATACTATATAAATGAATAAAGGCCCCCACCTTTATTTTGCTTTCTCTTCAATCTCTACTAAAAGAAATCCCTTTGCTACACCAAGTCAAACCAACTTTTATGAGGCCACATTGTTTTGTCACACTTTCATGCATCCCCCTATATATTATCCATATATCTATATAAAGTGTTGATTAAACTAATTTTTGAGACATTTTTTCCACTTATTTATTTCATATCATGTTGTGTTGTTTTGCTTTTTTAGTTATACATCACATTGTATTTGTTACATAAAACACACAAAACACTTTTGATGTTAAAGATCGATAGCCGGGCCGGTTTTTTGCCCGACGGGCCCGCCCCGAACTTGGCCCCATTTGTCCATCATGTTCTTTGAGTCTATAATAGCTGCAATCTTGACTGTTTCTGGTTAGATTTGAGCAAGAAGATTGCTTGTGTTGATTACTTTTCCAGAAAATGGACATACCACATGAATCTTTGAGTTTTGCACACTCCAAAAAATCGAACTTTTAACAAGCACGTCCCGTTTCTCTATGTGAGGTATAAAATAATAAAGGGAAGCGTTACTAATGAGATAGAAAAGTCACCATTGGTGCTTATCATCAAGATTTCTCTCTCTCTCTCTCTCTAGATAAAGTCTAATCACCTTCTTAACAATTTAATTATTACTATTTCAAAGCTTTATTCCATCTTCTTCCAAATTATGTAGGGACAAAGAAATCCTTACCATAAAGTGGGGGCCTTTACAAAATTTGTGCTCAAGTATGTAGCAATCAGTTTGTCTTTACACAGAATACAAATTCTTCTTGAGAGAAACTGAAAGAGAAGTAGCACTTAAGCAATAAACACTGTCAGAGAAACTTCACTTTCTCATCAAAAAAAAAAAAAAATCATTTATACAGCACAATATAACCTTCAACATTCCCAGATCCAAGAACCCTAGAAAAGACCGAAGCTCGAGCATACCGATAATTGACAAACAATGAACAAATCAACGACCAACGTAATTCCCAGATCAGATGCAGGTTTCATAGTTTTGTACACGTCGACTAATCCTTAATTCAACTAGAACACACACGAATTTTCTAAACAATTGAATGAGCACGAAAGTTAAAAGAAGAAGAAGAAATAAACGAAAAAGGAGAAACATATTCTATACAAGCATCTTACCTTATGCTTATTACTTATGCATATAAGACTTTCTTTGCGTTTGTAAATCTTTTATTATGAGACAAGAGGAGTACCGAAAGCAGCTGAGCTAGGTTGTAAGGAACGGATCCTGATGTCGTACTTTCTCTTGCCGGAGAATTCACTGCTAGATGCAGAGGGTGAATCTGAGCCGTCTGTTATGAGATGGACGGAGGAAGAGTTATTCAAGTCAGAAGCGACTCCGATAAAGTTGCCGCATTTTCTGCATAGGAGTTTTGTTCTCCTTCGGAAAAAGCCCCAGGAGTTCTTGGAGATGAATTGGGGCACACAACTGAATTCCTCGACCTGGTTGAATCGGCTCTCGTCAATGGAGAAAAACGATATGATCCCTTTCTTGATAGATTTACCGTATTTGGAACCGATGGTGGCTGTATTACGACTGGATGAATTCAGGTTCAAATCATAGCCACAGGAACCACAGCTGCAGAGGAAAAAAACAGTATGTTAAAGCATGATGATAAAAACCTTATGAATTAGACAATAATAACATTTCCCGTACAATTGATCAGTGAACATCACTGACTTAAACAAATAAACCAATAGACATTAAAGCAACAAACGCAAGTCTAGTTGAGTCGATGTTTCTCATAAAAGGCTCATTACACCCTTCCTGATACGTTTCTGCATTCATGCATCTACGTTTCTTAACAAACTGGGGGACCTTTGCTCACTGCAGAAGCTCCCACATTTATAAGCACTAACCTATTCTAGTAAGCAATATGTGTTATCCTGACAATACATTTGATTAAAGATTCTTATTTGCTCTCAAATGAAAGAATCTGCAATATACGTGTATGGAGTATAATTCACTGGCATGGGTATTATGGGAGATGACTTGGAGCTCGTAGAACAGAATCGTGACCTAAAGATTGCAAGGTGCTCCCAGAATATACACCTTCTGAAGCTTCTAAAACGCAAATTGAGGAACTAGGAATTTGTTCTGAGAGCGTATGATGATGTTACAAACTACAAAGTCCACTTTATCAAAAGGTTAAAAAAAAACAATGATTTATATACCGTAGACACATACACAAGAATACGAGACAGATCTGAATGTATGGACTCATGTTGATGTTTTAGGATATGCAACACATCAAATAATATGATCCATATATAAGACACATTATGAGATGTCTCTCGTACAGAATTTTCTTTCACACTCATAACATCAAGATAGATGATTTCAAGTGATACAATCTCACGAATACAAGCAACTGGACTATCGCCAGATGCCACGTCAAAATTAAAACCAAACATTTACAACCTAACATGCTGACTCGATGGTCTCCACTTTCTACATTCCCTCCCCCAACATACGCACGCAATTACACAACTCGAACAACACCTCATGCAGCCCCTATTCATGCTTGTTACAAGACCACTAATATAGCCTTGTGCCTGGCATCTTCCTAAATTTAAGCAATATTGAGAGATTGCCAAACTCACACAAGCGAGCTATCTAGAATACTTTCAAGATTTTGCTGAGAAAGAAGTAAACATGGGAAACACCGGTCACACGGTGTTGCTTAGATCCCCCACATCAAGTCATCAAACAACTTCTCACTCCCAAATTATAGTATACAAACCATTAAAGAGACATAGTCGAGTTCTTAACTAATGGTATCGCATTGGCCACCATCCACCATTTACGTGCTGCAACAAAATTACCATTTCCTATGTACTCAAAACACTTATTTATGCCATTGGCCTCAAGAGAGTCTAGTGCATCATCCATGTTTGCACTACAATACATATTAAGGAGAGCGAAAACTCCTCATTCGATAAAGCCCCCGATTCTAACATTAATCTGATCATTTCTTGATACGAAACTCAGTACAATCGATCTCATTCCAACAAAATGCTCAAACCTAGTAAAAAAGACTGGATTTTGCTTCAGCATAAACAAGAGACTCAACAAAAATTCCAATCGCTACAGCAATCTCATACACAAAGAAAGCTAATGAAAGTAACTGCTCAGTAATCAGGATCATGAAATATTCAGTACTAACAACCAGGGCTCCAATCATTGAATCAACGGAGAGAAAGGAGAAAAACCCACCCAAACCCGTGCTCGTTAAACTACACACACAAATTGCATTCAGTTCAACCAAACCGAAAGGAAACGAAAAATATCATCAACATACTAATGGATGCAGCAGCAGCCATCATCACTCACCTGTAATTAACATCTCGCCTCGAACCAGCAAACGACGCAGAGAACTGATAATTCGAAGCGTAGCTCTCGGAAGACTCCATCAAGACGGCGGCGGCGGTGGGGGTGGGGGATGGGAAACGGCAGTTAGGACGACGTCGATGGCATCAGGCGAAGAGGATCCGATGACAGTTACTGCCTGAGTAGGAATGGAAAGCGATTCTCTACTGTGATTATTTCGCGACAGGTGTAATCGCGGCAGCGACTATAAGAGGTACTGGAGGAATTGCAGGGGCAGTAACTGGAGAGGTGGTTGGGGGATTTTGACTATGATGTAATGATGCCGATATCTATGTGCCTATGCCTCAATCTCGGTAATAATCCCACCTGAACCTTTTGGGAGTAATACTTTATTCTTAGATTGCGTTCTCTTTGATGCGAAATAAAATGAGAGAAAATATAAAATTATCCTATAAATTCCACACATTTTCTCAATGAGGGGGGATTTTACTCCTTAAATTGGAGATAATATTTACAACACTAAATAGGAGAGATAATATTTTCTCTCCATTGTAGTGTAAATGAAGGGGGGGAAATAGAAAATGTGAGAAAAGGTGAGAAAAATGGTGAAATTTATAAGGTGATTTTCTCTTTTCTCTTATTTTCTTTCGCATTAAAGAGAACGCAACCTTAATTACAAATTTTATTATTCCATTTTTCACCTTTTTCACTTTTAAAGTAGATTTTTCCTTTGTAAAGGCGTTGGACCTTTTCTTCAAGCCAAAGCCCAAGCTCTGCCTAGGCCCGGCCCGATTCCCTTATAGCCCTGGGCTAGGCTGGGCCTAAAAGATGGTGGGCCATTGCCGCACTGGGCCGGTTTGGCCTAGTCGACAACTTTACGTATAATACTCCATCTATTCCACTTTTATTGAGGTAATTTATTGCTTCCTTTGATACAGTCACCTATTTCTATACGAATGAGACGGAGGGAGACGAAAGGTTAATACACTTTACATGAGACAAATGCCCCATCTAAGGTTTTTTCCAATTTCATCCAATTTAATGTGTGTGTCCTTCCTAAATAAATAAAGTGGAATGAATACCTCTTTGTTAAGTACGTAAAAATGTTACTCCCTCCGTTTCATTTGATTTGATTTTCTTTATTAATCGGGTTGTTCAATTCAATTATTTGTTTCCTATAACGGAAAGAATCAACCAGTACTGTTTAATGTGAACCCTTTCTTTTCACTTTTAACATTATGCCTAAAATATTGTTGCCGAAATGAAATAAGTCGATTGACGTGGAACGGAAGGAGTATTTTATACGTATAATAATCAGTTTCTTTCCTAGGAACATCAATAAAAGGTCGGGTTATTATGGTCGGTTACGCCCGTTTACCGACTTAGATAGCGGTCGGGTCGGGTCGGATCGGGGATGATTTCATTTGACTGGATCCGAAATCCGGAAAACTCATTGGCTGTCGAGTTCTCTCTCATACCTGAAACAGAGGGACCACGAATTCCCGGCATTCGTACAAAGCGAGGGAGAGGGAAAAGCTTTCGAGCTTCGTTCCGATGACTTCTTCCGGTAGGGTTAACATCTCATCTCTTAATAATTAACACGCCTTTTCTTTTGCCAACAAACATTGAATTCGTATAACCGCGCGTATCATTTCTTCGCAGTTGTTATGATCGCTGTAATTTGGGGTTTTCGGAAAGTTTGATCATCTCTTGTTTGAGTATGCAGTTGTTCTGTGTTATTGAGTTTTGATGCTAATCGACGTAGCCTAGATGCTGCTGTGTGATTTCTGTTTGTCATTTTTCATGGTATTTCGAATTTGGGAAGAATTATGTCGGCCAATTGTGATTCGGTGTTTTTTTTTTAGCTTATTTAGGTTTTATTTCTGTTCAATTGTGTGAAAAGGGGGCGAATTTTGAGTTAGCTTGTTTGTTGTATTGCTAGATTATGGGATTAAACTTGCGGCGGAGCTTGAATCAGCTTCGCGTTTGAGAGCTGCTCAGTACTTGGTGACCCAGAGGCCGTGGCTTGGTAATTAATTTGTATTACGATGTACCGTGTACTTGTCCGATTCAATTCCAATCGTTTCTTCGTTCTTTGGTTGTTCGACTGAAGAGGAGTTTGTGCTTGCTGTGCAGATCTTTATGGGGTTAATGTCAGACCCGTTAATCCTTTTAGTAGCTTGATTAGCAACAAAGTTGTCGATACATCACTCCTGCATCGTACCTTGCCTGATGAGTTGCTTTTCGAGGTATGGCTCTGCTATGGAGTGTGCATGGTTTGTAGCTTTTCGGGATTCTTCACTATTTAAAAGGAAATGGTGACGTTGTAATTGTATTGTACTCTTGTTCAGGTCTTTGCGAAGATGAGTCCTTATACCCTTGGGAGGGCAGCTTGTGTTTGTCGGAAATGGAGATACACTATTCGCAATCCTGTGTTTTGGCGAAATGCATGCTTAAGGGCTTGGCAGGTTAACTATATAGTGACACCTTTTTTGTTGATTTGTATTTTCTTTTTGTACTTATATTTTGTCTTCCCACTGCAGCTGAATGGAATTGTGGAAAATTATAAGATTTTTCAATCAGTGTATCATGGCTCGTGGCGAAAAATGTGGCTTTTAAGACCAAGAGTTCGGACTGATGGTAAAGTATTATTATATGTATCTTACGTTTATGTGTTTTCATAACATATTCCACTTTTCGATAGTCTTGCACTTCATATGTTTGTGAAAATTAAAAAAATTACTAATGTTTGATTTCCTCTTTCGAAAAGTTCAAAGTGAATGCTTCACAACTTTGTTATGATTATCTCTTATGCATTTTTCTTATACTTGACCACGTTCCAGGGTTTCCATGGAATCACTTGCCTTTATTTTTAAGTTTTCTAGAAAAAAATATAAATTGCGAAGCCATTGTTGACATACAATCATCACCCCAAGAATAATTACTTTTTTATTTGGGTTTACAGGGCTTTATGTAAGTCGGAATACCTACATTCGTGCTGGGGTTGCAGAGTGGAAGATCACTAATCCTGTGCATATTGTATGTTCTTTTCTAATTTTTGTTATTCTTTTTGTCCGTTTCAATATAAGTACAATACCTTGAGATTTTGATAAAACGTTTTTAGTTTTATGAGATGATTCCTACGACAGTTTGGTAGGACTTATATCATTTTGAATCAGTAAACCGTGGAGATGGAAGTGAATATATGTTTTAGACTGTTTGAATAGAAGTAACTAGGGACCTTGTGTCTAGAGTGCTATGGATAAAAGTAACTGAGCTAGAGCTTCTTCCCCCCCCCCCCCCCCCCCCCCCCCCCCCCCCCCGCTTCTAATCTGTAGTTTGTAATTGTGTAAAGTAGTAATTATGATCTGAATCCTGCAGGTTTGCTATTACCGATACATGCGATTTTATCCGTCTGGAAGGTTCCTCTATAAGGTTGTACTCTCGTTCTCATTGCTTTCCAAGCATAGATACTTCAAACTACTTCTTATTGGGAGTCTGATAAGTGATAGCCATCAATTTCTCTGCTTTTGTCATTAGAACTCATCGCAAAAAGTAAAGGATGTTGCGAAGTACATGAATATCCGCTCATCAAGATCTGATTGTGTTTTTAGCGGACAGTACACCCTTTCTGATGATAAGGTCAGATTGCGCTTTTACCATCTAACTGTTCTGTTTCCGGTGGTGTAAACCAAGAAGGAAAATTTCATACTACCCACTTTTTTTCTTCTGATTATGTGAAAAATGGCTCCCCACTGTACTTTAATGTGTGTTTGATATGAAGGGTTCAACTTTTCGTTACTGCATATCCGATCTGATTTGGTAGCTGCACTTGCAGGTGGAAGCTGCTCTTTTGTATCCTGGCATGCGCCCAACTGTTTTAAGAATCCGCTTGAGGTATCTTTCAATTTACTACGTTTTTCTTCTTTCTTCAAGCAAATAGAGTCTTTTAAACATAAATGAAGTACAAGCGAGATATGTTGGGGTTTGCTAATCGTGAGTTAGCTTTTTCTTAGAGAAGTAAAGTTCCATAAACCATTTGGAAACGCCCTCAATTTGCTGACTTAGATCCGAACATTTCAATCTTCTTGGAATAATTGCAAACTTCCCCTAATCAATTGTTGGTCTAACAACTTATCTTGAATTTGGGAATCCATCTTTTGTCATTACGTATTTTAGGGAGTAAGAATGAAGGTCTTGGGTGTGCAATTTAGATTCTGTCTATCTTTTGTACGTTGTCATTCTGTCGTTTCCTTCAATCTCGGGGAGTTCACTACATTTTGGTCATGAAGATTAGTAGTACAGTATGTTGCAAGACTCTTCCATCTCAGATACTCTTCAACTGCATCATCTGCATGTGCCTTAAAAAAAATGTTATTTTAGCATTTACGATTTTTGTAAATTGTGCCATTCAAAACAGGTTAAGAGGGACGATAGAAGGTGCAAACAACAGAATGGATCTGGTGTCCCTCGTTACAAGCGGTGTGAACGATGCTGAGGCTAGTGGCCCGGGCGACGACATCCTCGGAATAGTCGAAGGTTGGCAGGAGGATGAATCCCACAACCCTGACATTCCAGCAGTTTCACACAACAGGGGTCTCACACCTTTCGTCTTCGTCCCTTTCGATGAAGTAAGCAAAACTATATACTGTACTACTCCATTTACAGAGTCTATTTCGACCCTGTCCTTGGAAAACATCCTCATCGTGTTTCGTTAACATCGTTTATCGTATTGCAGGTAGAGAAGTCTGTACTGAACCTGCCTGTGGAGAAGATGGACTACTTTGTACCTGGGTGACCCAAGAAGGATTAAAAACATTCGCTGTAAATAGAAAACAAGGATTTGTTTTTGCTCTTTGTTGAATTATTCCATGTACTCCTCCCTCGTAGAATACTTTTGTAGTAGATTTCATGCAAAAAAGGTTGAGGAAACGAAGTGTAGATTTTAGTTTTCAAGAACTACAAAACTCGAACTCTTTGATGTGAAAATGTATGAATAAGAATCCAGAAAATTGAAACTGTAACCATCTTCATTGATAACATTTCATCATTACATTATTACATGAAGATCGATACAGACTGTGTATTATTACTGAAATTTGAAGATATCTATCAATCTACATGCTGGACTTGGCATCTTCTTTGAACACCATGGAATTCCAGCTAGGGTTTCGAGGGAGGTAAGTATCCTGCACATTCAAACCCAAACAAAATTTCAATTAAGGGGATTAAATTGGGGAAAATGGTGAATTGTGTGAAGAAGAGAGGGATGGAGGGGATTACAGAGACGTAAGAGCAAGAGGGGATGACGGAGAGGGAGTGGGCCCGGGCGTGGGAGAAGGCGGCGGCGCAGAGATCGGCGGCGAGGCCGAGCCCTCTCTTGCTGGGCGGAACGTAGGTGTGAGTTATGTCGATTACTCTACTGCCCCTGGATTCGTATTCGAGGTAAGCCTCCTTGTCCTCCGTCTCGAATTTCCTCCCTCTCTCGTTCCAGACTATCTTGTTCTTCGTCTCCGCCATTGTTTCTCTCTCTCTCTCTAGTTCTCTCTCGCTTTCTAACAAAGCTAAAGGAAAAGATGAAGCTTTTCTCCCCAGTGGTGAAATCGCTTTTACAAGCGAGAAAAGGCTAATGCGAAATGACGGAAACGCCCCTTGCTTCTGCAACACATAATAAGTCAAAACTCTTAGAGTTCCGAATTTCTCTCTCTACACTCAATCAATGGCGGACACGAAGGTGGAGACTATAGCGAGGCTCGCGCAGTGGAAAATCGAGAGCTTCGGTCCAACCACCCCCTACAAGAGATCCGATCCCTTCAAAATCGGCATTTGGAACTGGTATCCGTTCCTCTCACTTGACTTGACTGATTCTACCCCTATATCTGCGCCTGTATATACGTGACGGCGATCGTGAGCTTCGATCGGTTGTTTCAGGCACTTATCGGTGGAGAAGAACCGCTCCGTATACATCAGGCTTTTCCCCGAAGCTTCTCGAGTTTCCAAGGAGCAGCCGCCCCTTGCCCGCTTCGTCATTCGCGTCTCCACCTCCGCTTCCAATCGCCGCCCTTACATTTCGCCGAGTAACTGCTTTTTTCGCTCTTGTTTGATCTGATTTTTCTCTGTTTCCGTTTGTTTGTTGAGTTTTACTCTGTTTCCGTGAAGATAGGTGAAAAGTGGGATATTTTGCTTTATCATACTTTATACTTTGATGAAAAATATATTGCTATTGCTGTAGACCTAGAAACAAGGAGATGGCGAAGCTTTTGAACTCGTTTCGATCATCCATGGTGTCGGAGTATTATTCGATGAGAACATAAGCTTACTTTTCTGCTAACTACATTTCTCTTTGTTAGACTTTGATATCATTGTGCAGTGATCATATTGGATATGATTCTCTGTTTGCACGCTTACATAGTTTATGATTCTCTGCTTTTCTTTATTACGGATTGATCAAGTTCGAAAAGTGAGTGTGTATCGTGTTTTTCTCTTGATGTATCTATGTGTGTTATACGATGGATAGTGTTCCTAAGTTTTGATTGATGCCATCATTATTCTGTGCTGCAGTTCATGAGAGACTACTTCGTTCAAGTGACGATTTTGCTTGTCCTATCGATATTAACTTCCAAGGACGTTTTGTCATTGATGTTGAGTTCTTGGACCTCAAGATCTGCCCTCTAAATGTAAGTGTTCCATGTTGAAATTAATACTGAGAACTGGATAATGTACTAATTTAGGAAAAAAGTAAGCTTGTTAGTGAACTCACTACTCAACTACAGGGTGGAGAAGGCAGTTCCATATGGCCCAACGACGGCCTTATGCAAAGTCGAGCAAGTCAAAGCACTCTTAGATGTCTCTCTATTATGCTTGACGAAGCGATTCATGCAGATGTCACCATCAACACCTCGGATGGATCTCTACGAGCTCACAAAGCTATTCTCTCCGCCTCTTCTCCCGTTTTCCATAGCATGTTCCAGCACGATCTGAAGGAGAAAGAATCCTCAACTGTTGAAATCGAAGACATGACATCCGAATCCTGCATGGCCCTCCTGAGTTACTTGTACGGTACCATAAGCCAGGAAGACTTCTGGAAGCAACGCCTCTCGCTGTTAGGCGCTGCAAACAAGTACGACATCTTAGACCTGAAGGATGCCTGCGAAGATAGCTTGTTGGAAGACATCAACTCAGGAAACGTGCTCGGTAGGCTACAAGAAGCTTGGCTCTACCAACTCGAGAAATTGAAGAAGGGGTGCCTGATGTACTTGCTCGATTTCGGCAAGATTTACGACATAAGAGAAGAGATGAACGATTTCTTCAGGCAGGCGGATAGAGAACTAGTTGTGGAGATGTTTCGAGAGCTGCTTGCAGTGTGGAAACCAACATGATCGATTGCATCTTAGGTTTGTATCCTATGTTGTAATGATTTAATATCCTTGATAAAATTGGATGAGTGTATTAATTGCTACTATTGTGTAATCCAGAAACATATATATACAGAATTGTAATGAAATTTTATGTGACAGAAAAAAGTTGAAAAAAGATAGAAAAATCTGTACCAAAAGAAAAAAAAAAGAAAAGGAATTAGGAGGGGTAAAACTGTACAAGGGCAAAAATTATACTACTACTAAACTGCAAAGGCCAAAGGGTGTGATTTCTCTTATTGACACTAGGGCTGTTTGTTTTGATTCAGACAATCTGACGGCAGAGTTCCTGAATATCGATGGAACGATGAACCGAGTAGAGGAGGATGGTCGGAGAAGGAGCAACGTGAGAGAATCGAGCAACTCTATTCATCAAGAAAACTGTATAGTGACTTGTTAAAGGGCAGATCTTTCGGGCCTCGTTCCACTGAGTCCCTCCATAGCCTATACCTTACTCCCAACTTGTCATAGGAAACTGGTAAGTTCCAAACATTTGCACCATTTAGCATTCTCTCCTGTTGACCAAGTACGAGCCTCAGATCCTCGTTCAAAACCTGCAGGTATGCAAAATTCGAACTTTCAGAAGAAAATACCAACGAGGATATCATTCCTCGAAGAAAGAGCACACCAAGTATCTCCATTGAGGAAAGGAATAATGGGTGATCTATCTACCTTGTCAGCAAAATGTCTCCACAAGTGCTGCATGAAGGGGACGTGTTTCAGAATCGGAGCAAAGTCGAGTGACATTCTGTATAATAATCGCGTCTTTTGTCTGGAAGAAGGTAAACAGACATGAAGTTGGTGAAGATGAGTAGTGCACTCTCTTGTGCTCTGCCCTTTTAGTTGCCCAGGTTTGGAGATTCCAATCGTTGATAGCACCATACAAGGTGGTTTGAATTCCATATCGATGGGGTAAGGGTCCCAGTACCCTTGGAGACTAGATGCAGGGGTCAAGAATTTCACCAAGCTGAGAATAAATGAAAGTAAAAATAAGTTTATAATGTTTTGACATTCTTTTCACAATTCTATAAGGTTTTCTGGCGATTTACTGAAAATTGATGACATTTATTGACAGTTTTTCAGCACTTTTTGGTGATGAGAAAAGTACTAACTTGGGAACACTCCATCCCTTAGCAAACGTCGAAGTATGGGTAAAAGGAGCATGTGCAAGATCCAAAAGATTGTCAAGTAAGAGCCCGTGTTCCACAGGAAGTTCCATAACAATCTGTATATGTAATCAGAACCAAGATTATGGATGTTTAAACTATAAGGTTGATACATATAGTTCCAAAAGCTCTTGAACATACCTCAGCATGTATTTGAAATCCTGAAGGTGGTAATAACGAAGGAAGATTTGCTGTAGGAGGATCATCCCCGGGCCAAATCCAAATCATACCCTCTTGCTCAAAGCATGGCAGAGCCTTAATCTTCACGTTGAGTAACTTAGTAGATGGCATTTTCTCGCATTTCCCATCAGTAGAGTATTCCCATCCTATGGTCATAACAAAAGGTGATTAGTAAGTATTCGATTTGGTAACACAGCAACCATGTAAATATATACTAAAGTCTTCATGGATTTTACCATGATAAGGACACTGTATTCGGCCCTCGTTTACTGAACCTAAATGAAGAGGACAGGCCCTATGAGCACAAGTATTCTGCACACAACCCGGCTTTCCATCCTTTCCACGGAAGAGAACCCAAGGTTCTTCAAAGCAATCGATTGGCATCTGATACAAAAATCACATCAAGAAAGAAAGTAAGATGATGAAATGGAAACACAAACTTTTGTCAAACAATTATACTAGGGATCATAAGATTAAATAAAAAGGGCAAGGGATACATTGTGTCGGAAAATTACCATGGTGTTGTCCTTGAGGCCTCCAGAGAAAGCAACGGGATACCAAAAGTTTTTGAGACGATCATTGTAAGGTTGTACAGGACCAGACACGTTAATGCTTCTCTTAGGCTGCCTACTCTTCACAGTTGAAAGAGATGGAGTGGAAGAAGTAGTTGGAGTAGAGAGTAACAACTCAGATTCTGTCGTGTTTCTATCTTGTAATATTTTATCAGTAACCAAAGTTTCCATGTAAGCTAGCTTGTCCAAAGCAGTGGATACCCTTGCTTCTGATATATGGACCTGTTCGTGTTCACGATTTATCATTCCATTTACACTTTCCGGTCAAGTAAAGGATATGTTTAAATTTTCCATTTCATTTTGATAAATTTATTCTTGCCTATACTATACCTGGTTGTGGGCTAGCGACAGTTCCTCCTGTAACTCTGCTAGCTCCTTCCGAAGAGTTCCAATAGATTTGAATTCTCGAGCAAGAGGGTTCAGTACTTCCACAACCTACATGCATCTTTCGATTAAAGATTTCCAAATCAATTTGCCATCCACTATAGGATGCATAGAGTTCATAACACAGCATAGATGAGCATGCTCCTCAACATAATGGAAGCATAACTAAAGAAGAGAAAGATCGACGAAAGATTTTGAAATAGGGAAAGTAATAAAGAGGAGATAATGGTAAACCTTTTCATGGAGAAGCATGATGGTGAGAACATCTTGTCTAGCTTTCCAATCACAGTAATGTAAGTCGTATCTAGCCACCTCTAGAGCTTGGTTCACATCAAGAAACTTGCCTTTATACTGAGGGACCTTCGAACGTGGATCTTCTACATCGAAGATTGCAGTCCAAGGGCTTTTCCTCTCAACCAAACCGCCTTCCTCTCCAATGATGGCAAATACTCCAAACCCTCCTCTCAGACACTAGCACCCGAAAAATGCAGCAAAAAGTGAGCATCTTACAAGCATACATTCTATTACATAAACTAAATACGACGACATGCTTAAACACGATACCAAGATTAACCATCCTCCAAAAGTCCAAAACTATATTTAGAAAAAGAATGAAATGGAATGGCAATGATATGATCATCCATGAAACTTTTGACTATATATAGTGATAAGCTTAACTAGAATCTTAAACTGGCAAATATTCAAACTCGAACTAAACATCAATTCATACAAAAATTAAACATCAATATCAAAATCTCTAACTACCACCAAAAAAACATCAATCAGAGGAAAGAAAGCTAAATTTGCTATTAAATTAATCATCAGCTCAAAAATGAAAAGTACACACAAACCATGCACGCATAAGAATTTTTTTTTTTATAAAAAAAATCAACATAAAACCTCCATTTCCAACAACATAAGCTTTCTGAAAGCTCAAGCAAAATCGAGTACAGCAAATACGAGTACAGAAGCAAAACCAATAACGAAGCAACGAAACGGGAAAAGTAGGGCAAATCGAGTACCCTTCTTCCGCTAAACTTGTTCGATCGAGACAGAGAGATAGGAAGAGAAAGAGCAGCAGCGGTAGCAATGGCGGACATGGCATAAACCGGAGTCTGGCGGAGAACCGGGCCGGGTCAGAGAGGAGAGAGAAAGGAACAGCAAAAAAGCAGAGAGTTTCCGGTTAGAGAGAGAGAGAGGGAGAGGGGGGATTGGTTAGTTGATAAGAGGTCGGTGCTTCGCGCGATCTCGGCTGCCCTTCGAAGGGGTGCCACGTGGAATGCGGTGGGCCCTTAGATCGATTTAGCCATGGCGCCTTGATTTTCCCCTATCTCTACTTCGAAATTAATTTTCAACTGTGGAAAACACTCTTATTTATATGCAGAATTTTCTACTACTATTATTTTATTTTGTTTTATTTTGATAAAAATTAGTCGTAGTTTATTTTTTGTATGATTGCTTTTGCCTTTTTTTTTCTCGATGGGCATACTTAATGTGTTTAATACATTAGAGTTGTTAAAATAGACTAGAAAAAGACCAGCTCGATGAGTTTTTCAATTCGCCTATGATTTGGGCAGTTTGGAATTTGAGGTGTGTTGAATTTCGGATTGGACCAAAGCACTCAAAAGGTTCGATGGGATCGGGCTGACAGTTTAACCTGATTATTTTACACTATAAATTCCTCATGGACAAGTCTCAGACAGTAGTTTTTACGGCCCGATAGAATTTTGGTCCGGGCCGACTTGCTCGACTTTCGCCTATAGTCCAAGCTTGGCCCAAGCCCAAGCGTTTGATAACTCTAACGTCCATAACCGATGGGTACTTTAGCTTTTTCGGGCAGTTTGGGGTTTGAAATTTGAGACATGTTAAATTTCAAACCGAGCGGGCCAAAGCACCCAATGGACTCGGTTGGCCCATTGGCCCGATTGTTCTACACTATAAATTTCTCATGAACAGCCTCGAAAAGTTATTTTCGCGATCTGGTAGAATTTTTGTCCAAGCTCAAGTGTATAACAAACTCTAACGTCCAGAATTAATATGGCAGTGTCACGTCGATAATATTTTATTTAGAGTGTAAGATATATCTCTATTGTAGAATAAATGGTAGAAACTAAATAGTGGGTTTATGGGTTTTTTATTTGGTTTCTTTTTCATTACTTTTCATATGCATGAAAATGCCAGCTAGGCTACTCAAAGAACCCTTTCCTTTCCATGCAAAAGATTATGTACCATCTTTTATTTTTCTTATTTTAGACTCTTTTTTTAATTACTCCTAATTAAAATGTTGCTACATATAATTTTGATTTGTATTTTGTTTTTTATCTTCTGAAATTTCTAATGAGAGTTATTACAAAATTATCTCCATAGAACACAACTCATCACTTTCTTTTAATGGAAAAAAATGTTATTCCACGTATTAAATTATTATTAAACTCGTGACAAATTACTATTTTATCTATTTTTAATAATAAATGTCTACTAACCTATTTAACTCAATTTTTTATATTTTTGAAAGGAAATTTAACTCGAATTGACTACCTAACTCCTTCATTAAATTTTGACAGCCAATTTTTTTTCCTGTTTAATGGAATAAAATTCATCAAGTTGGAAATATTTCTATTATCTGAAGGTAGTTATAATTGTCAAGATTCAATTATTGATTCATTTTTGAAAATTGAAATATAAAACAATTTGAGATTTTTACCCTCTTCCCTCAAACAAAAATATCAATTCCTCAATTGATGGCCATCATTTTCACTGGCATAATCCATTAATTGAAAATGCCAAAACATAATTGTTGGCCAACTATTTACAAACTCCCGTAGTCGGCCGATTACATCGCTTTTTATTATTTAATAATAATAATAATAATAATAATAATAATAATAATAATAATAATAATAATAATAATAATAATAATAATAATAATAATAATAATAATAATAATAATAATAATAATAAAAGAGATATAATTAAACGAGACGACATTAAATAATACACTATTTGCTGCAAAATGACACACAGCACAGAATCATTTAAATTCATAAGGAGTTGCCAATCAAACAGGATTTAATCAGCAATTTCATACACCCTTCATCCCGGGTAAAAAGACATATCTACCCCTATTCGTGCCGATTACTGAGCTCGGTACCACTCTTGCTTCGAGAGAAAAACTTACCGAAGCCATTCTTACTCTTGGAGGCAGCAACTTGATTGGTCAAGGGTGCCGTTGATTCTTCACTGCTCCTGTTTTCCTCGTTACTGGACTCGTCTCTTGCAGTTGTAGAACGGTTTTTGCTATTGAATGTATCATTATTAGTGGAGAATCCTGGTATATTTGAGGTATCGATCAAGAAATCTTCTAAAGTAGCGAGAGATTTAAGCTGCATTCCAAGGGATGCTATCGTTCTCTGGCATTCTGCAAGTTTATCAGCAGCTACAACGAGATCCTCCTGCAGTAAAAGAGTACAACAAACATTGCATAAGGCACATACAAGAATAAGACGATTAAGATTGAAGACTTTCATAACTTCAAAGGTGTAAACAAACCTGTTTTATTTTCAGTTCACCGTTTGAATTTGTGGATTTTTTCTGCAAGGAACTTTCGTTCTCCATTTCTTGACACTTGACCGACAGTTGTGCTGAAGACGTCCGTTCATTTTCGATTTCTTCCTTTAGTGAAACGACATTTGCAGAAATGGTCCTTGATTCAGCTTCCATGGCAATGAGTTGCGAATCTAGCAACTCCTTTGCCTCGTTTACTGCTTTCAGCTCCTTCTGCAGTTCTTCCGTCCTATTTTCAGCTGCCTTGATCGATTCATGACTTATATCTAACGCAGACTCGAGCTCAGCTTTCTCAGCTTCCATCATCTCCAACTTCTTCTCTAATTCAGCTACTCGTTCAGTCATCGAGTCGAGCTCAGCTCTAAGTGGATTCTCCAAAGAATTAGATTCCGCCGAAGCAGATTCAGACGCTGTAAAAGCAGTATTGCTCTTAGTATCATGTAATGCAGCTAGCCGTTCCATTTCAAGAAAATCATCCATCATATCAAATTCAACAGAGCAAGTATTTATATTTCTTGGCAAGATCTTTTCATTCTTGAACTGATCAAGCTCGGCAATCAACGCAGATGCCCATGAATCGGAGCAACTTGGTTCGGACCCATTTCTTTCCATGTTACTTGTCCTAATAGTATCGATCTCCATAGAATTCAGCCTCTCCCCACTGTCTGAGTGACTATCTGTAAAAGATTCAGCATAAACGGACTTCAAATTGTTCGCGGGAGATGACTTTCGAGCAAGAGATTGAAGCTTTCTGCATTCAGCTTCAAGCTTGGCAATCTTCTTTATGCTTTCTAATTGCATCTTGCTAGAAGTTTCCGCAGCTTGTATGCTTAAATCCCTTTCAATTCTCACACTTTCTAACTCTTTCTTCAGGAATGAGTTCTCTTTCTCCGTATTCTCAAGAACGAGAAGAGACTTGGGGTCAATAGAAGCAGAATTTCCAACTTTTGAAGCTTCAATTTTGGCTTCGAGATGAAGGATTTGCTTCTCAAATTCAACTTTTTTCATTTCCCACTCTCGGTTTCTCTCTGCTATGGCATCGGAAATTCTCTTTTCATGCTCGTCTCTTCCTTCTCTCAGTTGCTTGACGCATTCCTTGAGAGCACCATCGAGATGGCTAACTCGAACTTCTAGGTTCACGTTCTGCTGTAATGCAACCTCAAGCTGCTGCTTCAGTGCGGCTACTTCATTTTCTGCCTTTTCCCACCCTTGATATTCGAAATAATGTGTTAAAGCAATGTAGTACTGTTGTTGAGAGTAAATAAAGAAGACAATGTAACAAAATACGAGCAAATAATCGCACCAAAGGTGCTAAATGCTCACCAGCCACAGCTTCTTCAGCAACTTTAGCATGCTGCTTAACGAGTTCTTCTTTAGCACTGACATTCACAAGAGCAGCTGAGAGCTTTTCCGTCAGTCTCTTCACATTTTCTTTGACTTCCTCATCAGTAAATGAAAGTTTAGATGTGATTTCTGGTGACTCTATGATTCCGTTTGGAGATTCTCTCGACCCATCCTGCTTCAAATAAATTTTTAAACCCATTGATCCCGTTCCTTTTCAATCTGTCTCTACCGAGCAATTATAGATACGTTGGCAAATGCATAAACACTTTATGATTGCACATACATGAGTTGATAACATTAACAATATCAGATCAAGAAACAGAGAACTCAGCACAAACATCAAAGTTTAAGCAATGTTTAACTTTCTATGCTGCTAAGATAACTCATAGCTAGCATGCACATTCGAGTTTCAGCATCAATGCAGCCAAATAATTGTCGAAGAAACCAGAAACCAGTTGTGCTTCTTCAAACCACCTATAGTTTTTACTGATGATACACAAACACAAATTCCAAACCATGTCAACTGCAGATGAAGGTTAATCTACCTGTTCGTCCGAGTATCTCTCAGAAGGAGAAGAAAATGATCCCGAGCTTTCACTTTCACCTGGGCTTCTATCTGAAGATTTTCTCTTCCACAGCCATTTCTTCTTTTCCATCTTTATCTCCACCAACCAAGCACCCCCTCAACCTCACCTGCCAAAGTCAGGAATTCATTTCCGAAAATCGTTACAAATCGCAAATTCAAATTCAAACCGAAACTAAAGAACTAGAAATAGAGCTAATTGATTCAATTTCAATCCTCAAGAAATGGACTGGGATTGAAATGCTGCAATCTTTGCTTTCAATCCAACTCACACACTATTCAACCTAATCAACACAAAACTTCACTTCTTCCCAACAATTTTCGAAAATGAAATCAAACCAACGTTCCAATAAGAAACCTTCCTTCAATCGAAGCCTCCCTTTTAATGAACAACAAACATGAAAACTGGAAATAAGCATCGAAAAAACAATCTGGTATAAGAACGGCCGCATCCACACAAAATCATATGAATAGCATTCAATACCAACAGACCCACGAAGCGTTTCTCACATTAAAGACCCATCATTATCAGCCGCCCCCAACCAAATTAAACCCAGGAAAAAAAAAAAAATCAAACCCTGAAGATTATGCAAACAAATAAAAAACAAAAATTTCAAGAGAGAGAGAGAGAGACATTACCTGGGATTAAAAACCTCAACTTCCACACTCAGAAAACTGAAAATCTTGAAAAGGAGCTGAAGATAATCGGTGATGGTTTCAGATTCCAACACACACACCCATTTTCTGGTAAGCTGCTAACAGCTAAAGATTCCTCTTTTTTTGAAATTAAAATCGAAATTACAGTATGATTTGGCTCAAATCATCGAGGGCCATAGCATTAGCATGTGAGCGAGGTTTCGAAGTAGAAGAAGTTCGTTCGTTCAGCTTTTCCATAAATATATAAAATATTTAAATCAATTTGAAAAATGTTGTCTGTTAATTAATTAATTTATTGGTTTGAAATAATGTTGTCTTATTCCCGCCTAACGGTGGAGGAGCGTCGAGCGCACTTTATTTACTCTCTCACTTTTTCGGCAACTTTTTTCAAAACTTTCAACGGAGGTTTAATTTCAAATTCGAGTACATTTAAGTCGGGACGAAGAGAGTATTAGTATATATTTGTTTGTGAAATTTGTCATAATTTAGATGATGCCAAAATCTTATACTCCATTTATTTAGAGATATGTACTATTTTCGTATGTCCTATTAATATAACGATATTAGCTTAAATCACAAAATTTCATCGAACATTATCACTAATGTCTTGATTTCCGTACCAGTAAAAGATTATTCGCATATGAATGGGACTGAGAGAGTAGTTTAGTAAATTATTTTGTTTCTATATCCAAGTATATTATATGGGCTTTTAGTTACTCATTCCCTATAGTATTGGGCTAATAATTCGAATGTAATTTAAAATTCCAAAATTCCTACTTAATGAAACCCACAAAAACAATAATGGGCCTATCCCAAATTTTTAATGGGCTGGTAATACAATTAAAATTTGGGCTGAAATTCATAAAGCCCAATTATGTAATTTAATCTCTTTTTAATAATTTTACTAAAAAAAATATATGACTTTTTATTATTTTCAATTTTGTGAGGTGATCAGTTACAAGAAAATTACCAAAGGAAAATTGGAATTATTTTTTTTGAATTTACAATAATAATGCCGTAATCTGTAGGTAACAAATTTTATAAGTAAATACAAAATTATTAAAAAATAGTGATGTTTAGTATTATGCATTATTAAGCAGGTGATGAGAAAGCTGTCAAAGGTCTAATCTTGTGCTAAATTGTGTTTAATTTTGACTAACTTCACCTCTATTATTGTAATCTTTAAACGTTTTTATACTCGATAGGCTCTTTGAATAAGGAAGACCGTATTTGAAATCTTTTATCAGACGGGGAGACGTATTTAAATGAACCATTAAAAAGCACTGAATTGACGTTCTTATCAACGGGACATAAATAATACTACTATCAATTATTAACTCAGTTGTTCGATTCTCATAAATTAGCATATGACATGTTTAAATTTATATTAATTTGACAAGAAATTCGAATAATTATCAATTACCGAGTCCAATGAAAAAACAGTGGCGGTTAATAGTGGTTAAGTTGGTTGAAAATAAATTAAAAGATGGTGCCAAATTGCAACAATTTAATTAATTTACTCATTTCATTTAAAAATAAAAAAATAAATAACTTGAATTTGTAGAATTAAAGTCAACATTTTTGGTGGCGATGCACTATAATTTTATGCATATTTACCATGTGCAAATCTTCATTTTCTGATTTTTTTTTTTTAAATAAAAATCATGCTCTATACTTTATTAATATTCCATTGACCATTAGGAATAGTACTCCCTCCGTCCTCTATTTATTGACTGAGGGAATATGAGCACGGGTTTTTTTGCATTTTATGGTATAATAATAAATTAATGTGTTAAAGTGTTAAAGTGGAATAATTGTGGGTCCATTTGAATTGTTTAATACTCCCTCGCGATTTCTGAGCCTCTTTCCTTTTCGGGACGTCTCGCGATTTCTGAGCCCTTTCCTTTTTGGGTAATAATTAAGCCACTAATGGTGCAATTAGTTCCTCCTTGTTACAATTAGTCTTTTCTTTAAAAATCCATTTATGTATATTAAAAAAAAAAAAAAAAAAACTAAAAATCGAACCAGCAAACAAACACACCCACCATCTTTTACTTCCCCCACCATTAATTCCCTCAACCAGATCTGAGGGTATGAATTGGAAACTGATTGGTGTGTAAATGTTAGGATTTTCGTTGTCTTTTCGTGTCCGTTTTCCCTTAGTTTTCGTGTGTTTTCGTTGTCTGTGGCTATGATTTGGTTGTTTGGAGTTTTTGGTACTTGTAGGATAAAAAGGGCGGAAACGAGAAGAAAAACAATCATTGACCTCGAGTTCTAACCTCTCATGATTTTATTGAAGATTCATTTTGGATGTAATGAAAGCATTATATCGAAGAGGGGTTCGATAGGAGCGCATAGGCGAAAACGGAGGTCAATTTGGAGTTCGGACGAGGAAGATACGGCCAAAACAAGAGAAGCGCGCGCAATCGTCCCAAAACGTAATTTGGACGATCGTCCAGAATCTGGACGATCGGCCAGATGATTGTGGCGTGAAGTACCAGTACCTGATTTGGCCGAACGGCCAAGTCCTTAACAAATCTGGCCGACCGGCCAGATGTCCGCGTCCAGCTATTAGTTTCCTTATATGATTAGGTTTTCTTCCTATTATAAATACTAGTACTTTGGGACGAATTGGGATCATCCTTTATCAGTTTTTAGCATTAGTTAGCTTTATTTTTCAGCACTAAAATTCTCTAGATTAGCTTTAGTTTGTCGGATCCGGATTCTTAGTTCGTTTAATTCAAGACTTCTTTATTTAATTCGCGTTCTTCGTCTTCATTTAATTCTCGTAAGTTCTTTATTGTTTTTGTTTACTTGCTTTTAATTGCTTGCTTTAGTTTTAGATTCGTTTTCTTAATTGCTTCGTTTAAATTCCTTAGTTTAATTTCGTTCTTTCGATTTCTAGTTTAAATTTTAGATTCGTTTTCCTACAATTTCAATTCTCTCGTTTTTAAAGCTTTTAAAGTTAGATTAATTTTCCTTTAAATTCCCGATTTCATTCATTATGTCTAAGGTAGTTTATGCTTTCTTTTATGCTTCCTTTATTGCTTTCTTTTCGATTCTTGCCTAGGTAGATTTAATTGCTTTCTTCTAGTTTAATTCATAGATTTATTTCTTGAGTTCTAGATTAGTTATTTACTTGCTTTTATTTATTGCTTTGATTTATTTTCTTGCCTAGCTAGGATTTAAAACAAAAACCCAACAATTCTTTTTACTTGCTTCTTAGATTTAGGCTAGATTAGGATTTACTACATAATTGATTGCCCTGTTAAGTTTTCCTTGAGATTCGATACTTAGGTTTTACTTGCTAGTGCTACGATAGGATTTCGTTCTATTGCGAACACTTTTTAGTGAAACAAATTTTGGCGCCGTTGCCGGGGAAAACTTTAGGCGATTTATTGTGTAGTCATTTTATTTGTTTTATTTTTATTTGTGTTTCTTCGATTTCTTATTTCTCCCACTCGGTGCGTTTAACCCGTTTGTTGAGTGTTGTTTATGCATGGTCGCCGAAGTCTTCAAAGGAGTTTAGCGCCCTACTTCGACAACATCCATCAAAGGAAAGCGATCTTAGCCGCGAAGGAGAAGGAGGAGATTGATTCACAAGACTTCTCTTTGGTCTTGTTATTTGCAGAGCCCGAAGCCATGGCAGCTAGAGTCGTTATGGGCGATTTTGCTCGGCCCACATTCACAGCCACCACTTCGGCGATTGTCCTGACGGAAGCGGTCAGGAATCATGAGCTTAAACCTCACCACATGGCGTTGCTCCCATCCTACCACGGGCTGCCCAACGAGGATGCATTGACGTTCATTCGAGAGTATTGCACGGTGGTGCAATCTTTCCCACTCTCGGGACTCACGGAGGACAACTTGAAGATGAAGTGCTTCCCGTACACCCTCAAGGATCGAGCAAAGTCATGGTATTTGTCACTCCCGGCCAACTCTCTCACCACATGGAATGCGGTGTGTGAGAGGTTCATGCTCAAGTACTATCCGAACCGCAAGACTCAAGAGGTGCGGTCGAAGATTATGAATTTCTCCCAAGACAACGATGAGCCGTTTCACGAAGCATGGGAGAGGTTCCAAGAGCTACTTCAACAATGCCCTCATCATCAAATGGCACCGGAGTTGCTTTGGCAATATTTCTACGACGCCCTCAACCAGACTTGTCAGTTCATGGTGGACAGTTCGGCCGGAGGCAACATAGCGGTCAAGACAGCTGACGAGTTGCAGACGATATTCGAGACGCTCGCTGCGAGTTCTCAACAAAAATCAGCTAGGCCAAGGAAAGTGGAGGCGAGTGCAATCTCGATGAGCCCCGATTTGAAGAAGCAAATTGCCGACATGTATAGGGATCTCGAGAACTTGAAGATTAAGCAAAGTGCACCGGCCCCGAAGGAGGAAGAGAGGAAGCCCGACAAATGCGAGATTTGTGGAGAGTTGGGACACATCAAGGAGGTTTGCCAAAACGTGGGAGCATCCACTTATGAAGGAGGAGCCGATGTATATGCTGCCCAAGGGTACATGCCACCACCCCAAGGGCAAGGTACGAACCCGAATTTTCAATATCGTCGCCCCTCTCCATATAATAACCCCTACCCTCCTCAAAATCCCTACTACTCTCAATCTCCACCATATTATCCTCCTCCTCAATATCCTCCAAATCCCTACTATCCACCACCTCCATACTACCCCCCTCAACCTACTCCTACACCACCACCATCATACCCAAATTCTCGTCCTCAAGGACCTCCACAAAAGCCTCCTGTCGATGAGGATCGTCTCCATGCGCTAGATGCGAACATAAAGAGGCTCGAGACGGCCATTGGCCAAATTTCCAGTTCCATGCACTTGATGCAACAACCGGGGCGAATTCCGAGCCAAGGGATTCAACCACAACAAGCCAACGAAGTGCAATATCCTCCATATGTTCCTCCCGTTCCACCTCACCAAGCTCATGCAATCACGGTGCTACAACGCAATGGAGTTCCGATGCCTTCTCAAGGGCCCATGGGAGCTAGACGGGGCCCGAGCCCTCGATGGAACGGCCCGGGAACGCCGGCAACGTCCTCCAGCCAAAACCGTCCAGAAGGCGATCTGGCCGGTCGGCCAGAATCTGGCCGGTCGGCCAAACTCTTCAATGCGCGCGAGAGCTCAGCGTCCAATCTGGACGATCGGCCAAGTCATCTCGACTTTGGCCGATCGGCCAAATCCGGCGAAAAGCACACGGAGTCCGAGGAGCCCGAGAAGGAGTCCCCACCTCTTCACAAGACGTTCAACCCGTATGTTCCACCTATTCGGAGTATCGTGAAGAAGGAGAAGAAGGATTTCAAGCCTATCAATTCGTTTCCAAAAAGAGGAGATCCGGGAGGTTTCGACTTGAGTATTGTCTTGGATAGCGGAGAAACCGTCTCGGGATTGATGGACTTAGGAGCTGCGGTGAACTTAATGCCGTACTCTATTTTCGAGAAGATGAGCTCAAGAGTCCTTCAAGCTACCGACATGCGCATTGAGCTAGCAGACGGCACCGTGAGCAGTCCTTTGGGAGTTGTGGAAGACGTCACTGTCCTTGTTGGTGGAATTCGAGTCGTTACCGACTTCGTCGTGCTTCATGAAGGCAAGGGAGCTAAGAGCGCAACCGGACATCTACTATTGTTGGGACGACCGTTTATGGCCACTACTCGAGCCCGGATTGATGTAGGTACCGGTACATTGAGCATGGCCGGTGAAGGAGGTTCGGTCACATTTTCGGTATTTGGGAACTCACCTTCTATTCCTACTTCATCTTTTCATTTATGCTCTTTTGTTAAACTTGCTAACCCTCTTGTTGAGGAAAATGTTTGCGAGATTTCTGACAGGGTGGCAGCTCAAGAAGAGTTCATTGACGATGAAGAATTCTTTAGTTGTGTGGATGAAGAAGAGGAGATAATCGAAGAATTTCTAAGGAATTTGGAGGATGATGGTGGAGTGGACGAGGAAAGCTCGACACATGCATTAAATGAGGAAGTGGTCATTAACTCGTTTCTTTCTAACCTCACCATTTGTGAAACACCTTTTCTTGCAGAGTTTAACTCGAAGATGTTTGAGGAGGAGTTCGAACCAAGTGTGGGGGAGTCGAGAGTTCATGTTGACCACGTTTTGGATCTTCGAGATTGTTCGAGAAGGGCATATGAGTGTGTTGCGAGGAGCATCAAAACGTCGTTTGGCGCTACGGGCTTAGGTTGATTGTATCCTTCGTCTAGCTAATGACGTTAAACAAGCGCTTGGTGGGAGGCAACCCACGTAAAAAAATTTAGTACTTTATTTTTTTGTAGTTTTTCTTGTTTAAATTTGATTTTTCGTTTTAGTTCAAGTATTTTTGCAGGAATTGGCGTCGGGGATCCAGCCTCTCATTTGGCCGATCGGCCAGATTCCTTTGGAAATCTGGACGATCGTCCAAATCCGTGCAACCAAGATTACCCAGTTTCTCATTTGGCCGATCGGCCAGATTCCCTTGGGAATTCTGGCCGATCGTCCAAACCCGTTGGCCAGGAAATTTTCGACTTCTCGATTGGATCCACTTCTACTCCGTAGCTTCGTGATCCTCTCGACCCCCGTTGGAGTGACCCATGGTTCCAAGTTCCTTTCAAATTAATCGTAGCCTTAAATTGTGTCCTTTTCGTTTTGTTTTGAGTCTTTTATTTTGATTTCTTTATTTTGCTCGATTTTACGCTTTGGTATTATGTTTCGTGTTTGTTTTGTAGGTACTACTTGGAATTTCTCGGGATTTCAAGTGTGTTGGTCGACATTGTGCTATAAGTTCCTTCTATCCCTTCCTTTTTATTTTCTCGCAATGAGGTCATTGCTTGATTTTAAGTGTGGGGGGGGGGGGGGTCTTTGAAACTTTGGCATGATGTGTTTAATTTTGTTGAGTCTTAGGAGTTAATTGAGTCAAATGAGCATGTGATGATAGTATTGTGGACTTGGCCAATGATAGAGAATTGTTGAGTCTTGAAAAAAATCATGATCTTTATTATGCATGGAACCTTGGCGAAGCGACGCATTTTATTTGACGAATTTGATGTATGCTATGATGTCGGGAACTAGTTAGTTTGAACCCGTGAGATTTGAGCTATTTGTGCATATTTATGCCTATTCTTTGATTGAGTGATCATGCATGCTTCGTTGTTTCTAGAACTTGCCTTGTTTCTCCATCAAGACCTTAGTATATTTACGAACTAGGAAATGATCTTAGGCCATCTTTCTTTAGCCACATGATTCCTATACACTAACCTTGTTCATAATCCTTTGCTTACCCCTTTTGAGCCTTTATTAGCCGTTCTTTGTGAAACCGGATGATAGGAGGTTTGGATGATTATGAGTATCCTTAGTTGTAGTTGGTGATATGGAAGGAGATAATTTGAAAATATTTGTTGTGGTGTAGAAGGAGAGAAAGAGAGTAATTTTAGATGCTTGTTTAAGTGTAGTTAGCTATCCCTATAAGCTTAAAAAAAAAGGAAGAAAAAGAAAAAAAAAAAGAGATAAGAAAAAAAAATAGAGCCTTTGTTCAAATTAGAAAGAACATGTATTAGTTGAGCTCTAGAAAAAAAAAAAAAAAAAAAAAAAAAAAAAAAAAAGAAAAAAAGAAAAAAAAAATAAGCATAAGCATAAGGGGATAGTTAGCTTAGATTTGTATAGTTTAGCATCTTTGAGTTTGTATTTAGTGTGTTGGAGGGTAGAAGATGGAGATTAAAATCCATACTTTGGTTGGAGTTGAAAAAGAGGTTGATGATTTAGAGCGTTTTGAGTCACTTAGCCTATATATTCCCTACCTTAACCAATGTCCCTACATTACAAGCTTATATAAAGACCTTTTTGATCCTAGTTTGTAAGTATTACATTAGGTGGAGATGTTGAGATTAAAGGCAAGCTTATGGTAAACATGTTGCATTGCATTGATGTTGAGTGAACCTTCTTGATGTGCATTATATTACATCTTTTCTTTGAGAGAGATGAGTGTTCACTTTCATATACAAAATTTCACATGTTTGGGAGTGTTCTTTGATGGATTAGCATATTTTGAATTAGTTGAGTAGATTGTGTTGATTGATGCTAAGGTTGTGTGCATAGTTTTGATCATGAACGTGAGAGTTTGTTTTTGAAAAGTTTTGAGGCCTATATAGTTCACAATACTTGAGTCTATTGTTTATTTTGTTTTTGTGTTGCTTGAGGACAAGCAAAGGTCTAAGTGTGGGGGAGTTTGATTGGTGTGTAAATGTTAGGATTTTCATTGTCTTTTCGTGTCCGTTTTCCCTTAGTTTTCGTGTGTTTTCGTTGTCTGTGGCTATGATTTGGTTGTTTGGAGTTTTTGGTACTTGTAGGATAAAAAGGGCGGAAACGAGAAGAAAAACAATCATTGACCTCGAGTTCTAACCTCTCATGATTTTATTGAAGATTCATTTTGGATGTAATGAAAGCATTATATCGAAGAGGGGTTCGATAGGAGCGCATAGGCGAAAACGGAGGTCAATTTGGAGTTCGGACGAGGAAGATACGACCGAAACAAGAGAAGCGCGCGCAATCGTCCCAAAACGTAATTTGGACGATCGTCCAGAATCTGGACGATCGGCCAGATGATTGTGGCGTGAAGTACCAGTACCTGATTTGGCCGAACGGCCAAGTCCTTAACAAATCTGGCCGACCGGCCAGATGTCCGCGTCCAGCTATTAGTTTCCTTATATGATTAGGTTTTCTTCCTATTATAAATACTAGTACTTTGGGACGAATTGGGATCATCCTTTATCAGTTTTTAGCATTAGTTAGCTTTATTTTTCAGCACTAAAATTCTCTAGATTAGCTTTAGTTTGTCGGATCCGGATTCTTAGTTCGTTTAATTCAAGACTTCTTTATTTAATTCGCGTTCTTCGTCTTCATTTAATTCTCGTAAGTTCTTTATTGTTTTTGTTTACTTGCTTTTAATTGCTTGCTTTAGTTTTAGATTCGTTTTCTTAATTGCTTCGTTTAAATTCCTTAGTTTAATTTCGTTCTTTCGATTTCTAGTTTAAATTTTAGATTCGTTTTCCTACAATTTCAATTCTCTCGTTTTTAAAGCTTTTAAAGTTAGATTAATTTTCCTTTAAATTCCCGATTTCATTCATTATGTCTAAGGTAGTTTATGCTTTCTTTTATGCTTCCTTTATTGCTTTCTTTTCGATTCTTGCCTAGGTAGATTTAATTGCTTTCTTCTAGTTTAATTCATAGATTTATTTCTTGAGTTCTAGATTAGTTATTTACTTGCTTTTATTTATTGCTTTGATTTATTTTCTTGCCTAGCTAGGATTTAAAACAAAAACCCAACAATTCTTTTTACTTGCTTCTTAGATTTAGGCTAGATTAGGATTTACTACATAATTGATTGCCCTGTTAAGTTTTCCTTGAGATTCGATACTTAGGTTTTACTTGCTAGTGCTACGATAGGATTTCGTTCTATTGCGAACACTTTTTAGTGAAACAAATTTTGGCGCCGTTGCCGGGGAAAACTTTAGGCGATTTATTGTGTAGTCATTTTAT
Source organism: Thymus mandschuricus (assembly GCA_029379335.1). NCBI lineage: Eukaryota > Viridiplantae > Streptophyta > Magnoliopsida > Lamiales > Lamiaceae > Thymus > Thymus mandschuricus. The sequence goes on from CM057074.1 coordinate 40,527,939, forward strand.
TTGTTTTATTTTTATTTGTGTTTCTTCGATTTCTTATTTCTCCCACTCGGTGCGTTTAACCCGTTTGTTGAGTGTTGTTTATGCATGGTCGCCGAAGTCTTCAAAGGAGTTTAGCGCCCTACTTCGACAACATCCATCAAAGGAAAGCGATCTTAGCCGCGAAGGAGAAGGAGGAGATTGATTCACAAGACTTCTCTTTGGTCTTGTTATTTGCAGAGCCCGAAGCCATGGCAGCTAGAGTCGTTATGGGCGATTTTGCTCGGCCCACATTCACAGCCACCACTTCGGCGATTGTCCTGACGGAAGCGGTCAGGAATCATGAGCTTAAACCTCACCACATGGCGTTGCTCCCATCCTACCACGGGCTGCCCAACGAGGATGCATTGACGTTCATTCGAGAGTATTGCACGGTGGTGCAATCTTTCCCACTCTCGGGACTCACGGAGGACAACTTGAAGATGAAGTGCTTCCCGTACACCCTCAAGGATCGAGCAAAGTCATGGTATTTGTCACTCCCGGCCAACTCTCTCACCACATGGAATGCGGTGTGTGAGAGGTTCATGCTCAAGTACTATCCGAACCGCAAGACTCAAGAGGTGCGGTCGAAGATTATGAATTTCTCCCAAGACAACGATGAGCCGTTTCACGAAGCATGGGAGAGGTTCCAAGAGCTACTTCAACAATGCCCTCATCATCAAATGGCACCGGAGTTGCTTTGGCAATATTTCTACGACGCCCTCAACCAGACTTGTCAGTTCATGGTGGACAGTTCGGCCGGAGGCAACATAGCGGTCAAGACAGCTGACGAGTTGCAGACGATATTCGAGACGCTCGCTGCGAGTTCTCAACAAAAATCAGCTAGGCCAAGGAAAGTGGAGGCGAGTGCAATCTCGATGAGCCCCGATTTGAAGAAGCAAATTGCCGACATGTATAGGGATCTCGAGAACTTGAAGATTAAGCAAAGTGCACCGGCCCCGAAGGAGGAAGAGAGGAAGCCCGACAAATGCGAGATTTGTGGAGAGTTGGGACACATCAAGGAGGTTTGCCAAAACGTGGGAGCATCCACTTATGAAGGAGGAGCCGATGTATATGCTGCCCAAGGGTACATGCCACCACCCCAAGGGCAAGGTACGAACCCGAATTTTCAATATCGTCGCCCCTCTCCATATAATAACCCCTACCCTCCTCAAAATCCCTACTACTCTCAACCTCCACCATATTATCCTCCTCCTCAATATCCTCCAAATCCCTACTATCCACCACCTCCATACTACCCCCCTCAACCTACTCCTACACCATCACCATCATACCCAAATTCTCGTCCTCAAGGACCTCCACAAAAGCCTCCTGTCGATGAGGATCGTCTCCATGCGCTAGATGCGAACATAAAGAGGCTCGAGACGGCCATTGGCCAAATTTCCAGTTCCATGCACTTGATGCAACAACCGGGGCGAATTCCGAGCCAAGGGATTCAACCACAACAAGCCAACGAAGTGCAATATCCTCCATATGTTCCTCCCGTTCCACCTCACCAAGCTCATGCAATCACGGTGCTACAACGCAATGGAGTTCCGATGCCTTCTCAAGGGCCCATGGGAGCTAGACGGGGCCCGAGCCCTCGATGGAACGGCCCGGGAACGCCGGCAACGTCCTCCAGCCAAAACCGTCCAGAAGGCGATCTGGCCGGTCGGCCAAACTCTTCAATGCGCGCGAGAGCTCAGCGTCCAATCTGGACGATCGGCCAAGTCATCTCGACTTTGGCCGATCGGCCAAATCCGGCGAAAAGCACACGGAGTCCGAGGAGCCCGAGAAGGAGTCCCCACCTCTTCACAAGACGTTCAACCCGTATGTTCCACCTATTCGGAGTATCGTGAAGAAGGAGAAGAAGGATTTCAAGCCTATCAATTCGTTTCCAAAAAGAGGAGATCCGGGAGGTTTCGACTTGAGTATTGTCTTGGATAGCGGAGAAACCGTCTCGGGATTGATGGACTTAGGAGCTGCGGTGAACTTAATGCCGTACTCTATTTTCGAGAAGATGAGCTCAAGAGTCCTTCAAGCTACCGACATGCGCATTGAGCTAGCAGACGGCACCGTGAGCAGTCCTTTGGGAGTTGTGGAAGACGTCACTGTCCTTGTTGGTGGAATTCGAGTCGTTACCGACTTCGTCGTGCTTCATGAAGGCAAGGGAGCTAAGAGCGCAACCGGACATCTACTATTGTTGGGACGACCGTTTATGGCCACTACTCGAGCCCGGATTGATGTAGGTACCGGTACATTGAGCATGGCCGGTGAAGGAGGTTCGGTCACATTTTCGGTATTTGGGAACTCACCTTCTATTCCTACTTCATCTTTTCATTTATGCTCTTTTGTTAAACTTGCTAACCCTCTTGTTGAGGAAAATGTTTGCGAGATTTCTGACAGGGTGGCAGCTCAAGAAGAGTTCATTGACGATGAAGAATTCTTTAGTTGTGTGGATGAAGAAGAGGAGATAATCGAAGAATTTCTAAGGAATTTGGAGGATGATGGTGGAGTGGACGAGGAAAGCTCGACACATGCATTAAATGAGGAAGTGGTCATTAACTCGTTTCTTTCTAACCTCACCATTTGTGAAACACCTTTTCTTGCAGAGTTTAACTCGAAGATGTTTGAGGAGGAGTTCGAACCAAGTGTGGGGGAGTCGAGAGTTCATGTTGACCACGTTTTGGATCTTCGAGATTGTTCGAGAAGGGCATATGAGTGTGTTGCGAGGAGCATCAAAACGTCGTTTGGCGCTACGGGCTTAGGTTGATTGTATCCTTCGTCTAGCTAATGACGTTAAACAAGCGCTTGGTGGGAGGCAACCCACGTAAAAAAATTTAGTACTTTATTTTTTTGTAGTTTTTCTTGTTTAAATTTGATTTTTCGTTTTAGTTCAAGTATTTTTGCAGGAATTGGCGTCGGGGATCCAGCCTCTCATTTGGCCGATCGGCCAGATTCCTTTGGAAATCTGGACGATCGTCCAAATCCGTGCAACCAAGATTACCCAGTTTCTCATTTGGCCGATCGGCCAGATTCCCTTGGGAATTCTGGCCGATCGTCCAAACCCGTTGGCCAGGAAATTTTCGACTTCTCGATTGGATCCACTTCTACTCCGTAGCTTCGTGATCCTCTCGACCCCCGTTGGAGTGACCCATGGTTCCAAGTTCCTTTCAAATTAATCGTAGCCTTAAATTGTGTCCTTTTCGTTTTGTTTTGAGTCTTTTATTTTGATTTCTTTATTTTGCTCGATTTTACGCTTTGGTATTATGTTTCGTGTTTGTTTTGTAGGTACTACTTGGAATTTCTCGGGATTTCAAGTGTGTTGGTCGACATTGTGCTATAAGTTCCTTCTATCCCTTCCTTTTTATTTTCTCGCAATGAGGTCATTGCTTGATTTTAAGTGTGGGGGGGGGGGGGGTCTTTGAAACTTTGGCATGATGTGTTTAATTTTGTTGAGTCTTAGGAGTTAATTGAGTCAAATGAGCATGTGATGATAGTATTGTGGACTTGGCCAATGATAGAGAATTGTTGAGTCTTGAAAAAAATCATGATCTTTATTATGCATGGAACCTTGGCGAAGCGACGCATTTTATTTGACGAATTTGATGTATGCTATGATGTCGGGAACTAGTTAGTTTGAACCCGTGAGATTTGAGCTATTTGTGCATATTTATGCCTATTCTTTGATTGAGTGATCATGCATGCTTCGTTGTTTCTAGAACTTGCCTTGTTTCTCCATCAAGACCTTAGTATATTTACGAACTAGGAAATGATCTTAGGCCATCTTTCTTTAGCCACATGATTCCTATACACTAACCTTGTTCATAATCCTTTGCTTACCCCTTTTGAGCCTTTATTAGCCGTTCTTTGTGAAACCGGATGATAGGAGGTTTGGATGATTATGAGTATCCTTAGTTGTAGTTGGTGATATGGAAGGAGATAATTTGAAAATATTTGTTGTGGTGTAGAAGGAGAGAAAGAGAGTAATTTTAGATGCTTGTTTAAGTGTAGTTAGCTATCCCTATAAGCTTAAAAAAAAAGGAAGAAAAAGAAAAAAAAAAAGAGATAAGAAAAAAAAATAGAGCCTTTGTTCAAATTAGAAAGAACATGTATTAGTTGAGCTCTAGAAAAAAAAAAAAAAAAAAAAAAAAAAAAAAAAAAAAAAGAAAAAAAGAAAAAAAAAATAAGCATAAGCATAAGGGGATAGTTAGCTTAGATTTGTATAGTTTAGCATCTTTGAGTTTGTATTTAGTGTGTTGGAGGGTAGAAGATGGAGATTAAAATCCATACTTTGGTTGGAGTTGAAAAAGAGGTTGATGATTTAGAGCGTTTTGAGTCACTTAGCCTATATATTCCCTACCTTAACCAATGTCCCTACATTACAAGCTTATATAAAGACCTTTTTGATCCTAGTTTGTAAGTATTACATTAGGTGGAGATGTTGAGATTAAAGGCAAGCTTATGGTAAACATGTTGCATTGCATTGATGTTGAGTGAACCTTCTTGATGTGCATTATATTACATCTTTTCTTTGAGAGAGATGAGTGTTCACTTTCATATACAAAATTTCACATGTTTGGGAGTGTTCTTTGATGGATTAGCATATTTTGAATTAGTTGAGTAGATTGTGTTGATTGATGCTAAGGTTGTGTGCATAGTTTTGATCATGAACGTGAGAGTTTGTTTTTGAAAAGTTTTGAGGCCTATATAGTTCACAATACTTGAGTCTATTGTTTATTTTGTTTTTGTGTTGCTTGAGGACAAGCAAAGGTCTAAGTGTGGGGGAGTTTGATTGGTGTGTAAATGTTAGGATTTTCATTGTCTTTTCGTGTCCGTTTTCCCTTAGTTTTCGTGTGTTTTCGTTGTCTGTGGCTATGATTTGGTTGTTTGGAGTTTTTGGTACTTGTAGGATAAAAAGGGCGGAAACGAGAAGAAAAACAATCATTGACCTCGAGTTCTAACCTCTCATGATTTTATTGAAGATTCATTTTGGATGTAATGAAAGCATTATATCGAAGAGGGGTTCGATAGGAGCGCATAGGTGAAAACGGAGGTCAATTTGGAGTTCGGACGAGGAAGATACGACCGAAACAAGAGAAGCGCGCGCAATCGTCCAGAACGTGATTTGGACGATCGTCCAGAATCTGGACGATCGGCCAGATGATTGTGGCGTGAAGTACCAGTACCTGATTTGGCCGAACGGCCAAGTCCTTAACAAATCTGGCCGACCGGCCAGATGTCCGCGTCCAGCTATTAGTTTCCTTATATGATTAGGTTTTCTTCCTATTATAAATACTAGTACTTTGGGACGAATTGGGATCATCCTTTATCAGTTTTTAGCATTAGTTAGCTTTATTTTTCAGCACTAAAATTCTCTAGATTAGCTTTAGTTTGTTCGGATCCGGATTCTTAGTTCGTTTAATTCAAGACTTCTTTATTTAATTCGCGTTCTTCGTCTTCATTTAATTCTCGTAAGTTCTTTATTGTTTTTGTTTACTTGCTTTTAATTGCTTGTTTTAGTTTTAGATTCGTTTTCTTAATTGCTTCGTTTAAATTCCTTAGTTTAATTTCGTTCTTTCGATTTCTAGTTTAAATTTTAGATTCGTTTTCCTACAATTTCAATTCTCTCGTTTTTAAAGCTTTTAAAGTTAGATTAATTTTCCTTTAAATTTCCAGATTTCATTCATTATGTCTAAGGTAGTTTATGCTTTCTTTTATGCTTCCTTTATTGCTTTCTTTTCGATTCTTGCCTAGGTAGATTTAATTGCTTTCTTCTAGTTTAATTCATAGATTTATTTCTTGAGTTCTAGATTAGTTATTTACTTGCTTTTATTTATTGCTTTGATTTATTTTCTTGCCTAGGATTTAAAACAAAAACCCAACAATTCTTTTTACTTGCTTTCTTAGATTTAGGCTAGATTAGGATTTACTACATAATTGATTGCCCTGTTAAGTTTTCCTTGAGATTCGATACTTAGGTTTTACTTGTTAGTGCTACGATAGGATTTCGTTCTATTGCGAACACTTTTTAGTGAAACAGAAACCCTAGCCCCCCAATTCATTCGTTGTTCATCTTCGATCTGGAGAGCTCCGGCCGAAATCCCTCATCTCACAGATCCCCCTCTCCACCGTCGGCGTGGTCTTCAACCCGCAACCCCCCCGCTGCATAGAATCGCCACCGCGGCGGGCTCGCAGGCCGCGGGTGGCCCCCGGCGGTGGAGCTGTGCGTCCCCTTCATCTCACAGATCCCCCTCTCCACCTCGCGATTATTGAGCCCTCTGTTTCATCCGCCCCGCGGCGAACTGGTGCTCCTCCACCACGCATGCCGCCGCCGCTGCTTTCGGGAGGCTCTTCAACGCCGCCGCCGGCCTACCGAAATCGGAGATGAAGAGTCTCCCGAAAGCAGCGGCCCAGAGATGTTCCTTCGACCCCAATCCCCTTCGTTCCCGATTCCTTGGACCCGAATCCCCTTTACAGATGAACTCTGTAAAGGGGATTCGGGTCAGGAGGAGGATATAGGCCCTCTGTTTCTTCCGGCTTGGTGTTAATGGCTTCTGATCTTTGGCTTGGTTTCATGGCTCCCCTCTGTTCCTTTTTTGATGGCTTCCCTCTGTTGATTTTCTGATGTAGTACTGATCTTTGGCTTGTTGGTGTCCCTCTGATTATTGCATGCTTTATGAATATGTGGAAAATTGTTTTGATGGTTGCTGATATGAAAATTGATGAGGATTGGTGCCATTATTTACTTGATGTTTGTGGTGTGATGTTGGTGTCCCCCTGATTAATGCATGCTTGATGATCTTTAGTAGAGATATATGAAAATGCATTTTCCCATTCAAAAGATGATAAGTACAAGTCTTTTGAAAACTAAAATGCAAACATGGTTAACTGCATATCATGCAATTACAAGCTTTAAGTCATATATACTGCCTATGTCCAAAAAAATGCAGTGATCTTCATCTTCTCTGCTTCCTCTGCATGAGCATTGCTTCTAAATTATTGATGTGTTTGCAAAGGCTGATTCCAAACCTGTTAGCTGCTGCATCCCAAGCCTTTGAACCAAGTTATCTATTCCATTAATCTGGCCATTCTGAACTAGATAGTGTATGCTTTCCCTTGCCAAATCCACTGGAATTGTGAGGCTCACTGGCAGTGTTCCTTCCCTTATGAGCCTGTCCTTTCCCATGTGAGGGATTTTGTAGTTGTTGTGCCCTTTAACCTTCATTATCTCTGTTAAGACTCCTTGCAGTGTTAGAAATACTTTGTTAAGGGTCATTGCTGGCAACTCTTGAAATGCATCTTGCACTGCATTAACTAGATCACCAACTGTTTTGCACAATCTCTTATGTTGTAGGGATTGAATGGCATTAAAAAAGCCAAGATCATTGATGTTGGTGTCAGGTGAGTTTGGTGGCTGCTGTATCAGCCTTATGTTGAACCCATCAGCACTAGCTGCTATTCTGAAATCAGTATCTGAATCTGTAATATGTGGCTTTGCATTATCTTGTTGAATGTATATCTGTTTGGAAGCATTTGATGGCCACTTCTGTTTGATTGCAGGAAGAACCTTATGGCATTGTTTAAATGAAACAAGTGTAAGTATGTACTCTGGATGAAGGCATAAAAGCAGCAGTACATTCCTAATGGGTACCTGATTGATGATACACTCTTTGATCACCTCTCTTGTGATTGATTCTGTTGCTTTTATGTATGGAGTGCCCTTGGGTATGTACTTGCTGTTTTTTTTTTTGCAACTTCTTGAGTTATGAAAGGGAAGCATCCTATCTTTCCATCAAATGAGACTGCCCCATCCTCATTTAGTATGGGTCTGGTCACTGCACACAGAAACATGATCTTCCTAATGAATTTTTTGCTTTTGCATGCCCTATATGGTTCCTCCTCATCAGGTGCAAGGTAATACCTGTATAATGTGAATGATTAGCAAGGTTAAAGCACTTTCTTCATGACCAATGATGTAACACTATGAACTGAGGTCAGATTTCAAGTGAAAAAATGTTCAACCTTTACCTCCTTTTCTCTTTGGTTATGTAGAACCATTTCTCATCCATGTGCACTATGTTATGCATAGAGGACTACCTCAAAGTGTTCATTACTCTGTCAAGCTCTAGATATTCTAGACTGAATCTCATCCTAAGAAACTTATTTGCTGCTGTGAGTGAGGGCTTGATGGATGATGAACAAGCTTTAAACAGCTCAGCTTTCCACCATCTCTGTAATGTAGCTTTGCTGACATCAAGAACAGCTTCCATTGCTCTGAAACTGCTTCTGTCATGAACATTCAGAGCTTTAAACTGCACATAATCTGGTTTCATGTTATGATCTCTAATTCTTCCCTTTTATTTTGAAATGAGATGAACTGCTGACCCCTTTGCTTGTTGATCTCTTGCCTGTTTCCACAGCCTAGTCACAGTGGACTTTGATATTCCAAATCTTGTTCGAGCTTCAACAAGTCTTCCTCTCATGGGCTTTCCACCAGAAGACCCTTGAAGAATAAACTGCACAACCGCATTCCTCTCCGATTCGGTGAGATTTTTTGGTCTCGACACCATGGCGAAGCTGCTGCAGAATCTGTTCTTCTTCTTCTTCTTCTGGGCTTTCCACCTTCTACTTCTCCTTCTCGGCAGAGATGTTCTTCTTTTTTTTGATTGTAGAGAATGGTGTGGAGCTAGATATACTAAGTAGAGTAGCTTTCTTTTTGAGTTTTGAATATGGCGCCCAATTTTTTGAGGTTAATTTCCCTCTCTAATTAATGGATGATGGGTTTGTTCTTCTCACTTCAGTTTTTTTTTTTTTGATTATTCATGTGAATGTTTGTTTTTTTTCCCAAGAATTGCCACAATCTTTGTGTTTGATATAGCAATCGCAAGTTTCTCTCTCTGAATAATTTTTTTTTTTAATTATATCATTAAAATTAATTAACCACAAAAAAAATTAATTAACCTCAGAAATTAAATTTAAATCTGTAAAATATTTTTTATAAATTTATTGAGGTATATAAATAATGTTAAATCCCTAAACCACATTTCATCCCTAAACAATACACTTAAAACACAAAACACTTTTGCCATAATTCCCGTGCCGAAAAGAAAGGGCTCAATAATCGCGAGACGGAGGGAGTAGTATTAAAATGATAAAATAATAAAAAATAGATGTATAAAGTGTTAAAGTGTTAAAGTGATTGTGGGGTCTACGTCCTAAAACGGAAATTGTCAGTAAATGGAGGACGTCCCAATATAGTATTAACGTCACTAAATGGAGGACGGGGGGAGTATTGTAAGGTAATGAGAAGTGTTACGTGGATTATTATTATTATTGACATATTTATTTATTTATTTTGCTACTAAATCTTGAAATGGTGGACCAAAAGTTGACTTTCAAGACTGTGACCAAGACTCCTTTTCATTTTTTTAAAATTTTTCGAGTCGGATTGGTGGAAATTAAGATTATTCGGATTTCGTCCAAGCTTTAAATTGAGGGTTTTAAATTTTGATTCGTACCTATTTAATATGAACACTTAAATAGTATTGGAATCAATCATAAGAAGGAAAGCATTTTACGACTCGAACATCACGTACCTTTACATAAATAGTGAAAGGTTGTCGAGTCGGTTTTCACTATAATCAAATATATCTTGACTTTGATGATATATTGATTCGGGAAAGGGAAATGGATTGTATTCACACTTCATTGCCAAATTTCAACGCACGCATAAATTGAAACATTACTACGTTGCTATTTTGTCGACGTGTAATCAACCTATGTTATTACTTATTAGTATACATTTAAATAAAACCAAACTGAAATAAAATATTAGTCTACTCAATTAATTAGAGTGTCAAATAATTCACATGTGACAGATTATCTTAATTTTTTCCCCCTCTATTTGAATATTCTTAATAAACTATAACCTACAAAGGAATCTTGATACGTGTATTTCTCTACCTTGAATTACTTTTCTTAATATATTAAAAGTCTTCTTATTAATAATAATAATAATAATAATAATAATAATAATAATAATAATAATAATAATAATAATAATAATAATAATAATAATAAATGGTTGTGATTGTTGGACATTCCGTGTGGATGAGGTAGTTAAAAAATTAGACTTTATATTATATGGTGTCATATTTTGGACGTCTCTCCCCCCAATAATAAATATAACGATATCCGTATTCTTGTGTTGGTTTAACAGTGAAGAGTTAATTTAGAGGCTAAACGTTTCGAGTTTGAAACTTTTGTGGTGTAACTTTTAGAATTTCTGGTAATTGTTAAAAAAAAAACATACTCCCTCCGTCCAACTTCAATTGATTTGTTTCATTTCGACACGAGATTTTATATGAAAGAAAGGTCAGTGAAATGAGACGGAGGAGTAGTAGCCAACTTTATAAGATGTGCTTAATTTAATTAAATGAGATTCACAATTATTAAGGCATGTGTACAAGGTTCCCTACAAAGAGATTAATAGTAGTATTATAAAATTTCTAAAATCAAGTAGTGGAAATGTGAATTAATGTAATGTTGTCGTATTTGATTTGTATAGTCCAAATTGAATTTGTCGAATGCTATAAATTTTAGAATCTATTATTGCACTGCAATTTGGCAGAAAACAGCGATTCTTCAACTAATAACCAATAACAAATGGAATTTCTCATAATTAATTGTACGGATATACCACTATTAAATATTGTGCACAGCCCAGGCCCCCTATTTTGACTTCGTCAACGACAGGAACTCGATTGAGTCCTTCTGTGGCACGACTTTTAAAATTTCTGTTTAATTGTTAAAAAAATAAAATCAAGAACTCGGTTTAATTTTTAATTATCCAATATGGAAATAAATAAACATAAAAACAAATTACATACAAGTGGAAATATACTATTTAAATAAAAATGTTCCTATAGTAATATCTTCTCTATTTTTTTGGTGCTTTAGAACAAAAAAAATTAAGAAGCTATGGCTTTTGTTTGATAAGTTTACTCGACATGTTTTACTATTATTTTATATTTTTACATATTTAAAACATGCACGAAGAACATAATATCTTGTTAAGTTATAGAGTTATTCATAGAATATTATGTTAATTAAGTTTAAACTTTCATTCAACTGAACTACTTAAAGCATCCATAACAACGTCTTCCAAATAGTGGGGTCGATTCTTCATTTCATCACTTGATTACGCCGGCACCTAACTCCGCTAGACGCATGAGAATGGTGCATTTGTACTATTTTACTCCGCTAGTGTAATGGCTGCACGAGCTCGTCGATAAAATTTATCAACAGTTACCGTCAGACGGAATTTAAGCATCGTTATATATACTCTAAGTAATTAATTAATTGATTAATGTCAACGAATAGTTGATATCAATAGTCTAGATATTTTTTGTGAAAAATAGAACTATGAATTATAGGTCAATGCCTGAATAGAAAAGCCATCAAATTTTAATATATTGTCGAGTGTACGTGCATATGATTAAATGCTTTGATTTCGATAGGTAAACAACGAAGAAAAATTATATATATGGTATTGAATTTTACTACTCGTGGTAGTTGAATCACTTTATTACCCATGCTTACATTTCTCAATTTCAATTGTTACTAGAAAATTCTAAATTATTAATGATTTTTTTTTTTTTTGGATAAGTTGAAATAACGTTCCACTATTTTACTAATATTTTATATTTTACATATGAAATAAAAATTAAATGGACAAAGAGAAGATGAACGAACATTCGATGACCGGATGTTTGAAATTAGAGGGACGTTAGATTTTGTAGGCTTGAAACGATGTTGTTTTGAGCCATCGATTTGCTTTATTGACAAAAATGTTGTGGGACTAAATTCGAGCCAAACTAAAATTGATGTGGCTTTATGATTTCCGATAAACGACGAGCTGTTGCAATCATACTCTCATTCTTCTACGAAATATTTCATTCGTTCATTTTTCTAGACACGTGGAGTCGGCAAAGGAAAACACACAAATATAGACAAATCGACATTATTGCATGTCACATATCACACAAGAAAATAACACTAATATAATTCCAAAAGTTGGATGATAATTTCTAGAGGAAATCAAAATAGTAGGATAACAATAGCTAAAAATTATTCCAAAATTATAAAATACGACCAGAAATAGTAAAATTATACTCCCTCCGTCCTCCATTTAGTGACGTTAATACTATATTGGGACGTCCTCCATTTACTGACAATTTCCATTTTTGGACGTAGACCCCACAATTACTTTAACACTTTTAACACTTTATACATCTACTTTTTATTATTTTAACATTTTAATACTATTAAAAAATTCAAATGGACCCACAATTATTCAACTTTAACACTTTAACACATTAATTTATTATTATACCATAAAAATGCAAAAAAAAACTGTACCCAGAAAGCAATGTCACTAAATGGAGGAAAATAAATAAAGTTGATAGAAATAAAAGCAACCCACGTGCTTACTCCGACATTAATTTCTTTTTTATTCACGTAAACTCTCTCCGTCTCTAACAAAATGATGAATACGTTTTCTATTTTATTATGTCTCAATACGTTTTTTTATTTAATAAAAAAGTTAGTAATAAATTAATACTTGTTATAAATGCACTTTCCATTTTAACGAACAAAATCATAATTTTTTATTAAAAAAAAAAAAACAAACGTTTTCTCTTGCGAAGGACGGAGGGAATATATAATTACACAAATTACCTATTTTGTGGAGGAGCCTTTATTGGGCCTGGGGTGGATGGGCCCCACGTGATTGGGCCCACTATGTAATTTATTTGATTATTTTATGTATTTTTTTTGAAAATTATTATTATTATTATTTCCTTTATATGAACATATCATTATTAATTTCAATTTGATATAATTATTTTTTCCCCTTACTAATCTCTTTATATATTGTTTAGAAATTAGAACTCAATACTTTTTATTTTCAAAATTTTAATGTAGATTATTTGATGTATTAAGATATAATTCACCTATATATCTAGAATATGTGTAAAATGGGATAATTGTAAGCAATTTATTGAGAGTTGGTTGTACAATAATTATGTAGAGATTTTTTCATGAGCATGTATGTATATGTGTGTTTAATTTTTACTTACTTTTCTATATCCTAATTCAAAATATCTTATAATTTGTACAACTACAAACCGTGTATCTTACATTGTATTGTATCGTTTTCGCATCACAAATTTTCCGACCTGAGAAGATAAGGTTTATTCTAATTTATTTGTTTCTTCCCCCTCAAAGTTTTCTTGGAAAATATGTATAAATCTATGCATGTGGTACTAGAAATGCATTATTTGGAGTGCTACAAACCGTACATTGGACTTGAATCATTTTTGCATCACAAAATTTCCATTTTAAGATAGGATCGTGTATTGTATCGTATGCTTTAAAACGTTACTTAAGAGAATATGTAAAATATCGACATGCACTAATAGAGACTAGTGGGGTTAGAGAAAGCTCAAGCCCCTCAATTTTTATTTGTTTTTGGTGTCTATAGTTTGATATTCATATTCATAGATTAATGTTGGTTTTATTTAGAATTTGGTACATTAATTTTAACTTTATTTAGATAGTTATAGTTTAATGTATGAACCAATATAGTATAATCTTTTCTCTCTCATTTTTTTGGGTCTGATTTTTGAAGTCCACAAATAATACACAAAAGATAAATCAATTCTATATTCATACACACCGACATGAGTCAATATAAATAAATTAAAAAAACACAAAATTATGATATACTCCTCCGTCCCTTTCAAGTTGAATCAAAACTTTTCGGCATAGGAATTAAGGTAGCGGTGTTTAGTTGTTAAAATAAGTTAATTAATTGAGGAGATGATGAGATTAAGATTAGAGTTTATATTTATAATTTTCAATACTAATAAAATATAAATTTCAAATTAATTTTTTTTCCAAATTATGTTTAAATAGTTAAATTGATTCTTTTTTCGTAAATATTTTTTGAAAAAAAATTCAAAAAAATATCAGTCGTTTTTTTAAAACTTTTTTTTTTTCTTCAAAATCGTAAAACATTTTAAATTTCTAAAATTTTTAATTCTATTTTTTTAAAATTTTAAAATTTCTTAATTTTTTAATTTCATTTAAAAAAATTAATTTCGTTTTAAAAATTTTAATTTTAAAACTTTTTATAAATTCAAAATTTTTAAATTTTAAATATTTCACAATTTTAATTTTTAAATATTTAAATATATCAAAATTTTATAAATTGAAAATTTTAAAATTTTCAGTTTTTAGATTTTTGAATTTTTTATTATTTTTATTTATTTTTAGTTAGTGTGTTAATTGAAATAAGGGATACAATTAGTTGTGCCTAATTATGTGTTTAAGATCCTAATTTTTGCCAAAATGGGAAATGACTCAACTTGAAAGAGACGGCCCAATCGGAAAAGTGACTCAACTTGAAAGGGACGGAGGGAGTATAATACAGTATATTTTATTAGTCAATTTTTGAAGAATCCGGAAACGAAATCGGATAGGCACGTACCGTATAAATCCAAGCCATTCATTCTCATTCATTGGGAAAATGGGACAACTTCCACCAAAAATAGTACTACCTCCATCTCATCTAATTAGTCCCACTTCTTTATTGATGTGACATGCACGCATCTCCACCGAAACCTAGTATGAGTTTTACGCTATAATTTTGAAATATTATTTCTTTTACGGGATAGTCCGACACTCGTAGTATCCCGTAAAAGAAATAATATTTTAATATTATATCGTTAAATCCGTACTAAGTTTCGGTGGAAATGCGTGCCGAAAAAGTTACTATGCAAGTGAGACTAATTAGATGAGATGGAGGTAGTAAGAAAGATAAGGGACACGTGGCTACTGTGCCAAACATATTAGTAAGAAAGTTCTCGTCTTTCTCAGACTAAAAAAAAGAACAAAATAAATTGAACAATAATAATATAATTGTATGTAGCTATTCGGTCATAATATGACTGACTATATTTATATATAAATGATATTCGGTCGTAATGGTTTGCGATACTTATTTATAAATGAGTATATTCGATCGTAATATGGCCCGCCATACGAAATTCCAGCCGGCCTCATTAGTATACATTGTACCAATGGATGTGGTGAGAGAGAGAGGTGAGAGAAACAAGCACATGACTCAATTTTCATGGACCCAACGGTTGGGATGAGCTCTTGATTGGGGCCAACAATTTTCTTAAATATCTATAGTGGTAAAAAGCTTAAAGTTACTATTGAAAAAAGTTTACTCTATGTACTTAATCATTTTAAGAAAAGAGAGATAATTATAGTCAAATACTTTATACTACCTCTATCTCATAAAAGTAGTCTCACTTTCTTTTTTAGTCCATCTCATATATTAGTCCACTTTTTATAAATGGTAAATAACACTTGACTACAATTAACTCTCTCTCTCGTTAAAATTAAATACAACCACACATTCTATTTTTTCTTAAATCTTGTGCCATTTAAAAGTGGGACTACTTTTGTGAGATGGAGCTAGTATCATTTTATGAAATGCAGCTAAAAATTGCAAGGAGGTACTCCCTCCGTTTTCTTTTCAAATGACAGGTGTTTTTTTTTTTTGGCCTATTTCCTTTTAAAGCCCAACAAACATCACTTTTATCTTAACTCACACAACATATTAATTTTTTTTATTATATTTCTTAAATATTGTGGCGAAAAAAAAAAAAAACAGATCATCTGGAAAAAAAATCCGAGGGAGTAATAAGTAATATTTTAAGGAAAAAAATTTATAGGCATAGATAACTTTGTGTGGGTTAAACATAAGTACGGCCCGAGCAGAATTCCCAGAATAGACTAGCACTGAGAAAATTACTAAAATACCCCCAACGAGAAAATTACTAGTAATGCACATGACCGTTAAATAAGCCGAAATTGAATAGTAATACTCCCTCCGTCCTCCATTTAGTATATTGGGACGTTCTCCATTTACTGACAATTTCCGTTTTAGGACGTAGACCCCACAATCACTTTAACACTTTAACACTTTATACATCTACTTTTTATTATTTTATCATTTTAATACTATTAAACAATTCAAATGGACCCAATTATACCACTTTAACACTTTAACACATTAATTTATTATTATACCATAAAATGCGAAAAAACCCGTGCCCATATTCCCTCCGTCAATAAATAGAGGACGGAGGGAGTAAATGAAAGTGGCAAAAGTGGTGTCGACTAATACTTACAACTTGCACCCCTATAAATGGCATTTCACACCACACCAGAGTCGTCTCTCTCTCTCTCTCTTGGTTCCAAATGGCGGGACCCAGCCACCTCTACATTATTTAGTTCAATTCAATCAATAGTTTCCTGCACAAATTCCACCACGTGACTTATTTATGCCTTTGAATTTCAATACCTTTTTACCCACGTGTTCTTATTCTACCGATACCCTCTCTCTCAACAGAAACTCCATTAAACCTCTCTCTACCTGCTGCTGCTGCTTCTTCTTCTTCTTCCCCCTCTCTCTCTCCACCACACTCCAATTCTCAGTGCTCCGCCGACGATGAACATCGCTCTCCAGAAATCGCCGCTCCTGTCGCTGGCCCTCGCCGTGCTGGCCTTCTCCTGCATGATCACCACGGCGCCGCCGGAGGCGCGCGCGAAGCCGCGCGATCACGATCAGCTTTCCTACTTCGAATCGGCGCTAGGTTTTCTGAAGAATCCTCACCAGCTGAAGACGAAGAACCACTCCTCGCTGCAGGCGCGGACGGAGTCCGACGGCGGCTGCGGCGTCTGGAGCAGGGCGTGCTCCGACGAGATCATGAGAATCGCGCGGAAATCGGAGTTCGTCAAGTGGATAAAATCCATCCGCCGCAGGATCCACGAGAATCCGGAGCTGGCCTTCGAGGAGCACGACACCAGCCGCCTCGTCCGCCGCGAATTGGACGGCCTGGGCATCGGCTACCGCTTCCCATTGGCCAAAACCGGCATCAGAGCGGTTGTCGGAACCGGCGAGCCGCCGTTCGTTGCCATCAGAGCCGACATGGATGCTCTGCCGATCCAGGTTCGGAATTTTCAAATCCCTAATTCCTCTTATCCAAATCAGAGACTAGTTTGGGTGAAACAGCACTGTATTGTTCCCCCAATCTTCTTCTTCCACGTTTGCTGATTCGGTTTCGATGCACGTTATACAAACTGAGGAATTGGTTTTCTGGGAAGAGGGGACCATTTGGAACAATAGGAAGATTATTCTCTTTGCTGTTTGTGGATTGCCTAATTGACACCCACCGTCTTGTTTTTCGATGTGGTACCGATCTTTTAAAAGATCCTAGTTTTCTTAGAGTATTTATTGTCTTTCACAGGAAGCCGTTGAATGGGAGCACAAGAGCAAGAACGCAGGCAAGATGCACGCTTGTGGCCACGATGCTCATGTAGCGATGCTCGTGGGCGCAGCTAGAATCCTAAAGGCTCGGGAGAATCAATTGAAGGTTAGTGAGTCGGTGTGTGTGTTTTGATAATCTAATTAAAGGTTGGTTAGTTCAGACACATGAATAATTTAGCTAAACATAATGTTTGTGTCCAATGATGTTTTGGGAATAATAGTTGGTACAAGTTGAGGATAGAATAATGTTCTCTAGCTAACCCCTCCCATTAGTGCTCCTACATTAATGTTTTTATATGATTAACGTGCAATGAGAATCAAGAATCAAGACTCTGATCTTTCGAGGGGAATCTTTGGCTCTTTGGACTATTTTAAGTGTGTTTTGCTGGCTTTTTATCTATCTTTGCTAAGTTGGGTGAAGGCTAATCTTGGACTCTCAGTGGTCGAATTTTTCACCTTTTGATGTATAGCTTTTGAAGGGGAGGAATAACATTGTACGGACGAGTACTAAGAAACAGAGTATTTATTTAGAGACTTAGAGCATCTTGCAGTGTAAGCCTAGTGGGTTTGAAGATAAAACGCGTTAAGTACAATCTTATTTAAGAGCTGTGATCTTAACGACGTCTCTTCCGTCCTAGTACAGCTCTGATTAGGCCCTAATGACAATACCATGTCTCCATAAATTTCAAGGTTCTAAAGTTGATTGACTGAGATATGAGGTTTAATAGTCCTATTTGCAAATTCTATCTCTTAAAATGGCCCCATGACATTATACGTTTCCGCAGTGGGAGCCACTCCAGGTTGATCCACTTGCATTAGTAACACTAGAAAGAAGATAATTAGAAATATTTACGGTTAGTATAGGGGTAAAATGATCCACATCTCTGACTTTTTATAGGTGCATACGGTTCATCTGTAAGTTATTGATAGCGACTGCCAACTACTTTAACAGGGCCATTAGCAAAAATTTTGTCTAGGAGTTTAGTATATCTTTTTCATCTGTTAGTTGCTTCTATGCTGGTGGTGGTGGTAGGGTTGGAGGGGAATTGACAACTATAGACTGAAAGAAGAACAAGTGATTGGAATTCAAGATGCCTTTCCTAAGGGTAAAGCGAAAAACTCGTGAAAGAACAAAGAGTACGCTGAGATGGTGGCGTAATTGTGACGGGTTGTGGTAAATTTGAAACATCCAGTAGCTACAAAGTCGTGGTCGTATTCAGCGCCACTAACCTTGGCTTGATCTTTCGTTTTCTAACTATTCAGCATTTGGGTCAGTAAGAACCGACTTAAGCTCAAGACAGGGACCTTGTCTCACAAATATGTACTATTCCATGTGGGGTGAAATTTCCCTAAAATAGGTCCTTGCCAAGGGGTGTCTAACCAGTGCAACTTGCAACTTTGTCAATTCTATGTTGATTCCTTCCCTATTCTAAAAGGCCTTATATGGAAATTCATACCTATTTGATGAGAATATGACTATTCGGTTCGTGCTGGCAAAAATTAAACTCTGTAAAACTGATTCTTGTTGCAGGGGACAGTGATTCTGCTCTTTCAGCCAGCAGAGGAAGCTGGGAATGGAGCGAAAAGAATGATCGAAGAAGGAGCTCTAGAAGACGTTGAAGCCATTTTTGCAGTGCACATTTCTCATCTTCTTCAAACCTCAGTCATCGGGTCAAGATCCGGTCCTTTACTAGCTGGATGTGGCTTCTTTAAAGCTGTTATAACTAGCAATGGGAATCTCCATCATTCAAGTGACCTAGTCTTAGCCGCCTCAGCAGCAGTCATCAGTTTACAGGGCATCGTGTCTCGTGAATCAAATCCTTTGGACTCTCAGGTAGGGTACAATTTCAACAACAATGTCGCCTCTGAACTCGTATTAAGTTCTTCCTAAAGAAAGTTCACGACTAAACTAGTACTTTTTCTTTTATTTTTTCCCAGGTTGTCTCTGTTACTTTCATGGACAGTGGGGAAGATCCTAATGCTGCACAGAAGAGGGTCGTGTTTGGTGGCACTTTGAGGGCCTTCTCTAACGCGAGCTTCCAGCAACTTCTTAAACGAATAGAAGAGGTATGTCACCATATGATTTTCTCCAAGCTACTAATTTTTTAAGGTACTGTCATTTTGATTTTTGGCTTGATCTAACCATGAATCCTCTTTGACAACAGGTGATAATAGCTCAGGCTAAGGTCTACAAGTGCACAGCAACAGTTGACTTCTTCAAGAACTCGGACTCGATCTACCCTCCTATGGTTAACAACGACCTAATGTACGAGCACGTGAAAAGGGTGAGCTCCGATTTGACGGGCCCCGCAAATTTCCAAGTCGTGGAGCCCGTCATGGGGGGCGAGGACTTCTCCTTCTACTCAGAGGTGATACCTGCAGCCTTCTTCTACATAGGCATCAAGAACGAAACCCTAGGATCCGTGCACTCAGCTCACTCCCCGCACTTCATGATCGATGAAGATGCGCTGGCTGTGGGTGCAGCTACCCATGCCGCCATTGCTGAGAGATACCTAAACGAACGCGATCTCTCAATGAGCGAGCTTCATCAGGAGCGGTGATGTGGGTTACTATTAAATTTTGTTGCAGTTAGGAAATAGGTAAGACCGAATCGGGTACAGAAGCTTTTATTCTCCTCCGTTTCTGGAGCGGGTGACGAAGCATGGTATCCCTAGGTCAGTAGCATCTGTTCAAGGAGCAGTAGTGTATTTATTCATTCTTTTCCTTGTACCTTCATGTAGAGTCACCTATGCAGCCGAGTTCTCTAGGCATATTATGCTAATATGCTACACTCCAATCATATATTATCTTGTACATTAATTTAGAATGTAATGCTGTAATGCTGTTGGCTTACAAAATTACGTCTAAACTCATATGCATCGGGTTGACATGAGATTTAGAGGCCGCGACACGAGGGACTTGACCCCCGAATACTTTTGCTATGGAGGTTTCAGGCACTTAACCCCACTACCACTAGGCCAACTCAGACAAATGCAAATAAGCCGGTTACATTAACAATACAAGCGAGGGCTTACGAATAGAGGTGCAGCAATGTTTGCAGAAAGGATCTAATAATGTTATATTTCAAAAAATAATAGACAAGGCGAATCGTGGAGAAGTACACTCATAATGGGAAAATTCTACACAAAAGAGAAAGTTAGTCATGTAACATCTCACCTCTTCTCTCCAGCCAGGCACCGAGCAGCATCTACAGCAAAATACGTGAGGATGACGTCAGCACCTGCTCGTCTGAGGCACATCAACGACTCCATCATCACTCTCTCCTCATCGATCATATTCAAGGCACCACCAGCCTTGATCATCGAGTATTCACCTGAAACCTAGTACAGTACAAAATTCACTCATTTTTACACATACAGTAATGTTATATAATGTAGGCTACGCTATCACATATTTTGAACATATGTCCAAAGCCCTATGTATCCGATAGATATTCAAACAAATACCAAATTCTGAATTTGAATAGTCACCTGATATGCAGCGATGGGCAAAGACGAGTTATCCCTTAGAAGCCGTATTATGTCAAGGTAAGGTAGACCTGGTTTGACCTGTATGACAAGGGAAGTATAACCGAAAACTGTAATGTTTCATGATTGAAATGAAACTGACATCAACGCTACGGTGAATTCTTACCAGAAGGATATCAGCTCCTTCGGCCTCATCCTCTCGGGTTTCGATAAGGGCTTCTCTATAATTTGCAGGATTCATTTGATAGCTGTTTTCAGATTTTATCATGTAAAACATGAGTTTACAACAGAAAGAATCAGAATCCAGATTAGGAAAGGATGACTTACGTCTTCTTGTCTCCAAAACGTGGATTTGAGTCTAATGCTTCTCGGAAAGGGCCATAGAATGAACTCGCATACCTGAAATACAAAATAATAAATCCATTTGGAAAAAGTGAAGTATCTCGAATAAATCAAGTGGTCTGATATTGGAGATGCTTGGTTTTCAGGGCAACAATGTAAAGCAAAGATGCTGAAAAGCCCACGTAAGGGGTAAGCAACAAAAGCAGCAGTAAGTACAAATATTTAAACCGAGTGAAATAGAAATATTGTATTCCCAGTTCTTCAAATAGCATAATTTCTAAGATGAGAAAATATAATTGAATGAAATAATTACTTGGCAGTGTAGGACATGATGGAGACATTATGAAAGCCTTCAGCATCAAGAGCAGATCGAATAGCCCCTACACGACCATCCATCATATCACTTGGACTCACGACATCTGCCCCTGCTCTTGCCTAAAATGTAATAAATCAGGAAATAGTTTTCCACAGAGTTTATATTTTAATTACAAAGAATCATGAAATTGTTTGGCCACACTAATTTCCATAGTAAAAAAAAAGGAAATCTACAAACCATATCCAAGATTTTGTCTAAGTTACATAAGAGAAGCAGATGGTGAATAAATTCTCATGGAAATGCAGTATTATTTCAGAATTATGAGGTAGAACTGCCATAATTCAAGAATGATTTGGAATAAAGGTTTGTAAAAGCTGAAAGGACTACACAGAAAATCGGCTAAAATCTTGCATGTAGTTACCTGAGAAACTGCTTGTTTACAAAGCTGAAATACAGTTTCGTCATTTATGATAACTCCTGCGCATTTCAGAAACTACAAGTTACCTTCAAGTGTTACCTCTTAACATAAATTACCATGAAGAGACAAAGGACAGGCATCATTATGTTAACTGGGTCGTAAAGGTCATTATGAAAAGGTCACATATTCAGCGAACTTTAATGAATAATGAAGCACATCATACCATCTTCCCTTACAATGCCATCATGCCCATCAGAGGAATATGGATCTAAAGCAACATCGGTATATATAACCTACGTTGGATACACATTGAAGACAGTTAAATCCATGAACACGATATAGGCCAATAATACCCAAACATATAAGAATAACATACAAGATCAGGATATTTGTCTTTCAGAAGCCGTATTGTTCTTGGCACCAGACCGTTGTCATTGTATGCTTCATCTCCTGTGGAAGTCTAGAGCAGAACCCAATTAAGATTATAGATAAGGACATGTTCCATGCTAGGATTATTCTAGTAAAAATGCCCGAAAATTTCAAATATGCAAGGACCTTAAGAGCATCTGGAACTTTTGGAAAGATCACAATGCTGTTAACACCAACATCTCGAGCCTTAGCCACCTGTTCAAGATGCATCAAATTCAGAACAAACACGAGTTAGCATAGCCAACATTGTATCAAGAAAATCACAAATAGAGAACACTTTCAAATAAAAGTAGACAATGTCTCTTTCAAAGATGAACGGACTACAAAAAAACCTCTTTCACAAGTCCGTGTCTCCATCCAAGCCTATAGCATCCAGGCATTGCTCCAATTGGAGTGTCTTCTTCTCCTGCACAGCATAATATTATGAGATAAATTCCAATCATGACCTCAAATGTAGAAGAAAAGTTCACCTGCATAAAGCAGACTATCAGTTTACCTTCATGAATGAAAACTGGATACACCAGATTTGCAGGGCTTATAGTAGTTTCTTGGAATGCAGCCCTTAGTACCGGTGACCTACGATTCCGACGTGGTCGCCTACTTAGAGGCTGTTACAAACATAATAAAACCACAAATAAAATTATCAGTATATCAGCATAGTTGTATTATTACAACAAGAGTCATCAAAGTTTGCGGCAGTGATTTCCTTATCAAATATTGCATGTCTCACAGAATCGAAAGCCCAGGATCAAGTTTGAAGTGGGAACTTGAGCAGTGTAATTCAATTTTTTTTTACAGAGACTACAGATATCACTCAATCTTCCTTAAACTCCTCAATTCACAATCAATATAAGCACAAGAACTAGAGCAACAAGCACACTCACACGCACACATCTAAACCAATCACAGAATGATAATTAAAGCAAATGTTTCAACGAAACAAGACCGCACAAAAATGAAAGCCGGGATAAGATAATTTGAAGTGGCAACTCAAAGTGGGGCAACTGAGCATAGTCATAGAGTGGAGCAACTCAATTTTCTATAGTGATCACTACTATCTCCCAATGTTTCTTAAGCTCCCGCATCATGATCAATGGATACAAGCACAAGCTCCACTTACCCACACACACACACACACACACACCGAATTAACCATAGAACACCCGAGAAAATACGAACTAACAAGGGGGGTGATGACAGGGGTGCCAGCAGGAGCAGCTGGTGTTGGGGGCACCGGGGGTGCTTCTGGAACATTCCCTGCAACTACAGCAGCCTCACATTCCTCATCACTCCTCTTAGCCCGCCCTTCATCCTCAACCTTCAATGTGAGGGTTTTGGGGGCCACTTTCAGAGGCCTCAACCCCACGGAGTCGAACTTCACAGCTTTACCAGCGCCGAAATTCAAAGAGTTGAGCGCCATTGCAGCCATAACAACACTGTGTTCGATAGAAATACCTGAGTATTAACATCGGCAAGGACACATCGAGCCAACACAATTTCAGTCAAGTTTTTCAACATTTTCACATAATTGAGCTCATGGCTTCCAGAGCACACGTGATATTCAAAGAAGCAATTATACGAATGTTGATGAAACAGAAGCAATCAAAATCACGACTCAAACAAAAAAAAAAATGGCTCATCGCAGTATTGACTAGTCGGAAATTGAAGATCAAGGTTACAGAATGAAAAAAAAAAAAAAAAAAAAAAAAACGAAATCGCAACGACAACACGCCGCTGAGATGATCTCAGCTCGTAATTATGTATAAACCCAGAAAAAATCCACAAGGAAAGTAAGAAATGGAAGGATCACCTTGAGCTCTCTCTCCCTCTCTCGCTCTAGGGGTGAGGCCTTATCTTGAAAAGGAAGGTAATTGGAAGAGGTTTTAGATTTCAGACAGGTTTTGGTCACGTGGAAATCTAGAGACGGGATGGCATCGCAGTAAACAAAACAAATGAAGAATAAAAAAAAAAGTGAAGAATTGAAAACACAACAATAGATAGAACCGGATAGAATTGTAGGAAAAGTAAACGTAGGTAAGGGTTTGGTATAATGGTAGTTGTCAACTCTTGACTTGATTATTGTGGATTTAAAAAAATGGAATTAGTCCACTTTTCCCTCCCATGGTTTCCCTCTCTTCTTCTAGGCCTAATTTTACACAAATTATTTTATCTTGAAAAATAGGAGTATTTCATTTTTGTTTTAATGCACCCTTTTCTTTTTCATAGAGAAGATATTGATCAGACACTAATTTCATAGCGTAAAGAATCAATTGACTCTTATAAGTTAAGACGAAGCATACTGAGTAAGCAAAATTGATGTCTGATCTATTCGGTTGCTCTTCCGAACCCATTTATTTTTCGAAAATATACTTTCGATGTCCCCAAAAGAACGGACTGTTGAAAACAGAAACTAAGATAAACAAATAAATTTAGGCTAGTGCACATATGGGGCGACACCTCCATGGACGTGACAAAACTATGCAAGCTCAAGTATTTGGAAACTGGAAGCGTGAAACGTAGACTATTTAATCTCGTGATTATGTTACCGAAAATTTAATCTACAGTCGCAAGAAGCTAGCTAACTAAAGCTACGAGATCAGCCCGATTGTAAGAAGAATTAGAAGCACACTAAATATCAGCACGGCAAAGGGAGAACCAGGTACAAGGTTTGGAATCCATCTTTTTTGCTAATCGTTCGATCATAGAGTGATTTTGGGAGTGGAATTCTCTAGATGTGAAACACTGATTTTGTGCTTACCTGCAAATAAGCGAAAATACGAATGTTAGCAGTAGCAGCTGGCTTTCATGGATTTAGGGAATTCTTCGAATTTAGTTATCAGCATGTAAAAGAATGGAAAAAGGAAAGCATCACAATCCCTCAACATAGTTTGAATATCTACTGTGAATCACAGCAAGCATTTTTTCGGAGAGAAGGTACGTGTACGTGCCTCATTTCTTTTATGAATTATGAATTGAAACATTTTATGTTACCTTCTTCAGAGTTCATCTTTACTCGAGTCCTCTTTCACAGGTGCAGGTTCAGGCGCAGCTACTTTGTTCTTTTTTATGAAGTCGATCATATCATCCTTAGTCCTATCTCCATCATACAGCAACTGGTTTCCAGTTGCTGACCTAAAGTATAATGTTGGATAACCTTTCACATCAAAAGTCCCCGAGGGAATATCGTTTGCAGTAGCATCCTACAAGGCACCAGCAAATCAGTTAATGAGAAACCAATATCGTAACACTTGCACCAAAAATGCACAAAAGATGGTTATCAATCAGAAAAAAATCTCCAAGTCTATTTTATGGATGAAATAACTAAAATGAGTTCTAGACAGATAAGTAAATCTTACAATCTTTGCAATCACAACATCAGCATCTTTTTCGAAGGAGAGAGCCACTTCATCCAAGATTGGTGCCAACTTTTTGCAGTGTCCACACCATGGAGCATAGAACTCTAAAAGAACTGCATAAAGCATAGTGTTTTAAGTTAGAGGAGTAATTCAAAATAAGTTTGATAAATGGGCAGGCAAAGGTGGATAGACGTTAGCTATTTAAATGTAGTAAGCAGAAGCAGATCAGAAGTAAACCAAGCAACACCCTTATAAATGTCTAAATCAGAAAGAGCTTGCAAAGGAGTTTTAACATATCAATAGAGACACGGCTATAGATTATTACCATTTTTTCCAGAACTCAAAAACATGTCCTGCAGAGTATCTGCCACTACCACCTTAACAGGTTCATCGTTAACTTCAGGGATGGGCTCCGACTTCTTGTATGCTTGCACATTGCCATCCTTCACGTGGAATACAAATTAACCGCGATTAGTTTATTTAGAAAGGAGCAGTACCAGAAAGGAGGTATGTTTATCAATTGCCTCATCAATCGTACAAATCATTGAATAGGAAAGTGGCATATCATTAAGGAGGGGGAGCATATACAGCCTCAGGTAAATCATGTTTGATCATAAAGGGTCTTAATTCCCCTTAAAAGCCAATTAATGAAGGAAGCCTTACCTTAAATTCCTTCACCCATGAAGCAATTTGATCAGGCCCAACATTCGATTGTAGGAATTTCTCTCCATCATTGTTCTGGATAATGATGACTGGGACTTGCTCTTCCTTGATGCCAAAGTACTTTTGAAAGAGAAAAATTTTGAAAGAGAAAAATCATCATCAGGTGGTGTCATTCATTCAGAAGAATCAAGAACAAGGTGTAAATGGGTACTGACCTGGAAGGCACCTTGACTAGCCTCAACATCACCCATTAGAAAACTCAATTCCTTGCCTTTGTATAGCTCAGCGACCTCGTGATACTTTGACTTAAATGCATCAAAAGACTCGGAGCTGAAATTCAGAAACAACATTGCCTGATAACAGATAGCTTGTTAGTAAATTTTTTAATATCATGTCTAGTTTGAAAGGATTCAATCTGAAGAAGCCACATAAATTTCTTTGACTTTGTTTCAATAAAACAGATTACTGCATATATACTATATACTAGCAAGAAAACAAAAATTGGAGTGAACCTTGGCATTGGGGCTGTTAAAGTACTTAATAACAAAAGGATGGTTCTTGGGATCCTTGTTGAAGAGTGTCACAGTTGGGGTGCTAGTTTCTTCAACAAATTTTACCAAAGCATCAACATCGAAATCCTGTAAGGAGATTACTTTTTAGTTAAGAAGAGTACAGATGAATATGATACGCAAGTTCCTCCAGACAGTGAAATGCATGGATCATGCCAAATGGCAAGCGATGTATACCTCAAAGTCTACAAACAGTTCATCGAAAGGCTTAAACAACCTAACAACAGGCCCCGTAGCCGATGAGTCCCCACGGGGAAGAACTTTGGCAACTGTAGTGTGACCAAACTCATAGTCAGAACGTAACCTCTCTGCTAAAGTGGTGAAGTTCTCAAACTTCTCTCCCGAGAATTCGGGGAATATACCAACCTACAAATGAAAATATATATCTATTAGATGTCCAACTACATGATACTGAGAAACTTTTGTACTCGCACACAAGCGCATGCATCAAACAAAGAGAAGGAGAGAGGACTCACAACAAGAATCTTATTGTCCTCAATTACGGAACTGGCTTCTTCCGGGAATTTAATCTCAAAAGATGCAGGACCACTTTGCTTTTTCAAATAGGTCACAATACCATCTGCATCTCGGGGTCCTTTGTATTCTTGCACAACACTACCTCCATATCTCAGTATTTTAATTGTGGGGAAACCTCTGATCTCAAATTCATTGGATATGGCCTTGTTGTGATCTTCATTCGCATCAACTTTTGCTAGGACAACCGAAGGATCACTAGTGCTTAGAACCGAAGCAGCTTTTTCATACTGCAAATTAAATGAGACATTAAAGTAATGCTTCACAGTTATAAGCAACGAAGCTAGCTAGCAGAGATAAGAGATGAATACCTCAGGAGCAAGTTTCTTGCAGTGACCACACCTGTGACAACATATCCAAATATCAGAAGGAGAATTGAGCTAATTCAATAATTCAATTCGTTAAAACACAAGACAGCCTTCTTTTTTCTCTGCTGCAGGACAGCCATCATACCGAATATCTTAATATTCAGATCTAATATAGAAAGAAACGAGGATAACAGTTTCTCGACACACACTTAAAAGCACTAAGCGCCGCACAAAGCCAATATACTTTCCATCTATTTCATTTATGCATATTCAGAGGTCTACACCACACTATTCGATCGAAAACCTCTGCTAAAAAATGTTCCGATAAAAATTAATCAAGTATATGCTCAGAGCTAAGGCAGTCCAAACTAGTAAATAACCAAATCAATTCAAGCTTTGACTAGGAAACAAACCGAACATTCACTAAATCCAGAGATGCATAGGACTGAATCGAACACTAAAAACAAGCGGAAAATGAAAGGCGAAATCCGATTAAAGTACCAAGGAGCGTAAAACTCGACGACGATGAACTTCTGCTTGGCGACGAACTCGGTGAAATTGGAGCTGTCTAGTGTGACCACGAACTCCTTCGATTCCGATGGCGATGGCGATTCCTCCGCCGAGGCAACGACTCCAGCGGCGGCGAAGGCGATGAGCAAAAGTGAGAACCAGAGATTGGATGACGCCATGGCTAGATCTCAGCAGCACGCAGTAAAATCTTAGCTCCGAAAATCCGTTACAGTAGAAGAGTCGTAGCAACGCCTCGGGATTTGGGGGGTTTTATAAGGTTTTGAGGTTCACGAGAATGAGAGCGAGCTCACTGTTGCAACGTCGGCTACATCGTTAAATTACGAAAATAGCCTCGCGGGAAAATGTGAACTCCGTTTAAGGAATTATTCATTCCGCTTTATCCATAAGTATAAATGCATTAAATAATTCTTAAAACATTTTTATTTTAGGCAAAACAAATGTATGATGAACTCATCTTCTCTCATTTTTGATAGGTTTCTTCCTTTCATTATTTTTGTAATTTTGTTATTATTATCTTGACAGATTCCTCCCCAAAGTTCGTTCGTACTACTCTCTTCGTCCCATTTATACAAAGATAACGACAGTTTTGTTCCTTTTGTTTCAAAACTAATAAAAACCAATAATAATCAATAAATAAATGAATCTCTGTACAAAACTAAGAATAATAATAGCTCTAATTTTATGGCTACAAAAGGGCGTACAACATACTATGATGAAACTCCCAAACCTGAAGGGAAGCAGCATCTGCAGTCCTCCTCCACGGGCATTGCCCCGATTTTCGATCTTCGCCTCGGCTCTACGAACTGAGAGACGCCCTCGACTAAACCTAGTTGCCTAAAACACCTGGCTACAAAATTCTTTCGTCTCAGACTGAATAATTTACACATCCTACGAAGATCGGGTTTCGGGTTTCTTTACCCGAACGTGTTCGTGAGCTTTGACGGCTTCCGAAGAGAAGATTTCCAGAGCCTTGAAAATGGGTACTAAACCTCCTTTTAAGCTGCCTGAAGTTGCATCGTGCACTAATCTCACCGCATCCTTGTGCTTCATCCTCTCTTCGGCCAGTTTATGTCTCATCGAATCCAAATCAACCTTCAAATCATCCAAGGCCGACACCCCGCTATTATTATCGGATGATGATGGGATCACTGATAATCCCGGCTTCTCCGACTCCATTCCGTTTTTCGCCCTCTCTCGGAGGTGTTTCTCGTAATCCTTTGAGAGAAACTCTGCCTTCATCCTCTGACGACCCTCGTCATCTTGCTTCTCCCATAGCTGATGTAAACTCGAAGCGAAAGTGTTCATGGCGTTTGCTACTCTCGACTCAGAGATGGCTTCCATTGCCTGATGCCAATCGTTGCAAATTACGAAAATGGGCGGAGCCCCGAGCCTACCTGGTGAGTAGGGGATGGGCCCGTCCGGGGTCTCTTCCGGTTCATAGTTAAGACAGTGAATGAGCCAGTCATTCAAGGATACGACGTAGGATCTTTGGAAGCGGATCCAGTCATTGAAACGCTCGCACCATGCACGAAGCTCCCTCTCGAGCTCAGCCGTGGCTCTTGAGCTTGGATCTGTTTGTGGGTCAATGTTTAGTTTGAGCCTTCGCATTCGACTCTCCATCACAGCTTGGAACTGCTTTTGATGGCATAAGAGCATCGACTTCCACATTCTAGTAAGCCTGTATAACACACGATAGAGTAAAGGAAAGGAAAAAACTTCCGATACTGCAAATCAAGTAGAAAACCGAGTTTGAGGAATAAACCAATTATGAGCAATTAACTGTGCGATCAAACAAGAAAAGAGCAGTTAATTATTATCGTATTAGATATGCATACGTACCCATGAACTAACTCAGCAAGCTGGGGTTGCAATTCTTCGTCTCTCAACTTGTGTATTCTGCTTGAAATGGAATCGATTGCTTTGACACTAACATCAAGCTTAGTCAGTAATCTTCTGATAGAAGCCCGGGAAGCATCTATCTTTCGAGGTTCAGCCCCTTCCTCGTCTAAGGTCTTTAACCTCCTGTGCTCCTTCTCATACATCAACCGAACTCTTTCTTCATCCTAATCAAAGTAACCACCTACCAAAACTGAGCCAGATTGAATTGCAACATAGGGCTTACAAAGAATTTAGATGTGAGACGGAAAATTATAAGCAGACAAAGATCTTCGTACACGTGGAATGTACTACTCATTTGTTTACTTTTACGTCTCACGAATTACTTTAATTCGACAGATGTTTTCTATTTTAACTCCATCAGATAAAGGCGTACACGAACAAAGATTTCCAGAACAAGCAACCACTTAACATTTTAATATCGGAAGCGTTACCAGAAATGGGCCTTTATGAGGTAAGACAAATTATTTATGGTAGCTTAACTGCTGTAAATGAGTAAAAAATTGCCTAGAAGACAAATTAATTAGATATACAGATGAGCAGCACCTTCAGCTTAAAATAGGAACCTTTCTAATTTGAAATTGAAGCCAATGCATCGTAATCGGCAAAATTGAATTAAATAACTCATGAAGAGACGCATGTACAATTCCAGTAGCAATCAAGAGAACACAAAACTAAATGAATTTACCTTCACTTCCTTGTATAACTTCTTCTCCCAAGCATGCAGCTTATCCAGAGTAGACGAGAGGTTACTAGACTTCATGTCTGAGTCATCGCCAACTTCTTCAAAGTAAGACTTTGCCATCTTCATTGTGCTGGAAGCTAATTTTGAAGATTGCTTTGAAGGAGAATCCCATAATGACGTTGACGGATTTATTAAATACAATAACCGGGACATCATTACTGCAAATAACACAAGTCAATTTTCAGACGAATTAGTCGATATGACCTCTGGAAGTAAGGTGTTAACATTACTCAGCCAAACGAAGAATCAATAGGTTACAGTTTATTATGGTAACCAGAAAGAACATAGAAACTAAAAGCCAACAGCACAAAACTCTGAGTAGTAGCAGGTCCGAGCCATCGTAATAATAGCAAACTCAACGATTATCACCACACAACAGTCATGCAGCCGAAAAGGCATAGTTGATTCGTAGGAAACCATCAAAAATTAATAAAGCCATAATCTATACTAGCCATACAGGATGCGAAAGGTGAATTCAAACACTTCGCTGATTAGGTAAGTGTAGTTTCATATTGTGCAAGTATCTTTGTATTTCAGAACGACGAGCATTCCATTGATTAACAAGCAGCATTCAATCAGATGCCAAATTAAGGAATAATAACTAAAAAAGCAAATAGAATCAACAATTATTCATGAAAATTATGCATAATCCAATCTAACCATCCAAATGAAAACACAAAGATTCAACCTTTACGAGACCAAAACGACAGCTTATACGATACTTACTACTATAAGATTTTGAACAAGGATGGATAAAATCATACCTTTTAGCAAGCTAGGCTGATAAGGCAGCTTCCCAACTTCAAGCATCATGGCAACCTCTTTTCCATAACTAGAAGCCGTCTCAAACTCATCTCGAATCTCAGCAACAACTTCCCTCAGATCCCGTGTGCCACGGGGCGAAGACAGAGCCACACTACTCAACATGGAAGAGTCGCCATCCTGCTTCGACGTCTCCACCTCAAACGTCACCCCCTTCTTCTTCCCAGAACCCTCATCCACACTCTTCACAACCATATTATCAGAGCTGCTTTTCTCGTCGGTTAAACTAATCGAACCCCCCGACTCATCAACCCACGATGCCCCTTCGCCTCGTGGGGTGGTCGGCATTGATGGTTTCCCATGTTCCTCGCCATAATGAGACGCCATCGATGGCATTGAACTTTTACCATTATTTTTCTGAGGGGGCATTGGAGGTTTCTCACTCTCCTCACTACTCCAAGAAGGCAGTGAAGTCGAACTGCTGTCAATCTTATGCAGAGAAGTTGAGGTAGAACTCCCCTTGCTTTTACTAGATGGCCCTGATCTTGAACTACCCTCGCTTCTATGCATCGGTACCGATCTCGAACTATCTTCGTTTTTTCGGCGCGCCGGCATAGCTCTAGAGTGAGGGCTGCCGGCGGCAGATTTCATCTTTCTCTCTCCTTTCTTTTTGCCGCCTTCAAGGAATTCCTTATAGGTCTCAGTCTCGGTTTCTTCCTCCAAATCCGGAATCCCTTCCCTCTCCCTCACCTCGGTCGAATCGGGGCTGCTGTAATTCGACCCGTATCCATATCCGACACCCGAATAGTAACCAGCGTATCCGCTATCGACAGCATTGAACGGATCGAAGAAATCCCACGCCGACGCCTTGGGCGATGGCGGCGGCGGCGCCTCCTTCTCCGGTTTCCTTTTCTCAGCCTCTCTGTCAACCATCGTCGCGGCCGAACCCATCGGATAGAACCCGTAATTACCACCGTATCCCGGCGGAGAGTTCCAGTATGAATCGGAGTAGCCGTAAGCCGGCTCCGCCGGAGGACCCTGAACCACCGTTCTGGACGCCGGAGCTGATTTCTTCATGTAGTAAACGTTCGAGTTCCCCGAGTAGAACCACGGCTGCGCCTCCGGCGGCATCCCCTGCGGCTCCCACCGATCCGCGTACGGGTCGGGTTGGGGCATCGAGTACGGGTATGGATACGGAAACGGATTCGCGAACGGGTCGCTGGCGAAACCGTTTGCGTACCCACTGTACGCATCATGCGGTAAATGGGATGAGGATTCCTCCTCGTAGTATAAATTCCTCGCCTTCTCTTCGAAACGGTTGCCGCCGTGATGCTGATCCGCGTCGCCGCCGTCGAAGCCGCCGTGCCCGTGGCCATGGTGGTGGTGGTGGTGATCTTCGGAATCGTCTTCGGAATCCGATAGGTTTAAATGCGACTCGTCGTCGCTGTCTACGTCGTGCAAATGCAGGGGAGATTCGTCGCCATTGCCGCGATTCTTCTTCGAGCTCGGCGGCAGGGTGAGAGACGGCGACGAGAAGGAGGAGGAGGAAGAAGAGGCAGTTATGAGCTCCTCATCGACGAATTTCCGGAGCGCATCGCCCACCTGCTTGAGCGACCGGAAGTAGGAGACGTGGGCGGCGGCGAGTGCATAGCGGTGGTTGGCGGCGGCGCGTATCAATTCCCGCCGCTCGCGGCAGCGGACCACCAGCGGCAGGTCATCCTCCTTCGACGCGCTGCAGCCCATGTCAAAGCACCGCTGCAGAAGACCTCTCCACCTGCTGCGATCTCGGCACGGTTCGCTGCGATTGCATTGCTAGAGAGAGAGAGAGAGAGAGACGGAGTTATTAAGCAGGAGAAGAAAATTTATAGGAATGAATGCGTTGAAAGGAAGGAAATTCTTGAGAGGCTTTGATGTCAATGGCGGTGTGAATTAGTTCAGCTATACGGAATCGTACAAGTCATAAAGCGCGAAGTACAATAGTCTTATGCAGCGAGGAGGATGCACATTGGATTCGGATGCAGAGAGAGAGAGAGAGAGAGAGGGGGGGAAACGCGGTAAGAAAGAATTTTGGTGAGAGATTTTGGGAAAGGGGGTTTTTGGAAGGGCTAAAAGATTTCTTCTCACCGTGTCAAATCTTGGAATCATATGGAAACAAAAATCTAACCTAAATATTAGTCTCAATATGCTAGAACCACAACTTTTAATATGCGCATGCCCGTAGAGGTGCCCACGGTTCCGGTTTCGGTTCTAATCGGAACCGAACCGCCGGTTACGGTTCCTTCGGGGGAGGAACCGAAACCGAACCGCCAGCACACGGTTCCGGTTACGGTTCTGGAACCGCCGGTTCCGGTTACGGTTCCGATTCTAACTGGAAAAAACCGAACATTTTTTTTTTTCTTTCAAATTTTAAACTTTTTTTATTTCATAAGGCTTTGGACCTTCTTTCAATTATATATGTGCATGTTCTTCCCACACCCTTATTTGCTATTTTTTCAATGTGAGACAAATGTATGTGCTTTTATAAGGGTGTCACTCTTCTTAAGTTTGATAGTTTTTCAATGTAGCATAGTGAGATATGCTACTCTTCTTATAGTTTGGGATGTGTTAGATATCTCAAATCGAAAAAATAAGAAACCTGAGAAGTGTAATACTCTTATAAAAGCAATAAGCATATCTCACAATGAAAAAATAACAAATGAGTGTTTGAGAGTAATACATATATAATTGAAAAAAGTCCAAAATTTTTATATATTTAGTTATTATTTATGAAGTTTAACAAATAATGCTATATTTGTTTAGAAATCATATTTAACGAAAAAATAAAAATAATAAAATTTATATAAATTGACGGTTCCAAAATTTGGAACCGCCGGTTTGGAACCGGAACCGGAACCGAACCGCCGGTTACGGTTCCAAGCCTTTGGAACCTTAACCGAACCGACGGTTCCACCGGTTCCGAACCGCCGGTTCCGGTTCCGGTTAAAAAACCGCCGGTTTCGGTTCCGGTTCCAGTTTTAACCGCCGGTTCCGGTTCTTTTGAACACCACTACATGCTCGTTATCAACGTGATACAAAGAGTACTCGACTTTTGTTTAATGCGGTTTTGCCCATTTGAAGTTGTAGTCACTTGTTCTTTAAAAAAAATTACTTTAGTGATGGTTAGGTGTACATTTATGCCCCCATGTTAGATGAATAGCTATTTGTATGTGTTGTTTAATTTACCTAAATGTGTATAA
Source organism: Thymus mandschuricus (assembly GCA_029379335.1). Taxonomy (NCBI): domain Eukaryota; kingdom Viridiplantae; phylum Streptophyta; class Magnoliopsida; order Lamiales; family Lamiaceae; genus Thymus; species Thymus mandschuricus. The sequence goes on from CM057074.1 coordinate 40,562,954, forward strand.
CTATGTAAAGGACACTTTTATATAAACATGTTAAAAGAAATAAATGAGTGTTGAAAGGCGTTCCTCCATGTGTGTGGAATTGAGAGGAAAGGAAAAGAGAGGGGAATTGTGCTTTGATATTTGTGTTTGTATGTTTGTGTGAAAATTGAAGTTTCGAGGTACTTCTAGTAGTAATTTGCTTGCTTTTTGTGTTCTATTTATTGCACCAATTGTATTGTATATAACACATGTCATTTGACACGAGAATTAAGAAATAACGAGTATTTTTTCTACTCTATGAGATAGAGATTACTCCCTCCGGTCTTTTACAGTTGAGTCACTTTCCCGATTGGGCCGGTCTTTCCTAGTTGAGTCGTTTCCTTTTTGGGTAAAAATTAAGTATTAAACACACAACTAATTGTACCCCTTATTTTACTTAATTAACATACTAATTACGCCCCAATTTCTCAATTTCTCCATTATCGTCATTGTCGTATCTCTCGAAATAATTTTAAATTAATTTAAAATAAATCCAGAAAAGTTTTAATTTTATAAAAAAAAAATCCAGAAAAATTTTTTATTTTAATTTTAAACATCAACAATAATTTTATAAAAAAAATTCCAAAAAAATTTAAATTAATTTAAAATAAATCCAGAAAAATTTTAATTTTATATAAAAAAAAATCCAGAAAAGTTTTTTATTTTAATTTTAAACATCAACAATAATTTTATAAAAAAAAATTCCAAAAAATTTTAAATTAATTTAAAAATAAATCCAGAAAAGTTTTAATTTTATAAAAAAAAAATCCAGAAAAGTTTTTTATTTTAATTTTAAACATCAATAATAATTTTATAAAAAAAAAATCCATAAAATTTTAAATTAATTTAAAATAAACTGAAAAACAAAAAAAATATTAATTAATAAAAAACATTTTTTATATTAATTAAAACAACTCTTCTCAATTATAAACATAATCTCATTCTCTTCTCAATTACCAAACATACTTAAAGTACTAAACAACTTTTCTTAATTTCCGTGTCGAAAAGTTTCGACTCAACTGTAAAAGACCGGAGGGAGTATTTGTTTATTTGAACCATGCAAAAAAAATAGTTTTGAACATAGTCAAAGAACTTACTACTATTTCTTTTAGGTGTTTGTGGGGATTTGGTATCTTTAGGGTTTTCTGGGTGGATATGACTGAACTATCATGTTTTTTTAATTGGGTCGTTCACTTCAATTATGAAAATAATTAACCCTCACGAATGAAACAAGTGAAATGGATCGAAACTAGTAAGTATCAAATTATGAAACGTTTCAAGTTCGTTGGAACGGAACGAGTAATATGCAGAGAGAGATAGAGAGAGGAGAGGGGCGATGTGGAGGGTGTCAGAGGAGGAAGAAAGGCTCGTGAAACCCGGCATTGGTGGCGGAGACCTGTCATTGTTACTCTTGCCATCATTGCCTCTCTCTTCTCTTCTCCCTTTCACTTTGCAGATTTTTTTTATTTTTAATTTTTTAATAATTTATTCTGCCATTTTGCTCCTACCAATAATGCTGTATTGGTTTCCTAATTAAAATATAATTCTATTTTTAAATAAATGAATTTTGCAGGTTCCCTCTTTTACCCTAAAAAAGAGAGAAACAAATAGTGCATGGTTTGTTTAGGGTCTTCACTGGGAAAAGAGGACACAGAGAGGTAGACCCCAGAATTTAATTTTCATTCTGTCATGAAAAGAAAATTTGAGTTTTGATAATTGTACTCTCACCCCTCCGTCCCCATATCTATGAGGGAGAAAAACGATACAAGTTTTAAGAAAAATATACTCCCTCCGTCCTCAATTTAGTGACGGAGGGAGTATGGGTACGGGATTTTTTACATTTTATGGTATAATAATAAATTAATGTATTAAAGTGTTAAAGTTGAATAATTGTGAGTCCATTTGAATTGTTTAATAGTATTAAAATGATAAAATAATAAAAAGTAGGTGTATAAAGTGATACTTCCTCCGACCCACGATTGTTGAGCCTCTTTCCTAAACGGGCCGTCCCACGATTCTTGAGCCCTTTCCATTTTGGGAAATAATTAACTTTCTAACTACACCATTAGTTACCCTAATTACAATTAACATCCTTATTAAATAAATATCATCATAAATAAAATAAAATAAAAATAAAAATAAAATAAAAATTTAACAATAATAAAAATATCATCATAAATAAAAAAATAAAATAAAATAAAATAAAATAAAATAAAAATAAAAATAAAAATAAAATAAAAATTTAACAATAATAAAAATATCATCATAAATAAAAAAATAAAATAAAATAAAATAAAAATTTAACAATAATAAATAAAAAATAAAAAATAAAATAAAATAAAAATTTAACAATAATAAAAATATCATCATAAATAAAAAAATAAAATAAAACAAAATTTTAACAATAATAAATATAAAATAAAATAAATATAAAATAAAATAAAATAAAAATTTAACAATAATAAAAATATCATCATAAATAAAAAATAAAATAAAATTTTTTATTTTATTTTATTTTATTTTTATTTTTTATTTATTATTGTTAAATTTTTATTTTATTTTTATTTTTATTTTTTATTTATGATGATATTTTTATTATTGTTAAATTTTTAGTTTATTTTATTTTATTTTTTATTTTATTTATTATTTATTATTGTTAAAATTTTATTTTTTTTAATTTTTTTTATTTATGATGATATTTTTATTATTGTTAAATTTTTATTTTATTTTATTTTTTATTTTATTTTTTATTTTTTATTGTTAAATTTTTATTTTATTTTATTTTATTTTTTATTTATGATGATATTTTTTTTATTGTTAAATTTTTATTTTATTTTATTTTATTTTATTTTTTATTTTATTTTTTATTTTATTTTTTATTTATTATTGTTAAATTTTATTTTATTTTTTTATTTATGATGATATTTTTATTATTATTAAAATTTTATTTTATTTTAACAATAATAAATAATTAATTTACCACAAAAAATTAATCACAATGTTAAAAAAAAAAAATTATTATTATTTATTTTATTTATTTTAATTTACATAAATACTTAATACAAAATACATAAACAAAATTACACAACTAAACAACACACTTAAAACACTAATCACTCTCGCCATAAAAACCGTGCCGAAAAGAAAGGGCTCAACAATCTTGGGTCGGAGGAAGTAAAGTGTTAAAGTGATTGTGGGGTCTACGTCCTAAAACAGAAATTGTCAGTAAATGGAGGACGTCTCAATATAGTATTAACGTCATTAAATGGAGGACGGAGAGAGTAGATAAAAAGTGAAGAAAAGTACTCATTAATATTCTAATCAATGAACTAATTTGGAGACCTACCAAGCAAAAAATACCCATTTATAAAGCTGACTAGCTGAGTAAAAGCATCGCTAACAGTATTGTATCAACGGTAAACATATTAAAACTATACGAACATTAAGAAACAATGGTTCCCCAAGCCTAAGCGTACTTTTATTAGATGTCGACGCCTCCAAAAATGTCAACAATTAATTAAATACCGACTTTGGAAGTCGAGGTTAAGGACTATTGAGTGAGATATTAAGATTAGACAAAGACAAGTATGTTAAACTATTCTGCCAAATTATGAATGGGTCAAATTGGAAATTTTGTACTTATTCCAGATTTAACCATCCCCTTCATAAATTTTCGAATTGGTGAATTTTGGCTGCCGCGGATTTGTAGGGAAGCTGTCCTCTTCATGCATTACAACCTCTAATTTTTTATTATAATTATTGTAAGATGATAAGTAATTAATTACTATGCTTAATAGCTATGTTAAGAGAATCTTTAACATAAAATAAATAACCCGTGCAACAAATATAGGGTCATTTTCTATAATTAATGTACGAATAAAGAGACGAAGCAAGGAGGAATAAATATTTTTCCATTTTAAAGTACTTCATTCGTCCCTAAAGATTCAAACAAATAATCTAGCATAGTAAGGATAAACAGGTCATAATAGCTAAATGAACCTTTCCGGTTTTATTAATCACACTAATATGAAAAACGTTAGAAACGGAAGATATTAACAGTGGGAGATAGAGGGAGTAAATGCAATACTAGTACTATTTCATTTCATAATACGACAAATATATTCATTAAAATGAAGAGTAGCACATAGGTAGGTTAGCTTTTAACTGCTTTTGAATATTCCAACGAAATAATGTTGGGCTTCTTACGACAATCACCCTGTCTTAGGTGGGCCATTCAAAGTCAAGTATAATGGCCCACTTCTTTCGGCCCAGATTCAGACTTTTTTACTTTTTTTAAACCTTTTTTACTTTTATCCTTTTTACTGTCTTATCATTCAAAAAAGGGCATCTTCTTTTTAGCTTTGAATTTTATTATGCTCCAAATTTATTCACTACCCTTTTACAAGTGGGGTATTATTCAGAAAATAATTGAATATTTTAACATGGAATGGAATCGTCTACTGTTTTTTTCTATCTTAATTATTGTCTAGATCTTACACATTTCACCAAATGTCACATTAGTTGAATTCATAATGCCTACTTTTAATAATTTTCAAATTTGCGGATAATTCATAACTTTTATACTACTCCCTCTGTCCCTTTCAAGTTGAGTAATTTCTTTTTGCAGTTTTTTGGCACGCTTTTTCACGCTTCTAGATGACGAATTTTAAAATTGATTTTTGAAAAAAAATTTCTTTTACGGGATACTACAATACTAGTAGTATCCCGTAAAAGAATTATATTTAAAAAAATACATCATAAAATTCATGATCTAAGAGCGTGGAAAAGCGTGCCGAAAAACTGTAAAAAGAAATGACTCAACTTGAAAGGGACAGAGGGAGTATAACTTTAGTTTTATTCCTAAAAAAAAGGAGAAAAAAAAAAAAAAAAAAAAAAAAAAAAAAACCACTTTGCAATCCTAGTCTAGGAGGGAATGAAGGCAAACGATGGATCTTTTTTCAAGCACTAACACACCTTTTACACATAAAAAGTGAAAACACAATTTGCAGCTTATTCCTAGTTCAACACACACATACATGAACATGACAGGACAGGAACTATTGGAGAAGAGGGAGCAACATAACAACTGGGTTAGGCTTCGTTGTCATTCATCACAATACATTTGTTAGCTACGCATAATTTTCGAGCAGTCGCAAACCCTGCTCAATCCCATCAATAATTTCATGCTTTCCTAACTCTTCAAAATTATAGACCCTACTACATTTTCACATTTTATACCTTCTCCTTAATTCTCGTACCATAAGAAACATGACGTTACCTACGAGACAGTGGGAGTAGATGAATGGCAGTGTGGGCCCAGGGACAAGGGTCTTGGAGTTCATGTGAGTGTGAGTGTGAGTGTGAGTGTGAGTGTTACATAGATAGAATCCAAAAATGGATACGACATAGGATACATGTACTCACTCACATGCAGTGCCATGTGCATAGTGCTGCAGATCTGAACTAAGCCATGCGTGGTAAAACTGTCCAAATTTAATATACTAATATATAAAAAAAAAAGAAAAAGAAAAAGAAAAAACAAATGATGGATCTAGGCTATATGATGCTAACGTGGTGGTTGAGCCTAGCCTAGCCTTTCATTTTGTTTCCTGTTTGCTTAGATTTACAACTATGCTTAACGGTAATCACATCTGGATTTGCAGCAGTTAACCTAATCCTTAACAGAAAGTATTTTGCTCCAATTAATTTACTGCCATGGTTCTTTCTTACCTAACAGTAGCTATCACCTTATTATTAGTACTACTAATTTATTTTGAGAGGGTGGTCAAAGCAATGAAAATGGGGTAATCCCAGGCTACTACTACAGAGAGACTAAGACATAGTAACAGCTAATTTTGAAAAGTCTTCCCCAGTAATTCTTTTACCTCACTCTTTATGTATATGTATATGAACACTATTAAATGCCAACTGATGTTTATCAATCAATATTTGGTTCTTTATCCTGCTTCTTGCAAAGAGACAATCAGACTGTACAAATATAAATATATAGATTTGCTCTAGAGAGAGAGAGCTCACATGTTGGACTGATGTTGATTGTTACTGAAATTAAATGGGATTCAAAATAATTCTATGTATATTTTTCAAAAAATTTACATTGCACTTCTAACTGTTAAAATTATTGCCCCCCTATAACCACCTGTATTAGTTTTAGACTGTCGTAAAAAATCGAGGCCCTTATAGTTGTTGAATATAACAAATATTTAGAGTGCTATAGAGAGGGGGGGAAAGAACTACTAATGTTTGAAAAGTACATTTATCACTTTATATTTCCAAACTATCTCACCCAACACTCTGATTCACTTAACTTTCTTTATTCCTTCATCTTAAAGTGTACATATATGGGGTGTTTGATAGGAGAGATTACACTGGATAAGACTAATAATCTCGTGTTATCTTGTGTTTGGTAGCAGTGATAAATAAACTCGGGGGCCCGTGATAATGAGCCGGCCCGCGTGTATTTCACTGTTTTCTTGAGACAGTGTATCTTGGCCTTACCCCTCCGATTCACAATCTCAAGTGCAACAGTAGTCATGATTATTTCCCTTTTGACTCTTTTACCCTTTTTTCTCTCTCTCAAATTTACAATCCTCCATAATTAGTTGCTATAATTTTCAACTTTTTCTTTTTTCTTGAATTATTTTTCTTAATTGTAAGAACTAATTTTCAATTATTGGTGAGAGTTTGGTAGCATCTTTGTTTCTAAAGCTTTGTGGTCATTATTTTTCAACTAATTATGCATTTATAATTTGAGATATACGAATTACATGAAAATTTCAAGGAAAAAATATAGAATAATATTTTATAGTATAATTTATGTTAAGTTTTTTTAAATAAATAATAATAATAATAATAATAATAATAATAATAATAATAATAATAATAATAATAATAATAAATATAAATATAAATATAAATATAAATATAAATATAAAATTGTACAAATATGGCAGAATATATGTAAAGATTGTGCATTTTTTCAGAGAGAGAGAGGGGGACACTAGTGTAAATATTAGAATTTTACAAGGATATTTTTGTCTTTACAACTTTAATCTAGGGTTGAAATCTTGCATACCAAACGCTAGATTAGTTATCCGACTTTTTTTTATCTCGTCTACCAAATAACGTGTAGGATTAATAATCTTACTACTATTCACACTATTAATCCTAAGTTTATTTATCTTTACTTATCTCATCTTATCTACCAAACACTCCCATATATGCTAGTCATGTCTAATGTAAGTGTTGTCTAAGCCGTGGCTTGCTTTTAAACTTTAAGATAGTTTTATTTCTAGAATTGCATTATTTCTCTCTATTCTCTCTTCGCTTTATGAAGACGGAAAACGCTACACTAAGAAAGAGACAAGAAACATAGAATCATGTAGTAACTTGATAGAGGATGGGCGACATGACTAGGTGCCACTTTATTAGATGGATGAATCCTGTCTTCGACCAATTATCATAACTTAAAAACTCAAGAGGTAATATTATCAATTGTAAATTCTTGTTTAATAATCGATGACTTGAAAAAGACACTCAGCTCTGGAGAAATGAAGTATATCGAGCTAGACCTGATATTACATAGAAATTAATCGACGAATGGGTCTAATACCTACTGTGTCCCATGAATTTTAAGTTTTAACATTACTAAGGAGGCAAAGAGGAAGAAGCATTTGGAATAAACAATCCTAGGAAGGCATGTTCTGCAATCAGCTCTACGATATTGCTAATTTATTCTGTGTATGACTTACATGATCCCTAAGATGATCGATTTCTTTTATTTAGTCAATTGGAAAGATGCCCCTAAGAACGATTAAAAGTTACTCAGTGATCTGCTAATGCACACAAGATGATCAAATCTAGGCCCAAAAGTGTCTAGCTACAAAAAACAACTTATAACTAACATGTTCGCCAACAACTCGTCAAGAGGAGAAGAAAGGAGACAACATGTTAGCTTGAGGAAACCTAGTGCATAAGAACATATGACGAGGGCTTAACATAGGAAATTAGAAAAATAAAAATAAAATCAACGAGTACTAGGCATTGGGATGATCCCTAGTCGACTCGGACAGGGCAGTTAGAGACTAAGGTGCATGCAAGTATGAGAAAAATGTGTATCTTCTATTTATAAAACCACAGCCTATTTCAGTTCACAACTAAAGATGACACGAATGCCAAAACAGCAATCACAATTATGATATTAAGGAAATAGTTCGATTGGAGAGGCTTATCTGGAGTCCCTCCAAAACCTTCATACTCTGCTCTGATCTTTTGTTTCATAGCATCCGAGAGTTCTCTCTGCAATCCAAATATAACACTCATTGAATTTATTCTCGCCATTAAAAGTTCCACATTTTAGATATGTTGTTCGCACGGTAGGTGAACTCGTGGTTTTATTAGTAACAACACACTAAAAGTAGACACTTGTTTTCAATTTAGTCCTGCAGCAACCATAGAAAGTGAAAGATTTAAGTATGCGCTATAACTTATTCTGAAAAGTATTTCAGGATAAGGAAAAGGAAAGAAAAAGGAGAAGGATGAAGGTCAGCAAAACTACATAAGCTAAGGTTGATTCTCACCTTTCCTGATGAGTACTTGGCTGCTACGAATTTTTCACCTTTTGGGAGACTGTCATCTAGCGAGAACCCCTGTAGAAGAATTATGAGTAAGGCATTCTAAGGGCCAATATCCATCTAATTACAAGTAACACTTAGATCACACTGATAAACAACGAGAATGTCAAGTTCCAGGGTCAAGAAATATCAGAAAGATATAGGTTGGGCACCAAGCACGAATATAAACAGTTTTAGTCGGATTGAACAAATAGAGTTCTTAAAAGTAGATTTAATTGATTAAGAGAAACTATACAGTCTTTATGTAATCCCATAGAGATTGGAAGTCATAATACAGATTACACATTGCTAACAGTTGAAAGGAATTTTTTTTGCAGACATTATATGTGTTGTCTATTCTAAGAGTTGGTTATTAACACGAGAGACGGGGGGATGGTGAGGTAAAATATGAACTCAAAGCAAGTGAATTTTTTGATGAAATAGGTTCAGAATATACTCTATTTAATTCAACACATCACATTACAAGTTTCATCAAGCTCGAACAATTCAGGAAAGGGTTAAATGAAAAGGATACGCATAGATACCTCAGATGGCTCAAATTTAGCTCCAAGATTGCTGAGCTTGGCATGGGCCTCAGCGTAATCTTTGAAAAATGCATCTTGGTCTACAGCATACTTCTCTGAATATTCCTGTATACGTGCACCTCTATATAAGCACAGAAGTCTTAACGTAACAGAAAAGTTGTTCTTTCTGGTGCATTCTGCTATTTTACCTTGAATGAAGGATCTTCAAAGAGAACGGCATCGGTTGGTAAAACTAGCAGTTCCTCATCCCTTCTTTCTTTGATATCCTATGAATGAGAGACACAAGAAAAGGAGTGAGATACTTATATAAACAGCAAAAAACCATAATAACACAAATCACCCTGTATCACCTTGAAGTAAGAATTATCAAATTTCAGCCACTGTGCCGTCCATGATTGCCCTCCAGGAGCCCCTGGTCCATCTTTCTGCCATGCAAAGCAAATACGTTAAAGTTTAACATAAATAAGCAGTTACAGATGCATGTTGGATGTTAAAAAGGGTTGACAATTGACAGCGGAAACCTGATATGCCAATTATAGAAACGTAAGTATAAGAGTAAAAGATCATCATGGGTTATCTACTCAATAAAGCCTCATTACGTGTTAAAAATATTTCAAGCACGAGAGTTCTATCCTCCAACTCAATTTGACCAGCAGCTACGGCTCAGTGCTAAAATCCTTTATAATAAACCTTTGCAAGCTATTTCAGAGCACCTTGCTTAGACTCCAGTTCACTTTCGTGGAAGTACTGCATCTAGACTATCCTTCTATCAGTATGTCTAAAACATTGCTACTCTACTGTTTATTACTCTTTTGTTCAATGCAACGGAAATAGATTTTAAAAGTCGAGTCACACAGCAAAACTTGAATCAAAACCCTAGTAGAACGCCACTAATCTTTGCATCTTAGCCCATAAGTCTCTGAACCGTATAAAATTCCTAATCTAAGGGGCCTTTTGGATCATTCAAAACCATAAATACACACTTCAAAATCTAGCTATCAAAAAATCACAAGTCACGAACATATTCTTCCCGAAGAGATTTTAAGTATCCTAACAGACCAACCCATAGACGAATCTAGTGTTGGAGTTGTAGTCAAATCACGAGATGTTGTATGTTGATTTTAAATCAAACACTACCTCCTGATACCACCTACACCTTTTTTCCAAAATGATCTCTTAATCCTTGTATAATTCATTGATTATACTCTAGGCAATTAGCTTTAGTAGTGTAAAGACTTCATTAATTCTGTTTTTCTCTAAATCAAAAGAATTCTGGTCTCTCATCCAACCATCCTTAATCTAAGAATCGATACCACTAATAATCCACGCTATGGAATTGGTGTAATGGAACATATATATTTTCACTCGTGTATTAACCTAGACCCCCACAACCTCTCATGCTCTACTAATGTTCAATATTATTTGTATATTAGGAGATAAATAGTAAAGTCTATATTTGACCAGGCTCCTTGATATCTACTTATTTATTCATTTGATTTCTTTAAACTTCTCAAGCTATGATAATTACATAGTAATACTATCAATCATTTACAACTACCAAGTTAAGACCAAAAAGCCCAAACCACAGAGCAACCTGAAGTAGAATGTGTAGGTTGACGAGAAAGATGTAAGAAAATGTCACATTTACGTACTGTGTATTTGGTCATTGGTTTACCCCATCCACTGCGATCTGGCCTTGACCTTCCAAGGGTGTGAGCACCGGACAGAGCAACTATTTCCTGGACATTAAGAAGATTATCAATAAAAAAGGACTTCTAATAAAAAGAAAAATCAGGTTAAAACAAGCAATCACCTTATCATTCAAGCCCATTCTATAGAAGACATCACGTAAATGTGAAGCAGGGGAAGGCGGGCCAGCATCTAATAGAGGAAAAATAATAAGATATAATTTAGAGATAGTTAGTTTGAGAGTAAAGTTATATTGTCAGTGCAAGTAAGAACTGTAGTTCATACTTTAAGATAAATGTGTAGCATATAGTATAAACCTTCTATACAAAGAAGGAAAAGTGTCAATACATATTAGAAGGACCCAAACAGAAACATATAACAGGTCATAATTGATGCGTATAATGGCTTGTTGCTTAATGTTCTGTATTTGAAGAATCTGCATAGTGACTCTTATCAATTTTTCTACGTAGATAGCATACTCTCTAAATCTCTAGTTACTTAATCATCAAGATAAATGTATCAGCTCTTTGGCCATAGGGCATTATAAAACAGTGCAACCACCATTTAGACAATCTAAAAAGGCCTTAAGGAATAACGGAACACCTACCAGTCACAGCACGCACCATTATCCACTTACAGTCCACAGAAGTAGAGTACATAGAACCATATAATCTCTCCTTATGTGACATGTTTAGGCTCTCAGAGCACATTTTAACACTTATATCCCATATTTGAGACACCTTGATTCCATGAAAGTATTCTATTTCTCTAAGTGTTGAACTGTAACAATCAGATTTTAAATTTGACAGGTGTTTTACCAGGAAGCCTTCCTTCTTCAGGGCACTGTTCAGGTTCGGTTACATCTACTCTTCCGTATTTCATAGGAATCTTGGGGCCTCCAGCTTCCTGTAGTAGATAAAAATAGTATTAGTCCAATGACCGACTCAAGGTTAATGCTAGTCACTTTAAACGAGAAAAGAGGATTGACCTCTATAGCAGTAGCACTAGCCAATTGAAACAAGTCTGCATATGTCACATTAGAATACTTTTCCTTGATTGGCTGAAGAAGCTTAAGAGCATTGACAAGTCCTGCACCACCCAAACATGTCATATACTGCCCCGCCCAAGTAATGATCAACTAACAAACAATAACCTGTGAATGGGGAAAGCTTACCAGCATTTGCTCCATGTTTCAATTCTACTTCAAATCTTAAACTTCCATTAGCACCACCCCTCTGTGGCCACTCCTCAATATTCTTGTTATACGTACCGGCATCATGCCAACCTAGTCGAACCTACATATTATAGATGACAATAAGTAATGTACTACAGCGCTATTTTAGTGCTTAACTGGTTCAAACAACAATCAGAATGAAAAATAAGACTACAAAAGGGGGAGAAAACACCATAGCTACAAAATCATTTTCTTAATACCAGAGTTAGTTTCGTTTCCACATTTTACAAACATAATACTATTCTAAGCTTAGCCTTCATAAAGCAAAAGCAGCTAATTGCTCGCAGATAGTTCAGTAAATCTAAACTAACAGTGCAAACGATAATCTATATCTGCAGTAGAACTAGACGCCAACACATGTAGAAGTAGTTCTTCAATATCAAACCCCAAGTAGCAGAACAATAATATAAGGACACAATTAACGAAGACGAGCATGGAGATCAGCGACGATAGCTTTACCATAATAGGGTGACAGTACTTAGTTTTGAGAAGCTCTTTGATATCCTCGCGCGCACTCTTCAGCTGCTCGGGGTCCGACGCCGCGCATTTCGGCTGCGATACAGTCGAATAGCCAGCTCTACCAGTCGACAACCGAGGCAGCGCGCTCTTCTACATTTTCAACAAAAGAGTTAATACCAAGCTTTCACGCGCAAAGAAAAACAGTAGAGCAAAACGCATACGGTACCTGCGGGAGGAAAATGAGCGAGAGGAGAGGTGACGATCTGAGGGAACTGAAGGAGACGGAGGAGCGGTGCGATAGTCTGGTGGCGGAGGCAGAGACCGAAGGGAGGAGGCGAGCGGCGGCGGTGGTTGTGGCGGCGGCGGAAAGAGAAGTCATAGCTGCAGACGTTGAATGTCAGTCGATCAGTCGTTGGCTGTGCTGTGGACGCCTTTTGTTCCGGATTTGGGGGCGGCGTGTGGAAGGGTCGTATTTGGAGGCAGACTCTCCCCTCCTGTTTCCTTTCCTCCAATTCTTTCAAGTGACTGAGCCGAATTTTCTTTGCGTGATCAAATTTAATTACTACTGTCATTTTTTATAATAGGAGGTACATGTGTAGTCACGAAGAACTCGAACTCGAACTCGAACTCGGGACGTTTAATTCTGAACGTGTATAATTTTCTTTGTATATGAAGCCGTCAATTTTGAATAATTACTAAGGAATAGTAGTTTGTCATCTAGAATAGCATAAATCTCAAAATATAAAATATAAACGAGGAAATAAATTTCAACAAGGTACACGCACGTCAAAGAAAATAGCGACGAATTTCCGTCTACAAAACTAAAAGTCAGGTGTGCGTGTGTAAACGATTGTGGCTTAAATCTAAAGGCAAAAGATCTCGAATTTGAGTTGTCATGTGTACGTATGTTGATCAAATGGCTGGGGTTAAGTTTTGAGCTAAAAGATTACGAATTCGAGTTATAGGATGACCTTTTAAATTTCCTATTAAATATTTAAATTAATAAAATAAACTAGAAACTCAAGTCATTCATATCTACACCTAAAAAATTAAATAATAGAGATATGGTACATCTACATATAATCTATCAACTATAAAACTCAATAAGAGCGTTTTCTCTCTCTCTTCGTAGGTGGCAGTACCATAATCTAGACAAAAAGCATATTCGCATCATGAAATAAAAGTGCAACATACTCTATAAAAACCAAATTGATATATACTAACAAACTAAAAAATTTACCTGCAAAATTTCTGAGATACTAGTAAATATAAACACTAGCTACGTCGTTATACCTCACTAGCTAGAATCTAATCTACAGTTCAAAGAAGCCAATTAAGAGTAATATTGCCGAGCCAGAACATGAGAGGGAACTGAGCCACGACTAAGATCAGCAGATAATGTTGCCTGCTCGAATCGTAAAGAACTCTCTTCACGGTCCTCAATAGGAAGGCCGCCGTGCAACAGCATGTCCATGCCAGCAGAAGGTAGTAACAGAAGTATGCATTCTCCCAGAATAATTTTCCTAATATAGCAAGAGATAACCCGGTGAAGGTGTATCCAGCATAGGCCACGATGTCAAGCAACGGGGCCTCTCCACTGCCCAAGGAGAATAACGTCGCTTTCAGAAGGATGACTTGGAAGAGCCACCCCACGATGCCTTTGATAAACAGCCAGTGAAGGGCTTCAGGGCTAAACCTGACAGAGCAACACAGACACAGATCATTTCATGAGTTCTGTTTCTCAGGTACCGTAGGGGGAAAAAAATTGCATGTCGTAACATGAAATATCACGGCTATTTTACAGTATATAGCATGTGTAAGAAAAGCAAAAGATATCGGGTAGAACAGAGATAAAAAGCAAAGATAGCAATACAAAGGATGATCACATCCAACCAGAATAATACAGGAGATACAATAGAGGCATACGAAAAAATATGATTTGAACACCCCTCAGCTTTTAAGTTCAAGTCTAGAGCAGCTTAATAATTATGAGAAAAAAAAAAGAACATAGGGACACACACTCGGAAAAGAATAAGTAGGGAGAGATTGGAAGAGAAAAATAATATTTCAAGGCCACTCACAAGAATATTATGAGATGGTGGTGCAAACCTGAAAGAAATATATGGACAGGACGAAATGTAAACTAGAAACAACGGACTCGAGAAAAAAATAGTAAACTTACTTTCCATGAAGACCTAATGACAACCCAGCAAGCACAACATAAGTGGCAAATGCCATAAAGGGTATGTACAAGTCTGGAGCATGTATATCGTAAATAGGAGGTTTGTAGGGGTGTATGCCTCCCACTGGCTCAGTAGTTCTTGTCCAATTACCCTAAAAAGGATGAAACAGCTGAGCATGCATAATTGGAATGTACGACAAAAAAAGTACGTGAGAAGTAGGACCAAGTCTTACCTTGTGGAGGAATGGAAAAAGAACAAGCTTCAACTTATTCCTCACATAATGATCATTAACTTGGAAATAGTATCGAGGATCAAAGAAATAGCGGCTAATCTGTTTACAACAATTCCAAATGAAAACAGAAATATATAAATTATTATAGGTCCTCAGATTGCAACAATTCTGATATACAGATCTGTCAATAATGATAGAAATCTACTGCTCTTCAATTTACAAATAAGAATATACACATAAATTTATAGTTCATGTCAAATTCAGTAATAAGGTTCCTAGGATACTTACATTGCTTTGCACATACTCAGAGCTAGATCCCAAGATTTTCTCTCCGTAGGCACCTAGCCCACCTCTTATGAATCCTGAACTAGCACCATAAAATGCATCTCCAAAAGGATTTGGCTGCGCATAAGGTGGTCTATGATTTCCAAAAGGATTTGGCTGCGTAGAACCATCGGGATGTGCTCCATGATTATTATACATCTCTTAAAGAATCAAGAAAATTCACGATGATCAGCGAGGGGGGACGGGTTCTGCAAGGATAAAGCACTTGCTCAATAAACCTTCAAGATTCTCCACAACATTATTGACTATGCAAGATACAATTCACATACAAAACATGCTCCTTTATATCAACACTGTCCATCACAACAGAGCTAGTCATTCGAAGCAGCGATGAACAAGTCATAATGAGGATGAACCTAGAAACAGTTTCGACTAAATCTACTCTGGATGATTCAAAAGAGGAAGCTCAGTGCACTCTTCTGGATCTATAATTGATTAAGAAAAGTATGCTTACTAACGTTACACAAACACAAAAGAGATCAAAAGAGCTATATACATACACACACAAAGTCTAGCACGCTCTCGGAAACCAAAAGCTACATTGTTTACACAGTGACATTGTACTTGGCCCCAATTTCAGTAGAATCCAACATACTATCATCAATAAGCTTCTCTGATCCGGAAAAGAGCACACACATACACACTACAACAACAACAACAACAACAACAATACGAAGTCGAAGTTTAAGTGGTATATCGCACATTAGTCTCCAATCAGATCGAATTTCTTCAAACTTCACCAAAAACGACGATTCCCACACAACGACGGGGATCTCAATAATAAATAAGCGAACGAACTCGTACGAACTCGGATCCAGTATACTACGAAACATAATCAAAAAGGAAAGTACGAGTTGTCGAAAATTACCTCCTAGCGAGTAGCGAATCTACAACGGCGACGTTGATCGGAATTGAGGTGAGAATTTGCGCGTGAATTAGAATCGTAGCAGAGCTTTGCACGAATTTTGATTTCTGAGGAATATATATGGAGAGCCTTCAAGTTGGCCGACATATTCGTGGGCTGTGAACGGGCTATTTCGTGGGCCGTACAATTTGAGCCGGCCCGATATAAATCTTCGTCCGATCCTTGTTCCTGGGCTGGGCTTTCAGCATCGCGTGATTGAAAATTAACAGTAGTGATATATAGTAAAAAATACTATACACACGTGGTAAAAAAAAAAAGGGGCTAAGAGGAAGGGTTCAAAAATAGAGAAATGTCTCGAAATCTACCGAGATACGCTTACGAGCATGCGAATACGTGATAATGTTATACTTCCTCCGTTCCGTCAAAGACGTTGCATTTCTTTTTGTCAATTTCTGTCACGTTTTTCCACGCTTCTTGATGAATTGTTTTAAAATAGATTTTTTTATAATTTTTTCTTTTGCTGGATAATACAACTATCATAGTTACCTGTAAAAGAAAAAATTCTTCAAAAATATATTTTAAAACGCATCATCAAGAAGCATGGAAAAACGTGCCAGAAATTGATAAAACGAAATGTAACATCTTTGGCGGGACGGAGGTAGTAATATTTAAGGAAAAAATATTACTACCTCTATCTCACGAAAGTAGTCCACCTTTCGTCTTTGGTCCGTCTCATTTATTAGTTCACTTTCAAAAAATGGTAAAGTACTTGGCTACAATTAACCCTATCTCCTAACAATCAATTACAACCACATATTTTCTTCTTTATTATTCTTTATTGGTTCATGTGCCAATTTAAAAGTGGATTACTTTCATGAGATAGAGGTAGTATTAACATACTCCCTCCGTCCCCTAATAAGTGTCCCGAGCCGTCAAAATGCAATAACCAAGAAAGTGTATAATTTTACCATATTAACCCTTAATCATTACATAAAAAATTGAAAAAGTAAAAAAAATGTAATGATAGCAGGGGTAAAATTGATAGTTTAGCTAAATTTTTACATTGAAAAATGTGATAGGACACTTATTTAGGGACAAAAATTTTACTCATTTGGGACACTTATTAGGGGACCGATGAAGTATTTTCCAAGTCACAATTCACGGTTCATTTAAGATAGATATTGCACTGATGTACACGTGGCGACACACATGAGGACCGGCCCAGACGATTGTGACTTGTCCCATCAGTGGTGATCTGCCAAAACTTCATATCACTAGGTCGACGAAACACGACATAAGTGTAATACAGTTTTCCTCAATCAAAAATTCGAGAGATCGATTCATATCGAATTCGAATGCTTAAATTAACGAGTCCCACATCCACTTAACTAAATGACCGTGTATACCGTGTGCACGAAGAAAGTGGAAAGTTTGTTGCACCCGCATATTAAAAATGTACCTAAACCAAGGAATTCTAGTAATATTGGTCGCATCTAGAAACAATAAAAAACATAAAAGTCGTTTACCCAATTTCTTACACGCAAGTTCATGGAAGGGAGAAGCGGATTAAAATTATCATTTACCATAAAATAATAACCAAACATGGGGCTCTTGTTTACAGTGCATAATGTGCATCCCAAAAAATTACGATCATACATTTTAAACATCACCTAGACACATTAATTATCACGATATATTAAATTTCATATCGATCTCTTGAGACCTTAAAGATCATTGACGGAAGGAGTACAAAACGTGCATGGGAGGGCAAATAATGCAGGTTACCTTATAATCTAACACGTTAGGTCAACAAATGAAGGAGTTTACCACATCTACATTCGAGATTGGGATTCCAATATTTATGTAATAATAATACTCCCTCCGTCCTTAAATAAGTGTCCCGAGCCGCCAAAAATTTTGTCCCTAAATAAGTGTCCTATAACATTTTTCCAAGCAAAAATTATACAAAACTACCAAAACTACCCTTTCTTGAAAATCTAAAAGTGGGATAAAGACAAAAATAAATAAATAAATAATCAAGGATTTTAAGGGCATAAGTGTCAATTTACCCTTCTCCTTGGTTTGCACAAAATGGCGGCTCGGGACACTTATTTAAGGACTGAGGGAGTAGATTTTAAAAGGTTGAATTTATTTCTTTATTCTTTGCCCTTTTATCGTGATTAGTGTTTGCTCCGAAATTCACAAACTTAACGAAAAAGTAATTACTACTATAAGATTAGTGTGTGACGTCTAGCGCATTGAAACGTAATTAGCAATTAATTGACCTTAATGAACACTTATAGTGGAAGATGACTAACGGAACCGCTTTCGAAGTTGATTGAACTAATATTTCGATATCATATGCTGTAGATTGTACAAAACAATGAAAAAGAAAAGAAAAACATGATTAGTGCAATCGATTTAAAGATCGTAACACGGAGGACTCGAGCCGTTAGCTAGCCCTACAGAGGATGAACCTTATCTCTCTCAATACGTTGCAATCGCAGTCCATTCAGCAGGCGTGACAAATTTGTCACTCCTTCCCAAAGATTCCCACGGTGAGTGAGCTAACGGCGCTATATATGGAGTATAAAAATCCAACTCCGCAAATGATCAAACACCATTCGATCACTATCAACGCATCGTACCGCACGTCCCACACCAGACCCTTCAAGCGACGAACACGAGAGGGAAAAATCCCACGAATCCCGCCACAAACGCGATTCGGCCGCATTTTGCACCCGCGCGGATCCAACTGAATATATGCGCCCACGCCTCTGATGTCGTTCTGTTGTTGCTGGTGATTTTTGATTCGGAGCTTGTTGGAGTGAAATATGGCGGCTGTGTGCGTGGAGACGGCGGCGGCGGAGCTCAGAGCCGTGTACAGCTCCGGCAAGACGAGGACGTATGAGTGGCGCGTTTCGCAGCTTAAGGCGATGCTCAAAATCGCGATCCACCACGAGAAGGAGATCCTCGAAGCGCTGGGCTCGGACCTCAGCAAGCACGAGCACGAGGCGTTTCTTCATGAGGTGAGGGAGCTTCCGATTGTTGGATCTGTTTGTTGACTTTTATCCGATTTTTTGAGTATTCGAGTTCGTGCTTTTTTTCTGTTGCTGGTGAATGATTGATGGTGCAGTACTTGTTGTTTATCGCGCGGAATGCATAGTTTCCACTCCTGCTCATGTTTTTGGCATGTATATTGATTTGAGCATTTATTCGCGAGTGATGGTTGAACAGTGATTCGGCTGTTGGAAGTTGGAACTGCATATTCTGAAATTCGATATTGATTTCAAATACGTGCGACTGTACTGTGTTTTTCGAAGCCTTTATCGTCAACTGCATTTAATGCTTCGTGCTAATAAATGAAAACATAACCTGGAATTCCTGTTTTTATTGTTTCTTATTTTACTTTTGATTTAATGGAGTTATGACCCCCCTGGGTGGTTGCAGATGGAGTTAATAATGTTATCCAATCAGTCACTTGTTTGATCTGTACAACGGAACTGTGATCGAAACTGGGAAGCTACTAGATTTTATGAGATGAAACAAAGATGATACAAACCATTCATTTTTGGGTTGATTTGATGCACGAGACATTTCGAATTGTCTGCTTGCGCATCATGCTTTGGTAGTTGTAGATTTGTTATTGGTGGATATGGATGTTTGACTTTAATTGCATCATTTGCATTTATGAGTCTTATCTGGGTTCATAAATGATCTTTTCCATGATTAATAGATACTCCTATCTAATTTTTGCTTGGGGATTAGTTTTGAGATAATTTATTACTGTGTTTAAGCATATAAACCAGAGATAAGTGAATTATATTGTCATCCGTATGAATAACTAACTTGTAGTTGCTAATTTCGCTGCCTAATGATGGACAGAGCCTGAACATAATCTGTTTTTTGACATTCAATTTTGCTCATATGAGTGTTTGCCTTTTCTTATGCGTGGGGAGAGATACTCATCTATGATTCTGCTACAGAATGTAATAGTATAATTTCAAAGATTTTTTCAGTGGAGTATTTAATTATGGTCACAGGAAAGAATCAAAATGTATTTCTGAGAATTTATTTATTTAGTAAATGTTATCCTTTTGTATTAGCTAGAAAATGGAGTTTGATTGAATAATGTCAGGTAGGGTAATCTGAAGGAAACTTTGTGATAGAATTTTCTCACTTCCTTCAGAACTTTACAACTTTTACCTTGGATAGTTCGTTTTTCATGTAGAAATTCGATAGACAAATGAAGTATTAACTGAACCATTTCTATGAAGATAACAGATGAGAGTTGGTTCATCTTAACATTATCAGATGAATTGCTTGTATAACGAGTATAAGCTTTTAACTGATGTTACATCACGACTCATATGAAATGATTGAAGCTTTAAGTCTTCATGATCTTAAGCTTATCAGCCAATTCTCCTTTTCTTTGAACTTTTATGTCTAGTTCATCTTTTAACCGCTTCCTTCATATGTGTAACTGAATTGCCTGTTCTTTAACTACACCACGAAAGTCTTTAAGCTTTTTGCTTCATCATTTCAGAATACAACTTGACTATTTTGTGACTCAGATTGCTGCAATAATATCAGCATGCAAGAAGGCATTGAAGGAATTGCGTGGATGGATGAAGCCTGAGAAAGTAAATTTATGTTTATCTAGTTTGACATCGTCGTGATTTTCTTATCCTTTATGTTCAGGTGACTAAATGGGGTTAATTTTTTGTTTTGGTGATTTCAGGCTAAAACGTCCATGACCACTTTTCCCTCCTCAGCTGAAATAGTGTCAGAACCCTACGGGGTTGTATTGGTTATATCAACATGGAACTATCCTTTCTGTAAGTTCTATTTCTTATCACGCATATGTTTATCCTTTTCCCGATTTGAGATTATTCTGTGCCACGCGTGACATTCATAAATTGGCCTTTCTGTTGTTCACGTATGACGCTGTTCTCTGCCAAAGTGCTGTCACTCGAGCCAGTAATTGCAGCTATTTCAGCTGGTAATGCTGTAGTTCTGAAGCCATCCGAAGTTGCTCCTGCATCTGCATCAGCAATGTCAAAACTTCTTGGGCAGTATATGGATGTCTCAGCCGTGAGAGTAATAGAAGGTGGTATTCCAGAAACAAATGCATTGCTGGAACAAAAGTGGGACAAAATATTTTATACAGGTAATTTCTAAGCCATTGAACATTACTCGGTCATAATTTGTGTGGCTAGGTGCTCTTAGTTGCAAGATTGTTCACATCTATTTCCTTGTCATTTATACTGTTCCATTTCTCCTACCTTCATGTTATGCTAAAATTAGCACCATATGTGCTACCGGAATTTAGTTAGGTTGCATTGATAGGTTTTCTTGATCTCGAAATCAGGTCATTGAACTTGATATGCTTCCGCCTTATTTTCACAGAAACGAATAGCTGTTTTAGGTGGCTCCGTGCATCTATATTGCAATTGTACTATAATTAACTTTTTTGCCCATAATCAAATCAACTTTCTACAGGAAATAGCAAGGTTGGGCGTGTTGTACTATCTGCTGCTGCTAAGCATCTTACACCTGTGGTTTTGGAGCTTGGTGGGAAATGCCCAGTAATAGTTGATTCAAACATCAACTTAACAGTAAGTCTCTTAGTTACAGAAATTTTCACCAACTGTGAAATCTCCTGAAACAAGCACCGGTCACCATGTACTTGTCACATACTATAGATATGTTGGTGGCATAATTTTCATCCATTGTGCGTTCTTAAGGTTGCAGCACGACGGATCATCTCTGGCAAGTGGGGATGCAACAGTGGACAAACCTGCGTTGCACCTGATTATATAATAACTACAAAGGATTATGCTTCTCAACTTGTAAGTGTAACCAACTAATATTTTGCATGCTAATAGGTGTATAACCATATTAGTTTTCTGTCTGATCAAATTCTGATATGATTTCTCAGGTTGATGCTCTAAAATCTGAATTAGAAAAATTCTATGGAAAGGATCCTGTGAGTTCAAACGACTTGTCAAAAATAGTAAATTCGCGACATTTTGAACGCCTATCAAAGATGTTGGATGATGAGAAGGTTTCTAGTAAAATCATTATAGGCGGTCAACGGGATGAAACCAACCTGTGAGTTCCAAAACATGGTTTTGCTCACTTCCTTCTTCAGAAATTGTATTGTGTTGGTTGATGAGGCCTTTAACCAATTCTTCTCCTCTTGTATCTTACAGCAAGATTGCTCCCACTGTTATACTGGATGCCCCAGAAGATTCTCTCTTGATGAGTGATGAGATTTTTGGTCCATTACTTCCCATTATCACGGTAAATACATTATAGATTTGTTACTTTTGGCAGTCCACAGTACTTGCATTAACAAAAAACTGATTGATCTCATCTTTTCAACCGTATATCTTGTCATGCTAAACCAAAAACAAGTCAAGAAAAAAGAAATACACCCTATTTGTTGTATTAGATGATACAGAAGATAAGTTGATCAAGAACAGAAGTTCATCCCCCATTCTTTAGTCGATTCTTGTGTTAGCTCTGGAAACAAACAATATGTTGATTTTTTTTTTTTTTTTTGTATTTGTGTATTTTTCGCTTTATGTGAAGGTCAATAATATCAAGGATGGCATCAACTTGATTATTGCTAAAGAAAAGCCTCTTGCGGCTTATATATTTACAAATGACAAAAAGCTCAAAGAGGAATTTGTGAACAATGTCTCAGCAGGGGGACTTGCAGTTAATGAAGTAGTTCTTCATGTAAGCCTTTCTATTGCTGCTTCCGCAATATTTTTTCAGACATAATAACAAATTTGATGGAAAATGCCATTAACAAACTTGTTGGAGCAGCTTGCAGAGACCACATTGCCATTCGGAGGCATTGGAGAAAGCGGAATGGGAGCATACCATGGCAAATTCTCCTTTGAAGCTTTCAGCCATAAAAAGCCAGTTTTGTATCGAGGCTTTGGTGGGGAAATATCCGCAAGATATCCACCATACTCTCCTAGAAAGCTGAAATTTCTGAAGGCTGTCCTGAGCGGTGATATAATCGGCATCATTCGTGCTTTGCTTGGTTGGTAAGATTCACCATTATTGGTTACACCTTCATTCCGTTGGTTGAATGGCGTTTATAATACGTTATATTTCTTGATTTGGTTTACTCATGAATGCGATATAGGTTCAAATATTTCTCTCCGTTGCTTTTGTATCTCTATGCAATCAGAAATTATAGATACTTCAATACTCTGCCTTTCCCCCACCACAGGAACTTATTTGTACGTTCATGTACATTAAACATTCATTAATGTCATTCCTTTTTTCATATGCAATCTCTCTTCTTTCCCTCTCTTGGGTATGGTTTTCTTTTTGTGGCATTGCTCTTGGATCTAGATTGAAAGTACAAGAAGTCAGCTTCTCGTCATCTTTAGTTCTTCGTAAATCAGAGTCGCCTCTGCATATATATTATTAGTCGTATATATGAACAGGACGTAGAATCCGTATATTAAAAGGACTGCTGCAAAATAGAAGCAGCAGTCGACCGTTGCTCTTGTGTCAATTGCTCCGGAAACTGGACAGAGATCTTCACAATCAAGTTCCCTCTCTCTCCGGGCTCGTTTGGCTTTGGCATTCCTTCTCCTTCTATAGCCTGCTCATAACCCGGGTACACAATGTCTTCTATCTTGAGGCTCGAGGTCTGGCCTCCGAGCAACGGGAGCAGAAGCGTGCACCCGGTTAGAGCATCGACCAACAGGATCTCGACTTCGAGTTGCAGATCATCGTCCTCTCTCTTGAACAGTGAGTGCTCTTTCTCTGCTATGATGAATACTAGATCTGCAGGTTGTGTGCCTGGCATCTGATTCCCCTTCCCCTCGAACCTGATCTTCGTGCCTCGCCTCCATCCAGGCTCTACTTTTATGGTCATCATTTCATCTTCCACCACTATATGCCTGCAGTTGAATTGCAGAGGAAGGTGTTTAAACACAGTGTAAAACCCTGTTTCATGCTTGATAATGTTATGTTAGTTATAGTCTCTTCATAGAGGTATAGTTAGTCCCCGACTTTTGGGTTGGAGGGAAAACGTCTTACCAAAGCTGCGTTGATAGCTAGAGAGGTTTTTTAGATGAATGTTGTTAATTACTTACCCGTTGGGTTTGACGGCGTCTCGGGTAATGGCGACCTTCTTGACGCACCCGAAGCAGAGCTCCTCGAGGGTGCACTCGAGTTGCTTCTCCATCGCAGGCGGTTTCAACAGCCCGCTCGAGTTCGTAAATATAATGGGGGCTGTGGCCCCCTTGCTTGCGCTTCTCGAGAACGTGTGCATCAACGGCGCTGTTGTTGTCGCGTCCTTATGGCTCCGGCTCTTCGAGAGCGACTCTTTCCCTGCATACCCTGAAGTCCGCCCATGGTAGCTCATGTTCCGCGACAGCCGGCCCGAGCTCGACCCCGAGCACGACCCGCTCGTGACTGCTGGGCTCCATGTTGCTTGGCCGTCGCTAAGCCTACCGCTGTGTAATAATTCGTCACCTTCTTTCGTTGGATTGTGTTTCTTCTCCGACTTGTGATATTTCAATCGTCCAACCTGCACGATTCACATGCATGTTTTCTAATCATATACACAATTAATTTATGCTGATCTATGAAAGTTTTTATAAAAAAAACACCCCATTTTATACATGCATTAATTAATTTACCTTGGGATGATGTTCTTCTTCGATTGGTTTGGGTTTCTTCTTGAAGAAAAGGGCGTGTTTATCGGGGTAGCATCTGGAGAGGAAGGATTTGCATGCCCTGCAAACGTTTGCAAATCCCAAAAAATGAAGCAAATCATGGGAAGAATTTGATCTTGAATGGTCTCCCATGGATTATCATTCTAATGCTAGAGAGAGAAGACGAGGAACAACCTGCAAATCAAATTATCATAGACAGAGATTAATACGCTCTTTTTTTGCGAGAGAGAGACTAATACGGGCAGAGAGAGAGAGAGAGAGAGACATTTATGACCTAGCTAGCTATGAAATTTGTGTTCCAAAACGCAATAAATCAAAGGTGTTACTAATTGAAAATGCGACTTTGTGTATGTAGAGTGTACGTTCCTAACTTCCTATAAACAAAAGGGTATATAGAATATGGGAACTTAAATAAAATGAATGGAACATAATAGTAGTACTATTTTAATTTCTAAAGTAGCCGTAGTAAAATAGAATACTCCCCTATCTCCTAATAAGTCCCCGTAATTTACACTATAATGAAACATTTATTAAAAGACGGGAGGGTGTAATGTATATCGAATACTCATATTCCGTGCATTTAACTGACATTGTGCACTTCAAAATCTAACCATTCTTAACCATTCTTGTTGAGGTTCCCTAAAAATGAAACATCCAAAAAGAAAAACACTTCGCCTTTTTTTTTTTAAGCAAAAGAGGGGATCTTCCATGTCGGTATCCACGTGGATTTGTGTGTCGTTTTATTTGTAAGAAATCAATAGCATGTGTGCTGCACTATATTTAGCATATTTTACGTAGCATCATGGGAAATAGGTTAAAAAATTGGACTCACAATGCACTTTTATAGAATTATTACAATTCAAAATAAAATAATCATAGGCTCGCTTAACGTAAGACTAAATGAAGTAAAACGGAAGGAGTTGTCACAAATTGATCCAGCCAACCAGATTGCCCAACCCGACCAGTTATTGGTACTTACGTTGTAAATATAACTTGCAGCTCGAGTTTTGCATATGTCGATAGTTTAGCAAACCTAGACATACCAGTTTTTAAAATTTTAACTCTACAGAGGCATAATTTTAGTAACATATACTACTATAACTTATAAAAATATTAAAACGACCCAATTTTATTACTCACTCCGTCCTATTTCACTTGAATTATTTCATTTCGGCATGAGACATATCAATTGAAGTGATACGTTTAGATTAAAAGAGAAAGCCAATTAAATGAAACGGGCCGAACCGAATATAAATTAGAAGCAAATTAACTAAAAATTGAGTAATTGCTGCACTAAGAATAAGTCCAAACGCGTTCCCCGTCTCTGCTACCGCGTAGGGACAAGGAATTTCCAAGAACCCACAAAATCCCTTTGAAAAAAAAAAAAAAAATTGAAAAAATAACACACATGTTTTTGTACGTTACTGTATAATCGAAAATCGATACTGCAAGTTGAAATTTCCCAGCAATTTAATTTCCCTTTTTTAACTCCCTCTCAATCCCACTGAGAGAGAGAGAGATTGAGAGCCACGAGAGTATTAAAGGAACTGTGTGTGTGTTTCTCAGTCCGCGTACAAACTCTCGAGTCCCTTTCTTTGAATTTTTTCTGTTTCTTTCGATTTCCAAATCCCCTTTCTCGAGAGCCCCTTTTTCCTGTGATCGAATTTGGATATGCATCGAGAGTTGTACCTCGGAGCATTGGTGTTGTTCCTTTTGACATGGGTGGGGCTTGCTGCGTATCAACATCCTCAGGCAGTTCAGAAGAAGCTGTTGAAATCTGGGAAAGGCTTTGGCTCCTCTGTGATTTTCCCCCTCTCCGGAAATGTTTATCCGAAAGGGTAATTTTACTTTTTTTATGGGTTTCTTGAATTAAGTTGGTTCTGTTGATGATTGAATTTTGGGAAATTTTTGTGTATTTGGTTGTGATTTCAGTTGGGATTTTTGGGGGAATGTGATTCCCGCTTGATTTCATGTTTAATTCGTATTGGTTGATGTTAGGAGTGATGATGCCATGAAAGTTCAGAGGCTTTTTCTTTATTTTGATGTGTGAGATTATTCTGTTGGCTTTTTTGATGAAGCAGAGTTGTTATTTTCTCTTTTTTGGGTTTTTTATATGTGTTTATGAGCTTAAGGAGTTAGGTTTGATTTATAGAGTCTGTGTTTTGCATTTTTCTTGAATATGTTCCTTTCAAAAATGTCAAAAGGTGGAAGGTTTCGGCTGAAACCTATTCTTGTAGAAGTAGTTTTATTCGGGAACCTCCCTTCTCGTACTCGTATACCATGTTATAGTGTTTTGGTTGAGATTATCACGTTTGAGTACTTTTTGCTTGATTGCAATTGTTAAACCTACGTATTGAATTTGCTTGAGTTGGCTAGACGTCGGTCATCTCTTTTGAGTCCCTTCATAGTTGTGCAACGTCTAGTTTCTTAGTTTTGATTACTGTGATTCAATTATCGCTGATCTTCTATTGTCTACATAGGTACTATCATGTGACAATGAATGTTGGCCAACCTCCCAAACCGTACTTTCTTGATATTGATACTGGCAGCGATCTTACATGGCTTCAGTGCGACGCACCTTGCACCAAATGCACCCCGGTAAACTTTTTCGTGGTGTTTATGAATTTACCAGTAGAAGTATAATTTTGAAATGGTGCTTATAATTTGGTTAACATTTTTTAGGCTCCTCACGGTCTTTATAAGCCTCAAAAAAACCTCATCACGTGCCTCGATCCTGTATGTGCCTCGCTTCACGGGCCTGAGAATCATAGTTGTCAAGCACCGGAGGAGCAGTGTGATTATGAGATTGATTATGCGGACCATGGTTCGTCTCTGGGCGTGCTGGTTAAGGACAATTTCCCTCTTAAATTCACCAATGGAACTTTTTTTGCTCCCAAACTGGCATTCGGGTGAGGGACTGCCCTTTTGCTCTTAATCCTGATGTGTTTCTGTCTTTCCAACAATGTTGTGATGTCTCCTAACTTATATTTTATCGTCTCCATCAACTATTTATATCTCTTTCTTGTCTCTATTTGTGTAGTCTCCAAGGCTAGTTTTCAAGATCTTAATCTTTTTTCTTGAACTGGAAGTCTCATGTGTCCATTTGGATCTGGAATACTTCTGATCAATTTTCTGTTTCTGTTTTTTCTACTTATTATCTTATGCGGCTATGCCTCGATTTAGGTTTGGGACTATACTTAATTTTCAGATCTTAAATTGCTATTGCATTAGACATCTTACGTCTCCAGTTCCCCTACTCATATCTTCATTCTTGTGTGTAGATGTGGATACAATCAAGAAGTTCAAGACACTGCTCATCTACCTTACACAGACGGAGTCCTTGGACTAGGAACTGGTAAATCAAGCATTTTAGCTCAGCTACGAAGCTTGGGTTTGATACGAAACGTTGTTGGTCACTGTTTGAGTGGACAAGGTGGAGGGTTTCTCTTTTTTGGAGATGATTTTCTCCCTAGTTCAGGGATCACTTGGACACCACTATTGAGCAAATCGTGAGTTCCGTTTATTTACAACAATGTAAGGTATAGTGTGTTAAAAATCCTGTCAAAATTCTTACTATGCTCTCGTATTTATTCAGAAAATACTACTCTTTGGGACCAGCCAACCTCCTTATTGGTGGTCAAGCTACTAATATTAAGGGCCTTCCCATAGTTTTTGATAGTGGAAGCACTTACACTTACTTCAGCTCTCAGGCGTACAATGCTGTCGTTTCTTTGGTGAGCTTGTGTTTCGAATTATTGATGGTTTGGTTTAAGTTATTGTAATCTGCCTATATGGTCTAACAAAGTTGTTTTCTACAGATAAGAAGCAACTTAAATGGGAAGCCGCTGAAAGATGCAGTCAACGATAAGAGCCTTCCCGTGTGTTGGAAAGGTGCTAAACCCTTCAAATCGGTTCGTGATGCTGCTAGCCACTTCAAGCCTTTGTCTCTTAGCTTCACAAATGGCAAAAATGTTCAGCTTCAGCTTCCTCCCGAATCCTACCTTGTTGTTACTGTGAGTTGCTCTACTTCAAATGGTTTTTCTTGAGAGAGAGAGAGAGAGATTCATTTCTCGAGAGCACGGCCTAACACTTTCTTGATTCAGGAACATGGCAGTGTCTGCTTGGGCATTTTGAATGGTGGAGAAGTCGGATTAGACAATATAAACGTGATTGGAGGTAAAAACTCGAGCGCTACAAAACAGGGCTTTCTTGAAATCGTTCTGAAAAACCTTATACAATTTTGCAGACATTTTTCTGCAAGACAAAGTGGTGATCTACGACAACGAGAGGCAGCAAGTCGGATGGGCCCCAGCAAACTGCAACAGGCTACCAAAGTCGTGACGAAATTATACATTATTTTCGTTTGCTTTCAGCTTCCTAAAAGGCTGGGGGCAATCTCACCACAATTTTTTTGTTTATTTATAAACAGCATGGATCGTGGCTTCGACGAAGATTTCGGTCTTCCCGACGGTGCCATTGATGGTCTCTTGGGAGATATTTGCCCAGCAAGATTCAGATTCTGGAAGAGTTAAACTATATTCAGAGGCTTTTTAGAGGAGGTGATTTGAGTAATATAGAGTAATGTTGGAGTGTTTATAATATGTACTAGTTCTTGTGTCAGTTGCTGTGGTAAATATGTAAATTGTTGATGAATAATAACAAAATTATTGATATTATATAGTATTATACATGTGCTAGTAAAGTTGTGTGTTCGTAAATCAAAGATTTCAGGTTCGAATCTTCGATGATCGAATATTTATATTTTATATGCATAAAATATTTTATTTTTAAAGAATTAATTATAAATTTCAACGGAGTACAAAAATTTTTATCCTATGTAATAAGGGAACATTAATTGGCGCCAAAATCTCCTATAACGCGCCGGTGCATTTCCTCTACGGTTCCTTTCTATCAAGTTTCATCCAATTTTAGTGAAAAGCGTGAAGAGAAATAGTCTGGATTTCGCTTCTATACAGAAAAGAAAGGAAAAACCCTTGCTCGTTAATACGCGACTCAAGCTGTTGACTCATTGTAGAAACCGCACCGAAATCCACCGGAGGGAATACCCCGCCTACAGCACCATAAAAGTGCACGGTGTCGAGAGAGAGAGAGAGAGAGAGCGCGCAAATTGCAGAGGTTGAAGAGCACAGTGTTGGACGGCGCCGTTTCCGAGCTTTGGAAGAATGGCGGAGGTGATAGATGTGATGGATATCGACGACGACAACGGCAACGTTAATTCTGCCAAGCCCGACAACAAGGGCAAGAACGTCGTCGTTTCAGCTGCTCCGCCCGACTCCAGAGCCACCCCTTGGGTCGAGAAATACCGCCCTCAGTCTCTAGACGATGTCGCCGCTCACCGCGACATTGTCGAAACCAGTAAGTTTCGCCTTCGTTATTCAGTATTCATTGCTCCGCATTTCGCCGAACAGTTGGTAGCCTTAGTTTGGGAAATCGCTCAATTCAAAACCCGGGCATTGTTAGCTGTTTGAGTGTTGAATTTTGTCTCCGAGAAGAATTATGGTCTCATTTCGGAAGGATTTGATGTTTGGTGGATTCTGTTTCTACTTGTATATATGTCATGTGCAACTGTGCAAGGAAGCATTTGATTTTTTCTGTTCTTTTTGCTTGATAATTAGGATTATTGGATGTTTCTCTTGTTGGCTTGTTTATCTGGCATCTAATTTCATGTTTGCATCTAGGGATTTCGAACATGTACGTAATATTAATGAACTGTTGCAAAATTTGAGTGAGTGTGCGAAATTTGAGTTTCTTTTGTTCCTCAGTTGATAGATTAGCTAGTGGGAACAGATTGCCCCATCTGCTACTCTATGGACCGCCTGGAACGGGGAAGACATCTACCGTTTTGGCCATGGCTCGGAAACTTTATGGCAACAAGCTGCAAAATATGGTTCTAGAGCTGAATGCATCTGATGATCGTGGTATTGACGTTGTTAGGCAGCAGATTCAGGATTTCGCAAGCACTCAGAGCATCTCTTTTGGGTATTTTCTGTGACATATGTGTGCTATTTTGTTCTTATTTTTGTTTGTCTATGATTGATGAGTTTGTTTCTAATAGGGCAAAGGCTGCTGTGAAATTGGTTCTACTGGATGAGGCAGATGCCATGACTAAGGAAGCACAGTTTGCTCTTCGTAGAGGTAAGATATTTTATATTTTACGTTTCTTGTTTATTTCATTTATATTTGATTTATAACTCTGAGAATATTTGCATTATTTTATTTTCAGTGATTGAGAAATACACCAAAAGCAATAGATTTGCATTAATTTGCAACAATGTCAATAAGATTATTCCAGCCTTGCAATCAAGATGCACGCGCTTCCGCTTTGCTCCTCTTGATGCCGTTCATGTCAGGGAGAGACTCAAACACGTTATTGAATCTGAAGGGTAAGTCTTATTCGTTTCTTATGGGTTGCATCTTTTTTCATTTGTATTAGACAGTACTCATTAGCTGCTTGCCACTTTAGTTGACAACTTGACATTCATATCAATTTGTTTCACACTTCAACTCCCCAGGCTTGATGTTCCAGAGGATGGTATGAAGGCTCTTGTGCATCTTAGTAATGGCGATATGAGAAAAGCCTTGAATATTTTACAGGTTAATATCATACTCACATCATCTCATTTCTTTTGTATATCTTGTGAGCTTAGCTCAAAATGGAGGTATAAACTATAAAGTTCATTTATGGTTATTACTTATTTGGAATTCTTGTGCTTACTGTAGCCATAGTTTATTTACATCACGATTCACGACCTCATCACAAAATATTTGTTATTGTTGCTGTTTGTGTGCAGTCAACGCATATGGCCTCCGAGCAGATCACTGGAGAAGCTGTGTACTTGTGTACTGGGAACCCTTTGCCTAAAGACATTGAGCAGATCTCCCATTGGCTCCTGAATGAGTCCTTCACAACTAGCAGCGAAAGTAATCCTGAAGCCTAATATTTCTATTTTACACGTTATTCTTTCTGATGTTGCACTACTTACTCTGCTGTAATAAACATCCAGGAATCTCTGAAATGAAGACCAGGAAAGGGTTGGCTCTGGTTGATATTGTGAGAGAAGTTACCATGTATGTGCTCAGATATTCGTTTATTCACCACATATATTTCCTCTTTCTCATATCTTGCTTCTTGATATCAGGTTTGTCTTTAAGATCAAGATGCCACCAAACGTCCGCGTTCAACTTATTAATGACATGGCTGACATTGAGTATGTATCTTTTCCTTTATGTTTTTCCTCAGTTTGTAGAACTTAGAGCTGGGTTACAAATAGGCGGTTTCTGCTTCAAAGATACCTTAGCTGCTTTAGGTACAAAATTCGTGACTTGTGTTTGATTTTTATTTTGTATTTAATAGATACTTGTGGTTTGCAGATATAGGTTGAGCATGGCATGCAATGACAAGTTGCAGCTGGGGTCACTAATTGCTGCTTTTACGCGAGCCAGAGCTTCCATAGTCGCTGCAACAAAATAATGATCATGTCCCGACTCGTTTCTCTTAGTGTGCTTTTATTTTCCATCTATATGGTACAGTGAGGAATCTCCTTTGTAGTTTGATTATGGTGTATATCTTTGTACTTGAAAGATGTGAACTTCCTCTTTGATCGGCTAACATCACTCTTTCGATTACCCATTCTAAATGCGGTCTTAGAAATTCCAGATCAGCCAACCGAGACTGTGACTCGTGCTGCTTAACAATCAGTCTACATGGTTTCCCCCTCGTTTTAATTTCGTTTGATCAAAATGAAGTTATGGTTTTCTTTTCCTAACCCGAGGTATTCGAGGCGTATGATCCAACATAAGTAGCTCAATGGAAGTGGAGATTGAGTAGAGAAGTTGAAGAAATAGTAAGAGATACTAATATACAAAACTGAAGCATTTTTTCAGCAGTGGGCTATTTGCATTTACATTTAGGTATACTACTAACAATACTCCCCATTTTACCAAATAATAGAGGAGCACATTTTCAATTACACTGCTATACCACTATTCATTTCTGTACAACTTCATACCACTTTCCACTAAACCTGGGCAACTTTTCTATATCATATTTTTGCATCACAGAGAATAATATAATATGACAGTCTCTTCAAAACTGCAATACTATACCAGATATTCACATTGGTTTGAGGTATAATCCAGCTTCATGCTTTTCACCGTCTTTCAACGGGTCGATAGTTCCCTCTGCCATGCCTACCTCGTGATTTCTGCCCTTTGCAAAGCACAGCTCAAAGTATTTGCCACATGCCGAGCTGATATCTTGATTGCTGGGATGTGTTGTGATTCTTTATCTCACCCGCACTTTTTCACTCGTTTCTGTTGGACCAGGTAATCTCGATTTCAAGTGTTCGGTTGGATCCTTCCTTATGGGTAGAGCTATCTTTATGGCTATCATGGTGGCTGAGGCTGAAAACACCACTGTATACTCCTTCATTCACGATCTTGTCAATTTGTATCGTGACTCTACCGAGAGTAGTCTGAGAAAATTGAACAATTGACAGGTCTTTTTCATTGCAGAGAATTGGCTATTATAATCACAAGAAATTCGTACTATGTAGATTTTTCTTTGATGTGTAATGAGCTGAAACTATTGAATGTATGATACTAATTCGTAGAAATTCCCTGTTAATATCTACTGAACAGAAAGCTTGTTACCTTTCCGAAAGCACTTTTATTTCTGCACACGATTTGCAACTTTTGCCCCTTAGGTGGCACATCAAAGGCCCATGTAAACGCCTCTTTCCATTCCGGTGAGGTGCTATGGCTCACGACCTAAAAGCATATATAAAGAGTTATTTCTAAGCCAACTCGGAATATAAGCAGCTAAAGCATAAGAATGTTGCTAATGCATCTTATTTTGTATTATAGTATATCAATATGATTGAAACACATAATCCAATACCTTAGTACGCCTAGGAGGGCCATTGCCTATGGTTAATCGGCAAAAAGCATTGGTACCTCCCAAAATGTGTCTCAAATTGTTAGCTCGCTTAACGGTGACTGTTAAGCAACCAGGTAAACTATTCAATAAGCTTTCCACTCTTTCGTGAAAACTTGGTGGACAGGTTTTCATAAGCATTTGCAAGATAGGGATGGCTTCTGCTGCAGCTATGGCCTGGGATCTTGACACATCTAAGGGCATGCTCGGCCATGAATGCTTCAGCAAGCACAAGGCAGCCAATGTTATATCCTGAGCAACCTCACTCCCGGATCTCAGCACTGTAACCAAATGGGGTACACACAGTGTTGCAGCTTCAGAAATATGAAGCTTAGGGAAGTTTGAAAATATAACAAGTAGTGTCTTCAACACCTCTTCATTGACAGTGGCAGTGGACCATAGTTCTCTCTCTAAAGCAGCTGCACAACGACACAGTTCGATAAAGAAACCCCTCAAAGAAAACTGTTCTGAATTCAATCATCTAAATATAAGAGAAGGAATCTGACATTATATTCAGAATCAAACCATAAACCTTAAAGACTCTGAACAATAAAAGATGAAGTTTGGGTTATCTGTTCTCTAGATTCCAATTTCAACGTCCTAAGTGCAATCAATCTAGCTGTTGCATAGTTTTTTTTTCCCCTATCTACGAGAAAAAGGAGAAAGCAAGAATTTTCCCAGAGTAATTACCTGTCAGCGATCTTATTAGCTCGTTTGACACGTATTCTTGAAGGGTGTGATTTGAAAACAGAAATTTGATGAGCAGTGCAGATTGTGCAGCAAGCTCTGAGTCATGGGACAGCACCAGTTCTTGAATCACCAAAACACCACCAGCTTCAGCAACGGCTCTCCTATTAGATCTGCTGCGCATAACAAAGTTTTGTAATGCACAAACCGACACCATTTTCATTTCTTCGGTTGGCTGATCTTCAAGCAAGCTGACTAGTGCCCTACATGCCGAAATAGAAACACTAGCTCTAGCAAGCCCTTCGTGTTGGGAGAGATCTCCGAGTGCAAGAGCCGCAAGGAGTTTACCAGTTTGTGATCTTGTTTGCGGGTCAAGTAAATACTGAGATAGAGGTGCGATTGCATATTTTGCAGCCTTCGTTTCCCTTATACGTGTATTATTGAATAATGCTTCTAGTAGCCTTCCAGCCGATTCTTCACATCGGTGCGACCTTAGTAAGTCCAACAATGCATCTACGGCACCGGCTTGAGCCATCAGTTCGGCACTAGAGGCCTCTGTCTTCTCTTGCACGATGAGAGCGTTTAGTGCAGCCTTAACTGTGTTCTCTGCAGATGAGTACAACATTTTAACAAGCGTTTCAGCTGGAATGTGGAGATAATATCCAGCATCAGATTGAAGAAGATTTGAAAGAACTAAGGCAGCAGATTCCCATAAATCCACAGGCGGCAAAGGCTTCACTTGAACGATGACTTTGGAAAGTTCTACTAGACCACCTGCATCATAAACTGCCTTTGGCCAACTCAAAGAGATACTCTCTAAAACTTTTACTGCAGTAAGCTGAATGTTGAATATGCCAATTCCAGCAAGGTGGACTAGAGGAACTATGGCAGTTTTTGTGTTAATATCTTTCTTAAAATGTTCTTGCGCAAGAAGATGAGACAGCAGTTCTGTACCAAGCTGCTGGATAGCTTGAGATGGGGATTCGAGAAATGAGATTAGAGGTTCGATGACTTGACTAGGAGTAAGTTTCAAAGTTGAAAGACTTTGTGGTTTCTCCAGAATGTTAACCAGTGCTTGCAATGCACTATGCTGTCCCCACATTCCCAAATCCGTCCTAAGGAGCACCAAAAACAGGGGTTCCACAATTTTGGCTACTTCTGAGCTTTTTGAAATGACGCTACTGTTTGTCAAGATACGGAAGAGTTCTGCAACCAGTGCACACAATGAACTTGGAGCGGTAGGGAGTAAATCGAGGCATTTTTCTATAATTCCAGCATCGACCATATCCAACTTGCGTGGCGTTCTGTCTTTACCCAATTTAATAAGTGCACCAATGCTTGCTTCAATAAGCCGATAATTTGACCCAGAAACCAGAGCAACAAGCATACCTACAAAATCATGTCCTGATTTAATCTCCACTAGTCGTTCATCATCCAACAATCTTTCAAAAGCACAAACACCAGCTTCCACAGCCTTCTCACTGTCAGAATGCATCAGCGATATCAAAGGTTCCAAGCATTCAGAGGCAATTTGCATTTCTCTGACTCTTGAATTACCGAAAGCCACACAGCATAATTCTGCAGCATCACATTTCAATTTCAAAGAAACAGCAGATGAGAGAATTCTGCAAAGACTATGAACAGGGTTGCCTTCCACTTCAGCAAGCATAGATGCCTTTGTGTTGCTATCTGAAGTCAACTTAATCAAAGCACTTAAAGCAGCCCCTTGTTCACATTCCGAATGAGCATCAAGCATGGCAGACAATGGCTGAATTGCTTGTGTTGATGATTCAAAATCTCTTATATAATGAGAATCGAATAGTTCAATTAAGGCTCTAGCAGCACTTAATCTAGCGTTTCTTGATCCCAAATGAAGAACAGCAATAAGTTGATTCATGCAACTGATTGCGGCTTTGTATTGAAGAAGATCGTGATTGGTGAACAATATCCTTAATAACTCAGATATAGTTGCCTCGACTAAGTCTTGAGGGCTCAAAGATAGATATTTAGTCAGAGCATCCAGAATCCCAGCTTCGGCCATAAGTAGTTTATTCGTATCATTGCCATCTGCAATCTGAATTAAAAGGCGAACAGCAGATGAAGGGGCTCCAGGTCTATCTGCCATGGGTTTCAACAACTCAACAAGCAAAGGAATGGTCTTCCGAGCAACCGAACCCGATCTGACTTCATCAATTTTGAATAGACTCTCCAGAACTACCAGGTCTGGATTCCTTGCCAAAGAAAATTCTTCAGATATGGAAATCAGACTCGGCATATCTGAATCCAAGTGCCCAATTTGGGTTACTAACCCAGCTACAGCACCTGAGTTTGCTACTGCAAGGTTTATTCCTTTGTCCACATGGCAAACAATGCTAGCCATTGCCTGAGCAGCAAAGAATCTGTCAGTCACTTCCTCTGACTTTAAGAGGACAACAAGCAAGCGTACAAAATGCATCGTCATTGGAGAGGATACAACTTTTGAATCCTGGAATAGTACTGCTGCAAGAGCAGTGCTGAGCCATATTCCCTCTGAGTCCTCAAACACAACCTGAAACGAGGAGTCAACTTTCAGGAAGCATATATGTATACACATATATCAAAAATATATGAAACTACAAAACTGCAATATGGTCTTATGTCTAAATCCGGGATGGATTATCCTGCCTGTAGCTGCTAACTACAGTTTCAGAAAAAGAACATAAACATGCAATTGACAGAATTGACAAATAGTTGAAAATATATTAGATATAATGCAAGGAAGATGTGAAGAAATATTAATATATGCTATGTGATAATAAGGCATAAGTCGAAACAGTCCCAGAAAAGCATAGCAGAATAAACAGATTACCAGGTCATCATTAGTGTGTCTTGAAAGCTTGTCATGTATAACTTCCAGTCCCCCAGCTTCCATCACAGTAATTATTTTCTTTGATTGAGATGAAGAAATTAAGCATAGCAACCACAAGGCGACTGTACCTCCCAAGACATTTGCAGGATCAGGAACATAAAACTCATCTGCATTCTGAAAAGGCGATCTATGTCTATGGCTCCTTTGAGTTCTAACTTTGGGATCAGGAGAACGGGGAGAAGAATTTTGCTTGACCATATCTACTAATGCATAGATTAGAGATCTCATACATCCTGATCTATTGAGTATATTTACTACTTGACTTTTATGTGCCTTGGCAGCGCATATTAGCAGTGCTGCTCCTCCAACTCTCACTTCTAGGCTCCTTGATTTCACTACTCTAGTGGCCAATGCATCAGTTGATCTAGAATTTGAAACAAATAGGTCACCTAGCCTAATTGGTTGATCCCCAGAAAGTCTAGACAAAATTTCGATTGCTTTGTCTTGCATTTTAACTGGTCCCTCACACAGGCAACGAACTAGAGGCTCTAAGCTTGATGGGTCTTCAGAAAGGGCGTACCATGGTGAGTAGCTGGAATTGCGGACCTGCTTCATCCGAGACAACAGCGAAACAACCTCTAGAACATCAGCAGCATCTTCGCTACCGGCATCCATTGCATTTAAGGAATCAACAAGAGCAAGAACAGCAGATCGACACTGAGAACTGCCACTAAGAATATCATCTACGGGAAAATGCTTCAATAATTGGCAAAGAGCTCTTGAAGCATTCTTCTTACCCTCTAATGATCCTTCTTCTAAGACTCTCATTATAGCTGAAACAACATCCTCAGCCAGTGCTTCCTCAGCTACTTGAGGATCTGACAACAGATTAGCTAATGCGGCAATTGCACTTTCTGCGGAATCAATTGATGATGTTTTGGCTAACTTGATTAAGGGCTTCACATCACCCTCAGCAATATAAGACATCTTTTTCGAAGACTTGGTTGGGCGAGATATAGCACCCAATGCACGAGCTGACTGAGTTGCAATGCCTTGAGTTTTGCTGGCTAAAAGTTTCATACACGGATTGATAACTTCGTCTGCTGCAAGGCTATCACATATGTCTTTCCTATAGCTAAATATATCAGCCAAAACAGATGCTGCATACTCCTGCGTCTTCTCATTTGATGATTTAAGAATCTTGACAAGTGATCTTAAACCTGTGTTAGCAGCACCACCTTGTTGCACTAGATCAGTACTCGATGCTGTGGAAAGTAAATGCCCTAAAACTTTGATGACATGGGTCTTGGAGCTTGGGGTGTCCCCTAAAAGTAAAGCTAACAGTTGGTTAATGGTGGCGGAATCCACATCACGAACAAGCTTTATAAGGGCAGTAGCCGCAGCTTCTTGCCCCTTTGCTCCACCATTCTTTAGAAGCCACAAAAATGCTGGGATGGCACCAGAGCTTACAACACAAGCTCGGACATCCTCACTATAACATCCCAATTGCCACAGAATATTAGTTGCACATTCACTTGCCCTCGGGGACCCCACTTCTATTAAATGCACAAGAGGTGGAATTCCACCAGCTGCTGTGATAGCCCATTTGCTATCATCCGCTTGTTCAGCCAGAATCGCAAGCATCTCAACTGCAAACTCTTGGTGCTGTTCACTGGATAAACCCAGGGCTGCAATGAGTATCTGAATTCCTTCTCTCTTTCCCAAGGCCTCCCATAAACTTATCTCTTCAGTACATAATTGTATTAGCGACAAAATTAAATATTCCTGAGCATCACCCGTGGACATAGTTATGAGCCCAACAAGCACCCTCTTAGCGTCTGACTCATTGATTCCAACTGCAAGATGAGGATTGGTGTATAGGCAGGCCATTGCTTCAAGGATACGCTCCTGTACCAGCTTATTGTCTCTAGGCTTTAATAGCACTACTAAAATACATTCAACCTTGGTTGAGTTAAATGGTTCTTCATGATCACCCCTCTGGAAAACCATCAATACATAAGCAAGTGAACCTAGGATATCAGCAACTGGAGCTGCTAACCGTGGCGATTGAGAAAGTTCCGCGAGATTGTTTATTAGTGCCGACATACCCCCGCAGATATTTGCTAAAGCATGTGCCGAGTGCTGCTGAAGAGCTTGCCCCCACTCTCCCTGCATACCTTCTTTGGAAGGAGCAACTACACCTCCAATAAGTACTTGCATGCCATGGGCTTCAAGAATAGCTTGCCTAGCTTGCTCGGATTTTGAAGAAAGGGCTTCTAAAGCTTCAGCAGCATTGGCTCGTACAGACACATCTTTCTGTTCACTTAAGAGACGGACCAAAACTTTGATTACCCCAGAATCAATCACCTTCGGTATGCTATCTGTGAAAGCCAATGCCAGGCGTGCTAGAAGAGAAGCAGCATTGGACTGAGCAGCAGGATTATCAGAATGCAGAAGGTGAACAATTATATCAACTCCCCCAGCATCAAGTGATTTCTTCCAGTATCCATCTTTATCCCCGCATAGATTTCTCAGTGCCCCTGTAATAAATCCTTCTACCACTTTCTCCTGATTATATTTTGCATTCAACGCCTCCCAAAGGGACGGAACCACACCCTCTGTAACAAATATCTTCATGCCCACATCTGAAAGTTTACCGGAAGACGCTTCACATAATGCCTCCGCAGCTGCTTTCCTAGCTTCCGTTGCATCAGATTTCAAAAGTGAGAGTAATGGGGGAATACATCCACCTAGAAGTACCTTTACTCTTAAATCATCTTCTTTACACATGGCACACAATGTTGCAGCAACATTTATTTTTGACTGTAGAGTACCATTTCGAAGAATAGATACAAACAATGGCATTGCTTGACCATGAGATCCAATGAGCGCTCGTCCTTCCTTTCTTGCTCTGGCAATACC
Organism: Thymus mandschuricus; assembly: GCA_029379335.1. Lineage (NCBI taxonomy): Eukaryota > Viridiplantae > Streptophyta > Magnoliopsida > Lamiales > Lamiaceae > Thymus > Thymus mandschuricus. Next base: position 40,603,281 of record CM057074.1, read on the forward strand.
AAGCAAGCGAGCTGTAACAAGCTCTTTCTCATATGTGGTTGCATTAGAATGTAGCTGTTCAATGAATTGAGCAATCCTCGAGGTCGTATTATCTGAATCATCCTTTTCAGCATCTGCACTTGGAGTTGGATCCCTGATGATAGACATTGTTTAATTCATTAATAGTTGGAACTCTGTGCCTAACATGTCAGCCATAGAAGAGCACACTATATAGCTAGATCATGACAATAAAATGTTAGCAAGTTAATTACTTCAATTACAAATCCATGAGTTTCTGGGCAGTAGTTTTGAGCAGGAAAGTATGAGTTCATTGCTTATCACGAAACAGTAAAACAAAATGAAGCAATCAAAATTTGCTAGTCTTGAGTCAGAACTACTAGCTGCTACTCTTTGATCTTCTAATACAGAAACCGCAGAATAGATCTTCAACGTTCTCGTTTCTTTTCAGCAACACATGATCTAGAAAAATGATGAGAGAACTTACGCAACTTTTTGCCACAGAGATGAAGCCTTTTGCTCCTTCTTTCCAACAGAATATATCCTTGACATTTGCAAATCGACTCTACCTCTTCAAGAAAAATCTCCACCACCTGCAGTTTTTGCTGAATTAAAATTTCTCCAATACACAAGCACTTGATTCCTCAAACTTAGACTAGAACATCTACTTCAGTCCTAATTCAGAACGTATATTGACAAAATTAGCTCAAGAACAGTTCACATTATTTAACCTGCTCTAAAAATACAGTAATCTCCTGTCCCCATCATCAACAACCTTATCCACCCAAAAGTAGAAACGCAACAACAGCATAGAAAATCAACACTGCCATTAATATACCTGAGCCGAAAAGCCGGTGAAAATGCTTTCCGATTCAGCCCACTTCGCAGCTCTCCACCAAAATCAAATCACCTCAGCTCCCAAAAACCTCCCAACCACACTTAAATTCCGACGATTTTTCGCACATCCTCACATGAACAAGCACCCGAGAGTGTTCCCCTCCGATCCGCGCCGCCGTCGCAACGAAGCAGGAGCTGAACCACCACCCAGCAACCGCAGATCACCGCCTACAGCTGCACACATTTATGCACGTGGAGCACACAGCGCCATGGACGCAGTCGAATGCGCGCATGCAGCATTCACGGAAGATTCGCATTACAGTAATGCGGAGTCACGAATCAACCACGCGACCTTCAGCGCGGCGATGAATCAAAATCACGGCCAGGGAAGATCCGATCAAGGTCAAATATTATTTTAGACGAGCGCCAAAATCCAATCGAATCCCACCAAATCGACAGAAATCGATAAATCAACGTGAAATAATAAATTAACGAGCTAGTTCTGGAGAAATATTATGGGAATTAACTCGAGAAAAGGCGTCAATGGAGGTAGAAAGGGAGAGAGAGAGAGAGAGAGTGGTGAATTTTTCCATAATTTTAATCTTCTTTCATTTTCAGTCCGTGGAATTTTCATGTTTTTTTGGAGGGGTGTTTCCTTTCGCCAGTACACTTTTAATATTACTACTCGTATGTTTTTTTTAATAAATAAATGTTTTTTCTTCATGGAGAAATTCAGATTAATTGGAAAAAACTAATTAATTTTTCTTTCTTTCTTGATTTATATATGTCACTTAAAGAATTAGTTATTTTTGTTGATTATTCCAGCAAAAATTTATTCGAGAAATAAATAATATTTGAAATTAAATCAGTGCTAATTAATTGAGAAAAATTAATACTCCCTCCCTCCCCGCCGTCAAAGTTCAATAACCAAGAAAGTGCTTAAATTTACCATATTAACCCCTAATCATTACATAGAAAATTGAAAAAGTAAAAAAAGTGTAATGATAGTAAGGGTAAAATTGGTAGTTTAGCTAAATTTTACATTAAAATATGTGATATGACACTTATTATGAGACAAAAAATTTGGCGGCTTGGGACACTTATTAGGGGACGGAGGGAGCCCCATTTGGATATGGCACAGTAACCAAGACATGCAGAGATAAAGGGGTTTTAAAATGTGTTTTTATGTGTTAAATTACTCCCTCCGTCCTCCATTTAGTGACGTTAATACTATATTGGGACGTCCTCCATTTACTGATAATTTTCGTTTTAGGACGTAGACCCCACAATCACTTTAACACTTTATCACTTTATACATCTACTTTTTATTATTTTATCATTTTAATACTACTAAACAATTCAAATGGACCCACAATTATTCCACTTTAACACTTTAACACATTAATTTATTATTATACCATAAAATGCGAAAAAAACCCGTGCCCATACTCCCTCCGTCACTAAATGGAGGACGGAGGGAGTATTTCCTTTTAAGGAAATGAGACTAATAAATGGGATAGACAAAAAAGAAAAGTGAGACTAATGCCACGGGACAGATGGAGTATAAGAGAAATAAATAGGGTGTCAGAGTTGACGGACGAATGGGAAGAAAAAGTAAAGGAGCCGTTAATTTGTGCAGGAATCAAACGGTAACTAGTTACGGCGCCTTGTCGAATTGACCATTATGCCCTTATTATTATTGCATGGCGCGGCCCCAGCGTCGGAGACACGTGAATTGTTGTCTTTTTGTCTTAAAAAAGACAAATCAAATATTATGGAGAGTTAATTATGAAATGAATCAATGATCATCTCAAAATATTCAAAAAAAAAAAAAAATTGGAAAATGAAAAATGTAAAAGTTATGATATGATCCATGATTGTTGATGGGCTTTTGCTAATTTCTTAGATCTACTTCAATTATTGTAGGTTGGTAGATACATCTCGTTTTGGAAATAGGAGATTCTTGGATCTTTGTAATTTTTGATTTTTTAAAGAAATGTTTTCATCTACGGTTTAGGGATGGCAATTATACCCGCGAAATCGGGTACCCGCGGGTACCCGCCCCTAATGGGGCGGGTATGGGGGATAGATTCTGGACTCGGGGTCGGGGCGGGTGGAGAAGTTTATACCCGCATCGGGTTCGGGGCGGGGCCGGGTTTCTTGATACCCGCCCCGTTTTCAACCCGTATAAGTATAATAATATAATATTATATATATATTTAATTATAAATATGTATTAGAGTTTCCATATTTTCGAAACCTTCCATGTTCCTTTTCCATTAATTAACAATTAATCATATTAAATTATTAATCAATCATCGTATCCGACCCTCCCCCTCTTTGGCGGCTCTTCTGCTCTTCACTATCATTCAAAAACAAAACAAAAAAGCCCTATTTTTTGCTGCAAATTTGTTCAATGTCTCTTAAATTAGTTTTATATGCTTGTGAAATTTATACGTAGTCGTAGTCATATTCAAAAAATATATATTGTAAACGATAATTTTAAACAATGTTTTTTGGGGAAAAAAAAAAAAAAAAAAAAAGTTAGCGGGTACCCGACGGGTATACTCATCCCGACGGGTAATCCCCGCCCCCGCCCCGACCCCGAATTAAACGGGTTTGGGGGCGGGTTCGGGGGAAAATTTTCTAAACGGGTATGGGGGTGGGGAAAGGAATACCCGCCCCGCCCCCGCCCCGTTGCCATCCCTACTACGGTTTAGTTCTTTTGACGTGGACTGTTCACACTTGGCTACGTCATCAGCCAAAAATGTCCTATTTCATTCTACTCAACACTTTTTTTTTAAAAAAATAGACAGACAATTGCCCGTTTTTTAAACAACAACCCTCCTGATAGGAAGTGGCCCATCTCCCTAAGCCCAAAGGCCCAACACCTAACGACAGGCCCAGATCGGTGGAGGCCCAACAGGCCCAGATCGGTGAAGGCCAGCAAGCCCAGAACGGCAAGCCCAACTCATACAGGCCCAGGGAGTTGAGCCCAAAAACCTGAGCGTGGGGTGATGGAGAAGAATCCGGGGCTGGAGAAACCACCCACACCTCCACGTCTCACATCCACAACCGCTATGAACACCACCTATAAATAGGAGATTTGATTGTATTATGTACACTTACGCTCTTTTGAATACAAAAACATACTCTTTTCCTCCCCGTGGACGTAGATCGCACCGATCGAGCCACGTAAATCTCTTGTCTCTTTTTACTTTCGCACATAACTTACATACGAACTTGGGCCGCGAATCGAAGGTTCATCACTGGCGCCGTCTGTGGGAACAAATTCGTGTTTGAATTTTCGATCTTTCGCTGCCCGAAGTCACTAGCAATGCCGCACGGAAATCAGTTGCTGTTGGGAACCCCCCGTCGCCGAAGGAGCCGCCGACGACAGCCCGAGGAACCAGCCTCGGCAACGGGCGCAGAACAGCCCAACGACGTCCCTGCCAACGATCGGATCGTGGCCGACGAAATCCCAGAGATCCCAAATGCCGACGAGCAGGGTGCAGCGGGAAACACAATGGCACCTTCCTCCCCGGCCCAACCGGTCCAGCATCACCGAGCTCCCATGAGTTCGCGCCTGGGACCACAGGCTCACCCGACACCGGAGGGCCATGTCGAGAATCTCACTGCCAATCTGGAGCGTGAACTATTTGGTCCAGAGGCAACCCTACGCTTGTCCCCAGTTATCCGACCGAACCTAACTGCTCCTCCAGTCATTCAGCCGAACTCGGCAGCCCCACCGCCTCCACCGCCTCCAGGGATCGAGGAGTTATTGCGAAATTACCTCACCACAGCATCCGGGCGTGAGTTCCTCAACCAGTACACGGGAGTCCCCCAGTTCGGCCAGGGAGTCTCTCAGCCCGGACAAGGAATCTCTCAGTTCGGTCAAGGACAGAGGCCCGGACAGGACTTGCGACACTATCTTCAGCAAGTCCGAGGACAGACCCAGGGAGGCCAGCAGCCGAACTCCCATATGGTTCAACCAAACTATGTCACTGCTCCGCTCTATATTGCGCCCAACCAAGGACACCTAACTGGGGGAGCGCAGATCTTTGACGCGCTTGGTAGGATTATCAGCCCGCTCTCGGAGGAGATCCTCAACACACCTATGCCCTTCGGGTACACGGTGCCAAAGATCAAGGCGTACAACGGAATCGGAAATCCAAGCAATTTCCTTAGTCAGTTCAAGTACAGCATGCTGAACCAAAATCTGGGGAGCGTGCACATGTGTAAGCTGTTTCCTGAACTGCTAATCGACAATGCACGGGAGTGGTTCGACAGTTTGCCCCCCGGGTCGATCAGATCGTATTCCGATCTGATGAATGTGTTCGCTAGGAGTTTTTCCCAGCGTGCCGAAGTGAGACACACCCCAGCACATCTGCTAACCGTTAAACAAAGCCGGGGTGAGTCACTACAAGATTTCATGACCCGATTCGATAGAGAGTGCTTATCAACTCGGTGCACAAACGATCTCCTCATCATCTCAGCATTTCAAAATGCCATCAGCTCGGACCATCTCTACAGGGAGATCCTGGCGAAGGACCCGAAGACCACAACCGAACTATGGGCTATTGCGGACAAGTTTGCTAAGATAGAGGAGGCGACCAGACGTCGAAAGGAAGTTGACCGAGGTGAAACCTCAAAGAAGAAAGATGATGCACCCCGGAAAGGGGTAATGGAGCGAATTCAGCGAGGTCCGATTGAGTCTCGTCTCGGACCTCGGCAGAATCCAGCACAACGAGGTCCGCCTACAAGTCAGCCCGCACAGCGGCCAGCTCCGCAGTTCACTCCGTTAAACAAACCAAGGACTGAGATCCTTGAATTGCACGCTAATCTGTTCGAGAGACCAAGGCCGATGCGGGAGGACGGCAAGCCGAGGTCAAAGAATAAGTATTGCCAATTCCATGAAGATTATGGACATGAGACGGAGGATTGCAGGAACTTGGCTCAGGACATTGAAAGCCTAGTTCGCAATGGTCCGCTTAAAAAATATCAAGATCGGAGCACGGGGGTCAATCAAGTGGATGCCCCCCGAAGTCAAAAAAAGAAAAGACAGTACAGAGGGAATTGCAGCACGGATGCTGAGAAGAAAACAAAGCACAATGAGGATGATGCCGACGAGGACGGAGATTACCAATACGAGGGGATAGTTGCTACGATCTCCGCTCTCGCCAAAGGACAGACTAAATCGTCCCTCAAAAACGGAGCTCGGAGCATGCCGAGCAGTGAACCCGCTAACAAGAGGTTCAAGAAGGAGGAAGCCGTAACTTTCTCGGCCGATGACCCGGTGCCCCCCATGATGCCGCACTCCGATGCCATTGTTATTGAGGCTGTGGTGGCTAACATGCTGATCAAAAGGATTCACATCGACACCGGGGCATCGGTGAATATCATGTTCAGGCATTGCTTTGATAACATGGAGCTGGAGAAGTCAAAAATCATTCCAACCACCCGGCCACTGCGGAGTTTCGCACAGGAGGAAACCCATCCCCTAGGGACGATCGAGTTGCCCGTCACAGTAGGGAAAGGGCCGAGAAGCACCACTAACATGACCGAATTCATGGTGGTGGAAGCCAAGTCCCCATACAACATAATCCTAGGCCGTACTTGGATGAATACAGTGAGAGCGATCTGCTCCACGTACCATTTAGCCGTGAAGATCCCGACTAAGAGAGGGGTAGCCGTTATCCGTGGTGATCAGAAAATGGCAAGGGAGTGCCTGCATGTGGCTCTCAAGGGGCTAGGGGCAACGCCCGAACTGCCCCAAGCATAGCAATTACTGAACTCCGAAGAGCCGAAGAAGACGTCGCCCGCCGAAGAGAGAGAGGTGGCTTTGTACAATGACGATCCCGCTAAGGTCGTCAAAGTCGGGCTGACCGACCACCCCCATCTTCGCGAACAGGTTATTCGGCTTCTAAAGGAGTACAGAGACGTCTTCGCGTGGTCCCCATTGGATGACAGGGGTATCACCCGATCTGATCACACATCGGCTAAAGATCGACCCCGAAGTGCGACCGATCAAGCAAAAGCAGCGCTCCTTTGCAGCGGAGCGGAATCAGGTCATAAAGACCGAAGTGACCCAACTGCTGGATGCTGGGATTCTATTCGAAGTCACTTACCCGACCTGGATAGCAAACCCGGTAATGGTCAAGAAGGCTGGGGGAGGATGGCGCATGTGCATCGATTATACCGATCTCAACAAGCACTGCCCTAAGGACTGTTACCCTCTGCCCGATATCGACAAAAAGGTGGACTCGCTGGTCGGTCATAGGATATTCAGCTTCCTGGATCTGTATAAGGGATACCACCAAGTCCTAATGGATGCCGAAGACGCGGCTAAGACAGCATTCATTACGGACTTTGGCATCTTTGCTTATCGCAAAATGCCATTTGGGTTGAAGAATGCAGGAGCTACCTACCAGAGGATGGTAGATAAAATATTTAAAGAGCATATTGGAAAGGAAGTGGAGGTCTATGTCGATGACATAGTGGTGAAGAGTAAGGAAGAGAGCACAAGTGTGGCCGATCTCCGAACTGTGCTCTCCATTCTTCGCAAGGTCAATCTGAAACTTAATCCCCAAAAATGTACCTTTGCTGTGACATCGGGGAAGTTTTTAGGTTGTTGGATTACCCAGGAAGGGCTGAGGGCGAATCCATCAAAAGTTAAGGCCGTGTTAGACATGAAGAATCCAAAGTCAATCAACGATGTGCACAGACTTACAGGGTGTCTCGCCGCACTGAGTAGATTCCTATCTAAAGCCGCGGAGAAGCAGTTGCCCTTCTTTAAAATCTTAAAGAAAGCACCCCAATTTGATTGGAGTTCGGAGCATCACCACGCCCTACACCAGCTAAGGGAGTATCTCAAGGATCTACCGACCTTGTCAGTACCGAAGGAGAGAGAGGTGCTATTTCTATACTTGGCTACTTCTGAAGAAGCAATTAGTGCAGTGCTCGTGCGAGAAGAGGCAGGTCGCCAGTTACCAGTTTATTTCATAAGCCGGTCATTAAAAGGGCCCGAAGTGAGATATCAGCCGTTAGAAAAGCTAGCCTTAGCACTTGTCAACGCTGCTCGGCGATTGCGCCCCTATTTTCACGCGCACCCGATCCAAGTCCGAACAGATTCCCCACTTCGGCAGGTGCTGACGAAGCCAGAAGCATCAGGACGGATAGCAAAGTGGGCAATAGAACTGGGGGAGCATGACATCTCTTATGTTCCCCGACAAGCCATCAAGGGGCAAGCCTTGGCGGATTTCTTGGTTGAAACCTCGATATCCGAAGTCCCAACCCCGATACCAGTGCCAGATCGCACAACGGTGGGAGGGCCTCAAGACTGTTGGCACATGTACGTGGATGGGGCATCAGGAAAAGCAGGAAGCGGTGCTGGTATCCTTCTCATCAGCCCGGAAAAGAAAGAGATCACCTATTCACTCCGCTTTCAGTTCGCAACTACCAACAACGAGGTAGAGTACGAAGCTCTGCTAGCCGGACTCAGAATAGCCGCGGATCTGAAGATCACGGCCATAAAGGTACACAGCGATTCCCAGGTAGTCGTGAATCATATGCTAGGAAAGTATGAAGCAAAGGGAGAAAGAATGAAGAAATATTTGGCTAAGGCACGGGGCATGCAGGGGGTTTTTCAGTACTTCCAGCTCGAGCGAATCCCCCGGACTCAGAATTCCCGAGCTGACGTTCTCAGCAAATTGGCAGTGGCACCTGGCACTTCACCAGTGGAAGATGTAAAGCATAGAAGCATAGACGAAGCCGAGGTTAACGATCTGAACGATGAGTCACAGCCGACGTGGATGACGCCCATTCTAGCCTACCTGGAGAGAGGGGAGTTGCCTGAAGATAAGGCAGAGGCTAGAAGGATATTGTTGAAGTCATTGAGATATACTACTCTGGACAATGTCCTTTACAAGAAGTCATACCTTCAACCCTTACTCAAGTGCGTCGGACCGACCTCAGCAGACTACGTCATGCGAGAAATGCATGAAGGGGCATATGGAAGTCACATCGGACCTCGGGCGTTAGCAAAGAAAATTATGAGATGGGGATACTTTTGGCCCTCGATGCTCAAGGATTGCACCGAACTCGTGCAGAGGTGCGAGAAGTGTCAGTTACATGCAAATGTAACAAGGATACCACAAACCGAGCTGACTGCGATGCAGAGTCCTTGGCCGTTCGCGCAGTGGGGGATAGATATAGTAGGCCCATTCGATAAAGCACCAGGTCAGTTGCGACACCTCATAGTTGCAATTGATTACTTTACGAAGTGGGTGGAAGCAGAACCCCTATCCGCGATCACAAGCAAAAACGCCCGGAACTTTGTATGGAAGAACATAGTATGCCGATTCGGCATACCTCATGTCCTCGTATCCGACAATGGGACACAGTTCACGGACAGGGTTTTTAGGGAATGGTGTGACGAGCTGCAGATTAAACAACATTTCACATCGGTAGCCCACCCTCAAGCAAATGGTCAAGCCGAAGTGACGAACCGAACTCTCGTCAAAGGTCTCAAAACCCGACTAGAGAAAGCTAAAGGGTTATGGGTAGAAAACCTTCCGAACGTTCTATGGTCCTACAGAACAACGCCGCGAACAGCAAATGGCGAAACACCGTATAGTCTAGCATACGGAACAGAAGCTGTAATCCCGGTCGAGATCGGACTCCCCAGTCCGCGCACGACCCATTTCGTAGCCGAAGTAAATGATGAGAACCGGCGTACGGACCTCGATCTGCTAGAGGAAAAGAGGGATACAGCTTACATAAGAGAGGCCCGATACAAACAACTCATAGCCCGATATTACAATCGGCGAGTTCGGGATCGGCAGTATTGTGTAGGGGACTTAGTTCTCCGAAACAATGAGGTCAGCAAGGCTTGTAAGCTCGGCAAGCTGGAGGCCACATGGGAAGGCCCATACCGAGTGGACGAGGTCCTTGGTAAAGGCGCCTATAGGCTTTCCACTCTCTCCGGGGAGCCCATACAGCGACCTTGGAATATAATCCATCTGAAGAGGTATTATGCATAGATGTGGAGTATCATATAGAGTAGCTCGGTCATTTTAGTCTTTTGTCAGTTCGGTCTTATTCAGTTCAGTTCAATGTTCAGTCAGGTCTTGTCTTTTAAAAACTACTTTCAGTAATGAAGTTTGAGATTTCATTTCTATCTTTTATTGTGTTCACACCACATTGCATTACTCCACTTATATGCATGTTGCCTCTACCTCCAACACTATCCTGACGAGGACAAGTGTTAGTAAAGTAAAATCGTACGAACCAGGGGACCACCCCTACCGACTTAGTCGGCAGAACAGGAATCCGACCTGACCCAAGTGTCACCTTGGCAGTGGATAATAGGCTATACGCCATCCCGAACCAAGGGAAGACCCAAGCGTCACATCGGAAGCCGAAGTTAGGCTCCCAAGCCACTTCGGAAGACTCGAATATGACCACATCAGTTCGAAAACGAAAAAAGCAGAAATGCGATTCGAAATAGGCAATAAGCCAACAGTTACACTAACAGAGTTTATACAAAATGTGCTTATTATTTTGCAGAATTCTACAAATCACGTGTTAGAAGGCCCGCCCTCATCTGGCCTCTTACTACAATTAAAGTAACTAGCCCAACCGCTAGTCGGCGGGTTCATCAAAAAGTCAATATTTATATCTTCCTTTTTTCGGGAGCTTTGTCCCGAACTGCGACCACCACCGCGCCCACCACCGCCTGACATCCCAGTTCGGCTTGATACAGACCGGGAAGAACTTCGACCTCGGGGGACTATCGGAGCTCGGTAATTCCCATCCCCTCGGTTCGGTATCGGTCTGCGGTTCTGAACAGGCATCAGCATGTCCAACCGGTCCTTAACCAGACGAGACGGAACAGTAGGACTCAGGGCGCGGAACCGGGGAGCATGTTGCTTAGACGGCTGCACGTCGGGGTACCGGTCAAGCCACTTCTTCATTATAGCGTGGCGAGATAGTACCAACGGGAACAAGTTCGTCAAGTAACGCAGTTCGGATATATAGTCAGCAACTTCCCATGAATCCGAACCACGATTCTGGATCTCCCGCACGACCCCCCGCACAGCCTCGAACGCATCAGCCTCGACTTCGGATATCGTCTTGCCGCCGAGCTCGTGGATAACCCTTTCGTATTCGGCATGCTCGTCTGCAATCCTCTTGGCATCCACATAATCTTCTTTTAATTGCAAATACCGAGCTTCATTGGAATCAGCCTTGAGTTGCAAAGCGTTATATTTGGCGTCAAATTCATTTCGAAGGTGCTCAGCGCGTTTGTCGAGCCGCCCGATCTCACCATCTTTGAGATCGATTAGAATTTTAAGTCGCTTAATTTCGTTTAAAAGCGCAGTCTTATCTGTTTCGGATTCGTTCTACAGAAAGTACAAGAGAAGATAAGCATGGATTAAAGGGAATTTCATTGACAGAATTGATTACATGTACAACTTCAGTACGGACATCAAAACAAAGAAAAAAAAAAGAGGGGAGGGTTCAACTGACCCCGCCCGTGGGTTCGGCAGTCGTGTCCTCGGTCCGCACCTCGGCGTCAGCCTCCTTCTCCAAGTCCTCTTCAACTACGGGGGGCGGTGTATTTGGGGACAGCGGGCGACTCGCCAGCTCGTCACGGAACGAACTGCAGAGTTCCTCAAAATCGGCATCCCTGTCAAACTGACAGGCCTGGATATCGGCAGCTGTCAGCAAGGCCTGCCCTTCCGCGAGATATCCCACAACGGGGAACGGAGAAGCCTTCTTCAAAAGCTGACGGAAGTATATACGTAGCACTTCTTCGTCCTCGATTGGCTCATACCCAAACATCCCCTTGTCGAGTTCGGGGAAGTTGGTGGCCACCCGGTCTAGCACCTCGGCCACCGCCCGCTTCTCCATCGTCTTTGTCAATGACGACACCAACTTACCAAAACCCTTGCTGAATATTATTCTTTCAGCAAGGGCCTGGAAAACGTCGCCCTGGGCGGCAGCGATCTCGGCCTCCCGAACTCGGGCAGCTGCAGCGTCCTCCTCGCTCTTCGCCACTTTCTCCTTGGTGGCGTTGAGCTCGGCAGACATACGGTCGACCTGCTCCTGCAGAGCGGCTTCCCGAGCTATGGATTCGGCGAACGCCTTTGAAATCTTGGCCTTATCATTGGCCAAGACCTTGTTCTTCTCCAAGATACGGTGGTACTTCCCCACCGATCCCTTGAGGAAACTTTTGACCGCGCTATTCACACGGTCATACTCCTCGAGAAGAGGATCCACACCCTGCATTGGGTCACTACCAACAGTAAAAAAAAAAAAAAAAAAACAAAAAGGGGAAGCCAACTGAGATCTAAAGGAGTTATATTTACCGCTGGGAATACAGGTGCGGAAGTGCGAACCTCAACCATCTCGGGTTCGGACGACGCCGAACCCGTAACCAACTTTCTCGCAGCCGCCGCGTCAATCTCCTCAGTGGCTACGGCAACATTTCCCCGACCTCGGGGAGTAGGAATACCAGACCGAGTCTGTTCGGACGACTCGGTGGCCTGCCTCTTCTGCCCGGAGAGGGAGCTCGCGGACTCACCCTTCCTCTTCTGCGAGATCGGCTTCTTACCCCTCACCAAATCCACTGCAAAGACAGAACGTCAATACCGATATTAAAAAAAAAAAAAAAAAAAAAAAAAAAAAAAAAAAAAACAAGGGGAAAGGAACCTCACCCCTCCCCGGATCCACCGAAGTGGAAGGTTCATCGGGGCTCGGTACCGCCGTCCTAAGCGCAGAAAGCGACATCGGCATTTTGCCCAAACTGGCAAAACGCCTTACCACTTTGGCAAAATTCTTCGGCTTCGTCAAGAGCCTAACAGAACCGGAGTGCCACCCGACTTCGGTAGCACCCTCGAACTGGCAGTAGAAGAATTTCTTCTGCCAGTCTTGAACCTTGGAGGGCACTTCGACAGAGAAACCTTTCTGCCGATAAGAAGAATAGTACCACCCTTCAGTCCTAGACTTAAAGGACACCATCCACCTAGGACATCTATGGAATACGGGATACCTAAGCGAGAACAGGCAATGCCCAGACCGGTTATCTGGCTTATGCTATTCGGCGTAATCTGGGCAGGAGATAGATGGAAAGTACGGAAGATATCGGCGTAGATAGCCGGAAAAGGGACACGTAAACCAGCCTTAAACTGATCAACGTAAACAGTAGCACACCCACGAGGAGGACGATGAGCCCTATCGTCGGCATTTGGCCGGAGGAGAAGAACAGAAGGGGGGAAATCAAATTTCACGGCGATTTGAAAGAGGGTTGAGGTAGAAACAGTAGACTCAAGATCACCCACTATCCCAGACACTCCGGGAACCTCGGGGAACGATACTTGTTGCCCGTATGGTTCCTCACAATCCGACCGAATGCACGCACGCCTATCATCGGGGAAATGGATCGGAACAGAAGTAGACGATGAGGCGGCGGCGACTTCTTCCGCCACCGACGGAGAATGGGAAAGAAAGGGGGAATGGATTTCTTGAACAGAGGAATTCGAAAAAGAACTTGAAATGGAGACAGATGAAGACATAACTTACTCTTTACTCGTTGAAATCGTAGAATATCCGCGAAGAGAAATAGTTGAAGAAGATGAACAGCAAAGAGGATTTACAAATTAGGGTTTCAGTTTTGAAAGGAAATATAAGTGATTGTGTTACAATCATAGGGCATTAAAGGGAAGGATTACGCTTATTGAATACGCCATTCAATGCGACGACGTTTCAGACAACGTCCAATCGGTACTTTATCGGTTCCCCAAGCGTCGCATTAAATGCGGCTGACAACTTTAACTTTGGGCGGGAGATGAGATCGGCATATCCGACCTCCAGCCAACCGTACTCAGAGGGAGTACCAAGATCAGTTCGGACTCCCTCACACATTTCAGAGGGGTACCAAGATCAGTTCGGGCTTCCTCACACATTTCAGAGGGGGTACCGAGATCAGTTCGGCCTTCCTCACACATTTCAGAGGGGGTACCAAATCAGTTCGGACTTCCTCACACATTTCAGAGGGGGTACCAAGATCAGTTCGGACTTCCTCACACATTTCAGAGGGGGTACCAAGAACAGTTCGGACTTCCTCACACAATTCAGAGGGGGTACCAAGTTCAGTTTGGCCTTCCTCACAAATTTCAGAGGGGGTACCATGTTCAGTTCGGCCTTCCTCACAAATTTCAGAGGTACCAAGTTCAGTTCGGCCTTCCTCACAAATTTCAGAGGGGGGTACCAAGTTCAGTTCGGCCTCCCTTAAAAATTTCAGAGGGGGGTACCAAGTTCAGTTCGGCCTTCCCCAAAAATTTCAGAGGGGGTACCAAGTTCAGCTCGGCCCTCCTGACAATTTGCAACAATACCAAGTCCAGTTCAGCCTTCCTCATACCCTTCAGGGGGGGGTACGCAAGTTCACTTAGGCCCTTCTCACAAGTTCAAAACGACAGGGACAAGCATCAACTCCATCACCCCACTCTTTTTGGGGGGGGGGGGGGGGGTGTGATAGGAAGTGGCCCATCTCCCTAGGCCCAAAGGCCCAACACCTAACGACAGGCCCAGATCGGTGGAGGCCCAACAGGCCCAGATCGGTGAAGGCCCAGCAAGCCCAGAACGGCAAGCCCAACTCATACAGGCCCAGGGAGTTGAGCCCAAAAACCTGAGCGTGGGGTGATGGAGAAGAATCCGGGGCTGGAGAAACCACCCACACCTCCACGTCTCACATCCACAACCGCTATGAACACCACCTATAAATAGGAGATTTGATTGTATTATGTACACTTACGCTCTTTTGAATACAAAAACATACTCTTTTCCTCCCCGTGGACGTAGATCGCACCGATCGAACCACGTAAATCTCTTGTCTTTTTTTACTTTCGCACATAACTTACATACGAACTTGGGCCGCGAATCGAAGGTTCATCACCTCCATTAGCATGTGAGGTGCAAGCAAAATTGAATAAGGAAAAGTATTCAATATGAGAGTACCAAGACAATGGGAAGTATAGCTAGTAGCGTTGAGCTCCATCCATGCACATTATGTGCACATTTTTTAATACTCTCTCTGGCTCAAGATTCGTGATACGTTTCTTTTCAGTATTTGTGGCAAGCGTTTTCGAGCGTCTTAATGATGAGTTTCAAAATATCTTTTTAAGGAAAATTTTCTTTTACGGGATACTACAAGTATCAAGGTATCCCGTAAAAGAAAATTTTTATTTAAAAGATATTTTGAAACTCGTCATTAAGACGCTCAAAAACGCTTGCCACAAATGCTGAAAAGAAACGTGTCACGAATCTTGAGCCAGAGGGAGTAGTTTATGTTATTTACCTAAGTAGCCAACTTTTGTATAGGCAACATAAAATATAGTATTATGAAACTATGGTTGTTTAGCTTTAAACCTTTTATAAGTGGGATAAAAATCACAATCATGTCAAACATAAGGCTACTTTGCTAGTTAGTGGTGTTACCTTTTTATAACCCAATCTTTTTACTAGTGCACATCCACACCCATTATTACTTCAAATAGTTCAAATCTCTATATTTATTATCACCCTTTGAAAAAAGAATGAGTTAATTATTAACTTATTGAGAAAAGGTGATATTTTACATGAATAGAGAAATAGTACCAAACTCTCTCCTTCTCCTTCTTCTTCTTTCCATTTCTTTTTTCCTTTTTGTTCTCTCTTTTCTTATGCAATACCAAACATTTTCTTTATCATTTGCCCTTTTTGTAATTCGCCCTATGAAATCCACGTGTAACCCATTTTATATTAGGATATACAAATTAATAACATTAAAAGAAAAGAATAGGGATTTTTAGCTATTATCGGCCTTGTACAAAATGGGTTGGGTTGAAAAAGTTCTTGTTTGGAGATTTGGCGATCCCACTTATATGTGGCTTAATGGATCACCCAATTCTCTAGAACGGCCATTTTTTTGGTAACCGATTTTTAAAAAATATTCCCTCCGTTTCAGATTCGTTTTTCTTTTTGGAATGTCCGCTTATACGACATGTTTTGTTTTTTTTTTAAATAATTAAATTCACAAATGACTTTCACATTTGTAAACAGTCATATATTTCGAACTCCTTTATTAACACTCGCATATAGTATTAAACTAGACACTCCATTTTCGATTCTCGTGACGAAAGGTAAACGAGTCATCCGGAATGTATTAGTAGTAAACAAAAAAAAAAGAAGCTTGGAAAATTTCTTTAGAAGATAGGACCACCGGTTGAAAAGTTAGGAAGTAGTACCGACACGTTGAATAGTGTCGAGTCTTTGGGTTTTCAGGAAAATTAATAAGAAAATTGTACGTGTCGCCTTAATAAATCATGCAGAATCAATGAGGCTGACTACTTTGTCACATAATTAAGCAATTTGCATTTTATTAACACTATAATTATTGTAATAATTATGTAAGTTGTTCAAACTAACCTCCCCTACTAAGAACCTAGAAACCACTAGAGCAATATCTTTTCATTGTACAAATATCAAACAACGGCCACAAATCAATTCCTCTTCAAATCAAAACAAAACCAATTAATTATAGAAAGTGATGGAGGGACAACTCCATTATTCATCTGTCCGTAATATTTATGTACGAGACTTATACATTACTTTAACATTCACTCGTTGCAAATATATGAACAGGACGGAAGAAGCAGTACATATTTAGTTTAAATGAAATGGATTTTACGTAGAATCCGATTTCTTCTAGTAATTACACTTACCGACCTGTACAAGGAACAAGGCCGACATCACATGATGTACTAGTAATACCTTTTTCGATCTCCTTTTATACCAACCCAAATTACTCTCTAATACAAATTAATTAAGACCCACTAATCTACTATTACACCACACTTAGTCCTAACCCTTGTCGCCGACCTCGGTCGCACGTGCACACTCACAGACTCCGACCGGAGTCTCCTGTGCCACGTGCGACCGGCAACCCCTGAACCGGTCCGACACATCAGAACGGCTTGCTCATGTACGGAGCGAACACCTCCTGCATCGACTCCATCGAGTAATTCCCCTGGAACTGCGAGCCGAGGAGCGAGCTGGCTCCGGCGCCGTCCATGTAGCTGAAGGGGAAGTCCAGCGCCGACTTCTCCCAATCGGAGAGCTTCGGCGCGCTCTCCACCTCCGGCGACAGCACTTGCTCGGAGCAGCTCGAGTCGGTGTGCAGCCGGGGAATGGAATCCGATGCGTCGAGGTACATGAAGTCGTCGTATACCATAGGCTTCGGCTCTTGCACCGACGGCGTGAGGATGACCGGCTTCGTGTCCTCCTCCTCCGTCACTGCGCTCGTCATGTTCCGGCTCGGCGGCGGCTGCTGCCGCCGCTCGATCGTCCCCTTCTTGTTGTATATGCGGCACAGCACCCAATCATCCAGCTGTAGAGATCAAAATCACGGCCGTCAGATTTTGAATAAACTGGGGACCGTTGAAAATTTGGGGGAAAATATTGAACGGAAACCACCAATCATTTTTGTTTGAATGCGGAATTAAAGAGATAAGAAGGAATCAATTAGCGTGTCGCGATCATCCGCCGCAATTATTGTTCATCGAATTAAGCAACCGATATTCGTTTCGGTTCGTTGAACTGAATTCGATTCATCATTTTATATAAAAAATAATTTGAATTATTGAAATTTCGATTCGATCCACCCACCCTAAGGCTATTGTTCTTCTTCCGCGCGGAGCGGTCGACGTCGGCGAGGCGGTACTCGTGCATGATCCAGTTCGTTTTCTCGCCTCTCGGCGCCTTGCCGGAGTAGAAAACCAGAGCCTTTTTTATTCCGACGGTCTTCGGCTGTCCGATCGGCTTATCGGCGCCGGTCGCCTTCCAGTAACCGCTGCCGGCCGCACGGTTCGGCCTGGAACCGTTCGGATACTTCCGGTCCCTGGGGGAGAAGAAGTACCACTCCTTCTCGCCGTACAGTGCTAGACCTGCAATTAATCAACAATGCGGCGGCGATCAGCTCACGAAATCGACCGGAATCGCCGAAAACTTAGCAGAAATTAGGGCTAAATACCTGGTAATTCCCATGGATCGTACTTGTAGAGGTCGATTTCGGCGATAATCGGAACGGCGATCGACTGCGAGGCGCATCTCCGGCAGAGATAGTGCATCACCAGCTCTTCATCGGTCGGATGGAATCGAAACCCCGGCGGCAGCTGCAGGTTGACGGCGGCCATTTCTTCTTTCTCTCTCCTCCGAGAAAATTAAATGATTCTTTTTCTAATAAAATAGTTCTCTGAAATCGGAGGCGGAGGGGAGGAGGGAGCTAAAGGGAAAGTCAAGGGGGAGGGGTTTTGTGAAACTTAGAACGCAAGGGAGGAAGGGGAATATATAGGGGGAAATGGGGGGACACGTGGCATGAAGGGGGCGGCGGTTTCTAGAACACACGTGGTCGATAAGGTAGCGGGGGGACACGTGGCGGCAAGGCAAGTGGTGGGTCTGAGGAGTGTGCTACTGTCACTGCTTACGCCATCGATTTTGGACGGATCCGGGTGCGGAAATGGGCTGTGAAGCGGGTTCGCTGACACGTTGGCGGGTCATGCAAACGGTGGCGTTTGGACCTTTGCTTAACCCAGGCCCGATCCTTACCGTTCGGTGTTCCAGGTAAAAGTGAAAACGTAGGTCTCGTATATTTGACACCGTTTATAAAAAAGACATATTTCAATGGTATGACTATTATATGTCTTTCTCTTACATTTTCAAAAATATGAGCCTTGTTAACTATTAATACCTCCGTCGCTTTATACTAATTACCTTTTTTTTTTTTTATGTATGCTTCATTTTATTTTTAGTAATAGAGGTGAATTATAAATTTGTAAATAATTAAAGTCAAAGCGGTTGATAGGAAGCCAAGTGTGAGTGTTAATAATTGGAAGGTCAACTATGTGTCCCTCTTATAAGCCAATATATCTTCTGTGATTGCCAAGTATTGCTATTCTTTCTTCCACATACCCCTCACTTTTAATATTCTTATTAATTTCTCATTTTATAATTTCATATCATTAATTTTATCCATAATAAAAAAAAGAAAATAGGGAACTTAAATGGACAACTAGATTTTTTTATTTTTTTTGAGGATAGACAAGTAGAATTATTGCGTATGTAATTTATGCAATTTGTTTTGATGTATGGTACATTATTAGTGAAGGAAGTATGTCTACTTAATTTAGTGAGATTTGCTCTTTTTTTTTAAGACACATTCATTAATAGCATATAATTAATCACATTAATTTATGTCACAAGATTATAGTTTTGAGTATGTTTTGGGGTTATTCCACTTTTCCTTAAATCTCTCTATTTATAGAATACAGTATTAATTAAGCAATTTAAAATTAAAAAATAACAAAAAACACAAGCATCTTCGAAAAGGAAATCACAAGATATTAATGATATTTTTCTCGAAAGAGAAAACAATAAATTTCTGTTTGTTTATACATTTTTGTAAGATCACATCCACGTCTCAAAACATAGTCGACATGAATCAAGATTCTAAAAAAAAAAATTAATTGTCACGCACAAAAAAATAAAATAAGAATAAAATAAATAAGAGAGTAGCATTATTATTTTTACCGACATAGGAAAATTTAGAAGAAGAAGAAGAATAGGAAAAAAGGGAACTTAAATGGACAAGTAGATATTTTTTTTTTTTTTGAGGATAGAAGTAGAATTATTGCTTATGTAATTTATGCATTTTGTTTTGATGTATGGTACATTATTAGTGAAGGAATTATGTGTACTTAATTTAGTGAGATTTGCTCTTTTTTTTTAAAGACACATTCATTAATAGCATATAATTGGGTGTTTGGCCAAGCTTATAAGCTAGCTTATAAGATGTTTGATTGCTTACAAGTTGTTTGACTGCTTATAAGCACTCTAAATGTGTTTGGCAAAATAAGCTCCTTAAGAGCTTATAAGATGCAAAAATAAGCAAAAAGTGCTTATAAGCACTCCAAAAAATAAGCTCCTCCACCCCAACTTAGGGTCCGTTTGGCTAAGTTTATTTCAAAATGCTTATAAACTCTAAGGTTGCGTTATCTTTGATGCGAAAGAAAAGGAGAGAAAAGAAAAAATTACCCTTTAAATTCCACCCCTTTTCTCACCTTTTCTCACCTTTCCTATTTTTCCCCCTTCATTTGCACTACAATGGAGAGAAAATATTATCTCTCCATTTTGGTGTTGTAAATATTATCTCCAATTTAAGGAGTAAAATCCCCCTTCATTGAGAAAATGTGAGAAAAGAGGTGGAATTTATAGGGTATTTTTCTCTTTTCACTCCTTTTCTTTCGCATCAAAGAGAACGCAACCTAAGTGCTTATAAGATGTTTAAGAGCTTATAAGATGTTTAAGACCATCTCCAAACCAGTACTCTATTTTACAGTATGCTATACTTCAAAATGAAGTATCGTGTACTCTATTTTAAAAATCTATTCCAACCACGGACTCTATATATTTAATTTATTATTCATTTATATTTAATTTTAATAACTTAACAATGTTGACAAAAATTAAATAAATAATACTATGATTTATTAACATATATTGAAAATTAAATAATAACTAAATAAAAAAAATTAAGGCTTCTTGAACTCTTAAATTGTAAAATCATCATTTAGAAGCAAAATATTAATTATATTAATCATCATAGCATACATTATAAGCATAATATAATTTATGTAAAATTAATTTTTTTCTATAAATACTTTAAATGTGATTTTTATAAATAGGAGTAAATGAAATAATATGATATACGAATCAGTATAATTATTTACAAAGAAAAGTATAATTAAATAATTCAATATCTACAATTATTATTTTTTGAATAGTGAAAATAGAGTATGAAGTATTGAACAGTAAAACTTCATATATGGAGTTTTACTGTTCAATACTTCATACTCTAACTGCAAAATAGAGTACGGTTGGAATGACCTCCGTACTCCAAAATGAAGTAATACTTCAAAATGAAGTGTGGGTTGGAGATGCTCTAAGTGCTTATAAGATGTTTAAGAGCTTATAAGATGTATGAGGGTAAGAGCTTATAAGTTGTTGAAGTGTTTGGATAAAAGAGCTTATAAGCTTGAAGAGATAATAAAAAAAATTAAATCTGAAAATTAAAAAAAATTTTAAAAAAAATAATTTTTTTGAAAATCATAATGTTGTAACATCAAATGGAAGTGTATATACTATAAATATAAAATAAAATAGAATTATAGTGGTAGATAAGCAAAAAAAAAAATTAAAAAAAAAAAAGTTGGAGTGAAGGAGCTTATATTTTGGAGTGCTTGTAAGCACTTTTGCTTATTTTTGCATCTTATAAGCTCTTAAGGAGCTTATTTTGCCAAACAACTTATAAGCAGTCAAACATCTTAGTGAGTGTTTGATAGGGTAGATAAGGGCTTGTTTGGTAGGAAAGATGAGATAAGGTAAGATAAATAAACCTAAGACTAATAGTGTGAATAGTAGTAAGATTATTAATCCTACATATTGTTTGGTAGCTAATATAATAAGTAAGATAACTTAAATATTGTGTTTGGTAGGTAAGATAAAATTTTAGATTAAACTTGTAAAAGACAAAATTATCTTTGTGAAATCCACACAAAATTCGAATTCATATAAATTAGGTAAAGATATAAATTTAGATAGAAATTGGTTTGTACCAAATAAATTAAACTTTGAAAGCAAAAAAGATAAATAAATAAACAAAAGAAAAGAAAAAAGAAAATTAAAAATAATAATAAAAGAAAAAGGAAAAGGAAAGGAAATAAGAAAAGAAATAAGGAACCTCACTAAAATTCCCCATCGAAATCCTAAAAAGATATTGAAAAAATTGATTACCCAGGCCGAAGAAAGGAAAAAGATGGTTAGTCTAGGAAACTGTTCAAAGAATCGGAGGGGTAAAGGTGAGATTAGTTATCTTGAGGAAACAGTAAAATAGTCTTGGGCCTGGAATTAATCCAGGGCCCCCCAAGTTAAACAATTGGGCTACCAAACACCATACAACCCCATACAACCCCATACTATTTATCTTATCTTACCTCAATCCTATGTACCAAACACACCCTAAGTCAAGATAAGTGAAGATAAGACTATTTATCTTGACTTATCTTGTACTCATTTGGTATGCAATACAAAAAGTATTGGGGGCCCGAGATAATATCACAGCCCGGCCTTATTTCACTATTATGTGCAGATAACTAATCTTCCCCCCAACCCTAGAATAACTAGTGTGTCTTTCAACAGTGTCACAGATTATGGAGGAGATTACCACTTTACCCTTTGAAATTTAAAGTCACACCCACACAATTAATATATGTGCATTTCGATTTTTTCCTCCCAGCCCAATTATGCTTGATATTTTCGATTTTTTTTACTTAAATTTTCATGATGTTGAATTTTATTTTTTAGATTTGAGACTGAATTTTATTTTTGATTTTTATGATCGGGAAAAAATGGAATGTTTCTAGAACAATTTATCCTTACGTGCATGCAAATAAATTTTTTAACAAGATTATAAAATATATATATATAAAAAGATGGATAATAAAATACAAAAAAAAAAATAGATTACAAATAATGGGGAAATTTTTAGGTTTTGTATGCTAAAAATATTATAAGTTTTGAAGAAATTGAAGTAGACAGGAGAAAGTTTTGAAGAAATTGAAGTAGTTTTGTAAATTTTAGAATTTTACAAGGATATTTTTGTCTTTACAACTTTAATCTAGGGTTGGAATCTTGTCTACCAAACGCTAGATTAGTTATCCGACTTTTTCTATCTCGTCTACCAAATAACGTGTAGGATTAATAATTTTACTACTATTCACACTATTAATCCTATATTTATTTATCTTTACTTATCTCATCTTATCTACCAAACACCCCCTTATAAGCTAGCTTATAAGCTTAGCCAAACACCCTCTTATTTTTTTTTTTAATTTTGCTTATCTACCACTATAATTCTATTTTATTTTTATATTTATATTATATACACCTCCATTTGATGTTACAACATTATGATTTTCAAAAAAATTATTAATATTTTTTTTTAAAATTTTTCAGATTTTATTTTTTTATTATCTCTTCAAGCTTATAAGCTCTTTTATCCAAACACTTCAACAACTTATAATCTCTTACCCTCATGCATCTTATAAGCTCTTAAACATCTTATAAGCACTTAGAACTTATAAACATTTTGAAATAAGTGTAGCCAAACGGGCCCTTAATCACATTAATTTATGTCACAAGATTATACTACTTTTCCTTAAATCTATCTATTTATAGAATATTAATTAGGCAATTTAATTTTTTTTTTTAAAAAAAAAAACAAAAAACACAAGCATCTTCGAAAAGGAAATCACAAGATACTAGTAATGATTTTTCTCGAAAAGAGAAAACAATAAATTTCTGTTTGTTTATACATTTTTGTAAGATCACATCCACGTCTCAAAACATAGTCGACATGAATCAAGATTCTAAAAAAAAAATTAATTGTCACGCACAAAAAAATAAAATAAATAAGAGAGTAGCATTATTATTTTTACCGACATAGGAAAATTTAGAAGAAGAAGAAGAATAGGAAAAAAGGGAACTTAAATGGACAAGTAGATATTTTTTTTTTTTTTTTTTTTGAGGATAGACAAGTAGAATTATTGCTTATGTAATTTATGCATTTTGTTTTGATGTATGGTACATTATTAGTGAAGGAATTATGTGTACTTAATTTAGTTAGATTTGCTCTTTTTTTTAAGACACATTCATTAATAGCATATAATTGGGTGTTTGGCCAAGCTTATAAGCTAGCTTATAAGATGTTTGATTGCTTACAAGTTGTTTGACTGCTTATAAGCACTCTAAATGTGTTTGACAAAATAAGCTCCTTAAGAGCTTATAAGATGCAAAAATAAGCAAAAAATGCTTATAAGCACTAAAAAAAATAAGCTCCTCCACCCCAACTTAGGGCCCGTTTGGCTAAGGTTATTTCAAAATGCTTATAAACTATAAGTGCTTATAAGATGTTTAAGAGCTTATAAGATGTATGAGGGTAAGAGCTTATAAGTTGTTGAAGTGTTTGGATAAAAGAGCTTATAAGCTTGAAGAAATAATAAAAAAAATTAACTCTGAAAATTAAAAAAATAAAATATTTTTTTGAAAATCATAATGTTGTAACATCAAATGGAAGCGTATACATACTATAAATATAAAATAAAATAGAATTATAGTGGTAGATAAGCAAATTTTTTTTAAAAAAAAAAGTTGGGGTGAAAGAGCTTATATTTTGGAGTGCTTATAAACACTTTTTGCTTATTTATGCTAAATAAGTTCTTAAGGAGCTTATTTTGCCTAACACATTTAAAGTGCTTATAAACAGTCAAATAACTTATAAGCAGTCAAACATTTTATAAGCTAGCTTATACTCCCTTCGGTCTTTCTTAGTTGAGTCGAAACTTTTCGACACGGGAATTAAGAAGAGTTGTTAAGTATGTTTGGTAATTGAGAAGAGAATGAGATTATGTTTATAATTACTAAGTACTGTATTTTATTTTAATTAATATAAAAAATGTTTTTTATTAATTAATTTTTTTTTGTTTTTCAGTTTATTTTAAATTAATTTAAAATTTTCTGGATTTTGTTTAAAATTACATATATGAACAATTATGTTTTCTGGATTTAAAAAACTTTTCTGGATTTTTTTTTATAAAATTAAAACTTTTCTGGATTTATTTTAAATTAATTTAAAATTTTCTGGATTTTTTTTATAAAATTATTGTTGATGTTTAAAATTAAAATAAAAAACTTTTCTGGATTTTTTTTTATAAAATTAAAACTTTTCTGGATTTATTTTAAATTAATTTAAAATTTTCTGGATTTTTTTTTATAAAATTATTGTTGATGTTTAAAATTAAAATAAAAAACTTTTCTGGATTTTTTTTTATAAAATTAAAACTTTTCTTGATTTATTTTAAATTAATTTAAAATTTTCTGGATTTTTTTTTTTATAAAATTATTGTTGATGTTTAAAATTAAAATAAAAAACTTTTATGGAATTTTTTTTTTAATAAAATTAAAACTTTTCTGGATTTATTTTAAATTAATTTAAAATTATTTCGAGAGAGACGGCAATGGCGATAATGGAGAAATTGAGAAATTGGGGCGTAATTAGTATGTTAATTAAGTAAAATAAGGGGTACAATTAGTTGTGTGTTTAGTACTTAATTATTACCCAAAAAGGAAACGACTCAATTACGAGAGACCGGCCAAATCGGGAAAGTGACTCAACTGTAAAAGACCGGAGGGAGTAACTTATAAGCTTAACCAAACACCCTCTTATTTTTTTATTTTTTATTTTTATTTTGCTTATCTACCATTATAATTCTATTTTATTTTTATATTTATATTATATACACTTCCATTTGATGTTACAACATTATGATTTTCAAAAAAATTATTTTTTTTTTATTTATTTTTTATTTTTCATATTTTATTTTTTTATTATCTTTTCAAGCTTATAAGCTCTTTTATCCAAACACATCAACAACTTATAATCTATTACCCTCATACATCTTATAAGCTCTTAAACATCTTATAAGCACTTAGAACTTATTAACATTTAAAAATAAGCTTAGCCAAACGGGCCCTTAATCACATAAATTTATGTCACAAGATTATAGTTTTGAGTATATTTTGGGGTTATTCCACTTTTCCTTAAATCTATCTATTTATAGAATATTAATTAGGCAATTTATTAAAAAAAAAAAAAAAAAAAAGCATCTTCGAAAAGGAAATCACAAGATACTAGTAATGATTTTTCTCGAAAAGAGAAAACAATAAATTTCTGTTTTTTATACATTTTTGTAAGATCACATCCACGTCTCAAAACATAGTCGACCTGAACCAAGATTCTCAAAAAAAAAATAATTGTCACGCACAAAAAAATAAAATAAAAATAAATTAAATAAGAGAGTAGCATTATTATTTAACCGACATAGGAAAATTAAAAAGAAAAAAGAAAAAAAAGAAGAAGAATAGGAAAAAAGGGCATCACAGGTCTGGTGACGTGGCGGGAGGAAGATTCGCATGAGTTTCATGAGATTTGTTTGGGCTCCCAAAAAATTCGACCAAGTGAAGTGAACTCGATTTTTTTAATTTATTTAGTGGGCCCCCACGGAGTTATGGGTAGCTTGGACTCGTGAATGAATGGACAACAAGCCCACCACCAGGAAACGCCCCGCTTTGAGGGCGGCGCCGCTCCCCCACTTTACGATTTGAGGTGCTCGTTCCGTCTCGTTTAAGATGATTTGTGTACTTGTTTTTTTAATATACGTGGGAGTAACGTTTTATACGAGATGAAGAAAGTACTGTATTTTTCAAATAACCTAGAAAAAAGCTCTATTCACATGGTGTATACATGTGTGTATGTGTAGTGTTATTTAAATGGAGTTTGATAGAGTATTCTCGAAACAAAGAAAAATAGAGTTGAAAAGTCAAATGGGACATCAATAAGGGGACGGAGGGAGTACTATTTTTAACTGCATGGATAATTGGTCACTTACCTCTGTCTCAATCAACTCGACTTATATATACTGAATATGTACTACCTACATCCCACCATACTAGTCCCATTCACTTTATTGATTTTTCGTCACGATTTTCCACCGAAACCTAGTACGGGTTTTAAAATAAATTTTGAAGTATTTTTCTACTTACGGGATACTATGAGTATCGATGTATCCCGTAAACGAAAAAATACTTCGAAATTATATTTTAAAACTCGTACTAGGTTTCGGTGGAAAAGCGTGCCTAAAAGTCAATAAAGTAAATGAGACTAGTATGGTGGGATGGAAGTAGTATATGTTAAAATATATAAACGAGCTGTCGAGCTAAGTTGGATGTAGGGATGGCAATCGGGTATGGCGGGTACGGATAGTGGTTACCCATACCCGTACCCGAGAAAAAAATCGTACCCGCGACCCGCCCGCGAACCCGCGACGGGTACGATCCGCCAACCATACCCGCCACCCGCAGGTACCCGCGACCCGTCGGGTACCCGCCTACCCGCCACCCGCGGGTACCCACCTACCCGCCACCCGTGGGTACCCGTTTACCCGGCATTCGCGGGTACCGTTTACCCGCCACCCGCCTACCCGTCGCCCGCCTGCCCGAATTAACAATTTATAAATATATTACAAGCAAAATTAGAAATCATAATTTTATCCAAAATCAAAATGCATAAACCATAATCCAATAACAAAAATCAAATCCATGGAGTTCAAATCCGAGTTGAGTTTAGGTTTCTGCAATTGAGTTTAGGTTTCTGCGGCGTTGGGGATTTGTTTATTTTAATAACTTTTTAATATATTTATTTTCTTTATTATATAATAATATATGAGTAATAATGTAATATATGAGTAATTAATTAACTATATTTATAAATATGAAAAATCAACTAATGGGTAAACGGGTATATCCGCGGGTATTTTCGTGGGTATTTTTAACGGGTAAACGGGTATCGCGGGTACGGATAGTAACTAACCATACCCGTACCCGCGAACTAAATGGGTGATAAATTTGTACCACGAAGCTACCCGCGGGTACTATATGCCCCTCAAACCCGCACCTATTAGGGTCGGGTACCCGCGGGTATCGGGTATCCGCGGGTAAATTGCCATCCCTAGTTGGATGAGACGAGGGAGTACTTTGTATGGAAATTCAGAGATTCGAGTACAAGCATCCAAACTGGACTCCACCCCCTACAATATTATGGAATTGTCGAGAAAAGTGGTATGTTGGAATCAACGAACGTAAAAATTCGATAACGCAATTTCATTTAAAACAAACAAACAAACCAATAATGCATGATCGATTAGGGGATGTCACATGTTTTATTATATAGTACTATGTAGAAACTTCGGCGTAGACGACGAAATCAACGATAGAAATCTATTCACTATAGAGAATACTTACGGAGCAACGACGGAAGCTGATGTCGTTGGTATTCGAGAAACGACGACATATTCACTATTCCGTCTTAAAACTACGACCAACTCGTACTTTCGTTTGCAAAGCTAGGAAAAAATCATATTTAAATTTACATACGAGGATAATTATACATATTCTACGATACTATTTTTTATATACAAGTTGATGATTTTTGTTAATATACTGTATATTTTATAACGATGACAATTATAAAAAAACTGAGGGAGTAATAGAATATTCGATGGGTTTAATTTGTCCTCCAATTAGTTCAAGTTGCAGCCGCCTTAATTTTCTTTGATATGATTTTTTCTTGTCTTTATATTTTGTCTTTCCTTAACCAAGATCTACTCAGCTCCGTTGAATATATAAAAGTATGAAACTTTTGGAGAATAATTATGAGTAAAGTTTATTATGAAAGCAACTTTCTTGTTCGATCAATTGCTTTATCAATACTATTTCAACAAGCTTCGTTTGGACGATCCCCATGTCGACTATCATATAGTTCAAATCACACGAGATTGACGTACTTCGGAAGAGACTCTGTTTACCGAAAAGAATAATACTGATTCCGTTCCATAAGTCTTATACAGATGTTGAAAAAGTTTGAGTTCTAATCACAAATCTCAATGTCGGCAAGGTTGCTACGAAGAATATATATTTCGACATCACTAATCGATTTGGAATTTATAGTATTCCGTCGTAATCTTCTTTACTATTCATATAATTTGTATTCGGTGACATATTTATAATACAGAGGTATCCAGTTACACTCGGTTGAATCCGTCGATAGATATCTCACGCCGAATTTCTACCCGTTTAACGATATAGGAGTATCCATGACTCTCAATATATTCTTTTTGGTTAATTTCATCCAACATATAACTAGCTAATAATTTAGAGGGTAGTGACAAATTAAATGAAATAATAGTACTAGAGAAAAAACACGTGGTAGGGATGAGTTTACAATAAATATATTGAGGCGTGCATGCGTTAGGTAGACGTACATATCGATCATCAATTTGCATGTATATTCATCGATTTCCCATCTCTATTTTATCTTTGATAATAAATGTGATTGTTTACAAGATTTTGAGATTATATTCAAGTTTGAGAGATTTTGATTTTGTGAACAATAATATAGCAATAATCGTACGAAATCAACACGATAAAATATGAAGAAAACTAAGTAAAACACTCGAATTGTTTACCGGTTCGTCATGATGTGACTATGTCTGGGGACACTGCTGAGTTAGGGACTTTAAAACGTGGCCTACAAAATTCGACGGTATCGGGCTTTCGGGTCCATTACATTCATACTACATGCTTCAACAACAATATTGAATGGTGCGTACATAGTAAAACAAAGGTTTGGTTTTGCTTGATAGTATGGTTTAATTTAATTACAAATATAATAATACCATTTGCATAAGAAAGTATATTAATATTGAGATTGAGGGCGTAATATTTGTCCATATTTTGCGCTAGACAAAGTTTAGTGCACAGACTTTGCGCAAACAACAATCGGCGATGATGGGGTTGTCGTATTTAAGTTTAATTCCATTATACCGAGACGTTTCTCTATCTACGATAAACATACTTAATGTGATTATAGTCGATGTCACAAGTCTCGATCAATTAAATATGCCCATAAAGAATACGGAGCATTCCCCACGAAATAATGTGATAAACATTAGTAGTATTACTAGTTATGAAAAAACATTTAAATTTTAGCATTAAAAAACTTTCTCCATTTGTAATAAATATATGTGGCTCGAATACTTTCGTCTCACGTTGGTTCTACTAATTAATTTATAAAATTGTTGGACTACTTCACGTCACAATTATATACACAACCCTATTAAATTATAGACTACTAATCAATCCATAATTTAATTAACTTTCATTTATAAAATTAATTGTTACACAATCGATGCATTTAATTATAATAATTAATTAAATCCACCAAATAATTCCAAGAAAATCCACGCAAGCCTAATTTTGTCATTATTAGAGGCCCATCACATGTTTCTTGACCTCCAAAAATTAAAGCAGCCGCAACTTTTCAACCCAAATTAAATTAATTAAATTATCCTAAATTACCATTAGTGAAAAGTAAAACTCAACCATTAATTAATTAAAATAATAATAAAATAACAAGAGATGAGGTGTTGACAAGTATGAATTGAAGCATGATCTTAAGTTAATCATTCCACTAAACATAGTTATAATTAGCAATTAATTATTGATTAGGGATGTGGGTAGGTATGACTTTGCCCTAATTACTTTATTATTACTAAATTGAGCCTGTCCAGGTTAAATGCATTCGTGCTTAGCCTCATGGAATTTCTCTCCCCCTTTACTCCAAAGTCATTAATACTTTGATCATGACCTAATTTATAATTAAAAACGGACGGATCCTCTGATCGTAAACTTGTGTTCCAGTCGTGTAATTAAGTCAAAACTGTGTAGTTTCTTTCTAATATCTTTATCTGCCGCAAATTTAGTAATCTCATAAACTGTCAAAACTACGTAGCTCTGACTTGGGTACACGATTGAAGCACAATTTGGGGACAGAGAACCCTATCTGAAATATAATTAATCCACTTTTTTGGATTTTTTTTCAGCCGTCATTTATATAAATTCAACACTTTGATTTTTCAAGTTATTGTTTGCTTTAATTTTACTTCAATTAGCAAGGCAATTTCTACTTTGGTCTTTGTATTGTGCACTACTTCAATGCTGTTGTTTCATTGTTATAAATTGCAAGTTATACAAATACGAATACCGAGTGCTGAGAATCTGTTCGATTTTAGTGTGATATCAAAGTCGATTACTGATCGTTGGAGATGTATTAGAGTCATCCGTTATTGTATGCCCCTAAGTTAAACTATTTCTATTTCATGTCCTTTTTTGTGAGTGTGAATGAATTCAATCAATAAGGTTCACATATGATTGTTTTTTTAGGATAAGGTCAAAGAATCCCACAATTTTAGACCAACAAAGCTTCAAGTATTGATGACTTATGCATCAAATTAAATCACACATAAGTATAATACTTATCAAACAAGATAAACACTTTAGTCAATCCACCAATGATAGTATAGATACACCAAAATTAATCATAAATAATAAATAAAATAGTCCTAATCTAATGACAACTATTTGACATATTCTCTCTCTACATATTTATTATAACATGCTTGAGTTGATTTCAATATATTTGTCAAACAATTTCCACCAATTCCATTGGTTAATTGTGGTTGAAATAGTAGAATTTATTTGTCAAAACCAATTAATTTTTGTGGTTACACGAGGGAAATGAAAATGACATGAAATATCAAATTAACTTTAGATAAATCCATTATATTGACAGGGTAGATATTTTTTAATCGTACAATACCCAAAGTTGTTAAAGGATTTGAACCAGTAACCTATCGGATTACCGTGTAAGGGACAGAGACGTAATGAAAAAACTCAATAGTTTGATCACCTCCCACGCCTAACCCTAGACCTATGCCTAGAGCCTTTATTAGAGAATTTAGAAGTTCTAGTAACCCTAACATGATCATCAACATTCTTGTTTCTCCTATTCAAATGGTATGAATTCCCAGATAATTCAATCCCAGTCCTATGTGAATTTGGCCTCAAGCACTTCTTCAACTGCTCCTCTCTATACTTCTTCTTCCTCTTACTCGATCTCTTGAATTCGACATCCCTTTCTCGTCTGAATTCGGACATTTCTCCTACTTCGTACCCGTCCTCACTTCCGCTGCTGCTGCTAGCTACTGCAAATGCCTCGACGTCCCGTCTCCTCCTCCTCCGCCTCCGTCTACTTCTTTTGACCAAGCGGAGCTTGTGGAAGCAGAAGGAGAAGCAGCAGTGGAGAGCAGAGAAGTAGGCGGAGAAAAAGGCCCAAATGATGTGGCAAAGAGTGCGGCAAATGCATTGGCAGATTCCCAAGCTGAAGAGCAGATAGAAGAACAAGAGCACTGCATATGTATATAGTTGAAGAAGAATTCATTAATTAATTAATTTATAGAAATTGAGGGTATGATTAATTAATTTGGGAATTGAATTGATTGATTGATTACCAAAGTAGAGTAATATTGCAACCATCACAAACTTTAACAACTGAGCAACACAGAAGTTCTCGATGTAGCAGATAAAATCCCACGTTGGAGCACATACTGAGCTGCATGCATGCATGCAAAAAGATTGATTAAATAAATTCATATGTAAATTGAAATAGATTTTATTCATATGTTATAATGAAGAAAAATGCATATTTTCGGAAGAAACTGAAATTGAAGCAGTGTAGTGTATTACAGAGAGGATTTTTCAGTTTGAGAGGAGAGAGAGAGAGAGAGAAGGATTACTTGCAAGATTTTCCGGAGAGGAAATCGAGAGGGTGGCCCAGAATTTTTCCGACAACTTGACCAACTCCGGAGAAAATCGAACCTACGGTATTCCCCATTGATATAGAGCTTCAACTTACAGCATCTACACTATATATATAAAACAAAACACGAATCAAAAATCAAAATCCAACAATTCAATTTACTGCTACAATTAAAATCCAAAACATCGCAATTAACATTAAAAATTGGCAAGAAAAAGAAAGCAAAATGAATTGTACTGTGTCAAATTAAATATCGAAAATACAAACCTCTTGTTTCTTTATCGAGAGAGAGAGAGAGGGCTATGATCGATTAAACAGTAGAATCTGGAGAGGAATTGTATCAACGTTTCTCAGTCAAATTGAGAAAAAATCGAAAACCGATTTCAACTTCAGTAACCAACTCCCTCGATCTTTTAAATTTTTCTTAATTAAATTGGTTACAAAATTTCGATAAGCCCGTTTTTTAAGTTTGGGCTACTAATTTATTGGGCCATTTTCGGTTTGGGCTAAAAAATCTAATAATTTGAAATATATAGAGAGATACAAGGACACGTGGACAAAAAGGTTGCAATAAAGAAGACCAGAATTATATTGTCGAGTCGAGTCGAGTCGACACATTATTTGCTGTCCAGAAAAATATATCAAAATTACCCAAAAATAGCAACAAAAAAAAAAAAAACCATGTCTCTCCTCTCTTCTCCTCTCCCCAAACCCATGGAGCTTCCTCCTCCCTTCAAACTCTGCTGATTCATCCCCCTCTCACTCCCCCCTGCATCTCATTTTTCTTTACCACCAGCAGCAGCGGGTAGTCAAGGGAAATGACGTCACTTTCTTGCTCCGCCTCCTCCATTTCCGCTGCTTCTCCACACTCCAGTAGAACCCTCTTCTTCTCCTCCTTCTCCGGCAAGCCGCATTCCCTCGACTTCTCTTGCCGTCGGTTGGTTTTCTTCAGCTTATGGAAATTTATGCCCAATTTTGTACTGTGTGGTTTAGTTGTTATGATGCTTGATTTCGGCCGGGATTGCCTAAATAGGTTTCTTTGTTTGATTTTGTGCTGAAAACATTGTGTAATGTGTAAGGCTAGATTGATGGCTGCTTTTTTTTTGTTTTTACATGATTTTTCTTTTCATCTGATTGCATGGTGATTGATGGTTGTACTGTTTGTGTGGAATCCCAAAATTTGGACGTTATTAAGGCTTAGGGTTTTAGAAATTGGGTTGATTAGATTATTTCAAATCTTCATAGGTTTTCTTGAATATGCTGCCAAACTCTTTGATGTGGAATGCGTCTCGATGAAAGTTGTAGTATAAGATTGTTTCTGTGATTTTTTTTCAGAATTATGTTTTGTCATTGGTTATGTAGCTCTACTACTCTTGCCTCGGTTTTTGTCGCTGATGATCTGTAATATGGTTTTTGGTTTTACTCATTGTCGAAGTTAACTATTGAGATTGTGTTTAGTTATGCAGTTGTGTGCATCACTATCATAATCTCTTCTCCTAGATCATTGTATAGTAAATCTTCTGGGGAAGGGTTTTGCTTTTGGCATACAAACCACCTCAAAAGCAAGTTTCCCTCTCTTTTGTCTATTTTAATTTGCGATTAGCAACAAGCAAACTATCGCGGAGGCTTACAATGCGTAGCATTAACCTTGAAATTGCCAGTACTTTCGGCTAGCTGCTTGTTGAAGTTATTAACTTGCATCTGTTAATTTTCAGTTTTATTATTTGAGGGTCGTAAGAGTACTTTATCTCACAACTCTGTCTCATATACTTTCTGGGCTTCAAATGCAGTATAGTATTGTTTATCCTTTTCTTCTGTAGATCGTGCAGGGTAGGTGTCAGGTGCAGTTACTCTGGCTCTGGCATCAGAGAGGATTCAAGTATTGGTACTATCGATGTTGTGGCTGATATTAAGACTGAGAGAGTAAGTCTTCAAGATCTATGTCATAACTTTGTTACATATCGAAACATGTAGAGCATAGGTCTATAAAACTAATGATCTCTTGTTTGCTCACCAGCTGGTAGTATTAGGTGGCAGTGGCTTTGTGGGTACTGCAATATGCAAAGCTGCAGTATCGAAGGGAATAGAGGTCGTTAGTGTTAGCAGGTGCAAAAATGTCTCCTCGATAAGCTTAATAATGTTTTTCTCTTCTATAAAATGGGTCATTTAGCTTAAAATACACACACTTTTTTGCCTGTTTGGTTTTTTCCGAATGGACTTTCAGTGTTTCCTCTAAGGAAACAAACTTTACATCTTTTGTTATTTTCTCAAGACGTTTGTGTATTAGAAGCTAATTAACCCTTTATAAACAGTAAACTCCTATAAGTTATGCTAATGGGACCAGGTTGAAAAATACAGCTTCCTCCGGAAGATATTCACTGATAGATTTTGAACTTTATTTGTTAACAGGTCCGGTCGACCATCTATTCTGAGCTCATGGGTGAATGAGGTCAAGTGGATATCAGGTATGCTCTTTTCTCTTCTGCCGAAGCAATATAGAAATCATGTTGATAATTCAAAACTCGATGATGGGTGGATGGTGCAAATATCATTGTGTCTTGTTTTTATATTTATATTTGCTATCCTTTTTTGAATGATTAAGCAAAGTTGTGAAAGTAATTAGTTGCATACACTCTTCTGACAACTGCAAAATATGAATTATAAACGGTAACCACAATTAAGACGATCAGTGATAGTAAGATATCTCCAGAGAGGATTCCCTGCCACAAACCCTCTTCCATTTGTTTGTTTCTTTTCTTCTCTCTTTTTCCAAAAAGTAAGTAGAGACGTCAACATTTGGAGGTGAAAAGAGTGGGTGAATGCTATGCTACAATATTTTACTTATGCTATCCCAATAGAAACATACGAACAGCTGATCCGACCTCGCATTATCTTTCAACTAAGCAATCAAACTGATTGGTTATCTTCAGGAGATGTTTTCTATGCAAATTGGGATGAAGTGCTTGCTGGTGCTACAGCAGTTGTTTCAACACTCGGAGGTTTTGGTAGCGAGGAGCAAATGCAAAGGATCAATGGCGAGGCTAATGTAGTGGCAGTCAATGCTGCTAAAGAATACGGTGAGTATCCAGTCCTCTTGTGTTGTTAACGAAAATGGTGCAGTGCTAGAGATGTATGCACGTATTATGGTTGCCTAGCTGGTTAAAAGAAAGTGGATGTTACCAATCCGACTCTTGGTTCGGACTTGAGGAAAGTACAAAGTTAGATCATCAAAATCATAGGATACGGATTATAAAATCATAGTTTAGCACCATAAATTATCTACTAATTAAGCTCAGGTTTCAGTCATCTCGAGTCTCGTTGCTCTGCATCGTTCCAACACCAATATTGATCAAATCATATACTTTCATCCCTTGCAGGTATTCCCAAGTTCATATTGATCTCAGTTCATGATTATAATTTGCCACCATTTCTACTCTCAAGCGGTTACTTCACCGGTAAAAGGAAAGCTGAATCTGAAGTTCTCTCAAAGTTTCCCAGTTCAGGTACTCCTATAATGTTACCTTTATCACTTGGGTTTTGATATCTGTGCCTCTATCGTCATTGTCGAAAACATAGATAGTTTACGATCGCACTTGGACATGCAGGCGTTGTCTTGAGACCAGCGTTCATTTATGGGAAACGAAAGGTCGACTCCTTCGAGATTCCTCTAGACCTGATAGGGGAGCCAGTTGAGAAATTTCTAAAGGCAATAGAGAGTTTTACCAAACCTCTGAACGCCTTGCCTGCCTCCGACTTACTCCTGGCCCCTCCTGTGAGCGTAGACGACGTTGCATTCGCAGTGGTAAACGCAGTGACCGATGACGATGTCTTTGGAGTTTTCACTATAGAGCAGATAAAGGAAGCTGCAGCAGCTGTAAAGGTGTGATGATTTTTGTTGGAAACTGCAATCTCTTGTTTAATGAACTCAAATTGCATGTTCAATGCTTCACATTTGTAATCAAAATATATCGTAGCTTATGTAGTAGTATTACTAATAACAGAACTGCTGAAGAATCAAAGCCATATATAGTCATTACGTAATCGAACTTATACATTAATATTGGATGCAATTCATATTTGAAAATTAAGGAACCAAATTTATGAAGTGGGTAAAAATGAAAATCATGCAAGCTAATTAAAAAGATAAGAAATGCATATTATAGCCTCCAACATTGCTAATGATATAGATTTTTCGTTCCGAGGTTCGACAGAGTTTAAGAGACGGGATAACAAGAAAAAGGCTAACATTAAATATCAAATCACGAATTGTCCCAACGAAATTAGCGAGAGCCACTCGAGGTACAATCTGAAAGTACACAGCATTAGTCCATTCTGCCCTTGAGGATTCTCTCTGAGACTTCAGTGGGTGTGCTGTCGAATATACAACATTCGTGTAAACATTTAGGCTCAGGATGAAATCAGTGAGAAGAAATGGATGCTATAAAATAGAACTTTCTTCAACGAGAAAAAAACACTTACACGAGATAAACGTGCCCTCCCCACCCACTCAAACAATCACGGTCTACTGATGAAATCAGAGCTTGTGAGATGGTCTCGAATAATTCATCAGCTTCCTGTAATTTGGATTAAATAACACTTGTTAATAAGAGAGAAAGAAGAATTCTTTCATTCTAGAATTGCTCCTGCTGGGGTCTGAAACTATAACCAGAAATATAGAAAAGAACAGTGAGGCCTGTTCTAAAATTTAAGAAGCAAGTAGTAAGATATATCTGCAAGATCGAGTAGTAACAAACCATGTCAGGTTTGAACATCGATTCGCAGGCACCATAGAGTGATTCAGAGGCAGTTCCAGCAACAACAAAATCTTTGGCAAGTTCCCTGCTCATATGAGATAAATGAAAGGCATGTATCAGCATTATTGATAATGATTTAGTGCAAATGGCACCACTGAAAACAGAAAGAGGAACTGATACTAATAACCTTCAAATGAGAACCGAAATGGCCTTGTCTAATAGCGAAAACGAGGCCAAAGTAGAAACTTGGTTATTCCTAAATATCTCACACTAAATTACTTCTAATGAAAGGAAATATGTCCAATATATTCTTCACGTTCACTTCATATTCAAGTTAATCATTCCTATATCACCCATTCACTTGCAAGGTAACTATAAAGGGAAGGCCCATCATGTATTTTGGCATAATATTGTACCCAACATTTATAGGAATCCTAATCAGCAAAATATAACTAAAACTATAAGAAAATAAAGGAAAGGAGATTGACATACTTTGCTCCAATAGAATCCATGGTGCAAATGAAGGGCTTGTCATCGTCTCCCAATCCAGCAATAACAGGTTGACAAAAGTACGGACCAAACCTGAACCATAAAAAAAAGAAGCCGTTATATCATTGTGAACCTTTTCTTTGACAAAGTATGCCATCCTCCAAGTTTACCTATTCAAAGATCTCGCTATAATTTTAGTGGAATAACATATTTTTCTACTTCAAATGAAACAAAACAATGTAAAGCCCTTTACGTGGAAATAATGGGATAATGGAGAAGTTATTGAGAAATCTTCCCCACTAAAGTTACACAAATTGAGTTAGTTGACTTCTACATTTACCTGAGAGGGCCACTTAACCTCTGACAGCTTAAATACTAACAGTTCCAATCACAATTCAGTAGAAGTTAAACAAGATAAAAACTCTGAAGAGTCTTACAAACCTTTTCTCATAGAGAACTGCAGATACAAGACTGGCAAAAGTTTCAGGCTTCATATCCCTCTCTTCTCTAAGATGATATAACTTGTGTCGGAAAACAAGCCTCTGATACCTTCAGGGATTCAACCGAAACACAAATCAGCGACCAAATATAAAAAGTAGGCAAAACATGATCATGCATATACACATAGCTGAAAGAGCAGGGCTATGTTCACGTGCATTAAAAACTAGAAACCATTTCCTTGCTCCTCAACCAAAAATCATGGCATTCGTGAAAGAAAAGGCTCTCAGGACTGGCAACAAGAGGCATGTAAGGTTTTCACATGTATATTGGTTGGGCTTCTGACAAGTGCATATGTTCACCAAATTTGATAGTGATCAAACGGGTGAAAATCAGTTGCAGTGAGTCTGTACAATCATAATTTTTCCATTCAAGAATACATAATGACATATATTAGCAATTATTTCGTAATCTATGAACATATACTGAGCTCCTCACTGCCAGATAACATCATTTTTTATACCTTCATCGACAAGGAAATATCTAGGACACTTAACTACTGAGCACCTCACTCAAATTTCTATATCTTTCTCCAGAATAAATAACGATGCTTAAAAAATGGCAAAAACCCAAATGCAAGAGCACATGAACATACATACAATCATTCAGAAAAATAAACCCAACGAGCTTGCCCTATGATACTGGCAGAAATACGCTAGCCAATGTGCACAAAAGAATCAAACATCACAAAGCCTACGTCATAATTTAAGCTACAGAATCAGCAGAAATGCACACAATTTCCATCCCTAACCGAAATCAATCAGCGGCCTAAGAAACAATAAAATTGCAACAGCTTACAGTGTTTGTGCATCAGTAGCAAGGCCAGCGAGACCAATGAAGAGCTTCGGGTGGATTCTGTAAATCTTCTGAAAGTCAGTGGCGATCGTCTGCAGCTGCACGCCGAGCCGCCGATCGCTGGCGATTGCGAAGCAGTTCTTCCCCACCATCGCCACCAGGGCGCTTCCATTGTACTCGAAGATCTGCAATCATCGACTCGTGAGTCAATCCATCTCATCAAAAAATCCCAATAAGGCGGACGAATTTAGGGTTTCAACAACACCGTGCCAAATTAGAACTAGATATTGTTCAGCACTCACCGACATTCAGATGAAACAGTGATTCAGCTGCAGCAAGCTATCGTACTCCAAAGCCTTTCTTCTCTTGATGTGCAGAGAGAGAGAGAGAGAGAGAGAGATTGAAATTTGAGGAGTAAGAGAAAGAAATTTGGCTTATTTTGGTAAAGACGATGGCTTGGGGGAAGGGACAGTACGAAGCCGAAAGGAATAACCCGAGCCGGTTTAGTCACTCGGCCCGGTTCGGGAGCGGTCCACATGGGCCCATTAACGGGTATATATTGGGCTTTATGAATGGATCCAATAATAAGTTTTGTTAATTAAAAAAAATAAAAAATGTTTTATGAAATACCCAAATTCCTTTGTTCGAATATAAATTTGTACGCCATCATTTCATCCTAGATAGGTAAAACATGCATACAACGCTTTGATTTCATGTTCAATTATTTAAAAAAAAAAAATCAGATCGAATTATGTTAATTAATTATTTATTTACTTTAATTTAATCACATGTCGGAATTCACACACCGAAGGTATCTCGAACACCCAACCTCTTGGCTTGGACGGAAGCGTCTTACCATTAAACTGCGCTAGCTTCGTTGGCAATAAGGTTGAATTTTGGTCGAAGAAATGGAAATTTATGAATTTATTAAGATACAGGCTCAGTTAATTGAGTGTATAGATCCTATACAGTTGTACTTGTACCAGAGATGAAGTAAATTTTCTTTTAAAAGAAATTAGAATGATTTGTTTGGTGTATTGAGGGAGTATTTTAATAAATGCTTGATTTCATGCATAAATATATGCAGCTCTCTCTCTCTCTCCCTTTCTATTTACTCCATCTATATATTGTGTACATGACTTACCTTCTCCTTCAATTTTGCTTCGTGTGTTTCCTTATGCTATAATCAACGAAGCTGGCCGAGCTAGAGAGAGAAAGATAAATGGTGAGGTGGCGGTGGTTGTTCGTGTTCTGGTTGGCGGCGGCGGCGGTGGCTGCCGCCGGCGATGTCACCTATGATGGAAGGTCGCTCATCATCGACGGCCAGCGGAAGCTCCTCTTCTCTGGTTCTATTCATTATCCAAGAAGCACCCCTGATGTACTCTCTCTCTCTCTCTCTCTCTCTCTCTCTCTCTCTCTCTCTCTCTCTCTCTCTCTCTCTCTCTCTCTCGTGTTGTTCATAGTGTTCCTGCATGCTGAAAGGATTTTGGAGCTGTGAATTTACTCGAAAAAGTGGGCATGATTTGTCTTTTGCTGTAGCATACATGGTAATTAATTAATATACTTTCCAGTTTTGAAAATAATTAATAAATGTGAAATATATGTATGCAGATGTGGGCAGATTTGATATCAAAAGCCAAAAGGGGAGGACTTGATGCAATTGATACCTATGTATTTTGGAATATTCATGAGCCTCAACCAGGACAGGTAAGATAAGATACTAATTTTACGATTAGAATCGCGAGAATCATCTTATTTATACATGTCTCATGTGACGCGTTTTATGAAAATCGGCATAATTCCGAGTTGAATCCTTATTACGAAATTGGTTTGCATCATGTAAAATATATGAGAGTAGTGAAATAGCTCGCTATAGATAGTAGTACACTAATTACTTATTATATTGTCGGGTAATTATTGCATGAATTGTGCCTACAAAAATAAATCAAATGTAGGACATTTATTTAACATGTATAATGCATAGTTGTTCATATTTTGTGATAGATTCCAACATACTAACTTAAAAGGAATTTTGCAAGGAAATTACAGTATGATTTTAGTGGAAGAGGAGACATAGTGAGATTTATCAAAGAAGTACAATCTCAAGGCCTCTATGTTTGCCTTCGAATTGGGCCCTTTATAGAGGGTGAATGGTCTTATGGGTAAATTACTTAAACCCTTATCTCGTTCACGATTTGCTGACTCTATTGACTTTTTAGCTTGTTTTGAGATTTTAAAATAGTGAACTTTAAACTCATTGTTTGGACTATAATACTATGTTACATATGTATTATTGCTAACCCCAATCCCAATACTTTGAGTTTTTTCTTAAATTAATATTTTTGCGTAATGTAGAGGCCTTCCGTTTTGGCTCCGGGACATCCCCGGTATGGTTTTCCGATCCGATAATGAACCGTTTAAGGTATTTATGTTTCTCAAACAATCTTGATGGTTAGTACATGCTAGTATATAATAGAAATAAGGACCTATAAATAAGATTTTTTGTTTCCTTGGTGGCAGCTTTACATGCAAAATTTTACGACAAAAATAGTGAACATGATGAAGTCCGAGAAATTATACGCCTCACAAGGTGGACCTATCATACTCTCTCAGGTTCGACCCTCTCTCTCTCTAAAAAATCACTAGCCGTTTGAAATAATTAAACTAAATGATGTAAAATACGTAATTCAGATCGAGAACGAATATCAAAACGTGGAAAAAGGTTTCGGCGTTAGTGGGCCTCCCTACGTAAAATGGGCCGCGGCGATGGCTGTGGGCCTTAATACTGGAGTCCCATGGGTCATGTGCAAGCAAGATAATGCTCCTGATCCAGTGGTAAGGCCCAATTAACCTCTTATTAAACTCAATTATGGGCCTGACCCGGCCCAATAAGGCCCATTTAATGTTCTCATTGAGCCCATTTAAAATAATCGAAACTTTACAAAATGTGTTATGTGCAGATTAATTCCTGCAACGGGTTGAGGTGTGGAGAGACGTTTGTGGGGCCCAACTCACCAAATAAGCCAGCAATTTGGACTGAGAATTGGACTCATTTGTAAGTCATCCGTCTCAAACGAAACACATCCTAGTTTTAAAAAAGTTTTCATTTATCTTAGAGGAGGGATACGTTTCATTTGAAGATGAGAGTATAATACGAGCATTTTGAATTTTGTAAATGAAGCTATGATGTTTATGGAAACACCACCAAAGTGAGATCGGTCGAGGACATTGCATATAACGTTGCTCTATTCATAGTCAAAATGAACGGAAGCTACATCAACTATTACATGGTAAGTATAAAATTATGTTTCTATACCGGTTTCTTACTTATTCTCGTATTATGTCCACACTCTTTACAATTTCGTACTGATTCTTGTACTCTTTCGACTTTCTTGATTCAGTATCACGGAGGGACGAATTTCGGAAGGAACGCTTCTGCATTTGCATTGACGAGTTACTACGATCAAGCTCCACTGGATGAATACGGTACATATCATACAAAATAATTCTTACATTAATTCATACTACATTTTATATACTTAACCCGTTCATTTTTTTTTTTTTTAAAAATTAACCGCAGGTCTGATCAGAGAACCAAAATGGAGTCATTTGAAGAAGATGCATGCAACAATTAATCTAACCTCACAAACCCTACTATATGGAAGTAAAACTACCTTCTCTATAGGTGCATTGCAACAAGTAAATACTCCAACAATTACAAATTCAACTAATAATTCATTTTATTCAATATTTATACAACTTCTCCTTTTTAACTGTCTACGATTTTTGAAAATAGGCCTATTTATACAAGGGAGATAAAGGAGAATGTGTTGCATTTCTAGTGAATACAGATGGTGCAAAAGCTGTAGAAGTTCAATTCCAGAACCAAACATACACACTTCCTCACAAGTCGATCACCATTTTACCAGACTGTAAAACTGAGGCATTCAACACGGCTAAGGCAAGTTATTCGATAACTTCATCGATACAGTAGAATATCGATACAATTACATATATTATTAAAATTAATGTTTTTCGATTTGAAATTATTTTACAATAGGTGAGCAGTGGATACAGTAAAAGAACAAGAGAGGTAGCCGTGAGGTTGAATTCAACGGGAAAATGGCAAGAATTTGACGAAGATATTGCAGTGTTTGAAGATACTAAAATAAGGTCAAATTTGTTGCTCGAGCAAATGAGTACAACCAAAGACGCATCTGATTATCTTTGGTACACTGCAAGGTAATTAACCTCGAGAAACAATACAACATACGAAGAAAGATAGATGTATTGTTCTAATTAACAACATAAGATCTATATTTTTGTAGCTATGAACAATCCGAGGAGTCGTGTTCTAGTGTGATTAGAGTGAGCTCTCGAGGCCACGTGTTGCACGCGTTTATCAACGGAGAACTCATTGGTAAGATAGTAGTAAGATGTACTACTTCTAATACTAATGTCATTAATTAAACATATGCATCCAAGATTTTTGTTTCAAGAACAATGTTTTTACAGTGATTTTTGCTTGTTTTATTAGGTTCTCAACATGGCACTTTCAGAAATCAAAGTTTCACTATGGAGAAGAACATCACACTAACAAGAGGAGTGAACAACATTTCCCTACTAAGCAATATGATTGGACTACCGGTACACTTATATATATATATATATATATATATATATATATATATATATATATATATATATATATATATATATATATATATTAGTAGAATTGTATGTATTTTTTATTCATTTCATAGTTATGAAAACAAATCACAAGATTTTGAAATAATTTGACTTTAAAAAAAATAAAATTAACTTAAGGACTCTGGAGCCCACATGGAGGGCAGAGCATCTGGACTGGCAAATGTTAGCATTGGAGGAAAAAATCTATCCAGCTATTCATGGGGATATCAAGTAAGCATATGCATGAATAATTTATTTATTTCCTTGTTCTATTTCTTCATGGAATTTCAAATATATATATATATAGTTTTGTTAAATTTCTTTTTACAAAGGTTGGTTTAATGGGAGAGAAGCTGCAACTTTACACAAAACAAGGATCAAGAAAAGTGAAATGGAGCAATTTCACTTCCTCTTCTAGGCCACTCAAATGGTATAAGGTAAGAAACTTACAAGTTTATGCTTTATGATCCATGTATTATAAATAGTTGTATTATTTATCTTAAATCGATTTTTCTATCGCTAGTCGAAATTTGATGCACCGGAGGGAAATGACCCGGTAGCACTGAATCTGGGGTCGATGGGAAAAGGCGAAGCATGGATCAATGGAGAGAGTATAGGAAGATATTGGATCTCTTTTCTCACACCTCAAGGCTCTCCTTCACAAATATGGTAATTAAATTATTGAAATTACCCTGTGCATAAACTGGGATCAATATATTCTTAATAATATTCAATAATTTTCAAGTGTGTAATTAATTGTTCGATTAATTTTACAGGTATCACATACCAAGATCGTTCTTGAAGCCTAGGAATAATCTAATGGTGGTGTTTGAGGAAGAGAGGGGCAATCCCCTTGAGATAACAGTTGGTACAGTTTCAGTGAAAAATGACATAATTATATAACTAGGCATTTTATGTATTTTAATTCATCAAGTTATAAATTATGCAATTACTTGATTTAATTTATTGACTATTGATCATTTAATGGAATTTTACCACATAACTTTATATAAGTTCATTTATGTCTGGTTGGTTTTTGAAATTTGCATCACGAGAACCCGAACTCGAAACCTATACGAAACTTAATCTCATACCGCTAAGCCAAAACATATACAATTGGTTTTTTTACAAAATTTATTTTGACCATGTTATGAGCATTAATGGCGTTGACATTAACTTGTCGGTGAATCGAGGCATTACTACCTGGCATTAATTAATTATTAATTTCTGTTTAATTAGATGTAGTTACATTTTTTTGCCACGATTAATTTCACATTAATTTGTAATTCATGGTGCCTTAGATATTTAGTTTAGTTATAGATCTTTTTCTTTCAATTATTAGATTAATTAATACATTTAACAAACTCATTTAGGTTTTTATCAATCTATTCAAAGTATATTGAATTAAGTCGCACATTACATTTTTAATTAGAGTCATTATTTCGAAAATTGTACTATTACATCGAGGGAATGATACAATAAAATTTATTTAATTTAAAAACAATACTA
The DNA here is from genome assembly GCA_029379335.1 of Thymus mandschuricus. Lineage (NCBI taxonomy): Eukaryota > Viridiplantae > Streptophyta > Magnoliopsida > Lamiales > Lamiaceae > Thymus > Thymus mandschuricus. The sequence continues at coordinate 40,648,275 of CM057074.1, forward strand.
TAAACTTTGATGTATGATCTTTTTGATTTTTGAATTAAATATATTTTATTATCATTTTATAGAAAATATTAACGTTGACTATGGGCTCAAGTTAATTCGAATTGAAGAAAATCTAGTAAAATAATCTTTTAGTATCGATATAATTAAATTAATATATAAATGGTAGACGTGCGTCGTCGTGTTTTAGTATTTCACACGAGATCGAGCTTGATTTAGTTATTTCGCACATGACAAATACTTTAATTTATCAACGTCCTTTTCTATGCGATGAATATTTGTGGGAATATAATTATGCTAGTTGCATACTTACAACTGAGTACTTCATCAACAAGCTATATATGTGCATGTAGAGAGAGAGAGAGAGTGAGAGGGAGAGATGGCGATGGTGAGGTGGCGGTTGCTGTCATTGGTGTTGGTGGTGGCCGCCGCCGCAGTGAGCGGCGATGTGACCTACGACGGAAGGTCGCTCATCGTCGACGGACAGCGGAAGCTTCTCTTCTCCGGTTCGATTCATTATCCACGTAGCACCCCTGATGTATGTATATAAACACACTCTCTCTCTCTCTCTCTAGAGTTGCATAGATTTGCAGATTTCTCTGTATACATTTTCATGATAGTTAATTATACACAGATGTGGGCAGATTTGATATCAAAGGCCAAGCTGGGGGGATTAGATGTAATTGATACTTATGTATTTTGGAATGTACATGAGCCCCAACAAGGACAGGTACATATTCCATACTCCCTTCGTTTCATTTTTCTTAGCTTTCTTTTCTAATCGAGATATATAATTACAGTATGATTTTAGTGGAAGAGGAGACATAGTGAGATTTATCAAAGAAGTACATTCTCAAGGCCTTTATGTATGCCTTAGAATTGGGCCCTTCATACAGGCTGAATGGTCTTATGGGTAATTAATTTATTATACACTCTTATTTTTTAGTTAATAAATTCAAATTAATTTTCTTACATAACTCAAATTAATTTGCCTGGTTTAGAGGCCTTCCATTCTGGCTTCACGACGTCCCCGGCATTGTATTCCGATCCAATAACGAGCCGTTTAAGGTAAAAACTCTCTCTCTCTCTCTCTAATTTTTAATTGTAAATGAAGAATTAATTTGGTAACGTTGCTTGGCAGTTTTACATGCAAAAATTTACGACCATGATAGTGAATTTGATGAAGTCGGAGAAACTCTTCGCCTCACAAGGAGGCCCCATCATACTCTCTCAAGTTCGACTCTCTCTACCTACACAAATAGTTAATCGTGCAATTAATTAGCCATGTTCGATAATCAATATATATATAATACCGATACGGATCCCGATCATACGTGGCATCGCGTATGATTTTCTTTAATATTTTTGAATATTCTCATTGATTTGGCTTATTTTATATTTATTCACAATTTTTGTCCCACATCGATTTTTTACATGAACTTAACAATGGATTACCTATATAAATAGATCCATATATTTCCATCAAAATTCATCTTTAATTTGAGAAACTACATAATTAATGTAAATATCTCAAAAATAAAAATCAAACTATTATTTTTTGCTTAAAATTTCACTCTTCATTTTATTTCTTTAATTTGAGAAACTACATAATTAATGTAAAAATCTCAAAAACAAAAATCAAACGATTTTTATTTGTTTGAAATTTCACTCTTCATTATATTGTGAGTTGATTTTTTTATTTATTTTTACTAAGTCATACAATTGTCGCAAAATTACAATATAGTGTATTTGATACTTCTCATGTATAAACTAATAATTATAATACGTGAATTGTCATCAAAATTCATAATTGATGTGAGGAAATGCATTACTAATTCATGCTAACGTTATATCGAACAAGGGGCTAACGGCCGATATGGATCCCGATCCTACGTGGCATCGCGTATAATTTTCTTGAATATTCTCGAATATTCTCATTGATTTGGCTTATTTTATATTTATTCACAATGAATTCTGTCCCACATCAACTTTTTACAAAAACTTAACAATGGATTACCTATATAAATAGATCCATATATTTCCACCAAAATTCATCTTTAATTTGAGAAACTACATAATTAATGTAAAAATCTCAAAAACAAAAATCAAACGATATATAATAGCGTTAAGGATCTCGATCCTACGTGGCAACACGTATGATTTTTTTGAATATTTTCGAATATTCTCATTGATTTGGCTTATTATGTATATTTAATCCAATTATATCACATTAATGAATTATGTCCCACATCGATTTTTTACAAAAACTTAACAATGGATTATCTATATAAATAGATCCATATATTTCTAACAAAATTCATCTTTAATTATGAATTATGTCGCACATCGATATTTTACAAAAACTTAACAATGGATTACCTATATAAATAGATACATATATTTCCAACAAAATTCATCTTTAATTTGAGAAACTACATAATTAATGTAAAAATCTCAAAAATAAAAATCAAACGATTTTTTTATTTGTGAAAAATTACCCTATTTTTATTTGAGTAACGGGTTGCTTGAAATAATTAATTTAATATACAAAATTATGTATTTTCATTAAATTTTTATGTAAAATCACGAAATAAATTGAATCCCGTCGAATTTCGAACTACCCTAATTTTTAATTACCAAGTAATAATCATGAATTCTGTCCCACATCGATTTTTTACAAAAACTTAACAATGGATTACCTATATAAATAGATCCATATATTTCCACCAAAATTCATCTTTAATTTTAGAAACTACATAATTAATGTAAAAATCTCAAAAACAAAAATCAAACGATTTTTATATGTGAAAAACTACCCTAATTTTTTAATTACCAAGTAATAATCATTAAATTTATTCACTATCAATTGTCCCACGTTGATTATATAGGATTTTTACAAGAATTAGTGACAAAGTACATATATAAATAGATCATGTATCTTCACCAAAATTCATATTTGATGTGAGGAAATGCATTACTAATTTATGCTAACGTTATATCGAACAGCGGGCTAACGGAAAATTTAACGGGCAGATATGCACTATTCATGCTAACGTTATATCGAACAACAGGCTAACAAAAAAATTAACGGGCAAATTTGCACTATTCATGCTAACGTGATATCGAGCAATGAGCTAATCGAAAAATTGTGATATTACGTCTTAACATTTTTTTTTAATGTCACAAGTAACGGACAGATTAAAATAATTTATAAGAATTCGTAATAATCTATTTCTCTAAGTTTATATATTTTGAGGAGAATAACTGTTATAATAAATAACGGGAGGTTTGACATTCATACCACATATAGTAATTATTTGGGAAATGTTAGCCTTTATCGACAAATGTTTATTTCAATATACATGTTCGACAGGTGCTTTAGATATAAAATAAATACAACTTTTTTTATCAGTTTCATCGAAACAAACAATGGTGACTTGATATATTTTGATATTTTTCTTTTATATTTTGCTTAAAATTAACAATATAGAGTCGAATTTCGGCGTGACTTAGTAAAACTATATAGTTATTTCAGAAATGTTAACCCTAACTATCCCTTTTTATTTGGTCAAAAAGATCCATCTGAAGGGTGCTTTAGTTAAAATAAAAATGGGGCGACTTAATATATTTTTATTTTATTTTATATTTTGATTAAAATAACATTTACAAAGTGATTCATGTCAAATTTAGTTAAAATAAAAACGGGACGCCTTAATATATTTTTATTTATTTTATATTTTGATTAAAATAACATTATAATTAAAGTGATTCATGTCAAATTTTGACGGGATGAAATAATCGTAAAAATATTAATTTATTAACTCATTTCATATTATCACGAGTAACGAGCTGCTTGAAATAATGAATTAATATACAAAATTATGTATTTTCATTAAAATTTTATGTAAAATCACGAAATAAATTGAATCCCGTCGAATTTCGACGGGCACTGCACTAGTTTATTAAATTATGCAAAATACGTAATTCAATTCAGATCGAGAACGAATATCAAAACGTGGAAAAAGGTTTCGGCGTTAGCGGGCCTCCCTACGTAAAATGGGCCGCGGCAATGGCCGTGGGCCTTAATACTGGAGTTCCGTGGGCTATGTGCAAGCAAACCGATGCCCCTGGTCCAGTGGTAAAGCCCATTAACCCAAATTCCTTACTTATCTGGCCTTAATTGGCCCACTTCATATCGAATTTATTTGGGCTTGGGCCCATTACATTAATGGCCCTCTACTAATTATACATGTAAATATATGCAGATTAATGCTTGCAATGGGAGGCAGTGTGGGGAAACATTTGTGGGGCCCAATTCTCCAAATAAGCCAGCTATTTGGACTGAAAATTGGACACATTTGTAAGTACTCCATCAGTCCATTTTAAAACGCATCATCTAAAAGTTAAAAAAAACGTGTCAAAAATCGATAAAAGAAATGACTCAACTTGAAAGGGATGAAGGGTATATTTAATTAATTTTTTTTATGGAATTTTATGTACCTTTATTTTCCAAATTTTTTTTTATAATTTTTTGTTTAATTGGTTGTTGCAGCTATGACGTGTATGGTAACGTCACCAAAATTAGGTCGCCTCAAGACATCGCATATCATGTTGCTCTATTCATAATCAAGAAGAATGGGAGCTTTATAAACTATTACATGGTAATTGTAAATCTTTCGATTTTCGTGTTACATCTCGTATTGTATTTTTATATTTTTCTTTTCTGATTCAGTATCATGGTGGGACGAATTTCGGAAGGAAAGCATCTGAATTTATGCTTACTAGTTACTACGATCAAGCCCCACTCGATGAATATGGTACATATGTTATAAACCTATAGTAGTCCTAAAATCATATGTTATTGTTTTGTGTTCTTTATATCTTGAATTGAAGTCTAACTTACTTTTAATTTTCCCAACAAAATTAGGTTTAATTAGGCAACCGAAATGGGGTCATTTGAAAGAGCTGCATGCAGCAGTTAAGCTGTGTTCGAAAACTCTACTTTACGGAGTTGTGAAAGATTTCTCATTGGGTCCACATCAAGAAGTAACTAAAGACCCTCAAAATATATATTTACCGCTGATATTTCTTGACAAAAATTTTCATCATGAACTACTATTTTGTAACATTTTATTTTGCAAAACAGGCATATGTATATAGGAGAGGCACATCAGAATGTGCAGCGTTTCTTATAAATAGAGACGAAATCAATCGAGCCGTGGTCCGGTTTGGAAATCGAAACTACGAACTTGCTCCGCACTCGATTAGCGTCTTACCAGACTGCAAATTTGAGGCTTTCAACACAGCTAAGGTATGCTCTTGAATAACTGCATTTTAAAGCAATGGATCTCAAGTGCATAAATATTTTTGAGCAAATTATCTATGCATATTTATTGTAACAATTTTTAGGTGAGCACCGAATATAGTACAAGAACAAGGAAGACAACCGTGAGGTTGAATTCAGCAGGGGTATGGAAAGAATTTGGTGAAAATATTGCAGTGTTTCAAGATACTACAATACGATCAAACTTATTGTTAGAGCAAACGAGTACTACTAAGGATACGTCTGATTATCTGTGGTACACTTCAAGGTAACATTCGCTAATTAAGAAACAAAATTCTTGAAAATGCTTACAATTCGAATCAGACATTTTCTAATGCAACGAAGATGATTGACTAATATAGAGGATCCGATACGCTTAAAATTAATTCGTTATATAAAACAATTAGTATATAGTTCGTGTTTAATTAATAACAAATGTATGTATTTAATTTTTTGTAGCTATAATGTGCGAATTAATGAGCCCGAATCCGCTGTGATGAGAGTAAATTCTCGAGGACACGTGTTACGTGCATTTGTAAATGGACAACTTATTGGTAAGATTCTTGATGCTTAATTTTCTTACTACTATGATTTTAGTACTCCCTCCGTCCTCCATTTAGTGACGGAGGGAGTTTGGGCACGCGTTTTTTCGCATTTTATGGTATAATAATAAATTAATGTGTTAAAGTGTTAAAGTGGAATAATTGTGGGTCCATTTGAATTGTTTAATAGTATTAAAATATTAAAATAATAAAAAGTAGATGTATAAAGTGTTAAAGTGTTAAAGTGATTGTGGGGTCTACGTCCAAAAATGGAAATTGTCAGTAAATGGAGGACGTCCCAATATAGTATTAACGTCACTAAATGGAGGACGGAGGGAGTATAATATTTTCGTAAGAAATATGTATTTGACGAAATATTCGATTTGATTTGTTTAGGTTCGGAGCATGGGACTCCTAGTCAACGAAGGTTCACTTTGGAGAAGACGGTGGCTCTCGTAAAAGGAACAAACAACATTTCCTTGCTAAGCAATATGATTGGATTACCGGTATTCTTTACAATCATACTTTTCTTCACTTTTATTTACCGTCTAATATTAATCACTTCGATGAATTTGTTATAGGATTCAGGTGCTTTCATGGAGCGCAAGGCATATGGATTGTCTAGAGTGATGATTCGAGGTCAAGATTTATCCACCTCTTCATGGGGATATCAAGTAAATCTACATTTCCCTACGTGCGTGTGTTGGCCTAGCGGTAGGAGGTTAAGAATAACGTATCAGGACCTAATTTCTATTGTAAAGCTTAAAAAATAAAAAATAAAATCTACATTTCTCTAATTTCAATTTTTCTTAATGGATTTTAACAACAATAATGACTTTTTGTATAATTTTTTTTCCCAAAGGTTGGATTAGTTGGAGAGAAACTGCAACTTTACACAGAGGAAGGATCAAGAAAGGTGAAATGGAGCAATTTCAACCCCTCTTCTAAGCCACTCAAATGGTATAGGGTAAGAAAATTAATTAGGGGTCTATGTTATGACTAGGTTTACATAATAATTGTATTCGAATTTTAAATCGATTTTCTATTGTTAGTCCACATTCGATGCACCAAATGGAAATGATCCGGTAGCACTGAATCTGGGGTCAATGGGAAAAGGCGAAGCTTGGATCAACGGACAGAGTATAGGAAGATATTGGATCTCTTTTCACACACCTCAAGGATCCCCTTCACAAATATGGTACGTAATCAGTGTTCTAAAAATCGGCCTAGGCGGCCGCCTAGACGGCGCCTAGGCGCTAGGCGGTGCCCGGCCGCCTAGATTTTATGCTAGGCGGCCGCCTAGCCGAGCACCTTCTAGAAGCGGCCGCCTAGGCGGCCTTAGGCGGAGCTGGGCGGGCTAGGCGGGCTGGGCGCAAATTTATGTTAAAGACTATTAAATTTGTAGAATTTGAACCATTAATTAGCATACTAGCATATTATATTATTATATAATTTATATTTGTTGAATCTTGTCCATTAATCATAAATTAGTAGATGAAAGTATATTAGTATATATTTTTTATTATATGATATTGTGTAAAAATAATAGTAAAAATACATAAAATAACTCTTATCCGCCTAGTCCGCCTAGAATCCGCCTAGACGCTAGTCGGCAGCCCGCCGCCTAGCTACCGCCTAGCGTATTTTAGAACATTGTACGTAATTCATAAAATGACTCATTATAAGTTGGACGGAGGGAGTATTAAACTTGTTATGGAATTTCTTTGAATTCTTATTTATTTATTCAGGTATCACATACCAAGATCGTTTTTAAAGGCGAGAGGAAACTCGGTGGTGATTTTTGAAGAAGAGAGTGGGAATCCTCTAGGCATATCGATTGACACGGTTTCAATAACAAAAGTTTGTGGGCTTGTTTCTTCTTCAAACCCTCCTCTAGTCAGCTCACAAGTAAAGCAACGTGGAAGGAGGGCTAGGGTTGAGCTCCATTGCCCTCCCAATAAAACTATTTCTAACATTTTGTTTGCAAGCTTTGGAACCGTTTTAGGAAATTGCAATAGTAATCATGCTATTGGGAGATGCCACTCAATCAATTCAATCTCTATTGTGAAAAGAGTAAGCCCCCATCCCTTCACTTGTTCGATCGAACGTCGATTTTACAAATTCATTAGGAACCCTAACTATGGAACATTCAGCCCTAACTCTATGTACTGTTGAATATATCTCTCGAATCGTAAGAGAAATTTTCTTTTTTTATTTACGTGTATGAAATTTTGGTAATGCAGGCTTGTTTGGGGAAGAAAATATGCTCGATTCCTTTGTCGAACGCGTTTTTCGGAGGTGATCCGTGTCCAGGAATTTCTAAAGATTTGATGATCGAGGCTGAATGCCGATGATCATTAAGTATGATTATCGGTTTCGGATTGTTTTATTTAAAAGAATATATGTATAATTATGCTTAAGAATGTAGTTTTATGAATTTGCTCCTTTACATTAGTGTAACGCATTGTGCATTAAGCCTATTTCATGTAATTTAATTTATTTATGGTGAATGTGTAAAGGGATTATGTAATTAAATTTTACTCTAGTTTATTATTAATTTTGAACCCCGTTATTTTTTTTTTTTAATTTACATAATATTGTGGACGAATAGAGCATTATTTGCCTTTTTTGTCTTCAATGAAAATAAATATATGAATATTCATCATATATATAAAAAACGGACAAACCACACGAAGAGGGAGAAACAAAATACCTTCTACTTCAAGACATATTTTGTGTTTGAAGGTTTCTAGCCACGCCATGGCTGCAAATCAACGGTTGCTTGCAATTAGAGCATGCCATCCGGGATTTGCCCCGCCAAGATACGGTCCCGGCTCTCTCAAAACCCGAAACACCAATTCAAAAATTCCGAAGTAGGAAACGATATTGGAGGGGCAGCTACATTTACGACGGGAAAAATCAGACTTACACTCGAGGGGAATAGAAGCTGGACTTTGGCGCAAAGGGCAGTTCTTCAAACTGTTTACGCCATCTTTTCGCATGTTCTGTACAAACAAGAGAAGATACTTAAATCAACACCTAGTGTTACTAATACTAACAGAGTCGTAAGATGTTGAAAAGTTAATGAACAGGACAGCAAAGTATCAACTTACTATATGTTGTTGAGAGGGAAACGAAACAGGCGAGTGAAGGAACCTCAAACGGGTTGGATCTGCGTGAAAACACGTAAGGTTACATTTGAAGCTCGAAGTGCCTACTGCAGACAAACAGTAAATCTGTTCATAATCACACATATAACAACCATCTACGACCAGTATCACTCCATTTCCATGAGCTGGTCCATGGCTGTAGATCACCAGCTCAGCCGTCCGGGTTGCCCCACCAAGATACAGGGCTGGTTTTCACAATTTGATCCCGAATCACCAACTCAGCCGTTCAAAATATGATAGTTCGAAAAAAATTTAAAAGAAATAAAGCAAAAGTAAAGTCGACTAAACGTTTATTCACATTATTCAAGTTAATGTCGATGACAAAATTAAACCTTTAACGTCCAGTTTGTACCGAGTCATCAAGCATGCAAAACCTTCTATGAGCAGATTCAACCCCTTCCTACATGAGAGAGCTTAAATTTCCTTATGCAGATGCAACCAAAGGAAATGATGGCAAGGAGAGAGAGTACAGGAGACAAGGGCTTTGTCCTGCGAAGTTGTTGAGTTAACAAAATGTACAACACTTCTCCATCGGATCAATGGTGATTTCTTCATTCCCTGCCACCAAGAAAACAAAACTTTGAAAGTTTAATTGCGATTCAACTTAAATGGCAAGCATGGACAATTCTTCTATCTGTTGATTAAAACTTGCAACCAGAGCAAAAGATTAAGTGATGTCATGTCATTTTCTTCAAGTTTCTTCTTTTTTGCATATTAAATTGTTGAAAATATTTGATTTAATGTTTGAAACTTACTTCAGACAATTAGCCTTCAAGAATTCCATAATATGAACACAAACTAATACAAACGAGCTATAGCTGGGCAAACTTCTGATCCAAAATATGCCTATCCATGTCTACAAGAGCCAAAGAGCAACAGTGGGGAAACACGAAGCATATAAGTCCAACGTGACTTGTAGATTTCACAAGGGAAATTGAGAAGCATATTAATGTAGACTTTTACCCCTTGCAGTTTTGTGCACCTTGATAATTATTTACTGGGAAAAGACACAATTCACACTCAGGTGCTGCTTGTTTCTGAATCTTTATGTTGATAGCGAGTTAGCATATGCGGATAAGATTGGCTAGTGCCTCTATCAGATAAAAACACGTGCACAAATCTTGTGAATGTATGTCTACTTACTGGAACTCAAACACCTCTTATGAAAAGGTAAATATGCAATAGCCCTTTCTTGATTTCAAGTGGTTCGTGAAGAATCACAGCTGCTGTCAAAACCAGATGTTTGTTCGGCCTCCAGTTAGAGCCTCCTTCTGCAATTTAACAAGCACAATATCAATAAGTGCCACTGTTGATTCATTCGAATTGAAAAATGTGCCGTAGCAAGTAGTGAATGAATGAGTTTTCATGACTTGAGAGGCAACTCCATCTAATCAACAAGCATGTGGATATTATCTCATAGAAAATGTTAACAAAAAGTCGGGGATTTTATTCCGTCTCTTACTAAAGAGATGTGGTAGAAGATTAAAAAAATACTAGCATTTTAAACAGAAGAGGATGAGATCATGTGTTCAATAGATCAGGCAAAGAGAGTTCAGCCATAACATGGCTGCACATCAACTGTTGCTTGCAAATAGCATTCCATCCGAGTCGCCCCGCCAAGATAAAGGTTGCACTTTCTCAAATCCTGAAACAACAAACACTCACACACACATAAGTAAGCAACTACACTAAGCAACATGAGGAAAGCATTAGAGTAAGAAGTAGTTAGAAGCAAATCTGTGTTTGATCATTCCAAGTCCACCTTTGACAAGCAACATTCTCACTCACTCTGGACTGTACGAAGAATCGACATACTGAATAATTGTTTTTCATTCAAAGAAAAGGATGGAAAGAGAATATATACTGCAGACGGATTGAGATACCTAGAGTCTTAACAATGAAAAGGTTTTTTTTGTTGTTGAAAACAGACAGATACTAAGTGATCTCTAACCCCTTTTGAGAATTGCCACAGCAGTGATGACACACAGAAACGTTTTTTCAATAGACGAATACCACCATCGAAGGAATCATACAGCATGAATAGCTACAGGCATAAAACACTGTCCTTTCTCTCTCATAATGAATCAAGAAAGGAAGGTGGCGCAATTCAAGCAAAAAGCCTTTTTGAGAATTGCCACAGCAGTGATTGACTGGTTCACACGCAGAAACCTTCGAAGGAATCATAGTATGAATCACTGCTGACATGAAACATAATCCTTTCTCTCTCATAATGAAAATTCTCCATTATAATCGAGAAAGGAAGGGGGGGCAATTCAACCAAAAAGCCTTTATGAGAAGTGCCACAGTAGTTATTCACACGGAAACCTTCTTTTAATAGATGATACCGCCATTGATGGAATCATATAGCATCAATCACTGCTCTGCTGACATTAATCACTGTCCTTTCTCTTATAATCGAGAAAGGAAGGGGGCGCAATTCAACCAAAGAGGGGAGATCAAATACTACAAAACGAAACCCTCCAATATATTTCAAAAACCATCGATTGGAGGAGATGAAAAGATTTTCTACTGATAGATGGAGAAGAAGACATTTTTAGCGTTTGAAAACTTTTACTGCGGAAGAGGGGAATAAAGCATGAGTTTGAAAGCGGAGCAGAAAATTTTGCCACCATGGGTGAAGAAAGAGAGAAATTTTTTACCGCGGAAGAGGGAAAAAGAGTTTGATAGAAAGTCATTGATTTTCCATCGATGGATGGAGAACGAAGAAACTTTTAGCTCGAGAAAACTTTTACGGCGGAAGAGTTTGATAGAAAGCCATTGCTGTTGAGGATTGATGGATGGAGGAGAAAATTTTTAAAGAGAAATTTTTTTAGGGCGGAAGAGAGAAGAAAGAGGAGGAGTTTGAGGGACGATGATCGGAGCTCTGTATTTATAGAGAGAGAAAGGGGAGGAGTTTGAAGGGCGCGATCGAAGCTGGCTGTGTCTGTCTGTATAGCTAGAGAGAGAGAGAGAGTTAGACCGTTGTACTGTTGTAAATAATTAAGGTAAAAGCGCGTTCAAGAAAAAAAAATATAATTACTGTATTTCTAGCGACTTTGTTTCCCTTTTCTCTCGCAGAAAAAAAAAGGAAATTAATTATTTCTTTTGGGCCAATAATCAAATTTCTTCATATCAAATGGGATTTTGGGCCGGGCCAGTTGTGAGGCCTGCTAAAAGCCCATTAAGAAATTAGGTCTATGTAGTACGGTACGATTGAAGGCCCATTAAGGATTATTTAGGAGCATTTTTGAGAAGTTAATTTAATTAATGCCTAAGAAATTTGAACAAAGTTTAGATATTACAAGGCTAAATTCAAATTTGGAAAGTTGTTTGGGCTCGAGAGCTGATGAACTTCGGAGTGTTAGGAAGAATAGAGCTGGAAATCCGGTTCAATATTAAATGAGTCAGGCTTAAGCACAACTTTGCTCGCGGCTCAGCTCAACTCCCGTAAATCCTTATAAGACGAAAGTATATGCACAATCAGAGCAAAGTCTTACCAACTGATACATGCTTGGTTCTATAAATAATTATGTATGTCGATGTAATTTATAATGATATTTTTTGAAGTGTCGTGTATGTCAATGTAGCTATAAGTCATTTTTCAAACCGTGTGAGGTCCCAATCCATAAGGACCCTAACGATGAATATGGCATCTAATTATTAAAATTTATGAATAATATTAAGGGATGGTGATTAATTTCTTACATTAATTTATGGCTCATTAATTCAATATTTTGTCATGTAAAAGTATATATCATAGGTAAGATTGAACTGATTGTGAAATCTTTAAAAAGACCACTTTACAATAAATTATATATATATAGATATATAAAATATCGTTCAATTATTTTACTCAACATAAATTATCATGAGTCTTTCGTCTTAATTCCCGTATTCAGAAAATAATCTCTGTATCAATGAAACGTAGGGTAAAATTATGAGTATTAATAGCATTGACATGTAACTGTTGGTGAATCGATCGGCATTTACTTTATATAACTATACTAGACATTATAATTAATTCTTTATGTTTAATTCAGTGTAGTTACATATATACCTCGGAATTAATAGTAATGTTGCAATTAATTTGTAATTCATGGTGCCTTAAATTATAGATCTTTTTTCAATTATTTGATAAATTAATGTAACAAATTGTAGCCATCTTATTATAGATATTCATACATTCAATCAACTCAATTATTCCATACTACATTTTATCAATCTATTAAAAAAGGCGATATATAATGAATTAATAATTCGGTCTTAACTTAAAATCACATTACATATTTATAGTGCATTATATTTAGTTAAAATTGAAAATAATAGTACTGAAATTTGAGGCACGATCGTTTTGATTTTTAATTAATTAAATGCAGATCTACTATCTATTAATTTATCAAGTATTATACGTGCGTCCTCGTCTACTATCTAAGTATATTATATATTGATGTTTGGGTATTTCACACTATTAGCTAAAAACCTTAATTAAATTCCACATGATAAATACTATAATTAATTTACTCTTTTTTATAAAAAAAAAATAAATAAAAAATAAAAAAGGAAAAGAAAGAAAGTGATTAATCCGTATCTCCTTATTAACTAATTGTGTGATTCGTCAACTCAAATTACAATAATATTATATAAATTTATGAGAATTATGCATACCACTCAGGATTTCATCAACCACCTTGGTAGCGCCATGGCTAGCAATTTTTCATCTCTCTCTGTATATATATGTATGTTTGTAGAGAGAGACTGGGAGAGAGAGAGAGAGATGGCGATGGTGAGGTGGCGGTTGTTGTCGTTGGTGTTGGTGGTGGCTGCCGCCGCAGTGGGCGGCGACGTAACCTACGATGGAAGGTCGCTCATCGTCGACGGACAGCGGAAGCTTCTTTTCTCTGGTTCTATTCATTATCCACGTAGCACCCCTGATGTATGTATATAAACTCTCTCTCTCTCTCTCTCTCTCTCTCTCTCCCTCTCTAGATTTGCAGATTTCTCGTAAATATGTTCATGTTCATGAAATGCTCAGTATTTACCTCTACAGTTCCACATTCTTAATTACTTTTAAATGTAAAATGAATAAAATTTATAACTATTCACAGATGTGGGCAGATTTGATATCAAAAGCCAAGCTGGGAGGATTAGATGCAATTGATACTTATGTATTTTGGAATATTCATGAGCCCCGACAAGGACAGGTGCATATTCCATACTCCCTTCGTCTCATTTTTCTTTTTCTTTTTTTTCTTTTTTTTTTTTTTTTTTTTTTTTCCCTTCTTATTTGGAACTTTTAATTTCAATTGACTAGTTTCCTAAAATGTAAAAATTAACTCTTACGTTTCAATGTAATCCCCTTTTCAAAATGTCGTGCCGAAATGAAACAAGCTTATCCATTTGTAACGGAGGAGTATTAGATAAAATTAAATTTAAATTTTGTTTTTATATGAAAATTAATAATCTTTGGGATTAATTAATTTTGTTGGATGTATAATTACAGTATGATTTCAGTGGAAGAGGTGACATAGTGAGGTTTATCAGAGAAGTACATTCTCAAGGCCTCTACGTTTGCCTTCGAATTGGGCCCTTTATAGAGGCTGAATGGTCTTATGGGTAATTAATTTGCTTATTTTAAAATAAGTATGTTTACGTTTCGGGACTAAATGTCATTCTTACACACCATGTCTGATATAGAGGCCTTCCATTTTGGCTTCACGACATTCCCGGCATTGTATTCCGATCCGATAACGAACCCTTCAAGGTAATTAATATCACTATAACTCTCGACTTTAAACGGCAAATGAAGGAATACTAATTTGGTAATGTTGGTGGACAGTTTTACATGCAAAATTTTACGACAATGATAGTGAACCTGATGAAGTCGGAGAGACTCTTCGCCTCACAAGGAGGCCCCATCATACTCTCTCAAGTTCGAACCCCTCTCTCTCTCTCTCTCTCTAAAAACATGTTAATTAATTAGCCATTTTGGATGATAATTAACAAAAATAATCCAGATCGAGAACGAATATCAAAACGTGGAAAGTGCATTCCGTGAAAAAGGGCCGCCGTATGTGAAATGGGCCGCGGCCATGGCGGTGGGCCTTAATACTGGTGTGCCATGGGTCATGTGCAAGCAAACCGATGCCCCTGATCCAGTGGTAAAGCCCATTAACCCAAATTCCTCACTAATTGGGCCTTCATTGGGCCCACTCAACATCGAATTTAATTGGGCCCGGCCCATTCCATGAATGGGCCTCTACTAAATATACATGTAAATACATGCAGATAAATGCTTGCAATGGGAGGCAATGTGGGGAAACCTTTGTGGGGCCCAATGCTCCAAATAAGCCAGCTATTTGGACTGAAAATTGGACACATTTGTAAGTTTCTATTTTTTTATTTTTTTTTTAAAAAAATCTTATTTTATACTCTTGCCGTTTCACTCTTACGAAGATAACTCTTTCGACATAGAAATTGAGACGCGATAGATAGTAATGGATAAAGCAGTGCAAAATGGGATAGGAGAGCATTTCTTTAATTATTTTTTAATAATTATTTTCTTGTTCAATCGATTCGCGCAGCTATGACGTGTATGGTGATGTCACCAAGGTTTGGTCGCCCGAATACATGGCATACCATGTTGCTCTCTTCATAGTCAAGAAGAATGGGAGCTTTATAAACTATTACATGGTATATAAAGATCTTCAGCTAATCGTAAATTTTTTTAGTGTTACATCTCATATCGTACTAATACATTCTCTTGATCAAGTATCACGGCGGGACGAACTTTGGAAGGAATGCATCTGGATTCATGCTTACTAGTTACTATGACCAAGCTCCACTCGATGAATATGGTATATATATACCACATACTTTACATTATAACTTATTTTTGTGTGCACATATTATTGAAAT
The DNA here is from genome assembly GCA_029379335.1 of Thymus mandschuricus. NCBI lineage: Eukaryota > Viridiplantae > Streptophyta > Magnoliopsida > Lamiales > Lamiaceae > Thymus > Thymus mandschuricus. Next base: position 40,664,222 of record CM057074.1, read on the forward strand.
CTAACTTATTTCTAATTTCGTAATATTAATAGGTTTAATGAGACAACCAAAATGGGGTCATTTTAAAGAGTTGCATGCAACGGTTAAGTTGTGTTCAAATACTTTACTCTATGGAGTTGCAACAAATTTCTCACTCGGTCCACTTCAAGAAGTAATTACCATTAATATTTCTTCACTAATTTCTTCATCACGAACTACAACCTTTTAAGTGTATCCTTTGAGAAACAGGCTTACGTATATCGGAGAAATGCATTAGCATGCGCGGCATTTCTTATAAACAAAGACGAAAAGAACGGAACCGAGGTTCGATTTGGAAATCGAACATATGAACTTCCTCCGCGGTCGATAAGCATCTTACCGGACTGCAGGACTGAAGCATTCAACACAGCTAAGGCATGCTCTTGAATAACTATTTACACTTTCTTGCAATTGATTCTATAACACATGAATGTTTATTTATGAGTAATGTTGTAACAATTTTCGTAGGTGAGCAATGAATATAGTACAAGAACAAGGAAGGTAGCTGTGAAGTTAGATTCAGCAGAAATATGGGAGGAATTTGATGAAACTGTTGTAGCGTTTGACGATACTACCATAAGATCAAAATTATTGCTAGAGCAAACGAATACGACTAAGGATACATCTGACTATCTGTGGTACACTGCAAGGTAACATTTGCTAATTCGAATTCGAGTTTGATTTTCTATTGCATTTTCTACTATTGATTAAAAAAATGCAATAGACGATCTGATTGGCTTAAAATAATCTAGCAATTAACGATCAAATAAATGCATTTAATTATTTGTAGCTATGAATTGCAAATTAACGAGTCAGAATCTGCTGTGATGAGAGTAGATTCTCGAGGACATGTGTTGCGTGCATTTGTAAACGGGAAACTTATTGGTGAGATATTGTTGATGCTTAAATCTCTTATAATTATATAATCTTAGTAAAGTTTTATCTTTAGAAATATGTATTCTACAAAGTATTTGCTCTGCTTAGGGTCGGAGCATGGGACTTTTAAAAACGCAAGCTTCACGTTGGGGAAGACGGTGGCTCTCGTAAAAGGAGCAAACAACGTTTCGTTGCTAAGTAATATGATTGGATTGCCGGTATATTTTGTCAATTAGGATCCGTATGTTTTGTTATTATAAAATGAATATAACATTTTTAACGAGACAACTCAAAAGTTTCGAAAAAAAATTCAACCTAGCCCAGCTCAGACCAAAGTTAATTTTAATAATGCCCAATGAGCCTTGTGCTAAATCTATGGATTTGTTATAGGATTCGGGGGCCTTCATGGAGCGCAGGGCGTACGGATTGGCTAATGTAAGCATTGGAGGTCGAGATCTATCCAACTCTTCATGGGGATATCAGGTATATTTACTGTCGATTGTTTTTAAAAAAACAAGTTCAATCTTCTTAATGGAATTTGATAATACTACCTCCATCTCATCTAATTAGCTACAAATGAACAGTAACATTTTCGGCACGCTTTTCCACCGAAACCTAGTACGGGTTTAACGATATAATATTAAAATATTATTTCTTTTACGGGATACTACGAGTGTCGGACTATCCCGTAAAAGAAATAATATTTCAAAATTATATCGTAAAACGCGTACTAGGTTTCGGTGGAGATGCGTGCACGTCACATCAATAAAGTTTTGTAGCTAATGGGGTGAGATGGAGGTAGTAGTAATGATCTTTGATAACTTAATTCTCCAAAGGTTGGATTAATGGGAGAGAGGCTGCAACTTTACACAGAGGAAGGATCAAGAAAAGAGAAATGGAGCAACTTCACCTCCTCTTCTAGGCCACTCAAATGGTATAAGGTAAGATAATTAATTAACTTTCAATGTCATGAATTTCGTATACAAAATAATTATACTAGAATTTTTAATCAAAATTTATATTGTCAGTCGAAATTTGATGCACCTGAGGGAAACGATCCAGTAGCACTAAATCTAGGGTCGATGGGGAAAGGTGAAGCATGGATTAATGGAGAAAGTATAGGAAGATATTGGGTCTCTTTTCTCACACCCCAAGGCTCTCCTTCACAAATATGGTAAACTTCTTGTGTCATTTCTTGAGAGTAATACAAAATTAACAAACTTTGAGATGATTTTTGTATTAAATCTTTTGTTATTCAGGTATCACATACCAAGATCGTTTTTAAAGGCCAAAGGAAACTTAGTGGTGGTGTTCGAAGAAGAGAGTGGTAATCCTCTAGGGATATCGATTGACACGGTTTCTATAACAAAAGTTTGTGGGCATGTTTCTTCTTCAAACCCTCCACTAGTAGGGTCACAAACAAAGCAAGATGGAAGGAGGGCTAGGGTTGAGCTCCATTGCCCTCCCAATAAAACTATTTCTAACATTTTGTTTGCAAGCTTTGGAACCATTTTAGGAGACTGCAATAGCAATCATACTATTGGGAAATGTCACTCAATCAATTCCACCTCTATTGTGGAAAGAGTAAGCCCTCCCTTTTTACTCTTTGTTATTAGTTTTCTTTTTCAACTTTTTATATGTTCAACCAACCCATGATTTAATAAATTGAGTAACCCTAATTCTACATATTATCGAATATTATCTCTCGAATCGTAATAGAAAATTCTCGTTTGATAATTATGTATATGAACTTTTGGTAATGTAGGCTTGTTTGGGGAAGAATATGTGCTCGATTCCTTTGTCAAACACGTTTTTTGGAGGTGATCCGTGTCCCGGAATTTCTAAAGACTTGATGATCGAGGCTGAATGCCGATGATCACTGAGAGTATGATTATCGGTTTCTGGAGAATGTGTTTTCTGAATTCGTGTTTTTTACATTGCAGTAATGTATATTGTGTATTAAGCCATTTCATGTAGTTTGATTTTAATTATTTATGCAGAATTACAAGTAAATGATGGTTGTTGTATGGATTCCAGTATTCTTGTGTGTAAATTCAAGCATATGATATATTACCTAACATTGTTGTGTGTAAATTCAGCTTAAACAATACTATACCTTTATTTTATAAAATTCCATATTACAAAGTTCCATCCATTTTAATATCTATAATTACATATACCCAAAACCAATTCAAAAAAAATTATTCGTTTAAAAAATTGCGAGCGGAAGGAGTATTATTTTCGAAAACAGACCTTAAAATTGAACCTAAGCTAATTCAGTCGCCTCTACCACTATATATATAAGCTAGCTACAAGATTATTAATTCCATAGTGGACCTATATATATATTACCTACTTATTTAGTCGTTTTTACAAGACTAGTTAAGCTTAATTTGACCTATTTTTAGCTTTAAAGTTCGATTTAATGTTATGTAAATTAACGTTCACAATATTACATAACAATATCCTATCGTATTGTATTGATAAAAGTATATCATCAGATATACTCTCCTCGTCTCTTTCTAAGTGACGTGTGATCCCTTTATCTCTCTATATACTCTATAGTCTTTCACTCTTTTACATTCATATATAAGATATAAAATATTAAAAAATGTCATTTACGAAGAGACGGAGAGAGTATATTCCTTCACGGTTTTAAAAAAAATTATTTATATCATCCCATTGTAATCGTCTAATAATCCGATTAAGAGGACAAAAATTGTCGGATTTAGCAAGTAGATTCGAGCGGTAAAAATTAAATTATTCGATTTATTAAACAAGTTTGAATTGAAATGGTAAGTGAATCATGCCAACAATGTTTAATTTCTTGTTCCAAATTAAACAATTTATAGCTGTCAAAAACTTTGTTCCATTCTACACCACATCATCATCTCATGATATTCTTTTTTTGTTTCCTTCTTTTCCTTTAATTTGTTAAATCCATAAATACAAATTAATTCAATTTTTTTTTTTTGTTCTTTTTGAGTGAATAAAAGGAGGAATTTGTGGCTTTTTTTTAATGTATATAATGATGCAATAATGCAAAATTTCATGCATTTTCCCTTTCCTTTATATACTTCACTCCATGACTTACCTTCTCCTTCAAATTAATATAATCTTTGCTTATACGTTTGAATTACTAAGTTTTTCACGCTGAAAATCTCATCTTTTAGTTCAAAAGTTGGATTTCTTGGCCATTTTTTCTTCTACATGTGGTAGAGAGAGAGAGAGAGAGAGAGAGAGAGAGATTTAGTATGGTGGCCTGGCGGTGGTGCTGGTGGCTCAGTGTGGTGGTGGCTGCGGCGGTGATGGGCGGCGCAAGTGGCGGCGATGTTACTTATGATGGAAGGTCGCTCATCGTCGACGGACAGCGGAAGCTCCTCTTCTCTGGTTCTATTCATTATCCAAGAAGCACCCCTGATGTACTCTTTCTCTCTCTCTCTCTCTCTCTCTCTCTCTCTCTCTCTCTCTCTCTCTCTCTCTCTCTTATTCCATCTCGTGAAGTAGCAGTACTATTTCATCCCTAGCTAATTATTGGCGTTTGGTATATAAATGCCGTGACCTTAAATCTTCTACTTATTTGCAAAAAAAAAAAAAGAACAACAAAATAAAACCAGTTGGTGTGCTATAATATTCATTCAACTAATTTTATTACAGATGTGGGCATCGTTGATTTACAAGGCCAAACTCGGCGGACTAGACGCTATCGACACTTACGTATTTTGGAACCTTCACGAGCCGCAACGAGGACAGGTACTAATATCATACTCCATCCGTCCACGAGAAATAGACCCAATCGTTTCGATACGAGTATTTATATATTTTATTGAAGGAAAAATCAGTATGATTTCAGCGGAAGGCATGACCTATTGGGTTTTATAAAGGAAGTTCAATATCAAGGTCTCTACGTTTGCCTTCGAATTGGGCCATTTATTGAAGGTGAATGGGCATATGGGTAATTTCACACACCTTTTATTTCTATTACTTAGCTTAATCCTTAATTCACAATCGAAATTAATGGTGATTAGTGAAATATTTACCCAATTAATCACTTTTATATCTTTCCCTTCCGAAAATGCCCATGCTTGCTATTTTTGGCTGCGGCAGAGGCTTACCCTTTTGGCTCCACGACGTACCCGACATAGTATTTCGTTCCGACAACGAGCCATTTAAGGTAAACTTCCTATATTTATACATTTATTCATATATAAAATATTCAAATTATCTATTTTAAATTTGTCGCTTGTCTATTTTGACGCCAGTTTTACATGCAAAATTTCACGACGAAAATAGTGGACATGATGAAGAGCGAGAAACTATTCGCCTCGCAAGGAGGACCAATCATAGTTTCCCAGGTCGGATTTCACTTTTAATTTTTTTCCGACGATACTAAAAAATTGAAAAAAAGTAAATATTGAAGATATAAATTCAGATCGAGAACGAGTATCAGAACGTGGAAAAATCGTTCGGCGACAAAGGGCCGCCGTACGTGAAATGGGCCGCGGCGATGGCCGTGGGCCTCGAAACCGGCGTGCCGTGGATCATGTGCAAGCAAGATGACGCCCCCGATCCCGTGGTAAGGCCCATTGGGCCCAATTTCGTAATTCGGGCCCCCGTTTTGGGCCCGTAATGGGCCGCTGCTAATTTAGAGTTAAATGTGTATGCAGATTAATACATGCAATGGGATGAGATGTGGGGAGACATTTGTGGGGCCCAATTCACCAAATAAACCAGCTATGTGGACAGAAAATTGGACACATTTGTAAGTGACCTACTCTTTTTCCTGTCATTTTAATCCTCTTCTATCTATGCAGCCTAGTTCGAAACGTCCACTTTCGTTTCGGTACGGTAATTAAGAAACACGTGTGAAGTGTGGAAGGAGGTAGGTTTACCGATTAGAAAAGTAGATGTTTTGAATAACACTACTCAAAACGGAAAAAAAAAAGTGGACGTTTTGAACGAGATGGAATGAGTAGTTTTTTGATGTTTATTGATGTGTATGTGAAGCTATGACCATTATGGGAACACTACTAAAATCAGACCAGCTCAAGACATTGCATACCATACTGCTCTATTCATAGCCAAGATGAATGGAAGCTACATAAACTACTACATGGTAAGAAAGCATCCTTCCGACAAGTCGGAGCGCCGCCGCGTGTTTCTGCTAACACGCTCGTTTTCTTGATTCAGTATCACGGTGGGACGAATTTCGGAAGGAATGCATCTGCATTTATACTAACTAGTTACTACGATCAAGCCCCTTTAGACGAATACGGTACGCTTCGTGAAAATATGTTCGAAAACTTCATCTCATTGAACCATTCTTACATTTTTTTTATAATTCCTGAGAAAATGCAGGTTTAATTAGGCAACCAAAATGGGGCCATTTAAAAGAGATGCATGCAGCTGTAAAACTGTGTTCAAACACCCTACTTTATGGAACTAAAACTAATTTCTCTTTGGGTGAATTGCAAGAGGTAACATTTTCAAGAATTCTTCATCAAACTAAACTATTTCAACCAATCTCGATTGTTTTTCTCAAAACTAGGCCTATGTTTACGAGGGCGAAGACGGAGAATGTGCAGCATTTCTAGTGAACACAAATGAAAGGAGAGATGCAGATGTTGAGTTTCAAAATCAAACATATCACCTTCCTCGTCTGTCGATTAGCATCTTACCCGATTGCAAAAGTGTCGCGTTCAACACAGCCAAGGTAAGTATCAGAATGGATAGATTTCCATGCAACAAGTTAATTCAAGTAAAATATTACATAAACATAAAACTTACCTGGTTTTTTCTGTGATGTGAGCAATAGGTAAGTGCCCAGTATAGTACAAGAACAATGGTGCCATCTGTGAAGCTGGATTCACCGAAAATGTGGGAAGAATTCGATGAAGTTATACCCTCGTTCGACGATACTTCATTGAGATCGGATACGTTGCTAGAGCAGATGAACACTACAAAAGATACATCTGACTATCTGTGGTACACTGCCAGGTATAACTGAAAAAATAATGTTCATAAAATCTTGAGATTCTATACCTTATCATCAGGCATCAAACGTCGAATCTTTGCTACTGAAAAACGAGAGAAAAAAGAAAATTACCACAACCATTCAAATGGAAATATATGAAATTACAAACTACTAACAGCAACATATATGTTACAGTTATCAGCAATCTGAGGAGTTGCAGTCTATGATCTCTGTCGATTCTCGTGGACATGTATTGCGCACATTTGTGAACGGAGAATTTCTCGGTGAGATAATCCTATTCCAAGCAGTGTATTTCAAGAACAGTTATGCTATTCATGAAAGAAATACGAACCTGTAACGACAAATCACAAAGTGATAATGCTAGAAATATGAGTTTTTAACTGGATGATTCTCATCAGGTTCAAAACATGGGATTTATAGAAATCAAAGCTTCACCTTGGAGACTGCTGCCACTTTGAAGAGTGGAGTGAACAACATTTCCTTGCTAAGCATCATGGTTGGCCTACCGGTATATTCCCATCTCGATTTTTCCTCCTCTTTACAAGTTAACACTCGTCATTGGACATATATGAAAGGTGATTCCACTAATGAAGATATCTTGATTGATCCTTTTAGGATTCAGGGGCACATATGGAGAGAAGGGCTTCAGGATTGCAAAACGCGAGCATTGGCGATGAAGACGTAACGAATTACTCATGGGGATATCAGGTAAGCATGAAAAACAGGCCTATTCAAGTCCAACTCTGTGTTAAAATTCTAACCGCGGTTGCGCTATTGTTTCTAAGGTTGGATTGCTAGGAGAGAAGTTAGAGCTTTACACAGACGAAGGATCGAGCAGAGCAGAATGGAGCAAGTTTAACCACTCCTCTCAGGAACTCAAATGGTATAAGGTAAGAATACAAGTCTCCAAAGTTTAAGTTCACTTTATGCAATCAAGAGAGGTGCTTCTGTTTCCATGCCTAACTGAATGCTGTCAGTCGAAATTCGATGCACCCGAGGGAACTGAGCCTGTAGCACTCAATCTTGGCTCAATGGGAAAGGGCGAAGCTTGGATCAATGGCGAAAGTATAGGAAGATACTGGATCTCCTTTCTTCAACCTAACGGCTCTCCTTCACAAATATGGTACCATATACCAAGATTCTTCCTCAAGCCCACTGATAACCTTCTAGTACTATTTGAAGAAGAAACTGGCGATCCTCTAAGCGTATCAGTAAACACCGTCTCGATAACAAAAATATGCGGGCACGTCTCAGATTCAAATCCCCCACCAGTGACCTCATATGAAAAGCAACGAGGAAGAAGACCTAAAGTCCAGCTCCGTTGCCCCCCGAAGAAAAGAATCACAAACATTTTGTTTGCGAGTTTTGGAAGCCCTTCAGGTGATTGCAGCAGTTATGCTACCGGGAGATGCCATTCGACCAGTTCTACCATTGTTGCAGAGAAGGTAAGCTTATTCTTTACGAAAATAGGACATTCTACTTCAGTTTTTTCGAACCACGTGATTTTTCTTAACATGTATGATTATGACAGGCTTGTTTAGGGAAGACAAAGTGCTCGGTTCCTTATTCATACAGAAGCTTCGGAGGGGATCCATGTCCAGGAGTTTCGAAGGATTTATTGATCGAGGCTGAGTGCCATTGATGATGTGCTATACTATTAACGAACACAACAAGAAGAAAAGAAGCAGATACGAAAGGTAGTCGTAGAATAGATCAAACATGGTGCACATACTGTTAATATGAACAATCACAGTGAGATTGCAGCTAATGCAAAGCTTAATCTAAATTCTTCCGTACCTCTTCCGGTGATGAATCTCAGTCGTTCTTCGCCTCCTTCCCTTCTGCAAGAATTCTAGCTCCTTTGTATACAAATATGGTGCTGAACTTTGCTAGCATGACGATCAAAGTTCCCGATGTAGCATATGAAATGCCACGTCCGACTCTAAATTGTTCAATAATTGTTGACCAGTTTTTTCTCAGATGAACGTTACTTCGTTGATCAATGAATCCGAGTTTCAGTTACTGGCGTATCAGAGTCATGCTAACGAGTACGCAAAACAAATAGAGCTTAGGGTAGCAGAGGATTCAAACTGCCATTGTATTAGAAAAAAACTGAGAATTACAGAACCTAACTAGTACATGAAACTATGCTCTAATCCATTCAACTCTTCTTTCTATTCTACAATTGCAAGAAAGCTACATTTACAGAAGAATAACTTAAAATGAAGAGGCCATGATCCATCCCCGACAACTCCTCAAGCTGCAATTCACGAGCAACAATCTCCGACTTATACCCTTTCTTTTTAGGGTAACGAAAATTCTGGTTTTGACCAATTAAGTACACTATGGTGTTTCTCTCCATCCCCATAGATTAAAGATATAGAGAGCTTCGTCTCATTTACCTGCTATTTTTCTTTTGCTGGGAGGACTTTCCTTTGTTTCTTGAATTTTCTCGATTTTGACTTGAATCTCGACTGAGCTTCTTTCCCAGACGCTGGATGGCAAGATAGCTTTCTGAGAAGGGAGTTCAGCAATGAAAAGGAGAGTTTGTGCCCATCCAGCATACTTGCCATATTTACTCACAAATGCATCTGATACGCGATTGAAGACTCTAGGCGTCAATTTTGTGCCTGCCAGTTCAGGGATGAGGTACCTGGTTGCGATCTTTAATGAGATACCATAAAATATCTAGATTAGCAAAACCTTGAAATGCTCAATCATATATAGTTCATCCATAAGAAAAAACACCCTTTTCTGAACTAAACCGAGAAGAAAGCTTTCGATAATCTCATTGAGTTATCGTAGAGATGCTGACCTGCCACACATGAGTATCAACAGGAATGGCATGATGCTGGTCCAAAGAGAAAAGAGCAATGCAGGCAGCAACCTTCGGGCCAACCCCCGGTAAACTCAAGAGCCCATCAATCCCCCCTTGAAGATCTAATTTTCGAAGAGAGGCGAGCCACTCTCGACCTCCTCCGGGTTTAGATTGCAAAGCCGCAACAGTGCCAACAATATATTTAGCCCTGAACAATTTTCAAGATTACATTCAACCATCAAGAAATATCATTAACATCTGCAATATGAGTGATTCTTTAAAGAAAAATGCAAATGTGTGTCAAAGAATCAATAACATATACTCAATCAAAATCACTGCCATTAACCATGATAATCAATACCAAAGGCATCCAAAAATTCTACCTGTAACCGAAACCAGCCTCTCTGAGCTCGGTTTCCGACAGCATCGCCAGCTTCTCCAGCGACGGGAACTCGAAAAAATCGATTCCTCCCACACTTCCTAAAAACCTTCCCTTGGAAGAGATAAAATCCACCATTTTTGTAATCCTCTGTATATTATTATTCGACGAGCAAATGAACTGAATCAAGCACTCCAAAGGGTCCTGCCGGAGAACCCTCGCCCCCTCCAAATACAATGCCAGCTCAGCAAACCTCTCATCCGCAGCCCTAAATTCTTCCCAAATCGAATTCAACGAAATGCCCATGTTCAGAAAATCGAAAAGATCGATTCTTGCAGCGTCCTCGCTGTCCGTGAAATGACAGAAGTACCCCACGCCGTCGTCATCGAGCTGCTTGAGGGAGATGAGGTGGGGCCCGACGGTGCCGGTGTACTGCGACTCCCCGGTTTTCTTCCACCGGAAAGTTTGGCCGGTGGGGAACGTGAGCGCCAAGTAGAGCTCCGACTTGCTGATATTTAAAGGCTTCCATTTGATTTCCGCGGCGGCGGCGACGGCGGCGGCGGGGAGTGGTTGGGGATTTCGCAGAATGTTGCGGCGTTTGGCGGAGACGGAAGTGATGGTTTTGGTGAAGGATTGGGGCTGCTGCGGCGGAGGAGGGGTTGAAGGTGGCGGAGGCAAGGGCGATTTTGGTCTTTTCATTCTCAGGATTGATCTCGGCCACTGCATATGGAAGACGAAGACGAGGGTTTCGCAGAGACGGAGGAGAGAGAAACGATTTCCCCCTAAATAATTTTAATTACATTTTAACCCCGATTTCAACGGCTAGATTGAGAAACCCCATAATTTGTGGGGCCTAATTTTAATTAATTACAAGAGAAAATGTGCACAATAAACGAAACGAAACACGAAAATGACGTACGGTAAAAAAAAAAAAAAAAATGAAGCATAAAGATCGTGTACGAAGGGAATAGCTTAAAACGAGACAAAAACATTCGCCCTTCTTATTCAATCACACATGAAAGTATCCCCCAAAGGGGAAAAGGTAACATTAAACTTGCTTAACATCAAAATTCACCGTTAGCTTCTAGTACAATTTTTGTTTATACAAGTGTACTACTTTTGCCAATTCATATTAATTTAACGAAGGGCACTAGAAAACTTCCTCGAACTTGAAACGACGACGTATAAGAAGGCAAAAACACTCTATTGCGGCAACGGAATATGACCCAAATCCTCTCTATACGGAGCGTTACTCTGCAATTCGAGCCCACCCGGAAGCCCATTTTCCATTTGGGCCTGGGCCATCGGGTCGAATTTCGTGGGCTCGATGAACGTGACAACCCTATCTTTGCGAAACATGAGATAAATCACCGATATAATATAGACTGCCATAAGAGGAAACACCAAGATTCCGATGAACACATTCCCCACTTTTGGCAAGTTGTTGTGGATTATCCAATCTACGAACGCAGTGCTCAGGTAGTATATGTTGATGCCGATGATTCCGAGCCCTAGGATCCATGAAACCACGATGATCTGCACGTGCAAAAAGACATATGCATCAAACGACATAGATTGTTATGTTTGATTTGAATGATGTGACAGTGTCACGCAATAATGTAGTAAGACGGGATCTAGCTACTTACGTATATGGAGTTCTTGTGGGGTCCCATCTTGGTGGAGCTGGTGCTGAACTTCAGAAGTGGGATTAGAGCGAAAGGAAGCTCGAACGACAGTATCATCTGAAATTATTAATATCGTAACTTGTAAAATTACAATGCATACAATTCGTAGATTGAATAGGATGAATAAGTCGAGTGATGAGAATACAAACCGATGCAATAATGATAAGACGCCCGGCTCCGGAGGATCCTCCGATTATAGAAACTACTAGACTAGGTGTTATGGCAATCAACCTCGTCATCAAGTTTCTTGTCCATGTTTTCATCTTGAGATCCAAGAAACCCTGTATGTTTTTTCGAAAAATAATTCAACTTAGTACTATTGTATTATTTAAAATATTTGTAAATAGTTTTCTTTTGGTTTTAATATTAACCTGCATAATGTATTGCCCTGCATAAGTTCCGGTAATAGTGGAGCTCTGGCCTGAGGCCAACAATGCGATGGCATACACAGTAGAACTTGATTTCCCCAAAACGTTCTGAAACAGGAAGAAAAATAATAAGAATATGAACTATCATGTATATATTTTCTTTTATCTATTTAGAGTCTTTGAGATCGATTAATTTCAACATTATTTGAACCTTGAGAAGGAAAGATGCAGAATTGAGCGTTAAGTCACTGCAATTCTCCGCATCTTCACTTGATAGGTCATCTGCTAAACAAACAGTGCCGGAGACAGAAATCACTGCAACATTGATCAGAAAAGCTACAAAAAGTGCAAATCCGCTCTCAATCAAGAAGTATCGACACGCATCCTGAATAAAAAGAATAAAAAAACTAAAGTTAGAAACCGAAAGAATAACATTATCATTCAATGATATCCAAGAAAAACTGGTCCATAATTAAATACTCGAACTTTGACATCCAACATGTCCTATACAACTATCCATGCTAGGGAATGAATGCACTTAGCTCTGGTCTAGACTTTGCCGAACCCTAGGGAATGAATGCACTTAGCTCTGGTCTAGACTTTGCCGAACCCTAACTAAGTTCATCATTCCCTTGACCTTGGATATATATATAGTTGACATTAAGCACATTAATTGTGCAAAATTATTATTCATATATGCATACCTACATATGCATATATGAATAATAATAGTATTAATTAAAGTATTAATTAACCTCTACTTAACTTACATTAATGCCACGAACAGACTTGGGTATCTTTCTCGATAGCACTAGTGCAGAATGAAGAAAAAGATTATGCCTGCGAAAATAAAAATCAAAAAAGCAATTATATAATATTTTATTAATTAATTTCGAGGAGAGAGAGATCGAGCTAGAGAGAGAACATACGGCATAACAAGGGCACCAAGTAGAGCAATGGCATCACCAGTAGCGCCTTGGCCACTTAATTTAGGAACAAACATTCCTTTCATAACTTCTTTCGCAGGCGGCTTCACGTAGCTCAATTCTCCAAAAAAACACGCAGCCATTACAAACACTAATATTGCGATCAACAACTCCAGTTTCCTCACCTGTTTCATTTCAATCGTTTCGAAAAAAAATAATGTTAGTAACATACATGTACATATTCTATTAGATTTGATGCAGTATTAAATCGAAGACACTCACGCCGTATCTTTGTAAACCGAGCAAGAGTAGAGTACTGCACCCGGTGCAGAGGACCCCGACCCAGACCGGGATGTGGAATAATATATTCAGCGCGAATGCCGTCCCGATCACTTCCATACAAAAGAAGATGAAGGACTTCGTTGTCAAATTTTAACGAGTATTTTAACTAATTCTTCGATGATTAGACGAATATTTAAAAATTAAAAACCTTCAGGAATATCGGCAGCGATGACGGCAACCTCAGCCAGAATCCAGAGACAGTATTTAACGAATATTGGGTACTCAGCCTTGCATAATTCAGCCAAATGTTTGCCTGTATTAATTACAAATTAATTTAGTGATAATTAATTAGAAATTAGTATTTTTATTATCGAAGAATTGAATACGTACCTGTGCTGACGCCTAGATTTGCAGCAAGTGATTGAATTATGAGAGCGAAGATTAAACCGATAAGGATCACCCATAGCAGCTGCAGTTATTCACAAAAATTATGTTAAATTTACGATATTTAGTGTGTTCATCGTTGATTCATAAGTTAACCTCGAAACAAGGCGCGATTCGATACTTTTTATTTTGGTTAGTTCGGAAAAGGTAGAGAGATCGAGGAACGAGTGTGATTAATCACGAGGATAATTGAAATCGAAATCGAAATCGAAATCTGAATGGTTGGTGAATAAGGAGTTTGCATGAAATGGAAGTAGTATTATAGTACCTCATAGCCGTGGTTTGCCCCCGCTTGTAAATCAGTTTCCACTGCAATTATTAAAACATAATTAATTAATTCACTCCATGTGTGTTTCTTTGTCTAGAGAGAGAGAGAGAGAGAGAGAGGGCATACAGTTGCCGGGATCAAGGTAAGCTAGTGAAACCAAGAAACCAGGGCCAACATGCTTCAGGAAGTTTTTCCACCCTGGTTTCTATACATACATTCAACAACACCAAAACTCAAATTCCATTTCCAAAAAATAAAAAAAATAAAAAATTATTTCTTGATTGAAAAATGAAAAATATCAATCCAAAATTTTTTAACATACCTCATCTTCGGCATCATAACCTTTGGTGGTGCCGGCGGGAGGCGTCTGCGCCACCGCCACAATCCGGTTGCTGCCGGCACCGCCACCGCCACCGCCGCTCTCCTGCTGCAAGGTGCTTGCCATAATTATATAGTATAGTATGTATTTTCTTTTTATGAAGGAAGTGAAGGATTGAGTTGTATTAATATCTCACACCCGTAGCTTGATTTATATATAACACTATATATATATTGCCTGTCCCAAGAAAAACCTTCTCCCTCATTTAATGTCACTCTTCAGCATATATATATTTTTTTTAATTTAAATTTTATTTTGGTTATAATATATCAGCCAAAATTAGGGAAATTAGAAGTTATACTAATTAATTACTAGAGTTTGGACTAGCTTCTTGGATTTTACTTTATTAATTATATAAATTCAAATCACAGGTCACAAACTCAAGATTAATTAATTTAATTTAGTTTTTGGTAAAAATTATTCCAAATAATGGCATGCAACTTGCAGTTGTTAATTAAAGAAGGGATGGGAATTTGGAGAAGTCGTTGTCTTTTAGTAGTATTTATTTCTTTATTCATTTTTCTCCTTTTTTACTTTTTTCTTCTTCTTTTCATTTTTAATGCAAAAAAAGTTCCACTCGATCAACTTACCTTGTAAAGTAGTGCATGTAAGGATATTCATTTAGGGGCCGTTTGGTATCCATATACGTATATCAGATATGGGTATCAAAAGATCTCATACTCATACCATGTGTTTGGCATATCAGTATATGGATATCAAATTGATATCTTTGATATCCTGATATCCTCTCTTTTAACTCTTTTCATATACTGATTTTTATAGAGGTATCACTCATATCTCCATTACAATAATAATAATAATAATAATAATAATAATAATAATAATAATAATAATAATAATAATAATCATCATCAGTATTATTATTATTATTATTATTATTATTATTATTATTATTATTATTAACTAACGACTTATTTTGTAATTAAAATTAGAATTAAATAATAATAAAAAAATTATTTTTTTAATTAATTATTATTATTGTTATTATTATTATTATAATTATTATTTTTTATTTTTTATTTTTTATTTTTTTTTTAAATTTAGTTTTGATATCCCACGTCCGAACAATCTACACCAAACGCATATATCGGATATCAATTTCATACCTATACCTGATATCTGATACCTATACCCTTATCTGATATCTGATATACTAGTATATGGATACCAAACGAGCCCTTATAGTCCTTTGATGATTCCTATATTATTCAATTTAGATACAATAATAGTAGAAGAATATTAGAATCTATATATACTAAAGTTATAATTTAGATTTTTCATCAAAAATCTATATAAACAAAAGCTATAAAACATTTTTCCCATTTTTTCTGACGTGACTCGTTTGTTTATTGCATGGATGTATTGGCATAGAAGAATAAAAGAAGTCAAGTGAAAAAAAAAAAAAAAAATAGAGGGTAGACGTTTTAGATTTTTCTTCAAAAAATATCATTTTATCAATATTAATTTTATTTTATTAATTACTTATTGTCCAGCCTACAACTTTTTTATTATAAGTTGAGATTCTATAATTACGATGTTAATTAGATTATTTATTTGAATATGTTAAAATGTTATTATTTTTTCAATTTAGATATCATAATCCAATTGAATTATTAATAGATTTAACTAGGTTTCATACTATTAACTTGTTTTTTTCCCTACGTAAATTTCACGCTATTGTTTGGGATAAGGACATAAGGTTCAGTCAACGCATATTTTTTTCGATTTTAATATTATTTTTTTAATATTATTTTTCGATTTTAATATTAGTTTAATATTATTTTTTTCGATTTTAAATTATTTTTTTTGCAAATTAATTAATTAGTTATTTATTTAATTTAATTATTTTAATGGCCCAATTAGTGGCCCTAATTTTTGTTAATAATTACCATTTTAGAAAAAGTAACAACTTGAAAAGACCGGCCCAAAAAGGAAAGTGTAACAACTTGAAAAGACCGGAGGGAGTAATATTTATAACTATTCATTTATTTTCCTTTTAGTTTGAAGAATATAGAATATGTTTTCTGACTTATTTTTATTCTACCCAAGAATATTTTAGATGCGAATTGAATATATACATAGAGATGTAGGACGCTTTCCGGTTCTCGTATAATTTCTTCGACGCCCAAACGAGATAGTTATTCCTTTTTCTGTACACCAATTCCGAAAATAACATTTGATTTCCTCTTCGACCCTTGTGAAGTTCAGATCCTTTCTTTCGAATACTACTGTATTACGCCATTCCCACAACACCCACACTACACACGTCCATAGATCATAACTAAATAACGGCGTGTAGATGCATCACTGACTTTACGTTTGATGTAACAAATTAATTATTTGAATGGTTAATAATAAACCTAACAAACATGAACCAAACAAATAAAACAAACCGATCTTGATAAATTAATCACTCACTTAATATTCTACCAAATGAGTATGCTTAGGATTTTAAAATGATTGTGTTGAATAAAAACGAATAAAAAATCTAGCATGAATATACCCATAGTAATGAGACTCAAATGAACTCTTTCCACGCCTCTCTTTGATAATTTTATGTAAACAATTGGTTCGCTAAAACGGCATCGTTTTTGGCTTTATTGGTAAAACGACGTAGTTCAGTTTCACACGAATCTAGATCGGTTAAGGCATGAGAAAATTGTGGAATGATCCAATGCTCAAGGATAATATGACAATATTATTAGATGTAAATGATGTTAAACGTACACCCTAACATATTTTAAAAGGTAAACCATAATAGAACAATTGTCAACGTAACACTGTGAAATCAACATTGAACATATTAGAATTGTTTACAACAGAAAGGAGAGCTTTTTTGTAAGAAAATTCGTCTCACCCTAATTGTTCATGTTTCCTTGTTGTGATGTCCAATTTAATTTAATATAAACCCCTCTATCTCTTACTGCATTAGTTATTGTGTCGATTTTGTAGTGGACAATTAAATGGAACAGAGAGAGTAACAAACCGATGAATTCACTCCCTTCTCTCTCTCTCTCAAAAATCAAAGAGATGAAAATTACACCTCATCACTTTGAACAAAAGGCATTCTTCATGCACCAAATTATTAAATTATTTTCCGACCAAATACTTATAATCTCCTAATGGGATGTTGCTGTCCGACGTTCCAACTTCACCTGCTCTAGAATATATTTTATTTTATTACTTAAGATCATCCATTAATTGAAAGCTATAATTTATAGTAACATTTCATCCGAATCATTTCAATACGATAATATAATCAAATTTAATATAGTACTATCATAGTATATTAGGTAGACTGAGACGGAGTCAATACTCCATATTATTGAGGCCGAACTATGCTATATATATTTTCTTGGACTGGCATTATATTTGGTCAGCCCATATCTGTAAAGGATAATGGACTGTATTTTTTTCTTACATAAAGATCGGATGTGATTCTTTGTCCCGATTTTTATGTACCAACAATTTACTATACTGGAATGTATATATAGAAACTATAAAAAGAGATGTAGGTTCATGTAAGTATGTGTAGTTGAATCATGCATGCATGGATACTTGGGCAAAAGAAATACTCCATCTTATTGATAATTATTTATCTATGTGGTGGGTTCTAAAACAACCCGAACCCTGCCCATTCAGCATCGAAAACGGGTCGGGGAGATGACCCATCGGAGGGGATGGAAGGAGAGGTCGATTTCCTACTAGAAAAGGACCAACGCGACGATACCTCAAGATCCGAATAGTATTCGGGTCCAGGTGAGGATCTCATGGACCCGCCCTTATTCACATTTTTCAATTTCCCTCGAGGAGATGGGAAGCACCCAGCCGAGGAAACAACATCTGGTCGGGCAAGACTGGAGCGGTTAGAAAATGCACGGGGCAAAGATCCGGCTGACCGGGTTCGGGTTCGGGGCTCAATCGTGGGTTGGAAGCATAACCCAGCTGGTGGAGGTTTAAGTGTTGTGGGTTTTTCTGGAAATGGTTGATGCTTTTGCTTCCTTTGGTGCTGCTTTTCGGAACCGGGTTCAAGGTGGTGGTGACCCGATCGGGTTTGGGTTGTGAGGAGCTTGGGGACTCCGGGTCGGATCTCCCATTTGAATGGGACGGATCCGGGCTTCTTGAACGAATCGTCTACTTTCATGTGTGATTTGAGGGAGAGTGTAAGTTCAATTTCAAAAGGGAAATTGATTTATAGGGTTTTTTGGTTTGAATTAATGGAGAAGTCGAGGCATGATTAAAGGCGTAGGAAGTGGGGGATTGGTGGGGGCCCTATTTGAAGTCCATGCATGCAAAAATACAAAATCAACAATTTCCTACATTTGTCCAAAGACAAAATACGTGTGTCGCCTAACATTTATCATTTACTTATCATTTGGACAATTATAATAATAATCTACGATCAACGATTCAAATCTATTCATATTTCACACGTACGGTATGATCCTAATGTAAATAGACTAACTAATGCTTAAATATTTATAGGTACACCTAAATCTGTACAACTATATGATTTTATAGTGCAGTGATGATTGACAATAGATTGAGAGGCAATAAATACGTGCGGAGAAAATTAAATGAAATTGTGAAATCAAGAAGAAAACAAAGCCTAAACTTTGACATTTTTGCATCAAGTTAAGAAAAAAGAAGTGACATGTTGAGATAGAAGATAAGATCATCACAAATTTCACAAGGCAAAATAAGCTAAGTTGGAACAATGAGCGTACCTTTCGATTTTGAGATACATGGTCTAGGTTAAAGGATTCTTAGACTTGGGTGAAGACTGGACACTTTGCTTCGTTAAGAGAATTCTTGTGGCATGTTATTGAGTGCACGCATTATGCTGCTAGCCACGTCCAGCAGTTGCAAGTACTCGTCTGCTCCATCTACAAGGCACTGCAAACACCGCAACAGAGAGAAGACATCATTTATCGACATTATCACATTGGGCAAGAAGTAGGAACCATAAACAATCGGAGCTCTTGTGGGAGAAAAGAGAGGAGTTAGCATCAAAACAAGCTTTCACACCTTGTCTGTCTCTCCGAATTTCTTGCATATCCTTGCTTTCTGATCATCCGATATGTCATCTGATAGGACTACTACGTCGTACAGCTGAAATATTTGACATGTTAGCTTTTAGAAGGAAGAAACAAGACAAGAAGTCGAAAAGAGTGGAGGAAAGTATCAAAGGGACCTGATTGAGCATCTGAGAAGCTGGATAGCCTTCGGCAATCACTTTTTTTACTTCCTTGTCGCCCAAGTCGAAATTACCACTTCTGCAGGCTGTAAAGAGAGCTTGCACAACATCATCAGGGATGACCTGTTCATGAACATGTTATCGGATTTTAAAACAAATGAAGAAAGGAGAGAAATATTGAGAAAGTGCATAACAATACAAAGGTAAATTCCATGATGCAAGTAAAAATAATTAGGAAGCTAGCCATAGCAAAGTAAATATAGAGCTATATAATGAACAGATAATCCTAAAGTTCGAGGGGGATGAAGCAACAGAAATGTTAGGTATTTCTATATCCTCTTCCTTCATTGAAAAGAACAGGAACACCGAGTACTAGATCAAATTCAGGAATACCAAAACAAAACAGTATATTCTCAATCTGAATCTTAAAACAAGTTGGTCACAGACAGAAGCAATCATTCCAGTATTATAGAACAGAAAGTATGTAAACTCATTATTCACTAATAATGTGGTACAACTTACACCAGACACACTGATTAAGTCCTTGGATGAAATTGAGGATCCAAATAAGCGAGCAGCACCCTGAAATTGATAAGATGGGGTCAGGGCTAAGATAATATGCTCCCAGAACTCAAGCTACGTGATAAAAAAAATGTTCCAAACATATGTAGTTTCCAAATACTGATAAAGAACTACTATGTCTTACTTGTAGATATGTTATCGCACGGCGCAGATCACCTTGAGAAATGGAACTTAGGGTTGAAAGAGCCTGCAGTGAAGGAGACACCGTAACTTATCTGAAGAAATAGGCATCTTATGCACAAGCAAAAGCGTTATTTAAAACAAGTATTAGGTGTCAAGTATGACAAACCTAACCTCTGGATCCAAGTTAAGACCTTCCTCCTGGCAGATGTAAAGAATGCGAGACGTCATAATATCTTCAGTAAGTGGCTTGAATCTGAATTTAGCACACCTAGATGCAAGGGGTTCTATAATTCTGTATAAATCAATAATTCATAAAGTCAGCTCCGAGGATACGAGATATCATCTCAGGAAAACACTTGAAAATCTGAAAATGCATATCCATTTGTAGCAACTATATCTCCAGTATAGAAATTTTTTCCATGACATGTCATGATCAAATCAAAGGTCATCCATGTTACACACTTGACAATTCCCTTGTATATTCACTGATTGTGCCCTATTATTTCCCCTGGCATAGAGATGGAGATGGGCCTATGGTGCTAACAAAAATCGCAAATAACACTAGGATGTGCTCTGTTTTCTCTTCCATATCGGTGTGAATGAGCTTTCAATATGTTACATCAAAAGGCATACTCCAAGAAACCAAGCTATGTAGCTAGAAGTAGCGACCGGAATCAAGTAATGCAGTAATATACCTTGCAGTCCCACCACCAACACAACTATCAGGACTTGCAAGAAATCAATATTGAACTTTTACTATCAACAGCACATTACATTCTCTTTTTCAGAATTCACCCAAGTGATGGTCAATATGAAAGCAAAGTACAACTCACAAGCAAAAGGGACTGACAAAAACTCTACCTGCTGATGTAATTGCAAATGAAGAAGAATCTTGTAACCTTTGAGTATGTCTCCATGGTGCGTCGCAAGGCATTCTGTGAAACAATAAACCAAAAAACTCATGAAAACACTCATAATACGATACGGCAACTGCAGAAACCCGCATACTTACTTGAGCATCTTCAGTCATTGAATCTGCCTCATCAAGAATTATGATCTTATAAGGCGGGCATGGATAACCACTACAGTCAGGAAAAAATGTGTTAAAATGATAAGAACAGGAGATAGGCTGCTTTATGCTTCGCTTTAAAGCATTATTACCCTTGACGTGCAGACCCAACAGCAACAGCAGCAAAATCTTTTATCTTCGTGCGAACAACATTTATACCACGATCATCACTAGCATTCAGCTCCAGTACTCTAGACTTGTAAAGCTCAGGGCTATATAAAAAATGCCAGAATTAAAATCGATATTTGCAATTCAATATAGTGAGAGCACAATAGTTCTACTATTCACAATGTCTACGTTTTGGCCTACTTATCTCCTCATGACTTGTAAGGCCTCGAGTCAAACACATGAAGCTATGAAATCATTTTACTCATACTCTCACGATATCAAATATTGATCCATATTCATAACATGTTGGAATTACTCCCAGAATTAACAAGAACATAAACATTTTATACCCTCCATACATAAGTAGAAATCACAATTCGCCACACAGCAAGAAAATCTAAAATTACCCATAAAGCTGATGAGCAATTGCAAGAGCTGTAGTCGTTTTCCCAGTACCAGGAGGCCCATAAAATAGCATGTGCGGACACTGAAATCAAACAACCCCATAAAAAAGCTAAGATGCAGAGAAACAAAAATAAGCAAAAACTGAGGAAGTAAAACAATATTAAGCAGAGAAACGTTACATTTGTTGTTTCCAAAGTGTTGGTAAGAACTCGAACGACCTCCTCTTGATGAGACACATCCTTCACTTTCTTCGGACGACTGTCAATTCACATACGCAGAGAAATTACTATGCAGAAAAAACATGGAGCAAAAACGTGAAATTAACAGAGTGCGTGACTGATAGGGGAAACAGGGAGCCGGAAGAAATCGATCGATTACTATTTCTCGACCCATTGCTGAGAGCTCGGCAGAAGTGGCGCCATTGCTGCAGAGTGAAATTGAGCTTCTTTCTTTCGGAGGGAGGAGGGTTTTCTATTTTCCCGCTTATTATTGTGGGAGACGAGAATTGGGGTTAAATACTTTTTCCATATTTTCGTTTCGGTCCCTGAAGTCTCCGGATATTACTGAATATCCACAAACCTTTGATAAATTAGGATTCTGGGCCTAAAACCGTAAAACGTACTCCCTCCATCCCGGCCGACTTGGCCCCTTTCGTTTGGGCACGAGAAGGAGGGGGATTAAGAAGTTAATTACTTTAAATTAGTAGTTCACAATAAAGGTTAACTAAAAGTCTAGAACTATGCTTAGGGCTGTCTATTCGGTTTTTGATTCTCAGTTATACCCGGACCGAACCGGAACCGAAAAGGTTTCGGGTAACCAAAAACCGAATATTCGGTCATTGGATCGGTCACGGTTCCTATATTTTTGATATTTTCGGTTTTCGGTTAACCGAAACCGAATGGTTCCGAACCGAAAAACCGATTTAATTATACATATAATGTATATTTATATATAATTATAATATCAATGTATATATATGTAAAATATTCCTCAATCTGCCAACCCTATCACTCCGAGATTCAAATTATTCAATTATAATATTCTAACTCTTAGGGCTGTCTATTCGGTTTTTGGTTCTCTGTTATACCCGGACCGAACCGGAACCGAAACGGTTTCGAGTAACCAAAAACCGAATATTCGGTCATTGGATCGGTCACGGTTCCTATATTTTTGATATTTTCGGTTTTCGGTTAACCGAAACCGAATGGTTCCGAACCGAAAAACCGATTTAATTATACATATAATGTATATTTATATATAATTATAATATCAATGTATATATATGTAAAATATTCCTCAATCGGCCAACCCTATCACTCCGAGATTCAAATTATTCAATTATAATATTCTAAATCTGTAACCCCTCCCGCCGCTCGCCCCTTCCCTTCCCGCCACTGACTTCTAGGTATTTTGATATTTGATGCTTTTAAATAGTTAAACATGCATTAAAAAAATATATATAAAATCTCGGTTAACCGGAACCGAATCGGAACCGAACCGGTTCGGTTCCGGATAACCAAAATTTTATTTGATTCGGATCTCGGTTCCAGAGTTGAGGCAATTTTCGGTTCGGGTAACCGAAATTTTCGGTCCGGTTAACCGGACCGAACCGTTTAGACACCCCTAACTATGCTCTTAAAATTTATGGGCTAAATACAATTATGAACTAATAAGTGGGCCATGTTGGGCCCAAAAAGAAAAGGGGTTAAAAATCATTAAAAGCGTGGTTAGCGTTTTTATCTATGTGTAGTGCAGTGTACTGTAGATGTTCATTAGAAAAAATCGAATTTCAAATTTTGCTTGATTAAAAAATAGTATTTTTTTTTTTTTTTTTTTTTTTTTTTTTCATTGTTAAAAATAAAAATCTTCAGGAAAAAAAACACACATTAAAATATCCCACATATGTATGTATATATAATTTTTAATTTCCTTTAAATTTTGAATGCTTCAGATTTGAAAATGAACTGAAAACAATAGAATGATGAAAACTCAACACATGTACTCGAGGTGGCAGAATATATGAATTAAATACTGTACGTTGGACCAATAGAAACAGTTTTTGAATTTATACTTTTATATTATATTTTTTGAAAAATAAGAATGTTGAATGGCAGAACAATAAGAAATGAAATACTACAAATTTGAAATTAAAAAATCAAAGTTGCCGAATATTTGCTAGTATATTTTAATTAGAGTATTGTTGTGATTAGTGTATTAATTACATAGTATAAATTAAATTAAATGCGAAACATTACTCTCCAACGGGACAATTTAATTTAGTAGTAGGTGGTGATGGTGCAGGGAGTTTGAGTTTGAAATTTAATTTTATAGTATTCCACACAATTATTCTCCAACGGAAACGTATGGTAACGTTAAGCTACACTCTCATTTTAAACTGCAAATACTAAATATAATAATCCCAAAAATTACATCTTAATCTTACACACATGTGAAGATTGTGATTTGAATTAGTTATGTGTGTTTTTCTTTCCTTCAGTAGTATAATTAGCCCCTAATTAAATGTAAGTGTAAATGATTTAGCATTAGAAAAAAATATACTACCATAATTAGGTAAAGAATTTGAGTTATTTTTGTTTGATGGTTCATTCTTTTTTTTTTTTTTTTTTTAAATCAATGTCCATAAAATATTCTTTGATGATTTAATTCTCCACAAATTAATAAGTACTCTGCAAGTTTTGGCTTTAAACTCACACCCGTACTCATGTAAGCTTTAGTAGTACTATTTCAATTCTCAAACAAATTCAAAATCCATAACATAAAATGTTTTGTTTAAAGTTTTAAAATATTTGCGTATTTTATGATTTGGACGTAGAGAAATACAGTTGCACCTGACTTCGTTGTTTTGAAACGATAGTAGTTGACAAATTTCGTAATAAATTATGGGCTTGGTGTTTGGTGAAAGCGTTTGTTTACATAGTTTTGTTTTTACTATTAAGAGTTTGATCTTAGAAATTTGCTTAATTGGAGTTTTTATATGATTTGTTAGTTTTCGACCTACGATGACCCTTTTTTCGATTACAATATTGTTTTCCAATAAAAGAATATATATCCTCCCATACATCAATGGAATATTATAACAAGTAGAAAATCAATGATTCCATTGATATGTATTGTCGGGCTTACGTGTGTTATCGAGTTAAACACATTTGTTGTATTCTATTTTGATATTCATATAGTTGTAGAGTAATCTGTAACTTAGTTGACTAAAAACATCATCTGTATTCATATTTTGCCCGTCAACACGTAGCATGTTGCGTCTTCTTTACATATCATGTTTTGTTTATGACCCTATAATCCTAATACATCACTAACAGATTCAAAAACTCGAAATTTCGAAGCGAAAACACTTCCAAATAAGCCCATAAATTTCAAACAATCACTTTGCAATATCTAACCAAAATTTGTCACCTTGCCTTTTTTGTTTCCAAGCCACATGCTAAGTGACTATCCATGACTTGGACTTGGTGAAAATAAAAAAACCTACTTTCCCAATGCAAAATCCTAAAATTCGAATTCAAATTCAACACCCCTCCACCAAATACCCGCACCCACGGTAACCTCACCGCCCAATCAGCGCCCGCCCTTCAGTCACCGCCCGGTAACACTCCACCCCCTGCGATTCAAAAATACAGCTCCGGGCGGGGTCCACACTGTCCGCTCCCAACGAATACCCGAGCCCGATCGGACGGTCCAGATCGATCCGCAATTCAAATCGGCCCCCTTTTCCCCGCTCGAAAGCAACCATTTAATCCCCCCCTTTATTATTTAATTTCTCCTCCTTCGCATTTCCATTTCCATTCAACATTAAAGGCTGCGTTTTTTCTTCCCCTTTTCCCAGTAATTAAAGAGAGAAAATAAACCCTGATTTTGGGTTGAATTTGAATACGTAACTTTTTTTCTAGCTCGCTCGGTGCGTCGATGGCGAGTGCCGCGGGTGTGAGGAGGTCGACGACGTCGTCCCTGGCGAAGCGCCACGCTTCTTCCTCGGAGAATGTTGGGAAGGCGGCGGCGCCGTCGGCCGCCGCGGCGAAGAAGCGGCCGGCGCTTGCGAATGTCACTAACCAGAGGCATGGGCCCGGGAGTTTCAATTCGGGCCGGGTTTCGGCGCCCGAATCGTCCAAAATTGTACGTGTGAGCAAATGAGTTCGTTTTGTGTTTTTTCAGTTTTCTACGTCGAATGCGGTGTTTTGTTCTGTTCTGTTTGCGGTTTTTCTTCTTCTTTGAAGGTGGTGGAATTTGGGGTTTTTTTGAATGCGATTTCTACTCGATCAAACCCTTTTCATCGTGTCATCTTCTGCAAGTATACGTGCATGGTTTCTTGGGAAATTTTTAGTGGATGATTTCTTGGACTGATTCGATGAGTTTATTCAGTTTCTTGTTTGAATATACTCGATTCAAGAAGTTTATGGATGAATTCTTTGCGTTGGGAATGGAATTAATTTCAAGATTTGAATTTTTTCTTCTTTTTTTTCCTGATTTTTTGGGTGTTTTGCTTTTTCTCTGTTAAAGGTGTCGGGAACAGATTTCAAGCCAAGCCACCTTTAATATGTTGAATGAATTATAAAACCATGTTTCAAATTTTGTTACACTATTGAGGGATTCTTGTTCTTAATTTTTCTCTCGATGTTGCTGCTGCCCTTTTTACAAGAAAAACAGAGTACATATGTATGCTTTAATTGAAGGACTTATTTGATTGAATTTTGACAAATGTAGGTGCCATGTACCACCAAGATAGTGAGCATAAAGAAGGGACCTTCGGTTTCGACAAATGCAAGCTTCTCTGGAGTGTTTCTGCCTCCAGTAAAGCAGAACGCAGTTCCTGTTGGTAGATCTTCGTCTTCGACGAGGAGTGATGTAGCCATTCCTAAGGCTGTTGCTGCAGTTTCATGCAGCAGCTTGAATATGTCTCCAGATAAATCAGATTCCTTCTCTGTTTCAATGGATGAATCTATGTCTACTTGTGATTCCTTGAAGAGCCCTGATGTCGAATACGTGGACAATAATGATCTAGCTGCTGTTGAATCCATTGAGAGAAAGGCATCAAACATGCTTTGCATTGCAGAACCCATGGAGATTTCAGGTTTGTGCTTTGTGATCTGTGTTTGAATCTGCTTGTTTCTTGAAAAAAAAGCAGTTTGGGGTTAAAACTATTTCCCCTCTTGGTCTCTTGCAGATGAGAAGATTGTCGAGGTTGATGATAATCTCGAAGATCCGCAGCTCTGTGCCACCATTGCTTATGACATTTACAAGCACTTGAGAGCATCTGAGGTATTGGTTAAAGATCCTTGGAGGAATTTAAGTTGTTTTTTAGCACTTGAATGTGTTTGATTCAAGCAGTTTCATTTCCACTTGTTAGGCAAAGAAAAGGCCTTCTGCCAGCTTCATGGAAAGGGTTCAAAAGGATATCAATGCCAGTATGCGAGCAATTCTCATTGATTGGCTTATTGAGGTTCGATTTTCGTCTACTGCTTATCAGAAGTTTGTTATTCGGATTTGTGAAAATATTCGATTTTGACAATTTTCTTGAAACCACAGGTTGCTGAGGAATACAGACTTGTTCCAGACACGTTGTACCTGACTGTGAACTATATAGATCGGTATCTCTCCGGAAATGTAATGGACAGACAAAGATTGCAGCTTCTTGGTGTAGCTTGTATGATGATTGCATCGTAAGGATCATCTTCTTTATCTGCTGCTGCATATTCGAATTCCCGGAATTGGGAGGTTCTCATTATGTGATTTGTGCACTTTGCAGAAAATATGAAGAGATCTGTGCACCTCAGGTGGAGGAATTCTGCTACATTACAGACAACACATACGTCAAGGAAGAGGTACTCTTCGATTTTCACATTCCTCTAAATCCGCCCTTCTTATTGAATACGAAACCAAATAAAAAATCAAACTCTGTGCAGGTTTTGGAAATGGAATCTGCAGTGTTGAATTACCTAAAATTCGAAATGACGGCGCCCACGGCTAAATGTTTCTTGAGGTGATCATCTCTT
This sequence comes from Thymus mandschuricus, assembly GCA_029379335.1. Classification (NCBI taxonomy): domain Eukaryota; kingdom Viridiplantae; phylum Streptophyta; class Magnoliopsida; order Lamiales; family Lamiaceae; genus Thymus; species Thymus mandschuricus. The sequence goes on from CM057074.1 coordinate 40,692,188, forward strand.
TATGCATGATATAATGTGGTTAGAACTCCTTGGGAGTGAGGTATTAACTTGAGGAACTTCTTGTTTATGTTTACAGGAGGTTCGTTCGAGCTGCACAAGGCGTTAACGAGGTAGCATATCGAACATTTTAAATCCCTCTTGAATAAGATTTTATCTTGAAATGTGACTAAAACATGTGTACTGTCAATTTCTACACAGGCTCCATTAATGCAGTTGGAATGCATGGCCAACTACATTGCAGAGCTATCTCTACTCGAGTACAGTATGTTGAGCTTTGCCCCTTCGTTGATAGCGGCTTCCTCGATTTTCTTGGCCAGATATATCCTTCTCCCTGCTAAGAGACCTTGGGTAAGTTACATTTCAAAAAATATAATTCATGCTTCATCATAGTACATAGTTAAACTTTTCCTCAATTCTTGAACTATGAAATGCAGAATGCTACCTTGCGCCATTACACACTCTACCAGCCCTCCGAGCTACACGACTGCGTGTTGGCACTTCACGGTTTCTGCTGCAACACCAACAACTCCACCCTTCCTGCGATTAGGGAGAAATACAGCCAGCATAAGGTGAATATATATATTTCTTCTTCTTTCAGGTGTTGATTGGATGATTGATTCTCAAACGAGAGCAGAATCTAACGGTGGTTGTTTCGTTTGTTAAAACAGTACAAATTCGTTGCAAAGAAGTACTGCCCTCCTTCAATACCTTCGGAATACTTCAACAACGCCAGCAGCTAGCTAGCAAGCAACAAATGGCAGTGCAGCTCTCTCTTTTTCTATGAAAAGCTAGAAGGAAAAAGCTTCTTCTCCCCTCTCTCTTGAAATCTATACAAGAAGTAGATGAGAGGGAAGAATCAATTGTCTGTGGCCATTGCCCCTTGGCCTATTGTGTAACTCAGTTTTAGTCTAACACCATCATCACTACTTCTTGTTGTATAGATGCTCTGTTCCCATTTTGTCACTCGGTCTCGTCTCATTTTTTCCAATGTTGTTTTATGCAACAATCGAATCGAGTGATATTATTACATCCGTCGCACTATATAACAACAACGAAAGTACACGACTATATGTTTACATACATTGCAAAATGATAAGTCCGACGCTATCGGAAGTGGAGTTTTATAATACATACGTGTGGATGTGTGAGATTAACGTAGCAGCATTTGACCTAGCATTGACAAAACCTCCTAACATTCGCTTTATATGCACACTGCCTGTTAGATTTAGATGATGTCTGGTCGGGTGTAATGTTGAGCCATTGACAGTCCTCAAATTCACACTTGGACCCACCATAAGGCCACTCGACATTAGTGGGCCCAATGTGCTTAGGGCTCCAACTAGGGGTACCATCCTCATATGAATTGTGGGTCAATCTCTTAAGACCCGACCCGTCCGATCTCACCACAAATATATCACCGTAGGGCTGGTAATGGTGCGGGTTCGAAACCGGTTCGGCCGAAACCCCGGCGTAATCCGAAGTGAACACAATGTGCTCTCCGTCCGGGCTGAACCACGGGTGGTTCGTCCGCCCTCCTGTCCCGCTCTGGATCACTTTTTGGAGCCCCGTTCCGTTCGGATGGATCTTGAAGATCTCGAAGCCGCCGGCTCCCGGGTTGGCCCTATCCGAAGCGAAAGCGATCCAATTACCGTCGGGCGACCAATTGCACATGGTGTCGGTCCACGGACCCTCAGTTAGCCTAAAAAGACCGGTTTTCTCTCCGTTCAAAGCGTCCATAATGTATAAATTTTTGTGCCCGCTTCGACCTGACCTGAACACGACCAGTTTTCCATCCGGAGACGGTGAAGGGAACGCGTTGTTTGCGCCTCCGATGGTTAGCGTTTTGTAACTAAGATCTTCGTCATCGACATTTATCGATATTACATCGACATTCGTGCTCTCGCTAGCAAAGCTAGGCCCGGCACTCGTGTACACAACACCTTCTCTCTTCCAATCCCAAGAAGTGGCGAAGGCGAATAATTCGGATACTTGTCGGATACCCGACCCGTCGCTATTCATTACGAATACGCCCGGGAACCGGACGAACGCGACCCGTTTTCCATCCGGGGAGTACGAAGGGAATGACCCGTCGACCCGGAACAAGGAAAGGTTTGGAAACGGGCTTTGAAGATTCTCCAGTATCAAATCATTACCGTTACCATCGTTGGTTGCGCCCCGGCACTTGTGGTACCCGACCCGCGTCGAATCGGGCGAGATAAACGGGTTGAGATGATGTGAATTCGGTGAAACGAGTCGGGTCAGGTCGCGAAACTCGTTCGAAACGACGTCGTATAGCTCTATGTGCCGATAGTCGGAGCCGGGCCTTCTCGTTGCTACCGCTATGAAGCTCTTGTTGCCGGTGGAGGCAGCGGGAGTGAACGCGTGGAGACCCGGTGGGGTGACTCGCTGAGTTACGACCGATTCCGTTACGATTTTTCCATCTTTGATGTCGAAGGAAGCTCTGAAAACACTCCACCAGCTATCCTCGCACCTCCGGTGGAAGTACAGAGTGGAATCGTCGGCCCAACTCGGCCAGCCGCCGTGCTCGACGAGCTTGACCCGGCTCGACCCGTCCCGAGTCAGGAACACGTAGATGTCGGTGCCGAGTTCCTCCACGTCACCGCTCCACCCCTTCTCCGCGTAAGACGCCACCGCCGTCCACTCCCCCGACGGCGACACGGCCGGGCTGTAATCAGCGAACCCCTTCGGCGTCAGCCTCCGAGTCGACCCGGTGGTTAGCTCGGTCGAGTAAACCGCAGTCCAACTCGTTCGTGGCCGGCCCGGGTCCTCGTGAGTGGAGATATAAATCAAGCTCTGGCCCACCAAGGTCGGCCGGTCCTTCATCGACACCTCGCCGTTCGTCTGCGCCTCGCCTACCAACACGACCTGAGACCGAGTCGACTCGGTCAGAGCCTCCTCGAGGATCGCTCTCGATCGAACCGAAGGGGGGTGGTGGAGCACGTCGAGATAGATTCTCGATGAGCCGTTGCGTTCGCTGACGTAGATAAGATAGGTTTTCGGGCCGGGCTGGCCCGGAAGGATGGAAAGAGATTCGGACTGCGGGAAGTGGCCGTTGTAATTGACGGAGCGGCCATCTGTGAGGCGGATTTCTTCCGGCGGGCCGGTGGTCGGGAGCGAGAAGATGTCGAAAGCGTAGCTTGCTCTTTCGAGAGTGGTGAACGCTATTGTGGCGCCGCCGCCGTTGACGACCTGAAGCGACGGGGATAGTAGGGAATTGAGGAGGAAGTAGAAGAGAGTGAGGCGAAGTGAGAAACTCATTATGAGACGAAGTTTTAGTGGAAGATCGATCGGAAATGGTGGGACGGAGGGAGGGGAAAATCCAGTGGTCGTTTAGGCAGTGAAGAATACGAGAAGGATGATCGGATGAGGTACAGGTGGCTCGTCATTGGTGCTCCATTTCCACGTCATCGAATATATATATATATATATATATTTTTAATTGAACGGTTGAAATCAAACATGATCTTCAATTTCATTACTAAATTAGTATTTGAAAATGACATGATGTATATCACAATTTTTGTAAGAAAAAATCCAATTTCAGTTGTGAAATGATGGTGGGCCGATATATATAGCCCAAGAAAAAGAGTTTCATCAATTTATGGGCCTAAAATCAGTATTACTTTTATAAGAATACGTAAAAGAAAAACGTAAACTAAAAGGCTATTAGTAAAATTGGGTTTGAAACCATTATTAATTAAGCCCAGCACTAAAGCCCAAGAATTCTGGACTTCGACAAGCCCATAATATGTGAAGAAAACGTTGAAAATATGCGGCGGCGATTCTCATCATATGCAACGAAATCACCGAGTCAACACCGAGTCTCCGCCATGTGAAACTCACCGACGACCTAATCCACCTGAAACTGTTTAAGCTGTCCAAGAGTTGAACAAAATTGCATGATTTTATTTATTTTTGGAAATATTTTTAAATACTCAGAAGTGTGAAAGTACTACAAATTACGACCAGTAATTAGGAAAAAGAATCCCTCAAATAAAATCGTAACAATTTTGTTGAGACGAGAAGGATACCGATAATAATGTTAGGCTGGCGGGTGTCATGCTTTCCGTTTCAAGTGGCAACAAGTTGCACTAATTTTGATACGACGCGGGAAATATGGGCCGCATTAATTATGGATTTTATTTTATTTTGGACTTTTTTATTTCCAATTTGCAGACACCCAGAGTTGACTTGTGTAGTCTTCTTGTGGGCCCATTACAAACACATTTCACTGGTGGAACCGCTCAATGTGAATGGAATATTTTTTTGCCATTTTATCTATTTATTTATTATTATTATTATTATTATTTTTTAATTTGGTAGCAGTAATTTTAATATGGAATGCCCAAATTCAATGCTCAACTTATTCAGATATGCATGAAATAAATGCCTATGCCTTCAATTGAAAGTGTACAAATAAATGGTTTGGATTTTATTGCGTTTACTCCCTTTACTTAAATGTCCAGTACTCTTTCCATTTTAAACGAAGCATAACTTTCGTCCGAAATTCAATGTAACTCACTATCTAAGATATATACACTGAATAGGTTTAAATAAGTATTACGTTCGGTTTAAGACGGAAATAATAGTAACATTTTATTTAAGTGAAAGTCAAATAATTAGTCCACATCAAATGTATAATTCAAATGTGACATAAGCATAAGTGCACTTTTTGCCATAGTAGTCAACTACTTGTCTCAAAAGTCTAATGTTTTTGTTGTATGAAATTAAATTATTGTTTTTAAATTGACCATACCATAATTAATTATTCATTGTGTGAACCAAAAATTCTAGAAGAAAGACGAAAATGATTGTAAAATTTGCTTAATTATCTCAATTAAAAGACAAAAAAAGTACTACTTTATTATGAATATACGTATTATATTCTAATGCATGTTAGTCATGATTATTGATTATGTTACAATATAAATATTACTAATAACTTTGGATGTACGGCACATCTAAAGGACTATAGTCTATATATATTAATAAATTCTAATTATCGAGTACATTTGTTTTATGTGTGTGCCAATAGCTACCATGCACGATTTTTATCTTCTAGGCCTATTTCAATTGTGAGAAAAACGAGTAATTCTTATCTCTTTTCAATCGAGCTCCGTCATTAGAAATTTCTGGCTCCGCCACTAAATCGAAACAGAATTAAAATGTTTTTCTCATAAGAAAAGGGACAGCTTACCTATTAATACTTTCTCGTGGCTTTGACAAACAAATATTAATATTCCTGCTGTTGAATTGTCGACAACAATTTTTCACCTTTTTAATTCATAGAAAGAGGTAGAAAAATAGTAGAATTTTTTTTGAATATATATTCATTTTTCCAGTTTTAAAGAAATAATTAAAGTCAATATACCAACTCAAATCTACTCAAACATAACCTACGTCTTCACGTTACTACCATTGTTGATTTTTATTACAAATAATTAAACTACCCCGATCATATCGAACAAACATTATAAATTCTAGACTCGATTTCCATAAAACTGATTAGTGGGACGGAATGAGTATGACATCGGAGAATTTATGCTAACCAGAATTGTTTAATTAGAAGCGAAAAAAATTCGGCACGTAATTGTTGATGAAGAGTTGTCGATAGAATAGTATTTTTTGCACAAATTGTCAAAAGAAAACAAAAGACTGCGTTCACATTCAAGCACATGAATATATACAAATAAAAACAGTGTTTGTCCCACAAAACTAAAACTGCACTATGAGTTTGTGTATGTGATAGATATTCATGTGACATTATCTCATTTGTCACTTTACATGTATTAAAGAAAATGAATAATTAAGAGTAGGGTTGAATCTACATTATTGTAGCATCTATTACAATATGACGTCATGTGTGACATACCCTTCGATTATTGCATCTCTATTTTGATGAATTTTTTATGGCGAAACGTAACACGGTTGGTAACATTATATTTCTCCTTTTATCGAGAGGTAGTTGAAGGTTCAGATCATCTTGGATATGTACGTTTAAGTGTGTTATGTTTGTCCTATTATCGATTGGTATTGAAATGAGACGGATAGAGTAATTGAGCTCAACAAATTTTCACATGCAATATGAAACATGCACGCACCCATCCATTGAAATGGAATAAATTATTCAATTAATTGAGAAAAAGGAAGCAAATATTAGAATTATTAAAGTTAACATGTAGTAATAGGTGAAAAGGTAAATCGTGTGCTTTTCTCATTGTACTTTTGCCGGTGGACATATTTTGTTAGGGAGTTAGGATACCAAATATCTTCAAAGAAAACTAAAGTAAAAATTTCAAGCTCGTTTCAATTAATATTGAGGTCTTATGTTATTATGAAAACAACATTCGGAGAGGAAGAGAAGAAAACGGGAGACGCAGAAAGAGGGGGAGAAAATGGCTAAGGAGGAAGAAGGGGAAAAAAATTACGCTTTGTTTTATTGGGCCTACTATAATTATAATTTTGGACCATATTATTTTTTGGGCCTTATTCCAAAGAACTCTTTGAACATGTCAATAGGCTGCCATGCAATGTTTAATATTTTTCGTTTTTGAACTTATTCAGTAATTTCGTATATAACACTCCTTTCGTCTATTGCATATGTGCATGAAATCTTTCGATACATATTCGTTTGATAAGCTTTCTTATCCTCCTCCAACAAAAATACTGAAAATTTGGTACAGTTGGGAATATTTCAACCAAGCAAACCTAGATTTTCCACTCTCATCATACAAAAAAATACTAATTGTCCAAATATTTGTCAAACCAATTCTCTTAAAATTTGAAAATAATTTCCCTATGTCACTACCTTGTGATTTTAATTAAATTATCAAAGTTTTTCAAACTCTTCCTTTCAAAATCAGCGACTATTCGCGGCTTCTCAAACTAATTAAATTCCTATTTAATAATATCAGTGTCGCAATTTCAATTCAACGTTCGAGGAAGCACGGAAATATTGTTACTATTACATTTTATATTGATTGAGTTGATATAAAGTGTGTGGGGAAAGATTAGAAACCCTACCTAATTCCTCTTTATTAAACTTTATGTAAATCAAGTGATAGTTACTTGACTCATTTCCATTTATTAAATATTAACTTATTATGTGTTTATGAGTAGTTCATTAATGTATATCACCATCATAAAATTTAACAAATACTATTTTGTATTTAGAAAATTAATTTGGGATCTATGTTTTTAACTGTCAATCGAAGCATGTTCATGCAAGGTCGCCAAACTAACAATTTAGATAATTATTTAGTTTTCGATATTTTTTGGATCGGAAAAGAATTTTCATTCAGACCGTATCACAAGTACCAGCTTGTTACAACTCTAATTTACACACCACGATTGTGCAATCGTATCCTTAGGAATAACAGGTACCAACTCGTTACGAATCTGATTGATTGATGGAAGTCTTAAATCTTAATATATTCGATAAGTATAATTCCTAATTAAATTCGAAACAAAATAATTGCAGTCAAACATTTCAGCGTGCCTAGAAAAAACTTCTTGACTGATTGATTCACTATTTTATGGATTTCTTTATCGAATCAATATCTCAATTAGTAGAATTTCTATGTACACTTGTCCACCGATTTTGATTTTAATTTTGTTATTTAAAAAAAAAAAATAGTTTCGTTAAATATTCTTTCCCTCCCACTTCAAAAGTGTTCGTTTTCTTTTCAGTGTGATAATAGTGAATAATAGTGTTTTTAGTGCATGTTTTACTTTTTCTTTCGACACAATAACTAATTAGAAGCGGTGTTTTATGCATATCCTTACTTACATACAAGTGGAATACAAACTTAAACACCATAATGCATTGTAATAAGATAACTAATTCGATGATTATAACAGATCATAAAAAAATCAACGGCCCGTTTTGGATCCATATTTCGTATTTTCAACACCGTCATTTTCCCTCTAAAGTAAAAAGGGATCAACCTCGAGGAACAACGTATAAAATTTATTAACAACGACACATACAGAATTCGTATGAAATACACCTCGTATCGAAGGATATGGGCAAGAACTTCTACGAATTGTGTAAATGAGATAATGTATTGGGATACGTGATTTAGGAATATATTCCTAAAACAATACAAAACCCCATCGACATATTAATTGTTCCACTTGAAACTATTTAATTTACGCAATGAATATAAATAAACACAAAATAAAATAAAAATAAATATTCTAAGCTAGTATAATTTTGGTGGATTTTTCTGCTCTAAAAGCCGTGGAGATTATTATTAAAAATGCGATAGAAACATTTAAAGAAAAATCCCCAAAGAATAATGTTTGTGTTTGTTCTAATCACCAACTCAAGATAAGAAAGAATTAAGTTGTACTAATAATTTTCTCTGCAACGAATATATACTTCCAATATTAATTCATTTTATTCTTTTGTCATTTTCATAAAAATGACACCCTAAAGTTTTATCAAATTAATTGTTATATAAAATTATTTCAAATCCAGCCCGCAGAATATATAGGGCATGCAATTCTTTAGTTTATTATCAATTTTTTCCCCTTCATTTAGAATTTAACAGTAAAATAGCTAAAAATTTGCTACTTCGTCCATTCAATTAATGTTATGTATAAATCGGTGTTCGACTAAATAAATTAGTAATGAGATTAAAATGTAAATTTACATGCTTCGTTGTTGAAAAATGGAAGAAGTAAAATACTTTGCGCTCCTTTAGAAAGAAGTGTGAGTAATAAGCTTAGGAGAAAGGGATGATAGTTGGGTTGGGTACAAATTTGTTGTCAACTTTCATCATAACACATTATCATATTAAATTTGTCTTTACTCCTATCCTATGAAATGAAATGTAAAGATTTCTTCACTACTATTTCCTGATTATTACCTTTTTAGAATCTTAATTTTTAGTGATTTGGTCAATAATCATGCTCACCACCAATGGTTTCTCCTTGCACTTTCCAAAGACCTTAGGTTTTACCCTCAAGGTGGTCTAGTGGTTGAAGAGTTATCCTATGACCCGATAGATCACGAGTTTGAGGCCTTATAATAATCTTTAAAAAAAAAATTATGTTTTAATAATAATAATAATAATAATAATAATAATAATAATAATAATAATAATAATAATAATAATAATAATAATAATAATAATAATAATAATAATAAGTCCTTTAGTTATGTATGGCAACTTGGAGAGTCTAAATATGAAATTATGCTTTAGAAAATTCTTACAATTTCTTTAATATTAGATTCCCATAAACATTTTTAAAGAAGAAAATGACAAGGTATGGGCCAAAAAAATTTATGCCTAAAATTCATCAATTGGGAAAACATTATATACTATCATTCACATATATAACTGTTTTTTTCCAGCCAAACTTCTATACATAGTAATTAACATAAAGTAAAATATAAATTCAAATGAGAAAATATAAAAGCTATGGAATGCAAAATAATTGAGTAAAACATTTAATAAATAATTGAGAACTTTAAAAGATACCTCTTGATGGAAAGAAGAATTAAGTACTACTAATTTTCTTTCACTATTTAATAACCTTAATAATGTATTTCCTCAGCTTTTGGGGTACTCAACACTAAGGGAATATTAGTCCTAATTGTCCCTCCCAACTAAGGCAATTAATTCCCAAAAATATTAGGCATCAAAAAAAGAAAATTAATCAAGAAATTCTCCCATTCTTTATTCTATACCTATATTAAAACATTATCATCACTATTCATGTTGTGGACCGTCAGACGAGCTATCGAACCGTATTAGTATGATATTGTCCGCTTTGGACCTATGCCAACACGGTTTTGCTATTGGACTCCTACACAAAAGACATCATACTAACGTAGTGGTATTATGCTTTATATGTAAAGTCTGTCCACCTTATATTTCCGATGTGGAACGTGCTGTTTGTCACAACAATCCAGATGTAAGAATTCAATAAATGAAAATAGTTGAAATAAATAAATAAATGAAAGGTAACAAGCATCCATGATTAAGTAGGAAAGAAGAACCCTATTCCTCTTTTGTTGATGAAAAGGGATGGATGAGAAGCCCTAGCGTGCTAATTATTGCCATTCAAAGGTTCTCATTAAAAGAGACACTTATTTAAATATTTAATTCTTTCACTCATCACACCCTTTATTTTTTTGGTATATATATTAGCTATAATCTCATCAAATTTTCACAAACTACTCAAAATCCTCTCCACTAATTCTGTGTTTTTCTCCTCTCCACTTATATTCAGTGGGATTAATAATTTCCTATCTCTTTTACAATCGTAGCAGAAGCCATAGCTTATAATGACTGTAAGAACTCTCTCTATATTCTGTTCTTTTTAACTTCAATCCCATGTTTTCTTTTCTTGAACTGTGCTGAAAATCAAGAAACTTGCTGCTAGAGAGAGAGAGAGAGAGAGAGAGCCATGCATGCATTCTCTCACTCGATCAATGCTAGTAATACATGCAAATGTGTTATAAGTTTCAAGGTTTATATATTTTAAAACGGAGTGAGTGTACTATACTCACATCTCGTATGTCGTTATTATATTAATATTTCAATCACAATGCAGTACGCTTACCCCGCATAAGAATTTCCCGTTTTTCTTAAAAATCTTGATTAGCATGTAGTAATGATGCCACGTGTCAGTGGCCCATAATTAAAGGGGTTGATAGTGTTCATAACATGCATGCATTTGTTGCTTCTGTTCACTCTTTTTACCTTGATTTCCTCCATTAAAAAAATCAACTTTTTGCTCCTAAATTTCTTGAATTTTGACACGTGGCAGAGCAGAACGACCGTGCCTAGAGATTTAGCATTAATCGTAGTATTAATTACTCTCTTTATCCCTACCTGTTAATACTAATCTCTTCTAATCTCCACTACCAAACACTAAAGTTGACTTGATAAATTCCTAAAACAAATTAATTAAAATAAAATAAAATAGCGGGCTAGAAAAGAAGCTTGTGCCAAACGGGCCCATTACTCCGAGGGAGCTCATGCCAAATGGGCCCATTAATCCAAATGGGCTTTAATTTTAATTAATTTATTAATTATTATTTAAGTTTGTGTAACATGAAAAATTAGATTAGTAATTTTAATAATTTTAAAAATAATTTTATGCGGTATATAATTAATAAATATATACGTGCAAAAATTAAAAGGATAAATGTTGTACTTCGCTTCGTCCCAACGAGACTAATTAAGTAGGACGGAAGGAGTAGTATTACTATTATACATGGTCGGTCTATTCATAATTTGGTATTAGGCTGTGGGGCCATTAGGTTTGAGGGCGTTTGACTAAACGCGCTCTTCTCTTCTACTCCTATATAAATACATCTCATACCCATACTAACATTCACCACTACTATCACCTTCTTCTTCTTCCATTTCTCTGTTATTAATTTACTGTATTGATTTCGATTCTTCTTGAAAACTGTGTCTGAATTTCTTTGTGATTGCGCATTTTCTGGTACCAGTTTTTAACTGCGCTGCCCAGAAAACGGTTGGGAAGCTAAGCATGCACTAAATTTTCTGATTGAGAGAGAGAGAGAGAGAGAGAGAGAGAGCATTCAATTCTCATTCATCTCTAGCTAGCTGCATATCACGCAACTTTCTCTCAGTTCACTTCCAGTTCTAAACTTTTCCTTCCTCTCGTTTTGATCGAAAAACAACTGAAGATGAGTGAGGCTACCGGAGCAAGGCACCAAATGCGGGACGTTTCCGTCGCCGTTCCTCCGCCGCAGCCCGGCTCCAAGTGCTACGACGACGACGGCCGCCTCAAGCGTACCGGTATATATATAATTTCATTTTTCCAATCCAAATCTATGGAAAATTGGTGTTAATTTGTGTTTTCTGTGTTGATAGGAAGCGTATGGACGGCGAGCGCTCATATCATAACGGCCGTTATCGGTTCGGGGGTTCTGTCGTTAGCCTGGGCGACGGCGCAGCTGGGCTGGGTGGCTGGCCCCACCGTTATGTTGCTCTTCGCCTTTGTCACTTACTACACTTCCGTCCTCCTCTCCACTTGCTACCGTACCGGCGACCCCACTAACGGCAAACGGAACTACACCTACATGGACGCCGTCAGGACCAATCTCGGTATTCTTTCTTCTCTCTTCTCTTCTCTTCTTTTTCCTGGGGAAAAATATTAATCAATTGATTAATTTTCAGGTGGTTTTCAAGTGAAAGTGTGTGGAGCGGTTCAGTACTTGAATCTCTTCGGAGTTGCGATCGGCTACACCATTGCTGCATCCATAAGCATGAGGTGAGTGTTCTGGAAAAAGAAATTGGTGAATTTTTTATTTTTTTTTGAATGTGTTTTTGAGTAGTGATGGATTCTTCTTCTTCAATTGAAAACAGGGCGATCGAGAGGTCGAACTGCTTCCACACGAAAGGCGACAGTTCTCCGTGCAGAGTTTCTAGCAATCCTTACATGATTGCTTTCGGGTTGGTTGAGATCGTGTTTTCGCAAATTCCAGATTTCGATCAAATCTGGTGGCTCTCCATCGTCGCTGCGGTCATGTCCTTCTCTTACTCCGCCATCGGCTTAGGCCTCGGCGTCGGAAAAGTTGCAGGTAATTATACAAAATATCCCCAATTTCAAGCCCTAGTTTCTGCGAATTAGGCAGTGATTCGACTTAATTTTTTAATTTTTTCCGATCAGAATCCGGCAAGGTTATGGGAAGCATGACCGGAATAAGCATCGGGACGGTCGTCGGAGTGCAGACGATCGACGAGACGCAGAAGATCTGGAGAAGCTTCCAGGCTCTCGGCGCCATAGCCTTTGCTTACTCTTACTCCCTCATCCTCATAGAGATTCAGGTACACTTAACACTCACTAGTTTTCGCCTCGGGGCCTCATAGGTTCCTCGCTTTTTACGTATGTTGAGTGATTTTTGTTTTGCGTTCCAGGACACGATCAAGTCGCCGCCGGCGGAGTACAAGACGATGAAGAAGGCGACACTGCTAAGCGTCGCCGTCACAACCGTCTTCTACATGCTCTGCGGCTGCTTCGGCTACGCCGCCTTCGGAGACCTATCTCCGGGGAACCTCCTCACCGGATTCGGCTTCTACAACCCGTACTGGCTCCTGGACATAGCCAATGCCGCCATCGTCATCCACCTCGTCGGAGCCTACCAGGTCTACTGCCAGCCCTTATTCGCCTTCGTCGAAAAGACGGCCCTCGAATGGTACCCGAACAGCAAGATGATCACCCGAGAGATGGCCCTGCCCATCCCGGGGTTCCGGTACAAGGTGACCGTTTTCCGGCTGATTTGGAGGAGCATATTCGTGGTGATCACCACCATCATCTCCATGCTCATGCCCTTCTTCAACGACGTCGTCGGCATCCTCGGGGCGTTCGGCTTCTGGCCGCTCACCGTCTACTTCCCCGTCGAGATGTACATTGTGCAGACAAAGATCCCCAAGTGGAGCTCCAGGTGGATCTGCCTCCAGATGCTCAGTGCCGCCTGTCTCGTCATCTCGATCGCGGCCGGAGTCGGATCGTTCGCCGGAGTCGTGTCGGATCTCAAGACTTACAAGCCTTTCAAGACTTCCTACTAGTTAGGTGCAATTTTAGTTAAGAGAAAAACAAAGCTAGTTGATGTTGATAAGAGAGGCCTAAAAGCCAAAGGGCTGTAGATTTTCACAGTATTATTATTATTACAAGAAGGAAAAAAGGGTGTCGATCGATCCATGCATGTTAATTTGTAATTTTCCAGTGTAATTTTCAATTCTATTTCTCAGTTGAAATAGTGTAATTGTAAAACTCCATCCAGATTAATTAATTAATAATCTTCCGTAATTAGCTGCTAATTCTTGTATTTTTTAATTAATTACATAGCCTCCCGTGATAATAGAATAACATAATTATTAAAAGGAGAAGACAAAGATATGAATTTTATATGAGTAAAGCTAATTTGTCTGTTACAACACATATTCTGGAGGTTACTGATTTCAGGCACAAATGATGCCGAATTAAATAGATCAATAAAATAGTGAAAGAACGCAATGAAACGGGACGGAGGAAATATTTGACGAGCGCATTGATCTATTGAAAATTGTCAAGATTTGAAACAATTCACTAGCTAGGAAAAATGTGTAAACCTATGTATACAATTGGAATTATTAATTTGGGGCCCTTTAATTTGGCTTGATGAATGAGGCCACCACCTAATAGTAATAGAGATTAAGCAAGTCTGAATAGATATTTAATTAAAGGTGTAGGTGATTAGTAGCAAGATTATAGCTTGAGATATATAGTTCATAGTTATATTTTAATTAATAACTCAAGATAAGTAATCCAAGAAATTAAGCATTCTAAAATCTAAACCATGCTAGGGAAATTAATGTGAGAATTTGTCCATTTCTTCACTCAACTTTTCATAATTGGCTAGAGACATTCATTGCTACTATAATTCATCCAAACTAGTAGTAATAAAATAGGTGAGAACCTTAGACTTTACAACCTCAAAAAGATTCTTTTCGTTAAAAAAAATATTCAGTACTCGTCATTTATATCGTTTCGTCAATTCTAAACTGCGAGGGTTTCATTTCAACACATTCTATCAATACATCCCACCATTATTGTAGCTAGGCAAAAATATCTTAATTCTTCATTCCAAACTATATTCAACACAAGGCAATGATAGTTTTTGCATTGCCATAGTTGCCCCTTTGGTGAAGGTTTGTGATTAAAGTGACAAAGGGCAAATGACAAACAAGGTTTGTAACCTTTTTGGAGTAAGGCCAAGGCAATGAACCACCTTTTCTATATGAGGAAAAGACAACATTAGTCTCATGGGAATTGGGATTTATTGACCTTACACCTCTAATAAGTCTATTACATTAACATCTATCATTTCTTAAAAGTTGATGGGATGCTCAAAAATATGCTACAACCACCCACTAATATGGATGGAGGAGAAAAGCACAACCCCCTAAAAGGGATGAAGAAGAAAATCATGATCAAGAATCCAAAGAACCTCATTACCACCATTCATCGTTTTATCATCATCTGTAAAGCTTTTTTCGAAAAGAGAATCTTGACTCGATCAACTATTTTATTACCTCATTTTTTTCACCTTGTATGCCACGAGTTCGAAAGTAGTCGCGCTCCTATTGGAGAAGAGAGAATTTGTGTTCATATATATGAGGACTGGTTCTTCTAGGAATCGTAAATGATTGATGAATATTGTTTCTCACGTTGGAGGATGTCATTACACTATACTTTCGACACATCATATGCATTATATGAAACGTAGATCTTTCACATATTAACGATTCATGTAAGTTAAGACTAATAATTTGAGGGAATCTTATCTTCTTTGTCGAATCATTTGGACCATTGCCTTGATTATTGAGTTATGATAAATAATTTCAAGTATGGTCGATGGACAAATAATCGAACGTTTGGTATGAAATAGAAGTACCGAGACACAATACCTAAACATAATAATATAGAAAAAGTTTTTTTTTTTTTTTTTTTTTGAAATAATTATAAAGAAAAGCCAATATAATGGAAGAAACCCTCAAAAATAGAGAGATACCTAACCATGCTTTAAAGCCTATATCAAAAGTTTCAACGTAGCTTTGGGTCAATCTAAGGCACTTAAGCCCACTTGTTGAATCGGTGAACACAAGTATGAAAATTCATAATTGTCTATAGTCGAACGGACCAGATATTATCGTTCGTTTCAACAGAGCTAACCTTCACGATCGAGTTCAGGTATATATATTAGAATATTCAATTAGCTTTATCAAAACGAGACAGATAAAATATATATTATCGAACATGCACGTCCTAAAATGTGTTTCCCATGTTATTTAAAATATTTATTATTGTTTAATATACAAGTTGGCCATAATGGAAACAATCTTGATCTCTTGCGCATGTATGAAAAGGGTATTACATTAGTTATATGGCAAAATCAATCAATATTAATAAAAGTTTATGCATGCACGTTTTATCTTGATCTTTAGAGAAGAGATTGATGTATACTACATAGAATTTTAAAATAAAATTTTAGTGCTCCACTCTATATATAGTATGGTATCATATACTTTACCAAAAATAACTATACACGTGCTAACTTTTTTTTTTTAGTCAACGTGTTTCGATCTGAAATTCCAATTCCAATTACAAAATTTGTAAAGAAATGGTGGTGGGCGCCGCCGCCGCAGACGGCGGCCAGCGGCAGCGCGCAGGCCATCAGTAGTGGGAGCTTATACCTAATTACTTAATCACTCCATGCATTATCACTACTTTTTTTTAAGGTTTTTTTTAAGGTTTTTTTTTTTTTTTTTCCTGGGCAACTGGAGTCCAAAAGCAATTGGGCAATTTATTTTTTATATGTGTACTTTGCCACTGGAGTCCACTGGAGATTTTTGTACAGTTTTCATGCTAAAATAAATAATTGCTCGCTGCGGAAAAGAGAAACTGCTAATTAATAAAATGGGCTGGCCCAAAACTACAGGCTGGTTATAACATGGCCCAGCCCGCTAAGAGGCTGGGTTGGTTCATATTTGGGCCGAAATTTTGAGAGAGTGACACGATCCACGATGCGCTCGTGCAACGCCATAATCTCCAAATCGATATCCCAACTCAATAAAATAAAATAATAAAATTGTGTTGATCCTTTTCTTGTAGTATTTAATTTTTCATTGATTTCCCAATACCCCTCACTTTTGAGCTCGATTTTCAACTTTACCCTCCTATCAACTCTACCATCCGGATAGGAGGCCCAACAAGTAGGCACTTTTTAATATGAGTGAATTTTCTTTTAGTGTGATTCGAACACAGGATCTCGGCGTTTGCCTAATAGAATTCCGTCTTATCTAAAAGCTCGAACTTGTAGAGAGGGTGAAAATCTATTGACTCATAGTATGATTCTCAATAATTCTCTGCGTTCTATAGATAGTGTGTAGATAGTGTGCCGTTTCCATGGGACGTAGTGAGCATATATTTCCGGTTTTCGCTACTTTTTTCTGTATTTGCATGATTTGAAACTCAGAACTCTTTAACTGTTGTTCTCCTCTTTTACAATATGTAGTTTACCACACAACCAAAAAAGTTACAGTGACATGAAACTTGAAACTTTGGATTATACATATCCCCATATCTTACAAATTAAAACTAGAGAGAGAGAGAGAGAGGTCAACTGTATATGAGAGTGCTACAAACGTACCCTTTGCGTGTGCTCAAAAAAGGGAATTATTTTAGGCTATGCATACAAAATGGCATGAAATGTATGGTTCAATCAAATTGAATAAGTCATCGTGCAATCATGTTTGCCATAAACTCAACTATCCTAAATTAGAAACTATATTAAAACAAACTTAATTATATCTTTTTTTTTTTTTTTTTTTTTTTTTTTTTTTTTGCAATAACTCAAATAGTTTTTTAGTTGGACAATCTCTACTAATATACGCAGCATCTAATCACATACTCCCTCCGTCCTCTATTTGTTGACGTTAATTAATACTATATTGGGACGTCCTTCATTTGTTGACAATTTTCATTTTTGGACGTAGACCCCACAATCACTTTAACATTTTAACACTTTACACATCTACTTTTTATTATTTTATCATTTTAATACTATTAAACAATTCAAATGGACACACAATTATTCCACTTTAACACTTTAACACATTAATTTATTATTATACCATAAAATGCGAAAAAATCCGTGCCCATATTCCCTCCGTCAACAAATAGAGGACGGAGGGAGTATTAAAAAAACAAAGGTAGTACATATATTAAATTATTTTGAGTTGATAAATATATGAAAATATATATATATGGTTGATTGTCTAAACGAAAAAAATCAACACAAAGTTAATTTATCTCATTTGACAATTTTCTCTATATTTTTTTTTAATGTTGCTGTCACAATACCTATTTCTAATTGGTCATAACACAAGCATCATATCTCCCGCACATAAAACAACGTTGTTTCAACAGTTTATATCGAACAGACGTTTCAACAGTTTATATCAAACTCGCTTACTTTTTATAGAAAATAATTTAAAACACAATTCTCATAACACGTCTATTTCAGAAAGTTTTTTTTTTTTTAATCTAAATAAATAACAATGATAATAATCATTTGAAGAAGAAGAAAAGTCATCCTATTTTTTTTAATTTCATTTTTAATTTATTATTACTACCGGTGACGACGTACACTATCTGAAGTACATCATTTGAAATCGAAACTTAATTTATTTATTATTAATCCAGCCACAAATATTACCTGTACCAGACGTAATTAATCATATAATATGGGTTTTAATCATAAGATATAATTTATTCAATTAATTTAGTCATCAAAAATTCCAAATTTGTAGGACTAGACTAGTTCGTTGTTTACAGGTCACTTTCTTTTAAAACCTTTTAAAACCATAATTTATTTTTTTAATTAAGTACAAATACAAATAAGAGCTGGCTAATTAAAGTATGTATTGAATTAAAATAATATTTGACTTCCTAAATTAATTAATGCAAAGTACTTTCTTAACCCTTAGAATACGGTTGCAGATTAATCGATTGATCTTTTTATTATTACATTTAATTTTCATTTGTAGTAAAAAAGTCAATTGAATTAATTATGATTAAAATAATTAAAATGGTTGACGCCATAAACGGGATTATAGCGAGTCGGCAGAGATTTAAATAACAAGTAAATAACGCTGTCACGCGACAAACGTATGCTCAAAAATCAATTAATTATATATAACCAATAAAATTCACGATCCCAAAAAGAAGCGTAATCGATCGAGACTCGGTCGAGACGGGAAAAATATATGGAAAATATATCAAAATTTGTGTAATTTGTATAACCGAGTGATGAACGAACACAAAGTTCACGAAAAAGGCTGCACTTTATTGAATTTTAGGCTCAAATCTTGAATTGAAATAAGAGTTTATATTTTTATCTAAATAAAGAAACTTTTATGTTGATTAGCGGTAATTACTTTACAAATTCTCCGAAAGTAGTTCGCTAACTAACTAACTACTCAAATTGACTTTTCAATCCCGGATTTTTTGTTAAAGAAGATTAAATTTTTTAGTTATGTTTGAATAGAAATTTTAAATTTTCTATTAAAACCTTATAAAAATTAATAAAATAAATTGGAAGTTCGTGCCTAGCACATGTAAGTAAGAGTAGCACAATAATTGTAGCATGAAACATGCAAATAATTAACTAAACTCCATCTTCAACTTCAACTCTAAATTAACCAACAATTTTCAGCTTAGTTATAATCAATTAAAACTATGATCAGTTTCCATAAATGAATGAAGACAAATTTAAATGAGAATAATATAAACCAAATGATTCTATTTGAAATATTCCATAAATCCTTACTATGTTTAGCCAAAAACATTTTGACTTTTTAAATAATTATTTTGTGAAATGAAATTGGAAATCAAAGAGCAGTCGGCAAATCCTGGGAAAGGTTGCTTGTGTTATGGGTTACCAAATGTGTACTCCCTCCGTTCTTAAATAAGTGTCCCGAGCCGCCAAAAATTTTGTCCCTAAATAAGTGTCCTATCACATTTTTCCAAGCAAAAATTACACAAAACTACCAAAACTACCCTTTCTTGAAAATCTAAAAGTGGGATAAAGACAAAAATAAATAAATAAATAAATAATCAAGGATTTTAAGGGCATAAGTGTCAATTTACCCTTCTCCTTGGTTTGCACAAAATGGCGGCTCGGGACACTTATTTAAGGACGGAGGGAGTATGTGATTGATTTCTGCAACAATTAATTTAATTATTAATTAATTAAGATAATTGATTGACTTTTTCGAGCTTTTGACAAATGTGTCACCGTCCATTGCATGACTCCAACGGCTGCCTCCTCCCTTTATTTTTATTCTAATTCTTACTTATTATTGAATTAATATTATGATTAAGCGCTGACATTCCCAAATAACTGGAAAATCCTTGCCCCTCTATAAATACCTACCCTAATTTCTTACTGTTATAACATCCCATTACTACTACAAACTTTCCCTATTACTACTACATTTTATAGTGCTTGGAACAATGGCGATTCCGGTGATCGATTTCTCGAAGACGGAAGGCGAGGAGAGGGCTCAGACGCTTGCTCAGATTGCTCATTGCTGTCAAGAGTGGGGATTCTTTCAGGTAATTTACATTTTTACTTCATTTTTATATAGCAGTTGCATGTGTTGAAATATTAGTAACATTTAATTTAACATGTACGTGTATGTGTGATATACTTAATAGTTGATCAATCATGGGATCTCTGAGGAGCTTCTTGAGAGGGTGAAGAAGGTGGCCTCTGAATGCTACAAGCTTGAAAGAGAGCCCCTTTTCGAGAAGTCGAAGCCGGTGACGATGTTGAAGGAGTTGATAGAAAAGAAGAGTGATGAAAGGATTGAAGATGTGGATTGGGAAGATGTGTTCTTGCTCACTGATGATAATGATGATGAATGGCCTTCCAAAACTGCACATTTCAAGTAAGCATGCATTCATAATTCATTCATGGTGAATACATATTGAATTGATTAAGTGTTTTAATTAAAACATATATGTATAAACAAACAGGGAAACCATGAAGGAGTACAGAGCACAACTGAAGAAACTGGGAGAGAGAGTGATGGAAACAATGGATGAGACCTTAGGCCTTCCAATTGGCTACATGAAGACGGCTTTCGACGGCGAAGACAAGGCCTTCTTCGGGACGAAAGTCAGCCACTACCCTCCCTGCCCGCAACCGGACAAGGTTAACGCCCTCCGTGCTCACACCGATGCAGGGGGTGTCATCCTCCTCTTCCAAGACGACGAGGTGGAGGCCCTCCAAATCCTGAAAGACGGGGAGTGGATCGACGTCCAGCCCCTCAAGAACGCCATAGTCATCAACACCGGAGATCAGGTGGAGGTGCTGAGCAACGGGAGGTACAAGAGCGTCTGGCACCGCATCGTGGCTAAGACGGAAGGCAACAGGAGGTCAATAGCCTCGTTCTACAATCCATCGATGGAGGCCACCATCCAGCCCGCACCTCAGCTTCTCATCAACGAGAAAGTCGAGGAGGAAGTAGTCGAGTATCCGAAGTTCGTGTTCGGAGATTACATGTCTGTTTATGCTGACCAGAAGTTCCTGGCTAAAGAGCCAAGGTTCCTAGCTGTCAAGGCAGTGTGATTACTACTACTACATGTAAATTGTGTAGTAGTAACAAATAGTGTATGTGTGTGTGAGTGTGTGATTTTATTTTTTGTTGTTTCTTTTAAGCAAAAATGGTCCAAATATACTTTCTTCATCAAAAGTTTGTGATGTTGGTAAGTATATATATGTGACTAAGTATCATATATTATGGATTGATTGTATACTATGTATGTATAAATATCAAATGTAATATGTTCAAAAATTGTAACTAAACAAACCAATTTCAAGAAAAAAAGAAATCTATACTTCTCATGATCAACTACTTGATCCTTCACTATAGTCCTTGGAGGGCATCTCGATGATTTCGTGGCCGAGAGGCGGGGGGCGGTCGTGCAGGCGTGGGATGTCGATATCGCCCTCGAGCATCCTCAAAGCTTCTTCAATGGTAGGCCTTAGGGCTACCATCACATGAGCACAAAGGATCCCAACTCTCACAAACCTCTCCATCACCCCTTTAGGCCCTTCCTCCCTTATCAACTCATGAAAGATCTCCTCCACCTTCCCATTGCTCGTCATCTCCCACGCCCAGTCCGTGATCAGGACCCTCGAGTTCCGCTGCAACGGATCGAGCACCCTCCTCCCGCTCATGATCTCGAGGACCACGACTCCGAAGCTGTAAACGTCGCTCTTTTCAGTAAGCTGGCCGTACAGGGCGTATTCCGGTGCAAGATAGCCATGAGTCCCTGCAACTCTTGTTGTTAGATGTGACTGGCCTTCGGAATTCTGCCTGGCTAATCCGAAATCGGCTAAACGAGCGTTGAAGCTCGAGTCGAGGAGGATGTTCGTCGCCTTTATATCGCGATGGAAGATGCTAGGCTTGACCCCACAATGGAGGTAAGCAAGGCCTTTTGCTACATCAAGGATTATGTTCTTGCGTTGAGGCCAAGTGAGGTGCTTCCGATCGTCGCCGGAGACGAAGATGTGATCGTTAAGGCTGCCATTAGGCATGAAATCGTAGATTAAGAACCTTCTCTTTCCATGAAACCTGTCGCTAGAAACGCAGAAGCCTCTCAAGGGGAGAAGGTTCCTGTGCCTAATCTTGCTTATGATTATGGCCTCGTTCGTGAACTCGTCGTCGTTCTCGATGTAATCCGAATTTATAATCTGCTTCACTGCGATCTCCATGCCGTCGGAGAGAACTCCTCTGTACACAACTCCGTACCCGCCTTTTCCGATCAGATTCTTGCCGGAAAATCGGTCTGTCGCCTTCTCCAGTTCTGCTAGTTGAAACCACTTAGCTCCGATGTTGGGCAAAACCATGGATTTCACCGAAATTACGTAGCTTTCATGCACCAAATCTTGTTTCTTCCTCTCCCACTTTCTATAAGCTAAGAACAGAGCTAAGAACCCACAGATTCCGACCACGCCTCCGACGAACCCGAGGACGAATCTCCGGGTTCGATCATTCGAATTTCCGCCATCGACGGACCTCGAGAGGGGAAGGCCGAAGATGCAGGCGGCGGAGCGGACGTCCTCGGGGCCGAAATCGTTGACGACGGCGGCGGCGTAGAGTATGGCGAAGAAGAAGCATTTGGTGGAGTTGGGGCTCGACGAGACGATGTAGGAATTCACCTTGATTCCGGCGTCGACGCACAGGCTGCACCGAGTCAACCCGGTGAGGTCGCCGTTGCAGGCGGCCTCGAGCGGGGCCCGCTGAGTCCACTCGCCGAGGGTGGCGATCCCGGCGCAGCTCGTGTTGGGGTGGTTGACGAACTCGGCCGTGTCGTTGAAGCAGAGGGGGAAGAGCGACGTGGGAATCGCCGCCGTGGATTCGAGCTTGCGGCGGAAGCTCGATAGGCAAGAGGAAGAGGTGTTGAGATCGGAGAAGTAGAAGTGGGAGGATTGGTTGAGGTATTTGGCGAGGCCCACGCCGAAGAGGCTGCTCAGAGTTTGGCAGCAGCCGGATTTGATGGGCTCGTGGCAGAGGGAGGAGTCCCATGGGAAGGTTTCGACGTAGTCGAAATCGACGGGGCACGACGGAGGATCGGAATCTGCATAACAATGGAGGACGAGGGAGAAGAAGAGGAGGAGGAAGAAAGGAGAGTTGATCATTTTCTTAGAGGATGAAAAGAACAGAGCATTTTTGCATGCTTGTTCCTTTAGTAGTGAAATATAGTTAGTTTGACTTTTGGTCAACATCAAAATTAGGCTGCTGTGGTAAAGAAAGTGCACGTTTATGGGTTTGATTTGATTTGATTAAGAAAAAGAGATCAAATTTGAAGTATATTTGTGTGTGGTCAAAGGTAGGAAGTTTCTTGCCTTTGGTTGAGTTGGATTAACGGTCAAAGATATACTAATCTATCTATATAGCATCATAATAGTAGTATTATAACTTTTGTATATCCAAGTTTTATAGGATCGGTAAGTACTTTTAATTTTTTGTAATGATTGTACTTATAGTGGATTCGAAATTCTACGTTTTATCGAAGTTTATGTATAAGTTGAGAGTGAAATATGTAAGATTTCTTGGGATGACATTTTCTAAGATATTCTAGAGAATTCTACAAGTCTCTACTATGTATAAGAGGATTTTCTACAAGTCTCTACTATGTACGAGAGGATTTCGAAATATTCTGCAAAGTGTCAATTTCATCAAATAATTTTTAGATTATTCCGGGTAACCTACGAGATTCGACCTTTTGTGAAGGGCGTGACAATATGCTATCTTGAACCTCGATCTCTTCACATCGAAACAGAGAATGTGGCTATTAATACTATAGCTCCAATTCCACCCATCCTCAACCCTCACAATCCAATACGGATCGTCACCCACAACTGCATCGAATTTCGTAGAGATAATACTCAACTTCAAAATAATTTCTTCCAACAATATGTTTTCATAGAGTAGAACGCAGCTAAGAAGTTGTTCTTATAGTCACCACTAAACTACTTCATGAACTTTTTCATCGCAACCAAATCCAACCGAATCACAATCTCCCCATTAGTCTCCGAGAATTTCGAGGAAACTCTACCTTCTTTACTAGATTCAGTTTACTAGATTTAGAGCAAGATTTCATAGATGAATCCAATCATTGAGAGGGCAACTCAAGCAAACCAAACCAACAAAGTAGCCCACAACATCCATATGAAAAAGGTGGAGAGGGTAGGGGTGGACAAGCTTCGTGGGATTCTCACATCAGAATCAATTCGAAAGAGGGAAATGGTATGCGAAGTGCTCGTACGATACATGATGAGATTCTAGCTAGTTGGATTATGAGAAAATTGACTGGCCTTGAGTTTGATGAAGTTTGGAATGCCAAAGAAGTCATGCCATGTCTTGCACACAACCTAGAAGCGGTGGATGAATTTCAGTGGAGAAGAGAGAGGATGGAGTTCATGATTTCTGTTGGTAGTATACGGTCGGCCTTTAGCTGAGCCAGCGTTCTTCATCCCAAAAGGCTTTTCTTGATGGAATTTTTTAGGGATTTAGAGGATTCAAATTTTGAATTTGCGATGAACGCTTGAAGGTGAATGAAGGAAGCTATTGATCAAAGTAAGAAACTCCGGTTCACCGTTAATGGAAAAAAAAAGTCGGTTTGTAGCGTATAAATTTTTGTTAATTTTATATAGAAAATGATATGGAGCCTTTTTATTGGGGCTACTTTTCTATTTTATGCTCATATTTATTAACGGAAATACGGAATGGGCTTTATTTAATTATCTTTATTTTATTTTTAGTATTGAATGTTAATTTTTTTATACATTACGACACTCCAATAAACACGACACCCCTTCATTTCATTCCATTCTCCACATGTCAAATATTGAAAGTCCGTGTTTTTTTTTTACCAAGTTGTGAAATTCGGGTGAAGAACGTAAATAACTCCCAAAGTTCGTGTTTATATATCAATAACCCAAAATATAATTACATTCAATACCATATAAACTAGACACTAATTAAACCATAATTGTACATAAACATAGTAAAATAATCAATCACAAAGTATCAAATTTCATCTCAAAAATCAAGAATCAATGCAAATAATAAAATACTAACAATTAAAAGTAATGCTGTAATTTAATCATCTTTTCTTTATTTTTGATCTTCACCCTAAACTTTGCAGTTTGGGGAAAATGCAAGTCAATGATTCGCCGCGGAATTCACGGCAGTCCGCCGTGGAGGAGGCGGAGCCGCCGGAGTGCCCGGTGTGCCTGCAGCCTTACGACGCCGCCGCCGCCATCCCCCGCGTCCTCACCTGCGGCCACACCACCTGCGAAGCCTGCCTCAAGCTGCTGCCCCGCCCCTTCGCCGGCACCATCCGCTGCACCGTCTGTACCCAGCTCCTCAAATTGCCGGAATCGCTCTCTTCTCTCCCCAAGAATCTCGACCTCCTCTACTTCTCCTCCCTCCTCCAACGCACTTGCCCTATCGAGGAGAAAAGAGTCCACCCGCATCCGCCGCCATCGCCGCCGGAATCGGTGCTGTCGCCTTCTGTTCTGAAGCCGTGGACGTATGAGTTTTACTGTAAATGGAGGAGGTGGATACTACCAGAAGACTGCGTTTCGATTGATGAAACGAACGTGGGTAACGATGGTGGGGTTTTGGGCGGAAAAGTTTCGAGGGTTTTTGAGAGTGATCGTGTGATGGGGTGTGTGTTGAGAGAGAAAGAGAATGTGGGTGTTATTAAAATTGGAGTCTTGGAGGAAGGTGAAGTAGATTCGAAGATGATCAAGCCAAGCTATGAATCGAGAATTCTAACTTTTTTGTGGGGGATGAAGGAAGATGAGAGAGATAAACTGGGAATTATTCTTGATGCAGCTTTCAGAGTGAATAATGCTGGGAAGGCCTTTGGATTTTGGTGTAACGATGAGGATCAGTGCGTTTACATTGTCTGCGAGAAGCTTGCTTCGTCTAATTTCATCGATTGCGTTTTCGAGAGAGAAAGGGATGAGAAGGAAGAGCTCAGTGCAGATGAAATGATTTTTCTGGGAATGGTTGGTACTGAGGTATGTGAAATTTTGAGGCGCTTTCATTTAGAGGGGCTAGCTGTGGGTTACCTGAGTTTAAATTGTCTTGGTTTCGATGATTTTGGTCGTGTTTGTGTAGACGTAGGCGAGGTTGTAAATACCGGTAGGAGAGTGAGTTCAACAGTGAGGAGGGCTTGCAAAGACATGGAATTCAGTTTGAAGGATATGTTATCGGGTTGCAATCTCGTGTTTCTTAGCCCTGAGGTGTTGTTGCAGTTGATTGTGAACGAGGGGTTCGTGTTGAGTTCACTAAATGTATATAAAGTTGGTCCTGTTTCGGATGTTTGGTCAGTAGCCTCCTTGCTAGTTTGGTTTATAGTTGGAAGCTCATTCGCGGAAGAGATGGAGTCTTTCTTGAATTCTGTCATCAATTCTGCTAAAAACGGAAAGGATTTTGATTATTCCGGTTTGTACATAGGGTGGATGGAGAAAATTGTTGTGTTGTTGGAGGGAAAACTGGGGAAGAGATTTCCTATCTTGATGGATGTTTTGTGCAGAAGTCTGAGTTTAGAACCTGAAAATCGGCCAACGACAGCTGAGCTATGGAAGTGTTTCAGAGGGTTGATTGTTAAGGCTCGGTTTGATATTGGCATCAGATCGAAAAAGGAAGAAAAGAGTGGAGGTTCAGATTGTTATATAGTTCTAGGAGACGTTTGTCGAATGGTTAAGGATACTGAGGATGGTTTGAAGGGAGACGAAGATGGCGGTGGAGGTGATGTGAAATCGAGAACTGAAGGAGATGTAGTCGATGGTATCAGCCGGGGTCGTTTCAAATGTCTAGAGATGGAAGGTCATCTCGGTTTCATCACAAGCTTCGCTATTGGAGGTTTGATTAAGAGTCTCTTATCAGTAATCTTAATCAGTGTTTTAATCACCAACAGCAATTGGATCTAATTATGTGTCAATCTTTTCTGCAGGGGGCTTCCTGTTCAGTTCCTCATATGATAAGATAGTCAATGTTTGGTCTCTGCAGGTACGCAGTTCGAACAAAAATCTTCTCCGTATTATACGAGCAGTAGCATAATGTTATGTTTAAGCTATGAAAGAAGGGTTTAAGTAATGAACTATTCATTTCTGACTAGATATCTGGAATATGATCTTGGGGAACTAGCAGATATACAGCTACCGACGAATTCTTGTTCCATTGCTTATTCGTCTCTCCACTTTATCTCAGGACTTCACTCGTGTACACTCGTTTAAAGGTCACGAGCATAAAGTTATGTCTGTTGTTTTTGTGGATGGTGAACGACCATTGTGCATCAGTGGTGATAATGAAAGTGCTATATGCATCTGGGAAGCCAAACTTCCATTTTCCGACGTGCCAATAAAGAAGTTACAAGAGGATAAGGATTGGCGCTATAGTGGCATTCATGCTATGGCGAGTTCTGGAACCGAGTATCTCTACACTGGCGGTGGAGACAGATTAGTAAAAGCATGGTCACTGCAGGTATTTTAGCCTACTATTGAACAAGTAGAGATATATACCTATGAACATTAAATCTTGATAAGCTCTCGAACGCTTGTAATGTTTTCAAATTATTCAGGATCATACCGTGGTGTGTGCTATGAGCGGTCACAGATCAGTTGTGTCGTCGCTTATAGTTTACAATGGTGTTCTTTATAGCGGAAGCTGGGATGGGACGGTTCGGCTATGGTCTCTAGGTGATCATAGTCCTTTAACAGTGTTGGGGGAGGACAAAGTTGGAGTTTTAGTTCCTGTCTCTTCTCTTTCTGCTGCTCATGATTTGTTGTTTGTTGGTCACGACAACGGTCAAGTAAAGGTAAAGCTCGTGTTTCCTTTGTCCCTTCAAATCCTCGAATTACAAAAACTGAAAGAGTTTGTAGCATTTACTTCCTGAACTAATGAGACATGTATGTTTTCGTTTTCTTGCATCAGATATGGCAAAATGACGTCCTTCTGAAGTCTGCACGGAGCCACGAAGGTTCTGTTTTCTCAGTCACTACGAACGGGAAATGGCTATTTAGTGGTGGATGGGACAAGAAAATAATTGTGCAGGTAAATGAACTAGTCCTTAATGGTTCGATTTAGAATGTCTGGTTTCATAATACTCTCAGATCCGTAATGCAAAAATATCGAATAATTTATAGGAAGTAGCCGAAGCTGCTGATGGGACGGATGTTGTATCTCTCGGGACTATTTCCAGTAACTCTCCGGTAACGGCTCTTCTGTATTGGCACGGGAAGCTATTTGTCGGAGAAGCTGATAGAATCAAGGTACTACTGATACTTGTTAACTGCTATCATCAATTACTTCATAAGCTTGATTTTCTTTCCCAGAATTCGTCTTAAATCTGCATATTTGTAGCTGATGATAAAAGCTCTTGCTACTTATGACAGGTCTACTATGGAGTCTAGCAAGGGCTTGGAGATCGATCCTCTTCTTCATCGATCTCATTGCTTCTGGCAAAAGGCGACATCGGAGCAGGTCGATATAGGGAAGTATAAACGTGTACAGAAAAGTTTAAAACAGACGAAGGTCTCGTAAACGTTGTAATTGATCAATTTCCAGTTCCTCTGTATAGTAACATTTGAGAGAAGAAGGAAATATATACAGAAAAACAAAAGAAGATTATTCATGTTATCATCTCTTATAGCAGGATTCTGGGAGCAATGCTCTACCTCTTCGACTTATAGCCTCGACGCTCTCGATGAATTAGAAGAAACTTGTCTCTGTCATTGCCAAATATCTCTGGAGTTGGACAAAGCAATCCCAGGAACTTTTGAGGCGTTTCTTTCATCCATGGTTCTCCTTACTCTCTCGGAATCTGCAAATCTACCAGCACCGGAAAGTATATTCGACAGAAGCACATAATCACCACCGTACTTCTTCTCCATCTCCATTATTCTTCTCGTCACCCTCTCCCCCATCTCCACGTTTCCATGGAAGCTGCAAGCTCCCAGAAGTGTCCTCCACACCACAACGCTATCATTTTCCTTCGGAACGATGCTTAGGGCAATCTTCTCCGCTTCTTCCAATCTCCCTGCCCTCCCCAACATATCTATCAAAGTTCCGTAATGCTTGATTTCAGGTGCAATTCTATACTCATCCACCATTTTTCTGTATAATTCAAGCCCCTCCACCACCAATCCACCATGGCTACAGGCACTTAGCGCACTCAAGAAAGTGATCGAATTAGGCTTCACGCCCTCGTTTTCCATTCTCTTGTAGCAATCGAAAGCTTCTGCAGCCATTCCATACCTGGAGAATCCAGATATGATTGAAGTCCAAGAAACCACATTCTTCGTCCGATCATCTATCTCCTGGAATATCCTCCACGCGCTTCCTATGCTCCCGGTTCTTGAATATGCATCGATCAGACAATTCATAACACGGACGTCGAATGCATTCAGTCCGCTTTTATCTCCGTAAGCATGAATCACCTGGCAAAACTCAAGAGACCCGACATTCCATATCGACGGAAAGACCGCGAGTAGAGTCACTTCCGTGGGCTTAACCCCTTCACGAACAACCATTTCTCGAAACAAACGTAACGCCTCGTGAAACCGGTTTTTACGCGTGTACCCGTCTATCAGACCGGTCCAAGAAACCACATTCTTCTCCGGCATCTCATCAAACACATCCCTCGCAAGCTTCATCTCGCCCCATTTGACAAACCCCGTAAGCAAGACATTCCACGTCACGGAATTCCTCTCAGGCATTTCGTCGAACACCTTCTTCGCCTCAACCAAACACCCGGAATCTGCATACATATTCACCAGCGCCGTCTGCACATGGACGTGACAGTCAAACCCCACTTTAGAGCTCAAGCAATGGAGCTGGTTTCCGACATCTGCTCTCTTCATAACTGCAGATGCTTTGACGAGGTACGAGTAAGTAAAGCTATCGAAGGAAATGGGGTGGTCACCGCCTTGCTTCCTGAGATGTTTGAAGAGAGAGAAAGCATCTCCTGGGAATTCGCCGAGGGCGTAGTGCTTGAGCACGGAGTTCCACAGAACAAGCAGGCTAATTGGCTGCTTCACAAGTGGATTCGTAACTAGAAGGTAGCGGTGGATTTGCTGAATGGAGCGGCGGCGACGGCTGTGTCTATGGAGCAGAGAGAGGAGGTGGTTGTAGTGGCTTTGTCTACTAGACATTTCATCAAACACCTACTTCCCAATCGCCTGAACAAATCGAAGAAGCTATTTTCATTTTAAAAGAAGCATTTTTTTCGAATGTGCCCGGACCCGGATCCATACTCGAAGCCCAATGGGCTATTTTTTGGGCCCACTGTGACAAATCGTTTTTTTTTTTAATTTTTTTTTTATTTGAGATAATAATTAATGTATATAGTAAATAATTAATATGAGAAATGCGTAAAATTATTGTTCTAAATTATATGCAAATATTTCAAATTCGGTTGTCCCACTATTTTTTGTCCTAACATTATCTCTTACTCTATCCACAGAAAAATAATTTTGGTCTCCCTATATATCGGAAAAAAGTAAATAGAGATTGAATAAATGAAGATACTACTATAGTTTTTCACATATAGTATATTTTAATATTTATATAGTGCATGTCCCTTTCTATAAGCTTCCCTCCTATCTCTGTTCTCCCATTGGTTACAAAAAATTAAGTCACATTCAAAAATAAAAATAAAATACATTAATACAGCCGTAATTTCTTCGAGCACAATATTAACACACCCATTGACCAGCATGAAAATGACGTGTCACAAAGTTTGACATTTTTTTTTTTAATTTTCATTTTTCATAAAAAATGATAATGAAAATTGAAATACAAAATGTAAAGATTTTTATTTTTTATTTTTAATTTTTGGAAATTAGATTAAATTAGATTGAAATTTTTGTCCCTTTTCCCTCCGTCGATACAATCCACAAAAAAATAATTTTCTCCCTCTTCTTCTTCCACTTTAAAGAAAGAAAAAATCGGATAAAAATGGATGTGTGCAGATTAATCACGCAAACCGTTAGGCGCATGAGATTTATGGGCAAAGGATTTTCGAAGAATTGGTGGGCTTAGCTCAAGTTTCTATTTTGATGGTGGAATGGCGGCATCGGCTTTTCATTTTTCCACTAATACTAGTAACAATTCCGGTAACTGCCTATGCCGATTCCACATGAATCGGGCCGTCGGAACGCTGTCGTTCTGCGGCAGGGTTTCCGGCAACGGCTTCGTCGTGAGGAAGTGGAAGAGGCAGCGATGGCTGGAGCCGAGACGACGCCGTTTCGGACTGCTCGTCACTGCTCAGTTCTCGAGCTCCTTGTCAGTTGACATTGGCTTGGATTCACAGGTTGATTTCTCTCTCTCTCTCTCTCTCTCTCTCTCTCTCTCTCTCTCTCTCTCTCTCTCTCTCTCTCTCTCTCTCTCTTTCGCTCGCTCGCTCGCTCGCTGTTTCCAATTTTTTTGGGGATTGAGGTTTTTTTGATTTTTTTTTTGATTTTTGATTCTAGTGTTAAACCTTGATTAGTTGGAAATCACTTGTTAATGTTGAGTAGAGTAATGATTTGTGGAATCGCGATATTTTTTATGCGGTTTCTGTATTGCGATTTACGTTATTGTAACTATAACTGTATGTTGAATTCTTGAATCTTCTTTGTGAAAGCTCATTTTAGGTGCAGTATCTCAATTTTCGATTTCTTGAATTTGTATGTTATGATTTTCGATGTGTATTGATATATTTTTGTGTGGATTTGAAGAGTAATTACACGTACGATTCATCGCATTTGCCATGGGCTGGACCTCTCCCTGGGGATATAGCAGAAGTCGAGGCTTACTGTCGAATCTTCAGAGCTGCGGAGAAGTTTCATAATGCCTTAATGGATGCATTGTGCAATCCAGTGACTGGAGAATGCAGTGTTTCGTATGATGTGCCATCTGAGGATAAGCCGTTGCTCGAAGAGAAGATAGTGTCGGTTCTTGGTTGCATGGTGTGTCTTCTAAATAAGGGAAGGGAAGATGTCCTTGTGGGAAGATCGTCCATCATGAGTTCGTTTCGCGACTTGGATAAAACTGCCATGGATGATAAACTCCCTCCGCTTGCAAATTTCCGGTATGAGATGAAAAGCTATTGCGAAAGTTTGCATGTAGCCCTGGAGAATTATTTGATGCCTGGTGATGATCGGAGCTTGAACGTTTGGAGGAAGTTGCAGAGATTGAAGAATGTTAGCTTTGATTCTGGATTTCCTAGAGCAGATGACCACCCTTCTCAGACATTGATAGCGAATTGGAGTCCTGTTTTCTTTTCTAACTCGAAAGAGGATGCGGAGGCAGAGAACATGGCTGTTGCGTTTTGGAAGGGCGGACAGGTCACAGAAGAAAGTTTGAAGTGGCTTATGGAGAAAGGTTTCAAAACCATTGTAGATCTCAGAGCTGAAACTGTGAAGGACAATTTTTATGAGTCTGTTCTGTATGAAGCTACTTTATCTGGGAATATTGAACTGATCAAAATTCCAATCGAAGTTGGGACCGCACCTTCATTGGAGCAGGTTCAGCAATTCGCTGCTTTAGTGTCAGATTCAAGCAAAAGGCCGATTTATGTACACAGTAAGGAAGGAAAGAGGAGGACATCTTCTCTCATTTCTAGGTGGAGGCAGTGCGTTGACCGCATTAAATCTGCAAATAGAAGAGTCATTACCAGCGACATTGGAGCTCCAGATACTCTAGAAGTTGATATGTCAACAAACTCGGCAGGAAGTATATCTTCTCCTAATGTAAACGGATCTATCTCACAAAAATCCGATGCTTCTGCAGTGGCATTCAGTGATTTAGAAACTCAATCCACACAAGAACAATCGACAGGCACCATGGGAGTCAATAGTTCT
The DNA here is from genome assembly GCA_029379335.1 of Thymus mandschuricus. Lineage (NCBI taxonomy): Eukaryota > Viridiplantae > Streptophyta > Magnoliopsida > Lamiales > Lamiaceae > Thymus > Thymus mandschuricus. The sequence continues at coordinate 40,725,177 of CM057074.1, forward strand.
TTAACAACAGAAGATCCTGCTACGATGTCTGTTAATGGGTTAGTAGAATCATCCGTTGACTTGTATAAAGATGTGAAACCATTAGAGTCTCAATTACCTCCTCTTGACGTTTTCTCTAGAAAAGAAATGTCCAACTTTTTCCGGAATAAAAAGAAATCACCCGAGGTGTACTTTACGCATGAAAAAAGTAGATTGGAGATGATGTCTGCTTTAAAGTACAATGGAACTGCATTCAAGAAAGAACCCTACTCTAGATCAAGCCTCAATCAAGTACTACAGACCATGAAAGAATCAGCTGGAGGGATGAAGTTAACACCAGATCCTCAAAGTACAGCCATCGGTAATGGGTATCATCAAAAACCCTCTGTTCTGTCAAGAACTGTGACTTTTCCTGATAAGGCAAATAATGGTGCGAGTTATGTCAAGGGTAAGGAAAATGGTTCCATAGACACAAGCAAGGACCTCAGTATGAATCCCATCCCTACGATGCTTACTGTACCAAATACGAGCGAAGTTGAAAGCTACCTTTCTTCAGATGACGAAAACCTGGATGTTGAACAGAATATGTGTGCTTCAGCAACAGGTGTTGTAAGAGTGCAGTCAAGAAAGAAAGCAGAGATGTTCTTAGTTAGAACAGATGGATTTTCGTGCACTAGGGAAAAGGTAACTGAATCTTCCTTGGCATTCTCTCATCCTAGTACCCAGCAACAGATGCTTCTGTGGAAATCTGCCCCGAAGACTGTACTTTTATTAAAGAAGCTGGGGCAAGAACTTATGGAACAAGCTAAAGAGGTATATACTTTTTTTAGGTAATACTCCCTGGGGTTTGTAGATTATCATATGTTTGTTAAATTAATGCATGGAGTATGCATTTATTCCTTGGCAAGACTGTTAGACCATACGTTAGCTATCATACCTAACTATATTTCGGACCAGTTTCTTGGGTATCGACTATCTTACCTTGCTAATTTATGGTCATAATAATTTCATCCTTGCTTTTTGTACTCCAGTAAAAGAAATGGTAGTCGATACTATCAGCTCATGGGAAAACTTCATATGAGTTCAACGCATTTTTATCGCAAACATATTTGATTGGGTTGAAGTCTGGCTTCCTGTTGATTGCTGTTAGCAATGTGGCCTTGAGACTTTTGTTTTTGGTCAATCATACTATGCTCTACATTTACATACCAACCTGCATTCATCATATTATAAGGTGCTCTGGATGCATGTAATGCATTATGATTTCTTTGCATTTGGAGTACCTACTCCTTAAACCTTCCTTAAAAGATTTTTATGAACACTCGTAGTTTGTACAGAATAAAAACTCTGAGTCTAATATCTTTTACTTGGTCTTGAAATATGTTAATAGATGAATATCTGTACATCTTCCCTTAATAAAGGCCATCTATTTTTCTTCTATTTTGATCTTAAGTTTCTGAAACCATTATTAGCCTTATGCAAGCCATCTCACTGGGAGTTCTCTGCGAATTCCAGGTTGCCTCTTTCTTATATCACCAAGAGAAGATGAATGTTCTTGTCGAACCTGAGGTTCATGATATATTTGCTAGGATTCCTGGGTTCGGGTTTGTACAGACATTCTACAGTCAAGATACAAGGTGCTCAAGTTTTAGGCATTGTCTTTCTCCATTGGTCTAAGTCAGTTTTCAATCACTGATTTTCTAACCTGCTATATGGCTATAATGCAGTGAACTTCATGAGAGGGTTGATCTTGTTGCTTGCTTGGGAGGAGACGGGGTCATACTTCATGCATCAAATTTATTCAGAGGTGCTGTTCCTCCTGTTGTCTCGTTTAACCTTGGATCGTTAGGATTTCTGACTTCTCACACCGTGAGTCTCTTTGTCAACCTCTGATAGCAGATATGCAAGTTTCTCACATTATTTGCCTGACTCCTATATTTTTCTTTGCAGTTTGACGATTATAAAGGTGACCTGAGACACGTGATTCATGGGAACAACACAACTGATGGAGTGTATATTACTCTTAGGATGCGTCTGCGTTGTGAAATATTTCGAAATGGAAAAGCTATGCCTGGCAAGATATTTGATGTTCTAAATGAAGTTGTTGTTGATCGTGGTTCTAATCCGTACCTTTCAAAAATCGAGTGCTTTGAACATGATCGCCTCATAACCAAGGTTAGTCTATTACTTTTTGAAGGAAGATGTCAGAAATGGCCCTTTTTTTCGGGTGGACAAGTACCTCCTAGGCTATTAGTCACATGCCTTTGTTCGAGTTCTTTTACTTGAGAAGATATGAGTTATGCTTGTTGACTAGACTTGATAAAAGAAAGTAGGTCATTGGGTCTCTAACTGTTTTTATGTTTCTTTAAATAGGTGCAAGGTGATGGAGTCATAGTTGCCACTCCTACTGGAAGTACAGCCTACTCCACTGCTGCTGGAGGTTCTATGGTATGCTGTTTTCAGAATTTACAACGTTTATTCTCTTTTTAAAATGAATTTTTATGAATTTCGAAATTTTTTAATCTAGATTCTTGATAATAACAAGTAATATAGCATTATTCAAGTGGTGTTATTCATATTATGAATGATTCTGGAGTGAGAAAGTTCATAATGGGGAAGCACGAAGGGTTTAAGATGTTGCACACTGAAATAGCTACTTGTATTAAATGGATGGCTCTTATTTGAAATTTGAACCGCAGGAGTGGGGATTCCTTGTAGTCAATTTACTATTTTCATTTATATAAGTAGTTCTTTTAAGAAAGTATATGCTGATTCTGATCAAACATGTGAAATATACGACTATTTTGATCTCCAATAATCTTGTTAGAAAATAAAGATCCCTTCCTTTTTGAGCCGTTCTTACTGTAATCTCCTTCACAGATAAATTGGTACAATAGTTATATGAAAGAGGCTATTCCCATTTGCAGGTACATCCCAACGTTCCATGTATGCTCTTTACTCCAATCTGTCCTCATTCTCTCTCATTCAGACCAGTCATTCTTCCGGACTCTGCTCGACTGGAATTGAAGGTATATTGAAATACATGGCTATAGTATATTTTTGTGGTGTCTACAAGATGGAAGAGTAATAGCTTTCCGAGGATGCAAAATTATTCTTGTGTAGTAGTAGTTTATAAGAGAGAACTTAGGAAATGCATCTTTGGGCGAAGTTCGTTAAACTCTTCACATCCACCTCATGTTATGCATGCCGGTGTTCCTTTTCTTTTGAAACAGTCTACCTACAACATTTCCAGCATCATCTTTGTCGATTAGTTTTCGTGGTTCCATTTTCATAATGTCTTCTGTGAGAACTTACATCATTGGTATGTCTACAGATTCCAGAGGATGCACGGAGCAATGCATGGGTGTCATTTGATGGGAAGAGGCGGCAACAGCTCTCGAGAGGAGACTCTGTCCGAATATCAATGAGCCAACATCCACTCCCAACCGTGAACAAGTGTGACCAAACAGGTGATTGGTTTCGTAGCCTGATTCGTTGCCTGAACTGGAACGAAAGACTAGTCCAGAAAGCCCTTTGAAGGACCCCCCGACTCCCCTTCATCGCACCCTTTTCTCGTCTGCTTCTGGTAAATATATATATTACTGTACAGCTAGCATGTATACCCAAGATAAGAAATCACACAAATTTCTCACTGTATTAGCCTGTGCTGTATATACAGCCCATTGTACACTCTCTCTCTCTCTCTCTCTCTCTGTAGATGAACCATACCATATTATTCACCTATTCAATTTGGTGACTTCACAAAATAAATGAATCAACATGTTACGCCTGCTCCCTTATTCTTATCTTCTTTTTTTTTAAATACAAGCAGAAGTCACACCTTATAATTTAAATATTTATCTTTCTTTTTTTTACCATAATAAAAAATTTAATGATTTTAGGTTCCTTAATAGTAACAAATATTGAATTAAATTTTCTTTATAATCCATAATAAATACTTGATCACATATCTACTTACTAACATCACAAACATTTGATGCAGTAAGTATGGATCATTTTACATAATTTACTTTAAAAGAAACAACAAAAAATAAAATCACACACTCACACACACATACACTATTTGTTACTACTACACAATTTACATGTAGTAGTAGTAATCACACTGCCTTGACAGCTAGGAACCTTGGCTCTTTAGCCAGGAACTTCTGGTCAGCATAAACAGACATGTAATCTCCGAACACGAACTTCGGATACTCGACTACTTCCTCCTCGACTTTCTCGTTGATGAGAAGCTGAGGTGCGGGCTGGATGGTGGCCTCCATCGATGGATTGTAGAACGAGGCTATTGACCTCCTGTTGCCTTCCGTCTTAGCCACGATGCGGTGCCAGACGCTCTTGTACCTCCCGTTGCTCAGCACCTCCACCTGATCTCCGGTGTTGATGACTATGGCGTTCTTGAGGGGCTGGACGTCGATCCACTCCCCGTCTTTTAGGATTTGGAGGGCCTCCACCTCGTCGTCTTGGAAGAGGAGGATGACACCCCCTGCATCGGTGTGGGCACGGAGGGCGCTCACCTTGTCCGGTTGCGGGCAGGGAGCGTAGTGGCTGACTTTCGTCCCGAAGAAGGCCTTGTCTTCGCCGTTGAAAGCCGTCTTCATGTAGCCAATTGGAAGGCCTAAGGTCTCATCCATTGTTTCCATCACTCTCTCTCCCAGTTTCTTCAGTTGTGCTCTGTACTCCTTCATGGTTTCCCTGTTTGTTTATACATATATGTTTTAATTAAAACACTTAATCAATTCAATATGTATTCACCATGAATGAATTATGAATGCATGCTTACTTGAAATGTGCAGTTTTGGAAGGCCATTCATCATCATTATCATCAGTGAGCAAGAACACATCTTCCCAATCCACATCTTCAATCCTTTCATCACTCTTCTTTTCTATCAACTCCTTCAACATCGTCACCGGCTTCGACTTCTCGAAAAGGGGCTCTCTTTCAAGCTTGTAGCATTCAGAGGCCACCTTCTTCACCCTCTCAAGAAGCTCCTCAGAGATCCCATGATTGATCAACTATTAAGTATATCACACATACACGTACATGTTAAATTAAATGTTACTAATATTTCAACACATGCAACTGCTATATAAAAATGAAGTAAAAATGTAAATTACCTGAAAGAATCCCCACTCCTGACAGCAATGAGCAATCTGAGCAAGCGTCTGAGCCCTCTCCTCGCCTTCCGTCTTCGAGAAATCGATCACCGGAATCGCCATTGTTCCAAGAATTCAAGCACTATAAATCGAAATGTACAGAAACTGCGCAGTAGTATTGTTTATGAATATGTTTAGAGTTGGCTGAAGTAGTAGAATAAGAAAGGCTTAGATATGAAGGCCTATTTATAGTAGTAGAACAAACACAAAGATATAAAATTAGTAGTAATTAGTTAAGAACAATAAATAATTACTAGTAATAAATAAAGGCGTGTGACATGCAGTGGACGGTGACAGATCGATAGTGAAAAACTATTACTATAATTTTATTACATATATATCTCCCACAACACAAGCAATCTAGCTCCCAAATTGTCCACCCTTTATTTTATTTTTCTTTTTACTATTTTAGTTACTCTTTCTTTTAACACAAACACTTGATAGTTGTCTTTGTTTTAATAGACTCGTTTTAAATAAAAATGTGTATATACCGAGCATGATCAGTAATCGGATAATGTTACATGTATATAAATATGCATTTATGTGTGTGTCATGTTTAATTTAATATATATACTTTGGTCAAGGGTACGGCGATGGTTGAAATTATTAATTTCTATATATGGCTCTAATTCAACAGTTTAGATATTTAATTTGCTCTCATATACTATAATAATTCTCATTTTAGATAATTAATCCATGTCCATTAATTAATTAAACAAGAGATACAAAATGAAAAAGTTAAGTTGTCTCTCGTCAAGAGCTGAACTCTTCAACCACCTAAATTAATTTGTTAATTAATTAATTTCATCAGTTTTTAATTATTTAATTCTCTGCAATTCAGATCACCGATTAATATGAGTATTAATTAATTAATCTTTCAATTTAAGTTTTAATTACCACATATATTTGGTTGATTATTTTTTACAGCAAATTAAATCAACTGCTTTACTTTTTTGTATGATGAGATAAGAAGTAACACAAGAATTAATTAATTATCTAAGCCATTGTTTAAGGGTTAAGAAAGAGACCCTACAATTAAATAGTTAATTAACTTCCAGGGGTCAAACATTAATTTATTTAATTCCCCAACATTAATTTGCCAACTCCTTGATTTATACTCAATCATAATATATTAATTTTTTTTTCCACGGAAATGACGTGTAATTAAAAATACCGAAACTAGAATGATTGTACCTAACGCATGGCTAGTAATACCCCAATTTAAATTTAATTTAATTTAATTTAATTTCTTTATCGGAGGATCCAAAAATAATTTTACCCTACGTAAAGGTACGTACGTGCGTACCGTTGACTTACTTTTTTAGTTGTTCTTCAAAGTTGACTTTATTAACAATTGTTTTGTTTAATCGTAATAGAATACGAATACGGTTTAATTCCCTAGTCGTTACTACCTCCGTTCTATTTATTAGAAATAACTTTTATTTTTCGTACGAAAATTAAGATGAGAAAGGCATTAGTGAACGAAGTAGTGAGTTAAAATTTAATTATTTTAAATAATATCTCTATCAGTGAGATGAACGAAAATACTAGAACTTATCTCTATATCAATGAGATACGAGTATTAATTAATTAATTAATATTGACGACGTATAGTAGAGGAGACTTTTCTAAAATATAAGCATGACAAATGTCGTGTAGAGAAAAATAATAGGGACATATAGAGATCATAATCCTTTTTTAATAATTAAATTATTTTCAAGAATTCATAGACTCATCATGTATTAATTAAAAATTCTAGAATAATTAATGAGATAATTTGAAATTAATATTAAGCCCAATCATTAGTGGGCCTCCATAATCATGCATGAAGATGTTAAATAGCACCAACAATTTTGCCCATAATTTCTTCATTACATTAATCATTCTGCAAAACAAAAAACAGGAGAAAATAAAAGAAATTAATCAAGAATGAAGACATGTATATGTAGATAGATTAAGGGATTAATTGCAATAACATACCCTAATTAATTAATTAATCTTGAAGATTAGGGTGAGTAGGTTGAAGGCGGTAATTAGTATGTGTGAGAAAAGGTGGTAGGTTTGTTCCAAGCTGCAATTCTTCATCTCCATAGAATGAGAACTGTAACTGGTTCATCAATGGCTGCTGCTCTACTAGCTTCAGCTCCGTCATCGCCTCGTCCTCTTCTTCGATTCCGGCTTGCTGCTTTTCCATCTCATTTCTCATCAACCATTGGTACATCTCTTGATTCTCCTTCTCCATCAGAACTTCCTATACAATCAATATAAAATAATATTGCATAATTTATGATTATAAAATGAAAATGCTACACCATTGATAAATCTATGTACCGTTCTCTTGAGATTTTCCACTTGCTCTTGAATAAGCTGAAACTGTTGTATCACATAATAATAGTTACAATTAATTAACTATATATGTAGAAGAAATGAATGAATGGATGATTGTTATACGTACCTTTCGTGCTCGGACTTTGTCGAGGGAGTGTTGGAGCTGGTGCTCAAGCTGAAGAAGGTCTTGATAGGTGTTGAGCTCATCACCTTTATATCTCTGCATTAAGCTCAGCTCAAGATTCTGTGTTTCACTTCTCATTCTTCCCAACTCCCTTTGCATCACTTGCTCCTCATCCTTTATCATTCGTTTATTAAAATTCTCAGACAATTTAGATTATTAGTACTATATATATATGTTAGGCAAGGCAAGTATGTATATAGAGAGAGATTATTAGTGTACATTGTATGCAGCAGGTCCGTCGTGGCCGTCGTGTTCCTGAATTGAGATCCCTTTGGCCTTGCAGTATCTGTCTATCATCTGTTTCATGCTGCATATGTATATCAAATTCAAATTCATTTAATTTTCATAAAGTCAATTGACTGCAGAAATAGTTTGTAATGCTTTTGCTTGAGGAGATTTTTAGGGTTTGGACATGAAATTTAGTGTGAAGGAATATCAAATTCTAAGGTCTAAGACTGAAACTACAAGGACTGATAGTAAACTGTGATTTAATTAATTTTCAACCATATGTTTATTTGTTCAGCTAATTAAGAAAACACATAATTAAAAATGAAATTATTGATACTGGAAAAAAAATGATGGAATTAAGGTCAATGGGGTCTCAGCTTGGTCAAAATAATTGAAATTCATTACTTCTGTACACATTCAGAAATACCATGAGAGAGAGAGAGAGAGAGAGAGAGTTTGGATCTATTGCTGAGCATCAATAATTCAAAACCAAATACTCAAATTCATCATGAGACAAACAATATGTCACAAAAATAATCTATTGAAAAAATGCTGATTAATTAATTGTTAAGAACACACAATATATATACTATCAAGCAAGCTAGTGTGTGCTTTTTAAATAAAAAAGAAGAAGAAATTGTTGATAGGTAGTTAATTACCTGAGAGGAGGAGTGCAGTATTCAGAGAGCTTTCCCTTAGTGGAGAAGACGACGAGTCCGATTTGAGCATCGCAAAGAACAGAAAGCTCGTGAGTTTTCTTCATCAGACCGGACCTTCGTTTGGAAAACGTTACTTGCCTTCTCGTGTTGTTTTCGATCTTCTTCACCTCTATTTTCCCTCTTCCCATGTTAACTTTAGATCTACTAGCTGCTTACTTAAGGTAACAAAAGGATTAATTATCAAAACCCCTAAAAATGAACCAAGGACTACAGACAAACAATTAGGTCTAGTTAATTGTAAAGAAAACAAACACACACACACACAGAGAAGAATATTATCTTAATTGGGGGTTGGCCCCTGTCACTGCTAGGTGATGAAGATTTGTTATGAAAACTGAAGATTTTTGGTAAGTGAAGACTCAGATCGATCTGTATAAAGAGAAAAGTAAAGTAAAGAGAAATTGAGGTTACCTTAGCTTGTTCTTGTGTAGGTTGTGTGGTATTTAGGGCTTGAAAGCAAAGGGTAAACTACAAACTTTATCTTCCCTTTTATAGCTCACTTCCTCAGCTCTCTCTCTCTCTCTCCCCCTCTCTCTCTCTCAGCTCTGTGTGTATGCATGCCTATATATGCATCATGTATATGTATATGTAGGACTTATAGGCATGCATGTGCATGCATGCATAATTATTAAGTATTCCCTAAAAAGTTAAACCTAATTATGTATATTGTATTTACATAGAGAAAGCAGAAAATAGGTGAGGTTTTTGGCATGTATATATTTGAAGGGGAAGATTCCACTATCCTTCCTTATTATTCTACATGCATGCACCATCCATATATTAATTATTTGCATTTTAAGGGTATAGTAGTAATTAATATAATTTCAAATTTTATTATTTTGACATATAAGAAAGGAATAGTTTTGCATATATCTAGTTAAATTAAGTTCAAAATATCTACTTATGAGAAAATATATTGAGAAATAATTAAATAAAATAGTGTCAGAGGAAATAATGAAACATGCAAGGTGGGTGCTCCATCCCTCTCATACATATATACTTAAATGCATATATATATAGGGCTAAATATATATAACATAGGTTTTGTGGTCAAATATTTTACTAGCTGCATGGTCCCCATAATTAGTACTCCCTCCGTCCCATTTCACTAGTCCACTATACTATTTTGGTCCGTCTCATACTACTAGTCAATTTTCCTTAAAAGACATAAATTAACCCTTACTTTTGGATGTGGACCCCTTACTTTTTCAATTTAACACTGCGCATAAAATCCTGTGCCGAAAAGAAAGTGGACTAGTGAACTGGGACGGAGGGAGTAGTATTAGAATTATTTTCATCTGTTCTCTTGCATTGCATATAGAGAGAGAGAGAGAGATTGTTAGTAGAGTATGTGTTAATGTTGACGTCTAACCACTACTGCTCTTTGCCCACCAAATATTCCTGAACTTTACCATATTTAGTTCTTGAAGAATAAAACTCATAAATTTGCAGATTTTCCACTTTTGGTAACATTGAATTGGACCATAACCCTTTCATTAATTCAAACTAATTTTAATCAAACTCTCTAATTAATTCAAACTCTCATCCTATTGTTTGATTTGAGTGAAAAAATTGACTAATTTACGCGTACACTCTATACAATATAATATACTCCCTCCTATTTCTAATAAGTGTCATTTTAGATTTTTCATTATTTATTTATTATATGTCGTTCTATTAATTTTTTTCCAATATTGCCCTTTGTCTTCATTTAATCTTCTAGGCATTTATGAAGAGTGAGATAGAAGTAGTCCACAACTTAATCAAGAAAATAAAGAGTTAATAGGCATTTATTAAGGTTAATTTAGGCAAAAAAAATTATTCCTTAATACGTGTGAAAATGTCTAAAATGACATTTATTAAAAATAGGAGGGAGTATTTATTTATGAAAAGTATATATAACCACATGGTAAGAAATGTTAATCGACTAATATGTCGTACAACGTTTATCAGTCTTATATTATCAAATAGATCATTATGTTGCATCTTTAATTATAATGGAAATCGCGCATCTACCGACTCAATATTCAATAAAGTAATAAAACGAGGCATAATCATACGGGATAGAGGAATTTTTTTATAGCCGAACAAATCTGGAAAAATGCATTTCCAGAATTTCAGACTTTTAACTCAAAAAAGAAAAATGCATTTCTTGCAAGTATAATTTACAATTATCAATCCCTTGAAACTGAAAAAATAAAGAATCAAAGAAATGTATAATACCACTATTAAATCATGAATAAATAGCATTTTTCGCATTTCCTAAATCAGAATAAACAATTCCATCAATTAATAATAGTTTTGGAAACAAAAGAAAACCGTTAATTAACGTTCATGAATATGGGAGGCTTTGAAAAGTAAAATAAAATGTGACCAAAAAATCCAGTTATTATATACAGTAAAGCCATAAATAACTACAAAGAAAGAGAAACAGAAACTACTTTTCCATAATCTACAACGGGAATAGAAGCATAAGAAAGTCGAGAGGTGTATCGGTGATTCGATATACTTGTAACTGAGGTATAGAATGTCAACTATGATCATCGGAGCCAGACTGCGCACCTGGCTGAAGGCTCGATTTAGGAGGAGGAGCAGTGATGTGCTTATGGTGTTTGTGCTTTTCGTCTGCTTCCTCCGGGGGCTTCTGAGCCTCCAACGAGTCCGAGTTTTGCTTCTTCTTTAGTTTCTTTTTGGGTACTGCCTCCAATGTCACAGCATCATTTGGATTGCTAGCCTTCTTCGTCCTTTCGTGCTTTGGCTTTTCTATGCTAGGCACACTTGAAACGGGTACTGGTATATAAGGTTCGGATAGAGATACAGCAGCACCCTGAACTGTCTTAGAAATGATTTCTTTTTTGCGGGTCTCTGACATAATTTTCGCCTGCAGATGCATTACTGGACTAACAATGCTAGTTTCCTCCAATTTTTGTTCCAACGCCTTCTTCCTCTTAACCTTGTCTTGATCCTGCGTATGTGCGAGAGAGATTTAGGAGCAAATAAAATGAAACATGTACAAGACTTCGTCATAACCATGGAAGAAACACTCGGGAGTTCTTGAGGCACAACAGGTTATCTTAGAAACTGTGAAGTTATAGTCCCAAAAAGAAAGTGTAGATAATAATAAGACGATTGAAGAACCATCATCACTAAAACCATGGCAGATTTTACAAGTCTAATGCCTTGGAAATGCTTGAAATATGATCATTGATTTATCAACTAGTTATAAAATAGTTGATGAACGATTGAGAAAAAATAATTATTCTCAATACAGATACCAAACTTGGCTTTATTCAGAAATAAAAGTGCCGCCCAGTTGTAGGTAGAATAAGCAAGAGATATACATACCCTTCGTCTGCCACCTTGTGCCTTCCTTCTATCTTTGGCTTTATGTATTGCACGTTTAATTCCATCAGTATCCATGACTCCACTGGGCCACAACGATGTAAGCTGCAACAGGGGTAATGCAAACATCAGATTTTCACTTGCAAAGCTCCAAGCCACATAGTAATTGATCCTATAAACAGCCAAAGAAGACGGGAGAGGATGAATACTGAAAGAAACCAACTTGTTATTTCCTCCCTCCCTCCCCTTCCCTCACTATCTCTGTGGAACTTATCAAGTGAAATCATGGGAAACATCCATGCAACCTGTCTGGAGTGTACTCATGAATGGCCATATATTCTGCTAGTATGACTACTAATAACATTCCTTGCTGACTTAGGCCATACGAAAGTAGAATGTCACCCTAAAATGTGTGAGACCCTTGAATAAACCTGATAGTGGGAAAAGAAAATTATCCTTTCCTGTTGGAGAAAGGAATAGTTCTGAGACCAAACAATACTCAAAGTAGTATTGCATTAGCGGATCAGGAAATTTCATCATACTTTAATTGATCATATAAGAACTTATCACCTAAGAACATGCTTATAAATCCAGGAGCCCGGTCCACAACTTATGACAAATGACAATGCGTGCATTTCACCAATTCTAGTTTACAGTAATACAAATCATATGATAATTACCTCTTCATAAAGTCTTCTCACAGGGGGTCCCGAATCTTCTTCTAGTCTCTGGAGTTGCAATAAAGCAGAAATTTATATTCACTGAGGGAAAACCCACATCAAATATACATAAATCTGATACATTACCTCAACATGAAGGTCATACAAATCGCAGATCTTATTTTCCAGTGCATCATCCATGCTGTATTTTCTCTTCAAGGCTTCTTTTTCTTCATGACCAATTTCTTGAAAATCATCTGTATTAGCAGTTTGTTGCAAAACCTGCAAAACGGATTAGATGTATGTTGATGAATTAGAATACAAAAGGGTGTCAATCAGCAAAATCACCTAGCACATGCCGTGGTATACAATGCATTACCAACAGGAAAAATCACTTATGAGCAAACTTTGTTTTTTCATGGTCATATGGGTTAATATCAACAATAGCAATCTGTTTACAACTATTGCAATTAGAAAGAGAAAATTGCATACTTTGGATTTCATATATTGAACCCGCTGCTTAACCATCTCCGCAACTTCTTGTTTTGTCTTCTGCAATCGATCATCTTTCTCTTGTCTAGCTGACAATCCCAATTTAGCCATTACTCTAAGATTTCTCTGATAAAAAGAATACTTTATTAGCTTGGAAATAGTAATTTGTGAACATGCAGAATGTTAAAAAATGCTGCATTAAGCAGTGTGCTGGTAAAAAAATATTAGTTCAGAATATGAAGGGACAAATAAGGTTTGTGAGGGTCAATAACTACAAAACCATTACAATCTTCCCCATCCCCCCAAACAGGCACGACTATGGAAGGGAAGGGTTAAATAACAACTAACCACAAAACATGGAAATTGAGGAGAAAAAAATGGAACAGTTCTAATTACACTAGAGATTTTGCCTAACAGAATAATGATAAAGATACTAACAAAGGAAAAAGACGGATTATATTCAGGAAGACAATAAACCTATTCATACATGCATTCCCTGTCTCAAAGAGGACATACCTTCAGTGTTCGAAGCTGCATCAAGTGGCCCAAGATGCTCATAAGACGATTGATGACATCTTTTGGTATTTTTCCATAGCTAGCTTGCTGCAGCCATCCAAAAGATATAAATGTTTTGACTTTACCAACAGATACAGCCCCATCCACAAGAAAGCACAAACCAATGGGGGCATAAAGTAATTAATAAAGTGAGATAAAGATGAACTCATAGCATCTGAAGTACCGCTAATCTAGCAACTTTAGACAGCTTCTGCTTTATTTCAGGTGACAATCTCCTTTTGACTCCCTGAGAAGAATTATCAGGATCCTGTATTTCCGTTGAAGGTGGTCTAGCTGTGATTCCAAAGAACACAAGAAAATGTAAGCAATCATTGCTTGATGTATCACACTAAAAGAAAGAAAACTACCATTGCAGTAGGGTTCGTAAATACATTCTGAAACTATCTTCTCTAACTCTCTGATGGCTTTGTCGAGCACTGTAACTTTTGCTCTAACATTAGATCCTTCTTTCCTTGGAACAAGGGGTACCTTCTGAAAAAGATATGTATGAAGACCTTATCAATAAATAGTAAAATGGTTGCATATAGATGAAAACAAAAGAATTGGAGATGTCTGTAAAGCATATAAATCTAGAACAGATTCAAGATGCTCGCTGTGCACTAGCTTTTGAGATTTATGTACGAAGTAGAATGCGTATTTATAGCCAGCATGCGTAGAGCAGGGCTAAATAAATTTTCCGCGTGAACAAGACATAGTTTCATGAGAAACAAAAGGAAAAAGATTCGTATTTCTCATTCAAAAATCAGTCATTCAATCAAGGGTCATCATTCACCATAAATAAAAGAATTGGTTAGCTCCTTAAAATGATACACTAAGGTGGCTAAGCTCTTTAATAATAAGAAATTTCTAAATTTCTCTAGAAGAGCTACAGCTCAAGTTATATACTTTGTTTCTTGGTGTTATCATGTTTGGTAGAGAAGTAGAGCCTAAAAAGCTACTCCCCCCCCCCCCCCCCCCCCCCCCCCCCCATCCCATTCAAAGCATCCACTTTATGTGAACAAAGTTGACCACTTCAAGAACAAGTGCATCTAAATAAATACTTGAAAACAGAATCACTCACCGCTATTTGTGGCAAGTCTCTGCTAGGAGGGGCATTAAGGTCAAATCTTTCAACAGGACCGCTTTTTCCCTTTTGCTGGATAGATTGGTCCACCTCCTTGGAATTGTTCGATTTGCCATGCTGAGGTTTGCTTGCAGGTGAAATATGTGGCCTCTGAGCTGAAGCATCTTGAAGTTCACTACTGTCCTTTAATTTGCTATTACGATTCTCTATGGAGAAGGCTCCAGTCTTTTGATGGCCAGCATCCTTGTGCTGCAATCCTGAAGGATTCAATATAGTCTGGGAATCAGCAGATTTTTTCCTAACAGCAACTTCAGCTGCATTTGCTTGAGAAGCCCCTAGTGCATTTGCACTATGCATATTGAACTGACTAGTGATACTTCTTTCGATTGAGGATGATGATTTCCTTCCTTTTCCTATTCTCGCATGTTTGTTTGGATTTTGTTCATCTTCATTCCCACCTTGGGTTTTTGTCACATCTTTACGTCTCCTTTTCTTCGGCTGCTCTTTAGTGGAGGTGTCCGGTTCACTGTTTATTTAAATAATAAGACCTTAGCCCACTCATAATAGAAAGCCATACAAAAACTATACACAGACAAAGTTACTTAACAAGGAAGTGGTTTGTTGTTACTGTGATGACTCAGTTGAACATAACCAGCAATGAAAACAGAAATTGCATAGGATCAAAATACAGGATATATAAAATTGAGTGACATGCTAAAGCATCTTGACAGTAGAATGCAAACCATAATACAGTCGTAATACTATCTTCTTGATAAAAGGCATCAAAGGTAAATCGGATAAAAACTCACATGCGCTCCAACTTTCCACGGTTAACGAAAAACCCATCATGTTTTATTGCTGAGTTATCGACCTGGAAATAGTCATCCTGCATATTTTGACAATGCAAACAACATGAACAATATAAGTAAAGGAGGGAAGCCCAGCTATATTAATTGATAAAAGTGCAGCACATACCAACTCAGCATCATCGATAAAGGAATCCTCTGTATCGTACTCATCATCATCTGGCACATCATCAAGAAAAACTTCTTCGTCTTCACTAGTTCCTTCACCCTAAAAGTGCCACACATATAACATGAATCATCCATTACCGCATCTCATTAAACCTACACTATAATGACATTTCGAGAGAAACATCGAGGCAGATTCAACAATCCAATCCTCATTCCATCAACACTAAAAAAAAAGAGAGAGAAACCTAAATTCGCCAATTCACCGAAAACATACCGCATACATTCGCTCGATTTTCTCAATCACGGTACTCAGACGGTTCGTTCCGGCCTGACCTTGAGCATCCTTCACTTCATCCCCATCCGGTTGCTCCGCAGACGCCAATGCAGGCGGCGGAGGCAATGGCTGCGGAGCTGGCTGCTGCTGAGCAGCCAAAGCCGGGACAGCAGCTCTCGGCCCAGACTTGTTGGGCTTACTGGAAGTCTCCTTAAGAAGCTTCTTCCACGAAACAATCGTCGTCTCTCCCGGCCGCAGCTCCACCGTGAACCGGATACGGTCGCCGTGTGATTCGCGCGTGGACATTGGTTTTGACGCCGAACCCGACGCCGAACCGCCGCCTTCCACCATTAATCCCGAGTTCCCACCACCGATTTCCCGGAGCTAGGTTTTCGGCGAATTTGAAAATTTGGGGTAAGAACCCTAGAGTTGATCGGAGAGAGAGAGAGAGGGAAAATGGGGATTTTCCGTTGTCTTATTTATTTATTTATTTATTTATTTCCCGTTTAGGATGTAACGGTTACCGCTAAGATTGGAGCTATAATGGAAGTGATTAATAATTATAATAATTAACCAAAAGGCACAAATCTTTTACTAATTTCAGTTTCTACCCCAATTCTTCTTATAACTCTCCAATTTTAACCCAATCTTTAGTCAATTAACACTCATTTTAATTTAACCGTATTTCAGTATTTAATTTAATTAATTAAAAATTCAAAAATAAGCGTAACAAAAACCCTCGTCGCCGCAAGATTTAGGGTTTTCGGCCATTTTCGCTGAGCTTCGCGGAATCAATCAGTATGTGGAGGCCATTAGCGAGGAGAGCTCTGCTCTACCGGCGTACGGCGCCGCCGCGGAAGGTTTCTGTTCGTGCCAATCTTCAGGTAGCGAACCGATCGCCGTCATTTTCTGTTGAATCCGCTTCTCGTTTTTCGTTTTTCTCGAGCGCGTATCACTTTAACAGCAATGCTAGGTTCTTCTCGTCGAATCCGGCGGAGAGTCACGATGAGATTTCCTCTGAGGCTCCTGTTTCGGAGGATGGTGGAAGTGCCGGTGGTTTGGATTTCAGTGGGTTGAATGAATCTGGGGATTTTGAGGTTGAGGATTCCATATTTGACGGTGCTGCAGATATTCCAGATGTGGTTGTGAATCAGGGTTTGGGGGAGCTGTATGGTGACTCTGTTGCTGGTGGCGAAGTTTTGGAATCGGTGGAGGAGGGCGTTGGAGTTGTGAAGGAGAATGATGCAGAGAAGGTGGAGGCCTTGTTGTCGTTGCTGCAGAGTTATGGCATTGTGCGTGGTTCGATCGAAAATCAATTGAATGATATGGGCTTGTTTTTGGGCGATGATCTTGTGCTGAAGGTGCTTCAAACACCCTGTGTACCAGGGGAGAATTTGATCGGTTTCTTCAGGTGGATCTCGAAGCATCCTAGTAGGTACAAGCTAACTTCAGAGGTGCTGAATGAATTTGTGGGTAGAATATGCGCACAGAGCAAGAGGATGGACGTGTATGCGTTGTGGGATTTGATAAACGAGATAGGGGGGAAGGAGAAGGGGGTGGTGAATGCTGTCTGTTTGAAGCAACTCATAGCTGAGTTTTCGAGGTTGGGGAAAGGGAAGGCAGCACTCGAAGTATTCAATAAGTTTGAGGAGTTTGGATGTGTACCCGATGCTGATGCATATTACTTTACCATCGAAGCTCTTGGCAATAGGTCATTCTACACTTGGGCTTGGTCTGTTTGTGAGAAGATGATAACTGCGAATGTGACCCCAGATGCCAGTAGACTGGGAAAGATAATTTCCTACTTTTCCAAGGGAGGCATGGCAAAAGATGCACATTTGGTGTATCTGTATGCGAAGGATAAAAAGGTTGTTCTTCCACGATCATCTATCGACTCTGTGGTTACCTCTCTTTGTCGAATTGAGAAAACTAACAAGGAAACTTACGAAGGAATCAACAAGGAAGGTGATAGAGAAACCGTGTCACTGGCCTTAGATATGTTGAATGAATATCCAACGGAGGAGAGGAAGTATGCAATTAAGCCCTTTTCAAGTGTCATTGAGAAGTTGTGTTGGATTGAGGATTTCGACGGGGCAACAAAGCTGCTTCATGAGATGATTGAATCTGGCCCTCCTCCTGGAAATGCCGTATTTAACTTTGTAATCAATGGGCTTACTAAAAGAGAGAATATGGACGAGGCTCTGAGCTTGAAGAAAGTGATGGAGAGCAGAGGCTTAAGACCTGATATATACACCTACTGTGTAATTATCAGTGGCTTTGCAAGGGCTGGAGAAATGGATGAAGCTTGCAAGATTTTCGATGAAGCAAAGAAGACGCATAAGAAACTGACCCCAGTTATGTATCACTCACTAATTCGCGGATACTGCAAGGTCGAGCAATATGACAAGGCTGTAAATCTGTTGATGGAGATGAGGCAGCACGGGGTTCAGCCTAAACATGACGAGTACAATAAACTGATAAAATCTCTTTGCTTCAAGGCTTTAGATTGGGAAACAGCTGAAAAGCTGCAAGAGGATATGCAGGCAAACGGCATACCTCTCAACGGTAGAACAAAGGCTCTCATTGGTGCCGTAAGGGATTTGCAGGAAGGAGCAAGCACTGAAACAGGTGATTCTCCCTAATTTCCGGTTAAGGATTAAGGATTTCTTCAATCTCTTTTGTGGATCATTGTTGCTCATTGTCAAGAGCTAAACTTTATGCTTCTCGTAGTTTCAGTCGATCATCAATAGTCGACATTCTTACATTGCCTTGAGAAGTTTAGGAGAAGTGCTTATGTATTTTTTTGTTAGCAGTTGTGACCTTTAGTCCATTATACTGTTTGGTTAATAAACATGTTTTGAATACTTTGGTGCAAATTTATGTATCGATACTAAGAAGAGAGAGAGAGAGAGAGAGAGAGAGAGAGAGAGAGAGACTGCAAATGCATTGTGGAAGATAACCTCATTCAAAAAACTCAACTCCAGGCAAAATCTACACTGCTGCGACTCTCGAGTATGTCGAAAAATATGTATGTGGTACGGTAACTCTCTATCAATTACTATCATATTTCTATATCCTCGAAAGGCAAAATAAACCAAAAAATAAGAAAGGAAAAGAAAACTTGAGCTTGAGTGCATTTCTATTCAACTAAAGCTATATCCAGAACCTGTGTTAATTCGATAGCTGAAGCCCGCCAAAATCGCAACGCACCCTTCTGCAACCTTTACACTGCTGCCTCGATAAGCTAAGCCTCTACAAGTATGTATATCCACACTTTGAATTACTAAACAATATCAATGAATGATGACCTCAATCATCAGGGTCCATTTCCTCATCCTGCTCCATAGATGGAATCGTCTCAGCCTGGCTATTGTCATCTGATTCGAAAACATCAGTCTCGATTTCATCTTCTTGTGTTTCACTATCATCGCCACTGCTGTCTTGTGATCCTACCATAGCGAGACTTACTGTTAATCCTTGAGGGCACTCTTCTTCTCCTTCGTATATAGTTTTATATTTACTGCTCTTTTGCAACTGTACGAGATCAGAATGCTTGATGGTAGTGCATGAACACTCGGGTAAAGGGTGGGAGAGAAATGACTTGGGTTTTGCTCGACGAAATCCTTTCACAATGCCTTCTTCTCCTATGCTTTTGTTGAGATGTTCTCTGACAGCAAGAGTCCAATTTCGTGGAGGACGGTATATATGATCGCTGGTGCTGTTTAACAGTTCAGTAAGATACTTCCTGCATAAACGAAAAGAAACAAATTGTTTACCAAATTAATAAAACAAAATTGTAAAGACCCTGTTCCCCAGCAAACTTTGAAGGATTGAGCAGAGCACGAGAGCATTCAGAAAGTTTAGAAAATGAAATCAAATTATTTAAAAAGCCGGTCTATTTGACATGAACAAAAGGTGTAATTGACCCAAAAAACAATTTCCTAAGTTATTCTTGAGTTCTGCGAATGAAATTAGACGCCAAATAAAATTGGATTCAGACTGTACCTGTCAGGTCTGTATGTTCTACGCGAGGCCATATCGAACAATCTATGTCCCATTACTAAGCCTGAGAAATCAGGCCGTCCACTTCCATCATTGTCAAAGCCAGGAAAGAATGCATCAGCTTTCACAGAAACTATATAATCAAGAGCATCCCATAGCAAACGATGAGCTTGGTCCCTCAAATCATTTGGTGAAGGGTCCGGTTCTGAATCTTTTTCTGCAATCCACCCATACCAGCCTTCTTTCTCGTGTCGATAAATAGGCCTTTCAGGAGGTGGAGGAAGAGGACGAGGCCGAGGACCAGCCTTGTTCCACTCTTCTTTTAGATGCTTTGCACTTTGTTTTGGTCGAATTACATAAGTATCCATGGGAAGTTCAGTTTCCCAGCCAATGACATTGGCTAGCTCTTGTTTACTGCACAAAGAAGTACGATCCACTAAATTGGCGTACATGGCACGTAAAGGAATCAGAACTCTTTGACCACCAAAGCTTTCAGAACCTGCCAAGTATATTCTTGTTCGAGGAGGGTAACCAATAGCTCGAAGGAGAAGTCCAACCTAAATTAATTTGAGATAAGAAATTAGCATCAAGCTTCAAGTAACATGCATTAGCAAACACTGCGTGCTTCAACTATTGACTGAGTTTAATGTTCTTTTTCCTCTTTTTATCTAATGAACAATTTATTACGATCTTCGGTATGCTGGAATAAGGGTTTGCAAAGAATGATTGCACCACCAATACGAAGTGAAAAACAGTAACGCTTGCAGATTATAAAGATAAATATCTAGACACAGAAAAATGAAGAAAAACTAAGAACCAACAAATCACAAATTACGAGCATGGCATAAAGCACAATTTCATTAAATAATCCCAGCTAAAGTCTGTTGGCAACGAAAGGATAAACTCACAATAAGATAGTACTTCTTGGTATCAGTTGGCAAGAACTAAAGAATCAAATAAAGTCGACTGGGGTTTGTTAGCAACTAGAGGATAAACTGTAATAAGAGAAGGTAGTACCTCTTCTGGCATTAGCGGGCACGAACCATTTCCTTTTCTGGCATATGAATCCACACTCAGCTCTTCTTTAACTAAGCCTTGTTTAATCATTTGTGCTCGAAGGTATTGAATGAGTTCCGTGTGCACATCCTACCCCGATAAGATAAAATTTGGACAGTCAGAAATTAAACCTCAAAGTCCACAGCAACAATTTGTATCTAAAGCAATGTGTTTCCTCTCATAACTATGTGAAAGAAACATTATGCATCACTTATTATTTTGTGTTCGTTCTCAAGACTACACTATGCTTTGTTTCACTTTTTGGAAACCATAAACATTTTTGCTTTTTGTATTATGCCCACCGATTGTATTATATTCTCCAAAATTATTATCATGAATTATTCTCCAAAACAATTCATGGCACCAACCAATACACCAATCACTTCAAACAAGGAAAGAAACTAAACAAATACAGGGATAAAAAGTGCATGTACAGTGATGAGCAAGCTCCAGTAACTACCTGAAAAAGTTCAGCACAACCATGATAAGCTAGGGTCTCTCTCTTCAGCCCTGGATGGTAAACTAGATATGGTTGACCAGAACCTTGAAGCCTGTAAAATGGAATTAATTTTAGTGCAAAATCGTTTGAGCGTGTCAGAAGCTTATAGTAGAGCAGCTGCTACAAATTGCACTAAAACAACCAAAAAAAAGGCAGAAATCTAGCAAATGTGCATGAGGATTCTCAGATATTCGGTTCATGATTAGTTGCTTGTCCCAGGCGAGGCACTTTGTGGAATTTTTTTCATGAGATAGATTATTTATGTGTTGAATTATTGACGAGCAGAATGTTACATAGAGCCACAGTTAATGGCTATATTCTACTATAAATCATGTTGATGCCTTAAGCACATGGAACGAGACACGTCGACTCCTAAGATGGGGTTCTCTTATTCTACTAACTATGAAGTAAGACCAGTATGATGGACAATTACGTGGGATTCTTACATAATAAACTATCAATAGCAAGATAAAATAAAGAAAACAAGCTTATCCTGATTTCTTGTTACTACTTAGTAACCTGTACTAATTTACCAGATTCAAGAGCCATGAAAAACAAAACCTAAAGGAATTAGGTTACTTGCCTTGCTACCATTAGATTTGCAACTTCTTCAATTTCTGCACGGAAACGTAGCACATGAAATGCAACTCGGCACCTCAGCCTCTGGTACTCAACCAAGCTTGAGGGAAGTATAGGCTGAAAGAAAAACAGATCAAATATCTCAAGACAAAAGCCACCATAAATCATATGTCGGGGTTTTATTCAAAGAATATAAGTATTAAGAAAACATTTACATATATATTCTACCTGTAAACATCCTCCATCACTAATTATCAGGCCGATGACTTTTGATTTCTTTAGCTTAGGTAAAACTTCTTGCAGATAAAACTTTGTAGAAGAAGAGCCCTTGGGTTTGAATATCGGATATTTTTTCTGCTTCCTGCCTTCCCTCAAGTTAGATGGTAGGTTCTTTACAATGATCACATCACTTGCCAGAGCTTTTATGAAGTGTTCTTCATCATAAAGGTAGGAGAAACTCTTGAAGTTGGAACTGCAGTGTATTTAATGCAATTCAGTAGATGGAACGGAACTGCCAATGGAGTTTTTTATGATTTTACTCAATCTTAACAGAGACCTGATGCCTTTTGATTTAAGGCTTTGTTGGATCTCTGGTATGACGAGGGTAGCATTTAGAAGCCTTGCCACAGCAACAAGATCACAGATCTGGAAAGGTAAAAAATATTAAGACTTGACATTCAGCAAAGATGTAAGGGAAAAGTATAGTAGAGAAAACTGAGAATACCGAGGTTCTAATCTTCTCAAAGCCGCCATGAATTTTAGCATAAATGAAACCATGGTTATGTTCATTGGGAACTGAAACAAAGAAGCCATTAGGATTTGAAAAAACAGAAAACTTAACGTATGAGGACATATCACATATAGTTCTTAAAGCGCACATCCCCTTCGACTTAATGAAATTTGAATAGATCAACATCTTCACATCAAGCTACAACTAAGAGTGAGGTTTTTCTAATTGCAATCACTTAATAAGTTCAGGTGCTTACAATAAGAAACTGAAAGATTGTTAGGGGAAAGTATCCGAAACGTTACATACTAATCCATGCGAGAAACAACGGTCCTACTATCAATTTATTTCCCTGCTATACTGTTGTAAGCATTTTTCAGTAGGAGTGCCAAGAACATGCTCCCAACTTGTAAACATAAGAAGATTCAAGAACTCTTTCCTCTTCAACACTATTGAGGCAGTCCTAAAGCTTCATATCATATACTAGGAGTTTACCAGTCAAGAGGATCAAAGTGTAATCATTATAAGCAAAGGGACTTTTGCAACATTATTCATGCAAATCTGCAAACACAAGCGAAACGAACAGGTAAAAGAGATCCCTGATTTGAAATAAACAATGTACGGCCACACGGGCCTTGATTATTGTGCAAGATATAACGCATAAACTCAATTAAGAACATGATTCTCATGAGTACAACAGCATCAATACCAAATTTATGAAGTCACGAATTCCTATAGCAACAGATCAGACAATATACCAGGATATGGAGTACTTCTCGGGTTAGCATACGGTTGTAAGTGCTCCAGAGCATTGACTTTTCCCCACAACCTCTTATAACCAGGAATCTTCACCCACATCCAAAAATATCCAATATCAACAACATATTTAAGAAGAAAAAACTCGTATACGGAGAAATGTAATTCAATCAATCCAAACAAAGCATTACAACTAATGCTTTCACCTTTGTGATGGTACCGTCGAAGTGATTCAAATCCTCAGTGAAAGCAGCGACTCCACCGTACTGCAAAAGACTGGAACTCGACTTTGCAAGAAACAAATGCACCAGTACTGAAATAAACGATAGTATACATCCAGCTATTGCCGCCCATTTTATTTTCGATTTCACTCTAATCCTCTCATACCACGCCGCCATACCAATCCCTACCACTTCCCTGCCCTAGAAACTGCAATCCCACAAGAACACAATCAGATAACCCACCAATAGAAGCAAATTCGAAGGCGAAAACCGAAATGCAAGAACATGCAATATCTGAACATTGCCCCAACCCATTGTGATCTGCGCCGGATTTACCCCAAACACTGATAGAAGTAACAGAAACAATCCACACACAAAACGAGCAAAACGCAGAATAAAGAAGAAAAGGTAAAGATTATCACCTACGAGAGAGACTCAGCGTCAATAACAGCACGAGTAGGAATCCTCCATCGTAGCTCAGCTACCACACGCCAAGCAACAAGTTATATAGCTGATTTTAGAGAGAGAAAGCGAGGAAGATCCATTCCCAATGCAGCAAGCATCAATGCAGATTTAATAACCCAAAAAAAAAATCCGGGTTTCGTCAAAATCACGAAACCCCTTGTCCCCTAGTTTTCTATTTCCTTTATTCCGATCGGCGACGAAACGAAAGAAACGAAAACCCAGACAATCCAAGGATGAATTGAATTTTCCGAAGAGAGAGAGAGAGAGAGAGAGAGAGAGTGAGAGAGTGGGTTTAAAGATTTACAGGCTAGAGAAATGGCCGTCGGCAGCTCCGATCATTCGTTATTTTTTCTCTCTCTCTCTACTTTTATTTATCATCATTATTATTATTCACCAAATAAATATACTAAAATAATATCGTTGAATCAATGTTTATCTCAGTTTACCTAAATACCCCTGCAACTCCCAGAAACAGCTCCCGAAACCGTACGTGGTCAGGGGTAGAACGGGAATAATCGCAGCTATATAAAACCCTCCTTGGCCCCATTACCGTTATCCATTTAGCTCAGAAGAAACAAATGAGGCGACAGTGAGGCGGAATTTCTTCAAGGGCTGTTGCCCCTCGCCGTTCGCCGATGATTTTTTTTCGCCGGAAAAAATAAACAACCCTTTTAGCGACTCAGAACTCGGCGTCGACGTCGTCGCGAACGAACATGAAAGCATTTGTGTACACACACACAAACAAATCTCTCTCTCTCTAAATATATATATATAGCTGGGTTTGGATAACTGTTACACTGCATTTTGGCGGCGGCGGTGATGATGGTGGTGGTTTTGGTTCTGGTTCTGGTTACCTAGAGGCTGTGATGATTTTTTCTCTTTGTTTTCTGAGCTAATGGATCGGGCACGGCGAGATCCGACCCGTATCTTGGTAGCGACCCGGACGGCGTCGTGATTTTCGAATCACGAGCAACCGGTGGTCAGCTGCCATGGCGGCGGCGGCTCGTCTTTGCCTCTTTCTCCTTGCAGATCTGAGCCTCCTTTATTTTCTAATCAGTGATTTTTTCAAATTTTTGGATAATTTATTTAGAAAATTTTACAAAACTCATTCAATTCCATTTTCTTCTTCGTGTTCGAGAAATCATCCAAAGTTACAGATGCTTGATTACTGTATTTTCTGGGGAAAATAAATTACTGTAAAATTGGAAAGAGTGCTGCATTCAAAGCGAGAGGTACAAGCACTTCGAAGCACAGTCCACACACCTAGGTTACATCGCCTGGGGAAAAGCCATTTCTACCCTCCCTCGTGTTCACAACTCAACGCTCTACTGCTGCAAATATCGCCTCCAGCAGGGGCAAATAAAAACAAATCACCAGTATATAAAGCCTTCAACCACATCGCCCTCAACCATAACACTCAATAGCTCATGCTTTCACGAACCGGAAAGGGAGAAAACGAGGCGAACGGAGAGTTCGGGAATTCTCTTGGGTGGTTACCCCTCGCCGTTAGCCGATGAGTTTCGCCGGAAAAAAAAACAGCCCTTCCTTTTTCTGTGAAGGAAAAGGACAGCGAGGAAATTAACATACATACATATATATATACTACTATATCCATATACTCTGGGAAATTGCTAAGCTCGATCGATCTGAGCTTCTACCATTTCTTTTCCTTTTCTTTTAGAAGCTCTGCTTGCTCTGGTTCGGTTCCGGTTCGGGTTGAAGAGGCTGTGATGATTGTTTTCTAAATTTCCCTTTTCGGTTTGCATGAGCTGATTGGGTCGGGCAATCGGACCGTCCGGCGTATCTTGGCGGGGCGGCCCGGACGGCGCGTGGGACTCACGCGCAACCGGTGTCAGCAGCCATGGCGTTTCCGGCCTCCGTTTGCCTCGATTGTTACAGATCTGAGCCTCCGATTTTTATTTTCTTTTTTCTTTTCTTTTTTTTTAATTTGATTTGGTTTTGGTTAATTAATTATGCTTCAGTAATTTAGAAATTTTCAAACAATTAAAAACATCAAAAACAAATTACTCCTGTTTTTCAAAAATGACTATGTTGCTATTTTGAAGCGTGTTATTCGGAAATTGAAATTGACCTTTTTTTTTTATGCAGCAATTTATGAGAATTCTCTAATGATTCATTATCTGCTTAATACACCACATTTATATGCTAAATTTCATTCGTAGTAATTGGGTTACCACCATTAAACACCAAAATTCAAGATAATTGTATCCAGAAAAGGTAGTCAATTCTCTTAATAACGGTGTTCAAAAGCAAAGTGATCATTTTGGAAGATACGGTCCCTGGAGGTGTAGGAAATGGTGTTTTCTTAGTATGTTACAAATATAACGGTGTGCTCACAAAAAGTTGGTCGATTAAAAAGAAATGGAGGGAGTATTAATCTTTTCGAAGAGTAGAAAATGGTGTTTTGTCAATTAGTTACAAGCAATAATGGAGTGTTAATTATTTGTAAGGTCAAAATCTCTTTAAAATGTATGATTACTAGCAAATTCTTTTAGTGGAACTCAATTATCTAGCATACTACTATTAGGCATGAATAATGTTTGTGCACTTTTAGAGAAACATGTCAAGAATAATTTTTTTTGGCAAATGTCCTTTTTATTAAATTTACTACTATGATAGAACTTCAAATGGTTAATTACGCACGGGCTTGGTGTACTTTTCCACCCTTCATAAAATG
Organism: Thymus mandschuricus; assembly: GCA_029379335.1. Lineage (NCBI taxonomy): Eukaryota > Viridiplantae > Streptophyta > Magnoliopsida > Lamiales > Lamiaceae > Thymus > Thymus mandschuricus. The sequence goes on from CM057074.1 coordinate 40,752,176, forward strand.
TTTCTTGAGAAATTTGAATGCAATGTCAAAAATATAAGAAAAGTTACGTTTATTACCTTTCGATACTTTATACGGACTTCATATTTTGTAAATTACGTTTATTACTTTTCCACACTTTATACGGACTTTTTATTTCGTATGTTCGAAACAAAAGCAAGAAAAAATAACGAATGAAGGTTATGTTAGAAGAACAACATTGACAATTTGCATATTGTATTTCGTACAATCGTATGCTAGATTCTATACTGTATTTTTTTTACAATTAACAAAAAATGAGACGTTGTAAATGAAATATTGAATCTTGACAAATGTGTTAGTCCATGATAAATTTGTAATGATAACCAGTGGTAATTTCGTGTGGCGGTGGAGAAACTTCATTGTTATTAACGAGCGGAATAACTGAGATTTTAGAAGATTAACAAATGAAATAAAGTGCATATTTTGGAGTTAGTGTACAATTAAAGATGTAGTAGAATACGCTTATACCTTTGGCGATTGGTCTATGTAATCTAGTTGACACTTGGAACGTCAATTGGCCTCTTTATGTTGGGTTGGTATCCCTTTTATCGGACGATTCTATAATATATTTTTCCTTTCACGATCAAAGAGAAAATGCGGTAAGCATAACATATATCTACATTGTGGGATTTATTAATCGATTGGAGTTTGTATCGTTAGATACGTATAGAGTTTATACTGATATATACTTTCTGAGTTTCTTCTAAAATGACTACGTTTCCATTTTAGGCTCTTATTTTGGCCCAACAAACCTATGTGCACTACTTGTATACACTAAACTTCTATTTTAAGTATATTAATTACCACAATACTACAATAAACCTCAAAATTTCTTAATCCGCGTGTTTAAAAGAAAGTTTCAATTTTAGAAGGAACAGAAGGAGTACTAGTAAAATATACAAAATTTAAAATTTGGAATGCTAAAAATAACGGATGGGATCCTCTGTCCCGAAATTGGTGTACCAATGGTGTACCCGATATAAAATTGGGAAGTTTTGAGTTTGGTTAATAGTATATATCAAAACTTTCCAATTTTGTGTCGGGTACACCATCGGTACACCAATTTCGAGACAGAGGATCCCATCAGTAAAAATAATTACCCACCCATATTTATGATTTTCCTTCGAGGATAGTCAAACTGTAACTCATAAGAGTAACTGCTCAAAATTACCGGCGTCTGGCTCCCCTCGATCGCGGTCGCCCACAACTATGCTTCAATCACTTGTACTCTGCCCTTAGAATGTTGTACCTAGAACCGTTTGCGTAGACAGATTTAGCTGAAATACACCCAGGTTTTAGTCGGAGACTTTTTTCTCCCCCCTCTCTCCTCTCTCTTCATACCTCAAAATTTGCCGTCACCGCCGATTATCTCCTTACAGAACAGTGGACTTGAATATGCGCCGGCGGTGATTTTATTGAATTAATAATCGAATAGTATGGCCCCGTAGGTTTCCTGCGCCTTTATTGATCATATCCGGGTACGATTACGCTATTTATTGGCTATGCCTAGTTAATTTGTGTTGTTATAGGCAGCATTGCCGGTTTCAGCTGCTTAATTAGGGTTTTTGTGAGCAATTAGGGTTGTCGGGGCCTTCTGTTTGCAGTTTATTTTGCGACTTATGGTGTATGTTTACATATTCTTACCTGCATTGGTGTGATTAGTTTAACCTGTTTATCTTTTACTGCACTTTGCGTTCTTTATGTCAGCATAAATTCATGGAAATTACTTTGGGTTGTATCGGTATATGGTTAGTTCTGTTGCTTCCACTGGTTGTGTGTGTTATTTGCATCTGCAGATATTCGAACCACTTCGCTGATATGGGTTAATAGATGCTGTAAATTGTCTGACTTTAGTTAACGAAGCTCATAGTGCTTTCGATTAAAAGGAGTTTGAAAGAAGGTGTAGTCTCCTTTTCTTTTGATTTAGTAGTATAAAGTACTTGTTGAATCCGATGTGAAATAATGTTTTCGTCTCCCCTATAGTTGCTTGCATTAGTAGACCAATGTCTTTGTTTCCCCCATTGTGTTATTTAGCATTACCCCTTATATTTCTTTATGTATTAATACAGTATTATTGTTGATAGCAATGGTGATGATCATTTTCAGTATCCGTATACTTTTCTTATCCTTAATATCTTGTTCCCTATTGTTGAAAGAAATTTCCACTGTCAATCTCAGGGCAAGCGTTATCTCAGGAGATATGTTCACAGAGGCTTCATTTGGGGGAGATATAGGTGGGATCAAGGATGAGGACTTCTTGATTGATTTTGATTTGGATATTGGGAATTTATCCGTTTCTCCACCACCTTATCAGTCCTCTTTTGCGGCAGCTGATATATCATCTTTGAGCCTGGTTGAATCGGAAGTTGCAGGTGCTGATCTTCTTTCAGCATTTGATGCTCTCTGTGCTAATGAGTCTCTTGAGCCAAAGGACAGTGTAGCACTGGACACCGAAGCTGATACTTTTGATGCAGTTGGCCAAGCTTACCTCTCTAGTCAATGTCCAGGCAATGGGAATGACAATAGCAACTTTGGTTCTTCTGACTCAACTGTTGTTGCTGAGCCATTTGCACAGGGGGATGATGAAGCTAAGGTTTTAGTTGATGACAAAACGTGCAGACAGAGTCCTTCTGTAATTGTATATACATCTTCACGAAGGAGGAGTGCACGTAACACTAAATCAAGTCAGACAAACAAGTCCCCAAACCCACTGAAATGTGGTAGAGTAGCCAACAAAAGCTCAGAATTTGATCTAAGTTCTTTGCCAATATTAAGAAGAAATAGAAGTTCATTTGCCAAGCGGGCTCGATCTTCTGTTTGGGGAGATTTGGGCAACCTTTTACCAGATATTGATCAAAGAAGTGCATTAGGCCAAATTTTAGGTAACGAGAGAAAACAAAGACGAGAGAAAGGTGGGAAAGGAAAGAGGAAGGGTATCAAGGCAGATAAAAGATCGACAGCGACGAGTTTGGTTCCTACCGGTCGTATTTCATTGAAGATTAAGATTGGAAATAAAACCTGTAGCCTTGGTAATGTTGTTGAAAATATTAGTTCATCAGGAAATGATATTTCTGGATTAATTAGTTCAAAGAAAAACAAGTTGGGAGAGGAAGTCTTAAAGGGTGTTTCATCTACGTGCGAAAGGAATTTGGAGAAGGTGATGCCATCTGATGGTTCTGCTTTAAGCACGCATCTTCACATTCAGGGAGCTTTCTACAACCAATCTGTTATTTCTTCAAGTAACTTCAACGAGAGCAGAAGCCTGGAGGAGGGTGATGTCTCTAGAGGTGTGACTGATATCCCGTGTTCTGATGTTGGGACCTCGCCTGATTCAGAAGTAATAAATTCTATTCCTGATGTTTCACTTTGTGAAAAAGGGTTAGCTGGAGATGGTCAAACTTTGTTTGAGCCGCATGCCTCTCCAACGGACATCTCCAACTTGATTTTGTCGCCTAAGCATTCCAAGAAAGTTAAGAAAAAGGTTAAGCTCCAGCGGGTAACTGATGCTGATACAGGAACCAGTGCTGCAGCAGCTGTATCTGTGAAAGCAAGGAAGAAAACCAAGGAAGCAAGGAAGAATGATAAGCTCTGCAAGGTAGACAATTCTGGCGCGGAACCCGATCATACATTCATAGAAACCTTTAATAAGGCGAATGTGAATGATATTTATGATTATAATGGTGCCTATATAAGAACTACAAAACCATATGTAAATGGCGAGGACATGAAGCCTTGTTCAGGGAATGTTGTGACAAGTGCGGTCTCAAACTCTCCAGTCTGCGACTCGTTGATACCTTGCAGCAATGGCATAAAACTTCCCAAATGCTCTAGTGGTAAGGAAAGAAGCAAGGGCAGGTCTAGAAATATTACCAATCAGAAAGAAGCAGCCTCTAAAAAGAAGGGAAACAAAAACGATCTAAATAGTAAGTACCTCTCGATAGTTGTATATAGAGACACATATACGTATGTCCTTCTCCCATCCATAACATGGAGAAAGACACAAGTAATATGAGTGCTGAATCTACATAATGTCTTTCCTTCAGCCACCCTCCCCCCACTTCTATTTTGCTTATTTGCCATCTGGAGACTGTAAAATTAGCCTTTTGATATTCTTATTAACTTTACAGAAAATGAAGCACCATTTGATGTTGGAGGAACTGAAGCATTTAGCAATAATGTAACTGCACCATCTAACAAAATGCAATTATCCACCGATGGGGTGATAGAACAATATGGTCCACCTAGGAGTGCATGGGTGCTTTGTGACAAGTGCCAAAAATGGCGGCGGATACAAGCAGTACTTGCTGATCAAATTGAAGAAACTAATTGTGGATGGTACGTGATCAATAATTTTGCAGTTGGGGTGCTGCCTGGGCCTTAAGAATGATCATCATATGATAATAATTAGCCCTTCAATGAAAAAAAAATATTAAATTACATATTTTGAGGGCTTAATATGTAGGTTTATATCCATAAATTATGACCCTTTCTCTGCAGGTTAGCATATACTTTCTGCATGATCTTGTGCTATGCTTGCATCTAGGCGAATTTTAGATTAACTTTCCATGTCATGCTCACAAATAATCTTTTAGTGAATGTTCAGAATATCTTCCTCTAGACTGGTAGCTGAGGCATTATGTTTTCCAGGCCCAGTGCAGGCCATCAGCATCCTTTCAGAATAGGTGGCTAAGTCTGTTACATCACCGTTTCTCAAGAATTAAAAGTATATTGACTAAATAATTGAACAGAAAGTAGATCCATGTTACTAATGACATCCTTAATAGTACAAAACATGAATTGAAGCAGTGATCAACCGTGATTGTGATATAGTATTCTTGTTCCTTTTGTTTTAATATGACGTGCATATATATATTTGTTGAGGAGTGAGTCGAGTGACTGATGGGTTTGATACATACTTTGTTAAGGACTTGCCAAGATAACGCTGATAAAGACTTTGCTGACTGCTCAATTCCTCAAGAGAAGACAAATTTAGAAATCAATGAAGAACTGGAATTATCTGAAGGTTCCTGCGAGGAAGATGCTTTTGGCACCTTTCGGAAACATAAGCAAGACAGATCAAAGGGTTTGTATTTCCTGTTTGTGCTGTCAATGAAGTATCTCTGTGTACCTTGAAATTTAGGTTCTGAATGACTAGCTTTTCCCCTTAAACGATCGTTGAGTTGATTTTGTTTGTTTGACAGCTGCTCAGGAGTCATCTTGGGGACTTATCAAATCCAACTTGTTTCTGCATCGGAGCCGCAAAACTCAAACCATTGATGAGGTAAGCTCAGCTGCTCTCTTTTACCGTTATGCCCTTTGATATATTAATATATTCTCTGCATAAACGTTTATATTATGTAAATGGAAATATCCTACCATTGCAGTGTACTTCATGTAGGAAATGTGCTATCAATTTCTCATCTAAATTTCTTGGTATTTCACTAGCAGAGCATACTGGCCTTCATATGTATGCACTTACTGCCGCTGTTCAGACTTGACAAATTCTCAAAAATGATTTGCTAATGGAAGAAAGGGAATGATGATTTTGGCTAGTCAACTATAACGCTTGAAAATTTTGAGATCAGATTTTTCATTTTCTTTGGAAATTCCAATTATGTTGTAGGGCATTAAGTCTGAACATTATGAAGTTGTATAGTTCTTGATATTTGTTTCGAAACCTGCTGAAGATGCTAGGTATATCACAACACTCAATCTGTAACTTATTAAAGAAGCATACGTTAGATAGATAGTTAGATACCATGCCTTGGATATGATCCTGTCCAGTGCTGCAACTATCATTCTTGGCGGTCAGGCTTTTATGACTCTCTTGGTACAATACAAATGAATGCAATTCCTGTGGGTATCCACATATCCGTGTCTTGTTGGAACCTTTGCATTTATATTTTGCATGTAGTCATGCGCTCTGATATGGCTCCATACAATTATGTGATCATCCTGAAAATATTTTACTTTCTTCTCTTGTATTACAGGTAATGGTTTGCCATTGTAAACCTCCATCAGATGGAAGAATGGGTTGCGGAGCTAAATGTTTGAACCGGATGCTCAACATTGAGTGCGTTCAGGGAACCTGTCCATGTGGCGACCTTTGCTCAAATCAACAGGTGCAGAACTACTTTTACATATTTATAGGTCTCATTTGCAGGCTTGTCGCGCCGCCTACATCTAACTTCTAATGCATATTTTATTGCAGTTTCAAAGGCGAAAATATCCTAAACTGAGGTGGTTCAGGTGTGGAAAGAAGGGCTATGGTCTTCAGGCGGTTGAAGACGTGCCTCAAGGACAGTTCCTGATAGAATATGTTGGAGAGGTGATGCACTATGACTTACATAATTCTTAAGCCTTGTGATATTCAGGGGCTTCATGTCAAGTAATTCTTTTAATCTTTGTATGCTGAAAAGTGTACATATCGGCAAGTAAGGTGCCATGACATAATTTTTTTATGACTATTTCTTAAATCAATTGCCAGGATTGTGTGTGTTTTACTGTTTTTTCTTATTTATATGTCCATAGTTCATTAAGCAGCCCATATTCTATCCATTCCATCAACAGCTCAGCCTGTGGGACTTTCTTATTGAATAACGATGTACAGACTGTATCAAGCATGAACGGATAAAATAGGTCAACGGGGATATATATTCATCATAATCTAGGGTTTTCAACTGAAATCGGGATGCTTCATTTTGCGATGAGAAACTTAGTTGTAAAGATGAGATTGTCCTAATATTATGACATATGTGGATGTTGCAGGTACTCGATGTGCGTGCATATGAAGCAAGACAAAGAGAGTATGCCATAAAGGGTCATAGACATTTCTACTTCATGACATTGAATGGGAGTGAGGTTTGTGGTAATCTATTTGCTACAAATGGTATCGACACTATTGTTGTGACTATAGTTTCCATGAATCGCAATTCTTAAATTTTCCAAGTAAGTTCAAATCATTGAATAAAGGAACCTGATAATATTGATTCATTTTTTTTACTTTGGCAACCAGAAACTGAGATCTGTAGTATTGTGGTTTTATTACATCTGGCACAATCGTGTACTGTAGCTGCAGTAACAAAAATGTACTTATTACTTTGTGAACTGCTTTTAATTTTGTCTCTAAAATCAGGAAAAAAAAAATATGATTTTTTTTTTTTTTTTTTCCCCTCTAGCTCATTGAGATCCCATAACCTTGCCTTCCCTATTTCTGTTTTATATCAAGTTTCTACAGTTGACTTTAAAGTGCTAATTATATGTACCAGGTAATCGATGCATCTGCCAAGGGGAATCTGGGTCGGTTTATAAATCACAGTTGTGACCCTAATTGTCGCACAGAAAAGGTAGTACTTTGTATTTCTGTAAATTCATACTACTATTTTTGCATTTTTTTTGTTGACCTATATTTTTCTTAGGAGCCTGTCAATCTATAGTTACTGTTTTAGTTGTATTTTGATGTTTGCGGGGCCTACTAGCTAGTGCACCGTTCTTAATTACTTATGCCATGGTCTGCAGCTATAGATAGAAATTTGATTTTTGGGGTTGTCACAAATTAACTGTAGACTTTCTGTACTTGACAGTGGATGGTGAACGGGGAAGTTTGCATTGGACTATTTTCTTTGAAAGATATTAAGAAGGTAAGCCCTTGAAAAATTCATGTTATATTTATTTTATCATGTATTTATGCGTTTGTGGCCGCCGCCATTTCTTTCTGGGGAAGCATTCCTGGGTGTGTGTAAGTGTTGCATGGTATAGCTGCTTCGTTGCTCTTTCACTACTTATGTCTGATATAGAGTTATTCTGCATGCCTAAAGCTTGCTTTTCTTGCAACTTTTTGCATGGCAGGGTGAAGAGGTTACATTTGATTACAACTTTGTGCGAGTTTTTGGGGCTGCGGCCAAAAAATGTGAATGTGGTTCAGCTAATTGTCGGGGCTATATAGGCGGCGATCTGACAAACTCTGAAGTAATCGCTCAGGATGATTCTGACGATGAATTCACAGAACCAGTTATGATCTGCGAAGAAAAAGATATGAATGAAGATTGGAATGATATAATATTAAACAACTCAAACAATCATGATCACGAAACCATTAAGGAACCATCTGAAAACATTTATAGGTTGACGAAACATATTGGTACTGTTGGTGAGAGCACTACAGCAGCTCAGGCTCCTGAAATTCCACCTCAGAAAGCTGAAAATTTTGACTCAGCAGAGGTTGCAGAAATTAGGGTTGGAAAGGGACTTGGCATTTACGACTCTGTCGATAACAATTCTGCTGCTAATGTTGTTGATGGGTTAAACAAAACTGTTGGTGGGTCCTTGAAAAGAGATACACCAGCAGAGCTTAAGGTCGAATGTGAGGCCATAGTTTCCCAGATGCATGTGTCTTCCCACGTCATGGACTATACCTTAGAATTGGATAGTAAAGTGGCCATTTCTTCTGCTCACGACTCAGCAACTAGTGTATCACAGTGCAAATCATTGTCCGATAAAGTTGAATGTATGAAGGATCTAAAGTATGCTGTTGTGGAAGGCAGGGGTGAGCTACCAAAGTTCAAATCTCCAACCAAGACTAAACGTTTGCCCTCAATTAAGAAAGGGAAACCTAAATTGATTGCTTTGAAGAGCAAAGTATCTCTGGACGTGGATAAGTTAAGTGCAGAACAGCAGAAATACAAAAAGTCACCAAAGCCTTCCTTAAGTCATCAACTTGAAGCAGGTATGCATATATTAGTGCACAGTGATTTTAAGTAAATCATTATTCAAGTTTAACAAGTATGTTACTGCTTGCAGTAGAGGGGAAACTAAATGAACTACTTGACCGTGAAGGAGGAATAAGCAAGAAAAAAGTAAGTTCTTCCTCAGTTCGTGTTGTACTGTTTTTAAAAAAAATGCTAAATTAATTTTTTGATCTGATACCCTCTTCTGAATTCAAGTGACAAGATCTAGGCTAGCCACCTCTCTTTCCAAAGTTTTTGTCAGAAATATTTGTCAGAATGCTGATTTATCCAGTTGTGTACATGTCCCTGATGTGCCTGTATGTGTTTGTTTTCTACTTTGTGATCATATTATTTTCTAGGATGCATCAAGAGGTTACTTGAAGCTTCTTTTCCTCACTGCTGCAACTGGGAACAATGGCCATGGTGAAGCTATACAGAGGTACTCAGAGTATACTACTATTTCTTCTTGTAACCTGCATCTGCCTGTCATCATCCATAGGTGAAAGATAACCTATTAATGCATGTGAATAGTTTACTTAATGATGCTTTATGCATCTTCTTCTTCTCTTCCAGCAATCGAGATCTTTCAATGATCTTGGATGCCCTCTTGAAGACTAAATCCCGGACAGTTCTGGTCGATGTTATAAACAAAAATGGTAATCATTCCATTGTTTTGTTACCGGAAGAAATCCCAAACCTTTCTCAGAGTGGAGTAGTAATATTTTTTTTTTTCGCTGAGAGTGAGCTGTGTTGGTTTTAGGTTTGCAGATGTTGCACAATATATTGAAGCGATATAGGAAAGAGTTCATCAAAACTCCAATTCTCCGCAAGCTTCTTAAGGTGAAATTTCCCTGGTTCAAAAATTTTACTTGACCAGATCAATGAGCGAATTTTTCATGGGTTGTAATGACTTAACTGCATGATGACTACTTCCTTAAATGTGAAGTAACCAATAAACATTCCATGGCAGTACTTAGTTCTAGTCTCATTAATATGGGTAGAGTTTTGGACAGAAGTTGCCAAAAGATATGCTGAACTAGTTGTGTTGTTACTCGTTTTCTGATCAACATGCTTATATTGCCTCATGCTTGCTTGTCTTTAGACATTTATGCATGACATTTTGGAAACCTAAATGATTAATGGCATGAGCTTAGCTGTTCTATTTGAATTTTATGGGCAGTGCTGAAAGATCCATCAAGTAGAGTTAGGATCATTGTTTAATATTTCGATCAAATAAATTTACAAAATAGCCATTGACAGCCGTTACACTGTTCTATCAAAGGTACTGGAGTATTTAGCAGCACGAGAGATTCTTACGTTGGAGCACATAACTGGAGGTCCAGCTCGTCCAGGAGTGGAGAGGTGAAGAAAACTCTTATATGCCATTTAATATTTTATTGATGTTGCAAGATGTATTGGGCTCCAGTATGTAACTGCATTGATGTTAGATCACATGGCTGAGGTTCTAAACATACAGAATGCCAACCCACCAACTCCTTAAAACTAGTGCAACACTTTCATTAAGGCACATACCTAAGGTCAAAGAGACACTCCTGAGTCAGTCGGGTCTCTTGAATGTTAATCTTATTTAGTAGAGTGCGCACACACACACACAGTCATACATACATACATATAAGGGATACCCGAGATGGAGGTATATTTTTCCTGTGATATTATATGTTGGTGAAGTCTGTGTATGTGTGTTTTATCTTAAACTTGAAAGTATCGGCATCCAGTATAGTGGAATAACTGCATTTCTGTTATAAACTAAAATTCGATGGTTTTATGCTGAGGTACCCAATGTTATCTCTCGTGTGATTTTTCTTTTTATGTGTTATACCTTCATACCCATTAGTGAACTTCATTCTTAGCTCCATTAATAGGTCTCCTAGTCTTATTTAGAAGTGTTCTGCACCGAAGTGAACTCATCCTTCCTGAACAAAATGAAGCATCTTCAAAATTCTACTCCACGTTGATAAACTGAAGACCTTTTGTCTGTGGATAAAATTTTCGCTGTGCTGTGATATATTTTCTTTCAATATATGTCTGTGACAGCTATTGTCTTCGGCTTTATCTTTCATGATTATGCTATCCTGAATTGTATTTATTCTGTCTTTTGCAGCTTTAAAGATTCAGTATTGACTCTAACAGAACATGATGACAAACAGGTAACGCGTTGATATACTCATGAATTGTGACTTGTCATTCCTATTTTAATGATGTGGGATGTAGTTCCCACTTGATATAAGACATTTAAAACATGAAGAAAATTTTATTGGCATGTGAAAATACTACAGAAATTTATAAAATAAAGATACTTGTTAGATCCACAGAATATCTCATTACCTTTTTCCTCTGTCCATGTGATGTGTTCATTCATACTCCATTCGTTTCGTCCTTTATCCAAATAATGTATTTTGTTTAGCTTCCCACAGAAATAACGGTCCTTTGTTGTCCTTATGAGTTGCTGTTGCCCTTGTTCGGGGTAATTTGCAAGGTTTTGGGGATAGCTGGGGTTTTCAGATGAAAGCATCCCAGTTTTCAAATAAGTCAAACTGAATTGAACTATCGATGGTTTGAATATATGCATGATGTAGCCTCTTTATTTTATTAGATTTTTGTTTCAACTTTTACGTTGTTGCATTGCATTGTGCCATCACACGTCTACGCCCTCTGTGTTTTCTGCTTGGTCCTTTTTTATATTCCATCTCAAGCAGGCAGAAGATGCACCGTTAAGTTGGTGAAGGTCCAATAGTTTGCTGAAATCTCGGATATCTTTTACCTCTCAGGTCCATCAAATTGCACGGAACTTCAGGGATAAGTGGATCCCGAGATCTTTCAGGAAACCTTGCTGCATGGAAAGAGATGAATATCATCAGTCTGCAAACCATGGCGGGTTATCAGTATCATATGATCATAGGACGGACAGAGGTGGAAAACCATCAGAAGCAACAAACTCTATCGAAACACAGTCATTTTCTGCTTCTTTAACAACAGAGACTTCTTCCCTAGAGCCCTCAGCTTCAACCAGTGAGCCAAAAATACGCAAGCGCAAGAGTCGATGGGATAGTCCTCTGGAGCCCCCACATTCAAGAAATAGGAACGATTTTGTGGGCGATGACAAGCATTGCATTGATGAGGATGATGCTCCTCCTGGGTTTTCTACACCTTGTAACGTTCCTATAATTCCACTGGACCAAGAGAGAGAGATGCAAAAGCAGCTTCCCCCTAACATTGTAATGGGTGATCCGTGGATGAGGTTCAATGCTCGAATCCCTGTCACCTACGGAATTCCCTATTCCGTTATGCAGCACTTTGAAGTCCCTCAAGCAGAAATAGTTAATGGTTGGACTACAGCTCCAGGAATGCCGTTTCATCCATTTCCACCTCTGCCTCCATCTGCTCCCGTTGAGGTTGACCGGTCAACATCTGCTCGATCTGCATCAACGAGTGCACCTGTAGAAATGGCTGCACTCTCCAGTAACACTTGCTTAACCTCTCAAATAGATCCACAAAATACACCAGAGAATAACACTCTTCAGCAAGGAAATCCTGGTAGCTTGACAAGGAAATTCTTTAGGCAGCAAAAGTGGAACCAACCGAAGCTAGCCCCACCATGGGTTCGAATGAGAAACGGCCGGGGATCTTCCGGTAACAATTCCCGAAATGTTTCTCCAGGTCTCGCTGTAGCAAACGTCGCAAGCGATTTTAGTAATTCCTGCAATGGAGATGATTATAGGAGAGAATTTTAGCTGTGGAGATTCATTGGTGCTGGTTTGCTGGGAAAAAAGAAATCAGCTAATTATAGGGAAAGTTGAAGGAGGTGTTGAAAACTCTTGAGTCTCCTTTTTTGGATGTACTACAATTCTTTACTCACAGCAATTCACCAAATTTGCAGTATTCTTTTGTTGCTTCTCTCTCCTTCTATTATAGGCTACTGTTCTGGAAATGAAAACTCAGTTTCTCACACCAAGAAAGGTAAATCTTCCTTCTTTCTTTATTTCATTATCATATTACTCCCTCAGTCCCAATCAGTCGACTATCCATATATGAGTGAGACGGAGGGAATAGAAATACAGTCTTCTCCTTTACATATAAAAATACAACAGGTTATCCAAAATCCTATTTACAGTTGTTCATAATTCAACAAAAAATTTAATACTGTTTCAGTAAGCTTCTGATCTGCACAAAGCACCATGTTTTGATGAATGTCTTGTGCCTTCTCCATCCATGGAAATGTCTCCCAATCACCTTTTTATAGCTGGGCCTTTTCTTCACTAGATTCCAGTATTCGGCAACGTTCGGCCTCGTAGCCACGTATTTCTCCTCCAGGTTCAGGAGGGCCAGTCGGCTTAAAACAGGGATGAAGACGACATCTGCAAGAGTGAACTCCTCACCGAGTAGATATGTTGTCTCGCTCAGTTTGTTCTCTGCTTCGTCGAGGATTCTCTCGAGGTGTCCCTCGCTTCTTCTGAGAGTTTCTGGGTCTTTTAGTTTGTCCTCTGTTTCGTACGCGTCTTTTAGCTTGCGATGATATAAGTTCGCTAGTTCCGGGCATTCAGCCATTCTGGCAATGATGATGCGTCTCAAGAATTTGGAGACCTTGAGACGGTACTTGGGCGAAACATGGGAGAGAGTGAAGATCTTGGGGTTCCATTGCTGTATTTTGTAGATCCATTCCACGACTTCTCCACTACTGAGATTCGACTCGTCTCCTCCACACGAGACCATTGCGATTCTTTCTATATACCTACAGAAACACAAGCTATTAGATTTATGTGATAGATTGGAATGATAAACATGTGAAACGAATAATCGAATGATACGATTATCAAACAAGTTCAAAATGAATCAGTCCATCAAAGTGAAATTGAAATTCATATCATCAGTAACACACAATCCTTAATTTCGAATAACTGCAGTAATTTGTTATAAACTTGACGAAGGGTGTCCAAGAAACTCGAGGAAGAGTGAAAATGAGACGTACTGGATGATCTCTATAGTGTCGAATATGATGTGGGAACCATTCTGGAAAACCGGAAGTTTGCCAGTCGGATTCTTCCGGAAGAAACTAGAGTCGTAATTCTTGCCCGTGATAGGATTGACATGGAAGGAAGTATAATCGATGTCCTTCTCCTCCAACACAAGCCTCACTTTCTGGCTGTCCAAGGAAAACGGATGATGATATAGCTGCATTATGTAACCAACATCGACTTTTATGGAAAAAACGTCACCTGCTCTCAATAAGAACAAACCTCACTCATCAGTTATACAGACATGAAAGGAGATTCAAACAATATACGAAGACGAAGATCTCGTCATAAGTTTCTAGTTTCTTTATGATCAGGCAAACGTTCCCTCGAGATTCATTCTATTACTATTCTTGGCATGAAGGGCAGGTTATGGTACTTGCAGCATTGCAGAAACAAGCCAAGAAAACGACTATAGTTGAAGTCGAATTCGATCAATGCACACGAAAGTCACAACTATCTACATGGGCTACACTTGAACATAACCACAAGCAAATTCAGTAATATAGAGTAATCATCAAATTGATAAAACATTCACATTTCTTCATTAATCTATCCTCTTCGCTTCCTCTCTCGAACTCGAAATCGAAATCGAAATCGAAATTTTATGGGTTCAAAGAAAGACTGGATTTTGAAAATAAACTAACTGGAAACAGTTGAGCTACATTTTCTTCCAACACATACTTTGTTTGAGAAAATGGATCAAAACATTCAACCATATCACTCTGTTTTTTCATCAAACATAAACCTAATCAACATCAAACTAATCCATTCACACAACATACTAAATTAAAACACCACCAAAAACCATCACAGCATTCAAGAAAACAACCCCAAATCAACTAACAGCCATGGGAAATTAAAGAAGAAGGAAAAAACATTCAAGAATTATTACCAAGAAAATTGAGGGGAAAAAGCAGCAGAATGGGGGAGGAAGAAAGAATGGATTTTTGTAAAAAATTTATGGGTTCTAGAAAGATTTCTGGGTACACGTGAAATCAGAATCAAAAGATACCCCTTTTAGAACATAAAATTTCTCAAAGGGTCTTTCTTTAACAGAGCAAGAGCAAAAGAAGCAGAAAAGAAGAGAGTGGAAAAAGGGTTTTGGAAGAATTATGGCAGCTCAGCTGAGAATCTCTCACATTCATGGAAAAGGACGAAGGAAACGAGTATTGATTGATTCTTGATATGTTAAATAGGGAACAGGTAACGTCCACCACCCATCTCATTTCTATATTGCATTTGCCATGGGGTCAGTCAACTTATAATTATTGTAATTATTTTATGAAACATGAGTATTTGAATTGTTGAATCCATAAGAAAATTTAGGTAGGGAGGGGCCTTTGATATTTTCTTGAGTGCGACCACCACGAAACTAGTCAAAATCATCAAAACTTCACGAAAAGTCGGTGCGTGTGATGGTCAAGCGGTAGGGGGTCAAAATCGGTCCAGAGTTTGAGTGTTCCGTAAATTATTTCGAAAAAAAAGCTCGCAAAAAAAAATAATTAAAAAAATCTCTAATTGGGCCATATTGACATCACTACTGGGCTTCATTTTTCACCAGCCCATACAACCCTCCCTAATTGGGCCTAGAGTTAACTATTGAAGCCATAGATAATGGGCCTCTATTTCCACAAGCCCATATAATATTCCCCTTATTGGGCCTCTTTTCAAGTAATAGGCTAATAGCCCTCCAGTCCCTTTTAAATTGAGTCATTTCTTTTATCGATTTCTGAGACAGTTTTCCACACTTCTTAATAATGTATTTTCGAAGATTTTTCTTTTACGGTATACTACGACTGTCATCGTGGCCCAAACCTTTGATCCCTCCATGATTCTCTCTCTCATTATTGATTTATTTTGATTGCATTCATTGAATAATTCCAATCTCTTTCGCAGCCCATGCATAATTAATTAATGAATTTCGAAAGAGCCCATTCTCTCCCTTTTCTATTATTTAAACTAATAATTAATAGATTCATTTTGAAAGAAAAATGAGAACCTAAATTAGATGCACCAAACTATTTGATCCAAGATTAAATGTTGGTGATTGGACTGTGAATTATTGCTCAAAAATTGCAAGAAACGTCAATTTCTATCGCAAAATTCATATCACATCTTTCCCAAAAAAAAAGGAAAAACGTGACAAACATTTCTTAGTCTATAGAATTACGCCACGTAACAAATTTTGGCCACATGAAATTATACATACTTTTTATTTATTTTTAAGTAGGCATAGGTTGCTTCATTTAATGAAAACAAGATAGCTTTATATTCATTTTATTTGTTTCAATAATGATAATCAACAAAACAAACTAGATCAGCGTGCGTATGCATTGGCCGAACGGTAAGGGGATTAAATTTTTGAATTAAAAGTTTTATGTTCGAGTGTTCAGTTGGTATTAAAAAAAATGAACATATTTCACCAAATGAATTGCAATTAGAAGCTCTAGAAACGTCCTCATACTCGTTGTGGACATATTTAACATGTCTATGACTGATACGATAATGTCACTCAAACAGTTTTTCAGTTCAATAGTTATTCAAGTTATATTAAATAACATTATACACAAAAACCCACTTTTAATTTGTTGGTAATCTTCTTTACTATACGTTAAATTGATCATTGATTTTGATAGTGCATCTTAGGGGGGTGTATTCAATTCAGATTCTGCAGGATTTTTATGGATTTTAGAAATTTGTAGGTATTCAATTCAGATTTTATAAAGTCTTTAAAAATCTTGAGGTATTCACTATTCAATGCAGACTTTTTAAAGTATTAAAAAATCTATAGGTATTCAACAGTCCATGAATTCTAAAAGTCTATGGATTTTGCTGGATTCTTTTTTTAAAATATAAAGAGATTTCACTTTTCAAAATCTTTTATAAAAACCAGATATTTCTACGGATTCTCTGAAAAAAACTCAAAGTCACCATTTCCGCCACCCTCTTCCGTACTTTTTATATTTTCTCCAAATAATTATAGTTTATTTTAAAAGACATCCAAATTATGACTATCTAGTACCAAAAATTTGTTTACTAGAGTTTGCTTGAACAATATTTTCATAAAATCCCTCATTCTTATAAAATTCGAACATGTAACTTTTCTCAACTTTCATTTTGATTTGTTATGGTTAAATTACTGCTACATTTTTTAATGTTCAAGGAATTGAATAATGACTAAACTGAAATATAACATTTGAACGAAAAAAAAAGAGTAATTTTTTTATTATTAAAAATACATTAATTGGACTTTCTTTAAAATACGATTCTTGTTTTGAAAGATGACATAATTTGATGAATTTTGATACTCCCTACAAACATATTCAAACAATTTGAATAAAGTTATTGTTTTTTTTTTTTTTTTCAAATAATATAGATAATTTTATTTATTTATTTACAAGTGTGACTCATATATATTTATTTATATATATAAATAGTTACAATAGTTCAGCGTCGGAGTCTATGAAAATCCATGGAAATTAATTAAAAAAACATATTCCACAATACTGCAAATCCATGAAAATCCATCAAAATCAATAAATAGAGTCAGTCAAACTCTGTATAGAGTCTAGTCAAACTCTGCGCAGAGTCTATGGATTTTAAAAGTCTATAAAAATCCACCTACTTTTCAAAGTCTATAAAAATCCTGCAAAATCTGAATTGAATACACCCCCCTAGTTTAATATAATATAATTTTGTTTTTATTATGTTCTTTATTTTAAAAATTAATTCGGTTAAAATGTCATTTTTGGTAAGTCCAAACAAACTTGTTAGAGACTAAAAAACTAATTAAATGACATGAGTAAGCAATTATAAGTAGTTTTAACAGCATTTAAATCAACTCCTCAACCAACTCCAACATCAATTTTGCACCCTATTAGTTCTTGGATGCCTTTCTAACTCGTGACATAAAGTTTTTTTTGGACCCAATTTATATTCAATTAGTTTAATCAAAAGCATAATCATACTCTCCAAAAAGTTACTCTTTGTTTTACCAAATAATCAAGAATAATTTATGCAACATACAAAAATTATTGCTTAGCTTAATTTCATGATCTCACTTATCACATGGCCCTACATTTTGTACGAATTTCTAGAGAAACGACCACATGTCCACCGTGAACAATCTGAATTTGTCCGTCGCTGATGTGGTAAGTAGGGTTATACATTTGGGCACTTATGTTACCTACCTTGCACGTGAAAAAGACTAGTGGTGGAACCGACACTATACATCAAAGGGGTCACATATTTTAAGAAAAAAAATATATAAAAACCTAATGTTTGGCCACAAAAAATCTCACTTTTAATCAAATGTCACATGCTAATTTAATCTCACTATGTCCCACGAAAATATTATACAATTTATATAGTTACATATCTTCGCACAAATGCCCAGGATATTTTTAACATGTATACGGTTGACGTAGCATGATCACGTTAGTATATAGACGGACTTATTTTTCTTTGGTATCACTCAGCTTTATTTAGATGGGCCTCGTCTTGTAAGATGGGCTTAATATCACTATAAATATCACTTAATACAATTCATAACGATTTTTTTCAATTATATCTTCGTCACATCAGTCTCATATGTATATTAGGTATGTTCATGATAAGAAGGATTAATATTCTAAATCTATTTGTGACTATCATGAATCATTTATACAATATTTTACATACTCGCGTGACATATTATTGTACCCACCCCTAATTGTCACATGCTACAAGCCCTGTAGTAGAAAATAATAAATTCAATTATTTCATCCTCTGTTTATTTAATTTCTGGATTTATAATAGAACGTTTTCCCCTAATTTTTATAGAACTTCGTAATTATAGAAATTGATTAAGAAACTAGCTGACGTGTAAAAAGCAGGACATTACACGTGTGCTTTAGTTGGTCAGTCACGTGAGGAGCATGGGTGGTCGGTGCGCCCATTAATCTCCTTTGGGCCCATCTCATATTTCAAGCCCACATATTTTATGAAATTATTTCAATATTTTAAATTGAAAATTACCATAACATTTTAATGCACATGAAAAATAATTAACTCATCAAATCCATATTATCAATAAGTAATTAAAAGAGAAGATTATTATAGAACTTTTTTCCCCCACTATCTTCTTGCACAAATGTTTTTTAAAGAAATCGTAATTT
This sequence comes from Thymus mandschuricus, assembly GCA_029379335.1. Lineage (NCBI taxonomy): Eukaryota > Viridiplantae > Streptophyta > Magnoliopsida > Lamiales > Lamiaceae > Thymus > Thymus mandschuricus. Next base: position 40,771,109 of record CM057074.1, read on the forward strand.
TCTATTCTTCTATTTATTTACAACTCTTACAACTCCGTATAATAATACGCAAACTAGCATGGTTTGAACTCGGATCGCTCGATTATGATCAGAAGATGACTCAATGAGGTAGTAATCTAATTAGGAACAAGGTGAATATTGGGGGAAGAGGTCAAACAATATAAAATTAGTACAATGCAACTCTCCATTAGATTTAATAGCCACTCGATTTTCGAGTGAAGAGCCATATTTATTTATTTATTTCATTCAAATTAATTTTAATTAAATAATCTACACCATGACCGCATCCATAGCTGAATTACATACGTTTCAAGAATCATTTTTCTTCTAATATGATTAATTATATTTTTGGTTTCAATTAATTATTATTTGTGCATCTTTCATTTAATTCCCCTCTATTAATTACTACTTACTATAATACTCTATTATTAATTTAATTTGGTCTAATTTTGAACCGATTGGGCTAATTAGTCTAAGTAGCATGGGCCTTGAGGGGGGGTATTATTGTCAATTTGCTCCTTGAAATATGAAACCAATAATAAATAAATAGTGAGTGCAAAATTAGTTTGTAACTTATTAGATTTCTACAAATTAATTCTTAAATTGCAGTTATTACGTCAAAGCTAGAGTTACACTACATTATTTACTTGTGTAAAAGATATTCAAACCTATAATCAACCCACCTAGAAAATATTAAACTAAAATTAATTATGCTAATAACTTACTTTGACTTTGAACATCTAGTACTATATTATTTAAAATTAGAAAGAAAAAAAAAATAGGAATCATATACTCCCTCCGTCCTCCATTTAGTGACGTTAATACTATATTGGGACGTCCTCCATTTACTGACAATTTCCATTTTTGGACGTAGACCCCACAATCACTTTAACACTTTAACACTTTATACATCTACTTTTTATTATTTTAATATTTTAATACTATTAAACAATTCAAATGGACCCACAATTATTCTACTTTAACACTTTAACACATTAATTTATTATTATACCATAAAATGCGAAAAAACGCGTGCCCAAACTCCCTCCGTCACTAAATGGAGGACGGAGGGAGTACTAGAATTAGGATGTCAAGCTTCAAAGACATCTTTCTTGAATGTATAATTTTCTAAACATCAATAATTAATCTAAAAACCTATGATTTCCACACATGTGACAATTTCCACAGTATGCAATCTATAATTAATTATTATGTAATTAATTGAGATTAAGGCCACTTCAATTTCATGCATAGCTATTCCACTTTTCAAATCACCTTTAATAAACTTTTTTTCAAATCCTTCTTAATTTCTATTCAATCTCAATTGTTTATTCCCTCCCCACTTTTCTTTTTCTCTCTTTTTTTTTAAATTAAAAAAATATTAATATAATATGTTCAAAATCTACCCCCGCCATAGCCTTTCCAATTTCAAAATTCTATGTATTATAATTTGATGTGTAATTAAGATTATTCACCTCTCTTTTTTTTGCTTTCTTCCTCTTGAAACAACATAAAATTGAAAGTCAATAAATTGATAATTAACAATAATAAAAAGGTAATTATAGTAATAATATTCCAATAAAATGTTATCGTATTTCTTTCCACTTGCTCACTAGTCATCCTCATTACTCCTACCTCTCCCCCCTAAAGGAAAAGCAAGAGAGAGAGAGAGAGAGAGAGGGTGGCCCATATGAAGGCCGAAAAGCAAAGCACTGCTCATTGCTACTAATTTATTTTGGTGGGCTACGAAGCAGAAGAAGCATATGAGCCTCTGACATCGAAATTTTCTTGAAAAAACAAACCGAAAAACTGCTCGGAATTTTCAGTTACAACACAATCAACCACCGCAAGAACGAATCTTTCTATATATATATTCACCCCTTCTTCTCTTCTTCACGAGTCTCCTATGGTTGAACTGTAGTGGAAAATAGGAGCCCAGAATTAGAATACCTTCGGAATTTTACTCCAATGGTGGTCGCCGGCGGCGAGGAGTGCTCCGGCGGTCGGACGGTGGTGGTGGGGGTGAAGCTCGACTCCTACAGCAGGGAGCTGCTGACGTGGGCTCTGGTTAAAGTTGCTCACGCCGGTGATCGCGTCGTCGCCCTTCACGTTCTCAAGAACAATGGTGTGTGCTTGTGTTTTCTCCATTTAACTATTTTTGTTTTTTATTTTTATTTTAATGCTGTTTAGTTCTCTGTGTTTAACCTTTTGCTGTTTTCTTACACCATTTCGTTTAATAATCATGGGAAATTCCGAAGCTTATTCAACTTTTCTTGCATTTCCTTGAATTCATGAGTTCTTCTCCCATGAAAAGCCCTTTTCTTGAATTCAAATTCTCCATAAATTCTAACAATTCATCGATTCTGCGAAATGGGATTGTGCAGAAATCGTCGATCGTGACGGAAAATCATCCCTTCTCTCTCTAGTGAAGGCCTTCGACTCCATTCTTGAAGTTTACGAAGGATTCTGCAATTTAAAGCAGGTAAATAGCCGTACTTCTTCGTTAGAAAAAATTTACCCAAATTCTTCAACTAATCGCAGTTAGATATGACGTTTCCCTCTCAAGAAACTGTAGCGGTGGCCACTCTTTATTTAGTGTTGAACAAATTAAAAAAAAAATCTAAGAAACTGTCGGTGGATCTAAGCTCCTATACACCTCAGTTATTTATTACACTCTCATTTATTGCAAAATGCTTGTGACTGTTCTTGGTTCTATTTTGAGACAATCTGTACTGATTCAGACAATCTAGTTTGGTTCTTGTCTGAATGGATGAAGGGGGAAAAACTGGACTTGAATTGCATAACTGAAATTTGGGAGTTGGTGATGATAATGTAGGTTGATCTGAAGCTAAAGATCTGCAGAGGCTCGTCGGTTCAGAAAATCATCGTTCGAGAGGCTAAATCGTACTATGCGTCCGAGGTTATAGTCGGGACGGCTCAAACTCATCACACGATTCGTTCTTCAGCCTCGGTTGCTAAGTACTGTGCTAAGAAATTGACTAAAGAGTGTTCTGTGTTGGCTGTTAACAATGGCAAGATTGTGTTTCACCGAGAGTCCAATTTGGCGTCTCGAGTTAGTGTTAAAGGTAGTTGTTTCGTGTTCGTGATTATTGCATTGAGATTGAGACTGTAATGTTGTGAGAGAGTTTGTGTATTTACCCTTCTTTGGTTTTGGTTTTGAGCAGAACTCGAGCATAGTCGTAGGAACGGTTTGCTCACTGCGCTCCAAAGATCGTTCAGCAAGAACATCAAAGTTCTTAACAGTGGCGATCAGATAAGGCCGGTGTTGAAAGGGGAAGAAGACGGTTGTGCTGAATCAGAGGCACGTCGCTTGGAGGAGAAATGCTCGATTTGCTCGCCTACGTGGCAGAAATCTTGCAATGAGGAGCATTCGAAAGATGAAGGTAAAGAAGAGAATTCGATGGCGATTGTTCCATTGGAGAAGGTGGAGGGTTCTTCAGGTCCAGTTTCACTATTGCTGAAGGAATTCTCTGAAGTGAAACCAGGATGGCCTCTTCTTCGTCAAGCTATGATGTCGAACCCGACTTCTCCACACGATCACAAAGCGAGGCGGAATCAGATCTCTGTGGTTGAATGGGCTTTGAGACTGCCCAGTAGATATTATTTGTACATCGAGAACTCGGGTAGGAAAAACCATGACTCGAATCACGACCAAGATCAGTCCTCTAAACTAGATGGAGAAACCGGTGCTATTGTTCCAGTTGGAAACGAGGCTGCATCTTTTCCATCGAGCCCTGTTTCAAGACCCTTGCCTGAGGAATTAGAGGGTCTTCATGAGAAGTATTCCGCCACGTGTAGACTGTTTGAGTTCGAGGAACTTAAATTAGCAACCTCAGATTTCACTCCAGGTTGTTACCGAATTTCTTACTCGGTTACAAGTTTTGTAGTTCGACTTTTGGTACTTTTATTTGACTACGTTGTTATATTTGTGGAATCTTTAGGGAATATGATAGGTAAAGGCGGAAGCAGTCAAGTTTATCGAGGCTGTCTCCCCGATGGAAAGGAGCTTGCTGTGAAGATTTTGAAGCCATCAGAGGATGTTCTCAAGGAGTTTGTGCTTGAAATCGAGATCATCACAACGATACATCACAAGAACATAATCTCACTCTTTGGATTCTGTTTCGAGGACAATCGTCTTCTCTTGGTATATGATTTTCTATCGAGAGGGAGCCTCGAAGAGAACCTTCACGGTAAAGAGAAATGATCTTATCTGAATATGAGTCATGGTTTCTTGTTGCTAGATTGTTGCCTAATGCGATTCTTTTCGTCTGTATATTAGGTGATAAAAAGGATCCACTTTCATTCGGGTGGAATGAGAGGTATAGGGTTGCTATAGGCGTAGCTGAGGCTTTGGATTATCTTCACAAGAGAGAAGGCCAGCCCGTGATCCATAGGGATGTTAAGTCGTCGAACATACTTCTGTCTGATGATTTCGAGCCACAGGTGATTATACCATAGTGATCACCTACAAATTTCATTTCCAACGTATCATAACTCCGTACTCATCATTTTGAATTTGATCGTATCTTGCAGCTCTCGGACTTCGGTCTTGCTAAGTGGGCATCGGCAAATTCAACTCATATAACGTGTACTGACGTCGCTGGCACTTTCGGGTTAGTGAATTTTCTGCTAAAAAAAATTCTTGAACCAGAAAGTAGCTACTAGTCTGTAACTCAACCTGTGTTTCTTCTCAGGTATTTGGCTCCTGAATATTTCATGTATGGGAAAGTAAACGAGAAAATAGACGTGTACGCCTATGGAGTAGTTCTTCTCGAGCTGCTCTCGGGGCGGAAACCTATAAGCAGTAACTGTCTGAAAGGACAAGAGAGCCTTGTTATGTGGGTATGTTCCTCTGTTCTTATTTGATGCAAATAGTTAATTTTTCCTTTTGTAAGTTGACATTAAAAGTAAAGATTCTTCTTTGATGATTGTTCTCAGGCAAAGCCACTCTTAACTTCGGACAAGTTCGCTACTTTACTCGATCCGGACTTAGGAAGCAACTACGATCACGATCAAGTAGAGAGAATGCTGCTAGCTGCATCTCTCTGCATCAGACGTGCGCCTAGAGCTCGACCCCACATGAGCCGAGTAAGTCATTTTACACATTTGAACGAAAAGATTCCAACTTGAAACACACAAAAATGTATTCACCAGAAAAACATTATCTTTGATAGGTTTCGAAGCTTCTAGAGGGCGATCCGGAGGTGGTGAAGTGGGCGAGGCTACAAGTGAACGCTTGTGAGGGATCCGTACGCCTCGAAGTGAACAACTCAACCGAAGGGCTTGATCCAATAGACGAAGAAATGTTCTCACAGTCGAATCTACAATCCCATCTCAACCTTGCAATGCTTGGCGTGGAGGAGGATTCACTCTCTATAAGCAGCATCGACCAAAGTGTTTCGTTGGAAGACTATCTACGAGGCCGGTGGAGTCGATCTTCGAGCTTCGACTAACCTTGAGAGGGGAAGGAGCTCCTTTGATGCTTGTACTTTATTCACTCATGGTGAATGTGGGGTTGTATGTGAGGTTGTTTGTTAGGCCTTTGTCCTCCTCCTCCCCTTAGTTATTGTGAGAGTGAAACCATTCTTTTCCTTTCTTCTTTTTTGTTGTTTTTTTTGAGAATTGTTAGGAAATGAAGCTCCATTTTTAATTAAGAAATTGATGTAATCAAAATGTACTAAAATAGTGATTACATTATACATAATAATGTTGTCAATTTCATGCTCTCTTCTAGTCTTGTTTATTAAAAAAAAATGTTCAATTAATTTTTATTTAGGACTATTATATATGGTTGATGTGTCCATGTTTTGTTCCACTTTCCTTTGTGTGCACTCAATTTGTTTCTTATTGTAATGAAAGTTGTATATTTCTATATTTAAAGAGTTTGTCAAATCTCTCTCCTCCATACCTTCTAAATTTGATACTCTTGATTCTTGTTTTCTTTTCATGTGCCCTTTATTTAGTTTGAAAATGATTAGTCTTTATCTCACACACCACACAAAGTCTCTCTCTCTCTCTCTCTATTTTTTTTCTTCAAACAATTAAGTAATTTTGAAGAATTGGGCCAAGCTAATCAAGCCCAACTAATTTGGGCCAACTTTCACCCCCTCTTTAATCAATTGGGTTGAGGCAACATATGTGATTTTTTTTTTATATTTTTTTTTGTGCCATTCTATATTTATAATTAATAAATCATAATATATCCTATAGGATATGCTCTAGGATATAAGGATATATAGAAGCAAAACTCTTTCCTACCCTAAATATGCACGTACGACTCAAATGTCACGTCAATGACTTTTCTATTTCGAATTCGATCCCTTTTCAATTAGGATTACTATGCTACGTATTTCACATTAACGGCTGATACATTAAATACGACGAAAGTAGTCGTCTTGAAAATTAGGGTTAGTGTTGAGGAGGCAATTAGGGTTATGTTAAGTGTAATTATGACCTCATGCTGACTTCATAATGATCGGTTGGATTGGATATACACAAAATAATTCCGCCGGCTTCTTTGAAAACGGAACGACGAAAAGAATACGAATTTTTCTTCTCCCTCACGAAAAAAATTGGATTAATCGCCGACGACGCGCATGGATCTCCCGCCGCCGCCGCACCACCACCTTCGGCACCACCCTCACCTCCACCAGCATCCCAGGTATGAATCCGTCCTCCGCCCTCCTGAATACTTTCCCCCACCCAATAACCCCCACCATTATCCCTTGCCACAGCTTCCACCTCATACCCGTTCGTTGAATACTCTCCTTCCACCACCACCACCGTCGCTGCCTCCTCCCGGGCAGTTTCGTTATAATATGTCACCGCCCCCTCTTCCTCCGCGCTATGATTTTTCTCCGCCGCGGTACCCTATTGCCGAGAGATCCCATCGTTACGAATTCGATCCGCCTCCAAAACCCTATTTCCACCCCACCCGCCTTCCGCCCCCGCCGCCCCCACCTCCGCGAGAGAACATTCCCTTGCGAGTTGTTCAGGATTATCCTCAGAGAAATCCTGTTTTCGGAAATGAAAATTTTCATCGGGGTTCTATTGATAATATGCGTGAAATTCCTGCAAATAGGGATAGAAATATGCCTTGGGGTGCCGCGGGTGTTCAAATCAGCTCTCCTGATATTGATGTAGGCGGTCGTGTTAGGTACTGTTTAGAGAGTTCTGAGTTGTATACAAGGAGGGATGGTGTCGCGAGACGGAATAGTGGGATTAGTGATTGGGGTTCTGATTTGGATAACAGCAGGTGTAACGATGAGAGGAAATGGTATAGTGGCATGCGTGATCGGTGCCGTGACATGTATAGGGATTGTCCTGCTGATAATAGGAGGTGGGATAGTGGTATGAATGACCGGAGTCATGACATGTATAGGGAGCCTAATAGGGATTGTGCTGCTGATGATAGGAGATGGGATAGTGGAATGAATGACCGGAGTCGTGACATGTATAGGGAGCCCAATTTTGACGAGAGGAGATGGGATAGTGGTTTAAACAATCAGGTTCGCGAGTTGTATATTCAGGCGGATGATGATGAGAGGATACTGGACTCTAACAGATCTGCTGGAGTTTTGTCTCGACTAGGAAACAGGCATTCAGAATTTGCTGACAATCTGAATTTTGGTGGAGTTTTGTCTCGACTGGGAAACAGGCAATCAGAATTTTCAGAGAATGATGTGAGTTTGGGTGGAGTCTTGTCTCGGTTGGGAAACAGGGGATCGGAATTTGCTGGGAATGATCGTGGTTTTGGTGGAGTTTTGTCTCGATTAGGAAACACGCAACCAGAATTTTCAGAGCACGATCATAGTTTGGATAGATTTAGTGGCAGGTTGGGGGTTAGTAAAGGGGAGTTTACTAGGAAGCAGAGATTGCAGAAGAAGACTCAATTAGGAAAAGTTCGCAGCAGGCACAATGGAGGTCTTAAGTCTCAGCACGGTGCAAAAGACTCTGATGGAGGTAGTTTCATGGTCGAGGAACAAGGATATGGGAAAATTCAGACAAGAATGGAAAATGAGACAGAGAGGGAGCAAAGTCCTATGGAGCTTGCTATTTCATTCAAGTCAAATTCCCTTGTGGCAAAGGCTATTCAGGTGCCATCTAATCCATCTACTGATTTATGTGTAAAGTCAAACTTGGTGAAAGAAAGATCATCTTGTAATGCATCTGCTTTGCCTGCTGTCAAATCGGTTGTAGTCTCAGATACCCAATTTGATTCAGGGGGAACTTCAAAAGAACAAATGGATAGAGCTTCTGACTCTGGGAGTGGAAGTGTAGCTGCCAACTCTGCTAGAGAATTAGGTGAAAAGACTCTGGAGAATGCTCATGCGGGAGTCATGATTCTAAACGGATCCACTAAGGGAAGTTCAGAGGTAACATGCTCAAGGAGGCCAAGGAAAAAGAAGAAAGGTAAGAAGCAGCGATATCTTGGAGCCAATGTGGAAAAGGATAATAATGTCATCATATTAGTTGATGCTTCTAAACCCTTTGATCCAAATCTGAAGAGCGAAAGTATAGGCGTGAATCCACCTAGAGCTTATGAGGACTCCCCTCTTGCAGATGGACACTTTTCACCTATCAAGAGAGCCAAATATGGAGACAGTTTAGGCTTCAACCAGCATGTGAACATTACCAACAATTATGTACATGATAAAGCTTCGGTTTATGAGGCAGAGGAGGGTGAAATTGTGCCCACTGACGAAATTTTTGAATCGGGAGGTGACAGGGACCATAGCCTACATGACGATTGTAAGAATTCTGATCCGAGTGAGCCTTCTGAACATGTAGTTCCCATTAAAGATCACGATCCTGCTGGTTTGTCAGGTTCTCAGGAAACAAGAATGTCTGAGGTTCCTGAAGATTATTATTTCTCAGAAATCCACTCACGTGTCCCATCGCTAAAGTCTGATTGTGAGGTAATGAAAATGACCGAGGACGCTATGCTCTCTGATGTAGGATCCAAAGATGCTAACTCTTTGGGCTTTCTCCCAAACCAGGGTAACCCTCCCCAAGTTATGTTAGATGCGATGGATTCCATACGATTAAAAGTTCCTGCTGTTAAGGATTGTTCAGATACGGCCTTTGACATTTTGGCCACATCGTGTTTTCATTCAGAAAATCATAAAGAGACTTTGCATGAGACTGAAGTATCTTCGCCTAATCATATGGGAGCTGTTCTCTCTCATAACATTAACTCTGTTGAAGGTGGAGAAAATTGCTTGTATAGTGATAATTTGTTTCCCAAGAGGATAGCTGACCAAGAAACTTGCTTATCTGTTGGCAATTCATCCAAGGTTATGAGGAAGAGGAAACATGCAGGTGCTCAAATGGGTCTTCTTTCTGGTGCAAAGGCTGATGTCAATGTTCGAACAGTTAGACTTAGATCCGTAGTTACAAGGTGTTTTGCGGAGGATATTGTTCCTGCAATGGATGGTGACTTTGTTGGTGAGAAAGATATCTGCAATAAGGATACCAGTTTACTTGAAGGCTCCTCAGGAGCGAAAGATTCACCCCTGGCGGTTCATTTAAGTGCAGGTGGCTCATTCCCAGGCAACCAGAAGAGGCAGAAACTTTCCAGCCCAAGATCAAGTCTCTCATCTATTTCTGAAGTTGATACAATTGCAGATGGGATGGGTAATAATCTGCAGATTCTTGAGCAGCATTCCATGAGGCCATCTGAATGGGGAGCAGAGACGAGTGGGAACAGCTCACCAGCGTCTGCAGCCATTAGTCAATGTGAAACCACTGGTTTGGAAGGTGAAATTGGTAATAATGACTTACAAATTGTAAGTTTGGATGAGAATGTGTTAGATGGCGATAGATCCCGTGGAAATGATGATTGGGCTTTAAATGCTAGTGGTATATTGAGTTCTGAAAGAAATGGTCTCAGTGCTTCTGATTCTGGCGATGAATCTCTGGCATCCAGCTTTGATATGAGATCTTGTATGACTTCTCCAGAAGATTTGCATGTTAATTCAGACTCGTGTTTTCTAGAAAATGTCAAGGCTGCCTGCCAATTCGATAATGAAATGATTTCTCAGAGTGACAGTATGTCCAACAAGAAGTATGTGTTTGCTGATCCAAATACCAGTTCTCATGGGAAGTGTTCAGGGGCAGCTGTTAACAAATCACAAACTAATATTGGCGTTCCACAGTCTCTACCAAAGGGTACCAGTCAAGTGGTCAAGAAACTGTATCCTGTACACAGCAAACTGACTTGGAATAAGAATCAGGTTGCTCCTGCTATTACTAAAGTTCTTCCTGTGCAGCAACCTTCAAATTTCAGTAATGTGAGGAAGTTATATTCTTCTCATGCTACAAAATCAAGGACATGGTGTCGTGCTGTCAACTCCACTGCTGCAGTTGCAGAACAACCTTCTTCCATTCCTCAGATTAACGGAACAAACGCAGCCAGATCTATACCAAGTTCATATATACGAAAAGGTAATAGCCTTGTGAGAAAAGATTCCCCATCAGAGGATTCGTCGCATGGAGTCCCTGATTCAAGTAGCTCTGTTTATCGGCTGAGTCATTGCATCAATACTAGAAAGAATGACCTGGCAACTGACTACATGTCTGGTGATGCCAATGCACCAACTGGAAAGAGAAGAGGGCAGATAAATACTTCTGAAATGAAAAAAGCAGCAACCGTAAATCAGAGTGGGAACTCATTGAAATGGACTCCTTGCAGCTTGAAGGAACCTTTGCCTCTTAGTAAGCCTCGCGGCATTGATTGTCCGTCTAAAGCTTTAGATGCTGTGAAGGAGAGGATTAAGTCTTCTCCAGTCTCTGTATGCCAAACTGATTCAGTCATCAACTCAGATGGCCAGAGTCCACCTAGAGATGGGAATTCTGAGAAAAAGATTATCTATGTTAAGAGGAGATCTAATCAGTTGGTTGCGACTTGTAATTCTGGTGATATGCCTATGTTAGGGGTGGATAATACTCGATCTCAATTATCTGATGGCTATTACAAAAGTAGGGGAAACCAGCTTTTAAGAGCATCATCAGAAAATCATGCCACAAAAGGGAATGCAAATTCTACTGTGTCTGGACTGGTACCTCAGTCAGTTGTTCCTAAAACTTCTAGCAGGAGGTCATCTGCTTTTGCCAGGAGTTGCAGATATTCAAAATTTTCATTTGTGTGGAAACTCCAGGATTCGCAATCTTCAGAAAAGTTTAAGAATTGTTTGGGACCTCGTAAAGTTTCGCCGCATTTGTTTTCATCTAAAAGAGCTGCTTATTGGAGAAGTCTTATGCTGGGTATAAAACCGTCTCTTTCTAACATCAGGTACGTGCTTATCTTATGCATTTCTTGTTCATTGCTGCAACTGCAATACTTTTTCCCGCTTTCTGGGCTTGGTGGGACCTTACCTAATGATGCATCTTTTGCATGTCTCTCTCTTCCTGGATGAGTCGTGTAGCCAAAAGCTGCTGGTGTCTAGAAAAAGAGGTGCAATTTACACTAGATCAAGTCATGGATACTCTCTTAAGATGTCGAAAGTCTTAAGTGTCGGTGGCTCTAGTTTAAAGTGGTCAAAATCAATTGAAAAGAGCTCAAGACAGGCCAATGAGGTTTGTTGAACTCAAGTACTCATGGATACACAGCTTAAATCATTTAAGTGATTATGTGATTTAATTTTAATAATAGGAAGCTACAAGAGCTGTTGCTGCGGCTGAGAAGAGGAAAAAGGAAGAAAAGAGCGCTGTTCCCATTCCTTCAAAGAGCAGAAATCATGTTTCTCGTAAGTGGGTTCTTAGTGTAAAGCTGCCTCCAGGTATACCACTCTGCAATCCTGGTGTGGCATTTTAAGTGTGCAGTACGTTGATAAATTATGTTTTTAGTTAATGAAGACGTACACTGTCAAATTCTTGTTAATTGTTTTTCCTTTGAATTTTAGATTGGTCAGTTTTATTACATAACACTTTGTGTTTTTTTGGTTCACGTAAACAGGAGAACGGATTTTTCGTATTGGTTCAGAGCGATATAAAATGGATCCAACTAGGAGGACTCTTCGGAGGATCACAGGTGGCTTGTTATGCCTTTTTCATTTGCGATTGACAATTTTATTAGTTTAATGCTAGTAGGATGATCTCATTATTCATAGAAATCTTATAATCTTATCGTGATTTGTTATGCATATCCAGCAGAGAAAGAACCATCATCATCGGGCGCTCTTCAATCTCAAAAGAATGTTAAGAGATCTTATATTCCCAGGAGATTATTAATTGGCAATGAAGAGTAAGTTATACCCTCCATTAATCTGCTTTAAGCTAGTAATCATGTGTGGTTTATTGAAGAAGTCCTTCTATAAATTAGAAGTTCATCCTTCCAGCTATGGGGATACATTTGCAGATACACTTTGGGCCTATCTTAGTGATATATACTATTTGAAACCTTGCATTTTGTTCAGATATGTTCGAATCGGAAATGGCAATCAGCTGGTTAGAGATCCAAAGAAACGTATTCGTGTACTTGCAAGCGAGAAAGTTCGATGGAGTTTGCGTACTGCCCGATTGCGATTGGCTAGAAAGAGAAGATATTGTCAGTTCTTCACTAGATTTGGAAAATGCAACAAGGAAGATGGGAAGTGTCCATACATCCACGATCCCTCTAAAATAGTAGTCTGTACTAAATTCCTGACTGGTTCTTGCACCAATATCAATTGTAAACTGACCCACAAGGTAATAAGTGATTTTTGTCTTATGGTTATTGGTGTATGCTACTCTGTTTTTTTTATACGATGACACTAATTTTGATGTAGGTTATTCCTGAGAGAATGCAAGATTGTTCATATTTTCTGAAAGGTACTTAGTGCATGTTTAGCTGTGTTGGAATTGAAATTAAATGAATGTTTCTATTATCTCATTATCATTTCTACAGGGTCATGCTCAAATGAGAATTGTCCATATAGACATGTTCATGTTAACCCCGACTCAAGTGTTTGTGAGAGTTTCCTCAGAGGTTACTGTGCTGATGGCAATGAGGTACTGTTTTTCTTGGTTTCTAATATTCTCATTTTAGACGATATCATCTGCTTTCGGGTTTTGCTATTCTAACAGATGTCTTCTTTCTGAAAACATCGGGACTACCAAGTACCCGCCATTTATCTTATTTCATCAGTTACTTTTTCCTAATTTGTTGAGGGAAGGAGTTCAGATTTTTTCTCTTCTGTGCCTTCCGTCTCCTTGTCTGTCCTTCCACATTCTTCTCTCTGTTTTTATCATCAACAATCTTTGTTGGATTCGTTATCAAACTGTTTTTGAATGATAATTTCTCCCCCCCCACCCACGTTGCACGCACAACATCAAGCTGGGGAGCTGGATTTAGAAGAGCCCAGCGAGAGACACCAGCTTATTCCTATCACGGATTAAAGACATGATATTTTAGATTTCAGCTATTGCAGCTATCCTTTGTGTTATGAATGGATCACGTGTCTGTATTTGCAGTGCCAGAAAAAACACACCTACGTTTGTCCAGCTTTTGAAGCAACCGGAGTTTGTCCTCAAGCATCGGCTTGTAAGCTACACCATCCCAAAAAGAAGGCAGAAAAGAAACCTACAGCCGAGCAGAAGATCGTAAGAGGCCGCTACTTTGATGGTGGACTAGTTGGAGCGGACGAGGAATGCAGCACAGCAGCCCCAGAGAAGATCTCCTCGAAAGGTAAGGATAACATAGTTGTCCTCGAAGGGAAGTTCCCAGATTATATCAGCTTAGAAGTCGGAGACGATGAAGCTGACCAAGCATTGTTCTTGGATAGAAGATCTGATGAACTTATACTGAAAGATGATGATGACGACGACGATGGCTGATCATTGTCGAATAGATATAGAGTAGTCGATAGAGGTTCGTCTCCAGCCGGGAGATGAACACTATGGTTGTAGAGGTCCAGGATATGAAATCTACATACTTTAGGTTTTCTATGTCTAGGAAGTTCAAGTGTTTAGGTATAGGTTTTTTTGAATATGAATTTTGTAAGAAAATATTGTTGAATGAAAATTTCATATTGTTCAAGCTATATGTCTTCTCCAATATTAACACTTTTAATTGAATAATTCTTGATGTGACAAATAAAAAGTTACAAAAATTTGGGGTCCAGAATTTTAATTTTTTTATAGACCATAAATTCATAAATTTGGAGGCCTTATCTATAAACAACAAAATGAGAAGGCACAAATCCATCCACAAATCTGCAGATAATCTGAGAAAGAGAAGAGAGTATTGAATTCGTTCTCTCTCTCTCTCCACAAACATGGCTTCTGCTTCAACCTCAGCCTACACCAGCTTCTCCATGCTCCCATGGAGAAGCACCAACAAACTTCGAAGGAGCAGCAACTTCTCCTTCTCAGTCTCAGCCCAGCAACAAGAAGTGGAAGAACAAGACACCACCACCACAAACACACTAACAGACAAAGCACAGGCGCTGCCGCCGGCACCGTCCATGACTGTGCCGCGGCCGGTGGAGCCCCAAATAAATGTCAAGAGCAAGAACATGGGGAAGGAATACGGAGGGCAGTGGCTGAGCAGCACCACCCGGCACGTGCGGATCTTCGCCGCCTACATCGACCCCGAGACGTGCGAGTTCGACCAGACGCAGATGGATAAGCTCACCCTCATCCTCGACCCCACCGACGAGTTCGTCTGGACCGACGACACCTGCACCAAAGTCTACTCCTACTTCCAGGAGCTCGTCGATCACTACGAGGTACGTAACTAATGCATGTGTCACGATTCCGAACACGTGCATGATTTTTCGTGAAGTTTTCAATCAGCAGATGTCGAATTTCAGGGAGCGCCGTTGACGGAATACACGCTCCGGCTGATCGGCTCCGACATCGAGCACTACATAAGGAAGCTGCTGTTCGAAGGGGAGATCAAGTACAACATGGATGCAAGGGTTTTGAATTTCAGCATGGGGAAGCCGCGCGTGGGATTCAGTTACGATGGTGAAGTTCCTGATTCCTACTGACTCCAGTTTTGCCTCGGTAACTGTAATCATTACGTCCGTCTCTTCCTAAATGATCCGTTTTATTATTTTATACCTCACATATGAATATAAATGAGTCACCTAGGAAGAGACGGAGGTAATATAAAGCAACAAGAATTCACCCTTAAGTAAATTTGGAAGTATAAGCTGGAAAAATGGAGGCATACAATCTAAAGTGACTGTCAAATGATGTAGTTTTAACATAGATTACATCTGCTACAAATATTTAGAATCCGTTGATAAGGAAGGCTCGAACTTATAGCGATCTCGATTCAAGGTTTTAGCTCGACTTTAAGGCATTCCTCGTCCTTCCATGGCTTAAACGCTCCTTCGCGAGTCAAATTCTGAAAAATACAGAACACAACATACATCTTGAGCTCTAATCAGGTACAAGGAACGAAAAACATTAAGCTTCTTCGACTACTGCTAGAACCATTCAGTTTCTAAGGACGTTATCAGTTCTCGTTTCTCCCTTGATGAAATCTATCTAATCGAGGCAGCTGTCCAACAATTTGCACAAATTCTATTTAGACAAAGATAGTAGTTTTTTTTCATGGATGGTCTCAATTATATGTCACATGAATCAGCTGTTCAATGAGTCGAAATAACTGATTCAAACTTGACTACGAAAAGTTATTATCCACAAACTAGTAATGGTCTTAGTCAGCGAACAATCAAGCAAATTAAGGATACAATGGAAACATTAAAGAAGTTTGATGAAGTTTGCCAACCTGAAGCCAAAACAGAAATCCACGAAGGACGATCAAGTGTTTTTCTCGTCTGTATCTGTACTTTTTCAGTTTCTTGTGCAGATCTGCATTCAATTTATATACATCAGATAATGCATCCAAGAATCCAGAGCTAAATTTGCCAACTAAGTGCACCAAGAGAGAGAAATTTCCACAAATGCGTAATGAGAGGAAGGAAGTTAAGGAACATCGATGATTGCATCGAAGACTATACATCTAAATGATGTCGATCAACAATGGAAAGGTTGCCATCTGCAAAAATCACGTTCTTCATATAGCTTGGAAGTTATGGAAAGCTAATATTACGCGCACGAACAATTTATGGAAAGATAAACAGGAGACCATACGATATTTTCTAAACAAGGAGTAATTATTACAGCTTTTCTAAATCAGACACGACAAAATCTGTAACTAACCTGGATGGTGAATAAGGTAAGATCCAACCCGAATTGCTTCACGAGCTCTTTGGTGCTCCTCTTTATCGTATGGTTTACTAAGAACCTTTAAAATCTCCTCCCTAAATTCAGTAGAAGCACGTACAAGAGCAAGTTCCTGAGCCTTTTCATTGGCCATCTGTCAAGGCAAAACTTTCGATTGAAGAGCACGAAAAACAGAAACACAAACTCAAACTCAATGAAAAGGGATGATTTTTTTTGTCAAAAAAAGACGTACGCTTAAATTCCACTTATTTGCAGAAATAAAAGGGTTGGTGATTCCTTTCTTAAGAACCATATCACTGTCTAGGATTTCCAATTCTTGAACAGAGCCACTACTACTTTGTCCTTCTATAAGCGGTCGACTTTCAAGAAAATCCTCAGGCTCCTTCTTGATGATAGCCTTACTTGCAAGCACATTATCTCCTCGAACTACTTCTTCCTTCTCTAGTTTAACGTGAACGTGACTAACATCTTTAGAATAATTTCTTCTCGCGCAATTATTAGTTGAGCAGCTAACCTGATTTCCTATCTCCTTTTCTTGCTTCACCTCGTATTCTTTTTTCACCACGGGCTTCACATCGACCTCATCCTCTTCTTTCACAACGCCTTTGAATTTCCCGGTCTGTTTCCTATTCATCTTATCTGATCGAGCTGGACCAACATTCTCACCTTGATACGGTACCAAGGATCTATCTACACGACGGACCTTGTTTCTCTCACCAACTCGAGCTTTACCACGACCATCACGTCGGCCTACGGGACTGTCTTTCCTTTTCCTCTTTCTAAGCGGCACAGCCTTCTTCCTCTGTGCAACGACTCCATCCGTGTCCATCGTTAGAAGGGATGATAACACGCTCTTGTAGACTACATCTATGCTCTCCTTTTTCACCAAGCGACTCAAACACTTTAACTCTTCGGATTTATTCCTGACTTTCGCTCGAGCACGTCTTAACTCAAAAATAAGATCAGGGGGAAGTACATGACGAGGAATTGCCATATTCACTCGATAGAACAACACTCACTACCTCACTCACAAATCTAACAACATTAACTCCACCAAATAACCCTAAAGGCGTTCAATGCCTCTTCCAGTAAACAACACCATCTGTAACACACATAAATGGAAAGAGATCAAATCCTTAATAGCACCGAACAATCAATCAAAGAGCAATTACCAAAAAGAATCGTCGACGAAACATTCATAAAAATAAATATATACGTAAACAATTATTCATCCAGTCCAAAACCCTTCCTTTCTAAGACCCGATGCCGCCCAGAAAAAAAAGTTGCGATTTTGATGCGAATGGATTCTAATCGAGCGAAATGGAACTGAAATTTAAAAAGGAAATGGCTTTTAATCGAACGTAACGTACCCAAGAAAAAGGTTTGGCCAAATCTTTGAGCAGCTGCAACCAACTGAAGAATGCTGGCGTTCTGTTTGTCACTTTTCGATTGTATGCTCTGGACTGAAATGGGGGCGAGAGAGAGAGAGCGCGCGCGAAGAGGGTTTACAGTCTTTATTTTATTTATTTATATTTTATCAAAACCAGTGCCTTTTTATAGTATCTATTCTTTAAACAATTTAGAAAGAAAAAAGGTGCCCAGAAAAGAGAAAAGGAGTATATATAAGTAGAATCGAGAGAGAGAGAGAGAGAGAGAGAGAGATCCCAGAAGAAGATT
Source organism: Thymus mandschuricus (assembly GCA_029379335.1). Taxonomy (NCBI): domain Eukaryota; kingdom Viridiplantae; phylum Streptophyta; class Magnoliopsida; order Lamiales; family Lamiaceae; genus Thymus; species Thymus mandschuricus. The sequence goes on from CM057074.1 coordinate 40,788,986, forward strand.
TTGTGGGAGATGAAGATGACATGGAAGAAAAACCCTAGCGACACTAAGAACAAGACCAGAAAGCGCCCTATTTCTTTTAATCCAAACCTTCCCTTCGAAGATGTTACTTCTACTTCCGCCGCCAACTCTGCGGCGGAGCCGTTGAATCAAGGCGACTTGCTTGGAGAAGGGGCGCTAACTGAAAACAAAGTCGCGATTACAGATGAGGAAGCGAAGGAGAGGGGGAATCTAGCTGGGGAATTTGAAGCTCAAGGAAACACTCTTGCTGAGGTAATTTTGATTCTAACCTATTCTTGAGTTGAGGGGCTGCATTATCTGTGCATAAGGTTGTTGTTTGTGTATGTACAGTTTGTTGGTGCTGATTTATAGAATTTTCAATTGGCTGATGTATGAATTACGGAATGAGCAGTAATAATATGAGAGCTTACTGTAACAAATTAGAGTTATGAGGATGATTATGCTTCCATAGGAGAGTGTTGAGTTGAGGAGATTCTCTGAAGTTGCTGATGTGAAAGGGTAATTTTGGGGGGTGGTTCGTCTGCTCTGCTTCATTGCTGACGGCGGAGTTAAAGGAAGAGCTATTCGATGTTTTACTCTTAAACCCTACTTGGAGCCGAGGTCTTTGTATAGAATGTTTGTTCATTGCATTTTCCATCATACGTAGAAGAAATGGAGCATTCATTGTTTTGGTGGAAATGTATGAATGAGATGATAGATGTTATAGAATCCTGTGCAAAGGAAATGGAGAATTCGGCCGTGCTCTGAGAAAATCTTGATTTCTTGTTACTCGAATGGGAGGACTCTGTCAACCATTTCATGTTTTTCCCTTTGATGCTTCATTCTTTCATGTCTTAAGTAGATGGTAATATGGTATATTGTGTGCCTAGAGTAAGAGAGTGTTTCGAATTTAGACAAAAATGTACTATTTGCAGTATGTTTTTCGTACATCATGCAGCTAGTTTCACATCTGCAGAAAGTGATTTGGCCATTTTTTTCTTGCATTTTGGTTAAATTACTTATCTTTTCTACAGGAAGGAAAGTACCGTGAAGCACTTGTGAAGTGGGAAGCTGCCATAGCATTGATGCCTGACAAAGCTATTATACACGAACAGAAAGCTCAGGTTCTACTTGAACTTGGAGAAGCATGGAATGCTTTAAAGGCTGCAACTCGTGCGTCCTCTTTTCCATGCTAGCACATTTACATCCTTTTCACTGTGATCATCAAGAAATAACATTTTAACTTGTGCTTTGCTTGTGATTGAAGGAGCCACGGAGTTGGACCCGGGATGGGCTGAGGTAATGTTGCTGCTCTATGGATCTGCTTTTGCATGTGTTTTGCTGTGATGAGTACGATAGTATGTAACAACTTGAGCCATCCGTTCGTAACTCAAAATTATGAGCTTTTACTATAGTCATAACGAATGACTTGAACTTGGCTCGACTGGTTCTCGATGCTGAAATGATCAACTGAGGAGAGCCGTTTTTCTTATCAATTTTCCTCCTCTATATTGACAGGCATGGATTACTCTCGGAAGAACCCAATTAAACTTTGGAGAGCCTGATTTCGCCATTGAATCTTTTGACAAAGCTTTGGCTATCAAGGTAGAACTCATACACTTACGCGAGCTCTGTGTTGGACTTTATCACGACTTTATTATCTTCTCGTTGACTCAATCTTGAGATGGCTAACAAGATCTTTTCACTGAAATGCAGCCCGATTCTGCAGATGCAAAAGAGGACAGGAAAGCCGCATCACATCTTGTGAAGAGGCGAAAGCAGCTTCATTCAACAGGTTTGAGCTCAACCGAAAACCGTTTTCTTGTCGGAGACGAAGGCTGAAAGATGTAAAATGTGCTGGGATTTTGTTCTACTTCTTCTCTACATGTGCAGTATAGGACTATCATGTAATCCACGACTGATTTCCTCGTTTACAAGCTTATTATTTGGGAAATCCCTCTAAAGCTGAATTTATTTGTAGAATATAGTATTTTATGTATACTTCCTCCATCCCATTCTTAAAGTGTCGTTTCCACTCGTATCGAATAAAATTAGCTCTTTAAGAATGAGACGACGGAGGTGGTCATATACACTAGATGATCTCCTTTCCCTTGAAAGGATGAATGAATCCACTTTCGAGATTCCCGACTATAAAGTACAGTAATCCATAAATCGCGAGTTTTGAATTCTCTCCAATTCCAACTAAAGTCGCATATACCTTTTCCAACCAAAAGCGTCTTTTCGCGGCTTCAATAATGAAATTCCCTATTTAAAAGTCTCCGAAAAGGTACTCTACTACTATTTCGGAATTTACAGCAGGAATTAATTAATTAAAAAATCCACACACACACACAGAATGCGGCGGAACCACAACCACCAGCGCAGGCGGCCGTTCTCCTCCGATTCGGACGTGGATTTCGGCGACGAGGACGAGGAGGAGGAGGACGATGACGACGTCGAGGCTTCTTCCTCCGCGGCGGCGAGGCGGCGGCTGAGGATGAAGTGCCAGTCGTGCAAGGAGGACTACGGCGATCGGGACGCCGGCACGTGCCGCGAGTGCTACGTGGAGGCGGGCGAGACGGAGGAGGAGCTCAAGAAGGAGATCGACGAACTCAAGTCCAAGGTCAATTTCCTCCGCCTCCTCTGCACCGGCCCCAATTCCATTACTAGGGTAAATAACCCCTGCTTCTCCGACGTCGTCTTGGTCGCCTGCGGCTCGCCGGATTCCTCCGATATCCCCTGCAATTCCCCCTCCATCCCCGCCCATCGCGCCGTTCTGGTACAGTACTATTCTCCCTCTCTCTCTCTCTCTATCCTCCAATCGCCGCTTTAAATTCAGGCGTGCGGCGGTTAACACGAATCATGGACTACTCCGTTTAAGAAATTTAGGCAAAATCGATGCTACTTTAGGTCAATTAAGTTCAGTTCATCATCCATTTCTCGATCGGAAGTCACTAACTCATTCATATTGTTGTTGATTGATTTGAACAGACGAGCCGATCGCCGGTTTTTAGGGCAATGCTGGAGAACGAAATGGAGGAAAGCATAAGCGGAACGATCAAGATGAACGACGTGTCCTACGACGCCCTTCGAGCATTCGTGAACTATCTCTACACTGCAGAAGCTTGCCTCGACGAACACATGGCCTGCGATCTCTTGGTTTTGGCTGAGAAGTACCAAGTAAAGCATCTCAAAACTTACTGTGAGAAGTACCTCATGTCTAGATTGAACTGGGAGAACTCCCTCCCCTACTACGCCTTCGCCCACCAGCACGGAGCCAAGACTCTGCTCGAGGCCGCCTTGTCACTCATCTTGGATCACATGGATAAGGTCACGAAGAGGGAAGAATACGCAGAGCTCGTTGATAAGGATCCTCGTGTCGTTGTCGACATTTACGAAGCTTATCTCTCTAAGCAGGTGAATACCGCTGCAACTAAAGATCCAACACCCAAGACTGTGTAGGGATGCTGATAGATGGGATCTTGTTTTGACATTGGTGGAGTATTTTAGTGTAATGAGTTTGTCAAGAAAGCTTCAAAAAGAATGAAGAAGTTCTTGATGCAATCATGATTCTTGGATGTGAGTTGCTCTCTTGCTTTTGAATGAAATGCAATAACAATCGTTTTCTGTCATTGGTCCAAGTTTGAACCTTTTCTGCATATATATATGATGAGTTGCTGGTTTTCTCACCTTCTTTCGATTTCTTACTCTCTCCGTCCCGCTTATAATGGTCTGATATTAAACGGGACGAAGAGAGTAAAATTTTTTCTCACAAGACTGAAGAATTTCTTGATGTGATCATGATTCTTGCAATGATAAGAGTTTCTTTAACCTTTTATGAATATATGTTCAAGAAATTGCTGTTCTCTTCTTGTAATAACAAAAAAATGTGTGTACTATCTTACAATCGTTTCTCACAAGCTAAGAGCTTCCAGTTTGAATGAGGCCCTTCTCCGGAGTCGAAAACGAAGGGCACCCATCCTACTGCTCGTGCGATTTCTACTAGTTCTTCGATTACACTAGTCACGTCTCGTATGTATGCACGCCCTCCTGGTCTGAGGATTCGATCCATCTCCACCATTATATTCGTTATGTTACATCTGGATATAAACATGAGAAGAAAAGTTATAGTAAGAGCTATGGATTTAAATGTGTGAAAATTTTCAAGAAGTTTACCTCCTCTGTTCTATAGAGAATAGTCCAACTGCATTTAGCAGATCGTACGTTCTTGGATAAGTGTCGAATGGCTCACACCTGCGAAGATTTTCCGTTTCAAAAATCATATAAACATGGCCGATAAAATACAAAAGTAATCGATTTTTCATATGTAAGTACGTACCAGTCGTGCATTACTCCTATAAAACCACGGTCGAATATCACAGGCAGAGTATTCGCACCACTAACGGGAACAACATTCATGACCCAGCTATTGAACTGGAAATCGACCAGAGCTGCAGCATATCTACATTGCAAAACAACGTGAAAATCAGTTCATCGTAGTTAAAATCGTACCCCAGCTCTTGAAATCTGGATAAATGATCAGAGAACAGATGAATGATTACCCTCCATATCCAGCTTTCATATCCATCACATTTCGAAAATTCATCTCATTCAGATGAAAGGCTCCCACGTATCCTCTCACAATATCATTCTGATATCTCGAATCTGCTTTGTAAAGTTCTTTCCTCGACGTCTCTGCATCCATTTGTATGCTAAATAGCCTCTGTGGTGGAGTGTGAAGGCGTGAAGGCCAGTCTGTAGTATTAGTGCCGTAGCCATTTTCAGGTAATCGTGTGATGCAAGGCTTCACATTTGCGTACCTAGAACGCATGTAAAACAAATTCTCCTTAGTTCTTCGATTCAAGATAGATGTCTAAATATACATTCTGATTATTTTCCATTAGCAGGGAAAAGTTATGCCATAAATACCATATCTCGTCTGGGTTTTCATCAGTGTCGCATAGAGAAGGCCGTGCATTGGGATCACGGCTAAGATAACAACTATTATTTGAAGGCTTCTGCCAAATTGCAATGTACTCTTCCTTATTCACAAGTTCCCAACAAAGGTTGATGGTAAGATCCTCCATTGCTGTTGCAAGATAAGATCGATTAAGGTTCATGGTAGTGTATTGATTTTAGAACACTGAAAATCATCGTTGGAATTAATGCAATGAATTCAATGATGGATGATTGACAAATGACGAGAAAAGCTAGAGCCATGACTAGCTACCTCTCCATTGTTCTCCTAGCGTGTCCTCGTACTTGAAAACGGGCTCCGCTTCCCAAACAAAGTATCCTCCACCTCTAAGTAACCGATTTGCCTCGATAAGCAAGATCCCACCTTAATCCCATCAAATACAAGATCAGATTCCAACAAAAATAAACACACTTCACTTTCTTTCTTTTGCTTGATGTCTCCCCAAGATAATTGTTAGAATCCAAGCACAGATATCGGAATGGAACTAAGTACCAAAGAGAGAGCCGTACCATTAGCAGTCCAATCAATACCACACCTAGAACAATGAATCAAATCGAATGCTTGGCTTGGGCAAGGCAGTCGGCGTTTTCCAAATGCAGCTACCATGGCAGGTACACCTCTCTCTAGGGCAAGTTGGACATCTTTTGTAGCTACAGATAGAGTTGTCACATTCCTTTCGAATAAGTAGGCCCCGAAATTTGCAAGCCCGTGGCCAATGTCTAAAGCAACCCGTATATGTTGGCCAAATGTAAGCTCAGGAACCATCTATACCATACGCAACGAAGATCAGAAGACTGAAGAAAATATAAACATAAATCGAGAGACGATGAAGATGCAACAGACCTTGGATATCTGATCTAAGTATTTATCCGTATCACGAATAGATTGAGGGCCATCTCTTGAAAATATAAGCTTGTCACCTTTTTTCGAAACTGCATTCTGGTTTCCCCTATCCAAGCTTGCACGAGGTACATTATCAAACCAGGCCTGCACATACATTTTACTAAGCTTAAGACGAATCGAATGAAAGATCAAACTAGCAACATTTCCTGATTTCTTGAACAGAGAGCTCACAAATCAGATGATTATTTCATTATAAGCATTATCAGTCATTGACATACATAACATGAATTATCTACATAAGACTGAAAGCACATTCCATCTACATGAGAATACATGTAATAATGCTATTCAGAACTCGTCATTAGTACTCTCTCCGTCCCACCTAATTACGTAATCACACGAGATAAAGGGAGCATTACACAGCCAAGTCAAATTCAAGAAACCAACTCAGAACCAAACCCCCCACAACAATCAAGAAATCAAGAAATCAAAACAAAAATCAAGAAAGCTGTACCTCATCACGGCTCTTCGGCCATGGAATGTGAAGCTTGTACCCTTTAGGCCTCGGCACTACACAATCCAACCCTTTCCCATTTTCAGGGCAATGCCTCTCCGATATATTTGATTGAAAATCACCATCCACATTCTCCAAGCAAGGAATATAATCACTCTTATCACTTTCGCAAATCCTAAATTTCTCAACTTTAATCACTTTTCTCTCACCACTCTCCCCCCTCTCTCTCTCATCACTACTATTGGCAGCAACCACTATACTCTCTATCAACCCTTCATCAAATTCCCCAACTACAAAATCCTCTGTCATGATTCCAAATTCGTTTATGATCCCCGTCCTCTCCAGCAACGGCCTCTCCGCCGCCATCGCCGCCTTCGGCGGCGGCGGCGGCGCAGACGGCGGCGGGGCTGAAAGGGCGGTTGCGCGGGTGGCGTTGAAGAAAAAAAGCTGCTGATTCTGGGCAGTGGGGGCGGTGTAGGCAGAGAAATATTTGAAGATGAAGAAGAGAGAGAAAGAGAGGAGGGAGAAAGATACGATCTTTGTGAATATTCCGGTGCCGGAGGAGTGAGAGGAAGACGATGAGGTGTACATGGCTTTCATATCGATTTGTGATGAAGAAAAAAATGGCGGAACGAGAGCAGGCAATGATTTTGATTAGAGAGAGAGAGAGAGAGAGAGAGAGATAGAGGGGTTTTAGATTCTTGGGGGGAATTACATGTTACTGCAAAAGCTTACAGCCAAAAAGTGAGGAAACCTAAGCCCCCTCTAAACCATTTTCTTTGTCTGAATCTCAAACTGTTTCTGCAAATATCCAAGATTTTCTTATTACAAATTATTACTTTTTTTTAATCATAATTTATTTATTTCTAAATATTCTTTTTGGGCCAAAAAATATAATTATATTTTATTGGACAGCCCGAGAATAACGAGATAATTATTTGAAACACGATTGCTACGCTAACGAATAATAGTATCAATCTAAATTTTCATCTTCTAATACGATTATGATCATGTGATGATGGATCAAGCAATATTTCAAAAGAAATGAAGTGTAATTAGGTACATTAAATAAAGTGTGATTAGCTATTTTTAGCAATAAATTACTCCCTCCGTCCTTAAATAAGTGTCCCGAGCCGCCAAAAATTTTGTCCCTAAATAAGTGTCCTATCACATTTTTCCAAGCAAAAATTACACAAAACTACCAAAACTACCCTTTCTTGAAAATCTAAAAGTGGGATAAAGACAAAAATAAATAAATAAATAATCAAGGATTTTAAGGGCATAAGTGTCAATTTACCCTTCTCCTTGGTTTGCACAAAATGGCGGCTCGGGACACTTATTTAAGGACGGAGGGAGTAAAAGAAAATTAGTCAAAATTTGTTGGGTAATTAACAGCTTTGTCTGTTTGCATACTGTTTAGTGCAACTGCACAAGCAATGAATTGAGATTCGTGCATGAAAATTGTTTGCTACAAAAGAGAAGGTGAAACGTAAACTGTGATTAAGCCTCCAGTTCTCTACAGTTTGAACTACAAATAGTTGGAAAAACTTGGCTCAACTTTTTACCATTTAGCGACTTTAGTGCACTGTAGGGGCGGAGTACTGGAGAGAATTTGGCGATGGGCCGTTTACGTCACGACTTTATTACAATAACTCAATAAGAAAGGTATCCAAAATCTATTGCAGTAAATGTGGAGAAGAAAATAATTAATTAATTATTGTCTAATTGTGGGAAAAAAATACTACTATACATTATAAATTAAATTGTAATTAAGTGGTGGAGTCGAAATTAATTAAATCAACTTAATGCAGAGTCAATTATTGCTCAATAGTTAGTATTAATCTATAAAATTAAAGTTGGAATTCGAATTTGAAATTGAAGTATTGGACATCGTACAATAATGTGGAGATGCATTTGCAATTTTATTTACAAAACAATTGACGAAAATTTTAAAAATTGTGCCACGAAATACGGAAGCTTCGAACCCCAGACCAGACGTATTGATCGACCGAAATTACGATCGAAACACATTTACCTCATGTTTAGCTACAAATGGCTACTTTTAACCTTTTCAAATGAATAGCAAATCACAATCTTAAAACATGTTGAACTAATGTTTTTGTAGTTCTTTCAATAGTTAAGAAGAATAGAGAGAGAGAGAGAGGGAGCGAGTAATGCTTCATTGTGTTCTCGAGTACGGGCTCGTAGCGGGTGGATCCACATCTTAGACCGGTTTCGTGCACCGTAAGAGTTTCCAATTCGAATACGGACCTTCTTCGGTGTCAAACAGGTACACCATCCATCCCATCGATGTTGCAATTTCTCGAAGCTCGTATATCACGACGGTTGTATCACGTATGTAAACACGGCCATCGGGTCTAAGGATTCGATCTATCTCCAGCATGATGTTTGTCACATTGCATCTACACAGTTACCAGTAACATAATAGTTAGGGCTTGTGCATTCAGTAGTTTCACATAAGAAATGAAAAGGACTGTACCTTCTGCGTTCTACCGAGAAAAGGCCTGCAACGTTTATCAGATCATATGTTCTAGGGTACGTCTCGAATGGCTCACACCTAAGTAGACACGTACGTAGTATCATGTGAAAATGTTACGTGTAATGAGATACGAGATGGAATATTATTTCAACGGTACTTACCAATCGTGCATTACTCCTATAAGGCCGCGATCATATATCACAGGCAGCGTATTTGGACTACTAGTCGGAACTACATTCATCACCCAACTATTAGCCTTGGATTCGAGCAAAGCTGCTGCAAATCTATCATTTCAAACAAAATATCTTAATTTTTCATTCAAAAAGGAACTTTGTAAGATTCAACGAGGAAGAAGATGATTACCCTCCATATCCAGCTTTCATGTCCAACACGTTGCGTATTTTCATCTCATTTATCTTGAAAACTCTAGTGTATCCATCTATGACAGCATTCCAAAATTTTGCATCTGCTCTGTATAATGGCCACCTCGATACATCAGAATCCGTTTTTATACTAAAGAGCCTGTTCGGTGGAGTATGGAGGCGAGAAGGCCAGCTTGTAACATTAGCTCCGTCACCATTTTCAGGTAGACGGGCTATGCATTTCTTCATCTCCACATTCCTACGGAAAATCAAACGCAACCAACCATTTTGCTTATTCAAACTTTCTTCAGAACAGGGTAGCTAAAAAGAGAGAAATACGAAGAATGTTGTAAATAGTGGTACCAAATATCATCTGGATCATCGTCAGTATCACATAGCGAAAGCTTTACACTCGGGTCGCGATCAAGATAGCAGCTATTATTTAAAGGCTTCTGCCAAATTGCAATGTAGCCTTCCTTGTTTACCAGTTCCCAACAAAGGTTTCGAGTAAGATCCTCCATTTCTGCGAAGAGATATAACACATATGAAATTATACACAGTGTTCTTGAATATAAGTAATGTGTCCGAGGATGAGAAGTTCGATGTAAAAGGTATATATAGCTACCTCTCCATTGTTCTCCCAGTTTGCCGTCGTACTTATAAACTGCCTCTGCTTCCCAAACAAAGTATCCTCCCCCTCTAAGAATCCTATTTGCCTCAATAAGCAAAATCCCATCTTCACAGAACAAAATCGAATCACAAATTTGCATTAACAGATCAAGATTGTATCGAGAACAATACTCACATTCGAATCAAAAGATCAAGATTCTATCCAAAAAACAGTACGCACGCATAGTAAGACGAAGATAGCAAAGGAAAGAGGGATACCATCCAGAGTCCACTTCATTCCACAACTAGAGCAACGGATCAAGTCGAAACCTTGGCTAGGAAAAGGCAAACGACGAGTACCAAACGTATTCACCACAGCAGGTACACCTCTCTCCAATGCAATCTGGACTTGCTTCGCATTATCTTTCAAAGCTAATGAAAGAGTTGTAACATTCTTATCGATCAAGTAGGCACCAAAATTCGAAATCCCAGAACCAATAAAGTCTAGCGCAACACGCGTGCGTTGGCCTAATGCAATCTCAGGAACCATCTACACTCACAAATCAAGTTCAAGTGAAACAATAAACATTCAAGCCACACACACACATACACAAAAGAATCAATACTTGATGAAGCAAAATCTCCACCTTATCCAAGTTTTGATCTGATTTAGATCCACCACCTTTAAACACAAGCTTATCATCTTTTCTTGAAACCCTTTTTCTGCTTTCATCATCTTCAGGTGTATAACGTACATTATCAAACCATACCTGTAATAAAAAAACCACTCATTCTTCACCTCTAAATTCTTTGATTTACAGTCATTCCCCATTTTTTGATACCTAACAAAATTCTAAACTCTCACAAAAGCAGTGTATAATCAAGAAATTCAGCAGTAGCAACCCAATACACACATGAATAACATGATTAAAAATCCAGAGCCAATAAATCTAGTAAGAAATCAAAAATAGTCAAAACCCCACAAAAAATTGAAAAAAAAAAAAAAAAAAATCAAGAAAATTGTACCTCATCTCTGCTTTTCGGCCATGGAAGAGGAAGCTTGTACCCTTTAGGCTTTGGCACCAAACAGTCCAATCCTTTCGAAGCAGCTCCCACATTTTCCAACTGGGGAGCAAAATCAGCCATGCCCACATCACAAGCTCTGAATTTCTCGACTTTAATCGCTTCTCCCTCATCATTCTCTCTCTTAACCCTCTCGCCATTATCGCTCCTCTCCTTCCCCTCCAAGCTCTTCAGCAGCGCCTCGTCGAAATCTCCGATTATGAAATCAGCGGTCATGACTCCCAACTCATTTATGATCCCGGTTTTCTCCAACACCGGCCCCGACGACCGCGGCGGCGACTGCGCGGGCGCGGCCGCCGTGACGGTGCTGCTGGTGCGGGTGGCGTTGAGGAAGTAAAGGTGTTCATTTGGGGCTGCGGTGTCGGCGGAGAAGCGTTTGGAGAGAAAGAAGAGAGAGAAGGAGAGGAGGGCGACGAAAGCTGCGATCTTTATGCATGTAGTGGCCGTGCTGCTTTGGGCTTGGGATGATGGTGAGCTTGTGTTCTTGCCCTCCATTGTGTGTTAGAGAGAGAGAGAGAGAGAGAGAGAGAGAGAGAGAGATTAGAAGCTAGAAGTAGCCATGGCTACTACGCCATTCTGTCACCATTTTCTGTGTCTGTTCATTCAAGTTTCTTGCATATGTTTTAAGCTTGAGATTTTTTTTTATTCTTTTTGCTAAAGAAAAATTGAGATTAATATAATGTTGATTAATAGAGCATAATGTAAAGTCAAAGGTGAATATTTATAATTTATATAAATCATATTACAATTTGATGGTAATTCATTAATTCTTTTGATTTACTTTTCAAAAAAAAGAAAATGTAATGCTATAATATCACCTTTGAAAATAGGGGTGTACACGGTTTGGTGCGGTGCGGTTTAACGTAAAAACCAAACCAAACCATAAAATACGGTTTGTTAAAATTTTAAAACCAAACCAAACCACACCAATACGGTTTGGTGCGGTTCGGTTTACGGTTTAAGTAAAAATAGTAAAAATAATCTTTTATAAAATCTAGATTGTTTATGAAAAAGATAACGGAAAATATGGGATACATCCCTAAATAAATAATTTAAAATTTTAATAAATATTGAGTAAGAAATATAGTTGGTAGTGTAAAAAAGAATCTTTTTGTAGTTGGATATAATATTTTATACAGAAAGAATTATATGTAACTGTATTTCGTATTAACTAATTATCTTTTATTATTATTTTTCAAAACTCAATGGCGATGTATTAAAATTAAAGTAATTTATGTCAAAATTAATCATTTATATTATATTTATTATAATTAAATTACGGTTTTACGGCTTACGGTTTGATTTGGTTTATATATTTTCAAAAACCAAACCATATTTTTCAAACCATAAACCAAACCAAACCGCAAAACACGGTTTGATCCGGTTTGGTTTACGGTTTAAACCAAACTATGAACACCCCTATTTGAAAAAACATGATGTTGTATGAATTAAGTAGGTCGAGTAAATATTTTAATTTCGTTTTCAAAAAATTAATTACGTTACTAGTTTACATGATCTTAACATTTTTAGATTTTTCACTAACCTACTATGTCAAATCCAATGATCGCTTATTAATTTAATTTTGTTATTTTCTTTCACTATTTTTAGTTCTTATATATAGAGTTCCTTCAAAATTAAAATTAAAATAATAATTTTTTTTAAAAAAAGTCGCTTATCGTGTCGTAAACGTAGGATTTGCTCATTTGAGATTTTTTTTTTAATTTTTTTTTTTTAAGAAGGTTGCTAAAAATGTAATTACCTCTGAATTAATGGGTAATGAAGAAGGATCAGGGATCGGCCCTCCGGTTCTCTCCGGTTTCTACTATGAATGTTGGGAGAAACTTTAATAATTTAGCAATTTTATTACTAAAAGTAGGCACTGCAGGGATGGAGTAATGGAGGGGTTCTTGGTGCCGAGGCGTTTACGGCACGGATTAGTTATGAAATTAATTAATACGTATGTTATTATTGGGCCTCTTTTTGGGCCAATTCCCCCATGGGTAATTATATCCACAGCCCCCACTTTACTCCCCACAGCCCCCACCATTAAAATTAAATGAAAAATAATATGGAATTTACCTATTTAACCCCAACTCTTGTAATTGCGCACAGCCCCATGAAAGAACCGTACAACCCCCTTAAACTTAAGAATTTTACACGCCGCACAACCCCCAAATTAACGATCGAATAGAATAAATTTTTACATCCCACAAACCCTCGATTTTCTACAGCCCTCAATATCATTTTTTTTTTTTTTTGTGTGTGTGTGAGTGTGAGGTTGAAGTTGAATATGGATGAAGAAGATTGTCATGAAGAACAAAGTCAAACGCCATGCCCCGCCCAAATGCAATTCTCCACATATTGCTCACCAGTTGTTTGTATAAATGCACAAAACTGCGCTTGAAGCTCATTGTCCAGAACGTGTTCGACGAAAAGCAAAGTTGAACGAAAAGGCTTGAGGGTGGAAATAGCTTGAACGAAAAGGCTTGAATCATGGATCATTAGAGTTCTTCCTTAAAATTCTCTTGGGAGGACTTGTGGATGAAGGAGGAGAAATTTGAGAATTTGAGAATGGAGACAGAAACTTTCTCTCCCTCTCTCTCATGGAAATGCTCCCAACCGCTAAGAGGAAAGAGAGTGTGAATGATCATAGCCATGAAGAGGAATCAAAGAGACTGCCATGGAATGGATACCTTTAATTAATTTGAACAATTAACTTAATTCAAAGTTAATAGATTAGAATAGAAACTGATGATGAGGGAATATATTTGTATAAATGTTCTTTTTTCCAGTAGTAAAATATGTATCAAACACCATTCACCATCAAATCAAAGCATTCCCAATTTGGGATTCACACTATTATTTTTTTCTCTCAAGAAACTTGATTATTTTTTTTTCCTTATATATTACTCCTCTGTCCCACTTAATTAGTCTTCACTTAATTAGTCATATTGAATATCTATATGTGAGATATAAGATATTCCAATGAGACTGATTAAGTGGGACAGATGGAGTAACTGATATTGTTCAAGGAACACAAATATTTAAATGTAAAAAGAATGTGTATATGCCGTGAGAATTTGAGATTAATCTTGAAAAAAGAACTTCATTCTATACAATGAGATGACATATCATCAAAAACAAAACAAAAGGCTAAATATTTGAATAGAAAATTCGATGTCTTACATAAAAATTCCTTAAATGTTATGCTTTTCTAATTATATTATTGTCTTTAATGACAAAAATACCATTACTATCAAATATAATCATCTACATTAATTATCTTCCCTCTTTCAGGATGTGACCTCGTGGAACTTATTGCTTCAAAGTCTTTGATGCGTGATAATAATTTATTATCCCACCCAACAGCAGATTCTTGACGCCAATATTTCCAAGTAGGAACTATGGTAGGTATTGGTGCAACATCATCCAATAAAACCTACAAAATATATATATATATGAAATGAAGATTAGATAAATTAATATGATAATAATTGAAAAAATTAAGTTGCAAGTACCTGTACAAAATGATTGCTATTTACAAAACCGATCGCTATCATCCTCGGTTGCGATTGTAGTGGTGGATTAGACCGTAGAGGAAGATATGTAAAACATTGTTGTTTAGAGAGATGAACCAATACTACATTATACCTCGTGGCAACCAAAACACCCATATCAGGCAAACCCATCCAGTATTTTCTTGGCGCCGGAATTTCAAAATAGGATAAACTCTCCAACAATTCAACAAGAAGTTTCGATCCAAAGAACTTGGCACAATAAGAACGATATTTGCATAGTTCATCAACTAAGTCTTCTCGAATTTTTTTCCAGCATTCCTCTCCAAAACCAAGCAAACCAGCAATTGCACGAAAACCGCAATGTCCGTCAGATTCTACATCAACTATACCACGGATATGTGGTTGCATGTATGAGGGGAAGGAACCCAAATAATGCATTGAGTTGCTGGATCTTTTCGCAGTAAGTTTCTGACTTTTTTTTGCATAAATTGATTTTTCATGAAGTTTTGCCTCATGCTTAGAGACTGTCGAATCAATTATTTCGAAGAATGATGGGTCGCGACGTGTTGAATGAAGTGCCTTTAGCGAACGACGACCCTTTGTCTTAGCCTTTTCTGATGGCGGGACAAGAAAAGTTGTTGCTGGATTGCCAAGCTCTCTTAACTTTCTTTTCAATGCCAACTTTCCTGTCAAGTTAGAAGCATGGAAGCGCGCCCATATTCTATTAATCTCATCATCAATGATCACCTCAAAAGAGTCAGAACTAGGCTGAGATTCTTTTAAATCCAACTTCAACCAATGAGGATGAATAGCCGAAAGAGAAATTGGAGAACAGTTTCTCATGCACTCAGCAATCTCATGTGCACAAGGCAATTCATGTGTACTTTTGAGAACACACTTGCACGAAATAGCATCAACTCCTATATCATTAGCTCTTTTCGACTCACTATGAATCATATCTAGAGCCTTTCTCGAAACCAATCCTCGCAAATCTCTAAATAATGCAGGCTTGAAATTATGTTCAACCACATTCAGACTATACTCAAACGAAGCTTTGATTTCAGTATGTTGCAACTCAATCAGAGAGTTAATCACCTTCCATGAACTTTCAAAATCACCTTGAGATGAACCAAGGCATTTCTTCAATTTTGCATGTGCACTCTCAGCTCTGTGTAAAATAAAAATAATAAAATATGTATGTATATATATATATATATATATATATATATATTACGACTTACACAAATGAAAATATATATAAATAACACAAAACTAGAATAAAATAAGTACCTATTTGTTGTCAAATTTCCAAAGTGCATGATTTTGTCAGTCCAGGCTGCTACAAATCGTTCTTTATGTGGCGTCAACCATGTATCTCTAATATATTTTAGAACTCTTGAATGATCTTTGTAATCAATTTCAAGAGATTCTAAATTTTGAGAGTATTCATGTTCAGATGAGGAAAACATAAGTTGGCCCCAAGCTGTAATAAAAGCTTCACTTCGTTCTTTGCACTTCAAATTTTTTTTTGAATTTGCAAGCACATTTTTACTGATATGAAATCTACATAAAAGATTTTTCGCATCTGGAAAAACTCTTTTAATAGAATTCATTAATGCCAAGTCTCTATCAGTTAAAATGACATTAGGCATTGTATCAGATTTAATTAGACTCTTTAACTTCTCCATTGCCCATGTGTAGTTTTCCACACGCTCTGCTTCCATGTAAACAAATGCTATGGAAAAAGTGAGATCCGTACACGTTACACCAACTATCTCTAGCAATGGAAGACCGTATCTATTGGTTTTATATGTACAGTCCATAATCAAAACCGATGGGAAGGCATGTAGAATATCCACAGATGAAGGATGAGCCCAAAACAAGTCTTTAATGCTGTCGGCCAAAGGGTTGCTTCTATGCCATTCAAGCAATCCCCCTCAAATGTAATTAAGTTTAGACGACTGCCTAATTAATAAGTTAGACCATAAAAATTGCAATTCCACCAACTAATGAGATAGTAAACGACAATAAATATCAAGAACTTACGACGGTGCATCTTTGGAGCATGGCGTTTGACTTTGTTCTTCATGACAATCTTCTTCATCCATATTCAACTTCAACCTCACACTCACACACAAAAAAAAAAAAAATTGATATTGAGGGCTGTAGAAAATCGAGGGTTTGTGGGATGTAAAAATTTATTCTATTCGATCGTTAATTTGGGGGTTGTGCGGGGTGTAAAATTCTTAAGTTTAAGGGGGTTGTACGGTTCTTTCATGGGGTTGTGCGCAATTACAAGAGTTGGGGTTAAATAGGTAAATTCCATATTATTTTTCATTTAATTTTAATGGTGGGGTCTGTGGGGAGTAAAGTGGGGGCTGTGGATATAATTACCCTTCCCCCATCTAATTGGCCCAATTCCTTCATCTTATTGGGCTAATATTGGGCTAATTCCCTCATCAACTCAAAAAATAAAAAATAAAAAAAAAAATCACATCAACATGAACTTTTGTGGTATATATTGTTCAAATTTAGAATATGAAAATTTATTCCTTACAAAAATTTGAAATTCAAATAATTTCATATGAGAGAAGTGATGTAAAGAAGGTGCTATTGGAAAAGTGGAAGTCTTTTGCTCTATTAATTCTACGAAACATCAACTATCAAATAGGGAAATTTCCTTATCAAAAAAGAGAGTTTTATTTATTGTTCTATCTATTATCGCGGTCAAGTCACTAGATTTGTCAAATTGTAACCACTAAAGCAAGTAGTTTACAACTAGGTCAAGTCTTAATTAACAAAACCAAATGCAACTTGCAACAAACTTAAAGAGACTTGTATATTTGAAAACATTACTCAAATCTCTATAATAAAGCCATACACACTATGTACATACATCTAAACAAGAACTATAAAGCCAAACGCTACAAAACTCCTCAAGATTACCGACTAAACTGAACTGAACTCCGTCGACTCGAATTAAACGGGAAATAGCTACAAGACCCTTCGAGACGAAAGGAACCTACATGTACATAGACACATGTGACATAAACTTCTAATTAACTAGAGTTTGAGGGATCCATGAACATCATTTCCTTAAACTCATCGAAATCTAGCAAACCATCCGAATTAGTGTCATAAACACCAATCATTTGCGTGCAATCTTGCCCACAACTCTTATCCAACAACCCTAATTTACCTAGCGCAATTTGCAGCTCCTCACAAGAGATGAATCCGTCGCCGTTCAAATCAAAAACCTTGAACGCTTTTCTAAGATCGCCCTCCCAATTATCCCCATCCGCCTCCTCTATTTCGCCCTTCTCTTGAACGATGATTTTGTTCAAGGTTTGGTAGAAGAAGAGGAAATCGAGAAAATTGAGTGCCTGATCACCTACCAGAAGCTCAAGCTCGGCTCGATTAACGTTAAGACGGAGCCTCTCGAGGAGGGACATGAGCTCATCTATGCTCACCAATCCGTCATTGTTTCTATCTAACTCGTTGAAAATTTGGTGCAAGTGATATGTGGTTAGAGGGTACATTTTTATGTGTAAAGAGGAAGAAATTTATTATATATTGGATGTGTTTTTGGCTTGTGTGAATGTGTTGTGTGTGTGTGCATATTTATAGAGGTGGAAATGTTGGTACCTTGCACTATTTTAATTAATGATTATTTTAGCAACACGCTTTTAGTTTCGTACTACTTGCGTACGGATTTTTTAACTTTTTTTTTTTATTAAAAAAAAAAAGAATGCAAGAGATTTTTTAATTTTCAATTTAGGTACACCAGAAAAGATATGTAATTAAGAAACTTCGAGGAAAGAGAGATGCAAAAACACAACAAAGTTAGGAAGATTCTGGTACTGTCTTTTCATTTCATCCAAAGTATAAGATATATTATACTCCCGTCAATTATCTTCACTTGACATTTCTATTTCGATACGGTGTTTAAGAAATTCAAGTTTATAACGTAAAAAGTAGAAATAAAAGGAGTGTTAATGATATTAGGGTTAAAAATAAGTGGGATTACAAGAGAATAAATGGTGTATTATAAACGTCCTTATAAGGAGACGTGGCCGAATGGGAGTAAACGGAAGGAGTATATTTTAATTTTAATTTTTTAATTTTGGGATGAGATTTATATTGTGTTGGGATTAGATTTTTATCTATTCAGAGCACAGAATTTCAGATTTTGTATGGGTTTGTTATTTGTCTGTACAAGAGCTGCTGGTTTCCCCCCCCCCCCCCCCCCCCCCCCCCCGCTCTCTCTCTCTCGAATGTTTATCATGGTTTTGATTTTTTCTGGATATAGATGATGACGTATGGCAGAAAATTGCAGAAGCCTTGTATTATCCAGTTTTATATAACCATTGTTCATGTAATTATATGAGCGTGTATAGGTTATTGTATAAATATATGGTGATTAGGAACATTCTAAGAAAATTCCTCTATTTATGTTTTATTTTGATAGAATAATAGGAGTAGTAATATATAGTTCACATGTCAAATAAATTAATGTTGTACTAATATTTCCAGCCTTCCATTTTGCAGCATTTAAATCAATTACTCTCTCAGTCTCATTTATAATGTCTCATTTGCTTTTTGACTTTTTTCGGTATGCGTTTCCACCGAAACCTAGTACAGGTTTTACGATACAATTTTGAAATATTATTTCTTTTACGGGATATCCCAACACTTATAGTATCCCGTAAAATAAATAATATTTCAATATTATATCGTAAAATCCGTATTAGGTTTCGATAGAAATGCGTGCCAGAAAAAGTCAAAAAGCAAATGAGACATTATACATGGGACGAAGGGAGTATAATTTACAAGTCAACCATCCTTATTTCAACTATAAATAAAATTGAATAGTAGTATTTTCAAGCATACAATAGTTATATAGGGGAATATATATGTAATGGAACTCTATGCATTTCACCAAAAAATAAAAATAAAAAAATCAAGTTCAACAATCCCAACTATGTTTATTTAGTTAGTATAACATGAAAACATATTATGTTGTTTCATATGGTAAAATTAGTCAATTCAATTAGAAAGCAAAAACATCTTTGCACTTTCCACCGCCCCGTATGTAACAGTGTCATGTCGATAATTTTTTCATTTATACCGAGCTCCTTTTGATAAAGTTTAGTTTTTTTTCAAATACGAGTTACATTCTTCTTCAAGAAAGAGGTGCCACGCCAAATTACTTGGAAAGTACATGAGTTGATTTTTTCATGTATATACAGCAGCAGCAGCAGAAGAGGATGATGTTTGCAAGAAATTATAATAATTAAAGTGCCTATTCCATCATTCAAGACTCTTTCTAGACAAGTAAATATTTAAATCTTGAATTATTGACATGTTCGAAGCTGCAAAAGTTGCCTTTAAATAAATAGAATCGTCCTTATTTTCTACATAAACATTCATCGTTCGATATTTTCTACATAAACATTCATCGTTCGATACACGCGTGCGTAGCTATATGTGATCATTGGGATCTAGAAGGGTTAAATTTAATGGGTGGCCACACACAGTCCCATTTGCCATAGTTGACAAAATCAGGACCATTAATTAAAACTACAAGACTCCACAAGCCAAATAATTGACCTAGCAAATAATTTTAAAATGAAAAAACTGCTGCGTGCTTAGTATTTTATGACAATCGTAAATGACTAATCAATTAATTAATTAATTAATCAAAATAAAGAAAAATGATAATTTTAATTTTCTTGGTCAAACTCCAACACGAGAATTGCTCTGTTCACGTCTAATTCCAAGCAGTTGAAACCATACTTTTTAATTTCAAACACATGAAAAATTCATCCAATTTTTTTTTTTTAAATAAATAAATAAATCATATGAAATTGATGAAAAATCACATAATAAACACAGCTTCAAATGCTGCACAATCTCAGTAATTCACAAATATATGTATCGATCCTAACAATCTAAGAACACCCGAAAAAAGATAAAGAATTTATGTATAGACTCCGAGAGAGAGAGAGAGAGAGGGAGAGAGATCTAAATCTGGGAATGGGAAGAAGAAGAAGAAGTAGTGGGAGGAGGAGGAACAGACATCATGTTCTTGAACTCATCGAAATCCAAAACTCCGTCGGAGTTCTCGTCGAAAACGCTTATCATCTCCTTGCATTCATCGCCGCTGCGCTTCTCCAGCAACCCTAATCTCAAAAGAACCTTCTCTAGCTCCTCGCACGAAATGTACCCGTCCCCGTTCAAGTCGAAGACCTCGAACGCCTTCAAGAGGTCCTTCTCCGCACGGTCGTGCTCATGATCGTGGCCGTTCTCCGCGATCTTGGCCTTGACCATGGCCTCGTAGAAGAAGAAGAAGTCGATGTAGTTGAGGCTCGACCGCCCCACGAACTTCTCGAGCTCCTCCATCGTCGTGTGGATCCCGATCTTCTCGAGGAGGTGGTGCAGCTCCTCAATGCCGACCACCCCCGCGTTCTTCTTGTCCAAGCTCTTGAAGATTCTGTGCAGATCGTCGCCTCTGATCGGAGACATGTTGTCGAAAATATCGAAGAAAATAAATAATTATAAGAATCTAAGGAGTGAAGGAGTACAATTGTTTTTCGTTTTGAACTTTTAATATGGTTGTTACTATGTATATATATAAGGGGGAGAAGTTGAATATTTGAATTAATGCGTGTGGACTAATTAACGGTCTTTTAACGAATAATTATTGGCGAAGCACTATTAATTATGAAGTGTAGAATATTTAATTTGGTGATATTGTTTTAAGGAAAAATCGAAGAAGGAGAAGAGGTTAATTAGTTGAGATATTCTTCCTTTGATCTTTCATTTGATGAGAGAAATTTTCAAAAGTTGTTTCATTCTAGTTTTTGTTTGTTACAATGTTTTTTCCCTTTCGGAATAATCAAACGATGTATTTATTATTCCATCCTTGATAACAAATTTGAGAAAGTGAGATGGCAACGGGTGGAAATTTAAAGACATTTGCGAAACCGCAAATTAAATTGAAGGTGAAAAAAGGAACTATTTTAGTTTTGAATTTTAATTTGGTTTGTTGGTTCACAACCCGAATATTTTCTGGTTTATGATCTGAACTTTGAATATATTCGATTTGTGACTCTCGTCCGAATTTTAGTGTCGTAATGGTAACTCATCTCACCGTGGTCACATTCCGAAATAATTCTAGTGTCAAAATTCTATCACTGTTGTCACGTACTAGATCTCGGAATGAGTAGTGATATTTACGTCAAATCTAACGTATCTTAAATGTCCACGATTGCACAAAATGGAAAAAACCTGGTAGAAAACGTAAATATATTTCCTAAAGCAAGCAAATTAGTGAAACATTGAACAATTACCAAAACACCATACTATTATGCAATTAAAAAGGGGAGTACCATCTCTTAACTAGCCATATGTTGAAATTAGGCTCATTTCAAAAAAGATAATTATATGTATTTTAATTAGGCCCAAGAAATAGAATGAAAAAAACGATCATGCTAAGTGGGCGGCACACCGTCAAATCAATTCTAGATTTAATTTTTTTTTAATTATTTTTTTTAAATGTGGGTGGTGCTCATCAACTAACTTCACATGTCAATAATCAATTAAAATTCCGGCCAACGAAAGAAAGAATTTCAGGTAATATTTATTCATTATTCATGTCTAAATTATATAATTGCTACTTATACTATTAAATACTCACCACATTTATCACTACAATTAGTTCAATATAATACTTTGATTAAAATCTCTCACTTCATTGATCCGTGAAAATAAAAAAGGGAATAAAACGAAAATGAAAGGAATATACCAACCATTTTGCATGAAACACGGCTGAGGGTGCATTCCCATCATTTTCACTAGCAAAATTTGTCAAAATGAAACAACACGTTCGTTCGGCTCAATCATAATCAATCGTCCGAACGAAAATTTACCAACCACGTAAATCATTCAACAGTCATGAATACATCCAATTTAGCGATCTCATCCAAAAAAAAAACGTTTTTAGAGATCTTGGAGTCAGTCTCGTGCTACATTATACGACGCTTAACAAACAGGGTCATTAACTAAAGCTCGACTTGGATAGAGGAGAATATTTGACGTTACACTGTTACATCGGTTATGGGCAGAGGCACGCTTCATTTTACAACAAGAATTATGAATTATAAATAATTTCGAAAAGTAAAGTTCAAAACCGACTACAATAAGTGAATCGAACTTGGGTCTTTAACAAAGTCAATGCAATCTAACCTAACTTTGAGCAACTATCCAAGTGGAGAATAATAACCCCAAAACTTGGCTCAAAATTCAGGGGAAGTAAAATGAGTGTACCACAACAAGTAAACGGAAAAAAGAGAAAATCACAAACACCGCAGAAATCTTGGGGTATCATACAAGTCAAGAGCAGTACCAGACTTTTTTATACAAGTAGAGCAGGCCCAGAAGAAGGAAATGTCATAGAAATGAGACGTAAATATGTGCTCGAGGCGAAAGATCGTCATGCTGACATCCTAGTTAGCTCTACTTTCTTCCATTATTCAATGTTCAAAAAACATGAACCGTCGAAATACCAATTAACTTAATGTCAAGAAGTTGCAGATCAGAAAATTTTATTTGATAATGTTACAAGAATAATATGTAGTGAGATGAATCATGCAAGAAGTTTTGGACGGACCTCTATTTCCAACTCGCTTTTCAGGGGTTCAATGAATACTTTCCAGGCTCTTTGTACGTTTGCTCCAGCTGCTCCTTTTTGTTCATTTTGAAACCTCTGATCCTCACTTCTTCAGGAATTGAAGTGTCCTTGAAATCGACCTTTTCGATTGTCCATCCTTCGTTGTGCACTTTACCTCCCACTGTAACCTGTTTTGAGAGGGAACGTCCAGTTATAAGACTCAGACTCGTCATATCATCAAAAAGGCTAATTTACGGTTTTCTTTGCTGGATTGATTAAATTTAAACTTATTTGATCATCTAATCTTTCATATATTCAATCATACGTTTTATGCATCCAAGCTACCACGCAAAGGAAAATGCCTCTTAAAAAGTATTATTGATATACCTCAGCACCATCAACAGCATCTATAACTAGAGCTCCATCCAAGGCAAGATCCTCGAAAATGATGCTTTGGCCCTTTATGGCAATGGTAGATTTTCCTGTGATGGAACAATTTCCCTTGACTTTGTTTTTTACATCTGAAAATGTAAGCCCCCATTTAGGTTTCCACGCAACACGAGGCCATACGTCCACCTCCTGTCCATTGAATACATCTAGAACTGGATCATCCACCTTGACACCAGCCTGTCAATGCAACAACTTGTTGAATTATATGTCTAAACAAAGCACTGGAAACAAGAGGAAATATAATTCTTTGGGGTTGCAAAGACATATTTAAAATGATTACAATGTTAGAAACAACTAAAATCAGATGAAAAAGTGATTCGTGCATGGCATGATTTATAACAGCTTGATGTCATAAGTGTATGCACTCCGTTACTCCATGGCAGGAAAAACATGTACTACATTTGAACCTTCATATGGTTGGAAGGTTCAGCATAATACCTTCCTCAAAATAAGGCTGTTTGCCCTATATATAGCCATCTCTCCAGAAGTAGCACTATGATATGGATTGCCTTTAGGTACCTTAGAAAAGGGGAAGGAAAAAAATAAGTGAGATCCAAAAACAATCTGCAAAGAAAAAATGATTGAAGAAATATAACTTCAATAAAAAATTGTCCATCCTCATGCATTTTCTGGAGACTCGCTCTGGAAACGAACAATGCAACTTCAATAATTTCAAAATCAAGTTTTCATGTTATTCATATCCCATGCCATAAGATATGAATAACAGATAATATCCTATGGACAGCCAATAGAAAATTCAAATTTATTGAACTCACAAGCATCAAATCAATATATCTAAGTTCAAAAACTGTTACTCCCTCCGTCCCACTTAATTAGTCCCATTGGATATTCATATTTGAGGTATATAATATTCCAATGGGACTAAATAAGTGGGACAGAGGGAGTATAAGTTTGCATATGCATCATACCTTAGCCGCATCCTCGGGATTATTCTTTACAGGTGCATAAGCAAGCCAAGCTTCCATTACCTGAGTGGTATGAATATTCATTTGTTATGAAAAAAGACCAGAACGTACAGCACGCTCAGACCAAATAAAAAAATTTCAAGACAAACTGAGATGTAGAATTTAGAATCATGCTTACGGTAAATCCAACTCTAGCTGAAGGTGGCAGGGTTTTAGGATAATCTTGCATCATGCATTCAAGTCGAGTAGATGATTTGAAAGCAGTTTTAGTGGAATCTTTGTATCTGAAGCAGACAGTATATCATTAACACCTTAAACTGGGGCATAAATAGGTCGTAGCAACTTCCACACTTGGTGGGTAACTAGACCAATCAAGATGATCAATAAGATCAAATATCACTGATAAGACAACAGCATTCATGAGTTTCTCAGACCTTAATAAATAATTTGTGTTGTGTTAATGGAAATTACTGATTCGCTGGGGCCGCCATAATATGCATGAATTAGGCGAACTCATATTCCGATTATTTAATTACAAAGATGCCATGACTTATGAGAGGGGGCTTACTTTGGATTAACAAACTCTTTGATAGCACCTCCTGTTTTCGAAAGTTCCTCCAGATAAGGGCCAATCTCAAAAATCAACTGCATTAGAAAAATCATATCGAATATTCAGATGCGTGATGCAACGGTAGGGTAGAGCCAATGATCAAAACCACGTGATTTCATTTTTACAATAACATTAAACTGCTAATTAACAAAGAAATGCAGAATAGTTAAGGAAGACGTATACTTGGTTTATGTTGCCTGGGAATGGAGAATATCCTGTTTCATTGTTCACATCACCATCAGGATACCCTGAAGCTCTCAGCAACGGATCAAGTTGATTATATTCCACATTGATCACCATTGACCTCCCTGAACAAAATTATGCTTCAATATATCACTACAGCGGTATAGGACACATCACTAAACAAATGCGAAGTGCTTAACCGCAGGCAAGTAATAAACAATAGCACAATTCACATTCGTAATGAGAGAAAAAATTAAATAGCCTTACTTGCCTGTACAGAATAACAGGAGGTGAACTAACAATCTTCTATTTGCCAAAAGATAACGAGAGTTGAACTAACAATCATAATATTATGCTCATATTTATTGGAAATCATTAAATTTCCAGCTGCTCTTATATGTGGTCAGTAGAGACATGATATCTACAATCTACTGAAGGGAATCTAGGAACAATTGTCCAGGAGCATGGATAGTGGACGGTGTGTTAAATTGCATAGTAATTGATACAAACAGGCCCCGGAATATTTGAATCATAATGCAAGCATATGATTTTTATTTTTCTGTTTCAATTGCATACCATCTTTATGAGTGAGTTTAGTGATTCCTCCAATAGCTTCCTTAGCTTTTCGCGGAACTGCTAGAGAATTAACATGATACTCTTTGATGGAACTAACACCCAAAGCAGATGGAATTGCCTACAATAGAGGATCAGAAAAACGGTCACATTTATAACTATTCATGAACAAGAATAATTAGCACACATATTGATGTTTCAACTCAAACCTTGAACAAAAGACCATTAGTATCTTGGAAAAATAAAACCCATTTCCGGCCAGCAGCATGCCTGGTATGCAGAACAGAGGGGTTAATCATAGCTATGGTTTATATTGATTATAAATCACAAATAGTAATGAACATGAACTAGATAAACCGCAAGCATTGAAACAAGAAATCCATGTGCATACCATTCTTTTAAGAGACCAGTCGAATAAAGAAGTGAATGAACATCACCATGACCATGAGGCTTTGTCTACAGAATAAGTTGGGGAAAAAAAGAATAACAGTTACATTTTTGGAATAAGCTAACCCATCAATTTGGTTCATAAGATCAATCAGCAAAAGATACCTGGATTCTGAACTTATTATTTGGATCCAGTGCCAACCTAGCATCATTATCATCTAAACAAGCAACTTTCTCCTGGAAATCCAAAAGAAGAATAGAAGTCAAGTAGAAGCAATTCGGAGTTTCCTAAAAGGTAGACATTCTAGAAAAATCACCTGCTTCATAAATTTCACTTGAGTGGGTTTCATCCCAAAATAATTATTCGTCTCTAAGAGATTTATGGTACGTGAATGAGTATCATCAGACGTCATAATGGCCAAAGGAATCTCAGTTGGCCCTTCACCTACACTTACAAGAAAAATAATGAATAAAGTTCATAAAAAAATTCTGGAGATCATAAATGGTTAAGGCGATTCCAAGTAAACAATTATCATGTAATCTGGAAAAAAGTCTTATAGCAAATATCAATAGTAGTAAGTTCTCCATAGTCAGACGGAATGATCTGATACGAGTTAAATCTGACTACAGATGAGATATGAATCATAAAACAGCATGATGATCTACCCATACAAGAGTGGAGAAATTATGCCAAAAGTATGGAGTTACCCAGTTTGCCTGAGCACTTGTGCCAAAACTAATGGTTGGATGGACCAAAAATGTGAAAATTACCTTCCTCTCTCCCTTGAATCACAGTTAGAATTGATTTTAAGAAAAACTGACCTCCGAATAGTTAACATTGAATACTACGACATAAAGGATCTTCTAACCAAACAAGCACAATTTTGCCAAGCAAAAAGTGTAACAATATTATGTGAATCCATTTCTAAAGTTTTTGAGAAAGTTGACACAGTGAGACCTGTAAGAAGCTTAAACAAGGCACCAGTCAAGTATTCTTCATATAGGAAAAGGTGAAATGTGAAAATCGTCAACAAACCTTCGCCTAGCTTACAGCTCGCCTCTTGCAAGGCAAGAATAGATTCAATATAGTGCTGTAAGAAGCACGTCCCAGTAGTAGATTCTAATGGCAGAGCCACCTGCAAGGGGGGTGAATTTATGAGCGCACGAAAAGTTTCTACATGTCTATTTACAAAAAGTTCATACTGGAACAATCAAGTAGAACGATCAACTCCTGAAACCATTGCATAAACTAATGCAAACAGTCATGATAAGAATAAAGCTGTCTTACCTTTATGCCGTTGTAGCCAAGACGCTCTCCAAGGCCCCCAGCAACGAGGACAAATGCAGCCTTCCTTGCCTCACGGACACCCGCATTCTCAAATTTAGTGAAATTTTCATCCCCGAAAGTCATAATTTCACCTGACGGAACCTATTGAACATATAGTGAGCTACATCCACCTCAAGATTCAGTGAAAAAGCAGGCCATGTGCTAAATGAAGAAAAAAGTAAAATCAACAATCAAGGAATTTCTCAAATTAAACCTGGCAGTTTGTTCAGGGGAATGATATCCAAATCCGGTCGAGATCAAAGAAAACTAAGAACTCTTAAAATCCAGAGACAATAAAATGAATCTGCATATGCCAACCTTATAGCATACTAGTCAAGGAGAATTCAACTTACTGAAGGAGAAAATCCATCATAGGGGTTCTTTCCAGCCTTTGAATCTGCCAAAAGTTCCTTAGCAGTTTTGATGTAAGAAGCTAGGCCACCAGGATAACTTGAATTCAGACGGGAAATCTGAAACAATCATCATAGGATTTTCATTAAAAACAAAAGGACTAAGCGGCGGAAAGCTTATCAAAACCAGTGAAATCGAGATCAGACCCATAACACCCCACTAACATAAATCAACGTAATTAAGCTCATCTCCCATGCCGGATTCAACCAAAAAAAACCGTAGCTACAGCAAGCGCAACATCATCGCTAATCACCTGTTCGAGAAACGCACGCTTCTCATCATCATCAACCCCAGGCTCGGGCCAATGCTCGAACAAGTGAGCCTGATTCAAATCCAACAGCACTTTCGCTAACTCCACCTACACACACACACATAAAAGCTTAATCCACAAACCACATCCACCGAAAACTCAACCGAATTCAGAAACGAACACATAGCACAATTGCACGATCCCTACAAAAAAAAAAAATGCAGACCTGTTCAGGCGAGAGGAGGGAGAGGTTCTTATGGAGATTGGGGGCGGCGGAGGCCAAATCGTCAAGCGTCAGTTTGGAGAGCGCATCCGCGGCGGCGTTCGCCATGGCGTCGAATTCCGGCGAGATCCCAACGGGAAGGAGACAACAGAGTTGATGGGGAGCGAACAGTACTATGCAATCGTAGCTTCTGAACTTGCGAGGGGGAATATATTAGTATTAAATTATTATATATACACGGAAATTAGAAGGTAGAGGAATAGTTAGTTACACGTTGGATCGAGATCGGTAGTTGACGGATTTCACTGTCTGTAATTTTGAGTCACTCTTCGGTAAATACTGTAAGTGGACGGAGGAGTGAGAGGGGGCGGAGGACGGCGGCGGAGGCGGCGGCTGAGATTAAGAATTGGTTGAAAATGAACATAATCCAAATCTTAATTTTTATTTGTTGATTTTTTTTAAATTTTTTTTTATCACCAATAAGATAAATGGGAGTTGCATTAATTTGTATGCCAAATGTAGAAAATTCGACAAAATTTAAAAGATGAAGAATTTTGGTTACGTAATTTCACTATAGATAAGGCATGTATCGTGTTTTGCATAATAATAGAAATATAAGTAAGGAACCATTTTAGGGCGGCTCATAACGTTATGTAGTACAATAAATTATAATCGACCCACCCTTTTAATTAGAGTCAATTAAAATAAAATTAATCCCGATTAAGTAATACTTATTGAATTACTATTTCACACATTAATCCACATCAAACACTAATGGTGTCAAAATTTGTTTGAATGTTTTGGGAAGAAAGGAATTGACAAAGCATAATAATAGAAAAAGTAAGTATAAAAAGAAAGGTTTTTAGCATGAATTTGTCGGTGTGGAACATGAAAAGTTTTTAATGTTACAGAATGGTAAATGTAGATGAAGAATCTATTTGGCATATTCCTAAGAACATCCCTTCTAATATGCTTTTTAAACAGATGCTAATTTATTTATTAGTATTTCTTTACCAGAAAAAGTGGCTTGGAAATTAAGCTAAAATAACGGCCGAACCCATCGAAATAAAGCGACTGTAATAAGTTTTATATGTAATTAGTACTGAAAGAATAAGATACTACAACATGCTCAATATTATTGGGTTGATTTGAATTTGATAGAGGTCTCTTTCACAATTCTACATTGTATGTTTTTTCTTAACAAAATTATACGTTTTCTCTTTCCATCTCAACTATACTATCTTTGGCCATCAAATGCTGCTTATGATTTTGCTGTAGTTGTCTACAGATATGTATGTACCTCGGCAACTCCCCCTTCTTCAAGCTAAGGTTGCGCGTTTGCCTTTTACGTCTCTCGACTGCATATAGATTACAAGATAGTATAAGACCACACAAGATCTCGTGGTTAGATGTGTGTGTAGAGAGAAAGAGAGGCGGGACCTGTGAAGCGGTTGATCGCTTTGAATCAAGAAACTGGCTGTAGATATCATACAGCCTTCGCTTCTCAGATTCTGAAACTGATGGTTTGGCCTTGGATGCGATGGACTTCAGAAGAGCATCGTTGATTACGGGCATCTTTCCGGTTGAGCTGCCATTGCTATTGTCTAAGAGCTCGTGAACTGCTTCAAGTTGTGTGTCTGAAAGTAGCGCTTGAAGGTCTGCCCCGCTAAATCCTTCGGTCATTTGAGCTACGTGCTCCAAGTCAACATCACTATCCATTGGTAACTGCAGTGGTGATGTACTTGTATTAGAGTCGTTTACAAGCACAAGTTCTTATGATCCAAAATGTGAGACGAAATAACAAGTGCAAATTCTGATCAACCGACAGCCCAGCATAACTATTTCATTTTAAAGGAAAAGAAATCACTAACAATATGAGAATGAGAGCATATATGACAGTGATTATCTTTATCTGATATTGGAAGTAGAACTGAAAAATAACTTTCAAATTGTTTCAGATTTTTGCTCATGTTGGGTGATAAAGGAAAATGACTGTAAACCAAACCGAGGAAAAGATAAAATATCGCAAAGGTAGGCAGTCAAATTCCAGCACTGCTGCACGAGAACAAGTGTCCACCAGAAGTACGTAAAAGATATTACACCTTGAAGCATGAAATCACCAGCAATAAGAACAGCTGTCCACACACTGCAAATTTAGGAACTAACCTTTCTTGAAAGGACCTTAAGAATGTCAAGCCTCTCCCGGGATGATGGAAAATCACAAAATAAAAGTCGGTCCAGCCTACCAGGCCGTAGAAGTGCAGCATCAAGCAAATCAGGGCGACTGGTTTTCAGCAGACAAAGTGTTACAAGAAATGATTTGAAAATTGAAGATTTCTAAGTATAGTGATTTTTCTCATGATTTAGATAACAATTTCACCAAGACAGGAAAGATATAGAGCAAGTAAGAAGTGCATGAAAGTAGTCTGTCTCTAGAGAAAGTTCATCTCAATAATATATACAGATACGTCTGAAGGGCAGAACTAACCTCGTAGCAGCAAAAACAAATACACCAGTCAAGACTTCAACACCATCCAATTCTGTCAGAAACTGGCATATAACATGATGAGTGTATTGGTAGCTGGGACCAAACACGTATTGAGAAACAAATACTGAACTACAAATTAGGTTAGATAGAGTTAAGGAACTAACCTGATTGACAACTCTATCAGTTACTCCAGTATTATCATGTCCTCTCTTTGAAGCAATGGAATCAAATTCATCAAAAAAGAGAAGGCATGGAGCTGCTGCTGCAGCTTTTGAGAAGATATCCCGAACCTACAATGGTTTACTCATGCTAGTGAGTAGCTTATTGATACAGTAACTGGTTTCTCAACCTCTCCCTTAGAATAGCATAAGACAAATCTGTTCATGCATTATGTTAGAATATACATCGAAATGTATTATCTGACCATCATGGGACCTTTAAATTTCTAGTCACTCAGATGTAGTAATTATAGCGTATGAAAACAACTGTATATTTTTCAGGAAATAAAACCAGTGATCATGGTTTTCTTCAAGCAGCAGATATCATCTTAAGTGATATAAACCTGGAAATTAGATCACTAAGTTTTTTTTTTTTTTACTTTATAGAGAGGTTTCTACTGATTTATAACTGGATGCCCATTTTCTATTGTTATTTTCAGATAAATCAGCAAAATCAGGAGAAACTAAACGGACAATATAGAGAAACACGTGATATTTGAAGGCAGAAAATTGAAACTATACAAGGTCTTACAGCTTGTTCAGAAGCGCCAATATACTTGTTAAGCAACTCAGGCCCTTTTACTGAAATAAATCGTAATGAACAGGCTGCAGCAGCTGCACCAACAATATGTGTTTTTCCACAACCAGGAGGACCATATAAAAGAACATTGGAACGCAATCTCAATGGTGCTTGAGCGAAGATGTTGGGAAATTTTGAAGGCAGCTCAATCATCTGAGAAAAAAATATAATACTACATCAAAAACAAATAAGTTCAATCTAAAGGCTATATAGATACAATGACAAGAAGACATACCTCTTCAATAGCATTTCGAATGTCATTAAGACCACCAACATCCTCCCAACCAGAGCGACCACCTTCCGTAGCTGGTTTAGTGATGTCCCGCATGGCCACTGGCAGAAAATTTTCCATAGCTTGCTGAAAGTCGTCTCGGAGCAAAGTAGGTTCCTTATTTCCTTTAGATCCCAGATCAGCAGATAATGAGCGGCCAATGGCTGCATGCACAGATCTATCGACCAGTATTTCCTGAAGTAGGTAAGCTGGCATAAGTATATAGTTGGGTAAATTATTGCCAATAATGGTTTAAATACAAATCAAATAGATACCAGTTGAGCTTCATTCATAAGCAGTAGGTTATATACAAGATGTTCATCAATGGCCTACCAGATCATAAGCATCATATCCTTCACATTTTGATGCTATATCTGACAAGAGATCATCATCACATCGCAATGATCGTTTCTCAGTCTCATGCTTCAATATAGCAGACCGTTCAGCAGCAGCGGGTGCAGGAAGATTGATATGAAAGTCAAATCGTCCTGAACTCCAACCAATTCTAGGTATCAGATAAAGTTACGAAAGAAAAAGGCCGAAAAACCAATAATTTCCATTTAATGCAGAAGACGAACCAGAGCAGCTCAAGCTCTGTGGAAAATTAGTCAGGGATTGCACGGTGGCAATAAATGCAATGGGACCAATCCCGCACAGGCTCCGTTGCTTTCCCTACAAGAATCATAGCAAGAAAAAAAATCGTTAGTTTTAAAAAAAATTGTCCGCCTGGAAATAGCTGTTCATCCAGCCAGGTTCAATGTTCACTCAATTATTAGGAGTCATCCAGCACTATGAACGCATGGAACAACAAGAAATAATAAGCAAGGTAACCACAGAAACTAGAGCAAGCACCAATTGGGAGAGCACATGCAACAAGCTGGGTTCAACATCAGTGCATGGGGAACATAAGTACCAAAATCATATTACTTATATGAAATAACTTTATTCTTGTAATATTTGATCTGATTACTGTTCTCAGTCAGAAAATTAAGCCACAGTCGCTCCACTTCAAGTTTAATAAAGACTATCAAGACCCACAAGATTCACTCGAGAAACGAGAATGAGACAACAAAGTCTTCTTGCCTCATCCAGTATATCAGCAAGAAACTCAATGAGTGCTGCAAAAGATGATGAAGGTTGAGACCCCTCCAAATCTGAGGAAGACGCAACAAGGCTGTCTAGATCATCCAAGATTATGACAGAGGGTGCATGATCCAGCGCTTCAGAGATGTTGCTGGAAAGCACTTGACGGACTGTTGAAGGCTTCTCCAGAGTGAGCCTAGAACAAGACACAAAAACTCTGCAGAAAGAATTCTCACGTAAGAAAATATTCTTATAGTCTATTTCCGGTCACATTCATGCAGCATTAAGAGGTACTACTGAATTTTAGGTAGCAGAGTTTGACTGATAAGATCTCAATGACAGCACTCAGCACTGGTATGGCATTACAAAGTGTCCCAGAGAACTAAGAAAAGAATAGTACTTACACATGTGCCAAAATATCTTTACAGCCTTCAATGTATTTTGCAGAGGCTTTGGCCAATAATGTTTTTCCAGAACCCTACAGAACAGCAAACAAAAATGTCTCAGCACATGACAGTAATCTAGCTTGATAAAGGTAACAGATACAAAAAAGTCCATATCCTTTTTCCATCTTCATAATAATCTCATGAACTTTTGTTAATGAAATAAGGTGTAAAGATGCCAGAAAATGTCCTTCCAGATTTATACTATTTGTAAAAGGAGTTTGTGAGACTTACTGCAGGCCCACATATTAAAATATGGCCAGGCAACGGAAGATTGTAGGTACTGAACAACATTCCAAAAGTAGGAGATAGCAACGAGGTCAGCCCTACAGATTAGTAGCCATATTAGAGGTAGTACTCACCATATAAATAATTAGCCAATGACCAATAACAAAAACTTTCACAGTAGGCAAACTATGAACTAATGACCTACTGAACCAATATTGAAACAGCAAACTGGCATATTTTCTTACATGGATACATGGTGCTGAGACTATAGAAGTTTAAAGTAAAAATCTCCCTTGAAATACACCTTAGACCAAACCAAATTTCAAGACATTAGTTTATTCAGAGACTAATGAACCACATAAATTGATTGTAGGTTATTTGGGCTTCAAGTGAGCTACACAGTTTGGTTGATCTTGAGTTTTTTCCATCTTATGCTCTCCCCTCACAAGTAATTACTATTAAATCTCAAAGATGCTACTGATTTTGTCATGAAAGACAGGACTAGCTAGACTTTTATTCAGATTTTCTTCTGTAATATTATCAAGCAGGAGGATTATGACAATCAAACCAGTCATTTCCCAAAAGAATGCCCTGAGGGACCCAGTAGGTCTCCACCAGTAGTCTCGCACACTATGAAACATGATAAGTCCATATAGCAAAAGCATAAAGCAATGTTGTACATTGGAAATGAAAAGTAGCTAGGCAAAAAAATACCTACTGTGGTTTACATCAAATGGAGCTGTACCCATCCACTCTAATGAAGAAATTGCAGTACTGAGGACATTTCCAGGAAGTATTGAAGAGGCTACATGAGAGAACGATATATCACCCAGCTGCAGCTTTTCAAGCAGCATGTCTAAACTTCTTGAAGAATAGTTGCTCCCGCTGCCTTTGTCAAAATCAAGTTCATAGGCATTACAGTCTACATCATGCGGAGATTCATCCACAAGAGAGAGCATATAAAGGATATCAACCAATGTCTCTTCTCCTTGGTTTCTGTTTCTGGAGAAATTTTTACTAGATGTTTGTATCTTGCTATCTCTAGGAAGTCTCTGATATTTGAATTTTAGATGAAGTAAGTTTTTGCTTCCTATGATCATCGAACTTACATCTTCTGCTGAATTTGCAACAAAAGTTTCAAGCTGTGCTCTACACCACAATCGTAGGAGATCTGATAAACCATTTCTATGTCCAACCTTATTGTGTCTTTCTCCAGTCTTAGTGGCTGAACCTTCAGCCCCGTCATGGGAAGATCCAGAAGAAAGAGCAGCAACAACCTTGTCATGCATAGACCAATCACTAATACCCATTTCTGCAATTGAACTGATATTATCAAGAGGATCTTGTTGTTTATGGTACTCATGGTTGCTTGTAACTTCTAGGCTGCTATTATCCGTGAATTCATTCTTTTCAACCATCCTGAAATGATATGGTGAAATCGAAAAGGAAGGTATGTCTTCTTTTGCACTAATGTTACAACCTTTGACATGTACCCCTGAAATAAGAACAGGCCAATGAAATTCAAAAAATTAAATAAACAGCCAAGACATAGAAAAGGAAAGGCCTCCGGGTTATCAAGAGAAGATAAATAAAACAAGGACAAATATAGTAATCACAATTCACAAGTGATGATGATTTCAATTTTTAGAAAGTAATGTCAATCAACTCTTTGGAAAATGAACTTACATGAGTGTACCTCTGCCCCCAAATAAAGGCGAAGAGACTGGGCAAACATGATGTGTCCTTTTGACACTGATTCGCATAGTAAAAGATGGACGATGACACGATGAGGGCCGTCCCGCTTTTCACCGTGATTACCATTGTTGGCCTCATTTAAATTTGTTCTGCTTCTCGATTGCAGTTTTTTCTTGGTATTTTTTAATATGGATCGTGGAGATATCTCTACAAGCTGACAAGATCTGAAAGAATATTTTTTAGCTGTTTCTGGATGGATAAAAACACCAGATGTGAATACTACATCCATTTCAATACCATTCTCCTCATATTTATAAATAGATTTATCGCCTGAATCTTGGGCTCGAAGTTGTGCTTTAGCAATCATACAACCCTCATTCGGAGATTTCAGAGAAGAATTTTTACGTCTCTTTGGAGCTACTGCAACTTCAGCACCAGGCACAAGTTGAACTGGAAAAAATCACACACGTCAAATGATAGGCTTCAAAGCACGATTTCAAGCATAATAAAAGTCATGTACACCAGATTTCATACAGAACGGAACAGGATAATAACGGGTGGATTATATTGTTATATGGAAGACCAACTATATTCCTTAAACTGTATGTAACTGCATAAACAAAACAAAGTAAAAAGGTAATATCCAGGATTCCAGAAACTAAACTATGCTGTTACCTACTGGATTCTGGGGAAAGGTTGACATAACAATAAACGTCACAACTGTTTGTCCGTGCAACCACAACGGAAATTTCATTTGTTCGTGGACAACTCCAACCTGTATGCAGTAAGAGGTAAGTTATAAAAGCTCTGTCACTTGCTTAAATATTTAACAAACCAAGATTCACTTAAAATACCATAACCACACCCTGAATCAATTACAAACTTCTTAATGATATGAAACACAGTCCATAAAGCATATGCTCGAACTCAGAACACATATCCTACTTCTAAAATACTACGTTACGCCTCCCTAAATGCTGCATTATGGTAATTCGATACACGAAAGATCTTACACAAGTACAAACTAGCCAACCATACAATCAATCACATCACATCACCTGCTTCAAAATCACACTTTCAGCAAGCTCCGAATTGAGCTCCAAAATCTCCCAGTCATCCTCCGTAAGTGGCTCAACCGTAACCAGCGTAGCCTTCGGCAGATTACTGACTACACGCACCTTCACAGCCGACCGGTCGCTCAATCCAATGCAATCCGCATACTGACGAGCTATCTACAAAATCAACCGCCACACCCAAACCGAAATTCAGATAAGCAAAATCATCACTGATCAACCAAAAACGAACTCAAAGCCCCAAATTACAGTCGACCAATACCTCAATCGATGTAGGGGAAGACGACGCCGCGCCGCACCACGAGACGTGCCAGAGGCGATCACCGGAGCGGAGCTCGAGAGCTAGAACCGGAGGGAGGTAACCGGACTGCAGGGTTTGGATGAGAGAGAGAGGAAGAGAGACAAAGCAGCTTTCGATTCCCCCCACTGCTCTCACCTCAAACTCCATAGCTGAGTAGCTCCAATTTCTGCTCAAACTTTTAAAATTAATTAGAAAATAAGCGATATTTATATGCTTACACGAATTAATTACCTGCGGTTCTTCAGTTTCCAGCTCTCAGATTTCAAATAAAAACCTTCAGTTTCAACACGATTTTGAATTCGAGTGCAATGTAGAGAACTGAAGGGAAGAAGATAGGGAGAGAGAGAGAGAGGGAGAGAGAGAGAGAGAGACTTCCGATAATCTGTTGGTTAGATGTTGAAAAGCGTGCCCAGTTCAAATTTGGGCCGAAACTAGCTACTCCGGCCTGGGCCGAACTGTCGGTTGGGCCAATTAAACGGCCCAATTCATAGTGGGCTCGGCCCATTGATAACTTTAACCGCATATATTTAAATATTCAATTATAAATCATTTTCTTGATTTAATTTAAATTCCTAATTAATTCATAATCAAAAACCCATCTAAGCAAATTTTCTCAAACAAATATAAAAAATTAAAAATACATAAATTTGGGGGGAAAATTTCACAACATGAATTAATAATTTTGTTGTTTCTTGGCCCTCTCTTTTTTAAAATGGGCTCGACTGAATTGACTGAGTTGACTCGGCACGTGAACGATGAAATTGACTCACTACTCCACTTTAACACGTTGACTGAATCAAAATCACTATTAAAAGTCAAAATCTCCCCATTTTGAATTATACATAAACCTATTTAATTTATTTATTCATATGTACCAAACCTAGTAAAAGTTATGAGTACAATTCTTCATGCATGGGGCTGAATTAATCCACACGTACATAAACGCGCTGCAATTTTTCAAATTCTGTCCAAATTATATACCATAATTCTATATATACCTCACAATTACAACTCAAATCAATCATCAAAACAAGCTCAATACTCCGATTTTGAACTAATTATTTCCGTTTTAGAAAAGAATCGTACGAACAGAATTTCGAGAAAGTCGTCGAAGATGAACAGCACCGGAGGAGGGGCGGGATACCGAAAGAAGGCCGGGAGTGTGTTCCCGAAGAGAAGAGAGCATGTTTCTACGATGATGGGGAAGAAAATGGCTAAGGTTGTACGAAAAGCGTGCAAATATGTAGCTTCTTCTCTCAAGAATCGCAATAGTAAAGTAATGGATGTACCTGTCAGTGAGTCGTTTGAGAAATGTTAGATTTGGGTCTATGTTTGTAACATTTTTTTTTCGTTGATCTTTTGTTTTCATTTGGATTTACTTGTACATATATGTAATGTGCATGAATTATGTACCTGTAGCGATCTATTTAGAACGTTTGTTCATCTATATGAATTGAAAAGTTGATTATAGTATTGTGGTAAACTCGATGTTGCATTCATATAAAAGGTTCCATGCATAAGCAATTCGTAGTTTCTAGCACGAAACTTGTATCACGTGTTAATTTTATGTCTAGCTAGTTTGGATACGAATATTAGAGCCCTCAGAGTGGCTCAGGCCGGCTCAAACTCGTCGAGCTGTGTTGATCCGACTCAAGAGCATCGAGCCTCTCTGCATAACCTACCAGCTCATGCCGGCTCAAATTCACGAGATGACTCAAACCACCGAAATAATCTGATCGAAAACAGCCGATGGTATTTTCAAATTTCAAAGGGATGTGAAAAGAAAAGGAATTGGTCAAATAATTGACCGCTACTTTTGAAAGTAATGAATTTATACTCCATGATATAATTAAGGATGGGCTTAAACAATAATAATATTGGGCCTAAGCCCATTAGCTTATATCCTTTAATTGGGCTTTCAATTTCCAGCCCAACATTTAATAGTAAATTTAATTTTAAAAATCCAAATTCAATTTATAATTCTTTATTTTGATTTTTGAGATTATTATTCAGGCGGTCAGGCCAATTAATTAATTAAAGCATGTAATTCCTCTGCTGAAGAAATTAAACAGACTAGAGAAGTCTTAAATTATTTGTGAAGTTTGAAAGAAGAAAGAAAAAAAGAATTCAAGATTTGAATATTATTTAATATTCTGTTTGAATTGAAATGGTCTTGTTTCATAAAGGAAGGCCACATATAATAATTGAATAAGTCCTATTATTATTAGTGTTGGTGAAAGAAAATGCACTGACTTATTTCTTTCTTAATTAATAGATTCATAATACTTCCGTCTCATTTCATTAGTCATGTTTACTATTTCGAATTGTCTCACTTTACTAGTCTTGTTTCCTAAATAGAAACGTTTAACTCTTACGTTTCCCTTTTAACATTTGCATATATAAAATCTCGTGCCGAAAACAACAAAATTAGTGAAGTGTGACGGAGAGAGTATGTGATTTAAAAAAAATTAATGGAAATAGAAAGGGGTTAGTTGGAAATTAACACGTGAAAATGACCCTAATCAAAC
Source organism: Thymus mandschuricus (assembly GCA_029379335.1). Classification (NCBI taxonomy): domain Eukaryota; kingdom Viridiplantae; phylum Streptophyta; class Magnoliopsida; order Lamiales; family Lamiaceae; genus Thymus; species Thymus mandschuricus. Next base: position 40,828,309 of record CM057074.1, read on the forward strand.
ACTAAATGACGTTAACCCTAGATGTTTTATTTAATATTTAGAGGAATTTTGCAAAGTCAAATCCATTTTTTATATCAATACTAGTAGTATAGTGTAAACTGTAAAGAAAAATTCAAAACGCGATTGAGATTTAATTAGTTGTTGATTCTTTCAAGTACGAGTTAAATGTACTTCAAGTTTCGTTCCCATAAATTATTTACTAAAAAATAAATAATTCCAAAATCAAGAGATTATTTGTATGGGTAACGTGTTAGTCCGAAATTATACACTAAAAATCAAGGTAATTTTAAAATTAAAAAAATCTAAACTTTATTATAGTATTTATTTGATGCGAAATGATGAAATCTAACATATGCTTCTAGTTAATTAAATTGGGATTTAATTTAGGATAAATAATTAAAGTGATAAAATAAGATAAACGAATATGATATTAACTTAATGTAAATACTCTGTATATCTCTCTAAGTGAACTATTTTATTATTATACACCTTATGTATAAATATAAAAGGGCTATTTAATCAATCTCGAATTATGACCTAGATAATATTTTTTATTTCAATTAATTTTTCCAAAGTATGGACCGCTCGGTAACATAGACTACTACACACATACACACTCGACGTGTTGGCCCCTAAAAAACGTACAAAAAACATATGTAAATTATATTAGAAAATTACACACACATACTAATTATTTAATTATTAATTATATGGAAATTTCGTATTATTCATCTTACACATAACATATGTCACATAAGCAAAAGGCTAAATTATTATTAATGCATCCAAATTAGGAGGATCTTTCTTCGGAATCACGTAGAAATTATGTACAAAATTACCGATGCCTAATTAATTTATTTGTTTAGAACAATTATTTTGTGTGTTACTATCGTAGGTGATTAATTTATTTGTATACATGTAATGGTTTTATTACACGTTTGTAGGTAAGAATAAAGTGTTTTGCATTGTAAGAATTATTTTACATCCGTCACGTCGATAGTGATCCCGCCCCCGAATATTATAATTGACCTCCTTTTTTGTTATAGCATAAGTGAAGTTGTTTATAATGAATTAAGTAAAACACGGTATTAAGGAATAAATGTTTTGATTTGGTAGTAATATTAAATAGTAGTCATGTCTCCAATTTAGGGACAAAAGTTGGTTAGGTGAAGGAATTAAGAAAATAACTGCCTATATTTTTTGAAAATAACATGATTAGCCGTTTAAGGAAATTGATTATTTATATATGAATGGAACGATTTTAGTCTAAGTCAATTGAAATATTCTAATTCCAAATTTAGTTTATTTTTTTTTTCTTCTTAAAAACAAAAAACAAACAATCAACACCCTTTACATCATAATCACTTTCAATTATGTCAAAAACTAAATTACATTTTTTACTTACACGCCTAAAAACACGCTGCAAACACAAACTCATGCAAAAGTCAAGTCATGTGTATATATATTAAGCTCGCCGATACAGTCTGTCTCATTTTATTGATCATACTTTACGTATACACAAGAAACGGGACATATTATATAGTTACAATCTATTTAAACAATATACTCAAATTAAATGTAATTAGTATATTAGAATTAGAGAAAATGTTGGCCAATATTTCTCTACGCGAATTCGTTGACATTATTCACATCTCTTTCAACGTACATACATGATACATATATGCATGTTTCTTGTTGAATATTCAATTAAATAATTAATTTACGTACGTTAACACAAACACAGCCAACATTAATTAATTTCATTTCATTTTTTTTAATTTATATTAATTAATTTCACTCTACAAAATATATATTTATCATTCATCAACATCACTTATTTCTTCCTAGAAGTCTCAGAGAAATTAGGGCCAAAATTACTAGGAAATTAAGTACCCAAAAAAACTTAAACTCATATCCTCACCTCCTCTATATATAGCCTAAACCTAGCTAAAGCTTCAATCACACATTACAAAAATATTCATATACACAAGCAAGTACGTACTTCTTCGATTAAGGATTTAATTCGAAGGATATATCGATCAATCATGAGTTCCGGAGGAAAAGGAAGCGTTTTCCCGAAGAAGATGCCAAAGGTTTCGACGCTGATGGGGAAGACCATCGGAGCGGCTGCGGTGAAAGTGGTGAAATCTGCTGCCACTGCTGCCAAGAACAAGGGGAAGTAACAAAAGCATATTCAGATATTTAAGTTTGTGAAGTATTATAATGTAGCTGATAATTAAATTTCATTAATTAGCTTGTTATTTGTGTGTAAATGTTAGTGTTGGCTGTAAATTCATACGTTGTTGTACTTATACCATGCATGCATGGATTCATTGATTGTGTAAAAAATAATGTATAATGTAAAATAACGGTTTATGATCGTTTGTTTCGTTTCATATTGAAGAAATCGAAGGTAGAGAGAAGAATTTGGGGAAAGATATTTTCGTATTTCAGTAAAGATGCAAAAATACATCAACAAATCTGATCTGCAGAATACCGTTGGTACAGTATATGTACTGTACACAATATATGTACTGTACACAACTAACTACACAAAAGCGGGAATCAAAATAAGAAAAACGCTACACGTTTTCTTTTAATACAAAGAACAATCTATCGCCGTTGATCTTTAGTAAAGATCAACGGCTATTATTTAAACTGGAGATTAAAACCCGCCAACACTATTTCTTCATCTTCTTTACTGACTTCTCTTCACCACCATCTCTGTTCAAAGCTGTACGTACCATATCCATTATACCATCAGCCTCCATCTCTTGTGTACTTCTACACCCCCCCTCAAGGTGAAATTGGTGAACATCAACCAAATTCAGCTTGGACAATAAAGCATGAAATCGAGGGGAAGCTAGGGATTTGGTGAGAAAATCTGCCAATTGATCCGACGAAGAAACAGGGGAAGGAACCAAGAAACCAGAAACATACCTCTCTCGTACAATATGACAGTCGATCTCTATATGCTTGGTGCGCTCATGAAAGACACTATTTTTAGTGATATGGATCGCTGCCAAATTATCACAGTAGAGAGGAAAAGGAAGAGAAAGTGGGATCTGAAAATCAGTAAGCAAATAAGAAATCCAAACCATCTCCCTTGTAGTCAAACTAAGAGCACGGTATTCAGCTTCTGCAGAAGAAGCAACTGTGATTGCTTGTTTCTTGCATTTCCAGGATATCAACCCAGAACCAAAGAATACACAATAACCAGTCACCGAACGTCTTGAATCACTGCAAGTACCCCAATCCGCATCTGAATAGGCAGAAATAGTAGCTGGACTGGAGGAAGAATAGAACACCCCAAGTGATGGACAGCCCTTAAGGTATCGAAGAACATGTAAAGCAGCTTTCCAGTGTGCAGTAGTGGGTTTGGATACAAACTGACTTAGCTGCTGGGAGGCAAAAGAGACATCAGGCCGTGTCAAATTGAGATATAGGAGCTGGCCAACGAGCCTTCTGTAAGGCTCAGGATCAGACAATAATTCACCATCATGCTTGGATAAAGTTAGGCCAGGAGGGAAAGGAGTGAGAGCAGGCTTACAACCAATCAACCCAGCTGAAGTGATGATATCCAAAACATACTTACGTTGATTTAGAGAGATACCTGCACTGCCCCTAGCAACCTCCATACCCAAGAAATACTTAGCAGGCCCAAGATCTTTGATGGTGAAAGCTGAATGAAGAAACTCCTTCAATTCAGTGAGTAATTCAACAGAGGGACCACAAATTAGAACATCATCCACATATACTAGGAGACAAACAAAATTATCCCCTGTTCCTTTCAAGAAGAGGCAGTGGTCACTCTGTGATTGTACAAAACCAAATCTGAACAATTGCCTTGTGAACTCGGCATTGCATTCCCTTGAAGCTTGCTTTAAACCATATAGACTTTTAACCAACTTGCAAACTTGATTAGACTTAGCTCCATGCAAACCAGGAGGGACTACCATGTAAATCTCATCACTTATAAAACCATGAAGAAACGCGTTATTGATATCCAATTGATGAATTGGCCAATTGGATGCAGCAGCCATAGCAAACACAAACCTCACAGTAACCATTTTTGCCACAGGGGAAAAGACCTCATTATAATCAACACCAAACTTTTGATTAAACCCCTTAGCCACAAGTCTAGCTTTATATCTTTCAATAGATCCATCAGGATGTAGCTTCACTTTATAAACCCATTTACAACCAATAGGCTGCTTCCCCGGTGGTAATTCAGTTAACTCCCATGTGTGATTAGCATTTAATGCCTCAAGTTCCTTATTCATAGCATCTACCCACTCTTGAGAAAGACAAGCTTCTTTATAAGAGGTAGGCTCTTTATAGAGACATAGATTGAAGAGAAAAGAGGTGTAAGTGGGTGTCAAAGCTGAACAAACATAGTAAGGAAAAGTAGGAGGAGTGGTACTAGTAGAAGGTGTACCTAAAAATTGTGTAGTAAAACTGGAACACACATAATCCTCTAACCAAGAAGGAGGATTACGGGTCCTAGCTGCTCTACCCTCTGCTGGAACTACATGTTCAGTAGGAATATCCCCATGGAGATCCACATCTGGAGAAAAAGAAACATCATCATCCTCTCCATCAATATTAGATGAACTATCATGATCATCATCCACTGTATTTTCAACATGAGTATCCTGTTTGGTATGGGTAGTGACATCAACAATAGATTCATTATCTACTGCAGATGGTTCAAGTTCTATTGGAACTATAGGTAAGGATACAGATTGATCATGAGGATCAACCTGTGCAGGAATAGATTGGAGAAAAGGAAATGTATCAGGGAAAAATTTAACATCCCTAGATATAATCACTTTTGATCTATCCAAGTCAAACAGGAGATACCCCTTGTGAGTAAAATCAAGCCCCAAATAAACACACTTAAGGGATCTACTAGAGAACTTACTTTTAGAGGGAGTAAGATCCACTGCAAATGACAAACAACCAAAGGGTTTCAGCATAGAGTAATCTGGTTGTGTCTTGAATAAAAGCTCAAATGGAGAGAACCAATCAAGCACACGGCTAGGCAACCTGTTGATCAACCAAGTTGCAGTCAACAAAGAATAAGGCCAAAATTTAGAAGGCAAGCCACTTGTAAACATCAATGCCCTAGCTGTCTGCAACAAATTTCTGTGTCTCCTCTCCACCACCCCATTCTGTTGGGGTGTATATGGGCAACTCTTCTGATGAATGATGCCATGTTCTATAAAGAGCTTTAAAACCAGCTGATTGACAAATTCTGTCCCATGATCAGACCTAAACTGCTTTATATTTGTTTGGAACTGAGTCTTGATCATGTTGATAAAACTCTTGAGAGTATTAGCCACCTGATCTTTGCTGGGCAACATATAAGTCCATATCAGTCTGCTGTGGTCTTCTACCAGTGTTAGCATGTATTTTACTGAGCACAAATTGTCCTCAACATATGGCCCCCACAAATCTGCATGCACCAACTCAAACAATTGCTCAGTTCTTCTCCCCAAAACTGGAAATTGCTCCCTTGTTTGCTTGGCTCGAATGCAAACTTCACACCTTTCTATAATATCTATCATATCCTTCATCATTTTTCCATCTAAGATTCTCATGTGTTTCATAGTTGTAAGGGATGGATGTCCAAGAGCTATATGCCACTCATGGAGATTTAAATCTGCAGTTTTAATCATACTGCAAGCAAACTTCTCAATCAAAGTTTCCATGATGTAAAGATTACCTCTCATCTTAGCCATGGCTAGAACTTGATCTGTGTTATCCTTCTGGAAAACACAATGATCCTTGAAGAACATGCACTTTATCCCATAATCTTGAATCAACCTAGCCACTGACAGAAGATTATGGGTAAATCCAGGGATATACAATACATTCACCAGCAATAAATCTTTGGTTAACTTCACTTTTCCAGCATGAGTAACCAACTTGGAAGTTCCATCTGGAAGATGTATATTGATTGGTTTATCCAGCCTATAAGTAGTGTACATGAGTAGAGGATCACAACAAATGTGATCACTCGCACCAGAATCCACAATCCACAACTCTTTACCCATACTTGGCAGCACACTAAAGGCATAATGACCATCAAATGGAGTAGCCTGAGCAGATGCCTCATGCACAAAGTTAATATCAGACTTAGGCTTAGCATGTCCAGACTGTTGCATGTAAGAGTGAATGTACTTTGCTATTTCAGACTGAATCAGCTTACTCATGTCCTGACTTGACTCTTTCTGAGATGATCCTTCACTAACTGACTCCATATCAACCTCATTCTCAACCATATTAACCTTTCCTTGTCCCTGTGATTTGCTATCCTTCAACTTCTTGTACCAATCTGGTACTCCATGGATTTTGAAGCATTCACTAGCTTCATGTCCAGTAGCCTGACAGTGGCTACACCTTAACTTTCTCCTTTGTTCCTTAGTTAATCTAGGTTTGAATTGCCCATTCTGTCCTGCATCATTCCTATATCCTCCAGAATTCTTAGCATACTGCCCTGCATTCAAGCTGAGCAATCCACTAGAATCATATGCTGTATTATTCAGCTGTTTCCTGTCTTCCACTTGAACCACTAGTGAATAAGCTCTATCAATATCTGGTAATGGATCAATCATCATCACTTGATCACATACTGCTTCATACTCTTCATTAAGACCTTCCAAAAACTTCATCAATCTTTGCTGCTCCTCTCTAGCAACCACTTGACCTCTAGATCTACAAACACATTCAATTGGTGGCAACACAGCATCCAACTCATCCCAAAGAGCCACCAGATTATTGAAATACTCTAATACACTCTGATTTCCTTGTGTGTACTTAAAAATCTCTCTCTGTAGTCTAAACACCTTCGGACCATTCCTTCTACCAAATCTCAAGGTTATAGCCTTCCACAGCTTAAGAGTATTATCAATGTGTGTAAAGGCATTCACAAACTCCTTAGATATCGAGTTTATAATCCAAGCAGAAATCATAAGATCTACTTTCAACCATCGTTTATAATAAGAACAAGTTGAAATCGGTTCTGGAAAACTTCCATCAATCAATTCAAGTTTACTGCGAGTAGCTAAAGCTCTCCTAATAGATCTACTCCAGTTAACGAAATTAGTACCTGTGAGGTGAGCACTCACGAGCTGCATTCCTGGATGATCTGATTTCTCCAGATGCAAAATCTCACGCACTTGTCGAACTGTGAATCCAGGCGGCGGATCGATTCCATCATCGTCTCCGCCATCAAATCCACTTCCATTCGGTCCTGTTTTCCCATCAAAGCTGCAATCCTTGAACTCAGCTTCATCCTCATCCTTTACTCCACTAATTCCAGCTACCTCGTCTTCAACGCGACGTTGCCAATCATCTTTACGCTGTTGCTTCACCATTTTTCAGACAGATCCAAGCTCAAAATCAGAGTAACGCAAGCAGAAATTTCTAAAATCCTGCTCTAGATACCATGAAGAAATCGAAGGTAGAGAGAAGAATTTGGGGAAAGATATTTTCGTATTTCAGTAAAGATGCAAAAATACATCAACAAATCTGATCTGCAGAATACCGTTGGTACAGTATATGTACTGTACACAATATATGTACTGTACACAACTAACTACACAAAAGCGGGAATCAAAATAAGAAAAACGCTACACGTTTTCTTTTAATACAAAGAACAATCTATCGCCGTTGATCTTTAGTAAAGATCAACGGCTATTATTTAAACTGGAGATTAAAACCCGCCAACACTATTTCTTCATCTTCTTTACTGACTTCTCTTCACCACCATCTCTGTTCAAAGCTGTACGTACCATATCCATTATACCATCAGCCTCCATCTCTTGTGTACTTCTACACATATACTACTCCCTCCGTTTCTTATTATTATATAACTACCTAAACTAACACACATAGAGATATTATTGTAATATAATCTTCTATCGACGTGCATATATAAATGAAGGAATACGTATTTCACTTTACAAATCAAAACGTTATATTCCCTCCGTCTTTTCTTGAGTGATCGCTTTTACTATTATTTAATATCTCACATATAAAATAATAAAAGTAGTCACTTAAAAGAGAACGGGATGATAATTAATTAATTCATTTATCTGAAAATAATAAGCAACATCTCTTTTTAGTTCTTACTTCCTTGAAAGTCGAAACCACAAGCATATATACTTATTTTCTCTTTTTATAAAGTAATTTATTTTTTGTTTTTTCAAAAGAGGGCGAACGACCTTAATTAGTCGGTGAATTTCTAAGTACACAAAATATATATATATTATAAAATTACATGCATTAGATATTTCAAAAGGAAATTTCACACCACTAACCAAGAACTTGCATAAATTATAAGTTTAGGCGCCAAAATATAAAAGGTTATTTTCCTTAACCCCCTCCTTCATGTATATCGGTAATATAATATAAATCAATAGATTCATCCTTCTTTCGCTAACGTTGAAGTTTTGTACTTAAATTCCAGTGATAACAACTACACTCATTTAAAAGTCGTACTTGTTGGGTCTTCTATCAAAATGATATAGCTAAAAATCGAGTCCACAATTGGGGGTTTTTAGATGAGACGAGATTCCATCAATTAATGTCATGCATCAGATCATGAGTAAATTTAATTTAAATTTAAAAAAAAATTAAAAACAATCTAATATATGTAGCACAAGGAAACTTCACAATATCAACCAAGAAACTAAATGAGCATAGGTTAAAGTCATAGTCATAATATATGTATCCTTTCTTTCATTCATATTTACTCAAGTTTACACCCATAAAATCAATACTTTGGGAAAATAATAGGAAATTTGCACCATTTCTTCTCTGAAATTACTTAATTAGAAATCACCAAACAAATTAAAACCCTAACTCCCAATTACATCTATAAATAGCAACCAACATTCATAGAGCTCAAAAGCAAGAAAAACACTAACAAAGCTAGAGAGAGAAGATGGATTCATACAAAGGGGAAAACAGCAAGAACAATGGAAAGCATGAAGAAGAAGTCAACAAGAAGAAGAAGGCAACTGTCATTCCTGCAAAAGGGAAGCATGTCTCAACACTCATGGCTGGGAAAATTGCTCAAATTGTCGGAAAAACTTCGCAGAATCACAACAACGACTCTCAAGTCCGTCCCGAGTAAAAATCAATATATAGTTTCGTCGCATAGATATATAGTTGATATTACATATTAATATGTGTTGTCATGTGTCTTTCTAGCTAGTATTAATTGTTGGAATTTGGCTTTGACCAAATAAATGAATAATAATTTATATTTAATTTATTAAATTAAATGATAAATTATTAATCTACTCCGAGAGTAGATGATCGTGGTATATTGATATGCTCAAATCCGAATTCCGGTGAGTGAGATATAATATATCAAAGATTGAGTTGGTGGAGTTATTACAAGGTGGATAGACTCTTGTAATAAATTTGTCCCACATTGATTAAAGAACATTAATTAGTTGTGTATTTAACTAACTATACTAATGGGCTAATTAATCAAGTGGGCCAGAGAGTGAGTGACGGGCTCTCGCGCGCACACACACACACGCGCGCGCCGCCGCCGTCCGTCCGGGCCGGGCTCGGGCTCATGGCCGTGGCCGTGGCCGTGGACTTGGATCAGCAAATGGGATTGGGCCTAGATTCAGGCCCAATACGAATAAGCCCAGCCCGCAAGATCTGTCCAGATTCGTTGATCTGGTTCGTCCAGGTTCAATGAACCAAATTCAAACGTTCAAACGTTTGTAACTCTCGTCCACCAACATAATGGGCTGCCAGTAACCGACGCGGGCCTTAATGGTGTCCATTTACTCCTCCCATGGGTTGATGCCTATAAATAGAGGCCTTCTTGGCCATTAGCAGATACACGAAATTCATATCTCTGCATTCCTTTTCCTTGATCATTTCACACGAGTTCAGTCCTCGTTTTCATCCAGTTAGCCGGGGCTCGGTGGTGTGCGGTGCTGCTACCTCCGATACGAAAGTCGTTTCACCTTTTGGGAAGCTACGCCTGTTCCGTGAGCACTACCGGGGCGTACAGCTTCTTGCGGTGAGAGTTTCTGCTCGACTCGACTTTACCACCTCTGTTCGTGCTTGCTGCTGCTGAACGTGTTTCACCGTCCTAACATTAATTCCACTGTACTGTTCATGGATGCACTTGTTGTAAGAGTTCTATAATGTTTTATTAATATGAAGAAAAAAAAATTAAAGAGTTTGTTTAAATAACTAATTTTGTAGTAACCATTCTATAATTTGGCTTCAATTTTTCATTTTATATTAATTGTTTCCAATATAGAGACAATAGTTCGTTAGAATAAGAAAAGGGAAAGATTCGAATCTTCGATTATGGTATTAATCATTGTCCCTTCATTCCTCAATAGGGAATATAAATTGATTGTGTATATAAAGTGCAGTTGCTATTATTGAATTGACTCATGTGATTTGATCAAATTAATTAATTAATCAGCCGATAACCTTAGTTTAAAACTAACTGTGGTTTTTTTATTAGAGTACTGTACTTAGTGCTAATCCATATATGGTGTACATACTTAAAGAAAAAGAACAGAGCAAATTGGAGTGATAATTACTTTTTAGAAATTAATTTAGGGTTTAAAACTATAGTTGATGTGGACCACACACATACGGTGTTGGTGTGTGTGTGTTTATTGACCTAGTGATTGGGGGTTAAATTTCGAGGCTAAAGGTCTGGAGTTAGAGTCCTTTTAAATTTCCTGTTATTTATTTGTTATAAAATAAAATTTTTTAAGGAGGTGTTGGTGTTTACAAACATAAACTGTCTAATTAGTCTAATGCATGTAATTCCTCTGCTGAAGAAATTAAACAGACTTGAGAAGTCTTGAATTATTTGTGAAGTTTGAAAGAAGAAAGAAAAAAAGAATTCAAGATTTTGAATATTATTTAATATTCTGTTTGAATTGAAATGGTCTTGTTTCATAAAGCGTGGCCACATATAATAATTGAATAAGTCCTATTATTATTAGTGTTGGTGAAAGAAAATGCACTGACTTATTTTCGTCTCACTTCATTAGTCATGTTTACTATTTTGAATCGTCCCACTTTACTAGTCTTGTTTCCTAAAATAGAAATAAGTAACTCTTACTTTTCAATATGGACCCCTTACTTTTCTCTTTTAACATTTGCATATAAAATCTCGTGCCGAAAGCAACAAGATTAGTGAAGTGAGACGGGGTACGTGATTTAAAAAAATTAATGGAAATAGAAAGGAGTTAGTTGGAAATTAACACGTGAAAATGACCATAATCAAACACTAATTTACGTTAACCCTTAGATGTTTATTTAATATTTAGAGGAATTTCGCAAAGTCAAATCCTTTTAGTGTAAAGAAAAATTCAAAACGCGATTGAGGTTTTAATTAGTTGTTGATTCTTTCAAGTACGAGTTAAATGTACTTCAAGTTTCGTTCACATAAATTATTTACTAGAAAATAAATAATTCCAAAATCAAGAGATTAGTTGTATGGGTAACGTGTTAGTCCGAAATTATACACTAAAAATCAAGGTAATTTTAAAATTAAAAAAATCTAAACTTTATTATAGTATTTATTTGATGCGAAATGATGAAATCTAACATATGCTTCTTGTTAATTAAAATTGGGATTAAATTTAGGATAAATAATCAAAATGATAAAATAAGAGAAGCAAATATGATATTAACTTAATGTAAATACTCCGTCTATCTCTTTCTAAGTGAACTATTTTATTATTGTACATCTTATATACTCCTAGAAAGAGACGGAGAAGTACTATAATGCGAGAAATTCCGAGTAGTTTCTACAATAATATTGCATTAACCATTGAATAACAACGAACTTAAATCAATCTCGAATTATGACCTAGACTATATAATATTTTTTTTTTATTTCAATTAAAATTTCCAACTCGGTAACATAGACTACTACACACATACACACTCGACGTGTTGGCCTCTAAAAAACGTACAAAAAATATATGTAAATTATATTAGAAAATTACACACATATACTAATTAATTAATTATTTAATTAATTAATTATATGGAAATTTCGTATTATTCATCTTACTCTTACACATAACATATGTTGCAAACACAAAAGGCTAATTTATTATTAAAATTAATACATCGAAATTATAAGGATCTTTCTTAGGAATCACATAGAAATTAATTAAGCATAAGAACTCGAGGTTATATATACCCTACAACCCTTAAAAAATTGAAATAACAAAGATAAATTAAGAAGAAACAAAATCGTCACACCAAAACGAGTGATCTATATCTTGCTTTGGTACTATTGAAGCGAAGATCGAAGATGAACTCGAGCAACGGAGCGAAGAACAAGGGACGCGTCGTTCCGAAGGAGAGGGAGCACGTTTCGACGATGGTGGGCAAGAAAATTGTACAAGTTGCAGAAAAGGTTTCAAAGTCTGCTGCAAATTCTGTCAAGAATCACAACGATAAGGGAAAAGTTAATCCATCCAACTAAATTAATTACGTACTAATTTGTAATTAGTTTATTTGTTTTAAACAATTATGTGTGTGTTTAGTAGTGTGGGTGATTCATTTGTATACATGTAATGGTTGTATTATTACACATTTGTATGTAAGAATAAAGTGTATGTTTTTCAGTGTAAGAATTATTCTACATTCGTCTCGTTGATAATGATTCCACTGAATATTATAACAGACCAGGCCTCGTTTTGCTATAATATAAGTGAACTTGTTTATAATGAATTAAGTAAAACACGTCATTAAGGAACAGAGTTTTGATTTGGTAGTAATATTAAATAAAATTTAGTAGTGTCATGTCTCCAATTTAGGGACAAAAGTTGGTTGGGTGAAGAAAATTAAGAAAATGGCATTTATAATTTTATTTTTTAAAATGAATTTGAGAATGAATGGAACGACGATTTTAGTCCAAGTCAGTCTTTTCCTACACGCACGTTAACTCGAGTTGCAATTTTGTTTTTTTTCTTAAAAACAAAAAACAAACAATCAACACCCTTTACATAATTAATAATCACTTTCAATTATGTCAAAAACTAAATTACATTTTTTTTCCTTACACGCCTAAAAACACGGTGCAAACACAAATTCATGCAAAAGTCCACGTATATCAGTCGTGTGCACATTAAACTCGACGATATGGTATAGTATGTCTCGTTTTAGATCAAGATTACGTATACTTAAGAAACGGGACAAATTATATCACTATTAGGAAAAAATTAGAAAGCAATGCTAGAATCGGAGTTATTTTGAGGTAATTACAATCTATTTGAACAATATATGTTTTGTGAAAGTCAAATCAAATGTAAGTATATTAGAATTAGAGAAAATGTTGGCCAATTTTCAACGCGAATTAATTCATTGAAATTATTCAAGTCTTTTTCAACACAACCGCGGCCATAAACACTAACCGGCGAAATAGTCGTTTATTTCCGATGGAAATTCCGTTTCATTTCTTTAATTTATATTAATTAATTTCTCTCTACAAAATATACATATATAGCAACATCACTTATTTCTTCCTAGAAATCTCAGAGAAATTAGGGCCAAAATTACTAGGAAATTAAGTACCCAAAAATAAGTTAAACTCATATATATCCTCCTCTATATATAGCCCAAACCTAGCTAAAGCTTCAATCACACATTACAAAAACATTCATATACACAAGCAAGTACGTACTTCTTTGATTAAGGATTTGATTCGAAGGACATATCGATCAATCATGAGTTCCGGAGGAAAAGGAAGCGTTTTCCCGAAGAAGATGCCAAAGGTTTCGACGCTGATGGGGAAGACCATCGGAGCGGCTGCGGTGAAAGTGGTGAAATCTGCGGCCACTGCTGTCAAGAACAAGGGGAAGTAACTAAAGCATATTCAGATCATATTTAAGTTTGTGAAATATTATAATGTAGCTGATAATTAAATTGTGTGTAAATGTTAGTGTTGTTGGCTGTAAATTCATACGTTGTTGTACTTGTTACCATGCATGCATGCATGGATTCATTGATTCAGGGAATTATACTGTAATATAATGTAAAATAACAGTTTATTTATTATAATCGTTTGTTTCGTTTTATATACTACTCCCTCCATTTTTTATTATAAGATTATGTCTTTATTATATAACTAGCTACGAATTCCTCGTAAAATTGTTGTCTAATACGCAATGCGGGTATACTTTATAAGTCTTTTTAATAATTCATCCAAGTTCACATATAAAATAATAAAAGAAATCACTTAAAAAGAGACGAGGTAATAATTAATTTATCATTTATCTGGAAATAATAAGCAACCTCTGTTTTTAGTTCTTACTTCCTTGAAAGTTGAAACCACAAGTATACTTATTTTCTCTTTTTATTAATAATTTATTTATTGTTTTTGCAAAAGAGGACGAGCGACCTTAATTAGTCGGTGAATTTCTAACTACACAAATATAAATATCTTCTCAAAAAAAAAAAAAAAATTACATTATCAAAAGGAAATTTCACATCATTAACCAAGAACTTGCATAAATTATAAGTTTAGGCGCCAAAAATAAAATGTTATTTTCCTTGTCCCCCTCCTTCATGTATATTTGGGAATATAATATAAATCAGTAGATTCATCCGTCTTTGGCTAACGCTGAAGTTCTGTGCTCAAATCTTGCTAATAGCAACTACACTGATATTAAAAAAGTGCACACTTGTTGGGTTTCCTACCCAGATGATATAGTTGAAAATCGAGTCCACAAGTAAGGGTTCTTAGATGAGACGGAATTCTATCAATGTCATGCATCAGATTATGAGTAAATTTAAATTGAATTAATAAAAAAATTGAAAACAATCTAAGATATGTATTGTAGCACAAGGAAACTTCACAACATCAACCAAGAAAATGAGCATAGGTTAAAGTCATAGTCATAATATATGTACCCTCTCATTCATATTAACTCAAGTTTACACCCATAAAATGATCAATACTTTGGGAAAATAATAGGAAATTTGCACCATTTCTTCTCTGAAATAACTTAGAAATCACCAAACAAATTAAAACCCTAACTCCCAATTACATCTATAAATAGCAACCAATATTCATAGAGCTCAAAGCAAGAAAAACACTAACAATTAAACAGAGAGAGAGTGAAGACGGATTCATACAGAGGGAACAGCAGCAAGAATGGAAAGCATGAAGAAGAAGGCACCAAGAAGAAGAAGGCAACTGTCATTCCTGCAAAAAGGAAGCATGTCTCAACACTCATGGCTAAGAAAATTGCTCAAAAAATTGTCGGAAAAACTGCGCAGAATCACAACGACGACTCTCAAGTCCGTCCCGAGTAAAAATCAATATATAGTTTCGTCGCATAGATATATAGTTGCTATTACATATTATTATGTGTTGTCTTGTGTCTTTCTAGTATTCCACTGTACTGTTCATGGATGCACTTGTTGTATTCTATAATGTTTTATTTATATATATGAAGAAAAAAAATTAAAGAGTCTGTTTAAATTAACTAATTTTGTAGTAACCATTCTATAATTTGGCTTCAATTTTTCAGTTTATATTAATTGTTTCCGATATAGAGACAATAGTTCGTTAGAATAAGAAAAGGGAAAGATTCGATTATGAAATATATTCCTGGTATTAATCATTGTCCCTTCATTCCTAAATAGGGAATATAAATTGATTGTATATAAAGTGCAGTTGCTATTATTGAATTGACTCATGTGATTTGATCTAATTAATTGATTAATCAATTAGCCAACAACCTTAGTTTAAAACTAACTGTGGTTTGTTATTAGAGTAGTTAGTGCTAAACCATATATATATGGTACATAATTAAAGAAAAAGAACAGAGCAAATTGGAGTGATAAGAAATTTAAGGTTTTAAACTATAGTTGGTGTGGGTCACACACACAAAACCACACACATACGGTGTTGGCGTGTGAGTGTGCGTTGGCCTAGTGATAAGAGGTTAAATTTTGGGGCTAAAGGTCTCGAGTTAGAGTCCTTGACCCGACCTGTGAATTTCGTGTTATTTGTTATAAAATAATTTTTTTTTTTTTACAAAAGTGTTGGTGTTTACAAACATAAACTTTCTAATTAGTCTAATTAATTGTAAAGATTGATCGAGGAAATTTCGTGGATATATAAATAAATAAAAACAATTTAGACATTTACTATTTCAACTTGTTAAAGAAGAAAAGCAAAGAGGCAAACACACTCCACTACACAAGCAAAATGTGGAGCCATTTACATCATTATTTAGTTAAATTAACCAGTTGTGTCTGTTTAACCTAACAGTAGGGAATTAATATCGAAAATTGAAGGGTGTATGTTTGATTTCTTATGACGCGATCTTAAAATTTGATGTTAGTTATTTTAAACAGGACAGAATGAATATAATGCAATTTAAATATCTCGAGAGTTTCTCATCAATCACCAAGATAAACACAATCTTAAGAAGACATCAAAACCTAACACCACACACTCACACACAATTACACACTTGTAAAATGAAAAACTACAACAAAATCAACCCTCACTACAACATCATTTTGTGCGATTGATATATTATTTTTCACCCACGAAATTACATAGAACTAATTAGGAAAGTGCAAAAGAAACATTAAAAAAGAGGAAGAAATAGTAGAATGGGTGCATTACAATTTGCATTCCCCACTATATAAACCCCTCCATAATCTTAGCTTGAAAAACACACCACAAAACATTCTGATATCCGATTATTATTTGTAGAGAAGATCGAAGATGACTAGCAACGGAGAAGGTAGCAGCTATGGCAGAAAGAAAGGAGATACCGTTATTCCAAAAAAGAAAGAAAAAAGTGTTACGGTTCAGTCTGCTGAGAAATTTATCGAGTTGGGAGAGAAAGCCGTCAAGTCTGCTGCTAAGGTTTATAAGGATCACAAAGATAAGGGGAAAGTTAAACCTTATAATCCTTAGTGATTTATGTCAATAAGTTTGATAAGTTAATTTCTTCATAATTTATGAATTTCCACTAAATATTTGTGTGCTTTTTTCGAATAATTGTAACATTATGTATATTTTCTAAAAGATCTAAGATAGCTAGCTACATATGTATTCAGTTGTATTTATGTGTATTTCGACATGTATTTATATTTTAAAATAATAATGTATTCATTTGTTATTTTACTGTGTACGTTATTTATTTCTACTGCATGTGTATTCAATTTGATGTAAATCATGACACGTGAAATGCACGAGAGTCCATATTTACATAATCACGTGTATACACAACACCATCATGCATGCATGGATATGCGTGATTACAAACAAATTAATCGGTATGAAACTTATAAATTTGTCGATTATTTACTTGCTATAAACCTCATAAATTTGTCGATTCTCGTTCTAAGATTCATACATGATAATATTTTATACTATATTTTGCCTCATAATGAAATTCTCTTAACAACGTCCTTGTCGAGCGCATTTAGTAACCTTGTTACATAAATTAATTACCACGTTATAAGAAAATTACACACATATACTAATTATTTAATTAATTAATTAATTATATGGAAATTTCGTATTATTCATCTTACTCTTACACATAACATATGTTGCAAACACAAAAGACTAGCTAATTTATTATTAAAATTAATACATCGAAATTATAAGGATCTTTCTTAGGAATCACATAGAAATTGATTAATCAAGAACTCGAGATTATATATACCCTACTACCCTTAAAAAATTGAAATAACAAAGAGAAATTAAGAAGAAACAAAATCAATCATCACACCAAGCAAGTCATCTATATCTTGCTTTGGTACTATTGAGGTGAAGATCGACGATGAACTCGAGCAACGGAGCGAAGAACAAGGGAAGCGTCGTTCCGAAGGAGAGGGAGCACGTTTCGACGATGGTGGGCAAGAAAATTGTACAAGTTGCAGAAAAGGTTTCAAAGTCTGCTGCAAATTCTGTCAAGAATCACAACGATAAAGGAAAAGTTAATCCATCCAACTAAATTAATTTATTTGTTTAAAAGATTATTGTGTGTGTTTAGTAGTGTGGGTGATTCATTTGTATACATGTAAGGGTTGTATTACACATTTGTATGTAAGAATAAAGTGTTTTTCAATGTACGAATTATTTTACATCCGTCTCGTTGATAGTGATCCAGTCAAATATTATAACATACTCGTTATAATATAAACGAACCTGCTTATAATGAATTAAGTAAAACACGTCATTAAGGAACAAAGTTTTGATTTGGTAGTAATATTAAATAAATTTTAGTAGTGTTATGTCTCCAATTTAGGGACAAAAGTTGGTTAGGTGAAAAAGAATGAATTTGAGAAGGAAATTAATCATTTATTTATGAATGGAACGACAATTTATTAGAGTTGCAATTTGTTTATTGTTTTTTTTTTCTTAAAAAAAAAAAATCACTTTCAAATATGTCAAAAACTAAATTAAAATTTTCTTACACGTCTAAAAACACGCTACAAGCACAAATTCATGCAAAAGTCTACATATATCAGTCATGTATACATTAAGCGTGCAGGTATCGTATAGCTCGTCTCATTTTATTGTTAATATTTTACATATATTTAAGAAATGAGACAAATTATATCATTTTCAGGTAATTACAATCCATAAATACATATTTTGTGAAAGTCAAATTATATGTAAGTATATATATTAATTAGGATTAGAGAAAATGTTGGCCATTTCTCTACGCGAATTCGTTGAAATTTTTTCAAGTCTCTTTCAACGTACATACATGCATGTTTCTTGTTGAATATTTAATTAATTAGTTAATTTACGTACGTCAACACAACCGCGGCCACAAACCCTAACCGGCGAAATAGTCGTATTATTTCCGGTGGAAATTCCATTTCATTTTTTTAATTTATATTAATATTTCACGCTACAAAATATATATTTTTCATTATGGGAAAATGATGAGTAACATCACTTATTTCTTCCTAGAAATCTTACAGAAATTAGGGCCAAAATTACTTGGAAATTAATTAAATTACCCCAACTCTCTCTATATATATAGGACCAAAATCGAACTAGCTTCAATCACACATTACAAAAATATTCATATACACAATAACACAAGCAAGTGCGAACTTCTTCGATTAAGGATTTTATTCGAAGGACATATCGATCAATCATGAGTTCCGGAGGAAAAGGAAGCGTTCTCCCGAAGAAGATGCCAAAGGTTTCGACGCTGATGGGGAAGACCATCGGAGCGGCTGCCGTGAAAGTGGTGAAATCTGCAGCCACTGCTGTCAAGAACAAGGGGAAGTAACCAAAGCATGCATTCAGATGTGTATTCAAGTTTGAAATATTATATTATAATGTAGCTGATAATTAAATTGTGTGTAAATGTTAGTGTTGTTGGCTGTAAATTCATACGCTGTTGTACTTGTTACCATGCATGCATGCATGGATTCATTGATTCAGGGAATTATACTGTAATGTAATGTAAAATAACAATAACAGTTTATTTATTATAATCGTTTGTTTCGTTTTATATACTACTCCCTCGGTTTCTTATTATAAGATTATGTCTTTAATATATAACTAGCTACGAATCCCTCGTAAAATTGTTGTCTAATACGTAACGTGGGTATACTCTATTTTCAAATTTTAATCACACACTAACACACACAGAGATGATGAATTAATAGGAAAAATTGTTGTAATATTATCTTCTATCGACGCGCATAAATGAAGGATACGTATTTCGCTTTACAAACCAAAACGTTATATTCCCTCCTCCGTCTCTTTCTAAATGACCTAATTAAGATATAAAATAATAAAGGATGTTCCTTAGAAAGAGATCATTATTAGAAAATAATAAGCAACATCTCTTTTTAGTTCTTCCTTGAAAGTTGAAACAACAAGCATACTTATTTTCTCTTTTTATTAAGTAATTTATGTTTTGTTTTCGCAAAAGACGACGAGCAACCTTAATTAGTCGGTGAATTTCTAAGTACACAAATGTATAAAAAAATATATATATAAAATTACATTAGATATATATTTCAATAGGAAATTTCACATCATTAACCAAGAACTTGCATAATTATAAGTTTAGGCACCAAAAATAAAATGTTATTTTCCTTACCCCCCCCCCCCCCCCCCCCCCCCCCCCCCCCCCCTCCTTCATGTACATTGCGAATATAATATAATTCAATAGATCATCCGTCTTTGCAAGTTCGAGTTTTTAGAAGAGGCGATAACTTTATCATGGTATCCGTACCTTTGGGGCACGCTGAAGTTTCTATGCTCAAATCCCGCTGATAGCAACTACACTTATATTAAAAGTGCACACTTGTTAAGTTTCCTACCAAGTAGATATAGTTAAAAATCAAGTCCACGAGTAAGGGTTTTTAGATGAGACGGGATTCTATCAATGTCATCATGCATCAGATCATGAGTAAATTTAAATTAAATTGAAAAAATTGAAAACAATCTAAGATATGTAGCACAAGGAAACTTCACAATATCAACCAAGAAAATGAGCATAGGTTAAAGTCATTGTCATAATATATGTACCCTTTCTTTCATTCATATTAACTCAAGTTTACACCCATAAAATCATTACTTTGGGAAATAATAAGAAATTTGCACCATTTCTTCTCTGAAATAACTTAGAAATCACCATACAAATTAAAACCCTAACTCCCAACTACAATCTGATCTATAAATATATAGCAACCAATATTCATAGAGCTCAAAGCAAGAAAAACACTAACAATTAAACTAAGAGAGAGAGAGAGAGAGAGAGAAGATGGATTCATACAGAGGGAACAGCAGCAAGAATGGAAAGCATGAAGAAGAAGGCAACAAGAAGAAGAAGGCAACTGTCATTCCTGCAAAAAGGAAGCATGTCTCAACACTCATGGCTGAGAAAATTGCTCAAAAAATTGTTGGAAAAACTTCGCAGAATCACAACAACGACTCTCAAGTCCGTCCCGAGTAAAAATCAATATATAGTTTCGTCGCATAGATATATAGTTGATATTACATATTAGTATGTATTGTCTTCTTGTGTCTTTCTAGTATTCCACTGTACTGTTCATGGATGCACTTGTTGTAAGAGTTCTATTATGTTTTATTAATATATGAAGGAAAAAAATTAAAGAGTCTGTTTATAATTTGGCTTAGATTTTAAGTTTATATTAAATGTTTCCAATATAGAGTCAATACAATAGTTCGTTAGAATAAGAAAAGAGAAAGATTCGATTATGGAAAGGCAAAA
This sequence comes from Thymus mandschuricus, assembly GCA_029379335.1. Lineage (NCBI taxonomy): Eukaryota > Viridiplantae > Streptophyta > Magnoliopsida > Lamiales > Lamiaceae > Thymus > Thymus mandschuricus. Next base: position 40,849,578 of record CM057074.1, read on the forward strand.
TATGTTCCTTGTATTTAATCACTGTCCCTTCATTCCTCAATAGGGAATATAAATTGATTGTATATAAAGTGCAGTTGCTATTATTGAATTGACTCATGTGATTTGATCAAATTAATTGATTAATTAATTAGCCAATAACCTTAGTTTAAAACTAATTGTGGTTCTTATTAGAGTACTTAGTGCTAATCCATATATGTTACAAAATTTGAAAGTTATTCTAAAAGATGAATTCTCATTATATTTCAACACCGAATTCATGTCTTCAAAAAAAACAGAGCAAATTGGAGCGGTAGTTACTCCCGTGTTTCTTCTCGTTTGACATGTTTCGTTAATTTTTATCATTCAAATAGAGTATTCAACCAACGAGCCAAATGGAAAGAAACGAAAGGAGTACTATTTTAGAAATTTAACGTTTAAACAATAGTTGGCGTGGGCCATATACACACCAATACACACACATGCACACGAATACACACACAAAATGTTTTGGTCTTTACAAACTACAAACATGAACTTACTAATTAATCTATTTAATTTAATTATAAAGATTGCTCGAGGAAATTTCATGGATATAAAAATGAATTAAATTAAAAAATATTTAAAAAAATTCAAAGGCAAACACACTATACTACACAAACATAATGTGGAGACCTTTGTATAATTATTTAATTAAATATCTTAAATTTAAAAAAAATAATTTTTAAATAGTTGAGGTATCATAGTACGTAGCGTATTTTTTCCCCTCGATCACTGAATAAAATTTATATTTCTCGTGTGCATGTGCTTGACCTAACGGTAGAAAATTAATATTGAAAACCTAAAGGTTGTATCTTCAAGCCTTCAGTGATGCGGTCTTTAAATCTGATATTCATTATCTTACCCGAGACGACACAAAAGACATATAATGAAATTTAACATCACAAAAGTTTCCCAGTATTCACCGAGAAAGCACACAAGAAACTACTTATAAGTAGAATAGGTGCACCACATTTCACAACCCTGGCTGGCTATATATATCCCTCTAGCCTTAGCTTGCAAAATACACCACAAACAAATATTCCGATACTCGATTATTATTAGCAGAGAAGATCGAAGATGAACAGCAACGGAGAAGCAGGCAGCAGTCAAGGAGGAAACAGAGGAGATAGTACTGTTAATCCAAAAAAGAAAGGAAAGAGTGTTGCGGTTCAGTCTGCAGAGAAAATTGTCGAGTTGGGAGGGAAAGCCGTCAAGTCTGCTGCTAAGGCTTATAAGGATCACAAAGATAAGGGGAAAGTTAACCATTGTGATAGTCCTTAACTATTTTATGTTACTATAAGTTTCCTTCTTAAATTATGCATATGTCTACTAAATATTTGGGTGCTTTTTCCTTTCCAAATAATGGTAATGTGTGTATACTCTATTAATTTCTAGAACATATGTAGCTAGCTACATATGTGTTCAGTTATGTATTCATGTGTGTTTCGGCACATTATATAATATACTTCATTCGTCCCCTTCAAGTGGAGTCCTTCTTCTTTCTTTTTTTTTTTTTTTTCAATGTCTGATTAATTAGTCTAATTAAAGCGAAGAGGCAAACACACTCTACTACACAAGCAAAATGTGAATCCCTTTGTATCATTATTTAGTTAAATTAACTAGTTGTGCGTGTTTGACCTAACAGTAGGGAGTTATAATATCTGAGACTGAAGGGCATATGTTCGATTTCTTATGACGTGATCTATAAATTTGATGTTAGTTATCTTAAACGAGACAGATGGAATATAATGCAATTTAAATATCTCAGGAGTTTCCCATTATTCACCAAGAAAGGCTCAATCATAAGGAGACATCAAAACCTAACACCACATAGTTACACACTTATAAAATAAAAAACTAAAACATAATCAACCCTCGCTACAACATCAATTATATATCTTTGTGCGTTGATATATAATTTTTCACCCACGAAATTACGTAGGAACTAATTAGGAAAGTGCAAAAGAAACATTTAAAAAACAAGAAGAAATGGTAGAATGGGTGCATTACATTTTGCAACCCCCCACTATATATATAAACCCTTCCATAATCTTAGCTTGAAAAACACACCACAAAACATTTCGAAGATGACTAGCAACGGAGATGGTAGCAGCCATGGCAGAAAGAAAGGAGATACCGTTATTCCGAAAAAGAAAGAAAAGAGTGTTACGATTTAGTCTACAGAGAAATTTATCTAGTTGGGAGAGAAAGCCGTCAAGTCTGCTGCTAAGGTTTATAAGGATCACAAAGATAAGGGGAAAGTTAAACCTTTTAATCCTTAGTTATTTATGTCAATAAGTTTGATAAGTTAATTTCTTCATAATTTATGAATTTCCACTAAATATTTGTGTGCTTTTTCCGAATAATTGTAACATTATGTATATTTCTAAAAGTTTAGAAGATAGTTAGATGTATTCAGTTGTATTTATGTGTATTTCGACATGTATTTATAATTTAAAAAAATAATGCTTTCATTTGTGATTTTACTGTGTAAGTTAATTATTTCTACTGCATGTGTATTAAATTTGATGTAAATCATGCCACGTAAAATGCACGAGAGTCCATATTTACATAATCACGTGTATACACAACACCATGCATGCATGGTGCATGGATTTGTGTGATTACAAACAAATTACACCATGCATGCATGGATTTGTGTGGTTACAAATGAAGGATACACATTTCACTTTACAAACAAAAACATTATATTTTCTCCGTCTCTTCCGGACCCCTTTAAGGTATAAAATAATAAAAGATGTTACTTAAGAAGTAATAATTAATTTATTAGAAAATACTACTAATAAGCAACACCTCTTTTTAGTTCTTACTTCCTTGAAAGTTGAAACCACAAGCATACTTATTTTCTCTTTTTATTAAGTAATTTATTTTTTGTTTTTGCAAAAGAGGACGAGCGACCTTAATTAGTCGGTTAATTTCTAAGTACACAAATGTAAATATCTTCTGATATAAAATAAAATATAAAATTACATTAGATATTTCAAAAGGAAATTTCACATCATTAACCAAGAACTTGCACAAATTATAAGTTTAGGCACCAAAAATGAAATGTTATTTTCCTTACCCCCTCCTTCATGTATACTGGGAATACAATATAAGTCAATAGATTCATCCGTCTTTGGTTAATGCTGATGTTCTGTGCTAAAATTCCGCTGATAGCAATTACACTCATATTAAAAAGTCACACTTGTTGGTGATCGATCTTATTTTCGTAAGGCAATTAAAATCGTGATGATGATGAAAAGAACACAAGGATGTAAAGTTTTTCGATCAATTAGAATAGATCTACGTCCACGGAGCAATAATATGGATCTTTATTGAGCAGTATATGAATATTGATTACAAAGCTGATTCCTCTATCTTCATCTATTCTAGCCCCTATTTATGTATGATCGCATTGAGTTCAATCCTAATACAACGTCTTCTCCTATAAGGACTATTTGAGTTTATCTCGATCTTCGTGATAACTATCCGAGTCTTCTACGTCTCTTCTTGGAGTTTGAGTTGTAGTCGATCAAGAAATTTTCCTTACTTGGGCCGAACTTGCGTAGGCCGAGCTTAATGTTGGGGTATCCGTTTATATTGAGTCCGATGTTTAACCCTAGTAGTTAGTTGGGTCTCCTACCCAGAGGATATAGTTGAAAATCGAGTCCACACAAGTCAGAATTTTTAGATGAGACGGTATCCCATCAATTAGTTTCATGCATCGATCGGAACATGAGTAAATTTTAATTAAATTTAAAAAAAATTGAAAACAATCTAATATATGTAGCACAAGGAAACTTCACAATATCAACCAAGAAACTAAATGAGCATAGGTTAAAGTCATAGTCATAATATATGTACCCTTTCTTTCATTCATATTAACTCAAGTTTACACCCATAAAATCATTACTTTGGGAAAATAATAGGAAATTTGCACCATTTCTTCTCTGAAATAACTTAGAAATCACCATGCAAATTAAAACCCTAACTCCCAACTACAATCTGATCTATAAATATATAGCAACCAATATTCATAGAGCTCAAAGCAAGAAAAACACTAACAATTAAACTAAGAGAGAGAGAGAGAGAGAGAGAGAGAGAGAGAGAGAGAGAGAGAGAGAGAGAGAGAGAGAGATGGATTCATACAGAGGGAACAGCAGCAAGAATGGAAAGCATGAAGAAGAAGGCAACAAGAAGAAGAGGCAACTGTCATTCCTGCAAAAAGGAAGCATGTCTCAACACTCATGGCTAAGAAAATTGCTCAAAAAATTGTCGGAAAAACTGCGCAGAATCACAACGACGACTCTCAAGTCCGTCCCGAGTAAAAATCAATATATAGTTTTGTCGCATATATATAGAGTTGATATTACATATTAATATGTGTTGTCTTGTGTCTTTCTAGCTAGTATTCCACTATACTGTTCATGGATGCACTTCTTGTAAGAGTTCTATAATGGTTTATTAATATGAAGAAAAAAAAATTAAAGAGTACTCTGTTTAAATAACTAATTTTGTAGTAACCATTCTATAATTTGGCTTCAAATTTTCAGTTTATTTAATTGTTTCCAAATATAGAGACAAAAGTTCGTTAGAATAAGAAAAGGGAAAGATTCGATTATGGAAAGGCAAAATATATTCCTGGTACTTCATTCCTCAATAGGGAATATAAATTGATTGTATATAAAGTGCAGTTGCTATTATTGAATTGACTCATGTGATTTGATCAAATTAATTGATTAATTAATTAATTAGTCAATAACCTTAGTTTAAAACGAGTACGTAATTACTTTTTTTAGAAATTAAAGAAAATTGGAGCACATAATTAAAGATTAAAAAAAACAGAGCAAATTGGAGTTATTATTACTTTTTAGAAATTTAAGGTTTAAAACTATAGTTAGTGTTGGCACACTAATACACACAAAAGGTGTTAATCTTTACAAACATAAACTTTCTAATTAGAGTAATTAATTAATTGTAAAAGATTGGCCGAGGAAATTTCGTGGATATATAAATGAATTAAAATAATTTAGGCATGCACTGTTTCAACTTGTTAAGGAAGAAAAGCAAATTAAAGAGGCAAACACACTCCACTACACAAGCAAAATGTGGAGCCCTTTGTATCATTATTTAGTTAAATTAACTCATTGCGTCTATTTGACCTAACAATAAGGAGTTATAATATCTGTGATCGAAGGGTGTAGTTTTGATTTCTTATGACGTGATCTTTAAAATTGAAGTTAATTATTTTAAACGGGACATATTGAATATAATACAATTTAAATATCTTGAGAGTTTCCCATCAATCACCAAGAAAAACACAATCTTAAGAAGACATCAAAACCTAACACCACACACTCACACACAATTACACACTCATGTAAATAAAAACTAAAACACAATCAACCCTCACTACAACATCATTTTGTGCGATTGATATATAATTTAATTTTTTTCCCACGAAATTACTTAGAACTAATTAGGAAAGAGCAAAAGGAACATTAAAAAAAGAGAAGAACTAGTAGAATGGGTGCATTACATTTTGTAATCCCCCCCTATATAAACCCCTCCATATCTTAGCTTGAAAAACACACCACAAAACATTCCGATATCCGATTATTATTTGTAGAGAAGATCGAAGATGACTAGCAACGGAGAAGGTAGCGGCTATGGCAGAAAGAAAGGAGATACCGTTATTCCAAAAAAGAAAGAAAAGAGTGTTACGGTTCAGTCTGCAGAGAAATTTATCGAGTTGGGAGGGAAAGCCGCCAAGTCTGCTGCCAAGGTTTATAAGGATCACAAAGATAAGGGGAAAGTTAAACCTTACAATCCTTAGTTATTTATGTCAATATGTTTGATAAGTTTCTTCATAAATTATGAATTTCCACTAAATATTTGTGTGCCTTTTCTGAATAATTGTAACATTATGTATATTTTCTATAAGATTTAGAAGGTAGCTAGCTACAGATGTATTCAGTTGTATTTATGTGTATTTCGACATGTATTTATAATTAAAAAAAAATAATGTATTCATTTGTTATTTTACTGTGTACGTTATTTATTTCTACTATGTACAAGAGTCCATATTTACATAATCACGCGTATATACAGCACCATGCATGCATGCATGGATATGTGTGATTACAAACAAATTAATCGGTTATAAATTTGTCGATTATTTACTTGCTATAAACCTTATAAATTTGTCGATTCTCGTTCTAAGATTCATACACGATAATATCTTATACCATATTTTACATCATAATGAAAATTCCACATGTCTTTACCTCAAATATTACCTCATTTGGCCGAAGAAGTAAATTTTACGCCATACATATTAAAAAAATAAGTCGTTTGAAATGGAACGGAACGGAAAGAGTAAAAATATAGACCTCTAGTTAATAATATATTTATATTATCAATGTTGTTAGTATTAATATTATGCAAGAAATTCTTAATAATGAACGCGTAAAATCATTGATGCCGATATATCTATGTCAACACCACATAGATCCACACGTCAGCTGTTGGAATTCACAATTTCATTTAAGGACTCTCTCTCTCTCTCTCTCTCTCTCTCTCTCTCTGAGACAAGGTCTCTACATAAACACATAAATACACACAGGGGCTGTAGTTCTCCACATTCTTACCAAAGGAAAGGTTCGCCTATAAAACACACACACTTCGAGCAAAGAAAACACAGTTCATCTATAGAATTAAACAACACACAAAATAAACAGAGTATCATTCAAGAGCCAGACAACATGAGTTCCAGCAAAGACGAGAGCAGCAGCAGCAACTATGCAGCACGAAAAGGAACAAAGGCGACTGTAATTCCAACAAAGAGGGAACATGTTTCGACAATGATGGGCAAGGCCATTGCTCGAGCTTTGGGCAAAGCTGGAAAATCTCTAGCTGAAGTTGCAGAGGATCACAAGAGTCAAGCAAAAGTCGGTACTGGTAATGGTAACTAGCCTATAATACATGTTTTGGTTCCACTATCTATCTTCATAAGTTCAAAGTGTTAGCCGACTAGTTTCCCTGAGTATTTTCACAAGGGTTTATCGTAATGTCTACCATATAACTAATTATATGGCTCCTGTGTGTATAATCTGTGTTTAAAATGTATAGTGTCCTTTGTGCTACAGTTTATTGAGATACGGGCAGGGTCCTGTGTAATATTTATTGTAAATTATTCTGTTGAGCAGTAATCTTAGCATCTAAAGCCATTTTACTCTATTTTAGGCATTCGATATATTTCTGTGCGGTAGATTCTGGCATCAATATATGTTCACTAAAATGAAGGTATGAGAACTCCGGAAATATGGGATGTCGACAGCATGTGTTCTATGGCCAAAGGGATGTCTAATGAAATAAATTTCTAAATATTCAGCAATTTTTTGGCCAGTAATCCTATGTATCGATTAGTTTCTAGACAAACAGGGAAATATTGAGGGATAAAGAAAAAACCATATTGAGCACGCAAATGTAAAGGAGATACACGGTTACTTTCAAAGAACTCTTTTGACAGTACAAAATCTCACGACAAAAATGGAACATTGGGATCGGGATAAAAACCAAGAAACTCAGTTTTCTACACTTTGTTATCTAAGAGAGCTAAAGTTTGATTATACGTACATGTCAAGCAGCAAAACTGTCGATGATTGATTTTAGTCACTTATTTCGTCATCCGATGACGCTTTATCATCGCTGATATCACTGTAGAGTAAAGGCTCTGCACCATCTTCTACGGTGTCAACTTCCATTGAATCTTCAGATGCGTCGTCATCACTTTCATCGTAATCTTCATATATAGCAGGTGCTGTTTTATTGTTATCGTCCTCTTCATCATCAAGAGACTGCACCAAGAATTTAAAATTCAGTTTATATTTCCCATATGATACTAGAAAATGCTCAACACTCGTCATTAGCAACGAGCACTCACATCTGCATAAAGCAAGTCCAAGCAACTTGAGAGCTGAAGAGCAGGGTTGAAAGTTGAGACTCTTGATTCTATGATCTGCATATCGATCATAAAGATTGTTCTCAAATTGTTAAGTGGAAATATTATTATATAATAAAGAAAATATTTGATTTGCAACTGCCTTGTTCTCAAATGGTATAATATAAGATCAATCAGGCTAATATTTAAGAAGCATTCCAATAATCTCGTTCACTCTAAACAAGAGGAACCCTCTAACCTGAAATAAAGAGTTTAAAGCAGCCAACGAAGATTCTTGGGACATTATACTGCTAGAGTGCTGAAGAAGTAGACTTTTGAGCCATGGAAGAGCACAGGCCAGAACAGCACCCCTGTAAATCATATACAAAAAAAATTAATGGTGTAATCCCCTCAAAAAACAGAACTACCGATATCATCTTCTGAGGACAATCACAACTAAGTATGTACACCTATATATTGTACACCAACATTTGAATGAAAATACTTCATGAACCCATGTTTGGACAAGTTATACAGGCAGTATAACATTCAGCCAGGTTTAAATTAGAAAGATAAAAATATGAACTAACCAGTCAATTTCGCATAAAAGAAATAACAGAAGATATTACAGGAAACTTTCTGAAAGTTAACCGTATACATATCCATACTTTGTTCCTAAAATTTCGATGCTTAGGATATTAAAATTCATTCTCAGCGAAATACTAAATCATGACTTATCTTACCTTAACTGGATTATCGGCACAAGTGACTTTAAGAACTTGAGAACATCAGAGGGATTCAACAGTGCTACTGAGTTTGAAATTACCTGCAAGACTCGTGTTATCATATATCGGTCAAAACTCAATCACAAAGAATCTAGGTTGTATATAACGTAAGAATAGAGCAGAACGGTAAAGAGACTGGACAGCAAATACTAACCTTCTCATCTTGTCTGAATAAGCAATCTATGAGAAGGGTTCGATCATCAGCATGCAGAGCTTGCTTAACTAAGATATTAACAGAGTCTGCACTAGGTGGCTTTGCCGGAAGAGAAGAGTTTTCATTTTCATGGTTTGGATCTATTGGATCTAAGTCTTTTCCTTCCAACTTGAGGATTGCAAGCTTGTCTCCCAAGGTTGGTTCACTTGGGTCATCAACAAAATCTAATCCGTCTTCGTCTCCCTTACCTTAAATCCACAAGGAAGCTAGATGATGCTTTAAATTAACAGAAAAGTATAATACAACCATTTCTGTTAGTATCTTTTAAAACCGTTTCTAAAAAACATTTGAGCTATGATAGGTACTTTAGCCTTAACAAAAATAAGACGGAAGGTACAGTCCGATACCCATCAAATGCCCAGTACAGATATTTCGGACAAATAAAACTGTTCTCCTTCAAAATTAAGGTATGCGAGAAAATAGGCTACATAAGCAACAAACTAATCTTATGAGAATAATCAGACACCTCCGAATGAACAAACAATTCTTCTTCCATGCAAATTCAAGTCACAAACACCAAAAATTCAGACAGATTTAGAGTAATTGCATTAGAAACTGACTTCTCGCAGGTGATTACAGCAACCATAAACTCGGAATTCAGCATCAATAATACATGATTTAAGCTAAGGTGAGGATATAAGCATCAATAACACAGTCAGAAGAAATCATCATAGCTAAAATTACTCTTATGCAACAAAACTTCACCGTCTACTTCCGCCTCTCGGTTTTTCCTTTTCGAGGACTTTGTCTTCTTCCCCATGATTTCTGCATTCACAGCCAAAGTAATCCCAGATTATTTTTTTCCACCAACTTGTTTATAAAGAATTACGAGCAGAATAATTTCAAAACTAGATAAAAGTAGGATAGAAGGCATACTTCGACTGAGCTACTCGTGAGTCGAGATAGAGAGTGAGGGCGACGAGAGGAACACTGGGGTAGGACACGGCCGCGGAGACTCGAGACCGCGAAACGTGGTGCGAGGGATTTCTAATTTAGTGGAAATCACCAGATATTTGCCGACGAATAGGGACCGCCGCGCGGCGGAAGGAGGCGGCGAGTAGCGGGAGGTGGGGGCGGATTGAAGAGAGGGAGGAAGGGGGGCGCAAGGGTTATCTCATTTTGGGGGGAAGCGGGGCGGGAACGATTTTGAGATTGGGTTTGGGCCTCAATTTTTTAGGACAGTTTAGGCCGTAATTTGGGCCTCATTTTCTAGAGAAGTTTGGGCCAAATTTTGGGCCTTAAAAGGGAAATTGAAAATAGAAGCCCAAGTTCCAACAAAAGTTGCACCGAATCCGAAATATATTTAATTTGTATATATTTTTTTTAAAAAAATTATACTAATTTTCGGCTATTAAATTATGTCACAAAATTCGGAACGGTAGTATCATACAAAAGGAAAATAAGAAACGAGCAAAATACACGTCCATCACTATAGTATTTAGGATATTCAGTTACCTCTCACTGCGCACCAACTCGTATATTATAAATTATTTTGCAAAATCATCACCAACATATAGGCAAGGTATACATAAGAACTACTCAAGTTAATATATGGAAATATTGCATGAATTCGTGTTTTTAATATATTGAAACTAAACCATATGTGAGCAAACCAGCATCTTACAGTGGATGACAGTTAATATCCAGCTAATTATAAGGTTTACTTAATTCAGAAACATTAAACATTAATATAATAATCTTAAAATCTCCCTTCTTTATAAGCTTCACCACTGATTAAAACGACAAAGTGAAGTAGTGAAACCCTAACCCACCCCCATAATTTATAAGAGACGTCTATAATCAAACTACTCCACATTTGACACATAAACTAAGAGGGTTATTTTCAGACACGTGCACATGACCCCGGTTCGGCTTACACCGCAACACGTGGCGTGGACCGATTGGATCTCCGACGGAGCGTGCAATACATTTATGGATAGTGGGGCATATGCTTTTCACACTACGTAGATTTTTTCGTTCCTCTATTTAAACTAAACATTCTATTTCCTTGCAATAAGGAAATAAGTCCAAAATCTGAGTGTTGAGGAAATATGAGTGGGAGTGAGTATAATGCTACTAGAGGCGGACCACCGCAGCAAGACCCTCCGCCGCCGAACAACGGCAGCGGCGCAACGAGAAAGCCGACGGCAGCCGGAAGTTTTCAGAATATGCCTAAACCGAGATCGGGGAAAGTGTTGAAGGGCATCGTGGCTGGATGGACGGGATTCTCGGCCGGGAATCGTTGATTAATCTCACCTTAGTGATAGTTATGTGCATAGTTATTAATCTTGTTGCATGATTCAGGTATATTAGTGTATCGTGTGATGCATGTCGTCTTTTCTTTTAATGTTTGAAAAGGGGAGTTGGATGAGATCGAGCCTCGTGGTGTATGTGTATTGTACTGCTACGTCTGTCCCGTTTATAATGAATAAATCTTGTACATTTGTAATTTTGGGTACACTTTTTGTGTTTAGATAAATCATTAATCGTCGTTTGATTTGAAGGGACGTGGGAATCTTTTGCAAAATGATAGGTAGTTTTCATTGAATATTATAAAATTGATGTGTCCCGAATTATGTTTTAAATAATAATGCGATATCGGATATTCAATATCATACTTGTACGTCATGTTTTATCGGTATCTTATAAGAGAAGCTCTGATATGGAATATATCGCTTTAATTTTGATATTTTTATTTTTATATTGCATACCATATACACAAGTTGTGGATCAAGAAAATAAATATAGCAGTAGTGATTTATTTAGTTAATTTTATTCTATTCTAGTTAAATACAGTGTGTATATATTATAATATGTAGAGTATATTTATGAAAGAAAGAAAAAAATAATAAAAGAAGGAAAAAGAGTAGAATAATTGACCGGGACCACGAAATGGTCGTGGCGGCTTCAAGTTGGTGGGGTACAGTTGTACAGCTGCAAAACGACGCCGTCGGCGATTTCTGTTTCCGTGGCGTTCACTCATTTGTCGGCTGACGAATGCTGACGTACAATTTTTACATCATAAATAATTATTCATTTTTCTTTACGATCATTCTTTCGCAATTACAAATGCGTTATTATTTTTTTAAAATAAGATTACTGAATTTTATTAGAACAATACGCTAATCGTGGAATTATAAAGGATGTACATATACCTAGAAAATTTCGAAACGGGACATTTAAAAACGAAAAGAACAGACTCGATACGAAACACTTAAAAGTTAAAACCAATAAGGTAAGAATTACGCTAGCTGTGGAGATTAACTTAGCTTAACCATTAATTAACTGGAATTCATCTCCCCTATTCCACGTGACAGCAGATGATTGGATTATCACGTCCCGCGTATTAGAACGTTTCAATCTACTCATCCCCTCTCTCTCTCGCTATATATAGGGAGCAAAAGTATATTAATAATATTATTAATCAGTATTCATCAAATCAAATTGAAGAGAGCCATGCAAGAGTGCAAAATGAACGAGAGTGAGTATCGGACGGCGAAGGGAAGAGGAGCCTCCGGGAAGAAAACGGCGACGACGTCGGAGAAAGCGATGTTGCCGCCGAAGAGAGGGGGCTACGTGAAGAGAAGAATCATAGCTGATTAGCTGATTGGTATGCATTTCTGTGTTCCAGAAACTCCAAATCAAGGTGGTGACAATTAATTAATACTCTAGTATTCTTTAATTAATTGATGGGAATGGAAATAGCTTGCTCAAAAATGGGCTAATAAATTTATGTATATTCTTGTATAATGTATTTGTTGTGTAAATTACTAATATATATCCTCCTAATGTTTTTTTATTTTTATTATTATTATTTTTTTAAAGATTTGTGACTTTTTGAAGAGAAATTTATCCATTAATAAGTGGGCCAAACACTGCATCAAAGCCCAAATTAAACCGGGCCAAATTTTAAGCCCAAAATACTTAGCTTATAAATGGGCCGAGCCCACCGAACTAGTCCATTTTCTCAATGGGGCAAATAAGAAAGGAAAAAGAAAGTAAAATCAAAGGCGGAATAATTTTTATACTACCAAATTGGTAAAATCGATGTTACACCCAGCTCTTAAGAATCGAGCATGAGTATTTTGAAAATGAAATATAAAATTAATCATACACGTCAACATATTATTGTGTATGAATGTGTTGGTGGAGTATAAAAACACTCCACACGACTTTACATACCAAATTTCACAATAGTCGATGAACTCGTGCAACATGTTAGTAGTAAGATTGATGTAAAGGATGGATAATGTTGTTAAGGAGGATATTAATAAAACCTATCATCGAGAAGCGTGATCATTATACTATAAATTTGCAAAAAAGAAAAAGAACGTGGCGCTCACTCATTCGCCCGGTGACGAATGCTGACGTATAATTATTACGTCATAAATAATTATTCCTTTTTAGTTTCCTTTATGATTATTCGTTAATAATTACAGACGCGATGAGATGCTAAGAAATTGAGTTTAAGGTTTATTGATATTTTTTTTTTATTAAGAATGCTTCAATAATAAAAAAAAAATGAATATCCAAATTTCAGCAAATAAAATGCATTAATTTACGTGTTTAATAATAATCTCGATCGAATTAGGCTGCACTTGCGAGGAAGTTAATAAACAAGAATTTATGTGATGACATTGGATTAATATCATTGGAAATTGATGTTGTGATACAACCATAGATGTGGGCCAAATTACAGAGAAGGCCCAAAAGGATGAACAAATGGCCCAATCTGAATTGGGAATTGATGACAAAACAGGTGCTGTTCAAAAAAGAGAAAGGCCCGAGAGAGTGGTTCGTTTGCCAGCAAAAATGAAGGACTACGTGGTGGATGCTAAAGGGAGGTTCAAGTAGGGTTTTTGTGAAGTTGTTGTGCTGTCGTTTTCTTTACTAATTTCCCTAAGGCTTGCTAGTATAAATAGCAGCCACTGTTGTATCGCAGACAAGAAGAACTTTTATCTAAGTAATTTTCCCTTTCTTATCTATGGAGTTTAGGCAGCTCGAAATGCCCTCTTCCTGATTTACGTTTGAATCTTATCAAGTGGTGCTTTCACTGAGAGTAGCAATGGAGAATTCATCGGAGATTTTAGCGGCAATTAAGGCGGTGCAAGCGCAACTTGAAGGCCAGATTCTGGCAACTAATCAGACCTTCCAAGAGCTGCGCCAGTCGGTGGATTCACGATTTGCTGAACTACAAATCGAGTCTCATCAGTTCGGATCTGGAGGCCGCGGATCTGGGGGTTTTGGCAGGGGGACTCATGGGGGTTTCGGCCGAGGGGTTCAATGGGGACCGAACAACGATATCTCGTCGGTGCTGCGCTCGATGAAGATGGAGGTGCCCAAGTTCGATGGTACCGATCCACAGGGGTGGCTATTCAGAGTGGAGGAATTCTTCGATTTCCATGGAACGCCTGACCACATGAGGCTGAGGATTGTGTCTTTTCATATGGAAGGGAGAGCTGCGTCGTGGTTCCAATGGATGAAGGCCAACAACCTGCTTACAACTTGGATGGAGTTCATTTCCAGTCTCAAAAGCCGATTCGGATCTTCTCCTTTCAACGATCCGCAGGGGCTACTCTCGAAACTCACGCAGACCTCTTTTGTGGCCGATTTTCAGTCCGAATTTGAAGATCTGATGAATCAGGTATCTGGAATCTCTGAGCCTCTTCTCATAAGCTTTTTCATTACTGGCTTGAGGGCAGATATTCGCCGAGAACTCTCGTTTGCTCGACCCCCGACTCTCATGGAAGCTTTCGCTCTCGCTCGAGCCTTTGAGGCGAGGCTCGACGAGGCCAAGGCTGACTTTAAGTCAGGACATCGGTGGAGCCCCCGCACCTCCGGCCCACCCTCACCGTCGTCAACTGGGAGCTCCAACGCGAGTGCGAACTCGGCTACGGGTCCCCGACCATGACCTCATATTCCGATTCAAGTCCCGCCTCCCCAATCGACTTCCCCTGTTCTTCCTATTAAGCGACTTACGTATGCCGAGATCAAGGATAAGAGGGAACGGGGACTATGTTACAACTGCGAGGAGAAGTGGACCCAAAACCATAGATGCAAGAGCAAATATCTACTGTTGTTCGGAGACGAGGATGATGACATGTTATCCGGCAACGAACAATCGCAAGAAGAAAGTATGGAGGAAGAGCCTGTGGGAGATATATCAAGCTTGAATTCTCTGGCAAGTGGAGGTAAACCTCGTTCGTTACGGCTCACTGGGAAAGTAGGGACAACTGATTTTCAAGTTTTGATAGACAGTGGGTCTACACATAATTTCATTCGACCCATTCTGGCTGAAAAATTGAAGTTGCCCACAAAACAAATCACTCCGTTTCGGGTATTTGTGGGTAATGGAGATTATTTGACGTGCCGTTTTTTATGCTCTCAAGTCAAACTGTCGCTGCAAGGGCATGCTTTTCAGATTGATCTTCATGTACTGTCTATTGAAGGTCCAGGGGTGGTGTTGGGAATTCAATGGCTTCAATCTCTTGGAAGGGTTGTGAATGACTATGCTAAACTCCAGATGGAGTTCATGTGGGAAGGAAAGCAAATTCAGCTGAGGGAAGAAGATCATGTGGTTTCGAAAACGGTTACTATGAATCAACTGCAAGCTCTTTGTGGGAGTGATGAGATAGATCAATTGTATGAAGTGCAATTGCGAGAAGTTTCTGTGGGTGAAGCAAAGTTACAATTGGTCCTAGATACCTCAATTACATTTGAGGCGCCCCCGGAAATCAACGAGGTGCTGCAGTCGTTCACACATTTATTCCAGACCCCCACAAGCTTGCCTCCGAACAGAGCTAATGACCATCGGATCCACCTATTTCCGGGCACACCTGCAGTTAATGTGAAACCATACCGATATCCTCACATGCTGAAACAGACCATGACGCAGATTGTGGAGGAAATGTTGCAGCAGGGGATTGTAAGGCCTAGTCACAGTCCATACTCATCGCCGGTCCTTTTAGTTCGGAAGAAAGATGGCACGTATAGATTCTGTGTGGATTACAGGGCTCTGAATGCCGTCACGGTTAAGGATCGATTCCCGATTCCGACCATTGACGAACTGTTAGATGAATTGGGCAGCGCTACCATCTTCTCTAAATTGGACCTTCGTTCGGGGTATCACCAAATCCGGGTGCATAGTAGGGACATTTATAAAACAGCTTTTCGCACTCCAGACGGGCACTTCGAATTTCTTGTCATGCCTTTTGGGCTTTGTAATGCCCCATCAACCTTTCAAGCGACGATGAATCAAATTTTTGCGCCCTTCTTGCATCGTTTTGTGGTGGTATTTTTCGACGATATCTTGATATACAGTGCAGATTTACATTCCCATATGGAGCACCTACACAAGACTCTCCATTGTTTATCGGACCATCAGTTTTGCCTCAAGTTATCCAAGTGCGTGTTTGGGCAGCCTTCTGTGGAATACCTGGGCCACTTTGTATCAAACGGGGAGGTTCGAGCTGACCCAAGAAAGATTGAAGCTATGGTAGCGTGGCCTCAACCCAAAAACGTAAAGCAGTTAAGGGGATTCTTGGGATTAACCGGGTATTATAGGCGTTTCATCCGAGGTTATGCTTCCATAGCCGCTCCTCTCACTGATCTTCTCAAGAAGGATTCCTTTGCGTGGTCGGATGTAGCGAGTCATGCCTTTGATACTCTAAAGAAGGCACTAATGGGTGCACCTGTTTTAAAACTTCCCAATTTCGATGAAGAATTTGTTGTAGAGACAGATGCATCCAACAACGGAATAGGGGCTATCCTCTCGCAGCAGGGACACCCTATTTCGTACTTCAGTAAAAAGTTAAGCCCGAGGAAACAGGCTGCTTCTACATATACTGAAGAGCTTTTGGCGATCACTGAATCAGTTCTCAAGTGGAGGCAGTATCTTCTCGGGAGGTTCTTTGTGATCAAAACCGATCATAAAAGTATACGAGAACTTTTTCAGCAGGTTATACAGACACCGGAACAGCAGGTATATGTTCGAAAATTGATGGGGTTTGACTTCAGAATTGAGTACAAACCGGGGAAAAGTAATACAGCAGCTGATGCTCTGTCTCGAGTATTTGAAGACACAACTCACATTCGTGAAGATCTACACCAGATGCAGGCTCTTACTATGGCGAGTGTACCTGTCCCTGACTTCTTAGAAGCTCTCCGAAAAGAAAACAACACTCTATCGGATCTTCTGGCATTGCGCCAAAAATGGGAGAACGGAAGCTTAAGCTCTGACTATCAGTTTCGAAATGGGTTACTGCTGTTCAAGCATCGGTATTATATTAGTCCTAATTCCTCTTTAGTCCCACAACTACTCCATGAAGCTCACTCTTCACCCATTGGAGGCCACGGCGGGGTAAAACGGACTCTGGTACGCCTCTCTACCCATTTTTTTTGGCCACGTATGAGAAACAGCGTGGAGAAATTCGTAGCTGCTTGCCTCGCTTGTCAACAGATTAAGTACAGCACCCAACCCCCAGCAGGTCTTCTGCAGCCGTTACCTACTCCTAATCTCGTGTGGGAGTCTGTTACAATGGACTTCATTACAGCTCTACCCTTGAGTCGTGGGCATTCTACTATTTTGGTAGTCGTCGATCGCTTAACTAAATTTGCTCATTTCGGGTCTCTTCCGAATCAGTTTACTGCAGAGAGGGTTGCCCAGCTGTTTGTGGATATGGTCGTGAAGTTTCATGGATTCCCAGCATCCATAATATCAGACCGTGATCCAATTTTTCTGAGTTCTTTCTGGCAACAATTGTTCAAATTGAGTGGAACATTGCTCCGCCATAGCACGGCTTACCACCCTCAAACCGACGGGCAATCCGAGGTGGTGAACAGGTGCCTTGAACAGTATCTTCGGGCCTTTACTCATGAAAAGCCATCTACGTGGGTCACGTTTTTGGCTTGGGCAGAATTCAGCTATAATTCTGCCTACCACACCTCCATCAAGATGTCGCCTTTTCAAGCTCTGTTTGGACGTCTTCCTCCATCAATCGCATTATACACTCCAGGTACGAGCAAAATTCAGGCTCTGGATGAACTCTTATTGGAAAGGGACCTTCTTGTCAAAACATTGAAAGATAACTTGCTACAAGCTCAGAACAGAATGCGCCAAGTTGCTAATCGCAAACGGAGAGATGTGGAGTTTAAGCCTGAAGACTTGGTGTTGGTAAAGTTACAGCCTCATCGCCAAACCTCAGTTGCAGGTAGGAGATTTGCTAAATTATCGAAGCGATATTATGGGCCATTTCCAATTGTTGAGAAGATTGGTAAGGTGGCGTATCGCCTTAAGTTGCCTGAAGGGAGTAAGATCCATCCCGTCTTTCATGTTTCACTGTTGAAACCATTTCGAGGCGAAACTGGAGCAACTGATCCTACCCCACTCATGTTGCCTCAAGAGCTGTTAGGTTCGCATCCGGCTCCAAAACCGGTCGCTATTTGCGCAGTGAGGGACGTTCTACGCCATGGCGACGTACACAAGGAAGCCTTGATTCAGTGGGAAGGCGAGCCTCTGGAGAATTCTACATGGGAAGACTGGGATAAATTGCTGCAGGACTATCCACTAGCTCACCTTGAGGACAAGGTGGTTCTCGGAGGGGGAGGGAATGATACAACCATAGATGTGGGCCAAATTACAGAGAAGGCCCAAAAGGATGAACAAATGGCCCAATCTGAATTGGGAATTGATGACAAAACAGGTGCTGTTCAAAAAAGAGAAAGGCCCGAGAGAGTGGTTCGTTTGCCAGCAAAAATGAAGGACTACGTGGTGGATGCTAAAGGGAGGTTCAAGTAGGGTTTTTGTGAAGTTGTTGTGCTGTCGTTTTCTTTACTAATTTCCCTAAGGCTTGCTAGTATAAATAGCAGCCACTGTTGTATCGCAGACAAGAAGAACTTTTATCTAAGTAATTTTCCCTTTCTTATCTATGGAGTTTAGGCAGCTCGAAATGCCCTCTTCCTGATTTACGTTTGAATCTTATCAAGTTGCTTCAACAGCCAGCCACACATTAGGGCCCTAGTTGAACACCGAGTGGATTGACTGCTAAAGATTTTGCCTATAAAAAGGGAAGCAATCTCACTAGTAATCTCATCCCAAAAAGAGCAAGAAATCTAATCTACTCTAATAGTAACTCCAAGGTGGCAAAAATGGGTGCAAAAGTGACGATTCTTCTCCTCGCCCTTTTCTTCGCCGTGGCTCTTCTCAGTTCTCCGGAGCTGGCTTTTGCGACTACTCGTGCTGTCGATCTATGTAAGCACTTTTATATTTATATGTGAGGTATAAAATAATAAAAGAGATCCCTTAGGAAGAGACGGACGGAGTATATATGCATATACGCGTGTGTTTTATTATGAATACAAAAGATGTTGCATAGTAAGAAATTGATTAGCTAATTACTGGCACGTACGTACTCTCGCAGCTAAGGAAGCAGAAGAAGGAAATGCAGTGAGTGAACAAAAGCCAACAGTCCCAAAGCTCCCCAAACCCGGAGGCAAAGGCAGTAACTGCATCAACGGCTGCTGTAAACGTAAATACTTCGTCATTTGCACCGACTGCTGTTAGCGAGCCAGCCAGCAGCCTTGTTGAAATAAGTACATGTAGTTGGCCATGAACGAAGAAGCCAGGAATTCCGTTCAGCGAGTCCCAATCAAACAGCGACGTACGCGCATTATATAGTATTCTGCATGGTTTTTCCTTTCTGTAATGTGTGGTTTTAAATTTTAATGAATATCAATTATGAATGTATTATTCGAATAATCTTTGAGATGAAATAAAAAAAATGGATTCACGTCCGAAGCTGGAGCAAGTAAGAGTACATATTTCGTGGATGAAAATAAAACATAAAACCACTTAAGTTATGGATGAAACTAATGAGTAACATAAAATAAAAGATAAAAAATGTTGTTAAATTAATTTTTAAAAAATAAAAACATATTAAAAAGGAAAGGGCAGCCTTCATTATTTTCGTGACACTCAGCTCGTAATACTTGATCGATCTTGTTTTCGTGAGCAATCAATGTATGAACGAAAAATATGGAAGAACGTGAGGGGATTTACGTGGTTCGGTGTATCAGAATAGATATACGTGCATGCATGGGACGAAGGGGATGATCTTTATTGATGTTTGTCGTGTAGAATACAAAAAGTATTAAGACTGTGAATGAATCATCTAACTATGACTTAGTCTTTATTTATATACAAGTATAGAGTTTGACTCTAATAAGGTCTCCTTTGTGTCTATCTCTTATTTTGTAATAAACATCTGATTCTTCTACTTCTCTTAGATATCGAATTGTGATTGTTAAAGGAGTTCTTCGTGGGCAGACCTCTCTACGGACCGAACTAACTCATTACTCCAAAATATATTCCTTGAATAATTCTTTTATTCTCTCACCTAGCATTACATATACAATTGACTAATAACTAAAATTTGTGGGGCAATAGATATATACGTATAATTAAAGTGGAGTACGTAGTTTGATGATGATACACATCTCTTATAAAATGTCTACATCATCATTTATGATTGAATTTTTATTATTATGCTATAATTACATAAATCAACAAAAAAGAAAAGACTGCTTAATTAAGAGTCAAGGTCTTCCATTACTATTGTTGTGCCTTCTTTGTAAAATGATACTCTCTTCGTCCCACTTCACTAGTCTTATTTGCTATTTTACTAGTGCGTTAACCTTTTTTTTTTTAATAAGATGACTGGTTTTTATAAATATACCTAGAGAATTTCGAAACGAGACATTTAAAAACGAAAAGAACAGACTAGATACGAAACACTTAAAACTGGTAAAGTAAGTTCTGATGTTCTTTTCCGAACCGGTCGATTAAAATATGATTAAAACATTACATATACTATACTAAACAAAAGAATTACGCTAGCTGTGGAGATTAACTTAGCTTAACCATTAATTAACTGGAATTCATCTCCCCTATTCCACGTGACAGCATATGATTGGATTATCACGTCCCGCGTATTAGCACGTTTCAATCTACTCATCCCCTCTCTCTCTCTATATATATATAGGGAGCAAAAGTATATTATTAATCAGTATTCATCAAATCAAATTGAAGAGAGCCATGCAAGAGTGCAAAATGAACGAGAGTGAGTATCGGACGGCGAAGGGAAGAGGAGCCTCCCGCGGCGGAGGGAAGAAAACGGCAACGACGACGGAGAAAGCGATGTTGCCGCCGAAGAGAGGGGCCGGGGCTACGTGAAGAGAGGAATCATCGCTGATTTGTATGGATTTCTGTGTTCTAGAAACTCCAAAGCAAGGTGGTGAGGTTAATACTCTACCATATTCTTTAATTAATTGATGGGAATGGAAAAAATTGGAAATAGCTTGCTCAAAATGGGCTAATAAATTTGTATATTCTTGTATATGTAGTTTTGTGTAAATTAATACTACAGTATATGTATATCCTAATGTTTTATTAAATGTATGAAACAATTTTATCCTTTACGAAGTGGGCCAGAGATCGGCCCATCAAAGCCCAAAATGTTCCGGGCCAAAATTTTCAAATCCCAAAATACTTTCAGCGTACAAATGGGCCGAGCCCACCTAACTAGTCCATTTTATTAATGGGGCAAATGAGAAAGAAGAAAGAAAGTAAAACCAAAAGCGCAATAATTTGTATACAAAATTGGTAAATTCGATGTTACATCCCGACTCTCCAAGAGTCGAGCATGAGTGCGTTGAAAATGAAATAAAAAATTAATTCTATATTCCAACACACTACTTTGTGCAGATATGGTTGGTGGAGTATAAAAACGCGCCATAGATACTTCACTTAGCATCGACTTTACCTAGTGCTAAAATTCCATGTTAATCGAAATAAGTGAACAAAAAAGAAGCAAACGGCGATTCATGAGAAGGCATTCCTCTCCGACGCCTAAGAAGGGGACACGCGCCTCATCGCCGACGCTCGTGAGGTAGAAGAGCTTCAGAAAGGAGCAGAAGTTTGCTCCGAGCAAAGGGATCCGGTCGCCGTAACCCAACCGGAGGTTTAACGGCGAGAGTAACAGAATCTTCCGGTTAAGGAAAGTTACTACAACAAGCCTGCACCTTTGTCGAGGGGGAGTAACGCCGTTAGTTCCGCCCCGAGGAGGGAAAGCTTTCGAGTTCTAACGCCAAGCCGAATTGTAAATTGATCGTTATTGGTGAGTGTTCGGAGAGGAGAAGCGACGATGAACTCTTGCGGCATGTTAGTAGTAAGATCTATGGTAAAGGAATTGACGAGATTTTAATAAAACCTATTATTGAAAGCGTGAAATTTGACAAAAAGAAACGACTCGATGGACAGAGGATGAAGTAGTAGTAATTTAGTTAGTTACAGTAATATTCTCCGTCCAGTTTATTATTCATATTAAATATTTATATGTAAAATATATAATATTTCAACGGGGCTAATAAAGTGTGACAATTACTTAAAAAAAAATCTAAAAAATAAAAGAAAAAAAAGAGTAGAATATCTCAAATCTATTATATATATAAAAGCAGAATCATTTTTCACAGAAGCTTTCCCGCCAATAAAGTATCATCTGGAGCGTGATATCAAAGAAAACGAGTTTGGATTGCACATAGTCAGTGCAGTCCGAACTCCGGCAATCTTTTCTGATGCTGCTTATTTAAAATAAAGTATTTTGTTTGAAATTTTACATCTTCACTACTCGTATGTTAGTTAACAAGTACACAATTGGCATCATTAATTTCCTTTTCAAGGGTTCCTTCACATTTCTTTTTCTTTCTCGGAATTATTCAGGATTTCATCAGTGAGTGATGAATGAATACCATATACAGTAAATCATCTAATTAACCTAGGGCTACGTATACGTCTTCAGTTTTATTGGAAATGTCAAAAAATACTTCTTTCTTTTTTCAATTTGAAAAAGTACTATATATTATCAAATAATAATCCGAATATTTATACTCTAAGACTAATAACGATGAACGTATCGAGAGAGCGAGGGTTAAAAATAGTGAAAATCACTGGAGACGCGGAGAGGAGAGTCTCGTTGGGGTGGTGGTACTTGTATGTGTGGACTGGTAGGTGGCTTTTAGTTTATTAATTAATTGCTTACTTAATTTCTTAATTTTATGTTCGTAATTATGGGGGTCGTGCCATGCTTACTTTTAACCTATTCTCAGCCTTCTACTATTATAGTCAAGCAGCCTGGCAAGTGGCAAGGGTAATTATCCAATTGATTAGTTTGCTAATTACCTTAATTAATTATTACCACTACTATCATAAATCACGTGCAGCCGCCTGGTTTTATTATTATTTTTTTGGATAAATTATAAAGAATGTCAATAAACAAGAATTTATGTGCTGATAGTGGATTAATGAAATTACTGTTGCTAGCCAACCTTTGCCTATAAAAAGAGAAGCAATCTCATCCCAAATTAAAAGAGCAAGAAATCTAATCTACTCTGATAGCAACTCCAAGGTGGCAAAAATGGGTGCAAAAGTCATGATTCTTCTCCTCGGTCTTCTCTTAGCCGTGGCTCTTCTCAGTTCTCCAGTCCTAGCTTCTGCGACTACGGATGCTGTCGATCTATGTAAGTACTTTTATATTGATAAGTAAGTTATAAAAGGATAAAATTAATAGATCATTTAAGAAGAGATCCACGAATGGAGTATGCATATACTATACGGGTGTGTTATTATGAATACATGAGATGTTGCATGCATGGCTAATTAATGGGCACGTACTCTCGCAGCTAAGGAAGCAGAAGAAGGAAATGCAGTGAGTGAACGAAAGATAACAATACCGCGACTCAAACCCCCAAGGTTTAAAACAAATCCTTGCAAGTCGGGTTGCCACAGCTGCTGTAGGACCATCGGCGGCTGTTGCCTCAAGTGCTGTTAACGAGCCAGCCAGCAGCCTTTGTTGAAAGAAGTACATGTAGTTGGTGGTGACGAAGAAGCCAGGAATTCCGTTCAACTTTTTCCGCGCGTTATATAGTATTGTATTGTGCATGGTTTTCCCTTTAATTTTAATTTGGTAATGTGTGTGGTTTTAAATTTTAATGAATATCAATTATGAATGTATTTTTCGAATATATAATTTGAGTTGGCAGGGGATGAAAAAAAAAATGGATTCACGTGACCAAGTAAGAGTACATATTTCATGGATGAAAATAAAACATAAAACCACTCTAGTTATGGATGAAAGAAGTAATAACATAGAATAAAAATAAAAAATGATATGTGTTGCTAAATTAATTTTAAAAAAATAAAACATATTAAAGGGGAAAGATATCCTTGATTATTTTGATTGTTTTTACCTTCCTTTAACTACTCTTACTTTCAAAAATTATTTTAAGAATTAAATCTATGGAGAAAACATATTCATTCCAATTAATAAAAACAAAAGCAAAACAGTAAATTATGAGAGAGGGTGAGTAATAAAAAACAGCGATAAATTTGACCGTTAAAATTAAAGGGACAATTTGCATCCATTAATTTCAAAATATATTTTTTGAAATATAGATTTTTTTTTCCAATGAATAATACTCATTGAGAAAAGTTTACTCCAAAAAAGTATACTTAATTAAGAGTCAAGGTCTTCCATTACTATTGTTGGGCTTCATGTAATTTGATCCGGCCCAGACCAAAAATTATAAAGCCCAAAAACACTACCTTAGTATACATTATCTGGGATGGGCCGAGCCCACCTAACCCATCGATCATAGGGATATTATTTAAAATGGTAGTCTCTCCATCTTACTTCACTAATGTTGTTTTTGCTGGATAATCCCTCTTCACTAGTCCTGTTTTTGGATTATTCTCATTGAAAATTAATGAAAAAGAATCTAAAAAATAAAAGAAAAAAAGGGGGTTGGCCCATTCTGTTTTCGTGGCGTTCACTCATTCGCTGGGTGACGAATGCTGACGTATAATTTTTACGTCATAAATAATTAATCCCTTTTATTTTTCTTTATGATTATTCGACGCGACAAGATGCAAAGAAAATGAGTAAATGATTTATTGATTTTTATTAAGAATACTTTAATCAATAAAAAATGAATATCCAAATTTCAGTATATATGCAAATAAAATGCATTAATTTACAAGTTCAATAATAATCTCGATCAAATTAGGCTACACTTGTGAGGAAGTTAATAAACAAGAATTTATGTGTTGATATTGGATTAATTAATACTCCTTCCGTCCCACTCCAATAGTCTCATATGTCATTTTTTTTTTGTTCTATTTATTAGTCTTATTTTCTAAAATGGTAAAAAATAATTGACCACAATTCACTCTCTCCTCAAAATTAATTACAACCACACTCTCCGCTTACTTGATTTATGTGTCGAAAACAAATGAGATTAATAGAGTAGGACGGAGGGAGTATCATTGGAAATTAATGTTGCTAGCTTCAACAGCCAACCTTTGCCTATAAAAAGAGAAGCAATCTCATCCCAAATTAAAAGAGCAAGAAATCTAATCTGCTCTACTAGCAATTCCAAGGTGGCAAAAATGGGTGCAAAAGTGATGATTCTTCTCCTCGCCCTTTTCTTCGCCGTGGCTCTTCTCAGTTCTCCGGTGCTAGCTTCTGCGACTACCAATGTTGTCGATCTATGTAAGTACTTTTATATTCATATGTAACTTATAAAATAATAAAATGGATCAATTAGGAAGAGATCGACGAATGGAGTATGCATATACGTGTGCGTGTGTTATTATGAATACAGAAGATGTTGCATAGCTAATTAGTGGGCACGTACTCTCGCAGCTAAGGAACACTATGCCAAAAAAGTTCATACATAACGCAAAATTTGCGTTATCTATGTGCAAAAGGAAACCGCTAAGAATACTGGTGTTATAAAAAGTCCCACTCATACATAACGGTTCTGTACCGTTATCTATGTGAGTTTTTCATAACGGTTCAAAATTTAATACATAACACTAATATACCGTTATGTATAGTTACTTTTGATAACGCTTCGAAACCGTTATTAATTTATATATTGTTCGTTATATATGATCGACAATCATTACGGTTTGTGGTTCTTACGTTACGATTACGAAGTGTTATCTTTGGTAGTTTTTAATAACGGTTTTATACCGTTATTAATATGTCGTGGTGAACAGTTATTAATTCTTCTCATACTCATTACAATAAATAAAAATGATACTTATATTAAAATACAAATAATTCACTGTACATGATTTTCCAAACATAGTGAAAAGATAAAAATGTTCTGTCAGTATCTATAAATGTTTTAAGAGAACCTAATACACGTATATATCTTTTTTTTCGTAGAATAAAATAAGGAGAGCTGTGATCGAAGGAATTACAGCTTCGATCGGACTTTGTTGATGAGCTCGCGTCGCAGTATTTTCCCAGAAGCCGATTTTGTACAGTGTTGATGAATGTGACGCTCTTCAATCTTTTAAAAGGCGCGACCTGAAAACATGAATAACAAGTTATTAGCTGAGAATAGGATGTGTGTTTAATGTTGATGCTAATTTAGTCTGCATGCATACTTGATCTGCTACGAATTTCTTCAGAAATTGAGCTGTTTGGGGCACGGACGAAGTAAGCAGCCGGGACTTCACCAGCTTCTGCATCAGGATATCTGAGAGGATAGTAAAAAATATCGAACAGGGTGTTTAATTCAGATGACTGCTTAGGTATATAGTACTCCTTATTTAGATACAGTCTATCATTGAATTGAAATCTTGGAAAATGAACTTACGGAATGACAACAGCATCGGATATCTCTGGATGAGAGACGAGCAGCCCTCCGAGCTCTGCTGGTGCAACCTATTAAAAGGGACATTTGAACACCACCAAAATCATGAGCTGTTCGTACAGAACGAAACTTGAGAGGATCCCAATTCTTATACAATTATACTCCACTTGTTTGAAGTAGACAGATGAAATGTTATAATTCTGATTGACAGCAACGTAATTGTCTCTAAGATCAGAGAAAGGGTAGGGATTGAGGAGAATGTTGTTCATGAAGCTACCAAAGGCCTTCAGTATATAAATGTGTAATAGCATAGTCTGAACTGAAAAATCCAACCTTGTACAGAGTAAATACCTGAAAGCCCTCGTACTTGATGAGCTCTTTAATACGGTCAACAACGAACAGCTGACCATACTGTATTAGAGCTTCACCTATTCCAATGCTTTAGTTGAGCCCAGTATATATTTTCAGCCAAAATGACCAAACTTCCATCAAGCTGCATCAAGTGAAAGACATCAGGATAAAGGTCAACTATTGAAGCAATTGATACATGTTAAAAGGCATACTACCTGAAAAAAAGATGTCAAATTTACCTCAGGAATTGTTATTCCACACTTTGTTATTCCACACTGAGAAAGTAACTCATAAGCATTGCGCATCACGTCCAACAGTGAACCATCTGGAGTCTGATACAGTAAGTAATATATGTAGACATGAGAACGAAACGAGCAAAACAACGGGAAATGCATAAATCGAAATGGGGACTTGAGAAAATGAGAAGCAGGTTATATGTGATTCTTCTACACTTACATGTTTTGAGTTCTATCATATATTGGAATAAAGCTGCAATACATTCAATTATAAGAGTTGACCTCCATTTGCATTCAGGACTCACCCATCTTTTAGACACGAAACCAATCATCTTGGCATGAAGGAGAGAAAAACATAAGCATATGATTCTACTTTTTTCTTAGATCCAGCAGATATTAGTATACTTTAGCCAGTTTAATTGGTCACAAAAGTATTATACCTTGCATCATATTCCTTCCTCGTACCCAAATTTCCAACTAGATATCACAAACCTAAGCATGACAAAGCATCAGTTCAAAGTTCTTACAGAGTATATCATTAGGCATCAAAGAATACCAAGAACCCAAGCGCTAGTAATTGATCAAGCAAAACTATTCCGAAAAACATCTAGAAAAGGATTCGACAACAAAGCAATTGACTAATCTTTAAACAGAAAGAGTCAGAAGAACATAGGCTTGTTCTCATTGAGCCAGTAAGAATGATCATGTTTGAAATCTGAAAAGACTCTAAATGGATGAGGTATTCAAACACTTGGAATAAGTGAACATATATATGGACACCTAAGAATACAAAATTAATGTACTATCACAGCTCGAACGTAAGATTACAGAATCAATGTGCAACAAAGTTTGTCCATTGAGTTGATAATACATATATCACATCATGAAGACTCTAACTAAGGGTTTTAAAGTCCCTTGGTGAGCACATGAAACTGTTTGATGAATAGTGGAGTATATTTCGAACATACTTGATTCTTACTGGTAAAAGTGAGATATATCGCATCAAGAAATCCGAAAGTATTAATATTGTATGAACCCAAGCAAACACTACAACAGCACAAAATAGAAGCAATCATATTCAACAAGTAGCCATTGATGCGATCTTGATATTTATTTTCATTGGCCAGTTAGTACTTGCCTGAATAATTGCCGGATCACTGTTGATGGAAGGTGCAACCTGAACTGGTGGAGGAGGAGGAGGGGAAGATTTGACTGTCAGGTCCTATGGAGAGTTACACAATTGATTAACTCAAGCCAAGAATGGGATTGACAAAATCAGATGATAATAAATATAACAAGTTAAGTTGGAGATGAAGAAAGCTTCTCGAATGAATGAGTCCAGAAACCCAGAAGAGATAAGAGTTGAATCGTTTGCTTTTTGATAAAAACCTTCACCTTCTGTTAGCATAGTAATATTATCAATCATTTTAGATGTAAAAGAAGAGAATTTGAAACTGAATAGGGAATTTACAGATGCAATACTAAGGCAACTGAACATCGATTAAATAAATAAAAAAAAACTGATTCAAGTCAATTGGAACCTGATTTAGTCTTCGTTTGAGCAGGAAAAGATGCTGGAGGAAGAGAAAATGGTGCTGTAGGGGAAGGTGATTCTTTCTAATCCATCTTCTGCACACACAAAAATAGGAAGAAGAAGAAGAAGAAGAAGAAGAAGAAGAAGAAGAAGAAGAAGAAGAAGAAGAAGAAGAAGAAGAAGAAGAAGAAACTAATCAATATAGTAGTAATTGCATAATTAAATTGGAAAAGAATTTGATTAAACTCATACACCATAGTAAGAATCTCTTGTACTCACGAATTAGCAGATTGGATGGAGCAAGGAAAACAAGAAGAAGAAGGTGATCGATCTGAACGCAACCCCGCAGCAGAGTGAAAATGAAGAGAGAGAATGTGTTGATTAGATCTGTATCTCAGAATGTAACAGTAAGAGAGGAGCAACAACTACTACTACTTCTACCCCTCTTCAACCTTGCATCTGGAACGAATTTCAACAATGAAATCATTTGTTGTGTGTATCATAAAATTGAAAATAAATGTCAACCCCAACAAAAACTGAAAATATGATGGTATTGTATTTGAGATTGAAGCTTCAACTACTGCTACTTGTTACAATCTGAAAACACAGAGCAAATCTAGACTTTCTCTTCAATTATTTTTCAAATTATATCTAAAAGTTACATAGCTAGCATATTCTAACCGAAGTTTGATCTAGTGCCTTACTTGACTCGAGTAGAATAAAACAGCATGAGAATTCTTACCAGAGAGTGGAAGGCTGAGGCAGAGGTTGAATAACTTGGTAGAACTAGTAACTAAGAGAGAGAGAGAGAGAGAGAGAGAGAGAGAGAGAGAGAGAGAGAGAGAGAGTTAGAAGATGCAAATATGATTAAGCAGAGTGAGTGAGTGATTAAGGGATAATAATTGGAGAGCAGGTGGAGATGAATTTACATTCTCTGTCCTTATGTGTTTAGCCTCTTACCAAATGCTGATTTCAATTGTCTCATTTGTTAATTGTAGATTTATTTAGGAAGAAAATCTGTGACATAGAGAGTTACTTGACTTATTCAAACTTTCATTTTCTACTACTCCGACATTTCTCCGAAACTATCAACAACTGCACACTGCACAATCCCACCTTTAACATCATCTAATATCAACACTGGATTCGTCCTCTTTGATAAAGCTCCTTGTTATGGTGAATTCCTGAGAGACTGTGTTCCAAAACATCCATGACAAAAATAGAGATAAATTTCTATCATATTCCATCTATACAAGGCATATAGCTTGATTCACATTATAACAGTATTACACACAATCTATGCATAGTGAAAAAAAAAATCCTCACTTTATCTGTTCAAATGTCGACGGATTCAACATGAAGCTACTGCATACGACCGAGAAGTCAGATATATAAGGGCGTTTCCATTGTGTTCCTTAATGTCTATAGCCAGAATCTCTAAAAGTTATAGCTAGCATATCCTAACAGAGAAATGATCTGCTGCGTTTGAAGCTTTTTCATCCTTAAAACTTTGAACTCGAGTATTGATTACAACACTATGCATCATTCCCCAACACAAAAACTAAGTCCCCAGCACTGCTAATCACAGCACGCACTGGGTTCCCCACTATGAAACTTCTCTTAACATCCAAATCCAAAATCAAGTTAAATCTTCAACTTCCTTCCTAGTTACAGAAAATCAAGTAAAATCGAAGCATAAATGAACTTATAAACATCGAAATATCACCTGTAAAGGGGTCACAGCCCAGAATCCACCAAGTGCAGAGCCCTAGAAATCGGGAGACGGAATGCAGAGATCTGAAGCAACAAGTGAATTTGAAACACAGGAAATTCAGAGCCAGTGGGTGGAATTGACGGAAAGAGCAGCCCAGAAAATAAAAGGCAGGGGAGAGATAAAGAGAGAGAGAGAGAGAGCTCGCCTTGTAGCAAGCTAGGCGAGACTGGTTGAGACCGTCGTCGGTCGCGTCGCGTCGCCGGTCTCCGGTCGTCGCGTCGCCGGTCTCCGGCCGTCGGTCGCGTCTCCGGTCTCTGGTCTCCGGTTGTCAGTCGCGTCGACGGTGAGAAATTTTGGGGACAGAGACGAGGAAGAGAGACGTCGCGGGAGAGGGAGAGAGGTAGGGCGGGAGAGAGAGAGGAATTTGGGGGTTGAAAATTTTCAGTAAACTTTTAAATGTTTTAAATGGTAAAAAATTAAAATAATAATAATTAAAATATTATTAGTAACAGTATATTCTTATCGCTTTTTATAAACCGTTATTAAAACAAAACATAACACTTCAATACATAACGGTTCTTACTAAACTGTTAAGTATAATAGTGATTATAAATAACACTCCGTTCATGACCGTTATGATTGATTAAAGCTACAGTCACATACATAACGGCAACTGTTATCTATTTAAAAAGTGTTCACATACATAACGGTTCCGTGAAAATACCGTTATGTATGCAGTGTTACCTATGACAGAATTTGGCATAGTGGAAGCAGAAGAAGGAAATGCAGTGAGTGAACAAAAGCCAACAGTACCGCGATTCCCGCCAATCGGCCGAAACCGACCCCCAAAGCCAAAGGACCCACAAAGTCCTTGCATGAGTTGCGCCAGCTGCTGTAGGAGCATCGGCGGCTGTTGCCTCAACTGCTGTTAACGAGCCAGCCAACAGCCTTGTTGAAATAAGTACATGTAGTTGGTGGTGACGAAGAAGCCAGGAGTTCCGTTCAACTTTTCCTCGCATTATATAGTACTGCATTGTGCATGTTTTTTCCTTTAATTTTTGTAATGTGTGTGGTTTTAAATTTTAATGAATATCAATTATGAATGTATTTTTCGAATAATTTGAGTTGGAAGGGGATGAAAAAGAAAATGGATTCACGTCCAAAGCTGGAGCAAGTAAGAGTACATATTTCATGGATGAAAATAAAAACATAAAACGATTAAAACCACTTAAGTTAAGGATGAAAGGAGTAATGTGATAGAGGATGGGGCGATTTTCCTCTATCAAACGAACGAAAAGAAATAAAAATAAAGAAAATTGACAGTCGCGGGCTTTCCCCGTCGATCACATCAGTACGATAAAGAAAATTGACAGTCGCGGGCTCTCCCCGTCGATCACGTCAGCAGATACGAGAGAAATAAAATACGGCAGAAAGGAAAAGTAAAAGACGGCAAAATAAAATAGGGTTTCTGTATTATATTTCTTGTTAATGAAAATAAGATACAACTCTCCTATTTATACTAAATAACTAGGGTTGATTCGACCTACGATTCGGGAAAGAATCAACAAGAAAACCCGAAAAGAACGACCCAAATAATTAAAACGGGCTAAGCCCAACAAATAATTTAATAACAAAATAATTCGTATCAACCCCCCCACCCTAGAAAATCACCTTGTCCTCAAGGTGGAAAATCAAACTCTATATAAATTTCATCAAGTGCATAGAGACCGAAAATAACCAATCGAGCCTCCACACGAACCACCATGGCTATGTTAGCGTCCCACAAAACTGCATAAGTTGCAGCCATAGCTGAAGTTTCCGGCGGCAGTACTATGGCAGGCGCCGAAGAAGTTGGCGGCGTAACCGTTGCCGAGGACACCATCGTCATTGATTGGGTGGTTGTTGGCGTAATCATGGTCCCAAAATCAATGAAGGCAATTGATTCAATTGCTCGCGTAATTGGATAACTCCACCAATATTCGCCCCCTTCGAAATCTCTCAATGAAAGCACCAATTGATAGAGGATGGGGCGATTTTCCTCTATCAAACGAACGAAAAGAAATAAAAATAAAGAAAATTGACAGTCGCGGGCTTTCCCCGTCGATCACGTCAGTACGATAAAGAAAATTGACAGTCGCGGGCTCTCCCCGTCGATCACGTCAGCAGATACGAGAGAAATAAAATACGGCAGAAAGGAAAAGTAAAAGACGGCAAAATAAAATAGGGTTTCTGTATTATATTTCTTGTTAATGAAAATAAGATACAGCTCTCCTATTTATACTAAATAACTAGGGTTGATTCGACCTACGATTCGGGAAAGAATCAACAAGAAAACCCGAAAAGAACGACCCAAATAATTAAAACGGGCTAAGCCCAACAAATAATTTAATAACAAAATAATTCGTATCATAATGACATAATTCCCACTACCTACGTGGTATGTGGAGTAGATTTCTCACCCTTGGGTGGTGTAGGTGTCCCACCTCTGTGTGGGTAGATATACATGAGTAGATATTGTGCTATAAATTGTAATATAATCCCACTATCGAGTGTGGTGTCAGATTTCTCATGTATATGAGTTGTATATATATAGTTGTAAACTTTGATGTAATATTCAAAAAAAAAAATGTTGTTAATTAATTTAAAAAAAATTAAAACATAAGTATTAAAAAGGAAAGGGCAGCCTTCATTATTTTGATTGTTTTTACCTTCCTTTAACTACTCTTACTTTCAAAAATTATTTTAAAATAAAATCTATGGAGAAAATATATTCATTCCAATTAATAAAAACAGAAGAAAAATCAATAAATTATGAGAGAGGATGAGTGATAAATTTGACTGTTAAAATTAAAGGGACAAAATATGGAATAAAAAAAAAAATAGAATGGAAACTTAGCAAGAATAAATAAACGGAAGCAAAATAATATTAATTAGATTTTAAATAAACAAATTTGATTAATAAAAAATAGGATAAAATGAAACAAAATGATTTTTAAAGGGTAAAAAGAAAGAATAAAAAGTAGGGTTTTAATGAGGCTTGAACGGTACTTCGTTGATTCAAAAGACTTATCTATGTATGGAATATTTACCCTAATTTGTTACATACATTTTCTACTCTTCCTCCGTATACAATCTTCGAACCCGTCACCTTTTTAACTAGTTTTAATACTTTGCAACCATTAATTTCAAAATATATATTTTTTAAATATAACTTTTTTTTCAACGAATAATACGATACTCGGCTCGTAATACTCATTGAAAAAAAAGTATACTCCAAAATATATTCCGTGAATAATTCTCTGTCTCCTCACCCATAGCATTACATGTGCAATTGACTACACCCTCCGTCCCCTAATAAGTGTCCCCGATGTAGTGTAAATTACACTACATCGGGGACACTTATTAGGGGACGGATGCTGTAATAATTAAATTTTGTGGGCAATAGATATATGCATATAATAGTACGTAGTTTGATGTCTGGGGGTGACTATCCGGGAACCGGTTCTTCGGGAAAACCGGTACCGGTGGTACCGGACCGGGAATCGGGAACCGGTACCGGTAAAAACCGGTTCCGGTCCGGTAACCGGTTCCATACATTTAAAAATTTCCGGTTCCCGGTTAACCGGTACCGAACCGGTACGGAACCGGGAACCGAATTTTATATATTAATAATTAATTTTTTTATAAATATATATATATATATTTATATATATTTTTAATTAATTATGGAATTTTTTTATAAATAGATATGGAAATTTTAGTTATGGAAATTTTTATAAATATAAATGTGTATATATAATTTATTAATTTCTAATTTCATTAATTTTTTCTTTCAAATATATAAATAAAAAAATATTTTTTTTAAAAAAAGGAGAAAACCGGTTCCTTAACCGGTTCTACCGGTTAACCGGTACCGAACCGGTCCGGTACCGGTTACCCGGTAAATTAACCGGTCCGGTAACCGGTTCCTCAAATCGGCACTTTTCCGGTAACCGGTAAACCGGTTCCGGTACCGCCGGTTCCGTACCGGATAATCACCCCTTGATACACGTCTCTTATGAGTCAAGGTCTTCCATTACTATTGTTGTGTGTAATCTGATCCGGCCCATAATTTATAGGCCAATTTTTTTTTTTTTTTTTTTTTTTGAAACAATTAACAGGAAATTTAAGGGCCGCACCACGGAGGACTCGAACTCGAGACCTTTCAGGTTCGAGATTTATTCTTTAACCCCCTACCGCTTAGCCAACACACACACAAATTCGCTCCCAAAGAGGATCGAACCCGGGACCCTCACTAAAGAGAGGAACCCGGTGGCCAGGTGCGCTAAGTCACCTGGTTAGTTTACAAACCCCAAAAACACTCCTTTAGTTTACATTATCTGGGATGGGCCGAGCCCATCTAACCTTCCAATTTGACCAGCAATAAATAATACTTTCGTCTGCCCCACCCTTCAATTATAGGGATATTATTTTAAAAGACACGTAAACCCTGTTTTATTTATGTGTCGAGAAATAATTATCTTATACCAATGGAACGAAGGGAGTAATAAAGATGAGAGAGAGTGAAATCAAAAGCGGAGTAGTTTGTACAAAATTCCACCATAGTCGAAAAAAGTGAACAAAATTCATCATTGCACAAATAACCGTTACTCCTCAACCTTGAACGGGTAAATAACCCGGCAACAAATTTCAAAAAATTCTGCAAAAAAAAGTGACACTAAAAAAAGCAAAAGTCCACTAAACACCTTTTCCCTCTGCCTTTACATACAACGTTACTATACTATTATTCTCAAAAAAAAACGTTACTATACTATTACTTCAACACTTTCTCAATCCCTTCAAAATTTCTCAAACCGGAGAAAATGGGCTCTTGCATTAGCAAATGCAAGCCTAGGAAGAGATCGAGGGAAGAAGATCCGTGCCGCCGTCGCAACGTCGACCGCGACGACAAGCTCGTAATTATCTCGAAAGATCCTCCTCCGGTCGCGCCGGAAATTACCATCATGCCCTCGGGAAGGCCCCGTTCCCCGGCCGCTTCCGTTTCGTCGTTCGCCTACTCCGCCAACAATAAATACGCCACGGCTTCGTCGATATCTTCGACTTCGTCGTCGCTTTCTTCGTCGTCTTCCTCCTCTTATGCCTCCTCCGTGTCGAAGGACCGATCTTTCTCCAACGACTTCCTGTGGTCCTGCGCCAAGGAGAATCCACACGTGATCGGCCAGCAAGCAGACTCAAAAAAGGTTGCATTTCATAATAAGATTCATTCTCAGAATCCGACGGCGGCGCCGTCGCCGCCGAAGAAGAAGCAAACGGCGGTTCATGAGAAGGCGTCCTCTCCGACACCTAAGAAGCGGGCGCGTGCCTCTTCGCCGACGCTCGTGAGGCAGAAGAGCTTCAGAAAGGAGCAGAGTTTCGCTCCTCCCACCAGAGGGCTCCGGTCGCCGTCACCCAGCCGGAGGTTTAACGGCGAGAGTAACAGAGTATTTCCAGTTAAGGAAAGTTACTACAGCAAGCCTGCTCCTTTGTCGAGGGGGAGTAACGCTGTTAGCTCCGCTCCGAGAAGGGAAAGCTTTCGAGCTCCGACGCCGAGCCGGAAACGTGAATTGATCGCCGGCGGCGAGTTTTCGGAGAGGAGAAGCGATGATGAACTGTTGCGGCATGTTAGTAGTGCGATTGATGGTAAAGGAAACGATGATGTTGTTATGGAGGATATTAATAATCCTCTCATCGCATTGGATTGCTTCATTTTCCTCTGAATTTTGTGCTGGTTGATTAGGTTTCTGCATGGATTTTGTGTGGCGTGTGATCATTTTTTCTTGTTTATAGATTTTCTTTTTTTGGTATTATTTTGTAAAATATATTGTCATCGTTTATGATGAGCTGAATTTAATCCATCGAATCCGTCGAACAAAGCTTAATTGATTTGATTTGAAGAAATGACGATGAACAACTGAGAAATGAATCCAGAAAAATATAGTATTATCTACACCTTCTTCATTGATGATTGCTGCTTCTGATCAACTAAAATGATGAACATCTAAGAATCTAAGGAATTGTTTATGGAAAATCCGATCAAATTAGGTTTCATGATTAAACGATTGGGGAAACAGCTGATTGGGCAGAAAATTACCGGCGGATTAGATTCCGGCCACCTGCGGTTGCTCGTTGAATCTCCCGGTAGAATTCTTCCCAATTTGATTCGATTGAAGCAACAGAATATGCAGGATTCAATCGGAACCGATTTCACTATCATTTGAAATAGGTGAGAACCGTAAACACGGTCTGCGTCAGAGTGAACAAGAGCAGCATCGATACAGCAGCGAAAGATACGAACGCCCATGGACTATTGAAGTAATCGCGCCTCAAAATCGCCATCCATCTATTCCGGCGGCAGCTGCAGTGCTCGTTCACCGCTTCGTAGACGCCGGCGTAGCAGAATTCGCTCGAGATGAGGATGTTTTCCCCTAATCTGTTGAACATCTGGTACGCCATCTCATCATCGCCGAGATAGTTCGCCAGAATCCCCAATCGGCGCAGGATCTCTGCATCTCTCGAGGAATTGACGATGCTGTGCAGGAAGAACGCGTAATCCGTCACGTATTTGGGTTGATTATCGACGAAGGAGTGCTCGTACGCGATTAGATTCCTCAAGGTCGATTCGGTCTCGTCGGAAACTGCTAATCCTGGGATTTTTACAGTCCCTTTGATGAATTTGATAACTAGGGTTTCACTATTTCTGCACTTTTTGAACTTGATTCCTG
Source organism: Thymus mandschuricus (assembly GCA_029379335.1). Classification (NCBI taxonomy): domain Eukaryota; kingdom Viridiplantae; phylum Streptophyta; class Magnoliopsida; order Lamiales; family Lamiaceae; genus Thymus; species Thymus mandschuricus. The sequence goes on from CM057074.1 coordinate 40,886,854, forward strand.
CTTCTTGTAGCTCAGTTGCTGAATTTATGGCCATGATTTTGTCCTCCTCTGTTTTGATTGGGTGATTGCCTCTCTTCTTGGCGAATGAAGAGCACCAAATTCTGTGCACCAGGGAAAGAAGGTGGTCGGCTCTTCGCAGTGATGACTTTTCAGCCAGGTGTGAGGCCTCCGGCCACGGAGAGACGTCTCCGATGAAAAGCTGGATTAGGTACAGGAGATCGTCGTCTGGATCTCCTGTTCTTGTCATGCTGAAGAGTTGATCAAGGAGGAAGAAGGGGAGTTGGTTCTCGATCAACATTAGATCGTGGCGTACCTGGCTGAGTACTTGCTCGTGCTTGAAAATGGTATCGTCTCCTTCCCTCAAGTTGTCCACTCCGTATTTCCTGATCAGTTCAATGATGAAGAGACCGTCAAGAATCAGCATTTCTACGAACTCATCTGGTGGTAAGTCAACAGCCTCTGCATAGCATTTGCGCGCTTTTTCTTCCTGTGATCTCATTGCCATGACATACTTATCGACACTGGACTGTTTCTGGCGTTTGAGTAAAAGCTTTAGGTACTTGAGTTTATGCTGCTCCATCTTCTGCAGATGGTGTTTGCTATGGTGAAAAGGACCAATCGAGACTAGTTTAGGATCATAGAGCTTGTGGTTGATGCAGCGTTGGTTATCATCCACTCGGAAGATTGTGGGGTTGCAGGGCGAGGTAGGTAAGTCGAGAAGTATGTTATCAATACGAACAGAGACATGGTCTCTTGTTTCAGACATTTCTGATTTACCAGAAAAACTTTTGGTAAGAATTCATGATTTTTAAAACTTCATCTTATATGTGACATGTTTTTTCTGCAAACAAATGGAGCGAGGTTCTATCGTATTCCAAAAAAATATATCTTCCGGTGTTTCGTGGAAAGTACCTGGTAAATTCCAAACTATTGATGTTAGGATGGAGATCTTCAGTTTGTTAATACTTTCTTGAAAACTCCCAGGTATCTTCTAATGTATCTTACTATACCAGTCATTGTCAAGACTTTTAATGGCTAATGGAAAAGAAATAATAGTACGATATATTCCCGGTAGTTTCCTCGTATTTTCTGATGTCTAAGTCATGATACCTACTCCATGTATGAGTACTTCAAACTGTTGCTATGGTAAATTTCTCGGTAGCTCGGTGTTGCAGGCACTGCTGGTGTAGTCGTTGCCTTATTTATCACCTTGATAATGCTGTACTTGTAGTCATAAATCAATGCCATTTTCACATGTCTAGGATTAGGAGTCTCTTCTTCAAGTTTTCGCCGGTAAGAACCATGGTTTTTCAAGCAATACTTGTGACAACTCTTGTGTTTTTGACGACAGGGTTTTCAAATTCGTTTGCAATGCCCACCTGTTCTTCGAACAGATGTGGGGATCTAACGATCCCTTTCCCATTTGGCATATCTTCTAACTGTAGCCTTGATGAGTCATTCGTCATCAGTTGTAACCACAGTTACAACCCTCCAACGCCTTTCTTACACTCAGGAAGCCTTGCGGTTCTCAACATATCATTGGATGGGCTAATCAAAGTTGCATCTCCTGTTGCTAGTTACTGTTATGACGATACTGGTTCGCAGGTGAAGAGCACCATCTCCGAACTCACCTCGTCCAGATTCCCAATCTCCAGCAGATTAAACAAGTTCATGGCCATTGGATGTGACACATATGCACTTCTCCAAGGCTCCACAGAATCGAAACAAATGACTGCTGGTTGTGTTTCTTGGTGTGACAAAATGGACAGAGGGGTGAATGAGACCTGCTCAGGCATAGGATGCTGCCAGTCTTCAATTCCTGAAGGAGTAAGAGACTTTTCGGTTGTAATCCAGAGCTTTAAAAATCACTCAGTGGTGAATAGTTTCAATCCATGTAGTTATGCGTTTGTGGTTGAAACGGAGAGTTCTGATTTCTCTTCTTCAGACCTACTGGACTTTCAGAATAGAAAGTTTGTCCCAGTTGTTCTCGATTGGTTTGTAGGTTATCGGACTTGCTCGGAAGCCCGGAAAAACTTATCAACATTTGCCTGTTATGCAAACAGTGACTGTATCGATTCAAGCAGTGGAGTAGGCTATCAATGCCAATGTGTTACAGGATTTCAGGGAAACCCTTACAGTTTAGATGGTTGTCAAGGTATTTATGATTCCTTTTTCTAAGTTTTACGTGTGGACATGATTGTGTATGTATCGTAAATTTTCATAACATACATGGTGTTTTTTTACTTTGCAGATATTGATGAGTGCATTGATTTGGAGGTGTGTGAAGGCATGTGTGAAAATTTGCCCGGGAGCTATTCATGTTCATGTCCTGCAGGATATGAAGGTGATGGAACTAAAGGTGGTGAAGGTTGCCATTCCAAAAGAAAATATAGTGGCTCTACATTTTTCTACATCGCTTCAGGTAACTTTCTTCGGTTAAAACATGAGCCAAAATTATATCCTGAATGCTTTGATCCACTTCTCATCCAGGTCTGGTAGTTCCTGCTTTTGGGAGCTCTTGGATAATTTGGAGGCGTAAGAAAAGGAAGGTTGATAGACTAAGATGGGAGTTTTTCCTTAGAAATGGAGGCCTTTCTGCAAAAGGAAGACTTAAGATCTTCGGAGCAGAAGATCTGAAGAAGGCCACAAACAATTATGATATGGACAATGTTGTCTCCGGATCAGTGGAGCAGTATGGAGTTGTCATGTACAGAGCATTATTACCAAATGGGTCGCTAGCTGTGGTAGTGAAGCATGATACCGTTGAGGAATGCCACGTCGAGGTATTCATCAGAAATTTAATCATCCGTTCCAAGCTTCATCACCGGAATATTGCAGAGCTGCTTGGCTGTTGTTTGGAGACACGATTTCCCCTACTAGTTTTTGAGTATTTAGAACATGAATCCCTTCACGACCACATTCATGATCTTTCATGGGATATTCGTCTGCGAATAGCCTTAGGAACTGCTCGGACCCTTGAGTACATGCATGATTGTCTCGCGGTTCAAATGATTCATGGACGCCTCACCAGCTCCCGCATATTACTCAACGCTGGTGGTACAGTGAAAATTCTTGTAATCGAAACCTACCCAGTAACCTCTTTGGTTGATGTGAACGATCGTGCCAATGGCTATCTGGACCCTCATTATTTCATAACAAATCGATTGACAGCAAAGAGCGATGTTTATAGTTTCGGAGTCATCCTGGCAGAGATATTGACAGGACAGAGGGTATTTAGTCATGATAGACATCGAGGTGAAGAATATCTGGTTAACTATTTTTTGAATAGTTTGGACAATCTGGATTCGATTCTGGATGGCCGTTTGGATACGAATGGTAGGATTGATGAGCTAAGACAAGTTGCTGCATTGACAAAGAGTTGCTTGTCATCTTCACCCATGGACAGGCCAACTATGGCTCAAGTTGCCGATGCTCTACAAGAAATTTCTCACTCCCAAACTGTTCGTCCGATAGGGGATCAGGAGGAAACTACTCAAGGGGTTGTTGTAAGAAGAAATATATAGGAATATGTTTTGTATAGCTATGTAGAAAGTTATCTTAATCCAGTTTCCATCACCACAGATCAGTGCAGTATGAATATGGCCACATCACTTTTTCATTGTTCTATAGCAATAATCCAGGGAAGTTGTCTTGGTACTGCAGTCAGTGTCAATGAGTCATTTTGTAACAACTCAAATCAATTCTAAGTGAGTTTATCCAAAGAATGCAACTCGTTCTTATGTGTATTTTCTATACTGATTGGGATAATCGTTTTCAGAATAACTGCACATACTACTGTATCGCTCACGTATAGCTACAAACATCCACCCTGGATTCTTTCTGGCGTTTGAGCAAAACCTCCAGGTACTCCAATATGTTTTTTTGCATCCACACTGATGAAGATTGTAGTGTTTCAGGAAGAGGTAGGTGCGTCCAAATTTCGGGTTATTTCGCCATATTGCATATTTTTCGGGTTATTTCGTAGAAAGTGCATACCAAATTTCGGTAACTACTAATGTTGAAAACTTTCCCAGTCTTCGTCAACACTTTAATGACTAATGCGTCAAAGCATGAGTCTACTTCTACCTACCCCATAGTAATATGAACTGAAAAAACAGTCTCTTTCTGCATTTCAAGCTATACCATGATTGCTCAAGCTATACTAGTGACAGTGGTGGTGGTGGTGTTAATGGATACCGGAAGGTGTATGAAATCGAAGTCCGTGTCTACCTGTCTGAGTAGATGTGAGGATCTGACATCCCATCTCTCATTTGGCACAAGTTCTTACTGTAATCTTGATTCCTCTTTCCTTGTCACTTGCAATTACAGTTACAAACCTCCTAAGCCTTTCTTAAACCTGGGCAGCAACATTTCACTTGATGGGAAATTTATACCCGTGTCTTACCTTGCTAGTAAATTCTACGACTATACTAGTTTGCACATAAACAACTCCATATCAGAGGTATCTGAAGGTGTTGTTGGAAAGAAAGATGATCCTCAACGCTCTATCTCGTTCTGCATTTATCTCGGTAAATTCATTAATCAAGGGCAGCACATATTTGTTTTCAAAATGAAGGCAAGACTTTCTGCTAATTTTCTGATCCCTTGCAGGTTTCTTGGCTCCTGCTGTTGGAGTTTCATGGATAATTTGGCGGCGCTGGCAAAAGAAAGTGGTAAAACTAAGAAGGGGCTTGTTTGTTAGAAATGGCGGTGAGCTCCTTGAAGCTCAGCAACCCATGCAGAAAACATTCTCTCTTTTCACAGCAGAAGATCTGAAGAAGGCTACCAACAATTACGATGAAATTAATGTTCTTTCCCAAGAGCATCATCCCGGGATCACTTATAAGGGAATATTGCCAGGGACGAACTCCGGTGTTACCATACAGTTCTGTCATGCATTTGATCGATGCAAGATCGAGGCCCTCGTCACCAAATTAGTTACTCTCTCCCAAGTTTCTCACAGGAATGTGGTGAGGCTGCTTGGTTGTTGTTTAGAGACACAAATCCCTTTACTGGTCTATGAATCCATCACAGGTAAGACCCTCTTCGATCACATTAACGATGATTATCTCTCGTGGGATGTTCGTCTGAGGATAGCTGCAGACACTGCTGGAGCGCTCGCATATTTGCATTCGGCTACAATCATCCATGGAGCTCTCAGCAGCTCCTGCATATTGCTGGACCATGACTATAATGTCAAACTGAAGGGTTTTGACTTAAAATGCTTGAACTGCTCTTGTGTTGAGCCATATCCCGACCTTTTCTCCTCCGGTCAGTTGACAGAAAAGAGTGACGTTTATAGCTTCGGATTCATACTAATTGAGCTGCTGACACGAAAAGGTGTGATGAGCCTCGACGAAGTTACCAAATACATTCTCGGGTCGAGCAGAGACGACGACTTGCTGGAGATTCTTGATGATAGTATTGTGACGGATGACAATGCTGGGAAGCTGAGAGAAGTTGCTAAAATAGCCAAAATTTGCCTATCATCTTCCTCCTATGAGAGGCCTACTATGAAGGAAGTAGCCTTAGCACTTGATGAATGTATCGAAAACAGAGATTAGAATATTATGTTATCAAATTATGAGTTAAGGCTTCAGTTTGAATCTATTCTTTGCACATGTTTCAATCATTTGCCAGAAAATCTGAATAAAATTCTGTTTATTCTCAGAGGGAAAAAATAATTATACACTACTTACAAGTTAGATTGCTTCATTTTCCTCTGAATTTTGTGCTGGTTGATTAGGTTTCTGCATGGATTTTGTGTGGTGTGTGATCATTTTTTCCTGTTTATATAGATTTACGTATAGATTTTCTTTTTTTGGTATTATTTTTGTAAAATATATTGTCACCGTTTATGATGAGCTGAATTTAATCCATCGAACAAAGCTAAATTGATTTGATTTGAAGAAATGATGAACAACTGATAATCGAATCCAGAAAAACATATTATTATCTACACCTTCTTCATTGATGATGGCTGCTTCCGATCAACTAAAATGATGAACATCTAAGAATCTAAGGAATTGTTTATGGAAAATCCGATCAAATTAGGTTTCGTGATTAAACGATTGGGGAAACAGCTGATTGGGCAGAAAATTACCGGCGGATTAGATTCCGGCCACCTGAATAATCACCGACAAAAATGCGCAGAGGCGGCGGTTACTCGTCGAATCCCCGGCGAAGTTTAGTCGGTTCCGGTAGAATTCTTCCCAATTTGATTCGATTGAAGCAACAGAATATGCAGAATTCAATCAGAACCGATTTCGCTATTATTTGAAATAGGCGAGAACCGTAAACACGGTCTGCGTCAGAGCGAACAAGAGCAGCATCGATACAGCAGCGAACGATACGAACGCCCATGGACTGTTGAAGTAATCGCGCCTCAAAATCGCCATCCATCTATTCCGGCGGCAGCTGCAGTGCTCGTTCACCGCTTCGTAGACGCCGGCGTAGCAGAATTCGCTCGAGATGAGGATGTTTTCCCCTAATCTGTTGAACATCTGGTACGCCATCTCATCATCGCCGAGATAGTTCGCCAGAATCCCCAATCGGCGCAGAATCTCTGCATCTCTCGAGGAATTGACGATGCTGTGCAGGAAGAACGCGTAATCCGTCACGTATTTGGGTTGATTATCGACGAAGGAGTGCTCGTACGCGATTAGATTCCTCAAGGTCGATTCGGTCTCGTCGGAAACGGCTAACCCTGGGATTTTTACAGTCCCTTTGATGAATTTGATGTCTAGGGTTTCACTCTTTCTGCTCTTTTTGAATTTGATTCCTGCTTCTTGTAGCTCAGTTGCTGAATTTATGGCCATGATTTTGTCCTCCTCTGTTTTGATTGGGTGATTGCCTCTCGTCTTGGCGAATGAAGAGCACCAAATTCTGTGCACCAGGGAAAGAAGGTGGTCGGCTCTCCGCAGTGATGATTTTTCAGCCAGGTGTGAGGCCTCCGGCCACGGAGAGACGTCTCCGATGAAAAGCTGGATTAGGTACAGGAGATCGTCGTCTGGATCTCCTGTTCTTGTCATGCTGAAGAGTTGATCGAGGACGAAGAAGGGGAGTTGGTTCTCGATCAAGATTAGATCGTGGCGTACCTGGCTGAGTACTTGCTCGTGCTTGAAAACGGTATCGTCTCCTTCCCGTAAGTTGTCAAGTCCATATTTCCTGATCAGTTCAATGACGAAGAGACCGTCAAGAATCAGCATTTGTACGAACTCGTCTGTGCTTAAGCTGACAGCCTCTGCATAGCATTTACGCGCCTTTTCTTCCTGTGATCTCATTGCCATGACATACTTATCGACGCTGGACTGTTTCTGGCGTTTGAGCAAAAGCTTTAGGTACTTGAGTTTATGCTGCTCCATCTTCTGCAGATGGTGTTTGCCATGGTGAAAAGGACCAATCGAGACTAGTTTAGGGTCATAGAGCTTGTGGTTGATGCAGCGTTGGTTATCATCCACTCGGAAGATTGTGGGGTTGCAGGGCGAGGTAGGTAAGTCGAGAAGTATGTTATCAATACGAACAGAGACATGGTCTCTTGTTTCAGACATTTCTAATTTACCAGAAGTAGTTTTGACGGCTTAATGGAATCTATAGCTTTTGGTAAGAATTCATGATTTTTAAAACTGCATCTTATGTGTGACATGTGTTTTTTGCAAACAAATGGATCGAGGTTCTATTCTATCTTCCGGCATTTCGTGGAAAGTAGCTGGTAAATTCCAAACTATTGATGTTAGGATGGAGATCATCAGTTTGTTAATACTTTCTTGGAAACTCCCAGGTATCTTCTTATGTATCTTACTATACCATTCATTGTCAAGACTTTTAATGACTAATGGAAAAGAAATAATAGTACGATATATTCCCGGCAATGTTTTAAAAAGCGCTAGGCGCTAGTCGGGCGGCAGAGGAGTGACTAGCGCCTAGGCGCTAGGCGGGAGCCTAGGCGGATTCGAACTATAATGCTTATTTTTACTATTCTTACAATATTATTACCAAATTTATAATAAATACACATACTATGACAATTGATATGTTAGTTTCATAATTATAAATCCAAAATCATACATGGAGTAGCATAGTTTGCCGAAACATAGATCAACTAACACATATAGACTATTGATTAAGCTACAAAAGCGGCTCGTTGGGTATTGCATAGAGCCTAGGCGGATTAATTGTTAGTCGGGCGGCAAGGTACTGACTAGCGCCTAGGCGCCGTCTTTTAGAACACTAATTCCCGGTAGTTTCCTCGTATTTTCTGATGTCTAAGTCATGATACCTACTCCAGGTATAAGTCCTTCAAACTGTTGCTAATTGCTATGGTAAATTTCTTGGTAGCTCAGTGTTGCAGGCACTGCTGGTGTAGTCTTTGCCTTCTTTATCACCTTGATAATGCTGTACTTGTAGTCATAAATCAATGCCATTTTCACATGTCTAGGAGTAGGAGTCTCTTCTTCAAGTTTTCGCCGGTAAGAACCATGGTTTTTCAAGCAATATTTGTGACAACTCTTGTGTTTTTGACGACAGGAAGGTTTTCAAAATCGTTTGCAATGCCCATCGGTTCGAACAGATGTGGGGATCTAACGATCCCTTTCCCGTTTGGCACATCTTCTAACAGTAGCCTTGATGAGTCATTCCTCATCAGTTGTAACCACAGTTACAACCCTCCAAAGCCTTTCTTAAACTCAGGAAGCCTTGTGGTTCTCAACATATCATTGGATGGGCTAATCAAAGTTGCATCTCCTGTTGCTAGCGACTGTTATGACGATTCTGGTTCGCAGGTGAAGAGCACCATCTCCAGACTCACCTCGTCCAGATTCCCGATCTCCAGCAAACTAAACAAGTTCACTGCCATTGGATGTGACACGTATGCACTTGTCTATGGCTCCAAGGAGGGGAAACAAATGAATAGCAGTTGCGTTTCTTGGTGCGACAGAATCGACAGAGTGGGGAATGGGACCTGCTCGGGTGTCGGATGCTGCCAGACTTCAATTCCTGAAGGAGTAAGAGACTTTTCGGTTGAACTACATAGTTTTAAGAATCACACAGTCGTGAATAGTTTCAATCCATGTGGTTATGCGTTTGTTGTTGAAACGGAGAGTTTTAATTTCTCATCTTCAGACCTAAAGGACTTTCAGAATAGAAAGTTTGTCCCAGTTGTTCTTGATTGGTCTGTAGGTTATCGAACTTGCTCGGAAGCCCGGAACAACTTATCAACATTTGCATGTTATGCGAATAGTGACTGTATCGATTCATCAAGCAGTGGAGTAGGCTATCTTTGCAAATGCGCTACAGGATTTCAGGGTAACCCTTACAGTTCCGATGGTTGTCAAGGTATCTAAGATTCTCTATTCTAAATTTTATGTGTGAAAATGGCTGTCTATGTATCATAGATTTGTAATATGCTGGATGATATTCTTAATTTTCAGATATCGACGAGTGCCTTGATTTGGAGCCCTGTGAAGGCAACTGTACAAATTTGCCTGGGAGCTATTCATGTTCATGTCCCTCAGGATACGAAGGTGATGGAACGAAGGACGGTGATGGTTGCCAGTCCAAGATAAACTATAGCCAGAATCCCAAGAAAGAATATAGTGGCTCTACATTTTTCTTCGTCGCTTCAGGTAAGTATCTCGATTCATGCAACTAGAACTTGTGCTTACTTGTTTCATGTTTACGTGAGATATTTCAGATCAAGAATCTAGATTATGAATGACACTTAGCCCTCGTTTGGTTCACCTTTTTTTTGGTAAGGAAAGGGAAACAATTAAGTGAATCCATTACTTGCTGTTTGGTTTGAGCAAAAGCTAATCATTACCGTTACTTGAGAGTTACCCAATCCCTTAGATTGTTACCCCTCAAGTAGGAGGGGAAACAAGGGGGAAGGGAATCCCCTAACAAGTGACTCCCTTACTACCATTAAACCAAACACTTAATAAAAGTAACCATTATTGTTTCCATTACTTGATTCCATTCCGTTTCCGTTATCCAACTTGAACCAAACGAGGTCTTAGCAACATTTTTTGGGAAAGCTCGTGCTGTTCTCAGTCCGATCTAAAACATGAACTAATGTACTAGCTAGGTAAAAAATTTGCAGGATATAGTATATTGATCCACTTATCTCATCTAGGTCTGATGTTTCCTGCGTTTGGGAGTTCTTGGATTCTTTGGAGGAAAAAGCAAAAGAAGGCTGATAAACTAAGATTGGACTTGTTCCATAGAAATGGTGGCCATCTTGTAGAAGGGAGATTTCATATCTTCAGAGCAGAAGATCTGAAGATGGCCACAAACAATTATGACGAGAGCAATATCGTGTCCGGATCAGCAGAGAGTGATAGAGGAGTCGCCTACAGAGCAATATTTCCCGACGGTTCTCTAGCGACAATAGTGAAGCATGACGCCGTTGAGGAATGCAACATTGAGGCATTCATCCAAAATGTGGTCACACTTTCCAAGCTTCACCACATTAATATCGTACAGCTGCTTGGCTGTTGTTTGGAGACGCAGGAGCCCCTATTGGTTTTTGAGCATTTCGAAAATAAAACTGTTGCCGACTGCATTCGTCATGATAATCTTCCGTGGGATATTCGTCTGAAAATAGCCTCAGAGACTGCTAACGCTCTCGAGTACGTGCATTGTTTTTCTGAGCTTCAAGTGATTCCCGGACGCCTCAGCAGCTCCAGCGTATGCATAAAACTCAATGCCGAAGGATCATATACAGTGAAAGTGCAAGATATCAATTTCAATCTCAGTCCCTGTGCGATCTATTTGGTTGGGAACGACATACACTATTTGGACCCTCAATGTTTCCTAACGGGACTGACAGCAAAGAGCGATGTTTACAGCTTTGGAATCATTGTGGCAGAGATGCTGACAGGACAGAAGGTGATTAGTCGAGAGAGAGCTCAAGGCGAAGAATTTCTGCTTCAGTATTTTGAGAACGGTTGTGATGATTTGGATCTGATTCTGGAGCCGGGTGATCGGATCGATGAGCTAAGGCAAGTTGCTGAATTAGTGAAGAGGTGTTTGTCGTTTTCACCCGTGGACAGGCCAACTATGTCTGAAGTTGCCAGTGTTTTGACAGCAATTTCTGGCCCTCATATGGAGATTATTCCAGCAGTGCCATATGAGGAAACTACTCGTAGAGATGTAAGACGTAATAGGGGCTGGTGGCGGAGCCAGAAATTTCGAATGAGGTGGGCTCAATCAATGGAGGACATGGACAAGACAAGAGTTACTCATTTTTTTCGCATCCGGCGTGGGCTTACAATGAAAATTTTCAATAAAAATCGAACTTCTAGAACTAATCACAAAAAAATTTTGAATTCGGAAGCTGCACTTGGCTCCGCCACTGATCGGGGCATTTGGTCCCGTTTTCTGCATCTGTGTAGGCGTATTCGCAATCCAGCAAGATCAGTAGGCGTGATCGATTTATATCAGGGACACGGGGTCACTGTGAATTTATAAAATTTTCAGTACATGTATATGTATATGTATAAACATGAATAAGTAATCACATTCCTTGAAATTTCCTGTTATTTTCATTCTGAAATTTGAAGACTTCGTGTTCGTCAGGTGTCAGCTAGTCGACAAATTCTTGTAAACCTCCTGGTTGTTTGTTATGTCGGGATTGGTCAGTTAGCATCATTGCTATGACTTTAATAACTTACGACGATAAAATAATGCAAGGATACTTCCTCACAATAATTAATGTCTAAATCATGAACCTACTCCATGTTTGAGGCTAATTAGCTCAAGGAGTAGTCTTTTTAAATCAACATCAACTCTTAAGCTTCGATACGAACCAGCTTCTACTTGTTTCTAGCTTAAACCATGATTCCTCAAGCAACACTGGTGACAGTGATGCTGTTGTTGGATGCAGGAAGGTGTTGGAAATCGATGCCAATGCCTACCTGTCCAACTACATGTGAGGATCGGACGAGTGCTGGTTGTAATCTTGATCACTCTTCCCTTGTCGCTTGCAATTACAACTTGTCTAAGTATTCGACATGCCTCGTAGAAGACTTAAATAAGCATAGCTTTAAGGGATTATCAGGCGTTTTCCCGGTGAGTGTTAGTGGTTTTTAGAAATGTCTATAAGGTGCATATATATCCAGTTCATGTAGTTATGCCTTCGTGTGGAAAACTAATACGGCGTTCTCGTCCCCGGACCTCAAGACGCTGAGCAACTACTTTCGTGTTTGGCCTGTGGCAAATCTAACTTGTCATGAAGCTCAGAAGCTCACTCCAAGCTATGAATGCCGTGCAACAAACAGTGAATGCGTTGATTCAGGGATTGGAGCAGGCTATCGTATGACAATGTTGTCTCCGGATCAGTGGAGCAGTATGGAGTTGTCATGTACAGAGAATTATTACCTAACGGTTTGCTAGCTGTGATAGTGAAGCATGATACCGTTGAGGAATGCCACGTCGAGGTATTCATCAGAAATTTAATCATCCGTTCCAAGCTTCATCACCGGAATATTGCAGAGCTGCTTGGCTGTTGTTTGGAGACACGATTTCCCCTACTAGTTTTTGAGTATTTAGAACATGAATCCCTTCACGACCACATTCATGATCTTTCATGGGATATTCGTCTGCGAATAGCCTTAGGAACTGCTCGGACCCTTGAGTACATGCATAATTGTCTCGCGGTTCAAATGATTCATGGACGCCTCACCAGCTCCCGCATATTACTCAACGCTGGTGGTACAGTGAAAATTCTTGTAATCGAAACCTGCCCAGTAACCTCTTTGGTTGATGTGAACGATCGTGCCAATGGCTATCTGGACCCTCATTATTTCATAACAAATCGATTGACAGCAAAGAGCGATGTTTATAGTTTCGGAGTCATCCTGGCAGAGATATTGACAGGACAGAGGGTATTTAGTCATGATAGACATCGAGGAGAAGAATATCTGGTTAACTATTTTTTGAATAGTTTGGACAATCTGGATTCGATTCTGGATGGCCGTTTGGATACGAATGGTAGGATTGATGAGCTAAGACAAGTTGCTGCATTGACAAAGAGTTGCTTGTCATCTTCACCCATGGACAGGCCAACTATGGCTCAAGTTGCCGATGCTCTACAAGAAATTTCTCACTCCCAAACTGTTCGTCCGATAGGGGATCAGGAGGAAACTACTCAAGGGGTTGTTGTAAGAAGAAATATATAAGAATATGTTTTGTATAGCTATGTAGAAAGTTATCTTAATCCAGTTTCCATCACCACAGATCAGTGCAGTATGAATATGGCCACATCACTTTTTCATTGTTCTATAGCAATAATCCAGGGAAGTTGTCTTGGTACTGCAGTCAGTGTCAATGAGTCATTTTGGAACAACTCAAATAAATTCTAAGTGAGTTTATCCAAAGAGTGCAACTCGTTCTTATGTGTATTTTCTATACTGATTGGGATAATCGTTTTCAGAATAACTGCACATACTGCTGTATCGCTCACGTATAGCTACAATCATCCACCCTGGATTCTTTCTGGCGTTTGAGCAAAACCTCCAGGTACTCCAATATGTTTTTTGCATCCACACTGATGAAGATTGTAGTGTTTCAGGAAGAGGTAGGTGCGTCCAAATTTCGGGTTATTTCGCCATATTGCATATTTTTCGGGTTATTTCGTAGAAAGTGCATACCAAATTTCGGTAACTACTAATGTTGAAAACTTTCCCAGTCTTCGTCAACACTTTAATGACTAATGTGGCAAAGCATGAGTCTTTTCTACCTACCCCAGAGTAATATGAACTGAAAAAACAGTCTCTTTCTGCATTTCAAGCTCTTTCCCCCCACCAAAAAAAATAAAAATTACCATGATTGCTCAAGCTATACTGGTGACAGTGGTGGTGGTGGTGTTAATGGATACCGGAAGGTGTATGAAATCGAAGTCCGTGTCTACCTGTCTGAGTAGATGTGAGGATCTGACATCCCATCTCTCATTTGGCACAAGTTCTTACTGTAATCTTGATTCCTCTTTCCTTGTCACTTGCAATTACAGTTACAAACCTCCTAAGCCTTTCTTAAACCTGGGCAGCAACATTTCACTTGATGGGAAATTTATACCCGTGTCTTACCTTGCTAGTAAATTCTACGACTATACTAGTTTGCACATAAACAACTCCATATCAGAGGTATCTGAAGGTGTTGATGGAAAGAAAGATGATCCTCAACGCTCTATCTCGTTCTGCATTTATCTCGGTAAATTCATTAATCAAGGGCAGCACATATTTGTTTTCAAAATGAAGGCAAGACTTTCTACTAATTTTCTGATCCCTTGCAGGAGGTTTCTTGGCTCCTGCTGTTGGAGTTTCATGGATAATTTGGCGGCGCTGGCAAAAGAAAGTGGTAAAACTAAGAAGGAGCTTGTTTGCTAGAAATGGCGGTGAGCTCCTTGAAGCTCAGCAACCCATGCAGAAAACATTATCTCTTTTCACAGCAGAAGATCTGAAGAAGGCTACCAACAATTACGATGAAATTAATGTTCTTTCCCAAGAGCATCATCCCGGGATCATTTATAAGGGAATATTGCCAGGGACGAACTCCAGTGTTACCATACAGTTCTGTCATGCATTTGAGCGATGCAAGATCGAGGCCCTCGTCACCAAATTAGTTACTCTCTCCCAAGTTTCTCATAGGAATGTGGTGAGGCTGCTTGGTTGTTGTTTAGAGACACAAATCCCTTTACTAGTCTATGAATCCATCACAGGTAAGACCCTCTTCGATCACATTAACGATGATTATCTCTCGTGGGATGTTCGTCTGAGGATAGCTGCAGACACTGCTGGAGCGCTCGCATATTTGCATTCCGCTACAATCATCCATGGAGCTCTCAGCATCTCCTGCATATTGCTGGACCATGCCTATAATGTCAAACTGAAGGGTTTGGACTTAAAATGCTTGAACTGCTCTTGTGTCGAGCTATACGGCGACACGTCCATCTATTCGGATCCCGACCTTTTCTCCTCCGGTCAGTTGATAGAAAAGGGCGACGTTTATAGCTTCGGATTCGTACTAGTAGAGATGTTGACACAAATAGGCGTGATGAGCCTCGAAGAAGAAGAAAAACTTGCCAAATGCATTTCGGGGACGAACAGAGACGACGAGTTGCTCGAGATTCTTGATGATAGTATTGTGACAGATGACAATGCTGGGAAGCTGAGAGAAGTTGGTGAAATAGCCAAAATATGCCTATCATCTTCCTCCCATGAGAGGCCTACTATGAAGGAAGTAGCCTTAGCACTTGATGAATGTATCAAAAACAGAGATTAGAATATTATGTTATCAAATTATGAGTTAAGGCTTCAGTTTGAATCTATTCTTTGCACATGTTTCAATCAGGGCGGGAGGAGACGCAGAAAGGCTTCCCAGCTCGGTAATATAAGTCAAATAAGTCAAGTCATTCCTTGTCGCAAGGGCAAGCACAAGACGGGCATAACGAAGAGACACAACCCGATGCAAAATCTCCTAAAGCAAACGAAAAGGGGGCACAACCTCAATCAAAATGGTTGAACCTTTGTTGCCCCTGCCTCTCATTTTGTTCGTGATCAGGAGAAACCGAGTCGAAGGAACGAAATGTCGACATGTTTGTAGCGGTCGGAAAAACAATGTAAAGATTATATATGCAGAGATTTCAATAGTTGATGTAATGTTATGTAATGTTAATCAACTTGGATATTATGTATACTATTAGACTTATATATGTTCCATTCCATTCCATGAATACATATATATATATATATATATATATATATATATATAATCGTATTGTGTATACAACAAAGTCCATAATAACATAGAAAAATTGAAGATAATTCATGGAATATGGTAGGGAGAGACTAGGGTTTAGTAAGAATTTGTTAAAAATTTCGTTTGTTTATGCACGTAGAAATGAATGCCGTTCTATCAAACTGTTAAGTTAACAAGTTCCAATTCCGATACCGTTTCTGTAATTCGTGCAAATCGATTGCAAAATTTGATTGTCAATTTAGTTCAGAACGAGAGAGTTATTGCATTCAACCCGATTGATTTTCTGGCCAACCCAACCCGACTTTTGAACCTGGCCAATGTAATCGGGCCGGGCCGGCCTTGTGATGAGCAAATTAGTAACTTAACCCATGTTGGTTTGGGCCTATTTAATACGGAGCTAATTGGGCCGGCCCATTAAGGCGGCATTCATATAGATAAGAAACCGTAGGTTGAGGAGGTTAATAGACGGCTGCACTTGAAGGAAACTGAATCACTCCTGCCCCTGAGCTCCTCCCTCCGCCGTCAGCCAGGGTAATATCTCTCTCTCTCTCTCTCTAATTACTGTGAATCGATCTTAATCTAATGAGAGTGAGGTAGACGGTGGTGAGATGTGGTTTACCTATCGTTTGTTCTGAGAAAGGAAAACTCTAATTGAATAAATTGAGATCTAGGGGCGGCTATATGATTCACGAAACTGTTTTGCGTTCGAGCTAGGTTAATTTTTTGATCCTGGGCTGTATTTCGAGCAGAAATGAGGCTGGCTTTGCCAATGAATACCTGTAATGAATTGATGTTAAACTTGTTATTTTGAGCTGTAGATTAGGGAAAGTCTCGACGTACTGTTAGAATTCTGTTTGAGATTTGAGCTGTAGATTAGGGAAAATCCTTATAAGGTGGGATCGAAATCGAAATCGAAAGTGCATTTCAAGCAACTCTCCAATTCAAAGTTCTCAGGTAACAGCAAATAGAATTTCAAAAGGACCAACAACTAGTGATGTCAATGGGTCGGGTTTTTGTAGGTACCCGCATTGTCTAAACCCAATTGGGCCGGGTTTGGGTGCTATAAATTGGGTTTGGGATGGGTATGGGTTTTAAAACGGATATAAAAGCTCGAACATGAAGGAATCTACTCACAATACCAACGAGTATCTATCAACATCTACGAACCATTTTTGCAGCTTGGATCGAGCATTCTTCACACAAATCTTTCTTTCAACCTACTAACAGAACACGTCTTTTTCTACGTTCGATCAGCAGAAATTGGTGATTTCTTAATTTTTGACTAGGGTTAAGATTTCTCGATTGTTCTATAGCAGCGAGAAAAAAATGTAGCTGAATCATGATATCACACATAAACCTCAAGATTCAAGAAGATTCAAGAACGATTAAATACAAATTGTCATTTCCGTAGAAAAAGACGAAAACTTTGTATGAATTGGAGAAATTAAGAGAAAAAATAGAAAACCCAGAATAGTTTACCGTAAATTAGCGCAAGCAGGAGAGGAATTGTACCAATTCTGCTCACAGTCGCTAGAACCCTAGAGAGAGAGAGGGGAGAGGGAAAGAGAGACTTTTACAGCAAGCAGGGTGTTGTGCTTAAACGACGGCGTTTCAAGCATTTTAAGCATTTCTCATTTTATTTTATTTTTATTCGTTTTATTGCTTTAACTTGTTTTTTCCCCTTTTCTTTTTTATTTCTGTTATATTTTTATTGAAGAATGACAAAAATAAAAAAGAAAAGGGGGAAAAACAAATTAAAGTAATAAAACGAATAAAAATAAAATAAAATGGGAAATGCTTAAAATGTTTGAAACGCTGTCGTTTAAGCACAGCACCCTGCTGTAAAAGTCTCTTTTTCCCTTTCCCCTCTCTCTCTAGGGTTCTAGCGATTGTAAGCAGAATTGGTACAATTCCTCTCCTGCTTGCGCTAATTTACGGTAAACTATTCTGAGTTTTCTATTTTATCTCTTAATTTCTCCAATTCATACAAAGTTTTTGTCTTTTTCTGCGGAAATTGACAATATGTGTTTAATGGTTCTTGAATCTTCTTCTTGAATCTTGAGGTTTATGTGTTATATCATGATTCAGCTACATTTTTTTTCCGCTGCTATAGAACAATCGAGAAATCTTAACCCTAGTCGAAACAATTAAGAAATCACCGATTTCTGCTGATCGAACATAGAAAGAGACGTGTTCTGTAAGTAGGTTGAAAGAAAGATTTGTGTGAGGAATGCTTGATCCAAGCTGTTGAAATGGTTCATAGATGTTGATAGATACTGGTTGGTATTGTGAGTAGATTCCTCCATGTTCGAGCTTTTAGATGAGACGGAATTCTATCGGTTGTTGGTCTTTTTGAAATTCTATTTGCTTTTATCTAAGAACTTTGAATTGGGGAGTTGCTTGAAATGCAATTTCAATTTCGATCCCACCTTATAAGGATTTTCGAGTAGCTGGCTGAATTTTCTTTTATGTTTTGGTGCTTGTATATGGAGAAGCTGTAATTACTCGAAGATTCCGAAACAAGTGTTTACACGGATCTTCTTTGCGACTTGGATAAATTTGTTCATGTCGTAGGTTGTTGCAATGGCTTTTCGTAGTAAAGCTGGGAATCTGTTGGGAAGAGTTGCTAGTAATCGGATTAGTCGAGAAATCTCTTCAACTAATCCGTCTATCTTTCAAGCGATCAGATGCATGTCTACTCCAAAGCTCTTCATCAGAGGTTCAACGCCGTTCTTGAGTTGTTCGATTTTTTTTTTGCCTTTCTTTCTGTTGTGCGTGATAGGTGTATAATACCTTTACGATTTTCTGTTTGCAGGACTCTCGCCTGGCACTGATGATGCAACTCTCAAAGATGCTTTCAGCAAGTATGGACAGGTTGCCGAAGGTGCTCAACCGCAAACCTACGAATTTACGACAGTAATTCTAATGCTTACGTGTATGTTTGGTACCTTCCTCACTATCGTTCCTTCTGCGTCCTTGCAGCTAGGGTGATTGTAGATCGCCGTAGTGGTAAGTCGAGAGGATTTGGCTACATCACTTATTCTTCTTCCGATGAGGCTACTGCTGCAGTCGAGGCTCTGCATAATCAGGTTCCGTCATCTCCCTCAAACTCTTTTTTCTACTTTGTATCGCTGAAACTCTTTTTCATCGAGTAGCAAACTTACATTAACAGAGAGGACTGTTGATGAAATTTCCTTCCGGTTATTACTGTTCAGCCTCTTCACGGTCGTAGGATAAAGGTGAATTACGCAAACGATAGGGTGCATGCTAATGAAGGCGAAGATGGTAATTTTGTCGGGAGCTATAGTCCTAGCGACGATCAGAAAAGCGGTGTTGGTGAGGCTTATGCTGCAGTCGGGGCTCGTGATGATCAGGTTTGTTTCGAGTTTCCTTCTTCTACTTCTTACAAATCGAGATTCTCATTTCCATGTAACAACGTGCTTTGATTAGCTAGTAGATGTTGATGAAACCGTGTTCGGATGTTATTGTTCAGGAATATTATGCTAGTAAGGGCGAAGGAGCCATGATGGAGGTGGTCTTTAAGTACTCGACTTACTACGGTGATCTGAAGAGTTGACGAACGCTCTCCGATTCATCTTGCACTAGTTTACGGGTCGATTTTACGTAGCATTGAGATTAGAAAAATAAATTATCTTGGAACATTTCTCCTTTTAATGCATAATTTAGAGATGAAGAGCAGATGATGTGCTTCATTTTGCTCTTGCTCTGCATCTCCCCTCGTCTCTCTCATCTCTCTCTCTCTCTCTTAGCATCTAATTTCGAATTGTTTTACGATTATATTCAAATGAATGTATGAATATAAGTTCAAAATAATACAATCTTCGACACATTCTCTATCGAAAATTAATCGAAAATTTAAATCTAACTTTTTTATTTTCAAGCCCATATCCAAAAGAAGAAAAAAAATTGTGGATGTTAGTAAAACTTGTTGTCTACGAAATTTACAGATATGGATACATCTTTAGCAGTGATGATTTTTCAGCCAGGTGTGAGGCCTCCGGCCACGGAGAGACGTCTCCGATGAAAAGCTGGATTAGGTACAGGAGATCGTCGTCTGGATCTCCTGTTCTTGTCATGCTGAAGAGTTGATCAAGGAGGAAGAAGGGGAGTTGGTTCTCGATCAACATTAGATCGTGGCGTACCTGGCTGAGTACTTGCTCGTGCTTGAAAACGGTATCGTCTCCTTCCCTCAAGTTGTCTAGTCCATATTTCCTGATCAGTTCAATGATGAAGAGACCGTCAAGAATCAGCATTTCGATGAACTCGTCTGGGGGTAAGTCAACAGCCTCTGCATAGCATCTACGCGCTTTTTCTTCCTGTGATCTCATTGCCATGACATACTTATCGACACTGGATTGTTTCTGGCGTTTGAGTAAAAGCTTTAGGTACTTGAGTTTGTGCTGCTCCATCTTCTGGAGATGGTGCTTGCCATGGTGAAAAGGACCATCGAGACTAGTTTAGGATCATAGAGCTTGTGGTTGATGCAGCGTTGGTTATCATCCACTCGGAAGATTGTGGGGTTGCAGGGCGAGGTAGGTAAGTCGAGAAGTATGTTATCAATACGAACAGAGACATGGTCTCTCGTATCAGACATTGTTATCCGTTACAACAAGAGAAGTTTGAAAACTTGCATAAGAAAAGGTATAAACATGAATAAGTAATCACAATCATTGAAATTTCCTGTTATTTTCATTCTGAAATTCGAAGACTTCATGTCCGTCAGGTGTCAGCTAGTCGACACATTCTTGTAAACCTCCTGGTTGTTTGTTATGTAGGGATTGGTCAGTTAGCATCATAGCTATGACTTTAACAACTTACGACGATAAAATAATGCAAGGATATTTCCTCATAATTTCTGATGTCTAAATCATGAACCTACTCCATCTTTGAGGCTAATTAGCTGAAGGAGTAGTCTTTTTAAATCAATATCAACTCTTAAGCTTCGATACGAACCAGCTTCTACTTGTTTCTAGCTTAAACCATGATTCCTCAAGCAACACTGGTGATGGTGATGTTGTTATTGGATGCAGGAAGGTGTTGGAAATCGATGCCAATGCCTACCTGTCCAACTACATGCGAGGATCGAACGAGTTCTGGTTGTAATCTTGATCACTCTTCCCTTGTCGATTGCAATTACAACTTGGCAGGGTACAACTTGTCTAAGTATTCGACATCCCTCGTAGAAGACTTAAATAAGCATAGCTTTAAGGGATTATCAGGCGTTTTCCCGGTGAGTGTTAGTAGTTTTTAGAAATGTCTCTAAGGTGCATATATCCAGTTCATGTGGCTATGCCTTCGTGTGGAAAACTAATACCGAGTTCTCGTCCCTGGACCTCAAGACGCTGAGCAACGACTTTCATATTTGGCCTGTGGCAAATCTAACTTGTCATGAAGCTCAGAAGCTCACTCCAAGCTATGAATGCCGTGCAACAAACAGTGAATGTGTTGATTCAGGGATCGGAGCAGGCTATCATTGTCAATGTTCGACAGGGTTTAAGGGCAACCCTTATCTTGTTGATGGCTGTCACGGTACGAGTTAGTTGTTTCTCTTTCTCATACTTATGTCTGTTCACTGTCCTTAAATCACTTATGTTTCCTCTGATTCGAGATGTGCCTTTGTATGGCAGATATCGATGAATGTGTTGTATCGGAACCCTGTGAAGGAACTTGCACAAACTTGATTGGAAGCTACTCATGTTCATGCCCACCGAGGTTTGAAGGTGATGGAAAGAAAGACGGTTCTGGTTGCTATCCTCAACGTCGGACTAGTCACTTCATCTTGTTCTACATTCTCTTGGTTCCTGCTTTTGCTGTTTCTTGGATATTTTGGCTGTGCAGGCGAAAGAAGGCGGTAAACCTGAGACGGAGCTTGTTTAGTAGAAATGGCGGCGAGCTCCTACAAGCTAAGCAATCCATTCAGAAGACGTTATCCATTTTGACAGCGGAAGATCTCAAGAAGGCGACCAACAATTATGACGAGAGCAATGTTCTTTCTCAAGAACATCATCTTGGTTTCACTTATAAGGGAATATTGCCTGGGACGAACTCCGGTGTTACCGTACAGTTCTGTCATGCATTTGATCGATGCAAGATCGAGGCCCTCGTCACCAAATTAGTTACTCTCTCCCAAGTTTCTCATAGGAATGTGGTGAGGCTGCTTGGCTGTTGTTTAGAGACACAAGTCCCTTTACTAGTCTATGAGTTCATTACATGTAAGACCCTCTTCGATCACATTAACGATGGTTATCTCTCGTGGGATGTTCTTCTGAGGATAGCTGCAGATATTGCTGGATCGCTCGCATATTTGCATTCGGCTACAATCATCCATGGAGCTCTCAGCACCTCCTGCATATTGCTGGACCATGACTATAATGTCAAACTGAAGGGTTTGGACTTAAAATGCTTGAACTGCTCTTGTGTCGAGCCATATCCCGACCTTTTCTCCTCCGGTCAGTTGACAGAAAAAAGCGACGTTTATAGCTTCGGATTCATACTAGTAGAGCTGCTGACACGAAAAGGCGTGATGAGCCTCGAAGAAGAAGAAAAACTTGCCAAATACATTTCGGGGACGAACAGAGACGACGAGTTGCTCGAGATTCTTGATGATAGTATTGTGACAGATGACAATGCTGGGAAGCTGAGAGAAGTTGGTGAAATAGCCAAAAGATGCCTATCATCTTCCTCCCATGAGAGGCCTACTATGAAGGAAGTAGCCTTAGCACTTGATGAATGTATCAAAAACAGAGATTAGAGTATTATGTTATCAAATTATGAGTTGTAATTCAATCATTTCATACATTAATTACCAGAAAATCTGTTTATTCTCAGAGGGAAAGAATAATTATACACTACTTACAAGTTAGAATCTATACTATCATCATACATTAACCATGCTCTACATACAATCATTTCCATTTCATGTCAGTGATCAAGAAAGGGAAGCTATTTCTGCTGGCTGCTGCATCCGTCTCGATCTGTACAGTCGATCTTCGATCGTCTCCGTAAGCAGCAGTGATGAGTCTTGACAAGCAGAAATGCTTCAGTTTCTTCACCAATGGCCTCTACAGTCAGACAAGTTAAGGCTACAAACTACTCCCACCATTGCTAAACTTTCCCATCATCAGAAGGCAGCTTCTGCTCCATCTCCACCGCCTTCGAAGACGTAGTTACAGAGTTCGTCCCTCTCGACGGGGCTGAAGACGGAATAGGAAGCTTCTTAGGCAGCATCTGCTCCCAGTTATATGCCTTGGGCAACCTTGATGCATCAGACATGAACACAAGAGCAAGCAAGCTCAAGACCAAGCACTTGTTCCTCCACATCATCATGACTGTTAGAGAGAGAGAGAGAGATAGAGATGAAGGATTAGTGAATCAGGAAGGTCTTTTAAATCCCTGAGAGGAAGGGGTGCTTTTTAGGCAAGGCTGTGAGAAGGAGACAGGTTGAGCAATCTAAGAAATGGTGCCAACTTGTGTTGTTTGAGGAATTGGGAGACAATGGTGTAATAAAATAGTCCATAATTTTTTAATTTATTTTTTATTATCTTATCCCAATCAAAATATAACTTATGTTTGAGGAATGATTCAACTGCACATGACCCCACTGTAGTAGGAATTAGTCCCTTTTTTGTTTAAATTTAAAATTAAAAAAAAGTTGATTAAAGAAAAAATAATCAGTAGTTCCACTAAGGATGATTTTTATGTTTTTGTTTGATTTCTTACATGCCATGCAATTATGTACAATCATGGTGAATTATGTACAATCATGGTGAATTTCATCACACCAAATTAAAGTCCACTAATTTGCTTTGCTGCTTTAATTTCTCCACATATGTAAGAAAAAAGGAATGGTTTTATACTTTTACCAAAAGGGACCAAATGGTAATTAACAAGAAAGAAGTGGGATTTGTTTAGGTTGTTGAAATAGAATGATGAAGCTAACATGAGGGTTAGAATAATGGATAGGCAGAGAGAAATAGGGAGACAAACCCCAGTTCAAAAGGGGTAAAGTGTGTATATACAATTCTCAAAAGAGCAAATTGAGAGACTCTTTGTCCACTCCTTTTTAGTAGAAGAGAAAGAGAAGAGAATTTCATATGCACAAATAAAGAGGATTGGGTGCCAGTAGGTGCTGTCCCTTAGCCTTTGACAATAATCATCTTTGAAAAGAAATTAGATTGCAACCCCTCCTTGACTGCATGGGGCAAAGATCGTTCTTTCGGTGTATCTAGTTTAGCGCGTTACTTGAATATATACGAGGCATAAAATAATGAAATGTGTCGAGCTGGGCTGAACGGAGAGAGTGTGTAGAAAAGGTGGCCTTGATTGAGTGATCAATTAATTTAATAGTTTGGTAATAAAAAAGAGTGGGAAAATGGCTTCTTGAGTTTTGAATGTACATTTCTACATATGTGGATGATTAAATGTAGACATGAGGAGTTGGAGCAAGGTGGGGAATTGCACCTTTTTCAAACAAATGGTGGTCCAAATTTGAATATTCAAATAATGTGGGGCTCTATAGATAATATTTTTGGTATATTTTAAAATCTTGATTTTTGTATGATTCCTTTTAACATTTATTATGTCACAAAAAAATAATTGCACACGGGGGGTTGTTTGTTTAATAGTTGTATTATTTTTTGATGGAGGAATGTATTTGGTATCAAACCCAAAAGGATTGTGTCATCCATCTTTTAAGGGGGGAGGTGTGTGTCATCTGCCTTTTGAGCATATTTTTTTCATTATATACTCTCCCATGAGCCTCGTTCCACTCATATAGAAGATAACCTTTCCGTAACAGGAATTAAGACGAAAGTGATAGTGGTAGATAAAGTAGTGTGAACGAATTTAGTGGGTTGAAAATTTTCCATTTATAGTAATATTCATGTATCAGTGAGACGGACGAAAATAAAATTTATCTCTTGATGAATGAGACGGATGAGTATATTTCATATTTGTAAAATAAGGAGTAAGAAATGGGCCAGGCCCAAGATGCTCTTGCATTTCTGAATAAAGCCCAATTACTAATAAGAAATAGGCCCAATAATACTTTTGAAGCCCAATACAGTATTTGCTAGTCTACTTACTAAACGTGGACACGTGTCAGTTTTAGAGGCTACAAGTTGAGAGTGAGGGATGTGATTGGCTGGCAGTGGATATACCCGGGCCCACATCAGCCAGAGTAATTCTTGCCACTCCATTTCCATTCCAATGTGTTTTCTTCATGTCCACAACCTCTCTCTCTCTCTCTCTCTGGATTTTCACACACAAACACACATTGAGATTGGGGGAGAGGGAAAGAGAGGGACAGACAGAAATCAAAAGATTGGTGGTGGTGGAGTGTGGAGGAGAGAGAGAGAGAGAGGGAGAGAGATGAGAGAGAAATAGTAATGCAAGAAAGAGAATGAGTAATCTGCCATGGGTACTCGCATTGCTGCACTCTCACCTTCTTATTACATCCATAACTGCAAAATCAAAACTTCCCCCCCTTCCGTTCTTCTCCCTCAATCCTTGAGCGATTCAAGGCCTTCCTACAATTCTCTCGTTTTTCAGGTCTCTTTCCTCTCTCCCATCTTCTGCATTTTAGGTTTTATATCATGTGATTTGAGTATTTGATGGTGCTTGATTTTTCCAGAGTTAGGGTTTGATGTTTGCTAGGGCTTGTGCTTTATTATGTAAACTTAGTGGTGTTTACTGCTTTCTCCGTTCTATTTGAGACGTTTCTATTGTTTTATTCTCGTGTATATTCAAGAAATGCGTCAAGTAGAATGTGACGAAGGAGTAAATGTGACTGTTTGTTGTGATGATATAGGCTGCAAGGCTTTTAGGCCCTCCGGCAAGATTTGAAGCTTCAAAGCTTCAAGTATTGTTTTTAGGGGAAGAGGTGAATTCACCACCAACAGTGGTGCCAAGAACCTACACTCTCTCCCACTGCGACTTCACGGCTGATCTCACTCTAACCATTTCCAACATAATCCAACGCGATCAAGTAAACCGTCTCCGTCACTTACTTCACGCTCTCATGCTCAACTTCATTGTATCAGCCTCTCTAAAGCAATAAACTTTGCTGCAGTTAAAAGGGTGGTACAGCAGAGACGACGTCGTAGCTGAGTGGACTAATGTGAATGGCGAATTGTTCCTAAACATTCACTGCTATGTCAGCGGACCGAACCCTTTATCCGCTTTGGCTGCAGAGCTGAGATACCTAATCTTCTCCAAGGAACTGCCACTGGTTAGTGAAACACCATGTTTACTCTTCAAAATTTAGCTCAGAAATGCATGTGACGTCGAAGGCTTGCAGGTTCTTGAAGCAGTCTTGTATGGAGATGCAGAGTTCTTCAGAGAGAATCGACAACTAATGGACGCTTTAGTGAGAGTGTACTTCCACTCCAGCTCGAGCAAATACAATCGAATGGAGTGTTGGGGGCCCTTGAAGGATGCTGCTATGGTAACTACCTTATAACAGCTTCGAATTCCATTAGGTATGGAGAATTGTTTTGAATCTTCTGTCTGAAAATGCTGCTGTTGTTCAGGGTAAAGGAGTAGATATGATAAACGGTTACTTATACGCCAGCAAGGAAACGTCGCGCCCTCACAAATTCTGGGGAAACCCGAAATCGATCTTTCAAGCACTAGTCACCTTCCTGCTGTGATTTCACCACCATTCGGAGAAGATGAGGAAGATGGTGTAGATTTTTGTTTTTGGACCTCAAATTGATGAGGTTTCACCGCATACAGCTGAACGGGTCGAGCTTCGTCCTCGTAGGAATTGTTTTCAAGGTCATTTGATTCTTCTGTATGTAGCTTATTCAGATGATTTCTTGACTGGCAATTCTTGTTCAAACAAACAAAGATTATTTGCTCATTTCAAAGCCAAAAATTTCACACAAGTATGCAAATTTCATAATAAGTAACCAAACTGCAACTCAGAAACAAATGGAAGGTCCAAGCCACCATCAAGAAATGTCGAGTGTCGAACAATGGAAGCCGAATGAACTATATTAACAAAGATTGGAAAAGGAAAGACACAATCTATATCCACAATCTCATATATCTCAGAAGTTGAGGTTCGATTCAACACAGTAGCCAGGAATCCATACATATTATGACAAGCTTCAATCAAGAAAGTCGCATATTACTTAATAGGAGCGGTTTGGTTTGGGTGAGGACGACTTAGCCTTAGCAAAATCAACGAGATCTCTAAAGAGGGCATCTTCAGATTTTTCAGGCTTGGATGGAGGGGGAGTCTTGATCGAGAGATTCTGGGTTTGCCCAACTAAGCTATCATAAGAAGACCCTGATCCACTACTTGAATGAGAGGGACCACCGCCTTGCTCGAAAAATTGCTGTCTCTGGTTGTACTTTGCAGGCGGAGGTGGAAGGTTGGCAGCTGGCACGTCCCAAGGAGCTGAAGGCAAATTATCAGCTGATTTACTGGTAGGGGCAGTTTCGTCGTATGTTGGTTTTGGAGCAAACATTGCAGCTGTCGGATTAATGAATTCATCATCGGGGGGAGAGGAAGAGTATGTCGGATTTGGTGGAGGAGTGGAGGTGTGGTTGCTTGGTTGAGGAGGGACGGGAGCTGTTGAAGATGCTGAGGCTCTTGAGGATCGTTCTGACTCATAGGTGTCGCCACTGAGATAATCGACCATGGCAGAATCTGAACTATTAACTGGTCTCTTGGATGAAGGTGGAGGAGGAAGAAAAGGGCTGACTTGCAAAGGCTCTTTCTTCACAACTGCAGGTTTCTTGCCCAGTCCTTGTGCGGTATCCCTCGATGATCTAGAAATGTCACTTCAATTAGCACATATGTAACAAAATATAGCGATAATGTCAAGGAAAATGAGATGATATCTTCGGAATCAATACAAAGGTAGAAAAACATAGAAAAATTCGTATTAGAGCAAAAAAGGAGAGATCGAGTAATAGTAAGCGTACCTGCGTGCTAATTGAGCAAAATCATCTTCTGACTCTTCATCTTCATGATTCACATTCATAAGAGGTGCGACTGGGGTTTCTCTATTCGTCTCTAAAGCTGATACCTTTCCTTTGGCAATGTCATCATGTCTGCTGATAACTCTCTGTAAATTATCGTTCAGAGCCAAGCCCTTGCATAGAAGGTCCTCATCTCTGAAAAGAGAGAAGTAAATATTATCATGCTGATTTACAGCAAGATGGCCGCCAGTAAAGATCAAGAGTCGGATGTCCTCTTACACAGTATTATTCACAAGAACCATGACTCGCTTTTGGTATGAACGGCACTGATCAACCAAGTCAACAATGATCTCATCCTTCAAACCCTAAGTATATTATCCAGAAAAATGATAGTTTCAGACACTTAAAGATACACAAGATTTGTACCAGACGCTTAAAAATTAAAATTTCAAAAATTAAAAAATGTTAATAATATATAGCATGAAGGTATTAACTATCAACATATATGTTTACATATAATATTGTATTGAGACAATAAACTTGGAAGTGGGTGTGTCGATGTCTCTGTGTAAAGATATACAATTATATTGATAGTCAGTGGCCCGGTGGAGTCAGTACAGCAATATATTATTATTTGGTGAAAATGCTTTACTACTATTGTAGTTAGTGGAGATATAAACAATATAAGCATTAGTTTCTAGTTTCGACATAGAGAAACCATATTCAGGCAGGAAATTATGCGCAAATTAGATTTAATACTACTTTGTTATTTCATTAGTAGACGAATTGAAGCAAAACAATCACTGAGCACAAGAAAGGGTTACGAAACTAAAAGCTTAGTCTTGACCAATCAATCACTATCTCAGGCTCAAGGAAGAGCAACATATGTTGCCAGAGAAATCATCATGAACAAATACCTCAAATAATGAGCGAGAGAAATAAAATTGGATAGAGAAGTTCAACCTGAGGATTATTTGGATCCAAGGCAGTAAGCATTTCCATAAGAACATCCGCAATTCCCTCCGCGTTTATAATCTCTGGCAAGCTACATTGAAAGACATACGGGCATATTTAAGATGTATAGTTCCTGAGACTATGGAAGTAAATGGTCGAAACTGATGGCTATAACTTCAAGTAACTTCCAAAGGTTTATTTAAAATGCAAATAGAACAGACGTAGTCATTATGTAAATGACTGCCTAGACAAAATTATGGAAATTCAGTAACACATGAGCATATACCTGAGTCCAGAAGCATCAGATTCAAGAGAGGCTTGAACAGCAACTTCCTCATATGGAATAGTAGGTTGGACTATCGGATGTGTTTGCGGTGGAGTGAATAACGGCACACTGTTTTCCTCTCGAGGTGGAAAATCTACCCCAGCGGACTATGAAATGGAAATCAAAAAAGGGACACAGATTTAGTACTACAAGAATTACACAACAAAGAGCAACACCTTTTCTCAACCATAGTCCACTCTGGAAGCCCCAGTGGGAATGACACTAATCCAAATCACAACTGCTGCCAATAGTGCAGTCAATCAATTCAGCCCAAATTTAATGAGAATGCAATAAAAACTGATAGTCGTGACCAGAATTTGAGGCTTTGGGTTAAAAAACATGATTGTACATGACCAGGAAAAACTAAGGTTCAAGATGAGCTCTAAAGTGTGATGATAGAACAGGCACCGAAGCCCTTCAAGCCCATAGCTTATACACAACTCACCACCCTCCACTAGAAACTTTTGTCAACTGAGTATTGAAATGTTACTAGGTGTATATTTATATGGAATAGAAACAAGCCGACAGATTATAATCACCTTCAACTCGTTGTAAGCAGCAAAATACTGGGGAAACTTTCCCCTTGGCCCCCCTAAAGCTTCTTGCCAGGTATCAATCAAAGTCAGAATTTTCTCCCTCACGCTCAAATCAGGCTGCAAACGTACATTGTAAGAAGATATAAGCCAAGGTTGTATGGACAGAGGGGGGGGAGCAGAGACACCAAGGGAGGAAAAGGAGTACATTACCTTCTTTCTTACAATTTTGACCATGTCATGTAAGATATCCCTCTCAGCAATCTGTTGAAACACATGTTCCCCACAATTTTTGCTTAGAGTCTCCAGTACCTGAATCATAAAAGAATCTTAATCTACAATCGGTAACAGAAGAAGGACTCAGAAAAGGGGCACCCATGGATTTTCCACATACTCTGAGCACTAGGGTCGTACTGCTTGTTCTGATGGTGTATGTATGTCAACCAGGGCAACTATTATGGACTGGAAAGTTTTTCGTTTGTATAGGGCT
Source organism: Thymus mandschuricus (assembly GCA_029379335.1). NCBI lineage: Eukaryota > Viridiplantae > Streptophyta > Magnoliopsida > Lamiales > Lamiaceae > Thymus > Thymus mandschuricus. The sequence goes on from CM057074.1 coordinate 40,916,861, forward strand.
CATAACTTCGTACATGCTTTTGTTTCATTGATTGAAACCGTGTGAAAATCAAATTTTAATAAGAATCCGGCTGGGGAAACACCAAAGGGACACCTATTTTTTATTTTGAAAGAAAATCAATGAAATGGTTCTGCAATCATGTGCTACGATGGTCTCATAAATCTCATTTAGTTGGATTGCGACAAAAGCACCATTAAAGATAAACTTAGCAGAAAACACAGAGAAAGATGGGAGCAACCACAACATTTCAGAATAATAAATGCCATAATTCGTTTTGAAGTACAGGTTATCAGCATATTAAGCAGGCACAAGTCACAGGACTAGCAGAAGAGAGACGAACAAACTTACAAACAGTGCAAGGAGTTGTATTTTAGGGCTTTTATTCCCCAATTTCTTCTTCAGCGTCTTCAATGCCTCCTTGGCTTGCCTGCAATAAGAATTTGTCTTGTGAGGAAAGATCAAAGAACTCCTCATCCACAGTAATTATTACTCAGAAATATTTAACATGCACCCATTAAATTAACATGAAAAGTACCCAGGATCCATGTTTATTAGATCGCATAGCTCTATATTCACTGCCCAATCTGGACCAATCAGCAAATCACTAGTAGCCCTCTCAGCAACAGCTGCCGCATTTGCCATATTCTGTCTATTTTGAATCGACACGTAGTACCAATACCTAAAAAACAACGGAACAAAAGACCGTCATCAAACCAGTGACGCACATGTCAACAGAAAAACGGATTAAACAGAATCTGACAGGCGTATATTGGATGAATTCATCAAGGAAGAAAAAGATCACTTAAAAACACCCGAACAAACAGACGATACCGAATCAATCATGAAACCATTGGATACGGCACATGAGAAACTTCACAGCATACATATAAATCAAAACACATGGCAGGTAAAGAAAAGGCAGCAAAAACCGAACAACCACGCATAACTCGAATATATCTACTAATTATCAGATTTATGAGGAGTAGAGCATGATCAGTAGAGGCATTAGGTAACCAGAAACAGAAAAGTTCAGCAAACCAAATGCACAAAGGGAACCGACAATCTAAGCCCTTCTAACTCACCTAACCTAAAAGCAATTCACAAAATAACAGAAGCCATAAATTTGGGAGAAATGCATAACCAAAACTCAAATAAACAACCAAAGCAAAAGCTAAATTCAACCTCGTCGACCCCAAAAAAAAGCAATCCAAAATCAACCACCGCCACAAAATTCAGAGAATATAAAGCAAACGATCATACCCTCGATACGAAAAACACACAATTCGAATACGAAACAGCGATGATCGAGAATCAAATCAAGACGATGAGGAGTACTCGCATGAATCAAGAAAGAGAAAAAAGGCAACGAACCCGCGATGATTACCTCGAGTCCTGCAAAGTCAAAAGAGGGGACAGACCCAAAATGGATTCTTTAGAGCAGAGAGGGGAGGAAGGGAGTAGATGGATGTGGTGTGCGTGAAGAATTGTGTGTATGAGTGCGTGTTTTGTGGGATCTTGTGCGAGCAATGCGTGTGTATGCGCTGAAGTTTCAACCTTTGAACTAAAATGAAAGAATTCTGCTCGGGATTTCTTGTTTATGCTGCTAAGGCCGCGTTTGGCAAAATTAATATATTAATCACAGCCAATATTCATTATTAACAATTAACAACGAGAACTAAAATCCTTCTCAAAAAACAACAAAAATTAAAAATACACTAATTTGAGCCATTGGTCAACGATGGTTACAAATAGACACCCACTTAGCAATCAAATATTTGATTTAGTGATGGTTTAGGTTAGAGTTTAGTTTTAAAATATATGTTAATGATCGTTTTTCTTAATTATATTTTTGTCACGTTAATCGTGGATAAATTTGCACCTGTGATCTGTGATGGATAAGAGATCGTTCCTTGTTGAAATGTGCGAAAATAATCGAGTACTATTTGGCATCTTCGTCATAGTTCATTCAATTTCTTTAGTTATAATTGATTTATTATTTTAAATCTTACTTATATTTAAGTTATAATTACATTAGATAATAGAACAAATAGAGTATATAAACCAACATAATATACTGTATTCATCAACAGGTACTTAAAGTTTTACTTACTACAAAATTGAAGCATCTGACGGAACTCTCATCATCTCAATCCGGATTGATAGAGTATTTATAATTAATTAGCATAAATATACTACGCTTGTATATTGTTCCCACTCCTGTGCTATCTTGCGCTCTTCTGTTGGGATGGACAGGTGGCAATAATCATCTCGAATAGGGCAAAACACATTTGTAATTAATTAGCGTTTGACTGTTGTGATTAGATTATTTTTTGTTTTGACTTCTTTTTAATTCTTTGAATTGCAGGGAAGAGGACTAATCTACATGGAAAGCGCGTTTTTAGTTTTTCATTCATATCGGTGAAACGCGACTTTCACATTTAGATGTTGACCTTTGTTTATTTGGTCCTAAGTGATAGTGATAATTTTTAATAGGGTGACAGTAATTCAATAGTTTTTTTCATAATTATTTTAACTTAGACTTTATTATTGCAATTGAATGCTTATATATTTGTGGTAACAGAAGTAATTCACATGTTCTATTCCATAATCATTTTAACTTACACTTTATTTATTGTAGTTGATGCTTATATATTTGTTCAGTTATAACGAAATTGAAACATTTTGTTTCGATACACCTCATATATATAGATGTAGTAGTAATAGTATTATTAAACTACGCACACTGAACCAGGTGACTTAGCGCACCTGGCCACCGGGCTCCTCCCTTGAAGGAGTGACCCGGGTTCGATCCCTTGTGGGAGCGAATTGTGGGAGATATAAGGTGGGCTTGGAGATTTTCTTGGAGTGTTTCCTCCCTTGAAGGAGTGACCCGGGTTCGATCCCTTGTGGGAGCGAATTGTGGGAGATATAAGGTGGGCTTGGAGATTTTCTTGGAGTGTTTGGGATCTTGGAGTACTAACATCTAATCTAACAATTAACATTTGCCCGATCAAAAAAAAAAAAAAAAAAACTACGCACACTGATTAATTGACAATAAATTTCATCGTCACCATACATACGAACGAATATACAAACTAATTTTCTAGAGAAAATTAGGTCAAGAAATCGACAGCTAGCATTTTTTGTTAGTTTGCATTAATAACATGGAAAAACGAACTAATCAGAATAATTATATTAAAATCATATCTATATAAAAAGATTACAGAATTTGCAGTTAACAATTTGACATTGATTGCGGTGGCAATTTTGTGATTGTTTGTAATCGCAGGGTCATTTCTGTAATTTCCTTTATTGCCGCATATTTTTTCAATTTATTTCGATAATAAGTGTAAAACTTAGTGGTCTACAATAAGAAGGTATGGGCCCAATTTTGATTGGGCCGAAATTCAGTATAATTAAAATTAATTTTATATAGGCCCGAAATTTATTTTACATAATTCAGATTAACATAATGGCCCAAATTCAACATAATGCTGTACGTACAAATTTATAATAGATTATACACCACATTTATCAGGAATTATATACCACATTTAGAAGAAATAAATAACACAGCCCAAAAAGAATTACATGCCAGTAGAAGGAATAAATGATAAATACAGATTTATTTAATAAACATAACCAAATATGTAAATTTATCCACTAACTCCACTCCTCCACAACATCCACTTAATAAATGGCATCCATCCACAACTTAGGCAGTTTAAATCCTGCAATAAATAACATGTGATCAATCACATTTCATTCACCATCGAACAAAAAACTCCAGCAGAAAAAAAAAAAAAAAAAAAAAAAAAAGTACAGTTTTAGCAGTAGAGAGAAAGCAGTAAAGAGGAAGAAGGAGATGACACCTTTTTTTGGTCTGATCAAAGATCTTGCGCCCGGGAAATCCAAAGTTACTCTAACACTAAGAGTAATTCGGTCCTACAAAGTACCACAGATGCAGAATAAGGATGAAGATTACAGTAGAGAGGTTGTTATGCACGATTCTGAGGTAAACTTTACATTAAGCTATTTTGATATAGATATATATTACAAAATTGTTCACTGATTACCTTTATTCATTGTTGTGCAGGGAAACAGAATCCATGGAAGTATGCAGAGGCTCTCTATCCCATTCTTTGAAGGACAACTGCAGGAAGGAAGGATATACAACATCATGAACTACATAGTTGCACGTAACAACAAGCGTGCAAAGACCACAACATGTGCTCATGTCATCATACTGTACAAGCATACAAGAGTTGCTGAAATTCGAGATCAGAGCTTCCCAAAGTATGATCTGAATCTCAAGGGCTTTAATGAGATTGCTAAGATGGAAGATACTCAAGAAGATATCCTATTTGGTAAGACATTACTAAAATACTGCAGTTTATTGTGAATTAAGTACTAATGTTCTGTTTTTAAATTTGCAGATGTGATGGGAGTTGTGATTGACAGTGTGAAGCCGTATGAGCTTACTACAAGCAGTGGGAAGACTGTTAAACTGATGGAAATTGTCATTGAAGATCTAGAGTAATGCATTTAGTTTTAAAATTTCAGTTTCTAAGCATATTCTGTGAATTTAACATGTGTTTCTTTGCTACATCAGGAAAAGGAAGCTGAAGTGTAAAATGTGGGAGGACTATGCAGAAGAGCTGGATTATGCTATCAACAGTGGTGCAGAAGAACCTGTTGCAGTTCTGCTCAAGTTCTGCCGCACCACTGTTTTCAGAGGTATGATGTAATATATTCAAAATATGCATGCACTTAGGATGAAGAATACTACACAGAATCTGTATATAATCAAATATTAAACTGTGCAGGTGAATTGACAGTGAATAGCTCATACCATGCCACTCAGATACTCTTAAAGAATGTTGCAGAATTGGAGACAATGCGTGAAGAGTAAGTTGAATTTTTTCCAGTGTAATGCATGCAGTAATCAGTGTAATAATTCAATTTTTTTTTCAGGTTCTGGAAATTAAACAAGGACAGGAGCTCAGGTGGTATTAGAATGATTCATGTTCCAAGGCCAAGGAGTATGGAGGATGAGTTAAATGAAGGGGAAAGCATGCTGAAAACAATCAAAGAATTGGCTGGATATGAGGTAATAACAAAGCTAATGCATTACTACATTACTTCATGTTTTAAACATTCAATTTTCTAATTTATTGTACATGTGCAGTTTGGAAAATTCTGGGTGTATGGAGAGATCTACGAGGTGAAGACATTAGGTGGCTGGAACTATATGGCATGCAGACTGTGCCTCAAGAAGCTGAAGAAGAATGATATTCAATTTTACTGTGAGGGATGCAACACATTTGATGTTGTTGGCAGAATGAGGTATTTAAATAAAAACAAAAGCATTTATGTCTATTTTTACCACAGATAGCATGCTAAATGTTTAAATCATGCACTGACATTACATTACATGTATGAAACAGGTACATGCTCTATGTTGAGATTAGTGATGACACAGAAACTGCAACATTCATGCTGTGGGATAGGGAGTGTGCACAGTTGCTAGGCATGCAAGCTGGTGACATAAGTGTGGTATGCAACCTAAACAGTAACTTATTATGCATGTATATATTCCTACCAATCAAATACTAAAGCAAATTTATACTCTTACCAGGATGCAGCAGACCCAACAGCAATGCCATTCGAGTTTGAGGCATTGATTGGGAAATCAGCACTATTCAAGATAAACTTAAAGCTGTATGAGAAAGAGGTTAACAAGGCATATTCAATTGCTAAAGTTAATCTAGATCCAGAAATGATTGCCAAGTATGGCAACTGTCAAAGCAGGCATGGACAGGAAAAGGTAAAACACATAATAAATATACACATAATCATACAGATAATCTGTTTTAGAATTATTTTCAAGAATATGACATGTTTATTTTTTCAGAGTGAATGCTCAGGTGTCAGAAATGCCTCTACAGCAAGTGCATGGGATGAAGAATTACAGAGAGAGGAGGAGAAGCAGGCTGAGGCTGATGAAGAACCAATTGTGTTCAAGAGGGTCAAGAAAGTACAAGCATCAAAGGACAAGTTTGAGCAGGGTGTGGAGTTGAAGGATGACTGATGCAGTAGAGTAGATTAGCTTAGAATAGTTGTTTTTCAATTACCTAAGTAGGCACTCTTTTTCCCACAGGGTTTTAATGAGGCTTACAAGTTTGTATTCCAAAAATTCAGTACAAAGTTAATTAAGTATTTTATAAAAGTTTCTTTCAATTATTTTTTATAGTATGATTTCATTTAGCTCTATTAGTAAACACACACTGTTAAAAATAGTTGGGAAAATGAATTTCTGGAAAACAGAAGCAATCACATAGGTTTTTAGCTGGAAAATGAACAAAATAATACTAATTCCCAGTTATTTTTATAGACTGAAATTCAGTATAATAATGTAAATTCATCATTTTCAGAAACATTTATCAGGTAAATAATATTTCATGTATAAGTAATTTTACTAAATTGATAAAAAACGTGTTTACCATATTATTTTAAATATTTTGACACTTTTCCACAACTGTGCAAAATGAAAACGTGGTGGGAATTAAAATTTAAAAAAAAAGCAGTTACCTTATTTGAAATTCAAATATGAATTGAAAATTTTGAATCATCTAACAAAATACACACTCAGAGCAAGAAAACACAGAGAACAGGAAGGAAGAAACCGGGATTTAGAGGAAGATTTGAACAGAGTAGGTTCAGAGAATGAGTAGTCATCAATTTCAGAAAAGGAAAAGAGGGAGAAGTGAACATGAGGATAGGGGTACGTACCTGGTTCTATCTGAAATATATTTTCAGTGAATTCATCTCTGCAAAATGAAGTGTAATTTGTGATTAGCATGTATTCATACAAAAGGCTTAACAGATGTAAGGAGAGTTAAAGGAAAATTGATTAAACTTAGCTTTTGTTCGATTCTGTGGTTGAGGTTTGTTAGTCCAGTTGAATTGCTTGATACAGAGCTAATTGAATGTTAGCTTCCACCTCTGTAAAGTGATTGAATCTGCGAATAATTAAGAAGTTAGATACTGTAGGAGAGAATGGTAGAGAATGTGGATCAGAGAGATAGATATTCAAAGACTTCGAATAGGAAAACAATTACCAGTCATGTGCGTTGATTGCTGTAGGTGAATGTAGTATCTGTTCATCCAATTCATTTGTGTATTTCCATAGTTCTTTGTGTCTGCAATCCTGTGTGCACAAAACGAAATTTCAGAGACAGATAGAGGGAGAGAGGATAGACAGAGAGATAGAGAGTGAGGGAAATTGATTCAGAGCCTTACCATTTTTCATGTTATTGCTCGCCCAATGCAGTAAGCCTTGGATTCAATGGTTTCTGTGTGAGTATAGAACAAGTCAGATTAGAAATAAATAGACAACAAGATACACTGATATATGCAGCATTATTGATAAATTTAAGTGTTACCAGTTTACAATCATTGTCCACAGTGAAGTGCTTTCCAATTATGTGGAACTCAGTCCATAAATCTTCAATTATCTGTCACAATAAGAATTGAGTTAGATAGATTTCGAGAGTAAGAGAGTTAGAAAGATAGAACAGAATGAAGTGTGATGGTGCAGAGAGATAGAGAGTGAGAGAAATTGAGTCAGAGCCTTACTAGCTGCCATTCAATTCATGTATGGACCTTCTGCTGGATGATTTGTGCTACATGTATGGTTTTGACCATATATCTGTAGAGAGGAACCGATTAAAACATAACATATATTGTGAAAATACAGAGAGAGAGAGAGAAAGAAGGCATATTTTAAGCTTTACCGTTTCTGTTCTTTCATATCTGGAAATTTCAGCTACAGATCCGTGTAGATCTGTGGTTTCCGTCATGAATCTCTGCAGATCTGCTAAAAAAAATTCAAGAAATTAGTAAAAAAAAAAAAAGAAATAGGCAGAAACAGATCGATGTAGTTCAAAAATCAGTAGGTACTTACAGAAATAAGAGGAGATCTTCAACCTTCAATCGAACCAGCTCATATCAGCTCGCAAAACTTCTGGATCCATGGTTTTCACCATGGATCTGTAGAGATCTGTCGAAAAAAAATGAAAGGTCAGTAGGAAGAACTAGAGGGAGAGAGAGAGATATTATAGAAAACGACTAATCTTTACCCATTTCTTCTGGATTCACCGTTTTCCCCATAGATTTGTACAGATCTGCCGAAAAAAATAGAAAAAGTTAGTAGAAAAACTAGAGAGAGAGAGAGAGAGAGATGGATGCAGTAAGAAGGTCAGACCTTCACTCGAACCAGCTCACTTCAGCTCACAAAACTTCTGGATCCATGGTTTTCACCATGGATCTGTAGAGATCTGCGGAAAAAATAGAAAAATCAGTAGGAAAAACTAGAGAGAGAGAGAGAGTATAGAAAAAATGAACTAATCTTTACCCATTTTCTCGAAATCAGCTCGTGTGAGCTCGATTTACTCCGCCTTCGGTGCGGATTCGAAAGAAAAAACAAGAAAACTTTCTGTGGACCATGAAATTTCACAGATTATAGGGAGAGGGAGAGGCGGAGAGTGAGAGGCTGTGTAGAGAGAGTGATAGGCAGAGAAAACTGGTGAATGAAAGGTGAAGAAATTAGGGTTTGCAGAGAGAGAGAGAGAGAGGCGGAGAGTGAGAGAGGAGGAGGGTGAGTTCGGGCAGGAGTCGTAAAAATCGGGCGAATGAGCTGAGGAGTCGTATTTATATGGAGTGTTTAGGGTTTGACAATCAAAACGACGTCGTTTTATTTCATCCCGAACGACGTCGTTTTGATTGTTATCCGATTTAATTAGTTGGGCTCGAATTTGAGGATTGGGCTGGGCTTTAAATTTTTACCGGGCAGGCCCAGTCAATTTGGCCATTAATTTTTTTCTGGCCCGGCCCAATCGAATGTGCAAAAATACTACATAGTTTTTAATAAATAAAATATTTAAATTATCTTTTTAAATCCAAATATATTTTTTTTATATATATATTTTTTTACTCTATTTCTTATAATTAAATTTATGGAATTTCTTTTTTACATTTTTAGAATATCCTCGACAAATTTTTAAATTTACGAAAATCATTTATACACTATTTATAAAATATTATTTGCAAGGTGTATTATTTTTTAATCTATTTAACAATTTAATATATTTATTAATGGATTATTTTTCTTATTCAATAAATTAACTTATAAATTTAAAAAACTTTTTTATTTTCAATTATTAATATTATGGCAATTTATATGAATCATTTCATACAAATTATCATTTGACATAAATGTTGATTTTCGTTTTGCAGCTGATGAATCAATGGTGGACAATGATTTAATTGACATCACAATTGAAGAATCACATAATATAGGTAACAAATTTTTTATTTTTCTCTTATCAAGTGTAATGATAGTACGTTGTATGTATATATATTCTTTTTTTTAATGTTAATATTTTGCATTTTGTTTGGGTGACGTTCCTATTGATGAGTATATGAAAGATGTTGAACTGATTGATATCACTGTTGAAGATATTGAAATTGTATTTAATATTTTGTAATATCAAAATTTTGTTTTCTTTTATATGATTGTTTATATATTTACCACTCATTCAAAGTATATTTTATCTGACTATTATGAAATTGTTCGTTATGATTAGACAATGTAGGGATTCATGGAAACTCAGCGGAATGTGGAGCTATTCGTATAAATGTTGAACCGATTTCTGAAATTGGTATTTACAAATTTTTAATTTTTCTAATTAAATTATTTGCTTTATATTTTATTTTATTTATTTTTGCTAACATTCAAAATATGTTTATTAGATTCTTATGAGTTCGAAGCAATGATAACAAGGGATAAACGAAGTGGCAGACAGCGTTCATCGATTTTGTTGAACAATGAGATCGGTAAGTTTATTTATGGGATTTTTATTTTACAGTATTGTTGTATAATATTTAATATATACTTTTTGTTATTATGACATTGTAACATTAAATATATTTTTATAATTCCCATAACTAAATTTTTTTTTCCCATATAAATCGCGCAGATTATGATGATCTTGGTGATCCAGTCTATCAGTGTCAGTTCTGTAAAGCTTATTTTTGGCAAGATGAAAGACGGCACGGCAGCACTATTCTAAGTCCGAAGTATTCGTTGTGTTGCCAAAATGGTAAAGTACGCCTCCCTAGATTGGAAAGACCGCCGAATAGCAAACATTTTCAGCAGAATATTCGTTCTGTAAAGCTTATTATGCGAAGAGCAAACATTTTCAGCAGAATATTCGGTCGTACAATAGCATGTTTGCTTTCACATCGATGGGAGGAACCATTGATTTCGCTGTGAACAATGGTGGTGGGCCTCCAACATTTCGATTGACTGGCCAAAATTACCATTTGATAGGGAGTTTAATGCCCCTTGAAGGTAAACCACCGCTATTCGGCCAGATGTACATATACGATACGGAAAATGAAATTGCGAATCGCATGCAGTCCGTTAGGTAAGTAATTGTTACTATTCAAATACAAACTTTTTATCCTCTTGAATTGAAAATTTATATTATATACCATGTTATTTATAACACTGTGTATATTTATTTATTTAGGAAAAACAACAGCACGAACAATTTGCATGCAGAGATTGTTTCCGATTTGAAGGGAATGCTAGATGAGAATAATGTCTTTGTGAAGACATTTAGAATGGCCAGAGAGAAAATTGTCGATGCTGGACAGTCTGATGTAAAGATAAAGCTTATTGGTAGAAGAGGTCGCGATGCTCGAACGTACAATTTGCCAACAGTGTCGGAAGTAGCAGCCTTGATTGTAGGTGATTTCGATGAATCGTTGGGAGACAGAGATTTGATCGTTGAAACGCGATCTGGTGTGTTAAAGCGCATCAATGAGCTGAATGCGTCTTATCTTGGGTTGCAGTATCCGTTGTTGTTCCCATATGGTGAGGATGGCTATCGCGAAGATATTCCTCTTTGTAATGTTCGTAGTGGCACCACTTCCAATGCTCGAAAGTATGTGAGTATGAGACAATTCTTCGCTTTCCGATTGCATGAAAGGGAGTTAGAAGCTAAAACCATCCTTGCTTCTAGACGTCTACACCAGCAGTTCATTGTTGACGCGTACACCATGATTGAATCGTCCAGATTAAAGTACGTACGTTTGAATCAGAAGAATTTGAGATGCGATTTGTATAAGGGCTTAGAAGATGCTCTTACGAAAGGGGAGACAAATGCAGCAACTCAAGGCAAGAGAATCATATTGCCTTCTACTTTCACTGGAGGAGCTAGATTCATGATTCAAAGTTATCAGGATGCAATGGCAATTTGCAAATGGGCTGTATATCCGAACTTATTCATCACATTTACATGCAATCCTAAATGGCCAGAGATATCACGGTACGTGCAAAGTCAAGGGTTGAAACCGGAAGATTGTCCACTTACAGTTTGTCGTGTTTTCAAGATGAAGCTGGATAAGTTAATCAAAGATCTCCGTACGAAGAAACCTTTTGGAAGCGTTAGATCAGGTACTCCATTCTTTATTGTATCGCAATGCTACATTATTTTCTATATTACATGCATAAATTAATAGTTTTTAATATGTTTCAGTTGTATACACGATTGAATTTCAAAAACGTGGCCTTCCCCATGCACACATATTGCTTTTCCTTTCAAACGTTGACAAGGATTGTCCTCCGGAAAAGATCGACGAAATCATTTCAGCTGAAATACCGGATAAAGATACGGATCCAAAGTATTATGAGGCGGTAAAGGATAGCATGATTCATGGCCCATGTGGATCCGCGTACATCAGTGCACCTTGCATGGATCCCGATACGCGTCGTTGTACCAAGTATTTTCCGAAGAAATATGTTGATGAAACGACCATGGATAAGGATGGATATCCGGTATACAGGCGTAGGAATAATGGACGATCGGTTATGAGGAATGGTGTGCCGTTGGATAATAGGTATGTTGTTCCGCACAATCGTTATCTTCTGATGAGGTATGGAGCACACATAAATGTGGAGTGGTGCAATCAGTCTCAATCCATAAAATATTTGTTCAAGTATATCAACAAGGGACGCGATGGTGTCACTGCGGCTTTTTATAAGACTCCAGACGATGAAGGGGAGGCGAAACCAGTTGATGAGGTGCAAATGTATTATGATTGTAGATACATATCACCGTGTGAGGCTGCTTGGCGAATTTTGGGCTATGAGATTCAATACAAATCCCCTTCAGTTGAAAGGTTGAGTTTTCACCTTCCTGGCCAACAGAGCGTAGTGTTTCCTGACTATGTTCCAATTGATCGTGTCATGGAGCAACCTAGAGTTGGAGAAAGCATGTTTTTGGCGTGGTTTGAGGCAAATAAGAAATTTCCGGAAGCAAGAGAACTCACGTACGATGAATTTCCAACTAAGTTTGTTTGGAAGAGTGATACAAGAACGTGGGAGCAAAGAAAAAGGGGTTACGCGGTTGGTAGAATATTTTATGTGCCTCCTGGAAGTGGTGAGATGTATTATTTGAGATGCTTGCTCTCCATAGTTCGTGGACCTACATGTTTCGAAGACATCAGAACAGTTAATGGAGTTGTGTACGACACGTTCAAGGATGCTTGCCAAGCCTATGGATTGTTGAGTGATGACAAAGAATACATCCATGCTATTACTGAAGCAAGTTTTTGGGCGTCGGCCGTGTCTTTGAGGTATCTTTTCGTCACTCTGCTCTCGACTGATTCCTTGGGACGTCCTGAACATGTCTGGAATGCTTGCTGGGAATATCTATCAGATGATATTTTATACAAACAAAGGACTTTGTTTCGTCACCCAGGTAATGTATTTTGTGCATTAAATGTTTTGTTTTTTTGTTAATATGATTTCTTTATTGTATAATTAAATCAAAATGTATTGATTCCGAGGTTGTCTTTGACTCCGGCTGATATGACTTTGCCGTTCAAGTTTGAGCGAAGGCAGTTTCCTTTGATAGTATCTTATGCAATGACGATCAACAAGAGTCAGGGACAATCGCTTTCGCATGTTGGGTTATTCTTGCCAAAACCTGTGTTTACACATGGTCAACTATATGTTGCTGTGTCGAGAGTACGGAGTCGTCGTGGATTGAAGATTTTGATATGTGAAGAAGATAGAAATGATAGTACTACCACGAAAAATGTTGTATATAAGGAAGTTTTCCGAAATGTATAACATATTGTCGTTTAGTGCTCTAACATTGTATCCGTTTGCTCTTTGTATTATCTTTTATTGCTCTAACTTTGTATTCGCTTTGTACTTTTGTTGTGTTTTAGTGGTCTACTGTTGTATGCCTTTATTCGTTTTATTTGTATGTTTACGTTACGGCTTACTGTTCGTAAAAAAAATTCGTTACTTAAAGGGCTGCGCATCGCGCGCGGGCGAGTACTAGTTAGTTATAACAATGATACCAAACTGATTAGTAAGTATTAATATTTAAACACTACATGATTAACGAGTGGACTTATGTATACGATTAGTCGATTATATCCTATTAATCTGTCGGCATATTATAAAAAGAGGGGATTTGTTTTTTATCAAGCTAATGAAAATAATCGATACCTTATCATCCGTGTACATATTAAGTATGCTTAGTATGTCTAAATGAAATATATGCAAAGATAATTTACAGACAGAGTTAGGATTACTACATGTTAAATAAAATAGGGCATATGCAAGGCATTTATCAAATATCTGTCTTATACTCTCTTTGTTCCAATTCAATTTATTCGTTTTATTTTGGCACGAGATTTTAGTCACATTATTAAAAATGAGGGGTCCACATTAAGAAGTAAAAGTCAATTATTTCCATCATAGTAGAAAACTGGTCAGTTGAAATGGGACGTCCCGATTATGAAAGGAAGCACAGTGAAATGAGACGGGAAAGTACTATAATTAATACAAAATGTTAGAGAAGCAAGGAGGCCTGATTTTTAGGCCCATATTTGTTGGGCTTAAAAGAAAAGAAACTTTGGGCCATACTCCATTAGGCCCATTGAGTTAGGCCTCCTCTTCCAGTAATGGGCCCATCTCCATTATCCAGAAAAAATTATTTGTCAAAAAAAATCTACTTTAAAATTGTAATTCCATTTCTTCCTCTATTTTTTTTTCTTCTTATTTTTCTTCTTCCTTTTCACACAAAAAAACAAAATAAAGAAATATTGGAATGTTGCATGGAATGATGAAACATGCAAAAATGTCAATGCGTCTCTTTCCATCTTAAAGTAAAGAAATTAGGTAACAAATTCATGAAATAGGCAAATATTATCAACAATTTCTCCTTTTATTTTGCATTTTCCATATCAATTCATTTCTATTTATGCTATTTAGGTAAATTCATAACATTGATTGGTGAAAGTGTCCATATTAGTGGCTACAATATTGCTTGTTAGCTGTTACTATAGGAAAAACAGATGGTGAAATATCCAAAATTGGGGGAACATAATAATTAAAACTTGAAATGATTATGGTAATTGTAGTAGTAATAGCAGCAAAAATCAAAGAATTTACACTGATATTTCACCAAATTAATTTATTTTGATGGAGTTCTCTCTATGCAGTTTTGCTTCTTCTCAAGTGAAAAAATTGCCAGCAACCACTTATCAATCCTCTCTTTCTCCTGCAATTTTACCAAAATTGTAATAAAAAATTGAATCTTGATTCAACAATCAAGAAATACAAATATGAAATTGAAAAACAAACTCATGTAATTGAAAGAATTTGAGGATTTCCGGAATTATTTTTTACGGGATAATCGAAATAGACTCGTTTTAATATAAATTTAGAATTGACCGGAAAAAATCAAACCTTTTTCAGTTTTTCTTCAAAGAAAACATTTTTGAAGAGGATAGAAATTTGACATACCTTCCACGGTCATGGCTGCGGCCGCTGCTACTGGTGGTGGTGGTGGTGGTGGCGGCGCTGCTGCCGCTATTGGCACTGGTTCTGCTGCTATCACTATCGCTCGATCCGGTGAATTTCTTCTTCCACCAATCTCTCTCACCGCCACCTTTCACTCCCTCCGGCTTCGGCGAGATTCTCCCGCTGTTATTACCGACGGTTTTCTTCTTTTTTCTGGATTTGAACGAAAACGGAAACGCCATATTCAGGAACATCCCCTTATTTTCGAAGCTCGATTTCCTCTCAAAATTACTGCTCTGCTCCTTCTTCAATCCCGCCGCCGCCGCTCTCTGATCGGAACCCCCTCTCTCCCCCAACGATCCGCCCTCAATTTTAGGGATTTGATTCTCACCTCTGTGGTGATGCTCGACTATATCCCTCAACGAGAGCTCGTACGAAGATTCCGGCATGTGCCTCACCATCTCCATGAGCTCCGACCGCCCCCTGGCGATGGCCTGCGCTCGCGAACCCGGCGAGTAAAGCTGGTGTCCCCCGAGGAGCGGGCGCGACGGACTCCGCGGCGGGCTCGGTCCGTTCCCCCACAGAGGCGGCGAGATCTCACCGGAACCGTCACCTTCCCCGGCTGATCCATGGCGAAGAGGCGCGAATTGCACCTCACCGTGAGCAACTCCGTTGTCGGCGATTAAGTTCGGATTTTGGCGACCGTACGGATTCGAAGGCGGTTTATACATGGTTGAATTGCGTGAGATTTGGAGTGGAAAATGAAGGGGAGAGAGAGAGGTGTGCTGGTAATCTCATGAATGAGCTAAACCCTGAGATCACTCTGTGTTTAATGGGAAAGAGAGAGAAAGAGGAGAGAGAGAGAGAGAGGAGAGGGAGAGAGATTAGTTAGTTTCGTTAGGGATGAAATTAGTCAAGGGTTTCTAGATGGTGGGCGTAGGTGTGGGGCCTACTTTTTCTCCCTCCAAATATCTTTCCCATGTATTTTTTTTTTCAGTTAAAAAAAAATTATGGATTTTTTTGAATTCTTAGTAATTAAATATTGTTGCTAATGTGCAGCCATTGAGGGGTTAGTATTAATTAATCAAGATTAGATTCATTAGTCCACTATTAATGTATGCATAGTTGTTTTCCACGGTCGAGTTCAATTGCTTGTTTACATGAAGACCCCTTTGCCTTTAATTAATACTCCATTAGATTATTTGAGACTAATTTTTTGATTAGCATGTTATTAATTTTTATTTTATGTGGTATAGTTTGTGTTTTTCATCATGACGCACTCTTTATGTCATTGTGAACGATACATAAATCTTATTTTATCATCATCAGACTCGGTTCTGGGTCTAGACAAGGAGTGCAATTGCCCCTTCGTAACTAAAAGCCAATAAAAAAAGTTTTGACATAAAATAAGTTTCATTACGAGTGTGTTAGAATATTGTATAGAAGGGCTGGATTTTACTTTTATCTAGGCCACCGAAATCTCGGGATCGAGGATGTTTATATATCACGCACGTTTTGACATATTAAAATGCACATTAATTCTAAGTATGTAGATCGTGGCCAGAGATAATATACGGAATGAAATTATGCAATTGAGAGTTCTATATTGCTCAAAAATTGAGAAATCAACAATAAGAAGGCCAATTTATTTGGTATTAGTGTAAGACTATGCACGTATTTTAGTCCAAAAATTATGAAAATCAAATTACTTTCCTAATAATAATTAATTAAGGGTCTAATTAGACATTATATTAGACGCTCCACGAGATTAGTGGTAGGCGCAAGAGCCACATTTCACATATTTTAATTTAAGAAAAGACGATCTTATTTAATTAGTGGTTAATAAATCATGTGCTTTTGTGTGAGTGGACTCGAATTAGGCCAACTTGGTATAATAATAAATACCGTTTTTGAAAATCTTGGGCTTGGATTGATTAGTTATTACTAATTGTTAGTAATTAGATAGGGGCCAACGCTAGCGTAATGTACTATATTAATTGTTTATGAAGCAATTAATTAATACTTTCATTTTATAATTAAATTAAGAAATCATGATTATCACCCCCCCTAAAAAATACGTAAAGAAATCGTCGTCATCATCATTAAAACACTTTAAACTCTACGTACACTATAATAAAAAAGTAAAAAACGAAGTTAAACAAACGAGCCAAATGAAAAGAGATGGATAATTATACTATCGTCGGCCCAAAGTAGCAACGGAGGCCCATTTAATAAATCAAGTATTGACCCGATTTGCATGGATCCAATTTTGACCCGGTTCGAGATTTCGCATTTCCCCCCAATTTTACGTCACCACGAAGAAGAAGCAATGGACTTCCAACACTACGCGCGTCTACTCAATTCCTTCACCTCCTCAAATGGCGCGAGGCAAGGGAAGCAGCTGCACCTTCTCTTCCTCAAGAATGGCGTCCTCTTCTCCACTCTCAGCATCGCCAACCGCCTCCTGCAGATGTACGCGAGGTGCGGGAGAATGGGGGACGCACGGAAACTGTTTGATGAGATGCCTCAGAGAAATTCTTTCACTTGGAACTCTCTTCTCGAAGGGTATGCGAAGTCAGGGCGCACCGCTGATTTGCTGGACTTCTTTCGCTCGATGCCGCAGAAGGATCAGTTTTCTTGGAATGCGATCCTTTCGGGACTGTCGAGAGGAGGTGAGCTGGATGTTGCGAGGGGGCTGTTTAACGAGATGCCGGAGAAGAATGGGATTGCGTGGAGCACGATGATTCATGGGTATGCGAGAAACGGGAGGCCGGAGATGGCTCTAATGTTGTTTAGGGAGCTTCTGAAGTGGGAAGCGATTGGAAATGGTGAGGTGTTGAGGCGGGACCCGTTTGTTCTGGCGACGGTGGTTGGGGCTTGTTCAGAGTTCAGAAGTCTTGATTTGGGGAGGCAGGTTCATGCTAGGATGATCGTTGATGGTGTGGAGTTCGATGCTGTCTTGGAGAGTTCACTTGTTAACATGTATGGAAAATGCAGTGATTTGGATAGTGCCGGTAGTCTTTTGAATGCGATGGAGGACCCAGATGATTATTCTTTGTCATCGTTGATTTCTGGCTACGCAAACTGTGGTAGGATGGACGATGCAAGAAGGATCTTCGAACTTAAATCTAACCCCTGTGTTGTTTTATGGAATTCTATAATATCAGGGTATGTTGCTAATGGCGAAAAGGAGGAAGCCTTAGTATATTTCAGTAAGATGCATAGGCAAGGGGTCATTGGAGATTGTTCTACGTATTCTAGTATACTGAGTGCATGCAGTAGTACCGGTGTTCTTAAAAATTGCACTCAACTGCATGCTCAGGCTTGTAAGCTGGGAATGGATTCTGACCTCGTTGTTGCCAGTGCTTTTATTGATGCATATGCCAAGTGTAGGAGTGTCGATGATTCATGTAGATTTTTCAGTGAGCTCAAAGATCATGATACTGTTTTGCTGAATTCTATGATTGCCAGTTACTGTAACTTTGGTAGAATGGATGAAGCAAAAAGCATTTTCAATGACATGACTATTAAAAGCTTGATATCATGGAATTCCATGCTAGTGGGTCTTAGTCGGAACGGCTACCCTGTTGAAGCATTAGAGATCTTCTGTACAATGAATTGGCGCAATTTAAGCATGGACAAATATACACTGGCTAGTGCGATTAGTGCTTGTGCTAGTATCACATGGCTGGAGCTTGGTGAACAGATATTTGCCAGAGCTACTGTCATTGGCGTGGATTTTGATCAGATTATAACAACCACCCTTATAGACTTCTACTGTAAGTGTGGTTTTGTTGAGGTTGGTCGAAAATTGTTTGACCAAATGATGAAATCGGATGAGGCTTCTTGGAATTCAATGTTGATGGGTTATGCCATGAATGGTCACGGAGTTGAAGCTTTGTCTCTGTTTGAGGAGATGAGACGTGTGGGTGTTAAACCTACTGAAGTTACGTTTACTGCAGTTTTATCTGCTTGCGATCATTCTGGACTGGTTGAAGAAGGCAAAAAATGGTTTTACTTGATGAAGCACCACTATCATATTGATCCTGGTCTTGAACATTACTCTTGCATGATAGATCTTTTTGCAAGAGCAGGTTTCCTTCAAGAAGCTATTGATCTCATCGATAAGGTTCCTCATCTCTCTGATGCTAGCATGTGGTCAGCGATTCTCAGAGGTTGCATAGAAAGTGGAGACAAATCACTTTCGAAGAGAGTGGCTGAGAAAATTACTGAACTTGATCCTAAGAACTCCGGTGCTCTTGTACAGTTATCAGGTCTAATGGCCTCCACTGGAGATTGGAATGAATCTGCGCACTTGAGACAGCTGATGAGAGATATGAGAATCCAAAAGAATCCGGGCATTAGCTGGTGTAGTAGTTGATGACCAACGTAGATCTAATTCTTCATGTGAGAGGCTTGTTTCCTCAACTTTTGCTCCAAATGGAATGGCTATGAACTTATATATGGATAAAAGCTACCTGTGCATATGTAACAGTGGATTGGATGCCTTTAAAGCTTTGGAAAGACCTTAAACTTTTCCCTTCCCATGGTGGAGATGTTCTTTTACCTCAACTGAGGTTAGATATGGGAGCCTAATTCATGCATTATAAGACAATCGGTTTCAGGAACCAAGTATTCAAGATCAGAATATTATCCAATCTTCTAAAAGGTACATTATCTACGTTCGCTGTAATCATGAAGTATTCAGTAAATTAAACAATTGTCAGTCGAGCTATTTCTAATGAAAGAAGTAGGGTCCTATATTTGCCAAATGGAATGTGAAGGCATCTACCATCTGTGAAAGTGCTGTATGCCTATAGTACTGTGTTTTGTCTATTAATCTTTCATACTTAGAGATATGTTCACTCCGATAGATCTTAATGAACAGCTGCAAATGTAGTTATCTCTTAAGTTTTAAAATTTGGATATCAGACAACATTTCAAGACCTGCTTTAAGTGCCTAAACCCGGGATGTCAAGTATGCTGCATTAACTAACTAGGTGCAGCTGAGATAAAATATGGCATGATTAAACTCCGTCAAGTCCAGTATATGATCCAATACATTTATCTTGTTCTCTCTTCTGCCTTGTTTCATCTTAATGTAATCTATTAGAATTTGCGTCAATCTGTATTCTTTACCAGTAGGCTGTTTTCCTTCTAGTGGAGCAGAGTGGTCAATCTATCATTCAGACTATCAGAAATCACAACTAAATATATGAAGGATGGCAGTTTAAGGCTTGTGCGAACTCTAAAATCAAAGACTACTCGAAAGAGCAGGAGAATTAGGAAACAACATATTGCTTAATTACATGAACTTGGCTAGTGCATGTGAGCATATTGGAAGGGAGAGCCTTGTTTGAGAGAGGCAATAATTGTAAATGAAACGAAAGAAACTTTTCATAGTGAAACTACCTCGTCGTTTCTTTTCGTAGGAAACGAGTCCCGTTCATTGTACTGGTGGGAAAGACATCCATCAGCATCGGGTAATATCCTACCACTGATGAATCCAATCCTTCCTCAAGGTAAGCAAGGGAAGTTTAGATAGCTTATTTGCAGTCATGAATTTATGATCTTTCCTTACATAAACATTTCAATTTCTGTATATATTGAATTACATGAAGGTTAAGGTGTCTTATGGAAGGACCTCATTCAGAATTTGGCTCTCTGCTTCCTTACCCTGTTTTCATCAAGGTAACCTTCAATCTTCCTGGATATATACATGTCATATATTTTTTTTAACTCGAACATGAGACCTTTGATTTCGGAGATTATCCCTACTACCGCTTAGACCAACTCATGCATTCGAAAGCAGGTCCCTTATCCCCCATTGCATTACTTTATCTGCTAACTTCACTAGAAAACTTTGCTGGGTGTTAGCATTTTTCTTCTTCTTGTTGTGATTCAAATGATGATTTAGGTTCAAATTGCACCTACTTCATAAATTTAGGCTGCATGAATTTCGCTTTGTATTCAATTTTGTTAGGTAAAGGTGAAAAAAATTCAGTTACTGCATTTATCACCTTTTATACACCTGGATATTTGAGGTTGCTGGTGGTTGGCGTCAGGATTTAATGCTATATAGGTCTAGAGGTATACAATAAATGCTACTAATATTAAGGTTCCCTAACTATACTAGATAAAAGGCATAGATATAACGTCCATTTTCCTTCAATCCACTTTCAAATTTCTGCCATTCCTCAAGTTTCATGCCAGAAATTAAAAGTTGTTAGGTGGATGCTTCCCATAAAGACTTCAACTAGGGACATAAAACTACAGTGGGTACCACTTAGATTTCCCCTAGACCGGAATTCGACCCTCGTTAATAACGTATTGCAAAAACGCTGAAACGTTATAATTCACAAACTTTCAAATGAACGTTACGTTCGTTGGAAAAATCAGGGAAATGATGGGGGAGAAAGTGTTAATTTTTCGAACTATAATGTTGGTGTTGAATCAATGGAACTGAGGGAGTATTAGATATGAAGGAAAGGGGTAGCAAACTAACACCCATGCCCTATGATTGAGACATTTATTTGGAGTTATATAATAATAAGTTCTATTAACCTGTCAAAGCCCGTTTACACTACTTTGTCTATGACTATCACCCTCGTCTTAACTCTCGTACCGTGAAAAAAAGTTTGTCACGTTCTTTAAAATCTACTAATCTACCCTAATTATTACTGAAATTAAACGCCTACAAGCTATTAGTGGCTGAATTATAGGAGATAGACTAATTGTGATTAATTTCTGCCCAACTAACTCACAGTCAAACAGCACTTAAGGCAGGGATTGGAAGTAGCAAAAATAGATTGGCATTTCTAGATTATGCCAACTCATTTAATTATTTCTAGTAGTATAAGATATGAGCGACACGTGAAATGGTGATGGCCCCTTTTTTCTTTCCATTTGATCTTGATTTGATTTGATGTTCATCTATCTCTATCCACTACCTTTCCATTGTGTGTGGATCTCATCTTTATCAATATAAGGAAAGTTTTAATCTTTTTTTTTTTTAATAAAAATGTGTTTTATTAGTATTTTATTTTTCGACTTGGCTTGGAGAGACCATGTTTAATAATTGTTCGAACTTGATAATTGATAACTCGTGTTTCCCACCTTTAAAATAGGAAAGGAAAAAAAAAAAAAAAGAAAAAAAAAAGAAAGAAAGAAAGAAAAACTCGTGTTTCCACCTTGTTAGTGAATTTATTTATTAAATTATAAATAAGGTGGGAGGTAATTTGTTTATGAGAAGGAATTAAGTGTCATTTTTGCCTCGACAAAGATAGGGATGAAGTGCATTTTTGGATTTACATATAGAAAAAGTGACATTTTTGCCTCGACAAAGATAGGGATGAAGTGCATTTTTTGGATTTACATATAGAAAAAGTGACATGATTAGTGCGCTCTCTGTTTCCTTCGCAGTGACCACTTTCTTTTGTGCACAATTATTATAAAAATTAACAGAGAGCTCATATGGATTGTTGAGCCAAATTATGAAACTGATTATTTCGAATAATACATTCTAAAACGGGAATCAGGAATGTGACAATTTTGCAAGAAACAGAGGTAGGGGTATGTGTAAAAAAATCTTGAGGGTATGAAGAAAAATCATGTGTGATGAATCAATCACACGAAATGACAGTAATGCTGGAAAACGTAGGAAAATTGGACTCCTCTTAGCCCTCCAAAATTAGTTTTCTGATTTTCCCTCTTTTCTTTTCTTCATAATTTTTTTTATTATTATTTAATTGTCTAATTTGCCTGTGCCACAACTACAATAATTTATACTGTTAACACATCACATGCGGCTATGGATATAACTCTGATATTAGGTATAACAAGCTAGCAAATCCAGTAGAGTTTGGCACTAGTATATTTACTCTCCCTCTCTCTCTCTCTCTCTCTCTCTCTCTCTCTCTCTCCCAACATATATTTCAAACTTAACTCCCATTTATGATCATAGACAGGACTGTCCATTCATTTGATTTACATACAGTACAAGGTCTTGTATTATATGCATATTGATTACAAGTTATATAAACACACTCACACACTCACACACTAGGTAGTGGGATCATTAGCATTCCTGCTGAAGATGGCTTCTTGGTTTTCAAGAACCAGAAGCATCCAATATTTGCTAAAGAGGAACATCTTCTGTTTGGAGAAGAGGGGCTCATGCTCATCAACTAATCCTCTCTTACATGCAAGTGCTCCTCAGAGTGGGATATTCAGGCATACACCGGCCTCCATTTTTTCGTTCCGGCGATCGGAATCGGCCATAGCTGGGGAGCAAGTTGAAGCTGTAGCATACACTGATGATGATGTTGATGATGAAAACCAGGTATTTTTTCAGGTACTTTCTATTTTTTTCCCTGAATGAATCTTTGCTTGATTCTGTGTGATGTTTGTTTAGAAACTGTGATGGAAAAGGTATGATAACCCATAAAAAGAGAAGAAACACTGAAATAGAAGCAATAGGGGAATCTCCCATTTATGGAATGAGGAAACTAAATTTTAACAAACATATCATTCATCTTTTCTTTGGCAGCTAATATGTAGCACCAATTTTAGTATAATTTTGATTTTTACTAGAGATGATCATGATTTAGAAATTCATTCAAGTTTGGAGGAGAGTTTCTCATCAATGAGAACAGTAAAAAACAAATATCTGTTCCCAATAAATTGTTTTCTACTTCACCTTCAAAAATTAAAATTAAAGAGCAAAAGCTTGTTTACATGGTCCCTTTGCATGCATTAATATTCTGAACTTGTCAGATTCTTTTTTTTTTCCCAAGATTTGTATTTTTCATTTCTGCTGCTACCTTCATAGATTTATGAATAAATCAGACTACCTATCTTATGATTAGTTAGTTGTCATGTGTTATTAAGGGGGGGAAAAAAACTTGTAGCATGGCTTATAATTGTTTGTAAATTGTTTGATTTTATATTAATATTTCAGTATAAATTCACCAAACACATTGTATAAATCCCTTCTTTTATCCTAAATTTGCAAAAGATTATATACACCTAGTAGTATATAATTGTATTGTTGCTTTCTTCAGTTATTTTTTCATTTTCTATGAATATTGTTCAGGAGTTTATATTTTATTCGTGCTTTGAAAAAAAACGTAATCAAAGATATTTTATTAGCTATGCATAGTTTAGTTACATTAAGCCCATGTAACAAATTGAATATTTTTTTTGTGTGATGTAAACAACGACTGCTTACTCGTATAGAGACGACCTTTTCTTTATTTAATTCAAACTTTTTCTCGTGGTGGTCATAATTTAGTAGAGAAGGAATTTGATTTTTAATTTTTTATTTCTCAGATTTGGTTTTATTTTTTAATACGAAATACCGTTCATGCATGTCTTGATTTTAGATATATTAGTTAAGAAGTGATTAATTTGAGCAGGGCATAGACTTTCCTGGTGGGAGAGTTGGATTTACTACTCAAATGAAATTCATTTCAGAAGCCACAGACAAGAGAGTGCCTTGTTACCGCGTTCTCGATGAAGACGGCTACCCGATTGCAGGCAGTACATTCAAGCAGGTACATTTACACGATGACTGCTTTGATTCTGTATGTGTTTTCTTGCTCAAGTTGCGTTGAGGTTTCTCCGATTTTGGCGCATGTAATGCATGTAGCTGGATGAAGAAACTGCGGTGAGGATGTACAAAACAATGGTGACTCTTCAAATAATGGATACCATTTTCTATGAAGCACAAAGACAGGGGAGGCTATCGTTTTACTTGACTTCGACCGGAGAAGAAGCCATTAGTATTGCAACAGCTGCTGCACTCTCACCTGATGACATTATATTGCCGCAGGTAAGTAAACTAGCATATTATGTGTTATTCTTGAATGCTCGATCGTTTAATAATAAACTTGTTTAATGTTTTGTATGTTTTACTGAATTTGAAAGAAGTTGCATAACTTTGTGCAACTGAAACTGACCAAACCAAATTTTAAACTTCGGTCTAGGTTCGGTTTGGGGAGTAACTTAGGTCTGGTTGGTTCCTAATCCAAAAAAAAAAAAAAACTACTTATTTCAGTTTGATGTATAATAACTCCTTGTTCGTTTGTTGATCAGTATCGGGAGCCTGGGATCCTGTTATGGCGCGGATTCAGTGTGGAGGAATTTGCGAGCCAATGCTTTGGGACTAAAGACTGTGTTGGGAAAGGGAGGCAGATGCCAGTACACTATGGCTCTAAGAAACTTAATTTCTTCACCGTTTCATCACCAATCGCGTAAGTTGAGGAAAGGAATGCTGAAACAAATTAAGCTACGATTGTAGTTTTGGTTGGTCGGTTGGTGACAAACGTTTAATTAGTAGTAATAATGTGCAGGACTCAGCTGCCTCAAGCTGCAGGTATTGCTTACTCCCTCAAGATGGATGGCAAGGATGCATGTGCCGTTGCTTTCACGGGCGATGGTGGCACCAGTGAGGTACAGTAACTATAACTTGTTCAGTATTTATTTTTGTAATAGGAATTTGATAACTGAGATGTTCTAATATGTTTTGGTGCAGGGAGATTTTCATGCTGCATTGAATTTTGCAGCAGTGATGGAAGCCCCCGTGATGTTCATATGCCGCAACAACGGATGGGCTATAAGCACCCCAATTTCGGATCAGTTCAGAAGTAACATGCTCATTCCTCTCTCGACTGCATTAGAATTCATGTAACTGTAGATTAAACCGATCATCTTATGATGCAGGTGATGGCGTGGTTGTGAAAGGGCAGGCATATGGTATTCGTAGCATTCGTGTAGATGGGAACGATGCTCTAGCCGTGTACAGTGCCATCCGTGCAGCTCGTGAGATGGTTGTACGCGAGCAGAAGCCCGTACTCCTTGAGGTAAACTCATAAAACAACCGAGTTTTCCACTCAACTGTGTCAAAATAGATCAAACTCGCAAAAATCGAACTGTACGCCACATTCTACCTTGGACTAACCCCATAAGTGCAACTTGTTAGGCACTTACGTATCGAGTAGGGCACCACTCAACATCCGACGACTCAACCAAATATCGGCCATCAGGCGAGATTGAGCACTGGAAAACAGCTAGAAATCCAATGACCAGATTCAGAAACTGGGTTCAGAGAAATGGTTGGTGGACCGATGAGGAAGAAACTCATCTTCGTGGAACCATACGAAAGCAGGTACTCTACCCTCCCTCCCTTGCTCTCGAATCTCCCTGTCAATTTGCTTAACTTGTTGATCTGTGCTGTGTGTGGTGGTCATCGTTCAGGTGATGAAGGCGATTCAAGTGGCGGGTAAGACAGAGAAACCGGCTCTCGAAGAACTGTTCAGCGACGTGTACGACGAGCTGCCATTGAATCTTAAAGAGCAGGAAAAATCTCTGAGAGAAACTGTAAAAAGACATCCACAAGATTACCCAACTGATGTTCCTCTCTAGTCTTGATTCTTAATCCCACTTATTCATCATCCCCTCATTGTGTAATGTATTTGTATGTGATGATGTACATGTCTAAACATAAATAAACTACTATAAGAAAATTACAAAATCCATTAACCAGCATTCATAAAATCCTTATAATATCAGTATTTCTTTCGTCGTGTCTCGTCCGATTACGTCTCCATTTACATAATTGGGGCAAAATACAAAGCAAAGTTTTTACTTACTCCCTTCGTTCTTTTAGAGTTGTTATTTTTCTTTTCGGCATTTGTGACAATCGAAATTTTAGGTACAATTTAAACAGCTGAAGGGAGTAGGCAGTGTAGAGAAGGCGGCAACAACAGTAAACAAACAACACACCCAAAATAGAAAGCGATTTAAATTTGATTTCTGGGCAAAACCTAGGAAGTTGATTGATTGATTGTGGAATATTGATAAAAAACCCAACAATTCTTTGATGTTATCATCACCCTTGTTTGTAGCTGTTGTGCATTCCGGTTTCCATTATCCCTCCCGCCACAACCCCAGAAATTCGAATATCCCCATCAATATTCGCACAGAGAAATGGAAGGAAACAGTCTCTTTCTTTCTTGTTCAAGATCAAGAATCATCGTACCCGACATTGCGCTCTGCCCTTTTCTTGTCTCACGTTATGTGGCGTTCCGTCCGAATAAAACCCTTATCTTGAGAATTTGTGATTCTTCCCTCGCTGCATTTTCTTGGTATATTTTGTTCAAGAATTGTTAGAGCTAGAGCTGATTTATTTATTTTTTTTTACTGCTTTTTTGAAGAAATCCTCTGTTTTTTCTGGGAATTTAGTGTTGATTAGGAATATGGCATCGTTAAGTGAAAGAAGCAGTAGTAGTAGAAGTACTGCTAGTCTCATGCCTGGGCGCATTGTGGTTGCTTTTGATGCCACTAAGAATCTGAATGCTCAGGAATTTGATCTCATTTTTAGTAATATCCAAATGCGCCAAAACATGATTCAGGAAGTCGATACGATTACGGTTCTCGGAGTCTTGCATAGAGTACTTCACCCTAGTAAGTCGATGATTTGTCGATGATTCTGTGTCTGTCTATGAAGTTTCAGTGTTTGATGAAGTTTTCATTTGTGAGTGCAGTGGGTTTCCAAATGCAGATAGGGCCTGATTCCTTCATTGGGACTCGGGTTCGTGCAATAAAAGAGGAAGTGTCGAGAATGGTGGATGGATATATAGGGAAGCTTCAGCAGAGTGCTGAGAAGTGTGGAGGAAGTGGGGTAATATTTGCTCTTGTTTCCTTTCTGTTATTGTTGCAGTTTCTTGATAACTTTCGCTATGATGAGCATCGGTTTTCAGTTTTGAGTGGATGACGGTTCTTAAAATCTCGTGTGCATCGGATAATGTTCTTGATATCAAAAAGTCTTGTTATATAGGTTGTTATTGAAGTCAAGATTGTTGTTGGAGCTCCGCTGAAGAATGTTGTTGTACAAGAAGCCATTGCTTCAAACGCAACATGGGTTGTTCTTAACAGGTAGCGTTTTGTCGTTTCATTTACTCTTCAGGGATCTTTTATGGAATTTTGTTATGTATGCAATAGGAGAAACAAAATACTGTTATCTGTTTTATCTATTCCGATCTTTCCCAAGTGATCATAGATTAAAACAGTGTGCCATGTGTAGCATCTGTAAGCTAGTCTCTTCCACACGATGTTTGTGATCGTGTGTGAAAGAACTGTGAAAAGTCGAAAAACTAACAAAGTATGACTCCAGATTCGGAAGCTTGTTTTAGGGTAACAAAATGGATTCTTAGAGATTACTTGTGTCAAATCCTAAAAGGTTACATCATTACTATGCAGTTTTAGTGTACGTTATCTGAAATGTGTTTTAACGCAATTGCATGCTTCGATGTGCTTACAATTCACCTTAAATCGTTTAAATTGTGTTCCACATTTCTCAGTTGAAGCTGGTAATTTTGCTATGACAGGCACCTAAAAAAGGAACTAAGGTTTTACCTTAGACAAATACCTTGCAAAGTTGCTCAGACCCTTGATAACTCCTCTCTGAAGATCTTGAGGTCGTTTTATTCTGACAAGCCTACGCCTCGTATTGAGCATGAGTCGTTTCACTCTCTATCCAAGATCGTTCCCTCTATACCTTCCGAGTATATTCAGAGCAATGATCAGTCTCTCATCTCTCCAATCTACCATGGATCCACTAGTTCTCATGGAAGCTCTGGTAGTGATAAGAGCAGCTTTGCTCTATCACTTACCCCTAAATCGGAGGAGCAAAACATCTTCTCGCCAGATGAAAATGCATCAAATTCTTACAAGGAGAAACCAGGTTAGAAATGTTACTTGATGAGAATATATTTGTAACATCTTTCAGTTATCGGGAATCATAGTGTAACCAAGGATGAAGTACTCGTGTTTCGCTTTCTGTATGCACCTTTAACTCAATTTTCTTGACAGTCTCTACAGATATCTTTACTAAAGGTAAAGATAAGTATGATAATTCACGACCAGTGAAGCTAAAACAAAGTCTGCACAGAGATCTGAACTCTGCTAATGAGATTAAGTTGGAGCTAGATTTGAAGGCAAGTAATTATTCTGAGATACGGATTGTACCAGATGCTTCTTCAGCTGGTGATTTGCACAGTGAAGGTATGTATGAAGTTGAATAAATGTTCTTTTACTCGGTCTTTTTTTTCCTCCAAACTTTAATGAATGATGCACAGATAAAGATGACAAAGCGGCCAGGGAATCTGATGATTCAATCTCGACAGTAGAAAAGAAAATAAATCCGGAGGTGGAAATCTGCTCTTCTGATGAGATGAAAATGGACCTATGTTCAAGAGGATGGAACTATTCTGAAATCGAGACTGCAACAAATAATTTCTCTTCTCAGAATTTATTGGGAGAAGATGGATATGGGCTTGTATATAAAGGTCAGCTGAAAGACGGGCAGTCAATTGCTGTAAAAGTGCAAAACGAAGCCAAAACACATGGTGTTTCGCAATGTCACTCACAATTATCTGTCCTAAGCTTGGCTTGTCACAAGAACATCGTGATGCTTCTTGGCTATTGTCGAAGAGAAAACATTAACGTCTTGGTTTATGAGCACAACCACGAGAAGTCGCTGGAGTGGCATTTATTTGGTAAGTAAGAAATTGTTTTAGGAGACAGACGGACGTTCTATATCGAAATACTTATTCTACCTTTACATATTTCTTTCTATGCAGATAATAGGGAGCGTGTACTTGCATGGAAGCAGAGACATGATATTGCCATTGGGATTGCAAAAGGGCTGCGTTTTCTGCATGAAGAGTGTCGAGGAAGCCCGGTTCTTCATCGGGACATGAGGCCAAGCAACATACTTCTCACAAATGGATTCCTTCCCTTGGTAAATCGTTATAGTTTTCGCATTGATTTAATGCATTTATTAAGCCAGCCTTAACCAGAAACTTGAATCCTTAGGATTATTACTTCAAAGAGTAATCTAACGTGAATATCGGATTGGATTAAGGTTCTTATTTATTCAGTCTGTATGTGCAGCTGGCGAACTGTGGCCTTGCTAAGTGGAACACAAACGAGCAAAACAGACACGCAAAATTTCAAGAAAGTTTTGAGTGAGTATCTATCTATTTACCTCCAAATGAAGAATGAATCAATGTTTTTTTGAAGCTGAAGTCTTTTCCTTTGTGCAGATATCTTGCACCGGAGCATGCAGAAAACGGCATTTGTTCTGTGAAAACTGATGTCTTTGCATTTGGGATTATTTTGATACAACTGATATCCGGACACAAAAGTGTCGATTCAGTCAACACCAACTCTTCACATTCTCTTCGAGAGTGGGTACGTTGTTCCATTTCAAGTACCATAAGCCTCCCTTCGTTACTTGATCAAGTCATTTTGAGGTATGTAACTGTCATAAAATTTACTCGTTCCAGGCTATGCCATTGATCGAGACACTGAAATTAGACGGACTCATTGATCCTCGACTTGGAGATTCGTATGGCTTTTATGAATTGTACCAAATGGCTAGAGTGGCTTATTTGTGCATTCAGACTAGACCTGCATTGCGCCCAACTGTGGGAGAAGTATGTATACGAATGCGTTTGTTTGACTTTAACAGTAACTTTAGACTCGACTAATCTTATATGAATTAAACTATGCTTTGTCTAGGTGTTGCTCATTCTTGAGGGCGAAAACGAGCATTTAAACCAACTTACAGAGCAGGTTATACCGGTTCCTAATAATGTGCAGAGACGACTCTTTCCTCAGGTACGATCATCACTCTCTCTCCCTCTCAATATTGTTAAAACCAGACTAGACTTCCAATGATGTCTCATTTACTTCTTGTTAGGCACTCAAGGTTTGATCGTTGACACAACACGATCCCACCAAATATCAACGTATCAACGAGATTTAAAGATGGCTTAAAAGCATTGCTAGAGTTAGGAAAAGTTTGCTGCTGACAAAGTTGATGGTTTTTCATTCATAGATGAGCTTCTCAAGAATAACCAACCAGGTTTGCGAAGCACGTAAATCATTCTTAAAACCCTCGTTCTTGCACGAATTCCGGGCATCGTAACGCTATTTTCTGTGTTCATTTTCTTTCTTGTGTGCAGCTTAACCCAGCTGGAGTGACCTCTTCTTTCTTCTTTCTTCTTGTGTGTGTGTGTGTGTGCAAAATCTCAAATTATACCCAACTGTTTAGGGTTTTTTGGTATTTACATTCGAGCTTGAATTTGTTGGAAATGTTTAGGCAATAATACTTTGAAACTCTATTCAACTTTGTATTTTTATTTATTTGTTTAATAATTCCATTGATTGTCTTTATTGAAGATTATATTTTAAAATAAGGTTTGGTTCGAAATGAAAAATGATCCGAACAGTTGAACGAATCGAATTCTAAAGTAATTGTTTATATTACAATCGAAATGAAAATGTATTATAGTGCACGATACAGTATAATAGTAGCGCCAATGTATTGTGATGGACAATACATTATATGTATATAAAATATGCATAATTTCTCAAAAGGAATATCTAATTCTTTTTACAGACTTATATATAGAAAATAATTTGATGATAAATTTGAAAAATATTTTGATATTTTCATGCAAATAATATGCAAAATTTAATATAAAGTCATCGAAAATATGAAATTAATGCATGAAAAAGTTGACTGCATACACTTCTTCCTCATGCGAAGCGATCGAAAAACCAAGCAAAAACTGGAAGGGCATAAACTGGAGCGGAATTCAAACCCAAGCAAGCTGCTCTGAGCTTGTCAATGGCGGAAAAACCAGAACAAACAGTTGCTCGCCGGTTTGGTTGTCTCAGAACGCTCTTTTGGCTCTTCCGCTTTCCCAAAATGGACAGCTCCATCAACAACCACAACGCTGAATATTCTCTGGATTATCCCATAACATATTCTCCGCATATTCCCTAAGTTTCTTCTCAATCGTCGACGCTGTCAAGCAGATTGAGACACAAATGTTTCCGGTTTTCGATAATCAATCAGGTAACGATCTCACTCGCTCTAGATCCTTCTCGACTGCAATTGATTGGGCGACTCTCTCTCTCTCTCTCTCTCTCTCTCTCTCTCCGGCCGTTTTTACGAAATCTGCTCGATATATATGTGCTCCTGCATTTAGCGTTAGGGTTCAATTGAAGCTTTTTTGAGTTCGAGTTTTTGGAATTGGTTTTTGCACATGAATTTGGATATGGAAGGAAGTAAGAGTAATCGAGGTTCGCCTTCGCGAATTTTGATTGTGTGCGATGCCACTAAGGATCGAACTAGTCATGAGTTTAGGCACACGATTCACCGCATCCGGATGCGCGGAGGTATTCTGCACCCTGGGGATACGATTACTGTGTTTGGGGTGCTGCATAAGGTTTTGCATCCCAGTAAGTTTTTGCTTCTTTCTCTGTTTTGTGTTTCTTAGGATGCTCGTGCGATTTTGAGTTCTCTGTTTCGTGATGGTTGTGATTTAGGTTTCTTGTTCGAGCTGTTTCCATGTGAAATGGTGCTTCTCTAGTTAGATTTTACTAACTTCCCCCTGTGGTATGTGAATTAGAAGAGGTAGCATGTTGTTAGGGCTTTGAGCTCACTGAGATCTTGTCTTGATGGTCGATAACCGTTATATTTTGTCCGAGTTTGGGAAATGGGATAGTCATTTCAGTTTTGAGTTTTATCGAGAGACGAGAGATAGGATTTCTCAAAAATGAAGTTATCTGCCATGTATTTGGGGTGCTAGAGTCATTGTCATTGGATTGTTAAAGTGTATGGAAAAGTCCAATAGGATAAGATCACATAACATGTTGGCTAAATTGTATTCTTGGTATTCAATGGATTTGACCAGTTATAATTTTGTATTAGGTTGTGCAGTTCTTTGTTAATGTATGGATTTTCAATCTGCAGTGGGTTATCATATGGGAGTGGCTCCTGAGAATTTTCTTGGAGCAACACATGCACGTGCTGTGGAGGAAGAAGTCTCGAAAAAGGTTGATCTGTATGTGAGCATGCTCCAGTACAGTGCTGAAGAATGTGAAAGAGAAAGGGTAATCTATACAAGCCTTATTGTTGTTTCCAAGTTATATATGTAATCCGCGATGGGGGTACTAGTATGTATGAAAAACTTTTGTATCCTAAAATCTTGATCTAGATTATATGCAACCGAGAGCTCACTGCTTTTATCAATTTATTTAATCATGGCCACTTTGTTTCTGAGTTGCCTCCTGTCTCCTAGATTGTAACACTATATCTCTCAAATATTGAGTACATTACGACTCAGGTCCTCCGTAGTGCAGGTTGACATTGAGGTTAAGATCACTGCTGGATATCCGCTAAGGAAGGCTGTTATATATGAAGTAGCTACTTCTAACGCAGCGTGGGTCATATTTGATAGGTACTATTTGCTATTGACAGTTAATAATATTGTTTTATACTTGGATAGCTGATGATCTTTCATTGACAGGCCTCTAAGAAAGGAATTAAGCTACTACCTTAAACACATTCCTTGCAAGGCTGCCCTTGTGCTTGATAACTTTTCACTGCAAATTTTGGAACACGAGTATTCCAGAAAGGAAAATGAGTATTTTGACAATAAGCAGTTTTTCTCACTTTCGAAGCCTGTCCCACTACCACCAAATAGTGATAATGAGAATGAGCAGTCAGTCAATACAATCAACAATCACGGATCGAGGACTTCTTCTATAGAAAGCTCTGATATGGCTAGTAGCATATGGCTTTCATCACTCACGTCAAACTCCAAGGAGCAGAGCGTTGTCTCCGGAAATGAAAGTCGTCCAAGTCCCAAGAAAGATGAATCAGGTAAGAGGATCTAAATCTATAAATAGAGATATCATAGGTGCATTATATTCCCAATCCAATGGTTCTTGAGTTTAAAAAGTAATTTGCACCTGAGGAGTTATAGACTTTTCATGCTATGCTTTCAGTAGTAGGCTCTCGATACAATCAACGCTATGTTTTCTCTGTCTGTTGGATGCTTTAGTTACAATTTTCTCTGTTGGACAATGGTAGCATGTTCGTTTCTTTTCGTGTTGAAATGAAAGTAATGGCCTCTATACACTGAAGAAAAAGGCTTGCTAGTACCTGAATTTTCTCTATTTGGTCGTTTTCATTGTTATTTAAATGAAATAGGATTTTGTCTTGTATCGATTATAGTCATGTGATATTCTACTACGTTCATCACTTGCATCTGCATTACATCTCAGGTTGCCTAATTTTAATGAATGGTGTCTGCAGGTAATAATACCAGACAGATCATGAAACATTATGCCCCTATAATCCCCTACCAAAAAAGACGGTCCAGTCGAAATAGATACTCCGATGTACCTGAACTCTGCATTACTTGTGGGTTAAAGACAGAGCTGGACTCAAAGAGATATAATTATTCCGAGATTCAGCTCGCAACCAACAACTTTTCATCTAATAACTTACTAGGGGAAGGCGGATATGGTCTCGTATATAAAGGTGAGCTCAAGGATGGGCAGCTTATTGCTGCAAAGGTGCGAAAGGAAGCCAGTACGCAAGGTTTTGCAGAATTTCATTCTGAAATATTTGTCCTCAACTTTGCACGCCACAAGAACATTGTGATGCTTCTTGGTTATTGTTGCAAGGAAAACCTTAATATCTTAGTGTACGAGTACATCTGCAACAAATCACTGGAATGGCATTTGTTTGGTGAGTAAACTTATAGTACTGTATAAGACAAGTTCTTAAGCTACTTCTCCAGTCATTAGATTAATATTTGAAATAAGATGCATGTGTGTATTGTTGATGTTAGCTCTCTCTCTCCAACCTTATTTAACTATGCTGAACTTTATGGAATGTTGACAGAGAATACCGATCAAGTTCTTGAATGGCACCAAAGACATGCTATTGCTGTTGGAACTGCCAAAGGATTGCGGTTCTTACATGAAGAATGCAGGGGAAGTCCTGTAATTCATCGAGACATGAGACCAAGCAACATTTTGGTGACATGTAACTTTGTTCCTATGGTAAAGTCTTAAACCCCATTTTTCTTACTGAATAGTCAATTTTTTAATCTGGTGAAGGCTTGAAGCAGTTGGAGTGAAACATAGCTCTTGTATTACAAAATATACCAATTCATAAGTTCTGAAAACTAGTTAACACTAACAATCCGTGGTCAAATTAAGGAAAAGAATGTGTTCTAGAATCTCAAGATTGACTAACTTATTCAAGGTGCTTCGTCATTTATCTTTATTCTTCCACTTTACTGCCTGGAACGGCCATCAGTCTTCTAAATAGCTACGAGAAAATGATGCTGTTGTACACCTTTTATGGAAAACTGTTGAAGAATTTATCTCTTTTCTAAATAACTACCATTGTTGGATATAATCTGTGGTTAAACGACTCGAGTCTCTAATTTTTGTTGCAATTCTGTTTGAATGAATAGCTGGGAGATTTTGGACTGGCAAAGTGGAAGAGTGACGAAGAAGAAATACAAACAAGAATTCTAGGCACTCTTGGGTCAGTGTAAATTATGCTGAATAAACAATTGCCTAATGCATACATATATGATCTATCCTTAACGCGTGAGGTTAAGGCGTTGTTGCCTTGTTCTACAGATATCTTGCACCAGAGTACGTAGAGAATGGCATTGTTTCCGTACGAACAGATGTTTATTCGTTCGGTGTTGTTCTCATACAACTCATCTCTGGACGAAAGGCAGTCGACTCCAAGAGAGAAGACAACCAATCATCTCTCAGACAATGGGCATTGCCTCTGATCGAGAGTCTTGCATTGCATGAGCTCGTCGATCCTCGTCTCGGTGAGTCATACAGCACATACCAACTGTACAGCATGGCTAAAACCGCATACCTATGCCTCCAAACCGAGCCTGTGAAGCGACCATCAATGGCAGAGGTAAATGTACTTTGATAAAAAGAGAAAAATTCACATTCTTCTCTCTCCTTTACTGCACACATACTGTAAATGGAGTTGAGCCATTTCCTTTGGTACTCCATTTGTGTGCACAATTAAAGAAAATGGTAGCTTTTGTTTTGATAAACATCCAGTCTAAACTATAGCCATGAATTTGTGTTGGTGATGGATGCAGGTGCTGCACCTTCTTGAGGGAGAAATTGACCATTTTAGCCACTTGACAGAGCAGTTTATACCACATTATAGTAAGTAAAAATGAATGTGAAATGTACCCAGTTTTGATAATCATATTATATTTCAAAGTAATGTAATACTCCCTTCGTTCCGTTTCTGTTCATTCGGGTTCTTGAATATATACGAGATATATAAGCGTCACAATTCAACCGATCATTTCCTTGTCATACAAAATCATATTTAACTAAACTATGACAATGAAAGGAAGTAGCTTGATTAAATTAAAACCCCTGGGCCTGAGCCTGGGCCACATAAAATTTATAAAAATAAAATAGAATACTAGTGTCTTAAGTTATACATACATAAAGTGTATAGTTGATGCAACAAAAAGAAGAGATCTAGGCCTAGCAATAGGCGGTTAAGATTAACGTATCGGATCTGAAAGGTCTGGAGTTTGAGTTCCCCGTGAAATGTTAGCTTCTCTCTAATTAGTTTTGTGTGTGTTTCCCAAGTCTTGTCAAATTTGTGGTTCAATTATTAGCCAAGATGGCTCCAAATTGAAAGCAAAATAACCTAGATTGTGAATATTGCAGAATCTTAACAAGACAATTTGACAAATCTCTTTTTGTAGTGTTTTGGCAAATGGGAATTAATAAAGGCAATATAGAGATGAGAGGGGACCCTTCATCAATCACTACATATGAAAGCTCACACTATTTAGGCACTCCCAATCCCAACAATTGTATAATATACTCCCTCGTCATGTTGATTACGACTCCTTTTTATTATTATTTTATTAAATTAATATAACGCGAGATAATTAGATAGGACGGACGAAGTATATCGATGTATACCGTCATGTTTGCTGGTGTCTTCCTTTGCATCTTCCACTTTCAAAGCTGGGATCAGTTCTAGTGTAGGAGATTAATTAGAGTTAGATTCTTGTATATAGTATAAATGTGTGGGTGTGGGTAGAAGATGCACAAGAATATAAAAATAGAGGATAGATCCCTATGCAAAAAGTATTATAGTACTAATTAAATAAAACACTAAGCACTAAGCACATACATCCATGAATACGAGGATGAAAATTTAATAATAATTTTATACCACTATATAACTAAGAATTCTTCACTAACACACACACATATATATATCTCTATATATATAATTAAAGATGGAATATGATTCTATTTTTTGTGGTTGAAACAAATTATGCAAAGTTGAGATGATAGCCATGTTTCCATATTTATAGATACATATATACTGCAAGGAAGGATACAATAAAGTAACAAGTGGGAAATATATGTGATTAATCGACATGATTAGTTGGGATATACTTGATTAATGTGACATGAGAGAGAGCGAGAGAGACACTAATTTGGAACATAATTAATCTGAATTTTTGTGTGGATGGTGTTAAATGCCCCCCTCCCTCTCTTCCGATGCATCAGGGGTTATAATTGATTCACACCATTAATTAAAAAATAAAGTCGAATTTTATAATATTATAATATTACTCGTGTTTTTTAAATTAAAAAAATCAACATCATCCAGGTCGAATTGATGGGGAGAGAGAGAGAGACAATGGGGGCGGCGCGTGAGGTGCAAACAAACATTCGGGAGTTCTACATTAAATAAAGAATCCATCCTTCGCCAAACTAGATGGGACCCACCGTGGTTTTAATACAAAAGGAGAAATCCAACTCGGAAAAAGTGGAGAAAAGTCAAAGGCATGGAGGGCACGCGCTAGGAGGAGCGTGGGAGGGACAGGGGCAGTGGCCGCACAACAAGCCACTGTTGGGTCGCCGCGTCATTATCTGT
Organism: Thymus mandschuricus; assembly: GCA_029379335.1. NCBI lineage: Eukaryota > Viridiplantae > Streptophyta > Magnoliopsida > Lamiales > Lamiaceae > Thymus > Thymus mandschuricus. Next base: position 40,954,588 of record CM057074.1, read on the forward strand.
GTACAGTAATTTACATTTATTTTTTTTTTAATGGGGAAATTATACTGTGCTGTAGTTTGTCGGATTTGCAGTTAAGTATTTGAGTTTCTCATTGTTTAATATCGGAGCCACGCGCTTGTGTAATTAGTGATTTCTCACGCGATCCCACCATTCACCCATGCATCCACTGTCTCCAATCTCTTCTTCTCCACCTCCATCTTTTTTTTAACCAGCATCGCAGATTCCTTCTCTCTCTAACCCACTAGCCCAGAGAGAGAGAGAGAGAGAGAGAGAGAGAGAGAGAGGTTGTTAAAATAGTGGAGGGTAGTGCTCTTCCAACGTAGAAAGTTTCATTCTTGTCTCTTATACTCCAATTTGACGCACAGCTCATATACGTGAAGACAACTGTCCCTGCAGCGACCCCTTTCCTCACCGCTCTTCCGTTTCTCAGAGTTGCAGGTCAGTGAATTGTCCTCCTCTCTCTCTCTCTCCCCCTCTCCCCCGTATGTGTATGACAGTATGTCTGAGAGAGAAAGGGAGAGCAAAATTGATGATTTGGGAAAGATGGGATTCCATAGCGGTCAAGAATTTTCTTGAAGCGTCTATTGATTGTATAAATCACTCTTTAACTGTAATTTGATTCATGGCTGTTATTCCCCTGCAAATTTATTGCTTTATGATTTTGTGAATTCTAATTAAGGTAAACTCCACTGATTCATGTAAGATGTAAAAACATTCTGGTTTTCCTTAAATGTTCATTTCTGTATAACAAATCTTGCACTGATGATTCTAAACTAGAACAGCTGCCTTCTCTAGATTTCTACTGAGATTTTTTTGCTGTCTCAACAATCATTAGCAGTGAATGACTCAAAACATAAATGATAAATTGATACTCAAGTTCTTGATTATGTGAAATGATAATTTTTGAATGATTTTATGTATTTATGCTCCTCTCTGCCTTGTACACATATTTTATCTGTGAGAGAATTAGTCTTGATATTTGAACTTGTAAAAAGCTTCTACATTCAGGGTTGATTGTATTCAATTACAGTGTTATCTAGTGATTTAATGGAAGGTTTGTAGTCAAGATTGCTTTTTTCGCGCCATCTTTACTTCGCCTAATTAGCAGAGCTTGTCGATGAAAATAAGTTGCTGTTTTGTTTGCTGTGCTTTCTTGGTCCAGTTTTCACATTCCATTACAGCTTGTGTGTGTATGATCAGAATGTCATTTAGCTATTGCAAATCGATGTTATGACATCCGTACGTAGATGAAATCCATGTCTGAGAAACTGCATGGAGTTGTTACTATTATGCGGAAAGATAGACACATACTAAAAAGGGCGTTATGAGCAGTCGGAATTTTGTTTTCTTTGTCTGCTAGAAACAATATCAGGAGATTTGGGGGTGCTTTTTTGACTTGGTTATCTATTCCTTTCCTAAGTTTAGTTGATTTTTCTGGGCTGAGATTTATCAATTTACTGCAGTTGAGTGTAATTGTCACAATGTAAGGGTGTTCTCCGTAAAAGTTGTGCTGCTGGAAAAGGGCTAATCTTTCACCGAAGAGGTTCCATATTTTCTTATCCAACAATGACTTGTTATGTTTATATAGATATATGAGCTCTTCTCCTTCCACCTCTCAAGATATATTGTACAAAAGTAATCGGACAAATTGAAATGTCTCTGGATGTTGATTTTGCTTGTATCGCAGATAGTTTTCTTGATTCAAGTTCTTCTTGATACCTCATAGTATTTTCTAAATGCACTGATACTTATCTTCTATAAGTTCTTGTAAAACATAAATTTCACTCCTTCCAGTCGAGCAATTGCTCATATCAACAGCTCAAATACTTGGATATTTCTTGACATGCATGCTTCTCACTAATGCTCATGGCTCTGATGCAGGGAGGAGAGAATGGGTTCGTGGGCATACTTTGATCCTGAGTATGAGACGTTAAGCATCAGAATAAATCCTCCACAGTTCAGTTTCTAAAACTCTTACATTCTTACCAGCGATAGAAAATGTGGTTGTGATGCTCAGACAAATTTGCTCGGTTTAGAATATCTCATTGTATAAGTATCTTGATATCAAAGTTGAAAATTGTATTCAGCATGTCCTATCATGTTAGTTTAGGGTTTTATTGTTTTATTTCTGTTACAACATAGTGTTTAATTGTCTTTGTTCATCTATTTCAGGGTCTCTGTCGACAACACTAGCTGCAGAGATTGTACTCTGGTCAAGGTAACCATCCATACATTTATCTACTTTTAGGAAAACCAAATGTATTCGAAATATAATCTACGACTCTTGCTAGACTGTGATAGCTAATGAGGCAGTTCTGTAGGATGTTTTCTTTTTGTCAATTTGATCGACTTGTATAGAGAAAGGAGTTCCAGGCACCACGGGATTCATTCTTGAAACTACTGGTGCCTGGATTAATTGCATGTCTTGCCTAGAATTGCCTTCGATGCAGAAGCATTAATAGGAAATGAAGTGCATAGCTACATAACATTTAAGAAAATGACTGAACACTGTGATGATCGAACCTTTTCAGGTAGACAGCATGAACAAACCAGGGATACTGCTGGAGGTGGTGCAGATCCTTACGGACCTTGACCTTACAATTACAAAAGCTTACATCTCCTCTGATGGCGGCTGGTTTATGGATGGTATGCATGCCTTTTTCGATTTCTTCCACAAAACAAAACATTTTAATAACTCTCGCTTCTTGCTTTTAGGCTTTAAATCTGGAACTGTGTTTTGTATAGCTAAGGTTGTGGGGGCTCCCTACACATTACAATAAAGTATCTGATTGCAATCACTAAACTACTGATCATGAAAAATTACCATGCTCTCGTATATTAGCCATCTCTTTGTGGTTCAGTCGGTATGGTTAGGTCCATGCCAAAAGATAAGCTCAGTACAAGCTGTTTTTTATGGTCCCTTTCATGGCTTCTCATTTTTTTCAGTATTTCATGTCACTGATCAACACGGTCAAAAGATTAGCGACAACAAGACTATCGAATACATAGAAAAGGTCTGCTCCATTTCCTTGTATCGTACTTTCCCTAAACAAAATCATCTTTACTTGATCAACTTGCTCATAATTTCTTTCATCATTGTATGGAAATAGGCTTTAGGACCACAAGGAAAAATGTCCGGCCTATTGAAGCCCGGAAAGAGAGCCGGCCCAGACGCCTTGGGCGACTGCACTGCTATTGAGCTTATAGGGCCAGACCGACCTGGACTCTTGTCAGAGATTTCAGCTGTGTTAGCCAACCTCCAAATCAACGTGGCTGCTGCTGAAGTGTGGACCCACAACCGACGCATAGCATGCGTTCTCTATGTTAACGATGAAACTACAAATCGTGCTGTGAACGATCCTTCGAGATCGGCTGCCATGGAAGAGCAGCTCAAGAACATTCTTCGTGGACGTGGGGATGACGAGTCTGTTGCTTATACAAGCGTTTCTGTGGGGTCCACGCACATAGACAGGCGACTGCACCAGCTGTTTTCTGCTGATAGAGACTATGAAGTTACTGAAAGTGAACAGGGTTGTGATGTGAAACCACATGTGAGTATTGAACGATGCGAAGAGAAAGATTACTCGGTGGTTACTGTGAGGTGCAAAGATAGGCCAAAGCTCATGTTTGATATTGTGTGTACCCTCACGGACATGCAGTACGTCGTTTTTCACGCCACGATCTCATCAGACGGCCCCTATGCCTCGCAGGTATTTCACTCCGCCCATTTTCCGTTTTCTACGTACTTGAACTCTTCTGCTTCTCTGGCTTTGATGAATCCATGTTTTCTGAAGAGATACGCTGCAAAGTACACGAATTCTAGGCCTGTACTAATAGAGGGTCTTCGATTTATAGGAATACTTTGTACGACACATGGATGGCTGCACGCTAGAGACGGAACTAGAGAAAGCAAAGGCCATCAAGTGCCTTGAAGCAGCAATCAGACGAAGAACGAGTGAGGTAAGTAGAAATCTTCACCACTGAACTTACTAGTGCACTTCGAATCGCATACTGTCTTTCTCCTTCCTGTCAAGATCAAACACTACTAAATTTACAGATTTAGGTTCAGATCTAGACCCATCTTACGTATTTTCACGCATAAGACAGTCTGATCTGGCACGAGTTTTGTGCTCTACTCGATGTCATGAAAATGAAAAGGTGACAAATACATGTTCTTGTTCAAATATCACTAGGGTCTAAGCTTGGAGCTCTGCGCAAAGGACCGAGTCGGACTCCTCTCAGAAGTAACCCGAATCCTTCGAGAGAACGGGCTCTCAGTGACTAGAGCAGGCGTGACAACAGTCGGGGAGCAAGCCATGAACGTGTTCTACGTGAGCGATGCTTCAGGCAAATCCGTAGATGCAAAGACAATCGAGGCCTTACGGAAAGAGATCGGGGAGACGATGAGGCTGAACGTGAAGAAGGCCCCGGCGAACTCGAAGGCACTCGAGGGAAGCGGGTGGGCAAAGAGTAACTTCTTCTTTGGAGGATTACTGGAGAAGTTCCTCCCTTGAGCTTGAGTTTGTAATAGAAACTCTGCCATTGAACATGTTTTCACAGCACTGTGCAACATTTCTGTATATGCTGGCTTGTTCTCGACTGCATGAAAACTGTACAAAATTAAGTGAGAATGGTAATAAAAAAACTGCTGTGGAATTATACTAGAAACTGCTCTGTGTGTATATACACTCCCTCCGTTCCATTTCACTTGGTTTCCTTTCTTAATCGCGACGTCCCGCTCTAATGCACTTGTTACCTAAAATGGAAAGGATTAACTCAACTTTTTAATGTAGACTTCTTACTTTTTACTTTAAACAATGTGTTTAAAATCCTGTGTTGAAATTAACAAGCCAATTTATCCGAGAGGAAGGAGTTTTTTCCAAAATGTCTAAACAAAATTACCGTGTTGTAGAGACTATTGTATCCACAGATGATTGTGACGTTTAATATTTTTTTAAAAAATATTCTATGCTAGCAATATTATTTTCCCTAATATAACTATATTAATTATTACATGTTACTGTAAAGTGATTAAGTGCATCTTAAACAATATTAAAGTAAGCCATAAATAAAATTAAAAGTTCATTGAAAGCCGTCAATTTCCGCAAGATAGGGGTTTATTTGATTTTACTCCTTTTGTTTTTCATACTTTACTCCTTTTCTCCCCACGAGAATTGAGATCTTTTGTCCCGATTTTACTATCCGAATATATATTTAATTGCTATTACTTTTCATTAGTTTATAGTAATACTTTTTATAAAAATAAAATGCTAAAATACTACTCCATGAATCATGTAGTAATAAACATCTATAAATAAATATTGAACTATTTAAAAATTATATTACCGTAGTTTTAGATTTCTCAAACATATATATGATTGGAATACGAAATACGAAAGTTGGTATATAAGATTTCAAAGTGTTTTCATATACTGTATATCCAACAAGTGATCATCTACATCACATATTTTATGATCAATTGCATTATATATTTAAAGCATGATCAACAGATGTCAGAGTAAAATTAACTCAAATATAAATGGTAAATGATTCTTTTTAGTAAAACTATTTTTGTTTGTGTTCAAGAGTGCACCTGGACGTCAACCAACCATAGATTCATCGAATGATTTGTGTGCATCTATCTTTGTTCCTTTATTGATGACTGTATATATGAAGTATGTGAGTGGAAGAAGATAGGAAACACAAATTTGATAATAGAGAATTGCCCTATTATCCATAGCTATAGGGGAAAAGAAAAGCAAACATGATAAAGAAAATGATGTACTAATTAATAATATACTCCCCCGTCCCACTTCACTCAACTTGTTTCATTTCGGCACAAAATTTTATATGCAACATTAGAAGTGAAAAGTAAGGGATTTGCATTGAAAAATAATGGTAAATTCTTTCCATTTTAGGAAACAGGCCAATTGAAGTGGGACGAAAAGAGTATTGAAGTTGAAAAAAGGCATGCAAAATAGTATAAACAACTTCGATATATTACATGATTATGGATCAACGGCTGACATGATAACGATATAATTGAACAAGGCAGTAAATTAAAGTATGGCATAGTTTTTCTTGATTCTAAGGTTGCTTAATTGAAAGTGGAAAGGGATGATTTCTTGTAAATTAAAAATTCATTTATTCTTTCAACTCTACAAAGTTCATAAGTGCACGCATAATAATCCCAATTTTTATACTTGGTTCAATGTCATATTCCTTTACATAAAGTTGTGTTTGACTTTTTTTGTTAATTTTTTTAAATTGAAAATAATGCATATATAATTATCAATTAAAATTTCATCACACTCTTGCAATTAATTTAACTTAATCAAATCAAAGTTTGAGTAATTCTGCAGCTTTGAAAATGTAAACTATATACTAAGTCGTCTTTAAAGTTTTTGAAACGTTATATAACCCTTTTACCCCTCTAATTTAGCTAAATATACTTAGCGCACCTAGTCACTGAGCTTCTCTCTTAAATGAGTGATCCGGATTCGATGCTTTTAAGATATCAAGAATCCGTGATTCCTCAATCAAAAGTGAATAATTGAAATTCTTTGCTTCTTTTCTTTGATTTCTTAAAACTCTCTCTCTTATTTCTTTCCCTTTTTAAATATTTCATTGACTTGTTTATAAATCTTTAAATATGTAAGGCCCTCAAAATACTATACCCTATATCTAAATTGAATTATTAATGAGAAAGAATTAGGGGTGACCTAGCTAAGTTAAGAATATGCAAGTAAGTTATTTAGAGAGAGAGAGAGAGAGAGTTTTAGAAGGAAAAGGCACCACTACTTTAAAACGCACACGGCTTCGTTTTTGCGCATAATAGAGATTAGAACTTTCTCGAGTTTGATTTTGGTCCATTCAATTTGGTTTTTTGATGTTACATTTTTTTTAATAAAGTTGTATTTATTCTATTTCAACATTACCATCAATATATTCGCCATTTCTCATTTCATAATTTAATAATTGCTACATTTCATAGACTTATTCGTACTTCAAATTCCCAATTAATTGCACATGGACCCCATCAAAATAATAACTCTAACAAAAATGTGTTTATAAAAAAATACTCTAGTATAGTTTGGAAATACTAGTATTATACTATAATTTATACTTAAATAAACATGTGAATTGAATACATAAGTGGAATACTTGAGAGATTTAATTAAAGATTTTAATTTAATCAAAAGAGAAATAAAAATAGGATATTTTTAAAAATCTTACTACTTTGCCTAATTACACACCTCACTGTTCATATGACACGTGGCCTTGTACTCGTGGACTGATTTTTTTCTTCTTCTGCTGCTATTCATCTCTCTCTCTCTCTCAAGAAAAATTTAAAGAGAGAGCTGCTCGTGATTTCTGACGAGGCCGAGTCCTCATTTTGCTACAATTCATCCGATTTTCCGAGGTAAAGTAATCTTTATCTGAATCTTCACACACACACACTGCTCTTGAATAAATTTCCCCCTAATTTTCCGGTACCGAAAATGATGATCGAGCGTTTTTCTTGAAAATTAGGAGAAGAAATAAGAAAGGGAAGGACCCTTGTCAATATTTTCTCGAAACGATACAAATAAGAGATAAAGATTCTTTCTTTTCAAAGAAAAAAAAAAAAAGACTGTATTTTTTTCAGAACTGGCGCTTGAAACAAGAACGTCTAGGCTTTGACACCTGTTGAGCTTTTCGCATTGGAAACTTGTTTTTTCGATTTTATTTTTTCAATGAAATTTCCGAGTTTATCCCTTCCCTGTTTCGGTTGCAGACTGGCTGGAGCATAAAGGCGGCAACTTTAGAGAGAGAGAGGGGGGAGTGTGGTGATGAGAGGAACAGAGGGTTTGTATTTGAACTTGGAGAAATTGATGGTTGTCGGCGAGAATATGAGTGGTGGGATGGGGGGTGGGTTGGGTGGGGGTGTGAGGATTACAGAGTGGAAGGATATTCCAGTGGAGCTATTGCTCAGGATTTTGTCTCTGGTGGATGATCAGACGGTGATTGTTGCTTCTGGGGTTTGCCATGGATGGAGGGATGCTATTTCTTGGGGTCTTACCCATCTTTCTCTCTCTTGGTATATGCTTACACTCTCTTTCCTCTCCTCTCCTTTCCTAGTTGTGGCCGATTGTTTGGATATTGTGTGTGCTGATTATTCAGAAAACCCCTACCTTCTTGTTCTGTTTCTGGATTGTTTCTTAGTTCGATTGATATTATACAGAAAGCCCTGTTCTTTATAAATTAGAAAACTTCCATTGCTGGTTAGGGTTTGTAATGAATTCTTGAAGGGATGATTTTGCTAAATCTCTCATTTCTTGAAGTGGGATTATCAGAAAACATGAGAGAGTGGGATTGTGTGAATGGCTTTTGCTTTTGTCTATTGTCTGAGTTTACAATTAGTGTTGTATTGTGATGGCCTTCTTGTTGTTTAGATTGTTTTCTATTGTATGAGATCATCTGTTTGTGTACTTTCTTGCTTGTTTGTAACATGATTTCCCACAGTTCTCTTAACACAAGTTTTCTTCCAGCAGAATCGGGCAAAATCGGTATTCGGTTTTCTGATTTGTTCTTGAATAACCCATTTACTAAACAGCTTCATTCCCTACAGCTCTTGAGATGTTACTGTCATGAGCTAATGGAGCTACTGATGAAGTGATGAGCCTCATTTTACTTAACCGAAACTCGTAAATTTCTGACTGAGTTGGCTTATCTCCAGGTGCAAGAAGAACATGAACAATCTAGTGCTTTCACTTGCCCCTCAGTTCACAAAACTGCAGGTTCTGGTTCTGAGGCAGGATACCCCGCAACTGTTAGACGAAGCTGTTGAAATGATTGCTGCTCACTGTCATGAACTTAAAGAGTTGGATCTTAGCAAGAGCTTCAGGCTCAGCGATCGTTCCTTGTATGCACTGGCTCGTGGTTGCCCGGAGCTTGTGAAGCTGAATATAAGTGGCTGCACAGCCTTCAACGATTCTGCTCTCGGATATTTGACTGGCTATTGTAGGAAACTGAAATTCTTGAATCTTTGTGGCTGTGTTAGGGCTGCAACTGATAGGGCATTGAAGGTACTGGAAAACCATCGGCTCCTTTTATTTTTGTGTCTCGTTATGCATAACTCATTGTTGTGATATATGTACTTTGTGTAGGCAATCGGGTACAACTGCAATCAACTGCAGTCGTTGAATCTTGGATGGTGTGATCGAGTTAGCGATGAAGGTGTTAAGAGCTTGGCATATGGCTGCCCTGATCTGACAGCTCTTGATTTGTGCGGATGCGTTCTTATAACAGGTAGTCGCTCGTTTCCTTTTCTGGTTCTGTCTAGTTTCTGATAATGTGAATGAGACGAGATCTTTATTTTTGATCACATGTTTGGAATGGACATGTCGTCTATACCCTATTTTCTTTCGTTCGCTACGCCATCTGCTGTCTTTGAATGCCTTTTAACTTGAATAGACACATACTATATGTTTCTGTTCTTCAACATTCTTGTTTTACTCGAATAACATTATATCTTCGACAGACGAGAGCGTGGTTGCACTGGCAAACAACTGCCTCCACCTGAGGTCACTCGGGCTCTACTACTGCCAGAACATCACGGACAGAGCAATGTACTCTCTGGCACAGAACCGGGTGAAGAACAAGCACCAAGTATGGGCATCCATGAAGAGCAGGTACGAGGAGGAAGGCCTGACGAACCTCAACATCAGCCAGTGCACTGCCCTCACTCCTCCAGCCGTCCAGGCTCTATGCGACTCGTTCCCAGCCCTCCACACATGCCCGGGCCGACACTCCCTCATCATCAGCGGCTGCCTCAACCTGACCTCCGTCCACTGCGCCTGCGCTTTCCAGGCGCACCGCGTGCCTCATCTCGCACACTGAGTCGGGTCGAGGCGGACCCCACTGCGGGAAGGAAGTGTAATATATCATCTTCTTCTCTTGTATGTATGTAAACCGGACTTTTCTGCACTATCCTTTTTATCTCTTTGGATGATTCAACTGCATTAGTCTCTGCTTCTCAAACCTTGCTCTGTGTGAAATATTGCTCTTCGTACGATGTCTCCGTTTCACTGGTAATGCGTTTTCTGAATATATGCAGCATAAAATAATGTCAGTTATCAATTGGGACGGAACGGGGTTAGTATATAGAAATGAAAGAAAAAAGAAAAGAAATTATTGCATATGGTTGTATCATTATTTAATAGTCTCAAAATAAAATTACGAAATACGAAAGAAAATGAAAAGAGAATAAGATTAAGCATTATAGTTTAAATCAAAAAAATAAACACGTCTCTCTTTCAAAACACATGAAATTGTGTGCGTGTGTTGGTTAAGGGCAGGGGAAGTTTCGGGTTCCGAGTTCGAGTCCTCTATGATACAATATAATCCTCTGTCGAAATTATGAATACGACCGGAATACTGAGAGTTATCGCCGTCATAGTATCCGTTACCGAGAGAAAGCAAATAGCCCGGAATGACATCTGCATTCATCCCTCCTCGCACGAAAAAAAGCACAAGCTTTGGCGCATGGCGGTGCTGCTTAATAAAAGGCGTGAAACTTCCGTTACAAAGTACAAGAGTCCGAAGTTGGGACGTTAGGATTTTTGTCCTTTACATTGGCGGTTGATTATTTTGTGGGGGAAAAGAATGTCGCATGTTATTTATGAACTCCACTAAAAAATTCAAATCTTGTAACTGACGAACTCGGTGCGTGACTGCATGCCCTTTCTACTCCTCCTCCCTCCGTTCCAAATTAATCGAGACATTTGTCGAATACATATGATGTTAAATGGCTCAACTTATTTCTCTTTGCTTCATTTCCTAATCGGGGAGTTCTACTTTAATTGATTTATTCTATAAAATGGAAAGATAAATAACTCTTATTTTTCATTTTTAACTCAGTGCCTAAAATCATATGCCGAAATAAAATAAACCAATTGAAGTGAAACGAAGCAATTATATAATATTCGGATATAGTAGTGTGATATAGCTATGTAAATACACCAAAATATATTCTTATCTCAATAAATTACCATAGACGGATGAAATAGAAAGCTACACTTGAGACCTAAAGTTACAATTTCGAGTTATTACTAAAAAAAAATAAAAATTGTGATTTTAGTTTTGATAACTTAAAATATTACTTAATTCTTAGTTTTCCTAACATAAGATCCTTTCTCTTTTGATCTTGACCTGATGACGAAGCGTATCTCAATTAGTATGACCGTACGTCAGACTCTAAAATCAACTTTTGATCATTGAGCGAACGTGCGAGAATATGACAACTGTCCACAAAACGAATCGTACATAACGATAAATTTTAATTAACATATATGACAAGTTATTTTGTCGTTATTGATTTTATACCTTTTAAGATCGAATCGTCAGCACGACGTGCATAACGACAAATTTTATCGTTACCGGTAGTTTTATGCCGTTTGATTAAGATTATACCGTACGGATTCCGACATGTACAACAACAAAATTATGTCGTTATCTATACATTTTTTTTTTTATCATAAATATCATTTTTTTTCCCTTTGTTCTTATTCATTTTTAAGTGTCTCATTTTAAAATTACAGAGTAAAAACAATCGTACGTATTATTAATATTTTACCACAATATTTAATAGTGTTAATAAATTAAAATGACCTTATAAAATATAGTAATTAATTAATATATAAAAGTATAATTGTTCAATTACATACTTTTGGTAAGTGTAATCCAATTAATCAAATACTAAAATCACAAAATTAATTTTTTTTAGTAATAACTCGAACTTGTAACTTTTGGTCTCAAGCGTAGCTTTCTATTTTCATCCATCTATAGTAATTAATTTTGAGGTAAGAATATTTTAGTGTGTATATATAGCTAAGCTATATCACACTACTATATCCAAATATTATATAATCGCTTCGTCTCACTTCAATTGGTTTATTTTATTTTAACACGTGATTTTAGGCGCAACGTTAAAAATGAAAAGTAAGGGTTCATAATAAAAAGTGTAAACTGAGTTTTTTACCCATTTTCAAAATCTTCATATGAAAACTACCCATTATTTCAATCCTCATATGAAAAATACTCATTTCATTTTTTTAATCAATTGAGATAGATCTCAACTGATATGATAGTTCACATATCACATCTTCAAATGTGAGAAATAATATTTTCCGCCTAGATTTTTGATCGGTTCAAGGTTTTTCGGCATATTTGTCACAAAAAATAGGTAATTACACAAAAATCAACAAATTAAGATTGAATTAGTTCAAACCAGTAAAAAAAGTCGTCGGAAAATTCATACCGCTCGACCGGTTTGAATTTTCCGGTGACATTTGTCGAACGGTTTGTACCAAATCTGTCTGAATATGTGACGAGCATGCCAAAAAAGTTCAAACCGCTCGACAAATGTCGCCGAAAAATTCAAACCGGTCGAAAAGGTCACCGGAAATTTTAAACCGTTCGACCGGTTTGAATTTTTCGACGACATTATATTTGTCGAGCGGTTTGAACATTTTCGGCATGCTCGTCACATATTCAGACAGATTGGGCACAAACCGCTCGACAAATGTCATTGAAAAATTCAAACCGGTCGAGCGGAATGAATTTTCCGATGACTTTTTCAACCGATTTGAATTAATTCAGTCTTAACTTGTTAATTTTTGTGTAATTACCTATATTTTTTGTGCAAGCATGCTGAAAAACCTTGAATCGGTCAAATGGGTAGCTTTAACATAGTGTTAATAAAATGAGTATTTTTCATATTGTGTTTTTTAAAATGAGTATATAATATTTGGATATAGTATTGTGATATAGCTAGCTATATATGTACACACCAAAATATTCTACCTCAAAATTAATTACTATAGATGGATGAAAATAGAAAGCTACGCTTGAGACCAAAAATTACAGTTTCGAGTTATTACTAAAAAAAATTAATTTTGTAATTTTAGTATTGATAACTTAAAAATTACTTAATTAATCCTTAATTTTCCTAACATAAGGATCCTTTTCCCTTAGAACTTGACCCTATAATGAATGAAGCGCATCTCAATTAGTAAGACCGTCAGGCTCTAAAATCAACTTCTGATCATTAAGTAAACATTCAAGAATTTATATAGCGAATGTTCACAAAACAAATGAACATGGCGACAAATTTTAATTAACACATACGACAAGTTATTTTGTCGTTATTGATTTTATACCTTTTAAGATCGATCCGTTAGAAATTATGGCGTGCATAACAACAAATTTTATCGTTACTGGTAGTTTTATGCCGTTTGATTAAGATTATACCGTACAGATTCCGACATGTACAACAACAAAATTTTGTCGCTATCGATACGTTCATTTTATTATAAATATCATGCTTTTTCTTTGTTCTTATTCATTTTTAAGTGTCTCATTTCAAAATTTTAGAGTAAAAACAATCTTATTCTCAATATTTTATATCCCAATATTTAATGGTATCAGAGTAAAACAATCTTATGTTCACAAAACAAACGAACATAGCGACATTTTAATTAACATATACGACAAGTTATTTTGTCGTTCTTGATTTTATACCTTTTTAAGATCGAACTGTCAGAAATTACAGTGTGTATAACGATAAATTTTATCATTATTGACAGTTTTATGTCGTTTGATTATGATTATACAGTACGAATTTTGACATGTACAACAACGAAATTTTGTCGTTATTGATACATTCTTTTTGTCGTTATCGATACATTTCTTTTATTATAAATACCATGCTTTTTTCTTTGTTCTTATTCATTTTTAAGTGTATCATTTCAAAATTACAGATTAAAACAATCTTATATATTCTCAATATTTTATCCCAATATTTAATGGTATCAGAGTAAAACAATCTTATATTCACAAAACAAACGAACATAGTGACAAATTTTAATTAACATATATACGAACAAGTTATTTTCTCGTTATTGATTTTATACCTTTTTAAGATCGAACTCTAAAAAATTACAGTGTGTATAACGATAAATTTTATCGTTATTGACAGTTTTATGTCGTTTGATTATGATTATACCGTACGAATTTCGACATGTACAACAACAAAATTTTGTCGTTATCGATACATTCTTTTTGTTGTTATCGATACATTCTTTTTATTATAAATACCATGTTTTTTCTTTGTTCTTATTCATTTTTAAGTGTATCATTTCAAAATTACATATTAAAACAATCTTATTCTCAATATTTTATCCCAATATTTAATGGTATCAGAGTAAAACAATCTTATGTTCACAAAACAAACGAACGCGACAAATTTTAATAACATATACGAACAAGTTATTTTGTCGTAATTGATTTTATACCTTTTTAAGATCGAACTGTCAGAAATTACAGCGTGTATAACAATAAGTTTTATCGTTATTGACAGTTTTATGCCGTTTGATTATGATTATACCGTACGAATTTTGACATGTACAACAACGAAATTTTGTCGTTATCGATACATTCCTTTTGTCGTTATCGATACATTCTTTTTTATTATAAATACCATGTTTTTTCTTTGTTCTTATTCATTTTTAAGTGTATCATTTCAAAATTACATATTAAAACAATCCTATTCTCAATATTTTATCCCAATATTTAATGGTATCAGAGTAAAACAATCTTATGTTCACAAAACAAACGAACGCGACAAATTTTAATTAACATATATATACGAACAAGTTATTTTGTCGTTATTGATTTTATACCTTTTTAAGATCGAACTGTCAGAAATTACAGCGTGTATAACAATAAGTTTTATCGTTATTGACAGTTTTATGCCGTTTGATTATGATTATACCGTACGAATTTTGACATGTACAACAACGAAATTTTGTCGTTATCGATACATTCCTTTTGTCGTTATCGATACATTCTTTTTATTATAAATACAATGCTTTTTCTTTGTTAGCTTATTCATTTTAAAGTGTTTCATTTCAAAATTACAGATTAAAACAATCTTATTCTTAATATTTTACCACAAAATTAATGGTGTCATTAAATTAAAATGACCTTACAAATGTAGAGTAATTAATAAATAAAAGTATAAATGTTCAATTACATACTTTGGTAAGTGTAATCCAATTAATCAACATTTCTCATGTAGATTTGTTGCCCTAATTCAAATCTCTCTTTCTTTATAAGGGTGTGAAATAATGTTACCGTACATTATATCTTGACTATATACATTAAAACTAAATCTACTACGAAACTAAAATGCACTGCACATCATCAACGAGCACATTAATTACAATTTAAATCCTCTATCAGATGATTGACACGTATCAAAAACACTTGTAAAATCAGCATTTTTGAAATGTTTTTTCAACAGTAGAGAAAACGAAACACAAAAATGCAATAGATGATCCTATTCCTATTAATTGCAAAGACAATCCAAAACCTGATCTCCAAACCCAACTTTTGTTGAGAAAATTAAATGTTGCACCGATCCATTGTAACCTCTTTCTCTCCTAATTTCCTTCACCCACTGCATATGTCACCATGCTTTCTCCCTCCTATAAATCCCAAACTTTCTGGGGAACAAAAATCACACATCCATCAACCTAAAACACAGTAGAGAGAGAGAGAGAGGCAAAAATGGAGCAGAAAACCACAGTCGTGATCGTAGGCGCTGGCCCTGCAGGTTTAGCAACCGCAGCGTGCCTGAACACCAAGAACATACCCAACATTGTTCTTGAGAGAGAGGACTGCGCCGCCTCCCTGTGGCGGAAGCGCGCCTACGACCGGCTGAAGCTCCACCTCGCCAAGGAGTTTTGCCAGCTTCCCAACATGCCCTTCCCGCCAGATTCCCCCACCTTCGTCCCTAAACACTCCTTCATCGACTACCTCGACGTCTACGCCACCCGTTTCTCCGTCCACCCCAAATTCCACCGCAGCGTCGTCTCCGCCTCCTTCACCGGGGGCAAATGGCTCATCATGGCCCGGGACCTCCGTTCCGGGGAGGAGGAGAGGTACGAGGCTGAGTTCTTAGTTGTCGCGACTGGGGAGAACAGCGAGGGTTTCATCCCTCCGACCAAAGGGCTGGAGACTTTCAAGGGGGAGACACTTCACTCGAGCCAGTACGAGAACGGGGGGAGTTTCGACGGCAAAGATGTTCTGGTCGTCGGAAGTGGGAACTCCGGGATGGAGATCGCCTTAGATCTCGCCAACTGGGGCGCCCGGACCTCCATCGTCATCCGAAGCCCGGTAAGCAGCAAACCACAACAATTAAACAATCGTCGATTTTGGTGAAATGCATAATTAATCGGAATTAATGGGAATTGATTGAATGCAGGTGCATGTGTTGAGTGAGAATCTGGTGAGGTTGGGGATGAGATTGCTGGCGTATCTGCCGGTGAGTGTGGTGGACAAGGTGGTGGTGTTTCTGGGCAATCTCAAGCATGGGAATCTCTCCGGCTATGGAATCGAGAGGCCGAAACAAGGCCCCTTCTTGATGAAGAAGGAGACGGGGAGATCCGCCGTCATCGACGTCGGAACCGTCGCCAAGATTAAGGCCGGTGAAATCCAGGTATACATACATTATACATACATACATGCATGTCTCTCTCTCTCTCTCTAGATCTCTCTCGGTGCATCAATGGCAAAAGAACAAAGTCCAGAGCAGCATTAGGTTGCATGCAGTTAATTCTTCCCTCATTTTTTTTATTAAAAAAAGGCTTTAATTTAATTGTAATTATTATTATTAAATTTTTATTTCCTCTTTTCATAATCTAATTTTATTATTTTATCAATGGAATTCACTCAAAAATATTTGTAAATCTAATTTTCCTCTAAAATTTAAATTCTATGTTTAATTTAAGTAAGTTAATCATTTATTATTATTATTTTTTTCTGTTTTTGAAATCTAATTCTTTAAAGCAAAAATAATATATTTATGACAGATAGAATTAATATATATTTACTAGTAATAATCATTTTATCAAATTCAAAATCATTTCTAATTCATCATATTACAATATAAATGAGTAGCTGAAGTTCATCATAGTACATATAATGCTTGCTTTATAACGACAATATACTAATTAAAAGAAAAGAAAAAATTCTAGTGAAATTAAAACAGTTGTTCTTGAGTAACATTGTTAATTGATTTGGGATGCAGGTGTTCCCTGCCATTAACATGGTGAAAGGAAACCGGATCGACTTCAGCGACGGCCGCAGCGGTAGCTTCGACGCCATCGTTTTCGCCACCGGCTACAAGAGCACCGTCAAGAAATGGCTTCCGGTATACATCATCATTTACAAAAATATACTAATAATAATAAAAAAAAAAGATTTATTCTTATTTCACACGTCAAGTGTCGTTTGTGGTGTATGTCGTGTATGTAGGATGAGGGAGAGCTGTTTGGAGAAGACGGGATGCCGAAGAACAAAGTGCCGAATCACTGGAAGGGCAAAAACGGGGTTTACTGCGCTGGATTTGCTCGTTCGGGGCTGGCCGGGATCTCGAGGGACGCCGTGGCTATATCGCAGGACATAAGTGCGACTGTGTCTAGCCGGAAGTGAAGAAAATGATGATATGAGGGTTTGAGTAGTAGCTGTTTGTTTGTTAGTATATATCGTATCGTAATTAAGAGTTTATGTCGAGTCGTAGCTATTATTAGTATATAGATATTACAACAATGTTGGACTACAACTCTTTAATTATAATAATTTCTCTTGCTACATTATATGTTGATCGCACAATCAAGAATTAATCTTTTTATTCGTACAAGAACAAAATTTAATTTACTTTTGAAATGAAAAAAAGAGAATATTTGAATACGAGATCAACAAAATTAAAAATCGGACGAAACATATATATTTTTTATGGACGATCGAAAATATACAATGAACGTCTATCATTATTAATTATTACAATGATGCAAAACTCAACAAATATTACACACAGGGAATCTTTTTTTTAATTTTATTTTATGAATTGAATAGGTAGAAAAAAAGAAGTAATTTTAATAAATAATTTAATTTAATTTAATTTCCATTATTTGGCTTTTCCTCTTTTAAATCTTCTGGAGGCTTCTCCAAGTCATCCTTGATAGCTTCAACCAAAGATTCTGCCCTTTTCTCCTCTTCTTGAACCTGCATTTAATTTTCAACTTTATTATAAAAATGTGACGAAAGATTCTAAACACGTTTTTTCTAGACGGAAGCCGTACGAAATTAGATTTTCTATATTGTTTTCTAAAGAGTAGTTGAGATTCTTGAGAATTTTAGTCGCTGCTAAATAACTAAATTTGATAGATAACGTATTTTAATTAATTAAATGCACAATCGCTTTCGGCACCTTGAAAAAAAAGCACAACCCTACACAATTAGTGTTAGACCATAATCATGTCTTAATTTTATTTTAATTACGCTAATGACTAACTAGCGTTTGTTGAGCGTTGACTAATCAATCTCAGTGCAGAAAAAAGAACACGTAGCATGAAAGTCACAACGAAAGTCAGCTCAGTTGGTTACGTACCTTGTCGATAAAGTCATCAATGGCTCCAGCTTCATCTGCTGCTCTTTCTGCAAATTTCTCGGCGCGGTCTATAGCCTCCTTCAATTTCCCACCCGTCGGAAGATCGTCGGCGATATCCTCCGCCACCTCCTCCACCTTCTCCGCCACTTTCTCCACCGCCTCCGCCACGTCCTCCGCCGTCTGAAGGGCAACTACTATCTTGCTCTTGAGTAATGGCCCCCATTTTTGAGTGATGAGAGGTATCACTATTGCTATTGCCACTCCCACAACCCAACCTCTGTCCAATTATACGTGTTACCAAATTTATACTATTTTCTTAACAAAAATAATTAAATATCTTTCAATAAATAAAAAAAATCTAAAAAAGGAAATTAATTGGCTCACAAAATATTTGGAGGAGGGCCTGAAGGGGAAGATCCAGGATCAACACTATACACAATAATATTTCTGAAACCAACAAAATATATTTATTAATTACTACTAAATAAATATATATAGACAAATTAACAAGTGAAGTTTTACATACCTTCTCCTTTTTTCATGTTCATGCAATAATCCATGGCTCCTGAGATTTCGGAAACCCGGTTCATCTTTGGAACGGAAGATTACGGAGTTTCTGTGAACGAGACGTTCGGATTTCCGAAGTGGAATAAATTCTTGATTGAAGGCTGCAGTAGAATCACAAACTTGTAGTGTTTTGATCAACATACTTATGTTATATACTGTGGATTTTTTATGGAGATTGTGTAGTAGAAAGTGTGTGTGTGTGAGGGTTTTGATGTTGAAGAGTAGCTGCACAATATACATGGCCCAGATTTATAGGAGTATTAGTGCTCTATTTATTTAATTTGTTGGAAATTAAATAATTAAAAAATGACAAAATGAGAGGTGTGTGTAGACTTTTCAAAATTGGGATTACTTTTGTGGTGATAGCAAAGTTAAACTTTGAATATACCATTCCTTCTCTTTTACGCACGTCCAACCCTTTATAAAGTGAGTTTTAAATTCCTCTTTCCTCACGTTGTTTTTCGTTTTTAAAATGATACTCCCTCCGTTTTTTTTTATAAGTCGTTTTAGTTTTTTGTCTTTATTTTTTTTATAAGTCGTTTTCATATTTCAAGATAAGATTTTCAATTTCCAACTAACTATTCTTCACTTTTTCTTGTTTTCATTATCTTCATTTATCACAATTAATGTTTATCTCTTCTTCCAAAATAATTTCATCTATTTTTATATGAAAAATGCAATTTACGAGGGAAAAAATGAACAATAAAGAATAGTCATTAAGTTTTATTAATTCGTGTGCTTGAGCTAAAAGCGACTTATAAAAAAAACGGAGGGAGTAATAATAAAGATTGTTCGGTTTTTATAAACGAGACGAAAAGAGTATTATTTTTTTGTTTATTTCGCAAAGGAAGAGGAATCCGTGACTACGAACAATTATCAAGGTATACGAAGTTAGCTATTTAATGAATGATTACAATAAGACATGCTATTAGGGTAATTTCTCGGAAAGGTACTATCCTATTTTTCTAGCTTGTTGAAAAATGAGTACTAAAACTTCATATAGTACATATTTATTTCAAACTTGAGATATAACTTGTTAGGGTTAGTCTATTCATCCCATTAAAAGGTCTCGTAAAGATGAAAGATCATTCGATTTATATGTAGAGTTCATGGCTCCAATTCAACACGCTTCCAATAGTCATCATCGATCATTATTGGATGATCAGCTCCTAACAATTTACAAAATATATACCGGCTAACAATTCTTTTCAGTACTCGTAACAAATTAATAAATTTATAGAGAAACAAATAAAAAATAAAAAAAATTACACTTGAAAAGATATAGTCACTGAAATATATATGAATGAAGGAACTGGGGTTTGCATATGTATCAGTATAACGTTAACGACGTCGTATTTCACGACGATTTTGTTCCGGTGATCTTCTCTTCCACTTCTTGAATCTGCAATTTTGAAAATTAAAATCGTTAATTGTGTATTGTTCTTCTTGAGAAATATGAAACTAGACTATAAATTAATCAATAATATAGTATATGCAGATGAAGAGGATTAATCATAAATTTAACTATCAAATCGTACGTGTTGAAAATCAAACAAATGACCAAGTCATTTTTTATTACACAACAAGGCATGCATGTGATTAAATTGACTGGCTTAATCTTTATCATTAATTAAGTATATTAAATTAATTAATCTCTGACATAGTCACATTGCACACATGTACGTTTGTTAGAGAAATTTCTAATTAACTAATCTGTTAATTAATCAAGAAAAATGATGAAATTATACCTTGTCAATGGCATCTCCAACAGTACGAGCATCTTGAGCAACAGCTTCGGCAATATCCTCCATCCTATCCACCACTTGCTTAAGCTTTCCGCCTTCCGGTAGGTCGTCCGAGATCTCCTCCGCCAACTTATCCACTATCTCCGCCACCTTCTCCACCGCCTCCGTTATTTCTTCCATAGTCTCCACGGCCGTCTCAACATCCGCTGCAAATGAATACAGTATTCATAAAGTTAGTTTTTGAATAACTAGTTGAAACCCTAAACAAATGAAGTATTTATTGAAATTAAACCCTACTTTTGAATTGTAGAAATGGCCCCCATGAGTTGCTCGTAGATGCAGGAACAATGATTGTTGCTACTAATCCAAGAATCCACTTCCTACACAAATCATCACACACTTCATACAAAGATATAATAAGAAGTAAATAAGATTAATTGAATTAATTTCTTAAGAATAATACTCACAATAAAGAAGGTGGAAGCTGCGGTGGTAATGGAGCATTTGGTTCTGCACCACCACTATTTACCGAAAAATTTCTGGGGCGAAAAGAAGAAGAAGTTGGAACTTGAGAACTTATACCCGAAAAAAGTATTGGAAACTAACTCATCATATTTAGCTACTAAACATACCTTGTTTGTATGTTATATCTCTGCAATCTTGTGTAATTGCTTAGATATCGATATCCCGGAATCGGAGTAAGGCCGGGATGCTTGAGTTCTGTGATCTTTGAGGCGGACGGATATTGATGAGAAGAAACTCTTGAAATCAACTTGATCAATCTTGACGACATAGTTAATGTATTAGTTCGAAGAAATTGGTGTTTTCTGATAAATGTAACGATGAAATGAGGGAATATATAAGTAAATTTTTGTGTAAGAATGCAAATGACAAGAAATAGTCACCGGTAAAGAAAGGCGTGCAAAGGAATATATACTAGGAATTATAAAAATAAAAATAAAATAAAATAAAATAAAATAAAAAGTTTGTTTAATAATTTGGATGAAATGGAGAGAGAGTAAAAGTGAGTTTCCAAGAAACTTTGATTGATAGAACACGCTTTTATTTATACTATATTGCTGAAAATTGAAAGAGGAAAATGATAATAAAGAATTGAAATTTTCTCTCATTTCTCTACTTCTTCTCGCGTTATGACTTTTTATTTTATTTTATGATGATTATGTACGTATTCCAAAATAATTTCGATTCGTACGTGAAAAAATAATTTCGATTCGTACGTGAAAAACATATTATTAGAACGTAATAAACAAATGAATTTGAGGGAGAGTTGAAATAATTAATGAAGCAAGTTGTGCAACTTGATCTTAATTTAGTTTTATATTTTTCCTTAATTATTTTATTTGTTATGGTTTATCTTTTGTGGGACGGAAACTAACTCGAGAATATATATCTAACGTCTATATTTGTGAGAAATTATAATTAGATGAAAAGGAATCTTTAGCCATCGTAGAATGTTCAATCAATATTATCTGCTTAGTTAATTTTGACTTTTTCTATAATTAATTAAGTCAAAATTCATCCAAGCTGTCTAGCTTATCCCATGTGTTTTTTATGTTCAAATATTTTCTAATTATATACTCCCTCCGTCCCACTGGGATAGAGACTTTTTTTTCGGTGCGGGAATTAAGACAAAAATGATGATAGTGTGTTAAAGTGATGTGTCTGAATTTTATTGGGTTATAATTTTCTATTTTGGGAAAGGTCCCTATATCAGTGGGACGTCCCGAAAAGGAAATGATCTCTTTATCAGTGGGACAGAGGGAGTATTAAATGTGTGTGTGTTAACATTATTAATTAAGGGACTTAATTAATTAATTAGGGGTAGTTAGGCTGCGGTATAGAGGTCAAATCGACCCTTCAAAAAACAAATTTTATCTACATTTTATTTAACTTTTACATTACATTTAATTTTCTCAAGAACAAGATTACTTGAAAAATATTTGACTTTTCATACACACTTTGTGTGAAATGTATTTCCTTCATATACGTTAATATCTGTTCTTGCTTGTTGAAATGATTCTATGACTTAATAAATATATACAAATTTTAATTTAAATAAGTAAACTAAAAGTTTTGTTTTGATTGGCGAGTTGAATTTTCATATACATGGAAAAGAATTAAGAAATCGATTACGATACGTCGTCGTAATAATCGTACTTTACATTTGAATATTTTCTACATTAATGTGCATTAATCTTTGTCTTCTTCTTGTTCTTCTTCTTCTTCGTCTTCGTCTTCTTCGTTTTCTTGAAGCTTATCTTCTTTGTGATGTTCATGGTTCACTGCACCTTCCACAATTGATTCCACATAATCCTCTACTTTTTCCTCTACCTCTTGAACCTGCATACACAAAAATTAGGGATTAGTATACAAACCCTAATTCTTGTTCAGATTCTCTACGCCATTAATTAATTAATTAATTGCCTCATGAACGTATAATTAGAGTTCCTGATTATTCTAGGCCATAATTAGAGTATTATTCTCTAATTTTATATTTAAATTTTGATAAAGAAAATAGTGGTATATTGACCTTATCTATAAAGTCATCAACTACGTGAGCGTCCTTGTTAGCTCTTTCAGCCACATGTTCAACAAAATCCACCACTTTCCTCATTCCTCCGTCTTCCGGAAGGTCCTCGGCGATGTCCTCCGCCGCTTTCTCGATCCGCTCCGCCACCTTCTCCACCGCCTCCGCTATGTTCTCCGCTACCTGCACCGCCGTGTCCACTTGGTCTGCAAATTTAATACTACTTTATGAATATGTGCCATAATATGAATTAATTCATCTATAAATTAATTAATTAAACACCTAATAAAAAAAGAGAGAAAATTAATTATTACTTACTTTTGATTCTAAGAAAGGATGTCCATTTACCAGTGAAGAAAGGCAGAACTACTGTTATAGCTATTCCCACAATCCACTTTCTGCATTCATTTTTGTTATTAATACAATGATCAAATATATTTTAACGAAATAAACGACATGAAAAGATAAAAATTAACGATGAAATTCGACGAGGGCGGGCGTACATCAAGTCGGAAGGAGGCCCCGACGGCAACGGAGGCGGAGACCCCGGTTGAACAACGCTGCGTACAAGAAATCTCCTGTAAAAGAAAACACATCAAATTTCATCAATAATAATAGATTTTATATGCACTATGCATAGAACATGTCCAATGCGACACCGACACGTACCTTGAACTTGTGTTATAGTTTCTCGATCTCAAATTATTTCTCAAATCCCGTGTTTGATAATGGTTCCTTAGAATAGCTAGACATGAAGAACAAGAAGAAAACGGGGAAGACGAAGAAGCGGACAACGATATCGACTTTCGAGTTTCGGAACCGGAATCCGGAGAAGGAAGAAATCCAAAGGTAAGAAAAGATTTGGAAATAGACATGTTTTTTTTCTAGCAAAGGTTTACGATCAATTCACTAAACTTTGAAAACAATATTAAAGATGGGTAATTGAAGATGAATTTCGAAAGTTGAAAGGTGTAATCAAATAATTATGGTGTGGAGAAATGTTTTAGACTTGATTTATAGAAGAAAAAATGGTGGGAAAAAAACGGTTTTTTGTAAAAAAATACGCGCTTAATTTTGAAGCAAGAAATCTCCCATTATGAATTACGTTGTTATTTTTCCAACCTGCTCTAAGCTGACTTTTCTATTTTATTTAATTAGTCAAAATTCCTTTTTAATTTGTTTTTGAATTGTTGAAAAATCATTTTGTGTGTTTCAGAATATAAAGGATTAGGATATTGAGGAATCTTGAAATTTGAGAAAAACTTTAGTCATTAATTAGTTAAGAATTGGTCCATAATTAAATTAAGCTAACCAAGCACCGCCTCCTAATTAAAGTTTAATTATAGTCTTGATTAAAATTAATTGCAAATTTTTATTCGCATTTATCAGCTTAATTAATTATATTCCCCAAAACCCACGTCATTTATAATTTAAAAGCAATATTATTCAAAAGGGTTAATTAATTAACAGTAAACGTAACTAATCCATTAAGAATAAATATTTATTCACCAATCTAGTATCGTAACCGCATTAACCTTTTACTTCCTTTAGCCGCCCCAAATTTGACACCAATCAGCATCATCAGTTTTAAATGTGCGATATAACGAACAAATCATCATCGATCTCGGATCGTCTAAGATGTTCGAGAATTTTACACAAGGTGAGACGACGGAGCTGTTTAACGAAGGATCTCATCCTGGCCGGACATGCATGGAGTTATTAAACAAGATAATGTTTACACGTACGTTTAACGAAAGGCGGCTAATTAAGGAAGACTAATATGGTTGATAAATTGAAACGAATTAGATAGATACTAGTAAGAAATAATTTTTTAAAAAAACCCAAATACTTGGAGTTCAAACAAGTGATTCTTCCCAGAATTCATGGGTCAATATAATTAACTGAAATAGTAGTATAAAATAAAAGTTAGATAGGAACTTTGACTAATTAGAGACACGTGGGTAATTAATCATCCAAATCGGTAGCTTTATTGTGATTTACAAGAAACGTTTTCTCAAAAATCTGACTAATTAATTTAATTTATCCTTTTGCAATTTAATTAAGAGAGAGAGGGAAGCTTTTGGTAAATTTGGGGGATAATATCATGAAATATCACCGAACTATACTCATTGTTACAAATTTATCACTAAACTTTAATTTGTTTCAAAATTATCACTTAACTAATATTTTGTTTCATTAACACTAATTTGTCAATTTTTTCTTACGTGGCAACCGAAATTCCACATAGGTTAATCAAAAGATTGCCACATCATTTTTCAATTTAAAAATAAAATTAATATCCCTTTGCCTCCTCCATCTCCGTCCACGCCTCGCTGCCGAAGAACGGATGAATCGGCAGCAGCCCTCTAATCGAGACGTTGGGGATGTTAGCTCCGGCGAATTTCAAAGACACATGGTGGGCTATGTTTCCGCCGGCACTGTTGCCGGCGAGGTAGACGCGGGAGAGGTCGGCGTTTCTTAGCCATGGGTCGAGGGCGAGGGAGGAGGCCAGCCTTTTCGAGGGCGGCGAAGCAGTCGTCGTAGGCGGCGGGGAGCTTGTGCTCCGGGGCGAGGCGGTAGTCGACGGAGAGGACGATAGCGGAGGCGGCGGAGCAGAGGCCATGCAGGAAGGCGTGGTAGCTAGCCGAGCCAGGAGGTGGAGCTATTTTATTTTTAAATTTAAAAATGACGTGGCAATCTTTTGATTAGCCTACGTGAAATTCCGGTGCCACGTTAGAAAAAATTGAACGGAAAAGTGTTAATGAAACAAAATATTAGTTCAGTGATAATTTTGAAACAAATTAAAGTTCAGTGATAAATTTGTAACATTAAGATGAATTAGTCAGATTTTTCTTTAAGCTTAAAGTGTATGTTAATTATGAATGTTGATTTTGACTAATTAATTTAATTTATCCTTTATTGTGATTTACAAGAAACATTATTCTTGATCCACTTAAAGTAAATGCGATTATAATTACTTTTTCTAATTCGAGATTAAGCTTAAAGTGTATGTTAATTGTGAATGTTGATTTTGACTGGCCCACTAATATGGGCCTTGGCCATATAAAAATGGGTTTTTTAGTTCAGATTAAAGGGCTAATTAATATGGGCTATTGAAAATCCATCTATTGATATTGACTGGCCCACTAATATGGTTCTCAAAATCAAGAACTCTTTACGTCACACCGAAAGCGAATCAATTTATTAAAACATTGTCTCGTATTGGATGAAACGGAGGGAGTATAACTTTAAAATCCCCATAGCTTCATACATAGGGCTGAATGGTGATCATCTCATACAATTAAAACAGAAAAATATTCCCAAACTATGTAAGCTAAAACCAATATTCAAACCCTAGCTACATGTAATTATCACTAACCCTAAATCTAATTAATTATATATCTAGAACACTAAACTCATTAAAATGTTGGCTACATAAGCAACCCTAATCCACTCATTATAGTCAGCTACATATTTGTATCATCACCTACATACCTTAATTAGATATATCTATTCAAACATACAACACTATGAAGCCCTAATTAGGACATGTCGATGGCCGGCATAGCCTTCGTCGATCGAGAAACCCTAAATCTCAGTAATCGAACAACGTAAACTTCGATTAAGAAGAGATCCCGACACCGAGAAAATCTATGAACGGAAGGTCTTTCTTTTCGATACTTTTCTCCTCGAGCAGCTGCTCTGCATCCGTCCTCGCTTTGCCAAAGGGGAACGACCCTTCCATGGTATCCGTCCACTCTCGCCCTACTTTCCCACACGACGAGTAACTGAAAAAATTCGAGACGGCCTTCTTACTAACTCTAGCATCAAAGGAATCATCGTAGGGACTAAATATCGAAAAATTGCTCTGATGGAGTGAAGTAGAACTACGTGACACTTTATAGTTCCTCCTTCCACATAGATCAGAAGTGTAAGAAGCTGACAAACTATTCGGCCAGCCGGAGAAGGACGACAGGGGGAAGATTCTATCCTTGCTTTGGCTTTGTGAGTCGTCGAATACTTCGCCGTTCTGGAAGCTGATCTTCGACCCGAACTCCTCTTGAACCCTCGAATTCTTTCGTCGAAAGACGTAAGTAGTGGGGGATTTGGACTCCCTAATGGCGGAGCTATGTCGAACATTCTTGCCGGAGACCTTGGATTTTTCTCGTTGCTTCCTCGCCATAATCACGTGCCAATGGTTCTTGACAGCATTATCAGTTCTACCTGGGAAAAGTCTTGAAATCAAAGCCCATTTGTTTCCATGGATTCGATGAGCTGCGAGCAGCCGTTCTTCCTCTTCTTCCGAAAAAGGCCGTCGATTTATTCTTGGATCTAACTGATTAAACCACCTCAATCTGCAGCTCTTACCTACATTCATACAGTATATTTTTTTTCTTTTTAGGGTTTGAGCAAAAAATACATACTTGTATACATACAGTACGTGCATATACGTACGTAGATGAACTTGTTCTTGAAACTCTATAATTAAAATTAATTAAAAAGTAATATTACTAGTATTACTGATCGAGATGAATCCTAATATTGAACTATGAGTACATATATAATAGTTGGCAAGAAACTGAACTGATATGAAATTTCAAGATAATGATGGTTAATAGTTTGGAATTACCTGATCTTCCTTGAAGCTTTTCAGCGATGGAATTCCAGTTTTGAGGGCCATATTTTTCGACGAGTTGCCGGAGTTTCTCGTCTTCTGCAGGCCTCCAGTGGCCCCGAGGGCAGCTTCTTGGATCGTCGACGTTCGATCTACTTTCATCCATGGAAGTTAACTTCAAACTCACTATTTAATTCATCAAAAAATTTCACAATATCAGAACCGGGGAAAAATATACTTCTAGATAGCTATGGGGTGGTTAGATGATTGGAAAAGGGGAAAAAAAAAACAAAACAAGAGAGGGTTTCAACAGAATTAAGTGGTTTTTTGCAGCACAAAATGGACTTTAACATTAATGAATTTTTCATTTTTTTAAAAAAAAAAAGAAGAAAGAAAAGGGAAACTACATAAATTTCTTGGTTATGATGATTGGGCTTGAATATTAGTGAAAAGATGTAGTTAATTAATTAATTAATTAATCAGTGACAAATGTCTTTTTACTACTGAGGTAATTAATTAATATATTGTCAAAACTAATGTTTGATTTCATTTGTACGTCACGCACACACCATACATAGATAGCAGAGATACTTCATTTTTCTTACTGCATTATATATTTAATCATTAATTAATTATGGAATATATTACTCACAAAGCTTAAACCTAAGATACTTAATATTGCAGATTAACTCATCAGTATGCATACAGATGCATAACTTGTGGCTCTGAGAAAATATTCAATTTAATCAACGAAATTCGATAAAACAGTTTTTCGATTATATCATTACTAATCTACGGTGTGTTCGAAAATTTGAAGAAGAAGAAGAAGACGACGAAGGAAGAAGGCTGGGAATTTCATTGCAAGATAGTGATCATTTAGGGTTTTGAAGGATATAAGATAATGAATAATGGTTAATATACAATCATACTTCAAAAAAACATGAAAAATAATTAAATCAGAAGAAGTAATTAAGTACCTTAATGAAGCTTTATTCACATAAGATAATATATCTATGTAAATAAATATTTAGAACACAAGAGGAAGAAGATAAAGCTTTTTCTTCTGCACTGCATGCACAGAAGAAATTATAATTCAGAATGAATTAATTAAGATTTTGTCAAAAATTAATTATAATAAGGGAAGGATATATATAAAGTTTGAGGAAGGCAAAGATTGGAAAAGCTTGTTAGTGAATAAATTGTGATGGTTGGTGACCTCTCCATGTATATTTTATTTTATATAGATTACACTTCATAATTTAATATTATAAAACAAGACAATTTTAGGGCTTAGTACATGCACATACAAAAAGATTTCGTAAGAAACAATTGTTACTAACCAACAATTTTATTAATTCAATCTCCACATAATTTTTGTGTATTTAATTACTTGTTCAAAGTAGAAGGTTAGACATCTTCTTATTTGCTAGCTCTTAACTATTTCCGGAGTGAGATTTCACGTTTTCCATTTCAATGGTAGGTCATAAGGTCGGAACTGATTCAATTTCGTTGGAACGGAAGCAGTATTAATTCTCGTCTAAGAAAAAGTAAACCCTAACATTGTTATATACATTAATGATGGAGACGTTAAGAATGCTCACGGTGGGTAGGGAAACGTTTCGTCGTGTATTAGTATAAAAATGGAAGAAAAGAGTTAGTTTCCATGCAGATGATAAGTCAAAAGCAAAGGTGGAAAGAAACAAAAGCAAATAAAATTATAAAAAAATGATTTCTTAACTGACTGATTATTCCATACCCCACGAAATGAAAGAGTTGGGGTTTTGTAAAAGCAGCTGAAAAATAGTTTATCCATTCACATCAAACACTAATTAATTAAATTAATTAATTATTTTAGCAAAGAGCAAGAACAAGCCATCTCAAAAAAGGGTGGGTGCCAAATCAGTGTCTAATATTAATCCCTTAATTAATCAAACTGTGGTAATATGTCTCAATTTATTTCCCATCATATATTTGTATGTCTAATCAAGAACAAGTGTTCTAATCATCAACTATTTTCAATTAATTAATTTGAACAATCTGTATAAAGGATTTTTTTTTTTTTTTAAGCTTTACAACAGAACAGATAGACTTAACCGATCAGGATTGTACGTTCACGGCATATCAACACTTATCAGGATTGTAATTTGCTGCTACAATTAAAAGCTTGCTATAGACATGAAGGAAAAAATGGACCATTTGGATTCATCAAAAGGAAAAAAAAGAATTACTCCCTAATTAAGCAAGGGAGAATATAGGTATATTAATTAAGGTAGGATTAATTAAGAAAATGATGGTGAATAGAAAGGTTGGGAATAGCTTTCACTAAGATGAATTGAAGAAATTAGCACAAATTAATTTAAAATAGAAGATGAAATATAACTAGATTTGATGGAAATTAAGTGTCTTTGTTAATGAAAACTATAATATACCTTTTTAATGAAATAATCTCATATTTTCAAGAAACCCATTTTATCAACACATCAACGAACGAACATTGATAAACCCTCAACAAACAAACTTTGACCCAACCCTCTACCTTTTTTTTTTTGTCTCTCTACTTAATTAATTACTAAAATGGTACACGTATCATGCATTTTCAGTATTATTATAATGCATATAATGTATCCGAAATATATATAATTGTAACGCATTCAATTAATCTGAACTGTACGTATAAATAATAATGCGGTCGACACTCCAGATATTTTCTCTATTCTAGATGTTTATAATGCAAAGTTCATATATGATTAACCTCTTCCACCTGTCAAAGATATATACAATTGTTCTAATGACAATTAGCTTATGATTAACACCTTAATTAGCAGCCATTTATTTTAATACTCAATTAATCACCAAAACAAAAAGGTGGCGTGTCATCCACCGCAAATTAAAAACTAGATGCATGTAATGAAGAAATAAAAAAATCAAAATAATCCAAATGAAGTATAACCACATAGAATGTAATGTATGTGTGTGCTTAAATTGATTGAGAGACTTTTCTTGTTGAAATTTAGTTAATACCAACTCCCATTAATTACATCTTATATTAATAATTACGTTTGTTAAATTAATTAATTAGAAAAATATATACTCCCTCCGTCCCACTTCACTTGGCTACCTTTCCTAATCAGGACGACTTACTTCAATTGACTTATTTTCTAAAATAGATAGAATTAACTCTTATTTTTCAATGTGAAACGCGTACTTTTTATTTTTAACACTGCACATAAAATCTTGATCGTAACGAAATTAAACGACTCAATTGAAGTTGGACGAAGGAATTAACAGAAGTAGAGTTAGTTGGCATTTTTGTATCTATGCATTTCATATCGATAGATTGCCACTCCTTTTCGGTTATAAACCATGCCACTTAATTCTCATTTTAAGGTGGAGTATTTGGAATTAAGATTGTGACACTTTAGCTAATTTTCATGTAAATATTAATTAAAAATGGAATTTGGATTGCTTGATTAAGTAAAAAGCAGTGGTTTAGTTTTAGTAGACAATCGAAATTTTAACTTATTTTATGTGGTGTAGGTAAGTTAGTTTAAGTTAGCAAGAAATAATCATATGATTTAGGGTTTATATTGCAGTAGAATGTATATAGATAGATATATTCAAAGGCAATTTGGATACGATTTTTTTAGACAAATAATACTATTTATTTAATTAATAGAGAGATTGATTTCATCACCAAGTCATTTGGGTGAATTTTATGTCCAAAGTTTTATAGTTATATATTCAAAATTTTATGTGAACACATAAACAACTTTTCAGCTCGCCATTTTAGCATATATTCCGTCTGATTCGTTTATAACGAGTCAAGTTCCATTGATCAACCCACTTATCATGAGTAAAGTCCTTACAATATGAAAATAATTGACCCTAATTAGGCCGAATAAACTAACTTCTCAATCAGATTACAAGTAAGGTCTCGATGAGATCTTTCATTTAGGACTCGTCTAAATATTTGTGTTCGGATCTTTTACTCGTCTCGCCGTGAGATCATCTCACACAAGACACTCAATCGATTTTTTCTATTTGCATGAGGTTTAAATAAAAGCAATAGTTAAGTTGAACCCATCAATTATTCAATTAGTTTAGTTACATTAATCAACATTAATCATGATTTGCTATACCAAATCAAAGTTGGTTAATCCTATTACGCCGCCACTCTTATAATTTAATCTAATTATACTTAAAAGGGATAATTATTTTAGAAATTTGAATGGGTCTTTACATTTCACCAACTCAAAAATAATTCTTCTAAGACTTACCAACATACTTTCTCCAATTTTTATCACTTCATTATTTTTTACTCCCTCCGTTTTTTTTTTCCCAGATGTTTTGTTTACTATTTTGGGACGTTTTTCTTCAGATAACCTATTTCCTTTTAAGGTCCGACAAACACCATTTTTATCTTTAACATTACATTTATCTTTAACTCACACCACATATTAACTTTTTTATTATATTTCTTAAATATCGTGTCGAAAAGAAACAGGCCATCTAAAAATATAAAAAAAAACCGGAGTGACTATTATTTAAACCATAATTAATTGGGCCCATTAATATTTCCACAAATTTAACAGTCCTTAAAAGGTGCGGGCTTTGTATTCATCTAATTGGGCCCACTATGAACAAAGGCTGCAGCCCATTTAAGTGGACTCAAGGCCCATTCCATTTATTTAAGTTTTTTTATTTAATAAAATCTAATATTCGTCTCGTCTATTCCCGTCTCATCTCATAGATGGCGTCATATTTTAGAGTTTCATGTTTTTTAAAAGAAAAAGTGAACTCTTCACTAAACATAAAATAAATAAATAATTAAATAATTAAACTAAAACTGTATTTTTTTTCTAATTGTTGCTTTGTCAACAATCGGAATCTGACACGTCAGCGATATCTCTTCATTTATTCAGATAATGTTTCGCACGTCATCATCGACCCAACTTATTTCTTTAATTAGTATTTTTATTTGTATATATAAAATGACCGAACTTCTTATTTAACCATTAGTGAATAAATTATAGAGAAATAATAAAGATTCTTTGAGGATATTACCAAGTAAATTGCTATTCTAATTTTGATATTTGTTGATTTTATCTTCTACTATACAATATTCTTCTATTCTTTGCTGTATAATTAATTTATTGAGTTTACCATCAATTCTTGGCAAGTAAAGATGACGATTGCCAAAGATATAAAATTATTACTCCCTTCGTCTCATTTTTCTAATCTCGATTCTTTTCGATGTCAATCCACTTACATAAAAATGACTGGTAAAATAAAACGATCCTAAATAGCAAAAGAAAATGGATTGGGGCAGTTTGGATAAGACAACAAATGTAGTACAAGTCCAAGTCACAGCTTGTTAAAATCAAAGAACACAGGCAAAAATATCAGTAACAAATTTAGAAATTTGTTGAATTGAAAAACTGAAGAAGGTTCTGAAAAGAGGAGGGGAAATAGTGGAGGTGAGTTCTTATTTACTTTTAGCTTTTTCCTTGTAAGAATTTTGATCAGTTCATAGTTTTATAGTATTTGATGAATATGAATGTCAAGATTTATGAAAACAATCACCCAGTGCAAAAAATTTCTGGTTCCCTTTTGCTTTACTTTTCTGAAGTTGGGATTCTTGTTTATAAAGTTTCAATCTTTACCACAAAATTGGACTTTTGATTTGTTCTCTTCTCTTACAAGTTACAAGTTACAATCCCTAGTTGCTATTTCACCAGACCCAGCCTTACTCTCTGCAAATACTTTTTTAATACTGTAGTATAAAAGTATATACAACTGTTTTATTGGATGGTTGTTTGTAGTTTACAATTTCTCAGTAGTCAAAACCCTGAAGCTGCCTTCTTCTCAAAGCTTCAAACCCAGTTCTGAAGCTCTCTCTCTCTCTCTCTCTGAATATATGTCTGTTTCTTGAAATTTGCAGATTATTTATGGTGATTTGGTTTGTGGGCTCATCTTGATTTAACAGGTAAATGGTTTGTTTCTGATTTCTTTGCCCTTTTTTTGGTGGAGGGATTCTGCTTCAGTATGGTTCACTCTAAAAAGCAATTTCCTATCTTATGCTTCAAGATTACAGTGTATAGAACTTCTATCAAAACTTGATTGTGAAAGTTAATTTTGAGGCATATGATTGTTAAGCTTGAGCTTCAGATTCTCTCTGTGAAAAAATCATGTAATAAATGAAGAAAAGGTTGTTTCTTGGTGTTCTAAGAAGAATGTTTGGACAGTGGATTTGGTTGTGCTGTTTATCTCAGCATCTATGTTTTTCACTTCTCAGAGATTAATGGTGATTGTGATAGAAATTGTGAATAGGACATGCAAACAAACGGAAAAAATGACTTTCTCCGTCTCTTTAGATATGATACGTTTTATTATTTTATACCTCGGCCTTATCAATGAAACGTATCATCTCTAAAGGGAGGGAGGAAGTATGAGATTACAAGCATTCATTTTGCAGTTTCGTCATTTCTTCTTTCAACTGTTCAGTTAGATGAAGGATGTTTGTGCTAAATTGGCTAAGTATGTGGTCATCAACTTATCACTGCAGCTGTTTTACTTGATTATTGTTGAAGCACAGTGGCGATTAATCATTCTGTAGATCAAGAACGTTAATAGGAGAATGGCCCTTCTTTCTTTCTTGAGGGGGCTTGGTTTACTTTCTTTCACCTCTAACTTGGTTTTCGTTTTCTTTTCTACTCCTAAAGGAGCAAAGAAGATCCTGCCGTTGACCTATACACCGGAATTTTGAGTTTGTCTAGAGGAAGATATATCGATTATCGAAGTGAAGGATGTCTTTAGTAGGATCTGCTGCAGTATTTGGAAACCATGATCATTATCCAACGAAGGACGATGAAAACAGCTCTCGGATATCGACATCCATGTTTGACTCCGATGTTACGTGCACCAGTCAATCGTTGAGTGGAGAAAGTTGTGGGCAAATGTATCTCCTTGACTCTCCATCGAGCCCCTCTTTGGTGACCTCGAGGCAAAATCTAGCTGAATTCGATTATGAATTGGAGACTGAAAGTCGAGACATGATTGAATTTGATAATGATGAGATGAAACAGAAGTTACAAGAACTTGAGCAGGTGCTTCTTGATGATAATGGTGCCAATGATGGTAACGAGAATATGGAAATCGGAGATGGTTTCTCCGATTATGCTCTGATTCATGACTCGCCGAAGGAATCTTCATCTTCGGACTCCATTCTCAGCATCATAACTACTACGAAGGAGTTATCTTTTACTACGAATCAAACTCCTAAGAGCATGCTTTTTGATTGTGCTGCTGCCATCCAAAACCAGAGGTTCGACGAAGCATCACGCATGATTGATTTTCTGAGGCAGACAGTCTCGATTCAAGGAGAACCGTCCGATCGAATTGCAGCTTACATGGTGGAAGCTCTCATGGCTCGAATGGCAACTTCCGGAAGAGGACTTTACAAGGCTTTAAAATGCAAGAACCCGCCTTCTGATGATCGGCTTTCAGCCATGCAAGTCCTGTTCGAAGCATGTCCGTGTTTCAGATTCGGTTTCATGGCTGCAAACGGAGCGATTTTAGAAGCATGTAGAGATGAAAATCGAGTTCATATCATCGACTTTGATATTAATCAAGGAAGTCAGTACTACACACTGCTTCAAACTCTGGCCTCGACTCCTGGAAATCGGCCTCATGTAAAACTAACCGGTGTTGATGATCCGGAATCGGTTCAACGAGGAGTCGGGGGATTGAATATAATAGGAGAGAGACTCAAGCAACTCGCAAAGGACTTGAAGCTCTCGTTCGAGTTCCATGCTGTGGCCGCTGAAACCGCTCTAGTTTCTCCATCGTTACTCCAATGCCAAGAAGGAGAAGCTCTGGTTGTGAACTTCGCCTTTCAGCTCCATCACTTACCTGATGAGAGTGTGTCCACCATGAATCTCCGAGACCAGCTTCTCCGAATGGTGAAGGGCCTGAAGCCGAAGCTCGTAACCCTCGTCGAGCAAGATGTGAACACGAACACGAGCCCTTTCTTGTTGAGATTCGCAGAGGCGTATAATTACTACTCTGCAGTTTTTGCATCTCTGGACGCTACTCTCGGGAGGAATAACCAGGATAGAATCAACGTGGAGAAGCATTGCTTGGCTCGTGATATCATCAACGTTGTTGCTTGCGAGGGGGAGGAGAGAATCGAGAGGTACGAAGTTGCTGGGAAATGGAGGGCGAGGATGAGCATGGCTGGTTTTAACCCGCGCCCGATTAGTGACAATGTGTGCGGTGAAATCCAGAACCTGATTAAACAGTACTCGGACCGGTACAAGGTTAAGGAAGAGACGGGGGCGCTTCATTTCGGTTGGGAGGATAAGATGCTGATCCTTAGCTCAGCATGGAGGTGATGATTCCGTTAGAATCCCGTTGCATTTATGGATGATCGTCACGTGTCAATAAAATTTAAAATTTTTGTTTGTGTTTTGTGTGTGTGAATGGATGAATGGATTTTAATTTAGTAAGTATAAATCTACTGTAAACTGGAATTCTGCATAGTTATTTTTCTTTATAAACCTTGTTGTCTGATTACATAATAACTAACCAAATCATGAGAGAGAGAGAGAGAGAGATAGAGAGAGAGAGAGAGAGAGAGAGAGAGAGAGAGAGGATATTAGTGTTTAATGCCAAGAAAACACAAGCCTACTTCAGCTTGAGCCTGCAACTCTTCCAGAACTTTGACAATCTTCTCCCGGGAATGCACAGTTTCTTTCTGCTCCGAAAGGATACTCCGTAATCTTCACATCGAAAACACGCGACTTAGCTAACTCGATAAGCTACCAAAATTTGCAAGATAAAAAGGTACAAAAGATTCGGTGCATCAACTGGAATAGGCAAATGTTGGGAAATTAGAAGGAAATCGAAGAGAGCTTACTTTTGTACAGTCGCGGTGTCTCCATGGCCTGTACAGATGACGAGCATGGCGTTTTCAGGTAGAGAGGAATAAAGGCTCTTCACTCTGCTGTCAATTCTACTGAGAATTTCTTTCATCTCTGAAGTGACTTTGTACGCGATCTTTTTCCTACCCGAGGGCTTACTACACGTAAGCAACGAGATCATCTCTGCTATCTTTGTGTTCAGACTCTCATCGTCATCTGCTACTTTCTTGAAGTGCGAATACAATTCTGAAAACTGAGTCCAGACGAAGTGCACCCGATTATTTTGTACCTGAGCATTACCGAAAACATGAGATCAAGAGGAATAAAGATAACTGTCAGAGACATTAGAAGTAAGAATACCTCTTTTCTGGCTTTTGTAAGCGCTTCATCATCGCATGATATGGGAATTGCATTAGATGATTCAGATGCATATCTTTTCACTATGGAGACGTCATCAATCAACGAAGAACTTTTTCCAGAATCGCTCAATACTGTTAAGAGTTTTTTCCGCATAAGCGCTGGGGGCAAACCAAAACCGGGACCTAAAAACCAGAGAAAGGGTGAATAAGAAGTAGTCATTAAAAGGAGTAAATATAGCAAACATAAATGCGTGGTTAAACAATTAGTTGACAGCCAATGTAATTTTGCAATCAATCGGACATCTGAAAAGGAAACTGAATAAGCTTTAGCATCAATTAGCAGCTATATACTATATTAATACAGATATGGTACACACCGTGCTTGATTTTTAGCAATGCAAGATCCATTGTAGCTCTAGCATCTTCGACACTATCATGTCCATTTCCTGAATCTTGGATTTCTCTCGATAGAAACTTCCTTGTCAACACACGCAAAGCTGTTTTATAAGACCGGCCTTTTGGGTGTCTATACAAAATTGCCGTATCAATCACCAAATCATGGTTGATTCTCAAAGCCAACAAATCATTTTCCAGTGAATGTCCAACTAGGATAGTCTCCTTGTTGACAAGTCGAAGAAAATCTTCCTGCAGATTTAAGCAACCGTCAGAACAAAATAAAATATACTCTGAAATAATAAATCCATCTTATAAATTTTATTTTTAAAAATTTTCAGAATATAACAGTGATCTACGTGAGGCAGCAGTTTGACCTCATTCGAATTTCACAATTCTCTAACATCAAGTATTTTGATGAGGCAATTATTCAACGTAGTATTATAAGAAAAGGCCAAAGTCAAAGTAGACCTGAACATCTTCAAGGGTCGTGGTCACACTCTCAAGCATCTCATAAGTGATTCCACTGTACCTGCATAATACCTCGAAATCTTAAAATGCTTGATTTAACTCTGCTAGAAGCTACAGTTATAATTGCAAGACGAAAGCCTTCAAAGGTTCATGTATAATTATCTTCATCAATGAGTTCATACCCCATTAGGCAGCACAGTTAGATGCAATTACAGAAGTGTTCGAGAAACGAAGTACCTTGTGTTATAATCAGTAATAGCATTTGCTGGTTTAACAAGTTTATCCAACAATACCTGCATGTGTAATAAAATTAATCAAGCATGTACCAACAAAATCATAAACAACAGTCCACGTCCAATCAACGAAACAGCAAATGCATACACATTATTCATGCAGCAACATGATCCTACCTGTCCAGCAGTATCAACCAACGTGATTCTTGTGAGCTCAAAACCTTTACTTGTAATGCACTGGCAAAACAAGTTTGTAAAAATGATATTATAATTCTAGTCTATAGATTACATTAAATGACTAGGAATGCACCAAAGTCAAGAAATGAATAAAAGTTGTGGCTTCAGCTGACAAGAATATCCACAGACATACCATCTCACAGTCGAGTGCCAAAATCCCATGCAATGCAGTTCCAGAAGGAGCAGGAAGTGTTGAAAGAAATTCTACAAGAGCCGAGGATATTAAAGGAGTAAAAAACAGAGTGTTTCCGTGATAATCTATCAAGGAGAAAAGACCCAAGAAATTCCTTTTAGTGAACATAGAATCACCTGGATTTTTGAAACAGTATCCATTATCTTCCAATTGCTTGGGAGTAAGTGTGTAGTAAGTGACTGGGAATGGCAAGTTTCCGTTAATGTCAGTAACAGCTGAATCACCTGAAGAGTCACCGTTTCCTGCTAAAAGCATGATTTAGCAATCTGCAATTTGTTACAAATACATAAATCCTATAGAATTTAGATGGTACTTCCAGGATATTGAGCATCTACAATGAAAAAACAAACCTTCACGAGATATTCGGGCAGCTTTATTTTGAATGCGGTCGGTCTCATCCCTTTTTCTTTTGATTTTGCATGTAAGTAGAGTATCTATAGTATGCATTCCATCTGATGCACAGCTAGCACATAGCAAAAGCGAAATATTACATACAACATCACAGAAAATCATGACTTTCAGGAATCTTGACCCAGAATCTGTGTACTAACTACCTGTGAGCTAAAACTGCTCTGGGAATTCCACCAAATTCCTTGAAACTTTTTAGTAGTTTCGACTGTGACAAATACAGGGCTGCATCAAGACCAGGGACATAAAGCATGACCACTTTAGGAATTAAGGGCTTGTTCTGCATATAACAATCACAGGATGTGAGCCAACAAAGAAAACTATACATTAACTGAAGCAGATATCAGCTCAAAATCCCTTTTTGTATGCAAAACTGAGAAGCAATCGAGATCTTTACTTTAATAAAAACCCACGAAGGCATAAAGCCCTCAGCTAGCACCCAGGTGGCAAGTCCTTGGACATCCTACACCAACAAAATATAACAAATCAAAATCCCACTTTAAACATGAATACCAAAGGGCAAAAGAACCCAAGGGCTCAGACCATACCCAGAGATTCAACGTTGAGGTCGATTCCGTTTGCTTGAAAACAACGTCTGCTCTTGCCTGTACAGCTAAAAAGGCAGACATGAGCCTAAACCTCGACAAATATAGTTGGGACAAATTTAACATTTTTCTTGTTGGCAAACATCAATGCAGCTATTTAGAAAGAACAGAGCATTCATAACACAGCATGGAAA
Organism: Thymus mandschuricus; assembly: GCA_029379335.1. Classification (NCBI taxonomy): domain Eukaryota; kingdom Viridiplantae; phylum Streptophyta; class Magnoliopsida; order Lamiales; family Lamiaceae; genus Thymus; species Thymus mandschuricus. The sequence goes on from CM057074.1 coordinate 40,994,513, forward strand.
CAAGCACGCAGTCAACAAATCAATACAAATTTTCACAAGATATGTACATACTATAACCCATTAAACATAAAAGAACCAGATTTTCGACAAACCTATAATTCCCTCAAAAACCCATATCTCAAAATTTCCTAAAATTCTTCTCTCCCACTCTGCATACACATGTAAACACAATCTTCAACGAATATAGAGCTGCTTGCGATACCCATAACTCAACCCCCATAACGCTTACATACATGTAGAATACCCCAAAAAACACAGAATCTTGAAACAAGATTATACAAGTTCTAAGGTTGCGAAAATCAGGTTGTGCATAAAATCTTCAACGGTTCTCAAGAAGCTAAAAGAAAGCGGAAATTAAACCTCTGGGCCATAGATATCAACGAAGGATTTTGCATTGCCGCTGGCTTCGGAGTCGCCCTCATTGCGATTTTGGAGTTCATCGTCTTTGGAGCTCATGTTTTTCCCCTACGATGAAGAGGAATTGCAGAAAATGCGATATTACGTTTATGATTAATCAATTTTGGCCGAAGCCCTAATTTTATTTTGAATTGATGTTGGATTGGGAACCCTAATGTTGAGATCGTTGAGGGAGTCGGACACATCGTATCGATTATATACCAACCCTCCGTTTCACTCTATTTTTACATACGCACGAAATAATTAAAAAAATATATATTATATAATATTTCGATCGTCTCATTCACAATAACACATTTGTTTGCTATGCTGTTTTCGAAAGTGGCCAATTAGTATTCACTAAATTCACTTCACTCTTTCAAGTTTCTTTGATCACAGAGCTACCACTACGAGTCTACGATCACTCTTTTCTTCGATGTTGTTGTCGTCGTGGCAACATACACACGCCTTAATCTCAACACTACTACCAAAATTGTTAATGTTGGTATATCAAATAAGATGGGTGTTTTACTATATTTGCTCCCTCTCCATATCAATGATAGAGTAAAAATTAATTTGAATTTGAATCCTCACGTCAAAATTTAAAGCCATTTATAAACAAGATTTCCAATTGAACATGCTATTCAAATTTGCCAAAAAAAATAAAGCTATTATATCTAAATATGGCCGATTACATCAATTTTCTTGCAATTAATCCCAAATCAAGAATCCAAAATCAAGAAATCATTGTCCAAAACATCTCATCATTCTAAAATGACACCTAATTTGGCAAATATATAATCTCTAAAATCTACTTTGACTAGCTTCAATTACATGCATGTACATTCATACACACAATATCACAAAATGCTACAAATCCGCGAAATCGCCCCTTATATATTTTACAAAAAATCGTATTTAACGCAATTCGTACATTCCAATTTTGCTCAGATTACACCAATAATGGCGGAAAATAATGTAGCAATCTCACCAAAGACCTCTATTAAACACCACGCATCACCACTAAACCCTAAACCAAACAAAACTAAAGAAAAAGAAAACATGAAAACCCTAAATTCCATTCTCCTCCTCCTCCCTCTCTTGGCGGTCAGCCTCCTCCCGGCCTCCCTCGGCGACGAGCAGACGACAGCACTAATCCGCAAGGTGTGCGGCCAGACGTCGGACTTTGCGTTCTGCGACGGGATCCTCGAACGGAACCTCGTATCCCCGAAGACGGACCTCCCGGGGCTTACGAGGCTGACGGTGAGCCTGACCCTGAGCTTTGCAAAGGACACGCTGAAGTTCATCCAGCAGTCGGAGGCGGCGGAGAAGGACCAGGGCGTGAAGCAGCTGTACGAGGGGTGCCGGGGCAACTACGAGAAGGTGGTGGGGTTCATGCAGGGGGCCGATTTCGACGCCGGAAAAGCGGACTACAGCCACATGGTGCAGCTGCTGCAGCTGAGCAGTAAGCCTGTCATCATTTGCCAGAACGCCATTGCTAGGGTTGTGCCACGCATGCTTGAGAAGAACAGGTTGTTTAGGGTTCTTCTCTCTGCGGCCCTTTATGAAGGCACTCTTTTGTAGAACTTTAAACTATAATCTATATGTGTCTGTTTTTGGATTATTAATGCGATAGAATTCCGTCTCGTTCAAAAACTCATGCGTCTGTTTTTGTAGATTATTAATACGATAGAATTCCGTCTCGTCAAAAACTCGAACATTAGAAATGGATGAAAATCATGAAATCTATGCATTTATATTATTTATCTCGATATAATATAATTGTTTGAGTTTTATTTCTTGGAATTGGAAGAAAAATCCCATATAATTAAAGCATAACGTAATGTATTTGATTTGATATATATTATGATATAATCGGGAAAATTTTCACTGTATCTGATTCTCTTAAAAAGAATACCATAATTAAATCATTTGATACGAAATGTGGAATTTTGAGCGCAATTAACCATGACGTAAAATATTTTCAAAATCAATCATAATCTAACGGCTTTTGTAAACAAACGTGAATCTTGCAAATACTTTTTAGGCAACATCTGACGATATAATAAAAAATGTCACGTCAAAACGCAACATACGTTACAATTTACAAATTAAAAAAATTGAATACCTAATAAATCATATTATAAGCTTATTTGTGCTTTTCTTTTTCAGAAATTATAAATTTATTTTCAGACAAGAGATTAATAAGCTATATGGGCCGGGCCCATTCACTAATTGGGCCAAAATAAAGCCCAATTGCTAAAAGTTTATAGTGAGAAGAAGCCCATTTCATTTTCACTCTCTTCTCTTCCCATTTTTTTCCGAATCAATTTTCGAGGATTCTAGAACGTTAAAGGATGCCACCGTAAACCAGCGGCGGCGCCTCCGCGCAGAGTGAAGAGAGATGTCGAAGACACTGGTGCAGCCTGTAGGGCAGAAGAGGCTGACGAACGTGGCGGTGGTGCGCCTCAAGAAACACGGCAACCGCTTCGAAATTGCTTGCTACAAGAACAAAGTTCTCTCCTGGCGCTCTCGCGTGTACGTATACATTTTTTGTTTCGTTATCTAGTTATTTGGCGTTGATCGTGAATTTTAGGCGATGTAATTTCCATTTCTGGACTCTGATTGTTCGGATAATGTTAAATTGAACTGGTAATTAGGTTTTTTTTCCTCTTATGAATTTACGAATTGGTACATGATCGTAACTTACTTTTTGCTGTTACTTGGTCGCGATTCTGAGTTTCTGCGCCTGTTTTAGTGAACATAAATTGAAAATGATAATGATAATGATGTGTAATTTTTGATGTGGTGGAAGTCTGGATTGCAAGGATGGGGATTACGAATTATTTTTTAGTTTGTTAATGTTTAGAGTTGGAATGTTTGTTTTATACTGTGATTCATCAAACGCAGAGAGAAAGACTTGGATGAAGTGTTGCAGTCGCATACTGTTTATTCGAATGTATCGAAAGGTGTTCTAGCTAAGTCGAAAGATCTAGTCCAAGCATTTGGGACAGATGATCAAACGAAAGTTTGTTTGGAGGTTAGTACGTTCTGCTTGTGCTTGTGAGAGTTTCGTGATATGAATTACTTATCAAGCTACTTTCTGTATGTGTATATCATGCTCCCAAGGATTGCAAGGTTTGGACACACTTTGATTTGATGGATAAGTAGTATAGCATAGTTGCAACGTGGAATTGGAACAAACGAAATAATATAGGACTATGAAAAAATGCCACTGTGAGGATGAGACAGTGGCCTTATTTTAGTTTTCAGGGATCTTTGTATCTATATTGATGGCTTCATGTGTGGATGTTTGCTTTAACCTGGCTTCTTGAAAGATGGGAAGACAAGCGGCGATGCATGTGTTGATTGAGTGCTATGCTTTCTTGCTGCAGATTTTAGAGAAAGGAGAGCTGCAAGTTGCAGGGAAGGAGAGGGAGTCCCAATTATCAAGTCAATTTAGGGACATTGCAACTATAGTTATGCAGAAGACTTATAACCCTGAAACGCAACGTCCTTATACCATAAGCATGATTGAGCGGCTAATGCACGACATACATTTTGCTGTTGAACCCAATAGCAGCTCAAAGAAACAGGTGTGTCACCTTATTGTTTCTTTTTTCTGAGACATCTATTTTATGTTTTGGAGACATTTAATTCAATTCCGAAACATCTATTCCATTATGTCCATCCGTTTCTTTTGTCCTTTCCTTTTCTTTTCTTTTTGCGACCTGCTGTCATCATTTGTATATGGTTTAAATTCTTGTACAGGCATTAGAAGTCATACACCAGCTTCAAAAGCAATATCCAATCAAAAGGTCACCCATGAGACTGCGATTAACTGTACCAGAACAGAACATGTCATCACTTTTGGAGAAGATCAATGGTTGGAACTCTACCATTGTTTCAAAAGATGAATCAGGAAGTCAGCCGTCTGTTGTAAGTTTGATAATTTGATCATTTTCTTATAACGACTCTTTTTTGATCAAAGGTCCATAAACATTTGCACTTGGATCCGAACAGTAATACATTTATGTTCTTTTCTTTCGAATATAATAGTACAAGTTTAAACCTTAAGAATTGATGCTATTATTAGGTACATATGCTACCGAGGTCTGTGTATATAAACAAAGTGCATACCTATATGCGTATGTGTAACTGAGAGTTGGTATATTCATGCTCTTGAGCTAGCATGCATGGTCTACTAACTAAATTTTTTTCGTCTCAATGGCAGATTTGTGAACTGGAACCAAACTTCTTCCGTGAGTGCGACTCTTCAGTGAGGGATCTTCAAGGGAGATTAGACATTCTTGCAGTGAACGTGCATTTGGATAGTGATACACAGGTAGACCACTATGATGATTTGGAGGAAGAATCATCAAGCGTGCAGAAGGAATACGCTGGCCCTACTGCTGCTACTTCTACTACAGCTACGACTAATACTACTACGTCTCAACTAAGTGAAAAGTTGCAGAAGCAGACAATTTCTTCCTCGAAAGAAGAGGGGAGCTCTGTGAAACAGCAAAAATGCAGCACTTGCAATGCCTTTGTGGGAGATGCAAAAGAATACAGAGAGCACTTCAAGAGTGAATGGCACAAACACAACATGAGGCGAAAAACGAGGCAGCTTCCTCCTCTTAGCGCTGAAGAATGCTTGGGTGATATGGATATCGACGACTCAAAATCTGATCTCAAGGATTATTCCTTCTGACTTTCCTGTCCTTGGACTTGAACCATGTTTTGGGGGTATATGATAGTAGTCAGTAGAAGATTTTGTTTACCTGAAAAGGATGATGATTTGTGTAAGAGCTGTGTGGTATGTACGTTTGAATCTTTGATTTGTGTTTTCTGATGTGTAACTACATTTCCCTCTTTGGATATTACTATCATATTAGGTACATTTCTAAATGAGGAAAGCTTACTTAACGCACGAATATAATGAAAATCAGCTTCTTAGGAAGAAACCATGAAGAATATCTTCATGAGGAGTTTTTTTTCCCTTCTCGATGAAATCCGAGTATTAAAACGAAATGAATATCATGATACATTACGATGGTCTTTTGATTGCTAAAACGGAATACGAGTATTCAAATACGGAATCATTGTGCACAAATAAATTTTCCGCGTGCTTTCTCACATATACCATTAGACGGAACGGAAGGAGTACTTAAGAGTATAAAATAGGCAAATTCTCACATATCAATGACTAGCCAAGAAGGAGAATATAGTAACATAGGCACCCACCAAAACTTTGTTCCCATTTTTTTTCATTTTTGATGGGAGGAAGGTGCAGGTACTACCTAAAGAACTAACAACTCAAATAATCTAGAACATGCGATTTTCTGCAACTAGTAACATAAAAGGAGTATAGAAAAATGGTGAAAAATCTGTGACAAAAATTCTACAATAACCTTCAAATGAATGGTAAATCCAAACTATATACACTCACATTATGACTAACCAACGAGTATGTCGACGCCGCAGAAGGAGCTGAAGAATCTGTTCTGAGGCAAATTCAGATAGGCAATTTCTTATTCTTCCCCTCAAAACCAACTAGTGTAGATAGGCTGCTGTTGTAAATAAAAAAGTCGAAAATTCCCATAACGAAGATACACCATTCCTCTAGTGTACCTTTCTCTTAGCAACCGATTTCTCGTTTTCTCCTTTTAACTTGCATCTCTTCCCAACTAATGGGAACATATGATTTCTCCTCTGAATGGAGAGCCATTCATGGTGATGATTTCCAGTCAAATTGAAGATCACTGAACCCATTAAGACCATTAAGCAGTTGGTTACCTAAATCCTGTTGTTGGCTCAAGCTTGACTCCCGTGCCATCCCTCTCCCGTTCATAGACATGTTATTTCCAATGGCTGCTCGAACCCCGTTTAGGGGCGTGGATTGGCCGTGTCCGTTGCTCATGTTTCCATAGCCTGAACCACTCATACTAGGATTTCCATTGGCTCCTCCATGACCTATCAAACTATTGATGCCATTCATAGAAGCACTACTATTTGCTGACAACATTCCATTCACATTTAGATTTGATGACATCATCATGTCGTGTATGATTTTCTGTACTGAGCTTTGTGAGTCGTTTGCCTCTGCATCTCCGGATAGAGAAGGCTGTTGCATCGAGACATTTGGTGAATTTGCCGAGTTTGGTTGTGGATTGTTAGAGGATGATGGGGCTGGGGAGTGGAATGGGGAAGGAGCAGGTTGAGTTTGCGGCATATTGCTCGTAGAAACTGGTGATGGCATCTGCATACTATTATTACCTCCGTAAGGACTGTTCGCATTGGAAATAGGGTTTTGATTTCTGGAGTTGATTGAATTCTGGTGGAGGAGTGTAGCAATATTGCCTGTAGATGACGTTGTGGGCATCGAGTTTACAGTGTTACTCACACTCGGCATGCCATTGCTTGAGGCAAGTTGCATAACAGCAGCCTGTGCAGGATTGCTCGTGTTTTGGACCATCGTTTGCTGCTGCTGTGGCTGCTGTTGCTGCTGTAGCTGACCTTCGCTTTGTTGAGGTTGACCTTGAAGCCCCGGTTTTCTTCTTTGAGGAAATTTGGCCAAGCTCTCTGGAAACCAAGAATGTGCAAAATCAGATAATGGCAAGTCCCGAGATTACTAAAAAAGCACGAATCTAGAAGTGATAAAAATGTTTAAGGCATGAATAACTGATAGTCTCAGTTAATAAAATTCCAGCCAGCGGTTCCTAAGGCAGGAAACAATATATGTTGCTATATTAATGGAAATTCAATCAGATTGATAGCACTGCTGTGGTAAAAATTACTACCTCCAACCCATAAAGTTTAGTCCCCGGACAGCCAGACACAGACGTTAGCAAAACAAGTTGTTTATAATAAAATTGGAAAGCTAAAGTAATTTTCTAAGGGTTATTTTGTCAATATATGAGTAGGAAAGAGAACTTTGTGATGAAGTTATTTACAAGAATCTTGAGGATGCTTTTATCGTCGTGGGTTGTTATAGTTTCATTTTAGGTATGTGACTAAATCTGTGGGGCGGACAAATATAATTACTGAGATTAAATTTGTCGGAAGGACAGCCAAGTCATCTAAAGGGATGACATGTATCAAGTTGTCTTTTGGTGGGGCCCTAGGAGATTTCATTGCGTGCTATGTTGAGTTCCTTGCTGTGGCTTAAATTGAATCGGACAAATTGGTCGTATCTTAGCTACTAGCCATCATGGAGACAAAAAGTAGAAATGTAGAAAGTTATAACGAATCATAGATATATTGCTCAATATCAATGCCAAGTATTGCAAACTCATTCCTAGCTGATTGTTGCCATGTGGCCAAACGACACATTTCTAAAGAATTAGTAATAAAGAATCTTGCTTACCCATAGGTCCTGTTCCGGTTTCACGGCTATAATCAATAAGATCTTTCATGCTATTCACAACTTCTGAAATCTGCAATACCAGTAACTGAAGTATCAGGCCATCATGATCATTTAAGGGGAAAATGGTCGAGAGAGTCATATAATTGGTAATACCAAAATGAGATATTCAATCAATCCAAAAAGTGAATCATCCAAAAATAAAGGCTCCAGATATCTCATAAGCTTTTGTTTATCGTTTGTCATAAATGCTGCTAATAATAGACCACATGTGTTCTTTTTTAACAACAAGAGGAACAGAATTTTCATCCTAGTCTTCTAATAATGGGTGTTTTTCGATTACAAAATGTGTGCTTGCATATTTCAAATGTACCTTTTGCTAGTCGATTAATGCAGTTTAATTGTAATTTCAGTAAAATATACACTAAATTGGGTAATTCTTACATGCTACAATACAGTACTTTGTTCATAAACTTTCAACAAGTACCAATATGTTCATATACTTATAATATTTCCAGCACCTTGTGGCTTACACCTTACAACTGAACCATGGACTACTATATACTTTGAATATTATACGTCGAACTAAATAGGAACCAGTTTTGCCTTTAACCTTGTAAAATTGCATTGTTCTACAATTTGTAAATCAAGATGGGTGCTTCAAATTCAATCATTACCTGCAAACACCGTACATATCTCTTTGTATAGCCCAAATCATTTACTAATGGAACTTCCAATGCTTTAGCGAGCTGACGAGCTGAAGCTACAAACCTGGCATGCAAAGTTGAGAGACAAATTAATAGCGGATTAAAATATAATGCTATTTCTTCTATAGGCAGGCAATTTCTTTAATGTGGAACCAATATTTGCCTAAAACACAAGCATATATCCTCATGAAAAAGTCCAGGAGGGACAAGGGATGATATTATGAGAAAAAACAGCAGCAGTAAAGCAGGAAAATAGATTACACCCTGAAAGTGAACGTATAGGATAGTTTGTAATGATTTAAGTGCTGAGACTAAGGTTTTAAGCATTGAAATAATTATGTAATGCAATAGCATAGAAAAACATAATAAATGCAGATGGCACTATACCACTTGAACATTTGCAAAACAACTCATTGACCGAATGTGTATTTTGCAGTTAGAACATACATGCATATCAAAAATTAAGTAGAAGATTAATAATAGTTCAAACTCACATATTGCAGTTATTTTGTAGCTCAGAAACCGATGTACTGGATGATGCATTTGAGGTAGCAGCCTGGCATTTTTGTGCAGCAGCACCAAGTTGACCAACCTGCAGTTTAGGAATACCCTAATCAGTACATATAACAGTAAGAGATGAAGACCCTTCTTTGGAAAATCGACCAACAAAAGGAATGAAAGATGAGGATGTAACCTAATAATATATAGCTTACCTGGGGAATCAACAATCTTCTAGGAATAAGTTCTTCATGACGTCGAGCACAAAATTCCCACGAGCATATCTGTAATTTAGTTAGGAGAAAAAAGCTAGTAAACAGACAGCAGCTAAAGGTAAAACAACAAAGAAAGTAGCCGTTTGACTGTAGTGTAACCTTAAGGTCAGGAGAGAAAACAATTCGAAGCTGACCATCCCGAACAACACGAAGTTGGTCAAATACACTCTCCTGTATTGCTTTTGCATAGTCCAAAACAATTTGGCCGGAGGAATTCTGATACTCCCGGGGCATGTCAACATAGAGTAGTTCTTCTAAAGTACCACTTTCATATTTTATTTTGAAGAGTCTGGGCAGCACCTCAGCAGTTGCCTCTGACAGATCATGGAAACAATGTCAAACGACAAATAATCCTTCAATTAACTATTTAGAACAATTTAATAAGCTTGATATTTCTATGTTAGTGTGAGTTTGGGAGGAGAGGTTAGGATTAGACACTCTGATGGAGTTAAAGGAGCACTAAGCTGGAGCATGTAAAACCATGCCGGATGCAAGAACAGTTACACATACAGAGATGTAAAGACACTATGAAAATAAAAGGTAATATTTCACAATACTGAAGAAAACACACCAAATCCACGACCAGGCTTGCGATTGCAGATTTCACAGTGCCAAACATCCTGCACCGGAAACCAATAGTTAAATTGCATTCATCAGTTCAAGAAAAAGTACTGGAACAAACTGAGACTGAAGTCAATCCATTATTCAGTGTGAGATCTGACAAACCTGAGGGAAAACTCCAGTAGTTTGACGACCACTTCCATACATTGAGACACACCATTTTTTCTTGGCATTAGGTACAAAGTATTCAGCTACAAATTTCCTCCAGAACTCAATACTGTTATCCTACAAAATGAGGGATGCGGTCTGTTAATATCACACAGCACACTGAATAACGCCTTTTTTTCTTGACAAATAACAAGTAATCCTGCGACATTTCCTTACTTCAGGCCTATGTTGCTGCTGGTACATGTAATGTGTGAGCCTTCTGGCACACATTCCAGGCTCATACACAGGTTTCACAGGAGATCTAATTGGCAAATTCTGGTTTTGAAACTGTGCGGGTCTTTGCTGAGGCATCGACTTCAAGAGCTGCTGTTGCTGTTGATGCATATGCATGACCCTCTGTTGATGATACATCTGTGCAGCTGCAGCAGCCTGAGGGGACGGCCTTGACATGAGGAGATGCTGCTGCTGCTGCTGCTGCTGTTGATGCAAAAACAGAGACGAATCCGAGGGTTCCATCTTGACAGAACCCAACCCTCTCGTATTCTGTAGCTGTTGTGGTTCCAACTTCACAGTACCAAGACTCCGCAAAGCTTGAGTTTGCTCATTAGTTACTTGAGGCTCCATCTTGAGAGTCCCCACACCTCCTAATCCACCTCGCATCCCTTGAAACTGCTGCTGCTGTGGCTGTTGTTGGGAATTGCTTGGAACGGAAAACTGCTGCTGACTATTATGCTGGAAATTCTGAGGATCAACTTGCTGGTCTGTCAACATTTGGGAGCTTGCGTTATTCGTAAACTGCTGACCTTGACCGGACGAATTTGGGTTCGACGCCATAGGTGAAGACATATAAGATGGGGAAGGCTGACTAAATCCCATCCCATTTCCAACTCCAGAAAGTGCATCAGACTCTGCCCCTCCATCAATAAGCCCCCTTTGACCAGAACGCGAGCCCCCGTTTCCAAACGACTGATGGAGCAAAGATGATACATTGGGAGAATTCCCAATCATGTTCATGTTATTATACTGATGTCGAGGCGAAACCAAAGATTGATATCCATTTTGAGAAGGCCCTTGACTGCCCAAAAGCCCAGAATTTGCTCTTAATAAAGAAGGTGGAACTGATTGGCCTCCACCAAGTGGGGCCGGAGACCCCTGTGGCACCATTTTTTGCTGAAATCAACACACTTCAAATTACAAGTCTCCTAACACATTAAGACTACGCCACCTAAAGTATGACAATCACTACAATTTGCTCCCTACTTAGGCATATAAACTACTAAAGTAAGCATGTACATCTACTGTTAAAATAATAGAACCTAAAGAATATGGATAAGCCTCGTGCATGAGGAAGACTTATTGTGTTTTTGCAAAATTCAAGCTGAATATTAAGAATCTATGAATTCGGAAAAAGCTAACTTTGTCGTTGGACATTCTAAGTTTGCTCCTTTTCTATTGAAGCCATAATCTTTCACCAACTCTCACAAATCCCTGCAAAATGCAGTCAAATTCAAGTCAGGCTACTCATCAGCATCCAAAAATAGCAAGTAAATGGAATAAATTTGATTACCGAAAGAATTCAAACATAAATAAATTAAGAATAAGGCAAATATCAATGAGAATAATTAGATGAACTATAGATAAGAAGCGAAATCTAACGAACGAGAAATGACAGCTAAAATCGAGCAAAATGGGAAAGAAGGTAGCTGATCAAACCCTAAATCCACTCAGAAAACATCAACGCACGCGATCCAAAACATTACTCAAATTGCACATGCAAAACAGACAAGCGAATCACAAATTGTTTGAACAAAAGGGAAAAATCACAACTTCATTTCAACAAAAACACAAAAAATCCAAAATGAAGAAAAATACAAACATGGCAATGGAGCAGAGAACTCACCGAAGTAGGATTCCAACACGAAAGTGGATAATTTCAACGCTGGCGTCACTCGAAATCCACAATCACTGAGATTAAGCTCTCACTGCTCTTTTCACTTTCAGCGCCACTTAATTAACAACGAAGAGAAGAAGAAGAAGAAGAAGAAGAAGAAGAAGAAGAAGAAAAGCCAACTAATTTCCCCTCCGAACACAATTACAAAGATAGATACGGTTTAAGCGTATGGATAGCTGCCAAAAACGAATCCTTCTCTAATCAAAAGAGACACAGTTTACTGAGTGAGCTCTAGAGGGAGAAAGATGGAACAGAGAGGAGAGAGAGAGAAAGAGAGAGAGAGAGAGAGTTTGGGGTTTTATTGCGGACGTCAAAAGTCATTAGATGGGATTGAATAATTTCTCTCAAATTTCATTCTTTCTTCAGCTTTTCTCTCACTAGTCGAATCTTCTTCTTCTTCTTTTTCCGTTACATCTTTAATTTTTATTTTATTTTATTTTGTTACACTAATCTAATGTTTTCGCTTATTCTTTTTATAAATATTCTCTAATTTCTATCAAAAAATAAAAAATTGGAGGATGATTAATTTTAGATATAAATTTATGTGAATAATTTAAATTATGTTGGGAGGTATTCATTGAGACAGAAGGTTTACAGCTGCATCACTTTACCTTCAACTTGAGAGCACGCTGTTTGTTGGTGTTTAATTACTTAAATGCCCCCGGCATTCATCTGATCGTTTATTATCGACATACTTAATATATCGACAGATTATATAATACTAGCATTTACTTTTTTTGTATTTTACTTTCGAGCATAGATATATAATAATATTTCTTAATTATATTATCGTCACGTTATCGAGAAAGACATTAAATATGTCGACGGAGGGGTATATATCGGCAAGATAGGAGGGGTACATGTGTACTTCTATAAGTTTAATTAATTCATCTTATTTCACAGGCGTGACGACATGCTAGTGGCCTGACTAAATAGACATGATTAATTAATAATTAATAGCCAATAAATCCAATAGCTAAATACTGTTCTTCATAATCGAATTCTCTAACTAATTCCACTTAGTTCAAACTTCTTGACGACTATATCCAAAAAAATCAAGAAAATCGTCGTCAATCATTAATAATTCAGATTCGAGATCTTTCATCACAGACATATCGTCACTGGTCACTAATGATACAAACTCGAGATCTTTCATTACAGACATTAGCATTTTACGGATAGGCCAATAACATTGCAACATCTTGTACTAAAAAGCATGTGCAAAAGAAGATAAATAAATGAAAGTAGTGATGAGAATTGATCTATGAGTGTGACAAAGCAAAATTAGGGATAGGTAGATATTCCTTAGGCAATTAATACAAGTACTTGTATGTCATGAACGCAGAAGAATTAGGGATCGAGAGAAAGAAGATAATGGAAGAGGGAATTGGTGAAGAAGAAGGAAATGCAGAGGAAGAAGAGAACGCACAGGGAGGAAGCGTGTTTCTCAACTATAGTGGCTAAAGTTGAATTAAGAGGTGTAGTCCACGTGTCTTCATTTGTGGGCTGGAAATTGTTTATTTCTTATTTAGTGAGTTTCTTTAATTAAAAGTTGTAATGTACTGCAAAGAATTTGGGACCACTCCCTATATAAGGGAGAGTCATTTTCGCATATGAAGTAAGAAGAAAATTATCCAATTCCTCCTTACTTTCTCTCCAAGTCTTCTCCCCTTTCTACCTTCATACCTTCATACGGCACTTTTTCCAGAAAACACAAAAAAATATTATTTGCTTATGAAATTACTGTAGTTATACACTACAATTGGTATCTTAGAGCCAGGTTCTTGAAAATGGCTGAAGGCACTCGTTTCAAAGACCTGCAAGAGGCACAAAAGCGATTAGATGGTATTCTCCAAGCTGAAACAATCAAGAGAGATGCTGCTGAATTAAAATTGGAGGAGAAATTGGACACCATAGCCAGTAAGTATGATCACCTCTCTAAAACCTTGGCTGAAATTTCTTTGCAATTGTTGAATCAAAGCAAGGAAAGAGGGGGTTCAGATTCAATACCAATTCTGCAAAATCCTACTCCTTTAACTATGGGGGCAGGTTCTTCCTCGTTCCATACTCCATCTTCTGCTCACTCATCTCCCAACTATTCAGGTCCTAGAATTGATTTTCCTAGGTTTGATGGTTCAAACCCTAGATCATGGGTCATGAAATGCAATGGATACTTTAGATTAATGCCACCATGCACTGATGTCTATAAAATCACTCTAGCTTCAGTTCATTTTGAGGGCAGGGCTGCTATGTGGTATCAAAATTGTGATCCTACTGTTAATGATTTAACATGGGGTCAATTTGTGGACGCAATTGCTGCCAGATTTGAAGATTTAAAAGAGAGCAAAGTAATTGCTGAATTCACTAAGCTCAAACAAACAGGGTCTTATATGAGTTATGTTGATAAGTTTGAAGAGCTAAGGGGGTGTGTTTCTCTGTTAAGTAAGAAAGGTTATTCTGAAGAGTTCTTTGTGGGAACTTTTATCAGTGGGCTTAATGAGGAGTTACAGTCATTTATGCACATGTTTGCACCAAAGAGTTTACAATATGCTATAGAGTTGGGGTTACAACAGTCTATGGCTATTGAGGCACTATCTAAGAAGATCAAAGGCCCTCCTCGTACTTACTCTAATCAGTATTCTTCTTACAAGAAGACTGATAGCCCTGCAAATCACTCCACAAGTGTGCCTACTAATACTGTGCTTAAACCCACTAAGCTTCTGACAGCAGCAGAGATGGCAGCTAGGAGAGAGAAGGGGTTGTGCTACAACTGCGATGAGATATATAAGTTTGGTCATAAGTGTAAAAATCGAATCAACTTCATGATCATGACAGAAGAGGAAGAGTTATCATACCTTCAAGAGCATTCAGTAGGTGACGACGAAACTGATATGCCATTGCAACACATGGAGGAGGTACAAATGTCTTTAAATGCTATTGCTGGAGAGGGAGGCATTACTACTATGAGGGTATTGGGAGAGATGGCTGGTCACAAATTGCATATTCTAATTGATTCAGGAAGTACCCTTAGTTTTATCCAGGAACAAACAGCTAAGAAACTTGGATGTTCTCTTGTGGATTCAAAACCCTTGCTGGTTAGAGTTGCTAACGGTCAGAAAATGATCAGTACGAAGCAAGTTGCTGATTTTCAATGGAAAATGCAAGATAGAAGTTTCATGTACTCACCTAGGTTGCTGGATAACGTGGGTTGTGATATGATTTTGGGAGGTGACTGGCTGAAATCATGTACTCCAGTGGAATTAGACTATGAGGGAATGTCTGTTACAGTAACCAAGGGAGGAGAGAAAATAAAATTGCAAGCTATCACCTCTTTAAGTGATTGCCACATGATTTCTGCACCATCACTCTATAAATTATTTCACAGTCAGTTACAAGATACCGTGGATGAGGTTTTCATTGTTGTACCACAGAAGGAGGATGAAGAAACTAACCCGGAGCTGCAAGAGTTACTTGAGGAATTTCAAGATATATTTGAGGAACCAACTGAGCTACCCCCTTCAAGAGGAGTTGAGCATCAGATCGTACTCAAGCCTGATAGTGTACCCAAGCATCAACATCCTTACAGGACTTCACACCACCATAAAAATGCGATTGAGGAAATTATTGCTGATCTGCTCAAGTCAGGCTTTATTCAACACAGCAAAAGCCCATTTGCTTCTCCTGTTATCTTAGTTAAAAAGAAGGATAATAGTTGGAGGATGTGTGTTGATTACAGATATTTAAACACCCTAACTGTCAAACATGAGTATCCAATTCCTATCATTGATGAACTTCTTGATGAGTTATTTGGAGCTAAATTTTTCTCCAAAATCGATCTGAGGTCTGGTTATTTCCAGATTTTGATGAAGCCGGAGGACAGGTATCTTACTGCTTTTAGTACTCACCATGGGCACTTTGAATTTTTGGTTATGCCTTTCGGTTTATGCAATGCTCCTGCAACTTTTCAATCTCTCATGAATATTACATTTCAAGATTATTTGAGGAAGTTTGTGTTGGTATTCTTTGATGACATATTAGTCTATAGTGCTACTTGGACTGACCATTTCCATCACTTGAGAGTTGTCTTGCTCCTACTTCGGCAGAACAAGTTGTTTGCTAAGAGGAGTAAATGTAGTTTTGGCCAGACTCAAGTCGAATATCTTGGACACATTATATCGCAATCTGGGGTAGCTACTGATCCCACCAAGATTGCAAGCATGGTTAATTGGCCAGTTCCAAAATCAGTGAAACAATTAAGGGGATTTCTGGGGTTGACAGGCTACTACAGGAAATTCATAAGGAATTATGGCTCCATCAGCAAACCTCTAACTGAATTGCTGAAAAAAGATAACTTCAAGTGGAATCCTTCTGCTGAAAACTCCTTCCAGCAGCTTAAGACAGCTATGATTTCAGCTCCAGTTCTGGCTCTCCCTGATTTTAGCAAGCCTTTTGTTATAGAGACTGATGCTAGCGGTTCAGGAATTGGAGCAGTACTCATGCAAGGTGGGAAACCTATTGCTTACCTCAGTAAGAGTTTATGTCCTCGGAACCAGGCTCTTTCTATCTACGAAAGAGAATTTTTGGCTGTTCTCTTAGCAATTCAGAAGTGGAAACCTTATCTACAAACTCACCCTTTTGTCATAAAGACAGATCAACAGGCTCTCAAATACCTTTTGGATCAAAAGGTAATGAACCCACTGCAACAAAAATGGTTAACCAAACTACTTGGGTTGAATTATGAGATCCAGTATAAAAAGGGAGCTGAAAACAAAGTTGCAGATGCCCTCTCTAGGTGTGAACCTTGGGATTCTACGTGTACAGCCATCACTACAGTCACTCCTCTTTGGGTTCAGAAAGTCACCAATAGTTATTCCACAGATGCTTTTTTCTCTAAAATCTTATCTGCAAAGCTCATTGATCCTACTTCTTATCCAGAGTTCACTTTATCAGGAGGTGTTTTAAGGTACAATGGACGAATTGGGATTGGTCATGATCCACAACTACGGGATTCTATTTTGATAGAGATGCATTGTTCCTCTTTTGGTGGTCATTCAGGGGTTTTGGGTACTTATATGAGATTGAAAAGGTTGTTTTATTGGCCTAATATGAAAAATGATGTTCTTGCATTTGTAAAAGGTTGTGATGTGTGTCAGAGAAACAAAGGTGATGCAGGACCTTACCCTGGGTTACTTCAACCCCTACCCATTCCTTCTCAAGCTTGGTCACACATCTCTATGGATTTTATTGAGGGGCTTCCCAAATCTGGAGGGAAAAATGTCATCTTGGTGGTAGTGGACAGATTTACCAAATACAGTCATTTTTTAGCCTTATCACATCCATTTTCTGCTCAGTCTGTGGCTAAGTTATTCTTGGATTCTATTTACAAATTACACGGGCAACCTGTCAGCATTGTTACAGACAGAGATAAGGTCTTTACAAGTTCCTTTTGGCAGGAACTTTTCAAATTAATGGGGACTCAATTAAGCATGTCAACTGCTTATCATCCTCAGTCTGATGGACAGACTGAGAGAGTCAATCAGTGCCTGGAGAATTACTTAAGGTGTATGACTAGTATGAAGCCTAAACAATGGTTGAAGTGGCTGCCCTTAGCAGAATATTGGTACAATACCAATTTCCATTCTAGCCTAAAGCTTACACCATTTCAAGCTCTATATGGTTATCAACCCCCATCGTTTTCTATCAGTCCTTATTTTGATTCTCCTACTTCTGAGGCAACAGACACTATTGCACAGAGACAACAAATGGTGGAGTTATTGCGTGATAATCTCAGTCATGCTCAGAGCAGGATGAAATTCTTTGCAGATAAAGACAGACAGGATAGGCAATTTGAAATTGGGGATTTTGTTTATTTGAAGTTACAACCTTTTCGCCAAAGTTCAGTGGCTGTGCGTCGCAACTTGAAGCTTGCAGCCAAATATTATGGACCTTACAAAATTCTGCAGAAAATAGGTACAGTTGCATATAAGTTGGACCTTCCTACTTCTTCCAAAATTCACCCAGTTTTTCATGTTTCTCTATTAAAGAAGTGTTTGAGCTCAAAGGTTGTGCCTTTGCAAGATTTACCTGCTACAAATGCTGAGGGAGAATTTCAGGTTGAATCGCTTTCAATTTTGGCACATCGTGAAATTCGTCGCGGTAAATTGGCTGTGGAGCAAGTGCTTGTCAGCTGGAATGCTAATTTTCCTGAACTCGCATCTTGGGAAGATATCAAATTTCTGCAGAGGAAGTTCCCATCCTTTTACCCTTGGGGACAAGGGTCGTCTTCTCCGGGGGGTATTGTCATGAACGCAGAAGAATTAGGGATCGAGAGAAAGAAGATAATGGAAGAGGGAATTGGTGAAGAAGAAGGAAATGCAGAGGAAGAAGAGAACGCACAGGGAGGAAGCGTGTTTCTCAACTATAGTGGCTAAAGTTGAATTAAGAGGTGTAGTCCACGTGTCTTCATTTGTGGGCTGGAAATTGTTTATTTCTTATTTAGTGAGTTTCTTTAATTAAAAGTTGTAATGTACTGCAAAGAATTTGGGACCACTCCCTATATAAGGGAGAGTCATTTTCGCATATGAAGTAAGAAGAAAATTATCCAATTCCTCCTTACTTTCTCTCCAAGTCTTCTCCCCTTTCTACCTTCATACCTTCATACGGCACTTTTTCCAGAAAACACAAAAAAATATTATTTGCTTATGAAATTACTGTAGTTATACACTACATTGTACTTACTACTAGTGGGCCTTCACCAAGGCCCATTATCTAAACGGGTCCATTTTTAATTGGGTCAAGGCCCACTTAATTTCTTCTCACCAACTCGACATGATTTGCTTCTAACTAAAGCAAATCCACCATCTTTATCAATTTGTTAGTCTATTTATAGCAATAATTGTACGGAATAAAATATTAAAGAAATTATTTTTCTAATATATTTTATAAAATTAAATATCATTTGCACTAGTTTTTTTAGGAATTGGGCCGAAAGAACACCTAATGGGCCTAACTGAATGGGCCTATATTCATCTACTTTTAATGGGCCTAACATAATGGGCCTATAAATAAAAAGTTAAAATTTTCCCGCTTCGTTTCATTTTTTTTAATAAGGCAGACACAACTCACACACACACTGACACACCTAAGGTGACTCGAACGCCGGAACTCACTCCCGTGTCGTTTTCTAAAGTCTTGTTACGGCATTCCGAGCATTATCTCCCATTATGCTAAATTTAGCATAAATCTTGACATATATCAATGAAGTGACGTATGCATCAAAATATAGTGTAACATTCGTTGATTTCTCTAGCTTTTGATCTCGAAAATAAAGCGCATTTGCACATTCACTATTGATTATTGTTGCATATACTATTTGTTACATAGTTTGTATAGCTAAGATTATTAATTTTGGCAAAAACTTGTATGTGGCCGGCTGCACCATGCGGCCGGATCCACTTGACCCGCCCGGCCTGCCAACCCGACCCGGCCCGGCCCAACTGTGGTCAACCCGACCCGGTTGACTCAATTTCGGGTCGGGTCAACCCGACCCGGTCCGTGTTGACCCGACCCGTTTAAGTAAAGTGTCAATCTTTGTTAATAAAAGTGCTAATCTTTATGAACAAAAGTGTCAATCTTATAAATAAAAATTTATACGTAATTTGTATGTATGTAGTAATTTTAAAATTACTTTATAGGGTTCATATATCAATTTAGGGTTTTATAATTATTGTTTAGTTTTTAACTTCAATTTTATAATGTTGAATATGGATTATAAATTGAAACTTAGGATATATAATTCTCCAGCAAAAGTGTCAATCTTAATGAATAAAAGTGCCAATTGTTCTGAATGAAAGTGCCAATCTATTTGATATCGAAAATTTTATATTTTTTTTTATCGATTTGTTATTATAATGGTTTGATATTATGGTTTATATTATTATTATAATAATATTATTATTATTATTATTATATATCTATAGATATATACATATTATTTATTTTCATAACATGAAATTAATATTCATTATTAACGTATTTTTCGTAAAAGTGTCAATTATTATGAATAAAAGTGTCAATGTTTCAAAAGTGTCAATCTTTATAAACAAAAGTGTCAATGTTTCAAAGTGTCAATCTTTATAAACAAAAGTGTCAATCTTAATCCGGCCTCACGGTGAGGCCGGCCTCACAGGAGTGTGTCCCATTACTTTTTAGCGGTGTTACATTATTTATTATTTAATTAGGCTTAATATATACATATTATTGCACAAGAAAGAAAGAAAAAAACAGTATTTGTTTGTTTTAGGTCCACCATTTATCCAATATTAGAAAGAAAAGAACAAGAGCCCAACATCCTCCTAATTCAACTATTATTTGCAAATAAATGAAAAGGACACATTCCAATCTCCAATCCTAACCTAACTGTGGGCCTCTCCGATCTCCGTTCGTTTCATTTTTCTTGATTCGTTGCTACGGATTAGTATTTTATACGAGTAGGATATTCTTGAATACCAAAACTAAAGAAATTCAATTACACAACATTAGGCAAAATGGAAATAGTACTACTAGTATTGAAGATAATGGCTAATTGGCTATGTCAATCTTTGGCATAAGCACATGCTTAATAGGATAGTACCTAAGGCTTTGAGAGTGGTATCATTACAATTAAGAGGAATGGAGGTGATCATCTACACTACACTTGCTCATGCGCCGGTTGTCCGCCGTCCGATTGCGTCTGTTGAGGGGCTTTACCGCCCTGCTTCTCCATCTCCGTCGCCTTCTCCTCCCCCTCGCTTCCGCCTTTGCCCTTGTTGTTCCGGTATATGGCGTAGAGGATCAGCTGCACCGCCCCCAATCCGCTCCCAAAACCGTTCGGAATCTTGAAACACGAGATCATAAATCGAATTTTAGGGGGTGAAATGACCAACTATAACATCCCAAAATAGTGATTTTATACTTACTGCAACAAAAGGGTCTTTTCCAAGAAGGCCAAAGATGAACCATGAAGTTCCACACAAGAATACAAACAAGGATAAAAAGAATGGCATGAACTCCACACTTTTTGTCTTGATCACCAACCTCTGCAATTTTTATATGATGAATCAGCCAACAACAACCAGATACTATGTCATCTACAGAGAGAGAGAGGAGAGAGAGAGGGCTTACAATGATGGTGAGAGGGGAGCCATACATGATGATGGAGAAGACAGTGGCAGCAACCCCACAAAAGAGCTTTCTTGAATTGCCATGGAGGGCAAGGAGAGAGACAAGAACAACTGTGGCAAAGAGGGACAGAACTAGGATGAACAATCCAAGAATCTTGGATTTCTCCTTCCTTGGTGCAAATAGGAGGAAGACAAGCACATAGACTGTTTCAATCACTGCACCAGTCCCATTGATTGTGGACACTAGCAAGTTGTTTGGGGAGACAAATGGCATTCCATACCTATTCACAATTCACCATGAAATTCATAACATAAGCCCTCATGAAGCAAGAAATCGGGGATCGAAAATCGAAGAAATTCGAATGAATTACCAAGCAGAGAGCAAGCAGTTGAGGAGAGTCATGACGTAGGGAACCCCAGAAAACTGCTCTGTGGATCGATTCCTCACAATCCTTTTGAAGGTAATCCTACCGACATATTTCAATAGACACCATTAATTCAAGATTCAATTTTTTTTAGGGAAGAAATTCTGTACTTCTTGAAGCGATAATGACAGCAAATACAGAGAGTATTGGGGCCGTTTGTTGAAGCAGAATCATCAAAATATCTATCAAGAAACTCAGAATCATGGTGTAGAGAGAGAGAGAGAGAGGGTTAGAGACTTACAATGGAGCCAAGAAAAGAAAGAGCGCAAAGGCATTCCCTGCATCATTCAACAAAAACCCACCAAAAATCACAACTCAAGAAAACAAAAGTGAAGAAATTCAAGAAACTGAGGAGGAAGGAAAAAACCCACCGAAAATTCCAATGACAAAGTGCAGAACATCCGCCATTTTCCCAGCAATTCAAGAACAAATTTTTACCCCCTTCTTCACAAGAAAACGACCAATGCGTGTGAGTGCGTGCGTAACTAAAGAATGAGAGAAGAGAGGGAGAGGGGGAGAGAGAGAGAGAGAGACGCAGTTATATATAATGGGAGAAGCTAGGAAGAAGTTGGTGCACACGCAGTAACAGAAACTGAATTTACAGCTTGCCACCATTTTACTTTCTTTATTAAAATTCGAAAAAAAATCTATTTTTGTGAAAGTGCAGAACTGCTGCAGCTGCTGAATTTCATCACAGTACAAGCCACCGATTTCATTTTCATCCTATTCAATTTACCATCAAATTTGGGTTTTGATTAAAATTACAAATTAATAAAAGTGCGATCTTTGCATGTTTGCTTAATTAGGTAATATTTTGAGAAGGAGGTTAGTTTGCTAATTTTTGCTTAGATGACTCATTCCCTTCTCATCTTTTGGCAATTTCTCACGTTTCATATTTCATTCATGTTGAAAATATTTTTTTTCATGCATGAATTTTAATTCATTTTTGTGTGTAAAAAAATATGGAAATTGATTGATAGAAAAATAAAGAAGATAAATATGTATATCCACTTGGAATTCGCAAAACATAGAAGGCATCCGATACCTCTATCTATGTAGAGAAAAGATCCAAAATTGCTCATAGATGTGACAGAGAGAGAGAGAGGAACATGTGTGTCACAAGAAACGACACACTGATACGAATCTAAACCATAATCCTAACCCTAATGGTGAGGAGGCGCATGCAGACGAGGATGATAAGGAAGAGGATGAAGTTGTGGACGTTGAGTTCGATACGTCGGAGAACGTTGCCGACGTGAATGTGGTGGAGGGCCGAAGCGAGAGGCCCAAGAGATTGACGCGCGAGCCCAAGCGGTTTGATGGGTTCGTCCGTTAGCTATTCGCGTCGTTAGTGAGTCGTGGGCTTAGCCCATTAGTTGAGTCGGGCCTAAGTGCTCCGTTCGAGTTTTCTTGTTGGTTCTTTCCCGGAACGTAGTGAGTCGAACCAACCAGGGTTTAGTATTTATAAATTGTGTCGTAGGGTTGTATTCTATCGAAAATCATAACCAAAAACCCTATTTCTTTTATTTTTTTCTTTGCTGCCGCCGTTTATTGTTTTGGTGTGATCGTCGGGGAGAGCCCGCGACTACCTTGTTCGTTGTTCGATCTATCGCGAATATCTCGTTCGCGGCTTGATAGGGAATCGAAACCCTATCAATTGGTGCTTTCATTCGACCTCTTCCTTCCGCCATACCATGCACCCCAATTCGAATCGGGCGTTTCAATCATACTCGACGGCGCCACCGTCCTCAACGCCACTGGTTTCGTCGGCCCTGGTGCAGCAGCCATCGTCGTCGTCGGGCCCCACGCAACCATCGATGGAGACGCTGATCTCTGTTCTGCAGCAAGGGTTCGCCCGTCTTGAGGCTAAATTCGAGGCCTCCACTACTCGCACGGCGCCACCGTTGTTGGGATCCCACACGGAGCGTTCGTCGGAGTTGCAGGGGTCCGGCTGGGTTCCGCCTTGGCCTTCGGGGAGCCTACAGACGTCATCGACAGCGGTGTCGACGTCACCATGGGAAGACACTCGGCGGGGGTGTTCGGGTCAGCAAGGCGGCTACGCGCCGCGCCCTTACGCGTCTCACGGGCCCACGGCTTGGGACCCTCTGCCCGACCAGCTCATCAATCGAACCAGCGCCGCTTCTCCCACGGCGTGGGATCGCCCGATCGTGAATCGAGGGGAGAACCATGGGCCTCGTTCCTCATGGGAGCCGAATCAGTCGAGAGGGGGCCCTTCCCCGAATTCGTCCGAGCCGTCCCGCTTTATGCGTTTGGATCCTCCGATGTTCGATGGCTCGGACGCGCAATCATGGGTAACGAGAGTTCAATATTATTTCGATTATATTATGTTACCTCTTGACCAACGCTTACATAGTGTTATTGTTTTGTTTTCACCTCCGGCATCGGACTGGGTCTTCGCTTATCGGGAGGCCAATCCTCATGTATCGTGGCCGCAATTCTTGGACGATGTGCGGCGTCGCTTCGATCCCAACTACTTCGTGAACTACATTGAGGTGTTATCCAAGCTCACTCAGACGGGATCATTGTTGGATTATACCAACGAATTCGAGAAGCTAATGAATCGCACACATGGCCTTACCGAAGCCGCGTTCATTCCGATGTATATTGGTGGTCTTCGACAGCCTCTCCGAGGCCAGGTTCGCTTACAGCATCCCCGTTCTGTGTCGGCTGCCATGTCTCTTGCTTCGGAGTTTGATAATATGGGTGAGCGGGGAAATCAGGCCGTGAACCAGGCTTCTCGTCGTCCTTGGCCGAATCGGGACTCGCGGGGATTTACTTCAGGAGCGACTCCTATAGCACAGAGCTCAGATGCTTCAAAATCAGCTGCTGCCGTGAGCAACGGGACTCGCAACCGTGACTTATCCAAGCTGCCCATTGTTCGTTTATCGTCAGCCGAGAGGACGGAGCGTAGCCGCCAAGGGTTGTGTTGGTATTGCCCTGAGAAGTGGAGCGCAGGTCACGCGTGCAAGAAACCGGTACTGGCTTATATGGGAGTTGATGAGGAGGAGGAGGACATTCAGCCCTCGGGAGAGACCGAGGACGGTCCGGAGGTGGTCACTTCTGACCTCTCACATCTCTATAGCTTGGATGGTCGCCCGAGAGCTTCGTCTTTGGAGTTTCGTGGGGTTCTGGGGCGTGAAGAAGTTGGTATTCTCGTAGACACGGGTAGCACGCATAATTTTGTGCACCCGAAGGTGGCGGAGAAATGTTGTCTCGATCTCAACGAAGTGAAGCCGTTTCGTGTATACATGGGCAACGGGCAATCCCTT
The DNA here is from genome assembly GCA_029379335.1 of Thymus mandschuricus. NCBI lineage: Eukaryota > Viridiplantae > Streptophyta > Magnoliopsida > Lamiales > Lamiaceae > Thymus > Thymus mandschuricus. The sequence goes on from CM057074.1 coordinate 41,019,308, forward strand.
GTGTGCTCCTACGCTAGTTCGGGAACTTCAGTGGAAATTCAGGGGCATTTGTTTCAGATTGACCTGTTCGTTTTGCCGGTGCATGGTCAGGACATGGTGCTAGGTATGGCGTGGCTACGCTCGCTCCACCGTGTGACGAGTGATTATGATCACGGGACGTTGGAGTTTGTTCGGGGGAGTACGACGATCTGCTTGAAGGTCCCGCAGCGGGTGCCTCGTCAGGTTTCAGCTCACAAATTCGCTTCGTATTTGCTTCGGGCGGAGACGGCATCTTTATTCGAAATTGTGGCCATCACAGATGTGACTTTTGAGACTCCCCACGGTACTACTCAGACGAGGTTGGAGTTGCCGGAGGACTTGCCCCCGACCGTGCGCGTGGTGCTCGAGACGCATGCCTCGGTCTTCTCGGTCCCCACGAGTCTCCCGCCCAAGCGTGTGTTCGATCATCGGATTCACTTGCTTCCTAACTCGAAGCCGGTGAATGTTCGGCCATATAGATACCCTTATTTCCAGAAGGCGGAGATTGAACGACAGGTCAAAGAGATGTTAGAGATGGGCATTATTCGTCACAGCACTGGTGCGTTCTCGTCTCCGGTCTTGCTCATCAGAAAAAAGGATGGCTCTTTTCGATTTTGTATCGATTATCGGGCCTTGAATACTGCCACGGTACCCGATCACTTTCCTATTCCCACTGCCGATGAGTTGTTTGATGAGCTGGGACAGGCTAGGGTTTTTACGAAGTTGGACCTGCGTTCGGGGTATCACCAGATTAGGATGCATGATGACGATGTTTTTAAGACAGCCTTTCGAACTCACGACGGGCATTTCGAGTTCCTGGTTATGCCGTTTGGCCTGACGAATGCTCCGTCGACTTTTCAGGCCGCGATGAATGATATATTCCGTCCCTTCTTGCGCCGTTTCGTCATAGTATTCTTTGACGATATATTGATCTACAGTCCTTCGATGGCCAGCCATGTCGAGCATTTATCTGAAGTATTGGGAATCCTGTCTCGCAACCAATTCTTCGTTAAGTTATCAAAGTGTGTGTTTTGTAGCTCGACGGTTGATTATTTGGGGCACGTCATTACGGAGGGTTCTTTGAGGGCGGATCCTTCCAAGATCGAGGCAATGGTGGCGTGGCCTCCGCCTAAGACGGTCAAACAGTTGCGTGGGTTCTTAGGCCTCACCGGGTACTACCGGCGTTTCATTGCAGGGTATGCCGTCATCGCTTCTCCATTGACGGACTTACTAAAAAAGGATTCCTTTGAATGGACTACTGCAGCGGAAGAAAGTTTTAAAGAATTGAAGATTGCTATGACTTCAGCCCCCGTGTTAGCTTTGCCGGATTTTTCGAAGCAATTTATTGTGGAGACAGACGCGTCGGGCACCGGCATCGGGGCGGTTCTTCTTCAAGGCAAGCATCCGTTGGCCTATTTCAGTAAGAAGCTCGGACCGCGGCGACGAGTGACCTCGACTTATCATAAAGAGTTGTATGCTATTGTCGAGGCCGTTCAGAAATGGAGGCAATATCTTCTCGGACGTGAATTTATCATTCGCACGGACCAGAAGAGCCTCCGGGAGCTCCTCCAACAAGTTATCCAAACCCCCGATCAGCAGCTCTATGCCCGGAAGTTGATGGGCTTCAAATTTGTGATCGAGTACAAGCCGGGGGTGCTGAATAGGACGGCCGATGCTCTGTCCCGGCAAGGAGATGAGCCCACGATAGAGGCTTCGGACGAGATAGGGGCCGGGGCGAGTGTTGAGGCCGAGGCAGCGGCTCGGGAGGACGCGGCGTTGTTTGCTGCGGTGGCTCAGCCGATGCCGGACGTATTTGAGATTTTGAGGAATGACGTTCGCTCAATTCAGGAGCTGCGTGATCTTTGGGAGTCTATTGAGAATGGGACAGCTCCGAGTGACTATCAAGCGAGGGACGGCTTGATCTATCGAGGGCATCGGATTGTTGTGGCGTCTTCTTCGGCTGCCAAACACGCAATTATGTATGAATTCCACTCCACTCCGTTCGCTGGTCATCCCGGCATCGAGCGTACGTTTCGGCGGTTATCTTCGGCTTTTTATTGGCCGCACATGCGTAGGGAAGTGAAAGAGTTTGTGGCAGCTTGCTTCGACTGCCAAACTACGAAGTATTCAACTCAGAAACCCGCCGGGTTGCTTCAGCCGCTCCCGATTCCTTCGCAGGTTTGGGAGGATGTTTCGATGGACTTCATCACGGGGCTCCCTCAGTCGAAAGGGTCCACGGTGATCATGGTGGTTGTCGATCGCTTTTCAAAGTACGCGCATTTCGCGCCTCTCCCGACTCGCTTTGACGCTTGGAGGGTGGCCAATGCTTTTGTGGATTATGTTGTGAAGCATCATGGTTTCCCTCAGTCTATTGTATCCGACCGTGATTCTGTTTTTGTGAACGAGGTTTGGGAGAACATGCTCCGTTTGAGTGGGACGAAGCTCCATTTTACGACTGCTTATCACCCGGAGTCGGACGGTCAGACGGAAGTGAAGAATCGAGGCCTCGAGCAATATTTGCGCGCGTTCGTGGCTGATAACCCCGTGAAATGGACGAATTTTCTTCCGTGGGCCGAGCTAGCGCTAAACTGCTTTTATCATAGCGGGTTGGGGACGTCGCCCTACAAAGCTTTGTATGGGAGGGACCCGTCGTCGCTGTTAGCGCCGCGTCCGTCGGCGGCTTGCCCAGGTTCGGTGGCCGAGGTGATTAGGCAGCGTGGAGAGCTGCTGGTGTGGCTTAGGCGTAATCTTGAGAGGGCCCAGCAGCAAATGCGTGTCACGGCGAATCGCGGTCGCCGTGATGTTGAGTACAACGTTGGTGATCGTGTTTTGTTGAAACTACAATTGTATCGCCAACATTCTGTGGCTAAACCGCTATCTCCAAAGCTCGCGAGGCGGTTTTATGGTCCGTTTGAGGTGTGTGAACGGATCGGGAAGGTGGCTTATCGATTGAAGCTTCCCGAGGAGAGTAGAATACATGATGTTTTTCACGTGAGCCTCTTGTGGCCATTTGTGGAGGGAAACGTGGCAGCCTTACCTCCCTTTCCGTCCTATTTTGCGAGGGGGCGGGCGGTGGCTCGACCGGTTGCTTTGTTGGATCATCGGAGTGTGCGTAGGCATGGTGTGGTGGTTGAAGAAGGGCTTCTCTCGTGGGATGACGATGGAGGGGCGTCGCCATCATGGGAGCCGATGGAGGTGATCCATCGCCGGTTTCCTAATTTGCTCCTTGAGGACAAGGAGCGTGTTAACGGGGGAGGGGTTGATACGAATCTAAACCATAATCCTAACCCTAATGGTGAGGAGGCGCATGCAGACGAGGATGATAAGGAAGAGGATGAAGTTGTGGACGTTGAGTTCGATACGTCGGAGAACGTTGCCGACGTGAATGTGGTGGAGGGCCGAAGCGAGAGGCCCAAGAGATTGACGCGCGAGCCCAAGCGGTTTGATGGGTTCGTCCGTTAGCTATTCGCGTCGTTAGTGAGTCGTGGGCTTAGCCCATTAGTTGAGTCGGGCCTAAGTGCTCCGTTCGGGTTTTCTTGTTGGTTCTTTCCCGGAACGTAGTGAGTCGAACCAACCAGGGTTTAGTATTTATAAATTGTGTCGTAGGGTTGTATTCTATCGAAAATCATAACCAAAAACCCTATTTCTTTTATTTTTTTCTTTGCTGCCGCCGTTTATTGTTTTGGTGTGATCGTCGGGGAGAGCCCGCGACTACCTTGTTCGTTGTTCGATCTATCGCGAATATCTCGTTCGCGGCTTGATAGGGAATCGAAACCCTATCACACACACAAATATGGGGTGCAATCATATATTTTTGAGTTCCATATTTACACATATGTGGAATTCATTTTCAAGAATTAAATAAAATCGGTCACCAGCTTCGTATTCCCTTCGTTTCTTTTTATTTAGCTCGTTCGTTGAATGCGACTTATATATATTCTTATTTTTCATGGCTTCACATGTGTCCTTATTATTCGATATGCTACAACTAAGAATCAGACTGTTGTCACATACATATGAGTTGATGAATTATTCTTGTTGGATGGCAATTCACAAACGTAAAGTGATCGATCAACAGTCCAATATCTAAGCTTCATACAAATTCAATTTAACTTAATTACCACTAATTATAGATGATCAAAATCTTTGAGATTATGAAAGTCAATACGCTTTGTCTAATCAAGAACATACTAAATGCAGCACGATAACATTAAGGTTGCCCTCTGCACTAGGGCTCTTCGTTTGATCCGATCCGAATCTAGCTAATTAATTTTAAATTTTTGTGTAGAATTTAGTGTACGAGTGACTCGGCATATTTATGAGATCGTTGAATTAAGTTCATCAACTTGCCACAAAATTGTACTCTCTTTTTCGGGTTAGAAAAAGGACAAATATGTTAATCGCGGAACTAAGTGCATACGCGTATAGTAGTACCTTATAGAAGCACAAAGTTAACAATAATTAGGTCAAAATTATAGAGAATTAGAGATCGCCAAATCTAGTTGCGATTGGAGACTAATCTAGAAACACCCACAATCTTGAGGTAATTTCTTTCCCCTAATCATGAATAATGCTTCAATCTTTATAAAAGGTTTCTCCCTTTAATCAAACTTTTTTGCAATTATTTTTTCTTCATTGTAAGTAAAACACACACTTAGTGGGCCTCTAGCTAATTCCTCAAAATTATTTAATTTCAAGTTGTTAGAGTTCCCGAGCACCACCATCGATTTGCATTAGTGTGATATTGTCTGCTTTGGGTCTAGTCAGCACGGTTTTGCTCTTAGATTATTGAACGAAGTACATAATTAAGCAAGTCCATAAAAATGTGTCTGAGATAAGGGTTTTGATGTTTGAGGGGATATATTGAAATAATAATAATGTTATTGAAGGTTAGTTGCATGTTACATTACATTGCCGTTAAGACAAGGGTTTCTTTACCTGGTCCTTATCGATTTCTCATGCAGAAATTAGTCTGCGTGTGTGTGTCTCTAGAGAGAGAGAGAGAGAGAGAGCTCAGCGTCTCAGCCGCAGAACCATAAATTGAGCTTGTGCAAGAACATTCTGATAGTGCCATGGCTGCTTTTTAAATCCGTTAAATATTAAAATCGAGGCACACCCATATGAGAATAAACCGAGATCAAGTGGCAAATTAAATGCATGCATGCATGCAACAATACTTTAAATTGAATCATCTGTGACATCACAAATTAAATGCGATATATACTCAAAAGAGAATAGAATTTTGTTTTTGGACGTAAAATATTTCAACGCAATTTAGTGGCTTAAGATTTAATTAATTAGGTATAAATTGAATCAAATTAGGTTAGATAATTAATCAACCACGTGAGAAATACAATTTCACTGACTAATATATATAGTTTGGATAAGATATTTGTTTGAGGACGTAAGAAATCTTTGTAACACTATCTACTAATATTAGTAATATATCCCACAATTAATATTTTAGATTTTTTTCTTTTCCCTTTTTTGGTTGAGGGTTGGGTAGTTGGAAAGATGAGTTAAAAGAGTCAACAACGTGTTTACTACTACCTTCGTTCTACTCTATTTGGCCTATAGAGTAGATAGATGTAAGGTGTAAAATAATATACTAGCAGATCAAATGGAGTGGCACGAAACGAGTACTACCATGACATACGTATACTCATTATAAGAATTGTTTCTAATGACAGAAGAATAATAGAACTTGACGACGTCTTAATTAAATCCAACGAGCAAGGAGATTATTGAAAATTACAATACGGACGAACAAAATCGATAACTTTTACAAGTTCGAGTTTTTAGACGACGCAAAATTTCATCAGAAATAGAGTTTTGTTTGATTAAATTAAATAAGTGCCATGGGTTTTAGGTAACCATTTATTTATTGCAGCGGTGAGATTAATTCCGGCGGGACCGTTTCATTCTATGCTACTGTTTTATTTCCTTCCAACTAATTTATTTATTTTAAAATTTATACCACTATTATTCCAATTATATTTTTTGATAATATCGTAACAAACTATTTTTAGCCGACTTCGATATTACTGGAATTTTAAAATAAAAAACAATTGATATTAATTATTATTTACTGGGCCGCATATTTGGGCTTCAGCCTTCCACTTAGGCCAGTATTATTATTTAGCCCAAATTGTGATCATCACCATACAAATAAGAAGCTTGCCCGCGTCAACTAAAACGGGACGAAGGGGTATTCGATTTTAGAATTAAATTACTATTATTAAACTCCAAAGCACGTTACACACTGATTAGTTAACACTAAACATGAAGAAACTATTACATTCACTACTACCAAATGAGCTAAGCTCATGACAAACTCCCCTCATAATTTAAGCATAATATATAATTATGCATTCCAAATTATTTATAATTATTGGGGTTTATTTTATAAAGTAAATTAATTAGGGCCCAACATTCTTAGCATAGTTGGGCCTATTGGGCTGAAGAGAATTATTAGCAAGGCCCAGGCCCATTTCCAAGTTCCCATCCACTGCACTTTTTCATCCTTGTTCTTGCGGTAGATTCCATGCAAAATCAATTGCATTGCTCCCAACAAACACCCAAATCCATTTGGAATCTGCAACACATCACATTTAGGGTAATTCTATACATAGCCAAGAAATTACTCTTCATAGCCCCTTCTTAAAAAAAATAATAAAATGTAATATAATTTGTCGAAATTACCCCTTAACCCCCAAATTTTAATTATAAAAACACCACATGTAGCCCGTATCTTTTTAGTTAAGAGAATATATAGCCCCCTTCTTTTTTCTTTCATGAGAAAAACGTATAGCCCCATTTTTGTTTGTTGAGAAATAATTTTTAGCCCCCACAATGAGAAGATACTTGATAATTTGAAGAATTATAGAACATAACCCTTCCTTTCTTCAAACGGAAGGAACAGAGATAGAATCAGACCAATTCCCGAAATGCCTTTCTGGATATTCCTCAATGTCCCGGCTATTCACGGAATTGTTTGAACTTAAAGGAGATCTTCTATAATTTCGCACGTGAGGGGTGATTTCTTGGTTTCGTCCAGTCATTAATAACTTGATTATTTTTAGATAATAGTATATAGAAACAACGCTTGTAAGGAGTCCTATTAAAACCAATGAATATAGGCATCCCCCTGTAATTGTACAGGCTCCCATAGCAATAACATATTTCGGTTTGGGCATTTGCTCATATAATATCACCAAGGAGGGGGAAGAAGGGTCCACGGGCAATGAATGAGAAGATCGAAAGGTTGGAAGAAGAAAGGATTTTTTGGTTAGACGCATCACAAAAATCAAAAAGCTTTGCAATAGGAAAATTAATGAGAGATGGGTAGCGGCATAGAAAAATTCTGGGAAAGAGAAATAATTAGATTGATTTATTCGAAGCTTATCGTATAGAGAGAATCGGTCTTAATGTCAATTGTAGAAGAAATTATCGATTCTATGAATTAATATCCTTATATTTTCACATGTTTGCCTATTTTTTACTGTAAATTTTAATCGACATCAACTTCTTCGTGGTCTCTGACGAGAATACAAATAGTACAAGGCGATTAATGTATCAAACATGCCCGTACATTTGTATGAAACCACCAATGGATTAACAAAATAGTGATCGAAGATTGCGAGCATAGATTTATCGTCGTAAGTATTGAAAATCAGGAACATACAGTGTTACTTCCATGTAGCGTGGAGTTGGACTTTGTTCTTCTGATTGGTCTTGTTCTTCCATATTTAACCGTAACTTAATGTGGTTAGGAGCGATGAAATTGAATTAATCAATATGTTTCTAGTTATTTTCCATCTATAATTTGGGGGCTATAGATTCTCTAAATTAAAAAAGATACGGGAGGCTACAGGGGGTGATTTTCATAATTAAAATTTAAGGGGCTATGGGGTAGTTTTGTAAAATTATATTACATTTTATTATTTTTTTTAAGAAGGGGCTATGAAGAGTAATTTCTTGGCTGTATATAGAATTACCCTCACATTTATTACCTTTCCGTCCATTCGGAGACGATACGTTTTTATGGATCAATTACAAAATAACGAAACATGTCATCTCTAAACCGACAAACTATGTTGCACGAATTCTTCAAAATATAACATAGTGCACGTGCGATTCTTGTGCGATTCTCACCGGATTCGCCACGTGACGAATCCTTAAATAATAAAAAATAAAAAATACTGGATACGCGAATCCAAGAGTGGGATTCGCGAATCCTGTGCAGAAAGGGAATACTTGGGGAATTTTTTTGAAAAAATAATTTTTTTTTTTAGATTATTCTTTGAATTACATATTTATTTTAATTTTACTTAAATTTAAATTCAATTTTTTTAAAAAGTGATAAACCAAATACGTACGTAAAACACTAAAGAAAATCCTTGCTTACAATGCTTAAATTGTTTTATTTGAAACTTTTCATTTGTATTTTTAATTGAATTGTCACATAATTGCTATTTGCTAAACTAGATTGTATTATTAAAATAATAATATTTTAGTCGAGCAAAATCATGTATATTTGCTTCTTAAAATGTTAAATTCTAAATATTATATGGATATTATATATTAAAAAAGTTAAAAATATAATTAAATAGGCGTATCCTTGACGAATCGCACCTTATAATTTTGAAAATAACATATCACCGTATCCGTATCGTATCGCACCCCGCACCCGTACAACATAGCCGACAAACGAAGTAAAAAATTAAAGATTATTAAAAAGAAACTCACAAAGAGAAATTTGTCCTTTCCAATGAGGCCATAGATGAACCAAGAAGTACCACAGAGGAACACAAAGAGTGAGAGGAGAAATGGCATGTACTCCACACTCTTGCTCTTGATCACCAGTCTCTGCTCAACCCGAATCAAAAACAATTAATCGAATCGAATCATACTAATGTATCTCAAAAAATCATTTCGTAGTTGAAGAAACTTACCATGACAGAGAGGGGAGAAGCATACATGATGATGGAGCATACAGTAGCAGCAAAGCCACAAAACAACTGCCTCTTGCTCTCATCTTTGATGGCAAAGAGAGAAAGCAAAGCCACAGTGGAGAATATGGAAAGAATGGTTAGAAAGAGAGCCATGATCTTGGCCTTCTCCTTCTTAGGTGCATACATGAGAAAAATCAGCACGTAAATCGACTCGATTACTACCCCCGTCCCGTTTATTGCTAAAACGAGACGAAGAGAGTGAAACGAGACGAAGAGAGTTGCTTACCAAGCTGAAAGCAAACAGTTGAGCAAGGTCATAACATAAGGAATGCCTGAGAATTGCTCAGTTGATTTGTTGACGATGATCCTCTTGAAAGTAACCCTACAATTTAAATTCCCAATTAACTCATGCAATTATTAATTTCCAACTAAATCAACAAAAAATTAAGAGTACTCACGATGGAGAGAGAAACAAGAACAAACCACAAGCATTTCCTAAACAAAAACCAAATATGGGGTGCAATCATATATTTTTGAGTTCCATATTTGCACATATGTGGAATTCATTTTCAAGAATTAAATAAAATTGGTCACCAGCTTTGTATTCCCTTCGTTTATTTTTATTTAGCTCGTTCGTTGAATGCGACTTATATATTCTTATTTTTCATGACTTCACATGTGTCCTTATTATTCGATATGCAACAACTAAGAATCAGATTGTTGTCACATACATAAGTTGATGAATTATTCTTGTTGGATGCCAATTCACAAACGTAAAGTGATCGATCAACCGTCCAATATCTAAGCTTCATACAAATTCAATTTAACTTAATTACCACTAATTATAGATGATCAAAATCTTTGAGATTATGAAAGTCAATACGCTTTGTCTAATCAAGAACATACTAAATGTAGCACGATAACATTAAGGTTGCCCTCTACACTAGGGGCTCTTCGCTTGATCCGATCCGATTCGAATCTAGCTAATTAATTTTTTATTTTTGTGTAGAATTTAGTGTACGAGTGACTCGGCATATTTATGAGATCGTTGAATTATGTTCATCAACTTGCCAGGAAATTTCACTCTCTTTTTCGGGTCAGGAAAAAGATAAATATAGTAATCGCGGGACTCAGTGCATACACGTAGTACCTTTTAGAAGCACAAAGTTAATGATAATTAGGTCAAAATTACGGAGACTAATCTAGAGACACCCACAATCTTGGGGTAATTTCTTTTCCCTAATCATGAATAATGCTTCAATCTTTATAAAAGGTTTCTCCATTTAATCAAACTTTTTTTGCAATTTTTTTTTTCTTCCTTGCAAGTAAAACACACACTTAGTGGGCCTCTAGCTAATTCCCGAGCACCACCACCGAGTTGTATTAGACTGCACGGTTTTGCTCTTAGATTATCTAACGAAGTAAAATACGTAATCAATTATAGTTTTGGATAATATCGTAACAAACTATTTTTAGCCGACTTCAATATTACTAGAATTTTAAAATAATAAACAATTGATATTAATTACTATTATTTAATGGGCCGCATATTTGGGCTTCAGCCTTCCACTCGGGCCATTATCATTATTTAGCCCAAATTGTGATCATCACCATACAAATAAAAAGCTTGCCCGCGTCAAGTAAAACGGGATGAAGGGAGTATTCGATTTTAGAATTATAATTACTATTATTAAACTCCAAAGCACGTTACACACTGATTAGTTAGCACTAAACATGAAGAAACTATTACATTCACTACTACCAAATGAGCTAAGCTCATGACAAACCCCCCTCATAGTTTAAGCATAATATATAATTATGCATTCCAAATTATCAATAATTATTGGGGGTTTATTTTATAAAATAAACTAATTAGGGCCCAACATTCTTAGCATAGTTGGGCTTATTAGCAAGGCCCAGGCCCAATCCAAGGCCCATTTCCAAGTTCCCATCCACTGCAGGCTTCTTCACTTTTTCATCCTTGTTCTTGCGGTAGATTCCATACAAAATCAGTTGCATTGCTCCCAACAAACACCCAAATCCATTTGGAATCTGCAACACATCACATTTATTACCTTTCCGTCCATTCAGAGACGATACGTTTTTACGAATCAGTTACAAAATAACGAAACATGTCATCTCTAAACCGACAAACGAAGTAAAAAAATTAAAGATTATTAAAAAGAAACTCACAAAGAGAAATTTGTCCTTTCCAATGAGGCCATAGATGAACCAAGAAGTACCACATAGGAACACAAAGAGTGAGAGGAGAAATGGCATATACTCCACACTCTTGCTCTTGATCACCAGTCTCTGCTCAACCCGAATCAAAGATAATTAATCGAATCGAATCAAACCAATATATTTCTCCCGAAAAATTGTTTCGTAGTTGGAGAAACTTACCATGACGGAGAGGGGAGAAGCGTACATGATGATGGAGCAAACAGTAGCAGCAAAGCCACAGAACAGCTGCCTCTTGCTCTCATCTTTGATGGCAAACACGGAAATCAAAGCCACGGTCGAAAATATGGAAAGAATGGTAAGAAAGAGAGCCAAGATCTTGGTCTTCTCCTTCTTAGGTGCATATATGAGAAATATCAGCACGTAAATTAACTCGATTACTACCCCCGTCCCGTTTATTGCTGAAACGAGTATATTGTTCGGTGAGATGAAAGGTAAACCATACCTGCATTGTAAATATTTTCATTACATTATAGAAAATTAATTACTCTAGCTAGTAGAATTGAGGGCATGATTGAGTTAGTTAAAAAGGGAAGTGAAAAACATTATTTCCAATCACAGGAGGTGGGATTTTATTATTTTGGGAAATTGGGTATAGGCTATGTCCCTTTCTGTTTGTACATTCCGTGATTCATTATCGAGTGAAACGAGACGAAGAAAGTTGCTTACCAAGCGGAAAGCAGACAGTTGAGCAAGGTCATAACATAAGGAATGCCTGAGAATTGCTCAGTTGATTTGTTGACGATGATCCTCTTGAAAGTAACCCTACAATTTAAATTCCCAATTAACACATGCAATTATTAATTTTCAACTAAATCAACACGAATTAATTAAATAAATTAAAAGTACTCACGATGGAGAGAGAAACAAGAACAAGCCACAAGCATTCCCTAAACAAAAACCAAATACCAAATCCATGTTAGAAATCAAATAAAGAATAGAATTCGGAATTTAATTAATAAAAACTTACCAAGAACACCAAACACCAAATGCAGAGCTTTGCTTTGGCTCATACTTGATTATCTTTTTTATAAAAAAAAATAAAATTGTGAAGAGACGAAGAGTTAGTACTGTGTTTTCTTTTTCTTGAGGTTGATGATGAAAAGGAATGGAGAGTGAGGGTCGATTTATATAGAGCTGAAAAACTCAAGTAGCTTTTTTGTTTGCGGTTTATGAGCCAGATTACGTCCTTATCCACACCGGCCAAAATACATTCGCCACCCTCTCTCTCTCTCTCTCTCTCTCTCTCTACGTATAAATAGCGCCTACGTGTCATGCATGTCTCTACTATGTGTGCTGTGTGTGTTTGGCTGAAAATCTGCATGACTGTTTCTGCTACTGACTGGTGTTCAATTATGTGGTCATTCTTTGGAGCTACTCCATGCACTATATGCTTGACTACTCTGAGTGCTACTCTCCTTGTCTCGTTTTTAACACGGGATTTTTCGAAAGTACGAGGCGCGTCGAGAAATATTAGAGGACGAAACACATTTGTATGTCGAGTGGATAGAGTATTAAACGCTTTTATTCTAATTGAGCTAGTTTTAATGAGATCGATGGAAGTATGTCGCGCGTTATGATGATATTTAAATAGAATGAAACGGACGGAGTAGAAGTAAGCCATTCTATTAATTTGTTAGGTAGGAAACTGCCATCTCCATATGTGTGACATGCAGAATTTATTGGTTTTTACCTTGAAAATTTTATTGGGTTTTAGTTTGGAATTATTGTATATAGTTAGGAGTACCCAACTTTATATAGGTAATGTCGAAAAGTGAAATAGAGATAATAAAAATTAAATGATTGGACTACAGATAAAAGATTCTTCTATCGTTAATTTGTTATCACTGTCCAACAATTTTTGTTATTATTATTATTGAGAAAATACATAATATTTTATAAAAGAGGAAAGAAGAAGAAGAAAATCAATACACATGTATCTTAACCTATATATCTTTAATTTGAGTTTTGAGTAGGGAAGGAGAAACCCTAATTTTCAGAAAATTCACATAACACCGATTTAAAGGTTGCGTCATCTAAATTTCTTACGATTCTCTCAAATAATTAAGAGAGGGTCAATCCAACTCGAGCTTAATACACCAATATCAGATCGGTCCAAGCCCACAAGCCAATCGTGCACGATCATGATATCGTCAAACTATTTATGTCAACCCTAACACTTATTTTTTAAATAATAATTAACAAGATCAAAGGGGTGAATACCTAAATTATTCTCCAAATGAAAATCAGCAGTTTCAGAAACTGTGTGCCAAAAACCATTTGTAACAATTTAGTTTGTGAAAGAACAAATAGTCTCAGTCTAGAGAGAGAGAGAGAAAGGACAAATTCTGGTAATTCCATATGAAATTGTTGTCTAAAGAATAATGCATGTATACATACACACATTACACACAATTATAGTGAATCTTTTTATCTATTATTCTTTTATACAGAGATGGGAAAAAAAGGCACCCCAATCTTGTTTTTGTGAATTCTACTTAACTACTAAAATAGGAATATAATTGAGTTTCTTGAAAAAATCAGCACGCGTTTCTTCACCTAATTATAGGAACATTGAACCATATTTTTCAAATATTATTGAATCTCTTATGCTTGCGACACGTGGCATGTGACATTATTTGGTTACTTTTTGTTTAATAAAAATTATATAAAAATGTATTTAAAGGTGAATATAGTTGTAAATTAAGACCATCTACATTTTTGCTTTCTTTTGGGAAATGAGGAATCAGAATTACAGAAGCTTCTTAATTCAATCAATCACCTAATTTTGTTAATGCTCGTGTAATGTGGAGTAAGAATCGGAGAGGAATGCTCTCGTACGCGATGTGTGAACAAACTTAATGTGCTTACGGCTAACATGACGACGATATGATTAAGGAAAAATATTATAAATGTGTATCCTAAAGTACTCTACTGAGTAAATTTAAACCCTAAATGGTAGAATTATTGATGTGGCGCTGCCGCATTGACCCGTCGGAACATTAAGTGTGTCTACAGTGGATACAAGGAGTTTGTCATTAAGATATTTTAATACATATACTATGGCTTGAAATATCCCATCCTAAATATAAGGGAGCCTGGCTTTTCCCCCACCCCCACTCTTTTACTTTTCTAGAACACAAAATTCATGTGCAAATCCTCAAAATACATGAAATTAAGGACCGACCATTATATTCTAAATCATTATATTATTAATTCTTTTTCACCACCATGCATTTGCCGTTAAACCTTCGCTTGCTTACGATTCGAACCCTCGATCTATTGATTGTATATTGGGAAGAATTGTCTCACAGACGAAAAGTACATTTCATCGTTCTGAAGCACGTATAGTAAAGTACTATAGTGCTTTGCGACCACCATATGTCTTTTCCAACGGCTCAAAATTGATCACAGTCAATCCTCCTCTATCGAGCCAATCACCAGTCGAAACCTGGGCTCTGGACGGCGATAGCGCAAGAAAAATGAGGATCGATTCACAGAAATGGAAATAGGGAGGTTTGAAATGGTTAAGATGGATGAGAAAGTGAAGAAATGAATAGTGCATGATGGTCCCAAAATTTTGGACCTCAATTTCAACGAAGGCACAACCAACTTCAATGGCCATGTTTGAGAGAGGAATCTTTTCCAATTCAAATAATAATCTTTTGGTGTATGATCTTGTTTGAAAATGACTTTGTAAGTACAATCTTGTGTTACCTCTTGACTCATGCCTTATGTTGGTCCTCTCTTTTTATTAAAGTTGTGTTAATTTTCTCTTCTTTTTTGGGGTGGGGTGTTTGGTACACTCTCTCATTTCATAATATCTTTGGTAAAATTGCCTACCATGTTATTAACCATAGTTAGGCCTACCATGGTTCTCACATATGCATTCATCTAGAAGATCTGAGGTCTGCTCCGATCGAACATGTTGTTACGTTTCTGAAGATTTTGAAATACTAATGAAGCAGCACCGGTTCATTTGGTAAGACGTTCTGAACAGTCACAATACGTTATTTGAATTATTTCTTTATTCTAGTTGAAGATTTCGTAAACACCTTTTAAATAAAATGAAAAAAAACGAGAGACAACATAATGCATTACATCAAACACTTGGTAGAAGTGTTGCTGTGAAGTGTTTCCAATTGATGGATCTCATTGAAACTTCGGTTTTTGTCATCACCTCTGCTTATTGTCCCTTTCCAGTAGAAAACAATCTATACAAATCAAAACTTACATTACTTGCCTGAATACTTATATAACTAATACTCCCTCCGTCCAATTCATTATGGCTGGAACGAGGGCTAAATTCCATGAACATCGCCCTCAAAATCCATTCAAGGTTATCTAACTTCTATGTATAGTGCTTTTGTAATAGCTATTTTGCCTTGAAGGACTTAGTTTGATTGAATCAAACACATAGTAAATTGCATTCAATTTCTCACTCATGGAGGACTAGGTCCCTATGTTTCTTGTATTTATGTATATTTACATGCATGCATGAATAATGTCTTCTATTTTGATATGAGACCAAAAATTCATTTTCCCCTGCCTGATTTTGTTATTTTAAATATTGGGATTTGTTTCGATCCATGAAAGGGAATTCACATGCAAGTTGATAATGTACTGCATGTATGCTAGCTTAGAATGTTACTATTGTCCTTGTTGAAATTATTGGAATGTTATGCTTTAATCATGTTGTAATATGGTGGTGTTGATTCACATGTTTTGGGTAAACATAAATAGTAAATTGGGAAAGAAAGAAGCAAATTATGGCAATTAATCATAGGAAGAAATCAAGAAACCATACAAAATTCCATGTGTCCTACCGTTCAGCCAAACACAAGCACATTTGAAAGTCGAAGCTTATCGAGATTCAGTTGCACCGACAAAACCGAAAGTCTTGCTTCTGTCCTTGTTTTAAGGCTCGCTGAGGCATGTAAAGCAAGAATAAGTATTCTATATATTAGGCTTAGAATGGGGAGGGAATGTGGGAATATTACAAAATGACAAAATCTCTTCTCGCTTTTAGCTTTCTGTTTCACGATATAAACGACCCTACAGTTAAAAAAAAACAAAAAACAAAAATCGAATGGTGAAAAGTAAACGATCTCGAAAAACCATATTTACCACAGACTAAGGCAACGGCACGGGTAATTTCCATTTGCTGAACTCCGTCAATTCTCGATTAACTATACTTCCATTATGCAACCAAAACGTCTCCGCAGAGTGATGGAATCGCCTCACTTTCTTCTGAAGCTCCCCGAGGATTCCTCTAAATGCAGAGCAGGATTCTGATTCCGGAGCATAAACCCATAAACACCTCACTTGTCTACCCCTTTCGATCATTTCCTCTATCTTTGAATCTGTGAAGGATATTCTTTTGTTAGACGATAGTAATACTGGCTTTCATCGCATACAGAAACAGAGCACAGACAGAATATGACCTGGGATGGATTCTAAGTAATCCAAAAGCTCTTTCCCTATAAGACTGGAAGGCCATTTAATTGATATCTGAGCGTAGTCGACTACATCTTGGAAAGGTAGCTCCACCTTATCGGATAAGATAACTGGGACACACTCCTGTTTCATGCAAAAAATTGAGCTTGAATAGTTGTGTATCTGTGCATTAGCAAAAGCTCATAATAGAAGAGTATTGAGGCAGACCACAAAGAATGACTCGTAGAAGCGGAGGGTCCATGATGATTCTCCTCGTGGGGCGAGACAGAATTTTGCATTTCTTAGATGTTGAAAATAATCCGCCCTCCCGAGTTTTTCAGGGCCACTGAATTTCAACACTGGAGATTCCAACTGTTCACAGGATCAACATGCATATCTTTGGATGGAATTATAGAAGAGATTATAGATGCATGATTCAACATATCACAAACAATTCAGCAATAAAAGTGGAGCTTCTTTGAACAAAAGTTGCTATAATTAACAGTAAAATCAACCAAGGATAAGGAAAATGTGAAATTAGCAGTGATTCCCTTTAACACAAGAATAGCCAGCTATTCTGTGGACGTGTCCGGTGTTATCGGTATAAATGGAATGCTTTTCCGAATCCCTTTCTTAATCAACATGATAGGCATATTTATATAGCTTTGACCAAGATTCTCTATTAAGTATCAACTGTCAGGAACTCTTCTCATTTTCTGTATCTTGTTCTTTGAGGTCATGGATTATGTTCATCTGTTTAGAGTTTATGGGCAGATGGAGTTTCTGTGGGAGTTTGAAGAATTCGTCCATATGTAAAATGTTGGTAAGACAAACAGTTGCATAAGAAACTACTGATAGCCTGTAAAAGTTCTACCAATTCCATTCTGCTCCCCTAGGATATCTTTACAGATGAAGATGAAAATGAAGAAACATGTCCACGGAAAGAACGGATGATGTACCTTATCAGGATATTCTTTTGCAAGTTCTATCAACCGAAGACGGCCGATCTTTCCTTGTGCTCGGCCTAAGTAATTCGCCAGATATTTCCTTTTTGACAAAGGCAAAGGATCAACAAATCTAGGCTTACGAACTGTCATCCCATCATCAATGTTACCAGGAATGATAATATCTTTCCATGTATTGAAGGCACTAGTGTCTCGCTTATCTGTCCGGTCTCCCTGCATTAACGAGAAGATACAAGCATCAACATAAATCAGAGAAATCTCTTGTAGTTGAGAGTGGCTGCCGTAAAGTTTTGTGAATATTCAGGTCTCTATGTATAGCTCTAGTTGTTTTAGGAGTAGATAGCAACCTAGTTCCTACTGCCTATATACATCATAGTCTCCATACTTATTAATTCACAGAATATAATTTCTACATTATATGCCTATATCTTGTTCTAATTCGCAGTGGCAAAAATGTTACTTTTTACAAGATAGCTCCAGAACATAGTTCATCTTGTAATAATAAATCAACTACTGTGTCCGTGTCGATAAATATATGTTTATTGCATGAGATCGTCGAAATAGCTCCATAAGAGTAGGTGCTCCGAGTTATACAGAAAACCGGCCCCTAACGTTGTTCATATCCTAACATTTTGTAGGCATTACTTCATGTGATATAGTAGCAGTTAGCAGAGAAATCAATACTATAGGACAAAAGAAAGAGCACCATTAATACAAAGACGTACCTCCGGTGTAAGAATTATAGAACGATTCAAATATGTAGCCCAAGACTTGAACAAGTGAGCTCCAGCCCCGCTGCAACAAAGCGAAATATCAGAAACAATACAACATCACTGATATTTTGTTACATATGTGGTAAACAAGTCATTAGTATCACTAGTAAACTGCCTTTGCAACTCATAACGAGAAGAATCAATAATCAGGCCATCAGTAAGATTTAAGAATAAGAGACCATCAAGTATTGGGTATGAAAATCATTTTGTTTCTTGTATAATTTCTGATAACATATGGATAGACAAAAACCCAACTTAGTTCTTCATTTAAGGCAATCCTTATTAACTACAACAAGAAATCAGAGAAACACACCTGGGGAATACAAAAATATGGTTGCGGCCACCAGATAACCTGAAATATGGCATTTGACTTAAAACCTGAAACCAAATATTGCTAATTTATATAACAATTGCATCGAGATATTACAAAGTGCCCTTGCTCTGGTAAAGAATTGTATACCTTGACATAAGTTTGGTTGATCTCTTTATCATTCAGACCACCCATCATTCGGACACATTTAACATAAGATGGAACAAAGAACAGATCCGCCTCCTCTTTCTTTCTAGTCCGATATGTTGATTGTAATAGCAACTTATGTATTTTAACCTATACAGAAGACAATGTAATTAGATAAATCAAAGTAATGCATACGGTGCTGCAAGGAAAATCGTCTCGATATCGTTTCTTATTAGGTGATACATAAAAACACCATGTCATTTTCGTAGTAAGCAGAGCCATTTCCTCCACAGGCTCAGCAAATGTTGTAAGAAACGGATACAAAATTAATTATCCAGAGCATTAAGGACATAGTAGTAGAATTCATTAATGGTAAGATTAGTATTAATATTAATCATAATCCATTTGCAATCATCTTTCTTATCCCCTAAAATCCTCCAATAAATGGATTGATCCTTGAATTTGACACACAGGAATCCATGATCCATCTCAAACGCCAGATTTGCGTTCTACATCATCAAATGACCTCAATGCCATAATACGAGTTCGATTCAGCTCTCCCTATCAACATAATATGAACTACAAACAACATTCAGCAATGCCAATCATGAAAACCTAGCACACTCATTCACACTCAACATCAAACAAGTATACCGAATCGAATATAGCTACTTCATTGCCAGCATCTATCGAAAAATTGAATCGAATTCAAATCGTGCAAAGTTACCTGAGTTCCCCACTGGCCTTTGACGCAAGCGTCAGCTGAAATCTTCCCATCGCGTCCAGAAACAAGCAAATTCAAACCGTCGATCTCGTCCTCGTCGTACACGTAGATCTTCAAATTGAGGTCGGCCACGTGTCCTCCGAGCGCCACGACGTCGTAGTGGTTGGCATCGGAGAAGGATTTACGGCAGGAGGAGGAGGAGCAGGGGCTGAGCGAGTGGTCGAAGAGCCTGGTGAGGAAGAAGGTGGCGGCGACCAGCGCTAGGGCGCCGATCTGGTGGACTCGAGTGAAGGTAGTGTGGTGGTGAGGGTGCGCCGAGAATGTTCTGGTGCTTTTGTTGCCGGAATTAATGGTGGCCATTTCACGGCGGCGTGGGAGAATCGGACTCTCGACTGATTCAAACCGATAGTCAAGAGAGAAAATGGTAACCGGATCGAAACCAGGAATCGGGCCGCTTAGTTGAGTCCGGTTCGGCCCATTTCTTTCCGAACCGTTACATTTCTTTAACAAAATCAATATTGGGCCGGTCTACTTAAAATTTATGAACTCTGACTATTGAAGTAATGTTAACTCTTTTCATTTTTGAAAATAAGGCTACTGAAGTGGGATGTCCAGATAAGAAAAGGATGTCGAACAAAGTTGAAACAAGACAATTGAAATAGGACGTTCCGATCAGGAAAATATGTCGAGAAAGTGGGACGGAGAGGGTAATATTTTTGATTTTTTTGAAGGAAATATGGGAGATTTGTTGAGATTTCATTGTCAAGTTGATAAATGCATGGGTAAAAATGGTGGCAAATGAAAAAGGTATGCCCATTTCTAAATTTGTCAATTAGTAAATATATAGTGATAAATTTGTTACAATAGTAAAAAGATAAGATTACAATAAATTAAAAGTTAGGCCATTTTTATAAAGTGAAGTTTATATTTGTGGCATGCTATATCAATTTGGCAAAATAAAAAAAGAAAAGTTGCCTCCTATTTAATTTTATGGGCTCTATTTATTACCATTGTTTATGGAGCTTAAAATAAACCCACTTTTGATATAATGAGCTTTTTAGGCCCATAATTATTTGGATCTGAAACAAGATAACTCATAATTTTATTTTACATCATTTACTTTTTTTGCTATAATCTTTATTTTAGATACTATTTATTTATTTATTTTAAATAAATCTGAACTAACTATTAGTAGATCGTTGGCTATAACATCATCCATATTCAATATAAATCGTCTCTTATTAAAGTGATGAGAAAATGCCAAAAAAAAAACATAAAATAATAATAAAAGTTGAACCATTTGTGTGCAAAACTACAAATTTACGTAATATATGTGGAAAATTAAATTGATGGCGCAATTTTATTTTTTTTTGGTAAAAAGAATATATTTTGCTTTTGGCGTTACTCTTTTTCCCCTCATTTAATTAATGATTCATTGCACCATGAGATCACATATTTAATCTCAAGCCTCGTAAAACTCACCGGTTAATAATAAAAGAGGTCATTTAAAAAAAATCGAGGGAGTATTATTCGATAACAATATTGAAATATAAGTAGGTCTAAATCGAATTCAACAAATGTCGTCTCGTCAACGCTAATTAATTATATTTGTAGGATTAGTAATTATTTCACTTCGGAGCTTTGACTAAAATTAGCATGATTAAGTAAGTAAGTTTCAACCAGGTCTACTCGCTTTTATCTTCATCAAATAATACGGAAATGCTATTTAATTCGATTTTCCCTTCGAGATTATTGGTTTCACACTCATTAGCAAAAATATGTCACACATACTAACATATAGTATAAATTACAACTGTGAAAGTAAATGATTGTTAGGTAAAGATAACTATTTCCATATTAGAACGTGAATACTTTTAGAATTTTTGATATGTTCATCCCAACTAATATATAGTCCATTATTCTTTCTTTATATACTCCATACATCTACATATCTTTAATTTCAGAATAACAATGAATAATTTCAAGGAGATACTTCGATCCGAAGGCTTTGTTTTCCCTCTACAACGATAAAGACGAGGCTAGTGGAGAACCAAAAGGCTACAGCACGAAACGCTCTGTTTATCGAATTATTGTATTTCTATTCTCGTATCATATATACACATACGACAGGGTGGAATTATCGAAATAGTTTCACATTTCTATATATTGAGAACATTATGAAATAAGAGACGTGACATATTTGGTATATTGGGAATAAAAACATTACACTAAAATTATAATAATAATGTGGGCCACTAGAGGACAAAAAGGGTATTCATTTCTCACACGTAGTATTATTTAAAGTCATGCACATTACTTCAATCTTCAACCAAAAACTATTCTCTTCTTCTTCCTCTGTAAAATTTTAATTAAAAAAAAAAAAAAAGAAAAAGAGAAAAGAAAAAAGAAGCCATGAATTCTCCAAAGAATCTCTGTTTGGTGATTGTTCTATTTCTTGTGATTTCAGTTGAAGGTCAACTCAAGATCGGATTCTACTCCCAAACATGCCCTAATGCAGAATCCATCGTGAAATCCGTCGTGAAGGAGGCGACGGCAGCTGACCCGAGAACTCCTCCGATCCTTCTCCGCCTCCATTTCCACGACTGCTTCGTCGAGGTCCATTTTTTTCGTACTTTTGCATATTACTGACAAACCGAGCTCTTTATCAGTAGGACGGAGGGGGCAGTATGTACTGATTGACGAGTTTGGTTTGATTTCTTTTTGCATGTGTGTAGGGATGCGAGGGTTCGATCTTGATCGATACCGGTTCATCGAGAGACGAGAGACAAGCGGGAGGGCATGCCGGTGTGTCGGGGTTCGATCATATTCAGAAGGCGAAAGAAGAGATCGAAAGTGAGTGCCCCGGGATTGTTTCCTGTGCTGATATCGTCGCCATGGCCGCGAGGGACGCCGTCGCTTTGGTAAGTTCTAGAGAGAGAGAGAGAAGCTCTTCGTGTTCTTTCACTGCAAAACGGTGTTTTGGTCATGTTTATGTTATTAATTCCGTCGTGTTTGAAGCAAGTTTACTACTCCGTACTAGTGTCTGTGTTTATTTATGACGTCATTTTTCTACTTTAATCTTTCATGTAGTTTGGTATAATGAAAGAAACTGTATTTTAATTATGACGTCATTTAACGCGGAATTGCTTTATAGTTAGAGGGGAAAGGTGGTGAGATCATATTCTTGACTTTTGTCAAGCAAAACTTTTGTCATTCTCTTCGTCTCGTTAATAATGAATCGTTATCAGCGAGACGGACGGATATTTCGACTAAACTTTTTGTGGGGTTTTCTGATTTGTAGGCCGGAGGGCCAAGATATGAGGTCGAGACTGGAAGAAGAGACGGCAGAGTTTCGAATAAAGAGCATGCAGAGAATATGCCAGAGGTTAATGACTCCATTGAAACTCTCAAATCCAAGTTCAGTGATAAAGGCCTCTCGAATCTTGAGCTTGTAATCCTCAGTGGTAATTAATTAATTTCACAGTAATCCCATATTAATTAATCTAATCCACCATTAATTAATTATCATCCTAATTAATGAGTATTGTAGGAGCACACACGATCGGTACAACCGCGTGTTTCTTCATGCCAAAGAGGCTCTACGAGTTCAACGCTACAAACGAGTCCGACCCTGAAATCAATCCGAGTTTCTTGCCGAAACTAAAGCAAATGTGCCCGAAAAACGGGGACCAGGAAGCTCGGATCCCGATGGATACGGTTACCGAGGCCAAATTCGACAATCAGATTATGAAGAATATCAAGGACGGGTTCGCCGTGATATCGTCGGATGCTAGGCTGAACGACGACTCCTCCACCAAAAAGGCGGTGAGTTTCTACGCGGGAGGGTTGTGGTTCGGTCGGGATTTCGCGACGGCGATGGTGAGGATGGGCCGGATCGGCGTGAAGGTCGGATCGGATGGGGAGATTAGACGAGTGTGTAGTGCCTTTAATTGAGCATGGATTTTACGTACTATACTATTACTAGTAATTTATAATATAAGTTATAACATGTATTTTCGTATGTTAATTGTGACTTCTATTATTCCTATGGTTGATAAATGATAGTATAATTTTAAAAATAAATAATTTGGTAAGCTTACTTATTAATCGTGATTAGCACTTAATTACCTAACAAGGGAATGTTGTTAATGCATAATCAATTCAATTAATAAATACTTATGATTTAACAAATAAATATTTATTTCATTCTCATTTAACCATAACAAATCTTTATCAAAGTTAGTAATTTTTATAATTTTAAATCACATATATACACCCTCAGTCAAATAGTAACTTCATATTTCCTTTGTTCTGAAAAAATAAACGAAAGGTCATGAAATTTATCGAGAATTTTTGTTTAGTTGTATTTGTTGTGTTTGTTCTAATTAATCCATCGGAAGGGGTGCTAAAAGTAGGGTTCTATGCACAAAAATGCCCTAATGCAGAGTCCATTGTTGCATCCGTTGTTAGAGAAGCCACGGCGGTAGACCCGAGAATGCCCCCGATACTTCTCC
Organism: Thymus mandschuricus; assembly: GCA_029379335.1. Lineage (NCBI taxonomy): Eukaryota > Viridiplantae > Streptophyta > Magnoliopsida > Lamiales > Lamiaceae > Thymus > Thymus mandschuricus. The sequence continues at coordinate 41,043,390 of CM057074.1, forward strand.
GGCTCCATTTCCACGATTGCTTTGTCGAGGTCTATTTTCGTAATTTCACTCTAGTATTGTCAATTTACATGCGTGTGTAGTTAATTAATTAATCGAACAGGGATGCGAAGGCTCAATCTTGATCGAAAACGGAGTGACTTCGGAGAAAAGAGCAGGCGGGCATCAAGGGCTCGGAGGGTTTGATCAGATCATGAAAGCCAAGCAACGGATCGAGGCTCAGTGCCCGGGAATCGTGTCATGTGCCGATATCGTCGCTATTGCCGCTAGAGATGCCGTCGCCCTGGTATGTCACTTGTGTGTCCAATTCGAGTAGTGTTGGTTATCGAGCTGTCAAATTGTTGGGCCGATTCGGATCTAATTATAAGCCCGATCCACAATTGGGCCTTGTAGGCTGGAGGCCCAAAATATGTGGTGGAAACTGGAAGGAGAGATGGTAGAGTTTCTAACATAAAATCTGCTGATGATTTACCCGATGTTAACGACTCAATTGAAATTCTCAAATCCAAGTTCAAAAGTAAAGGTCTCTCCACACAAGAACTCGTTATTCTTAGTGGTAAAATTTCACACCAACCTTCTATTCATTCATACACTTTACTAATTCAGCTACATTTATGTAACAAATAGTGTGTATCATTGCAGCGGGAGCGCATTCGATTGGTACGGTCGCGTGTTTCTTCATGTCGAAGAGGCTCTACGATTTTAACGGGACGAAAAATCCGGACCCCGAGATTAGCCTTACCTTTCTGGAGGAGCTGCAACGCATGTGCCCTAAAAACGGGAGCCAGAATGTTAGAATCTCTATGGATTTTTTGACGAGGGAAAAATTCGACGAACAAATTATGAGGAATATTCATAAGAAATTCGCCGTGTTGGCATCGGACGCTAGGCTAAACGACGACGTGTTTACGAAGCAGGTGGTGGACTTCTATGCATCGGGCCCGCCGTTTGCGCAAGATTTTGCCAAAGCCATGATTACTATGGGCCGGATCGGAGTGAAGGTGGGATCGGACGGAGAAATTAGACGAAAATGTGATGCTTTTAATTAATTAATTGTAATCTCAATTAATTATTCATACACGAGAGTAACAAAGAGTTATATGAAGTTATTTATGCACTATGCCTATTTATATATGCTCTTGGATTATTATTAAAAGTCCATGTTTGGTTGGGCCTTTTGAGCCCAAGAAACGGAATCACTTATACATTTTTGTTAGTTTACGTTCAGTTTAAAAATTGGGCTTTCATCACCGTTACCCTATGGACACTGAATCCACTACTTTATTTTCGCGACGGATACACAGAAACGAAAACCATTCCCTTCTTTAATTGCAGCGCGAAACCTCAACCACTCCGCGTGGCTCGTCTATCGCCACTCTTCTCTCCTCCATTTTTTGATAATCGCAACTCCAAGTTTCAATCGCCGGCAATTGTCAACTGATTCTGTCGTTCCGCCTCCACAGCTGCAGGGTCGCGTGAATTTAATGACTTATAAGCGATTTCGTTACATTGTTGAACCAAATGCTCAATAAAAGTGACCCTTATTGTTTCTATTTCCTTATTTAACTTGATTTCATTCCGCCTCAGTTTCCGGACTTGAACCAAACGAGCACTAAATTGATAATCACATAATTGGAAAGTTTATTTATTAAAAAACGGTTTATTACATAAACTTGGATAATGCGCAGGTATATATACGTATAAAATACTATCAGTATCGATCTCTTTCTTCCACCCCGCCTGTTTCTAGGGCTTTTTTTCCCCCAAAACTCTACAATCTCGAGCAAAATCCGTCTCAAAATCTCGTGTATTCTCTGTTACCGGATCGAATTTCGTTCGATCATCAGTTTATAATCATCATTTTGTGGAGGAAATCTGATTTTCAATCGAAATGCCTCGCCGGAATGATGAATATGAGGACGAAGGCGACGATGGGGAGTACGACGACGTTGACGAAGGGGAAGAGGACGCCGACGACTATGACGATGGGGGGAAGGCTAAACGGAAGAGGGGAAGGTCGGATTTCATCGACGAGTACGCTGATGAAGATGATGAGGAAGAGGAGGACGACGACGATGAGGATTATGGCGGCGGCGGCGGCGGAGGTGGAGGTGGAGGTGGCAGTAAAGGAGGGAAGCGCCACAGGAGGGCGTCGGAGTTTTTTGATGAGGAGGCGGCTGTAGACAGCGATGAGGAAGATGATGAAGAGGAAGGGGAAGACGGTAAGTGTAATTCTTCCTTTGTTTGCTTAAGAATTGAGTGCATTGCTTGTTTCGTTTTGGGTGTTTGAGTGAATTTGACTACTGCGGCTGGGAATTGGAAAATCAAGGAGAGATAGCATGATGTAGCTTGGCCTAGAGCAGAAAGTGAACTTTGGGAATTAGGGTTTTTGTTCCTTGTGCAAAATTTTACAGACTGATACTGGAATACGCAATTCTACTTTTGGAGGAAATTCGGGTGATGCTATTAGTCTCATGAATTTGTAGTATAAACAGCAGCAAATGTGATTTAATTTGAATGGCGAACAAACCAATGACAAAAATTCAGCCTCTCCCTCTATGAAACGTATATGTTGTTCCTTTGAATGTCTGGATATCGAATATCTGCGGAATATCATAATATTATCACTTGTTAGTTAGTTTATTTGAAGTTTTCAAAATCTTCTGTTTATTGTGTTTACTTGCTGAATCCATTATCTCTTAGTAGTTTATTGAAGTTTTCATGTTCATGTTTGGGCATCTGGTCGGATGTACAGATTTCATTGACCCGGGAGCTGATATACCTGATGACGATGATAGACGAATCCATCGTCGTCCGTTGCTTCCACGTGAGGATGATCAAGATGATGTTGAGGAGATTGAGAGAAGGATTCAGGAAAGATATGCCCGGAGCCTTAACGTTGAGTATGATGAGGAGGCAACAGATGTAGAGCAGCAAGCTCTACTGCCTTCTGTTAGGGACCCCAAACTATGGATGGTGAAATGTGCGGTATGACAATGAGAAGCAACATTGCATCTTGGATTGAATGAAAAAAAAAAATGTTTTAAAAAACGGCAGTCTCAGGTCCTTATTATCTAAACAATTTACCTATTGTGTTATACAGATCGGCCGTGAAAGAGAGGTAGCTGTTTGTCTTATGCAGAAGTGCATTGATAGAGGATCTGAAATACAAATTAGATCTGTCGTAGCACTTGATCATCTGAAAAATTTTATATACATAGAGGCAGACAAAGAGGCACATGTGAAAGAGGTAAATACACTCCGTTCCTTCCGTCTCCTTTACTGTTTTACAAGCTCTTAAGTTGTGATTTAAGTGGTCCTACTATAGGTGATAAATCTGAACTTTTTTGCCTGGTTTACTACAGGCTATCAAAGGTATGCGCAACATATTTACGAGTAAAATAATGCTCGTTCCAATCAAGGAGATGACAGATGTTCTGTCTGTGGAAAGCAAAGCAATTGATATTTCCCGGGATACATGGGTCAGAATGAAGATTGGTACATATAAAGGGGATCTTGCGAAGGTATATACTGTTGTTGTATCTTTGTTTTAATTTTACTTCTTTTCCTTTTGTTTCTTAGCACATATGTGAGATTTTCTTTTCTAAAATGCAAGGTCGTAGATGTGGACAATGTGAAGCAGAGAGCGACCGTGAAACTTATTCCCAGGATTGATTTGCAGGCCTTGGCAAACAAATTGGTATGCATTTGTAATTTGCAATATTGCTTGACTGTGCCGTAATGATTTAAGTTTTCTTATTTACTTCTTCAATGCAATTACTGGATTCCTCCGTCTTTTGCCATGTATCTGAGACTTTTGTTGTTTTATTGTAACTCATAAATAATGTTGCATACTTGCATATGTTGATGTTATTCATATCAGTTCTTATCTGACCAGTAGTACTATATAAGTTTTTGATGACCGTTTGGTAACAAGAATGTCAACTTAATTTCAGGAAGGGAGGGAAGTCCCCAAGAAAAAGGCATTTACTCCCCCTGCACGGTTTATGAATATTGATGAAGCTAGGTATAGGCTTATTGCTGCTATGTTCCTTCCATTTCCCATTAATAATTTCATCCCAAACTCTATTGCTCTTTTGTAATCTCATTTAACTCTTTTAAATCCAGAGAGCTGCACATACGTGTGGAGCGTAAGCGAGATCCAGCTACCGGTGACTATTTTGAAAAAATTGAAGGGATGTTGTTCAAGGAGGGTTTCATGTATAAAAATGTCTCGCTAAAATCTCTCAGCACACAGAATGTGCAACCCACGTTTGATGAACTAGAAAAATTTAGGCAGCCTGTTGAAACTGGGGATGGTGACATGTCAAGTTTGTCAACACTCTTTGCAAACAGAAAGAAAGGCCACTTTATGAAGGGTGACAGAGTCATAGTTGTTAAGGGGGATCTTAAAAACCTGAAAGGATCTGTAGAGAAAGTTGAGGAAGATACAGTTCATATTAAACCAAATGAAAAAGGGCTTCCGGTAAGTACATGTAATGTATTTTTCTTCATATAATAACTTAAGTTCCATATCAGGCTGTGGGGGTCGTGGCAATTACTATGAAGAAATTAACCATGGTCAACCTGTTCATTTCAGAAAACTCTTGCTATTAGTGACAAAGAGCTTTGCAAGTACTTTGAACCTGGAAATCATGTTAAAGTTGTATCTGGTGCTACAGAGGGTGCAACTGGTATGGTGGTTTCAGTTGAGGGTCATGTGGTGAACATAGTTTCAGACACAACAAAGGAACTGGTATGTCACAATGTTTTCCATTATAACGTTATGTTTGTTTGATATTCAAAAAAACTTTATGTTTGTTTGAGCATGTGTTGATATCATAGCCCTTTTTTCTGTGTAGCTGCGTGTCTTTGCGGACAATGTTGTGGAAAGCTCTGAAGTAACATCTGGTATAACTAAGATTGGTGACTATGAGCTTCATGACCTTGTGCAACTCGAGTTAGTTTTCATATGCCTTTTGTTGCAATTTCCTTTTCCCATATTCCCTTCCTAGTTTTTATCGCTGAGAAATATTCTGTGCAGTGATAATAGCTTCGGAGTGATTATACGAGTGGAGAGTGAAGCTTTTCAGGTGATTCCCTAACCAAGAAGTAGTGAAATGAAAACTATTGTTTTTCATTGTTCTCAACTTATTATTGGCTTCATTTCAGGTTCTTAAGGGTGTTCCGGAGAGACCTGATGTTGCTCTTGTGAGGCTCAGAGAAATTAAATACAAGATTGACAAGAAATATTTTGCTAAAGACCGGTACAAGAATACACTGTCTGTGAAAGATGTTGTTAAAATTCTTGACGGGCCATGTAGGGTACGTCTTTGAGCTCTATTTATTGTTACCCAAGAATGTTTAATTTTTGTGTGCAGTTGCAGTTTGGGGAATAATTGTTTCCTACTTCTATTTTCTATGGCTTACTCCTTGCAAAATTTTGCTACATTCCAGGGAAAACAAGGCCCAGTCGAACATATCAATAGAGGAGTTCTGTTTATTTATGACCGGCATCACCTGGAGCATGCTGGTTTTATATGTGTAAAATCTGAGAATTGCATGATGGTTGGTGGATCACGGGCGAATGGTGATCGGAACGTATGGATCTTTCCTTCTCAAGTCTAATTTGACATGCTATTTGCTCATGTATTGACAATGACTTTAATGCAGGGTAACTCCTTGTCAAGATTTTCGAATGTGAGAACTCCAACACGTGCCCCTCCCTCTCCCATGAGACCACCTAGAGGTGGTCATAGTGGTTTCAACAATTGTAAGTAATCTCTTCTAAATCATTATACTATCTGACTTATCTGTCTTTCTTCCTGAGGGGGTGATTATCGCCTCTGGGTTGCTCTTGAGGTTCAAAGGCGATGCAGTTGATGTGGTTGTGTGTATAGATATATCACTGGAATATTTCCTTGCTGCATGCTCACTATTTCTTAGGCCACATTTTTTCCCAATAAAGTTCATCTTACACTTCTCATGTATTGATAATGTTGATGTTGATCGAACAGTTGGAGGAAGAGGAGGTGGAAGAGGTCAGGATTCTATAATGGGAGCTTTTGTGAAAGTTCGTGCTGGCCATCATAAAGGTTGCAAGGGGCGTGTTAAAGAGGTCAAAGGTGACATAGTTCGCATTGAATTAGAGGCGCAGATGAGGATTGTTACAGGCAAGTTCCTATTCTAGCTATTTGGTTTCACTGAGAATTTTTTTCCATCACATATAATTTGATAGTAACTTTTTTTTTTTTTTTTTCCCAGTTGATCGTAAGGAGATTTCAGAGAATGTCAATGTTACACCAGTCAGGTTAGTGTGGGACTGGTCGAATCTTTAGGTCTTTTAATACTTAATATATAAGGTTTTTGGACTTCAGGCTCTGATATCTTTTCTTCACCAGGGAATCTGCTAGCAGATATGGCCTGGGAAGTGAGACCCCAATGCATCCTTCCCGAACTCCAATGCATCCGTATATGACTCCTATGAGGGACTCTGGTGGTATGTTATCTCGAATAGTGCATTTTATTGAATACCCTTTAATGCAATTTTGCTGTGGTTATCAGCTGATGTCTTCTGCTCCTTATTAAATATTTATACAGCAACTCCATACCATGATGGTATGAGAACACCTATGCGTGACCGAGCATGGAATCCTTATACACCGATGACTCCACAAAGGTATTTTTCCTCAAGGAAGATGCACGTATATTTAAGTATTCATTTCTGAAGTTTGGAATGCAATTTGTTATATTGCCTCCATCTAGAATTTTGAACTGCCTGCCCTCTCATTAGGATGTCTAATAAGGTTTTGCATCACTGGGAAATTTGCTCTTCCCCAACTAACATTTATGACCTGCATGAACCCTGGTCATAAACGTTAGCATATATTTAAAAAAAATAAAAATCTTCTGTTAAGGAAATTATGCATGCAAAGTTTCCATCTACTTGCTTTGTAATTTGGTTCATCCTCACTACCATCATGTTGTTAATGGAACTGGACTGATGAGATGTCAGGGACAATTGGGAAGATGGAAATCCTGGTTCTTGGGGCACTAGTCCGCAGTATCAGGTATTGTGGTGCATTTAAGTTCCCTCTCAATTCCGCATGCTACCAGATCATGGTGTTATTAATATTTATATTTTTTAAAAATTCAGCCAGGAAGTCCTCCTTCACGAGCATACGAAGCACCTACACCTGGTTCTGGTTGGACAAATACCCCTAGTAACAATTACAATGACGCGGGCACACCAAGAGATAGTGGTTCTGCTTATGGTGATTCAATATTATTCTCATCATAATCCATTCATACCCAGAATGTTCACTTTTATATTTAACGTGAATTTTTGGATTTTTTCAGCAAATGCTCCAAGTCCATACTTGCCCTCTACTCCTGGTGGGCAGCCTCCTATGACACCAAGTTCTGCATATTTGCCTGGGACACCTGGTGGTCAGCCAATGACACCAGGAAGTGGTGGGTTGGATATGATGTCGCCTGTTGTAGGTCTGTATTTATTTTTCTCTCTTGCATAATTATTAGTCATATTCTTTTGTGATGTTTTTGCAGTTGTATTCATGTTGTCACAACTTATGGAAGTGCTTAATTTCAGGTGGAGACGGAGAAGGGCCCTGGTTCCTGCCTGATATTTTGGTCAATGTTCGTAGGCCTGGTGACGACACTAGTCCTGGAGTTATAAGAGAAATGCTTCCGGTATCTATTTCTTATTCTTTAGTTAACATATTATTAGCTGTTCATTCTCAAAATTTGCTATTCCTGAATAAATGAGTAGCTGAAATCTGGAGTAGAATATGAAAATAATACCATACCTTGGGCCAAGGGTATTTTCTTGGAAAGTTATTCTACATGACTGCGATAGATACTAAATATTTCTGTTTTCTGTTCTGGAAGGAAACCTATTCAGTTACAAATTCTCATAGGGTCGCTTGTCTGTGCCTTTTCTGTTACTATTTATTGATCAAAATCATCAAACAAGGTCGTCTCATAGAAACCTATAGCTGCATATACATTTGATTGAGCACTTTGACTATCTTGATCTCTCGTGTTTGCAGATACTGAATCCTTTCTAGAACGCCCTACTTTACTAATTCTAATAATTAGAACTTCCTAGTTCGATGTAAAATGACTAGAGTTTCTGTTCAACTAACTTAAGCGAAGCATGGAGAGAAAATGGCAATTCTTCTGAAACTTGTTTTGGTTTCCATTTAGGATGGCTCGTGTAAGGTAGCTCTCGGATCAAATGGTAACGGTGACGTGGTCACTGCCCTTCCCAATGAAATCGAGGTGATCCCACCAAGGAAAGCAGACAAGATTAAGATCATGGGAGGCGCACACCGTGGGGCCACAGGGAAGCTCATTGGTATTGATGGAACTGATGGAATTGTGAAAGTTGATGATACACTAGATGTCAAAATCTTGGATATGGTAATATTGGCGAAACTAATTCAAGCCTAAAAGATGAAAAAGCCGGAGATGTTGGCAGATAGCAATAATATTCATGTTTTCCGCCTTAACTTGTTGATAAAAGGTTTCGGTTAAATCGAAGCCTTGCATGAAGGAGAGTCGGAGTAACGACTCTGCTAAGATCAGGAGGAAATAATGTGTGATTGCTACACATATAGGAAAAAGAGCTGATAAATTTTGTAGCAGGTCATTTGCTTTTTACCTAAATATGGAGATATGTATATGTTTTATTACTACTACTACTACTAGTCTAGCAGAAGTACACTCTTCCTCAAAGATTGAATGCTTAATAGTATAAATAGTTTTATGTACATTAAATTAAACTGCTGTAGCTTAGCTTCTCAGCTTTACATTTGAAGATTCCTGTAATAAATCTCTGATTTGCTCAGTATGTGCTATCCGATGTTTCGTATTTTCCGATTTATTGCATTCGTTATATAAGTTTATTTACTCCCTCCGTCTCACCCTAAGTGAGACTTTTAACTTTTATCACGGTTCTATTAGAAGTAGGCCTTAAGCTGATTTGATTTTTCGTTTTTTGTCAAAGCTGATGATTTTGTTTTTATTATAAGATGAAGATGGTATAAACTTATATTTTGATCCGTCTCTTCCTAAGTGACTCTTTTATATTCATATGTGAATATTCATATGTGAGAGGTATAAAATAATAAAAGGGGTCACTTGAGAGGTAGAAATCGATCATAATAAATCTGGAAAAACTAGTAATATTATTTATGCAACACAGGTTATTTGACACACACGATACAACACCAAGACAGAATAGAAAACTGGGAGAAGAATATGCATAGAATCAAGAAAAACAGCATTGAACACATAAGTTGTATCATGGATTTCCTTGTGCTGCTGCAGCATCATCATCTTTCACTCCCCTCACTCCATTTTAATAACGCAACGAAGCCCCTCCCCCTTCAGCATCAGCTCGAACGCCTTGTTTATCTCAGCAAACGGCACTGTGTGAGTTATGAACTTCTCCACTTCTAGCTCCTGCACATCACCCAGAATTCTCTTACAATGAGTAATTACCACTTCAAGAGACAATAATTGTCGGCTAAAGGACAGAACGAACCTTGTTCATGTACATTTCGACAACTGATGGAAGGTCGGTTCGTGGCTTGTAGTTCCCGAAGAAGGTGCCTTTGAGAGTCCTCTCATTCAAGAAATTGATGGGTGCAGTCTTGAACACTGCTTCTTTGTGAGGAACTCCAACAAGGACAGCCACACCCCATCCCTACAAAGATGATCAAACACCGAAAATGTCATTTCAAGATTCGATTACACTAGCCACATTATAACTTAACAAGTTTGTCTGATGATTAAGAGTACATACATCATGAACACATTCAAATGCAGAGATCATGGCATCAATGTTTCCGGTGCACTCCACGCTTCGATCCACTCCTCCATTGGTCATCTCAGCTATCACCTCTTGAACTGGCTTGTCGTGGTCTTTTGGGTTCACAAATTCAGTCACACCAAACTTCCTAGCTGCAAAAATATTCACCATTGATTCAATCATCACGTTTCAGCACTATTATCAGCACCTCATTTTGGAAAATAGATATATACCTTCTTCAAACCTAGCAGGATTCATGTCCACACCAATTACTCTCGAAGCACCAGCCAATCTAGCTCCTTCTGCAGCCTATATATCACAAAAATTAAGATCAAGAAACATCAAAATCCGATCTTTTTCCATTTTTATTAATGAATTTAATCAGTAAAAGATTAAGAAACATACACCAAGTCCAACTGCTCCAAGCCCAAAAACAGCAACAGAAGACCCCTTAAAGGGTTTTGCAACATTCAAAGTGGCACCAAGTCCTAATACACAAGAATTCATCCAAGATTAGTACTCCCTTCGTCCCGAGTACTCTGTTTATTCACATTTCAAATCAAGAAAACCGGAACGAATGGATATATACCGGTGGAGATTCCGCAGCTGAGAATGCAAACTTTATCGAGAGGCGCCAGAGGGTTGATCTTAGCAACACAGCCAACATGAAGAACAGTGTACTCACTGAAGGTGGAGGTGCCAAGGAAATGGTAAACGGGTTTTCCTTTGATGGAGAATCTTGATTTTCCATCACTGAGCATCACGCCCCTCTCGGTGTTGATTCTGAGGAGGCTGCACATGTTGCTCTCTTCGGATTTACAGTGAGCACATTCCCTGCATTCTCCGGTGAAAACCGGAAGAACATGATCTCCGGGGATTAAGAGAAATCCCTTCCTCACCCCTAGCAACCTCCATGCCCAGAAAATACTTAGCATCTCCAAGATCTTTGATGGTGAAAGCTTGATGCAAGAACCCTTTCAATTCATTAATCAGCTCAATAGAAGGGCCACTGATAAGAACATCATCAACATAGACTAATAGGCAGAGAAAAGTATCACCAGAGCCCTTCAAGAAAAGACAGTGGTCACTCTGTGATTGAGTGAACCCATAGCCAAATAGCTTTCTAGTGAATTCAGCATTCCATTCCCTGGATGCTTGCTTCAACCCATACAAACTTTTGACCAATTTACACACCTGATTAGGTGGAGCCCCATCCAAACCAGGAGGTATTGTCATATATATGTTATCCTTTAAGAAACCATGAAGAAAGGCGTTATTAACATCTAACTGATGCACATGCCAGTTAGAAGCAGAAGCTATGGCAAATAGGAATCTGACAGTTACCATTTTGGCAACCGGAGAGAAAACTTCAGTATAATCCTCCCCATATTTCTGGTTAAAACCTTTAGCCACTAACCGTGCTTTATACCTATCAATAGAACCATCACGATGCAACTTAACTTTGTAAACCCATTTGCATCCTATGGGCTTCTTTCCATGAGGAAGATCTATCAAAATCCAGGTCTTGTTGGCAGATAATGCCTCCAGCTCCTTAGACATTGCATCTACCCATTCTTGGGATAAACATGCTTCCTTATATGAGGTTGGCTCTTTAATCAAACACAAGTTGAAAAGAAAAGAAGTATAGGAACTGGTCAGTGCGGAACCTACTTGGTAAGGAAATGTAGGAGGAGGAGTACTAGTAGAGGGTGTACCTAGGAACTGGGTTGTAAAGCTTGAACAAACATAATCCTTCATCCAAGTAGGAGGTCTATGTGTCCTAGCACCCCTCCCTTCTGCAGGTATAAAAGGCTCTACATTAGAAACATCAGTGGATGCAAGATCATTAGAAAGAGAAATAGAATCATCTGCATCACTGGTTTCAGAAAAATCATCATCATCAATTTCAGGATGAGATTGTGTATGATCCTTGTTCACCTCATCAGATAAAGTAACATCAGTATCACTGATGGGAATAGGAACAACAGGTAAAGGAGTAACTGGTGGTGCAGGAATAGAAACAGAAGGATTAGGATTCAAGAAAGGAAATGAATCTGGGAAAAATTTAACATCCCTTGACACAATCACCCTTGACCTATCCAAATCAAATAACAAATATCCCTTATGTGTAAGATCATACCCCAAGAAAACACACTTAAGAGATCGACTATCAAACTTACTTTTGGTAGGTGTAAGATCAACAGCATAGGTGAGGCATCCAAAAGGTCTTAGCAGTGTGTAATCTGGTTGTTCCTTGTAGAGCACCTCAAAAGGTGAGAACCAATCAATTACTCGACTGGGTAACCTGTTTATAAGCCAAGTAGATGTGAGTAGAGAGTAAGGCCAGAACTTGGGAGGCATCCCACTAGTGAACATTAAAGCTCTGGCAGTCTGTAACAGATTTCCGTGCCTTCTCTCTACCACCCCATTCTGTTGTGGTGTGTAGGGGCAACTTTTCTGCTGAATAATGTCATGCTCAGAGAATAACTTTGCCACTTGTTGATTCAAGAACTCAGTACCATGATCAGACCTGAAAGATTTAATATCTGCCTGGAATTGTGTCTTAATCATAGCAAGATAAACCTTGAGAGTGTAAGCAACTTGATCCTTGCTGTGTAACATATAAGTCCAAATCATCCTACTGTAGTCTTCAACTATAGTTAACATGTACTTTACTGAGCACATATTTTCTTCAACATAGGGCCCCCAAAGATCAACATGAACTAGATCAAAAAGATGTTCAGTCCTCCTATTCAGAACTGGAAAAGAGCTCCTTGTCTGTTTAGCCCGAATGCAGACTTCACATTTCTCAATCCTTCTACCATATCCTGCTCCATCTTCCCATCCAATATCCGCATATGCTTCATAGTGGTAAGAGAAGGATGTCCAAGAGCTATATGCCACTCTAACAGAGTAAGATCTATAGGATTAACCATGCTGCAACAGAATTTTTCAGTGAATGTTTCCATGAAATACAAATTCCCTTTCATTTTAGCAATAGCTAATACTTGATCAGTGCTATCCCTTTGAAATACACAATGATCCTTATAAAACATGCACTTAATTCCATAGTCCTGTATAAGCCTAGCCACTAATAGGAGATTATGAGTGAAGACAGGAATATACAACACATTAACAAGGAGTATGTCTTTAGACAACTTTACCTTTCCTCCATGTGTCACCAGTTTAGTGGAGCCATCTGGAAGGTGAATATTAATAGGTTTCTCAAGCCTATATGTGCTTCATGCACATATAGGCTTGCACACTAAAGGCATAATGCCCATCAAATGGAGTAGACTGTGCAGGTGCTTCATGCACAAAGTTCACATCAGCCTTAGGTTTCCCTTGTGCAGACTGTTGCAGATAAGTATGTAAATATTTAGCTATCTCAGATTGCACCAGCTTCCCTATATCTTGAGTGAAATCCTTCTGTGGTGCCCCTTCATGAGTAGACTCCACTTCCTCATCAGCCTCAGCCAGATTTACTCTTCCTTGTGGTTTGTTATCCTTTAATTTCTTGTACCAATCTGGTACACCATGTAGCTTAAAACAATCATTCACTTCATGCCATGTTCGACAATGAGAGCATCTTAACCTTCTCTTCTGTTCCTTAGTCAATCTAGGCTTAAACTGCCCATTCTGACCAGAATCAGCCTTATACCCACTAGGATACTTGTTGTATTGACCAGCATTCATGCTCAATAAGCCACTGGAGTCATAAACTGAGCTATTCAATTGTTTCCTGTCCTCAACTTGTACAACTAATGAATATGCTCTCTCAATATCAGGTAATGGATCAATCATCATTATCTGATCACACACAGACTCATACTCATCATTAAGACCTTCTAAAAATTTCATCAGCCTTTGTTGTTCCTCTCGAGCAAGGACTTGACCTCTAGCTCTACAAACACACTCAATAGGTGGCAAAACCGCATCCAATTCATCCCAAAGTGCAACTAGCTAGGTTGTTAAAATACTCTAGCACACTTTGATTTCCCTGAGAATACTTGAAATTTTCCCTCTGTAATCTATAAACTTTCGGTCCATTCCTTCTACCAAACCTCAATGTTATAGCCTTCCACAACTTCAATGTGTTATCAATATGTGTAAAGGCATTAACAAACTCCTTAGATATAGAATTAACAATCCAAGCAGAAATCATCAAATCAACTTTCAACCATCTCTTATAATAAGAACAGCTTGGATCAGGTTTGGGAAAACTACCATCAATCAATTCCAATTTACTTCGAGTAGCTAAAGCTCTGCGTATAGACTTATTCCAGTTTATGAAATTGTTACCTGTGAGTTGAGCACTCACGAGCTGCATCCCTGGATGGTCTGATTTCTCCAGATGCAAAATCTCACGAACTTGCCGAACTGTAAATCCTGCCGGAGGAGTGATATCATCATCATCTCCATCATCAAATCCACCGCTTCCATTTGGTCCCGGTCCAGTAGGAGGAGGAACTGGTCGATCGCGATTTCCAGATCCAGTTCCGTCCGATTCCTCCCCTTCAGTCTTCAAACTATACGCAGCTTCATCCTCAACACGTCGCTCCCACACCTCTCTCCGTTGTTGTTTCACCATCGAAACGACAAATATCAGCTGAAATCAGAGTAACGCAAGCAGAAACCCTAGATTTCCTGCTCTAGATACCATGAAGAAATCGAGAGAGAAGAGAGGGAAGAAGATATTTTCTCATTTCAAGTATACTGCAAAAATATAGTAGAATGTAACAATACATGGAAAATACGGTAACGAAGAAGAAACGTAAACAGAACTAATAAAAGCGCTAAACGTTTTCTACTTTATTACATGGCTAGATCACCACCGTTGATCTTTAAGAAAGATCAACGGCTCTTATTTAAACATTACTTATGCGCCAATTTCTTCTTCTTCCCACGAACTGCTCCATCTTCATCTTCATTCAATTCAGCCCGAACTTGATTCATAACATCTTCAACCTCCATTTCTTCCATACTTCTATAAATAGTATAAATAGTTTTATGTACATTAAATTAAACTGCTGTAGCTTAGCTTCTCAGCTTTACATTTGAAGATTCCTGTAATAAATCTCTGATTTGCTCAGTTTGTGCTATCTGATGTTTCGTATTTTTCCGATTTATTGCATTCGTTATATAAGTTCATTCACTCCCTCCGTCTCTTCCGGGTCACTCATTAAAGAGAGAGTAAGTCAACTGGTTATTTCATATGTAAGAGGTATAAAATTATAAAAGAGGTCACTTGGGAAGAGGCGAAGGGAGAAATCGATCATAATAAATCTGTAAATACTAGTATTATTTATGCAACACAGGTTATTTCACACACACGATACAACGCCAAGACAAGATAGAAAACTGGGAGAAGAATATGCATAGAAAACAGCATTGAACACATAAGTTGTATCATGGATTTCCTTGTGCTGCTGCAGCGTTCATCATCTTTCACTCCCCTCACTCCATTTTAATAACGCAACGAAGCCCCTCCCCCTTCAGCATCAGCTCGAACGCCTTGTTTATCTCAGCAAACGGCACTTTGTGGGTTATGAACTTCTCCACTTCTAGCTCCTGCACATCACCCAGAATTCTCTTACAATGAGTAATTACCACTTCAAGAGACAATAATTGTCGGCTAAAGGACAGAACGAACCTTGTTCATGTACATCTCGACAACTGATGGAAGGTCGGTTCGTGGCTTGTAGTTCCCGAAAAAGGTGCCTTTGAGAGTCCTCTCATTCAAGAAATTGATGGGTGCAGTCTTGAACACTGCTTCTTTGTGAGGAACTCCAACAAGGACAGCCACACCCCATCCCTACAGAGTTGATCAAAAACCGAAAATGCCATTTCAAGATTCGATTACACTAGCCACATTATAACTTAACAAGTTTGTCTGATGATCAAGAGTACATACATCATGAACACATTCGAATGCAGAGATCATGGCAGTGACGTTTCCGGTGCACTCCACGCTTCGATCCACTCCTCCATCGGTCATCTCAGCTATCACCTCTTGAACTGGCTTGTCGTGGTCTTTTGGGTTCACAAATTCAGTCACACCAAACTTCCTAGCTGCAAAAATATTCACCATTGATTCAATCATATCACATTTCAGCACTATTATCAGCAGCTCATTTTGAAAAATAGATATGTACCTTCTTCAAACCTAGCAGGATTCATGTCCACACCAATTACTCTCGAAGCACCAGCCAATCTAGCTCCTTCTGCAGCCTATATATCATCAAGAAAGATATCAAAATCCGATCTTTTTTTATTTTTATCAATGAATATAATCAGTGAAAGATTAAGAAACATACACCAAGTCCAACTGCTCCAAGCCCAAAAACAGCAACAGAAGAACCCTTAAAGGGTTTTGCAACATTCAAAGTGGCACCAAGTCCTAATACACAAGAATTCATCCAAGATTAGTACTCCCTTCGTCCCGAGTACTCTGTTTATTCATATTTCAAATCAAGAAAACCGAAATGGATATATACCGGTGGAGATTCCGCAGCTGAGAACGCAAACTTTATCGAGAGGCGCCAGAGGGTTGATCTTAGCAACACAGCCAACATGAAGAACAGTGTACTCACTGAAGGTGGAGGTGCCAAGGAAATGGTAAACGGGTTTTCCTTTGATGGAGAATCTTGATTTTCCATCACTGATCATCACGCCCCTCTCGGTGTTGATTCTGAGGAGGCTGCACATGTTGCTCTCTTCGTGTTTACAGTGAGCACATTCCCTGCATTCTCCGGTGAACACCGGAAGAACGTGGTCGCCGGGGACCAGCTCCGTCACGCCCTCCCCCACACTCTCCACAATTCTGCGTGTACAATACATATATACATATATAGTCAGAAATTATTGAAAAAAAAAAAAAAAAATCAAGAATGGAGATGATGAACAGTTGATTGTAAATGCACATACCCTGCTGCTTCGTGTCCCAGAATTCGAGGAAAGATTGAATCTTGGGCCTGAAATATGATAATTCAACAACATCATTAGAGAGAGAGAGAGAGAGGGAGGGAGAGAGGGAGAGAGAGAGAGATGGTTGAACCTTAACCTTGGCTTCCCAGAAGTAAACATCGGTATGGCAGAGAGAGGTGTAGAGAATCTTAACCCGGACTTCCATTTTCTGCGGCGGCGCCACCTCCACCTCCTCAATCACCAGCGGCTTCCCAGCCTCCCATGCAATAGCAGCTTCACACCCAAAACACAAAAAAAAAAAAATTAAACAAACAGAACAAGAATCCAATCTACAATTCAAAATCATTAAAGATCGCATCTTTATTCATTTTCTTCTTAAAAAAAAAAAAATTAACAGATGAAGAACTAACCCTTCCTTCATCAAAAATCAAAAATCATACCTTTGCATTTGATAACTTGACCTTTAGTGCTCGACATCTCAGATTATAATGTTTCTTGATTAAAAGCAGTAGTAGCAATAGTAAAGTAAGTAAAGATCGGATATTTTGAGTTTGATTGATGAGAGATTACTGCTTCTGCAGTGAGGCTATTTATACAGCAAGGTAAAGCTCTGGAAATATCAATACTTTATTATTATTTTTAGTTTTGTAGTAAAAGACAAGATGGCCGACATTGAATCCCTTGTTTTGGTTCATGGGATTAGCTTGAGTTTGCTGTCTGGTTTTGCCGTTTGTTTTAACCCAAATTATACTTCCTTCCTTACGTCGCTGTTCATTAATACCATTTGTTTTCGATAGAGGAACCAAGGAAGTAGAAAATATATGATTGTAATTAATTCTGAGGAGAGAGTGAATTGTGATCAAATATTCTTAAAAATAAAATATAATAATAAGACTAATAAATAAGACAAATAAACATAGCAAGTAAGACTAATGGATAGGGACGAAGGGAATATATATAAATTTCCTTTTTTCTTTAATACAGTACCATATTTGAATGTTAAACTTGTATTGGGACCCTCACATTTGATGCTTATTTACTTTTCTTTCTTGCTTTCTTTGATTTTGTGATTTTTAAGTATAGAAATACATATTTGATCAATTAGCATCTAGACACTTCCTAAAACTTTCAAGAACCTCTTAATCTAGCAAAAAAAAAAAAAAAAGAAAGAAAAAACAAAAACAAAACTATTCTTGTTGGGAACGATAGCGGATGTTGACTAAACCTTTTTGTGTCAAAATTCATTAAATGGATAAAATTGTCACAATTTTAGTTTTACCAATAAAATTTGTGTGTATTTTGGCAGCAATAACTAATAATCCTTGTGTTCCATTCAGATAAAGTTAATTTACTTATCGGCCCGTCCCATTCAAATTGAGCTATTTCTCTGAAACGGCTAAAATTTGGTGCCAAAGAGCAAGGTGTTCGTTTCTCCCGTTACTAATTTACCTTTTTCCTTCACAAATTAATTGATACTCCCTCCGTCCCACTGACATAGGGACCTTTTCCTTTTCGGGATGTCCCACTGATATAGGAACCTTTCCCAAAATAGAAAATTCTAACCAATAAAATTCTGACACACCACTTTAACCCACTACCTTTCACTTTATCCCACTATCATCATTCTCGTCTTAATTCCCGCGCCGAAAAAAAAGGTCCCTATCCCAGTGAAACGGAGGGAGTATAACTTAAATTCTCGTGCCGAAAAATAAAATCTCGCGCATAATGGTATAATGGCAAGAAAAACAATGGAGTGGGCCGTGCAAAACCACTAACAAACCCGAAACCCTTTGTGCTTCCGTTTTGATCGATGGTTTCTCATTACTACTACTAGAAAGAGTACTCAAATCTGTGGGACCCACTTCCTAACCCCATAGTTGTAATTAATTAATTAATTTAATTCCGTTAATAAAAAATTAAAAATGACCCAAAAACATTCGATTGGTTATTAGACTACCCTACCCATGTTTCTTGTTTATCACTGGCTTCTTACATCACAATCAATTTTAATACTTATATATAATTTATCTCAAAGTATTAGCAACTGTCTTAACATAAGATAGTGAGAATAATATGTTTTTTTAATTGACTTTTGCCCAATTTGTATAAAACTATCGAAAATAAAATAAAGCCAAGAACTGCATTGAAATTTAGTGTTTGACTAGGGTTTGTTGGCGTGTGATGGACACGTGCATGACACTTAATTTCCACTAAATCAACCGACCTGTTTTGTTTTAAATGATACGTTTTTGTTATTATACATATATTCAAGAATCGTATCATTTTAAACGGGACGTAAAAGAGTTTACCGACTAACATTGAAATTAAAGTTTGGTGCCAGTATTTTTGGATGTGTTATCTCTAAAGCTTCCTCTACATGCTAACCAAGTGTAATAGTAGAACATTACTTTATTTGTATGTTATGCTATAGTGATTATTGTAAAGGACAAAAGCATCTCATCAACTAGTGGCCATGGCATATTTTTCCAAATTTCAATAATTATATTTGCTTTCATTTCTCTCCTCATAACAATCACGATTAGGTCTCTCTTGATTTAGTTATGTGGTAAGAATATGATTCTAAGGGATTAGATAGTTTCACTAAAGGCCTCTCTTGATTTTGTATTACATGGTAAGAATATAATTTTAGAACAATTTTGGCAAAGATTTGTTGTTTTAGGTGAGTTATATGGAAAAAGAAGTTTGTGAGGGTAGTAAGAGAATATCATCCTAGTAATAACCGACAAAAACTACTCAAATCGGGACCCGAAGGTTTTGAGTTCAAGTCCTCCTGACACGGCCTTTAAATTTACTGTTAAATGCTTCGAAAAGAAAATTACGAATTACATCAGATTATTTCACTAGTGAGTAGAGTTTCCCATGTAATCTACGTACAGATGAATTATTATACAACAACAGAAAATTCAGACATCTTCCACCTCATCTACTTTGCAGTTAGCTATGTCAAATAAGCAGTTTCAATGAACATGTCCTCTGTTTGCAGCCTCAGTCTTCAGACGTCGGCCTCGAACATTATAATCGAACGACATTAGTGTCCGAAGACGAGCTCCTTTAGAGAAGTGAAGGATGAGGTATGTTGATGGACTTGTGCATCTCTCCAGAAAGTCATTCCTTTGGAAAATCTCCAGAATTAGAGAAGGGATAAAAAAATATGAAATTGTTTTAATGTTTATGAGCATCAACATACCTATCCAAGCAAGAAAACCAAAAGTTGAAGCCAAGAAGAACTCCAAGCCGATGCTGTTATAGCTGGAACGAAAGCGGATTCATAAGTTCGACTGAACGAAATCCGTAAGCAAGCATATAGTAGACAACTTAATTACCAGTATAGGCACACCAGATTCCCCCATCCATAGAAAACACAAGCCCAAGTCGAACCGGTGAACCTATACAGAAAGATTTATAGTTACTTTGCACTTGTGTCGGAGTTGGTTGGATAAAATGAAGATTCGAAACCAACGTACCACATGAGGTCTCGGGTAAGTAAAGCTCGTGGGATTAGTAGTCCGTTGCCAATCATGGCTAGCAGCATTGTGACAGATGACAGACCTTTCACATTTTCAGGATTCAAAATAGTCGTCCACTGGAAAAGGAGGAACGAGCTATCTTAACGTGTACAAACTTATATATACGTGTGTGCCCGTGTGTGTGTGTGAATCTTGAGGGAAGAAGAAGATGGAGGAGGATAGTAACCATTTGTGCAACAGGCATCCACATGAAAAGTAGGGTGGCTGTCCATCCAGAGACCGATCCAAGAACGTTTAGGCCTTTTTTCGACAGTTTCCCCATCCGAGCCTACAAAGTAAGAATCTGCTTATAAGATTGTTGGTGCATTCATCTAATATAGGTGAATACTTACCATAGAAACAGTGGCCAACGCGGCCAAAAGAGCAACGAAGCCTGGCAGGACAGTATTCGGAACTATTGGGACGAAAGTCGACCACATGACCTGCACACGGCATTATCAAGAATCAATGGAAGCACAAGTGTTTTCTTAAACAATGACAGATGTTACATTTACTTGTGGGAGTGCTGAAAGCCCTGCAATGGTGAGGATTTCTTCCCAAGATTTCCAGATTCCGGAACCAAGCAAATCGAAGTATTTCATCAAATTCAAGACGACACTGAACACAGTCACTACCGAAGTAACGACAAAATGAGGAAGGGGCATAGCTTCAGCCATAGCCAGCTGCACAATGACCACATACATGGAGATAACTCCAAGCATCTGAACCACCACTGCTTCAGTCTCCCTCTTCTTGATGAAATACGAGAGCAACGAAAGGTTCCCGAGCAATCCAGTAAGCATACCCTTCAATCACAAGTGATAACCACAACACTTATTTAGATAACACTCAACCAAACAGAGCTCGAAAAACGAATAACAAGGAGGTGAAAACTCTCTTACAAGCCATGGAACAGCCAAAAGTGCTGATCTGTTTCCGGCTAACAGATTCCGATAGTTGAGTATGATCTGAGGCAGCTGCAGCAAGAGAAACGGCAGATTCGCAAATCCAGCGAATTTCGCTGTAAGTGAATCCCATTCCACAAAATCCTTGTGCTTCACTTCCAGAGGTTCCTGAAACCATCATCACAATCATCACTTAAACAACCTAGAATTCGAAAGCAAAGAGGCGAACGCCTGAGATGGCAATGCACATAGATTTTCTACACTAAAAAGTACCCGGCTAATAGCAGAAACCGGTTTGATCCTAGAAGAACAGAGTGATTGGCTTGAGAAGAGGCTCCTTCTCAAGTTGAACTCGTAGTTTACGACTCCTCGAAAATGTGGCTGACAGGATGAGCATAACCGTAGATTCCGCGGATAAGAGCTTATCGGAGAAATGCTAGAGTGTCCATTAGTATGCAGTTTTAGCTTACACTTGAGCAGTAATGAATCAGCCATTGTTGGGAAAAAGTGGATGAAATCACATCTCTGTGTTTACACTGAACTGAAACAAATCAAGAAACCTGGTTACTACTAGAGAAATTCAAGCATACAACGATTAACTATTTGCAGTAAAGGAGGAATACTGCATCAACTAACAAGATTTTTTAATCTCTACAAGAAAAGTTGTAAATCATTCACAGTAAAATTAGAAACACGCACAAACAAGGAAATAAAACATATCAACGAATGAGGAAAAATCTTAGTTGACTATTTTATACTGCCAATTTATCAGCTTTGATCACCCAAACCATCTTCTCATTGTAGAGAGAGAGAGAGGGAAAAAAAAAAAGAAAAAAAAAAAAAGAAGCAATCTTTTCTACAAATTTCAACAACCCATCATACTTTCTTCATCTGGGCATTTCAAAATACTCCCTCCGTCCCAAACGAAACACACCCCTTCTCTAAAATATGTAGGAAGGGGTGCGTTTCGTCTGGGGCGGGGCCGAGGGAGTAGTAAACACAGGAAAAACTCACAGAATCTGAGACCACACTCACCAAGAACTGATTTTTCTCAGTATGTGTTGTGTTTGTGTGTGTGTTTATAAAAGGGGTGTGAGTTTCTTGAAATCGTAAAACTCCGATCCGGTGGGAACGGGCAAAGGTGCATATGGGGGTGTTAATAAACGAGGGAACAAAACGGTTTCTTGGGATTCATCACAATTATGTTATGTTGCTTCATTTACTCATGTAATTTGCTAAAAGTGTCACACATTGAGTAATCATGTGGTAATAATTTGAGATTTTATGTTCATACCTTTCACATAAAACGACAACATCATTCTATCAAGACAGTGACTGCAGCAAATGTTTTAGGACACGATTGCACATGAGATTACAAAACTTTGATTCCTCAAGATTTTGTAGTATTTGATGTCAAAATCATTTTTAAATAGAGGCATTTTTCTATAAAAACAAATTTATAACTATTTTTTCTTGTCTTCACATTATAATTTATAAGTGACAAAAAAAATCAAATATATTAGATTTATATTGCAGCAGCCACAGTCTATTACAGTAGTACATACTCCCTACGTTCCACTCCATTTGGCCTATAGAGTGAATAGATGTGTGGTATAAAATAATAGAGCAGGCCAAATGGAGCGGAACGGAGGAGTACTATCAAAGATGGTGAGTTTGATTGGCTGCAGCAGTTTCTCCAGATTTTGCTTTTGCATGGAAGTGCTCAGTCTCCATCTTCTCATTCTTGAGGATCTCTTCTTGGATATCCTTATCATCTTCTACGGAGAGGACGACGACCTCGGGCCCGTTCGGTCCTTGAACGATGGCCTCTTTCACCCTCAGATGTTCGTCTGTACGTATGATATCAGTTTCGTTCACCATTTTCCGCTTTCTCTTCTTGATCAGGCAGAAAAGAGCAAAGAAGCAGAATGCAGCAAAGAAGAAGCATCCGAAGGAAGCGAAGACTACTATGATCACAGTCGGAGCATTGTCTGGAGACGGTGGAGGAACAACATGAGGTGGCGGAGCAATGGGGTGGAACGGAGGCGGTGGTGGACGAACATGAGGCGGTGGTGGAGCGACGTGGGGCGGTGGAGGAGGGGGAGAGGGGTAATATTGGTAGTAGGCCATTAGGAATGGTGGTGAAGAATGAGTAACTGTTTCTGGGTACTTTATACTATTGTGTTTAAGGTTATGTTGCTTATTACAATGCTTCCAAGAATTCAAAGACTTGCCTCCCATGTTAAGATTTCACTCATTTTTTAATAATAAGTGGAGAATACTCTTCTATATGTAAACAATAATAACATAATTATGTATAAATTTCAAGAAAATTATCATCACACAAACTACAAGAACATTATATATATATATGTTTCATAATGTGAAATTTCTTCTCAGTTTTACACTCTGTACACATGATTACACTCTGAGGTCAAATATGGAGCAAAGCTTTGTTTCTTCATTAGGTAACTCCATAGCCAAAGAATTAAGGAACCTGTTACCATGGCCTGAAACGGAACGGGAAAATCGAGAAGCAAACGAAAAGGGAAGAAAATTTAGTAACCTGAGTAGCAGAGACAGCAAGTTTGAAGAGGAAAGAAAGGAACTTACAAGTTAGCAGGTTATGAAAGGTCTTTGTTCATTTTGAGAGCAGAATCGAGAAGAGAATCTCGTTCCACATATCCGGAACTCCAGGCAGGCACCAATGGCTACAATCCGGAACGGATGGATTATCACTCCATGGGCCCACGTGTGCGTCGCTTCGGAAGGCACCCATTGGGGTAACGTGCAGCACTTTTACGGGGATTGATGCATTATGCACAGCTTTGATTATTGCATCAGATACTGAGTTCCTTTGCTTTCCTTTAAGAACTTTGAGTGTAGGCTGCGTTGTTACTTTGCAGTTTTTACGAGATCCGGTACTGATCATATTAGAGCAGTAAATGAATCATCGTACGTTGAGTGAAACAACGGAAGCAGAGCAAACTCCTAATCAGCATATATTTTGCAAGAAAGGTAATGATTTGCAGGCAATGGTTCTGAGATGGAGAAGATTAATAGATGGTTTGACAAACCTCC
Organism: Thymus mandschuricus; assembly: GCA_029379335.1. Classification (NCBI taxonomy): domain Eukaryota; kingdom Viridiplantae; phylum Streptophyta; class Magnoliopsida; order Lamiales; family Lamiaceae; genus Thymus; species Thymus mandschuricus. The sequence goes on from CM057074.1 coordinate 41,067,662, forward strand.
AATGTGAGGATTCGAAGGTCCGGAAGAAAACCCGAGTCTTGCTGGGATTGATTGCCTTCTCAACCCAAGATTGCCACGTCGCTAATGCAATCTTGAAGCCGTTACTTATCGTCATCCCAAGCTTCATCCTTCCATTGTTCTGAAAATACCACCCCCTGTCTGAAAATGCAAATTAGTACTACTTCATAATGATTTCTGCAGTTACTAACTTAAAGAAACGAAACCTAGCATCGAGAAGCTTCAAGTCCAGTTTTACGATTAATCATGATATATAAGCCTTCCTAAAAGCATTAGGACATAGTGAACTCAAACAAATGTCAACAAATACCTTCTTGCTCAACACCCTAAAACACTCATGTTAAATGTGGTTTATTACAAGAGCAAATCGAAGCCATACACAATGCAGGATGAAGTTGTTCTAAAAGAAAGAAGCATTATATGCTATACTTATCAATTCAACTCAAATACTAACATCGCTCTTAAGTTGTTCTACCATAATCGAAGAATAAAAGCAACAGACACGAACAGACTTACAGTTCAAAGAGTTTTTTCGGAGTCCACCAATGTCCGGAATTAAAAATAAGAACATCAGAATCGACCCATTCTCCCTTAATATCATCCATTTGATCCAGTTTCAGCACAGTCTTCACTCTCTTTGGCGAGTGCTTCGGTGCAGGCCCCGGCTGCACCAAGAACACCGATCTATAGAACTCCACAGTCAAACCAAAAGACTCAAACCTAATACTCAAATGCCTAGTTTGCTTCGTGATCTCATTCCCATTGGCCTCATACACAAATCTCTTATCCTCCACACCACTCATAAGCATACAAACCATAGATTCCCATTGAGTTCGACTCAGAGAGTCGCCTACAAACACGACCCTCTTCCCTCGAAGATACTTCAACACTTTAGCCACATCAAACCGTGGAATCTCACAATCCTTAGGCTTCCACCTCCACTTAAGATAATCACTATCCGTCCTCCCATTAGCTAAACAATCGAACCCACGCTCGATAAAGGGGCAATCCGAAGCATTATATAACGGAAGGCTTTCGTCCACCACCCATTTCCCATCAAACACATTGCACACCTTGCTAACATTACCATCCCTACTCCGATTGGTATCGACTACAGTTTCAGAGGATGGAAACATGTAAAAATAACTGGATCCCATTACAACAATGAAGCATAGAATTGAACCCAACATGAAAATAGCAGTAACAGATTGAAACATCGAACTCTTGCTGTAATTCCCAGCTAAAATCTTGGTGAATTTCAAAACCCTCTTAAACATTGGCCTCAAATAGCCACAAGAATCCCAGTACAACCTATTAATCACGGCACTCATTTCTAAAACAGCATCAAAGGTTCAATCTTTACCATCAAGAATCGAACTTTACTTTTCTCCCAAGAACAACACAAGCTTGAATCAAGCAAACATGGTAGAATTTCTTACAGTTTTTCTCCGCAGCTGAGCTGGAACGGGCGAAAATGGCAGATTGCGGTTGAGGAAAGGAAGGGAAGCTTGAAGAATAAGGTGAGGCCGCGAGGGTAATTAGGTAATTTCAGTAGCAGTTGGTGGTGTGAGAAAGAAAGCTGAACTATAACGACGACGATGTTATGTTAGATTTGCTGGAAACGTTGCTCAACAGCTGTCGGTGAATATTTATTACAGTAATGAGTTGGGAGAGAAGTGTGTGGAATCAGATGCTTTGGGCCTCATCTATATACTGTGCGCCCTCAATCTGATTGGTTCATATAGGTCAATAGTCAACACTTAATGACTTTTTTCTTAATTCACTAATCAAAGCTAATTTACTTTAAATTTTGATTAGGGTGAAATTTAAAGATAGTTTAGTTTAATTGGAATTTTGTTAATATCTTAACTACCCTTTTGAAAGATGTTCTAACTACCTTTAATTATTCAATTGAATTTTAATATAGAATGTCAACTTTAGAAATATCAAAGAGAGAGAGAGAGAGAGAGAGAGAGAGAGACTTCAAAGTAATTATCATTCCTTAAAGGAACTGAATACATCCAATTTTGTGATTTTCCTTTGCTTCATATATTTGAAATTAAAGAAAAATAAACACCTTAGAAAATGGACTATTGCCTTTGGCACAAACAAACTCAACTCAACTGTGAATCAAACCAAAGCTAAAAACAAACACCAAACTCTTTTCCTCAATCATGATCATTCATCAATGGAAGGGCGTGTGTTGTTGGGCAGTCTCCGTCCTCGAATAAACGAGCTGAAGAGATGCAGGGCCCTCGACGGCTGTGCATAAGGCACCATGTGTGCAGCACCTCTAACTGTGGCAAATGTTAGCAAGTTTCCATACTCAGTCATCCACCCTCCCACCTACACATTCCAAGGTTAGTGGCGTTTCTAATGGAAGAAACGAGCGAAAAATGGCTGAATGTGAAGGCGGATATAGTACCTGTCTTTTGTGAAACCAAGCTGCATATGGTACTGTGATCTTGAAGTTTAGGTCGTGAGCAAGTTCACGTACTAACGTACGTGAACCAAGTAAAGGAACAACTGAATCTTGATCCCCGCTGAAATTTGATTAACGAGCAAAGTTGTTTTACATTCTTGTTGAGGTGAAATGAGAGGATAATGTGCAGAGTTTTATCAGTTTTACCTGAAAATCCAAACTGGGATGTGATTCTGAATGATCCTCTTTAGCAAAGGAAGCATGTTTAGGTTGCCGTCCGCCTCTTTATAGTTCAGAAGGCTGCATAGTTTAGGCGGAATTTAGAAAACATGAATCGAAGTAAGGAGGAAGAGGGAATGATAGACTTACCCACTGCACATAGACCATCTATATGGTAGTTTTGTTCGATTGGCATGGAGCGCCTTCTGAACTTCCGGAAGGTTGAAGTAGAAGCGCCTTTCGTAGCTCATGCACACATCTACTCCAACACTGATCTTTGTGGCCTACAACGATGTATATAGTGAGTGTCATTTGTTTTTATGTTTTAAGGCCTAGGTTATAGATGATGAAATGTTTACCATTTTCCTGAGTCGAAGCTCTTGCTCTACGATGGATGGATAGCATACGTCGAGAATCACATCATAATTGTTAACATATTCACCAACAATCTGATTTGCATCGGATATGGCCTCGTTGCATGACTTCGACACGTTGTGGGGACTAGCAAAAGTATAGTCATCAAAATCACAGTCATTCATGATGGCAAGTCCAGTTTCATCTGAAATCATTCCATGTGACCAGAAGAACTCGTAAGTTGCTGGAACATCGCGATCAAGCCTCAGAAGCGGATTGCCAATCTGGGAAAAAAAATCAGTTGAGAAATCAAGAGAAGGAGAGAGTTTTTCCCACAAAAAATGAAAAAACGAGTATCCAGATTCTGCATCTTACAGCAACACCCTTGATATTGAACTTGAAGTCTTTAGAATGCTCGTTGTGGTCAAGCAGCGCAATCGCTAATTGTGGGATGTAATGTCCTATACGAAGAAACGAAGAAACAATTTCATGTATCCGAATCTTACCAAGAGAGTGTTGAGTACATACTATCTGATCCTACTTTATGGCACCTTCATTTGGTAGATTTAGAGCAGACAGGTATGGTGGAATTCTTACCGGCATAACTTTCGCCAGTGAGAAACAAATCTCTGGTTTTGAACGTCGGAAACTTCTCGTACCATCCCATCATGAACATGTGCATATCCATTGCTAGCAAAGAACATACAAATTTATACATTAGTATGCAGTACACATACTAATGAAGTGAGCAAATCATTCTTACCTGTGGATGCATCTCCACAAGTATAGTCTGAGCTGGTGTTCGAATACGACCATCCTACACCAGCTGGAGACTCGACAAACAGAAGATTCGATGCTATACAAACAGGAAACGGATCTTGTTAGCAAATCTACCACCAGATCCACAGGTTTGGCATTTCAAGAGAAAGATATTGTTTGTTCAGTCTACCTTTATTCCATGATTTTGAGTTTATTCGGAGGCTCCGACCATCTCCTCTAGGAAAGAAAGGACCTAACTCCGTGAATGCACCTCCTCCCATTGATGAACAACCCGGGCCTGAACGCAAACAACACAAATGCTAAACTCGGAAATCCTACCATTGCCATCTCCAAACAATGTTCACGGAGCAAACAAATAGCTATATATAGAGAGAGGGAACATCATAGAATGACTTGGATTGTTCTAACATCATACTCCTTTCCAACAACACCAAATCACAGAGCAAGCAAATAGCGAGAGAGAGAGAGAGAGAGAGAGAGAGAGAGAGCTAATCCTCAACAGTTCCTCTGTGCACTAGAAGTGTTCTTCACCAAAAAAGGAACAAACACACACCACACATTAAGAACACTAGGTGAGTTTTTCACCAAAAATGAACACACTTGAGGTGTGGTTAAAACACCACACAGTGCACTGCACCAAGCTTAGTGTCGAAAAGAACAATTTTTCGATGTGAGTATTCCTATATGACATTTCAGTCGAGTTCATAGCCTAGAATAAATAAACAGCTTCTTCTATCAACCAAAGATTCTTCTCACATTACTCAAATTCACATAAATCAACATTTGAGCTTAATCCATCATCTCTAACTCAATATTCTTGTTTGGCCAAACTCGAAATGCCATGAACGTCCCAATAAGAAAACGAACATCGAAAATTCAGAAATCAGAAAACTTTAAACTACACACAAATCAAGCTAATGCATATTATATGAAGTATAATACATGAAAAACTGTACCTCCATTGAGCCACAAAGTTAAGGGCTTGTGATCAGGTTCCTCAGCAGCTTCCACAAAATAGTAAAATAAACTTCTCCCATTTTTCACATCCACATCTACATATCCTGCATACTGCCTGAACTTCACCGGCGGCTGACCTGGCAGTTTCACCACCAGGTCCTCCTCCGGGAAGCCATAACCACCGCCAAACACCAACCCCGCCACCACCACCGCCGCCAACAACCACCGCAAGCCCATCTCAGGGAAGTAAAAATCAAGAAACACCCTTTTCTCCTCCCTGCAAGTAAAGGTGCAGACTTTGAGGGATATACTAGCTGAAAAGGAAGAAAACAATGCACACACGCTATATATCCAAGATTTGTAGGGAAAAAGTTGTTGAGCTATAAATAAATGAATTCTGTTTGAGAAAGAGCACGTGAATTCTGGGTGCTTTATGAAAAGTACAGACCTGGGAATTCTTCAGAGAGAGGTAATGGCCGTTTCTCTTTCCTATATATAGATACTGGAGAAGGGTGTATGCATAGTGAATTATGAGAAATGTGAGCTCCTCTGCGCCGGAGTTTGGATTGGCATCATGGGGTTTTGTTCTTATCTCGTCATTTCCACAAGTTTGTTAGAGAGAGAGAGAGAGAGTGATCAGAGACCAGAGAGACGTTGGAAAGTAGCAGAAGAAGCAGCAGCAGCTGCTTCAGTGCGTGAAAAAAGGACCATAAATGAGTTACGGCTATAACAAAATGGGGCCACTTTCCCCTTCGCTTCCTTTGGATTATTTCGAAAAATACCAACTTTTTTTAATTCTACATCTTAATTTCTAATAATTTGTGATGATCAAACGATTAAAAAGGTTATTTTAACTGTATTATAGTATGTTTAATTTCTGTACATTTTGGGTGGAGGTGGTTGTATTTATAGTAAATGCCGATTTAAACTGCAGTGTGGCGCCGATTGTAACTTTGTAAGTAATAAAGAATGTATTGAATTCAAAGTTGAAGTAAGTTTGAAGAACTGGGGTAGGTAGTTGATTTAAAGAAGATCAAGTTAAAGTGTAAAGAGAGAGAGAGAGAGGAGTGCGTATGTATAATAATGATGAGAGAGTGACTAGTCAAAAAAGTCTAGTTAAAGAAGAAGAGAAGGGAAAAGGGATCTTCTTTCTTTCCGCTAAATACATTTTCTTTTTTCTTTTCATTATCATAATTCCCCCACTTGCATCTTGAAATATCGGCCCGTGTTTTAAAAATCGGATCGAATCTGCGATTAATTCGGTGGAGTATAAAGTATGAGTGACTAGGATGGACCGATGGAGGAAGGAGTAGTAATATTCATAGTTTGACGTAGACGCACAGATACATATGTAGGCATTTACTCCTCCCATTCAATTCATCGAGCATAGCACAAAGTTTCCATATTATAACAAAACAAATTCCTCAAATATATAATACTCACACATTAAAGAGAAGATCAATTTGAACGAAAAAGCCTACCAAAAAAGATAATTAAAATTAAGTATTTTCGTGAATAATGATTAGTGCTCATGCAGTAAAGTGATCTTAATTAAATCCAAAAAGGAAAAGGTATAAAGAGGGATACTTTCTCATATATTAATATGTCTTTAGATACAGAATTAATTAATTAACAAAAAGAAAAAATTATAATTCAAATGCTCTACTTTCTAAACTCTATTTTCTACTATTGTCTAAAAGTAATTGGTTTTGAACCGAATTGATTGGTCATTTCAAGATCTGAGCTTAGTTGTAAAATACTACGTATCCCCGTTCGGTTGATAATGAGTCTATTTATATTGGAACGAATCGACTAAGGGATCCCTTATCAACGGAACGAAGGGAAGAAGAAAAGTTCAAATATCAGCAAAAACTCGAACTAAACGAAGGGAATGGAAGGGAGTGTCGAGTCTCCACTCTTTCTGCTTTTTGTTGAGAGGCCTTCCTTTCCCAGATTTCTCCCTATTTACCCTCACATCTGCTAATCCCCAGCTGCAGCTGCTGCTCTCTACATCATATGATATCAGCCTGAATATGCCCGACGACACCCCACTTTCCGTTGCTTCTACTACATACTCTACGTATAGGTTACGATCCTTAAACCGTTCCAGATCTTGTGGGACCCGGACAACCCTCTCGAGCCCCGGTGAAGACACCTGAAAAGATATGTTTATGAAAGCAGATAAAGTAAACTCAGTAATCTTTAATGGGTAATACAAGAAAAGATCAACGAAAAGATGAGATGAAAGACCTCCAGGGTGATATTTCCGGGAATATTTCCAGAAGCTTCTGCTTCATCAAGGCGCGTTCTATATGCTCTTGTGAAAGCTTCGATATCTGTCATATCAGGGGAGCCAGACCTGTAAAATGTTACCATGATCACGACTCAAGATTCCTCGATAAACCATGGTATGTGCTAAAAGTCATAAGCACAATCAATTGCAAATAATAAGTGTTCACAGTTTCTTACTTGTTTGTAAGTCTCTCTATGCGAACTTGAATGGTGGCATTTAGCTGCGTCCTAAATGCATATATACCCAGTTCACCATCAAACGAGAGGGTAACTTCTTCAGCGATTTCCAAGGCTTTTTTATCCCATGCAGTCCCGGCTAGGGAGATTCCACCGCCTCCAGCTCCATCCCCTACCTCCAATAGGCGAAAACCAAACAAAAAACAGTCTCAGCACCACATCAAAATACGATATTATTGATTTAGACGGATGGAAAGAGGCCGAGAACACTAGACAGTAAAACAATGCAGAGCCTATATGAAAGAGACCATCTTTCTACATAATGCATATAATATTTTGCATAGCAGCAAAACAATACCGATGCTTCAGCCTCTTCTTCAAAATACTCATCATCAAAATCACCATCTTCTTCTGGGAACTCATCTGCATAGTCAAGAAGTAGACGCAACGTAACATTTCTAACCGAGCAACGAACTAGGGAAAACAGCATTCTACTTGATCATCAGTGCACACACAAAAGGATAACTTATATTCTTTCCACAACTGCCACAAATACAAACATAATCGAGACTCGATTACCACCTTCTTCCTCATAAATTCAGCAGAGCGCCACTGTAATGATAGTAAAAACTTGTATACAATTCATATCCTTTGTTCTCCTTTTCATGAACTTCGGAAACAAACTTTACATGATTATTACTTGCATCAATCCTTTTCAAATCGCCTATCTACAGTAACCATACAATCAATTCTTTCAACACAGCGAAAATGGTGCTGAGCAATTTAGGGCTAATACCCTTCGCATGGAATTCAAAAATAGGGGTATATATAAAATCGAAGGAAGAAGAAAATGAATACCATCGAGAAGAACATCATCCTCTTCACCGCCATCCATAAACACTTCTTCAATTATGGAAGGACTCAAAACTGCCTCCGAATCAGAGTTCTTCTTCTTCGCGAAGGCAACGAGTGGCCTTTGAGGAATTTTCACAAACGAGGAAGGATAAAATGGGGAAGAGGAAGTGCTAAAACCCATAGCTGAAGAAGCTCGGAGCGAAGCAGGAATAAGTGAAGCAGAGCTCAATCGAAGGCAATTTAGGTTAATTACGTTCATTTCTAGAGGCAACTTTCTCCAGATTACCGTTAGTTCAGTTAAATTTGTGAAGAAGAAGCTGGTTTTTGAGGAAAAGATGGAAAGAAATGAAATGAAGCGAATTGATTTTTCTCGACTATATTATATTATGGGCTTCGGCTCGATTTCCATTATTATAATAGACTCAGTTTGAATAAAAGTGTGTCGAACGTAAGATTACCGGCTATCGAGAAATATACTACTCCCTCCGTCCCGTCTTTAAGGTGTAAAACTGAAAAATCGATAAATGTAGCGTACAGAAGAATAAGTATGAGGCCTCAAAAAGTCACTATTATTGCAAGTATATAGTGAATAATAGTACTACTGAAACACATGCAATGATGCAGTAAACAGGCTGTGCAGGCATCACAAGATTGAATTGAACTGTGATTTCCTAGATATATCAAACAACAGGGTGTTACAAAAAGAATCCATCTACAGTTATGCCTGCTTTCTATCAAACTGGAATCAAAACTTCTCGTCCTATCCCGTTCCGTAAACCACCTTCCTCAACGGGAGGAAAGAAGGGCGACTGCCTTGATGAGAAGACCAGAAACACAAATTTAGAAGCACCCTCTTTCTGCGTACGTCCGACTCACAAAAGACGTCTTTTGTGAAGGATGTGCAGGTCCATATTACAATATGGGATCCGTTTTTCTTGATCAAGCGTCTGGTTTTCGAGAACGCTCCACGTAGGCCTGCATTAATGGGCAAGATATTGTGTTATGACATGAGCATAACAAAGGAATCAATGTAATTCCAGGAATATATGAGCAACCGAATTCTATTTCCACATAGATTGAGCAAAAAACAGCAATTTGGCATAAACATGATCGTATATATTAACAAGTAACCATATCTCATGCCGACAATATCAGGTCCCTTCATGAATGAATATAAGACTAAAAGTACGCAGATAATGAGGTATTACCTGAACGAGTTTGGCTATTTTGGGTTTGGACAGTGCCAGATACTGGTCAATCTTATCCTGAGTCTTCGGTAGGTGTTCAACTTGAATGGTGGTGGAAACTTTGTCAACCACCTTTTTCACAACAGTTTTGTGAACGTCTCTACTCATACGACCTTCCTTCCACGTAGGCTTCAAGATCTCCTTTACAAATTCTACCAGAGAATTCTTGAATAAACGCAACCCTTTCTCATCCTTGTTAGCGCTACCTTCTTCAACTTTTCCCTCACCATCTTCAGAGGGCTTGTTCTCGAGTATGCCTTTGCTTTCTTCATCCGTGGCTTTACCATCTCCAGTGACTCCTATATTTGCATTCATTTCCCCTTGCTGTTTCGGACTTTCTGGATGCTTATGTTTTGGACTCTCTACTCCTGTACTGACTATAGATGAGGGAGATGATCTTACTTGCATCAGATTGTTCTGATCTGTTCCTTGAGTAAAATTATCGTTGCCAGGCTCAGTATCTTCTCTGTTGTTTCCCATGGAATTAGACTGATCGAGTGAAACAGCACGTACATTATCTCGAACATCAGTTGAGCTTGCAAGGGGTAGAGAACCTGGTATACTAGAAAAAGAAGGCAACATCCCCTTAGAACTGGAGACATCTATACTAGCATATGTTTGAGAGCGCTCGTTCACTAAGCTCTGAATCAGAGATACAGGATCTGTCACTGAAGAAAACTGTTGACCAGCATTAGTGACTGAGGCATTGCTGCCTTGATCGGAACGGATACGACTTAACAAATTTGTCAAAATTTGTGGAACCTTAGATTCTAAATACCCATGTGATAGAACAGTTCTTTTATCATTCTCGGCATGAATTGGTACATTTAAATGCTTGATTGCACGTGTCTCGTGCTGCTTCAAATCAGTCTCATGTCCATTGGTCAGATCAGTGTAGAGCATATTCTGCATTCTATCATTTTCTTTCGGGGCTGAAGAATGCCCAGGAAACATATTTGTACCATTTTGGTTGAAGCTTTGTCCAGATAGAAGAACTGGATGGTTGGGATACCTGATGTCCTTTACCTCATCGAGAACACTAGACCCAAATGAAGTCATTGCATTACTCTTTGTTTCTCCAAAATGCTGCTGTTGCATATGAGATGCTGGGGGAACAATCCCTTCAACAGTAAGACTCCGATTCTCCAGTAAAGGACTGAATCCATGAAGGCTCGACATACCATCGTTATTTTGCAACTGCACACCATGTGATATGAGGTGTTCTTGCCTGTTCGGAATGTTGTCCACAGCAAAAGATTTAGCAGGGCCGGTATCTCCACCATAACTGCCACTTTCCATTGGAAGAGAAGGTTGTCTTTCACTATTTACAGAATTACCCACGTGATCCTGAACTCCCCAGATTTTGTTCTCATTTTCTGAATTTAGGCCCCATCTATCATCACGTTGCCCATCGGTAGCATCACCAATGCTGGTTGTGTTGGTAGCAATAGCTTCACCCCAGCCAGTAGTGGGCTTCGGAGAATCGGAGATTCTTGTTACATCATCCCACTTTGGAGCGTTCCGCCAATTCTTGTCATATGAACTTTCGGTGACTCTATCTAGCCTGCCTTCTATGCTGTTAAGATTACCAGTGCTGGCTGTGTTAGTAGCAATAGCTTCACCCCAGCCAGGAGGGGGCATCGGAGTATTTGAGATTCTTGCTGTATCATCCCACTTTTGAGCATTCCAATAGTGTTTGTCATATGAACTTTGATTTTCAGAGACTTTATCCAGCCTGGCTTCACGGTAGTTAAGATTTGGATCTTCATGAGGGAACTTACAATTAACCCTACTACAATTGCCAGCAGCAAAAAACTTGCACAATGGTTTCTCATTTTTATGCTGTTGGCGGTCAAAGTCCTCTCTATTATAGATGGTGTTTCTAGAATCTTGGCCATAGCTATCACCAGAAGCAAAATCATGGGAATATCTGCACATTTCTCCCCAACGACAAGAACCTGCCTTGAACTCCCTGCAAGGAATTGAATTTTTACTTCTACTTCTATTCAAAAACTGCTCATTCTCTCCGTGATACAGATCAGTAACATCATCCCTTGATTCGAAACCTGATCTATCGTAAGAATGTCTTGAGATTTGGCTATGAACAGACCTGCCTCTCCAACTTTCTACTCTGTCATCTTCTACGAAGTCACTTTCCCTTCGACTTATACTAGTAGGATGAAAGAATCGGCATTGGCTGCCTCTCCTGCACCCCCCAGAAGCAAAATCTCTGCATGTTTGAGATGATTTTTCTGGACCACTTCTCCTGTCCCTCCAACCATGGGACTGGCGTCTATAATCTCCCATAGGACTACGACTCCTTCTATGATCATTGCTATAGACATAGCCATCACTTCTGCTTTCACTCCTGCTCCTGCTCCAGTCTCTCCCCCTTCCCCTTTCCCTGTCCCTGTCCCTGTCCCTTCCCCTTTCCCTTCCTTTACTCAAACTCCTACTCCGACTCCTACCTCGAGTCCTGCTCCGGCTCCTGCTCCTTCTTTTTCCCATATACCTGTAAATCAAGTAAAATTACTATGTCAAGTAGGTATTGTTATATATGTCGACCACATGATTTCTGGAAACATTAGAGAAAGGAATGACCAGAAAGGGGGAAACAGAGTAAATGACAACTCCTCCAGGCAAAGAGTTTTAGAAAGAAAATATAGCAGTGGCTAAATAACACAAGCACAATCAAATCACACAATTAAGAATGGGATGCCATAGCATACAATATTTCTGTTAGACATTGCTTGGAGTTTTCCATCAAAAGACATTCTAATCTGGAGACACCCCATGGATTAAGATAATGTCAAAAAAGATTTTCACACAACTCTTTCAAAAATAATCATAGTATCATGATCTGGTCTCCAGAATTATAAGGATATGAATATTAGGAGTTACTGCCACAGACCTTTGAGAATGGCTTCGATCATATTCATGAGCACGGTTATAGTTATGCATTTCAATTTCCTCAAATACAGGAGAAGTGTTCTTCTGATATCTTTTACCCCCTCCCACTTCCTCAAATCCAGGAGAAATGTTCTTGTGGTATCTTTTTTCCCCACCCATTTCTTCATATCCAGGAGAAACGTTTTTGTGATATCGTTTGCCCCCACCAATTTCTTCAAATCCCGGAGAAACATTCTTGTGGTATCTTTTTCCCTCGTCCATTTCTTTTGCTTCATAAGTATTCTTGAAGCTGTGACTTGTTGGTTCAGTTGGGTCTTCCTCAATTGATTCCCAAGCTGGCCATCCAGATTGATCCCTAGAATCTCGGGTACTATTGGAGGCTCTGGAATCAGAAAACTCATGATAGCGCCCACTGCCATAACTAGAATGGTGATCCTTTCCAGACCAAGAACCATGTTCCCTCATTCCAGAAATATGTTTAGTCTCATCTTCTGCATCCCAAACCAATTTGCGGCTTCTCCTTTCCCCCATAGAGAACCCTAGCCAGAGAGGGCCAGTTTTTATCGTTGCTTTCCCACACAAAGGGATCTGCTAGAAGCAAAACACATTTGAAGATCAGTTTCAAAATTGTTTCTTAGTCAGAGTATGGTAAAGATAAAATCACAACATAAAAGAATTTAAGCATAAACAGTTAAAAGCAGTAAAACAAAACTCCACACTGATGAACATATTGAAATCTTAAGCCACCTATTTCTCATTGAGCATTTCAATTGTGAAAAGAAAAGTTAGAAACCAAACTGTGATATGCCTTCACCTTTCAGTTGCTTTTCTTGACACTTATGGACTGTTAAGTCTCTTCTCACATGATCAAACATGTAGATGGGCATCCAGCCAACAAAAAGATTCGACGAGATGCAATAAGTATATGATTATTCTGGAACTGGACTAAGAAACCTAAGAAACAGATTCATCCTTTACTTCTATAATTCCAGCTGAATACCAACCGTGTAATAGTAATGATACTTTTAGGTTCTCTCACTTAGAATATATGATCTAGGCTTTCTAACTAGGGATGACTAGGCAAGTACTTCGAAGGAGTCACAGACTGGCTATAAGGCAATATACTGTTCACCATATTAAACCAACTCTAAACAGATCACAAACAGCCATCACCAAATGCAGAATGATGTATAGGCATGCGAGGAATATGTCATCTATCCACATTAACCATTCTTATCACTAAAGATGTGTGATTAGCATATCATTTATAAGTAAACTAGCGACTTCAACATCCCATGATAATCTTGAATGGATTGAAATACTTCAGATCTCTAAACATACAAGACGATTGTTTTAGATCTAGCCACCATTTCTCAAACAAAAACTATCCAGTCCCATCCAGATAAGGTCATTTATGCATCTATTCTCTGGCATGGTATACTAAGAGATGCTTTACGCATTTGTAGATCAAGTTTATATCGTAAATTGCACAAGTTTTTGGGTTTGTCCCATTATAGGATGCTATTCTTGAATCCACCTCACTCACAACATTTGTCTCCTTCTATATATTTACACCAGAGGTGACCGTCTGTCACAACCTTCCTCCCACAGTTATAGTTGACCAGTAGATGTTGCCCCTGCAGGCCCTTCGTCCACAAAGACCCATCAACAAACGTAATTTGATGTTTTTGTAATGGCAAACGGCATATTTTGATACCCAAATTATCAACCCCAGTTTCACAGACGTACTGTAAGCATATTGCAACTTTTCCTTCAGTAACATCATCCCAAAGGTTAGGCGTCTTTACCATTATACAATCATTCATCTGGTAGTTATATTAATACCATAGGTAGTGCATCACATCGAAGTGATTAAGGACAATGCAAATAGGCGACTGGCAAACTTATAGGCTTCAGCTGGCAGTGATACAAAAACTATGCATTTCGCCAAACCAAGTCCAAGAATATTATGCTTAATCCTAAAATAAGCTCTGTCTCTCTCCCTCTTTCTCTCTCTCTCACACACACACTATTGAGACTTAAAATCTCAGTAAATTCCAAGCATTCCATTTGAGATTGAAAAGGCAATCCTAAAGATGTTGCTTATAGGTAATGGGAATGTCTTTGCAGATGATGCCAGGTCACTTAACGAACATGATGTTCTGACGAACCAGCCATCTACATGGGTAAAAAAAAAAAGGCAAATGGGATCAAATGATAGTACGACTAGTGTAAGCTGGACTTAAATGATAATATAATGCAGTATAGTTGGTATTCACAAAGTATTAACAACAGACAGTAAGAATTCAAATTGATAACCCCTTTTAATATTGTATCCATGAAGCATCCTGAAATCTTATCGGAAAACCAGCAGTACTATTACTGAAGCAGCAATCACTAGCTTGCTAGACAGCTCCAAACCAAACAGTTATAGATGATAAAGAATAACACTGAGATTGGCAACAAAGTAACAAATAGAATGACCCGCCTCAATTATTATCAATAAATCCAATGATTAAAATATTTATAAATCACTCATAATATGCGAAAAAACATGCACGGCTATACTTTTAAGACCCATCAAAGGCCAAACAGATGTAGCACTAAGCAAAAAGCCAATAAAGGTCATCACCTAGAACACAAATTCATTGTTGGAGATGTACATTAACGGGCATGTGGGTTTAAATCTAAGTCCTCACAGATAGGCACATTTGATAAAGTCACCCCTGTGACGCCTAAGTACTATTTATTCCGATATCGGGCCCTCGCTCTTGAAAGGGATCCGATATCGAACCCTCGTTCTTGAAAGGTATATCGCCGTAAATGCACAACCATAACCATTGTAACGTAAAACAGTTCTCCAAGATTTCAACTCAGGTTCAAACTTGACTAAACCACTTCAAGTAAAGCCGTACATGCTATATCCACTGTTATCAACTTCAGCTTCAATCAAACTATGGAGTATGAACAGACACAAGAACACCTCACAAACTAATTCAAAGCTTCTCTATCTACCATCAAAATCGGACCTTTCTCTCCCCCCTGCTCCCCCACCCTCATTTACCCAATTCAAGTAAAATTAAAACGAACTGAAAGCGAATTAAGCACACCAATCAAGAACAGCGAAAGCAAGTGAACAAAAAAGGGATTGGAAGTGAAGAAGCAGTAATCAAAGCGAAGAAAAGAGCAAACCTTTGTAGGGAGTGAATCCCGCCCCTGTCAGCGTGCGCACGAATGAGAGAGAAAGAGGGGCTAGGTTTTCCAGAAATTATTAATTGGAATTGACTAGTGTGTGTGAGAGTGCTGCTCTTCAACTATTTACTATATATACTTTTTCATATATTTTTTTATTTAATTCTTATATTTCCGCATCATCAGTTGTCGAATGTTAGATTCCACCATCATGCATCTTTTTAATTTTGTAACTGAATATTAAAATTATAATCACTCCAATAATTAAACATACATACTAGCTCAAAAAAATGAAAGGAAAAAAAAAATAAAAATTGAAACTTTAATATTTTTCTACATTTTAATACAATTTTAGCATACATTTTAGAATTTCCCAACCGTTGAAGCGATGAAATTGCGGGATGAAGAACAGGATTCTGAGCATATCAAGGGGATTTTCAGCCAGATTCTGGGGAAAAATCGGCTAGATTCAAGGTTTTATTTTTCCCTAAAATTTATCAATTTAAAATTTTAATGCGCCAATTCTTTTTCTTGATGTTAATATTTGGGGATGTTCTTTTATGGTGAAATATGGCGCGCATTTCTTGATCGTTCATCGTTTCTAGTGCGGATTGAAATTTTGGAATCAATTTTTTCTGGGTTTACAAAAGGATACGTTTTTGAGAGCTTTCCCTTTTTTGAAAATTGATCATTTTGTTGCTGTGATCAGGCATCAGTTTGAAAGCATTGATGATTTTGGAATTGTGGGGAGAGCAGGCTGAGCAGCTTCAGGATCGAGTTAGGTACTTTGTTGATGATAGATACAATATACCTGAGTCCGGTTAATCGAAAAGCGTATCCCTGGATGTTTGAGAAGGTTGTACGGTTGTATGAAATGCAATGGGGTGGAAGGTGGTTTTACTGTCATTTTTACAAGTAGCCACTTTGGTTGATGCAATGAGCAGGACAGAGAGATTTTGGTCTGTGGATGTGAATATGGGGACTTCAGCCCTCCACAGTTGGGTCGTTAGCAGTGCCGCCATATTTGTGTTGGTGGCTCTCGTTCTCTCGATGTACTTAATCATTGATCATTTGATTGCCTACAACCAGCCAGAGGTGCGTCCCGCCTTTGCTTTCCGAGATAGCAGTCTGGTTTATTGTTGGCTGGTTCTAGGGAAGATGGCTGTTTATCACATTGATCAAAAGTCTCTGGTCGGCTTTGTTCATGACATTTGAAATTCTATCTGAACAGGCTTTGTTTCGTTTCAGGAGCAGAAGTTCTTGGTTGGACTTATTCTTATGGTTCCTGTATATTCTGTGGAATCGGTAATGATGCCTGCTGAATAATTCATGCATTTATCTTCCAGCATTAGGCATTGTAATTATGAGAGATGATATCAACTATCGAAGAGTTGCTCTGCATTTAAACGATGGAATGTCTTGCTCACCATCAATTCTACGATTTTCTTGTTATTTCATCAGATGCAAGTAACTTTTGTTTTATCGTGCGTTTTGCTTCTAACATAACTCCCTGAAGCAGACATGAGTATTTGTCAAACAAACTACTTCTCTACCCAAGGTTCTTGGAGCTTCAGGATAACCGAGTTTTGGTTGTTCGGAATTGCTCATTAAACTCAGTATAAGAATTTTAAACATAAAGTTCCCAACTCGTATTTTTGAGCCATTTTTCTATAGTCTGCTTTTTCTATTTTTTCCGAATTTTTTTAAGGTCATGGCTCATTCAGTTTATTGTTGATTGTTTGATTTTGTTTACAGTTTCTATCACTGATAAACTCCGAGGTTGCCTTCAATTGTGAAATTCTACGAGATTGTTATGAAGCTTTTGCTTTGTATTGCTTTGAGAGATATCTCATAGCCTGCTTAGGTATGTCTGTGAAACGTGCTTTGTAATACTAAATTTCCACGAGAGAACTATTTCACTATGTCAAAGAATCTACGTTGCAGGCGGAGAGGAAAGTACCATTAAATTTATGGAAGGCCAGAGCGTGGTTACCTCCTGCCTACCTCTAGTAGACGATGCTTATGCCTACGGGATTGTTCACCATCCTTTTCCATTGAACTGCTTTTTAAGGGACTGGAAGCTCGGCTCAGAATTCTATCAAGCCGTAAAAATTGGCATCGTGCAATATGTATGTTCTACTTTGCTGGAAACTGATGACTGATGTAAGATGTTTTTATATGCTATTAACCGGAGCGTCGAATTCAACAGATGATATTGAAGATGATATGTGCATTACTCGCAATGGTCTTCGAATCCCAGGGTGTTTATGGGGAAGGAAAGTTTGAGGCGGGATATGCGTAAGTTACTACTTCTCAACTTTTAGTTCCCCCTTGAGTCCTAGATTATTAGTCGTCGTCTTTTTGTTATATTGGTATCTGAGAAATGAAGAAGTCGTTAACTTCTTCGTGATCTAAAAGTTTGTGATCTGCTTGCAGTTATCCCTATTTAGCGGTAGTACTGAATTTCTGCCAAACCTGGGCCTTGTATTGCCTTGTGCAGTTTTATTCTGTTACGAAGAATAAATTGGCACCGATTAAGCCCTTGGCCAAGTTTTTGACGTTCAAGTCAATTATCTTCCTCACATGGTGGCAAGGTGTTGCTGTTGCCTTTCTGTTCTCGTCTGGAGCCTTTAAGGGTTCGTTGGCACAGGTTCTGGAAACCCGTATACAGGACTACTTCATCTGCTTAGAGGTGCGTGGAAAACTACCTCATATCTTTTCAATACGTTGTCGAATGGATAATGATTGTGACGAATCAATTTTACTCAGATGGGTGTTGCTGCTGTGATACACATCCATGTATTCCCTGCCGAGCCTTACAAACACGGAGAAAGGTGCGAGAGAAACGTTGCTGTTATGGCAGATTATGCATCCTTAGAAGCTCCGCCTGACCCGGAAGAGGTTCAAGATTGTGAAAGATCTCCGACGCTGAACGTTTCCTTGATCAACGAGGGCGAAGAAACCCACCCCAAAATCCATCAGAGTGTCTGTGACGTCGTCCTCGGAAGTGGTGGCATTGTAAGGCCATTAATCTCTTTCTCTCCTCTTACTTATAAATTGCTATTTTTACGACATGTTCTTTAGAGACGTTTGTTGTTTATTATATGTCTCGAGCAGATGGTCGACGACGTGAAGTTCACGGTGTCGCATGTGGTGGAACCGGTCGAAAGGGGACTCTGCAAACTGAACAGAACTTTCCATGATATATCAGAAAACATGAAGAAGCACAAGAAATCGAAGGATGATAGCTGCTTAGTCCCCTTGAAATCCTCAAATGGTGAAGGGAGCACAAGTGATAGTACCTTATCTCGTACAAAGAGACCTAAATAGTCATGTATACTAAATAAATTCCTTTTGTGTAAATAGTTTGCTAGTCTCTACTATTTTAGTAGTAGATGGGCTGTTTTTGACAGTTTTAACCTTGTAATTGTACATATTTTGTAAAATAGAAGATCCGATACGACACGAAAATGCAATCGAAGATCCGATTCGATATAACCATTCCTTTATGTGACCAGCCTGGTCTTTAAATTACTCTTTATATGTGAATTGGTCCTCTCTCTCTCTCTCTAAAAAAAGCCCTAGACTGGGTTTTGAGGTTTTCTACTGGGCAACAATAGCCCAACTGCTTGAAAGGCCCAAAGGCCTAAAAGAGCGGAATCAAACGCTAGGGTTTCCTGCAAAGGGTTGCTGTATAAATATCCCAAATCTTCTCCTTCTCAACATCAACCTCCGATTACAGATCTTCACTTTCGTCTTTACCTTTTTATTATGTTTTCGAAAATTTTCAGTAAGAACAGTTGTAGGCGGTGATTGAATTATAGAGAATGTCATGCACCACTCTGATCTAGTGATGATAATTTCTCAACCCATATAAATCTGAGCCTATGTTTCTGCTTCTTCATTTCAATTTTCCTGCAATTTTTGTTGTCGATTCGTTATTTCTGAGGAGCCAAATGATGCGATCTTTCCTTTTAAGGAAAGTTCAAACCATGATGCGGACCGTACAGGCGTTAACGCTTCCTGGGGATAAATTTTGGTGTCTGATGGTTCCTTAGATTCATAATTTTTTTTATCCCTGAAAATAATTAGATTTAATCGAGTTTGATTTTTCGATCGGTGATTTCGCGACGATTTACTCGAAATCGGGACGAGCTGTAATTGATGTTCGTATAACCCGTATCTAATCGTCGCAAAATAAAGCCGCCGACCTTGTTGAGATCTCCGGCGCCGCCGTAGATTTCCGAGGGGCGGCGTTCTCATATCCTATCGCCTTGGGTAGCGGGTTGCCGCTATTAGCTCCTGGGAATTGCCATGAGAAATACATTCAATCCTAAATCCCCTTTCTACTTTTTTTTTTCCAGAAAATTAAAAATGAATTCAATTAGCGCTTGCCTGTGAAGAAATCAGTATTCAAAGAACACCATCTTTCGGGACTGAGTTTCCCGTGCTGACACATTCTGCAATTCTGAGGCCGTCTTCAATTCAACTTTTCCCTTTCTTAATTAGGGTTCATATCACGTTCTGTATAATTTTGAATTTCCGTTTCTGAAAATGCAAGTGCTCAATAAAGAACTGAGTTGCGTGTTCAAAACACAAGAATTTGGTAAACTTTTGATTAATTAATCATACCTATTCTGTAATCAAAATTATAAAATTTCAAGTGAATTCGACACTGATTAAATCCAAATGATTATTCAAATGGATTAGGTATTGTAGTATAATTTTCTCCATCAGAATAGGTTGCAAAATTCGTTTAAATCATATCAAGATTCAATGTTCTATAATAGAAACAATTTGCGGTTGACTTCTGCAGTAACGGCGAAATTTCCCAGTTCTCATAAGATTTGAATGCGCTCGAAAGGTGTTTGACGAAATGATTCATCTATATAAGGGCTTAGTACCCTTTGCCATATAACAAAAACAAATCTTGCATATCCCAGTTCTATTACCAGAGCTCAGTTTTGTATAATCAATGGCAGCATCGAACGAAGGCGGCAACAAATACAGGTCCTACTTGACTCCGGAGGAGCTCAAGAACACCCAATGGAACAATGGTCCTCCCAATTATGATGCCATTGACAAGCTCTTTGAGGAAGGCAGAACTAAAGTATGAAGCTGTTATTACATTGAGCCATCCTGTTCTGACATTCAATATTGTAATTTAGGAACTGAATTTATGGCTATTGTTGTTTCAAGGTGTGGCCAACTGGATCCTTGGAAGAGTATGTTCAGAATCTTGTTAAGACCTGGGAAATGGAGTTGGTCCATAAGGCTAACCCTACTGAATACAAAACTCTCGATCCCGAAAAGTTCGTTCTTGGCATCAATGGTACATTTTATCTTATGCTTGCTCAAGTGTTTGCCTTTTCATGTTGTGATTTGTCATGATCAGGTTGCCTAGTTACGAAGCATCGTACATTTTATCTTATAATTGCTCAAACGTTTGCCTTTTCATGCTTGATTTGTCATGATCAGATTGCCTAGTTACGAAGTATCGGACTTGAATTCACATATAATCTCAGTGATGCATGTTTAGGTAGCTCTTGGTGTTTGCTTGCACAAGAACTCGATATTGTTCAAGCTTTTACTTCTTGAGTTTTTCGATGTTTCTACATATGCAAAACTCTCTGATCAGATTTCTAAAGTTGAAGTATGGGATTTTTGTTCATTCAAGAAACAGAGTCGGAAATGTTAAGGTTTATTGCATTCTTTGTCGTTTGTCAAATGCAGGCAAAAGGTATTTTACTTTGAAGGAAGTTGGAAAAGTAGGGGGGAGCTACAATGTTTTCCTCCAAACCTCATTACCACCACATTTGAGATTCTACAATCCCGATGAGGAGTCGTACAGTTCATCCCAGACGGCATTCAAGCAAGTTTTTCCACGAGGATTTGCTCTTGAAATTGTTCAGGTCTTCTCAGGCCCGCCTCTGATTACATACAAATACAGGCACTGGGGTTACATGGAGGGCTCTTACAAAGAGTATCCTGCAACAGGGGAGCTGATTGAGATGTTTGGAATCGGAATCTTCGAGGTACAATCAATTGTCTATCAATCGGGCGATGTCCATATTTTCTCATTTGGGACTTTGCATACAGTTTTGTGAGATCTTATAATGTGGTTGAAACAGTTGAATGAAGAATCCAAAGTGGTGAAGGTCGAGTTCTTCCATGATCGCGGAGAACTGCTTGCAGGCCTCATCAAGGGCAAACCGTCGAACGAGTCGAGTGGATCCGCTCCGACCTCCGGCTGCCCCTTCATGGCTTGACCATCCAACAGCAAGGAAACTACATTTCTCCCTATGTTGTATTCTAGTGTGTTTGTACCAATATTGTATTCTTGAATTTGGAATTGTGAATCTTTTTATCGCAAATGATAGTTTTCTTCAGTTAGGTAAAGTCGCATTTATGTTGGAACACGCTTTTATTATATGAAACCGTAGGGTAAATTGGTAAATTCAATGAATGTGAGATACTCGTGATTGATTTCTCTTTCTCATGTATATATAATCTTTCAACTGGGCCCAAAATTCATATTCTTAAACATGATATTTAATCGACAATGACACTAATTTTCTAATACTCCTTTCCGTCTCGTTTCACTAGTCTTTTTTGCTAGTATTTTCGTTCATTTCATTTCAATAGTTTTGTCATTTAAAATTGAAAGAATTAATATTTTATTTTCAATGTGAACCCTTATTTTTCATTTTTATCACTTGCCCGTAGAATCTCGTTTTGAAAAAAAACATGACTACTGAAATGGACAGTGAGAATATTATTTTTTTTAATATGATCATCTAAATTTGTATCATTTTCTTGTTTTCTAATTATTAACTCAAAAGTAGTAAAAATACTCGAAAGTAGTAAAAATAGTTGGTGCAAAAAGTAAGAAAGAGGGAAAATCATGTACGTACCCTTATTAGGAAATCTTACATTTCAAGACTAGAAATTTTGGAAAATGATGAAGGAAGAGGACAAATTTGGAATAAAATAAAAAGAAAGAGACAAGAAATGTGTTTTCGTACACGAGAATTTATTTTGATTTGAGCTCAACAAATCTAATTAAAGTTTTCATTTTCATATAATATAAGGTGTGGCTCACATATATTGCCCTTCCTTTCATCCATGAAACCCTTTATCTCTTTTTTCCTAACAAAATAAATGCTTTAAATTAAAAAAGAAAAGGGACAAATTTAATTTAACTTCTAACTAAGATATAATCAAGTGGTGGGTGTTGATGATCATGATTCATGACTAAACAGCAGCTACTCTCATCATTTATTATTATTGTTTGGTTTTAAATTGAATCTTGAGAGAAATTATAAATATATAATGTACAAAGTATAGTTGATGAAGATCAATACTAGAGAGAGAGAGAGAGAGAGAGTTGATTGAAAATATGTATAGTAAAAGCATGCAGAAAGAGAAGGCATGTATTTACATAGCAGTTGTAGCGTTGCAGTTCAGTTATGCAGGGATGATGCTTATGTCTAAGATAGCCATGTCTTCTGGAATGAAGCCTTCGGTTTTCGTCGCGTATCGACAAGCCTTCGCCTTCTTCGCCTTGCTCCCCATCGCCTTCTTCTTCCCGAGGTTCGAATTTCCTTTTTCATGCCTTCTATATTTACTTCGTTTGTGTGTCCTGAGGAATTATAGTACTTCATCGACCTCACATATGAATATAATCATTTAGTAAAAGACGAAGGGAGTATATGTTAGTTTACTTATCATGATTTTTCTTGATATTTTTTTTTTTTTGTTAAATGTGCAGCAAGGGGTCTCCTCCTCTTACTTGGAGAGGATTATGCAAGATTTTCTTTGTTTCTTCATATGGGTAATTAACACTATCATATATAAAAGATTTTTTTTAACAATTAATAAATAGAGGATTCGAATTCTAGACCTTTAGCGTGAGTGACTGACCTATATTGATAGTGCAGATTGGCTTTGAGTTTCAATCTAAATTTGGCAGGATTGCAATATATTTCTGCAACATTTGGCACTGCTATTCTCAGCATTGTTCCTCCACTGGTCTTTATCATGGCTGTTTGTCTAAGGTAATTAATCGCTCCGTCCCACTTCATTAGTTCACGTTTCCTTTTTCGTATATCCCATTTATTTGATGAACAAGTACAATTTAGGATTGAAAGCCTCGACGTAAGAAAATGGCATGGAGTGTTGAAAGTACTGGGGAGCATAATTGGGCTCTCTGGCGCCATGGCCTTCACCTTCTACAAAGGCCCCTCTCTGTACCATACCTCCCATCACGCCCACCACGTGTTCGACGAAAAGCCTCACTCAAAACACCAATGGATTAAAGGCGCCCTCCTCGCCATTGCTGGCCAGCTCTTCTACGCCATGTGGATCACCATGCAGGTATGCTACGTTTCTTCATTTCCATCAATCATGAAAGCAAGTATTCATGCATGTTTGATTTGCAGGCCCCACTGCTGAAGCAATACCCAGGAAAGCTGAGGCTCACCATTCTGCAGTGTGGATTCAGCTGTGTTTCTGCAGCAGTCTATGGTGCAGCCATGGAGCGGCACCCGTCTTCGTGGAAGCTTCGATGGGATATCGAACTCTTATCCGTCGTTTACTGCGTACGTATATTCATTACAGTTGAACAAGAGAGCTTTGTGTGAGTAATTAAACAATGGGAGATTTGTAAATTTGCAGGGAGTGGTGGTGACAGGGATGAGTTATTGGTTGCAAGCATGGGTCATCGAGAAGAAAGGTCCCGTCTTCACCGCCATTTTCGGGCCGTTGGCGCTCGTTATCGCCGCCATCTTCTCAGCTCTTTTCCTCCACGAAATTCTTCACTGGGGAAGGTCAGTTTCCTCCATAACCATTTCTCATGGCTTCTCTTACATGCAGAATTTTATTTTTTATTTTTATTTTTTTGGATTTCAGTGTTTTGGGAAGTGGATTGCTAGTGGTTGGGCTGTATTGTTTCTTGTGGGGTAAGAAAAGAGAAGCCCATATCAAAGCCCAACAAGCTTTGGACATTTCCATAGAAGAAGCCCAAAGTAAAGCCCAACAAGCTTCAACATATTTACAGTCAGACTAGCTAGGATTACGCATGTCGCATTGCACGTATAATCTTTATTTTACGTGAAAAATTACATGTAGTTACGTGAATCGGTTCGAGTCCTGCATGATGCGACATGTTATCTATCTACGCTCCCGATTCGATACTAAAAACGAGCATGTCAAAGACTAAAATAAAAAACATGTTAAGATTCAGAGTATGCAAAATTCAAGTTGTATACTTACACAAAATGGAATCTTTTGGTTAAGTAAAGAAAAGTCTTTGAATTTAAACAGAAGACAAGAGAAGAAGACAAAATTACCAAATACTACTACTATAATATGTTGGAAAATAATGGGAGAAATTAGGAATAAATGATACTCCTTCCGTCACACAGCGAAAGAGACTTTTTTTTTTTCCGGTGCGAGTATTAAGACAAGAGTGATGATAGTGTATTAAAGTAAAAGGTAGCAGGTTAAAGTGATGTGTCTGAATTTTGTTGGTTATAATTTTCTAATTTGGAAAATGTCCCTATAGCAGTGAGACGTTCCGAAATTTCCCTTTATCCGTGGGATAGAGGGAGTAGTAATATAATCAAGAAAAAGACAATAAATAAAGATCGAAAAATAAAAATTGAACACGTCAACTAGTCCACTAATTTATCGTATCCATTCAACTTTGGCTGCCATCACTGTATATATAATTAGCTCTCAAGTAGAATTTCTCTCTGAAAAAAAAAATGGCAACTTCAAACACTAATGGAGAAAGCTATCGATCCTTCTTGAACGAAGAAGATGTGAAGAACGTCAAATGGAGGTATGGTTCTGTTCCCAACTACGAGGCAGTGGACAAGCTCTTCGAAGAAGGACGAACCAAGGTATATAGATTTGTGATTAGTATACTTCACGTATATTCAAGAAACGAGGATTAATTTCCGAGTTTTATGTAGATATGGCCACGTGGATCGCTTGAAGAGAAGGTGCAGAATCTTGTCAAGACATGGGAGATGGAGATGTTCAACAAGGTTGACTTCGATGACTACAAAACCGTTGACCTTGACAAATACACCTTCAGTCTTAATGGTATCAAACCCTAGCTAGTCACATGTCCCGACGAAGTTGAATCGTTTCTTAGTAGTTTCATAACATTGCGTTGTTTACAGGGAGAAAGGCGTTGTCCCTTGTGGAGAAGAGGAAGATCGGAGGAGGTTACAACTCGTTCCTTCAAACATCGCTGCCGGAGAGGTTCAGGTGCTACAATCCAGACGAGGAGACGGTGGACTCGGCCCACGTGGCTTTCACGACTGCCTTCACGCGAGGGTTTGCCCTCGAGATTGTCGAGGTCTTGTCGGGTCCCCCCGTGATCGTGTACAAGTTCAGGCACTGGGGATTCATGGAGGGCCCTTTCAAAGGACATCCCCCGACCGGTGAGAAGGTCGAGTTCTTCGGAATGGCTATTTTCGAGGTACGAAAAGGCTCATATCTTTTTTTCAACAAGTGCGATTGTTGTTACGAATCATTGATTGTTTTTGTGTGTGGATGACATAGGTGGATGAGAATTCAAAGATAGTGAGGACTGAGTTCTTCTTCGATCGAGGAGAGCTCCTCGGAGCTCTCGTCAAAGGGTCAAAGTCCAACGACCCTCGTGCTGCTGACGTGTCCTCCGGCTGCCCCGTCTTGAGGAACATCGGATAGAAGAAGTAGAAGAAGTACAGAACAGCAACAACTGCTACGCTTTCCATACATAACTCAAACTCTGAATTCTGTTTCTGCTATTCCCTGTTCTTCAATTGTGAGTTATCTTCAATGAACATTAATATCAATAATAATAACAATGTGCAGAGAGAGAGAGATGCTACATTCGCAAGTTCACCATTAACTATTACCAAATGAAGCATTTTATCATATCTTAGCCAACACAATTAGCTATCCGGTATAATCAAACAACACCGTATCCGCCCAGGAAAAAATCTCATTTCTCTCGTACATATAGCGTGCATTACAGCGCCTGTCTTTCTTCAAGTAGGCAAGTAAATCTCTTCTGGTCTCCAGGAGGGATAGGATGTTACACTGTACCCTAAACGTTTGCTGCATACACACAACACACACATCAAACATGAACTATGCGAGCATATGTCTATAGCTCCAGATTTACATATGCATGTATGAAGTGATAATGATAAGTTCATGCACAATACCAAATCCTGCTTTTCAATCTCATTTCCTTCCAGAATCGATCTTATTGCCCGAATTGCAGGAAAAACAACGGGAATAGGTGCGTTCCTAGGAATTTAAATTAAAATCAGCAATGATGTTATAGGTAATGGTGATATAGAACTTGAAACACCAGCATACTTACTCAAAAAGATCTGATAGCTTACGACATAAGCCAGCTTCATACATGGCAGCTTCTATTCCGCCTCTGCAGGACGAGAGATGTGACAGTGCCCAACATGCTTCTATCAAAACAGCTTCATCCTCTGTGTCGAGGAGAGAAGCAAGAATCCGCATTGCAAGCTCAAGCTGCATCCAATGAAGAGGTTTTATGGACAGAGGTACAACATTAGTCAGTTGATGAACACCAGATGCATTCATCAATTTCTAGAATGCTTTCAAGACAAGAAAATGTATACAGTCATTATTCATACCGAACAGGACATCGACTCAAAAGTTATATCTCAACAAGTAGATGCATCTAATAATGTAAGAGTAAAAATACAGAAGCATCTGTAGTTAAAAATATGAAATAGTGATGGATTCGACCTGCTCAAACGGAACTTTAGGTCCTCCCTCGAAAATATTAGCCAGAGTCCAAGAACCAGTTCTTAGAAAAGAGAGGCTGTTATTATGCTTTTCAAACAAAGTCAGAAGAGGATGCAGGGCTCCGCAGCTAAGAACAACATCACGGAAACTAAATGATTCACCAGCAATATTGCCCAAAGACCATACAACCTGTATAGAACCACAGAATGTAAAAAGAATGAATCAGAATTCAACCCATTTCAAACACACATTATCAAGGGAAAGAACATTAGGCCTTAAGCTTAAAATTTCACACCTGCTCACAGGTTTCGAGTTCCGAAGATTCAAGAAGTTTCACAAAATGAGGGACAGCTCCAGAGTCAATCACAACTTCAGCTTTCTCAGTGGCAATGTTTTTCAGAACACGAGCCGATTCACACTACATATGGATAAAAGGAATCATCAACACCAAGCATCTCATGGATTTTGAGGAGAAGAAAAGAAAACCGGAACAAGAAAACCTGAAGCTGTGGATAATCATCCATCATAAGGAATTCAACAAGACGAGGAACAGCTCCTGACTGTACAACTTCATCAATTAGAGGGATGTCTTCTGTAAACAATGAAGAAATCTCTTTGATAACCTCATAACACACCATGCTCAATTCTCCATAAGCAATAAACACAAATAAAATCAACAAAAAAATTGAAAAAAACCCCTCACCAACTGAAACCAGATTCAGCAACTGAGCAGTAGCATCAAGCTGCAACTTGCGATCTTCAGATCGGATACCAGACATCGCTAATGCCAAAATCTGCTCTTAGAAAATGAAAATTAGAAAAACAACGTGATTTAATCAAGTATATACACAGAGGAGGGTGTGTGTGGAAGAGAGCAAAACCCTATCGGTATCGGAGGAAAGCGATCGTCCATGGGGAGTGTGAGAGGGGCGGATTTCGCGGCGCTGCTTCTCGCGATTGCAGAAGCGTTCAACCTCCGACGTCGCCGCCGCCTTCATCCGCCTCAGCCGTGCTCTCCGGCGCAGTGGCGGCATTGCTCCGGCGATTTTGGATAATTTGGCGGTTTTTTTACTTGAAAAGCTTCTCTTGCAAGCCTCGTAGTCCGTACTACTACCTCCATCTCATATAAGTAGTCCCATTTGCCATTTTCGTCCGTCTCATCTATTAGTCTCATTTTCTAAAATGGTAAAGAATACTTGGCTAAAATTAACTCTCTCTCTTCAGAATCAATTACAGCCACACATTTCCTCCTTTATTGACTCTTGTGCCCATTTCAAATGGGACTACTTATATGAGATGGAGGAAGTATTTAACGATGGAAGTAATTTGTGCTGCAGAAAGCTATTGGGCCGATCGGGTCGGGCCATGAACTGAGCTGTTATATAATTCGGGCTCAATAGGCTCGGGCCAGGCCCGAGTTTAGACTTGAGAAAAAGGCTGAAATGGAGTATAGAAGACTCTTAACCCATATTCTAAAAATTAGTACAAATTACAAGGGCTTGTTTTGCTTGGTAGTTCATCTATTTAGGGCTTGTTTGGTAGGAAAGATGAGATAAGGTAAGATAAATAAACCTAAGACTAATAGTGTGAATAGTAGTAAGATTATTAATCCTACATATTGTTTGGTAGCTAATATAAAAAGTAAGATAACTTAAATATTGTGTTTGGTAGGTAAGATAAAATTTTAGATTAAACTTGTAAAAGACAAAATTATCTTTATGAAATCCACACAAAATTCGAATTCATATAAATTAGGTAAAGACATAAATTTAGATAGAAATTGGTTTGTACCAAATAAATTAAACTCTGAAAGCAAAAAAGATAAATAAATAAACAAAAGAAAAGAAAAAAGAAAAAGAAAAATAAAAATAATAATAAAAGAAAAAGGAAAAGGAAAAGGAAAAGGAAAGGAAATAAGAAAAGAAATAAGGAACCTCACTAAAATTCCCCATCGAAATCCTAAAAAGATATTGAAAAAATTGATTACCCAGGCCGAAGAAAGGAAAAAGATGGTTAGTCTAGGAAACTGTTCAAAGAATCGGAGGGGTAAATGTGAGATTAGTTATCTTGAAGAAACAATAAAATAGTCTTGGGCCTGGAATTAATCCAGGGCCCCCAAGTTAAACAATTGGGCTACCAAACACCATACAACCCCATACAACCCCATACTATTTATCTTATCTTACTTCAATCCTATGTACCAAACACACCCTTATTAAATAAACTAGTACGCTCACCCGCACGATGCGTGGACATAATACTCTGAACTTTATACTCTATTCACCAAAAAATATGGTTTTAATTCTTTTTTGATCATCTACTAAAAGCAAGGTTATTCTTGATGTCAACTGCTTTATTTATATCTTCAAATTTTATCCAAATAAATTTTAATATTTATTTCAATTTAATATTCAATCTACTTATAAAGTGTGATCCAAAATCAATTCTAACATCAACTTACTACAAAAATTAAATTTCATATCAAAGATTTCACCCGTATCTTTGTTCGATAGAGGGAATAATGTTTATAAGCATATTAATAAGTTACAATCATCAAACAATTCCCTTATAGAAAAAGGATGATAGTGAGATAAATATACAGTATAATTCTATATTTTAAAAAAAAAAAAGAAGAAGAAGAAAAATCAAGGAAACTCTAAATCTCTAATTCTATAAGCATATATGATGATTTGTTTAGTAGGTGTATATTAATACACGGGAAAACACAACAAAAATTCCATGTAAATAAATAAATAAATAATGGAAAGGAAAGGAAAGAACAAAAATGTAGCTAACGGATCGTGACTTTTACATTAAAACTAACTGAAAAGATACGGAAGTAATAATAAGATGTGTCTGTGAGATGAAAGAGAAAATAAAGAATAAGTTTTAAAACTTTAAACTATCAATTTTTTTTTTTTAATTCTTAGATCTACTTTTCCTGCATTATATATCATATTTTAAAGTTCTTTATATTATCTTCAATTTGATATGCATATTGAATATATTTTATTGGCCAAACTACACATTTTTTTAAAAGAAAGAAAAAATGAGAATAAAATATAAAATGGAACATGAAATAAAATATTTCAAACAAAAGAAAAGGAAATAAAATAAAAAGTAGAAGTTACGCAAACAATAATTGAGCAAAATTTTCGGAAGTTTGGTAGAAGAACTAAAATTTGAAAATAACAAATGACTAATTTACCCTAAATTCGGCAGCAAAAAAAACTGAATTTTAGTTTTATTTTAATATATAAATAGATTATTGTTATTATTATTGTTATTGCTATCGATCCTTCTTGAACGAAGAAGATGTGAAGAACGTCAAATGGAGGTACGGTTCTGTTCCCAACTACGAGGCAGTGGACAAGCTCTTCGAAGAAGGCCGAACCAAGGTATATATATTCATGATTAGTATACTTCACGTGTATTCAAGAAACGAGGATTAATTCCGAGTTTTGTGTAGATATGGCCACGTGGATAGCTTGAAGAAAAGGTGCAGAATCTTGTCAAGACATGGGAGATGGAGATGTTCCACAAGGTTGACTTCGATGACTACAAAACCGTTGACCTTGACAAATACACCTTCAGTCTTAATGGTATCAAGTCCATCTAACACTAGCTAGTCACATGTTCCGACGAAGTTGAATCGTTTCTTAGTAGTTTCATAACGTTGCGTTGTTTACAGGGAGAAAGGCGTTGTCCCTTGTGGAGAAGAGGAAGATCGGAGGAGGTTGCAACTCATTCCTTCAAACATCATTGCCGGAGAGGTTCAGGTGTTACAATCCAGACGAGGAGACGGTGGACTCGGCCCACATCGCGTTCACGACTGCCTTCACGCGAGGGTTTACCCTCGAGATTGTTGAGGTCTTGTCGGGCCCACCCGTGATCGTGTACAAGTTCAGGCACTGGGGATTCATGGAGGGCCCTTTCAAAGGACATCCCCCGACCGGTGAGAAGGTCGAGTTCTTCGGAATGGCCATTTTCGAGGTACGAAAAGGCTCGTATCTTTTTTTCAACAAGTGCGATTGTTGTTACGAATCATTGATTGTTTTTGTGTGTGGATGAAACAGGTGGATGAGAATTCAAAGATAGTGAGGACTGAGTTCTTCTTCGATCGAGGAGAGCTCCTCGGAGCTCTCGTCAAAGGGTCAAAGTCCAACGACCCTCGTGCTGCTGACGTGTCCTCCGGCTGCCCCGTCTTGAGGAACATCGGATAGAAGAAGTAGAAGAAGTACAGAACAGCAACAACTGCTACGCTTTCCATACATAACTCAAACTCTGAATTCTGTTTTTGCTATTTCCTGTTCTTCAATTGTGAGTTATCTTCAATGAACATCAATATCAATAATAATAATAATAATAATAATAATAATGTTCAGAGAGAGAGAGAGAGAGATGCTACATTCGCAAGTTCACCATATAATATTACTAGGAGAGAGAGCATACACAAGTTCACCGTTAACTATTACCAAATGAAGCATTTTATCATATCTTAGCCAACACAATTAGCTAATCGGTATAATCTAACAACACCGTATCCGCCCAGGCAAAAATCACATTTCTCTCGTACATATAGCGTGCATTACAGCGCCTGTCTTTCTTCAAGTAGGCAATTATATCTCTTCTGGTCTCCAGGAGGGATAGGATGTTACACTTTACCCTAAACGTGCGCTGCATACACACAACACACGCATCAAACATGAACTATGCGAGCATATGCAAATCTATAGCTCTAGATGTATTTTATACAGATTTACATATGCATGTATGAAGTGATAATGATAAGTTCATGCACAATACCAAATCCTGCTTTTCAATCTCAGTTCCTTCCAGAATCGATCTTATTGCCCGCATTGCAGGAAAAAGAACGGGAATAGGTGCGTTCCTAGGAATTTAAATTAAAATCAGCAATGATGTTATAGGTACAAATATTAATGGTGATATAGAACTTGAAACACCAGCATACTTACTCAAAAAGATCTGATAGCTTACGACATAAGCCAGCTTCATACATGGCAGCTTCTATTCCGCCTCTGCAGGACGAGAGATGTGACAGTGCCCAACATGCTTCTATCAAAACAGCTTCATCCTCTGTGTCGAGGAGAGAAGTGAGAATCCGCATTGCAAGCTCAAGCTGCATCCAATGAAGAGGTTTTATGGACAGAGGTACAACATTAGTCAGTTGATGAACACCAGATGCATTCATCAATTTCTAGAATGCTTTCAAGACAAGAAAATGTATACAGTCAATATTCATACCGAACAGGACATCGACTCAAAAGTTATATCTCAACAAGTAGATGCATCTAAGAGCGCATGAATAAAAAACAGAAGCATCTGTAGTAATTTAGATGAAATATTGATAGATTGAACCTGCTCAAACGGAACTTTAGGTCCTCCCTCGAAAATGTTGGTCAGAGTCCAAGTACCAATTCTTAGAAAAGAGAGGCTGTTATTATGCTTTTCAAACAAAGTCAGAAGAGGATGCAGGGCTCCGCAGCTAAGAACAACATCCCGAAAACTAAATGATTCACCAGCAATATTTCCCAATGACCATACAACCTGCATAGAACTCAATAATGTAAAAAGAAGGAAAAGAATTGACCCATTTCAAACAATAGCTTAAGAAAAAACAAATACCAAATCACACATATTATCAAGGGAAAGAACATTAGGCCTTAAACTTCAAATTTCACACCTGCTCACAGGTTTCGAGCTCGGAAGATTCAATAAGTTTCACAAAGAGAGGGACAGCCCCAGAGTCAATCACAACTTCAGCATTCTCAGAGGCAATGTTCTTCAGAATACGTACCGATTCACACTATAGATGGATAAAAGATAATTAACACCAGCACCTCATGGATTTTGAGGTAAAAAAAAAAAAAACCAAACTGGAACGAGAAGCAAACTAGACGAAACCTGAAGCTGTGGATAATCATCCATCATAAGGAATTCAACAAGACGAGGAACAGCTCCTGACTGTACAACTTCATCAATTAGAGGGGTGTCTTCTGTAAACAATGAAGAAATCTCTTTGACAACCTCACAACACACCGTGCTCAATTCTCCATAAGCAATAAACACAAATAAAATCAACAAAAAATTGGAAAAAAAAACCCCTCACCGACTGAAACCAGATTTCGCAACTGAGAAGTAGCATCAAGCTGCAACTTGCGATCTTCAGACCGGATACCAGATATCATTAATGGTAAATTCTGTTCTTAAAAAAAAAAAAAAAAAAAAAAAAAAAAAAAAAAAAAAAAAAAAAAAAAAAGGCGATTGGTTTAGTATTTACATGAAGTTTTAGTAAACAAGTAGGGGAAGGTGTGGATGGTATTTGGGAAGAAAGCAAACCCTATCGGTAGCAGGGGAAGGCGATCGTCTATTGATTTCGCGGCGCTGCTTCTCACGAGTGCAGAAGTTTTCAACCCCCGACATCGCCGCTTGCGCCTTCTCCTTCGTCCGCCTCAGTCGTGCGCTCCGTCGTAGAGGCGGCATTGCGCCGGCGGTGAAAAACTTCTCCTGCAAGTCTAATGTAAATTAAAAGGGGGGAAAACCCTAATAGTATATGAATGCTCTACACATTCGCTTCCCTTCTCCTAATTAAATTGTCGTGTTTTCCTTATCCTTCTCGGAAATTGTTATCTCCTAAAACGAAAATTAACTGGCGCTTAATTTTTTATTTTTTTAAATGTTAACCCCTTATTTTAATTAATAGTGCACCAAAAATCTTAAGAGAGTATAAAAAATAAAGTATTTACTATATCCAATTATTGATTTATTTAGATGATTATTTGGGTCGTCCAAACACACCATAGTATGGATACCACTCGACATTTGTTCGCTTTAGCAATATTTTGTTCAATTCTTTTGATTGTTTATATTATATTACCCAAATAATTAATATTGAAATCATTAGTTTTACAAGTTATGTAAAAGTCGATACTCAATTTTTGTTTTTTCTTACTAACATAAAAAAATCAATAAAAACACAAATTGAGTCTCGGACTCTCGGTTATTATATAGTATTTTATAAAATTAATGATTTCTAATGTACAATATAGTATAATGTATAAAATAATTGAAAATATCGAACAATGCTAAACAAATGACGATTGGTGCTCACGGAATGACGAACGACATATAATTTCTCTTCTATAGAGTACACTTTGCACAATTAAATTGTCGAAGGAAAATATATACTCTCTTTTGTCACACTTCAACACTCTTGTTTCATTTCGTCACAAAATTTTGGGTGTAATATTAAAACTTAAAAGTAACATTGTACGAAAAATATAAAGGAAATTTTAGAAAACAATACTGTTAAAATGAGATAGAGGTTGTATGTAAGACACACACATATGCTTTCTAAAACTTGAATTGTTCTAAAATTCATGAACAACATTAATGGCAATATTAGTGCCCCGTCAATCCACTTCGGCACCAAATTTTAGATTTTATACATGTTTAAATGTAAGAGTTTATTCTTTTCATTTTAAAACATAGCAATTGAAGTGAGATACAATATTATAGTACAAATTAAAAAAATAATAACCATCACAAATTGTAACCTCTAAAGTACTCTCCCTATCACAATATTATTTTACGTCCATTGCTAGCTGTGTTCACATTCAAATTACTCATACAAGCTAAACCGAAACAAGAAGAGATTAAATGCAACTTGTTCATAAGATTACCAAATCAAATACATGGTTTTAAGCCATATCCAACAACTAATCACCAGTAGCAAAATGTAACCAACAAAAACCCAATTAGCTAGCCAAAAACATCCAAATGCAGTTTGTGGATGTGCAGAAAAACTAAGCTGTAGTACCCAGAAAGGAAAGACTAAACTTGTTATAAGAAAACATCTACTATATACATAACTCATTAGGGCGGGGGAGGAGCAGTAAGGAAGACATCCGGAACATTACCGTAAGGTCCCGTCCTCATTACTATCCGACGTCTTGCATTCCTACCCTGTGTTCGGTAATTGAATGTATAAGGTTTGTGTATTTTCAGAGCCCGAAACCGGAAATCAAACATGTTGGGATCTTGTGGGCGCCCAACCGGAGAAGCCGTGAACACATCGACAAAGAGCTTACTCTCACGCACACCATGTTTATACTCGTAACGTTTGCCGTGGAATTTCAGCTGATTGTCGGCAAATACAGGCCCATACTTCCGGCCTCGTGTAACCCAACTCCAAGGCTGATCCTCCGGAAACTGGAATTCACCATCAGTAAGAACATAGATGCAATCTCGGTTAGTATTGAAAAAAGTAGACATGGCATTGCTCCAAAGATTTTCCACCAATGGCAAATTGTCGTGAGGAAGGTGGAGAAGCGGCGCATTGTTGAAAATTCCATACTGCTTGATTACGAGGTTGTATAGGTAGCAACGACAAAGGTTCTCTTCTGAAATGGATACATCGAATGCATAAGGCAGATGAATCCTTCTCACCCTTTCTAGCTCTTGTTCCAAATCCATGTGCCCAAACATCTACGCAATAATTTTTTCTCTCAGAGAATTAGTTATCCAAACAAGAAAAAACACTAACAATCAATGAACACAAGTATAACTGCAAAGTGCAACCACCACACATTAACAAAGACTTTCTGCAACAAGAGAGAAAAACAATACATACATATTGATACTGAAACCAAAGATCTCGTAATTTCATGAAGAAAGGGAAGAAAAAGAAAACGATAATCCGAATCAAGAACCCAACATCTATTTGCGCTCAAAAAAGGAACACCAGAACACAGAAAAGGAAAATGATTCTTCATGAGTTCTAAAATGCAAGAAATTCCCGAACGAGAATCATTTCATGAAGAAAAGAAAAAGAAAAAGAAAACATTCTGAAGGAAGAAGCTGCCAACCTTGTTGCCGAGAGGAGGAAGAGAGAGCTTTGAGGCTGGATCTTCTGCCTCCTAGACCATTCCTTGCATCTTCTTGAGAGAGAGAGAACTAAAGTTTCTATTTTATAGAGAGAGAGAGGCCGGGGTGAGATTGAACTCACTCTGAGTGTGTTGGTACGGACTAAAACCCTTGTTTCTGTAATTGGAGATCTTTTTTCAAGATTCATTTAAATAAATACGTAAATACTAGTAATAACTGTAATATTATAGGGGACTCATCGCTATTGGCTAATGGCTATTGCTCTTGTCTTGTAGTTAAAAGAGGGGGATTATTTATTCTAAGCAGTTATTTACGGAAAAATAAAATAAAATGATGCTTTTACTTCATTTTTTCTATTTGCTAATCACTCACTTCTTTGATTGATGTAGCTTGGTTTAATCAGACGAGATCATCTGTATTAATACTCGTGTTCCAATTATGTACTACATAATTTAAGACCATGTAGTTTTGATTGCAAGATATCAAATTTCATCAAGACCAATATTTCTTTTTTAATATAGAGAGTCCAACAATTCTTAATATAGAGGGAAAAAAAAAAAAAAAAATCTTCAATATTGCGTACTCTATTTTTACAGTTTGGTAAATTGAATTACAAATACTCAATCAATCAACAGCATAACTGTGATTACATTATTCTAAATATGTAAAGTAGTGTTGGTATTATTTATTTTTAGCAATATTGCTATCTTATATTGTACGTATAAAATGTATTCTTTCAAATATACAAAACTAATGTTTTGTTTACGTTTAAGTTAGTTCGAGAGTATAGTAACACTTAATTAATTATAAAATTGACGTAAAAGAGCTAGTCAAAATATGTCTTTACGAAAAAAGAGTGAAATAAAAGACCTGGTGAAAAAACGAGAGGGAAGAATATATATTACAGTATGAGCAAGCTTCGATAGCATTTGTCCACATGAAAATGAAAATCAGCAGGAAATAAACAAGAAGGCCAGAGAACCAGTAGCTTTTACAACAAAACTAAACTGTTATTTTGATATCACCACAAATATTGATACATGTGACAAAGTCACAAAACAAGTTCCAAAATGAAGCATCCCGTCGTCAAATATCAGCGACCTCATCCAGGCGACGTGAAATTCCAGCTCTCTATCTTAAAATAACGAGCACAGCCGCGCCTGTCTTTCTCAAAGGAGGCAAACCAAATCATCTCTAAAAAGAATCAGCTGTGCATATGTAAAAGCTAGATGCTGTGACAATAACACATTAAGAAAAAGCTTTACAATCTTCTCATATACATTTAACCTAACGGTTCCAGGAGGACAACCCTATTGATCTTAAGTCGCAAGCATTGATGATTCATACTCGTATCATAGAAATGCAAAGAGTTACAGCTGTTCCCTTCTTATGATATGCTTACAAAAGAAGCAACTAATATTGTCCTCACAAGCTGCATGCAAGAAATCTGCCCCAGAAAATGGCTCCACCTAAATCTTTTCACAAGTGGATCGAGCCATCCTTAGATCATATGAGAAATAATCTAAAGCGTGCATCCATTTCAGGATAGAGATTAAATAAACATTGCAAATTGGACAATGTATTAGATGAATAAAAAAGATTATAGTGTATAGTTTTTGTTTTTTGGTATCCCGGGGGGACAGGTAGCTCTACCTATTATCCATTCAGCTCCAACAAAGTTAAAGTAATTGAGTAGAATAGTATAGCAAAATACCTTATCCAGTGTTTCAGCTCCTCTCAGAATAGATTTTATTGCCCGCGTTGCAGGAAAAAGCACAGATAGAGGTGAGTGCCTTGAAAAATTATCAAAAATCAGCATAACGACTAAATGAGAGAATAATACAGTAGCACTAAACATGAAACACCATCACGCTTACTTGAAAAGATCCGCAAGCTTGAAGCATAAGTCAGCTTCATACATGGCTGTTTCTATTCCACCTCCACGCTTGGAAAGATTTAACAATGCCCAACATGCTTCTATCAAAACTGCTTCATCCTTTGTCATGATCATGATGAGAGAAGCAAGAATCCGAATTGCATGCTCTAGCTACATCCAATGAAAAAGTTTTGTGGAAAAAGGTGCATAAGTCAAATGATGAACAACAGATGCCTTCGTCACATTCTAAAATGCTTCAATTAAAGGAGAATAGACACACTCAGTATTCATAGCAAACAGGATTCCGCTCAAATATCTGATCTCCACAGGTGAAGTCACCAAATAATGTATAAATAAAATATGAGTATCAGCAGTAATTTAGATGAAATATCTAAAGATTCAACCTGCTCGAACGGAGCTTCAGGTTCTCCCTCGAAAGTAGTAGTCAGTGTCCAGATATACCAATTCTTGGAAAGGAGGAGCTGTTGTGCTTTTCTAGCAAATTCAGAAGAGGATGCAAAGCTCCGCAATTGAGAACAACATTTTGACAGCTAATTTGTTCACCAGCAATATTTCCTAAAGCCCATACCACCTGCATATAAGCCCACAATGAAACAACGAATAAATAAGAAGCAAACAATTTCAGCCAATAGCAATACAAAAGATACCAATATAAGGCAAACTATGCACAGTAAAAGAAAAGATCCTAAAATCTCAAACTTAAAAATCATACATGCTCACAGGTTTCGAGTTCAGACGATTCCAGAAGTTTCACAAAAACAGGGACGCCTAGTCAATCACCACCTCAGTGTTCTCAGAGCCAGAGGCAATATTTTTAAAACGCGAGCTGCTTCACACTAGAGAGGGATTAAATAAGTAACTACACCAGCATCTCATTAGTTATTACAAGATTGGAATAGGAAACTGACTATTAAGAAACCTGAGTCCGAGGAACAGCTTCTAACTGTACAAATTCATCAATAAGAGGGCCATCTTCTGTAAACAAAGAAGAAATCTCCTTGTTAACCTCATAAGACCCCATGTTCAATGCGAAGTGATAAATAGAAAAAAAATGAACAAAAAAACTCCTAACCAACCGAAACCAAATTCAGCAATTCAGAGGTAGCATCAAGCTGCGACTTGTTATCATCTGACCAAATACCAGGCATCACTACCTGTAAATCAAAATTGACTCAACTAAAATATACGATGGGTTGAAAATCAAACTATGAAGAGAAGACGTATTTCTCAAGCACAGCGATAACGCCAGGTTTTTTCCACAATTTTCGAAGTCCAACAAATAAATTGCAGAGTAGATAAACCGCATGAGAAGGTCATTACGTTCAAATAAGGACAGCAAAGAATCTATTCTCTTATAAATGAAATAGGGGAACTCGGTAAGAAACAAAACCCTAGCAGCGGAAGAAGGTCGTGTATGCTGACGGTGGTTGATTTTCCGGCGCGTCTTCTCGCGAGTGAAGTGAGACGCGGCGGCGGCGGCCTCGTCGCCTTCGTCCGCTTCAGTCGTGCGCTCCGCCGAAGTAAAGTAGGGGAGGCTTGAAAACAAGCGGGAAAAATGAGAGAACAGAAAATCCACGCCACGTTCTTAAATAGGTCAAATTCTCTCTTTATGTTGACCCTCATTATTTAATTAGTTTCACCTCCCCTTTGATAAATTTCATTTTATTCTTTGACGGATTTTTTTTTTTTTTTTTTTTTTTTCCAATGTAATCTCTCTGTCCCGTACTAATTGATGTTTTTCGTTGAGTATATGTGAATGAATACATCGTACTCCCTCTGTCCTCTAATAAGTGTTCCAAGAGACTAAAATTTTTGTCCTAATAAGTGTCCTATCACATATTTCAATGTAAAATTTTGGTCAAACTACCAATTTTACCCCTGCTATCATTACACTTTTTTTCACTTTTTCAATTTTCTATGTAATGATTAGGGGTTAATATGGTAAATTTATACAATTCCTTGGTTATTGCATTTTGACGGTTCGAGAAACTTATTAATGGACGGAGGTAATAATAAATTTGACAAATAAGCAAAAAAGTCAAAATATAATTATATTCCAATGTACTGATAAAATAAAGCAATAACCTTTGCAATAGTCATGATGAAGCCAGTGTTTTAAAACCGAACCGAGCCACCGGTTGAACCATAAACCGTCATAGTTACGGTTAGTGGTTTTTCTCAATTATTTTCGATTTTGACCGGTTGAACCACGGTTCAATTGAAAAAACTATGAAATGAAGGCCTCACCTATTTGACCTCCGGTTTTTCGGTTTTTAAAACATTGGATGAAGCCTTGCAAAAATAGCTTGGGTCATTTTTTGGGCCGGGCTATGATTCCTTTAAACAAGTTTTTGGTAGTTAAATTGTGCGCGCTTTGAAATGTCCGTTAATCCTGTTTTTTCTTAAAATATAAATAAATAAATAAATATATATATATATATATATATATATATATATATATCCAAATTCATCTTTACATTTAGTTAATAACGACGGTTTTTTGTTCATGGGGCGTTATTTCATAAGATGCTAGTGTTCTATCTCACTTTTTTACACTGTTAATTTGCCAAATTCAACTTCGGAATGGCCATTTTCGAGGTACGAAAAGGCTCATATCTTTTTTTCAACAAGTGCGATTGTTGTTACGAATTATTGATTATTATTGTGTGTGGATGAGATAGGTGGATGAGAATTCAAAGATAGTGAGGACTGAGTTCTTCTTCGATCGAGGAGAGCTCCTCGGAGCTCTCATCAAAGGGTCAAAGTCCGACGACCCTCGTGCTGCTGACGTGTCCTCCGGCTGCCCCGTCTTGAGGAACATCGGATAGAAGAAGTAGAAGAACAGAACAGCAACAACTGCTACGCTTTCCATACATAACTCAAACTCTTAATTCTGTTTCTGCTATTCCCTGTTCAATTGTGAGTTATCTTCAATGAACATTAATATCAATAATAATAATAATAATGTGCATAGAGAGAGCATACACAAGTTCACCATTAACTATTACCAAATGAAGCATTTTATCATATCTTAGCCAACACAATTAGCTATCCGGTATAATCAAACAACACCGTATCCGCCCAGGAAAAAATCTCATTTCTCTCGTACATATAGCGTGCATTACAGCGCCTGTCTTTCTTCAAGTAGGCAAGTAAATCTCTTCTGGTCTCCAGGAGGGATAGGATGTTACACTGTACCCTAAACGTTTGCTGCATACACACAACACACACATCAAACATGAACTATGCGAGCATATGTCTATATCTCCAGATTTACATATACATGTATGAAGCGATAATGATAAGTTCATGCACAATACCAAATCCTGCTTTTCAATCTCATTTCCTTCCAGAATCGATCTTATTGCCCGCATTGCAGGAAAAACAACGGGAATAGGTGCGTTCCTAGGAATTTAAATTAAAATCAGCAATGATGTTATAGGTAATGGTGATATAGAACTTGAAACACCAGCATACTTACTCAAAAAGATCTGATAGCTTACGACATAAGCCAGCTTCATACATGGCAGCTTCTATTCCGCCTCTGCAGGACGAGAGATGTGACAGTGCCCAACATGCTTCTATCAAAACAGCTTCATCCTCTGTGTGGAGGAGAGAAGCGAGAATCCGCATTGCAAGCTCAAGCTGCATCCAATGAAGAGGTTTTATGGACAGAGGTACAACATTAGTCAGTTGATGAACACCAGATGCATTCATCAATTTCTAGAATGCTTTCAAGACAAGAAAATGTATACAGTCAATATTCATACCGAACAGGACATCGACTCAAAAGTTATATCTCACCAAGTAGATGTATCTAAGAATGCATGAGTGAAAAAACAGAAGCATATGTAGTTAAATTTATATGAAATATTAATAGATTGAACCTGCTCAAACGGAACTTTTGGTCCTCCCTCGAAAATGTTGGTCAGAGTCCAAGTACCAATTCTTAGAAAAGAGAGGCTGTTATTATGCTTTTCAAACAAAGTCAGAAGAGGATGCAGGGCTCCGCAGCTAAGAACAACATCACGGAAACTAAATGATTCACCAGCAATATTGCCCAAAGACCACACAACCTGCACAGAACGCCAGAATGTAAAACGAATGAATAAGAATCAAGCCAATTCAAACACACATTATCAAGGGAAAGAACATTAGGCCTTAAGCTTAAAATTTCACACCTGCTCACAGGTTTCGAGTTCCGAAGATTCTAGAAGTTTCACAAAATGAGGGACAGCTCCAGAGTCAATCACAACTTCAGCATTCTCAGAGGCAATGTTCTTCAGAATACGTACCGATTCACACTATAGATGAATAAAAGATAATTAACACCAGCACCTCATGGATTTTGAGGTGGAAAAAAAAAAAAAAAAAAAAAAAAAAGGCAAACTGGAACGAGAAGCAAACTAGACGAAACCTGAAGCTGTGGATAATCATCCATCATAAGGAATTCAACAAGACGAGGAACAGCTCCTGACTGTACAACTTCATCAATTAGAGGGGTGTCTTCTGTAAACAATGAAGAAATCTCTTTCATAACCTCATAACACACAATGCTCAATGCTCCACAAGCAATAAACACAAATAAAATCAACAAAAAATTGAAAAAAAACCCTAACCGACTGAAACCAGATTTCGCAACTGAGAAGTAGCATCAAGCTGCAACTTGCGATCTTCAGACCGGATACCAGATATCATTAATGGTAAATTCTGTTCTTAAAAAAAAAAAAAAAAAAAAAAAAAAAAAAAGGCGATTGGTTTAGTATTTACATGAAGTTTTAGTAAACAAGTAGGGGAAGGTGTGGATGGTATTTGGGAAGAAAGCAAACCCTATCGGTAGCAGGGGAAGGCGATCGTCTATTGATTTCGCGGCGCTGCTTCTCACGAGTGCAGAAGTTTTCAACCCCCGACATCGCCGCTTGCGCCTTCTCCTTCGTCCGCCTCAGCCGTGCGCTCCGTCGTAGAGGCGGCATTGCTCCGGCGGTGAAAAACTTGATACTCTTCACATTCGCTTCCCTTCTCCCAATTATTGGCGGTTTTTTACTCGAAAAACTTCTCTTGCAAGCCTCGTAGTCCGTACTCCGTACTATTTAACGATGGAATTAAATTGTGCTGCAGTAAGCTATTGGGCCAATTGGGTCGGGCCAAACAATGATTGGGCCTTAATGTGACCTGTTATATGTTTCAGGCTCAATATGCTTGGGCCAGGCCCAAATTAACCAATATGACCTATAAAACTTTTTTCCTATTTCGCTAAACTTGTGTTTCAATCGTGTACCTAAGTCAAAACTACGTAGTTTTGCTTATCTTTAATTGCTGCAAATTCAATAATTTATTAAACTAACAAAATTACGTAGTTCTAACTTGGATACACGATTGGAACACAAGTATGGGACAGAGGATTCCTTCCGGTTTTTAGCTCTTAGAATTTTTTTTTGGAAGTTGTTATTGTGTGTGTACTTTGAAAAGTCCGTTTATAAAAATCCAAATTTTATCTTTGCATTTAGTTAATAACAACGACTTTGGTCGTCGGCGTTATTTCATAAGTTACTAATGTTTATAATAAATATTTAAATAATTCATTCATATGAATATATTCTACCTCAGAAGTCAAAACATTATTTAAAAAAATAAATCAAAATTTTCAAATTAAACCCTTTTTGTTTGAGCTTTTTATTAATTTACCAAATTCAACTTCACAAAAAAACCATGAACAAGTTGGTTTCTAACTTTCTATCATGTGTTTGGGCACTCTTTCTCTCAAACTTTGCCCAAATTTCATAACCAAAATATCTGCATGCAATATTAATTCCCCCCTCAAATTCATCAATCTTTCATTCTTTCAGCCATGTCTATAGCTTCAGAATCAGAACTTCACTCAGGCAGACTTCTCCATTCTTCACCCTCTTCGACTCGATACAACGATCTCGACTCCGGCCTTCTTCCTCGGACATTCGACGGACTTGACTCCCTCCCTCCAAGGTTCTCAAAATCTGTTCATTTCAATCTAACTATAGCCAACAAGGCCTATTTCAAACGCTGCCTCTTCGTCTCGATCTTCATACTCGTTGCGGTTCCTCTCCTAACTCTGCTGCTGCATTTCTTGCTCCCCAAGAATCAAGAACATGAACAACACAAGGATATTACTCTTGCTTTGAAACAAGCTCTTCTATTCTTCGATGCACAAAAGTGTAAATCATCTAACTTCCATCACACTTAACATGGCCTTTTCTTCGAAATGTGATGATTTTTTTTTTCTTTTCTTGTGACAGCAGGAATTCTTCCGAAGGATTTCAAGGTTGGTTTTCGAGGAAACTCAAGTTTGAACGACGGAGACGATGGAAAAATTGTTGCAGATCTTGTTGGAGGCTATTATGATTCTGGGAACAACATAAAGTTCAGCTTCTCCACAGCTTATACTGTCACTCTCCTGAGCTGGACAGTGATTGAATATCAAGAAAAATACGCAGAAATCGGAGAACTCGATCACATCAAGGATATAATCAAGTGGGGAAGTGAATACCTTCTCAAACTTTTCATACTTCCAAATTCAACCTCAGATTCCTCAACTCTGTACTCTCAGGTAAGCTTTGATAGAATTCTTACCCGATTATGTTGAAAAGGAAGTTGTTTAAGTTTTCTCCTCGTGATGTTTTAAGGTTGGAGGAAACGACGGAAACCAAGAAAACGACGTTAACTGTTGGCAAAGACCAGAGGACATGAACTACAATAGGCCAGTTTCAGTATGTGATGAAAAGGCTGCAGATTTAGCAGGAGAAGTAGTTGCAGCAATGTCAGCCGCTTCTTTGGTTTTATCCGAAGATAAGAAAGAATTAGTCGAAAAGGCAGAAACTTTGTTCAATTTAGCTACAAGGAAGAATGATTCTCACAAGTATACTGATAGTGATTATGCTTGTGGAGGAAGGGCTAAAGCTTTCTACAGCTCATCTAGTTTTATCGATGAGCTAGTATGGGGTGGA
Organism: Thymus mandschuricus; assembly: GCA_029379335.1. Taxonomy (NCBI): domain Eukaryota; kingdom Viridiplantae; phylum Streptophyta; class Magnoliopsida; order Lamiales; family Lamiaceae; genus Thymus; species Thymus mandschuricus. Next base: position 41,112,659 of record CM057074.1, read on the forward strand.
ACTTGGCTATTTTTCGCGACTGGAAATACTTCGTATCTCAAGTACGCAACCGAAAACTTTGCTGCTGCAGAGGAGGAAGAACTGCCTTCTGATAAAGGGATTTTTTACTGGAATAATAAGCTCACAGCTAATGCAGTATGTTGATTAACAGTATTTCTTAGCATCATGTTTTCGGAAAGTATTCATCGTTTTCGTCGAATTTCTGCAGATTCTGATGACAAGAATTAGATATTTCATGGATTTGGGGTACCCATATGAAGAAGCTTTGGCCACAAACAGAACTGACCTGCTCATGTGTTCATATGTTTCTTCTAATAAAAAATTTCTTGCCACTAATGGTAAAAATCTTGTTTTGATTAAGGCCTCTATTTTTGTTTCTAATATAGTTTGAATGTTTTTGGAAGGTGGGCTTCTTCTCCTAAAACCAGATGCTGCTGCACCATTACAGTATGCTGCAACTGCATCTTTCCTCAGCAAGCTATACGGTGACTATCTTCGACTCCTACGAAGAACGGGTAGCAATTGTGGCAACGACACCTTCTCTAGTGAAAAGCTTCAAGATTTTGCAGCTTCCCAGGTTAGCTAGTTATACACATTTCATGTACATTTCAAGATTATTTTAAGAATATTTTGAAGTGTTTTTTCAGGTTTATTACATCCTAGGTGATAATCCTATGAAGATGAGCTACATGGTAGGATATGGAGACAACTACCCAAGCAATGTCCATCACAGAGCTGCATCAATCCCGTGGGACGGAGTCCCACACACGTGCTCAGAAGGAGACAGATACTTAAACTCGGTGAAGAAAAACCCGAACATTCTTGTAGGAGCTATGGTGGGAGGGCCAGACAAGAACGACGGATTCATGGATGACAGACAGAAGGCCTCTTTCACAGAACCAACTATCTCGAGCAATGCTGGTCTAGTGGCAGCGCTCGTTGCACTCCACCCGCCTCCCATCAAACCCGGCGGTTACAACTTGGGCATCGACAAAATAGGCATCTTCAAGAATGTCATGTTGCAACAACCTTAATCAATCTACCCTTACATGTATTTGTTCATGGCACAAGTATTAAAAGAAGGCTCATGAGAAAGAGTGTTTATGTACAAACCAACCACAAGGCAAGTTAGTTAATTAACTACTTTACATGTATATTTACCATAATCAAGAAAAACCAAAAATTGGACACTCTATGCACATACTTCCTTTCATGTCGACTTCATCTTATCCAATCCGTACGCTCTCTGCATAGACGAAGAAACGGGGAGAAAATCAGTATCCGAATGCCTACAATCTCACAGCATACGAAAAACTATACACACACATACAAGGATTTCTTTGTTTTGATCAAGCACTGGCACAAGCAAGGTGATCAAGTTCTGTATGTCTTTCTTTAGAACGTCGTCGTCTTCGCCTTCCGCCTTGAGAATGTCGACGAAAGCCCTGCTATCCGGCACCAGCTTCAGAGCAACCTACAGACACAGATATAACAATGAAGCATTGTATAATGGAATCAAGAACAGTGATGATTGAATAAAATTGCTGCTACTTTATAGGCTGCTGCAGAAATCCATCCATGCCATGGTTTTAAGGTAGTGGTGTAGGATTCCTCCACTGCTTGCTCCATATTTTTCCCAAAATCCTTCAGAATTAACTCTAACAAAGCCCGAGTAAAATCAAGGGACCTGCATATTTACAGTTACAGAAATCAAGATTCAAGATTTTTCTGCATTTTCTACTCAATATATAGCTGGATGTCCCATGGATAAATACTTCAACATAATGTGAACAGTATTATATATAGTGCTCGGGTCCAAAAGAAACGAGACGTTATCCATAAGAGACGATTGGATATAACAATGTGGATACCTGTTGAGCCAAAGGAAGGCTTTGCTGCAGGTGGGGCCCTTTTTGGCCTTGCCTTCGTTTATCTCCTTCTTCAAAATCTCCACCACATCCCAGTATATTGATGGATCAGTTTCATGGAACTTCTCTAATCTCTATAAATGAAAATTTAAAAAAAAAAAAAATTTAAAAAAATACACACATGTTTAATAAATTGGGACCTCACATTATTGAATATTCAATTAAGATGCGGACTGAAGCAAGAACAAGAACAAGAACGAGAGAATGAAGGAGATGACAAAACAAAAAGAGAATGACGAAGATACCCTCGCGAGCGAACGCAGGCATGCAGGTGGGGAAGGGTAGAAATGTACGAAAGGTGCAAGAAGTCAAAATGTGGGGGGAAGGGAAGGAAAGAAAAGAATGGCTATCGATGGAGACTTTTTCTGGGGATCAGTGCGTGTGTTTCGCACGCACTCAATGTGATTTAATCCCATACGTTTTTTTTTTTTTTTTTTGAATTACTGTAGTTTAGTTTACCTGAATGTTGTGATGAATGTCTTGTCTCAACACAGCCATTGTTGGCCCTATCTTATCTGCAAAAAAAATAAAAATAAAAATAAAATAAAAAATCGTTCACGCTAAGTAATCAAAGCATCAGCAGTAACTGTGTGTGTTTTAGAGAGAGAGAGAGAGAGAGAGAGAGAGAGACCGAGGACTTGAACGAGCAAGTTGCAGAGAGAGAGAAAGGGCTTGATGGGAATATGGACACTGGTCTTGGTCTGAACGGGAACTGGAACTGGAACGGGTAAAGGAACAGGAGCTGAAACCGTGGGATCATCATCGGCGGCGGCGGCGGTGGCGGCGGTTTTGAGGTTAGCTGCGAGTAAGGAGACTTCTTCAATGGCGGACCTGATCTCTGATGCCACCATCTCCATCTCTCTCCTCCGCTTCATCTCTCCCTCCACACACAATTACACAATCAATCCACGTATAATTAAACTTCTCAATTGCTCCGATATTTATATCAAACTCAGATGCTCCCTCCCTCCCTCTCTCTCTCTCTCATAAATATGCGTTGAATTCAAGAATATTTCTATCTTAACTATCTCAGGTTCCTACAATACAATTTTTTTTAAATTTTTTATCCGATAAAAAAATAGTACTCCCTCCGTTTTTTTTATAAGTCATTTTAGCTTTTTGTTTTTATTTTTTTTATAAGTCGTTTTCATATCTCAAGATAAGATTTCAATTTCCAACTAACTATTCTTCAATTTTTCTCTTGTTTTCATTATCTTCATTTATCACAATTAATGTTTATCTCTTCTTTCAAAATAATTTCATCTATTTTTACATGAAAAATGCGATTTACGAGGAAAAAAATGAACAATAAAGAATACTAGTAATTAAGGTTTATTAATTTGTGTGCTTAAGCTAAAAACGACTAATAAAAAAAACGGAGGGAGTAGTAGTTTTAAAATTAATTTAATAGTGGTTGCTTGTAGTTATTAAAATATTGATTTGTGACCTCGAAAACATCTCACATTTATCCAATCCTTTTTCTTTCTCTTTTTTTCTCCAATTTTTTTTTTTAATTAACTTCAATTTAGATGAATTTGATACCCTAATCGTTAAATGGGTTAATTAATTCGGGTCGAATCTCCACATGTTCACACAAATGGCCGGATTGATTCCTTCTATATCACCGTTCTCTTTTTTAAACTTTAACAATATAAATATAAATGTTACGTTAAGAAAGATTAGAACTCAAAAATTTTGAATTACGAAATAATTAAAACATTGATGGGCACATGTCACGCCTTCTTCTTATCCATATAAACACCATGCTATAACCCTAATATTCCAACGGTTGGGAATATCCACACCAACTACTACAAAACTCCCTTCATTTTAATTCTTGACCTTCTTACATATTTGATTCCTCAAAATTCGATTTTTAAATCAATGTTTTTTGACCAACTTATTAATATAATTCACACAAATTATAAACCTTACGTAGAGGATTCTTGATTTATTACTTTTTTAATTATTATAACGTCATGATATATATTTCATGAGCGCATGATATATTTCCTTGAAATATTTTAAACATTAAAATAAATTTAGAATTTAAGATACATGACAATTTAAGAGATTTGGAGTAGGCTAATCAAGTTTATTATTACTTAAATAATAAAATTTAGTCTAATATAAATATTTTTTTTTTTTAGAATATGGTGTTGACTATGCATTTGATCATGCATCTTCCCAGGTCTGATCAAAATTGATCTATAGATTAATATTTAATTAATTAATCAATGCCAGGGAAAGGATAACCTTAATTATATACTCGAACTTAGATTAGATATAAGTGTATGGTTAATTTTCATTGACTTGTGAAAATATTATCTAATTAATCCCAAATTAATTAGAACCAATTAGTAGTATTAAATAAGTATTTTAAATTCTAAAGTGTATCGAGATTAGATCACGTAGTTAGTTATTTCTATACATTTCCCCCAATTGCCATCTGTCTAATTTAATGTCAACGCCATTTCGCACTTCCCCTTAAGTAATTAGGAACATTGTCTTAATTTAATTAATTAACTAAGTTAATTAACTGATTAATTACGAAATTAAAATGTTTGAAGTGTGAACATAGAGATTCTTGGGGCTATTTGGTTTGAATTAATCAAACCAAAAAAGAAGAAGATAATAATACATATAATTGAGATAAAACAAATTTTACATGATCGAAATATATAGGAGTGGCTTATAGCGACTTATGTACGAATATTTATTATAGGTGTACCATTACATATATAGGAAATTATATAGGAGTATATAACTAATTAATACGATAATACTCTTCTCGTATCTTTCTAAGTGATCCGTTTTATTTTGTAAAAACTCATTAATTACAATAATACTCTCTTCATTTATTCTTAAGTAACTCATTTTATTATGTGATTTACATAATAAAACAGGTTACTTAAAAAGAGACGGAGGGAATTAGATGCAAAACGAGATTACATGATGACATAAGTGCATACATCATATAAATTTGTACTTGAACAAAAATATTAATCTAGTAATTAATTATATTATATAAACTGGATTAAATAGTCACTGATCGTTTGGAATCTCCTTAATTTAGTTATGATTTAATTAATTTACGTAAGCGAATATGAAAATAAACTAAAATTGTGCCCCTAAGGTGGTTGTGGTAGAAAACGACGGCGTTTAAAGCGGAAAATTTAACATATATCTCGATGCTTAAAACAATGATTAGTAGACAACATTTTCCATTAGTATACTATACTAATAGAGAAATTAAAGGAGAGGACGCATTGGTCATTTCAAGAAAATATTATAAAGTTTAAAATACATATGTATTACATTCATGAACCTAAATAACCGTCCCTAATTAATCACTTTATTTTATAAAATTAGGTGACTTGATAAATTTAATTAATTACCTCTAATACGCTTAATGTGCGCATATTTCACCTTATTATTCCATCAAATATTATTGGTGACTCCATAAATCTTAACAACCTTCTAGAACGTTTAGATATAATAGTAACATACTTATTAATCTATTTGAAACGTCTCGTTTTGAATGTTCCTGTTCCATTTTAATTATTTTGTCTCGATAAAATTGTTAAAACTTTATTATTTTATACTTCGTATACTAAGTTTATGTATATGTTGATATTCAAAAAAATAAAATAAAGCTATATATCTACAATTTTTTTATAGTGTAATTTGTAGAGTTGTTGAAATAGGCCCGGCCCAACCCAACGATTCAGCCCACTTACGGGGGAAATTGGGCTGCACAAAATGAGGCCCAATTGAAATCGGGCTGGCCCGGTGGGCTGGGGCCCGCCTGGACAATACGAAATGACAAACGTGCCCTTGCTCGAGATAAGTGACGGAGGATTAATTAAAAAATGAGAAATCTGATACCAGAATTTCGAAAGGGGGGAAAAGAAATTACAGTATCAACTAATGGCGGGTTTTCTAACGCTCGCCGTGTCTTCAGCCGCCGTCTGTCGGAGGTTGTTCGCCGCCGACCGCGCGTTGCCGGAGAAAATATCTCTCCCTTCCTCTACTTCATCTTCGAAATGCTACTCGAGCGGGGGATGGAATCCCGTGCGACGCAGTTCCACGGTGCTCCCCTCGAGAAAGCTCGTGATTAGAGCTGCCAGGACCGAGTCGAAAGGGGTTTCTCTAGGTTTCAGAGCACCTGAGTTCGAGGTTCAGCTTCTGGAACTACTATAAGCTTGATGAAATTGAGAAATTGTTTTATTTATTTTTGTTCGATTTTGTGTTTGATTATTGCCTTTTGTGTTTGAGTTTTAGCTTCCCGAACCTCTAACTGGGAAAGTGTGGAAGCTCGACGACTTCGATTCCTACCCAGCATTGCTGGTAATAATATGCATTTCTGTTTATATTTAATGTTTTGTAATTTTGTTGAGATTAATCATAAGTTAATGCATGAACTCTTATAGCTAAAGTATACTACAATTGTTGTTTTCTTTACTATATACATGTGAAATAAGCGTTTAAAAGAAATCGATGGTACTTATTTTTGGGTGTAAACATTATGAAGGTGATGTTCATCTGCAACCATTGCCCTTTTGTCAAACATTTGAAGAGAGATATTGTAAAGATCACAAACTACTACATGAAGGTGAGGTTATTGTATTGTTTATTACCTTACCGTTACAATTCGTGCGCAGAAGTAGTTGCAACTGAAAAAATATACGTTCATCGTAATTAATATGTATATTGTCTCTGGGGCAGAAAGGACTAGCGGTGGTTGCAATATCGTCAAACTATGTTGCTACTCATCCACAGGTTCAGATGACCTCGTATCTTCAAAATTGAGCAGTGTTGAAGATCTTGAATGATTCCTCCAGCTTTAACCTATTCCTCACAGGATGGACCGGAATTTATGGCCGAGGACGCTAAGACATTTAAATATCCGTTTCCATATCTCTATGATGAGGTAAGCATTTTCCTTAGCTTCAGTTAGCTTTCAAAATAGTCATACTTTAACAATCTAAATTTGTTTTGTATTTAGCATAAAAAAGGGGATCGTATGAAATCTTATTGGCATTATATTTTGTTTCTTTTAGTTCTGTATGTCGAGCAAAGTTATTTTTGGGATAGAATTGGTGATTGTTCTCTTGTCTTGAAATATTTATGCCACTTGCTTTATAGCATCTCATAGATGAGAATTCGAAGATATTGCAATACACATAACACTACTAATTGAATTAGCTCTACATAAATTGCAGTCCCAAGACGTCGCTAGAAGCTTTGGAGCTGTTTGTACACCGGAGTTTTTTTTATTTAAAAAGGTAATTTTGAGAGTGATAGATACGGATTCTGAACTCATCTACTCGAAGCTCTTAATCTTTGGGATCTGATTCACTATTCCGGTGACAGGACGGTCGTAGGCCATTTGAGTTAGTTTACCATGGTCAGTTTGATGATTCACGGCCTAGTAACAATATGCGGATAACTGGAAGGTTACTTCTGCACTCCCAAATTATAAAATAAAATAAAATGAGAACAATCATGTAATTGTTGGCAACACATCTTTTATATGTAATGTAGGGACTTGAGCTTAGCGATTGACAGTGTCTTGAGTGGACAACCAGTATCTTCCATTCAAAAGCCCAGGTACTGCTTCGATTTCACCTTAATTTTCAACAATGTTGTTTACGATAGACCGAGACTAAGTTCTTAATCTTTCTTTACCACCAGCGTCGGATGCAGTATAAAGTGGAAGCCTGACATCGAGGCATAAAACATATGTTTAAATCACCTTCGAAGTGTCGTTTTCAGTTCTTTTGAAATTATAATGTACTTGCTCTACAACTGTCTTGTATATTATTACATTGATATATATTATGATGTATATGAGTTGTGACTGCGTACCTTTTCCAGTTCCTGTAGTCTTCTCATGATTGATTTTACCGGATGCTCTAATAATATGGTTGTTACGTTGTCTGCTATTGTGCACGATATCTTGCTTCAATAAATGTTTACGTAAGAATTGTGTAACAATTTGTGCACAAATCTCTAATGCCATTCCATCAAGAACCTGGCACTTGAGGATCTTTACACAGAATCATCTTTACACTAGAAAAGAATGCATCGGAACTAGATCTACCGTCACAGTGTAGAGCACAGAGCAGCTATTCTGAATGAAGAGGTGACATGATAAGAGGTTTTTCCAACCTAGAAAAACTCGAACAATGAGCTTCTGCTCTTTGGTTTGAGTCGATTTCTTCTATGATGGAATCCTGTTTCACAGATCCCTCGTTTCCGTGTTTGATGCCTTCCAGCATTGCTATCACATCCCTCATTGTAGGTCTTTCATCAGGGGTGGGGTTCACACAGAGCAGAGCTATACCAAGTACTTGAAGCATCTCTTCTGTTTGTGTGCTTGACTGTAAGAGCAGCTGTTGATCAACAATAGCTGTGAAATCTCGGAGTTTAGTTCGAAGTTCTTCATAAACCCATGTAACTATGTGTTTTCCATCTGGGATTCGGGGATCGCTTGGCTCCATCCCCGTTAGAACTTCTAGAAGCACAATGCCGTAGCTATATACGTCGCTCTTCTCCGTGATCTTCAAGCTATATCCATATTCTGCAAGATAAATAGTATTCCACACATTTGAGTATGTAGCAAATATATTCATGTTACAAGATGGTACAAGCTAAAAATCATATTTCTCCTCTTTATGTACTTACCAGGTGCTATGTATCCATATGATCCAGCTACAACATCGGAGGCTCTCGAAGAATCTGAAGAATGCAGTAGCTTTGCTAGACCAAAATCCGCGAGAAAAGCCTCAAACCTCGGACCAATCAAGATGTTGTTTGTTTTGATATCTCGATGAACGATTGGAGGGATACAATCGTGGTGAAGATAAGCCAGCCCTTGAGCAGCTCCCAGAATAATATTGTACCTTGCATTCCAATCTAGGAACATCTTCTTCTCATGGAGTAATCCAGCCAAACTCCCATTACTAATGTAATCAAACAAGAGCAATCTTGTTTTCCCATTGTCACAACAACCTAGAAGCCTTAGTATGTTCTTATGCCTTATTGATCCTAGTGTTGTGACTTCTGCAGAAAATAAGTCCCTTTGAGGAACCTCGTCTCTCGCCTTTGGCCACAGTTTCTTCACTGCAATCATCTCCCTCGTTGGAGTTTCAACACGGTAAACGATTCCGGAGCAGCCCCTTCCTACTATGTTTGAATCAGTAAGTTTTGTTACCACATCTTCTACTGAGAATCTGAGCTTTTGAAATGGGGTGAATTCCCATATAAGCCCTTTCTCTTCATCATCTTCTCTAACGGTTATGCCACGAGTTCTGCTGTAGTACATTGCTCCTGATGTTACCATGATCAAAACTACGATGAAAATGAAGGCACTGAGGATGGTGAGATTCCTAGTATTTTTCCTTCTTCCATGGATGTGTTTACTGGGGGAGCACTGGTTCTTGACAAAACATAGCTTCTCGTTTCCGGCAAATGAATCATTCGGAAGATTCTGGAAGAATTTAGTATTCGGAACTGGACCAGAGAAATTGTTGTAGGAGAAATTCAAAGAAGCAAGATTGTCCAAGTTGCTGAGGACTTGAAGGCTTCCTTCCAACATGTTATGAGAGATGTCCATGTTGTCGAGCTTTGAGAAGTTCGAAAAGCTTTCCGGTATGACTCCTATCAATGAATTCATACTCAAGTTCAAGAGTATGTCTAATTCTTGAAGATATCCAATCTCCTCGGGGATAAAGCCACCAAATCTGTTGCTGCTTAAATCAAGTAACTGCAAATCTTTACAAAGACCTAGTGATGGAGGAATCAAACCGGAGATATTATTTCCACGGAGCACAAGTTTGTTTAAGGATGTGAGGCTGCCTATGCCCTGAGGGATTTTGCCTGATATCTCATTCATGGAAAGATCCAAGACGTTAAGTTGAAGAAGAGATGCAAAAGAAAGAGGTATCTCCCCTCGAAGCTTGTTTCCGTGGAAATCAACCATTTCAAGTAATTTGCAGCTGCCTAAGTCTGAAGGGATTATTCCAGAAAGCTGATTTCCAGACAACTCAAGAAACCTCAGATTCTCCAGCTTCCCGAGCTCTGAAGGAATTTCTCCATTCAGCATGTTTCCTCCTAGACGTAGCCGGATTAGGCCACTGCAGTTGCCTATATCAGATGGAATTTCACCAGAAAGTTGATTTGAAATCAGCAGTATCTTACTTAGATTTGTGAGATTGAGAAGATCTTTCGGAACTGGCCCTGTGAGGTAGTTATTCGACAGGTCCAAATCTTCAAGTTTCTGGCAATCTGCTAGCTCATTCGGTATATCTCCTTCCAGATGATTCTGCCATGCAAAGAATAGAGTGAGTTCTTTCAGTTTCCCAATGCTAGATGGAATTCTTCCAGAAATCTTGTTGTTATCCATTTCAAGCTGCTTTAAGATGGAGAAATTTCCAACATATTCTGGTATTCGACCTGTGATACGATTCTCTGACAAGAGAAGCCCCTCAAGATTGCCAAGATTTTGAAGAGATGGAGGCATTTCTCCTGAAAGAAAATTCAGTGAAAGATCGATAACTGTCAAACTCGAACAGTTACCAAGAGCTTCGGTGATAGTTCCTCTTAGATGATTCTGCCACAGTAACAATCTCTTGAGATTCTTTAGTCTGCCAATTTCTGTTGGAATTTCACCAGAAACTTGATTTTGATAAAGAAACAAGCTCTCCAAACTCGAGCAGTTCCCCAACTCAGGAGGGATGCCACCGGTTAAGTTTGCAGTGTATAAAGAAATTGTTTTCAGATTCCTCAACTCTCCCAAAAAGGGCGGAATCTGGCCACTAATTCCAGTATCCGCGAGGCCTAAAAAGGCTAGCCTCGTGCAGTTTGAAATCTGAGGAGGGATTTCTCCATTGATAAGGTTTCCACCAGCTCGAAAGATTTCAAGTTTTGTTAACTTGCCTATTTCTTTAGGGATATTTCCGAAGAGCTGGTTATCAAAGAGTTCAAGCTGCTGCAGTTGAGTGCAGTTCTGTATCTCTTTTGGAATCTCTCCCTTCAAGTAGTTGCTATTCAAAGATAATTGCTTCAGCGCCGATAGATTTCCTATCTCAGGTGGTATATTTCCTGTCAAGCTATTGAAACTGAGGTCTAAAACGACAAGGGAAGAACAGTTCCCCACCGAGGATGGGATTTCACCACTGAGGTTGCCATTTGAGAGCACGAGAACTTCAAGAAACTCGAAGGATAAGACACGAGTAGGAAATGTAGTGGGAAGATCAATAGAGGTGATAGCGATCTCCGAGACGGATCCATGATCCGTGCATTTGACGTAATCCCACTCGCATGGAGTCCGGTCGGTGTGCTTCCACGAAGAGAAGAAAACAGCAGACGACGAAGAGGAGTTGAAAGCCGAAAGCCACGCTAACAGCGAGAGCCCTTCTTGGTTCAGAGCTGAAATGGTTGGAAGCAACAAGCATTTTACAAGAAACAAGAGAAACAAGGTAACTCCTTTTCTTGGCATGATGGTGTTTAAGCTTTCCCTACTGAATTTCTTTTTCTCATAATTTTCTGGCAAAAAAAATATGAAATGATTTTTCTATCATTGTCATTTTAGTATGTTGAACAGGTATATAAAATGTTCTGTTATGGCCATTCTGAGATAAGATTTCTTATGCTACACATGGACAACAAGCTTCTGAGATAAAAATTGTCCCTACCTTCAGCTTTTTGCTTTAAAACTATAGTCCCTACCTCAAGCATTAGAGAATCACTCATAAAGAATTTCTTCTATTATTGTTGAGGATTCTTGTATTAGGGCTTTTGGTTCTGATAAAAGTTGGAGCCCAGAAATGTGAGGTTTAAGGATTACTACCTCCGTTCCACTCCATTTGACCTATGGAGCGAATAGATGTGAGGTTTAAAATAATGCAGTAGGCCGAATGGAGTGGAACGGAGGGAGTAACTCTTTTCTTGATTCATGAACCTTCATCTTTTGTCATATTCTTTTTGTGTTTTTGTATGTTTGCAATAATTGATTTGGCTAAGATTATACAAATTCCCCTGCCTAACTAATTGTGTGTAGGAAATCTTTGCTTGGAAAGTTTTGGCTTCAGTAGTGAAATTAGTGAAGAGAATTCCAAAATAGAGCCATGTGCTTGTGTAGTTGATGAATGTGTTTGAGTTTGCCAACTTTATTTGTTGCTTCTTTTTTGCATTTGGACTTCTTCTTGATATTGACTCTTCATTCCCCCTCTTTACAGCAGTTCAAAAGCGACGCTGAATGTAACATCGTCTTGTGCCCTCACCCCGTCTCTTCAAAGATGGGTAACGAAACGTATCATTTCTAAATCGACAGAGAGAGTATTAGAAAACTCACATACAACATAAAGAAAATTCATGTAAACAAATGTGCACTAAACCATTTCCTATAAACAAATTACACAAAAGAACACAACATTCTCTCATCATAACATTGACAGTACAACACATCCAATAGTGTAACCAGAATAAATTCAATTCCAATTCCAAATCATGTGGGATAATATTGCATGACAAGGCTTACAAAGAAGTGTCTTGCCTACAAAACGGCGTCGAGCCTCGCCTCGAACACAAACCCACGACATAGCACGTCTCCGCTTCCCGGCACACCATCCACCCACCTCCACTCGTGCTTGCCGTCTCCGAATTCCTCCCACAGTGCTAATCTCCCCACTCTCTTTGCGGAAAAGCAAACCCTGTTTCCACCACCAAACACCTTGAACTTACTGCTCTCCATGAAACATCTGTACATCTCCACTGGCATCCGACCCGCCTCCTCCCACTCCAAGCTATCCAAGTCGAGCCTCAGTATGAGGATCGTTGTGCAGGCGCTCTGAAGTGCGTAGGAGCTCTTCAGCCCGCCCACCATGTACACCTTCCGATCATTCCCTGCCTTGACAAGCCTCGGCCTCTTTAGAATGTCGAAAATGTCCCCCCACTCGCGCTTCTCGATCCTCACCCACTGCATTGCCTTCTCCATATCCACGATCCTTGCCTTAAACATAGCCCATTGTGACCGCCACGGCGACCCGACATCACACAATGTGAGGATGAAATCTGAGATCAGGACGGGGCTGCGAGGTTTCGAGGGTAGATTCGACGAGAATTTGAGCCAATTGTCATCGTTAGGGTTCCCATTTTCGGAGTAGTACAGTACAGCGAGCTCGGTGAGGACAAGGACGACGCTGAGGGAGCCTGCCAGGACAGCACCATGGCGGGACCAGGCAGAGCCAAGCTGCGGTAGGGTCTTGTAGCGGCCGGTGAGAGGATTGCAGACGACGAGGGCTTTCTGGGAATTTTGAGGGGTTCGTGAGGTGTGGGAAGAGGCCCAGAGGTAAAGTAGGCCGTTGGAGGACGTGATTGGGTGAAGGCCAGCAAAGGGGAGAAAGGAGAGGGAGAATTTGAGCCAGTTGTTGGAGGCAGGGTCGAAAGCGTGAAGAGTGAGGAGAGTGGAGACATGGCGGTGGGAGGTCTTGAGGGCGAGAAGGGGGAGGGGGCTAGATTGGCTGTGGAGGAGGTGGAGGAAGGAGGGGGAGGAGAGAGAAGCACGGAGAGCCTTGCACACGCACTTTGCAGCAGAGATCTGGCGAAGGGGGAGGTGGCAAAAGATTTGGTGCAGGGTATCTTGAGGTAGATTGTTGAACGGGGAAGATTCCATGGCACGAGGCAGCCAAAAATCTTGCTTAGCTTGGTCTTGTTAGGTCGGAAAATGCAGGGCACGGAGCAGCTAACCAACCATCAAGTTTCTGGGAAGTTACATAAGCAGTTAGAAGTGAACAATAATCATCAGATGCTTATGATTAGAAATCCAAAAATAGAATTCTGCCATGAATGAAATCAATAGTTCTTAGACACGCATCAGTTTCGAGTTCCACACTTCGAATCCTTCCACTTTCCAAATGAATCGAGCAATCATTTACTATTACTTCCACAGTTAAGCCTTCATTCATTTCATTTCTCCATTCCTCAATTCTACCTTTTCCATGCTAAATTCACTAAATCCTGAGAATTGCCGCGAATCATGGAACTCAAATTTATCGACGAATTTATCAGAAAAAAATACCACTAAACATCAGCTAAAAAAACAAAAAATGCAATCGATTGGCAGGAAATAAAAAGTCAAAAGAACAAAAAGTTGAGAGCGGCTCATGATCGTAGAAGACTAAGCACAGAAATGACCTGCTTGTCAAGAATACTTGTTTTCATCTAAGAAGGTGAGCTCGAAGATCCATTCATGGCGGAACTAAGGTAAAATTCGGATTCAACAATGATAATAAAAAAGTGCAAAATCAAATTAACTCGATTTCACAAGGGAAAAAATGCTGTAAGCACTGTAAGCAGTAATTGAATCAGAGCAAAGTGCAGGAAGGAAAATCGAGACTTTGACTACTGCGGAAGATCATACCTTTTGAGGAGAGCAGGCAACCAGTCAAACTGCGGAGGGTTTATCTTGAACGAGTGCGACGGCGACGGCGGCGGCGAGATGAGCGGCGGATGGATGGGATTACTGGTTAGGGTTAGGAATTAGGAAATAGCAGGCGCCGCTCTTCATAGAATTTAGGATTTAGGAATTACTGTACAAGAAAAGAAAAGAAAAGAAAAAGAAAAGGAAGAAGAACTCAATTATTTCTCCAATAAAATTAAAATAAAATTAAATGAATTATGCTAATAATGGATTTGGGCCCGTGAGAAATTGGGCTGCTTATACCTTTCATAAGATAACATATTGGGCTATAAATCTTCGCATTCAAAAGTAACAAAATAAACCGGCATCCCGTCGATTTTCGACTGACACCATCGTACCCGCGTTAGCTAAACGTGAACTTATATCTCAATAACACAACTATATATATTTTTTTCTTTATAAAAATAATAGAAAAGAATGAATAGCACTATTATTTCAATTCACATTAATTTATTAAGTATAGTGGTGTAGGAGTATATAATAATGGTTACTAATGGCGAAGATCAGCCGCCATTTAGTGTTAAATAAATAAGTTGATAGCATTGTTAATAATTTAATTAGCTGTTTGGCCTCCTTATTTAATTCAATCACAACTACCTAGCAACAACTTGCAAGAAGAACCCAATTATGCAATCAATTCTACCACCCAATTTCAAGATGGTCCCTTATTCCACCTACGTAACAAGCATTAGACTCCCCGTTCCGCCTAATTATGTCTTTGTTTCTATCGAACGGAACGAATGAAATATCTTTTTAGCGTTAATAGTAGTAAAAGAAAGTAGAAAAGTACGAGGGTTTTGTTGCTTGTTCTCACGCTTATCAAATTTACCAATATGCTCTAATCTTCATTATAAAGGGCCGGGAAAAAAGAAAGAAAGAAAGAAAATATTCTCGAATCAAAATGCACGGTTATTTTTTCATAATATCGCGTCGTGAATTATTCTTGGTGTTTAATTATATGCATACGTGAAGTATGATTGTTTATTTAAATTCTCAATAATTGCAATACTTTATTCTCAACCCACGTACGGATTTATGTACTACTACTATGGTCTATAACCAACCCTACACATCATTGTGCAATATGTCCTCGTTTCCCATTTGCAACCACTAATCTCATTCGAAAATATCTTCCTCATCATGTTACGAAGTAAGTGTTGTATTCGACTTATATCAATGATACGTGTAGTATCTTTCCCACCGCTAATCGGAATGCATAATTCTAAACAAAAGTACTTGAATATCCGAACAAACTCATAATTCTATACAACCACAATTAACACACATTATGTGTAATTAATAATGTGCATGTCCACACCTCGTATAATAATCACTATCAATTAATAAAGCTCAACAAATAAAAAAGAAAAGGAAATAGGGATCGAAATAAATTGCAATTAGTAGTTCCATGTGCCATAACTCTTTGACGTGTTAAGAGAGAGTAAGTAGCTAAAACTATTCAAGAAAATTAAATAAATAGGCCAAAATTTCTTTATTTTCTCATATCAATTTATACATATAGATATATACTAGTCCTTTTCACGAAATTGTGACAGTTAACTTCCAAGAATCAAGGGAAAAAAAAAGAAGATTTTTATAGGAAATAATAATGAGAAAATCAATTACTCCCATATAATAATAATTAATATAATAATTAAAAAAAATGATCAAAGATTAGAGTAGAAATCATAGGAGGAGAGATCAAAAGAGCCCCAATTATCCGAAACTAAATTCGCGGGAATTCTCAACTGATCGTTATCCGGTGTGAACAGTCCACAGTCCTCCACCTGCACCATCGGGAAATTCGGCAGTGGAGTTGTACCTTCTGCCCACAATATATCCTCCGAAAGTACAACCTCCTGCTGCACCCCAAACTCCTCCCAACACGTGGACGACATCTGCGGCATCATCTCTCCCGCGCTAAACGCATCCAACGGCTCCCGTTGCTCGAACGCCGCCATAACGGCGTCCTCCAGCTGGCAGTCGCCGTCGAACGCGCTCGTCTGCACGTTTTCCGACGATCCGGAGCTGTCGCCGGGGCTGAGCGACGACGACGACTCATCCCCGCCGGGGCTGACGTACTTGGCGAAGACGGCCGCCATGTCGATGCACGCGGCGGACGCGCCCGGCGCGTCGGGGGAGGGGTCGGGGAAGGGGGCGGGGTGGCGGGCGGCGCGGGAGCGGCGGGACTTGCGGCAGCCGCCGCCGACGGGGACGTTGCGGAGGGAGCCGCCCTTGGTCCAGTAGCGGCGGCAGCCCTTGCAGAAGTAGCGGGGCTGGGAGAGGCTGTAGTTGTTGTAGTAGCAGAACTTGGTGTTGGAGGAGGCGCACCGGGGGCAGTTGGGCGCGATCTCGCTGCCGGCGTTGCCGTACTTCCATTTCGGGGCGGCGCCGCCCCGATCCATCACCAGCTGCGGCGGACGGATAATGCCGGCCATTGAATTTGAGTAGTGATGATCGGCAGTGGTAAACATGGTGAGATACAAGATTTGCTTTGGGGGGTTGTTGGTAGAGAGAGAGAGAGAGAGAGAGAGAGAGATTTTTTGGAGAAGAAGAGATAGAGTGAATGTAGAGATTGGGAGGGAATATATATAGGAAGCTAGGGTTGGTTAAATGGCCGCTTCGTATGAAAGCTTAAGTTCATACGTGCACAGTTTTTTATTTAGTTTAGTATTGAGTTTTACCCACGACTATTTTATGGATCGAAAATCGTAAATCAGAATCACAAATATACCATCGAATACGGTTTGATCTAAACCATGTTAATGGTTTCACATAAATTAATTTTGTAACAAGTGCTGATTATAGTTCATATCGAATTCTCATATTTCATTGAACATTTCCGATCAGAGATATTTTGTGAAGGAGAATCTCCGATTGTGTACATTTTGTGAACTCATGTATGTGTTAGATGATTGTGGTGGGTATATACTAGTTAGGGTGAGGGCTACTCCAAATCTAATTAATTGTGAATTATATTTCAATGATTTTTAGGCATACTCTATTTACATATCTTATGAGCATATAACAAGTTGCTAAATGATGATAATGTATAGTATATATTTGCTTTGTGCATGCAATCGTTACCTCTCGATATATCAAGTCCCAACAAAGCTTCTCATATCTTATACATTCTCTCTCTATATTAATTGAATAAATGTTGAATTAGTAGTCGTATCTTTTATTTTACATAATGATATTAGTATGAGGGAGAGAGAGAGGGAGAGAGAGAGAGAGAGAGAGGGCGGGGGCGGTTAGCGAGCCGTTAGGAGTAAGGAAGTGAAAGAACACGTGATGGGAAAATGGGATGTTAAGACATAATCGTGTTTGAATGGGGGAAAGAGTTTACGTTTGGGTAATGTGGCATTTCCTCATTGGTCGTGATCGTTGCTCTTTAGTCAATGCTACCTTCATCTCCTCATTTTTGTTTTGGGCAATTCCATTTCCATAGTTTGTTGAATCTTAGACAACGATCGAGCCCCTCAACAACAATCTTGTTTCTTTTCACTAATACTTCCACACATATGTGTGTTAATGCCATGATTTGCATTTGCATCCGCTTATATCTTCTTCGTTATACCAATAAGTTCTGGTCCATACGCGTTTGTCTCGCATATAGACTTTCGTCGGGACTCTACATGCAGATCGAACGACTATTCTCCTTTATAAAACATTTTAAAGTACTTAATTGCTTCTAGAAGTTAGATACACTTATGTAGAGATGCATAGTGAAGATTATTTTGTCCAAATAATATTCAAGAAAAAGACTGTCTCCTATTTTTATTTGTTTTCTTTGTTGTGTATGAGCTCACTCATATTCTAAATAAACATCTGGACCTACCCTTTTTTTCTTTATGAAAACAACCTCTATATATTATTTATTAAAAAAAAAAAACTAAATTAAGCTAATTAATATTAACTGAATTTTATTAGTAGCATAATTTGATTGGTTCTTTTTTCAAAATATTTAATTTAATTAACCACATGCCGTCGGCAACCTTTGGACAAATACAAGTGCAACGAACTTCACTCATCTAGGGATCACCAAAAGATTAATTAATGTAAGATTACATTAATTAATTGTTCTTAATTCACGTAAAAATATGAACTCCACATGCCCATGTGCCTACGTGGCACGATTTCCTCCCTTTGGATTTCTTAAACTCGAATTAATGTAATTATTTAAGTAGATTAATAATGTGAAACTTAATTAAACAAATCCCAAATTTATAATTAACCCTTGATTTCAGCGCCTGATTAAAACCTCGCATTTCACGTCATTCTCTCATGCATGATTCACTTCCTTAATTAATTGCGCGATCGTTTCAAAGTCAACCTTTTTTTCACTCACTCGAAAATTTAATTAATTAAATAAATAAATAAAAAAGTCAAAACATCGTACGTGATTGCCTTTTGGCGATCGTCGGAGCTTTCTTCGCCGGAGTCAAACCCTAATTCAGTCCAAGATTTTCGGGCCTTTTATTTGTTGAAGCAATGCTTTATTTACAATTAGCTGTCTAATTAGTATGTATATTTTGTTTTATTTAATTATTTAATAGTTGTAAGAAAAGTAGTATTTGGTGGGCACTGAGGAATTGATGAGAAGAACGCAAGTCATGTGGGTGTTTTGGGTCATTTTCATGCATGAGATCATGCAACACACAATTCCTTCCACGCATCTTTCATATCTCCGCCTCCCTCCGATTCTGCTGAGTATATATGCACATTTTAAATATACGCAGAATCGAATATTATATTTTTCTCGAAACGCACTATCATCTTTCTTTATTTCGGAAATGTATCTGTAGAAATATAATCGAACGATACTATCATTATACAATTAATTAGGGTTTGTACATGTGTGTGATGAACTAGCTAGGGTTTGGATTAATTATAATGGAAGTTGAATGTGTTGAAATGAGGTTGCTGAAATAAAGATTTAGGAAGGAGTATGCATGTGGGTGATGTTGGTCTAAATATGGGTATGTGAGGAGACCTCCCTTATTTATGACCTTGCTCTCTCTCTCTCTCTCTCTCTCTCTCTCTCTCTCTCACACTACAACTATCTATCTATATGTGCTTCACTACCACTACCCCATGTGCTACTTTCTTGGATGCTCATACTCATTTAGCTGTTGTTTTCATGAATTTCTTTTTTCTGTTTGATCAGTTTAATTACTTCTAGAGAGTTTGAGACTGATAGGAAACCTTTCAGTAAGAACATTATGTTTTCTTCATCTCCGAAACAGAAAACAATGATGTAAGAACCTTAATTATGATCGATTACCGTAGGGATTCTGATGAATGTAAATCCGTCAGTAATCCGCGTATTCAATCTCACTACAAGAAAAACAGCTTCCAATAACGACAATATGACCGACGATCATACATATAGTAGCAATACTTTCTCTTGTCCCAATAGCAGAATATTTTAAAACATTACAAAGTTGTATACTTATTTTGATGGTATATATGGGCCTAAGTGGCCCATCAAAAGCCCTCCAAATAGGGCCCATTACCTAATTTGGGCCAGGCCCAATACAAAATTCATGCACCACTTTGAATTGCAAGCTTCATTCTTCTAAGCAATATATAAGTGAGTAATCTATACCCTACACTCATTAGCACCATAGCTCCCACCTCAATTCCTCCATGGCCATCCTCCACAAACTTGTTGTAATGAATCTTCATAAGCAGCTTATATGTGTGGTAATTCAGTGACAGATATCTAATCCACCTTATAAATAGAGGGACTTTCTGCAAGAACATCAAACATTCAGCAGGTTATCAACGGGACGGAAATAGTATAACTATACGAAGATCGGACGACCTACGTTAATGAAGAAGCCGCCGGATAGCATGAATGTCATGACGGTAACGGAAGCCAGAGTTGTTGCCTTCTTCACATCCATGAATGCAGCTCCTATGGTTTGGCCTAGTCCCTAAAAGTTTCCAAAATTAAATTTTCTTGTTTTTTTTTTTTTTTTGCTTAGTTAAAAAGGGTTATAATGTGTTTGTATGAGTTGTTACCTGAGCTGCAATGATGCTGAGGAAGATGGAGAGAAGTGTGAGAGAGAAAGCAGAGAGAGAATGCTTCAATCCCACCATGAAATAGATGATAATGAGGAATATGATAGGCAAGGAGAGGTCCAGAGGTAGATCACTTGTGTTTCTTGCTAACAAGTACGCGCTTAGCTTGTACATCTCGACTGATCGCTCCTTCGCTAGCATTGCTCGTTCGAGGGGGAATGTGAAGATGGCTGTGAAAACAGGAAAGAAAGCCCAATACACTGATATAAAGAACAGTAGTCCTTCCTGAAAAATGTACACAAACTGTTGGTTAGCTATTTGAATGTAGTGCTTTAAATAATAGTTATGGTTTAGGTATAAATACTGGCCTGATCTTGATCCATATTAGTAGATGGTGCATTAGAGTTCCACCAGATTAAGCCTATGATGATAGCCGTGGATACGACTTGAACTATACGAAGACTGCTTAAGTACTCGTGTCGCCTCTCCTTTAGGCCTCTTTTGAAAAGTATACAGAACTGTGAACTCCAAGATGCTCCGAAGTCTCCTGCATAGCTCGTACTCTGCTTGTGGTCGAACATCATGAATTCGTCGACTTTGATCTTCTCCATTCTCGAAGCCCTCGTTTCATAAGCCCCCAAAAGATACTAGAACAAGAAAACCATACATGAAAAACCATATAATCACATTGAAAAAAGTTTACTTTCTTTTTTGGTGTCACCTTATGCACATCACTTGGGAGAATCTTGTCTTTGAGTTCCGAAGGAACCGACTTGTCCCGTACGTTTCCACTGGCAAGATCTATCAAGAACTCTGCTGGATTCATCAAGATAAGTGGGAAGTAGCCGATGGAGGAGAAGTACTTCATTGCATCAGAGGCTTTCCCGAAGTACAACGAGCTCCCGTTGCTCAGCAGAATCAGCTTGTCGAATCTACTAAATAACCGGCTCGAGGGCTGATGTATAGTAGTCACCACTGTCTTCCCAGCCTAATTCAAAACAAGAAAATTACCACAAAAAAGTATATATGTGATGCAATGGTTCCTGAATCAGTACCTTAGCAAATCCTTGAAGCATCTGAATTATACGAAGGGCGGTGGTCGAGTCCAAGCCGGAAGTAGGCTCATCCAAGAAAAGAAGTGAAGGGTTCAGAAGAATCTCATTGCCTATGCAAACTCTCTTCTTCTCACCTCCAGACACCCCTCTCACAAATTTCCCACCAACCATTGTGTTTTGGCACCTAAAACAACGACTTCAGTAAATATATTCGACTCTCGAAAAATATAACAAAGTACCTGTCTAGGCCAAGCTGTGAGAGCACATCCATTGCCCTTTCCATCTTCTGCTGGCTTGACAAAGACTCCGGAAGGCGAAGCAATGCAGAGTAAGTTAAGGTCTCTTTGACAGTCAAGTGTGGGAACACGGTGTCGTCTTGAAGCACGAATCCGATCCTTTTTTTCCAGCACGAAAAATGCAGAGATCAGTCATCAGATGCTTTGATAAATTTCATTAGTACATATATATACAATGATCTTTTCGCCTACTATACGTACCTTCGTTTCAACGATTTCGTGTACAAGTGATTGTTGTAAGTGATGAGACCAGCATCACACTTGAGCCTCCCACTTAGAAGATTAAGAAGAGTAGTTTTGCCACCTCCAGAGGGCCCCATCAGTGCAAGAACTTCACCTGGGAAAACTGCACCACTCACACCTTGCACTATGTGTTTTTCCACTTTTGCCCCCTTCATTCTCAGATTGTAATTCACATCTTCAAACTGTAATAACAGAAGGAAAACAAAACCAAAATCTTGATCACTTCATCCCTTTTTTTTAATTAAAAAAAATTCAAAAAGTTTATACCTTTAAGGAAATTTCAAAAGATGGCTCAAGAATCTGTACTTTCCTCCAACTACATGGATCATCCTCCTCCTCGTCCTCGTCCTCATCAATGGCAGCAGATGCATCTGTTCGTCGTCGAAAATGCAGTATGCAACACTTCAAAATACACTTAAAACAAGATTTTGAGCAAGAAAAAAAAAATATTTAGAATGAATTAGTTTCTTGCCTGATCTTGAATTCCTTAGCCTCACGGGATCAGAAGCGCTACGAGGAGGCGACGAAGAGGATTCGTAGAACGAGAGGAGCTTCCCTCTTTCCTCAACATGATTGTTATGAGGCTTGTTTCCAAAGGGGCTCTGATCATCAAAGCTGCCTGCGACACAGTTTACTATTTCATCGAAATTTACGACGAAGTGAGAGCTCAAGGACCTTGCTTTGGGCAAAGGTTTGGTTCTTGAGGATTCATTGTTGTTGTTGTTGAGATCGAAGCTTTTCATTTTGATCACGGTGTTTCTGCACTCGTCTTCTTGTGTTGTTCTCGGTTTTTTCTCATCATCGTCGTGCCCGTTATTTGTTCGAAAGATGCCAAAGTTGTCGTTGATCTTCGCGAAAGTTTCGGACAAGCTTAGCTCGAGAGTTGCTCGGTTTTCCTCCATTGATCCTTCTTGGAGAGCTTCAAGGTTTCTTCTGCATTGCAGGAGAGAAAGTTGGTAAGTTTACGAAAGAGAAAAATAAAGAAGGTATTATATTTAAATAATTAGGAACTACTTATAAGTTATAATTAACATTAATAATTGAAGAATAAATAAGGAGAGCTCACACAATATTATCTAATAAATGTAAAGGAAATGTAGAAAGTATGAATGAAAAACTTATTTATGTTCTTCCTTCATATATATAGAAAGAAATTCTCTCTTCTTAGTTTTTTCTCATTTTTTTAGGGGCAAGTAGGAAAATACCCACTTTGATTTAGTGAAATAAAAATCTAGCCACTTGGATAAAAAAGATAAAAACTACCCATTTTTTAAGTAAAAATACATTAATACCCTTAATGAATCAAAACAAATATCTTTCAACACACAAACACACGCACACAATACACACACAAACACAGTCCCTCCCTTTCACTCCACAATAATTAAGAAATATTTTAATTTAAAAATTAATTTTTTAAATAATTATACCTAATTTTATATTTATCGACTCCAAAGTAATTAATAAAATCAAAATTAAATATTAAAAATAATCATAAACTCTAAACATAATTTGTAACTCTATAAATAATTATAAAAATAAATTAAATCATTATAATTAAAATTAATGAAAATATAATTAAAATGTAATTTGCTTTTTTTAGTTAGAATTTGTGAATTCACGAATTGAATTTGAGAATTCGTAATTTTAGGCATTTTTTTGAGTGAATTCACGAATTAAATTTGATAATTCGTGAATTTAGGCATTTTTTGAGTGAATTCACGAATTGAATTTGATAATTCGTGAATTCAGACATTTTTTTTAGTGAATTAACGACCTCAAATTCCTGAATTCGTGAATTCATGCATTTTTTTGAGTGAATTCACGACCAGATTTTATGTGAGTGAATTCACGACCTCAATGTGAATTCGTGAATTCAAACATTTATGTGAGTGAATTCACGACCTCAAATTCGTGAATTGGAAAGGGCGGGAGTATTATTTATCTTCACTATCCCCAAGTGGGTATTTTTACCTATTTTTCCTTCTTTTTACCTCTGAAATTTGAGTAATTGACGTTCAATACGTTTTCTTACGTACTAAACACTTTTATCTAAAATTCCGTGCCCAAGTAAAATATGTCAGACGAAGACAGTAGTATATGGGTATAGAGCGCTCTCTCTCTCCCTCTCTAGATCTCTTGCATGCATTGATAACTCAAATCAATCTCTTTCCAATTATCACCCCTTAAAAATAGCCAACTCAATGGAACCATCAATCCTAAAAACATGTACCGAACTTGTACAATGACACTTGACTGAAATTTTCTTCATGAAGCTCGTTTGATTAGACCGTTCATGAGTTAATTAACCGATAAATCACGCCTCCGTTACTCCTTCCCATTCGTCACGAGTCATATTCCATTACGAGGCGTTCCATTTATCTTGGGGTCAATTTCCAAAATCGAAATCCCGACATTATATATAATTACGGACGGACAGTAACATCATAAGCAGTAGCTGCAACTTTTGCTAGGAACCAAGACAAAGGATGGATGCCTTGGTGTGTAGGGCAAAGGACATGATATTTTCACAAGCAAAGAAACCGACATTTTAAGTTGATGGTTTTAATTAATAGTATTTCATCACTTCCCTTAAATCAGTAGCTCCATTTCCACACATTCTATTTACGTACATAATCAAGCTACAGCTGGTAAAGCTACACCCGATGTAACCTTTCATATCTAGCTCCTTATACTTCTTCCCTCGACTCCCGTCAGATTACGCACAATTTTTTTTTCCGACCGTCTCAACATATTGTGCATAATTTTTTGAATATATATCATTCATTAAATCACAAAACAAATTTATTAAAACTCGTGCTGAAGAAAGAATAGGCGTAATCAGACAAAACGAAGAGCGTATTTAAATACGAAGCGAACACTTGGTATAGATAGCGTGTGTGTTCTTGCAACCTAGATAGGAAGGCATGCTTATCTTGTACAAATGTGAGATGGGGACATTAGATATTAGAGTCGTTTTCATACACTTTTTATTTTATTTTATTTTTTAAAACCAACTATTTTTTATATGTATAAATTAATATTTTCATGGAAATGCAGCAACTCGTAGCAGAAGGGGAGCGATGCCCGTACAATAAATAAACTAGTGGCCACAATTAAAATGAACATCATCTATTATTCCGTACACATGCATCGATCGATCGAGAGTGGCAAAATAAATGTCCGGTTGTTTGTTGTAGGATTTAATTTCACATTTGACGTTACGATTCACGATCACACACCATCGATCCACATTATCATGATATCATCCGCTTAGGCAGAACAATTACGGTTTTGCTTTTAGACTCGTTATTTCATATTTATGTATTCATCTAGAAAGAATATTTAATATATATATGCAGTGATCATCTTAATTTCATCATTCACAAATTCAAATTCTTCGTCAATTTATTTTTTCGGCTTTTTTCTTAAAAAAAAAATGTCCAAATTTATCTCCAAATCGAATACTAATTATAGAAAAATGGTATCACACTTGAGTCATCGAATATACTAATAAAAAAATACGAAACTGAAAATAAAAAATAAATTTGTTAATTTGAGGAGCAGATATCTGGGCCTCAAACTGGGCCGAATAAGGTAAAGTTTTGGGCCCAGGCCCATTCAAATGGCCCAATTATTTATATATTAATTGATGGATTAATTTGATGGTGAGGACCAAGTCTAGACTTGAAGCCACAAAATGGACCTTGACCACATATTACACCCTTTTGACTTTTCATGACTTTATTTTTTTCATGCCTTAATTACCCGACTTGATCCAGTCAAGTTGATAGGGTCCGACACAACTCGGATCCGGGTGTGTTATCTAAAACTCCTTTAATACTTCCAATTGATACAGGGATAACATTTTCTCGGCATCTGAATTACACGAGAGTGATGATAATGGATAAAGTAGTGTGAATGAGTTTTAATGAATAAAAGTTTTGTAATTTTAGGTAATATTCTTATATCAGTGGAATGAACGAAAATAGAACGCGTGTCCCTATATCAGTATGACAGATGGAGTATATAGTTGCATTAATTAAACAATATAGAAGCCTATGATTGGTATATGATGAGGGGGGAAATAAATCCAAATTCTTATGAAGTAATTATGGCATGAAAAAAGTTGTTGGTCATATTTTTATAATCCAATATATAATTTCAATTGCTAAAAATAATGATTAATGGTGTGGCTTCAAATAAGGTATAAACAATATGTTAACTAGGGTTGTATACTATGTTTAGATTATGGGAGAAAAATCAACTTCATCAATTTAGAAGGCAAATGAAAAGAGACAAAAATTAGGGTTGTCTCTCGCATTTTATTTTATATTTTTGTCACTAATTAATCACTATTTACTTTCTTCATTATCAATTTGACTATTTCTTTCCTAAGACTATAATTTTGTCTTATTTTCTAAGATTGTGTTTTTTCCCAACTTCTCTTTTGTCCTTTATCTTTTCTCTTTTTGTTCTAAAAGCAGTTCTTGAAGCTCTAACAACGTAAACTTAAGATTGTGCTATAGAAACTCAAAATCGGAACTTTTAGCCCTAAAATTTAACCTCCTACCGATAGATTAACACATACACACTATAAAGAGCACTTTATATGTTAATTGTGTTAA
Source organism: Thymus mandschuricus (assembly GCA_029379335.1). Lineage (NCBI taxonomy): Eukaryota > Viridiplantae > Streptophyta > Magnoliopsida > Lamiales > Lamiaceae > Thymus > Thymus mandschuricus. The sequence continues at coordinate 41,139,326 of CM057074.1, forward strand.
CTTTGGTTACTAGAGTATAATACTTTAAAACTCACTAAAATGAAGGTGTGTTTTTCTTTTCTTTTCAAGGAACGTGAACTTTTTCCATAAAATCAACTAATTAGTGTCCAAAGTCAGTTTGTGATATGAACACGATATGAACGACTCAAAGCTATCAAAACTATGCGGAAGCCTCAAGACTCGAACTACGTCAGCTATTACAAATTCAATCCAAATTCGCAATTACAAAATCGAAAACAGACCCGAAAATAACACGACCAGAAACTATAGCAAAACAACTCCGATTAAGCTGAAATTTTAACACAAGTTCCTATTCGAAGTCAGGAACAACATATCCAAAATTCAGCCAATTCGCACGAGTAAAACTCAAGATTGTTCGGTGCTCAAATTCAGATCGATTCTAGGGCATAAATCTTGCAATCGAATGGGTTTAGGTGAAATCAGGACTTGGACGAGGGAAGGGGTGATTATGGACGAAATATGAAGGTGAAACGAAGGCTGGACAGAAGGCGAAAAGACAAGAACAATATACGAAGAACAATTTTGAAGATTTACCTCAATACGGACCCCAAATCGACGAACGATTGAAACACGTATCACGGAAGCAATTCTTCGATGGCGTAGTTAACCCGAGACCCACAAGAGATCACGAACGAACTATAGATTCAGATTCAAGAGCCAATTCGAATCCTACCAAGAACTAGCTAGGGTTTGTGTATTTTCTAAAAAAAATACGGTGAGACTAAAAAGAAATCTGTTTTTTTATTCAATCAAGTCTGAATATCAAAAACCTACGAAATTCACTTAAATACTACTAAACTCGAAATTTACAAGACTTGGGCTTGTAAATTATCGGGCCTAACTGAAATATAATAAATAACTCAACTGGCCCAATACATCTAAACAGTCTGTTGTAATTGGGCTCTAAATAAAATTAAATGGAATATTAATAAACTAGACGTCTTCCTCGATGGCCACAAAGTTCACTAACTTGTAGCTTCGAAGCTCCGCTCCATTGCCTTCAAGCATCTTCTGAATATAACACTGGAGATATCCTTGCAGCTTCTTAGCCCTCAATCTCGTCACGGGACCCCTAAGCTGCAATTCCGGGTTGAGTTCGTCCATGCTTGTCTCGACCTCATCATTCCCCCCTTGCTGAAAAGAATTCGTCCTCGAATTCAAGTCTTCCTCATCATCATCTACAGGAAATGGAGATAAGTCAGACACATTGAAAGTAGGAGAACACTTATACTCACCTGGAAGGTCAATGCGATACGCATTATCGTTAATACGTTCAACCACAGTGAAAGGACCATCGCCACGAGGCATGAGCTTCGATTGTCGCAGATTAGGGAAACGCCCCGGGCTGAAGTGAATCCAAACCTTATCTCCGGGTTTGAACAACACTTGCTTACGGTGCACATTCGCCTTTGTTGCGTTCTTCTTGCCTTGGAGCTCAATCCTCGCCTTCACCTTCTCATGCATCTCTCTAACCTGTTCAGCCCTACGAGAACCTTGCAAACTCGAAAGCTGATCAGTGGGTAAAGGAATAAGATCCGTTGGGGTCAAAGGATTAAATCCATATACAACCTCAAATGGGGACAAATGAGTAGAAGAATGCACAACCCTGTTATATGCAAATTCAGCAAATGGCAAACATTCTTCCCATGACTTCAAATTATTCTTTACAAGCGCACGGAGTAAAGTACCTAACGTCCTATTAACTACTTCAGTTTGTCCATCGGTTTGAGGATGACATGCAGTAGAAAACAAAAGTTTGGTACCTAACTTTCCCCATAAAACACGCCAAAAATGTCCCAAAAACTTGGAATCCCTATCAGAAACAATGGTTCTAGGAACCCCATGCAAACGAACTACTTCACGAAAGAACAAATTGGCAATGTTAACAGCATCATCAGTTTTTCTACAAGCAATGAAATGTGACATCTTGGAAAAACGATCAACTACCACGAAAATGGAGTCTTTCCCAGACTTAGATCTAGGCAAACCAAGTACGAAATCCATGGAAATATCAACCCAAGGGGACGACGGTGCCGGCAAAGGCGTATACAACCCAAAAGGACTAGACGTAGACTTGGCTTTCCTACAAGTAATACAACGAGAACAGACTCTTTCCACATCACGTTTCATGCGAGGCCAATAAAAATGTTCATGTAAAAGACTCAATGTTTTGGACACACCAAAATGACCCATCAAACCTCCTGCATGTGACTCTACAACCAACAACTCTCGCATGGAACAATCAGGCACACACAACTTCAATTCCTTGAACAAGAACCCATTAGACACATAGAATGAATCAATAGCCCTAGACTTAGCCATACAAGATGTAAATATAGGACCAAAGAACGAATCTGATTCATAGAATGTCTTAATATGCTCGAATCCTAAGAACTGGGCATGCACAACAGATAGTAAAGTGTACCTGCGCGATAAAGCATCAGCAACAACATTCTCTTCACCTTTCTTGTACTTTATCACGTAGGGGAACGACTCGATGAACTCTACCCACCTGGCATGGCGTGAATTCAGATTCTGCTGCCCTTTCAGGTGCTTCAAGGACTCATGATCAGTGTGTATCACGAACTCCTTTGGCCTCAGGTAGTGCTGCCAAGTCTCCAAAGACCTCTTCAACGCGTACAGCTCCTTGTCGTATGTGGAATACCGAAGGGCTGCACCGTTCAACTTCTCACTGAAGAATGCAACTGGTTTTCTTTCCTGCATCAAAACAGCACCAATCCCTATACCAGAGGCATCACATTCAATCTCGAACATTTTATTAAAATCAGGTAAAACCAACACAGGAGCATTACATAATTTTGACTTTAACAAGTTAAAAGCATGCTCTTGGGCCTTACCCCACTCAAACTTCCTATCTTTCTTACTCAGTTCAGTCAATGGGGCTGCTATATATAGAAGAGAAATCTCTCACAAATCGACGATAAAAACCCGCTAATCCATGGAAAGACCTCACATCAGAACACGACTTAGGTGTCGGCCATTCCTCAATGGCTTTCACTTTAGTCCTATCTACCTCAACACCACGACTACTCACAATAAATCCAAGAAAGACAACCTCATCCAAACAAAAGGAACACTTAGACAGATTAGCATACAACTTAGCATCACGTAGTAACTGAAAAACATGTCTAAGATGCCTAACATGCTCGTCAACAGAAATGCTGTATATGAGGATATCATCAAAGTAAACCACAACATACTTGCCAATCACATCACGTAGCACATGGTTCATCAAACGCATAAAAGTACTAGGAGCATTGGTTAGTCCAAAAGGCATCACAAGCCACTCATATAACCCATGCTTAGTCTTAAATGCAGTTTTCCACTCATCCCCCTCACTCATCCTAACTTGAAAATATCCAGAACGTAAATCGATTTTCGAAAACACAGAAGCTCCAGATAATTCATCTAACATGTCATCTAACCTGGGGATAGGAAAACGATACTTTACCGTGATCTTGTTGATGGCACGACAGTCCATGCACATGCGCCACTCGTTTGTCTTCTTCGGGACAAGGATGACTGGAACGGCGCATGGTGACATACTCTCTCTGATCTGCTTCTTTTCCAGCAACTCCTTGACTTGTCGGTCAATTTCCTTTGTCTCTTCAGGGCTGGTCCGGTAAGCTGGACGATTGGGAAGGACTGCGCCTGGCTGGAAATCGATCTGGTGCTCAATTCCTCGAATTGGTGGCAGACCACTAGGAATCTCGTCTGGGAACACATCTTTGAACTCCTCCATCAAAGGCTGCAAAACAGTAGGAATAACAATATCAGCAGCATCATAACTCTTAAAATTAACTAGAACGACAGCCTTACCAGCTTTGATGATTTTATGAGCTCCCACTGCACTAATGAATAAATTTCGGGCTGCCAGATCGGCGCTAATGGCACTAGAGCTCGTAGAATTCTGTACTGGAGCTGCTCTCTTCGAACTCGAACTCTTAGGAGTTGGGGAAGAGGAATTGTTTATGGGAGGCTCGCTTCTTCCCTGTTTGGAGCCGGCGGACCCCGCACTGGTCTTCCTATCTCGTTCCTCCTTAAACTTCTCCTGCATCCTCAACTGATCCTCCATGACGTCCTTAGGTGACAACGGCTTCAATATGGTCGTCTTCCCTTCTCTTGGTATCGCGTAGGTGTTCGCGTGCCCATCATGGATAGTTCTTCTATCAAACTGCCACGGACGACCCAACAAAATGTGCGCTGCCTCCATAGGAATAACATCACAAAGAACGGTGTCAGTAAACCTACCAATATTGAATTGAACGCTTACCTGACACACGACCTTGATCTCGCCTCGATCTGTAAGCCATTGCAGCTTGTATGGCTTTGGATGCTTGTGAGCTACGAGGGCGAGCTTGTCAACTGCATATTGACTAATGGCATTCACCACACTGCCACTATCAATTATCACAGAGCATGTCTTATCTTGAATAGTGCAACGGGTGTAGAAGATATTCTCCCGTTGGTCCGTCAGATCTTCCTCTCTCAACATGCTCAAGGTACGAATGGACACTAGACAGCCACGTGGAGGAGGCGGTGACTCCTCCTCAAGCTCGACAACTGGAGTGCCAATCTTCTGCTGGATTTCAGGCCCCGTGTCTTCAGTTTCATCTCCTTCATCTTCACTGGCTGACTCCACCTCATTCTGTTCAGTGATGAACATAACTCGGCGGTTAGGGCACTGAGCTTGGAAATGGCCCCATCCATGGCACTTGTGACACTGAACGTCACGTGCTCGACCCGGTGTCTGATTCGGCGGCTGACTAGTCGATGTGGAACGACCCTGGGGGTTTCTGTTGGTCGCAGGTGCACTGGAGTCATTCCTACGACCGGTCTGGGCTGCAGGCTGCTCAAAACGGCGTGCCGGAGGCACGGACTGTGCTACAGGACGTGTGGTAGGCGCCCTTGTAGGAGTGGGATAGGACTGGTGAGAAGGACGTCGACGTCCATCTCTAAGCTGCCGCTCAACAATGGTTGCATAATGTACCATCGCCTCAATACTGTCAAAATCCTTCAATTCAACTTCACAGGCAATATCAGGGTTCATCCCTTCTATATATCGGTTGAGGGTAGCAATCAGGGTCTCTTCTTTTCCCACCCGGTTCAGTGCTGTCTCTAAATCCTTGTGATACTCCTCAATCGATCTAGAACCTTGTCGTATCTGGCTGAGCTTCTTCTCCAATTCTCTCTCGTAGTGAACTGGAATGAATCTGCCCCTCATCACATCTTTCATCTCTTGCCAGGTGTCAATCGGAGGATATCTGTCCTTTCTGCGCCTGTTCTGCTGAAACTCCCACCAAGTCGCTGCATATCCAGTGAATTCAAGGGAAGCTAGTTGTACCTTCTTAGGCTCTGGGAAGTCATAACACTCGAAAATCTTGTCAACTTTACGCTCCCAGTCTAAGTATGCATCTGGATCATGTCGGCCCTCAAACCCTGGAATGGTGGTCTTGATATTGCTGAGTAGCCCATCAGCATTACCATGTCTACGCTGCTCTGGGTATACATTCCTACGAGGTGCCTGATAACGTGGTTGGAAGCCTCGGCCTCGGCCTCTACCTCGATCTGCAAAGCCATCTCTGCCCCTCGGAGAAACTTGAAAGAACTGAGCTCTTTCATCTTCATCTCGTTCTTCCTCATAGTGTCCAAACTCTGAATCCGCTCCTTGGACCTCGAGCTCTTCGAACTTGGCCAACAATTGTCCCATCGTGTTCTGCATTTCTGCCAACTGATTCTCTACACGGCCATTCAAAGTCTCAAACTTGGCATCCCAGTCAGATTGCGCCTTCTCCGATGCCATAGGACCTGCACAGTGAACAAACGTAAAGAAATAAAAGGAGCCTCACAATCCTCACAACCTCTCGTTTGTTCTCTCAACTTTTTTTTCTCTCGTGTATATCACTCAAGTATGAAAGTATGTAAGTAGGAAAAATTTTCACCAAACTTTCGAACTTGACAAGATTCAAGATTGAACCTCCTTTTATCCTAGTCAGTAGCTCAAACTTGATTCTCAGTGAACAAGGGTCAATAGCCACCAAATATTACTTCCAAGATCAGTATTTCATAAGGAATAGGGTCAAGGAACACAAATACAGGCTGTATGAATGAAAAAATCGAAGAAAAATTCGAAAATCCGAAAACTCGAAAACTTCGGAGGGCGATTTCACCTAGAGAACGAAGGAATTCGGCTAAAATTGCCTATATGTCACCGCGAAGCAGTGAGTCTTGATCTCCTCGTCGAGACCTTTCCGAAAAGGTATTATGGAGAAAAATCGGAGTTCGGGAGCAAAAGTTCGGTTTTTTTTTTTTTTTTTTTTTTTTTTTTTTTTTTTTTTCAATATACGAAGCTAGAAGAGATGGAAAGGATTTTCGGAAGGATGGAAATGATTTTTCGGTGGTGTAAGGAAGGAAGGAGATGATTGCAGACTAATTCCAAAAATCAAAACTGAATCAAGCAAGGAAACAATCTTTGAATTCGACTCAGATGGAAATTACCAAACCAAAACCAAATCAAACTAAGAAACTTTTTTTTTTTTTTTTTTTTTTAATACTAATATACTACCAAATAACTGAAAATAATGACTCCAAGATGAGAATGCAAGTTGCAATCGATGCTCCCAATCGCTAATCAACGAGGAACACAAATGCGACACACAACCGTAAAAGAATCCTATCCGACCAATCCAAGACAAAAACTAGGGCTCGATCTTTCTTTCTTTTCTTTCTTTTTTTTTTTTTTTTCTTTCTTTTTTTTTTTCTGATTTTCTTTTCTTTTCTCTTCTTTTTTTTTTTTTTTAATCGATCACTTTTGCCCCTAGTTTTGTTACAACGATTTGGATTGAACCACGATCAGCAAGCTGACGTGGCTCTGATGCCAAATTTATTATATGAACACGATATGAACGACTCAAAGCTATCAAAACTATGCGGAAGCCTCAAGACTCGAACTACGTCAGCTATTACAAATTCAATCCAAATTCGCAATTACAAAATCGAAAACAGACCCGAAAATAACACGACCAGAAACTATAGCAAAACAACTCCGATTAAGCTGAAATTTTAACACAAGTTCCTATTCGAAGTCAGGAACAACATATCCAAAATTCAGCCAATTCGCACGAGTAAAACTCAAGATTGTTCGGTGCTCAAATTCAGATCGATTCTAGGGCATAAATCTTGCAATCGAATGGGTTTAGGTGAAATCAGGACTTGGACGAGGGAAGGGGTGATTATGGACGAAATATGAAGGTGAAACGAAGGCTGGACAGAAGGCGAAAAGACAAGAACAATATACGAAGAACAATTTTGAAGATTTACCTCAATACGGACCCCAAATCGACGAACGATTGAAACACGTATCACGGAAGCAATTCTTCGATGGCGTAGTTAACCCGAGACCCACAAGAGATCACGAACGAACTATAGATTCAGATTCAAGAGCCAATTCGAATCCTACCAAGAACTAGCTAGGGTTTGTGTATTTTCTAAAAAAAATACGGTGAGACTAAAAAGAAATCTGTTTTTTTATTCAATCAAGTCTGAATATCAAAAACCTACGAAATTCACTTAAATACTACTAAACTCGAAATTTACAAGACTTGGGCTTGTAAATTATCGGGCCTAACTGAAATATAATAAATAACTCAACTGGCCCAATACATCTAAACAGTCTGTTGTAATTGGGCTCTAAATAAAATTAAATGGAATATTAATAAACTAGACGTCTTCCTCGATGGCCACAAAGTTCACTAACTTGTAGCTTCGAAGCTCCGCTCCATTGCCTTCAAGCATCTTCTGAATATAACACTGGAGATATCCTTGCAGCTTCTTAGCCCTCAATCTCGTCACGGGACCCCTAAGCTGCAATTCCGGGTTGAGTTCGTCCATGCTTGTCTCGACCTCATCAGTTTGAGTTTCTAGATTAGATCGAAGAGTCAATTAAGACTCCCAATTATTAAAAAGGATTTAATTAGATTGTTGTGTTAAATAGAAACTAATAGAAGGGGTTTGTCCAGCAGAAAAAGACAATTGGTTGACAAATAATGTCAAGACTACCCAACTAATCTTCCAATAAGCTGCCAAAAGTGGCTTTTGCTCACATAATTAATTATACTCCATTTACTATAACATGTATGTGAACATGCCACTACAAAAATCCCTTTGATTAGCGACTATATTAACTACGGGTTTGCCTACGGAATTTTAAATTGCCTACGGATTGACGAGAGAAAGGCTCCGTAGCCAAACCTCGCGTCGGGAAATTAGGATTCCGTAGTTAATCCGTAGTTACTTTTTGCCTACGGATTGGCTACGCATGTTTCCGTAGGGAATTTGTTGAGGGTGTGACGTCACATGTGCATACGGATTAACGACGGAATATATATGCGTAGGCAATCCGTAGGCATTTTGTAGGCAATCCGTAGAGAAAAACAGGTAATCTAGTTGAGTGTTTGCTGCTATTCCGTAGTTAATCTGTAGGGGGATGCAGGCACTGGGCGTCCACTACAATATTAATACAGTTCATCATCCTATACAATATAATTCCAATACAATAAAATTGCTGATAGCTCACATCGATTAATTAAGAGGCAACTCCCAAAGTCAATACTTAATTAATAAGATTCAAAATAATCCAAAATATATACTTAATCTAACAACCAATCCGATGAGTTCAAAACAGGGGAAAGACAAAGTATCAAGGCTTATAGTATCCCTAGCTCCTCCAACTACAAAATAAGTATTTTTCTTACAAAATACCATCAACCATGAACTATGGATTGGGCAGATCTTGATCTTGAGTGAACAATGAAGACAACCTACCGGGCGTTGCATAAATCTGCATATGCTCTTCAAGTGCCGTCTGTATCATGTCCAATCGAGGCACCAGCGTCCGCTCAAATCGATCAAGACGACTCTCTAAGTCGGAAACTCGTGGATCAGACACGGGAATTTCAGTTTGTGAAGCTATACCTCTTGATGAAGACGCACGGAGACCCTTCGCGATGCACCCATGTCCGAAAAGACGACCCTTAGCATCCATTTTGACCACCTTAGCATAAAATCCATTCTCCATCGCAGCTGTGACTCGACGGGACTGTGTTGTGCCGGGAAGGGGCTGTCTTGCCTCCGCTATCATCTTCTCGACTTCCTCCTACAAAATGCAGACAAATTAACAATTATAGTCCACTAAATTCATAAGTATTATAAGTATTCATGTGAATTAATATTCAACTTGCCACCACAATGATCCATTTTCATATGTTGTTGAGCATGTTTCATGAGTACATCATGTTAAAAGAGAGGAGACAGCAAATAATTTTAAGAATTATTCAGATTGTAAATACATATTGCTAAGACAAGATATCCATGCAGTAAACAATGTGGACTTAGTGGCTGTCTCATACAATTTTCCCACATCACATTTTAACTTAGAAGGCTATCTACGGGTCAAAATCTCCCTAATTTTCCCAAGATATTCATATCATTTTATTTATTCTGCTTCACTAATCAAGCTCATAAAGTGCCATTTAATTTATCAATCATACAAGAATGTACAGGCATTTAAAAAATAAAACCAATAATTCCCACTTCAAAAGATGAGGTAAGTAGGACAGCCTGCAAATCCGGTGACTACGCAAGTAACCAGAAGATTCTTACAACCAAAAAGCTAGTGAATAATCCACTTACAATGATCATCTTAGCTCGTCCATCAGTATACTTGCCATTCTTATAATGCATCTTCTTTGCAAGTCGATAGCTCACTAGTCCCAATGGGAGATTATCAGCCTTTGCCTTTTAATAGAAATCAAACAATATTATTACAATTAAATCCAAAAGATGAAAAAAATAATAGAAATGAACCAAACTTGATATTAATACACTTACAAGATCTTGTGCATGCAGCTCTGTATTCCTTGAACCGCCAAAATGAACAACCATTCCCGTTCCAGGTCCACCAGGCTCCGAATTTCGATTTTTGCTTGCTTGTGCAGACTTTGCTTTAAACCCGGGAGTGTCCCAATACGCCATCCAAGCATTCAAGACTTCAGGTTGGATAAAGGGAGGTATTTTTTTTTTTCTCAGTAACAGCCCTCTTCACCTACAAACTAAATCCCGGTATGCACCTGATACCTGCTTCGTCCAAAGCTCCTTTGCAATAGAGTGAGATAGCTTGTTCACGTCCCATGTACAATAATTCTGCAATTTTAGATAAAACACAAATTTTAGATGAAACACAAATTCTGAAACTGTAATGATCAGAGATAATATTAAAAGGAGACAAGAAAAGAAAGCATTGGCAGAGGGGGGATGGTAACAAGAGATGATGATGATGCCATGCCATGGGAAATTAAGCTCCCTATTTCATGGCAGGTGTTGTTGCTTTGTTTCCATTCAGATAGTGATAACACTTGTCTCTCTAATTTTTAGAATTCAGCCCTCTATTTACATGCCATGCATACATGTACTAAACAACAGATGCTGCAAAACCAACAAGGATCTTGATGAGCCTCCAAATCAGAATAAGCTAGAATGCTCAATTTCAGAGTTAGAACTCAAGCTTTCCAAATTGATAGCATTCATCTAATCATACAAACCCAACTTCCATGCTAAAAATATTAATCAGTACACCTACACACTGAGATAGTACACATGCATGCGTTTAAGACTACAAAGTTATTACGTTTTTGTTGAAACGGAAAAAGTAGTATTATCTATCGTGTTTTAGTAAAGGGTTGGAAATCGGTACGGTAGCGGTTAACCGCACCGATTTTTTCGGTTAGTATGTAGGTACTGAATTTTCCCAGAAGTGACTACCGCTTACCGCATCGAACGGTAATTCGGTTAACCGTTAACCGTTTTTTATTTTTCGGTGCGGTAATCGGGTAAACCGCTTACCTGTTTTTATTATTATTATTATTATTATTATTATTATTATTATTATTATTATTATTATTATTATTATTATTATTATTATTATTATTATTATTATTTTATCTTTATCTTTTTTTTTCCTCGATTATAGATTTTCTACTTTTTAAATGTGTATATCACTTCACATTACATAATACTAGTAGTTATAACCTTTAAAGATTTGTCAAATAGTTTTAAACTTTTAATAAAATGATTTACATCATCGCAAAAATCTCTTCAAATTTTCTAAAAAGGTTAAAAAAAAAAAACATTACTTAACGACTATAAACCAATGTCCCACACAACGAAATTAATCATAAAATATAAAATATAAAAATTACAAAATATAAATATGTTATATATATTATATTAATTATTAAGTAAAAGTAAAAGTAAAAATAATTATAAAATATAAATATATTATACTCCGAACCCTAAACCCTAAATCCTAAAATATTATAGTATTAATTATTAAATAAAAATTTGTGGTTATCGGGTATACCCGAACGGTTATCGGTATACCCGATACCGAACTGTTACAAAAATCGCCTACCGAATACTGAACCGCAAACCGTATTTGCGGTTATCAAGTAACCGATTTACCCGCGGTTAGCGGTTCGGTTCCGTAATTATCGAAAAAAAGCCAACCGATTTCCAGCCCTAGTTTTATAGTCGATATGACCCTTTCAATGCTTTGTCGGCAGATAAGGTTAATAAAGATCAATTTCACCTCGATTAGGTCACCTATTAGACAAATTAAAACGTATATATAATTTTGACTATACTTTTCTTGAAGAGTAAATTTTTACTGTACTTATTTATATGCGGCAATATTGTCATATTACGGTAGTCGGTAAACAGTAGACACGTTAGGAGAACAATCCTTTTAAAAAGACTTAATTGTGAATTTGCAGGAGTTTAAAATAATTACGAAAAAAATAAATAAATGTATATTCCACTATGAGAACGACTCATCAATTACGTAGGCAGCCAATCAAGAATCTTTATAAATATAGATTTTGATAATAATTTTTTTTAAAAAAGAAAGAAAAAAGAATCTCTACAATTAGGGTTACATACCAAGCCTCGACATCTAATTAATTGAATTTATTTATTAATTAATAATTGGATTCAATTCAATCAAACACTTAATTTTCCCTCCTCAAATAAAATGTTTGACAAATTCAAACATTTACTACACCACGAAACCGGCCCCTAATCTCAAATAAAACAATACACAACTTGACAATTCTTTCTTTAATTTTAATATTATTGTATTATTAAAATAGTTGGAACAATATATATATATATATATATATATATATATATATATATATATATATATCATACTCCATTGACTAACGTTGCTTTGATATTCACCCTTATTTATACCTAATTTATATAATTTCCCACACCCATTAATTTCCATTATCAACCAACACCAACCATCATTTATTACGGCCGTCAACCCCAACCGCCGCCGCCGCCGTCATGGACATGCCGGACTTCTCTTCTGGCCGGTCTCCGAGGAGGGAGCTCCAAGGCCCCCGCCCAGCTCCCCTCAGAGTGCGAAAAGACTCCCACAAGATTCGAAAACCTCCCATGGCTCCGCCGCCTGCCGGCCACCACCACCACCACCCCCCTCCCCAGGCGCCGCCGCGGCCGCCGGTCATCATCTACACCGTCTCCCCCAAAATCATCCATGCAAACCCTAACGAGTTCATGTCGCTGGTCCAGCGCTTGACCGGCCCCAACGCCGCCTCCCCATCCGCCGCCTCCGCCTTCGACGTAGGCGGCGGCGGCGGCGCCGTATCCCCGGCGGCTCGATTCGCCTCGATCGAGAGGACGAGATCCCCGGACGGGAGGAGAACGGCGCAGGCGGCCGCCGGGGAAATGGTGGACGGGATCGAGATCGATTCGAACATTCAGAGAAGCGGGCAGTTTCCGGCGGGAATTCTGTCGCCGAATCCGAATGCGCTACCTCCGATTCCGGCGAATTTCTTCTCGATTACTTCCGACAACAACCCCCTGAATTTCTTCCACGATTTGAGCCCGGTTCTGCACAGCAATAGTAGGAACATATATTTAGAGAACAGCTACATATTTCCGAGCCCATCGCCGCACATAAGCACGCCATCTCCGAACACCTTAGATCTCTTCCATAGCTTATTTGACCTGTAGCTGTAGCAGTAGAAGAAACCGCAGGGAATAGCATCAAGAATAACCGTAGAGAGGATGCATGCCCAGGGTTTCACAGCCTCCGGAGTGGGGCCCTCCTCATTTTCTGGTATTTAATTCTTTTTTTTTTTTTTACAGTTGAAATAGTAGTAATATTTAATTTAGTGGGCCTTGCTTTTTTGGATGAAAATAGTTGGGGTTTTGGTATTTGTTATAGTAAATCATAGCAATTCTTTTTGTCACATATGGATTGGATTGGGATTGGGATCTCGGAAGAAACAAGAAATTGGGCTCATTTGCCGTTCATGGAGCCAGCTCTACATTTTCTTTTTTTAAAATAGTAATTTGACGAGGTCAAATGTATATGATCGGAATAGAATATTGTAAAGTGACGAGTAAATACTACATGATCAATGAAATCTAGGGTTTTTGGCAATCGCATACACCCTTGTTTGTTAATTTGGATAAAATAGAGTGTTCTTGTTTCTCGAATAAAGCTTGTATAATCTCTATCGTGTTGATAACGAGCATGCTGAATAATTGTATATTATTTCATCAAAATTTGTACATAAGCCTGCATTGTCCTATACATTGATCAATATACCATTTAGGGCGGTAGATCCAATATTTGAAAATATATACTCATATTTGTGAAGTTTTCATTTTAATTTTAATATCAAAATGTAAGTACATTTTAGTACATTAGTACAATTGAGGCATAGGTTTTAATTAGGCAATTGCAAGAAAATACCTTAATTAACTAACAAATGCAGTTTTAATTAATTAATTGAAAGGATGATGGTAGAGCGCGACTTTTAGGAGTTAGATTAAATGTACTAGTAAAATACTGAATTAATAAAATATATTTAAGGCCACTTTCTCTCCACCTAATACACGGAGACGTGTATAATTAGTTTCTAATTAAATAATTGATTAGATTAAATAAACTCGACGGCCATCCATGTGATTCATTTTTTTACAACAATTTTCCCTTTCAGCTTGCAAAGATGCATGAATTTATTTTGATTGTTCATTGTTTAATTTCCCTTTTACTTCAAAGAATATTTAGTATAAGACTAGTTTTCGGTCAATAAATAAAAATAAAAATAAAAATAATCTCACTAGATTTTGTCTTTTCTCCAAAATTAGAGAAGTCAATTGTACAAAAAGGAAATATCGAAAAAGATAAAATTCGGCTGCCTGTGTGCATAGGGCATGTCAAAATTAATAAAAATAGATAAATAAATGTGGTGCTGACACCTATGCTAACTTAAGCATGATCTCACTCTTCCATTTTTCTATAATTAAACCTTAAAAAAAAAAAAAAATTGACCACCGCAAATAATATTACTTCCATCTCATAAAAGTAGTCCACTTTTGAATTGGCACAAGAACCAATAAAGAACAATACTCCTCCGTTTTTTTTTATAAGTCATTTTTAGCTCAAACACGGGAATTAAGAAAACTTAATGATTATTCTTTTATGATCATTTTTTTTCTTCTAATAAATCACATTTTTCATGTAAAAATAGATAAAATTATGTTGGGAAAAGAGATAAACATTAATTGTGATAAATGAAGATAACGAAAACAAGAGAAAAATTGAAAAATAGTGAGTTGGAAATTGAAATTTTAACATAGAAATGTGAAAATGACTTATAAAAAAAAAACAAAGACAAAGGGCTAAAAAGACCTATAAAAAAAACGGAGGGAGTAAAGAAGATCATATGTGGTTGTAATTAATTCTGATGAGAGAGACCATTTTTAGAAAGTTGACTAATATATGAGACGGACCAAAGAGAAAAGGTGGACTCTTTCGTGAGATGGAGGTAGTATAAAATAAAGTAATCTAAATCAAAGTTAAAAAAAAAAAAAAAAAAAATCATAGATTCACATAATCAGGACCAAATTTCGAACCCCATGCAGAGTTCACCCCACGAATTATGCGTGCAAATTTAGAAAAACAAGTAAAAACTAATTTAATAAAAATAATGACTACTAATATACAACTGCATAATAACTAGACTTATTAAATCAACTTGAAAAAATTATAGAAAGTGAAGTATTTATAAGGTTGTAAAGGGACAGCAAACCAGCCGGTCGGACAAAATTGTCTTGAGAGAGAGAGAGAGAGAGAGAGTCAATGGTGTTCTTACCTCCAACTTGTAAGAGAAGACCTAGAATAGTTGACTAATTCAATAGCAGGTAGTAGATGATGAAGAAGCATGAATAACTATTGCATCATGCCTCAAATTTCCCCTGGAAAAAAAGAAACGAAAGAAAAGCAGCCAGATACTATTTTTTCATGGCTACATGGAAGAATCAGTCGTCGGAGACGAAATATTTCGATTTCGTCATAGCTGAATACTATTCTTCGACATCTTATACTAAGATATAGGGAGCATGAAACAAAGATCCGAAGAAATCACACAATCATGTCAGATTCTCATTATTCTCTACAGATTTAGCAGAATTACTCACTGGACTAATAGGTATTCGTTCATCACCTCCATTTATCATCGGAGGAATTTCTGCGACTTCTAAAGATGAAAGAGGATCTGCCTGCTTTCTTTGCCTAAACACACCCCACAGATAATACTTATTGTGAAATCCTGCAGAATAATCATCCAAGGATTTACGTTTTTTGTAAGCTTAAAAGGAAATTATGTGAAGAACGTTAACAAAATTAGCAGATACCGAAGAAGCCTAACTTACTCCAGTAGCGTAATGGCAATTCTGTAGAAGTAAAAATCAAAAGCTCGGCATTCTGCACAAGGGCTCTAAACGCAAGTTCTTCACGTATCATTTCATCAACTAATTGTTCAAATACTTGTTTACTGTCCATAGGAGAATACAGAAAGATCATGTCAAAATAACTACAAATAAAGAATTGTATAACGAAGGACATAATTGATGACAAGAGTTGATACCTTCTCTTGGATGGAAAGAAATAGAGCGCTATATTATCACCATTTGGCTCAGCTTTCTTAAAACTGTTTGGCCATATGTCGGTTTTTGGAAGCATTTCAGCACGGAGGACTGGTTGAAATTGAGAAGCCGCCTCATATACCTTATAGCATGCTTTGTTAGAAATGTGAGCTATGAGTTCATCAATATCTTCGTACGTTTGGCTCAAAATATTGAGACTCCCCCTGTCATTTTTGACAAGCAAATTGCAGATGAGTGCGCCCATAAGATAAAGTAATAAAGTATAAAACTCGGTAATATGCAATTGTATTATGGAAAAAATTTTCACCTCCAAATTGGCATGGCAATTGGTTCAGCAACTGAGAAACCTAATTCATTTGGATAATATTTGCAGGAATCCATGTTTCGACAACTTGTAGAAGCCTGCTCCTCCTCATTATCACCCAGTCCTCTGTTTTGAGTATATTGGCTTAAGACCAAATCCTTTCCCTCAGTGCTCAAGGCAGGATTTGAAACCAAATTCTTCTCCTCTGTGAGAAGAAGAGGTTGAACAACACCATTTTTAAGGACTTGCTCTTGTGAAATAGTTTCTGATGATGTGATGATAGTTTTATTCTGTTTTGAAAGCTTTGAAGGCTCGTCACTTGAATTGACTGCAGGAACATCCGTGGTGCCAAGATCTGTAATGGAATCAAGAGGCTTTGAGATACACGTTTCATCTTTCTTCTCGGAGCATTCATTTCCTTTCACTTTAGAAAGTGTGCACTCGTTGATGTCTTCTTTCACACGTTCGTCATAGGATGCTGTAGCAATTCTAGGTTGATCTTTCCCGGAACTGGATTCAATGACAAAGTTCTTGTTTTTGATATCTCTTTTCTTAGAGCATCCATTTTCTTTTAATTTATAAGGTATTGTAGAATCAATTGTCGATCTTGTGCACTGACTGAGGTCTCCTGGAACACCTTCTAAATTAGATGTTGTAGCAAGACTGTATTTGTCTTCCTGGACGTTGGATTCCACAATATTTCTCTTATTATTTCTCTTTCTCTTTCCCCTCCTCTTAGTCATGTTCTTGATCTTCTTAGCTTCATCATTCTTCTCGGATCCATTTTCTTTTACTTTAGAAGCTATTGTCGAGTCAATCTCTGATCTTGTGCACTTGGTGATGTCTACATTCACCCATTCTTCAAAAGATGCTGTAGCAGGTGTACGTAGCTCTTCTTTCTGGGTAGTGGACTCCGCAATACCCCTCCTTTTATTTCTCCTTCTGATTCTGTTTTTCATGTTCTTGACCTTCTTCCTTTTCTTCTTCTCCTCGTCTTTCTTCTCAGAAGATCCATTTTCTCTCACTTCAGAAGGTAATGTTAAATCACTCGCTAATCTTGTGCAGTCATTGATGTCGGCTTTCAAACGTTCTTCGGACTGTGATTTAGCAACTCTATGTTGGCCTTCGTTGATCGTAGATTTAGTAACATTTCTCTTTCTCTTCTTCTTGCTCATGAACTTCTTTTTCTTTTCTTTCGAGCCTATCAGATCTCCCTGAACCTTGTCCTCCCCGAGTTGATGCAGAGAAGACCTCTGCTGAGAAATTTTAATTACATCTACTGGTAAAACAGTAGCATTTTCATCATTTATCACATCCAATTCAACGGATATATGCTGAGTGGCCAACCCTCCACATTGAAGTGACTCAGACTTTGCACAAGCAGTGCTTGCTTCAACTAGCATCACATCATCATTCTTCGTTTTATTTCTGGAGAAAACCTTAGCATTTTCTGAAACTTTGCAGTCATCACAATGCCAGTGAACAAATTCATCAAAAGTCTGAGGCACCACATCAAGACAGTAGCTGAAAGAAACAGAAAAAAATAAATCAATCTAAACCTGTCATCAGCATTCATTGAACCGTAAATTTTTCATGAACCATGCGCTAGTTACTGAGAGAGGATAGGAGGTGGGAAGACGGCAATGTCATCAGAGATTAGGCTCACCGATGCACAGCAAAACTGAGACATCTGATACAGTACACAAATGCATTCTCGTAACCTATACTGCCACACTGAAGGCATATAGTTGCCTCACTCTGCATGATGAATTTATTAACAAATTGGAAATTAGCTGGTTAAAAGAAAATGTTAATCAAAATTGCAACATACAAGGAAAAATAACTCTTCTGCACTAGAAGGAGGAAACAAGATGCTCAGGAATTATCCGAAGCTTTTTTGAGTTTTCATAACGCCAGTTATCAAGCATAAAGCTTTTGATTCTAATTTCATGAAGATCACAAATATACGTCATAGTAATCCTCACAGGCAGAAAAACTACACAGACAAGGGGCATTGATTAACATGATAGTCAACTATTTTTATTCGACTATAGTCTTAAACGGTTAGCAATAGTTTCATTAAGTAATATGATGCATGAATCCAGGTGCAAGATTTGCCAAAAGTAACCATATCTGAGTCAGATATCTGTTGGCATCTCTAACGATGATAGCATACCTCGATAATTAACTTATCATCATATCAGGCCATACTTTAATATGATACTGCTCACTAACCATATGGAGCCGAAACAAGAAAATACTCGTAAGCAACACATCCACGTGTACAGAAGGATAAAGATTCATGTCTATAAGTGAGAACACTATCACTCATACTTCAAGCCCACTTTTGATAATCCTTTGTAAAATAGTGACCAAAGAGTCTATCACCAGAATAGTACTATAATGCAGTACGCAAAGATAAACCGATTGCTAATCGTGTGCTCTGTACAAGCTCTAACCAGCCAACATCAATAATTAACACATCACAATGTTCAAGAGTTTAATCAAGACAAAAAATTACCCACAAAAACATATAACCTTTACTTTTCTCTAGCCTAAACACATACACGATTATGCGAATTGCTTCGACTTTTTCCATTCGATCTTTGCCCGAAGTTCAACCATAACTCTTATCAATACGAAAACCAAAACCGCAAGCTCAAAAACCAGCATGCATGAACTGAATTTCACACAAACAAAACGGAATTCCAGATAATCAGTGACTCGAAAAAAAAAAAGAAGCTCTGCTACAACAAGATCATATGCTCATGCTTCAAAAAAAAAAAAATCGAACTCAAAGTGCAGGCACTAACATTAATTCACAGAATTGAAAGAACACCAGTTTTCCAATGGTGAATCGAAAAAGAGCGGGCGATTGGAGCTGTACCATGATGCGAGAGAATCCCCAGAAACTGAGAAGAATCACCGGAAATCACGACACAAGAATTCTCGACTAGTGATACTGAGGAAGAGAACAATTTAGAGAGCTCATTCTTCTCCTCCCTCCCATCTGTCGCTGTTCTGTTCTTCATTTTTTCATTATTTTTTATTTTCGTCGACTCAAAAAAGAAAATGTTATAATTGTTCGCCGCGAAACCCTAAATTCTCTGTTTATTAATGCGAAAAAGCAATAGTTAGAAAATAATCTAATCGTATTTAATTTAATGGGTTAATTATTCGTATTAGTTACTCCCTCCGTTCTGCACCATTTGACATGTTCTATTATTTTATACTACGCATCTATTCACTTTATAGGCCAAATGGAACGGAACGGAGGGAGTACCATTTATTCATATATTTCTTCTTAATACATCAAATATATTAACTGTACATACCTAGTAAGGCGCTTCCTTCGACTAATAGATCGAGAGTTTGAGTCATCGTTTGTACATGACGTATCGAACTTACTAAAAAGGAGAAGAAACCCACAAAATAAATAAAAGCCCAAAAAAAAAACACTAATGCACAGATCACACCTCCAGTTTATATTAATATTCTGGGAATTTACTGAAATTGAAAAAACAAGACACCTACATACACACCCACAAACAAAGCTCCAAATATTTTGAACTTTGATTTTGAACACTTACAAAAGATCTCCTTCCTTTCGTTTCTTTTTCTTTTCTTTTTTTAAGCATAAAAAGTTGCTACGTAATGTGCTGCTAAACCAGGTGGGAAATTTCACTACATACTACAAAGTTGGCTCTCTGCTAAGGCATTGAGGCCAACTGCATCTGAAGTGAACTGACTTCGCCTCGCATCTTCTCGACGCTGCCGTTCTTCTCCTCGATCAATCTCTGCAGTCTCCCTTTCACACTCGTATTGGAGATCTCTTCGAGCGTTTCTTGCAGAACAAAGCGTTGCTTGTCGCACCACTGCACTTCGCTTTGTGATGCCGGTGTCCCTGTAAACAAGCAGAAGCGCGTTGGAGTAAGTGATTACTTCGATCCGCTAGGTCTTAACGGTTTTGTGTTGAAATTGTGTCATACCTTGTAGTTCGCCTTTTGGTTTTTTCTTGTATTTCTTTTTACCACCGGCCATCAGATTTCTAATCTCAGGAGATACATTAGGGCAATAATCAACCTGCATTGCAAGATCCCCTCCACCCAAATGAGCCTTCAATCGAGCGATTCCTCCACATTTAGAAACAAAACCGCAATATTTGCACCTCGTTGCCTCTCCTCTTTCGTCCAGTGGTATAGCATGTTCCCAAGCATCATCCGGCTTTCTCTTTTTAGGAAGTTTGCCAGTAGTCGCTATTTCCAGGGTAACAAAGAACTCGTTAAAAGGCGATAAAAGAGGGAAACCAACTAAACAAGATGTCGATATCAAAAGATATAAAATACAAAAAACTAGTGTTCTCTTCAATTTGGATCTCTGACATGCCAACATATGTCCCTACTTTCTAACTCTAGTGTCAACCCTGGCCGCGGTAACAGACGATTTACTGAATATGCGATAGTAAATAAAGCATGTAGAACTTTCATCATACTATTTGCAGTGATCAATAAAACTCACTCAGTGTTGCAGTATCATATAATTAGTCTTACCATTAGAGTTTCGTGTCCAAGCAGCTGATGAATATTTTGACCACTCGTTGAACCACTGCGCCATGATTGTCTTAACTTCTAGTGGCACTTGAGGGCAACCTTGCAACTGCATTTGTTGACAACCTCCGCCTAAATGTGCCTTTAAACGTGAAATCCCCCCATAAGTAGAAAGAAAGCCACAATATTTGCAACTTGTCTTTTGCCTAGCATCATCCAATGCCTTTGCATGTCCCCAAGCATCATCTAGTGGCCTTCCCCTTCTCTCGGGCTTTTCACCAGCTACTACAAGTATGAATGCCAAAATCTGGTCAGATAAATGAAATTCTCATTTTACTGAAACATGACAGGAAAGCACACCATCTAAAGGACAAGCTACGGCTTTGATCAGCTAAGATCAGACATCAAAAATTTGAAAGGTTTCCGGGAAGAACTGCTGTAGCATAAAATCAATGAAAAGAGGAGTTACCACATTACGGAAAGTATGTACCTTGGGGTTTTTTCTTTTTTGATGATGACAAATTTTTTACCCAATCAGAAGCGCTCCCTTTCATTTCAGGTGGCATCTTATGCCAATCCTCCTGCTGCATTTTTGATCCTCCACCAAAATGTATCTCATGATGTGAAATTCCTCCAGGCACGGATCCATTGCCAGTATTTTTATAATCCGTCTGTTGCCACGGTACTTCTATTGGCTTAGCATGTTCCCGATAAAAATCATGTAGCCCTCCCCTTTTATCAACATATCCTGCAGCTTCTGCTGATAACCGTCATCCCACAGGCACATACAACAGGAAAAGTAACGTCAAACAGATTATATTAGGATGTAACCCCACGGAGGCTTTCAAAACATCGGAATAAACTGTGCTATCTGTGCTTACAAAAATAAATGAAAAGGACAATAAAAATTCTGCACCTTCTACTTTGACTGGCACTAAAAGTGGGTCTGCATCCTATCTCAAAGCTAAGTTGGAAACGATCTTTTCTTTTCCTAGTGTGAGGCTGGCTGTGAGCAGATTTCTTTAGTTTCAATGTCTATCACATTCAATTTGATTTTGCTAGAATTTCAGACATCCAAGTCATTTTCATTCTCTTTCTATGCATTATTGATATGGAACTTCCATTTATTATATTTGTATAGTAGAACCAGTTTGTATCTGATAGCTGTAAGTACCCTCTGGAAAGCAGAAAGTAACATGATGATCTCACGAGCTAGATTTTGACTGAATATAACTACATTTCTACAGTTCCAAGAAATACATATGACCCATTTAACTTGGATATCATTGTCTAAGCCAACCAGTGCATAACGAACTAGGTTAACCAGCCGAAGTGATAAAAAAAGCACCCAAAAGAATATCTGAAAATGAAGACCTTAATAATATCATTTAAATAACGTAGTGGATCTCCTTGGCAAAAATATTCATGATTCTAGACTGTGGTGAAAAATTGACAGAGTTGTATCTATGTTGAGGCCTACCTCTAATATCCTTCGTCCAAAGAGATTTTGTGTTTTTTATCCAATCACTGAACCAATCAGCCATGACTCTTTTGATTTCAGGTGGCACCTTATCGCAGCCAGGTAGGCGGGTTCCAGGGTTCCCTCCCCCCAAATGTGCCTTAAGGCGCGAAATGCCGCCGTGTGAAGAAGAAAAACCACAATACCGGCACTCTGCCTTTTGTCTTAATAAGTCCAATGGCTTGGCATGTTGCCAAGCCTCATCTAAACGTCTTCCTCTTCTATCAGCTTTAGAAGCTTGTGTTACTAATCTCCCCATAACATAAGTAAAAAAGGTTAGACTTTCAGAATGCATCATCATGTGCAACGGCATAAATTGGCCACTAGTAGAATAAAGTAATTCTAAAATAGGTAAAAATAAGATAGTTCAGTGCTCAAGAGTCTTGCTTATTGCAATTATGTTATCTTATGCAACAGTATCAGTGTCAGAGAAGTAAAGTTAGTTGAAATCCCCACTCTAATGCCACCCAAAGTATACTTATGACAGTACAAGGAAGCAAAATACGATGATAAATCCTCTTGAGGAATATTTGCAGGGAGTTGACTTATTTGGACGATGAAATCTGGCAATGAATGCAGATGTATCTGATGCATTAGGTAAAAAAACCTAAGACTATAGACATGCAAAGCTGCCCTGACCATGTGAATACACTTAGCAATTTTAACTTTATAAGGAAGAAATAGTCAGATGCCAAATTGTTTATGCAATCAACTGAATACAGCTTTTCTCAGATGCATAAGGAACCTACAGTTGTTCTATCCTTATTCCTTACTAATCGCAAAACCGTTCGACAGATGAAAGATGGAAGAATATGGGATAGTGTTTCCTAGATGAACAGCCTGATTATTGGTAGTAAGTTTAACATCTACCATTAATTCATTTCTCAATGACTTACGAGGACTGTTCTTGCTGGAAGAAGTTACTGGACTTCCCTCTAAGTTAAAGCCGTTGGAGTAGCCTGAATTTGGAGATGAACTCTTCCTTTCTTGAATAGTTCGAATACGAACATGATAATCTGATTGATGAGAAACTGCACCTTGTCCCCGAAAAACTCCCCAGAAATATGGTTTCCCATGTAATCCTGCAAATTGACAAGAACAGCAGGAAAGATGAACGTGAGAAGCTGCTACGTGATTCGTCATGAAAAAAAAAAAAAAAAAAAACAGCTTGATTCTCTGTGCACAAATAGTCTCAGACTCACTGTGAAGGTGCTGCGGCAGTTTAAGGGAAGTAAATATTAACAGCTCTGCTTCGCCAATCATTGATTTAAGGGCAAAGTCAGTGCAGCTAGCATGAGCTACCAGGTTATCAAGAACTTCTTCATCCCTGAAAACTGCGTGTAAATAGTGGAAAACATTGAAAAAAAGAAAAGAATACGAACATAAGTTTGCTTCAACCCACCTTCCCTTAGAGAAGAAAAAGAGCGCAATACTATGTTCAGTAGGTGGAGAACTCTTAAAGGATGCTGGCCATGTATCAACACGCGGAATCATTTCCATGCACAATGACTTCGGCATTGTACTGGCTACCTCCGTTACTTTGAAGCACGCCTTATTTGAGACATGGGCAGATATATTGATAGCTAAATTCAGACCGGGAATGGTAAACCTCCCTCTGCTCAAAAAAGATAACCAGCAGTAGTTAGCCAAGCTAAGTAAAACACAACCTTGTCCTAACCTCCTCCCGATGACTCCGTATAGAATGGAACTAACGCTGCTCAGCAACAGAGAAATTGAGTGATGCACATGAAAAAAGTTTGCATACCTCCATGCTGCCCCAACAACTGGTTGTACGACTACACTGGAATCAGATGCCATTTCTCTCTGTTGGTCATTCGTTACTGAATTCTGAGATGCATGCCATAGAAAATCGTCAGCCAGAAAAGAACAATCAATAATAAAGAAAATCCCCACGTCTTCTCTTCGAAGTCGAATTATACATACACATCAAGTATATGCTCCTAGTCCTAAAACACAAGTAAAAGGGAAATACAACAGCCTATGACTCAATTGCAGAAAATGAGGGCAATAGTCGATGAATAACGAAGATAATAGTAATGGATTCAATACGAACCATCTATCAACAAATCGATTAAATCAGTTTCTGCTCTAGCAAACCTAAACCCTTCTCCAAAAATGTAATTGCGTTTCCTTCACCCAATCATCAACTCGCCCAGAAAAATCCGTAGACACCCAAAATGCAGACTGAACATTCAATGCACCCAGATTTCTATCAAATGCAATTAACAGTGGCAGCCGTCAAATTGAGTCAGCAAATCAGAGAACGAAAATGAACAAATTATATAAATAAAAATAAAAAAATACTACAAAATTATACAGCAGCAGCAGAAAACCGATTATTCACCCAACAGAGTTCATCAAATAAAAAGCTTAAATTACCGGGAAAAAAAAAAAAAAAATCTTCGGGAATGGAATTTTCACCCTGGTACTAGGAAATTGAGCTGTTGAAACATTGAAATCGTAAACGAGGAAGAGAATTGAATTAATACCGATGGAAGAGAACTCCGCAACATGATTTAAGCATTTAGATCAAAATTCCGAAGATCGTACGCGTTCTCTTTTCGTCAAAGATTGAACTGTTTCTCTTTTCTTTTTTTAATCTGTCCTTTACTGATTTTTACTGGGGAGTCGCGAGTGATACTACTTTAGAGAGAGAGAGAGAGCATACTATACTGTGTAGTGACTAGTGTGTACTCCCCCCGTCCCCTAATAAGTGCCTCGAGCCGTCAAAATGCAATAATCAAGAAAGTGTATAATTTTACCATATTAACTCCTAATTATTACATAGAAAATTGAAAAAGTAAAAAAAGTGTAATGATAGCAGGGATAAAATTGGTAGTTTAACTAAATTTTTACATTGAAAAATGTGATAGGGCACTTATTTGGGGACAAAAATTTTGACGGCTCGGGACACTTATTAGGGGACGGAGGGAGTATGTCGTAGACTCGTAGTTCTGTTTACTCCCTAATTTTGAAAAATATAAAAAATGCAAAATATATAATAAAAAAAAAAATTGAGAGAGAATTAAAGATCCTGTTATTTATTTTTTACTAAATTGTTCACCAAATAAATACTTAAAATAAAATAAATTTGGCATAATATTTGTGTAAAAGCTTATATTGGTTATACATAGCCCAAGAACTTCAAACTTGGATTGTGCCAAATTAAAGCCCAACACCCAAAAAATAAACGGCCCTTGAAATTAATTGGTAAAGAAAGATGTGAAGTTTCTAGAAGCAATTTATCGAGTACGAATGATCGGGTTGGTCCGAGTCCATCAGGCTTTACAATAGTTAGGGTTGGGTCTGGGCGAAGTTCTTAGATAACAATAATATCATCTACGGTTCAAATTAATCGGGCCGATTTTGACACTTCTATAATAATAACAACCCCCCTCATCAATTTCAACATTAGACTTGCCACAATGTAATCAACTTATTTTTTTAAACAACCGACAGTAAATTTAAAATACCGACGTTAATTTAAACCTGTTTTTGAGTTTTGCACAATATTCATTTTCCAATAATAGTACCTTAAGCATTTGCTTTTTAAAATGAGTAAATAATAACACATTCTTTTATACAAAAAATTCCTCAACTCCTTTTATTCTTGGCCCATTAAAGTTTAGAAGAATTGTGTTATCAAATATCTCAATTGTTTAGTGATTACATTAATAAATCTTGAATTTCATGGGTTACGTTTTTAATAATTGCAGGCCCATAAAGTTTTTATTATTTGACCATAATTTAAACAAACATTAAACTAACTTTTAAAAGTGATCACCTCAAAAGAATAAAACTAATGTTCACGACAATCTTTTAAACCCAAACTATATAGTATTATCCTCATTAAAAAGTTGCTCTAAGTGGTCACAATATGAATCCAACTTCAATCTATGCTTTTCAAGAAATGCCCCATTACTCGCACACGTAATGTGTCGATGGCTGGCTGACGTGATCATGATATAATTAAACGAAATAAAAATAAAAATTCCAAATGAAAATTTTCTCAACATGACATTGTTATATTAGTCGAAAGCACATTAAGTATGTTCCTAATAGGTATATGAGTGTTTACGTGCGGTTTAGACATTACTACATCATGCAAAACTCTCTCACACACACACATGCAAAATGATGCATGTTATGAAAAGTCTCACGTTCGAGTCCTTCCTGACACGGTCGAGGATCTTCCATTAAATTGGATTTAGTGGTCCACCTTATCATGCACGACAATTTGGCCCCATACCTCATTAAATTTATCTACCCATCATACTCTTTGTAGATATACCAAATTGCACAATAAATTAAAGATTGATTTTTTATTTTCTGTTATATTACTAATATCATCACTCCATTAAGTGCTACACCTAAACCCATCAATTACTTTCTTGGCCCCATAAATTAGTTCATGTCTATTCATTTTCCCTAATTTATTGGTGTTGACATATATACTTCATACTATACATAGACCTAGCCTAAATTTAAAATACAATAATGCTATTTGGTCGTAATGTGGCCGGCCACACAACGACATTTTTCATAATATATGTAATTTTTAAAATAGTAAATGGTAACTTTAAAATATGAGAGAGAGAGATTAATTATGGACCAAAAACAACTACTACTAGTTGCATTAATTAAACAAAATAATTAAGATTAAAATAAAGATGATTAAAGTGGAGAGCATGAGATTACAGATGGAATTAGCTTTGAGATTTGGGCATCAAATTCCCATAAAGCAAGAAAGCAAGGCCATGACTGTGAAGATATAATTAATTAAGAGATTAAGAGATTAAAACAGTGATTAGTGCTTTGATTTTGTTATTAATTAATTCCACTAATTAGAGAGTGCTAAATCCCAAGTAGCAAGGTTTATTTAATCTCATGAAATTCGACCAATCAGAATCCAGACACGCAGGAAAGCTAAGATCTGAGGTCACACAGTATGGCTTTACCCTAATTTTATTCAGTACTCCCTCCGTCTCTTCCTCGTATAAAATAATAAAAGGAGTCGTTCAGGAGGAGACAGAGACGGAGGTAATATATAAGTAGGAGGAGAATGGTCCTGAGTTGCCATCATTCTCAATCTTTAACTTATATAGTGTAACATTATTTTGTCTGTTTTTAGTATGGAACACCTAACTATTTTTGCATATATACATCTCTGTATTCATACATATTATGATTATGGAGGCTTCATGTTTAGTTAGGTGATCGATCCTCTCTCTTAAAAGTGCTCACTTCTCAGTATCTGTCATTACCATGGCGCCATCTCCTCCGGCGAGCCCGAACGGAGGCGGAGGCGGAGGCCGCCGCCTTTGGTCGAAGAGTTCTAGGTTTCTGCAGAAAGTAAGTATGCGAATTATGTTAGTTCTTCAATACTTCCTTACACAGCTTGAACTCTTGTTTCCTGTAATGGAAAGAATCAAGATTCTAATTAAATCCGAACTATGTTTTTTTTTTTTTTTTTTTTTGTGCAGGTGATCACACGTACGTTTTAGCATATATGGTGATGGAGTTTGAAGAAAATTTGGTGCTGTATTTCTTTTCTTTTCTTTTTTTTTTTTTTTTCTATTTTCTGTAAAAATTTGGTTTGTTTTTCTACACTTTGTATTTGTAATGCAAGAATCAAACATTTGAGTTTGAGTAAAAACTGAAAGGTTGATTTATTATTATTATTATTATTATTATTATTATTATTATTATTATTATTATTATTATTTTATTTTATTTTTTGTGTGTGTGTGTGTGTGTGTGTCGATCGATAATCACAAAGCTGTTTGAAGTAGTTTAAGCAGCCATGAAGGAGACTTGTCGACAGTGGCCTTGCTATAGTGACTGTGGTCCTAACTAAAGAGATAATTACTGACGAAACTCGAATCGGATCCTCTATTGCATTTCTGTATTACATTTATGAAGGGTTGTTAACGGTCATAAATAGTTCAAAAAACAGTATTTTTGTTAATGCTCGAATACGCAATAGAAGATTGATTCGCTACGATATAAACGAGCCGAGGCCAAACTTTATCGGTATGTTACTTCAAAATAAAAGTAGTTAAGTAGTTAGAGTTGAAGAACGAGAGATGTAAGTAAGGCCAAAAGCTGATTCCGATTCCACTAATTAATTATTTGCATTACAGTTAAACACAACAAACATCATCATCATTCATCTTCCTCAACCAAAGAACTTGATTTCTGAAAAAATCAAAAAAAGAGAGAGAGAGAGAGAGAGAGAGAGAGAGAGAGAGAGAGAGAGAGCTACAGAGGATACAGTATTCGAAAGAACGATGAAGAAGACTACATTTCGCAATGGCGAAACAGTGATTTACACACTGATCGCCGGAGAGCCCTAATTCACAAATCTCAGCTCCTCCTACTATTCACACGCCAATTTCGTGTCGAAGCTGCTCAAACATATAGCAAACGCCTGAAACGCAGACAACGGATACCGGTAATCCATCGTGAACATATCCTTCCCGACCTTGCCAAACTGCAGCAAGATCTTGTCGTGGTCCGACTGGTTCGGCTGCGATGATGCCGGAGCTCCGGGGGGCGGTGCTGGAATCCCGGCGATGAGCTGGAAATTTTTGACAGAGGCCACCGTCACCCTCCCTCTGAAGTTGAGGCACCAGCACTGCAGCTGCTCGTGCCATCTCGGGGGCTTATTCTTCAGAACCAAAGGCCGGCACTTGCCCCCGTCTTCTTCCTCGTTCGGACCGGCTATGTCTGAAAATCTGGCACTGTTGAATTCCGTTGAGTTAATGATTGATTTTGATAAGGAGATGCTTCTGAACGAATCTTCGAGAGATCGAGGGAGGAGCTCCGGTTGACCAGGGACGATGCCACCTGGCTCGAGTGAAGAAATCGGGATTGTGTGCATGGCACAGTGCATCCTACGTGGACCCCGTGTGCCGAGTACGTTGAGCTCGTAGCTGACCTGTGCAATGTTGTAGCTTCCAGAAGGGAGTTTCGGTGAAACTTTTTTCGAGTAGAATCTACGGCTGGTGGTCCCAGGTGGTGAGATGTTGGAGATGTTGTGTGGAGGCTGAGTGTCGTAGATTATGAACTTCGTTCCGAGGAAATTAGACCTGATCGAAGCAAGTTATCATAAAAGCAAGTAAATTTAGGGATGATCAAACTGTGGCAAAGCTTAGAGGAAACCGTGGATAAAGTAAACTACTCACCTCACTTTTCCGATGTAGCAATTGCTGGACCGTGATATGTGATCTGCATCCATTGATATCACGTACTCTGTACAAGTGGTTCGACGAACCCGTTTTGCAGAAAGAAGAAATTTACCATTCTCGACAAGCAGAGCTGCGAAAGCATTGAAATATAATACATTTAGACGAATTGGAAATAATCAGTGAAACTAGTAACAAAGCCATTTCACTCAAACCACCCAGCACTAGGCACCGAGCATGCACTCATCCTACAAGAATCTTCGTTCCAACAGTTCATGTTTACATATAAAGCTTCTAAAGAGCAAAATGCATCGAAATAGAAAAGTAACTGGGTCAAGTAACTGACCAGTTCCACAATCGACACACAGAAGAATATATGGATATCTCATTGATTATTTCTTCAGGCTTAGATTATTTGCTAACATCAAAAAAAGAGCTAGAATTATGGTACAAGAGTTCATATAAACTGTCAATAACTCCTACAAAAGACAACTCGGATGGCATTGAGAAAAAAAAAAAAAAAAGCTTTTGGGAAACACTCGTCGGTGACAACTCACTTTTAGCTTCTTGAAAAAAAGATAATCCTATTACGACAATTAGCTTCTCAGTCTGTGGCAAAGGGTTCAGCAGAGCAGCATCAAACAACAGAATAGAAGTTTGGCTCATGAGATAATCTCATTTGTCCTCAGATAGAACTCGTATAAGAGAGATTGGTTCAAAGAATACAATGGATTATTTACTAATAAGAGCTCTCAAAAGGTTGATTTTTTATGAGTCAATGTCAATGAAAATTACAACCAAAAGAATCCACGCATATGGCCTCAATGAATATGGAAATTTACTTATATCACCAGAAGATCATGTAATTGGCACCGTTACATAAATGCTCTAAAATTCTATATCATTTGTGGTAAGAAAACACACGAATTTCAACTTTAAAGTTAAAAGCTTTGCTTTTTCGATCATGCGATGCAAGATGCTGATCTAATAAGAGCAAAGCAAAAGGACAACTGAATCGCCTAGTAACCACGAACACTATGTGAACCAAAGCAAAAATAGCTTCAGAGGAGCTATTCATACTGAAATCACTCGAAAAAGAAGAAAGGATTTCATCACAAACTTATGTAGCTTTAGACACCTCGAATAAAAAAAATAGCAAGATATACTCACCAGGGCTAAGGCACAGAAAAAGTTGGTATGTCAGCTTAGATTTATCTCTCTTAATGAAGCACTGGATGGCTCCATCTCGAAACCCTGGCTGTATGTAGAGAAACACAAAGCAAAGGATATTCAACCAATCAACCATCACACAATGATCAACGGCAAAAAGGTAACATACACAATCTATGCAACATACAGAATAAACAAACCTGCTTGAGAGATATTGGAAAGGTTAGTTTCCCACAAAATTCGGGACATTGAACAATTTCTTTGCACATCTCTCTCCATGATCTACAAACAGCTG
The DNA here is from genome assembly GCA_029379335.1 of Thymus mandschuricus. NCBI lineage: Eukaryota > Viridiplantae > Streptophyta > Magnoliopsida > Lamiales > Lamiaceae > Thymus > Thymus mandschuricus. The sequence continues at coordinate 41,170,452 of CM057074.1, forward strand.
CACAAGCCACAACGTGCTTTCGAGAAGGCCACGTACTCTCACTCTCTTCCAGTCTTTTAATCACATCACTCAGTAATTCAGGCGGAAGATTAGCCCAGCAACTGGTCTGAATAACCTCAGGCTGATCATGCAACTCATGTACAGCACCATGAGACTTCCCGTGCAGCCTCACATCAAAGCTTCGTCTCGACAAACTCCCAATACTATCCCTCAAGTCACGAGCTAGACTTCGAAACGACATCTACTGAAGTAGCAAATCCACTATTTACGTACACACTTTTTTCACGGTCCTCTTATGTTCTTCTGCATTCGATTAAAGTTCAAATCATTACAATCCAGTTCAGCTAATGTATTTAGCAACGCAACTTTTCCTTCTATAACTTAACTACAAAGGAAATAAAGAAGAACAGGGGAAAAGCGCAAAGCACGAAAAGAAGATTCCCCGAAAGAAGAAGCTCACATGGAGGAACAAAAGCAGATCGAATGATATATTTTAATGAAACACCAGTTTCCCGCTTACTTAACATATTCTGAGACCAAAAAGTTACTGCATCCAATCCATCAACGGGAAAACGGCCATTTCAGAAACATCAAAAAAGGAAACCCAAAATATAACAAATCTACAAATGAGCAAACGAATATTTTCAAATTCAGTTGAATAATACGATGAACAGAACAATTTATGCTCCAATTGTAACACAAATTACCAGAATATGAACTCGAGTTTCGCTACCTAGAGCATTAATTCCATGGAGAAGACACAGATACACCAGATTACATCTCCGATTTGACATCAAATTCACTCAGCTACACTAGTAATTGAAGATAAAAACCCAATCTTTAACCAAATAAAGAGGCCCAATTTAAGAAATCCGAAGCAAAACCCCAACTAAAGCTGAATATTTTTAACGAAGAAGAAATCGGCAATTCACATTTCGACTCAATCGGGTACAACCATTGACATCACTTAGCTTCAATCCAGACCCCTAAAGCAGAAATGGCGGAAAACCCAGCCGGAGAGAGGGTGACGTACCTCGTAGCTCGCATCCATGAACGGCGACGGCGACGGCGGCAGTTGTCCGTATGCAAGAGAGAGCGTGTAGATCCGAATATACGAGTGGACCGTTTCCTTAGAGATAAAAACACCCGGCGGTTTTGGGTGCTGTAGGTGTCTACCGAAGCGCGTTTCTCTCTCTACCAACCGGGTTTCTCTCTCTAGAAAAGTCTATCCCACACCTCTCTGCGCGTCGGACTCCACACCCTGTTAAATCCGCTTCACGGGCAACCCACTCTCCCCCTGGTTTCCCTTTTCTCCCTTTTCTCCTTTTTTTCAATAATTTAATTAAATTTAAATTAAAACTAATTTTACCCTCTATTTATGGATTCTTTATTTATTTTTTCCTTTGCAAATTCAGATAGTAATATTTTATTTTATGGTCAACCAATCTATAATTTTATGGACCACACAAATCCCAAATTAATTAAGAATTAAAACGTCAATTGTTATATTAATAACCGGGTTAGATAATTCTAATTAGATTTGTAGAAATTAATATTATTTATTTGAAATGACATCAAAGTTTTAATCAAACAAATTGGATAAGACAAATTAGTAGATGTTTGAAATTGTTGAGAGGTATGCATCATGCCATTTTAGAGAGAGAGAGAGAGAGAGTCAACGGTCTTTTAAAGAGTTGGCAAAGGCCATTTACTCTTGAGTAGAATCATACCGGCCATTTCCTAAATCTTAATCCTAATCTTAGGTTTTAGCCAAATGTCAATGGATTAATCAACTAGTAATAATTGCATTAATCAACCACTACCTATATAAATAATCATACGGCTCACGTTTAATCCTTTTTAATCTTTAAACATCTTCTGCAATCTACGGATAAATAGTATACGTTATATAATGAGTAAATCTTTTATCGATGAGACTAAGAGAGTACACCGTTCTTGTGAAAGGCGAAATAGTGAAAGTAGATAGTTCCTTAGAGTAGAAGTATGGATCTAACTCACCAAATAATGATGGGTATGGTGTACCCTTAATTACTATGTAATCAGTAGTGTAGTTGATGGTAAATAATATATACCCCTCTTGTCATGTGGTATGAGAAAGTGATTTTTATTTTTATTTTTTTGAAATCTTAATTAGACTTTGAGGGAAATTATGATTTGATCCCACTTATCAAAGTAATCATATCTTCTACATATATCCTCCTTGACTTGTGAATAGAGATTAACACTAAGTACATGACCTAATAGAGTATACTAGTATAATGTACATTATAATCGATTTTGACTGACTTTCGAGTGTTAAAAAAATCGTGAATGTGAAGTTTAAAGTTAAAAAAGGTTTCTTGCGAGAAAGAAACTTGGAGGCTTGTGGATATGCGTCGCTTGGGTGATTTGGAGATGGCGGAACAAGGTGGTTTTCCAAAATTATCAATGGGATTCTTCCAAAATCGTAGAGGAGATTTATGGCAGATTTTGGGCTTGGGAACAAGCACTAGACATAAATCGAAATTTAAATTCGTTTGAAGAGTGGTTGAATACTCCTCTTCTTGTTGCTTGGAGTATGTAATTTAGCTTAATGCTCTATTTGTTGGCTACCTCTGATAACCGACAATTGCGAGTTTGTCTCGTGTATGCTGTACAGTTTTGTTGGTTTTCTAATAAAATTTCTTTTCTGAGAAAAAAAAAGGTTTCTTGCTCTGAGAATGACAAAATATTCACGTTTTACACGGACGTAAATGGTATACAATGTTACGTCTGCATCATGAAAATGAAAATGTATATAAAATGGGTTTATGCAGAAAAGTGGGGGTGCACTACGCAATTCAAATGCTAGAGGAATAAACAACTAATGATGATTGTGTAGAATTATAGTGCACAAAACATGTAGTATTTGCCCATTAATAATTTCTAAATGGGCCGGATTGTCACTTCTGGGCCCACTACAAACCCACTACCAAGAGTGCTCTTCCATACCATCACATTCCACATTAAGGTGGAAATGTGGAATTTTTATTCGGAGTTCGATTTTCTTGACACGTTTTTTAAATACTCGATATTTTGCTTGTTTCGAAGAACTGAAGCAACAAATATTTTTCAGTGGCTATTTTGTGGAATTTCCCCCTGTTCTTCGTCGTGAGATGACGACGCAACCGGGCCCTCAAATTGGGCTTTCAACACTTGTTGGGCTTTGATATGGGCTTTCTCTATCGATTGATCCAAACTTTGTTGGGCCTCACTTTTTCTTCCCCACAAGAAACTGTATAGCCCAAACATCAACAGTACACACCCCAAAACACTGTAATAAAACATCACATTTTTGTCATTTATAATATCATTGGTTATCTATTGAAAGTGGTTGTGATTCGGAAGTCGTAGTACTCCTTCCGTCCTATTTATCATTTATCTTGATACGTTTCTCTGAAACCCGTCTCATAGATTTCCGAGAAATGTATCAAGATAGTGAGTGTACTTTGTATAAATACATATAGCATCATTGAAGAAGGTTGTAGCAGAGGAATAACTAACCCTCCCCAGTGAAGAATTTCGTGGAGGAAAAGAGCAGAGAAGATGGCGGCTATAACGAGAGCTAAAGGTCCGAAAATGGCGGTAAAGACGGGACCTTTCTTCTCGATAACCCATGCTTGCAACCAATAACTCATCCCTGTCACCACCACACCCTGCAAATTCACAAATCTCCATTGTTTAATCAAAGTAATCTTCCTACTAGAGATGGAGAGATATAGCGTACGTACGCAATAAACGAGGGATAAGAGTTCGATATTCCATCGAAGCTTCCACAAAGACGGATGCCTCTCCATGGCTACACCGTAAACTGCTGCAGAAACAGAGCTGAATCCACACTGCAGAATCGTAAGCCTCAGCTTTCCTGGATACTGTTTCAGCAACGGAGCCTGCAAACATTCATGCAGATATTATTAGCCTCCAAAGATTAAGAAAGAAACAAATTAATTCATGAGTGATGTGGGAAATGAGAGAACCTGCACAGTGAGCCACATGGCGTAGAAGATCTGTCCTCCGATGACGAGGAAGGAGCCTTTAATCCATTGGTGTTTTGAGTGAGGCCTTTCGTCGAACACGTGGTGATCATTGTTATGATTCGAATTAGTAGAATAGAGAGGAGGGCCCTTGAAGAAGGTGAAGGCCATGGTGCCAGCGAAGCCCAGTATAGTGCCAAATACCTTGGCCACTCCATGCCACTTGCTTATGCATAGCTTTTCAATCCTGGGCCATTACCATTTTCAGAGAGAGAGAGAGAGAGAGAGGAGAGAGAGAGAGAGAATGTTTAGTGGGAGTTGAAAAGCATGCTTGTTAAATTAGCATTCACACTAAAAGAAAGTGAACTACTATTTTATTATAAAAAATCTTAGGAACTAGACCTTACTCTTATTTACTTGTTTGTTAGCTCTAATTAATTCTATCTTCTTAAATATTTAACTCTCTTTCTAAATAAAATTGATATTTGTGAAAAGTACGACGACGAACAACAACAATAATAATATACCTGAAACAAACGGCCATGATAAATACGAGAGACGGACAGATGCTAAAAATGGCAGTACCAAATGTTGCAGAAATATATTGCAATCCACCTAAGTTGAGATTAAAACTCAGCGCCAACCTGAATGCACTCAAGAAATAATTAATCACCCAAATAAAAATTAAATATTCATGCATGATTAAAAGAATTAATTGAGTAGTTGCAATTACCATGAAGAAACGAAGAAAATTTTGAAGAGGCCGGTGTATGAAATAGGAGAAGCCTTGCTGCAAATCAACACAAATTAATTTATGATATAAAATCATGATAGACAAAAAATAAAGAAGGTACCTTGGGAAGAAGAAGGGGAAGGGGAGCAAGGCGAAGAAGGCGAAGGCTTGTCGATACGCAACGAAAACCGAAGGCTTCATTCCAGAAGACATGGCCACCTTAGAGAGAAGCATCATCCCTGCGTAGCAGCATTGCAGTAGTATCACTGCAATATATACATATGCCTTCTCTCTCTCCATCTCTCTCTCTCTCTGAAAAACTGAAATATGTATGCTGCTCTTGCTCTTACTGGAAATGTTATGATGGATGGCCTAATGTTTAATTTTTCAAGAATTATTTATGAGTGAGATTCCACCACTAGCAGCTAGCATTCCACTCCCTAATTATTTAATTACTATTTCTTTTCTTCTTCTTCTTTTAAAAAAAAAATAAAAAAAAAATAAAAATATTACATCAAAGTTTACAACTATATATATATACAACTCATATATATGAGAAATCTGACACCACACCCGACAATTCATATACATAAGAAATCTGACACCACACCCGATTGTGGGATTATATTAGGGTGAGAAAGCTATTCCACATAACAACTCATATACATAAGAAATCTGACACCACACCCGATAGTGAGATTATACACGAAACTATTCCTCATAACAACTCAGGACCTCCTAAAGAGGAGAGTCCTAAGTACCTCACCCTTGCCACCAGGCCAAGGGGTCATTGACTTTTTTTTTTCTTTTCTTCTTTGCATTAATTTATTCTTGACTAATTAACTAATAATATCTTATTTCAACAATAACGCAATTTTCATAAATTAATGATGAAAAGTAGTACTACAAAAGAACAAGAACCCGATTCTTATTGGATGTGTGATTATGAATGATGGTATGAGGCCTACTTGAAGGGTACTTTTATTTCATCCCATTATATTAGGTGTACGTTACATTTTCGTTTTTATTTTAGCGACTATTTCCCCGGCTGCTCTTCATCGACGTGGGCTTCTTGTTGGGCTTCTTCTGCAGAGTGATCCAAAGCTTGTTGGGCTTCTTCTCCTTTTCTACCCCACAAGAAACTATACAGCCCTATCACCATCAATCCACACCCAAATCCACACCATTACTCATACAACTATAAAAGAGAGAGAGAAACTAACTAACTAACTAACCTTCCTGTTGTGACAAACAACACGTCCCATATCTAAAATATAAGGTGGACGGACCTTATATATAAAGCGGAATACCACTAAATTAGTATGAGGCCTTTTGGGTAGGAGCCCAATAGCAAAACGTGAGCTCCCAAAACAGACAATATCATACTAATGTGGTTCGGTAGCTCGTCTGGCGGTCACAACAAGTGGTATCAGAGCCGCAACACTTCCCCAATGAAGAATTTCGTGGAGAAAAAGAGCGGAGAAAATGGCGGCTATAACGATAGTTAAAGGTCCAAAAATAGCGGCAAAAACAGGGCCTTTCTTCTCAATAACCCATGCTTGCAACCAATAACCCATCGCCGTCACCACCACTCCCTGCATGCATGCAAATTCCACCACTTTTAATATGAAGTATGAACCGTAATCAATTAATCGATCGATCGATCTCTTACGCACGCAATAAACGAGGGTTAAGAGTTCGATATTCCATCGAAGCTTCCACGACGACGGATGCCGCTCCATAGCTGCAGCATAGACCGCTGCAAAAACACAGCTGAATCCGTACTGCAGAATGGTGAGCCTCAAGTTTCCCGGGCATTGTTTCAGCAATGGAGCCTGCAAACATCGATCCTACGCTTAACACGCAACTTCTTCATAATCGAAGACGGTGATGTAGAGTTGGTACCTGCATGGTGAGCCACATGGCGAAGAAGATCTCTCCTCCAAGGGCGAGGAAAGAGCCTTTAATCCATTCGTCTTTTGAGTGAGGCCTTTCATCGAACAGATGGTGGGCACTGTTACTGTGCTTTGGAAACAGAGGAGGGCCCTTGAAGAAGATGAATGCCATGGTTCCAGCCATAGCCACAGCGGTACCCAGTACTTTGGCTACTCCATGCCACTTTCTTATGCATACCTTCTTGTTGAGAGAGAGAGATTTGCAGAGGAAGAGAGAAATTTAATGGAACAGTAAAGCATTGTTTTTCTTCATTCTCAAGCTAACTTTCCAAAAAAGCATTACAAAAGTATTTATATCTCTCTCTCTCACAACTAGAAGCAATCCTAACCATCCATTCTAGGGTAAGAATCCAACGACTAGAAATTAAAGACAATAAAGTGAAAAACGTAAATGCTCCTTAAAAGTAAATGCGACTTTAGTTGGTGCATGAACAAAACTCCAAGTACGTGCACTGCTGCATCTTCATCTTCATTCTTTACACCCCCCCCCCCCCCCCCCCCCCCCCCCTCAAGATGAAGGTGGTGGAGATCCAATACCGCCATCTTGGACAAGAGAGAACGAAAGCGAGGGCCATACAACGGTTTTGTAAAGAAATCCGCAATTTGATCCGTAGAAGATACAGAAGTAGGAACAACAAAACCTTCCACATACTTTTCCCTCACAACATGGCAATCAATTTCAATATGCTTGGTACGTTCATGGAAGACTGGGTTGCGTGTGATCTGGAGAGCAGCATCATTATCACAGAATATAGTAATTGGGGTAGAAGAAGTAACCTGAAATGCAGCAAGCAAACTATGCAACCAAACAAGCTCCCTTGTAGTGACTGCAAGGGCACGATATTCAGCCTCAACTGAACTAGAAGAGACAGTAGATTGTTTCTTGCATTTCCATGAAATGAGACTCGAACCCATGAACACACAAAACCCAGTTAATGATTTTTGGACGCCATACATGTAGCCCAATTAGCATCTGAATAGGCTAGAAGATCAAATGAGGTATTAACTGGATAGAAAACACCTAAGGAAGGCAGTCTTTTAAGTATTTCAAGACATGAATTGCAGCAAACCAGTGAACTTTAGATGGCTTGGCCATATATTGGCTTAATTGCTGAGTGGCATGTGAAAGATCAGGCCGGGTGAGATTGAGGTATAGAAGTTGGCCAACCAAACTCCTATATTGTTCTGGATTCTGCAGGAGATCATCAGTTTCTTGGGAAAGATTTAAACCTGGAGGCAGTGGTGTTGCAATGGGCTTGCAGCAGAGTAAACCATGGGTGGAAAGTATATCCAGTATGTATTTCCTTTGGTTCAAAGTTGTGCCATCAATCCCTCTGGCACCCTCCATGCCTAGGAAGAATTTTGCAGGACCCAAATCCTTGATAGTGAAAGCATCATTTAAAGAAGACTTCAAATCAGCCAACAATGTGAGTGAGGGACCAGTAATGATGGCATCATCAACATATACTAGCAAAGCAAGGAAAGTAGGACCCTGGCCCTTTGTAAACAGACATGGATCATGAATTGAAGCTGTGAATCCCAGAGAGCAAAGTAACCTGGAAAACTCTGCATTCCACTCCCTTGAGGCCTGCTTTAGACCATATAAGCTCTTTTGTAATTTGCAAACTTTTCCAGTGTGAGATTCCAGACCAGGGGGCAGTTTCATATAAATGGTATCCTTCAAATGCCCATGCAGAAAAGCATTGTTCACATCAAGTTGGTGTATGGGCCAAGCATGAGCAGTTGCAACTGCAAAGAAGAGTCTAACTGTGACCAAGTTGGCCACAGGGGAGAAGACCTCTTCATAATCAATTCCCTGTTGTTGAGTGTAGCCTTTAGCTACCAGCCTAGCTTTACATCTTTCAACAAAGCCATATGATTTTAACTTAACCTTGAAAATCCACTTATATCCTATGGGTTTGGCACCTGCTGGCAGGTCTGTGATTATCCAAGTATCATTTTTGGACAAGGCCTCTAGTTCCTGATTGATGGCCTCAACCCATTCAGGGTATTGCATAGCTTCCTTGAAAGAAGATGGTTCTCTGACCATTGTCAGATTAAAGAGAAAGTTTGTGTGTGGTTGTGTGAGTGAAGGACTTATGGCATAAGGAAAAGTGGGTGGAGTGATGGAGATATGATGAGCAAAGAGTTGAGAAGAATCAACCAAGCCTGTGTAATCCTGCATCCAAGTGGGAGGATGCCTCTCCCTGGTACTTCTTCTTAGAATAGGTGGAGCAGGTATAGATGATGATTTCTGTGGCAAATGAACTAGGGATTCATTCTGGGGATCTAGCTCTGGAGTAACAGTTTCTAGTGATTCAAAAGGAAGCACCTGATCAGCCACAGGTGCAGGATTAACTTCATCCTCAATATCAACATCCAGAGGGGGTATGGATAAATGTGGCTGAGCATGCACTGCAGGGTAGGAAACAGGAGGCTCAGTGTGAGAAGGGGTTGGATTTAAGAATGGAAATGAATCTAGACAAACTTCACATCTCTGGAAATGAAAACCTTTTGCTTTTCCAAGTTAAAAAGCAAATATCCTTTATGAAATATATCATAACCTATGAATACTGATTTTATACTTCTTGTATCAAACTTACCTCTGTTTGGAAGTAAGTTTGCAGCATAGGCCAAACATCCAAAAGGCCTTAGCATAGCAAAGTCAGGAGCATGACCAAACAACATCTCATAGGGAGTTTTCCACTCAAGAACTACACTGGGAAGCCTATTTATTAGCCAAGTAGCAGTGAGTATGGAATATGGCCAAAATCTTATAGGTAGACCACTGTGAAACATAAGGGCTCTGGCTGTAGCAAGTAAATTTCTATGCCTTCTTTCAACTATGCCAATTTGCTGAGGACTATACACACAGGATTTCTGGTGCATTATACCATGATCCATGAATAACTGAGCTACTCTGTGGTTAAGAAATTCACTCCTATGATCTGATCTGAATACCTTCACCTTTGCATCAAATTGTGTGGACACCATCTGCAAATAACCAGCAAGAATTTGTGGCACCTGATCCTTAGACTGCAAAAGATAAGTGCAAATAACTCTGCTGAAATCTTTCACCAAAGTCAGAACATATGTAACATTGCAAATGTTGCTTTGAGTGTAAGGACCCAGATATCCCCATGAACCATCTCAAACATGGAATTAGATCTCCTGTTTAAGACAGGAAAATGGTCCCTGACATGTTTGGCTTTGATGCAGACTTCACAATTCTCAATAATCTTCACCAGTTCATCATAATTCTTCCCTTTAGGTATCTTCATATGACTAAGGGTAGAGATAGATGGATGCCCCATGAATATATGCCAATCCAGTAGACTCATATCCTTTGGATTGAAAAAACTTATGAGATGTTGTTCTGCAATTGCTTCAACAACATATAAATTCTTCCTCATCTTTCCTACCCCCGCCAAATGATCTGTGTGTAATATCTGAAAAGTGCAGTGAGTAGGAAAGAAAGTACACTTGATACTCATACAATCTATCTATCTGGCCACAGATATCAAGTTGTGTGTGAAATCTGGAGCATACAATACATTATCCAATGTAATATCCTTGTTAATCTTGGCCTGCCCTGCATGAGTCACAGTCTTGGAGGTTCCATCTGGGAAGAAGATGACTGTGGGAGTATCCAGTCTGTAGATAGTGTAAAGCAGATCAGAGTTAGCACATATGTGTGTGCTAGCACCTGAATCTACTATCCATTCCACTTTATCCATGCTTGGTAGAACTGAAAATGCAAAATGTCCTTCAAAAGGACTTGATCTGTTAGCTGCATCTTGTACCATATTTGCATCTCCTTTGGTTGTAGCTCCAGTTTGCTTCCGTAGATACTGACCCATGCATTTGGCAATCTCACTCTGTATCAATTTGCTTATATCCTGCCCTCCTTCTCTTTGATCAGATCTGTCTGGAACACCTTCCATTTCTGAAGCTGATTCAACAGAGTTTGCTCTGCTTTGTCCTTGACTTTCCTTGAGTTTCTTGTACCACTCAGGTATGCCATGAAGCTTGAAACACTCACTAGCATCATGTCCCATCTCTTGACAGTGAGTGCATTTCAATTTCCTCTTCTCTTCTTTGCTGATTCTCTTTTTGAATGGAACACCTCCCTGTTTTTGGAACTGCTGTTGCTTTTGATTCTGATTCTGGTAGTAAGGCTTGTTGTTTCACTAAAAAGTGTTCGCAATAGAACGAAATCCTATCGTAGCACTAGCAAGTAAAACCAAAGTATCGAATCTCAAGGAAAACTTAACAGGGCAATCAATTATCTAGTAAATCCTAATCTAGCCTAAATCTAGGAAAGCAAGTAAAGAAGAATTTGGGTTTTGGTTTTAAAATCCTAGGCAATAAAATAAATCAAAGCAATAAAGACGAGATGAATTAAATCTAACAAAGACGAGATGAATTAAACTAACTTAGACATGATGAATTAAATCTGGAAATTCAAAGACAAATAAATCTAACTACGAAAGCTTTGAAAAACGAGAGAATTGAAATCGAAGGAAAACGAATCTAAACTAGAACTAGAAATCGAAAGAACAAAATTAAACTAAGTAAATTAAACGAAGCAATTAAGAAAACGAATCTAAAACTAAAGCAAGCAATTAAAAGCAAGTAAACGAAAGCAATAAAAGAACTTACGAAGTTAAGATGAAGAACGAAGAACGAAGAACTTGAATTAAACGAACTAAACGAGGAATTCGGATCCGAACAAAGTAAAACTAATCTAGAGTATTTGAATGCTGAAAACTAAGCTAAAACTAATGTAAAAGGATGTAGAATTCGTGCACAAGGGATAGTATATATAATAGGTATGAAAACCTAATTATACAAGGAAACTACAGCTGGCCGGAACGTTGGACGGTCGTCCAACGTACGCTGGACGCTCGTCCAACGTCGCACTCGCATTTTTCTTCAATTCTTCCCTGGACGGTCGTCCAACGTAAGTTGGACGCTCGTCCAACGCTGGACGATTGCGCGCCTTTCTTGTTTCGGTCGTATCTTCCTCGTCCGAACTCCAAATCGACCTCCGTTTTCGCCTACATGCTCCTATCGAACCCCTCTTCGATATAATGCTTCTTTCTTCTCATTTTCTTCTCATTTCCGTCCTTTTTATCCTACAATACCAAAGACTCCAAAGCAACCAAATCATAGCAAAACACAAACGAAAGAGACACAAAACATAACGAAAACGGACTCGAAAACACTACGAAAATCCTAACATTTAAACACCAATCAAACTCCCCCACACTTAGACCTTTGTTCGTCCCGAACAATAACAAAAACGAAATAAGCAATAGACTCAAGCATTGTGAACTATATAGGCCTCAAAACTTTTCGAAAACAAACTCTCATGATCATGATCAAAACTATGCACACAACCTTAGCACCAATCAACACAATTTACTCAACTAATTCAAAATATGCTAATCCATCAAAGAACACTCTCCAACATGTGAAATTTTATATATGGAAGTGAACACTCAACTCTCTCAAAGAAAAGATGTATAAGATAATGCACATCATAGGGTTCACTCAATATCAATGCAATGCAACATGTTTACCATAGGCTTGCCTTCAATCTCAACATCTCCACCTAATGTAATACTTACAAATTAGGATCAAAAAGGTCTTTATATAAGCTTGCAATGTAGGGACATTGGTTAAGGTAGGGATTATATAGGCTAAGTGACTCAAAAATACTCCAAATCATCAACCTCTTTTTCAACTCAAACCAAAGTATAGATTTTTATCTCCATCTTCTACCATCCAACACACCAAATACAAACTCAAAGATGCTAAACTATCAACTTATACAATTCAAAGCTAACTATCCCCTTATGCTTATATTCTTATTCTCTCTCTTTTTTTTTTTTTTTTTTTTTTTTTTTTTTTTTTTTTTTTTTTTTTTTTTTCTCTAGAGCTCCACTAATAAATGTTCTTTCTAATGTAGAACAAAGACTCTATTTTTTTATTTTTTTTTCATCCCTTTTTTTTTCTTTTTTTTTTTTTTTCCTAAGCTCATAGGGATAGCTAACTACATAAATCAAGCATCTAAAACTCCTTTCTCCTCCTTCTTCACCACAATCAAAATTTTCTATTCAACTCCTTCCATATCACCAACCACAAATACTAAGGATACCCATAACCATCCAAACCTCCTATCATCCGGTTTTACAAAGAACGGCTAATAAAGGCTCAAAAGGGGTAAACAAAGGATTACGAACAAGGTTAGTGTATAGGGATCATGTGGCTAAAGAAAGATGGCCTAAGATCATCTCCTAGTTCGTAAATATACTAAGGTCTTGATGGAGAAACAAGGCAAGTTCTAGAAACAACGAAGCAAGCATGATCACTCAATCAAAGAATAGGCATAAATATGCACAAATAGCTCAAATCTCACGGGTTCAAACTAACTAGTTCCCGACATCATAGCATACTTCAAATTCAATGAATAAAATGCGTCGCTTCGCCAAGGTTCCATGCATAATAAAGATCATGAATTATTCCAAAAATCAACGCAATTCTCTATCATTGGCCAAATCCACAATACTAACATCACATGCTCATTCGACTCAATTAACTCCTAAGACTCAACAAAACCAAACAAGACTCGATCAAACCAAGCAAAATACGAAACAAAAACAAATACATCATGCCAAAAGTTTCAAGATCCCCCAACACTTAAAATCAAGCAATGTCCCCATTGCGAGAAAATAAAAGGAAAAAGATAGAAAAACTTATCGCATGAAGACAACCAACACACTCGAAATCCCGAGAAGGTTCCAAGTGAGTACCTACAAAACAAACACAAAACAAAATACCAAAGCGTAAAATTGCACAAAATAAAGAAAAAGAAATAAAAGACTCAAAAAATAAAAAGACACTAACAATGCTATGGGTTGAAGAAACCTTGGAACTGTGCGGTGGCTATTGAGGCTGGCGGTCGAGGTCGAAGGCGGTGGCAGCGACGGCGGCAATTACGAACGGCGGCGGCTGTCGTTCTTGGTTGGATCGAATTGGGAGCCCGTCTTGCATTGGACGGTCGTCCAACGTAGTTGGACGCTCGTCCAGAGCGGCTTTCGCTGCAAAATTGAAGAACTCAATTACGTTGGATGCTCGTCCAACATACGTTGGACGCTCGTCCAACGCGGCCTTCGCGAAATTTCGCTCCAATTCAATTCTTTTGCTCCCCCTCGAGGCCTTCCATGCCGTTGTAATCCCTAGAACTAATCCCTACACAAACATCAAAAAGAAAAACAAACGAAAAACTACAAAAATAAAGAAAATAAATCCTACTCTACAAAAAAAATAAAATAAACAAAGTGGGTTGCCTCCCACCAAGCGCTTATTTAACGTCATTAGCTTGACGAAGGATATGATCAACCTAAGCCCGTAGCACCAAGCGACGTCTTGATGCTCCTTGCGATACACTCATACTCCCTTCTCGAACAATCTCGACGATCCAAAGCGTGGTCATCATCAACTCTCGACTCCCCCACACTTAGCTCGAACTTCTCCTCAAGCATCTCCGAGTTAAACTCTACAAGGAAAGATGTTTCACAAATGGTGAGGTTAGAAAGAAAAGAGTTAATGATCACTTCCTCATTCGATGCATGCGTCGAGCGTTTCTCTTCCACTTCATCGACCTCCTCCAAATTCCATAGAAATTCTTCGATTATGTCCTCTTCTTCATTCGGTGCAAGTGTCGATCTTTCCTCTTCCACCTCATCAACCTCCTCCAAATTCTGTAGAAATTCCTCGATAATGTCCTCATCTTCATCCACACAACTAAAGAACTCGTCATCCTCTTCTTCGTCAAGGAATTCTTCAAGAGTTGCTACCCTGTCAGAAATCTCACAACCATTTACCTCAACAAGAGGGTTAGCAAGCTTAACAAAAGAGCAAGAATGAAGAGAGGAACTAGGAATAGAATGTGAATTTCCAAAAATCGAAAACGTTACCGAACCTCCTTCGCCGGCCATGCTCAATGTACCGGTACCTACATCAATCCGAGCTCGAGTGGTGGCCATAAACGGTCGTCCCAACAAGAGTAGATGACCGGTTGCGCTCTTGGCTCCCTTGCCTTCATGAAGCACGACGAAGTCGGTAACGACTCGAATTCCACTAACAAGGACTGTAACATCTTCCACAACTCCCAATGGACTACTCACGGTACCGTCTGCTAGCTCAATGCGCATGTCGGTAGATTGAAGGACTCTTGAGTTCATCTTCTCGAAAATAGAATACGGCATTAAATTCACCGCAGCTCCTAGATCCATCAATCCCGAGACGGTCTCTCCACTATCCAAAACAATGCTCAAGTCGAAACCTCCCGGATCTCCTCTCTTAGGAAACGAGTTGATAGGCTCGAGATCCTTTCTCTCCTTCCTAGCAACACTCCGAATAGGTGGAACATAAGGGTTGAGCGTCTGCTTCTTGTTCTTCACTCTACTCGGGAATGGAATAGGGGGAACGTACGGATCGGGCGTCTTGTGAAGAGGTTTGGCCTCCTTCTCGGCTTCCTCGAACTCCGTGCGTGCATTCTGGGCGTTGGACGCTCGTCCAGTGCAGGCTGGACGCTCGTCCAAGGTTGGCGTCGTGCTTGGCGTCTCTTCAGCGTTGGACGGTCGTCCAACGTACGTTGGACGCCCGTCCAGCGCGGGCTTCGCTGGAGAAGGAGGTGGAGCTCGTCCAGGGGCTGGCGTGAAGGTGGGCGGCCATCCAACGTTGGACGGTCGTCCAGAAACGTTGGACGCCCGTCCAACGTGATGTGCTGCATGGTTTTGGCTCGATTCCCAATGCGAATTCGGGCTCCACCTTTGGCTAGAATGGCTTTGAGTCGACAACGAGCCACCATTGCGTTGTAACACCGTGATTGCATGAGCTTGGTGAGGTGGAATGGGAGGAACATATGGAGGGTATGGGGCTTGCACCTCGTTGGCTTGTTGTGGTTGAATCCCTTGGCTCGGAATTCGCCCCGGTTGTTGCATCAGGTGCATGGAACTAGAAATTTGGCCAATGGCCAACTCGAGCCTCTTTATGTTCGCATCAAGTGCATGGAGACGATCCTCATCGACGGGAGGCTTTTGTGGAGGTCCTTGAGGACGAGAATTTGGGTATGATGGTGGTGATGTAGGAGTAGGTTGAGGTGGGTAATATGGAGGTGGTGGATAATAGGGATGTGGAGGGTATTGAGGAGGTGGATAATATGGTGGAGAAGGGTAGTAGGGATTTGGTGGAGGAGGATATGGGTTGTTATATGGTGGAGGGCGACGATATTGAAAATTCGGGTTCGTACCTTGCCCTTGAGGTGGTGGTCCTTGTGGCATGTAACCTTGGGCAGCAAAGACATCGGCTCCTCCTTCATGAGTGAATGCTCCCATGTTGTGGCAAACCTCCTTGATGTGTCCCAACTCTCCACAAATCTCGCATTGATCGGGCTTCCTCTCTTCCTCCTTTGGGGTCGGTGCACTTTGCTTCATCTTCAAGTTTTCGAGATCCCTCAACATGTCGGCCATTTGCTTCTTCAAATCGGGGCTCATCGAAATTGCACTCGCCTCCACTTTCCTCAGTCTAGCTGATTTTTGTTGAGAACTCGCAGCGAGCGTCTCGAAAATATCCTTCAACTCGTCAGCTGTCTTGACCGCTATGTTGCCTCCGGCCGAACTATCCACCATGAATTGACAAGTTTGGTTGAGGGCGTCGTAGAAATATTGCCAAAGCAACTCCGATGCCATTTGATGATGGGGGCATTGTTGAAGTAGCTCTTGGAACCTCTCCCATGCTTCGTGAAACGGCTCATCGTTGTCTTGGGAGAAATTCATAATCTTCGACCGCACCTCTTGCGTCTTGCGGTTCGGGTAGTACTTGAGCATGAATTTCTCACACACCGCATTCCATGTGGTGAGAGAGTTGGCCGGGAGCGCTAAATACCATGACTTTGCTCGGTCCTTGAGGGTGTACGGGAAGCACTTCATCTTCAGGTTATCCTCCGTGAGTCCCGAGAGTGGGAAAGTTTGCACCACCGTGCAAAACTCTCGGATGAACGTCAAAGCATCCTCGTTGGGCAGCCCTAGGTAGGATGGGAGCAACGCCATGTGATGAGGTTTAAGCTCATGATTCCTGACCGCTTCCGTCAGGACAATCGCCGAAGTGGTGGCTGTGAATGTGGGGCGAGCAAAATCGCCCATAACGACTCTAGCTGCCATGGCTTCGGGCTCTGCAAACAACAAGACTAAACCAAAGTCTTGAGAATCGATCTCCTCCTTCTCCTTCGCGGCTAAAATCGCTTTCCTTTGATGGATGTTGTCGAAGTAGGGCGCTAAACTCCTTTGAAGACTTCGGCGACCATGCATAAACAACACTCAACAAAAGGGTTAAACGCACCGAGTGGGAGAAATAAGAAAATCGAAGAAACACAAATAAAAATAAAACAAATAAAAATACTACACAATAAATCGCCTAAAGTTTTCCCCGGCAACGGCGCCAAAATTTGTTTCACTAAAAAGTGTTCGCAATAGAACGAAATCCTATCGTAGCACTAGCAAGTAAAACAAAAGTATCGAATCTCAAGGAAAACTTAACAGGGCAATCAATTATCTAGTAAATCCTAATCTAGCCTAAATCTAGGAAAGCAAGTAAAGAAGAATTTGGGTTTTGGTTTTAAAATCCTAGGCAATAAAATAAATCAAAGCAATAAAGACGAGATGAATTAAATCTAACAAAGACGAGATGAATTAAACTAACTTAGACATGATGAATTAAATCTGGAAATTCAAAGACAAATAAATCTAACTACGAAAGCTTTGAAAAACGAGAGAATTGAAATCGAAGGAAAACGAATCTAAACTAGAACTAGAAATCGAAAGAATGAAATTAAACTAAGTAAATTAAACGAAGCAATTAAGAAAACGAATCTAAAACTAAAGCAAGCAATTAAAAGCAAGTAAACGAAAGCAATAAAAGAACTTACGAAGTTAAGACAAAGAACGAAGAACGAAGAACTTGAATTAAACGAACTAAACGAGGAATTCGGATCCGAACAAAGTAAAACTAATCTAGAGTATTTGAATGCTGAAAACTAAGCTAAAACTAATGTAAAAGGATGTAGAATTCGTGCACAAGGGATAGTATATATAATAGGTATGAAAACCTAATTATACAAGGAAACTACAGCTGGCCGGAACGTTGGACGGTCGTCCAACGTACGCTGGACGCTCGTCCAACGTCGCACTCGCATTTTTCTTCAATTCTTCCCTGGACGGTCGTCCAACGTAAGTTGGACGCTCGTCCAACGCTGGACGATTGCGCGCCTTTCTTGTTTCGGTCGTATCTTCCTCGTCCGAACTCCAAATCGACCTCCGTTTTCGCCTACATGCTCCTATCGAACCCCTCTTCGATATAATGCTTCTTTCTTCTCATTTTCTTCTCATTTCCATCCTTTTTATCCTACAATACCAAAGACTCCAAAGCAACCAAATCATAGCAAAACACAAACGAAAGAGACACAAAACATAACGAAAACGGACTCGAAAACACTACGAAAATCCTAACATTTAAACACCAATCACTTGTTACCATACTGTTGTTGAGCAACTCCATAATTCACCTTGTGTATATTCATGGCCATCAAGTCTTTATTATCACCACTTTGATTACTCAACTGTCTTTGATCCTCTACTTGAATGACCATGGAGTAAGCTTGATCCAGATTAGGCAGAGGCTTCAACAACATGATTTGAGTTTTAGTAGATTCATAAACCTCATTCAGGCCAACCAGAAAGGCCACAAGTCTAATTTGATCCTCTCTTTGCATAGACTTCCTTTTAGCATGACACACACAGTCCAGAGGTGGGAGGAGCATGTCCATCTCTTCCCACATAGCATTCAATTGATTGAAGTATACAGAGACAGATAGAGTTCCCTGCCTAAAAGCATAAATTTCTCTTTGCAATTTAAGTATTTTCGGTCCATTACTTCCACCAAAACGATGAGTGAGAGCATTCCACAGTTTATATGTGCTTTCAATGTGAGAATATGCATCAACTAGTTCTTTGCAGATAGAATTACAAATCCATGTTGAAACAATATAGTCAACTTTAAGCCATCTTTTGTAATAAGGAGATTCCGAATCAGGTTCAGGAAAGGTACCATCCAAGAGTTCCAGCTTGCTGCGCGCAGCTAGAGCTCGCTTGATCGATTTGCTCCAGTTGAGAAAATTTGCTCCGGTGAGTTGTGCAGAGACGAGCTGCAGGCCTGAGTGATCTGTAACAGGGAGGTTTAAAATCTCCTCGATCTGAGCCACCGTTAACCCGATACCATCGATCTTCCTCTGATCTTCATTTCCTTCCTTCTTTGGATCAAACTTTGTTCCCTTTTTCGGTGAGAGCTGGCCGTCATCCTCATCATTAGCCATGTCTGCCCACAATTGTTGGATTATTTTAACCATTAACTATAGGATCGAAGCAACCTCCGCTCGTGATACCATGTTGAGAGAGAGAGATTTGCAGAGGAAGAGAGAAATTTAATGGAACAGTAAAGCATTGTTTTTCTTCATTCTCAAGCTAACTTTCCAAAAAAGCATTACAAAAGTATTTATATCTCTCTCTCACAACTAGAAGCAATCCTAACCATCCATTCTAGGGTAAGAATCCAACGACTAGAAATTAAAGACAATAAAGTGAAAAACGTAAATGCTCCTTAAAAGTAAATGCGACTTTAGTAGGTGCATGAACAAAACTCCAAGTACGTGCACTGCTGCATCTTCATCTTCATTCTTTACACTTCTCGACCCTATTTCGATTTTGTTGTATCGAAATCGAATATAAAACACCGAAATACAATATAGGATACGGGCATGAAAAAATATGATAGTATATAATTTCTACTTTTGTTCTAGAAATAATAATCTCCAGTTTCGGAAAATCACCTGAAACAAAGAGCCATGATAAACACCAGAGCTGGAGAAAAACTGAACATGGCCGTACCAAATGTTGCAGAAATATAGTACTGTAATCCAGCATAGGTCAGATTAAAACTCAACACCATCCTGCACCATATTTATTAATTAATTAATTAATACTTCCTCCGTCCCTTTATAGACGTCACGTTTAAATCACGATTGAAAGAATTAATTACCATGAAGAAACAATATATGATTTCCTGCACGAGAAATAGGAGAGGCCTTGCTGCATTCATCATAAAATAAGTAAATTAATTAAAAGTTTTCGAATGTATATTGAAGATCATAGCATGTAATGTAAAAATATCGAACCTGGGGAAGAAGTAGGCAACGGGTAGCAAGACGAAGAAGGCGAAGGCTACTCGATACGCGACGAAAACCGAAGGCTTCATTCCAGAAGACATAGCTACCTTGCATAGTAGCATCATCCCTGCATAGCTGCACTTTATCATTATCACTGCACAGTATACACATGCCTTCTCCATCTCTCTCTCAACTGCTTCTGCAACTCTGGAGTGGAAATTAATCCATGTTTGAAGGCCTAAAGTTAATTTTTATTGAATCATGAGTCACACTCCTTATTTTCAATCTTCAATTAATGTATTTTAATTTCATACTTTAGTATTCCTCATATATTCTTTGAATTGTTTACAGACTTTTTAATTCTTGGGGTTGGAAAGCATTGAAAATATTAGTCTAGCCAGTGGCTACTTTCTTGTTAGGGAAATACAAAATCACGTGTCTGCGTACGTTGACTCTATTTGATTCGTCTCATTATTTTAGTTCCGATAGGTCGGATACGAATGTTAAGAAAACAAATTTATCATTATCGAATTTGAAAAGTAAATAAGTGTAAAATAATACAAACAGATCGTTTCAACTGCGACTATGACTGGTCTTTTACAGTGTCATACCACTAGGCATTACCTAATGTACAGTACAATTCAAGTGGAGAAATAGAGCAATTTATTTTTGTTGGTGGACTATTTTAGCCCGTTCTTCATCCTGAGACGTGGACACGGCCGGAATTTCAATATGGGCTTCTTGTTGGGCTTCTTCTATGGAATAGTCCAACACTTGTTGGGCTTTTACGTGGACCTCTTTCTTCCTTCCCCACAAGAATCCATACAGCCCTATTACCAGCAATCCACACCCCAATACACTGCAAAACATCCATTTTTTTCAACCCATGAGTATAACTTTTTTTTTTTCGACGTCTCTTTTTATTATTTTAACAGACTTAAAATAAGTCTTATAACGGACCTTCCCCAGTGAAGAATCTCGTGGAGGAAAAGAGCGGAGAAAATGGCAGCGAGGACGAGAGCCAAGGGCCCGAAAATGGCTGCAAAGACGGGACCTTTCTTCTCTATAACCCATGCTTGCAGCCAGAAGCTCATCCCCGTAACCATCACACCCTGCACATTTTCCAATTAACCTAACTCAATTATTAAAAGAAGAAGAAGATGAAGTCTTCTACTGCTAAAGTACTTCCGAATTAAGCGTACACTGTAAACGACTGATAAAAGATCGATGTTCCACCGGGGCATCCACGAAGACGGATCCCTCTCCACGGCCGCGCCGTAGATTGTTGCAGTAACGCAGCTGAACCCGCTCTGCAGGATCGTGAGCCTCAATTTCCCTGGATATTGTTTCAGCAACGGAGCCTGCATGGTGAGCCACAAGGAGTAGGAGACTTGCGCAGAAAAGGTGAGAAATGAGCCTTTAATCCATTGGTGTTCCGAGTGAGGCTTTTCGTCGAACAGGTGGTGGGCATTGTTGCCATTTGAGTACAAAGGAGGGCCCTTGAAGAAGGTGAAGGCCATGATTCCGGCGATGGCGATTACGGTTCCCGACACTTTGGCCACTCCATGCCACTTGCTTATGCATACCTTTTCAATCCTATTTCAACATTCACTACCTGATTAGTAGTCGTAAAATACTACTATATCGGGACGTAACGTACCAATGTAACGAATACCAAAGTCGAGATAGAGAATTTTATATGAAACTAATCTTTCTTTTATTTTGTTTTGTTGTTGCTTTATCCATAAAGCTGGGGATGTGAACTTAGCAATCATAGCATAAATTAATAATCTAGTTGTAAGCAAATTGATTGAAGAGATTATTTAATTATAAGAGGAGACATTATTTGTTTACTTTAGAATATTTCTAATAAAAGGAAAAAGAAAAAGGACATGATCAAATAAATTCTAGTGTCCACGTCATCATCCTAAATAAAAATGGTGCTAATATAATTGTAGTGGATTGTTACACACTAATTGATTGCTAAAAAGACTAAAATAGTACTACTATATTCATTTTCCATGATAATCGACCACTCATAATTAAATAAGTTACTCATAGTTTAATTAAAGTTTCAACTATTGAAAATAAAAATAAAAACATTTGCAATTTCACCATGCAATTAATTAATTAAATAATATACCTGAAACAAACGGCCATGATAAACACGAGAGCTGGGCAAATGCTAAATATGGCAGTACCAATTGTTGCAGAAACATACTGCAATCCAGCGAAGGTGAGATTTATACTCAACGCCAGTCTGCATGCACAAATAACGATCAATTATTTCGACAGAAATTAAAAAAAAAATAAAAAATTACTAAGAAATTAATTAATTACCCATATGAAGAGACAAAGAAAATTTTGCAGAATCCGGTCCAAGAAATAGGAGAGGCCTTGCTGCAAATGATGATAGAGATTACTGAGAAATTAAACGTAAAATCATCGTGAATAAACTAAAAAAACGAAAAAAAAAAAAAAAAAAAACCTCGGGAAGAAGAAGGCGAAGGGGAGCAAGGCGAAGAAGGCGATGGCTTGTCGATACGCGACGAAGATGGGGGTCTTCATTCCGGAAGTTATGGCTGCTTTTACTAGAAGGAACATCCCTGCAAAGCTGCACTGTATTACTACTACTGCAATGTATACATGTGCCTTGTTCTTCTCCATTTTCTAAGAACCCTAACTAATTCTCACTCTTCTTCTTCACTCACACTCTCTATAAAGAAATGGCCTAACATTTATAGTGTTTTTTCATGAATTAATCATGAGTGATATTCCATATAAGTGCCCACTAACACTCCTCCCTCCACTCCCCAATTATATTATATTCTCTGCAAAGCAACTCAACTTGTAATTTACTTTTTTTGAGTTTGATCGATCGATACATGACATTCGTTGTCCCGACTACGGCCAATCACGGTTCGATGCATGGCATTCTTTGTCCCGACTACGGCCGATTACGCATCAAAATTCATTTTCGTTGATTCTGCATTATTACTTGACTAGTTCGTTTCTGGTTTGTTATAGTATAATTTTAGTTTTACACTATAATCGCATCACGTATCCAAATTGGAAGAATCTATGCACCATAATAATGCATTAAATTCTCAGCACAGTCATATTTCACTGAATAATCTCAACTGTAAATTATACTAGTACTACCTCCGGTCCGTCTAAGTAGGTTGGTTTCTAAATGGAACACAAACCAAGTAAAGTGGGTATAAGGGGTGATGTGATGGAGATGTGATGGTAAATTAGAGTTTAATTTAATTTAAAATATTAAACCTACTCACATGGAGATGTAATTAAAATTAATTAAGTGTGATGTAGATGGTGATGTGATGTTAATTTTTTGCCATAAAAGGAAAGGAGTCTAATATACGGGATATCCCAAAAGGGAATAACAGTCTACTTAAACGGACCGGAGGTAGTATTAATTAAACAATTGGAAAAATATTTCAATTTTACCAAAATGGCCTTGAATGGCGTTTATATTGGGCCAAAATGGGCCATTCTCATTTTCGAAGATCCAGTTTCTATTGGGCTTCAATTTGGGCTTCTTACTGTTAGAAATAATATAACTGCTCTCGTAACTCGATCTTCCCCGTCCATAACGTTCTGTTTCATTTGGTTTGGTTTATAATTTTACGTATCACATCTACATACTTTATTTGTCAAATTGAATGGAACGTAGGTTGTAATAAACACTAAATATCTATTAATATTTGCATATACATAATTAAAAATGAAAGGAGAGTGTTAATATTACAAATATGATTAAGCTTAGACCACAGCTTCCTCCTTTGCACCAAGCTTTTCTTGATTTTGTTTCAGCTGCTTTTCTTTGTTCTTCCCCCATATCACAAAGTATAACCCTCCTATAAGTAACACCCCTCCACATATACTGTCAACAACAACAACGACAACGACAACAAAAATATTAAAATAAATAAATAAATAAATAAATAAATAATCACGCCATCCTCGATATATATTTATATAATAGTGGAGGTCGAGTAGTAATTTATTTATTTATTTAAAGAAAATAGCAGTGTTTTAAAAACCGAACCGAACCGCCGGTTGAACCCGATTGAACCATGAACCGTTTATAATTCCGGTTCATGATTTTTTCCAGTTATTTACGATTTTAGCCAGTTCAACCACGGTTCAACCAAAAAAACAAGAACCGAAGGTCTCGCCGATTCGACCTTCGGTTCGATTTTTAAAACATTGAAAAATAGTATAGTACCTTCCGACATAGAGCATCTCCTTCCAAAGAAAGAGAGAGAAAAGAGCAGTGAAGATGAGTATTAAAGGGGTGAATGCTGCAGCATAAAGTGGGCCCTTCTTCTCTACTGCCCACAGTTGCAACCAGTAACATATTCCAGTCACCACCACTCCCTGCACCCACCACCACCAACTCTTTCATTATTTCTCCATACTATTCTTTAATCTCGCGTAATGAAATTTAGTGACTACGTTTGATTTTAAGATCATTAATTAATATCTTATCGTCAGACCAACACATATAGAGAGTGGATTGTGAAGACATACGCAATAAGCGACAGAGAAAAGATTGAAATCCAATCGAAGCCGCCACGACGAAATGTCCCTCTCCATACTCATCGCCCAGATCGACGATTGTGTGAAACTAAAAAAGCACTGCACCATCGCCAATCGAAATTTCGCTGGATACTGCTTCACTAGAGACGCCTAATCAATAACACAAACAACCCAATTTATACATAGACTTTCAGACAAACAATGCACTGACTCTTGTAAAATGAGACGAGACGAATATATATTAACCTGCATGACAAGCCATGATGCGTAAATGAAGTTGGCTGCAAGCATAAGCAAGCAGCCCAGCATCCACTTCTCGTTGGGCCTCAGTGAATTAATCTCGGCCGTCGGATTGGCCCAACTCATCATCCTCACCGCAGGCCCTTTTACGAACACGAACACCATGGCCCCACTTAGGCTCACCACCGAACCAACGAATTTGGCGATCCCGCCACTATCCCTCAACGAAAACCTTTCAATCCTGACGTACAATTGAACCATTATATATAATATTCAACGAGCTTATTATCAACGAGACGGAGGTAGTATAAGTTTATACATACCTAAGTATGGCCGCGATTAGGAAGGTGATGGCCGGAATCGTGTTAACGCTGGCCGAAGCAAAAGTTGCAGACACGTAGTTTATTGCATATGAGTATAGATTCGAACTCAATGTTATCCCTAGGAAAGAACTTACGAAAATCTTGAAGATTAGGCTGTATGGCAGAGGATGATCGGCGTTCTTCCTAAAACGGAGAACAAAAAGAACATATATAGAGTCTGGTTCATACAGAAATAATAAGTTGTATAAAACGATGAATAGAAAAACCTGTCGAGGAAGAAGGCGAAAGGGGCTAAGGTTAAGGTGGCGAACGCTTGGCGATAAACGACGAAGACGTAAGGATTCATTCCTTTATCAATGGCTGCTTTAGAGAAGATGGCCATGCCTGCATAAGCTAGCTGCACCATTATCATTCCTATCCAAGCTTTATTTTTCTCTAGTTTATTCAACAACCATAATAATACTGTTTTCCCCATATTTTTTTTTTTTAATTTTTTATTTTTGTATTGTTTTTGAACTGAGGTAGCTGATGAAGTGTGGATTGATCAGTGCACAAGTTCTTGAGGTATATATAGAGATAATAACATAAAATAAAATAATGATTTGAGTCCCCACTTCTAATTGAAGCGATCACGAAACATAGACGAACAAAATTGAAGTGTATAAAATATACATAGATGTATGTACGTGTTTGCCAACAAAATCTAAACCCTAATAAAAAAAATTTAAGTACGCTCGTAATAAGAGAGCATTAATATACATATACTATGTTATATAGTTTTGGTTGACGACACAACTTGAAAAATACGAAGGAAACATCGATATAAAAAGCATCAATTCATGACCTATTTGAAGAGACATTTTACCATTCAATTGTTTTGAAGTTACATCTATATATGAAAATATCTCTCCAATTATTTGAGATACGAACCTTTTTTTCTCTATTTTTGAGGCATCCAACTATGAAATTTCGTACATGTATGAATCGATATGCACTTCACTTCACTAATGCAAATCACTTTAATTTAACCTCTTTTTTTTTTTTTTTTCATGCATTTCCTCCTCCTTCCCTTTAAGCCAGGATGATTCGTTTCTTGAATAAATGCAAGATGATATAAAATAATAAAACGACTCCGTTTTTTTTTTTTTTTTTTTTTTTTTTTTTTTTTGGGATTTTTTTTAGGTGTGGCGATGAGTGGGATTTCGCTTTGCAAACAATTAAAAACGTGCCTGTGTAAATTAATTAGGCGCCATTAATGGAAAGAAAAAAAGACAGGTTTACTATACTGTCGTCGAAATCGAATGATGCAATATAGGTTAAGCACACCTTATCTTTGATTTGAGACAATGGAGCAAAGAAAACCCTAGAATCAGTGTGGAAGATTAGGTTGTTGTAATGGCAAACACCACCACTTTAATCTCTTTCTCTCCCACTTTCAAAGTTTGCCTTGTTCTGTAGCGGATGAGATCATCTGTCCCCAAATTGGTGTAGTACCAATGGTGTACCCGATATAAAATTAGGAAGTTTTGATTTTCTCTATTAGTGGTCATTTTGATTTTGGTTATTAATGTATGTCAAAACTTTCTAATTTTGTATCGGGTACACCATTGGTACACGAATTTGGGGACATAGGATCTCATCCGGTTCTGCAGGGGTAGGGGTAGCTCGAGAGGCCTGCTTCATTTTCAAGGTTTAATTTCATCTACGAGTCGAATTGTAGAATGTGGACGTGTTATAGTGGACGAGTATTCGAAACCTTTGCTATCATGCAGTGTAGATGCAATTGGTACTTTAAGCAATAGTATGTTAATTGAAACTTTTTTCTTCCGATGGTGTTGGTTTGAAGCCTCGATCTGTCCCCTACTCTATATACTTTAAGTTAGTGCCTTACATTCCATTTCAAGTAAATGCATGGACACAATGTTGTGATGTGATTCAAACCTGGTTCGATCGATCTGAGCCCTCCAAGTGAAATAAGACGGAGGTTAGTAAAACGTATATATATGCTTACGATAAACATAATATGATATCCATGCACCAATTCCCTATTTTTGTATGGTTCCTTTCTACAAAAGATATATTTCAGATTTCGATCATATATTGTATTAACATTTTCTATTACACCGTCGTTGGATTGGATGCTCGTGTGACGTTTGCATCGAGATCGTTCGTATACTGTTTTCATTCCAATAAAAAAATATGCACGTGCTTAGAGAAGGACGTTATGTATGGAGCATGATAGTTAATTTTTGAAATATATAGTTGATGCCACTATTTGTGGGTGATGTACCTACCCTACCACTAATTATATTAATATCTACACCCCCAACTTCAATATTATTCATTTAACTTTTAATCTACTAATAATATAACAAAAATCATAATATAATTTTATACTAATCTCCCTTTAATCCCTCCAAAAGTTGATCTTTCTCTACACTAATTTTAATTATAGCCGTTAATCTCTTTCGTTAATCCTTCCAAAAGTTGATACTCTCACGTCCATGATAGGTTGAATTGCTCGTAGCATGTGTACGTTTCGATCCTTTTGAGTTTCACTGTAATGTAAAGTCGAGCCTTTTTATATACGGTCTGCATTACAAAATGCACATGTCCAATTATAGTAAACAGACGAAGAACACAATGCAATGCACTAAAATGCGCATATGCTATAAATGATCAAAAAACTATGAACTATTGTTGATCATAGTTTTGAACAGTAAGTGAAGGACAACCGCTGCTTCCCACTCGAAAAACTTCAAACAACGAGTTAACGGTAAAGGAGGGGATATTACGCTATATTATATTTTTGTTTTGAGTGGATATTATATTTTTTTATTTATTCAAAGGAATGTTAGTGAAATCACTAAAAACATGCTTCATTTTTTTTATTTATAAATTTCAATTAACCCTAAAATAAACTTTGGAACCAATGAATTATAAGTGGTTGAAGAAGTGGGCTTTGAAAGGTTTAGAGAATGAATTGTATATTACTCCAAAGCCCAAATTCGTGGACCAAATAAAGTGAAAAACCAAAATTAAGGCCCAATTATCTTTGTTTCCGTTTTTGGAGTACTCCGTTTACGATACCCTTTCTGTTTTGGACGTCCACGAAATACGGCATTTTACATTTTTTTTTTATAACAAAATATCACCATTTTCTTAATTTTCTCAGCCTAAGGAGCCTTATAGTAATCTAGTTTCCTAATTGAAAAAATTGAAGGAAAAAAAAATAAATAAATAAATATTGGCGAGGGCAATAAATTAATTGACAAAACATGGGTGCAACTGGAAATATGAAAATGAGCAAGTTAAAATGAAAAAAATCAAAATGCACGAACAAATTTGCAGTTTTATTTGCAAATTTATATTGTCTCACTTTATATTCGAACGAGTTTATTATAATACTCCCTTGCGCATTCTTCAAAACATGAAATTATGGGTTAACATATGAAGTCAGAGTTCGATTTAAATGCAAGTGTGTGTGCAATAAACATCTCACAAAATTAAAGAAAGTATAATTAAACACAATCTTTTAATACAGCAGAAATTGGAGTATTCGTTTTTTCAGAAAAAAAGAAAAGAAAAGAAATTGGAGTATTCTGTACTGATGATCAGTTGCAATAACTATACTATTTAAAATTACCAGAAAATACGGATTTCAGACACCTCACATGGAAATATTTCCTAATTTGAAATTATTTTTTAATCTAAAATTTGTTAATTTATAACTTTAATTTGATACTTTAAACTTATAGTGGATTAATATTGCATGCATGCATTGTTTGTAATTCAAATTCTGATAAAATTGTGCATTAATCAATCAAAATATTCTAATCAATTAAACTTAATTTCACTTGAATAATGAAATGGTTATTTTATGTAATTTATGCTAATTATTCTATCAGAACATTTATGTATATATTTGAAGGTATTTATAAATTTAATTGACATACCAATCAAGTTCTTTTTTTTTCATATAATTTCAATTTAATAATTTAAGATATTATATTAGAAAACTTACATAATTTATTATAAATACTCCACGTGGTTTCATGAATCTGAAGTAATCTTAAATATTATAAGTCACTTGATTCATTATTACACTATAAAAGTAACATATATACATAATTAACATATCATTCTTAATATGAAATATCAAGTAGACTAACAACAATAATTATCTAGCTAGGGTTTAGATCTATTTAATTATTGAGTCTCATAAATCTAATTATAGGGCCATAGAATTAATATATGTAGCTAGCTAGTTTAGTTATGTTAATTCAACAAGAGCCTATGCTACAAAACGATTTAAAATTAATCGTAAAAACGTCACTCGTAAAAACGTCACTCAGTATCGAATTCAGAAAAGTTCAACCATATCGGCGATTTTTTCTAGCTCCACCGTTTGAATGTATGAATATGTAACACATGAAATAGACAACTCATTACTTGTCCAAAAAGAAAATGAAACATTGAAATTCAATAGACTTTGAAATTTACACTCCATGATAAAAAAAGAACAAAAATGAAGAAAAGAAAAAACAAACAAGTACAAATTCTATGTTCCCCCCTTATTAATTCTTTGAATAGATAAATTCAATCTATTTATTCATTCATTCTCAAGGTAATCAATAATTTATAGAAACAAACATATATATAAAAAAAGAAGAAAATTAAAAATAACCCTTTCCCTTTCCCCCCAAAACCCCAGAAAATTACTGTGTTTTTTTCACCACCATTCTTCCTTCCTCAGCCCCACTTATCACCTCCTCCTCCTCCTCCTCCGCCCCCCCCTCTGACACCTCCGCCCCCACCCCCACTTGCCTCCATCTTTAACACCTCTCTCTCTCTCCTCTCTCTCTCTCTCTCTCTTCACTCACTCAGTCTCTTACCTCACTCCGCCGCATTCGCGAGCGGAGACGGCTGCTTGTTGGCGATCATCTCGTAATCGCCAACATCGTCGTCGTCCTCGTCCTCGTCCTCGTCGTCGTTGCTCTCGTTGTCCCGATCCGGGTCGGGCTGGTGGAGGGGCCACTGCTGCTCGGGGCGGGCCATGATGGGCGGCATTGCGGCGTGATTCTTGGCCCGCTCCCGGTAGATGGCGTCGAGCTGGTGGAAGTAAGGGCAGGTTTTGGAATCCTCGGGCCGCTTCTTGTTGCTCTCCTTCACCTTCTTGAAGTACTTGTTGATGTTCTCCCACTTCTCCTTGCATCTCTTCGAATTACGCTTGTACCCTAGATTCGCCATCGCCTTCGATATCTCCTCCCACAGCGGGCCCTTGGGCCCGTTCTCCTGGTATTTCAGGTCGAGGTCTGTTCGGAGCTTTATCAGCGCCTCCACCTCCGCCTTCGGCCACCTCGACGAGCTCGGTGACATTCTGTCGTCTCCGCCTCCGCCGTTGTCCACTCGGTTTGGTGTCATTTCTAGCGTCTTTGTTGGTGTAGTTGCTGCTAGCGGCTGGGGTTCGGATGGCGGCGGAGGGAGATTGGTCTGAAGCGGCGGCGGCGGCGGCGGAGGATGGAGCTGCATTTGTGGCGGTTGTGGTTGTGGTTGTGGTGGTTGTTGTTGTAATGGGATATGGAGATTGGTTTGGCCGGTGACTTTTTGTAAGAAGGAGATGACGGCGGCGTCCTTGGCGGCGGCGACGGAGCGTTCCTGGACGAGGAGGTCGTGCTCGCGGTTCATCCTGGCGGCCTCCTGCAGCCGCCAGGCCTCCTCCCGGGCGACGCGGTCGCGTTCGCGTCGCTCGAGGGCTTCGAGAAACTTCTGCTGCAGCTCCTCCTGCTTCTGCACCACGTCCCCCATCAGCTTCTCGAAGTAGTCCTTCCACTTCCTCTTCCTCCCTCGCCGCCGCTGTATGTCCTCGTCAGAGGAAGTCGAAGACGACGACGACGTCGAGTTCGAGAACGGATGCGAAGGCTGCAGCGGCGGAGCTTGATGCTGATGCTGCATTAACTGCGGCTGTTGAGATAGCTGAAACGGGGAGGAAGAACTCAACGGGTTAGCAATGGCGGCTATCTTCGGCGGCAGCACGCTCAGCGGAACCGGACTCGCCGATGGAACAGTAGCGCCGTGCGACGGCGGCATTTGCACCGACAGCGGCGGCGGCCGCGGCGGAGGGGAGAAGTGGTTGGGGGAGGTGTTCTCGAGAGCCTCCAATTGATCGAAGAATCGATACGATTTCCCGTCGGCCTTCGACGCCCGGCCGTCCTTTGTCCTCTTGTGATACTTGAACACGTTCTCGAATTTCTCCTTGCATTTCTTAGCGCTTCGTTGAAACCCAAGCTCCGCCATTTTCCTGCAAATCGGAGCTTCTTCTTCTTCAGTTTCTTCCATTAATCAACAAATAAAAACCAAATCTTTACACACATAAAATAAGAAGCAAGAAATTAACTGCAAAAAGGACAAAACAAAATTCGAATTCAAAGCTAGCTGTGGAAAAATCCGAGTGAATTATTCAAAAACACAGCTCATTTTTCACCTTCTTTCCAAAAAATGGTCCCAGAATTATAATATTCAAATCCCGTTTGCTAAAAATGAAGTCTTTACATTTTCTGCAGAATTTCTGCTAAAAATTTGAAAATTTTGAAGAGGAAAGAAAGGGTATTTCGAATTAATTAATCTCCTGTTTTTTGCTAAAATTGGCAACAAAGTGCCAAGAAACAAAACCCAGACTGAAGGGTGAAAGGTAGGAATATTATTCATCACTTCCCTTGAAAGCTGCTGATTTCTTGTTAAACTCAACTGAAAGAAGAAAACCCTTTTTAAATGTTTAAAAACAAAAAAAGTAGAAACTCAAATCAATGAAAACCATGATCTGAAGATTCCTTTTACAGAAAATTCAAGAATTCTTGAAATCGATGCAGCAATCTGCACGACAGTATGTGAAACTGTGCAACAATTAACATTAAATGTTTTTTTTTTTCTTTTCTTTTTTTTTTTTCAAAAAAGAGAAATAAATCATTGAATCTAATGCTTACCTGGAAACTTCTTCCCATAATGGCCCTTTAAGGCTTGCATCTCTAAAGGTACCATCCATATCAGATCGAATTTTCAGTAGCGACAACGTCTCCTGCCTCGGCCACCGGTTTCCTCCGCCGCCTCCGCCTCCTCCTCCGCCGCCGCCAATTCTTTCATTCTCCTCCGCACCGCCCGCCGCGGCGGAGCTAGACGCGCCGACCTCGCTGCTCCCGCCGCTAGCTCCGCCGCTCTCGTGGGCCTCGACCGCCGCAGCCGCGTCGGCTGCGGCGGTCGAGATGAGGCCAGAAACGCCGAGCATACTGTAATAGTCTCTCTAGCTGCTGCAGCCTAGCTCCAATTACTACCGGATGGAAAGAAATTAAGGGGGAAAAAAGAATAAAAAATAAAAATAAAAATAAAAATTAATGTATGACATATGATGGGTGAATTCTGTGGGTTTTTATGAAGATAGAGAGCGGGGTTAAATTTATTTTATTTATTTCGGTGGGATCTGCCTGTCAATCTCACAACACTCATTTCTTTTTTATTTATTTTTTTGAAATTACAGCAATTTTTTAAATTATTAATATTTATTTCCCCTTTTTTTCTTTCCTTTTCAGCTGAGGAATCTTTACACCGTTTTTCTTTTTTCCTTTTTTTTTTTTTTTCAGCACACCAAGTATTTGAGGATTTTATTGTAATTGAATATGTCGCTAGAAAAGGATTATGCGACATTACTTTTTATTCACCGTATATATATTTATTTATTTAATTATTTCATTAAATTAAATAATAATTCGTATTATTTAAATTTATATATTTATATATTGAAATTATGAAGTAGTGGTGGTGTTTTGTGTGTCCAGCTAAAAATAGTTAAACGCCGGCCCATGTAGGTCACCTTTGCTTTTTAAGGCCTTTGGATTTCGGTGCCCATTTTCGCTTAAACATGTGGGCATCTTCCCCGAAATGACCAAACTGCCCCTCACATGTCCACCATTGACCTTTTTTAATCAATCCCTCATCGGATCGTTAATCAGGGATTTGCTTCGTAAACGGGATTCTCCCCCTCACCTTTTTTCTAATCTGACCAAATTGCCCCTCCCCGCCAACTAGCTTAATTTAATTAATTAATTAATTAATTAATTAATACTTGCTGTTAAAGGGTTTAAACCCTTTTGATAATTATTTGTTACTATGGTAGGTACCTGTGCCGCCACGTTGTACATGGGTCCCATCTCTCTCTCTCTCTCCTTCATTTTTTTTTTTTTTTTTTTTTTTTTTAGAGGTGGGAGCCATGGGAGTTTTTGAATTAAAAGTCTTAGAAAACTAATTAGGTGTAGGCCATATTATTAGGCAAACTCATTTATGAATAGAAGTAAATAGTGGCCATTTTCTGTTAGGTTTGCAACCTACCGTAATAAATAGATTGGGATTTCATCTTATTATATCATTCATCATTATATAAAAACAAATAAATAAAATCTTATACTTACATAAGCTCTAGCTGTAATACCCCACTAATTATGCATGCAATTTGTATTATTTTAACACCTAGGGAATTTGATCTTACGTGTTACCAAACCCTCTATTCCTAGTATGGTTCAGAATCCCGTATAAAAATGAAACAAGCTGATTGAAGTGGAACGAGAATATTTTTTGGTGTGCGGCTAGTCGTTATGATTATAGAGTGAATTAAAGCAAAGTGTATTGATTAATGAATAATATAATAGTATTGAATTCAGGTGCCAGTTTGGCTACAGTAATGGTGGCAGGGTTAGGGAATTAATTACACAAAATTTTAAGTGTATTTATTTTTTGGTGCAGTTTACTTTCTGATCATTGATAGTGGCTACCATGTTTATACCATCCCTTAATTCTTGGTTAATGCAAACTAACCCCCAATTTTATATTAGCAGTACAAAAATTATTAGGGCTTATTTTGTTTGATATGTGCACCTAACCTCTATATTTATTCCATATAATTAATTGGCTAGTGGTTAATTATTTTATATATTTTATGGGAGGTTATTTTTTTATTAATTGTAAAAGTTTTACCCAAAATAAGCTAATATAGATGATTAACATTATAGTAATTATGTAATATATAAGCATACTTTATAGTAAATTCAAACCAATAAATTTATGTTGAAAAGGGCGCCAAAGCAAGTTTGGATGTGGACAAATGAAACTTCAATCTGAGATCCATTTTATGTTTAATCTAAACAGTTGCTCCATTAGCATTAATCTTATGATTTATTTTTATTTTTTTTAATTTACAAAAGATATCATAATTTTTTTATAGAGTTTTATTTCATTTCTTAATTAGGGCTCATAGTCGGGCCGAGTATTTGACATGTCCAAAAAGTTCTTCAGAATATGGGCCTTGCTAAGAGTTACTATAATTATTGAAGGTTTGGTTAAAAATATATTATAGCGTATTCTTTTTACTACATCCTTAGCCGTTTTTATCTCACTCTTTATGTGCCCCGTTTTCTTCTCTTCCTCTTCACACTTCCCTTTTATGTTAAAATTTTTTAAATAAATTGATTATGAAGGTTTGGTTGACGATTTTGCTCAAAAATATTAGGATCAGGGTGATCGTTTTAAAATAAAAGAACAAAACTATTTGTTCATTTCTTTTATATCTTGTAAGACATAATCATAATATAGTTATTGCTATTATATTTTAGCAATAATATCTTAATATCATAATAACACACTACCTTAATATTAATTGAGACGGGCTTGGACCATGACGTTCTATCAAAACACAGTAAAAAAAAGAACATTTGGCCCATTATTGAGTAAACAAATGGTCCACAATTCAAACCATGTTTTTACCTTTCTATCCAAAAAATTTGCAAACTACCAAGAAAAAAAATGGGCCATAAAAAAATAAATGAAAACCGGTGGAGCCATCAATAATTAGGCTATTAAATGCATAAATATGAACGGAAAACCATATTTCTTTATTACCACACTATCATTCATTCATGCAAATTCAATTTAGATAACGAAATTTTTGAATAGGGGCATAATCGTCATAACAGAAGAGCAACAAAAATAGGCAAGGGCAAAATGGTAAATGAAGAGATAAGAGGGGTGGAGAAGCAAGGTAGGTAAACATCCAAGGCGCAATGGGCACCGCTAATATTTGTCTACATATTAAGGTGAATGCTACGTAATTGATTATCGAGAAGACTACTCACATTTATTCATTTTCAACTCTCGTCGATCAATCGACCGCGTCACCGAGGACTCGAATATGAAATCGACTGCACCATGATTGGTTTAACTTTTATACATGGAAATAATTAAGTGTAAAATGAAAGGGGACGACAGGATTAAAGCAAGAAAATAATATTGAATGTTAAATTTAAATATAAAGCTAACAGTGGGTGGAATATTTATTAAATAAAACTTATATTCGACGGAATACGCATTTTTTTTAATAATAATAATAATTGTTCTGTACATCATTATATAAAGTCATATACTCGTATTATACGCCAACAATTAAAGATTTCTGATCCCAATAACAATTTATTTATTAATTGGGATCAGATATATTCTTGCCGTAAATTCGTTTGAAGTCGAAATTTACCTTCCTACCGTTAAGCCAACGATGAATAAGTGATTGAATCCATCCAATTTATATTATTGGGGAGAGATCGAATATATAATTATTATGAGTTGGAATATATACGATGGAACGTCAACGTCTTAAAATTTGACAATTTAAATATCCTTTCAAATCAAGGATAAAATAATTTTTATTTTCCTCCCTTGTAATTTATAATCTCGTGGCTAATATATAGTATTTTAAATTTATTTAGATTTGTAATTTAATGCGGCAGTTACCTACCAACTAATAATAAACTAGTCTAGTTTGTAAAGGTTACTTGCAATAATAATGTGTAATTTATAGTTTGAAATTGTACTTTTCTTGTTATTTATTAATTATTATTTATTAGGAAGGAAAGAACATTTGAGTACTTATTCATATATTTTTTTCAATTATGATTACTTCTAGTTAATAAGTATTTGAATTTGTGTTTCTTTGCCTATTTATCCACTTTTTTTTTTATATATATATAAATTAATTTATGGCTCAAAACTGCATTCATATACTCTCTTCGATACATTTATAAAGAAATAATTATGATTTCGATGAATCTCTCATTTATCATGGGCTATTTCTGAAAGTAAAAATTTATTAGCCCAATAGTGAATATTATATGGGATGCTCGTCGCGAATTAATTCCATAGTCAGATGATAATTATAGTCGAGTACTTTTAATCGAGACTGTTTTAAATCTCGTACGTAAAAGGTTTAGCCGCTTATGAATGGAACGGGAGAGCATTATGTCGAAGGCCCAATTTGATGTTATTATTTCTATCTTAAAAATCTTGCAAATCTCAACATTTCAATCTAATAACATGAGGGAAAACAATCTTTACAGCAAACAATAGCTATAAAAATACTAACTGCTTCATCCCATTTTCCCAAAAGAGGGTTTTCTCCTTTTCAAATTCCAATTCCCTTCAAATATTCCCACTAAATATAGGGAGAAAGTATCTAACACCCCACATGCAAATTATCAATTATGGAGTAGCATAATCATTTAAGTGTTACACCCACCACATAAAATATACACATACAAGTATAATACACTCATACATACACGTGTACATATTATTTTCCTATCAATCCAACTTTATTAGTTGTAACATGAAATCGTAAAATATAGAAATGACTCGAGTTCGATGGGACGGGAAGGTAACACAGAGATTGTGACACGGGCCTATATGTATGAGTTGTCCAATAGGGAAAATATGAAGGTGGGGGCATGTTGAAAAGTTACATATACACAAAGGATTAATTGTAACATGCGTAGCATGTGAATATAGACATAAATCATGTGTCGTCCATGTGGATTTTTACCCTTTCCCCTATTTTTTTTAATAATCTATTTTCTTGCATCTATGATTAATTAACGTCTACTTTCTTTCTCTTTATTTCAACCCCTTTTAACTAATCCGTCGATTACGAGTCTGTTGAATGTTTGTGAGCTCGTTATCGAAGGAATCAGGTTATTGTTGTTGTAAATTGTAATCTATTC
Organism: Thymus mandschuricus; assembly: GCA_029379335.1. Classification (NCBI taxonomy): domain Eukaryota; kingdom Viridiplantae; phylum Streptophyta; class Magnoliopsida; order Lamiales; family Lamiaceae; genus Thymus; species Thymus mandschuricus. The sequence continues at coordinate 41,207,656 of CM057074.1, forward strand.
GATTCCCTTTTTGGAGGCCCCCATTAATTGGAGAATTTGTTTTATCCTATTAACATACTATACTAATCATAAATATAGGGATCGAATATATAGGAGTATTTTTACCTTTTTCATGTAGTTATAAAAGTTTACTACTTATATATAAATGTAGCTCTAGTATTTTTAATTTTTTTTTTTCAGTTTGGATATTATATATGTCCCACATTTTTTTTTGTGTACATTCGTGTTATAATATTGAATTAATTATCTTTATTTAAAAATATCCAATCAAAAATTTAGTATTATTATTTTCAAGCACGATAGGGCATGAATTTCAATAATTTTTCACATAATCTAGTAACTAATTAATGCTCACCAAAAAAAAAAAGAATTAACTCTGTATTAACAGCATAAAATTAATTAAGTACTAATCAAGTAGTAGTATTATAACAACATTAGAGTAATGAATAAGCTAAGGAAACCATGTGGAGTGAGTTAATTGCGCAGGTAACAGTGATAATGATGTTGGTTAAGACACATCAATTAATTAGTTATAACGATAATTATGTACGACCACCTCCGTCCCACTTAATCAGTCCACATATGCCCTGACAATCTGACACAATAACCAAGAAAAATAGAAATATCGGCATTTTAAAAGGTCTTTTTTACGTTAATTCGTTTTCTTGCATAAAAGAAAAAACAAAATGATTAAGTGGGACGGAAAAGTTACTTGTAATTGTATATATGCAAAGGATGCCTTCTCCTAGGGTTTTTAGACTCTCTCTCTCTCTCTCTCTCTCTAAAGAGGGCATGTGAAAGAGCAGCCAAAAACATCATGTAAATCACATGCAAGAGTGTGTTTTAGCAAACGGTTATGGAGTGTGGTGAGATAATTGAGATAGGCAATCATCTTAATTAGGCTAATTACTTAATTAGTTTGTTTAAGGATTTAATTACTCTTTTAACAAACGCCTAATCCAATATTATGGCGTGCTTTCGCCGATTATTCTAACTAGGGTTCAATTTCAACGTAAGAGATTAACATTCCTCACGATTGCTATTTACATCTTCTTCCATTATTGTTACTTACATTAAAATAGACATACACACACCACATGCACACATCTAAATTGTTGGATCATGCTTAATCGAATTAATATCAACGATTCAGATGTAACTCTAATCTTATTATGCGAATCGAATTCGGTGATTTAAGCTGCGTTTTCGATAAAACGGCTATTTTAGTAGTACAAACTTGATCAAAATCTAATCTTTCAACATCATCATCAACAATGCCAAACATAGCCCACCGCCGACATTTTCATGTATTAAGTAATCGATTCTTTTGCTACTAAACATAAACTAATCCATCTTCATCATTGTTCTAATCTTTCATCCCCTTTTTTTAATAAATAATAATTCATGCATATGCGTTGAAAAAAGTATTCAATTTTATAATAGGATCAAGAAATTAAACATGGTACGATTTAATTTGATAGGAATAATCCATGTGGGACTAAAAACTGAGTACACTTTGCAAAAATGGGAAATAATATTTCAAAAGCCCATAAATTTAATATTTCAAAATTTATTAAGCTGCATGAAAATAAATATATATAATAATTGGTTGATTAATTGTGATTTGGCAAAATCTAATAATTAAAATCATGATTGATTGTCAAATCAAGAAGATAAGATAAAACCTAGAGGAAAGTTATTGCTTCAAAAGCCACAAAATTCCCATCAAAGAATAGTAGTAGTGTTTAAACTTTTGGGATATTTATATTCAAATTTTACCATGTTTTTTCAAATTGAAAAATGGAAAAATTGAGAATCAAAAGAAGTGAAAAAAGTAAAAATAAAAAGAAGTAGAGAGAGAGAGAGAGAGAGAGTAAGTGCAGTGGAGGTCCATGAAAGGGATGAGTGAAATGTGAAGGTCTCTATTCATGGGCCCATTTGGATTAAAGCACACCACTCTCAAAAAGCCCAAACTCAACACCCATTCATAAAAATTTCTTCACCATGTGACTCCATTTCAATTTTTTGACAGCCCACCATTTTGTTGTGTATCACTCACTGTGTGTGTGTTAGAGAGAGAGAGAGAGATGATTGTAGCGGCCTTGTCTATTTTGATAATACTAATATATAAATGCCGTTACTCATGTCACATTCCATGATCTGACTCACATATGGATAAGCTTCTTCCTTTTTATTTATTTTGTTTATCCTTTTCCCCTTTATACATTTTGTTATATTCCAAGCACATATGAGCTAGCTCATGCCAAAGAAATATCAGCGCAAACAATATACTTCTTCCGATCCATTTATATTATAGATTAACTTTCAAAAACGAGCAAAAGATAATGTAACGTGTGAAAAAGTAACAAAGCCCAGATAAACCGAAATGAGAACAAGACATTTTAAACGAGAGATCGAACGATTCCTCTTTGCTACTATAGTGTATATATGTAGATATTTTACGAAAATTATGATATTATCTAAATTTGGAAAGTCGTAGTCCGAGTCCCTCAGATAAGGACAAGCAGCAGCCTTTCAAACTCGGTAGATATTTTAAAAAATTATACTAATAATTTTATTATTATTATTTTTTGCTTGTTACCAAAGAATATTACAACAACTCTTGAATTATTTGTAAGGTCAAATTCCCCATGGAATATTATCCATATATATATTAAAATATTATAAATGCCAACTTGTAACGTCGACTTTTTTTCCGATGAAAACAAACTCCCAATTATTCTTTTATTCAAATATTCGCCTCATTCACACTAACTATAAAAGGAAAGCCCATTATTTTTACCTATTCGGCCCATTAAATCACTTCAGCCCAATATTATGGGCCGAACAGGCCCATTGTTATAGCTTGATTTTCGATCCAGTTAGGGCCCAACAAAGCCATTGGGCTCAATTAATCGGCCCGATAAATCTATATGGGCCGAGCGGGCCCATTACTCTGGCTTTTCTGTAAAAAAAATTTTATTAACAATGAAATTTACATACTCAAATCGTCTCCTTTTACTGGAGTTAGCTCAATTTGTACTCTCTCTCTCTCTCTCTCTCTCTCTCTCTCTCAAATAACGCGGGAAATAAAAGTTGATCCGTTTCCAGTTACTGCAAATTCAAGGTTTGATCCATTGCTTTGATTCGAAGGTACAGTTATTTTGCGGCGATAAGTGGGAAGCACACTACATGTTCGATGAAATGCCAAGCAATCGTCAACTTTGTATAATCGGTGAGTTTCAGTTCAAATCTGTCGATAGTGATTGTTCGACTCCATACACATTTGGATGGGTTTTCTGCATTTTCAGCATCTCGTTTCGTTAGTGTGGAATGTTTGAGTGAAGAAATATTGGGGTTTTACAGTGCTGTGTTCTAGCATATTGGAAACGTATTGGTTTGGCAGCTTCAAAGGTTCGAGTTGATTGTATTTGTATCGGTTTGCTGAAAGAACGATGCTTCGAAATGGTAGAATCGGTCGGTATTTCAATGTCTATCAGAGGCTGAATGTTGCCTGGTTTTGTTCTTTTACGGAAGCTGGCACAGATATTGATAGAGTTGTGAGGATCATCAATGATCATCCTTTCCCACATCAGCCGCTTCGTCCCACTCTACAACGCCTGATTTCCCCGGCTGAGTTATCTACTCCGTTTGTCGAAAATGTACTTGGTAGCTTGTTTGGTGCGCATTCGAATGGATTGAAAGCGTATGAGTTTTTCAAGTATTGCCTTGATAGTAAGCTCTACGTTCCTAGTTCGGGTGCATTTGATAAGACACTGCATATACTTGCACGTATGCGTTACTTTCAGAGAGCGTGGGAGTTATTAGAGAGTATGAAGCTGAATCACCCTTCCCTGCTCACTCTCAAGACGATGAGCATAATGTTGTCTAGAATAGCGAAATGCCAATCCTATGAAGAGACTCTAGAGGCATTCGAGAGGATGGAGAGGGATATATTTGACGGGAAGAAATTTGGCACGAACGAGTTCAATGTGCTTCTTCGTGCATTCTGCACGCAGCGACTGATGAAAGAAGCGCGATCTGTTTTCCACAAGATGCATCCTTTGTTTCCTCCTAACACAAAGACCATGAATATCTTGCTTCTCGGGTTTAAAGAATCTGGTGATATTACTGCTGTAGAGTTGTTCCATCATGAGATGATTCGGAGGGGGTTTAAACCTAATAACGTTACTTATAATATCAGAATCGATGTTTACTGTAAGAAAGGCTGTTTTGGTGATGCTCTAAGACTTCTTGACGAGATGGAACGTGCGGGTTTGTCTCCCTCGGTAGAGACAATAACCACGTTGATTCATGGAGCTGGGGTGGCTCGTAATATCCCGAAGGCAAAGCATTTATTCGAAGAAATTAGTAGAAGATCTCTACAGCCAGATACCGGAGCCTACAATGCTTTATTGAGTTCTCTAATAAGATCGAAGGACGTGCATGGTGCAGCAGCCTTAATGGAGGAGATGGAGAAGGCAAACATCCAGCACGACAATGTCACGTATCATAATATGTTTCTGGGATTAATGAAATCAGATGGTATTGATGGTGTTTCTGCACTTTATACGAAGATGGTTGGGAAGAATTTTGTGCCAAAGACTCGTACTGTTATTATGCTGATGAAGTGTTTCTGCCAGAACAGCAGGGTTGATTCAGGATTGGAGTTCTGGAATTATATGGTGGAGAAAGGGCACTGCCCTCATAGCCATGCGCTAGACCTTCTGGTCACGGGGCTTTGTGCTCGAGGGAGAGTCGAAGAAGCCCTTGCTTGCTGTAAGCAGATGCTGGAAAGAGGTAGACTCTTGAGTGATCGAGTGTTTCAGATGATGGGGAGGTTTTTGGCGGAGCAGGGGGAACCAGAGAAGTTCGAGGAATTGGAGCATATGACGAACAAGTTAAAGCTTCTGTTGCCTTCGACTCCTGCACGGAGCAAGACCGTTCGTATATGATCCGAGTCCCAACTACGGAGAAGAATCTATCATCTCCGGATTGCAGGATTGTAGAGAGCTGTAATGAATAGTTGGAAGCATACCTTCCTTATGTCTTGTTAAATTTGTAAAATTCAGCATTGCGTAAAATCGTGTGTTTTATATAACAGTAATACACGGAACCTAAATTTATCGTAACAACTACTTTTCGACACACTGTAGAGGATGTCGAAAGAGTCTAAGCGCGTATATCGTGAACGTCGGGAGTATAGTAAAAAAAACAGAGACATAATTAATTGTTGGCGTATTCAAATAAGTGTCTCGTCCCTCTCCAATACTAAAGATGGTGACCAAGTACATTGAACGAGCAAACCATTCTTCTTTCTCATGCTCATTTTCTCGAGAAAATAACGAACTCGAAAGAAGAAATCAAACGATACTAGGAGCATCTCCGTCCCAGTTGCATACAGCACGAGGCCACCGTGTCCTAATGCAGTCGACCAAAGGTGCATGCTGAGGGCTCGGTTCCTGACTCGACTCCGCTTCATTTCTAACTGTGTATTCCTCGGCAGTCCACCTAGGCGGAACGCTGACTCTCACCTTTGTTAATCTAGGTCTTTGAGTTGGAATTTCGTTTCCTTGGCTACCATTGACAATAGATTTTGCTATCCCGTTAAAATGGTAGAGATCGAAAACCTTCTTCCCCATCGTTTCACTCGGGTCCTTCACTCCACCTTTGCTCTTGTCCAAATCCAGTAGAGCCTGCCAGAATTCATTCCACACAATGAAATCTGTACTGCAGAGCTGCTCAACCTTCTCTCTTGGGAGGTCAATCCTCATGTCTTTGAGAATTTGATGGAATGCTTCAACACTTATGAAGCCGCCGCCTCCACTTTGGTCATTAGCATCAAAAGCTGTCCGGATTTGAGTTTCTCTGTTTTCGAGCTCGTTCTCTGCTAGGACCTTGGTGTTGAGAGCAAATAAGACTGTATAGTGAGAGTCGCTTCCAACTACCCATATTGGCCAGATAGGGCATTTAAGATACTGCCCAACTTTGCAATAGTTGAGGGATTCTAACAGAGTGAGAAAACCGACTTCCACCGTTGTTGAGATGCCTTTTACGAACATGCCACCACCCAAGTCCATTTTCCCATCAAACACATTAGCGACAGCACTCCCGGAGAGTAATAAGTTCACGATTTCCTATTTTTCGTATAAAAAGGTTAGAATCAGTACAAGCCAAGCAAAGGAGAAAACCCACAATGCAAGTTGTATTTGAACAATCAATACCTGTGATGCATGCCCAAAAGGGGCAGTCACTAATGGTTGACCTGGGTCATCCCTGTCCTCTTGAATAGTGTGCTGACGAGAAACAAAAACAAGTTCATTAACTAAAACATAAATAAATTAAAATGGAGAATCATTTAATGTATACCCAGCCACATGATACACGCTTGCATGAGAGCGAGAAGCATTACGATTTCTAAACAATTTTCAAAATTCACTGTTATTGCTTAAAATAACAAACCGCGACATGCTTTTGTTTAGTAATCCACACTCCCTGAACCTGGATAAGAATCTTGAGAATAGGATCTTATCTCGACTAAATTCACATTAATTAGTACATTTAGTTTTGCAGGTAAGATGGACCGATATAGTATCCAAATCATCTCACAAACTCATTAAAGAAATCTTTTCGAGGTTTATGCTTTTTTGGCAAATTAGTTACAAGCATTAGAAACAAAATCTGTGCTATTTCAGTTCGTAGTTTTAAGAACCAAATTTATAAATGATGTTTAATGCGCCAGCAAGGATACTTTCTGCTCGATTTAACTATTGAAACATGTCATTTAGATAAAATACTCAGTCATATGGTAGAGTAGTATACCAGTCCTCGAGATAATAATGCAGATATCAAGAAGAGCAATGCCCCCAAGCGACTTCGAAAAACAGGAAGCAGAGCTTCAAGTAATTGGGCTGCTCTTGATCGAGAAGTGCAGGTAGTGACTCTCAGAACTTTCTGTAAGTGAGATCCAGATTCAACAGAAAGACCTCCGAGTAACTTCGCAATCACCTGTGAAACAAGGATCGTCCACATTAATAAAAGAAACGAGAACTGTAGCATGTGATAAAAAAAGGTAATAAATCAATGACGCTAACCCAATCATAGGGAATTTAACAGAACTAACCTCATCCTCTGGACCTTGCGAAGTTCCTGCCATTTCATCATCAATAATATTCAAAGATGCTATTACTGCTGATTTATTGCTTCCACACATAAAGAGTATTTCACTCATGCTCCTCACCAGTGCTCTGTTTAGAAGAAGCAGAAGTTATGTCAGTAACATATAAATCAAATGGCAACATTGAAAACAAAGTGAGTCGATATATATTAGCAATTCTTCTTCTTCTTCTTCTTCTTTCTAAGTGTAATTTTATGTTGTAAATCAGAAAAGCATGGAGATGAAAAGTCCGTATAGATCTAGGAGCTCTCAGAAAATAACAAACAGCAGCTTTAAGGAAAAAGATTGAGCAATTCAGGACCTTGACTTTTTTTCCTCTGTGAGCGATGAGAACATAAGTTCTGCAATGGGCAAGTTGTTCGGCTCACTTCCAATAGCCAAATTTGAGAAATTATTTGGTACTACGTTAATGGTTTCCTCTGGAGAAAATAAAAGATATTTGAGTACAAAACCCTGCACCACCAAGGGATTAAGTTTAGCAGAAAATAAAAACAAGGAATACATTGACAGGTGGAAAAGCATAAGTAAAGCAAAGCTGACTGAAACAATAATCTCAAGCAGAAAAGGACGGGATTTTGCTGCGTGGTTGAAATATTGGATAAAACCAAAACTAATGAACACTTGAGAATGATCCTGTGTGTTTCTATCCTTCCACATTCAATTTCAACCTCCGGATTCTAGAATTAAATTAGAGTCCTCCATCAAACTTGGCAATAACAAATTCTCTCCACATTAAAGGTTCCTCATATAGATATTTCTTGTAATTTGATCAGGAATGCATAGAAATGAGAAATGATATTCGTAAACATGATCACCACGAGAGGCATAGTACAATTATTACCTGTATGGCTGCTAAGACACCACAGGGCCCACCTTCATGCTGTACCAGCCCCATAGATGTTTCAGGATCCGAACTAAACCTGCAAAGGAGTTGATTCCCACCAAGTCAGAGATAACACCAACAAAAGCCCATACGTCAAATAGCAGATAAATTGTAGAACCAATCAACCAAATATGACCTGTAATAGTTCCACGAGGATAACAACAAAAAGACTTACGTAAAACAGTTACATTCAAGAATTCGACTCCAGCAAAGAAAAAATAACTCGTATAAATTAAATATCTTGTTATCATAGAGGAATAAACGCAACACACACACACACACACAGAGGTCAGATGTGGCGAAAGTTGGCATCGCAGATGACTCCCACCCATTAGCAACACTTAGGATAGCAACATAGAAAAGTTTTTGTAGTAATGCGCCTATAATCTCCCCCATTAGCTTTTACAGCTCACCATACTTACTCACTACTATTTCGATTATAAGAAATAGACGTTATATCAATAATTCAAGCACGAAACAAGTATAAAATGAATCTGAAAGTTCGGAAAATCAACGATTTTTACCTAATGCCCTGATTGCACCATTGTGCAAGCACATCTTTACTAACCCCTTGGCCAAAAATCATCAAGAAAAGCTGGTTAGCCTCCTCAATCGGTAGCTCCACCGGATTCCCACCTTTCGCCCCACCTTCATCCGAGCTCAAATCCTTCCCTTTCCCTCCACCTTCATCCGAGCTCAGTTCCTTCCCTTTCCCTTCACCCTCGGCAACTGGAAGCGCAATATCCACGTCCTTCACAACGTCAACGCTCGAGGTTGCAGCCATCCGATTCTCAGCAGCAGCAGCCATCAATTCCCGTTGAATCCGCCTACTCTTGGCCTCCGGCGACTCCTCCTGCAACCCTTCGACGCCGGAATCATCCTTCGACTTACTCCGCTTCGGCTCCGGCGACTCGTTCTGCTGCATGCTCAGCCGCATCGCCAACTTCAAATCCTCATCTTCCTGATCCCCAATCGACATCGATCAATCCGCAAAACAATCAATTTATGAATTTCACGGATTGAATTCTTGCTTCAGAGAAAACGAATAAACTCAAAAAAATCTGTGCTTTGATCGAATATTTAGGGTTCTGCGACTGGTTTTTGTGCAGACTATGAAAACTATACAATCAATATAACTAATCAATACAAATTATATACACAGAAATCATCAATCAATCAATCAATTCAGAGTTGAGAAACGGAATTTCCAGGAAAAAGAACATAATCATGGAGAAATTTAATACTACTCCTTGATTGCACAGAAACAAGAACACTGGGGTTTTTAAATCTATAAACTTTTAACGGAAAAATTTCCGGGTTATATGGGAGAGGACAAATACGGTGACGTTTCAAGTTAAATAAAATCTTTTGATGCTGCGCTTTTTCGGAAATTACAGTTGTAACCTTCAATTAAAAAAATTGATTGGAGTTAAATGCGTGCCATTAACAGCCTTTAAATTTCAAGATGAACAGGAGAAAATATATTTTGTTCCCGTTAAATTTCGACGGACACTAAACTAGTAATTTTACGAATCGATAACGCTTCTTTGCAAACATGGATATCCATATTAGTCTTATGTTGAAGATCGGAGAAAAAGAATATTCGAGTGGGCCCAATGGGCCAAGCAAGCCCAATAAAGGATTTGTTTCCTTCCGCGTCCACAGCAGATGGCCGTGTTCCCTCCCACACCGGATTAAAACCCTGTCATCGGAAAACCCACCACCACCGGATGCAGACAAAATCGCCATAACCGCCGATCACCATCCCAGCAAAACTCCAAAACGATGAATTGATAGCTGAGAGAATAATACCAAAGAAGAATCACTAACTGCACAGAGAGAGAAAAGAAGAAGAAGAATAAAGACAGATTCGATTATACGAATACGATGTTCCTGTGCTGTATTCTACACTTCCCCTACGATCGATCAGGCGCAAAGAATCCTTCCTTCACGCCATAGCCACCACGTGTCCACCTTTGACGCTGGGATAAATCAATACAGATAGCCCTCAATTTTCCCTCCACTGCTGCCTCATCCCCATCCCTATCCACACACACTCACACAATCTGCGTGTTTTCTGTGTCAGCAGCTCTTCGCTTCCTAGTCTTTCCTTGAATCGCGGTCCAGCTACACAACCGGATAATATCGGGATATTATTTTTTATATAAATAAATGTGGGGTGGCGGTTTTGGGAAGTTGATATAATAGGGGAGAAAGGGGGTTGAGTAGTGGAGGAGGAGTGGACTTTGCTTCGGATATAGATATATATATATACGTATATCATTTCCTGCTTGTACGTATAGGTTTGGGTGGCGGCGATGGATCACGCGGCGGATGCCAACCGTACGGATTTGATGACCATCACTCGGTTTGTGCTGAACGAGCAGTCGAAGCACCCGGAATCGCGCGGCGACTTCACCATCCTGCTCAGTCACATCGTCCTCGGCTGCAAATTCGTCTGCTCCTGCGTCAACAAGGTCGGATTCTTCTTCTTCTCATTCTTTGCTGTTTACTGTTGGTTGATTGTTGAATGAATCTCTCTGGATTTGGGGTTTTGGATGTGTGAATTTGGGGATTGGGGTTTTGGAATGAGAATTCGCCATTTGAGGCGATAAATTGTGCCCGGATGCTCGAACATTTGAAGATTTTGATTGATTGGAGAAATATTTCCGGTTGTCTGTTCAGTTATAGACTGGAAATCTTCGTCAAAGGTGTTTCAGCATTGCAGTTTCATATACTATTCATAGCATTAACCATGAATTCGTGTTTGCTCGAGATGATTTCGATCGGTTACACAATTTCCGGTTCTCTTTCAATATTATGGATTCTTCCTATTGCAATAGGCATTTATTCTGCCTCATAACAAATAACAAGAAAAGTTTGTATTCTATGAGGTGGGGGTGATGGACCCCAGTAGGGTTGCTTGATTGATTTTGATTTGGAAAAAGTATCCCCTGTTTGAATGGGGACCAGAGAAGGAGTCTAATTCACTCAGAATGGGCTATGGTAGCTGGAATTTTTTCTTGGATGCATCTAAACCGTTGATATTTCGTTTTTCAGGCTGGTTTAGCGAAGCTCATTGGACTTGCAGGGGAGACTAACGTGCAGGTAAACACTACTGCCGTATTGCGTAAAATTCATTAGCACTGTGTTATCTTCTTGTTGTATGATGAGTTGAGTTTGTTGCTTTTGTTTCTGAAGGGTGAAGAGCAGAAGAAACTAGACGTGCTCTCGAATGAAGTCTTCGTCAAGGCATTAGTCAGCAGTGGCAGAACTGTATGTTTTTGAGTGTCTTATACTTTTCAGTATTGAAATCTATTGAGAGGTGAAGTTTAATTCAAGTAAGTCTTTATGCTTATACATGTATGAATCACTGGCAGTGCATCCTCGTTTCTGAAGAAGATGAAGAGGCAATATTTGTGGAACCATCCCTACGTGGAAAGTATGTCTCGAACTGAAAAAAGATAACTACATATATTGAATTCTGAATTCCTCGTATGTTAACATCCATTTTCATGAAAAATGCAGGTACTGTGTTGTGTTTGATCCATTGGATGGATCGTCCAATATTGACTGCGGTGTTTCTATCGGAACTGTACGTCTGTTTGCCTACATTGATGGCCGAGTTTTTTCAAAAATTAATCTGCTAAAAAACTTTGTGATTTTGTTATGCCAGATCTTTGGGATTTATGCAATCAAAGATGGGGACGACCCGAAGATAGAAGACGTGTTGCAGCCTGGGCATAATATGGTAGCTGCAGGGTACTGTATGTATGGAAGCTCTTGCACGGTATGCACCTTACGTGTTATAAATTGATGATCGTATACTATAATTAAACTGTGCATGATGAACTGATATAATAAATTCTTAGTTGTCTTCCTCGGTTTGTATTAACAGCTTGTGCTCAGTACTGGGCAAGGAGTTAATGGGTTCACGCTCGATCCTTCTCTCGGAGAATTCATATTGACTCATCCCGATATTAAGGTCATATCTCCTTCATTCTCGGTGTACATAGATTTAAACTTGTGAGATCATGATCCCCATTCACATGTTCTGTTGCTACTTGCTAAAGATTTCCAACTACTACTCGTACTATATACTAAACCCAACTGGATTCTGCATCTAAATTGAAAATTATTTGGATATGGGAATCCACACTACTCTGCTCTTTCGTTATACTCCTAAATTCTGAAGTCTACTGTCGGTAACCAGTCTCTCGGTTTTCTTGGTGTAAATGGTTATACATTTTCAAAATTCTTTCCTTGTTACAGATTCCCACGAAAGGAAAAATTTATTCGGTGAATGAAGGGAATGCCAAGAACTGGGATGGACCAACAGCCAAGTATGATGTATAACTTTAGATGTAGGTTTCCATTCTCTTATCTGTTCTTGATCTATATATCTCATTATGTTGTCAACTCAAGGTACGTCGAGAAATGCAAATTTCCCAAGGATGGATCTCCAGCAAAATCTCTGAGATACATTGGGAGGTAAATGATATTTACAAAAAAACAACAACCAGGTACTTGCATTCTTGTTTGAAAATTCATTCCTGGTCGTCGTTTTCAGCATGGTAGCTGATGTTCACCGCACTCTGCTCTATGGAGGCATATTTTTGTACCCGGCTGATAAGAAAAGCCCGAACGGAAAACTAAGGTACAAACAGTATCCAATTAAACTGCATGCATCTGAATCATTACATCAATTATATATGAACTCATCAAAGGTATGCATAATTTTGTGAAATAGGGTACTCTATGAAGTCTTTCCCATGTCGTATCTGATGGAACAAGCCGGAGGCCAGTCCTTCACAGGGAAAGAACGAGTAAGACGTCTCGTTTTTACAGACAACATACGATATATCATGAACTTTGAATTAATGATTCATTGATTTGTAATGTTATTGTATATAGGCGCTGGACTTGGTTCCGAAGAAGATACACGAGCGTTCACCCATATTCCTAGGCAGCTACGACGACGTAGAGGAGATCAAAGCGTTGTACGCTGCTGAAGAAGGAAAATAATGAAATAATTCAATGTAATCATCCTTTGCAGTTTCTCAGTTTGCAGATATAATAACTGTTGTGAAGAAGATACATATATAAAATACTATTAATTCATTAGAGAATTTAGTTTCTGTCTCTTACATTTGTTTCAAGTTTCAATATTCTTACGTAAGTTGAATATATGTAAGTATAAAATATTCAAAACGTATTGTTGAATATATGTAAGTATAAAATATTCAAAACGTAATACGAGACAAACAAAGTACATAATGCTAGCACATTATAGAAAATTTACTATATGCTATTATGCATTTACTTTCCCTTGCACCATGCATGGGAAAACTATTTAATTCCATTCAAACTATATATTATACGTAACTTAATTATTTTCCCATAATTCATTAATTTAATTACCACCTTCATCACTTTACAATCCCTTGGATCCAATCAACTTCGTCAAACCAAACGTTAATGCCATCGCCACCCACCCTCCGATCACAACTCTCGCCGTCGACCGCACAACCGGCGCCCGCCCCAGCGCCGCCCCCAGCCACCCGAACGCCACCAGCGCCCCACTCACCGCTGCCACCACCGCGGCCACCCTCACCTTGTACTCGGATATAAACGAAGCCGCCAGCAGCGGCACCATCGCACCAACCGAGAATGCGAAGGCCGACGCCGCCGCCGCCTGAATCGGGTTTGGCAGACCCTCCCTCTCCTCGCCGCTGCCTCCCGCCACCGCCACCGCCCGTTTCTCCTCTCTCCTTATCTGGGCGAGCTCGATGTCGAGCTGAGAGTAGACGGAGACGAACTCCCCGATGGCCATGGAGCAAGCTCCGGCGACGAGGCCGGCGAAACCGGCCAGAATCATGGCCTTGATGGCGTGCTTGACGGCTCCGACGCCCATCATGAGAGACGCCGTGGAGACGAGGCCGTCGTTGGCCCCCAGCACGGCGGCGCGCAGCCATTGCGAGCGCTTCGAGTAGTCGAACTCTTTGTCTTGTTCGAGATCGGCGCCGAGTGTTGAGTTAGGGTTTTGTGTTTGGGAGGAAGCCATTTTAGAGTGGAAGATGTTTTTGTATATTATTATTTGAAGAAGAGTAGAGTATGGTTGACACACGCCTAATAAGAGTAGTGATGATATTTATAGATGGGAAAAGCTACTATATATTACTTCCCTTAGATCTTCAATTTTATCCATTTTTGGTGTCCACTATCTACTTTAATACTCCCCCCTCCGTCTCATTCATCTAGGTATAAGTTATATTTTCGTATGTCATACTTGTATACGAATATTTCCGTAAATAACAAAATTTAATTCACTAAAATTCATTCAGATTCCAGACTATGTTATTCACTGATATCGCTCTTGTCAACACTCCTCCCTCCGCTTCATTTAAAATTGACGGTATACTCAAGAAACATGTCATTTCAAAAAAGACGGGTCGTGATCGAGTTATAGTCATACTTATATTGTGATTCATGCAAATTGCAAGAGTAGAGATTATAATTTTCACCGTATGTGTGGAGAAATTAGATTAATTTGATAACATATTAAATGTTGGAGGTAGTAATTCTGTATAGATATAATGGCATTAATTTGGAAAATTTCTTTTCGTACGCTCAAATTATTTCCCATAAATATAGTATGTGGCTTTTTTTCATTGTGAAACCATTTATTATCGATAATCCCATCATGTTACTTAATTTACTGTATACTTTAAAGTAATTAAGATTTAAACGCAAAGTTTAAAAGTTATAATTTACTATTAATTTAATGTGGATTCATAATTAATTCGGCTATCAATTTTTAGCTTTTCCATGAATTATTTTCTACAAATAGTATTTCACTTTCACTTTCGCATGAATAATAGAAACCTTACATAATTCAGGTGCTTTAATCAGCTGAACACTGGGTCACAATAAATAGGAATCATTTAATTTGAGAGCCATACATATATCTTTAATGAAAGATAAAAAAGGCTAAAAAGGAACAAAGGAATTTTAAAGTATCAATCGTTACTATCCATGTATAAGAAGTGTCATAAACATGTATTTGTATGTCTCCCGTTTCAGTCATATCAATTTATTTCGGTCAGCAACGGATCCAAGACTAAATTAAAGGAGAAGTTAATTAATCTATAAAAGAAGTTAATCTACATAACATGAACATAAAATTCTGACAAAATATATTCCAAAACTTAGAGATTCCGATGATCGTCGTGTGGACTTCAGCCTGCGTTCGTCCCGATATATATATTATACATAGGATAAGGAATAACATAATACTATGGCATAAACATTTAACAAGAGGGATAGATCATAATCAAAATGGAAAATGGAGTGCTGAGGAGGAATCCACTATTTTGTTTTTTAAAAGTTTTGACAAATATATGAGGAGAGTGTGGTTTCCACAAGAATTGCACCAACACTCCCTCATAATCATTGTCTCATTCAATCAATTTATTTTTATCTTATTACAGCTGCCCAATTTAGTGTTTTTTGTGCTCGATGTTTCATTTTCTACTTAAAATTGAAAAGTATTACTCGAGGATTTTGGTCTCCCACTTTTACATATATCTTTCACGAGATTGAAAAGGAAATATATAATTATATACAATCATAAAATAAATAAATAAAACTCATCCCTCGATCTTTTGATCATTTGACGTTCTTTTAGCTAATTTGTTTTGAGACTTTTTTTGAAATAATAAATTTTAAAATATATTACACGGAGTATTTCTAGTAGACATTAAAAAAAAAAAAAAATCATACTCTATAAATGCATTTTAAAATTCATCACTACAAAGTCGTAAAATTAACTATAAAAGTCGGTGTCTAATGATCGTTGACGGATTAGCATATAGTACTATAAGAGATGGGCCAGCTAAAATACAATTAAAGAGACATAGAAATATTTATGACTCAACTTTGCAAAAAAGCCCGTAAAATGCGGGCCATACGGCCCATGCTTGAGATGGCCCAGCCCAAAAAAACTCATAATGTGGGCTTATTTTGTTAAAAAATAAAAATAAAAAAAGGACAAAAATGTTCTTTATTTCTGGAAGTTTTCTATTGGTCCAGCACAAAACAAACCCCCTCTTTTTTTTTACTCCCTCCGTCCACCTATTTCTGACACGCTTTCCTTTTTGGGCCGTCCATCTATTTCTGACACGTTTCCTTTTTTGGAAAGAATTAGCCTCTAAGTAGTACAATTAGTAAATCCCTTATTACACTTAACATTCCATACTTAAATCTCATCCACTCATTTTTTCTGCACGTAGTTCAATATAATTTAAATTTCGAAAGTTTAAATTATTATAACTTGCTCGTTTGTTATCGGATTTTTATGATTTTTATATCAAATTAAAGGTCTTTATACGATCTTTCATTTAAGATCAGACAAGAACATGTTTTTATGCATATATGATGCTCTATTTCTAAAATATGTTTATTCCCTACAAAATACACTTTATACACTACATCCATAAACACAATACACTTTACACACTAACCACTCCCGTCTTAAAACCCGTGCAAAAAGCAAACGTGTCAGAAATAGGTGGACGGAGGGAGTATTAAAGATGAAGAAATAAAGTACAGTTGCCGTCATGGGCCGGGCCCACCGCCTCTCCCTCGGCCCGCCACGCGTCTCCGCCGCTAACTGCTACGGTGGGGCCCCACCTGCAGTCCCCTAACTTTGTCGAATTCTCAATTCCACCCCCAAAACTTCTCCCAACCAACTCTTTCAACTTCAATTCAACCAACCTCTCTCTCTCTCTCCTTCTCCCCTCACAAATTCCTTCCTTCACACCTCGATCGTTCCTCCGCCGATAAGATGATGGACGTTGACCCCAAGTACGGGAAGCCCGCCTACGCCTCGGGCCGGGCCGAGCTGGACCAGATTTCCGACGCCCCGGCCCGGGTGGCGTTCCACCGCCGGGCCCAGTCGGAGACCTTCTTCCGCTTCCCAGACCTCGACGACATACTCGTCGACGGCGTGCTCGCAGACCTCAACCTCGAGCTACCGGCGGCTGCGCCGCCGCAGCAGCCGAAGAGGAGCGAAGGGGATAGGCAGCTGGCGCACCTGCGGAGCCTGTCGGTGGACGCGGACTTCTTCGAGGGGCTCGTGCTGGACGGGCCGCCGTCGGCGGAGGCGTCGGGGCCGCGGCCCAGGCACAGGCATAGCAACTCGATGGACGGGTACTCCAGTACGACCTCGTCGTGCGAGGTCGATTCTAGCGTGAAGAAGGCTATCGCCGCCGATAGGCTGAAGGAGCTCGCGTTGATTGACCCCAAGCGGGCGAAGAGGTTTGAATTTTTTTTCCTGGATGCGTTGACTCAATTCGGCGGTGATCGATTGTTCGTGTTAGGGTTTTGGATGATTTTTTTTTTTGGTGGAATTTTCATTTTGTTTTCCCCTTTAATTTATTCATGATTGTTCTTCCCTTTTGGTTTGGTTTGTGGTTTGTGTGAATTGTTGAAGTTATCAATTGTATTGAAATTTGTTGATGGAGATATGCTGTATTGATGTGGAGAAATGCAGGATTCTGGCGAATAGACAATCTGCAGCTAGATCGAAAGAGAGAAAGACTCGATACACTGGTGAGCTGGAGAGGAAAGTTCAAACTCTTCAAAGCGAGGCAACCACGCTCTCAGCTCAGATCACATTGTTGCAGGTATATATATGAGTGTGATACTTGTTTCGATTTTGTAATTTATACTTCGGTTCAGCAGTTTATGTTTAGTCGTAAAGACTCATAACTCATAGGCTGGAGTAGAGCACTCGAAAGTTGCCTGGAAAGGGAAATATCATGCAGAAATGCAGGAATGGATTCTCTTACCGTAAAATGTTTGTGTATCTGTATGGTAGCAGGTAGCTTACTAATTGCTAAAGCAAGCATGACATAGATTTTAGGTTGTTGAATTCACGAAACAGAGTCGAAATCAAGGCTTTTAGTGGTTATAGATATAGATATAGATGATGCTCGAATAGTGAGGCTTCTTCCCTAGCTTAATTAATGGGGGCGATATTTACATTTCGTGCTCCCGAGATAGCATTGGAACTGTAATTGTAATTTGTAACCAGATTACACTTTCACTATGTTTTCATGCATTCATTTGGTGCATGGCTTGTCTTGTACTCTTTCGACCTTTACCTTTTGAGGTAGTGCTTTAAGCTTAAGATCACTCTATTCATTCATTTCTAGAACGATTGAGATCAAAAGTACTGCATTAATTGTTATTCCGAGACATAGCAACTTATAATTTATTGCCTGTATACTATGCTATGAAAGCATCGCTCCAAGGAGTCATGTTGGCTGTTTTCTGGAGTCTTATTCGAGTCCCGACAAATGGAATCTACTTTAATTATGTGACAGAAACAGCTTCATAGATTAGTATTTTCATTTTTCGTGGAGTTCTGTTAGTGAGCTCTTCAACCGCGTATACTTTCTGTTTATCATTGGACTGATTCAAAAATAGCAACCAGTATGGAAACTTCAATTACCTTCTACATAATCTGCATTTTCATAATAATTTAGCTGCAGGCCGAATCGAATACTTCCGTGTTTGTAATAAATTAACTTCACTATGCAGAGAGACACTAGTGGGTTGACGGCTGAGAACAAGGAGCTGAAACTGAAGTTGCAGGCTATGGAGCAGCAAGCTCACCTTAGAGATGGTACGTCTCACTTCGAACACTCTGTTGGCAGTTTAATCTCATGTTCTTATGCCTTAACAGTCTAAGAATTGTTTGCTTTGAGTGATAGATTGGTAAGTGTTCACCATGTAAGGGGTGTGGATTAAACGATATTTTCTTAGCTATCTAAGCTACAAAGCATTCCGTTAATATATGTCTGCGTTAATTTATCAGCATTGAACGAAGCATTGAGGAACGAACTACAGTGGCTCAAGATGACAGCTAGCCAGCTGCATGGTGCCAACGGGAACAATAGAGGCTCGCCTTCTCCATTCTCAGCTCAGACCCCGTCTCAAAACTATTTTGGTAATCAGCAGGCGCAGCAGCAAAGTTCGAGTTCTAACAATGTGAGACGCAGCCCATAACTGCAATCTAACGGGACGAAGGCATCACCATTTGTAAAAGAGGAGTTGCTAAAAATTCTCTAGTTGTATATAAAATGTACGTACTCAAAATTAGATATATCGATCTATAGCTTGTAGAAATCCGATATACGTATGTAAATTATAACAAAATATCCGTTTATATTCGATCTTTCCCACAGATTATGTAGCTCTGTTATACGTTCAAACAATTTATCAGTACTTTGTTGTTTTCCCTTCTTTACTGGCTGCCGTTCGACGAATGAGATCCTCTATTGTTTATCGAAAACACCAACTACAAAAGGACATAAATAAACTTTGTTTCAAGCAATGGATCATCAACTGTAAACAAAGCTGTAGTAGCATATCATCTCTCCACATGTCATAGAGAGAGAATAAACACAAGCACATTTGAAAGTTGAAACATGACAAAAAAGCAATTTCAGCCTCGCTTGATTGATTCCCTTTCTTTGTAGAGATTTTTTGACTTGTAGCAACAACAAGTAGGCTACCTTCCAATTCCATTGCAGACTTAGCAGAAAAGGTTGAAAGGAAGGAAGATGGAAACAATGCCTCATCCATCATCACCAGATAACCCTGTGTTCTGTAATCATTGTAATTCACCATATGATTTTGACATAATCGATACGACTCTCGATATATAACATGACAGGACTCGAACAAGGCAATTAATTGCTACGATATATCAACTTTTAGTGTACCTGGTAGAGAAAGAGATAGAGGAATGTTGATCGTGGTGGTCCTTGTGTTGGCTTTCGTCCTCTCGGTTATCTTTCTGCAAAAACGGAGTTTCCCCAAGGCAATGGAGAGAATTCCGGGGACTTTGGGATGGCCTATTGTGGGGGAGAGTTTCTCATTCATTTCCTCCTTTTCAAATCCAGCCGGAATCTTTAGCTTCATGCAAGAAAGACAACAGAGGTAATGACAGATCACCAACTAAACAAAAAATAAATCTGAATTCTGTGAAAACTATGCCTTCATATCCAACCACTCAATCTATTCTACCAGATATGGAAAGGTGTTCAAGAGCTATGTGTTGGGAAGATTTACCGTGTTCTTGACCGGGAGAGAAGCGAGCAAGATTCTACTCACGGGCAAGGATGGGCTAGTGAGCTTAAACCTCTTCTATACAGGGAAACAAGTTCTCGGGCCCATGAGCTTGCTTACACAGAGTGGAGAAGCACACAAGAGACTAAGAAGACTGATAGGGGAGCCCCTCTCAATGGATGCTCTCAAGAAGTATTTCCCATTTATCAATAGTTTGGCTATGGAGACCTTCGATCATTGGTCCGGAAGAGTTCTGGTTCTTGAAGAGGCTTCCCTGGTTGAGATTCACAAACTGTGACATGATATATGTGCATGCTTTTTTTGTTATGTGGATTGATTGCTGAATAAGAATGTAATATGTTTTCTGCAGTTCACATTGAAAGTGATAGGGCACATGATCATGAGCTTGGAGCCGACTGGCGAGGAACAAGAGAAGTTCCGCTCCAACTTCAAAATCATATCTTCCTGTTTTGCATCTTTGCCATTCAAAATCCCAGGAACTGCATTCTATAAAGGCATCAAGGTACATAGAATCGGTGATAACTGTTTTGAGAAGTTTCCGGCAATTTTGCTGACACAATCCTCGAATCTTGACAGGCACGTGATAGAATGTACGCAATGTTAGATGCTACAATTGCCCAACGTAGAAAGGGAGAAGGGGTCCAGCAAGATTTCCTACAATCTCTGTTAAAGAAACATAGCAAAGATGGATCGGAGGATGACAATGAAGATGATAATAAGCTCACAGACAAACAATTAAAGGACAATATATTGACCCTGCTAGTTGCAGGACATGATACCACTACAGCTGCTCTCACATGGCTCATCAAGTTTCTTGCAGAAAATCCCGCAGTATTAGAGCGTCTAAGAGTAATAATTTTTGTATATTTAATGCAATTCATCTGATATCCAATCAAAATATCAAACATACTCACAATTGGAGCTTTGCAGGAAGAACATCAGGAAATTGAACGAAGCAGGGAAGATGGATCGAGCCTTACCTGGTCTGAAGTGAACAATATGCCTTACACTGCAAAAGTAGTTTAACTGATCAATTTCTTCGTGATATTAATAAAAATGTTTACTGCTGCCAACTGAAGTTAGGCTGATATGAAAATCACAGGTCATCAGTGAAACTCTTAGAAGAGCTACGATTTTACCTTGGTATTCGAGAAAAGCTGCACAAGACTTTGATATTGATGGTATAAGTCCTAAAATTTGAGAAGTAATTTTCTGATGAATATGCTATCACGCAGCTTTCTAAATTGAGGCAAACTCATTCGTAGGATACAAAATCGAAAAAGGTTGGTCCGTGAACTTGGATGTTGTGTCCATCCACCACGACCCTGAGATCTTCCCCGAACCAGAGAAGTTCAATCCTTCAAGATTTGATGTAAGCTATAGAAGAAATGAACTCAGACAAGGAGCTATTCACCTACACAGTTTTTCACATAACATACAACTTTTTCTTTGTGTTTCAGGAGCCACTAAAAACTTACAGCTTTCTCGGATTTGGAAATGGACCGCGCATGTGCCCTGGAATCAACCTGGCCAAATTGGAAATTTGTATTTTCATCCATCATCTGGTCTGCAGATACAAGTAAGAAAAAATGGAAAACTAAGTTTCGTAAACATTAAAACGAAAAAACAGAACATATGTTAAAAATAACCTCAGCATGAAGATATTCTCACTATCTATTTAAGTATTGAGCAATTTCTGTTCAAATTTTGATTGCAGGTGGAAGCCCCTAGAGAAGGATGATTCTGTGCAGCCAACACTTGTGAGGATGCCTAAGAACAAGTACCCTGTCATGGTAGAGCCTCTATAGAGAAAACCTGCAAAAGCACAGTCAACGAGCATCGAACCAAGAAAATAAAAGTCCATATTATCTGCTGCTATGCGACTTGGTTAGGCATGGTTCGAAGTCTAAAACAAGCAAAAAGCAAGACTACTTAGGAAATGTTACATTATTCTTCGACTTTTTACCATATTGCTACTTCATGACATATATTATAAATCATTTCCTGTTCAACACATGCAATACGAAATTAGCAGCTGGACTTCTGCTGCTAAAAGATACCAACATAAAGCAAGTGGAGAAAGTATATACATCTCAAAAAAAATGACAAAAAGAACCGGTACGTGCTTGAAATTTCAGACAAAAACCTTAAATTGAAGTAAGGTTAACGTCATGATCACAATATGATAATGCTAATATATGGTCACTGTAAGTTGAAAATTCCATAACAACAGCCACCACATCAAATACTCAATGCCAGAAACACAATCTTCTTCAGTTTTATTACAAACATAATGAGAAAGATCTTCTGAAGAGAAGAGTTCCGGTACAATATGACAAGAGAAACTAAGTCCCAAGTCACAAATACATTACTTGTGAAGAGCACAACAACAATTGTCGTTACCAATATCTTCTGCTAAACAAGGGGGTCGAATTTTTTCATCTTTATACCAGATGGACCGCGCTTGAACTAATTCATTCAAGAAGTAATCCAACTTCTCGATTGTCACATTGGGCATCACAACAATATGTGCCATATTTCTTTCACAAGCAAGCTGCCAACGACGAACAAATTCTTCATCTTGAGGTCGTTCAAACACTACGGTACTGCTAAGCTCATTAAGCATGGCACTAATCCCTGAATCTCGGAGTCGGTCTTTCAAATAGTGAGCATTTCTAAGACACTTTTGGACTTCTTTTTGGAATCCTTTGTACCCTTTTCTGTTTAGGGTGTACCACAAGAAGATTGGGGCGTGACCGTTCCTGCTTCCCATGATTGTTGCATCTCTAGAGGCCAGATATTCTACATTCCTTGAAAGAGCATTTATGTGTCTAAGCCTCGTTATTTGCACTCCACAAGGCATTGGGCATCCAACAAACTTATGGCCTGAAACACTGACACTTCCAATAGGCTTCTTGAATGAAACTTTTGGTGCCTGAACAAGAACCCAGTCTAGTTAGCAAGAACGTTGTAGAGTAGATGCAAAACTACAGAACAGGATAATGATTTAGCTGCATAAACAAATAGAAGCACTGAACTATAGTTAAGATTCATTACATTTTGAAATGCTAGAGAGAGGCTATTATAGTGTGAAAATCTTTTTAACTCCATAAATCTTTCATGTAAGAATACCCCATATTGAGTAACAATACTCAGTATGCAAATGTTTCTTATGTATCGTTCGTTTTCCACCCCATTAATTCTATCCCAGATTTCCATGCTACACCAAAATTGAAACACAAGTGATCAGATTTAAGGTACTTATATGAGGACACCAATTAATAGTAATGTTTCATATAGTCAAAGACCAGAAGGTTATGGATATGAAAATATACAAAATAAATAGAATATCAGACTGTACAAACCTTTTTAACAAATGGCATCATAAGACCAAACAAAGCACCATCGCAATGGATGTAGAATCTATCTTGTGAAAACCCACATTCTTCAAGGGTCTTTATAACAAGATCAAGGTCATCAACAGCCCCTTTAACAGTTGTTCCTGAAATATTGGATTATAAATCAGAAAACAACAGAATATGAAGCTGAATATATCGATCGAAAACAGTACATGTGCACATGTTAACTTAAGTATTGCACGCTTCAACTTTAAAGAGATAGAGAAACAATAGTTACCTATATTGACATTAATGATCGCCGGTTTATTCTTGTTCTGAAGCAGCTTTGCTTTGAAATCTGTGCAATCAATCTCCCCAGTAACCAGAGTCCCAACTTTGACACATTCCATTCTGTACATTCTAGCTGCTTTGAACACGGAGTAATGGGACTCCTGTGATCCATATAAAACTCCATCAGGAAAAACTTCTCTCCTGTTTAATATGAAAATAAAGTATTATCAGAATACGTTCCCACCTACTATAATCCCCTATGATTAAAATGTGGGATGAGAAAAAATCAAATATCCTTACCCGACAAGAATTCCGTGAAGATTACCCTCAGTACCACAGTTTGTGATGTATCCCCAGTAATCATCCTTCTCGATTTCCCACAGGCGGGCAAACCAATCCAAGACACCTACTTCGAACTGTCTAGAGTGCACACCATAGTTGCTCTCAATAAAAGGATCTCCAAGATTGTTAATAGAGAAATGCTGCAACTGGCCGAGTGCGCCATAATCAAAGTCCAGATTATACGGATATCCTGTGTAAAAGGAAACAGATTTTGGAAGTATTCAGATCAGGTTATCAAATAAGAGTATCATTGAAAAACTCCAACTACTTAACAAAACTCTAATACGTAATGGAAGCTGCTGAGCTAACAAAACGAGTTAATCTTAGAAAGGCATCTAGTTGTCACCATTCATCGCATACCCAAATACTTAGAAAACTAATACGAGCAACGAATGAGGTTTTCTTTTTCCAATTCCCAGTCCCATGGAACTTCCTCTACAGACTCTAGGAAAATAGAACTAAGATCGCCGAAATAAAAAATACAACCAGTGAAAAACATATGAACTCAGTAACAACTAGAAGCAGCAGCACAAAACATAAAATATCTAGCAAATATGAATGCATACTATAAACTAAACAGCTAATGTGAGTCCAACCGTCCATTTCAATAAATCAAGTGATAAATCATACCTAAACAAGAGTCATCCCTTCGTACGGATTAAATGTATATGAAATTATAGATCGCAGCTCAAACGCCAATAAGAGAGTGTCACCATTATCTGACTATATTTTCAAATTAACAACACCGAACACAGATCAGAAGATCCGACAATCATACCTAAATGGTGCTTGGTCCTTTCCACGAGTGTTTTCCGGTACCTCGCCAACACACTGGCCATATACGCATCCTTATCTCCGGTAGACTCGTCGTCGGCATCAGGCTCCGTCACCTCAAAGCAAGACGTGTGCACGTTCTTCCCCAGAACGATCTTCCGCGTGCTCTCCCCATCTTCTCCGGCCGACTCCACCACCGGCGGCACTGCCTCCGGCACCACCGCCGTCGGATCAAAGGCTAGCTCCTCCAGCTTCGTCAACAAATCCAAAGACTTACCGTTAGCCAAAGATCCGTAAGACGACATCGTTTCCTCGATCCCGACGCTGCTCCCAACCATCGCCTGAGCTGCTCGAATTCAGTAAAATGCACCGAAAAATTAGGAAAAAAAAATTGAACACTGCTCGATTGCTTCCCAACGAGAAAAAGTGTACCAGAAAATTGAGAAAAACGCGGAAATCGTCGAATACCTGAAATGCGAACACGCGAGCGGGTAGTTGGAAAGGCGGGAAATGCGGGAGAAAGAGGCGGCGGAGAGCAGCGGCGATGAGAGGTGAAGAAGAGCAAGTTCGCTGCTAATTGTCTTAAATTAGTTATATACATGAGTGCGCGCGAGACGGCGTCGTATGGTCATGTACTAATTCGATTTTTGGTTTTTTTTTTTTTTTTTTAATAACTTTTGAGCAATAATGCAGCCGACTTAAATAGGGAAATTTTAGTTCATTTTTAATCCAAAACTAGATCTTCATTAGATTTGAATCGATTTGTATCAACATTTGTTTAATCAAACACAAGACACAATTAATTCATGTGTATATATACTTAATAAAGTACTAATCCATTTCATGTGAGGTGCATGTTAGATATTTTACTAGGAAAAAAAAATTGAATGAGGATCAAAGCAAGCCTTTCAATTAACATAATTTGTCTTTAGTAGTAGTACCTAACACGAAACTTAACGGTTTGTGTCACGGAGAACTCGAACTCGAATTTTAAGCTTGAAACTTAATTTTTCATCTTTAAATCAACACACGCACATTTTTACGAGAGAAGTGTAGAGGAATCTTTTGGGAGGCGTGTAGCAATATTATTAATAATATATTTTGCAATTGTAGCATGGGACTTAATTTTTTTGGCAAGTGTGATTGGTAATTAGTAGAAGTGTGAGGACCACTTGGACATTTTAATATCTTGTAGGCCCCACAATTGAATCAATTTTAGGTTCCAAAAGATACTACCACCCACCTCCACCGGCGTTAGGGTTTTTTTTATGGCCTTTGGGAGTTCCGACGGCCGCTTTCCTAGCTCCCGCCTCCTTCCACGTGGCGCTGCATCACCTTAATCACCTTATCTTTTACTACTAATCTTGCTTCATTTCCACCCTTTGTTCTCGTATATTCATGCTTATCCTAGATACTTCCTAATTCACTATTTATTTATTTTTTTTATGTTATTTCCATAAGCTATTGTTCTAAAAAAATTCGTAACGAGGCGTTAGATGGTACTTCACCGTCCAAAAAATAACTCTTGGTATTATGCAGATAATGGACTACTAGGAGAGTGCGACTAGGTTCCATTAAACACGATTCAACACGCGCAATTGTTTAAAGTGAAAGTCGTTTGGGCATCTAGACCTTGGAATGTGAGCCGTTGGTAGATATCCAGCTCTTAAGGAGAGTCAATTCCATAACAAATCTATGGTCAACTATGAATGAGTGGTTAAGTTAGAGGTTAAGGGTGGCCTTTAGGTGAATGTAGCAATTCTAGCTTAGATCGATGTCTACCGTGGAATATAATGGAATTTTAATTTGGACAAATCTGTAATAATATCTCATTTGAGGGACAATTATTGTGGTGATCATGATATGAGGCATCACGTGGTTGGGTATTGTATATGCTACCCTTTGGGGTAGTGCCTCCCCTCACATAAGTAGGATAATATATATCAATATTTAATACATATGTGAGGGGTTGAGGCATTGCCCCAAGGGGTAGGGTATAGGTTACCCGTGGTTGGGTCCACGTGGATTTGAATATTCAAGCAGGCCTACGTGGTGGATACGCTCAGATTCAAGTGGGGCCCCTACGGAATCACGGGCCGACATGCCTCTGTTTTTTCACACACCCCAAAATCCAAATATGCATTCTTTTATTTCAAATTGTTTTATATTGGGCCGGGCCATTCTCCGCCTCTATTCGGCCCAAAAATAATGGGCCGGGCTTATGTCTGCATATGTATGTGTAGATTAAATAAGGGTAATTCTATCCACAGCCACCCTTTTTCTCCCCACAGCCCCCAATTTAAAAATTAAAAAATAAATGTTTGTAAATGTACAGATCTACCCTTACAGCCCCATCTCCCCATTCCTTCTCATAGCCTGCGGGCTTCTCTTCGCTTTCTTCTTCTACTGCTCCGGCGACACAGCACGACCGCCCACCACCGCCGTAAATCCGTCAACCTCATTTGTTTTTCAATGCCGATCTCTCGCGAATTTTCCTTCCAAATATATTTATAACGATTTCTTATCCTGACTCTGTCTATTAATCGTGCGACCATAGATCTTTTTCCTCCACAATTATCTACTTTAGCAAACGAATTCATACACTAACTCTTCTGAAAAAAGGGGTTTTACTTCGAGAACGGTAGTTTGGAGAAGATGAGTTTGGGGGCTGCAGAGTTTTCCATGGATATTTAATATTAATTTTATTATCTATAATAAATGGGGGCTGTGTCGAATCCTTATTTTCTGCCAACAGAGGCTTTAACCTTACAGAAGCAAATTAAGTTAGGGATAAATGAGTAAAATTCCAATTACTTTAATTTATTTTTAATAGAGGGGGCTGTGTGGAGTAATTGGGGGCTGTGGATAGAATTACCCATTAAATAAATCACGGCCCAAGTTTCAAGAATGTTTTGGGCCAAAATTAATGGTTGTGGAGAATTCATATGGCCCAATAATGTAGAAAATATCAAATATCTATTTATTCGCCCCTTTTATTTTTCAGAAAAACGTCGTCGTCCCGAAAAAGAAACAGCAAAACGTCAGGAATAGTAAAATTTTCTGTTCCAAGGGCAATGGAGGAAACAAGTAGACCCTCTTATCCTCTTTTGTCACATTTAACCACAAATTTCCACAAAATCGGCTAATTTACATTCCTATATAATTTGGGTGTTCAAATATATGATGACATCTTAATATTAGCATGGGGGAAAAGGTAAAAGGTAAGGATAGAAACATGATGAGAATTTGAGAATCAATGGATCCAAAGTGCAAAAAAAAAAAAAGGATATGGTAACACTATATGTAGCCTCCTAATTTTAGATGAATAGTGATTAACATAAATTAGACTTTTTTACATCACTATCAACCTATGTCACCGTATAAGCCCATTTTCACATCCACTATATCTATACAAATCCAAATAGGGCCCATTTTGTAGCATAATTTTTTGGGCATTTCATTCTTCTACACTTTTTTTTTTTAAAATTGAAATCGAAATCGAAATCGAAATCAACGTCACGTTGGAAGTGGACCTCCAATCCAATAGAGGCTCGTGGACGGTTTACCATTATAATTATTGTTTTTTAATTAAGTTTTAGGGTGTTGAATTTGATATTTAATGGAAGAAGAATCCAATCCTCTCTCAAATAAAATGGGGAAGGAGTATTATTTGTTTATTTAACTTATACTATATCATTGTCAAAATAATCCGATACGAGTCAATAATTCTGATCGGTTCTTAGTTGGTGAGTAAAATATATGAAGTTGATATTAGAAAAAAGTGAAGTATGTGGATATGATGCTAAATAGTGGGGTAGTGTTAGGCCTTTTTATTTGGATGAAAACTAATGATGCCCTAGCACGATTTTGTTAGTCCTCATTATTCTAATTTTAACCCATTAATCGCTACAAAAAATAATTTGAAATTGGAATGCGTCATATATTGATTATAACTTGAAAACTACATGCACTCACACCCTTTCCACCATTGCTTTCCCTCTCATCCTTCACTTTTTAGCCTTTGCACCATACTATCTTTTTAGTATTACTATTATTGTTGTAGCATCACACATAAGAATCTTGGTTGTTACAACGTTGATATGTTTATTTTATACTCACACATATTCAAGAAACCCGTCGTTTTTAAACAGAGTGAGAAGAGTGCTAATTGACTACCTAAACAGACGAGCAAATTGGTATTTTTAATGAGAATATATATCTTTATCGTGTCCCGAAATCAATATTACTATACTCCTGAACTTTATTAATATGGGATGAGAATTTGTTAGCTAATGGGAAATATTCTCATTCTTAGGCTTTATTGTTTAATACTACTAAATATAGTAATATACTCTACTAATTAAGCTTTGTGGAGTAGAAAATGGCTTTAGTGCACCAAGGAATTAAAAGTTGGTTCCCCTTTCCATTTGGGATTCATGCATATGACTTTTATAGAAATTTACTATGATTTAAAAGTTTTATTTCTAGAAGAATCATACAATTTCTTATGCCTTTTATAAGTAATGCAATTTGGATTTCCTATTATAACCCGGTATGGATAATGGATCACATAGTGCATGTAACATGTTTGAGTGGATTTTGCTATTTAATTTTAATGCGATGGGTCATTTGTTAATCTCGTAAACTAGGCCCTGTAAAACGAAAAGATAACGATCTAAATGAGTCGGTAGTTCCAAGTTCCAACACCAAAAATTTGAGGGAGGTATCGTAACTATCAATTACAATTACTATGACTAATCCTAAACGGAACCAAACGCGGCCTTACACACGTGGCGTTGATCATCCCGTAATTCTTCTAAGATCCGTTGCCCTTTCTTGTCATTTCCCTCCCTTAATTTAATTTTAAGTTTAATTAATCTATGGATTTTAGCAGAGAAGCCCCTCAACTTTTTAATTATTGCATATCCCACCACAAGCCTATCCAGTAACCACTCCTCTTCCACTTTTTCCTTGCCTCTCTCTCTCTCTCTCTCTCTCTCTAGAAACACGCATATTGTATTGTTTGTGAAGTTTATAACCAGTAGGTAGTCAGTTCAGTCGTCTCTACTAGTCTTTATCCCAAAAAAACACCAAAAACTGACATTCTTCATTACCCAAAACTTTGGAAATTTTCTCTCTCCTCATTTCTCCTCCGATACAGTAATGGCGGACCAATTTACCCCTGCCTTCTTCCAGAAGCTCCGAATCCCCCCTCCCTCATCTTTGTAGATTCTACCAACCGCTTAGGTATATAAGATACCGTTCCGATGGAAGTCATTTAGTTCGCTCGAGTATTCGGTTTTTCTGTTTTGAAGCACGTGCTCTGTCTGTGCGTACGGTTATGGAATTCGAGGAGGAAGTAGGGGAGAGCTCGTCGCCGCCGCGGACCTACGGCAGCTTCGGAGGCGGCGGAAGCGGCGGAGGCGGAGGCGGAGGAGTAGGAGTAGGAGGAGGAAACGATGCGATCAGAGATGAAGTTTACAACCGGCTGATCGAGATTGGAAATGAAGAGGCGGTTACTACTCCTGATTTCCGAGAGCAGTTGGAAGCTCACTTCAATCGCCTGCCTTCGAGGTTTGTTCGCGCGTGCGCTTTTCGAAATCTGTAGAACTAGCGTTCAGCTTCGTGTGAGTGTGATTATGTGGTTGAATAGTTCATTTCGTTCCGATCATTGCGTTCCTCCTTATGTGTAAATGTTTGTTGATGAATTTTGGCTCTGGATACTGGATTGTTGCCGGAACTATTCGTTGCTTTGCGTTGATGTGTATTTATTTTGTGAATGTAGCATGTATAGTATGATATTTTGGAGGAGATTTACTCTGTATATTTTCTATGTCGATTGCTTAGTTTATTTTCTTGCCTGATATGTTTTCTACTTTCCTTAGTTGTTTTCAAGGCCATTCTGGTGCTGCGATTTAATTGATGTTTGTTATTATTGTGTTCTTCAGTTATGGAATGGATATTAATATGGATAGAGTGGAAGATGTGTTGTTACATCAGAAGCTTCTTGCTAGTGCAAAGAATCCTGATAATCGACCTGTTTTCCACATCCGTTTTCTAGAGGTAACACTCTTTATTATGCTGTTCATATATTCACTTCTTAGGTATTGGTGTAACTTTATAAAGAAGAGTTTAGAAATAAGTGGGGAACAGCATCATTTATCAGTGGTTTTTCATCCTCAGGAGTGTAACATAAGGGCTCAGGGTTTGAATATATTAGAATGCAGTTGGAAGGCGACAACAATGCAGAGGACATTTCTAAGCTCACATAACTTGTTAATAATTTTATGAGTAAATGGACAGAGATAGAAGGGATTGGTGGAGCCAGGGTTCCACTGACTTAATGAGTTCAAAATTCAAATCACTTTAGTTAACTTGGTTGCCTTTTGTAACTTAATATCTGAACCAAGCATGAAAAGGATGGAAAATTGCCTGGTGCAGTGTTAATATAAGATGATGAGCAAGACAGACTTCATGCAAGGTTGATGCCTAAAGAACATCAGCACTGTAATTGATCAGACAATCCTTGACAAAAGAGTAGTACTAATTATTCATACGTAGGCTACATCTTCAGAATTATAGGCTGTTTCTCTTAGTACTAGTAAAATTGGACTCTCAGCATTGCTATCTTTGGCATGCAAGGGGAGATTTCCCCAGCCTCATACTTCATGAGGATATTGGTTTCACATCTTTCAAATTTAAGCTGCTTCTCGGCACAAATTGAGTATCCATCTGAATCACAATTCCTCCATATCTGCCCAATGTGTATACATTTAATTTACTTTGTTTATAGTTCAAGTGGGAAATGAGCATTAATTTGTTTTACACTGCTCAGAGTGTTTGCACCAGAGGTGATGATTTTGATGACGAACAAATTTCAAGTGCTCCTGCTGTCTCATTTTCACATGATAGTGTCAATAATGGTTCCCACTCGTCAATGGACAGGTACTTGATGTATTTGGTCAATTGTTAATGAATTCATGCAAGGATGGCCATTTTCCTTGTATTACATTATTTTTCCTACAGAAGGAATATTTTTTTGAACATTGCACATGAAAGTGTGTGTTGTTGTAAGCCTTTTCACTCTCTTTCTGTTCGTGTAAACAGGAATTCTGGCGGTGACTTTGAGACTTGTTCTAAGCTTGAGGATCTAAATTTGGACATTAAGAAAAATGCAGATGATGTAAATAAGGAAATTTCTGTAGAAGATTTTGCTGGAAGGTAGTTTTGAAATTTCTGTTGTGAACTCTCCCTTTCACCTTTAGATTCTTAAGGATGAAGCATGCGTTGTCATTTGAGAAATCATACGAGTTAATGTAAACTTTCACGCATTTTTGGGCACTTCACTTTATTTACCTTTGGTCCTTAATTGATGAAAAAACAATTAATTGGTTGGAAACTCACCTAAAATGGATGAAACTCGACTTAAAAAATAGGATAACATACTGTTCAGCTGAATCTAGAGTTCAGTTAAATATCATGACCCAGGTTCCAAGACTTCTATGGCATATGGGATTCCTCAGAACCAGTAGTTCATTATTTCTTTGTGTCATTTCCAAAGAAAATTGGTAAATTAGGATTTAGGAGGATATGTACAATGATGTTTTCTTTTACGTCACATTGATGAGCATCCTCTAATAGTGACGAAGCAGTAATAGGATAAATCAATATGTATATTGCAGGCAGGAAGCATCGAGCTCACCAACTCATGAGATTATATTTTCCACTGTTGACAAGCCAAAGCTTCTCAGTCAGGTAAAATAAGTGGGCTGTTGCTCCTTTTATTTTTCAGGCTTTGCAATAATGAACTTGTGCCACTCATTGCAGTTGATATTCACTATGTTCATGCGAATTTCTGAAATGGTGGTCTTAACTGTTTCACAACCAAAATATGCAGCATCAGACATATTTCTCCATGTTACATATTTTGATATGTTTTTGAAATCTTATCCTTTTGCTTCCTTCTCTTTCCTCTTGGATTTTCATCTCTGCTCTAATTTTCATTGCTTTTTGTTGTTATTTGGGATTTTAAATACCTGTTTTGTATTTCTTTTGCAGCTATCTGCTTTGCTCTCTGACGTCGGGCTAAATATCCGTGAAGCTCATGTGTTTTCTACTGCAGATGGCTACTCATTGGACGTATTTGTTGTTGATGGATGGCATTCTGAGGTATGTTGTTTAAGCCTATAGATAGTAGGATATTGCATTGCATGTGCGACTGGGGCGGTAAATTTGTTGACGGGAAATGATCAGTTCTTGCTCCTTGCATAAGTAGGATCAATGATGTGGTCCATCAAAGATTCCACACACACGATTAGACAAGCTGCTAAAAAAAAAGCTTAAAGTTGACTCCTCCGAGAAACATCAGCCTTTTGTGTTCATTAAACATTCACTTCATGCTTATTGATTGTATAAAAGTTCACGTCACAATATGGTTAATAATTTCATGAGACTGATCCGTCTTGAACAAAATTCAGTTAGGTCTGACTGTCTTAGATTATGCATCAATATGCAATTGAAGAAGTATTGTAGAACTTACCTATGCTTGAGTGGCAATTCATGAATGTTCCTGCAGTTTTGCAGTTATGCAACTATTTCATACTTGTGTAATGACGGTGCTTGCTAAATAGTGGCAAGAGTTTTCTGATTCAACATGTTGCTGACTTCTGCAATATGGTGATTAGGATACGGAAGATTTATACAGAATGATGAGAAAAGCAATTGCTGAAAGTGAGGTAATTAAGATATTGTTTTCACATAGCAGTGTACTTACCTGGGTTTTTGTTTTTTGCTTCGTTTCAAAGTTGCTTGGTCTAAATTAAGGGTCCTTTATTTCTATATGTAGCTGTAATATTGCTCTTATTTTGTTAAGAAAGTGCGATTCTGTCGTATGTAGAGGAGGCAAAACATGGCCTTAAAAATTAGATGAAGTTTGTTAAGGAGGACTTTATTGAATTTAACTTGAGTAATGATGTATGCGTAGACCACATAGTTATATTGGATCTTTTTGTAGGCAAATTAAGTTTTGGTGCTGTTGTGAAATGAATTTTTTTTCTTGTGCATGCATTGCTCATCACTCTCCATTATTCTTCTGAGAATAACATATTACTATCAGCTAATGCTCAATTTTGCCTCATAAATCCTCTGCTTTTCATTTTTAAGGGGTCATGGTCTGGCTCTTCGCGATCTCGGTCACTTTTGGAGAAAGCAATTGCTGCTCAAAGGAAATCAGAGGATTGGGAAATCGATTGGAGATTGTTGACAATTGGAGAAAAAATAGCTGTTGGTTCATGTGGAGATCTGTTAGTTCAATGCTACTCGTTAAAATTTGTTTACATGAGCGACATTTACCCCTTGTGCTTTAATCTCTAGTGTTTCCGATGACAAGGTACTGTGGGGTATATCTCGGTGAAGATGTTGCTGTCAAGCTCCTAAGGTCCGAGCATTTGAATAATTCTATGGAGACAGAGTTTTCGCAGGAAGTTGCTATACTAAGGTACTTGTTGTTACATATTACTGTAGCATATTCCAGAATCAATTCATTTTGTGTTAATTAAATTGTTCAACTTTGTAAAGGTTATATTTTTGATCGGGTCTACTGATAAATGTAGTACAAGTTTGTATTTTTGAAATTGGGGTATCTTATCTTGAATTCATAATTTCAGGAAGTTAAGTTCAAAAGGTGATATAGAAAATAGATTACATTCTAAACCCCGTTAATTTGGTGTGCAGACAGGTACAGCATGAAAATGTTGTACGGTTCATTGGTGCTTGCACAAAGCCGCCACATTTATGCATAGTGACAGGTAATGTGGGTTTCAAGAAGAGCAAATTGCCATACTTTGACTAGATAACTTCTTAGGATATTATTGCTCCCATTTCTTTCAATCATATAACTCCAAGGAAGCTAAGTCTCCAAATGACATCTTTATGTATCTTATGAAATTTACTTGGGATTCTCGTACCGATGGCTGTACCTGTTGCATCAAAATAAGCATGTCTGATTGATGGTTTTCATTTTCTCGTAGTGTGTGATATCCTTTAATTTATTTGTTAAAATCTCATTTCTAGAGTACATGCCCAGAGGAAGCCTTTACGAATATCTGCATAAGAATCATGCTGAACTGAAGCTGCTACAGAAGTTGAAATTCGCCATTGATGTCTGCAAAGGAATGGAGTACCTACATCACAAGGATGTTATCCACAGGGATCTGAAGACGGCAAATTTGCTTATGGATACTTCAAATGTGAGAATAAGGAACTAGAATCTTCTGCTAGGATATTTAGATTATTTTTTTTTTAATGTCTGATGGTCCTTCCTCTTCATGGATATCGTGTTTATAAAATTTCTCTGCACTAACTTGCTCTGGGGGCAATAGTTTCTAGAGCTGTTCTCTATACATACTTTCACGTTTGGTTGAATGGCATGTAAAGAGATTATGGATGTTATGTTGCCTCTTCCAATGTGCTAATCATGCTCTACCCATTTATGTATTTAACTTCTCTGTTAAAACTTTACAACTGGAATCCTTTTGCTATATCTTATGTTATAATTTGTTGATCTGTGCGATAATTTGTTTCAAGGTGGTTAAAGTGGCAGATTTTGGAGTTGCTCGGTTCCAGAACATTGGTGGGGTTATGACAGCTGAGACTGGAACATACCGATGGATGGCACCAGAGGTAGCCCGTTTGCATTCTTAATTGTTAATGTTAATGTTTATGTCTATTGTCTGTACAGAATTGGGGCAAATAAATATGAAGCGTATTTATGTAAAATATGATGGGATACAATAAGAACAACTGTAAGTAAAGTGGACTCTGAGCTGAACGTGGGTATTTCTGTGATACAGAGCATTATGATGGTCTTCTGTTGTTCTGTATATAATTTTCATGTTCATATAGTATGAGACTTATTGATTAGAATTATACCTTTTGTATATTTAACTGGCTCCTAGGATTATATTAACAACGAAAAAAATGACATCTGCACTTGAGATGCTGTCCTGGATTACTATCAAAGAGGTTTAGGAAAACACATGCTGTGTTATAATACATGTATCTAGACATTTGATAATAACCAAGTGGCTTAGCTCAGTACTTGTGTCTCCAAGTACTTGGTTTAGTATTGGTCGAATCATGACTACATCTGCAATTTTGAATTATCGGTGTTGGCATCATATTGAAGTTGACAATTCTCTCTTTTATTTCTATATAATATAATTCTATATAATATAATACAAGTGTAGTCTCTACCTGATGAGCAGATTCTTACTCATCTTTCGTTATGCAGGTGATAAACCATCAACCATATGACCAAAAAGCAGATGTGTTCAGTTTTGCTATTGTTCTTTGGGAGCTCGTGACAGCCAAGGTGATGTAAATTTTCTGATTTGAAAAAGTGATAATCAGGGCTTTAATGCCAAGCAAGGATGAAGAGGGATTAGTTTTCAATTATTAGCTCGAGCGCAATTCTGATAACCAAAATTTGAAGGCTTAATAGTACAGAACTTTATTCTTTACGGTTCCAAAAGTGCACTTCTCTTTATTTATCTCAGCCTCCTCTTTTCTCAATACAGATACCTTATGATAACATGACTCCTCTACAAGCTGCCCTGGGTGTGAGACAGGTTTGTGAAATACTCTCCACATCACACTAAACAGATTGTATATAGTGAAAACCTAACCTCAGAGGCAGCGATTCTAAGTTCTGCATTTTTCTTGACTTGGTTGATATTTCTTAAATGTGCTAGGGTCTCCGACCAGATCCCCCATCAGACACTCATCCCAAAATACTACGCCTGATGAAGAAATGCTGGGATGCCCATCCGAGCAACAGACCTTCGTTTAGTGAGATCAGAGTCGAACTGGAGGCTCTCCATCAGGAAGTAAATGTATGCATACTTATTAATCTCAATGTGTGCGCGCATATAAAATGAACTATACCCTGATTACAGTTACATAGACTCAAGATCCCTGATGATTAAATTGCAAATTCTGCAGGATGCATCTAACAGCAGCTGAGTATATTACATCCACAACATAGAATAGGCAGATCGATACTAACGAGGGAGAGGTTCTTCAATTTTCCTCATCCCCCTTTTCTGGCATTTCATACCGAGTATAGAGTTCATACATGGCATTGACACTGGGAGGAATATGAGTAGTATATTTGTACCATAAAATCATAGTTGGCTACGCTGCAGTTTTGGATAGGAAAAAGCTAACACCAATTTCTGTGCATGTAAACAATGTTGACTTGTTGAAGGACTGTTAAGGCCATAAGCTCAGGCCATTTCCACAGTTTCATGAACATTATTCTCAGGATTCATATTGTGTTTTTTCTTCAGTAATTAGAGTCTTTTCAGATGCCCCTTGTAATCAAGCTTGTTTCGGCCAAGCGGGGTAGGCTTTAATATGCAATGATGAATATTAATAAATACAATAAAAATAGAAAATTAAATAGCAACATCTCAGGCACTGTCAATTTCTCTGAAGCCAATATTTTTCAAAATTTTCATGGACCAGTAATAATAATGACAGTATATCTTGTTTTGGAAAAGTTAGCTAGGACCACTTTAATTCGAGGCAGATGCAAAAGATGTAGCAAGAATTTCAGATAAAAGGGCAGTCAGGAAAGAAAGTAGTGTTCAGACGTATGATAAATGCAGGCTTTGAATCTTTAACCATAGATTTGAGTCTTCAAATATACAATAGGACAAATCGGAGAAAGAATGGCGCATTTTTCTTCTTTTACTTGGAATTCCAAGGATTGGAAGAAAACTATAAAACGATTTTTTTTTTTCCCTTTAATTAGTATTTGATTTATGGGACTCAATATCGAGCTGGCTAAGAATAAACTTATATAAACTTAAAAATAATATGCTTTGAAACGTATTCACTTGTTCATGGATTTCTCCATGTGAAAGAGATATATATAAATCACAAAAGAGTAGAGATGCTTGATGTACTCGATATGGGACAAAATACAGTACTGCAATGAAAAACTGTACTCTTGTTCTTAGATTTTTCCATGTTGAAATTCATCGGCATTAAAATTTTTTAACGCATGCAAATACTTAAGATAAGCGAAACTTCCACAATTTTGTATTTTCTTGAAAATGACAACAATTTAATTTCAAAGCTGTGTTAGTCAAGAAAATTGAAAACGGGGAGGTTGTGTAAATTCAACATCAAATTAGTTATCGATGATGATTTATCGAGTGTTATTTTGTTCATCTTTACCTTTAGATATATAAGTCTCTATGCTAGAATTCAAAGTCCCATCGCTAATTAATGTTTTAAGCTTAATTAGCCTTAAATTAATCCAACTCTTCTCTATGAATTCACATATAGCTAGGGACACCATTTATCCATATAGTCTAGATGGTGTGAAATTTCCTAATTAATTTAGTGGATAAGTTTCATTGACCGGCATAAATAATAAAATAATTATGCCGACATACAAAAATAATTAAGTTCCGATTTTTTAAACTAAAAAAAAGGGGGAAATTGAAGTAGTAAAAAAAAAACAGAAATTTGTTGAAGAGGTTAAATGGGTTTGGATCCCCTGCTGTGGGATGAATGCACAGCAGGGTGCTGTGTATTAAACGACCCCGTTTTGTATCATTTCCAGCATTTTTCTTTTTTCTTTTTTATTCCTTTTATTGTTTTAATTTGTTTTCTCCCCTTTTCCTTTTTAGTTAATGAAGTACATTTCATTTTTGCTATATTTTTTATTTTAGCTTTAAGTTTATAATTATTTCATTGTTGTTTCCATTTCATTAATAGAACAAATTATTCGTCATAATTTTTAGGCTAAATAATTAACAAAAGGCCGTTTAGCGGTTAGTTTATTAATTAACTATTTTAAATAAAAAAATCAACATGCAAATAATTCGATGTTTGTTTTATTTTTAACTTCTAATTTTTAAGTAACCAATCTAATTAAGGTTAATTAATTTAATAAAATATTATATCTATTTTAATAACTCTAATGAGAATAATCAAACGAAAATTAAACGAATATAAAAATTAATCCTATATATAATTATTAATAAAAAAACCAACTACTATAATATTATGAATCAAAAAATACACAAAACATAAAAGAAAATAAAAGGCAATAAAAAATTAACAATTAAAGAAAAGTAAAAACTAAACTAAACTAAACAGTAAACACACAAATAAAAAACAAAAACAAAAAGGAAAACTAAAAGGAAAAGGAAAAGGGGATGCTCTCCCAAACGGTACCGTATTGTGCACAGCATTAGCTGCTGTGCTTTGGTACACAGCAGGGGATCCTCTCCCAGGTTAAATGCGATGGGTACGTAGGCGTAGCAGAAGAAATTAAATTTGTACAAATCTGTTAATACTGAAACTGTACGGCCACCCTCTGCGCTGAGGGTGTGGCCCACTCGTCCTTGACTGTGTAGGAGTTTGTATGAATTTATTGAGAGGTGATTTATTATGCCAAGTTATTGTCTTTCCAACTCAAAAACATGTAAAAAACGAGATTGCATCTTCTATTGTACCGATGAATAATATTTTGTTTATTATGACCATGAAAGAACATAACACTTGCAAACGAAACACACCACGTGCATGGGAACACGTAAAATCACGCATGCATGCATGCATGCATGTTCCCATGCAACAGTACACGTGAATTAAAAACATACACTACCACACGCCTAAACATATGGGGTTTTAATCACTACAGCCTCCCTTTATTTTCACAAATAAACGTAAATATGTAAATATAATTCCTGCATAATCTCTCTCACAATGGGCTGCGTCTATCGTCTCTTATTTCCTGCATGCAGAAATGTGTATGCATTAAAACAAAATTGAGAGACTTTTGAGGCATATTTATGAAATATAATTAATTTGAAATATTACCCCTTTCCGTTCATTGGTAGTGAGGCGGAGGAGGAGACGTATACTTGTAAACCGGTGGTGGTGGTGGCGGAGACTTGTATGATTTTGTCGGAGGCGGTGGAGGGGACTTGTAGACATAAGGGTTCTTTGGAGGTGGTGGAGGAGGTGGTGATTTGTGCTCGTACTTCTTAGGAGGGGGTGGGGGTGGGGGTGATTTGTGCTCGTACTTCTTAGGAGGCGGCGGTGGAGGAGGGGACTTGTATTCGTACTTCTTAGGAGGGGGTGGTGGAGGTGGTGATTTGTGCTCGTACTTCTTAGGAGGAGGAGGCGGGGGAGGGGATTTGTACTCGTATTTCTTAGGAGGCGGTGGTGGAGGGGATTTGTATACATAGGGTTTCTTTGGTGGGGGTGGAGGAGGCGGTGATTTGTACTCGTATTTCTTCGGAGGGGGTGGCGGAGGCGACTTATAGACGTAGGGTTTCACCGGAGGCGGCGGTGGCGAGTATTTCTTCGAAGGTGGCGGTGGGGAAGCATACTTGTAATCGGTATTGGCTTGGGATTGGGAAGGAAAGTTAAGAACAAGAGACACTAACACCACTAAAAGAGTGGTAGCTAGTGATAACTTTGAATTCTCCATTTTTGCTTGTAATATGAAATCTATGGTTGCTTCTCCCCCCTTTAAATAGATTTAGAATTTACCTATTTCACTCAATTTTGAGGTCCCTAGATCTATTTTATTTTTCAACTTTTTTTATTCTAGGGTTAATTTTTACGTACACACATCAAATCAAAAAAGAAAAAAGAAAAAAAATGCACACATCGAAATCAGCTTGTTGAATTTGTCAAAATTAAGATATTGAAAATTGCAACTAGTTTTTGATTTATTCAAATAAAGCAAATAATTCAATATTTTTTTTAATACTCTTGTTGGATCGGTGAAAATAAATGGAAAGATAGTGTAACTAAAAATAAAGGGAAATTTATATATATAGTGTCGGTGACTATGAAGTCAACTAATAATACCTAATTTTATTAGAATAAAATGCAATTGGCAGTCAATTTTACGTGCCCAAATTTTCTGACATCTAATTTAATGCTTTCTTATTAATTTCACTAATATATTTATATAATCACTTGCATAATTATTTTTAATTTAACCCATCTAGATGTAACGCCATGCACGTTGAATTTTCTCTATGTATTTTTTGTCGGTCACACAACAACTGTATGGCAATTACAATTATCTATCGAAGCTTCATTTGACTATCTTAATTTCTGTAAAGAAAAGAAAAGAAAAAAACTCAAATTATCAATTAAAATAATAGTGATTATGAGTTTTCTTTAAATAAATAAGAAGAAAAAGAATTGAAAAACTGAAAAGCCGCCTTTGAATGGTGGCTTAAAATATAAAAATCACAAAAAATTGTAATTATTGTTTTATCGATTAAAATCTTGTGTGTAGAACTTTGTGTTGATTATTTATTTATTAATTAAATTCGAGCTCTAGCGTCATAGTGGACCTTCAACCTTAATTATTTAACAATATTCACTTAAAATAATTAATTATTACTGTACATTCTAGAAAATTGATTGGCTCCACATTTTTTTAAGTTTAAAGAATAAAATCCTTGAAATATGAAAAAAAAAATTAATTAAATCCGCAGCCTCACCAACTCTTTATACATATAGACACACACATAAATTAAACGCGTATATAGTGGAGAATAATTGAATGTTATCAAAAGGGAGAAATAATTTTTTAAAAAGTGATTAGGTAAAGAATTTCAAAAATCCAATAATAAATTGATACATTATTATGTGACGTGATTTCCATGTTTGAATGTCCCTATCTAGCTAAAATTGTTTCATGCTTGGCTGGGCAGCTCAAAATGAAATGCATTCCCGAACCATGTAAATCTCGAATCATTAATTAGGGTTTTCGAGTCGAGCCGGGCCAACCCGTTTTTGCCAATAGCACCACGGGCGCGGCCACTCGGGCCTGTCGGTCGGTCCGAAGTCTACATATGTACTTCCGCGTGGTTCTTGTAAAGAAGATACGCCAAGGCCATGGACCCAACTAAAATTGACACCAACTAGAAAGAAAAGTCCTGAAAGAATAAAATTCAACGTGGATAAATGGTAACGAGCCATGAAGCCATATTGTGGAGCCGACTTATCGAGCCGAGCCGACCCGAGCCGAGCCAGCCACTTAACAAACTATTTTATTTATTTTAAATAATTTTTTGCGACTCAATAATTTCTTGATCTCACTTATTAATAATATAAGCCTTCAGAAATTTATGCATGTACGAAAGCAAGCTGTAAAGTGTTAAAAAGAGAGATAAGATTTTTTTCAAAAAAGGAAAAAGAAAGAAAGAAAAGCTGAATAATAATATTGAGCTTTATTGAAGATTGCAAAATTACTTTACACTCTTCCTTCACCGCTTAAATCTGCAAAATTCCAACATATGCCAATCGATAACAGTAAGGCCAGATTTATATTTCATTTGTTGTAGATATATATTCCCTCGATTCCACTTCAATATATAAAACTAATAAAGTAGACCAAATATGGGACAATACAAGTACTACTTAATTATTACATTTTTCAGCGTGTTAACTGTATAACACAATCACGATAATTATCATTTGTTACGATCGATTTTACTTAATATGTTTTTATTATTTTATACTCGTGTACGGGGGCACAATATATACTCGTAAAATTAATTTATACAAATCATTGTAGAGAGAGAGAGATGAGGATCTAGAAAAGGGGAAATTTTTATTGGATCGAACAGATATTTGCATTCTGCAAGAAGATTAACAATAGTACAGTAGTTTAATATGAAAATTACAGAAAGATGGGAAAGGGCAAACATATTATACTAAACATTAAACAAAAACATGCATGAAACAAATGATGAAAAGACCTTCTGCTTTTTTTGGCTTATTCTCATAATAATATTATAATTTGAGGGTTTCTCTCTCTCTCTCTCTCTCTCTCTCTTCTTCTCTCGTCGTGCATGGATCCATCGCTTTCAGCTCTTATTTCAAACATTCTCAGTTCCTGCATTCATCAACACGTTGACTGTGAGTCGCCACGTACACTAATCATGCTTAACACTATCAACTCTCAAACTTTTGAAAATAATCTTGAAAGAAATGAGTAGGGAACTTACATGGATACACGAAAATTCGTTTGTCGAACACTAGTGGTGAGGAGGAGGGGGAGAAGAGTAGATGTAAGGGTGATGCGGCGGCGGCTTGTGGACGGGAGCCGGGGGCGGGGGAGACTTGTATTTGTAGACCGGGGTAGGTGGTGGTGGTGATTTGTAGACGTATGGGTGCTT
The DNA here is from genome assembly GCA_029379335.1 of Thymus mandschuricus. Classification (NCBI taxonomy): domain Eukaryota; kingdom Viridiplantae; phylum Streptophyta; class Magnoliopsida; order Lamiales; family Lamiaceae; genus Thymus; species Thymus mandschuricus. The sequence goes on from CM057074.1 coordinate 41,250,850, forward strand.
AGGAGGTGGTGGAGGGGACTTGTATTTGTACACTGGGGTTGGGGGTGGCGGGGACTTGTATTTGTATACCGGAGTTGGTGGAGGTGGTGACTTGTATTTGTAAACCGGTGTGGGTGGAGGTGGTGATTTGTAGACGTATGGGTGCTTCGGTGGTGGTGGTGGGGACTTGTATTTGTACACCGGGGTAGGGGGAGGGGGAGACTTGTACTTGTAGACCGGAGTTGGTGGTGGCGGGGACTTGTATTTGTACACCGGGGTAGGGGGTGGTGGGGACTTGTAGACATATGGGTGCTTGGGTGGTGGGGGAGGAGACTTGTACTTGTACACGGGAGTAGGGGGTGGTGGGGACTTGTAAACATATGGGTGCTTGGGTGGTGGGGGAGGAGACTTGTATTTGTACACCGGAGTTGGGGGAGGAGGAGATTTGTACTTGTAAACTGGGGTCGGGGGTGGTGGAGACTTATATTTGTACACCGGAGTTGGGGGTGGTGGAGACTTGTACTTGTACACGGGAGTAGGGGGTGGTGGGGACTTGTAGACGTATGGGTGCTTCGGTGGTGGTGGAGGAGACTTGTACTTGTACACCGGGGTAGGAGGAGGTGGTGATTTGTACTTGTAAACCGGAGTAGGAGGTGGTGGAGACTTGTATTTATACACCGGAGTCGGAGGTGGTGGAGACTTGTACACGTACGGGTGCTTTGGTGGTGGTGGTGACTTGTACTTGTACACTGGAGTTGGTGGTGGTGGGGACTTGTACACGTACGGGTGCTTTGGTGGTGGTGGTGGTGACTTGTACTTGTACACTGGAGTCGGAGGTGGTGGAGACTTGTACACGTACGGGTGCTTTGGTGGTGGTGGTGGTGACTTGTACTTGTACACCGGAGTCGGGGGTGGCGGAGACTTGTACACGTACGGGTGCTTCGGGGGCGGTGGCGGGGACTTGTACTTGTACACCGGAGTCGGGGGTGGCGGAGACTTGTACACGTACGGGTGCTTCGGCGGCGGCGGCGGGGACTTGTACTTGTACACCGGCGTCGGCGGCGGAGGAGACTTGTACTTGTACACCGGAGTCGGAGGCGGTGGGGACTTGTACACGTACGGGTGGTGGGGCGGTGGCGGGGAGTGCACCGGCGGCGGCGGAGACGAGTAAATGTAATGCTTGGTTGGTGGAGGAGGGGAGGAGTAATGGTAGTTTGCATTAGCTAATGCAGGCAAGAAAACAGCAAGCAATGCCACAAGTAAGGCAGTAGAGAGAGAGAGAGAGGAAGCCATTTTACCCATCTTTGGGTATTGCTTTATGTTTGCTGTTCTTTCCTTCTCCCCTCTCCCCCCCTTTTTATAGCTTCGGTTTTACCCCTTTTCCATTCATAATTAATCACGGTTATTAGTAAAAATTATTATTTTAAACACTGTTTAACCTCTTGATTGGCTGTCTCCATTTTTATTTATTTTTTATAAATATTTTGACTAACAATAGTTTATAATTTGCTTCCTCTTTTGTTTGCTAGTGACTGTGATTAATTTTTATTAAAGGTGAATAGATTATTTGGCCTTCTTTTGGTGCAATAATTCACACGGAAAAGTCTTCCGTTTTTGGGTTGTCTTTTCAATTTTTTTAATTCCAGTGTCCGATTTTATCGTTTTATCAATTTTCGATTTCAAAGAAACTTAAAAATACGAAGTGATGTGTGCACGTTACTATCGTATGTAAAAGACAGCATCTACGAAAACACGTTATGTCACATTATATTACAAGGTTATATGTTTTTTAAATAGTTAGATGAATGTTTATAATACTAATTAAAATGAAGAAACCTTGAAAAACGTATGTGAAAAGGCTGCTGAAAAATTCACTCGTATTATTGGAAGGGGACCAAGAGCCTTGTCTCTTCTTCTATTCATACTTTTCCAACTTTGGAATTAAAAATTGATTTATGAAAAAAGTTGAAATAATTAAAAAAAATTACTATAGAAATTAAAATGACTTTGCATATCTATGATTCCTTGCTCTCTTGTTTCTTGTTTTATTAGTAAATAAGCTGCCTAAAATGTAACACTTTATTACTCTACCGACTATATAGTTTTATTTAATCCAATTAGGAAATAGTCTCATTCATACGAGCATAACTTTTTTCTGATACGGAATTTAAGACGTGAGTGATAGTCATGGATAAATAGAGTAAATGAATCTTTGTGGGTTATAATTGTTTGAGGTAATATCTATCAGTGGGACGGACGTAAATAAAACTTATCCATAAATGAATGAGACGGAGAGAGTAGAAATTATCGCTTATTGTAATTAATTTATAGTTAAAATAATTATGCATGTAAAAAGTAAGAAACTATAGATTCTCATTGAGGATTTATTATAATGAATTAATATTGTGGAAGTCAATTTGTTTACTATATATATGAATTATAGTCTTTTTAAGTGACTTTGTATAATTTATACTCCCTTTAATTAGATAAAAGTGCATGTGGAAATGCTTTTTTCTTTCTATATAAAATACAATCTCCTTTTATTTTATTTTCTTTATTTGTGGCCAAACATAATTTATGTACTTGGACAAATAATTCTTGATTCTCTACTTTATTCTTTTCCCTTTCCTTTTTTATTATTATTTTTTTTTTGTTTTTTGGGTGATTATTGATGTTCTTGAAAGTGGTTTACATTGCTTTAACTTTTAAAAGTAAACTCACATTAAATCAAATTAATCATCGCTATATATATATATGTATATTACCGTTCTCACGAGAACCAATTTTACCGTGAAATCGTTTTCATTTTAGTATAACATATGCGATTTCAATTAAGCTTGGGTGTCTCGATCGAATTTCTTTGACGATCTTCAAATTTACGGTTAATTAATCTATAGCCACGACTAATGACGGTGATTATCGAACTGTCGCTATTAAAAATCTTCGGTAAGCATAGTGATTAAATAGTGATTAGTTGTAAATAGTAATTTAATTAGTTCCAATGGGCGATGTGGGAGCTTGTATCGCTGAGTGCAGGGTTAATATTCTATTTTGACATTTTCACGTGGCATTCGATTTAGGTTAATCACGACAATTAATCACTAATTAAAACTTAATTAATTAATAATTAATTGATGATTCCCAGCTAGCCAAATTAATTAGGTGTAGACCAAATCAAACTTCGACAAGTTAATAACGACACTGCTTCAATCATTAATTAATTAATTCTACTACTATACTTATAATAATCACCGTACAAATATCTACGTATACTTCTTTGGTACTATATATGCCTAAATTATTTATTTAATTAAACTATGCTAATTAATCATATAATTAGTACGTACTTAATTATAGCATTTCCTAGAACAAAATCTTTTACGAGCTATGATTAATTTTTTTCTCAATTTTCCACCAATTTTTCAAGAACGGCGTCGTTTTAGGCGAGACGAAGGCAGCGTATCATTGGATTCTCTTTCTTGAAGTAAGTGGAGTCAATTTATGAGCAAGCTATTTGAACTATGACTTCACAAAATTTGATTAAGGGTGTGATTTATGCATTGTTTTCTCTCTTGACTAATTACGTACTATTAGCCCTAATTGAATTGGGATTTAAATATATACGTGACTAGACTAACTCATGATATGTTCACATTTGGATCATTAATTATTTCTATTTAAATTAATAGACATTTAAATCAATTAATACTCAGTGATTGACGCTGAATGCAATCATTTGACATTACCTCTAGGGCAAGTACGTACTTTTCCTCCTAATTATTCATTGTCCTAACTAATTAACCTTGATTAATTGTTCTTCATGAGACCGGAATCAACCAGAGACATGCATTGAAAAATATTCGAACACGAAACATTTGATTACATGCGTTAACCCTATCGTCAGAACAATATACCTAATTAGGGTTTGAAACCCTAGGCATGTTAAACTTTCCGAAGAACACGAAAATTGAGGATATTTGCCGTTGACAAAATCAACTACTCCAATAATAAACTAAACATTAATTCCTGCACAAGTTAAATAATGCATCAACTACCGACAAAACCTTCATGAAATTAATCCAGAAACTAGGTTAATTTTTAATTATAAATAATACCGAATTAATTGTGCTAGTATTTTCTTAATTACATTTAATTAGATGGTTGCAAATGATTATTATATTTGCATTATTAATAAATTAACCTTAATTAAGGTTTGAGATTGGATCTAATCCACACAAAAAGTCAAACTTATACAATTGGGGTTCATAACCAATATTTAAACTCAAAAAATTTAATTAAAATATATGAATTAATAATGCCAAATTGGGGGCTGCCTATCGAGAAAATTAAACAATAATCATTTATTTTTTCTAGATGCGAGAAGAAAATTTAGGAAAGCCAAAAACCCTAATTGACTAAATAGGCAAAAGTTTAATTAAAGAAATCATATCTTTTTGCGATAATAAAATAAATTCAAATCTTGAAAGAGAAAGAAAATGATGTATAATCCACTTTATTCATAAATTTAGAGTATTGTTTTCTTCACGCACTGCTCACTGCAAAATAATAGTGACAATTAATTGACAATTATGTGTTACCAAATTTATATAGGTAACATTTCAAAGTACAATTACATAAATATAAACTTGAAAAATAATGATCATGTACTATATATAATCGAGTATAGTAATGATTTAATACGGGATGAATATTCATTACTTATGTAGGACACTTTGAAATTTTCATAATGAACGATACGTATGATATATATTTACGGGTATGAATTAAGTGAAACGGAACGAGGAGAGTAGTATTTTATTATTAAAATAGTAGTGTTTTTTTTGTTAGCTTAATCTTGGTAGTGTTGGGATTATATTAAAACATGTTTGTCGGTGCGTTGATTTAGTATAATAAATTAGCCAACTATTCTTCTAATTCACGTTCATGTTTGCCTAAATATGGGGGTTTTCTTGCGTCTAGTACTATCTATTAATTATTACTTAAGTTAAATACGCGTTCTTAAACATTTCGATTTAGATTAAACGTACTTATTTCGATCGTAAATCTCACTAGGCTCAATGATTGTAAATAGCTATCTCGCTTAAAGAGTACGTACATTGAAACTAGTATGTATCCTATTCGTATTCGCATTCGTAGACGTTTTTGTTATAGTTAAAATGTTTAGATTAAAATGGTGACTGATTTATTATAATAGCAAGAGAAGATAATTTTTGTTAGATGAATCTAGATTCTATTATGGAGCCCCGAATGAATCTAGACGCAAATATGTCTTGATTAAAAAATTCACGCACATAAATATGTATTTCAAACTTATTAATAATGCTCCAATAATATTAATTACCATCAATAATTCCAGCAGCTACTAGAATAAAGAAAAATTAGAAAATGGTAAACTCGTGTCCCAAAATACTGAAAAGAAACGTAACGACCTGAAAAGAAAAATCGGAAAAGTTTAGAGATCACGTCACGGTACAGTAAATATAAATTCCTAAAAATTAATTTGACTAGTCATGCACGTGCACCTACCACAAGTTAGTTAGATTAAACCATTTTTTAAAACTATAATTTATACAATAATCTCCACAAAGATTTCTCGTATAAAAATTAAATATAGGACGAAGACTTAAATCGGAATCTCTCGTGCGTAAACAAGTTTAATTAAGTTAATTAATCACCGTCACCTCCAAATTATTCTCACAATTAATCAATGAAATTAATCAACTATTTTCCTCTAACAACCACGGTAAAATGTAGTGACGTATACGAATCATACACTGAGATTATTGGTAATAATTACTCACAGTTTAGTTATTTTGTCCTAATTAGAGAATTATCAACGTCGAAATAAAATAATGTGGAAATTAATGTTTATGGATAATATAAAACAAAATGCTGAAAATTGGTGACAGCGACTAAAGTCAATATTTGTTAGGTGCATCTATAATTAATAATAATATATTCGATCTCAACTATCTCGTCTCACTTTATTATTATATTAAATTTATTTGAATAAAGAGTGCGATAAGATAGTCGAGACGGAGGGAGTAGTCGTCGTGAATGGATGTTTTCCACGTAGAATGGAAAAAAATGGACATAATTAATATTAATGTCAGAGAGTGAATACGAAAGATATAAGTAACGTGTAATTATTGTTAGGCATATGCGTTGAAAGATGCCATGCAAAAATATATTTTCAATTTTCATTATCATGTGGGGGCTTATGATAAGACTTTTTTTTATTTGTTTTATTACATTTTCAAAATATCTATAATTTTATTTCAATTAATTTAATCTTTAAAATTTTAAAATTGCAATCAATAAAGCTATTTGGTTATAATGTGGCTGTCCACACAACGACATTTTTCATAATATACGTAATTTTAAATATTTTAATTTATAAATATTTTTTCCACAAAAATTACATATTTTTCTCTTTTTTCTAAATAATAAGGTAACAAATTCTTTAAAATAGTAAAAATTATCAAATAATTAAAGGGTTAATTTTAAAAAATACGTAAAAAATATGGAGCATCACTTTTTGAGTTTTTTATAATATAAAAAAGTTAGGCAAAAAAATATAAAATATTTGATGCTTAAAAAAATTAAAAAAAGTTAAATTATGGCCGACCACATTATGACCGAATAGCATCACCCAATTGCAATTACACTGTATAGCTCACTTTGTTAAAAAAAATTCACTTAAAAGTTTATATCATGAAAAACTCAAAAAGTGATGCTCCGTATTTTTTACGTATTTTTTAAAATTAATCCTTTAATTATTTGATATTTTTTACTTATTTAAAGAATTTTTTACCTTTTTATCTAGAAAAAAAGAGAAAAATATGTATTTTTTGTGGAAAAAAATATTTTTAAATTAAAATATAAAAGTAATAAACTATAGTTATCATTTACCATTTTTAAAATTATGTATATTATGAAAAATGTCGTTGTGTGGCCGGCCACATTATGGCCAAATAGCTTTATTGATCATTGAATAAATTTCAGGCATAAGGTGAAAGAAAAATCCGACGACGTCACCAATTTCGAATCGCCTACAAATTATAGTTGTATAGTTGTAGTCATTTCGTAGGCAAAGTTGTCTACAGAGTAACAACGCTCGATAATTTCCGGACCAAGTATTTTATTATGGAAGTGGATTATGTTAACCTTTTCAATTACCTAATTGATCGATTATTGATAATTTGTTGAAAATTATGATGTAAGTCGGCAATCAATCAAAAACAGTTTAATTAAAAGATGATTTGGATAGTCTAAATATAAGGGATTTTTTCGAACATTTATGCAGTAAATTAAAGTAAAAGTAACATACTTTATTACTATTTTCTCATAATTTATAATAGTAAAAAGTGAAAAAGAAACTCCATAATAGATTGAAAATGTTGGAACAAATATGTGGTGAAATTATTGGAGATAATGCCGTAAAATCTAGAGAATTCTCGTCTTTTATCATGGTTTAATTTGATATAAAAAGTTAGGTGCATTTTTATTAATGTTGATAAGAAAATGATAGTAATACGTATTGATTTAATATGATTAAAAAATAATATCCTTGCGACACATTAGGCAGCTTAGTAGTTGAATTTGATTGATTGATTATTCTCGGTCCTTTTTCTTTGTTATTTTAAAAATAAATCGAAGAACGACAGTATACTCCTTTCGTTACTTTTTATACGAATCACTTTTCATATTGGGTTGTCTCATTCATCCTGAGCCATCTCAATATAAAAATAATTAACCTAGCAAAATAATGGGTAAACGGTTTTTTTTTCTCACAGTCCTTAATCTCGTGTATTCACTTAATAGGACTCGAGTAAAAGGAGACGAATGAGTATAATATGTTTGATTTGATTATTTGCAAGTGTATGATTAATGACATAAATGTTTCATGTGTGGGAGGCCACGATGATTAGGCATATTCCCGGCATCCTTAATTACTTAATTAATTTTTATTAAGTTGCAAATTAATATCCGAGTTTTTGTTTTTTCAATACTTATTCTAAGTGTATTTATATTATTGCGAAATTGACCTATTATACACGTGTTTTTCCACAAATCGTCTAAGTTTAGTTAGAATTAGAATATTAAAATCGCAATTAAACCTTATTTATATTTCAATGATCACATATAAACTTATTATTACTACTATTTCACAAAGATTAAAAATTAATTAGGAAAAAATAGAGTGAAGAATCCATTAATAAAATGTTTTTTTTTTTTTATTGAGATTTTAATTAAATGGGCACCACTCATGAAAGTAGGGTGGGTGATCAAATCCATTAATAAAATGTTTTTTTAGTCTTTCTTTTTAAAATATTAATTTTTAATTTTTTAAGTGTAATTTGAAGAGGAAGGGGTACGAGTGGCCACGTCTCAGATCCTACACCCTTTCATTTATTTTGAATGGTTTGCTACTAACGACATCGTTTAATCTTTCTCCGTTTCTTTATAAGTGTTCTCTATTACTCCCTCTGTCCCTTTCAAGTTGAGTCAAAACTTTTCGGCACGAGAATTAAGGTAGGGGTGTTTAGTTGTTAAAATAAGTTAATTAATTGAGGAGATGATGAAATTAAGATTATAATTTATATTTTCAATATTCAATATTAATAAAATATAATTTTCAATTTTTTTTTCAAATTACGTTTAAATAATTAAATTAATTCTTTTTTCGTAAATATTTTTTGAAGAAAAAAAAATTACAAAAATTTCAGTCGTTTTTAAAACTATTTTATTCCTCAAAATTTTAAAACATTTTGAATTTATGAATTTTTTAATTTCATTTAAAAAAATTTAATTTCGTTTTAAAATTTTTTAAAACTTTTTATAAATTCAAAATTTTTAAAATTTTAAATATTTCAGAATTTTAATTTTTGAATATTTTAATATTTCAAAATTTCAAATTTTAAATTTTCAGTTTTTAGAATTTGGAACCTTTTATTATTCAAACATTTTTTAATTAGGGTGTTAATTGAAATTAGGGGTACAATTAGTTGTGCCTAATTATGTGTTAAGAATCCTAATTTTTGCCAAAAAAGGAAATGACTCAACTTGAAAGAGACGGCCCAATCGGGAAAGTGACTCAACTTGAAAGGGACGGAGGGAGTATTAAATTTTACATGACATTAACTATCAGTATAATATCGTATTCCGTACGATACAAAATTTCTGAGACATTTTATTATTTTATACCTCATGTATATAAAAAGTTTTAGAAATCGTGAAACGGAGTGATAGGTTTTTTGCATTTACCATCGAAATACAAAGTATAAAATCTTTAGCCCATTTTGAAAGATCATGGGCCGTAGCCCAGCTAATGTGGATTCATGCATTAATGGGCTTTGGGCTAAATTTAGTTTTATAATTTATTTGGACATTTAATAAAAATCATGGGCTGCACAATTGGGCCGAATATTATTCTCTGACCTCTAACACTAATATGGTTTGATAGTACGGGCTTTTCATTCTTGTTACGTCTACCTACAGTTAGGTCCTTTAAAAATTATATTTATCTCGTCGTTAATGGTGTCATTGAAAAAGTGATGTCCGTATTTTATACTCTTAACTCGAACGATACTACTCCTTCCGTCCACGAAATATTCATGCAAGACCGAGTTTACGTTTTATACTATAGTGACAATAAGTGAGAGAATATTATTGTTGGTAATGATTATATAAGGTGACAATGAGATTAGTTGGCAGCCTAATGTTCCTAAATTAGGGCATGGGATCCATATAAAGAAGCAATGGATTGGACTATGTGCTTAGCAGGTTGTACTCCCACATGCAAGAGGTTTGTGCCTAATTTCCCAGCTTAACAGGAGACATAAGAGAATGTAAGATAAGGGATACCTTTTACAAACTACCTTCTACTTCATGATTCTGAGGAACAATCACCTCTGTTGTTCGTGATGAAATTATAATGCCTTGACCTGCAAATAACCCGATGTATTCACGAGTCGTGGACAAAAATTGTTTCGACATCTATGACTATGAGATATGTGAGAAGTACTAAACTGGATATTGTTAGATGATTGACATGAATGAGAACAAAAGCTAGCTATTCAGTTGTCCTAAACGTGATGAGATGAGATACGCAAAGTGATGAAAGAAAATTAAAGACTGACTTACCACGCCATGGCTGCTGATCACCGGTTGCCACGCAGTCCAGGCTTGCCTCGACCACCCGTTCAGAATTGATATTTACTGGCAAGTGGCAAGAAATAAATACAATGGCTAAAGGTACATTTACAGCTATTAAACAAGGACGGGGATAGCAGTAATGATTCAAAACCTTGAAAATCATTTCATGCAGTACCACCCAGGAATTTGTGTCAGCTTAGAGTAAAATATTACGTCGATAAATAAACATAGATAAACAAGGATTGTCTTACCATATTGTGTCAGCAATTTCCTCGACCATCAATTCCCCAGATAGATGTTCCTTGGCCAGGACTAGTCGTCAGAACTCCTGAAACGTAGAAGGTCTGTAGCTCATCCACAAAACTATGAGTTCATCGGGTAAGAGAAATCACTGAAATTAAGCAATGGGAAAAGAGGATAAAAGTTAGCTATTCAGTTTTAGTAACCATGATGAGATGCAAAATGTCTACGAAAGAAAAAATAAGACTTACAGTCGGTGTAAAGGATGGAGCTGGATTTAATATTTTCTAGCATTTACAACATCTTTTCTTTTGCCTGCCCAATAATCCACTTAAAATCAACATTAAGTGTTCACTAACACTGACAAAATCTTGTGTAATATGTTAACAACTAACACACAATCATTCTGTTTACATCACTTTCCTCTAAGAGGTAACGAAAACTGATCAGATACTTGGGGTTCCAGTTTTTCGGCTGGAGAAGTTGCAGACGCCCCATGGCTGCAGATCACCGGTTGCTTGCAATAAGCATGCCATCCGGGCTGCCCTGCCAAGATAGGGGCTGCGAGTTCTCGAATACCGAAACACCAATTCCAGAATTATGTTGGAGAAAACAAGATTGGAACAAAAGAGCAAACATAAAGTAAATCTACACCAAGATTCAATGGCTACAGGTACATTCACATCTGTTAAACAAGGAAGGGACTGAAATAGCAGTATCTACAGAGTTACGATGTCTAAACTGTGAAGATAAACGCCAGACTCGTAAAAACTCTTACCATAGCAAACTTTCCACAAAGTGAAAAGTTTCAGTACACAAAATTACTCTCCCCACAAACATAAGGCCCAATACGAAGATATAGAAATAGTCCTGCTTTCTGGACTACCTTCATGAAAAGTCATCTCTTCCCTCAAAATTATTCTAAAAAACGAAATAGACAGCATTAGTCAAAAGTCAGAAAGAAATATCACCAACACATCACATAACCAAGAGAAAAACAAGAAATTTACTGTTCCAGGCATTGGTTCGTGAACGTTCCAGACCAGACATGCATGTCTCTTTTAGCATCCAATACTCCCTTTTTGGCCTTCTTAATCACCCACTACCTCATCTGCATTGTGAAAGATTTAGCTTAAAATCCCTCCCTCCCTCCCTCTCTCCTTCTCTCTCTCTCTCTCACACACACACACACAAAGCGCACATATCGACAGATGAAAAGGTGAGTTGTTGTTTTCTTACATCAGGAGGACTTCTTGGGTAGCGAATGGAACCAGATGAAAAGATTCTTCTTTAAAATTCAAATTTGATACCAAAAAGAAGTTGGTTAGTCACAGAAAAGGAAAATGAGAACTCAGCTAAATAAGGAACCCAATGCCGGTAGTCAGTCCATTGAGAATCGGATTTGTTGGATTGCCTCTAAATCATGCACCTCACATGAGTAGCAGCTGGGATAAGCTGATGTAAACATTAAAATGATCAATGCCAGACATCTGAAGCATGACTAATTCTTCAACTCAAACACCAACTTATAAGACTCAAGATAGCTAACAGATATAGATACTGACCTAACTTCCAATTAAGATGGAAAGGGCATCACCTTACCTGAAGAAGCAACCAGAAACACCATCAGGGCTCCTTAAATCAACTCCATTAACTTGCCTCTCGAACACGAATCTCACAAGAGCAATAGGAAATCGAACAAAGCATCAAATGTAAATATGAGATACTACTGTGAAAAACATTTATGAGCAATCTAGAGGCGTTAGGGTTTACAAGTGTGTAAGGCCGACATTGGTCAATGCAGGAGGAAGACAGGAAAAAACCAACTAAACACTATACATTGATTGCACCAAGAACTACCTACAACTAATGAAAAGATAAAATCTTTCCATGAAAAAAACTTTTTTTCCTTCTTCTTCTTCTTCAGAATATAACGAGGAGAACGTTAAAGAAATCATCTTTTGTTTTCTTCTCTATCGCTTGGTTTGCTCTATTGCATGTTTTCTCTATCCCTTGTATCCCTTGCGTGAATCACCATACCCGGAGATTAAGCAAAAAAATCTGGAAGGCATCATACAGAAAGGGGAGAGAAAAACAATTTCTCTATCCCTTGTATCCCTTGTGTGAATCACCATATCCAGAGATTAAGCAAAAAAACGGGAAGGCAGATTCATACAGAAGGGGGAGAGAAAAACAAGAAACAATCAAGAAACAGATTTCAACACAAGAATGATCTCTATCTCTAAAACCTTTTTGTGAACAACCGTACCCACAAAGAGACCTTTTATTAGACGGATCCACCATCGAAACACTGTCCTTTCTCTCTCATAATGAAAAATCGCCATTATAATCACACGAAGACTCTTTGAGAATTGCCACAGCAATGATCACACGCTATAATTACCTTTTAATAGATGAATACCACCACCGAAGGATACATACCATGAATCGCTCACTGCAGACATGAAACACTGCCCTTTCTCTCTCATAATGAAATTATCATTATAATCAAGAAAGGAAGGGGGGGCGCAATTCAACCAAAAAAAGAGGAGATACAAAACCATTTATGGAGGATTTTCTTTTTTTTAAAAACCATTGATGGAGGGAGAAGAAAAGAATTTTAGCGTGAGGAAATTTTGACGGCGGACGAGAAAAAAAAAAAAAAAAAGAACCGACATTTCATGCCATTTTGATCAAAGGAGAAGAAATTTTTCATCGATGGCTGGAGAAAAAGTTTTACGGCGGAAGAGGAACAAAAAAAAAAAAAAGGAACGAGTTTGAGAAAAGTTTAACTGCAGAAGAGAAAAGCAAGAACTTTGAAAGAAGCCATGGATGGATGGAGGAGAGGAGGAGAATTTAGAGAGGGGAAATTTAGGGCGGATGAGAGAAAGGAGGAGAAGTTTGAAGGACGATGATCGATCGAAGCTGTGTCTGTCTGTATTTATAGAGAGAGAGAGAAGGAGAGAGAAAATTAGACCGTTGTTTGCAAAATTAATTAAGGTAAAAACGTGTCCATGAAAATTGTTTCCTTTTTTTTCTCAGATAAAAATATTTTTGTTTTCCATAAATAAATACTTATAAAATACATTAATTTATTTTTACCCTTTTTACTTTTTATTTTTTGGTTTAATGTAGAAACCTTCAAAAATAATAATTTTATGTTTCTATACTAATTTTGCTTATTAACCATAACACCTGCGAAATTGTTTCGATGATCACAAATCACATATAACAATCAAAATTTGAATAGTTCATAGCTTACCATCATCATCATAATACGAAGGTTCACGACAAAGAAATAAATACTTGTTTTTCTAATCGGGCTATTTAACAATTCTAAATATTGAACGGCGTGTTACTATCGACATCTTTTTAATACTCCCTCCGTTTCCTTCTAAAATCTATCATTAAACTTTACATAACAATTTATACGTAACATTAATTATTAGTGTAAAATCGTAAACAAGTCTTTGGACCATTTGGAAAGATCATGGGCCGTAGCCTAGATAATGGGCTTTGGGCTAAATTTATTTAAAATATTTATTTGGACAAATAAAAAAATAATGGGCTGCACAATTGGGCCGAATATTATTCTCTGACCTCTACACTACTATGGTTTGATAGTATGGGCTTTTCGTTCTTGTTACGTACTTCTACCTACAGTCAGATCCTTCGAATATTACATTTGTCTCGTTGTTAATGATGTCACTGAAAAAGTGATATCCTTATTTTATACTACTAAGGGTACTACTAACTCGAACGATACTACTCCTTCCGTCCACGAAATATTCATGCAAGACCGAGTTTATGTTTCATACTATAGTGACAATAAGTGAGATAATATTATTATCGGTAATGATTATGTAAGGTGACAATGAGATTAGTTGGCAGCCTAATGTTCCTAAATTGGGGCATGGGATCCATATAAAGAAGCAATGGATTGGACTATGTGCTTAGCATGTTGTACTCTCACATCACTATCAATCAACACTCATGGAAGAGGTTTGTGCCTAATTTCCCAAACATTGTGTACTTAATTTGGCCCTACTTAGATTCATTCAATTCAGTTTTGAATTCAATAGTACGGATAAATTTTGTAATAATGCAATTTCTGGAAAATTCTCGATCCGTCGCACCGAGAAAAATTATTCATTATAGAGAAAACGAAAAACGAGCGAACAAATTATACGTATCTTTATATTTTCCATTAAAGAGAACATGAGCCGGTTTTTGAGGATGGTTTCTGAATTTTGTCTAGCTTTTTAGGCCAAACCTAATAATCTGAATATATTGCATTCAAATTAAGAGAGAAAAGTTACAGTTAGTTAATTTTACCTAACAACTTCTTTATACGTAGTTAATGAATAAACTCGGAAGCAACATGCATATTCAGGCGAGAAGTATAATCAGACAGGACGGGACGAAAAGAGAAATGTAAAAATAATGGAGGGTGAGGCCAATTAAAGGAGGCAAAGCAGTTGGTAGTGTCACTTCAAAACCCCTTTCAAACTTTAAAATTTGGCTTCTTCTCATGCAAAGTTAGTCTTTGTACAGCTGAGAAGCTTTCCTCACACTGTGTGTGGATGTGTGTGCAGCTTTTCCCTTTTCCTCTTTTTCTTTTTTTTTGGCAAGGGTAATCATTTCAAGTGTTTTCTGACTAATTTTCAACTTGACATAAGTAATGTATTAGTA
This sequence comes from Thymus mandschuricus, assembly GCA_029379335.1. Classification (NCBI taxonomy): domain Eukaryota; kingdom Viridiplantae; phylum Streptophyta; class Magnoliopsida; order Lamiales; family Lamiaceae; genus Thymus; species Thymus mandschuricus. The sequence continues at coordinate 41,265,940 of CM057074.1, forward strand.
GTAATGTAGTATGTTAAGTGACACTTAAATACTATTGAAATTCGTATCGATGATTTAAATGCGTATATATCATAGACGGAAGAAAATGGGGTCGAAAGGGATATATATCTTTTGTCATGATGATAACAGAAAACTCAAGGGGCAAGGAATGCGGCTTTCAGAATATATAGATCATACTATAATGTCAACTATGATTGCATTATACTTCCTCTGTCCCGCGATTCTTGCCCCATTTTCCTTTTTGGGACGTCCCAGGATTCTTGCCTCGTTTCCTTTTTGGGAAATAATTAGGGTCTTAAGTGTGCAATTAGTAATTCCCTTATTACAATTAACAATAATAATTTATTTTAATTAAAAAAAAAAAACTGATTCATTTAAAAATATTTAATAAAAAAAAATATTTCATTAAAAATATTTCATTAAAAACTGATTCATTTAAAAATATTTCATTAAAAAAATATTTAATTAAAAAAAATATTTCATTAAAAATATTTCATTAAAAACTGATTCATTTAAAAATATTTCATTAAAAAAATATTTAATTAAAAAAAATATTTCATTAAAAATATTTCATTAAAAACTGATTCATTTAAAAATATTTCATTTAAAAAAAATATTTCATTAAATATTTAATAAAAAAATATTTCATTAAAAACTGATTCATTTAAAAATATTTTTCATTTAAAAAAATATTAACAATAATAATTTATTTTTTATTAAAAATATTTAATAAAAAAATATTTCATTAAATTTTTAATTAAATAAAGCAGTAAATATTTTAAAAATAATTTCTGGAAATAAAAAAAAATTAATTACAGATTATATATTGGATTAAATACTCTAAACATAAATACATTAAACTACACTCAATACCTAACCCATCCACTTAAAACACTAATTACTCCCGTCTTAATTCCCGCGCCGAAAAGAAATGGGGCGAGAATCCTGGGACGGAGGAAGTATTATTATATGCTATCATTACAAATAAATCCCTTTTACATTATCAATATTTTTTTTTTGATAATTTTAATTAATGGATGCATGTATTGATTTCCCACTAATTACAACTCATTTATCAAATTTAATTTTTTGGTACCAGCTGAAAGCAGAAACTAAAAGTAAGCCAGAAATTAAAGCAAACATGATTTATAATATAAAAAAACAACAATTACACTAAAAAATGTTCGGAAAATGGAAAACGTCAATATATTAATTAATTAGCTAAAAAAGAAAATATTTTTGCAATAGAAAGCTACTTTTTCATTATTATATTATGATTTTTTTCATAAACATTTAATTAACGATGATGGTTATACTTTGTAGAAGTATTAATAAAAATTAAGTGAAAAAAGACTCTCTTTATTTGGTCCCATACTTGATTATGTTTTTTTTCATGAACACTAAAGTACGATTACATTTTATTCATTAATCAAAAAATAATTGTTCAAAATTTTAAGAAAACGAGAGAATTGATTTTTAAATAAATACTATAATTAGGAGAGTCAAATCAAATTATAGATAAATAAAAAAGTCAACTAAATCGGCGGCTGAGATTTCATGCCATTTGAAGAGAGTTTGGTGATCTTCTTCTCCTCGGAGTAGGGCCCACCTCAAGTCATGGGCCCACAGGTGGGTGCACCGTAGCATACGGTGTTCGCTCACCTACCAAATCCCGATGCTCGGACTCCGACAAAGTTCTCCTGTTTCCAGATAGTAATTATTTATTTATTTACAAATAAACGCTCAAAAGCAAAGGAAATTAAAATAATAATAACCCCGTTTATTGAAATGACGGAAAATTACTTGGAAATTGAATCCGTTTAGTTCTTCCGTTCCGTTATGTATCTTGGGCCTAGCTCTTAACCTATTATTTTATTTTATTTTCCTTTCCATGGCCCAACTCCAATTCTTTATTTCTTTCTATTACAAAAATAATTCTTAGGGCTTTTGTTTATTTAGTGAAAAATATACTCCTTCCGTTTCACCTCGTTTAGCCTGCTATATAGGTGGAACGGTATAGAACGGAGGAAGTATCCAATTATATTTAGTGCTTCACATTAAAAGGTAAAATAATTGACAAACTTAGGTGTCTTTGGTAAATTTGATATGGAGTGATTTAAATGGGCCACGTGTATGTCACCATATTAATGATTTTTGATTCATTAAATCACTTATTAATGCATGAAAATAACCCTAAACTTGTTAAATACTTTCATTATATCTAACCTTCATATATTAACGGATTTTTCAAGACACATAGAATAGTGGAATTCCCTCTTAGTAATTAGCACCTCGTTATACAAGAATTGTGAAAGCAAAGGATATTCCTTGATTGTAGGATTACTAGGATAGTATACATCGAATTTCACTTCCACCTACTTAAACCCATTGTTCTACATCTACTGTTACTTCCAGATCGGAATCGGAATCTTCTATTGCATATCGATGTTTCATCTCTTGTTGAACAAATCAAATGTGTTCATAGTGTCAATATTTTTACGATATTAACACATGATGGCCATCCATATGTACGATATAAGAGGTAACACGAAAATGTAATAGAAGATTCGGTTCGAGTCTCGATCTACGGTAAAACTAGACCGTGGAGACGGAACGATACACGTGGCGCAATAGGAAGCCCGTACTCTACCTGCACCGAGAGGATGGTAAAACACCGGCCCAATGCAATCTGCCAATCTGGGCACAACAAGCCCGCCACGTCACTCGGGTAAAGCGAGGGGCGTTTTCGGAATTTCACTAGAAATGCAAAAGTATTTGGTCCACTTTGCCCCCCTTTAGTTCTGATCCCGACCGCCTAAATTCGACTGGTCCAGTCAATTTGTCTCAATGCGAATTCTTTTACGAATTATAGGTCCTGCCCTTCCTTCTAGATTACTACCACTCCGGTCCACACATATTGACTCATTTGCTTTTTGCACGGGAACTAAGACGAAAATGTTTAGTGTATAAAGTGTATTTTGTAGGGAAATGTAATGTGGTTTATGTATTTAGACATATTTTAGAAACAGAGCATCATAGATGCATAAAAACATGTTCTTGTCTGATCTTAAATGAAAGATCGTATCAAGACCTTTAATTTGATATAAAAATCATAAAAATCCGATAACAAACGAGCAAGTTATAATAATTTAAACTTTCAAAATTTAAATTATATTGAACTACGTGCAGAAAAATGAGTGGATGAGATTTAAGTATGGAATGTTAAGTGTAATAAGGGGTTTACTAATTGTACTTATTATACTCTAATTATTTCTAAAAAAGGAAATGAGTCAATATGTGTGGGACGTACCAAAAAGGAATATGAGTCAAGAAGCCTGGACCGGAGTGGTAGTATACTATCTCTCGTCCCACTCATAAATCGATAATTTTTTCTCGATACAAGAATTAAAACGAAAGTAATAGTGATGGATAAAGTAGTCTAAATGGATTTTAATGTGTTAAAATTTCTCTATTTAAGGTAATATAACTATATGAGTAAGACGAATGAAAATTAAAAACTTATCACTTTATAAACGAGACGAAGAGAGTATTTATTTTTGTTTTAAATTACGAAAATGACCGGTTCATGAATAAGCCCCATATTAATTTCAATTTTTGCGACTAAAATACTTTCACAATTAAAAAAAAGGAAATAAAAATTATGAAACTGACGCTCAACTGTAAGAATTGATTGGTCTATTAATCTTATTATATTTTTTGTTACATGTATTCATATTCAATAAATAGTATGTGGAATAGTTGGATCGTAAATAAACGTGAGTCCTCAATTATCATGAATTTGTGCATAGTATCTAGCACGTGTAATAATTTTGTGTAGAGCTTTTAAATATTCCCTATGTTATTTAGTGATTTATTCTTAATTTATATATTACGATTGGTTTTACTAATTAATCGTGTTGACGTAAGGGTAGATCGAATTGCATTTACGTGTCAAGTTACGGAGTTCTTTACAAAGAATCGCCACGTAATGTGTATTTACAGATTGATATATGTAGACTCATAATTGAAATGTTCGAATTTGCGTATGCTAAGTTAGATCGTTTCGCCACGTATACACGAATATCGATATTTGTAGACGGGTGAGGAGATTTTCCTTTTCAAACTTAATTCAAAGATTATCTCAAAAAAATAGAGTGTTTTTATTACCAAAATTCTAATCTCATACATTTCTCATAAACTAATCCAAATTTAATGAAGAAAAAAAGAAATTGAAAAGTAAGAGAAAAGGGAAAAAGAAAAGTAAAAACAAAGAGAAGAGAAGCAAAGGTACAACTCCCCACAATTAATCACAGCTTAATATTTTCTCGGTTCTCAGGCAAAGTTTCGGAATTGCTGCATCTCCTTCTTGCTTTTTCCTCATCTTTGACTAGCTACTCTCTCTCTCTCTCTCTCTCTACGCGCACACCACCTTCTTCTTCTTCCTCCCTCTCTCTCTCTCTATCTCTTTCCGCCATTGCTTTCTTTCCTTTTGCCAACATTAATTTCTTATTTCCTTTTTTGGTTCGATTCTCCCCGCTTGCCATCTTTGCCGGCGTCGGAGCCGATAGAAACGCCGGGAACCGCCGCTGGTGGACGGAGTTTTCTGTGACGGAGGACTGATTCAATCGGGCTGGACTAGGACGGAGGGACGACTTGTTTTGACTTGGGAGCTTCGACGGGAAGAAGGGCGGAAACTCGAGGTAAGCGTTATTTTTTGGGGATTAGTTCATCAGATCTGCAGGAGAGAGAAGGGCGAGGGTTTTGTCGTTGGATCTTCGGAGTTTTCTTTGTTCAGTAACTCGGAAGGGGGAGGTAGGGAAGTTAGTTGGCGGTGTGGATGGTAGTGCGCGGCGGAGGAAGAGCTGGCGGAGTCGTGGCATGATAATGAGCGGAGCGAGATGGTGGTGGCGGTGGTGCTGGTGTGGAGGTGAGTGCTTCACATGGAATGGCAGATCTTGTTAGCTACAGTAATGCCGACCGTGACATCGAGCAGGTATATTTGCTCTTTGATTTGTCTATCTAGCTGTGATTTTTGTAGTTTTGTTTGAAAGGCGCGATCTTTAGGGAATTTATGTAGTTCTTTATATGTTTTTTGGTTATCAAAATTGAGATTTGGTTCTAATCATTTCAAGGAGAATGCTGTTTGAAAATTTTCGGACATATACATGTATGTACTTTTGTAAGAATTAGTACCCTTGATGTGATATTGGGAAGAAATGCATAATCCTTTCGTTCCCAATTGAGTTTGCTTCGTTCTGTTCTACATCTTGTGTTTAGCATTGCTGAATATATATATCACATGGCTCTAAAAGTGCGGTGTTGTGAATCTTCTGTGTGTGCGTGGGGGTTGATCACGCCTTTCTTCGTGATTGGTGTCTCCTAAGTCCTATCAAGATACATGGAGATTTGGGAAGTTGCATCTTTCCTCTATGTTGCCCGATTTCGAATGTGACTTCTTGAATGTCTAGTCATTCTCATAGTATGAATATCGGAGAGACCGTTTACCATGGGCTAAACTTGATTATTTGCTTTTACTCGAGCAAGAGCAAGTCATATTTTCAGTCAATGTTTCCTCCACGAGTGTTTGATTATGCGATCGATGTCTGCATTTAAACCTGTGAGTGTTTAAGTGGTTGGAGAGTAAAGGAAATCTGCGGTAGGATCGTCAGAGTATTACCTCTCTCATGACTCAGCATCCATTTCTGAATACACATGCTTCTTGTATGAACTTCACACTCATTTTGGCGGATTTTGATTTATAGTGTTCTGAAGCTTCTTTAGTCAAGTTGCATGATTATTTTTGTTTTGATGTCAATATCTCTTTTGAAAGTTCGTTTTCATATTTTGTAGGCATTGGTTGCTCTGAAGAAGGGAGCTCAACTACTAAAATATGGTCGTAAGGGAAAGCCTAAATGTTATCCATTTAGACTCTCTAATGTAAGGCTAACATACCACGTGCAGCCTTATTCTTCCTTCAACTACCATAAGTGATATTGCTATTTGCTAGTTATGCTTTCCATCGTGATCCACTCTGTCATCCCAAATAACTTGATTTCTGTTTGATGTATGTGTTAGAGTTTCTTTGATATTTAATAATTATATCACGCATCATTAATGTGATAACCTTTATTTTGATTCTCTTTGATGAGTTTGCATTGCTATTATTCACGATTCATACGTTTATATACGATAATTGTAATTAATTGGCCTTAGATAATAAAACAAAGTAGCGTAAAATCAACCTCACGTGACAATCATATCACATATTTTATGATTTGCATTAATATAACTAAGGCGGTCAAATATCTACAAGACATATGCCACTTGTAAAGTTCTCTTAACATCATATACTATTGTTATGAGGTAATTTCAAATAATCATGTTAAAGTCCAGTAGAGTAACAAGAAAATTTGTGAAAAGTTCTTGAAAGTTAGAATATTAAAATCTAACTTTTAAAAGCCTTCAAAATCCGTGTTACAATTATCAGTTGTTAGGTAGGAAGGCTGCTCGTTATATTTACTTAAGTCAATATAATGATTCAAGATTTTTCAACACTACAACCTTATATATTTTCTCTGTTGTTTGCGTGCTATTTATTTCCATATTAATGCTGGTTAAATTTTATTATTGCAGGACGAAACAACATTAATTTGGATTTCTAGTAGTGGTGATAGGAGTTTGAAGTTAGCTTCAGTTTCAAGGATTATCCCAGGACAAAGAACTGTAAATCACTTAACTGACTTGCTTTATTATCTTCAGTTACTTTGTTTCCTATTGAATTTTCTGCATATGTTGGTCATATTTTATCCGGAGTCTAATTTTTATGATTGCTATAAACTTGTCCGGCAGGCTGTTTTTCAACGATATCTGCGCCCTGAAAAGGAGTACTTGTCCTTTTCCCTAATATATAATAACGGAAAAAGATCTCTCGACCTGGTCAGTGATGAGCCAAAGTTTCTCCCTTCCTTTTTAGATTTCTAAACGGGATCTTTGCTCATAATTGTTTCTTGCATATTACTAGATCTGCAAGGACAAAGTTGAGGCAGAAAACTGGATAGCTGGCCTCAAGGCATTAATAACATCAGGACAGGCTGGGCGCTCAAAAATTGATGGATGGAGTGATGGAGGCCTCTATTTTGACGTGAGTTTTACAATCTCGTACATCACTTCGGCATTCATTGGTGAAGGCTACTGTTTTGCTTCTCCTGGATAATTGCATTTATTAATTTAGGATGATAAATTCAAGCTAGGTGTTTTTGTGGAGTCACAGCATTAGTTCAAGGGTGTCCGTAAAATGGGTCGCTGCGGTGTACTTTTTTATATATTCATTTTTTGAGATAGTTCTGCTTGAATATCGTTTAACCGACTGCTTGTCAAAAGGTTTTTTGAAGGTATATTTTAGTGTTTGCTTCTTCCAGCTTTTGATGCTTTATTGCTGCATTTCTTGACCCCGTTTAGATGATTAACGTTAAATTAATGATTTCAGGACAATAAAGATTTGACATCAAATAGTCCAAGTAACAGTTCTGTAAGTGCTACTCGTGAAGTTAGCTCACCTGAGGTTTCCATTAGTTCTAGCATAATAGCTTCTCCGAAGAGCTACCTACCTGATAGTTCGGTCTATTCAGAAAGGTCACATGTAGCTTCGGATCAAACAAATATGCAAGCAAAAGGATCTGGCTCAGATGCTTTTCGGGTTAGTGTATCCAGTGCCCCCAGCACATCAAGTCATGGTTCTGCACCAGATGATTGTGATGCACTAGGAGATGTTTATATTTGGGGTGAAGTTATATGTGATAATGTTGTCAAAGTTGGGCCAGAGAAGAATGTTAGTTCCATTAGTACAAGAGCCGATGTCCTTCTACCCAGGCCATTGGAATCCAACGTTGTGCTGGATGTGCATTATATAGCATGCGGGGTACGGCATGCTTCTCTAGTCACTAGGCAAGGTGAGGTTTTCAGCTGGGGTGAAGAATCAGGTGGAAGGCTTGGGCATGGAGTTGGGAAAGACGTCACTCAGCCAAGTCTGGTTGAATCCCTTACATTTTGCAGTGTTGATTTCGTTGCATGTGGCGAGTTTCACACTTGTGCAGTTACAATGGCTGGTGAACTGTACACGTGGGGTGATGGTACTCACTATGCTGGGCTCTTGGGCCACGGTACTGACGTCAGCCACTGGATACCAAAGAGAATTGCAGGCCCTCTCGAGGGACTTCAGATTGCAATTGTCACATGTGGGCCTTGGCATACTGCCTTGATAACATCTACTGGACAGCTTTTCACTTTTGGTGATGGAACTTTCGGTGTCTTGGGCCATGGAAATAGGGAATCTGTTTCGTCTCCTAGAGAGGTCGATTCTCTAGCAGGTTTGAGGACGATTGCAGTTGCGTGTGGAGTGTGGCATACTGCTGCTGTTGTTGAGGTGATCGTGACCCAGTCAAGTTCAAGTTTTTCTTCTGGAAAATTGTTCACTTGGGGAGACGGTGACAAAAACAGACTCGGACACGGTGATAAAGAACCGAGGCTGAAGCCTACGTGCGTGCCTGCACTTATCGATTACAACTTTCACAAGATTGCCTGCGGTCATAGTTTGACTGTGGGACTGACTACATCCGGACGTGTTTTCACAATGGGAAGTACGGTGTACGGTCAGCTTGGAAATCCTCAGTCTGATGGAAAGCTACCTTGTCCGGTAGAAGACAAGCTATCTGAGTGCGTCGAGGAAATCTCTTGCGGTGCATATCACGTGGCCGTGTTGACATCCAAAAATGAGGTCTACACATGGGGTAAAGGAGCTAATGGGAGGTTGGGCCACGGTGATATAGAAGATAGAAAAGCACCCACTCTAGTCGAAGCTTTAAAGGACCGGCACGTTAAATTCATTGCCTGTGGCTCGAATTATACAGCCGCTATATGTCTTCATAAGTGGGTCTCTGGAGCTGAGCAGTCTCAGTGCTCCGCTTGTAGGCAAGCTTTCGGCTTCACTAGAAAGAGACATAATTGCTATAATTGTGGATTAGTTCATTGCCATGCTTGCAGTTCTAGAAAAGCACTCAGGGCTGCGTTGTCACCTAATCCCAGCAAACCATATCGTGTGTGTGATTCATGTTTTGTTAAGCTATCGAAGGTGGCTGAAGCTGGAGTCAACAATCGAAGAAATTCTGGGCCCCGGCTTTCGGGTGAAAACAAGGATAGACTGGATAAGTCTGATCTTCGGTTGGCCAAATCTGTTATGCCATCTAACTTCGATTTGATCAAACAATTGGACACAAAAGCAGCTAAACAAGGAAAGAAAGCCGATACATTCTCTTTAGGTCGTTCCTCTCAAGTATCTTTACTGCAGCTGCGAGATGCTGTAATGTCTACAGCTGTCGATGGACGTAGAAATGTTCCTAAGCCAATTGTCACGCAGTCGAGTGTTAGTTCAAGGTCTGTATCACCCTTTTCAAGGAAACCTAGCCCTCCAAGATCTGCCACACCAGTTCCTACAACAGCAGGTCTATCATTCTCCAAGAGCATTACTGATAGTCTGAAGAAGACAAATGAGCTTTTGAATCAGGAAGTACATAAGTTACGGGTGCAGGTATTTCTCGAAATTCAATCAGTGTCCATTTTCGTTTCTGAAAATCTGGGGTAAAGAAGTTGCATGGTTTCCTAATCTTTGCTATCTATGGCGTTGGTTTAGGTAGAAAGCCTTAAGAACCGATGCGACTTGCAAGAATCGGAGCTCCAGCAATCAGCAAAGAAAGCTCAGGAAGCAATGTCATTAGCTGCTGAGGAATCTGCTAAATGTAAAGCTGCAAAAGAAGTGATCAAATCTCTTACAGCACAGGTTATGCTCGGTTCCTCGTCTCTTACATATAATTGTCATTTTTGTTATTTAGTTATGTTCACCTCAGCATGTCCCCCCACTTCAAACAAAACGACATCGGAAATTAAGGAAACAAGATTTGTTGTTGATTTGAGCATTTTTTTTTCATGTTCCAGCTTAAAGATATGGCCGAAAGGTTGCCGCCTGGGGCTTATGACCCCGAAAGCCTCAAGCTGGTTTACATGCCTAATGGCTTAGAATCGAATGGCGCAGTACACAATTCCAGTGGAAACGGTGAAAGGAACTCAAACTCAGAAGATATAAACACCTCGTATTTGGCTTCTCACACTGGAACGGGCTCAGGCTTGCCAAACGGAACAGAAGGTCCAACAGTACTGCTCCGAGACCCTTCTGGAAGCAGTGAACGTGGCTTATTAGATTCTCAAGGACTCGAACGAGGCTCTTCAAACGGAACCAATGATGCTCGACTCCCCAATGGTGTCGGAGCTATTCAGTCTTACAGAAGCAGCGTGTCTGACAGCATCGACGGAAAAGACTCTGTAGCCAACCGCGATAGTGATGCTGGGTCGAAATCAAGAAACTCATCAGTCCCCGGCAGTGCTAGCCAAATCGAAGCCGAATGGATCGAACAGTATGAACCCGGCGTTTATATAACACTCGTAGCACTTCGAGATGGAACAAGAGATCTCAAGCGCGTACGCTTCAGGTATTCATTCGCTCTCTCCTCTCTCGATATACATGCTCTGTATCATACATTCTTGGAATATCATATCATCTGAGTTGTGCTACACTGATATACAGCCGGAGAAGATTCGGGGAACACCAAGCGGAGACGTGGTGGTCGGAGAATCGAGAAAAGGTGTACGAGAAGTACAACGTACGGGGATCGGACAAGTCGTCGGTGGCCGGCCGGAGATCGGAGGGAGGTCTATCACCATCCTCACAGATTTAGGTTAAGAGAAGTTGAGCATATGAGATGTGGTAGTTGTCAGACTCAAACCATTTGGAGGAAACAGACATCCGATTTTTTGCCCCTTTTTTATTATTATTATTATTCTTTGTTATTATTAGTTTGTTTTATTTAAATATTTGTCTATTTTTCATATGCTCATATTTTGTATATATTTATTTATATTTATAACTTTTTTGTAATCCACATTCATCTCACATTTCTTGTTTCTTTCACTTTCACCTCCATTTGGAAAATACTTGCAAAGTTAAAATACATAAATACATACAACCCAATTGAGAAATTATATACAAAAAAAATATTCTAAAAATGAATTATTTAATTAAATGTAAACAAGGTAATGGCACGCTTTGATTAATTAATTAAAGCGTGTTAATGAATAATTAATTTTTAAATAAGACTTAGCAAGGTTTTTTTCTCTACTTAGTTGACACTTTCATCTACCACATATATATTTAATTATTATCGTATTTATTTATTTATTTTGAGGTGCATGGAGGAATAAAATGATTCCACGGTTGCCTTTTAAATTATTTTTATTATACTAATAAATTATTAAGCTACAACAAAGTAAGCACGAGCGATGTTGATACATACAATTGCAATTCCACCTCTTGCTTTATCTCATGTAATTCTAGCTAATTAAATTATTATTCAGATTTTTTATTTTTTTAGATAGTTTATTTTTTTTAAAAAAAAGTCGTTATTAGTTTCATTCAAAAGAAAAAAAAAATCAATAAAATTAAACCAACGTTGACTTTAGTGCTTGGAGTGTGCATAATTTTCAGCTTTATAAATCTTAGTTGACTTAAGGGAAGGACAATTATGTTAATAGTGGTTTGGGGATTTGGTATGAGTGTTTGAAATTTAACACTTTTCATTTTCCTTTTAATTTTTACAATAATTAAGATGATTTTGCAATAATTATTATGCAATAATTCCTGATTAAATTAAAGCTATAATGAGATTCAAAAGGTCAAAATGGGGTCAATCACACAGTAATTATAGGGGTTATATCATCTTTTAAGATAGTGTTGGTTGCAGATCTTCTTTTAAGAGTGTAATTAACTTTTCACAAAATTCTAAGACACACATGCACACAGTGTAAATCAATAATTCAATATTCGTCTCGTCTCATCTCATCATGCACTGATTTGGTCGAAAGACGACGAAACGTAGCTCAGTTGATAAGAGGTTCTTATTCGAATTAATTAAAAAGTCGGAAATTTGAATCACTACGGAAAAAGAGAACCACTGCCGATCTTTCTTAATTAGATATGTTCACAATCAGAGGCTTATTTCCAGGAACATAAAAACGTTATTTTTTTGAATTTTGTTTTTGGGAGTCAAGCTTTCTTAATCCACTTTTTTCATATTTAAAGATATATTTTTGATCATTTTATGACAAGATTCAAAAGGACAAAAATATAAAGATTTGGTGATGATAATAACACTAATGCAAAATCTAATTACAGTTTTTTCCAAAGGATGAAATTAATTTCAAATTTACAATTAATAATAAAAAACTAATCACACTAACATTAATCTGAAATATATATATATATATATATATATATATATATATATATATATATATATATATATATATTAAAAAAAGAAAAATATATAGTTACACATTCATGCAAAAATGCAGAATTGAAGTGAAAAAACACAGATACTCAACAATGTATATTGTCTGTATAAATTATTTTCTCCAAAAAAGGAAAAAATGAAATCAGCACAAAGAAATCTACTGCAATCAGTGTAAGAAATCTATTAAAAAAAAAATCTAAAAAAAAAAAAAATTGTCTTTCCTTTCCTAAAACTATATCATCTCTGAAGAATATATATACCCCAAGTCTTGGCTTCTCCGAGTTGAAGAGGATGATTAAACATATATATAAAAAAAATATAGAATATCGATAAAAAAGATCGATATCTCAAGGAAGGCCGCCTCGGCCTTCTAGTCCGATGCTATTGTGCCTCTTCGAAGGGCCGGAAGGCGGTATGGGGACGCCTTTGGGAAGGAAGCCGTAGAAGTTATTTGGTGAGTGAGGATTTAGAGGCTTGACCTTGAAGAATTGTGTGTGCCTTGCTCCATTTGCTGCATGATCATGAGTTGAAAGCAAGATGAGAAGCACTAGTATGAGCATTGGTATTAGTTGGTGCCCTTTTTTGCCCATTGTAATGCTGATTGAGGGGGAGAGTTGGAGAGAGAGAGAGGAGGGAGAGAGAGAGAGAGAGAGAGAGAGAGAGAGAGGGAGGGGAGGTTTGAAAGAAGGGAGGTGAAGAAGAAGAAGTGTGTGCAGTTGAAATAGTGTATGTGGTGTTAGTTGGAGAAGTGGGGGTTTTTTTAGTTGATGTTTGAACAAAAAGATTAGAAAGCATTTATACACAAAAAGACATGAGGGAAACTTGTGTCTTAAGAATATGTAGGGAGGGGAGAACAAATTGGAGGGGTGTAGGGATGGGGCTTTGACTCCCTCTCTCTCTCTCTCTCTCTCTCAACCTTTTGCTTCTTGTTAATTTGGACCTTTTCATATCTAATTGAAAGGTAATCTTCTTTTAATAACACATGTGTTATAGCTACTTATAGGGATATTTCCCCCTTTATTGAATGGGCATGAACACTATGTGTGAGTGTTCAATGGATCCCATTTTAGGATTCTTGAATCTTGTTTCTCTGGATACATCGATTCAAAAAAATACGTAAAGTGTGAAAAAGTGATATAATCCACACTTTTCGAATAGTTAACTTTTAAAAGAGGGAGAGAGAGATGAGGCATTTTAGAATAAGACAGCCTAAAAATACTACCAAAATAAGATATTTTGAACGAGACGGAGTACATGGAATTAGTTTGAAGTAATCTACTAAGCCCATTGGAATGGCAAAAGGACCAAGGCACATGTAAAGAAATTTGTGACATATATATAAAAATAAAAGTAAAGAAAGAGGAAAATAAGGGGTTATATTTATGGGTGTTGATGTTTGAACGGGTCTTAGGGGAAAAAGTAAAAAAGAAAATAAAAAAATTTGGATGAAATTGAAAAATGGTAACATGCAAAAATGGATACATATCTGAGGAAAAAGTGGTGCGATGTTGCATGGTTAGGTGCTCGCGTGGGACCCACCTCAATTTAATAGCCGACTACTTCCCCATACTTAAATATTTATCAAATACGCCATCGTCACTTTCATATCGGGATATTTCTTTTTCGATACGAAAATTAAGACGAGAGTGCTAGTAATGGTTGAAATTTTACCATTTAGACATTTAAAATAATATTCATATATCAGTTGGACGAACGAAAATAAAACTTATTCATAAATGAACGAGACGTAGGGAGGAGTACTTTGCTATATCACTTTCCCATTTTCGAAAATTTAGTCCACTTTTCTTCATCTATTAAAGAAAGAAAAAAAAAAAAAAAAAAAAAAAAAAAAAAAAACATATATCTACTTCGGTATTCACATTTATGATGCACACAGACTTTTGTTTTTCGGGTAATAGTTTACTAAATTTGTCGGCTAAAATTTTGCCTCTTATTTTTCTTATTTAATATTTTTTTGTGAACTAACTAATAATGTTTGTTAATGGTGACAATGTGGTGACATAATACGGGTTGAAATACTTATAAACACAGAATTCTTTGACATTCAATTCACTAGGTTGCTAAAAAAATCACAAAAACAACGAACTCGGCGTAAAACGGGGCAAAAACGTAATCGATGCCCGCGAAAGATGACAAGCATATCATTTATTTGAGGAATTGAATCTATGTATAGTAATTGTTGATAAGGACCCAAGCCCAAAGAAAGGATAAAGGTAATTTGAGCCTGAATATTTAAAAAAAAAATTGGGCCTGAATAAAGACTAAAGGTGCTTTGGGCCTAAGCAAGCCCGAATAGGCCCAAAATTCTAAGGGATTATTGGGCCAGACTGGCCCAGTAAATTTTATTACCAATTAGCCCAAGCCCACCACCAAATAATACTCATCACTCCTGCTCGATTACAATTTTTTTTATATCGATATATTAACATAGTTATAAAATAATTAAAAGATATATAATCAGACGAGACAAGACGACGAGAGTGTCATTATTTTTTTTCTTTTCTATAATGACTTCTATTCCTCAAAAGATAGACAATAAAAACTAAATCGTAGCACGTAGAAGGAGTCAAAGTCAACAAAATTGAAAATAGAAGATTAGAACGAAGAATATTAGCCGTGTTAGTTTTTCCTTCTCTTTTTTTTTTCATCACGATAATTTAATTTGACAAAATTAATTTCAGAGTCACACACGCATCAAACACACATATTATTTTATTAAAACTTACAAGTTTTGACTTAATATTATATTTTAATTTGCTACCTGCCTCCCTTTTTTGTTTAAGTTCAAACCATCACATATAAAGAGACAAAAACATCGACACCAAACAGTGGAAAATAAAAGGTTTGTCCAAAATAAATAATATTAATAAAAAAAAATGAGGATGTCGTGATTCTCATATAATTTGATTAATTAATTGTGTTAGGTTGTGGCATCGATTTATTTTATGGGTTTTTAGTATTTGATTTTTATTTATTTAGTTTGATATGATATGATTTTCTTGTGCCTACTTAATTAATCATGAGTGGTGGAAAAATTAAAGGTTAAGCAATGTTTACCCTTTAATTAATTTTTTTTTAATTATTCCTAATTATGCTATAATCATTACCATCAATTCAAGTTTTGTTGGATTCAAATTGACATCTCACGTTGTAAGTTTCAATTCATCAAGTGCATTTTGTTATAGTGGTGGAGGATTAGTTAGGATTGTGACCTAATCTTAACTATGATCCCATTAATTATTCATATTTAAGAAAAAAATAGAAACAATTACCGACATATATATGATATGTGCGTTGGTACGACGTATTGTTAGTGCTCGTGAGTTAAAGAGTAAGAATCATGAAATTTATAGTATGTAAAATTCATAACCAGATAATCGGGAGTAAGATATGATAATTTACGTCTCGACGTGGAATAAATTACGACGATCTAATCTTAAAAATCAAGTATGAAAGTGTGCAAGTGTGAACTAAGACCAAATAATATTCGGCGGTGAACACATAAGTGTAAATAATTACATAGAATAAGCTAAAAAAAAATGTAAATCACATGTTCTCTTGTACTAGAATTGATATACAAATGAGTGAAGAAGGAGGTATAGCTCCATAATTAGTGGCTTCATAGTATTATTCTGTTTTATGGTAGTGCGCACTACAATTAAGTGAAGAACTTGAATATGTTCCAATCATATTTCCCACTTTTTCCAAAGTCTTTTTGTAAAATCTATTCACACACCATATCTACCCATAATTAGCCTACCGCATTACGTTTTGTCTCAACCCGAAACGACCCGTTTCATGAATATGTGATAAAACCAATGTTTTAAAAACCGAACCGGAGGTCGAACCGGTGAGGCTCCCGGGTCATGATTCAATTGGTTGAACCGGTTAAACCATGGTTGAACCGATATGCAATTAAATTAATTATTAAAGAATATTAATTATAACAATATATGATATATATAAAAATATGAATAAATTTATAACTTATATGGTAAAAAATACATTAAAGTTATTACAAAGAAATTTATTCTCAATATAAATTTAAATATCATGTTTAAAATATATTTTTTACAATGAAAACTTATTGGTTATATTTAATTTTTGTATTCCTAACAACTATATAAAGATTAAAAAAATGTAAAATTATTTTTATTATCATAAACATTACGTTAATAGGTCATTTCAGAGAAAATTAGGTGAGACGTTATAGAAAATTAGAAAGATAGAGTTAAAATAGACATTCATATATTGTAGCTTAGATGGTAAAATATGTAGTCTTTAGTTCAATGGGTCATGGGTTCAAATCCCTTTTAATACAATATTTAATTTTTTTTGGGTAAGAGAATTGAACCGCTCGATTTTTTAAAAAACCGCCCGATTTTGGCCGGTTCTCACCGGTTTGAGCGGTTCAAATCCAGTCCGTTATGACCTCCGGTTCTATGGCCCAAACCGGACCAATAGCAGGCCGGTTCCCGGTCGAACCGGCGCACCGGTTTTTAAAACATTGGATAAAACGACTCATTTTCGGAGAATGGATTCTCCCCTTACGCAAGAACTACTTCCCCCCTTTTTGAATAACATCATCCACGAATTCAGTGGCTCTTGTTTAAGGCCTAACAATAATTAATAATACTCCCCACTAACTAATTATTTAAATAAGAAATGATTGAAAAATTACGTGGAAATTAGCCAACATAATACTCCCTCCGTCCTTAAATAAGTGTCCCGAGCCGCCAAAGTGCAATAACTAAGGAATTGTATAAATTTACCATATTAACCCCTAATTATTACATTGAAAATTGAAAAAGTGAAAAAAGTGTAATGATAATAGGGGTAAAATTGGTAGTTTAGCCAAATTTTTACATTGAAATATGTGATAGGACACTTATTATGAGACAAAAATTTTAGCGGCTCGGGACACTTATTTAAGGACGGAGGGAGTAGTTTGACTTTGCCTAAATCCATGCAAGAATTTCATGCAAATATCCCATCCTTTCTTCAACGCGTGGGCCCCACCGCCTCCCCTATTTGTCTGCCCCTGTATATAAATATGGAACGGAGCTCCGTTTCAAACGCCGAATAAATTTTTGCCCTTTTCGATTTAAATAAACGGACTCCGTTTTTGGATTATTTGACCAAAACGACGTCACTTCTCCCTCCCTTCTTTGACCCTCTCTTCTCTCTATCTCTTCTTTCTCTCTCTGTCTTATTAAACACTCCGTCAGAAGCCAGAGAGATTGATTAAGACGAAAATGGCGAGAGAAAAGAGGAGAGAGGAACTGTATGTCACCGTGCCTAATCTCTTCCGGTGTCCGATTTCGATGGACGTGATGAAGTCGCCGGTAAGCCTCTGCACGGGAGTCACGTACGACCGGAGCTCCATCGAGAAGTGGCTGGCGATGGGGCACAAGACGTGTCCGGCGACCATGCAAACCCTGCCGTCCACGCTCACCACGCCGAATCTGACGCTCCGCCGCCTCATTCAGCTCTGGCTCTCCCATGCCGACGCTGCGCAGGCGCGTCTGCCGTCGTCTACTGCCGTCTCGAAGCAGGAAGCGGCGGAGATCATTAAGGGGGAATTCGACGCCGAGTCGGCGGGGAGACTGATCGGTTTTATGAAGGCGTCGGAGGGGAATCTGAAGTTTGTTGCGCTTTCTAACGGCGCGCTTTCGAGATTCGTTGAATTATTTGCGGAATCAGATCAGATTCGGATTCGCGAACTGATTGTTGAGGTTCTCGATCTGATCTCGTCGGAAATTGGCGTGAAAGAGAGGCTGAGCGAGCTCATTTTCAAGCGCGGCGATGGAAAGGACTGCCTCTCGCCGTTCGCGGCGGTTTTGCGGCAAGGAAGCGCCGAATCGAAGGTGAAATCGGCGAGGATTCTGGAGCTAATCTCTCTAAATCCCGAATCGCAGCACAGAATCGCAGACAAACCGGGAATTCTACAGCATCTACACACCCTAGCCACCGCAGAGAAGGACACGGCGGCGGTCGAAGCCGGATTATCAGCGCTGCTAGCAATCGCAACCACCAGAACGGCGAAGAAGGAGCTGATCCGGTTCGGAATCGTCCGAACCGTCAGCAGAATCCTCTCCAGTCCGGCGCCGGCCCGCGCAGCGGTCGAGAAGGCGCTGGCGGTGCTGGAAAGCGTGGCGACGTGTACAGAAGGGAGGGGCGCAATCGGCGAGGACGGCGAGTGCGTGATGGAGATCGTGAAGAGGCTGAGGAAGTGCTCCGGTGCGGCGACGGAGCACGGTATAACGGTGCTCTGGAGCGTGTGCTGCTTGGCGAGGGATCGTGTGGCGCAGGAAACGGTGGCGAGAGTCAATGGTTTGACCAAGGTACTACTCGTGATGCAGAGCAACTGTTCCTCGGGTACAAAGCAGATGTGCGGGGAATTGGTCAAGGTGTTGAGGGCAAAGACTACTAAGTCCAACCTGGCTCCTTACGAAACCAGGACCACTCACATTTCGCCTTATTGAATTCAATTTTTCTATTTTAAACAGTAACAATTAATGAATTTATTTTAGTTAGGTAGGTACGGGTGCATTTAGGTTTAGTGCCCAGAAAAAAAATTCAAATCTGTACATGTTTTGACAGCCATACAAATCAAACTTGTTCTTTGTTTTTCTGGTCTAATCTAGTATATTTACGTTTCTTGAAGATATGTGAAACGATGATTGAATTGATCGAGGATAAATGAAAAAAACAGAAGAAAAGAATACCAGAAAGATTCCTCATTCAATAATACCACACAAATGGATACGTAAGATACTGTAACAAGGCAAGAACAAGTGATGAAGTTTTCAGCTTCAGCAAATCGGATCGGACCTGTCTTAGAGCATCGCTATCGGAACAAGAGAGCCATTTTAACGAATTGGAAACAGAGTAAGATCACATGGTATTAAACTTATAACCGATATAAGGATATCAACATAACATAAATTCAAACAAGCAAAAAACTAATGCTTCCGACGGCCAAGGATGAAAGCATTCCAAAATGTAAAGTTCCGAAGAGATAAAACCACAAGCTAAGCAGAATGACGATGAAAAAAAAAAGTCAGATAGCACGAGAACCCTGTTGCGACAAAAGCTTCGTGTAGCTAAAATGTTGCTTCAGTTGAAATGACCCAAATCGAGAAAGCATTGATCTTCTAGATGCCTTCAGAATTCGCCAAACCATCACCGCTGCAGCTGTAACCAAACGATATAGTTATGCAATCAGGTCACAAATGAGTCACGTGCTCACAATGACTTGAAAGAAAGGGTAGATCACATACCCATCATGAGCGGAAGCCTGATGAAGGACGCTCATATGGTCCAGATCTGTCACGACTATACTTATCACTTCCTGATCCACCGCGACTACCGGACTCTCTGCTCCGCCCACTACCATACTTATCCCCATTACGGTCAGGGCCATGGCGGCTGCCGCCACCACCACCACCACCTCCATACTTGTCATCTCTTCCACCATATCTACCTCCACCTCCTCTAGAACCTTCTCCAGAGGGGCACTCACGGGCAAAATGTCCAGGCTTTCCACATTTGAAACAGTCCCCACCTGATCCACGTCCCCCACCACCACTGTCACGATTCCTACCCCTATCACGATCACGCCCCCTATCACGGTCTTGGTCTCTGTCTCTGTCTCCATCACGGTCTCTACCACCTCCCTGGTTAGGTTGAGCTTTATCAACAGTAATAGCACGCCCATCCAAATCCATTCCATTCATCGCTTTGATAGCTTCTTCCATGTCTCTCTCTTCTTCGAAGGAAACAAATCCAAAGCCACGTGAACGACCAGAGAACTTGTCGAGCACAACCTGGAAAATAAGAATGAAAGTTCACAGAGCTTACAAGCCAAAGAATATGGAAAGCTTAGTATGTGAGATTTCTTGCAGGAAATAGAAGGATGAACCTTATGATGCATCATCATCCCAGCTTACTCACAAGTCACATCCCAGTTCACTGAATATAATCTTTTTAAAACGAACCCCTTTTCGAAATATACATGTTACGAACTTCAATAGTCACCAATATTTAACACACGGGTCATCATCAACACCAGAACACTTCCTTTCCCAATTCAATAAATAATTTTGGCATGAACAGAGAACAGACATTCCCATTTTCTCCTGCACCCAGCTTTCAAGAAAAAAAGAACTTTTAAACAACAAAATTGGAGCAAAACCAAAGTATACTCATAACTGGTAAATGATTCTTCAAGTGTGTTGAATCCTAGTTGCTAGCAACATTAGACACAATCTCCCAACTTCTAGTTGGGCCAAAAGTCAAAATGCAACAGCACTAAACATTGTAAACATATATGAGTATCATTTCTTTATTAGTAAGGTTTTCAAATTGTTGTATTAAAAAAGCACACCTATAACCTTACTGCAATTAGGGACTTAGATAAAACAAGTGCAACGACAGATGGAAATAAATAGATACACCAATCAACCAGAGTTATGAATAAATGCAAAATTGGTAACAATTCGGATATCTATCAAATAAAAATTAAGATTTTTAAAAGAAAAAAGGGGTGGCAAGAAAAAGGTGGAAACAAGAAAAAACTAATCAACCATGATAAGTGGATCAAAGATCCGCTGTGACAAAAGCAAAGAAAGATTTGTGCCCTTACCTTGGCCTCCACTAGATGACCAAACTTCTCAAATGCCTGCTTCAGACCTCGATCTGAAGTTGACCATGATAAATTCCCAATGAAGCAGCGAAATTCATCTTGATCTCCCATATTCAACAGTTCTGAAAAAAGTAATTGAATATGCAAAGTGAAATCTTTGCAAAGCAAATACAACAATTTGGGAGATAAAACTGATATCATTCCACAGATATACAAACCGGTAAAATAACTTGAAATACACCCAATCCCTCGATCACCTAATAATGACTTATCAAACATAACCAACGGGTTAGTATCTTTGGATTCTAGATGAGTTAAGCAGATAAGAAGCAGGTCAGGTTATGCTCAATAAGGGATTGTCATAAGTTATAAATTATCTCGAAAAGGTCGAGCTACAGTGGCCAAAACCCTAATCTTTTTCCCCCAACTAGTCGATTAATCTCATCACAACACACAACTTCATTGAGTCCAATTAGGTTTATTCTAAACGAACATACTTCACAAGCAGAACATACATAAAACAATAATCCCCATATGTGAAAGTCAAAAGCACAACAAAGGGGAAAACTAAGAACGAATTCCCAGACTAAGAACACGTTACTTCGGCCGCTCGCGCGAATTAACCAACAAAATCAACAACAATAAAGCAGAAAAAAGCACAGACAGATTCCTCAATAGCTCAATTTAACTTAGGTAGATCGTAGAACGAAGCCACGAATCAACGCTAACTCCCAGTAGGGTAAAATTAAACTACAGTACGGAACCAAAATTAAACAGGAACAATCAACACGATTGAAGACGCAGGATAAGAACAGTAGAGAGCAGAAGGAGACGGCGAAGGAAATCAAACCTACGCGGCGGAGATGCGGTGTTCGCGACGAGCAGCTTCTTCTGGTGTTGAGGATTTAGCGTGTTTCGTAAAACCCTATATTCTCCTTTTCTTCTCTTCTCCCCAATTTATACAAAATTACATGTGAACCCTTCTTGATATTTTTAGCATGCCACGTCACCCCTCAAAAGAGTGCGTGCGCGCGCGTGTGGTATTTTTTTCTTTTACTGGTAGTAATTTTTTTTTAGATATTCTCCCTTCTCTCTCTCTCTCTCTCCTCTTCTACCTTTTGCTCTGCATCAAGAAACAACGGCTGAAAAGAAAGGAAAAATTCGATGGAATCTTCGACGCGCAATGCTCTCGTGCTTATCTCGCCGAATTCGCACACTCGCGCTGATTTCAATTCATCCTTCAACCATCTCAACACCCTCATTTCCTCCTCCGCGCCTCTCTCGTATAGCCCCAATCCCACCGCAGCTGCACACAAGGTGTTTGCTAAAATTCCCAAACCAAAACTGAGCTTCTCGTCCACCACTGTTTCCACTCAGAACCCAGAAAAGCACAGTTGGTTCAAGCCGGCAGCTCGAGGGTCTCCGGCGGCGCAAGCTCTGTTCAAGAATCTGTCCACCCTCGAACGGGCGGTTATCGGTGCTGGTGGTGGCGGAATCGCCGGCGCATTCACTTATGTCTGCCTTCATCCGCTGGATACTGTGAAAACCAAGCTCCAGACGAAAGGGGCGTCGGAAATCTACAAAGGGGCGTTTGATGTCATTGTTAAAACTTTCCAAAGTAAAGGGATTCTGGGATTCTACAGTGGGGTTTCTGCTGTTATCGTCGGCTCCACTTTCTCCTCTGCGGTCTACTTCGGGACGTGTGAGTTCGGGAAGTCGTTCTTGTCGAAATTCGAGAGCTACCCGCCATTGCTGATCCCTCCAACAGCTGGTGCAATGGGGAACATTGTGTCCTCTGCTATCATGGTGCCCAAGGAATTGATCACGCAGAGGATGCAGGCCGGGGCCAAGGGTCGATCGTGGGAAGTTCTGTTGAGGATACTGGAGAAAGATGGAATCTTGGGGCTGTACGCTGGTTACAGTGCAACATTGCTTAGGAACTTGCCTGCTGGAGTTCTGAGCTATTCTTCGTTCGAGTATCTGAAAGCTGCGGTTTTGAAAGAGACGAAGCAGTCGAATTTGGAGCCTTATCAGAGTGTTAGCTGTGGGGCTTTAGCTGGGGCGATATCAGCTTCTCTAACAACCCCGTTGGACGTAGTGAAGACTAGGTTGATGACACAGGCTCATGTGAATAAGGTTGGCGCTGCCATGTATTCTGGAGTGAGGGATACAGTGAAGCAGATACTGAGGGATGAAGGGTGGGTTGGGTTCACTCATGGGATGGGGCCTCGTGTCTTCTACAGCGCGTGCTTCTCAGCTATAGGGTACTTCGCCTTTGAAACAGCCCGTCTCACCATTCTGAACGAGTATATTAGGCGAAAGGAGCTCAAAGCTGCTACTGCTGCAGTAGTAGGCGGAAGTTAATCTCACCTTCTAATCTTTCAGCCTGTTGGAGAGGCTGATTGCACTTGATCAAGAAGAGTTCCAGTTTTTTGTCTTTGAATTGCTTCAAACTTGTGTTTGGTACTTGTTTCAGTGCATTATTTCATCTTTGCCCAAGTGAAATGATGATCAATTTATAATAGTATGATAATATGCTGCTTTGTATACTTGAAACATTGGCATCTTGAGTAACAGATTATAGCAAACTGGTTTCTTTAGCCAAGTTTTGTTGAACTTGTGGATTTTCATTGTCTTCCCAGTATTGCCTCAAGAATAGTTCTCCCTCCGTCTCAACTTTCTTATCTCACTTTTAATTCAAACGAATCTATTATAACGAAAACAAGGGTGATGAATTCGATTGATTCGCTGGATAAATAACTTCTTGGTCACACAAAAGAAATTCGAAGAACGAGGGTGATGAACTCGATCGAGTGGCATCATTTGCTAGAATGATCAATAGCTTAGCTGCTATTATTATGATTTTTTTATTAAAAAAAACTAATCTCTAAAGTCAAAACGGTTAGAATGTTACCCGCTCAATTTCTGTACTATTTAATCTGTTCAGTTCTATCACATCAAAGAAAAGCCATCGTCTCTTTCGATGGAGAATTCATGTCAAGAAATCTGGATGTTTTCCCTCCGAAAACACAGTCGGATTTCAAGAATGCCTTCGTCTTCTCTCAATCTCCTCTCCACCTTCATCTTCTTCCTCTTCGCCCAATCCTTCTCCCTCGCATTCTCCCCCGCCCACAACCTCACCCTCTTCGGCGACGCCTTCTGGAGCACCAACGACTCCATTTCTCTCACCAGAGACAACAACTGCTCCGCCGCACCTCCGCCGCCTGCCGCCGTCGGAAGAGCTTTCTACTCCAAACCAGTCCGGTTTCTTGACCGCACCACCAACGCCACCGCCTCCTTCTCCTGCAGCTTCTCCTTCACCGTCGCCAACCGCCCTTCTTGCCCCTTCTTCGGAGACGGCATCGCCTTCCTCATCACCTCCACCACCGTCCTCGACGGCGGCCACATGGGCCTCCCCTCCAAAGCCCAGCCCCAAGAAGCCTACTTCGCCGTCGAATTCGACACCTCCTTCGACCCCGACCTCGCCGACATCAACGACAACCATGTCGGAATCGACGTCGACAACGTCACCTCCGTCGCCTCCGCCCCCGCCGACGCCGCGAGAATCAGCCTGAGGGACGGCGGAGAGATCACGTCGTGGATCGAGTACCGCCATTCCGACGCCATGGTTAGGGTTTGGATTTCTCACTCGAAGCGCCTCCGCCCCAAAACCCCCATCCTCGTTTCCAAGATCGACCTCTCCGATCGGTTCAAGGAGTTCATGAGCGTCGGATTCACCGCCTCCAACCTCCGCGGCTCCTCCGTCTACACCGTCAAACGGTGGCGATTCAAGACCTTTCTTGGATCGATCCCTTCGTCCATGGCGATGGACGGCGTCAGAACAGGGCAATGCGCCGTCTGCTCCTCCCCATGGGACACCGACATTCAACTCGGCTCCTTCACCGATCCCCGCGCCGGAAAGGAGATTCTGGTCCTGATCGCCGTCCTCGCCAGCTTCGCCGCCGTCACCGTTCTGATGGGCGGCGCCCTCTTCCTCTGCGTGTACCTCGTGAGAAGAAAAGGGTACAGAATGGCGCGTGAGAACCAGAGGCGGCAGCCGTACAGATTCCAAGGAGGGAGAATGGTTCCGATGATGCTCTCTCTCAGCGAGATCAAGTCCGCCACCAACGGATTCAACCACGACAGGGTCATCGGCGAAGGCGGCTCCGCCGTCGTCTACGCCGGCAAAATCCCCCACTGCGGCACCGTCGCGATCAAGCGCTTCATCAACCACGAAAGTAACAACTACGATTCATCCCTGTCGCGAGTTCCGTTCAACACGGAGTTCGCGACAATGGCGGGATGCTTGAGGCACAAGAATTTAGTCCAGCTTCAAGGCTGGTGCTGCGAGAGGAACGAGCTGGTACTTGTTTATGAATTCATGGCTAACGGCAGCCTTGACAAAATCCTCCACAGCCGGAGCAGCTGCGCGAGGATGCTGACGTGGGAGAGGCGGCGCAACATCATCGACGGCGTCGCCTCTGCTCTGATCTACCTCCATGAAGAGTGCGAGAGCCAGATCATACACAGAGACGTGAAGACCTGCAACATTCTGCTCGATGTCGACTTCAACCCGAAGCTCGGGGATTTCGGGTTAGCTCAGGTGTACCGGCATAGCTTCGTGATGAGGACTAGGGACGGGAGGGCGACGTTCCCGGCCGGGACAATGGGGTACTTGGCGCCGGAGTATGCTTACTCCGGGATCCCGACTGTTAAGACCGACGTGTACAGCTTCGGGATGGTGGTGCTGGAGGTGGCGACAGGGAGGAGGCCGGTTGATCATGAGGGGTTCTTGCTGTCTGATCATGTGTGGGGGCTGTGGGGGAAGGGGGTGATCGGAGAGGCGGCGGACCCCGGCCTGATGGGGAGGTACGATGTGGGGGAGATGGAGAGGACTCTGGTTGTGGGGTTGGCCTGCGCGCATCCGAATGGGGAGATGAGGCCGAAGATGAGGGAGGCGGCGAGGATGCTGAGGGGGGAGGCGGCGCTGCCGCTTCTGCCGGTGAAGAAGCCGGTTGTGAGGATCCAGTCGGTGCCGGAGGAGATGGTGGGGTGCGGCGGCGATGAGACGGAGACGCCGTGGTCGACTCCTAGGACTCACTTCAGCAAGAACCAGTACCAACCGGAGTAGATAGATAGCTAGTGTTCTTGAGCTGCATTTTTTTTAGACTATGAAAGTATGATTCTTGAGGTTGTTTGATGTAATAATGCATGGGAGCTTTGGTTTTTTTTCAGAGTTTGAGGTGTTTGTTTTTGTTGATTTTTGATCGAGATTAATACTCCTGTCTCGTTTTATTAGTTCCGTTTGTTAATTTGAACAATTGTGTATAAAATCTCGAGTCGAAAAGAAACGGATATGCGATAGGTGTTTGAAATGATTACTATTTCCCATAGTTGGTAGAGTAGCCCATTAAGGGAACTGGGCCGTGTTTATATTTGGGCCGGCCCATTGCGATCGGGCCAGACGTCTATATATAAGGAGTCCCCCAATTAGCGAACAAACCCTAGGATGGAAACCCTAATTCAGCTCAATCAGCGCACGTTCTATGAGCACGACTCCACGAATTCTGAGTGGAACCGTTTTTATCGCCTATGTGTATCATCGTTTTGCTTATTTATGGGATTCGTGTGCTTGTTTTCTTCTTCAGAATTATGTGTTTATCTCCGATCTGTGTTTGTTTTTCTCGATTTTCAATTTTTTGTTTTCAAACAAAATGCCCAGTGATGGAAAAACTTTATACATTGAAATGGCGTGGTGGTGGTTCTGGATTCATCGGCGGCCTCCGTGCGCTGCTCGGATGATCTGCCGCCTCCGCCCTCCGCCGCCACCTCCACCTCCTCCACCACCACCGCAAAAAATAAAACACTCGCACACACATTTGCACGGCGGAGGTTGGTGGATTGTTCTGTGTGCGGTGCGCGAGAGGCTTCTGATGAATCTGTTCCATTTCATTTCAGCCGCTTGTGATCCATAAGCTATGAGATCTGAGGGCATCTTTCTTTGATTTCTCGATTTATCTATTTTTTCCACAATTTTCGTTTTGTTTGATTTCATTATTTTAGTTTTTGAGACTGTAAAATTGTTTCGATGTGTGTGTTTTACTTCGCCCAGTGATGTTAAATCTGGTAATGGATATTGGCAGCATAGGATTCCAACAGTAGCCTCCCCACTCAATGTATCATGCCTTTGGCTGCTTCGTCTTCTTCTTCTTCTTCTTCGTCATCTGCTTCTTCATCACTATTATCATCATCATCAATTCTCTGCTTCTGCTGCTGCTGCTGCTTCTGTGTATTGTTATTATTATTATTATTGTGGAGTAATTGGTGGGGCTGTGGATGTTGGGGACTTAGGGGTGAAAACGGGTCGGATATTTCCCGCCCGATCCGGAGCCGAATCCGGTCGGATTCGGATTCGGGTAGAAAAATCAATATCCGATCGGATTCGGATTCGAATCCGGATAGTTGAGTTCGGATTCGGATTCGGATTCGGAATAACTAATATCCGCCCGTATCCGGATTTTCCCGGATTTTTTCGGATATTATCCGGATTTATAATCCGGATATCCGGATTCCTTAATATATTATAATATATTTTATATTTTATACAATATCAGTATATATTATATAACTAATATAATATTAATATTTATGTTATTAAAAAAAGAGGAAAAAGACTAAAAGAGTCAGACTCGCGAATCGCGATTCACGAATTCGGAATTCAGTCTTCTTCGTCAGTTTAGGGTTCGCTGCGCCGCACCTCCGTTCCACTTTAGCGCCGGCATCCATCCGGCCACCGGTGCCGGACTACTAGTAAATCGAAGAAGACACAAGCAATAGAAAGATATTTTCAAGCAAGTCGTCCCAAATGGAAGAAGACTCGTCGTCGCCGATGAGTGTTGCCGCCGGCGAGGTGCCCGACGCCGCCAACAGTTCACAACCTCTAAATCTCCAAGATATTAGGTTTGCAATAATTTCTTGTGTATGAATTTGAGTAGATTTGTTTTGGTGGATTGATGCTGTTATTTCAATACTTACTGCCTCCTTTAATCCTTTTCCTTGTAAGTAACATGTTGGAAAAATGATTGCCATTTCGAGCAAGTCAGATTATTTGGAATATAATTTAAGAATTAGAGTCAATCTATATGCAGATTGCTAAATAGGGATGCCATAGCTGTTAGTAAAATAATTTAAGAATTAGAGTCAATCTATATGCAGTTAGCACATAGCAGCAATCTGATATCACAACTGTTATACCTTTTAAATGAACTTTGGAGTTCTACCAATTCAGGACCGAAAAAGAAAGGATAACTATCTTTCTATCCCCGTCCAGGTTCTGAACTAATGAAACCTTTCTTAGCACATGCAATTTACTGAGAAGCTACGAAACTTGATTGCGGAACTTTGCTGAATTTTGATATGTGGAACTTTGCTGAATTTTGAAGCTACACAAAGATTTTGATGGGTATTTTCTGGGGCAAGGGAAGGCTGACCGATTTAATTTATGACTGAGGGCTGTGATACATTTTTTTAAACTTATATATATGAAAGATATATACTGAAAGTGCTTTTTGTGTAGGGAAATTACAAGTGCCATTGTATCATCCACAGCGGAAAATACACAAGAAGCTATTGATGTTGAAGAGCCTCAAGCAAAGAAACAAAAGAAGACTACATCAGAAGTTTGGAACCACTATTCTAAGGTTAAGGAGATCATTGAGGAGGATGGCAAAAAGATTGAGATACTTTGGGCACAATGCAATAAATGCAAACACAGAGCTAGAGGTGAGAGTGTAAATGGAACGAAGGCATTATGGAACCACTTGAAGAGCAAACACAATGTTTTGCCGGGTCAACAACTGCTGAAAGTGGAAAAGAAAGAAAGCGTCTCTACCCTTGAACCTTATAGGTATGATCAAGAAGATAGCTTAAGAAAATTTCATATCGCAATAATCATGCATGAGTACCCTTTCAACATAGTTGAGCATGAATACTTTGTTGAGTTTATCAAGTCCTTGCGTCCAAGTTTTCCAATGAAGAGTCGCATCACTGTTAGGAAAGAGTTAATGGAAATCTTTGCACAAGAAAAAGAAAAGCTCTATGAATATTTCAAAACTGTGAAATGCCGATTTAGCACAACTATGGATATGTGGACATCAAATCAAAACAAAGGGTACATGTGTGTCACGGTACACTGGATTGATGATGATTGGCATATTCAGAAGAGAATCATCAAATTCATGCATGTAGGAGGACGACATACAGGTGCGAAGTTGTCAGAAGCATTCGTTGCTAGTGTTGTGAGATGGTTTATTGAGAAGAAATTGTTTTCTCTAACTCTTGACAACGCATCTGCAAATGACCTTTGTGTTAAAGATGTTATTTCTGGGCTTCAAAAAATATGTCCCCTTGTTAGTGATGGTCTATTCTTTCATGTGAGATGTGCTAATCACATACTCAATCTTGTTGCTAGAGATGGTCTAGCTGTCATTGCAAGTGCAATCAAGAATATTCGTGCTTTTGTTGTAGCTATAAAGAGCTCTCCATTACAGTGGGAAGAGTTTATGAAGTGTGCAACTGAATGTCACTTAGATACAAAGAAAGGTATTGCACTAGATGTAGCTACGAGGTGGAACTCCACCTATCTCATGTTGATGGATGCTTTATATTACAAGAATGCTTTTCACAGGCTTCTTGTCTTGGAGCGTCAGAGGTATGAGTATATTGCACCCTCAGATGAAGAATGGGATAGAGCTTTATCTCTTTGTAAGTGCTTGAAGAAATTCAATGTTGTTACTGAGCTTTTGTCTGGCACTTTGTATCCAACTGCGAATCTGTTTTATAAGAACTTTTGTGAGATTAAGCTTTTGCTAGAGGAGTGGCTTGTTAGCGATGATATCACCATCAAGACAATGGCAATGCCTATGAGTGTCAAGTTTCGTAAGTACTGGAAGAAGTCAAATGTTGCTCTTGCTGTGGCTAGTTTTCTTGATCCTAGATACAAGAAAAAGATCATAGAATATTTCATGAGGAAGTTTCATGGTGAGCTCGCATATCAAGCTGAAACAGAAAAGATAATGATGATTGTGAGACGATTATATCAGCAGTATGCTTGTGATGCATCGAATGTTACAAGGAGCTCTACTATTGTTGCTAGTCATGGTGAAACTTGTGCAACAAGTTCTATATTTGTGGAAAGGGACAACGATGAATTTAATAATTTCATGTATGACAGTGAGACAACTAGTGCAGCAAATGAGTTGGAGAAATACACGGCAAAACCTCCATTTAAGGTGCCTGAATCTGAAAGTTTTGATATTTTGTCTTGGTGGAAGATTCGTCAACGGGATTACCCTATTCTCTCACGACTTGCCCGTGATGTGTTAGCCATACAAGTGTCAACTGTTGCTTCTGAATCTGCATTCAGTGCTGGTGGTCGTGTTATAGATCCATTTCGTAGTCGTTTGGATCCTGAAATGGTAGAAGCACTAGTTTGTTCTAAGGATTGGATAGCTGCATCCAGAAAAGGTTATTTTTTTTTTTCACTTGTCATTTTATATTAAATTATACATTTATAATACTCTTATGCATTTTCTTGTTAAAATTTCAGGTTCTCAAAAAAATGTTGCATCTATTGTTGCTGATCTTGAGGTTTTGGAAACACTTGCTGCAAATATAGTGGATGAGGTTTATCTTTATTGCTCTTAAAATTATAATTGGGTTTTGAGTTAGTTGCAAAGTTGAAATACTAAGTGGTTATAAAAAAAAAAATGTAGGTTGAAGAAGAAATGGACAGTGATGAGGATTGAAGAGTCTCTCATCTTGCATCTTATGGCGAGGTTTATATTCTTTTCTTTCTTTTAGTATCTTGGCTTGTTCCTTTACAAGGAATATTCTTTCTTGTTATAAAAATTCTATGAAGTGGGCTTATTCTTGCTCGTTAGTTCGTTTAAGACTGATAATTATTGGTTTATATGCATTATGTATATGTTTACTATTGTTCATTTCACATGTGGAGGCTAACACACTCATTTCATTTCTTCGCCAGAGCTTGTTCGTGTAGCTGATGGAGGAAAGATTCTCCTTGAGGCTGTTTCAGTAGCCTTGTACCGTTGATCTTTATAGTTAATGGTCGTTCTTTTTCTAGTGTCTGTTATGAAGACTTTTTAGTATCATTCGTCTATAGTCCTCGTATCTTTGAAACTAATGAACTGTGATATTTTGTTGTTTGAACTTTGCATCAGCTTGTGTGGTGTTCTTATTGCCAAGCAAGTTATCATTCTATTCTAGATTTAAATTTTGTTTTTTTATGGCTATTTGTTATTATTACTTTACGTCAATGAGTTAGTTTTCTAATTGTATATATGTAATTTACCAAAGGGAAAATGAATTAGTCATATTTGATAAATGAACTTATGAAATATTGTATAGGTAGTTACTTTTTATGTGTTTCAATCACATACTATTGATTTTCTTTTGAAATATACTATCCGATTATATTTATCCGAATTCGACCCGAATTCGTTCCGTATCCGTCCCGTGTCCGTTTACCGAATACTCCGAATTCGTATCCGAATCCGGCTTTCCCGTATCCGATTCCGAATTCGAAAAAAAAATATGGGATAGGATATGGGAAAGGCACTATCCGCCCGTATCCGATCCGTTTTCACCCCTATGGGGACTGGCTTAGTTGGAATTCCTATATGCTACCATATCTCGATTCTGAGGGCATCCAATTATCTCTGCTTTGATTTTGTTCATCACTTGTTTTTGCTAAAATTCTATGGACTTAACTTGATTGAAGCTTCTGCTGGGATTTAATGAACTAAACAATTACTTCGCTTCACCGTTTTCACTTCGCTCAGAAAATTTAAAGCTTGGTTACATTTTGGTTGATAATATTTTCCAAATAAAAAACGGAATTAATTAAAAAAAAATCTGTAATAAAAAGTGGAAATATTTAAAACTACCCATTCTCAAAACCTCAACCATAAAACTACCCCTTTTTTTTTCACTCATTTAAAACTACCCATTATATATTTTTATTTCATAATTGGATCCAATTTGATGAACTTGATGATTTGACATTTCACATGTCAAATCATTTTTTTTTCCCGTGATTCATTTCATTTAACACACTTGTGAAATAATACAGTTCACTGTAGTGAAATAATAGAGTGTACTGTTATAGTGTACGATCCACTGATAATAGAGTGTGTATTATTTTCAATTTGTCATACTCCCTCAAAATTTTCACACGAAAAAAATTTGTATGTTATCAGCTCTGTGAGAGGATAATCGGCAAAATATTTCTTAAAAAGCTTTTTTGAAGACCGAAATACAGGTAATTACGTTTTATATGTTGTTTAAACGGTGAATATTGTCTAACCGGTCGATGAAATGTTGAAACCGGTCGACCGGTTTCAACTTTTCCGACCGGTTCGTACGTAGTTCGACTTAAAAAGTGATTTTAAGCCGGAAAAAGATTGAACCGGTCGACAAAGTCGCCGGAAAGTTGAAACCGGTCGACCGGTTTCAAATTTTTCGGCGACTTTGTCGACCGGTTCGAAGTATTTAACATTAAAAAGTGATTTTAAGCCGGAAAAAGATTGAACCGGTCGACAAAGTCGCCGGAAAATTTGAAACCGGTCGACCGGTTTCAAATTTTCCGGCGACTTTGTCGACCGGTTCGAACGTATTTAACATTAAAACGTGATTTCATGCCGGAAAAAGCTTGAACCGGTCGACAAAGTCGCCGGAAAATTGAAACCGGTCGACCGGTTTCAATTTTCCGGCGACTTTGTCGACCGGTTCAAGCTTTTTCCGGCATGAAATCACGTTTTAAGTCGAACTACCTATTATTTTGTGACTAGAATGCCAAAATTCAAATGTGGTCGAGAATTGGTCATCTTAACTGTTCTCAGGATTTATTCTAATTGAATTTCATACGGTTTGGATTGAAGCACTTGTATGTAATGTTGAATTTGATTAATTTCTTGGATTGATTTCGTGTTTATAGTCTTAGAATTCGTATATATATCACATTAGCATTTTCCGGTTTATTGGTTTTGTTGAGCGGTTTCTGTTTTTTAATTATGTAATTATATTTTGGTTAAATTTTGTAATTAATTTTGTTTAAAATTTTGTTGTAGATGTCGTTTGTGTACGTGAATCTACGTTACGGAGGCGATTGGGTTGATTGTGTCTACACTGGTGGCCAACAACGTACTCTAGCTATTGAAGCATATGCATTGACGGTTTCCAATTTGAAATACAAAATAAGGGATGTCATTAGCTCTTGCGAACTAGATTTTGATGTTTTCTATTTGAAGACGTCACGGAAAGGCCGAAGTATCAAGTATCGTTTGACGGAGAATGAGGATTTTGCCAAGTTGTTCAGAAAAGAACGTGAACCAACTGTTTATGTGTGTGGAAACAGTGAAGTATCCTCCTCGCATGGCGGCGGATCCTCCTCGCATGGCGGCGGATCCTCCTCGCATGGCAGCGCTAGAGAGGCTCCAGTACATTCATATGTCCATGTTTATGAGTCTCAAGAACCGTACGTACCTTCTTACGACTATTATGGGATGGCAGCGTCCAATTCGTACAACGCAAGTAGAAATTGGGATGCTGAGGTGGAGGTGGATGCGCTTCAGAGGACAACTGCTTCGTCAACTTGGTTCGAGGACTCTTTTCTTGGTTCATTTAATCGTGAGTCGACTGAACGAGGAAGTACTATCCCAGACCTAAATCAGGAAACAGGTTCGCATGTAGAGCATGGAGAACAACCATTGTATGAGGACGATGAAGATGCAAACGATAAAGAATATGAAGAAGAATCAGAAGAAGAATCGGAAGAAGAATCGGTAGTAGATGAAGACGAAGATGATGAAGAAGAAGAAGTAGAAGAAGAAGTAGTAAGAGAAGGAGGAGTTGAATTGGAGAGTGATGACGAACCTAGAGCCAAATCTAGGAGGAGGAATATGAATAGGGCGTTGTTTGCTGAATACACAACATGGATTCAAGAAGAAGGTGGGATGCAGAAACTGTTACAGTTGTTTTATCCTGATCCAAATGAAAATGAAGCTAACAATGCAGTCGACGAAGGCCCCATGGTGAATTGGATAGTGCCGATGGTCCCTATCCGGCCCAACATTTCAGCTGTATGCATTGAAGAAAACCCGAATGTTGAGGGGTTGGTGGAAGGCGCGATGTATGATACCAAGGAGGAGGTCCACATTGCAGCCGGTTTATGGAATTTGGAATTAGGGGCCGAATGTGTTACACGAAGATCGGAACCTGATAGACTGTACTTAAAGTGCAAACATTCCAAGAAATGTCCCTTCCTTCTACGTGCCCAGGGCGATGAGACATCTTGGCATGTCCATGTGTTTAATGGGCGTCACACGTGCAAGAATGAACTAGAAAATGTTCATACTATCAATGTGCACTCCAATGTTATTGGAGCTTTCTTCGCGAAAAGAATTCAACGTGATTGTAAAATTATGACACCAAGAATGATCATGAACGAGCTTCGAGCTGAGTATGGCGTGCACGTCAAATACGATCTCGCTTTGAGGGGGCGAAACAAGGCTATCGAGGTGATATACGGAAAATTTGAGGATTCCTTCAAGTTACTGCCCAGTTATCTACACATGTTGAAGCAAACCAATGAAGGTACTATCACAGATCTTGAGCTCGATCATAATGGGCGCTTCAAATATGTTTTTGTCGCTCTTGGAGCAACTCGAGTTGCTTACCCGCTTTGTATGAGGCCGGTGATAGTAGTCGATGGTACACACCTAAAGGGTAAAAATTGTGGTATATTGTATGCTGCTGTGACGAAGGACGCAAACGAGCAAATATACCCTTTGGCTTACGGTGTGGGACCTGCTGAGAGCAATGAATCGTGGGTTTGGTTCTTGACAAGACTTCGAAGGTCATACGGATGTGCAGATTCGACGTTGATTGTCTCGGATCAACACCCATCAATTGCCCATGCTATGAGTGTTGTATTCCCCGACGCAACACATGGTCTTTGTTACTATCATCTTAGTAACCATATACGTATGATAATGGGGAATACATGAGGAGGATGGCAATGATTGCGCGTAGAAGCCCCGCAGCATACGAACATTTGATGGATGTAGGACCTGCTAAGTGGGCTCGTTCGCAGTGCCCTGTTCGAAGATTCAGCTTCCTCACTTCTAATGCTGTTGAGTCGTTCAATCATTCATTGTTGTGGGCAAGACGTCTACCAATTACTGCATGTCTCGATGCAGTTAGGATTGTCATAGAAGAATGGTTCCAAGAAAAACGTCTTAAAGCCCAAAGTGACAATCATCCAGTGGCGGAAGAAGCTAGGAGAAAACTTGTTGCATCGTTGGCTAGAGCACGGACATACAGTGTGACTTGCGTTGATGAAGGCACATACTCAGTTGAAACAAAAGGGGGCACGGTGGATGTCAATTTAACGAATGGGACTTGCGGATGCATGCAATGGCAGTGTGACTTACTGCCTTGTGCACATGCGATTGCTGTCTTCACGTAAGTATTACATTACCAATTATTTATCAATTAGTATTTGTGCATAATTAATAGGTTTTTTGAATGATATAATTTTCAGCATGAGGGGAGAATCAATGTTGAACTACGTATCCTCTTACTACTCGCGGGCCACGTATGTTGAAGCTTACAGGCCGCGCATATATCAGGTTCCCAAAAAAAATTTATGGAGAGTACCGGTTGCAATTGCAAACATGAACGTTTTGCCCAACTTGTGGGTTCGAATGCCCGGTAGACCAAAAGTTAGAAGACTGCGACGAAGTGGTGAGCCGAGTGATGGTAATAGGTCTCGAAAGTGTCCCCACTGTGGTCTGAATGGTCACACCGGCCCTCAATGCCCGGACTTTGATGAGGCATAAATTTTTCGATTTAGAACATTTGAAATCTAATATTATTATGTATGTTTTTATTAGTGTGCAACTACTTCTATCTACTCGAATGTGTACTTACTAATCATTTAGTTATGCGGAAACGAGAAGAAAATGATAAGAAATAAACATTATATCGAAGAGGGGTTCGATAGGAGCATGTAGGCGAAAACGGAGGTCAATTTGGAGTTGGGATTGCGCGCGTCCTTCTTGTTTTGGCCGTAACTTCCTCGTCCGAACTCCAAATTGACCTCCGTTTTCGCCTACATGCTCCTATCGAACCCCTCTTCGATATAATGCTTATTTCTTATCATTTTCTTCTCGTTTCCGCATAATAATATTATATTTCAAATGTTCTAAATCGAATTACTAGAGCAGCAACAAGGTCGTCTAAATAGGCAAACTGCAAAGTTGGTTCAACATGACAAATCACTTGAGATGCAGATTCGACATATGCATGATCAGTTTGCTAAAAATAATAGTATGGTCTTGTTGAATAAATAAAAAGAATAGTATGATCTTGTGGATCTTACATCCTAAGCATATATATTCTCCCTGCACACAACTCTCGATACGCGGACACATTTTTTTTCTTGTTACCCCATGCAAGGTCCGGGCATCCACTGATAAGTTGCTCAACCGTCATCGCTGCGTACGTTCCACTGTTATTCGACACCAACGGCTTGAAAAGGGTATTACTTGGTTGTACGATGACTCTAAACTCCGGAAACGTGTTTACATTAAGACCAATGCTTGAATATCTCCAGTAAAAACTGAGCTGGAGTAGAGTTGGCAGGAAATCTTTCAAGACCGTGACTGACTTCCTAATTAAACCCTTGCCTTCATCATCGAGTTTAGAGTAATGAGGGCAATGCAAATGAATTGTGCTCCTGAGCATTTCAATCCTCAAAACAAAAAACTGGCCTTGCACGCAATGAGGTAGTATGATCTGGGAATATACAAGTGAAATTTATGTATTATTGCGACAAATAAAAACTATGGTGTTAAGTAGTATTACTTACTGTTGTTGCGGTGAACCACGATTGAGTGACATACAAGTTGCCTCTCCCTTGAACAGTTGCACACATCTCCACTGATGGAGTGAATTTCTCCCTGAGCATTGTGCGATATTCTTCATGATTTCCCATCACTAGCTCCTGATTCAAGTTTCTAAGGCGCTCGTGCTCTAAATCTATTTCAGCCTAGTTTTAAAACACAAAAATGTGAATAATCATATACGATTAAGAACTTGGATACGGAATGAAAATAAATATTCTTACCATGAAATTGCAATTACATATCGCAGTGCGACCATTTGTTTGCTCGGGATAGACTTCTTCATTTTTCCATAGTCTTTGACGCATTGCAAGCATGTACAAATCCATCATCTTTATATAAAAAATTATATTAATAACAAATTTCAGTAATATTAAAAGACAAAACGACAATAACATTGTATTACTTACCTGTACTGACCAATCAGCCTTTCCCCCAATAAATTGACGAAACTCGGACACAGTTGTATCCTCAAAGGCCTCACGTATCCTTACTCTTTTTGTGGGACCCAATTTCATAAAATTTGAGAAGGCATTTAAGTCCCCGGCTTTAAGCGGAGTTGGCTCCGACTTGGGTATATATGTAGTCTCAACTTGTATATGGGGTATATTTGTTGCTAGTATATCCTCAGAGTCATCAGAACCAATAGCAAGAGGTAGAGAACATACTGGCATTCTCGAAGAAGACTGTGCAGTAATTGATATAATAAATACACAATCAGAAAAATAATCCAATACTAACTAAATAAATAAATAATTATAATAACATACCTCTCCCATGTTTGAGGTCGAAAAACGTTGCGGGTCCCGCTGTGTGACGAAGGGGGCTCTTGACATCCCTATTTCCGGCATCGAAAAACGTGGTTCGAGAAATGTAGTGCTCGAGGGAGTCTGAAACTGTCCACTACTAAAACCCATTGTCTGCAATATCAAATGTTGAACATATTCACAACTTTCACAAAATACTTAATATAAG
Organism: Thymus mandschuricus; assembly: GCA_029379335.1. Lineage (NCBI taxonomy): Eukaryota > Viridiplantae > Streptophyta > Magnoliopsida > Lamiales > Lamiaceae > Thymus > Thymus mandschuricus. The sequence goes on from CM057074.1 coordinate 41,303,964, forward strand.
AAATAAAATGATCAAATACATGTGTATGTATGTATGTATGTATGTATATTACCTGACCAAATAAGTTTGCCGAAAGATTGTCGAACAGTTGAGACGTACTAACTCCTGTTGTCTACAATATTATAACAACTCCATCAAGTGTATTTCAACTAATAATAATTCAACCGTCATCTAATAAATATACATTTTGTGAAAGAATGAAAACAATAGCATGAAAACAATCATGTAAGTGCATTATTAAACTTATATTACCTGATCAAGTGTGCTGCTCGAAGGAGTGTGAAAATGACCAGTACTAAGGCCCATAGTCTGTAATATCAAATAAAAAACTATTAGAAGTTGAAATTATCAAACAAGATAATACAAATCACACTAAATAGATAGGTAAAATATTACCTGACCAAAGATCTGTGTGTAAGCCTGAGATACTTGATCGTTTCCTTCGAATCCGGTAAAAGGAGTCGATGTGGACGCGGTATAAATTGGCAAGGTAGTGTCCCGACGACCTCCTACCTCACCAACATAGCCTATTGCTTGCTCTTGTGGGATGTCGTCACTGTGAACATGTGTAGCTCGAACATCGGATTCGCGAGCCGATGATGTGATCGGAGGACTTCGGCGGCGGGGTTCGCTGACATCACGTGCACTTCGTGAACCCCCGCACTGCATGACTTCTACAGCATTCTGAATAAGTTTCTTCATACGAGTCTCAAACGCTGCGAGGTCAGCCCTAAAGCCTCTAACAATCCTCTTCTCGGCTTTAGCAATCTCCTTCCGAACAAAACTAGGTGTGACAACATCTTCACTCGCCCCCTGCGCCCCACTACTGCTCGACGATGTCTGAATAGCTTGGCTTCTCGTACGCTTTCCTGTATCACGACTACGTCGCTGTGGCCTGGATGTCCCAGCCTCGTCTGGGGAGCTCTCCAAACGTCGAGAAGCAGCTGCATCTCTCCTCGGTCCACCGACATCGGTATCGGTAGATGTAGCTTGTGGTGGTCTCCTACTGCGACGCAACCGCTGTTGGGCGGGAAATTGCTCACCAACGGTCAGAGGATTAGTTGGGATGACGAATTGGACCTCCATCGGCATGCCATAGTGGAGTGAAATCCAATACGGTTGACGATCCTCCCCTTCCTCAAGTTGGATGTTCGCAATTTCATAGCCCTGCAAAAAAACCGTTTGTTGTGATTCATTAGACACCAAACAATTATTCAATCAAAACAAATATTTCACAAGATGTCAAATATATATTAAAATAAATTCTAAATTTGTACCTCGCCCTCGAATAAGTCGATCAAACTTTCACCTCCCGCGAGTCGCAGCTTCTTCCGGAAAGCCCATCTCAAACACCTTGGATATAACTGTGGTGAATATATCCCCGCTGCATTCCCTAACCCCTCCATAATTTCAAAGGCCCACGTCACTAATGCCCATGCCGGACCATAGAAATGATACTTTGGTGCTTTGTCCTGGGCTTTCTGAACGTAGTATCGAAGGGTCTTGTAGCTATATGCACCCCAGGGAAAATTCTGCCAAACATCATCATTCTCTACCATCACCCACAACCACGGGAATGGAGGCCTTTGCGAATCGTGGCCGAGAATAAATATATCTGCAACCAACACTTGGGCCAGTTGCAAGTGCATACGCCCATCCACATCATTAATCCGGCTTCTCAAGGACTTAAACACATCGATCAACTGCGCAGATGATGGTGGATCACTAACGTCATTGCATACTATCCTATAAAGCTGAGATGTAGTAGGATCGACGGGCCTGGTGCAATCAAAATTCGAATTTCCAAATCTAAGTCCCGTCACCAATGCATGATCTCGAATAGTATATTCAATATCTTGTCCCCTAAAATGGAACCAAATGCCTCGGGTCGAAAATATTGCCCTCGACAAAATCCCATGCATAGCCCCAGAACTTATGCAACCCGGGCTCCAATAAAGAAAGTGTCCGAATGGTCCATTGATAAATCTATGTACCAAATTCTCACGCCCTACATCATTTAGCACATCTTTAATTTCCTCTAGTACGCCTACTCTGTAGTAAGTGTTCGGTTTTGCAGCTGCTAGCCTATGATTGGGTCTCCGATAACGTGGAGGAGACAGTGCCTAAAAAAACAAACATAAACAAACATATGAATGAATTTAATAACCAATTCGAATTCGAAATGAATTTATACTAAAATAAACAAATTAATTATGAAATCATACGTAATTCAACTAAAATCATACGTAATTCAACTAAAATCAACAAATTAATTAGGAAATCATACGTAATTCAACTAAAATCATACGTAATTCAACTAAAAAAAACAAATTAATTATGAAATCATACGTAATTCAACTAAAATTATACGTAATTCAACTAAAATCAACAAATTATTTTATAAAATCATACGTAATTCAACTAAAATCAACAAATTATTTATAAAATCATACGTAATTCAACTAAAATCAACAAATTATTTAGGAAATCATACGTAATTCATATTGAATTGTACGTAATTCAACTAAAATCAACAAATTAATTAGGAAATCATACGTAATTCAACTAAAATTATACGTAATTCAACTAAAATCAACAAATTAATTAAGAAATCATTCGTAATTCAACTAAAATCATACGTAATTCAACTAAAATCATTCGTAATTCAACTAAAATCATACGTAATTCAACTAAAATCATACGTAATTCAACTAAAATCACCTAAAATCAACAATTCAACAATATCATATTAAATTATACGTAAGTCAACTAAAATCAACAAATTAGAGCCATATTTCATGAAACCGGTCGACGAGGAAGCCGGAACCGGTGAAACCGGTCGACGAGAAAGCCGTATCCGTTGAAACCGGTCGAGAATCTGGCCGGAAAGTTGAAACCGGTCGCCGGAAAGTTGAAACCGGTCGACCGGTTTCAACTTTCCGGCCAGATTATCGACCGGTTTCAACGGATACGGCTTTCCCGTCGAGTTTTAACCATGAAAATGTATTAACCGGTCGACAATGTCGCCGGAAAATTGAAACCGGTCGACCGGTTTCAATTTTCCGGCGACATTTGTCGACCGGTTTCATGATTTCCGGCAAGAACGTCACACCTAAATCATTAAAATGTATAAACCGGTCACAATTATGGCCGGAAAATTCAAACCGGTCGACGTAGAAGTTTTCCGTTTTCCCTCCACCGGTACCAAATTACAGTGCTTACCATAATTTCATTGGGTATTTCTTCATCTGAATCACCCATTTCTTCAGGTGGCGACGGGGCTGGGCTACACGGCGGCGGCGGCGGCGATGGGGGAGGGCTACACGGCGGCGCCTTCGTGAGGAATGTGGTGTCGGTAGGGAAATTAGAATGAGAATAGGGAGAGAGAATGGTTTTCTTTTGTTTATTTTTTTTGTCTAACTTTATCACATTATTTTACTAACTTCCAAGAGAATCTCTGCAAAAGTGGGTCAAATAAGGGGTGATTTCTAGAGAGAATCTCTGCAAAATGTTATTAATTTTTAAGAATGGGTAGATTTATATGATGGCAAAAAAAAAAATGGGTACTTTTGTGCTCACCCTTCTCAAAATGGGTATATTTAATTTTCACCCTAGGGTGAAAATTTAAAATATCCATTTTGAAATACTAAGGACAAAACTACCCATTTTTTTTCCCTACATATAAATCTACCCATTCTATTAATTTAGTGTAACTTTGCAGAGAAACTTTTGCAGAGATTCTCTTTGGAATCAACAATAATATAGGAAGGAAATTATTTGATGTTGTTGCCGAAAATGTATAAACCGGTCGATAAAGTCGCCGGAAAGTTGAAACCGGTCGACCGGTTTCAACTTTCCGGCGACTTTGTCGACCGGTTTATACATTTCCCGGCTTAAAATGATGTAACAAGTCTAAATACGTACGAACCGGTCGACAAAGTCGCCGGAAATTTTGAAACCGGTCGACCGGTTTCAACTTTCCGGCGACTTTGTCGACCGGTTTATACATTTCCCGGCTTAAAATGTTGTAACAAGTCTAAAAACCTTGAAACCGGTCGACAAAGTCGTCGGAAATTTTGAAATCGGTCGACCGGTTTCAACTTTCCGGCGACTTTGTCGACCGGTTTCAAGGTTTCCGGCTTCAACGTCGACCGGTTTCAAGGTTTCCGGTTCTAATTTGTTGATTTTAGTTGAATTACGTATAATTTCATATGATATTGTTGAATTGTTGATTGTAGTTGATTTTAGTTGAATTACGTATGATTTTAGTTGAATTTCGTATAATTTCATAATTAATTTGTTGATTTTAGTTGTTTTGTTGAATACCTTTGAATCAAATTGGACTAATTTCATATGATCGAATTATCAAATAAATATAACATGGGTAGATTTAAATGAGGGGAAAAAAAATGGGTATTTTTGGGGTTGTATAATTCAAAATGGGTAGATTTCATAATTTTCACATAAGAATATTAATTAGGGAAACGGAAAGTGAATGGAAAATGGAACTTCCAAGCAATGGTAATGATCAACTTATAAGCAAAACAAAACAAGTAATGATGAAACATAGTAGTATTAAACTAAAAAATGTTAAACTAAAAAATGTTTAATACGATGGGTATAGTAGAGGTAATTTTGGAAAAGAGAAAGCCAAACACACAGTCAGCTCATTAAATCAGTCTCTTTTTTATTTTTATTTTGTTTTCGAACCGTCTCATTTTTGGAAATTTTGAACTTTTTTGAAAGTTAAAATCGTATTATTATTCTTTCATATTTTACTCTTTTTTTTTTGTCCCCCCTTCAATTTTGGTTCCAAAAAAATTTACTCCCTGTCCCATGGCATTAGTCCCAATTTCCTTTTTTGTCTGTCCCATTTATTAGTCCTATTTCCTTAAATGTTAAAATATGCTTGGCCACAATTCACTCTCTCTCCTTAGAATTAATTACAACCACATATTCTCCACTCATTCTCCACTCCCTTGGTTCATGTGCCGAAAGCAAATGAGACTAATGCCGCGGGACGGAGGGAGTACTACAAAGTACAAAGGAAAGGATATAAACGAAAAAGGGCAGAAGAAAGAAAAGAAAAGGAGGGAAGGCGAAGGGGAAGGCCGCCTCCGTTTGGTGCGAGAATAGGAGCGATGGTGGAAGCCAAGAGGCTAAACAAAGCAGAGGTTCCGCTGTCGCTTATTCCTCACCCTTCTCCAGCTAGCCTCCAGTCCACTCGTCTCGCCCTCCATGTATATCTTCTCTCTCTCTCTCCTCACTCTCTGCAACTACTCCTTTCTTCTTCCCTCTCTCATTACAGTAGTTCTTTGTTGCAGGCCGATGGCTGCGCCTCATCTTGCTCCGTTTATATCGCTTCCGGCTCCCGCATTTACAAACTCCGAGTAAGTCTATCGCCAACTTTCTCACGAATTTTATGGAAAATTTAAGAGTGAACAGCCAGCGAGTCTCTTGATGTTAGATGAGTATATTTTAGCTCTATATTTGATTATTTATAAATTTATTGAGTTGGTGTTTGTTTGATTTGTGAGCATGTGTCTCTTTCATGTTGGTTTTCTTTAGTTCATTTCAAATAAATCATTGGTGTTGGATTGCTGTGAGCTAAGTTGGTTTACATATGGCTCAGATCGCAATGGAGGATTCAGCTGTTGGTCAAGGAAAACAGAATCTCCTGATTCCAGAACGGACTCAGGTACTTGCTACGCACACCTCAAGTGAGGGATCCGTGGAAATTGTGCTTTAGAATTTGCTAATCTGATTGAAAGGAGATGTTATAGGTGTTGGAATCATCCTTGGTGGTTCGATGTCCTCATAGATCGGAGATTCAGAGCATTGCACTTGCTGAAAAGGAAGGTGAGTTATATTTATTGCTGAAACTCTGTGTGCCAATATATGTGCAGTAAGCTACTCCATTAGATTACACTTGATTTAATAACTTGAGTGACACAACCATTTCCTTATCTATGAACATAAATGTTGTTAATCTTGTATAATAGTTTCATTCGAGGTGGTGCTTCATCTTGTGTGTAGGATTTGTTAATAATAGCATTGCCATTTTTTCAGGCAGGGATGACTTAATCTTGGGAAGTGTAGACTCTTATGGTGACCTTATTGTTTCTCGACTGGATGCTGATGGTACAGGTCAGGCAGTGTCCATAATACCTTTTCTTCCCGAACTCACTTTTTTGCCACTGATCGTTTATGGTCCTATGTATGCTTATTCATATTTTACTATGGGAGTCACTAATACAAGCACGTTGTACCATTGATTTTTTCTTTCATTTATTAATCTTAAGCTGTTGTTTCATATTAGCGAAACTGGCCAGTTTGAATTAATGATTTATCTGATAAGCAGCATTAGTTTCCACAGTTCGTAATACTCTTATCATTCTTCTACAATGTAGTAATTCATTAGTTGGTGAGTGGACAATTAGCTACTTGATACGAAACATTTAAATTCTAAATGTAAATTAACTGAAATGAACATTACTCCACCGTCAAGTTAGGAGCATAGTATTGCACGATGGCATTTTTTTTGGGGAGTTACTAATATAAGCATGTTGTATCAGATGCAGACAGGTCTACATATTCAGTATCTCCCAGAGATTGTGGAGTTGGAGAAGGCAGTTGGGCAGGGCTTTGTTTTAATTCAAGTCAACTGTCGATGGTATTTCATTTCTTTAGTTGCATCTCTGTCATTTTAAGTATAGCTGGTATCATGGTTAAGAGTGAGATATATCTGGATAAGTGAAGTGTTATTTTCTCGACACCAATATTATAATCTTTAAAGGTTGCTTGTCTTGTATGCACTTCCCTTATTAGCCTTTTTTGCCAAAAAATTGTAAATACTTTAGACATGATACTCTGGAGGCCGTTTGCATGCAAAGTCCTATACTGGCGAGTTCAAAATTGATAAACCTCAATAATCCTTAATCCATTTGCCGTGTTGATGCTGATAAACCTTCATAAGCCGTTCCAGTATAAAGTTGTCTGGTTAACTTGCTACCTATACTGCTTCAGGTTGCTACCGCTCGCAGCTTCTGTAAGAGCATTGATATTTATGATCAAGATATTCATCTTCGCACTTTACGTACGTGAGTATTTCATTTCCATATCTGGAATATTCAATCTCCCCCTTCCCACAAATGCTATTGCAATATCCTATGTTGAATCCTGTCTAAGCTTTCCAACTGTGAAAATTGGTGGTAAATATATCTAAGTGGTTGTTAGGAACGTCACATTGAGTTAAGCTTCTTTTAATTGAGACTGATGGAATAGGCATGTGGCAGGTTGTGGTACCCTACCTCGCTAACTTTCATGGATGATTTTAGTGAGGGCGGAAGCTCAATGTTAGCCACTACAGAAGGTTCCCAGGTGCTTATTTTTTACTTTCTTAGAATGAAATAGTCCCACTTCTCATAGGATGGCATATTTATTGTTTAATGTCATTGAATTGCTGCAGCTAAGTATATGGGATTTACGGACGAAAGAAAACGGGGGTTGTGTGCAAAGAATCATGGGATCTGTTGGAAACATGTTATATGCTGTCAGTGTATCTTCATCTGGTTATATTGCTGCTGCTGGTGATGATCGAACTGTGACTGTCTATGATCCACGCAGGTTAGAAGGCCTCTGTTTCGACCAATACATTGTACGATGAAATGCATTTTAGGGTTATGTAGTTTCCCTGAAGTTTTATTACATATGATAAATATGATAAATTAGTAGGAACAATAATTGAAAACGTCCTCATCATTTCCAATAATATTGTTGTGCTTTTTGTGATTGTGAATGTTGATGCAAATTGAAATATTTGTTTGATTAATTTGGGACTAATTTGGGAAACTTATATGGGAGTGATTTACTGCAGATGGTGCGCAGCATCTAGATGGCTGAACTGTTCTAAGTATGAGGTCAGTTGGCTGCATGCGTTGGGATTATTTTTGTGTCGAGAGGGCCAGATATTTCAATGTCCCCTGCCCTTCTGTAGGTCATATATTCAGCTTGGATTCTGTATACCCTTCTTTAACGTTACTTATCATCTGCAGATAACTGGACTTAGTTTTTCTTCTGTCGATCCTAACTACATATACGTGCAAGGAGTTGACTACGAGGTAAAAGTTTTCCCGATTATCCTTATATCTAGGTATAGGGGGGAACCTCTTCTACCTATATATAAATGGCAAATAACTCGATGTGCAGATTCTGTGTGGGCAATGGAGAGAAAGCAAGAGGGCGTTTTCGTTTCGAGGGGACTCAAACTGGCTTGGATTCAGCAAGGTTTTATTCCTATCTCTTCCACGTTTATGAGATTTGTTTATACTTGTCTCGTTTTATGTCAGATGATGCATATAATCATCACTTTCACTGAAATGGCCACTGTGAATGCAGTGCTCCGGTAGGGATATTCTGGGTGGATGGTGCGACTCCGGCAGCATATTCGTCGTTGACGCCTCCTAGACGAACCAAAATACACGTCGGAGTCCACATCAGCACTGATGTGGCATAGGTTCCCTCTTCATCTTTTAAAGCAAATAATATAATGATATTTATTCAAGATTTGACCTCAAAATGTTCATTGGTGATACTCAAACGGTGAACATGACTGAAGATCAGTCATCATTTGCAAATTTAGGTCACCTAAAAGTAATCTTTGGTAAAGAGAAAATAATTAGAGAGAGAGAGAGAGAATCAAGATTTGACCTTGTAGAAGTGAGACTGAGTTCTAAGGATTTGGTTGGTCAAATATCATGATCAATACTACTCCCTCCGTCCCGCCCGATTTGGCCTAGTTCTTTTCGGCACGATTTTTAAGGAGGAGTAAATTACATTAATTAATAACCTTGAATTTGTGTTCCCAATAAAGGAAAATTAAAACTAGCCAATCAAATTCATTCTTAACAATTTAAAAGTATTAAACTAAAAAAGTGAAAGTGTAATGTTGGTCCCAAAAAGGAAATAGGCCAAGTCGGCCGGGACACCCCGATTTGGAAAACGGGCCAAATCGGGCGGGACGGAGGGAGTATTAATTGTGATGTGGTCAAATCTTGATTTACACATTCCAATTAAAATATTAATTCCTAGACCTTGGAGTGGACAACTTTTTATGGATAGTATTAAAAATGTTGTGATATTTACATTTAACCTACCTCTACCCCACCATATAGAATCATTTTTAGAGTATTTTTTTTTTGTTGTATAGATTATGCTTGACTAAAAAAGTAATGAAAGGCCGTAGGGGTGGGAATCGGTGCGGTTACGGGTAACCGAACCGCAATTTGCGGTTAACCGAATCGCAAATCCCATAAAAATCATACCGTTTCCCGAACCGTTTTGGGTAATCGGTTACCCGCTAACCGCATGCGGTTTTGCGGTTCGGGTAATCGGTTACCCGATAACCGAATAAGGAATTTTTTTATTTAATTTATTAATTTCGAATTATTTTTCCATTTAACTCCTTTCATTATTTCACACATTTTTGTCATATATATTATTATGATATATTGATATTTTATATTTCATCGTCTTAAAGTGAATTATTTGAACGAATTAACGATTTTACAAAGTTACAAATATATATTTATATATGTATATTAAATAATTTAAATTTCAATATTTCAAATCATTTTATTTCGAATTAAAATAAAAATGTCAGATAAAAAAATACATCTCCAAGGCCAATGACGACATAAGAAGACACCACTTTTCTAATTTCTAAAATTGGGAATTTGGGATTTCTATTTTCTAGACAAATTATTAAATGTTTATATTTATTAAATACATATTATATAAAAATTATATTATTTAATTATTTGCGGTTATGCGGTTATTACCCGAACGGTTATCGGGTAACCGATAACCGCAAAAATTTTGAAACCCGTACCGTTAACCGAACCGCTAACCGCAATTGCGGTTAACGGTTAACCGATACCGCGCGGTTAGCGGTTCGGTACGGTTATAACCGATTATTTCGGTACCGATTCCCAGCCCTAGACCTAGAAAGGCCAACCATTTTAGGGTAGGACTGCCACAAATAATAGATTAAAAAATTAAGTTACTAATATAGACATTACCATATGTTTTTATATAGTGATAAAAGTGTAGCATAGTTGATAACATGCTTTTTATGTGATGTCAATTAGGTAATTATGTCGTCAAGCAGTACTCTTTCTGTCCGATTTAAACATTTTATACGTTTTATGGACGTATCGTGCCGAGATGGGAGTGAATGACATTGGTTTCCTAGTTCACTACCCCAAAGCTTCATCACTATAAATAATATGGCCCCACTTTAATCTTGGATTCAACTAGAGTATCTATGAACAAACTTTATTAAAAAAAAAAAAACATAAGTATATTACTAAATTAATGTTGTCATCACATGTTCTCCCATATTGTACTACATGTGATGGTGTTTCCTATTCTAATTTTAATAAAAATTCCATTTTCTTAATAATTTGTTATTAATTACAAAATGTAATTTTTACAATTAAAAAAATAAAAATCGGCATGGCGTGCGAGGAAAAGTGATGATATCATTTTCCTCACATACGACAAAAATGACGTAAATTGAATGCAATAATAGTCCTTCCTATCTCCAATACTACCTCCATCTCATCTAATTAGTCTCACTTGCATAGTAACTTTTTCGGCACGCATTTCCAACGAAACCTAGTACGGATTTAACGATATAATATTAAAATATTAATTCTTTTACGGAATACTACAAGTGTCGGACTATCCCGTAAAAGAAATAATATTTCAAAATTATAGCGTAAAACTCATACTAGGTTTAGGTGGAGATGCGTGCATGTCACATCAATAAAGAAGTGGGACTAATTAGATGAGATGGAGGTAGTAATATTTAGGTGCATAAGTAACACCTTACTCCCTCCGTCTTTAAATAAGTGTCCCGAGCCGTCAATTTGAAAAAACCAAGGAGAATGCTAAAATGACACTTATACCCTTAAAATCCTTGATTATTTATTTATTTATTTTTGTCTTTCTCCCACTTTTAGATTTCCAAGAAGGGTAGTTTTGGTACTTTTGTGTAATTTTTGCTTGGAAAAATGTGATAGGACACTTATTTAGGGATAAAATTTTTGGCGGTTCGGAACACTTATTTAAAGACGGAGGGAGTATTTAATAAACAAAACAACTTAATTAGAATAATTAAGTACCTTCACATAACTTTGACCAACTCTTTGACCATGTTATTGTGCTAAACCCCATGGCTTCAATTATTGAAAGTAACTTATATTTGATAATTTAATAAACGCCAATACTAAGTCTGTGGCTCTAAACCAGATATCCCTCCGTTTCTTCTGAAACATACTGTTTTCTTAATAGAGGAGGTTCATGCGAAATGACTTATTTTCTATTTTAGCCCGACAATCCAATATGCACCCCCATTAACCCTTTAATATATCACCTTTATATATACTAAATTCTCATTTTAAGTATGTGGACCACCACTATTATACAACAAACATCGATTTTATTAATATGCGTGCAAAAAAGAAACAGGTCGTTTCAGAAGAAACGGATGGAGTATATACCCCTGCCTTCGTCTTTGCCTCTTTGGTTATTAATCTTACTTGAACGGACATAGGAATAAAGGAAGGAGGGAAAATGTGGTTACAATTTATTTTTTAAAGAAAAATGAAACTAATAAGTGGAACAAATAAAAAGGATATATGTTGTATATATCGGGAATTTTAAAAAAATAATAATAATAATCTTATTGTAATTGAATAATTAGTGTAGTTTTTTTTTTTTTTTTTTTTTTTTTTTGTGGTATGACTTGGTCAAGCATTAAGCACAGATCACGCGCCAAGTAAGAGCCAGCTCATCGTCTCTTCCACGTGTCAATCTCTCTCTCTCTCTCTCTAAACAATATAAAAAAACTCACATTTAATCTACAATTAATAGATTAATGCAGCAATATTAATTATTCTTACACTGACATTGCCGAATATTTGTCTTGTTTTATCTAGAAACAACCCAACCATTATTCATATATTAAGAAAATAAATAAACAATAATTAATTAATGACGTTTGTTTAGATTTGTTTTTATTATGTAATGACGTAGGTTTCGGTCCTAAAATATTCGCTCCCCTTGCGATATTTTCGGCTTTTAACTAGTCGTGTTCTTATCGTTAATTTTGCTTATTCTTCCAAATATCTGTCGCTCTCACTCCCTCACTCTAACTTAATTTATTTATTACAAAAAATTTCCGAATTATTCTCCAATAATCGAAGGTCCATTTGTGGAAATTCCCAACAATCCAAGGACCAAAAAAAGAATAAATACGGCGCGTCAGACGCGTGTTTAGTGGCGCGTACAAAAATTCTCCCGATTTCCGTTATTATTTGTTAATTAATTTTTAATAAAACAGTTAAACGAGATTAATTACCACTAATTGCAGTCTAATCCTCCCATCGGTTGAGTTTAAAATGAGTGAAGGCGATGAGACTTTTTGCAGGTATGAATGAATATTCCTCTCCCATAATACGCGCTCCATTTCTCCCCCAATAAAAGCCCCCCTCCCCTCTTTTAGGGTTTCCATCTTCCCCCTTGCTCTTCTTCCTCCTGTTCAATTCTGCTTCGATTCTCGCTGATTTGTGCTTTCGCCGTTGTTATCCTTCGTCAATTTTGAATTCCGACGGTGGATTTTCGATTACGCCTTGATTTTTGGAACTTTTTGTTTGAAGGAGAGAGGATTTGGATTTGGATTTGGATTTGGATTTGGATTTTGATTCTTCAATTTCTGCATTTCTGTGTGTTTCTATCGGGTTAGATTTGGTTTTCTGCTGTAATTTTTTACCATTTTTGGGGAATTTTTTTGAAAAAATCCGCCTCATTTGAATTTATGTGGAGATCTGTAAAAATCAAATCCAGAAATCGGAGGAGTGAAGGAGGGGGTTTGATTGTTGTAATCTGCGATTTTTGTGTGTACATGTGAGGCGAGAAATGCCATCAACAGATTTCCAGGAAGGATCGGCGTCTCCTTCAACATTCAGTTTCTCAATTCTGAGCCGCCGCCGCGAGCAGCAGGTGCACTCCATGGATTCGACGAACGAATCCAACGGCCAGGATGCGGATTTGGAAGCCTTCCAGAGATTGGTAGCCGAGCGATTTCAGGATATGGCTTCCTCCCCTTCCGACGAGCTCCTCTCGATCCCATGGATTCGGAAGCTTCTAGAGGCCTTCCTCTGCATCCAGGAGGAGTTCCGAGTCATCGTCTTGAACCACCGGAGCAGTCTCAACAGACCCCCCATGGACCGCCACATTACGGATTTCTTCGAGCGGAGCGTCAAAGCCCTAGACGTCTGCAACGCCATTCGAGACGGAATCGAGCAGATTCGCCATTGGCAGAAGCAGCTCGAGATCGTCCTCTGCGCTTTGGAGAACCAGAGGAGCATCGGGGAAGGGCAGTTCCGTCGCGCTAAGAAGGCTCTGATCGATATCACCATAGCAATGCTCGATGAGCGAGACTCGAACGCCACGGTCTCCTCCCACCGGAACAGATCCTTCGGAAGGCAGAACAACACCCAAAGAGAGCCGAGATCCCTGGCGAACTTCCGTTCCCTTTCGTGGAGCGTCTCCAGAACTTGGTCCGCAGCCAGGCAGCTGCAGGCGATCAGCAGCAATCTACCCCCACCTCGGGCCAACGAGATTTCATCCACAAACGGCCTCAACGTCTGCGTCTTCACCATGAACTACGTCCTCCTCTTCGTGATGTGGGCACTCGTCGCTGCCATCCCCTGCCAGGATCGTGGCCTCCCAACGCAGTTCTTTACACGACAGTACTCATGGGCTGCACCCATCCTCTCCCTCTACGAGAGGATCATAGAGGAGTCGAAGAAACGGGAGAGGAGGAACACATGTGGGCTGATGAAGGAGATTCACGAGATTGAGAAATCCGTGAGGCTGATGAACGAGCTGACCGAATCCGTGCACTTCCCATTGACAGAGGAGAGGGAGAGGGAGGTGAAGGAGAGAGTGGGGGAGATAGGGAAGGTGTATGAAGCCATAAAGTCAGGGCTGGATCCATTGGAGAGGCTTATCAGAGAAGTTTTTCGAAGGATCGTCCGCAGCAGAACCGAAGGTCTCGACTCGATAGGAAGAGCAAATGCTCATGATTGATCAAAGAGGAATGGAGGTGGAATAAGAGTTTTGGATTTGATTGTATGTATGTATGTAAAGAAATTAGGGAAGGTAATTCTGTTTTCCCCTGCCTTTTGTATGCTGATCAATTTTTCGTTTTTGTATAATGAATTTCTGGGTTATATCCACATTTTGTTTGTATCAAATCTTTTAACCTATAAAAATCAAATCTTTTTTTCGAAAATACTACCTTCGTCTCGTCCCGTCCCCTTTGATAATGAGTAATAGAGTTTGTTGAAGATGTTCAGTGTGAGAGTGAATTGATAATTTGCTATAGTTTGGCTGCTCGTTTCCTTGTTTGTGTATAATGTATGGGTTAGAGATTAGTTTTTGGATTGGAATAAGTTGCTAAATTCAAATTGTATACTCCCTCTGTCTCTTTATAGACGTTACATTTCTTTTAGAGCACAAGAATTAAGAAATTGTTGATTTATGTGTTTAAGTGAAAAGTACACGTGCAAAAAGTGATTTTCCTTTACTTATTTTTTTACTAAATAAGGAAACGTAACGTCTTTCGCGGGACGTACCAAAAAGGAATACGTAACGTCCATACATGGAGGGACGGAGAGAGTATTATTGAAAACATGTTTTTGTCTCTTTTCCAATATTTTGTAACGGCCCGGCCCATATATAGAAATGGGCCCGAAATAGCCCATTTGGGCCCACAATCTCCCAAAACAAGAAAACAGCTTCAACTATTTATGGGCCAATCTAACTTTCAACCTTATCCTAATGGGCCCACACTAATAATTTTTAAGCATAGCCCAATTATGAGAAGCTGCAAATATTTCCTCCTATGGAACTTTTGTGATTAAAAAAAAAATATCTTCAAATAAAAATATCTTCAATTTCTTTCTTTGCACCTACGCTCTGTGTTGTAACCTTACACTCGTACCATCCTTTCTCTTTAATAAAAATTGTTTTTTCCGACCAAAAAAAATAATGTTGGGGTTAATTTGCTCGATTGAATACAAATTTTAATGTAGAAATGAATAAAATTAAGTATTGGGGTGTGTGTGGTTGGCACTTGACACAAGCTAGATTCCTTGCATTATTTTATTATGTAAGGATGAAATAGTAGTGTTACAATTTAGTTTTATCTAGTATCTTGTGCAAATATTAAACCATATGCTTATCATATTTCAATTAAAGGGGAAAAAAGTGGGAAGAAGAAATAATTGATTACTTTGGCAAAATTAAACTAAAAAGAAGAAAGTGGGAA
Organism: Thymus mandschuricus; assembly: GCA_029379335.1. Lineage (NCBI taxonomy): Eukaryota > Viridiplantae > Streptophyta > Magnoliopsida > Lamiales > Lamiaceae > Thymus > Thymus mandschuricus. Next base: position 41,319,364 of record CM057074.1, read on the forward strand.
TTAATGATTCCAAAGTAGGGTCAAGGACACCAATATTACACATAGTATGTTATGATCATCACCCTTAAAGCTACTTTAGATTCAATTCAAAACTCTCTCTCTCTCTCTCTCTCTCTCTCTACATCATCATCATCATTAGAAGAACTAGCAACATTACACAGCTCATTGCACTCCCAACTCCAGGAGATCCCAACACCTGCATTTTCACACAAGATTCCATTTTAATTTACATGCCACACTACTAAAATCAACATCTAATCATTGCACAACTACATGCCAATATTACAAACTAATCATAATAGGACTATAGTACTCCGCCCCATTGATATATGGATAATCGACTGTCTTTTTATTCGATTATTCCTATATCAATGGACGCGGAGGCCGATAATCGATAAAAAGACAGTCGATTATCTCGTTAAAATAGGAAACGAGAATAAAGAAATCATGGGATTCATGTTTGAGAGAATTCCTAAAATAAATGTGCCCCCATAAAAAAAGAGACAAAGATAGTAAATGCGACATAACCAATTAAAATGTTGAAAATTCATATGCATGGTATTGAATGCAGCGTCAAATTTCATGTAAACCGTGAATAACTTCAATGCTCAGTTATTGCATTACCTGGTTGTACATTAGCCTTCTCGACTGGTACAAATTCATAAATTTTTTGGCATGTGGTGCAGAATTAATTTTGGACCATTTTCTTGTACGATTAATTATATTATTGGTTGGTTTTTCAACATCAATGCAATGCATGCAGAATTAGAATTCAGAGCCCACTTGATTTCAAGAAACGCAAAATTGCCCAAATATATTTACTGCATGCACTACTATAGTTTTTAACCGTTTCGTGACTTAATATTTAGTGGACTCATTATCAACAAAACGAGTCGGGATTATAAGAAAAAAGCCAAATAAAGTTGCTAGTGATTAGCTGCAGCAGTAACAAAAGATGGCAGCACAATTCTGTAAAAGAAACAGCATACTTTTAAAGAAAAAAGAATTACGGAAAGTAAAAGTATTAAAAAGAGATCAATAATTTTAAATTCATGAAAAAAAGAAAAAGAAGAAGACGTACGTGATTAGGGTGATGATAACCGGATGTAGGCAGAGGTCGAATGGTGGCGGAGTCGACTTCGCCGGTGGGGAGCGGCACGGCCGGATTGCTGTTGATGAAGGGGATCCCTTCTTTCTCCGGCGCCACTGGGCTATCGGCGCCGCCGCTCTGTGCGGGGGCGGGGCTCGGCGAGGCGGCGGCGCCGGAGCGAGGCTGAAATGGCCAAGGGAATGCCGGAGACGACGCCACAAACCCTCCGGAGCTCGGGGGCGGCGAGGTTGAAGGGAGAGGCGCGGCGGCGGGAGGAGGAGAGGATGACGTCACTTTCACGGCGAGCTTCTGGCCTTGGAGGCATGGTTGGTTGGAGCCGTTGTAGAAGGAGAAGTAGAAGACTCCTGGGCGTGAGGTATGCCACTGCAATTATTTACAACAATGGTTGTTCTCATCTCAGTGGAAAACAGAGAGAGAGAGAGAGAGAGAGAGAGAGAGAGAGAGAGAGAGAGAGAGAGAGAGAGAGAGACATACAGTGTAAATGGAGGAGTTGGGGGTGGTCAAGATTGAAGCTTTAGTGAAGTTGCAGAGAGAGAAAGCTTGTTGGTTCTTGAAAATGTAGAGGCTGTACTCATATTTGTGCTGGAAAACTGCAAAATAATATTCTTAATTGCTGATTAATTTCAACATTTAATTACAAGGGAAAAGAAAGAAAGAAATCCTTACTGACGGAGTCCCCTATTTGAAGGTGGGGATTTTTCCACACAGAAACTCCATCAACCACCATTGTTGCACACTCTGAGAATTCAAATACTTGCAGAGAAAAGAGTATGAAGAGGATCAAAATGTGGGAGAAGGAGAAAACCATTTCTCTTTCTTCAATTTTCTTTCTTTAATTATCAGAGTGTAAGTTGGATTACAAAACTCCTGAGTTTTGTAGGGATGTTCAAATAGAGAGAGAGAGAGAGAGAGAGACTGTGTGTGTTTTGGGTGTGTGTGTGTGAGTTGTCAGAATTGTTGGGCTTTTCAGAGAGAAAGGAGTTTGAATGGTGGCACAAGAGAGAGAGAGAGAGAGATAGAGGGGATGTGGGAGAGTGTGTATATAGTTAAATTAGTGGTAGTAATAACCAATATTTTTACAGAGCAAAAGTTGAAATGATTTTGTCAATGTCACATAATGATACTAATGCTATAGCTTCTTGAAATTAAAATGAGTAAAATAAAGAGGGTTAAAATTGTAGTGGGATTTGATAGTGATGATGGGCACTATCATTCTAAAATCATTCCTATGAAGGAATATTATTATAATCAAACTTCCATACTACTAAATGCATGCTAGCTTTAATTTGTTGGTGTGAATATATGGATGGAGTTCCCAATTTTATCATCTTTTAGGCATTCTTTTCATATATGAGTATCTACTTTATGGACTAGTATTATTCTATACAATACTAATATAGTACTAGATTCTTAATGATTCTAGTTCAATTATTTACTAATATGAGGTTTCCTGAGAAAACATATAGTAATTCTCATAGTCTTGCTTTGGAGGATTACTCTTTTATGTACTTGAGTGTTAGATATGATACATTATTTCTTCGTTTTGGGTCGTGTCGATATATCTGGTGCACACCAAGTAAACCTCCGCATCTTGCAAATCATACGAACAAGAATACTACTCCTTAAGAGAACAAAAGTGACACCCCATTTAACCATAGTTAGTAGTATCTAAATCAAACTCGTATATATTGGAATTAGAAATGAAACACACACACAAGGAGAATGGGGGGTTTAGCACTTTTTGCAGTGTGTAAGAAGCTAAGACAAGAAGCAAAATAACGAGGTAGAAGAGTCCATTATATTAATTTACTGCAGTAAATTCCATGGAGGTGCAAATTTTATGCAACGTGACAACCGCTACAAAACAAAATTCATGTATCCTTTTTAGAACAAGTTTTGCTTTCCTTTTCCTTTGACGTCAAAATTAGTTAGATAAATACAAATACCATGCAAAAGTGTTCGTACTTTGAGACTATATTCTTGTTTTTGCCTTATTGTTATATGGTTAATAAATTAGAAGTTGATGAAAATATGCAGGCATATAAGTATATATATATACTAAAATAAAATACTCATTCTAAGTTTTCCCTCCAAATTTCTTGATATGTGTGCTTCATTAATTTTATTTTATAAATTAATTATTTAGCTTATATTTTTCAAAGTCATATAACATCTTAGCCTATTAATTTCAGTTAAATGTATTTTATTAATACCACTATTAAATTAATTTTCATCTTATATTTATAATCATACTACTACTAATTTATACAGGGCAACTGAAAATACGAGAAATATGGTAGTTTTAAAGAATTATTTTACGATAAATGATGTATTTTTATAAATAAATGATAGTAGTGATGTCAAATTATAAAATATAATGGTGAAGTAGCATATAAAAATAGACATGTAGAGACCAATAATTGTCCCAAATAAGAAAAAGTACATAGATTAAATAATTGATATGAGTATTTGCTACACTCTTTCTCGATCGAGTAAACCCCTGCATCGCGGGGGTACAATTCTAGTACTATATATATATATAGTGGGTTGTCTGTTTCTTCTCTGACTTGTTGCTAAGTCGCGTGCGCCAAAATATACTTGCGACCCATACTCAATCCCGTTTCACTAGTTTTGATTGCTATTTTGGTCGTCGGAAAATAAATGTTGTCATTAAAAAATTAATTCCGTTGCCGGGACTTGAACCCGGGTCTCTCGGGTGAGAGCCGAGTATCCTGGCCAACTAGACTACAACGGATTTTTTGATAGCATTGATAGTACACTCACTATATATATAATTGATTTGTTTGGTTGGATATTAATGTTTTATCGAGTTATCAGAAAATGTAAAATATAGTAGTATAACGTTTCCTTCCATTAATGTAAGCAACTAAGCAAGGTTGCAGTAGATATGCAAAGAAAGACCTCTTCACTAAAATCGGGATCTACAAGAACAATCCATTCAAGTATCGAGTCACTAAATATTTCTATGCAACATCGTCTGCTCCAGTAGCCAGCGAATCATGGACGAAGGAATCGAGCTGGATGGGGTATGTAGCCATGGCCACGGACCAAGGGAAGTTGGCCTTAGTGCGTAGGGATATTTTGATAGCATGGAGAGGAACGGTTCAAAACCTTGAATAGACTCGGGTAAAATATCATTTATCTCAGAAAAAACACACAAGTATGCTGTTCTTGAAGGATATAAACAGATTTTTATGTGTTTTAAGGTTCTTGGTGAGGTAAGGACTAAGGAGATTGGTGGAGCTGTACAAGAATGAGGGGGAGCAGCCTCTACCTTAAACGCAGTCGACATCGTTGTCAATGGCTACAACAAGCCAAGATTCATGCCTGGAAAGGCATGTCCTGTCACAGCCTTCCTCTTTGCTTGCCCTCGAGTAGGAGACGAGACCTTCAGTAAACTCACGTCAAATCTCAATAATCCTGCGGGTGAAGAACACACGAGATATCGTCCCAAACTACCCCTTCACAAACTACAGTGAGGTCGGAGAAGAGTTAGTTATCGACACAGGGCAGTCAAGCTACTTAAGGAAAGGGAACTTAATCATATGGCACAACTTGGAAACTTACCTTCATGGGGTTGCAGGGACACAGGGGAGGAGAGGGGGATTTAAACTGGAAATTAAACGCGATATAATGCTTGTAAACAAGTTTACGAGTGGGTTGAAGGATGAGTACCGTGCACCTGCTTCTTGGTGGCGTGAGAAGAACATAGGTATGAAGCAGCAGCTAGATGGATCCTGGGCCTTGATGGATCATGAGCATGAAGAACTTAATGCATGAATGTCTATGTAATAATCCAGATACAAATTTGAGAACACATGTATAAGCCTCAAAGGTAATGAATCAATCATATCGAAGCATTCATTTCATGACATATATTTGAGAAACAAAAACAAACAAGTTGAATAAATTAATTCTTCATAGAAGAATCAACAATGTTCACCACATTACAAGTTACAACACTATCTGTCATTTCCACCTTCTGCTGTTGTAATTTGATCATGTTACATCCTGCCATACGATGAAATTCAAGAATGAGCAATCAGTTTGGGGTTCCTTCAACTCCATATGTATAGGGATCTTAGCTCATTAACTAACCGACACTACTGTTTAGCTTCTAGTGAAGCTTCTATGCGTTGGACAAGCTTGTCAACGCCCATTGCACCCTCCTGGAGATTGAATGAAAAGTAGGAAATGTAAGAAGCAATTATCACTGAGTGAGAAATTTAACCATCATCAAATAGTGTGATTGCTTACAAATCGATCGAATGGTTCCCCATCCTTAAACAAGATGAAAGTTGGCAGTGCTTGTATCTTGTATTTGTCGGCAATGGCGGGATACTTCTCTGTATCAATCTTAAAAATCTGGATTTTATCACTCATTGTAACACCGATTTTATCCAGGATAGGAACCATGAACTGGCATGGACCGCACCTGAAGCGCATAGATGTAAGCATCAAAGAACTAAACTCAGACTCCAGTGGCTTCTAGAGATTACGGAAGAGCCACTGAAGGAGGGAAATGTTAATTTAGCTCCGACAACATCAACTATATGACTAATACATAGTCCAAGAGGAACTCAATAGCATGAACCTTGGACAAAGATGTATTTATGATGGAAGTAAAGAAGTATTATGAGAGGCATTACCAAGTAGCATAGAAGTCGACCAATACTGGCTTATCCGAATTTTCCAACACATCCTCAAACGAAGTGAATGCCTGCTTTTTCGATGCAACCTTAATAGAGCATAATCCAAAGTATTAGATGATGAAGTCAGATAGAGTCTAATCACACTACACAAGCAAAAGAACTTTCAGAAGAAGAAATTCCAATAGGACACTCATATGTAAGTTCAGTGACACTAATGATTCCTATACAAACATTACATTAAGTAGTCCATTGTCGCACGTTAGCTTTACCACTCCTTTTATTATATAGGGAAAGCCATTAGGGTGAAAGGGAAATACCATCAACCATTAGCAAGCTCATTGATCAATACAAAGTACATCCAGGAAACGCAGATCACAGGTTCATTTCGTCTATTTCGTCTTCCGTTGAATTTGTTTAAAACTATTGCAAAAATGCCCTTTGTTTGAGACTTAAAAGAGGCACATGACCTCTCAGTCAAAACAGCTTAGAGTACTGAAGATCAAGACCAGCTCAACAGTTGAAACTCAACACCTAAAACCCTCATACGCTCATACCACACTCAGTTATCTAACCAAACCAAGTGAAATCAAAATCTAGAACAATTTCACGTGCAACTTAGCAACTCTGCATCAATTTCTTGTTCGCTAAGATTCGACATATCTCGACAACGAAGCGGTAAACAAGTATCGCAAAAGAAGCCGAATATCACTGAAACTCAGAGCAGTGACGAGAAAACACCTGGAACGATTCTATAGCGGCCGAATAAAATTGGATCATAACTTAACAACAATTCAAACCGCGAACAAATCACAATACAATAGAAGTTCCAACTAAACTACCTATATTGTTTTCTGCATACACCAAAAACAGAGAGGGAGAGAGAGAGAAGGATAATCACCGGCGTAAGCGTTGGACGGCGGGTCTTAGATTTCAGGCAACGGTTAGAAAATTGGGAAATGCGGAGCTGAGTGGAGAAGTGAGGCAGCTTTGAACTGGTAAACGGCGACGTTTCGGCGACGATATGAACTGCCGCCGTTGTGGAGATCGCCATTTTCTTCCTGCCTTGTTTTTAGAGGGAGAATGAAAATAAACAACGAGAGGGAGAATGCAAATTTCGGAGATGTAAACAATAAGCATTGAATTTGGACACCTAAAACACTAATTTTACAATAAACTAAAACAAAATAAATTATTCAAAAAATGTGAGGTGGCATGGCGTGTTATACGAAACTAATAAATTGATTAAGAAGCAAAACCCATTTTCACACGAGAAAGCAATCCAATTAATACTACTAGTATTCTATTATTGCCAACTTCCAGATCTTTCCATGGTTAGGTTTTCTTAAAGAAGCAACTATTTGTAGAAACGTGTTAGGGAGAACGAGACGAGCATCGAAATCCATTCACATTGGATGAGAAGCCCAGAAGCAAGAGCTATATTGTATTGCAATCGTGTATTGGGCCTAATGGGCCCGGGCCCATTAGCATCAACAGAACCATATAACACAGCGCTTAAATCAATAGTCCTATCAAAATTCTAACATACAACAAAATTTCAGCTTACAACAAACATGGAAGAAATGTGCTCCAATTCTGAATAAATTATAATCGATGATAATCTTAAGGCAGAAATGCAACACCTGAGGCCGTCGCCGAGCTCAGCCGTCGCTCGTCAATGTGAAGGCCAGAAGAACTACTACTAAAGCAAACACCATTGTTGCAGCGGAGAACAGCCACAGAGCTCTACTGCTGGATTCTTGCCGAGCTTGACTGCTCAACTCAACGTCTTTTAGAAGTTCTCGAACTCCCTCAATGTCTGACTCCTTGGCTGCTTGCACTAGCCTGCTCTGAATTTTCTCGAGCTTATTTAGCCGCCTATGTCTTGCACTGTCCTTAATTGGCCAGAATAGACCAACCATCTTCCACAACAAGATCCCCATGTAGATGGCTACGACGCAGTCTACACTGTAATGGTGGCGCTCCCTGATTTCACGTTGGGCGCTGTGGGCCACCAGCGTCCATATAATGGCTGATGACCACCCTCCATAGGCTTCCTGCAACAATTTCAATCATAAACATGAAGATAAGAATCCATAAATGCCATTCGCTGCAGAATTAGTACACACAACATGTTGGCTCTAGTTATTATATGGGCGGGTGCGAGGAGGATTTGGACTCTATACGTACTGTCCATGCCATAGCTGTTAAGACTGCAACGAGCATGTGCCCGCTGTATATTAGATCATTGCACCCGCCTCCAGCTTTTTTCAGAAGACTGTACCAAGGAGAGGATCCTTCAGATTCCGTAGGTCGAAGAAAATTAGCAAGAAAGTTCATCTTGCCCCAGTTCGGTGTGAAGTCAGCATCATATTCTTCTGATACAGCTGAGAGACAAGAGACATGTCAACCCAAAAGTGTCCAAGAAGGGCTATTGCATCATTAGAGAAAAAATCGAGAAACACATACGATATGCTATATCATGATGAATAATATGGCGTATAGCATTGGCTTCTTTGGCATATGGGACGTAATACTTCTGAGCCCAAGGATGTGGGTGTGCAGGGACTTGGAATCTAGCTGAAGCACACCATGGGCGTGGTGAGGGCAGGATCGTAGATACAAAAGCTATTGCTCGAAGAAGGCGCCCTACACCCATGGTGAACATGTATCTCGCTCCTAGGCCTAAACCAGGAGCTTCAACCGAGTTAAATAAAACCGAGAATCCAAGCATAATAAAAAGCATCAAGAAATGGTGCAATCCTATTATACGAGCTCTCAGTATGTCAACCATCGTTTGTGGTAACGTTTCGTTTAATGCTAGCAGAAGCCACTGGCCAACATCAGGAAGAGGCGGTGTTTCACTGCCAAACATTAGAAAGCCCATTATACATCGAATGACAGAATTCTTGTGAACTATGATAGTGTAAGTGGAGATACGTATTCAACTCACTATCAGTCAAGAAAACTAGATACAAGGTAAAGGTTGATTCTCTAGGGGCTATAAGAAAATACAACGAAGAAATTATCTTCGAAGAGTCCAAAGCTCAAAACTACCGAGGCATGTAGTATAATCGAATTAGCATTTGACTATGAGTTCCTCGACTTCAGCTGCTTCTAACTATTACTCACAGATCATCATATAACACTTCCTCACCCAAATTATTAACAAACAATTGGATTACTATCTACATAGGAAATTTCTTATGCTTGCGTATAGACCTGAACCATCTCTATATAGAAAGTTCAAGAAAAATAAATGAAGCTCAAAATCAAAGGAAAGTTACTGTTCTGTCTGCAACAATTATCAACCTATTTTGAAACAAAGACAACAATGGGAAGCTCTATTTACGCACTTGCCAAATGCAGCAGTGAGAACAATTAGGGAATAGCATTAAATTCTGCTCTTTTTTTGAAGAATTAAATGTTCAATGTTAACATTAAACCCAGAAATGGAAACTGTAAAACGGCAAAATCTATAAAAGGAATCGAAATCGGAAACTAGCACACAGCACAAACCCCGAAAACACCTCAGAAATAGCAAAAACGAAATATGAAAATGGTAAGAACACTGAATCTCCATGAACAAATACGTACAGAAAAGCAGATCAAATTCAAGGTAAACATACTTGTTCCAATTTAGACCTAGAACGGCGGTGACGGAGCGAACTGAAATTGCTTCAAATAGAAGAGCTGAGAGCATGAAAACTATGGAAAGGAGGAAGGGTATGGCCGCACGAAGCTCCAACGACCAGTGCTTGTAAAATGGGACGCGAATCACGGCGGCGATTGCGAGCGCCGCCCAGAGAGCTGGCTGCAGGAGCTTGTGCCACGCCGGCGAGAGATGGCGGAGGTAGTCTACCCCTACGTAAGCTATCGCAGCGATCCCCAAGCCGGCGGAGCTGACGCGGCGGTGGCCCCGCTGCGACGTTGGCGGCGGCCGCATCTAAGCTTGCGGTGGTTTGTCGGAAGTGCAGTGAGAGAGAGAGTGGAGCAAGCTCCCAATTTGCACTTCTGAATTTCCCTTTTTAGTATAGCTATTTCGCATTTCTAACTTCCGTTTAATTTTACTCGACACGTCCTTCCGTTAGCACTTAAAACGTACCTTCCGTCTCATTTTATTTAACGCGTTTGTTATGATACGAATTAAGTAAAAAAGTTCTTTCGTTAATTTTCTTAATCATAGTTATTTATTTATATATTTATTTATTATTTCTACATTTAAGATATATCTCAAGTAAAGAATATTTAAATAAAAAACATAAGGACAAATTTTATACTCACTATCACAACTCTGAAGTAATGCACAAATAGGTAGGAGTAGTAATGAAATACCAACTCAAAAATAAATAAATTAAATGAACTAATAATAAATAGCCTATGTACAAGTATGGGACAATTATCTAAGAACCACCACAAGGCCGGCTGCAGATTCTACCGATCTGTGTGAAAAACCATTGTAGAGGATTTGGGCCCTCATCTTTCTCCGTCGGCGGTGACGGTGGCGGCGGTAACGGAACCTCCTCTGGCAAGTGGCGGTGGAAAGCGTTGACAGCGGCCCCGACTCCATCTTCGTTTTCGAGGCGAGCTGCTAATTCCATTGCTCGGGATTTCACCTATGAGATTATTATACTTTCGTCAAGAAATGTCGAGGGTGCTCGTGAATAGGTAGAACTTAAAAAACGAGCGAGATTGATGGATAGTCGAATGTTTCAGTTACATATGGATCGAATTGGGGGGTTTCGTATTGATCTTCATACATACCTCTGGCTGGAGCATGAATTGTATGGCTTCTGTGAGGGATTCGACAGTTAGCTGCGATATGGGGATCGGAGCAGGTCCGAGTCCTTTTTGGTACATTACCTCACCCCAGAAAAACTGATCCCCGAAGAACGGAACGATGGTCGTTGGACACTGCATATACAATCATTCGCATGTTAGAGAACTCGATAGGTCTTGCAAATTCAGAATGCAAATGGGACTGAAATTCGAAATTTGAATGATACTAATATATGAAATTTGAAGGAAGATTACCCCTGCTTTTAGTCCAGTTGCTGTAGTCCCAGCTCCACCGTGATGAACCTGCAAATTGCATTTTAATATTGAGTTGACGAAACCACGTTTCTTGATCTGTGTTCGTTATATATATGTAAAGCCGGAAAGGCAGCAGCAAACTTACCACAGCAGAACACAGAGGAAACAACCAGTCATGAGGGCAATCCACGATTACGAACACATTGTCAGGAATATTAGAATCTGTAAAGGACAGCCATTTAGCAACCACGGCAAACATTATTTGTAAACTATTGTGAGAACTCATGTAACCTAATGGCATTCGTTCCTCACTAATCAACATAAATTCTGTGGGATGAGGATTAGACGGAGTCTGCAGTAAGGAGAGCAGAAGATACTTACAATTACCAAGGTCTCCCCAGCCTCGATCGATTATTCCTCTTTGCCCTGTGATCTTTAAAGCCTCCAAAATGGTCTTCGTGGTCTTGTTTGAATCATCCAGAGGCTTATCAAGTGGAGAACATATTATTAGCCTCAGAAAAGCAAAGCATCGTCATACACTACTAGAAACGAGGGTAATTAAGCATGACTATTTTTCAGCTTTCTGTGTTTGAATACAAGTTTATCATTTTGTGAAGTGAACATGTCTTTAAAGAGAACGAGGAGCAAATTATGTTATGGGATATACATCGACTCCAGAATCCAAGAAATCAGTCTTGAATTGGTTAAAAATATATTTATAAAATATAACTTACCATGCTTCCAAACCCGATATAAATTGGTTGAGATCCCTTTTGTATCCACTCAGAAAATTCTTCAGATGGTTGATACTTTGATCCAAGGTTCAAAAAGCAGTAACCTACAACGTCAACCAGAGGCCCCCAATCTGCCGTGACGTAGTGTCATCAGTTGTGAGATAAGATTTCGACATAAAAAGCATCCAATTACGATGCAGGTGCATACACGAGCCAGAATGAAACTTGTTTTAACAAATAGAATATCGATTCTATGGAAACATAACAGTAGCCAGCCAACAGGTTTAAAGCTGTAACATTTGAGATAGAAGAAAACATATCTACGGGCCAGAATTTGAAAATTGGTATTAATGCAAATTAGGCTATTAGCACGGTACAAAACAAATATCAAGCAAGTGGGAGTCGCCCTTACCATCTGGCTTGGATACAACGTGGGGACTCCACATGTAGCCTGTGGGTAGATGAGAAATCGACCCGTGATATGAGCTGAAGTATGCAATGGGAGGAAGCTTCAGTTTGGTTCTCCTGAACTCATTGATAAGTCCTCTTATTCCCCACCATATCAGTAAATCCACAAGAATATACGAGAGCTGGATCAATTAAGAAACATCAGGAGGTGTAACAGTCCAGATAATCAACAGATTCAAGAAGGCCTTCTCAAAATAGTCGCACATACCCAGTTTCCTGCGCTTTGAGGTACACGTGCTAATGGGTGAGGAAATGCATATGTGGGCCTGTAATTTAGCACATGATTATCAGATTTCGATAACTGCTTCTGACAAAGAGTGTTTCATATAATCCCAAAACAGACGATACAAATTTCAACCTTCAGAAGAAATTTGTTGATAAAACACAAACTTCCCCCACAATTCACTTACCCCAGACCAATAAATAATTAAAAAAGAAAGAAACACTCCCAGAAACTCAAGGATGCAGGGACATCCTCGATGAACCTATTTTCTCAAGTTATCAAATTCAAATACAAGCAGGATACTAATAATTGGTCCTAAAATGAAACATAGAAATTGAAAACTAAGCTTACGTCCATGGCATTGTGAAGAAGATGTGCATGGGAACACCGAGAGCTTCAGCCACATGTGCATGTCCTGATAACAAGAACATCATCTCTATCACATGATTTCGAATAGAATGCATACATAATAGTATATACATAAATTTAGTAAAGTTCTCAACAGCAGATGGACAATATATTTGCAATAACTAACCATAAGCAGGAGGATTTGCAATAATAGCCTGAGCCCTGAAAGGTTTGCCAGTTACTAAATCTGGTTCTGTGCAAGCTGGAAGCAGAGATTCAATAATGGCTTTTATTTGTTTACGCTGTATAGAAATTTCTCCAGGTGCCGATGGAATAAGACCTTTATTTCTGGCCATATCTGCAATTGCATGAATTAAATTTCATCAAAACAGGCTAAAGAATCGTCATTTCCCTAAATTTCTAGAACCAACTTAGTGAACAGCTTCACTTGGAACATCATGGGTAGAAATTAGAAACCATGTATTGTATGATCTGCTGAGCTACAACAGATTAGAGAGCAATAGCAACAGGACTGCAAAGTTCTTTAAGAGGCAAGGGACTCAGTCGTAATAGTTCATAATTGTAGGGTTCGTTATCGTTAAATATTCTAGACAATTTTCAGAAATACATATGCATGTTGAAGACCTCTTACATCCAGCCAAAACACGGGGATCGCCACCAAGTGGGTAAAAGTCTACCCCAGCCGACTCCACAAATCCGCAGAAATTAGAATGAGTCGCCAACCTTACATGATGGCCATATGCCTGAATTCAAGTAGAACAAGCAATAAGATATTGAAAATAAAAAAAGGAAACAGGTAGCAAGCAAGAAATATCTTATAGTAAACCTAAAATGAAGGGGATTTTGATGCCTATTTGTGTATTTAGTTGTTTATGGAGGTTCAAAGTTGTAACAAACTACCTTTCAAATTTCTTAAAATGGTTAAATTATACTTCCTTTTACCTCCTTTTACTCCAAAGAGAACACAACCAACCTTGAACATAATAGTGAAGACGGAAACACCAAACTGGAGATACTTTTGTGATTATAAACTCTTTGGCTAATGCATAGAGAAACTAAAATCACATCTCATATAGATAACAGAGAGAATGAAAGAGCTGAAAAGAAACTAGAAACGGGATAAAACTACCACAGGCTCGAGCACTCAAGTTATTAAACCATACCTGAAGTCTCCTTGCAACAGCAAGGAAAGGCTGAACATCTCCTCTTGTTCCCACTACAAGCATTGCAATCTTTAGCTTCGGGATCGTTTTATTATGATCGATAGTAATATAATCAATGGTAGAAGAAGCTCTCTGGAACTGATGGAGCTCTAATAACTCGGAAGCTACAGGAGAATCCTTAGTGAGGTCAACCTCCACAGTTCCATCCTTTTGGATCTTCACTAATTCTACAATTAGCTTTTTCTGGATTAAAACAACAAAATGTATAAAATATATATACAAATAAAAGTGATCTTAATATGTATTAAAGCAAGGGAAAAGGTGCACTAAGTTTTATGTACTGCCTCAGAAACTTAGTGCTCTATTAATGAAGGTGAATTAGTAGTAAAATTCCCACAAAAGAATACAAGGGTGACATCCATGAATAAGTATATGTTTACGGACATCCATGGCAATCAATTTATTTAGGATGCTTGCATGATCGTAAGTGCGAAGAAAGAGTTATGATTCAGCACAGCACCTAGTCTCAGTACATAAGTAACAGAACATCAATAGAAAATGGTCAGCCAACTAAAAAGGATTGTAAACACAACAAAAGAATATTGAGAAGCATAAATGATGAGAAAGATGATTTATGCAATGTATCAAACCTTCTCACGTTCTGTGAGTCTATCCAGCTTTAGAGCAGACAATGGACTACCAGCAGCCTTCTTCTCAGTCATCGACCGAGAAAATGCAAGATCTTCATTTTCACGGAAGTGATTTCGCTGCACAGGTGCTGTGATGCAATGGTCCAGTGCTTCAAGATACAAAGAAAATGTTCAAGTGAGGGGGAAAAAAACATCAATCTAACATTAAACGAAAAGTGCAACTAATGTAGAATGAACGCACAGAAAACTGCTAATTAGTGCTTGTCTAGTGAAACAAGAAGCAAGAGTGCTAACATTTGCGCACCCGAGGCGATGGGCTAACGCTGAGATCTTTCGCTGAAGAGACTTCTACCACAGATGATGACTGTTGAAGGTTGGCTATAGGTGTCGAGAACACATCAGAATTTGCCTGTTGAAGGCTGGCAATAGGTGTCGAGAACACATCAGAGTTTGTCTGTCGAAGGCTGGCTATAGGTGTAGAAAACACATCAGACTCACTATCCATAGACTGGTTATCTGATTGGGCATTAGAACTTCCATTGAGATCAGAGCTGTGAGCTTGATTTGTACTATTAGACTCCTCCTGGCCTCTCTCTACACCAGTTTTTACAGCCTCCATATTCTTTTCAATGGCGCCATCGTCCATTTTACCCAGGTTTCTCCAACAAACTCGAACAACTTAATCAGATTAACAATTTCTTTTACTAAATCCCACAGTTTCAGAGCCTATAGAAAACAGAGGCCTCACTAGTTTAATCACGAGAAGATCAACACATAGCCCAAAATTCCATAAGCAGTTAGAACCAGAATATTGAAGCATTTAGGCAGAAAATATTCAAGATAGCACGTGAAGAATCCTACTAGCAATGATGGTAACTTGCCATTAAAGAAGTGCAAAAAGCTTTCACCTTTGCAACTTTATAAAAACTCAGTACCACAGAATTCCACGTGCTGACAAATCCAGCAATCAAGTTCAAGATAGGCTCACAAATAAGATTAAAGAGAAGAGAAACGTCTATATCAGAGAGAACTGGGCAAAGCACATAGGATTCGAATATTTATAGCAAATCACAACTAGTGCAAAAATCAATATTTCCCAACTACAACTCGATCAGAAAGAAGCATATTCTAGAGAGAGAGAGATGCAAGAAACGAAACCTTCTCTGAGCAAAAAGCTTCAAGCCCTGCTGGTTTTCGAAAGGTACAGCAAAAGGGGGTCTCTATCTCTATAATTTACACAAAAATATCCTGGTTTGACACCGATGGTCGTTTCGTAAGCGTAAAAAGTGTAAGAAAACAGATGGCAGGTATGATTAAAAGTATATTAAACTAAATTCCAGCAAAGGCTGCTGTATTTACAGAGGAGTTAACTGTGAAGGGAAAAAGAAAAAAAATTCAAGAAAATCAAAATCCCTTTCCCAATTCAAGGATATGATGATGTTGACTGGGTGGCGAGGAATTACGTAAAAAGGTAAAACCCCACGAAAAGATTAGGGTTTTAAGCGATTAGAAATCTGGGAATATGATTAGAGAGCAGGAGATGCAGGTGGGTGGGTTAGTTATGGAGGTTGGTAGAGACCCAATCCGTGTGTGAATTAGGGCTGGAGAGATTCTCATGGCAGCTCTCTCTCAAGAATATTCAAAGAGTTGTTATGAAAGTCGATCGAACAATTTTCTATATTTAATTTATTTTTTTATTTGAAATTAATTGCGATTAGGTTAATTAAGATTAATTATTGTTTTATGCGCCGGCTATTTGGCCCCTTTTAACGTACTAGTTGATTATGTAATTTTATGTAAAGAAAAAAGTCTACTTTTTGTGATTAATTAACTTATAAGACTATGTGATTAATTTAATTAATTGTATGATATAGAGAACGTCAAGCTTCGTCAAAAAATCAAGTGCAAAATTGTGTCTAAGTATGTATCAATATAAAAGAATTGAAATGTTTGTTAAGTTTATTTTGTACGACAGAGCCATCGGACTTTAGTTTACGTTGACATGAACTAAAAAAAAAATGAAGGTCTGATCAAGTTTTATGATGATTCATAATTTTATAAAGCTTGTTGTGTTCAGATCAATTAGAAAAATTTTACACTTTATCAATTTAAGTTGTCGGATGCTAGATTTTAGCAGTCCGAAGTATTTTCATATTGACTCTATTTTTTCGCTCAATGGATTTGGATTAAGAAATTAAACTTTTATCATGTTTGATTTTCTAATGTTTTATTGCAGTTTGTTTATGTATTTTGTACATTGGACAAAATTTTAGTATATATACCAACCTCTTTTTTATTGGACTAAATATTGGTGTACCAATTTTCAAGAATAAGGGCATGTGGTCATAAATGAAGTGGTTCGTGACAACCATATTTTAATAATATTTAATGTAATGATGATTGTTTTTAGCCTCATTTCTACCATATATTTATAAAATAATATCTTCATCTTTATCTCATTTAGGCTATGATCTAAGTACAACATTACGACAAAATGGGTACTATTAGAATTCATAATATAAGAACGTTAATTTCATTTCCCACTTATTTATCTTGATAAAGCCCAAATTTGCAAAAGCCCGGCCCATTTATAAACAAAAGGCATCAAATACTAAATGGGCCCATCGGTGTGAGTGTTACTCATCATTTCTCAACGATCTTGAGACGTCGTTTTAAAAAAAGCCACGTCTGGTATTGAAACGATTCAAGTTCGTTCTTTGATATGCAAATGGTTACGACTATATACGAAGATGATGAATTCGAGAACTCGGCCTTAAAATTACAGAAAATCTTAACATTATTGATTATGTTAAAAAACGAATGAATAAACATATGTATGTACAATTAATCATTCCTGCAAATCTCCCTAACCAGCATAGCTCTAGCTCTGTTAATGGTGACGAGGCACAAATACACATGTTCTTGTAGCTCCTCCGCTTGCTTCCCCACTCCATACTCATACCTCTCGATCTCCTTCACCACCTGCACCCACCCCCTCCCCTCCCCCCTCTCCACACACATCTCCACCATCGCCCGGTTGTGCTCGACCTCCGCCTCGATCCTCATCACGAGCCTCCCGATCGTGTCGAAGTCCCTCTTCAGTATGTACGCCCCCTTCGCCGCCACGTCCATCCGCTCCACCCCTCTCCTCATCGCCCCGTAGTTGAGGAACCAGAACCTCCTCCTCGTACTCTTCTTCTTCTCTTTTTTATTCTTTAGTGGTCTGTTCATGGCGAGGAGCGCGGGCCCCGCCAGAACCGCCGTCAGCGCGTGCACTGTCAGGAACGCGGCGGCTGCGGCCGCGGCTCCGCATGCCGCCGTGATGCACGCGCTGGCGGCCCGGTCGAGGAGCCGGAGGACCCTCATCCTCCTCCTCATCCTCTTCTTGCTCGACCTGAGCTGCAGCAGGATGGAGGAGTGCCTCTCCTGGGCCCTCCTGAACTCCTGGCTGCAGCTCAGGTCGGAGAAGGGGCCACTGGCGAGGGCGACACGTGCGCGGAGCTCGGAGGCGATCGCTCGCCACGTGTCACCCTCGGGTTGGATGGAGGCGATCGTCTGGTCGATCGACCTGTAATCCGATTGGAGCTGGACCAACCTGGCGATGAGGTGGCCGCAGAGGACCGACGCCTCGGCGCTGACGTGGAAGTAGTCCGACAAGAGCGCCCTCTGACGCGGCGGCTCGTTGGCGAGGATCGAGGACTCGAGGAGCGACGCGACGGTCTCTTGATCCGGGTTTAGGAGGGGTTCGGAGAACGAGGGATGGGAATGGGTCGGACTTGATGTAGAGGGCTCGTTCGGTAGGAGTGATTGGAAGTGTAGGAAGAAATCCACAAAGGATTTGGTTCTGACGGCGCAGAGATATTCGTCGTTGACATTTTGATGTTTGGCTTTCATGTTTAATTCTCTGCAAATAATAATAGAAGAAGAATTTGTTATAAGAAGATATGAATTAATTCCTAGGAAAGCAAAGGAGGTTTGTTGAAGAAAGAAATGCGTAATGATGGAAGAATAATTGCCGGAAATTCCAAAATATATATAGTTTGTCAAGGGAGGAAAAGATATGCAATTTAAGGTGTATATTATGGTATAATATAGTATGAATTTCACGTCATTTACTTGTATATATACATATCATACTATGTGTGTGTGTAGAGAGAGAGAGAGAGAGACTTGTACAAGGTGTTGAAGGGAAGAGACGTCGGTGTAAGATGTGGAAGACGTTTATTAAGTTATTTAACTAATTTTGAGTTTTTTAAAATAAATAAATATATTTATTAAAAAAAAAAAAAAAAAAACTTTTTATACCCCCTAACCTTTTTGCTTTACTTCACTTTATTTTGGCTACACCAATTTCTACTTCTAGAACATGAAAATTGAGTAATTTGTTGAGATTAAAATTAAATACTAGCAATATTGTTAACACATATAAATTATTTAATTGTCTTTTTTAAACGAGTGCGGATTAATTAAAAATTTTAATAATTAGCATTATTATTATTATTATTACGATGATGATGTAATAATTAAGGAATAAATTAAGATTAATATTTGTGTGGTTAAGGTTATGCAAACTGGATGGTCTAACTGCAAAAGGACAAATATTAAGGAAGGTAGGCAGAAAAACAAATGTATAATTAATTTGTTAAGTGTTGTAAACTTTTTTATGCTATTCGCCTCTCGTTCTAACGGTATTTATGCCCATAATATTACATCTATCACCACGTGGCGGCTCGATCGCGACGACACGTGTGCAAATACTATTTCGTATGTAAGAGTATTTTTTAAAAATAATAATATGTATTTCTTTCAAGCTAACAATAACGATACATAATACTAATTGTTGTTCATGCGTGGAGTGTCCATTTCATTGTTTGGCCAAATGCATATCTCATCTTTGAATTCCATGGCTTGTATTTTGTCCATTTGGAAATTTTTAGGAAGATTTAAATTATTATCGAGAATAGTGAGGTGTTAATGAGGTCATCGAGTTTATTCGATAAATTCCATTCGATTTCGTTCTGAAAGCAGATGGATTGGATTCGACTCAACTGAATTACGTTCGATATCGTTGGTAACTACATGCTGATTAGTTACATGGTATAAGGATATCATGTGGATTGTAAGCTATTGCATGGATCAAGATAGTATGTTTCTTCTTTTTCTTCATAACAAAACATACACATGAAGCCAAGAAACTTGCTAATCCACTCCTACTAGCTTTCCTTTACAAAAAGAAAAACGAATCATAACAAATTACTAAATAAGAACACTTGTTAGTTGATTTGGTGCTATTAAATGGAAATTCGTTAACTACAAATTAAAGTGTAGCAACGTCGTATGGAGAAATAACGTGAATTGTATCAAATCTTGCCAAGGAATGGGGAGAGAGAGATAGTTCCGATACTTGGCGGCGCCGTTATGTGTGGATTCAGTAGTTGTTTTGCGAGCTTTTACGTCTTAAAAAGTTGCTGATATCCATAACTAATTAATGCTATTTTTAGAACTATGTAGTGTGTCTTCTATGAATATATGTCTTCTTTTTCTCACCCAAAAGCACACAAACACACACAACAAAAAAAAAAAGATAAAAATCGACAACAACATATAAGAAAATTATAACATTGATATAAGATATACTAGAAAGTTGTCAAATGTTAGCTAAGCTGTTTCGGGCCAACGGGTTGGCCCGATACTGAGTTGGACTAGCCCGATTCAAAATGTCATAGAGTCTAATGGGCTTGAGTTGGCCCTATCAATATGAATAGTTAATTATCAGTATTATATAAAGTTCTCTTCGGCCCGACTAAATTACATATTTAGTGGTGTGAAATAAACTTTGGGCCGGTCTAACCCGACTTGACTTTTATCTTTAGCTCAGTATATAACTATACATTAGACCGGACGGGCCAATTTGAAAATCGATCGTGCCATTTCTCATAATGCGGGCTTTTGATGCCCGCATATGGGCTTAGGCCTTAATTCTTTCAATTTAAACGACAGCCCAGCCCGATCATACCGGATCGAACTGTATGAACGTATGAAAGACACGTGTCGTTGGCGAGAGCACCATCGCACATGACATGAAGTCAAACGAGGGGAGAAATTTGAGACCAGTGGCATTTTGGTCTTTTCACACAAGATGAGACGACACAACAATGGAGCCCAACGCTCCACTCCATTTCTTGGGAAAACTGCCACTCCCATTTCTCTCTTAACTCCATAGCTCCTCTTCGAAGAAGAAGAAAGCGGTTATGGATTTGGAGGAGTTCCGCTCCTTCATATCGGATTCCGGCGTCGATGTCTGGACTTGGATCGACATGGCCATATCCGTCGCCTCCGCCGATCACGAGATCGAGCTCAGGAATCGGAGGGATGGGATTGTCCAGAAACTCTACGCGCCGCCGCCGCCGCCGCCGCCGTTTTCTGGGTGTGAAAATTGTGGGAAGGGGAGTGATTTGCAGAATGGTGAAGAGGATGAGCAGAGGAAGATTCTGGAGATCAAGATTCTTATAGACGATCAAAGCCAGGTTTGTTTTGATCACGGTTCTAGAAATTTCTGGAAATATTGGCATTTTTTTTTACGTTTACTGAAAAAAAAAAAAAAAAAATTCTTTTTCTTTGGGTGTTTTGTAGAGTGAGAAAGCTTTGATTGAGCTGCTGCAGAGGCTGCTGGAGATGAACACTACGTTCAAAGCTCTCAAGGTGGCATTTTTCCCTATTAAATTTACACTTCTTGACTGTTATTTTTTGACAAATTTGTATTTTTTTTGGATGATTAAGGAAACTGAAATAGGAAGGCATGTATCTAAACTGCGGAAGCATTCCTCAGAAGAAGTGCGCAGGCTGGTTAAAATTCTTGTGAGGTACTACTTCCCGTTGATAACGAGTCGATGAATATTATAATCGACTCATTTTACATTAAGTGGGTTCATTATCAACGGGACAAAGACATTTTCATTTGAATTCTTGAAATTGATTTCAGAAAATGGAAGGATACTGTTGATGAGTGGGTGAGGCAGAATACGCCTTTAGAAGAAGAATCCACTGAATTCAATGGTAATTTAATACTACTACTACTATACACATAAATCAAGATTAAACTTTTTTTCTGGGATTCTTACATCAAACATCATATGTTATTAAATTTTGTACAGGAGATAGAAAATTAGGTGATGCAAGAATTCACACTGGTGTTTCTTGTAACTCAACTCCACCAAAGGTCAGAACTTTATTAATTTTTTCTCCTTTTCCCCCATGAGTTTTGAGTGATTTTGATTGGCTCATGGGAAGCAGAGAAAGAGAAATGACAATGGGATGGAATTGAATGATGATGAAGAACGTCAAGAATCTCAAAATGGTTAGGCCTAAATCTTAATCAAACAGTGTTTATTTTTTAATTTAGATTGTATACAATTATGGTTCATGATATGAGAGATTTGTTTCTACTTTCTACCATATGCAGCTAAGAAACAAGTGATGGATGTTTCAAAATTGAAGAATTCCATCATTCCCAACAATGGAGGCAGTGTCCCAATAAGATACTGGTGAAGAAGAACAATCATGCATATTTAGGTGTAAGAACTGGTCTTTCCTTGTTCAAAATCTTACTTAGCATGTTGGTTTCTTGATTCTTGAATTCATCAATGGTTTTGTTGTGTGTGTGTGCAGATTATGAAGTGGAAACATGCAATGATTCTTGAAAGAAGAGATGAAAATGGGATCTAGAGAGAGAGAGAGAGGGGCTTCACATGTGATTTTGTGAAGTGAGTGACTAGATGCATTGCTTTCAAATTGTGGAAAGAAAAAAGGTGCACTAATTGTATAGCTCTAGAGAATAGAGGGGTCACTCAAGTTGCAAGTGTACATTAGGCAAGAACTTTTTATTTACAAATAAATACCATGAATATAATAAATTTAGTTAACGCGTTTCATTATTTTATACCTCACATATGTTCAAAGAACGTGTCAACTGAAACGGGACAGAGTGTGATGAAAAAGATTGATTGAAAGTGTACCAACCAAGTTGCTAAGGTATAGTAGTATGGTTGGTGATGGAGACTATTGAAATAATGTTGAATTTGGTATTCTTTTGCATAATAGTATGAGTGATGAAATAGAGGAGACTATAAGTTTAGCAACAAATTAGATAATAGATTAATCAATATCTATTTTTAATCTTGGATATAAATATAATCACTATCCTTTGAAAATAACAAAGGTGGGAAAGGGAAGAATCTCTCTCAATAATGTTAATTGGGAAAGGCAATTGGACAAAATATGTAGTGATCATTTCTAATTCAATTATTTATTTTTAGAAAAAAAAAAATTGCGGCAATTTTGTCTAGTAGCTCAAATAACTAGAATTGCCATAAATAGGACACGCCTGAGCCACGGAGTACTCGATCTCTCGGATCATTTAGTTTTGAAACTTAAGTCTCTACTAATATGCCGCCATACACATTAAATAATGAAACGAACCAGATATTTTATTAAAAAATATGCATATTTTAGCAGGACGGAAAAAATGTGAATGAGCAATGTAATGGTCAAAGCCCTATAAGCAAGAGGACAATGTAGGCATGAAATGGTGAAAGAATATTGTTATCAATAACAATAATAAAAATATTGACCAAGAAATTCAAAATTAGAGGATGGGGTAAATGGGGCATCCCTTTTATTAATGGCCCTATTCTTCAAACATAGCCACATGCCATTTTGCTCTGTGTCTCCTTCTCATTTGATGACCTTTAATCAAAGTTTTTTTTTAATGAAAATAAATAAATAAACCAAAGTTTTTTCATATTAAAAAAAATGTGACAATTTATTTAATCAAAATTTTAGTATACTAGTAGTATTGAATAAATTCTCCTCGATTTCACCCCTAATTGAATGGAATGGGAATGGGCTTTTGTTTTGTTGTCTCAAATTTTAAACACTACTTCCCCTCCGGTAACTAGCCTGCATTGTCGTCCGGTTCCAACTAGAGTCGTGTGTTGAGCACACGCGCACACGTGAGGATCGAATTTCCCAAACATGATCATTGATCGAAATCCGAAACCCTAGGCACTGGCAGTGTCTGAATACGAACACTAATCATCACGTGTGTGGATTGGGGAATTAGGGATTTCGCATGGGAAGGGGAGATGGTTGCGACGTTCGAGCTCGATGAGCGCTGAATTTGATTGAAGGTTTTTCGTAGAGTAATGGCGTCTTCGAAGCTCACGGCTTCTTCGACCTCGCGCGATTCGGATCTCAAGCGTAAGATCTCGGCCTGCGCTTCTACCTCCTCCACTGCGGATTTTCTTCGGATTGATAGCTGCAGCAATGATTTGGCCTCTGGTTCCGCGACGGGGGGCGGGTTTTTGAGTAGTGTTTCTGTGGAGAGAAGTTCGGCTCCCGATCAGGGTCATCGGATGGGTGTTGAGGCGGAGAGTTGCTCGAGTACGCTGTTGAATGCGGAGATCACGCTTCTGGATGCGGCTGGGGCGGTTACTCCGATTAGCGACGGAGAAAGGGAGCCGCCGCCGCCGAGAGTGGCTAGGAAAACTGTGGATGATGTGTGGAGGGAGATTGTGGCGGGGAAGAGGAGTGAGAAGCAGCCCAAGGAGGAGATGATGACTCTGGAGGACTTTTTGGCGAAGGCCGGTGCGGCGGAGGAGGAGAATGAGGCGGGGGCAACGAAGAGAGTTGTGGAGGTGAAGGAGGAGGGGTTAAGTGGGAGGCTCTTTAGTTATGAGAGCGGTTCTGGTGTGATTGGAGCTGCATTGGGATCGGATGTCGGGGGCTTGGGTCGAGGGAGGAGAAGTTTGAGTTTGTTGGAACCGTTAGATAAGGTGGCGCAGCAAAGGCAGAGAAGGATGATCAAGAACAGGGAGTCGGCAGCGAGGTCTAGAGAGCGTAAGCAGGTCGGAATTCTGTACTTTTTCTCGGTAGTTTTAATGGATGAGCCTTTTGCCTACTTTCTGATGATGCGTTTTTGTGATCTTATTAGGCGTATCAAGAGGAATTGGAATCAATGGCGGCGAAACTAGAGGAAGAAAAGGGGCAGCTGTTAAAAGAGAAGGTTAATCATTTTATTCTAGTTACATGACTTGACTGTGGGAATTCTTGTTTTCCTATTTGAGCAAATCCTTGGATTGGTTTTTAATTCAGTGCCATCTGGTGGTGGCTATGTTGATTCATTGAAAAGGAAGAGGTTCTACTACAAGCCTCGGGACGACCAGCCTCAGCAATGTTTGTTTTTCGTGTTTTCTTGGGTATTAGCTGGGGTTATAAGGACTTTGCATTTTCTGATACAATGTGTTTACCACTTCAAGTACCGAATCATCATGATGGCCCCATTTGCAGTTGTTTCAGTCATCATTCTGCAATGCCATGTTAGGACTCCTTAGCGTATTTAAGTTAGAAACGAATAGTTATGAAAGCATTGTTAGCAAAGGATTAATAATTTCTCACTCCTATTTGTTTAAGGAAAAGGGTGTATGATAGGTAGAGAGAGCTAAAAGAGGCATCGACTATCGTGGGTATTTTATTCTATACAGTTGGCTAGGATGGGGTTTTTGGGTGTACTTAGTCGAGTTTATCTGCCTTTACCTGGCACGAGGGCATTTCCTTATGGAATTGATGTTGGCTGATAATTCTATTTTCAGACATGTCCCTCAAGAACAAAGCCGGCCTATCTTGCTAGTGCAAATAAAAGCCCATTCATGCAAAGCAAGACTTCGTTCTTTCTTTACACACTCCCTCATTCCTGAAAAGATAGTTACTCTCATGTAGTAAATCTTATAATTGTAGTCCAATTTTCTTGTAAAAGATGTACTATTAAATTTTCTTTTTCCTTGATATATCCCTAGTAATTTTATTTCTGAGTGCTTACGATCGATCATCCTCTGGCTGTTACTCTAGCTTTGTTTTGATACAGAAATAGTCTATGCTCCATAGCTTTGCAGATTTCTATCCTTGATGGTAATCTACTTTAGATAAGCCATTCTATTCCCTTAATCATACTGTCTATCCGCATGTGTTAATCTACTGTCATGCAGCTACACGGCCTAAGATCGTCATGTATGCCATTTGTAGTTGTTTTGTCTGGAGATTTTATTTTTACGACTTTCCTAGTCTCACAAATACAAAATGCTCATCCCATTTCCAATTACAGGCCGAGTGGACTAAAAAGAGGCTTAAGCAGGTCAGAATACTCACTTTCATCATATATAGCTTTCTAATTTTGCTACGTTCAGCGTTGGTCTCTCTCTCACACACACACACAATGTTGTGCTTGTTCATTGATGCAGCTTATGGAGAATGTAATTCCTGTAGTTGAGAAGCGAAGGCCACGAAGGCTGCACAGAGTTCGGTCAATGTAGCAATGGATGATGAAACCGGAAAGCATTCTGGGCTGACCAAGAGGGAAATAGCGCTAGGGATCGAATGTACCAGCTCAGAAACTGGTCAGATCCCTTAAATTTAGAAATACAAAACTGATGTGTCTGAGGAATATAGGAAGAGATGATGAGTTAACATTAACCCCTCCTACTTATACTCATCCTAGTCATTCAGTTGGCCAAGTATTTATAGGTCAAGATTGAGGTTAAGTTTAATTAGATAGTTGTACCTATACCACGATACGCAATGGAGAACGACAAAACCCGAATATTTACCGTCTAAACTACGGGGTTTGTTTCAGACGAGGTTCCATATCCCTCCGTACAATGTACGGAAGTGCAGGTTATAAGTTATAACCTACGTGTGAGATTATGATTCTGAAGGCGCATTCGTTAATTGCTTATTATTGAATGAATTTAATTATTATAACTACATTAGCGAACAGTTTACACAAAGTGGCTGTAGTTTAGTGGTAAGAATTCCACGTTGTGGCCGTGGAGACCTGGGCTCGAATCCCAGCAGCCACAAATTAAAATTTTATTTTTTTCTGTCGAAAATATATTTTGGTGTTATTGGGCCTGAGAAGAGCCCATTTCATGTTAATATACTCACTTACGGCCCATTTCATAATAAGTAATGGATAGTAATTATCATGGTCTAAAATCCACGTAGTATTTTATTTTATTTTATTTTATTTTCTCCTATTAAAATTAATAATTAAAGGAAAATAGGCAGATTCCAAGAAGTGCACTAATACGATAATGATTGTAGATTTGTAGTACAGTATTACTACGTTAATCTTCCAAAAGTGAAAACAAAAAAGCCGGCAATTAAAATAATATTACTCCTCGGAGTCAGAGGTCTCTTAATCCACCTAAGCACCGCGACGTTAATTCTCTATTTAACTAACGCCGTCAAGCCTTGTTTATAATTATAGCATTACCGTTATTAATTAATCTTTAATCAACCACCTTTATTGTTATTAAACAATTCCAAGTGGCTGTAGTTTAGTGGTTAGAATATCACGTTGTGGCCGTGATGACCTGGGCTCGAATCCCAGCAGCCACATTATTATTCCCTTTTTTCATTATTTTTTGCCGAAATGAAATAAGTGAAGTGGATCGAAGGGAGTATAAAAATTACGATCTTTGCATTAAGGGTGAAATCGTGCAGCAATAACATGGATTTCCAACTATTCTGACATAATTTCAGAATTTTGAATACATTTCTTACCTTCCCCTTCCACTTCTGGGCCACATTATATTTAATTTTATTTACTATGCTTCATATTTTATTCAATTATATACAAAAAATTGTATGATTTAATAATAGTATGTCACAAGCTGTTGCCCGTTCAGTTTCATGACATTTTAGTCCATAATATACTTAATTAAAGTCAAAATCCTGACAATTTGGGACTAATTAAATACGGTATTATAGTAGTAATACACTCGGTATATTTTTAATCGTAGAAGTAATAATAATTTTTGCTTCAAAAATGGGAAGTAATTTTTTAAAAATAAGTTGTAGGGATTAAATAAAAATAAAATAGAATTTCGGATTGTCAACCACGTGAGTGTCGGCAGAAGAAATTCTTTCATTATTCACAAACTGTCCCCCTATTTTATTTTATTTTTGGTAAGTCAATTCTATTTTGTTATACTCCCTCCGTCCTCCATTTAGTGACGGGGGGAGTTTGGGCACGCGTTTTTTCGTATTTTATGGTATAATAATAAATTAATGTGTTAAAGTGTTAAAGTGGAATAATTGTGGGTCCATTTGAATTGTTTAATAGTATTAAAATGTTAAAATAATAAAAAGTAGATGTATAGAGTGTTAAAGTGTTAAAGTGATTGTGGGGTCTACGTCCAAAAATGGAAATTGTCAATAAATGGAGGACGTCCCAATATAGTATTAACGTCACTAAATGGAGAACGGAGGGAGTACGTGTTTGAATATTTGAAATATTCCAATTGTTTCCTAAATTATGCTATACTAATAGCAACAAATCTAAATATTCAGCATATAATCAGATTCATGTAGATTAGACAAAGACACAAGAGTTCCCTATTTCTATTCTTATTTTTCCATCACGTAAACACGACTCACACATACCATATACGTACGCATTCAGGGTAACTAGAACCTCCGACTTTTTGAAGGTTGGAAATCTTATCACTAGATTGTGCGTTCCGTCTAGCGTTTAATTTCTATCTTAATTTACTATATTTACCCCCATTTTCAAAACATGTTTTCAATATTTTTTTTACTATTAAACCCTAATTAAATAGAATTAAAAAAAAGGTAAATGGAAAAAAAGGGCAGCCACGACAGCTCATGACAGCGACAGAGGAACCTTGTCTTTTCACTTAGCTGTAACATGGCCCATCTGTCATACACGTGGCTGTTTCAGGGCCGTCCGATCTTCTAGCTTGATTTCTGTCGGCGGAGATGGCGCACGGCGCACTTTAGCATTCTCCCCAATCCGTGCGCCTCCCACCGACGAAAACAGTTCCGTGGCGCGTGCACATCAAGCGGGTAGCTCGCGTCACCGTAGACTCGTTCCCGGCCTGCTTACGTGGATATACATTTTCAAATACTTTTTAAATATATGTAAATAAATAAAATGTTGATAGCGCCATATAGAGGTGCCCACGGTTCCGGTTCCGGTTAGAACCGGAAACCGGAACCGAACCGCCGGTTACAGTTCCGTTGGGGGAGGAATCGAAACTGAACCGCCAACACACGATTCCGGTTACGGTTCTGGAACCGCCGGTTCCGGTTCTAACCGGAAAAAAATCGGACATTTTTTCTTCAAATTTTAAATTTTTTTATTTCATAAGGCTTTGGACTTTCTTTCAATTATATAGGTGCATGTTCCTCTCACACCCTTATTTGCTATTTTTAAAACGTATAATGGTGTCACTCTTCTCAAGTTTGATAGTTTTTCAATGTGGGATAGTGAGATGTGTTACTCTTCTCATAGTTTGGGATGTGTTAGATATCCTATATCGAAAAAATAAGAAACTTGAGAAATGTAATACTCTTATAAAAGCAATAAGCATATCTCACAATGAAAAAATAACAAATGGGTGTTTTAGAGTAACACCTATATAATTAAAAAAAGTCCAAAATTAATATATATTTAGTTATTATTTATGAAGTTTAACAAATAATGTTATATTTGTTTATAAATCTTATTTAAGAAAAAAATAAATAAATAAAATTTATATAAATTGGGCGGTTCCAAAATTTGGAACCGCCGGTTTGGAACCGGAACCGGAACCGAAACCGAACCGCCGGTTACGGTTCCAAGCCTTAGGAACCTTAACCGAACCGACGGTTCCAACGGTTCTTTTTCCGGTTCCGGTTAAAAAACCGCCGGTTTCAATTCCGGTTACGGTTTTAACCGCCGGTTCCGGTTCTTTTGAACACCACTAGCGCCATATTTACTTTCTACGTTTATTATAAATAATACTCCCTCCGTCCCATAGCAGTGGACTCATTTGTTTTTTTTTTACTTTCTGGCACGCATTTTCACCGAGACGTAGTACTGGTTTTACGATATAATTTTGAAATATTATTTCTTTTACGGGATACTACGAGTGTGGGTCCACTACTATGGGACGGAGGAAGTAAATAATTTCTTTGACTATAATAAACATTTTGTACCCAAAAAGTACCTATATTTTTAATGTACGATTTTCACATAGTAGTATTTTTTTCCTCATATTGATTTTGACGTTTTGGTTAATTTCTTTTACATAGATTCCATTTATTTTCGTAGGGACAATATCTCCATGTATAAACTCAATATGGATAATGACGGGTTATATGTTCGTTATAAAGATATTAAGTATGTTCACGATGGATTAGAAGTTGTTTACGACTTATAATTGGGTTGGATATCGGGAAATAATTGTTATTAGTACTTATAAAAGTATATAATTAAAACATGCTTTTCACTTTTTCGACTTGTATACAACGGCATGAAAGAAGAAGAAGAAAAATGTTAAACTATGATTTAATTAGTTTCTCTCTCTAATTAATTACATAATTAGATATGGAATTTCCATCTCAACTACCAATGTTCATTATTTATTATGCTTCCATATCGTCACCTACCAAGCCATTTTTTTCTCCAACAAGAAACCAAAATTCTTCTCCAACTTCTACCAATTAAAATCCAATTTTATAAAAATAAAAATAAAAATAATGAGTTCATTATATATGTTATTTTTTTTTTCTTTCTAATAAAATGAATTAAATAAAAATCATGAAGATTAGTTGGAACTTATTTGTCACCTAACTATTGGACTTGACAATTATATATAGATTACTAACTAATTGTTTTATAATTATTGTATGATAATAATACTATAGTATATAATTAATTATCGCCACGAATGTTCTACAATTTGCTTTAATTTCGCAATTAAAATTAAAAACACTTAGCTACTAATATTGTCAAAATTAATCATTTACAGTCGCTCCTTTCTTAATTTGAAGCTTAATTAATTATTTAGGACTACGCATATAGTAGTATATGTTTGATCTTGATGTATACATAATTATATTGCGTTTGGATAATTAAAAATATTACTCATTGAATAATTATATGTCACGTCTCTAATTTACAAATATCTAAAACTATATACATATGTGTGGCTATACATTATCAATAATTAAATGCTAAGATGCAATATTTCTTTTTCTTACTAATAGTAATTTGATATAGTTCACAAACCGTATTCATGGTTTTTTCCCTTTCTTCTTTAATTTTATAGTATCGAGAGTCAAATACTTTAGTTTAGGCCCGTCTTTGAACATGTCCATCAAATTCTTTAAAATAGGGTTCAAATCCCATCCTTGTTCCCTTCTCTCTTCGCATGTTTGTTATATACTATCACATTGTCGCAAAATAACTATTCTTTTAAGTGATATTTTGAAGAAAAAATGGCCCATATTTTAATTTGTATAGAACCTCGATATTGATTGTGACGGTCTGTTTAGCTACATAAACAGAAAATCCCAAAAATGTAATTTGAAATTTCCCAAAATTGCACCATCCAATATATTCTACATGCTTTCATCAAACCTCCAAAAGTAGTGAAGAATCCAATTCATATACACTATTTAATCATCAAGGAGTATATCATTTTGTTTGTTCCATTTAAGTACAAATCACATGTTTGATGATGATGAAGAATTAGATATTTCAATTTGGGGGAGAATCTTTTTATATATGTATATGGTTGAAAATGATAAATTAGGTGAGATAAATAGCTAAGTCAAGGACTCAAGGTGGTGAAATATTCCAAAATAGGTAGAAATAGTAGTGACCTAAAATGTTCACGAGGCATGCACGCCCTACTATTATAGAGATAGGAAGGTGAAGCGTCAATTAGTGCGTGTAATACATACTATAATGCAAACATATTCCAACAATCATATTCATTTGTGCGTGCTAGCCTAACGGTAGACGGTTAAGTTAGAGCTGTCAAAAATGTGTCCGGTCACCGGCTCGGGTTTGGGCTCAAGAAAGGTGGGCCTGATCTTATTTTAGGGCCGGACCAGGCCGACCCGAAAGCATTAAAAGCCCGATGGCTCAAGCTTACCCAGGCCACCCAAAGGAATTTGTACTAATCAGACCGGATTGAGTTCAGATATTTCAAGCCTGAGAGGATTCTGGGACTGGCCGGACTAGACATTTTGTCCCAAAGCCCGTCGGGCTCGGGCTGGGTTAGCCCAGCCCGGGACTTTGACAACTCTAGGTTAAGTTCGATACCCAACTCCCGAGTTTGAGTCCTCCGTTCTGCTTTATAGCATAAGCTAGTTAAACAATCAAGAAAGCGACCAAGAAATTCAGCATAAACGTTGAATGAGACCCACTCCCGTAAGCAGTATTAGGAGTGGAGGCAAAGTATATATGGGAAAAGAAGGCTACTAGATCTGACTCTTCATTTTCACATGGCTATGTGTGTGTGTGTGTGAAGCCATTCCTCTCTGTGTTGAGAGAGAGAGAGAGAGAGAGAGAGAGAGAGAGAGGGGTTATGGATAAATCTAGCTTAATTAAGATGTGGATGTGATAATAGTAATACTAGTATTTTTCCATGCCCAATTTGTCTCATTTCTCTATTTTCATGGCACCAATCTTTTTCACTAAATTTAGCTTTTGTGTTAGGGAAATTTTGGACAGATTAAATTTTGTAATTTTGGACCATTTGTGCTAAAGATTTCACACTTTTGTGTCCCACTTAATTGAGTACCTAGAAGAAAAAAAAAATCAAAAATTTCCCTCATGGTTTGTTTCATTTCATAGCTTTATTGGTGTTGTTATTCTTTCTACTAGTAGTATGTAGTAAATAGTAACATAAACATTTTAAATCCGATAAGTTCCACAACGAACAGCGAACATATATACCTGCATAGAGTTTGATATATATAAAAACAAGTTTTGAGACGAGAATAGGAGTACGGGACGTCGGGGGCAATAATTTCACAATTTCTTAATGCATTTTCCTTTTCTCAAATAAAATAAACGTGGTGTGAAGTTTAGTTCATTTTATCAACAACAAAAATATTTATTTGAGAGAGAAAAGCTTGAATCTTGAAACACTACATCAATCATAAGATGTGATGAAGTTGAGACAAATGTTTTTGGGTTTCTTTTTTTTTTTTTTTTTTTTTTTTTTTGAAAAAAGGAAGCATGTTACCCCACTATTTACAAAAACGCCCTTTTTTCTCAGAAATTGAAGCGCCACCGGTGGCGCCGCCGCCCCACCACCACGAGCAGGGACCCACTTCTAAAACCCTTTACATCACTCGCATCTTCTCTCTCTTGCGCCTTACGCGTTGAACTTTCAACTCCTCTCTCTCTCTCATATGTTTGAATTAATTAATGTGTAAAGAATTAGCCACTTGTTTTTTGTCTTGGTCGATCAAAGCTCGTGGCATTTGCTTCTCTGATCCCACTCGCTCTACAGCTCACATCAACTCAGCAAGTTCATAGAGGAGAGAGAGAGAGAGAGAGAGAGAGAGAGAGTTCTTGATCATAATCATAAACATGAACAGAAGTATCTGTATCTCTCAAGAAAAGAATCAAGAAACGCAATACAAATACTCACCACCCAACAAAGACAATACTCTCTCTCTCTCTCTCTCTCTCTCTCTCTCTCTCAAATTAATTTAATAATGAACCGACACTTCTATTCATTCACCGAGCGCAATAATAGTTTCTGTGTTCTTCTCTTTCTCTTGGGGTGACTGTTAATCCGTCGCTTTCAGTCGATTGTTAATGAGAAAGGGTTTATTATTTAAGTAGAGACCAAAAATAAATATAGAAATATAGCACGGGAGCAATGGCTCTTCTTTCTTGCTTTGCTGTGCGCCAATGAGACGTTCTTGTGCTGCTTAGAGAAAGATATTCTCTCTCTCTCCTCTCTCTCTCTCTCTCAGCTGATTGGAGCTCTGTTACCTTATATGAGTTGAAGGGAGAGCCACTCTCGATTCGTGGCCATGGATACTAATGGGAGGCTTGTTGCTGGCTCTCATAACCGGAATGAATTTGTTCTTATCAATGCTGATGACATTGGAAGAGTGAGTAATCTCTCTCTCTCTCTCTCTCTGGTTCTCCAGTTTCCGGTGTCTTGACTGTTAAAGTTCTAATCTTTCAAGAAAATCATCCACTTGAGCTGCTCTCTCATTCTTTCATTGAATTGATCACCTCCATTTCAACTACTTTTTTTCCCGATTTAGTTTCTCTTACCTCTTTTTCGAGCTTTTCTAGATTTCTGGGTCTTTCCAGATTCTTGTCATTTAGTTTTCACTCAACTGAATTCTCTTCATTTTCATATTTTTTCCTTCCTTTTCACGAATCTGCAATCAAAATCCCACCTTTCTTGATCTAACTGCTAATTTACTGATTTGGCAGGTGACTTCCGTGAAAGAGTTGACTGGGCAGAATTGCCAGATTTGTGGAGATGAGATCGAATTCACCGTCGAAGGAGAGCCCTTTATTGCTTGCAACGAGTGTGCTTTCCCAGTTTGTAGGCCTTGCTATGAGTATGAAAGGAGGGAGGGGAATCAAGCTTGCCCTCAGTGTAAAACTAGATTCAAGCGTATCAAAGGTAGTTTATTCAACTGCTGGTGGTGATGTTCTTGATTTCTTGAAAAATTATTGACTGGTTTTGGGAATTTTCAGGGAGCCCCAGAGTGGATGGGGATGAAGATGAGGATGAGTTTGATGATTTGGAGCATGAGTTTGACTACAATGAGTATGAGCAGCAGTTCATGTCCCGTGGCATTGGCCGGACGACGTCCGGCTTCACGACTCAATCGGAGGCGGATCCGATCAACCCGGACATTCCTCTCCTCACCTATGGTCAAGAGGTAGTAGATGTGATCATGATCTCTTGCTTCTTGATTCAAATTTTGAATAAGAATGCATATTGCTTAGTTTTCTTGATCTTGCATTATTACCCTTTTTTGTGTTTACTTCAAATGTTGATAAAGTTTGAATCTTGATGAAGGATGACACAATTTCAGCTGATAAGCATGCTCTGATCATCCCCCCTTACGGCGGAAGGCGAATCCATCCTATGCCGTCTAATGATTCGTCCATGACCGGTAAGTTAGTTAGTTCTCTTTCGTTGAGACTTGTTTTAGAAGGTACTTTTCTCTTGATTGGAAGATTAATCCACGAGTAATTGCAGTGCCACCGAGGCCGATGGATCCGAAGAAGGACTTGGCCGTGTACGGCTACGGAACTGTAGCTTGGAAGGAAAGAATGGAAGAATGGAAGAGGAAGCAAAATGAGAAGCTTCAAGTGGTTAAGCATGAAGGAGGTAAAGGTGGAGGAGATGAGCTGGATGGTGCTGATTTGCCCAAGTAGGTCCTCCACCCCTTTAATTTTAGCTGTTTCTTCATGTGCTTCATCGAGTGTCGGTGGCCTTTCGACGAACGGCTTTATTTGCAGTACTTTTAATACTCGTAATAAAAACTAAAAAGGTGCCCTGATTGAGCTGTTGCTTTTGCAATCACTGTTTCGTAGCCGTTGTTAATGGTGCGTAAAGCTTATTGATTACGGTATTAAATGTCGAGCTGTATGTGCTAACTTCTGTTAAGAGATTTGATTAGCTATTATTATGTAGTAGGGTAGGTCCTGGTTGATGGACATGTGAAATGTGGTTGTCTGTTTGCTGTGATGGATTCGGGCTCGATAACGTGACCATTTTAGGGACAGTTGTAGTAAAACATGCAGAGCAATTCAGCTGTGAAGGCGTACTTCGAGAATCCCTGTGATTAGCAAGATTATTCTTCTCCTTTGGCTGTGATTGAATCGTCGTAGTTGGTAGATCAATCCGGGATACAATGTAGGAGGCGAGAGTTTGGACAGTTGAGATTGACGAAATCAGATATGACTGAATGATTCTTGTATTGAGGAAATACTATACGGAGCCATCCGTTATGAGGGAGATGTAATCTGTGAAGATTTACCATATCCACTCTTAAAGTGGTAAAAATTGATAAGCTCGATTCCTGAATGTGTTGGTTGCATACGAAATGTGCTAAGTTGAATGCATGATCGGTATTTGGCGTGTGCTTTCTTGTGAAGGATACTAGAATGGCCTCTCGTTTTACCATTCTTTCGTGTCTATTTAATGAGTATATAATTGAGATCTTCTTCCTCACCGCAGGATGGATGAAGGAAGACAGCCACTTTCAAGAAAGGTTCCGATTCCTTCAAGCAAGATCAGTCCATACAGAATTGTAATCTTGCTGCGTATGGGAATCCTCGGGTTGTTCTTTCATTATCGGATTCGTCACCCTGTACACGATGCATATGGATTGTGGCTAACTTCGATCATATGTGAGATATGGTTTGCCGTCTCATGGATTTTTGATCAGTTTCCAAAGTGGTTTCCTATTAGGCGAGAAACATACCTCGATAGGCTCTCATTAAGGTATGCGTTTTTCTCCTCCTGTATGAACCCCCCCTCTGTTTCTCGATCTGTCATCTCATCTTCGAGGTTTGAACCAGGTACGAGAAAGAGGGGAAGCCCTCCGAGCTAGCACCAGTCGACATATTTGTGAGTACAGTGGATCCACTGAAGGAACCTCCGCTTATCACAGCCAACACGGTTCTGTCTATACTTGCTGTGGATTACCCCATCGACAAAGTTGCATGCTACGTCTCTGACGATGGTGCTGCCATGCTTACCTTTGAAGCTCTTTCGGAGACATCGGAGTTTGCCCGGAAGTGGGTCCCGTTCTGCAAAAAGTTCAAAATCGAACCTCGTGCTCCTGAATGGTACTTTGCTCTGAAGGTCGACTATTTGAAGGACAAGGTAGAACCTACATTTGTGAGGGAGCGTCGAGCAATGAAGGTACGAATCATAAATTAGTCGTGAACTCGTGTCCTTTTCACTCAAGAGGGCAGCACTTTGGTTGAAGTGAATAATAAGTCTCAGTTATGAACTTTGATGCAGAGAGAGTATGAAGAGTTCAAAGTTCGGATAAATGCGCTCGTTGCAATGGCGCAGAAGGTTCCTGAAGACGGCTGGACGATGCAAGATGGAACTCCATGGCCGGGAAATAACGTCAGAGATCATCCCGGCATGATCCAGGTATAGTAGTATACACATTTACTTAAAAATGAACTGCTAATATGATTTGAATATTAACTTTATATCCTTCTTTAAAGGTATTCTTGGGTTCAAATGGCGTTCGGGATATCGAAGGAAACGAGCTGCCTCGTCTTATATACGTTTCTCGTGAGAAGCGACCTGGACACGACCATCACAAGAAAGCCGGTGCTATGAACTCTTTGGTACCTAGCTTTCCTTCTTTTTTCTTGATCGAAATATATCGACAAGTCTTATGACCTCGATTTATAATTTATGTCCGTTCGTTGCTATTCGCAGATAAGGGTGTCAGCTATCATCTCAAATGCTCCTTACCTTCTCAACGTCGATTGTGATCACTACATAAACAACAGTAAGGCTCTGAGGGAAGCTATGTGTTTCATGATGGACCCACAAGCTGGCAAGAAAATATGCTATGTGCAGTTTCCTCAGAGGTTTGACGGGATCGATAAGAACGATAGATATTCCAATCGCAACGTTGTCTTCTTCGATGTACGTACAGTTCCTTCCATTTTCTCATGAAGCTTCTGAGTTATGGTTTAGATATATGAACTTGGTATATAGAGGCTAATTTGAACTTTTCTTGGAACAATTAGATTAACATGAAAGGGCTCGACGGGATCCAAGGTCCGATTTATGTCGGAACTGGATGTGTCTTCAGGAGGCAAGCTCTTTACGGATACGATGCCCCCAAGAAAGCTAAACCCCCGGGCAAGACATGCAACTGTTGGCCGAAATTGTGCTGCTGCTTCGGATCGAGAAAGAAGGGTAATAAGAAAGGGAAAACAAAGGAGAATAAGAAGAAGACAAAGCATAGCCAAGCTTTGACTCAGATCCATGCTCTTGAAAACATCGAGGAAGGAATAGAGGGTGAGTCGATACATAACAGTCAAGATCACTATATCTAAGGAGATGGAATAATCATCTAGTCTGAGAATGTATGCTCACCATTTCTCCATTGTTGTTTTGCAGGAGTTGATAGTGAGAAGTCATCCCTCATGCCACAAGTGAAATTCGAGAAGAAATTCGGACAATCACCGGTTTTCATCGCTTCAGCACTCCTAGAAAACGGAGGCGTACCTATAGTTGCATCGTCTGCATCACTTTTGAAAGAAGCCATTCACGTCATCAGCTGCGGCTACGAAGATAAAACCGAATGGGGAAAAGAGGTAAACACAAACATCACTATATTTCAAGAAAGTAGTTAATGTGTTAGTTTCTAATCCATGCACCACTTACGATATTTCCAGATCGGGTGGATTTACGGTTCGGTTACTGAAGATATCTTGACCGGATTCAAGATGCATTGCCATGGGTGGAGATCAGTCTACTGCATGCCGAAAAGGCCAGCATTCAAGGGTTCTGCTCCAATCAATCTTTCGGATCGTCTCCACCAAGTTCTCCGATGGGCCTTGGGTTCAGTCGAGATTTTGCTGAGTCGACACTGCCCGGTGTGGTACGGATACGGGTGTGGTCTGAAACCGCTCGAGAGATTCTCCTACATAAACTCGGTGGTGTATCCATTGACTTCGGTTCCATTGATTGCTTACTGCACCTTACCAGCTATCTGCCTTCTTACCGGAAGATTCATCGTCCCTGAGGTGATTAATTTAGTACATTACATTTCATATCATTACCATAATCTCTTGCAAGATTTGATTTTTAATGTTTCCAACCATCTGCAGATAAGTAACTACGCAAGTATCGTCTTCATGGGGATGTTCATATCCATTGCGGCGACCAGCATACTCGAGATGAGGTGGGGAGGTGTCGGGATCGACGACTTGTGGAGAAACGAGCAGTTTTGGGTCATCGGTGGTGTCTCATCCCACTTCTTTGCTCTAATCCAAGGTCTTCTCAAGGTCTTAGCTGGTGTGAACACGAACTTCACGGTTACTTCAAAAGCAGCCGACGACGGTGAGTTCTCAGACCTCTACCTCTTCAAGTGGACGTCGCTTTTGATCCCACCGATGACGCTCATGATCATCAACATCATCGGAGTCGTGGTCGGGATCTCGGATGCGATAAACAACGGGTACGAGTCGTGGGGCCCGCTTTTCGGGAGGCTTTTCTTTGCCCTCTGGGTGATTGTGCATTTGTACCCCTTCCTCAAAGGTTTCATGGGGAGGCAGGATCGCCTTCCGACCATCATTGTCGTGTGGTCGATTCTTTTGGCTTCGATTTTCTCGTTGCTGTGGGTTCGTATCAACCCGTTTTTGGCGAGAGGCGGCATCGTGTTAGAAGTTTGTGGCTTGGATTGTAATTAGATACAAAAGGATGAATGAAACTTTAGGTGTCTGTAGATAAAAATGCTGCGAGGTTACACATTTCCTTTTCTTTTTTCTTTTTCTTTTGTTTGTATTCTTTGAATCAGGTTGTGTTATGTAATTTGAAAAGAATATTAGTATAATCTATATTTCCTTCTCAATAAAAGGAATTGATGCAAGAATGCCTTACTCATCTCGATATCTAATACTCTCGAGTCGATAATAAACTCACTTACATTATAACATTCAACGGACTCATATGTCTGTCACGAATAGAGAAGGTGAATATTCGACTCGACAGGGAGACGTTTGATAAATACGTTTGCACGAGATATGCATAAGGGGAAACTTAATCTATTTCTGTTGAAGATTCGACAGAGCTCTTCTCTTTGCTGGTCTGGCTACAGTTGCATCGCCAACATTTGAGCGTTTGTGGTTCGGCTCGTTCTCCTTCATGTCTGCCATGGTCATGAGCTTTCTCGGGGTCCCATGGATCAAAATGGTTCTAGCATTCTTCCTCATGGCCGAACGCAGATCAGTGGACTCGATGTGTTCCTGGGATGCGAGCTTATGGACAGCGCCTGGACAAAAAGCTACGAAGGAGAATACAATGTCTTTAGTTCTGTAGCAGGCTATCAAGAATGATGAAATTAATACACTGCATACCTTCATCGACGAAACCAACATGTTCAGGAGGATTTGCTGCATTATCGGAGACTTGAGCAGGTATGGTTGTTAACTCAGCTTCCTCTCGAGCTTTATTTTCTGAATCGAGGCAGTCAACTGGTGGCACGACATCACTTGCAGCTAAATCAGTTTCAGTTTTGGACATTACTGAGCTTTCATGAGCAAACGACGTTTCATCACTGTTTGCCAACGTGTCGCCTGGAAGGCTGGCGCTGGAGCTCTCAAAGATCAGTGATAGAGAAGATTCGGATGCAATATACTCTTTAATGGTGTCATCCACATCACTTTCCTTCAAAGAGGCTGGCAGATTCGAGACTGCGTAAGTGTCATTTTCGAAGCCTTCTACATTTTCTTCAAGATGAAGGTCTAGAATGGAAAACTGAGCAGTTGAACGCTCTGCAACATGACAGAGTAAATTAACATGTTATCAATATTCAGTAAGAACATTTAACAATTACCAAAATAGGAATAAGGAACTGGTAAGAACCTGCAGAAGCAATGATGTTCCCAGCTTCCTCACACTGATTGTCACAGTCGAAAAGGCTTTCGACAGCTGCCACTTCTCTGTTGGAATGTGACACAACTGGTATTTCTCGGGAGCTTTTTTCTTCGGCATCTACCTTATCACAAATCTCAGCTCCATCGAGATCATCCGTATCTATGCTCTGTATATTGTCATCACGCGCAGGAGAGGCCTTTGGAGAAAGAACCGGATAGGTAGCTACAAAGTACAAGCGAAAATATTATTCATCCGTTATCACCACACAGAAAAAGAGATTCATCATTCATCAGTAACTGGTAAGAACCTGCAGAAGCAATGGCATTTCCAGCTTCCGCAGACTGATTGTCACAATCTAAAAGGCTTTCCCCAACTGCCACTTCTCTGTTGGAATGGGACTCGACAGATATTTCTTGGGAGGGTTTTTCTTCGGCATCTACCTTATCAAAAATCTCAGCTCCATCGAGAACATCAGTATCTGTGCTCTGTATATGTTCATCACAAGCAGGAGAGGCCTTTGGAGATAGAAGTGGATAGGTAGCTACAAAGTGCAAGTGAGAGTGTTAATCAGTTATAACACTATGAAATAGGAATGCTCCTCAAATTTCCACTACTTTCATATTTTAGCTTTGAAATTCAGCTTAAGATCCGATTCTGGAATTGCTAGCAACATATGACCAAAAAAAGGAAACTTCACTTACCTTCATCTACGACATTCTGACTATCCTTGGAAACGTTACACTTCAGAAGGCCAGCATCAGATAACTCCACAGCAGCTTCATTACTTTGTGGCATTCCATGCTCATGTTTACCTTCATCTATGATGTTCTGACTGCCGTTGAAAATGTTAGACTTCAGAAGACCGGCGTCAGATGACTCCACAGCAGCTTCATTACTTTGTGGCATTACTTGCTCATGTTTATTGTGATAATTTCTACTCTCGCTGCTGAGGCCCTCTGATGGTGAAGTATCGATTAGCATGGCTTGGCAGCTTTCAAAATTATCCAAATTGTTTGGTGTACCACACAGGCTATTAACATTTTCCTTCGTCAACAAACTGTCATCATCGACTTCTTCATTATATAGACAGGATTGTCCTAGAGAAATGATCTTTTCTTCATTGTCTTCTGTCATAAAGTCTGTTTCTTTCTCAACCAACGCCTCAGAAGCTTCACAGACCTCATGTTCTGTTTTAGAAAAAACTGCAGTGGAGGTAACTTTCAACTCAATACTCTCGACATCACTCATCTTTTCACAACTGTCTTCTCCACCACCATCTGGTAATATATCTCCACTGCCCGCGCTCTTCTCAAGTTCACATCCAGCAACTTGCACCTTTCCACTATCTGAACCAAAGATAGGTGCAGCCCCATTGACAAATGATCCAAGCTCTGTTACAGAAAATTTTAAACGAATAAGTTACCTTCAGTTCCAACTAAAATCACACAACCATTGGGCGCCTACAGTATAAGAACCTAAATCAATTACAAGATAGTAAATAGACCATATTCAAGCTAATTGCTCAACCTGCAGCAGCATCTGTGTCACATAAAATCTGTGTGGTTGTCTCCATCTCTTTTGCCTCCTTAGATGTGTTCTCAAGTTCATCAAGAGGTTGAACCTGATCCAATTCCTGACCCCTCTTGAAGCCAAATGGTGTTTCCTGAACTGCAACTTCAATGTTAGTACACAGGCACAGCTCATCAGTGCCATCTTTCTCATCCAATATCTTGGCTTCACACTGATCATCGCTCTCCAATATTAAATCTTCACAATCGG
Organism: Thymus mandschuricus; assembly: GCA_029379335.1. Lineage (NCBI taxonomy): Eukaryota > Viridiplantae > Streptophyta > Magnoliopsida > Lamiales > Lamiaceae > Thymus > Thymus mandschuricus. Next base: position 41,361,049 of record CM057074.1, read on the forward strand.
GGTCTGAGGTGGCCTTCGAAAGAAAAGAGGGAGACATACCTACAACACAAGAGATGCATAAATAGGTAAAATGCACAAGCATGCAAGACAATGATGCACGAAAGCCAACTCAACCAAAAAAAAGGACGAATTCTTCAATAACATAATATTTGCAGTAGCATTACAGCACAAAATATTTGAAATTTGTATCTGCTCCACAGGACAGTCAAATTAACCCTACCTTTCTCTGTTGCATCTTTCTTTGAGCTAGTAATTTTTGCTACTTCTGGAACATTGGAAGTCTCGGCCAGTGCTTCCCTCGAAATGTTGTCATCGAGAGAGCTATCAAGAAGACAGTCACCAGAGAGACCAGACATCTGAACATCGGCATCACATTCTACTTTAGACATGCCTGCGCAATTTTCAATTTTATTCGAATCCTGTGGTGAGCCAGTTGTGCTAATTACATTGTTCTCTATTGCTTCATCGATGAGAGAGGATTCTGAAAGAGGAATGACATGCTCTTCAATGTCTTCTTCTCTTCTTGAATCAGTTTCTTGCAGGCTCTCCTCTTTGTTCTGGACCAACTGGCCTTCTAAAGCTTCAGAACTCTCATGTACAGCTCCAGAAAGAACTCTGGTGGAAGTATTCGGCAATTCAAAAGTCTCAACCTCGTCTGTTCCTTTGCAAATGTTATCGCCGCCATCATCTGATAAGGAAACCCCTACGTTCAAGTTGTTCTCAACATGATGCCCAGCATTTTGTGCCTTTTCATTGGACAAACTTTCAGTAGCAACAATTTCATGGAAATAGGTTTCTTCTATCTTGCAGGGAGTCGTATTCTTGACTGGCGTCGCAAACAAAACATTCAGGCCATGCTCTACATAGATGATCCAATGAATAACAGTCAGAAAAGGCATACTTCTAATTATAATATAGCGGTGAATATATATTACCATAGATGTCAGCATCAGATTGAGATGGCAAAACCATGTTATCTTTTGCTTCAGCACATTTGTTGCTACTTTCTCCATCCATTTCCTTTTCCTGCTCCTTTGCTAAGCTGCAACTATTGCTGGGAGTTGGTTTGCTCTTTAAAATTGTCATATTTTTTGTTTCAAATCCACGAGAATCTTCATCCGAGGTTCCAAACAACTTCTGAAGTTCAGTTTCTGCAGTAGAGGACAAATTTAAGTTTTCTGAGAATTGAATATCAGTGAAAACAGCTTCCGACCAACCTGTCCAGCTTTGCCTTGATATCGCATGAGTAGCCCCTTCGCCTGCCCCCGACTCCGTTGGCATCGCAAGCAAGTTTTGATGATGACCTTCACTTTCTACTGTATCTTGAAATTTCACGTCATGGATACTCTCAGTCACTATCTTGATGAAGGAGCAACTTTTGATATCAGAAATGCTTGCATCTGCAGTAGCCTCTTCGTCTATGCCATGGTCTGCATGATGATTACAAGAGAAATTCACATATTGTGCAATTAGCTCTCAAAGATCTAGATACCAACAACATTTAGCACCATGAAGGTAGTTAAAAAATAATATATGGACTAACCATCCTCAGCAAAAAGACTATCAACTTGCGGTGTGATATCATATATTTGATCTTTCGAGCGACTATCAGCTTCGGCTTCAGCCTGCTGTGAAGCTCTACCACTGTGAAAGAAGGATCCATTTTCTTCAGTCACATTATCAACATGGTGTTTAGTCATGCCAGACAATGGCGTTTTCAGCTCCGAAGTACTCCTTGGGTGGGTATTATCTGCCTCTGATTTAACATCAATGGAACAAGTGAAAGGAAAAATATCAGTACAAATGAAACAGTAAGAATTTATATTCCAATAGAACTACTTACCACAAGACTCGAAGACTGCATCTTTTCCACATGTTTGGAATGTATCTTCACCATTGTTGTCGCTACCACATGCTTGTACGCTTTCGTTGACTTCACTCCCTGCTGCTTTTATATCAGCTGCACAGCAAGTACAATGTGAACATTGGCATTCATCAGTACTTCGAACCTAAATACAACATCAATATCTACTTAGGATCTTACCATTTAAAATGCTCTGATCATAAGAGCTGTCCTCAGCAGGATCTTCCTCTCCAACATCTAAACCTTCTGCAAGTTCTTGGTTGTTGACAATAATAACCGAGCCTGAATCCTCTAATTGGCTACACACCTGTGCTTGAGGTTCATCCTTCTTCACGTCTGCTATATCTTGCTTGTTTGATTCCTCAACGTCAACCTCCAACAGTAACTTGCTCTCTTCCACTTCTGCTTCTGCTCTCTTGCACACTGCATTTGCTGCGTTCACCAAATCATCTCCGTTGATCAAGTTCATACAAGAACTGTCAGCAATATCTGCAACAGAGAACTCTTCTTTTGTGGAGTGAGTCTCTGTTATAAATGTCAGTTCTGAATCTTTTGAGGCCGGCATCTGAACACCCGAGATCAACGACTCTACAATTCCTGAAGCACCATTGTCATCAGTTACAATTATAGGAGCAGCTATGGGCATCTCAACATCCGAGATCAACGACTCTCCAATTCCTGAAGCACCATTGTCATCAGTTACAGCTATAGGAGAAGCTATGGGCATCTCAACATCCGAGATCAACGACTCTCCAATTCCTGAAGCACCATTGTCATCAGTTACAGCTATAGGAGAAGCTATGGGCATCTCAACATCCGAGATCAACGACTCTCCAATTCCTGAAGCACCATTGTCATCAGTTACAGCTATAGGAGAAGCTATGGGCATCTTAACATCCGAGATCAACGAATCTCCAATTCCTGAAGCACCATTGTCATCAGTTACAGCTATAGGAGCAGCTACCGCACTTTTATTCTTCCGAGAAGTTCTTGCTACTTTCACCTCTACTACAGGAGCTTCCGTCAGTTTCTGTGCTGTAGACCTGGTAACCCTCCTACGGTTCTGCACAACCACCTCCTGTTGCTCCTTATTCTTGACATTATTCGAAGCTTTCTTTTCATCATCTTTTACACTTACTCTCCCTCTTTTTCTTACATTAGATCTAACAGCTTTCGTCCCTCCATTCTTCTGCTTTACCTCGGCCTCGACTAAATTCAACTCTCCAGCCACCATAACAGGAGCCCCGATTCCCTCCCTACCACTACTCTCATCATCCTCAACTGACCAGTTATGATAAACAGAATTCCTCCTCGTCCTTCTCTTCACTTGTGGCTCTTTGGGGAACTCAATGAGTTCATGGTCAGGACTAAAACGCACTTTCTTACTCTTCTTACTCAAAACTACATCCTTCGCTTCGATTTCTTCCACATCTTCTACCGCCTCCTCAATCACCAGATTTTCTCGCTCCTATATTTCAGCCATTAATTATCAATTACTAAAAAAAACAACAACAATCTCAATCGCGGAAACGACGAAGCAATTCCAACAAACACGCGACTACACAAATCAAAAAAACCAGATCTAGAAAAATCACCTTGTGAAGCGCGGCGAGCCTGTCGGCCATCTCCAGATTCTTCAAATTCGCAGGGATCTTGTGCTTCTTGCATAATGCCTGCAGCTGCTTCCGCTTCATACTGTGGAAATCCAAATCCATCGCCGCATCTACTGTAAATCCACCCAGAATCTCCCGTCGGAATTTATAGAATCCGAAATCTGTTATAGATAATTAATGAAACCCCCTCGTTAACCCCAAAATTTTCCACCAAACTGTTGGTTAAATACAAATTTGATTTTTGAATTTTTGAACGGACTGCTTTTTGGCGCCCGAATTTCGGCGAACACGTGCTGCCTTTCATAAAGGAACAATCTTTCACTTTTCGGTTAAAAAATTACTGGATAAGGTGAAAAATGAGTTCTTTTTACTATTTTTCAAGTGCCTTAATCTTTTTATTTGATCTTTGATGGTCCCAAAAAAGTTTCAGATTTGAAATGTTTATCATTGTCCATTAACATTAGCGCCCATTAACCGTAGTTAATTACTACATCAAAACACCGGTTGAAATTTCGAAGGGTAAAAATTATGAAAATCAATATTTTCATGCAGAGAAAAACTTCCTCTGATCTTCATCTATTCAGATTTCTCTTGCTTCTTCTCTTCAGTGGCTGCGATCTGGTGAACTCGAGCAGTTCGTTCTCCGGGCTGAATCGAACCACCTTCTTCCCCTTTTTGTTCAACTTCACGTCGTCGGATTCCGCCTCAGTCGCCGGATGTTCTCTTCCCTCAGTTCCGGTTCTCTGCAGATCGAGAAATTAGAAAAGGCAGATCGAGAAGCGAAGGCGAGATCGAGAGATGAATTACCTCGGCGAACTCCTTGAGCTTGTTCGCCATTTCGAGGTTGGACAAATTAGCAGCGATTTTGAGCTTCTTGCATAGTCTCTGCAGGTGCCTGCGCTTCATGGAGTGGAAATCCATCGCCGGAAACTGGAGCTGGTGTTCGTTTTGCAGCAAGCTTCCTGGGGAAGGTTCAAGCTTTTAAATGAATGAATTTAATTATAGATTTGATTACCCCCCCTCGGTGTGGGCGATGCTACCACCTTCTTCACTGCAGAAGGAACATCACCACCATACACGTGTATTTTGGTTCTGTTTATTAATTTCAATTTGTTTGTTACAGCAAAACTAAAATCTCAAAATCACTTACTCCCTCCGGTCTTTCTTAGTTGAGTCATTTCTTTTTGTGATTTTCGGTACGCTTTTCCACGCCTCTAGATGATGAATTTTAAAACGGATTTTTGAAGAATTTTTTCTTTTACGGGATACTACAAGTGTTGTAGTATCCCGTAAAAGAAAAAATTCTTCAAAAATCCGTTTTAAAATTCATCATCTAGAGGCGTGGAAAAGCGTGCCGAAAATCACAAAAAGAAATGACTCAACTAAGAAAGACCGGAGGGAGTAATTCATCGAGACTACTTTCTGGCGGGTCCCATTAACAGTAATTGTAACTTCCAATGTTCATTTGTTTTATGATTTTTTTTTTTTAATATTTTCATTTATGTACTCCTTTCTATTACTCCCTCCGTCCTCCATTTAGTGACGGAGGGAGTTTGGGCACGCGTTTTTTCGCATTTTATGGTATAATAATAAATTAAAGTGTTAAAGTGAAATAATTGTGGGTCCATTTGAATTGTTTAATAGTATTAAAATGTTAAAATAATAAAAAGTAGATGTATAAAGTGTTAAAGTGTTAAAGTGATTGTGGGGTCTACGTCCAAAAATGGAAATTGTCAGTAAATGGAGGACGTCCCAATATAGTATTAACGTCACTAAATGGAGGACGGAGGGAGTATTTATTTGTGTTCTCTTACTTTTTATTTTCACTTTTCTCCATACCACATTTATTTGTAAAAACTGATATACTATGAAATTAATTATATTCAAGTATCATTAATATTGTTAGAAATAGTCACATATATATAATTACCAAATACACAACCTTCACAAAAATAAATGGTTAGTTTTGAATAATCGTAAACTAAAAAAATATAAATTTAATTGGAATAATTAATACGCATAAAAAGTTTGATTAAAAACTAGTAAGAAATTATAATACGTATAAGAAATTTGATTAAATTTAAAGATTGCCCCACGTAGAATTCGAATTCGATATACATTTAATATTGAACATTAATCTCTTATCATTTGGCCAATCACAAAAGTAAAATCATGTAAATCTTACTATATTAACAACATTATAAAGTGTACTATTACTCTCACAAATCTTATTAGAAAAAAGAAAATATATTGTCTATTGTGGGACCACTTAAAAATACATGTATCGTTTTATACGAGACTAAAAGATTATTATTCAGATTTAGGTAGATAGATGAAAAAAATGCAAAAAGTAAAAGAAATGTATAGAGAAATGAAAATAAAAAGAAGCAAGCATGAGAGAGCACAAATATTAAAAATTCCAAAAAAAAATAATCTAGAAAAAGTTAAAATAAAATACATACGTAAATTTTTAAAAAAATAAAATTGATCATTGAAAAGCTGCATGTATGACATGGGACTCGCCATAAAGTAGCATGATGAATTAAGTGATTTTCAAGTTTTACTGTAGTAAAAAATTAAAATTAATAAATGAAACACAATTCCACGTGTAAGGTGGTGATGCCTTCTGCAGTGAAGAAGGTGGTAGCATCGCCGATGCCGCCAAGGACAAAAGCGCGACTTTATCGAAAGCACGATTTCATCCAAGCATGGCGAAAACGGCCCCGTGATGCGGCGGTTGTGGAGGAGGAGCCGCCATTTTTGTATGGATGCTCAATTGCTCAACCTCTCTCTCTCATCTCCTCTCCCAATCAAATGGGCTTCTTCTTTAAAACGATCTCTCAATCTCCCTTCGATTTCCCCCATCTTCCCGGCGCTGTCAAGAAGGCACTCCACGACGGCGACCCGCCGGAGCGCCGCCGCCTTCGACGAGGCGGCTTACGAGGCTGAGCGGCTGAGGCTAGACGCCGCCGCCATGGAGTCCATGGCCGAGAAATCAGCCGCCGAAGAGGACCCGAAAGCGTGGAAATGGGTCATCAGGAAACGGGTTTGGGACTCGATGGAGGCCCGGAATATCGCTCAGTTCCCCCGCCCCGTTCACCACCGCATCCCCAATTTTGCCGGCGCCAATATTGCTGCTAAAAAGGTATTGCCTTCAAACTACGCCCTCCGTCTCATTCCAATTGAAGTGTTAGTTGAATATATGTGAGGTATAAAATAATGAAACTTCGTAATTTTTTTAACTTTCTTGAAATTGTGTTTGTTGCTGGGTATGGCAGTTGAGTGAGTTGCAGGTGTTCAAGGAGGCTAAGTGCGTGAAAGTTAATCCAGATACGCCCCAGAAACAAGTCAGATTCCTCACGCTTAATGGTAGCTTATATGCCGATTGCTCTTTGAATTTTCGCGTTTATTTACTTTGGTTGCAATGACGAATTGGAGCATATGATCTACACTACTCCTAGTTTTATAGTGTGTGTATCTCATCTTGCCTCGTAGTCGTAGTTGTAATTTGAATCGTCCTACGTTCTTTTGCTGCATCGACTAGTCCAAGTAAGCATCATAAGGGCTATTATATGGTGATCTTGAAGTTCTTGACAGTATCATACGATTATATTAAGGTTAGGACGGATCTCTTAGGTGAGATGAGGGTGTATGTTTTGTTTGCAGATGGGAAAAAGCTTCTAACTCCGCAGCCACGTCTGAGGACTGGATTCTTTTCTGTCCTCGACTACTCAATGTTGAGTCCCGACACCATAAAGGAGGCGTGCACATCTGTTGGAGTTGCTAAATACGGAAAGCCAATAGGACTGGAGGAGAAGATCAAAGTGGACTTGATTGTTGTTGGTTCTGTTGCTGTTGATCCAAAGACAGGGGCGAGGCTCGGCAAGGGTGAGGTACAAGGTGCTACCTTTGTCGCTCGTGTAGTCTTTCTCTGAATGCTCACAGTTTCATCATAACCGTTCATGGTGCAGGGATTTGCCGAGCTTGAATATGGTATGCTACGTTACATGGGTTCCATTGATGACTCGACACCAATTGTCACTTCTGGTAGGTTAGCTTCGTGATGCTGAGTGATAGAAACGCTTAACCTGCCATGTTTTGTTGATTAACTTGACATAGGCTTAAATCTTGTCTACATTAAATATCCAATCAGACATACCTGTTGGGAACGAGACAGTAAATCTACCGGGAGTTTGAACAATAGTGGATCGACTGACATAACACGGACACTAGTATCTGCATATTTTCTTCTTAGAGTAGTCTACATTGATGTATAATTCCATTATGGAAGCTTCAATGATCCTTAAGTTCATGCATATGTCGTAGCAGCAGGTGAAACTGATCAGTTTTCGAGTATTTCTAGCGTATACTCTTCGTGTAATTCCTTCTTAACTGATTGGATCTGATCGTCTTTGTTCTATAGTGCACGATGAACAATTGGTGGACGATATTCCTCTCGACAAGTTACTGGTTCATGATGTACCTGTCGACATCATCTGCACTCCGACCCGAATTATCTTCACCAACACCGCCATTCCGAAACCTCAAGGAATATACTGGGATAAACTATCCCCAGAAAAGCTCAGCCAGATCAGAATACTGAGGGAGCTGAAGAGTAAAATCGAACGCGAAACTGGAGAAAAGCTTCCCACGGGCCCCTCCGAGAAGTTGCCCCCTACTGCCCGTAGGAAGCGTTGATGCTTTGCATCTTCTTCTCATCATTTATGAATAAAAAGAGGTGTAATCGAACGGGACGAGGAGTCGTAATTGTTTGAATAGTGATGTAAAGAAGGTGGTTGGTTCAACATTGTGGGTTGAGACATCAAAAAGCAGCAGAAACTGTGATTTATACACATATCGAAGAGCACATGGATATTTTGAACGAGACGAAACGAGTACATAAATGCATGGGTCCGGTACACGTGGAAACAAGGTTTGGTGCCATTAAAAAGGGAGCAACTCTTGTCTCCAAATTTGCTTTTGATTGCTACAAAAATTAGACTTTCTCCTCTCTTCCCTCTTCAATTTGAGGTTCAACATTCGCCATTTTTGCTTCCTTAGTCTTCCCCCATAGAATCCCATAAAGGCCCAAAACCAGCAACACAGCTCCAGAAACACTGCAAAACACACAAATACATTCAGAAAACGTACTATCTGGGACGGGACGGGACGGAAGGATCGAGAAGGGCGGACCTTCCCCAGTGAAGAGTCTCCTGCAGCAATATAGCTGAGAAAACTGCAGTGATGATGAGAGATAATGGAGAGAAGACAGCACCAAAAACAGGGCCTTTCTTCTCCACTACCCAAACTATTAGCCAGTAACAAATTGCAGTTGAAATCACTCCCTGCATTAGTAGTTTTTTTTAAAGAAAAAACATCAAAAACACTAGCTTTTTATGTAAGTTGGAAGAATATTTCAATAACTAATAACTAACTTACACAGTAAAAAACTGAAAGGAGGTTGAGATTCCATCCAAGGCTCCAAGTCTCCTTCTCTCTCTCTCTAGCTCCAGCCCAGATTGCTGACAATGCACAGCTACAGAGGCACTGCAGAGCCGTGAGTCGAAGTTTGGCCGGATACTGCTTGATCAACGGGGCCTAATGCACGAAACGTAAACTTAATGACCGGTCGAAAAAAGTTTTTTTCTTCGAGAAATTATGAAGGGAAAAAAAAATAAAACCTGCATAATGAACCACATGCACCATGCTGCATTAGCTGCTAGAATGATGAGAGAGCCCTTGATCCAATCGCCTCTCGAGTAGCGTTGATTGTAGAAGTGCGTGGTTTCGTCTTTTCTCGACTCCGGGTAGATTGCAGGGCCTTGCACGAAGGTGCACAGGAGAGCTCCTGCAAGGCCTAATAGAGAGCCAATCACTTTAGCCATTCCATGCCTATGTTTTATTGATAGCCTCTCCATTCTAAGAAAAGATAAGAAGTTCCGAGATCATTCAAATGGTTACATAATTCGACTCCGAATCTCAATCTTTGCCGGACCTTACCTGAACAAGAGCGCTAAGACGAAGGTCATGGCCGGACACACGTTGACTAAAGCAGCAGCAAACGTCGCTGATACATAGTTGAGTGCGAAGTGGAAGAGATTCAAACTCACCGCGATCCTGCAATTTTCGATGCACATTCAAGAAAGATCAGAACATAACATGAACTTCAACCAAATTTAGTAAAATGTGGAGAGAGAGATAGAGAGAGAGAGAGATTTACCCTGTGGAAACCAGGAGAATTTTGCAGAATAAGGTGAATGGCAAAGGAGGAGACTTGTGCCCTCTACAACCACCACACACAAGAAAAGAAATCAACACAAAAAGGTGAAAAAAAAAAAAAAAAAAAAAAAAAAATAACAACAACAACAACAACAACAACAACAACAACAACAACAAACTAAAAAGAATATATGAAGATTGCAACAGAAACCTTTCGAGGAAGAAGGCGAAAGGGGCCAATGCAAGTGCAGCAAAAGCTTGTCGATAGACGACGAACACATAAGGATTCATTCCCTTCGCGATCGCTGCTTTAGACAGCAGGGACATACCAGCAGAGATGAACTGTATAGCTACCATTGCCAAGTAAGGCTTGTTAGGCTTCATTTACGCCTTCTCGAAGCTTCACGAAGCACCCGACAAGTACAACTGCTGCTGCAACTGAAGTAGAAGTAGAAGAAGAAGAAGAAGATATAATAGAATACCAAAAAAAGGTCCTAATCCAAACAAAATTTAGCTATTCATGATCCAGTGTGAACATAACTTCCGCCGAATATTGGAAAAAGAAAAAAAACTCCAAAAAAAGACGTCGACAGTTTCGATTACAGAATCCTCTGACAAATGTACATGGAGGAAGGAAATGTCTCCCTCCTGCAATAATAATCGGAATAATTAACGAAGACGAAGAACACGAAGAAGAAGAAGTAGCATAGATTTTAATACTAAGTAAAATGAGGATTTAAACAGCAACTAATCTTGTCATGATTTGAGCTACAAAGATTCCATGCTTCTTTTTTTCACTTTTAAATTAAAGTTGATGTCTAAGGAAAGATGGAGATGGACAACTGCTGGCCTCAAAATATTGTTAATTAGTACAAGAAAAACAATTATAATCACATCATTAGTTAAGATATTTTGCAATGATTACAAGCTCAAGATGCTGAATAAGTCAGCTTATAATAGAAAAGTTCTCTTTTTTTGTCGATACAGCGCAATCTGGTGGCAAGACGCTCTCTCGAGAGACCTTGGGTGTGTACGTTTACGGGCCAAGAATAAAGAGACAAGAGATAAGCTACAAACGCAGATTTTGAAGGCGAAGAGAAGGAATGGAAAAGGAATGTTTTCTTTCCTTTGTACAAAACAAAAGAATACAAGTCGAAAATAGGTATACATCGATACAGGGCAGAGGAAGCTCACCTGGCCTATACCTAAACGAGTTCGATTTCTACAGCGAGAAAGAAAAGAGGAAAGACTAGCTATAAGCAGGCAAATTTCTACGGTGTCGGAACACTAGACGAAGGGGGGTGAAAAAAATTTAAATTATGCCATGTAATATCACGTTTTGGCAAAGAAATTGGAAGCCTCGGATTGTATTTCTATATCATCATTCTGTGAGGAGGAATCCTTTCGGTTTGACGTGCAGGGTCTTCGATTGGAGAAATCAGCTGAGGCATCGACATTCCCACTGAGACGATGATTTCTGAAAGAGTAAGGGAGATTATGGTCAGTATATATTGGAACTAAGTCCGTTGTAAATTTGAAGCTCGATATAATTGTTATTAGGTGTCCTACTTACCTATACCCTCACGGATGGACAAGTTAGGCCGAATGATGTCTTTTGAGTTAACTAGAAATATGTCACCAATGTATAAATGATTTGTTGGGACGTAAACGGAGCATAGTTCTTCATCCCCATTATCTCTCTGAAACGAAAGACGACAAAATCCATCAGAAACAAAATCTTGTGTCAGCCATGTTGTAATTCTGAAGTCATGCCAATATAACACGCTCAACATCATGGAGCACTGTCTAAAATCTTTCGATGCAGCAGTGGCAAACAAAGTAGTCATGTTCAAAATATAAGAATTCAGAGCCTAGCAAACAATACCTGAAGAACTACAGACGATGTGATGAAGCCAAAAGCATATTCTCCAACACGAGGATGGCGAATGATAGCAACCTCCTTGAAAGCAGTTGTATTCTGGTCTGTAACAAAATACACATTATAAATCAGTAACAAAATCCCCTGTGAAGAGGAATACTGCCCTATTCATGAAAAGTGATCGTGCAAAAGATACAAGATACAAGTAGATACTGCCATCTGTATAGACGCAATTTATAAAGCTTGAATACACAAAAAAGAACGAAAATGATGTATCTAACAACCTACGATTGTCTAAGATACTAGAAAAGAATAAAAATGAAAAGCCTCAGTCAAGCACTTTGCTCAAAATGGCGACACTAAAAATGACAATTACCTGGAGAGATTGCAGAACTAATTTGCTTTGAAGCTGAATAAATATGCTTTACAAAGGGCATCCTCTTTATAAACCATTCTCCTATCAAGAAAACGGTAGAACCCAACCACGAAGAAGCAAAAATGCCAACAAAGAAAATGAAGATTATTGATGTAATGAATCCAAGGCCTGCACCAGATATACAAAAATCAAATTAGATCTAAATAAACTAAATTTTGTGGGTCTAATCATGCTTGGGACCAATGAATCAAAGAATATGGCCCCCATACGAAATGTCGATAATTAGTAATCAAACATAGACCAAGCAACTGACCGAATATTTCAATGCCAAGCCTCTCATATATAGGGCTGAAGAAACCATCAACAAACTGGATGAACCACCATGTGATAAAAAATGTAACAGCAACCGGAAACAGAACCACACTGCAATATAAATTCATCAGTAACTGGAAAAAACAAAAAGGAAAAAAGAGAACAAAATGGCAACATGATAACTTTTTACGAGGCCAAACTCGTTACCATCCAGTCATGAACTTCTTGGAAACCCAACTCTGAAGAACAGCATAGCAAGCCTGATAAAGCAAATGCATCAGTGTCACTACACTTATCTTTAAGGATAAGTTCTAATTTACCATTAACTCTAACGCGACAACATTGGAATATTATGATCCAGTATATAAGAACCTGATCCAACCAACAACGAAAGTACCATATTCGTAATCATAATGTGGCTCGACATACACCGTCAATCATTTAATGCAAGATGAAAGTACGCTTTCTTTCTATATATAATCGCCAATGAGTAATTCTTCATATCAAATCCATCCATATATACCAGCAAATCATGGTCAGAAACATGAGCTGTAGTGGCTAATCGGTGAAATTAAGTAATTGCACAAAAGTTATCATCACTCACTCACTCACTCACTCAACTCAACCACTCTCTCACTCAATCTAAGTACACACACAGTCGATCCAAGTATAGAATTAAAAGTATCCAATCCAATCAATGCCACAAACATACTGAATTTTACTCCTTTTTTCCAAATTCCACCCAATCAAGTCAACGAATTTTCGACTCTAGCTCATCCAAGCAGCTAATCTAACTCCAAAAAAAAAACAAAAGGAGCAATCGAACCACATAAAGCAGAGAAACAGTAAAACTCGAATTTCCTCTAACGAACTTAGCTGCAACAAAACGAATAAGGAAGCAAAAAAGTGAGCAATTCAACCTTGCGCGTGGAGGAATTGTTGGGGGAGAGGGGCGGGGATTTGACGGGATCTTCGACGTCGTCGTTTAGGCGAGGCGAACTGAGGAGTCCCGATGCAGTTGACTCCTTCTTCCCCCGACTGTTGCTGCTCTCCGCCGCCATTAATTCCACTCTCATCGGCCGACAAGGATCACAATCTAGGAGGGGAGAGTGGAATTTGGGGGAAGACGAAGAGTGATTTTCGCAGATTTTTTTTTTTTCGTCAAATCGAATTCGGATTCGCCCAAAAAAATTTAAATTTTATCTAATTTAATTTCCCCACTGATAAAAGTTTGTATTTTCACTTTCCCCCCTCAACTATTAGAAACTCTCAAATTTCCCCACGTAAAATTTTAAAATTTACAATTAATTACTCTCAAATGTATTTTCTCGCGTTGAATTTTGAAATAATCTTCGTACCACCGAGCCGCAGACGTTTCCAGAATTTATATGACGTATAAAACATGAAACCTTGCAGTTTGGTAAAACGAAGAGAGTAATAATCATCTTTATTAATTATGATTGTATACCGCCGGATATCTTTTATTTATTTAAAAAATAAAATTATTCACTATATTTTCCGAGGTTTATCTTGTTTGTTTGTATGATTTTTGAATTGTAATTGCAATTCTTTTGGTACTACTAGAATATGATAGGATCATAGGAGCACAATCCATAAATAATACTCGATTCGTCGTGTATGTACATATTTAATATTATTTTGTAAATATATTTGACACTAAGCCCGTTTCTTTTATTGACGGGCTTTCTTGCAAGCCCATTTCTATAACTAGGCCCATTGGGCTTCTATAACACTAAGGCCCGGCCCATTTAATTATATTGTAGAAAGATGAGTTTATATATATATAATAATTAGTAAGACAATAAGGCGGCAGCTATGAAATATTTGGTGTCAATTTCATAATGATTATATGGAAATATCCATTTATTTAATAACGTGACAAAATAAATCAATCATGAAATATTAATTTGTGGCTATAATTTTATATTTTTAATAAACGATGTCGACAATGTTTAATTGGATGAACTTGATTCTTGTACTATTTTTTGATAAGAACGAATAATAATAAATAAACTTATTATGATTAAACTTTAGATTATATAGTCACTAACGTAATACTTAATTAACATGTGTGTGTGGCATACAGTGGGCCTTGAATATTGGTATTATTTCAATTCAAGAAAACAATTTTGTTTTTAGCTTTGATTAGTTGAGATATAATATGTTAAAAAGAAGTTAATTATAGTAAGTTTGAATTCAAATTAATGAGCAAGCTATTCCTCTTTGCCCTATTGTTGAATATTTCATAATATTCTATTCATTACAAAAAAACACGCGAAATAATTACTGAATTAACGACCGAAAATATTCGATAGTTATATAATTACTGATTAACGACCGACTTATGACCGAAACAGAGTAAGCGTATTAACAACCGAATCTGTTGTCAAAAACAACAACCTAACATAATCGATCGTTACTTACTGACTGGATTATGATTTCGTCGTTAAAATTTAGTCTTCGATTATAAAAATATTTTAGTATAGTAATAATAATATATTTTTGAAATTAAAGGCATGTTGTGTTTATGCATTAATAATGAAAGGGATGTAATTTTCATGGTATGAACATGATCCAATGAGGTACAAAAATTTGTGTCCTATCTTGAAAAAATAAATAATTTTTTAAGATAAAAGTCAATTAAACATTCATTGTTAGTTTGAAGGTTAAATTGAATATGCTCTTTATTTGACTTTTTTTTTAAATAAACCTATCTCATTTTTTTGTCATTGGATGGATGAACTTGAAAATTCAAGAATTTGAAATGATAAATGGATTTTTAATCAAGAAAAAATCAAAGATAATTTTGGTAAGTGAATTCAAACTCCATTCAATGAAAAGGAGAATTGTGCAGTAGCTTTTATAGGAAATATATTTAGTAAAACAATAGACTTGACTATAGTATGAATAAAAATTTATTTTTTGTCATTATTTACTCCTCCATGATTAGACTTTCGGCGGTGCTTCAAGCAATCAATTTCTTTCTTTATCTATTTATTTTTGAATTAATTTGCAGTCCTTTCATAATTTATTTTCTCATAATTAAACAAGAAACGTGACATGTTACCAATAAATATTGATAGTGAAACAAATATTAAATTCTATACAATTAGCATTAATCGTGTACGAGGATTATGCTAGCAAAAAAGTCCAATTTTCCAAATTAACTAATTTAAAAAAACAGTAATTAATTGTTCAGCTTTTAAATTCATAACTAAAATGCTACTATTTTGTTATTCAAAATAAAAGTCTCTAATTGAAACTACCACATTTGCAAATAAATTATTGTTACTAAATAATAATTTGAGATAAAATTAATTAATTAATTTTGATAAAATGAGTCACTAAAGTATTCAATGAATGTGGAGCAAAAACTTTAATTTGGAAGGTTTTGGAAAAGTTAAAAGCAACTAAGTTAAGATGTGGATATCTATCACTTTTTAATTAATTAATTTGGTGCTAAAAAGGTACAGAATTGTGCGTTTAACAAACCTTTTGTCGAGATTAAGTTCACTTAATCCAAATATTTTACATAATTATAATCGGCCGAGCCGCCGAATTCTAAAACATGCTTTAATTATTATTATTTTTGTAAAAAATTGATTTTTTTTTAACCACTGCAATTATGAGATTTTCACTTCGAGTTTTAGTGCTCAATTGTGTTAGTCTTAATCATACCAAGAATTATATTCTATATATATATTTTTAATTATGGATGATTTTATTCTTACAAAACAAGTGGGAGTGATGATGAAAATAGTGATTTTTAGTATATAAACTAATGTTTTTTATTAACAAATTGCAATGGTGCATATGAGTTCACACTATAATGTGAAGAGCACAATTTTTTTTCTGATTAAGAGATTAACAATGTTATCCTATGACACCTTTGTTTCGCTGATATGTTATAATGTTCAACGAGCTCGTTATCAGTAAAAATGAGTATTATGTATTTGCATTGGATCAATGAAGCAATTTACATGGTGATCCAACAAACTAGGGTTATTCTTATTCATCTAGCTATTGCACATATTCATAGGAGTATAATTAAAAAATTATGTTGGGAAAGATTTGTACACGTGGCCGACATTCTTCAATCAAGTGACATTAAAGGACTCAAAAGTTTAGACAATCTTAAGTGACTTTATCTTAGCATGGGTTTAACTTAATTAAGAACATTACAATCCAAAATAAATACATAAAAAATTGGGTGATTACATTATAGGCTGTAGATGAGTATGCTTCTCAATTTTTCTACAATAGAGGCTTAAATATAATATGGCCAAAAAGAATATAAGGCCCAAAAGGTTAAAGTATAAGTGACCTCGTTAAAAAAGTGTTTCTATATTTTTATTGCCGATTTCGTTCTCCGTCTTCCTTTTCAATTATGTCTTTTTTCTTGTTATTTTTTTTTTTTTATATCTCTTCACATATTTTTTTTTTATATATATATTTCGTATGTATGGTCGATGTAGATGGTATATTAAAGGGGAAAAGTTGGAAGCCCAATTTCTAATTTGTATAGAAAGTCTCGATATTGATTAAGACGTGGTTGATATATCTTTAATCAAAACTCGTGCATGAGATGAATCTCTAGGCTTCAATTATTAAAAATTAAATAATCTTGCATGCGTTCAAAATTTAAGTGATAATTAGGAAGCAAAACTGGGGGATGTGACATAAATATAATTAATAATATTGCTTTATTCAGAAACAGAAAAACACTCTTTTCCCATTTCACACTCACTTTCTGTAATAAATCTGTTTCTTCCACCTAAAGAAACTTCAAACTTCATGCAAAGATATACGTTGCTGGAAACTTTGAATACACGCATGCAAAACACAATATTATCTCTCATACTCCTATGTCCCATTCTAATCGTCGCGTTTTGTTATTTTGTATCTCACATACATTAAACGAACGTGTCAATTATAATGGGACGGAGGGATTTTATAACCCTGATAAATTATGCTCATCCAAACCACCAATCTTTGTTAGATTATTTGACTCATTTATTTTACTTTCACTTTCTTGATTTTAATTGAGTTGTTAGTCATTAAATACTATCCAATTTAGACCGTTGATTAATCAATTGTCAACATCCACGGGCTTCATCAAAAGCTACTTTACGATGATTTCAATTCTCATTACGTGAATAATTTAGTAATGCTACACATAGTTGTTGCAACGTATTAATTAATTTATTCTAATTCTAAAACTAATTAACGTTAATAATTACTCGCAAAGTGGATAATCCTATTCGTCAATGGTAGTTAGGAAGAGGTTGCAAACTTATATTTATATTATAGTTGTGCCGGTACAAGAATAGAATCTCGATAATAGGAACGAGTCAACGACCCCTTTATAATGCCTTATAGATCGACACTACACATGAACCAATTCAAAACCAACCACCATCGGCTCAAATCAAAGCTATCCGGGCTTAATATCTATGTATATATGTTATCAAATAAACTGTATCGACTTTGGGTCCTACTCTAATACAATATAGGAATGGGCTTTATTAGGAAGAACAACAAAAGTTTTGCCAACAATTATTCAATTATGAATTATTAGATAATTCAATCCTAGATTTTTCTCAATGATTTAAAATTTTAACAAACTTTAAATCAAGTGCCTAATTCTTTTTTTACTTTGTCGAAAGTCCGAATATACGTGCTCTGACCACATTGCTAAATATAAATATTATAAAATTCATTATTTATTTCCAAGGTGAAACGAATACAAATAAAGTCAACACTATTTTTTCAAAGCGTTGACCATCAAACACCTACATGTTCCGTAAAAGAAATCGGGGTTGTTTCCCGCACGCTTTTGATGATTTACTAAAATATTTAAACAGAAGAAAAAAAAAATCAAAAAAAATGAAGGAAGAAACTAATTTGTGCACTATAAATTATTCAACACAAATAAAACGTCAGCTTTAAACTTGACGGAACGAAAGAAATACACATGATTAAGAAATGATTGAAATTCATCTTTTCCATTGTCTTGAGAGAAAAGGGTAATATGTACATTCTACAAATAAAATGAATCTATATAAATACCTAGATTATATGAGTGTGTATCTAAATTCTCTAATACACTGCATTTATCTCAATAATTATGATAAATCAACTTCACTAATTATTTTAATCTCCATGTAAAAAAGAAGGCACACGTGCACGTAATTTTGATTAGAAGCATTGACTCTCTCTCCCTCTCTCCTATTAGGTACATAATCGGTCAAACTAGTTCTTAATTGACCTAAACAATCAAATTAAGACAACTAATACCTCCCAAGTTGCCCAACAACTTAGGAGTCATGCTTGTTAAGGTTCGAAGCACCCACCACTAACACAACATTAGTATAAACATTATCCGATTTGGGTCAGACTATCATGGTTTTCATTACTCATACCCGATAGTACTTTGTACTACCTCCATTTCTTTATTGACATGACAAGCACGCATCTCTTCCGAAACCTAGTATGAGCTTTACGATATAATTTTGAAATATTATTTCTTTTACGGGATAGTCCGACACTCGTAGTATCTCGTAAAAGAAATAATATTTCAATTTTATATCGTAAAACCCGTACTAGGTTTCGGTGGAAATGCGTGCCGAAAAAGTTACTATGCAAATGAGTCTAGTTAAACTGAATGGAGGTACTCCCAGGTAGTACTACATTGAACATCAATATCAGCCGTAAATCAAAATCAAAATCAAAATTAAACAATTACATCTTCCGTCTCGTTTCACATATAAATATTTAACAGGACAAGTGAAGTGGGACGAATAGAGTATTAAGAAATCGTATAAAATACTTGTACATAGTTTTGACAACCAACGCCTTTTTGGTAGACAGCAGGGCGCAACTTGGACCGCAAGCTTAAACCCCACTAAATCCAAAGCCCATTTCCCATCTATTTCTGGACCGTATATTTAATCTTAATCTTAATCTTAATCTTGTCAGTCGGTAATAGTAATTCGAAAAACTACCCAATTGGTAAATTAAATATTGGGCTGGCTGTATTTCCCTTTCGGCCTTACTTCCTTCATACTACTTCGTTCATGCAAAAGAAAAGAACTCAATTCAAACATGATCTCTGTTAGTATGCCTTGAATCAGTTGCCCCTTTACAGAGCTGGGCAGGGGTTAAAAAGCCGTCATAATACAATCTTTTCTCCGTTTCATGCCCGTGGACGTAGCCAACACAATGTTGGTGAACCACGTAAATCTGTCTCTTTACAATTCTGTTCGTTCGATCGTTCGATTACTCAATTACTCTATTCCGTTACAACAATCTCTCTCTCTCAGCTCTCTCTAGAGAGAGAGAGAGCCCATACCATAGCTGAATAGCATACGCACAAACTGGACAAAGAAGTTAACCGACATTCCCCTGGGATGTTCCAAGAGCCAGATTCATCTAATTGGGTCAAAACCCACCACCTTATTATACATGTATACCTTTTCCCATTCGGTCGCATCTCTCTCTCTTTCTTCTTCCCCAATTAACCTTCCTTCCACATATACACCACGTATGTATATACTAATACCATGTTCTTGAAGAATTTTTCACCTTTTTATCAATCACCGCATTTTACTATAAAATACTGTATGCTTCTATTCAGTTGGCGGCTACTTGAAGGTGTTTGGTTTGTTTTTTACTCCTTACATATATACTTATATATATAGATACACCCCTTCTCTCTCTCTCTCTCTAAGAAAAAGAAAAAAGGAAAAATCTAAGTTGGAAATAACAAAAAAAAAAAAAAAAAGAGGAAAAGCGTCCATTTCAGACATAAATACTCTCTGCTTAGATTTCATCTGGGCCGCAATCACTTTCTTCAATTTTGTCCAGAATTCTTCAACTCTCTCTCTCTCTCTCTCTCTAAGCTAGGTGGCTTAAGCATATCCGGAAGCTATTTAAGTTCTAGAAACCACATCAAACTTGCGTAATCTTCACTTTCCGGCGCCGGTGATTTTCATTTTCAGACACAACACAAGCTGTTCTTCAATCAACGAGAGATTTAATTATTGGATAAATTAAAGCGGTGGTTGTTTTGCGGTACATGTGCTTATTAAAGGTGGCGAATCGACAGGGGAGAGGCGACTACGCCAAATTCCGGCCAACGTCAACTACCGGAGCAACCACTTCATCCGCCACCACCACCGCTACATCCACCGTATCTGCCACCGATGTTCCGATCGATCCGTATAATTTCCACATGCAGTATGCTCAGCAACAACAGCAGCCGGACTACCTGCTCTCGGCGGTGGTGTCGCCGCCCGTGCTGCCGGAGCGCGGCCAGTTCGGCGAGATGTCGGCGATGGTGACGGCGCTGACG
The DNA here is from genome assembly GCA_029379335.1 of Thymus mandschuricus. Classification (NCBI taxonomy): domain Eukaryota; kingdom Viridiplantae; phylum Streptophyta; class Magnoliopsida; order Lamiales; family Lamiaceae; genus Thymus; species Thymus mandschuricus. The sequence goes on from CM057074.1 coordinate 41,381,686, forward strand.
CACGTCGTTTCCGGCCAGCGGCACGGCGGCCAAGCAGCTCAATCGTTCGGCCTTGATTCGCCTACTTCCGCTTACTCCTCGTCCAGCTCCGGCTCCTGGGCGGGGCAGAAGCGGCGGCGCCACCACGACGATAGCGTCGCCGAGTTCTCCGACAGGGTTTACCGCGGCATCGGAGAATCCTCTTCCTCTGTTAAAACTGGTTCGTCTAATTAATTATTACTCCATAATACCTAAATTAAGCTTAAATTATGAACTCTTTTCCTTCCCTTTTTCGAAAAAATTCTGGAAAAATTATGAAGAATGTTGATCCAGTTCTGCTTCAATGGCTGTCGCTATCGATTTAATCTGTCGATTTTCAAATCTTTCGTCATCTAATCTCGATCTCAATCCCAATCCAAACTATTTTAATATTAATTTTTTTCAAAACTAGATAAGCATTTGAATCATTCTACTACAAATTGCTTCTCAATTTTACTTTTTCCTTCTTTGATTGTCAACTTGTTGCATGAATGCTTCATACACTAATTTCATTACTATTTCTCCACTAATTTTCTTAATTAAGTAAATTTCAAGTTAATTACTTTATTTAAAAATTAATAGTACTATTATATGATCTATTTATGCATAATTTTTCCAGAACCGGACACCCCAACGACAACCGCCGCCGCCGCCGCACAACCAGTTTCCGCCGCCGCGGAAACTCCGCGACAACCGGAATCATCTGCCCCTGTTCCGGAAGAAGCCGGAGAAAGAAGGAGAAAATACAGAGGAGTGCGGCAACGGCCGTGGGGGAAATGGGCGGCGGAAATAAGGGACCCTCACAAGGCCGCTAGGGTTTGGCTCGGCACGTTCGAGACGGCGGAGGCCGCCGCCCGAGCCTACGACGAGGCGGCGCTCCGCTTCCGAGGCAATCGCGCCAAGCTGAACTTCCCCGAGCACGTCAGGGTTCTGCCGCCGCCTCAGCCTTCGCAACCGGCGCAGATAGCGTCCGCCGCGCCGCCAAGGCAGGCGGCTCCGCCGCCGGTGCTCCAGAGCGCCGGCCGTGATTACTGGGAATACTCGCAGCTGCTGCAGAACACCGGCGAATTCCAGCCGCAGCAGCAATCGGCGAACATACTCGATCAAATGTTCTACGCTTCATCGTTAGCTGGATTATATTCATCGTCTTCTCCATCTCAATCGCAGAATTCTTCCATCTTCTCCTCCTCGAATTCGCAGTATCCGATGCTCTTCTCCAGCGGCCAAACCATACATTTCACGCCGCCGGGAAATAACAATCAGCAGAATCGCGGCGGCAGAGGCGGCGGACGTGGCAGTGGAAGTGGCGCGAGTTTACCGGCGCCACCGTGGACTTCCGGCCACTACCCTCCTTCCTCCGGTTCTTGATATTTTAAGTAGTTTTCTTTTTCCTTTTCTTTTTATACACAGTAATCAGCTTTTATTCATTTTTTTTTTTCAGTTTTATTATTTCTATTTATTTTTTGTAGACTCCTAAATACTTACATTAGACACTTTTGAGTTAAATAATTATACTTCTTTTTTTTACCTCAGTTTTTTTTTTTAATTTCAATTTTTAATGATAATTCTCATCCCATGAAATGGGATGAAAAATAGTGCTAATAAATATTAAATGTTCAAATTAAAATGATAGTAATTAATAATGTACATGTGTAAAAGAGGAAAATTTTAATTAGGTGAAAATAGTATTGAGAAAGAGAACAAAAAGGTTTGGTGTGAATGTCCATATTGCCCCCCTTCAATGTCCAAATCAAGAAACATGTACTATAAGAAAGTGGCCCATTGTCGCATTTCTTGATTTTATTCCATTCATTTTCTTTTTCATTCACATACGTACTTATATAATTAATCAAGTATGTAATTAAGTATTAATAGTTGTGATTAATTAAATGGCGAGGGTTGATTTCATTGTTTAGCGACCATCATGCATGCGTGTTGGTGAGGGTTAAGTTGATAATTAATTGCTTGATTACCTAATTAGCCTTCGTGGGCTCAAGAGTTACGTATCCATTTCTTTATTTGTTTTTTACTTTGTGACAGGGCCTTGTATAGATTTTTTGTGGGCCCACTGATTTGAATGTATGGTTTTCAACACGGGCCTAGGCCTCGTTACTTTTCAATATGGCATGAACATGTTCTTTTACATGTCGTATCAGCCGTGAAACAATATCAAGAAGTGATTTAATTTTGTGATATGAATGTAGTTTGGATGTTTGTATGTGTGGAGCATTAACACTAGCAACATGAAGTAAATGTACAAAATTGATGCTCTTAAAATGGAATATGTCAAGAAATAAATTTTGTTTTATTGAGATGTTCATTGTTAAAGGCGTAGAAGAAACAAATGCCTAAGCTTACTAAAATGTGACATCTACATTCAAATCAATGAATTTGGAATTTTTCATTTGGTTCCACCAATAAAATTGAATTGCTTCACGACATTGAATCCATGGTTTTATTTGATCGATGAGTTTGAGATAACAAAGTAATTGTGCATGTTATGGGACAAGAAAGCTATAATCAGCTGATACATATAAGGTCTGTTGATTAGATCATCATCACGTCAGCTGTAAGTACATTGAGTACATGTTCGAACGACGACGTTGTGTGGTCTCTTCGTGGTGTAGGACATCTACGGATCCCTAACCTAAAAAACAAGGAACAAGTGTCGATTATTATATGATGATGGGATTAAATTTTTAGGAGTTGTTGGTCCAAGTGTTGAAAAGTATATATTTGTGGAGATGATGGGCTAAAAATAGTTGGTGTTATTCTTTCCACACGGCTTTAAACTTTAATATATATATATATATATATATATATATATGGAGTAGATGTTATTATTTGGTTTGTGACACCTCCACAAATATGCCCTTACCTAATCTTGGTTTCTTAATTAATAATTTATTTTATTTTTATTGTTAAGATGATTGGTATAGCCTAACTTTCCATCGATCATGCCCAACTAATGGGAGCTTCTTCATGTATACTTTCACTCTATGGATAATGCTCACTTGTCGACAGACAGGGTTCGTGATCGAAGTAATGTATGCAACCGACTCACATGTAAAGGGACATGTTCATGCTTTATTGAAAGATAATGAGGCTCACTATTTGGAAGAAAAAAAAAAACACGAGAATGAAAGCTCGCAGTAGTTGTGTATACTAAATTTAAAAACAAACTATATTGTAATAAGTATGTCCTTTTTATTTGAAATAATATAGAAGGGCCTGAATTTTCACTTTTGTCTAGGGCCATCGAAATCTAGACTGCTTCCCAAGGGCACATTGGCTCACAACTATATAAATCTATAGGACAAATGCTAAAAAAAAAGACCAAAACTATAGTCTATAAACTCAGCTTAATCCATCCAATTTTGAATGGTAATATTATTATTATTATTATTATTTTTAGGTTTTGTTTGTCAGAAAAAAGACACACATTAAAAATAAAATAATAGTATAAAAATAAAAAAGAGGAGTAGATAGAAAACTAATTACATACTAATTACATAACAAACGTGGAATTTATGATAGTATTTCAATTGGTGTGGTGAGGTGAGGGGCACGTGACAAGAGTGTGGCAAGAAAACGACAAAAGATATTTTGACGTATTCGTCGAAAAAAAATTGTCCCAAATAAAAAAATCAAAAGTATTTAGAAAAACACGTGGCGCCACACGAAAGACTGGAAGAAGAACACGTGGCGGGTGACTGTTGCCCTTTTCCCTTTTAGTCTTCGTTAGCTATCTTTCGTGTACACGTGCTTTAATTTCCCCCCATATTTTTCTTTTAAAAACCCATTTAATCAACTTTCCTTTTCGGGAAATTATTCTTTTCTTTTTTTTTTTTTCCTTAACCGTGGACCGTCGTGGAATTACCGATGTGGTGGTTCACTTGTTTCACCTACTAATTTACGTCTATCGCGTATTTCTTGAATATGTACGACCCATAAAATAATAAAACGAATAATTTTGAACCATTGCTATTAATTGTGTCCTAACTTAAATGTGACGCATCGAAATCCAAATATAGCATTTGCCGTTTAATATTATTAATGGTGTATACGAAAGTTGTTGAGGGTCGACTCTAAATTTACTCAAGTGTGTAAAGGAAATAAATAATAATAATTAAAACAATGTGGAAGGTTTGGAGTTATCAAGTTGTTACAAAATTGAATTTTGCGACGGTTATTTGCGTTCAAACTGGGTTTATATTACACGTGTAACATAGTTTTAATTAATTAGGTATTCTTAGGTTGTTGATATATTGGTTCAAAACTATGTAGAAGCTACGGTTTGAGGTTGTCGCAATCTCGATATTGACATGTTACATTTTAATTCTTAGGTACCACAATATTAAAGATTTCATATCATATTTAAAATGTAGGGATCAAGTGCAAAGATTCTCCCCACTTTATTGTACTTAGGGCTGCAAACGAGCCGAGCTACTCGGGACTTATTCGGTGTTCGATTCGGTAAAAGCTCGTTCGAGCTCGAACTCATTAACAAACGAGCCGAGCTTCGAGCCCGAATTCGAGCTCGGTTAACTTAACGAGCCGAACTCGAGCAGTAAGGTGTTCGGCTCGTTTTGCTCGTGAACGTGTTCGGCTCGTATATTAATCGAACATGTTCGCGAGCCTGCTCGCGAACTCTTAATCGAACCTCTAATCGAGCCTGTAAACGAGCTTTAGCATTTATGTGTAAAAAATTGTAGGTAAGAGGATTTGAATTATTGTCAAATGTTAATGAGTTAAAATTAATTTCAAATTACAACCAAAACTAATTAAGGACTATACCATAATTAAAATTATAAAAATATTAACTTATAATATTTAATATATATCATCAAATATCATCAATTTATTTATTTATATTTTGTACATTTATTTATTTATTTATTATTTTATAGTATCCAATACTTTTAAGTTTTAACTAAATACAAATATCATGTCTTTTAAACGAGCTCAAAATTTTAAACGAGCTCGGACTCGAGCTTTTCACGAGCCAAATTCGAGCTCAAGTCCGAACCGAGCACGAGCCGAACTCGAGCCGAATTCGAGCTCAAAATTTTTAACCCGAGCCGAGCTCGAGCCTAGATTTAAAGTTCGAATCGAACTCGAACCCGAGCCCGAGCCTGTCAAATACTAAACGAGCCGAACCCGAGCAGACCAATACTCGATCAGGTTCGGCTCGTTTGCAGCCCTAATTGTACTCAAATGAATGAAGAATCGAGTCTTTTCAATACACTCGTTAATCTAGCGACATAATTTAATATTCCCTCGTCTCACTTCGCTAATCCCGTTAGTGCTTGTTTGGTAGAAAAAGTGTGATATATTGATGGAATAGTAAACTATGATATCATGGTTACTATCCAAGTACAATTCTCATGGGGGAGAGGTGTGATATGAATTCATGGTGTAATAGTGTATTTCGACCGGGCCGGAGAATAGTAACGAGCTTTCAACTTTTTGAATCATGAATACCAAACATGTGACAAGGGTGTGATATCTTGATCTAGCCCATGATATCACCCCTACCAAACATGCACTTAGATGTTTATATGTAAGTTACATAATATTTTAACAAGATTAACGAAGTGGGACGGAGGGGTATCTGATGTTGGCCTACTTAAAAAAAATACTTTAGCTCAATGTAGGGTTGGGCCTAGTGGGCCTAGGAATAAGCTTGATAGGGAAGCCCTTATCCACTTATGTAATTGGATAAGTACATGCTAATAGATTAATGGATAATTATTAAACACGTATTCATGAATTTGCATACTCCCTCCGTCTTTAAATAAGTGTTCCCAATGTAGTGTAAATTACACTACATCGGGGACACTTATTTAAAGACGGAGGGAGTATATTCTATCCACTTATATTTTGAGCATGCAAATCCGTTAATGAGCAAATCACATAATTCATGATTAACCTTATGGTATTATTACTTCATCAGTCAGAAAAAGAACGTAACAGTTTTAGTGAGAAGGAACGAGTAAATATAAGTATTTGTCGTATTTTGCTTTTGAAATTTGTTAATGTGAATAATTCTTCACCCTACTACTCGACAAATTGAATACATAGGATATAGTCACTTTAAATTTTCGATAGGTCCAATTTAATTGAGTTTGTTATATAGATAAGAATGTAGGTATTTGTTGAAAGATGCTTTGTATTTGAGAAATTGATACTAATTGGAAGTATGTATGCATTTGACTAGACAAGATATTAATATTCCTTTACAATTAGTTTCTCAAACTCCAATTTTCCTTCAAAATCTTTTTTAAATAATTAGACGCAACCTTAAATGCGACGAAGTGGGCCCTAGTGTTAATTTAGGTAATTATGTTAAAATTGAGGGCCAAAATGCAAAATTTTAACATCAATGACTATTTTCTCCCCAACATGGGCCAAGGGCCCAAGGTTTGTTAACAAACGAAAAAGGAAAAAGGAAAAAAGAAAAAAAGAAGAAACAAACAAAAAAAATTGGGTGACTTTAACTTTTTTTCCCCTTCTCCTTTTCCAGTTTATATGAATGGAAAATTTGAGTTATGATGGGCCGGGCCCACAAGAAAGATATTTTTTTTAAAAAAAAGGTGAATAAAAAAGCCCAATTGAGTAAAAATGTCTGAGCCCGGGTTCGAACCGGGGACCTCTAGTGTGTGAGACTAGCGTGATAACCGACTACACCACCCAGACTACATTAACATTGATATCGAATACTTAACAAATTCAAGTTTCGAAAGTTAACTCTTTCCGGCACGGGAATTCGGACGAGAGTGATGATAATAAATAAAGCAGTTTGAATGAATTTTAATGGGATGAAATTTTGTCATTTGAGATAATATCTTTATCGGTGGAACGAACGAAAATAAAACTTATTCTTATATCAATAGGACACAGGGAATACATCAAAATAAAATTGCAATTGAGTTGGGAGTTTGCAACAAAAATAAATGATTCACTCACGATGGATGTTAAATTATTGAACACTGAGTGATAACTGAATGAGAAATTTTGCCACACAAAGTGATTAGAACTCCGGTCAGAAGTAGAGCTGTCAAAAAAAGCCCAAATCGGCCCGGCCCGACGGGCGGCCCGGGCCCGCCCGCACTTTTGGGCGGGCTTCACACTTCAAATACCCGCCCAAAAAAACCCGGGCTTTTTTAGCCCGCCCAGAGGGCCCGCGGGCTGCACGGACTTGGGCCTAAAAAGCCCGGCGGGTACCGGGCCGAAGCCCGCTCGTAAACAAAATTTATTTAATAATATTATATTATTATTAAAAATTAAAATTACACCTAAACTAAACCTAATAATCTAATATAGAAAATAAAAAGACTCAAATACTTGAAAATTTATCAAGTTTTTATTTGTTATGTGTGGGAGTTTTAAGATTTTTAATTCTTAGAATGTTGGATTTAAGTTTTACTTTGTTGCGACTTTTTTTGGATTCTATTATAGTATTTGGGAATTTATTGAGACTTATTATTTATGAATATTATCATATATTTGAGTTTATTGTACTTGTACTAAAATTAGAAGGAAAAAAAAACCGGGCGCCGGGCGGCCCGGGCCCATGAAATTGACACCTCTAGTCAGAAGTATAATGCATAGAAAACGAACCGAAAAAGAACACGAATCTACCTCCAAAATCGAAATTGAACCATCGTCTCCATCCGATTAACACTCACACAAAAACATAAATTAAAATCCAGTAATATAATCAATGACCATCAAATCCAGTAATAGTACCATCACACACACACACACCCGCAGGGGTGTGTGCGTGTTTTTGCAGCAACTACATTAACCACATTCAATTAGCCCTACGAGGAGGACGACGAGGATTGAGCTGGTCGAGTTCACTGACAATGGAGTACGCCGAAAACCCGAAAATGGGCACGAATTTGTTCCCGCTCTCGACGACCTCATCCGCCACGTCAGCGCCCTCCATCGCCCTCCGGCAGCTGCTGACGCAGTCCGTGCTGGCGGTCAACAGGTCGTACGTTGGCATCAAATACTCCTTGACCTTGACCTCCTTCAGCGCGCTCCCGAACCGGACCACGATCTGGTCGTACGCCACCTTGCACTCCTCGAACGCCTCCTTCGCCGCCCGCCCGGCGGCCCCCACCCGGTTCGCCACGTGCCTCTGCGTACTTGTCGAGTTTGAAATTCCGGCCTCGATGATCGAGACCGAGAGGCCGACCAGGTCCCTGGCCGACGCCACTCTCGGCACGGACCCGAGCACCTCGAGGCAGAGGTCCGTGTCGATGTCCACGGAGGCGTTCGAGCACGCCTTCCGGACCAACAGGGGCGGGGCTGCGCCGGCGACGGCGGTTAGGGTTAGGATGGAGGAGATGATGAAGAATAATGTAGGGATTGAAGGAGGCATTTTTTGTTCTCTCTTATCTCTTCTTTTTTTGGGGGGGGGGTTAATTTTGTTATGAGTTAGTTAAGTAGGGATGTTGATGTTTATACATATATATATAAGAGGAAAATTGAGTGGAAAGTGTAATAATATTGTTTTGTAAGAATTGTGGAATTGAATAAAGAAAAATTATAAATATTGTGTAGTAAATATGATGATCTGTGGATTTGATTGGCTAGAAAAATCTAGTCTGTCATTTAAGTGGGGTGATTTTTCGTCTGATCAATTATTTTGTCTCACTTTTTATTTAAATGAATCTATTATAGTAATCAAACGAGACATGCTAGTTGGGACGAAGGAGTAAATGATTATTATCATTATGCTTCCCATTCATAATTGTATTTTGGCTTTTAAGAAAATAGAGTAGTAAAATTAACCAAAAATAAAGGAAAAGGGAAAAGGGAATTAAAGAGGAAAAAGAAAGATGATTTATTGAAAGTTTAGAGGAGTGTAGTATTGGTAACAAAATACTCCTTAGATAGTCATTAGTCATTATACCTTCTAAAAGCAAGGCAAAATGAGTCTAGTCTCTTAAGTACCTTAGTTTTGGTTTACGGTGAAAAATAATAATGTCCTCGACAGAAAGTAAGGGTCGTTTCGTTCCAAATTGCATTTGGCCATTTATTGTGAACGACAGAGCTAACACTATCATATTTCCGTAAAAAAGAAAAAAAAAATTGAATTTTATAACCATGAATCTCGTCAAGCAAAACTCTAACAACGGAAACCTTTTATTGGGAACAAAATACATTGTACTGAAATTCATTACATCTCAACAAATAAGAGGTTATTAAAATAAAAAAATTATAATCATGTAGTTTTATTGGCGCGAAAGTTCATCAAGGACATTAAACGCGGAAAATCCAAAAATCGGCACAATTTTATTCCCCTTGGAAATAATTTCGTCCTTAATTCCTTTCGACGCCAGAGCCTTTTCACATACTTGAACATCGTCAGTGCTAGCGATAAGAACGTCATACGTTGCCGTATCATATTCTTTTATTTCAATCTCACTCCTTGCACTCTTGAACGACCCAACTACTCCATCGTATGCCTCTTTGCAACTCTTCATGGCACCCTTTAGATTATCGCTCGTACCGGTCTTCTTGAGCAAGCTCTCGATATGCGTAAGCGTGTCCGTCGACCTCAAAATCCCCGTCTCCACGATCGCTATCGATAGATCCAACAAGTTCTTCGCCGAAGCTACCTTCGGTAGGGGTTCAAGAACTTTTAAACATGTCTTTGGTTCGATGCCCCGGCTAGCGGTGTTGCAAGCTTGCTTGAGCAATGCACTTGAACATGTGGAATTGGGTGTTGAAATCAAGATTAGAATAAAGGGAATGAGAGAAAACATGAGAGTTGAAGCAATTGAAGAAGGCATTGTTATTTTAGGCCTTCAATTTTATTTTATTTTTTGGCTACGAAGAATTAAGAAATGTGTGTATTGTTTATATAGTGGTGTTAGAACTTATGAGCGATGTAACGTTTATTAGGAAATAATTATTCATGGTTAATTTCCTTTATCACAATTGATTTAGTATGGAAATTGGAGTGATTTTGAATTCTTGAAATAATATCATTTTTTGGATTAATATTTAGGAATATCAAATCAAATCTCCAATTTTATTTTATTTTTCAACAATCACGGTCAATGATTTACGAGATGTATTGAATTTTATTATTATTGTATTTAAAGAGAAATGCTCTCGTACTCATCATCAACATTATTAATGGCTAACAGATGACGTGACATATTATTAATGAATAAAATATATAAATATATACCTAACCCATCTGAAAAATGAAACTCTAATATTATCACATCAACATTGAACACATTAAAAGTGAACGGTGGATAGGAGAGCGTTTCTCCGTATTTAAATGCAATATTATGAGAAATCCTCAGAGTTCAAAACTGATGAGATTATAGCAAGATATGATAAATGAATTATTCTATAATCTATTACCATAATTACCAATAATTCTATTAATTGTGTTTTTATTATTTGGTTAGGAATACCATTAGGTTCCACTTACCTTTCATAATCTTGATTTGACTATAATTTATTCAATTTTATTATTATTATTTTTTTTTTAAAAAGGGGGCCAATTACTCAACACTGCAAATTTAGAAATAAAGTAACTCAGATTTAATAATTTTAAATACTCCGTGCTCTTAAGCTATAATGGGCCACTCTTCCTCCCTCAAGCCCAAATTAAGGCCCACTAAAAAACTAAGTGGGCTGGCCCAGTTAGACAAATTGGGCCCATTAATCAAGACTCTTTCTCCTCAAGCCCAAAATCGAGGCCCAAATTCTCCCTCACACATACTATAAACTTGGCCCACTTAGTTAAAAGAATCCAGGAATATTCGGAGATTTATTTATTTATTCATAATGCTTCCCTATTCCACATGGACATAATTCATTTAATTTTTAACATCATTTTTTTAATTTTAGAATTTAATTTATTTTATACTCCTCTCGTCCCGTTCATATGGAGATAAGTTTTTCTTAACACAAAAATTACGACGTAAGTGATAGTGTTGAACAAAGCAGTGCGTAGTGGTTAATTTTTTCGTTGTTGGTTATACAAGGCAATGTTTTAAAAACCGGACCGGACCGGCCGGTTCGACCGGGAACCGGACCTGGACCGGTCCGGTTTGGACCCTAAAACCGGCAATCTTGAAAAACCGCCATCAAACCGCCAAAACCGCCCAGAACCGCTTTGAACCGGGATGAACCGGGAACCGGGCCGGTTTTCAGAGAACCGGACGGTTCTCTCTCTTACCCAAAAAAAATATACATTTTGTGTCCAAAGAGAATTGAACCCATGACCTACAAGGTGAAAGACTAGAATTCCACCATCTACACTACAATAACTACTTGTATACATAATACAAATTTAGTTTTATTTAACAATCGACTACATAGAAGTATATTTATTATATAAATGTCTATTTTATCTCTCTCTTTCTGATTCCCAACTAATTTTCAAGAAAACGACCTATTAACGTAATGTGAATTATTCACATTTTATGATAATAAAGATAATTTCACATTTTATTAATCTTCATATAGCTACTAAGAATAAAAATTAAGTATAACCAATAAATTTTTATTGAAAAAATACTTTTAAAACATGATATTTAAATTATATTAAGAATAAATTAATTTTTTTAGCTTTAATATATTTTTTACCTTATAAGTTATAAATTTATTCATATTTTTATATATATCATGTATTTATTTATTATTAATATTATTTAATATTAATTTAATTATATAACGGTTCAACCATGGTTTAACCGGTTCAACCAATTGAACCATGAGCCGAAAGCCTCACCGGTTCGACGTCCGGTTCGGTTTTTAAAACATTGATACAAGGGAAACCCAAATAGAATGGGAGAAGTGTTTTCATTATTTACCTATTCCGAATTGAATTGCTATTAGCTCTTACTCACTCTATCCTGTGGCATTAGTCTCACTTTCCTTTTTTATCTGTCCCATTTATTAGTCCTATTTCCTTAAAAGGAAATAATTTAACACACAAAAACATCTTTTAAAACCCCTTTATCTCTACATGTCTTGATTACTGTGCCATATCCAAATGAGACTAATGCCACGGGACGGAGGGAGTACTTAAAAAAAATAATAATAATAATAAAAATTATACCACTCCGGTCCCAACCAGTTGAACCATTTCCCTTTTTGGGACGTCCCACACCTATTGACTCATTTCCTTTTTTTTGAAATAATTAGAGTATAATTAGTACAATTAGTAAACCTCTTATTACACTTAACATTCCATGCTTAAATCTCATCCACTCATTTTTCTGCACGTAGTTCAATACAATTTAAATTTTGAAACTTTAAATTATTATAACTTGCTCGTTTGTTATCGGATTTTTATGATTTTTATATCGAATTAAAGGTCTTGATACGATCTTTCATTTAAGATCAAACAAGAACATGTTTTTATACATCTATGAATCTCTGTTTCTAAAATATGTCTAAATACATAAACTACATTACATTCCCTACAAAATACACTTTATACAGTAAATATTTTCGTCTTAATTTCCGTGTATAAAGCAAATGGTTCAACTGGTTGGGCCGGAGTGGTATATAAGAGGGAAGAGGAGGAGGGTGGAGATGATATTATTGAGGGGCGTTTGTGTTTTCTGCAATTTCTTTCTCCTCCCTCAATAAATTCAATCTACTGCTATTTTTTTCCTTTTGATTTTTAGCGCACATCTCTTTCACTCTTCTACCTCCCTCGATTCATCGTCAATCGCCCCTAAATTCGGCCGAATTGTGGCAGGTCGGAGCCCTAATTCCACTGGTGCTGCGATTTTCCTGGGGTTGGTATATATGTATTTGAGTGGAGGTTATGGGGCTGTTTAAGAGACTCGCGGGGATACTAGGGTTCTCCAAAGACGAAGACCAGCACCACCGCGACGTCGACGCTGCTGCTGGGGCCTCTCCGCCGCCTCCGTTTTCTGTCCCGCCTGCTGCCGCTGCTACTTCTTCGGCTCAGCATCCGCACCGTAGGGGCTTCGGGGTTCCCACTCAGGTCACCGTCGAGCGGGGCCCGCCCGCTCCTCTTCTCGTCTTCTGCCCTGCCGGAGATGGTGGAATTCAGGTATTCTCTTCTTTAGCTTGCTTGCTGAAATTTACGATTTGGTAATTAGCTGATTGGGTTGAAATTTGTGTAATCCATCTCTTTGCTGAGTTGATTGGGGTTTACTGTGTTGAGTATTTGAATGTGATGTAAATTTGAGGTTTTAGATCTGATAGAGAGCGATGTGTGCACTCAGATCAGTGTTCTGAAATTTGCAAGTGAGTTGATTTTATTTTTATTTTTTTTTAATTTTTACGAGAATGTACTTTTCATAGATTAGTTAGATGATGAGAGCTACGATTTTCTAAATCTAGCGCACTTGCCTAAAATGTGTGTACTGTGCTGTGAGATCATTATGAATTGAAGAATCCAAATCTGCAACATTATCTAGGATTATGAGAAGAAAGGATTGCTGGGAGATTAATTAAGCAAAGTCCATGACACCTGGCATGTTTTTGTCAACAGTTTACCATGCTTGAGTTAATTTTTTTTTTTTTCCAGCTTGTGATCTGCAACTTGTATGTAGTGCTAGAGTTGAGGATTTGCCTTTGTTTAAGCCTTAGCACATAAGAGTTTTCCTAGGGTACTACTATGCGGATGCGTCTGAGTTGCTCCACAAGACTGTCTGAATAAGTTGCATAGATGGAGCGAGAAATACCATTAGGGAGTCCGGTGTCATGCTGTTTTATGTAAGTCTGATATAATTTAGAATGCCTAGAGTTAGATATTGATTAAGTTTTTTCTTTGACATAAAAGAAATGGGAGAAAATCTGGTAGAACTTATGTAAATTCTATAGAAGGTAAATAGTACTAGCATATAAACTGAAGGGTACTTTCTTTTGCAAGATAAACGAATCTGTACTAGAATAGGAATGGGGCATAGCCATGCTGACAACTTTCCAGGACCTGCATGCATCTCTATCTGAGATATGTCAAAATGAGCTATTGTTGTTTTTCTTTCTTAGGGGTTGTTTGCTACTCATCTAGTATACAGCATTAAGATGGTATCTTCTGGAGTGTGGGGTTAGACTGTTATCCTTATGTTAATCAAACATTGGTCTTAAACATTTTGTTTGATTACTTAATCTCAAAATTGAACATATTATATGAGACTTCGCCATAGCTTTTCTGTAAATTTGGAAAGGTGGGATATTTGAAACTTGGTAAAGGTTTTCATCGGAGACTTGCTAGATCTTAAATAAGGGCATCCCAGGATATTAGATATTTGCTGGCTCTCCAGGCCTAGAGCTGGATTCATTGGTCTTACACCTCGATAATTTACCTCTTTAGTTGCACAGACCCTATGAAATTTGTTATATTGTATCCTTGTTTCTCGTGTTTACCCTTACTAGATACCGATTCCAGATTATTAACTAGGTGTATCTCAATAATTTCTTAATGCTATTAGTTATGATATCCTATTTAAACTGCCAAAATTCTACTTCGGTATCACTTGTCTTCACTGGTGTCAGTAACTTAGTGTCATGTTTACTTTTACCATGTTTATGACATATCTCCTGATTATGTCCCTCGTTACTTAGGGCTTGAGGTGGTATGCAAGGCGCCTTAAAATAGATGAAGATGGAGATGTAGCTGACGAGTTCCTCGATGAACTTTCACCACATGTTTCAAGAAGTGTAGAAGCACACGAGAGACCAGTACCAAGATTTGAAGTGAAGTGCGGCGCAAAACCTGCTATAGTGAAGAATCTGGCATTGTTACCTAATGGTAAAATTCAACATCTTGTGGAGTATCAAGGCAGGCTGGAGTGGTTGTAACTAACGTTTTAAGAAGCAGTCGATTACTTTAAGGGATTGGTTTCCCTGTTATTTATGCTGGTCCGTTTTGTCGTAACACTAACTGCTGTGGGTCGACATTCTTCCTCAAGATTGTCTTTCTGAAAACACGATGGGAAAATGCAAAAGACAACGGTCGCCTGCGTTTCAACGAAGCTCTTTTGCATGACGACATTTTGTATCTTGAAAACTTGGAGTATTATTGTATACAGGTTATTGGGAGTTGAGATCTTGTTATTTAAACCGTCTCATTTTATCGGTGTTTCGTTTATATTATCGAAGATTTTGCTGTTTTAAAACCTTAGAACATCTTCAATTTATAAAAAATGAATCACACGAAATCTCTAAATATTGTGAATCTTTTCTTTCAATGGCTATAACTCCTATTGTTCCATTATCAAACATTATTCTCCTCGAATAGGTAGTAACAACAAATTAAAACCTTAAAACATCATCAGTTTATAAAGGTGTGCCATTGCTGAGACCATCAGCAATGTCTATCATCAACCTGGCATACTTCGTAGCCTCTTGGTTCTTGTCCGAAATCTCGGTACTCTTCAACTTCGCGGCAGCCTTAACACATTGGTTTACATAGTTGTTGATGACTTCACCGTCCGAACCTGCAACTACCGGTTCTTGAGAAATATCGGTAATAACCTTGGTCATGTATCCGGCTATTTCCTCATAAGCTGATAAGCACTCCCCGACCGCCTTCGTCTGCTTCTTGTCGTATATATTTTGTAAAAACGATATGGTCTTGCACGTGTAAATCGAGGTCGCGTTTATAGCAACCTCGAGAAGAGGGACCAAGTCATTTCTTTTAGCATATGCAGCATGACTTTTCTTGAGAACACTCAGGCAGAAGGATCTTTCCACATCCAGCCTTCTGTAGAGGCAGAAATTGTTCACCGTCTCGTACGGAACCGGCGGTGCAGCCGCCGCCAGTTTCGCGAGCTTTCCCCTGCGATTCTGTGCATTTGCTGGTGAAAGAATGAACGAATGGAGGGCGATTGTGAAAAATACAAGTACAATTTTTGATGGATTCATTATTTTTGCAATGGTATGAATCCAAGAATGCTACTTCACATGCTCCATGCTTAATCTATTGGTATATAAATATAGTGAATAATATATATTTGGAATAAATGAGGCTGTTACTTAACACATTAAGTTATGGCTTTACTTTAATTGACACTAATAACTTGCATTAATTAATTTCCACCTTAATTAATCTTTTCACAAATTGAAAAAAAAAAAAGCTGAATAAAATAAGATGAAGCTGCAAAATAAATACCTTCCCAAATCTATGTAAGAAGTTAATTACACAAAGAATACCAATTCATAAAACCCCACACAACTACAGAATATCAAATGGGAGAGAGAGAGGCCAGGTTGAATTTTTTGAGGAAAATACAAAAGAAAACCCACATTTTCCCCCACCACAAATTACAGACCCTTCATATATTTTTTTTTTTTTCCATAAAAATATTAAAGAAAAAGATAGTAAAAATTAGATTTGATCGATCCGAGGTAGCACAAATTCGGCCTCGGATAGAATAAAAGATTGGCATTTTTTTTTTTTTTCTTTTCTTGTAATAACAAAATGCAAAACGAACAGCATCGACCTTATATATCTCCAGAGAGCTCCATTCTGAGTTTTGCAAGTTTTTACCCCATTGATGCCTGATGCAGCAGCTTCTCTCCGTCGCGAATCATTGGAATGCTTCCTTCGGAGTCACGTAGCTTCCCTCGTTTCCCATTTCCCAACTCCCGCTTCTTCCCCAGCTCGGGTTTCGTGTTTCTGATTGAACAGCCGGGCCACGTCTATCTGAACCTATGGCAGAGTCTGCTTCGGATGAATTTTGATGAGGGACGTCGCTTCCTCTGCTACGGATGTCTGCTTCGATATCTTCGATGTTATGACGTTGGGATATCTTTAGAAGGTCTCCACCTATGTCTAAATCGTCCTCCACCTTCATTCTCCGTCGGTCATCTCCGGTTTCCTCTGTTTCGGCATCTCTTGAGGCGGGCATGGGTGGCCTCTGGGATTGGGATTCCTCCTGAACCAAAGCTCGGAAGTTGTTCTTTGAAGGCTTCACCTTTGTACAGAATACTTCGGAGAAGTTGTTTAAGCAGCCACGGTCGTAGACATTGATTCTGTTGTCAGCTCTGTAGCGGAAGTTCTCATAGGTTGTCTGTACAGTAAACGCGAAACAGAAACTTGTATTAACATGAAGTATTGCTCAAATTAAGCAAGCAAATTGATTCACAAATGAGATTAAAGTAATTATCAACCACCATCACAGCAATAATGCATGACAATAACGGACGATGCATCCTACCAAAACTAAATAGTACAAAAAATGTGGACCCTACACTTTCTCCTAAACACATGCCCAGAGGAAACGAGGTATATTATCAATGAGACAGCTCTAAAAGGAAAACAAGACATTTTGAATCGGATGGAGGGCAGTAATATGTGAAGTGGATATAAAAGACATGAATGTTTCACATTGGGAACGTATGGAACCTAGGAACTTCAGCACACTGATGCAATGGGAATATTAAGGCCTTGATGAATCTTTGATAGGATTATAAACTCTTAGCCCCCCTCACATTAGCCTTAGATGTATCTTCCAACTCGATCAAACAGGTGGAGCCAAAAAAAGATCAAATCCTTCTTAAATTGTTGCAACGTGCCATATGCACCCTTCTTCCTCTTATTAGATTAAATATAACTATGAAAAGCGATCCTCTAGGATGCCTCAATTAACTACTGGGAGGTGATGCCTAAATGGGCTCTCTCTAGTTCTATTTCCTCAAAAAAATTGTCAACTGTCAAGAAGCAGCAACAGACTCTTTCTCAAGTTTCAACAGATGATGATTCAGTATATAGAAGAAAGATAATGATAAAAATTTGAAAGCAAACCTGATTTGTGCTAATGAGATAAAGGTGAAAGCCAGTCAGTCCACCAACAAACCATAAGGATATGAAACAGTAACCCATCAGAATCACAGATGCAGGAGATTCTTTCATTGCCTTCCATACAGTACCTTTATGGTCATCCATCAGAACCTTGATATAGAAAGCTGATATTGCAAACACATATATGCAAAGAAGTGCTGCCGAGGAAACGAAACAGAAGAAGTATCTGTAGTTTCGCTGCAAGTTGAAGGAAAGAAAAAAGGACAGGTTAGGCTTAACGAGCAGTGGTTTAGAAGATAAAACAGAAACATAATATGCTGGGAAAAGGAGGGGAAGAAAGGAGAGTAGCAAATTTAAAGAAGATATCTTACCAATCCTATGCACTGGCCTACCCAAGGGCAGTGATGATCAAAACGCTCGACGCAATTATTGCAAATCGAGCAGTGTGAGCAGCGAGGAGGACGGTATAACATACAAGTATCACAATATTTAACTCTGACTGGAAGCCCATTGACCATTACTTCTTTTGTTCGAGGAAACTGGAGGCTTGGTGTCTGCCTTCCACCAACCTCAGCTGAAGCAGAAGTATCATAACGAAATTCTTCTTCTGGAGGGTGTGAATTCCTTGGGACAATTCCAGGATCTCGAGATGAGGTAAGAAGCAAAAGCACTAGCACCTAGAATAACCAATTACAGATGATTATAAGCCACAAAATGATTTGCATAAAACATCATTCTTTTTGCAGAATCACATTAAATACAAACACAATGTTGAAGACATTTGGTACTTGGTATTGGTGATGCGAAAAGAAGAAAATCCAATCACACTCACTGGCTGTGTTTTGAGAGTATAAAACCAACAACAAATAGCAGAAAGTGTGGGTGTGTGTGGGTGGGTGGGGGGTTACAGACACCTATTGGAACATTACTCCAGAGCTTTCAAACAGGCTCCTTTGGAACTGCCATTATGGCTTTATATAAATCAATAATGAATTCAGGTTCACAAGGATTATTGGTTAAAACAACTAGCATTGCAGTTAAAGAATGTATGGCGCCAAGCAAGCAAGAGTACTTAGTGTGTGTGTGTGTGCGTGCGCGTGCGAACATACACACTCTGTGTTCAGGTAGGTATTCCAACTCAGATAAGTTAAAGACTAAGCTATTGCACAAACTTCACGCTTCATAAGCCATTCCATGGTCGATCAGCTCATACTTAATAACAATGAGGTGAAGTGTACATCTGATACTACAGCAAGTCACTATATAATTTGACCCTATAAAACACAACTGAAGCTCTTTGCTAGACTAAAGCTCAAGATACAGGGATCTGTAGTACATTGTACACTAAAGCTCAAGATATTGGCCCTCTTTCCCATATAGGCAATGCCCTGTATCAAATTGCAAAAACTTGGACACTGAACAATAATCTTTGATCCAGAGTCTATGAGTGCATCCTTCAAACAGACATAAAATTCTCATGTTACAGGAGAGTTCTTTAAGGGGATCAACATTAAATCCGGCGACTGCATCATTTCAGAAATTATTAACTCCTTACTTCAGAAATTGACAGTTGACCACCAGTCTGTATTACAATGGTATGTCTAAGGAAGTGTATATTGGCATAAGGTGTGGAAATCACATTATTGCAATAGAACACAAATAGAAGTTTGTCCAGTACACATGTTGATAATAATCACACAAGATGGAAAATTCTTTCTAAATAGTAGTTATGGTCTAGGGATAGGTCATTGCCAGAGAGCTAGAACAGGAAAACATAATCTCTTGACAAAAGAACCTCCTACATTAGCCTTCCCCTGTGACCACTATTATGGTAGCTATGTCAAAGTATCCCCCTCATATGAAAGAGAATTCCATAGAAGATTTCCATTTGCATAAGAGATATCCCAAATTAATTTTACACTCAGATCAAGACGGGTATAGATGCTAAGCCCTTATAAACCTGTAGAAAAATCACCATAACAGACTATAGACAAAAGTGAGGGAGTGTGCATCCATCAGCAAACCATTAGGGGTATATAAAAGCCACAATGGATATTAAGAACTAACATGAATGGTGAAGACTATAGCAGCTACAATGGTTGCGTATCCTGCATTATACACGGAGAACTGATGGCGGAGATGCCTCGCGACAAAGACACAAAAGATAATGACAGGGGCGATGATCAAAAATAACGTGACAAGCAGTGATCTTGCATCGGGGCCAAATATCAACCTCCCACCAAGAAAAAATATCTGCAGAAGATGTGCATTAGATATGTCATCTACACATAAAATATCATAAACTTTACGTGACCAAAATTTGACCAAATAAACTAACTATCCAATTTCAGATATTCAGTTGATGAGGAAGATAACATGTGGAAGAATATCTAAATAATGCTAAAACCAAAAAAACAATTAACATTCAGAATTGTAGCCTGTAGCTGTGTGCTCGCCATCCCACTCTCAAAAAGACACTTTTCCATCACTTAACATCACAGAAATGTTTGGCTACGTCACATAGACTCACATACAAGTTCTTTACAAATTAGTCCTGACTCCTGAATATGTATGATGATTGATAAAACATCTGCACAGACTGTTTCTATTACTAGATCTCTTCCTTCTTCACTTGGAACCTATCTTACATCTTTTGAGTTTCTTTCAACATCACAGTATAATGAGTAAAGTGTATACAGCCTGATAGTAGACACAAGTAGTATATAGGAGATATAAAGGATCTTAGCCATAGGTTTATGATACCACCAAACTATTTTTTATGATACCACCAAGCTATCAAAAGGCTTTAATAATTAATATCAGATCCATCTATTACATAGGCAAGTAACTATAGCCATAAGGTCAGAATCTCCACAAAGCAAACTTTCACAGAAAGGAACATATGTTCAAAGGTATCCAATGCAATGGTGAATAAGCTAAACTCTACATGCTGAAAGGATGCAAGCTAATGTTAACATCTACTTGATATTGACAATACAAAAGTCAGAATGATGAGAGAACTTGTCAAGATAAGTATTGGGCAGTTTAACATGCACTGCAGAGGCGGAAATGTTCAGATTTATAACTGCTCAAGGGTGTATGCATAAGAAATTTGTGAAGTTTGGTCATGAATAGAGAAGAACCCTGATATTATAATCCGTGTCAGAAATGCCATTCACCAAAATTTAGCCAGTTGGCATGAAAAGATAAGGAAAAAAATATAATGTCACATTGAATATATTTGACCCCAATTATCGAGTTCCGTTATAGAGATTCTGCACCAATTGTCAAAAGCCGGCCAGCATCAATATACATAAACTTTTCTTTTTCTGATAAAGAAAGATGAATGTGCATTTTCATACTAAAACTAATTTCTTGTGTAGTAAGTTCCAGACCATGCAAAAAAGAATTTGACTCCAGGAGCAAAACTTAATATTATAAAAGGTACATTTACACATGATGCTAATGAATGCATACATAACAAAAAAATGATATGTAATGTTGTTACAGTAACTACAAGTCCTCAAGTGGTCAGCAAAATGGTATTCTACAATAACATACCAAGCACGAGTCAGAGTCATGGAAGAGCTTTATGCTTATGTCACGAAGATATAAGAGCAACTTATGGCAGATTATTGATTAAAATAGATCTCGTCATCCTAGATTGGTAACTAAAAGATAATTCTATAATAGTAACAGACAAACATGAGCTGTGCAAGGTTTTCATTCTAATTGCTAAATCGTGAAGATATAAGAAAAAACTAACGCATGTAAATGACTAGTTGTAACTTAATTGCTAGTTATTTTGCAAAAACACAAATTGGTCTAATTTTGCGGAGAACACAAATTGGTCATATTCACAGTCGAACCTCAAAGTTTCGCTTTATCCATCTCAAATTTGAATGTCAGGGAAACACATATATCATAAAAATGTGCATCAAAAGTATAGGTGTTGAAGAAAACAACTACACCAAACAAGTGAGGATTGTAACACTAGAAAGGAACCCACCCCGACCATATACATGCTCTTCTACGCATCCCAGGAGAATCAATAAAGTATACCATAACAGCAAGATAAAGAACATGTTCCAACCAATTATAATGAGAACAAGCACAAATAAATCTCCTATTCCACGCATATGCATTAACCAAAACCCACTAATATTCAAAACAGATGCAACTTGCAAGAACAACTTAAGCAAACAAAAGAAAATCCTTCAGCTGCCATACAATCACTTCATTTCTAAACAGAACTCAAAATGAGCAGCAGAAAAGGCAAGTACGAACACAAATATTTGAACTAAAAAAAAAAATACCTAAATCAACCAGCTTCAGGCACCAAAAATCCAAACCAAACAACCCTAATTTCGCATAACATCAACTACCAAGCTAAGCTAAAAACCAAACCAAAACAAATTTCAGAAAAACTCAAGAAAACGCGAAAAAACAGAACAAATCTCACATTGTTACCCTTCCAAACTTCGTGCACGCGCTTAGCCATCCAGCACAGAAAATCACTAGCAAAACACAATAAAACCCCAGGAAAATAGAAAATCCAATAAAACCACAGCTACGCCGGGAGCGAATCGAAGATTTCAAACTTGCACACTCTGTTCATCTCACGGAAAAAACACACACGCACGCAGCGACGGTGAGAGTGAGAAACTCTTCCTCTCTCTTCCTCCCTTTCCCAGTAATTAATGGCGTGCTCCCTTTTGTATTTTATTTGCCTCTCTGCGCAATAATTAGAGGAGGCTGGATTTTTGAAAACGCAGCGAATTTAAGATTTGGGGTTTTTTAGGGATTTTGAATAGTTGAGGGGTCTTCGTCTTCGCTTTTCTCCGAATCCTAATTTGACAGAGTGGAGAGAGAGAGAGATAGAGAGAGAGAGAGGTTTTGGAGTTTTTCAGGCTGCCCTATTTTTTTAATTTTCGAATGTTTTTGGGGAAATGAGGACTTTATTATTTTTTCTAATAATTTATTATGGAATTAATTAATTAATAATCACCTTTATATTAAGAGTGGATTGGTTTCTATAATTACCGACTTTTTATTTGGTGGTTGGGGAAATAATTATTATTTGGGGAAATATTATGTTGATTGTTAATTAGTAATTAATTTAGAGGGTGATGACCAAATTATTTATGGTGCAAAATTAATTGCAAAATATTGTTACTCGTTACTCATTGAAATATATACTAATATCATAATTGAGAAATAAATACTACTTTTAATTTTGTGTTATTTTTCAATATTATGGAGTAATATAATTCATTTTAATTTGATTTGGATATAAGAAAAGAAAATTATAGTATTTGTGTATTGACAGTGATGTTGTTGAAGTCAAAATATATATTGCTAAGTGCTAGACATTATACATGAGAATATATTTTGGATTAAGTTTTTATTTCGACTCGGATCGAAAAGGAAATCGAGCTTAATTTAAAGCTTGAGCTCGACTCGTTTTCGAAATAGTTTACGATTAGATCTGTTTGGGGTGATTGAGATAAAGTGAAAACAATATGAGCATGGGAAAATGTAGTTTCTTTTGACTAGAATAAGAAAAGGAACAAATTCTTGATGTCCTTTAATCTTTTTTGTTCAAGCATATACCCTTTAATTAAAAGGGCTGCATACTTATCACATTAATTTATGTTTGATTATTTTTTAACTACAATATTCGTGTTTTATTCCTAACTTTTAAAGAATAATCAATCTACATATGTCATTAAATAAAACGAAATGAAATGGGCTTAATAAGTGATTTTAGCCCAAATGAAATGGGCTTAAAAAGTGATCCATTTTATTTGGCCCATTTCGTTTGTTGTATATTGCATATATTCGACAAACGGATCAAACGAAATGGGTCGTAAAAATATAATTAAAGTTGGATGTAATTGGAATATAACCCGATCACGTTACGCATATTCCCTATGACCAAAATCCAAGTCAACCTTTGCAATAAACAAATACTACTACTACTACTCCATTAATAATAACTTGTTGAATAATTGAATTGCCAAATTTATAAGTACAATTCAAATGTTTTGGAACTATTTTTTCCAAGTAAAAACACATGAAATTTCTCATCAACTTGCAAAAAGTATACTAGTACTACATCCACATTAAAACCGAGCCTATACAAATGAGACGTAAGCAGTAGTATACTAGATCTCGTAATGTTTCAAACTGGGTTCAATGAACTTGGACAACTCCGATCCATTTTTATTGGGAAAATTTCGCATACTTAGAAAAGTATTTTTCTTTGATTTATAGGCGAAATATTGTGAACTAATATATCATGTTGAAACACATATATAGGTGTCACATGTTGATTGTGATATAGCATGGATTAACTAGAGAGGGAACCATTTTATAAAATTTATTTTTTTACTTCATTTTCATTTATTTATTATTGACAATATTATCCTTAATTTATTTGGACCCAAAAAAAAAAAAAAAGCAAAAAGGGAGCAATGGGCCAAAACCGTTGACGAGCCCAACTCGGTCTACACTTCAGACAAGAAATCCAAGTCTTCCTCTTTGAACAACTCTCTCTCTCTCTCTCTCTCTCTCTCCCCTCACCGTTAATGGCGGCTCCCTCATTTCTTCCCCTCCCTTCCCAGTCAAAACACCCATCTCCCTATCGTCCCCTCTCTCTCTAAAACCACCCACCCCCACCTCTCACCTCACACCCACCCGCCATCATCCACGATCGCTTTCTCTCTCTACATGTAATCCCAAGAAAGAGAAAGGAATGGATCAGACTTTTCAAGCAGTTCTGGCGGCCATAGCCAGCTTCTTCGTCGTGAGCTTAATCCTCGCCATAATCCTCGTCATCTGCAAGAGCGAATCCAAGCACCGCCGCCGCCGCCGCTCAATCCCTCAGTCCCGGGCCGGGAATCTAGTAACCCCAAAGCCCTACTCCGGGCCCGGCCCGGCCCTCTCCTCCATCTCCATCTGCGACAGCGCCACCTTCGACCCGAGCCTCCCCCACGTCTCGATGCAGGAGCTCGTCGCCGCCACCCAGGGCTTCTCCAGCGACCTCATCATCGGCGACGGCAGCTTCGGCCTGGTCTACAAGGCCCGCCTCAGCTCCGGCGCCGTCGTCGCCGTCAAGAGGCTCTCCCCCGACGCCTTCCAGGGCCTCCGCGAGTTTCGGGCCGAGATGGAGACCCTCGGAAAGATCCGGCACCCGAATATCGTCAAGATACTCGGGTACTGTGCCACCGGGTCGGACCGGGTCTTGATCTACGAGTTTATCGAAAAGGGCAGCCTCGACCAATGGCTGTACGACACGTCATCGTCCTCGGAGCAGAGCCTGGACGCTGACGTGGAGTTCAGACCGCCACTCTCGTGGAACACGAGGGTGGCGATCATTAGAGGAGTGGCCAATGGGATTGCATTTATGCATCACAAATTGGACACCCCTATAATCCATAGAGACATCAAGGCTAGCAATATTTTATTGGACGCCGATTTCGAGGTCCACATTGCGGACTTCGGGTTGGCCAGACGGATCGAGGGGTCCCACTCCCACGTGTCGACCCAGGTGGCAGGGACCATGGGGTACATGCCACCCGAGTACCTAAACGGTGCCACCACCGCCACGATGCCAGGGGACGTGTACAGCTTCGGTGTGCTCATGCTCGAGGTGGTGACGGGACGGAGGCCGAGCTTCCCGTTCCCCGGGGAGGACGGGAAGGAAGTTAGGTTAATGCAATGGATCTATCGGATGGTGGCGAAAGGGCGGTATATGGAGTTGGTGGACGCCAGTATCGACAAGGATCAGCTCGACACGAACACGGTGGCCGAGATTTTCCAGATCGGAGTGAAATGTGCGGACGAGAATAGTAGAAATAGGCCTACGATGAATCAAGTAGTGGAGGAGTTGAGTAGAATTTTGAGTGTGGATTGATCGATAAAAAGATGTATATAGATTGTGGTGTGTTGAAGCTAAAAGTATAATTGTGAATGAAGGATTCTTGCTCATTTTACCATCTTTGATTCTAATTGAAATTAATTTGCTATAGTTTTTCATTTAATTGGATTGTGTTACAAAGTTGATCGGAGATGTGTTGAAATAACATCATTATCTCTTTCAAACTTTAATAGTCTCGTTATATCTTCTTGAAATCTTACTATCGATGTCGATACAGTGCATTCCTATCATCTCCGTCTCGTATTTTGTGTTTTTTGGTAAATGGTGTTTATGACAACTGTTTTGATGCTTGGATGATTTAGCAACCGTTATTCTCCAGCTGTTGTTAGTGTTACATCTCCAGCTAAGCTTCATATATCAATGCCAATATTCTATGCTTAATTCACTTGGTCAAACATAACCCATCTCAATAATAGATGCATCAATTATTGAATTCATTTATTTATTTTTAATTCATTTAGTGTATACATGATTTGTAACATGAGACCAAATCCTTACTATTCTATTAAAATTATAGATTGAATAAATTAGCCATATGTAGTTTGTTAGGAGAGTTACTATCCTCTCACACCTCTGCTTTCTCTCATTCTCTGCCCTGTTTTTCTCTAATGAGAAGAAACTATACGTTGTCGACTCGATTTAGGTAAACTTTCATTCGGTTATAGTAGCCTTCAGATCACAGTGTACTCGAACGTGTTGACAGAACTAGACAACAAAAACCTGAAATAGACGATGGTTAGAAACGATGGTATCCGTTCTCTATAGACGGGGTTAGGGTAGGGTTTAGGTATTCGGAAACTAAGCGAAGGTACGAAAATCTAACACACTTGAGCTATGGTGTGTATGGCTACATAAGGAGGCCCCTTCTACATATGGAGTAGTAAGCAAGCAAGCACCGTCCTATAAACCAAATCCCATGATTTTCTTACAAAAACTAGACACGAATTCTGAATGGATTTCGGATGAACGAGAAATTAATACGAAACAGAAAATCGCAACAAGTGCAACATTGGGACCTTATGTATCCATTCAATATTCATACTCGGGCTAAATTGTTGGAGACACCAAATATAGTAAAGGAACGAGGAAAAGAAGGGAAGAAAATATAGGCTTAAATTTGGTGATAGTGTAGTTGGCTCCATTTAATGCCCTAGCAACTAACTACTATACACATGCCTATAAATTATCTTCATTTTGCATGATAATATCCTCTGCATCGAACATGGCTTCTTCAGCTTCTATGATTCTGCTAGTGTGTAATTTTCTCGTGTTTTGGTCGTGTTTCGATGGCGCAAGAGCTCAGAGTCGACCGGTCGTCCCGGGGCTTTCGTGGGATTACTACGATGTTTCGTGTCCTAATTTGGAAGCCATTGTTAGAAAACAGCTCAAGAAGGTGTTGAAGAAGGATATTGGCCAAGCTGCTGGTTTGCTTCGTCTCCATTTCCATGATTGCTTTGTCCAGGTTCATATATTCGACCTACTCAGATCTCGACTCGTGAAAAGTTTGTTCGAGCTTGTGTAGTGAAGTTGGTGAGCTTGTGTGTATATATGCAGGGGTGTGATGGCTCGGTGCTGCTAGATGGCTCGGCTAGTGGGCCCGGGGAGCAAACGGCGCCGCCCAATCTGAGCTTGAGGGCGGAGGCGTTCGAGATTATCAACGATCTCCGGCGACGGGTTCACGATAAGTGCGGCAGAGTTGTGTCATGTTCGGATATTCTCACCATTGCTACGCGCGATGCTGTATTTCTGGTAATCCAATCTTACATTTATAATTTAAATCGAAGATAATAAAATACGAGACGTAGCATAAAAATGTAATAGATAGATCGAAATGATATAAGTAGTGGGACCAAGTTATTTAGTTATGTAGTGCACATTTATGTTTGGGGGTCCCTTCCTATGTTTATGTAGTTGGGGGATAGTTATTAGTTGCTACTCAAAATTGCCCTATAGTCTAAGGTAACATTTTGTCTTGCAACATTAAATAAAAAATATGATAACATATATTGATATTATTAAGATTTAATAAGACTTTTCCTATTGTATTTTCATTCTTATCAACATCTATTTCAAAATTATAACATTATATTGGATGACATCATAAATATTTCGTACCGACTTCGCAGTCCGGTGGGCCTGACTACGACGTTCCTGTTGGCCGGCGCGACTCCCTCAACTTTGCCACGACCGCCGCAACCCTAGCCAACCTCCCGCCTCCATCGAGCAACACCTCCGCCCTCCTCACGTCGTTGGCCACCAAGAACTTCACCGCCACGGAGGTGGTGGCGCTCTCGGGCGGCCACACCATCGGCCTCGGCCACTGCACCTCCTTCACCCCTCGCCTCTACCCGACTCAGGACCCCACCATGGACAAGACGTTCGCCAACAACCTCAAGGCCATATGCCCCGTTGCCAACTCCACCAACACGACCGTCCTCGACCTCCGATCACCCGACACGTTCGACAACAAGTACTACGTCGACCTCATGAACCGCCAGGGCCTCTTCACGTCCGACCAAGACCTTTACACTGACTCTAGGACCCGTCCTATCGTCACCGCCTTCGCCATCAATCAAACTATGTTCTTCGAGGAGTTCGTCACCTCCATGATCAAGATGTCACAGCTAAACGTATTGACAGGATCACAGGGAGAGATCCGCACCAATTGTTCGGCTAGGAATTCGGGCAGTGTGTTGGTTACCTTGGTCGGAGAAGGAAAGGGGACATGGTCCGATTTCTAAGGGACCATCACACGTTAAAATGTGTACTACTACTATATTATCAAATAAATCTCAGTATGTATAGTGTGATATAACGAATTCACTTATATTAAAATTAAGCTGTTATAATATTCAGTACGTTTATTATCACACCGGAACGGATGTAATATTACACTATCAACCTCAAGTAAGTATATAAAATGTGTATATAAAATAAGAGTCACCTTTTCTACTCTTTCAAAGTGTATTATTACAAAGTCACACTCAAATATCATACTATAACTTATTTATAAGTAATAAAATCATCCTAAAATAAGTAAAAATGAAGTAAAATTTGAGAATCTAACACCCCTAATCATCGAGAGAATGAAGGTGAAGGAGATTATTTTTTCTCAAACTTGTGAAATCTCTAGAGGAAGAAGATCTTCTTGGGAGGTGAAGATCTAATCCATAGTTGTTCATACTTATTTTAGCAGAAGGCAAATTTATGATATTCTTAGCAGCATTGGCATGGGCTTCTGATCTTGTGGTTGGGTTAATGAGAGGAGATGTCTCTGCCCCATCCTTCTGCTCTCCCTCGCCGTCTCCCTTCTCCGATTCGACCTTCTTCTTCCGCTTCTCTTTCTGTGATCGAGGCCGCCGCCTTACTCTATTACCCCTATGCCTGCAGATTGAGTGATGGCAAGTAATTTGAAGCATTAGTACTATGAAACAAAAGTTTAATGTCATGTCATGTGTTCAGCCCGAGCAACTTACTTCCGTCTCTCGATTATTGGAACTTCTTCGTCGTCGTCGTCAGCTTGGATTTGCGGTAAACCGGAGAGATCGCATGCTAAAGGGCTACTATGAAAGAACTGCAAAGAACATGCATCATTAACCAAACTCTGTGTGTAGTGTGTCGTTACCGGTCCTTAAAATTTGCAGCTAACCTCGCTGTCGAGGGCAGAAGTTGCTGAGCCACGGAGGGAGGGGTCGAGGGCGAGGAGAGTGCTCAGAAGCTCCACCGAAGACGAAGGGAAGTTCCTGCATTTTTCGGCAAGGCTAGGCTTGTAGGTTTGTGGAGGTTTAA
This sequence comes from Thymus mandschuricus, assembly GCA_029379335.1. Taxonomy (NCBI): domain Eukaryota; kingdom Viridiplantae; phylum Streptophyta; class Magnoliopsida; order Lamiales; family Lamiaceae; genus Thymus; species Thymus mandschuricus. Next base: position 41,411,208 of record CM057074.1, read on the forward strand.
GGGATGTTGAGAGCTTCATTCTTTTGAAAAAATCATCTGAAGGAGTGCCACATAGCTTGAATATAATGTGGACTTGCTCAATCTATACGAAACAATACGAAAACCGTGATTATCGTTTATGGCCCGACCTTTCAAAAAACGATGAAAAATGAAAGCATACGAAAGTAAGGTAAATATTACCTCAGTTCTACCAGCCAGAATAGGCCTACCGGCGAACATCTCCGCCATGAGGCAACCGGCGCTCCAAAGATCAATGCCCGTTCCATAGTCGTTCGAGCCTAGAAGCAGCTCCGGAGCTCTATACCAAAGGGTCACGACCCGATTAGTCAGAGGCCGACTCCTCTCGGGATCAAATACAGTCGAGAGTCCAAAATCCGCGATCTTAAGCGTCCCATCCTTGGCTATCAGTAGATTAGACGCCTTGATATCTCTGTGCAGAACACCGCGCTCGTGGCAGTGCTCGAGGCCCGAAAGCAGCTGATGCATATAGCATTTGATCTGCACCATAATCACTCAGATAACAAACATGTCTTGAACTGAATCTAACAGAAGAGATATCTATCAATCATCACTCCATCAACCTGTGGTTCTGTCAGCCTCTCGTCCGGCCTAGACAGGATCGACGAGAGGTCGCAGGGCATGTAATCGAGAACTAGATAGATGCTAAAGTGCATTCTAGAGGTGGCTAATCCTTTGAGCTTTATGATGTTAGGGTGATCCAACTTTTGCAACACCATGATCTCTCTTGCCATGAACTTGACGCTCTCGGCTTCTGAGGTGTCGAACCGGACTTTCTTCAAGGCCACGATCTTTCCGGTGTCCCTATCCCTAGCTTTGTACACATTGCTGTAAGTCCCCTGCCCTATCTACATGAAACAAGAAGCCATAATCAATTTCAAGAATCATTTCTCATAAAAAAGATTGAAACTAAAGAGAGAAGATTGGATTAATGAACCTTGTCTATCTTGATGTATGAATCAGAACTCTTGGGCACTATATCCTTCAAAACTTCTCTTGGGATGTTATCCGTGAGCCACTTTGGCCATCCGTCGACCATCTCGACCTTCGTTTCTTGATAACCGCCGTTCCTCTCTCCTCCGTCTTTGTCGCCCCCCTTCGTCTCTCTTCCTCCGCCATTGCTGGAGCTCTTCGTCTCTCCTCCGAAACTCGGCCTCCCATGCATGATGCTGCCATCTTCACTACCCTTTCTCGGTTCCATCTGTCTGAAATGCCTCGTAGTCCTCGGCACGTAGCCGTTCTGCAGCTTCATCTTCTCCAGTCTACGCGACGGCGAGTTCATGGAGGGCCTCGTACTCTGAGCACACCCCATCTCTCTCTCTCTCTCCCCCTCAACAAAACTGCTGCTGCTGCTGCTGCTGCTTGATTCTTGAAATGCAGATATTTTGTTTAATACGAAGAGCATCGAACAAGAACGAGGAAATTGAGGAAATAGGACATGTGTTAGAAGGGGAGAAAGAAGCAGTTGTTTGTATTAGGCACAAAATGGAAACGAAGGCTGAAGAGGGCGGCTGCTCACTTTCGGAAATTAAATAATACTACCTCCGTCTCGTCCTAATATAAGCAAACTCATTATCAAAAATCGAAGATTACGACTACAATACAAGACCGAAGATATTATCATGAAGAGTCAATTCCTTTAAAACTTTGCTTAATCCGCTGCATTTTTTAGCCTTCATCAGAATTAATAACTTTAGCTACTGGCCTTTCCCCTGCTTAGATCTCACATTCAAAGAAATATTCCCATATTTTTGAACACAAATCTAACAGCATTAAAAAAAACGAACCACGTTCGATAAGAGCGTAACAAGAACAATTTTCCAGAATATACAGAGGGGATTTAATTACTTTGTGCATGCGAAGAGAGAAAAAATGTTTGTGTAGTATGGAGAATTCAGTACACCAAACTCTGATACAGATGATTCACCCACAAAGGAACTTTTAACAAACCAGCAGAGACGAACGGCCTCGAGTTACAGAGCAGAAAGATGTAAGACAAGTATCACTCGAGATCAACAATGCCGAAATTGGAGAGGAGGATTTTCACTTGGTCCACAAAGTCGGAGCCAGTCGCGAATTCTGTTAGCATTCCCACAGCAAAACCGAACATTGCCCATCTGCGGATTACATGGTAACAATCAGAGTATGATCTATACATGATTATCTACGGTGAAGGTGTTACAAGAATCAAGAACTTAAAAATTCCGGTTTTGGCATCTTAACTCAACACAAGCAAGAGCAAGCACAGGTATTGAGGTTGAATAAACAGAGATGGAAGAAAGAAACTCTACTATGTTCATAGGGTGGATACATTCTTCACTTAGCTTAAGCTAATACGGATGTTTGATCAACGAACGATCAGGACTATCGAAGATTACAACATAGCAAATGCGACGAGAGGATGCATTTCATCATTTAAATCAGTATGCACACTGAAACTAAGCAGTTGTTAGTTCACATTAATCTTCATAATACACTTCATTTTAAGATCAATGAACATCCTAAAATTGCAATTTTTGGTTAAACTTTTGCAAATTAATCATTCTCCACTACCAAAATTAAGTATTCCAACAAATTGCAGATTGCCCTGTATGAACTCCTTCACTGTAATTTTCTCAAACAGCTCCAATGCAATATAGCAAAAGAGACGATATAAAATAATATACCTGCCATTAGAGATTTCATTCTTGGCAATGAAGCCAAAGAAGGGACCTTGATCAGCCGCCTCAAGCTTCTTCTGCTTGAAATACTCCTGCAGCTCCTTCGCCTTCTGCCTCTGAAACTCCAGGGTTATCACATTCTTGTCTTGCACCGCCGCAGGCTTGGGCGGCGGCGGCGGCGATGTGGATGGAGACGGAGACTGCGACGGCGGCACCGGCTTGACGGGCGCCGGAGCGACGGGTCTTCTGAAAGGGCCGTCAGCTTGAGAGCTCCTGACGGTAAATCTGAAGGGAACTGAAGAAGAGGAGGAAGTGGAAGAAGATGAAGCCGGAGGTGATCGGAGTTTGATGCATGGAAATGAAGGCGACGAAGCAACTGACATTTTTCTTTTTCCTTGTTAGGGATTTTTTTGCAGAGTTCGTTTGTAGTTGAGATTGTGATAAAGGGTTTGTGTGGAGGGGAAATTCAATCGAAAGAAGAAGAAGAAGATTGTGAATCAGTGGATAAGGTGCGGCCAAGTTTGTAGAAGTATGTCTAGTCAAATTTGTGGGGATCCACTTCCTGACGTACACTTGGAAAATCGAGAACCCATTCTCTATTGCATTTCGGTGTTTCATTTGATATATCCACTTAAGAATCTCTATTACATTTTGGGGTTACATTTGATATTGCACCGACGAAATAATACAACAGAAGATACAATATCGAAATATAATAGAGAATCGGGATCGCTTGAATAAATGATAAGGAAATGCATATCCTCCTCCATGAGAATCAATCAAGAGTACAATTTACACACCTTCCAAATGAAATTCTACTACTTTATATCGACAAAACTAAATTTAAAAAAAAAATACAAAAATAATAACTCATCATCGATGTCCTCGACAGTCGACAGAAGAGACGGAGGAGAACGAGAGTTACTAAATTCCTCATCCATGCTCTCAGCTCACCTGAAGATGACAGGAGCCTTCTCTACATCAAAATAACAATCTAGAAACACCAAAAAACCACACACCCTCACATACACGAGTATCAAGAACGGAAACAAAAAAAGAAGCCCATCGCATCAGAACTGACCGGTGAGTAGCCAGGCTGCTACCTTGCAATGCCTCAGTTTCCCTTTTTCATGTCATTCGAAGACAGAGCTGGGGGATGATCGAACCAGTGTTTCGTATTTGATTGCTTGCAGTTCACGTAACACATCAATGGCTGATCGTAGTCGAATAGAAGACCAACTAAAGATGCTTGACTACATTATACTGCATGAGCAGCTCTTTGTACTCCCATGATCAAATTCATCATCCGATCCATCTTCACTGAGAAGACATGAAACGCATGATTAGGAAAAAGAAAGTGAAACATACAAGTAGAGAAGTGCATCTTTATGAAGTTTAGCTAGCCATAGAATGTATTCTCCGTACAGGAAAAAACACGGGAGAATCGACAGTTACATACAAAACATGGCATAAGACTAATAAAGTGTGAAACATATCTAGCCCAACAACCTCTATATCCTATATTGACATAACTTCTAGAAACTAAAGAATGCAGTTTAGAATCCACCGTATTCATTTAAAGTGTCCATGCCCATGTCCAAGTAGATTTTCCAAAATTATGTCCAATCATTTATAACGAATGGCAAAATTATGTACTTTTTTGCATATGTTGGAGTAATAACTACTGCTTAGTTGGTAATTAGGTGTACATATTGTGTATAGTTCAACTTATCGAAAAAGATGAGCTCAAAAAGCAATACCTTACTCGAAAGCAGATACCAGGTTAACCTATGCATCCAACTTTGCTTTCTACAACTACCACGAAACAAATCATAACTTAACTGAGATTAAGGTACCGTATAAAATAGCAGATGATAGTATACCTGCCTCAGACCTCAAAGACAAAATAAAGATCATGCACAATGTTAGACAAGAGGCAAAATTCAAAATTTTGGTATACCGTAGCATGCTTGCAGCTAGAACCTCGACTAGAACCCTCAATAAACATATTTGTTTGCAAAAAAATTAGTAAAACGATACCAAAGCCTTACTTCCAGAACGATGCAGTTGGAATAGAGACAGGAAACGGGGAACATCACATTCTGATAGAAGTAATTTTCACATTTAGTAAGAACACGTTTTTGGAAGAAAGTGAATAATAATCGACACACAGATGACAGCCAGCAAGCAAGGGTTTGATTTTATGCAGCACCTCTCCATACATTATAAATATGCAAGCAAGTGAAAATTTTGGAAGAAAATGATTTATGTTTTTGTTTGAATCATGCACAAGAAGAAGCTCAAGTTACCTCATCTCAAATTCTCGTATCTCAAAAAGCTCTCCCCCAGTTGTATCTGTCCACTGCACTTTCCTCCTTCCCAATCCACCACCAATACCTCTATCCTCTTCATGCTTATTGGATTTCCCACTATCAACAGCACTCTCAACTGGAGCGTAGTTTGCTGATCTCTTCAAGCTACTTTTGAGTCTAACTATCGTCCTAATACTCTCATCATAATCAACCGGATCAACAGAATCCACCTGCTCTTTACCCTCATCAAACTCCACAGGCTCAGGCAAAACTTCTCGATTTTGAGTGGGTCCCACTTTGAGAGTAGATGAGTTCTCATGTCCGTGGGAAGCGCGACCGAAGCACACTAAGGAGGCGCACCCGCGGACTAGCCGGTTCTTCCCGGGAGCCAGCTGGAGATGAGGATAAGGATCGGTCACTTGCTCCACCAACTGGTACTGGCTCCACGGCGTTACTCTCATGGGTTCCTTCTCGTTCTTCCCACCCAGTAGAAGAAGAGTCAAGCCCTTACTATATCCCGAAGCTGAAGAAGAGAAAAAACCCCCTCCTTCTACTGCCAATAGCATCAGTTCTTCTCATCTGATCACTGCCCAATTCCTTCGTTAACACCTTTCGTGCAGCATAATTTCACCTGCAGCCGGTAACTCACATCAGATTTCACATACATTGCTCGAATTCCCAATCATTTCTTATCAGAAGCTGGAAAATTTTAATCTTTCAATGAAAAAGTAGTAGAGCATACATTCAAAATATCCAAGAAATAGAAAAATTGCAGTATCCAGAATAATTCAAGAAGCTGCCCAGAAAGAAACTTTACACGAAACGACAAAGAGAAAAGGAGGACGATTGAATCTTTCAATACCAGTAAACATCACACACTAAAGTTGAATTACCTCAAAAAACAACAACAACAAAACCTAAAAGAAACAAAGGAATAAATTGAAGAGAACATTTATCCACACAGCAGCAGTCAACTAAAAGGTCAAAGATCCCACAACAAACATTCATGGAGTAACGCAAACCCAATCGGCATTTACTGCACCTAAACTATATACATAGATACAGATATGTGTATCTATACAAAATTGCGCAAGAAGATATACATATACGTATATATAGATACAGATTTGTAGGGGGAGATGATATACGTACAGATCTGAACCGATCTCGGGCGAAGAAGAAAAATCACCGGGCAAAAATCTGCTACTGCAATTTGCGAACAGATTTTCCGGCGAAGCAGGAGAATTATCAAGAAATCTAGAGCGTGAAGGAGATGTATGCAAACCCAGATTAAATATGGGAATTCCTTTTTTTTTTTTTTTTCACCTAAAATGATTCTTTCTGCGTATATATAGGGGGAGAGTGGCGATATGCGATGAATAAAATTGTGACGAACTGTAGAGTAACTGTAAAATAAAATTATAGAAAAATAAATTGAAGAGAGAGAGAGAGAGAGAGAGAGAGAGGGGCTGCGGCTGCGTGGCGGATGATAGCGATGGGTCCAGTAATACAGAAATTGAGGTAATGAATTTAATTGAGTCGTTTATATTTATTAAATTTATCGAACTACTACAACTGTTGTAGTATACTCCCTCCGTCCTTAAATAAGTGTCCCGAGCCGTCAAAATTTTTGTCCCATAATAAGTGTCCTATCACATATTTCAATGTAAAATTTTGGCTAAACTACCAATTTTACCCCTATTATCATTACACTTTTTTTCACTTTTTCAATTTTCAATGTAATGATTAGGGGTTAATATGGTAAATTTATACAATTCCTTGGTTATTGCACTTTGGCGGCTCGGGACACTTATTTAAGGACGGAGAGAGTAATGTTGAATCAAATGTGTGATAACTAATCATCGAATTTTTACTTAGAAACTCCAAAAAAATAAAAATGTATTTTAGTCAAATTTATTTTTGTTTATAGGGAAATGGCTGAAATTATGTTTATTATTATTATTATTATTACCTTTAATGGCAGAAACATTTTGAGTAGTAAGGTGAATGTTTGTACATTTATTTGGGTCAAATATAAATATAAATGGTGGGCAAAAGTCAAACTTAAAATATGCCGTTTCTGTTTCTGGTAGCTTGACAAACTGATTCACTGCATCTCCAACAAAACTGTATATATTCATTGACTTACTATGTTTGGTTATTTTACCTTTTGTGAATTATATTGGTGGATTATTTTCAATTTAAGGAGGTGAAATTTTGGCCTCCATACATTTTACCAGTTCTATTTGGGGTGATAGAATAGTAAGAGTTACTAATTAAAAGGATAAGATTTAATAATACTTGAAGGATGAAATGGGATGTTAAGTCAAAATATAATTGAATGTAGATTCCCACATCACTTTCATTACTTAATGTAGTAAACGCATATATCACTAATTCAACACCAAAATTTACCACATTCACTTCACAACTAATCACTCCCACTGCACATTTGCATCATCTAAAACTAATTCCGGTACAAATAAAGTCGAGATTAACGAACAATTTACAGTTTCAGCTTCTTCGACTCACAAGTTCCTCCTCCTCTTGCTGGCTGCTAAAAGAAAGTCATTCCCATCATCGTCTGCTTCAGAAGTTCTGCACATTCAAATATTAGTCCAGAAAGTCGTGTTGGAATCAAGTTTAAAATCTGCACTTCATCTCAGCATCATATGAATCCCAGAAGCGAGCCAGTCAGTTGCACTCAAAAGCTGCCCCACCATCTATTTCTCATCACAGGTTATAATATAAGCTAAGATCGGCTACAGAAGCTTAGAAAATGAGGGGCAGAGTACAAAGTTGCCCACTAAAATGAAAATAAAAAATACAGCCCACTGATAGAACAAACAGTACAGGCATACAAAAGAAGAAGAAAGAGAGAAAATTAGATATATATATTAACAAAGGACAATTATCAACTTGCCCCTCCTCCTTTCCCCGGGCTTGGGACCGGCTATGTTGGGGGAAACCCCACCACAGGCAGAGTTACACAAGTTTACCTATTCATACATAACATACAAACGCAAAGCACCTAAAAGCACACACAATGGGGAGCAGAACCTGATAAAGACACCAATTATTTTATGAATAGGAACGCAATCTTTTACAAAACAAGCAGCAGAATTTAAGGAACAGATGTCTTAAGACAGCGAAATGGTTGAGTAACAACATAGAGCTATTTATGTGAATTAGCAGGAATCAACTACTCTCAAATCAGTTAGGTTGTTCATAAAAAAATGTTTAATATGAAATGAAGGAATTTTATTATTAGCTACAAACAAGGAAATCGAACGGTCAGGGGGAATTATGGGTTTCCTTGTCAGTTCAGCAAAAATCAAATCGAATGAATAAAAAGGATCACAGAACCTGTATTCGGAGCAGGATAATTAATCAGTAATTGGTCAAAGAGTTTCTGCATTTAAACTGATTAACTATTTCCTTCAAAAGAATTCATAGTTTAAAATCAATACAGCAGATGAAAGAGCCATCGACTCTATTTAAATAGACATATCAGTGAAACTACTAGTTTCATGGTCAATACTGCTCGTCATTTTCAATCTGTTCATTACACTTGTCAGAACGTTTCAAGCGATACAATTAAAATATAGTAGTAATAGTTTATTGAGGGAAAGAAAGTAGACAGTAAACAACAGATCTTTTGATACTAACACCTAAAGATAACTAGTAGTCAGTTCACATGTAACACAAAGAACCTTTTACCAGAAAAAAATAAAATTGAAAGCAAAACAAAAAATACACGTGAGGAACTACAAGTCCGTACATTCACGCAAACTATGAACCATCTTACACCCAGGAAAGAGAAACTCGCTCCCAATCATCAAAAGTTTATAAGCAGCATAGAGTACAGAAGCTTCGCAATATAGAAGACCAACCACAACCCAAGATCAGAGGACTCTAAACCAAATATCATCCAGAATCAGGTAACAATCATGATACCAAAAAACACACAAGTCGAGCATAGCATCCAGGCCAGAAGAGTTTTGAGAGGAAGGAAAACAGCTTATATAAAGCACAGCATAGAAAGCCCACCATTGCACGAAATAATCATACAAAAACATAATGGCATACAGAAAATTTTCTGTGAATACTTCAGATCCTTTCCAGCTCATGATTCCCCTGCATTCACATACAAACACAACAATAAGCATAGCCAAAAGATTCATGAATCCGTAAGCCTCAATTGTTAAGGCAAAAAAACCAGTGATTGAGGGAGTATACGGAGTGATTATCTCACAAGAAACCTACATAGTAAGAAAGAAGGCACAATCTACCCGAATCCAACCAATTCCAATAAGGTCTATACTTTAGCTGCGAACTAAATCAACAGAAAGGAGCAGAAAACCAAGGGTTGAAATGTTGAAGATGAAACCACCATTGTACAACATAACCATAGACAAATTAGTGAGCAGAAGCAGTTCCAACAAATCTCCCTCATGGGACTCCTGAATTCCCCTCCACAACCTCTTGGTTCCCTATATTCAGAAACCCAACACCAAAAGACATCCAAAATTGCAGGAACAGCTTCAACCAAATGCCATCATCTAAACATAAACCAATAACAATTACCTCTTATTAACCTTCACAAGCCTCTCTCTTATTAACCTTCACAAGCCTTAGCCCAAATATGTGTATAATCTGAGCTGCACATCAAATGAATGGAGATAGACAATAACCTAGCTGTGCTAGGTCACTATAAAACCAATCAAGGGAAATGCACGAAAGTACATCATAATTTGGTGGAAGCACCTTCATAGTAGTTTAAGCAATAAACCTTAGCAGATTACTCAACATTTCATTGTCTTTGTGGAATCAGAACTTCTTAAGATCTCCTGTCACAAGCCCGTAAGGTGGGGCAGAAAACACTATACGCATCTTACAAACAAATGCTGATGAAAGAGAGTAAGAACCAAGCATCAAACCAGAATTGCCTTCCAAAGCAATTTGATAGAAAGCCATCCAAATACCACTGGAAATTGAAGATCGTCTGTAAATCAAGCACTAGATGCAAAACTTCTACCTCAAGCTAGCCATTATTAGACAAGGTGTACGCCTAAGCAAACAACTTCAACAGAACCCACATCAATTCCAAGGATAAGAAGGGACCAAAACAGTAACAGGCAGTAATAACATCCTAAATAATCCAACCTTACCCGAAAAAAGTTCCAACCACAATGGAGTGTGTAATCTGAGCTGCACACCAAAAAAACAGGGAGACAAACAATAAACCTAGCACAGCTAGGTCACCACTGACAAATCAAACAGAAACAGACAAAGATACACCATTATTTGGTAGAAGTACCTTAACTGATGATCATGTATTAAATCTAACACAGCCTAATGAACTTTTTTTTTCCATCTACTCTTTGATAGAACCAAAACTTCATAAGATTTCCTGCGACACGGTGAGAAGGAAAAAAGTATCCACCTCTACATATAATAAGCAAAAGGTTGATGAAACGGAGAAAAGGGAACAGAGTATCAAACCAAAACCCAAAACTGCCTTCCAACAAAAGTGAAGAAACCATCCAAAGATCAGGCTTCTGAAATGGAAGAGTATAACTATGAGCAAGAGGCAAGCCAAGGTAGAAGATAAAATAGAGTAGAAAAGCAGCAAATCTCCCTCTGCCACACAGTAATTCACACATCGTAGACTTCCAGATGGTCAAACACAACAAAGCAAACTCGTTAGACAAGGTGGACACTGGCCAGCATACTTCAACAGATCTAGGATGTTCCAACCAGGTGCTTAGCTAGAGAACAGATACAGAGAAACTAAAACGTGAGGAAACAACCATCTTTCACCCATCACTGATAACTCTCCCAAAATTACAAACTCAAGATAAAGGGCTGATATCTTAGCTATAATGCGGACAGCTGGATTCTGTTTTCCAAGGCGAAGCAGAGAGCTTGATGTACCACAGCAGAAAATCCCTAAATATACCCCACATCACTTGCTCAGAGCTCCAGATCAAATGAACAGATATAAAAGAAGAATGAAAACTAATAGCAGCAGACGTTAAAGATAATGGAAACCATCTCTCTTGTCCATCGATTGCTGGTGGTGTAACTCCTTTACTATGATGCCAGTCATTTGTCATCAGCCTATACCTAACACTGTAATAGCTCAATGAGACAGAGAAACAGCACAAGAGCTCTACCTCAAACCAACATGGAGGCATACCTACTACAACTACCTTGATGTAGACATACTAACAAAAGCCTTAACTAACTAAATAATATGAACCCATATATACACATTTACCTCTGTAAAAACTATACAACACCTGGCGTAGCAACATTATCAGAAACCCCCAAAGAAAGCTGAACTCTGGATTTGATGAAAGAAATGTTTAGCTTCCTGACATCTGATATGCCAAACAAATACATTTTGATAGAGGAGTCATCAAGAAAAAAGGAGATAAGCTCATCAAACCAGGACTCTTCATTGTCACCGACCAGAACCACCAAATCTAAGTCTGACCTCTGGAAATAGAAAGAACGATAAGAGGAAAAATAAAGAATAAATGACAGAACACATAAAAGACCACTACTCTACTCCCTCCATGAAAACCTTATCAATGCCAGCATCATATGCTAAATCCACGTTTAACAAAGGTCTACCTATGGTAGCAAAATCAACAAAAACCAAATATCACAATTGGTGGAGAACAAATGTTGTATTGTTTAATGCTACTGGGAAAACCAGATAGGGAGAACAAGGAAGCAAAACTCATCAGGCATCTACAAATTTCATTATCCAATATTTAAGAGACCTGAAAACAAACAGGCAAGACTTAATGGATGTTTCAACTCGTGTCATAAGCTTGAGACATTGCATATATCCAGGGAGCAAGTTGGGGGTGGGGGGGGAGCAAGGTACCAAATACACCATCACATAGTTTCTGCAATAAGAAAATACAGGCGATTTAAAGATGCAGCCGGGCAGATAGGGGAAAAAAAAACAAATTGATAATTCAGAATATAATTTGGCAAATAAATCAAGTAATAGTGATTAGCCTGTGGGGTAATGGTGTAGTGCTAAGTAGAACAACTTTTCTCGACCTCCATGCCATTTCATCGGCAAACCATTTCCCTTCAAAGCAGTAGAATCAAGCAACACCGAAAAATTCGAGTGAAGAACAAGAATGTTCAAAAATCTTATCTTATCTTAAGTTATAAAAAAGAAACCCCTTTGGCAAAGACGGCAACAGTGGAAAATTCCCACATAGATTATGCAAATTCTGGTTGGGACACATCCTGCATCAAAGACAGGGAAACACTGCCTTTAGGCATACCGGAGACCAAGGATGATAAATTCACAAAACGGCAATTCATAACCAAAAACCCTGAAACCGATCATCATAACCGAAGAAACCAGAGACCAGAACATCGAGCAATTAGTGTCCTCCATCCATGTTCCAGCAAAGCTTCACCACTGCCTGAATTATCACAAAAGCACAAGAACCACAACGCAGAAGCATGATCTAAAGAGACCAAAAACCTTGAAGCGCAACCTAAATGTACCTAGATCGTCAACCGACCCTCAGATCAAAAGCCACAAGAATTCACAATGCCAAATCAAACAAACGAAAACCGTTACAATGCAGTTCCATCCAAGACCTTGCTAAATTGTCGACTCACGTCTAGTAAAATCCATCTTCCACGACTCCCAGCATTACAAACTCAAGATAAGAACGAATACTTAGCTATAAAGCAGACAACTGGATTATGTTTCCAAAGGCAAAGCAGAGAGCATGAGGTACCACAGCAAGAACAGTCCCAACGTTATCCAACATCATTCGGTCAGAGCCGCAGATTACATGCACTGATATAAACGAGAACCAGAAGTAATAACCACAGATTTCAAAGTGACAGAACAATCTTTCTAGACCATCAATCAATCGCAGGTCAACTCCTCCACAAAGTCAGTGATGAATCATCAGACATTTACCTCTAGCACTGGAAATGCAAACAATGCACAGGGAAATAGTATGCACGGTCTTTCCACAAAATCATACCTACTACAATTATCTTAAATCTTCAAAAGGACATTACCACGAGCTATGACTGACTAACTGATATAAGCACACACATACTATATTTACCTCTGTAAAAAGACTATATAACACCTGCTGGCGTAATGACATTATCAGATACCCCAAGAGAAAAGCTGAACCCTGGATTTGATGGAGTAAAACCATCAGTTAATTAGATTTCCCGACACCAGAGATGCCAAAAATGGGAATACAGGATTTAGCAAGTAAAAGTAAATAGGGTCATCAAACCAGAACTCTCCATTGACATCAACCAGAACCACCAAAAATCTAACCTCTGAAAATAGAAGAACAAATATAAGCTGAGCGAAAACAAGGATAAAATGATATATCAGACAATAGACCTCTATTTTACTCCCTCTGTTAACACTTAGTGCCAGATCATATAGTAAATCCACGTTTAACAACCTGACCAAGCTAGCCACACCTTGACTAGACTTCAAAATTAGACTCACAGCAAGTTACTAAATATATATATCACCGATAAAAAGGACAACTAATAAACTTTGACCAACTTTAAGCATCTTATCTGACGACTGGTACTTCTAGAATCCCATGGATATAAAACGCTCGATGAACAAATGTCTACCTATGGAATAAAAAACAACAAAAAGCAGATATCACGATCAGTGGAGAACATGTGTTCTTAACACTAATGAAAATGTCAGAGTGGGAGAAAGAGGAAGAGAACACATCAGGCCCTTCTACCAATTTCATTATTCAATGCCCAAAAGACCTGGAAAAAACCAAGAAAATCATATAAGGAACATAATTCACATGTACAGCATGAATTAGTAGATGTTCAACTCTGATCATAAACTTGAGACCTTGTAGATTTCTATGCATGAAGACAGACTCTAAGCACAGCATCATCAGATCAGTAAGACACACACACAAACATACAAGATGAAATAAAAACCATTTAGGTAATGCAGTCTTCTTCAATGATTGTCTTCCACTAAATAGACACCTCCAGGGCATATGTTGGTGAATAAAGAAAACAAAGTACTAAATGATATGCCAATACATTTATAAAACAATCAGAAAATGTGACATTTGAAGATTTTAAAGATGTAGTCATAACAGACTGACAATGCAGAAAATAGATTGGCAAATTTCATTCTCCAATACGGAAATTAACCTGAAAACAAGCAAATCACAAGAGGTATCCAATTGAACATCAAACAGCATGAATTAGTAGACGTCTAATTATGGGACCTTATACATTTCTATGCATGAAGACAAACTCTACGCACATCATCATCTCAGGCAATAAAACACACACACGAGACAAAAGAAGACCCTATGGGGTAGTCTAGCTTACCTGTAGTTTTCTACTGGACTAACACAAAGTTAGATAGCTTGAAGTTTCATTTCAACAAACTAGACACCTTAACCAGAATAATCCAGGGAGCATGTTCTTGAATAAACAAGGTACCAAATAGACTCTGCAATCAGAAAAAACAGGTGATCCGACCATGTGATCCAGTAGGTAGACAAACCAGATTTATGTAATGCATAAATATAGCTTCGCAAATAAATCAAGTAACGATAATTAGCCTGTCGACAGCCACTAAGTTGTAAATCGTTTCAAATGGATAGACCTTCATGCCAAATTCCAGGATATAATCTCTTTCCCAGCTACCCAATCCCTTCAAAAGCAGGACAAGCAAACAACACAGTGAAGAACAAATTCCAGATTTAGCATGCTCATACATCTTAACCGTGAAATAATAAAGAGAAACCCCTCTGGCAAAGAAAGCGACGGTTGAAAATCCCCATATAGAGTATGCCCAAAAAGTGGCGGGGATGAACAAGTCCTGCATCGAAGTCAGGAAACAGTGCCTTAAGGCATACCGAAGATCAAGCTAACGATATATTCACAAAACTGCAATTCATAACCAAAAACCCTAAAAACCAAAAACCAGAACATCAGGTGATTAACGTCCATCCATGTTCAGCAAAGCTTCACAACTCGACTGCCTGAATCATCACGAAGGTAAGCGCAAACCAAAAACCACGACGCATAACCGATCATCAATCGTTACCAAATAACCGACTCTCAGATCAAAAGCCCCAAACAATTCACAACGAATTAAATAAACGAAAAACGTCAAAACAAAATTCCGTCCAAACCCTAGCTAAATCGTCGACTATCGCCTTGCAAAATTCATCCACACACAATCAATATCCCGATCAAACATCAAATCAAAGCGCACCACACAAAACACCAATCCAATCGCATAAACAAACGAATAATCCATCGGAAACGGAAACGAACAACCACCAAAACCTCGAAGAACCAACCGAAATCGTACAGGAAAACCAAAATAACTCGATTTGACAGCACGCATGAAAATCCTAAGAGCTGGTTTGGATTTTTGCAATGAGAGAGGGTAGGGTATATATAGATATTTTGGGGCAAAGATTAATCTTATCGAATTAATTAATTAATTAATTAATTATTGGATTCCTTATGTGGGTTGGAATTGGATTTAATTAGGAGGAAATAGGGTATTTTACCCTCCTAGAGATAGTAATATCAAATGTAGGTTTGGGAATAAAAAACATACAAATTCTACCCATATTTTGCTTCGGTTGACAAAAATACCCCTGAACTTTTGAGATAATTTCTACAGCTGTCATCGTCATCTCTCTCTATCTCAAGCATAGATATCACAAACCCCCATATTATTTCTTATTCTCTCTCCCCTTTCCCTTTCTCTCATACGAACTCTCTCTAAAATTCAAAATGAAGATCTCCATTTCAGATCTGACGGCAACGAGCTCTCGGTGGAGGAGCTCCGTCGAGGTCGGTGGTCGTTGTCGGCCCTCTATACCCCCTCATCGCTATATCTCTTCCCCTCCATTTCAGAAATGAGGGTGAAGACCAAGGTATTAAGAGGTAGAACACTGCCCCCTTTTCGTCTTCCTTCTCCTCTTTCGTTTTCGATTACTAGGTTTTCGGCGTCAAGTTCTATCTCTTGTTGTTGTTGGTGATGAGAGGGAGATATTAATGATTTTTTTTCTTTGGGTATTTGGATGAAGGGAGAAGAAGGAGAGGATGAAGAAGAAGGGGGAAGAGCGGTAGATCTCCTTGGTGAAGCTTCATACCAGATTCGTCAAGAAAGCTTTAGCACCACCACCGCCTCTCTCTCTCTAGTTCTCTATTTGTATTTGTTGTCTTTCATTATTTTTTTATTCAATTATTTCACCATTGCAGGTGATTTTTAATAAGGAAAAGAGCATCTTCAAATTCTTTTGTTCTTGGTCGAGTCATCGTCGATTTTATAAGAGTTAGGAGTTTTGGATCTTATTCTTCTTCTTCTACTGCTTCTTCTTCCTCTGTTTTCTTTTTTTTTTTTTCTTTTTTTCTTTTTCCTGCTACTCTTATCGTAGTAAATTTAAATTCGGAATATATTGCGAAAATCTTAATTGATTTTCCGGTACGACTTTAACTCTTTCGTACTACTTTATTTTGGTACTTCTTTATTTTTCACCTTCGCATGGGTCTCGTAGTAAATTTAAATTCGGAATATATTACGAAAATCTTAATTGATTTTCCGGTACGATTTTAACTCTTTCGTACGATTATTTTATTGTGCTACTTTTGATGGGTGAGATTTTGACTTTATTTTTGTATGTTTAGATTAATCTGAATTCGAAATGTATGGTTAAAATTTACTTGTTTTTCGGTACGATTTTAATATTATCGTACTTCTTTGTGTGTTACTTTCGATTCTTTGTTTGTTACTTTCGACGACGTTCAACATTTTCAAGTACGGTTCTCGTTCATTTACGTTATGTGTATATATAAAGTTGTTTAAAGTGTTGATATGAAAATTTTTATATCAAGAGTTAGGAGTTTTGGATCTTATTCTTCTTCTTCTGGTAGGATTGTATTACGAAAATCTTAACTGATTTTCCGGTACGATTTTAACCATTTCGTACTACTTTATTTTGGTATTTCTTTATTTTTCACCTTCGCATGGGTCTTTCTTATAGAGAAAGAACAACTTCAAATTCTTTTTTCGTACTGCAATCGTTAGTACGAATTTAAAATAAGTATTGATGGCGTAAATGAGGGGGAGAGGCCATCGGAGAGGAATTTGTTTGGAAGCGTGCAGTAATATGGAAGAAAAGTAAGGGCGAAATTGCTATTTAAACTTGCTGGATTTTTACTACTTTCGATCTATGTAATTAAGAACACGGTACGAAATTTACAAATCTTACTAGCAACGTGGAGAATTTTTATAATTATATACTTTACGCACTTAACAACATAGTACGAATATTACAAAATCTTACCAGAACCGTGAAGAATTTTCATCACTTCACTCTATGTACTTAAAACCACAATACAAAATTTACAATTTTTATCAGTAACGTGAATAATTTTTATAAGTATACTTCATGCACTTAACAACATAGTACGAAACTTATAAAATCTTACTAGAACCGTGAAGATTTTTCATCACTTCACTATATGTACTTAAGAACACAATACAAAACTTACAAAATCTCACTAAAAACGTACATATGTTTTATCACTTCGCCCTATGTACTTAAGAACACAGTACGAAACTTAAAAAATCGTACTATACACGTCAAAAAAATTTATTACTTCACTACATGTACTTACCAACACAGTACGAAATTTACAAATCGTACTAAAAACGTGCATAACTTACAAATCGTACTAGAAACGTGCATAATATTTTACTACATGTACTTACTAACACAGTACGAAATTTACAAATCGTACTTACTAACACAGTACGAAATTTACAAATCGTACTAGAAACGTGCATAGTTTTTATCATTATATTTTACGCACTTAACAACATAGTACGAAACTTAAAAAAACTTACTAGTACGTGCAGAAAGAGAGAGAAAGAGAAGAAAAGGTTGAAAAAATGAGAGAATAATTAGTGGGTGAGAGGAGAGAGAGCGTCAGAATTTTCAGAGAGAGGAAGAGAGAGAGAGTTAATTTGGAGAGTGAAAAAGTGAGTGGGTGGGGGGGTGTGTGTCAGAAAAATGAGTGAAAAGTAGGGAAAGGAAGGGTATTTTGGTACAACTTTTGAAAATATGGGTAGAAATTGGTTTTTCTTATACCCAAACCAAGAATTGGTTTTTCTATCTCTAAGAGGGTAGAAAATTTTTTGCCTCTTTAATTAGCGTGGAGGATACATAGTTAGGTAAGAAATTATTTAATTCCTTTTTGTGTAGAGAGAGAGAGAGAGCCGCGCGCGCCAGTATGGAACGAGTGGCGGATGGAGAAATGGTCAAAAATTGTTGGCCGCTTCTAAATTAATTATTATTGGGTCAAAGTAATTAAATACCGAAATTATTTATAATTATAGAAATAGCTATTATTATTATTATTATTATTATTATTATTATTATTATTATTATTATTATTATTATTATTATTAATGATGAAAAATTTTCTCCTTCTCATATTTTACAACGTGATAATAGTATAATTAAAAATTAATACAAAAATAAATCATTTAAAAATTAACTCTAAACAAAGAAATCTATTACTATTACGACACTTTTGCCTGTATTTCCAACTTTCGATTCACTAGTGTGATCCGCACATTCCGGACATTCATTTTGTCGTGAACATTTTAATCGGGGTGTATCCAATCAAGATTTTAAAAGATTTTAATAGACTTTTTATAATCCGTAGATTCTTTAAAGTCTGTGGATTGTTTTAATTCTATGTGGATTTTGACAGATTTTATTATTTCCTTTCCCATAGACTTTAGAAGTCCATGGACTTTAAAAATATAATTACGGCTGATTAATATAATATATTAGTGTCGATGATCCTTTTCTTTATTCTTAAACATGTAATATGTGGAATTGCATAATCGACATCCAACAAAAAAAATAATAAATAAATAAATAAATAAATAAATAATAATAATAATAATAATAATAATAATAATAATAATAATAATAATAATAATAATAATTTGAAAGTGACAAAAATATTGATGCGAATGTTAAGCATTGTAATTAAAAAGTTTTACAGTTCAACATGAAATAAAGGTCTTTGTAGACATAGCTACGAGCATTCAAAATAATACATTAATAAAACTTCATGAAGATAATCTATGAAATATAATAAGTATGCATAATATCTAATACATGACCCAAAAAATCAACTATTCTCTAATCTTATGAAATATCCAACTAGCTCGTTCTTCCAGGGTCATCTTCAAAAAACCATCTTTTTTTGATTTGGTGTCAAGTAAGTCAAAAGCCTTTATACGAACGCCTTCCTCTAAATTTGGAATCTCTTTGATAGCATCCCAAGTTGTATAAGATTTCTCCCTCTCTTTTTTCTCCAGTAGGCTATCTCTTTTCTCTAAAAGGTTATAAACTCCTTCAATAGTACTAGATAGTTTTTAATTTCTTCCATAACGCCATTTTGAGTGATGTTTTCAGTAGAGCTAGAATTAGCTTCATAATGAGCTCTATTTCTTTTTGCTTGACTCTTTATTTGACTGGGGACCTCAGACACTTCAATGAACTCCATAGAGGTTGTGTTACCAACTGGTGGATCATTTTGAGTTAGTCCTACAAACACCTCATTTTCACCGTCATAAGTGAAATCTTCTATACGTGCATCTCTATTATCACTATCCCCTAACGTCCTTGCATCGGTAACACTACCCACTCCAATCGAGCTTTTTCCTACAGCAACACCATTGCCTACAACAATTTCCAAGGCCTCATAATCAAGACATTCCCCATAACGCAAGTTCGCATCTTTTGGGTGAGCCTAGAAAAAAAACAAATTAGTATTCTATATCCTCAAAAATAACTTATGTTATATATTTATGTAATATCATAATTAAGAAGATTACCTTCAAGTACTCATCCCATACTTCATCCGGAGCCGTAAACTTTTTGTTAGTATAATCATATCCAAAACCAGAGCTAAATCGCATAAGGTTTGAATAAGACAACCAACGATTTTTAAACCATTTTAGTCGGCTTTGGTAATTGTTGTATGTCTTATTACACCCAAGTTTTAAATTAAAAGTAGGTAGTATTCTTTCTTCTACTGTTGTTTTTGTGAAAACACCACTGTTGTCACGCCATCCCCGAGTCGCAGCATCAACCATAAGTTCTAATAATAAATCGCTTTGTTCCGTAGTCCATTGCTCATAAGATGTCTTCTTTTTGATATCTTGTGAATCTCCCATAATAATCGTACTATATATTGACATAATGAAAATTATCACAAAAACCCTTCACATAAATTAACAAACAAGCTAATTCACGTAGTTCACCTTATTTACATGCTATGACATATAAGAAAGTGATACCATAATTCATATAGGCATATAACAGCACATATTCAGACTATATCCATATTATATTCAACCTATTTTAATAACAACAAGATAAATACTAATCATTCAACCACAGTGGAAGAAACGTGAGTTAATATTGGTAAAACTGCATGCTTCACCATGGCATTGGCATTAAATACTACTATAAGCAATTAAAATATTGATCCTTAACCAACACATCTAACAATCAAGCGTTCAACCTTAACTTACAATGCAACAGCTAGGGGTGAAAACGGATCGGATACGGACGGATATTGCTCATACCATATTTTTTTTCCGGATCCGGAGTCGGATACGGAATAGCCGGATTCGGATACGAATTCGGATTATTCGGTAATACGAATACGGGGCGGATACGGACGGATTCGAACCGGATTCGAATAAATATAATCGGATATTATATTTAATACGAAAGACATCAAAATGTGGTTGAAACACATAAAGAAATATATAAAATATGCAATATTTCATATGTTTATTTATCAATATGAATAAATAACAAATTAAATTACATCAACAAAATCCCCCCCCCCAAAAAAAAAATCTAATTTCACCAAAAAAAAAAAAAAATTAAAAAAAAAAAATCACGAGTTCAACTATTTTCCCAAAATCCCTAAGGAATATCCCCCTTCTCTGCCTTTCGGATTCCTGGTGACGATGCTGAACATCGCCGCCGCCGTCGCAACATTTTTCCTGGCGTTTCACGCCGTCAAGCCCTCACCCGTCGAAACAGCAGAGGCAGTCCTTCTCTGCCCTCTTTCTCTAAACCTCGAACAGGCAGCCCACTCTTCCTCTCGAGGTTGTGCAACTCCTCGTCGTCGGAGAATCGAGGGGTATCGGATAGAACGCTCCTCGCCGCCGATAGGCCCGCTGCGACATGGAACCTCACCCTTTTAGGCCTTGTGGACTGGGGGGCCGAGGAAATCGGCGACGGCGAGGGTTGGGACGAGTAGAAATCCCCGCAGATTAGAGCTCTTCCATGGCGGAACCAGAATCCCGTAGACGGAGAGGGAGGGAGAGAGAGAAAAATGGAATTTATGATTTTTTTTTTCCTTCGTTGAAGAACACAGAAGATAAGATGAAGAAGAACACAGAAGATAGTGAAGAAAATATAATATATGTATTAGATACAAGTAATATTATATATGTATAAAAAAAATATAAAAAAATATATAGATTTATTCGGATATCCAAATTTGGAATCCGGTTACTATCCGAAAAAATACGGTAAATTTCGGATACGGTCGGATACTATGTAATCCGAATCCGATCCGATATCCGAATTCAACTATCCGTATCCGAATCCGTATCCGATTGGATACTAATTTTTTATACCGAATTCGATACCGACCGGATCCGGTTCCGGATCGGTCGGGAAATATCCGATCCGTTTTCACCCCTAGCAACAGCAGATCCTTTTATACTCATCAGTGCACGGTTTAGCATCAGAAAATCCTAGAGAAACTATGTTTACTATTCCCTCTATCTCAGCCTAAGTGACTCGTTGTTTATTAATATGTGAGGTATATAATAATAAAATGAGTCACTTAGGAAGAGACGAAGGGAGTATGTCACAATTAAGCAAAAATTGTTAAAGAATATCTAGAATTGAAACATCTGCAGAGAAGTACCGCATCAATTTCCCAACAAAGAATTCCACAGAAATTCATTCAATATGCATTTTTCAGTTCCAAGACCAAAATATTTTTTAAGAATATCTAGTGCATGCTGCAGTAGTCCATGCCGTAGTAATGAATAGAAGAGCTACCTTATTAACCCTTTTCCAATATTTTTTTATTATTCGATATTAATGTTCTTGTATCTACGAATAAAGGTGGGTAGAATATTACCGTGAGACAATAGGAGGAGAGTCGGCGACAATAGCAGCAAAGGCAACGGCGTTGGGCGGCCAAAGGAGAGGTTTTCACTTTTGATGTTGAAGAGGCAGACTTTAGAAATCTATAGCGGAGAGGTGAGATTTGGGTATGGATTTTTTATTTATAATTGTGATTGAGAATCCTGGAAAGTCAATAATATTTTAAAATCCTATAGAATCCTATATAATTTCAATACCATCAGATTTAGATGGATATTTAAAAGTCATAATTGAATACCTTCAGATTTATAAGGATTTTTTTAAAATCTTGATTGAATACCCACAGACTTTTAAAATCCAATAAAATCTTTTAAAATCTTGATTGAATACACCCCCTAAGTATTGATGTTACGTTAGCAAGGATTAGAGATGTCAGTTTAATCTGAAACTGAAAGATCTATCCAAATAGAGCGATGAAAATACTAGTACGTTAGGGCAAAAAAATTTATACTCCCTCCGTCCCCTAATAAGTGTCCCGAGCCGTCAAAATGCAATAACCAAGAAAGTGTATAATTTTACCATATTAACCCCTAATCATTACATAGAAAATTGAAAAAGTAAAAAAAGTGTAATGATAGCAGGGGTAAAATTGGTAGTTTAGCTAAATATTTACATTGAAAAATGTGATAGGACACTTATTTGGGGACAAAAATTTTGGCGGCTCGGGACACTTATTAGGAGACGGAGGGAGTAGTTTCGAAAATGAGAAGTTCGTCGGGCCACGTAAGCATAAGGAGTAGTTCGTGTTACATCATAGGGGAGTGGCCCACAAAGCAATTAACGGCCCATTACTCTAGAAGTGAGGCCCAATTCGAGGAAGGCCCAATTAGCGGGTTTCTACATGTTTTTGAAATTAAAAATGTTTGTTTCGGGTGCTTGTATTGGTCTAGCTATAAGGTTTTAAATATTAAATTTACTGTTAAATGATTTAAAAAAAGGATCGTGCGTTAATCTCAAACATAAAAATAAATCAACATTTGTATATATATGTCCATCACAAATTTTCACATAAGCTATGTTACAATCTTTGTAACTCGAGATTAGAGAAAGTGTTGAATTCATGAGCATTTCATCAAATAACAAAAACTCTAAATCAGAATGAGCATACATCCTCCTCCATGGCCAAAGTTTTGAGCGGAAGAAAGCTCGGAGTGTATTGATAATTTGAAGTTTTATATGTCAGCCACATTAAATGTGCTCATAGTACGCGAATGTGATCAGAACGAGCTCACATTCTCCGTTGCAAACGTTTTAAGGGAAAGAAGGGTCGGGGCAAAAGCCGAAGTACGGGTGAAAGAATTGATCTCCAATCTAAACACACGGGCCTTTTGAATCGTTTTAGTCTTGCCGGAGTAGTAAATTAGCCTGTTACAATCCATGTATTCAATCAGAACATCGCCGTCTTTCAAAACTTTGATGGGGCAAAGTAATCCACGATACTCGTTCACACCGCCTTTCCGGATTTTGAATTCCTTCGTCCAAGATTTCTCATCCCCGTACGTCTTCATCAACCAGATATCAATCTCATACTCAGACGTCCGCAGATCATCAGTATTATCACACACACACAAACAATTCTCTAAAACACACAAGCTCATATACTTGCCATAACCATTATTACGAGTAGGGGGAGGAGAAAAGGTGCTGAAAGCCTCGATTTCAAGATCGAAGCAAGAAATTCTCGCGAACGGCCCCCAGACCGAGTACTTGATTGCAAACCAATGAAGATTCCCATTCAGAAAGGCCCCTACCATATGTGTCATGTACTCGAGAGGGCTACCGGGGTCGATTCTCCTCCAAGATCCGGTTCCGACAGTGTACACTTGGCACTCAAACTCCTCAAATTGAAGCTCACGATTCGGTAATGCTAGGAAAACCCTAACCTCTTGGAAAACCCTAACCACCTTATGTTGCCCGCTAACTCTACTCACTCCGAATCCATAAGTATCCGTTCCAAACGTGTGTTGAGGGACGGGCTTAAGAGGAGGCGGAAGAGCGATATAGTCACGAGTGATCGGATTGCATAGGATAAGCTCGCCACGACGGCCGCCGCTCAGAAAGAGCAAACCCTTAGCTGAACTGTGGAGCACCGTGGCCGGAGGGGGGAGGTCCAAGTTGAAGACTACATTCTGGCGGCTGTCAAGATCAGGCTCGTCGTCTACGAACTCCACGATTGTCAACGGCTTCGACGGCTGCGACTTCCGCTGAAATACGGCGAGGGTTTGAACCGGCTCGGGATAGGATCGGGCGAACGCTTCGGTGTCGATCAGGTCCTTCCATGGCTTACAAACGAACCTGCAACTCATAACCGTCCGTAAAGGGAGCCTCAAAAGGATGTTTGATATGAGCTCCAATGGTCGGTATGTGAATGCATCAGCTTCCACACTTTTGGAAGAATTATTGGCGCCTTTCCTCCATCTTCTTGTTTTTCTAATTTTCTGTAAAATAGGAAAAAAATCAAAGACCTAATTTTGCAGGAAATTAAACAGAGTATGTGATTTTGATCCAAATTTTATCTATTTTTTCAACAACTGAGATCGATAGAATGAGAAGAACATATATATGAATCCGAATATTAATTAAAAAAAACAAAAACTATTGACAATAAATAATAAGCATGGATCTGAATAGTACCTCATGATTCTTCTCCATCTTCTTCTTCTTTCTTCCTCAGAGAAATCGCTGATTTAGGGCATGGGAAATTAATTAGGTCTTCTATTTATAATTATATAAAGAGCGAGTTACTTTTTATTTTTATTTTTTAATTTAAAGAATTGATTTAAATTATATACCGAAATTCGAATTCGGAATACAAGGTATATTTTAAATTTATATAGATTAATAATTTTAAATTTGTATAAATAGAAATTTATACCTAATTGTTTAAGAAGTAGAATACATCAAATTAATTGCTTTATATCCCTTAATAGAACACTTTATCCTTTTATAAGTGGGATAAAATTATATATATATATATATATATATATATATATATAGATTACGATTACATAGGGGAGGGGGCAATATCCTTCATTCATACGTGAAAAACGCATATAGGCTTTTCCGTTCTCTCTGCTTTTAACTCTCTCTCTCTCTCTCTCTCTCTACGGCGTTCGGGACTTCCCGAACTTTTTCACTCCTCCGCCCTCCGCCGCCGCCCCTCCCATGGCGCCCATAACCCGGAGCAGACGACCGCCACCAGATGATGAGGCGCGAACCGACTCAGATTCCGACGGCGGAGCAGCAGCGCCTCGGAAGAAACCCAAGTCCGCGCCGCTACAACATGCTGCAGGCTCCTCCCCCTCCGCATCGGAGGAGAAGGGGAAGGGTAAACGTAACCGTTATAAGGTGTTTGGCGATGACGACGAGATTACGCTGCTCACACGGCTGGCGGAGTTTTGGGCTAATGGAAAGAACAACAAGTGGACGGAACTCCACCTCTTCGTCAAGGACGATCTCCGGAAAAAGTTCACTAAGCTGCAGGTGTCGGAGAAGATTCGCCACTTCAAGAAGAAGTTCGAGGCGAATTGGGAAAGGCACCGGGCGAATGGGGGCCGGATCGATCTGTCCGATCCCCATGAATCGGCTGTGTTTGAGCTGTCCAAGGCGTTGTGGGGAGACGAGGAGACAGAAAAGGGTGATAATATAAGTGAAGAAAAGGAGAAGGAAGAGAAGGATGAAGGGAGCGAGACGGAGATGAAGACGAAGAAGCGGAAACAAGGGAGCGAGAGCGGTGAGGAGAATGAGAAGTCGAAGAAGCCTGAACACGGAGTCGAAGAGCTAGTAGAAGACGAAAATTGGTCGATTCTCCGCCTAAGGAAAGTAAGGAAAGTGGTCGATGAGAGCAAGAATGGTAAGAAAAGTAAAGAAGTGGATGAGTGCGTCGAATTGTTGAAGTTCATTTTTTTTTACCGAAGCATTAATGGGAAATTTAAAGTCCGTATCATGAAGGTCTTGAACTCGTTTGGTCATTATTTAGTTATTTCCGGCTGTAAATCTATTCGTTCATTATTTAGTTATTTCCGACTGTTAATTTATTCGTGATCATGAAGGATTTGAACTCGTTTGGTCATTATTTAGTTATTTCCAAGTGTTAATCTATTCGTGTTCCATGCATAGGAATTGGCTAATGTATGTTGAGGTATTTTCGTTCCGAATATGGATCTAAAATCATGCCAGCTAATTAATACTCTCTCTGTCCTTCTTACTCGTCGTCGTTTTATGAATACATGTAAGAGTAGAATATTCAAAATGCGTATATAGGATAACTTCGACGACCAAGCAAATACAAGCATGGAATAGCTAGTGTTCAAATCCTAGATCTAAACATATAAACTATTCTAAAACAATCATTTTATTAAAATAACAAAAAAAGTAGCAAACTCTAAAACAATTGAACGCCAAAACCATCGCTCGGAAGCACATTATCCCCCTCCATAAACCTTCGGAGAGGAAGAAAGCTCGGGGTATAAACGACTCCGTTGGTAGCCATCCGAACCCCGGTGCGACGAATCTCGCCCGTCTCCTTCGAGTACCAAAATATTTGTTCATCCCGCCTTTTATCCGCAAACAAGATGTCGCCGTCTTCCAACACTTTGATCGGGGAAACGGAACCACTTAGTGTACGGCGCGCGGCCAACAGCAGCAACGCTGCCAAGAGCAATAAGGTTCGTCTGTCATAGGTTCTTTAATCCAAGATTTCTCGTCTCCGTATTCCTTCATGAAGGATAGAGCAATCCCCCCATCCCGTTGGTCAGAATCTTCACACAAACACAGCCTATCCTCAACAGCAGACAGCGTCTTGTTGGTCTTGTCGGTCGAAGACGAAGGACGAGGAGGAGGAGCCAAAAGGCTAAAAGTTTCGTTTTCGAGATCGAAGCAAGAGATCCATTCCTTGCCGCTGGAATCACTCACAAGCAATGTTCTAAAAAGCGCTAGGCGCTAGTCGGGCGGTGGAGGGGTGACTAGCGCCTAGGCGCTAGGCGGGAGCCTAGGCGCCGCCTAGGCGGATTCGAACTATAATGCTTATTTTTACTATTCTTACAATATTGTTGTCAAATTTATAATAAATGCACATACTATGACAATTGATATGTTAGTTTCATAATTATAAATCCAAAATCATACATAGAGTAGCATAGTTTGCCTAAACATAGATTAATTAACACATAAAGACTATTGATTAAGCCCAAGAGTGGCTCGTTGGGTATCGCATAGAGCCTAGGCGGATTACTTATTAGTCGGGCGGTGAGGTACTGACTAGCGCCTAGGCGCCGCCTAGGCGGACCTAGGCGGCGTCTTTTAGAACACTGCTCACAAGCCAGTGAAGATTCCCATTCGAGAATGCACCAAAGGAATCTACTCTATACTTTAGGCCGGGGGCCCCAGCTGGGAAGGTTCTCCATGAATCTGTTCCTAGGGTGTGTACGTGGCACTCGAATCCGTCGAGTTGAGAAGTTTTACATATCGTAACCACCTTAAGCCGGCCGCCGCCGCCGCCGCCTTTGCTCACTCCGACTCCGGCGGTGAAGAGCTTGATCCGGAGCTTCGGAGGAGGAGGGAGCATGATGTACTCGCGGGTCATCGGGTTGCACGCGTAGAGGCGGCGCGTGCACGCCTCGTCCCCATCGCACATGATGAGGAGGCCGTCGACAGAGCCGAGCAGCGGGCCGGTGCGAGGGAAAGGCGGGGAGGCGGCTGAGCGCAAGGCTTCCTTTTTCTTGCACCGATCATGTTCGTCGAGGAGCTCGAACATCTTGTACGGAGTGGGGCTCTGTTTGCCGCGGAAGTCGAAGAGGAGAGGGGCTGATTTGGAGTGGTGGGAAGCGGCGAAGTCGGGAGATTCCAGCAGATTCCGCCATGGACGGCTGACAAGCTTGCAGGCTACGAGGGTTTGGATGGGGAGCCTTGAGAGGATGCCAAAGGTGACTTCTTGTGGTAGGGTTTTGACGAAATCGAAATCTGGGTTTTGATTTGGTTCATCCTTCATCTGATGAAGACATACTTCCGATCTAAATCTGGGTTTTTATGAGATTCAACCTCAGAGAGAGGGAGAGTACGTTTCATAGTGAGGCGGCGGCGCCGCAAATATATAGAAAAAAGCTTATTATGTTCACCGCTGACATGGCAGTATTAGGGTTTTCTTTCCCTAAACGAGTTAGAGTATATATTTAGATTTATTTTTCTAATAATAGTATGCAACGATACTTATGGACACATTAATAGTACGTCACGGTGCGTAGGGTAACGTTACTCTAAATACATGTATAGTCAAAATATAAAAAAGAAATCCTAGGTTGAGGGGGTTACGTACTTCTATTCCGACAATAACCATGATTCTTACACTATATATACACAAAAAAAACATGATCATGATTTACCTTTTGATATTACTATCTTTTCCCTCGATCGTCTTCACCTTCACCGCATTCTGTAGAAGAAGAAGATGATGAAGAAGAAGATGATGAAATTAGATGAAGAAATTCCATATTTACCACAGGAAATCATATTTGACATACTCTCAAGAGTCTCACCCCCAACCCTAGTGAGGTGCAAACGTGTTTGTAAGGCATGGCTGCATCTAATCGGAAGCGACGAGTTTCTCAAATCCTACAAACCAGGCCCCGGCCTTGCTGTTAAGCGGGGGCAATCGCTCAAATTCATCGACTTCAGAAACGAGGCCAGTCCCGACTACGATGAGCGTCTCCGGAAAATGGCCTTCGACCTCAAATTCGACCTCCCTTTTAGCATGCCGCTGCACAGTTCCGTTAACGGTTTGCTCCTTCTATACGAGAAGGGCGACTATCGTAACGACTATATCATATGCAATCCGATCACTCGTGACTACATCAGGCTTCCTCCTCCTACTCCTCTAGAGCCTTACCATTTGTTGATTTATAGATATCTTCCTCCACCGCCTGGCGATTTGGAGATTTGTGGATTTGGGGTGAGCAGAACGAGCGGCCAATATAAGATGGTTCGGATCTCCATAATGTCTGGACTCGAGTGCCATGTATACACGGTCGGAACCGGATCCTGGAGAGGAATCGGCCGCGACACCCGGCTCATGTATGTACCTTATTCGGTAGGGGCGTTTCTTAATGGAAACCTTCATTGGTTGGTTCACGATGGAGATTCTACAAAGATTTCCTGCCTTGATCTTGAAACGGAACTCTTTACCACCTTCTCTCCTCCTCCTCCTCCTCGTCCCGGATCATGTCGGACCTTGTCTGTTTTGGAGGATTGCCTTTGCGTATGCGACAATTCAGGTGACCAGCACCGAACTCCCGAGATTTTTATCTGGTTGATGAAGAAATACGGAGATGCGGAATCTTGGACGGAGCAATTCATCATCTACAAGGCGGAAAGGCATGATTTTTTAGGATACATTCGCCCCATCAAAGCTTTCAGAGATGGCAGCATCGTGATGGAACTGTTCAAAACGACGTCGGGAAAGACCCAAATATTATACTACTCGAGCAAGACGAATGTCATTCAACAAGCTGGCACTCAACAAACTGGATATATGGCCGTTTGTGCCCCGGGCATTCTTTCTCTCAAGACGTTTGCGACGGAAAGAGTCGGCTCGTTTTGATTCGGGACCGTAGATTTTGATGATGAGATGTACAAATTCCCTTTAGTCGTCTAGACCATTGTGATTTTCTCTTTAGTTGCTTGCATGTTTTTTCTTCTCTTGTTTGCTGTAACAGAATTCGATATTCATCTTGACTTAACTTCGATTTTCTGTGCTAAGACCATTCATCGAACACCTACTGTGCACTCTCGGTATTCATCGAACTTTCTTTCTGGCATTTTCTCAAACACCTGCCGCTTGATCGTAATTTCTGAAAATTGATAAAACCCAAGATTGAGATAAGCATTACAATTTCATGTAGCGTATTGCATAAGAACTGTATTATTATTGTTATAAATAAATAAAAAATAAATAATAACACTATTATTTATGGGTGACCTCCGAGTTTCTTACCCTAGTATGACGCCATCTACCTCCGCCACCGCCGCCGCCGAGGAGGAGGAGCAAACGATGGGAAAGAAAACCAATCGCAACATTCCGCCGGAGATCTTGGAAGAAATACTGCTAAATCTCCCGGTAAAATCTCTCCTTCGCTTCTCCTCCGTTTCGAAACCGTGGAATTCCGCTGTTTTCAGATCTGGGTTCGGGGAAAGGTACCGCGGCCGCGAAAGGATCGTCCTACTGAGCGGCGGCGGCACGATTTTCAGTACAGCTTCAACCTGCTTCGTCTCTTCCATGCTACCGGTATCAAATATCACGGCGGTGGCCACCGATTTCGACGCCCCGTTCGGGTACAAACTGGAGGCCTCGTGCAATGAGCTGTGGCTGGGTCGATTGGACGAATCCCTCTTCCTGTGGAATCCGTCGATGAAAACCTACAAGGAATTGCCCAAATCCCCACTCACGCCGGAAGAGGGAACCGGTTTTGTTTACGGATTAGGGTTCGAACGAATCGGGGGCGATTGCAAAATCCTGCAGATTCGACGCAAACCCTCGCGCTATGAGGCCGGAGTCTACTCTCTGAAAGGTAATTCGTGGAAATATTTCGAAATAGAAAATAATGTACGCATAAATCACAGGCCTGGTGTGTTCGTTAGCGGGAGACTTCATTGGATGCCTCCAAATGTTCGCTCGTCTTCGACCCGCATCGTTTCATTCGATTTGTCGACGGAGGAATTCGGAGAGACGGCGATGCCTCATTCCCCGGTGGTAGTACGAAAGAAGCCGGATGTTTTGAGGGTTGGAGAGGCTGCGATACCTAGTTTCCGGGTGTTAAAACTACAGAGCGCGAGGCTGGGTGTTTTGAGGGGGAAGCTGAGTGTGAGCTTGAGTTACCAAAAGTATTGCGAGGTTTGGTTGATGGAGGAGTATGGTGTTGCTAAATCATGGGCTAAGAAGTTTAGAATCGAGAGTTCCGGCTTCGATTCCAAACCCCTCCTGCCTCTGTATCTCTTCGAAAACGGGGAAGTTTTGGTTAGAGCCGGCTATGAAAATGAAAGTTGGTGCAGGAAGACCTTTGTATACAGAGGCGACGGGACCAAGCCGGAAGAGGTTAAGATCGGAAGCTCCCTCGGCGATGCTTCTCTTTACGTTGATAGTCTCGCTATGATAAATTAGATTAGGGTTTTATTTTTATTTTTGTTCGGGTATTCAGTCGTCTTGGATCAAACGGTATTTTGTGCTTTGTTTCGTTATTTATTGGGATTTTGTGCTTTGTTTGGATGGAATCGTCTGTCCGAATTCTTTTCTTTGGCTGCTCTCTTCCTCTCCAATCTTTTTCCCAACATGCATGGGGTGTTGTGTTTCATGCATGGGGTGAGACGCCCTCAATATTTTGGATCGAGATAATTACTTTTTCTTTTAACATTGTACTTGATTATTCGCAGATGACTCTTTACTCCTTTTTATAAGTATAATATAAAACCTCTAAACCTCAAAGAGAGTCGAACACATTTCTCTCAGAAATTTAATCGAACACCTTATATACTTCAATCTGAAAAGAAAAGAGTTCTCTCTCTCCGCAAAAAATAATTCTCAATATTGTCTACGCAAAAATCATAAGGGATGCAAGGTATAAATGCTGACATTCTCTTGGCGAAAGGGGTACAAGAATTTTACGTCTCATTATAAACGGGTCTCGGCCGGTGTTCATCGTCTTATTCATGCATTTCATCATCAGAACGTTTCCAACGCAAACCTCCTGAGAGGACGGAGGCTTGGAACATACATTGTTGCATCTGCTGAATATGCCTGGAACTATAGTAATCCAATCCAAATGCAGCACCAGCTTCTTCGATAGTTTTGGTTCTGCTGTAGTACTATACTTTGCATGTGTTTTGAAACGTTCCGCTGCTTCGCCATTGCATTAGGATGCCACCGCCTTAGGGCAAACATTTCCTACAAAATCATCCAATATCGACATTGCTAATGATAAATTGCTTTGTCCAAGATTTTTCGTCATTATATTGCTTCATTAACCCAGATATCGGCCTGATTAGCAGAATTATCGCATACACAGATAACCCCCAGAACAGACAAGCGTCGAGGAGGAGAAAAGGTGGTAAAAAGTTATGTTTCTAGATCGAGGCAAGAAATTTGTAACGAGGAGCCTCTACTTCAATGAAGATTTCTATTCAGAAATGCCCCAACCGAATTCTCTACAGGGGCTACCAGAGGCAATTTTTCACCAGGAACCAGTTCCAACTATGTACACTAGGCATTCAAAACTCAATCCTTGAAATTTATATTCTACCAAAATAAGAGCTAAGGTAGAACACTGTAGCTGAGTAGCGACTACTAAACCCAGTTTTAACCCCGACCTTAATGCCCTTCCCAAACAATTATGGCGAAGACTAAAAAGCACATATGTTATGTAATAGTATCAAATCATATCTTCTTATGGGTGCAGAACATAATAAAACCACTAAGTAATAGAAATTCTAAGAAAAGGAGTCATATTGATTTGAGTACAGGCACGAGCTAAAAACAGAGGTTAAAAAGTATTGTTGAATGCAAAATACCTTCTACAGAATGTGAGGAGATGGGCAGATCTAGAGGGTGGCGCTCTGAGGGAGGAGAGATTGTGGCCTAGGCCATGAGCTTAGTAGCAGCGAATCTCAGAATTGGCAGAGAGAGATAATGAGTGAGGAGAGTGAGATGAAACAAGAAATCTCCACAGTAAAGAAGAACACAGAGACATGAGCATTAATTATTTAATATGCTAATACTCAGCATCAGAAGACACGCATGCTAATTATGTATTTGCCCCTCCTCTTTTTATAACCGGGCTTGGGACCGGCTGAATAGAGAAAATCCCTATTACAGGCAGAGTTACACAAATTTACCTAAAACTAAAATGCAATAAGAAACACGCCTCAATGCAATGACATAAGACCAGTAAGAACATGAAGTCTAGACCCCTAAAGTGCAAGAAAGCAACAAACAGCCGCTAAAAGTAGAATTAACTATAATAAACAACTAAAAGTTAGGCACTAATCAGCAAAGTTAATAGTGTACATCAAATTAACTTAAGCTCAAGAAATCTGAATTGAAGGAAACGCCACTTCGTAATCAAACTATAACAAGTAAAAACTACATACTACATTCTTAATCACATTAAGGAATAGATATACTAGTTAACCACTCTGCCATTCATTTTCTCCAAACCAACATCTTAGGAAATAGCAATACATTTCTAAGATACTCGTACCAAAGATTCCTCCCCAACCAACAACCCATACAAGATAGGAAAACAAACTCCAAAGGAACTTGCTAATATCCAAAAAAACAATTTTCTTAAGCTAGCTACATTCATGAGATTTGAAACAATTTGTTAATTAGCTTACATATATATAAACCAAAATAGCAAGAAAGGATCCATGTTTTCTTAGTCAGCAATCCAAAATTCAACCTAGTACAGAAACATAATAAGGTATAAAGGTGATACTGCCATAGAAAAACAAGGATCTGCCAGTTTATCATCATTGTACATTAAGAGAATTTAAGAGAGTAA
Organism: Thymus mandschuricus; assembly: GCA_029379335.1. Taxonomy (NCBI): domain Eukaryota; kingdom Viridiplantae; phylum Streptophyta; class Magnoliopsida; order Lamiales; family Lamiaceae; genus Thymus; species Thymus mandschuricus. Next base: position 41,445,068 of record CM057074.1, read on the forward strand.
TAATTACTTCATCGATATGGTAGAACTCTTGTAATTAACCCATATATATAATCCAGTGAATCTTATTACCAAACACTCAAGTAACATATTGAGCATGTAGTTTCAAGCATTGGGAAACTAGCTGTAGATATACGCATGTATAAGTGCCACAATAAAATATAATAAGAGTTTCTTAAGTATATGATAGTTCTTCATTTTATTTCCACTATTTCTCTTCTAAGAGAGCAGTCCACAGATATATACATATTACAAAACAACCACGAATTAAAACCAGATAACAGTAAACTATGACAACAATACAAAACTACCTATGTTAAACCTACAAATGTGTCTAAACATGACCAGAAACCAGGAAGCCACAATCACAACAAAGTGCTAGCAAACTAAACAAGACACAGAAGAGGCACCAACCACGAACAAGGCCAACCGAAGAACATCAGACATTTGATGAATATGTATGTTGCACAATCCTAGGCCACAGGACAAGGGAGCTCTCTTCCAATCAAATGATTTTAAGCAGCAAGAGGTACATAAGAACCAAAAGTTGAAAAGACCACCACAATAAAAGGCAGACCTTACGATACAACTACCATGTGAGGTCTGACACCACTCCAGAACTTTCATCAGCATGCAAATCCAACCAGAGGAGCCATGGAAATACAAGGCAACCATGATGACGAACTCATTAGAACATGTCTCCACAGATAGAACTTTAAGAACCCACAGTTGTTATAATCCGAGCATGAACATCTTGATATAATATTGCTATCAAAACCAAAAGAATAGCTTGTTTGCCACACCAAAGCAAGAACCTGATATTAGAGTAGTTGTGCCCTGGTCTTGTGTATCTTATGTAGATAGCTACTCCATAAAATTAAGCCAAATATGGATCCAACACCCCCCGTATTCACAACTATCACATCTGTACTACACAGCAAACCTTGCAAGCTCCAGAAAAAGCAGGAAGTACGATACTTATAGGCAATAACGAATTCAGGCGTAGAGAAAGAGCCATACCAACCCCAATAAAAACATAAGTGACGCGAAATTTGCAGAAGTTTCAGGTTTGAGAAGCAGACAGAGATCAGATGCAACTGCCCGTCAAATATCATGGCAAAGAAAGTCATAGATACTGTAAAAAATCCTGATTTATTTAACCTGCAGAAAAAAGCAATGGAGCCAGGCTACAAGGAAAATATAAAAGAGCGAAGAATTTCTTATCCCTACTACTACAGTTGTAAGAATCTCAAGTGACTGTCAATACACACTGCCTTAGATAAGAGGAAGAAACAGGCTGACCTGGAGATAACATAAACAATTCTGTAGAACTACTGCAAAACCACACTTCAGACAAACTCTAGTGATCTGTTAACAGGACACTTCACCAAAACAAAGCAGACGATCTCTAAAAGACTTGAGGCTATAAAAGGGAAAGGGATAGGATGCTACCACAAAAACATGACCTCAGTTTTGCATGTAGCGTCTATAACAGCACAGAAGCAAAGAATAACTGCACAGACATTTAGAGGAAAGGAAAGGAAACGGAAACAATCTGAACGTCTTGGCTGAATAAATCTTTACCATTATCCAAGTCAGATGACGAGGTACCTTCCAACCTGGAGATTCCCTGCAATCACATCCCCAACAACAAAGAATAGTGCAGCAAGAATGGCACGAACATAAAAATCTTTGATGAAATTACTGAGACTTAACCGAGACTGATGGCAGCTGCATCCCAAATTTTTCCAGAAGAGCACCCACGAAAAACTATCCAATCTTCACTAATACCAAATCCATGCTGGTGTGCACATCAAGAAACCAGAGATCGACAATCCTAACTAGGTTACGCAAATAAAATAGATACAAAGAGAAGGCAAGCTTAATTGCATAGGAACACCTTTGATGAAATTCACATTGACGCTACCATGACTGCACACGATGTCCTGCAACAAGTTGAAGCCGAGGCACTATCTACGTTACCAAATAATAAAGCTGATGAAACAGTGCAAAGGGAGATAGGCATCAAACCAGAACTACTTCCAATCAGAACCACACTTCAGACAAACTCTAGTGATCTGTTAACAGGACACTTCACCAAAACAAAGCAGATGATCTCTAAAAGACTTGAGGCTATAAAAGGGAAAGGGATAGGATGCTACCACAAAAACATGACCTCAGTTTTGCATGTAGCGTCTATAACAGCACAGAAGCAAAGAACAACTGCACGGACAGTTAGAGGAAAGAAAAGGAAACGGAAACAATCCGAACGTCTTGGCTGAATAAATATTTACCATTATCCAAGACAGATGACGAGGTACCTTCCAACCTAGAAATTCCCTGCAATCACATCCCCAACAACAGAGAATAGTGCAGCAAGAATGGCACGAACATAGAAATCTTACTGTTGGCTACAACCGAAACGGAGACTAACCAAGATAGATGGCAGCTGCATCCCAAAATTTTCCAGAAGAGCACCCACAAAAAACTATCCAATCTTCATAAATAACAAACCCATGCTGGTGTGCACATCAAGAAACCAGAGATCGAAAATCCTAACTAGATTAAGCTAATAAAATAGATACAAAGAGAAGGCAAGCATAATTGCATAGGAACACCTTTGATGAAATTCACGTTGATGCTACCATGACTGCACATGATGTCCTGCAACAAGTTGAAGCCGAGGCACTATCTAGGTTACCAAAAAATAAAGCTGATGAAACAATGCAGAGGGAGATGGGCATCAAACCAGAACTACTTCCAATCAGAACCACGCAAAGACCTGGCGGATCAAAGTGCAAAGCCAAACAGAAACAAGTAGGAGATGAAATGGAGAAAAATAACGAATTCACTCCCTCTGCCGCAGCCTCATTCTCATCCAGCAGAAGCATCCCAATAGTCAATGAAAAGGGGGGACCAGAGCAAACAACTTCAACAAATCCTAAAATGTCCCCCAAGCAAGCTACGAAGAGAAGAAACAAAACTTGTAGAGATGTAGACATTGAAGGTAAAAAGAGCACTTAAGACCTCAAAGGAACAGGACAGAGAACAACTAGACTATATCACTCCAGTCTTTCACCAGTAGCCCATAGCTTTGGAAACAGTCACCACCACACGGGATTCTAGATAAAAATAACATTCAAGTAAGCATAGGAAAAAAGGACCAAAAGATGATGAAGACATAAGGTAGCACATCAAAACCGATTGTGAGGTGTTATAGATGCCAGTCATGCAGATCTGCATACCAAATGAATGGATATGAATGACTATTAAATACTGCTAGCAGCGACGGGATAGATAATAGATAGATAGATAGATAGATAGATAGATAGATAGATTGCCCAGCCTTTGTGATTTTCTCAACTCTTTGTCCCTCAAAATCAGTCCTCCATCACATATCCATTTAGCACCAGAACATGTTGAAAGAGTTCAATATAAGTACGCCGCAAATAACCTCACCACTACCAAACAAGACCTCACACCTACAGCAACTAACTTGGTGCAAAAGACAACATTAGCTCAAGTCCAACCAGCTAGGTAAGTATAAATACCAAGTTCACCAACAAATGTTACCTTGCTAAAACTTCACACTTCACTTAGGCATAACAGCATTATTTGACACACCCAGATTTTGCTTAACTTTTGATTTGATGAATAGACTTCCTGTCCTTAGATTAGCTCTACCAAGAAAATATTCAACATAGAGGTCATCATTATATGAATAGGGATAAGCATATCAAACCAGAACTCCCAATTGTCACCAACAAAAAACCGCTGGATGTTGAACCTCTGATAATAGACAAACACAAAATGAGCCAAGGGAAAAACAAAGAACATGTTGTAAAATTGACAAGAGACCACTAATTTACTCCCTCAGCCAGTATCAATAGTCACTCCATGTCAAACAAACCGACCGATAGCCACACCATAAATATCAGGATTGGACACCGCAGCTGTGATGGATAATAAAAATGGCGAGTCGTAAACAATAGCACAATCAATCAAAAGATTCTTAACTGATAATGGGAGCTACTAATGGGAGCTACTAGAGTCCAGGTGATGTAACTGTTAGATTTACAAAGCCCTAAAGAATCAATACCAACAAAAACACAGTTAAGTGAACAAACAATCCTTTAACAGTATTGAAAAAACTACATCACTCCCTCTTGTCAGGCTGCTAATCGAGGTATTATTGCAGATTTTGGCCCTACACAGTCAGATATGGTGGACACCAGACAACTTCAACACATCTAAGATGACCCCCAGGTGCATAGCCAGCCACGCAACAAACTGAAACAAGAGACCCAAACAGGCACACAACAAAACTAACACGAGAGGAACACTCGCAACTTGCAAAGAACAAGAAATAACAAATACAGCGGAAAACCATCACTCTGAAACAAATCGTCAGCAGGCCAGAGTCAAACATAAGCCTGACATAGAAGCCAAACAGCTGAATTCTGCTTCCAAGGAACAGTAGAGTGCTCATGGTACCACCGGCCAACAATCCCAAAGCTCAACCAATAACATAACTCACCAGCTGCAGATTAAATGAATGCATATGGAAACTAATAGCACATATAGTTATATGTAGATCGAAAAACAACCTACTTGTCCATCAATCCTTATTCCAATTTTCCAACCAACCTTCAAAATCAGTCGTCGGCCATAGGCCACATACCTAACACCAAAATATGTGAAACAATGCACAAGAAGACAGTAGTCAAATATCACAACAAGCTACACCAGCTATAACCAATATGAGCACATACCTAATACGAGTTTCAACACCGACCTACTGAACACCTAATTTGACAGAAGATTACTCGACATACCAGCAGATAAATTGTCGAACATTGTGATGGAAGCAAAATCATGAATATCAAGCCTCCTGTCATCAGTTAATCCAAAAAGATAACTTTCGGTATAGGATTTATGTCAGCAAGTGGAAGGAGTAAAAACCAGAACTACCAACAAAGGAAAACCAGAAATCCACCGCTGAAAATCGAGGAGCAAGAGATAAGCCAGTGGAAAGACAAGGCAAAAATGACAGAACACAAAGAAGAGACTGCATACTCCCCAAAACAGATTACAAAATTAGACTGGGATTACTTCACATAGAATACCTAAACTAAAAACAACATAATTACTTTAATTAATGTTAACATAATTACTCTAATTAATGTTTATCAAGCATAGGCTCCTTATCTCATTAACAAGGATTCAAGAAACCGTGAATATGAAATGCAACATATACACAAAAGGCCAACCTACAAAATGAAAACCAACAAAACCAAATATTACAAAGCAAGAGTCAAAGATACGTATCCCTAGAGTTATTATCAGGACTGGAGGGGCAAATAAAGCAAAATACACTATCCAGACGTCCCTATAGCAATGCACAAACAGGTAATGACAAGTACAAATACAAAACAAAAGACAACATGGAGGGTAATGTAATGTACACACAGGACGGATAAGGAGAACCTCAGCTAGTTTCTGAAATCTGAAATGGAAAAGGACTTCGGCAACACCAATTAGCTTTAAGTTAAGTTCAACAAGTCAGTCACCTAATACAGAAGGATTCCCAGAATATCACTTCAAGTATAAGTCTGTCACCCAACATCTTTAGTTAGAAAACGGAAACATAAGGCAGATGGAAGAGCTTAACAAATCCTGTTAGCAGCCTCAAAGTTGTAGATCTTCTCAATCACATAGACTCAGAGACATCCATGCCAATCCTAGAAGGATTTATTTTGCCAATCCTAGAAGGATTTATTTTGCCAATCCTAGAAGGATTTATTTGCTATAGGGTAAACTTAATCTGGTGCATATGCAAAGGATTTGAAAACAAGCGACGAAACAACTGGAAGAATAGATGATAAGGCAGAGCGGTAAACTTAACCAATTCCCCCCTCAATCGCTAAACAACCGCAACCCTCCACAACAGGCGTATTTGCTCTGCAAACCAAGGTGAAGATCCACAACATAGCATAATAATCTAGTGAAGGAAGACGTGATTTCATAATGACCGTGTATAGATCTTACCCAAAAATCTATCGCATTCATTAAAACACAGATAGACGAGCGTCCTGCACCAAGTCAGGGAAACAGCACCTTAAGCATGGAAAAACGGCACAGAAAACCACAAGAGAAACCGAAATATATCCAGAGATTGCAATCGGTGGCCATATAAGATGAAAATTAGAAGTAAAATTCGTCAAACCGTCAACAATTCCAAAAACTGCGCAAATTAACCCTTCACACTCGATAGATCACGAGCTACCCCAATCGATTGCCTACACAAACGGAAGCGAGACTCAAAACAAACACAGCAAGGGAGATCATGACCGAAATTAGACCATCAAAAACTGGAAACGATAACCGCCTTCGACCATCAATCGTCGCTAATAACCGAACAATCCAATCAGCCAAATCTCAATACAGATCTAAAAAGAACGCAAACGTTAAACGTAGATTGAACGGAACCCCTCCGATCGCCGGGTCAAATCAACCTAATAGAACTCAGAATCGGAAGACTCGTAAAGCTTAAAACCATGTTAATCCGATCGGAAACAGAAAAACCTGATCGCCAATCGTCCACGCGCCGACCTCGACCGAGAGCAAACATGAAACCAACATAAAACAACAGAGAAGGAGAAGAGGAATGTCTCAAGGCACGGGCGTGGTTTGGAGAATGGGAGAAGCTAGGGTATATATAGAGAAACTTGGCGTGAGATGGACGGTCGAGATCAATTCAATCACAAAGTAAGTCGGTTAGCAGAAAAATAAAAAATTTAATATTATATTCCTGTTGTGACTCTGACGCGGAGAGAGAGTCGGATAAGGATTACTTCCACCCGCTAAAATTGGGGTCAACGGTCAATAATTGCTTGTAGCTTTTGTATCACGCGGAGTTGTGGGGCCCGCGCCCAGTTTAAACCGGGCCAAGTACTTATTGGGCCGATCCAAAATTCAATGAGCCCGTTTTAAACCGGGTAAGTACTTAATGGGCCGATCCAAAATTCAATGAGCCTTTACCATAAAACAAGAGGTTTAAAGTTGTGTTTTTTTCTGGGTGAATTAGTTGGGCCAAACTAAATTCGATGAACCCATCGTGGACACGCTTAGTGCTCGCTTGGTAGCAAGTGTGTGATAACTAAGGGGGTGTTTGATAGGGGAGATTGAGCAAGATAAGATGAATAATCTTGCCTTATCTAGACCTTATCTAGTGTTTGGTACACCATATAAATTATAACGGGGGCCCGAGATAATGAGAAGGCCCGACACTATTTCACTATTTACTCAAGATTAATAAACTCCCCCCTACCCCTCCGATAAGTAATCCCAAGGAAACAGCAACCCACGTCTATCCCTAATTTTCCCCCTTTGCCCTCGCTCCTCTTTGTCAAAATCTCCTTCTCTCTTGCCGGACCACAGTGGTTGAAGCAACAATGGGTGGTTTTCATTTCTTTTCTTCCTCTCTCTCTCTTTCTCTCTCTCTCTTGCTGGACGACGGGGACAGAAGGAAGGGTGTGAGGGTGCTGGCGGAAAAAGTTGCCAGAAAATTTGAAGTCGATGGCGCGCCATTGCCGTTCAAAGCCGCTAAAACTCTTCTCGAATTGGAGCGTCGGGGCAGCAAATTGAAGCGCACCAAGCGCCAGGAGGACTCTGCATCATCAGAGGAGGCGTTGGCGCCGAATGCCTCCCTCAGGAGCTCGCTGAAGCGGAGCGAGCTCGGCGCCAAGAAGCAGCCGTCGCTGGCGGTGGCGGAGAATTGAGCGATCGGGGAGGGGGAAGACGAGGAGAGAGAAATGGGGACTACATTTTTGGAGGAATTGTGGCGTAGGGAGTAGGGAACGAGGGAAGGTGGGCTTTAATGGAGGAGATGGGAGCTTCGAAAGGCACGGTGACCCAGTCGTAGATCCTTCCACCGGCATGGGTTTGTACCAATTCCGGCAACTACTCCGGCAAACTTAATCCCTGAACAGAGACAAGAAAATAATAGGGAAAAAGAGTTTCTTCTTCTAAATTAAAATTTCATGGGTTGATAATTATATAGGAAAGATATCAATTTACTTCCTAAATTGATGATTATTACAAAATTTTACACAAAATAGAATCTATTATGCAGCTATAATAAATTAGTGCCACAGAAAAAGATCAATTTTTTACCTTAAAAAATGTTTTATAATTAATTAACGCGTAGTTATGAATAAGCAATTTTTGCTATATTTCCAAATTTAAACACACAAAATTTTGGTATTTCATCTCATATAAATTTATGTTCATTATTATAATTACTATACTTTTTACAGGGGTATTTTTGTCTTTACAACTTTAATCTAGGGTTGGAATCTTGCCTACCAAACGCTAGATTAGTTATCCGACTTTTTTTTATCTCGTCTACCAAATAACGTGTAGGATTAATAATCTTACTACTATTCACACTATTAATCCTAAGTTTATTTATCTTTACTTATCTCATCTTATCTACCAAACACCCCCTAAGTGTAATAGTAAATCATGATATCACAACCAATTTAAACCATGATATCACTTCTCAGTATTGGTGTTTGGTACTAAAAAGTTAAACCATGATAAATTACAAATTTACTAAATTATCCCTAAAAATTTTGGGAAAATTTCCATACCCTAATTTATCTTCACCGTCGAGAGGTGAGAGGGGAAGGAGGAGAAGGTGGGAGAGAGACCACATCACTAGGGGCGGCGCTTAAAAAATGAGTGGTGGCGTCGCAGCGGCACGACGGAGGTCAAAGGAGGAAAATTAAGGTAGCGCGAGGGTTGAGGGTAGAAGAAAAGGGGGCTGCCGAGGATAGAAGGTGGCGCTTGGGGGCGGAGTTGCAGCAGGTGAAGGGGCGGTGGCTAGAGAAGGAGGAGGAGGCGATGTGTCGGAGGCTAAAGGATAAGAGGGGAGGAGGAGGAGAGGCGGTGACGGGTCTGTAGCAAAGAAATAATGATGTTGGTGGAGGAGGCAGAATGACCATGGCAGAGGGCGTAGGGGCTGCAGCGGCGCGACGGTGGCGGCAATCGGAGTCGGCGATGGAAGAAGAGGGGTAAAATGGGTTAAGATAATACTGTTCAACCGGGAGTTCACTATCACAAGGGGGAGCCGTGATAAATTTTGGAGAGGGAACAGTGATTTACGTGCGGGCCGGCTCGGGCCGAAGAGTTATCACGGGCTCACTTAGAATTATATCACGCAAACCAAACATGAGTATAAGGGGTGATATCTTGGTCTATCCCGAGATATCACCCCTACCAAACGAGCACTTAATGTGACCACAGCTAATACACCAGGGGTTTGATTTACTATTATAGATAGCTTAAGGTATATATTAAATTTTTTTTCCCATTAATAATATGTCACGTCAACTGTTGACACATTAAGAATTCTCACGGCGGATGATGATCATTTCTCTTAATAAAAATGCATGACCGATGACTCAAAAACTATTACTGTATTTCTAAAACAATACTTTTCAATAGAGGTTGGAAAGAATATGATGGAGAGAAAGCCCAAATATTATAACTATAAGGTTGCGTTTGGTAGGGGTGTTTAGCCCCGGATAGTGATTCGTAACCGGGCTAAACACCCGTTTGGTAGGCGAGAAAACGAAACTTGGGGGCCCGTGTTTAACTGTTGGGCCCGGGACTAATTACTGTTGGCCTTTAGTGATGTCCACCAGCCCATTTGGCCCGTTTCATAAGCCCTTAGTGAACAGTGGCCCAGATTAGAAAGTGAAAATACACATTTGCCCTTCTCATTTCTAGGGTTCACCAGGTCGATCGAAATCTGCTCATTTCACTCCAGGCCTCTCTACCTCTTCTCCCCCTCTCTCCCTCACTCCATCTCTCTGTCAAAATAACTCCATGGCGAACTCCGTCGGCGCGAGCTCCTCCGGCTGCAAACACGACGTCGCGGGCGACTCCCATGGCGCAGGCTCCTCCCTCGGCGGCGGCTCCTCCCTCGGCGGCGGTTCCTCCCACAAAGGCCGACGCGAAGACGACTCTAGCGACGAGGACAAATCCGGCCATGACAAGGGCTCACCCGTGCTGCTCTACAAGGTGCCTGCGGTGAGTCTCTCTCCCTCTTTTGGTTCGTCTTAATTTCCGAAATTAGGGTTACAAATCGAACTTCAATTTCAGACATATGGCTTTGGATTTAGGATGGGGAATTTGGGGTTTAGGGTTCATATTTGTTTATTTCGATTTCCCCCTGTTTTTATTTGTAATGTGCAGAAGCACGGCTCCCATTCAATGGCACTAGGTTTTCGGCAGGGGGTATTTGTGGTGGGTGATTAGGCTTTAGGATTTAGGGTTTAGGGTCCGGTTTCAAGTTCAATTCGAATCCAATGCATGATTATGTAGGCATTTCTGGGCTTGTCATTCAGTTTGTTTATTTTTTGAACAACGAATTTGATTTTCTCTGTTGAAATGTTGGGCAATTCAGGGAGGATAAGCATGTTTGCTCTTGTTGTGGAATCATTGGCAAGCCTGCAATTTGGTTGGGGTGAGAGGTTGATGAAATGACATCAATCTGTGTAATGGGAGGTTTGCTGCTTGCTGTTGTTGTGGACTCGTTAGCCAAATCATTTTTTTGTCATTGAACTGTTTAGTTTTATGCACACAAGTGAAACCTACTTGTTCCAAATAATCAAAGCATTCTCATTTTGATTAGTTCATGATTGAATGAAAATGTATGCGGTTTATTCTAAATGGTAATGGTCTTATGTTCTTGTATTTGTTGATGTAGTGCTTTGAAAAGTGTATGATAACATGTTATAATCTCTTTGGCTGCTGTTGTTATGGACATGGTTTATTGAATTTCAAGCCTGCAATTCCTTTAAAAATGCAATTTGGCTGCTGTTGTTATGGACATGGTTTACTGATTTCCTGGTGAAGATTATTGTTCAATCTCATTCATGCTGTTGTTCTTGTCAAATTCCGTAATGATAAGCAGCATTGATAACATGTTCTTATCACTCATGTCTTTATGTTTATCTATTTCATTCTCCATTTTTTTTTCTGTTCTGAAATAAGCCACGGGATGACTGCACAACCACTTCCGATTCCGACACCGATTCCTCTATGAGCGATCATCCACGCTCTTCACAAGGAGATCCTACAGAGTTTTCCACAGAGGCTCTTTCCGGTATCCTGCCCTACTTTGAGGTTGAGCTAGTCAAAACACATGTGGCCAAGCGCTACAGATTGGTAATGCATTTATAGCCTAGGTTCGTTTTATCAACTATTTACATGCTTCGTGAGCTGAAATGTTTTGTGATGCTGCAGTTGATGCCCCGTAAAGCTATGAGGATTCTGCCTGCTGTCGATGTTGCTGTTACATTGCGGTATGGCCATGAAGAATGGAAGGGCACTTACCATGGCAGCTACACGCGTCCAGTCATCAGCTAGACGGCGTGGCAGCCGTTCGTCGAGGACAACCGCCTCAAGGCCGGGGACATCTGCACGTTCGAGCTCCAGAAACTTTGTGACACCTGCGGCGTGTGTCTGAAGGTGTTGTTGTTGAAGGGCCCGTTCGACACTCCGGAAGAAAGGCTTGCTCGGAGGATGGCTGGCACAACACCTGATCATGCTATTGTTCTTGATTGAACTGTTGTGGTGGATTCGAACAAACAATTTGTATATTATATGTCTACTCCTATTCCCTCCCCTCCCGTATTTGCTAAAACTTGGTTGATATCCCCTATTTTTTTTTTGTTTTTTGGTTTTAAATAGGGTGATATTATATGGTAGCAAACTTGGGTAATATGTATTATGTTTTGTTATATTGAACTGTTGAGCAGTTGATGTATTTCATTGGTTGTTATTTTAGCAAAAAAAAAAACCTTCGCTATGGAACAATGAATTCGCACATACATATACCACACTTTTATTGCAAACAGAAAAGAATAATAAATCGCAAATTGAGGATTTGATTTTTAATAAGTCGCACTTTGAATGATTGAATCTGAAATTGCAGATAGGGGTGGGAATTCGGGTCGGGTCGGGTACCCACCCCGAAATTTTCGGGTACCCGAACCCGAAAATCCCAAAATCCCAGTCCCGAACCCGACCCCGAAATTATAATCGGGTACCCGAAAAACCCGATTTTTTTTTTTAAATTTTATCTTATATAATTACTTATTGAGAATATTAATCATTAATTCATTCTATAATCTATATGCTCGATTAACAAGTCAACTATTATTTTTTAAAATTTTATTCCATTGTAAATATATCAATTATTTAGTATTATGCTATTATCAATTGTCAATTTATCATCTCCAACTTTTAATTAATAGAATTTTAGATGATGATAAATTGATAATTATATAATTGATGAATTTGTAATTTACTTATTTCATTCATTTTAAATTAAACTAATTATTAATATAAGTGATAATAATTCATCAAAATATATTAATACCATAATTTGTAATATATAATATATTATTATAATATTATTAATTATTAATTTCGGATTTTTCGGGTTTATTGCGGGTTTCGGGTACCCGAAAACCCGCGCGGGTTCGGGTATTTTGGCCCCGACCCGAAAACCCGACCCCGAATTCCCACCCCTAATTGCAGAACTAGGCAATCCCTAACAAATCGCATTTGTCAAAATGCAAGCAAGGGAACCCGCTTTTTCATAAATCAAGATCTAACTACCTCACACTCATATACACTACTTCACACTACATACACAACTGCTGCTGCTGGAATCGAGCTTGGAGAGGAGCCGCGTGTTGCCGTTGCCTAATATCGTCGATCGAACGGCCGAATCTACGGCCTCCATCGTTAGCCCAGTGCAGGAATCAGTTGTACGAGGTAATTTTTCGATTATCTACCTCATCATATCAATTGGTTGTTAGGGCAATAGTAAGCTTCTTCGAGTTTTTTTCGATTCATATGGGTAATCAGTGTTGTTCGAGTAGAGTACAAGTATTGTTGACATGCAGTTCAATTTTCTAAAAGGGATGTGTAAATTTCCCTGCCTCAGTTTGGTTTTTGAAAATTAATTTTGTTGTTGAAATTTGCATTTGTTGTTAAGCAGCATTGTAATGGCCGATGTTGGAGTCGATAACGTGATTGTTCTTGACATTGTCAAAGACATTGTGAGGATTCAAATGCGAAATGTGGTAGTGATTGCAAACATAATTAGGCGCCGTCGAAATAGATTACGTAGGCTGCGGATTACTCCCATCCATTCATACTCTATGATAGGCCGAATCCCATCCCAAGTCCAACACATGAATAGACTGGTACAAACAAATAACGCCGAGTGTCTAGCTAATCTACGTGTTGATCGGAATACCTTTGGGAGATTGTGTTGCTTGCTAAGAGAGATTGGAGGGTTGAAAGAATACAAGTATGTCGGTGTCGAAGAACAAGTAGCATTGTTTTTAGGGGTTCTAGCTCATCATAAGAAGAATAGAGTGGTAGGTTTTGATTTCCAAAGGTCTGGAGAAACCGTATCAAAGTATGTGCACATGGTATTGACGGCCATTCTGAAACTCCACGGCCTTTTGCTTGTTAAACCGGATCCTGTCACTGAAGACTGCACTGATCCTCGTTGGAAATGGTTTAAGTGATTTCTTCGTTCATACTTTGTCTATGTAGATTGTTTCATATGTGATGAATGCTTTTTTTCTCATGTTAAATAACAATCTTTTACTTCATATAGGGTTGTTTAGGGGCATTGGATGGAACATACATCAATGTTAGGGCTCCCCTTGCTGATAAACCAAGGTTTAGAACAAGGAAAGGCCAGATATCCACCAACACTTTGGCTGTTTGTGATAAGAATTTAAAATTCATATACGTGTTGCCGGGGTGGGAAGGATCAGCCGGGGACTCAAGAGTATTACGCGATGCATTGAGTAGGACTCACGGCTTAAAGATCCCCACAGGTTTGAGATCTCTTCTACTGTACTATTGGTGGTTTGTGTTGGCTTATCATAATACCAACTAAGAATGCTTACATGTGTTTTCTTTGGCATTTTTTATAGGGTCCTACTACCTTTGTGACAACGGATATGCGAACAGTGCTGGTTTCATGACTCCGTACAAAGGCGTACGATATCATCTCAATGAATGGGGCCCCGATGCGGATATTCCTCAAAACGCTAGGGAAATGTACAATATGAGGCACACCAAGGCAAGGAATGTGATTGAGCGCGCATTCGGTGTAATGAAGATGAGGTGGGGGATTCTTCGGAGTGCATCGTACTACCCTATCAAGGTTCAAATAAGGATAATCATGTCATGTTTCTTGCTGCACAACTTCATTCGCAATGAGTTCTTCGACGATCCATTCGTAGAAGGGGTAGGGGAGTATGAGGAAAATGATGATGACGAGGATCCTGTGCATTATGTGGGGAGTGTTGAAGCAACTCCGGAATGGAATGCGAAGCGAGATGAGATTGCAAACGCCATGTGGGCAGGGGACGTGTAGTTGATGTTATATTTGGAGGGATTTGAACAATGACTGCAAAACCAAACTACCTTTTATTGCTTATGTGTGTGAACACTCATTTTGTTATGTCATGTAACTGAATTTGGTGGTAGAACTTGAGTATTCGCATGTCCATAATTGTGTAGTACTACTTTTATGTTGACTAATATATTGTGATTGCATATATTGTAGATTGGGTAATGGACAAGTACCGTGAAATAGCCCCTCAATGCGCTTGTGCGAATGGCAAGATGCAAGTTAAGGTTGCATCAAGGAAAGCCGCTAATCCGGGCCGCCTATACTACATTTGTCCCAACAACGAAGATCACTATAACCGTTTCATTTGGTGTGATGAATATCAAAGTCGAGCAAGGAATTTCAGTCAAATTCCAAACCAAATTACTAGAAGGGATGCACAACACCAAGACTCGAACAACGCCTCATCTCGTGCGACGATGGATCAAGTTGTAAGCCACGGTATTCCCGAAATTCCACACCACCAACACTATGGAGTAGTCGAGGTTTACGTTGCAATTTGTTTCATGGCCACAGTCTTGGTTTTGTTTGGTGTGATCATAGGAATCCTTGTAATGAAGTAGAAGAGTGTATTGTCATTTCCGAATCAATAGACTCTACTTTCTTGTGAGCTATGACACACAATGTTGAAGCTTTTGTAAGAACTAGTATGACAACATTGCTTTTGATAGTATGTGCTTGTTTTACATTGTGTTGAGAATAGATTCTAATCAATCAATTCTAATTTATTTGTACAAATGATTCAACCCCTTCCATTTGTTTTCACACATCACCATGACTCTCAACTTCCCCTCACAAGAAGATTTTTTCTATAAGGGGAAATGGGATGAAGTAAATGTTGACTTCTTCATAGATTTCCTCGTCGAAGATCTATCCCGACATCCCGAAGAAAGGAGAGCTTGCATACCGTTAGGGTCTTTGCATCGTGGTTGGAACGCACTCAACAAAAGGTATGGATTGCATTTTTCGTGGGATGAAATATGTGATCAATTTAGCATGTTGAAGGATAGATACAACACCTTCACTGAAATCATACGAACTCCCGGTGTGGATTGGGTAGAGCCTCTTTGTCATGTTCATGCGTCCGAAGAAATATGGCGTCGCATTTGTGAGGTAAATTTCTTCCTTTTATTGAGGTGTAATGTATCAATCATTGTCGTAACTATGAGGATCACAAAATAATGAAGTTCTTCTCTATTAAAATCATGTTTAGCGAAACAACCTTGCGAAAGCGTATTATTTAGTTGGTGATGCCAATTACGAGGAACTACGTCAAATATTCAATGACACATGCGTGGGAGCGAGCTCGAGCCAAAGCCTTTCCGGGGGCATCACAACTGAAGAAGAAGAGGATTTGAACCCCCGTAGGAGCATTAGGAATCCGCGAAGACGTTTGTTTGAGCAATCCATCCCGCTCGAGTCTCGCATAACGAATAAAAGGAGTGCTCGAAGACCACAGCATCTTGGCATCGCAGGGCCGAATGTTGGAAGGTGAGATGGGCCGCAAGTGGGAAGAAGAGTATATGTTTGTTCTAATTTCAAACATCACAGTAGTGGTGGTTTTTTTATTATAAGTTTGGTTAATGATGTGTTGAAATTGTATGTGAAGTTGAATAGCAAGTAGCATTGTCATCCATGAATGTTCTAAATCTATGTAGAGATAAATAATTCATTCCATACACAAGTCTAATATATTACTTGTCGAAACCAACGATAATTACAACTAGATTGTATCCATAACCTAAACCAAATACATAAATACCTAGGCAGAAGAGGATATACAAAAAAGGATACATATTGTTTGATTTCCCAAAGTTTTAAAAAGATGATCTACAAAAGGAGCAGCACACTACCATTCACATCATATTTCAGTGCAGCTTAGCCAAAAAAAACCTTCACTACGCCTTCTTGAAGGTTGAAACCACCCTACACACCTCTCCCCAACAGCAAACGATGCACGTACCCGGCACGAGCGAGGACTGGAAGGCCGGAAAAGAACTCGAGCGTCGGAGGATCAGCAATAAGCAAGTCGGAGACATCGAACTTCTCCTCCATTCCAACATCCGGGATATCCTCAAGCATTAGCCAAATCTGAGTCCTAGCCTTCCCAAGATCAGTTTGATATCCAATGCGATGAGCAATGGAATCAAGACTGACCTTAGTGTCGGAGTGCATCTTGCCCAGAATCTCACAGAGGTCATGATCAGTTGCATCATTCAGCCTCCTCTTCTTTCGAGAGCGGGAAGGTCCAGCTTCAAACCTTGTTGAATCAACCTCGCTCTGATCCGTGGTGTCGGGCTCATAGGTGGCAGTCGGTTCCGGTGAGTTTGCAAGGAATGGGGGAGGCTGGGGAGGCATGGGGTGCTGCTCCTCATTCAGCAGCTGATTTACAACATCAATGACATCCTCTGCTGTCTCTCCAGTGGCCCTATCCTTCCCGAATGCTTCAGCCCAACGATCGTAGTACGGCCACGCCTTACCGCGAATGTTCTTAGCATTTGCATCAACCTAAAACAAAACAAAACAGAACACTCAGAAAGTAAAATATACAAACACATAACAAGGCATAACATTTTGTTATTATCTCCCCTTTACAAGCTCCATTTTACCACAACAAACATGCCATTTGGAAACGAATAAGTAACAGCAAGTAAACACTCAATCAAGGGGTGAACTGTTCTCCATAAAAACACAATTCAAGTTATATAAACTGCTCACAATCTAGACAAATGAGCATTATAAAATTAAAAGAATTTCCACTCCACATTCAAAAAACGCAAACTCTTTTGTATAACCTACAAGTAAATGTCACCAGCAAAAGAAAAGGGTGAGTTCTTTCTCTTGAGCACAGATAGCCAAATCATGCCATAACATAAATAATTCACATATATACCAATGCTGATTAATCTACAACTACAAGAACACAACCACCAAAAAATGAAACCAAGGAGAGGGAAAACCACGCAAAAAATCACAACATTCATCACATTTAGATAGCACACATTCTCTATTCCAAGCAAGTATTTTGAATACAAGATAGCACTCCACACCATTTGCAAAGAGAGTACAAGATATTGTAATTTGTCAACATCTTCTTCAAATAAAACAGTTTTCAATTGTGGAGGACTATGCACAAAAACCTTAACACATATTATTGTCATGAGCTCCCTTACAATGTGAGTATTCCACCACAACACACATATTCATACCAACAATTGTTTCATCACAAACAAACTCTGTTCACAACCGGTTTAATAATGCATCAAACCAAAAAAACAGTGCACATAGTGTATTTATATTTCAACATCAGCTACCTCAATGCACAAAGAGTACAAGTCATAGCATTAATTTAAACATCTATCTCATGCAATAGGTATTCCACCACAACATATGCCATAATCACCAACTACATCCCCCAAAGTATTCCCAAAAAACAAGGAGAAAACCGAGCCTAAACCAAAAGTAAAGGTTATGAGATGGTACCGTACGTTGCATATTTGTTCCCACTGCTCGTTGTCGGCGTCCACAGTGAAATCTCCGTGAAGGTTGAAGCCAACTCCGCTTCGGGCTAAGATCGAGCACAAGGAGCCATAGTTTTTCTTCCAACCGGTGAGCTTGGACACGATGTGAGGGTTGGCTTGTATGTTTGCTGTAGGGAAGTGGCCCCTCATCAACTCCTCGAGTCTCCCAACGTAACCGGCCCTAAAACCGTTGTCGGATTTCCACCCGGTTGCGCAAAGCTCCTTCAAGCACTCAAGGAGGACCTCCTCCTCGTGTAGTTGCCACGAGCGTCGCAGCTTCGGCACCCGCTGAACTGCATCTGCACAAGTAGCATCGCTATTTAATAAATTTCGACAGAAATCAAGCAATGGAGAAGCAATCAAATCGAGTCGAGCCCTAATCCCTAAACCCTAACAGAAATTGCATGACAGAGAAGCACTCCAGTCGAGCCCTAAACCCTAAACCATCTCTCCCGAAATCATTGAATATGGAGAAGCAATGGCGGGCGGGAAGGAAGAACATTACCTGGCAGAGCTGCCATGATTTCTCCGAGCAACTACTGGAAATCTTCTCCGATTTGCTCCGGTACTCTCAAGTTTCAACCTTTCGTCCCTCAAAGCTCTCTCTCCCTCTGTTTGCGAATGAAAATGGCTGAAGAAATACATTAGGGTTGCGTTTTTGTCTGCAAATTTTGGGGGGAAATGAAATTGGGGGGAAAGGTGGGAAATCATCCGCCATTTTTTTTCCACCAAAATCGAATTGGGGCAAATTGAATACGACAAATAATTTGAGGGGTAATTTTGACTTTTCCCATACTAATCCCATACATTACACATGGTAACCAAACACCATTTCTTCTTAACTTTGTACATGAAACATCCTAACCAAACTACGTATTACTTACGAAACTAAGTGTCGAAACCTAAGTTTCAATCCCGGGCCGGCTATCCGACCCGAGCTACCAAACGAGCCGTAAAAGTATAATATGCTGGGACAGTGCCACTTGTTGCAGTGGCATGAATCTTGATTATATTAACTAGTTGATCTTGACTTCCAAGTTCCAATGATTACTAATTAAAAATTAGAAGTTAACATAAGCATTGATAACAGAATGCTAACTAAAATTAGCTACAGGCCTTGCATTGCAATCATAAGATTAAGAAAAAATAGCACATAGTCCAAATTTTGATTCAATCTATAAAACAGAGACTTGAGCTGCTATATTCCTATAGATCGAACCACGTAACTCTTTTGTGTCCTTTTATAATCGTTGCAACATTAATTGTCAACTAACTCGGCATGATTCTTATCTCGAAGAGATAAGATAATGTGGGACCAACCTTAATGCAATAGTCAAACGATCAGGTAAGAAAATGTGCAGCCGGTTTAAATGACCGATTCCACGTTGTGTGAAGAACAGATTCTTCAAGTATAGGACAAATTCTGAAGCATCTTTTACATTGATCGCATCTAATTATATAAAGCTTTTAGTTTGCATTGTGATTTTCATAGTTATGAAGATGGAGGTTGAAATCATTTCCTTGGAGAAGATCAAACCTTCCTCCCCAACTCCAGATCACCTCAGGGACTACAAACTTAACCTACTAGATCAGTTCATTCCAGCAGCCTATGCTCCCATTGTCATCTTCTTCCGAAACCACGATGCTTCCGCTCGTTTTCAAGTTCTTGAGAGGTTGGATCTGCTCAAGAGATCGATATCCGAAACTCTAACGCGCTTTTTCCCGCTTGCAGGCACGATCAGGGACGACGTTTCCATCGACTGTGATGATCGAGGTGCTTGTTTCACCACGGCGAAGGTCCAATCCAGCCTCGATGATTTCCTCGAGTGCCCTGATCTTAAGGTGATAGCTCAGTTCCTTCCTTGTGGAATTAACAGCACCGGATTTGGTGTGACGAATATTCAAGCGAATGTATTCGAGTGTGGTGGGATTGCTCTTGGTGTGTGCATTTCACATAGAGTTCTTGATGGAAGTGCCTTGAGCAACTTCTTCAAGAGTTGGGCTAATGATGCTAGGATCATTAGCTCAAGTACTAATGATCAGAAACTCCCGTTATACGCCCCCGATTTCTCTGCTTCTCGTCTCTTCCCTCCCGATGGCTCGTGGCTCAAAGATGCATCGCTCTCGATGTGGGGCTCGTTGTTCAAGAAAGGAGAGTTTGTGACAAGGAGATTCGTGTTCGGTGGCGACTCTGTGGCCTTGCTCAAGGATCGAGCAACCGGGGAGAACGGGACGAGTTGCCCTACTCGGGTGGAGGCCGTCTCGGGCTTCATATGGAAGCATGCAATGGCTGCATCCGTCGAGAGGTTCGGTTACACGAACATGCCCTCTCTACTCACACATTTAGTTAACCTAAGACAGAGAGCCACCCCAAATTTCCCACAAGAGTCCATTGGCAACTTGGTGTGGGTAGCTACTGCAATGTGCAAGGGTGAAAGGGAAAGTGTAAGCTTCCCTGCATTGGCACAACATGTGAAGAAGTGCATATCGGGCGTGGATGGGGCGTACGTGAAGAAGCTACGAGGCGAAAAGGGCTCGAACGTGATGCTCAAGCGTATCAAGGAGATCGAAGAGGCGGGGAGTGGAAACTTGCATCATGTAGGGTTCTCGAGCTGGTGTAAGCTAGGGTTCTACGACGTCGACTTCGGATGGGGGAAGCCGGTTTGGGTCAGCAGCACCGACGCCGGGGGGCCGGATTTCATGAACCTTGTGATGCTGGTGGATACTAAATGTGGTAAAGGAATTGAAGCTTGGGTAACTATGGATGAACAAGAGATGGCCATTTTGGAGTGTAATCAAGATTTTAGAGCTTTTGCTTCATTGAATCCGAGCCCCCTTAGCATCGCCAATGTTGTCTAGCCTTACCTATCTTCTTCGGTCATAGGTATATCGAGTTACATGTTTAATTATGTATCGAGTGGAAACATACGTTTTCTATTTAGTACCACTTCATTCAGGACGATACATTTTTATTATTTACCGATCCAAACTCAAATTGCACAAAGTACAAAATCAATAACTAAAATAAATTCTATAGAACAATTGTATGGATAATTGGTCAAATAGAAAAAATTATTGAGTCCTTTTCCACATTAATTAATCGAGATGTCAAATTTGGGCCCTAAAAAGCCCGGCCCGATGGGTAGTCTCGGCCCGCCCATAGTTTTGGGCAGGCTTGGGCTATGACATTGAAGACCCATTGAAATTTTGGGTTGGCCTGACCCAGCCCAAGACATTCAAAAGCCCAATAGGCTGGCGGACCGTTTAGCTCGTTCATTTCTACACTATAAATTTTTCATGGGTCAGATTTGGACATTAATTTTAGTGGCCCGACCCAACCCGACTTTCCCCTTGAGACTGATGGGCTTGGCTTGGGCCGGCCCGACCCGAGCGTTTGAGATCTCTATTAATTAATTAATTAATGAGAAGTGATATGCTACTCCCTCTATGGTGCTCACCTCCGTGGGCACCTTTGTCGTTTTATCATTTTGATATTATTTGTTCTATTTTTTCAATTGTGTTATATTCTAGTACCTTAAAAATAATTATAGAAATCATAAAATTAAAAAAAATAAATAAATATCAAGCTCAAATGATTTTATTAGTCATTTTTTATTTTAAAAATCAAAATAAATAAATCGGGTTTTGATTTTTTTGGTTTTATAATTTTTATAATTATTTTTAAGGTACTAGAATATAATATAATTGAAAAATTCGAACAAAGTATTATCAAGATGATAAAACGACGAAGATGCCCACGGAGGTGAGCACCATAGAGGGAGTAGCATATCATCTCTCTTAATTAATAACGAAGAAGCTTCGTAGCTTCAGACATTCATTTATTACCGGTCCGACCACTGTTCATTTACGTGACCAATCATCACTCGTTCGCATCAAATCACAGCCGTCCGATCTAAACCCAGTGGGGCCCAAAGCAAAACAAGATCGCTAATTTAATTTTAATTTTTTCAAAAAAAGGAATTTTCTCCGAGCACATGCTATAAAGCGCAAGTCGCATCGGCAGGGGAGAATCATTGCCGTTTCGAAGCCGGAGAAATCTATCCAACGACGTCGTTTCCCGAGGAGTACTGTCGGCGGCCTCGAACTGATCGCAGGAGTAGACGGAAAAAAAATTGCCGGAGTTTCCTCGAATGATGAGATGAGAGTTGAGCAGGTTTTCTGCATTTTCGTCGTTTTAGATCGCCGATTATAAATGGGATTTCGCCGTAGATTGAATCCCCTCGCGAATCTCCTGATTTGGGCGTGTTTAGTGGCGTTTGTCGATCGTTCTCATGGAAAATCTAATGGCACGAAGGCTGCTGATATCACCCCCATCAATAACGATCTTTACCATACTAGGTATGTGTTTGGATTAATTATGCTTGAAGGAAACTGATTGCGTGATTGGATCTCTTGCTGTTATCAAATTTTTTTCCCTCAGTTTGCTTTTTTGTGATTTGTGCTGCATTCATTGACTTTGAATTCAAATGGATTCTGGTTTAACTCGTTTCATTTCAATTAAGCAATTTGGGAATATCAATTAGAGGAAGAGGTTCATAGATTGTTAGAGGTTAATAGATCGTGAGAGCTCAGCTATGGAAACTATTTCATGTTCTATCCAACTATATCAGGACGTATTGTTATGTGTAATACTCTTTTCTTCTTCTTTGCAGTGGAGCTCTACTGGAGGAGATCGAATCATTGGTTCATCGGCACCCAGATAAACTGTCGGTGGGTACCGTGTTCCTGACTTACTATATTTACATTGTAATTTGTGCTCTGGACCTAGAACCATGGGTTTATCTTAACTTGTTGCTACTTACAACAGATTGAAAAAGTGTCTTGTAAGAATAAGGGATACGGGGCAGAGATGTCTATTGTAACGTATGACCGGGATAGGAAAGAGAATGATGACAAAGCAAAGCTTAGGATTCTGCTTGTAAGCATTTTTTCCTTAACTTTGCTAAAAACCTTGTCTTTGATGCAAGCTTTGATATTCTAGCAATTGGGGCAGTGTGTAAAACTTCTCAGGTTTGTTATTGCTGTTTTTTTGACAGATGATTCCTTGTCTTCCAGACTTTTGGACAGCATGCTAGGGAGCTTATTACGACTGAGCTAGCACTGAGGTTCCTTTCTATCCTGAGTGAGGAGGAGTTTTTACCCAACATGAATCGTTCTTCTTTAAGCACGACGCTAAGTAGGCTTGTCATAAAGGTAATTTATTTTTAGATTCTGGCATTAAGAACATTAACTGCAGTTGAGATAGACACTCAATCGCATGAGTTTACACTTCTTAATTGTTGTTTGCACTTGCACAATCAGTTATTTTCTTTATTTCTAGTTTACCCAGTAAATATGGATCGAAGACACTATTTTTCGTTCCCAGAGACCGTGCATGATAGAACTTTTGTCGTTTTGATGTATGAATGCAAAATATTCAGTTTGCATCATAGTTGTTTTTACTTTGATCCGATATAAAAAAAGGTTTTTTTATACGTTGAACTAATGTCTATTGAATCTGTCTGATAGGTTGTCCCGATGGAAAATTTGAATGGGCGCAAACTTGTTGAAGATGGAGAGCTATGTGAAAGAAGAAATGGTTACACTTTATTTCTTAGTTGTATTCATAAGATGCAAGATTGGTTCTCATAAAAGTACCAAATGCTGAAAGTTTGAGTGTGAATGCAGGACGAGGAGTTGATCTCAACCGTAACTGGAGTGTAGATTGGGGTAAAAAAGAGAAGGTATTCAGTCACTTTATCATGAGCTATTTTTTGCTTAGTTTTAGAGCTTGGAGCTCAACTCTGTGAAGCCGATCCTGCTTATCTGAGGATTTTCTGTCGTTCTTGTTTCTTTCATAAATCGTAGTGGTTTCACTTGAGTACACTAGTGCATCGAATGCTTTTGTAGTGATGTTTAGGTACTACATAGTTTGTGCCTAAATGTGTACTCAGGATTATGATCACATTGCTATTTGTCTCAGGATTATGATCCATATGAAGAGAACCCCGGGACTGGTCCATTTAGCGAGCCCGAGACACAACTTATGCGGAAACTGTCTGTTTCTTTCGAACCACACATTTGGGTGAATGTGCATTCTGGGATGGAGGTAAATTTGATCTTTTATTCTTTTCAACATATAAGTTAACTGCCGGCTCTTTCTTATGGTCATTTTTGTTGCTACCGCTTAGGCTTTATTTATGCCTTACGATCACAAGAATACCACACCAGATGGATTACCTTCTAAGATAATGAAATCAATGCTTGAAGAGTTAAACCACAGTCACCTCAAAGATAATTGCTTAGTCGGGTCTGGTGGAGCTTCTGTCGGGTTAGTACCATTTTCTTCTTGCTCTTGCTTATTGTCATAAGTTATTATTTGTTGAAGCTGTGATCTTTACTTGTAGCTTATACAACTCTTCTCCTTAATGTAAATCCATGAGTCGTATTTATAGGTATCTTGCCCATGGTACAGCGACGGATTATATGTATGATGTTGCAAGGGTGCCCATGGCTTTTACTTTTGAGGTTTGTCCATTCCATATAATCAATTGGAACTTATTCCAGCCATCATTTGGGACCGACAGTGCATAATTTGCAGATTTATGGAGATCTCAGAGCCTCCTCGAAAGACTGCTTCAGAATGTTCAATCCCGTAGACATCACCTCCTTCAATGTAAGTCAAAATTCATTCCACTCAATAGATCTCTTATGGATACGAGCACATCATTTTCTAAAACTACATTTACAATCAACTACTTCATAATGACAGAGAGTTCTCAACGACTGGTCAGCCGCATTCTTTACAATGTTCAGCATCGGTGTGCAGCAGATGGACGGACTGCAGTCAAAGGCGATTCCATCAGGTTTCGACCATTGGGTATCGATAGACGACTATCTCAACGGGTATTTGATGCACAGGAAAAGTAGATATGGGAAGAAGTTGGAAGTTCTTGAGCTAGGACTGCAGGAGATCAGAACATATTTCAGATTGTTCTTGCTTTCCTCTGTGCTCTTGCTCTTCATGTTCTGCTCTAGAATTTCCAAGAGCACTCGCCCTCTTGTTTCTGCCATGTCACTCTGATTACCTAAATTAGTGTTTTTTTTTTTTTTTTTTTTTTCAATTTTTTGCTGGTGATGCTGAAGCACTGATTTTTTTGTGTCCACGTGTATATTATTAATATTATTATTTCATAGTGAAATGTAATTTGTTGAGGTGTTCAAAGTGTTTTCGAACTTTAGACCTTTCAGGTCTGATACTTTAATCTTAACGCACACAGATTGTTTCTTTTAACTTTTGATGTAAAATGAGAGCATTCAATACATCAGTGTTTCTCTTCTCTGTAATACAATTTCTACATCGTGAATGAATGCGTATGGTAAACTGAGATATATACATTCATCGGTAATTCAAAAAAATCGTACATGAAACGGTTACCTTGCTGATTCAGCTCGGCTTTTGGAGGCAGTTGCGGAACCCGGGCACCTTCGCTATTTGGTTATCTTTCGATCTAGACATTGGAAAATAGGATGCTCGTAGTAAAAGTGAACCAACCTCGAATAATCTGGTGGAACGAAGATAGGGTTTGCTTCTCCGTGTGATAGCAACAAATCGGCTACAATCTAAGAGCCGACTTCATGTATCTTAGAGCAGACCTTAGCATAGCTCTAGCTTTTCTGTCTGGAGCACATCCGGAGAGAAGCATCTCTTCAAAAACTGCAGGAACCTGAAACGAACAATCTCACTGGTAAGTCGTAAAAACAACTGAGGTTTTGCACCAGAGCGATGAATGTATAACCTTGCTGAATCTAAAGACAAGTTCTATTTACGGAGCGTACCTTTTCATACTTATCCACGCGGATTAATGCTTTCATGAGCGTGGTGTAAGTAACAACGTCCGGTTTCAAGTTCTGCACTCACAAATAATGCATTGTACTTAGCTTACAATGTATGCATCTCACTGCACCAAGTATGAATTAAAAAAATTCACTTACATTATCTTTCATGTACTGCAACACAGCAAATGCTTCGGCATCTCTTCTATCCTCTCCGAATGCATTAATCAACGAATTTAGAGCTAAGATGCTAGGTCTCAAACCATCGCTTCTCATCACCCTAAATGCATTCACAGCTTGCTCCGATAATCCCTGAAAGCAAGTGCACAAAGTTTTCTCATTACAAACAATGCTCGAATTATAGTTATCTTCAGCAGGATAAAGTATCTCATCGATTATCATACCTTCCTTTAACTAAACAAATAAACTATCTTGTATGGTAACATAGGATATACCTTCTGTGCGTAGGCGTTGATGAGAGCATTGTACATGGTGGAGGAAGGTCTAAGTCCAGCCGATTTCATCGCCTCCAAGCACTCAATCGCATCATCAAATCTCCCCGACTGCCCATAGATATCAACAAGGGTAGTATAGGTAATAGCATTAGGCAATAATCCCAAACTTCTCATCTTTCCCAACAATACATTCACATCATCCCACCTCTCTTGAGCCCCAAAAGAATTAATCATAATATTATACGTAGTTGTGCAAGGCGAAAAGCCTTTTTCCTGCATCACCTCGAACAATTCCTCCGCCTTGCCATGATGGCCTTGCTTGCAATGGCAATCTATAAGCGTATTCCACGTCACTGTATCCGGCTGAATACCCTCCTCCTTCATCTTCTCAAAGGCCGCCATCATATGCTCAAGACAATTATACTTCCCAAACGTATCGATCATCACGTTATAGAACTGCCTATCAGGACTCACCCCACAGTTACTCATCTCCTTGAACACTTGAAACGATTTTTGCCACTCCCCCCTATCCCTATAACTAGCCAAGATTCGAGTAAACACATACGAATTCGGCTTCACGCCATTCGCCTCCATCTCTTTCAGCACAATCCTAGCACTCTCCCATCTCCCAGCATTGCCATAAGCGTCAATGAGTAAGCTATACGTGTGTTCATCAGGCGAAACCCCGCTCCTCTCCATCTCCGAAACAACGCACTCTGCATCCTTCAAAGCTCGCACTTTCACATAACCTCTCAACAGAGCATTATATGCCCTCGTCCTCGGCCTCAGCCCTCCCTCTTTCAACTCCTCGAAAACGGCCTCCGCCTCCTCCACCCTCCCCAAACTCCCCAACTCATTCACCACCGCAACTACGGTGCTCGTTTTCGGGCTCAATCCACTCCCTTGCATCACTCCCAGAAAGTACAGCGCCCTATCT
This sequence comes from Thymus mandschuricus, assembly GCA_029379335.1. NCBI lineage: Eukaryota > Viridiplantae > Streptophyta > Magnoliopsida > Lamiales > Lamiaceae > Thymus > Thymus mandschuricus. The sequence goes on from CM057074.1 coordinate 41,472,332, forward strand.
ATATCTCCAGCTTTAGCAAAAGCTGTGGTTACATCATTCGACAACTGCCCATCTAATTCAATCCTATCAGCATCCATTTCACCATACAACTTCTCAAGAATCGCTACATCCACCACATTATTCCTAACCAGAGATTGAATAACCAAACTGTAATTAACGTAATCGGATTGGTACCCGTCTCGCCGCATTCTCTCCATCAAATTCAGTGCCTTCTCGAGGTCGCCGTTCCTAGCGCACGCGCCGATGAGCGCGTTATACGTCAGCGGCGTCAGGCTCCGGCGCTGGGAGAGGAGGAAAGCCTCGTACAGCTTCTCATTCCGTCCCAGCGCGTTGATCAGGATCGAGTAGAGAAGCTCGTAGCTGAAGCAAAGGTTGTGCCTTTGGAGCCAGCTCACCAAGGAGTAAGCGGTGGGGAAAGTGGAAGGCGAAGAAGAGAGGTCCTTTATGAGGGAGTGCCAGAGCGGCGCCGGCACGGCGCCGTACGACTCGGCGAGGCGGAGCTCGGCCGGGTCGAGGCGGGTGGGGGGCTCGGGTTGGGAAGGGAATGGTGGGCTGAAGTCGGAGAGGAAGGTGAGGAGTGGGGCGAAGTCGTAGTGAGGGTTGGGAAGCGTAGCGACGTCGTATGGGTCGCCGGCGTCGCCGTTGACGGTGTTGAGTTGGTGGGAGGCGGCGGCGGGCAGGAGGAAGTGGTGGCGGTGGCGAAGGAGGGGAGGGAGAGGAGGGAGGTGGAGGGGGCGGTGGCGGAGGTGGAGGAGCGGCGGAGGGAGGAGCAGCGTGTTCATTGGAGGTGGCTGCGGTTGCAGTTTATCGGTTAGTGATGATGTTTTTTCTTCCTCATGTTTTTTCTCCTTGTCCGAAAATTACAGATATTTTTGAGATTTAAATCCATTCATAAAATTATTACTAATAATTTTGTTAATCTCGTCTATTTTGTGTATGGGCTGGTTCGGCCCAATGGGCCGAGCGTGCCGAAACGAAGCTGATTTTCGGTTCGGGTCGGCCCAAACCGGGTTCAAGTGTTAACAAAACAGAAACAGAAACAAAAGCCCTACACCCAACCTAAAACCCCAACGCCAAACAGAAACCTACGCCTCCGCCACTGCCAACTCCGACCACCGGAGTGCCGCCGTTGCCGCTGCTGCCTCGTCATCGTAATCATGGGAGGGTCTAGGCACCAGCTGAATAAGTCACATAAAACTCGATTTGCTTCGAAATCTTCCCGGAATGTTCATAAAATTTCTTCTCAAGGTAATATTGGAATTTTTTTATTTGAAGTTCGTGTTATATGAATTTGTGCTTCAATTTGATAGTTTTGATTTCTGTTCAGATAAGAAGATATCAAAGCCCGATCGTGGTATTGCTAAAGGAGCAAAGGCGGCTCGGTTGCAGCGTAACAAAATGGTAAGCTTTCTTTGGTTGAGCTCTTTTATCTGTTTTATTAAGGTCGAGTGTTCAATTTGAAACTGTGGATTTGAATTTGAAATTGATTTTGATTTTGATGTTCATGTATTGTAGTTGAGAGAACAGAAGAGAGCGGCAATTCTGAAGGAGAAGAGGGCATTATCGGGACCGTCGAGCCCCCCTCGTGTTATTGTAAGTGTGGTGTCTTTAGTTATTCAGCGGGAGATACTTGCTACTATGGTGTTTTTTATGATTTTGTGAACAATGTAGGTGCTTTTTGGTCTTACGGCTGGAGTGAACTTGAATGCCGTTGAAGAAGATATTCTATCACTACTGTCTCCAGAGGGAAGTGCCAATGCTTTCCCAGCTGTTGCATCATCAGAGTACAAAATAAGAGCAACAGTACGTTCACGATATTGTCTATTGCCTTTAAACTTGATCTAAGCGTAGCTTCTTGAGTGATGTGGTTGCTTTGACATTATAAGCAGATTATGATGCTTCTAGTAATGGATCTGAGTCACGGAATGCTTCTTTTTCCAGTTCTATTTTTGTTTGCTTGAGATCATTTCTCATTACAGTAGTTTTTTGATTTGTTGTTGAAGTATAATGCTTACACAAGCCCATTCAGTAAATTATGAATTGTGTAGATGCTCTATTGTCTTTCTGGACAAAGAAAAGGAGGGTATTGACTTTTGTTTCCTATGATAGATCTTAAAAGCTCCTCATGGTGATCTTGTTACGTGCATGGAAATGGCAAAGGTACTCCCTTGGCTCCTATGCGATCTATTTTTTGGCTGATGTTTGAGTTGCATGTATGTCGTGTTAACAATTCTCCCCTATCATTGAATGGAAATCCGTTTCTTGTAGGTTGCCGATGTTCTTGCTTTTGTGGCATCTCCAAACTCATTGCATGAAGCAGATGATAGTTTCATCGATTCATTTGGATCTCAGTGTCTCTCAGTGTTCAGAACACTTGGTCTACCAAGCACTGCAGTGCTTATTCGTGTAAGGAAGATCCACCATGCTTCTTCCTTAAGCCTCTGTCTTCCCCCTCTCCTTCCCTTTCAGAGTCTTGAGCAGATCTCTGATTTTCATTTCAGGATCTACCAGAGGACACGAAAAGACGACATGAACTAAAAAAGATGTGCATGTCTATGCTTGCTTCTGAATTTCCAGAGGATTGTAAGTTTTACCCTGCAGATAAAAAGGATGAATTGCATAAGGTAATTCCTTGTCCCGAATTGTGACAATCTGAATTAGAAGCATCATGAACAATTGATCACTTTTGCCATTTCTTGCATATACATTTTATTGAGCTCAATTTTTTTCTTTGTTATAGTTTTTGTCGCTTCTCAAGGAGCTAAGGCTTACAGCACCTCATTGGAGAAACCAACGTTCTTACCTCATGGCTCAGAAGGTTTAATCAAATTTATATTCTATCTTCTGTTAAAATTCTGTTTACTCCTAATACTATTTTTGAAGTTATCACGTCCTTTTATCTTCAAGGATTTAAGGCTCCTCATGGCTTCATTGCTGTAACAGTTTTGCTGGACTGTTTAATTTTCTTCCCATGTTCAGTGTGTTACTATCTGAAATATGTTGTTGCAGTATCACATTCATCCACTTTGAATTACTTAATAGTGTCCTCATATGATCCATCTATCATCTTTCTGTTGTATAGTATGAAGTGACGAGGTTCCTTTTATTAACGTGGAGATAGTACAAGGTTCCTCATATCTTCGAGTTGAATATAGCATGTTCACTTGTGGACAAGTGTTTCTTAGAGGCAGAATATCTAGTCCGATTGGGTGAAGTTTCCTGTGAGCATGTTGCGACTGTTCTGACACAAAACATCAACCTGAAACAGGTCGAGATGGTAGCAGATGATGCCATTAGTTCTGAAAAATGCACACTCGTCCTTACTGGTTATTTACGCGCGCATGGCCTCTCAGTCAATCAACTGGTAATATATCCTGTCTCATTGTTTTTGCGAGCATGAAATACGTTCTATGTCTGAATGTTTTTATGGCAGGTTCATGTTGCTGGAGCAGGAGATTTTCCTATGTCTAAAATCGAACTTCTCAAGGATCCATCTCCTCTGAATCTAAGGAAGGGAGCAGAGCTCATGGACGCCGAGGGTGACACCCAGGTTTATTTTCTTTTCTAGTGAAGTAGCCACTCTTTTCTGCAATCCTCCTTCATATTTAGTATCACGATTTTACTAGATCTAGTTCGGATGAGTGCATGAGGGCTTTAGAATCATTTATGAGATTGCTTTTGCAAATGTCTCTCTTCAATAGCTTGCACAAAGTATAGAATAAGAAACCCCTGTTGGTCAATTGTTTATAATGTTGTCTATCATAAGCCGGAATTTGATCAACTCTTCATTAGCTAATACTCAATCTTTGTTTCACTGTCTCCTTTGCAGCTGTTTAATGAATTTCTTTGTTCCTGTTTTTAACTTAGCAGGTGGTGAGATGCCTTATCCCTGATCCAATGAAGCAAGAGCCTTTAGTTATCGAAAATGCCCCTGATGTATTGGCAGGAGAACAGGTTAGCATTGTTATTGGTTCCTCATAAGTTATCAGGCTTCTGGTAATATTTTGGATGTGTCGTCTCTTTCTTAGACCATTAGGCTTTTGTCCCTGTCAAATCTTTTGTGACCCATTCCAGTTTTTGTGCATGTGACACGTGCAAAGTGTTTATTCTATGCTATTCTATTTCATGTTTCTGCTATGATCTTTAGCTTCTTTTAGCTCTAATTATGATGTCAACTTGAGTTCTTTGTATGTTTCAATTCAGACATGGCCTACGGAGGCAGAAATGGCTGAAGCCGAGAGAATTCAGAAGGAGAAAAAAAGGATGATAAAGAAAAGGCTTCCTAAGGGAATCTCTGAGTACCAGGTTGGGCCTTGTCTCTACTTGAATTAAATTTTACTTGTGTTTGTTATTAGTTATGCCACATTATTGATAAACTAATTGATTTATAACAATGTTTAGGCAGCATGGATTGTGGATGATTCAGATGTTGATTATTCTGATAGTGAAGGTGAAGGTGAAGATGAAGATGATAGTATGGTAGTGGATGATCACGAGAATGGCTTGCCTGACCTGAAGCATAAGAATGACTTTGAGTTTGATGAAGATCAGGCTTCACTAAATCTGAGAGATTCTGATGGTGAAACTGAAACAGAGTCTGTAATGATGGAGGTATTTGCTACTAATTTTTAGCTTCTTTCAGTCACATACTATATGAATGAAGTGATATGCCGGCATCCGATTTTCCTTTTCTGTCAATTTTGATGTCGTCTCTTTCACTCTACTTAGGCTGAGCTTGAATATGCTCACATAATTTACTAAAATACTATAATGTTGTGGCTAAACTCATTTTTGTCATCATGCACTTTTTGATGTCAAAGCATCTTAATTGGAAAAAATACAATACAGGTTAAACTGACCCTGTATGTATAAATCTTTCTGCACAGGATGGTGAGAACTTAACGAAGGAGCAGATAGCTGAACAGATTCGGAAAATCAAAGAAGAACATGCAGAAGATGAGGGTATCTTCTTAAGCACTTAATGTGTATTAGCTTGGCTTCTAGTCAATTGCCTGTGTGCTATGCTATGTCCAGTTTCTAAAAGACGGTAGCAGTACTCAAGAAGAAAATATGAGACTGAAGTTATTTAATCACCTCACGTTTCTTTCCTTTCAGAATATCCTGATGAAGTAGATACACCAATAGATGTTCCAGCTCGGAAGAGATTTGCGAAATACAGAGGTGTAAAATCATTCAGAACTTCGACATGGGATCCTAAGGTATGCATTCGTCTTTGATGGTTTGAACAGGTTTTGAATTTTGTCCCCGGTGCTAATGTTCACCAAATCCATGTTTTGGCAGGAATCCTTGCCTCCTGAATATGCTAAGATCTTTGCATTTGACAATTTTGTTAGAACGCAAAAGCATGTTCTGGCAAAATTTCGTGATATGTTACAAGAGAATGATGAATGTGTACCTGCTGGCTCTTATACGAGGATTTATATCAAAGATTTTAATGCTGATGTTGCATCCAAAATATGCACACTTTCCAAGAAAAAGCCAATCATAGCTTGTGGTCTTCTGCAGCACGAGTCTAAAATCTCTGTTCTACATTTCAGGTTACCTCTTATGAGCCCTCTTCCTTATTATGTGTCTGCGTTTATTTATTTACTATTATTTGACAATATTTAACTTTTCCTATCATTAGCATTAAGAAGCACGATTCATACGAGGCTCCTATAAAAGCCAAAGAAGAGCTCCTTTTTCATGTGGGCTTCCGCCAGTTTACAACAAGGTAGAGATCTTGCTTTATCATTGCTTCGAAAACAAAACAGAAACTATATCTACTTGAATCTATTGATCACTTTTGCCCTTCTGCCTTTGACAATACAGGCCAATCTTCTCTTCAGATAGTATCAATGCTAACAAGCACAAAATGGAGAGGTTTCTTCATGCAGGGAGGTTTTCGGTAGCTTCAATATATGCTCCAATCTGTTTTCCTTCGCTTCCTCTAGTCGCTTTGAAGAGCCAAGAAGACGACTCCTATCCTGTAGTTGCTGCTGTTGGTTCCTTGAGAAGTGTCGATCCTGATCGGATTACACTCAAGAAAATTATTTTAACGGGGTAAGTCACATGACCACGAAAATATAGCACGATAGCTAAATCGTACTAGTCTACTAACTAATCGGGATGAATCTTATGCAGTTATCCACAACGTGTGTCTAAATCAAAAGCAACAGTGAGATTCATGTTTCACAACCCAGAGGATGTTAGATGGTTCAAGGTACTGCTGTTAATATCTCCTCACAAAAACTTGATTTTGTCTACCAATCTCTTTTCCTCATTTCCTCGTGTTTTGATATTGGTTGCAGCCTGTTGAAGTATGGTCAAAATGTGGCCGTCGTGGTCGCATTAGAGAACCTGTCGGAACACACGGTAAGTTCGCCTCACTGTTCGTTTTTCTTTTGTCCGGGCCTCTATTTTCGCAGCTCTTCAAATAATATGGACTCTGGTTTTGCGTTTGTTTGGTTCAGGGGTGATGAAGTGCATCTTCAATGGCGTTGTTCAGCAACACGACACCGTTTGCATGAGTTTGTTCAAGCGCACATATCCCAAGTGGCCTCAACAGTGGTTTCCTCTCTAAGTTCTTCCTTCCTCGGAAGATGAAAATTTTTGTTTGTATATTTGTCTTAATTGTATTCGAGGGAAGTTACGCGTTTTCTTTTTTGGTACGTCCCGTGGAAGGCATTACATTTCTTTATTTGAAAAAAAATTACTTAAGTAGAAACACTTTTTGCACTTACACTCTTCAGTCTTCACTTTAAGTCTTTAATACGTAAAACAACCTTAACGGGACAGAGGGAGTACTATTTTTTAATATATACTATGAGCGTAAAATAATACTTCGTATAAATTTGTTATAATAAATTAAATAGCCTTTTATTTATCATTATAAATCCATTCATTGATAGTATGTTGAAGCTCAAACCAGTGCAATAACATGGATTGAAGGATGAATGTAACTTTCCACTTCTTTTTTGAAGAATTTGAACCCAGCACAAAATTGAACCTTATTTGAATAAATAATGGGGGCTTAAATTCATTCAACACATCCACAAGGGCTACAAAATCTTAAACAAACTTATCATGCATCTGGTTGCTTCAAGGCACACAATCTAAGGCCATAGTGGTAGTTGTCTCTGTTCTATGCTAATGAGAAAAATGACAGTTTGATTATTACCTTAACGAAAAGGTTGGGTAAAGTTTTGTTACTCCGACTCCGGATTGCAGAACCTAGCGTGATTGGGAGCTTCGAGTCCCCTACATGTTTTCACCTGGGGGAAGCTCTGCAGGTTTCGGAGAAGTGCCAAGTACCCTTTCCATGTCAAAACGAACTTCAATGTTTCGGACGCTATAACCAACCACCATCAGCCAGTAAAGCAGCTTTGCAAGTTCAGGAGCACTTGTTTCTGTTACGCTGGTCTGTAAAAATAGAAGTACTAGATCAATAACATAATTACATGTGTGAAACAAAGTATACGTCGTGAACTTGGGCAATCAGAAAAGGCAACTCAGGTCTGTTGATGCAGTTACAAGGGTCATTTTCAAGGAATATGATGATGAAAAGCATCATCACCCGGAGACTAAAGAGCACAGATGTTTAAAACTAATAAAAATGAGGGAGTAATCTGTACAAATGAGGATGCAAGTGATTACAACTCCTTCAAATATCATAGTCTATCCACATGGAATAACAAACTCATCTTGTATAAGCTAATTAACCCATACAAACATGTTCTTATTACTATATCTATATGCAACATTAGTAGAGTACATATATGCATAACATATGTCGAGAGTTTATGTTGTATGAGCTACTATTTAATCTAACACATTTTGATAGTTTCTCCTATAAAAGAATACATTCCAATTCCAATAATTATAATTTCATGAAAGTCCCATGATATTAGCTACGGTATATAACATCACATGATAATGTGCAAAAACACTACAGGTGTCGTACAGGGCCTGGCTAGATAAACCAGCCCCATTTTGTGCCAGGTTGGACCATGATTTCTAGGCCCGAAAAATAAAGATAAAGCATGGGTTCCAAGCAGTACGAAGACTCACTTTCATTTGGTTAGGATCAGAAACTGCCAATAGTCGTTTTATGAATGTGTTCATCGCCAGCACAACATCCTCTCCAGCACTACTTGTTAGCTCCTACAAAAAAATTAAGGAATAATATCTCGTCATATATACTGTTTTGCATTTGAAAATTTAAGAGGAGTTTTCCAGTTAAGCATAGTCTCAGTGATATGAAAGGAGGTACAGAGAATACTACTCAACCCATAAACCAAATCTTTCAATTCTTCTGTATTGGCAGGAAAATCGGGGATAGTATTCTCTCCCTCAACATTATTTATTAATAGCATTCATTTATTCACTTTCTTATGGTGACAACGTAACATAATCAGTTGAAAACTACTAGAGTTGATATAAAAAAAGGCGAGATTGATTCTAACCTTTATATTTTGAGGCTCCAGTGTTTTCAAATATTCCAATAGATCATTTTGTCCATTTGCTGATTTTCTTCCTACTTGACGGTTAAGTTCCTCAATCTCCGCTTCAAGCAGCTCTATGTATTTCACTGCATCAATTGTTTCGGGACCTGATACATTGTTCCACCTTATGACTTCACCTGACACTTTTTTTTGTGTGCCTGGTGCATAATCTGGGGCATCCTTCACCATCGTATGGTAAGTTGGAGAAAACCCCCATCAAAAGTGTGTAACGGTTGAAGTAACAAACAAAATGCAACATAATGTTCCAGGCAAATGCATATTGCATGATCAACAGTTAAGGAATCAAAACTAAATTTGCTCATTATATATAAGAGTGAAAAAGAAGCATGATTGTGATGATTATCGACTCAACTCATTGTTTAGAGCAATACAAAATGGCTTCCAGATAAGTGGCAATACTAGAGTGCTGTATATCTTCAACCAATGACTTTACCCAGATAACCATAATCCTACTTTATTGAAGTTCAAGATGCACAACGAGCATCATCTGCATTGCAACGCAGCAATTGGATTCCTCTACTAGCATTGGCTATTTGGGACAACTGAAAGTGGACATTAAGAGTCTTGGGTATCTTCTACATTGCCATAATCTAGCAAAGCAGGAAGATCTGTGAAGTATCACTTTCTCTCTCTATAAAGACATCAAATAGCAAGACTAACACTTCTTTTCTCCAAAATTTCAGTACTGTAGTCACAATATTCGAACTGAATACCAAAAAAAAGCAAATTTTGGAGCAAAGGCTATAGATGAAATCACTCACAGTTTTCTCTTGCGGTTCGGGAAGAGCAACTTGTTCCAAACTTTGCTGCAATTCCAGCCGGTATTGAGCGTTCCGAAACATGTATCCAGTCATCAAGACACTATACATTAATTGTGCCAGATTTTCAGCAACCTGAAACATAGCATATGTGCATCAATTATCACAACACCACTACCTCACTTCAACCAAACACAATGCCACTGAATTCAATACATATGATAAGATTGATAAACACTTGCCGTGGTCACCGTCACAGAAAAAAATTGTGGAGGTAGAGTTCCAATCATATTTGTTACTGTCTGGCGCATAGCCTCAACTACCTATAGTAGAATCATTCATCAGAACACTATAGGCAGCTTAGATCGAACTAAAAACTTAGCAATGAATGGAAAGCTCTCCGAGGCATTTCTACAAACATATCACGAGTTATGAGTAAGGAAATAGTCCAGTTTGAAAAACCTGCTGGGGCGCTCTCTTGACAAACAACTCCATAAATTCAGGCTGTACGTTCTGCACATACTCCAGAAGAATCTCTCTCCTAGTCTTAGGCTGCATAGTAACATCAAAATCAAGAATCATTCAATCAAATTCAACCCAAAAGAACATCCTTTCATAGAAAAAAAGACTAAATGAAGCAATCGGATGAAATTACCAGAGTCCCATTGGGGGTTTTGGAATCGCCGGAAATGGGCGAATTGTTTTTGTCACTTTCGGCGGCTCCGACGACGGCAACTCTCCCTCTGGAATTGAAGCGCGTCCTTGGAAAGCGGAAGAGAGGGAGCGGCGGCAAATACGACGTCGTAGCCGAGGAGGAGGAGGATTGTGAAGGTGAAGATACGAGGAACGAAGAAAGCTTCAACGTGAAAGAAGACATTTCGGAGAAACAGAAGTAGTGTATTTGAAAGTGAGGAAGAAGTTCGTTGCTGCTTCTGCTACTGAGAGAATCCCCCCATTGTCGATAAAAGGTCTTTGCTTCAGTATTTTGCCTAATAAAAATTAATTTCCCGTTAAAAAATATAATAGTCGAATCTGTTCACTGTTACGGAATCGCAGTGCTATTAAGGTCACCAATCGATTCGGGTGTGCACGAGCCGAATATTGCCATGTTCGAGCTTAGCTCGTTTAATGTCGAACCGAGCTTCGAACCTTGCTTTTAGCATGTTTTGAACCTCCTAAGCTTCATCGAACCCACACAAACTTTTCAAATTTAAATTATAAGTTTAAGTTACTCGATAAATTCTATAAATTAAAGTCGAATCATTTTATCAAGCTAATGATCTTTCATTAAAACGAGTTCGAACGAACTTTTTACGAGTCAGAGACCATAAATTCTATAATTATTGGTGAAGTTGGGCTTGGGAGTTGGATTCATCATCATAGTGAAAGCCCATTTGTGCTAGTCCTTCTCATTGGGCCCTATAGGCCCAATTTAAAAGGCCTAAATATTAGATTTTGCTCCACCCTTTTTTTCCTATTGTAAATTATATTCGGTGAACATATATTTTTCCTTTGTAACATTCTAAATTGACTCGAATGTCTTAATTAGTAACTCCAAAGTTAGTTCTAACAATATCCTTCAAAAAGAAAAAGGTAGAAGATTTATGCCACTCTTGTAACAATAGCTAGCCAACACGAAATCTTTATCATTTAATCATGTTTGTTCTTTGCTTCTAAAACAATTCAAGAAGTTTACATTTTTAGTTCACATTTGTACTAGTTAGTAAATAAAGTACTATTTGTCTAAGTCGACATTCACGAGCATTACTATATTGTCCGTGACATAGAAAAAACTTACATACACGTACCACAAAAAGCAGAAATACTTCGACGAAACCAATACCGTTGTTGTGACTTATGAGTCATAAATTATTGCTTAAACAGTTTTGAATAAAATTGCCATACTTTTACAATTAAGCCCTTCTTTTTTCCTCTAACCAAAATACTCCAATAATAACACGGGAATTCTAGTATGCGTACGTTAGCCTAATAGTAACGAGTAACAGGAATTCTTATTTATTTTTCGATTTTGTAGCTGGTGGGTCCTACGAGAATGCATATATAAACTTTTTTTTTTTACACAAAAAAAGTTACTACCTTAGAAAATAGAGTGATGGTGATGTCACTCTCATGTCACCTGCCGACCTGAAATGTACACTTAATTAGTTACTGTAATTTATAATGATAAAATTAGCAATTAATTCTTGCAAATGTCGTAGTTAAACAGAAAATTAGCATAGATTTTAATCATTTTATATAACGATAAAAACAGATTTGAAAAATAAAATAAATTACAAAAAACACTTCGTTCTGGTTTCAACCAAACAATGGATTTGATTTGAAGCGGACTTGATTGCCCTTTTGAAACTTGTTTCTTGATCCCCAGATCCACATCCAATCCGACCTTGCATTACCCAGAAAGGTAGGAATCTTCTCCCTCACAATTCCCAATACCCACTTGATATATAAAAAAAGAACCCATCTTTTTTAGTTCGGATTTACAGTCCCAATCTTCATCTTCCCAGTAAAAATTCCCAAGATTTCAACCCCAAATTTACCCCTTTTCCCAATTGATGCCGAGCATCGGAATCCTTTGTCGTTTTTAGCAGAAGCCCCCAAACGTGAAACTCCAACTCAAATTCAAGAAAATGATTGTTCCCACCCCATTCATGTCCCCTCTTCCCTGCTGCCAATAAGCCTGGCGTTTGGCCCTCTTCCGTCCATTGAGGAATTTCATCGCGCATTTCGTCCGCAGCCCCGCCGCCATTGCCTCATGGCGCATCCCCGGCGGCGCAGCCAGCACGTCTATCGGCTTTTCCCGGTTGTCTCCGTCATTTCCGCCGCCATCTTCCTCCTCTTCGTTTTCATCTCGTTCCTCGCGCCTTCGCCGCTCGATAACGATCACGTCCACCACGCCTGGGTGCATCAGCCTTTTAGAAAAAGGGTTCGTTCTTTGTTTTGTTGGATGGTTTTGCCTTCTTGATTTGTTTGAAGTGTTATTGAGTGGTTTCCGCATTTGTTTTCTTCTTTATTGCTAGGATGTTATTGAAGTTGAAGTGGATAGAGCCCCCAAAATATTTCGTGTTCCGGTTAGTTTTTTGGATTTGTTCGGAAAATTTTATCTTGCTTGATGATTGTTTGTGAAAATGCTGGTTGTTTGGATCCGATGTTCGTGCTAAATGTGATCTTTATTTGCCTATGAGATCTAGGACAGTGGAGGAGTGCATGATCTTGATCTTTGGAGTACAAAGAATGCAGGATCCTTCCATGGCTGCAGCAATGCTAGCAGTAAATTTGCAAGTATGTTGTTTACGGCTTTTTAAGCTTCGCCTGTGTTGTTTTGCTCATGTTACTTATGTCCCATTGGTTTTATTTGATGTTTAGGGCATTGTGGGGTAGTGATTATTCTATATTCATGTGAACCTTTTTGCTGAACATTTATTGTTTCATTTGGCATGACAGGAGCTGCAGACGTAACACGGCCTAACCGCTACTTGGCTATTGCAACCAGTGGAGGTCTAAACCAGCAAAGGACCGGGGTACTAATTTTCTCCTTACATGCATGTAGAATTAAGTTTATTTTCTGTCGTAATCTGTCAACTTACATATAAGAACATGTTACCATCTTCACTTGCAGATGACTGCTGATTCTGAAAACTGAAAAGTTTAGAATTTGTTAGTTGTTGGTCAATATTTTCATCATGCTGCTAATTATGGTGGTAAATCTGTCATGTTAGAAGAAAGATAGAAGGTTTCAGTCTTGCTTCTTCGACTTCACTTGTTGGATTACTTGCTTAAGATCTGTAAGCATTCAAAACAGTTATAGGTTTGAATTAGATCATTTCCCCACTATACTTGAGTAAAAAGAGTTTAAAAAAATAAATTCATTTCATTAATGACCCTGTTCGTTACTGCCATAAATGGTTTTGGTATTTTTCACTTGCATGATATGTTGTCCCTCTGATAATATACATTAGTTTGATGTACTTGTATGTTTTTCCTCTGAAAATGAGGTAGTTGTATATTCTTAGTTATAGCAACTTATTTATAACCATATCTAGCAAAGAGAAATATATTTGTTGCCTTCAACTAGAGATGAGAACTTAATTTTCAAAGCCCATCCCTAGTTAATGACTATGAATTATACATCATAGTTACTTTCAGAACGGAAAGTATGACATGTCTATTTTCTTTAATTACTTTTGCAACATACATCGTAGTTTCATTCGAAATGGTACACCTATTATGTATGCATTTTGAGCTACATCAGGTGCTTATGTTTCTTTTGTAAAAAAAACTTAATTTGTCAGAATAGAGATGCTTATTTGCTTTTACTTATTCTGCTCAGATCACAGATGCTGTTGTTGCTGCACGGATCTTGAATGCCACCCTTGTTGTCCCAAAGTTGGACCAGAAGTCCTTCTGGAAGGATGTTAGGTGAACTATTTGGCTATTGTAATATTCTTATAACATTTGTTCACTCAACCCACTGAATGTTGCTTTCCGAAACAGCAATTTTTCAGAGATCTTCGATGTTGAGTGGTTTATTTCGTATCTCCAAAAGGATGTTAAAGTCATAAAAGAACTCCCTCAAAGAAGAGGTCAGAAATGGAATCCTTATACGATGCGTGTTCCCAGAAAATGCAATGAACGTTGCTATATTACTCGGTTAATACCTGTACTGGCGAAGAAGCATGTAAGTTGATTGGTCTTATAGATTTACTTACGATGTTGTGTTTCCTGTTTTGCTTCTGCAATATATATAGAGGTGTCATATGTGACTGTGTTAACAAATTATGCAAATGATTTGCTTTTTTATGCGATCTGTGTGTTACGACACAGTTCATTTGTTACATGTGTATTACTTTCCTGCCACAGAGAGAATGCTAAATTTTTTTTGCATTTTGGACACTAAGAATACATAACGTGTGTAAATATTATTGCAGTTTTGTTGTTCTTGTGGCACTCTAGCTCACAGGGGGTTTTGAGCACCTAATAATTCCTTTGAATCTCGTGGTATCCCCTGTACTAATTGATTGTGTTTGTCAAAAGAATTAGCCAAAGACTTCACTGTGTTCATGCATTAGTACCCACCCTTTATTGCTTCATATACGACAATTTGGAAAAAAGCAATAAAATGTTCTGTTGCACCTGGACTCACACCCCATTGATGTTAGAAGAAGGGCAGCCACAAAGATAGAAATGTATTTCCAGTTATTTTTACTATAATGCTAACAAATGGTCCTATACTTGTTGTTGCAGGCTGTTCAGTTGACCAAATACGACTACAGACTTTCAAATAAGTTGGACTTGGACTTGCAAAAGCTTAGGTGCAGAGTTAACTATCATGCTCTGAAGTTCACTAAGCCAATCCTTGAAATGGGTGCAGAACTGGTGCGAAGAATGAGGATGAGGAGCAAACATTACATTGCCCTGCATTTAAGGTTGCCACACATTGGGTTCTGTCCTCTTTTTTCATCTTTTATGTCGACATAGTTATGCATATTAAATCTTAAATATTGTAAAATTAGTGATTTCGCTCCCTTTAATACCTCTCTACTAGAGTGGGGCTCAAGGATTAATTTTCATGCGCTTGTGTTTGTTTTGAACAGGTTTGAACCTGATATGCTTGCATTCTCTGGATGTTATTATGGTGGAGGAGAAAAGGAGAGGAAGGATTTGGCGAAAATCAGGCGGAGGTGGAAAACTTTACATGTAATGCTTCACATGCTACTTTGAGATGCAAACACTAGCATGTTTCTCGAAATGGACGGTTTTGATTTTCATAAATCCTTTGTTAATATTTTAGGTTGAAATGGTGGGGTGTGACTTGAGTTTTCTTAAACATACTACTTTTTTTTCCAATTCTCGAATTCGTGTTCTAATTCTTCTGTATGTTGAGCTTGGGGATTGGATATGATGTTTTTTGGCTTGGATATGCAGAGCCCTAATCCGGAGCGAGAGAGACGGCAAGGAAGATGCCCTCTTACCCCTGAGGAAGTTGGACTTCTGCTGAGAGCACTCGGATATGACAGAGACACCAATATCTTCGTGGCTTCTGGAGAAGTATACGGAGGGGAAACAACATTAGCCCCTTTAAAAGCTCTTTTCCCCAACTACTATTCAAAAGATATCCTAACAAGCCAGGAGGAATTGGAACCCTTTTCTGGGTTTTCGTCTCGAATGGCTGCTCTAGATTTCATAGTATGCGATGAAAGTAACGTTTTCGTTACAAATAACAATGGAAACATGGCTAAAATTCTGGCAGGACGACGGTAAAAAAGCCGTAATATTTTTTGTCTTCTCGTTTCCTAAATCTGTTCCAACTATTAATGATTTTCTGACGAGGCCTTTGTTCTTGATTACAGGAGATATTTTGGTCACAAACCGACAATACGTCCCAATTCGAAAAAACTGTATAGGCTTTATGATGGTCGAAATAACATGACTTGGGAAGAATTCTCCTCACGCGTTCGTACATTTCAAAAAGGTTTTATGGGAGCGCCTAAGGAGGTGAGAGCAGGTAGGGGAGTATTCCATGAAAACCCAGCTTCTTGCATCTGTGAAAACTCTGATGCGGAAACAGACATTGCTTCAGTTCAGAAAGGAGCTGTTAAGGAATCTTCTCACCCACTCAAAACAGATGTGGGTTTAGTAGACGATGATCCAAATGCAAACGATGACCTAGAATGGTCTGATCATGAAGATGAAGAGGATATCAAGAGTCGGCAGGGAAATAATGTGTTCAATGAGACGAGCACAGAAGAAGAGAGCTTAGTAACCGAGGAGCCGGAGTTGGATTACTTTCTCTCAGATTGAGTTCAAATGGTTTCGAAGTCCCTCGTTGTAATCTAACGGTTGCTATCAACACACACACTGATCTGCTAAGGACATACTGCTGCAAAATTAACTGTTCAGGTAACTGCTAGTCACTTGGAAGTAACTACTACATTTTTCTAGTCTCTAGCCTCTTTAAGGCTATACGGGAATGAATTGCAACCGGGTTCTTCGACTTGTAACGAATGCAATCCTTTGAAGAGGAAACCTAGAATGAGAGAGGAATAAAGTTAGAAAAAATCGAGAAAAAACAACCATTTTTGGAGTTATAGTGAGATCATGATTCTGAGGCCTGTGCATATTTCTAGCCTTCTTTTTTCTTTCTTGATGAGTTACATAGATATGTACCTGTGTTAATGATTGTATGTTAGTAGAGAGAGAAACTGGTTCCTTGAGTTCGAATTGAAATGAATGTCCTTGATAAGAAGCTTTGTAAATTTGTATGATTTTGGGTAATGATATATCATCTGTTACTGCATCTTCTACAGTGGTGAATACATCCCTTCTTGTTCCTGTATAGTACTATCTACGTTACGAGAAGCGGTTACTGAATATATGTGAGATGTAAATAATGAAACGATTCAAATTCATTGGGACGGAAAAAGTAATTGCATACAGTAATAAGCCATGATCTGGTTGAACATCTGAAATTGGTTCCAATAAGTTAATTGAACATGTGATATGTCATTTTACACGACTACACCATAATTATGCATTATTTGTTGTTTTTGAATATTTGTAGAAATTACGCGTATTTCAACTTTAGTACAAGATCTCATGTAATTTTTTCATTATTATAGTTTTATATCTACTCCAAAATGGTTTCGTTTTCTACTGAAAACAACATCCACCCGATATTTTATTAAAACTCGAATAAAGGTAAGTATATTATTTTGGATTAGGCCCAATAACGTTGAGGGTATGAGGCTCAAACTCGGTCCAATTCTCGGCCCATTTAGATCCGATTAATTTAATCGATTTTTTAATTTTCGGGAATATTTAATCGATTATTTAATTCCTTTTCCCTCGACGAATATTTCATTTTATTAGTAGCCGAGATATTATTTTCGGAAGTCGCGCAAAAATGCAAGGTGGATCAACCGGAATCGGCTATGGGCTCAAATACCAGGTCAATTTTCGTTTGAATTTCCTCAAAAACTCTTAAACCCTGCGATGAAGAATTGCGAATCTGAATCGAGTTTTGATTGTACTAGGCGAGATGCATTTCCGATGTGAAAGCGGACACAGATCACACCAGCTTCCTCACCGGCACGCTAAGTCTCAAGGAAGAAAATGAGGTTCGTTTTCAGTTTAAGCGGCGCAGTGATCTTCGTAATGCAGTATGTTGCTCTTGTGTTGGTTGATCTTAGCGAGTTGCGGATTTTCAGGTGCATCTGCTGAGGCTTTCCGACGGCGGTACGGAGCTGATCTGCGAGGGTTTGTTCTCGCATCCGAATGAAATTTGGGATCTCGCTTCGTGTCCTTTCGATCAGCGGATTTTCTCCACTGTCTTCTGTTCAGGTAATTTGGAAATCCAGTGTATCAACTTTGTTAAATGAGGAATGTATATGTGGATGGAGATGGAGATGGGGATAGACGACCTAGATACTGTCGAATTCTAAAATCTGACTTGGTTTTTTACTCACTAATTTATGGAGGTTGCTGGAGTTTTGGCTTGATTAGTTGGGATGTAACTTATGAGACCACTTGTACCACAGCAGTGAGTGCATTTGAGCTGATTATGTTTTGAGCTGATTTATGTAGATTTCGTTTTGGTTTGCAAAATTTTGAAGATAAAAACCTCCGACCTGAGCTAGCACTCTGTTTTTTTTTTTTTTTTTTCTGTTTGACATATATGACTTTCTCTCATGATCTTAGCCATTGTGATTTGAGTATTAGCCTGATTACTGCTGGAAACTAGTGTTGTTGGATGTAAGTTTCACTAGTTGTAAATAAATTTTAGAACGTCTAGGCTGTTCTTATTTCGGTGGCTTTTATTGTACTTTTTGTGTGATATACGATACTTCTTTAGTTTCATGTTGCTGAAGTGTATGATACGAAGTATGTTATTTGTTGTTTCTTCTTAAGGTGAAACGTACGGGGCAGCAGTATGGCAAATCCCTGAGTTGTATGGTCAACTAAGTTCTCCTCAATTAGAAAGTATTGCTTCTCTGGATGGGCATACTTCCAAGATTAGATGGTGAGTTTTTTTTTGGGGGGGGGGGGGAGTGATGCCACATGGAATGTTACACAGTAATAGATTAATAGTGTCTGGGATGGAGTTTCATGCTTAAATTTTATGCAATCATGAAATTGTGGAGTATTTTCATGCCTAATCACTTTTACTCAAATATTCCACATAAACTACTCAGTGCCTAGGTGGTAGGTCTTTTGTCTTTGCCATCTTGATACAGAAACCGTACATCTTCTTTTCATGTTTGGGTCATTATTAAGATTATTCAGCCTTAGGTTAGGACTGTTCATCAGTAGGAACCCTTGTTGACAGTCTTTCCTCCATGTGAATTGTTTATCGAGAATCAAAAAGTTTGCGTTCAATTAGATTTCAAACTATAGGTTTTTAGCTTTGGCTTACTTCAAAACAGATGAAGTGACCTGTGAGGTCTATCATTTTAATTTAAGTAGTGAATATCTGACAAAGATATAGTGAGGGTATCATGAAGTTTCAGCCATATTATTAAAGCAATTAATGTGCATGTATGCTAATGATACTGCATATTGTAGCATACTGTGGTGGCCTACAGGAAGGCATGACAAGCTGGTTAGCATTGATGAGCACAATCTCTTTCTTTGGAACTTAGATACTTCAAAGAAGACAGCTCAGGTATAGTTCACCTGCAAAGATCATCCCATTGCTCTAGAACTATAAGTAGTAATGTAGCATTAGCCTCATCTTTCAGGGGATCACAATGAAGACTCACCTTGCACATCACACTTGTCCTTTTAGCTACCTATATATCTTTGTTCCAATTTATTGTCCTTAATATCGATTTAACTTCATGCATCGAACATTTCCGACTTAATTTGAATGTTGAGTGTTGATTGATGGTATGACTTATTATTAAACTTGTCTCTTCAGTTATCTATATCTCATATTTTACTTCACTGTGGTCTGACTCTGACCTCATGCGTCATCATTCTTTTAACTCTGTTTGAAATTTGAATGTTGATATGTATCAAGGATAGGAATTGAGCCCTGCTGTAAAGTCAGATTGTTTGGAATAAACTATTTATGTATCAGATGCTATACTATAGCCGTCTTATTAACTTTAAATATTATACTTCTTTCTTATGTTAATCTATTTTGTTGTCTTAAGTTATATTTTTTCTCTACACACTATCTCACTCATTTATAAAGAACCATTATAAAGAATTAATTATTGTTTCAATTCTTCTTAACACAGTTGAATAGAATTATATTACGGCTTTCCAATAATTTTGACCTTTTTGCTGAAATTTAGTCTATAAACCAAGGATTTCGACCCATTGATGACTTTATCGCTTTTAATTTCTTTAGAAAATTCTTCCTTTTTACCCTTTTCTGTTCCCTGTGATTTGGTTCTTTTACTAATTCTTATTTAAGGCTTGTTTGTAATCTAGGTACAATCACAAGAATCAGCTGGCATGCGCCATTATATAACAGGCGGAGCATGGGATCCTCATGACTCTCAAGCTGTTTCTTTGACATGCGACTCCTCTGTCCAACTTTGGGATTTAAGAACAATGAAGTTAGTTCAATTCCACATTCACATATTGTCTAGTGATGAACTTCATTATACCTTCTTTTCTTAATACAAGGCTTCTTTAGATTTTTTCTTCTGTGTTGGTTTTATGTGACATTCTTTAGAACTAAACCTGCTATTCAACTGTTTCCATTTTCCATATGTGATGGTGGCAATTCCACTTCCACTTCCACTTCTTTGTGTGCATATGGTTATCCTACTGCTCCCCCCGCCCTTCTGATCCAAAGTCACCACACAACCATTTTCTGGTATTTGTAGAAGCTTTAGGTTCCACCGCATCCTACGAACGTTTTATCAATTGTTTGGCTGATATTTAATATTCTTCTGTTTAATATGTATTTAATATGTCTTTCCCTTCAACAAATTCCTCAAAACCTTCAGTTGGCACTGATGCTTTGGGTCTCTTAAATGTCTTCAATTTTGCTGAAATGACAAACAAAATATTTGTATGCTGCAGGATAACGGATTCAATTGACCGTGCGCATGTCCGTAATGTGGATTATGACATGAAAAAGAGGTACATGCTTGTAAGTATGCTGCACACTTCTTGAGTGCCTTTCTTGCTTGATATTTCAATATTAGTCTGCTAATGTAAAAAAAAATCTCTAAAAGTTTACATCATATTTTTTCTACCAAACCAGTCTTATCTTAATTAGGAAACATGCAAGTCTTTGATGAACAAGTCTTATCTGGTTAATAAATTGCATATACAACCCTGAACAATTTCATTTTGAACTTCAACAACATTAACCACTGAACAATGCTAAAATGTACTTCTAATTACGCACACAAGCATAAGCATACACCTGGAAACAAATATGTGTATGTTAGTAATTAGAGAACAAAGACTGTAATTAGGTTGTAAAGATAACTCATAAAAATCCGCATCCGGATTGTAACTTGTCGACTAACAGTCTGCACAAGGGTGCTCTGAAGTGTCTGACAACAGCAGTTGGAGTGGTATTCATCTAAGTGCCACCTGTACTCTGGGATAATAATATATATGTGTTTCAAGTGTGTGGCTCCTAGATTCCTCATCTTCTAAGGTACCTCCCCTCTTTAAAGTATAAGCTTATGACTGCTCATATTTCTCAGGTAACTGCTGAAGATGAGTCAGGAATTCATGTATGGGACATTAGAAACCTGAAATCTCCAGTTGCAGATCTTCCTGGGCATTCACACTGGTGAAGTTTCCCTCAACATACTTATGCCTTATCTTTTCTGTTCCTGAAAGTGTCATATTTCGTGTTGTTGTGTTGGCTGTCAAGCCTGCCTTTGTTTTTGTTCCTGTTCTGGTTTCCTTTTGCCAGCAGTCCCTTTAAGATGCTCTTTTGACTTGCATATCATACTGATTTAGAGGTCATCATTAGATTCTGTGTTCAACGTTTATATTTTATGTTGCTTGTTTTGATTATCTATGTTATTGTTCACAGGACATGGACTGTTAAATGTAATCCCACATATGAAGACTTGATTCTGGTACTTTTCTTCCTACTTGCATCTTCTCTCTTTGTGCTTGGAGCCTCTGTGCTCTTCAGCGAATCTCTTTATCCTTAAAACACTTGTCACAAAAAAAAAAGGGAAAAAAAAGGCCTGGATCAACAACTGAAAAGAACTTTTAACATAGTTCTATTGATACATCTCCATTTGTCTTTGCATTTCATTACATGATTTTCATAATAAATCAGAATGTTTTCTCTTGTAATCGTAGAAATTTTTCTGATCATGCAAAGCTTTTCTAGAGTGCTGGAACCGACTCAGCTGTCAATTTGTGGCTAGCCTGTCCTACAATCCTTGATGATTCAACCTCAGATAGGTTTGTGGCCGTTTTAGTTGTTCTATATTCTTTGCTTGCAATACTTGTTGGGCTTTAATTATATCACCTCCTCTTTTGCTAGTTTGAAGGGCTCACAAAACCGGACTGAGCAATTGCTGAGTTCCTATAATGACTATGAAGACAGTGTTTACGGTAATAGATGCGATTTCAAATGCTCTTTCAGTTGTTCTCTGAAGTTAGTCTCACTCCTTTACATCATTCAGGTCTTGCTTGGAGTTCTCGGGAACCATGGATATTTGCATCGTTGTCTTATGATGGAAGGGTAAGTTATTGATCTTCTATGACATAAAAATTTGTTGACGAAAGCTTGTGTTTAAGCTTCAAGTTTGCCGAAGTACATTGGAGTCTACTATTTCTCATGACAAACACTTTGGAACACAAGATTAACATTGAAGATTATGCACAAAGCTGGCACTAAATGGTTTTGATAATAATTTTTGTTATGCTTCCCAAAATTTATGATTAATTTGTTTCAAGAGTCTCAGACCTATGTGTGATATCCCTCCATCCAAATGTAAGCTAGTTTTAGTAGGCATGAACTGCTTTGCATTCGTTCAGGATCTTGAGCTTGATTCGGTATTACTTCATCCTCTTTGTTACAGGTGGTTGTGGAATCAATCAAACCTCATCTTGCTAGATGAAGCAGCCGAGTTATGTAGTAGTAAGTATAAATCACAAACCTACTGCACTATTGCCTTTTCTGTTTATCAATTCCTATTCATAACAAACTGTTCTCTTTGAACCTAAATAACAGTATAATGTTTATCCATTTTCTCTCTCTTGATTATAGCTATCGAGAGACCCAATCTTGCCCAGGCCTATGATCGACATTGTGTGACGCTACGCCGCAATCGAAGATTATCATGCATATCTTGGAATTGATCCAACTTGTAAGAGGATTCCATTCTTTTTCCTTTCCAAAAATGCTTTTAGTCCCATTTATCCTTTACCAGCATGTGTAATGTCGGCCGTTATTTAACTGCCACATAATGGCGACGCCATATCATACTCTATCCATTCAATTTATGGTCGACATATATTTGTCTTGTTTGGTGTGAGAAAAAGTTTTTGATGTGTGGAGTCTTTTTTGTCAGATTCCACTCTTTCTATAGATACTGTTTAGCCCCACCCCCAAATTGTTTGCGCTCTATAATTAATTAATTAATTTTGTGGTTCTGTTTGAAATTCAAGGAGATTTTGAATTTTGGTGGAGTCATGAGTTTTTGTGGATCCTATCGGAAAGGAGTTGACCATTCTTAGGTGTTGTAAATTTTAATTTTAGCATTTTTGGCAACATTTTATTATCTTATCCGTCAAAGTTAACCGCTACTTGTTGTAAAAGCATCGGACGTGACCTTGTGTGGCTTATATCCTACCTCGTGGTCTTTGTGCTAATGAGAGAGAGAGAGAGAGAGAGAGGGACAGAGTTTGTGGAAAATTGTTGGTCTCCAGAATATATAAGCGGATAAGCTTAGATTTGGGAGGGAATTGACATTAAGCTTATCCTAATAAACAGTATAAGATGAGTCATATTTTGTGTTTCCTGGTTCAACAGCAGAAAATCTTATGGTAGCCCTCTTCTCCACCAGCTAGCTTATCCATGTATGTTTTGCTGAGTCGTCGCATCAGCTGGTGCTGACACGTGGATATGTAATCGAATCTTCATAATCGTGATGGATATGTTTGCAAATCAAATTCCGAAAGTGCATGTCTGGAGCTGTCGTGGCGGTGGTCCCTCGTCCATTGCCACCCACAAATTTACACCTCCATTTGTGTAACCGTCTTACAAATTCATGATATAACCACATGCAGTTATACTAGTAGCATTTTGTGAAAGACTGAAAGCCAATACTATACCCGACTCGACAGTCTTTTTTCACTAGAAGAATTTGGTCGGTTTAATCCTACCCAAAAACGTAACTATGGTGCGAACTGAATGTTTCGGGGTGGTCTAATCCTACCTAAAGTCCTATCTAGACTATAATTTTGAGTTCCAACATTGTTTAATAAAACAATCTAAAACGCATGATGATATGAATGACTGATTGATGTGAAAAATATGAGTATATCCATATATTAATAATTGAATACTTCATGATCCAAAGTAGTAATGCATACAAGCATTGCATTTTAAATGAAAATGATGATAACAATTCTCGAAACACATTACTACATAAGAATTCGAAACAGACATACCTATGATTATTCGGACAAACCTATTTTTCAGGTGAACTAATTATTTTATTTATTTTCCTATATTTAGAACTATCTAGTAAGCCCGCAAATTTCGAGCTAATTCAAAATCTTGACTCTAACTCATAGCCCTCTTTTGTCCTATGATTACTCGAAGATATAGTATTAATCAAAATCCGATAATCGTTAGTACCACTCCGGTCCAAGCTTATTGACTCATTTGCTTTATACACGGGAATTAAGACGAAAATGTTTAGTGTATAAAGTGTATTTTGTAGGTAATGTAATGTGGTTTATGTATTTAGACATATTTTAGAAACAGAGCATCATAGATGCATAAAACATGTTCTTGTCTGATCTTAAATGAAAGATCGTATCAAGACCTTTAATTTGATATAAAAATCATAAAAATCCGATAACAAACGAGCAAGTTATAATAATTTAAACTTTCAAAATTTAAATTATATTGAACTACGTGCAGAAAAATGAGTGGATGAGATTTAAGTATGGAATGTTAAGTGTAATAAGGGGTTTACTAATTGTACTGATTATACTCTAATTATTTCTAAAAAAGGAAATGAGTCAATATGTGTGAGACGTCCCAAAAAGGAAAATGAGTCAATAAGCTGGGACTGGTATAAATTATAATATTATGTACGCATGTAAAAGAATTTTCTAGCAAAAAGAATTAAGAAAAAACTGGAAAGAGGAGTGAGTGTATGCCACTTGGCAACGGCCTCCCAAGATCAACGACTCTGAAGGGAACACGTGGCAGATGCAGAACGGCTGATGGATTCAAATGGAGGAATGGTGCGGGGCCCGCTCATTTCTGAGCCATGCTCACGTGTGGGTTTAACCCCTCCCCTCTCTCTCTCTCTTCCCCTCACCATCACCACCGGGATTCGCAGCCCCAAATTCAGCACCACCAATTCTCACCTCTCCCTTCAGTTTAGCAACCGTACACCCCTAAATCTACTCCTCTTTCACATTTTTTTACTTATTTTTATGAATATATGGAGCATAACTGTATGGATATAATGTCACCATTCCAAACTGGTTGCAGCGATTCGCTCCGCTTTTCGCTCCTGCATTCTCTTTCTCTCTCCTAAACCGCTCCCACACTCCACTCCCTCAAATCGCCCAATATATTTGTTTTTCCTTTTTGGTTTTTTTTTTTTTTTTTCTAGAGAGAACTCTGGTGGCTAGGGTTTTGCTCCATTGATTCATTTGCACTGATTGGCTGCCGCATTTCCTCATTTGATGGCATTTCTCTGAACGAGGATGGAAATGGCGGCAGTGAGGGGCTTCACCGCCCCCTTCGGTGTGGTGATGCGGAGAGCTGATGTGGACATCCTCAGCTTGCAGAATGGAGTGATACTTGACGTCCGCCTCAATAAGCGGCGACTACTCGCCGTCAAGTGCTGCTGCTCGAAGATTGAGGAACGGCTGCTCGACTCCAGGAGGAAGCCTCCCAGTCGAGGACGGGCGCTGATTTTGCCCGTTCAGTAAGTCTTTCTTCCCCATTCTCTCCTGCAAATTGATTGAAGAATGAAGAGTGATTGAAGCTCTGTTGAGTTATTTTAAATGCGTTTATGCCTTTGCCTTAATATTAATCCGTGTTTCAGTGCCTTTTTAATTATTGGATTTGAGGTTAACCTTTTAAAAATGTGCACATGGTTTTGAGTATATGTTTTTAAAAAGTGATCTGATTAGTAAAGTAAGAAACATTGTTCAGAAGGCAGTGGATCAATTGTTTCATACAGTCTGATTGAGAATTATAAGGGACGGCCTAATTAGAATAATCGAATAAATTAATCTTATCGACTAGCTACCTTTTGCTCCGTATACAAGGAGGTTTGTTTAGAATATACGGATACCAGTTATGTCTGATTGAACTCGAGGTGTCTAATTGTGTGTTGTTGATGTGGCAATGAGCCAACAAACGCAAATCATACTTAAACACTAGTGTATGTTGCTGAAATTTGTTGATTAGAGTTGCTTATGTAGTTAAGAATGACAGAATTTAGGTGCCAATGGCTGTGCTGGGAACGGGGGATATGAGATCATATTAGTCGTTCTTTCTTGTTTGTTGCAACGGAGTTTGTGAAAACAGCATGATACTTTGATGATAAGGTTCCTTAGTATTGAACTCTTTTGTTTTGTGAGGAAATCTGAAATGCAGTCTATATCTCAGTCAAGGTCTGTTAGAGAAGAATAAATTACTCTCATTGTTGAAGGTGTGTTAATGACAGAAACTTGAATCTAATAAGTTGTGAATGTAAAACTCCTCTTGCTTTCTTGCTTTTGCAGATCTCGAAATGTCTCAAAAAGAGAGAGATTCGTCCCCTGCTGCACTCCAAAAAATTCAAATAATTCAGATTCAAACAATTCAAACTCAAACAATTCAAACTCAAACAATTCAAATTCAAATAATTCAAATTCAAATTTGGGTCCTCATTCTCGAGATACTCCCCCTAAAAGAGGTAATCTATATTTTAGTTTTAGATCTAGCAAAACTTTAGGGCATTATTTAGATAAGAGTATTGTTTGATCATCATGTTAGTTCTGTGACGTTCTTATTTTTCCGTCTATTGCTTTGTTAATATCCCATTGAAATTGGTGCTCTGTTCTCTTTAGATACCGGTATTGCCAATGAAAAAGACTGGGGCATCAATTTGCGAAATGATATTGAAAATGAAACTGGCATCAATGAAGACGGAAGTACTTGGTATCGTGAAAGTGGTGAAGACACTGGAGATAATGGTTATAGGTGTAGGTGGACTAGAATGGGCGGACAGAGTGCTGATAAAGTTTCCGAATGGAAAGAAACGGTATGTAACTACTACATATGGTTTTATTCTCCCTTTTTTCAATATTACATTGTAGTCTAATAACAATGGTTTCATGTTTCCGAATGGACAGAGTATGTATGATGGATTGTTATCTAAATGGTTTCATGTTTTTTTTCCTGCGTTTTGCAAATTAGAGATGCTTTTTGCTTGTAAAACATTCAAATCTTGAAGTTAGAATGCTATGTATGCTTGGGCCTTTGAGTATAATTCTGTACTTTAGTCAACTGGAATATCATAGTCTAAGATGCTTAGATACTAAGCTCTATAGAATCTGAACGTCAAATGATAGTCAGCTGTACAAAATTCTTAGTAGGTAATCTTATGATCTTTTCATATTTATTGATGTTTCTACAAAAAATGCCTTTCATTTAATGATTCTTATGTGAATCTCCTATTTATTGTAATTGTATTAATATTGTTAAACTGGCCTTACTGTCTTTAAGAATTAACAGATTCTACCAAGATTATGTACGTATTATGCATTGTAGAATCTAAGTTGTGATCATGACTTTTATGTCAATGCTGGCTTTGCAATAAATAGATTTTACAAGCTATCGGTCAGTACCATGTTGCTTTTTACTGTATTTCTATAACCTTATTAAGTATCATCCCAGGTGGTATCATTTAATTGGATTTTTCATCTCCTTGACAGTGGTGGGAGAAAAGTGATTGGACCGGGTACAAAGAGCTAGGTACTCAGCTAGTGCCTTTCAACATTTGCTCAGAATTCTTTCTACTTATTGATGCTGATTTCCATCAATTATCTTAATGGTGTCAATTTTTCCCGAGAACTAATCCGTAAATGTTTGCTCTAATTATAGGTGTTGAAAAATCTGGAAGGAATGCAGAAGGGGACTCTTGGTGGGAGACATGGCGAGAAGTTCTTCACCAAGATGAATGGAGGTATTAATTTATTTTTATTTTTTTGTCTAGTTCATTCCCTTTACAGTCTCGTTTGTTGTTTAACGTAGTTTTTCTCATTCTCGAACGTACAAATTCATTTGAAATTTCAGTAATCTAGCTAGAATAGAAAGGAGTGCACAAAAACAAGCGAAATCTGGAAATGAAAGGGCTGGGTGGTATGAAAATTGGTAAGGGCTTCTAAACGTTTTCTCTATTATCAAATGTCTCGGTATATAAATAGAGAATAAAATTTAATGCAGGTGGGAAAAATATGATGCTAAAGGGTGGACTGAGAAAGGGGCCCACAAATATGGAAGATTGAATGAACAATCTTGGTGGGAGAAGTGGGGAGAGCATTATGATGGAAGAGGTTCAATTTTAAAATGGTATTTCATTCATCTTTCCTCTTCTTTGTTTGCCTAGGCTGGTTCGTCATAATCTTGATGCTGAAAAGAATTCGTATGCATATGATTCCTCGTTATATGCATCGAAATTTGTTTTGCCTACCAATATTTCGTTTTGCGTTTTTTATCATTTCATTTGGTATGATTTCTCCTTTCTAGGACTGATAAATGGGCTGAGACTGAACTTGGAACTAAATGGGGAGATAAGTGGGAAGAGAAGTTCTTTGCTGGTATCGGTGCTCGTCAAGGCGAAACTTGGCACGTAGCTCCAAGTAATGAAAGTAAGTCATATATGCAAAAACAACTTATATTAGACTTTGTTAGCTCATTATAGTAAATAACATATTTGAATTGTATTTGGCAAACATCAAACAAAAAGAAAGTAAGGTGTTTTTACCGTAACAATTATATATTGAAAGATACTCCGGATATCTTTTCTGTCTATATAACATCTTTAGCTCTATCATCTATTGATAGGAATAACGGAAACGTCATTTCCATTTTTACGGTTGTGTTGTCAAATTTGTGTTAATTTGAGATTTAGCTTGCATAACATTTTTATTAATTAGAAAGTGGCTTGCAATTTTTTTTATTAATTAGTAAATTATGTCCCCTTGAAACAACAGGATGGTCAAGAACATGGGGAGAAGAGCACTTTGGAAATGGGTACGTTTATATACATTTGAGATTCTTTCGTCATTATCTAACATACTTCTGCATTCGATTACTCTAATGTGTCATTTATTAATGTAAAAGTGTTCATTTTACTACTAAAGAATATGCTTTGAATTAGTGTAGAGGTTGATACGCCATTACTTTCTTGTGGCAGGAAGGTGCACAAGTATGGTAGGAGTACGACCGGAGAGAGCTGGGACATTGTTGTAGATGAAGAAACATACTACGAGTAAGTTTATGACTTATATTTGTTAGTTGTCAAGCTGTTTTTCCTCGTTGAATCAAAAACTAAAAAAAAATACACGTATCTAAAATTGAAGGGCGGAACCACATTATGGATGGGCTGATGTAGTTGGTGATTCGAGCCAACTACTATCAATCGAGCCTCGAGAACGGCCTCCAGGTATCTACCCTGACTTCGGCTCGTCTCCGCCACCCCCGCCTTCTTCAGAACGAGGAGATGAGACTTTATGATCCATAATGATGGGCATGATTCATCTTCAGTTTCTGAATTGGCCAAAGTAGAAGAGGTTGTTCTTCCAATTTATTTTCCATTCCATTCATTCTTTTAGCAATTTTCTTCAATTTATGTAAGCTGAACTTTGTAGCCATCTGGTTTGAACATTTTTTCAAGCATTCTCTCTCCCAATGTGAATGGTGGATTTTGTCCAAGTAGCCTTTATTTATCAATTAATTCATTCATATTTATCATGTTTTTCCTTCAAGCTTGTTTGCAGATTTCTGTATTTTATGGGTACAAAACATTCTACACATTAAAAAAAGTATATTTATCATGGTTTGTGTGTTGAAACTTTAGAATTAGAAAAAAAGAAAAAAAAAAAAAGTATTAATAAAAAGAAGAAAAATGGTCAAAGAAAGGAAAGTAGAAAAAAGAAAGAACTGCAGGCTTGAGTTGCTGCAGGCTGAATTAACAGACTTCTTTTACAATGATAAGTAAAGGAGGAAGAAGAAGAAGAATAAGAATTAAAAAAATATGTTGATTTATTCTTAAATAATCTTTTCTGTTAACCTCAGCAATGCCAGCGAGGTTCAATGTACTCTTGTCGTTTCACCTTTGAAATTTATATCGTTTAATAATAAAATTTCAAATTTTTTTATTTAATTATACACCTATTAGTACTATAATAATGGCAGTGATAATATACTACCTCCATCTCACAAAAGTAGTCTCATTTCTTTATTGACATGACATGCACGCATCTCCACCGAAACCTAATATGAGTTTTACGATATAATTTTGAAATATTATTTCTTTTACGGGATAGTCCGACACTCGTAGTATCCCGTAAAAGAAATAATATTTTAATATTATATGATTAAACCCGTATTAGGTTTCGGTGAAAATGCGTACCGAAAAAATTACTATGCAAATGAGACTACTTTTGTGAGATGGAGGTAGTATGAGATTAGATAATGTGAGGTCACGTGCTTCTCATCCTCTCTTGAGACATATATTCCCCCCTTTTTCCCCCAGAATTATAGCTCTATATTCTTCCATAATAATTTATTTTATTTATGTATAATAATATATTACAAGTTGCAAGACTTTAGAAAGTTCATTTTAAACCATTTTTTGCCTCAAATCTATCTTGATATTTTGTCAATTATTTAAGTATATTCAATCTAAAGTCCCTTTAAGTGGCTTTCAAGTATAAATAAAGTTTGGTTGGGAAATAATTTAACTTATTAACATCTTTTATGGAACAATTAACTCAATTGAGATATTATTTTCTTGAAATTTTCCTTTCTTCAAAGAATGATTTACATTCCATACCCATATAAATCAATAATTACGAACCACTTTAAGTAAAATATACTCTATGTAGAAGAATTTACCCATGCATTTAGTCATTTTATTGTAATCATACATAAAATGGATTTTGACGTGTTCCCAAATCTATATATATATATATATATATATATAAAGAGATTACAATTTTACATTGATTTCGGGGTCAATTTTGTAATAAATGAAAATTTCAGGGGTCTAAACCTAAAAACTATAATTTAGGGGTCTAAAACTAAAAACTATGGCCCAATGTGAACACAAAAAATCTTCCGTCATATTTTCTTCTCTCTCCCCTCTTCTCTTTCCTCCAAGACTTGACAAATATTTATTGGTGGAAATAATTACATCAAAATAAATCTTATTTTCAAAATAATGGAGATAAATATTTATTTAAAAAAATTAAAAATTATACCATAAATTATGATTTTCAATTCTCTACAAATAGACACCAATATTGCTATACTTTGAAAAAAAAAAAATTCTCATCTCATTTTCTATTATTTGATATTTTGATTTTGTATTTCAAACAATTGTAATTTTGTATTTTAACAAATATTTATAATTTACTTTTATTTTATTTAATGTCAAGTGTTAAATTCTCTCCTATTTATTCCAGTTTTCTTTCCAGTAATTTTTATTTAACTTAGTGGTCTAAAACAATAAGATATCGGCCAAAGTTTAATAGACCCGAAAATAGAACAGAAATAAAATAAATATACCATACATTGGGTGACACAATATTTATAACTCACTTTAAAAAAATCATGAAAAACCTAATTATTCATATATGTAAATTTCATAAACAAACTGTAATTTACGGTTTTCACTTAAATCAATACATGACTTTACGTTTGTTTTTTTTTTTTTTTTTTTTTTCACATTTGTAAAATAGTCTCTTTTTTTAGGGTTCAGTTTTTTTAGTATTCATTTTTTTTTAAGGGTTTAGTTTTTTTGATTTAGTAACTGACGTTGACGCATCAGCCGGGACGACAAATGTTGTATATAAGGAAGTGTTCCGAAATGTACAACATATTGTGTTGGTGCACTAACATTATATTTGTCTGCTCTTAGTGTGTTTTACGTTCCGTTTCGCTGCTCTTATTAAATATTCGTAACTTACAGAGTCGCGCATCGCGCGTGGGCGAGTACTAGTTTATATAAAAAACAAGTGATTAACAAAAAGTTACACCCTTTATGTCTCTCCCAATTCACCTATACTAAAAAAAAGGCAATTTAATAATCGTATACATCTAGCAAATTATACTTTGTTATCTCAAAAAATGCAAAAAATAAATAATTCGCATTATCCCACATCGATCTTCTCTCACTCTCACTCATCCACAGTTCCACACACACTTTGAACTTTCTCTCACACCTTTTCAAGGTGAAAATTCACACACACAAAATAAAATAAAATAAAAATTAAAAAATCACGCACTACAATATAACACGCAATCCATCTCCTCCAGTGTCTCCAATTCTGGGCCCATCGCCTTCATCATTAAAAACCCAAAATCCCAACCTAAAAAGCAATCAACATTCATTCAAAAACTTCCAACTAATTCTACTCCTCACAGTAAAACCCATTGTTTCTCTTCTCCAAATCGAACCCTTTCAAAAGTTTCGATTTTGTTCCATCCCTTCTCTAGAATTTCACTGTTTGGATGAGTTTGGTTTTCTCTCTCTAAAACACTCTCTCTCTCATGGGAAGAAGAGGAACCAGCAACAAAGAGACGAGAGCGCAGAAGAGGTAGATAGGAACGCCATTTATCTGTTGAGATGAAAAGCCCTACAGCGAGCCTGACTCAGTTTCCGAAGCGGGCCTTGGATCTCGACTGGCGCCTGCTCCTCCTCATCATCTTATCCGCCACCTTTTTCACCTACATTTCTCTCTCCTCCTCCCCCGCCGCCGCCTTCATCTCTCTCCCGAAAGTGGCCTCCTTCAAATCCATACTCGGCGGCCAAGAAGCCGCTCCGGCTGATCCGCCCGGTCGAGCTGGCCCGGCCCGGCCGGAGAACCCGCTGAACGGGTCCAGAATTGCGGTTTGTTTGGTGGGTGGGGCCCGCCGGTTCGAGCTCACCGGACCCTCCATCGTCGAGAGGGTTCTCCGGGTTTACGAGAACACCGATCTCTTCCTCCATTGCCCCTTGGATTCGAATGCGTATAAGCTGCTGTTGCTGAACGACGCGCCCAGAATCGCTACCGTGAAGATATTCAAGCCCCAGCCGATTCCGGAGACCGAGTCAGCACTCCGAGTTCTGACGCCCAGCAACTCGCCCAACGGTATACAGGTACCGATTCCAACTCGCCTTGATTATGAACAGCTTAATTCATGATTTTCGAGTAATCTATTGTTCCTGTTTGTGAATTTCGTCGAAATTTGGATATAATTTTTGATAGTCAATCTCGATCGGCAGTTTTTCTGTTGGGCTTTTCTTGTTGGAATTGCGTTATTGGTTAGTGTTGGTGGGATTGTTGTATCCGTCGCCGAAACTTGGAAGTTACGTCATGAGCTTCCGATTAGTCGGCCGATTTAGCTTCTGTGATTGATTTTAGCTGGTAGTGAGTAGTGACAGTTGTTTATAATGAATTTCCTTCTGTGTTTGGATTCTT
Organism: Thymus mandschuricus; assembly: GCA_029379335.1. Taxonomy (NCBI): domain Eukaryota; kingdom Viridiplantae; phylum Streptophyta; class Magnoliopsida; order Lamiales; family Lamiaceae; genus Thymus; species Thymus mandschuricus. The sequence continues at coordinate 41,505,501 of CM057074.1, forward strand.
GTTTGATATCTGCTGTTTTTGCCTACTACTCTTCTCTATGGTTTGTTTGATTTTTTGCATCCTTTTGTTTTTGCACTGTTCTTTCCACACGTTCTCGATTTAGGAAAAGTATCGTTTGATGAGTTGCCTTCTTTGAACATTCTTTGTTGCTCTCAGTCTTTGAACGAATCAATTTACGAGTCAAGAATTTGGTGTCGACTTCATTGTGGAATAGTATGGATCTGAATTAAGGCTTCTGGTTATTGGGTAGTTGATTTTACTGCTGATGCATAACCGGAACCACTCACAGACAACACTCCTTGAAAGCTTTTGTGGTGTTAAGCTCGTCTTTCCACTCGATTATAGTGAATATTGTGATGAAATAACGTCGAACTGCTAGTGAACAAGGCCGTGGTATTTGATTTATGCAGAGCCTAATGGCACAACAATCTTGCAATGATCTATCTCTTTGGCCATTCTTAGCTAACGATGAAGTTCGATTATGAATTTGTGTTTGTTGAGATGTAATCGTAAAAGTATGAGCCTACTACAAATCAGACATGCTTTCTGCAACCTTAGAATTGTCAAACCTTAGTGTTTGAAGAGGAATGGGATTGCAAAACAGAGAAGAATAGAAAAGTAGTTTTGCATGACTCACCCAACCTCTGCTTCTGCCATATTGCCAAAACCTACTTTAAAACTTGTAAAACAAAAGCAGATAAAGAAAAAGACTTCGTTTGAGGTCGTTCTATTAGTCGGGTTACAGGCACAAGTTTCGGATAGCAAAACTCATGAACTCTCCAGTCTTGATGCTAAAATCCTCTGCTTAGTTGTTGCTGTACACAGAATTGCCTTATATTCTTGTATTCATGTTCTTGTATCTTCTGGTTTACGGTGGTTTTGTCTCATAGTTTATGAATCATTAATAAAACCATCACTGGTCTTGGGTTAAACTTTGAATGCTGCTTCTTGTATTATTATTATTATATTTATCATTATTTATAGACTAGGAGTTTTAGGGTATTTTAGGTAATAGAGTAACTAGATAGTCCCTATAACTATAATATAGTCACTTCTACCTAATTAGCAGAAAATAGAGACTAATTAATGTTGGAGAGTGATTGTTCTACCACATTAAGTAGAAGGATTAATTAGGGGGGGATAACTCTATAGTTTCCCTAGCTACTTCATTTGTGCAAATAGGTTGGTTGGTTAGTTGGTTGGTTGGCCCGTCGTTTCGATTCGAGACGGGCTTACCGTTTTGTAAGAGTTTCGAGTACCCTTTTTATATCTAATGTCATTAACAATTTTCTTTTTTGAGAATGTTATTGATAAAATGTTGGTTTGCATAATTCCACACGATTTCACCTCACAATAAATTCAAACATCACATTCTCTTTATTATATGAATTTACGTATCATTTAATCTCATCAAGCCCTTATCTTGTTCTTGTAGGGGTTATTGCAGTATTTCAATCTAGTAGAGGGATGTATAACCATGATAAATGAGCACCAAAAGAAGAACAATTTCACCTACGATTGGATCATCCGGACCCGGGTCGACGGCTACTGGTCCGACCCGTTGGGCCCCGAGAATTTCATCCCGGGTAAATACCTCGTCCCGCCCGGATCCTCCTACGGCGGCCTGAACGACCGGTTCGGCGTAGGCGACTACAACTCTTCGGTCGTGGCGCTTTCCCGATTCTCCTTGATCCCGCAGCTCGACTCGGCTGGGCTGACCCAGCTCAACTCGGAGACGGCTTTCAAGTCCCAGCTCACGACCCAAAAGGTCCGGTACGCCACCCAGCGCCTCCCGTTCTGCGTGGTGTCGGATCGCCAGTACGGTTACCCTCCGTCCCGAATGGGGGTGCCGGTGGCGGCCATCTCGAGCCGCGGCCCGCTCAGCGGGGCCAAGTGCAGGCCGTGCAGGCCCGTCTGCAGCGGGCCCTGCGTCGGCCCCGTCATGAGCGGGCTGTACAAGACGTGGAGCTGGACCGAGTGGGGCAACAACTCGCTGGAGCTGTGCGACGCGCATGGCGAGTGGGAGAGAGGGTGGGAGAAACTGTTCGATGCTGCTGCTGGGAAGAAGCTTGCTTCGGCGAGGAAGAAGATTTGGGCTTTGGATATGGAAAAGTGCGTTGATGGGTTTGAGAAATTCAAGAAACGAGCGGCCCAATGGTATGGGCCCACTTCTTCTGAGATTTGTGGGCTGGGCCTCAAAAGGCCCACTTGATTGGTGTAAAGAGAATCTTTTTTTTTTTTCTTTTTTTTTTTGGGTAGAATAGGATGATTATATATATATATATATATACACAGCTCGTGATATAATATTATACTACTATTATTACTAAATTTACTGTATTATGTTTTACGCGAAAAATAATAAAAATGAGTAGAGGCTGTTTCCGTAACTGAAGTTGTACATTTATTTCAATTCAAGGTAGTGAACAGCTTAATTCAGTTACTGAATGTAAGATTGGCCAGTAATGTCGAGGTCCCGATCTCCGGTGGAGGGCGGGGGCTTGTGCTTGGGCTCGACGGTGGCTTCGGCTGGGCCGTCGGCGCTTTGGGTGTCGCTTGCCGGTGGCTTTTCCGGCTTGTTTTGGGCGGCTTCCTCCGTGCCGTACATTCCGCCGCCGTAGGCCTCTCTGGTGAGCGGTTGCATGGGGGATATGTGCGGTGGCTGGTGCTTCTCCTTCTCCTCACTGGTTTCTTGTTTGTTTTGCTTCTCCTTTCCCATTCTTTTGCTTTCAACTTTTTTTTAGTATCCAGCAAAAGTTTGGTTGAGATTTGTGAAGCGTTTTGTAATAGTAGAGCAGCTGCTTGGACGTGTTGAGGAGATTCGGTGGCTTGATTTTTGCGCGCCACGCCCATTCTTGCCTTGCACATCACTGGTGCTATTGTCCACGTATATACATTTCTTCCGTCTCATTTTAATAATCGGGCCTATGCTAATAAAGTTATGACAAGGTCCAAAACAATGATGGTAATTGTGATTGTGTTAGATAACCATTCATTTTCTCATGAAAAAAGATAAAAATGATGGTATAATATTATAGTCCAGCTTGACTTTGAGAAGACTTGGCTTGACTTTGACTCCGGCTTTTGCTCTACACAAAGAGGTATCGAATTATCAATTACTAGTAGTAGTCATCAACGTGCCATTATTCATGATAAGAGGAATCATGCATGTTCAATTCAGTGTCACCAACAAACTCATCTAACTACTTTGCCTGCGTGGGTTTATCAATTCAAAACTTTATCACAAAAGAATCTACCATCATGCTTATTACTACCTAACAACTTAGTTTGTTTTTTGTTTTTTTTTTTAATTAAAAAAATAAAAAATCACTCTTGGAGTGCACAGGTCGACTTACAACAATTATAGAAGATTGAATATTATTTATAATGTAGGACTTTTTCTTATTTCATTTATTTATCTTTATAAAAACTTAATTAGAAATATCCAAAATTAATATATACTCTTCCTCCGTCGGCAGATTCCATTATTCTTGGGGAATTCGACGGTTTCTCACCTGGAATATTAGTTACACTTTTATTCTAATAATTTAATACTATATATATACCACCTAAGTATAATTATGCATACTACTACTTACTAATTACTTAATTTTAGAAAACTTTTATTTGTCACGCATTATTATATCAAACAAATGAATCAAGACATAAAAACAATATATTTTTAATTAAAACTTAACTAGCTTATATAGACAAGAAAAAAATTATTAATTCACAATTATAATTAATTAACATTCCACCATTGCATACTTTTGAAACATTAGTTGAGTTCAATGTAACCAACGAAGTAACCCCATTAAACAATTTCACTGACGTGGCAGTTGATAAAAAAAAGTTTATCCCCAAAGAATCTATCATGGTGCTTAAGTCCCTAATAGGTTCAAAATTCATTAGTATAAAAAACAATTCAAAACTGTCACGTTTGAATAATAACTCTATATGCAAAGTCAATAATAATTAAGCTCAAAAGAAATATGTTATGACAGCAGAAATTGGTGCATTAAAAGAACAAAATAGGGACAAGCTCTGGAGGGCTTATCTGTCATGGCTGGAAATATAGCAAACAGATTTAAGACACCAGATTTGGGATAATAATAATTTTAGAGTATAGTTTTTGGATTGATTCAATTAAATGTTTGGGGCCAATAAAATTGAAAAAAAAAAAAAAAAAAAAAAAAAAAAAAAAAAACAGCTGGAGAGGAATTGTGGAGTTGATTGGAGATCTTGGCATGCATGAAAGCCACACATTACTACCTTGGCCTACTCAAGTTGATGAAGGGTCATTATGATCTTTCAACTTATAGAAACAGAGAAAAACGGGTACTCATAGTACTGAACAGAAACAACGGAGAAGAAGATCGAGAATTTACAAGACGAGTTCTAGAATTTGCTTGCGAAATCGAATCGGAAAACTAGCATGAACTCCGGGATTTGTCCATGAAGTGTAATTTTATTAACTGAAAGCAAAGAAAACACTATTCAGAACCAAGGTCAGCTCATATAATTGTCACATATGCTGAATTAAAACAAAGAATTATATTCCCTTTTGAGCTTGTCGGTGTGAGTGGTTCATAATATATATGCATGCACACACAAATATCGCTGTACCCTCTTGTTTAAGTATGTACACATACATTATATTTTAAAATAATTCTACCTATATAATTGATCCCCCCATGATAACAACTCTTAATAATTTGAAGGATTTATATATATAGAATTATTGATATTTGTTGGTTTCAATTCCAAGTTCCATTGTATCTCAATAAATGGTTCTATAATTCTTTCTATTTCTCCAGTCTAAAATCAATGAACTAGGGTTTTTTCATGGTTAGTCATAACTATTTGAGGAATAAATTAATTAAGTTCGAAGTGTATATATATCATTATAAATATGTGTTTTTTTCGTTTGGAAAGAGAGGGTTTTTAAAACACAGTACGGGGGTACCGGTACGATACATTATAATTTACGTCCCAATGCTGGGCAACGTATTCGTCATCCAGCCTGAAAAACTATAACGAGAACATGGCAATAGTTCATGGGAGTGATTGACTTGCATGAATTTGTGATAATGGAATATTATAGCAACGGTTATCGTATTTTGCATTAAGATCTTTTACACATTGAGTTTGAGGAAAGCCTCTGCACATTATAATATAGTAATACAAATGCCAATTAATTATAATATAGTAATACAAATGCCAATTATTCAATAATTAATTTAATTCCATTTTGGAGAAGATATATATTTGGGTAATCGTGCAACAATTTGCCATTAATTGAGCCTGGTGCTTACCACTAACTATCTGTGATCAAAAGATTTTATTTTCATTTTCTAATGGATTTTGTACTTATGAAAAGATTTGCAGATAATTAGGGTTCTAATCTATCTTATACGTCAAGCAAATTTTATTATTGAGTTTCTAATTTATATCTACATTTTGACTTTTAATCATTTCCACGTCGGCAATCAATTAAAATAGAAAATTAATAATGGAAAAACTAAAAAATAAATAAATAAAAATTGTGTATGTATGAGTGGGAGGCATGCATGCAGCATGACTGCAGCTCTAATTGTAAGCAACCGTAGAGAAAGAGAAAAACGGAACCGGACAGTAAATAATGCCAGGGTGTGATTGGCACGTGATGTCGAGGCTCCACCATAACAGGAACACCTCCTCCCACATGATCACTTTAATGCTGAGCTGTCACCCCCCGTGCGGCTGCGGCCCCCTCCCCCCACCACCACTATATAAACACTCCCCTCAAACCCTTCTCTTCTTCACAAATTACTGCAATTACCGGCCTGCATTTTCTCAGCCATTTCTCAATTAATTTTAATTCAGAAAATGGCACCGAAAATGGTGACGAGCTTCCGCCGCTCGCTCTCCTTCCCCAACCCGCCTTCTTCACACGCTTCAATCAAGCCTAAGAAGGCGTTCCACGTCAGATCCGCCAGTCTGCCGTGCCGGTCGCACCCGATTATTTCCCTCCTCCGCGACGAGACCTCCGACCTCCTCGCCTGGTCGGCCGCCGACGCCGCCGATCGGTCCTCCGCCTGGCTCTGCGACGGCCTCCGCCGCCTCAAGTCCGTCCACGAGTTGCTCGACGACCACCTCCACCTCCCGCAGACGCGCGACTCCCTCCGCGGCGGAGAATACTCCGGCCTCGTCGAGAAGCTTCTCGAAGACTTCCTCCGGTTCGTCGACGTCTACGGAAGCTTCCAGACGCTCCTCCTCCGCCTGAAGGAGGAGCACTCGGCGGCGCAGATCGCCGTCAGGAGGAAGGACACCGCCCGAACCGCTACTCACTCCAGGTGCCTGAGCAAAATCGCCAAGGAGATCGGAAAGCTCTCCTCCAACTTCGCCTCCATCGGAAAATCCGCCGCCGCCGCTGCTCCGCCTCGCGCGCCGTACGACGATGAGGCCGAGCTCGTCGACGTGATCGTCGGCGTGGTCGGCGCGACGGCGGCGGTGTCGAGGGCGCTGTTCGGCGGGCTGTCGACCTCGGCGGCGTTCCGGAAGCAGTCGTGCACGGGGATGAGCTTCGGGCGGAAATCGAAAAATTCGAAACTCGAGGGCGGGATTCTGGAATTGCAGGAGCTGAATTTGGAGAATCTGAGGAAGAAGGCGGAGGAAGAGGTGAAGATTGCGTCGAAGAAAATGCAGGAAATGGAAGATCGGATTCTGGAGATTGAAGAATGCGGAGAAAGAGCGTTTCGGAGCTTGATTAACACTAGGGTTTCATTGCTCAATGTACTCACACAATAACACGCGCCAAGAATCAAACACAAATTTAAATTTACAGTTTTGATTTTTCTTTTCTTTTCTTTTTCCATACATACATCAAGAAAAAACAAGGTTTCTTACACTGTATAGTTACGATTTGCAGAAATGATGGTTGAAATTTATTCAAATTTTGGATATTTACGTTCAATATTTTCTACATTGCATGAGACTTAAGATTATAATTATTTTTTATAATTTATTTCCTGTATGAAATTATGAAACAATGTGTAAATATATAAATGTTGTGGTAAAGCATAATTAATCAATAATATTGGTAGCCAGCATTGAATTACTGTAGAATTATCAATTAATTCATTAAAGTTTTCCATCCACTATATTCAAAAAATTAATTAAATAATTATTGTGGCGCTACCAAATTAAATGAGGGAGTAAATATATACAGCTAACACTGGAGCCACCATTAATATTTAACCTACCAATAAATCTTTCAAAATAGTTCCCATAATATGCAAGTGGAGTGTTAAGTAAATTAATAAAACGTTTCTCCCAACAGTATTTCCCAGCATCCACGTTCAAGAACACGCTTTTGTCTGAACTATGAACTGGAGAAAAGAAATCAATAATAAAAGAAAATCAAAAAGAAGATTAAGGTGAACGTGGCATATGATTAATTAGGTTGAAATAATTATGGGTTTAATTTAATTAATACAAACACAGATGGGATTTGCAGGAAATGTTATGATTAAGCAATCATTCCAGCGTTTCGATGCTCTCTCTAAAGGGGCTATGATGAACTGGAGTTCTTTTTGGCTTCGATGGTAAGAATACTTAATTTTAGGGTTTGTTTTATCTTGTTTTGATTAATTATTTGGACTCAATAATTTGGGAATATATGTTTCCTTGTTCTTGAAGCGTGTCGGTGTTTATGCTTTTGATTAGAGAAATGCAATGGAGGGAATATTAGTAGCTGTATTTATATGTTAAATGCTCATCCTTGATCAAATTGGGTTAAACTATATGTTACATCATTAATAGCAAGTGGCTTCTTGTGCGTAAATGTTCGAAGAATGAAATACGGGCCAAAATGACATGTCAGACATAGAATATACCGAGATAGAGTGATTTTGTTTGGTTTTTTGGGAATAGTCTTTCACGATGTATGGTTCTAGTTATGAACTCTATTTGTTTTGAAGTTATTTTGGGAAATTGAAATATAGTACTCCCTCCGTCCTCCATTTAGTGACATTATTACTATATTGGGACGTCCTCCATTTACTGACATACTACCTCCATCTCACTAAAATAGCAACACAAGAGAATGGACCAAAAACCAAGGAAAAAAAAATCAGGGGAATAAATTGCAGATTAAGCACAAAATTACTGTTCAATAGGTACTGTAGCGGAGTTTACTGTTCATCATTTTACTGTTCATACAATAAAAAATTAAAAAAAAAAAAAAGAAGTGGGAAACAGATTGAAGAACAGACCATACTATGATCATACACGGTTTCCCCCCATTTCACTAGATATGATGTATATATCCATCAGCTAAGCATCATTTGGATATAAACTCTCTCAAGAACAGAAGAAGAAGAAGAAAAAAACAGAAGAAGAAGGAGGAGAAAACAGAAGAAGAAGAAGAAGAAGAAGAAGGAGAAGATGGGGAAGAGGGATGATGTTCCAGCAGAGAAGAAGACACTGATTATGCAGCACTTGCTGCAGTTGGAGAAGAATGGGAAGATGGCCAGAGGGAGAATCACTGAAGCAGCAAGCATGTTCCAAATTTCAAGATTTACTGTCCATCGAATCTGGAAATCTGCAAAACAACAAAGAGAGTTGGGTGAGGCCATTAATGTTGCTGCAAATGGTAGGGGCAGAAGCAGAAAGAAGAAGCACACAATCAACTATTCAGTTATTGAGGCAATAGACCCCAGTAAAAGAGGTACCATTTCTTCACTTAGTGATGCATTAGGTCCAGAAATTTCAAGGGCAACAGTGGGAAGATGGGCTAAGTTGCTGCTCAGACATCATAGTAATGCTATAAGGCCCCTATTGACAGCTCCTAACATGTTATGGAGGTTAGGGTTTAGTCTACAAGCCTTACACTTTGATTTTACTAGAAACACTCCAACATTCAAGCCCATGGAAAATACAATTCACATAGATGAGAAGTGGTTTTACTTGCAAAGGAAAAACTGCAGATACTACCTGACCCCAATGGAGGCAGACCCCCTAAGAGTTACACAGTCCAAAAATTTCATCCCAAAGGTCATGTTTATGTGTGCAGTAAGTAGACCAGTTTTTAGGGGGGATGGGAGTGTTCTATTTGATGGAAAGATTGGTATATGGCCATTCGTAGAGGAGTATACAGCAAAGAGAAACAGCATCAAGAGACCAGCAGGCACAGTGGAGCTAAAACCCATTCAAAGCATCACAAAAACAGTTATCAAGGATTGCATATTAAAAGAGGTAAGTAGCCATTTTTAATTCTCTATCAGTTTCCATCATTTGAGAACACTCATTTTAACATCCCTAACACTGATGTCAATCTCACAGATTCTGCCTGCCATCAAACAAAAATGGCCAGTTAGTATGAGCAAGAGAATACATATACAGCAAGACAACTGCAGAGCACACATGAATAACACTGATCCAGACTTCCAACAAGCAGCTAATGCAGATGGTTTCAACATACAGCTAGTACAACAGCCATCAAACAGTCCAGATTGTAATGCAAATGACTTAGGCCTATTCACAGCAATCCAAAGTCTACAGCAGAGGATGAAGTGTGATTGGTGTTTATTTGTTAGGTTTTTCGTTGCGTTTTCGTGTTCGTTTTCATTATGTTTTTGTGTCTTTTAGTGTGTCTTTTGGCTATGATTGTTTGTTTGGAGCTTTGAGTATCGTAGGAGCAAAAGGTGAGAAATTGGAAGAAAACGGGACGAAAAGTGCATGAAGAGAAGGAAAGGCCGTGAGAGACCAGTGTCTGATCTGGACGAGCGTCCAGATGTTCTCTAGCATTTGGACGAGCGTCCAGATTTTTGGACGAGCGTCCAGATTTTCTCTAGCATTTGGACGAGCGTCCAAACACGTGCGAAGCAGTTATCCAGCAGCTCATCTGGACGACCGTCCAGATTTCACTCCACAATCTGGACGATCGTCCAAAAGTCGGCGCCCAGCTGTTCTTTCCTTATTTATCTAGGTTTTTACCTAGTATATATATATCATCCTTTGTACACGAATTATCATCATCTTAGACATCTTTTTAGCTCTAGTTTTCAGCACTTAAATACTTTATAGCTTTTATTGTTCGGATCCGGATTCGTTCTTCGTTTATTGCAATTTAATTCAAGGCGTTTATTTAATTCAAGTTCTTCGTTCTTCGTCTCAATTTTCGTAAGTTCTTTTATTGCTTTTGTTTTAGATTCGTTTTCTTAATTGCTCCGTTTAAATTCCTTAGTTTAATATTGTTGCTTCGATTTCTAGTTTTAAGTTTAGATTCGTTTTCTTGCTTTCAATTCTCTTCGTTTTTCAAAGTTTTCAAGTTAGATTAATTTGCTTTTAATTTCCAGATTTCAATTCATCATGTCTAGGTTTATTTATGCTTCTTTCTTTGCTTTCGTTTCCTTCGTTGCTTTCGTTATTGCTTTCCTTTCGATTTTTGCCTAGGTAGATTTAATTGTTTTCTTCTAGTTTAATTCTTAGATTTATTTCTTGAGTTCTAGATTAGTTATTTAATTGCTTTTATTTACTTGCTTTGATTTATTTTATTTGCCTAGGATTTAAAACAAAAACCCAAAATATTCTTTACTTGCTTTCTTAGGTTTAGTTTTTACTACATAATTGATTGCCCTGTTAAGTTTTCCTTGAGATTCGATACTTAGGTTTTACTTGCTAGTGCTACGATAGATTTCGTCTATTGCGAACACTTTTTAGTGAAACAAATTTTGGCGCCGTTGCCGGGGAAAACTTTAGGCTTTTGATTGTGTAGTATTTTTATTTGCTTTATTTTTATTCGTGTTTATTTCGATTTCTTATCTCTCCCACTCGGTGCGTTTAACCCTTTTGTTGAGTGTTGTTTATGCATGGTCGCCGAAGTCTTCAAAGGAATTTAGCGCCCTACGTCGACAACGTCCATCAAAGGAAAGCGATCTTAGCCGTGAAGGAGAAGGAGGAGATCGATTCTCAAGACTTTGGTTTAGTCTTGTTGTTTGCAGAGCCCGAAGCCATGGCAGCTAGAGTCATGGGCGATTTTGCTCGCCCCACATTCACAGCCACCACTTCGGCGATTGTCCTGACGGAAGCGGTCAGGAATCATGAGCTTAAACCTCACCACATGGCGTTGCTTCCATCCTACCACGGGCTGGCCAATGAGGATGCGTTGACGTTCATCCGAGAGTTTTGCACGGTGATGCAAACTTTCCCACTCGCGGGACTCACGGAGGACACCTTGAAGATGAAGTGCTTCCCGTACACCCTCAAGGATCGAGCAAGGTCATGGTATTTGGCTCTCCCGGCCAACTCTCTCGCCACTTGGAATGCGGTGTGCGAGAAGTTCATGCTAAAGTACTATCCCAACCGCAAGACTCAAGAGGTGCGGTCAAAGATTATGAATTTCTCCCAACACAACGATGAGCCATTTCACGAAGCATGGGAGAGGTTCCAAGAGCTGCTCCAACAATGCCCTCATCATCAAATGGCACCGGAGTTGCTTTGGCAATATTTCTACGACGCCCTCAACCAAACTTGCCAATTCATGGTGGATAGTTCGGCCGGAGGCAACATAGCGGTCAAGACAGCTGATGAGTTGAAGGATATTTTCGAGACACTTGCTGCGAGTTCTCAACAAAAATCAGTTAGATCGAGGAACGTGGAGGCGAGTGCAATTTCGATGAGCCCCGACTTGAAGAAGCAAATTGCCGACATGTATAGGGATCTCGAGAATTTGAAGGATAAGCAAAGTGCACCGGCCCCAAAGGAGGAAGAGAGGAAGCCCGATCAATGCGAGATTTGTGGAGAGCTTGGACACATCAAGGAGGTGTGCCACAACATGGGGGAGTTTCAATACGAAGGAGGAGCCGAGGTCTACGCCGCTCAAGGATACCCACCTCAAGTGCCACATCAAGGATACCAAGGGGGATACAATGGACGCTACCAAAATCCGAGGCCAACACAAGGGCAAGGTAACCCCCCTACCTATCCGAATAGGCGTCCTCCACCATATAATAACCCCTATCCTCCTCCACCAAATCCCTACTACCCTCAACCTCCACCATATTATCCACCCCCTCAATACCCTCCAAATCCATATTACCCACCACCTCCATATTACCCTCCTCAATCTAATCCTACACCACCACCACCATACCCGAACTCTCGTCCTCAAGGACCTCCACAAAAGCCCCCCGCCGATGAGGATCGTTTCCATGCACTTGATGCAAACATAAAGCGGCTCGAGACGGCCATTGGCCAAATTTCTGGATCTATGCACTTGATGCAACAACCGGGACGGATTCCAAGCCAAGGGATTCAACCACAACAAGCAAACGAGGTACAATATCCCCCATATGTTCCTCCTTTTCCGCATCAAGCCCAAGCCGTCTCGGTGTTGCGAAGCGGGAGGCACGTGGACAATGGAGTGACAATGCCACCTCAAGGACGCATGGGAGATAGGTGGGGCCCGAGCCCCCGTTGGAATGGACCGAAGGCGCCGGCAGCACCTCCACATCAACACGTCCGTCCAGCACCCAATCTGGACGGTCGTCCAGACGTTGGCCGAGCGTCCAAAACGCTGGCGCCCGAGCCCCGTCCAGAAGCTGATCTGGACGGGCGTCCAGATTCTGGACGGGCGTCCAGATTCTGGACGGTCGTCCAGAATTCCCAACTCGCCCAATAACACAGCAGCCAATCTGGACGATCGGCCAAGTCATCCCGACTCTGGACGATCGTCCAAATCAGGTGAGCAGCGTACAGAGTCCGACGAGCCCGAGAAGGAAGCCCCACCTCTACACAAGACTTCCAACCCTTATGTTCCTCCCATTCCTTATCCAAGTCGTGTGAAGAACAAGAAGCGGGATCAACAATTCATGGATTTGTACAAGCTTCTTTCAAAGGTGGACGTGAACTTGCCTCTCCTTGATGTCATTCGCAATGTGCCACCGTTCGTGAGGTTCGTGAAGGAGTTGACATCGAGGAAGAAGCCGTTCGATGAGATGGAGACGATTGCGGTATCGGAGGTGGCTACATCAATTATGCAACACCCTCTTCCACCTAAGCAACGAGACCCAGGTTCTTTCGTTATCACTATCTCCTTAGGTAATGGTAAGGAAGCATGTGGTATGCTAGATTTAGGTGCCGGTATTAATCTTATGCCTTATTCTATCTTTAAGCAATTAGAGTTAGGAGAACTTAAACCCACTCGCATGAGCCTTCAATTGGCGGATAGGTCTATTAGGTACCCTAGAGGTATTATTGAGGATATTCTTGTTCGCGTAGGGGGTTTGATTGTTCCCGTTGATTTTGTGGTTTTAGAGATAGGTGAGGTACAAGAAAATGGTATTGAGCACACACTTTTGCTAGGTCGTCCTTTCATGGCTACAACTAATACTTTGATTGATGTGAAGAGTGGTGTGATTAAGATGTCCGTTTTAGGAGAGGATGTTTCGTTTTCTGTGCATAAGAGTCGGCCTATGTCATCGGTTAATTTAATTGATAATTGTTCTTTCATCGATAAGGTTGATGCCTTGGCCGAGTGCTCTTTTGTGCAGGATTTTGACACGGAGGAGGTGTGTTGGGGATCCGGAGATCAAATGGAGTGGGAACGAATGGAGAGAGACATTGGGATCAAGCTACCGTTTCCACCTCAAGACCCCGAGCCCGGCTCGAAGATTCCGGAGCCGTTGGAGTTGAAAGAGCTGCCTTCGCATTTGAAATATATATTTTTAGAGGGAGGCAATCAAAAACCCGTAATCATCTCTTCTTCTTTGTCTCTTGCAGAGGAAGGAGCTTTGGTGGGCATACTCAAGGAGAACAAGCTCGCTTTTGGATGGAGCTTGGCGGATATACGAGGAATTAGCCCGGCCACGTGCATGCATCGCATCAATCTCGAAGAAGGCGCTCGCCCCAAACGAGATGGACAAAGGAGGCTCAACCCAATGCTCATGGAGGTCGTGCGCAAGGAGATTTACAAGCTATTAGCGGAGGGGATTATCTATGCCATCGCCGATAGTGAGTGGGTTAGCCCGGTGCACGTCGTTCCAAAGAAGGGAGGAATTACGGTGTCAAAGAACGAGAAGGACGAGTTGGTCGCCTCGCGCCCGGTTACCGGTTGGAGGATGTGCATCGATTATCGGAAGCTTAATGCTTCCACCAAAAAGGACCACTTTCCTCTCCCTTTTATTGATCAAATGCTTGATAAGTTAGCCGGGCAAGAGTTTTATTGTTTTCTAGATGGCTTGTCAGGTTACTACCAAATTGCGATAGCTCCGGAGGATCAAGCAAAGACGGCCTTCACAAGCCCTTTCGGGACCTACGCTTATAGGAGGATGCCATTTGGTCTCTGCAACGCACCGGGTACGTTCCAAAGATGCATGATGTCTATTTTTTCGGAATTTATCGGTGATTTTGTGGAGATTTTTATGGATGATTTTTCTGTTTTCGGGTCGTCTTTCCATGATTGCTTGTTGAAAATAGAGAGAGTCCTTAAGAGATGCATTGAGAGTGGTCTTACTTTGAGTTGGGAAAAGAGTCATTTTATGGTTAGAAGTGGAATCGTTCTAGGCCACGTAGTTTCGAGTAAGGGCATAGAGGTCGACAAAGCGAAAGTGGAGGTGATTGAAAAATTGCCACCACCTAGTGATGTCAAAGGTATTAGGAGTTTCCTTGGTCATGCGGGCTTTTATAGACGATTCATTAAGGATTTTTCTAAAATTAGCCAACCTCTTTGTCGTTTGCTTGCTCAAGATGTGCCTTTCCACTTTGATGAGTCTTGTATGAATGCTTTTCTCACTTTAAAAGAAAAACTCATCTCTGCTCCCGTTGTAGTCGGTCCCGATTGGTCATTGCCTTTTGAGATTATGTGTGATGCGTCTAATAATGCCGTAGGGGCTGTTTTGGGTCAAAGAGTCGATAAGATGCTTCGTGTGATTTACTATGCTAGTTTAACTCTTAATCCGGCTCAAGTGAATTACACCACCACCGAACAAGAGATGCTTGCCGTTGTTTTTGCCTTAGATAAATTTAGATCTTACATCATAGGGTCTAAGGTGATTATTTATAGTGATCATGGTGCTCTTAAACATCTTTTGACTAAAGCCCAAGCAAAACCTAGGTTGATTAGATGGGTCTTATTATTGCAAGAGTTTGACATTGAAATTCGTGATAGGAAAGGTAGTGATAATCTTGTGGCCGACCATCTCTCTCGTCTCGATTCACCTCCCCCTTATGCTTCTCTTGATGATATTTGTGATTCCTTTCCCTATGAGAATGTTAATGAAGTGAGTGCTACTCCTTGGTTTGCCGATATTGCTAATTACTTGGCCGATAAGGACACTAAACCCGTCCTTAACGCTCAAGAAGAGAAAAGGTTTCTTCGTTTGTGTAGGCAATACTATTGGGAGGATCCTCACTTGTTCAAGCTTGGGAAGGACGAGGTGATTCGAAGGAGCGTTCCCGACCACGAGCAAACCGAGGTGCTGCGACATTGTCACGAAGAGCCGAGTGGAGGACATTTTGGAGGCCAAAAGACTGCTCACAAGGTGCTACAAAGTGGATTATATTGGCCTACCTTGTTCAAGGATGCTCAAGCCTTCTACCTTGCATGCGATCGTTGCCAACGCACAGGTTCTATAGGTCGCCGTAATGAGATGCCCCTTAATCCTATTTTAGTGGTTGAGATTTTTGATGTGTGGGGCATCGACTTTATGGGACCTTTTCCTAAATCCCATGGTTTCGAATACATTTTACTTGCCGTCGATTACGTGTCTAAGTGGGTAGAAGCAATACCCACAAAGACATGTGATTCTCACGTTGTCTTGAAGTTTGTGCAGGAAAATATCTTGTGTAGGTTTGGTTTCCCTCGTGTGATCATTAGTGATGGGGGAAAACATTTTTGCAACAAGTTGTTCGCCAAGCTCATGAAGAAGAACGCCATCACACACAAGGTGGCGACTCCTTATCATCCACAAACCTCGGGACAAGCGGAGACGAGCAATCGCCAAATCAAGGGGATTTTAGAGAAGACGGTCAAGCCATCGAGGAAGGATTGGGCCGACAAGTTGAACGACGCTCTTTGGGCATATCGCACGGCGTACAAAGGCGTGCTTGGGATGAGTCCCTATAGGCTCGTCTATGGTAAGTCGTGTCATTTGCCCGTTGAGATAGAGTTCAAGGCGTATTGGGCCCTCAAGCGCATCAATTTCGACCTCGACGATGCTCATGATCGGAGGATTTTGCAAATGGAGGAGCTCGACGAGCTAAGGAACGAAGCCTACGACAATGCCAAGATTTACAAGGACAAGGTGAAACGTCTACATGATAGACGCATAGCTTTCAAGGAGTTCAAACCCGGAATGAAGGTACTTCTCTTTCACTCTCGTCTTCGTTTATTTCCGGGTAAGCTTAAGTCTAGGTGGGGAGGTCCATACACGGTGGTGCAAGTTTTCCCCCATGGTGCGGTAGAAATCAAGAACGAGGATTCGGGATACATCTTCTCGGTCAACGGGCAACGATTGAAGCCGTACATCGAAGGGTCGACATTGCCTCAAACGGTGGAGACGATTCTCATATCCGACCCCCCACTCTCCTCTTGAGTTTTTGGTACGTCAAGCTAATGACGATAAACGAGCGCTTGGTGGGAGGCAACCCACGTAAAAAAAAATATAAAAATTTTAGATTTAGTATTTGCCATAGTATTTTGTGTTAATCTTTGATTTTCGTGTTAGTAAGTTTCTTTTTGCAGGAATGGGCGTCGATTACCAGCAGCTGATCTGGACGATCGGCCAGATCCCCCTAAGGATTCTGGACGACCGTCCAGAACTGGGCAAACCAGATTCTTGACAGTAGCTAATCTGGACGACCGTCCAGATTCTTTAAGAAATCTGGACGCCCGTCCAGAATCTCGTGGGCCCCACCTCCTGCTGAGTCAAACTCGATTTTCAGCCCATTTATTATTTTTGACCTACTCTTCTATCTCCTCCACCTCTCTTCTCTTATTTTTCCCACAGCTCACACCAGCCGCTGCAACACACACACCAGCGCCACAAACCGCCGCCAGCAGCCTACCGTCCGCCGCCGTTCAGAGCCACCGCTGCCGCCGTCAGTCCGCCGTCAGTCCGCCGTCAGTCCGCCGTCAGCACGCCGCCGGCAGCCACCGTCAGTCCGCCGTCAGTCCGCCGCCAGCTCGCCGACGTCGTTCGAACACCTCCAGCCACCACCGCGCCGCCGTCGCTCAGCCACCACCCAGTCGCCGCCGCGTCACCGCGCTCGGCCAGAATCTCCGCGACCGGCCAGATTTTTGGACGACCGTCCAGAATTCAAGGAGAATCTGGACGACCGTCCAGATTGGAGGCTGCCCCGTTTTTCACTTTCGTCGTTCGTGCTCCGTTCGTGCGCCGTGCTTCGTCAAACCACTTCACATCATCACCATGAATCGTACTCCCTACATTGTGAGTCTCGATCGCCACTCACCGGGTGACAATGAGCAAGAGTACGGGCGTCGCGAACGGGTTCCTTTTGAAACCGATAGGTACGCGACTACTAATCTCTACCTCCGTTTGAAGAATCTTGATATACGTCCTCCTAGACATTATAATATGGATTTTTTGAGGCGTTTGCCTATTTTTCCGACTATTCGCGAATATGCTCTTCGATTAGGACTAATGCGATGTATGTCTAGATCATGGGAGGCGCATAATAGTTTGTGTCTTGAGATGTGTAGTAGTTTTCGCGTAGCTAGACGTGGTGATGAGGTTGTGATGGAATGCACTTTTCGTGGTGTCTTGTGTGAGGTTTCTAAGGAAACGATGAAATCAGTATTTGGTTTTCGTGCTAACCCGAATATCTCTGATTGTGTGCCTGCTGATTTTAATGTTAATGAGGCTTGGATGGAATTGACGGGTGTTAATAATTTTAGAACTTCGGGTGTGTCTAGTTCCTTTTTACGCGATGATGCTTTGATTATACTCCATCGCTTTATATCTAACATGGTCTCCGGTAAAAAGGAGGCTAGTAAGGTAACGGGCATGGAGGTCTATTTGCTTTGGTGTGCTAGGTACAATCGGAAGGTGTGTTTGGCCCCATTTATATGGACGCAGCTCTCACACGTGCAGTCCAAGAACGGCGCCCATCCCACTCTTGGATACGTCGCGACGGCTCTAGCTCGTCACTTTGGCGTAGATATTTCGGAGGCCGGAGGGTTGGTGCAAAGTGTGGAGATGTCATCCACGGAGTTGATCAATGCTCACTTGATGAGGAGTCCAACCGAGTTCACTCGAGTTGAGGACCGAGCCTCCGTTCGTGCTTACTATTCTGAAGCGCGTCGTATTCCAAGAGCCGGGCAAGATGCCGAGCACCACATGGAGGAAGATGCCGAGCAACAAGAAGAGGCGCAAGAAGAGGAAGAGGAAGGAGAAGAGGAAGGCGAGGATGACGGGAACGGAGACGAGGAGGAGCAGCAGCATGTTCCGGACGATGATGAGCGCATTATTCACTACTACACTCGAAGAGATCGCGTCCGAGCTCGCCAGGCCATGGAGGCCGAGATTCCTCCATATTGGGCTGATTTTCAACAAGGGATGTTTGCTCGTTTCGATTCCATGTCCACCCAAATGACGGGTTTGTCTAACCAAATGGCGGGTTTGTCTACACACGTGTCCGGCTTGGATAGGAGGGTGTCGAACATCGAGGGCCATTTGATGAGGTACACCGACTTCTCCATTGGTTCCACCTCCGCTCCACCAAACCCGAATGATCCCCGTTTTTGGTCTCCGCATGATCCCCGATGGAATGAATCACGGTTCGGAGGTCCATTCAATTGATTATAGCCATGTTTGAGTCTTTTATTTTTGTTGTGTCTTTTATTGTTTTTCTTTATTTTGTGCAATTTTACGCTTTGGTATTTGTGTTTTGTGTTTGTTTTGTAGGTGATGCTTGGAGTCTCTCGAGATTTTGAGTATTCGTGTTGTTTGTCTTCATGCGATAAGTTTCTCTATCCCTTTCCTTTTTATTTTCTCGCAATGGGGACATTGCATGATTTTAAGTGTGGGGGGGGGTCTTTGAACTTTTGGCATGTAGTTTTTAATTTTGTTGAGTCTTAGGAGTTAATTTAGTCATTGAGTCAAATGAGCATGTGATGATAGTATTGTGGACTTGGCCAATGATAGAGAATTGTTGATTTTTGAAAAAAATTCATGATCTTTATTATGCATGGAACCTTGGCGAAGCGACGCATTTTATTTGACGAATTTGATGTATGCTTTGATGTCGGGAACTAGTTAGTTTGAACCCGTGAGATTTGAGCTTTTTGTGCATATTTATGCCTATTTTTGATTGAGTGATCATGCTTGCTTCGTTGTTTCTAGAACTTGCCTTGTTTCTCCATCAAGACCTTAGTATATTTACGAACTAGGAAATGATCTTAGGCCATTCTTTCGTAGCCACATGATTCCTATACACTAACCTTGTTCATAATCCTTTGATTACCCCTTTTGAGCCTTTATTAGCCGTTCTTTGTGAAACCGGATGATAGGAGGTTTGGATGATTATGGGTATCCTTAGTTGTAGTTGGTGATATGGAAGGAGATAATTGAAAATTATTTGTTGTGGTGTAGAAGGAGAAAAAGAAAAGAAATTTTAGATGCTTGTTTAAGTGTAGTTAGCTATCCCTATAAGCTTAAAAAAAAAAAGAAGTAAAAAAAAAAAGAGATAAGAAAAAAGAATAGAGCTTTTGTTCTAATTAGAAAGAACATGTATTAGTTGAGCTCTAGAAAAAAAAAAGAAAAAAAAATATAAGCATAAGGGGATAGTTAGCTTTGATTTGTATAGTTTAGCATCTTTGAGTTTGTATTTGGTGTGTTGGAGGGTAGAAGATGGAGATAAAAATCCATACTTTGGTTTGAGTTGAAAAAAAAAAAAGAGGTTGATGATTTAGAGCATTTTGAGTCACTTAGCCTATATATTCCCTACCTTAACCAATGTCCCTACATTACAAGCTTATATAAAGACCTTTTTGATCCTTGTTTGTAAGTATTACATTAGGTGGAGATGTTGAGATTGAAGGCAAGCTTATGGTAAACATGTTGCATTGCATTGATGATTGAGTGAACCCTCTTGATGTGCATTATATTACATCTTTTCTTTGAGAGAGTTGAGTTTTCACTTTCATATACAAAATTTCACATGTTTGGGAGTGTTCTTTGATGGATTAGCATACTTTGAATTAGTTGAGTAGATTGTGTTGATTGATGCTAAGGTTGTGTGCATAGTTTTGATCATGAACATGAGAGTTGTTTTTGAAAAGCTTTGAGGCCAATATAGTTCACGATACTTGAGTCTATTGTTTGTTTTGTTTTGCTTGAGGACAAGCAAAGGTCTAAGTGTGGGGGAGTTTGATTGGTGTTTATTTGTTAGGTTTTTCGTTGCGTTTTCGTGTTCGTTTTCATTATGTTTTTGTGTCTTTTAGTGTGTCTTTTGGCTATGATTGTTTGTTTGGAGCTTTGAGTATCGTAGGAGCAAAAGGTGAGAAATTGGAAGAAAACGGGACGAAAAGTGCATGAAGAGAAGGAAAGGCCGTGAGAGACCAGTGTCTGATCTGGACGAGCGTCCAGATGTTCTCTAGCATTTGGACGAGCGTCCAGATTTTTGGACGAGCGTCCAGATTTTCTCTAGCATTTGGACGAGCGTCCAAACACGTGCGAAGCAGTTATCCAGCAGCTCATCTGGACGACCGTCCAGATTTCACTCCACAATCTGGACGATCGTCCAAAAGTCGGCGCCCAGCTGTTCTTTCCTTATTTATCTAGGTTTTTACCTAGTATATATATATCATCCTTTGTACACGAATTATCATCATCTTAGACATCTTTTTAGCTCTAGTTTTCAGCACTTAAATACTTTATAGCTTTTATTGTTCGGATCCGGATTCGTTCTTCGTTTATTGCAATTTAATTCAAGGCGTTTATTTAATTCAAGTTCTTCGTTCTTCGTCTCAATTTTCGTAAGTTCTTTTATTGCTTTTGTTTTAGATTCGTTTTCTTAATTGCTCCGTTTAAATTCCTTAGTTTAATATTGTTGCTTCGATTTCTAGTTTTAAGTTTAGATTCGTTTTCTTGCTTTCAATTCTCTTCGTTTTTCAAAGTTTTCAAGTTAGATTAATTTGCTTTTAATTTCCAGATTTCAATTCATCATGTCTAGGTTTATTTATGCTTCTTTCTTTGCTTTCGTTTCCTTCGTTGCTTTCGTTATTGCTTTCCTTTCGATTTTTGCCTAGGTAGATTTAATTGTTTTCTTCTAGTTTAATTCTTAGATTTATTTCTTGAGTTCTAGATTAGTTATTTAATTGCTTTTATTTACTTGCTTTGATTTATTTTATTTGCCTAGGATTTAAAACAAAAACCCAAAATATTCTTTACTTGCTTTCTTAGGTTTAGTTTTTACTACATAATTGATTGCCCTGTTAAGTTTTCCTTGAGATTCGATACTTAGGTTTTACTTGCTAGTGCTACGATAGATTTCGTCTATTGCGAACACTTTTTAGTGAAACAAAGTGCAAAAATCCAGAAGAACTCATCAAGGCAGTGCAAGAAAGTTTCCAAATATTGGAGCCACAGACACTAAACAAGGTCTTTTTATCATTGCAGTGTGTATTAGTTGAGGTGATGAAATGCAGAGGAAAGAACAACTTCAAATTGCCACACATGTCCAAGGATTCATTGTTGAGGCAGGGTTTACTACCTCAAAACCTAGATGTACCAGAATACCTAGTGAGGGAATGCATTGATCACTTGATTGCAGAAGAAAGAACAGAAGGATTAGAGATTTTGATGGAAGAATTAGGCATCAATGTCCCACAAGGTTTAGGTGAAATGTTTGATTTGAATGCATAGGGTGAAGACAGAAATGGGAAAGTAAACATGAAGCATAGAGTGAAGACAGATTGAAGAACAGCAGCATATGGCAGTAGGTTTAGGTTATCATAAAGTGTATGTTTAACTTTCCATTTCCAGTACCTTTTGTAATCATTGAACACTTGAATGCACATCATTGAATTCATGCATTCTCAGTAATGAGTTAATGTAAAATCACATAAAGTGTAGGCACAGACAACCAAAACCATGTAACAGAGTTTGAAACCACTTCAATAGAGGCCAATGCATAAATAAAACATAAAACATGTCATCACTGCAGCTAATTGGGACCCCTAATCCCACAGTTGCCCAAGAACAGACCATACTCACATGCACATACTACCTCCATCTCAATACATAAATAGACCAGAACAGAGCATCATTTGACCATTCTATGTCATCAGTAGGTTCATATGACAAGAACAGAACATCATTTGAGCATACAACGGCATCAGCAAGTTAGAATGTCAAATACAGAGCATCATTTGACCGTTGTATGTCATCAGCATACACATACAGAAATAACACCACACCTAATCCAACTATCACATAAACACAGGGAAGGATACAACCCATGTATATATCCATCAGCAGATGGTCAAATGGTTCCTCCACAGCCCCATCGAATGGTTCCTCCACAGCGCCAAATCCAGTTCACCCAATCTGCATATACAAGAACAGAACATAGCATCAAATCAAACCAGGTATCAATCTTTTTGGAACCCTCAGCGCTAAAATGTTACACAAAAGCAACGCAGCAGTTTCAATAGAAGAGGGAAAGGAAAAGAGGAAATGAGATGAAGGATTAAACACTGCTGTGCTGAGGGTTCAAAAAAAAAAAATTGATAGATGGGCCGGTTTGAATGTTTTAGTGCTCAGATCACCCCATCTCCATCGTCAGTGGACGGCGCCGCCTCGGAGCTCCCAGCCGCTTCAACTCCGCCGGCGACGGTGGCCCAGGATGGAAGAATCCGGTACCGGTAGAAGTAATCTGGGAGCCGCCTCCATTTCGTGGGGTCAGATCTGTCCGGAGCTGGAGGAGCAGCTGGAACGGGCAACGCCGGCGGCTCCGGTGAAGGGAGCCGCAGATCTAGGGTTTGCCGAGGCGGGGGGGAGGACGGCGGAGAGTCTTGATACTCGTCCAGTTTCGCCCCCCTTTCCCGGCGAGGCGTACGACGGCGATTCCGACCCAGGGGGTCATATCTGGGAGGAGGGATGGGGCGAGAACGCCTCAGCCGGCGAGAATGGAGATTTCCCGCGGGGGGAGACGGCGGCGAGGGAGGGTAGGGTTTTGGGGGCTCCCTTCTTCATCCGAAGGGATGGAAAGCTTCGCTCCGACCATCGGAGGAGATGGAGGAGAGAGGGAGAGTGAGAGATCGGGAGAGAGAGAGGGAGAGGGAGAGGTATTTTTTCACAGAGAAGAGGGCGGCGGAGAGCTCGAGTGAGGGATGTAGGGTTTCGCAGAGAAGAGGGAGGCGGAGAAGAAGAGGAAGATTCGAGAGAAATGGAGAAAATGACAATAATGGGAGGCGGAGAAGTGAGGGGTAGGGTTTTGACCCCTCACATATTGGGCTCCCCTCTCCCCTCCCTAACAGTGGGCTGCACAATTAGGGGCCCAATTATGGTTAATTAACCATAATTTGGGCCCTGATTTTTAGTTGATGGGATGGCCCATTAGGGGTAATTATTTGCCAAAAACGGAAGTGTAGCTAATAGTTGAGACGGACCGAAAAGGAAAGTGTAGCTAATTTAATGAGACGGAGGTAGTATTCCGTTTTAGGACGTAGACCCCGCAATCACTTTAACACTTTAACACTTTATACATCTACTTTTTATTATTTTAACATTTTAATACTATTAAAAAATTCAAATGGACCCACAATTATTCCACTTTAACACTTTAACACATTAATTTATTATTATACCATAAAAATGCAAAAAAACTTGTGCCCATAATACAATGTCACTAAATGGAGGACGGAGGGAATACAATTTTTTTAATTAGATAATTTAAAATATAATCTATTTATTTAAAAAAAAAAACAAAAAAAAAAAAACTTCATCTCATCTTAAGAGATTAATGGGCCTTAGTCTTTGATGCATACGATCAACTTAATGGGCCTTGGCCTTTAACGTGGTGGGCCCGATTAGTGCTTATTGGGCCTATTCATATCTTGATGGGCCCTTTTTAAAAATCTAACAAGCGAGTGCTCAATACGACGTCGTGGGAGGGACTCCCTCACGTGGGGATCTGACATGTTCTGACGTCACTCTGATTTCCGCGCCTTTTTAACGTTTATTTTTAATTAATTAATTAATCTATCGTATAGGGGTATTTCCGTACTTGTGTTTGCTTGCGTGTAATACCACCATTGACAGCTGTAATCTTGTCTTGACGTGGCTAATTAGGCTTAAAAAATCGTTAATTAACTTGAATTGCAATTATCGTTATTGGATATTTACTCTAATTGGATAAAATTGGTTATTTGATAATGTTAACAGCAAATTAATAGCATGGTTTTTCATGAAGAAAATATTTTCTCAACACTTATAGAATCTAACTAAAAACTTAGTTTATTAGTACTAAATTCTAACTAGATTATTACTGAATTACGTTTCTATTCAACATTTTTAGAATCTTCATTCCATTTCCCACAAAATTAGGTCTATTATTAATTAAAAGTTAATGATAATACTATTGCTACATTATCAGTCTCATTTTTAGATATTCGTTCGTTCATAATTTGAATAAAAAGGTAGATAAACAGTTGATAGCAGTGGCGGATGCAGAAATTTTGTTGAGTGGGGGCTATATATTATAATTTTTGAGTAAAATGAAATTTACTTGATATTTTAATTCGACAATGGGGGCTTTTACACTATAATTTGCACAAATTAATCATAATTTGATAAATTTTAAAGGGTAAAATTTTGATTTTTCTGATTGGGTAGGGGCTTAAGCCCTCACACCCTTCCTCTTGGATCCGCCACTGGTTGATAGTAATGATTTTCGTGGAAGCATGTAACCCGACCCACTAGATAGAAAATGTTGTGGAGCCGTATATCAAAGTCGAAGTATCATACTTTTCGTGGACACCTAAATCACGATCGACATAAGATTGAATAGTGATCGACCGAATATGGAAACTAAGACGAGAGTATTTTTCGGAAAGCTGAGCAGGGACAACTGCAAATAGTTTATCAATGAAAAATAAGCTAATTATCCGAGCTCAAGAAAAAAGGCAGTAGAAGAAGACTAGTAGTAAACGAAAAAGGCCCAACACTTGCCCGGGTTTCACTTTCAACAAAGTTTCAAACTTTCGAGATCCCTTTTTCTCCCTATAACACGCACGAACGAATTCTTTACTGTCTTCTATTCATATAATATTATTCCGCCATTAAAATTTCTCCAAATCCCAACAATTTGGTTTTGATTTTTTCTCTTGTTTAAGCCATATGATTATCGATTGTGATTGATTCTAAGCTGGAGATTATCATCACCCCGCACCCACACTTTTTCTCCGCCTATTTATAGCTCCGCGTGCGAGGGTGCAGTGCCGTGAGTCAACTCGAGGGAGTCGGCGATGGGCTGCTTCGTGTCCAAGGGGTATCGTCGTCGGCGCGGGGCGGACAAGGATCAGCAGCAGCTGCAGCACGGCCACCGCCGCTCCTCCTCCGTCAATGGGGCGGCAACCGGCGGATTCGCGGAGTTCTCGCTGGGGGAGCTGAAGGCCGCTACCAACAACTTCAGCTCCGACAACATCGTCTCCGAGAGCGGCGAGAAAGCGCCCAATGTCGTCTACGAAGGCCGCCTGCAGAACCAGCGCTGGATCGCTGTGAAGAAATTTACTAAAATGGCGTGGCCTGATCCTAAACAGTTCGCCGTGTGTAACCTATTTCTTTGTTTCTGGTTTAATTTGATCGGTTGTTTTAGCTGGATAATGAAGTAGGAACTAGGTTTTTGAGTTTATGAACTAACTGTTTGATATGGTTGTGCAGGAGGAGGCGAAGGAAGTGGGGAAGCTGAGGTATAAGAGGCTGGCTAATTTGATAGGGTATTGTTGTGATGGGGATGAGAGGCTGCTCGTTGCTGAATTTATGCCAAATGAGACTCTCGCTAAGCATTTATTTCACTGTAATGTTCCTTTCTCAATTTATTATGCTATTAAGAGAACTTATTTATCCGTGGTTCATGTGTGTTTGTTTTGCATTAATCATTTCATGAAAGTTTACTGGACCTTGTTTGGGGGTGTGATTCTATAGGGTATAGAGGAGTTGGTTGACTGTTTGATGCCTCTTAACAGCTTAAAGCATTCCATTTTGCTAAATTTCATATTGGGACTGTGAGGCAGTTTGTGCTCTTGGTGATTTGAATATTTATTTTGGTGGGGTTCTTGGTGCTTTTGAAGGGCGGTGGTTTGGCCTTGGAAATTTGTTGCTTCTTTGAGTATTGTTGAACCCTTATTGCTATAATTACTGATGTGATAATTATGACAAAAGATTTGGGTCGTGTGGGAAATCGAATTTATTTGGACTAGTCCGTATGCAGGTTATCTGCCAGTTCTCAAAGGGGGTGGGGTTTTGCGCCTAGGCTAACCCTTGAGAAACCCGACAATCTTAAAGAGTGCCATGGGCTCATCAAGAAGTAGCTATTTGTCAAACATTTTCACTAGTTTTTGAAGGATTGTTGTGATTGTTCTCTTAGTTAGAGTAAGCTCTTTTGGATGAAGTTGTCATGAAAAAGAAAATACCTGATCAAGAAACATATTGTACAGCAAAGTCATCATAGTTCCTTGTTTCGTCGTGGTCCTTTAGATTCCAAGATATTGGGTTAGATGGTTTTGTTATGGCATGCATGCAATAACCGATTTTAACAAAACCATTTATGTCTTGTTATACTACTGGATAACAGATCTGCCTGCTACAGTTCTTGATACGTATGATGTGTGTCTCTGTCAATAGTGAATACCTTCTTTGCATTTCTGCTTGTTGAAGGATATCCACAGTTATAGACTTGTCTCTTATTAGGTATTCAGCATTTTCATATGAACCTTGACGCCAATTTAGGGCACCCTTTTTATTTTCAATTGCCTCGTTTATACGCAGGGGAGAATCAAACCCCTGAATGGGCCATGCGTTTGAGAGTTGCTTTATATATTGCTGAAGCCCTAGATTATTGCACCAGGGAAGGTCGCCCGCTCTACCATGACTTAAATGCTTACAGGGTTCTCTTTGATGAGGTTAGTTCTGGTTGCTGAACTACTCAGTGACATCTCTAATCTAGGGTTGATTCGATCTTGCTCTATGCATGTTTTGCATGCAGTCAGGAGTAGGCATTTTATTGGGGATATTTGTTAATGTGGGTAGTTTTGGCAGAATGGAGATCCACGCCTTTCCTGCTTTGGATTGATGAAGAATAGCAGGGATGGTAAAAGTTATAGCACAAATCTTGCATATACACCTCCCGAGTATCTGAGAAATGGTAAGTGACCATGTGGCTAAGCGTTATTTACGTGCTTATCTGCGAGGAGATTTCCAGCTTTCAGGGTAAATTATTTATTCATTGATTATTGCAAAGTAGCTCTTCATAAATTAAGACTGAAGCCAAATACTGTTTAATAAACTAGATAGGCTTAACTGAGATGAAAGTTAAATTGCTAGATTAACCTGATGGATTTTGTTTTAGTGAAACATTCTCTTAACTTTAGGATGGATCTATTGACACGTGCACTCATAATCTCCGGGCCGAATACATTTATTACAAGCTCACGATTGACTGAAAATAGGCATATATAAACTATTGTGCTGTTTCCGTGACAATATACTGAGATTTGCTGTATCTAGGGTAAATGCAGCAACTAAATTGTGATAATCTTTTTTGTATCGACACCTTTAACGTATATATGGCTAAAAAGTTCTCCTATAAGCAAACCAGCAAAAATAGATTTTTTTATTTTTTATTTTTTTCTTATTTGGAAATATATATTCGTGTTGCTGACCTGTATTTGGGGCCTCCCTAATATTTCAGTCCTGATCATCATAACTGCTCTTTGTTGAATTCCCCAAATAACTAGAAACAAGGAGGAAACCGTTAATTTTTTGCCAACTTTCTTCTAAAACAAGAAGTGATGCAGACGAATGCCAAGATGTAGCTCCTCCCAGTTAGAAAAAAGACATTAATCTAATTTAATAGCATGCATTCCTACTTAAGGAAAAGCATCACGAACAGAAAATATGTTCGAGCTGGTGTAGTTGCAGTCTAAAGCTGCTAGAGTACAACTGTGAACAAGAGTTTAAGCTTGCTGAAAACTTATGATCGAGCCATATATGCCTGCATATGGCTACGTACCCTTATTTAGATAATTATGATCAATATTGTGATGCCATTTGTCTATCAGCCTTATCCTAGTGAAGACTCAGTTGAAATTTTTATGTCGTAAGTCAAGTATTAGTATGTCTTTCATACTTGTCTTTTGTGCTTTAAATTATCCCTCTTGTTTCTCTCACTCAAAAGTATTTAGCACGTGATGGTAATCTCTTGTAGGGAGGGTGACCCAGGAAAGTGTTGTTTTCAGCTTTGGAACTGTTCTTCTCGATCTTCTTAGCGGAAAGCATATTCCTCCAAGTCATGTACGTATTTACACGTTGCTATTTCTGAGCATTGGTAACTTCTTGTTTGGGAGCTGCAGCATCTTAATTTCCATTCATGCTGTGTGCATTTATCACGTATTTCTGGGACTGATTATTATTCCAAGATACAACAAAGCTCCCTGAGATTTACTGTCAGTAGAGAAGTATTCCAGACTGATTCTCTCCAGGATGAATCCTCTGTAATTCGATTTTGAAATTTTATTGTCAGTAGAGAAAATTGATCCCAAAATCTCAAAAAGTTGCTCCTTGGTCTAGCTCCCCTTGCCTAGAAATTATGCCTTTGTATAGATGTTCTTGTGGCACTTTTTGTCGAGAATCCTCAATTTTATCTCACTAGCCCCTGCTTTTAGTAGATAAATTGGAATTTTACAGCTAAGTTTAGCCAGTAACAAACTAATTATCTAATTTTGCAGCAGTGCCTACTTGGCTCAAATTAGTTGTCTGAATTAAGAGATAGCTTAACAGTTAACTTGAATGATTTGATAGACATCTTATCTAACTATGCTGGTGCATTTCTGTCGACATGCTCATTTCAATTTCGCAGATCTATCTATTATTGTATTTAATGTAAATATCGTAGTTGTGGTGCAACGTATAGTGATTGTATATCTGATACATATCCTTCTGCATTTCAGGCACTTGATATGATACGGGGAAAGAATATTCTTCTCCTTATGGATTCCCATTTAGAGGGGAATTTTTCAACTGAAGAGGCCACTGCAGTTTTTGATCTTGCTTCGCAGTGTTTACAGTATGAGCCGAGGGAGAGGCCAAAGACAAAGGATCTTGTTTCTACGCTTGCCCCTTTGCAAAATAAGAATGATGCAAGTTCTCATGATACCTTTGGAGATAACTGAACATTACAGTGTACAATAATGATCAGCTTTTGGAGATAACTGACGTTTAACCTTTTACAGGTACCGTCTTATGTGATGTTGGGAATTCCAAAGCGCGAAGAAACACCATCTCCACCACCTCATCCACTCTCTCCGATGGGCGATGCCTGTTCGCGTATGGATCTCACTGCTATCCATCAGTTTTTGGTGATGCAGCATTACAAGGATGATGAGGGAACTAATGAGGTAAACTGTGCTAAGCTAAAAAACTATCATGAATCCGATCTCATTTCTAAATGTGTATTCGGATGCCAAATAGTTGTCTTTTCAAGAATGGACTCAACAAATGAGAGATATGTTGGACGCAAGGAAAAGAGGGGACTTGGCATTCCGTGACAAAGATTTCAAAACTGCTATCGATTGCTATTCTCAGGTAACTCTTTTTTCAAGTTCACGGTTCTTCAGCTGTCTAGCTATAGAAATTGCCAGCAAAAATCCTCGTCTGTGCTTGTTCTATTGATTCATCTATGCTTGCTTCTAGTATAGCTTCTGCCTATGTATTCATGGCAAAAGATGGACATATTCTTGTACCTCAGAAATCAATGTGATTGTTGCCGTAGTCGTTTTATCAGTTTCACTGGCACACACAAAGAATGCATCTCTCTCATACATGGGTGTTTGTAATTACAGTTCATTGATGTGGGCACGATGATTTCACCAACGGTTCATGCACGGAGGAGCCTTGGCTATCTCATGTGTGATCAGCCAGATGCTGCCCTTCGAGACGCAATGCAAGCTCAATGCATCTACCCAGATTGGTCGACAGCTTTTTACATGCAGGCAGTGGCTCTTGCTAAGCTCGACATGCACAAGGACGCGGCAGACATGTTGAACGAGGCTGCTTTGCTCGAAGAGAAGAAGCAACGAGGCGGAAAGGGATGAGCACGGCCGTGTCCGTAGCATCGCTGTTGTAATCTGCAAAAATTAATTGCACAGTTTTTATTGTTTGGTTTGTGAATGTTTGGTTGTTCACAGATGTACAATATAGAGAGAGAAAGGGGGAGGGAGGGGAAGAACATACATTTTGTTGGGGGTTTTTGACGAGTAGATGATGCTTTTTGTAACTCATCATTTGTTGAATGTTGTTTATCTGTATCTTCGCTCAATCAGTGTTTAAATTTAGTAATTTCCTACCCGTCACGTTTGAATATAAATATAAAATATTAAATGAATATAAAATAATCAGTGTTTAAATTTAGTAATTTCGTACACGTCACCTTTGAATATAAATAATAAATATTAAATGAATAAAAATATGGAAACATTATCAAAATTTTAAGAAATACTATTAAATTAAAAAATAAAATAAAAAATAAAATAAAATAATCAGTGTTTAAATTTAGTAATTTCGTACACGTCACCTTTGAATATAAATAATAAATATTAAATGAATAAAAATATGGAAACATTATCAAAATTTTAAGAAATACTATTAAATTAAAAAATAAAATAAAATATTGGATGCGGTGAACGTGGATCGAACACGTGACCTTCAGATCTTCAGTCTGACGCTCTCCCAACTGAGCTATCCCCGCAACTTAAAAATGTTTTAAATATAGTTATATCTATTAAAAATTATACTAGCACATTTCCTAATTATTAAACTCATAAATAGCTAGATTTAAAGGGATCTTTGACGTACTTAAGATATTAATTTTGGTTATAAATCAGTAGTTGAAATTATTCAAACAATTAATTGTACGTGTATATATTACATTTACCCTATTCCTTGAGGATGTACTTAAGAAATCAATTTTAGACAACATATATACTACTATTTATCCAATGTACATTAATATAGTAACTGTGCTTTCTCAAAACATTATCCAATTAATAAAACACTTAACAATGTAAAGAAATAAATCTTCTTCTTTTTTTGTGCAAATGTCTACTACCATTAGCGTACATCACCACGCGGCGATCCTTCACAAACCAGCTAATGATCTTGTCCTCTGCAAAAACAAGAGAGCTCCAAATATTAATCCATGGAGTCCCTCTCTCTCCTCTCTCTCCATCTCCTCAAAACTAGATACCAAGAAGCCCGGTTCAGAAAAAGATCGGCGGCGTTCCGGAAACTACCGGCCTGCACTCTGGGATTTCAGTTTCATCCAATCTCTCAACACAAATGATCACTATCATAAGGTATTAAGCACAAATGTGCTCATCATTATTGTTAATTTGATATATATAATTGCACAATTATATACATCGCATGCTTAGGATGTACATAGGCAGGAAGAGTTGATCGTGGAGGTGAAGAAGTTGCTCGGGGAAGAAATCGAGCCGGTTAAGCAGTTGGAGCTGATTGACGACTTGAAGAATTTGGGGTTGTCATATTTTTTTCAAGAGGAGATTAGGAATGTGTTAGGTTCCATATACGTTGAGCACAAATTCTTCACAAACAATCAAGTCGAGGGAAGTAAATTAGATGTGTATTTCACAGCTCTTGGATTCAGACTCCTCAGAGAAGCCGGTTTCAACGTTTCACAAGGTATAGTTTGTCTAGCTCGTTTTATTATTTTATATTGTCTTAATTAGCTAATTAAATTAACCGAGCCTTTGATCGTGACCATAGAAGTATTTGATCGTTTCAAGAACGAGGAGGGGAGTGGTTTCGAGGAACGCCTTGGTGAGGACACGAAAGGGATGTTGCAACTCTACGAAGCATCTTTCCTGTTGAGAGAAGGTGAGGACACATTGGAGCTAGCTAGGCAAACTTCCACCAAATTTCTTCAGGAAAAACTTGATGGTACCGAAATTAGTGATGGTCATCGTCTATCATCCTCGATTCGCCATTCTTTGGAGATCCCCCTTCACTGGAGGATCCAGAGGCTAGAGGCGAGATGGTTCTTAGATGCTTACGCGGCCAGGAAAGACATGAATCCACTCATCTTTGAGCTCGCCAAACTCGACTTCAATATTATTCAAGCAACACAACAGCAAGAACTGAAAGATCTCTCGAGGTGCATGCTTCTATTGAAAGTTAACTCAATAATATATACTCCTCTCTCTCTCTCTCTCTCTCTCTCTCTCTCTCTACATAATGTTTGTTTGTGGAACGAACGTAGGTGGTGGAAGAATTTAAGCCTCACTGAAAAACTACCATTTGTGAGGGATAGGCTAGTGGAAAGCTACTTATGGGCAGTTGGGCTTTTCGAGCCTCACAAATTTGGATATCAAAGAAAAATTGCTGCAAAAATTATAACCCTAATTACTTCTCTTGACGATGTTTACGATATCTACGGTACACTAGACGAACTGCAACTATTTACCGACGCCATTCAAAGGTTAATTAATTTCAAATTAAACAAAATTATTAACTGATTCTTGATTATTTTTCTAATATATGTATATTTTTTTCAGATGGGATACTGAATCAACCAACCAACTTCCTTATTACTTGCAATTATTTTATTTTGTGCTCTACACTTTTGTTTCCGACGTGGCATACGATATTCTTAAAGAGGAGGAGGGTTTCATCACCATGCAATATCTACATAGAGCGGTTACGTTTTTCTTTTTTTTATCAGACAAACACAACTCATATTTATTTTAAATTAAAATTAACGTAATGCTGCATGCATATATGGCAGTGGGTGGATTTGATTGAAGGATATTTACAAGAGGCAAAGTGGTACTACGCTAAATATACACCAAGCATGGAGGAATATCTAAACACCGCCACCGTCACAATAGGGGCTCCGGCAGTGATTTCCCAAGTTCATTTCGTACTAGCGAAGTCGAAAGACAAAGCCGAGAGTTTGCACGAATACGAAGAGATAATTCGCCTATCCGGGAAGCTCGTACGCCTTCCCGATGACCTAGGAACATTACCGGTACGTGACCGTAAAATTAGTTTTTTTTAATTAATTAGATAATTATGCAAGCATGTGAATATATTAACGTTTAATTAACGTACTCTTTCTTAATGAATATTTACATATGTTGTTGAATTTATTCAAGTTTGAGATGAAGAGAGGCGACGTGGCGAAATCGATCCAGATATACATGAAGGAACACGGTGCTAGTCGGGAAGAAGCGGAAGAATACGTAAGGAATGAGATTAGGGAAGCGTGGAAGGAGATGAATACACTAATGGCTGCGAATTCTGCGTTGAGAGATGATGATTTGGCTATGGTTGCTGCTAATCTTGGGAGAGATGCGCAGTTCATGTACCTCGACGGAGACGGTAACCACTCTCACTTACAGCACCACATTCAAAACCTCCTGTTCCAGCCATATCCCTGAACTGAAGAGAGAGAGAGAGAGAGAGAGAGAGAGAGAGAGTTTTTAGAAAGTACTGTATTAGGTAATTTTAAACAGAGTTTGGTT
This sequence comes from Thymus mandschuricus, assembly GCA_029379335.1. Lineage (NCBI taxonomy): Eukaryota > Viridiplantae > Streptophyta > Magnoliopsida > Lamiales > Lamiaceae > Thymus > Thymus mandschuricus. The sequence goes on from CM057074.1 coordinate 41,539,270, forward strand.
TGATAAACCCATCTGAAGTAAAGTTCGTAGTAGCCCGGCCCGAAACTTCAAGCTTTCATGCCTACAGCATTTTGGGCCTATGGGCCGGACTTTGGCTGGGGCCTGATAATGTTAAGGCTCGTTTGCTTGAAAGTATAAGATAAAACTCGATAAATACGACTGTGATGAGATGTTAAAAGAGTCGGTATACGAAGAAGTCGAACTCAACAGAATTAATGGTGCAGGAACTCCATCTCAATCACTTGAAAATATATGCTTCTTAATTTTGGAGATTTTATCTCCTTTTTTTTGTCTCTCTTAATAAAATGGGGATGTGATGAATTTTCTATATGCATCTCATTAATTTTGTATTCTATTTATAGGTAGTACTACTATATCATGAGTGACATTTTTTGTGAGGATAGTGATAGGAAATGGCCCATCTCCCTAGGCCCAAAGGCCCAACACCTAACGACAGGCCCAGATCGGTGAAGGCCCAACAGGCCCAGAACGGCAAGCCCAACTCACACCAAATACAGGCCCAGGGAGTTGAGCCCAAAATCCTGAGCGTGGGTTGATGGAGAAGAATTCGGGGCTGGAGAAACCACCCGCACCTCCACGTCTCACATCCACAACCGCTATGAACATCACCTATAAATAGGAGATTTGATTGTATTATGCACACTTACGCTATTCTGAATATAAACAATACTCTTTTCCCCGTGGACGTAGATCACACCAATCGAACCACGTAAATCCCTCGTGTTCCTCTTCACATTCGCATACAAACCATATACAAATTTGGGCCGCAAATCGAAGATTCATCACTGGCGCCGTGTGTGGGAATCGAAATTTGTGCTTGAGTTTTCGATCTTTTTGCTGCTCAAAATTACCATCAATGCCGCGCGGAGCCACAACGTTGCTGGGTACCCCTCGCCGTCAACGGAGCCGACACCGACAACCCGACGAACCGGCCTCAACGGTGAGCGCAGAACAACCTCACAACGACGTTCCGATGGACAACCAGACCATCACCGAAGAGATCCCGGAGGTCCCAAACTCCGGCCAACAGAATACTGGAGAAAACACGGCAGCACACCCGTCCTCACAACCAACCCAGTCACGCCGAGCTCCTGTGAGTTCGCGCTTAGGGCCGCAGGCCACACCAGAAGGCCATGTGGAGAACCTCACAGCGAGCAGGGATCGTGAGCTGTTCGGTCCGGAGGCGATACTACGCCAGTCTCCAGTCGTTCGGCCGAGCTTAGCAGCTCGTCTTTCTCCAGTTATCCAGCCGAACTTGGCAGCCGCGCCACCTCCTCCGCTTCCTGGAATCGAGGAGTTGTTAAGGAATTATCTCACTACGGCATCAGGGCGCGAATTCCTCAACCAATACACCGGTGTGCAGGGAGTTCCCCAGACCGGACAAGGGGTCCATCAAGTCGGACAGGGAGCCCCTCAGATCGGCCAAGGAATCCCTCAGAGACCGGGACAGGACTTGCGGCACTATCTCCAGCAAGTCCGAGGACAGGTGCAGGGAAGCCAGCAGCCGAACTCCCATATGATCCAACCGAACTACGCCGCTGCTCCACCCTATAATGCACCCAACCAAGGACACCCAGTTGGAGGAGCGCAGATCTTCGACGCACTTGGAAGGATCATCAGTCCGCTCTCGGAGGAGATCCTCAACACACCTATGCCCTTTGGATATACGGTGCCGAAGATCAAGGCGTACAATGGGGTCGGAAATCCGAGTAATTTCCTTAGCCAGTTCAAATATAGCATGCTAAACCAAAATCTGGGGAGTGTGCACATGTGCAAGCTGTTCCCTGAGTTGCTTATTGATAACGCACGGGAGTGGTTCGACAGTCTGCCTCCCGGGTCGATCAGATCGTATTCCGATCTGATGAATGTGTTCGCCCGGAGTTTTTCCCAGCGTACTGAAATACGGCACACTCCGGCTCATCTGTTAACCGTGAAGCAAAGCCGAGGTGAATCACTGCAAGATTTTATGACCCGGTTCAATAGGGAGTGCTTGTCGACCCGATGCACCAACGACCTCCTTATCATCTCGGCATTCCAAAATGCCATCAGCTCGGACCATCTCTACAGGGAGATTTTGGCAAAGGAGCCCCAGACCACTACCGAACTGTGGGCTATTGCGGACAAGTTCGCTAAGATAGAGGAGGCGACCAGACGTCGGAAGGAGGTTGACCGAGGTGAAACCTCAAAGAAGAAAGATGATGCACCCCGGAAAGGGGTAATGGAGCGAATTCAGCGAGGTCCGATTGAGTCTCGTCTCGGACCTCGGCAGAGTCCAGCACAGCGAGGTCCGCCTACAAGTCAGCCCGCACAGCGGCCAGCTCCGCAGTTCACTCCGTTAAACAAACCAAGAACAGAGATTCTTGAATTGCACGCTAATCTGTTCGAGAGACCAAGGCCGATGCGGGAGGACGGCAAGCCGAGGTCAAAGAATAAGTATTGCCAATTCCATGAAGATTATGGACATGAGACTGAGGATTGCAGGAACTTGGCTCAGGACATTGAAAGCCTAGTTCGCAATGGTCCGCTTAAAAAATATCAAGATCGGAGCACGGGGGTCAATCAAGTGGATGCCCCCCGAAGTCAAAAAAAGAAAAGACAGTATAGAGGAGGGAATTGCAGCACGGATGCTGAGAAAAAAACAAAGCACAATGAGGATGATGCCGACGAGGACGGAGATTACCAATACGAGGGGATAGTTGCTACGATCTCCGCTCTCGCCAAAGGACAGACTAAATCGTCCCCAAAAAACGGAGCTCGGAGCTTACCGAGCAGCGAACCCGCTAACAAGAGGTTCAAGAAGGAGAAAGCCGTAACTTTCTCGGCCGATGACCCGGTGCCCCCCATGATGCCGCACTCCGATGCCATTGTTGTTGAGGCTGTGGTGGCTAACATGCTGATCAAAAGGATTCACATCGACACCGGGGCATCGGTGAATATCATGTTCAGGCATTGCTTTGATAACATGGAGCTGGAGAAGTCAAAAATCATTCCAACCACACGGCCACTGCGGAGTTTCGCACAGGAGGAAACCCATCCCCTAGGGACGATCGAGCTGCCCGTCACAGTAGGGAAAGGGCCGAGAAGCACCACTAACATGACCGAATTCATGGTGGTGGAGGCCAAGTCCACATACAACATAATCCTAGGCCGTACTTGGATGAATACAGTGAGAGCGATCTGCTCCACGTACCATCTAGCTGTGAAGATCCCGACTAAGGGAGGGGTAGCCGTGATCCGAGGTGATCAGAAAATGGCAAGGGAGTGCCTACATGTGGCGCTCAAGGGGCTAGGGGCAACGCCCGAACTGCCCCAAGCATAGCAATTACTGAACTCCGAAGAGCCGAAGAAGACGTCGCCCGCCGAAGAGAGAGAGGTGGCTTTGTACAATGACGATCCCGCTAAGGTCGTCAAAGTCGGGCTGACCGACCACCCCCATCTTCGCGAACAGGTTATTCGGCTTCTAAAGGAGTACAGAGACGTCTTCGCGTGGTCCCCATTGGATATGACAGGGGTATCACCCGATCTGATCACACATCGGCTAAAGATCGACCCCGAAGTGCGACCGATCAAGCAAAAGCAGCGCTCTTTTGCAGCGGAGCGGAATCAGGTCATAAAGACCGAAGTGACCCAATTGCTGGATGCTGGGATTCTATTCGAAGTCACTTACCCGACCTGGATAGCGAACCCGGTAATGGTCAGGAAGGCTGGGGGAGGATGGCGCATGTGCATTGATTATACCGATCTCAACAAGCACTGCCCTAAGGACTGTTACCCTCTGCCCGATATCGACAAAAAGGTGGACTCGCTGGTCGGTCATAGGATATTCAGTTTCCTGGATCTGTATAAGGGATACCACCAAGTCCTAATGGATGCCGAAGACGCGGCTAAGACAGCATTCATTACGGACTTTGGCATCTTTGCTTACCGCAAAATGCCATTTGGGTTGAAGAATGCAGGAGCTACCTACCAGAGGATGGTAGATAAAATATTTAAAGAGCATATCGGAAAGGAGGTAGAGGTCTATGTCGATGACATAGTGGTGAAGAGTAAGGAAGAGAGCACTAATGTGGCCGATCTCCGAACTGTGCTCTCCATCCTTCGCAAGGTCAACCTGAAACTTAATCCCCAAAAATGTACCTTCGCTGTGACATCGGGGAAGTTTTTAGGTTGTTGGATTACCCAGGAAGGGCTGAGGGCAAATCCATCAAAAGTTAAGGCCGTGTTAGACATGAAGAATCCAAAGTCAATCAACGATGTGCACAGACTTACAGGGTGTCTCGCCGCACTGAGTAGATTCCTATCTAAAGCCGCGGAGAAGCAGTTGCCCTTCTTCAAAATCTTAAAGAAAGCACCTCAATTTGATTGGAGTTCGGAGCATCATCACGCCCTACACCAGCTAAGGGAGTATCTCAAGGATCTACCGACGTTGTCAGTACCAAAGGAGAGAGAGGTGCTATTTCTATACTTGGCTACTTCTGAAGAAGCAATTAGTGCAGTGCTCGTGCGAGAAGAGGCAGGTCGCCAGTTACCAGTTTATTTCATAAGCCGGTCACTAAAAGGGCCCGAAGTGAGATATCAGCCGTTAGAAAAGCTAGCCTTAGCACTTGTCAACGCTGCTCGGCGATTGCGCCCCTATTTTCACGCACACCCGATCCAAGTCCGAACAGATTCCCCACTTCGGCAGGTGCTGACGAAGCCAGAGGCATCGGGACGGATAGCAAAGTGGGCAATAGAACTGGGAGAGCATGACATCTCTTATGTTCCCCGACAAGCCATCAAGGGGCAAGCCTTGGCGGATTTCTTGGTTGAAACCTCGATATCCGAAGTCCCAATCCCGATACCAGAGCCAGATCGCACAACGGTGGAAGAGCCTCAAGACTGTTGGCACATGTACGTGGATGGGGCATCAGGAAAAGCGGGAAGCGGTGCTGGAATCCTTCTTATCAGCCCGGAAAAGAAAGAGATCACCTATTCACTTCGCTTTCAGTTCGCAACTACCAACAACGAGGTAGAGTACGAAGCTCTGCTAGCCGGACTCCGGATAGCCACGGATCTGAAGATCACGGCCATAAAGGTACACAGCGATTCCCAGGTAGTCGTGAATCATATGCTAGGAAAGTATGAAGCAAAGGGAGAAAGAATGAAGAAATATTTGGCTAAGGCACGGGGCATGCAGGGGGTTTTTCAGTACTTCCAGCTCGAGCGAATCCCCCGGACTCAGAATTCCCGAGCTGACGTTCTCAGCAAATTGGCAGCGGCACCTGGCACTTCACCAGTGGAAGATGTAAAGCATAGAAGCATAGACGAAGCCGAGGTTAACGATCTGAACGATGAGTCACAGCCGACGTGGATGACGCCCATTCTAGCCTACCTGGAGAGAGGGGAGCTGCCCGAAGATAAGACAGAGGCCAGAAGGATATTGTTGAAGTCATTGAGATATACTATTCTGGACAATGTCCTTTACAAGAAGTCATACCTTCAACCCTTACTCAAGTGCGTCGGACCGACCTCAGCAGACTACGTCATGCGAGAAATGCATGAAGGGGCATGTGGAAGTCACATCGGACCTCGGGCGTTAGCAAAGAAAATTATGAGATGGGGATACTTTTGGCCCTCGATGCTCAAGGATTGCACCGAACTCGTGCAGAGGTGCGAGAAGTGTCAGTTATGCAAATGTGACAAGGATACCACAAACCGAGCTGACTGCGATGCAGAGTCCTTGGCCGTTCGCGCAGTGGGGGATAGACATAGTAGGCCCATTCGATAAAGCACCAGGTCAGTTGCGACACCTCATAGTTGCAATTGATTACTTTACGAAGTGGGTGGAAGCAGAACCCCTATCCGCGATCACAAGCAAGAACGCCCGGAACTTTGTATGGAAGAACATAGTATGCCGATTCGGCATACCTCATGTCCTCGTATCCGATAATGGGACCCAGTTCACGGACAGGGTTTTTAGGGAATGGTGTGACGAGCTGCAGATTCAACAGTATTTCACATCGGTAGCCCACCCTCAAGCAAATGGTCAAGCCGAAGTGACGAACTGAACTCTCGTCAAAGGTCTCAAAACCCGGCTAGAGAAAGCTAAAGGGTTATGGGTAGAAAACCTTCCGAACGTTCTATGGTCCTACAGAACAACGCCGAGAACAGCAAATGGCGAAACACCGTATAGTCTAGCATACGGGACAGAAGCTGTAATCCCGGTCGAGATCGGACTCCCCAGTCCGCGCACGACCCATTTCGTAGCCGAAGTAAATGATGAGAACCGACGTACGGACCTCGATCTGCTAGAAGAAAAGAGGGATACAGCTTACATAAGAGAGGCCCGATACAAACAACTCATAGCCCGATATTACAATCGGCGAGTTCGGGATCGGCAGTATTGCGTAGGGGACTTAGTTCTCCGAAACAATGAGGTCAGCAAGGCTTGTAAGCTCGGCAAGCTGGAGGCCACGTGGGAGGGCCCATACCGAGTAGACGAGGTCCTTGGTAAAGGCGCCTATAGGCTTTCCACTCTGTCCGGGGAGCCCATACAGCGACCTTGGAATATAATCCATCTGAAGAGGTATTATGCATAGATGTGGAGTATCATATAGAGTAGCTCGGTCATTTTAGTCTTTTGTCAGTTCGGTCTTATTCAGTTCAGTGTTCAGTCAGGTCTTGTCTTTCAAAAACTATTTTTAGTAATGAAGTTTAAGATTTTATTTCTATCTTTTGTTGCGAACACTACATTGCATTACTCCACTTATATGCATGTTGCCTCTTACCTCCAACACTATCCTGACGAGGACAAGTGTTAATAAAATAAAATCGTACGAACCAAGGGGACCACCCCTACCGACATAGTCGGCAGAACAGGAACCCGACTAGACCCAAGCGTCACCTCGGCAGAGGATAATAGGCGATATGCCATCCCGAACCGAGGGAAGACCCAAGAGTCACGTCGGAAGCCGAAGTTAGGCTCCCAAGCCACTTCGGGAAATCCAAATTTGACCTATGCGTCAGTTCGGAAATGAATAGAGCAGAAATGCAAATTCAAAATAGGCAATAAGCCATCAATTACACTAACAAAGTTTACCCAAACAGATGTTTCTTATTTTGCAGAATTTACAAGTCATGCATTAGAAGGCCCGCCCTCATCTGGCCTCTTGCTACAGTTAAAATAACTAGCCCAACCGCTAGTCGGCGGGTTCATAAAAAATCAATATTTATATCTTCCTTTTTTCGGGAGCTTTGTCCAGAACTACGCCCACCGCCGCGCCCAGCGCCACCGCCTGTCACCCCAGTCCGGCTTGATGAGGAACGTGAAGAACTCCGACCTCGGGGGACTATAGGGGCTCGATAATTCCCATCCCCTCGGTTCGGTATCGGTCTGCGGTTCTGAACAGGCATCAACATGTCCAACCGATCCTTAACCAGACGGGATGGAACTGTAGGACTCAGGGCACGAAACCGGGGAGCATGTTGTTTAGAGGGCGGCACGTCGGGGTAACGATCAAGCCACTTCTTCATTATTGAGTGGCGAGATAGTACCAACGGGAATAAGTTCGTCAGGTATCACAGTTCGGATATATAGTCAGCAACCTCCCACGAATCCGATCCCCGATTCTTGACCTCCCGCACCACCCCCCGCATAGCCGTTAACGCTTCAGCCTCGACTTCGGAGATCGTCTTACCACCGAGCTCATGAATAACCCTTTCATACTCAGTGTGCTCCGCTGCAATCTTTTTGGCATCGGCATAGTCTTCTTTAAGTTGCAGATATCGAGCCTTGTTCGCATCTGCCTTGACCTGAAGCGCATTACATTTAGCATCGAACTCGTTTTGGAGGTGTTCAGCTCGTTTTGCAAGCCGTCCGATCTCACCGTCTTTGACGTCAATCAGAATTCTCAATTTTTTAATTTCATTCAGATATGGAGTTACGTCGAGATCGGATAAGTTCTACAGTAATGAAAGAGAGGAGATAAGGAGGCGAACTGACACTTCTATTCAATAAAGAGGCAGTACATTTACAATCCAAAAAAAAAAATAAAAATTAGGAAATGGGGATCAACTGACCCCGCCAGATGGTTTAGCCTCAGTGTTTATGGTGCCGGTCTCCGCCGCATCACCTCTGGCATCTCCATCGACGTGGCCGGTTTCCACATCGTCCTCTCCTTCAACTGCGGGGGGCGGTGTATTCGGGGACAGCGGGCGCGTCGCCAGTTCTTCACGGAAAGGGATGCACATTTCTTCAAAATCGGCATCCCTATCGAACTGACAGGCCTCGATATCGGCAGCCGTCCGCAAGGCCTGCCCTTCCGCAAGATACCCCACGACGGGGAACGGAGAAGCCTTCTTCAAAAGCTGCCGGAAGTATATACGCAGCACCTCTTCATCCTCGATCGGTTCATACCCGAACTGACCCTTGTCGAGTTCGGGGAAGTTGACGGCCACCCGATCTAGCACCTCGGCCACCGCCCGCTTCTCCATCGTCTTCGTCAGAGACGACACCAACTTACCAAAACCCTTGCTGAATATTATTCTTTCAGCAAGGGCCTGGAAGACGTCGCCCTGGGCGGCGGCAATCTCGGCCTCCCGAACTCGGGCAGCTGCAGCGTCCTCCTCGCTCTTCGCCACTTTCTCCTTGGCGGCATTGAGCTCGGCAGACATGCGGTCGACCTGCTCCTGCAGAGCGGCTTCCCGAGCTGTAGATTCGGCGAAGGCCTTTGAAATCTTGGCCTTATCATTGGCCAAAACCTTGTTCTTTTCCAAAATGCGGTGGTATTTAGCCACCGATCCCTTGAGGAGACTTCTGACCGCGCCATTCACACGGTCGTACTCCTCAAGAGTAGGATCCACACCCTGCATTGGATTATTACCATCAGTCAAAAAAAAAAAAAAAAAAAAAAAAAAAAAAAAAAAAAGGGGGCCAACTGAGATCTAAAAGAGTTGTATTTACCGCTGGGAATACAGGTGCGGAAGTGCGAACCTCAACCATCTCGGGTTCGGACGACGCCGAACCCATAACCAACTTTCTCGCAGCCGCCGCGTCAACCTCCTCAGCGGCTACGGCAACATTACCCCGACCTCGGGGAGTAGGAATACCAGACCGAGTCTGTTCGGAAGACTCGGTGGCCTGCCTCTTCTGCCCGGAGAGGGAGCTAGTGGACTCACCCTTCCTCTTCTGCGAGATCGGCTTCTTACCCCTCACCAAATCCACTGCAAGCAGACAGAACGTTAGTACCGAAAAAAAAAAAAAAAAAGGGGAAAGGAACCTCACCCCTCCCCGGATCCACCGAAGTGGAAGGTTCATCGGGGCTCGGTACCGCCGTCCTAAGCGCAGAAAGCGACATCGGCATTTTGCCCAAACTGGCAAAACGCCTTACCACTTTGGCAAAATTTTTCGGCTTTGTCAAAAGCCTAACAGAACCGGAGTGCCACCCGACTTCGGTGGCACCCTCGAATTGGCAGTAGAAGAATTTCTTCTGCCAGTCTTGAACCTTGGAGGGCACTTCGACGGAGAAGCCTTTCTGCCGATAAGAAGAATAGTACCACCCTTCAGTCCTAGACTTAAAGGACACCATCCCACCAAGGACATCTATGGAGTACGGGATACCTAGGCGAGAACAGGCAATGCCCAGACCGGTTATTTGGCTTATGCTATTCGGCGTAATCTGGGCAGGAGATAGATCGAAGGTACGGAAGATATCGGCGTAGATAGCCGGAAAAGGGACACGCAAACCAGCCTTAAACTGATCAACGTAGACAGTGACACACCCATGAGGAGGACGATGAGCCCTATCGTCGGCATTTGGCCGGAGAAGAAGAACAGAAGGGGCACTACTACAAAAACGCACATAGACAACACATCTACGACAACGGTTTCATGTAATTCCTGTTGTTATATCCCTGAAAAGTGTTGTCGTTTTAAAAACCGTTGTCTATGAGCGACGGAGTACGCTCTTAGACAACAGTGTTTTATGAACCGTTGTTGTTTGGTGTTGTTGTATGTAAAAATCACAACAGTGTAGTTTAGTGTTGTCGTTTCGCGTTGTCGTAACTTATAACAACATATTTTTTAACTGTTGTTGTATGCTTGTGTTGTTGTTTATAAAAAAAAAAATCAATTTTTTTTGAGTTATTAATTAAGAAAAAAAACTTAAAAGACTTTTCCCCAATTTTTTTCCCCCAATTTCCCTATCTTTTAGTAAGCAGCAGCAGCAGCTCGTTTCCTGCCGTAAAAAATGGGAATAAATAGGGGAATTCTGTTGGCGGCGGCGGCGATGCTGCCGGAGGCGGAGGCGGTGCGCTACATAGCCGGCGGGAAGTTTGGGTGGAGCCAGAGTGGCGGCGTGAACTACACAGTCTGGGCTCAGGACATCAAGTTCAACACCGAAGATTGGCTATGTAACCTCCTCTTTCCTTCTACATTCAGATCTGCGCTTTTTCTCTTCGCTTCTCTTCGTTTTTCCTGCTCGAGATTGTCTTTTTTTCGATTCACTGTTTGTGGTTACGGAGAAAAAAAATGTTCTTTGGATTACTTGGTGCAGTTGGAAATTTCGAAACTGAGGTTTATGCTGGGCATATCTCTCTCTCCTGCATCTGTGGTATTACTGGAAATGGACATTTGGGATTCGTAGTTTTAACTGTTTCTAAGCCTAATTTCCAGACTGTTGCTTTTGTTTACTTCAAATTTCAAACGCCGTGAAATTTTGTGAAGAAAACTTTATCGAAATCACGGTTTTGTTCTTAGCATTTTGCCGTTTTGCAGTTGGAGGAAGCTCTCAGAGAGTATGTGAATTGTGCTTCTCAAGAAATTTATTGCAGCATTTTTTACTGAACAAGTTTCGCGATTGACTATTACAGTATGTTTTACTTGCTGTTGTTTTTGTAATAATCTATCAACTTTTCTTTTAATTCCGTTTCTGCATTTCTGGTTAAGCCCTAATTTCACCAAATGTGCTATTCACCATTCAATTTTCCACCTTTGAGAACAGCTCAAATGTGATTGCATATAAATCAACTGTAGATACTGAAATTGGTTACCTGAATTCGTATTTATGATCTCTGGGTGTTGTAAAAGAAAAAAATTATTTGGGATTATTTTGTGCAGTTGTTCTTGGTTAACTTTGAAATGTAGGTTTCTGTGCATCTCTCTCTCTCTGGACTTTTCGGATTTGAAGTTCTAACTTATCTAATTTCTCGACTGCTACTTATGTTTACGTCAAATTCTAATGCTAATATGCTATGAAAAGAAGTGGGGGTGCCTAAATTGTTGAGAAGAAAATAAGCTTCTTCGATACCTGAAATTGAAATGATTTGTTTTGTTTTGTAGATACGGAGGAGTAATATAAAGAAGTTGAAGACAGCAATTATCCCACCTCACTGCCACCAACTCTCTTTTTTCCAGCAAGAATTACCTGAGATAATTTGCTGCTCTCTCCTAGGTCAGCATATTGGAACTGTTCTGAAATTTTATATGATGCGATATTTATTGGTTTTTCAGTCTTGTGCTATTTCTTATTTTTCTTTTAGACTTCTATTGATGTAGCTTGCTATTAGGGAGTAGTAAAGAAAGAAACTGCCAAGTACATGAACGATGAATCAGAAGAAAATATAAGCTTCTTCGATAACCTAAAATTAAAATGATTTGTTTTGTTTATAGATACGTAGGAGTAATATAAAAAAGTTGAAGACAACAATTGGGATACCTCAGTGCCATCAGCTCTCTTTTTTCCAGAAAGAATTACTTGAGATAATTTGTTGCTCCTCCTTGGTCATCATATTGGAACTGTTCTACAGTTTTATGTGATGCGATCTTTATTGGTTATTCAGTCTTGTGCTATTTTTTTATTTTTCTTTTAGACTTCTATTATTATAGCTTGCTATTAGTCCATGATGCATAAATAACTTTAACTGTTAGCAGAAATGAACGAGGGAGTAGTAAAGAAAGAAACTGCCAAGTACATGAACGATGAATCAGAAGAAAATATCGGATTTTCTTATGGTAGATGAACGATGAATCAGAAGTAAATGGCTTGAATACTGTAGGATTTTTTACATTTATTTCAGGTTTGCTTCGATTTTCTTTCGAATATTCAACCCACCAAAGTAATGAGAATCGGCTTTGTTGATTATTCATGATTAACTTGAGATGAAATTCATAGCAATCTCCAATGCTGAATGGTTGCTTGCTCTTTTGCCGTAATTATAGGATATTAGATCTCTTAGCACTCGGGCTTACAAGGAGAAATATTAATTTAGAACATTGTATTCCATCTTTTATGGCCCTCATGAAGTTCACCGTATCATCCAATTACATGTAAGGTCTGTAAGGTCTCCTAGCTGCTACTGACTTTGGTGATGGAGGTAATTGCTATAAGATCATTATGTTTTGCCTGCCTGTTGGCTGATTGTGTTCTGGTATTGCATTGTCTGCTTGTTGGCCGACACAGTTCTTAAATGTATCAGTTCTGAAGACCGGGCTTAATGTCATTCTTGCTTGTAATTTACCAAAGAGTAACCCCATGCTCGAGGTTAGATCTTGCTTATCTATTTTGTTAAATGCGACAAACAAGGATTTTTCTTTTCTTGTTCTTTGCTCTGTGAATTATAAGCTATAACACCTCTCTCTCTCTCTGGGAGAGTTTCTTTTGGTTTTAATATTGGAAGTGTATTTATATATATTTGTGGGTCTGAAGGAGAACAATATTGATAATGAATAAGTGACCAACTTAGTTCTTGAAATGGGACTGGGCTAATTAACTTTCCGGATAAATGTGTTTCAAATAATATTTTTGTTTCTTGACATTTCTTTGTTTTGCTTGTGAAGGTGTGACTTCAAACACAGATGCTGCCCAGCTTGCAGAAACTTTTGCAGATAGAAAGTGCATGACGAAGGTATACTACATGGCATTGGTGCTTTATCAAATACATCGCTTGTAAAAAATTTCATTGAGTTTTATAACTATACCTTATTATACTGAACTATTCAATGCACCTATAGTTTCTTCCTATCCAATTAATTTGACAACCTTCGACTTGTTGATTTTGTTTGCCTTCTTCTAGACCACTGTTAAACAGAGCTAAAATTTTCAGGTGGTTGGTATTCCTGTTACTCTGAATGGGGACCTGAAGAACCATTTTGTTGAGACAAATGTGGGTTTTGACACTATTTGTAAGGTAATAATTTATGCTCTAGAGTTATCCAGTCTGTTCCTTGGGGTTCGAAGTGTGATGACAATGTGCATCATCTCCTTTGTGGTCATCTTATTGTTAGCATGCACAACTCCAATACATTAACTCAGAAAACTTTCACGTGATAACCTACTGGCTACTGTTAATGATAAGTAAAACCATGCTTTCTTTCTCATGACATTGATCTTGATGCACTATTGTGATTCCCTCTCTATTATTTTTTTCTCATGTTGTACTGTTTAAATATTTTCTTGACTTACTCTTTCAATTATAAATATATTTTTTTTTGGCAAAAAAATACTGAGAAAGTTTACATGTGTATTCTTTAAGAGAATGGAATGATAAAAAGACTTGTTTGCTTATTTCAGGTCAATGCCCAGCTGATCAGCAATGTGTGCACTGATGCACTCTCTGCAGAGAAAGTAAGCAATTACTATCATGTAGTTTTATTTTTCTTATTGCTAGAGATTCTTGAGGTTACTTGTCTGTTGAGCAGTTGACGCGACCTAATTGTTGGAACCCTTTGTTGTCCAATGCAAATTTCTATATAATAGTTAACCCGAAAAAATCTCTTTATGGTTTCTCAGCTGACCACACATGACTGTCTTTTGTCTTCGAAATAAGAAGATAAATGGTGCATAGTTTAATAGAATGTTTTTATTTGCTTACAAATGCTATTTTTCTCTGTGTCCATGCAGTATTATTATTTTATAAGACTCATGGGGAGAAAGGCATCTCAAGTTGCACTAGAATGCACACTTCAGTCTCATCCGAATATGGTCTGTACTTGTTCCTTTTTCAATTCTTCTCGCGGAAGTTTTCCTTTACTCGAATGAGCTCTGGGATATTGTATATTTTCTGAGTCACAAAGAGGTTTGATCATCTTATACAGGTTATTCTTGCCGAAGAGGTCGATTCATCAAAGCTAACACTTTTTGACATCACCAAACAAATATGCGACGCTGTTCAAGCAAGGGCTGAACAAGGTCCAAATCGAGAGCTCTCATTGTTTCTTCAATCTTGCAGCACCTAATCCTTTCGTCTAAAGTTCTTATTTATCTTTACAGATAAATATCATGGTGTAATTCTATTGCCTGAAGGGCTCATAGAAAGTATACCTGAAGTCTATGCTCTGTTAAAGGTAAACTGGTTTGTACTTTGGCTTATAAGTTTTTCTTGGATTCCGAATTTTCTCATCCTACTATAGCTTCTCAAACTAAATTTAGCTGAAAAATAATTTTTTCTCCTGGTCCTTTAGAGAATGGTGATACTTGAGATTTCTTTAAAAGAAAGAATACTATATCGAAAAAAGTTAACTTAGGTGATTGGCGCCTGAGGTTTTGTGCCATATTCTGAAATGATATAGATGTGAAGTTATTATGCATCTTTAACTGTTAATTATCTCTCCAGGAAATTCACGGTCTACTCAGGCAAGATGTCTCTGCTGACAAAATATCTCGTCAACTATCACCATGGGCATCTGCACTATTCGAATTCCTCCCTCTGTTTATTAGAAAACAGGTATGATGCAGATCTGTAAATGTAGTTAACTCATTTTTTTACATGATCTGAAGTTAATTTTGTGTTACAGCTCCTTCTCCGCCCAGAATCAGATGAAGTGAAGGAGAACATTATTGATAATGAATAAGTGACAATTTTTTTGTTATGTTTTTTTTTTTTATTTTTTTTATTTTTTTTATTTTTTTTTATTTTTTATTTTTTTTTAAATTGACTATGACTAAAACTTAGAGACCTTGTAATGAATGATTGTATTCATCTTACTTTTTTATTTATAATATTTCAAATTTATGCAATCTGATTTTATTTTATCTTAGATTTAATTGCTTTACTGAATTATATATATAAAAATATGTGTAATAATTAAATAAAACGACAATGTTAAATTTCACATATACGACAACGGTTTTTAAACTGTGGTCAATTCTGGTGTATACGACAACAGGTTTACAAATGATGTTAAATGGTGTTGTCATTCTAACAAACAACAACAGTCTACGACAACAGTTGAAACACCGTTGTGGTAATACATAACAACAACGGTTCAACATACCGTTGTCTATGAGCGCGTATCTACGACAACACTGCCTAGGACAACGGTTCGAAAACAAGAAAGACAACGGTTTTTAACCGTTGTCTATGTGCTTTTTTGTAGTAGTGGGGGGAAATCAAATTTAACGGCGATTTGAAAAAGGGTTGAGGTGGAGACTGTAGACTCAAGACCACCCACTATCCCAGACACTCCAGGAACCTCGGGGAACGTAACTTGTTGCCCGTATGGTTCCTCACAATCCGACCGAATGCACGCACGCCTATCCTCGGGGAAATGGATCGGAACAGAAGTAGACGAGGAGGCGGCGGCGACTTCTTTCGTCGCCGACGGAGAATGGGAAAGAAAGGGGGAACGGACTTCTTGAACGGAGGAATCCGAGAAAGAACTTGAAATTGAGACAGATGAAGACATAACTTACTTTTTCCTTGTCGAAATTGTAGAAAATCCGCGAAGAGTAGTTGGAGAAGATGAACAGCAAAGAGGATTTACAGAACTAGGGTTTCAGTTTTGAAAGGAAATGTAAGTGATTGTATCACAATCATAGGGCATTAAAGGGAAAGGAATTACGCTTATTGAATACGCTATTCAATGCGACGACGTTTCAGAAAACGTCCAATCGGTGCTTTATCGGTACCCCAAGCGTCGCATTAAATGCGGCTGACAACTTTAACTTTGGGCGGGAGATGAGATCGGCATATCCGACTACCAGCCAAACCCTATTCAGAGGGGGAGTTCGGCCTTCCTCACACATTTCAGAGGGGGTACCAAGTTCAATTCGGCCTCTCTCACAAACTTCAGAGGGGGTACGCCAGTTCAGTTCGGCCTCTCTCACAAACTTCAGAGGGGGTACGCCAGTTCAGTTCGGCCTCTCTCGCAAACTTCAGAGGGGGTACGCCAGTTCAGTTCGGCCTCTTTCCTCACAAGCTTCAGACAGGATACACACATTCAGTTCGGCTTTCCTCATGACCTTCAGAGGGGGGTACGCAAGTTCACTTAGGCCCCTCTCACAAGTTCAACACGAATAGGGACAGCGTCAACTCCATCACCCCACTCTTTTTTTGGGGGGGGGGGGGGGGGGGATGTGATAGGAAATGGCCCATCTCCCTAGGCCCAAAGGCCCAACACCTAACGACAGGCCCAGATCGGTGAAGGCCCAAGGCCCAGAACGGCAAGCCCAACTCACACCAAATACAGGCCCAGGGAGTTGAGCCCAAAATCCTGAGCGTGGGTTGATGGAGAAGAATTCGGGGCTGGAGAAACCACCCACACCTCCACGTCTCACATCCACAACCGCTATGAACATCACCTATAAATAGGAGATTTGATTGTATTATGCACACTTACGCTATTCTGAATATAAACAATACTCTTTTCCCCGTGGACGTAGATCACACCGATCGAACCACGTAAATCCCTCGTGTTCCTCTTCACATTCGCATACAAACCATATACAAATTTGGGCCGCAAATCGAAGATTCATCAGATAGATTTCTAGAAGAGTGTATGTACATGTAGTTGATATATAAATAATGACAATTAATATATTGGTGTAGGGTATGACTTTTTAGGCAATTAATTTACCACAAATAATTAAAAAAGTCGATGTTGGCGATGCCTACTTCGTGGTTGGCAAAATATATTCCATTTTCCAATGGCAACTAGCGTAGAGTAGGCAAAATCTTCTATTGTGTTTCGAACATTGTTAGATTTACCGCACGTGTAAGAAATATTTTTAAAATCAGCATTCTTGTTGGAAAATTTTATATATTGTTTTTGAAACATTTTTACTGTGTACGATATATACATTCGATATTGAAATAAGAGACGTTACAATCATATGTAATAGAAGATCTCGTCGCGTAATCGTAAGCGTGCATGATAATAGATTGAGAGAAGGACTTTAGCGTGAATAAAAAGTTGTTTTAATTTGCGTTAATATTCTAATATCTGAGTGGCAATCGTGATTCACGCCAATAGTAGTTCCCAAATTCGGATTTCCTAAAAATTAAGTACATCCGCCGCCGCCGCCGCCATCCCCACACCGCCGCGGCGAACCACCCTGTACTCCGCCACCCTTTCTCATTATTGTTACTCAGCCCCAGTCTCCGCCTTAGGTCGCCGTAATTTTGTTTAAATTAGGTAGGAGCAAGAATATACATCAACTCTCTCTCTCTCTCTCTAATTCTGCTAACAATAATGCAATGGGCCCATAAAAGTAGGCTAATCACTTATTTTTCGTGTCTAAAACATTACGATTTGTAATAAATAATTTCACGTCTAAACAACATCAATCAATGTAGGTGTGAGAGATCTATATGCATTAGAGTGTGAGCCTCCCTTCTATATAAACAAACACCAACATACCAATTCCAACAATTAAACACAAGATTAGCACTAACATCACAAGCTAAGTGCTCAAAACAAGGGGGAAATTGAAAAAAAATGGCTTCCCTTAGCATGCAAGTCTCCACACTTAGCAAGCAAGTGAAAAACCTCAACACCTTTGGCATGGGATCAGCATCTAAGTTACCAATGGTGGCGAGGCGCGTCTCTACCACTCGTCTCCGGCCTATCTGTTCCGCCTCACTGCAAGTCGAGGAAAAAACCCGGCGTTCCGGGAACTACCAGGCTCCCGTTTGGAACAATGATTTCATCCAATCTTTCAGCACAGATAAATATAAGGTACACATACACTAAGCTGCTTTTTTTTTTAATTTTTTTTATTTTTTTATTTATGCATTAATCTATGTGTGTAGGATGAGAAGTTCTTGAAAAAGAAAGAAGAGCTGATTGCACAAGTGAAGGTACTATTGAACACGAAAATGGAGGCTGTTAAGCAATTGGAGTTGATTGAGGACTTGAGAAATCTAGGGCTGACATATTATTTCGAAGACGAGTTTAAGAAAATTTTAACTTCTATATATAATGAGCACAAAGGTTTCAAAAATGAACAAGTCGGGGACTTGTATTTCACATCTCTTGCATTCAGACTCCTCAGACTACACGGTTTCGACGTCTCAGAAGGTAATCTATCAGAGCTAGCTTAGCTTGATGACTAACATGTCTATTTTCTCTTCTTGAGTCTAAAATAACCGAAATTTTTATTGATGTACGTGTCGAATGCAGATGTGTTTAACTTCTTTAAGAACGAGGACGGTAGTGATTTCAAGGCGAGCCTTGGTGAGAATACGAAGGACGTGTTGGAACTTTACGAGGCATCCTTCCTTATAAGGGTAGGGGAAGTTACACTAGAGCAAGCAAGAGTGTTTTCCACCAAAATTCTTGAGAAGAAAGTTGAGGAAGGAATCAAAGATGAGAAATTATTAGCATGGATTCAACATTCTTTGGCTCTCCCTCTTCACTGGAGGATCCAAAGGCTAGAGGCGAGATGGTTCTTAGACGCTTACAAGGCGAGGAAGGACATGAATCCAATCATCTTCGAGCTCGGGAAAATCGACTTCCATATCATTCAAGAAACACAACTACAAGAAGTGCAAGAGGTTTCACAGTAAGTACTAAAAACATCCAAACTTTAATCTTATTTATTATTTGTGAATCGAATCTCTACTAACAGAAACATTTTTAGGTGGTGGACTAATACCAACCTCGCCGAGAAACTTCCATTTGTGAGAGACAGAATTGTGGAGTGCTACTTTTGGGCACTTGGGCTCTTTGAGCCACATGAATATGGTTACCAGAGGAAAATGGCTGCCATTATCATCACTTTCGTCACGATCATAGACGACGTCTACGACGTCTATGGTACACTCGACGAGCTGCAGCTGTTCACCGACGCGATTCGAACGTCAGTACTACGTATTTATGTTATCTATGACATACAATCTGGTTAATTAGGCCTTAACTAATCAAAAATGATTTTTTTTTTTCAGATGGGACTTTGAATCAATAAGCACACTTCCATATTACATGCAAGTTTGCTATTTGGCACTCTACACCTATGCTTCGGAGCTGGCTTATGACATTCTCAAAGATCAGGGTTTCAACAGTATCTCATACCTACAGAGATCGGTATGTACACTTTCTCTCTCCTACCATTGCTTGTGAGGTTTAATCATTTGAAGAAACTGATTATAACTTTGTGTGTATGAATTGCAGTGGTTGAGTTTGGTTGAAGGGTTTTTCCAAGAGGCAAAATGGTACTACGCCGGTTACACGCCAACCCTAGCTGAATATTTGGAGAACGCCAAAGTTTCTATCTCGTCTCCCACGATTATATCTCAAGTTTACTTCACTCTCCCGAACTCGACTGAGAGAACGGTTGTCGAGAACGTCTACGGATACCACAACATACTCTACCTTTCCGGCATGATCTTAAGGCTTGCTGATGATCTTGGTACAACTCAGGTAATTAAACATATTTGCTAATTAAATTATATTTTGATTAATTATGAGTTTGTATAATTATGTATGTTTTTATACAGTTTGAGCTGAAGAGAGGGGACGTGCAAAAGGCGATCCAGTGTTACATGAACGACAACAATGCCACAGAGGCGGAAGGGACGGAGCACGTGAAGTATCTGCTGCGGGAGGCGTGGCAGGAGATGAACTCGGCGATGGCGGACCCCGACTGTCCGTTGTCGGAGGATCTGGTGTTTGCTGCTGCTAATCTGGGAAGAGCATCGCAGTTTATATACCTCGATGGAGATGGCCATGGCGTGCAGCACTCGGAGATTCATAACCAGATGGGAGGCCTCATCTTCGAGCCGTACGTGTGATTATAGCATGCCACAATTTTGAGGATCGGAGCGTGGATTATTACATGAATTAATTTCCAAATAAGCAAAAATTTCATGGTGGAGGTGTGCGCTGAGAAGATGATGAAATAAGAATAAGTTGATTCAAATTTACGTACTGTTTTAAATTGAACTGTTGGGAAATTCAGTTATTTGTCATGATCGGTTTGTTGTACGAAGTAATAAAATGATTCTATCCCGAACTACCTCTTGTTCCGCATGTAAATTTGGCCTCGATACTTAACTCTCTATCGATGGCCTAATGCATGTACATGGTCGTGATTATTTGTCAACGAGTAGTGCGTGCTATTTAATTATAATTAATGATACTACAAAATAAAAATAAAAAATGAAATCGACCGAAAATAAATTCAAGCCATAAATCAACAATTTTAATCGAGCTAGGAAGCCAGTAGTTGTTGAATAATTTCATTAGTTTAATTTGTTGGACCAACTATTATTACTAGCTAATTGATTGATTTCCAAACGTGTAATTTACACTCAATTAATGTTACTTCCTATATCATAAATTGACATTCCATTCTGAAAACTATATAGTACTAGTTATAGAGATACCCATTTTGGTTCGACCTATATAGCTTATATTATCTCAGTCTTATTTATTAATCTCATTAAGTTTGAGCACGTTAATCAATAAACACACGTATCTAAATTACCAATGGTGGCGAGGCGCGTCTCTACCACTCGTCTCCGGCCTATTTGATCCGCCTCACTGCAAGTCGAAGAAGAAATCGGGCACGTTCCGGAATCTACCGGGCTTCTATTTGGAACAATGACTACATTCAGTCTTTCAACACAAATAAATATAAGCCCAATCTAGTTTCAGTTCTGGTCGGGTCGGGCCTTTGCAGAACCAAGGCCCAATATAGTTTCAGTTCTGGGCTAAAGTGGGTTGAAAGCCTACGGCCCAATAAGGGCCCACTTCAATATGGATAAGGCCATATAATAATTTTTTTAAAAAAAAATTGACATTTTGGAATATACTACCAATTATTCCTTAATATTCTCAAACAACCATAGATTAGTAAGTAAGCTAGCCACTAATAAAACGAAAACGACGTACCTTGGGATAACCTTCAATTCGAATTTGAATGGTTAATGTTAATCAACGATAAATACAACCAAAAAGTATCTCTTTCATTGTTTTATTTCACGAAATAATATATCACCATTTGATAGGAATAATTGACTGTCTTACGCGGTCTATTCTTCGTTCTAGTGCTATAAAATTTGAAATTAAAATTAGGAACAGTTGAAAGTCTTATACGGTCTATCCTTCATTCTCGTGCTATAAAATGTAAATTAAAATTAGGAATAGTTCAATGTCTTATACGGTCTATCCTTCGTTCTCGTGCTAAAAAATTAAAAATTAAAAATTTGAAGGGCGACAAGTTATGTGATAAGGTAGATGCACAATAATGTCACGGGCAATGCGGGCAGTTGGGGCACATCAATTGTGTGCTTCTTCGTTTCCTTCCTCCTTATTTATTAACTGCCTTTCCTCCCCAAATTTCTCGCTATCCTTCTTCTTCTTCTACACTTCACTCCACTGCTTCTCATGGCGACGAAAATGAGAGCTGTAGCGGCGGCGTTGGTGGTGATGGCTTTCCTGAGCTGCGGCGTGGAGGGAGAGCAGCAGCTGAGGTTCAACACTAAGAGAGGGGAGTTTAAGATTCTTCAGGTGGCGGATATGCACTACGCCGACGGTAAGAGAACTGGCTGCTTAGATGTCCTCCCTCACCAGAAAGCTAGCTGCTCCGATCTCAACACCACCGCCTTCGTCCGCCGCTTGATTTTCACCGAGAAGCCCGATTTCATCGTCTTCACCGGTCTATTTTCTCTCTCTCTCTCTCTCTAAACAGTGTAATTTTATTTTGGGGGTGATCTGTGATCTAGGGCTTGTGTTGATGGCGGAGCTACTCTGTTTATGCAGGGGATAATATTTACGGATTCGACGCGAGCGACGCCGTGAAGTCGATGAATGCTGCTTTCGCCCCTGCGATTAATTCCAACATTCCGTGGGCGGCGGTTTTGGGGAATCACGACCAGGAGTCGACGCTCGCGAGGGACGCCGTGATGATGATAATCTCTGAAATGAAGAACACTCTCGCTAAGGTCTATCCCGGCGGATTTCACCAGGTCGACGGATACGGGAACTACAATCTGGAGGTCCACGGCGTCGAAGGTTCTAAACTCCAGAACAAATCGGTCCTCAATCTCTACTTCCTCGACTCCGGCGATTACTCCACCGTCCCCTCCATCCCCGGCTACGGCTGGATCCAACCCTCTCAACAGCTCTGGTTTCAGCACACCTCTGCCCGACTCCGGGTACCTCTAAACCCCTCAATTATCCCCTTCACCAAAACAAAGCTCGATTCGATAATTTCTGAATTTCTCTCAATTTATGCAGAATTATTACAACCTGAAGCCGGAGCCGCAGAAAGGCGCCGCCCCAGGGCTCGCGTACTTCCACATTCCGTTGCAGGAGTTCGCGAGCTTCGACTCCACGAACTCCACCGGCGTGAGGCAGGAAGGGATCAGCTCCTCGGCGGTGAATTCCGGATTCTTCACGACATTGGTGGCGGCAGGGGACGTGAAGGCGGTCTTCACCGGCCACGATCATCTTAACGACTTCTGCGGCGAGCTGAGCGGCGTGAACCTCTGCTACGCCGGGGGATCCGGGTACCACGCGTACGGGAAGGCCGGGTGGTCCCGGAGAGCGAGGGTGGTGGTGGCCTCCCTGGAGAAGACGGAGAAAGGGTCGTGGGGGACGGTGAAGTCGATCAAGACATGGAAACGCCTCGATGACAAGAAGCTTAGCGTGATCGATTCCCAGGTGCTCTGGAGCAAGAGATCTCACAGTAAGCATGAGAGGAAGAAGAACTAAACATACCTCGTTGTTGATCAAACGCTTTCAATTTGTCGAACATTAGTAGTCGAATTTGGAATTTGATTCTCAAATGCAGTGGAACTCTCATTTTGGAATGAAAGAATACATAATTTATAAATACTCCATCCGTTTCTTCTGAGACGACATGTTTGTATTTTAACCCGATAATCCCATGTGTACCTTTATTAGCCCCTTAATATATCATATTTATATATTAAACTCTCATTTTAAGTACTACAACAAACCTCAATTTTATCAATATGCATGCAGGAAAGAAACGGGCCGTTTATGAAATTGAGAGAGTAGAAAATTTAACGTTCAGCCCAATAAAGCAGCCCAAACTCGTCAACCCTAATTCGGCAGCCTGCATTTTAGGCACTATAAAACCAGGATTCGATAATAGAATGTCATTCAAACCCTAATCCCATGTTTTCACTCTCCGCCGACGTCACTCTCTCTCAGAATCTAGATGGATTTTCGTTTCTCCACCGGAAACTTTCGATTCCGGCGGAAGCATCCGTTCCAGAACCTTCTCCCGAACCTTCCACTTAGAGTTTGCACCTTATCTACGTTCGAAGAATCTTCGGAGGGAGAAAAGCTCGGATTCAACCCCACAGTTTTTGCTGCCGGTTGTGCATGGAAGGTGTTCGACGGTATGCCTCTAAGGTGTCGTATGTATTGCACCGCCTTGATTTTTGTACATTCGATTGAAGGGAAAATAGGGTTGGCGCTGTCACTTTTCGATTCGATGCCTGGTAGAGATGTGATTTCTTGGGGCTCTTTGGATCCTGGATATTTGATGAATGGGAATATGTTGGTTGAGTTCTTTGTGGTGATGGTGTCTTGGGGTGTGTTGAATACATGTGCCTGTTTAGAAGATTATGCATTTAGCTTTTGGTATTTGGAAGAGTTGAGCTGTAGTGAAGTTGGGGATTGAAAATGATATCAAATTTATGTTCGCTTTAAGAGATGGGATAACTCTTCAGGGGGAGAAAAAAGCTCTTGGAAGGGAGTAAGAAGCTGTTTGAAGAGATGGAAACGAAGAGAGGAGCTTGTTCAAAAGAATGATATAATTGGCCGATGGGATACAAAACGGTTGCTCAAGATTGTTCGAAAAAATGTAAAGAAGTAATTTAAAGTTAGGTCCCAATTTTGGCTTGAATTCATAGCAACAAATTGTATAGATGTTCCTTCTTATGTTGAAGGACTTTGAATTAACAATGTCAATTCTTATGTTGAAGGACTTAAACAAATAAATGTAAAATGACTTTGGATTATCAATGTCAATTTGAGAATGAGCTTGTAATCTATTGTTGAAAATAATGTATATTTTCTCGCAATAAGCCCTTATTATGGCATAATTACCCTTCTTCTACAAATACATTAATGAAGGATAAGAAAAGGGGGAGTATATATATTCCCTCTTTAATAAAGCGGGATAAATTGAGCTTTGATTTTTTTTTTTTAATACATTTGTTTAGTAGTATAGTTTATTGGTTATGATATTACTATAGCCTAGTACTAATAATAATAGTACTAATATGTTTTTAATATGTTGTCTAGCAAAACTATGCATTTTTTTCCTTAAATTATGAAAATTTTATCTATAAAAAAAATGTTTAATGTTGATTATTGATGTTTAAAAACTGAATTGATCTGGTTGTTAAATCGGTTAAACTTTAAATCGGTCATAATTTCGATGTATTCTTTTCGATTTTTTTCAATTTAGCCGGTTAAATTACAAAAACCATGAGTTAGAGGCCTTAATGGTTCGATATACTTCGATTCGATTTTTAAGACATTGCTGCTGTTGATACGTCCAGAAAAAATGTTGAGTTGTTTTCGTTTTGTTTACCAAGCAAAAAAATTAATCGAAATCCCCTTTTGTTAAAAAAAAAAAAAAAAAAAGCACTGCAGTATTTGTAACGTAACCTTTCTTAGGTTGAGCAGCAATCGCACAAGTTAAGGTGCAGTGATGGCGGAGCAAACTCCGAAACAGCGACGCGGCGGAAAACCTGATTATCGGTTCCTCAGGTGCCCCCACTGCGCCGGCCCTCTTACGAAGGAGATGGTATGCCGCCATTTTTTTTTGTTGATTTTTAATTTACTGCACTTCCATTTTTAATTCTGATTTTTCCGGTGACGGTGTTAGGAGACGAGCAAGTGGAACGTTCCGGCGTTCGTTAGAGACAGCTTTTATATGGTGCGAATTCGATCTTCTTTTTGCTGATGTATTTCATTTTTGTTGCCTTTTTTTTTTATTATAATATTTACGGTTTTGGTTGTAAATTTAGATCGGAACGGCGGTCGGAGGGACGGCCGGAGCTTTCTATGGCTTCAATCGAAGTAAGTGTGTACTCCTCCTTTTCTCTGTGGTGGCTTATAAATTAGTTTTACTGAGATTTTGAATGGTGCGAATAGTTTTTTTTCTCGATGAGCTTTGTTTTCTTTGGCACAATTGCTGTGGAATATTTTGTGCTGAGAAGGGGAATTATGTGGTGAATAAAAACTCAACTGTCGTTCTTCCTTGTTTCTGCTGCAGCGATGCCAATCGTTAGGAGGTCGATCAAAGTGCCTATGTGGTTGCATTTCTTCATTGGTGTAAGTGTCTCAGTGCTGCTTCTGCATTTTTGAAGGCTAGAGATGTACCTCTTTTTTGAAGCCTTGTGTGACAGTTTCTTCTGGTTTTCGCCTTTCGCTACATTATGTTCACTGTTGACTGGATTTTTGTTGCACCTGATTTAGTCATGTAAATCCTCTTGTTGCATTTTTACGTCTCGCTTTCTCTGAATATGGTAAGACATTTGCAATCCAACTTGTCTCATATGTTTTGTAAAACAACTATTAGTCCCTACTAGCATAAATAATTCCCCAAACAACTTTCTGTCATGATCCAACATTGATGGTTGTGGTTTTTTTCTAATTCGAAAGAACAACTTAGTTTTAATAGCATCTTATGCTGTTATGACCCTCTTCAGTTTCATCTAATTTAAGTTACCTTTTCACCGTTTCTGGATTAATGTAAAATCAGATTTTCTTTATGCAGGCCCCACCTGTCATTATTTTCTCATCAGGATGTGCTGGACTAGCAGGTGAATTTCTGCTCCAGAGAACCGCATATGTCTATTAGCTGAACACGTTATGGATCTTGACTTGTATATATTGATCACGATTACACTTGGCATCTGCAAAATGGGGATATGCAAATTGATCGGATTTGATATGAAATTAATGCACCCAATGCATCATCTCATGTTGTTCCAAATGGACTTAATTTTGTGCAGGTGGTTCAGTTCCAGCTCTGGCTCAACTCGCATCTTCATCCTATCACGCTTTTGTGTGCTCACCGCCATCTCCATCTTCATCTGCATAGAACCTGGAAACTACTAGTTATGGGCTCATTCCTCTTTAATACTGGTCTCCGCTAATTGGAGAACAACGTAGGTTTTGCCAGGGCAGATGATAGGTATTATGTATTCTTGCCACATGGGTTTGATTAGATCGGTTAGGTTTGGGGATAATACTCGTCTCATCAACTACGATCATACTCATCTAATTAACTACCAACCAGTGGGCACAGTATTGTCTGTTATTCTGGCAAGATTTCTATGAGTGAGGAATATGTTCGAGGATACTGAAATGGCATTGTATCTGATACGTGTAGAATCATGAACTTGTAGCTCTATATTTGCTAGCTATTCTTTACTATCACTGATGATGGTCCAGTTTGAGTACATGAATTTGGTGTTGTAATATTCATTCAAGAAAAATGCAGTTTTGTGGCATTTTACTGCTAGAAGTTATTCTGTGGCCATAATAGAGGACCATGACACATATTTCGTTTATAAAGTCGATCCACTCGGTTTTAATGGGACTGTTGTATTGCATAGCAGACTCTTTTTTATTTTCCTGAAAAGTGAAACCCGCCAATTGTAGGCAACAAAGGTTTCTGCCTCAAGGTAGTTTTTCATTTGAAAACATTATTATGCTTGTTCAATCATTGTATTTTTTATATATTTTTGAATTTTTAGAATTCCTTCGATCATTGGTTGTTACTGCAGTTTCTGTTATTACTGCAAGCATCATCTGCAACAACGAGCTATTCGAGAATGTAAGGATTTACTGCAGAAAGAGATGCCAACCAGCCAGTGATAAGGTACAGTGGCTTACTGAATATTTCATACTAGTTGAAGCTGATACCAAAAGCTTTTCAGTAGAATTGGAAGGCTGCAACTTTTTCGAGTATAATTGTTGTTGTTACATAGCAGTGCTACTAGGCATGTTCACAGGAAACATGGGGACTCCTCCCTTACTCGTGTTTTCTCTCCTTCTGAATTGTTTTGTGCCATTTAGTGAATGATAAACTGCATTCAAACAAGATTGCCATGTGCTCTAGCCTCATGCCACCACGTCGGGACCACTTCCATGTGCCACTTGCAAATGATTCTTCCACCACTAGAGGCATTCTCGAACCCCCCCTCTCACCATTATCACTGTATCACTGTACGTTTTGAGATTCTCACAATCGTGGATCAAAAATTGATGTTGTACCTGATCAACTTGTGTCTGATGAACTGTAGGTGCACGCGTATTAGATGGATGGATGCATGTTGCATCATACTGATGAGGTATGCATTGTTAAATAACTGAAGCATGCAGATAACTGAACTGTAGCGAGGACCATGTTTTGAAATTTGAGGTTGAGACGTCAAATGCTTTGCACGCTAATACTGATGTTGGCTCTATGCATATGTAGGAGTAGTATAGCGAGGACCAAATTTTGTTGCTTTCCCGGTGGAAGACTGGTGCTAGGAGTACGGGTACATTTTCTTTAATTATATGTTGTTGTTTTTCTCTACCATTTTCATGTGATGCTGTCAACTGTTTGTCTCATGTATAGGGAGAAAGGGTTTTTGGGTTATTTCCTTTTATTTCATACCTCTCATTTGCCTCAATTGAAATGGATAAGTTTTTAGTTTCTTGCAAGAATATATGCAAAGATTAACATTAAACAATATTCCATTAATCTTAAAACTAATAGAAATGTCACAAAAATTAGAAACCCTGGACAAAATCAATCTATATACTTGAGTGGTAATAATAGTAATACCAAAAACATGAGAGAAGACTCGTCACTCTCTGTGATGCTTCTAAATTTCAACAAAAACACAATAAAAACTGCAAAATATACTACCTATGGCACACACATTTGTAGTGATAAGCACTATTTATAGGATCATTGCCTTCAACAGGAACTTGCTCTGCCCTGCACTTGAACCGGCACTCTTTGCACTCGTTGTAGGTGCACGTTGGAGCTACTGAACCAATTAGCAACCTGGTAGGATTTTCCTGCAATTCCCACTGCTAATAATCAGAAGAACTCTAAAAAACATATATAAAAGACACCAATGCCTTAATGTTGAAGTTCTTTTTTTTTTGGGGGTTGAAATCTATAAAAGCTTGAGGCTTACTTCTCTCTCTGCTGGTAGAATACCATAATCTTTCGAATTTTTGCGATGCCCCATTTGAACTCTGGACCCTGTGGCATCTGCAGCATTACCAAAAATGTCATAAATAGTTGCCAACATTTCTTTCTTGACGTAAATAGGGAGAAAACGACTAAAATCGATAGAGACGTGGATAGTCGGAACCTTGGACTAGAAATGCAGCAAGGAGTAAGAGCAGGAGGAGAAAATGCTTCTCCAAGAGTGCCATGGCCAAAAGGAGAATGTAGATAGGAAAATATATAAAGGGGGGGATGTGGTTGGAATGAATACTGACCATAAGGAGATATAGACTGGCTAAAATATGCTCTTCTGCAGAAACAAAAGAGGTCCCCAGAAACTGACAATTTCTAAAATAACTAATTGTTGGATTATTCCACAGAGCCTACAAAATCTTACACACTATAGTCTAAAAGTTTATTATTATTTTTTAAAATTCTGTTTACTATGTGGAAGGTGATTGATACCTCTCATAAACACATGTTGTCTGTGGAATAAATGGTAGAAAAAATCAAAATGGGATCGCACACTCTCTTGATTCTGCAGTTTTTTGATCATGTTGAAAAGGCTAGAAGCAGCTCTGTTTCTAGTGGGCCCAAACTCATCTTTTGGGAATTGGCCCCTCGAGAGGACGAGACGTCCATCAATATACACCCTCCGTCTCGCCGAGTTTAACTCGGTTGGGACGGAGAGAGTATAAAAGAGTAAGTGTAATCTGGTATTGGGAGCTGTACTGTCTGAATCTAAACGTGTATGCAGAGATCGACGCCGTTTAATTAATGGAGTAATTAGTTAATTACATATGTTAATTATAATTTTCGATACTCTGTTCCCTCGAAATCTAATACCACAAATTATTGCCCTCGTGCATTTACATCGTCACACTTTTATAATACATACTCTGCTGGATGCCAGTGCATCTTTAGATCGAGATCACTCAATTTATGAGCAAAATTAATATTAAAAAAAAAAAAAAATTCTCTATTATCCTGTTGAATATTTTAATAATAATAATTCAAAATTTTTTAATTACAATTGACTAACGAATGTCAATCTCATCGCATGTGTAATGCCAACTATCGATATGATTCTAATAATATATTACTTCATTCAATTTCCATCTAAATCTAATTCTTACTGCAGCCACCACCACCTCAAGAAATTGAATTTTCTCTCGTTGGAATTTTTTTTGCTTTGGGAAAATTCTAAGTTACTTTTCAAAAGAAATTATGGATTTTACTTACATACGTGTCAAACAAGTTCTAATTCCAAACAATTCATTACTTGGAGTATATAACTTTGTCCCTTTCTCATTAATCATAATTGACCAACAAAATTAATTAATTAATTCGATATTAAACAAGTTAAGTTGTTTCAATTGGTTGTATTCCCACAAACAACATAATTAATCCTTGATTACATTAATAATTAATTAATCCAATATATAGTTACATACTCGGTACTAACCATCACTCACTTACCAATTAGCAATTAAACCCTAAATTTATTAAATAAATGTATTTAGTCACGTGGACCGAGGCAATATGTATATGTTCACACGAATGGCGACAAAAATGGAATAAAGTGTCACACTATAACAAGATCATTGAAAATTATATTACTAATAATTAATTAATTAATCCACTGCGTTAATTCAACGAAATTTCATCCGGTCCCAATGTTGTAGACTATTACAACATCCGTACAAGAAATGAAATTTCTTGCCATGTTCCTATTCATTAATTTATCATAGTCTTTTCCTTATTCAATTACGTATAAGCTATAATCATTTTACTATATATATGTAGCTAGTCATAATCCATAATCTAAAACCGCAAAACTACGTCGTTGAACGAAATTCTTTTTCTTCTCCTTCACTCAAGTCAAGATTAGCTCCTCTCCTCCTTCAAACTTTTGATTAATCCTTCCTTTATACTCGTATATAAGTAGAATTCTCACGCCACTGAAGACTCAAACTATTTCGTCGAATAATCACGAGAAAAAATGTCGGGGCCGGAATTGGACTTCGATTCGCTGAACGAGCTGCACGACTCGGTGAACGAGTTGCTGAGTTCGCCAGGAATGCGGCTGGAGATGGTCGGGCACCGGCAGGAGAAGCTGGCGCACGAGGTGTCGGAGGCGTCTCTGAAGATGGCGGACTCGTGCGCCGCGGCGAAGGACCTCCTCCTCCTGGCGAGGGAGCACCTCCAGAGCCTCCAGTCGGCGTTCCGCCGCATCGCCGCCACCAACGACGACGGCGAGCACCACACCATCGCCCCGCACCGCCTCCCCCGGAAGCAGCTGAAGAAGGCGATCATGAAGCGCCTCGACTCGATCAAGGGGATGAAGCACACATTCGCGGAATCGGCGACGCCGGAGGAGGATCGGAGGAGCCTCGCCGTGGTGGTGAAGCTGTTGAAGGAGGTGAGGGCAAGCACTCTTTCGATCGTCCGATCGCTGTTGTCGCTGATCGCGATTCCCCACCCGGGGAGCAAGTCGGATCCGGGGCGGAGGGACCCGATATTCCGGATAAGGCTGACCCGGATGGATAGTCTGAGCTTTTGGGAGAAGTGCGAGGTTTCGGATATTCGAACGATGATGAAGAGGCTGGAGGAGGTGGAGATGGTGGTGGAGGACATGGGCGCTGAGCTGGAGGACATGTTCAGGAGATTAATTCGGACCAGGGCTTCCCTCCTTAATCTACTCTCCACTTAGATTTGCTTAATTAATAAATTAATTAATTAAAATTTGAATAAATTTAGCTTCAAATTTGCCGTGGGCTTTGACTGGAACCGGAGATGGAGCTCATAGCATGATTTAGAAATATGTATTCTTTGATTCTTTGATAGTTGTGCTGATTGTAGTGAAAGGGAACCCAGTTTTTTCTGGGTATATTTATGAATTTCTCGATGGAAATGGAGATTATACAAACGTTTGTATTACAAGTGTTTGATATAGGGATGCGAAAAGGTAACGGGCTTGAACAGATTAGAGTATGGATTTGGGCTTTAATGGGCTTCATTGCAAGAGGCTTTGGGCCGTTTGTGCAGTTGACAAGTCTAAGGTGGAGTTTATTATTTTATCATTTTTTTATTATGAAAAGCTACGTACAAACCAACTCCATGAAAGTGATGGTATATCCTACACACACCTAGTGTTGACACTTTTTTGAGTATCAAATCTTGAACATTTTTTTGTCAATATAGACTAGAGACTATTCCGATCTTATAACATTATCTTGAATCACCTAAAATTTTAGGCCACCGTAGTTCTTTCAGCTATTGATCAAACCAACCGTATATAAGAGCAGTTGATCCTATCGGAAATTAGGTTTACATAAGGATACTTGTCGAAATTGTATTCAATTCATTTAGCAACAAGTCCCAAATTAAAATTATTTCAATCCACCCGTTTCTACTTTTCACATGCTTCTATATTATAATATTTGAATAAAGGCTTCCTTTTCTAATAATAATCTTAATTATTAACATGAAAAGTCTCATAAATTTGCAACATCTACCATTTAAAGTGCACATTTTTATCATTATCTTCAATTGTTCCGTCCATATTCTCGACCGTCCATTTACACTGAAATGGATACTACTACTACCAATGTTTTAAAAACCGGACCGGACCGGCCGGTTCGACCGGGAACTGGCCTTGATCCGGTCCGGTTCGGACCATAAAACCGGAGGTCCTATAGAACCGGGTTTGAACCGTTCAAACCGGTTGAAACCGGAAGAACCGGCGAACCGGGCCGGTTTTCGGAAAACCGGCCGGTTCAATACTCTTACCCAAAAAAATTTAATTTTTGCGTTGAGAGGGATTTGAACCCATGACCTAGTAGATAAAAGACCAATAACTCTACCATCTAAGCTACAATAATCAATTATTCATAACAAGATATTTAAATGTATTAATTGTAATTGACATAATTAAAGTATTATTTTTATATGAATGTCTATTTTAACTCTATCTTTCTAATTTTCAATAACTTTTCACTTAATTTTCTCCTAAATGACCTATTAGCATAATTTTTTATGATAATAAAAATAATTTTACATTTTTAAACCTTTATATAGTAGTTAGGAATACAAAATTAAATATAACCAATAAGTTTTAATTGTAAAAAAATATATTTAATGTATTTTTTACCATATAAGGTATACATTTATTCATATTTTTATATATATTATGTATTTTTATAATTAATTTTATTTAATAATTAATTTAATTGCAAAACGGTTCAATCATGGTTTAACCGGTTCAACCAATTGAACCATGACCCGGGAGCCTCACCGGTTCGACCTCCGGTTCGGTTTTTAAACATTGACTAATACTTAATTGCATTTGCATGTGAAAAAAGAAATTTTCAACTCTCGATAATGACGTGGAATTGCCCAACAAGGAGAAAATCTAGAGATGAAATTCTGAAAATCCATCAACTCATTATCATGAATTTTATTTAATTTGGAAATTAATTTAGTAACACATTTTCGTTGTTACAGCGGTTATATTGTAACACGTGCGCAACGTGTTCCCGCGTCAGAGAGTAGACATTCAACATACGATCTGAATATAAATACACAGTTTCATCACCACTTCTTTCTGTACAAGTATAAGCACTCACTACCTTCTAATCCTCAACACCTTTTTCTTTTTAACTGAAATAAATTACTGAAAAATACCTCCGTTTTTCCCTCTCTAATGGCGGAATCTTCAACCACCACCGATCCACGCAGCGGATTCTGCAGCTCCAACTCCACCTTCTACAGCAAGCGCAGCCCCATCCCGCTCCCCCCCAACCCCTCCCTCGACATCACCACCTTCATCTCCTCCCGCTCCCACCGCGGCGAGGTCGCCTTCATCGACGCCGCCACCGGCCGCCGCCTCTCCTTCGCCGATCTATGGCGCGCCGTCGACGCCGTCGCTGACTCCCTCTCTTCGGACTACGGCATCAGGAAAGGCCACGTCATCCTCCTCCTCACCCCCAACTCCATCTACTTCCCCATCGTCTGCCTCGCCGTCATGTCGCTCGGCGCCGTCATCACCACCACCAACCCGCTCAACACCTCCGGCGAGATCTCCAAGCAGATCGCCGATTCGAAGCCGGTGCTCGCCTTCACCGTCCCCCAGCTCCTCCCCAAGCTCGCCGGCTCCAATCTCCCGATCGTCCTCCTCGGCGGCGGTGGCGAGTCGACTGCCGCGAGTTCGAACAAACTCAGGATCGTCGCGTCGATCGAGGAAATGATGGGGAGGGAACCGAGTCGGACCCGAGTCAGGGAGCGAGTCGACCAGGACGACACGGCGACGCTCCTCTACTCCTCCGGCACCACCGGCGCGAGCAAGGGCGTCGTCTCCTCCCACCGGAACCTGATGGCGATGGTGCAAACCGTCTTGAACCGGTTCAAACTGGACGAGGGGAAGGAGACCTTCATCTGCACGGTGCCGATGTTCCACATCTACGGGCTCGTCGCCTTCGCCACCGGCCTGATCGCCGCCGGCTCGACGGTGGTGATCCTCTCCAAGTTCGAGATGGACGAGATGCTGATGGCCATCCAGAAATACTCCGCCACCTACCTGCCGCTCGTGCCGCCCATCCTGGTGGCGCTGGTGAACTACGGCGACAGCATCAAGAGCAAGTACGACCTGAGCAGCCTCCACACCGTACTCTCCGGCGGCGCGCCGCTGAGTAAGGAAGTGATAGAGGGGTTCGCGGAGAAGTACCCGAAAGTGGGCGTGCTGCAGGGGTACGGACTCACTGAGTCGACCGGGATCGGAGCCTCGACCGACTCGCTGGAGGAGAGCCGGAAGTACGGAACGGCGGGGCTACTGTCGCCGAGCATGGAGGCGAAGATCGTTGATCCAGAGACGGCGGCGCCGCTGCCGGTCAACCGCACCGGCGAGCTTTGGTTGAGAGGCCCCTCAATTATGAAAGGTACGGCTAACCACTCATATTCTATTCGATCAATTCCATTTAATTAAGCGACTTAAATCAATAGTACAGAGTTTCAAATCCAGCTAAAAAGTCGACTATGTCTGATTATCGTAGACGGAGAGATCAATAATACTAATGAACATAGTACATAATATTATTGACTCAATGCTGAGAAATAATAATTCAATACATAAGTATAGTCAAATTAAGGTACTAGTGTCTTAATTTTTTTGGCAAGTCTTTAGAAAATAGGGTAGGGACAATCCAGTTCCAGTCTATTTGCTGTCCTCTCCTCTTACTAGGAATCGTGATTTTTTAATAAATTAATGGTAATTGGTTCATTTTTTTCTCGTACTGCATAATATATTCGTCAATGGTTGGTGGTGATTTTAATTTATTTGTCTTGGTTTCTTTGTCTCCATAGTCGTCTATGTTTAGAGAGGGAGAGAGAGAGAAGTTGATCGTGAAGCTCTATCCAAGTTCAGTGCCTAGTAGCTAGTTAGTAGCACAAGTGAACTTGGTTCATCATATCAATTCCTGATTTCGTGGTGATTTGGCGATGGACAGGTTATTTCAGCAACGAAGAGGCGACGGCTTCGACTCTGGATTCACAAGGGTGGTTGAGAACTGGGGATTTATGCTACATTGATGAAGATGGCTTCATATTTGTGGTTGACAGATTAAAGGAGCTCATCAAGTACAAGGGCTACCAGGTAACCGTATTCGGATAAGTCCGGTTCTTGAAACAGTTTACGTTTATCAGCAAAGTCGAAGAAACTAAGTATAGCAGTCGGATGAATTCTGTTTCAGGTTCCTCCTGCAGAACTGGAGGCTCTGCTGCTCACTCATCCGGACATAGACGATGCTGCTGTTATACCGTAAGTAGTGCTGTTGCTATCGGTCCATTACCCGTTGCTTCTCGATGTAAACATTCTTTTCGACAAATTTACTAATCTAAACAAGGTTAATTTGATGAGATTAGGTTCCCAGATAAGGATGCAGGGCAGATTCCAATGGCATATGTGGTGAGGAAAACAGGAAGCAAATTATCGGAGAAGCAGGTTATGGATTTCATTACTCAGCAGGTATAATAATAAAACTAAATGAAGCTTCACTGCATATCAAAATTGCTTCATTTATAGCATTAACAGTTGCATATACATGTAAACTGCAGGTGGCTCCATACAAGAGAATAAGGAGAGTTGCTTTCGTCTCTTCGGTTCCGAAGAATCCCTCCGGCAAGATACTTAGGAAGGATCTAATCAAGCTTGCTGTCTCTAAAATGTAGCCATGGAAAGTTGAAAGTGTTTAGAGGTTTTTGGCATGATGGTTTATAGTGGAAATAATGTAATGTATTACTATTTGATATGTGAGAATCAAATCAAATCACTAGTTTAATATAATTGGATCTAAAAAAAATTCTAATTCTCTCAAGGTTCTTCAATACATCAATGTAACAGATCGTCACACTCGAAAAAGGGAGACGAAATCATAATACAAACACATTTTCTCATATATAATGCGAATGTGGAGTTTGCATGGAGCCTTGGAGTGACGACATTGCGACGGATATGTCGTCGTTGCTACCGTACTTCTTGAGCAAGCAGAGGACGAACTCGACGAACTCCTTCTCGCAGGGAACGCGCAACGGGCCATGGACGATGAGGCCGTACTCCTCCTCGGCCATCTCTAGCAACACTCTGAAGATGGGGTGATTGAGGAAGCGCAACGGCACGAGGAACGGAGTGTTGTCGTTCGAGTACATGACGAAATGGCCCCTTCTTTTCCACTTGCTCACCATCTTCTTGGATCTCTCCTTCACCTTCATTGGCCTCAGCATTTTTAATTTTGATTTGTTAGAAATGGATTTGAAAGTATAATGATTTTGAAGTATAGTATAGGTAGAGTGTGATGGTAGTTGGAAAAGGGCCAAAAAGGAAATGTGAAGAGATAAAAGAAGGGATTGGTTGTGTGTGGAGGTGATTATGTACTTGTGAGGGGGAAAAAAGGCAATTTAAGATTTTTGAAAAAATTATATGCAACGGTCTACTCCGGAGACAAGTAGAAACTTCCAAAATTGGTGAGAATTACAAAACCAAATATAGCAACTATCTATCGATCCCACTTCAGTTGACAAGTGCGTTGAATATATGTGAGACATAAAATAATGAAACGCACCAACTAGTATAAACGAGACAGAGGGTATCATATATATGTATTATCTGGGCCGGATTGGGCTCAATAGTCAGGCCCGATAGAATTCAAAGCCCAAACTAAGCTGTACTAAGCCCATTTGATTAATTTGGGCTTTCACAAGTAATGATACTCAACAGTATTATGCGTGATTTATATATTTGATTGATGGTGTTTAATTTTATTCTCTTCGAGAATCTTCATTTATTTATTTGAAATGGTATTTACATTGATGGGTTGAAAATATGCATGAGAAATTAAAGTCGTGATATTACGTATATTGACTAAATTTTAAGCTAAAAATATTGCAATGATAATTTAATTTCATTTTAGGAATTTCAAATGTGAGGGGTCCCACTGTTAAGCATAGAAGTCGTGGGTAGTTGGTCGGTAGATTTAAATGGTTCACGAGTCCCTTGAAAATATGATAACAACTGACGTTTTTTACTTCAACCTAAACACGTTTTCTGCGTACAAATGTTAGTATTATATTACTATTACTTAACGAACTAGTATTTTTTTTCTAATCAATAACGATTTCCTATGTGTATATATAGGTGTATCTACCCTTAACTTGTGCTACTTTAATTTTGATTAAATTACTAACAAACTTTCTAGATGATTATTTTCCATTGCATAATTCTAGCAAAATTAAGACTATTATTGGCTTATTTTGTAATTCATTCATGCACAAAATTTAGCCCACGCAATAAGTAAATTAGTTGACCAAAATAATGGGCTCTAATTGCGGATGAGAGGTTATGTCCCAAACTTGTATTCCAATCGTTCTATTCAAGTTAAAACTATAGTTTAAGATGTTATCGAATTTACGAACTTTAAAGATAGTATCTACATAATTTTGACTTAGGTATTCAACTGAAACATAAATTTAGAGATAGAGGATCTCATCCCAATCCGATTGTAGTGTTGAAAATTTTTATAGAGGACAAAATTAATAATGTAACATGGAAAAAGTCAAGTGAGTAATAAATTAAGTGAATGAAGAAAAAATGGCGTTGAACCCAAGCTGCAGTCCACCAACATAACCTTTTTGGTCATCTCTTCATACTCTCAATTCATGGCAATCATATATGCTTATCAAAGTCACCTTACTTGGCACGCCATTCACACTTATAAATACACATATCAACCCTTTCCCACTTCCCAGCAGATCTAGAGAGAGAGAGAGAGAGATGGCGGAGAATGGCGCAGCAGACGGCGGTGAAATATCAACGGCAACAGCGGCACCTCCCATGCAGACTCAGTACAACTCTCCCTCTCTCTCTAGGAAGCCACTGTTGATGATCGAGCAGGTGAAGACGACGACGACGACGAAAACACCGAATTCGGGAACTCCGAATAGTTTCATAAGTCCATTGGGGAGTCCGATCCGAAGGGCGATGAAGATGACGAAGCTCGACCCTCAAGACGCCTGGCTTCCTATCACTGAGTCTAGAAATGGGAATGCCTTTTACTCCGCCTTTCACACCCTCTGTGCCGGCATCGGAATCCAGGCCCTCGTCCTTCCCGTTGCCTTCACTGTTCTCGGATGGTCAGTATATCGATATTTATTTCTATACGAACCAAACTCTATATATTATATTCGATGATATTTAATTATGTAAATTAATGAATGCAGGAGTTGGGGAATCATAAGCTTGACAGTAGCATTTGCATGGCAGCTTTATACTTTTTGGCTTTTGACTAATCTCCATGAATCTACTGAGAACAAAATGCGCTACAGCCGCTACCTCCAGCTCTTTGATGCTGCCTTTGGTACCCGCTGTCTCTCTCTCTCTCTCTCTCTCTCTCTCTCTCTCTCTCTCTCGCTCTCTCTTGATCATGAGAGTCGTATTTGACGTTGCATGCATGCAGGGGAGAAAATGGGGAAGATATTTGCCCTGTTTCCGATCATGTATCTATCGGGGGGCACGTGCGTGGCACTGATCGTGGTGGGTGGCTCCACCTCCAAGCTCTTCTACCAGATCGTGTGCGGCGGCCACGCCTGCGCGGCGGAGCCCCTCACCACGGTGGAGTGGTACCTGGTCTTCACCTCCGCCGCCGTGGTGGTGTCGCAGCTGCCGAACCTGAACTCGATCGCCGGCGTGTCGCTCGTCGGAGCGGTGACGGCGGTCGGGTACTGCACGATCATGTGGTTGGTGTCCGTGACGGAGGGGCGGCTCCCCGGCGTGTCGTACGACCGGGTGAAGCCCGATAGTAACACCGAATGGTTCTTTGGGGTTCTCAACGCCCTCGGAATCATCGCTTTCGCCTTTAGAGGACACAATCTCACCCTCGAAATCCAGGTACGTACATAATCTCGTCTCGTTTGATTACATCTCGTTTGTTAATGTTAAGAAGAGAATTTAAATAAAATGTAGGCAACTATGCCTTCAAGTGAGAAGAAGCCATCTAAAGTGGTGATGTGGAGAGGAATCCAAGCCGCTTATATAGTCATCGCACTATGCCTATTTCCCATTGCAATAGGAGGTTATTGGGCCTACGGTAACAAGGTACGTATTATACGTTAACCAGTGCAGTGCCTATTGAAAATTTGACGGGACTTAATTTATTTTGTAATTTTAAATAAAATTGAGAAAATGCATGCATAACTATATATAGAGAGGGGATATGCTAGGCGATATTTCTATAGGCGATTGTGAGCGATGCAAATGTGGCGTGAATATTTATAGATTTTTTTCCCTTTTCCAATTCATGGGTTTATTCTGTGAAAATATTTCCTTACATTTAATTGCTAGAAAACTGAAAAACCAAAATATCCTTTTTCTGCATTATTTTAATCTTGGATTCAATTAAATCATTTACTCTTATGTCACATATTTTTTTCTTAATATTAAGCTTATAAAAGTTTTCGCATGCACTTATATAAATTTTAATTTGAATTATTAAATCATTTTTTAGAATTAATAAACCCCTAACTCTAATTGTAGATATATGAACCCTAAGTAAAATTTTATGAACCCTAATTGAAAAAAGTAAACTTTGTTGAAATAATTATATTAGTACAGTTTTATATTCTTTTATGGAATATACATGAGTTTAATTTAAAATTAATTTTTTTTAACAGAACAAAGACGTTTAGCTAATTCAGGGAAAAAAGGAATATATGAAAGTAAGGAAAGTAGAATGACGTAGCAGTCGCTCACGCATGTCGCTGAAATTGGTCGCTTAGCATATCAAATTCGACTATATATATATAGGAAATATATATATATATATATATAGAGGATGGATCATATGGGAACCTTTCATTTCGTGAGAACTAGGAACCGATCTCATCCATCTATTTTTTTATAATCTACGGTTGCAGATTTGCTAGAAAATTAGTTCAAAAATATAATAACTACCATTTTTAATTGGATAAAGGGTAATAATGTCTACTTAATATAACCACTCCTATAATTATGGGATTTTGTCACCGATTTTCCATATAAAAGGGAGGCTTTTTTTTCCTATACCCCTTAGTAAGAATTATTTTATACTTTTGTTATGATAATTTAATATTTTCGTCCAAAGATTATATGGATTTTTTAAAATTTTTTAATGGTATTATGAAAGCTTTTACTTTATTTATTTAGATATCATTTCAGTGCTTCTTTTACAGTGGAGTAATGCTTATTACTTACTAATAAAAAGATTTATAGGGATTTATAGCTTATTTTTAATTTAAGCATTAAAAATATCAAAATGTATAAAAGCCAATATGGTGCATGGACCTTAACGTATATTTACTTTAATGCTTAAATTATGTTGCCCTAGTGCTTTTTTTTTTGATCGGGCTGCCCTAGTGCTTATTACTAGTTAGTATTAATATATATTTTATTTATAGATACATTTTCTAACAATTTTCTTTATATTTTTTGAATGCTTATTTTCTTTTTTTAAAATGCTTTTTTAGCATCCTCGGTAAACTTTACTACTTTTCTAGGCATTTTAAAGTTTTACTACCAGTAACGCATCACATGATAATTATTTAAGCTTTAATAATATTTTACTTATGGAAATGTTAATTTTGTTTTCTTTTAAGCGTTGGTTTATAATTTAATAAGCATTTGATGATAACTATTTAAGCATAAAATATAATTTTACAAATAGATGAAGGACTCATAATATTAACATATGATATTACTTTTAATTGTCAATTAATAACTATTTAAGCATCATAGTACTAGTTAATAAATATTTAAGAATTATATAATTATTATTTAAGCATGGAAAAAACTAAACCCTATCATGAAAAATTAAAGCCTACAGAATAACTAAACCCTAGGGTTTACTTTTTCTCCTAGGGTTTAGTTTTTCCCGATAGGGTTTAGTTTCTCCTAACATGGTTTAGTTTTTAATTCCAATGTTTAGTTCTACACCCAATTAAAAGTATATTACTTGCTTAATTAATTATTTTGTTCTAATCTTTAGAAGTTATTATTGTATTGCTTATCTAGCTATATATATGTATCAATATAACCTTAAAATGCTTATTTAACTTTTCCTTAGCTTTAAGGTTTATTAAGATATTTAATTAATATTGTCCAAATATTTACAATTCAATATTTTTAAATTATTAGAATTTAGAAAACTCAAGTATGGTTCAAATTCCATGATCTCTTGCAGAATTTATAATAATCAGTATATAAAAAAGCATTACAAAAGCATAAATAAGCAACTCGATTAAACTAATTAAGCATTTCATAAAATGATGTTGTAGTAAATCATATAAATCGTGGCTATTTTCAGTTAAAAAATAATATACGTTCTAGCATAATAAATGCTTCATAAAGACTCATTTTATGCATTTATATAAATTATAGTGTGGTTAAACACGAGTCTTCTTGCTAATTAAGAAAAAAACAAACTCAATTAATTAAAGAAATAAAATTATTGAAATAAATAAGTAATAAATAATGGGTAGATTAGAAGTCATAAATATATCCCATAATTATAGGAAGGTGCGGATGTGCGGATTTGGGTAACAAGAATAACCCTACACACGTGGAAAAAATGGTTATCATTAATTATGGGATTTAATTTATAACCGTTGATCTGCAACAAATAAACGGGTGTGATGGGTTCATAGTTCTCATGATCTAAGTGGTATCCATGAGAACCAGCCCCTGTATATATTAATTATTTCAAGTCAAGTCATCCTTTACTTATTTAATCTATATTATTATACTAATAGATACCGCCGAACGGAGGGATGCTGGCGGCGATCTACGCCTACCACGGCCGCGACACCTCCCAATCCATCCTCGGCCTAGTGAGCCTGATCGTGATCATCAACGCGCTCAGCTCCTTCCAGATCTACGGCATGCCGATGTTCGACCACATCGAGTCGAAGGCGGTGGAGAGGCTGAAGAGGCCGCTGCCCTGGTGGCTGAGGGTGGTTTCGAGGTTCTTGTTCGGGTACGGCTGCTTCTTCTTTGCCGTGGCCGTCCCGTTCCTCGGGAGCATCGCCGGGCTGCTCGGCGGGGTGGCGGTGCCGGTGACGTTCGCCTACCCGTGCCTGATGTGGATCAAGATGAGGAGGCCGGAGAGGTATGGGGTGATGTGGTGGGTGAACTGGGGATTGGGAGTTTGTGGTGTTTTGGTATGTGTGTTGCTTGTTGCTGCTGGTGTTTATGTTGTTGTTGATACTGGGATTCATGTTAGCTTCTTCAAGCCTCAATAGGGATTATTCATATAATATTTGATTATTGTATTGAATGACATGTATTGGCTATCAGATTATTGCTTATTTATTTATTATTTTTCTCTAACTATATGGTAGGTTTTAGTTGCTAGCTTGTCCACTCCATGAAACTATTTTCATTAGGGGAAAAAAAAAAAAAAAAGTAAAGAAAG
Source organism: Thymus mandschuricus (assembly GCA_029379335.1). Taxonomy (NCBI): domain Eukaryota; kingdom Viridiplantae; phylum Streptophyta; class Magnoliopsida; order Lamiales; family Lamiaceae; genus Thymus; species Thymus mandschuricus. Next base: position 41,581,703 of record CM057074.1, read on the forward strand.
AAAAAAATTCGGCCGGGCTAACCTTGAAGATATAATGAATAGGGTAGGCCTTGATTTGTACACCGGGCCATTTTTACAAAGTCGGTGTGGGATAAACGTGCGGCCTTGATTTCTTTGATAAATGATGTTACATCAATTTTACATAGAGAAATGGTGATGTTTTATTTATATACTATCTCCATCTCATGAAACCATCTCATGAAAGTAGTCCACTTTTGAATTAGCACAAGAACCAATAAAGAACAATAAAGAAGAAAATATGTGGTTATGATTAATTCTGAAAAAAAAGGGTTAATTATAGTCAAGTATTATTTACCATTTTTAGAAAGTTGACTAATGTATAAGACTGACCAAAGAAGAAAAGGTGGAATATTGAGATGGAGGTAGTATGAAATAATCAACGGTCAGACATATGCTTTTCATAAAAGTGACTAAGCTTTTGACTTTATAGCTTTCATTAATTGGTAAAGAAAAAGCTATAGTTGTACTAGTAAATAAAGCCACACATATATCTCCAAGAAAAAAGGTTAAGCCACAAGTAACAGTTCTTGATTCAATAATTTGGAAACCTTTTGAAAATGCTTGAGCTCCTGAATTATTTGAATGCAATTTAGCTTCTCCCATGAGGAATTTGGCTACTAATTACATTTAAAAATCATAATCTATATAGTAATTTTTATATGATCTGATATTTATTTCCAGAAGTAAACAATAACATCATGTACTGTTTTTAAATAAAGAAAAATTCAAAATATTTATTTTAAAATAAATTAAACTCAAAACATTAATATGAACGGCGTCAATAAAATACTAAGGATGAATAATGCGCGCGAGCGGCAGTTACTTTAGAAGGAGATGTTGGTTGATGACGTCATGAGTTGGCATCACCTCTGACGTCATGCACCTAGATGGATAATGTTTTAATTTTTAAAGAAGTGAATTAGGCTAAATCAAGGGCATTCAAGAAGAAAATTCATTAGTTTTCAACTCTTACGAAAAATAATTCTTTAAATTATGATCGAAAGTTTATTTATATGTAATATATTATAGTTTTATTCTTTTTCTTATTTCCCTAAATTTTAATATCTCCAGTCTCCACTCCTTAATTACAAATTAATTGTTGTTGTAGCATGGCAAGAAATTTCTCATCACTTACTTCAATTCTTGGTCATATACTCCATTCAAAAAGCACTTTGGAATATGCTAAATATTCAAATTCGTCGTGTATATATACTTTTTTAACAACTCTTACTCGACTTGTCATTGTATGCATATAATTCTGGGCCATCTCCATCTCTCAAGTAAAGCAACCAAATCTGCCCTAACAAATAAAGGGCTCTTGTTTAATTATGCTAAAAGCACTACTGTTCACACCATCCTATCCTTCTCCCTTAAACTAAATAAAGTAGCTTAAATACTTTTGCACTAAATTTTAAACTACTTTTGTGTTCTCACGAAACAATACTATATATGGTCTCGGAGAGTGTTAATTGATGTCGGTAAATTGTGATCAAACACGATCGGAAAAGTAAAAATTCAAGCAAGTATGATATGTAGATTCAAATTAAACAGCTGATTCTAGTTTCAAATTCGATTATCGAACAAGGGTTTATTAGGAGTATTGTTTTCAGTTAAGCTGTCAAATTTATCAAGTACAGTAGTACTTTTTTCAAAAATCTTCATGCATGGTGTGCATAAGTGGAACCAAACAAAAGTTTTACTACGTGTCATCATGCACTTTCATTCTCTACTTTTTTTCTTTTTTTTTTGTTCAAAAATTAATCTTCTTGTGATTTTAGAAAGACAGCAGCCATTGTGGGGTTAGTCAAATATCCGCTTTATCTTTCCCCTCCATTAATTAGGCCCTATATGTTGTTACATCTCATCTTACCTGATACGCCTCGATATCGAGACGTATCGATAAACGGTACTTTTCGAGTGAGGCCAAACTCCAGAGGTAGAAACGCAGAGACGAAGAAGGGAGAAACTTCAATTTCATTCACCATAAAATGACGGCCACGTACAATGAAACCTTAAATAGGTTCACATATTAAAACATAATGGGCTAAGATATCCTAATTGGGCTTATAGCCTCGGCCCAATTACAAAAGCACAATTAAAAGACAATACACTAAACACTAGTAATAAACATACGTTCTCGAACTAATATCTCGACTATTTCTTGGTCGTATCAACTAGTAATTAGGCCCTATATGTTGTTACACTCATCTTACCCCACACTATACACACATCTCTCCGTTTGATTTCGAATAACACGCCCTAAAATGGAAAGCGTGGTCATTTCAGAATAAACGAAGAGAGTATTTTGCATATGGACCATTGAAAAAAAGTATAGACTATATAATTGCAAGTGACGCAAAAATAAATTGAATTTGAGGTGAGATTTTCATCGTACAATCAGCATCCCACTTATTTGAAACATAATAATGTCTATACCCGGTACACGAATTAATAAAAGAAATAAGGAGGGCCCAAATCATGCAATTAACAAATGCAAAAGTTGGAACAGTGTAAACACAGTTCTATATAAACCTCATCATCTCAGATGAATCTGAAGAGAGTGGCAGCATACTTCCTTCTGATACTAAAAAGGTTCAAACGAAGATAGTGGGGAGAGAGAGAGAGAGAGAGAGAGAGAGAGAGTGTGTTGATACAATGAGCGAACCAGTTGAAATCAACTCAAGCCCGGTTATCACGATCCCTCCAATGGGATACCACAACAATCCAACTTCAGCAACTCCGTCACCACATCCCGATTCCGTTCCAAGAACTCCCAGAAGCCCGTTTTCGGCCGCAGCCCGATTAATGACTCCTCTAGCTAGCCCCATGAAGAAGGCGCTATCTAGCATGCAGACTTGCCTGGAAGAAGTTGGGTACCTTACAAAGCTCGATCCCCAGGATTCATGGCTTCCGATTACAGAGTCGAGAAATGGAAATGCTTACTATGCTGCATTCCACACCCTCAGCTCTGGAATCGGGTTCCAAGCTCTCCTTCTTCCCCTTGCTTTCACAACCCTTGGCTGGTAAGTTTTTGATAAAAATATGGAAGTAAATTCTTCATTGTATGTATGTTTGCAGCAGTATCTGATAATATAGCTTACTTTATTCAGGGTCTGGGGAATCATAAGCCTGTCTTTGGCTTTTATATGGCAGTTATACACCTTATGGCTACTGATACAGCTCCATGAATCTGTTTCCGAAATACGTTATAGTAGATACCTCAGGCTGTCCATGGCTGCTTTTGGTAACCATCCAAATACACACCTGAAGAGAAATTAGTATTTTCAAGTTTACAAAAAAATTGAAAATTTAGTATGAGTAAAGCTAAGCTTATTTTTTTTTTTTTGAGAAAAAGCTAAGCTTATTATATATACCGACTGGGGAAAATTACTGATGCATTTCTTAAATTGCATTGTAGGGGAAAGATGGGGGAAAATATTGGCCTTGTTTCCAACTTTGTACCTAGCAGGTGGAACCTGCGTTAGCCTAATAATGATGGGAGGAAGCACACTGAAAATATTTATCCACACTGTCTGTGGTACAACTTGCAATAGCAATACTCTCTCATTAGTAGAGTGGTACCTTGTGTTTGTGTGCTCTGCGGTGATCTTGGCTCAACTCCCGAACCTCAACTCCATAGCTGGAATCTCTCTTGTTGGAGCAATCACTGCAGTAACATACTGCACTCTAACATGGGTTCTGTCCGTCTCCAAAGTAAGACCACCGGGTGTATCATATGAGCCTGTGTGGACAGAATCAGAAGTTGGGAATGTTTCAAGCGTTTTGAATGCTCTTGGCATTATAGCATTTGCTTTCAGGGGCCACAACCTTGTGCTGGAGATTCAGGTAAGGAAATTTTATGTAGTGTTTAGAGGGAAATCAGTTGGATTCAAACAACATGGTTTGATTTTGTGTTTTCGTCGGTGTTTGCAGGGAACCATGCCTTCAACTGCCAAGAATCCATCCAGTGTTCCGATGTGGAAAGGGGTGAAGTTTTCATATATGATCATTGCATGCTGTTTGTTTCCAATGGCTGTAGGGGGTTACTGGGCTTACGGGAACCTGGTATTTATCTCCATCCTTGAAATTAATCTGAGAGAATAAATGAAATTGCATATGATCATACAAGAATCTTAAGACATACAATCGAAACTGAATTCTTACAGATACCCACAAACGGAGGGTTGTTGAGCGCGTTGGATACCTACCACAGAAATGACACGCCAAGGATGGTTTTGGGGTTGACAAGCCTATTCGTTGTGATCAACAGCCTTACTTCATTCCAGATATATGCCATGCCAGTCTTTGACAATCTGGAGTTCAGATATACAAGCAACAAGAATGAGCCATGCCCATGGTGGCTGAGAATAGCAATAAGGGTATTTTTTGGGTGCCTTGCCTTCTTCATCTCAGTGGCTCTGCCCTTCTTGAAGAACTTAGCCGGTTTGATAGGAGGGATAGCCTTACCTGTAACTCTGGCTTATCCATGCTTGATGTGGGTGAGGATTAAGAAACCCCAAAGATATAGTGCAATGTGGTGGCTAAATTGGTCGCTTGGATCTCTTGGAATGGTCCTGAGCAGTCTTCTCGTTTTTGGAGCAATTTGGACCATAGCGACTCAAGGGATCACAATTCACTTCTTCAAGCCGGAATAAATGAAGCGTCCGTGAATCTGCTGCAGTTTCAACTCAGGACATGCAAAATTCTGACCTGTAAAGGGAAATATATATTTGTGTATATTTACCAAAGATAAAGAAGTCTGTCATCTTATTCAATGATAGATGAGATTCCTTCCTAATATTATAGGATATCTGGATAAGCAAAGGGAAGAATTTACCATCTCTTGCACAATATATTATAAGCTGACCCAAACAATGGCTGATTGAGAAAATTCAATACATAGTCAAGAAAAATGGTGGATTTGAAATTAAACCAAAATAGTAAACGAGACAAAAGGAGTAACTAATTTCATTTCCTAATCAGCAAGGTTTGAGTGTTAATGTTACATTCATATGAATCAGTGAAGTGGGCAAACGAGCAATTCCCTAGAAATCTCAAAATCTACACAAAAAGAGTTGATTCCCTTGAGAAAAGTTTCCAGTGAACTGCCATCTACATAGATAGTGGTAGAAGCATCCTCCGCTGCTTCTTCCGAGCCAGTCTTACTTGCTTAGTGATTTTCATACATACAAGCAATACTAGTGTAATGCATAACAGAAGCACCGCAAGCCTTAAATGCCTAAAATATAATGAAACAGCTGAAAAAACAAAGAACGCTAAAGTGACAAGCTCCCATATGACAAAGATTGCAACATCAACCCTGCAAGCAAAGAGTAGCAAAATACTGCAAATCAGAAACCTATACTGGAGGTGTTTATAAGTGACATGAAAATCAGATAAACTGATGAACTTCGGAATTCAATGACGAAGGGCATTGGAAAGGATACGATCACATCAAACGACAAGGTACTCGTGCATATACAGAAATTTCACTTCTTAAAATAGCAAGTGCGATGTCCCCAAACCCATATTAGCAACTTCTCAACAAGATAATACTACCATTCTATTCCACTTTTAAGCATAAACTCGATATCCTTGCCTCATCTGAACACTCTACGATCTCATCCACGACAAAAAATTTAACAAAAACATCAAAATTTCCCATAAAATTCCTTTCAACTTTCAGGAACCTCGTAATTATTAGCACTCCAGAGTATTAAAATCCCCAATTTCAATCAAAAAAATTCAGAAGCTCTTAAACGAAAACTGCACAAGGGCGATCCGACTACATCCATAACATCCCCAAAACGCAAGTAACATAAACGCCAGATCCTCCTTCGAAACAAAAAATAAAACAAACTCAAATTGCACACAGAAAAATCCCAAGCTGCAGTAGAAATTAAACAACAGAGGAAATACCTAGAAGATGCGATATTAGAGGTCGAGGAGAAAAGCGAAACGGAAGCCCAGTCATGCTTGGATCGAGACTGATACTCTCTCAGCTGCTCCGCCAACTTCGATCGCGTTATCATCCTCCGCACTCCGAGCTGCTCCGCCGCGCCTCTGGCACCCTCCGCCGCCAACTATTACCGGAATCAATTCGAGCAATTGGAAGAGGATTTCCGCTTATTGACAGCAGAGTATAGACGGCTGCCGCGACGGAGATTTTGAAATACCATCGATCGGAAATGAAAAAGAGATTATTTGTTTTTTATGAGTAATTCAATTACGGATATAGCCCACTCATTTTGGGCTTGGGCCTCGTTATAAAAATTTTCCTATTGGCTTCCATAGGCCCAATATTTAACCGCTTCTTTTTCTATTGGGCCTGGCCCAATCAATTGGTAATACTGTAATGAATTTATGGTGGGCCCATGGCTAAGGATAAAGTGAGCTAACTGCAATTAAGAATTCTACTCAGGTCGACCATACTCTGTCTCCCTCTTTTTTCTTTTTTTTCTAACGTGAATTGGTTGTCAATTTTGATTGTTTAACTTCAATTAGGTTTTTTTTTTTAGTATAACAAACGCTACTTTTATGTTTAACATTATATTTATCTTAACTCATATACTACATATTAACTATTTTTCTATATTTTTAAAATATCGTACCGAAAGAAATAAATCACGTCGAAAAAAACGGAAGGTGTACATGCGTTAAGCGAATGATGGGAGTGGGACCAATTTCATGGATTCTACCTCCATCGCACATGCAGCGATATTCAATAATCAATACTAAAATCAAGCCCACCAGTCCCGGCGTGGGGCCCGCCGCGCGACCGACATGGATACACCAATCGAGATCGAGGCGCGCACGGTACAGCCGCGGCGCACCCGATAAATATCTCGGTACATACAGACCCCCCACGGTCTGCCACGTGTCTCCTTTTAATAATTTAATTGGCGTCCTTTCACCGCCCAATCGCGCCATCCCATTTGCTTCGTCCAGATCCAGCCGACGTTTGCGGGCCCCTGTCCACTTGTTAATACACGTGGCGGGAGATGAGTGGTGCGTTTGGGCCAAGGTCTCGAGTGCTCGTCGTCTTTGCTTTATTTTCTTTGTACTATAATCATTTTTAATTGCTTCCACGTCTGCACTGGAACAGCGCGATTTCAAGATTTTTTCTTATTTTTATTTTTATTTCTTTTTACTTCAAAAAAAGTAGAAGTGACGACATATTACGTGAAAAGTTTCTGTTAAACTATAATCGTTAATTTTTTTTTTTTTTCATTTTACGTGGAACGAAACGTCCGATTAAGAAAATAAGACGATTGAAGTGGAATAGATGGATAATATTTTTCAATGTTGAGATAAGTTTGGAGTGGAAAAAGTGCCCAATTTAATACAGTTAATTGAAATTATTAGGGATGCAACTACTATATAATTGAAAAGGATAACTTAAATAAATGAGATGTAAAATGGGCTGTTTAGTCGACATAGTTATAAATTTTAATATAAGTTATTAGGCCAAACCACAAATAATAAATAATAAAAATACCAAAAGAAAATAGGTGGGATTAAGTTCCTATCACACACTTAAACCAGTTTATATTATTGCTAAAGTACTTATCATAATTCAATTTTAGGACATATTCCTCATCACTTTACTATACTACTAATATATAACCATTGAACAATTCTCTATGAATTTATTTTGCATGTCGGTGAACAACTTCCATACGAATATAAACCATTAGAATAATACTATAACTTATTCTTGTAAAAATTGAGACTAATTAAAATCGACTAGTGATAGATTACTCACCAAATAAACATATTTTTTGTTAGAAAAAATGATAATGATAACTAATATTCCCCGTCCGTGTCGAAAATGAAAAACAACAATTAAAATGGGACGGACGAAATAACATTGATAAAGCAAAGTCCACGTCATCAGGGGAGGGGGTTTAGAAAATGGAGCAGTTGATTTGGGCTTTATATTTTAAGCCCATCCCTTAGAACTGCTTTCGGTAATTAAACTGAATTTAAATCTCAGCGTCCAATCCGCGTTCTAACTCCCCTATATAAACCCCTTCCCTTCCACCTTCTTCTCCCATCATCACACAACAGTTCCATCTCAACTCCTACATTCAATTTTCCAACCTCTTTTTTTACCGTTTCCGCAAAAAAATCTGAGAAATGGCTGAGGAAGCGAACTACGGCCACCCTGAGACCAAGCCCGCCGCTCCCACGAAGACCGAAGAAAGCCCCTCCTACATGGACAGCGCCCGCGGCCTCTTCGCCGCTCCCACGAAGACCGAAGAAAGCCCCTCCTACATGGACAGCGCCCGCGGCCTCTTCGGCTTTGGCGCCAAGAAGGAGGAGGAGACGTACAATACCAAGTCCGACGACAGCGCCCCCGCCGAGAGCGCCGAACGCGGCCTCTTTGGCTTTGGCGCCAAGAAGGAGGAGGAGAAGTGCGAGACCAAGCCCGCCGCCTCCACGGCCGAGGTCCATACCCCCGTCGAGAGCACCGATCGCGGCCGCCTCTTCGGTTTCGGCGACAAGAAGGAGGAGAAGGACAGTCACGAGTCCAAGCCTGTAGCCCCCAAGGCACACGAGTTGGCCGCCGCCCCCAAGGCTGACGAGTTCGGCGACGCCCCCAAGGCATACGACGAGTACGGCGCCGCCCCCAAGGCACACGCCGCCCCCAAGGCTGACGAGTTTGTCGACGCCGAGAGCACCGATCGCGGTCTTTTCGGCTTCGGCAAGAAGAAGGAGGAGGAGAAGTGCGAGGACGCGGCGATCTCCGCCGAGTTCGAGAAGAAGGTGCAGGTACACGACGGAGAGAAGAAGAAGGAGGAATACAGTAGTTACAAACCGGAGGAGAAGATGGAGGAGGATGAGAAGAAGCACGAAACCATGGGCGAGAAGCTTCACCGATCCAACAGCTCCAGCAGTAGCGTAAGTTCACTCACAAATTCTCATCTCAAAATTTTAAATAATTAATGTATAATTAATGGTATTGATCGATCGGTGTAAATCTGTGCATGCAGTCGAGCAACGAGGAAGAAGTAGGCGAGGACGGCGAGAAGAGGAAGAAGAAGAAGGGTTTGAAGGAGAAAATCACCGGGAAATTCTCAGGCGATAAGGAAGAAGTGAAGCCCGAGTCCAAGTACGACGACACCTCAGTTCCGATCGAGAAATACGACGCCCCGGTCCACAAGTACGACGCTCCCCCGGTCGAGAAGCACGACGCCCCGGTCCACAAGTACGACGCTCCCCCGGTCGAGAAGTACGACGCCCCGGTCCACAAGTACGACACCACGCCGGTGCCAGAGAATGAGGAGAAGAAAGGGTTACTAGAAAAGATCAAGGATAAGCTTCCCAAACACAAGAAGACAGAGGAGGGGTCGGCCCCGACTCCGGAGCAGGTGTCGGAGTACTCCGCCGGCTCCGATGTGGAGGGAAAGGAGAAGAAGGGATTCATGGATAAGATCAAGGAGAAGATCCCTGGTTACCACCCAAAGACTGATGAAGAAAAGGAGCTCAAGCAAAAGGAAAAGGAGAGTGGTGCATACTAAATAAAGAGCAAGTGGGGGCCTTTGAATTCATGATTATGCTTTTGTGATATTTGTTGATGCTTTTGAATTGTTTCCTATGTTTTATTTCTCCACTATTTGATGCTTTTTCTTTTATTTGGTTGAAACTATGTATGTGTATTTTGCAATGTATATTCATGAAGTGGAAGTTGTTTGTATTGGTTTTTGGGGCCCTAAATTAAAGTTGAAATATACACATCTAGTTTAATGGGATTTGATTTCTTGCTTTATTTCTAATCCATACCTTCTCCCTTGTGTGATTTTGATAATATTCTTTGCTTTTCGGTGCACAAAAGATGAGTGTCATCAAGTGTTGCGATATGTCTTGTATTTATCGTACTTAACCTCAAGTAAGTAGAGACGTTCATTACTGAATGTATATGAGACGGAGTAAATATGACATTAAAAATAGATTTAATGGAACGGTTGAAAAATGATGGATAGGATGATCTATAAATGTTACATTTTGATACTTTATTTGTGTATTTTTTTTTTCTCTTATAAATATGGAAAAGGATGTAACATGATAATGGAAGAAGATATGTAATGGGAAGTGGGCAACCACTTGACTTATGATTATTTTTTGCAATTTGATGAAATTAATGGCCCTTCTATTATTGTCCTTGGGTTTTGATTGGTGGAGACATTATTCCCCATTCCACGCACGTATAGTAGAAATGAGATATTTTTGAATTCTGTGTTTCATTTGATTGTTACAATGGTTTATTATAATATAGTACTATAGTTAACTGATAAAATAGTAGAGTTAGTCATTGCTCGATTTATAAGTTATGAACAAATCTCCACATATGGCAAAATGAAAGATCTTGAGAGTTTAATTTATTCAAAATTAACCTCTCTGATCCTTATCTTCCTCAACACTTCACAAGCACATACTCTTGCTTCGGTATTCAAAGATCGAAAGAATGTTCCTTTGCTTCTAAATCAGCGATGTGAGTAAATAAAACGATAACATTAGTGTGTACAGGTGTTAGCTTAGCGGACCGTCGTGAGATAATGCGATGATGTGAACTAATTTCCTAACTTAATAGCAGTTAACTAGTACTAAAATGATATTTTCTTTTGAAGACAAAATAATTAATGATATTTTAAAATGCAATTAATAATCTTTGAAACATCATAATGGGCCTTAATTCAAACTTTGGTCAAAAGAGGCCCATATAATATAGTCCCTTTGGGCCTTTAAAGTTGCCAATTTCCTATTAAATCTGAGTCCATAGGCTAGCCCACTCAAATAAAATCCCAAATTAAAAAATTGTGTAAGCCCATTCTTTATGATTACGATAATGATTTCCAATTCATCATTGGGCACAACAAAAAACAAATTAATCACGTGCGCAATACAAATGCATACAGCTCCACGCAGTTTGTCCTATTCGTTGATTTGAATATTTTTAGCATCAATTTATTACTACCTCCATCTCATATAAGTAGTCTCATTTGCCATTTCGGTCCGTCTCACTTATTAGTCTCATTTCTTAAAATAGCAAAGAATACATGGCTACAATTAACTCTCTCTCTTCAGAATCAATTACAACCACACATTTTTTCCTTTATTAGCTCTTGTGCCTATTCCAAATGGAACTACTTATATGAGATGGAGGTAGTAGCATTAGTCATGACATAAAACAGCAACAATTGGTTGCCCTTTTGAAAAAACTAATATTATTATTTTTAGAGTAAAAATAGGATTTATTTGTAATACAACTCGATTAGAAAAGCGCAAGGATTAAAAATCTTATCTTAATCGGTAGCAACATGGATATTTAAATTAAGGTGCAGAGCAAAAGATGTTAATTGAATATTAGTAGTAGTTGGATCTAAGTTGACTGAAATGGAGTATATGTATGTAGTTACAAGTGATTCAAAAAACACAAACAGGAATCTTGATTCAGAGCAAGAATGGAGATGATAGAAGCAAAGGTAATCTCCACACAAGTAATCAAACCTTCTTCCCCAACTCCACAATCTCTGCAAATCCACCGTTTCTCACGCCTCGATCAATTAGCTCCGCCCATCTACGCACATCTCGTCTACTTCTTCTCCTCAAACTGTGAAAAATCAAGCCTCCTCAAAGATTCCTTGCCGGAAGTCCTCTCCAGATTCTACCCCCTCGCCGGCCGCCTCGTCGGCAACACCCACGTCCACTGCAACGACGCCGGCGTACCCTTCGCCGACGCTGAAGCAAACTGCCGTCTCTCACACATCCTGATCCTTTCCAATCGAGATCCCAAATCTATTTACAAATTTGCCCCTCAAAAACTGGAGGAGGAATCCGGCCATGGTCTGTGCATGGCGGCTCAGGCCACCCGTTTGAGGTGCGGTGGCCTCGCGCTTTGGATCTCACTCTCCCACAAGATAGCCGACGGACTATCGTTTGCCCTGTTCGTCAATGCCTGGTCCGCCGCATCCCGCGGCGGCGCCGCTGCTCTCGCCGCCCTCCCTCCACCGAAGTTCGACGCCGCCGTCCATTTCCCGCCGCACGAGGACGTATCCGGATTCAAGCGCACGACGGGGGCGGCGAAGGAGGAGATCGCCGCCCGGGTGTTCTCATTCCCGGCCTCGAAGATCGCCGTCCTCCGGGAGAGGTACTCCGCCGCCGGGTTCCGCCCGACCCGGGTGGAGGCGCTTTCTGCTTTCATATGGACCCACTGCGCGGGTCAGAAACCCGACCCGGGAAAAACCTACACCCTGTTCCACACGGTGAACCTCCGCCCCCGTGCCCACCCGCCGCTACCCGAGTGCATGTTCGGGAACATGTACGGGCAGTCGGCGGCGACGGCGGCGGAGGGGGACGGCGGCGCGGAGATAGCGCGGAAGGTGAGGGCGGCGGTGGAGGCGGTGGACGTGGCGGGGTTGAGGGAGGGGGAGGGGTACTTGAGGGGAATGAAAGAGATGATGGTTAAGGCCGGGAGAGGGGAGCTGGTGAGGTTCAGCTTCGCCAGCTTGTGTGGGTACCCGTTGTACGGAGTGGATTTCGGGTGGGGCCCGCCGGTGTGGGTCGGGCACGGCGGCTTCCCCTTCTCGAATCTGGCCGTATTCATGGACGCGAAGAGCGGCGGCGGAATCGAGGCGCTGGTTCTTCTGAGCTACCCAGATATGGAGAAATTTCAAGCTCATTTCGACAGCCTCATGGCGTCGTTCAAGAGTCCTTTGTAGTAGTAATAATTTAAATTTGCATTTTAACACTTTGTGAGTGTGTTGTTTTAAATCTTATTATTTATGTATTCAATAAATTTCGATTGTGTGTGTTTCTATGGCACGAAGAACTCGAATTCGAACTTGATCTTAGACATTAATCCACGTTACTATTAGTCTAACATATGCATGCATGAAATATTCCTAGAGCTGCCAAAAGTTTGGGTCACTCTAGACCTAGCCCATTGGGCTTTAAGCATAGACGAGACGGCCCGAACATGTTGGGCTTTCGAGTATTTTGGGCCGAAATTAATTAAACTAAAATAAAAAAGGATTTTAAAAGGAAGAAAAGGAATCCAATTTACCCGACCCGATAACCCCAAGACCCGTCCACAGCTCGGATTTCGCAGTTTTCCCCAAATTGATAAACCCTAACAAAACCCTAGTTCCGATCCCTGATAGCAAGTAGAAATGGGGAAAATTCCTGTGGCTTTCAAAAGGTTAGCCACTGTATCCCAATCCAATCTCGTCAAAGCCACTGCCTCTTCCGCTTTGCAGGAACAGATTACTCCACCGCCGGTTTCTCATTTCCAGCGTCAGAAGAAGTCCGCCGCCGAAAATGATTCGGTGCCAAGAACAAGCGTTCCTGCGCTTACTTTTGAGACCCCAAGCCTCTCGCACGCCAAATCCCTCTTCAATTCCTTCGTTTCATCCACCGCCAACATTCCTTCGGAGCCCAGCTTCTTTAATTCGGCTCTGCAGTCATTCTCCGCCGTTTCGTCGATGCAAGATTCGATCTTCTTCCTCAACCACATGGTGAAGCAGCACCCGCCGTTTTGCCCCAATCGCTTTACTTATCACATACTTCTTAAGCAGTCGTGTTTGTCGCCGGATGAGGAGTCTCTTTCCGGTGTGCACAACGTGCTGAATCTCATGGCGAAAAACGGATTCCCTCCCACTCAGGCGTCGGCGGATGTTGCCTTGAGGGCCCTTTGCGAATGCGGAAGGGAAGAGCATGCGGTCGAGCTGGCCAAGGAGCTTGCGGCGAAGAAGTCGACTCCTGATGCGTATACTTACAATTTTATGGTGAGGCATTTGATCAAGAACAGGTCTATAAATTCTGCAAATTCGTTTATTGATGATATGAAGGAGTTCGGTCTGAAGCCGGACCTTGTCACATATACTATAATGATCGACAATGTCTGTAACACGAAGAATTTAAGGGAGGCGATGAGGTTGTTGAGAGTGTTACATGAGGAAGGGTACAAGCCTGATTGCTACGTGTACAACACGATCATGAAGGGTTATTGTAATTTGAGTAAAGGAGGTGAGGTATTGGGAGTTTATCAGAGAATGCTGGATGAGGGTGTTGAACCTGATCACTATACTTATAATACTTTGATATTTGGATTGTCGAAATCGGGTAGGGTTAAGGATGCTAAGAAGTTTCTTCGAGTGATGACCGAAAAAGGCCATATTCCGGATGCCATCACTTATACTTCCTTGATGAATGGAATGTGTAGAGAAGGAGATGCAATGGGGGCAGTGGCATTGTTGGGGGAGATGGAGCAGAAGGGGTGTAGTCCGAATTCATGTACATATAACACTTTGCTTCTTGGATTGTGTAAGGGGAGGCTTTTGGGTGAAGGAGTTAAATTGTATCAAATGATGAAGAAAGGGGATATAAAGCTGGAGACAGGGTCTTATGGGACATTTTTGAGGGCACTGTGTAGGCAGGGAAGAGTTGCTGAAGCTTATGAGGTTTATGATTACGCAGTTGAGAGCAAAAGCATACCAGATATTGCGGCTTATTCGACTTTGGAAAGTACACTTAAGTGGCTGAAGAAAGCCAGAGAACAAGGCCTTGTTGTGTGACAAATACTGCTGGTACCTTTATCTTCTGTAGTATTTTGAAGTAAGTTGAAGTTGTTGGTTCATCAATGATAACATTACTTTATACGCTGTATTTGATGATTTAATGCGACATCGACTCATGTCGCCTTTGCTTAAATCTATAATGATATTGATAGGGAAACCCTTAACTTTTCTTGAGCTAGATGTAAGATGTTAGTGAAGTAATAAGCAGAGATTGTCACTTATACAAGACATTTGGTAATCTTTTATCTGATAGTATCATATGTATAATGACGGTTGTCAAATTATCTGAAACACATGGATAAATTTAGCGGCTTGATAATGTCTTCCTGTTATAAACACATTGTATACTTTACTTGTATCGGTACATTTGAGTGTCAGCTTCATAACCACTGGATGATTTTTCTTCTCTTTCTAAACTTTCTTGTCTCTGTTCCTATTACTTGTATTGCCTTCATGACCAGGATATTTTGTAGTAAGAATTGAATGCCTTACCGAGTCTATTCCAGGCATCTTGTACTGGTATGTTGGATCATATACAAGTCGAACAAGATGAAATCCAGTCGGAAAAATCAGAGTATATTGATAGGGTGATTCTTCCATCTAAACTGCTTCCTGGGATAACATCAAATAAGGTATGCTTAAACTAATAACTCAATAATAGTATTTTGGGGAAGATATTGCATCAGATTAATGTTCTGCATGGTTCGAGTTCCGTCCTCCTTCTGCCTCTGTGAACAATTAGGTTCTGCAAGTTAAAATGAAGGTTGTGTGGCCTCTTCATTTCTAGGCTGCTTAGGTGGCTGGTAGAGTAGAGCAGGCAAGGATTAGGAAATAAAAAAGGATAAAGCTACTTGACGAATAATGTTAGCTCTAGAACATGTTGAGGTAAATGCCAGCCTAGACGAAAGCATATCTTGAACGCAATCTGGAAATACGGCTAATCGCTTTCTTTATTCCTCATCACAATTTTTTTTAAGTAGATATATAAAGTCGATTGACTCTGCACTTAGTGATTAGGATGCAGACTTTCATGTAGACAGCTTGTCTAACTTCCTTCTCAACTTCAACCCAATATCTTTGCTTTACGTGGTTGTCTGGTTGTTTAAAACCCCTCTAGACATGCATGTTATGTGAATCTTCGAATTTGATATCCAGACACATAATCGTGAATTCTCCGATGGCTGCATTTGGTTTCTGATCCTATGCTTGATTACAGTAGCATCATATATATCATCTTATGCAATCTGCATGATTGGATTTCGAGGGCCAACTCTATCGTTTTAGCTTATACCCGTCTTCTGCTCCACAGACAGTGCTCGAACGAACATATGCTTCGTGTCCTTCGTTGTTCCAATGTATCTATATGGGAGTAATATGCTACCTATCTAACTAAGTTCTTAGGCTATATGGCTATAGTAGAGGTGCAGAAATCTCACGCTAGTTGTTTCTTGTCAAGTAGCCACGATTTCCATGTTCCCTTTATGGTTCTTTGTATAGAGATAAGACATGTAAATATTATTTTATCTATTCATAGAAATTAAATGCCTCTGCCCATTTATAACCATACACTTGATTCAACTCAGACCTTCAAACACATGCCAATGTCTCCTCTCTCTCTCTCTCTCTCTCTGCATTAACCTCTGGAGCTAAAGCCTTTTGAGGTTGTTTCTGATTTTAGTTTGTGGTAATGAAAGTTTTTGTCCTAAAAGAAATAATCAATCTTGTTCCCCATTTAACCCTAAACTTCTGCAAATTTTACTTCACACACTACAAGAAACACAGTCTTTTCCTTGCGGAAAATTCCGCAACAGAAATGAAGAATTCCGCCACGGATGGTATCCGCTGCGGATCGGCGACGGAAACTGGTTGCAACAGTAAGGCTCGTCGGCAAATCTAATCTGTGGCGGATATGTCCGTCAGCAATTTTTTGTTGCGGATCCGCGACGGAAAGCCTGTCGGAAAGTCTGTGGCGGATTGCTTGCGGAATTTAGTGGCGGATCCGTGGCGGAGGTGTGTCAGGTGTTTTTTCCGATCTGTGGCGGAATGCTTGCGGACTTTCGTGGCAGATCTGTGGCGGATATTATATTGACTGGAATCCGCCAAGATTCCGCAGTAGATTACAGTTTTCTATGTCTCAAATCCGTCACGAATCCGCAACGGATTACCGTTTCTATTTTTGATATCCGTCGCGATCCGCAAGCAAATATATAATTTTTTTTAATTTTATTTTTTATAATAATTCTGCATCCCTATTGTTCAATTCTGTTCACACCAAACAACATTAAATAAATATGCCAATATGAATTTTGGAATCATCTAATACCAACAAAAGCATAGTTAGAACTCCAAATACACATATAATACTACATACTTCATTCAAGTCCTATTTAATCTAAATACGTGTTTTCATAGTCCAAAGTACTAATACTAAACTACTCAGTGGGGTCCGAAGGATCTGCAGTTGGAGATCTTAAGAGAGAAGTATATCCCATCTCACTTCCCGTCTGACTCATCATGAATTTTCCCAACTCCCTCACCTCTTGGCGAAGTTCGGTCAACTCACTCCTCAACTTCTGATTTTCTTCTTGCAACTTTAGAACAGTCGGATTACTCGACACATCGATTGGCTGAGTCATGGAAGTATGTTGGGATCTAGAATTAGAAGCATGAAACTGTGACAAGTTACCTTGACCAATTATTCGTCCCTTTTTGTTCATTCGGTTGACTTGTAGGTAGATTTTGTTCCTCTCCTCTATTGACACGGGCTGTGGCAACTTGTCCACCCTACGTTCAAACTCCTCCTACAAGAAGTCATCAAAAGCTCATTATAATCCAAACATTAAAGTATGACTGCATCGTAAACAAATGAAGAGCAAAATCGGGTAGTAATTAAGATCACCTTTTGTATGACTAATACCAACACTTTTTATCTCCTTGTGAAGAATTTAAACTCCAGTAGTTTCAAATAAAGGTAATAATTGTGTGGTGATGGGTAAAACTAAGATATATTCTTGTAAAGCCAATTACATTTATTAAAAACTTAACACTAAAATACTACCTATTTGGTTTACAATGAGAATCATGAAATCAACATTATGTGAGAAATTAAAGTGAATTAGATAGTTGCCTAACTTCAATTTGCACTCTTATAAGCAACAGATTAGCACTTGAGCTCATATAATGTCAAAAGGACTGATACATACCATAACCCATTGTGCTCTCTTGTCGGTCCATTCACCTTCCTTATAATGAAAGTGAATGTGCGTATCAATGAGACATTCTGTCGGGGAACAATTCTTCTCACGAGCCTGCAATTTTCAGCAAGGTATACATATCATTAATGCTTATATATAATTTCATAATGTGAGAATACTTTAGATTACTTACAATCTCCTCTGCATATAGCTCAGCACACTTAGATCCTCCATGGTGAATAAAATAGCCTGTTCCTGGTCCAGCAGGCTCGGAGAATCGATTTTTCCTTGCTTGTTCTGACTTTGCCTTCACCTCAGGCAACTCCCAGTAAGCCGCCCACTGATCCAACACATTAGCTTGCAACCGAATCTTGTCCCGGTCTTTCTGAGCACCATAATATAATCTCTTGATCCCCGAGACAAAATCACGGTAAGTGGCAGCCGCTACGTCCTCCCAAAGACCTTTCACCATAGTAGTGCTCAACTTCTCCTCATCCCATGTATAATATCTCTATTACAAGAACTCAGTAATCAACAAGTCATTATATACTTTTGTTCCAACAGTAATTACTTTAAAATATTTCGCATAGTTGAAAACTTTGAAAAATAGGCTTCAACCTTTAGAGCTTATAAATTAGTTGGGAGTCAACCGCAGGCTCTTGTTTACAATAAATTGCTATCAAAGCTAGTGAGTAGAATTTCCAATTCATTCAATTACAGCTAGTAACATGCACACAATCTCTCTGTATAACTTGAAACTTAAGAAGCTAAGTACCTTAAATTGGCCCCAATAGAGCTCCTTTGTTTCCAAAGGAACAGACCTCCAATTAACCCCTGCCGGATCCTGGAGAGACTGAAATATGTCAGTTGCAGCAGCTCGAACCTTCAAGGAGGGATGAAAGCTCTTTCTGCGATAAGAATAAATTTGAGAAATATCAATTTGATGAGTATAATATTAAATTTAGCATTTTTCACGATTTATATAGCACACACCCAGTATAGGATAGGAATAAAACTCGTTTTCCGGTAGTTGCATCCACGTGTACAGTAGCAACTGGCGTGTTTGTAGCTGTAGGCACAGTGGTTGCAGCTGCAATTGCATCCACACGCGTCGAATTGATCTCATTTTCATTGTCAGATGCGGGCTGGGTGGAGTCATCAGATCCCGGGAGATCTCTTGTAGGCTGAATAGAGGGGAGTCTCCTATCCCTCGTAGGCTGAACAGAGGGAAGTCTCCCCTCTCTCGTAGGCTGAACATGAGAGGGTCTTCTATCTCTCGTCGCCATCTGCCAAATAAACTTATATATATATATAATTGTAGAAAATGCGAGCGAGCAAGCGAGCTTATATTAATATATACTACTCGTACTACTCTCTCTACTCATGCCATGAATTGATGCAAATTTGGTAGGGAGAATTAATAGTATACATACAGTAGTCCATTTGGGTTGGGTTAAAGTAGCAGTAGTTGTTAATTTGGTTTTGTTCTAACTATAGTACTATACATATTCATAGTTAACAAAAAGACAAAGGCCCAGCATGCATGCATTGTTGGGAATGGGATAGATCTATCTAGTACCAGTACTACTTGGAGTATTTGTTTTGTAAACTTACTTTAATACTCCAAACTAAGTAAACAAGTTAGTAAATCTTGATTTCTTATTACTAGTATTTCTTTTCTAATTCTCTCACTCCATCATCATCATCAGCATCTCTCTCAAGTCTCAACAAAAACATCAATCCATCCATTCTAATTAAGCTAATTAGCTAATTCAATCCCTCATTTATTAATTACACATAATACTATTATAGTATAATGCATGCATGTCAAAATTTAATCAACAACATTAATCAACTATACCTCTGTTTCTTTGTATATGCAGTATTAATTGTATTATAATACTACTACTACTACTGTGAAGGAACAGAGCCCCAAGCCTCAATTTTAATTTGAAATCATCATTCATCATTCATCACTAGATGCTAATGGCAAAGACAAAGGAAGAGTGAGTTATGAGTATATATTTTCCACTCATATGAGAGAGAGAGAGAGATGGATATGGAGATGACAAATGAGGTAGAGAGGGAAGAAGAAATCAACAAGAAACAAGAACACAGAATAAGAAACCTAGAAGCAAAAGCAGTGCAAAATGTGAACCTCTACTTTATCTTTCAGGCAGTGATCCTGGCCTCCACCACCCTCTCCTCCTCCTCCTCCACCAGCTGCCGGAACTCGTGGATTCCGATCGCCCTCTCCCTCGTCGCAGCCGTCACAAACTTCCTCAGCTTCTTCGCTCAGGTGTCGAAGATACTGAAATCGAGGGAAGAACTTGATCAGAGTTTATCGGACCTCGCATTCATCAAGCTGCACAAACTCTCAAAATGAAGCATGTGCAGAAAAAAGGAAGAACCCTAATCACATTTCCCAGGTACTAACTCTAAATTTCATACGATTTCCCAAGCAAAATATGAAGAACAAACCAAACGCCGTTCGTCGAAAAATAATCTCTTTACGAGAATTGAAAACAAATAAAATGATGCCATGAACACCAAGTGAGTCGGCGGCAGAGAGAGCCAGCAGAGACAAGGGAGCTCTTACTAGACAGGCTTCTTCCTGGGCGACGGGACTGGACCAAGCGAGTGCAGAGAAGCTCCGGCGAAAGGGAGTCGCGATTCCGGCGAAAGGCAGGTGCGACTCCGGCAAAAGGCAGGCGAAGAAGTAGCTGTAGAAACCCCTAAACCCTAGAACCAAAAAAAAAACAGAAATTAATCGGTACATTATGTAGGAGATAGGAAGAACAAGGGGAAAATCGAAAGTGCAAACGTTAAGGCAACAATTTTTCCGGCATGGTTGAGGAAGCTTCGGCGACGGCGCGGCTGCAACTTTGGAGAATTCGCGCGTAGATGAAAAGAAAAAAGGGGGGTGAGAATAATTTAAATGAAGACCGTTGCGGAATGCCGACGGACAAAAATTCAATAGCTAATCCGCCACAGATCTGCAAGGACATTAGACCCTAAATCAAATCTGTGGCGGAAAATAGTCCGCCATAAAAATTGAATAGCTATTCCGCCACGGATCTGCAAAGATTTAAATCCTAAATCAAATCTGTGGCGGAATATAGTCCGCCATAAAATTGTATAGCTATTCTGCCACGGATCTGCAATGATTTAAATCCTAAATCAAATCTGTGGCGGAAAGTAGTCCGCCATGATTGTTCAGTAGCTTTTCCGCAACAGATCTGCAAGGATTTAGATCCTCAATCAAATCTATGGCGGAAACTAGTCCGCCAGCAAATTCTGTAGCTATTCCGCCACGGATCTGCAAGCAGTAAGTATCCGCAACGAATCTGCAATAGATTGGCTGCGTAATTTTTCTCCGTCGGGATTCCGCAAGGAAAAGACTGTGTTTCTTGTAGTGACACCCAGCTGCATAAAATATAGTAGTACTACTAATAATAACAAAATCATAGGTTGCAACCGCCCACCGCCCTCTCTCTCTCTCTCTCTCTCTCTCTCTCCCCGAATCTTTTGATTGTTAGGGCTGATGATAATTTGTAAAATAAATCCCACCAATTTCCAAGGAATGAGAATGAATAGATTTGTATTAAATCTAATTTCACATATTCTTAGTGCTTCCTTGTCTCCTCAACATACCCCAATCTTGACAACTCATATTAATTTCTTATGTTAATTCATTCCTATTCTTTCCTTTCCACCAAACCCTATAGATCTATGCACCCTAATCCATTAATTTAATTTAGGGTTTGTTCAAAGTCTCTACCCTAGCCTATATGGTAGATTGTAGTGCTTAGTTCTCTCTCAAATCGAACCGAAATTTTAAATATCTACTTTTCGTCGAACACGTCCAAGTTGAGTCACGGAGCTGAACCCGGTCAGAAAAATCTTCGATTTTCGGGTTTAGCGTAAAGTGGAATTAAGACTATGATTGATTAGATAAATGTAAAGTTAACAAAATGTGACCGGGTTCTTTGCCTTCATAATTAAGCAGCCATTAGCGTTGGAGGGTCGTACAATAATTTCAAAATTCTTGTCAACTTAATTAATTAATTACATTGATTAATAAGATTAATTGGGGATTAGATTAGAATTGGTTGAATGAATCCCACTAATGATTGGGGATGATGAGAGACAAAACAAAAAGAGGCTAATTTCTATTATAGTCTATAGTCAATATTCAATGCATATACATGACTGCTGCATGCATTATTTTACATTAAACTTGTCTCCCTCTCTACCCATGAGCCTATTTCTTAATCAAATATTTTATTTAATAATTGCTGTATTTCATGGTGAATACCACAACAAAGTTTAATAAACAAAATTAAAATACATCCACATTTTTGAATTTATATTCACATGCACAATCATTCCTCAGAGTTGCTGTCTACTATAAATACTACTATCTCCACCATTAACTTCATCATCATCATCATCATCATCAATCTCTCCTTGCCTCTCTCTCTCTCTCTCTAGATCTCTCTCTGTTGTGAAGATGGCTTCATCACAAATCCATTACAGGTCTATCAGTTTGCCTTCAAGGCTTCACCCCATCAACTCCACAGAGTTTGAAGCTGAGCTAGAGAAGCTCAAATCCAACTCTACATCTGTCTCTCTCACCTCAGACTCCATCCAATCCGGCCTTCTCAAGCTAGCCGAGCTCTACACCTCCGTCGACGAGCTCACGCAATCTTCCTCGACTCAAAGGTCGATCAACGCAAGCTCGATCCAGAGCTCCCTCGAGGGATCAATCGAGCTCCTCGACTCTTGCAGCAGCATTAAAGAACTAGTGCAGATGATCAAGGAAAGCGTCCAAGCCCTCCAATCCGCGCTGAGACGAAAGGGCTCGGATTCGAGCATCCAACGCGACGTGGCCGCCTACATGTCCTCGAGGAAGAAGGCGAACAAGTGCATAAAGACAAGCCTCAAAACCCTCAAGAACTTCGAGGCTAGGGTTAACGCATCGAATGTTTCACTAAACGGAGACGAAGAAAGATTCCTCGGGGCTCTAAGGGAAGTGTATGGCCTCACCGTCTCCATCTTCAAGAGCTGCTTGCTTCTCTTCTCGTCTCCGGCCGTTAAATCGGGGAGCTGGAACCTCGTTTCGAGGCTTCTGCTCAACAAATCCGGCGACCTCAAGATTGTAAATGAGGTGGGATGTGTGGATTCTGCCTTGAGCAATTTGCAAGGGAGCTTGAGAAATGGTGGAGTGAAGGTGGTTGATAGGGAAATGGTGCAAAAGAGCTTACAAAATCTTGATTCTTGTGTAGAAGGAGTTGAGGTGGGATTAGAAGTAATGTTTAGGCAGTTAGTGCAAAGTAGGGTTAATCTTCTTAATATTGCCACAAATTGTTAAAATCATATGTGATTAAATTTTGTCACACCCAAATTTTTTGTAGTGAGATAATGAGATTGGATACTTCATTCATCAAAATTATGTGCCTTTCTTTCCCCTTTAATATCATTATGTTACATCTTGAATTTTCGACAGTTCAAAATAACAGAACAAAACTACGTAGTTCTGACTTGGATACTCGAATAGAATACAGCCCGAAATACAGGTGAATGAAACATTTAACTATATATATTTTTGCCGCCCCAATTTTTATGTTTGGCCCTTAAAAAAAAGCCCACTAGGCCACTATAATACATACCCAAAACATTAATTTAAGGCCGAATATTATTGTAGTCCAAGTGCATAGTGTATTAAATAAAAGTTTAATTAAGGAGAAATTAATTAGGGAAGAAGATTGGAATATTAGATGATGATGATGAAAATAATTAAATGCAATTATTTGACAACCTGTAATTAATAATGATGTAATAATTTTGTAATCTAGAGAGAGTTGGAAACCTAGGATTTGGACAAATTTAGGAATAAATACGGAAGGACGAATATTGTCCATGTACGGGTGGGTCACATGGCCCTACCCGAAATGGATGGCTTTGATTCGGGCGGGTATTTAGGGGTTAGAAATGGGCCGGGTCGGGTCATTGTTTTATGGGACAGATAATTATCGTGTTTACTTCCATAAGACATAATTATGGTTTTTATGTTTCTTGTTTGTCCAAATGTTAGTGCTAATCCACCTCTAACTACGCAGCTTGTCGGGGATTAGCCCAATAAGATATAAAATAAAATACTCATAAAAATTAAAGTTTACAATTTCGTTTAAATCCGAGAATAAGTTACATAGTATAATAATATTTATCGATTTAAAGATCGTATCCAATGGCGGAGCCTCATGTACTCTATAGTGGGCTCAAGTCCACTCTACTTTTTTCTTTCAGTTCTTATATATATTTCAATTTTTGTCAAAAATTTATTCGCATACCGTATTATCAATCGACTGAGCTCATCCCATTTGTAATTCCCGACTCCCTTAATACATGCTATTAAAAGAGGAAATTAGAATAGTAGTATTATAAAAGTGGGGAGAAATAAATGCATCGAATTTAGATTACAAGGTCCAGGTGCCTTGTACCAAATTACTCAACCCATAACTGAATTCGTTAATGCTATACTTTAGTATAATATTTTTTTTTCTTTTTCAAAAAAAAAAAATCCGATATAAATTTCAATTATAAAAATGAAAAAGGCATTAATATTAAGTGCTGAGGTGGCCAGGGGCGTATGGGCCACGTGTCGCGTGATTTTGTGGGTGAATTATTGGACGACCTAAATTGTATTGGACGCACTCGCACATGCACAATGTCAATGGCATGGATATTTATTACAGGTAGCCACGTATGAGGACACGTGTCGATCGGAGAGTCGGCCACGCACGTTTTCCAAATGTATGGGGGTTGTTTGCGGAATGCAGTAAAGCGTTAAAGCAACTCTTCGTTGTGGGCCCCCACCCCCCATTTCCCGAAATAGTGATGTTGTGGTGCCCCTCCTTTTGCGCTTTCTAAAAGATCTTCACACAATCTTTTCCCCAACTCTCGATAAATACCTTTAGTCGCTACTTTTAATTTTATTTTTTTTCTTATCGGACGAGATTCAAGGTTGTTAGAAGGTTTGAACCCGTAACCTGCCAGTATAAACGTTACGTATCAGGTAAGATAATTGATTTAGATTAGGTTCTTGTGAGTTTAGTACGATAAGTCTTGTTAAAAGAATATCGTAAATCTTTTAGAACGTTCGACAGTAATTAATATTTTTCGAATAAGTATACATGCAATTGACACGACGGTATCTTCGATGACCAGATGCAGGATACGGTAAACGTTGACATTCTCTAGTCCACAAAACTAAGTCATCCATCGATGGAGGAAGAAAACAAGCTAGATCGTAAGCACCTCTAAAAATAGTAGTAACATGTAAAAATCTCTTT
Source organism: Thymus mandschuricus (assembly GCA_029379335.1). Lineage (NCBI taxonomy): Eukaryota > Viridiplantae > Streptophyta > Magnoliopsida > Lamiales > Lamiaceae > Thymus > Thymus mandschuricus. The sequence continues at coordinate 41,606,852 of CM057074.1, forward strand.
TGTTCAACGTTTTGAAATAGGTGGACTAACCAAAATTTATCACCATATTATATACATACATTAGCTACTCTACATATTCCCTCCTACAATAACTATACTATATAAAAAACAAACAAATAATTGGAGCCATTCATCCACACCCGCATAAGCAAATATTAAATTCTTACAAAATTTAATATAGATCTCACTGTCTCTCAACGAACACATTATGCGTCCAGCCTTTGAGTATTTATTTATTTATAGAAAAATTAAAAGAATAAAAATTGTCATCGATTTTGGTGAATGGGTGAAAAATGATTGATGAAGCAAAGAGACAACTAGCCTTTCTCTATTATTGCCATGTTGTATAAATACACGGCCATTTGCATGAAGGCCACGTACCATCCCTACATTTTTCCCTCACTCTTCTTGCGCCACTTGCCCCTTTTTTTTTTTTTTTTTTTTTTTTTAATTACAAAATTTGTCTGAATATTTATAACATGCAAAATCAATTTAGGCCCCACATGCAACATCATCGGTTTCTTGCATGATTGTTAATTAATAGTGTCTCTATATATACTATCCTCCATTTCCATTCTTCTCCATCTCAAACTCAAGCTCTCTCTCTCTCTCTCTCTCTCTCTATCTCTTTCTCTCTCTCTCTATTTGAAGAAGTTTGACAGAAAGAAATGGCGTTCTCACAAACGAACTTGAGGTCGATCAGTCTCCCTTCAAGGTTGGATCAAGTCTTCGAATCGGAGTTCGAAAAGCTCAAGAATTTCTCTGCTACCTCAGAATCCATTCAATCTGGGATTCTAGGGTTAGCTGAGCTCTACAATTCTGTTGAAGAATTTTCTCAGAAATCGGATGTTCATCGAGATGGGGTGACAATGGAGGATTCTCTCTCTAGATCGGTCGATCTGCTCGATGCATGCACTGCCATTAAGGAGATGCTGCAGCTGATGAGAGAAAACGTCCACTCCCTTCAATCGGCGCTGCGGCGGAAGGGCGACGCGCAAAGCGACGTCGCATCGTACTTCTGCTTCAGGAAGAGGATGCAGAAAACCCTAACCAAAACCCTAAAAGGCCTCAAGAAATCGGAGGCCGCGATCGCCAAGGGTGGGTCCCCACGGCACGCGGTGGAGGCCGACGGAGAGTTCGGATTCGTGCTCCGCCAGCTCGCCGCAGTCACGATCTCTGTCTTCAAGAAGGTTCTTGAGTTCTTGACGTACTCAGCGGCGCCGAGCGGGTGGTCGATGATGTCGAAGCTCGTGTCGGCGAAGTCGGCCGGTAAAGAGGGTGGAGCTTTGAGTAATGAGGTTGAGAATGTGGATTTGGCTCTAACTTTCCTTCAAGGGAAGACGAAGAGCGATGGATCTAGGGTTCTTGATGCCCAGAGAAGTCTGCAAATTGTTGATGATGTTGTTGAAGGGTTCGAGGGAGGGTTCGAGAGGTTGTTCAGAGAATTAGTTAGAAGTAGGGTTACATTATTGAATATTCTTACCGATCAATGATGAATATATGAATCAATGATTCAATGTATATCTGTAGTTTATGGATCATATACAATAGATGAGATTATAACATTTTTCCTACACTACTTCTTCATGAATTTGGCTTCAATTTCATCCACTCTTGGGCTATGTTATATATTCGAAGCTAAAATGATCGATTCTCTATCCGTTTACTCTGATTACGCACGTTTCGTTTCACCATATACAAGCCAGATCAACGTAAACATAAGGTGTAATGATATAACACCTCCCTCCATTTTAGCATCAAGGATATGAATAATTCTCATTTTATTAGAGAGTACAAAACACCTAATTCCCAATGTACCAATCATGCAACATGCACAATTATAAATAACATACAAATTAAAAAATTGAACTTAGATTGAAAAATAATTATAAATCTTAATTGAACGAGTGAACTTGCAGAGAGACATTTCAAAATGAGAAAAATAATCAACGGTTCAGATTCGAAGCACGGGATAGACTAGAGAGGGTTAATTAGCTCAAATTAATCATGTACCACTTGGTATTAAGTAGAGGATCTTATTAGATTTAGTTGCTCAATTTAAGCATATTCTATCATGCGAGAAAAGAATCTTTGCAGTATAATTGCAATGTACGTATGCATGTACATGTACATGTACGGTCACATTCATGCATGGAAGTGAAATCTTGAAATTAATTGAATTTAACGGCGATTATCTAGCCCATAATACCCATGATTTTCCGACAGCGATATATTTGCGTAATTAGGCATGTTTTATTTCTTCTATTTCAACCAAACATAAACATATGACGAAATGTATATGTCGGTTTATTTTTATTTTATTTATTTCCTTTTCCTTGATATATAAGTTTAATTATTATTAGAGTATTGAAAAGCATGAATGGCTCACATTATAAAATGGTGGCTAATTAATCTAAGCATGTGCCTTAATTGACGAAGAGAAAGTAAAGAAGGCAAGCGACATTGTCGAATGAATCGAACTCGGGTCACTCATTAAAGAGTGGAGTCCGGTGGTCAGATGCACTAAGTCACCCGTTTTATCGTTCCTCAACTTATTATAAATGTAGCAAAAATTACTCAACACGTACATCTCGTTCGCCATATTTTTTCCAAAATGACTACTTATCCATCCAAATCACACATCGGAGGCTCTTTCCTTGATGCAGCAAATCGAAAGCTTCGTTGATTTCTTCAAATCCCACTTCGTGTGTCACAAACTTATCCAGTTCCAATTCCTGCATCAATGCGTATAACCTCAGGACTCAAATAGCAAGCATATATATATAGATCCACACGAGCACGAACACGATTACGTTACCTTATCCAAGTATCGCTTGACAAGGATGGGTATGTCCGACTTTGGTTTGAGGCCTCCGAAGATGGACCCCATGATAGTTTTGCCACTAACAAGGACTTCCGTAGACTTGAATTGCAGCTGGGCACCGGGCCGATCCACCCCAAGCACGATTGTCTTACCCCATCCCTATCAATAGACAGACTATAGTTAGTAGATTTGTATGGATTTCTAACTAATTCGATCGAAGAGTTAATGAACCTTTCGACAGGAGGCATATGCTTCCTCAACTAATGATGACATTCCTACGCATTCGAAGCAGTAGTCTGCTCCTCCATCGGTCATCTCCTTTATGATCTGAAATCACGCAAAACAGAATTCGAGATAGGAACACTCTGAGAGAGAAACTTATCTAAAAATGTAGGAGCTTTAGCTATAGCAAAAGTTTTAATCAGAAAACTACCTGGCTTACTGGCTTCTCACTGCAGTTTCTCGAGTCAACGAAATCAGTTACTCCAAACTTTTTGCCTAGATGATAGCAGCTCACAGTGTTTAGTACACACTCTCAAGGATACATAATTCAGTCTACCAACAAATAGTCGATGAAAAGATGACGATGATTCATGAATCAAACTAAACTTCACTTCCAAACTCTAGAGTAGCGCTTGCACAGACTTACTTGTTTCAAATTTTTCGGGGTTGATGTCAATGCCGATTATTTTAGCAGCACCGCACAATCTCGCCCCTTCTGCAACCTTTGGAGAAACTCTAGTTTGAGGCTTTGAGCTATAAAGATTCATTTAATTAAGACAAAGAAAAGAATCTAAAAGATACTGGATTCTTACTGCCAAGCCAATAGACCCTAGACCAAAGATGGCAACTGTAGATCCTGGTTCGACGTTTGCAGACCTCCATGCAGCTCCTACGCCTGAAAAATAAAATAGAAATACAGTAAGTGTGATTCAAATCAATCATGTTGTCCAGACACGTATAGAATGTTTTTCGTCAATTTTTTTGTGAAATGAACAAAAGTAGCACAAAGAAGACTATTAGAGCTTAAACAGAGAACGCAAAATCAATCAGCAGAACATATACCTGTCGATGCTCCACAAGCTAGGAGGCAAGCCTTATTCGGGGGGATTGTTGGATCGATTTTCGTTACATTAGCAATATGCACAACTGTATACTCTGTGAAGCTAGACACAAACATGAAATGGTACAAAGTCTCCCCATTGAGATCTCTGAATCTGCTCGAGCCATCGTGCATCCAAGGATCGATTCTGAAAGGGTATTTGGTGCACAGATTGCTCTTCTTCGATTTGCAATCTCTACACTCCATACACTCTGACATGAAAACTGGGATGACCATGTCCCCTTCAACTACCTCACTCACACCATCGCCCACGCTCTCCACCACTCTTCAAATGTGCAGTCATCCAATCATTTCGATGCTAAAAATCTCGGGAATTTTTATTTTTGAAATAACAGTTTCAACTCATCAACACGAACTTGGAATTCCAGAAACCTCAACCAAGCATAATCTCACACACACACACACAAAGCAAGAACATCAACAGCAACAAGAAAGGGAAAATGACATCTTTTTCTGCAAAATTGGGTTCCCACAGAGATGATGAAATTACAGTATACCAACTAAAAAGATGATAGTATGGAGAATTACCCAACTGCTTCATGTCCTAGAATTCTTGGAAAACACGCCGGAGGGACCTTAATTGAAAAAAGAAGTAAATCAAGAACAGAGTAAGTAAAATCAAGAAAACAAGAGGGATTGAACAGATTGTAAGAATTCCATACATTCAACTTCCAGAAAGTAAAATCGCTGTGACAGAGAGAAGTGCAGATGACTTTGATGCGAACTTCCCCAGATTTAGGAGGGTCCACCGTCACCTCCTCTATCACCAGCGGCGCCCCAGCTGACCTCGCCACCGCCGCTGCAAAAACCCACCACCGTGGCGTTGACCCCCCTCAGTTACACTCCACAAATACACACGCCCATGCACAAACACAGAAAAAGACGCTACCTTTAATTAGAGAAATACAGAGTTAATTACTTACATACCTCGGCATCTAATGGGCTTTCCGGCAGTTTCAGCCATTGTTGAATCTTGAAAGAGGAGAAGGTGAGGTGAACTGTCAACTGTGAAGGGGTTGATTTTATGGAGACGGTGAAATTGGATTATATGCTACACGTTTCCAACGCTATTAGCAGAGGCAGAGTGAGACGAAAGTTGAGGATTGGATTAATCCATGTTTAATTAATTTTAATCTGTAAAGATTTGGAATCAACCACCAGGGACTGAACTGGCCAATTACCATTAATGAGGATGATGCTCTTTTCGGAATTTAATATTTGGAATCTACAACGAGGAATCATTAATACTACCTCCATCTCACGAAAGTAGTCCACCTTTCCTTTTTGGTTCGTCTCATATATTAGTCTACTTTCTAAAAATGGTAAAGAATACTTGGCTATAATTAACTCTCTCTCCTCAGAATTAATTACAACCACATATTTTCTTCTTTATTGTTCTTTATTGGTTCGTGTGCCAATTCAAAAGTGAGTCCACCATGGGCACAATACCAATGCAAAGAGGAATATGTGGCTATAATTAATTGTAAGGAGAGAGAGTTAATTGTGGTCATATATTCTTTGTCATTTTAAAAAAGTGGATTAATCTATGCGACGGACCGAAAAGAAAACGTGGACTAATATAATGAGATGGAGGTAGTATTTAATTATTTCGGACGAGATCCTCTGTCTTAAATCAGTGTACCCAAGTTTTGATTTTCTCTATTAATGGTCATTTTGAGTTTGGTAATTAGTGTATGTCAAAACTTCCTAATTTTGTATCGGATACACCATTGGTATACTAATTTGGGGACAGATGATCTCATCCGCTATACGGAGTTCAATAAGCAAACTTGCAATACCTCATCATCTACACTATAGCATATTATTGTCATTTAAATACACAAATAGTACATATAATCCTATAGAGTGAGTGCTTCAAAAGAAAAGGCCACCTAAGTAGGGCGAGAGGAGATGGTACAGACGTTTGATCTTGGCTATCCAAATGTATTAAAAACTAAATAGAAACGAATTTTAATACAAACGAAAGGCCGAGATCAAACGTTTGTATCATGTCCGTTCCCGAGAAATTCACTTGACTTATCCATCCAAATCACACACCTTAGACTCTCCCCTTTTATTAGTAAATCAATAGCTTTGTTGATTTCTTCAAATCCCACCTCGTGCGTCACAAACTTGTCCAGTTCCAATTCCTGCACCAACATTTCAAAATTATTTTTAAAAAAATTAAAAATTTGTTGAACACTCTGTTTAAATGTGAATTGCTACTCTGTCCCTTGGAACTGTGTTGATGAAGAACTACCTTATCTATGTACTTCTTGATAAGTATGGGGATGTCCGACTTCGGTTTCAGACCTCCGAACAAGGATCCCGATAGAGTCTTTCCGTAATGGAGGACATCGTATGAGCTCAACGTTAGCTTCGCCCCGGGTTTATCCACCCCGAGCACCACCGTCTTACCCCATCCCTGTCCAACAAGTACAATGTGACTATCAAGAAGAAGACGTTTATTGCCCGAGCGGATATCAAAAGGCTGTGAAAGGAAACCTTTCGAGAGGAGGCGTATGCTTCCTCGACTATGGATGTTTTTCCAACACACTCGAAGCAATAGTCTGCTCCTCCATCTGTCATCTCAATTATGATCTGAAACAGAGTTACAGAACATGAAGTTTTCGAAGAAACTTGGACTAGCTTGAAGCTTATCAGGACATGGATGAGAAACTACCTCGCTCAGTCGTTTCTCTCCACAGCTTGTCGAGTCAACAAAATCGGTTACTCCAAATTTTTTGCCTGGAAAAATGTAGAATCAGTTTGGTTACAGGGAGAAGTTAACTTTTCCACATCTCTAGCAATGGACTAAGATGTATGAACACTCACTTATTTCAAACTTTTCCGGGTTCACGTCGATGCCAATGATTCTAGCAGCACCACACAATCTTGCTCCTTCTGCAACCTTGAGATATAGTAAAAGTCTAGTTTTCATGTTGCTTCATAAGTTTAAAATGATTTTATCTCAATGCAAAAGAGGGAAAGAACACAGAGAATCGAGCTTCTTACTGCCAACCCAATCGATCCGAGACCAAAGATGGCAACCGTAGATCCTGCTTCAACATTTGCAGTCCTCCACGCAGCTCCAACACCTGAAAAATAAATTTCACTTCATCAATGGGAGATCAATCTTCATATATAAAGAATCTTAACTTGATCGAAAAAGAAAGAAACCTGTTGACACTCCACAACTAAGGAGGCAAGCCCGGTTTGGAGGGATTTTCGAATCAATTTTCGCTACATTAGCAACATGAACAACTGTGTACTCGCTGAAACTAGACACGAATAGGAAGTGGTATAGAGTCTCTCCATTAAGGTCTTTAAATCTGCTCGATCCATCGTGCATCCAGGGATACACTCTGAAGGGAAACTTGGAGCAGAGGTTGCTTTTCTCGGATTTGCAATCTCTACACTCCCCACAAGCTGACATGAAAATCGGAATGACCATATCCCCTTCAACGAGCTCACTCACACCTTCGCCAACGCTCTCAACCACACTTTGAATGCAGAAACATCGAATCGTTTAGAATGCTTCATTTCGGAAACTAACTCTACACAAACTCCTTATGCCATCCAAGAAAGACATTCTTAGACTGATGCTAAACTAAGGCCAATCCTAATTCTTAGGAACCATAAACTTGTTATGAACAATACATCAACCAAGCATAACATCATAGCTTCGGAAATGAAATCAAAATATTTACGATTCATACGAATAGCTTCGAAAAATAAACTTACAAACTAAATCAAGATATGGAAAATTAGGGCTATGGGGGACTTCAACAAGCAGAATTTCACCAACTGATAAAATCACATGAAACTTAAAATAAAACAAAAATAAATAAATAAATAAAAAGATGAAAAAGCGATTACCCAACGGCTTCGTGTCCCAGAATTCTGGGGAAACAAGCGGGAGGAACCTTCAAAAGGGAAACAAAAACAAATCAATAAATGAAAACAAATGGAGCTGAAAATTACAGACGATTAATGGACGGTAGAGTGGCGATGGCGACATTCAAGTTGAGGAAGGTGACATCGCTGTGGCAGAGAGAGGAGCATATGATTTTGATGCGGACTTCGCCGGATTTAGGGGGGTCCACCACCACCTCCTCTATCACCAGCGCCGCCCCTGCTTCCCGCGCCACCGCCGCTGCGAAACACCGACGGAAAACTTCAGCGCTTAGTTTTCACGCACAGCACACACTAACATAAGTACAGTAATTCTACCTCTGCATCTTATGGGCTTTCCGGCGGTTCTGGTGGAGTCGCCGGCGGCGTCGGCCATTTCAGTTCCCAGAGAAGAAATTGAAGCGGAAAACGATTTCGGAGAGGATGAAACCGGTGGGAGTCGAGGTGGGTCCAATTTAAAGGCAAATAGTTTCCATAAATAGTATTTCCATTTTACCAAGATTACAGTTTCTTGTGTTACTAATATTGGAAATTCTTCAACATTGTGCAATGATATCATTTATGTATATTATTTCGAATGTCGTAAAAATATTTAAGAAACGTATCATCTCTAAAACGACGATGGATATTCAAGAAATGTATCAATTTGACATGAATTAAGAAGGAGAAATTCATCTATCCAAGAAACGTGTCGTCTCTAAAACGACGATGAATATTCAAGAAATGTATCAATTTGACATGGATTAAGAAGGAGAAATTCATCTATCCATCCAAATCACGCATCTGAGGCTCTTCCCCTCGATCAGGAGATCGAAAGCTTTATTGATGTCTTCCAAAGCAACCTCATGAGTCACGAACTTATCGAGCTCCAACTCCTGCACGACCACGAACACACACGACGTCACATTTTACACAAATACGAAACTTCTGAAAACGTTTTCGATTTCAAACTAAACCGACCTTGTCCATATATCGCTTCACAAGAATAGGTATGTCCGACTTAGGTTTGAGGCCTCCGAAGACGGCCCCCATGAGCGTCCTCCCGTTAACAAGGACGTCGGAGTAGTCCAACGTCAGAGCCGGCCCCGGTCGATCCGCTCCGAGCACGACCGTCTTTCCCCATGCCTATAAATCCACATCAAGAGTCATTGCATAAACAAGTGGAGTAAACTATGTTAAGAAAAGTGATGAGAAACCTTTCTGCAGCAAGCATAAGCCTCCTCAACTAAGGATGCATTTCCTACACATTCAAAGCAGTAGTCTGCTCCTCCATCGCTCATCTCATTCACAATCTGGCTTATACTCTTTTCACCGCATGCGTTCGAGTCGATAACGTCGGTTACTCCGAATCCTCTACCTACATCATCGATACTTTGAATCGCGAAAGAAGATAAGTGAAATGAGACGGAGTGAGTATAGACGACAGCTTACTTAGTTCGAGTTTCTGAGGGTTGATGTCGATGCCTATGATTCTAGCCGCGCCGCACAATCTCGCCCCCTCTGCAACCTTTTCGAAACAAGTTAACTCGAGTTTTGATCGTGATCGTATAGTTTTTTATATAGATTAATGAAAGTTTATTACTGCTAATCCAATTGATCCCAAACCAAAGATGGCAACCGTCGATCCTTCTTCAACCTTTGCACACTTCCATGCAGCTCCTACACCTTCAAGAAAAGTACTAATCAACTAATTAGCTAGTTGATCAAGAATTTGAGCATGATCCCTTTTTGTACCGGTTGAGACGCCGCAGCTGAGGAGGCAAGCTCTGCTGGGAGGCATGTTCGGGTCGATTTTAACAACATTGGCATCACGAACGACTGTGTACTCCGCGAAGCTTGAGACGAAGAGGAAATGGTACAGAGTCTCTCCGTTGAGGTCTGAGAATCTGCTGCTTCCATCTTCCATTACATGAGACTTTGCAAATGAGTATGTGGAGCAATGGTTGCTTTTAGTGGACTTGCAATCTCTGCACTCCCCGCACTCTGCTTGGAACGTCGGGATCACCAGGTCGCCTTCGACTACGCCTCCTACGCCTTCGCCTACGCTCTCGACAACACTTTAAATACACGGACTTATGGTTAGACGACTATTAAACTCCCGGGATTGATGAAAAATAAGGAAGAGATTTTTCACGTACCCCACGGCCTCGTGGCCAAAGATTCTTGGAAAACGTGCAATCGGAGCATCCTTCGAGATTATTGGTTTATATTATGATTCCCGATATTTAGAATCGGAGCTAGAAAACAAGTATATCAACTCAAACTCAATGATTAAACACATACACTGAGTTTCCAGAAAATGAGATCGCTATGGCAAAGTGAAGAGCATATGATCTTGATGCGGACTTCTCCGGCTTGAGGAGGGCCCACCACCACCTCCTCGATCACCAGCGCCGCCCCTGCCTCCCTCGCCACCGCCGCTGCAACGCCACCACTTTAGTCACACGCACACCTGACTCCGTCCCAAACGAAACGCACATACTATATATATATGTATAGACATAATTACCTCTGCATTTTATGGGTTTCCCTGCAGTTTTCTCCATTGCTGAGGACTGCAGTTTCTGCAACGAGAGACTTTATATTATTAATCTTGATTAATTTTTCGATTTTCCGAAATTTGATAGTGATAACTATAGTATAGTACGCAAGCAAATAAAATACATCTCGTGCTTTGATACTTGATTCGGCTCAATATAATAAACACGTTGAAAATGAAATACAACCTACTCCTCCACTATATACTACTACATTGTTTGGATTATTTAAATTTAAAGGATTGGAATAACGTGAATGAATAATTAAAAGTCATTTATTTGATAACTTTAGACTAAAGCCATCGATTAATTTGTGCCAACGTCCTTTTCTTGCTTCTCATTTTGTTTAATACTTTTCTTTAGCAACTTAGGTAGACACACAAACACAACCACTTAGTCACTCGCTCGAACGAACACTCGATAATTGATATGACTCGAACACCTGATATATGGGTTGGAACTTGGAAGGATGATGTCTACCATTCGCTTTTTATTAACTATTTTCGGAATGCTTGTGAATAGGAAATAAATTTTATTCCTTCTGTTCTACTTCATTTTACTTTTTTTTTTTCCCTCTCTCGATCGGAACGTCCTATTTCAATTGACTTGTCTTCCCTAAAATGTAAAGAATTAACCATTGCCGTTCAATGTGGATCCTTAATTTTCAGTTTTAACATTCTGTCTAAAATCTCGTGTCGAAATTAAAATAAATCGATTCATTTTGAAGGAGTATACGATTGCAATTATAATCTCTCAAAAATAATAATGGACTGGAAAAAGTTATGGGCTGAAATAAGAAAAATCCAGAAACGAGGCCCAATTGGTTTAAAAAATTGAATCTTGATGGGTGGACTCTAGATCCTTCTGGAACGAATTCGATCTTCGGACATGGCGATTGTGAATCTCTGATTGCGATTTTGCTAAAATTCCCCGCATCGCACGTTCCAGTATTCTTTTCCCGTCAAGATCATTTCTTGAAATTCCTGGCTTCTTCGAATTAACGCCCTTTTTTCCTCCTCGCCCTTCTCCGTTTTTTCCTCCGATAATCCCAGAGGTTTGATTTTCTGCTATATTCTTGCATTTCTCGATGCTGAATTGCTTTTTCCTCCTTTTTATTTTTGTATGCGAATTGCCATTGTGAACCCTAAGGCCTACTTGTTTTTATTTTCTGTTTTTTTTTTTTTTTTTTTTTGGTATTGTGTGATTGCGATTGAAGAAAACTTCCCCATTTCATTGGTATGATTTTTCCAGAATGCGCGGTTTCTTCCATATAATTCACTGGCTGCTCTTTGTGAGGAACTTCTTTTAAGCTGTTGCATTGATTCGCTATTAGACTAATTTGCTAGCCTTTTGTTGTTTAGCATATATTGAACTTGGCAATTGAGGGGTTTAAGGTGCGTCACATTTTTGTCTCTATGAGGCTTGTATTACCTTTCATGATCAACCTCTAGTTCATGAGCTCGTCGTGCCCTTTTCGTTGCAATGATAGGAATCGCAAATGTTGTAAACCCTGATTGTATGAGTTTTATTGTTTCAGATATAAGCAGTGATATTGAAGTTACATGGCTGAGTCGAAGCCCAGTGATGGCTCTAGTACAAGTAATGTCTCTGGTGAAAGTTCTGGATCAAGCCTTCAGCTCAATGTCAAGACCCTGGATTCGCGGATCTATAAATTTAATGTGGATAAGGATGTACGTTCATAAACCCCTGTGATTACTCTGCATAAAAATATGATTGTAGATGCATATTTAAGGAGGAATTGGATGCACATTCTAGTCCTTCATTCTGTATCAGCCATACATTCTTGATCCTAGTAAATATTGGTGGTTTATATGTTCTTCACACCTTATGAAAAGAGAAGATATAAGAAAATGAGGAACAGGCTTTCATTTGGCTATGGCATCTATACCATAAGGGTCATTTTGCATTGTCACCGTGTAACATGTTGATTCTCACCATTTCAGATGCGTATATCAGCATTTAAGGAGAAAATAGCTGTTCAAAGTGGTGTGCCTGTTGGGCTGCAGCGTCTAATTTTTAGGGGCAAGGTCTTGAAGGATGATCAACCTCTTTCAGAATATAGTATCCTACTGATTAGTGCGTGTATTCATGCTCTTTTTTATGCCTGTACCATCGTTATGATTTTTGTATGCTAAATATATCGAAAATACCACAAGCCTTGCAGCTTGGTGGTGTCCCTCCCTTTTATGATGGTGAGTCGGGGTCCTATTCCCTATTTTCCTTCCTCAAAATAAAAGTTTTAGAGTTTCATGAAAAGATCTTTCAGTTCAATATCCAAAAAACATTATTCAATGTCTTTATTGCAATATATGTGATTTTTAATGATCTTGTTCCATGTGCATGTTTATCCGTATGTGGCATCATCTTATTAATTTTGAAATATTTTAAATTAGATTGTAGAGATATTGTAGACCTTGTATTATATTTGTGACTGTCAAGATAGATGAGGTTAAGCTTGTGTTCTTCATCTCCACGGTTTATGCTTAACAGTGTAATAGACTTGGAAAATGACGATACATTACATTTAGTTGAAAGGCAGCCACAGCCTTCTGCTGGACCTAATGCTGGAGAGGCAACTCCAAGCAATGGTAACAGAGGTAGTGAGAGAAATTGTGTTTTCATTTGGCTTTAACTGCGATTTCTGACCTCTTCAAGGGGTTTTCTCAAGTTTACTCTTTGCTTCTATTTTCTGGCTTCAGGACAGGATTCTGCTGGTGGGCCACTCCATCGTATTGGCCCAATCGCTCAGAGTATAGTAATGGGGACCTTAAATGTTGGGGATCCAGGTGAAGCTGTAGTGCCAGATCTAAGTCGGGTATGTATGTGTTATGCTTGGTTAGTCCACTAAAATTTGGTGGAAGTGGAACTGTGTAAGCTGTATCCTCTGGTTAGTTTACTGAATTGGCCTGCTTTTTTAGGTGATTGGAGCTGTATTGAACAGCATTGGGATCGGTAACATGGCAGGAGGTGGCTTCCAACCTGGGCCTCAGGTATTATTTTATTAAATTTAGCTATCAGCTGGGCTTCCAACCCTTTTTCTTTAAATTTTATTCTTTCCACAGTCTTGTAGATGCTCATGTAGTTGTCATGTTCTTCATATAATGAGTCTTGGACTTCGGTGTTCACCCAGTTGACGATTTGTTTATGCGGGTTCGCGGTCATGTGACCTCCAAGCTGAATAAAATGGCATCCTATATCTTGATTTGGTGTTATTGAAGAATCTTCATGTTACATTCTTTTTCCAGTTAACATGGCCGTGTAATGTCACTTCTCATTTTCAGGCTTCTCATGGAAATGCAGCTGAAGGGTCCCAGGGTGATGCTGGCAGAGAAAATCAGAGTAGAGAAAATCAGAGTGGAAGTCAGTCCAACCCGTGGCAAGCCTTCCAAGGCCAATCTGCACCCCATCCTACACAAGTCCCATTGGGAGCAACGTTTGCTATTCCATCTTTGAACATGGTAGAAAACTCACATGTCTTCCATCAAAGCCTTGAATAAGGTCTTCCTTTTTTTTGTTCACATGAATGTTTATTTTAGGATTATCCTAACAGGCTCGGTCTCACCCTTTTACAGCCCGTTCCTGATTCATTGAGCACACTTGTCGAATATATGAACCGGATGGAACATGCATTGTCACAGAATGGTAATAACATTGATATCCTTGCATGTCGTCTTACTTTCATAAGACAATAGAATGTCTTACCAGGATTCCTATGGTTTAGGTAATCAACCCGACCAGTCCACTTCTACTGGCAGCACACCTTCTACTGTATTGCCTCCAAATCCTCGTGGCGTACCAACAGTCGAAGGTCTGAGCATAGTTCTACAGCAAGCTCAACGTCTCCTTGCTGATCATGCCGTCCCAGCGATATCTGTAAGCACTTTTCCACGAGATTATATTTCTCTCCGTTTTTATTGTCATGGTTCTGATGCTATTTATGATGTGTACAACTTTGTAGCGAACTGCAGTTCGTTTTAATCAAGCAGGTGGATTCAATGATCCTACAGTAAGGGGGCAAGTACAGTCAGAATCTATTCAGTTAGGCATGGCTATGCAGCATTTAGGTGCTCTTTTTCTAGAGCTTGGGAGGACTATTTTGACGCTTCGCATGGGACAAGCTCCTGTATGTCTTTATGCTTTAGCCCAGATAGTTTCCATTTTCTAGTATGGCAGCCATTAACTTTTTCCTGGTATTATGTAGGCTGACTCTTTTGTGCATGCTGGGCCTGCTGTTTATATATCTCCATCCGGGCCCAATCCCATCATGGTCCAGGTTTGTTAGTAAATGCTCGTCTGTAAGAATTATCGTTTCTGCATGCTATCCAACAATGCACCTTACTTGTGGGTTTTCATGTGTCACAGTAACATTATTTTTGTGCAAGGCAATTGAGGCACATTTTGAAAATATGTTCGTCAACCTTGCTGCATTTTGATGACATATATTGAAGCTTTCATCTGCTAATTTTATGTGCAATAAAAATCTGGATTCATGAGATACGTCCTCCGTGGTTCTTGTTTTGGTTACCAAGAAGTCGGTCTAGGTGTTATCTGAAGGCTTGTGCATGTGCCGCTTGTATATGTTAATGGATGGTTCATACATGGCATTTCCCTTAATGTCTATAATCTATTACTAGTAACTATCTTTTTTTCTTATAATTTTGAACTATTAGCTGATTTGGTAATAGGCAAATGATCCTGACTAATCCTATTCTGCAGCCATTTCCTCTCCAAACTGCCTCTCTTTTTGGTGGTTCATCTGGTGTCCCAACAAGTTCTGTACCTTTGGGTCCCGTCGGTGTTGCAACTGTTCCTAGGAATGTAAATATTCACATTCACACAGGTATGTTCTATTTAACAAATGCACTTACAAGAGTTCTGCAAACGGAATATAAGGGCATTCAATATTAAACCAGGCGGAGCACTGGCACCTTCAGCCTCGACAGCTGGTAACAGAGGTCCACATGGAGAAGGAACTCAAGGGCAACCCGTTGATGCAAATGCGCCTCCTGGTTCCGGTCAAACTAATAGTTCGACGGGGTTTAATATTAGCAGAACTACTGTCCAGTCACAACCTATCATGTTTTCTTCCTCTGGTTCTGTACCCACTGGTACTGGTAATCAACAGTTTCAAGATCCTAGATCTGTTCCCCCTCTTATAGCTGAAATCAACTCCCAGATTAGAAGCTTAATTCTCAACGCACAGGGAGAAAATCGTGCACCATCAGGTATGAACAACTCCAAAAATACAATTGTTACATAGCGTAACTTTATATTGAAGTGCATCCTTTTGTGAATGCCGATCAGATGGTTCAACCAATCAAGAGGGTGGTGCAAGTTCGATTGTTAGAGATACGGATTCGGGAAGACCTGCTGCTTCTGTGGCTGGTGAAACCAACAATATGGTTGACCAGAAGGTCAGAACTATAAGCAATATGATTATGTTCTGTTACTCCACAATTTTCTTACTGAATACAAACTGACAGGTCCAAGCTGCATATCGCCAACCTGAGAGTGAGCCTTCTGCAGCTACTGATGGAGGCTTGCATAACAGGTCGGGCACATCCAATCAAGGTACCAGTAGCACTGGTGGTTCTTCGGATATTCCTATTGGATTGGGAGTTGGAGGTCTTCAGCCTAAGGTTTGGTCTTCTTATTATTGCTTTGAGCGGAAACACCTTGTTCTTGCTGTATATGACTTCCTCTTTTACTATTGCATTATAAGTTTTAAATACTTACTAGTGTGTGTAATCTTTTATCATTACTCATGGTTATCCGTGTTTGTGATAGAGGCGAGCGAAGCAGCCACGAGCAGAACCCAAAGGTGTTGACAGTTCAAGTGGTGATAGTCAGAACCAGCAAGCTAGAGCAGTAGGTCAACATGTTTTGCAGTCTCTCGCATCACGTTCCACAGGGGAAAATACGAATCCGTCATCTTCAGCACAGGCACCTAATATTGCCATGCCAGCGACCAGGCAAAGTGCTGATGATGGCCCAAATGATATGGCAGATGCAATGTCTCAGATTCTGCAGGGTCCGGCTCTGGATGGCCTATTGGCTGGAGTTTCGCAGCAGACTGGGGTCGGTTCACCAGATATGCTGAGAAATATGTTGCAACAATTCACTCAAAACCCGGCAATGAGAAATACAGTGAATCAAATTGCACAACAGATGGACAACCAAGATCTCGGAAGCATGTTTTCAGGTTCAGATAGAGGCCCGGGAGGAGGACTTGATTTATCGAGAATGATGCAACAGATGATGCCTATTGTAGCCGGAGCTTTAGGAGGCATTGCACCTGGTTCTGGACCAACGCCTCCCGCAGAATCCATGCTCTCCGAGAGTAGTTCAAGAGGGATGGCTGGAAACCCTCAGGTTGGTGTCTGAAAATATATACACATACGTTGCTATGAACTTCATGCTGTATATTGATTTTAAATCGTCAAAGCTCTCTTGCGTGCTCCAGATAATCCGTGTAAATCACATCTCGTAGGCTTCATAATCTGATAACTCTCTGATCATCTCGTCTGTATCAGCAGATCGATCTCCAACAAATAGTTGAGGAGCTTACGAACGATGCTTCATCTCAACAAGTCTTCCACTCTCTAGTAGATGGGGCAGCAAACGTTTTAGGTGATGGCAGTGCAGTGCAAAATCTTGCAAATGAGCTCGGCAATCAAGAAGGGCTCGCTCAGGTACCCCTTCTTTCTTTACCTTCTTCGCCTAATAACTCAATCATATTCACAAGTATACACATTCACAATGCTCGTTAACTCGTTTAGGACTTCATGGAGATGCTCCAACGCGACTTGTCTCGACGATTTCACGACGACACGGATTGATTTTGTCCAAAAGGTGTGGTTGTGTAAAGAATTGATGTTCAAGTACATTTGTGGTTGGGTTGGGCGACATATTTATTACTATATTATTATTGTATCTTAGAACATTATATTTCTTGAAAATGATGGCTACATTTTGAGTTTTGTTAGGCTTCTTTTTGGCCTTTAATTGTATATTTGAAACAATGAGATTTTGGTATGCTAAATGCTACTATTACTATGTTTTGTTTTTTTTTAATATTTGTTTCTTCCAATATTTATCGAGCACATTGGTTAAATGAAATAGATAATACTTAGTAGTAATTAAATAAATAACTTGTTATTTATAATATCATGGAGTAAACTATATGAAATTTGGAGAGAGGTGTTAAATTCTAGGATTACACTTCCCTAAATAATTAATGGGTGATTTTTCTTTAGTAACGTTTTATCCAATAAGGAAACGCAACGTGTTCCATCGGACGGACTAAAAAGGAATTAGTAAATTAGTATAAAGGGACTGAGAGTAATAAATAGAATTTGGGAGAGAGAAGAGAGAGAGGAAGAAAACAAGAACCCTAGAGAGTGGCTCGTTACTCACTGAGTTTGGGAGGAGCTGAATCGTGAATTCGAGCAGGGAAAATGGCGAGTGCGGAAGAAGGCAAAGAAAAGCTAAAACCCGCCGCCGGATTTCGAGGCGGCCTCAAGTATCCCGGCTTCTTCGAGAATGTTAAGAAAAACAAGGGAAGCTTCTTGCAGTTCGTGATTATGACCGGAATTCTCTTCACGAGCTTGCGATCTCTCGGCCAGAAGTACGGCATTCACGAACTCACGGAGGAGACCGCCGCCCTCAGGGAAGAGCAGGAGAGCCTCATCGCTCGGGTGAATCACATCAAGCAGAGCCTTCGTGCCGAGGCCGCCGCCGAGCCCACCGGAGCTTTCGCTGCTAGGCTTCGCCTCCTCATCGGAGATGAATGATGTACCCGATCGTTCTCCTTTTTAAGAAATTAGGATTCTATCAATAATATTGTTACAGAATCAGGGTTTTAGGGAGGGTTATGGATATGATATAACTATGGTTGGTCGAGATATGTTGTTTCGTTGAGGATTTTGAACTGAAATTATTCATCTTAGTTTGCATCCTTTTTGCTGGAATTGTTGGTGGTTAATGGAATTGAGGTTTTGAGGATTCTGGAATTGATATTTGCTGGTATAATTCTTGTTCGGTATGTTGCTGAATTGGGATTGGAGTTTTGAGTTTGCTTAATCTGTGTAAGATATGTGTTTACTTAAGCTTTCACGACGTTCGCATTGTGATCACCTTGGTAACTATGGAAGCCTCGAATGATCATTTCAAACAATTTAGATCCCATACTTATGAATTGAGCCATTTCTTCTTTTCTAGCTCTAATGATGTTTGTTTCTCGTTTATTTACTCTCGTTCTTTTGAGTTTGTGGATTTATTCATACTGAGCTCAGCTCAGCCTTGAGAAGCTGTCCCTGTTTCTGAATTGGTGATTATCGCATTTCTTTGATATACTATTATAGTTTGAGGTCACTAGTGAACAATCTAGTTAATGGCATTGTTCGATTGCTCAGAATGCCTTCAAGGGAGATCTTGAGGTCCAGTGCGTGGATTAAGGTTTGTTTCTGAAGGAACTACCTAAGAGGGCATGTTGCTTGCTAAATATTTTCTGTGCTAAATTATTCAGTGTTATATGCATTTGCTACATGGTTTACTTTGTTGATGTCACGATGAACTTTCAAAACTTCTTTCCCCTCTGTTTCAGCTTCCAAGTTCACAAATGGATATGTATGAGGGCTTTGGCTCAGCTCTTGTCTTCGATCCCAGTGCTGGCTTAGTTGCAGTGCCTGCAGAGAACTGCCGCGTCCAACTTTATAGTCTGTTTGATGATCGTGAGATTTCTGAGGTGAGAGTGGCCGGTGAAGCTGTTTGTCTGGACATATTAAGCAATTCAGTTTTAAATTCAATCATTTCAAATGGATCTTTGCCTTCATTTACTATGAATTGGTTGAAGTTTTGCATTGCTATAACTATCTCTATCTGTAAAGGTGTGGGTTATTATGCGCTGCATTTAATCTTTTCTTTTCATTCTTTCTTTGTCTTTTTTTTTTCCCTCCCATGCATGCATCTATGTATATCTTCTTTTGTTGTGATGGAGGTTGGATGAGGGCAAAATGGGTAGTTCCTTTTTACACTAGTTGAAGCACCAAAAGTCTGGTCTTGACATTGAGAGTTCCATATAGTGTTTTCGATTGTTCCTTAAGACATATGTACTACTATTTTTCTATTTGTGGGTGTTGACATTGAAGGTACTGTGCAAACTATGGATTCGTATATTGAGAAAATTCTCTTTGGCAGGAAGAAGCCTATGACTACGGCTGCGATGGATCATCTGTCCTGGCTGTTGCTGCAGACAAAGTTATAACTTTGTGGGAACCAGACCGGAATACTCTAATGGCTGTAACTGGGGATACTCTAGAGGTCAGTCACATTTTAATTGTACTGAATGCTCGTTTACTTACTTCTTGGATCTGTGTGTCCTCTCTCGGTCTATTTCCTGTGTGTCCTGGTCGACTGCACTATCCTAATATTGTTATACATCGAATGATTTTACTTTGCATCTCATTTCTGGCATATTTTCGAGAGAACGTTAGGGTGAATATTCATAAACTACAACATGATGATGGCCCGACTCTCTCCGTCTTCGGAGTATCATAGAAGAAGCTACTAGAAATTAGACTGCTATTTCCCAGGCCCCAGTGTTGGCTTTATGTAGTTTTATAGTATGAGTAGCTACTTCTACTTCCTTCCACACTTTATTCTTAATATAGCACGCCAACTCCTCTAAGGGAAAAAAAATAAAAAAAGAGAAATATAACTTTATTTAGGTATTGAATGGAATTTACTACTACTATAATTCACAGCTGCAATCACGGTGCGTTTATTGAATTGAAAAATATGCATAAAGAGAAAAAAGCGTGGTGGAAGGGAGGGACACTTTTGCCTAGTCTTCACGTCTCAACAATTTCAAGCACTCGTCCCACTTCCGCGGGTCTACATTTTGAGAATGTATTATGTATCTTTGTGGTCTCTTAATAGTACACCGTCAACAAACGAATCAAATGAAACGAGAGGGGAAATGTTACCATGGCAAAACTGCATTTATATTTAAAAGTTTTGCTTTAATTTGATCCCTACAAAAATTAAATCCAACTGTCGAGTGCGGCAAGAGCCAACACTCTTCATAAAAGCCAATATAAATATACGGCCCACATTTTTTATTTATTTATTTGTAATATAGTTATATATTAATATATTTCACCTCGATTATTTTCGGTTGTTGCATTGAATTGCCAAGTTGCCCTAATTTTAAGTTTTAAGAATGGATGGTTTAGTAAAATGCATGATCAATAGTACTTATAAAGTGAGACGAGAGATTTAGGACGGAGGGAGTAATACATAATAAATAAATAAATGAAGATGAATACAGAATAAAAGAAAGGAGTGTTGAAGTAGTGGAGTCCCTTTTTATCCAGTTTTATTGAAAGAAAGCAAGATTTTGAAAAGGGTCGAACCTCCTTCATGTGCACACGTGAAACGAATTAAACCTACCTTATGTTATGCTATATTTTTCACACATATAACCCTGCATTTTTGCATTTTATTATACTGCACCACACAGAATTCTGGATCTCAATAATTGAAATTTTATTTCTAGCTATTAACTAAGATGATTCTTAGTGCATTTGACCTTTTGTAAAACTAAAATAAATTTAACTAACAAGTCAACAAGTTTGGGCATCAACTTGCATATCTTATTTCCTTTTCTAATCCACATTGTAATTGCTCATAAATGCATGACTAGGTTTTGATACGGTCTTTTAAAAATATAAATCGATAGATCTGTATGAACCTTAACCATCCGATCGAGTAGTGGAAGAATTGGAAATTTAGCTTGAAATGTGCTGACATAAAAAAAATCATCGAAATGAAAGTGTTGAGTAAACAAAGTTGCCATCCATCGATTCCTCTGGCACTGCCATCGAGAACTTTATAAACTTCAAACGTATCCAATAATGTATGTAGAGATCGTCTCAAGTGTAGTCTATCTTCTCTACTTACATACAATTTTCATGCTACCTAAATAGATTTTACTCGATCGTTACGCACTGAACGTAACGGCTGCATGTTTCCGCAACATGTGAAGAAACATAAGTAGATCAAGAGAGAGAGGGAGTAGGGCAAAGGTTAGGAGAGGAAAGGGAAAGGGAAAGGAACGAGGGAGGTGGGTCCCACAATCGGAGGTGGGACGCGGTGGTACAACTTACCAATGCACATGCATTCTCCGTGGCTGCCGTCAATCCCCTCTTTCTTCTTCTTCCCTCATTTCATTTATTCATTAAAATAAAAATAAAATACATAAAATGCAGTATTATTATTATTCTTAATATTAATTTATAATTAATAAAAGCATTATTCTTGAATAATATTCCTCCAAACCCAAATGAGAACACGGACATAGGCATGTGAGTGGCCCATTAGCCCCATTTTTGTACTCATGGACCGACCACCGACACTTCCACTCTCTCTCTCTCTCTCTAAAAACAATATTGTTTCTTGTTTTTGGCCCATGTGTTGTGGGATCATTGCTAATTTGTTTCACTAATCAGAAACAGTGGACTATGAAAACACACTTTATTTAATCCATTTTCAAATTCAAAAAATGTGATTACACTATCACATGCAAAATTAAAAGAAAATTTGTGATTAGTATTTGAAAAACACCTTAATTACCCTAATCATTACACATTTGCTCCATTTATTTGACTTTCTCCTTCATCAATCAATTTTTTTTTAAATTTTTTTCAATTTTTACCCTAATTATAATTTCCCTCCCTTTTATTACAGCCACAAAGAAAGTCACTTGATCACAATTGACTTTCTTTTATCTTTTCTTTATCAAAATTTCTTTTATTTTTAATTTTTTTCTTTTAAAAGTGAAATTGAGCAATCTGTATCCCACCTTATATATGCGATTGGCCCTTCATTCACTTTACTCTTTAACACCATTCTTCTAACTACCCTCCACCTTCTCATTACATACCACCATCTCTCTCTCTCTCTCTCTCTCTCTCTCTCTGTTTCTCTCATCACCCCACAAAAACAAGAAAACATATAAGGCCAAAACAGTCGACATTTTCTCCACCTCCACAATGGCGTCGCCGCCGCTCAAGCTAGCGGTTCTCTTCCTTTTCTTGGCCGCCGCCGCCGCCGACAGCCCTTACCGATTCTTCACGTGGAATGTCACTTACGGCACCATCTACCCCCTCGGAGTTCCTCAGCAGGTTCTTTCTTTTTCTTTTTCTTGAAAAAAAGCTGATGATTCTTGACTAATGAAAAGATGATGTTTTTTGCCATGTTTGTGCAAATGTGAGGACAACCCTTTTCCAGTCTCTGAAAAGGGTGTCTGAATATGCCATTTTCTTGAATTTCTTTCCATTGATTTCTAATTTATTTTATGGTGCAGGGTATTTTGATAAATGGGAAATTTCCTGGGCCGGAGATTTTCTCAGTCACCAACGATAACATCATTGTCAATGTTTTTAACAGTTTGAACGAACCTTTCCTCATCCACTGGTAACCATCTCAAATTCTCTTTCCACTAATTAATTTCTAAAATTTTATTACAACAAAGAACATTTCATAATCCAAGCTACAGTCTTTGCTTGTGTTTTCATACATGATGATATGTGTCTTAAAACATTCGTACATACTAGATCAACCATGTCTTATTGTCCTCTCTCTCTCTCTCTCTCTACTTTTCTTGCACATTAAGCGACTTAATTATTTCATGATGGACCTTTTAGTACCACTAAACATTAGATTAGGGTGCGGTGGATCAAGATCATCTTTTTTTAGCTTTCATTAAATTGAAAAATCAAACACATGTAGAATTTCTGACATGATTCATTCGACCTCGAAAAGTAGTAATCTTTTTATCTTTTCAAGAAAATTCCCTCTCATTTCTGTTAATAAATAAACTGGTAATTTTAAATGCAATTCACGGACAACTCAAACTGTATTTAATTATCACTAGCTAGGGCGGTGGAAATACATATAAATTTATTATGTATTTCATCCTTAATATTTTCAACTATTACAATAAATTCCCACCTGCTAAAAAGGGACCTGCCTCTTCAATAATTGCACCATTTTAGTTAAAAAAATTTGACATAAGAAATTTCATGATGGGAAACAGCATCAACCCTAGCTTAGATCACTTCAAAAATGTGGTTATTTTTATGTGAAATTTGCATTTATAGTGGGAGGAAATAAGCACATGGATTTTTAACAATAATATGAATGAATGCACATGGGGTGTTACATCATAAATTTGTCAAGATCCACTTTTTTCTTGTTACTCTCTCAATATTTTTGCACAATTATTTAGGTACAACATTATTATTATTTTTATATATGTAGTATTAACTTGTGTTTTTCTACAAGTGGGAGATCTTGTAATTTATTTTTTCATGAATGTCGTTACAAAATTCAGTCAAAAGTAGACAAAAACAAAATGAAATTGAAGTACTATACATGTGTGACATGTCATTTTTATTTTGTCAGAGGTTATAAAAAATTATTTGAGCTTGTATTATACGGTATTTGATTTTTTTGTCACTTTATAAAAGTATTTGATTACTATTTATAGATAATTAGCTATAGATCTGAATGCATGAAAGCTGGAAAATACATTTTCTTGAAGCTTCAATCACTTTTCTTTTCTTTTCTTTTATTCCCACCTTTTAATTTGGAATTTTTCATCTTTATAAGCAAAATGAGCCTTACAAGTAATATATATGTGACTAATATATATGTGACGTATAAAATGATAAAGCATGTCGACACTTACGTATGACAGATGTCTTTCGAGTGAAATGTGGTTGTGTAGTAGTATTTTTTTAAAGAGATATGCAAAATCATATGTCTGTATGTGAAACAGGAGTGGAGTGCAAAACAGGAGGAACTCGTTCGAAGACGGTGTGCAAGGGACGACGTGCCCGATTCCCCCGGGCCGGAACTTCACATACATGCTACAGATGAAGGATCAGATAGGGAGTTTCTTCTACTTCCCATCATTGGGATTTCAAAAGGCTGCAGGTGGATTTGGAGCCATTAAGATTCTAAGCAGGCCCTTAATCCCAGTCCCCTTTGATCCACCTGCAGATGATTTCGCCCTCTTGATCGGAGATTGGTACAAAACTAATCACACCGTAAGCGTCTCTTTATCTATCTATCTATAGTACTACGAACATGAAGTGAAATCAAGAAAATGCTAGTTGTCACATGAGATGAGAGTTTCAATCTTTATCAAAACTTTATTCTTTTTGGAGTATAGATTAATACATTTTAAGTAATGAAAGTGACAAAAAAAGTTCCTTATGTACCAAATGTTTCAATCAATTTCTTAATGTAAAAAGCCAAAAATAAATGAAATACTAATAAACAATAATGTTTGTTATTTAAGAATTTGTTTGTTATTTATTTTCCGGTGTCGGTAACATATAGTGGGCCTACAGTATTAATTATTGCTTACTACTTTTGGGGCCTGGCCCATTTATTTCCAATAACTTATTGTCCATTATTTTAAGTGGGCCCACCACAAACAACTGCTTCTACTTAGGTTTCTAGTGTATTTTGGACGTTGGAGTGGTCGTCACGTGTTAAAAATATTTATAAATCGTATTGTAATAAGCGTTGGGACCCACTGATGTGGCTGTGGTGCTGGCATGTAGGTGTTGAGGTCACATCTGGACAAGGGCAAGAAGCTGCCGCTCCCCCACGGTATCCTCATCAACGGCCGAGGGCCCAACGCCACCGCCTTCTCCGTCAACCAAGGAAAGACCTACCGTCTCCGGATATGCAATGTCGGGTTGCAGAACTCCCTCAACTTCCGCATCCAGGGCCACAAGATGAAGGTGGTTGAGGTGGAAGGAACTCACACCCTCCAGATCAGCTACTCCTCCCTCGACGTCCACCTCGGGCAGTGTACCTCCGTCCTCATCACAGCTGATCAGCCGCCTCAGGACTACTATGTCGTCGTCTCCACCCGCTTCACCACTCCGGTCATCTCCACCACCGGCTATCTCCGCTACTCCAGCTCGAACCGCCCTGCCTCAGGTCCCCTACCGGGCGGCCCCACCACTCAGATTGACTGGTCCCTCAATCAGGCCCGTTCACTGAGGTATGGAAATGTCTTACCAACCGAGCTGCCTCTTCTTATTCTTGATATTTAGTAGTAGATTTTGAATGTTTTTGCATGTTTGGATTTGTAGGACTAATCTGACGGCAAGTGGGCCGAGGCCGAATCCCCAAGGATCATACCACTACGGCATGATCCCTATCGTCAAGACTATCAGGTTGGCCAGCTCAGCTGGACAAGTGAACGGCAAGCAGAGATACGCGCTCAACAGCGTGTCCCATGTGTCGCCCGACACGCCCATGAAGCTTGCGGACTACTTCAAGATAGACGGAGTCTTCCGCACGGGGAGCATCCCAGAGTCTCCCCGTGGTGCTGGGATATACCTCGATACATCCGTCTTGGGGGCCGACTACAGGACCTTCATCGAGATCGTTTTCGAGAACTACGAGAACATCGTGCAGAGCTATCATCTCAGTGGCTACTCCTTCTGGGTAGTTGGGTAAGTTGGAGCTTCAAATCCCACGTCGATTTCTTTTTCCGGTTATATGCATTATCACTAAACGATCGAGATTTGTACACCTGAAACAGAATGAATGGAGGGCAATGGAGTTCATCT
Source organism: Thymus mandschuricus (assembly GCA_029379335.1). Taxonomy (NCBI): domain Eukaryota; kingdom Viridiplantae; phylum Streptophyta; class Magnoliopsida; order Lamiales; family Lamiaceae; genus Thymus; species Thymus mandschuricus. Next base: position 41,632,931 of record CM057074.1, read on the forward strand.
AGCAGGGACCAATACAATCTCCGCGATGCCGTCTCCCGTTCCACAGTTCAGGTAACAACAGCGACGGACGCATAAAACTTCATTATCGCTCGAACAAGTCCTAATTTCCGATGACAAAATGCAGGTATACCCCAAGTCATGGACTGCGATCTACATAGCACTAGACAACGTGGGAATGTGGAACCTGAGGTCGGAGTTCTGGGCAAGGCAATACCTCGGACAACAGACGTACCTAAGGGTGTTCACAGCGTCGACCTCGTTGAGGGACGAGTACCCGATCCCCAAGAACGCGCTGCTCTGCGGGCGGGCGAAGGGGAGGCACACGCGCCCCATATGAGATCGATCGTCGCGGCGAACCTTAGGCGGGAAATTTGATTTGGATTGTTGGGAAATGGAGGTGCTAAATCTCTCAGCACCTTCTGCAGAATTTAGGAGTATGAATGCATGCAATGCAATGCCACTGCTGTTTGGTTTGAAGTTAATGACCTTAGCTCGAGGTCACATTCTTTTTAGTTTCAACGATTGCTTCCTTCTTGTAACCTTATTTTGTTCTATACTACTTATATATTTATATGGATGTTAATTTCTATAGAGTTATAATCAAATAAATTAAATTGTTTTTCTCTTGAATGGGTTGTTGTATGCTTAAAACGATTTAGCTGTAAATATGCGCGTATGTTTGATCGAGCGATAAGGGTTAATTCCGGACACTACAAATTTTGTGCTCAAATCTTGACGTAACAGTTACGATCTTTAAATTTGCCGATAATTGTTTAAAAGAAAAAGAAGAGAGAAAGAGATGCACATTGTATTAGCTATTAGGATAAATTCATACGTATAACCAGTGTTTTAAAAACCGAACCGAACCGCCGGTTGAACTATGAACCGTTCATAGTTTCGGTTCATGGTTTTTCTCGATTATTTTCGATTATGGTCGGTTCGAAGGCCTCGTCGGTTCGACTTCCGGTTCGGTTTTTAAACATTGCATATAACTAATTTAGGGGGAAAAAAATGTTTTTTGGGAACGACAATTTGAAAAGAAAAACATTCTTCGGAAACTATACTAAATTAAATACAAAAACGTGGGCCCAAGAAATGAAGCGCCAGGATTTTCTGTTACGAAAAATTTGAGCCGTCGATTGAAACCCCAATTCCTTACTCTTTCGGCGGGATCGCAGTCTTCATTCACGCCTCTCTACCGAAGGTCTGGTGCTGCTGCTGCACTTCGATTCCAGATTTCATTAGTTTTCCTTCTATTTCGGCTTTTCATTCAAGTTTAGATCCTCATTAATGTAAGCAAATTTATTTATTTTTATTTTTTTTCTTTTTTCAAATCTCGGTAATGTGGTGAAGGTGCCTGTTTCTGCATTTCTTCAGCACGGGGTTTTGAACTGTTTTTTCTGCTCTTTTTTTTTTTTTTTTCGTGAGAGTGTGCATTTGGCAGAGAAATTGTTAGATTTTGCTTTGGGGTTAAGTCTCTGTGTATGGAAATTGACGTGTAGGCTGGTATGTTGTCTTAGTTTATTTTGGATTGCTTGACCTTGATGAATGAGTTAGTGTTTTCTTTTCTTTTCTTTTTCAGTGAATCGCGTAGGAATCGACATTTTTAAGGGTTCGTTGCAAGTTCTCCTCTCATAATGGTTTGTTAGAGACTCACTATCTTTTGGTTTGTTTACTTCTTTGTGTATTGTTAGCTCTTAATTTTCTGAATCCTGATTCGTCTTTGAGTTGCTAGGTTGATAAGCTTTTCAAAGATGAAGCTACTGAAGAAAAGGGTGAGCGTGCCCGAATGGTGAGACGTAGATCACTTGCTCTAATGATTTTGGACTACTGTGTATTATTGCTTATCCACGAATGGAACTCTGGTTGTAGTGCTGGATACATGAAATTAACGCATTTGAGACAACCGGTTGTTTTTTGTATAGAAGCATTCAAGCATTAGATAATTAGATTTGTATTGTTCCAATATGAATGATGTTTTGTCACTAAGTTGATTACTAACGGGTATTTTTGTTTGATCTGTTTTAGGCCTCCTTCATTGGGGCAATGGCAGTTGCTGACTTGGTGAAGACAACCTTGGGACCTAAGGGGATGGTAGGGAACATGTTATATATGTTTTGTTTCAGCTTGTCTAGAGAGAATGCTTTTAAGCTTACATCCATTTGCAACACCCCATTGTAGGATAAGATTTTGCAATCTACTGGTAGAGGACATGGCGTGACTGTTACAAATGATGGAGCAACCATATTGAAGTCCCTGCACATTGACAACCCTGCCGCCAAAGTCCTTATTGGTATCCTTGATGCTAAATTATTTTTGTTGTGTGCTATGCTCTTATTCTTTCTTGGTTCTGTATGTTATGTATCAGTTGTTGAGTTCTTAGATCTTATTGGATATAATACTTATAAAGAAGCCGTGTATGGGGAGGGGCACTTGAGCTCTTTTCCATTGCAGAGGGGAGGTCCATTTCATAGGTATCCAAAAGAAACATGCAGTTTTCATATAAAAGGCACTCTTAGTATACATCAATATGGAGAGGCCTGAGTTATTTTGATGGATATTAAGTAAAACTTATCATATTATCAGCTGATTGTGTTAATGTTGGGCCAGACTGATGAATTATATCAGAAGTCTTGGTCTCTTCTAAGATAGGAAAAGGGAGAGATGGAACGAAAAATGTTATTGTCTTTGAATTTTGGAGACCTTGAGTCTATTTACAGACATCTCGAAAGTCCAAGACGACGAGGTAGGTGATGGTACAACTTCAGTTGTTGTTTTGGCTGGGGAGCTTTTGAGGGAGGCTGAGAAGCTGGTGAATGCAAAAATCCATCCTGTGACTATCATTTCAGGTTTGTTTAGATTTTAAGAATTGATCCTTTGAATGGGATTTTACCTATCTTCAACTAGTTGTAAGAGGAGAGCTATATTTGGTTAATGCCCTTTTTATGGTTTAATTAGTATGTATAATGCTTCAAAATTCTTCAGGGTACCGCATGGCGGCTGAATGTGCCAAAAATGCATTGTTGGAAAAAGTTGCAGACAATAAACTTGATTCAGGTGATGAATACTTTTTATGTTCTTTATTCTTATGAGTGAAATACACATGGATTAATTCTACTATCATCCTGCTACTTGTAATCTATGCCTTAATATATTCATTTCCATTTAAGGGAACCAAAATTTGAGCATTTGACACTTGCAAAAATGTCATGCTACTGCACCCAAAAGTTACCGATTTACTCATTTTACTCAATAATTCTGATATAAACAAAATAAGACTGGGGTTGGAGTTTGGGGGTTTATCTAAAACCAATATATATCATTGAGTTAACATTTGTTGTTATGATTATTTCCCCAGATAAATTCAAAGAGGACTTGATGAAGATTGCAAAGACAACTTTGAGCTCCAAAATTCTCTCTCAGGACAAAGAACATTTTGCAAAATTAGCTGTTGATGCTGTTATGAGGTTAAAGGTAAAATCATTTATATGTTCTAGCTTGGGAGCATTAGACTTGTATGTTATTCCTCATAGCTTTTTGGTATATGAACTTTTATTCTTTGCATGACTCATCAAATTTGGAAGTATTTGATCAATTTTCATGAACACTGTTAAAATAATGCAGTTGATCTGTTTTAACATCGTATATGTGATAGCTTGACTTTGATGAATTGTACTTATGATGACTTGATTCCATTTATTTTTGCATGTTTCTATTGGTGCATGCATCTGGTGGTTGCTCTTAGAATAACATGCTTATTTGTTTTCCTCCGCTTATTTTGGTCCAGAGTACTCTTTTCCCATTATTTTTGCTCATTCTGTGATCGATATATATGAAGATGGTTCATCTTTGTCTTCTAAATGTGTATATGCATGTTTGATCAAATCTTTGTGTACATGGTTTTGTCAATTAGCATAACATTCAGTTAGTGGAACATAATTTTGTGTTCCTAGCCTTCAAAAAGGAAATAGAAATAAATATATATTTCTTTTGTCTTAACTCGTGAGTTTTATCTACATCTATGATATTCTTTTATTCAATCTTTTTATGCATGCCCCTTCATCATTGAATATTTGGAGTATATTTGCTGATCAGGTATATTGATGAAAAATGACAGGGAAGCACAAATTTGGAGTCCATTCAGATAATAAAAAAACCTGGCGGCTCATTGATAGACTCATTTTTAGATGAGGGGTAAGCCCACTTCACATTTTTGTATACTTAACTTTTCTATACCTTATGTTTTTTCACTTTGATTTGAAGCCTCACTATTGACGTGCTTTTTGGTTCAGGTTTATTTTAGACAAAAAAATTGGTGTCGGTCAGCCAAAACGCATTGAGAATGCAAAGATTTTGGTGGCGAATACTGCAATGGATACAGATAAAGTGAAAATTTATGGGGCTCGTGTCAGGGTTGATTCAATGGCTAAGGTGGCTGAGATTGAAGTAGCTGAAAAGGAGAAGATGAGGGAAAAGGTGCAAAAGATTATCAGCCATGGGATAAACTGCTTTGTTAACAGACAATTGATTTACAACTTTCCAGAAGAACTATTTGCTGATGCTGGGGTTCTTGCAATAGAGCATGCTGATTTTGATGGTATTGAGAGGCTGGGTCTTGTTACTGGTGGTGAAATAGCATCGACATTTGACAATCCTGAGTCTGTTAAGCTTGGGCACTGCAAACTCATTGAAGAAATAATGATTGGCGAGGACAAGTTGATACACTTCTCTGGGGTTGAAATGGGTCAGGCATGTACAATTGTACTGAGAGGTGCAAGGTGCGTCAAATTTGTTTTAAGCTATTGAGTAAAACTTTCTATTTTACATTAAACACTACTAAGCTATTTTTCTTCTAGCCGAGAATAAGACCTATCTGCTTTCTGCAGCACAAGCTCTTAATCCGTGTCTTTACCTGTTGAAGCCTAACTTATAAGTCAAGTACCTAACGTTGTCCTTAACTTTTAGATGTGTGAACCATCTTCAATTTGTGTATTATTAATCAATCAGTTGAATAAATGATTTTGCTTTATTACGGAGTAAATTAAGACGTGCTCCAAAATGATGTACTAATATGCAATGTTCCTTTCTCAGCCCTCATATGCTGGATGAAGCTGAAAGATCTCTGCATGATGCATTGTGTGTGCTATCCCAAACAGTAAACGACAGCAGGGTTTTGCTTGGAGGTGGATGGCCAGAGATGGTGATGGCAAAGGCAGTTGATGAACTTGCTCGGAAGACTCCAGGGAAACGCTCCCATGCTATTGAGGCTTTCTCACGCGCACTTATAGCCATTCCAACGACCATCGCAGACAATGCTGGTTTGGACAGTGCAGAATTGGTTGCTCAACTCCGTGCGGAGCACCATAAGGAGGGAAGCACTGCTGGGATCGATGTCATCTCTGGCTCTGTGAGTAAATCTTCTCAGCTTTTATGTTTTGTCATGCTAGTGTTATGTGAACAAGGAGGCGTCCAACATTGTTAGATTTCATAGACTTTGTCGTGAACTTGAAAACGAAATAAGAGAAGTGAGGATGCCAAAAGTCCTGATCTTTCAGAATTGTGCACTACTCATTAAGCAACACTGCAGAGGCCATTTATAAAGTTGGAGCTGATCATGAACTGGTGGGCTGTGTGCAGGTTGGGGATATGACGGAGCGTGGAATATGTGAAGCGTTCAAAGTGAAGCAAGCAGTGTTACTCTCAGCCACGGAAGCTGCTGAGATGATTCTACGAGTCGACGAAATCATAACCTGCGCCCCGCGGAGGAGAGAAGACCACATGTGAAGGAAGAGGCATGGCATCATTCATGCTTGCTAATTTTCAGCCAAATTCTAGACATGAATATCAGATCAGATCAGATCGTGTATTTGCTGTATGGAATTAAGTCGAAATTTCTCTAGACTAGGATTTTCTCTCTGAATTTTCTCTAGATCGTGTGTTTGCATAAAAGAGAATGGTTTTTTTTTTTTTTTTTTTGGATGAATAGAGAGAAATGACGTGTCAATTCCATGCTGGCATAAAACAACAAATTAATTAAGATAAAAACAAATCGAATGCTTTGATCTTCGAAATTGCCCATACCATACCCTGCCAAATAATTTTGGATCTTTGCTTTGAAAAAATTCTGCAAAATTATTATCCTCTTCCTCTGCTAAAAATTCATCCATGGCTGGAACCACAGAGATTGATCCCCAACGCGTCATCTCTCACGAATTCCCGCAGGTTAATAATTTCTATTCTCTTCTTATTTTTTTTTTTTCGGATTGATTTTGATTTTCTCCCTCTTTTCGGTGGGGTAAACGCGCCGCCGCAGTCGACTTACAGCTATACTGAGAGGTACGCCGGATTGAGTTTCTCCTAATTTCAGCTAGATTTGCCTATTAATATGATTCAAGGGGGATGATGACGGTGTTGATTGATAAACAGAGACGCTGCTCTGTATGCACTTGGTGTTGGAGCTTGCTCTAGAGATGCCGTGGATGATAAGGAGCTGAAATATGTTTACCATCAAGATGGACAGCAATCGATTCAGGTATTTGCTATTAAGGTTAACTACTGCTTTACTTGAGATTCGAATTCAAAAAATTTCAAGGTTTATCAACCGTTGTAGTTGATTGTTGATTATGTCTGTAGAAATAGATGCCTATAATCATGGTTAAATTTGGAGAATCTGATCTCTCTCCCTTCATACGGTAAACTTAATCAAGGTTTCTGTGCGAGAAAGTTTATCTCTCTGTTTAGAGAAGTCTGTGTTCGTGTTGAAACTCCAGCTGTTTAAGAGCATTTCTGTATCTTCGTCTTTTCACGCATCCGCAGGTTTTGCCCACATTTGCTAGTTTATTCTCTGCTGGACTTCAGTCATCGATTGAACAGATGCCGTTGCCGTAAGTTATTATGTTGATTTCTCCTTAGCATTTGTATGCTTTATATCCAGTAAACTGTTCGGATGTAGGTTGAGTATACTGGCTGAACTTGGTATTTTTCGCTTCTAGATTTGACCCTCGTCTCCTGTTACACGGGCAACAGTACATCGAGATCTACAAACCTCTTCCTTCTAGTGGTTGTGTAAGGTTCTCACTCATCTTGTTTTCGATCGCTTCATATGACTACAGATATTAGCTCCTTTTTTGCCTGCTGTAGCTGATTAGTTCTTACGTATGTTTTGTTCTTACAGATACTAAATAAGTCGACGGTCTCTGCATTGCATGATAAAGGTTTGCTTCGAATATTGGACTTACCCTCAATGGGTGCTTTCTTTTATCCATCAAATAGTGGATGAGTCATGAGTTGGGCTAGAAGTATGTTCACAACTTACATTGATAATATGTTTTTACGGTAGTGAGAACCACAGTAAGATATTTGGGTTAAATTTTTTGTCCAAACTAAGCCTACCTTGTGAATAAGATCTTTTGGTTATAATGCTCGTGACTTTTACTTTATTGCATATGATTGAATGTTCCATAAAGGAATGATCATATCTGGACTTACTTTCAGGTAAATCTGCAGTTGTCGAGGTTGAAATTTCAAGTTATGAAAAAGAGTCTGGTGTATTACTTTGCATGCAGCGGTAAAGTCTCATTCATACTGCCATACGTACATACATACGTACATACAGATGTACATACATATGTACATACGTATATGTGTGTATGTATGTACGTACGCATGTCGGTTTCATATTTCCAGTGTAGTTTTTTCACTTTTTACTTTATTTATCGTGATCTGTTAGGTTGATACATCTTTATATGACTTAACAGTTCGGCTGTGTATTTGCGGGGTGCTGGTGGATTCTCAAACTCTTCCCAACCTTACTCCTATACAAAATACCCCTCCAGTCAGACATTGGCTTATAAAATTCCTAAAAGTCAACCATTTGCTATATTTGAAGAACACACACATCCTTCACAGGTAAATGGGATTTATACATGGGAAATGTAGCTATTAGCTCAGACGCAGGAAGTAGCGGTGATAAATATCTTCTCAACCACATGGATAGATGAATTATGTTTGAACAGCGTTGTTGTCGTTTTCTTTTCTTGGTGGTGGTAATCCGTCATTCTCTTCCTTATAGCCAGCATGGTCATAATATTATGGTTCACTTTCATGTGGATTAAATAACATATCCTTTATTCCCTTCCAGACGCTTTACGAGTATTCAAAATTCTTACTCTGAGTTTTGCAATGAATGATGCAGGCCCTCCTTTACAGGCTTTCTGGTGATTACAACCCATTGCACTCGGACCCTAAAATTGCCGAAATCGCTGGGTACTTATTAAACTGACTGTTGAGCCTTCTGTGATACCGCTATTTCTTAGCATCCCTAATGATTTTTGGAACCATCTTGAGTGCAGTAGTATATGTTTGTTCAAGATTCACACTGAACCTTCAATTGCTTTGTTGTATCATTCTCAATAGGCATAGGGTAAATCCTTTTGAATTCATTTTGTGCAGATTCTCTCGTCCGATCTTGCACGGACTGTGCTCGCTTGGCTTTGCAACGAGAGCCATCATCAATCGCATATGTCGGGGAGACCAAAATCTGATTCAGAGCATATCTGGGAGATTTCTATTACATGTGTACCCGGGCGAAACATTGATAACAGAAATGTGGGTTGAAGGCTCGAGGTAAGCATGATTTATCATTCATAGTTAAATGCTATAGTTTACTATCCTGTACAACTCCAGCTTACAAGAGGTTGAAACATGTGCAGAGTGATCTACCAGGTGAAGGTCAAAGAACGAAACAAGGCTGTACTTTCTGGTGTCGTCACTCTCAGTCGCTTCGCCTCATCTCTCTAATATGTCATATTTCAGACTCGGGTTTGTTCGTGGATACGCGCCTCCGCTCCTCTTGTGCTTTTATTGTTTCAATAATGCGGTGACTGTAGTAATGATCAGAACCTATGATTACAAGAGTATGGAACAGAGTAGCAGAAATAAGTGCAATCTCATAATATTTCATAGTCTTGTACAAGTTGAAAAAGGAAAAGACCCTATAAAAATGAAGCCTAGATTATAAGAATGACTCAATCTTGCTATATCCAGCTCCCTTCCTACCACTCTCCAATTCATATCTATTATTTGCTACCATCCCAGCAGCTGCATACGTAGCAGCAACGCTGAGCGAATCGGCCGGATGATTTCCGCAGATTCGTTCGAGTTCTTCCTTCACCCTCTCGGCTAACTTGATGTTTCCGTATACTCTGCATGCCCCGAGCAGAGAACGCCAAGCAGTTGCGTCTCTCTCCACTGGCAAGGCTCGGATCACATTATACGCTTCATCAAGCAATCCCCCGCGCCCCAAGAGATCAACCATGCATCCATAGTGCTCGATCTTGGGCTTCAACTTATACGTTTCCACCATTCTCTTGAAACACTTCAATCCTTCTGTTACTAAACCTCCGTGGCTACAAGCGTTCAACACTGTCAAAAATGTCACCTCGTTCGGTACAAAACCTTCCTTCTCCATCCGATCGAAGAGTGTGATTGCTTTCTCTGCTGCACCGTGTACTCCAAAGCCGGATATCATGGCTGTCCAAGTCTTGACGTCTTTTGACTCCAATTTGTCGAAGACGTCGACTGCTTTTTCAAGAAATCCGTTTTTTGCATACATATCTATGATTGCTGTGCCTAGAACTGCATCTAACGGCAGCCGCTGCTCCTCCACATAATCGCAGACGTAGTCGGCCACCACAGAACCACAGTACTCAGCGGAAGAAGAAATCAACCCTGCTAAAGTTGAAGAATTGGGGCGAACGCCATTATTCTTCATCACCCTCAGCAACTCCCTTGCTTCTTCAAGAAGGGCATTTCTAGCATATGCATCAATCAAACAGTTCCACAACACCACATCGCTCTTATCATCGAGCTCATCAAAGATTCGACGAGCAGAATGCTCGTCCCCATGCTTCCCGTACATGGAGATCAAAGCAGCAGCCACATTCAACTTCGACGAAAATCCAACCTTGAAGCAGAACACATGAACAGATTCCCCCGTCGAAGAAGCAGCATTCAACACTTCCCCTGCAGCCGATATAACGCTCAGCATCGTAGTCGCACTCACACCGAAACTATCTTCTCTACGTAATCTCTTAAACAAATGCAAAACCAATGCGTACTTCTTCAAGCAAAGATATCCCCCCATTAAAGTATTCCAAGAAACCAGGTCTCTCTTCAGAGCCATTTCATCAAACAGTTGGCGGGCATCTCCAATTCTCCCACAAACACAGTAAAAGTGGAGAAGGGCATTCGCCACATTCAGAACCGAATCAAACCCTGATTTCAGAACAAGCGTATGAACTCCGAGCCCGGCCCGGATCTCCGACGAACGGGAGCAGGATTTCAGAACGGATATCATAGTGAACTCATCCTCACCGTGATTCTCAGCCCTCATGCGGTTGAACAAAAGGAGGGCGTTCCGGGGATCGGCGGCGGCGGAATGTGCCCGGAGCATGGTGTTGAACATGTAGAGATTGGGGCTCCTTATCTGTTTGAATATGGAGCCTGCATAGTCGACATCCAGCATCGAAACTCGAGCCAGAAGCTTGCTCAGTGGGAACGGGACGCGGTCGAGACCAGCCTTGAGCATCAAACAGTGAATTCCAGCAGCTTGAGAGACTCGATCGCATGATTGCAGGAAGGAGACGAGATTTCGGTAATCGAAGTCCGAGGAAAGAATGGAGGAGAAACTGAATCGGCGCCGGCATTGCGAGGTAAGCCCTCCTTTGATCATAAGCTGAGGTTTTTCGGCGCACTCGAATCCGGGAAATTCTGGGATTCTGCAAACAGAAACAGAAACATTTGAAGGGTAATTCTGTACATATTTAGAAAGGGTAATTCCGGGATTATAAATTGTTTTTGTTTTAATTGGAAAATAAAATAGGTATATTTGGCAGTTTGAAAAGGGACAAGTGGCAAAATGAGGGCGGTGCACTACCTTCCTCTTTCCTCTTTTGGCTAACTCTTTGCCACCGCAGCACCACCAACTCTCTCCTCTCTCTCTCTCTCTCTCTCTCTCTCTCAATTACTAATATTTCACACACATTTTCTCTCAAGAAAATTATGGAAGAAAAACTAATAGTAAATCACTATCAACCTAATATAGCATATTGGCACAACATTTGTGTTTGATTTTATAGCAATACCTACTAGCTCTCTCTCTCTCTCTCTCTCTCTGACCGCATACACACCGCCTGAGTGGTGCTTTGCCATGACCGTACGAACTACAAAAGCTTAGTGTAGTACAAAAGCACCCACTTTCTTTCTCCACTTTCTTTCCTCAGAACAAGTGTAGAAAAATGGGTGAAGAGAATGGGGGCGAAGTGTTCGTCACTGTGAAAGAGGAGGCGTTTATGTTCTCCGACGAAGACGATCGGAGCATCGACGGCGGTGAGGAGCGGCGGCCGAAGCCGATGGAGGGGCTGAGAGAAGATGGGCCGACGCCGTTCCTGAAGAAGACGTTCGAGATGGTGGATGACGCCGCGACGGACTCCGTCATTTCGTGGAGCTCCACCAAGGATAGCTTCGTCGTTTGGGATCCTCACAAATTCTCCGCCGATCTGCTGCCCAAATACTTCAAGCATAACAATTTCTCCAGCTTCATTCGCCAGCTCAATACTTATGTCAGCCTCTCTCTCTCTCTCTCTCTCTCTCTCTCATATTGTTGGGTTTTAAGAACTGGCATGGTACATCAACTACTGGGAATTTGAATCAATACTGTAGTACTCTGTTTTTTCTGCAGATTCGAAGAATTTCTTCCGATGTTTCTTGTTTCCTTTTGTAAATGCCATTCTGCGTTGATAATTTGCTAGATTAATAGAGATTTGAAAAATGTTGGGCATGATTAATTGTGCAGCGGTTTAGGAAGATCAACCCAGATAGGTGGGAGTTTGCCAGCGAGGGCTTCGAACAGGGGAAGAAGCATTTGCTTAAGCACATGAAGAGGAGGAACAGCTCCCACCTCGTGCAACGGAGAGGAGCTTCGGAATCTTGGCTCGATTCGTCCGGGCGTGGGGTTGATGCGGAGATTGAAAAACTGAGAAACGATCACGACATGTTTAGAACAGAAATCTTGAGGCTGAAGCAGCAGAATGAGAGGTGGATGCACGATGTGGCTGCAGTTAGGGAGCGCGTGCGGATTGCTGAGACGAAGCAGAAGCATATGCTTGTTTTCATGCTGAGGTCTTTGAAGAATCCCAAGTCTGTGCAGCATTTCATTGACAGGATGGAGAAGAGGAGGGCACTGAGTGGCCCGATCACGAAGAAGAGGAGGCTCGAATCGATGAAATCGTTGGATGTTGAGGAGCTTGTGGGAGAAAGTATCGATGATGAGATAACTGTTGGAGTGGATAGAGAGTTGATGATCGAATCGGAGGTTCAGCCATTGTTTTCTGACGAGGACAACGAGTGTGGGACGAGTTTCTACTCGGAGAACTTTGTTTTGTGGGAGAAAATGATCGAAGACGAGATGATTTACGATGAAGAACACGATGCTGCGAACGAGAAACATTTGGATATAGTTTCGGAGTTGGAGAACCTAATTGCAAAGCCAGTTCAACTATAGTTGGTTCTTTAGCATCATCCATTTGATGCAAAACTACACTGGGCTTACCTTTTGTCAATGCTCTCTCTCTCTCTCTCTAGTGTTTGTTCATAGCTTATAAGACTTGAGTGATGTTTGGTAGAATTCATCTAGTTTCTTGTACATTTACATATGCATATATGTCATCCATCTCTATTCAGAAACTATTTACTCGATCCCGGTCTAATTGAATTCAAAAACAACGTCGTTAAGATCATTCGAACCTAAAAATGAAATTTCCACGTATCGAATACTGGCAAAATCGAATCCGACGTGGGTCCGTCGGACGGAAACGTGTAAATTCAAACAAACAACACCTAGTACCCTCCAGAAGGGGGGACACAAATGGCGTCTGTTGGCTCCACATTGGACAAGCACACACTCACTACCCAAGTAGACTCCAGAATTTGAGTACTTTCCAAATAAATACAAAGAAATTGACTTGAGTCCTCAATTCAGTGGTAGCCACGCGTCGCACGCTTTCCTCATAAAGTAAGTGCGATTTGAATGATGTGATGCGAATGCGACTCTATCAAGAAAGTGCAAGATTAAGGCTTAATCACAGCCACATGCATTGAAAAGGGAGATTAGTAGCCGATTAATCTAGAGTAAAACCACATTACAACTGTATAATGTTACAAACTACGTATCTACTCACTATTTTTTTTGCTAATTCTTTTCTTGTAAATCAATCAGGGTTCTCAAAAATGTAATAATGCACAATTGAGGGGGGGAAAAAAGAAAGAATTATAAGTGTGTGGCTTGTGTTTTCTATAGGACTTAGCTTTTGAATGGGAGCGTACCATTTGGTTTCGAGATTCCGGGGGATGACGTGGAAGAAGACGAGGATAGGTTCATAGTCCGGTCGAACTCTTCTTTGTCTTCTGTATATGCTTTGGTGATGACTTCTTCGATTTCCAGTCGCTGTTTCTTCTTCAAAGGACAATCATCGGGTTTATCATTTCCCAGCTGAGTTATCTCGGGATAATCGTCTCTGTCCATGATCTTGTTTAGCACAGCTGAGCAACGGGGGAAGAAGCGCTTCCCGAGTTCCACTGCACATAGTGAAAAAAATCTGGTATTTAGAAGACTGCGATGATACAACCAATCTGGCACAAAATGTTTCCAAATTTTCAAATTGAATCAAATAATTATGATGAGGTAGCAAATAATCTCAGAAAGGAAAATAAGCTGCAAGATATGCATACCAGTTCTGGAGAGGGCTCTCAGCCTATTCAGATGTTCGTCTTTGATCTTGAAAGGTGCTTCGTTCAAGTCAACCTCTGTCCTCCGCGAACCAGCAACGTTGTTGCTGATCCCGTTCAAATTGAATTCAGATGTTTCATCAACTTGAGCAATATCCATGGCAACTTTAGCTTCCATGGGGAATAGGAGTTTGGCCAATGCAACTGAAAGGTCGATTATTGCTCAATTCACACCATCATAGTCCACACAAGTAGATACAGTCTAAAACTATAAACATACAATGTACTCGAACATACATGCATATCAATTGTAAGAAACATCTGAAAAGCAAACCATCACTTTTACTTATAACAACACCGACCCTATATAAGCCTATTAGCCAATCTCTTCTGCTACAAAGATATAGGCAGATGTCACTTGGCTCTTAGAATGCAGGAATGCAATGCTTATCGTGTATTCTAAATTCAAACTGCTTAAAGATCTTGCTTCAGATCGAGGGGGCAAAATATTGTGCAAGTATTCAACATGTGCTTCTGGTACACTCAGATATTAGGTGGGAGATGTGAGCAAAGTGGAGAAACTTCTCATTCGAAAGCTACATCTGCAGTAGATTTCTTCATTATAGAATATTTTTGCATATTTCCTTGAACTAAGCCAAATAAAGAACGTAAGTAGACACCCTAACCCAACAGGATGTATACTAAACTAATAGAGTGAGATTACCTCTGTTTTCAAGATAGAGTAACTTCTTGCGTAAATCATCACCAGCCATAGCCAGAGACATTGAAGCTTCTCCTAGTAATGGATCTCGTCTCTCAGCTTGCTCCAATATCTCAATGCACAGCCGATCCTTAGGAGTAGCCTTTCCTTCTTCTGCACTTCTATAATAATCAATTGCCTTTGTGAGTCTCTTCGAGATTTGAAGGGCTTTCCTGCCATCTGAAGTGAGATCAGATGGTCTAGCTCCTTTAGTCAAAAGAGATACAATTATCTTCGGGTCTTTTCTCATAGCAGCAACATGAAGGACAGTGTATCCCCTCGGATTTTGGAGGTTTATATCAGCAATCGCTAGATCAAGTAGTTCTGTTGTGGTTTTCAAGTCGCAGTAAGCAACTGCATAATGCAGAGCAAATGCATCATCTAGATCGGTGGGCTGTTCTTTGAGCAGCATCCGGACTAACTCAACGTCATCAGAATCCAAGGCTCGGTGTATTCTCTTAACATGTTTATCAGGAAAACTGTTAAGCTCACGCGACTGTAATCCAAGCTCTATGCGAGAATCACTAACTCGTTTCACAAGGTGATGAGGCAATGTTTTATCAAGAGTTACAATATCGAGATCTGACTTGACAACAATCTCAACAGACCTCCTAAGCAAACTTTCACACAACGGACCACACGTATTTGCAACTGACAGCAACATCAACACATCATCTGGTATAGCCTTGTCGACAATTTCCATCAGGTTGCTCTGTAAGGAAATTAAAAACGAAATCAATACGATACCACAAACGGAAGCATTCTGGTTTCTGAACGTATATTCAATATCTATCCAGCATCGAGCAACTCGAACAGCCCAAAATCAGAAGCTACTATTTTAAACTAGAATCAAGTATATACATGCTCAAACTGATCATGAATCACTTTACCATCTAAAACAGAATCAATTTCGATGATGAATAAGAAATCCACAAAAACCAGATCAAATATTTGGGGGAAATTCGACTAAATCAATGAAACAGAGATCGATCAGCACCTGAAATCTGGTAACCAATTCACTGATCTGGAAAACAGAAGCAGCATAGAGAACTTCCACCATGAACGCAACGGCAGGCCTACACGCCAAATGCGAGCACTCATCGTCAACACAGACGCAAACATCCTTCGGCGAAACCCTAACTTTCCCGCTGTAGATGTAAGCGAGAACCGTCGCCAACGCCTCGTAGCTGACATCGCAGTCCTTCAACACCTCCTTCAGCTCAAATTTGGCATCTCCGTCCCCGTTCACGAACAAATTCCTAAAAAACGAGCTCCTCGCCGACAATAAGCACCGGTGCACGGGGATCTCCTCGCCGGAGGCGGGAACTAGCCACGCGTCGGCGAAGAAATTAAAGTCGGACGATGACTTGCCGGAGAAGATCGACTCCAGCGTGTCGGATAGGCGCCTGAGCGCGGCGACGTCCGGCGTCGGAGACGGTTCACTGGCGACGCCGGCACAGCAGGTGCTGCTGCTCCCGCCGCTGACGTCATTCGAGTCGGAGAAGGCGGTTCGGTTTTTATCCATCTTGACCGGGTCCACGCACACAAACACTACATGTATGTATATTCCCGCAAAAATTGCGGCGCTGCTACTCTTCAACGAAGATATTTTCCGATAACTGAATACTCCATTTCCAAAAGCGGGAACCCGATCGTACAACGAAACAACGCACACAAATCTTGATCCAAAGCAGGGGTTTAGGCTAGAGTGAGAAAATGTCAGAAGAGAGAGAGAGAGTGACCGATGGCGCTCACCTCAGCTGATGGAAAACTGCTGACGACACAATTTAGTAGCAGTAATTTATTCAGCACCTTCTTCAACACCAGTAATTAATTTTTTGTGCTTCATTCTGTGAAAAAATACTTTAAAATCTGAGATTGCATACAATTTAATTCTCAGGTGCAGTGGACTCCCATTTTGGAATGAACATGTCCAGCCCAATAAAGCAGCCCATTGTCGTCAACCCTAATTCGGCAGCCTGCAAGTTCAGAGACCCTATAAAACCCAGATTCGATGTAGGGTTTTCATTCAAATTTCAAACCCTAATCCCATGTTTTCACTTTCCGCCGACGTCATTCTCTTCCAAAATCCAATGGGTTTTCGTTTCTCCAGCAGAAACTTTCGATTCCGGCGTAAGTATCCGTAACAAACCCTTCTCACAAACCCTCCATAGTTTCGATTACTGGGGAAATGCAGTCACTTTTCGAATCGATGGAGGTGTTTGTGATGATGGTTGTTGAAAACGTGTGCCAGTTTGGAAGATTATGCATAAAGCTACAAGTACATGGAGTTGTAGGCTTTTCACTAAGATGAGGTTCGAATGTTATGTGGTGACTTGAACTGCTATCTTGGATATGTACGTAAATTACAAGATGTTGGACGAGTCACCACGATTCTTTGCAGCACCGGGGAGTATGAGCTTAAAGCTTTTCAAATGAATGCAACGAGGCTGAAGGAAATGCGTTCACTGGTCCAAGAGATGCAATGCAAGCTATTTGATCTCTATTTGTATCAGTTGAACACGAGGAGGATGAAGAAGCTCTGTCATGATTCGTTCTTGGGGCTGAAATTCATGTTTAATATCTGATCGTCGTCCCATATACTATGAGTTTGGTTCCAGTTGAGGGGTTAAGTGAGTTTATGCTTTCGCTATGCAAGTACATACTACCAGTTTGGTTCCAGTTGAGGGGGTTAAGTGAGTTTATGCTTCGCTATGCAAGTATATTTTGATTTGAGTAGCTTTGCATGTATTTTAAATTTTAAGGTCGTGTTTGGTTGGGCAGTTTAGCCCATGATAGTGTTCTTATTCGGGCCCAATTGAGTGTTTGGTATCAAGGTCTGGCTATCATGGGGGCCCGAGTTTAAAAAGCAGCCCGTGAGTAAACACTGTTCCCCTTTGGAGATGTTAACTTGGCATTTTGGCCCGATTATTAAGAGGCTTTAGAACAGTAACCCTGATTACAGTTGGAAATGACAAATCTATACCTCAATTATTCCAAAATCAAAATCAATTACGGGGCTTCAGTTTATGGCGGTGTCTAAGGTCGGAGTTATCATGGCCGCGGCGGCGATATTCGCCTTGGTTGGTTCCGCGGTGGCGCAGGAGGCGCCGGCTCCAGCTCCTGCTTCCTCGGCTGGAGTAGCGGCGCCATCGTTCGCCGTCGGCTTCGCTCTCGCCGCAGCGTCGTTGATCTTCGGATCTACGCTCAGGATCTGAGGAATACGATTCTGCATGATTATTAGTGAGTGTGTTGATAGAGCGACTGCGATTTAGGGATTTGATGAGTGATTTGTGCAAATCTGTTCCATTTGGTGTTGGATTTGTGGTGGTGATGGATTTTTAGGGCTATTTGTGTTCGATATACATTACTTTATTTTAAAAAAAAAAAAAAAAAAAAAAAAGCCAATAGTAATTCAAGGGTATTAACGTCATATCAATGTTTGTCAAGATTTTTATCTATGATAACAAACACCAAAATAAGATAAAGGGGTAATCTACACTATTTTACCAAACAACAAAATTAAAATCCTTATCCTAACAACCATGATAGTTATCTTATTTTATAAACTCGGGCCGATAATCTTGAATGAGCTACCAAACGAGCCCTTAAGCTCATACTCCCCGGTGCTGCAAAGAATCGTGGTGACTCGTCCAACATCTTGTAAATGTAACACGTTTTGTATCGTTTGCAAAATGACTTTGGTTTCAAGGTCTCAACGGTAATTTGGTAGCTATACCAATTGAATGACGAAAAAAACTAGTACTGAATAGTGTGCGTTTCTATAATTTATACCTAAACAATTGTAGAAAATCAAAAAGCTTTCACCCATGGCAACAATGCAACTAGTATGCATATATGTAGCTAACTAGCTTGAGCAAAGGCCAAAGAACTATTCCACGATTGACAGACGGATCGGAAGCCGACTGCAAAATAATAGCACATGTATAATATTTTCTGGACCGCACCTTTGAGCGCTGTAGTGTTGTCTTAGTCAATCCAGGTTGCATCCACCACCTTCGCCATGAATGCATATCTGTCCGCAGCTTCATCAATCTAGAACACCAGTTTTTGAATTAGATATGCCAGCATCTCAAGTGTACAAGTAAATAATCATAAGTTACTCTGCTTACAATCTTCTGAGTTGGCATGCCAGCACCGTGGCCAGCCTTCTGTTCTATGCGCCCGACTATTGGGTTGGTTTGAGGGCTCTTTTCTAAGCTCTTGCATAATTCGTGTTGCATTGTCTGCAAGGAAGAAAAGATTTAACCGACAAGAAGTAACAAACTGTATAATGACAGACTCGGTTTGTTTCGAATATTACAGTAGTAACGGAGTATCTTTCCCACAGTAAACATCTGTATCACAAATAAGATTCAAGCACCGAGCAATCATATAAACTGGGTTTTGCACAGACAAGCTCATTCAACTCATTACTTTTCCCAGTCCAGACAACGTATAAGTTGGATAACATTGCAACTATTCAGCCATACAAGGAAAACATGAACACATTCACGCATATACACACCAACCACCAAAAGGCAAATAAAAGGCAATTAATCAAAAAGAGCAACACTTGCAACAGTTTCAATTGATAAAACACTAACCGCCAATAACTTTAGTGAGTGCAGAGGGACAACACGATCGTCATGGTCAGCCGTCAACAACATGGTGGATGGATACTGAATGAGCTTGTCAGATGGCTTATCCCAAGGTCTTTTAACATTATGTAAGGGTGAGTACCTAGAGAAAAAGAAAGAACAAAGAAATTCAAATTAGTGCATCTGTTTGAGGTATGGAAAAAAAAATGGTTATTATAGTAACAATGCACTAATTATGTGAAATACTATACTAATTTGCAACACAGCTTAAGTGTCGAAATAAAGGCGTTCAACAAAACAAAAGGCAAAATAAAACACAAGGTGGAGACAATTTTCACAAATTTTAACTGGTTCAAGAGTGACAATTATAGTCAATAACAGCTTCAACTTAAATGATGAAAACAGCGCATCATGATAATAGAAGGCCAACTATTTCAAGTCAAAAGGCTCACTTTATTTGCCAGAGGAACTCTTCCTCCTTATCTGCACACCCATAGTCTGACGTCCACGCATGGCCTGGTTTGCAGGGAAAAAAATTCAAATTCGTTACATTCAAATGAGTTTAATGAAATAAAGATTTTCTCCAAGGAAATGTTCCCCACCAATTGTAAATTTGTGAAACCTCAACATGTCCATAACACCAACATGAGCAAGAGCGCAGCCAAAAAGATCAGGTCTCTGCAATCAGAAGATTTTAAGACTCTTCATTTGTTCATCATTTTGAACAAAATAGTTTAAAAGTATAGCTAGGGATGCAAGGAAGTGCTACCTGATTAATACATGCCCCAACAAGAAGCCCTCCGTTGCTTCCACCTTCAATGCATAACTTCTTGGGTTGTGTGTAACCAGCAGAGACAAGATACTCAGCAGCTGAAATGAAGTCATCAAAGCAGTTCTGCTTCTTTGCAAGGGAACCAGCTTTATGCCATTCTTCTCCATACTCTCCTCCACCCCGTATGTTTGCAATGCAGAAGACTACATCTAAATGCTTTGCGATCACAATACGGCTGGCAGAAAAGTATGGGGTAATACTGATATTAAATCCACCGTATCCATAGAGTAAACAGGGATGTGAGCCATCCAGGTGAAGACCCTTTCTAGCCACTATAAAGATTGGGATTTTAGTGCCATCTTTACTTGTCACAAAAACCTGAAAGAAATACACAGATCAAGACATATAAAAGAAAAGAAATGGAACAGTGAACCAAAAGTTCAAGTCTCTTTTCACCCAATACTCTTGGAAACCTGCAGGAGTGAGTTTCGTTTAAGGTGACACAAGTAATTTTCGCATGGTAGCATAATGAAATTTGTGAAAGATGACCTTGACTAGGTTCTTTATTGTAATTGAATCTTAAAATTCAAATGTGCAGGATACTGGTCAATCTAACAGTCGTTCAATTTCATTAGCTAATAGCTAGACTCTAAGGACCAAGGCCAAGATGTACTATCTTCAAATGTATTGATCTTTTCTTGTTGTTGGATGGGGCAGGGGGTTGAGGAAGAAGGAATAGCATTCCAGAATAAATAAGCAAATAGTTTCCACATCATACATCACACTAATTAACTGTAATTTCAATAAACATCTACTTACCTGATTGGATTCAAACTCAGTCCTGTCAAAACCAGGGACCACTATTTCTCGGAAGATTTTCATATCCGGTACATCACCTTCCAAGTTGCACATATATGTAATGCCGGGGACCAGGAAGCTCGTAAATCCAATAAAAATCACACTGTCTTTGCGTCGAGCAGAAATCTCAGATACAGATCCAATGTCAAGTGGTAAATGGTGCAACAGGTTGCCTGTTCTCAAGTCCCTAACTTGCAAAACATTTTTCACATCACTCAAATAATTCACCACGATACGATTGCCACTTACAGCTGAAACAGATTCAAGCACATCCTTTTTATCTTCTTGAAGTACGTCAGTCCAGGAATTATGTTCTTTCAGATCAACTCGGACAAGTTTGTATCGTGGAGCATCTTTATTAGTGAGAAAGGTGAAAACTGCCTCGTCATTTGCAACATAGTGATAGGAAGCATCAAAGTTATCAACAAGCTTTACAAAAGGTAGCAATTCCTTTGTCCCCCTACAACCTTCAAGTCCTCCGGGAAGTGATGACAGTTGACAGTAATAAATCTTGTTGACTGGGTCACAATCCTTTCCAATGTACAAAAGAATATACTGCAAATTCCATAAGGAATCCAGACACTAGTTAAAAAACTAACAAAGTAGGACAACAGTTCCACTAAAACAAAGGCTATTTAAGAACAGAACTAAAACTTAGATTTTAGGTTATGATACTAAAAGAAACTCTTTCACTACTAGAATACATCAACCATGGAGTCCAAAAGCATAAGCACCATTCAGGTTCACATTTATGCAAATATGCCTCAGTCAATAACTTTTTACCTAGTATCATGATTCAATATATAGAGTTTGCATTCACTTCATTAACGGTCCAGAAATCTATCATACAGTATTACATAATAAATTTACATTTCACATGAAGAATCTCGAATGAAAATTTTGGCACTCTAGCACAAAATTACAATTTACAGGTGTGTAGCTATGTCATCAATGGCGAAAACAAAACATAAAGTTAGTGGTCATTTTCTTTTTCCTTATAGTAACTTGCTGTTCACCAAATTCTGTATATTTAACATTATGATGTGAGCAACAGAAAACTTCACATCAATTATTTCGATAACAGTATTGATAATAGACGACTTGCATTCCTCTCAAATTCTGTCTGGTCAAACATTCAGTACCTTCCCATCTTCTGTGACTGAAGCAGAATGTGAATGTTTAGGATTGTCTGGATCCCTCCAACATAAGATATCTTCAGACTGATCGGTACCCAAAAAATGATAATACACTTCTTGGTTTAGATTAGAATGAGTCTCTGTGCCTGCATCTAGATTCTCTCCATCCCTTCAAAATAAACCACCCAACAAAGGATCAGAAGTAATATAATTGACCACTCTGCAATATAATATAATTGAAGTAGCATTGCAGCCCAAAATATATGGTAATAAGGTAAAGCTTTGAAATGTTTGTTACCATAAATATCACTTACTTAGGAGTCGGATAACGGCTGTAGAAAAACCCCTTGCTATCATGTGTCCAACCAATATTAGAAAACTTAACCTGATAAAAACCGAATAAAAATCAGGCTCTGCGAACAAAATGAGCTAAGAAAAATACAGAGCAAACATCACAACAATTCCTTAGTTTTACCCATGAAATGACGTCTGGCTCAGTGCTCTTATCATCAATCCGGATAACTTTAATTGTCACCCAATCACTTCCGCTTGAACTAGTGCCATAGGCCAAGTACTTTGCATCCTCACTGACTGCATATTCACTCAATGCGACAGTTCCATCCTCACTTAACGTGTTTGGATCGAGCAAAACCTGAGGTTCCCCTTCCAAACTATCCTGCAACGCCACTTGAATTTCAGAATCTAACATCCTCGAAACATCATCACACTTTGAGAAGTCAAGAAAGCTAAAAATCTCTACAACAAACCTGAACATATAGGACCGTTTGAGGCTGTAAGCCTGTATTATGGAAGTAAAAGTACTTGTCGCCAACCCTAAACGGAGCATTGTACTTGGGGAAATCATATAACTTAGTAAGCTTATCACGGAGCTTATCTCTTGTTTCGCAAGTTTTAAGCACGGAATCGGTCAGTTTCATCTGATTTTCAACAAACTCTTTCGTCTCGGCTGAATCAGGATCCTCAAGCCTAATCAAATTCAATCCAAGTACATCACATAAACATCTAGCGAAACCAGAAAACAAAACAATCCCCAAACAATCATGAACAAATCACCCAGAACATGAAATCCAAGACCCCAACCCCATTCATTTTCATATCCATGTTACGAATTCGTTACTAGCAAGAGGTGAAATCATGCTTAAACCATAAGAGTTCCGATAATCATTACCAGCGGTAGGGGTCAGCGACCTTGACGCCGTGATATTCATCGACGACGGAGTCGTCGCGACGAGCGTCGGGGTAGTGCAGGGTCCCTTCGAGGGCGGAGATAGATCCCATTGCCGAAGTAGAGGAAATGGAGGAGATTTTTTTTGGTGATGAAACAAGTTCGAGTGGGTGACTCTTAGAAGAAGGCGCAGAAACAGTGAGGAGGCGGAAATATCTTAGGCGGCGCGTGGACGGCAATCGATATAGGGGAGATGATGACGAGAGAATGGTGAGCGCGTGGCGAGTGCATAACATCATCGTATCGTATAGATTTCTTTTTTTTTTAGTATTACATCAAAGTTTACAACTATATATACAACTACTCATATATATGAGATATTTGGCACCACACACGAATGTGGGATTATATCAACTCATGTATCGTATAGATTTCGATACCACTTTCATTTTCTGATTTATTATTATTATTATTGTCGTTGTTGGTGCAATAGCTCAACGTGCTACTACACAAATAAAATTACCACTGCTCTCGTCTCA
This sequence comes from Thymus mandschuricus, assembly GCA_029379335.1. Taxonomy (NCBI): domain Eukaryota; kingdom Viridiplantae; phylum Streptophyta; class Magnoliopsida; order Lamiales; family Lamiaceae; genus Thymus; species Thymus mandschuricus. The sequence goes on from CM057074.1 coordinate 41,656,568, forward strand.
TTTATCTGAGAATAAGTTCCGTTTTCCATTTGTCCTTCTAAATAGAAGTATTGCGATAAAACTTTAATCTATTAAAATCGTTTGCACTATTTGATATTCGACGGTAAAAATGAGGGCTACATTAACGAGTAAAAGTGATTAATTTAATTAATTATTTTTAAAATGTGGGCTATATAGAGTAAATCGGAGCTGTGTTTATTAAGAATTGGGCCAGCCCAACTAATTATGGGCCGGCCTAAATCGTACTAGTGCAAATAATGGGCCGGCCCAGCACGGTTGAAAGGGATTCATGTGATTTATTCAGCTTTAGAGTTCAAATTAGGTGAATTTAATTACTTTATTTCATTATTTTATGAAATTTAATCTATTCTTTTTCAATTGTTGTTGAGTTAATACTTGTACAAAATAAACGAAAAAGCATGAGCGATTAGAAATAATTAATACTATTATTGGAATTACTTAATTGTGCTTTGTTGTCTATGAAATTATCTAGTGCAGGGGTCAGGGCATAATTTAGTGGTGAGATGCTCCCTTTCTAATCAAAAGGTCGGAAATTCGAAACACATTAAGTGCATGCGTAGATGTGTGAGTTGTGTTCGTCCGGTAGAAAATAAAATACAAAAAGGAATATCAACATGCATGAGCTTGAAATATGTCAAACAAATCAAAACCGTACTCCGTCCATCCACGATCGACATATACACTTGAAACCTCCAGACACATATATCAATATGACAAAAAAAAAAAACACGATAGTTCCATTGAATATAGCACAATACATTAGTAGAATAACACTAT